>OX403602.1:5000-5005000 GCA_948107665.1 Lomographa bimaculata | reverse complement strand
TCTACTGATTTGACCTTTCCCAGTGGTAAGTCGGTTACAATTTTAGGATTTTTATTGTAAAATCTCACCCCATTTGCCATACAAGATTTATTCGTTTTGCTTAATCTAAATGCGCGCACTGTAATTTTATGCTTATATCTAGTATTAAGATCGTGTGCGTCGCTTCTTAATTTGTATTTATAAATATTTTTGCGAATGCATAATATTTTCAAAAATGTAAAGAGAAGGCATGGTAAGTATGCCTATATCTTTAAATAATTCCTTGAGAGATTCGCTGTTTTTGCTATTTCTATGAGAATTCCCGTCAAAAGCTGTACGTGAATTGAAACTGAAAGAAGATAAACATTGTTGGATGAAATAGATTGTCATATTACTAATCACTACTACCTATTCATTATTCCATGGTGATATGTCAATCATAGACTTCAAGCATATATCTTCAAGCGTGGATTAAAAATAACGAGGGCTTTTTGATTGGAAGTGAAAAAATGGCGTTGTTGATTTGTAAAATTTTCCAAAACCTGTGATTCTTCGAGTGTTCATGTGTAATAATGGTGGATTATTAACCGTTAATACTTAGTGAACGTGGATAAGTGTAGGCAAATCATACAAAGTTGAAAAACGTGATTTTCACCTTCGCTCCAAAACTCCAATGGAAGTTCTAGTAAAGTTTCTACCACTTTACTAGGGCATGACTTTACTATGACTGGACCTTGACTCTTTTACTTGATTTTGACTGTGACTTGTGACTAGGACTTATAATATGAAGTTCACTTGAAATATTATATTATCACTTGACACTGGCTAAATGCACAAGATTGCGAAGCCATAACTAAGAAGAAGAAAAATAACGAGTTTTGCCGCGAAAATGAAAAAATGGCGTTGTTGATTTTGTTTAATTTTCCAAAATCATTTTTATTTTATTCTTTGAGTGTTAATGTGTAATAATGGTGGATTATTAATTTTTAATACTTAGTAAACGTGCGTAAGTTTAGGCAAATCAAACAAAGTTGAAAAATGTGTTCTAGTAAAGTTTCTATCACTTTATTAGGTCATGATTTGACTATAACTGGACCTTGACTCTTTTACTTGACATTGAGTCTGACTTTTGATATGAAATACATTATTACTTGACACTGGCTAAATGCACAAGATTACGAAGCCAAAATTATAAAAAAGAACCCGTTAAGTTGATATAATATAGGCATTGAACGCTGCCCGGCAATAATTAATATATTTATAGATGTTGAGTACACTTTTATCGTTTTAGTTCACTGAATTTTATCTAGATGGCGATAGTGTACAAGTTACAACGCGGTGACGTTTTGTTTCCAACTTCGAGTAGGTATAATTTTTTTCTACATACTCTTTCACTTCCCATTCTTATGGTATTTTATTTCCAACTTGTTTTTTTGAACGGCTCTTAATTGTTAATTTGCATCAATTAAAAGCCTTTGAACAACTAAATCCTACTAATATTATAAATGCGAAAGCTTGTGTGTGTGTGAATGTTTGTTACCACGTATCTCCGTAACGAATGAACAGATTTTGATGAAAATTTGAATGTATATAGCTTAGGTTCCGGAATAATAAATAGGCTACTCCAGTCATAAAAATAACAAAACCGCTTTCACACTCACAGCCCCACATTAAGTTCGTAGATTTGTTTAGTAGGTGCCGGGAACTTTCACATCAAAAAACATACAAAGAAACATACATACATAGGTTGAAAAACACATAATCCTCATTCGTCACGCAGTCGGGTAAAACACCCATCGTTTTCTGACCTCAGGATTCCAAAAAATAAACAAACTTGAATATGTACTAATTCTAGTTTTATTAAATTTTAACCATACTTATATAAAAATATAACTATAATCATCATTATGATTTTATTGCTTAAGGAATACCGTTGGGACGGCAGCGAAATTTATCAAATATTTTTTTTCAATTTTTTTTTTTGTTTCGTATTAAATCCATAATACAATTAATACACACAATTAAATATTTTAAGTATAAGTATTATATAGAAATAGTACAAAATAAAAAGGTGTATCAGCAATATATATTTACAAAAAAAAACAATATTTCCTTGAAAGTTTTCAATACAAAACGCATTAACCCTGTTCCATATAATCAGGCAATTTATTTATTTTAACACGTACAGTGCTGACAAACACATACGTTGTGTTTTAAAAAAAATACCCAAAAAACAACATTTAGTATAAAATACAGACTTCATATATTATACATTTATTATTTATACGTAAAGTACGTTTTAAATATACACTTATTAATAATATTATTGCAAATGTACTTATATAATAATTGCACTTTTTGTATAATAAAATCATATTTTCTATATATAACGATAACATTCATAAGTAAAGTATAAACTAACTAATAATATTATTTGTATAGATCTTGTTACTGTGTAATTGTATACTATATATACTGTATTCAATTAGTAAGTTCATATACGCACGAAGCTCCACATTTATTGTGTGCACCGCTAATTAATGGAATTCATTATTCAAGTCTGTGTTTCTCGATGAGTATAATCCGGGAGACTACAAGTCACGAGTGAACAGGTATCTTTTGCATGCTTCATCGTCGATCGTATCGTCGCTTACGCGGAGATATTATTCCAAGTTTTGCCTAATGATATAGCAGCTGGCTATATCATGGATGGATGGAGTTGCCATAGTTTACTTGATAGTTACAACTTAACTGTCTGCAGCTCAATTAACTTATCAGTAAATAAGGAAAAATCATTGGAAAAATTTTAAAAAAAATTGACAATTATATTTTACTTTTTTTCCGACTTCTTTTCTCTACTTACCAATGACGCTTTATTTACTAAGAATGTAAAACAAATGTTTGTATAGCATAACAACGGAAAATATATAATAGAGTATAACAACTTATAAACAAAAACCTTAATAAAATTACTGGCAATAATATTATAAATATAAACATCAGGTTACAAAATTATAAAACATTAAATAATTAACATTCGAGAAAAGAAATTGCGAGGATAACGAGCTAGCTGAATATCGCAAGCTTTTACAAACAATAAAACAAAATAATGATCAATAGGTTAATCAAGCTTAGTAGTCGTCTCGACCGAGAAACTAGACTACATGGTCGAGTCACCACTTAATTTTTTTATATTATTTGTTGGTAGTTAACTGGTCGAGTTAACTACGAAAAAATAATAGCGAAAAAAAAGGGTTTAAAAACATTGTTTTGATGAATTATACTATTACCTTAATATATTATATGCTGCCATTAGTTACAGTCGTATTATTTATATTTTACGTACGAAATAAAAACTTACAATTTTGATTTTTTTACTATTTATGGCAACTTTAGTAGCTTTTAAAAAAATAAGATTTGGCGCGAGATTGAAAAATGGCTGTCGGTTTTGTATTTCTAGTGTGAACGTGCATAAGACATACAAACTTTAAACGTAATTGTCGTTTTCGCTCCAAAACTACAATACAAGTTCTAGTAGATGTTCTACTACTTTACTAGGGCATGATTTTACTACTGATCACTGGACCATGACTTCTTTATTCGACTGTGATTACATAACTAATTTTATATATTAACACCATTTTTAAAACAATTAAAAGGCACTGTCTCGACGTACACAGATTGAGGACACAAAAAAATTTACAAATGAAAATACTGATTTCTCTGTTATATTAATATTCAATATTTGACAAGTATTATAAATTATTAAGTAATTTATATATGTAAAATCGACAAGTCTTGGTCAAAGTCAAGATAGAGAGTCATGGTCCAGTGTTAGAAACTTTACTAAATCTTCTATGGATTTTCAGAGAGAAAACAAAATAGCGTTTTTCAATGTTGTTTCATTTGCCTACACTCATGCACGTTCACGAACTATAAAGGTTTAATAATCCACCATTATAACACATAAAAATACCACAAGGTTTTAATAATTAATAGTAAAATATATCTCCATATACCATTTTATCTCTTTCGCGACAAATCTCCGAAACCCTGTATAATATAAGTAGGTAATTTAGTCATTAACACATTCACTGCCGGTAAACACATACGTTGTGTTTTTCCAACATTTAGCGACGTGATGCATCACGAACACGCTTCGCGTGTTTTACCACACATTGCTTATAAAATCAGAACTGAAGCAATGTAACTTTAGAGAGCTCAGGAGTGTTAATAATTATACAAAGATAAAAACCTTTTCCCTTATAATTAATTCTTAAAATTACGTTCGATAGGCAAGAAAATTTGTATAGGCAAAACTTATTCATATGGAATGTGGCACTTCTACAGTCTTTTAATTATTTGTATCTATGTCTATGAGTATTCTTAATTTGTTCTAAATGTTTAAATGAGTATCAAACAGTAACATGACAATATCTAAAAAATCTTCTTAAGCTGCCCGTCTATTGGAGCGGAGAATTATACGGTGCGGAGCGAGAGAGTAATGCGGAGTGGAGTTGCGAACTGTGCGAAATTTGTCCATTGACGCGGAGCGAGGTAACAGAGCGGAGCGAGAGAGTATGCGGAGCGTGGTGGATACTGTGCGGAGCTAGGCTGTACCGCATAGGCGAGTGGCGAATAAAGATGACAATAATGGTTGAAATCAGGTTGAAGTTAAGTGATAAAAAAATGTCTATAATTTTAATGATTGAAAATATTAGATGCTATTTTTATTTACGCACAATATTTAGTTGATTTTATAGAAATCTAATTTTCAACTAATGCAACGTGTACTATTTCAGTACTCAGGCTTGGAACTAGTGATTTACCCAAGTATTAGTATTTGTTTCCATGTGTCAACATTCTCTCTCGGCATTTTGTATTACTTATTGACGAAAAAAAACAGAAACAAAACTGACATGACGCGAACTTGCAAGTAAATTTAAAACTAACCGATCAACCATTTCTCTTCACGTATCTTAAGCTTTATAAACTGTATTGTAAGAGCAAGAAAGCGTAACATTGTATGCATTTGACCCAATCAATTAGATTGAAAACAATTTTCTCAGAATTGATTAATTTTTATTCGATAAGGTTAAATTCTATTATTAAAATATGATATTTGAATTTTTATATAAGTTAATTTTATTGGTTGATGGTTATATTCATCACCTCTAGTGGCGACCAGCTTCGCTACCCAGCTCCACTTCTACGGTCCGCTTTCCCGCTCCGAATAAGAGTATTCAACATCTAAGTAATTATAATAATAAAACGCAAGCAAAGCTAAAAAAAAACGATTTCACCGCTTTACTTTCGGTACTTTGATCAGATTAGATGTATTAAACACGTAATATTGACTACATTTCAAAAACTACTGATCAGAATTTGATTAATTTTAAATGGGACCAATTGGAAAGCAACATCTTTCAAACAAAATAAAATTTCTAAATCAGTTCACGTGGAAAGAAGTTATGAGATAACACGCAAAAAAATCGACTTGAGTACCTTTTTTTATGTACGATAGGCAAGCGTTTCACCATAATCTCACCTGATGGAAAGCGATGATGCGTGATGATATATATATATATATATGATATGATATATTATATATGATCGTATGTATGATGTACCTCCTCCTTTTTTGCGAAGTCGGTAGAAAGTCCACGGTTCTGTCAGTCTTGACTTGAGTGTTTCAAGTCAAGACTATGGATGTTTTTATAATTACTCAGACATTGAATGCTCTGCGTCTAATTTAATATGTTTTAGTACTTCTTGTAGTACCATCGGCCTTAGAAGGATACGAGTTAAAGTACGAGAGAAACCCTGTAAAAAGATTCGTTGTTGTAGCATTTGTACATATTTTTATGGCAATAAACTCGGAATAATAAGGCAATAGAAATGCTTTGTTTTTGCTAAATTGAAAACAAATACTCCAATTGTGCAATTAAATAATTGAAACGCAAGCAAAGCTTAAAAAACCGACTTCACCGCTTATATTTCGGTTTTGGCTTGACCGAATTATACCTCTGAATTATACACTACCAAAAGCGGCTTTTTCGCGAACTTGTATTTGCCAAATAGGTCCAACACACGTCCAACACGTTTGGCTAACCAAGCACCCTGTATATTAACGAAAACAATAAACGCATTTTTTTTAAAGTTCTAAGGAGTACGCACGCACGCATTTAAAGAAATTCTATTGCCTTATTATTCCCATTTCTATAACAATCTAACGTCAAACAACGTCGACAGTGGCGACCTCATTGGCAAGTCCGCATATATTACTACCCACAGCTAACATAAGGTACCCCCCGTTACCAAATTCACTCCCCCATGAGTTCTTAGCTATATAATATGGTATTTCTGCTGTTAAGTCGTAACCGACAAGTTGGACAGCATGGTTCAGATCCTTTGCTGCTCCGCTGTGGAAGATAAAACAACCTTTTAACCATATGGTTAAATAACAAGAAAAATGACATCAATTTATGGCTGACATATCTAAAGTTCGCTCGAAGCTTAAGGACCTATGGTGCTTCATCCGGTATTTAAGCGGCATTACGTCCGTGCTCGTACGGCGAAGGAGCACTATATTTGCCTAGTACTTTACAAAATCCGTGTGACGTATTCCTGCCCATGTATTTTTTTTGCATATTTTTTTTGTGAATTAATTTATTTTGCTTGAATCTAAACCATTCTTGAATCTTTCTGAACACACATAAAAATTTCATCAAAACCGGTCCAGCTGTTTTAGGAGTTCAGGAACATACACACGTAAAGAAATATAAAGATTTATTATAGTATAGCAATAAATACAATCTACTTTTTTGCAATCATATTTTTCTTTTTTGTAGTACATACCTGCAGCTGTATTGTATGATACCCCCCAAGTAGTACTGCCATGTGAGAGCGTTGACAGCTACTGTGACAGGTCCGTGAGTTGCCAAAGCTTCTATTATTTTGTTTTCTGCTCCCACAAAACTGGAATATAAAGAATTACAGATTTAAACATTTTTGCCGCGAAAATTAAAAAATGGCGTCGATTTTGTATTTCCACAACTTGTGATTTTTCGAGTGTTAATGTAAATAATGTTGGATTATTAACTGTAAATATTTTGTAAAGTGCACGAGTGTAAGCAAATCATGCAAAATTGAAAAACTTGATTTACACTTGCGCTCCAAAACTTCAATCGAAGTTCCAGTGGTTCCAGTGGCATGACTTGACTTTGACTCCTTTACTTGACTTTGACTATACTTTTATTATTCGAGTTTTGTTTGGGACTTTTTTTACCTATTTTGGTATGCCAGCCCAATCATACCCTAATCTTTCTCTCATCTGTGCAAAATTATACTGTTCAAAAAAAATGTCACAGCAGCTACGACTATACACTAAAAACATTTTTTTACTTGACACTGGCTAAATGCACAAGGATTGCGAAGCCAAAATGAAAAAAAAATTGATAATTCACACATTAACATTAAAAAAATAACAAGTTTTGTAAAAAAATACAATAACAACGCCCTTTTTTCACTTTCGCGGCAAAACTCATTATTAGACTTAAAGCGAGGACTTAAGGGTAGTTCAAAACACTTATATAAAGTGAGGACTTTTATAAAATGAGGGTAGTTCAAAACACATACTCATCACAAGTGAAACTGCTGACGCGCACTCCAGTAGTGTTCTTGGTGGCTTTACAAGTGCCATCCATCAGCTTCAGAGGGTAGCTCTTCTCGGGAACCACTGGAGTGTTGGTGAGAGACAGCCAATCTAGAAGAAGGCAGATGTCGCCGCCGGCGCAGCCGCTGTTACCGAGACCAGCGCAATCTATCACTTCCTGGAATGAGGGTAGATAAGAAATATTTATGAAAAATTTATGATTCTCATGAAATTTTTAGAGCAGGTTTGATAATGATCACAATGGCAGGAATAATGTCCCAAGATCCAAGCAGAAGAACTATTTATTGAAAGACTGAGTATACAATATTTTATGCTAGATGTTAGTGCAATACATAGTAATGTCACTCTACCCATATTGGGCATACAATTTTCAGCATTTGTGTTCATATAACAGCAAAGTAAAATACATTCTTCATTATCAATCAAATAAGCATGCTTGCCTATATTTTTAATAATTCGTAACTCTTATTACACAAATAATCAATAAAATAAAATAAAATATAGTAGGGTAAGCACGATAGTCATTGCCCACCATATAGTGATTGCCCACTTTAAGAAAAAGTCGCATTTTACACTAGTTCTAATGGTCCTAGTTCAAATTTAACTCTTAAGATGTCACTCGTAGTATTTTGGCAGTATTTAAAAACAATAAACTGGCAACATTCTGAACAAAAAATAGTGTCATGACGGATGTTTACCAAACAGGTGCGCGTCTCTAAAAAAAAGTGAGTTTCTTGTGATTCTTCTTAAGAGTAGTCTTATTAATTTTACTTTGTGGGGACCTATTTATGTTTAAATGAGTTAGGTTACTAATAAATAAAATAATACAGACATTCTAATGTCTTATTGACGAATTACATTCACGAAAACTCTTTTCGTTGTTTGTTTACTAGGGGTGGGCAATAACTGTCCCTAAATGTTGAAAATTTTATTTATTGCCATATTGATATTAAGTGATTGCCATAGGCAATAGGTACAGTTATTAACATGGTCAATGACTGTTTTTCAACGGTTTTCATTCTTTTTTACTAGTTTTATGTGTTGCCTACCTGAAAAACTATTATTTTGCAGAATGCAAAAGGCCACGAAGTTAAAATGTTACTTTTGAAACATTCTAAAACATAGCTGGAGCTTCGTTTTGCCAAATATTCCAAAAAGAATAATTTAGTACTACTGATGTGCATCTCGGAATGATCTACAATCTTTGGAAATAATTTAAACTTAGAGTTGTTGATCAAGATATACCGTTGAAAAACCGAGCTGAATCTATTTTACCCGATTCACATAATTTTACTGACACCATGGTTACACCCACACCGGATTTGCCTATAATACCTTGCAATCTGACTAGAATATCAGACGAACCAAAAATGACCAACCTAAAGTCCTACCAGAAATTATAATTCCAGGGACACCTAGTAATTACCCAGACGTGACTAAAAACTATGCCCAGCCAGAATTTGATCTCCCTGGAACATCTCGAATTGATTATGATAATCAGCTTAAATCATTTCAGTCAGAGGTCCAACCTGACTTTCCAGGAACTTCTATACCGGAAATTGATGTTAATTTGCCCAAAGTTGCTAAAAATAAAATCGTCATTCAGAGAATATTTGGCTTATCCTAAAACTCCAATACGAATGGGTAAGCGTCAAACAGAGAGACAGCCATTTGCTATCTGATGGCTTTAAGTTGGCGTTGCAGAAGAAAAATTAGGCTAAAGAAAAATCAGTTAAAAGATAGAGAAAAAGAAATTTAGAGAGACAAATAAAGAAATCTGAAAAGAAAAGACAAAGAGACTGCAAAACTTCAAATCATTACATTTAAGATGCGTTCCCAAGAGCCACAAGAAAAATATCCCTGATGATGTGGACATGGTGCTGTTTTTGTGTCACTTTTGTACAAAATCGATGACTCTGAAACAGTTGCATCTTCAGACTGTGAAAAAATTTACAGGGATATTCAAAGGGCAAGAAAGGATCTCGAATTTTAGTCATGTTTAGTTAAAATAACATAAGGACCCACCTAGATTAGTGGAGACTGCCAGTGATCAATTACTATAATAGGCTCTATGGCAATAACTATGTGTGCCGGGCAATCACTATAGTTTTTGACGATTTTAGTGTTTCTATTTTTAAGTGCCATATTTCCAAAGACATTAATAAAATTAACGAATGTTCCTTTAGATAATATATCAGACTTATGATAAAAAAAATGACAACATACAAAATTGAATAATAAAGATTTTATAGAGAACATTGTAGTACCGATTTCTTAAGTGGGCAATAACTGTACTGTTTACCCTATATCATAAATATAATAAAATTTAAAGAATTATTGATAATCATATAATTAATTACAAATTATTTTACATTAGTATTGCCAAATTCCTTCCCAAGGGATATTTGTGCATCTGGCTCTGGGTGTAATGCGTGTGTGATGTGAATGTTTCCGGCACCCACGATACAAGTCTTTGAACTTAGTGTGGGGCTATGAGTGTGAATGCGTTTTTTTGTTTTGAAAAAAAAAATATCTATGCTATATCATTATTAAAATTAAATGTCAGTAATGTGAGAGGTTTCTCGTATTGTACATATTACCTAGAATACCTAGTACATCTAGGATGTATATATCAAATATTTATTTCAAACAATTACCACCCATACTCCGCTAGTGGGCTGTAATTCGCTGACACAGCTGATTCAGTGGGAATCACAACTCTTACTTTTCTTATATAATTTAAAGACGATACGAGCAAGTCGCTCGCCGATAGTATAGCATAGTAGAGATTGTCCAAGCTGAAATGACGCGCCCACCTTCGCATTTACGCGAGCGAGCGTGGTCGGATTTATCACCCGACTAGTCGTCCGTCTTGTACACGTGCAGATCCATTGTTCACTGAACAATCGACGCTCCCATACAGATGAAGTGACGTCATTAATATTTGCACTCACACATCTAAATAAACTAATTAAGTAGTGGAACGCGTCATTTCAGCTTGAACGAGCTCTAGTATAGTAGTAGTAAAGTGTCCATTACATTTAAATGTCACCCAGAGCTTTGAACTTGCCAAAATCCAGCGCAGCAAAAGCACTACAATCGTCTCCCTAAGATATCAGATGTTAAATCTCTTGAAGACCTGTAATTTCATCTGGATTATAGACTAAAAGAGTATTACCTGAACACTGAGCGTCTCCAACTTCCCACTGCTGATAGCAGCCATAGATTCCATGGTTCCCACAGTGCTGAAAGCCCAGCAGGCTCCGCACATACCCTGATTGCGTACCATACTTACCACGCCCTTTTCTCGCCTGCAATGTACATAAAAGTGTGATGCTGATGACTGATACTGAATTGATATGGCCTTAGCCGGCCGAAAACATTTTATATTTGGATTGATAGGCAAGCATTTGACCACTACCTCGTGATGGAAAGCGACGATGCGGCCATAGATGTAGCAAGCCTGCCTAGAAGATACCTATTCACCCTCGACTTGAAGACTATCAAAAACCGTCCAGCCGTTTGGGCTGTAGGGCGTGCCAAAGAAATTAACAAACATACGTACGCTCGAAAAACATTACCCACCTTCTGACGCAGTTGGTTAAAAATATAATAACTCATAATGCCTATGCCGGAATACTCTAAAGACCTTGAGACAAAACTACAAGTCTAGATTAAAATCTAGGAAGTGATTTAAGCTAGACAGATGTCTGGTTTTAAAATTGAAATGGGTTTTTTTAATAGGCTGGTAATATTTTTTACATATTAAAAACACTAGCTGCATAACATTATAATAAATAAATACCAAATGAGGTTGTTAGGATGCAATACATTTTTTATTATAGACAAATTTTATTGTTTTTAAATGACCATATTTTAGCCGCCGTAAGCAATGTGATTTTTTATGCTATTCTACGAGACAAGCAGTCAGCTCGCCTGATGGTAAGCGATAGAAGTGTACATAGTCATGATGACTCAGTCTGCGCCGCCGTGGGTTTCAGTTCCCGGCAGGAACTCAATTTTCCCCAAGGGATATATGTGCTCCTGGAATGTGATTTTATAAACACTTTCACATTCACAGCCCCTCACATTTTTTTTTAATGCTGAATAGGCAACCATTTGACCACTATCTCACCTGATGGAAAGTGACGATGCGGCCGAAGATGGGACATAATCCTGACCAAACTATCAATACGTATCTACGGTCCAATTGCATTAAAACAAGCAAGCTGGAGTCTCATGTTCCAATCTACATTTCATTGCGTTTCCTACAACTTTCTATATCGAGATACCTAATATCTTATGTAAATAAGAAACGATACAGCGCAAGACGATTCAATGACATAACTTTATAGGAGACATATTTGATTGAACGAAGCGAGATCTCTAAGTTGACTTGTGTTGTTCAGCAATTTGTCCGTCCGTCCGTCTTTCAGAGGCATCTAGAGTCTAAACCATATGAGCGAATGACTTCAAATTCTCATAGAATATGTAAAACTACGGCCCAAAGCTAGAAATAACATTTAAAATTATATAAATGAAAATATTAAGGGGGCCTTCATACATGTAAGTGGGGAGCAAAACATTTTATATTTTTTATCTACCCTTGTGGGGTATCATTGAAAAGGTCTTGACAAGTAGAGTGAGCCGGAGAGAGGTGAGCCGCCCTAATAAGTTTACTGCGCGCCGCGTTACTTTACCGCCATATTTTAATCACGCTATATACCAAGAAGTAGATACCAACAGAGCTCTGTGCTATATACGCTCTATTATATGGTGTAAGAGGAAGAAGCCAATATGGTCCTAATAATTCAAACGATCCTAATTTAGGGGCTATAGTCGTCTTAAATATGTTATTGGTGCCGATTCTGTTGTCCAGAATTAGACTAAACTAGCCTAAAATTAGTTTTAGTCCTGCTTTAGTCCAAAACATATTCAGAAAATGCAAGATTAGACTAAAATTAAGTTTGTCAGGACTAAGTTAGTTTAGTTACTCTATTTAGTGAAAATGACCAAATTCTTATTCTGATGTACATGTTTTCGTTCAAATTAAGACTAGAAATAGAAATTTTTAACTCAAATTAGTCTGTATGAAAAAGGTCTGGATTATGATTGATTTATTTTTAGTTTAGTTTAGGTTAGTTCGGTGCTCAACAGAATTAGCACCACTGTCTCTTATCTTGAATAAGTATGTATATTACAATTAGCGTTGCCAGATGTCCCAATTTACGCGAGACGTCCCGATTTTCAAGGGTCTGGGGACACGTCCCGATTAACCCTTGACCGGGACGCCAAATGTCCCGACTTGACTGAACCTTCAATTTAAACTACGCGCCATAATTATACGCGCGAAGCTAATATTAATAAAAAATACGTTTTATGGAGCCACCAATTAAAATGGTACTTTTGTGATTGTATTTTGCCTGGACAGGGATATAGACATGAAAGCAATAAACGTGTATGTACAACAACCAGTTTTGTTTGGTCGTACCGATTTTTCTTCCAGAAAACCTTTGGATGGAAATATAAACTAAAAGATAATGCAGGGATGGTGGTATATTATTATGCGTGCGATTATCATGTGTGTCAACTTAGGCGTGTTTCGAGTTTGGAAATTGAAAACAGACAAGTTTTTTTTTTTCCTTATTTTTGTCTTCGCATTCTTGTGCATTTAGCCAGTGTCAAGTGATAATATATTTCAAGTGTATTTCATATTATAGGTCCTAGTCACAAGTCACAGTCAAAGTCAAGTAAAAGAATCAAGGTCCAGTCGTAGTCAAGTCATGGCCTAGTAAAGTGGTAGAAACTTTACCAGAACTTCTATTGGAGTTTTGGAGCGAAGGTGAAAATCACGTTTTTCAACTTTGTATGATTTGCCTACACGTATGCACGTTCACTAAGTATTAACGGTTAATAATCCACCACTTTTACACATTAACACTCGAAGAATCACAGGTTTTGGAAAATTTTACAAAATCAACAACGCCTTTTTTCACTTTCGCGGCAAAACTCCAAAACAGACAACTCAACTCATAACTCAATGTTTGCATTAAACATTCGTTTTTTTTTTCTTTTTTTATTCTCGATAGGCAAGCATTTGACCAGTAACTCACCTGATCGAAAGTGACGATGTGGTCGAAGATGGAGCATGCTTGCCAAGAAGATACCTGTTTACTCGAGATTTAAAGACTCTTAGATTGTACTTATCGGGAAACACAGACTTGGGCAAATAATTCCATTACTTAGCAGTACGTATAATAAATGTGGAAGCAAAACGCTTCGTTCGCACCCTTGGAATATCAACCATATACCGATGGCTGATTGTCTGGTTGTCCGATGGTAAAAGGAGGATTGGAGGAGGATCTCCGAAATGTATCCTATAAAAGACCGATAGACCTGCGATGATGTTCTAGGCTTTGAAGCTTTGCATCCGTCAGTTCTTTGTAGTTTATTAGTCTCTTAGCTCTGCGTTCAATAGTCTTAAGAGTCTCAAGCTGGTACTTCAAAATAGCGACAGTGCAATTATTATTGACCTAGCGCAGTGGTCGGCAACCTTTTGAGACGGAAGAGCCAAAAATTACAATTTCCAAAATTTATAGAGTTTTATAGAGCCACAATTCTTTTTCTTGGCAACAATAATCCTTAATTCCAGCAATAATACCTACTGTACTATGAGTATAGAAAACGCTATGCACGCTTTATACCTACCTAATCGTCCCATAATTTACTTGTTTCAACTTAGTAAAAGTATTTTTTTGCTACCTTTGGAGGCTTGTTAATGGCTTTATAGAAATGGTGCCTAATAGCCTCGTTAATTGATTCAGAATGTTTTTTAAATGACGCTAATTTAAGTTTGTTTTTTAAATGTCTATTTTTTTAATAAATAATATTTGCGTATGGAACTAAAGAGCCGCAGCTTCACATTCAAAGAGCCGCATGTGGCTCGCGAGCCGCAGGTTGCCGACCCCTGACCTAGCGCGAATCGTATATTACTAGCCGTGCCCCGCGGCTTCGCCCGCTATTATCAAGCTAAAAAGTAGCCTATGTGTTAATCCTAGGTATAATCTATATACATTCCAAATGTCATCTAAATCCGTTCAGCCGTTAAAGCGTGAAGAGGGAACAAACATACTTACACACTTACACACAAACTTTCAGATTTATAATATTAGTAGGATGATTTTATCAATTCAGTTTTTAGAACATTTTCAATAAGGCGGAGATCCGTTGTTAAAAACTTGAAAATATTTCAGCCATTTAAAGGTATTCATCTCACGAGCCACTAGCATTTATTTGGGTACTGTACATTACACGACATGCGTTGCAAAGCTATGTAAAGAAAAAAAGCATTTTGACTCTTTCACGTTTATTGTTGCCTCGTTTCTCTCTACTTTACTGTGGTAAAACACATTCCTTCCTGTCCATGAGAAAATATTTCTCTTCTTCTTACTTCTTCTTTAAATGGAGACTTGTTTTTTTTTTTTTTTTTTATTTGTGACAGGCTTGTGTTTTACCACTATCTCACCTGATGGTAAGTGACGATGTGATCGAAGCTGGTAAACACACTAGACCTGGAATACGCAGGCTCTCAACAGGCTGTCGCACCATAATTCTGCCAATACCACGTATAGGTAAGCTATACGAGATAATGGTGCTAATTCTGTTGAGCACCGAACTAACCTAAACTAAACTAAAAATAAACTCATTTTAGTCAAAGAATACCTAAACGCTATTCTGATTTTACGTTGAACTTAATTTAAAAGTTGAAATGACAGGACTAAAATTAATTTTGACAGCAACCAAATTGAATTGTATTCACAAGAGCCGCAATCACATATTCCTCCATTATAGACTTTGTAGGTCAGTATTTACTTCATTAATTGCACGTGTTATTCTTTCAAGTATGAGATCACATTAAAAATAGTCCAGACCTTTTTCATACAGACTAATTTGAGTTTAAAATTTCTATTTTTAGTCTTAATTTGACGTAAAACATGTACATCAGAATAAGAATTTGGTCATTTTCACTAAATAGAGTAACTAAACTAACTTAGTCCTGTCAAACTTAATTTTAGTCTAATCTTGCATTTTCTGAATAGGTTTTGGACTAAAGCAGGACTAAAACTAATTTTAGGCTGGTTTAGTCTAATTCTGGACAACAGAATCGGCACCATTGGCAGAATTATGGTGCGACAACCCTATAGGCGACATTTAAAGAAGATTTTTTTTTACTGTAATGGGCAAGCGTGACGCTTACCATGATGCGAGCGTACTCTCTGTGGTCTGTGATGCGAGCGACTTGCTAGTCTAGTCCTTCAATAAAATAAATAAAAACTCCACCGTAGGACGATAGTTAAGTACAGTTACTACACAAAAACTTTTGCATAGTATTAATATTGTAATTCTGACGGCCTAGTTAGCGCAGTGGTCAAGTCGTCCTAGGTCGGTCATAGGTTCGATTCCCGGCAGGAGCAAAATTTTCCTTCCCAAAAGACATTTATGCTTCTGTTTCAGGGTGTCAATTTGTGTGTAATATGTAAATGATTCTGGCACCCACAATACAAATCTTCGAACTTAGTGTGGGGCTATGTGTGAATTCGCTCTGATTTTGTTGATAATATGTTAAATAATTGAGTCCAGTCCTAAGACATATAAGTCATGTATTATTGTCCTTTATAAAGGACATTTACATCCAGTCCTAAGACTTGTGGTCCTAAGTCATGTGGTGATGTTTTTTATAAAATACAAAATACAAGGTCAAAATCGAGAGCTAGGTCATTAACACCTAAACAACTAAAAATAAAACATGCTTCAATGCACTTTACAAACATTTTTATCACATAATTTATTTTTATTTGGTTTGTAAGTAGGTAAATGACACTATCAGTGGTTTTATATGGAAAAGGTCAAGTATAAATATATTTTTGAATAGACTTATGTGCCACTAATGGACATACAAGAATAATTAATTAGTATACCAAATATTTATTATATATATGTAATTACAAAATAATATATGAAACAAAAAGTCGAGTTGATTAAAACGTTTATAACTCAATAATGGCTGGAACGATTATTATTCTCTGTGATTCGTAAGATTTGCATAAAAAAATAATGAAAAAATTACAAAAAAAAAAGTTCAAGAAAATTCTCATACATTTTGTATGGAACATTCATTGATTCTGAGGCTGTATGAAGTGCGCCTTGGTAAGTAGTTATAAGATAAAAAAAAATGTCATAAATTATGGATAAAATTTGTATGGAACAAAATAAAACATTTTGTTTGGAACATTGTTTCTTAAGCGGTACGAAATTCGCCTAATCCGCTAGTTACAAAAAACACAATCATGAAATGAATATAAAAATACTATAAAAATCCACTTAGACGATGCAAAGTCACCCTAAAGTTGCAAATTGCACTAGATATAATGAATATAATTAGCAAACTGGTGAAACAAGTATTGTAGCATATTTATTATTAGTCAATCTCATTAATTAATATTTGAATGAAATATTTTTTTACACTTAATAGCCAAGTGCCTAACATGTTTTTAACGTGGAAGTGATTTGCTAATACTTGGTATTTTAACTAGAATTATAAATAGGCAGAAATATTAATATGTGCATCAGACATTGCAAATTCATATGTTATAAGTAGGTATAAGTATAGAAGTAGTATGGGGCAGTATTACACCGTTGTCAGACATTCAACCGCTAGCAGTAGAGTGCAAACATTGCATTTTGAATTGAAAGGCAATGTTTATAAGACATAAAATGATTAAACAAATTATATCTCAGGGTAAAGAAAGTGTAGTGCAGCAAAACCATCCTACCCTAAATAAAGGAGCTGGGATTGGTTGGGTAGCTGCCGCCAGGGGGAAATGCATAATACCCAAGTGAGACATCAGTGCAGGCCGAATTAGAATGACCTATCCACCCATAACATCTATGTGGTGCCTTCCAATCATCAAACAATGCTCTGATGAATCACAGAACTATTTACAAGAAGCGTTGAAGTGGCATCTTATTATTTGCTTAGCGAAAGCTCAATATATAATGGAAATCCTTTTTTGTCTATAGAAGATATATTTATATAAGAAGATATATATATATTATAAACTATGTTAATTAAGAGCTGTGGATTTAGTAAAATAAATAAAATAAAAAATATGGAAACAAGAAGGGTTGATATCAGTTATCTGTGTGGTCATGATAACTCTTGCAAAATCTTTTTACAACATGGATGTGTCAACATTATTGTTAAGAACGTAGGACGTACCCACGAGACTAGAACTGGATTGGCAAAGTTTTGTAGAGTCATAGATGAAGAATAATTTACTTTTAAATTAGAAAAACACAATAAAGTTACATTATTAAAGTTTTCGTAAGTTTGTCACATTATAATTTAAGATTATCTTTCTTACTTCCTTCTTTCGTGAACTCACTTGATAATGTGGATCAGACGTCCCCGAAACCTTGGTCACAAGAGTAGGCTATAAATCATGAGTCAAATTAACTAAAATAAAGCTTTACTCACCAATCCACTTTCATAGGTAACACAGCTCTCTTTTTTCGAATGATAATATAGATGTTATCATGTGGCTCGTTGGCGCAGGATCTATTTCTCTGATGATTTGGATGTCCATTCTCATCTGTATCATCTAAATTGTAAAAATCTTTATCTGCCTTCGTATCTTTGAACTTGCTCCAACTCTTGCCATATAAATGAGGAGCTTTCTTCTGTCTTTCATCAGATAGATGTAGCTGCTTGAACTCTGTTTTAGACATATCTGAGAGATGGTTAAGGCCGTATTTAGCTCGATGTGCCTCGGAGCCTCTTGATAAACCATTTAGTTGATGGATTTCTCGGACAGATGTCTATTAAAGATCAAAGATATTATAAAGTTGTTATTTTTTATTAATAGGCAAATAATTGACTACTATCTCACCAGATGATGTGTGACGATGGAGCAAAAAAAATTCACTCTCAACTTGACGATAAGAATAAATATAATAAAAGTATAATCTGGGAGTCTTCAAGTCAAGAGTGCCTTCTAAGCAAGTATGCTACATCTTTGACCGCATCATCACTTTCCATCAGGTTCCAGATTGTGTTTGAATGATTGCCTATTAAAAAAAAAAAAAAACAGGAATCTAAAATTGTACATATCCGTTTTTTTTATTTATTTATTTCTTTATTGTACTTACAAATTCATTCATTTACAAATGAATTAATGAACTGCAAAAAGAGATATTTATTTTGATATATCCTTATTATTTTAGGCTTGTTTATAAACTTTTTTTAAAAACATTTTAGACTAAAATAATTTTGGTGTAAGATGAAATCACAGCTTATATTTACGTGGGTGATATGATCGGAATGCTAAGCATCTCTGAGTTTAATTTGTAGGTACTTACAGTAAACTTGTTTTTAAAGTTCAGTTTCCTTAGTACCTTGAAATTATGAAAACTAACGGAATGTAGATGCAATATACGATTAATCATTCATTTTGTAAACCATACTACTTACAACAAAGTGTTGAAACCTTGTAAGGTACTCCTCCGGGTTCTGATAACTTTTATTAAACTTTTTAATATAGTCGTCGAACATGGGCTTCAGTTCCTCCTCTGTTGGTTCGCCGCTGAGCGATAAAGGAATAAGGACGAATAATAAACTGAATAAAGCAACTGCTAGCACCCAGTTCCACCACTTCTTCATTTTAATCGAATTATAATAATTACAAAATACAAAACACGACTGCCCGCTCCGCAATGTTGATAAAATAAAACTTTTTTGACAGTAAACGTAATGTTGCCACTAGTTGTGTTGCCAGACTTGCCAACGATAAGTCCTCCAAAAGTCCTCTGAATGTCTCATACCGTACAGTGAAGATTGCCAATGTCTTCGGCGGGAAATTCAACATTTACCTTTTTTATTTTATATCTAGGCCGAGAAAAACTGTGTTTGATACTTGATGATGTGATTCGTGATATCCGAAGAACATAATATAATATTCTACAATGATGGACAAATTTTTTTAATGTAATTAATCAAACACATTGCATTGTATTCTTTAATATTTAACAAAACGAGAAAAAAAAAGAAAAAAAAGCGAGCGATATAAGCAATTTTTTTTTTGTATATATCATACTATAAGAAACTTCTTAGAATAGAATAGAATAGAATATTATTTTATTGCATTAACTGTGTACATAAGATGGAAAATAAAAGTATAAAGGAACAACAGTTTACCCATTTCGGGTGTACAATAAGGCGTACAATAACTTAAATCAACAATTTTCAATACATTATTGCAATAAAATGGAAAAACCACAAAAAGTATATTATTTGCTCAAATTATGAACAATTTCGTTATATTTTAAAACCAGTGAAAATAAAAAGCAAAACTAATGAATACGATACGAGCCAAGCGAATTTCAAATTTTCATATACCTTTTTTTTTCTTTTAATTTTGGCTTCTTTCAAGTGTATTTTTTATTAAAAGTCCTAGTCAGAAGTCACAGTCAAAGTGAAGTAAGAGTCAAGGCCCAGTCATAGTCAAATCACGTCCTATAAAGTGGTAGAAACTTTACTAAAACTTCTATTGGAGTTTTGAAGCGAAGGCGAAAATCAGGTGTTTTAACTTTGTATTGCCTACACTCATGCACGTTTGGTAAGTATTAACGGTTAATAATCTACCATTATTACACATTAATACTCGAAGAATCACAGGTTTTGGAAAATTACACAAAATTAACTACGCCATTTTTTAACTTTCGCGGCAAACTCTGCTTCTTTCTTATTTCTCCTTATTGATTATAGAAAAAACTCTGTGACTAGAATTTTTAATATGAAATATACTTGAAATATATTAATACTTGACACTGGCTAAATCCACAAGATTGCGACGCCAAAATTAAAAGAAAAATAAAAAAAAGAAGCAAGGTGGAAGCATTTGTACACTTCTGCCGGGATATATATTTAAGTTACACATTTATTTCGTGAAAAGGGTCGCGAACGAAGCTGGCGCAATTTTTATTTTATTTCTGTGATGTTCATTAATAGCATTCGAATTTGTTTAAACAAAGAGTACCGTTTAATTTAAACTATTTTGTTCAGATGTATTTAAAAAACCATTTTATTTAAAATATGTTTATTTGAACTGTAAAATAGGAAATGGAAAAATAAATAAAGAAGAATTTGGACGAGCGACGATCTACATTTTGGATTTTGGACAAATTCGAAAAACAGAATACTGAATAGTTTTTATAATGTTTCTGACTTCGATGATGCGCCCGCTGCATTGATGGTGAGGTTGGTTACTAGGCGTCTGCCAAAAGGTGTAATAAAAACAATGTCTTCTTAAAATATCAATTTATTTACTCATAACATACAAAACTTAAAACTACACAACCTCCTTCTTAATTCTATCATACGTGACGAAAGTCCACTTGCTTTCAATATTGGCGCCAACACCGGAAATTTGGCGGGAGAACACATCGCCATATTTGTGCAGGACGTTGTGGACGGAGGTTTGTGTGGCAGTTGGAATGATGGATCGGACGTAGGACACGAGATAGTCGAGGGACGCCCCCAGCGGGTGAACTAAGAGGAATGCTGTGAGGACGCTAATGAATTTGGCTTCGGAGGGTGCGACGGGGGTGGGGGGTTCGTCTCGAGGGAGGGGCGGTTTTTGGCTCAATTGGGGCTGGTCTAGTGGCGGCTGCGGCGGCAGCGGCGGGAATACCTGCAAAACAAACCATAAACGTAAAAATTATGTACACGCTTTCACACTCACAGCTCTCAGTTCAATATTTTTGTTTTTATAGCATGAGCCATACTAGGCAGAGTAAAAATTTGACTTCATAAACTGACTACTTTAATACTGCCTAGCATGGATATGTCAAATGGCAAAGTCAATTGATTTGGGTGGACGTTATCAACAGTGTAGCTAACTGCAATGTTTAGACTCGTTGGGCGCAGTAGTTTCAAACTATTTCGGTAGATGGCGTTACACATAAAACGTTAATAATAAGGAAAGGATAATTTCGTCGCTTTAGGCAGGGCTTGAGTAGCTCGGCGGTTAGAGCAATATGGCACCCTATGGTGGTATACGTCAATCGCGGGGATTGCGATAATACTCCTTTCTAAATTGACTACTTTAAATTCGATGTATGAGTTGTGTCGTGGGTGCCGGAAACATTCACATCACACACTCAATCACATCCAGAACCAGGAACACAATTTTTTCTTGGGGAGAAACCACTGCTCAGAAGGCGAACGCACAATCAACTACGCCATCTGTCTGTAGAGCAAGGCTAAGAGGCAGTTACCGAAAAATCAAAGTGATTTTTTCTTAATTTTATATAGGCTCTATTTTGGTCGTCAAACTACAATTGTTTGAATTGATGCGAAGTCGATTCAACATCGATCGGTTGAAAGTTCATTCGATTCGATGGTTTCATAATAAAAGAAAATCGTTCGACTTCGACGTCGATGTAAAGTAAATCGCCAAGAATCAGCTGACTACTATCGATTCGTACGAGCTATCATCGTGCATCGTTTCGAAGTAAAATAACCCTTATTACCTGGTGTCCAGGGTGGTTATTCTGCAGCGCCTGTTGCGCGATGTAATGCGCCTTGAACTTCTCGAACTTTCTCTCAGCCTCGTCCTGCGCGAGATGCGCGACGTTCTTGTAACCTTCTAACTCGTATTGCAGGTTGTCATTTTCAATCTGAGAATGGAAATATATAATTTAAACACAAGCAAAGGTTAACAACCGACTTCAACGCTTTATCTTCGGAACCTTTGAACAATTCTTGGCAGTTTTATATACTTATATGGGATCAACTTGACACGGTACCTTTCAAATAAATACAAGTACTCACCTGAATAACTCAAAGGGACATAAGTATCGGTATATACGGGCATATAATATTTAAAGAATTATCCACTAACTCCTCAATAGTTATGGAGTTATATTTTCCATCACCAGCTCAACAACATGAGATTTTTTTTATTACAGATAGTTAGCATTTATATTATAGCATTTTGCCGCTTTCTCACCTGATGGAAAGTGACGATGCGGCCGAAGATAACGCATGCTTACCTAGAAGATACCTATTCACTCTATATTTGAAGATTCCCATATTATACTGTTCGGGGAACAAGGAGATGATGATTATTGTTGATTACCAGATGCAAATACTTGAATAGTTTTATAAAATACATAAAACAAATTATGCGTCCCTGTATAATTTGAGGGTAGCTCTTGATTTTTTTAGGATCCCATCATCAGATCCCGACTTGGTGACAATAGGACAACCTAGGAATTATAGTTATACCCTTTAAACAAAAAAAAAATATCTCGAATCAGTCCAGGCGTCTTCGAGTAATCGGGGAACAAATAAAAAAAAAAGGTTTCGACTAATTGAAAACCTTCCTTTTTATTTTTAAAGTCGGTTAAAATGAAACGTATGATAGAGAACAAGCTCACTATAATTTTAAACAAAAATTTTCTGCGTTATTCTTTATTACAACACGTGTCAATGTACGTACAAGGAAGAATAATTCCTCCACCGAAACCTGTTACTAAACTACGGTTTCGTAGACGGCCGAAGGGTATTTGAGAACTATTTCATTTGAATACCCATCAAGATGATATTTGTTTATATTTTTTACAAGCTTTTT
The DNA here is from genome assembly GCA_948107665.1 of Lomographa bimaculata. Taxonomy (NCBI): domain Eukaryota; kingdom Metazoa; phylum Arthropoda; class Insecta; order Lepidoptera; family Geometridae; genus Lomographa; species Lomographa bimaculata. The sequence goes on along the minus strand of OX403602.1, from coordinate 4,981,654 downwards.
ATTTATATTAATATAATATATTAAAATTGCAATGTTTGTAAGTATGTATTTTAAAAAAGTTATTAAAAACAGGTTCTTTTTTATGACAACGCATGGTTAAATGACGTCATTCTAAATCCAATATGGCGCACTGGTTCATATGACCAACTCCAAGCAGTATCTCAGCCAAGCAGTATTTCATTCCAAAATTTACTGCTCTATACATTACTGTATTTTGGATTAAAGAGCAACGTTCACTGGACATAAATATATTTAACATTTAACATCTCAAGGTGATGAGCGCAGTGCAATGCTTCGCAGGATTTGAATGTTAAGTTCCGGGTGGCACTGACCTGCAATGGGTAAGAGCGTGACTCTCATCATCAGACGGCATGCTCGACTGGTCTCTTAATTACATTAAAAATACACAATACTAGTTTTAATGACAAGGATGCATGGAGGCAAACTGCACAGGCTCTTTCTAGCGACTACCATAATAACACCTAGGTTAAGAAAATGATGTATTAGAGATTAAGAATGTTTTTAAAAAAAATGAATGAAAAAAAATATGCGCCGCCGAGTTTCATGCCAGGTTCTTCTCGAGATGGCTGTAATTTTGCGAATCTGGCAATAGATTCATTAACTTTCATGAGTGCCTCTTTGGGGCCCATGTGAATAAACGATTTTGATTTTGATTGATTAACTGTCACGTTCACACAGATCCATTTAACCGAGCGAACGCGAAGGTCTCCGTTTCAGCTTGGGCAAAATTGCTTACGTATGTCCGGCGGATTTCCGGTTGTTTCTTAACCGATTCTCGTGAAATTTTGTTAGCAGGTTCTATAATTACCTACATAGAATTTTTTCATTCAGATTTTTGAAATTTTTCAATATGGCGGAGATATGGAAGAACCCTCACTGGGTTGAAAACGTAGCTCACAAAGTAGTAAGTTTTGTATAACTATTCACTCATATATATTTATTAAAATGTATCAAACCCCACCTTAAGCTCCTCATATTTCTTCAAGATGACGGTAGCCTTGCCGCACTTTTCATCTGTCTCTTCCTCGTCGAACATAGTGATGAACTCTTCTTTGATGTTATCCACATCCTGGAAACACATTTTGTTGATTTACAAACACTACAGTTAAAAAAACTAATAACCGACTTTAATAGCAAATATCTCCGAAATTTTTCATCAGATCTTGATCAAATTATAATGGAACCAAATATAACGATTAATTTTCCATTCGGTTAATAAATGACGGAGTACTGAGGTAACATACATTACAAAAAAAAAACGATGAATTGACAACCTCCTCCTTTTTTTGAAGTCGTTTAAAATGAGAGATTACAGTTTGGAATTGTCGACGTGCTTGTCACCTTCGATGTACCTTCTACGAAGACCTAGGCCATGAGATATGGAGAAAGAACTGCCAATCCTAGTAGTTGTATACCTTTTCTACTACTTAAAATCAGGCACATATCGATGCGTTGACTGCTTGTACATACTTATTCCTGTATTTTTCAATATTATCTGAAATGCAGGCTCCACCATCTCCTTGGCCTTAGAAGTATGCTCATTTGTTACTTAATAGACTATGTGCACCTTTTTCTGTGGAACTCTTGAATTCTCCTGTTTCGTAGCTCGCGGCGGCGCTCTATTCGCGATAGCTCGACGTGATAAAGCTTGTAATTAGATAGGTTACATTCTATCAATGCAATCGACACGAGATGGAGACTTGAGTATAATGAGTTAAATTAAAACTTTTGGTGACCGTACATGAGTTTCAATTGCAGTCAAGATCGCTGGATATAATGGTACCTTAGATTAGAACTCTTATTTGTTTGGTGGATTAATGGTTTCTTCATATATATCTTCTTAATTTACAAATGCACCGTCTGTTGTAATAGATCAGTACTAAGTCAGAAACAAAAAATCAAACCTGAACAAAGTTCAAAATACGCGTCGGATGTTTAGTTTTTCGATAACATTCAATCTTGACAATTAAGAGGATACCTCATTTGTAGATGACAGAATCTTGAAGCCGAAGTTGAAGAATTATTATTAGACAGAAATAGCGCTAAAGCACTAAATTGCCTTATCTACCTTCTACAGTTAACGGCGTTCATCTGTCAATTACCCAAGGCATGCCATACCAACAAAGTTTGTATCCATTCCTTGATGAGTTCTCGGAGTCGTGTGCGATGGCGGAGACAATCCTCCCGATAAATATTGTTCTGTAAAACTTACCTTGAATCGTAGGGAAACACTCTTAACATATTTCGGATTCGGTGCGCTCCAACTTTTGTTAAACGACACCAACGTGTAGGGAAGATTGGAGTCAGGTTGATACAAATACGCACAATGATTGTGGCTTCCTCACTCGGACCTCATCATGCTCGATATATTTCACGCTTACCAATATTTCACCGTTGACAACGCAGATGTTGCGATGCTCTGATGCTGCAGTAGATATCGCTACATCCAAGATTTGAAGAATAACGTAACACAAAATGTTGAGAGCGACCGGAAAGTTCGCGTAATGATTATGTTACAAAATTAACATTACGTTCAGAAGTACTACGCATGCTTAAAATTCAGATACTATGTTAAGTCAGATACGTTACATGCAAACGTTCCGGTCATTCTCCACAACTAAACCCATCACAGCGCTTGCAAAATTGAAACTCTTGTAGGGACAGTCTCCAATCAGATAGCATTGACAGATTATGTGAAGATAGAGAGGCTAGATGGAACAAACGTTATGGAACAACAGAAATAATGTGCATTAGTTCCGAACTCTGTTCCCATAATAAAAGGTTGAGGACAGACATGTTCCATTATTGAAACTCTAGCTGATATTTTCTTTCTTTAACTTTTCTTGAATGGTGAAGCATTGCGCATATTTCTATTGTTCTATAATATTTGTAACAGAACATTGCATTGAATGCCGTTGCAACCACCACGCAGCACTGCTATTCAAATCTGGTAAGCAAAGAGGCTGCTATCTTGACCCCGAAGACATCTAACTGATATGGAAAATTGCCTCAAAGCTGCTCTTTTTAATTCTTATGCAAAATTAGTATTAATAATACCGAAAATTGGCGCTCAATTTTTTTAAAGGGGTACTTTAACGTATCAACATTTCGTTCAACGTCAGTTGTGTTTTTTTATGTTTATAGTCTTGGTAGATATTTTATATAATATATTATATAAATATATTCATTATCCCGTGCGCTTTATCTTTATTGTCTTGAATATGGCTGATTGTAGCTACACTACCCATTTAATATATCAGGAAATAAGTACGATTCACATATTCCCTCTAAAAGCATCCCGTTGATAGATAATAATCTGCTTAGATATTAATTGTTTGCTTATATATGCAGGAATAAGGAACCCAATAAAAGAAAATGTTAGGTACTACAAGACGTGTCATATCTTAAGATATAACTGGACTCAATTTAGTAGTTCTATTTGTTAAATACTTTGGCCAGTCTCAATAACTTTAGCTATCATCCGAAAATTACAAATGTTTAATTAAAGCATTATTTTTATACGGTAAAGTAAATTCCATAGAGGTTTTTCTGTGTAAAACAAATGGTATTACACGTTTAGCCCGCTAATGCCGGACGAGCTATCCGTTGTAATTCGTAGTACGGAGTCTTGACAGACTTGACCGCCACATAACCAAGAAGGCCATTCGGAGAGCTATAACTTTTTACGGTGGAAATAAAACCCTTTATCACTCTTTATTAGAATAACCGAGGAATTAATTACTCTGTCTCCTTTGTATTAACAGGCTTATACCATGGGTTTACATCATGTAGTATTTATAGTCTTTGTAAGTTGTCGCATTAGGCATATAGGCTATGGGCTGTTGCTGTAAGAAAACCATACTTAACAGAAAAACCTCTAGGTTGAAATAAAACAAAAAAAACCCAAAGCACATATCTTCGGATATCTGATAGCTCAAGTTACTCACTGGCCGAGCTTATATATCCCGACATACCTCAGTCATTTTGAGCCACATCTCGATGTTCCTGCGCTGCTGTTTGCTAAAATGGTCGGAGTTGCGCTGCATTTTCGCCGCCGTCAGAATTTTTCCCACCTGCTCGACTGTCACCGACAATTTGAGGGTTATGGTCTATCGCATACGACCATTTTATTGGACGAGTTAACAACGTCTGTTTCACGGCCGACTCTTTGTGCAAACTTTAACAAACAGGATCCAGTTTTTTGCTTCGATATATTAGAGAAATGTTTTCAATTAAGATCCGATAAAAGTTGGTCGTGTGCAATAGATACTTTTAACAGATCTGGAAACTAATATGAAGATACGGTTACATTGGTGTAGAGAAGTTGGTATCCAGTATAGATGCTCCTCAAATCAACAGGTTCCCACTCCTTCCTGACAGTCTCAAAACATCGAGTCCTTTGTAAATGATGCCCCTATACTTCGTGATGATTTCTTTACGCTAACGACCACTATCTCTTATGTTAGAATGTGATGATATCGGAGAGGATTGTAAGCAAGCCTATAGGAACTGGCTCTCAAAGACATGTCGAAACGCCGTTTGGTGCTTGGCTCAAGCTGTTGCCAAATGCCTACCACAATTACCCTGAACATAACAGAATTGCTATAACGATACCCTAAGACGGTCACGCGTTCGCTTGTCGCGCTTCAATGTCCTGAGTCCATTTTGTTGCTGCTGATGACCATACAATCAATTGTTTTTATCTGGACTATGCGTCTTTAGTAACAAACACAATATTGGTCCTTCAGCTGACTGATACGTGCAAATTTTAATGCACGAAAACTCGGAAATTTAAACACTTGATCGTTTTCTCTATTTGAAGACTTCTGTTCCTTAAAATATCTCCGAATAGAAGGTATTTATGAGTGACTATTGTACTTTTTACAGTTATTTAGCAATTTGTGGTATACCATTCCTATGTTCCGTCATTCGTTGATCCTGATGCTCGTAGGTTGAAAAGCAGTCTCATTTACCTTTAACTCTAGAAAATCCAGATATACTGCAGCATTACGGAACAAACATCCAGATATACGAACTTTATGTATGTTACCGAGAATTTCATGTTATACCAAAAAATATTGAAAGATTTACGATAAAACAACTTTGTACATATTGAAGCATGATACTTACTTGAACATTTTAAGCGTTGAAACTGTCAGCTTAATCCAGAAATAGAACACTGCAACATAGCAGTTTCAGCCGAAAGTTGAACAATCAGCATTTCAGCAGTATGATTTACGGGTTTAATTGAGCTACAAGTTCATAACCTTGGATATGGAGAACGACGCACACTACTAGCCAAAGCAATCGACTACTTCTTTCAAGGTCACAGCCAGAACTTAGCCAGACACTTAGGGTCTCATTCAGTTCTTTGAGTTAAGAGACTAAGCCATATAACACGATGACCCAGTGCGCGTTGGTCAACTATCCCACCTTTTTAACCGACTTTAAAAAAAAGTAGGAGGTTCTCAATTCTAATGTATTTTTTTATGTGTGTTACCTCGGAGTTATTTTCTAGGTTAACTTATTTTGATTATTCTTTTTATATTTGAAAGCTGGTGCTTCCCATGTGGTCCCATTTAAATTTGAAGAACTGACCAGTAGTTTTTGAGTTATCCTCAATAATGCGTATTTATTTAATTGAATCTGATCAAGGAATCCGAAGATAAATCGGTGAAGTCGGTTTTATTAAACTTTGCTTGCGTTTGAATTATTCATGCTACATTATAAGAAAGGAGACAGTTAATATGGTAGCCTGATGACATACATCCGCATTTGATCAGTCCGCTGGCAGTTAGGTTCGCGTTCGCCTTCTAAGCAGTTGGTATCGGATTGTATTCCCGCTGGAAACACAAGTTGTCTCTCTAAGGGAAATTAGTGTTTCTGGTTCTGGGTGTCATTGTATGATGTGAATGTATCCGGCACCCACGAAACAAGTCATCGAACTTAATATGGAGCTGTGAGAGTGAAAGCTTGTTTGATGACCCAGTTGGCGTAGTGGGCAAATCTCTACCCTCTTGATTGGTTATGTAGTCAAGAAAAAAAATGTTCTTACATTATCAAACCTTGTTTGTCCTTGTGTTAGAAGACATCTGCACCAAAACCAGCTTTCACAGTGCAACCCAAATCCAGGGTTGTACTTATCGTTTGCTGCGGAATTCTCGACCTAATTCTAATAGCCGTAAGGCATGTTACAAAGTTGTTTCAACATTATCTCATTGCTGCAGTATATCTGGAAACCAACTTACATTTATTTTCGTCGTTTCGCTTCACCTTCGCCGAGTTATTCAAGTTAGTAATATTGAAGATATAACTTTGACTGCATTTCTTAGAACACCTAGCTTCCTGATCAAAACTCACCTGCACGTGGTGCCCCTGCCGATCAAGTACGGCTTCGGTGACTCACACAAGCATTCCCAAGGATGATGTCAGGTTGAGTATAGTACTCATACCAAATTTTATTTAGTGAGTGAAGAATCAATTCTGAAGTCTTAGGGAATTTATATACAAAGCGCACAATACGCGCGCCCTGTACGCGCGTCCGGTACGCGCGCCTCGGCCGCTGCTGCTGCCACAGTATAAATACTCTCGCGCTGTCCTAGTATATTTTGCTACACTAGAGCCTATACATACATTTATGTCGGCAGCGCGGGGGGAAGTGTCGCAGGTTGCGCGCCCTAGCAGCTTTGTATATCAAGTCCCTTAGGCGCCATACATTTTATCTTCACAGCGCCCGGGCCGCGCGCCTTGGGCGCTTTGTATATCTAGTCTCTTACTCTTTCTCCGTTGTAACGACTCCAATTTGTGTTAGAAGGAAAACTATTTTTTTAAGCTAGACAGGCATGCATTTGACCACTATCTCAGCTGACTGAAAGTTAAGATGCGGCCTAAGATGCTTGCCTAGATTCACTCTTAATTTGAAGACTCCTAGATCATACCGTTCGGGGAACAAACGCGGTAATCCGTTCCACTCCTTCGCTGTACGGATGATGAACGTAAACGCGAAACGCTTCGAGCGAACTGGAGGTATGTCAACCATAATTGGATGACGTTTGACAGTTTGCCTTGTTGTTAGAAGGTGAAAAGGGCATGGGGGAACTATATTATGTCATTCCTGAGCACACTCTCCTAAATATAAGCAATAGAATACCGATAGGCTTGCTACCTTACGTCGGTGACTGAGACAGTTTTGACTCAACTAGCTTACTATCGCCAATGAGTCTTATAGTCCGCCAGTCAATAGATTCAAGACCTTCGAGCTGGTACTTAGGGGATCCATCCCAGAGGTAGCCGCAGTACTCCATACACGACTGCTGTCTATCAGAATAACTGCCCATTGGATGTTGGGCGCACCCAACGTTCTCCTTCTAAGCAGTAGGTATCGGGTTCGATTCCTGGTAGAATCACAAGTTTTCTCCCCAAGGGAAATTTGCGTTTCTGATTCTTGGTGTGATTGAGTGTTAATGTTTCCAGCATCCACGACTCAGGACGAACCTAGTGTGGAGCTGTAAGTGTGGAAGTGTTTGTTTGTTTGTACTTATGGCACGCCTCTTTGAATTTGTTGCTGTCTATCTTCACATATATACTTACATTGCATGATGACATGTGCAAACTTGTCTTTCAGCGCGCCTTTGATGCTCTGGAACTCTTCGTCTATGGCCATCTTCTCGTTGTAAAGCCGCCGAATCTGATTGTTGCTGGCTTGGATTAGAGAGTAAAATGCATTGGCGTTCTTTTTGTTGCATTCTCCCCGTTCGAGCCATCCCGCCAGCGTCTGGGGACAAATTAAATTACAAAACTAGGGAAGGAAGAAATAATTGTAGGGATTTTAATGATTATGTATGGATGTTCATCTGTTCCCTCATTATTTTCAACCGACTGCGTCAGGAGGGTAATGTTTTCAACCGACTTCAAAAAAGGAGGTTCTCAATTCGACTGTATGTTTTTTTTGTATGTATGTTACGCGATATCTCCGCCAATTTATTAACCGATTTTGATGATTTTTGTTTGGTAGAGTATACTTCAGCGGTGGTCTTGTATAAATTTTATAGAAATCGATCAAGCCAAAAACGAAATATAAGCGATGAAGTCGGATTTTTAAATTGTATGTATGTATGTCCATTTCTTTAGGGCACGCTCTACAGCCCAAACAGCTGGACGGTTTTTATATATGAGGTGTAGTTCAAGTGGTCATAATTGTGGTAATGACATAAAATGGTGTCCGCAAATGAAAAAAAAATATGGGTTTTTTTACCATAGCTATATGAGTATAAAATGAAAGCTACTGAAAGGACCATTTCAAAAATATATGTATCACATATCATGTTAAAAGGGGATTTAAAAGGGCTATAATTTAGACGGCCAACAAAAATATTTTTAAGACTAAGCCTAGGCCCCAAATAAAATAACTCCAAAAAAATCTATTGACTTTATTAAAAGGGCCCTAAAGTATATAATATTATGATCCGAAATAAATGAAAAAACATCAGAAAAATCTCAAGCCTTGCACAATTATTATTTTTGGTTCCTAAAATGGATTAACGTTCACCAAATTCTGTCTAAGAGTTGGCTAAGTCATATATAGGTGCGACGACGAGCGAAGCGAGGAAGAGCGTTAGGTTACTGGTGACCACAAAAACGCGCGAGCCGAGCGAGCGTAGCGAGTGTGCCGCGGCAGCGGTCGGCGAAGCGCCAGGAAATTACCAAATTAGAACTCATGATATAACATAATTGGTAACACCTAAGTAGTGACAATTTATAATATTTAATCTTAAGTGTATTTTGAAAGCGTCCATATATATTTTATAGCAGTCAATAATAAGAAAAATTGATATATTTCATAATGTTTTAGGAAACGTAATTTGGTGACCATTTGTCCATTTTAGTTACCGTTTTGAATTTTTTTGGTAGTAAAATAGGTACTTTTTTGGCATTATATTATTAACATAGCTCTGAAGGCTTTACGTGTAAAATACACAAAGGTTGGCCTTCTCACATATATCATAGGAATGTTTAAACAGGTGGCCATAATTGATCAATATATCTTTTAAATTACATTTTTACAATAACGAAAATTAATTGCGTAAATTCGTTCAGACTGATTAAATATTTGTTTGTTTTCCAACTGCAGAGTTATTTAATGTAAACCATAAATTTCGTGGGCGATGAAGAATATAATAAGTTCGCATATATCATCACCATTATCTAAAAAGAACCTACTTTGGAACAGACTAAAAAATTTGATGTTGTGTACGGCTTGAAACACGTCAAAAATTTCGACTTACTTTTTAGTCTAATAGTTTCGGACAAATTTGGAAAAACTTCAATTATGTGTAATACTCACGATAGTTTTAATTTTCAGACTAAAAAAAATTTTTAAAAAAAATGCGCCGCCGAGTTTATTGCCTGGTTCTTCTCGAGATGGCTGTAATTTTGCGAATCTGGCAGTAGTCATTTTCATGAGTGCCTCTTTGGGGCCCATGTGAATATACGATTTTGATTTGACTACTCTAATGCAAGGCATAAGAAACTAGAACAAGAACTTTCTTAGAATGTGTTGGCGAAAGGGAGATGCCACCCAAAAAAAACATCAAAAAGCTATATATTTCTCAGCCATCCACATCAAAAACTCATGCATCAACTTCTGCTTATACACATTTGACACCAGTTTAAAATACAACACTGCTTTTTTAAGTGCTCGTTGGCTTAGTTGGTTGGCGTTCGCCTTCTTGTGTCGGGTTCGATTCCCGGCTGAAACACAAGCTTTCTCCCCAAGGAAAATTTGTGTTTCTGCTTCTGGTTATGATTGTATGTAACGACGACCCATTTGGCGCAGTGGACAGGTGTCCGCCCTCTGCGCCGTGGGTCCTGGGTTCGATTCCCGGCAGGAGCACAAATTCCTTCCCAAGGGATATTTGTGCTTCTGGTTCTGGGTGTAATGTGTGTGTGTGATGTGAATTTTTCCGGCACCCACGATACAAGTATTTAAACTTAGTGTGGATCTGTGAGTGTGAATGCGTTTGTTTGTTTGTTTATGTGTGATGTGAATGTTTCCGGCACCCACGACACAAGTCATCGAACTTAGTAAAGCTGTTAGTGTGAAAAAAAAAAAACTTACAGGTGCGGCGTCAGCGAACTCGTGGTCGCTCTTGATCTTGTCTGAGAGGCCCGCGAGGGTAGCTGACGAGTAGGGCTCTACGCGAGGAGGGGTGGGGGTGCGTTTGCGTTTGCTGCGTTCGTACTCTGTCTGGTCATCGCGGTTCTACAAAAAACATGCCCCTTAATCATAAAAAGGTTAAAAAAAACGGCCAAGTGCGAGTCGGACTCGCGCACCGAGGGTTCCGTAAAAACCTGTAGGTACCAGATTTCAAGATTCTTCACGGGAAGTACCCTGTAGGTTTTGATTCCCTTGCGAATGTCGAAAATTTGAAGCGTAAACGGCTGTATCTTTTGATTGCGTTGGCTTAGAAGTTTGATTTTTCACAGCTCTAAGGGACAGTAGACCTGATTATTTGATATGAATTCCAGCCTGATACCTCCACGCGTTCTTGAGAAAAAGGGTCCTGACAGACAGACAGACGGACAACAAAGTGATCCTATAAGGGTTCCGTTTTTTGCTTTCGAGGTACGGAACCCTAAAAAACATAATTCTTTCGTAATTTTTTTCATTTCCAAGATGTAAATGAAAAAAAAATTACGAAACAATTTGCCATCTGCGAAAATAAACGCAGACTGGTCTAATTCGAAATGTCTATTCTAAGTTCCCTTATTGTCTAAAAGAAAAACGTTTGATAAGCCTTGAACAGTTAAAATAATATGTTTTGTCTTATCTACCGACTTCACAAAAAGGAGAAGGTACTCAAGTCGACTGTATTGAGTTTGCTTTCCAATTGGTCCCATTTAAATTTGATCAAGATCTGATCAGTAGTTCTTGAGATATCGTCAATAATGCGTGTTTAGTACATCTTATCTGATCAAAGTTCCGAAGCTAAAGCGGTGAAGTCGGTTTTTTGATGGGTGATTTTTGTCATCAGTCAAATTTTGTTTTATGCTCGATAAGCACGTATTTGAACACAACCTCAACCGATGATCACTCTTAAATAGTGTAGTTAAGTAGTTTTAATAGATCATTTTTGTTTACTGATTTACCAATTTAGTTTTGTATAACGATCTAGCCTTACATCTAAGTAGGGTAGTTAAAAAGTTTCTGTTAAGTCATGATTTAAAGACTTTGAATCCAAAAGTTTGTGTGAAAGTGTGCCAGTGTGTATGTATGTTTGTTCCCCTATTCACGCCTTAATGGCTGAACTGATTTGGATGAAAATCGGAATGTACATAGCTTATACCTAGGATTAACACTTAGGCAAATTTTTTACTTAATTTTAGCGAGTGAAGCGGTGGGTACTGCTAGTTGATATTCTTTTTATTACTAAATTAAAAGGACTAAAATTTAAAAGAATATTTTAAAGATTTATTTTACTCTGTAGGAAAGATGTGTTATTCTGACTCCACATAGCTACAATTCAACAGAACTTACCAAAGCATAATCAATGAACAAAGTTGTCGCTTCATTATCCACCTGGTCATGTCGCTTAAACCGAAAGCCCGAGATAAAGAAAGCCTGCTCCATCATCTCCTGGGTTTCAAATCTCACATGACAGACTCCCTGTCTATGCAGCTTTACGTCATCAATCCCTCCAAAACGTGCGAAAATCTCTCGGATTACATCTTCGCCTACACCATGAGGAAGACCTCCAACGAACATGGTGCGACAGCCAGGAGGCCGATCGCGTCTATTTGGAATAGAAGAATTAGGTAGAGGAGGCAGCAGCACTCCATTAGTAACAAAAATGGGCTGGTTAGAACTTTGCATCATTGGCATTTGCTGCATCATCATCATATTTTGGTCCATCATGTTAGGCATCATGTTGGGCATCATGTTTGGCATCATGTTCATGCCGGGCATCATGTTTATGTTTTGCATGTTGCCCATGTTTTGCATGTGCTGCATGTTTGGAATGTTCGCCATTTCCATTTGTTGCTGGCTCATCATGTTTCCATAGGGCATCATGTTGTTTCCTATAAAGATTTCAATAAGAGAAATAAATCTTGCTCCTACTAGAATTATAAAGGCGAATGTTTGTGAGTGTGTTTGTATGTTTGTTACTTCTTCACATTCAAACGGCTGTATCAATTTAGATGAAATTTGGTATGGAGCTCGCTAATACCCTGGATTAACACATAGGCTACTTTTTATTTCGATGCAGCGCGTTACACTGCGGGGTGCAGCTAGTGTAACATATATTTTAAAGCAATAATAGGATAGCACTAGTGAACACACCCCTCAATTAGACAAGTGTATGGCTAAGTTGGTAAGGGTCGATCTAGGCGAACCTATCTTGACCAGAGAAATATCGAAAATGTTTTGAAAAAAGGACAGGTCAAAAGTACACCCAACCAACGAGCATGTACGAACAAAAAGTTGTGTGTCAGGATCATAGCAAGATAGAAGTGGTCTCTGCTTACCCCAATGGGAAAGAGGTGTGCCTATATGTATATATGTAATTAGGCAACAATAGCACATTTATCAGTGAAATTACAACTTAAAATAAAAGTCCCTACCAGGCATCATCATGTTATTTCCCATCTGTCCAACGGGCATCTGTCCACTCAAAGGTCCCGTTGGCACATCTTTCTGGTCACTCCACCGGCCTGGCCTCCGTTCACGGCGATCACTGCGACTCCTGTCATTCCTGTCCCTGTTGCTACGGTGTGGAGATCTTTGTCGCCTGTTCCTGTCACCTCCTGTTATTTTAAGAAAGTTGATGCATTTAGCAATATGCATGATTTAAATACAAGTTAACTTTGTTATTTTTTTTTATTTTTAGCTACAGAATTACACTTAGTTTATAACTTTATTTTCTAATTTAAACACTTCTCAATTCAGAATTTTAATTAATGAATATTTGCAGTTAATGTATGTTAATATAATATTTGATTTTATTTGTATTTATGCTATATTTTATTGCTATCATTATGTGGTTAATTGTATGGAATTATTGTATGGAAGATGAATTTAAATAAAAAATTCTGAATTTAAATTCTAATCATTAATGTAAATCCTACTAATATTATAAATCTGAAAGTTTGTGTGTAAGTGTGTAAGTATGTTTGTCAGTATGTATGTTGGATTTGGCTGAAATTTGGAATGTACATAGCTTATACCTAGGATTAACACATAGGCTACTTTTTAACTTGATAATAGCGGGGCGAAGCCGCGGGGCACGGCTAGTATATTATATAGGTCTAAATATCTAATAAGAGGTCTAAATATTTAATTACAGTTCTACAGGTCTAGGTGGTACAGTTTTTTATTTTTTTTTATGCAAGTAAGCCTTTGTTGCCCAACAGTTATCTCACCTGATGGAAAGTGAAGATGCAGCCGAAGATGGAACATGCTTGCCAAGAAGGTATCTATTCACTCTAGACTCCTAGTTTTACATAAGGTATCTTATAAGGTACCATACTTAAAAGGTTTGTAAAACATGGTAAAGGTAAGTCTAATGAGTAAAAGTCGAGAAATAATCCTACTAATATTATGAATCCAAGAGTTTGTGTGTAAGTGTGTAAGTATGTTTGTTCCCTCTTCACGCTTTAACGGTTGAACGGATTTGGATGATATTTTGAATGCACATAGATTATACCTAGGATTAACCCATAGGCTACTTTTTAACTTGATAATAGCGGGCGAAGCCGCGGGTCATGGCTAGTTAATTATATTAGACATTTCAGCTTTTAATATCTCTAGGTTACCTTACCTCTATCACGGCTATCACGATCATTGTCTCGTCTGCTATCCCTAGGATCTCTATTCTTCCTGCCCTGTTCATTTCCGTTTTTATTTCCATCTTCTTCATTTGTCAAATCAATATCAGACTTGTTTGGCGCCACCGGGCCAATAAAACCTGGGCCGCTAGGCAGAGCCCCAGAGCTAACCAGGCCGCCCGTAACTCCTGTACCGTCATTTCCCGGATTCCACTCGGAAACGAGGAAGCTAGGTGGTGCCAAAGGCGGCACTCCCAACCCGCCAGGGCCCGGGGCACCCTGAGGCATTGGCGTGGGCAATAGAGGTGGCTGCCCCATATTGGGCACCGGAGGACCCATCATGGTAGGCATCATGTTGAATCCATCGCTGCCCCACTGGTTCATGTTTGGAAAATATTCACTTTCCAATAATTTAAATATTAAAAATCAACACCATAAATTGTTATGGACACAATCGACACGCACGAGATATTCATCAAAGATACAATAATTGAATCTCACCGTTTTAATTTTTTTCAATAATATTAAAACGGCCACCTTTGTTTACACTGTTTACTACTATGCACAGACCACAGAGAGTACTACGATGTCACAGTGATGTCACAGTTTTTTTTTAATTATTTCATTACCATGGATGCATAGTCCTTCAGTCGAAATATTAAACAACGCACGCCAACGCCTGAATCTTGACACCATAGACTTAACAGAGAAAATAAATTATGTATTATGAAATTATATAAAAAAAGAGGTACCGGGAAAGACATTCATCTCAATTGTTGGAATGATGTCCCAAGAGTTTTCTGGTATTCTACCAATTACCCTGAATTTAGTTCTTTTTTTTTATTATTTTGAGGGAACTCGATTACTGTCCAGCCCCCCGATTACCTATCTTTGTTGAAAACGGTTTGAATACTAAATTGACAAAACTCCTAAGAAATAAGGTTCATTTTTGCTTAATTTTAATTGAAACCGCGTGCAACAAAGATACGTAATAGGGGGTCTGGTATAATTTTTTGTTGCATAGCAAAGATAATGTAATTACTTGTTACGTACCTTGCTACACATATTACTATATGTGTAGCTGTATCTGTGACATAGTTGGAGTGTATATTATTATCCTCTTTGGTTGGAGTTTTGCCGCGAACGTGAAAAAATGGCGTTGTTGATTTTGTATAATTTTCCAAAACCTGTGATTCTTCGAGTGTTAATGTGTAATAATGGTGGATTATTAACCGTTAATACTTAGTAAATGTTCATAAATGTAGGCAAGTCATACAAAGTTGAAAAACGTGATTTTCGCCTTCGCTCCAAAACTCCAATAGAAGTTCTAGTAAAGTTTCTACCACTTTACTAGGGCATGACTTGACTTTGGCTGACTACTTGACTTTGACTGTGACTTGTGACTAAGACTTTTATTATGAAGAATAGAAATAGTTAATGTTTGTTTAATATTTCGACTGAAGGACTATGCATCCCTAGTCATGAAATAATAATAAAATAAAAAAAAGACATTTGTGTGAATGCGTGTTTTCTTTGAATGTGTTTAAATTTTTGTCTATGTGTGGACTGAGTTTCTGTTACACAGTACATCATGAGCCTTCCTACCGGTCTTTTATCTCTACGATAGGGGTCTAAGCAACTAGTAATGTCAAAATTTAGTTAGTGTGCTATACGTAGACAAGGCACTTATACCTATAGCGCACTAATAACAATAAGGATTTGATAGTTGACAATGACATATTATTGAGTTATAATAATAAATATGCGCCGGTTTTAGCGAAGTCGAAGTAAAAATAAGATATAATCGTAATTTGTATGTAGTTTCAGAGATGTAAATATCATCAACACAATGTGGTATGTTGGTTTAGTTTTCAAGGCCTTAGATGCTTATTCAGATGATTCAGAAGCATTAATTTTTACTTGGTAATTTTCCAGTTCTGAATCTTTTCCGAAAGAGTTCGAAAAGACTACCGAAGTCTTGCCGTATACCAATTATGGGCTATCATCCATCCAAGAGTTTAAAGAATCAGAAAAAGAGATTCACAATTTGGAAAGGTTGAAAAAAAGCCGGACTTACTGCCGACGAGATAAATATGTATATGGAAAACGGAGCCGGATTGCTCGAGCAACGAAAGATAGAGTCTAATGTGATGAATGAGCAGTTGGAGGCTATTCATAGAAAAATCAAACTAGCCGGTGAAATAAAAAAGTAAGTATTTACTAAAAAATTTTTTTTTAGGCCAGGCAAGCATTTGTCCACAATCTCACCTGATGGAAAGTGATGATGCGGCCGAAGATGTAGCATGCTTGCCTAGAAGGTACCTATTCACTCTTGACAATTTTTTTTTGTTATATAGGTAGTAGACTATTGACTAGACGAGCAAGTCGCTCGCCTGATGGTAAGCGTCACTCTTGCCCATTATAGTTCAGTGCTACCCAGAGTTATGAACTTATATAGGTCAAAATCCTGCGCGGCAAAGAATTGCTCTCGTCTCCCTGAGAAAATGTAAAATTTATTGGGGTGTATTGTGCTTTTCCCCCTGCCAGGAACTACCCCATCCACCCTAGCTCCTTAAAATAACGGAGTGTGGTTTTTGGGTGCTGGCATAACTGTTCCAGTGGTGAAGTTGTTGTATTTGTATTTGAATTCTGTGAGTCTTAAGGCGAGTCTTTATGTTTTGTGGATTGTTTCTCTAGCATTCCAGTGTTGACTCTAATTTCTTCAGTGACAGCACACTGAGCTATTACGTGTTCTACGGTTTCGTTTTTCTCCATACATCCCCTACACAAAGGGCTATCTGTTCTTTAAGCCCTGTAATTGCACTGGATATATGATGACTTTTATTATAATTATTGTTGTTTATACACTTGTAGCTTTAAGCTGATGCATGTATATTACTTTTGTGCACTTTTGCATTGTTTATCAAGTCTATTTTTAAATGAGTTGACTAAGGGAGCATTTATCACTGTCGGTAGCATATTCCTCACTCTTGTTATGCTGTTCCCAGCATCCAGCAGTTTCCAGCACGCATGACACAAGTAATTGAATTTAGTGTGGGGCTGTGAGTGTGGAGGTGATTATGTTTATGTTATACGTGGTTATATTGCTATCAGGATGTGTGTATTGTTTGGAAATCTGACCAATACGTAACAGGTTAGATAAAAGAAAACATTTTGTACTCACCTAAAGAAGATATAATTAATACAAATGTATATGTATGTATGTTATACTCTTGCTGGTTCTAGTAAAGAAGATGCTCAGCCAGGTTCTTCAAATGACCTGATACTAAACTCAAACAAAGACCAGAGCCATATAAAATTTTATCCTGAAGGTCACCCAATGAATAACATCAAAGACATTGAGGAAAAACTGTTCAGCCATTTACAAGATGATATGCTGCCGATTACTAAGAGGAGGAAGGTCTTAAGACGCCTTGAAAGAAAGAAAGAAAGAATTCTTTCACAAGAGAATCAGATTAATATTGGAACTATTGAAAATACTAGTACAGTTGATAGACCTGGCAGTCTTTGGGATATCAAAGACATGCCTCATAAATTGTCTAAGGAGCGTCCACAAGACAAGCAATTTATTGGTCCTAAAAAACCCACAATGTACACTGTGAAGGACAATAAGATTGTTCGATTAGAGCCTGTGAACCAGGAAAGACAGGAAGAGTATCGAGCAGTTGATATTGTGATACCAGAGAACGATGCTGAAGCCCAGCTGCTTGAAGGCACCAAGATGTGTGTGGATGATATAAAGAAAATTGAAGCATTTAAAGATTATGAGCCTGGGGTGCCCTCCAAGGTTTGTACATGTTTTTTTTTTAAATATTGTTTCTTTTATTCGTGATAGGCATTTGTTTGGTGACTATCTCACCTGACGGAAAGTGCACATAATGATAACATGATGTGCATTAAACAATGGAGCACATTTTCCTAGAAGATCACCTCTACACATTTAGATGTTTACGTTCACACAAAGGTTTTATCAACTTTTAATCAGATTATGTTACGCAAAAGGGAATAATGTATTTATCAGTGTGTGTATGTATGTTCCTTTGTTGCATTTTAGATACCAAAATGAGAAAGTGAGTTGATTCTGATGATTTTACATCAATCTATTTGTCTTATCTTGTATTACTAGAGACATGAGTATAATCCAAATTTAGTTTGGCGAACTGTGTTATGTGAACCGGCTCAAATCTGCCCAATCAATTGTTACAAGTCGCATTAAAATTTTGTTATTTGATTTATGTGTTGTATCGTTCATGAAACTAATTAACTTGTGTAGTTATTTCATTTTGCTTAACAGAATTCCAGACTACTGGACTTTTTTAATTTAGACATCACTTTTTACAAGTTGGGTTTTAGATTTTTTTCAATTTCCTTTTTATAATTTATCTATATTACATGATTTAATTCCTTATTTCACTAATTATAAATGTATTTATGGATGTGTTGTTGAAATGTCCATTACATTGGATGCTATACAATGCTCTTGAGTTCAAGGTAAGGGTACATCCATTTAATACATGAGGCGTTTGGGGGGGGAGGGGTCGAGCCTAACCTCACCCATGTCGCATGGGGAGAGGAGGTATCTCGGCAAATATCACGCAAAAAATTTTTATGCAAGAAACTGTTTCAAATTGTGAGAAAACTGAGTTTAATAATTTTAAAAAAATACTGAAATTTGGCTAAGTCATATAGTTACTTTGTAGGGGTTAGTCTTAAATAAAAATAATTAACCAGCTATTAGGTGAGATAGTGGACAAATTTTGTTTTAACATTTTCAGGGTTCAATGTAATTTTTTTTAGTAAATGTAGTTTCAATATCTTTTAATGGACTGGGACATTTTTCTTCTAGACTCTTTACTTGAAGAACATAGCTCCATCTATCACACAAGATCAGCTTTCCTTGCTATTCAATCAGTTCTTGCTCGAGAATGGTGGGCCGATTGACGTGCGTCTGATGACAGGTCGCATGAGAGGACAGGCTTTTGTCTCTTTCCTGAGTAAGTATTATCTTTTACTAGCTTTTATTTAGCTTTACCTGTCCGATTGGACTCAAATTTGGTGTACTTATGTATCTTCCATGACAATACAATGATATGGTACCATGGAGCTAGCCTGATGATAGAGATGGAAGATGACCATAGGAACTTCTGAACAAAACAAGATAAACCCAATGATTTTGTATCATTTGTCATGTTATTTACTTTTTAGTCACATGTTCGCTGGTTATTTACTTTTACGTCCTATTTTATTTACAACTGGGAAAAACTTAATTAAAAAAACTTTTAAAAGTATAACTTGTTTAATTGATTTCTAAAAAGGTTAATATGTCCATTACATTCTCACTGTTGTTGACTTGGGCCTTATTTAATAGTCTCTCCCTGTCTAGCCATAATCCATAACTCTCACATGTTTTTGAATTTTGTGATTCTTGGACATGCCTGTTTCCTCACAATATTTTCCTTCACTTTAATTAGAGTTAGTGCTTATTTTGCTGAGTCCCTATATTGTACGACCAATGCACGGCCTGATAATGTATGGCCAATAATTCGCAAACCAGTATTCCGTGACATGGCTTCTAATTATCAGGTTGTGAAATACGGGCCGTACATTATTGGATGTAAAATATCAACACGGACCGATTCTGTACAGCCGATAATATGCAGCTAGGAAAACGCAACCAATATTTATATATATACGGACTGATTTTGTACAGGCAATAATTGGCGACCCAGGAATGCACGACCAGATATTTTGATGCCGTATACATGAATTATCAGGGTGTTAATTATTGGCTGTACATATTCGGGCCTTGAAATATCTGGTCGTACATAATCGTCTCCCATTTTAAACGCTTTCACACTCACAGCCCCACACTAAGTTCGATGACTTGTGTCGTGGGTGCCGGAAACATTCACATCACACACACAATCACAACCAGAACCAGAAACACAAATTTTCCATGGGGAGAAAACTTGTGTTCCCGTCGGGAATCGAGCCCGATACCCCTGCTTAGAAGGCGAACGCTCAGCCAATTAAGCCAACGGGCAGTTTGCACATAACTTGATTATACGACTGAACGGTACTAAAACCAGTATGTGCAACTTTTTAAATACACCACTGAGCCAAAACTACACAAATGGTTTTAATTACAATGAACTGAAATATACTGCCAGCCAAATGCCTAATAGCTGTCGTCAACTGTTAACTGCATACTTAGGCTGTTGATATCATTGTCAATTAGGTCTCAAGATGAATGAATAGAATCACTAGTCACGTAAATCCACTAGGGCCTGTGTGTGTGTAAAATACAGTTTTATCTATAGGGAAAGATTAGCTAAAGCTCAGCCAGGGGGCTGCCTTTGATGTGGGTAGATTAGCCAATGCATCTCCGTTTAACATTGCTCAACATTCTTGGATTTCATGAGCGTTCACCAGTTACCCAACCACTCCATGCTATGCTCGTTATTTAACATATATACATATTTGTTTACTTGAACTACTTGTGGACTTAGTTGGGGGAGCATTCGCTTTCAGGAGAATCGGGTTCGATTTCCGGCGAGAACACAAGGAAAATTTGTTTCTGGTTTTGGTTGTAACTGTTTCCGGCATGGTGATGTGAAAGTTTCCAGCACCCACGACACAAGTCATCGAACTTAGTGTGTCGGCTGTGAGTGTGAAAGCGTTTTAATATTTTACCAAATTATGCCACTTTAACCGTTGCTGTTAACAATTTGTCATTAAATTGAATGCAAATAATTAACAGTTTAACGAGATGTTTACAAGATGAGTTAACAATAAAAATGCAAAAGTTAATTTACAATCTATTTATTTCCCGCAGCCAAAGACTTAGCGATACAAGCGTTGGAAGAGACAAACGGCACAATTCTCAGTGGGAGGCCCATCATTGCCCAGTTCGGCCGCAACACAAACAGAATACAGCATGATAATGATGACATTGATGATAACAGATAAACTAGGTATGAAATATTGAGACTAACACTGGCTGTCTGATGATCTGCAATCATCTCATTTTCGCCTTCTTTATAGAGAATATTATAATGCATAAACACAGTACAAAGAATGACATCACAATCTATGATCTACCAACTAGAAATTGTAGGATCTATTGAATTCAACGAAGAATATTGAGTATTTTTTACATTATTTTTTTATGCCTGATGTTTCAAACACAGCTAGTGGCCACATGGTGGCTGTAAGAATACTGCAGCGTATGAAATAGATAGGATTTTGCTTGAGTCTAAAATGCATCTTGTACCAACATGAAACAGCTCAGAATACAAAAATCAGTGAACCGTTATAGTAAAATTGTTTCTCTTTAACTAGTCCTTCTTAACATATAGCAATTCTTTTAACATAACTCTAAATATTTGTCATACATTTTAATTCGACCACTTAATAGGAATAGTTTTTTACATATTAATGTTAAAAATCTAGTGATAAGCACACAATTAATATTCCCCCTATTTCATGTAAAAGTTGCAAATTATATTTAATGGAATTTAGTGTAACAATTACTACTAAGTAAGCTTTTCATCTAGTCATATATATGCATCATAAGTAACAATAAAGAAAAATATAACCTTTATTCGCAAAGAGATACAGTCTTACTTATAAACTTCTCTTAATTTTTTATCAATTGCTTAGATACAGTTTTAACAAAACATTTTACACATCGCGATTTAGCGTTAAGAGATCGTTAAGTAATGCTTAAATAGTTAATTAAACACCGCCATCGCCTAGTTTTAACCTTGCTAAGAGGCAAGATGGCGGGACTTCTTCTTTATATATTGGCTTTTTATCGACGGGTGACGATTTTCTGCCAGTGTCAAAGTGTGACCATAAAATAAAAACTGTACAGTATGGCGGGACTTACATCTTTGAATAATAAATGTGTCAAAACTTTTACGTAAGGCGCCAAATTGTTTACTTCGACAAACGTTCAATAGAACACTTTTTTGAAAGCTGCATTCGTATAATTTAATTTTTAGTCGACTATATTGTGTATAATCTGTGGGGATCGTGTAAATTTCGATATTTTTTTATTCTCTGTGCGTTTTTCAACTAGGCAGCACCTAACTAATAGTTAATCATTGATTATGGGCTTAAGAGCTGCTTATCTAAGAGGTGGCTAAGCATTGCTTAGCGAAATTTTTATAAGTAAGACTGTAAAAGTTATGTTTTGTCCCATTTCGACTAATGTTAAATCTCACACATCAAGACGAGACAAAACATATTTAAAAGGCTTTTTTATCAAATGTTAAATGTCTTTATGGATAAGGTAAATATTTAAGACTAATCTTAATATTATAATTTACATTTCAAGCAAATCACTTCTATTTAGACACTGTTAATAATGTATATATAAAAAATTGTTTTTATTTCAATTTTATCTAATAAAGAGTCTGTTCTAAGCACAAGGCCACGTTTTATTCACACACTTGTGTCCTTATTCTGTCCTCCATAGAGTATTGGACAAAACAGCTTATCTTATAGACAGTATAATTATTCTAATCTAGGTTTTGTAGTTTAATATTACTATTATGTAGGTTAGAATTTAGTGCGCCAAGGTTGTAGCTACCCTTATAAGCTGACTTTACCTGCAGCACAAGTTGGTGTTGCTATTGAACGAACATTGCCTGAATCACATCAATTTTTTTTTATAATTGACATATAACAGGTGCTTGGCGTAGATAAATTTATTTTAATTTTAATTTAGTTTTTAGTTTAATGTAATATTCAATAACGTGTACATTATTCTAGTAAATAAAGTGTATAAAATAAATAAATGAACAAAATATAAAATAATTTTCAATTGGAATTATTGTAACACACGGTATTATTATTGTGTGTTTTGGAATGTTGTTAGATTCTGTTGAGAGACCATGTAAGTTTTTGTTTTGATATTACGTGATAACTCTACTAACAACATTGAAAAAATGGCAAATTGGAAAATGAAAAATTTCGCATATTTCTTAAAGAGAATAAAGAATACTTTTTAGTAAAAAAAACGTTATTAGCTAGATTAATCCTCGACCCACGAAAGTTATTCCCTTGGCTTACTATATGAAATAGAAAAACATATCAGTATATCTTTTTATATATGTGTATATAAAAAGATAATATCTAATATATAAAATTCTCGTGTCACAGTTTTCGTTGCCATACTCCTCCGAAACGGCTTGACCGATTTTGATGAAATTTTTTGTGCTTATCCGGTATCTATGAGAATCGGCCAACATCTATTTTTCATCATCATCATCATCATCATCACTTTTCATCATTATCAACGCGGGTGAAACCGCGGGGCGCAGCTAGTATGCACATATAAATCTGCTATCTAAAAAAGAATGCTCTCAGTGATAAGATTACTCATTGGACATATTTAAGTTTCTCTGTTTGCTGTATTTATCTTTCGGCGTCAATAATGATAATAATTTGAATTTGATAACGATTTCGAGCGCGTACTGTCTATAAGTAAGCCGCCTGTATTCACAGGTATGTCCACCTACTGCCCATCCTTGGAGGCAGACTTGCGCCGCCGCTTGACGACGCGTTTTGGTGTCGATCATTCGGCCTCCTTCTTTGCCTGTGGCTCCTCGGCTGTAAACAGAAAGACATGCTTATTATACTGTCTTACACAACTAATTATTCCTGATTTAGTTGGCATAGAGAAGAACTCAGGTCAGATCTTGATTAAATTTAAATGGGACCACGTGGAAAGCACCAGATTTCAAACAAAAAAAACTAAAAATATATACACCAAGAACTGATAGTACCCGAGTAGGAACCAATTTTGATGATACTTTTTTATTTGACAGCTGGTGCTTCCCATGTGGATCCATTTAAATTTGATCAAGATCAGAGTTATCCTCAACAAAGCGTATTTAATTAATTTAATCCGATCAAGAATACCGACGACAAAGCGGTGAGGTCGGTTTTTTAAGCTTTGCTTGCGTTGAAATTATTTTCAAGTTCTTTTTTTGGAATTTTTTTTTAATGCTAAATAGGCAAGCATTAGACCACTATCTCACCTGATGGAAAGTGATGATGCGGCCGAAGATGTGACATGCTCGCCTATATTTACTCTTGATTTGAAGACTCCCAGATTATACCCCTCGGGGAACAATGACGCAGCAATGAGTTCCACTCCTTCGCTGTACGGATTATTTCTTACAATTTAACAATATTTTACATATAATAGTATCGAAAAACCACTGGGTTTGTCTCGACAACAAGTCGGTGAAAAGTATACTATAAAACAATAATATAAGAGAATGAGTGTATATATTCCGCGTGACTCACGTTTGACCTCATGCGGCGCGTGTGGGTGCGGGTAGTGGTCGGGCGCGGGTGCGGTGGGTGCGGGGTAGTACGGGTGCGGCGGGTAGGCGCCGAACGAGCCGTAGCCCTGGTAGTAACGCCCGCCGTACGGCGCTCCGTACGCCGGCACTAAACACACGATTGTGATCAAGTGCCCGTTGGCATAGTTGGGTGGCCTTCTAAGCAGGGGTAGCGGGTTCGATTTTCGGTAGGAACACACACACACACACACACAAACCAATGCATTACTTATAATATTGTTTTCATTAATTTATGTAGCTTCAAACTTCATTAATTTAAGTATAACAAAATCATACAAAACAGTAAGAGTAATATGACTATCTTATAATTAAGTAATATTAATAAAAATTAAATCCGTTATTGGCCTTAGGTATAAATCAAATGAATCAAACTCTGTTAATTAAGGCTGTGGATTTTGTAAATAAATAAAAAAACAAGTTTCTTTTATTATTCAAGATAGGCAAACGTTTGACCACTATCAATCAAAATCAATGATCCTCTCCTGATGGTAAGCGACGAGAACTGGCTGGAAAGAAGGACTGTAAGAATGGCTTAGTCGGGTGCGCGTTCGCCTTCTATACAGCGGGTATCGGGTTCGGTGGGTACACAAGTTTTCTTCCCAAGGGAAATTTATATTTCTGTATCTGACTCACACCTCAGTTTTCCAATCCATGACGTCACGAGTCCCCACTGCCGAAATTTGACGCTCTTTATATTTGTATTTGTTTAATTGATAGAAGAATAAATATAATAATGCTAATTCATTCAAAGCTTCAGAGCTTGGGTCATCGCCGCATGGTTGCAAGTCTTTCGGTTTTGTACCTGATATATTTCGGAGAGTGTGCCAAAGAACTGCACGATCTAGTTCCCCCATCCCCGTTCTATCATCGGACAAGCAGACAAACTGCTAAGCGACACCGGTATGAGGTGGACATTTCATAAATGCGCACGAGGCGTTTTGCCTCCACATTTATTGTTCGAACCGCAAAGGAATGGAACACCTTTGTTCCAATTGATGCGACGTCGATACGACAGTCGATTGGTTGAAATTTCAGTTGATACGATGTTCAGAACAAAAAAAAAAAATTCGTATTCGACGTCGATGTATAGATAATCTATGCCCGGAATAGACCCCCTGAGTCCGAGTTTCCTGATGAGTACAATATGAGAGTCTTCAAGTCACGAGTGAATAGGTATCTTTTAGGCAAGCTTGCTCCATCGTCGACCACATCGTCGCTTACCATCAGGTGAGATGGGGGTGTAAAGTTTGCCTACCAAAAAAAAAAAAAAAATACGTGTCTAATATTTTTGCTAATCTAACTCATGGAATAACTTGAATTTTGTTTTTTTTTTACCCAGGCCACAACATAAGTTCATTTTAAAAATATATTTTGTGTACATAAGCGTTAAAACTCACGATTTTCTCAAGAGATTCAATTAGTTTTTTAAAGTTGTATTGATTTATAACATTTGTCAGAAGTGTGTAATAGTGTTAATAATATGAAAGTTTACCTGGCGGGCCCGCGACCTGTTGCGGGCCGGGGGCGGGGCCGGGCGCCGGGGCGGGCGGAGCGCCGGCGTTGGGCGGCATCATCATCGCTGTAACACATGTACACATATTGTATAACATTAGGGATTACGAATTAAATTCCACTCGAAAATCCTGTTACAGCTGTTTTTGAAATGATGTACGTGTTAAACTACTTTTGAAAAGACGGACATGTATGATTTCGAACTCCGCTGCACGTAGCAGTGCTGCCGCAGTAATACTGCTCCCTATATATTCTCTATAGGTTTATAGATTTCACTCCGAGCACGCACTTCAGCAATGCCGCGGCAGTAATGTAGCGGCAGCACCGACAACACTTCCGAGATCGGAATCATACCTTCAAACTGCAAGTAGTAATTTTGCGAATCATGCAGTAGAGTCCTTGAGTGCCTCTTTGGGGCCCATGTGATAAACGAATTAGGATTAGAGTACGTACGGTGATGCGGCGGCGAGGTGACGTGTTGCGCGGGCGGTGCGTGCGGCGCGTGTTGAATGGCCGGCACTAGCTCTACTGCCGGCTTCACTGCCTTCTCTTCTTTCATATTCACTGAAAGTAACACAGTTTTAAAGGAGTAAATGAGTAATTTAGAAAGGAAATAATGACTTTTTTTTTAAAACAAGCTTGACTCAACAATACGATCCAGTTGGCGCAGTGGACAGGCCCTCTGCATCGTGGGTCCTGGGTTCGATTCCCGGCAGGAGCACAAATTCCTTCCCAAGGGATATTTGTGGTCTGTGTGTGATGTAAATGTTTCCGGCACCCACGATTCAAGACTTTGAACTTAGTGTGGGGCTGTAAGTGTGAATGCGTTTGTTTGTTTGTTTTAGAGTCCCCCATATTGGATTTAGGATGACGTCACTTTATTTTTCGAATTATTCTCAGCAAGCCCTTTCATTTGATTCAGAAAACTTAACGTTTGCTATGCGCGTTTGACTGTTCGCTCGTTTGATTCATGTGCTAAGACAGTCTGACGAGTGAGCTACTTTAGCTAAAAAATCATCATGCTTCTGTATAGTATGTTTCTGCAATGTGGTTCCACAGGCAAAAACTTTTCGCAGATGGCGCCAGCGGCGGTCCGGATGTGTCAAAATGTCAACAAAACCAACTGTCAAATCTATGGACAGTTAACTTGTATTGTATAGCTTTGTTGTTGTTGTCGTCTGTTAGTGTCGAGTGTTTTACGAAAACGAGTTTTGCTTAACTATACTTTCTTCGAACAGCAATTTCTCAATTCTTTTTTAGTGTGGGTTTTTTGGATACAGATGATTACCAATTGGAACATTCTGATACTGAATACAATGGCATATTGGAATTTAATAACAATAAAACTAGAATAAGACTGTGACCGCATCTAAGATCCGCCACCTATCGGGAAAAAATCGCAGTGTGGATCCCTATTTCGTGATGACTCACCATCGCCATTCTGTCCGTTGACATGATCCTCCCGTTTCTCAGGTTCCTTGGACAGTTCCGTGGTTGTACTACCCTCGCTCTTGACCTCGGTAGTAGAAACATTGTCCACCTGAGTCGGTGGGTTTGGACCGTTGCTCTCAGCCTTGGGCTGGGATGGGTCTGTATCCATTGCCTGGAAATAGGGAATATAAACATAAACGATTTCACACTCACAGCTCCACACTAAGATCGATGACTTGTGTCGTGGGTGCCGGAAATATTCACATTACACACACAATCACGACCAGAAACAGAAACACAAATTTTCCTTGAAGAGAAAATTTGGGTTGCGCCGGTAATCGAATCCGATACCACCCGATGTTTAGATAGCAAACTCACATCCATATCTATATTTTTAAATGTTTGTAGCTATATAACGACACCCATAACAATACTTCATTATACTTATAACTATCATATTTATATAAATTTTAATGAGTAGCAAAACGCACGCTTTTGGCTTGACTAATTCGTAAAGGCAGTTCGAGATTTTTGATGTCAATCATTGGTCAACTTTTTTTTTAATGCTACATAGGCAAGCATTTGACCACATCTCACCTGATAGAAAGTGATGATGCAGCCGAAGATGTGACGTGCTTGCCTAGAAGATACCTATTCACTTAAATGCCTCCAGTTCGGTGGCTATGATTGTTTCATGGATGACAAAGAAATAACGTCAAAATGGCCGCGTTTAAAAGTACTCAAAGCACTCCGCTCGTCACCCTGCGATATTAGATATTAAATAGAAAATGTCCTGTAATTACACTGTGAATAACAAACAAACAAATTCACACTCACAGCCCCAACACTAAGTTCAAAGAATTGTAACCGTGGGTGCCGGAAACATTAACATCACACACACGTTACACCCAAAACCAGAAGCACAAATATCCCTCGGAAATAAATTTGTGCTCCTGCCGGGAATCGAACCCGGGACCCACGGTGCAGAGGGCGGAGAGAGAGAGGCTGCTTAGGATACTTGGTATACTGTAATTTGTGATTTTGATATGATCGGTACCTGCTTCTTATCATTGGGTCCAGTGAGAGGCTGCGAGGCGGGGTTGATACCGCGACGCATCTGCTCCAAAGCCCTATCCACCATGCGCCCGAAAGTATCCTCATCTACAGCTGGCTTGCAATGCTGGGAAATAAACGTTAAGTACATTAGAGATAACTACGATGCTTGCTTGTCGAATCTAATATAGACTATTGGTCAGTCCAGTGTCAGGATTTTTTAGGCCGCCTTAAGGCATTCCACATGGCATAGCGACTGTTGTCTGACGACTAACAACCGGTACCGACAGCTTAGCGTGCCTTACGAAGCACGGTGACCGCGCTATGAGTGTAACATATACTACGATAACATGGCTCGATCCAAAGTGCAAAACGTTTGAATGTGTTTGTGAAAGTATTTACAAAGCGTCACCAAGACTAGCAATGCATGTGTGCGTGCCCCTAAAATAATTAAACGCAAGCAAAGCTTAAAAAAACCGACTTCACCGCTTTATCTTCGGAACTTTGATCAGATTAGATGTACTAAACACGCAGTATTGACGATATTTCAAGAACTACTAATCAGATCTTGATCAAATTTAAATGGGACCAATGGGAAAGAAACAGCTTTCAAAGAAAAAAAAATTCAAATAAAGGTTCATGTGGAAAGATGTTATGTTATGACACACACATAAAAAAAATACAGTCGAATTGAGTATCTTCTCCTTTTTTGTAAAGTTGGTAGATAAATAATCTATAATTGTTAGTCTAGAGATGTTATGGTAGTTAATATCTATTTCGTTTCCTCGGTCGGAAAACTTTGAGTTACCTTTTTGAGTTCTTCCTGGAAAGTCTCGCTGCTCTCGATGAACTTGCGTTTCTTGGCCTCGAACTTCTCCTCGATTTGTTGGAGCTCATCCTCCAGTTTCTTCTGGTGCATCGTCAGCGACTGAACTTGCTTCTTCAAAATCTGCGTCAAATGATTTTAAGTTGTCTTGTGTACATAATGGGTACGGGCGCGAACGGCCGATATGTGAGCAATGAAAAAAAAATGTGGGAGCAAAGCGCTTCGTTCGCACCCTTGGAATATCCTACTAATATTATAAATCCGAAAGTTTGTGTGTAACTGTGCAAGTATGTATGTTTGTATCCTCTTCACGCTTTAACGGCTGAACGGATTTGGATGAAATTTGGTATGTACATAGCTTATACCTAGGATTAACACATAGGCTACTTTTTAACTTAATAATAGCGGGGGAAGCCGCGGGCCACGGCTGGTCAACCATAAACCTGTGTCACATGAGTAATTGTTTGGTTGTCCGATGGTAAAAAGGCAAGGGGAAATTAGATCATACAATTCCGTACCTGCATCCTGGCTGTAGTGACGACAGATCGTACATCCGGCACGACGGTGTCCGAGAATATCTCGTTGATGAGCCGATGGTTGCGTAGATAGCGTGCGTAAGCAACGTGCTTCACTGACAGACCCTCGTCTTGATCTGAGGATTGAGGAAGTACAATTGTAATTAGGATGGGATAATATGAAAATGAACTGCACGTTGGCTTAGTTAGGTGAGCGTTCGCCTTCTAAGCAGGGGTATCGGGTTCGATTCCCGGCAGGAACACAAGTTTTCTCCCCAAGGAAAATTTGTGTTTTGTGAGTAATCGCGTAACAAACACACAAAAAGACATACAGTCGAATTGAGAACCTACTCTTTTTTGAAGTTGGTTAAAAAGGAAAATATAATGTCTCGTAAAACGCGTGACTTAGTAACCATCTTATATTGATTATTAACTTTATTATGTCAATGATGGAATTATTTTGATAATAAAAAACATTTAAACTTCGTTACTCCACAATCAGCGCGGAGTAACGACCTTATTCTAAAGTTTTGAGCTTAAAGTCAACCTTTCAAGGATTATTGACGATTCAATAAGCTTAGTGAACAAGTCTCTGCCTTCAGCGCCATAAGTTCGATTCCCGGCAGAACCACTATTTTCATCGAGACGTTTGTTCTGGTTCTGGGTGTGATTTCGTATTGTGTAAATGTTTCAGGCACCCAAAATCTTTGAACGTACCTTCTTCGTCTTCAGCAGGCTGTATATCGATCCTCCTGTCTTGCTGCTGTTGCTCCTTCTGCGAGCTTCCCTTCTTGCTTGAGCTTTCTTCCTCGAGATTCCCTACTACTAACGCAAAATGTATTAATTTGGACGCTCATGATCGATTAAATGTATTTAGATTAGACATGGGACAGGTTTGGATCCGGTACACGGCGGATCCGGCACTTTTTAAGGATCCGGCCGGGTACCGGGTAATGATGCCGGGTACCAAGCAGTGCCGGGCATTTTAGTGGCAAAATTATAACAAATAGCTATTGACGAAAACATTTATTTAGTAAAATGGCATAGGAACAATATGATTCTATTAATAGTGATGTAAAACACCAGTTTATCGGCGCGATAACCATCAAATCGACTTCTTTTTTTTCATAGACTTATCCTGCCTCTGTCTCTGAAAACAGTCGTTCGCTGTAAACAGAAGTTGCGGGCGTCGATATATACTTCGCCACAACTTTAAGTAAGATTGGATAGCGTCCTTTTTGAGGTGATAACGTCTTATAAATCGATAAACACCGGCTGCACGCGCGAAAAAGTGTCACGTTCCGCCTGAGCCTGAGCGTGCAAGCGAGAGCGCGGAACAAGCGATAGAGAGGCACGATCGGCCTAAGCGTTCGTCTTACGACGTTATCACGTAAAATTATCGTTCGTAAACCGACTTAAAAGACAACCATTTTTTTTATATGCCCTAACGCGATATGCACGTTACATAGCATGTCAGCGATGCCGGTTACCCGTGAAAATTAATACCCGTCCCATGTCTAATTTAAACTCACTTGTAAATTATTATGTACATACAAATTGGTTGGTGTCAAAGAATGGGAGCAGACCCCTATCCTATCCTATTGCCTATCTCTGCTGCAAACGGTTTCAATACGAAATTGACAAAACTCCTAAGAAATACGATTTATTTTTACTTAATTCAAATAGAAACCGCGTGCAAACAAAGTTACATAATAGGGGGGCAGACCAATGACCATCGGGTCCAGATATAAATGTTGCGTATATCTACATACTGTATACACGCAACACACATATCTACATATAGATATTAACTACTATATAATATAACATGGCGCGCCATGCAAAACGTTTGAATGTATTTGTGAAAGTATTTACAAAGCGCCACCAAGACTCGCAACGCACGTGTGCGTGCTGAGACGGCTGACAAACAAAGACAAATCCATGGATTTGTTGTTCGACTAGCGACGGCATTAATAACTTATTATTATTAGTATGGAGGGGCGCGCTATGTTATCGTAGTTTATCTCTACAACTATTTTATGTGTAAATCTAACTCATTAGAGGTTTAGTTTTAGATTAGACTAATCCTATAGTAATCGGCGTATATGTTGAGTGCTTAACGCTTAGGCTTCACGAGCGTTATTTTATGAGTTGTTAGTCTTAAGTCATACAATTTACTTTCATCTACATTAGACAACTCACAGCTCTATATACTTGGCAAGCTTAGCGGTAGTTCGTCACAGCTCTTTGTACTTCCCAAGATAAGGGATTAGCTCTTGACAGCTCTTTGTGATTGCCCAATTAAGAGGTTAACTAGTCACAGTTCCAATACTTGCTAAGATGCAGAGTTAGATCGTTACAACTCTACATACTTGGCAAAATTAGCGGTAGCTCGTCACAGGTCTTTGTACTTGCCAAGATTAAGAGTTAACTCGTCATAGCTAGCTCCACATACTTGGCTATATTAGGAGTACCTCGTCACAGCTTTTTGTACTTGCCAAGATTAAAGGTTAGCTCGTAACAGCTCTTTGTCCTTGCCAAGATTAAAGGTAAGCTCGTTACTGCTCTTTGTCCTTGCTATAAAATGGAGATAGCTGGTCACAGCTCTACGGACTTATCAAGATTAGGGTAAGCTCGTCACAACTCAACATACTTGCAAACCACTAAAGGTAGATAAAATTAAAAAGCACAGACAAATCAATGAAACTAACGTGGTAGAAAACAGAATATACTGCATTGGACATAACATTTTACTCTTAAAATAGAACACATTGGTGTGATACCACGGTTTGAAAAGTAATTTCACCATGCACACGGGTTAATGTATTAATCTAACATTATTTCCATGCTAATGGATGTTACTCTATTTTCTGTTATCAATATGATGTGTTAAAGTGGGTCTAGTAACTTTTTAGAAATTCAACTACTCTGATTTTGTAATTATTTGGTAAGAATTACACCCAACAATAATATAAGATTGTTCAAAATCAACTTGAAGAAATAGCTTTGTGCTTCCAAATAATAATTTGGTAGTGGCATAGGCTTTTTTCAATTTTAGATATCCAAACCAAATTGCAACATTTTTTTAAATGATAATAAACAACCATGTGTAACATTACGTTTGTTTTAAAATTGAATATTACATGTACCAAGTACCTAAATCTCGATTTAATTGCCATTCATCCCTTAAAAAACATATTTTGGATTATAAAATACCATCACTATAGGTTAAACTAGGACTGGCCTCAATTTGGCTTCAGATGTGAAAGGGAGGAGAGAGTTCCCCTACCCAAATTATAAGGTATTCCATAGGTTAATAATAGCTATAACAGAGCTTAGAACTATATCGAGATTTAGTTATTCGGTGCAAGTGCACCAAACAAACAGTACATTAACACAAACATGCCCCCTTACCTACTGCCTTGTTTTTAGCCGCTATGTACGCGAGGTATGCCGGTGAGTTGTGGTACGTCTTCAGACTCTTTTCGTACTCCGACTACGGTGGTGTGCGTGCGTTATATACATGTGTGGGTGCATGGGGACAAACATGGACACGTGAGTGGGTTAGTCACAATAGTGGGTATAGAAATGGTGATGGCATAACTGAAAAAGGTTTTTGTAGATAATAATTATTGCACGGTTGAATGTTATGATTTAAAATCAGTTCGAAAAAGCGCTTTTTAGCTAGAAGTAAAAAGTACATGTAAAATTTATTTCTTGCTTCATTAATATTTTTTTTTTATTATTTTAGGACATGGTTGAAAACCAATAATCAAATCATCGTGCTAATATATAAAGCTTTTATCTGAGCTTTTTTTTATATTAAAATAAATGTTTTATAAATTTAACTACACAAAATAGAAAAAGAAAACTCGTTTCTCAGAAATATAAAAGAGAAATATATTGTTATGGTATACATTAAAGGAAAGTTTAACTAAATACAAAAAAAAAAAACCAATGCAATTGTTTTAGAACAATTGAACTCCGTTAAAACTAAAGTATCCGAGTCAAAATTCAGTTTCCACGTCGAAACATAGGAGCAGGTTACATACAACTGAGGTTAAGTTAAATATTATGACTCATTTGAAGAAAACAGTGCAAATATATCGAATTAGATCATTTTTGTTAATATATCTTCATAATAACAATAAAAGTTATGGTACATATTTGACTTTAAAGTCCAGTTTTACACAGTAGTACAAAACATAATAAAAAAAATCTTAAATACAACCATGGTAGGTCCACTGTTGTACTGAAGACTACTAGCAAATTTGAGGTTCTTTCTAGATTTTAGCTATTTCTATTATGAACAATGAAAAACAACCAAGATGATGTCTTACAAGTAAAATCAATATAAATCCTTTCTAATGGACATAAAACATATTTTTCTATGGCACCTCTACCCTGTGTTATTTAAGCTGTGTGGTGGTGGGTGTATTAAACACAATGGCCCTTCAGTCAATGCCAGTAAGGTTCAAAGTACCTCTGCTCTTGTGCGCCAGCCATTGTATGTATGCAGGCGAGGATTGATACGCTTTTAGTAGTTCTGTATACTGCGCCTGAGTTGAAATAAACTTTACTAGTAAAAAAGTACCCAAAGGGTAAAAACGGGACCCTATTACTGAGACTTCGCTGTCCGTCCGTCTGTCACCAGGCTGTATCTCGAGAACGGTGATAGCTAGACAGTTGAAATTTTCACAGATGATGTATTTCTATTGCCGCTATAACAACAAATACTAAAAATAAAATAAAATAAATATTTAAGGGGCCTCCCATATAACAAACTTGATTTTTTATAGATAAAGGTACGGAACCCTTCGTGCGCAAGTCCGACTCGCACTTGGCCGGTTTTTTTTTATAAATTACCAGGCAATTTTTGACTACTATCTCACCAGATGGAGCGCGACGTTAAAAGTCAATGATGAAGCATGCTTACTTATATACTGCGGCCATTTCTGGGCTGGAGTTAGTACCATCTGGCTCCCCTTAGTACCATCTTGAAGGTCTCGAGTCTATTGACCGACGAGCGAAGGCCGAAGACTCGTTGGCGATAATAAGCTAGTCCAGTCCAAATTGCAGTCTCGGTCACCGACATAAGGTCGGTTATCGGTATTATATCGTTTACGTTTTGGAGTATGCACAGGAATGATTATTACCACAATATCACCTAATATTGTAGTAATTTCTGGAAAGCTAGGATGTAGCCGAAGATGCTACGCTTGCCTAGAAGATACCTATTCACTCTTGACTTGAAGACTCTCAGATTATACTGTATGGGGAACAAAGACGAGCGTAATGAGTTCCACTCCTTTGCAGTATGGATGATAAACATAGAAGTGAAACGCTTCGAGCGAACCGGAGGTATATCAACCATAAATAAAGTATAAAAATACTTGGTCTTCTGACACAGTTTTTTTTTATATGTACTTACTAGAAGGACCTTAAGTTAAGAAAAATCTTTGGAAAAATTGGTTGGAATTAAGAAACATCATCAATTTCAACCGAGACGATGGATTTAGGCTGTCTACCGCGTGCAATCCAGTATCCAATGCAACTTGGCCGAAACGTCGAGGTTAATAAAAATAGTGTTTAGCGTGATTAAATCCCAATATTACGTAAACTATGTGTTCGAATCGTAAAAGTTTTTAAGTTACAAGTATTGTAATAGTTCCTATACCTTCTCAGCTTCGTATTCGTCGACGAAGCCCGACTTGTCCGCCTCGGGCAGGTCGCGCCACATCCCGCCGATGATGCGTCCTATCTCCCATAGCTTGAGGTCGGGGTGCGCCGCCTTCACGGAGTCCCACACGCGGCGCGAGTACCGCATGTACGGCATCAAGGGCTTCTCTGGCGGCTTCGGCGGCTTGGGGAGCCCGGCGCCCTGGAAACATGAACATATACGCTTTCACTCACAGTTGTTTACGGTCAGGTTTCCGGCACTCACAAGACAAGTCATCAAACTAAACCCCACACTAAGTTCGATGACTTGTGTCGTGGGTGCCGGGAATTATTTACGTGACACACACAATCACAACCAGAACCACAAATTATCCTTGGGGGACAACATGTGTTCCTGCCGGGAATTGAACCCCGAAATAAATGGTCTGATGCCCTATTGTTTCCATTATTCTATTTGTTTCTTAGTGGGCATAATAATTGCTATTTGTTTTTTTTTGGGAGGGGGGGAAAATTTCCTACCACTAATTAATTTTAACTTGATACCTGAAAATTTCCTGGGAAAATTTCCTACCACTACTTCTGAGAAAAAGGGTCTTGGCAGAGAGACAGACGGATAAGGATCCTTTTTTCCTTTAAGTATTTTAATTAAAAACAAATTGTGTATACAAAGCAATTTGTAAAATACCTTAAACCTCTTGAGATATCATTTCTACCCTAGAGACGTAGTCTCTTGGTATGGCAACTGCGGATCCTGTTTTATGATTAATAAAATCAATTTTAAAATATATTATTTATTAGCTGCGCCCAGCGGTTTTGCCCGCGTCAGTCCCGGAATCGCGGGGATTCCGGGATAAAAAATAGCATATGTCCATTCCCAAGCTATAGTTAATTTCAGGATCAAATTTCATCAAAATCGGTCCAGGGGTTTAGGCGGAATATCCTCTTTATCAAGTCTAACATGTCAAATGTCAACTGGCGATGGCGTTCATGTTACGAGGCGCGGCGTGCGACGTGGCGATGCAGTTCTTTGCGGGATAGTTTAGTTAAAACAGCTATAAATTATAGATTGTGTGGAATACATCATCTCAATTACTAATTAAAATATAGCATTCAGAAGAGAGTTGTAGAACAAATAAACAAAAACAAACGCATTCACACTCACAGCCCCACGCTAAATTCAACTTGTTGTGGGTGCCGGAAACATTCGCATCACACACACACACATTACTACCAGAACCAGAAGCACAATTATCTCTTGGGAAGGAATTTGTGGTCCTACAGGGAATCGAACCCAGGACCCACGGCGCAGAGGGCGGAGACCTGTCCGCTGTGCCAACTGCAAGCTAAGGGATAGAACAAGTATCAGTGTCTGAGAGCTTATAGTATCTTACCGCTACACCACCCTTCCCAATCTTCTGCGGCTGGAAGCCGGGGTGCGAGTGGACAGTGTTGACAAACGGACTGATCTTATCGTCCTTCCCGGGCGCCGGCGACGCCGCTGCCGCGCCCCCCGCGCGCCTCACCCCCTCTGCACCGAAACGGGCCCCAGGCTGTTGAGAGTGCCCCCAGCCGTACCCCGGGCCCGCGTGCGCCGGGGCCATGCCCGGCCCTTGGTACGGCCCGCCGTGGTACTGGTATTGGTTATGGTGCGGCGGCGGTGCATTCATACCGCCTTCAAGCCAAGCAGCCGGGCGGCAATACAATGAAAAGAAAAAAAACGAAGCATAAGGGAGAGGGAACGGGGGGGGGAACGGCCAACGAAATCGAACGCTACGTGAAATCAAAGCGCTAGCGTATTAATTGCAGACGGAAGAAATGGCTTGTGATGTGGAAACGATATGGTGCAGTTGAAAAGTGATATAGAAATTCTTTTAAACACCCCAAAGTACCTGACAGTCTTACTTATAAACTCCTCTTAATTTTTAATCAATTGCTTAGCTACAGTTTAACGAACATTTCACTCATAAACGCGATTTAGCGTTAAAAGATCGTTAAGTTATGCTTAAATAGCTGTCAAAATTAAACACCGCCATTGCCTAGTTCTAACCTTGCTAAGAGGCAAGATGGCGGGACTTATAATATCTTTCAATTATAAATGTGTCAAAACTTCTTTTGTTTACTTCGACAACCGTTAAATGTCGCCTGCCTTTTATTTTTATTTTAATTCATAAAACACATTTTTGACAGCTGTATTCGTTTAATTTTATTTTTAGTGAACTATTTGGGTTATAATCTGTGGCATTCATGTACATTTCTATTATTTTTGATTCTCTGTGCGTTTCTCAACTAAGCAGCGCCTAACTAATGTTTATGAGTGAAAAAAAGTTAATCATTGATCATTATAATTGGGCTTAAGAGCTGCTAAACTACGAGGTGGCTAAGCATTGCTTAGCGTAATTTTTATAAGTTAGACTGTAAATGTGGTGACAATTTTGAATAAAAATATAGTAATCATATTGGCATTACCTTTCATCATACCGAAACTCATTGGGGGGCCAGCAATCATGTAGTCTGTTTCGACATAACAAAACATGAAACAAAACCAACATAAGAGTAAATGCATAACACAAGGGAGTAAATAAAAAGAAATAATAAGGATTGTTACATAATGCAAATACATCTTGGCAAAAAGAGTAGAAAGAAATGCAATACAAAAAACTGGTATTTAGTTGGGCACACAGACGGTCCTGGGCGTAAGCAAAATGTTTTAATGAAAGATAGCGATGCTCAGTTGATGGTAAGCAATATGTCTGCTAAATCACATCTGCAATGCCAACAGGAACTAAGTAAAACAAGGTTCTATGTAGAGTTGCAATGCATTGAGAGTGTTACGTCTCTTATGCCCAGTGGTAACAATTTAATTAGAATTGGAATCATATTATTATGCTTTTCTGTATAATAAGTGAGATCAAATAATATTCCTGCCCGCTGGCACAGCTGGTTGAATGTCTAAAGCAGCAGGTATCAGGTTTGATTCCGGGTGTAATCACAAGTTTTCTTTCCAAGAGAATTTTGCATTTCTTATTCTGGGTGTGATATTTAATGTTCCATTCACTATACAAGCCTCCGAATTTTGTGTGTGATCTCCGAGTGTGAAAGTGTTTATTGTATTATTTTTTTATATTACCTAACTCACATTTTCTAAAATTGACTATCAAAGAACCAATCAATCTTTGTTTAGTTTAAGGAAATATAGGCAATTGGCCCATAGGTAGAGGAAATCAAAATTGTTTTCAAAAATAATTCTTTCTACACCTTTTAACCAAGTTTATACTTAAAGATGAGAAGCATAGAGTTGGATTCATGCTCTTCAGCAGTTAGATACCATCATTACCGGAGTATATCAGCCCTGCGAAGCTTGCAAAGGCGTCAACTTCAGTACTTGCATGTTAATTGTTAGTATCTAACAACATTCTAGGCACATACAAACTATACTTTGCTATTATCTAAGCAAACTATGCACTGATTGCATTTGAGTATTTTTTTATATCAGATACATGGCTAAGTACGAATACATGAATAACATCTAATAATCTCTTGGGATGCACAGATAGGAATAAGTAGCCATTACCTAAAATAAGAAACATTATTAATACTGTTACTTTTGATTTACTTCAAAATTAGGCCTGCCCTGGGGTGCGTTCAGAGGCTACAACTTCTGGTATGGATCCACTAAGTACAAGCTAGAAGCTCTTGCATCTATTGACCGCCAAGTCAAGACTCACTGCCAATGGTAAGCTAGTCGAGTCCAAAATGCAGTCTCGGTCAACGATGTAAGGTAGCAGTTCTACCAGTATTCTATCGCTTACATTCTGGAAAGTGTGGGTAGGAATTACATGAGTAAATTCCCCCATGCCCTTTTTGGCTGTTTACCTAGGATTTAAATATGCTAGTGTGTTTAATGCTACCAGAACACTAACCAAACCTTTGAACAGGCTAGAGGAAACAACTCCAACTAGAAGGTAGGCTCAGAATGCACCCCAGCATTTGACAAGATAAAGTCTCTTATCGTCCTATTCCACGGTCAAGACTATCTATGTTCCAAATGACATCAAAATTGAGACATTACAGTGATACCTCATCTTAGTCATTTACTCTCATAAACTATGGCATTTATAATATTCATACAAAGGTGACTTCATGCCTCTGCGGTTTCTCTCAATAGTGTGATTTTATTCATAAGCCAAGATCATCTTATAGCAGAAAGCTCCTGGTAATTTAATTTGAAAAATTGAGAAGCTTTGTATGCTATTGTAAGTTTGTTTCTAGCATACCTTAACTGATTTAGTTGATTTGAACATGACGTAATACCTTGCCACATCTTCGCCACTGAGATAGAGGCCAGAGGCATAAATATTTTGGCGAGGATGTTTAGATGTAATGCGTCATTATCATCATTTGCCTTTTATTCACACTATCTTTTTATATTAGACTTATATATATCAGATTAAAAACAAATAGAATATCTCCTGCATCTGTGCATCACCATTCTAAGATACAAATGCATTATGAATGGAATACAAACGCGGATTGCTCTGAGGGCTCGGCATGGACATTGTGGTGTTTTGCTTGTAGCTGTTGGGAGTCGCCATAGGGCCTGGGGCTGCCAGCGTGACTGGAAACAAGTGAAAAAAATATAGTTAAATGAAATATCATTTTGAACTGCCCATTGGCTGTGTTGAGTGAAAGGCTAAGGTGAATTCACCTTTAAGCATGTTTTCTCCCCATGGGAAATTTTTGTTCCTGGGTGTGTTTGTGATTCTAATGTGAATGTTTCTGGCACCTTTCGTTCATGGTTATGGTTGTAATGTGAATGTTTCCAGTACCCACGACAGACGTCTTTAAATATGTGGGGCTGTGGTGCAAGTGTTAATGTTTATGATTACATTGAATATGTGGAACAAATGGTATCAAGTTTTGCAAACAATCTAAACAGTTACTGGACCTCCCGGACTGATATTGTTATCAAAGGTTTAGGTAACAAATAAAGTTGACCCAGTTAGAAGCAGTACGCAAGTCTCTGCCCTCTGTGCCTTGGACCCTGACTCAATTCCCCAGAGGCACAATTTTCCATCCCTAGGAACATTTGTGGTTCTGGGTGTGATATGTAAATATTTCTAGCACCAAGGGTTGTGAGTGTGAAAACATAAAAAAACATTGAGTTGATAATACCTTTAACCCTTTGAGCTTTACAATGTGTTAATGAATACAGATATGAGGCATTTTAATTGATATTATAAGCAGGGTTATAATACCATTTCATGGTTTTCCATATTCTTACTGATTGCTGCAAGGCACTAACGGTGTCTTAAACTATGTTGATGGAGAGAAATTATAGTCAATGGAATTCAACAAAAAAAAATGAGGTAAAACACTTTTAAAGATCACTGGTTGTTACTTGTTGGTTGTTGTTAGCATTGTGCAAGGCTCTGGCGACTAAATAGTTTTATTGTCTCTGACTAGGCTATCAGATCGTTGACCACTTACCTATTGGCAAGTGACGTGGTCGAGGGTGATAAACACGTTAGGACTAGAATGACCGACGAAAATGTAGTTAGTATTGTGAAA
Source organism: Lomographa bimaculata (assembly GCA_948107665.1). Taxonomy (NCBI): domain Eukaryota; kingdom Metazoa; phylum Arthropoda; class Insecta; order Lepidoptera; family Geometridae; genus Lomographa; species Lomographa bimaculata. The sequence goes on along the minus strand of OX403602.1, from coordinate 4,940,825 downwards.
GTATGTTACAACTACTAATAGATTGTATCTGTCGAGTCAGAAATGGGACATGCATGCATCAAATCTAAGCCGGTTTGTTTTGTTGGTAGATTATTGACTCATAAGAAAAACAGTACCTGTTTAAAGATTGCGTGCCGGGTAATAAGCAATGCAATTTTCAGAAAATCTCCAAAATCAACGAATTCCTGCACTGATTTATTGCAATAGTCTAATTCTTCAAATAAGCGTCCTTTTCATTTCAAGCCATTTACAATAGCGACGCCATTTTGTCTTTTTGACAGTTGACAAAGACAGTTTTTTGACAGTTTAAGATTGTGACACGAAGTGACACCGTATAAATTGTATTTGAAAAATAATCGACTAAATTGAAATACTAAAAACCAAAGTATTGCCGTGAAAACGAAAAAAAGGCGTGGACGATTTAGTATTCGTTTCTAAAACTTGTAATTCTGCCTGTTTTAATGGGTAATAATAGCAATAATGGTGGACTTTTAACCGTTAATAGTTTGTGAACGGGCATAGCTGGCAAATATATAATGTAAATTCCGTGATTCTCGTTTTCGCTCCAAAACCCTCTAACAGAAACTCTAATTAAGTTGCTACCGCCTGTACTAGGACATATAAACTTCACTAAAGTTCAATAGAACTATCATGGTCTATGTAGTTATAGTCATGTTATGTCCTAATTAGTACTTCTTTTACTTGACTTTGACTGGCGACTAGGTTTATGAACTACATAAATAAACTAGTAAATTTATATTTATTACTTAATACTGACTAAATGCAAATAGCTCACGAAGACAAAAAAAAATGTCTTCTCGTATGAGAGTTTGGCTACGCGCGGTTTGCGCATTTTCATCGTCATTTTCAATCTTCTCATCTCTTCTTTATATTAATTTCGTAGTTTTAAGTTTGTATCTTTTTGTTTTTGGTGTACAATAAAGAATTTTGTATTGTATTGTATTGTATTATATGAAGATGACTTCGTTTTTTTTCCGCAAATTATATTTGTCAATTTTAAGTGTTTTTTTTTTACTAGTATAAAACGGAGAACTTATTCGCGTATTTTAAAGATATGAGAGGAATAAGGTAACTTGGACTAGTGATCAGTAATTAGCAGAGTTTGTAAAATACACAATAGTGATAAATTTAGAAAGGAAAAATTATCGCTTGAGGCGGGATTTGAACCCGCGGCCATAGGGTCTCATGCCCTATTGCTCTAACCGCTGAGCTACTTACTTACTCTTTTTTCCTTTCTAAATTTATCACTATAGTTCTGCCTAGCATGGCTAATGCTATATAAATAAAATCAAAATACATAATATTATAAAGTATCTATAGAAACTAATATAAATGATAATAATATACGATAATCATAGTTTGATATTTTTGGAAAAAAAAAATAGAGATAAATAATTGTAAATATTGGGATCATTACTTGTTCTATCATTTTATCATTTGCAAAAAAAACATATTAAATTTAATATTTTTTTGCAAATGATAAAATGATAGAACAAGTAATATGATCCCAATATTTATAATTATTTATCTCTATTTATTTTACTCAAAAAGTACAGTATAAGTAAATACTTATACTGTACTTTTTGACTTGGCAGAAAAACAAGCTGATTTACACCAAGCGGGATAGGGGTCAAGCGCTAGCCTATCTGAGAAAAAAAAACAGAGTGTGTTGTAAAAATACACGATTAAAGTGAAACTTTTGTATTACAGGGAAACATTTTAATTATTCAGTTACTGGATTACCATTATTATTATTAATATTACGTACGACATAATCCACAGTATTATTGGTGGGAGAAGCCATTGGAACCTGAAATACAGTGCTAGACACTAGTTCAGGAGCCTATGGGTTAATTCTTTATGTACACCATATTATGTCAGACAATAAATGTTTTAGGTTTTTTTTTTCTTTTAATTTTAGCTTCGCAATCTTGTGCATTTAGCCAGTGTCAAATAATAATATATTTCAAGTATATTTCGTGTTAAAAGTCCTAGTTACAAGTCACAGTCATAGTCAAGTAAAAGAGTCAGATCCAGTCATAGTCAGGTCAAGTCCAAGTAAAGTGGTAGAAACTTTACTAGAACTTCTATTGGAGTTTTCAACTTTGTATGACTTGCCTACACTTATGCACATTTACTAAGTATTAACGGTTAATAATCCACCATTATTACACATTAACACTCAAAGAATTACAGGTTTTGGAAAATTATACAAAATCAAGACCTTTTTTTCACTTTCGCGGCAAAACTCCGTTTTATGTTTTATTAATCAGTGTTTTTCCCCATTCCTTTTAACGTCTCACAAAAAGGTTGCGGATCAGAATTTCAAAGCCCTTCCATAGGAAGTTTCACTTCAAATAAATATTTTTAATGTTGTTTCATTACATTTCAAAAAATATTTTTCCTACAATCTAAATCGATCCATTGAGCACACAATGCAAAGTTCATTGCGTATTTAATTTTATCAGGCGCTCCTACTGATCTCGATTGAGCAATTAAATCTAGGATTCAAACTATAATTAGTTCTCGAGCTATGAGTTAGTGTATAAACCCGCGGAAGTTGGCACTGATAATTAATTTTACTATCTCTGCTGCCAAATAAATTAAATTCGCCCATATCTATACCTAGGTATATAATAAGCAAATTGAATACGTGTTTCAATTGGAACCAAACAATTTAAACTCGGAACCTATTGTAACGTTGAAGGTTGGAATCAAACCAGAAAAAACATAACATAATCGCTTTAGCACTCACAGCCCCTCACTAGGTTCGAAGATTAGTGTCATCAACTCATCACACACACCTTGAACCTGAAACACAAGTTTCTCTTAGGAAGTAAAGCGAGTAAAAACTACACTTCTGGACACATCTATTGGCCCACCTTGCATTTTCAGTTTTGTTTGGTCCTAGCTAAAATTTTATATAAGGTCGAGCAAAAACAATTGATGCAGCTTTAAACCTGATACATTTTACCATCTTTTTCGATTGTATTGTTTTAAATTTGAATTCAGAATACCACACGACATGGAGCTACCCCTAACAAGTCGGGTATGAGCCTTGATAAAGGCAATTGATTTTTGAATAAAAAACATCTTTTATCAAATAAACGTTTATTTTAATAACGCGTGTTGCCTCCATGGGCATCTACCACAGCTCTCATACGATTAGGCATAGAGTTTATCAACCGCTCTATGAAATTTTGAGGGATCATCTCCCATTCCTCTTCTATGGCAGTTTTCAACTCCTGCATCGTCTGGGCAACTGGCTGACGAGCCCTAACACGTCTTTTTAGCTCGTCCCACATGTGCTCAATGGGGTTCATGTCTGGGCTTCTGGCTGGCCAGTCCATAACTGTAATGTTCAAATCCCGAAGATATTCCCTGACGATGCCGGCCGTATGGGCTCTTGCATTATCATGCATAAAAAGGAAATTTGGGCCCACATAGTCCGCGTATGGCATCACGTGAGGTTCTAAGCACTCACGAATGTACCTTTCAGCATTTAATGTTGGCAGCCGTGGTCCCGTAACAACCTCAAATTGAGTTTTGCCGCTCGCGGATATACCGCCCCAGACAGTCCATGAGCCACCGCCATAAGCAACCCTCTCTTCAAAGCAGCATTGTGCGAAACGCTCTCCCTTACGTCGGTAGACCTTCTTCCTTCCATCATTGCCATGTAACACAATTTTAGACTCATCAGAAAAGAGTACACGGCTCCAATGCTGCTGAGTCCAATTTAAATGAGTGCGCGCGAAATGAAGGCGCGCTGTTCGGTGGGCTCGCGTTTGTTTGGGGCCATTAGCTGGCTTGTGTGGTACCATATCGCGTTCTTTTAACCTTCTCCGAACAGTTCGAGCGCTCACAGATACTCCGTGGAAGTCGCGAAGTTGGTTTTGTATCTCAATGGAGGTAAGGTAACGATTTCTCAAGCTCGTCATCACGATGAATCGATCCTGCCTTTCAGTTGTGACCCGAAATCGTGGCCTTCCTTGGCGACGAACAAAGCCACCAGTCTCTAGGTACCTCCGATAAACATTTCGGACCGCAGATCGACTTAAATTAAGTTGAGCACTCACATTTCTTTGGCTGTGTCCGGCCTGGATAAGTGCCACAGCTTGGGCGGCGACTTCAGGCGAAGTATCCATAGATTATTGATAGAACCTCACCTTAATGTTAAGAATAAGTAATGTTTGTTGCAAAACCAAAGAGATCAATCACACTTTCAAGAATTAAATCCAAGTAAACCAATAAAATCAAGTTTTTAAGAAAACTGCTAAGGTATTCGATTGTTTGATATCAACAAACCGGCCTGCAAATCGTCTTTTGTTTCTTTAAATTCTGTGTTCGAAATTCAAAAAAAGACTATTGAATGAAATTATGAATGTGCCAGGTTCAAAACTGTATAAAAACTTTTTGCTCGACCTAATATAAAATTTTAGCTAGGACCAAACGAAACTGAAAATGCAAGGTGGGCCAATAGATGTGTCCAGAAGTGTATTTTATTTAAATTTTCAAGATAAAATATTCGATAAGCCCTCGTGGGTGCTGGAATATTCATGACACAATCACACCCAGAACCAGAAACATAAATTTCCATAAACATAAACATAAATTGTGTTACGTTTATGTTACGTTAATTACATTTTTCTTGTGCGAGTTATGGATCCACAAAACAACAAGCAGGTACCTTTTTAATTCTGTGCTATAGAATCATGCCTAAGTGCCTAAGCACATGTTTAATGTGCCTAAGCACATGTTTAATGTGCCTAAGCACATGTTTAATGTACCTAAGCACTAGTTTAATATGCCTAAGCACATGTAAAATGTACCTAAGCACCTGTTTAATGTACCTAAGCACATGTTATATGTACCTAAGCACATGTTTAATGTATCTAAGCACATGTTTAATGTACCTAAGCACATGTTTAATGTACCTAAGTACATGTTTAATGTACCTAAGCACATGTTTAATGATTAGTTGAAGCCACAGTGAAAAGATTGAGACATTATTCATGGGTAATTTTTTTGGTAAACAAATTTGTCAATAAATAATTAAATGTAAAAGTGAACAAACCCCACTACAACATAGACATAGATGATTAGACATTATGAGTAGGATGTAGGTACTAGACTAAGACTATGTAACTAAAAATGGTTTTTATGAAATATTTTTGTACAACCAAAATAGGTTAACTATTGATACCTTTCTATAAGTCTGCCATGATATGTAATCAGTTATCACAATAAAATATATTCTATTCTATTTTCAACCGACTTCAAAAAACGAGGTTGTCAATTTGACTGTATTTTTTTTATATCTATGTTACGTGATAATTCCGCCAATTAAGAATCGATTTTAATTTTTTGTTTAGTAAATTATACAGAGGTATAAATAAATTAAAAAATATATATATATCGAATTCGATCAAGCCTAAGCCAAAAATAAGCGGTGAAGTCGATTTTTTTAAAGACTGCTTGCGTTTAAATTATGACAGCCATTGACAGCGTTGGTTAAACGTTGAAATTAGTTCCTATGAACTTTGCATCAATATAGATTTGAAAGGTCGTTCTATTCGAAGCATCTACAACCCAGACTGCGCGTGTCCATGCATGTGATCGGCATCGACCCAATAGCTAGCCGAAATGTCAAGTGGTCATGCCTTCCCAGTAACAACCTTCTCACAAATGTATAAGGTTGATTTTTCTTTGTTTAGTACAAAAGAAAAATCAACTTTATACAGTTGCGACGAATATGTCAAGTTTCATACCTAATACAGGTACATGCCTAGTACCTACGTACATTGTTCACACATAAGCATTTATAACATATGTAGTAGTTCACCCAGAACTGAGATCTCGCGCATAGATACATTTTACCTAATACAGAAAAACTATTTAAGGTAATTGCTTAATTTTTTTTTCTAATTAATAATTGTTTGATTTTTGTACTTGTTGTTAAGTAGAGGATATAACGGATATTATACGTACGTTTCCGTTTTAAATGTGAAGCCGTTTTTGAGCTACACCCCGATAATAGGTATTAAAAATTTAATTTATATTATTTCCACATAGAGGTCTCGCTTCATTGATCAATTAGTGTGTTAATTACAGCTGTGCTAAGCTAATTACCTTAAATAAACATATTATGTTAAGCATAAAACATGTCTTGTGACATCGATGACTTGTGTCGTCGGTGCCTAAAACATTCACATCACACACACAATCACAATCAGAATCATTCGGGAGAAAACTGGGGAGAAAACTTGGGGAGAAAACTTGTGTTCTCGCCGGGAATCGAACCTGATACCCTGCTTAGTAGGCGAACACCCACCGAATTAAGCCAACTAGCAGTTCAAATATATTCTATCGTCAAGTGCGTTTTCAATGTTTTCTTGGTTCAATTTCCTCTCTATTGTTCAACAATTTCAGTAAGTATATACAGTTTCTAGTATACCTAGCTACCATATAACGTACCGCAAATCGATTACAAAACAATGAAAGTTTATCAAATAACCGCAAACATCTAGCGACATTGTGACACCATTCGTAAAGGTGTGGATGACTCACAACCGTTTCTGTTTGACACGTGACGAACACATGGACGGCGCGTGTCAATCATGAATTTTAGATTGGAGCTTCCGTTTTTTATCGGTGACAGTGACAGGTGACACATAAAAAGGGCGGGTAACATAGAGGAACTTAACGGAACTTTCTATGAAAGACTTCCGAGTTCTGTGAGGCATGTGTTATTTAATGACTACTTATCGGTTCATTGATTAAATATACCCACTGGTAGTGGGCTTGATCACTTGATTTAGCTATAAGTAAGTTCGGGGCATTATAGGAATATTTGCTGTAGGTATGTATATAGTTTTAGGAAATATAGGCTATTAGTACTTAAATCTGATTATTGATTTTCGTTGGTACATCATTTCTAGTGAAGAGAACATAACATCATTTGGTCTATACAGACCCCAGACCACTGCACTCGGAACCTTCTAGACCTGCAGACAAATGTAGGTACAGTCTACCTACCGATTAAAACCTATACATAGATATACATGTATATGATTATAAACAAACTAAAATAATTTATGCCTCACAGCCGTTACAGCGTGAAGAGAAAACAATATGATAATAATATATTTTTTGTCTGGTAGAGTATACTTCAGAGGTGGTCCCAAATAAATTTTATTGAAATCAGTCAAGCCAAAACCGAAATATAAGCCATGAATTCAGCTTGCGTTTCAATTATTTGTGTAGACACCTATGTTGAAACTACGTTCTATAGACACTTTTGAGTACGGACTCGAAATCCATGTATATTATGATACTAGCTGCGCCCTGCGGCTTTGCCCACGTAAGTCCCGGACCAGCCAGAATTCGGGGTTAAAAAGTAGCCTATGTCCTTTCTCAGGCTCTAGACTATCTGTGTACCAAATTTCGTTTAAATCGGTTCAGTAGTTTTAGCGTGAAAGCGTAACAGACAGACAGACAGAGTTACTTTCGCATTTATAATATTAAGTAAGGATGTACCATATCGATGGTCCAGACCATTTTATTTCAATGTGACTACACCCCCGCCGGATGATTGTAATTTTGACATATTTTACGACCACATTGTGAATCATATCCTATACAAACAAAATACTCATGTTTACAATTTTCAGTGGATACGTCGCGTCGCGTCGTAAAACCTTGGCTACATCGCGTAGTTACAAATACAATGCAGTTCCGGCCATGATAAAGCTATTTTTAGACTAAATTATCAGGTAATCTAGGTTATTTTAAGCAGCAGATATCTTTGGGTGTACTCTCATAATTACTATCATTCTAATTATACATTGTATGCGAGAGTTTGTTTGTGTGTGTTTATTTGAAATGAGGTATCTCTGAAATAGATGTGGAGAGATTAAGATGTAAGATAATTATGTTTTATGGTAACTAAGTATGTTAAATAATTACATGCAAGCAAAGCTTAAAAACCGACTTCTCCGCTTTATCTTCGGAACCTTGATCAGATTTAATGTATTGCACGCTCATTATTGACTATAACTCCAAAAACTAAAGATCAGATCTTGATCAAATTTCAACGGGACCACATGGAAAGCACCAGTTTTCAAATTAAAAAAAAATCATCAAAATCGGTTCACAACGGAAGAAGTTATGAGGTAACTTTTGAAGTCGCGTTAACGAGAACATCGTCAAAGTACGCAATATTGCTCACAAAATAAGCATTATTGACGATATTTCAAGAACTACTGATCTTATTTTTTAGAAAGCAACTTTTTCAAACAAAAAAAAAAATCGAAATCGGCTCACGTGGAGCGAAGTTATGAGGTAACACACATAAAAAAAAATACAGTCGACTTGAGTACCTCCTCATTTTTTGGGAAGTCGGTAAAAAAACCGACTTCTCCGCTTTATCTTTGGAACCTTGATCAGATTTAATGTATTGCACACGCATTATTGACGATAACTCAAAAACTAGAGATCAGCCCCCTTAGCCATAAACCACACGTACAATTCTATTCGAAAATTCGAATAGAGAGATTGCTCTATTCTCTCGGTAGAATAGAGAAAAAAGATCGGTAGCCATAAGCCACATTTACGTTAACGCCTATTCTACTTTCTAAGTTGTAAAAAGTTGGAACTTTGTCTATGGTAGCGCATGGAAACGTCAAATTCATCAAATGAGTAGGAATGCCTAGGCTAAATAAATATACACTCGATTTGACTCGATTAATTTTATGGCCATGGAAACAGAGCCCTTCTACGAATCATTAACAAATGGAAATAGTGTTGAAAACAAGTCAATGAACAACAGAAAATTCAAATAATCCGACTGCGTATTTTTTACCTGTTTTTTATGTGTTATGTAATTTTATAGAATCCCGTTTTAATATCCCTCATTTTGGTATCCAACTTGATTGGTTTGGTTATTTTTTTTATTAAAGTATTACTATTTTGTATCAATAATCCATTTGTGGACACATGGGTTTTAGGACGAATATATATGGTTATTTCTCATGAAATTGCGAAATTTGAGATATCATTGAAGATTTTTTTTTTTGATAAACTTAGATTTTTTTTGCAGATATCAAAAAAAAATTTTTTAGGAGATCTATGAAGAAGTATTGGTCTTCCATATTTTAGTATATTATCTATAAAAAATAAGGTATTAGAAAATAAATAAATGAGGAAATGTTTAATAGAGTGAGAGAATGATTTATTATTATATTATAATAAAAAACATGAAAAAAATATAGGAAATTATGTAATTTTAATTATATTCTAAAGAAAAAACTCAACTTTTGTACTTAGTCAATACAAATATATTATATAAACACGGAAAATAAAAATAAACACTATTATAGAGGTAACAAATGTAAATTTTTTTTTCTGCATCACTCAAATTCTTTTGTCGTGCCATTTTACCTGTTTTAAAAATCAATAAAAATCTAAAATAACTTTCGAATACTGTATAAATCATTCTCTCACTCCTAAATGCAGTGAGGGAATGACTGTGAGGAAATGACGAATTTTAACTAAAGCTACATAAACACCGGCACATAATCTCAAATTGCTTGCTACATTTCGAATATAGATTTTACTCCCAAAAACGCAAAAAATGAACAAATAATATACAAATATACTAAAATGCTTAATGCATACATGTAACGTGATGATTATAATGATCGCAATAAATGTCACTCCTTAATTTTTTTTACATATCACCGTTTGTTTTTGCACAAACTCACCTACGGTTGAGAAGAAATCGCCGGTTTGATTTTTTTTTAATTATTTCATGACCATGGATGCATAGTCCTTCAGTCGAAATATTAAACAAATATTATCAATTTCTATTCTTCATAATAAAAGTCTTAGTCACAAGTCACAGTCAAAGTCAAGTAGTCAGTCATAGTCAAGTCATGCCCTAGTAAAGTGGTAGAAACTTTACTAGAACTTCTATTGGAGTTTTGGAGCGAAGGCGAAAATCACGTTTTTCAACTTTGTATGACTTGCCTACATTTATGAAAATTTACTAAGTATTAACGGTTAATAACCCACCATTATTACACATTAACACTCGATGAATCACAGGTTTTGGAAAATCATACAAAATCAACAACGCCATTTTTTCACGTTCGCGGCAAAACTCCTCCCGGTTTGAATCATTTGAGAGTTTTGCCAGGTACTAAAAATTTTAGGTTGTGTTCCTAAATATCGTTCGATACGTTTAGAAATCGAAAATTCGTGAATGATTTATTTTTTCGGGACATTTAAAATCGAGTTATCGTTTTTATAAATTCGTTGTTGTGAGATAGAAGCTTTTATAGACAATAACAAACATCTTTCTAATATATTAGCATTTTTTTTATTAAGAATATTGATATATTTGAGATGATTTCTAACAATAGTGGTGTAAACAGCGGACATTGAAATAAAAAAAGACTTACCTATTTAGTTAATGCATATAACTCGGCACTAATGACCCGGGAATCAAATTTCGAAATTTGATTAGAAATACCCATGTAACGATATCTTAATTGTCGAAATCCATCCAAAGATATGAGGGGTTAAAAAGTTGCTAAAAACATCACGTGATTTAAGGACGACCCCAAAGCCGTTATTGTTATAGTTAGTCCTCTGAATAAAAGATATAAAAAATTATTGCCATTTTTGTCGCTTATTTTAGTTGCCTTATTTTAATTGCCATTTTTGGCTTAGGGCAACCGTTTCATGTTATTTGAGAATTCAAGTGATATTAATGGTTTAGAAGCTAAATGCCTTTAACAGACGGATGGACGGGCAATGTACTGAATCACCAAATTAACTTTATAGACCTCGCTTCGCTCGATGAACAAGTGTAAATTGAAGTCATTAGCTTGTTTGGTTTAGATGCTAAATGCCAATGGACAGATGGACTAAACGCCGAGTACCTGAATAAACTTAACACTTTTCTGCGCTCGGTAAATTACCTATACCACACCATAGTACCTACACCATAGTAATGTAATAACATAACATAATAATGAAAAATGAAAAACAGATATTTTTGTATAATCGATATGACGTATGTGAAAAAAAAAAATCGATTGAGAACTCGATGATTGAAATTGACATTAGTAAACAAAAAATACGGCGGAATTATTGTACTCTCTGTGGTCTGCGATTGTTTTCTAAAAATCTATTAATTTGTTTCCTTTATTTCAAGATGTAGGCAAACTTATTAGAATCATCATGAATCATGTCAGACAGAAGACGCAAGCAGGGAACCTGTGATTCCATCCTTAGGGCAGATAATTAAAGATCTATTCGAAAAACTATCGTCGACTGTGCATGTACAAATCTATGAATTGTCTTGTTCAAGTGAAGGATAAAAAAGCCCATGCATCGAACACAAATGTAACTAATCAAGCGTTACAAACAAAAATATAAGGAAAACAATCGCGAAGTCAGAAGTGCTCATTTCTACCAAGAGGAAAACATAGAAGTTACCATATGCCGTACTGTCAATTAATGTATTAATAATAACTGCGGCTTTGTATCACCTTTCATCAGGAAATGTGCTGTCACAAAATACGCTACAGGAAAACTTATTAGAATCTGGAGCATAAATAAATAGCCATATGTATAAGACTGGTGCCACTGATGTCGTGGCTGCCTGCGGGAGAATGAAACTGTGGAAAACGTGATGTTGCACTGTGAGGCCACAAAAAAATAAGATCCAAAATTGGGATAAGTGCATGAACATTCCGACGCAACAGAGTCGACATCATGCAGACTTACATTACCACTGGAACAATTGAGCCAGCACTCCGATATATAAAGGAGTTGGGGTGGCTGGCAGGGGGAAATGCACATTACACCCACCAGCGAGACTTCAGTGCAGGCCTTATCACCACCAGTTAGAATTTGAATTACATGGAAAATCATTGGAATATAACCAATCTATTAAGTGTTCATTTCAACTGAGAAACTACAATCTGTCAATAAGTAATAAGGGCCTACATGTGCTGCAATGGCTTGTCTCTCTTGATGTCCTACTTTAAATGTAATTATATAATCATAATATTACTTATTATTAGTGTTAAATTGTATTAAGTAAATATAATTTTAAAAAGGTTTGATTAAATATAATAAAACTACAAGAACTTTTAATTATTTTTATTACCTTATCTTTAGGGCATAAAGCTGTCACAAGTTAAGAGTGGTTACACAGTTAAATAAGTATTAATCTCCGGTACCCAAATTCTACTTGTAGGAAGCTAAATTATGCATGAGTGTTTAGGTTATTTTTATTGAGTACTATATATTTAATTGATTCCACAAAATCATTTACACTCAGCCCGACAAAGACAAGTAAAGTAAAATGTGAAAAAGTTATTGTATTATTAACAAACATGCGGTACATTTTAATAAATATAGGTGTTATGTGATCTGCCTTTGTGATTCTCTGTGACCAGCGCTAGGTCTGCTAAGTGCCTGTATAGCTGGATTATAGGGACACTCACCGGTAACAATTTGTGTAATTTATAGTATTGAATAAAACCACAAGAATTTTATTTTATTTTTATTAAATTACATACTGGAAAATAACATAAGTAAGTCATAGATTGTAAGGTGAAATTTCATTTGTGAAACCTGAAACAGAAGGCATATTATTGTGAAACATTATAAATGATTGACATGATATTCTATCATTAAGATGGTTTATAGAACACTTAATGGTGTATTATAGGAGGATGTTCAGAACACACATACACACACCTATCTCTTAGTAAAAGGTAACTCTGAATCTACTGGTCTTGTTGAGAATCGAACACTGGGATCCGACTTGCCAAGAGGGTTATCACCATACTTTTTAGAATCATATCTCCACATCATCAAAATTTTAGGTGATCATTATAGGAGCTAATGGTAAGAAATGAAACAGAAATCAACGAATTAGTCAACCGGACTAATAGCCCAATTATTACAAAAAGGATTTTGAGTCTGAACTTATTAGATACTGTTGTATATATATATAAGTTCATCTATTACATACATACATACTACTTGATTTAATTATGAACTAGCTATTTTACAAGCTTTTATTTAGTTTCACCTGTCCCGATGTTTGTCAGCAAATCTTGCAAATTAAATTTGATCCACTTCCTGGTTACTGATTGACCTGAAATTTTGCATACATGTGTAAATCGCGTGACTATGCAATATAATGATGACATGGTGCTGATTTGATGATGGAGCTAGGAGGTGGCCAAAGGGACTTCACAATGAAACGACACAACCTTATAGAGTTTGGGCTTACTTGAATCGTCTTGACGAGTAGTTTGTCTTTCAGTGGTAACCAAGGTCTGATGATGGAGCTGGAAGAACAAGATAAACCTATCGAGTATGGGCTCGTTTGATTCATCTTGACAAATTCTCTGATTATATACCGTTTTAATATTTTTTTATTTTAAGGTAAAAGCTTGATATTAAAAAAAACTTTCATAAGTATTACTTGTTTTTAATATATTGATAACCCATTGTTTCAATATAGGATACACTAAACTACTTAAATTGAACAAATATGTTTTATGCAATTTGTATTTCTTTAATGACATTTAATTGCTTGTTATAAATAAAAACTCCTCTATGGATAGTCATATTGAAATATTTTAACAAATTAACTTAGTACTCACCTTGTACTCTATCTGTTTTATTTAATGTGTATATAACTTGTTTGATGTCTGGACGAGCATATTATTTCTTGAAATGATAGGCTTCTAGAATCTTGCACAGCATCTGGGTACAAAGATACAAACATCAATTTATAGGTAAGAAGTATGTTAATTCATTTTCTTACTTGGGTAGGCAATAAGGGTGGGTGTTACTTATACTAAATGTAAAGAGTTTGTACTCTTATCTTTGATTTTATAAAATCCATTTTTTGGGTTCTACACTGCGTTTTCACATCATTAAAAACCTTTGAAAGAAAGGTTCATAGCCGTTTACCGTCATTAATATTGTATCTTCGCCTGTGTACACATTTAATATTATAATTGTATCACACTTCCCGTACGTTCGAAAACAGCTGACCAAAACAGACGCCATTTTTATTGTCGTCTTTCGTGAACGCCTGTCAAATAGTGGTTTATGGCTACCGTTTTTAGATATTTGTATGGGAATTTTTCGTATTCGTTAAACTTTTACGAAAAGTTTCGATTTTTCGACACGCTATCTTGGTTTATGGCTAGCACTTAGCTATTCTATCAAACTTTACGCTTGAAATGTCATTTTCATACATTTCTAGCGTTTCTCCGAGCGTTGTCGAAAGTAGAATTGGTTTATGGCTAAGGCCCCAGATCTTGATAAAATTTCAACGGGACCACATGAAAAGCACCAGCTTTCAAATAAAAATCGGTTCATAACGAAAGAAGTTATGAGGTAACTTTTGAAGTCGGTTAAACGAGAACATCGTCAAAGAAGTCCACAAAATAGGCATTATTGACGATATCTCAAGAACTACTGATCAGATCTTGATCAAATTTATATGGGACCAATTGGAAAGCAACATCCTTCAAACAATAAAAAAATTCGAAATCGGTTCAAGTGGAAAGAGTTTATGAGGTAAAACACATACAAAAAAAAAATGCAGTCGACTTGAGTAGGTCCTCCTTTTTTGGGAAGTCGGTAAAAAACGTGATTTTTGCTTTTGTTCCATAACTCCAATATAAGTTTTAGTAAAGTCTCTGCCACTTTACTGGATCATGACTTGACTACGACTGGGCCTTGACTCTTTTACTTGACGGTGACTATAACCATAGTAGAAATATATTTCTTCTATGCTATAACTATTTATATAAATTTATGAAATACTCTTTTTTTTAATGCTAGATAGGTAAGCCTTTCGCCGCTATCTCACCTGATGGAAAGTGATGATGCGGCCGAAGATAGAACATGCTTGCAAATAAGGTACCTATTCACTCTAGACTTGAAGACAACCAGATTGTACCGTTCAAGGAAAGAGGACGCAGGCAATGAGTTCCACTCCTTTGCTGTACGGATGATAAATGTAGAAGCAAAACGCTTCGAGCGGACATGAGGTACGTCAACCATAAATGGATGACTCAACTATACTTCATTGGTTTAGAAGCTGTAAGCCTCTGACAGACTAACGGACGGACAAAAATCTGAGCACCCGAGTTAAAAGACCTTCGCTTCTCTCGGTCAATAAACGTAACTTACCCAATGTTTACAATAAAGCTATTTCCTTACCCGGCTACCTACAATTCTATTATCAAAAGACCTTGTCATTATATCTATGCGCCATTATTATCATGAAAGATTGCCGAAACGTAACTCGATATTTTTATAAATAACGCAAAGATATCGAATTATCTTTGTTCACTATCGTAGAATATCGTAAGATATGACGTCACACATGTCATGGAAAGTCTGAACTTTTCCATTACGTATTTTTGGCGATCTTATTATGTTGTGATCATATTCGTTCTTATCTAATATATATGTATATATATGTTTAATCAGGATCTCGGAAACGGCTCCAACGATTTTCATGAAAGTTACAGATTGGGGTTTTTCGGCCTAAGGAATCGATTTATCAACGTTCCAGGTCCGAGAAATGCTCGGTTCCTAAACTGCATTTGAAAAACCGGGCTTAAGAAACTAGCGCCATCTATTACGCCATGACCAATGTAAAAAACTGTTTCTACTCGACACTAGATGGAGCTTTCTGAGGCTACAAATTTAAACACATTCTACCAAAAACAAAAAACCGAGCAAAGCTCGGTCATCCGGATGTTATCGTAAAAGTCAACACAATTTTTTCATTATCAAGTTTCGTCTGATAGTATAATGTCTGTAATAAACATAAACGCCACAGCTGCACACTAAGTTCGATGACTTGTGTCGTGGGTGCCGGAAAACATTCACGTTACACACACACACTACCACAACCTGAACCTGGAACACAAATTTCCCTTGGGAAGCAAACGTGTTCCCGCCGGGAATCGAACCCGGTACCCGCCGCTTAAAAGGCGAATGCACACCCAACTAACCATCGGGCAGTTCTATTATGTGCTATGTACTACGTTGGCATACGCACTATAATTGCCTGTTTTGACAATCGTGCTTGAACCCAAGCACAACCTGCCACAATTTGTTAATATCACATGAATTTTCAAATAATGTTCAGTTTACTTGGGACAGACTGTGTCACAAAATAAATAGACATAAGATAAGAGAAAGCCAAGAAGTAAATACGTAACGGAAAAATATAAACTTTCCATGACATCTGTGACGTCATACCTTAATAGATAAAGGAAGACAAAGAAGATAAGTTTTGCCGCGACAGTGAAAAAAAAGGCGTTATTGATTTAGATTTTCCAAATCCTGTGATTGATAGAGTGTTAATTTGTAATAATGGTGGATTATTAACCGTTAATACTTAGTAAACGTGCATCGTGTAGGCAAGTCATACAAAGTTGATAAACGTGATTTTCGCCTTCGCTCCAAAACTCCATTTGAAGTTCAAGTAAAGTTCTACCATTTTACAAGGGCATGACTTGACTATGACAGGACCTTGACTCTTACACTTGACTTGTGACTAGTGACCACAGAATACTATTACTCCCCTAGTGACGGAGCCAAAATAAGAAAAACGCTATGATATCGCCATAGATGGTAGAGTATATTCTTTTCTATGCCATAGACTAACTAGGTAGTAATTCTATGGATATAATATTTTTTTTCTATTAACTTTGGCTTCGCAATCTTGTGCATTTAGCCAGTGTCAAGTAGTAATATATTACAAGCGTATTTAATTTTGATAGTCCTAGTAACACTATCTGTTAAAGATTTGGAATTATGAATTGAACCTTAGGAAATATTGTGACGTCTTTTTTGTGGCGGCCAAAAAAATAATATAACATTTGTTTTTATATTAAATTGCCATTATTTTTTTAAAAAGGACGGTAAATGTCATTACATTTTATATAAAATTAAGATATTCTTAGGACGTGAAAGTGAAAAAATGGCGTTGTTGATTTTGTAAAAATTTTCCAAAACCTGTGATTCTTCGAGTGTTAATGTGTAATAATGGTGGATTATTAACCGTTGATGGCTGGACCTTGACTCTTTTACTTGACTTTGACTGTGACTTGTGACTAGGACTTATAATATGAAATACACTTGAAATATTATATTATCACTTGACACTGGCTAAATGCACAAGATTGCGAAGCCATAACTAAGAAGAAGAAGAAGAAGATATTCTTTAGAAATCCTATAAATTTATGTCAATATTGCATCAGTTGTCACATCTTGGAAATGTAATATGACATATTTAAAAAAAAACTTATATTAGTACAATTATTCTTTAGTATAAGCATTTTATGGTAAATATTTTAAATAATAAAACCCTAAAATTATAGAAAAATTTAGTAGGTTTTAATAATTAGCTTTCAAAATATTCACATATAATGGCCATGATTATTAGACATTACTTCATACATTTTTATTTTTCATTAAAACTACAAATATAATTCGAAACCTTTCAATATAGGTATCCTGATGATAAACAAAATGTAAAATTAAATTAAATTATAATCAGCGCTAGAAACAAATGTTTTTAATTTTGGTAAATTTTTTCAAAGGAAGTTTTAAAATTGCACATTAGATGAACAACAGTAATAACTCACGAAAGTACCATAATTCCTTGAGTTATCATTCTATTGCATGCAGAGTAATATATATGCTTTGACAAACTTTCAGTCACAATTAAATTTTATTAGCATTCGATGGATTTTTTTATAGATTAGCTGCAGAATACCTACCAATAAAGTGTGTGACATTTAAGACATCAAAACTAGGTCTGAATTTGAATCTGACTATTCTAAAATAACTTTTTTTTTACTCAGGTGACTACTACATAAATGAATAAACATTTTGTGTTGTTTGTTACTTGAGACCAACAGGAGTTTCCAATAGTCTGTTCGTTTATATAATTTTCAAACGCTACCGTCATTTGATCAAAAAATTATTTAATTATTTACGTACATTAAAATATTTTATGATTATACAACAATACAATCAAAATATAATATAGCACCAAACACTTCAAACTAAACAATAGCAATTACTAAATGAGGTCAACAGACACTGCCCGATCTAAGCAGTGCACATCCTAGTGCATTTGGCTCGATAACAATAATATACTAGCAATACTTAGTTGTTTTTGATGCAAACTATCTAAAAATAGATGGTATCAGTTGCAGGCGAAGTCCCTACCGTTCACCAGTCACTTCGCCGGCTTCGAAGCGAACGCGCGCGTGTTTATTTACAAATAAAAAAAAACATGTTGGTGAAATTCGCTTTCCCGCCACTGGCGTCCGAGTTTCCGGACGTTGACATGTTGAGATGCAGGGAGATAAACAATTTTGCTACGGAATGCGTTCTTCCCCGCAGGCCCAAACGGAGCCTACCACCGCTGCCAGAGGACAAAGAATGCAGCAGCACTGACCTAAATAAAAGCAGCGCATCTGTGTCAAGGCGAAGAAAATACAGGAAGCAGTGCCTAAAACTGCCAGCGCTGCTGGAACACGACGAATGCTGAAAAAAAAAGAAGTTGATGGAATGGATTTTTCTCTGTCTCGAAAGCGTTGGCGCCAAATTCGAGTTTGTTTCTTCAGTGGAAAAGTGTCGATGGCCAGAGTGAACACGAACGATTAATTTCGTGATTAGTTTTATTTTTGTGTTAATTCTGCTAAATGATTAGATAAGGTACGTAATGATAAGCAGGCTGTAGATAGAGGTGCAATTATGATATGCATATTACGAATGTAAATGTAAAATTAGTCACATGTCGATAATAATATTATCGATTTTTTTTTCTATGAATCATTTTGATATCGATTGAATTGAAGACTAAACTTTTTTTGTTCAGTTTTAGTTTTGCATGTCTGGGATTACTTTTGTATTTGATAAAATAAAACACTTACCTACTTTGATAGATTTAACAAAAAATATGTTAGAACTTAGCTTCTTTTTGATTTGCTGTATAAATAGGTAGAATTAAAAAAAGGTTGCTACCTACGAGTAACCTATTTTTGTCCATGTTTACACTTAAAATATTACGAGGTCAGTATAGGAACATGCAATTATCATAAGATAGCTTTATTGTAAACGTTTTTGCAAGTACCAAAGGATGTCCTACTTTTCTACTTTTTTGTACTAATTGAGTTAGGCTTCTAGCACTAAATTAGATAGATATATATCTATGTAGGTAAGTGTATACGTAAGTGGTAACTAACATAAAGTAGGTTAACTACGCATTATGCAATTGCATTCGTTGTTTATTTTACATTACAAGTATACTATTATCTACTTTGTAAGGAAAATATGAAAAGTAGGTTTGTAGGGTACATTATGTATGGCAGTAAATTTCGTTTTTGTTTTAGTTTTACTTACCTGGGGAGTGTTTAATTATATAATTAATTGTAACGATAAATTTTTGTTGATACATCTCGCAACAGAATAATGAAATGCAAGCAAAACCTAAAAAAACCGACTTCACCGATTTTATTTTGGTTTTGGCCTGATCGATTTCGATAAAATTGATATGGGACCACACAAAAAAAACATCAAAATCGATTCATAATTGGCGGAGATATCGCGTAACATACATACAAAAAAAAACGTACAGTCGAATTGAGGACCTCCTTTTTTGAAGTCGGTTGAAAATATGGATTTAGGTACGATCTAATTAAAATTTCCAAAGTAAAGACTTCTTCATTTGTTCGGATTTTAGACCGCTAAGTTCACACCGTATTCTACATAGGTAAGTAAGACCCCTAAATCATCATCTCCAGTTATATGTCATTTATTCAATTCCGGACGATTAACCGGACATGTGGGTCCATGTTGATAAATAGCCTTTTCTTCTAATCGGTCTAAAACACTTTTGACTGCTTTTTTGTTTGTTTTATTCCCCCTTTTTAAATAAACAAACGCTTTCACACTCATTGACTCACTCTAAGTTCAATGACTTGTCCTGGGTGCTGGAAACAATCACATCACATACAATCACACCCAACACATAAACATCAATTTCCCTTGTGGAGAAAACTTGCCTTCCAAAACCAACGAGTGTGGTTAGAAGGCGAACAAATCTAAGCCACTGTGCAGTTCGAAATATACATTTTTTTTAATTTTAATTTCAACTTATATGCAGAAAAGATACCTAATATCAAATAAAAAAAAACGTTTATTCACATGGGCCCCAAAGAGGCACTCATGAAAGCTTGACTCTACTGCCAATAGGTTTTAAAATCATGTTTTTTTTTTAACCTGTGTTGAGTTTGGTTTGTTTTGTCATATGAACTAGTAGCCATTCCTGTTGGCAGGACTTTTCAGGCCTCCTCTGGATGCTAAGGCGTTTCATATAATACGTGCCCCGCGGTTTCACCCGCGCGTACCAAGTTAAAAAGTATACTATGTGTTAATCCTAGGTGTAAGCTACATTTATTCCAAATTTCATTCAAATTACAGCGAAAATGTTAATTATTTTAATTTAGTTTTTAGTTTAATGTAATATATGCTTTATTATAGATTGCAAAAAATATTTGTCATAAGCCTTAGAACTCCGTCATATATAAAACAATTTGAAAAAAAAAAAAAAAATTACTGCGTGAAGAGACAACAAACACACCTTCACAAAAACTTTCGGATTTATAATATTAGTGTGATTACCTTTATCTTTCAAATAGTTGTAATTGTGACGTATTGTTAGAGGACTCTAACCTCGAACCTACATTCATATTAATATTAATTATTATATATAACACTTATTATAGGATACGTTCTTGCTGCTCTAGCTATAAATTAACGTTAATTACTTAGTAAATAAGTTATATCGATCTGTGATACGTCTTTATTTGTAAGCACTAATTAAGTATATGTTTTTTTTAAATATAATTAAGTGTCTTATTTGTTGTTGGTTATCTGACCTCTACTGACTTTATACCTAAGTATTAAAAATTTAAGAAAAATCTTTAGCGAGTATTTTTCTTCTTTTTTTATTAACGTAGTTCTTTTTTTTTTAATCTCTAATTTTTAGAAAACGGTTGTACTTCGTACTATTTACTTTCCACTTCGCTTGGACGTCAGTTTCGGATAGCTCACATTCCCTCATGTCCTTCTGCACTATTTATTTCCATCTTGTCTTTTCAGATTTCTCTTGTTCAATTCACTTTAAGGAATTTTGCTGCGAAAGTGAAAAAAATGGCGTTGTTAATTAATTTTGTTTATTTTTCCAAAACCTGGGATTCTTCGAGTGTTAATGTGTAATAATGGTGGATAATTGACCGTTAATACTTAGTACACGTGCATAAGTGTAGGCAAATCATACAAAGTTGAAAAACTTGATTTTCGCCTTCACTCCAAAACTCCAATAGAAGTTCTAGTGAAGTTTCTATCACTTTACTAGGGTTTACATTTCACTCTACATGACTTGACTATGACTGGACCTTGACTCTTATAATTGACTTTGACTGTGACTTGTGACTAGAACTTTTAATATTAAATACACTTGAAATATTATATTATTACTTGACACTGGCCAAATGCGAAGATTGCGAAGCCAAAATTAAAAAGAATAAGTCACTTTAAAATAAAAAAAACCGCATCCAAATCGATTCACCCGTTTAAGAGCCACAGACACATACATAACAGTCAAACTTATAACATCCCTCTTTTTGCGTCTGGGGTTGAAAAATAGGGGTAAGTATAATCAATTTCTAGTGTGTCTGTGGTATCGTAGCTCCCAAACGGCTATACCGATTGTCATGTAATTTGTTTCGTTTGAAAGGTGACTTGATAGAGTGTGTTTTTAGCAATGTTTGATGAAAACTGGTGCTGCCGTATTCGAGATAGACCGACACACTTATCAGATAGTGCAGCTTCAGATGACTTGATAACTGTCTCCATGGTGATTTATGACGTTGTCGACAGTCTCTTATTCAATACTAGCCGTGCCTCGCGGCTTCGCCCGCTATTATCAAGTTAAAAAGTAGCCTATGTGTTAATCCTAGGTATAATCTATGTACATTCCGAATTTCATCCAAATCCGTTCAGCCGTTAAAGCGTGAAGAGGGAACAAACATACTTACACACTTACACACAAACTTTCGGATTTATAATATTAGTAGGATAGGCATACGTTTGACCTGATGTTACGTGACAATGGGGTCGACGATGGAGCACCTCCGCCTATAAGATGCCTATTCACTTGCGACTTGAAGTCTCCCATATTGTACTCATCAGGAAACACAGACTTAGGCAAGGAGTTCCACTGCGTTGTGGTTTGCATAATAAATGTGGAAACAAAACGCTTCAAAATCAACATTGAAATCGTTTATTGACATGGGCTCATAAGTGGCACTCATGAAAGTTAATGACTATATTTCTTCCGCATTTGGGGAATATCTACCATAATGGAACTTCCCGTTGGGTTCGTTTGGTTGCGTTCGCCTTCTAAGCAGGGGTATCGGGTTCGATTCCCGGTGGGAACACAAGTTTTCTCCCCAAGGAAAATTTGTGTTTCTGGTTCTGGTTCTGATTGTGTTGAGATGTGAATGTTTCCGGCACCCACGACACAAGTCTTCGAACTTAGTGTGAGGCTGTGAGTGTGAAAGAGTTTAATGTCGCTTAGCACTCTGGGTCTAGAATATGAACCACAGCGAATGTTTTACTCTACCCGAGACGTCTGCATTTCTCTCAATTACAGCTGCAGTAATTCTTCAGGTGCTTAGCAATATAATCACCACCGTCACACATTGCAGTTTCATTTATATCCATTCTAAGGTTATCTGGAAGAAATTGCTTTAGACCGCCGATTTTATTAGGTACTTTTAGTATTATATTATTCCTTCAATAAAAAAAATACAAGGATTCACTCTCACAGTTAGGTACACACGCAATAAATTCAATGACTTGAGTCGTGTGGCATTCTAATTACACAGGTAATCACACCCAGAACCAGAAACACAAATTTCCCTTGGAGACAAAACTTGTGTTCCCGCCGGGAATCGAACCCGATACCCGCTGCTTAGAAGACGGTCAGACACGTAACTAATCCAACAGGTGGTACGCATTTGTTTTATTTATATCAAGTAGATTTTAGCGAAACATTTTTTAAATTTTTTACATATAGGTTATCATGAAATCAAAAAAGTTCAACAACAACGAGTATGATAATTCTATGCGTCAAATAACTAAGTCCTTTTTATCATCTAACAAGACAAACGTCATCCATTTATGGTTGACGCTCTAGCTTGCTCGAAGCGTTTCGCTTCTACGTTTATCATCCGTACAGCAAATGAGTGGAACTCATTGCCTGCGTGTTTGGTACCTGAACGGTACAATCTGGATGTCTTCAAATCTTGAGTGAATGATCTTCTGGGCAAGCATGTTCGATCTTCGGCCGCATCGTCACTTTCCATCAGGAATAGTTGTCGAATGCTTGCCTGTAGGAAAAAAATGTGTTTCTGGTTCTGGTTGTGATTGTGTGTGTGACGTGAATATTTCCGGCACCCACGACATAAGTCATCGAACTTAGTGTGGGGCTGTGAGTGTGAGGGTTTATGTTTAACTGAAAATCCGCGTCGAGTTCTTTTCTAACTAGACATAATTGCTGAGTTAAACCTTTTTGGCATATAAATTATCCTACTAATATTATAAATCCGAAAGTTTGTGTGTAAGTGTGTAAGTATGTTTGTTCCCTCTTCACGCTTTAACGGCTGAACGGATTTGGATAAAATTTGGAATGTACATAGATTATTCCTAGGATTAACACATAGGCTACTTTTTAACTTGATAATAGCGGGCGAAGCCGCAGGGCACGGCTAGTTGCATATATTTTTGTTTTTAATATTAAGTTACTTTTGTCAAATAAATGTATTTTATTAACCGACAAAAAAAAGGAGGAGGTTCTCAAGTCAACTGTATTTTTTTTTTCTTTCTTTCTTTATTATCCAGCATCAAAAACTAAACGACTATTAAGGTCTGTGTTCACCACGCTCAAATGATGTTCGAAAGAGTATTAATCGACAATACAATGTTTGTTTTCATTAAATTTTCTATTATAAGCTGTTGTGGGAAACGTAAGGTCAGACTATAAAAATATATGAACGTTTTCCTCATTACCATCGTAAAACAGCGCTGAACCTTATCGCTGTATTCTCTACATACAATGTTTATTGTGCCGTTACTGGTGCATACTTTATTGCTATCGCTACGTATCGATGGCAGTAAAGTATGTTACCACTACAACATATATCATACTAGCGATCCGCCCCAGCTTCGCCCGGGTGTGATAAATGAAGAACCGCTCGACCGATTTTGTGTAAATCCACATAAACCATCTACTAAATAGTCCGAATAAAGCCTAAACATTTGGTTTGGATAGGTGAGCCCGTTCTTGAGTTATAAAATTACAACGAAAAGTGGCATTGATTTTTATATTCATATACTAGCCGTGCCCCGCGGCTTCGCCCGCTATTATCAAGTTAAAAAGTAGCCTATGTGTTAATCCTATGTATAATCTATGTATATTCCAAATTTCATCCAAATCCGTTCAGCCGTTAAAGCGTGAAGAGGGAAGAAACATACTTACACACTTACACACAAACTTTCGGATTTATAATATTAGTAGGATAGACATGTTATTGTAGATGTTGTAGTCATAACTCTAAACCAGTCAGAAGTACTTTTGACCGTAGGCTTTCGACAATAGTACCTTTGACTGAAATAACAGTCAAAACTAGTTTTGGTACCTGATTCTGTCAAAATGACCTTTTTCTGGTTATCTCTCAGAGCAAATACAAACAAACAAACACATTCACACTCACAGCCCCAACCTAAGTTCAAAGACTTGTATAGTGGGTGCCGGAAACATTTACATCACACACACAAATACACCCAGAAACAGAAGCACAAATATCCCTTGGGAAGGAATTTGTGCTCCTGCCGGGAATCGAACCGCAGAGGGCGGAGACCTTTCCACTGCGCCAACTGGATCGTCAAATAAAAAGACCATTTGGTCTGAGGGTTATCTATCCTACTAATATTATAAATCCGAAAGTTTGTAAGTAAGTATATGTTTGTTCCCTCTTCACGCTTTAATTGCTGAACGGATTTGGATGAAATTTGGAACGTACACAGCTTATACCTAGGATTAACACATAGGCTACTTTTTAACTTGATAATAGCGGGCGAAGCGAAGTCGGGTCGGGTCAAAGTCGGGTTTGTTACAACACTAATTAATAACTCGTAATCGGTCCGTGATCTTCGATTTGTTTGATTTATCTCTGCTCCGAATAGCAGAATAATTATTAAAACATCAGACAAATTTACGGGAAAAAAATAATTTTCTCTTACATTTTGTAACGGAATGGGGGTTTGGATAATATTTCGATAAAGCAGTTTGAGCAATAGAGCATAACACCGTATTTCCGCGGATTCAATCCTCAAGCGATCATTTTTCCTTTCTAAATGTAGTACTAATTAAAGTTCTGCCTAGAATAGCTAAACAAAATAAATTAACTCGTGTGTTAACGCTTTCTCTAAACATCTAAACATAGGGGGCTGAGTCACCCACGTCCGTAGGAGGATACCCCTTAAGTCTGACTCCCTACACGTGGTCCCCGGGTGGTGCAAATCAGGTGACATTTGAGAGGTGGTAGAGCATTTTGTGAGTTGCTCGCCTGGCTTGCTACCAAAGTAGCTTACCACCATCAAGTTGAAAGTCTGCCGCCAAGCCAAATACGGTGTTCCGGCAGTTATCCTTGAGAGCCTGCGTATTCCAGATCTAGTGTGTTTACCAGCTTCGATCACATCGTCACTTACCATCAGGTGAGATAGTGGTCAAATATTAGCCTGTAACAAATAAAAAAAAATAAAAAAAATCTAGAATATGATTTAGTACCCTTACCTCAAATTAAATCGCTTTTATATCACTAGTAACCATTGGATAGTACCATTGATGATACTAGAAATAATTGCTGTTTGTTTATAACTCAAGGGTCAAGAAAGCGAGATAACTGGTCAATGAATCTTATCTAATTGACGACCCAGTTGGCGCAGGGGACAGGTGCCCGCCCTCTGCACCGTGGGTCCTGGGTTTGATTCCCGGCAGGAGCACAAATTCCTTCCTGAGGAATATTTGTGCTACTGGTTCTGGGTGTAATGTTTGTGATGTAAATGTTTCCTGCACCCACGATACAAGTCTTTGAACTTAGTGTGGGTCTGTGAGTGTGAATGCGTTTGTTTTTGTTTGTTTAATTATGGTAAACAAGTTTGTTGATGAAGAATGCATGATTACAGATAATGGCGGACACTTGAGATATGCATTTTTGTGTTGTGAAACCATCTTATTATCCTTTAGTACATGAGTAATCGATTAGTTAAACATAAATAAACGCTTTCACACTCACAGCCCCTTATTGAAACGTCGTCGAGAGCGTAAAACATTATTTTTCATTTTCTAACTGTAAGTATTTATCAACACCATTTTCCCCGAACAGTATCATCTGGGAGTCTTCAAGTCTGGAGTGAATAGGTATCTTCTAGGCAAGCATGTCACATCTTCGGCCGCATCATCACTTTCCATCAGGTGAGATAGTGGTCAAATGCTTTCCTATTCCGCGTAAAAAAAGCGATAAGCCATAAAAAAATCTATCGAGTGAAACTCATTCAATAGTTAAACTAGCTGAATGGACGATAGAAAAAAGTCTTAAAAATTATGATTTTAAGTTACACATTCACAGAATATTATGTTTGACAGTCTCTTGTTCCTTGGGTATATATATATCTTATTTATCTATGGTCTTGTTAACAACAAGACAAATTGTCGGATTTTTTTTTTTTTTTTTTTATTTGTGACAGGCTAGTGTTTGACCACTATCTCACCTGATGGTAAGTGACGATGTGATCGAAGCTGGTAAACACACTAGACCTGGAATACGCAGGCTCTCAAAGTAGTAAAAAGAACATGGTCCCAAACTTGTATAATTCCTGTCATATCTCTAAAATGTAGACGATATAATACCGATAGGCTGGCGAACCTACGTCAATAATCGAAACTAAATAATAATTATAAATAATAAGTGTAGTTTTGATTTTAAATTTGTTGTTCTGTCTGTCTTTAAAGTGTTACTATTCCAATACTTCTAACTAGAACTGTTATAAATAGTCATCGTACAAACAAAATATACGTACGGTATTACATTATTCATGTTAACGGGCATTTAAAGCGGCAATGAGTTGCGTGAACCGAAACGCGCCCACGCTCCGATTCTTGGAACCCGCGCGCGTCATTGCGTGAATTGGAACGTTTTTCCCGCGGAAAAATCAAGGGCGGTGTTCCACATAAAATTTAAAAACTGGTTCAATTAAGAAACTGGAAAGTGAGTGATTAAAAATTCGAGGTGCCATACAAAATACTCTTTATCAAATTGAGCAGTATTGTTAGTCGGAAATCTTATTTTCTGGTGCCGTTTAGGTACTAGTTAGTTGCTCAAATAGAATTTTATTTGTTATAAATCCAATATCTTTAAACTGCTCGTTTATATATGTATTCTTGTATATATATGTGTAATCAGGATCTCGGAAACGGCTCCAACGATTTTCATGAAAGTTACAGATTAGGGGTTTTTCGGCCCAAGGAATCGATTTATCAACCTTCCAGGTCCGAGAAATGCTCGGTTCCCAAACTTCGGTCTTCCGGATATTAAATATAATTTATAGATATTATTTTGTCCCAAAATTTACGTATTCTTTAAGATGTTGTCCGCTATGGAAACATGGCGCGCTCCTCGAGAGCATGGACAATATCGTAAAGAATACTCTTGTATCGGTTTTGAATTTTGACATAGATGATAGGGCTTGGTCGCAAGCTTCTTTACCTGTAAGACTAGGAGGCTTAGGTATTCGTAAAATTTCTAGTGTTGCGTTACCGGCTTTCTTGTCCTCAGTTCATGGTACTTCTAAATTAGTCGAAAAAATACTTTCACATAGTTTGGGTTCTTTAGAAATTTCAAACCAGACTGAGGCCACAAGCGCCTGGGAGATGGCATGCCCAAATACCGGGCTCCCAGTGAGGCTATCCTCACAGAGACTGTGGGATCGGCCGCTCTGTGAACTAGCACGGAAACATCTTTTAGATACGTGTCCTAGCGTCACAGAGCGTGCTAGACTTCTAGCAGTTTCTGTATGGGAGTCAGGGCTTTGGTTGCAGGCCATTCCCTCGCTTAATACTGGTACTCTTATGGATCCATCTGCTTTCCGTCTCGCTATATGCTTACGTTTGGGTGCAAGGTGCTATGTTGCCCATAGCTGTCAGTGTGGTACTGCTGTTGACCAGCTCGGTCACCACGGCCTCTCGTGCCAGAAAAGTGCTGGCCGAATTTCCCGCCACGCCAGCCTCAACGATATCATCCGCCGGGCTTTTACCAGTGCCAACGTTCCAGCCATTCTCGAACCGAATGGTCTGATGCGTGACGATGGTAAAAGACCTGACGGAATGACTTTAATTCCATGGAAGATGGGACGGCCTTTAGTGTGGGATGCAACTTGTGTCGATACTTTAGCTCCGTCACATCTTCCTGAATCACAGAATGGGGTTGGCGTCGCGGCAACTTCGGCAGAGCAGCGCAAACGGCGAAAATATGGAAACCTCGGCAGTGGTTACATATTTGAGCCGTTTGGTGTTGAGACACTGGGTCCGTGGGGACCGGGAGCTCATTCTATTTTCAAAATTCTATCAGAGCGCCTGGTTGAGGCGACGCGTGACCAAAATGCTGGCACTTATTTGGCTCAACGTATTAGCATTGCAATTCAGAGAGGCAATGCAGCCAGCATGATGGGAACGCTACCCACTGGTAGTGGGCTTGAGCACTTGAGTTACCTATAGGCTCGATTGCCTGCGTGTTTGGTACCTAAACGGTACAATCTGGATGTCTTCAAATCTGATTGATCTTCGGCCGCATCGTCACTTTCCATCAGGAATAGTGGTCGAATGCTTGTTAAAGCTATAGGAAAAAAATGAGTTTCTGGTTCTGGTTGTGATTGTGTGTGTGATGTGAATATTTCCGGCACCCGCGACATAAGTCATCGAACTTAGTGTGGGGCTGTGAGTGTGAGGGTTTATGTTTAACTGAAAACTAGCGTCGAGTGCTTTTCTAACTCGATATAATTGCTGAGTTAAACCTTTTTGGCATATAAATTATTGTATATATTTTTGTTTTCAATATTAAGTTACTTTGATGTCAAATAAATGTATTTTATTAACCAACTTCAAAAAAAAGGAGGAGGTTCTCAAGTCAACTGTATTTTTTTTTCTTTATTTCTTTCTTTATTATCCAGCATAAAAACTAAACGACTAAGGTTTGTTTTCACCATGCTCAAATGATGTTCGATAGAGTATTTTATCGACAACACAATGTATGTTTTCATTAAATTTTCTACTATCAACTGTTGTGGGAAACGTAAGGCCATACTATAAAAATATATGAACGTTTTCCTCATTACCATCGTAAAACAGCGCTGAACCTTATCGCTGTATTCTCTACATACAATGTTTATTGTGCCGTTACTGGTGCATACTTTATTGCTATCGCTACGTATCGATGGCAGTAAAGTATGTTACCACTACAACATATATCATACTAGCGATCCGCCCCAGCTTCGCCCGGGTGTGATAAATGAAGAACCGCTCGACCGATTTTGTGCAAATCCACATAAACCATCTACTAAATAGTCCGAACAAAGCCTCAACATTTGGTTTGGATAGGTGAGCCCGTTCTTTAGTTATAAAATAACAACGAAAAGTGGCATTGATTTATATATAGATAGATAGATGTTGTAGTCAGAACTCTAAACCAGTCAAAAGTACTTTTGACCGTAGGCTTTCGACAATAGTACCTTTGACTGAAATAACAGTCAAAACTAGTTTTGTTACCTGATTCTGTCAAAATGACCTTTGTCTGGTTATCTCTCAGAGCAAATACAAACAAACAAACAAACGCATTCACACTCACAGCCCCAACCTAAGTTCAAAGACTTGTATCGTGGGTGCCGGAAACATTTACATCACACACACAAATAGGTTTGCCTGATGTTTTAATAATTATTCTGCTATTCGGAGCGGAGATAAATCCAACAAATCAAAGATCACGAACCGATTACGAGTTATTAGTTAGTGTTGTAACAAACTCGACTTTGTTTAATATAAGTATACTAGCCGTGCCCCGCTTCGCCCGCTATTATCAAGTTAAAAAGTAGCCTATGTGTTAATCCTAGGTATAAGCTATGTACATTCCAATTTAATTCCAAATCCGTTCAGCCGTTAAAGCGTGAAGAGGGAACAAACATACTTACACACTTACAAACTTTCGGATTTTTAATATTAGTAGGATAGACCTCAAACCAAATGGACTTCTTATTTGACGACCCAGTTGGCGCAGTGGAAAGGTCTCCGCCCTCTGCGGTTCGATTCCCGGCAGGAGCACAAATTCCTTCCCAAGGAATAGTTGTGCTTCTGGTTCTGGGTGTAATTTTTGTGATGTGAATGTTTCCTGCACCCACGATACAAGTCTTTGAACTTAGTGTGGGGCTGTGAGTGTGAATGCGTTTGTTTTTGTTTGTTTAATTATGGTAAACAAGTTTGTTGATGAAGAATGCATGATTACAGATAATGGCGGACACTTGAGATATGCATTTTTGTGTTGTGAAACCATCTTATTATCCTTTAGTACATGAGTAATCGATTAGTTAAACATAAATAAACGCTTTCACACTCACAGCCCCTTATTGAAACGTCGTCGAGTGCGTAAAACATTATTTTTAATTTTCTAACTTTATCAACACCATGTTCCCCGAACGGTATTATCTGGGAGTCTTCAAGTCTGGAGTGAATAAGTATCTTCTTGGCAAGCATGTCACATCTTCGGCCGCTTCATCACTTTCCATCAGGTGAGATAGTGGTCAAATGCTTTCCTATTCCGCGTAAAAAAAGCGATAAGTCATAAAAAAATCTATCGAGTGAAACTCATTCAATTGTTAAACTAGCTGGACCAACTAGAACTAGAACTAACTAGAATGGACTATAGAAAAAAGTGTTAAAAATTATGATTTTAAGTTACATATTCACAGAATATGATGTTTGACAGTCTCTTGTTCCTTGGGTATATATATATATAAATCTTATTTATCTATGGTCTTGTTAACAACAAGACAAATTGTCGGATTTTTTTTTTTTTTTTTATTTGTGACAGGCTAGTGTTTGACCACTATCTCACCTGATGGTAAGTGACGATGTGATCGAAGCTGGTAAACACACTAGACCTGGAATACGCAGGCTCTCAAAGTAGTAAAAAGAACATGGTCCCAAACTTGTATAATTCCTGTCATATCTCTAAAATGTAGACGATATAATACCGATAGGCTGGCGAACCTACGTCAATAATCGAAACTAAATAATAATTATAAATAATAAGTGTAGTTTTGATTTTAAATTTGTTGTTCTGTCTGTCTTTAAAGTGTTACTATTCCAATACTTCTAACTAGAACTGTTATAAATAGTCATCGTACAAACAAAATATACGTACGGTATTACATTATTCATGTTAACGGGCATTTAAAGCGGCAATGAGTTGCGTGAACCGAAACGCGCCCACGCTCCGATTCTTGGAACCCGCGCGCGTCATTGCGTGAATTGGAACGTTTTTCCCGCGGAAAAATCAAGGGCGGCGTTCCACATACAATTTAAAAACTGGTTCAATTAAGAAACTGGAAAGTGAGTGATTAAAACTTCGAGATGCCATACAATATACACTTTTATCATATTGTGCAGTATTACTAGTCAGAAATCTTATTTTCTGGTGCCGTTTACTAGTTAGTTGCTCAAATAGAACTTTATTTGTTATAAATATACTTTAATAGATGTATATACATGGCAATGTCAACAGTTTTAGACAACTAAAAAACGGTTAACATTTATACAACCTGTAACAAATAGGGTTAGTAATAATTGTATCGTGCCAGGAATCGTCTGCCAGAGAACGAAAGTCGAAATCGGACATAATTTTTTCCGCACAAAAATTTCATTTTTCAAATACTTTAACAACCCTACAGTAACATGTGCGGCAATCGGATATATTTGTTCTGTACAAAAATTAAAAAACATTTTTTTGCCAACTTTACATCTGTGGCGCGTGACCTTGACCTTTGTTATGGCCACCACTGTCAGATGTCTAGGTCCAAAGGCTATGTGGTGTAGAATGGTAGCTGATGAAATAGGGTTGCAAATGACATCATTTTTTTAAAACTTTAATTCATCATAACTCAATATTCATGCTGCTGCCCCAAATGCAGAAGTTCCTGTCAGTCTCCATACATTTAGCTAGATGTGTGACTCGAGTATATATCCCCTTTCTGTTACACATTGTATATACAAGGTTTTTGGCGATAAATTGATCTCACGCACCGTTTTTGAGCCTTAGTGTCTAAACAGACTATGCCGAATTTACGCGACCGAACTTCGGCGTGATCACGCATGCAATGCTATTTCAATTAGTAGCAACACATTTGCCGAAATTACGTCATGTTTTGGCGTACAACCGAACCTCGGTCGGGCGTAAGTTCGGCAGGAACGTATTCTACTATATAGCAAGTATACACATCATACGCAATGCTGTAAAATGATCCATTGTTAAGACATGAATGTAGGAAAAGCAAGAGATATGTGTCAGGATCGTAGTAGGTGGAGAGACATTCCAAATTTCATCCAAATCCGTTCAACCATTAAAGCGTGAAGAGGGAACAAACATACTTACTCACTGACATTATTACACACTTACATACAAACTTTCGGATTTATAATATTAGTAGGATAGTAGGATGAAATCTCGTCTTGTCATATTGCCGCGAAAGTGTAAAATTGGCGTCGTTTTTGTAATTTATTCCAAAACATGTGATTCTTTGAGTTTTAATGTGTAATTGGTGGATTATTAATTGTTAATACTTAATGAACGTGCATGCGTGTAGGCTAATCATAATTGAAAATCGTGCTTTTCGCTTTCGCTCCAAAACTCCAATAGAAATTCTAGTAAGGTCTCTACCACTTTACATGAACGCTTTCACACTCACAGCCCCACACTAAGTTCAATGACTTGTGTCGTGGCTGCCGGAAACATTCACATCACACACACACACAATCACAACCAGAACCAGAAACACAAACTTTCCTTGGGGAGAAAACTTGTGTTCCCGCCGGGAATCGAACCCGATACCCCTGCTTAGACGGCGAACGCTCACCCAACTTAGCCAGCGGGCAGTTCATATAGAGCATAGCACTCTATATAGAGCATGACTCATTTACCCAACTTTGACTGTGACTTGTATCTAAGACTTCTATTATTTTATTATTTGACACTGGCTAATTGTATAAAGGTTACGGAGCCAAAATTAAATATTAAAAATCTCACTCATATTATAAATCCAAAATTATATTAATGTTTTTGAGTTATCGTCAATAATGCGATCTTAGCTATCTACGGGCTAATTGCCTATATTTCTTAAAACTAAACTAAAACTATATACAGCAGAGAACCAAGTTACCTACAAGACATCGAGCCTTTAGGTAACTCAAGTGCTCAAGCCCACTACCAGTGGGTAGCGTTCCCATCATGCTGGCTGCATTGCCTCTCTGAATCCAAAAGTTTATGTGTAAGCGTGTAAGTGTGTATGTAAGGAAATATGTATATTTTTCTTTACGCTGTAACGGCTGAACGGATTTGGATGAATTTTGGAATGTACATAGCTTATACATAGGATTATACTTTTTTACTTAATAAACGCGGGCGAAGCCGCGGGGCACGGCTAGTAATAAATAAATATTCTCTTTCTGATTTTAATTTGTTACGAATTTTTATCAATTTCTTTATTGTTTATCTCTACGGCGTTCGTATCTGGTATTTTCACGTCATATCCGTTTCCAGGAAAGAATGCCTCACTAAGGATTGTTTTGAGCACTTTATCAACCAACTTGATAGCATTTATATCTTTATTTTAAACAAGTTCTGCCCTTCGGTTTTTCATGTGTATATTATTAAAATAAGATGATTATATATATAATTTCTTCCTATGTGTGAGCATTACCTATGAGTTAAATATTATTCATCAATATATCGGTATTATCATCATACTGAGGCACGTGCGTACGGCCATGCACACATACATATATTCCCAAAAAAGGAGGAGGTACTCAAGTCTTTTTTTTTATGTGTGTTACCTTATAACTTCTCTCCACGTGAGCCGATTTCGAATTTTTTTTTTTTAGTTTGAAAAATGTTGCTTTCTAATTGGTCCCATTTAAATTTAATCAAGATCTGATCAGTAGTTCTTGAAATATCGTCAATAATGTCTATTTTGTGACGAATAATGCGTACTTTGACGATGTTCTCGTTTATCCGACTTCAAAAGTTACCTCACAACTTCTTTAGTTGTGAGCTGATTTAGATGATGTTTTTTTTATTTGAAAGCTGGTGGATCAAGGTTCCGATGATAAAGCGGTGAAGTCGGTTTTTTAAACTTTGCTTGCGTTTAATTATTTTTTATCCACATTCAAACTACGGGCCAGATGTCTGTATTTCCTAAAACTAAACTAAAACTATATAGAGCAAAGACCTAAGCTACCTACAAGACATCGAGCTTATAGCTTATATTAATTCAAATGCTCGTTTTTGGTTAGTTATAATTTAGTTTTTAGCTTAATTTAATATAATAGCATTTATCATCTGTCTTATATAGTTCTTCTTAGCCCCAATACATTTTCAAACATACAGACTTTCGACATTTTTGTTGTTAAGAAAAAATTATAAGTAAAGCTTTTCACGTCAAGATTATTAAAAAATAATGACTCACGACATTTTTGGAATTCAAAATCGATCGGTGTGGCTCCTCTTATCTGATTATGATTCATAGATAGAGCTCTATATAGAGTGTTTTAGGTATTTTATACTTAGTTGCGATTGAAATTTACTATTTAAAGGCGTTTGTTTTGTGTTTAAGCCAAATATATTTTTACATTTGACATTCGTACATTTTAGAGACGAATATTTTGTTTTGAATATCTTCTTTGAGTGACATATAACAGTTTTACGAGAGTTTATTTCATTTTATATCAATATGACCTCTGAAGATATTACAAAAACTGACACAAATAAGTTGGTAGAAGAAGCAAAGGAAAATGACAGCAATACTGACATTAAAAAAGAAGTTGAAACAGAAGAAGATGATGTTAAAGAAAATTCTGCCAAAGAAGGTGACGCGAACCTGGAAGATGATACTTTAGAAGATATCGATTCAAAACAGAATACAGATAATGAATCAAAAACAGAAGCAATGCTAGAAAATCAAGCCACAGAGTCTGAAGGTAACCTTGAACCAGAAAAAACAATTGATCCAGAAGAATTAGAAACAGAAACCGATGAAACTAAAGCGGAGACCGTAGAAATGGACAAACAAAAGCATGATTCTGGTAATGACACTGAAGATGAGGAGAAAGAAGACCAAAAACTTGAAGATGAAAAGTTTGACGATGCACAAGAAGATTTATCTGATGATGAAAGCGATGCAATTGAAAGTGACGAACCAACTCGCTCTGCTGATATAGAAGATGCACGATCAGATAAAATTGAATCAGTATCAGACAACGAAGCTGATGAAACTTTGTTAGAAAATGATGAAGGGAAGACCACAATTAATCAAGAAATCGATGACGAATTAGCAAATGACGAAAATAATGAAGAAGAGGATACAGTAGTGGATGATGAAACGGCCAGTAGAAATGAAAAAGTAGATGATCAAGATAATACGCAGTTTGGAGAAGAGGATGAAAAGGATTCCCAAGAACAAATTGACGAAACCAAAGACGATGACAGAAGTAATGACAGCAATACAGAGGATGTGTCCAATGAAAATGATGATAATGCAGAGACAGAAAATGAAAATAGTGACGTTGAAGACGGAATTACAGCCGATGCTGAAATCGACTCTCAAGAATCTGAGGCAGAAGATAAAGAAATTGAAGGCAAAGAAATTTCGGATGAAGATGATGTTAAAGAAGATGACAAAAATGCTTCTGATATTGAAGATGAAGAAGGCGATAACATTGAAACGAATCCTTAATCACATTTAAAAGATGAAGAAGAATTGGATAATGATTCAGAAGCAACAGATCAACAAGAAACAACTGAAGCTAAAGATCTTGCAGAAGATGAAAGTCAAGAAGAAACCCCAGCTGAACTTGATACATCTCAAGATGATTCAAATACTACAGCTAATGATGAGTGTCATGGGCATGAGAGTGAAGAACAAAAAAATAATACTGAAGTACAAAACCAAGAAGAATCTAACGTTGATGGTGATGAAGACAATTCAGAATTAAAAGAACTGGAGCCACAAGAGAAAGATGATGCTGAGCTTGAAGACAAAGAAAGTCAAGAATCAGTTAAAGATGAATCTTCAGAACATGAAACGGAAACTAAGACAGACAACAATAAAAATGAAACTGAGGAGGAGAGCGAACAAAAAGAAAAATCAGAGAGTGAAGATACTACACAGCAAAAAGAAAAGGAGTGATAGCGTGCAGTCATTAACAATGTTCTTTATGCTCACATAATTTAAAGTAGATCAAAATTTATTAGCGTATATTTATTGTAAAATAATGTCACAGGCGAATAGTAACAAATATCTGTAATTTTGACAAATATTAGTGGTAATACTTAATTTATTGGAGAAAATAAATACTCATAGATATACAATAAACGACTTTCGAATTATCTTACCTCAGAAAATGCTTATTAATGTTGTATTTAAAAGATAGATTGTTTTCTCATTTTGAAAGTTGTATGTATGCGTGCTTCGTCGATGCTGGATGGGAAATGATTAAGTTGATTCAAGACAACTGTCATGTATTTTTATCGCTTTGCATATTTAGGAGTGACGTATCTACCGCAGTTAAAGTAAAAATATCCGGATGACCGAGCTTTGCTCGGTTTTTTGTTTTTGGTAGAATGTGTTTGAATTTGTAGCCACAGAAAGCTCCATCTATTTATTACACACACATATATATATATATACAAGAATTGCTCGTTGAAAGATATTAGATTAGATATCATTAAGTGGAACAACATATCCACTTTTTTGCTTATCTTTAAGATCGACAAAGGGGGGCTGGAGACATCACAGAAGAGCCTTGTTAGGTATCTTACCTAACAAGGTTACCTTCCAAGAAAGAGGACGAGTCGTGATTGCCGACCATTCCGAGAGTTCCTCGGCAGAAGCTGCTCCCGATGTGTATGAGCTACTATTTCCTGTTAACTAGATAGCGATAAAATATCAATAGCTATACTCTGCATGCGTGCGCAGCAATGCCACTTCAAGATTTAAGTACCTTTTACCTCTTTTATGTTTATGGTTGCCTAGTACTTTAATATCATACTAAAGACGTTAATTAATTATCATTCTACAACTAACATCTTTTTCCTAACTATTAACTGATGTCTGGTAAAACCATAATTTACAAACTTCAAATCGTCGATTTTCTGAATTTTTTAAAATTACTGCGCCATTTCCTTCATTTTGCTTTCCGTAAGAACCTTCTACAAAATATTGAAAACCTTAAAAAAAGATTCGATATGGCGTATAAAGAATATGGCGTGACTAAAGTAAATAGGGTTTCATTTTTAAATCCTACTAATATTATAAATCCGAAAGTTTGTGTGTAAGTATGTTTGTTCCCTCTTCACGCTTTAACGGCTGAACGGATTTGGATGAAATTTGAAATGTACATAGATGAAACCTAGGATTAAGACATAGGCTCATTTTAAACTTGATAATAGCGGGCGAAGCCGCGGGGCACGGCTAGTAGGTATAAAGATGAGTATAATTAAACTCAAGCAAGCCTTTATAAAACCGACTTAACCGCTTATATTTTCGTTTTAGCTGGACCTATTTCGATAAAATTAATATGGGACCACCTCTGAAGTGTAATCTACCAAACAAAAAAAATCATAAAAATCGATTCATAATTGGCGGAGATATCGCGTACATACATACAAAAAAAAACATACAGCCGAATAGAGAACCTCCTTTGAAGTCGGTTGAAAAAAAACTACGTACAATGAAGAAGTTTTGACAATGAAGAACATGTTACGTGACAGATAATCTAAGTAGGCAGGTATAGGTACCATCCGCAAAAACAACACCAGCTCGACTTCCCAGCGGTAACATAACACGTTGTTTTACAAAACATTTGCGTTACGTAGTACCATGTAGTACTACAGAAGTACAGACAGTGCGTGTGATCTTACACATTGTTTGGGTTACTGAGAGTACATGGAACCGGCGAAGAGCCGTATATACTGAGAGTTGCGTTTGGAATGAAGCGAGCTCGATTCACAGCTGTTGGCCGTTTTCTACCGACTTCACTAAAAAGGAGGAGGTACTCAAGTCGACTGTTTTTTTTAAGTGTGTTACCTCATAACTTCGTTCCTCGTGAACCGATTATAATTGTTTTTGTTTGGAATGTATTCTCTTTGTTTCATTCTTTCGTTTCGGTCGTTGAATTGGCTTGGTTTTTGACGCTATAATGTCACTTCCGACAGTTTTTATGTCATTTTTGACAGTTGTCATGTCATTTTTGACAGTTTTTGACGCACATCCTTCATACAGAATACGCCTGCAGATGTTGATCAAATTTAAATGGGACCAATGGGAAACCTATAGGTTTCTAACAAAAAAATCGGTTCACGTGGAAAGAAGTAATGTGTACCTACACATAAAAAAAACAGTCTGATTGAGAACCTCCTCCTTTTTTGTGAAGTCGTTAGAAAACTGTAACCTATAGGAAATCCGTGCTTTTCCAACATTTCAGGAAGGCCCATGAGGTGGTTTTTTTTTTTTTTTATTTTGACAGGCTAGTGCTTGACCACTATCTCACCTGATGGTAAGTGACGATGTGATCGAAGCTGGTAAACACACTAGACCTGGAATACGCAGGCTCTCAAGGATAACTGCCGGAACACCGTATTTGGCTTGGCGGCAGACCGCATTAGTATGCTTCAGTAAGTAACCCAATTAATAACCGCATTCTGCAATAAACTCATAATTAGAATTTAAACTATACACGCGAGCCCCTTGTTTACCCGACTGCGGCATAGCAGAAAGAAAAGTTATTATGTAAAAATAGTGAAAGTATACAAAATAATCATCTTCACACTCTCAGCCCTACACTAAGTTCTTTGACTTGACGACTCATTTGGCGCGGTCTCTGCCCTCTGCGCCGTGGGTCCTGGGTTCGATTCCCGGCAGGAGCATATTTTTTTTCATTCCAAGGGACATTTGTGTTTCTGGTTTTGGGTGTAATTGTGTGTGTGATATGTAAATTTTTCCGGCACCCACGATACAAGTCGTTGAGCTTGGTGTGGGGATGTGAGTGTGAAAGCGTTACTTTACTTTTACCTTATGACTTGTGTCCCAGATGGCGAAAATATGCAAACAATAACACCCAGAACTAGAATTTGAAGTTGTGGTCCAACCGGGAATCGAACCTGATACTCGCTGCTTAGAAGGCGACCCGGACAAAATAAGTTATTTACT
Organism: Lomographa bimaculata; assembly: GCA_948107665.1. Taxonomy (NCBI): domain Eukaryota; kingdom Metazoa; phylum Arthropoda; class Insecta; order Lepidoptera; family Geometridae; genus Lomographa; species Lomographa bimaculata. The sequence goes on along the minus strand of OX403602.1, from coordinate 4,901,075 downwards.
TATTTAATAAACAAAAAAAAAAAAAATGGTACAGTTATAACGAATGCACGTTCTCGGTCTTCAAAAGATTACTTAGACATCTTCTAGGCAATCATCATCGGCTGCATCATCACTTTCCATCAGAATAGATAGTGGTATAGCACTGGGGTCGGCAACCTGCGGCTCGCGAGCCACATGCGGCTCTTTGGATGTGAAGCTGCGGCTCTTTAGTTACATACGCAAATATTATTTATTTTAAAAAAAATCCTTGTAAAAAAACGTTCTGAATCGATAAACGAGGATTAGGCACCATTTCTATCGAGGCATTAACAAGCCTCCAAAGGTAGCAAAAAAGTACATTTATACAGTTGAAACAAGTAAATTATGGGATGATTAGGTAGGTATAACGCGTGCATAGCGTTTTCTATACGATACTCGTAGTACAGTTGGTATTATTGTTGGCATTAAGGATTATGGTTGGCAATAAAAAAAAATGTGGCTCTATAAAACATTGAAATTTTGTAAATTGTAATTTTTGACTCTTCCGGCTCAAAAGGTTGCCGACTCCTGCTATAGCATAAAAAATGAAACGTTCCGTTACTTATCATTATACCTTATTTACCATCTAACAAAGAAAACTGTCATTCATAGTTTAGGTAATATCTCGGAACGCAAAAACGACGGGGTGTTAGTGTTATAAGTTTGACGTGTGTGTGTGCGTGTTTGTGTGAGTGTGTGTGTCCGTATGTGGCATCGTAGCTCCCGAACGGATGAACCGATTTTTATTTTGTTTCTTTTTGTTTGTAAGGTGATTTAGGCAGGAGTGTTCTTAGCTATGTTTGATGAAAATCGGTGAAGCCGTGAGCCAGATAGGGGTTCGGAGTTATTTTCAAATTTTTAATTTCGACCCTTGTTATTTTCCTCTACATGTCGGTCAAGTTGCAATGGCCATGGCTTTGAGACAACTAAAAGAAATAAGTTTTTAGCGCGGTTAAGTCCCGAGATATTACCTCAACTGGAATCTCGAAAGTTAAAACTGTCAAACGTCATCCATTTAAGTTTGACGTACCACCAGTTCACACGAAGCGTTTCGCTTCTACGTATATCGGTACAGTCAAATCCTAGCCTAACGAACATAAAAACACTTACGTACATTCATAATTATTTAAGTAATAAAACGTGTGTCGGAAATACTATTAAAGTCGTAATCGACTAAACGATAATTTTTAATGATTTCACTTCATTACGTGAGTTAAAAATTTAAAAAAACATGAGTGTACAATCCACGTGCGAGCAACAGATGGTTTATGAAACAATCAATAGGTAACTCGCGTCATGGAAAAACATTTTTCCATAGTTTCTTTTATCGGTTTTATTTGTAGCTTTGTATTAGTCTCGGTGGAATAACAATGGTAAGACAAATAGCGGTTTTGGTTATGAATATTATCGTAATTGGAGCAACTGTAGTCACTTATAGGTAAGTGTATAAGTTACTTACTAATAAGTTTGTTCTTTTTTCTTGTCACGAAAGTGAAAAAATGGCGTTGTTGATTTTGTAAAATTTTCCAAAACCTGTGATTCTTCGAGTGTTAATGTGTAATAATGGTGGATTATTAACCGTTAATACTTTGCGAACGTGCATAAGTGTAGGCAAATCATACAAAGTTGAAAAACGTGATTTTCACCTTCGCTCCAAAACTCCAATAGAAGTTCTAGTAAAGTTTCTACCACTTTACTAGGGCATGACTTGACTACGATTGGACCTTGACTCTTTTACTTGACTTTGACTGTGACTTGTGACTAGGACCTATAATATGAAATACACTTGAAATATATTATCACTTGACACTGGCTAAATGCATAAGATTGCGATGCCAAAACTAAGGAAAAAAAAAAAAAGTTTGTTATCGCAGGTGGTCACAAGGCGCATCGGGTGATTACCAAAGTAAGAAGGTGTGCGATCAGCCCGTGTAAATTACTGAAGATATGGTGGTTATGCAAGGTCGCGCGTTTACTTAGAGTTTTCAGGAGTAGAAAAAGAAAGAAATATTTATATAAATGTTATATCTACAATCTCTAACTAAGGACAAATTGGTATCCGATATTAATTATTAAAAGGGTATTGTTTATAATATTTAATTAGGTTTATATAAAATACTAGCCGTGCCCCGCGGCTTCGCCCGCTATAATCAAGTTAAAAAGTAGCCTATGTGTTAATCCTATGTATAATCTATGTACAATCCAAATTTCATCCAAATCCGTTCAGCCGTTAAAGCGTGAAGAGGGAACAAACATACTTACACACTTACACACAAACTTTCGGATTTATAATATTAGTAAGATATACGTGCAACTCTAACGGTTTTTGCAGCGCACGCCAGAATAGCTCAAAGATGGCATTGCCTCTCTGAATCGCAATGCTTATGTAAAAAAATAAAACGTTGAGCCAAATAAGTGCTATTGCTTGTACAATGGGTTGGTTGTTAACTCGGCCGCAAAATATTCGACCGCGTAGTCTAGTCGCCACTTTATTTTTATATTTAATTTATAGTAGTTAACTCGACCACCATAGGAAATGAGTAACTACAGTCAGGGAAAAAATGATTTGAAAAATGTAATGTTTTGATACACATACTTCAATAGAAATCCAAACGGTCACGTCAAAGTAAAATCGATCCTATTTTTTATATTAATAACGTTCTACTTATACTTTAAACAATACTTGTGTACAAAAGCTAGATGGGTTTATATTTTGACGACCCAGTTGGCACAGTGGACAGGTGTCCGCCCTCTGCGCCGTGGGTCCTGGGTTCGATTCCCGGCAGGAGCACAAATTCCTTCCCAAGGCATATTTGTGCTTCTGGTTCTGGGTGTAATGTGTGTGTGATGTGAATGTTTCCGGCACCCACGATACAAGTCTTTGAACTTAGTGAGGGGCTGTGAGTGTGAATGTGTTTGTTATGTGTTTGTATATCCGATTGTTTGTTTAAACTATAAGCTCAAGGCAAGCGTATTTTAGAAACGTTAATCGACTACTAAAACATCGTAAATAATATTATCGCTCATTCCATTTTTACAGCCCAAATAACAGCTCCATGATCTCAATATTTAACTTTCATCCAATAAGATTTAATGAAACGATGCAAGATGTACTGCTCGTTGGCTAAGTTGGGTAGCGTTCGCCTTCTAAGCAGGGGTATCGGGTTCGATTCCCGGCGGGAACACAAGTTTTCTCCTTAAGGAAAATTTGTGTTTCTGGTTCTGGCTGTGATTGTGTGTGTGATGTGAATGTTTCCGGCATCCACGACACAAGTCACCGAACTTAGTGGGTGGTGGAGGTGTGGGTCTGTGAGTGTAAAAGCATTTTTTTTTTATGATAGGCATTAAATTGAAAACATATGCACATATAAGACTAGATGCCAGAAAAAAATCTAAAGAATTAAACGGCATATCAGATATGTTTTAACACAAGTGGCAAAAACAAAATTTTGATAAAACCTCCGACGATGCTCTATCTGAAACAGTTGCACCGATTTTCATCAAACATAGCTAAGAACACTCGATCAAGTCACCTTTCAAACAATAATTCGTTAGGTCCTTGGTACCAGTCATCACTCCACTTTCCTCATCAATCTAGGTCAGGGGTCGGCAACCTTTTAAATCGGAAGAGTCAAAAATTACAATTTACAAAATTTCTAATTTTTAAAGAGCCACAACTTTTTCTCTTGCCAATAATAATAATAAATGCCAACAATGAGTATCGTAAAGAAAACTCTATGCACGCGTTATACCTAACTAATCATCCCATAATTTAATTGTTTCAACTGTATATATTTACTGATTTATGATTTAAAAAAAACGAATAATATTTGTGTATGGAACTAAAGAGCCGCAGCTTCACATCCAAAGAGCCGCATGTGGCTCGCGAGCCGCAGTTTGCCGACCCCTGATCTAGGTCATTGATCAAGACAGAAATTTCGTTAGTTAATATTCCTCATTCCTATTTATTAGTGTACATTATTCTACTAGTCAAGCCCTTTCATTTGATACTCATATTGAGGGAGTTGTGAAACAATATGTAATCCGCCATTTTGTGGCGGCGGCCATCTTGGACTGATTTTCATCAAACATAGCACTCCCGACTACATCAACTTTCAAACAAATTCAAAATCGGTTCATCCGTTCGGAAGCTACGATGCCACAAACAGACACACACACACACACGCACAGACACGTCAATCTTATAACACCCCGTTGTTTTTGCGTCGGGGTCACAGAAAATCAGAAAAAAAGACGTGTGGCACTCGGGGACTGCCGCGGTAAAGCTATTGCATAGCATTTTTTATCAACTTATGCAATTATAATTATTTATTTATTTTATTTATGCAGTATTTTTTTCCTGCCACCTAGAGGCGAGTTGCTGAACTAAAGAGACAAGCGTGATATTTCAAAAAAGTCATTAAAAGTCATATACATCACTTTTTTCCTGTTTCGATGTAGGGCGGAGTTTGGGCGGATAGCGGTCTTTGAATTTGTTATAATAGTCTTCATTTTGTCCAATATAGAAACACTTTTGAGGTTCATTACTTAAAAGTTCTGCTATTCATCGATAGATGGCAAAACTAAAAAGTATCACCGCTGTGCCGGTCGGAGTGGGGGGTGTTAGGTTATTTTCGTTACGGAATTTCTGGATTCAGTTTCCACGCTCAAGGCTCGCGATAGAAGCTATGCAATAGCTTAAAAACAAAAAAATTGTGATGGACAAAGTGCTGAACGACCCAATTCAACTTAGAGATCTCGCTTCTCTCGATCAATAAGGTTTAATTATCTTTACTTGTTATTTAGCGCTCACCGAGATTGCAAAGATACAGACAAGCAATTTAAAACCTTTGTACTTACACAAGTTTTAACGTTTACTTTTTTTTTTTTTTTTTTTTTATTTATGACAGGCTAGTGCTTGACCACTATCACACCTGATGGTAAGTGACGATGTGATCGAAGCTGGTAAACACACTAGATCTGGAATACGCAGGCTCTCAAGGATAACTGCCGAAACACCGTATTTGGCTTGGCGGCAGACTTTCAACTTGATGGTGGTAAGCTACTTTGGTAGCAAGCCAGGCGAGCAACTCACAAAATGCTCTACCACCTCTCAAATGTCACCTGATGAGCACCACCCGGGGACCACGTGTAGGGATTCAGACTTAAGGGGTATCCTCCTACGGACATGGGTGACTCAGCTCCCGAGACTTGCATTTGGAAAGCGTTTTTGTTAATAGAATAGAGACGTAGCGTTTTGGTTTTTGGCTATGGAGGCAGAAATATTCACACACGTTACTTTTTCATGAGCAATTTTAAAGACTGGGAAACAGGATGATTTGCAATGTCTATGTCGACGGATAAACGGAAATGGGCTCACACATTCTTCTGCGTAATTATTTGAATAGTTCTGGATAATGTTTGTGGTACTTCATGTAAGATGACGATAGACATATGTGAGAACCAACAGGAAACTCCTTCGTTCTTAAATAAAATGAGTCACATATTAATAAAAAATTTGTTTAGTTACTGGAAGAATTAGCTGTATAGCTCGCCATGAGCTGCGTTCAATGCCGACAACTTCGATTGTTCGGTTGTTTATCTACCGATTTCACAAAAAGGAGGAGGTACTCAATTCGACTGTATTTTTTTATTTATTTGTGTTACCTTATATCTTCTTTCCACTTGAAACGATTTTGAAGATTTTTTTTGTTTGAAAGCTGGTGTTTTTCCATTGGTCCCATTTAAATTTGATCAAGATCTGATCAATAGTTCTTGAAATATCTTCGATAATGCGTGTTTATTACATCTAATCTGATCAAAGTTCCGAAGATAAAGCGGTGAAGTCGGTTTTTTAAGCTTTGCTTGCGTTTAATTATATATTTACAACTGGTAAAAGCTCGATTAAAAAAAAACTTTTTAAAGTATGCCTTGTTGACGAGAAAAACTAGCCAATGACACCCGTAGAATTGAATTTAACAATATACCCTATTTGTTTTCGACGCTGTGGGGGAACACAATAATTAAACATAAGCAAAGCTAAAATAACCGACTTCACCACTTTATCTTCGGAACCTTGTTCAGATTTAATGTACTAAAAACGCATTATCGACGATAACTCAAAAACTAGAGATCAGATCTTGATTAAATTTCAATGGAACCACATAAAAAGCACCAGTTTTCAAATAAAAAAAACATCAAAATCGGCTCACAACGAAAGAAGTTATATGAGGTAACTTTTGAAGTCGAGAATAAGGTCAATGTAGTCGACAGAATACGCATTATTGACGATATTTCAAGAACTACTGATCAGATCTTGATCAAATTTAAATGGGACTGGAAAGCAACATTTTTCAAACTAAAAATAAATTTTCGAAATCGGTTCACGTGGAAAGAAGTTATGAGGTAGCACACATAAAAAAAATACAGTCAACTTGAGTACCTCTTTCGTACACGGTACTGAAATCATAGCGTCTTTATGGTTCGCCGTAATCGGGTAAAATGGTAGTCATCAGCAAATCTCAAAACAACTGTGTGATATCACCCAACTGAAGATCTTGACCTGGTATTTAAATTTACGCCAATCAATAATATCTGTTTACTATTGCCTCAGTAAATAGGTAATTTATATAATGCATGCGTGCGCCATTTTCGACTTTGGACGCAAATATTATTGTGCCGATATATCAATTGTTCAACAGCCCTATTCAGCTGTACAAATATTTGGTAGATCTTTGCGTAGGCTACTACGTAATTTCGTTTTACTAGACTAAATAATAGATAGATTTAGTACCGGATTTATTACCCACACGGAAGGTGGGTAATCGGATTATTTCTTACATTAAATTACTTGGTCGTCATCACATTTAGTTTCAGTGATCTGTGGTCGTCATAGAGGACTCCATAAAAAAGAGGAGGTTCTCAATTCCACTGTATTTTTTATATGTTTGTTACCTCATAACTTCTGTCTGGGTGAACCGATTTTGAGGTTTTTTTCTTTTAATTTGGTACTTCCTGTATGGTCCCATTTAAATTTGATCACGATCTGACCAGTAGTTTTGGAGTTATCCTCAATAATGCGTATTTAATTAATTGAATCTGAACAAGAGTCCCAAAAATAAAGCGGTGAAGTCGGATTTTTTTTAAGCTTTGCTTATGTTAATTTAAATTATTATATGATCGTAGTATCATCATCGAGGTAGAAGACAAACCTTCGACTTTAGCTGCAAAATCCTTGATGGTAATAATTTGCTGGTTCAGTTTTTGTTTAATTTGGCTTCGCAATCTCGTGCTTTGAGCCAATGTAAAGTTATTAGATATTTCGAGTGAAGAACATATTTCATACTAGAAGTCACAAGTCACAGTCAAAAGACAAAGTCCAGTCATAGTCAAGTCATCCCCAAGTAAAGTGATAGAAACTTTACTAGAACTTCTATTGGAGTTTTGAAACGAAAAGGAAAATCATAATATTATTTGCCTACACTCATGCACGTTCACAAGCTATTAACGGTTAATATTCCACCATTATCACACATAAACACTCGAAGAATCACAGGTTTTGGTAAACAATACAAAATCGACAAAGCCATTTTGCCACTTTCGCGGCATAACTCCAATGAGTTTCTAGGTTTACTTAATAAGTATAGATAGGTCAATACACAGCTCTATTCATATCAACCACAATAATAGTTCCGCCAGAGCTTTGTCTATTTTTTCTACGTACGATTTATAGAATTCGTACGTGCGTAAGAGCACAGAAGTCCGGTGATCAATCTTCAGTAAGGTCGGCACACTTCAGTGCAAAAGATCGATTCAATGGATTTGAATGTAAAAATATACATTGTGCCTTTCGGTTTTAACGTGCATTATCTTACATACTCAAACTAACTTTAACTTCGGCAGAGTACCGCAAACGGCGAAAATATGGAAACCTCGGCAGTGGTTACATATTTGAGCCGTTTGGTGTTGAGACTCTGGGCCCGTGGGGACCGGGAGCTCATTCTATTTTCAAAAAAATATTAAGGCGCAAGGTTGAGGCGTGTGATCAAAATGCTGGTACTTACCTATTTTTTATTTTGCATTTCAGAGGATTTCAGAGCATTGCAATTCAGAGAGGCAATGCCGCCAGCATGATGGGAACGCTACCCACTGGTAGTGGGCTTGAGCACTTGTTTTACCTATGAGGCATAAGTGTAGTACAAATCAAACAAAGTACTTGACTTGAGAGCCTGCGTATTCCAGGTCTAGTGTGTTTACCAGCTTCGATCACATCGTCACTTACCATCAGGTGAGATAGTAGTCAAACACTAGATTGACACAAAACAAAAAAAAAAAGTTGAATTTTCTAATGAAAAACACAACTGTGTCGTCGTACGTACTACACAAGCAATTGATATGAGGGAGGTAACGTTAAACAGACTCATAAAATTACATATTATGAGTTCTTTATCGCGATATATGAACGAGTGAGCAATTTATTTAGTACTTTTCAATTTATTTGATTAATCTACATACGTCATAGTCATAAGTATGATACATTAAAATGCGTGGTAGAACTAATTATATTATACTAGCCGTGCCCTGCGGCTTCGCCCGCTATTATCAAGTTAAAAAGTAGCCTATGTGTTAATCCTAGGTATAATCTATGTGCATTCCAAATTTCATCCAAATCCGTTCAGCCGTTAAAGCGTGAAGAGGGAACAAACATACTTACACACTTACACACAAACTTTCGGATTTATAATATTAGTAGAACTAGCTGACCCGCCCGGCGTCGCCCGGGAAATACAAATTTTTGATTATATCTGCTTTTCTGTACTATAATATGTATGTATTATATATATAAACAGCTTCCTCTTGAATGACTCTATTAATTGCTGAAAATTGCATTTAAATCCGTTGATTCGTTTAAAAAATCTAACTAAGCGAACATACTGCGATAGCGACTTCATTTTATATTATTTAAAGAATAGCCGTGCCTTAATTCAAGTTAAAAGTAGCTTATGTGTTAATCCTATGTATAAGCTATGTACATTCCAAATTTCATCCAAATCCGTTCAGCCGTTAAAGCGTGAAGAGGGAACAAACATACTTACACACAAACTTTCGGATTAATAATATTAGTAGGATTCATTTTCAACCGACTTCAAAAAAGGAAATTCTTAATTCGACTGTTTGGTTTTTTTTGTATGTATGTTACGCGTTGATTCCGCCAATTATGAATCGACTTAATTTTTTTTAGATTATACTTTAGAGGTGGTTCCATAATTATACATTTTATTGAAATCGATCAAGCCAAAACCAAATTATAAGCGTTGAAGTCGGTTTTTTGAAACTTTGCTTGCGTTTCAATTATATTTATTGATGTTATTTAAAACTTAATAAACGCTTTTACACTCATAGCCCCCCACTAAGTTAACGACTTGTGTCGTGGGTGCCGGAAACATTCACATCATACACACAAATACAACCAGAACCAGAAACACACATTTTAAAAGATACTCTATATGTTAAAATCGGTTTATTAGTTTGGACGCTGCGGCAAACGAACGTATATAGATACATAATATAATAACAATAATAATAAAGCCATTTTATTTCCTTAAAAAGTTTACAAGATAAAAAGTAATTTTAATATACATTTATAATAGAACTCACTTTTTAAGGACCTCTCAACAAGTATAGGCCTCCTCCTTTCTACTCCACGTATTTCTCTCGCTCGCCTTCTCCATCCAATCCTCTCCAGCAATTTTTTAAATTTCGTCGATCCATCGTTCAGCTGGTCTGCCTCTACTTCTCTTACCAGCTGGACCGTACCACATTGTAACCTTCTTTGTCCATTTCTCGTCATTCATACGTGCAATGTGGCCCGCCCATTTCCAAGTTAGTCCTTTGCAGTGCTGTAGATACATACACGGTGCTAAAATCATAACCATCCATGCTTACTCCTAGTCGGGTAAAATGACTAATGTTACAACAGAATAGCGTGTCAACTCTGAACTGAATGCTCACATATTTCAGCGAATATAAAGTGATGTCACGTTTTTTGCCCAAAATGACGACATTAATTACAAGAAACGTTTCAGTAGTGGTATAAATAGGGCTATGTCAATAAAAAAAAATATTTAACATTTTTTAGCCGACTTCAAATAAGCTAAACGCAAGCGAAGCTTAAACAACCGACTTCACCGCTTATATTTTGGTATTGGCTTGATCAATTTCGATACAATTTAAATGGCTAAATAAAAAAAAAAAACATACAGTCGAATTGAGAAACTCCTTTTTTGAAGTCGGTTGAAAATTTAAGGCACTGGGCCCGTGGGAACCGGGAGCTCATTCTATTTTTTTTAATCTATCAGAGCGCCTGGTTGAGGCGACGCGTGATCAAAATGCTAGTACTTATTTGGCTCAACATTATTTTGGTTTTTTTGGCATTGAAAGAAAGAAAGAAATAAAAGTAGTGGGCATGAGCCCTTGAGTTACTTATAAGCTCGATGCCTTGTAGGTAAGTTAGGTCTTTGCTGTATCGATGTACCTATATAGTTTTGCTTTAGAAAATCAATTGGTCCGTAGAGGCATTACTTGAAATAAAGTGAGAATAATTGGTTACCAACTTTAAATTGTTATAGATCCTAAATGGTCATACAAAATAAAAATAGTAAATTACCAAAATATGATTATTAAATACCTATTCAATGGGGTATCGTTAAATATTTATTTGAAAATTGGTTTTGGACGCAATTGGTCGACATATTTTTTTTGAATTATTAATTAATTTAATTTCCAACTGACTTCAAAAAAGGAGGTTTTCAATTCGACTGTGTGTTTTAAAAAAATCTCGCTAACAAAAATTTATATTTTGATATGAAATTTATAAGGAGATTTATGAATTCAAATTTATTTTCAGTAATGTATTAAAGTAAATATATAATTAATATACCTGCGTATTCCAGGTCTAGTGTGTTTACCAGGTTCGATCACATCGTCACTTACCATCAGGTGAGATAGTGGTCAAACACTAGCCTGTCACAAATAAAAAAAAAAAATCGCTACTGAGCTTCTTGTAATCTCGGGAGATGATTGAGGGTTTGCGAATCTAGCTTGGCTGATTGGTTGACTTTCATGAGCACCTCTATAAACAATGGTAATTTTATAAGCATATAACATCTCGTCCTAATAACTCAAAGAGAAACCAGAACGCATGGCAGCCCTATCAATTGGATTCCAGTTTGATCCGACTCACACAATGACGGTCGTAAGCTCGGTGGATCCACTCCACGTCGCAAAGTACTGGCGACATCTGGAACCAACTGCTCATTAATTACTGATCATTGTCATTATCGTTGTCGCTAGAAACTTCCATGTTTCAGAAGATTTTTAATTAAGCTATTGCATAGCTTCTATCGCGGGCCTTGAGCGTAATGACCGAATCCAGAAATTACGTAACGAAAATAACCTAACACCCTCCACTCCCACCGGCACAGCGGTGATACTTTTTAGTTTTGCCATCTATCGATGAATAGCAGAACTTTTAATGACTTTTTTGAAATATGACGCTTGTCTCTTTAGTTCAGCAACTCGCCTCTAGGTGGCAGGAAAAAAAAAACTGCATAAATAAAATAAATAAGTAATTATAACTGCATAAGTTGATAAAAAATGCTATGCAATAGCTTTACCGCGGCAGTCCCCGAGTGCCACACGTCTTTTTTTTTATGTTATACGTTAGTATTGGCAAGCAATTGACTAAGTATATCGACTCATCAAAAGCGGTTTCAGCATTTGAAAAAATATTATGGGTAGAGACTGGAAACTCAAAAACCCTTATAAATAAAGTCGTTTTATTTGGAGCTGCCATGTAAAAACACATTGATGGAGAAATAATATATATTCACAACGAATATCATATCATTGACACTTTTTTATTTTAATTAATGATTTATAATAATTGAATTGACATGATAATATTTTTTTTACTCAAATGGCATTGTAAACTTTGTTTATTTAAAAACTAAATAGAAGAAATATGTTATGACGTTGCACACCCATGTACAAAGGGTAGATTGTATGGGATTTATTATTAATTTAACAGCTTGTATTATCAACCTACATTCTATGCAATAAATGAATTATGATTATGATAAAAACTTCTCTTTTTACCGAAAAAACGAGGAGGTACTCGAGTCAACGATATTTTTTTTATGAGTGTTTCCTCATAACTTCTTCCCACGAGAACCGATTTTGAATTTTTTTTTGTTTGATAGATGTTGCTTTCCAATTGGTCCCATTTAAATTTGATCAAGATCTGACTAGTAGTTTTTGAGTTAAAGTCAATAACGCGTGTTTAATACATTAAATCTGATCAAAGTTCCGAAGATAAAGCGGTGAAGTCGGTTTTTTTAAGCTTTGCTTGCGTTTAATTATTTAGGAGGCGGTTTAAAAATTATTCAGATATGTCATTCTAATATTTGCTAGTCCAAGGTACAAATAACTGGTGATATCTAGATCGTGAAATGACTACGTCCATTAATTTGATCCAATTATTAACATACGCTTTTCTTAACGAGTCAACATGTGGGACATGATTCGTCATCAACCTCATCATTTGATAAACTGACGCACATTTTGAACTATACGAATAAAATTAAAACGGGAATTAGCGTGACTTACGCGTTGTAGATGTCTAGATCGAAAATAATTTCGGCCTGATCCGTGGCCCAAAAACAATGTTCCATTATTGCAATATTTATAAACAAATTGAATAATTAAACGCAAAGAAAGCTTAAAAAAACCGACTTCACCGCTTTATCTTCGGAGCTTTGATCAGATTTGATGTACTTAACACGCATTATTGAAGATATTTCAAGAACTACTGATCAGAGCTTGATCAAATTAAATAGGACCAATTGGAAAGCAACATCTTTCAAACAAAAAAATAATCAAAATCGGTTCACGTGGAACGAAGTTATGAGGAAACACATAAAAAAATAAAGTCAACTTGAGTACCTCCTCCTATTTTGTGAAGTCGGTCGAAAAATCAAAATCAAAATCGTTTATTCACATGGGCCCCAAAGAGGAACTTATGAAAGTTAATGACTCTATTGCCATATTCGCAAAATTACAGCCATCTCAAGAAGAACCTGGCAAGAAACTCGGCGGTGCATTTTTTTTCATTCATTGAAAAAAAATCATTCTAAATCACTAATACATAGTTATATATATATTAACCTTAGTTAGGTATATCTATATTATATAGTCACTATAGAAAGCGTTTGTGCGGTTTGCCTCCATGCATCCTTGTCATTAATGTAATCAATATTTTTATAACATATGCATTTATTATATATTATGTATAGAAATGTATGTATTTAATCCATTATTCAAAAAAAGAATAAATGTATAATATGAGCATGACTATACAGCATGATTACGACGACAATAAGCATGCTGATTTTTTAAATTTCAAATTATTCATTTCATTTCGTTTAGTTTTAACTGCATAATATTTACAACAAAGATCGTGTTGTGCCACATGACAGCATCGATGTAATTTATTTTCATTGCCAACGTCCGTCAGATGCATTTAACAATGGGTGGCCAAACTTTGTGACCACAACGACCACGTTTCTGCAGTTTGTAAATAAACGTTTTCACACTCACAGCCTCACACTTAGTTCAAGAACGTGTGTCGTGGGTGCCGGAAATATTCAGATCGCATCCAGCACCAGAAACACTAATCTTCCTTGGGGAGAATAATTGTGCTCCTCTCGGGAATCGAACCCGCAAGCGACATGCTCGCCTCGTCTCTCAATGTCATAAAAAAACTAACAATATTGCATGAAGCGACTTTCGACTATTTTAAATGGACTTCAAAAAAGGAGAAGGTTCTCAATTCAACTGAATTTTATGTGTGTGTTTTCTCAGAACTGTTTTCTACTGTTTCTACTGTTTTTTACTCAGTATTTTGAACCGATTTTTATGATTTTTCTTTAAAGGTTACGGTGTCAAGTACCCCATATAAAAATTAACAAGATCTGATCAAGGCTTCTGGAGATAAAGCGGTGAAGTCGGTTTTTTAAAGCTATGCGTTTAAATTATGAATATTTATTCATCAAATTTAATGTATAAGAGAGTTTATTCATTTTTAACTCTAATTTTCTCTCATTTTTCCTTTCTAAATATCAAAACAATCTTTGTTTGACTTATACAACCAAAAACTGCCTTTCAATTTACGTAAACAACCCGGCTTCAGCTAAAGTTTTCTGAGAAAAAAATGTTAGAAAGGTTGAGTTTTTTCGAGGAGTTTAATGGGCTTCTGCGAATGTTTTGTTGTTTTAATTACGTAGCTGTTTTTGTTTTAATACTGTTTGTGTTCATGGCACGTGTAACCAAGGATCTTGCAGCTAACTTCACTGCTTTATCTTCGGACCCCTTGATCAAATTAAATGAATTAAATAGGCATTATTGAGAATAACTCAAAAAACTACTGGTCAGGTATTGACAAAATTTAAATGGAACCACATGGAAAACACCAGCTTTCAAATAAATAATTGAAACGCAAGCAAAGCTTAAAAAACCGATTACATCGCTAATATTTTGGTTTTGAGTTGATCGATTTCGATAAAATTTATATAGGATCACCTCTGAAGTATAATCTACCAAACAAAAAAACCACATACAGTCGAATTGAGAACCTCCATTTTAGAAGTCGGTTGTAAAAGAATTGTCATATTCCGTTTACTTAAAAAGAAGAGGTAAAACACAAAAAAAAATGCAGCGAAATGAGAAATCCTTTTTTGAAGTCGGTTAAAAATTGCGCTTGAGGCGGGCGATAAGGACTCATGCCATGTTGCTATCATTGCCGAAATACCCAAACCCTGCCCCAAGCGCCCAAATTATCCTTCTATTAGCATACATATCAAAGACATGTCACTGTCGAGTACACAATGTCACGCGGAGCACGGTGAAACGTGACGGCGATGCACGTGTTGTCAAACATTCTGCAGTGACCTGGGATGACGTCACGCTGCTCAGTGCGTACATGCTTGTTAAGGGCCAGATACGTCAATGCGAGCACCTTTTTTAACCGTACCCAATTTTAATTTTACACTGTTGCACACAGTGGTGCATATTGCATAATTTATATTACGGCGGTTACTCAAGGCGATGCGTGACACTTATTGTTTTTTTTTTTAAGTTTTATTTAAAATTAGGAAATTGAGCATGAAAAAAACAAGACACACACAAAAATTCCACTCCTTAGCTGTATGTTTAATAAATGTGGAAGCAAAACGCTTCGTACGCACCTTTCGAATATCGACCATAAACCGATGTCCTGTGACTGGTTGTCTGATGGTCCGTTAATAATTTAGGGGCTGAGTCACCCACGTCCGTAGGAGGATACCCCTTAAGTCTGACTCCCTACACGTGGTCCCCGGGTGGTGCTAATCAGGTGACATTTGAAAGGTGGTAGAGCATTTTGTGAGTTGCTCGCCTGGCTTGATACCAAAGTAGCTTACCACCATCAAGTTGAAAGTCTGCCGCCAAGCCAAATACGGTGTTCCTTGAGGGCCTGCGTATTCCAGGTCTAGTGTGTTTACCAGCTTCGATCACATCGTCACTTACCATCAGGTGAGATAGTGGTCAAACACTAGCCTGCAACAAATAAAAAAAATAAAATATTTTGGTGTTTTTCGAATTACCACTAATCCAAAGTCCGCATTGCACTGTCCTACTTGCATAGTGAATGCCCAATCGTTCAATATTATTGAATTATTTACTCCATTGACCGTCACACACTTACATATCGATCGACCTAGTTTTTATTCGAAGAAGTATTTATAATGGCCTTTACTAGGTAACTTTTATTAGTTAAGTATATTGGATAACTATTTCATGGAAAGTACGTACGACGTAGAATATACATAAATAATGACATACGTACTGTTCTAGCGATCCGCCCCGGCTTCGCCCGGGTGTGATAAATGAAGAACCATTCGACCTATTTTGTGCAAACTTCACATAACCATCTACTAAATAGTCCGAACAAAGCCTAAACATTTGGTTTGGATAGGTGTGCCCGTTCTTGAGTTATAAAATAACAACTAAAAGTGGCATTGATTTTTATACATATATATAGATATAAATAATACTAGCTGCGACCCGCGTTTTTACTCACGTTTTTTTAACCGGGATATTTTTTTTCGTAAGAACCTTCTCCTGACAAAATTTAACACAACAAAAAAAGAATTATCGAAATTGTTCCATCCGTTCACGCGCGATGCGATTACCAAGGGGAATAAAGATTCATTTTTACATTTATAGATTTATTCCTCAAATAAATAATAGCAGGTTTTATAACAGTCCTTATATAAATTCAGTTAAAATTGACAACCATCTTCTGTTGGAATTAAAACTTTTGGATAGACAAATCAATCAAAAGTGGTCTGAAAGATGGTTATTACTATTTTTACCGACTTCCCAAAAAGGGAGGAGGTACTCAAGTCGAATGTATTTTTTTTTTTTTTATGTATTTTACCTTATAACTTCTCTCCACGTGAGCCGATTTCAAAAATTTTTTTTTAGTTTGTAAGATGTTGCTTTCTAATTGGTCCCATTTAAATTTGATCAAGATCTGATCAGTAGTTCTTGAAATATGGTCGAAAAAAAAAAAAAAAAAACTTTGACGATGTTCTGGTTTACCCGACTTCAAAAGTTACCTCACAACTTCTTTCGTTGTGAGCCGATTTCGATGATTCTTTTTTATTTGAAAGCTGGCGGATCAAGGTTCCGATAATAAAGCGGTGAAGTCGGTTTTTTTAAGCTTTGCTTGCGTTTAATTATGTTTAAAACAAAAAATGTACAATATCCAATTGTACGCCCGAAAGGGGAAACTTTTGATACTTACTACTTTTTAAGTTTAAGACCATGTACCTAGTACTTAGTTGACACACACAGTTTACGCAATAAAATGATTTCTATTTTTATAAGGTGATATTTTATTTACCTAGAATGAAAATGAGTAATAATTTACATTGTACGCATATAAAAACAATACATCTTTTTGCAATACAAAAACTAACGATACTTTATCCGTCCAGCTCTTTGGAAGATACGAGGTAATATAAAAATTTACAAACGTACATACAAGATACCAACAGCCCAGGAAGGGTTATATTTTTTAATGAAAAACAAAACCCTTCCCTGGCAGTCGGTAAAAAGGCCATGAGCTGTTTTCGCGACATACGCAATAAAATTATAATTTTATCGGCAAACCGATATGCAGGTCACTTACAAAATAACTCGAACATATCGCAAACTTTATGGTATAAACCCACTTAAATAACCGCACGTTTTAAATACTTTTCTAAGGAAGAAAGTCGAAACTTTCATATATTCCTTAAGGACTTACGTCTTTATTCCACTAGTGGGTACAAAATCTGGAACTCATTTGCAAAAGGTCAATGAAAATCGTATTAATTATGTAAGTTTACGATTGTAGGTATTTTGGGTACAGTAAAATTGAGGCATACAAGAATAGTTCCAGCTTCGACTGATTTAGCTCTGGCTTCGATGTAGGAACCAAAGTTTAGATTCGACGACAAGGAAACGCCAAGAAGCTCAAGTATATTTGCGTCACGGAAGGTCGGAGACAGATGGAAAGGTCTCCGCTTGGCGGAGAAAAGTCACGCCTTAGTTTTGGACTATCGGAGTCTTTCGAAACAAAGTTCCTCTATGTTTCGAAATATAATTGACAGACGGTGATACTGTTGAATATCTGTCAAAGTCAAACGTCATGCAACTGTGAAGGTTAACTAAGACTTAGCCGATGAATAAGGCTTAGGATTTTTGATTGAAAGTGAAAAAATGGCGTTGTTGATTTTGTAAAATTTTCCAAAACCTGTTGATTCTTCGGGCGTTAATGTGTCATAATGATGGATTATTAACCGTTAATACTTAGTGAACGTGCATAAGTGTAGGCAAATCATACAAAGTTGAAAAACTCCAATAGAAGTTCTAGTAAAGTTTCTACCACTTTACTAGGGCATGACTTTACTATTACTGGACCTTGACTCTTTTACTTGACTTTGACTTTGACTGTGACTAGGACTTATAATATGAAATACACTTGAAATATTATATTATCACTTGACACTGGCTAAATGCACAAGATTGCGAAGCCATAACGAAGAAGAAGAATAAGGCTTAGATAAACTCCACCCTTAATTGACCGAGCATACAGAGCTAGCGAAGCGTCTCCCGTTTCATCATCTTCATCATCATCTCAGCCGCAAAAAGTCCACTGCTGGATATAGGCCTCCCCCAAAGATTTTTTCCGTTTCAGCTTGGTCAAAATTGCATTTGTATGTCCGGCGGATTTCCGGTTGTTCTCCTCTACCTACAGATCGCATTTCTCAACCGAACTCGTGAAGTTTTGTGAGCAGGTTCGATATGTATAGATTTTTTTGGCGATTTAGTATTTGGAAAATTTTCAAAATGGCGGCGATATGGGGGTTGAAGACGTAAAAAAAACATATTTCAGCCATTTCGAAAAATACGCGAGGTCTTCAGCTCACAGAGCAGAGAGAGAGAGAGAGAGAGAGAGAGAGTGTTAGAAAGGGATCGAATAATTAATAAAAACTGGTTAAATCTTAATCTGTAAAGATAAAAATAAACTTGTCTGGTTTATTTTTAGCACTGATTCGGAAAAAAATATATAGAATTATACTGAAATATATGTGTATATATATATTTTAATTTTAATTGAGAAACGAGACGAGCAAGTTGCTCGCTCTTTAAATACGCATTATTGCGGATTATTCAAAAACTACTGGTCCAATGGTGATCAAATTTAAATCGGACCACTTGGGAAGCACCAGCTTTCAAATAAAAAACGAATCATCAAAATCGGTTCTTTTAGAAAAAAGTTCTGAGGTACATAAAAAAAGACGTGTGGCACTCGGGGACTGCCGCGGTAAAGCTATTGCATAGCATTTTTTATTTTTCAGTTTCATTTTTCTTCACAAAAAGTTTTCGGTCACGTTGAGATGCGAACTCCGTACCGATGCATACGATTCAGTACTTTTAAAAAAAGTAAACGTCAAGATTTATATGCTTATTTCGAAATTATAGTTAGAAGACTCAGTAGCCGATTGGTATTGGATACTGAATCGAATGCATAGGTACGGAGTTCGCATCTCAACGTGACCGAAAACTTTTTGTGAAGTCGCTAGAGTGGGGGGTGTTAGGTTTTTTCGTTACGGAATTTCTGGATTAGGTCTCCACGCTCAAGGCCCGCGATAGAAGCTATGCAATAGCTTAAAAAACTGTCGAATTGTGAACTATTACTACGCAAATATCCTTTTTTGAAGTCGGTAAATAAAGTGTCTTTACTAATGTTGACGTTTTTTATGACATCTCATTATTTTTTTTATCACCTCATAACAATGTACACCGATTTCTTTTTCTTCTAAACTGTTGTTAAAATGTTTATTGTTGGCGTACCCCATTTAAACTATGACGTCACTGCCTCGCATCCAGGGGAATGAACTGTCAGTTGTACAAGGATGAGTTATAACGAGATGCAAGGTATTTTGGTGGCGGTTACTATAGCTTTTAATATATTTTTTTTATAATTATATAATATTTACGACATTTGTATAGGTTTTAATACATAATTTAAACGCAAGCAAAGCTTAAAAGTACCGACTTCATGTCTTGTATTTTGGTTATGGCTGGATCGATTTCAATAAAATGTATATGGGACCACCTCTGAAGTATTTCTACCAAACAAAAAAAAAACATCAATATCGATTCATAATTGGCGGAATTCGTAACAAACATACAAAAAAACGTACTTTCGAATTGAGAACCTCCTTTTTTGAAGTCGGTTGAAAATTATGTTAGGTTTCGGTAATTTTTTTCAGGGTATATGCATGAGATTTTAACATAGGTATTTTTTAAAATTTTATTAGATATACGTAGCTAAGATATATTATTTAAATGATATTTAAGAAATATAAAAATATATATATACCATGGGAAATTCAAAATAGCAAAACACATGCTATTGGCTAGACTGATTCGTGACGTCAGTTTCCAGGTATTTGATCTCAACGACTGTTCAAATTTTCTTTACGGCTACCATGATTGCAATTTAAAATATTTATTTTCATATAAAAACTAAAGTTTTTTTTACCAGAAAATTGTTAATGTAATTTACCAAAAAGGTGTTTTTTTATATTTGTCTTGTTATATTGTTATGTGCTTTTTTATTTTTTATAGGTTAGCGTTAGAGGCCGTTACGCTTGCAACTCAGCCCCCTATTACGTATCTTTGTTGCACGCGGTTTCTATTTGAATTAAGCAAAAATGAACCTTATTTCTTAGGATTTTTGTCTATTTAGTATTGAAACCTTTTGCAGAGATGGGTAATAGGGGGTCAGGTAGCATTGATCGAGTGAAACTAGATCTCTAAGGTGACTTGGGTGGTTAAGTACTCCGTCCGTCTGTCCGTCAGTGGCATTTAGCGTCTAAGCCAAATAACCAAATAACTTCAAATTCTCAGGAAATATGTAAAGCTATGGCCCAAAGCCAAAAATGGCAATGCAAATGAAATTATAAAATCTTTTTAAAATCTTATCCGTCACTTCAATGGATCGCAAAATCATTTTTAATATTATTTCAATTTATTTCTGCCCGTATTGTAGGAAAATGTTTTGTAAGTACATTACGAAACAGTTTTTTTTAATCTTTGTCAGAAAATACAAATTTGCTTTATTAACATCAAAGTCAGTGATGTGAAACCTATTTTGTCCCGGAGTCAAAATACAAAAACAAACAATTATAAAAGTTAAAGCAATTAACCTCAAAAGCTTTTCTCTATTAGGCATAATATAGGCGCGAGATCTCAGTTACTAAGGTTAAATTACAATCGTAATCAAAGTATCCCATAGTACCAACCCTCATTTACAATCACGTAATTTGGGTAACAGCTCTTCCCGCTTACGTCAATTCGATTCTCACAACAGCACTAACCCAGATTCAGCTCTTCGAATGAGGTTATAGCTGTGTTTTCAACTTTGAGCTATAAATGTCCTACCAGAGATGACAATGAGCCCTTAGTGCTACGTGTCTAAATGACAGTAAAGACCCAGGTGGCGCAGTGGGTTTGAGATCAATAAATAGGTTTTTTTTTTTTTTATAATTTGCGTAGCTCTTATTTTTATTTATGTTTATTTTAATACAAATAAATAATGATAGGCAAGCGTATCGCTAGTACCTTATCCAGAGATGTGGGGTAAGTGATGTGTGGTTGAGGGTGATAAGGCTGGCACTGAGGGATAGCTACTTGAAAAGAGAATCGAGAGTGAATAGGTTTTTTCTGGATAAGTGTGCTCAATCGTCGACCGCATTGTCATTTAAAATCGGTTGAGACAGTGGTCAAATGTATGTCCATCTTAGAAAGCAAAAAATGGAAATTAAGTGACTTTGTTTCATAAATCGTAACCAAATTTAAACTAAATAACCTACGCTCAACAACATACCTACAATCAACTGTCTCTTCTAGTTTACTAATTAAAGCAAATATATGACTCAAGTTTTCACCTAGGAACTATTTCATTGCAAAACGTTTGTTTTCGCCGCGTCGTGGTGCCCGTTATCGATGATTTAGCACCTTTTTCTAGATCTAGGTCTTAACCTCCACTGTTAAGGCTACGCCACACAGGACGCATTTAATTTGAACAGATCGGCATACGGGGAGGCGGGCGCGGTCACCGCTGTACGGGAGGCAACCGCGCCCACGACCAGCCATCCGTTCGATCCAGGGGCGTCGTGTGTGGGATAGCCATTAAAAATTCGTCTTTGCATAATTAACACCCTTATCTCGCGCTTTTGATGACTTGTGTCGTGGATAGTTTGATTTTAAACACATTAATTATGATAAACGCTTTATTTTTGTTTGTGACCACTAACACAATAAAAAAAATTCATTTCCCCTTAAATATAATAATACAGTAAAGGTATATACAATAATACAACACATTAAATCTTTATAGCAATCCAAAACAGGAAATTACAATACTTATAAAAAGAATAGTTTCAGTATTTATATCAAAATACTATATATCTTTTTATGTAGAAATCGAAGGAACGAGGTCATCATTCAATTATTATTGATATCTGAAAAAAAAATTAAGTAAGTACATACATAATGTAGAGTTTACTGCGGACTGTCTTAAAATAATTTAAACACAAGCAAAGCTTAACAAAACCGACTTTATCACACGAGTTAAAATTATCGCTTGAGGCGGGATTTGACCCCGCGGCCAAAGGGTGTCATGCCCTATGGCCGCGGGATCAAATCCCGACTCAAGCGATAATTTTTCCTTTCTAAATTTATCACTTTAGAAAATATATTTTTGTGAGTTTTAGCAGTCTAGTTGTCCCCCTTTTTTTCGTGTATGTACTCTATTTAACCCTTTAAGGGTAGATCCGTATCTCAGAAAATCGTTCATAGATACGTACTGTTGTCCTCTCATGGTTCAAGTCTGATTATTTTCCAAGTATATTCCTCTGGACTATTCTCTGTGCCAACTGTTTCATATTCAGGACGTGCTAGCTCCTCTTTTAACTTATCCTTGAAGATCTCGTAATGTTTTATTAAATCTAATTCAGTTTTGTAAACTATATTGTTATCTGCGATATAGTTAGCAAATATTGCAGCTGAGTTGGCTGGATCAATATACGAAACACTCATATAAGAAAATTGTACCAAACTGAACAAAATACAAATATAAATAAACATCATGAATATTCGGCTTCACTCAATGAATTGTTTGTGAAAATGTGTTTTAAATTATTCGGCTTACACCGGAGAAAATTTTATTCAAATTAGAAAAATCATGCATTTTTAATAGCATTCCTTTCGAAACATAATTGTTTTAATGGAAAAGCATGGCAACGATTATATTGAAAATTAAATTGCAAATCACGTAATAACTTAAGTATTGTGGAAGTCAAGATAGTAAAAAAAAAGATTTATTAATGCATTTATTTACTTTTTAGTACATAACTTTACCTAAGTGGCACCGCACCGCACCGCACCGCACCGCACCGCACCGCAACGCAAAACAACGCAACGCAACGCAACGCAAAACAACGCAACGCAACGCAATGCAACGCAACGCAACGCAAAACAACGCAATGCAACGCAAAGCTATGCAACGCAAGGCAACGCAACGCAACGCAGCGCAACGCAACGCAACTCATCGCACCGCACCGTACCGCAACGCACTGCACCGTACCGCAACGCACCACAACACAACGCAACACAACACCACAATGCCACGCCACGCAACGCAACGCAACGCTACGCAACACAACACAACCAATACATGTAGTCCCACGCAACGCAACGCACCGCACCGCACCGCACCGCACTGTACCGCATCGCACCGCACCGCACCGCACCGCACCGCACCGCAACGCACTGTAACGCACCGCACCGTACCGCAACGCACTGCACCGTACCGCAACGCTCCGCACCGCACCGCACCGCACCGCACCGTACCGCACCGCACCGCACCGTACCGCACCGCACTGCACCGCAACGCACCGCACCGCACCGTATCGCAACGCACCGCACCGCACCGCACCGCACTGCACCGCACCGCACCGTACCGCAACGCACCGCACCGCACCGCACCGCACCGCACCGTACCGCACCGCACCGCACCGCACCGTACCGCACCGCACCGCACTGCACCGCATCGCACCGTACCGCATCGCATCGCACCACAACACAACGCAACACAACATCACACCACACAACGCCACGCCACGCAACGCAACGCAATGCAACGCAACGCACCGCACCGCACCGCACCGCACCGCTCCACAAAATACAAATATAAAAAAATATCATGAATATTCGGCTACACTAAATTATTTTTAGTGGCAAGGCATTTCTTTCGAAACATAATTGTTTAATAGCATTTAAAGCGTGGCAACGATTATATTGAAAATTAAATCACAAATCACGTAATAACTTAAGTGTTGTGGAAGGCATGATAGTTAAGAAAAAAGATTTTGGTGGCGCGAGTAAAATCGCTGGCGTGTAAATAGCCCACCATTTACGTATTAATATTTTTAATGATAGCGGTAAATTATTTTAGATTAAAATATTGGCAAAAATCAGTAGGGATACACGAATCAATTTACAGTGTTTATTTAAGCCCACGTACCTAGACTGCTTCGAAACCGCCTCCGGAGCTCCCCAAGAAAGGAACTACAGCAAACTGTATGTATGCCTAAGCGCACACACACAACTCCACGTCGCGCCGGCCGGCGAGTTTGAATCCGAAGAAATCCGAAATTGTACGAGGCACTGATCACTAATCCTGATCACAGATGACGCGGTCGATCACAATAGACACGATGAAGTTTTTATTTCAAGTCCTGGTTAATTAGATGATAATTATTTAATTAGTTTTCTACGTCACAAAATTCAATAGCGGAGCGTTTTTTGTCAACCACACGGACAAGGTGACACACACGACTAGAAGTTTCTATTTTAAGTCTGTGAAGTTAGTCGCGAGTGCAAAAAATATCACTCGATACAACTAGCGCCATCTCTAGGATCGTCCTTGAACGATCTCTAACAGTGGTCAGCAGAGAGCCTAATACACTGCAAATGTACACAAATATCCAAAGATTCTTGCCAATATGAATATTAGGTATATAAAGTGAAGTATTTATTCACAGATGTATAATTTATACTTATTTCTTATATTATAAAAGGCAAAGACGCTTCACCATGCACCCCGCCTTGGAAGAGCGCAAGATCTTTCAAAAGAAACAGTAAGAGTTATTAGATTCTACTCGTTTATATTATGAAATAATCTAAAAGATCAATGAACTTTATGTCTGATCAGGCGTGAATGTTAATTATTAAGAAATTGTAACTTAATCCTAATAATGCGGAATACTTATAAGCGCGCGTAGATATATAAATAATAAACAACAATAAATATTTTACGAATATACATTTATTGTGTCGGAATGGGATATAGTTTGACGATAGGGCGTTTAAAACTACCTGAACTGGTCTTGACCGTGGCAACACGAACAATACCGTCGGTGCCTTTATAAACTTCGGTAATAACCCCTAAAGGCCAGTTTAGAGGAGCTAAATTATCCTGCCCAACGAGTACTACAGTCCCGATTTCAACCGGTTTATCCGGAGTAGCCCACTTTTGCCTTACTTGCAACGTATGCAAATACTCTAAGCGCCATTTTTTCCAAAAGGATTGGACCATGCTGTCCAAAAGTTCTTTGCGTTGTACAAGACTGATGCGCTGATCAGAAAGATCGGCAGTGGGTAAGTATTGCAGGGGAGACGACATTAAAAAATGGGCGGGAGTTATCACCTCTGGATGTGGATCGGAAGATACGACATTCAGAGGGCGCGAATTAAGAATACACTCTATTTGCGTCAATACGGTTTGTAATTCCTCATATGTTAGAAGCTGACTACCTATCACCCTGTACATATGAGTTTTCAAACTCTTAATGTTCGATTCCCACATTGCTCCGAAATGGGGAGCTCTAGGTGGAATCATTTTCCACTCAATGCGTCGGGTCATCAACTCCTCTGAGAGTGACGAATTGAAACTAGAGTTCAATAAAAAAGTATATAGCTCATCCAATTGAGCTTTAGCACCAACGAAAGTGGTGGAATTATCAGAGTAAAGACAGGATACTGGTCCGCGGCGGGAAATAAAGCGTTTAAAGGCGTCTACAAAAGCCGAAGAATTTAATGAAGATACCAACTCAACATGCACAGCGTGGGTAACCAGGCATACAAACAGACAGACATACGCCTTCTGCGCGTGTTGACCTCTACGGCGGGTAAGCGTTATGCGTATAGGACCCGCATAATCTACTCCTGTGTGAGCAAAGGCTTTCGCTTCTGAAACACGATACGCAGGAAGATCTGCCATCATGGGAGTGGGATGCGACGGATTCACCTTAAAACACGTATTACATTTACGACATTGAGACCTGACGACAGTTCTGGCATCTAATATCCAGAAACGCTGTCGTAAAATCGACATGAGAAGTCCAGGGCCAGTATGACAGTTCACGACATGGTAATGTCGTATGATAAGATCAACGATATGATCGCGTTTAGGAAGTAGGACTGGGTACTTGGCATCAAATGGAAGATTTGACTTAGAAAGTCTTCCGCCAACCCGCAAAATATCCTCTTCATCTAAGAAGACAGCCAAGCGTTGCAGCTTCATGGATGGCATTTTTTTATTTTTAATGCACTTTATGTCATCTGCAAAATGAACTGATTGCACGGCGCGGACCATAGCACGTTCCGCGGCTGTCAATGCCTGAACAGACCGTGGCACGATGTTATTTTTCGGTCGTGCGAATCTCAGGATGTATGAGATGACACGCAGCAATTTGTCCCAAGACGAAATGCGTTGCGCCAACTCACATAAAAGCGGTTGTTCCGATTGAGAAGTCACTGTCAACACATTTGTCTTGTGCTCAGGAAGGTTACTGCAGTCAGTCGGCGTAAATGGCTTGATTGGCCATTCTTCAGGAGCGGAATGCATCCAGGAAGGGCCATTCCACCAGAGGTCATGCGAGACTAGCTGCGACGGCAGCATACCTCGAGACAGACAATCACTAGGATTTTCTACACCAGCTACGTGGTAGAAGTGTTTCGCGGCTAAGTTCTCTTGACACTGAGCGACGCGGTTACTCACGAAAATCGACCAACGATGTGGGGAAGAATGTATCCACGATAATGCAATAGTTGAATCGGAGAATGCATACACTCCTGCAATAGGAACGCGTGCAGCGTAAGAGTCATTGACAACCTTCACTAACTTAGATATAAGCACAGCAGCACATAACTCAAGACGTGCAAGAGTCGTGACTTTAGTCGGTGAGACCTTTGACTTTGCGCAAAGTAAGCGAACTATGATGCCAGCAGGGTAGGTACAGTGTAAAAAGATCACACAACCCATGCCATTTAAACTAGCATCACAAAAGCTAACGAGATTCACAATGCAGTCAATATTTACACCTACATGGCGCGGAATCCGTAAGGTATCAAGCAAGGGAAATTCTTGCACAAGGGCGGAAAAGCGGACAACAATATTTTCCGGAGCGGGATCGTCCCAGCCACTGTTGCTCAACCACAACTCTTTAATGAACAATTTGGCATAGAGAATGACTGGAGCGACCAAACCCAGAACATCGAATAATCGTGCAACTACGGAGAGTATATTTCTCTTAGTGCATTTGTCGGTTATTACAGCGGAAGTGAAGAAAAAGTTATCTTCAGAAGATTCCCAGGAAAGACCTAAGATCTTCGCGGAAATATTGCCTTCGTCAAAATCGAGGGATTTGCGGTGCGAATCAGGAAGACTACTTAAGAGAGCTGGTGAGTTGCTAGACCATTTCACCAGATCAAAATCACCTGATCTGAACATGTTTATTAGGTCTTGTGACAGCTGCATAGCGGTTTGTTCATTATGTGCAGAATATACCAGATCATCCATATAGAGACTGGATTCTGCAATTTTTGCAGCGTCAGGATAGTGTGGACTCATGTCGGAAGCCAGCTGTCGCACAGTGCGCATAGCTATATAAGGGCTCGACTTGAGTCCAAACGGTAAGCGTTTGAAGACAAAAGTACGCACTTGTTCGTTCTCGTTGAAACGAAACAAGATGCGTAAGTATTTACGCTGGTCCACGGGTACACCTATGCGTAAGTACATTTGTTTTATGTCAGCGTTCATCGCGACAGGAAACAAGCGGAATTGCAAAAGCAATAAAAACAGATCAGCTTGCAAATTAGGTCCTATATGCAACACGTCATTTAAAGACAAACCTGTGTGAGTTTTCGAACTTGCATCTTACACTATGCGCGGCATCGGCTTATCAGGTCGCACGACCGCATGGTGAGGTATGTAGTAGCCTCCACCAGAAATTTCGGTTTCATCGACAGAGCTAAGATAACCATTATCGATATATTCTCGAATGACCTGGTTGTAATTTTCCCTCAAATCGGGTGACTGGCGAAATTTTCTCTCTAGTGCCATAAATCGGCGAAGAGCAACAGCATGTGAATTGCCGAGTTCAGATGGATCCTTGCTGAATGGCAGCGATACCGTGTAGCGACCGACATCATCACGCGTCACTGATGACGTGAAAATATTTTCGCATTCCGTCTCTTCGGGTGACAACAAACGCATCGTAGGTACTTCTTCGAGTTCCCAAAACTTCTGTACTAGATCGTTCAGCGCGAGCGCGGTGAAAGAAGCGGTAGGTATGGTGTCATTACGCGGATAATCTCCCATCAGAACGTAACCAAAAGTGGTTAGAAGTGCAGGTGGAAGTCCCAGACCAAAGTCAACCCGTTTCCCCAAATAAATGTTCCGCACCGCTCCGCACCGCTCCGCACCGCTCCGCACCGCACCGCACCGCACCGCACCGCACCGCATAGCACCGCATCGCAACGCACCACAACGCACCACAACACAACGCAACACAACACCACACATCACAACGCAACGCAACGCAATGCACCGTACCGCACCGTACCGCACCGCACCGCAACAAAACACAACACAACACAACGCAACGCAACACAACACAACACAACACAACACAATACAATACAATACAATACAATACAACACAACACACCACAATTATACTGGATTGGTGTTTGAAATGATTCGGCTTACACCGGAGAAAATTTTATTCAAATTATCATGCATTTTTAATAGCATTTCTTTCGAAACATTATAGTTTTAATTGAAAAGCATGGCAACGATCCGCACCGCACCGCACCGCATCGCACCGCACCGCATTGCACCGCATCGCACTGCATCGCAACGCACCACAACACAACGCACCACAACACAACGCAACACAACACAACGCAACACAAAACCACACAACACAACGCAACGCACCGCACCGCACCGCACCGCACCGCACCGCATCGCACCGCATCGCACCGCATCGCAACGCCACAACACAACGCAACACAACACCACAATGCCACGCCACGCAACGCAACGCAACGCTACGCAATACAACACAACACAACCAATACATGTAGTCCCACGCAACGCAACGCACCGCACCGCACCGCACCGCACTGTACCGCATCGCACCGCACCGCACCGCAACGCACTGTAACGCACCGCACCGTACCGCACTGCACCGCACCGCACCGCACCGCACCGCACCGCACCACACTGCACCGCAACGCACCGCACTGCACCGCAACGCACCGCACCGCACCGCACCGTATCGCAACGCACCGCACCGCACCGCACCAAACCGCACCGCACTGCACCGCACCGCAACGCACCGCACCGCACCGCACCGCACCACACCGCACCGCACCGCACCACACCGCACCGTACCGCACCGCACTGCACCGCATCGCACCGCACCGCACCGCACCGTACCGCATCGCATCGCACCACAACATCACACCACACAACGCCACGCAACGCAACGCAATGCAACGCAACGCACCGCACCGCACCGCACCGCACCGCACCACAAAATACAAATATAAAAAAATATCATGAATATTCGGCTACACTAAATTATTTTTAGTGGCAAGGCATTTCTTTCGAAACATAATTGTTTAATAGCATTTAAAGCGTGGCAACGATTATATTGAAAATTAAATTGCAAATCACGTAATAACTTAAGTATTGTGGAAGTCAAGATAGTTACAAAAAAATATTTATTAATGCATTTATTTACGTTTTAGTAATCACAAATCACGTAATAACTTAAGTGTTGTGGAAGGCATGATAGTTAAGAAAAAAGATTTATTAATGCATTTATTTACGTTTTAGTAATCACAAATCACGTAATAACTTAAGTGTTGTGGAAGGCATGATAGTTAAGAAAAAAGATTTATTAATGCATTTATTTACTTTTTAGTACATAACTTTACCTAAGTGGCACCGCACCGCACCGCACCGCACCGCACCGCACCGCAACGCAAAACAACGCAACGCAACGCAACGCAAAACAACGCAACGCAACGCAATGCAACGCAACGCAACGCAAAACAACGCAATGCAACGCAAAGCTATGCAACGCAAGGCAACGCAACGCAACGCAGCGCAACGCAACGCAACTCATCGCACCGCACCGTACCGCAACGCACTGCACCGTACCGCAACGCACCACAACACAACGCACCACAACACAACGCAACACAACACAACGCAACACAACACCACACAACACAACGTAACGCACCGCACCGCACCGCACCGCATCGCACCGCATCGCAACGCCACAACACAACGCAACACAACACAACGCAACACAACACCACAATGCCACGCCACGCAACGCAGCGCAACGCAACGCAACTCATCGCACCGTACCGCACCGCACTGCACCGCAACGCACCGCACCGCACCGCACCGTATCGCAACTATCCGCACCGCACCGCACCGCACCGCACTGCACCGCACCGCACCGGACCGCAACGCACCGCACCGCACCGCACCGCACCGCACCGCACCGTACCGCACCGCACCGTACCGCACCGCACCGCACTGCACCGCATCGCACCGTACCGCATCGCATCGCACCACAACACAACGCAACACAACATCACACCACACAATGCCACGCCACGCAACGCAACGCAACGCTACGCAACACAACACAACCAATACATGTAGTCCCACGCACCGCACCGTACCGCAACGCACTGCACCGTACCGCAACGCTCCGCACCGCACCGCACCGGACCGCACCGCACCGCACCGCACCGTACCGCACCGCACTGCACCGCAACGCACCGCAACGCACCGCACCGTATCGCAACGCACCGCACCGCACCGCACCGCACCGCACTGCAAATCACGTAATAACTTAAGTATTGTGGAAGTCAAGATAGTTACAAAAAAATATTTATTAATGCATCTATTTACGTTTTAGTAATCACAAATCACGTAATAACTTAAGTGTTGTGGAAGGCATGATAGTTAAGAAAAAAGATTTATTAATACATTTATTTACTTTTTAGTACATAACTTTACCAAGGTGGCTTCATTTGATACAAAAAAATATGTTATGATTTTTTTTTGTAAATTGTTATAAAAATAATAAATCAAAATATTAAAATATAAATTACAATGGTAAAACAGAATGTTTACAATATATACAACGGCATTTTTCGCGGCAAAAATCTCGTCATTTCGTTTCTCGCTCTAATAAGTATACACAGACAGTCATTCAACGGGAAACTATATATATGTATAAATAATTGAATACATTGAAGGTTTTGCTGCCGCTGCTCGTGTTTGTACGGACTTTAAAAAGGAGCAGGTTCTTAATTTGAATAATTTTTTATGTGTGTTTGTTACATCAGGACTTTTTCTATGTGGACCAATTACGACGATTCATTTTTTTTATTAAATCTGGTGCTTCTTATGTGCTCCGACCGACTAGTATTTGTTGAGTTAAATTTTAATTTGAAAGGGTAAGGTGTCAAGTTGTCAACGCAACGCAACGCAACGCAACGCAACACAACACAACGCAACGCAACACAACACAACACCACACAACACAACACAATACATGTGGTCCCACGCACCGCAACGCAATACACCGCACCGCACCGCACCGCATCGCACCGCATCGCACCGCATCGCTACGCATCGCAACGACACAACACAACGCAACCCAACACCACAATGCCACGCCACGCAACGCAACGCAACACAACGCCACGCCACGCAACACAACACAATACATGTGGTCCCACACAACGCAACGCACCGCACCGCACCGCACCGCACAGCACCGCACCGCATCGCACCGCACCGCACCGCATCGCACCGCACCGCACCGCATCGCACCGCACTGTACCGCACCGCACAGCACTGCACCGTACCGCAACGCACCGCAGCGCAACGCACCACAACACAACACAACATCACACCACACAACGCCACGCCACGAAAAGCAACACAACACAATACATGTGGTCCCACGCAACGCAACGCACCGCACCGCACCGCACTTTACCGCACCGCACCGCACCGCATCGCACCGCACCGCACCGCATCGCATCGCAACGCAATACAGCACAACAAAGCACAACACAGCACACCACACCACACCACACAACACCACACCACACCACGCAACGCAACGCAAAGCAACGCAACGCAACGCAACGCAACGCAACGCAACGCAATGCACCGCACCGCACCGCACAACACAACACAACACAACACAACTATTTCAATAACATTTTTAAATGTATACTTAATATCTCATAACCTAGGCTGGAGATATGGAAATGTATATATGTAATAAACTTTCATACCTACCTTTTCGTTACTGACATAGATTGGGCCTCGGATCGGATTTATAAAGAGTACCTCTGTATAGTGTAAATCATCCCTTAGATATCTACGAAATGTCTACGAGTTATAAACTCTACGCCCACGTCTACGACGTAGCTCGGAAATTTAATGTTATCCGAGAAAGTACTTTATATTATATACAGAATTGGATTAGAAAAGATTTATAAATACTCATAAATAACCAGCTACGCTTTTCGGCTTGGAGATGAGTTGCCTTCTTTTTAATTTGGTTTGTTCCCATCATGCTGGCGGCATTTCCTCTCTGAATTGCAATGCTAATACATTGAGCCAAAGAGATTATTGAAAATAGAATGAGCTCCCGGTCCACACGGACCCAGTGTCTAAACACCAAACGGCTCTAATATGTCACCACTGCCGGGTTTCCATATTTTCGCCGTTTGCAGAGCGCTGCCGAAATTGCCGCGGCGCCAACCCCAGGAAGATGTGACGGAGCAAAAGTGTCGACATAAGTTGCATCCCACAATAAAGGCCGTCATATCTTCCATGGAATTAAAGTCATGCCGTCGGGTCTTTTACCATCGTCACGCATCAGACCTTTCAGTTAAAGGCTGGAACATTAATAGCGCTGGTAAAAGTCCGGCGGATGATATCGTTGAGGCTTGCGTGGCGGGATATTCAGATGGCATTTTTCTGGCAGGAGAGGCCGTCGTGACCGAGCTGGTCACCACGGCCGTTGCTTATGTATGTAACCTAAATATTAATATTCCGATGCATAAAATCTAGAAGAATAACCCTTCCAGGAAGTTTTGCTTTGATACCACTTCGACTAATTACAATCCAGTGAACAACAATTATTGTGAACAGAACTGAACAGTGAGTACGAGCTCACTGGTTTGATCTGGGTAGAGCTGAGACCGACTAGATATTCTCGTCATTTTGAGTAGACAAAGTTTTGAATCTAGTTTTATCTGATTCAGCGCCCGTTCTGTGTTCGTTGGTTCTATTGGTCCATTGTTTATGTGTTTCCTACCGATTTCAAAGAGAAGATGGATGTTGCGTGTCTATTTTGAACCGACTTCAAAAAGGAGGTTCTCAATTCGAATGTATATTTTTTTTACGTATTTTACGCGATATCTCCGCCAATTATAAATCGATTTTGATGATCTTTTTTTTTGTTTGGTAGAGTATACTTCAGAGGTGCTCCCATTTAAATTTTATCGAAATCGGTCAAGCAAAAATCGAAATATAAGCGATGATGTTGGTTTTTTGAAGTTTTAAAAGACAGGGAAGGTGTTATATACAGTAAATTCCATTTTGGTTGTATTCCAGAGCTTAAAGAATCGGTTTGGTTTAAAAAAATAAAACAGAAATTTTTGTTTAAATATTTCTATTATTCACGTGAGCCCCAAATAGGCACTCATGAAAGTTGCTCTCTCTGCTCTACTGCCAGGTTCGCTAAATTACAGCCGTCTCGAGAAGAGCCTGGTACGAATATCCTTTGACATAGATACCTACTAAAAATGAATACAGTCTAATTTCAGTCAAATCACAATTTAACTAAGGTTCGAGTACGTCAAACTCCGGTTAAGGAATTAACAATCGTTTAACCGGGAGCAGACGATATAAGTGTACGACGAAGTAAGTGTGTAAATGTGTAAGTGTGTGTGTGCGTTTTTTCTTAACGCTGTAACGGCTGAACGGATTTGTATGTAATTGTGAATGACCATAGCTTGAACCTAGGTTAAGCACATATGCTACTTTTTAGTTTGATAAACGCGGGCAAAGCCGCAGGGAACTGTTAGTGTTGAATGGTTGTCAAACCCTAATGGTCTGATAACAAACCACTTTACACCTTAATTAGCGGTCACCTTCATGCCCAGTCATTTTAATTACACTAATTAGACTTATTTAGATACAGCGCAATGAATCAATCTCTCATCGGGTTGTCAACTATAAAATTGGCAATATGTCAGATTGTAAATCCGTGTAGCCAATAAGCCATCACTAGTCTAAAAATATTGCGAATTCGGAACTATCTACGGGCCAATTGCTTATATTTCCTAAAACTATATACAGCAAAGAACTAAGTTACCTACTAGACATTGAGTCTATAGGCAACTCAGGTGCTCAAGCCCACTACCAGTGGGTAGCGTTCCCATCATGCTGGCGGCATTGCCTCTCTGAATTGCTAAATCAATTAATTCTAATTCGAAACTAAACATGACGAAGTGTCAAGCGAGGGGTAATGTGCTTACTATATTGTCTTAAGTGACATACCTCTATAACTATTCCCTTTTTTAACTAACTTAAAAAAATGAGGTTCTCAATTCAACTGTATGTTTTTTTTTTGTTGTATGTTACGCGATATCTCCGCCAATTATGAATCGATTCGATGTTTTTTTTGTTTGGTAGATTATAGTTCAGAGGGCTCCATATCAATTTTATCGAAATCGATCGAGACAAAACCAAAATATAAGCGGAAAAGTCGGGTTTTTAAAGCTTTAAGCTGCTCGAGTTGAATTATAATTTATCATTTAAAAAAAAGACTTGTGGCACTCAGGGACTGCCGCGGTAAAGCTATTGCATAGCATTTTTTATCAACTTATGCAATTATAATTATTTATTTATTTTATTTATGCAGTATTTTTTTTCCTGCCACCTAGAGGCGAGTTGCTGAACTAAAGAGACATGCGTGATATTTCAAAAAAGTCGTTAAAAGTTCTGCTATTCATCGATAGATGGCAAAAGTAAAAAGTATCACCGCTGTGCCGGTCGGAGTGGGGGGTGTTAGGTTATTTTCGTTACGGAATTTCTGGATTCGGTCTCCACGCTCAAGGCCCGCGATAGATGCTATGCAATAGCTTAAAAAATTGCGTTTAGTAACACTTGTTCAAGATTTTTTTTTGTTCATGTTGGTTGTTTTTGATCGATTTTTATTTGTTCGGGATATGGTTATATTTTTTACGGCCATAGCATTAGGACTAGCTACGGATATTAAGTGTTAAATTGGGTACAACGAGGCTATGCCTGTATTTGGGTATTTTGGTGGTTTGTTTGTTATTTTTTTAAATAATATGTCAAAGCAATGAGCAGTTTAAATTAAAGTTAAATTACTAATAAGCCTATATTTTGCCTATATTGTTAATAGAATATTATGGCAAAAGGAACGCTAGAAGTAAAAAAAAATGCAATACCAAAAGTATTTCCTCCATATGTTGATGTTATCATTCCAGCAAGTCACGCTTCTACATCTGCTGTGACAATGAAGCGAGTGTAAAAACACGTGCTTTCTATTTACGTGGCTCACGTGACGACGTGACAAGCTGTCGAAGAGAATTTACTGCGACCACGGTTGTACGTTATTCTGGATGGTTACTTTGGCAACACGTACCACGAGTAATTATAGTTTTGTTTTGTTTCATCATAACTGTATGTACAAGGTAACATATACAACCTGTAACAAAAAGGAGTAGTAATACTTGGTGGTGTGTATGTGTATCGTGCCAGGAATCGTCTGCCAGAAAAAGAAAGTCGAAATCGGACAAAAAAAATTCGTACAAAAATTTAAAAATATATTTTTAAAATACTTTGACAACCCTACAGTCACATGTGCGGCAATCGGAGATATTTGGTCCGTACAAAAATTAAAACGTATTTTTTGCCAATCCTACGATTACATCTGTGGCGCGTGACCTTGACCTTTTTTATGGCCACCACTGTCAGACGTCTAGGTCCAAAGGCTATGTGGTGTAGAAGGGTAGCTGGTGAAATAGGGTTGCAAATGACATAATTTTTTTTAACTTTAATTCATCATAACTCAATGTAACAGTGCTGCCGCGAATGCAGAAGTTCCTGTTAGACTCCATACATTTAGCTAGATGTGTGACTTGAGTATTACTACACATTTCTGTTACACATTGTATATACCAGAAACCTCTTGGGTCATCATTCCAACTATTGAGACAAACGTCTATCGTAGTAGGCGATTGCAAATTTTGTTTCATGATTTTTTAAATCATCTATCTTCTCTATTAAGTCAAATGTCATGTTCATTTGTAATAATGTTGAATTAAGAATAGTTCACAGGTAGGCAAATCATACATATTGATTTTGTTTTATTGATTATTCTTTCCTTATTATTAACGTCTTACGGGGGCGTATGACGTCATCCACCGGTACAGATTTTTTAGATTTAAGGAATGGATAATTTCGTCGCTTCAAGCAGTTCTTGAGTAGCTCAGCGGTTAGAGCAATAAGGCTGAACTGCTCCCTTTCGCAGTCAGCCTCAAACTACCAAGATTTTTTATAGAAACTCTTTCAACTCAGTTAAATAGACCTCTGAAAATGTAAAAGGAACCTCTGAACCAAAACGCGAGTAGAATTATAATTACAACCTTATTACGGACGTCCTACAAGTCAGAATGCTATGAGTATGATTAATTTCGAGGCCATAAAGTGTCTTGCGCAGATTACTTAATAGTCCTTGCGGCATTGTCCTTCTGCAAGCGATTAGCGAGCATAGTGACAGGTATACCATCCTACTAATATTATAAATCCGAAAGTTTGTTTGTTAGTGTGCAAGTGTGTAAGTATAATTTATGCCACATTCGTCCCGAATTTTTGGCCCACGCCATTTAAAAGTATTTATTCGTCCCGCACGATAATATTTGTGCATATTCGTCCCGCATACATATAATTATTTTTGTTCCCTCTTCACGCTTTAACGACTGAACGGATTTGGATGAATTTTGGAATGTACATAGCTTATACCTCGGATTAACACATAGGCTACTTTTTATTTGATAATAGCGGGCGATGCCGCGGGACACGGCTAGTAATTCATAAAGTCCGTTTGGTTGGTTTGCTAGCTAATTTTAATTATAGTAATTTATACAACATATGTAAACGCTTTCACACTTACAGCCCCTTACTAAGTTTAATGACTTCATGAGTGCCGGAAAACTTCACATAGAATCACGCAGTCACACACGGAACCAGCTACTATGATTTTCTTTGGGGAAAAACTTGTGTTTCCACCGTGAATTGAACCTGATAGCCGCTGCTTAGACGGTAAACGCTCACACAACTAGGCCAGCGGCGCGGCGGGCAGTTCAAATATTGTCCTTTTTCCCCAATTGCAAATTTTCACATTGATGATTCTCCTATATTTTTTTATGTACTAATTAGTATACTTAATTCAGCTAGTTAAATTATGTTTACGTCATTTAGATCTTATCGCCTGTATAACCCTTTTGTAGGAGTAGTCGTACTATATTAGTTGTGCCAAAAACGTAGGTTGTAAATGAGGTACAAATTTGGTCAAATTGTGACTTACAAAATTACCTTTATTGAAATGTGGCTTGAACTGATAAAATGTGTGTCTTAAACATAATTAAAAAAACAAAACAAACAAGTTCTACACCAATGTAATGTGTGTGTGTGATGTGAATGTTTCCGGCACCCATGATACAAGTCTTTAAACTTAGTGTGGGGCTGTGAGTGTGAATGCGAAAAACAAAAAATAAAAAAAAACCATAAACCACTAAAATAATTGCACTCAATTTTTTTATCTGGTGATACCAATCGCTATCCATCAGCAGTACGACCATACCTCACTTTACTTAAAATTCGTAGCACATTTTGAGAAGAGGAAATGTGTCTAATTTTGCACTAAGTACTGCCGCAGAATGAATAATAGTAGGTACTGCGGTAGTGTATCTATTTAAATCATGTAAGTAAACGTGAATAGGTCGCTTATGTGTCCTGTAAACAATGTAGAGGAAGTTTGTGTACTCGACGGCCGAAAACGAAGCTGTGTAAGTTGCAAAAATCTAAATTCCGAAGCTGCTGAGAATTAATTATATATTTTTTTTATACCTTAAGTCATTTAAAATCTTTGTTTTTATTTTCAAAAACGTATCCTTTACAGATGAACAATAGTAAATTGATTTTATTTATATAGCATTAGCCATGCTAGGCAGAACTATAGTGATAAATTTAGAAAGGAAAAATAGTAAAACAATAGTAAAATTTAAAATAAATAAATTAGCCATACCTACCAACTATATAATAAAAAATTACCCAAATCTCTAAACAAAATTAAATTTCATTAAATTCAATTCACATTTCGTTTCATTTCATTGAGTCACGGGTATCAGTTTATTGTCAAATAACGTTTAACAATATGCAAGTGATTATAATGAAATGACAAAGATAATGTTTTATCAGATTATAGTTAAATAATGTTGAACAATAAACGAGTGACTATAAAAAATGAAAAAGATAATGTTTTATTTTTATAATCTGATTTAAATGAAACGAAACGAAATGCGAATTGAAATTGAAACGAAAGCAACCGAAATGAAATGAAATTTAGTTGAAATTGTTTAGTAGAATCTTACAGTAAAATATATTCAATACTTGAAACATACACACAACGAATGTTTTAAACATTGAAGGCATTGTTTAAATTTGTATCGATTGTCGACTTATACGTTTTAAAATCAGGTAGCAGTTATGGAAGTGTCGGTAAATATTGAGAACAGATAATGGCGCGCTAAAAATAGCATGCTTCATATTATCTAGCTTGTCCTTCAGCTAATAATAAGATCCCTTCGGTTTACCTACCTCTTTTAGATACCGTTGAGAGAGTGTTTATCTGTATAAGCTATACGTGTCTAAGATAATATCATTATCATGTACTAATACGTACTGGAGCGTGACTGAATCCATTTTTTAGAGATATATAATTGATCGAACGAAGCGAACTATGTTGACTTGGCTGGTTCAGCATTTTCAGCGGTCTGTCCGTCTGTCAGAGGCTTTTAGCGTCTAAACCATACAAGCGAGGAACTTCAAATTCTCAGAGAATATGTAAAGCTCTGGTCCAAAGCCAAAATTAACTGTGCATTTTTTTATTACTTGTCCATGTATTTAAAAAATTACATAAGTGGGGAGCAATATAATTTTGATATTTATTTATCTGCTTGTTTGTTAGCGTTGAGGATAACTTTACAATAACAGCACGAAACCGTTATTGATCGAGCGAAGCGAGATCTCTAAGTTTACTTGGGTTGTTCAGCACTTTGTCCGTCCGTCCGTTTGTCAGAAGCATCTAGCGTCTAAACCAGAAAAGCGAATGACCTCAAATTCTCATAGAATATGTAAAACTACGGCCTAAAGCCAGAAATGACGTAGATATAAAAATAAAAAATATTTTGGTACCCACTTACACGTATGGGAGCTCCCTTAATATTTTCATTCATATAATTTTAAATGACATTTCTGGCTTTGGGCTATAGTTTTACATATTCTATGAAAATAAGAAGTCATTCGCTTATATGCTTTAGACGCTACATGGCTCTGACAGACGGACGGACGGATAAAGTGCTGAACGACTCAAGTCAACTTAGAGATCTCGCTTCGCTTGATCAATTATTTATCTATGAGCCGGAAACGACAATAATCAACTTATTAAAACTCTGTGCGTATTGGTAATTTCGGAGTCCATAATCAGATCAGCTCCCTTACCGAAATATGTTAAATTGCCAAATTTTACTCATTACCAAGTGTTTTTTTTTTTTTATGTATTTTACCTCATAATATCTCTCTACGAGTGCCGATTTCGAATGTGCTTTTCATGTGGTCTTATTGAAAATTTGATCAAGATCTGATCTCTAGTTTTTGAGTTATAGTCAATAATGCGTGCTTAATACATTAAATCTGATCAAGGTTCTGAAGATAAAGCGGTGAAGTCGGTTTTTTTAAGATTTGCTTGCGTTTATTTTCTGTCACATTCCGAAGTAGTGAAGTAATCATCTTTATCTCAGACTGATTCATGTAAAATTAAATTAATAATATCGATGACGCTGTTTTTAAATAGTCCAATATTATTTGTTACTTAATCGTTACTTTAATCGCTAATCATATCATTTGGCTCTTTATAATAATCCGAGAACTTTCCATTGTTCTAGATAAGTGCTACCAATGTTTTTTTGTTGATACTAATAGTAGTATGTTATATTTTTTTACCTACTAAAAAAATGAGGAGGTTCTCAATTCGACTGTGAATTCAATTTTGTGTGTGTACCTCAGTACTTTTTTGTAGTTGAATATGTTGTGTTCTCACACGTAATAAATAGCAAATATTATGTAACATTATCCAAACATTCGAAAACTAAACAATACCGCGAACAATCAACAATTACCTAAGTCCCATTAGCGCCGTCCTTCAATTCCACGCCTAATATCTGGAACGACTCAATTAACTAGACATTTTCGTAGTATTTCGCGCCATTTTCATGGAATCCAATGGAAATTTTACAACATTAGAGAGTAGAACATTACAGAGTAGTACACGACAGTAACGAGGGAATTAGTTCGTAGAATGTGTGAATGAAGGACGAGTGAATGAACACCATGCCCTTTATTAGAACTTCATACTTACCATGTTACTGACGTAAGCAAATACCTTTTCAACCGACTTCAAAATAGGAGGTTCTCAATTCGACAGTATGTTTTTTTTTTGTTACGCGATATCTCCGCCGATTATGAATCGATTTTGATGATTTTTTTTTTCATTTGGTACTTCTTAGGACCCATATAATTTTTATCGAATCAAGCTAAAACCGAATTAAAAGCGTTAAAGTAGGTTTTTTTAAGCTTCGCTTGCGTTTCAATTATTTAGCATATCCTTTCATTCCCAGGGGTGAAGGAAAGGTGAGTGTAGGGCTCGAACCCACTAAAAACCTCCAGTGAGCAGTCCTTCGCCAAAGTGGGCAAGATAGGGTCGCGCTAGCAGTCACTTGCCTCGGGTGGTCGGCCCGGATACAAATACTGCACCCTGGTTGAGAGCCCCCTGGCTCTCCACCAGCGACCCCACTACAGAGGAGGAGAGAGTAGGCGAGCAAACCGTCTCCTCCTCCCTCCCCAGTTATCTGCGCCGGAGCGAGTCAGGGGATCGATCTCTTTGGCCTGCTCAGCGGCCACCTTCTGCTTCATCACCGCTTCGCAGGAGACCACCGCCTGCCACGATCTCTCGCTGCCAAGCAAAGCGTCTACCACGCTCAGCAGGGAGAGCTCTCCGCCTATGATCGCTGAAAGTGTGTGCCGCTGGGGGCTCCATGCAGCACACACCTCCAACGTGGGGAACGCCGTATCCTCCTTCGCCCCAAAATCGTGGCAGGCCGAGGTCGGCTCCCGTCGTACATACTCTATCTTATCATTATTTCTTCTTCCATTCTTCTTCATTCATTCTTCTTATCATTATTTTTTCTTCAAATACCAGGATAAAAGGAGAATACAAGGAACATTTTGATAAGAGTCTTATCACAAAATGTTCCTTGTCTAGTGCGTAAAATCCTTACGTAATTTTTTTGCCTTTATCTATTTGGTTCAATGCTATCACTCAGACGTGTCTGTGTTTCTATACTTACTACCTATTGAAGGTACCTACACTTATTTTGTATCTAACAAAAGAGGTTATTTACATATGTCAAGGATAACTGTATCGTAAGCGTTAACTCTTGTTGAGTTAACTAACGCGCTAAACCATTATGTAAAAGCATTTTTTTGTTTTTATTATGGCCTTCTGCTATATTATTATGTACCTATATTATTTTACTGTGACTGTGATACACATATTGAATTCTTTCAAGATCAAATGTTTTAAATAAAATTGTAAAATATAGTAAAAAAATATATTTTAGACATAATCTAATTTAAAACATAATTATGAGAGAAGCCACTGGTTCCAGAAACATAGTTTTTAACTAGTTCAGGAGCCTATGGATTCAACATTAACGATGTACTTACATGTCAATAAAGTTATTTGTATTTGTATTTGTATATTTATTCACATGGGCCCCAAAGAGGCACTCATAAAAGTTACGACTCTACTGCCAGATTCCCGAAATTACAACTATCTCGAGAAGAACCAATTGAGATGCGTGAGTTGTCACATATTGGAATTTTCAAATCCAAAACTTGCCACTCTCCCTTTCGCCATTATATATTTTAAGGTTATATATATTTAAAGGTTGTCTGAAAAAGATCGCTTTAAGCGATAAGACCGCCCATTGTACTAGCCTTAGTTCGTTTTAAGGTCTTGAATTATATATACAGTATACAATAGTATACATATAGCTCATGGGAAGCGTGCGGTGAAGATGACGCGAGTTTCACGCTTTTTGTTTACCCAAAAAGTACACATATATTCACAGTATACATATTATTATAGCTCATGGAAAGCGTTAAGTAGGTGACGATGACGCGAGTTCCATGATTTTTGTTCACCCAAAAAGTGCTCAACGCGACTAAAGAAGTTTTTACTTTAAAATAGGCATGACCTTTGCCAAGTTCTTAGAAACCTACAAACTAGTACTTAAGGGTTCTATTCTCAGGTTATATATAGTGTATCTACTTTGCGGTGGATTATTGCTATTTATGTTTGAGTATTGTTCAGTTCTTTGAATTCTTACAATAGCACGCGGACTTTGCTGTTCCAGGAAGGTATTTGTAAGGTATATGTAGGTGCAGTTGTCTAGTTGCTTACGTCAATGTCATTTTCAACCGACTTTAAAATAGGATGTAAGTTTTCATCGTTTCGTATGCTCGTAATTCTAAATCTTCATCCACCCGCACTACTCGTTACTCCGTGATCATGGCGCTTGCAACAGTTCCGAAATATCGTAAACTCAAAACAAACGAAATACATGGTAAATATCCCGTGATACAAACATTTATAATTTAAAATAGGAGGTTCTCAATTTGACTGTATGGTTTTTTTTTGGGTTTCGTACCCAAAGGGTAACATTCACACTCACAGCCCCACACTAAGTTCAAAGACTTGTATCGTGGGTGCCGGAAACATTCACATCACACACACACATTACACCCAGAACCAGAAGCACAAATATCCCTTGGGAAGGAATTTGTGCTCCTGCCGGGAATCGAACCCAGGACCCACGGCGCAGAGGGCGAACACCTGTCCACTGCGCCAACTGGGTCGACAAAACAGGATCCTATTACTAAGACTCCGCTGTCTGTTCGTCTGTCTGTCCGTCTGTCACCAGGCTGTATCTCATGAACCGTGATAGTTAGACACTTGAAATTTTCACAGATGATGTATTTATGTGGCTGCTATAACCACAAATACTAAAAAACAGAATAAAATAAATATTTTAGGAGCAAACAACAAAAGTGATTTATTTGAATATTTAGTTATATATTCACTTCACGCGATAATTCTGCCAATTATGAATCGATTTTGATGATTTTTATAGTTTGGTAGAATATACTTAAGAGCTGGTCCCATATAAATGTTATCGAAATCAATCAAGCCAAAACCAAAATATAAGCGGTGAAGTCGGTTTTTTTAGCTTTGCTGGCGTTTAAATTATTTGGATTAATTTCTTTACGTCGCATTTTTAAACTTCGACGCAATAAGAGTGAAGTTATACTATATATATAGTGAGTGTTATACGTTTGACCGCTATGTGTGTGTGTGTGTGTGTGTCTGTGGCACCATAACTCTTAAACGGATGAACCGATTTGGATGCGACCGGTATGTGTGTGTATGTCTGTCTGTCTGTGTGTCTGTCTGTGGCACCGTATATCTTACACGGGTGAAATTATTTGGATTCTTATCTATAGGTTTGGTAAAAATCGGTGCAGCCTTTAACAGATAGAGCGTCGGGGGTATTTTCAATATTTTTGTTCAGCCCCACACAAATTCAAAGTTGTCATCGTGGGCGAAAACAGTTGAGTACATCACACACACACAATAACACCCAGAATCAGAATCACAAATATCCCTTGAGATGGAAAACTGTGCTCCTGCTGGGAAATGAACTTAGGACTCCCGGCGTAGAGTTCAAAGACTAGTACACTGCGCCAACTGGGTCGTCAGCTTTGGCCGTTTGTCGAATTTAATTGTTCTTCCGACAGTCTTTTGTTTTTTCCGACAGTCGCTTGTTTTTTCCTACACTCATTTGTTTTTCCGACATTCATTTCTTTTTACAACAGTCATTTGTTTTTTCGCTATACATTGTTTATATACACTGGTAGTTTAAGTCGACTAGGCAATTTTCCAACTATATAACGGTGTCTGGCTTGTGAAAATTACATGTAAATCGTCTATCTATAGATTCAGGAATATCCCAAGCAGAAAGATTATGCACTTTTAATATAATATGTAATATCCGTATGACCGACCTTTGCTCGGTTTTTTGTTTTTGGTAGAATTTGTTTGAACTTGTAGCCTCAGGAAGCTCCATCTAGTGTCG
This sequence comes from Lomographa bimaculata, assembly GCA_948107665.1. NCBI lineage: Eukaryota > Metazoa > Arthropoda > Insecta > Lepidoptera > Geometridae > Lomographa > Lomographa bimaculata. Next base: position 4,856,363 of record OX403602.1, on the reverse strand, counting down.
AGTAGAAACAGTTTTTTTACATCGGTCATGGCGTAATAAATGGCGCTGATAGTTTCATAAACCCGGTTTTCCAAATGCAGTTTGGAAACCGAGCATTTGTCGGACCTGGAACGTTGATAAATCGATTCCTTGGGCTGAAAAAACCCTAATCTGTAACTTTCATGAAAACCGTTTCCGAGATCCTAATTACACACACATATATATTATACAAGAATTGCTCGTTTAAAGATATTAGATATGTAGTCAGTGTAAGTGTACAAAACATTTTGAGCAAATACAGAAATAATTTTATGTGAGACGGTGTCTCACCTTTGCCTGTACGTTATTCATGTTAACAAAATCATATTAGACACACCACTAAAAAATATAATTTTAACTCTTAACGACTCTCCAAATAATATTTAAACAACCGTGAAGCTACTACGACGTAGTATTTATATATTCACTGAAGCGTAGTTAATTCTAATTACATAGTACTTCAATTTTGTTCTGTGGATATACGCTCACCTTCAATTCAAATTGACTGAAACAGACGAAGATCATTTAGTTTTTATAATATTAACTGCTGTTTTATCTGTGGCTAGCGTTGGCGCGAAGCCAAGGCAACCGAACGTGGACAAAGTTGGTAATTTTCGTCATCTCGCTCTAGTAAGGAGATTGTGATAGAGACAGGTTGATAATGTTGTTTTTCGTTTTGTTTACTTCGTCTACACGACCTAGATGCATTAATTTGTAGTGAGAGGTCAGACAGACCATCTACTTGATGTAGGAACATTATCTTGCGATGTTTTCTTTTGTTTTTCTCATTTTGGCACTCTACGAGTTAAGCTAATTTTATGACAGCGAATGTATATATTTTTTTCTTTTAATTTTGGCTTCGCGATCTTGTGCATTTACCAGTGTCAAGTAAAAATATGTTTCAAGTGTATTTTATTATTTCATATGATAAGTCCTAGTCACAAGTCACAGTTAAAGTCAAGTAAAATAGTCAAGGTCCAGTCATAGTCAAGTCGTGCCCTAGTAAAGTAGTAGAAACTTTACTTTTATAGAACTTCTATTGGAGTTTTGGAGCGAAGGCAAAAATCGCTTTTTTCTACTTATTATGATTTGCCTACATTTATGCACGTTTACTAAGTATTAAAGGTTAATAATCCACCATTACTACACATTAACACTCGAAGAATCACAGGTATTGGATGACCGCGAATATTTCTACTTTGTGGAAAATACCTTTTTTTAGTTTTGGCGCGAAAGTGAATAAAAGTTTTGTAAATTTTGACTATTTTTTGATTATTTGAGTGTTTATTTGAAAAACCAAAACTTCTGATTATTTGAGTGTTTATTTGTACCGTTAATAGTTCGTGAACTTGTATGAATGTAGGCAAATCATACGAAGTTAATTAATGTGATTTTCGCCTTCGCTCCAAATCTCCAATGGAAGTTCTAGTAAAGTTTCTACCACTTTACTAGGGCATGACCTGACTATAACTCTTTTACTTGACATTGACTGGTGGCTTGAACTAAGTAGTTATATGAACTACTTATAATAAACTTGAAAAATATTTAATACCTATTAAAAATTGTTTAAAAATATATTAATTAAAAAAAACACTTTGTTTTGCGTTGTTTAAACAGTGGATTGTGTTAGATCCCGGTGGTAACAAAATTAAAGTTTGTGTGTGTTGTCATTGAACTTAGTGTATGTCTGTGTGAGTGAGATAGCGTTTGCGATGCGACAGCGTTTCTAATAACCATTGTTTTTCCGCTATGTAAACATGTTATGGTATGTTATTGCTGCTAATAAATTATTTTTCATTCCTTCTTTGAAGTACCTAGTAAAATTAAAATAATTGTGAATAACTGTTATGACACTAACATGTCAGTAACCGCAAACAAGCGGTTAGTCACTTTCCACAGGGCCCAGTAAACGTAGTTAATAATGACTCAAAGCTGCAAAGCCTAATAAAACTGTCTGTGAATTATATCTGTCAAACATTGGCACTGACAGCTGCCAGCGTTTGATTCAGCTGAAACCCGTCCGTAGTCCGTTTAGACGACGCCAGTCGATATGTGACGCTATTATATAAATACCAGCCGTGCCCGCGTTTATCAAGTTCAAAAGTAGCCTGCGTTAATCACCAAATTGAGGGTAGTTTGTAAGGTGTGCTGCCACTTGCAATTCGTCCGTACTAGTCTACAATCTACTGCGAGTTTAAGAGGTCTTACAGCCTTCGATCATCTCAATAATAAAAAAATATTTTCTTTTAATTTTGGCTTCGCAATCTTGTGTATTAAGCCAGTGTCAAGTAATATTATATTTCAAGTGTATTTCATATTAAAAGTCCTAGTCGCAGTCAAAGTCAAGTAAAACAGTCAAGGTCCAGTCATAGTCAAGTCATGCCCCAGTAAAGTGGTACAAACTTTACTAGAACTTCTATTAGAATTTTGGAGCGAAGGCGAAAATAACGTTTTTCAACTTCGTATCATTTGCCTACACTTTTGCACGTTTACTAAGTATTAACGATTAATAATAATCCACCATTATTACACATGAACACTCGAAGAATAACAGGTTTTGGAAAATTATACAAAATCAACAAACAATGCCATTTTTTAACTTTCGCGGCAAAGCTCACTCAAAATATTGTTGAATCGTGAACAATTACTACTGCGTTAAACTCAAGACACTTAGACACTTTTACGACCTGTGAACCAGAGAATAGTTATTGGCGGGCCCGCCACGCGAGGATTGCCAGGCGTTTCGGTAACTTGGTTTGCTTTGACTGAGCATCTGCTTCTCTTTTTGTACGAACTGGATCGTATAGTTCCTTGGCATACTCTCCGAATCGTTTAAGTTAATCGAGCTAGCAGCTCGCTCGGTCTAAATATACCAAAATCCGAGCTAATAAGCAGGGGTGTGTCACCTGCCTATTATTGTTGTTTGGCACGTTGCGCCAGATTGTCACGTGTTGACTTGGAACATTGTTTACTTGTACTCATGTGCTTCTGCGTTGTGTGTGTGCTATACGTAAGTGGGTATGGGGTTAAGATTGAGTTCAAACAAACATGCAAACGCTTTCACACTTACAGTCCTATATTAAGTTAAAAAAACTTGAATCGCGGGTGCCGTAACACACGCATTTACAACCAAAAACACAAATTTATCTAAGATAATTTGTGTTCCCACCGAGGATCGAACCCGGCGCCCTCACGTAAGGTGTAACAAACAAACTGGCAGTTCAAAATTGATAAATAATTAAACGCAAGCAAAGCTAAAAAACCGACTTCAATATATTTTGGTTTTGGCTGTATCGATTTCTATAAAATATATATGGGACCACCTCTGAAGTACTTAATACAGTATTCTACCAAACACAAAAAAAAATATCAAAATAGATTCATAATTGGCGGAGATATCGCGTAACAAACAAACAAAAAAAAACAGTCGAATTGAGAATCTCCTTTTTTTGAAGTCGGTTGAAAATTAATCTTTTATAACCACATCACCATTTACCAACATGTGAGATTGTGGTCAAACGCTAGATCATCAGCTGTAATGTCTCCCAAGTTCCAAGAGATTGTGTCTGCTCGATTAGTTTCTGGTATTGGGAAGAAATATACCTATATACTTAGTACTTATTAATTTTGGAATGGAAAAATTATCGCTTGAGGCGGGGTTTGAACCCGCGGCCAAAGAAGAATATTGAAGGAAAATAGGTCGAGTGATTTAGGTATATCGTTCTGCCTTCATAGTCGTCGCATTCTCATTTTCGTCATGGTGTTCGAATGCTAGCCTGTCAGAGAAAAAACTACGCGTAAAGTGTTCATAAATAAGTAGCTATTATTGCTACGTGTAGCTTTTTACCAAACTTGGTTAAACTTAACTAAAATAATAAACATACCATAAATGCAAATGCTTTGACACTCAAAGCCCCACACTAAGTTCGAAGACTTGTGTCGTTGATGCTGGCAACATTCACATCTCACAATCACTACCAAAACTAGAAACACAAATTTCTATCGAGGATAATCCTTGTGTTTCCACCGGGATCGAAACTGATGCCTGCTTAGAAGCCGACCGCAGACCAAACTGAGCCAACGGGCAGCTGAAGTTCAAAAAATATTATGTACACAAACATTTATAGTAAAGGTTAAAGATGGTTTAGAGTAAGACGATCTTTAATGTTCGGCAAAGTTCCCAAAATGCTTGCTGCATTACCACGCTGTATATCCTCTTGCTGTATTATCCTCTGTCCCAAATAACCCTTTTTCATAACATAAATATTTATATTGTAAAAAAATTATAGTGGTATATACTCTGGTAGCTCATTATCTCATATAGTCCGCTATATTAACAAAACAATAACAAGAATCTAATCTAGTCCGAGACAAATATTTACTAGCATTTTACGTGAGATCTTAAATTTTCGCACGTTAGTTTACGATCGTTCAGAGAATAGCCTGTTGTTATTCACTGTTCGTAGGATTCGTTTGCTATTTAGTACCTCTAGTTTTCCTTATTTACTAATAAGCTTGACCTCAGTTAAAACCAGATCCGAATTTGAACTATTCTGTAAGTCTATGCTATAAATAGCAGAGGTAAATCTGTAGGAAAATACGTACTATAATTATGTATGCGTTTGTGAAGGTATTAGATATTCTATTTTTTACCGACTTCCCAAAAAAGGAGGACTCAAGTCCTCCAAGAGGTACTCAAGTCGACTATATATAGTTTTTTTTATGTTTGTTACCTCATAACTTCTCTCCACGTGAGCCGATTTCGACATTTTTTTTAGTTTGAAAGATGTTGCTTTCTTATTGATCCCATTTAAATTTGATCACGATCTCATCAGTAGTTCTTGAAATATCGTCAATAATGTCTATTTTGTGACGAATAATGCGTACTTTGACGATGTTCTCGTTTACCCGACTTCAAAAGTTACCTCATAACTTCTTTCGTTGTGAGCCGATTTTGATGATTCTTTTTTGTTTGAAAGCTTGGTGCTTTTTATGTAGTCCCATTTAAATTTGATTAAGATTTGATTAGTTTTTGAGTTATAGTCAATAATGCGTGTTTATACATTAAATCTGATCAAGGTTCCGATGAAAAAGCGGTGAAGTCGGTTTTTTTAAGCTTTGCTTGCGTTTAATTATTTTACACAGTTTTGAGACGAGACGTGCAAGTAGTTTCTTTTTTTTATTCTCGATAGGCATAGTTTACTTTGCTTACAGGCATCTCACCTGATAGAAAGTGACGATGTGCATGGAGCATGCTTCCCTAGAAGCACCTATTCACTCGAGATTTAAAGACTCGCAGATTGTACTTGTATTGGGAAACACAGAATCGGACAATGAGTTCCATTCCTTAGCAAATGCGACCCCTGCAAGGTTTTCCCTTAATGGGGATTTTGAGACTTTTAGCGTCAAAATCCCCACTAGCCCAAATTTCCACAGTAATGGGGATTATGAGACTAAAATGATCATGGCGCTTGCAACAGTGCCGAAATATCGGAACTCAAAACAAACGAAATACATGGTAAATATCCCGTTATTGATACAAACATCTATAGTGAAAGTGACCATGGTAGCTTGAAAACTTACATTATGAGACTAAAAGTCTCAAAATCCCCATTAATGAGGAAATCGAATGGGGATTTTGACACTAACCCGATGGAAGGGGTGCGTCACACTTGAGCATTCCAGTTCAGTGCCTCCAAGATATTATATAATTCGAACTCCTGCATGGCAAAGCAATGTGCTCTTCACCCTGAGATATTATAATATCTGAGATAATACAAAACTGCTATATTATTATTATTATAATTTTTTTTTTTATTTCTGTCAGGCTAGTGTTTTACCACTATCTCACCTGATGGTAAGTGACGATGTGATCGAAGCTGGTAAACACACTAGACCTGGAATACGCAGGCTCTCAAGGATAACTGCCGGAACACCGTATTTGGCTTGATTAATTAGATACTCTAGTTTTCTTGCGTATAAATTATTCATTTTTTTAACGAGCGAAGCGAGATCTCTTAGTTCACTTGGGTCGTTCAGCACTTTGTCCGTCCGTCCATCCTTCTATCAAAGGCATCTAGCGTCTAAACCATATAAGCGAATGACTTCAAATTAACATATAATATGTAAAACTACGGCCCTAAGGAAGGAATGGCATTTAAAATTATTGTAATTCAAATATTATGGGGGCCTCTCTATCTACCCTTGTGGGAATCGTTGAAAAGGGCTTGACAAGTAGAGTACGAAACGGTTTAAAAAAAACTATGTTGGAAAATAACGATTTGTTAGGTTATTTTTTATCTACCCTTGTGGGGTATCGTTGAAAACGGCTTGACAAGTAGAGTACGAAACGGTTTAAAAAAACTATGTTGGAAAATAACGATTTGTTAGGTTATTTTTTATCTACCTTTGTGGGGTATCGTTGAAAAGGTCTTGACAAGTAGAGTACGAAACGGTTTAAAAAAAACTATGTTGGAAAATAACGATTTGTTAGGTTATTTTTAAGCTATTGCATAGCTTCTATCGCGGGCCTTGAGCGTGGAGATCTAATCCAGAAATTCCGTAACGAAAAAACCTAACGCCCCCCACGACTTCACAAAAAGTTTTCGGTTACGTTGAGTTGCGAACTCCGTACAGATGCATTCGATTCAGTATCCAATACCAATAGGCTACTGAGTCTTCTAACTATAACATCGAAATAAGCCTATAGGTTTTGACGTTTACGTTTTTAAAGTAAACGTTAAGATCTATATGCTTATTTCGAAGTTATAGTTAGAAGACTCGGTAGCCGATTGGTACTGGATACTGAATCGTATGCATCAGTACGGAGTTCGCATCTCAACGTGACCGAAAACTTTTTGTGAAGAAAAATGAACTGAAAAATAAAAAATGCTATGCAATAGCTTTACCGCGGCAGTCCCCGAGTGCCACACGTCTTATCTACCCTTGTGGGGTATCGTTGAAAAGGGCTTGACAAGTAGAGTACGAAACGGTTTAAAAAAAACTATGTTGGAAAATAACGATTATTTAGGTTATTTTTTATGTACCCTTGTGAGGTATCGTTGAAAAGGGCTTGACAAGTAGAGTACGAAACTGGTTTCAAAAAAAAAAATGTTGAAAAATAACGATTTGTTAGGTTCTTTTTTATCTACCCTTGTGAGGTATCGTTGAAAAGGGCTTGACAATTAAAGTACGAAACTGGTTTCAAAAAAAAAAGTTTTTTGAAAAATAACGATTTGTTAGGTTATTTTCTATCTACCCTTGTGGGGTATCGTTGAAAAGGGCTTGACAAGGAGAGTACGAAGTTGGTTTGAAAAAAAATATGTTGGAAAATAACGATTTGGTAGGCCACTGTTTTTAAGTCACTGTTTTTAGACCTATTTTGTCCCGGAACTATCTCAAAAACGACTTCACACTGAGTGCTGAAACTTACGTAAGATATCCGTTATATCCTGTACTTGAACAACAAATACAGAAATCAAACAATTATTATATAGAAAAAAGTTATGAGCAAGTAACCTCAAAAGATTTTCTCTAAGAGGTAAAATGTATGCGCGAGATCTCTGTTCGGCGCGAACGAATAGTTGATTTATAAACAGATACAAAACTAACGAGTTTTTAATAGTTTTTATTAGAGTCAAGGGCGCAATGTGCATTTCAATGAGCCCTAGAGGACCAATTTTAAATTATATTCACCCACTACTTACTGAGAATTGACTCCAATTGATAAATAGCTCATTTGAAACGTATACCATAGACAATGCAATTGTTAATGGGGTTACATCATGCGCATATAAAAGAGTACTGACCTCGTTCCCACTACGTTGGCTGAAAAGTTTTTTTTTTTTATATACTAGCCGTGCTCTGCGTCTTTGCCCGCTATTATCGAGTTAAAAAGTAGCCTGTGTGTTAATCCTAGGTATAATCTATGTACATTCCAAATATCATCCAAATCCGCTCATCCGTTAAAGCGTGAAGAGGGAACAAACATACTTACACACACACTTTCGGATTTATAATATTAGTAGGATTAGTAGGATAGCTTGTCCGCTTTTATTCCTCCGACAAAGATGGCAGACATTTTTCGGGTTATAATACATATTGTACGTAATTTAAGCGCAAGGAAAACTTAAAAAACCGTCAATAACACTATATTTTGGTATATGTTGATTTTCTCAAAAAGCGCTTAATCAATTTCGATAAAATGTATATGGACCATCTCTGAAGCATGATCTACCAAACAAAAATCATCGAAAATTATTCATAATTGGCAGAATGATCGCGTGACATACATCCAAAAAAATACACAGTTGAATTGAGAACCTCCTCCTTTTTTTGGAGTCGGTTAAAAACGACTTGTCTTTTAGGTACTACGGTACGCGTTTGTAAGACACAATCGTATCTTCCAATACTAATAATTTTTTTTTTTTATTTGTGACAGGCTATTGTTTGACCACTATCTCACCTGATGGTAAGTGACGATGTGATCGAAGCTGGTAAACACACTAGACCTGGAATACGCAGGCTCTCAAGGATAACTGCCGGAACACCGTATTTGGCTTGGCGGCAGACTTTCAACTTGATGGTGGTAAGCTACTTTGGTAGCAAGCCAGGCGAGCAACAATAATAATAATAATCAGACTAATATATTTTAAGTATAAAGGTAAAAGTAAGGAAAGTAAGTGTGTTTGTATGTTTGTTACTTCTTCACGCTCAAACGGCTGGACCAATTTAGATGAAATTTGGTATGGAGGTAGCTGATACCCTGGATTAACACAGAGCTACTTTTTATCCCGGAAATTCCGAGGGTCCGTGGCTTACGCGGGTAAAACCGCGGGGCGCAACTGCATAATAGTATAATAAACGCTTTCACACTCAGCCCCACACTCAGTTCGATAACTTGTGTCGTGAGTGCCGGAATCATTCACATCACACAAACAGAATCACAAGTTTTCTCCTCGAGGGAAATTTGTGTTTCTGGTTCTTTTTTTATGACAGAAAGGTTTGGCCGCTATCTCACCTGATGGAAAATGATGATACGGCCGAACATGAAGCATGCAAGAAGATACCTATTCTGGGTGTGATTGTGTGTGATGTGAATGATTCCGACACCCACGAAACAAGGCTTTTTCTTCAAGAGAGTTTTGAGAGGTGGTAGAGCATTTTGTGAGTTGCTCGCCTGGCTTGCTACCAAAGTAGCTTACCACCATCAAGTCGAAAGTCTGCCGCCAAGCCAAATACGGTGTTCCGGCAGTTATCCTTGAGAGCCTGCGTATTCCAGGTCTAGTGTGTTTACCAGCTTCGATCACATCGTCACTTACCATCAGGTGATTACCATAGTGGTCCAACACTAGCCTGTCACAAATAAAAAAAAAAAAAAAGTCATCGAACTTAGTGTGGGGCTGGGAGTGTTGCCATGTGTAACGTTATAATGTTAGGTATTTATAATAAACTCTACTCTCGAAATAAAGTTCTAGAGTCACAAGATCGAAATCCGCCATACGAGAAACAATCTGCAGATAATAATAGAACTCTCTAGACAGCAGATTGACTATAATTAATATCCCGTTATTGAATATTATAATATAACATCCATATTACATAATTGTATGCATTCTGCGTCCGATCTCTGAAGGTTTTCCTGCTGAGGTAACGGCTCATTGTTCTCTTGAGGAATTTTCACCATTGACACCACACATTTTTTAAATTTATAAATAGCGCGGCTTCGTCCGCTATTATCAAGTTAAAAAGTAGCCTATGTGTTAATTCTAGGTATAATCTATGTACATTCCAAATTTCATCTAAATCCGTTCAGCCGTTAAAGCATGAAGAGGAAAAACATACTTACATACTTGCACACTTACACACAAACTTTCGGATTTATAATATTAGTAAGATAACTAGCCGTGCCCCGCGACTACGCTCGCTATTATCAAGTTATAAACTACTCTATGTGTTAATCCTAGGTAAATATAGCTATGTAGATTCCAAATTTCATCTAAATCCGTTCAGCCGATAAGGCGTGAAAAGGGGAAAAACATACTTACACACTTACACACAAACTTTCGGATTTATAATATTAGTATGATGACATACCTATTTCTTTAGGTACACAATTGGAATTACGATCTAGCCTATATAGAGTAGTTTAACCTTGCATACTAAACTTGACTTTGACCTAAACTGCTAAGTAGTAAGTAGTTAGTATAATAATATAAGAATTTGTCAAATTACACTTTCCTTACTGTCTCTATTACGTGAGGTGTTTAAGGGTGGAGGAGTTTGATCTTAATCTCACCCAATCTCACGCGGGGAATGAGGGGTCTCGGCAAATATCATGTATTTTTTTCTACAAGTAAAATTGCAATTATAATTTAGTTAAATCTATATAATAATACAATATTTATCGGGTTCTTAGCCTTAATTTTTTTTAAAAATAAATGCAACGCAATCGGTTACCTATTTCCACATTTTGAAAAATCTCACGTCAAGATTGTTGGATGAGGGCTCGATCAAAATCTCACGACGTCTCACCAAGGGGAAAGAGGGGGGCGAAAAAGTGACAAAACCTGTCACATCACTACACTCAAAAGGTTCAGTTCTCTTGAATCTTCTCACTAAGTGTGTTTTTTAGAGGAACTGGATTACCTCAACGTGTACATTGTGACACACATTGATACCGCTATAGGGAAAAATGTGGACGACGCGTTTTGCTTCCACATTCATTGTGTGAACCGCAATATAAACTCCTTGTCTGAGTCGGTGTTACGTGATGAGTACAATATAGGATTCTTCAAGTCGCGAATGAATAGGTATCTTCTAGGCTTGCTCCATCGTCGACCACATCGTTGCTTACCATCAGGTGAGATAGTGATCAAAGGTATGCCTACCTTAAATTAAAAAAAAACGTAAACATCCAGTTGACTGCCAGTACTGTTTCGCCGTCACGAAGAGAATATGCCTTTTGAAGCATCAATTCCGTAGTTATGATTGGTGGTTCCGCAACTGTCGCATTGGCCAGTCACAAGTATTTGTGCAGACGACACACATTGCGCCATGTAAAATAAGCCTCATAAGCTATCAACAGATTTTATAATCTTTGGTTATAAGTACATACTTAATAATTTTTTTTTTCAACCGACTTCAAAAGAGGAAGTTCTCAATTCGACTGTATGTTTTTTTTGTATGTATGTTACGCGATATCTCCGCCAATTATGAATCGATTTTGATTTTTTTTTTGTTTGGTAGAGGTAGTTCCATATACATTTTATCAAAATCGTTAAAGCCAAAACCGAAATATAAGCGATGAAGTCGGTTTTTTAAAGCTTTGCTTGCGTTTCAATTATCTTTCTTTAGTATTTGTCCCTGTTAGCGCAGTAGGCATGTCTTTCTACGTCGCGGGTCCTGGGTTTGATTCCCAGCAGGAGTATAATTTTCTTTGCCAAGGAATTTGCGCTTAAGATTTTTTCCAGCATTCACGGTACAAGTTAAAACGAAAGCGTATATATTCACTAGCCGTGTCTCGCGGCTTCGCTCGCTATTATAAAGTTAAAAAGTAGCCTATGTGTTAATCCTAGGTATAATCTATGTACATTCCAAATTTCATCCAAATCCGTTCAGCGGTTAAAGTGTGAAGAGGGAACAAACATACTTACACACTTGCACACTTACACACAAACTTTCGGATTTATAATATTATATAGCCGTGCCCCGCGGCTTCGTCCGCTATTATCAAGTTAATTAGTAGCCTATGTGTAAATCCTATGTAAAATTTGGAATGTACATAGCTTATATGTACATTCCAAATTTCTTCCAAATCCGTTCAGCCGTTAAACCGTGAAGAGGGAACAAACATACTTACACACTTACACACAAACTTTCGGATTTATAATATTAGTAGGATAGTAGAATATTTAAATGTTCACTATTTCCTTAGCATAGTAACACGGAATAAAAAATCACTCAACACGTTAAGGTCAAAGCTCTTTAAACTAGAAACTTCACCGAATTACGTCGTAATTTCATCTGAAAATAATCCCGAACTTAACACTTACCAGTTCATTAGTTCTGACGGCAACCTTTGATCTCGTCCAGAACGGCTCGTATTTACAATAAGCGCAAAAAATATTCACGGTGAAGAGTGTGGAAAACTGAAAATAGTTTTGCCTTTGAACAATACTCGTAACATATAGAAAACACAGTATGCTCTACCTACGGGCTCATTGCCTATATTTACTAAAACTTTTTTTTTTTTTTTTGTGTGACAGGCTATTGTTTGACAACAATCTCACCTGATGGTAAGTGACGATGTGATCGAAGCTGGTAAACACACTAGACCTGGAATACACAGGCTCTCAAGGATAACTGCCGGAACACCGTATTTGGCTTGGCGGCAGACTTTCAACTTGATGGTGGTAAGCTACTTTGGTAGCAACACTAAATACGTCTATACAGCAAAGACCTAAGTTACTTCCAAGGCACCGAGCTTATAGGTTTTAACTCAAGTACCAGTGAGTAGCGTTCCCATCGTGCTGGCGGCATTGCCTCTCTGAATTGCAATGCTAATACGTTGAGCCAAATAAGTACCAGCATTTTGATCACAGTATGCTAGATAAAATGTTTCATTACTACCCAACTGTGCGACGCAAAGAAGGGTAATGTGTTTGACAGTATTGTATGTTTGTTTATTTGTGGCACTCTTGAGAACAAACTTGAGAATAAAACCGATTTTGTTTTTTTTTTCTCTGATACATGTTGCTTTCCAGTTTTGATCAAGATCTGACTAGCAGTTTTTGAGTTATCCTCAATAATGCGTATTTTGTGGACTACATTGACGATGCTCTCGTTTTTAACCGACTTCAGAGGTTACCTCATAACTTCTTTCTTTGTGCGCCGATTTTGATGATTATTTTTTTATTTGAAAGCTGGTGCTTTCCACGTGGTTCTATTTAAATTTGGTCAAATCAAATCACTAGTTTTTGAGCTATTGTCAAAAATGCGCGCCAATGCGCCAGAAGCTATAGTAAATAATATTTTTTAACGCAAGCAAAGGTTAAGAAACCGACCTCACCGCTTTATCCTCGCAACTCTGGATCAGATAAAATTAATTTTGAGGATAACTCAAAAACTGCTGGTCAGACCTTGATCAAATTTACATGGGACCACATGTGAAGCACCAGTTTTAAAATAATAAAATAATCATCATAACCGGTTCTCTTAAAAAAGTTCTGAGAGTGATTATGATCTTCCAAGTGCTCCATCGTCACCATAACATTGAGATAACGGTCAAATATCTGCCTATTCTTAATATAAAAATAATTTGACGACCCAGTTGGCGCAGTGGACAGGTGTCCGCCCTCTGCGCCGTGGGTCCTGGGTTCGATTCCCGGCAGGAGCACAAATTCCTTCCCAAGGGATATTTGTGCTTCTGGTTCTGGGTGTAATGTGTGTGTGATGTGAATGTTTCCGGCACCCACGATACAAGTATTTGAACTTAGTATGAGGCTGTGAGTGTAAATGCGTTTGTTTGCGTTTGCGCTTGTTTTGTAATTAACAATAAAATGAAATAATAAATTGGCTTCATAAGCATGGTTTTTAAATCTAGTAATCGTTCCTTCTGAACTACATACATACAATCATAATCTTCCTTTTAGCTTTGCCGTAGTCGGGTAAATATCAGCAACGCTATCAAACGTGACATAATACAGTGTCTCCTCTACCAATGTATAGGTACGGTGCTGATATTTGTCAAACAAAAACATAAAAAATATATGAAATAAATAATTTTATATGGCTTCCTGGACACTTGGCAGGAGATTACGTTTCACATAAAGAGGATATTCCAGTCATTTGTCTAGATATAAGCTTTCTGGTTATGTTCTGAAAAATATACACATGTTTTCGTTATTTTTTATACATTACTTGTGTGATAAAACTATAATATACATTTAAATTTACAGTTTGGTGGTCACCAAGTTTCTGTGATCTGTGATGGTCACCCTTCGATTTCACGTCATCAGCACAATGAAATAATTTATGAAATTAATAAACTAAAGCAAATTAATAAACACAACTAACCTACAGTTAAATAATTGTTGACTGGTTTATTTACATTCGCCCGCTATTATCAAGTTATAAAGTAGCCTATGTGTTAATCCTAGGTATAATCTATGTACATTCCAAATTTCATCCAAATCCGTTCAGCCGTTAAAGCGTGTAGACAAACATACTTACACACTTACACACACACTTACACACAAACTTTCGGATTTATAATATTAGTAGGATTATTTGTAAACTAAAGATACCTAGAAGTCCTCTTCTCTTCTAAATTTTTGCCACGGGGTCTATAAACAACTTTACCTACTTGTAACATGAAATTATATGCCCAGAAAAAAATTTTACAGATCCGCCAGTAGCGAGTGCCCCGGTTTGCCCCCCCCTCCCTTCCTCCCCTAATCTGGGGCTGGAAATTGAACTCATTGCCTACGTCTTTGATCCTTGAAAAGTAGAGTCTAGACAACAGTCTCGATCATCGGCGAATAGTAGCAAACCTATCAGTTACAGTTTGCATTACGGATAGTTTTTAAGGGAATTGATGTGTAAGACAATGGTCAAATAAATACCATTCCTAAACTTAGAAAAATACCTATCAATCTTAAATAAAAAAATAAATAAATATTTATTTATATTCTACCTTAAATTGAAATTATACATATTTTTTTTATTTTTTTTTAATCTATATTTTGTAAGGGCTTTGAGTCACTTTGCGACTATGTCAGCCCTATGGGTACACTCCAATACTGCATAACTACAAAATGTTTTTGACCTTGACAAAAACATTTTGTAGTTATGCAGTATTGGAGTATTTCGTTTTAAGAGTATATTAATATATAATATTATATGTCAGGAAAGGACAAACTATTGATACTTATGCAAAACATTTTGTAGTTATGCAGTATTGGAGTATTTCGTTTTAAGAGTATATTAATATATAATATTATATGTCAGGAAAGGACAAACTATTGATACTTATGCAAAACATTTTGTAGTTATGCAGTATTGGAGTATTTCGTTTTAAGAGTATATTAATATATAATATTATATGTCAGGAAAGGACAAACTACTGATACCTATGCAAAAAATAAACAATCTTTTTAAATACAAAAATCTTTTTATACACAATAAAATTTTCTATTACCAGGTCAAGTTTGTGTTTCTCCGTCAAATTTACCCGCCGATAAGCTTCTTGAGGGGAAATCCCACATTGTGTGTCCATATTGACTCTTTACCTTGGAATAACATAAAATATGAATATGTAGATTAATTAACCTGATAACACAGGAAGCCGCCATGTACACTTGTTTGGTTTTTACCTTACCATATCAGTTACTTGCTAATTGGGTAATTCCACAGTTTATTTTCCCTGCAATGGTAGCTTGATAAAGGAAAATCAATTTTAGTTACACAAATGGACATAACTATATCGAGTTCCCACCTGCCCCATTGATATTGATATAATATATATATGGGATGTGGTCAAATGCGGCAAGCATGCATATGGAGCATATGGAGCATTAAAAAAAATAGGGACCTCAATGGGACAGATGGGAGTATATCGATATAATCATGTCCATAGCCATTTTGTTAAAGGGGCTGCACCATTACTAATATCTATGGGCCAAATGGGAATATTATTACCATCTGCCCCTTATACTTAAATGACTTAGCCCCCTTGAAGACAACTTAAATGATTAGGCCGATGTTTCGCACATACGAGAATTGTGAATCGTCTTACGAGGGTTTACTCCTTGTCTTCTCTCTCGCTCGCACATTTCGATATTTTTAATAAATACAATTAGCTACGTGTGTTTTTGAAAATGTTTTCTACCAAATTTATAAACATTAATACAATGAATGTTTTAATCTACCTTTCGTTTTTCATATCTTTAAGTTAAACGAAGAAAGCGTGAAAATCACATTGAAATTTGGGAACTGTGTTTTTTATTATCTTAATGAAGGATATGATAGCGAAAAGAAGTTTGAAACAACCTTGTATTAATATCCATATAGTAAGTTGAAAACATTTTCAAAAACACACGTACATAATTGTATTTATTAAAAATATCGAATTGTGCGAGCGAGAGATAAGACAAAAGGAATAAACCCTCTTAATGCCTGGACGATTGAGCTGCTTCGCAGTATTCGGGAAATTCTCTGAAAATTAAATAGATTTTAAAAACCTTGTCTCAAATATATTATAATTTAAACATCAGATTATGTATTACATTTTCTTCCACGAATTATTTTTTTGCGCCAGCGTTATATTTTCTTGGAATCGGAAAACCCTGTCATCGCTAGTTACATAAAAACGTCAGATTAGCCCTTGTTCCAAATTTAAATTGGACCACCATCGTTGAATTTAAACGGAGTGCTTACATTATCTTTGGTTAAATTGTTGATATGATAATCGTATAGTCGGTTTTTTGGCGCAAAAGTGAAAAAAAGTTTTTGTTGGTTTTGTAATATTTTTCTTTTTAACCGACTTGAAAAAAGGTGAAGGTTTTCAATTCGGCTGTATACGGTAATACGGCTGGACCGATTATTATGATCTTTGATTTGTTGGATTTGGCTCCACCCCGAATAGCAGAATAAATGTTACAACATCGGAACTCAAGACAAAAATTTATAACATAACATCATTTTGCTTTTTTGTTGTAATCTCGAGAACGGATTGCAGATTATGATGAAAACTTTAGTGAGTTTTTTTTGCGTAAGCCAGCAAAGCTTCCTGGTCAAAAAAAAATTATCTTTGGATGTGGTTATTAATTTTGGACAGGATACGGCTGTTGAACTTCAAGCACTAGGCAAACATAAACATGATAAGTTAATAGTGTAGTCATTAAGTTTTTATGTATTTAAGTACTGGGCAAACATAAACATGATAGAGGTAATAATTTAATCTATTTTTTTTAGTATGTTATTAAAGTACATGGTAAACATAAACGTGAAAGAGGTAAAACATTTTTTCTTTACGTGGCAATGCAACGCATAAAAGTTACCTATACAAACGACTTTATTACATATATGTATGTCTTTTAACAGGAATAGCAGTAAACAATGTCATTTCACACACACTCATTACATCATAATAGTACTGTCAACGACTACAGTAGGTATTTTGTGTGTTCCATGAACTGATATCTTTTTTTGTCACGTTCGGTGTATTTTTTCTTTGACGGCGTTTATCAAGTTATAAAGTAGCCTATGTGTTAATCCTAGGTATAAAGCTATGTATATTAAAAATTTCAGCCATATCCGTTCAGGCGTTGCACGTTGTAGCGTGAAGAGAAAACAAAAATACTTACACACAAACTTTCGGATTTATAATATTAGTGTGATTAGGTAATATTCTCGCATATATCTTTAATTTACAGTGCTGCCAACCCATGAAAAACAGGATACGCTGTAACGTAGCACGATAGGTGTGAAACATTTATATTATATAAAACATTTTAATTATTCATTACAGTATTTACGCCCACCACTTTTCGTCACACAAAAAGGTTGCGGATTGGAATTTCAAAGCCTTCCCATAAAAAGTTTCACTTTAAAATGTCTTTGGTTTTAATTTTTCTTACACTAATTTCTTTTTTTGTTTTAAGATAATCCCTTTATAAATCTAAGTAATCAAAAGCAAGCAAAGCTTAAAAAAAACTGACTTCATCGCTTATATTTTGGTTATGGCTAGATTGACGTCCATAAACAAAAATAAAATTTACCTCTGAAGTATAGGGTTACAATCTACAAAACAAAAAAAAAATCCTCAAAATCGATTCATAATTGGCGGAAATAACGCGTAACGTACATACAAAAAAAACATACAGTCGAATTGAGAACATCCTTTTTTGAAGTCGGTTGAAAAGATGGGATCAAGCCAAATACGATTTAGTTCTGTCATCAGTTTGTTGTAGCACTACAGGTTTTTGTAACCGGTCAATACAGCTGTCAGACGGTAGACGGCAGTTGTCACCGACATAAAACGTAATATAATTTATAACTTGCGTCACAGACTAATCTAAAAAAAAACTGAGGTCGTCCGGCCGCCGCGCAGTCTCCGCCGTTTTATATCCGCGTGATTTCCAACGGAACATTCGTAAATGGAACATAAAAAACATGTTTAACTTTTAAATTCAAATTTTGTATTCGATCTTGAATTTTGATTTTGAATTTGGATTACCCGCTCATTATGCGACCGGACATGTTTATGCAACAGGATATGTTATATGTGACGGTTATTTTTTGTTGTTTGACGTTATTATGACGTTCATCATCCGTATACAGCGAAGGAGTGGAACTCATTGCTTGCGTCTTTGTTCCCCGAACGGTATTTGTAATCTTGTAGTCTAAGAAGTTAGTTGAGTTATTGGAACGAAAGTTCCTTATCGCGCGTTGCGAAAGGAGGCTTGACGGAAAAAATTAAGACCAAAAGTTGTAACGACACTTTTTGCTATAGTTGTAACCTATACCACGTTCTCGTCCGATCACCGAAGTTAAGCAACGTCGGGCGCGGTCAGTACTTGGGTGACCGCCTTGGAACACCGCGTGATGTTGGTTTTTGCATGTTTCTTTTAATTTTGGAACGAAAGTTCCTTATTGCGCGTTGCGAAAGGAAGCTAGACGGAAATAGAACTTCGTTCCATCCGGGTGTCCCTTGAAACCTCTCAAGTTTTGATAGTTACTTCTTCTAACTTTAGTAAATTAAAATGTAATTTATTTAAATTAATTATAGACAAATGTTATGTTTGCTGACTTCAAAAAAGGAGGTACTATGTTCGACTGTCTTTTTTATGTATTTTCACCGATTTGTGGACCGATTCTTAAAATTCTTTTTTCGTTTGATAGATTATAATTCAGAAGTGGCCCCATATAATTTTTATCGAAATCAATCAAGCCAAAACCAAAATATAAGCGGTGAAGTTTGTTTTTTTAAACCTTTGCTTACGTTTAAATTATGTTTTAAATAATGACATACCTACTTTTTTAGATATACTATTGTAATAACGATCTAGCCTTAAGACTAATAAGTAATAAATTTTTTCCTGAACTGCTAAGTAGAGTAGTATACTCATTTTTACCTACTACTTGACATTTGAACACAATTTGCTAATGATATTTTCACTTTATATTGTATTAAATTGTGACCCGTGGGGAATCCCAGATACTACTGGAAGGACGAAACGGAGGTATACGGTATACCTCGTGGCAGAAAGTTGCAGAAGACGCCATTTCTATCTGTCGTCTGTTTTTGGGATATCCGCCATATTACCACACATTCTGTGAAAAAATCACCCAGATATCTGTCCTTAAAATTTTGGGAAAGGCAGACAGACATGCGACGCGGCATGCGGCGTAGACTTCACTTTGCACCTTTAAGGTAAGGAATAAGAAACAGAAAATAAATATTTGACGATCAAAAATGTTGTAGACTTGATTAGGAAATATTTTTTTTAATGCAACCAAAGCTTAAAAAACCCGACTTCACCGCTTTATCTTCGGATCCCTTGGTCAAATAAAAATGAATTAAACACGCATTGTAGCACACATAAAAAAATAGCCGAATTGAGAACCTCCTCCTATTTTTGAAGTCGGTTAATGTCCAGAATACCGGCACGTATAACGAAAGAAAATCAACAATTTAATTTAATATATTCTAAGAATCAGTTGTAAAACTCTCGGCATACTTCACGACAACATATTTTTATCTTCCTTTACATCTACCGAAGTCGGTGCCAAATTAATTCAAATATCACGAGTTATATTAAATTGTTATTAATACAGATGACTAGAGTATTAGCAATCATGAAACACCTCCGAAAAATAGAGACACAGTTTTTGGCACTTGACATATTAAATTATGTGCTGATTTGTTTTCAGTGATGGAAAAGATTCCTGAACGCCAAAATGTTAAGAACTGACATTTTTCTACCGACTTCACAAAAAAGGAGGAGGTACTCAATTCGACTTTTTTTAAATGTGTGTTACCTCATAACTTCATTCCACGTGAACCGATTTTGTTTTTTTTGTTTGAAAGCTGTTGCTTTCGGATTGGTCCCATTTTAATTTAATCAATATCTGATCAGTACTTTTTGAGTTATTTTCTTCACTACTCTACACACTCATTTTATATATGTTAATAATTAATAATAATAATAATAATTAATAATTAACGCTATATACGTAACCTGTAAGTACGAGTTTTTGACTAATTTGTCTAATGTAATTTGTTATCCGTATTGGGTCTTCACGATACAGGCTTGCCTAGTGTGATGGCCATAGATATATCCTTTCACCTGTAAGCTATCATCAGCGATTAGCAAAATGTATAATTAATGTGTATAAACTAATCAAATTGTTTGTAAACTTTAACCACTAACCGCTGCAAAATATACATTTTTCATTTCAATTTAATCAATATCTGATCAACACTTTTGGAGTCATCTCTAGTCTTATATAATTTGATAAAAACCCAAGCACATTTTGAACTATTAAATTAAAATTAAAACGGGAATTAGAGTGACTTACGCGTTGTCGATGTCTAAATCGACAATTGTTTCGGCTTCATTCGGAAGCCTTCTTCAGGATGAGTGCGGAGCGCTCGCCGTCGCGTCCCACCTCACACTGCACGCGTAAGTCACGCTAATTCCCGTTTTAATTTTAATTTAACATCTCTAGTCTTATAAAAACATTGACTTTGGTGGCCTACCAAATCTTTATTTTCCAACATAGATTTTTTATAAAGCTGGTTTTGCACTTTACTTGTCAAGCCCTTTTTCACGATATCCCCAAGGGTAAAAAAAATAAAAGACATTTTACTCCCCACTTACATCTATGGTAGCCCCCTTAATATTTTCATTTATATAAATTTAAATGTAATTAATCTCTGGCTTTGGGTCGTAGTTTTAAATATTCTATGAGAATTTGAAGTCATTCGCTTATATGGTTTAGACGCTAGACCACACCACTACACTGGTACTTAGTTTACCCACTGGTAGTGGGCTTGAGCACTTGAGTTACCTATAAGCTCGATGTCTTGTAGGTAACTTAGTACTTTGCTGTACATAGTTTTAGTTTAGTTTTAGGAAATATAGGTAATAGACGCTAGATTTTTTTATTTTTTTTGACAGGCTAGTGTTTGACCACTATCTCACCTGATGGTAAGTGACGATGTGATCGAAGCTGGTAAACACACTAGACCTGGAATACGCAGGCTCTCAAGGATAACTGCCGGAACACCGTATTTGGCTTGGCGGCAGACTATCAACTTGATGGTGGTATGTCTCTAACGGACGGACGGACAAAGTGCTGAACGACCAAAATCAACTTATAGAGCTCGCTTAGCTCGATCAATAACCATGTAAATAAAAGAAAATATGTTAAAGGTGTGATTCTATAGCTTTTACGTTTAAATAAAATAATATTTCACGTATATTTAAATCTCATGCATATTATACTTTAATTAATACCTGTCCTACATTAAAACTAGTGGTTATGTGAACTATAAACCTCGCGTATTTTTCGAAATGCTGAATTCTTTTTTTATTTTTTAAATCCCATATCACCGCCATTTTGTAAATTTTCCTAAAACTGAATCGACATAAAAATCTATATAATTATGGAACTTGCTCACAACATTTTACGAGAATCGGTTGAGAATTGCGACCTCTAGCGGAGAACAAACGGACATCCGGACATCCGGTCATACGAAAGCCATTTTGTCCAAGCTGAAACGGAGACGCATCGCTCGCGCTCGAGCATTTAGAACAAAACATTGTCTAAAATAAAAAAAAAAAAAAAAAAAAAACGTTTATTCACATGGGCCCCAAAGAGGCACTCATGAAAGTTAATGAATCTATTGCCAGATTCGCAAAATTACAGCCATCTCGAGAAGAACCTGGCAAGAAACTCGGCGGCGCATTTTTTTTCATTCATTTTTTTTTTAATATTCTTAATTTCTAATACATAATTTTCTTAACCTAGGTGTTATTATGTAGTCGCTAGAAAGAGCCTGTGCAGTTTGCCTCCATGCATCCTTGTCATTAATATAGTATAAATACTCTAGGCTCGCTCTACATGCTTGCTCGTCTATATTTATGATACATAAGTATAATTAGCAAGTTTTTATATTTATAATATTTTATTTTAAATAAAACAGTAGTTATTATTGACTATAATAGTCAACAATAATTGATAATTTATGAATATTAGTTTATTAATCTATAAGGAGTGTTTCGTATATAAAAGGCATATGTCTCATTTGTAATTATTATATAAAAATAGGCTTAGATTGATTAGAGGTTTTTTTTAAATATTATACTTGTCTACTAATATTATTATGTTAGATTATACTTCTTTGGTAAATATAAAAAATAAAAATTCTTTGTAATTTCCTATAGGAACAAAATTGTTCCACTGAATGTTATTGTACGTCCGAAATGGACATTTACTGTTGATACTTTTATATGACTAAATTTATAAGACCCTTTTGTTAACACAGTTATCTAAATATATATAACTCAAAGGTGACTGACTGACTGACTGACATAGAAATCTATGAACGCACAGCCCAAACCACTGGACGGATCGGGCTGAAATTTGGCATGCAGGTAGATGTTATGACGTAGGCATCCGCTAAGAAAGGATTTTGATTAATTCTACCCCCAAGGGGATAAAATAGAGGATCTATACCTAATTAATAATAATACTTCTTAACGCGAGCGAAGCCGCGGGCAAAAGCTAGTATGCAATAAAATTGTTTCTGATTCTGATTTTTTCTGACGAGAATTTCTGATTCTGATATATAATATCAATTAGGTATATGGGTCGATGGCGTAATTGGGCATAAAACGATTCTCGAGGTAAGATTATTTGTCGACTTATTTCATTATGCTAATTATGCTCGATGACGAAACTTCTCCGAAGACATGAATGAGATAAATATGTTATGAGGTTGAAATTCGCAGCGGGATAACTTCGCGGAAAATACTGACATAGTCGATTTTCCTTGAAATGGAAAAATAAAGGAATATCAGCTACTTTCTTTGGAAAACGCGAGTAATTTCTGTCGAATACGGGGTTCAACCAACAATGAGGAAAAGAAACTAGAATACGAAATCATTTCTTGTTTTGTTTCAAAAAAATGGTGCATGACAATTTGGTGAGAAACCAACGTCACTGTCTTTATGCCTATTTTGTCCCATGGTCTATATGAAAATATCTTTGTTTACAAAGTTGTTTTTCTTTCATTATTGGCTTCGCAATCTTGTGCATTTAGCCAGTGTCAAGTAATAATATATTTCGAGTTTATTTCATATTAAAAGTCCTAGTCACATGTCACAGTCAAAGTAAAATAAAATAGTCAAGTTCTAGTCATAGCCAAGTCATGCCCTAGCAAAGTGGTAGAACCTTTACTAGAACTTCTATTGGAGTTTTGGAGCGAAGGCGAAAATCACGATTTTCAACTTTATATGATTTGCCTACACTTATGAACGTTAACTAAGTGTTAAAAATTAATAATCCACAATCATTACACATTAACACTCGAAGAATCACAGGTTTTGGAAAAATTTACAAAATCAACAAAGCTATTTTTTCACTTTCGCGCCAAAAAATCTATAAATGTAATTTATAAAATGCCAGAAACCTCTTGGGAGATATCCCAAAATCACAAAACAAAATTTGCATTAGACGATAATAAAAAAAAATATTATTATTAATCCGTTAAGTCTAAGGTGTGAAGTGTCAACTGGCGTTGGCTTGCATATAACGGGGCGCGGGATATATTATATAGTATTTAAACAATTATTACTTATAGATTGTATAGAAATACATAATCTTAATTGTAAGAGGGAAAAAAGTCCTAAATCTAAATGAGCTAAGGGTTAGAACAAGATTCAAGATCTAAGAACATTCTAGTTTTCTTATTAATAACCCTGTATACTTTCACACACACAAACTCGATTGACAAACTTTACATATTCAATCAACAATCATTGAAGATACATTTATACAATTGAAGCACTCAATTCATACCATTGACGCACAGTTATTTTTTGAAAGTGTAATTTGTTTACGGTTCCCGAAATATAGTCCACGCGATCTTGAATATTTGCATCTCAATCAATCGTATTCAAAAATGTTACATATACCACGAATGCATTGAAAAATACATAATAGATTGGCCTCGTTTCAGTTCGGATAACTGTAAACACCGTTACAGTGATTTATTTATATGTGCATTTGGCGCATCACCATTATGTTTGGTGTCACAACACTAGAGTTCGCCTATCACTAATGCAGGGGATTGCCACTTCGGGTAGAATATATATTTTATTTTAATTATTTCATGACCATGGATGCATACTCCTTCAGTCGAAATATTAAACAAATATTAACAATTTCTATTTTTCATAATAAAAGTCTTTGTCACAAGTCACAGTCAAAGTCAAGTAGTCAGTCATAGTCAAGTCATGCCCTAGTAAAGTGGTAGAAACTTTACTAGAACTTCTATTGGAGTTTTGGAGCGAAGGCGAAAATCACGTTTTTCAACTTTGTATGACTTGCCTACATTTGTGCACATTTACTAAGTATTAAGGGTTAATAATCCACCATTATTACACATTAACACTCGAAGAATCACAGGTTTTGGAAAATTACACAAAATCAACAACGCCATTTTTTCACTTTCGCGGCAAAACTCCGGTAAAATGTATTCTTTTCTATGATTGCCACTGTCACCCGTCAGAATTCCCGGCAAAAAGGTAGAGATTTTAGGTTACTTTTGGATTGCTAGAGTAGTTATGACGATTAGTCATCGAGATAGGAAATAAACCTCCTTTTTTAATTTTGCCGCGAAAATTAAAAAATCGTGTTGTTGATTTTGTATAATTTTCCTTTTTTTGATTATTAACAGTTAATACTTAGTAAACGTGCGTAAGTGTAGGCAAGACATACCTACAAAAATGAGAAACGTGATTTTCGCCTTCGCTCCAAAACTCCAATACAAGTTCTAGTAAAGATTCAACCACTTAACTAGGGCATGACTTGACTGTGACTGGACCTCGACTATTTTATACATGACTTTGACTGTGTCTTGTGACCAGGATATTTAATATGAAATACACTTGAAATATATTATAACTTGACACTGGCACCAGATCGCGAAGTAAAATTGAAAGAAAAAAATCCTAGTCCTTTTCTAAAAAAGCCTTCCCAAATTATAAACCTAAGGTGTAAGTCAAATTTAAAAACTTGCATGTAGGTCAAATGTAAAAACTTGCCAAGTGCAAGTCGGACTCCCACACCGAGGATCCTACACCACTACAAAATAGCACAAGTCTCATGTTACCAAGATTCGATTACACTCGGCACGTTATTAAAACGTGTTGCTTAACTTTCAAACATACAAAAATACCAGCAAACTAGTAACATCGCAAAATGCTCCTTTGTTTTAAATAATAATAGAAAATAATAATAAAATACAACAATAATTCCCTGCGTCGCAAACATTATAAACAAAGAAGGATTTACTGATACGTCGTTGAATTAAGCCGAGCATTTTTATCAAAGATTTTTGTATGAAACAAAACATATCTACTACCATTGTGTTTAGGTCCGAGCTCACTAACATAATGTAACCACCGTTTGAACATTTTTATTGTGAAGAGGAAAATGCCTTCCACTGCCCTTCCTTACTGAGGTGAAGGAAAGGGGTGTGTGGAGTTCGAACCCACTAAAAATCTCCCCGTCCGTCGCCGAGGTGGAGAAAGATCGCGCTAGCTACATTTATTCCACTGCGCTCCACGAGAACATTATTAAGTACAGACAGCAAGTAAAGCTCAATTTTTTTTAAAATATATGTGGTTACTAGGCTTGCCCCGCGGCTTCGCCCGCTATTATCGAGTTAAAAAGTAGCCTATGTGTTAATCCTAGGTATAATCTATGTACATTCCAAATTTTGTCCAAATCCGTTCAGCCGTTAAAGCGTGAAGAGGGAACAAACATACTTACACACTTACACACAAACTTTCGGATTTATAATATTAGTAGGATTACGTTTCGCTTCTTTTAGGCGTTTCTAATAAAAACGTGTTTAATAGATTAAATGAGTAATATAAAATATTTTAATTATTACATTTAAAATTAACTTTGTGTTACCAAAAATGTTTACTGTGTTTATGAACGGCCCATGTGTCTATTACCACGTGACGTGATGCTAGACTAAAGGACCTTATTATACAAAGCGGCCAGGGCGCGCGTCCACGTCGCTTCCCCTGTCCTGCTTTATCAGTTGCAGTTAGGCTCTAGTGTAACAAAATATACAAAGCTATTTATATCAAGTCCCTACATTAAATATGGTGGATAAAATAGACGAGAACAAGAACCATTCGTTCGTAGGTATACGTTACCTCACTTTATTTATAAATAAATATCTAGCTTGTTGGTCATAACATCAAAACATAACAAAAACTGTAGGTACAAAGTAAATTACCTAATTATATTATTTTCAATAACATGTTTACATGGAGAAACTCAAATATTGTTATTTTGAGATAAGACGGGCTTTTGTTTACCAATATCTATATTATGCAGACCGTTAGGTCCGAATTCACCAAGAAAGGTTAGTAAAAAAATTAAGCGAATATGCAAAAAAAATGGCACTGTCGATTTTTCATTATTTTTCAAAAATTTTGATTCTTCGATCACACTAATATTATAAATCCGAAAGTTTGTGTGTAAGTATGTATGTTCCCTCTTCACACTGTAAGGGCTGAAAGGATTTGGATATAATTTGAGATGTACATAGCTTATACCTAGGATTAACACATAAGCTAACACGAAGACGGGCGAAGCCGCGGGGCACGGCTAGTGTGTAATAAAGATGGATAATTTACCGTAATTACTTAATGTAGGTAAATGTGACAAAGTTGAAAACGTAATTTTTGCCTTCGCTTCAAAACTTTAAATGAAGCTTTAGTAAAGTTTCTACCACTTTATTAGAGCTTGACTTGACTATGACCGTACCTTGACTATTTTATTTGACTTTGACTGTGGCTTGTAACTAGAACTTCTATCGCACTATTAAAAATCCGAAAGTTTTTTTCACGCTTTAATTGCTGAACGGATTGGGATGAAATTTTGAATGTACATAGCTTATACCTAGGATTAACACATAGGATACTTTTTAACTTGATAAACCCTGGCAAAGCCGCGAGGTATGGCTAGTTATGAAATATGTTATATATACACTTGAAATAATTTATGACAATGCCTAAATGCACAAAAAAATAATTTGATGACAATTTTTTTTTTGTTTGAAAGATGTTGCTTTCCAATTGGTTCTCTTTTTCTTTTTTCCTTTTTAATTTGATCAAGATCTGATCTGTTCTTGAAATATCTTCAATAATGCGTGTTTAGTACTAGTTTTATTTAGTTCTAATCTGATCAAAGTTCCGAAGATAAAGCGGTGAAGTAGGTTTTTTTTAAGCTTTGCTTGCGTTTAATTATTAAATGCCAATGTGAGTGATAATATTAGTTTAAAATTGTCGTGGAAAACTAGAATGATATTTGTAAATCGAAATTTAAATAATAAATTCAAATTCGCAAACTTTTTCTCGAACTAAGCACAAACAAATAAATCGATATAGTAATCGATCAAATTACGCAATTTAATCACCAAGCAAAATATTTACTTACGTCACGCAGCAGGCGCCTGCAATTAGGTGATATTCGATATTCGAATCGTGTGAACTCGAATTACTCTACACGTGTATGTGTAATGACACAATGACCTACCTCGAGTCGATGAACGAAGAAAGTTCAACAAGTATCGATTGATTGAAAATTGTTTGTTGCACAAACAAAAACAATTTGTACACAGGCGAACTTAATGCTATGAAGCATTATCTTCCAGTCAACCTCGGTGTATCGTGTAGATTGTAGAAATGCACATGCTATGGAGAAGTAAGTTTTATTTATTACTAGCCGTGCCCCGCGGATTTTCCCGCGATTATCAAGTTAAAAAGTAGCCTATGTGTTAATCCTAGGTATAATCTATGTACATTCCAAATCCGTTCAGCCGTCAAAGCGTGAAGAAGGAACAAACATACTTACAGACTTGCACACTTTCACACAAACTTTTGGATTTATAATATTAGTAGGATTTTAATTTGTTTTAACCTAATAATGTACACCGATTAATATATAATTCTGTCTATCTAATTTATTAATGGACATAATTGTTGACCTCGCTATGCACTTTTATATTCCGGTATATATCTTAGGCCGAGGATCGGGGTAAATTGAAGAATTGCTGGTACCTGCCTCTGTATCTCATGCAAATGAACACGCAGTACAAAGCTGAACTTCTCCGATTGCTCTGATATAAAAAGTATTAAATTAGGTAAAGGTTTTAGCTTAATTTGATGTATTTATCTTTTTTACCGACTTCACAAAAAAGGAGAAGGTACTCAATTAGAATGTATTTTTTTTTATTTATATGTGTTACCTCATAACTTCGTTCCACGTGAAGTTCCGACTACTAGTTTTTGAGTTATATCAATAACTAGTCGTGCCCCGCGGCTTCGCCCGCTATTATCAAGTTAAAAAGTAGCCTATGTGTTAATCCTAGGTATAATCTATGTACATTCCAAATTTCATCCAAATCCGTTCAGCCGTTCAAGCGTGAAGAGGGAACAAACATACTTACACACTTACACACAAACTTTCGGATTTATAATATTAGTAGGATGCGTATTCCGTGGACTACATTGACGATGTTCTCGTTTTTAACCAACTCAAAACTTCTTTCTTTGTGCGCCGATTTTGTTGATATTTTTTTATTTGAAAGCTGGTGCTTTCCTTGTGGTTCTGCGTGTTTAATACGTTAAATCTGATCATGGATACGAAGTTAAAGCGGTGAAGTCGGTTTTATAAAGCTTTGCTTGCGTTTAATTATTCGTAATAGCAATAAACATTATTCTTTCTTCTCTTAATTGATATTTTACTAGTCGTCCGTTAGCAATTAATGTTAGGTTCGCGGACCGTGAAGAGCGTCGTGAAAGGTCACACTTACGTAACTATATTTCTAGGAGACGTTAAACTATGCAAATTGCAAATGTTTTTGCCTAGACGTTTGTTTCCCCTTGAATGATCTTGGTAAAAATAAGACATAAATATGTCATATTTTTACGCTATTTTTATAAAATCATCGGGACATCTTCTAGCTTCGGACTGGTCACTGATATACAGAGTAAAACGAATTAATCACACTAATATTATAATCCTAAAGCTTGTGTCAAAGAAAGAAAGAAAGAAAGAAAGAAAATAGATTTATTCGGGACAACACGCGACGTTACATTATGTACATAAAACAACAAGAAGACACATAAAAAAATCCAAAAAACAAACAATATAACGCCGCGTGATGTCACGAATGAGGTCCCGACTCAGCATATAACTAGGTAAGTAAGGGCAGGACCCTCCTACCTACCCAGTAACTGGTTTTCAGGCGGAACCCATGCATGACATCACGCGCATCAAAGTGTGTAAGTGTTTGTTTTCTCTTCACGCTGTAATGGCTATACGGATATGGATGAAATTTGCAATGAACATAGCTTATACCTAGAACACATAGGCTACTTTTAACTCGATAAACATTGATATGCCATACCGAGTTCCGCGGCTTCGCCCGCGTTAATTATTAAGTTAAAAACTTATATTATTAAGTTAAAAACTTATATTTTTATATTAAACAAGCGATCCGCCCCGGCTTCGCCCGGGTGTGATAAATGAAGAACCGCACGACCGATTTTGTGCAAACTTCACATAAACCATCTACGAAATAGTCCGAACAAAGCCTAAACATTTGGTTTGGATAGGTGAGCCCGTTCTTGAGTTATAAAATTACAACGAAAAGTGGCATTGATTTTTATACATAGATGAACAACTCAAATACCAATTTTCATCGCTATAAATTCTATAACAAAGAACTTTCATACAAACGTTTTCACCCTATTTAACCCTCTTCGGGGTAGAATTTCCAGCGGTTTAGGCTGTACGTTGTCTCTAAGTCAGTCAGTCAGTCCAGTGAATCAGTAGGTATGTGAGGACAAATATTCTTATAGTATTCGTTGTAATATTCATATCTATAGTATTAAACTGAAAGTATGTGTTCTGTGTGAGTATGAGACTGTCAAGACATTTTTGGGTCTAGCTATACTCATGTATCTACGTGTTTTTTTTTTCATAGTTTTTTTGTATAACGGTAATACACGATGGCTTTTGTAAAAGAACACCATCATATCAGGGTTTGTCGTCAGGAATCAAACAATAAACTTGCTTTGGAACACTTATATTCTTGTCTTATTTTCTTAATTCACGCTCCCGACCAACACTGACCTGCTTCTTACAGCTCCACCATCCGATCGATGGCATTAACCAATCACAACCCGGGTTCCTACCCGCTACTTTTTAAATTCCGCTCTATGATTGGCTAGCATCATCGGCCGACAGTGGCGCAATGAGTAATTCAGATTTACCCACATAAAATAATATTCACAGATTTACTATCGATTTATATATATTTTTTATAATTTTTTTTATTCTAAATAGGCAAGCATTTGACCGCTATCTCACCTGATGGAAAGTGACGATGCGGCCAAAGATGGAACATGCTTGCCTAGAAGGTACCTATTCACTCTAGACTTGAAGACACCCAGATTACACCGTTCAGGGAACAAAGTCGCAGGCAATGAGTTCCACTCCTTCGCTGTACGGATGATGAACGTAGAAGCAAAACGCTTCGAGCGAACTGGAGGTATGTCAACCATAAATGGATGACGTTTGACAGTTTGTCTTGTTGTTTGATGGTAAAAAGGGCATGAAGGAATTATATCATTTAATTATACCAATTATGATTGCAAATTAACAAACACTAACATTTTGTTGGGTGCGCGTTCGCCTTCTGAGCAGTCGAGTTCGATTCCCGGCGGAAATACAAGATTTCTCCTCAAGGAAAATTTGTGTTTCTGGTTCCGGGTATGATGTGAATGTTTCCGGCACCCACAACAAAAGTCATTGAACTTAGTGTGGGGCTGTGAGTGTGAAAACGGTATGTTAACAGTGCAATCACCCCATACAAAAAGTTTCTACCAGTAACGGGTTTCCAGCTATTGTACCTACATCAAAGTTACTTTATTCAAAAGTGTTCAATATGTACCATTGTTGGTTTATAACACAATTCAGTCTGGGAGTCTAGTCGGGTTCAAGAGTGTCCCGACCTCAGTCGAGACGGGTTCAGAAAACTCAAGAGCTCCGGGACAAGGGCATTACTTTTCATTTTCCTTTGTGGGTTTATAAGAATATATTCCTAAGGCGTTGCGAGGGTAATCTAAGAGTGTTTTGAAATAATGCGCCGCTGAGTTTCTTGCCTGGTTCTTTTCGAGATGGCTGTAATTTTGCGAATCTAGCAGTAGAGTCATGAGTGCCTATTTGGGGCACATGTGAATAAACGATTTTGAACTTTGAGGGAGAAGAATGTGCTTCTTCAAAGGTTGTCTGTAAGATATCGCTCTTAGCGATAAGACCGCCTGTTGTTACACTTATTTTCTAGATTACTATTCCTTCATGTGTTTGTTAAGGTGTTCAATAAAGTGTTTATCTATCTATCTATCTTCTTGGTATATTTGTTTTTAGAGTTCCGTTTCCAATCGCAAATGGGAACCATATTATTGACCAAAATATCATAAATCATAATTTGCAACACTTAGCCATACCACGAAATACTTTGATCTCAATAGTTATATACCTATATATATATATATATATATATATATGATATATGATATCCCAAGAGAATTCTGGTATTTTACAAATTACCTTTTTTTTTTTTACACTCACATTATCATTTATTTAGGTAAACCTATTTATTCGTATATATATATATATATATATATATATATATATATCTACTATCATATAATATTATAGGGCTTAATTTTAATATTAACTAAGTACAGTCTAACATGTCAAAATAAAAATATTTTTATCAGTCAATAAATAATACATCCAATATATATGGATACGTCAACTTGTGCCCCCTCGCCCAAACGTGCCCATCAAGCTAGCCGCGTTCCCACGCTGTATAGCGAGAGAAATTTGTTGCCCGAGGTATTCGCCTGACCTCGGGTCTCGTCCCCTCTCCCGCAGACGCCGTCCTAAGGCCGCCACAAACTTTTTTGCTTCGGAACACCACGGCCCCGCCACCTCCACAGCAAACGGCACAAACTCGTACGCTGATTCCAAATCAGCATATTTGTGGTGTTTGCCTAGCGCGGCTGCCTCCGCACCCCCACCGGCGATCCTCTGGGTTGCAGGCAGATGGCAGGATGCGAAGGTACTCACGCATGTGGCATCCCAGATGAGGCAACGCCCTTTTTGCCATGGAATCAGCGTAAGTCCATCCGGGCGCTTACCGTCGGAACGCGAGAGGCCGGGAGGTTCGAGCACGCACGGGACCTCGGCCGAAACAAGAGCCCTCCGTAAAATCTCATTTATGGCATGGTGTCGAGGCCTCCGTCCAGCGCAGCGAGTACAGCTGAGTCCGTGCAGGCCGTCTGCCTCCACTTTCGCTCCACAAATACACACATGCGGCTCGCAAACTGCACAGCCGAGTCGGTATCCCGCGGCAACCCTAAGGGAGTCGTCGTCCAGCAGCGTGCCCAAGTGAGGAGATGGTAGGGCATGCAGCCAGGCGCCAGACTCCGGCTTAGAGGTGGCGTTTAAACGAGCCAACTCGACTCCCGAGGCTTCGTTGCGCAGACGAGCGAGTGCGTGCGCTCCAACAATTTCATCCCAACCTCTCTGTATACCAGGCCTTGCAGGTAGGTCGGCTTCCGGATATAACCGAGCCCACACGCTATGGGCTTCACTGACGAAAGGAATGCTGATATCGCCGCCCAAATCCGGCACCAAGCGACCGACCAAGCCTGAAACACCATACGAAGAGGCGAGAAAGGCAATAGGACCGCACTCCTGCAAACGGCGCACTCCCAAACCACCAAATCGGATTGGCAGGCTAGCCTGACACCACTGCACCTCACTAAGGCTAATATTGAGCATCTCCTCAACAATACGTTTAAGTGTATCATCAAAACTGAGGACCCTTTCTGGGAGCTTCCAAGTAGGTGCCGTCCGCATGACATACGTCAGCTTAGGCATCCCGAAGCAGATCCTCAAAAGCGACAGAGATACGTGTGCCGGGAGATGCCTAAAATGTTCAGCTAGTGATGTCAGGGTCTGCGTTTTTGACTCCAAGCTATCCATCAAGCCCTCCGCAAAAATGGGGGAACCCAGGAGGTACAGAGAGTTCCGGTCCATGATTCTGAGCCCAGGGATTAGAGACGTAAAACTCGCACTTGTTTCCGCCACCACCGAGCAACAGGGATAGAACTCGCACTTCGAGGTGTTCACCTCCAAGCCCAGTTCTTTCAAGGCGGGGAAGACTGCCATCACGTCTCTCTGGACTACCTCTGGACTGCCGCCAATTGTCCCATCATCCAAATACCATACGTTAAGGGGACTCTCTAGGGACTTTATGGCTTTGTGAATTGCCATGCTGAAAACAAGAGGCCCTAGGGGGTCCCCCTGCTGTGCCCCAACCTGAGATGAAATACAATTGCCGTCGATCGACAAATTGCTGGGGGATGCATAGCACTGGCACAAGAAGGGGAAGATTGACGGTGTCAACTCTCTGACCTGTGACAGCAACGGTCCCCTTTCAATGCTGTTAAAAGCATTGCGAATGTCTAATTTCAGGAGGACGTCGTTACTTTCCTCACGCATTACGAAAGCCCGTGTCGCGTGGATTGCGGCTTCACACCCAAGGGGTGTGCCAAAACCCAACTGATGGGGTTGAAGATAAGGTGTAATCGAACCTCGAACTGCCTGGCAGCACAGTTTTGCGACCAATCGCCAGAAGGTATTACCCACTGCTATCGGCCTTATGCCACCATCCTTCTTTTGAAGGGCACAAAGAGACCCACCGTAAAGAAAAGGGCAGACATCGGTGTTCAGGTTCCCTTTCAATAGAAAATTGCAAAGGCGCGTGAGGGACTCCAGCAGCTTGTATCCGTTATCGCCTGCCGACGAAGAGGTCAACTCCTTGAGGTGTTCCGGGCGCAGTCCATACCAGCTGCCGAGCCGCCAATTACCTTGTATATAATATATATCTAGGTTTTTTAAAAATATTATTGTGTAACAAGATAAGAAATAATACAGTTCAGGGATACCCAGAGTTATAAACTTATATAGACCAAAATCCTGCGCGGCTAGGCACTGCGCTCGTCACCCTGAGACATCAGGTGTTAAATCTCTTAATGCCCTGTATCAGACACAGAAGAGAGAGAAGAACTGTCACAGGATTCGAAACCTTGACCCCCGATTAGAAGCTGTAGGTCTATTCTAGTCGTCAATCGACGATTGTTCGAATTGATACAACGTCGATACAACAGTCGATCGGTTGAAAGTTCAGTCGAATCGATGCACGATGGTTCATACGAAAAGAAAATCGTTCGATTTTGACATCGATGCCCGGAATAGACGCCCTGCACGTCTATTGTGTAGGTCAAAATTCGATTGTTCGAATTGATGCGACGTCGATACGTTAGTCAATTGGTTGAAATTTTAGTTGATTCGATGTTCATAACAAAAGAAAATCGTTCGTATTCGACGTCGATGTAAAGATAATCTATGCCCGGAATAGACCCCCTGGTCGTCAAACTTCGATTGTTCGAATTGATGCGACGCGCGACGTCAAATACTACAGTCGATCGGTTGAACGTTCAGTCGAATCGATGCGCGATGGTTCATACGAAAATAAAATCATTCGATTTCGAAGTCGATGTAAAGACAGTCTATGGCCGGAATAGGCATGAGCATACTTCGACAACGCCTTCACAGCTACAAATAAGATTGCCTTTCTCTATATTACAGAGTGACATAACTATACCTACCTATGTATAAATAGGTAAAACCCTCCGTTGTTGTACTCCGACTATTGTCCGATAAAAACAGGAATAACGTTATACCTATAGTGTACACGCAACAACAACGTGTTCACAGTGAAAATTGTTAGTGACTCGTCCAATCACATATCCATCTAAAATAATAGGGAATGTGCGTATAAACATAAATAAACGTTTTCACAATCCAATTCACACTCATAGCCCCGCAGTAAGTAAGACTTGTATCGCTGGTTTTAGGTCACTCATACATTACACTCGAATTTCTATTGGTGAGAATCTGTTCCCATCGGGAATTGAACCCGGAACCGCCATCGTAGGTAAGTTTTTTCATAAATTTTTTGTCAAACAATTTTTTTTTAATGATGTACCTATTCTTTAGCTGCACCATTGGAATAAAGATCTAGCCTTAAGACTAATGAGTAATCTAATTTTGACCTAAACTGCTAAGTAGAGTAGTACTAAAAATGTGTCCAATAACACGTTTCTTATTGTCTCTATTAAAGGGAAGACACTTTGTTCTTGTGTTCTTTGTTAATAAAGTCTCAGTCACCGACATAAGGTCGCAAGCCTATCGGTATTCTATCGGTTACATTTCGGCGAATGTGCGCAGGAATTACACGAATTAATACCCCCATGCCCGTTTTACCATCTAACAACAAGACAAACTGGCAAACGTCATCCATTTATGGTAGACATTCCTCCGGTTCGCTCAAAGCGTTTTGCTTCTACATTTGTCATCCGTACTGCGAAGGAGTGGAATTCATTGCCCGCGTCTTTGTTCCCTGAACTGTATAATCTGGGAGTCTTTAAGTCAAGAGTGAATAGGTATCTTCTAGGCAAGCGTGCCACATCTTCGGCCGCATCATCACTTTCCATCAGGTGAGATTCTTTCGTTGTGAGCCGATTTTGAAGATTCTTTATTTATTTATAAGCTGGTGCATTCCATGTGGTCCCATTGAAATTAGATCAAGATCCGATCTCTAGTTTTTGAGTTATCGTCAATAATGCGTGTTTAATACATTAATTCTGATCAAGTTCCGAAGATAAAGCAGTGAAGTCGGGTTTTTTTAAGCTTTGCTTGTGTTTAATTATTTTAAGCTTTGCGTTTAATTATCTAAAGTAACCAAATAAAAATGTAGAGTATACAGTAACCTATTTTTTTCCTACACCTCCTCGGATGACTGGCAGAAAATGCTGTATTAGCATTCAGTTCTCCGTGTACAGCTAAATTGTGCAAATAATAAATAAATAAAGTTATTATGTATGCCCAAGATCTTATATTACACTAGCCGTGTCCCGCAGCTTCGCCCGCTATTATTAAGTTAAAAAGTAGCCTATGTGTTAATCCTAGCTATATTCTATGTACATTCCAAATTTCATCCAAATCCGTTCAGCCGTTAAAGCGTGAAGAGGGAACAAACATACTTACACACTTACAAACAAACTTTCGGATTTATAATATTAGTAGGATAGTAGGATACACATAACATAACAAATATTACGCATCATTTATCTAATCAGCTGAGATAAAAGACAAGACAGTCACATCTGTCACTATATATATATATATATATAGTCATGTTTAATTAAATATAATCATTGTACTGGTGCCAATAAAAAGTGAAGTCACGGGACTTACCTTTTAACACTTAACAATACAGAATAGTTAGTAGTTACTATCCATTACACCTATTTATCATCAAATGGCCTTCACTCTGCAATTTGAAGATATTAGAGTACCAGAAAAGTACCAATTTATACCTTCTTAGCTTAGGGGGTATCTTATATTTTTCAAAATGCGTATATTTAATGTAAATAAGTTCAATTCATTTAACACAAATTTTGTTTAATTATTTTTATTTAAGACTAACCCCTACTAACTATTAATATGATTTAGCCATATCACAGTGTCCCGCAATCATACAATGTTTCTTGAAAAAAAGTTACGTATTATTTGCTGAGACCCCCCCCCCCCTCTTCTCCACGTGAGAATGTGGTGAGCTTCAGCTCGCACCTCCCTCCCCCCTTATCGCCTCACGTAATGAATGGACGACCCCCTTAGCTTCTATGGATAACTTAGGTTCAGATCTATAAACGTAGGTAAGTTTTTCAACCGACTTTGTATGCTTTGCCTACATTCATGCTCGTTCATTAATCAACTTTGTATGATTTGCCTACATTCATGCACGTTCATTAATCAACGGTTAATAATCCACCATGGTCAAAAATAAAAATAAACGTTTTCGCACTCACGGCCCCACTCTAAGTTCAATGACTTGTGTCGTGGATGCCGGAAACACAATGACAACTTAAACCAGAAAACCCAAATTTTCCTTGTGGAGAAAAGCTTGTGTTCCCGCCGGGAATCGAACCCACAAACTAAGACCAACGGGCAGTTCTACACATTAACAAATTTTATGCCGCTAGCATGATGGGAACGAGACACTCGAAGAATCACAAGTTTTCCATTAAAATACAAAATCAACAACGCCATTTTATCATTTTCGCTCCAAATTTCGGCCGATTTTTTCGTTCTGAATAAAAAAATGTTGATGTAAA
Organism: Lomographa bimaculata; assembly: GCA_948107665.1. Classification (NCBI taxonomy): domain Eukaryota; kingdom Metazoa; phylum Arthropoda; class Insecta; order Lepidoptera; family Geometridae; genus Lomographa; species Lomographa bimaculata. Next base: position 4,818,705 of record OX403602.1, on the reverse strand, counting down.
TGTATTCGCATCCAATTACAAGAATTTTCACAGTCACGAGGCAGCCATTGTTTACAATGGCGGACCAATTTTACTTTGCGTTTCCACAACAATAAGAACATCTGAAAACCGGTTTAATAGAGGTGAGAATCCATCTGGCACATGCAAATTTTAATTGGACAGTGAAATTGTGCCAAGAGTGGCAAGACTGTCACAACCAATCTCAACATTGTCACCTTGGCCTGCTGTCGTCAGGAAATGCGTAGCTGTAAAAAAATATATTGTAATCCAGCCCGCCCTTTATATTACGCGCATTTCAATCTGTCGCCGTTATCACTGATGTTCCAGCAGCTATCCTTGAGAACCAGTCGTTCTAGATATTGGTTATATCATCTTTGTTAGGTTAAGCCTAGCATGTTTCCCAAAATTGACCAAATCATCACTTACCACCAAGTAAGATAGTGGTCAAACGACAAATTCAGAGAAAACTAGTCGTTCGCTCTGAACAGAGATCTCGCGTCTATATTTTCAACCGACTTCAAAGGAGGTAGAGCTCGTCCAAGCTGAAATGACGCGCCCCACTACTTAATTAGTTTATTTAGATGTGTGAGTGCAAATATTAATGACGACACTTCATCTGTATGGGAGCGTCGATTGTTCAGTGAACAATGGATCTGCACGTGTACAAGATGGTCGACTAGTCGGGTGATAAATCCGACCACGCTCGCTCTCGTAAATGCAGGTAATGAAGGTGGGGCGCGTCATTTCAGTTTAGACAATCTCTACTCAATTCGACTGGATGTTTTTTTCTCCGCCGATTATTTATGAATCGATTTTGATGATTTTTTTTTGCCATATAAATTTTATCGAAATCGATCAAGCCAAAACCAAAATATAAGCGGTGAAGTCGTTTTTTTTAGTTTTGCTTGCGTTTAATTATTATAAGCTATGATTTTTATTTATTTATCTATAAGATCACCAACATGTGTACATCAAAACATTCACAACAGCATTATCTTAAAAAATGACAATCCAAATGTCACTATGTTTAAAGGTGAAGACTACATGCATTGCCTTTTTTTTTTTGGTTTCAATAAATAATTTATTACTCTCATAAACAAATAAACGTGTTCGTAAATACGTATCAGCTATTTGAGTATGTAAAGTGTTACGACGTTACGAGCGAAGGTCATCGGGGTAACCACCTCGTCTGTGGTATCAACTGTACAAATACATTACTATGTACCTGCTTCCACTTATTTGGCTTGGCACCTGCTAAGCAAAGTCATGTTACTTCATCTTATTGTTTAAATGTATATAGATTAAGAATTGTAAGTGACTTGATATACAAAGCGCCCGAGGCGCGCGCCCTGTACGTTTTGTTACATCTATTTTCTATCTATATCTATGTCTATATATCTATATCTATATTCTATACATATATATATATATATATATAAAAATCAATGCCACTTTTCGTTGTTATTTTATAACTCAAGAACGGGCTCACCTATCCAAACCAAATGTTTAGGCTTTGTTCGGTGGAGTGGAGGTGAAGTTTGCACAAAATCGGTCAAGCGGTTCTTAATTTATCACATTTTTTCCCACCGGAAATTGTACCCGAGCGAAGCCGGGGCGGATCGCTAGTAGCATATATACAAAGCGTCGCGTCGGCAGCGCGGGGGGAAGGGTCGAGGGCGCGTGCCCGCCGCTCGGTCGCGCCTCTGTCGCTTTGTATATAAAGTCCCTAAGAGTATTCATCTATCACACTAATATTATAAATCCGAAAGTTTGTTTATGTTTGCTTTCTCGTCACGATAATATCTTAAAATGCACCCCATTTTTTTTAAATACATTTTTTTTCTTATTTACACTTTTATTAATTTATATTTATTAATTTTTTTTACACTATTCTTAATTCAAATTTATTAAAATTTATTTTCTATTTTTTAGTTTGGTTTTCTTAATAAAGCGTGTTTTTTAGTTTTTTTTTTAACTATTTTCTACTTTTTTTGCAAATTGAATAATGGAATAATCTTTTCAAAATAGTGTATTGTCATCGGTCCTTGATAAATCTACAAAGTTTGAATGAAATCTGACCGTTTAAAGTTGGTCAAAATCGTGCCCAAAGGAGTCGGTTACAAACATACAAACATTCAAGTGGAGCTAATATAAAGCGTGTAAAAAAACATATAGTTTAGTAAAAAAAATGTGTTATTATTATTTTAGGGGTCCATAACTCAAAAAGACAGAACTTATACATTCACTTTTTCTTTACACACAGTCGTATTCAAAAAAATTATAGATATATGTAGGTACAATAAGTATCATATACTAGAATACATTTTAATATGTATGTCCTACCTTTTTCCTTGGCTCTAGATTTTTCTAAGCCAAAATATACCTTCAATTTTTTATAATAAATTCATTAAAATAAAGTAACGTAAGTGTTTTGTTTCATAAAATGCATTAAATAAATGTTAAATGTAAATTATTCTTATCCAAATAATACAAAAACATGTTGAATAAAGACATTCAGAAATATCCTTTTGACCTCGATGACATTATTATTATCACTTAATTTACATATTTATTTAATCTTCAATAATGTTTAAATTAAATTACCATTAAGATGCAGAATTCAATGAGAAGAATTGCCATGTTTTTATATGGTTAATTGTTAATACTAATTGGGTATAACATAACAACACATATAACAACACTTGCTTCTGCCTGCGACTTCACCCGCGTAGTAAGTAAAAAGTTTTATCTCATGTGTTAACCCAGGTAATAAACTATATGTGAGCAAAATTTCATCCTCATCAGTACAGTTTTGGCGTGATAGCAACAAAAATGAAAAAACATCAACAGCCCATTCAAGAATTTCACATTCATAATATGAAGTATGCACCCCTGGAAAAAAATATTGATATCAGTTATTTTACTTTTAAATAAACTTTATTTTAAGTTTTAGATAAACGCTTTCACACTCACAGCCCCACACTAAGTTCAGTGACTTGTGTCGTGAGTGCCGGAAACATTCACATCACACACACAATCACAACTAGAACCAGAAGCACAAATTTTCCTTGGGTAGAAAACTTGTGTTCCTGCCGGGAATCGAACCCGATACCTCTGCTTAGTTATGTTTGTAGGCTTTTCAGGTTTAGAGTAGTTATTTCTTATTTACTGTTATTACTTTTAATACCTTTTATTTTAATACTCAGATACAAATTTACTTCACTTTAATTTCATAAATAAAAAACTTTTATATGAACTTTAATTCCTCGTTGCAAGACTTAATGCATCCCTGGCAAAAATATTGATGACATATTTTTTATATTTTTAATGAACAGCTCAACAAATTCCCATCAGTATAACTTCATAAATAAAGAACTTTAGATATAAACTTTTCACTAAATAAGACCATCAAAAATCAAAGATTGCCACGCGTGGCCTTGCGTAACCGCCAATATATAATTTAAGCAATATACACCTTTATGTGCAAAAGAGTAAGGGGGATAATTGGCTATGGTTGAAAAAGGTAGTCGAATTGACGTATGCAGGGTAGGCATACGTCAATTCGACTACCTTTCTTGGTCTCCTTAATTGGTAAAATGACTATTACAAACCTTTTTTTTAAATGCGCAATAGGCAAGCATTTGACAACTATCTCATCTGATGGCAAGTGATGATGCGGCCGAAGATGTGACATGCTTGCCTAGAAGATACCTATTCACTCGAGACTTGAAGCCTCCCAGATTATACCCCTCGGGGAACAGACGCAGGCAATGAGTTCCAACCCCTTGCTGTACGGATGATGAACGTAGAAGCGAAACGCTTTTGAGGTACTTAAATAAATACAAATTCAATAATAATTAACATTGCCATAATATACAGTAGTACATACATACAAAGACCATAAATTCAAGTTCAATGGAGTCATTACTCGCTGACACACCCTTCCGTCGACCGTGGGTCACTGTCGAGTGTCGGGACACTACCGAAATAGACGCGGATGCGGGATGTCCCGGTTATGATAGGTATAATGTAGGACAGGGTTGCGGTTCGGGGCATACAAGGTAATGAAGTACACGAAATAAGGAGAATAATAAGGTAAGGAGTCAGCTTTCATACCTTCAGGGATAAGTGACTTTTATTTACCCACTGTTTTTAACCGAATTAAAAAAAAGGAGGAGGTTCTCAATTCGACTGTATTTTTTTTATGTGTGTTACCTCATAACATCTTTCGTTGTGAGACGATTTTGATGATTGTTTTTTTTATTTGAAATCTGGTGCTTTCATTTGTGGTCCCATTTAAATTTGGTCAAGATCTGATCACTAGTTTTTGAGTTATTGTCAATAATGCGTGTTTAATACATTAAATCTGATCAAGGTTCCGAAGATAAAGCGGTAAAGTCGGTTTTTTAAGCTTTGCTTGCGTTTAATTATTGGTAATGCTTTCGTGTTTTATGAAGTCCAAGATATTTTTCTTTTAAGTTTATTAGCTTAATCCGCCGTCAGAGCTGATGTGCGGGAGAGTCGGGTTCACTAAACTGTATTTATTGTCGGGTTTATAAAGCATCAGTCAGAGAGAGTCGGGTCCACTGAACAGTATCTACTGTCAAGTCTATAAAGCATCAGTCAGGGAGAGTCGGGTCCACTGAACAGTATCTACTGTCGAGTCTATAAAGCATCAGTCAGAAAGAGAGAGAGTCGGGTCCACTGAACAATATCTACTGTCAAGTCTATAAAGCATACTCAGATAGAGAGTAGGGTCTCCTGAACAGTATCTACTGTCAATTCCATAAAGCAGCAGTCTGAGAGAGTCGAATTGAGAACCTCCTCCTACCACTGAACAGTATCTGTTCAGTGGTAGGAGGAGGTTCTCAATTCGACTGTATTTTTTTTATATTTTATTTTTTTAATCTACTGTCAATTTTATAAAGCATCAGTCAGAAAAAGAGAGAGTCGGGTCCACTGAACAATATCTACTGTCAAGTCTATAAAGCATAGTCAGAGAGAGTCGGGTCCACTGAACAATATCTACTGTCAAGTCTATAAAGCATAGTCAGAGAGAGTCGGTTCCACTGAACAATATCTACTGTCAAGTCTATAAAGCATAGTCAGATAGAGAGTAGGGTCTCCTGAACAGTATCTACTGTCAATTCCATAAAGCATCAGTCTGAGAGAGTCGGGTCCACTGAACAGTATCTGCTGTCAGTTCTATAAATCATCAGTGTAAAAGTGTTGGGTCCACTGAACATTGTCTGTCGGGTCTATAAAACATCAGGTCCAAAGGAAGCTCCAATCAGTACGTCCCAAAATAATCTGGAATATTTGTCGTTACCTTGATGTAACGGGGCGAAATGGGCCAGGGCTGCAAACGTAAATAAGGAAAAAGTTATGTGGTGCAAAAAACAAGGAAAATATATTTAAATGAGGATAACGGATAACATTTGCAATCGATGGTATACTAAATATGTGTATGTGGACATATCTAAGGGGAAATACTTTTAAGTGAACGAGTTAGTATATATTTTTTGTATTTTAAAATGGCTCGGTTAGTCCGATATACAAACTACATTTTTGGCGTTGAGACGTTGGGACCGTGGAGCCCGGGAGCACATAAGTAGTGTGTTATTGGGAACTCTGGCTCAAACTTCCATTCCTCCAGGCTTCCCAATAACACATTTGGCATGCATTGTTATTGGGAACTTTGGCTCAAACTGAAATGACGGATTGCGAACGGAGTGAGCCTGGAGGAATGGCAGTTTGAGCCAGAGTTCCCAATAACACACTACTCACATACAATCATCGATGAATTATCCAAGTGTTTGGTCGAAGCAACTCGTGACAAATGCTGTCAAATATTTTGGACAGAGATTGAGCATTGGTATTCAACGTGGCAATGCTGCCAGCATTTTGGGTACTTTGCCTACTGGTAGCGGTCTATTAGATTAAGTTTTGTATATATTTATATCTAGTGATAGTTTTCTTTTTGGTTATATTTAATTTAGTTTTTAGTATAATGTAATGTATAATTTATTTAAGTTTTAAGTAAATTCTAGACTACTAAAAAAGGAGGTTATTTTTTCCTGTACACTGAAAAAAATGACTCTGCTGTTACTAACATTCTAGTGCTATATGTGACAACTATAATAATTATTGCTTGGTAACAATCCCAAAGTTATTTGATAATAACTAGATGATTTTGTAAAAATACCGTAGCAACTGTAATTATATTTTTTTAACTTTATAGGCCAGCATTTGACCACTATCTCACCTGATGGAAAGTGATGATATGGCCCAAGATGTAGCATGCTTGCCTAAAAGATACCTATTCGCTCTTGACTTGAATTTAGACTAGAAATTATGTTTTTGAGAACTTTAGTAGTCTAGTTGACCCAATTTTTTTTCGTGTATTTTTAAAAAGAAAATACTTCCTTCTTTCTTCAATAAACAATATACAAACAGGAGAAAGGATTTTACAACAATGATAGCTTCTGGGAGACATACTCGAGTCAATTGCAAGTATTTAGATAAAATATTATTATCGTAGACTAATGGGTAGCAGCCCTATTTAGGCAGGAGCTAACATCGCAGATCCTATATTTAGCGCAACGTATTTCTAGAACAATTGAATGATACATGATGTGACGGTGGGAACCCTAGCATTCGTCATTTGCATCATCAGGTCTTCCTTTTCAGATCTTACGTCTTTATACTAAACTGCCCGTTGGCTTAGTTGGATGAGCGTTCGCCTTCTGAGCAGGGGAATCGAGTTCAATTCCCGGCGGGAACGCAAGTTTTTTCCCCAAGGAAAATGTATGTTTCTGGTTCTGATTGTGATTGTGTGTGATGTGAATGTACACAAGACATCGAACTTAGTGTGAGGCTGTGAGTGTGAATGCGTTAATTAATTTAATTATTTATACTAACTATTATACTTAGGTATTTGTACCACGACCCGGAATTATGCAATTTATGTGATTTTCATGCGCAAACAACAACAAAAAACAATAAGTTAACACTCACAGCCCCACACTAAGTTCAAAGACATGTATCGTGGGTACCGGAAACATTTACATATAAATAAATAAGTGAAATAAAACATCGCTTTATTGACACTATAAATAATTGTCCAGAGAACATATAATGACATATGACATTAACATAAGATCATATAATAACACATGAATTTATGAACACAAATGATATCACACATCAATGAGTTTTTGATTGAAAGTGAAAAAATAGCGTTGTTGATTTTGTAAAATTTTCCAAAACCTGTGATTCTTCGAGTGTTAATGTGTAATAATGGTGGATTATTAACCGTTAAGACTTAGTGAACGTGCATAAGTGTGGGCAAATCATACAAAGTTGAAAAACGTGATTTCGCCTTCGCTCCAAAACTACAATAGAAGTTCTAGTAAAGTTTCTACCACTTTACTAGGGCATGACTTTACTATGACTGGACCTTGACTCTTTTACTGGACTTTGACTGTGACTTGTGACTAGGACTTATAATATGAAATACACTTGAAATATTATATTATCACTTGACACTGGCTAAATGTACAAGATTGCGAAGCCATAAATAAGAACAAGAAGAATAAGAAGTAGATATCACACATCAGCATCACAGACAAAATAACATAATATACTCATTTATCATCCGTACGTCGAAGGAGTGGAACTGATTGCTAGCGTCTTTGTTCTTAAACGATATAATCTTAGAAACTTCAAATCAAGAGTGACTAGTTTTCTTTTACGCAAGCATGCTACATCTTCGGTCACATCTTTACTTTCCATCAGGTAAGATGGTGGACAAATGCTTGTCAAAAAAATAATTACAAGATGTCTGAAATAGAAATGAGCAGAAATAACGCTATTACCACTTTTTACACTCACAGCCTCACACTTAGTTCAATGACTAGAGTTTTGGTTTCCGGAAACATTCACATCACACACAAAATCACGACCATAACCAGAAACCCGCCGGGAATCATACCCGATACCCTTATGCTTAGAACGCGAATGTACACATAAGTGACCGTGGTAAAACAGATCAGTTTTTTTAAATCCTTGAAAGACGAGACGAGCATGTCGCCTGCCTGATAGTAAGCGTAACGCTTGCCCAATACAGCCACCTAGAGTATTTTTTGAACACATATAATTTGAACTCCTGCGCGGCAAAAAACTACCCTCGTTACCCTGAGATATTAGATGTTAAAACTCTCTCTATTGAACCAGTTATACAGTAGGTAACCAACCTAAACCAATCTCCACGTGCCACATAAATTCATAGAACGCACATAATTATAAGCTCATTTAAAAGATTTTTTTTTATACTAGATTGGCAAGCATTTGACCGCTATCTCACCTGATGGAAAGTGACGATGCGACCGAAGATGGAACATGCTTGCCTAGAAGGTACCTATTCACTCTAGATTTGGAACAAAGACGCAGGCAATGAGTTCCACTCCTTCGCTGTATGGATGATGAACGTAGAAGCAAAACGCTTCGAGCGAGGGTATGTCAACCAAAAATGAATTTGACAGTTTTGTTGTTTGATGGTAAAAGGGCATGTAGGAATTATATCATGTAATTCCTGAGCACACTCTCCAAAATATAGGCGATAGAATACCTATTCGATTATTTTATAAATATGCAAGGTTACATAGATGACAGACAGAATGCATTTTGTGTTCGAAGGTAACAAGACCACCTGACAACAGACCTTTTGAGTTTTATAGCCCCAGATATGCTTTAGCACCAGTTTCTATAGTTGGTTTCTTTGTATACTATTTTCTATATTAATATCAAAGAAACCTGCTTTACCTGCAGTGCATACCACGTATCGGAGTTTTGCCGCGAGAGTAAAAAATGTGGCCCCACCTGTATGTCAGCGTGAAAAAGTTTGTGTTTCATGTGTCCAGAGCCCTTTGGCGCATGAGCTTTTGCTAATCTTCCTCATTCAGAAACTGTTACATATTTAAATCAGCTTTCAAATCAAATCAAAATCGTTTATTCACATGGGCCCCAATGAGGCACTCATGAAAGTTAATGACTCTACTGCCAGATTCGCAAAATTACAGCCATCTCGAGAAGAACCTGGCAAGAAACTCGGCGGCGCATTTTTATTTCATTTTATTTTTAATCATTCTTAAACACTAATACACAATTATATTAACCTAGGTGTATCTATATTATGTAGTCGCTAGAAAGCGCTTGTGCAGTTTGCCTCCATGCATCCTTGTCATTAATGTAGTCAATCGTTTTATTATAAGCTTACTTTATTAATGCCCGTTTTATTACTGATTTGAACTTTCCAAGAAGTAAGTCAGTTACAATTTTAGGAATTATATTATAAAATCTAACCCCATTTGCCATACAAGATTCATTCGTTTTGCTTAATCTAAATTTAATTTATCTCAGATTATCCTTAAAGATAATTACTGAAAATGTGCTGGCTAATAAGAATTATTTAGTGGTAGGTCTCTTTTGCAGAGTCCGCCTGGGACAGTACTACACAACTGGCAGACATTCAACCGCCAGCAGTAATGTGTAAACATTACTGTAAGCAGGATTGAAGAGCAATGTTTCCAGTGAAATTACAAGGTCTAAAGAGATATTTAATCTAATACCTTTAAACGAGCAATTCTTGTATATATATCACATTACCAAAAAAATATTTTTAGGAAAAACATTATTGACGTAATTCAAAATAATTTATAAAATAGTAATTTATTTATGTATACATACACGAACCTCAAATATTATGTATTAGTTAACTTAGCCACACATTTCACACACACACACTCTACACATACACATAACATAACATTATTATTTTAATTGTTACTTTAAATTTGATTTAATTCTTTACTTAATAATTAAAACTTTCATAAGAAATTGTCACTAGAATCAGATAAGTTTTATTTATTTATAAATTATTATTTTTTGTCGATGTAGTTAACAAATATGTTTTGTAAAATGTATAAATAAATTAAAAAGAAGTAAGAACCAAAAGTTTACATGTAGTAAATGTTGATAAGTTTTATATGTATACATTTTGTTGCTCTCTTAGTTAATGTTATATAAAGTAAATCCGTAATTGGATGTATGTATAATACTCATGTAATACTTTACCATGTTTAAGATCTGTGGATTTTATAAAACAAATAAATAAATAATAAAAAATATAATCTGAATTACGGAAACGGCTCCAAAATGAAGTTTAGTATGCAAGGGGTTTCGGGGGCGATAAATCAATCCAGCTAGGTTAATTTTTAGAAAATTTCGTTTTAACGAACAAAGTTCGGTCATCCAGGTACAAACATTAGATATCTCAGGGTGACGAACGCAGTGCTTTGCTGGGTTTTAACTGCTACAGACCTGTGATGGACGAGCGTGATACTTACCAACAAGCGTAAGTTAAATAACAATGCAACACAAAAATGTCCTTACAATCCTATAAATTTCATCCTTTAATAATAAATAAAAAATAAAAATAAAAAAGCCTTTTATTTCTTACAGCTTATAAAACAAGAAGTTAGATTAGATTAAGTTATTTACTTACATACAATCTTTAGTTTTGTTAGTAATTAAGTTTGGATCCTAAATGTACATGTGTTAGTTTTTCCTTAATCCTAGGTATACTATTATTCTTCAATCTGTAAGAACTCCTCTGTAGGTGAAGGCCTCCTCCAAAGATCAGTCCTCTCTAGATTGGGCTAATTGAATCCAGTTGGGGCCAGCTATTTTTTTGATGTCTTCTTCCCAACTAGCTCTTTCTTTTTCCCTGTGGGTCCACAGGGAAAAAGAAAGAGAGGTAGACCTGCCCATGTGGTCACCGTTTTCGTCCATCTCTTGTCACGTAGACCTTGCTTTGGTCATCCTTTAATAGTTAAAATTAATGGCTACCTACGTCTAGTTAGTTGTAATTGTGATATAAATCACTTCACCGCCATCATCTCGTTACTCTGGTTACAAGACGTATACGTCAACGGTCAGTTTAAACCGAATCTGTAACTGCGCAGTATTATCATCCTCTTGCTAAGCGAATTTGCTTCTTTATACCTATGTATACAGAGTGATCCATTAGGAGGATCAAACGATGTAGGGTAATCGATCAATCAATCTGGGTGTTTTCAAGTCTAGAGTGAATACCTTCTAGGCAAGCATGTTCCATCTTCGGCCGCATTCTCACTTTCCATCAGGTGAGATATTGGTTTTCTTTTAATTCTCGCAAGCATTTGACCACTATCTCACCGGATAGAAAGCGATGATACGGCCGTAGATGTAGCATGCTTGCCTAGAAGATACCTATTCACTCTTGACCCTAAGATTCCTAGATTATACCGTAACGCTTGCCTATCAAGCACAAATTCTTTTTTTTTTCAGAATAAGCAAGTATTTGACCACTAAGTATCTCACTTGATGGAAAGTGATGATGCTGCCAAAAATGGGACATGCGTGCCTAGAAGATACCTATTTACTCGAGACTTGAAGACTCCCAGATTATACCATTCCGGGAACAAAGACGCAGGCAATGAGTTCCACTCCTTCGCTGTACGGATGATGAACGTAAAAGCGGAACGCTTCGAGCGAAATGGATTTATGTCGACCATAAATGGATGACGTTTGATAGTTTGTCTTGTTAGATGGTAAAAAGGGCATAGTAGAATCAACTCATGTAATTCCTGTGCACACTCTCCAAAATGTAAGCGATAGAATACCGATAAGCTTGCCTTACGTCGCGTCGGTGACTTTGCAATCATCCTGTATATCGAGACTAGCGCACAGAATACTTAACAGTACGACCTCAAGTGCGTAAGAAGCACGTCAGAGGCTCGAATTAAATTCAGAAGTGATAAAAGGATCGGACAAGGTGGCCGGTATTCTCGGATGGGCGTTTACCTCGGGAGCAAGGGATGGACAAATAAAGGATTTATTATTTTACACTGCATTACAACTGGAAAAGGTGATTTATTCGCTGTGGACGAGTTTGTTATTGTTTTGAATCCTGCCTTTGATCTTCGTCGATGAAGTGGATGACAGAAATAAGTGTATAAAACAAACAGGTACTTATTTGTATAAAATAATTTAAACGCAAGCAAAGCTTAAAAAACCGACTTCACCGCTTTATCTTCGGAACCTTTGATTTTACATTAATTGAATACGCATTATTGAGGATAGCTCAAAAACTACTGGTCAGTCTTTTTCTACAGACTTCACAAAAAAGGAGCAGTACCTACTCAATTCGACTGATTTTTTTTATGTGTGTTAACTCATTACTTCTTTCCACGTGAACCGATTATGAATATATATTTTTGTTTGAAAGCTGTTGCTCTTCATGGGTCCCATTTAAATTTGATTAAGATCTGACCACTAGATTTTGAGTTATCGTCAATAATGCGTGTTTAATACATTTAATCTGATCAAGGTACCGAAGATAAAGCGGTAAAGTCGGTTTTACAAAAACCGACTTTACTTGCGTTTAATTATTTTGAGATCGGTTAAAAATGTATTCATTAGAGACCAAAAAAAAATAGACTAATTAATAATTTATTTATTATGCAGAAACTTAAATTGAGAAATAGATCTATATATATAAAAATCAATGCCACTTTTCGTTGTTTTTTTATAACTCGAGAACGGGCTCACCTATCCAAACCAAATGTTTAGGCTTTGTTCGGACTATTTAGTAGATGGTTTATGTGAAGTTTGCACAAAATCGGTCGAGCGGTTCTTTATTTAGCACACCCGGGCGAAGCCGGGCTCGCTAGTACTGTATAATATATGTAGTGGGTATTAGGATTTCCTTGTCTCGGGGAGATTATTTCTCTTCCAAACATTCATAAAATTATTTATAGTACAGTAGTAGTATATAGCACAAAAACGGCTTAGATTTAAGAATAAGGTATATACTGAGATACATTGTGGGACAGCTATAGTCACTTTCATTTAACACAATATACATATCTATTTATATCTTTTTCAGCTAATATCTCGATAGTAACCGAGTCGTGTCACTACGTCAGCAGAAAATAAACTGTTGTATAAATATACTGTACAGAATCGCAAATATCGCGAAATCGTTGTCTAAATACGGTCTACGGGGCTCAGGGTTGGCAAGAAAGTTATATTTTTTTGTAAATCGAACAATTACATACATTATGCTAACATGCTTTCACACTCACAGCCTATATAAAGTTCGATGGCTTGTTTCGTGCCAGAAACATTCACATCACACAGACACACACAATCACAACCAGAACCAGAAGCTCAAATTTTCCTTGGGAAGAAAACTTGTGTTTCGCTGGGAAACGAACCCTATACTCCTGATTAGAAGGCGAACACGCGGCTCGAACCCACTAAAAACCCCCCCGTGAGCAGTCCCTCGCCGAAGTGGGGCAAGATAGGGTCGGGCTAGCAGTCACTATCTTGCCCCGGCGGTAGGCCCGAGTACAGACCGGGACACTGCGCCCATGTAGGGGTGACCTTGCTCACCAAGGCCACCCCTCAGACTTGTGGGGCCGTGCAAGCCAGTGGAGAGCTCCCTGACTCTCCACCAGTGACCCCACTACAGAGGAGGAGAGAGGAGGCGGGCGAACTGCCTCCTCCTCCCCCCCATCCGTCTGCGACGGATCGGGTCAGGAAGGGGATCAACCTCTCTGGCCCGTTCCGCGGCCTCCTTCTGCGCCATCACCAACTGGCCTCCAACAGAAACCACTGAAGACAAGCTTTCGAAGGCTGTGACAATCTTCAGTCATAAATAACTGATCACAGAGAGAGCCCTTGACAACCATTAAATAAATGTAGGTAAAATGTACCAAAATACTGACTTTACGTATTCAACAACCCTAGTTCCAATGAACCTAATCCGAACAAACATTGGACTCGAGTGATGTCAAACAGATAGGTTTTCTACGTCACCCACGCTAGCAAACAGAAACAGCTGACGGTCGATAACGTCACTATGTTAATATAGACCCATGCTTTTATAGGGTGTATGTAGGGTGGAGCAAATATTCCCTTTGGAGGGGATTTACCCTACATTTTGAAGTAAGCAAATTTTACTCAAGGAAAGCATTTATTTATTTTTTTAAATAAAATTAATTGTGTTTATTTTTTTTTAATTCAGTACCAGAGCCGGGAATCAAGCCCGGCTAATCTTGAAAACAATCATTCTATATTTTTATGATACCGATCAAAAGAGTCAATTTTGTAACAAATAACAACAAGACAAACTATCAAACGTCATCCATTTATGGTCGACATACCCCAGTTCGCTCGAAGCGATTTGCCTCTTCGCCCGCGTCTTTTTACCCCGAATGGTATAATCTGGAAGTCTTCGATTCTAGGGTGAATAAGTTTTTCTTTGTTTATTTTATTTTATATACTAGATAAGCAAGCATTTGACCACCATCTCACCTGATGGAAAGAGATAAAGCGGCCGAAAATGTAGTAGCATGCTCGTCTTGAAGATGTCTATTAACTCTCGAACTATTTAAAATTTTGATTGGTCCTAATTACCCGAATAAAAATAGTGTAATAAATTGGTAGGGCACAAGGGACCCCGGCCCGTTTTTGAGGTGGTCCCATTCGCCCGGATACTCATTTATTCTGGTATCGCGCTCTTAAGTACTTAAGGAGGTGATACCAGAATTATACCCTCGTCTTTATCGAACGGTATAGTCGGGGAGATTTCAAAAGTGAACAGATTTCTTCAGCAATAGTATCTTCTAGGCAAGCATGCTACATCTTCGGTCGCATCGTAACTTTCCGTCAAGTGAAATAGTAGTTACCGTTCTAGCATAAAAATAAACTATGAGCCCAACCTCCACAGGTCTTCATACATAAAAAGAAACGCAACAACCATAGCATGGTCCAGTAGTGTTATTTATGAAGCGTACAATTACGTAGCTCGATATCGGTAATCTTATCTCGTACGCGCGTCGATAAAGAGATCGCTCACATTGTGTTACGGGCGACTGAACCCGTCGGGCCTAGCTACATGTCTATATGGTTGTGCTGATGTCATTCGTTTTGGTAGCAGAGGCCAATAACTGCGACAGCGTTTCGGGTTTCTCTATCTGCACACGCGTTTCTATGCCGTATATATCGTCTATATGTAGTAGGTATCAGTAGAAACACAAAAATATAAGTAAGTATATATAAATAATTAAACGCAAGCAAAGCTTAAAAAAACCGACTTCACCGCTTTATCATTGGAACATTGATCAGATTTCAATGGGACTACATGAAAAGCACCAGCTTTCAAATAAAAAAAGAATCATCAAAATCGGCTCACAACGAAAGAAGTTATGAGGTAACTTTTGAAGTCGGGTAAACGAGAACATCGTCAAAGTACGCATTATTCGTCACAAAATAGACATTGTTGACGATAATTCAAAAACTACTGATCAGATCTTGATCAAATTTAAATGGGACCAATTAGAAAGCAACATCTTTCAAACTAAAAAAATAATTTCAGAATCGGCTCACGTGGAGAGAAGTTATGAGGTAACTAACATAAATTAAAAAAAATACAGTCGACTTGAGTACCTCCTCCTTTTTGGGGAAGTCGGTAGCAAAGAGAAATAGAACAAGTAAGAGAAAAAGAAGTGTGATGTGATTGTGAGTGTCATGAATATAGGTCTCGATTCAACATGTGATTGTGAGATTGTGAGTGTCATGAATATAGGTCACGATTCAACATGTGATTGTGAGATTGTGAATGTCATGAATATAGGTTACGATTCAACATGTGATTGTGAGATTGTGAGTGTCATGAATATAGGTTACGATTCAACATGTGATTGTGAGATTGTGAATGTCATGAATATAGGTTACGATTCAACATGTGATTGTGTGATTGTGAGTGTCATGAATATAGGTCACGATTCAACATGTGATTGTGAGATTGTGAATGTCATGAATATAGGTTACGATTCAACATGTGATTGTGAGATTGTGAGTGTCATGAATATAGGTTACGATTCAACATGTGATTGTGAGATTGTGAGTGTCATGAATATAGGTTACGATTCAACATGCACTCTATGGTTAGAAAGGCTATAAGGAAAATGGTGGTTATAAAGGAAACCTACAGATGATTTTCAAATACCTCTTCAACGATACCCCACTTGCCACGTACGTCGATTTTTTTTGTTTACAATATGGCGTCTGGCGGTCTTCATTTTGAATTTTGATTGCTGTCATGTCTTAGGCGACACTCGCACAATTAAGTCAAACCGATTGACGTAATGATCATCAAAATCAGCCAACGCATTTGGTCTCTAGAGTACCATGAAGGGACAAACATACTTCAGCTGATAAACACATTACCTCTTTTGCGTCGCGCAGTGAGGTAAAAAATCCACATACAATTACCATAAACATCTCGAAACAAAAGCTCGGTATTTTGTATGTGAGTCATGGCATTTATCGCGGGTAAGGTCAAAGGACTAGAACGGCAGCCTGACGGCCACATTTGGTCATATTTCGCCATGTTGGAACCGAGCCAGGGAGATGCTTGTGTAGGACGAATACATTCCTAAATGTTTATAGCTTTGGGAATTGAGGCTTTGGGAAATGTCAGCTGATTTATCAAGGGTATAATAGTATGTAAATGTTGGAAGCCACGATGGCGCCCTCACAGGGATCGTAAGCGCCGCAATCGTCGCATTTTCAACAGATTTCAAAAAAGGAGGTTCAATTCGACTGTATTTTTTTTTTGTATGTATGTTACGCGATATCTCCGCCAATTCTGAATAGATTTTTTTTTTTTTTTTTTTTTTTTTTTTATTTCTGACAGGCTAGTGTTTGACCACTATCTCACCTGATGGTAAGTGACGATGTGATCGAAGCTGGTAAACACACTAGACCTGGAATACGCAGGCTCTCAAGGATAACTGCCGGAACACCGTATTTGGCTTGGCGGCAGACTTTCAACTTGATGGTGGTAAGCTACTTTGGTAGCAAGCCAGGCGAGCAACTCACAAAATGCTCTACCACCTCTCAAATGTCACCTGATTAGCACCACCCGGGGACCACGTGTAGGGAGTCAGACTTGAAGGGTATCCTCCTACGGACGTGGGTGACTCAGCCCCCAGATTTTGATGATTCTTTTTTTTGTTTAGTAGAGTATATTTCAGAGGTGGTCCCATATACATTTTATCGAAATCGGTCCAGCCAGAACTGAAATATAAGCGATGAAGTCGGTATTTTTAAGCTTCGCTTGCGTTCCAATTATATAAATCTGTGAAAGACAAACTGTGAAACGTCATCCATATATGGTCATCCCCCGGTTCGCTCAAAGCGTTTCGCTTCTACGTTTATTATTCGTACTGCGAAGGAGTGGAAATCATTACCCGCGTCTTTGTTCCCCGAACGATATTATATGGCTGGGAGTCAATTCAAGAGAGAATGTGTATCTTCTAGACAAGCATCTTCGGACGCAATTCACTTTTCATCAGGTGAGATAGTAGTCAAATGCTTGCCTATCAAGCATAAAAAAACTTTCTAACTTACTTAAAAAACAGGAGGAGGTTTTCCATTTAACTGTATATTTTTATGTGTGTTATCTCAGAACTTTTTTCTAGGTGAACCGATTTTGAAGATTCTTTTTTCATATGAAAGCTGGCACTTTCCATGGGGTCCCACTTAAATTTAATCAAGATCTGCCGAGTAGTTTTTGAGTTATTCTCGATAATGCGTATTTAATATATTTAATCCAAGCAAGAGTTCTGAAAGATAAAGCGGTGAAGTCGGGTTTTTTACCGACTTCCCAAAAAAGGAGGAGGTACTCAAGTCGAATGTATTTTTTTTTTATGTGTAATACCTCATAACTTCTCTCCACGTGAGCCGATTTAGAATTTTTTTTAGTTTAAAAGATTTTGCTTTCTAATTGGTTCCATTTAAATTTGATCAAGATCTGATCAGTAGTTCTTGAAATATCGTCAATAATGCTTATTTTGTGGACTACTTTGACGATGTTCTCGTTTAACCGACTTCAAAAGTTACCTCATAACTTCTTTCGTTGCGAACCTATTAATTTGATAAAGATCTGATCTCTAGTTTTTGAGTTACATTAAATAATACGTGTTTAATACATTAAATCTGATCAAGGTTCCGAAGTGAAGTCGGGTTTTTTTAACTTTGCTTGCGTTTAAACTATTTTTAAAAACAGACGGTACAGCGCCTACATTGACTCAGAATATTATCTTTTATCAATGCACACTGCTTGCCACGTGGAAGGTAGTGATATAGTTCTAATAATGATGACAGAGGCCCAATAAAACTTTATAGCAATGTTTATTATTCATTGTTACCTATAGACTTATTTGGATAGAGTCACGGCGAGAGATAGTGATCGTCACATGATTCTGTCATGCGTGAGAATACAATTATTGGAACAATCTTTTTTAAATATATATAACTCAAAGGTGACTGACTGACTGACATAGTGATCTATCAACGCACAGCCCAAACCACTGGACGGATCGGGCTGAAATTTGGCATGCAGGTAGATGTTATGACGTAGGCATTCGCTAAGAAAGGATTTTGATTAATTCTACCCCCAAGGGGATAAAATAGGGGATGAAAATTTGTCAATTTTAAAATAATAGTTCTAAACGCGAGCGAAGCCGCGGGCAAAAGCTAATATGAAGGATTTTTTGATTCTTGATACTCTTGATTCTATCATGAAAGTATGAAACGCAAACATTGACCACACATTTTTTTTCTACCGCCTTCACAATAATTAAACGCAAGTAAAGCTTAAAAAAACCGACTTCACCGCTTTATCTTCGGAACCTTGATCAGTTTTAACGTATTAAACATGCATTATTGTTAATAACTCAAAAACTAGTGACCAGATCTTGACCTAATTTAAATGGGACCACATGGAAAGCACCAGCTTTCAAATAATCATCCAAATCGGCGTACAAAGAAAGAAGTTATGAGGTAACTTTTGAAGTCGGTTAAAAACGAGAACTTCGTCAATGTGGTTCACAGAATACGCATTATTGAGGATGAATCAAAAATCTCACCTGATAGTAAGCGAAGATGTGGTCGACGATGGAGCAAGCTTCCCTAGAGGATACCTATACACTCGTGCCTTGAAGACTTGTTGGTGCCGTGGGACTTGGATTCGATTCCCGGCACATTTGTGTTTCTGTGTGATAGTGGATGATACAATTCTTTGTATTTAGTGTGAGGCTGTGAGTGTGAATGCGTTTGTTTATTATGACTGACATCTTTTTTATGTCTTGCAGTGTTTGTGTACTATATCACTTGATGGTCAGTAATGACCTGCCATCTCGCGTTGGGTGGGTTGCACGTTCGCTTTCTGTACAGCGAGTATCGGGTTCGATTACCGGTGGAAACACTTGAAGATCTCCCCAAAGGAAACATGTGTTTTTGGTTGTCATTTTTAATTTCGAATGACCGTTTAGTATCTATAACGATGTAAAGTTCTTTTTACCAACCATTCTTAATAAAATTTTCAATAGGTACATATAATAAATCTGTAATATAGTCACACTAGCCCTGCCCCGCGGCTTCACTCGCTATTATCAAGTTTTAAAATGTAGTCTATGTGTTAATCCTATGTATGTGCTATGTACACTCCAAATTTCATACAAATCTATACGGTATCTTCTAGGTAGGCATGCTACATCTGCGGCATGCTACGGCCGCATCATCGCTTTCCATCAGGTGAGATAGTGGTCAAATGCTTGCCTATCAATCATAAAAAAGTAGTATATAAGGATATACCTATGTCTTATTAACGAAAAAGTGCAAAATATTAAAAAGTAGGATCACATTTTTCGCAGTCGTCAACCAAGTTCAAAAAAGGAGGTTCTCAATTCGACTGTACCTTTGTTTTATTTGTTTGTATTTTACACGATATCTGAGCCATTATGAATCGATTTAGATGTTTTTTTTGTTTCGTAGATTATTATTCAGAGGTCGTCGGATATAAATTTAATCGAAATCGATCAAGTCAAAAATAAGCGGTGAAGTCGGTTTTTTAAGCTTTGCTTGCGTTTAATTATTGTCAAAAGATTTTAGTGTGGCGTTAAAGTACCAGGCGATAAACGTGAAAGAGGTAAAACACTATTTCTAAAGGTGGCATTGCAACGCATTCTGGGTACAGCTAGTATAAGTATAGATAAGAATTAGATTTTACGTTCCATCGGTACTTACAAACCGGGTTTTGGGAAGTTCCCAGGTCATCGAATGCTCACAACATCCTCTCAATTCGCACACATCCGGCTGTCGGATCCCATGGGAGTTACTAAGTACTATTATTTATTCTGTGACCTCTGGATTGTGTAGATCAACAGCTGATCTTGTATTCAATGCGCGTGCGACCGTCTGCCACACCTGGCTGCGTAGTAAGAGAACTGCTGATAGTTTTTATTACTCATGTTTTGTTGAAAAATAGATTGTAAAAGGAATCTTGATATGTTAGGCAGATAGGTGCCTATTTTAAAAAAAACACTTACACATTCACAGCCCTATACTTAGTGCGAAAAAATAGTAGCAGTTGCCTGCACTTTTTTTAACATAATTGTATAATAGAATCAAGGAAACACACATTTCGAGAAGATCACCTTTGTATTAAGTTACTTTTTTTAATTTGTACTTAGTTATGTTTTTGTTTTCACAGTGTTCTTTTGTTCTGTAATGGGTTACAATAAACAGTTATCGATCTTTCTATTTTATCATTATATTTTTGTGTGTGTGTACCTCTAAAAAAATAGTTATTTGTCTTGGAAATAGCCGTAACATGACTACGATACAAGATAAGAAGAATAAATATACCCCAAGACAAGATGAAATTTTTATCTGTCCCAGTAACGAACCCATCCCTTATCTCCTGTTCTACAGTACATCCATGGGAACCGTTTTTTGTGCAAAAAATAAAAGTGTGTACACAATGCCTATTTCGGAGCCCGACCGTTGCGTCCTCGGCTCCTAAAATAATTCTCACACAATAACGGTGTCTCGGAAGACACGTGGGTATTTCGTTCTTTCCATTGTCAAAAGTAATACAATTTCTGTGAATGCTGCCTTAGATTGTATGGAATTTCTCAAGGTGATGGAAACAATAAATCTCTCAAGGGCTATGAGAGTTTGCGACAGTTTTCGTACTGTCCGTTCACTTTGCTGTAATATTATTTTAAAAAAGTATTTGACCGTTTCTATCGACTCACGTATCTAAGCACAAACATGGTGAGCAAAATCGAAAATCATTCGGTTTTTTTTGTTTTGGCTCCGCATTCTGTGTGCATTTAGCCAATGTTAAGTAATAAAAGTGTTTAAAATTATTTTAACATTTATTTTCCAGTATTTTTAATTTTGTTAAGCTACGTTCTAATTGCCTATATTTCCTAAATCGATCTAAGTTACCTGCAAGACATCGAGCTTATAGGTAACTCAAGTGCTTAAGCCCACTACCAGTGGGAAGCGTTCCCATCTTGCTGGCGGCATTGCCTCTCTGAATTGCAATGTTAATACGTTGAGCCAAATAAGTACCAGCATTTTAATCACAAGTCGGCTCAACCAGGCGCTCTGATAGATTTTTGAAAATAGAATGAGCTCCCGGTCCCCACGGACCCAGTGTCTCAACACCAAACGGCTCAAATATGTAACCACTGCCGAGGATTGTACACTGCTAACCAATGACGGTATATACAATTACTAGCTGCGCCCCGCGGTTTTACCCGCGTAAGTTCCGGACCCGCGGGAATTCCGGGATAAAAAGTAGCCTATGTTATTTTCCAAGCTCTAGACTATCAGTGTACCAAATTTCATTTAAATCGGTTCAGTAGTTTTGGCGTGAACAGACAGACAGACTTACTTTCGAGGATAAGTAAGGAGCAATATATATTCTATTCTGTAAAATTGGTTTGGTAGTTAGGACGCTGTGTGGAACAAACAAACATACATACAAATAAAATCTGTACCCTCCTTTTTCGTGGTCGCGTAAAGCAGTCAAGATAAATCGCAGCAGTCAAGTCAAACATTTCTCTTCAAAAGATAGTAAAATCGAGACAAAGACGAAGCTGTTTGGCTTGAACGATAATTTGCTTTATGTATGTTTTAGGCATGTATATGTGTTATTTCGTCTCGTCATATATCAGATTGGAACAGCATGACCGTTCAATTTAGCTGCATCACATGATGTCATGTGTATCAATAGGTAATCGTAAATCATTATTTATTGATCAAATGGTCCAGCCATTCGATCGTCGAGTGATCTTTGCGAGTCGATTTTCCTACCGACTTCACAAAAAAGGAGGTACTCAGTCGACTGTATTTTTTTTTGCTTGTTACCTCATAATTACGTTCCACGTAAACCAATTTTGAAATATGTTTTTTGATTAAAAGATGTTGCTTTCCGGGGCTCGGGAGTATAAATATCATATTGCCACTTGTTTCAATTTAGCCGATTTTTGCCGACCAATTTAGTCCTAGTTAAAGTATGACGGTAGTTACATTTACGTTTCACCTCTGAGATAATACGCTATGTGAACAACCAAATTGAAATTACAAAAGTAAAGTAATTTCACTAGGCGAAAGCGTGAGAGGTTTCAAATAGTACCATTTCACTAATCTCGTATATTATTATGAAAACATTTTGTTAATTGAGTATGCCGTCCTAGTCTACAGTATAAACATGACCGCTTTAGCACTCACAGCCTCACACTAAGTTCAATGACTTGTGTCGTGGGTGCCGGCAACATTCATATAACACAATTACACCCAGAACCAGAAACACAATTTTAATTGGGGAGAAAACTTTTGTTCCCGCCGGGCATCGAACCCGATACCTCTACTTAGAAGGCGAACGCTCACCCAACTAAACCAACGGGCAGAATGCATGGGACACTGCGAATGAGACGTTTTGAGAATGAGACTTTCTGCGAATATTTGATAATGGGACCGCCATCGAATGGTACCGTTTGAGAATGGGACGTACCGCGAATGGACGTTTTGAGAATGGGAGGATTTGGTACTGCATGACCAATTGCGAATGGGACGTTGCGTGAGTAAACCCTCTTTTAATTACCATGACGTTTGTCCACAGAAGATAGAGAAAGAATAATATAACCCTCTTTTGTAAGAGAGTTCGTTCGGCTTTAAATCTACGCACCCTGGTTCGAATCCCGTCACCAATAACTTTCTAAAGTTATGATAGTAATAGTTACACTCGCTATAACTGAGTAAAACTAAAAAGGAAAATATTGTGAGGATAGCGGTGCTACATAAAAAAAAAACTAAATTCGAGGACATGTGTCATCCAGACTCTCCCAGTTAGAGTAGGTCTCTAGACCCAGCAGTGGGAACAAAATGGGCTGACGATGAGGCTTAGATAAGATTTTATGTGTTTAAATCATCGAGATCCATGGTTTACACATACTTACGTCATTCCTTTACAGTACAGGCTATTCGCTTGTGGAACTCCCTCCCTGATCCAATAAGACGTGCTCAGACTGTGCATACATTTAAAATTCAAGTTAAAAATGTATTTCTCTCCCAATAACTTTTCTGCGTCAAACTGTTCTGCTACTTTATATATATCATAATATGATTCAAGCTGTAACAAATATCCTTACTTTATTATAATATTTTGTATATATGTATTTATATTATAAACATTATGTATGTATTATTATTGCCTTATAGAATTTATTTTGTTTAAGTATGTATATATATACCTTAATGTATATTTTTATTTTCTCATAACTTGTATTTACACCCCCGTTTTACCGAATTATTAATATCTTCTCCATCCAAAGGTTGTCTGGAAGAGATCATTTTTAGCGATAAGACCGCCGATTGTACACTTTAATTTAAGGTTTAACATGTTTTGTAAGTGATTTATGTGTAAGGTGTGACAATAAAGCGTTATCTATCTATCTATCTATCTATCTTCGTCTACAGTAACTTAGGTCTAAGTCTTATAGACCATGGCCAATGCAACTTGAGCTAACTTCGAAAATAATATAGTTTTAGCGCGAGTAAGCAATGTAGAAACGCGTTGCCGTCATCTGTATTTCCCGAAAGGTACAATTTGTTTCCTGAGCGGTATAATCTGGCAGTCTTCAAGTCAAGAGTGAATAGGTATCTTCTAGGCAGGCATGCTACATCTTTGGCCGCATCATCGCTTTCCATCAGGTGAGATAGTGGTCAAATGCTTGCCTATCATGTAAAAAAAAATTGGGTGTGCTAAAAAGTAGAGTGAATATGTATTTACTAAGCAAGCGTGCTCCACCTTACACTACATCGTCATTTTCCATCAGGTGTGATTGTAGCCAAAAGATTGCTTAGTCATAAAAAAAACGTAAGCAATATTAACAAAGGATCTTTGGACCTTTGTGTCGCGCAGTCGGGCAAAAACAATTCAGCTTTTCGTAACTCTTCCGTGTACAAATGACTTAAGGCTTCTTGTGTCGTGTAACTTCAAGTTTAAGCATGTTTCAAGCTAAGACTCTGCAATAACTTTCAAGTTCATGTAATTGTTTGCATGTGAATGACATTCGGTGATCGACTTTTTGTTCTCGTGACCTTACAACTACAATTCCAGACGTATAAAGGTGTGCTCTGACACATGGCTGATACTTTATGTACTAGACGATCCACCCGGCGTCGCCCGGGTGAAAAAAACATAGCCTACGACACTCACAAACAACGTGGCTTTGTATTGGTAAAAGAATTTTTGATAATCGCTTCAGTAGATCTAGAGATTACCTTCTACAAACTCACAAACTTTACCGCTTTATAATTAGTATATAGATATAGATGATATATCCGTTAAATGTTAGTGGTATTCAACACAGAATAGATCAATCGCACAAATGGCTCTGTGAGCTAAAAACCTTGCGTTTGACTGAAATATGATTTTTTATGTTTTTAATCCCCATACCATTTTGACGACCCAGTTGGCGCAGTGGATAGGTGTCCGCCCTCTGCGCCGTGGTTCGATTCCCGGCAGGAGCACAAATTCCTTCCCAAGGGATATTTGTGCTTCTGGTTCTGGGTGTAATGTGTGTGTGATGTGAATGTTTCCGGCACCCACGATACAAATCTTTGAACTTAGTGTGGGGCTGTGAGTGTGAAAGCGTTTGTTTGTTTTTTGTTTGTTTAATATCCAAAAATCTGAATCGACTAAAATTTGTGACATAATTATTGGTTGAGAAATACGACGTGTAAAGAAGAAAATCCTGAAATCCAGACCACGAAAACCATTTTGCGCAAGCTGAAACGGAGATGCTTCGCGCTCGTTTGGTCAAATATAGGATCATCAAACGTCCAGGACGACCACACTGGGTACGCCATTTTGGTAACTATATTTATTTGACACTAGCCGCTTTGATATACCCGGCATGCAAATACCTCGTAAAGAAAAAAAGCATTTTATATCTTTCACGTTTATGGTTGCCTAGTGCTATACCATACTAAAAATGTATCGACTAAATGATTACCTCCTTCATGTTTATGTTTGCCTAGTACTTTACCAAATCCGAGTGACGTATTCCTGTCCATGAGAAAATGTTTTTTTTTTCAGCGCTATTTTCTTAATTTCTCTTTCCGTGAGTACCTTATACAAATTATTAGAAAACTTCAATAAATCAATAAAATCGGTAAAGTTGTTCCCAGGTTATAGCGTGACCAAGGTATGTTTGTGTGTGTTCAAGTGGGTACAAGAATGGTTTAGATTCACAATGCTGTCTGATAAATAATGTTTTTTTAGATTAATTTATTTTATCAACAGGTCCGTTACTTTTATTTTTTTATTTATTTTTTTATTTGTGACAGGCTAGTGTTTGACCACTATCTCACCTGATGGTAAGTGACGATGTGATCGAAGCTGGTAAGCACACTAGACCTGGAATACGCAGGCTCTCAAGGATAACTGCCGGAACACCGTATTTGGCTTGGCGGCAGACTTTCAACTTGATGGTGGTAAGCTACTTTGGTAGCAAGCCAGGCGAGCAACTCACAAAATGCTCTACCACCTCTCAAATGTCACCTGATTAGCACCACCCGGGGACCACGTGTAGGGAGTCAGACTTAAGGGGTATCCTCCTACGGACATGGGTGACTCAGCCCCCAAAAAAATATGTATTGATAACTATAGTGAGTACTCGCCTTACGGTCGCGACGAAATGCTCATCCATTCGAAATGAATTATACCTCATTACATGGTCTAGTGACCCCACTCAGAGGACGTTCTTTACTGTTATTTGTTTCGATGTATGTGTTTTATAACTTACTTAATATATTTATACTTATTTTTACTGAAATGCCTTTTGGCGTAGTTTAATGCGCGTCTGTCATGGTAGGTTCGATTCCCGGAGTCTCTCTGTTATCCGTGTCAAATGTCTATCTCTATCTATCTATCATCCTAATTATAACGGAAAACAAAGGATTCAGAACAAAGTTGTAGAAATTTTCCATCAAAATTCTCGAGTGTCTGAGTATTTGAACTGCCCGTTGGTTAAGTTGGGTGAGCGTTTGCCTTCTAAGCAGGGGTATCGGGTTCGATTCCCGGCGGGAACACAAGTTTTCTCCCCAAGGAAAATTTGTGTGTTTCTGGTTCTGGTTGTGATTGTGTCTGTGATGTGAATGTTTCCGGGACCCACGACACAAGTCATTGAACTTAGTGTGGGGCTGTGAGTGTGAAAGCGTTTATGTTTATGTTTATGTTATAGAGACCTATTTCTTTCTACGGGCCAATTGCCTATATTTCCTAAAACTAAAGTTATATATAGGCCTATAGGCTCGATGACTTGTAGGTTACAAGTCATCGAGCCTATAGTGACCTCATTGGCGACAGTAAGCTATCGATTAGCGTATTGTCGCCAATGAGGTCGCTATAGGTCCAGGTTGCAAAGTCTCGGTCACCGACGTATCGGTATTCTATCGTTTGCATTTTGGAGAGTGCACAGGAATTACAGGAGTGAAATCCCCCATGCCCTTTTTACCATCTAACAAAGAGAGAGACATAGGCTACTTTTCAACCCCGAATCCTGGCTGATCCGGGACTTACGCGGGCAAAGCCGCGGGGCGCAGCTAGTAATTTAATATTCCTGAATGAATAACTGAATATAATTATTATTTGCTTGCATCCACAATAACAAGCGCGTGCATTATTAATTATTAGTATTACGATGACACAAATCGTACATTATGTTTTTTCTATGATATGAGGAAACCATACATTGTTTTCTTTGTCCTTATTATTTCTATGTTTACAAATAATAACAATGTTTGAAGAACACGTTACTCAATGGATCAAGGTTGTGAGGAAATAATTGTTCAATTAATGGAGAATATTAATATCTATAGAAAATATGGCCAATGCGTTAATTATTCTCAAGGTTTAATCTTTTCAATGAATAAGCGATGCTTTAAAAATATCAGTTGAATTATCTTTACCATTCCTATGATATATAATAATAATAATAATAATTTATTTCATTTACAAAAAATATATATTACACAGACTAACATTATATGTACACATAATGTTACAATTAGTGAGCCCTGTATCCCACACTAGGATAAGTCCTGTGTCGTGGGATTCAGTCTCTTTTTTTTTTTTTCCTTAGTTTTGGCTTCGCAATCTTATGCATTTAGCCAGTGTCAAGTGATAATATATTTC
The DNA here is from genome assembly GCA_948107665.1 of Lomographa bimaculata. Classification (NCBI taxonomy): domain Eukaryota; kingdom Metazoa; phylum Arthropoda; class Insecta; order Lepidoptera; family Geometridae; genus Lomographa; species Lomographa bimaculata. Next base: position 4,791,032 of record OX403602.1, on the reverse strand, counting down.
AAGTGTATTTCATATTATAGGTCCTAGTCACAAGTCACAGTCAAAGTCAAGTAAAAGAGTCAAGGTCCAGTCGTAGTCAAGTCATGCCCTAGTAAAGTGGTAGAAACTTTACTAGAACTTCTATTGGAGTTTTGGAGCGAAGGTGAAAATCACATTTTTCAACTTTGAATGATTTGCCTACACTTATGCACGTTCACTAAGTATTAACGGTTAATAATCCACCATTATTACACATTAACACTCGAAAAATCACAGGTTTTGGAAAATTTTACAAAATCAAAACGCCATTTTTTCACTTTCGCGGCAAAACTCTTCAGTCTCTTTCAGTATTGATTAGTGCATATATGTAATACACATTCCATCAAAAAAGTTTGCATTTCTAATGAAAAAAGTACCGTCTCCCAATTGTGATGAGAGTGGCATTATAGAAGATGTACAACATAATATTTTGTTGGAATGTGTGCGGAATGATAGCTATAGAAGATCCTACTTTGGTCAGAATCATAATTTATTTGATTTTGGATTCTGTAATAGCATCCTAGCCTGCCCAACGTCAAATTCAGCATATTATTATGTTTTTTTTTTTATTTGTGACAGGCTAGTGTTTGACCACTATCTCACCTGATGGTAAATGACGATGTGATCGAAGCTGGTAAACACACTAGACCTGGAATACGCAGGCTCTCAAGGATAACTGCCGGAACACCGTATTTGGCTTGGCGGCAGACTTTCAGCTTGATGGTGGTAAGCTACTTTGGTAGCAAGCCAGGCGAGCAACTCACAAAATGCTCTACCACCTCTCAAATGTCACCTGATTAGCACCACCCGGGGACCACGTGTAGGGAGTCAGACTTAAGGGGTATCCTCCTATGGACGTGGGTGACTCAGCCCCCATTTATTGTATACTTTAATTAAACAATAATAATAAATGTTAATATGTTAATTGTTGTTTATTTATATGTTATGTTAATTTTGTTCTTTATTTAATTTTATGTCGCATAAATTTAAAAAATGATTTGTAATCTTTAAAATGTACGACATTAATTAAAAAAACGGAGCGTGTAGACTAGTAGTATGTTTAAAAAAACAGGGCGTTTCGTAAATACACAGGATATAAGTAAAACTTTTGTATTACAGGGAAATATTTTAATTATTCATCACAGTGTTTGCCACCCAACACATTTCGTCACACAAAAAGGTTGCGGATTAGAATTTCAAACCCCTCCTATATAAAATTTCACTTCAATCATTAATGTCGTATTAATTAAATAGATAAATCATCCTCGACCACATCATCACTTACCATTAGATACGATAGTATTCATACGGAAATTAAGAAAAAAAAAAGTAATTTTGGAATCGAACTTTTGCCTTCATTAGTTTAAAAAAATTACTAATTAATAAACTATTAAAAAATGACTAACATCTCTATGGATTATGTCCGAAATAAATGGTTTTTAATTATTTTATTTTATTAGTCAATATAGGTTCCAAACAATCATAAACCCAACTGCGTTAAAAGTGAACTTCCTTTTTTTTCACACTGTTTCGTTAATATGACCTATTATACGAGTATATAAGAAAACTAGGCGTACCCGGCATGCGGTGCAATGCCACCTATAGAAAAAAATATTTACCTCACAGGTCTATGGTCGCCTGGTACTTTAAACCCCTACTAAAAACTTTTTTGGATATTGTTCATTTAAAAATACTATAACCACGATAAAAAAAATGGGGGGTGGGAGGATGAAAAACTTTACGTCTATTCTCATACCTGCCAAATATACAAAAATGAATAATTTAAACGTCGTCTTCAAAAACCGACTTCACTGCTTATATTTGGCTTGATCGATTTCGATAAAATTTATTTGGGACCACCTCTATAATCTACCAAATTAAAAAAGAATTTTGAGAATCGGTCAACAAATTAGGAAGAAATCGGTGAACATACATAAAAAAAATACATACAGTCGAACATAGTACCGACTGCTTTTTTGAAGTCGGTAAAAATCATTAGAATCGGTCGAGCTGTTTTGTGACCTTTCTCAGGCTCTAGACTATCTGTGTACCAAATTTCGTTTAAATCGGTTCAGTAGTTTTAGCGTGAAAGCGTAACAGACAGGCAGACAGAGTTACTTTCGCATTTATAATATTAGTAAGGATTCAAAACTTAAAGACATATATATATACATAATCATACAAACAAAACAAACAATTTAACTTCACGGAGCATATAGCGTGACAGGACCAACACGTGCCCGAAAAACAAAGGTAACTAATACCAGGTAATACGATATCACAGTTACTTTTTATTCTAAATTCTTGTTAAAACACTTTGTATTGCATAATACTAAGTATGAACGCTTGGTGTGGCTTGGACACGTGCGCACGTTTTGTCATTGCAATAAATTAAAATGTGAGATGAGACTTAAATATTCAAGTAAACTGTCTTCAAGCTCAAGTCCGATCGTGTATGGAGTACTGCGGCCACCTTTGGGATGGATCCGCTAAGTACCAGCTAGAAGCTCTTGAGCCTATTGACCGGCGAGCCAAAATAATCATTGGCGATAGTAAGCCTATCGGTATTCTATCGCTTACATTTTGGAGAGTGTGCTCAGGAATTACATAATATAATTCCTCCATGCCCTTTTTACCATCAAACACCAAGACAAACTGTCAAACGTCATCCATTTATGGTTGACATACCTCCAGTTCGCTCGAAGCGCTTTGCTTCTACGTTCATCATCCGTACAGCGAAGGAGTGGAACTCATTGCTTGCGTCTTTGTTCCCTGAACGGTATAATCTGGGTGTCTTCAAGTCTAGAGTGAATAGGTACCTTCTAGGCAAGCATGTTCCATCTTTGGCCGCATCGTCACTTTCCATCAGGTGAGATAGCGGTCAAATGCTTGCCTATCCAGTATAAAAAAACAAAAAATCCTCATGTTGAAAATGTGTACCCGAGCACCCTAGGTCATGGTCCAATGTCCAGCATACAATACAATACAATCAACATTTCTTTATTGAACACCAATGGTATGATTAAGAAACATGCGTCGCCTAAACCAGGCGCTCTAATAGATTTTTGATAATTAAACGCAAGAAAAGCTAAAAAAACCGACTTCACCGCTTTTATCTTCGGAACCTTGATCAGATTTTATGTATTAAACCCGCATTATTGACGATAACTCAAAAACTAGAGATCAGATCTTGATCAAATTTCACTGGGACCACATGAAAAGCACCAGCTTTCAAATAAAATATGAATCATTAAAATCGGCTCACAACGAAAGAAGTTACGAGGTAATTTTTGAAGTCGGGTAAACGAGAACATCGTCAAAGTACGCATTATTCGTCACAAAATAGGCATTATTGACGATATTTCAAAAAGTACTGATCAGATTTTGATCAAATTTAAATGGGACCAATAAGAAAACAAACATTTTCGTAATCGACTCACGTGGAGAGAAGTTATGAGGTAACACACATAAAAAAAAAATAAGTAACAAAATACAGTCGACTTGAGTTGAGTACCTCCTCCTTTTTTGGAAAGTCAGTAAAAATAGAATGAGCTCCCGGTCCCTACGGACCCTGAGTTTCAACACCAAACGACGACGCGTGATCAAAATGCTGGCTCATATTTGGCTCAACGTTGCAATTTAGAGAGGCAATGCCGCCAGCATGATGGGAACGCTACCCACTGGTAGTGGGCTTGAGCACTTGAGTTACCTATAAGCTCGATGTCTTGTAGGTAACTTAATTCTTTGCTGTATATAGTTTTAGTTTAGTTTAAGGAAATATAGGCAATTGGCCCGTAGATTGGCATAGTCTATATCTGTTAAAAAAAAAAAAATTACCAATAAAATGAAAACTAAAAATAATAATTGTTGTACATGGGCGGCCTTATCTTAAGCAATGTCTCACAGGCAACCTTTGGACGAACAGGATAGTAATTATACATATTTTGCTGTTGGAGGTGTTCTCTAATGAAGCGATTCTCTAATAAAGAGCATCATCATAAGGACCATGGGCACACATGAATAAACGAACAAACGTATTCACACTCACAACCCCACACTAAGTTCAAAGACTTATATCGTGGGTGCCAGAAACATTCACATCACACACACATTACACCCAGAACCAGAAGCACAAATATCTCTTGGGAAGGAATTTGTGCTCCTGCCGGGAATCGAACCCAGGACCCACGGCGTAGAGGGCGGAGAGCTGTCCACTGCGCCAAGTGGGTGAAATGCTTTAAATATAAACGCTTTCACACTCACAGCCCCACACTAAGTTTCCGGCATCCACGACTTGTGTCGTGGATGCCGGAAACATTCACATCACACACACAATCACAACCACAACCTCTGCTTAAAAGGCTAACACCACACAACTAAGCCAATGAGCAGTTCATAAATATAATGTAATGTGTTATTGACCTTTCGGGCCCTTGACACCACCGGCTCGGATCCAATTTGTTTATTTGCAAAACTTATTTGTACAAAAACGAGCTTAATAAACTATAATATTACAACTGCTCTACTTCACAGATTTGTCCGTCTCAAACAAAAGATATATTTTTAGTTATCTTTTTTATAACATTGACTTTAGATATAAGATAAAAGACCTATTTTCGGACGTTTTTAGCCTACTTGAGGAAATTTAAAAATAAAGTTGTTTGCTTGGATATAACACGTTATCAAGGTTAATTATTCTCGAGACACGAATGCGAATAAAGTTAAAACAAAACTGAGTTTATTGAACTTTTAAGTGAACCTAGTAGATTGGCTCTGTCTAGAACGGTGCGTCTGTATGAATTAAACATGTTTAACATGTATCTTACAAACATGTTAAAAACATATTACAATGGCTTGCTAATCTAGCATTGAAAAAAATGCATGTGACTTCTTTTGCGAGACTTTCTGCTCCCTTGGAGATCGAATTTATAAAATTATCTAGCCGTGCCCCGCGGCTTCGCTCGCTATTATCAAGTTAAAAGTAGCCTATGTGTTAATCGTAGGTACAAGGTGTGTACATTCCAAATGTCATCCAAATCTGTTCAGCCGTGAAGAGAGAACAAAAATACATACACACTTAGACACTTACACACAAACTTTCAGATTTATAATATTACTAGCCGTGACCCGCGGCTTTGCCCGCTATTATCAAGTTAAAAGGTAGCCTATGTGTTAATCGTAGGTATAAGCTATGTACATTCCAAATGTCATACAAATCTGTTCAGCCGTGAAGAGAGAACAAAAATACATACTCACTTACACACAAACATTCAGATTTATAATATTACTAGCCGTGCCCCGCGGCTTCGCCCGCTATTATCAAGTTAAAAGGTAACCTATGTGATAATCGTAGGTATAATCTATGTACATTCCAAATTTAAGCCAAATCCGTTCGTCCATTAAAGCGTGAAGAGGGAACAACCATACTTACACACAAACTTTCGGATTTATAATATTAGTAGGATTTAAACTTTCCCAGTGGAAATTCAGTTACAATTTTAGGAATTTTATTGTAAAATCTAATCCCGTTTGCCTTAAAAGTTTTGTTCGTTTTGTATCTCTTGGATTTACAGCCAGGTAAATCTTTAGGAAACGCTGTTTATTTAAAATTTGTATTGTCTCATGCCAGGTATCTTCTAAATAGTCTTATTGAGCTAAAGGAATGTAGAACTTTAATGGTTGTATTGTCTTGTAATGGTTTAAAAAGTCTAAGCCCATAAAAGGTGAGTCTTTATGACTTTCTGGTATACTTATTGCAGTGGGCTCACGGTCTAATAGAAGTTATTTTTAATAATAAGTATAATGTTTTCGAAAGTAAAGGAAGTCGCCAATGATACCATTTCGCAATAAATATTAAAGTCGTATCTATGAAGGTTCCGTCACTAAAAATAACTGTGTTCAGATCGTCTTCCTTCTGTGAACTGCGTCTTTAATTTGAGAACAAAAGGTTTCAGAACAATATAGTTTACTGAAACGATCGTCAGCGTTTAAACATTGGTGTACCTATTCTAATAATTACTCAGAATGAATAAGCCAGTGGGTCGTACAAGTATTCCGTCCCTACTTACCTTTCCCGATGTCTATTGGACATCAGTAACACCGTGCAATTTCGACATGTAAATGTCGACCTTCTGCCGATTCATGATCGCCTAGTACATTTCAATAACATAACATAAACGCTTTCACAGACACAGCCCCCACATTAAGTTCGATGACTTGTGTTGTGGGTGCCGGAAACATTCAAATTGCAGACACAATCACACCCAGTACTAGAAACACAAATTTCCATTGGGGAGAAAACTTGTGTTCCCGCCGGGAATCGAGCCTCATCCTTCGCGCACCCAATTTAGCTAACGGGCAGTTCTTTGACTTGAATCGAAGTTTCATTACTGAATTTAAATTGAAGTTCGAGGCCTTGAATAATGAAAATGTTAAATAAATGAGCTTTTATAAAAATCATATTAATTTTGTTTTTTATGTTGATAGGCATTTCACCGCTATTTCCACCATATATAAAATAATTAAATGCAAGCAAAGCTTAAAAAAATGACTTTACCTTATCTTCGCTTTATTATAGTAGAAATATATTTTCTACTATGGATTTATCTTCGGAACCTTGATCAGAATAAATGTACGCATTATTGACGATTACTCAACATCCTCGCCAAATTTAAATGGCACCAATGGGAGAAAAACAGTTAACAAACAAAAAAAATATTTTAAATCTTTTCACGTGGAAAGGAGTTATGAGGTAACACATAAAAAAATCAGTCGAATTGTGCACATTCTCCTTTTTTGTGAAGTCGGCAGAAACGGGTTAAAGATGGTTTCAACTTAAGACGATCTTTAGTTTGACAAGGTGTCCAAAGGCTGTATTACCAAGCTTAATAGCAAGGCTTATCCTCTTCCCTAAAATAATACAACCCAGTATTTTGATCACGTACCGACTTAACAACAAATTAACCCTTTTCTAGGTATCTACAATACAATACAAATACTCTTTATTGAAAAACCAATACAAAATTCTTAAAAACTAACGAAATAAATAAATCATAAAGAGGTTTCACAATAGGCGGTCTAATCGCATAAAGCAATCTCTTCCAGACAACCTTAGCATGGATGTATATTTTTTTTATACAGAACAGCATCTGGCGTATGTGTACACTAAGAAGTAAATAATAAATAGAGAATAGAACTATTAACATACAGATATCCATCAAAAGTACATAGGTGTTAAAAATAAAATACATATATTATTTTAAATTATTGGTATCCATTGGTATCTATTATCTACAATAATAAACCTAGGTATGAACATAAAAATAAACCTTTAACCTTGCATCTGCCGTCAGCACACAGGTACCTGAGTACATGACGTTTGATGTGGTCATTGATGATGTAATGTAGTCGCGTGTTTACCAGATACAAACAATTTAGCATTATTACGTATTGATCATCAGAATGACATGCCTTTTGTGTATATTTATTTTATAAGCTTTTATTTAGCTTGCACTGTATGTTTGTACCTATGTTTGTTCGGGTGAAATCTTGCAACTCAATTTTGAAACAGATATCAAAAATTTTGTATTGACGTTTAGTCCAAAACCTAGTTTTACAATTATAAATATTAAAGTTACAAAAAAAAAGGGTTAAAGATGGTTTAAGACAATCTTTAATGTTAGACAAAGTTCCCAAAATGCTTGCGGCATTACCACGCTGTATAGCAAGGCTTATCCTCTGCCCCAATTACAACCCTGCATTTTGGTCATGTGCCGAATCAATCAGTCTTCGTTTAGTTAGGATGTCAATGCATGGTTAGCTGTGTGACGTCATTCTAAGTCCAACATGGCGGAACACACGAAATGGCGGACAAGTAATTTTTAATGCACTCCTACATATATCAAATGAAATGGCTTGCTGAGAATAACTCGAAAAATAAAGTGACGTCACTTTAAATCCAATATGGCGTACTTCTAAAAGCTTGTCTTTAAAAAAGTTTTTAACAAGTAACTTATTTATACATAGAATCATCGAAATATTGATAAATAAAATGAACTTATTTAATTTTAACTGATCATTAGCTTAGTAGGGTGCGTGTTCACCCACTAAGCAGAGGATTCGATTCCCGGCGGGATCACAAGTTTTCTCCCCAAGGAAAATTTGTGTTTCTGGTTCTGGTCGTTATTGTGTGTGTGATGTGGATGTTTCCGGCACTAACGACACAAGTCATCGAACTTCGTGTGGGTCTGTGACTGTGAAAGCGTTCATGTTTATATAGAGACTATCTTTAAATCGTTTATAAATAGTCATTCAAAATGAAAATTGGGAAAAGAACAAAAATATTTTGAAATAAGTAGGAATAATAATAATTAATTAATTAATACTTATTAATTGATACTTCTCAATGACACAATTCGTCGGTTAAATTTGATTATGAAGTCTGGTAGTCGCCGTCAAGGATGTTGTAGCTAAAAACCGTAAGTTTGTTTCCTATGCGATAGTCGCCGTATTGTCGTGTCATGTCTATAATGATACTTGCTAGATTAAGACAAATCGAGCGATTGACATAAGAATCATCAAAATCGGTCCACGCGTTTGGACTCTATAAAGCCACAAAGGAATATATATACAATATCGGTAATATTGATACAATAAGGGTGTTTTCAGTCTAGAGTGAATAGGTACCTTCTATGCAATCATGTTCTTTCTTCAGCCGCATTATCACTTTTCATCAGGTAAGATAGTGGTCAAATCAAATGCTTGTCTATTCTACTAATATTATAAATCCGAATGTTTGTGTGTAAGTATGTTTATTCCCTTCACGGTTTAACGGCTGAACGGATTTGGATGAAATTTGGAATTTTATTCAAATTCAAATTCTTTTTATTTAACTTGATAATAGCGGGTGAAGCCGCGGGGCACGGCTAGTATATTATAAATCCGAAAGTTTGTGTGTAAGTGTGGAAGTATGTTTGTTCCCTCTTCACGCTTTAATGGCTGAACGGATTTGAATGAAATTTAGAAGCTTATAGCTATGAATAACACATAGACTACATTTAGACTTGATAATAGCGGACGAAGCCGCGGGGCACGGCTAGTCTAAGACAAAACACAGTCGCGCGTCACGCAGTTAAAAAAATATCATCAGCAATTAACAACAATATTAAAATATACCTACACTCGTATATCTTTAACACAAATAAAACTGATTCTATAATCTTTCTCGAACAAAACAATATGTTTTTCTAGAACATGCGCCGTTTGACCATATCCAGAAAAACAAAAAGGAGTAAACAACTTATTCATGAATACAGACGAACAAAAGACGTTTGAAAACAATATTCACTATTGCGTATTTAGTAAGTAATTACTCATCATCGTGCGTCTCTACATTGACTCTATACTTGGGCTTACAATATTAGATAGATTTCTAAAAATTTTTGATCGAGCGAATCAAGGTCTTTCTTTCTTTTTTTACCGACTTCTAAAAAAGGAGGAGATACTATGTTCGACTGTTTGTATTTTTTTTTATGTATGTTCACCGATTTCTCCCCCATTTGTGAACTAATTCTCAAAAATATTTTTTTGTTTGGTAGATTATACTTCAGAGATGGTCATATATTTTATTTTATTTTATCAAAATCGATCAAGCCAAAACCAAAATATAAGCGGCGGTTTTTTTTAACGTTTAAATTATTTTATGCTCGATAGGCCAGCACTTGACTACAATCTCACCTGTTGGAAAGCGATGATGTAGTCGAAGATGTAGCATGCTTGCCTAGAAGAAACCTATTCACTCTTGATTTGAAGACTCCCAGATTATACCGTTCGCGTTCGGGGAACAAAGACGAGGGCAATGATTTCCAATCCTTCGTTGTACGGATTTACAGGTTTTTTTTTTATTTTCTCTATGTTTACTTGGGTGGATCACCACTTTGTCCGTCCGTCCGCCTGAGGCATTTAGCGTCTAAATCATACAAGCTAATAGCTTCAAATTCTCCACTGAGGTAATATTACTACGCATTAGCTCAGTGAAATTCCCAGAGAATATGTAAAACTATGGCCCAAATCCAAATAGCAATAAAATTATACACATGAAAATATGAAAGGGGGTCTCAACATGTAAGTTATTGGTGTAAGCAAGTTGTATTCACATTACGTAGACAAATCTTTCTTTAAAAACAAACAAAACTTATACAATGCAATACAATACAAAACACTTTATTGCACCAAATAAAATTACATAAAAAACAATCATAATATTTATATCTAAGTACAATGGGCGGACTTATCGCTAAAAGCGATCTCTTCCAGTCAACCTTTGGATGGAAAAAGAGAAAAACAATATATAAGAACGTAGGTCGGTGTTGTAATTAACTAAATATATTTATAATAATATATATTCATACATATAACATATAAATAAATAAATACATAATACATAATAACATAACATTTCTTATTTTTATTTCTTATTCTTATTTTATTTCATTACTTATAATATATAATATTGTACAAACCTAGCTCTAACTATAGACTTTTTAAAATTGGGAAGAGACTGGGTTCCACGACACAGGTCGTCCTAGTGTGGGACCCAGGGATCTACAGTTTTGTGTTTTAGTTTTTTTGTGCAAATAAAGGTTTATTATTATTATTATTATTATATTTAAAAAAACAATTCTGAATAAATAATAATAGGTACCTATACAGTATTTGAAACTTACTATCTACAAGTTAGACGTTACAGTTGAGATAGAAATGTTTAACCTTCGCTTTGAAGGCAGGTAGCGAAGTAGCTTGCCTTATGGAAATGGGTAGAGTGTTCCACAATAGCACTGCTTCCACCGTAAACGCATCATAAAATATAGTTTTATGAACAGGCATGGAGAGCTTGAGATTTTCTGTTGATCGAAGGTTTAGTGTATTGCAGCAGTGAAGATATATAAATCGTTCCTTCACATCGTTCGTTATAAAAACATTTCGTGATGTGTCAGACCCGTAGAATATTAATTAGCGGTACAAATACTACACAGATGAGGTTAAGGATGATTCAAAGCCACTCCTTCACAACAGTAGCGTCATTTTGATTCACATCATCGGGTCAGCAGTAATATTTGTTTACCGAGTCGCGGGTTTACCGGCCGCCAGTTTTCCTTGTACACCTTAGAAGGTATCTATTTAATAGGTACGAGGACTTCTGACTGCTGCTTTTGAGTAAACAACGCTACTGTCTCGTATATTTTCCTTGAGGTATTAACATGATAAGCTTACATATATGTACGCGGCATGTGTTGCAATGCCACGGAAAAGTGTTTTACTTCTTCACGTTTATGGTTGCATGGTACTTTAATACCATAATAAAAACTTTTTGCGTTATTGTTCATACAAAAATACAAAAATTGCGATAAAAAAATGGGGCTTGGTAGGAGGGTGAAAAATACTTTACGACCTATTCTCATACCAACCAAATATACAAAAAAATCGTAAAAATCGGTCGAGCCGCTTTGGAGGAGTGCTGCCACAAACACCGTGACACGAGATCCTACTAATATAATAAATGCGAAAGTTTGTGTGTGTATTCACACACACCACAAACTTTCAGTCATTGGCTTTCATGAGTGCCTCTTTGGGACCCATGTGAATTAACAATTTTGATTTGATTTGATAATGTTTGTTACCTCCTCCGTAACGAATAAACCGATTTATATGAAACTAGCTGTCCCGGCGACCTTCGTTCCGCCTAACAGTAAATGAATGTGCATATTTAGGAAGCCATACCCGGCATGCGTTACAATGTCACGTGACTATATTATTACAACCTTCATGTTTATGTTTGCCTAGTACTTTACCAAATCCGAGTGACGTATGAGAAAATGGAAAGCTTGTCGAAATGTAAAAAAAAAAATTTAAGAAATGTACGTTCTTAAAAAGTATCCTATGTCCTTCTCCTGGCTCTAAACTACCTCCCTGCCAATTTTCAGCTAAATTGGTTCAGCCGTTCTTGAGTTATAAGTGGAGTAACTAACACGACTTTCTTTTATATATATAGATTTAGAATTTAGATAGTTTAAGGTCTGAATAACACATTTTTACTTAATTAACGCGGGCGAAGTCGCGAGTCATAGCTAGTATTTATATATTAGAAGATTAATTTTGTTTCTCTTATAGCTTTAGCCGATCCAGGCAGAGCTATAATAGTAAGTTTAGAAGGTTATTTCCTATAGGTCATGCACCCTTTAGTCGCGGATTCAATCCCCCGCCTCACGTGTAGATTATTGATTTGTTTACACTCGACTGCTATGTAACACTATGAGAAACGAGTCGAGCAAGTCTCTCGAGTGATGGTAAGCATCAGGCTTCCCCTTTACAGTTCAGTGCCATCCAGAGCTTTGAACTTGTATAGTTCGAACTCCTGCGCGGCAAAGCAGTACGTTCGTCACCCTGAGATATTAGATCTTAAACTCTTTAAACCCTGTCATTTCCCTGTGAACATTGTGCCCTTCAATCGTGCATACAGCAATGTTTGTACTACTGCTTGACGGTTGCATGTCTGGCAATGGTGTAATACTGGTACGAATTTGAACAAGAACTAGGAACAAAATTAACCGTGGAAAACTTTTGTAGTCTCATTGCAGACAAAGAAACTAGACCTACGTTCATAGAATACTGTATTAAACTAGAATCTAAAGTAATAATCAGAAATAAATAGGGTAGGTAAACTAAGCTTAATATTATATGATGCCATTATACAATCAAAAGCAAAGAATAAATAGTATAGAAATTTAATTTAAAACAGGAACAATGAAACTGTGAAATATATTAGATAAGAAAAAATGGAAGCAATGATGAAAACGAGAAAGATTTGCATGAAGCACGAATGTATGAATAAAAGCGAGATATGAATGGAAGTGCAGAAACGAAAAGGCTCTAATAATGTTGGAGGTAGGATAGCACGCGGGTCGGACCTACGAAAAAGAAAAATAAATGGTGTCGTATGTCCCCTGGCAGACTCAGCAAAATATTCCTACCTCTACTACTTATATGTATATATATTTTATAATAGAATAGAATAGAATATGGTTTATTGTATAACTGTGTACATTTTTAGGTGTTATTAATAGAAATACGTCACAACAGTTTATCCCTTTCGGACATACAATAATATTTACAACACATAATATTTACAATACAGAAGAGATTTTTATTTTTTTAATTAAACAATTGTAATTTCCATCTCATTGGGCATAAGTATAGCATGGGTAACGCTTAATTTTTTTTTTTTTTACATTCAAAGTGTTACCTTACAGTCGAGTGTACACAAATCAATTTGAATGAAAGTACTCTTCCAAATTGTAATGTACTTTGCTTATTAGCCAATTTTTTAAACTGGCTTTGAATTGTGTGCCATTTAGCATTTTGATGTGTGGAGGTAAATGATTGTAAATTCTTATGGCACTTACAAATGAGCTTTTATAGTACATAGAGTTATTTATTTGGGATAATGATATAATGATTTTATTATCTATAATGATTTTATTATCTATAACTATTGGTTTTTTTATTATTGCCATCGATACGTTTGTGACTGAAAAGTCATACTTAGTACTTGTCATACATCAACCAACACGGGGCTTATTCATACCCATGTTTTGTTCCCTCCACATACAAACTACGAGCCAATTGCCTATATTTCCTAAAACTATATACAGCAAAGACCTAATTTACCTACAAGACCTATCCATGTTAATATTGATGTAAATCGAAACACCCGTATGACACGTGAATCAACCTACTGTACACTTACTTGGTATTACCCTGGCACCTACTGATAAGTGTACAGACAAGGATGAAATATTATCTACCTACAATACAGCATAATATACTTAACCAAGTGTGCAAATTATCTTTGACAGTGTGTATCTAAGTACCTACTTATTACTACGGGCCAAGTGCCTATATTTCTCTAACTAACTCTAATAACTAAATACATCAACACAAGGCACCGAGCCTATAGGTAACTCAAGTGCTCAAGCCCACTCCCAGTGTGTAGTTGCTGGCGGCATCGCATCTCTGGATTGCAATACTAATACGTTGAGCCAAATATGTACCGCATTTTAACCACGCGTCGTCTCAACCAGGCGAGCTGATAATTTTTTGGAATAAAATAGAATAATCATTTATTCCGTAATTAGCACACGTTACAAGACAAAATTATATTTACATTCTTAATAATAAAAAAAACAGTTAACAGTGTTATTTTAATTATTTTTGTGTTAAACGAAGAACGTTATTGTTATTACAAATTTTACCGGAAAAGGTTTGCAAACACAGCATAATGCTGAGGACAGAGCCTTGGCGATGGTTTTCAGCTCCGACCTATGTAGGGTGATGTAAGGACTTAAGTCTTAATACATACTCGGTCACAGACGTATGGTCGCAAGTCTATCGGTATTCTATCGTTTGCATTTTGAAGAGTGTGCGCAGGAATTACATAAATTGATTCCACCATGCCAATTTTACCATCTAACAACCAGACAAACTATCAAACGTCATCTATTTATGGTTGACATGCCTCCAGTTCGCTCGAAGCGTTTTGCTTCTACGTTCATCATCCGTACAGCGAAGAAGTGGAATTCATTGCCTACGTCATTGTTCCCCGAAGGGAACTGATGATCTGATCTGGGAGTCTTCAAGTCAAGAGTGACTAGGCATCATCTAGGCAAGCATGTCACATCTTCGGCCGCATCATCACTTTCCATTAGGTGAGGTAGTGGTCAAATACTTGCCTATTTAGCACAATATATATATATATATATCTCGGCGAAGATACACAAATATACCTACGTATATACAAACAACAAAAAATACATACATACGCATTAACTGAATGAGCTCCCGGTCTCCACGGGCCCAGTGTCTCAACTCCAAACGGCTCAAATACAATACAGCCGAGGTATATACCTATGTAGTTGTTCACCTTCACCGTAACCACAGAATACGTAATAGTACAAGTAGCAACGCAGTTCTAGAGATGCGCAGTAGAATAATTGCCTTACATATCTACCAATGACATTTAATGTTTGTTTTGTACTATTTACCAACTTGCTGGTTATTAATTGGGTACTTAATGTCGTAGATAACGGTATTGATAGGCTGACACAATATGTAGTACTAAGATCAATATAAAGAGGAGGACAATGGAGATTTTGCCTCATTTAGTATTCAGATGTGACAAGTTATTTAAGATTTTTCCCCACGCCAAGTCTAGTACTAGAACGGGTTATTATAGATATAGATAGATAGATATATTCTTTATTGAACACCTTAAAATAACAAAGAACACAAATAGGAATAACAGTAAAAAATTATATAAGTGTAACAATAGGCGGTCTTATCGCTGAAAGCGATCTCTTCCAGACAACCTTTGGATGGAGGCGAATAACGCAATATAATAGGACGTCGTTCTACGTTCATAAAAGATTAGATAGAAGAACATGAAGAATAGAATAGAAGATAAAATTAAGTCTATTTAATATGGAGAAGAAAAAAAAAAAGCAAAATAAAAAGGAATGAATTTGGGAAACACTAACACTAAAACTAACAAAAAGGAACAAGAAGATTTATGAAGAAATATAGTAAGCCTTTATTTACCCTTGTCACACCTAGTTAGTATAAATTGTATTGTTTATAGATTTTATAACTATGTACTGGCCTTTTCCCTACAAGACGTAGAATAATTTATAGACATAATTATTAAATTATTTTAACTATTTAATTTATATTTTTTTTATATTAGACATTTTGAAGTTTTTTTTTTATTGGAGGGCTTTGATATTCTGTTCCGCGCAGCATAGGAGTGTACCAATCGGGCTGACATAGTCTCAAAATGACTCAAATAACTTACAAAAATATTGATAAAAAAAACCTTATGTGACATGAAAAGTGGTGGGGGTAAACACTGTGATAAATAATTAAAATGTTTCCCTGTAATACAAAAGTTTTACTTCTAAAACACAAATTTCCCTTGGGGAGTAAAATTGTGTCAACAACGGGAATCGAACACAATACCCGCTGCAACAAATACACCAGGCGGAATAGTGCACACACCAGCAATGTTCCTTAATTAATTATAAAACGCTTTAAATATTATCTAGAACGTACACGATGTATGCACTATTTCGACCCGGCACAGTTACGAGCAGACCTACGTATGTACCAACATATACGGATATCTAACCAAGCATCATTGATCCGTTCTCGCTACGCCACAGAGTATACAGCAGTTTTCATCTCTGTCACACCCCCTACCCTACTTACTAAGGGTATATTATGACTCGCTAGAGACCGTGGTTTAAGGTGGTGGTGTTTTTGTAACAGTTTTACTCGGCATTCATAATAAAACCAGATATATAATAATAAAATATTCGTCGTGATCTGTGTGATACGATAAATTATGCCTTCTTAGAATATTCATAACGTTCATAAATATAAAGGAAAAAAATATCAAATCTCATGCAAATAACATCACTTAGTATTAGCAACCATTTCGTCCGCCATTTTATATCAAAACATTGAAAAATTAATATTTATACCTACGCATATTTACTAGACAAATAATTTCTTCACTTAAATTTTTAAGCTATTGCATAGCTTCTATCGTGGGCCTTGAGCGTGGAGACCGAATCCAGAAATTCCGTAACGAAAATAGCCTAACACCCCCCACTGCGACCGGCACAGCGGTGATACTTTTTAGTTTTGCCATCTATCGATGAATAGCAGAACTTTTAATGAATTTATTGAAATATCACGCTTGTCTCTTTAGTTCAGCAACTCGCCTCTAGGTGGCCGGAAAAAAAATACTGCATAAATAAATAGCATAAGTTGATAAAAAATGCTATGCAATAGCTTTACCGCGGCAGTCCCCGAGTGCCTCACGTCTTTTTTTTTTAATTTGAAGCGCGTTTTCACGTAACTTGAATAAATCCTTAAAAAATCAAAGATTGCCACGCGTGACCTTGCGTAACCACCACGATGTGTTGCGCAATATACACCTTTGTATGCAAAAGTGTAAGGGGGATAATTGGCTGAGGTAAAAAAAAATTGCTCGCATTATTAAAAGACGTATACCAGCCAATTAACCGCGGATACTGGGGCAAGACTTTAATGGAGATAGGTCTATTTCGTATAAATCCTTATTTATGATAGTATTTTATGAGAGCAAAGGAAATAAACTCTTGAAATAAGCAAAAATGGCTGGAGATATTCGGCTGGTTTTTTAGTAAAATATATTTATCGCCTTCTAAGCATCGGGTTCGATTCCCGACGGGAACACAAGTTTTCTCCCCATGGAAAATTTGTATTTCTGGTTCTGGTTGTGATAGTGTGTGTGATGTGATTGTTTCCGGCACCCATGACACAACTCCTCGAACTTAGTGTGGGGCTTTGAGTGTGACGGCGTTAATGTTTATGTTTAACTATGAATATATATTTTTTTATGCTAGATAGGCAAGCATTTGACCGCTATCTCACCTGATGGAAAGTGACGATGCGGCCGAAGATGGAACATGCTTGAACAACGACGCAGGCAATGAGTTCCACTCTTTCGCTGTACAGATGATGAACGTAGAAGCAATACGCTTCGAGCGAACTGGAGGTATGTCAACCATAAATGGGTAACGTTTGACAGTTTGTCTTTTTGTTAATATATTTTTACAACAGCGACCTAAGCGATGTTTTTATTTGTTATTTAGTTGGAGCAGTGGGCAGGTCTCTGTCCTCTGCGCCGTGGGTCCTGAGTTCGATTCCCGGAAGAAACACACTTTCTTCCCAAAGGGAAATTTGTGCTTCTGGTTCTGGGCGTGATTGCGTGTGTAATGTAAATATTTTCGGCACCCATTATACAAGTTCTTGGACTTAGTGTGGGGCTGTGAGTGTGAATGTGTTTGTTTGTAAATATTTAGCTATAGTTGTTTACTAAACAACATAGCTATTTGACGTTTGATAAGTTGAATAATATTGTTTCAGTTACTTTGCGTCTTATCCGATGCAGTAACGATGCAATAAAACCACGTGTGCATTTGTTACACGTGGACTGAAATAGTGACCAAAACCATAAAATCCATGAAACATGACGCAAATATCAGTTATATCATCGAAATCTACGTCAATAAACTTAAATTGGCAATTTTATTCAGTTGATCACATTTTTTTTTTTTTTTTATTTGTGACAGGCTAGTGTTTGACCACTATCTCACATGATGGTAAGTGACGATGTGATCGAAGCTGGTAAACACACTAGACCTGGAATACGCAGGCTCTCAAGGATAACTGCCGGAACACCGTATTTGGCTTGGCGGCAGACTTTCAACTTGATGGTTGTAAGCTACTTTGGTAGCAAGCCAGGCGAGCAACTCACAAAATGCTCTACCACCATCAAGTTCTCCACAAGTTACGGTATACTGGTATACTTATAACGTATACATATAACCAAAATGCTGGGTTGTATTTGGGGCAGAGGATAAGCCTTGCTATACAGCGTGGTAATGCAGCAAGCATTTTGGGAACTTTGCCGAACATTAAACATCGTCTAAACCATCTTTAACCTTTTTATAATTTAAATATTTATATTGTAAAACTATTACAATAATTAGTATATATTTATAAAATAAAACATACCTATTCAGTATGTCATTAATAAGTCACGGTATACCGGTATACCTAACGTGCAAAGGTATACCGTGTACAACATATTATTATCCATTGTCACCAATAGACTATGTTTATTAATCTAAAACATAGTAACTTATTGAATACAAAAGATGGAATAGTAACAGTGTAAGGTATATAAATTGTAATTGTAAGTTATAATATCTATTTTTGAATTTGATCCGTACGTCCGTCTGTCATAGACTTATAGTTAAACCAATCAAACTTACTTATCCAAGTTCTCGCAAAATAAGTTCAGCTATGGCCCAAAGCAGAAAATGGCTGGTTCTACCACGTGGTATACGCGGTACGACCTATGTTAAAAATATTTAGTTAAAAATATCAAGGATAGATACGAGTGGCAATTATTTCATTCATTTATTTCTCGGGCGTATGAATAATATATTTAGAAAAAACAATAATTTTGTGGGACAGTATATTTAAAGTTATTTAGTTATGTATTACAATACAAGTTATTTTGACTTATTTTGTCTCAGAGTATCTTAAAAACGCCATACATTTTAATCTACATATTTTAATTTTGCCACTAGCTATAAATATCAGATATATTCCGTACTTGAATAAATACAAAAAAAAAAAGAGCTTTACCTAATTAAAAAATAAATTAATTACTGCCTGCGTCTTTATTCCTTATACTGTACAATCTGGGTCTCCAAATCTAGAGTGAAAAAGTACCAAGGTACCAAGGTCTAGGCAAATATGCCCATCCTCGGCCGCATCGTCAGTTTCCATCAGGTGAGATAGAGGTCAAAAGCTTGCCTATCCAGCACAAAAAAAAACACATCATTTTTGTTCCACTAACCAAAATGTTTGTGTTTTTTTTCCACTAACCAAAATGTAGGTGCAAGTTCCCAGTTCAAAGCGGACATGGACCACTTGTTTAAAAACGATTTGAATCGTGTGCTTTGAAACAGCTCGTTTCTGCTGTATCACGTTGAATGTCATTGATATGAGAAGTAGTCAATGCTTTTGTAAACATTGTCAAAACTTCGTAAACAATGTTGCCTAACGGCTGATTCATTTAACGTTCTAAGGAATGTCTCAATCGAGTGAAAACTTTTCTAACAGTTCTGTAATGTTTACATTTTTTAATGGAATATTATGTATTATGCAATCTTTAGTAGTGTTATGTTGCTTTGATTTTCCCCGAAGTTAACAAATATAATTACGCGTATATTAAAATAGTCTGTATGTTATTTTTATTTAGATATATCTTACAGCACTTCGCAAGCCAATTTCCTGAATTTTCTAACACATCTATAATTACCTTCATGAAATGAGATAAGTCACTATTACTTTTATTAAAATTCTCCTACGCTTTTTTCAAACCTTAGTTATTTTAATTTAACCTCATGAGTCAAGCTATTGATAATTCTACCTAAACAGTGTAAATATGTTACTGACAAATCTGACATGTGCAAAATTGTATTTTTGAAAATAAATAACTTCTGTAAGGGAACCTATTTTTGATTGCGTGCATAATAAATGATGGGTAAAAAGGGTACGTACCAAATCATAAGAAGGTAATAAATTTAACACAATTTATTTTCATTTTACAAACATTTCCTTACAATTACCTTATCAGTTATCACTATTGGCGCTTTGGCGTATGTTTTTGGTTTCACATCACTATCGTTCCGTCACTTGATTTAGATTTTTTTTAAAAATTTTGTTGCAGCACTATGTCCAATCACGGCGCCGCGCGGGGGTCATGGCTGGCCCCAGCTGGCGGTTCCAGCTTCAATATTCCACTTCCAGAGACCTTCACATTTCTGGAAGACGAAGCGAACCGCCGGCCGATTCGTAGCTTCACTCCTGGGTGGCAGCGGAGGCTTTTTCAAGGCTCCTCGTCCTCGGAGAGGGAAGGAAGCGCGAGCTGACGCCGCATCTTCTCACGACGCTGCGGGGAGATCGACTTCTGCCTCCGAAGTCCCTCGGTATGCAGCAGGTTAGACCTCTTCTCAGTTTCGAAGACTTCTTCGGTTTCATCTTCAACCAGAGCGGGCAATGCGGTGCGGCGGTTCTTTTGACGACGAGAGCAATCTACGCCGGAGTCCATATCGCGGCGCGTCTTGATTGTTGGGTAAACGTCCGCATACAAGGTAGCGACTGTTTCTAGTTTCACAACCATGTTGATAGCTTGTTTTGTGTTGGTTAGATATTGGTAACGTGTGTTCACTGCGAGTTCTGCGAGCAGAGTGCGGGGAGGCGGCGGGTTCCCGCGCTTTTATAGGTTCGCGGAGTCGCGGCGATAATTTAGTTGTGTGCAGCTGGCGTCACAGCTTTGTCTGTGTGGGTTTATGATAGAGCTTGTCTACAGCGTGGAAATTCGTTTTCCCCGAGCGATTCCTGGTAGATAATGAAATTACTTTTTCCGAGATAACGGGAGTAATTTGGTGGGAATCTCGGGCTTTTGGGAGCAGTTTTCTTTGATATGTTTATTAACCTTTTATTTTATTAACAGAGGATAACCAGAAATGCGTAGAGAAAATTGTGTCTAGAAACTTACAAGGCTTGCTTCCCTTTACTTTACCTGTGAATAACAGTATTTTATTAAATAAATTATGATTTATGTTTTATTTATACGTCTAGGTATAAAGTAAAACGACTCTACATTCGCTCTACACAATTACATAGGTATTACCTATTTATAGTGTGTCCATGTGGTCCCATTTAAATTTGATCAAGATCTTACAAGGATTTTTTGAGTTATCCTCAACAATGCGTATTTAATTAATTTAATCAAGTGTTCCGAGATAAAGTGGTGGAGTCGGGTTTTTTAGCTTTGCTTGCGTTTAAATTATATCATTGACTTTTCCATTTTAATGGGAAAACTGGATCTAGAATAAGGCGTGTACATAGATACGTATACATGGTACGTATACAAGTTTACGGCACTAAATTAAGAATCGACACAAAAACCGTATAATAATTATATATATAAACAGAATAATTATGATTTTTATTAAATAAAAAAACAAATAAAAAAGCAACAGTACATAAAAATGTCAGATGAAATATTTTACACATTAATAGTTAAATTTATAATGAATTTATAGAAAATAAATAAAACGCTAAAACATAAACGCTTTCACACTCACAGCCCCTCACTAAGTTCGATGACTTGTGTTGTAGGTGCCGGAAACATGTCACACACACAAACACAACCAGAACCAGAAACACAAATGTTCCTTGGGGAGTAAACTTGTGTCCCCGCTGGGAATCGAACTCGATACCTACTTAGACAATAAAACAAATCTTACACAGTCTTTTGACTTTTCACTTGAGTTACCTATAAGCTCGATGTCTTGTAGGTAACTTAGTACTTTACTTTACATAGTTTTAGTTTAGTTTTAGGAAATATAGGCAATTGGCCCGTAGTCTTCTCACAGTTATCAAAACAAATGATATTTATCTGCATTTGAAACGAGTACTAAGAACAGCTGTGTTACGTAGTAGTAGCAAATACAAGCTATTATGCTAACAGTTATTGTTTGGCTGTGTGGAGCCGAGCTTGACCCCCTTAAGGGGATTGGAGCCATTTGAAGCTCGATAAGTGAGGATATTTTATAAATAGCACTCGGTTGGCTTTCCGACCTTCGCTGCAACGTTGCACGTAGGTTTTGTATGCTAAGTGCATTATCTATACCGTATACAAATACAACTAAGTTATGTGAAGTGACGAAATGTCTAGTGACGCAGTTTTTGTCACTATTTACAGATAATATCCGGATGACCGAGCTTTGCTCGGTTTTTTGTTTTTGGTAGAATATGTTTGAATTTGTAGCCTCAGAAAGCTCCATCAAGTGTCGAGTAGAAACAGATTTTTACATCGGTCATGGCGTAATAGATGGCGCTGATAGTTTCTTAAACCCGGTTTTTCAAATGCGGTTTGGGAACCGAGTATTTCTCGGACCTGGAATGTTGATAAATCGAATCCTTGGGCCGAAAAACCCCTAATTTGTAACTTTCATAAAAATCGTTGGAGCCGTTTCCGAGATCCTGATTACACACACAAGAATTGCTCGTTTAAAGATATTAGATAAATATAATTTTTATTCAGACTTCTTATTTGTTCTGAGATTATCATTTTTTTAATGATTTACAGCCCCACACTAAGTTCAAAAACTTGTATCGCGGGTGCCGGAAACATTTACATATCACACACAATCACACCCAGAACCAGAAGTACAAATCTCCCTTGGGAAGAAAAATGGTGCTTCTGCCAGGAATCGAACCCAGGACCCACGGCACAAAGGGCAGAGACTTACCCACCGCGTCAAATTGGTCGTCAAACTTCATAGTTTATTTTAACTTAAATTACATTTACAAATCAGTCCAACCTTGTTTTCCTTTAACCAATGTAAATATCATGCCATAAGGAGTGATGCCATCACTTATGTATACGGCCTATAGAGGGATATTTCAAGATCGCATTAGATATAATTGGTATATATTGAGATCAGGGCTGCATATATCTTGAACGAGGTGTCACCGTTGTTTAGAATTAACTATAATAACATTTAATTGTTGAAATTAGTAAAACAAAACCTATACGAAATAAAAATGTAACCTCTTTTCAAACGACTTAAAAAATTTGAATCTATGTTTTTTTTTGTATGTATGTAACGCGATAATTCCGCCAATTATGAATCGATTTTGATAATTTTTATTTGTTTGGTAGATTATACTTCATAAGTTTTATCGAAGTCGATATAGCTAAAACCAAAATATAAGCGGTGAAGTTGGTTTGTTTAAGCTTTGCTTGCGTATAAATTATTTATATTAATTACACTTTATCGTTATTAAAACGAGAGACGTATATATAATTTTGTTTTTTTCAATAAACGCCTTAAAATCTCAGTCCCACACTAATTTCGATGACATATGTCGCGAGTGGTTAGTTGGGTGAGTGTTCGCCTTAAGCGGGTTCGATTCCGGCGGGAACACAAGTTTTCTCCATAAAGAAAATTTTTGTTTCTGGTTCTGATTTTGTGTGTGAGTGAATGTTTCCGACACCCACGACACAAGTCTTTGGACTTAGTGTGGGGCTGTGAGTGTGAAAGCGTGTATGTTTATGTTTATGTTGATAGTTCTCGACTAGTTACAAATTCGAAAAGTATGTTAGAATTATGAATTTGCCTCTAAAGATGATCAAAGATCTTTATTACTTTGACCGAAGTTTGGTAAACTCAGGCCTTCTAGGTATAGTCGTCGTGTATTATGTCAGTCGGATAATTATACTATTGCATGGCTTCATTAACTTTCTCAAAACATATGCCTTTCTATACCTATCAGAGATAGTTTATACAGATACTAGTCGAGCCCCGGGCTAAGCCTGGGTTATATAAATTCAAAATGTTGTAGACTTATTAACAGCGACCAGTTGACTGATGCAAAACTTCAGAGCTTGGGACATCGTCGCATGGTGGCGAGTCTCTCAGTATTTTATCGGATACATTTCGGAGAGTGTATAACGGAATTACACAACCTAATTCCCCCATCCCCATTCTATCATCGGACATCGAGACAGACTTTTAAGCGACACCGCTATATGGTTGATATTCCACAAATGCGAACGAAACAAACAAACAAACAAACAAACAAAACAAAACGTTTTGCCTCCACATTTATTATGCGAACTGCAAAAGAATGGAATTCCTTACCTGAGTCTGTGTTCCCAGTCTTTAAGTCGCGAGTGAATAGGCATCTTCTAGGCAAGCGTGCTCCATCGTCGACCGCATCGTCACTTACCATCAGGTGAGATAGCGGTCAAACGTCTATCTTGAATAAAAAAAAATAATGTTGTAACAATGCGAGCAAACAACCGTGAGTGAAGTCGTATAAATCCTTAATAAATTCAAAATGTCAACCAAAACCATTCAGCCGTTATAGCTCGTGAAGAGAAAACCAACATACACATTTAAGTTTAGCCTACAGTTTCTACTTAAAAATAAACTTAGTAAGGTATACGAGTATACATAAACCTTTCGTGAAAAATGATCTATCTGATGGTGAAAACCGCATCAAAATCCATGGCGTGGTTCAGGAGGAGTTGGCGGATAAATAGACAGATGCGGAAAGCGACTTTCAAAATCAAAATCAAAATCGCTTATTCACATGGGCCCCAAAGAGGCACTCATGAAAGTTAATAATTCTACTTCCAGATTCGCAAAATAACAGTCAAGAGATTCGCATAATTACTTTGTTTTATACTATGTAGAATATTATAAAATTATAGGTATATGTAAGTTATGTGTAATACAACTATACTAAATAGTTAATTCTGCAAAAATAATTAACCTAATCAGGAATCAATTATAGTATAGCGTATCAGATATTGTAATGACGCTAACAAAACACCGAGTGCATGTAAAAATCGACATTTCATGCTTAAGCTCGTATTTATCTATTCATATAAACAATGTTTTATCTTTGAAAAAAAAAGGATTATTAACATAAACGCTTTTACACTCACAGCCCCACACTTAGTTCGATGACTTGTTTTTTGGGGGCCGAAAACACATTTTTTTCTTGGAAAAAATTTTTTTTTTCTGGCAGTAATCGAACCCGATACCCCTGCTTGAAGGCAAACGCTCATCCAACTAATCCAACGGGCAGTTCAAGTATAGCTTGTATATGTTTTATCTTTCCGCCTAGACAGAACATTCCAGGAATTTTCGATCATTATGAAAATTAGAGAAACTACCTCACGCATTAATAGGACATTGACATTGCAATGCAAGCATTTCGCTATGAGATACAAAACCGGTCTTATGTTAATAATTATTCTCTGGGTAACTATTACCATGTCACATTAGCTCAGTATAAGATATAAACAATTAAACAATGTTTTATCTAATAAACTGACTAACCCTATAAGTTATCTAAGCGACGGGTGTTATTCCTCTCACTCTACACACGAGCAGAAACTCTGGGCATACATACATACACGTACATACATATAGTCACGCCTCTTTCCCATTAGGGTAGGCAGAGACCACATCTATCCACGAGCTACGATCCTGACATTTCGCTTCTCCTACATTCATGAGTCTTTTCATAGTATATATAGTGCTCGTTGGTTGCGTGTCTTTTGACCTGGCCTCTATCTACGGGCCAATTGCCTATATTTCTTAAAACTAAACTAAAATAATACACCTATACAAAGACTAACTTAGGTCGTCCAACAAGGTATCGAGCATATAGGTAACTCAAGTGCTCGAGCCCGCTAAATAAAATCAACTAAATATCATGAACATTATCTTTAATTGCTCTACATAATTTTATTGTCTTTCGCACTCTCTTGGTGAGTTCCCCACACCATTGCCAGACATGCAACTGCCAAGCAGTAGTTTGCAAACATTACTGTGTGCAGTGTGACCAAAGACCAAAGTCTTAAATGCGTGCGTTCTGCCAGTTATGACCTACGGAGCCGAAACGTGGACACTGACAGTAGGACTAGTCCACAAATTTAAGGTTGCTCAGCGAGCTTTTTGGGGGCTGAGTCACCCACGTCCGTAGGAGGATACCCCTTAAGTCTGACTCCCTACACGTGGTCCCCGGGTGGTGCTAATCGGGTGACATTTGAGAGGTGGTAGAGCATTTTGTGAGTTGCTCGCCTGGCTTGCTATCAAAGTAGCTTACCACCATCAAGTTGAAAGTCTGCCGCCAAGCCAAATACGGTGTTCCGGCAGTTATCCTTGAGAGCCTGCGTATTCCAGGTTTAGTGTGTTTACCAGCTTCGATCACATCGTCACTTGCCATCAGGTGAGATAGTGGTCTAACACTAGCTTGTCACAAATAAAAAAAAAATAAAAAAAAAATAAAGAGCTATGGAGAGAGCTATGCTCGGTATTTTTCTGAAGGATCGAGCCCGGAACGAGGAGATCCGACAGAGAACTAAAGTCACCGACATAGCTCAAAGAATTACCAAGCTGAAATGGCAGTGGGCTGGCCACGTCTCTAGAAGGGTGGATAGCTGCTGGAGTAGACGAATACTTTAGCGGAGACCGCGACTCGGTAAACTTAGCACAGGACGCCCGTCGGCCAGGTGTAGCGACGACCTGCGAAAAGAGGCCGGCAGAAACTGAATGAGAAGAGACGAAGACCGGGCGTGTCATCTCAGTGGCGTTTATTAGGAGAGGCAGTGGACAAAAATAGGCTGATGATGATGATGATTGCGTGCAGGATTGAAGGGCAATGTTACCAGTGAAGTTACGGGCATGGGAAAATTAACTCGTGTAATTAATTTAAATAAATTCAAACAATAGAGTCATGATCCAGTCATAGTTTAATCAAGTCATGCCCTAGTAAAGCGGTAAGCGGTTATATTATGCTGCCGATGGCTATATCTACTTTCTACTAGAGACAGCTCATGGAAAAATATTGTGCCACATAAAGTGTCAATAGCAAAACACGGTTTGTGTGTCTGGTTATGTAGACCAGAACATGTTTGAGTCGTATGTACGTGATAACAACTACAATTAACAATGTTTGGATCCTAAATAGGAAATAAGCGGGCAGTAAAGCCCCAGTGAACCTTGCTCACTCACTGTGATTCACTGCTCTGTATGTGTGATCCACAGAGCATTACCACGTTATGCTCTGTGGTTTGATGTGTAATTTTGTATGCATCTATGAGACGAGGCATACAAAAAACTCGCCTCATTACTCATACTTTCCCATTACAGTTCAATATTAATTATCATCATCATCCACTTTTGATCCCACTGCTGGGTCAACCTTACTTGGGAATGCTTGGGAGTCACCGAAGGCTCGATTTTTGAACCGCAGGAACAATACGTACAGGAAAACTCAGCCGGTTAGGTGTTTTACCTCAACATCACCAAATATAGCAACAATATTGTTATTTATTTATTTGTGACAAGCTAGTGTTTGACCACTATCTCACCTGATGGTAAGTGACGATGTGATCGAAGCTGGTAAACACACTAGACCTGGAATACGCAGGCTCTCAAGGATAACTGCCGGAACACCGTATTTGGCTTGGCTGCAGACTTTCAACATGATGGTGGTAAGCTACTTTGGTAGCAAGCCAGGCGAGCAACTCACAAAATGCTCTACCACCTCTCAAATGTCACCTGATGAGCACCACCCGGGGACCACGTGTAGGGAGTCAGAATTAAGGGGTATCCTCCTACGGACGTGGGTGACTCAGCCCCCAAAATGAAATTTGTTAGGTACAATGCAAATGAAAACCCCTGGAAATATTAAAATCCCGCAAATATCAGTAATTGGCAGTAGCTACCACAGCATTGCCAGACATTCAACCAAGCAGTATTCAAACATTACTGTATTTCGGATTGAAGGGCCAGTGAAATTACAGCACTCATGTATATAGTATATAAGGATGAAGAGCGCAGTGCTTTGCTCCATCGAGCTTATAGGTAACGCAAGTGCTCAAGCCCACTACCAGTGGGTAACGTTCCCATCATGCTGGTGGCATAGCCTCACTGAAGTGCAACTTCTATTTTCAAATTAATATGTCATTCAATTGCAAGCGTGCTCCATCTTCAACCGCATCGTCGCTTTCCATCGGGTGAGGTTGTGGTCAAAAGCTGGCTTAGTCTCAAATAAAAAAAAAAAAAATTGCTCTACATTGGATAAAGTGCGTGGTCCGTCGTCACGTGATCCTTTGATTGCTATTATTCTATGTAGTTTTTATTGCATAATTAATATCGTTGTACAGCACGCGATAAAGGTTTAATGGATTCCTGTAGCATTGAAATCGTGTGCAGACCATGCACGAGAGCGAATAGTTCTATAAAGTTTCCATAAGGAAGTTAGCCACTAGGTTTTATTAGCAATCTTGTTTGTATAACAACTTCTTAAGTCTAGCCGAGCTCCGATTCGCCCGCGTTTATCAAGTTAAAAAGTAGCCTGTATGTTTATACTAGGTATAAGCTATGTATATTCTAAATTAGCCGTGCCCCGCGGCTTCGCCCGCTATTATCAAGTTAAAAAGTAGCCAATGTGTTAATCCTAGGTATAATCTATGTACATTCCAAATTTCATCCAAATCCGTTTAGCCGTTAAAGCGTGAAGAGGGAACAAACATACTTACACTCTTACACACGCACACACTTACACACAAACTTTCGGATTTATAATATTAGTAGGATTTGCAATTGCATAGCTTCTATCGCCGGCCTTGAGCGTGGAGACCGAATCCAGAAATTCCGTAACGAAAATAACCTAACACCCCCCACTCCGACCGGCACAGCGGTGATACTTTTTAGTTTTGCCATCTATCGATGAATAGCAGAACTTTTAATGACTTTTTTGAAATATCACGCTTGTCTCTTTAGTTCAGCAAATCGCCTCTAAAAAAAATACTGCATAAATAAAATAAATAAATAATTATGATTGCATAAGTAGATAAAAATGCTATGCAATAGCTTTACCGCGACAGTCCCCCAGTGCCATTACGTCTTTTTTTTTGCTCATGTTTATAAAACTAGACACCAGTCATAGTCAAAGTCAAATAAAAGAGTCATGGTCCAGTCATAGTCGTCATACAATTGTAAAGTTTTAGAAGCTTTACTAGAACTTCTATTGGAGTTTAAGAACGAAAGCAAAAATCTTTTTTTTTCATCTTTTTAACTTGATAAAAACAGGCGAAGCCGCGGGGCACGGCTAGTAAACAAATATGAAAGAAACAAAACTACGTAAAGAATGTATAAAACTATCAATAAATAATTTCTAATCACCACGCCTACAATAGAATAGAATAGAAAATTCTTTATAGTACACCAAATACAGTTAGTTACAGGGGTAATCTTAAAAAACTACTTATATCAACCCACTAATAAAATTAAAACGTATTTGTAAAACCCGAGTTTCGAGTAGTTTCAACACAATTATCGACAGCTGGACTGAACGCCTCTTATCAACCTAATTACATTCGATATAAAAGTCAGCAGCGGAAAATTCCACATAATCACTTGCGCATAATATAAACATATCATAATTATTATTGTTGGTGTTTGTTTTGATACATTATTTACAAGAACTGGTTTAACTTTGAAAGTAGCATTGATAGTGACGACATATATAATAATAATTTGTAGATACACGAATATTATCAGTGGCGTGACATATTTTTTATCCTGGATTGAGATATGAGCGGTAACTTTGTTATTTGTTCGCAGAAAGGTTACTTAATGGCATAATACTAATTGACGACCCAGTTGGCGCAGTGGACAGGTCTCAGAGAATGGTTGTTAACCAGCTTTAAATTGTTACAGATCCTAAATGGTTATTCATTATAAAAATGTTAAAGGAAACTAAAAGATTTTGAAGTACCTATTCAATATTTTTTTATGCCCCGATTGACACAGTTCGTCAATTTATTTTTTTATCTTTACAATATGGCGTCTGGTGGTCGTCATATTGAATTTGGATTCCTGTCATGTCTCTAGTGACACTCGCGAAATGAAGACAAATCGATTGACGTAAAAATCATCAAGGAGTTTTGGCGTGAAATTTTGTATAATTTTCCAAAACCTGTGATTCTTCGAATGTTAATCCTACTAATATTATAAATCCGAAAGTTTGTGTGTAAGTGTGTAAGTATGTTTGTTCCCTCTTCACGCTTTAACGGCTGAACGGATTTGGATGAAATTTAGAATGTACATAGATCATACCTAGGATTAACACCTAGGCTACTTTTTAACTTGATAATAGCGGGCGCAGCCGCGGGCACGGCTAGTATTTGTATAAAATAGAAAAACTCCGACGTCGACTATGAGTAAACAAGTCGTTTATGTTTTTGTTTCAAGCAAAAAATATGGCTAAATATAAATTTTAAATTAACCATAGTTTCTATTATTAACTGTTATTCACCGAATCGGATCAAAAAAACTATGTAATATTCCAAAAATAAACTAATTATTACTGGCACTTATTTGTCTCAACGTATAAGTATTGCAATTCAGAGAGGCAATGCAGCCAGGATGATGGGAACGCTACCCACTGGTAGTGGGCTTGAGCATTTGAATTACCTATAGGCTCGATGTCTTGTAGGTGACTTGGTTCTTTGCTGTATATAATTTTAGTTTAGTTAAAGGAAATATAGGCAATTGGCCTGTAGGTAAAAGATTAAAAAAAAAAAAACTAACGACGATGTTGGTCCTGTTCTCGTTATTACTATTATTTAATCTGTGATTTATCTATCAATGACAAGCTAATCAATAAGCGCCAGTAGATAACGGACCTTATCTGGTTACGATAAGGCTTTATCAGATAAGTAACAAAACAATATGACAATGTTCAACGAATGAAATAATAGGTCTTCTTATTTTTTCTCACTTGCGAGACGTAAAGGAAGATAATGTGTATAATATTATAAATCCGAAAGTTTGTGTGTAAGTATGTATGTTCCCTCTTCACGCTTTAACGGCTGAACGGATTTGGATGAAATTTGGAATGTACATAGGTTATACCTAGGATTAACACATAGGCTACTTTTTAACTTGACAATAGCGGGCGAAGCCGCGGGACACGGCTAGTGTTTGTATAATGTGTGATTGTTCCCATGTGGTTCTCTAGAAACCGAACGCGTGAGCCAATTTCGATGATTCTTGTGTCAAATGATTTGAGTTGCTATGCGAACCGTGTTGTTATGCGAACCGCTAAGGAATGAAACTCCTTACCTGAGTCTATGTTTCCTGGTAAATAGAATATGGGAGTCTTTAAGTCGCGAGTGAATAGGCATCATCTAGGAAAACGTGCTTCATCGTCCGCATCATCGCTTACCATCAGGTGAGATAGCGATCAAACGTTTGCCTATACTGAATAAAAAAAAGGAAACAAAAAAAAATTGATGAACTGCTTCAAATGGGGTATCATTAAATAGGTATTAGAAAATAATTTTTAGGTTAGGTAAGCATTTTTCAACCGACTTCAAAAAAGGAGGTTCTCAATTCGTCTGTTCTTTTTTTTATAGATAAAAAAACCGACTTCACCGCTTATATTTTGGTTTTTGTTGATTTTCTCAAAAAGCGCTAAATCAATTTCGATAATATTCGTATGGGACCTCTGAAGTACGATCTACCAAACAAAAAAGATCATCAAAATCGATTCATAATTAGAATTATCGCATAACATGCATACAAAAAACACAAAAAAAATCATACAGTCGAATTGAGAATCCCCTTCTTTTTTTGAAGTCAGTTGAAAAGTATGTTAGATTCATATGCAGTCGAATTTTATTAAATTTTTAGTACATACTTGATATAATATGTGTTCAGACCGTGACGTCTTGAGGTGTATTGTGCACTAGCCGTGCCCCGCGGCTTCGCCCGCTATTATAAAGTTAAAAAGTAGCCTATGTGTTAATCCTAGGTATAATCTATGTACATTCCAAATTTTATCCAAATCCGTTCAGCCGTTAAAGCGTGAAGAGGGAACAAACATACTAACACACTTACACACAAACTTTCGGATTTATAATATTAGTAGGATTAGTAGGATTTCCTCCTAGGCTCTGCATCATTGACCTACTATAAATAACGAAGTGTGTTTTTATGATAGTTAGCAGCGAAATGCACGCACACAAAGACATTTGCATGCTTCACCCATTATTGGATGAGGTTACGTCCGTGTTTCTTTCAAGTTCGTAGACTTGAAACCTCATCCAATCATACATCGAGTCACAGACAACTTAATAGTTACTACGTGTATTGGCGCCGATTGTAGGACCTTTGGTGTATTTGTGTGCGCGTGTTGCGTTATGACATGTGAAATTTATAGAGCAAAGTCACTTAACGATTTTCAGACAAAAATAAATCCTAAAGTACTCTTTTTTTAGTAAATTCTTCAAGGAAAAACATCGTGGATAGGTTATCCATCCGAAAATCCAATTGTACGAGTGTTTCCTTCGAAATACGTCAAAATAAAGATTTATTACTCAAAAAGATTTGTTGGGAAATGGAACGTCAATCAGCGAGTCGGGATCTCTCGGAAAACGAGCTTTTCAAGGAAAACATCGCGATCTGGGTAAAGGGAACCACTATGAAAATTCCCAAATGATTATGTGTTTAGCGTATTCCAGGTCTAATGTGTTTACCAGCTTCGATCACATCGTCACTTACCATCAGGTGAGATAGTGGTCAAACACTAGGCATAAAAAAAAAAGTTTTTATTTCGTAATTGCTTTTATGGAAATATTCAGTAGGTCATTTCTGATCGTCAAACTACGATTGATCGAATTGATGCGACGTCGATATGACATCGTCGTCGATCGGTTAAAAGTTCAATAGAATCGATGGTTCATAAGGAGAAAAAAAAGTTAGACTTCGACGTCAATGTAAAGATAATAATCGATACCCTCTAGCCCTAGTTTTCATTCAATTTTGAATTTATTCGCTTAATATTTATCATTTTAGCTTTCTGTATGGAAAACATGATACCTGAAAGTCAACTTTATACATTTTGCCAAGGACTTTGTCACAAGTAACAGTCTTAGTCAACTAAAAGAGTCAAGGTCCAGTCATAGTCAAGTCATGCCCTAATAAAGTGGAACTTCTGCACGAGTATTAGATCCAATTTTTCACTTTCGCGGCGAAACTCTAAGACCGGTGCTGTTTTTGCGGGACAGTTTAATTTAAACAACTATTAATTATAGATTGTATAAAATACATCATCGTCAAATATAGCATTGAGAAGAAAGTCCTAATACCACCCCCTGCAGGTTGTGCACTACTTACCAATGACGGTATATATACGATTGATGTTATGTCTTGGCGCGAAGGTATCTCTGTAGCCCATTGTGTGCCGCGAGCTAATGTCACCATCACCATTAAGAAGAGCCCGTTCTTACACAAGCAGATTATGTTTCAAATGGTTCTTTGTTGTCCAAACATAAGATAAATAGTGTCTGTCCACGTGTCTTCATGATGCCATCATCACTATCACTATGGTGATAGTTTTATAGATGTATAGTGACAAGGTCTACCTCGCGCGATGTTATTTTGTTCGTGGATTGCGTGTGTACAGGCAAGTTTGTAATGTAAGTTCTAGAAACATCATGGTGCATCATTCCAACAATTGAGGCCATCGTCTTTCACGGCTATTGCAAATTTTATGACTTTTAAAATATAATTTAAAATATATTATTTATCTTCTCTGTTGAGTCTAAGATGTCAAGTGTCCGTTGAACGAAACGAATATTTATTAACATTCGACTTTTTTATATCTGACAGGCTAGCGTTCAACTATTATGCCAATTAAAAAAAAACGGTTTAACACACACAACCCCACACTAAGTTCGATGACTTATGTCGTGGGTGCTGGAAACATTTATATATCTCTCACATCCTAAACCAGAATCCAATTCAATACCCGTATTAAAAGGCGAACCCAACTACGCCAGCGGGTAGTATTGGAGAATAAGAGAATGGGAAAGGCTTACAATTGTAGATCGCCCCTAGTAAATATAATATACTTTATAATATTATAAATACGAAAGTTTGTGTGTAAATGTGTAAGTATGTTTGTTCTCTCTTCACGCTTTAACGGCTGAACGGATTTGAATGAAATTTGGAATGTACATAGCTTATACCTAGGATTGACACATAGGCTACTTTTTAACTCGATAATAGCGAGAAAAGCTGCGAGACACGGCTAGTAATAAATAATTTAAACGCAAGAAAAGCTTAAAAAAGCGACTTCACCGCTTTATCTTCGGAACCCTTGATCAGATTAAATGAATTAAATACGCATTATTGAAAATAACTCGTCAGATCTTGATCAAATTTAAATGGGCCACATGGGAAGCACCAGCTTTCAAAAAAAATCTACACAATCGGTTCACCCAGAAAAAAGTTCTGTCGTAACTTAATATAAAGTGGAATTGAGAACCTTCTCCTTTGTTTGAAGTCAGTTAAAAATTCACATTTAATATTTATTTTAATCTTTCTTCCAATAGCCATACTTTCGGAGTAGATCCCTGCAGTTGGCAGGAGTCCAAGGGCCGGCACCTGTGACGATACTTGTATATACCTAACGTAACGTTTATTTTGGAGATATCATAACAAATGTAATTAATTGGGCAGTGACTTGGATTTATAAGGTGCTGCTGCGGCCGCCTGGTTTAAAATAAACACTCCTGTTCCTGGTACAACATAGATATTCAAATTCAAATTCAGATTCATTCAAATTCATTTATTAATTTAAAACAGATATACACATTATTAACCTAATATTTATACCACAATTTACATAATTTCAATTCATCAAGAAATTAATCTTATTATTATAATACAATAATAATATATGGTATATTAGGTGTTCGTTAGCAGCCGTACTAGGATTCCCTGTGTTACAGCTGCTACGATTCCTGTCTCGAATTATTGGCGCGATGGAGGGATAGATATGTCGGTTCCACAATTGCACAGTGCACACTTGAACTGCCCGTTGGCGTTTTTGTTCGCGCTTTGTAGTGTGGGCTGTGAGTGTAGAGTGTTTAAGCGTTTATTTTATAATCTGTGAACCGCCCGTTGACTGACTTATAAGCTTGTGTATCGAGTTCGATTCCTGGTGGTAACACAAGTTTTCTCTTCAAGGGAAATTCGTGTTTCTGGGTGTGATTGTGAATGTTTCCTGTGATAGTACAACGTACAGAGAGCATACAACAACGTCTACAATCTGCGTCCTCAAAATCTAATAGTTTTGGCGTTAATTTTGTAAAAAACAATTATCTTTTTTTTTTTAAATAAAATATAGATTGCCTTATTATTCATAAAGATAATTGAAACGCTAGCAAAGCTTAAAAAACCGACTTCATCGCTTATTATTTCGGTTTTGGCTTGACCAATTTCAATAAAATTTATATGGGACCTCTGTCTTCTAGTGTCTTCTAGTGTCAACAGTTCCTGTTCCCAGATAAGTCCAATCTTGGAGTCTTCAAGTCGAGAGTGAATAGGTATTTTCTAGGCAAGCGTGCTCCATCGTCGATCGCATCGTCACATCAGGTGAGATAGTAGTCAAATGTTTGCTTATCACAGATAAAATAAAAAAAATTGGTTGTCTGCTTGTAAAGTCGACTTACGGACGATAATTTTGCGTGATAACGTCATAAGACGAACGCTCGGCCGATCGTGCCTCTCTATCGCTTGTTCCGCGCTCTCGCTTGCACGCTCAGGCTCAGGCGGAACGTGACACTTTTTCGTGTGGAGCCGGTGTTCATCGATTTATAAGACGTTATCACGTCAAAAAACATGTTTTGACCTCTCAGTATCCTTGAAATTTGCAAGTATTTCTTCCTCCTCGTCAATTACATCACGTATCTACAATTGCATAATACATGTCAATAACCTTCGTTTTATTGCCGTTATTATCTAATATTATCTATCAGTCACTTCCTTGGAATAATGTTCAAAACATTTAGTAAATGGGCATAACAATTACACGAGGGAATGCCATGTTCATCACGTAGTCATGTATTATAATCTCCGTGTATGGAGTCATGGCTCTCAAGCTCATTGTTATATAAACGCTTAAACGCTTTCACACTCACAGCCCCACACTAAGTTCAAGACTTGTGTCGTGGGTGCCGGAAACATTCACATCACACACACAATCACAACCAGAACCAGAAACACAAATTTTCCTTGGGGAGAAAACTCGTGTTCCCGCCGGGAATCGAACCCGATACCCCTGCTTAGAAGGCGAACGCTCACCCAACTAAGCCAACGGGCAGTTCCCTTATATGTCCCCAGTTTTAAATATATATATAGATATATATATATATACATATATATATATATACATATATATATATATATATTTAGGTACCTACATCATAAGTATAAGTCATAGTTTTCAACCGACTTCAAAAAAGGAGGTTCTCAATTCGACTGTATGTTTTTACCGACTTCCCAAAAAAGGAGGAGGTACTCAAGTCGACTGTATTTTTTTTTATGTGTGTTACCTCATTACTTCTTTCCACGTGAACCGATTTTAAATTTTTTTTTAGTTTGAAATATATTGCTTTCTAATTGGTCCCATTTAAATTTGATAAAGATCTGATCAGTAGTTCTTGAAATATCGTCAATAATGCGTATTCTGTGGACTACATTGACGATGTTCTCGTTTTTGACCGACTTCAAAAGTTACCTCATAACTTCTTTCGTTGTGAACCGATTTTTTTTTATTTGAAAGCTGGTGCTTTTCCTGTGGTCCCATTGAAATTTGATCAAGATCTTTAGTTTTAAGTGATGGTCAATAATGCGTGTTTAATAAATTAAATCTGATCAAGGTTCCGAAGATAAAGTAGTAAAGCCGGTTTTAATTAGCTTTGCTTGCGATTAATTTTTATTTTTATTTAATTAATATATATAATTCGTTTAAGTTTGTATGTTACGCGATATCTCCGCCAATTATGAATCCATTTTTGATTTGATTTGTTTTTTAGGTAGAGTACACTTCAGAGGTGGTCCCATATAATTTTTATCGAAATCGGTTCAGCCAAAACCAAAATATAAGCGGTGAAGTTTTACCGACTTAACAAAAAAGGAGGAGGTACTCAAGTCGACTGTATTTTTTTTTGTTTAACAATTCAACGTACTAAAAATTTAAAATGATATGAAAATGTAAACCTACTTTTTATGTACTGCTTATAGCTTAGTTGGGTGAGCGATCGCCTTCTTAGTAGAGGTATCGGGTTCGATTTCCTTCGGGAACACAAGTTTTCTCTCCAAGGAAAATTTGTGATTCTGGTTCTGGTTGTGATTGTGTGTGTGATGTTTTCTCATATTAAAATTGAAGACGTGGCCGAAGAGCTAGCATGCTTAGAAGATATTATACCTATTCACTCTCAAAGACGCGGACAATGTCTTCCGCTCCTTCGCCGTACAGATGATAAAAGTATAAGCGAAATGCTTCGAGCGAACTGGAGCTATGTCATCCATAAATAGATGTCGTATGAGGGTTTGTCTTGTTGATAGTAAAAGCACATAACACCAAAATATAAAGCAATTGTATCGTGTTTGTTGATGGATGATAAAATATTATAAAAAATGCATCGGAGAACAAAAACGTTACATGCATCGGCCGGGAATCGAACCCGGGCCGCCCGCGTGGCAGGCGAGCATTCTACCACTGAACCACCGATGCCTGCTATACGACGGCCAAGAACATCTAACACATCGATTTACACTGTTAAGCTTCAGCTGAATCAAAATTTGATACAAAAATAAAAATTCAAATGTACTATTTACCGCGCGGGTAACGGCTAGTGTCCCGCGGCTTCGCCCGCGTTTATTAATTT
Organism: Lomographa bimaculata; assembly: GCA_948107665.1. Lineage (NCBI taxonomy): Eukaryota > Metazoa > Arthropoda > Insecta > Lepidoptera > Geometridae > Lomographa > Lomographa bimaculata. Next base: position 4,752,994 of record OX403602.1, on the reverse strand, counting down.
AAAAAGTAACTTATTTATTTAATACTTTGCACAAAACAACAGTACAAGGAGGACTTAAAGCTAGAATAGCATTTTCTGCCAGTCATCCTGGAGGTGCAGAGAAAAGGGTGACGGTGCAGTAAATATGTTTGAAAAATAAAAGGATAATAAATGAATAAATATAGGAATACATGTAAATAATATACATAATGATAATATATATTTATAAATATATTATTAAATACTATATAACAATAAACTTACTCAAAACTTATGTGTTAATCCTGATTTTAAGTCATCCATTTTTTATTTAAATATCATAAATGACGACCCAGTTGGCGCAGGGGACAGGTGTCCGCCCTCTGCGCCGTGGGTCCTGGGTTCGATTCCCGGCAGGAGCACAAATTCCTTCTCATGGAATATTTGTACTTCTGGTTCTAGGTGTAATGTGTGCGTGATGTGAAAGTTTCCGGCACCCACGATACAAGTCTTTGAACTTAGTGTGGGGCTGTGAGTGTGAATGCGTTTGTTTTTGTTTGTTTTGTTTGTAATTAATAGTTTCGGAAATATTGGCGGAAACGTCTGAATTTACTATGAAAAACGTTGTAATTGACACGTTTGACGTTCGTCATTTGTTTTGTACATAAACTACGTAATAGTGGATGCATAGTACCTACACACAACATTGACAAAACAAAGCTAAACATGGATAATGTTTCATTACAGATGTAGCCAATGTTTTTGTGGCTAGTAGAACTACACAATAAGCTCACATAACAAGGTACACAAAAGAAGAACAAACCTGTTCTTGAACATACGATAATAAAGACGGAAAAGTCTGTGACAAACAGATGAATACCGAATACTGTGACGTATTTCTGCTATTTTTCAACTATTTGCAAGTCACTTGCGTATGTATATATTATTACGTTTGTTTATAAGTAGTTATGGGGCTATAGATAGATAGATAGAAAAAAACTTTATTTGCACACCAAAAAATAGCACTTACAATAAAATATTACATTTTAAAATAGGACAAAGGGCGGTCTTATCGCTCGAAGCGATTTCTTCTAGACAACCAAAGGGAGATGATGAAATATTACAAATAGGGACGGTGGTGTACCTCAACATTTATTTAAATAAATAAATTTACTTACATATACTTATTAATAACACATAATATAGTTACAAAAACCTACATGAATAATAATAATATATTATAAACATACATAAACTAATATATATTACACATATTGAAACGCAAGCAAAGCTAAAAAATCCGACTTCACCGCTTATATTATATTTTAGTTTTGGCTTGATCGATAAAAAATATATGGGACCACCTCTGAAGTATATTTTACTAAACAAAAAAAAACTTCATAATCGATTCATAATTGGCGAAATTATCGCGTAATACATACAAAAAAAAACATACAATCGAATTGAATACCTCCTTTTTTGAAGTCGGTTGAAAATGGTTTAAAAAAACTAATTTGCATGTGATTCTGATTTCATAAGTTCTCTGGTTATATAACTTTTTCTTTTTTTTTATGCAAAACAATTAAGTAAGTATCGCTTGTTTTGTCTCGTATATTTTGAGATGTTGAGAAAACATGTGACTCAATATTTATAATAGAATTATTTTATTGCTGTGAATAATAAAAGGCAATTAATCATGACAACATCTTAAATCACTGTCATAACCTAACCTTAAAGTAAGTTTACATTAGCTTTTACAACACGTTGCGTGTAGCTATACTATAGTAATTTAAACGCAAGCAAAGCTTAAATTCTACTTCAACGCTTACATTTTGTTTTTTGTTGATTTTCTCAAAAAGCGCTAAATATATTTCGATAAAATGTATATGGGACCACCTTTGAAGTATGATCTACCAGCAAAAATAATCATCAAAATCAATTTAGAATGGGCGGAATTATCGCATGACAAACATACAATAAATTACTTGTTAAAAACTTTTTTAAGACAAGTTTTGAGAAGTCCGCCATATTGGAGTTAAAGTGACGTCACTTTATTTTTGCCAGCCAGATTTTGCTACTGCCAGATTGCAAAATTAAAGCTATCTCGAGAAAAACCTGGCAAGAAACTTTCATTTGATACTCATATTGTAGGAGTGCATTAAAATTACTTGTTCGTGTACATTTTGGGTGTTCCGCCATGTTGGATTTAGAATGACTTCACACAGCTAACAATGTCATCCAAACTGAACGTGAATACATAATTTCAGCTTAATCGGTTGAAGATATCTGCTTCAAAATTGAGTTGCAAGATTCCTCACGAACAAACATACATACATTGCAAGTTAAATAAAAGCTTGTATTTGCCTACTTGAAATGTAACCAGGAGAGACTTTATATATATTTTAATTAGTTTTATATATATTGTAACGTCATTGTAGCATATTAACTACAATCCTATAATTGAACTATTCGAATAAAACAGGCAGTTGAAACAATATTTACTTAAATACCTAAATGTACACAGTATTTCAAAAAGACTATTATATTCTATTCTATGTGATAAAAAAATACACACTGTCGAATTAAGAACCTTTCTTGTTGTTTGAAGTCGGTTACAAATCTTGAATCACGCTGTCATAACCAGCCGACCTTACTCACGGCTGTAGCAGATTCGTTTACGTTATCTTTTACAACACGTTACGTATACTATAAAAACAAAAGATATTACATAAGTTGTTGCAAAGGACCTTACAACCAGCGCAAATCATAGAAAAGAACATAAGTTCTCTACCCGACGCGTATATCATCTCAAAAACCTTGAAATTATATTATCTTACCAATATTATAAATCCGAAAGTTTGTGTGTGAGCATGTTTATTCCCTCTTCTCGATTTAACAGCTGAACGGATTTGGATGAAATTTGGAATTTACATAAGTCGTTAATATTAAGATAAGGATAATTTCGTCGCGTCAGACAGGGCTTGAGTAGCTCAGCGATTAGAGGAATAGATGATAATTTTTCAAGTTTTGCAAGCGATAATTTTTCCTTTCTAAATTTATCCCTATGGAATGTAAATAGCTTATATCTAGGATTAACACTTATGCTATTTTTAAACTTGATCAACGCGAGCAAAGCCTCGGGGCACGGCTATAGTAAGTAATATTTATAGTATGTATATATTTAGGTCATTAACCCACATATTTTCTGATACGCATATGCTATATAACGACATAAATTGTTTTCATATTGCGTAAACCCCAAATGATAATAATTATTATTGTAATTAACACTGAATGACGACTTGACGCGTATGGTTTTTATATATACCTATTTATCAAATTGATAACTTCAATGTCATGCATTATCCAGTGGAAATTTTTGCAGAACAATAGCGACAAGCGAATATTTATTACACAATGACGACGTAACGTATATATGGATTACTAGCCGTCCACCCGCGGCTTCGCCCGCTATTATCGAGTTAAAAAGTAGCCTATGTGTTAATCCTAGGTATAAGCTATGTACATTCCAAATTTCATCCAAATCCGTTCAGCCGTTAAAGCGTGAAGAGAGAACAAACATACTTACACACTTACACACAAACTTTCGGATTTATAATATAAGTATATAGGATAAAACTATTGATAAAGATCTTTCATAGTTTCAAACTTTAAATGATTTAAAGATCGGAAAATAAGGTCTGTTAAATGTTAAAACTCATCTGAAAGACCGCTGGATCGATTTTACCACTTCTATCTTTTTTTTATGCTTTCACCCTCACATCTCCACACTAAGTTCGATGACTTGATTCGTGGATGCCGGAAACATTAACGTCGCATACCAATCACACCCAGAATCAGAAACTTCCCTTAGAGAGAAAATTGTGTTTCCAGCGGGCATCAAACCCGCATCTAAGACTTAAATCCATACCATATGCCAGCTATTTTATCTAAAAGGAAAAAAAAATGTAAAATAGGCAGTAACTGCGAAATCGGGGAATCCAGTCATGGAAGTACGCAGTGGTTTCCCTCTAACACTTTTACTTACGATATACGAGCCTGCGTATTCCAGGTCTAGTGTGTTTACCAGCTTCGATCACATCGTCACTTACCATCAGGTGAGATAGTGGTCAAACACTAGCCTGTCACAAATAAAAAAAACCTTTTTTTTAACTAGCTATCTTTAGGTTAATTTCCAATATTTCCTAAAACTAAAGTAAATGTAGCTACGAGTATGTATGTATCACTTTTACTTTTGCTTCTATATACTTAGGTAATGGGTGAGAGGAACGTGACGTAGAATTTCGAAGTACAGTTATAAAAACTTTATAATATTGGAACACCGCCAATCAACAACAATCATATTTGTAAACCTTAGATACTAATTATGTACTATATTAGAACTAAAATTATCATCGAGATATTAAGTGACAGACAATCAGACTGACTAGATTTCAAAGGAGATGTTTCATTTTGGGCCAGCATTATGTACCATACAAAAGGAAAAATAGGGAAATAATATTGCATTTTCTTAAAAATACAAATAAATTAATCTGCCGAAGATTACAGCTGTACCTTCATATAATTACTTAGTGAGTTTTTAAATATGTTAACCCTATTTTTGGGGCAGTCATGACAAGAAGATACTGAATGTCACTCTGTTCTGAGTTTCAATCGAGTAACATATTCTATAGTCCTATTATAATTATAAAGAAACCCAAATATTTTAGAATTGGCGAGTTGTTTATAATAAATGATCATTGACAATTAATGACACGTCAAAATGACAGTTCAATATCTTCGCAATCCGCCATTTGTAGCTGAGTTGTGTTGCTGTCGATGTACCAAGATATTTTAAATGTACATTAAAACGAAATAAAAGTAAAGAAAATAAACATTTAAAAACGGTTAGGTACTATATTGTATAGCTATATGTATGTATATGGTACATGGTGCTGGCCCAGGCTCCTTCAATTTTGAAACATCTCCTTTTAATCAAAGACAACAATAAAGGTTAGGTTAGAAACTTGTAAGAAGTAAGATAGGTTAGAAAATATCTAATAGGCAGGTATGGGGCTTCTAAAAAATGATAAAATAATTGATGAGCAAGTATTAATTTGCCAAAGCAATAGAAAATCCAAAGATTCATGCTTAAAATAAAACTATTTCATCTCCCATACGATAGCATTCTGAAAAGCGTATAGCAAATACATCCTGCACTTAGGGTTTTTATTCTTGATTCGTATATACGTAGATTATGACGCCACCCACAGGTACAATGACGTGACGGTTATAGAACGTAGCGTCACGCCTAAAAACGTATAAAAGGCCAGTGAAACGTAGCTATCAAATACATGATAATAACGTAGTTTACGTACTACGCGCGTAGGCGGAGCATGTGATTCGTCTGTAGTTATAAATTTACTTTTACACGGATTTGTTTGATATTACAACAGGTTGTTATGTAGGATATGAAGTCAAACTTCCTGAAAATAATATTATTTAGTACCCGAGGTCGTGTACGTACACAGCGCGTCATAGATGCTACTATTTGTAATTCTGACGTCTGTGATTTGTTAAAATTTAATTTTGCAAATCAACGTAATTAGTCGTTTGGTAGGTGTAATGCTTGTTCAATATTTGTCATCGAACATTTTAGATATTAATTAAGAGTCGGTTCGAGTACAATTTCCATCACATGTTATTATAGACCGTACTGTAACTATAAGGGTGCGTTTAAAATTATGCCGGTTACTATAGGACGCGCGTGCCACACTTAGATTTTAAAGTTTAAGGCAACTTGGTATCCAGTTGGCGGACTGGAGCCAAACTGTAGCCTTGTAGAAATTGCCCGCATAGTCAGCGTGCGCGCTTTCATATATTTTTTAAAATTAATCTTACCCTTTTACAAAAAACTTGAGTTCATAACGAGGTTTGAATGTTTGTTGGGATTGCACCCAATATTTTTTGTAAAAATATCTTTTATAGAAACAGAATAAAGTTGATTCATTCCACTGACGGGAACGGGAAATTTGGTGTTTCTTAGTAAATTTTAAATATTTTTCCTATAGAGCCAAGTTTATTCTATTATATTATCTATTATTAATTTTAAGGTCAAATCTTTAATATTCGTGTGGATGAATCGTCCAATTTGGAGCCTACTTAACCTTAAGATCATATCATAATGTTGGCTAAATAAAAAACTATGTTTTCTTACTATTAGTATCTTATTTATGGTATAAGGCTGAAGCCAAGTAATTCAACGAAAACTCCAACATATATAAATAAGCATAATTTTCGACGAAAGAAATCTATCGAGTAAAACCTATTCAACCATGAAACTGGCTAAATGGATGATAAAATATAGTAAAAAAATATTAAGTCATAAATTGATATGATATGTGATCGACTCAAGATGTCATTGCAAAATATCATCGCCATTTTAACGAGCTTGCTCTCGTCACAAAACTTCTAAACGTACATGTTCTAAAAATGAAACCAAGTTAAATCAATTTTTCGCCCCCGAAAAATCGATTTAACTAGGTGTACTGCATACAAATTTTCAAAAAATCGTTGGTGCCGTATTCGAGATTCAGATTATATATATAGTAATCGTATCTTCAAGAATTGCTCGTTTAAAGGTATTAGAATAAAAAGAGGCGTGAGACAGGGAGACGTCATTTCTCCGAAACTGTTCACTGCCGCGTTGGAAGATGCCTTCAAACTTCTGGAGTGGAAAGGGCTCGGCATCAATATCAACGGCGAGTACATCACTCACCTTCGATTTGCCGACGATATCGTGGTCATGGCAGAATCGATGGAAGATCTCAGCACAATGCTCGAAGGCCTCAATCGAGTTTCCCAACGGGTGGGCCTTAACATGAACATGGACAAGACGAAGATTATGTCGAACGTCCATGTTGTGCCCACTCCAGTATCACTTGGGAACTCGATGCTCGAAGTTGTTGACAAGTACGTTTACCTAGGACAAACGGTCCAACTAGGTAGGTCCAACTTCGAGAAAGAGGTCAATCGTCGAATCCAACTCGGCTGGGCAGCGTTCGGGAAACTTCGCAACGTCTTTTCGTCCAATATACCTCAATGCCTCAAGACGAAAGTCTTTGACCAGTGTGTGTTACCAGTGATGACTTATGGTACTGAAACGTGGCCTCTTACTGTGGGCCTTATAAATAAGCTCAAAGTCACACAACGAGCTATGGAAAGGGCTATGCTCGGGGTTTCTCTACGAGATCGAATCAGGAATGAGGAGATCCGTAGACGAACGAAAGTCACCGACATAGCCCGGCGGGTTAGCAAGTTGAAGTGGCAATGGGCAGGGCATATAGTACGTAGAACGGATGGCCGATGGGGCCGAAAAGTTCTAGAATGGAGGCCACGGACTGGCAAGCGCAGTGTCGGAAGACCGCCCACAAGGTGGACGGACGACATAGAGAAGGTCGCAGGAAGACGCTGGATGCAGGCCGCTAACAACCGTTCATTTTGGAGATCTTTGGGGGAGGCCTATATCCAGCAGTGGACTTCTTGCGGCTGAGATGATGATGATGATGATGATGATGAGAATAAAAAAACAGAATGTATGGAAATTCGACATTACTATACAGCCGTGTAACGTGTGCAATATGATTTCCCATCAGCGGACAGCTAGTTTATAAGGGTACCGAATCTCAAAAGGAAAAAGGGAACCGAAACAGGAGAATCAGCCGATGTGTTGCTTGTCAAGACCATTCTTCTCTGGACCTTGCCTTGCCACTCAGGATTTTTTATTATATAAGTTCAAAGATCTTTGGGTGACACTGAATCGTACTGGGCAAGGGTGACGCTTACCATCAGCCGAACGACTACGTGCCTTTTCGTCACTCAATTATGAAAAAAGAGATATGAAATGAGTATAACTTGGGTCTAAGGTCTTGGAGCTGTAAAATATTCTTTATGGCAATGCAAATAAAAATATAGCTATTTATGGCGAATGTTTTGAAAAATTTCTCGAACACGCTCGCATTTTCAAATAATGATTATGATATGTATTTGAAACTAGCTGACCCGGCAAACGTTGTTTTGCCTTATTATGGTTGTATGTATTTTACAATGCTGAATCAAAAAAAAAAAAAAACAAAAGAATTTGTCGAATTAATTTAAAAAAAAATGTGTTGGACCACCTTCAACATCTAAGGGTATGAAAAATAGATGTTGACCGATTCTCAGACCTACCCGATATGCATACAAAATTTTATAAAAATCGGTCGAGCCGTTTCGGAGGAGTCAGGTAACAAACACCGCGACACGAGAATTTTATATATTAGATTTCATTTTCAACAGTAAGGAAAATTTGTGTTTCTAGTTATTGATTCTTGTGTATGATATTAATATTTTCGCAACCACGACACAAGTCGTTCAGCTTAGTGTGAGGCTGTAAGTGTGAAAGCGTTGATGTTTATGTATGTTATAATATGTATCTTCACCCTAAAATGTGTTTTTACCTGTCTACAACTCAAATTTGTTGGGAACCTTCGTCTCAGTGCGAGAGTGAAACTTACACTAAAGTGGTGATAATAATTAATATCGTTTATCACAATTGTTAATCATTCCTGTCTCTATATGGTCTGGCGCATATATATTTAATTTTGTACATATCTATTGATTAGATTGTTAATCAGAAAATTCTGCGTAGTTACCGATGCGATGCTCGAAATATACACGATGTAGGTTATTGCCAAGCCTTTGTTAATCGAATTCAAAATCAGATTATTGGTAAACTGATGAAATATGTTATAACTAGCCGTGCCTCGCGGCTTCGCCCGCTAGTATCAAGTTAAAAAGTAGCCTATGTGTTAATCCTAGGTATAGGCTATGTACATTCCAAATTTCATCCAAATCCGTTCAGCGGTTAAAGCGTGAAGAGGGAACAAACATACTTACACACTTACACACAAACTTTCGGATTTATAATATTAGTAGGATAGGATTTGTATTTCAATGTGTATTTAGTCATTATCTTGATACTATTTAACAAAGGCTTGGCAATAACCTACATTAAATTGTATTTCATCATATTATATTATCATCGTCATATTTTATTTTGATAAAATAATATTTTAAGTTTATTATAGAGGTTTTGCCGCGAAAGTGAAAAAATGGCGATTTAAATTTTGTATTATAACCCACAACTTGTTCAAGTATAACAGAACAGGAACTTACGTAAGTTTCAGCTTTAAATATATGGCAGTTTTTTGAGATAGACCCGGAACAAAATAAGTTTAAAAACGTTGACTTTGGTGGTCTACCAAATAGTTATTTTCCAACATGGATTTATAAGAAAAACGGTTTCATACTCTTCTTGCAAAACTCTTTACAACCGGCTTCAAAAAAGGATTCAATTCGACTGTATATTTTTTTTGTATGTATTTTTTTGTTTGGTAGAGTATACTTCAGAGGTAGTCCCATAAAATGTTTATCGAAATCGGTCAAGCCGAAACCGAAATAAAAGCGATGAAGTCGGTTTTTTTAAGATTTGCTTGCGTTTCAATTATCAATGGCACCACATGGGGAAAAGAAAAATTTTGCATCCTTTAAGTTTTTAATTTAGTTTTGTCATTTTAATTGCCATTTACTTTGGGCCATTGATTTACAAATTACCTGAGAATATTAAGTTATTCGCTTGTTTGGTTTAGACGCTAAATGCCACTGGCAGACGGACGAACGGACGGACAAAGTGCTGAACCACTTACGTCAAAGTAGAGACCTCGCTTCGCTCGATCAAAAATAAGTAGAAACCTATCTTGTAAGCCCAAGTTAATGTAGAGGCGCAAACAAGCAAAGATCTACTACTTAGAGATCTGGCTGCGCTCTATCAATCATTTTGACCGAAGCAACGAAACGCGACAATTTTTTATGCTACTTAGTTACAAGTAATAAATACATACGCAGAAGCTCACCAATATAGACTTCATCATCACGTTAATGTCGAGGCAATCCAGCTCCTTGACGTTACAGAGTTAGTGAGAAAACTTAAAAGAACTAAACCATTTGAACTTGTGTAATGTTAATATATATCAGTGTAATATATAGTGAGAGTGCTGCAAAAGAACACATGAACAAAGTGTATTAGCCTTAAATAGAGACAATAAGAAAAGTGTTAATGGACACATTCTTAAGTTTAGCAATGTAGCAGTTTAAGTTAAAGTTAAATTACTGATTAGCCATAGTTTGGCTAGATTGTAATTATAATAGGGCACTTTGTAAGAAGTACTCTAGAAGTAAAAAAAAAAAATAATAATAAAAAAACTTAGTTACAATCTAGAAATTATGCCGAAACTGTAATGCCTGATAACGTGCTATCCTGACACAAGTCGTACGTTTGTTTCGTTATCTGTCTCATTTGTATTCAAAACAGCAAAACGCCACTTTTACAATATAAATGGGCGATGTTTAATGCGCGTTTTAGTTAGACTGTGCGTCACTAGGCACAAGAGAATAGGACACTACGTACCTACATAAAAGTGGCATAGATGGAGAGATTGTGGAAAAGGCTTTGTTTGTTTTCAAACTGAAAACGCTTTGTTATTTATTACCCGTAAGAAGGAGGGTAATGTTTTTCGAGCGTATGTATGTATACTGTATGTCCATTTCTTTGGCACGCCCTACAGCCCAAACAGCTAAACGCACGTAGGCGGTTTTTGATATATAATATGTCGTTGAATTCGTCAGAATTTTGGTAGTGACACAGGCTATATAAATTTTGAAAATGGCGCCCGAAAATTAAAAATAAAGAGGGGGGTTCCTTCCCATAGTAATATGGGTATCAAATGAAAGCTAGTGAAAAGACCATTTCAAAAATATATGTATCATATCACGTTTATATTGACACAAATTGTCAAAACGCGTACCTATCGGGACGTATCGGGACGCCCGCGCCTGGAACTATAATTTTTATTTATCACATTTTTCGCAGTCGGGTTTTTTAAATTTTTAGTATATTGACGTAATTGAGATAGCTCCGCTAGATACCAACTTGTTTCTTGAGGCACTTAAAGGTTGAGACCATTAATAATAATAATAAATCTTTATTCACAAAAATAATATTGCATATGACATAGTACATAAAGAAAAACTTAAAATAACGTAAAATTATAAATTATGATTGAGCGAAGGCCAAGAGACTTATTAATAACAGGCCATTCCCCGCTGCTTCACCCGCATTTATCAAGTTAAAAAGTATCTTGTGTTAACCCTTACACACAAACTTTCGGATTTATATTATAAGTCTGATGAGTGGCTTAATAGCCTCGCTAGCCTCGGCTAGGACATCATCGCAGGATAGCGAGTCTCTGTGTATTATATCGGATACATTTACGCAGACACAATCACACCCAGAACCAGAAACACGTATATATATCCCTTGGGCAGATAACTTGTGTTTCTACCGGGAATCGAGCCAATACTTAGTCACTGTTTATAAGGCTAACGCGCACCCGAGGCCACGGGGCAGTTCGATTTGTGTACCAATTTTTTTTTTTTTTATATTGTTGAGCGACGAGACGAGCAAGTCGCTCGCCTGATGGTAAGCGTCAAGCTTGTCCACTACAGCTCAGTGCTACCCAGAGTTATGAACTTAGTAGCCGTGCCCCGCGGGTTCGCCCGCTATTATCAAGTTAAAAAGTAGCCTATGTGTTAATCCTAGGTATAACCTATGTACATTCCAAATTTCATCCAAATCCGTTCAGCCGTAAAGCTTGAAGAGGGAACAAACATACTTACACACAAACTTTCGGATTTATAATATTAGTAGGATTTAGGTCAAAATCCTGCACGGCTAAGAACTGCGACACCCTGAGATATTAGATGTTATAATCTCTTTAAGTCCCTTTTCACAGTCGAATTTTTGTTTTTTTTATTTGAAATATAGTTTTTCAAACAGTATAAGATAATAGAACAAATATACCTCATCAACTTGCCATTGACATAATAATCCTAGCAAACCTTGTTTGTTCTGAAATCGTAACCCTCACCTTGGCTCCGCTTACGCAGTTCATAATTAAACTTGGTAAGTACCTACATTTACATGCTGTTGGAAAAATACAATTGTCTATTTGTATTGTATGTTGTACTTCCATTCAGAAAATTCCAGTTTTTAATGGATTGACGGCATGAGTGACGTCAATTGCTTAGTTATTCTCTACGGCAGGTTCACTTCGGAGCGCGTTTTAATTTTTTTTATAAACTCAAACGTAGACTACTACACGTAGGTACTTAGGTACATATTACTATACGCATTCACACTCACATCCCCACACTAAGTTCAAAGACTTGTATCGTGGGTGCCGGAAACATTCACATCACACACACACATTACACCCAGAACCAGAAGCACAAATATCCCTTGGGAAGGAATTTGTGCTCCTGCCGGGAATCGAACCCAGGACCCACGGCGCAGAGGGCGGGCGCCTGTCCACTGCGCCAACTAAACTATGGGCCAAACACACGTTTTGATCGAGCGAAGCGAGATCCCTAAGTTGTGTAAGTGACTCGGGTAAGACTTATTATTAACGAAAAGGTGCTAGTTGGCTTAGTACTGTGCCGTTCGCCTTCTAAGCAGGCGTATCGGGTTCGATTCCCGTGAACATAAGTTTTCTCCCCAAGGAAAATTTGTGTTTCTGGTTCTGGTTGTGATTGTGTGTGTGATATAAATGTTTCCGGCACCCACGACACAAGTTATGGAACTTGGTGTGGGGCTGTGAGTGTGAAAGCGTGAATGTGTATAATAAAAAAAAAAGGTATATTATTAAACGTGAAGATGTGCATGTATGCCTAGGTTAATATAATTATATATTAGAGTTTTAAGGAACGAAATAAAAAAAAAATTAAACGCAAGCATAGCATAAACAAAACCGACTTCACCGCTTTATCTTTGGATCCTTGATCAGATTTAATGTATTAAACACGCATTATTGACTATAACTCAAAAACTAGAGATCAGATATTAATCAAATTAATCAATGGGACCACATGAAAAGCAGCAGCTTTCAAATAAAAAAACATCATCAAAATCGGCTCACAACGAAAGAAGTTATGAGGTAACTTTTGAAGTCGGGTAAATGAGAACATCGTCAAAGTAGTCCACAAAATAGGCATAATGCTCTCTCCTTTTTTGGGAAGTCGGTAAAAAAACAAATTCGCCGCCGAGTTTCTTTCCCGGTTCTTCTCGAGAGCTGTAATTTTGCGAATTTGGCAGGAGTCATTAACTTTCATGAATGCAAATTCGGGGCCCATGTTTAAAAAAAACCCTTCCACACTCGCAGCCACACTAAGTTCAAAGACTTATATCGTGGTTGCCGGAAACATTCACATCACACACGCATTACACCCAGAACCTGAAGCACAAACATTTGTGCAGCAACTTAGTGTGGAGCTGTGAGTGTGAAAGCGTTTATTATGAGATTATAAGTACAAGAACTTTATCACAGCTTTACTATAAGTAAGTATTGAGTGAGAGTGGTTGCAAAAATGACATCTCAAATAATTAAACGCAAGCAAAGCTTAAAAAACCGACTTCACCGCTTTATCATCAAATTTCAATGGGACTACATAAAAAACACAGGCTTTCAAATAAAAAAAATCATCAAAATCGGTTCACAACGAAAGAAGTTATGAGGTAACTTTTGATGTCGGGTAAACGAGAACATCGTCAAAGTACGCATTATTCGTCACAAAATAGACATTATTGACGATATTTCAAGAACTACTGATCAGATCTTGATCAAATTTAAATGGGACCAATTAGAAAACAACATCTTTCAAAGTAAAAAAAAATTTCGAAATCGGCTTATGTTAAGAGAAGTTATGAGGTAACACAAATAAAAAAAAAACAGTCGATTTGAGTACCTCCTCCTTTTTTGGGAAGTCGGTAGATGATAAGATAAACCTAAGAATTATTTTCAAATACCTATTCAATGAGGTTCCAATTGACACAATTTGTCGTTCTTCATATTTTTAATTTTCACAATATGGCTTTTCGCGGTCACCACATTTTATTTACTATTGACACTCGCATGGTTATAAAAAAAAATATTGATGTGATGTAGGAATAATCAAAATCGACCTAACGCGTGGATTTGGTCTATAGAAAGCCAGAAAAGAACAATAATACATACATAGGGGAGGCCGGGGTTCGAAGTTCCGATTTTGGAGTAGGACGCAATATGAATGTGATAGAAAGATTTGTAAACCATGATTTATACATAAATAGATGCAGAATTTATTCTAGTTTCATATTTTATAGTCAAATTCATTAAAATAATAATACATTTTGGCTCAAGATATTTTTTCTGTAGCAAGTTGAAAAAGAACAACTAGCCCCACGATGGGGCTGGTTGTTCCTCAGTTGAGGCAAGTTGTTCCGCTATTAACTTCAATCATGAATAATGTAACATTAGTTCGAAAGGTATGTATAAAATAAATAAGAAACTCATAACCGAATATTTACGACAGTTTTATTTACGAAATTGCTAAATCTTAAGGATTTAAACCATTTTTAACAAATGTAAAGATTTAACGAAATCAAAGTTATTAAAAACCAAGAACAAGCATTTGTATTAATAATCTTTTACAACTTAATTAATATGTTAATTACTTATAAGTCTGTTTATTAACAGCTTAAATAATAATAAACTTTATCGAACGTAAATAATTTATTTTAATTCAAGGACCAAAAACAGCTATTCTTAACATTTCGAAGTACAATTTCTTTTAAATTTAATCAACTTTGACAAACGTAAATTATTTATTTTAATTAATACACAGAAAAATCAACTAATCTTAACATTTCTAAATATTATTTCTTAATTCAGTCTCATAGAATGAACTTTACTGAGATCAATAATTTTATTAATTGTTTACTTTTCTTTTTGTCAGTCTCGCAAAACTAAAAAATAATTATTCAAATGATACATCGTAGAATTACAATTCAACACACATAGGAATGAACATCTTCAGATTTTAAGCATTTTAAATGAGCCCAATTCTTACACATAACACATTCAATACATTGTGGTTGTGAATTGGAATATGAGTCGCAACATAATAAACAATACCATTCCAGGCTGTCTTCTTCATTATCACTTCCATGATCATCTTCTTGTGGGACTTTATGTTTCGCATTTTCTTTATTTATTCTATTTGAAACTTTGTCCCGTTTGGTTTTCCGCTTATGGTTTCTCATCCTAAAACAAAATTTTAATTATATTGTATACGTGTTTCATTAGGGGGCACGTTGTTCCGCGGCACAACTAGCCCCCTTCCAGAGGAACTTTAAACCCCAAATCCCATTTTTAAAGTGACCTCCGATTATAATAGAATAGGTAATAAAAAGCCAACAATAATACTAAAAAGATAATCACTATAATTTGCCCAACTGATAAAGCAAGTCACATACAAATAACTAGAAAATTTATTGAATTAGACCAAAAAGTTTAAGGACAAAAAAATTTACTTACGTGAAGTTTATATGCCAATAATCGATTACCACTGTCACTCGCCGACACAGCGTCACTAAAATGGCTGACGCAATAGCACCATTGTATGACGTTACGCGACGCACTTCACACCTATTGCTAACTCATTTCTCCGCGGAGCTATTTGGATCGGAACAACTTACCCCCGGAACTTTGAACCCCGTCCTCCCCTACGCTAATAGTTAAGCTTATAAGCACATTTCCCGCTTTTGCAGTATTAAGTTATAATATATTTCAAGTGTTTTTATATTAAAAGCCCTAGTCACAAGTCAAAGTCAAGTAAAAGAGTCCAGGTCCAGTCATAATCAAGTAAAAGAGTCAAGGTCCATTAAAGTGGTAGAAACATTACTAGAACTTCTATTGGAGTTGCGAAGGCGATAAATCACGTTTTTCAATTTGGTATCATTTGCCTACACTTATGCACGTTTACTAAGTATTAACGGTTTACACATTAACACTCGAAGTATCACAGGTTTTGGAAAATTATACAAAATCAACAACGCCATTTTTTCACTTTCGCGGCAAAACCCCCTCCATTTTTTTTTACTACTGACAAAAACTTGATTTTAATAAACTTTTAAAAGTATTACTTGTTTTTAATCATTGCCTTGTACTATTATATATATTCTGCACTACATCAAAGACCTCCTCAAGTTTTATCTACAATGTAATTTATATAAATAAATATCACTGTTAGTGTAACAAAACAGCTAGCAACACCGTTTTTGTATATTTACTCTGTGGCTTTACCTCTTAGAGATAATAATGAAGTGTGCGTAGAGATAAATCTATATTCGTTGTTATTAAACGAAATTGATAACAATACATTGTAAATAAGTTTTATTAGGACAATTTACACTAGTAATTGCTTTAAAAATTTTCTACCGACTTAACAAAAAGGGAGGAGAGACTCAAATCGACTGTTTTTAAGCTATTGCATAGCTTCTATCGCGGGCCTTGAGCGTGGAGACCGAATCCAGAAATTCCGTAACGAAAATAACATAACACCCCCCACTCCGACCGGCACAGCGGTGATACTTTTTAGTTTTGCCATCTATCGATGAATAGCAGAACTTTTAATTACTTTTTCACGCTTGTCTCTTTAGTTCAGCAACTCGCCTCTGGCAGGAAAAAAAATACGGCATAAATAAAATAAATAAATAATTATAATTGCAGAAGTTGATAAAAAATGCTATGTAATAGCTATACCGCGGCAGTCCCCGAGTGCCACACGTCTTTTTTTTTTGTTTGAAAGATGTTGCTTTCCATTTGGTCCCATTTAAATTTGATCAAGATTTGATCAGTTGTTCTTTAAATATTCTCAATAATGCGTGTTTAGTACATCTAATCTGATCAAAGTTCCGAAGATAAAGCATTGAAGTCGGTTAATTTTATTTTTCAACCGATTGCGATAATT
Source organism: Lomographa bimaculata (assembly GCA_948107665.1). Lineage (NCBI taxonomy): Eukaryota > Metazoa > Arthropoda > Insecta > Lepidoptera > Geometridae > Lomographa > Lomographa bimaculata. The sequence continues at coordinate 4,736,092 of OX403602.1, read as the reverse complement.
ATTTTTCAACCGACTTCAAACAATGTTCTCAATACAACCGTATGTCTTTTTTCTTTTTTTTTTATAAGTATTGAGAATTAAATTGAGAATGGTTGCTAACCAACTTTAAATTATTATAGATCCTACATGGTTATTCAATGTAAAAATGTTAAAAGATAGTAAAAAAATTTAAAATACCTATTCAATAATTTATTATATCCCACTTGACACAGTTCGTCAATTTCATTTTTTTATTTTTACAATATGGCGTCTGGTGGTCGTCATATTGAATTTTGACTCCTGTCATGTCTTTAGTGACACTCGCGAAATGAAGACAAATCGATTGACGCAAGAAGCAACAAGGAGTTTTGCCGCGAAAGTGAAAAAAATGGCGTTGTTGATTTTGTATAATTTTCCAAAACCTGTGATTCTTCGAGTGTTAATGTGTAATAATGGTGGATTAACCGTTAATACTTAGTAAATGTGCATTAGTGTAGGCAAGTCATACAAAGTTGAAAAACGTGATTTTCGCCTTCGCTCCAAAACTCCAATAGAAGTTCTAGTAAAGTTTCTGCCACTTTATATACTAGAGCATGGCTTAATTATGATTGGACCTGACTCTTTTACTTTTACTCTGTGACTAGGACTATTAACACGAAATACACTTGAAATATATTATAACTTGAAACTGGCTAAATGCACAATATTGCGAAGCCAAAATAAAAAAAAGAATCATCAAAATCGGCCCACGCGTTGGTTTTAAAGTGTCACAAACATACATAATACTAATAGGCTGATAAACATAATTAACCTCCTTTGCGTGGTCTATTTGGGTATAAACTATCGATGCTGTAAGCTATTGTACGCCTGAAAACGTGTATAGGATACCTAACTAATTTTACTACTAGATATAATATAAACTAACGCTTGGGTGATACAATACAAAGAGATGTTTACTACAATTATCAATGTTATCATGAACAATTGTACATTTCCTAGTAAATCACGAGTTGTTATGCCGATGACAACCTCCTACAGTACCTACTTATAAGTTGTTATACCTATGAGTATCTAGGTATTATGGATAACAATAGAAAAATCTTTACTGTACACCAAATATAGTTTAGTTGCAGGGGTATTATTTATTATATAGTACTAGCGATCCGCCCCGGCTTCGCCCGGGTGTGATAAATGAAGACCCGTTTGACCGATTTTGTGCAAACTTCACACAAACCATCTACTAAATAGTCCGAACAAAGCCTAAACATTTGGTTTGGATAGGTGAGCCCGTTCTTGAGTTATAAAATAACAACGAAAAGTGGCATTGATTATTATATGTATAGAAGAATATCTAGTAAGATAGTATATCATAGTAAGATAGTATATATACTAATATATCTCTATCTTACTATGAGGATCTTCTGCCGATGTTGAAACTATTTTTATTCTATAAAAGAGAGCAGTTCTTGCAATCTATGATATGGGTCCGAGCGAATCTCTCAGGGAATTCTTTAAAGAAACAGGCATACTTACCATGCCTCCGCTTGAAATCTTTGAAATATTATGCATGTTCGCAATATTATTGATAAATACAAATTAAGAAGCGACGCACACTATCTTAATACTAGATATAAGCATAACTCAGTGCGCGCATTTACATTAACCAAAACGAATAAATCTTGTATGGGAAATGTGGTTCGATTTTACAATAAAATTCCTAAAATTATACTGATTAACCACTGGGAAAGTTCAAATCAGTAATAAAACGGGCATTAATAAAGAAAGCTTTTTATGAAACGATTGACTACATTAATGACAAGGATGCATGGAGGCAAACTGCACAAGCGCTTTCCAATATATTATTTTCTATGCTTTCTAGCGACTACATAATATAGATAAACCTAGGTTAATATAGTTATGTATAAGAATGATTTTAAAAAATATGGAAAAAATACATCGCCGATTTTCTTGTCAGGTTATTCTCGAGATGGCTGTAATTTTGCGAATCTGGCAGAAGAGTCACTTTCATGAGTGCCTCTTTGGGGTCCTTGTGAATAAACGATTTTGATTTGGTTTGGTTCTTAAAAAAAACTTAAGTAAAATGGGCGGACTTATCGCAAAGAGTGATCTCTTCCAGTAAACCTTTGGATGGAGAGGGATAATTAAAAAATAGCTCGGTGGTGTAAAAACACAATCAAACACATAAATACAACTTAAATACATAGCTATCTATATACATTAATACATACGAACCAATAAATTTATATAAATCATTTACTCAGTTATTGAGTGTTATGAGTAGTTATTTATGTACTTACTATCATACACACACACACACCCAGAACTACTGATAACTTAGTGGAATAGAACCATAGTAGAAATATTTCTACTATGGTACTATTCCACTAAGTTATATATATTTCTACTATGATAGTACTCTCCTCGTATAATAAGATTCAGCTGTTGTAGCAGCTGCGGCAGTCGGCGCCGGCCCTTGATTGATTTCAGAAAGATAGGAAGAGATCTTGAAAAATACAGTCGAATTGAGAACCTCTATTTTATAACGTCGGATAAAAAAAATAACAAGACATATAATGAAACGCGCAAAATCTGAATTAATTTAGATGTCAAGGTACTGAATTTCCGGTATAAAAAGTTCCTCTATGGTACTGAACCTCTTATCAAGTAGATTTAATTTTAATTCACTTGTTGTTTGTAACAAGAAGTACTTGTTTATGCATGTCAACTGCGCCCTATGACCTCGTCTGTGGTTTCTCTCGAACGTTCGTCGTAAACAACAGAATCTCTGCCTACTTTTACTTTAGTTCAGACTGATAATGAAATGTTAACAATAATAATTTACAATTACAAAGAGTTTTGTGATCCCTGTGCATTAAAACAATTCCTTCATCAGTATGCAGTAAAGCGAAGATATTTGCAAAGTCCTAATTATAAAGATACTTATGTGATGTTCTTTTGTTTTAGCTAAGTACCAGCTTGAGGGCCTCGATACGTTTAAGAGTAAACGTTTAGTAGTCCGGTCAACTGTACTATGGAAAAGATATCTTTTCGACCGGACCACTGAACCGTACTAGGGTCAAAGAGTGACCATAGAGCGAAGAGCCAAGAGACTCATTGGCAGCAAGCAGCTGACTAAAGTTCCTCTATGCAGCTAATTTAAAGCTTCAGACATCGCCACATGGTAGCTAGCCTCTCGGTTTTTTTATCGGATACATTTCGGAGAGTGTGAACTACACGATCTAGTTCCCGCATCCCCTTCTATCATCGGACAAGCAAACTGCTAAGCTATACCGCTATATTCCTCATATGCGGACGAAGCTTTTTGCTTCCACATTCATTTCGTAAAACGCAAAGGAACTCCTTGCCCGAGTCGGTGTTTCCTGATGAGTACAATATGGGAGTCTTAAGTCGCGAGTGAAAAGGTATCTTCTAGGCAAGCTTGCTCCATCGTCGACAACATCGTACCATCAGGTGAGATGGTGGTCATAAGGTTACTACTATTTAGTCTATCTTGAACAAAATAAGAGTAATCCCAGGTTGACGTTCTTGGTCAGTGTAGACTTGAAATAAGTCTGCGAACATCCAATTTTGGTGCGTATGTTACTCTGTTACACAACAAGATTAGTCTTGAGTATCTGATGACCAGGTAGAGTACATCTTTTTATGCTCGTAACTACAGAAGTGGGACTTTTTTCTCTTTCTCTCTTCTGCGCTCGTTACCACGGCCAATACACTTTCCCACGGGTTACTCAAATGTTATTTAGAAAATAAACCCAATGTTACTCCTGACACCAGTCCAAGCAATCAACTCATGTCGTCGAGAAATAATCTTTTCTGTGGTCGAGCGGGTACAGGGTTCCATATTTTCAAATTAAAGATGCGACTTTCCATAAGGTGAGATAGTGGTCAAATGCTTGCCTATCCAGCACAAAGAAAAAAAGACGCTCAACATTTAAAGCCTGAAAATCTAGTACAAGAATAGTGTAATATATTTACTGGAACAAAATAATGCAAAACAAACTGTCAAACGATGGTTTACATATATCCGGTTTGCTCGAAGAGTTTCGCTTTTATGTTTGTCAGCCGTACTGCGAAGGAGCGGAACTCATCCCGCATCTTCTTCTACCCTCTTTTTTCCCGAACGGTATCAAACATTTACACTCACACAGTAACTTCAGCATTTATAATGTAAGTATTGGGTTATTTAGTCGATGCGGATTTTGGTTTTTTTTACAAAATGGCGGAGATATGGGGTTACTCTGGGAGCCTACAAGAGTGAATATTTATCTTCTAGGCAAGCATGCTGCTACATCTTCGACCGCATCTTAACTTTCCATCAGGTGAGATAGTGGTCAAATGCATCCCTATCGAGCAAAAAAAAAACTAAGGTTAATAAAACGTTATGGTAGATATAAAATTTCGTATAATAAAGTATTAACAACAGTAACATGCGTCCGGGCGGACGCAAGCTTGTATCAACGACGGAGGCTGAGTGCAGATGACTTGGCGCGCTGGATCTTCTTCAGGAGAATCTGAAAATAAACAGTCAGTTTTATCTTGGGTAGCCAAATTCCCGAGAGGCCGCGTCCCCAGAAACCCAAATAGAGGACAGTCCCCGATCCTGCTGGGAACTATAAAGTAGGATAATAATTTAAACGCAAGCAAGTTTCAACATTCTTAAATAAGCGACATCATCGCATTATCTCCTTATTAAGCATTATGCCCTTAATTAGATCTTGACAATTTTTATATGGGGCCAATTTGACACTAGATTAATTGATTAGGCGTTACTTTTTGCAAATTCATAACCACAAAGTTAATTCATTATATCTAATGTTAGTAATTATCGGGATTAACACTAAATATAATAAATTAACTTTGTTGACACCATATCCTTTCAGTCATCAAAATCGGTTCACCTAGAAAAAAAATCTGTTGTAACACACATAAAAAAAATACAGTCGAATTGATCCGTTTCTTTTTTTAGAATAGTAATAAATAAAATATTTCCAACTCAATACACAACAGTTTAATAGCAACAAACAACGCATACTAGCGTTGTCCTGCTAGTGTATTACAATTGTATGTTGGAAAGAAAAGTTATCGTCAATAGTTTATTTCCCGAATCGTTACAGTTGGTAACTCTACCAGAGAACCTTTGTAAAATTGTTTCCGTGGTGTAACACATTCATTTCGCTTATTAAAATGTATCTCAAGTAACACGTCAGGACAAGTCTTGGCTTTGTGAACGAGCAATAGATTCGATAAATCACAGTATTTTGGAGAAGTTGACGGCGCCGAGGTGGTATATCGGCCCTTACACATAGTTCTAATACGAACCGATGCTACCACTTATCCGGTAGAGTTTTCTTTCTGCCACCGGCCTCCCCGCGCAAAGCATCGTTCTGAAAGTGGGTATTCCAATTATGTTGCTTTGAGACTTAAAACCAAAGCTTTGCAATGGAACCCGCCTTTAAGTGGTGTTACTTCGATATAATTATTATTATTATTATTATTAGCCATGACTGTCCCACTGCAGGGCAAAGGCCTCTCTTCCCTCTTTCCAGTCTAGACGATTTTGTGCTTTGTCTGTCCAGTCTTTCCAATAAGTGTCAAGCTCATCTCGCCATCTCCTCCTGGGCCTACCGCGACCTCTTTTTCGATTCAATGGAATCCATTCTGTGGTTGTCTTAGCCCACATTTCACCCGGCATGCGGCAGATGTGACCAGCCCAGTTCCACTTAAGACTGGCGGCCTTTTGTCCAACATCAGCGATTTGGGTTTTGGAACGTAGTATCGTATTTCTTATGCGGTCTGAAATCCTGACTCCCAAGATACTACGCTCCATGGCTCGCTGGCAAACTCCAAGTTGAGACTTTTGATGTTCCGTCAAAGACCAAGTCTGTGAACCATGCGTGAGAATGGTTCGATATAATACTGTAGAAAAATTATTTTGTTTATATAGCATTTGCCATGCTAGGCAGAACTATAGTGATAAATTTAGTAAGGAAAAATCATCATACTTCCTCATGAGACGTTAACAATAAGGAAAGGATAATTTCCTTTCTAAATTTATCACAGTAATACTATAGTAGCCGAAATTCTTAGTAAAGCTGATGAAGTAGTTTTCATACCACGCATACCACTCATTCCCAACAATTTCCCATTACAATTTAAACGCTTGCAGCTTCCCGTGACCGTATGTATCGCTATGACCATCAACAAGTCGCAAGATCAGACACTTCAAGCCGCCGGTTGTCGATCTCAGGACAAACTGTTTCTCACACGGACACCTATATTATGTTGCTTGCTTACTAGCTCACATCACTTGTTTATAATGGCTCCTAGGTAGAAAACATCCAATGATGTGTAAAGAAAAAAATCAAATAGTTTTTGTTGTTTTGTACAACAAGAAACGAAATTATAAAACTAAAACCTGACTACACAAGCTCTAAATGGCTTCTTGGAACTGAAAAAAATATTTGTTTAGTCGTTTTAGCACTATAGACATTGTCACATAAAAGACATTTTAACATATGGAAGTTCTGCAAACAATGACTTTTGCCCTTCTGATTCGGAGCGATTTAAAAACCCTTGTTCAATGATACCAAACATGATGGGGTGGTACTAGTCTTTAGGTGGTACTAGTCTTTGGGTGGTACTAGTCTTTGGGTGGTACTAGTCTTTGGGTGGTACTAGTCTTTGGGTGGTACTTAATAAAATAAGTGTGAAATTCTAGATGGATGTTTGTAGTTCAATCACGTTAAACTACTGTATGGATTTGGATGAAATTTGACACACAGATAGTTTATTACCGGGGTTAATGAAAAGGGACTTTTTAACTACAACACGGACGATATAAACATTGGATAACGTTTACACGGCTTCGATGGGAAAGCACGTGTCTACGCCCCATCACGTTCACGTTTTGCACGTGTCTCTCAGTTTTTTATTTGTACTTAATTATTGGCTGCTTGCAGCGTAATTATAATACCCTGTAAAATGACGTCAGTAAAAACGTGTAGATTTATAACGGTTTTCTCATGAAAAAGATGAGTTTAGGTAAGTATATCTACTCAATGTGATATGCTTAAAGATATGTATTTATAGATAGTACTCTGGGCTGCGTTTAGTGCCTACAACTTCGGTAGTTCGGTTGTTTTTGATCCATGCTCGAAGGCTCCGAAAGACATAGCACCATGTCATAATGAAAGTAATCTACATAATTATGACGGTCAATTTCATCTCACAATATTCATCTTCAATTTTAAATTTGACTTCACGTACAGGCTACAGCTTCTCGCGGGAATTCTTATAGAAATTTGACATTGACAGGCGTAGTTTTTTACAACCATCTCTCAAGGCGGTTGTTTGGTTGTGATTAACACAGGTACTGAACGCGCTATAGCGTTACTATAACCGAACCATCTAAAGCCACCGAACGGGCTACAGTGAAAAGTTGCATCCAGAGCGTAGGCACTGAACGCAGCTATAAATTTCAGTTTATGGGCGGGGTAGAAAAGACTCACCATATTATCATGATCGATCTGCTTCTGCTGGTTCCTCCTGGACACAGCAGCGGAAGGCAGTTGTTTCTTAATTTGATGTTCCCGCCCGGGTATGGAAGACTTCCTGGTGTTTCTGGCGCTGAGGATCTTGGTCAGGAGGATGTGGTTGTGCCTCTCTATCTCACGGAGCCTCTCGTTTGAGAAGGACATGTTGATGCGACGCGTGTGGGGGACGGATACGGAGCTGGAAGACGACACGATCTCTATTTGGAGTGCCAGATTTATCAAACTTATTCATTAATGAGTTATTAGAGCTTAGAACGTTTACGAGCTGCTCCGATGTTTGTTTGATTTACCAGACAAATAACTCGTACACTCGAATCAGTACCCTATTCAAAGTAATTAAAGTTTATATTCTAAATCAAGATGTTCGGGTATTCGGCTTATGGCCGCGGGGAACTTCAAGTATCCTAACTAGTATCGGGGATACTTAATTATCTGAGAATGACGTTAGCTGTTGCGCCTAGACTCACGTCATGCCAAAATGACGACTTTTTCCAAAAGTTGAGACCCCCAGAAAATAATTTAATATCGACTGAATTTGTTATGTATATTATGTTATATCATGAAAACAGAATTTGTCGGAATTGGCATTATCTTTTACAGTTTTGTCACTAGTTAAAATATCTCACGAATTTGGCAAAGTTTATCTGACGAAAGTGGAATCTTGCAGATGAGCCCTAATTCAATCACAAAAGCTGAAGCTTACCCTGACATGTTTAGCCAGGATGATGGGACTTTAGCCAACCTTTCGCCCAAAAAGCAAGTGGAAAAACATGTATCCAGGAGCGGGATGATTTGACTGTAAGAAGAATACGAGATTGGAACTGTTGTCACTGGAACAATCGTGCCAGCGACCCAAAGCCGCACTCCGATATATAAAGGAGTTGGGGTGGCTGGGCTAACTGCTGGCAGGGGGAAATGCGCAGTACACCCCCAACGGGACGTCAGTGCAGGCCTTATCGCCCCCAGTTAGAATTAGAATTAGAAGAATACGAGCTTGAATAGGAGCAATTCATAAACGTTCTAAAAGTTCTACTTACGTAAGCTTGACTATAACAATGCTGCCAGGATTCGCAGTCGGAGATTTATTTAAATGGTTGTCAGGTGCAGCTTTGTTACAACTCGGAAGTCCATTAAGACACTCCGCAGCATCATTAAATCTAACTGATTTGGTAACGGCAGACGGAGCGCGTTGCCATTCACTAAGCAGTAAGGCAATGTTAATATCAGCAATCGGATCCATAAAAGTAACTTCTTCAAACTTACCCAAAATCGGATCTTCCTGATCTCCCAGAAATTGATGCCGGAGGCTTATTGTTACTCATGGAAGCCATACTTTTAGACAGTTTCACAGAAGACTGAATGGCGTCTCTGCTCTCGTTTTTGTCAAATTTGGGAACAGTCTTCGTCGATTCCTCATCTTCACTTTTTTCTTCCTCAAATTCGTCAGAATAAGCATCCTCATCATCGTGTGTTTTGGTTTTATCGGACTTATCAGTGTCAGATTCGTATATGCAGGTTTCCACGCATATATTGGGAGGACGTTTCATCGCGTCAACGATGCATCCCATCTCTGATAGCTCCTTGGATAGTTCATCTACCTCGTTGTTATTCACTTCCCTAATTTTCTGTTTGGATTTCATAGTATTAGAGTCGCCGGATGATAGTGTGTCGATATAAGTCTCTACTTTGCTCTCCTTGCGTGACATTGTAAGTGCAAGCGTGCTAGTGGCCAGCTGTTAAAAAATAAAAATAATCATCTACCTTACGCGAATTTGAGGCAACGCTTGTGGTGGGTTTGCTACGAGGAAAATTGTAGGCGTATTTGTCTTCAACTGTGCGACATACATGATTACCTACTATAATAATGTAACAAAAGGTAGGTACTTAAATAACTACTAAACATTTATTCGTCAAAATATAAACGGTACAAATATCTACATTTGTTCCTTTGCTGGTGTCATGATTTAATTTGTTTATTGCTTATCTAGCTATAATTAAATGTAGGTACCAAAATACTGGTCAAGGCAATACATATTTTTCTTCTACATTTTAATAATCTGAGGCATTGGCTAGACAATAGGTTATTAAGAAACTAAATCAAACAGCAGTAACAGGTATGTACCTATACAGAACAATGGCAAACCCCAACTTACAAAACATACGTAGAAAAATATCTACACGATCCCGTTGCTGGTTTTATTTACTGTCCAAATTCACAAATAAATATATAACGTAGCGAAACACAATAAATTACGAAAATGTAAGAGTTCAAAGAAAACATTAAAACTTCACAGGATGACTTTTTGCATCAACACGATTTTGTTTATCGAATCCCTTCAATAGAATAATTCCAGCCAGTAATATAAACTTTACCACGGAAGAGGGAACAAGAAATTTCCGTGAACTGTGTAACTATTAGTTCTATTATAAAGATAGTAAACGAAATCATCTATTCAATCAAAATTAATCAATACTGCACTTAGCAACCTACATACAAATATCGCGCCTTGGATAATTTGTAGTTGCTAGCACAAAGTTGCTAGGAAAAATATGTAATGAACATTCAGTTTGACGAGTAAAATAATCGACTAATCGAAACGTCCCAAAAAATCGAGTTAATTATTTTGGCCAGTTATAAAAGGCCAATAGGGAATGCGCAAATGTCATACACCTTATTGCAATAATATGTGAATTATAAAACTTATCATTATAATTATCATGTTATAGGTACCTACATAATTGTACTACCTGTATAATTGCATTAATTAAAATAAAAGGCTCGAGCGCGACAGTCTTGACTAGAGTGTGGCCCGCTCTTACAGATCACCAATATTAAAGGTACATAATATTGATATTGATATTGCCCCCTAAGATATAAGCCCTAAGATTGCTTAATGACTTAATTGCTAAAGAACCAGATGTAGATATATTCAACATGCGCTACTCTGATTACATGAGGTATATAACTTATTTTTTAAGTTCCTAATAATAGTCTTATAATAGTGTAAATTATTATTTTAGTTTGTTCCTAATAATAGTGTAAATTTTATTTTAGTTTGTTGTGCGTCTTGGCATTGCTGTAAGCGCAACAAGCATCTGTTTATAAATAAATAAATAAATAAATAAATAAATATCTATCAAATGACGAAGCTACAAATGCTATTTCACAAATAAAGTTAAACGCATGTAATAACGTTAACCATTTTTAACGGTTAATAATAAATAGAAAACTATTTTAGTACTAGTAGTCTTATTAATCTCAGTCCATTTATTTTACCTAGAGCGCTATCCGCACAGAATACTATTACTCCCTACCGGGAGTTTATATCTGTGTAGTATTTCCAAATCTATGGATCAGTCGTCATTTAATGTCAATGTCAATAATGTCATTCATTTTCATTTTCATTTCTTCTCTTTCACTCACTCGACTCATTCCGTCACTCGCTGAAAAAGTCAGAAATCTTTGGATGGGGATTTTTTGTGAGCGATAATGATTTTCTTTAATTATCGCGTGAAATTTTAGTTAAAAACTCATTTTATCTAATTCAAAATGGTTACGATTATAAAGAACCAGCTACTGAAGCACCTCTCGAGGTAGGTGGCACGTGTAACTGTATTGATTTACCAAAACACAAATCTAATATTCGGGCGCTATGTACAGTGTTATTAATCTCATTATTCACTGAACTATTGCAGATTTAAGCTTCAAAAGCGTAATTATATCAATCAGTACTTATCTACGCACAGCGGTAATTCCGTTACTGTGCCCTAGACGAAAAAAACAATGTTTCTTTGTTTCAATACAATGTATAGACTTAATTGCTATCAGCGGCTCCAAAAATAAATTCAACTGTGCTGTTATCTTAGGAAATAAATTACAGACAGTGTAGAGTATTTGTTGTTTAGTATTACGACTAGGTATTAGGCATATTTCAATGAACATGAAAACCTTAAAAGTGAATTACATGTATTATATTTTTATTTGTGAATGTAACCTACTCTTTATGGTTTAACATGATCTAATTCTAGATTTAATAAGATTCATCTAAATATGTCCAGCCATGAGGACCTTGTTTCAAAAATATGCTCATAGAAACTTTCAGATATACATATTTTAATGATTAATTTTGGAATAATATATTTTAGATACAATTACTATTAAACTCTTCTAGACGTACACATAATATATTGATTAAAATCATTTCAGGTCAAAAAGTTTTATTAAAATAATAATAATTGAATGGAAAAAAATCAAATGCTATTTTTTTAATTTGGATAATATTCTATGTGTGGAGAAGGTTTGTTTTATTAGCCAAGACTTCATTTTCTTTGGTGCTAATATTTATTACTCAATTTCAAATCTTGTTACTAAGTTTCTACAAAAAATTAATAATAATACCTTATAATGTTTATTATTATCAATAACCACTAAGCAATTACAGCAATAAAGCATGCCACCCAAATGCTGTGGATTGAAACACACCGTAAGAAAAAAAAAAAAAAAAAATACTATTAATTTTTTATACAACATGTAGATAATATTCTATATTAATAAAATTACTCTTATCTTCAACAAGCGAATGTTTGAAAATAATGTGATATTTGTTTAGGTTCTATTGAAGGTCATCGAATAGCCTCTTGTTAGCACAATGGCTCACTAGGTCATTGCTTCTCCTTGTACACTAGTACCAACCAATTATAATGCATGTTTACATAATTTGAAACTGTTGGAATAACCAGTTTTTGTTTTAAACTAGCAGTATGTTTTGGAAAAATGGTGACTGTCTTTCTACATGTTTTTAAGTATTTCACTCGCTAATTTATTATAGATTACATGCTTATATTTCTGTTATTTTATTTATTTATTATTACTACTAAGGATATGAGGCCATGATAATTTATGTATTAGAAAAGTACCTAAAGAGTTTTAAAAACCCGCTTCCGAGTTTCTTGCCAAGTTATTCTCTAAATGGCTATAAATTTGTGAACCTGGCATTAGAGTCATTAAGTTTCGTGAGTGCATCCATGGGATCCACTTAAATAAACAATTATGAATTTTCTGATACTAGGAACTAGGGATTATAAGATAAGGAAGGAAAATCTGGTTTAATGTACCTACATAAATGGAATGTTGTGAGTGCGTTTCATAATGTTCTTCTTATATGAGAGGGCAGACCCTCCTAGATAAACCCTCATCTAAGCAGCAACCAGCCAACTTATCTTAAATCTTAATTAAAAGAATGCTGTACAATTGTTAATACTTTTATAAATTTTTTATATTAATTAATTTACCACATACCTAGTATCCGTGTCCTTTTTGAGATCTAATTTAAATAATAATTTTTATACCAAACAATAAATAAGTATAATTAATCTAACACTACATTATAAACAATACTGAATAATTGTCAAAGTAATATGAGATACTAGCTGAGACGATAGATTGTCTTCAAAAAGTATACATGATCAGGGCAATGTTCTGTAGTGTAGATGCAATGACGAGCGCAGTAAGGAGGAACATTATTTTACTAGTGAGTACTAAAAGCGAAACTGATCAATAAATTATTAGAAATTGTGACATTATGAGTTATAATGTTTATGTTAAGGGGCCTGCGGAGGTTGATTTGCCCATACAATCGTAATACCGAAATTATTTATAATTCAAGCATATTAACACCATACTGTGCTCTTATTCAGATTAAAAACGTATTAATCTAGGTTCCTGGATAGTTTTAATCCCAAAAAAAAAAATAAAAAAAAAAAAAAAACAAACAAACGCATTCACACTCACAGCCCCACACTAAGTTCAAAGACTTGTATCGTGGGTGCTGGAAACATTCACATCACACACACAACTACACCCAGAACCAGAAGCACAAATATCCCTTGGGAGGGGATTTGTGCTCCTGCCGGGAATCGAACCCAGGACCCACGGCGCAGAGGGAAAATAATTACCTAAAACGAAATATAAACCTATTGATTTTCACACATTATTACGACGTAAATGTCGCATCTTTAACTTATTCGTTTTGTATTAAAAACTAATACATTTCTTTTGGCATTACAACAGGAACATAGATTATTATTTCAAAGTACTATTAATGCAAAAATCAATGGCTAAACATTACATTTTCATTAATAATTTTTGGTATTACGGCACCTATCATAATTTGTTCGGTCAGTAGTGCTATCGCATCAAGCATGGGCACAGTTTGCCAGTTAAACAGAGACAGCCATAGACTCGTTTCACAGACTCCCCGGCCTCTTAAGTATTTTCATTTGTATGAAAAGTATGATGGATATTATGTAATATAACAGTATTCAGTCTTAACTTGAAGACTCCCAGATTGTACCATTCAGGGAACAATGACGGCAATGAGTTCCACTCCTTCATAAGTACTATGTTCAAAGTTCTAGCAAATGCTTTCCAGAATTAAACTAAGTCTTAATTATTACTTTTTACTACAAAACTCTGAATATATCCTGAAATGCACAATGAAATTTATGGTGTATATAAGCTGCAATGATAACTGATGGTTTTTGTTATTTCGTTTACCACAATCTAACCATCAATTGGATCTGGCATATGTTTTTTTACACAAAGCCAGTTTGATCTTTATCCTGGTTAGCGTAACTTTTTCTACTCCAGGTTCACAAAGAACCTGTCTCCAGAGCAGATCTCCCTCTCAGCACTCAGAGGGTCTGGGGAGCTCCAGGACCTGACTCTCGATGAGGATCTGCTGACAGACCTACTGGAGCTGCCAGGATGGCTGCGTCTCACCTCAGCCCGGTGCAACCGAGCCACGTTCCGGATACAATGGACCAAGCTGAAGACTGTACCCATTGTGCTGGTGAGTCACTGAAAAGATCAAATCTAATGCTTCCATTTTTCTAGATCATTTCAGGCCACTATAATTCAGTTAAAAAAAATATTATGTCAAAAGGTGTCACATCTGACATAATATGTTTACCCCAATATTAATTTGTCTATCCGGATTTTCATTTGTTTTTCGCAATGCTCATTTATGATTTACCTGATATTCATTTGTTTGCCCTGTGTTTCATTTGTTTTTCCCGTCATTTATTATTACCCCATTTTCATTTGTTTTACTCGATTTGTCGTATTGCTCCGTGGCGGAATGGTAATAAATGGACTAGTCCAAAAACAGACATGGACCATTTGTACTATCATTGGTACAAATTATAAAACAACGTACAAATACAAGGAGGTACGATCTAGTTTTACGATCGAAATATATAAATAACCAACAGCATTGGAACATCTCCTACTATCTGTTAACGGAGTTCTCGAAAGGTTCTACGTACATGTATCTTGTACGTAGAACCTTTCTTCGGACGTTCACAGCTAAAATTGGCTATTTTACTCATTAGAGGCCGCATCTGTAAATACTTTTCGGGATATTTAGGCAATGGTCGCCGTTGCCGAAATCGGCATGGATGGCTTCGTCAACATCAAAATGTCATATGGAAAATAGTACATCGTAAAATTGGTACATCGCAAGTCGCCTCCTCATGCTTTAAACTTTTATCTTCTGCCATAATGCTCTATGTTATCCAGCTGTTTATATCCGTTTATATCCGTTTTAATCCGGTAATATAAGGTATCTACTATTTTTTTGAACTTGCTAGTAACACAGATCAAATTCAACTTTTATGTTTGCCATTATGCTCTATGACTCTATGTTATCCAGCTATTTAAATCCACTAGTATATTTATAAGTTAGCTAACATTTTTGGAACTTGGTAGTAACACGGATCAAATTCAAATTAAACTTTTATCTTATGCCATAATGCTCTATGACTCTCTATGTTATCCAGCTGTTTAAATACGGTAGTATATTATAAATTTATTTAAATTTTATTGAACTTGGTAGTAAATTTATCTAATTTTTTTTTGAACATGGTAGTAACACAGATCAAGTTCAAATTCAACTTTTATCTTTTGCCATAATGCTCTATGACTCTCTATGTTATCCAGCTGTTTAAATACGGTAGTATATTATAAATTTATTTAAATTTTATTGAACTTGGTAGTAAATTTATCTAATTTTTTTTTTGAACATGGTAGTAACACAGATCAAGTTCAAATTCAACTTTTATCTTTTGCCATAATGCTCTATGACTCTGTTATCCAGCTGTTTAAATCAGGTAGTATATTAATATGTTAGCTAACATTTTTGGAACTTAGTAGTAACACAGAGATCAATTAGTTTTACACACAACATCCAACAAAAAGTTAATTGGGTACTACTACGTAGATATGAAAATTCAGGCTTCTTGTTGCACATAAAAAAATTGTACCTATTCAATCGAATGTTTCCTCATTGATTCTGATTACTACTCTAACTATAATCCTTAAATTAATGTATTTAATTGCAAAAACTGCGTTATAATGTTTTTATACTTTTTGTCTAGTTTCAATATTTAGTCCATTCGTTATATCTGAGCATCTATACGGAATAATGATGTATACTCTATTTTTAAACATCCTATTTGGCATAATATACATAAAGAAAAAGGAAGATTTTTTCATGTTAATTTAAATAATATATAATATGAACTAGCCGTGCCCCGCGGCTCTGCCCGCGTTAATTAGGTTAAAAAGGCTATGTGTGTAGGAACCAGAAACGAAAATGTACCTTTGGCAGAAAACTTGCTCTCACCAGGAATCGAATCCGATACCTGATGTATAAAAGGTGAACGCGCACCCAACTACGCTAGCGGGCAGTTAATTCGAAGCTGATTTGTCTGAAATTTGGAACGTAGGTAGATAGATATCAGGAATAACACATGGGCTACATTTTAATTTGATTGGTGCGGGCGAAGCCGCGGGGCGTAGGAGTCATGTATATAATTAACTGGTGTAAAAATGCGTTCATACAATAATTATTCTGCTTAATATTTTGTTTTTGTCAGCGCGAGATCACTTGTGCCAAGTTATTTTAGTCGGATTCTGTACGAATCGGTCTATGAGTAATTGTTTTTCTACCGACTTCACAAAAAAAGTAGAGGTACTCAAGTCGACTGTATTTTTTATAAAACTAACATAGATCTGCACAAAAATGCAACGCCCTGGCGTCTACTGTGTTCCCGAAAAGTATTATATGGGGTTGTTCAAGTAGAGAGAGGATAGGTATTTTCTGAGGAAGCGTGTTCCATCTTCGACGGCATCGTCGCTTTCCATCAGGTGAGATTGTGGTCAAACGCTGGCATAGTAACAAATAAAACAAAAAACCATGTCACCAAAAATAAATTAACATGGCTTACGTAGTACGCCTTTAAAAGAACCGTAAAACATATGTACTGAATTGTAGTTATTATAAAATCCTAAAGAAATCTTTGAGATGGCATATCTCCATCTTCCAGGAAAATTAGGGTTTCACCTCGAAATCAGATTAAAAATCGATTTTTTACTGTAAAAAATCGTATTTTTGACCTTTGACCTTGGAATATCTGTAGTCGCGGACACCCTACGATAAGTAGGTTTTGAGACAAGTTTTAGGGTGTCAAAATATTCCGAGATTCTTGCTCTAATTTGACTAATATATCTGGACTTATCTCTTACGATTGATTCTAAGTAACCATTTCTTTCATTTTTTTATTCTAAATTGACGACCCAGTTGGCGCAGTGGACAAGTGTCCGCCCTCTGCGCCGTGGGTCCTGGGTTCGATTCCCGGCAGGAGCACAAATTCCTTCCCAAGGGATATTTGTGCTTCTGGTTCTGGGTGTAATGTGTGTGTGATGTGAGTGTTTCCGGCACCCACGATACAAGTCTTTGAACTTAGTGTGGGGCTGTGAGTGTGGATGCGTTTGTTTTAAAAAAAAAAAATTACACCCGTGCGTAGCCGGGGCAGGTTATTTCGTTTTCGCTAGTTATTTATATTATGTATAGGTACTATTCTACTACTAAATTATATGCGATTTGTATATAGAAAAGTCACGTTTGCGTATGTTTATATTAAAATCTGTTCTCAGAAACTTGTATGCTCAGAGCTCACGATTATTTATTCTGTGTGTATGCAGTATGTCTCTATGAGTCAAAGTCGAGGTCAGCGCGAAACGTTGTAAGTGATATTTGTTTTACGTAGCTTCTGTTGAAATACCTAAATCTGTGCTGTTCAATAAGTCAAGTGATTTATAACCGACTTAAGAAGGTTTATTCCTTTTGTCATCTCTCTCGCTCGCACAATTCGATATTTTTAATAAATACTATGATGTACGTGTGTATTTCCACATGTTTTTGAACTAATTATATGGACATTAATACTACGATGTTTTAAACTTCTTTTCGCTATCATATCCATCAATAAGATGAGAAAGAAGAAATGGTCGTATGTAAAGTCGGTTTACGGACGATAATTTTATGTGATAACGTCATAAGACAACGCTTAGGCCGATCGTGCCTCTCTATCGCTTGTTCCGCGCTCTCGCGCGCTCATGCGTGCGTTAAATTTGATGAAGATCTGATCAGTTAGTTCTTGAAATATCGTCAATAATGCTTATTCTGTGGACTACATTGACGATATTCTCTTTTCTAAACGATTTTAAAAGTTACCTCATAACTTCTTTCGTTGTGGGCCGATTTTGTTGATTATTTCTTTATTTGAAAGCTGGTGCTTACCATGTAATCCCATTGAAATTTGATCAAGATCTGATCTCTAGTTTTTAAGTTATCGTCAATAGTGCGTGTTTAATACATTAAAGCTGATGAAGGTTCGGAAGATAAAACGGTGAAGTAGGTTTTTACATACTTTATATTAGCTTCACTTGTTTAAGCTTTGCTTGCGTTTAGTTATTTATACTAGATAGACTAGCTTTTGACTACTGTCTCACCTGATTGAAAGTAGTGATGCGGCCGAAGACGTGAACGTGACGTAGAAGATGCCAATTCACTTTTGATTTGACGACTCCATGATTATATACCCTTCGGAGAACAGATACAGTGTTATGAGTAGTGAAACGCTTCGACCATGTATAGATGACGTTTGACTGTTGTCTTGTTGTTAGATGGTAAAAGGAGCATGTTGGTATTAACTCATGTAATTTCTGCGCACACTCTCCAAAATGTATGCGATAGAATCTCGTTAGATTTTCGACCATAAGGTCGATGTAACAAGACAGTGTATCTCTGCTATGAGCAGATAGTACTTATCTGTTCTAACTAGTTGTTGGTAGCGTGTGTACTAGGTACGTGCCAATAAGGTGCAAACAATAGGTACTGCAAATAAACAGTCTAGTCAAATGCACGCGATGTTAGCGTGAATAAATTGTGCATACAATTTGGTATATTAATTCAAAGTCGTTTATTCACATGTGCCCCAAAGAGGCATTCATGAAAGTTCAGATTCGCAAAATTACAGCCTAATACAGAATACTAGCATGTATTATCTATATATTTAAAGGTTATCCTGAATGTTTTTTTTAATCATCTGTACGGCAAAGGAGTGCAACTCATTGCCCGCGTCTTTATTTCCTGTACGGTATAATCTGGGAGTCCTCAAGTCTAGAGTGAATAGGTATCTTCTAGGCATGCACGCTACATCTTCGGCCACATATTCACTTCCCACAACGTAATTACCCCCTTATTAAAAAGATGCCGCTAATGTCAGCGAAATGTTACAGAACAATTTTGTATCTATATGAACTGCCTGTTGGCTTATTGGGTGCACGTTCGCCTTCTAAGCAGGGGTGCCGGGTTCGATTCCTACCGGGAACAAGCTTTCTCCTCAAGCAAAATTTGTGTTTTTGTTTTTGGTTGTGATGGCGCGTGTAATGTCAATGTTTCCGGCGCCCACGATACAAGTCATTGAACTTAGTGTGGGGCTGTGAGTGTGAAAGCGTTTATGTTATGTATATACAGAGTTAAATATATATCAGTTTTTTCCCCAATTTGACTTATTTGGATGTAATTTACACTTCATATAAATCTTGAATATTCATCATATAAATCTTGAATATTCATTATATAAATCTTGAATATTCATCATATAAATCTTGAATATTCATCGACTACAGTCACGGTTGAGCGATCACAACGCGACAACGCGACGTCGAAGTTTATCTTATAAACCAGGGTGTCTATTCCGGGCTTCAATTATCTTTACATCGACGTTGAAATCAAACGATTTTCTTTTCTTATAAACCATCGAATTCACTGAACGTTCAACCGATTGACTTTCGTATCGACGTCACATCAAATCGAACAGTTGTAGTTTTACGACCAGAATAGACATACATTTAAATTTAGCGTCGTTTTAGATAATGTAATCTAAAACGACGCTAAATTTAAATGTACAACTAACTTAAATAACAACATGCTTACTAGTGATAAATTTAGAAAGGAAATTTAGAAAGGAAAAGGTCCATTCTCTGCAAGACCATGGAACATGTACTGAACAAGAAGCTCCTAGTCTACCTTGAAGCGAATGACCTCCTGAGTGACCGGCAATATGGGTTTCGCCAGAACCGGTCAACAGGAGACCTTCTTGTGTATGCCACTCATATATGGAGTGAGGCCTTGGGAAAAACACGGCGAAGTGCTTGCAGTATCGCTTGATATTTCCAAGGCCTTTGACAGGGTATGGCATGACAGCCTTATAGGCAAGCTTCCTGCGTATGGTATATCTCCCAGTTTATGTACTTGGATTTCAGATTTCTTGAGGGAACGATCGATTCGAGTTGTCGTTGACGGCTGCTCGTCCGATCTAATGGCTATTAATGCCGGGGTACCTCAAGGGTCTGTTCTTTCGGCAATGCTCTTTTTGCTCCATATAAACGATTTGCTAAAGCCCGGTATCTTTGGGTACGCAGACGACAGCACTGTTTTCGAAAGATACATATCCAATGCACGAGCTGATGAGATACAAGTCCAGTTACAAAGAGAGGCAATGATCGGACGATTGAACTCAAGCCTGATGGCCGTGTCCGATTGGGGCGATGCCAACCTAGTTCAATTCAATGCGTCAAAAACACAGGCGTGTCTCTTCTCCGCAAAACGGAGACCATTCCATCTATCTCCGACCTTCCAAGATGTACCAATACAGGCACATTCATAGAAGCTAGAGCACAACTGGCCGCTAAAAAACTGGGTATCCTCGCTAAGGTCAGGCAGTACTTCACTCCGGGACAGCTTCTTAACCTTTATCAAGCTCAAGTCCGATCGTGTATGGAGTACTGCGGTCACCTCTGGGATGGATCCGCCAAGTACCAGTTAGAGGCTCTTGAATCTATTGACCGGCGAGCCAAAAGACTAATTGGCGACAGTAAGCTAATCGAGTCCAGGTTGCAAAGTCTCGGTCACCGACGTAAGGTGGCAAGCTTATCGGTATTCTATCAATTACATTTTGGAGAGTGTGTACAGGAATTACATGACTTAATTCCCCCATGCCCTTTTTACCATCTAACAACAAGACAAACTATTAAGCGTCATCCATTTATGGTCGACATACCTCCAGTTCGCTCAAAGCGTTTTGCTTCTACATTCATCATCCGTACAGCGAAGGAGTGGAACTCATTGCCTGCGTCTTTGTTCCCCGAACGGTATAATCTGGGAGTCTTCAAGTCTCGAGTGAATAGGTATCTTCTAGGCAAGCATGTCACACCTTCGGCCGCATCATCACTTTCCATCAGGTGAGATAGTGGTCAAATGCTTGCCTATCCAACATAAAAAAAAAAAAAAAATATCGCTTGAGGCGGGATTTGAACCCGCGGTAGAGCAAAATCTCACCACATCTCCAAGGGGAGAGGAGGGGGAGCTAAAATCCGCCAAAATCGCCTCTCGAGATAGATGGATGCTCCCCCCTACTGAAAAAATATCTGTTAATCTCCTACTGTATTCAGTAAATAGTTTACGAGTACTCCAGATAGTCAGGTCAAAACGGTAAACAACCGATAGACTGGAATGTTATTATTCGATTGCTCTTATCGATGATCACTCGATAAGCCACGCTCTCAATAAAACTCGATAACGAGTTATGAAGCCTATCGATTCTGATAAATGATATTAATATACGAGCCTAATAGTAACGTTAGCATAAACGGTCTCACACTCACGGCTACACACTAAATTCGATGACTTGTGTTGTGTCCTCATGAAAAGCACCAGCTTTCAAATAAAAAAATAATCTTCAAAATCGGCTCACAACGAAAGAAGTAATGAGGTAACTTTTGAAGTCGGTCAAAAACGAGAACATCGTCAATGTAATCCACAGAATACGCATTATTGACGATATTTCAAGAACTACTCATACAGATCTTGATCAAATTTAAATGGGACCAATTAGAAAGCAACATCTTTCAAACAAAAAAAAAATCGAAATCGTTTCACGTGGAAAGAAGTTATGAGGTAACAGACATAAAAAAAAAACAGTCGACTTGAGTACCTCCTCCTTATTTGTGAAGTCGGTAAAAATGACAATACTTGGTCCATATCTCTGGAACCAAAATATCAAAAGTCCCGACAGCGTGCTTACTGAGTTACCACCCTCGACCACATCTTTCTATATCATTGATATAAAAATCCCTCACAATTTCCGTTGTCTCTAACTCTAACAGGGCAACTTATGTTACAGAATTTGGATGAAGTGCACATAGCCCTAGAAGTATGTTCCGAGCCGCGAGTTCTGAACCCCACTGCGGCTGGAGCGATGCCCATACCTGGGAAATATAGCTACATACACAAGGTAAATAATCATAACTATACATATTTATTTATTTAATACTTTATTGCACAATAAAAAGTGTACAAAAGAAGAACTATGCTAAGTTATCCAGGAAAATGAAATGACATGAGGCGTGCATCAATCAGGGATAGAGAAAGTATATGTAAGATAATAACATATATGTGTCAGTAATTGTTGGTGCTGGAAACATTCACATCACACACAATCACAAACAGAACCAGAAACATACATTTTCCTTGGGGAGAGAACTTGTGTTTCCACTGGGAATCGAACCCGTGTTCGCCTTCTAAGCAACACTCGCCCAAACAAGTCAATAGGCCCTATGTGTAAGTATGTACGTTTGTTTTCTCTACACGCTGTAACGGCTGAACGGATTAGGACGAAATTTTGAATATACATAACTTATACCTATGATTAAGATATAGTCAACTTTTTAACCGATTTCAAAAAAGGAAGAGTTTCTCAATTCTAGTGTATTTTTTGATGTAGTGTTGTGTTTCTCATAATTTCTTTGTATATATTAATATAACATATTTTTTTTTTATTTGAAAGCTGGTACTTTTCATGGGTCTTGAGATCGGATGGGAATAACAGTTATGATGGGTTAATATGAAAATCTGAACGACCCAGTTGGCGCAGTGGACAGGTCTCCGCCCTCAGCGACGTGGGTTCGATTCCCGGCAGGAGCAAAATTCCTACCCAAGGGATATTTGTGCTTCTGGTTCTGGGTGTAATGTGTGTGTGATGTGAATTTGTGCACCCATCATACAAGTCTTTGAACTTAGTGTGGGGCTGTGAGTGTGAATGCGACTGTTTGTTTTTTTATGATCAGTTGGGAAGTACCCATATTTTTTTACGTCCGTGATCTTGATATGTTTTTATCTAATATCTTTAAACGAGCAATTCTTGTATATATATATGTGTAATCAGGATCTCGGAAACGGCTTCAACGATTTTCATGAAAGTTACAGATTAGGGGTTTTTCGGCCCAAGGAATCGATTTATCAACCTTCCAGGTCCGAGAAATGCTCGGTTCCCAAACTGCATTTGAAAAACCGGGTTTAAGAAACTATCAGCGCCATCTATTACGCCATGACCAATGTAAAAAACTGTTTCTACTCGACACTAGATGGAGCTTTCTGAGGCTACAAATTCAAACACATTCTACCAAAAACAAAAATCGAGCAAAGCTCGGTGAATATTGTATTTAATGTGTGTTATCATTGCTTCAGGTGATAGATGGAATCTCAGTGGCTGTGAACCATGTACAAATAGACTTCAACTGTGACGCTTTCACCAGCAGTGTTCAGGTAAGATAAACTAGAGATAATTAAACGCAAGCAAAGCTTAAAAAAAACCGACTTCACCGCTTTATCTTCGGAACTTTGATCAGATTAGATGTACTAAACACGCATTATTGAAGATATTTCAAAAACTACTGATCAGATCTTGATCACATTTAAATGAAACTAATTTGAAAGCAATTCTTATAAACAAAAAAATTCGAAATCAGTTCACGTGGAACGAAGATATGAGGTAACACAAATAAAAAAAAATACAGTCGACTTGAATATCTCCTTTTTTGTGAAGTCGGTAGAAAATTCTATCAACTAATGTATAAAAGTATACAAAGTTATTTATAAAATACTAGAAAACCCATTAAACCCTGATTCTTGTTGGCCTGACCAGTCTGACCCAGTTGGCGCAGTGGACAGGTGCCCGCCCTCTGCGCCGTGGGTCCTAGGTTCGATTCCCGGCAGGACCACAAAGTCCTTCCCAAGGGATATTTGTGCTTCTGGTTCTGAATGTAATGCGTGTGTGAAGTGAATGTTTCCGGCACCCACGATACAAGTCTTTGAACTTAGTGTGAGGCTGTGAGTGTGAAAGTGTTTGTTTGTTTTGTTAGTAATATTTTTATGTTTTGTTTAATGTTGTGAGAACTAATTTCGAAACGGTTTGGGGATCTAATGACTTGAATTGATGAATTTGGATCTGTTTTTCTGTCCAGTCTATCAATTTGTGTTTTGAAATAAACCGATTATTTAAACTACTCTGTCTAACTGCTACATTTACTTAGGCAACACTATCTCACCTGATGGAAAGTGAAGATGCGGCCGAAGATGTGACATGCTTGCCTAGAAGATACCTATTCACTCTAGACTCGAAGACACCCAGATTGTACTGTTCGGGAAACAAATTCGGGACGCAGGCTTCCACTCCCTCGCTGTACGGATGATAAACGTAGAAGCAAAACGCTTCATCGCTTGCCATTAGGTGAGATGGCTGTCAAATGGAATAAAAAATCGATCAGGCATAAAAAAAAAGAAATGCCATTGAACTTAGTGTGGGGCTGTGTGTGTGAAAACGTTTGTTTATATAATGACGTAATTATTTCAGATATCGCGGGTGACAGTGGAGTCGAGAACGCCCGACGGTCGGAAGGGAGATCTAAGACTGACTAGAATCAAATCGCCTGATACCGGACAGCTACTTATATTTAAGGTAACTAATTAAAACTGCCCATTGGCCTAGTTGGGTGCGCAGTAGTTGGGGATAAGCAGCGGGTATCGGGTTCGATTCCCGGCGGGAACACAGGTTTTCTCCCCAAGGGAAATTTGTGTTTCTGGTTCCGATTAGCGAACTTAATGTGAAGCTGTGTTTCTTTACTAATATTATAAACGCGTCCTTACTATCCTTCTAATATCCGAAAGTTGGTGTGTAATTGTGTACGTATGTTTGTTCCCTCTTCTCGCTTTAACGGCTGAACGGATTTGGATGAAATTTGGAATGTACATAGCTTATACCTAGGATTAACACAAAGGCTACTTTTTAACTTCATAATAGTGGGCGAAGCTGCGGGACACGGCTAGTTTATCCTACTAATATTATAAATCCGAAAGTTTGTGTGTGTAAGTATGTTGGTTTTCTCTTCACGCTTTAACGGCTGAACAGATTTGGATGAAATTTGAAATGTACATTTTATTTTATTTTATTTGTGACAGGCTAGTGTTTGACCACTATCTCACCTGATGGTAAGTGACGATGTGATCGAAGCTGGTAAACACACTAGACCTGGAATACGCAGGCTCTTTTAAGGTTAACTGCCGGAACACCGTATTTGGCTTGGCGGCAGACTTTCAACTTGATGGTGGTAAGCTACTTTGGTAGCAAGCCAGGCGAGCAACTCACAAAATGCTCTACCACCTCTCAGCTTATACCTAGGACTGCTCGTTGGCTTAGTTGGGTGGCGTTCTTCTAAGCAGGCGGATTTGATTCCCGGAGGGAACACAGGTTTTCTCCCCAAGGGAAATTTGTGGTTCTGGTTCTGGTTGTGTGTGTGATGTGAATGTTTCCGGCACCCACGACACAAGTCATCGAACTTAGTGTGGGGCTGTGAGAGTGAAAACGTTTATGTTTATGTCAAGTCTTTGAGCTTAGTGTGGGTGTGTGTGAGTGAAGGCGTTTGTTTGTTCTTTTTAATTTGAGGTTATTTTCTTTCATCATCATCGGCCTATATTTTTGCTCTGCTGAACATAGCCCCGATAATTTTCTTTGTTTACCGTAAAGTCTCTAACTCAATTGTTATAGGAACTAGAATGGCAGAGCGCTAGGATAGAGGCGAAAGCTCACGGATCGGCAAACGCCAACCTTCCACCTTTGCGACTTCTACTGGGGACCACGCACTGCCGAATTGTTATCAAGAAGAGATTGTCTGGTAAATATTCTTCATTATTTTAATACCCAATTATTTATTTTAATAGTTATCCTATATACCTTGTATATTATGTCGCATGTGTAGATAGATAGATAGATAAACTCTTTATTTAACACCATATTTGTGATAAAACAGAATAGAAAATAATTACTTGCAAAATAAGTGTAACAATAGGCGGTCATATCGCTAAAAGGGATCTCTTCCAGACAACCTTTGGATGGAGAGGAATTACGCAACAAAGTTGGATGTTGGTGTTTTAACATAACATAATTCAGAAAGGCGCAAGATTAAAAAAATAAAAATATATATATGTAAATTATTAATTATTATTACCCTTAAATAGAGACAATAAGAAAAGTGTTAATGGACACATTCTTAGTTATAGCAATATAGCAGATTAAGTTAAAGTTAAAATACTGATTAGTCATAGTTTGGATAGATTGTAATTATAATAGGGTACTTTGTAAGGGGTACTCTAGAATTTAAATAAAAAAAAGGTTTTTTGTGGTATACCATCGTAGGAATATAGGTTATTTGTCTATTTTTGTTCCCAGACTGCGCAGTAATAGGTTCGCGTCTCGCCATCTGCCCCGAGCCAGTAGCGTGGGCGTTGACAGACGGACAGCTACGAGCTATGCTAGCGTGCGCTGCAGCGCTTTCGCAACCTGTACGACGCGCTACAGCCGCTGCCACGAGAGCTAAAGCGCTGAGAAAGGTACAATGCTGCTGTTACTATTTACAGTAACCACCTGTCTAAAAAAAAGAAAAACAAACTATGTATAGACATCATAACACGTCATAACAAAAAACAACTACAACACAATCACACTATTCAATAATAATTAAAGCAAGCTAAGCTTTAATAATTAAACGCAAGCAAAGCTTAAAAAAACCGACTTCACCGCTGTATCTTCGGAGCCTTAATCAGATTTAACGTATTAAACACGCATTATCGACGATAACTCAAAAACTAGTGATCAGATCTTGACCAAATTTAAATGCGACCACATGGGAAACACCAGCTTTCAAATAAAAAAATAATCATCAAAATCGGCGCACAAAAAAGTTTTGAGGTAACTTTTGAAGTCGGTTATTAACGAGAACATCGTCAATGTAGTCCACAGAATACGCATTATTGAGGATCACTCAAAAACTACTAGTCAGATCTTGATCAAACTTAAATGGGACTAAACACCTAAAAACCAAAAAATAAATTCTAAATCGGTTCACGTGGAACGTTATTATGAGGTAACAAACATAAAAAAAAAATACAGTCGACTTGCGTACCTCCTCCTTTTTTGTGAAGTCGTTAAAAAAACATTCACAAACCAATTATAAATGAATATCGTACAGATAGGCCCATTGCATCTTGATATCAGATCAAAACCAGCTCCAAAAAAGTCTCCAGCTTGTGTTGGAGGAAAAAAAATAGAAAGAACAAACCGTATCTACAAGAGCTAAAGCGCAAGGTACAATACTGTTGTTACTATGTACAGTAACCACCTGTCTAGTGAGCGCTGCAGCGCTTTCGTAACCTTCTACAGCCGCTTTACTTGATTTCAGATCGAAGAGCCTCGAGAAAATATCCAGACCAGGTCTTCAACCGGCGGCGACAGAGACATCATCGCGAGGATGTTCGCCAAACACGACGTGCGGGAAACGTCTTACCACCTCCTGGCGCCGCGGATAGACCTGCATCTATGTGATGACCCTGGATGTGAGTCAAGTGAACCTTTATGCTACTAGCTGTGTCCCGCGGTGTCACCCGCGTTGACGATGATAAATAGATCCGATTTATGTTCCAATAAAATATATAATTGAAAAGAAATGATTACTAGTTTGCGTATTTTCGAAATGGTTCAAATATATTTTTTTTACGTTGTCAACCACCCATATCTACGCCATTTTGAATATATTTAACGTAAGCAAAGCTTAAAAAACCGACTTCACCGCTTATATTTTGGTATTGGCTTGATCGATTTCGATAAAATGTATATGGGACCACCTCTGCAAAATAATCTACCAAACAAAAAAAGAATTTTGAGAATCGGTTCACAAATGGGGGAGAAATACCAGCGTCGGTACCAAACAGAATACCAGCGTCGGAGATAGGTGGGTGAGACTACCTTCTTCGATATTATGCTGAGTTGGGACCATTTTGTGTGAGTGCACATTAATTATTACGTTAGTTTTAAGCCTTTTAGTTTCATATTTATTACTCGTACTAATTATTGATGTGACTTATACAAATAAATTAATATTCTATTCTATTCTAAATCGGTGGGTTCGATTCCCGACGTGACAAGTTTTCTCTCCAAGGAAAAAATGTGTTTCTGGTTCTGGTTGTGATTGTGTATGTAATGTGAATGTTTCCGGCACCCACGACACAAGTCGACGATCTTAGTGCAGGGTTGTGTGTGTGAAACCGTTTATATTTATTCCAGTGGGTCGTTCAGAAAAGCCGTCTCTGTCCAACGGTGGTGCATTGCAAGTGACGCTCGTCAGTATGCAGGCTGACCTCTTCCCTTACCACAAAGCTTCCGACGAGAGGAGGCATTGGAGAGGATACAGGTAAAAAGTAGCTCCAGCAGCACAAAGCAGCATGATTCCGATCCCGGCAGAGGCAGTGCTGCCACTGTGATACCTGCCGCGCTATTTATTTTTATAACATACTTTTATATAGTTTCACCTGTCCCGATGTTTGTTATCAAATCTTGCAAATTAAACTTGATCCACTTCCCGGTTACCGATTGAGCTGAAATTTTGCATAGATGTGTAAATTGCGTGACAATGCAATATTATGATGACATGGTGCTGATCTGATGATGGAACTAGAAGGTGGCCAAAGGAACTTCGCAATGAAACGACACAACCTCATCGAGTGCTCATTTGAATCGTCTTGACGAGTAGTTGGTCTTCCAATGGTAATCAGGGTCTGATGATGGAGCTGGAAGGTGGTCATAGGAACTCTGTAATGAAACGACGCAACCCCATCGAGTTTCGACTCGTTTGATTCGTCTTGACAAGTTCTCTGGTTATATAACTTTTAGTCCTCTTTATTTACAACTTGTAAAAGCTTGAATTTAATAAACTTTTAAAAGTATGATTTGTTTTATAACTAAGTAAGCAAACGTTTGACTACAATCACACCTGATGGAAAGTAACGATGTAGTCTAAGGTGGAGCACGCTTGCTCAGTAAATACCTTTTCAGTTTTCTTTTAAACACACCCAAATTGTACCTTTCGTGTTAACACAGATGACGGTAAAGCGTTCCATTCTTTTCCTGTTCTATAATTGAACGAAAACGCGAATCATTTCGTGAGAATGATTTCGAGCGAGGCGGTAGTGTTGCACTGTTCGTGGTCATAATTAATTTTTTTTGTTGCCAATTTACTTGTCAGTATTCATGTGCACTACACGGGATGGTACTGCCGCACAGCAGTGCTGCCGCTTTATTGTTGCTGCGTAGCTCGGAATGTTATTGCCACGGGGCACGGCTATAGTAGAGAATATATGGAGACCAGTAAAGCTGCGTGCAGCAGAGTTCGGCACTATACCTTTAAGGTCTTTTTATGGTCTTTATTGACCGTAGGGTTAGTTGGGTGTACGTTTACCTTCGAAGCAAGTTTTCTCCCCAAGAGGAATTTGTGTATTTGGTTCTGATAGTGTGTGTGTGGTATAAATGTTTCCGACACAAGTCATTAAACGATGACTGTGGTCAACATTTGCCTACGTAGAATAAAAAAAGGAAGTTAACTTATTCATTCATTTGTTTATTAATTGCAATCTATAATAATAGTAATATACAGGTGTACCGCAATAATCTTAGAACTTTTTACGTAGTTGTGTTTTTCGATTGTTTTGTATGTTGACTTGTTTTAGAGAAGCAGCTACGCCGCACAGTCAGTGGCTTTCTCAGTCGCTGTCGACGTTCTGCGGAACCCTACTCGAGTGTTTAGACCCCAGGCCGCTAACCACACCACATAAGGTAACAAATATATGCCGAAATCGGTACAATCACGTCTCTCAAATTTGTATGATTTGACTTTTTTGTATGACGTTCACGAACTATTAAAGACTACTCTACCATTATTTCACACTTGTTGACCGGCATGCGTTGTGTAGGCACGTAAAAAAAAGTTTGTTTTTTCCTTATAATTTTGGCTTCGCAATCTTGTGCATTTAGCCAGTGTCAAGTGGTCATATAACATTTCAAGTGTATTTCTTTGAAAGTCCTAGTCACAAGTCACAGTCTTAAGTCTAAGTAAAAGAGTCGAGGTCCAGTCATAGTCAAGTCATGCCCCAGTAAAGTGGTAAAAAATTTACTAGTACTTCTATTGGAGTTTTGGAGCGAGGCGAAAATCACATTATTTTGTATGATTGAACTTTGTATGATTTGCCTACACTTATGCACGTTTACTTAGTATTGACGGTTAGTAATCCACCATTACTACACATTAACACTCAAAGAAGCACAGGTTTTGGAAAATTAGACAAAATCTACAAAGCCATCGTTACAATTTCGCGGCAAAGTCCCAAAAAAAGAAAATGGTTTTTACCTCTTTCTGGTTTATCTTTCTCTTTATGGATGCCTAGTACCTACTTTAATAGCAAACTAAAAACTTAATGACTAAATAATCTTTCTAATACATAAAAATTTTGTGTCACGGTGTTCCCAATCCTTTGAGAACCTACGCCGTTCTATAAAAAAATGTCTAAGAAATTGACTATTATTTTTTTATTTTATTCATTTTTATTTATTTATAAGGAAGACCAACAGCCGAAGCCAATTAATGGTCCTCACGGATAGAAACAATATATCTTACTTATTAACGCAAACATTACATTAACGCATCGATACACAAAGAAAAAATAGAAAAGACATAACAAAATTTCGAAATTGAGTAAGTATACATCCAAATGAAGACAATAATCAGAATATTGTAAATAATTTAAACAATTGAGTCTAATTATCAAAGAAGTCGCTACTAAGCAGCCGCCTCGCCGAGTTCACGCTTGTGCAAAACAGGTCTAACGTAATATTATGTCTACATATATTATTAAAGTGTTTACTCGCTCTGTATAAATAAGAATTTTGACGATAATTGGTATTAACTACTGGGGTACTGAGAGGAAGGTTATATCTAACAAAAAATGAGGGAACATTCAAATGTAGACTACTGACCAGGTCAGAACAGTCTATTCTATTTGATGCTATTTTTAATAGAAATGTTATATCAGATATGTCACGTCTCAATCTTAGAGGTAACAGATGGAATCGTTTGCAAAGTTGTAGGTAATTATCAGACCTATAAGGAATATGCAGTCGAAAACATAAAAATTTAACGAACTTCATCTGTATTCGCTCAATTCGTGTGATGTATTTGTCATAACGCGGGTTCCATATCTGTGAAGCATACTCTAAAATGCTGCGAACAAAAGTACAGTAGAGAATCTTTAAAGTGTAAAAAAAAAAAGTAATTATCATAAATTAAGACAATACCATGATATGGTATCACGGAGCAGGTCTGATGATGGAGACGGAAGATGACAATAGGAGCTTTAGAAATCAACAAGATAATCCCAATGAGTTTGGGCTCGTTTAATTCGTCTTAACAAGTTATCTGGTTATATAACTTTTTAGTCCTTTTCGTTTTAATTTATAACTGGTGAAAGCTTGATTTTAAAAAACTTTTAAAAGTATTACTCGTTTTATATATATAGATAAAAAATTAATAAATCACACGTTTTAAGTCGATGCCATTGTTTCACTTTCGCGGCAAAACTCCGATTTAAATGTACATTGTTCCAGGTTCACAATAGCGAGAGATCGTCTGAGCCTGTATCGAACGGCACGGCTCACAAGCCGGCGCAACAACACAGTGCTTCCAACGCTCCGTCCACTGCCTCTGCTACCTCACAAGGTACGTAATATCATATCGTGTCGTCTGGAAGCGATCGCTCTGAGCGATAAGACCTTTTTTTGTATGTATAGTATAAATATTCTTTCTTATTTCGCTATTGTATTTGTTGTTCAATAAAGTGTTATCTATCGTGTATGTTTGTATGTTATATGTATTGTATGTATATTTTTGTTTATGTATTTTATTTAATGTTGTTATAATATGTATAGAATGTATGTGATATATTATGTATGTGCTTATTTATTTTAGTATATAAATAGTAATTATTATTTATTTTGTTTAGTATCTAAATACATTATAATAAACTTTGCGTAACTATGTGGTACACCTGAGTCCCAATACATTTTGCTATCTCCTCTTCATCCAAAGGTTGTCTGGAAGAGATCGCTTTAAGCGATTAGACATTGTACTAGTCTAAGTTAGTTTTAATGTCTTTAATGTATTTTCCTCTATTTCTGGTGTACAATAAAGTGTTATCTATCTATGTATCAATCTATAAAATAATTGTTTTTTTTTATGTTTGGCTGTGCATACTGTTTATTTAGCCAATGCCAAGTAATCAAACTTATATTATAAATGCGACAGTTTGTGTGTAGACCTCTGACAGTGGTGCCCATTAAAAAGGTCAAGGTCACGCGCCTCAGATGTAACCGTAGGGTTGTCAATAATATTTAAAAAAGTAATTTTTAATTTTTGTATGGTAAAATTATCTCCGATTCCGACTTTCGTTCTCTGGCAGACGATTCCTGGCACAATACACATACACACCAAGTATTACTGCACCTTACTGTTTCTATATATCTTCTGTTGTTGTATAATCTCATAATAGTACTCATTAAAAAGTAAAATAAAAAACAGCATGTTCACATTTTACGCTGTCGGGTCTTTTAATAATTAGTACATTGAATTATTTACTCGAAAAGTGGCATAAATATAATCTATGTTCTTTCCGAATTTCATCAAAATGTGTTCGGCCGTTGCGACGTGAAGAGAAGATAAAATATTTTTTTTTCTTTTTTTTTATAATACATACATACATACATAAATATCACGCCTCTTTCCCGTAGGGGTAGGCAGAGACCACATCTCTCCACTTGCTACGATCCTGACATACTTCTCTCGCTTCGTCTATTTTCATCAATCCTTTCATACAAGCGCGTCGGTTTAGGGTACTCTTGACCAGACCTTTACTTAAAACGTCTTGAATTTGATCAAGAATCGTTCGTCTCGGCCTTCCCCTTCCAACAGTTCCATTCACATCTGTCTTATAAATCTCTTTCGTTAATCTACTTTCATTCATCCTCTCCACATGTCCAAACCACCTAAGCATACCCTTCTCAATTTTAGTCACTACATCATATTTTTTATAATATGAGTGTAATTTGTTGCAGCGTCTCCAACCAGGACGCGGATTCTTCAGCAGCTCGGCAAGCTGATGACGACCTGCCTCGTACTTAGGATAGATGACTTTACTGTATTTAAGGTAACCAACGTTGCTTGTTTGTCGTATTTTACTGTAAGCGAATCGTTATCTATCACCGCTATCGTCACTATTGAGTGAGACGTCATATTGCTAGAGATAGTGTTTGGCGTACGAACCACTTTGGGACAGATATACAAAGCGTCCAAGACGCGCCCGCCTCGCGCCCTGTATGCGCGCTCTGTCCGCTTAGTATATTTTATTTTACTAGAGTCAATATAAAATGTCGCCAGCGCGGGGAGAAGCGTCGAAGTCGCGCGACCGCCGCTCGGACACGCGTCCTAGCCGCTTTGTATTTAGGACAATGTAGGTCCCTTTGCCACCATACATTTTATCTTTACAGCGCCCGGGCCGCGCGCCCGTGGCGCTTTGTATATCAAGTCCCATACACCACCTCACTAAGTTCGATGACTTGTGTCGTGGGTGTCGGAAACATTCACACCACACGCACAATCACAACCATAATCGTTTAAAATCAAAATCGTTTATTCACATGGGCCCCAAAGAGGCACTCATGAAATTTAATTACTCTTCTGCCAGATTCGTAACATTACAGCCATCTCGAGAAGAGCCTGGCAAGAAACTCGGCGGCGCATTTTTCTTCATTCACTTTTTTTATCATTCTTAATCACTAATACATAATTATATTAAACTAGGTGTATCTATATTATGTAGTCGCTAGAAAGCGCTTGTTCATTTATTGGATTTATAATAAAAAAGGATATTGCACCCGCATTAAAAGTCTTCAAACGTGCAGGGTTGTAAGTGTTTGTTCTATACACAGGTGTCAACAGGGTCAAAATCGCGAGAAGTCCAACGTCCACTGGTAAGCGCTGAGAAAGCCACGCTACCCGGGGACGCCGGGCTTTTACACGCGGAACTTACGTTTTTTTACTACCCGGGGGATGTTTGCTTCCCAGGTGAGATTACAGGGAACTTTTAATTGATATCTGTTGCCTTCACGTGTGTGTTTTTATTGACCGAGCGATTGCGTAGCGCCTCCGTTTCAGCTTGGGCAAATATGAATTCGATCCGAATTCGACCCCTTAGATATCATAGCTCTTTCCATCTCCGTCATATTTTGTTTAATTGACAAAAGAAAAAATACGTGTCAAGTATTTTTACCGACTTACCAAAAAAGGAGGAGGTACTCAAGTCGACTGTATTTTTTTAATGTGTATTCCCTCATAACTTCTTTCCACGTGAACCGATTTCGAAAATTGTTTTTAGTTTGAAAGATGTTGCTGTCCAATTGGTTCCATTTAAATTTGATCTAGATCGGATCAGTAGTTCTTGAAATATCGTCAATAATGCGTATTCTGTGGACTACATTGATGTTCTCGTTTTTTGCCGACTTCAATAGTTACCTCATAACTTCTTTCATTGTGAGCCGATTTTGATGATAATTTTTTATTTGAAAGCTGGTGCTTTCCACGTGGTCTCATTTAATGTAATAAATTTGATCAAGATCTGATCACTAGTATTTGAGTTATCGTCAATAATGCGTGTTTAGTACATCTAATCTGATCAAAGTTCCGAAGATAAAGCGGTGAAGTCGTTTTTGTTTTAAGCTTTGCTTGCATAAACGTAACGGTTTAAATAGAACTTTTCAGGTCCAGCCTATTCCCATTGCTTTATACTATTCCCAGTGCCAGCTCCGAAGCTTTACGTGCAGCTTAGTCCAGTGCGGGTGTCGGTGGATGTCGCCAGCATCGTGTGGCTCGGGGCCTTCTTACCGCACGTGGGAAGGGCCTTGCAACAAGAGCAGGAGAGCGCTGATCTGCCGCCGCCTTATATGGACGTGAGGATGGAAGCCATCATGCCTAAGGTATGACGTCATATCCTCCACGTGATCTTCGATTATATGTTTTTTTTTGTTAGATAGACAAGAATTTGACCATCATCTGACCTGATGGAAAGTGAAGATGTTTTTTTTAATTCTCGATAGGTAAGTATTTGACCACTATCTCACCTGACAGAAAGCGAAGATGCGGCCGAAGATGTAGCATGCTTGCCTAGAAGATACCTATTCACTTTAAGACATCGGTCAGGGAACAAAGACGTGGGCGAAAAGTTCTACAACTGCGCTATTTGATGATAAATGTATAAGCAAATCCTTTTAAACTAATATGAGGTATGTCATAAATGGATGATCAACTGTCCCAAGATTGAAAGCGCATGGTCGAATCAACTGGCGTAATTGTAATTATATATCGCGGTGGGGAAGTCTCTGCCCTCTGTGCCGGGGGTCCTGGGTTCGAATCCTGGCAGGACCACAATTTTCCTACTCAATAGCGATTTGTGCTTCTGGTTCTTGGTGTGATTGTGTGATATGTAAATGTTTCATACACCCACGATACAAGTCTTTGAACTGTTGTGTGAGGCTGTGAGTGTGTGCGTTTGTTAATCTTTGTATGTTTTACAGATAGTGTTAGAGGCTGGTCCAGAGCACGTTTCCCAACAACGAGACAGGCCTAAAGAGTTGCAGATATGCACCGCGCGCGCTACACTCACCAACGTGAGAGAATCGCCTCGAGCAAGTGAGTGT
The DNA here is from genome assembly GCA_948107665.1 of Lomographa bimaculata. Classification (NCBI taxonomy): domain Eukaryota; kingdom Metazoa; phylum Arthropoda; class Insecta; order Lepidoptera; family Geometridae; genus Lomographa; species Lomographa bimaculata. The sequence goes on along the minus strand of OX403602.1, from coordinate 4,700,147 downwards.
CTGGATCTTTTGCTTTAGTCAGTAGGAAATATGTATCATTTCGACAATTACCTGTTGGCTTAGTTGGTTCGCCTTCTAAGCAGGAGTATCGGGTTCGATTCCCGGCTAGAACACAAAAGATTTCTCCCCAAGGGAAATTTTTATTTCTGCCTCTGGGTGCGATTGTGTGTGAATTTCGGGCACCCACAACAGAAGTAATCGAACTTAGTGTGGGGCTGTGAGTGTGAAAGCGTTTATGTTTATTTTTATATTTAAATCTGATGCGTATTCTTTATTCAAGCCCAAGCTACAGATAAAAAATCGTTAATTGGCCCCAAATACGCACTCATAAAAGTTAAATATTATTTTCAGACACGGCGGGAACAAGGGCGGACCTAGCGTCCATACTGGCTGCGTTGAGAAGAACCGCCCCACTTCGGGGGCAGTTTCCCTGCGCAGCCGATGACATAGACCCCATAAACGAACAGTTCATACTGCATGCCGACAGTAAGTACCGCAAAAGCTAGGCGGCCAAACCAGGTGCGGGGTGAATAACTTACTTACTTACTCCGCTGGCTCAGCGACCCTAAGTGGGCCTTGGCCTCCGAGATAAGAGAACGCCATTGGTCTCGGTTCTGCGCAACTTCTTGCCAGTTGTGAGTTTGAAGTAGACGCAAGTCTGCCTCCAGTTCGTCGATCCTGCGATACCTTGGCCGACCCACTGGTCTGCGCCCATACGGCTTTCCCAAATACCCATTCTTGACGTTGCGGGGTGAATAAAGGTGGACTTAATTCTCCGTACACATTCTCGTTTATACAACTTATCTTTGGGGAAGTTCCCTCATGATTTAAAATCGAAATTAATATTATCGTTGCGATCGCTCATTCTAGAGTGACTTGCTGTAGGTATATATTTGTTTTGAATACAAAATAATATTTTATCGCGCAAAACTCAAATGGCTACCTATACGTGAGCGGAGAACAGTCTACACATTGATGTTTTAAATTAAAAACTCGTGATTAATTTGTCAATAAGGTTCACAGTTGTCTCAATCGACTTTGCAATAGTAACTACACATCATCTAAGTACATAATTATTAAAGTTACATATTATTAATTGCATTGGATGATTTTTAACGACTTTTTCTAAAAATGAAATCTAGCTAGATCGATTTATCGCCCCCGAAACCCCTGCATACTAAATTTGAATGAAAATCGTTGGAGCCGTTTCCGAGATTCAGATTATATATACAAGAATTGCTTGTTTAAAGCATAGTAGAAATATATAAGTAAGATGACTCGAGGCCCGTAGGAGATTCAAATGCCTACTCTAGCCGAATACGCAGGGTAGTCACTTTCTCCGACTTTTAAAAGTACCTATAGGTTAAATGTATATTTTAACAAACCAACAAGTTAGGTACAATAAAATAGTATAAAATGTGGTGGTAAAATAGATACGATTTCATTTGCATATTAGCCGCCGACAGAGTCAAAAAAATCTTGAAAAAAATATTGTTTTGCATATGTGAAAAGGACTCACAGTAGTAGTATATATAACGAAGTTAAAAGGAAAACTAATATAGCTAAGTAGGCTTCAATAAATCAATAATATTGGCCGTCGCGTCGGTGACGATGACGCGAGTTCCATGATTTTTGTTCACCCAAAAAGTGCTCAACGCGCCTATAGAAGTTTTCACTTTAAAAACCTACATAAATTGAATAAACACGTAAAGTAGGTTACACTATAAGTAGGTATATGAACTTTACCTATCTGTTTACAAAATATAAACGCGCGCACGCAACTCAGCACGCGGCACGCGACATCCGTCTGCGCGGCGCGGCCCGTGGCGAATGGCTCGAATACGGCGAAATGTAGTCGACCGCGTCGACGAGCGCGGGGGCGACCCCGGCTCGTGTCGTCTTCGCCGTTCTGTTTGTTGTCATAGTGTGCGTGCTGAGGCACGTGCGTACGGCCGTGCACACATACAAGCCGCGTTTGGTACCACTCTATGAAGACAACTTACTTATATATTTCTACTATGTTTAAAGGTATTAGATGTAAGTATAAGTTTTTATGTAATTTTAAAGTTATATAGTAGTTAAAATTATGTACACAAGTTTTCTCGCTATGATTGTGTGCTTTGTGAACGTTTTCGGCACTTACATAAGTCTTCGAACTTAGTGTGGGATTGTGATTGTTAAAGCGTTATGTTATCCAAAATTTGTTTTTGACTCAATAACGTCTAATAAATCGACAAACTTTACAGACAACCATTTTCTTTTTTAGATTTAGATGACATAGACCGCGGCACCGCGACTAGTCCAGAGCTGCTTTGGCGGGAGAGCAGAGCCGTTTGGTGCGCACGGGTGGAGCCGCTGTGGTGCGACTACTGCGGCGCCCGTGCTACTAACTACAAACCCGCACCTTTACTCGACGCCACACCGCTTACTGCCTGGGTCAGTACAACGCTTGTGCCGCGTAACTGACTATATGCCATTGATTTTTTTGAAAGAAAGAAAGAAAACACATTTTTTTGGCACTATAAAAATATAACAATTAACTTAAAAACTAACATTAAAAAATAACGTTTTTTTTTAATCATTAATGTGAGTTTTGTGGCGAGCATTTTACCAATATCTCACTTGATAGTAAGTGATGACGCCGATTTAAGCAATAGGTACCTATACAGTGGCCTCGATTCTGATGTACACTCACTAAATTAAATTTAAACTATCCCTGTCTCTTACAAAATAGAAACACAAGACAGAGATAGCATACATTTTAGTGCTGTCAAGCTAGTTTATCGATTAAAATATGAACAGCAGAAGCAGAAAGGCGCGTGTTTTTAGTCAACACCAATAGCGTACTCGACTAAGCTTGCATAGACATCTAAGTTCTGACTAACTTGACAGCACAGATGTAGGTATGCTATCTCTGTCTTGTGTTCCTATTTTGTAAAAGACAGCAATAGCTTACATTTAATTTAGTGTGTGACATCAGAATCGAGGCCAGTATCTGAAACTTACTACAAGTCCGAGATGAAAACAATCTATCTATATTTTTGATTTATTTGTTAATTTCTTTATTACCTCGTATCTTCCGAACGCCTGGATGGATTTCGACAGCTAAAGTATTGTTAGAGTCGTCTCAAAAACCAAATGTCCTTAGATAAAAAAACAATATGGGGGATTTTCGCTAAATATTAATATGTTAATGATAAAAATCAACCAAACCTATCGGTTAGGGTATCAAAATTAAGGAAATTAGAGGATTACATAAAAAGTAGGTTCAAATATTTGGCAGTCGAGTTTTTTTTAAGTTTGAGTAGTGCTGTTACATTGTTTTTTTTTTACACTTAAAAATTACATGAAATCCATATATACATTAAACATTGCTATAACAACGGGCCCAAACTAGGCAAAGCCTGTAACTTGGGAACCCTAGCAGACAATCTGTTGTCAAGATATCGACTTAGCGCTTACAGTGTGAATTAAAGTAAGTATCAGACATTTACATATTTAAAAAGATTAAGCTAGGTTAAAAATAGACAAAGCGATATTGCAAAACTGGTATTTTTTTTACGAAACAAATTCCAGTGACAAAGTTCAAGACAAATTTAGCTCAATATGACCCTTACTTCCCCAGCTATGTTTCGAAGAGGGCTTCTCCAAGATATTCGTGGTGGCCCGGACCTGCGGCCTCGCTGGCTTGCAGCTCAACCATTACCAGCTGCTGTTCCTGATGAGGCAGCTCGAGAGGATATCGGAGATGATGGCCTGGCTGTCGCATGATGCTGCAAGGCAACCAGACGCTGATGAAGGGTGAGAATCTTGGTCTACTTTAGAGTAAGAAAGTAAGAAAGAAAATACAATTATTCATGACACACATGCAAGGTTAAATTATTAACACATACAAAACAAAACAAAAACAAACGCATTCACACTCACAGCCCCACACTAAGTTCAAAGACTTGTATCGTGGATGCCGGAAACATTCACATTACACACACAATCACAACCAGAACTAGAAACACAAATATTCCTTGGGGAGAAAACTTGTGTTCCCGCCGGGAATCGAACCCGATACCCCTAACTAAGCCAATGGGCAGTTCGTAACAAGACAAAACACATTAAAAACTAAACAAAATACAAAAATAAACAATATAACTCTGCGTGATGACCTCATTTATATTGGTTCCGACTCAACATATAACTAAGTAGGTGGGCAGGTACACACACACTTACCCAATACCAATTAACATGAAGATGAAACATGAATACCCAATAACTTTTTTTCAGGCGGAACTCATGCATGACATCACGCGTGTCAGGATATCGATAAAAAGATACGATACTTATAGATTATTTTTTCTTTCTTAATTTTGGCTTCGCAATCTTGTGCATTTAGCCAGTGTCAAATCACAGTCAAGTAAAGGAGTCAAGGTCCAGTCATAGTCAAGTCATGCCCTAGTAAAGTGGTAGAAACTTTACTAGAACTTCTATTGCAGTTTTGGAGCGAAGGCAAAAATTACGTTTGTCAGCTATGTTTGATTTGCCTACACTTATGCACGTTTACTCAGTATTAACGGTTAATAATTCCACCATTATTACTCATTAACACTCGAAGAATCACAGGTTTTGGAAAATTATACAAAATCAACAACCCCTATTTTCACTTTCGCGGCAAAACTCTATCATATTGTTTAAGATAATTAAATGAAAATTCAGTATTCCCTGTTCGTTCACAGAACGATAGTGGTAGGTGTGGTGGTGCCAGCCGTGGAACTGACTTTCGTGCTTCCGTCCAACTGTCCCGGGCAGGAGTCGTCCCGGGACCTCGACAGCGTGCCTTTGGACTCGTCCAGCTTGCAGGATATGAAGTTAGGTATGAACATCTTAGGTTAGACTTCAGAGCCTCGAACATTGGCGTAAGTTTGCTAGCTTGTGCGTGTTTTACAATATCGGAGAGTGTGCGACAGTACTTGATGATTTAATTCCACCAGCTCCCGTCCTTTATCAGACAACAAGACATTTTTATTTTATTTTAATTTTATTTATTTACAAAACCACAGCCCTTAATTAATAGAGTTTGATTAATTTGACTTATACCTAAGGCTAATAACGGATAACATTTTTTATTAATATTACTTCACACAGTTATATTACTCTTACTGTTATGTATGATTTTGTTATACTTAAATTAATTTAAGTTTGAAGCCACATAAATTAATAAAAACAATATTATAATTCATGCATCGGTTTGTGTGCGTGTGTATGTGAGAGAGAGTGCGTGTTGGCGTGAGTAAGAATTTTGTGTTTGCATGTGAAAGTGTGTTAGTGTAATTTTTTTATTTTATCATAATTTTGGATTTATAACTAAATGAATAAAAATAATGGTATAGTTATACTAAAACAGACATCGTTTCATGGTTGACATTCATTTGATTCGAACCAAGCGATTCGCCACAAATTTTATCATGCGAACTGCAGAGGAATGGAACCCGATACCAGCTGCTTGAAAGACGAACGCGTATTATCTCTGCCCCATAGTTGGAGGACTGTTTCTTTGATTTTATTCGAGAAGTGTTATGATTTAGATAGGCTAGATTGAGTCATGTTTGTTTTCAGGTTCGGAAGCCACAATGGCGCCGTCTCTCCAAGACCGCGACAGCGGAGTGCTGGCGACGTCGCTGGACGTGTGTCCGCTGTCGCTGCCGCTGTCATCGCAAGCGCCGCTGTCGCTGCCCATACCGATGGAACACACACACCAGCCGCCGCCCAGCCCAGGACTCAGCTTTGGAGGTAACTTATTTTTTTATGTACGTTAGGCAAGCGTTTGACCACAATCTCACCTGATGGAAGGCGATGATGCGGCCGCAGCGAAGGAGTGGAACTCATTGCCCTCGTCTTTGTTCCCCGAACGGTATAAACTGGGAGTCTTCAAGTCAAGAGTGAATAGGTATCTTCTAGGCAAGCATGCTACATCTTCGGCTACATCATCGCCTTCCATCAGGTGAGATAGGGGTACTTCCCAACGGATCATAGTATCGGATTTTCACATTAACCGATCATAACAGTTGTTCCCATCTGATCATAAGATCAGTTGCAACTAAAATAAATTATATAATGTTCTTCCCAACTGATCTTAAGATCCGTTGGGACTTCAGTAAATTATATATAGTTGTTCTCAACCGATCATAGGATCTGTTGGTACTTAAATAGGTACGTTTTTTACATTCTCAATGGATCATAGAAATATTATGGTTTGATTCACCTTGTATTTTGTGAACATTACATTATCTAATTTTAATGTGGATACATATATTTTCGATAGCTTAGGTAGGCTACGATAATTGTGGATTAAACTTTTCCCATTAAACTGCCAAATAATAAATGTAACAAATAAATGCTAGGAACAGTATATTGTTTGAAAAATTACAAACATTAAATATCAAAAAGCTTTACAACGGAAATAATAATAACAGATACAGATTTTCGTAAATATTTTTTTACCAGGTTTATAAAAATATATCTAAAATCAAACCTATGTACTAAAACAACACACAAAAACAACAATAACATTTTTAAACTTACTGGTAAATCACAGAATAATCAGTCTTAAAACAACATATTCCACCTACTGTGATTTGTAGTTGGTCAAAATATAACCTTAGGGTAAGATCACTTTTTTTTTTAAATATTATGTAGGTAACAATTTTACCAACCATTGTATGTAATCTGTGAATCAACTTCAAGCAATATAATTAAACGCAAGCAAAGCTTAAAAAATACCAACTTCCCTGCTTTATCTTCGCAACTTTGATCAGACTAGATGTATTAAAAACGCATTATTGAAGATATTTCAAGAACTTATATTTCAAGATTGATCAGATCTTAAATAAAATCGGAGGAAAATATGTATAGCTTAACACTTTAAAAACAATAAAGAATCATAGACGCGGAGAATCGCGACAAAATAAGTCAAAAACAAAAACATAATTCTTATGATCCGATGAGAAGGTATAACAGATATTTACTTAAGTTCCAACAGATCCTATGATCGGTTGAGAACAACAATATATAATTTACTGGAGTCCCAACGGATCTTATGATCAGTTGGGAAGAATAAAATATAATTTATTTTAGTTGCAACTGATCTTATGATCAGATGGGAACAACTTTTATGATCGGTTAATGTGAAAATCCGATACTATGATCCGTTGGGAAGTACCCTGAGATAGTAGTCTAATGCTTGCCTATTGAGCGTAAAAAAATGTATTTATTAGACAAGCATGCTACATCGTCGGCCGTATCATTACTTTCCATCAGGTAAGATTATGGTCAAATGCTTGCCTATCGGGCATAAAAAAATATAGGAGTTTTGGCTCGAAAGTGTTAAAATTACGATGTCGACTTTGTATTTTTTACCAAAACCTGTGATTCTTCCAGTGTTTTATATTAAATTATTGTAAATTATATACTGCTTATAGTTTGTAAACGTGCATAAGTGTAGGCAAATAATACAAAGTTGACAAACTTGATTTTCGCTTTCGCTCCAAAATGCCAATTTTAGTCCTAGTAAAGTTTCTACTACTTTACTAGGGCATGACTTTACAAATTCAAATATGACATTTCTCAAGTAGCGTTAGCAAAAAAGTTACGAATATTAATTACAAATAAGCGTTTTCTACGATCTATCATAGGGTTATGAAAATACACAAATGTTTCATGGTTGTAATCCTTTTAATAATAAATAGTTGTTCCCCGCGGCTTCGCCCTCGTTATTTATCGAAATATCATTAAAACCCCAATTCCGTTACAAAATGTAAGAGGATATGATTTTTCTCCAATTTTTTCCTATATTTTAATATTTGTTCTGCTATTCGGGGCAAAGATAAATCCAACAAATCATATATCATTAAAATCGGTCCACCCTTTCTCGAGTTGTAAGTGTTGTAACAAAACAGACGATGTTTAATATAAGTAGATGTTTAGGCATATTATTTTATTTTTTGTATTATTGAGCAAACCCATAACTTCGTCAAATAGATCTCTTGACATTCATTCCTGAATCTCTAGATTCGTTACAAAAGCCAACCTTGTCATCATTTTCAATGCGTTAAAGTTAGTAGACCACCGAAAACGCAACTATCATACGCGAACTTCGACGCGAGTTTGCCGACGCTACAGTTGGCCGGCGGACCGCGTGCGTCTCTGTGCCAAAAAGTAGCGTCATATTCTCATCGCGCGCGGATTATATACACAAACTTTCGGATTTATAGTATTAGTGTGATATTCCACAGGGTTCTCGTCAATGCGTCGCGGATTTAGTTCCCTAGTAACGTCCATCGACAGCGCGTTGACCCGCGACGACGCTCGGAGCGACGCGGCGTCTACAGCCAGCTCGGACTCCGAGAGATACGTGGTGGTGGGGCTGGCGGCTGAGTCGCCGGATGACGCTGACACTGCCTTTAGGTATGTAGCGTCTTTGGCAGCTAGCCTTGACGCCATACACAAAATTGCAGTTCAAAGAGCTTCACCTTTTCTATAATGAATAGACACTTTTTACTGTATTAATGTAATGTAGAAGCATTAGGTACATGTGCCACATTAATTTTACTTGTTCATATTGGTATGAACAACGCTGCTTGACTCAACAACGCAGTCTTGTTGCCCCGTTAAATGGGTCACGGGCAAGAAAATGATGTTAAATAATAGATATTTGTTCTAGGGAGTTCGAACATGGCAGGATGTCAAGTGGCGTGGAAGTTGCAGCGGAGGTGGTGGAAGGAAGGTCGTCGTCTCCCAGTGACCATTCCGTCACCAGCTCGTGTAGGAGAAGAGACGTGGTAAGCTTGATGAAGACTGGAATCCGATTCGAACCAAGCGATTCACCACAACGTTATTACACGAACTACAAAGGAATGAAAATCCCTGCCTTCGTTCTCGTTTCGCGATAAGTATAATTTAGGCGATTTCAAGTCAAGAGTGAATAGGTATATACATACTATAATCTAGGCAAGCCTGCCCTAACTTGGACCACATGGTGGATTTCCAATGGAATGAGGTAATGAAATCGCGGTCAAATGCTTGCCTATTCAACATAAAAAAAAATACAACCCAAATATTGAATAACTCTAAACGCCATCGAAATACTCTAACCCAACGACAGATCTTAGTGACAAGCTAATTAAGTCCAAGCTGCAGACCCGACATTCAAGCACTTCGTTATTAAGTTGCCTAGCATAACAGTATTCTATCTTTTTAATTTCGGAGATTTTGCAGGGAATTATACGTTTACGTTTCATTGTCCTAATAGCTTGGGAGTGGAACTCCATTGCCTACTTTGATGTTCCCCGATTGGTATTAGATGATTTATTGGTTTTTATAGCATATAGACAGAACCAAAGTAATTTGAGAAAGGAATAATATTGCTTGAACTTGCGGCCATAGATCATGCCTAATGGCTCATAACGCTGAGCTACTCAAGCCCTGCTTCTAGCGGTGAAATTGTGGGGACGTGTGACGGTATTTACCGAAAAAGTTTTAATCTCCACCTCAAAAAGTTGCCTTTCTAAATTTACATCTTCGGTATTGAAGCAGTCTGAAAGTTTCAAACACCTGTTGACTTACTTTTTGTTGAATCAACGACCCGTTTACAGATATCAACGTCAACGTGGCGTCTAAACAATATCCACATAGTCCAACAGAGCGGCAACGGCAAGTCTTGCCTTCGTCTCGTCGCCGATGACCTTAAAAATGACGAGTGTACGGCCATACCTTGGGATGAGTTCCAGGTGAGAATTGCTCGGTGTGGTATTGTTTTATGGGGTTATGCTGCACCGTGACTACTTTGGTATCTTTAAAAAACCGATTATAAACAAATGATGACATGATTCAGACTAAACAAACAACCGCTCACAGCTATCGTTTTCATACATAATCAAGTCAACAAATATTTCTCTCAATGGTCTTGTCGGGAGTTGGACCTCAGACCGCGGCGTATAAAGCAAAAACTTACCAACTGAGTCGTCTCAAACAAGATATTTAAGTTAGAACACATACAAGCCTATTCTATTAGCTCAGACACCCAAAGGCCTACAGACAGTAGAAAAGTGTGTCTCAAATTCATGAAAATTTATAATTCCTACACCTTTGTTAAGATTCTAACCTTCGTGTAGTAAAATTGACACTTCTCGTTTTATAGCTTTTAATTAAAAACGTAAAAATACTGTGCTCCGGTTGTCTGTTCGTCTGTGTCACATCTGTCACGGCGTGCTATAGCATAAACCCTATTTTATCAAGAGTTTTTTAACAGTTTTGACTCTAAGTAAACTTATTTTGTAATTTTAGGGTTGTATTTGAAAAAAATATGTTCTGTTTTAAGACCTATCACACAGTAGATCGATTAATAAAGTAACATACTTTAGACTTCTAATGCTATAACAAAAGTAGACAAAGCAAGTGTCTTTCGACCATTACGTCCCAAAAATAAAAATAATAAATTCCTGAGGGACGGAGGTCTTACCTCGAGACATAAGTTCTTATGTCTCATATAATTTACTGTCAAATTCGCTCCAACAGGTTCAAGTCCTGTCTGCACGGTGCTGCTATGCGACTGTTCGTTTAAATTGTGGAATTAACCAAACCAATTTTTATCAACATTTAAAATGTTCATCAAAATTGATATTATAATATTTTCACGAACACGACATATTTTTCTAATAACTGAGCGGGTTTTAATTCACAACATTTCTTCATATATATTTTGTCTCTGTTATCACATTTTCTCCAATATGAAATACTTACATACAACAAACACATTTTCATTACTAATATGAAACTTTGTACCATTTTGAATCATCAATTTTTAATATACTATTATCTCTGATAGCATGCCACCCTTGAAACTTGTTTACTGTAACCAATACTGGTTAGATATACACTTTGATAGTTATATGACCCACAGAATAAATATTTCAACACGTCGATTAGTCCCTGAAATTGTATGGAAGCTTTGATGCAGCATCTATTTATATTTTAATTTGAATTTTTACTAGAAACTTCTATAATCAAATGGTCTGCACCCTGTAATTTACAGTTTTTTTTCATATATTAAATACTTAAATATTTCACGTCAAAGCTTCCACTAAAGTACCCCAATACCAACCCAAACATGATAGAGAATCTCATCAATGCATGACCGCCCGATCACCCCATCGTATCTCGTACCCCGTAAGGTCTAAATTGCTGTAACTAACTGACGATTGCATCCAATTTTATTCTCTAACTATATGTGTCTATGTGTGTTTTTTTTCTCTATGGCAATTCCCGCCCGCTCGGCTATCGTGATCGAAAGAAACGGCTCAAGGTATTGGAACGGTCTACGGATCGTATGTAAAACGAATGTAGTGGTATCATTTGTTGAGTGCCGATTAGCAGTAGAGGTTGTGTCCTAGCCAACGGGGTTTGTCTGTGAACGAGTGAATGAGACGAAAGATATTTCTGTCACAAGCATTTAAAACAATACTGCAAAATCGTGCCACTAGAGACAAAAGTCTCGACAAAAACTGATCCGTCCAATTCCATACTAAGTCGCGACAATGATCTTTACTCTAACTTCTGTATTAACTTAAATAAAATTGGTTTGTCTGTACAAGAACGCTTTTAAACCTTCAACTGTTAAAATCTTGAAGGAAGTGATATGAAATATCTTTGCAAATGCTTCATTGCTAACTGTGTTACCCACATAATAACCATTTTACTTGCACTAGCGCCTTTTGACAGAAACGTATAAAAATAGAAGCTAACTGGAAAGCTGGCTACCAATTGTGATACTACTTAGCTGGCAAAGCAGAAAAAAAATACGAATAGAATAAAGTGGATATAATTGAAAAGATTTATTTTTTCGTTTAATATTGCAACTCGAAGAATGACAGGTTTTGGAAAATTATACAAAATCAACCAGACATTTTTTCACTTTCTCGGCAAAAGCCTTGTATAAGATAAATGATAATGAATGTAAACATCCACTTATAAATTTGAGCCATCTTCCTTGTTGCTTCTTGCTTGCTACAAAAATGTTTGTGTTAGATAGAATTGATTTTGCTTTATTTATGCTCGCTCTGACGCCATACGACTATAATCAACTGTCACTGATAAATTCAGGATTTTAGGTACTAACTAAAAGCCATGTGTGATTAAGACATCCAAAAATATCATTTCGAGTTGCTGTAATTGGGCTATCATTGGGCCATCTGTATTTCCCGAAAGGTACAATTTGGGTGTGATCAAAAGTAAAGTGAATAGGTATTTATTGAGCAAGCGTGCTTCACTTTAGACTACATCGATCCATCAGGTGTGATTGTAGTTAAACGTTTGTCAGCAATAAAAAAAATATAAATGTCTTTATTTTGTCAACCGCCTCTATGGACATATCTATGGTCTATAATATTGTAAAATAGATATATTGTGCGCTATAGTTAACTTTAGGTATCAATGTTTTACCATAGCGATTAGATACAGTAATTTAAAGTAAATTTGATGAAGAAAAAATCATAATTTCTATAAAACAAATTTTAAAAGATTTCTGTAATGTGAAGTGATTTACGATTAATTTTGTTTTTCTCAATGGTTTTTCTCCCGATAAAACCATTGAGAAAAATTGTGATTTTAAATCGCATTATTTAATATAGTTGTGGTCATCACATTGTAAACAACATTGCTTACAATATATTGAACGAGCTGCGAGTCTCGTCTTAAAAAAAATATGTGGAGCGATCTAGAATACAAGTTAAGACGTGATCTTTAAATGCATTATTCGATGTAATTGTAGCATAGTGCTCAATGTGCATATACAATTTGTTGTAGCTTATCCTCGCATGCAACGGGATGTCCATACGTCATGCATCATCATTAATCTCATGACCCGATAGACACACCCGTGACGTCACATGTATGAATGAACAAATAGCCTTCTCAAGGACAAACACTTGACAAATTAGATACAAATATATACTCGTAGAATTAAGAGTTATGAAACAAAATAATTGATTTGAGCTTTATAATGATTCTACTAAAGTTCTGTATTCATCAGAGCTTGATGAGGAAAAATAATTAAATTTATGATCCAATAAATTACCATTCAGATACGTACGACGTATTATAGCAGATTCTCTGGCCGTAAAATATATACAAACATATATAATTATTTTGTATCATTTCTCTACAAAACACTTCAAAACAGCGCCATCTGTTTATCACAAGGAAGAACTAAATTGACGTTTCCTATAGAACAAGTTTTCAATGCGAGCACGAGCTTGGACTGAACCCGCTGTCGACGATAGCGATGACTTGAAGGTGCGGGAGGTGCCGAATGTTGCAGCAAGGCTTATACGGACTGAGCTGCCTAGGCAGTTAAATGAAGAGGTAAGAGCATCCATAACTTTTACACTTTTATTATGAAACCTGTTATGCTGTGTGTATGCTATTTATTCCGACTTGTTACCAACTTACTGTGAAAGGAATTATGGTAAAATGTTTGGCTAATTAATATATTATAAATGGTTGGGAAACCGACTAACACATGCTGCATTAAGCATATAAATATAGGAATTTGTCTAAAATACTTACCAAGACATTTTGATTCATATCTTGGCAATGCAATTGTTCGCTAGATTACCCTCTTGACAATAATTACACGCTCTACCCGCTTACAGTATTCTTGAATTGGAAAACGTAGGTTACTGCTAAAACGGCACATATATTTTTTTACCACTCCAGGCACACCTAAAGTAGCAGTTACTGTTTAAATGATAGACCTATATATCGATAACGTAGTGATTACTGTTTACAATATGCTTAAATCGATCCTGCTCGAAGGACCAAAAACAATCTGTGGACTATTGGCTCCGAACGATAAATGAGGCTAGAGGTTTAATAAAAACAGATACTAAAATCCACTTATTGTTTTTTATGTCATACAGGGAGAACCATTCGGTTTAGCGCCATTTGAAGAATTACTAGAGGCACGAATACGAGACCTCAGTTTGGCTCTAAATATGAGCACGGCACTTGCGCTGTCAGAACTCATTGAAGACGAAGTCATCATGCCGCCGATGCCTTTAGAGGTAAGCTTTATCAAACATATCCCTCGTCAATAAAGATCAAACAAAGACGAACTGATATTGCATCTCAATGCCACAAACGCTTAACGGCAACAATGGTAGTTGAATAACTTAACAGAGTTGCTGAACCCACGGATCTCTTATTTATTTGTTGTACAAACACTCATATTAATATTAGTTTTGTCTTCATAGTCACTAAAAAATTGTATTTGATTTGCTAACCACACTTTTAAGCTCTGTTTTCCAAGTGACGATTTAAAAAAAAATTGACACCTGTTGTTAAATATTTACCACATAGTAATAAATTTATAAAAGAAAAATTATCGCTTGAAGCGGGGATTGATTTGGGTAGACGTTATCAACACAACGTGGACCTAATTGCAATGTTAGACTCGTTGGGCGTAGTTTCTATAAACTGTTTCGGTAGATGACTTCATACGTCCTCGTAAGACGTTGTTAATAAGAAAAGGATAATTTCGTCGCTTCAGGCAGGGCTTGAGTAGCTTAGAGGTTATAGCAATAGGGCATGGACACGCTATGGCCGTGAGTTCAATACCTGCCTCAAGCGATAATTTTTCCTTATTAAATTTATCACTATAGTTCTGTCTAACACTATAGTTCTGGCTAATGCTACATAAATAAAATATATTTACCACATATCAATGAATGCGACCTTGTAAAAATAAATGTTACCTAAAAACTTATATTATTATTTAACTGGACTGCTAGAAAGATTCTAATAATATAAATATATAGATAACTCTTTATTGAACATATATAGAACTCTTTATTGAACACTACATTTGTGACAAAACAGAATAGAAAATAATGACTTACAAAATAAGCGTAACAATATACGATCTTATCGCTAAAAGCGATCTCTTCCGACAACCTTTGGATAGAGAAGAATTACGCAACAAAGTTGGACGTCGGTGTTTTAACATAACAAAATTCAGAAAGGTGCAAGATTTGAAAAAAAAAAGTTAATTATAATATACCTACTTAATTATAAAATTGTTTTATAACAAAAGTAAGATAATTCCGTTGAATGTTAAGGCAAGGAAAGTAAAACGAATAAGTCTAAACCTTTTCCAGGTCCTTATAGAAAACGTAAAACTACATCTGATAGAAGACCGTCTAACGCGTTCCATTTCCGCACCCCCGCCCCAACCCTTAGACCTGTCCCTCACAACTCTTCGCATGAACCGAGACTCGACTGGGGTGTTACACTTCGGACCGCCGATGTCGACGCCCTCGACTGTGACGTCACCGGGGACGCCCACGGCGCCCGCGTTGGAGGAAGCGAGAGAGGCGATCGATAGACTGAGAGGGGAGAATGAGGAACTGCGGAGGAGGCTAAATGCTCTTGCGAGGATCGCGGATGATAATAGAGAACTCAGAGCGTGAGTATATTATAGACTAGAATCCAGATCATTTTTTACCGACTTCACAAAAAGGAGGTACTCAAGTCGACTGTATTTTTTTTAAATGTGTGTTACCTCATATCTTCGTTCCACGTGAACCGATTTCAATTTTTTTTTTGTTTGAAAGATATTGCTTACCAATTGGTCCCATTTAAATTTGATCAAGATCTCTTTTGATCAGTAGTTCTTGATATATCGTCAATAATGCGTGTTTAGTACATCTAATCTGATCAAAGTTCCGAAGATAAAGCGGTGAAGGCGGTTTTTTTTAAGCTTTGCTTGCGTTTAATTATTATAATGAAAACAATTTCGAAAGAAGGTTTTAAAGGTCGTGTTCTCTTGTCATGGTAGTAAAAAAGTTTTCGCGTACTTCACATATACATATATGTCACATTTGTCAGTGGTCTAATATTTATAGTGCGTTCAGAAATTATATACTAATATTAATTGTTAAATGCTTTTAACGAAATATTGGAAAAATACCTTTATTAGTTCCGAGTTTCGATCGCAGATTTATCTCACCTATTGATAAGTGGGTCGAGAATATTAAACACTCTAAGGCCTGAACGAGACCGGCTCTGAAAGATAGCTGCCATACACCATTTGGCTATTATTGACAGATTTTTTTTTGTGAAACTCCTTAAAAAACTTGGTCATCCAGATTTACGAAGCTTATTATCAGGGAAGATTGTCCGTTCCATAAAAAAACGATTATTTCAGAAAAGTGGAGGAGGCATCAGTGTTGCGACAGTGCGTACACGCAGCGCAACAAGAGGCTGCGAGCTTGTTGGCCGACAAGCAAGAACTTTTGGATGCCATGCGCGTTCTACAGGTTTGTTGGCAGGGGAGCATTTTTCATTTCATATTGTTATTCGACAATGTTTAAGAGCAACAAGTTGTTTATACTTGGGAGCTTGTTACCCGACAAGATGGCGCTTTTGGACGTCGCCATTGCTACAGATTTTTTAACAGGGAAACATTTAACGTTTGATAGATAGAGATATTGTAGTTTTTCAACAAAGTTTAGGAAGTAACAGGATTTTTTGACTCGGGAGCTTGTTACCCGACAAGATGGCGCTTTTGGACGTCGCCATTGCTACAGATTTTTTAACAGGGAAACATTTAACGTTTGATAGATAGAGATATTGTTGTTCTTCAACAAAGTTTAGGAAGTAACAAGATGTTTTGACTCGGGAGCTTGTTATCCGACAAGATGGCGCTTTTGGACGTCGCCATTGCTACAGATTTTTTAACAGAGAAACATTTAAAGTTTGATAGAGATATTGTAGTTCTTCAACAAAGTTTAGGAAGTAACAAGATGTTTTGACTTGGGAGCTTGTTATCCGTCAAAGTGGCGCTTTTAGACATCATGCCATTGCTACAGGTTTGTTAACAGGGAAATATTTAACATTAAGCTGGAGATGTTGTAGTTCTTCATCAAAGCTTAGGAGCAACAAGATGTCCCGACTTGAGAGCTTGTTACTCGACAAGGCCCAGTTGGCATTCGGGCTTACCGTCGCCGGGACGAGATAGTGACTACTAGCGTGACCCAATCTTGGCCAACTTAGTAAGCCAGTGCCTGCTACCAAGGAAAGGGGGGGGGGGAATATTGAGTTCTATCCCCACAAAAATGACAACCAAATGACACAACATTTTCCTCCACAAAAATTGGTTAAAAATCTAATTAAAAATAAACTACTTTCTTTTTTAGGAGCAGATACAAGGTTGTCGCGGGAAAAGGTAGCGGTCGCGAGGCGGTCCGCCGCAGGGCTGCCTCGACTGCACCGCGTGCTGCGGCGACCAACAATCATAACCGGCGCGCGACACCCCTACCCGACCCCTGTACATACGCGCCGACTACAACCATGATAGGACTTTAAAATAAGTAGCGAGTGACAACCCTAGCTGTGCTCCTGTATATACATGATGAGTTCAACTTCCATTATAGGATCTTAAAATAAGTAGCGAGTGACAACCCTAGCCGTGCTTCTGTATACGCATGTCAAGTCCAACATCTGTGATAGGATCTTTAAATAGCGCGGGACATCCCTATCTGAGCTCTTGTATATACGTGTCAAGTCCAACATCCGTGATATAGAATCTTAAAATAAGTAGCGAGTGACAACCCTAGCCGTGCTCATGGACGTTTCACGTCGAACATCCGTGCTATAATTTTATGAAATACGTTTTAACTCCAATATTCATGGCAAAATATTTACGCATGTGACAACCCTACTTGTGCCCCTGTATATAAAAAGTCCATTATATTTAATAATATGAGATAGGATCTTAAATGAATCAGCACGTGACAACCCTAGTCGTGCTCCAATATCCAACATTCACGATAAGATTTTAAACTAAGTAGCGCGTGACAGCCCTGGACGCGCTTCTGTATAAAAGTTTCAAGTCCAATGTACATTATGTAATATTATTATGATCATTAAAGCAGCACGTGACAACCCTAGCCGTGCTGCTGTGTATATATTTAAAATCTAATATCCGTGATAGGATATTTAATTAAGTAGCATGTGGCAACCCTAGCTGTGCTCCTGTTTATATGTTTAAAAATCCAATTTAGTATATAATATATATTCTTAAATTAAACATATACTCTTTCACACAGCCCCGCACTAAGTTCGATGACTTGTGTCGTGGGTGCACACACACAAGGTGATTGTGTCTGTGATGTGAGTAATAATTGGATAGCACGTGACAACCCTCACCGTGCTCCTGTTTAAAAGTTTTTCAGAAAAAGCGTTGGGGGTATTTTCTATATTTTTATTTCGCCACTTTTTGCAAGAATCAAAACGCAAGCAATGCTTAAAATAACCGACTTCACCGCTTTATCTACGGAACCCTTGGTCAGATTAAATGAATTAAACACGCATTATTGAGGACAATTCAAAAACTACTGATCAGACCTTGATCACATTTAAATGGGACCACATGGGAAACACCAGCTATCAAATAAAAAAATAATTATCAAAATCGGTTCACCTACAAAATGAATCTGAGGTAACAAAAAATATGGTCCAATTGAGAACCTCCTCCTTTTTTTGTAGTCGGTTAATACTATCAAATACTTTGATAGCAGCCGGCCGACTGTATGGCAGGGAAGAGTTATTTATTATGTTGTTAACATCCGAGACGAGCAAGTCGCACTCCTGATGGTGGGTGCCGGGAACATTTACATTACACACACATTACACCCAGAACCAGAAGCACAAATATCCCTTGGAAAGGAATTTGCGCTCCTGTCGGGAATCGAACCCAGGACCCGCGCACAGGGCGGAGACCTGTCCACTGCGCCAACTGAGTCGTTGAGTTAATTCTAATATTTATGTCACTCATTACTCTCTATTGCTGTTTTATAAATTTTTACATTGCCTTCTTAATATAATCGGTGTCTTCCTTTGGCATATCAATTTCAATATATTTGGAATAAGATACAGAAGATGAGTGCGTTATTACAACGTCTACTACAGATCTGTACTGTATCAATATATAGGTATCACTGGTTTTGTCTTATAGAAAATAGATCGAATATTTTGAAGTGAAAACTTCTTTAGGCGCGTTGAGCACTTTTTGGGTGAACAAAAATCATGGAACTCGCGTCATCGTCACCGAACGCTTTCCATGAGCTACATGTATACTGTGTATATATGTGTACTTTTTGGGTGAAACTTTTTTTTTATGCAATATCAGCAAGTATTTGACCGCTATCTCACTTGATGGAAAGTGCCGATGCGGCCGAAGATGAAACATGCTTGCCTAGAAAGTACCCAGACTTGAAGAAACCCAGATTGTACCGTTCGGGTAACAAAGACGCAGGCAATGAAATACACTCCTTCGCTGTACGGATGATAACCGTAAAGCGAAACGCTTCGAGTTAACTGGGGGTATGTCAACCATAAATGGATGACGTTTGACAGTTTGTCTGTTGTTTGATGGTAAAAAGGGGAAATGGAAACTCGCGTCATCGTCACCGAACGCTTCCCATGAGCTATATGTATACTGTGTATATATGCGAATACCGTCGGACGTCAATTTCGGGACGGAACCGGGCGATTCGCTCTCCCGCCCCCGTTTGACTCAAGGTCGGCGTCCGGGGGTATTCGGGTGTGACGATGACGAATCCGGGGACGAAATAGAGGGACGCGCGGGCCGAAATATTATATATAGTTTTCACTTCTATCGGCAGTCCCCAAAGACCCGCATGTTTTTTTTTTTTGGTGTCATTTCTCCTAAAATCTCGTAAAATAAATGTATAAGGCTATATTTGTTAAAAACCAAAATGCTTAAAGACATTCTTGTTCTAAATGCTTGTTCTGCAAATTGTATAACATAACTGTGTGACAGGCGAGCCTCTGCCCACTTTGTAAATTTTTTTTCACGATAAAACCCGTGATTAATATATACTTCAGTAATATTATTATTCGTTATTATGAATACATATATATATATATATAAGTAACGCCTAATAATCAAACTTATTATGCAAAATATTAGCCGAGAGAGAGGCGTCTTACTTATTTACTTTGTAATATAAAATGTATACTATATACTCATATTTAAACTATGAAATAACAGGAGTTGTGTTAACAATATTTAAAGTTATGTAGATATATTGAACTGAATCTAGCTTTCGATGTGTACCTTAAACATTTGACATATTATAAACATCATAATAAAAAATACATAATATGAATTTGTGCCAAAAGCTCATGATCATTTATTTGTAATGGTTGTACTTAAATAGGTAAGATTGTTTCAGGAATGTGTTTTTTTCTCTGTTGTAAATACGACTTTTATGAGTTTTTACGACCGTTTTTCGACTTTACTACTCTCTTATTTATATAGTTTTAATTAATATCCAATTCCATTGTACTGCCGACATAGAAATGAGGCATAATTTCATATTATATCGATTTTATATATTCAAAAATAGTTACGTATCATGAATAAGGATTTTTTTATAAAAAAAATTCGCTAGATAAGTTTTACTGCATACTGATTTTATATTTCGAAGGCTGCTATTCGAACCCTAATAATTAATTAAAAATTAACTATAGATATAAAAAATACCAGTAACCGAATGAGAGAGAGAAACAATACGAGAGAAAGTACCCTTCTCACATGAGACAACCATAACTAAATCATTATATCGTTTATTGGTACATACAATAGCATACAATAAGGTACACAAATGATATTTTGTCTCGTTTACGCAGATTGAAGCTTGATAAAACACAACTATATGAATAATTGTAGGAAGACATTGGTACCCAAACTAGAACACCTGTGTTACACCGTTGACGGACTATTCAAGGAGGATAACATATCAACAGGAGACCTGCACCGAAGTGTTATTTTACATGTTTCAAATATGAATGAAAATTAGTCCAATAAATTATAATTAAAACTAAGAAAAGAAAATAAACATAAACAGAGATGTTCTTTAATTTCGCGAACAGCTTCAATTTACGAAAATCCGCATGTGTGATTTCGTTTTAGTACTGAAAATATAATTCGATTGTACTTAATTAAATATTGAAAAATGTGGTAGTATTTATATAATTTACATGTCTCAGGTAAATTGTTAAAGCTATGTTATTATAATTTACCTCTAGTTTTTGATGATTTTACGAAGCAACAAAACCTATACGTATGCAAAACAAAATGGCATGAATAAAACATTACGATAAATACTATCACCAAAAGTGACAGTAGTGATAAAGAAATTACTACGAAATCAGTGTGTCAACCGTTGAAACTATAGTGCCAATCAAAGCTTTATTAATTAGACCCAGTATTTTTCTCCCTTGATGCTAAACGGTGCTGCTGTGACGGCAGCTCCGTCCTGCCTCTCTGAAACTTTCCAAGTTTGCAATTGCAAAGCAACCGATTGCATGTACATCATTTCGTGTTACTAACGACGTAACCTGTCAAACGATCGAGTGTCAAATGTATGATTATTTTTGTGGACGGACGTGCAATTTTAGAATAGTTCTACTCTACTGAATACCTGCATTGGTATTAAGTAATTCCAAATGCGTTTTTGACACTATTTATTGTTGCCTTGTGTGAGAACAATCCTTTCGGAAGCCTTCGCAACTGAGTTTAGCAACTAGCTGCAAACAGATAAAACTAGCATTATATTATAACAACCAAATATCGTTGCTGGTAGAATCAACGATAAACAGTCGTTTTGAATGCGTTTTTGACACGTTTTTTTTGGTTGCCTTGTGTGAGAAGAAAGCCTTCGCAACTGAGTTTAGCAACCAGTTGCAAACATAGATGCAACTAACTTTATATTTTATCAACCGAATATCGTTGCGGGTAGAATCAACGATAAACAGTCGTTTTGAATGCGTTTTTGACACTTTTTTTTGGTTGCCTTGTGTGAGAAGGAAGCCATCGCATCTGAGTTTAGCAACCAGTTGCAAAAATAGATAACACTTACTTTATATTATATTAACCGAACATCATTGTGGGTAGAATAAACGACATTCATGGATATGAATGCTTTTTTGACACTGTTTTTGGTTGCTTTGTGTGAGAAGGACATAACCCTTTCGGAATTCGCAACTGAGTTTAGCAACCAGTTGCAAACATAGATAAAACACACTTTTATTAGAACATATTTCCAGTATAATTCCTTCTTATAAATGTTAGATTAATTGCATTTTTATTGTACGATTTTGTAGCAGTTACGTCAATATCAAAGCTGAATGCTAAACTACTTACACTGGCTGTTACATAGGCTTAAACTATATAAGTATGTGCCATGCAGTGTATATAATATGATATATATACTAATATATAATTATACAACCTGTAACAATCGGTGTAGTAATACTTAGTGGTGTGTATGTGTATGGTGCCAGCAATCGTCAGACAGTGAACGAAAGTCGAAATCGGAGATAATTAATTCCATACAAAAATTAAAAGTTATATTTTTCAAATATTTTTGACAACCCTATGGTTACATCTGTGGCGCGTGACCTTGACCTTCGTTATATTCACTACTGACAAACGTCTAACAGCTGATGAAAAAGGGTTACAAATTGCATAATTTTTAAGAAACTAATTCATCATAACTCAATATTCATGCTGCTGCCGCGAATTCAGAAGTTCCTGTTAGACTCCATACATGTAGTTAGATGCGGGCTTTAGTATTACTACACCTTTCCGTTACACATGTCAATAGAAAAAGAGACTTCGTTTGACGACAGATGACTTGTTGTTTCACTCCCACTGCGCCGTTAATCGCTTGTTAGAGCGAGATACAATACCACCTGTCGTCAATCTTACACCCATTAGTTATTAGTGTTATACTATTAAAAGTCTATCAAACGCTTAACATTATTTCGTGACATCAAATGTTCCTTTATAAATGTATAATGAAATATTTCCGTGCATACAATAAGATATACATTTGCTGTGTTTATTTTTACAAATAACTTAACATAACGATACAAGTTTAACTCATGTTATATAAATGTATATTGTATAGGTTATCTGTGAGTATGTGTTAGGGTAAAGAATCTTGTGCCTGTATAATTACTTGGTGTCGAAGGTACAAGTTGTTGTCTATTCGTCAGAAAATAAGATTTTAATTCTATAGGGAAATGCCAGTCGTGAGGCTTATTGTATATACACCATTAAATTAATTTAAAAAAATGTTATCGGGTCGCATTGGGAGTTAAACCCATTCTTGTATCCACCTGAACACACAATTTTTTTTATTAAAATCGGTCCAGCCGTTTTCGGAGGAGTTCAATACCATACATACAGAAGAATTATGCATTCAAAATTCAAATTCAAAATCGTTTATGACTACTGCCATAAATATCTATTAATCATGTAGATTATCTCTTTCCCTTTGAATGGGATCGACACTACAAATAGAGTACTTGTAGTGTCCTAAAGGAAGAATCTAAGTATGAAAGCTTTACAAAAGTTATTTCATACAATAATGTTGACCGGCACACGCGTATTGCTGTCGCAACTTAATTGTAAGCAACGAATCGTTGTGTTTTAGAAGATAGACGCGCGACCTATAAACTTAGCTCGCAGAAGAAGGGTCTTGTTCATGTCCGAAACCTGGAGCTTTTTCTTTCGAGATTACTAATACGTGAGTAAATTGCCAGTTTAAATTATTATAGTACTCATGAAACTCTGTTTTCATTAAAATTTACATAAGTTTGTATGACCGTTCGCCTGCCTGATGACAACTCTCTTTAAAGAAGGAAATCTTTGAATTCTATTAAACATTAATCTGGAGAAAGTTTTTGTGTTAGGGGTATAGGGTTCGATTCCCGGCGGGAACACAAGTTTTCTCTCTGAAAATTTGTGTTTTTGGTTTTGGTTGTAATTGATGCCTGGGTAAAAAAAATCGGATAAGTCCGTCAAATAGATTATCCAAAATGTTGGACATGTTTTTTTCTATTTAACAAATCAATATAAATTGACTAAGATAAAAGCGTCAAAGTTCAGGAGTGGGGGCTCGTGACGTCACGCCTCAGTAAAAAGTGTACTGAGGCGTGACGTCACGCGGAATCTCAACGCACTATATATACGTATTTTTTTGTTTATATGACAAAAGAAAAAATACGTGTCCAAAATTTTTGATAATGTAAATCACGTACTAAATAGATTTTTTCAGGCATCTACTGTGTGTGTTATGTGAATGTTTCCGGCACCCACGACACAAGTCATCGAACTTATTGTGTGACTGTGAGTGTGAAAGCGTTTATTTATGTAACTTGCGCTCTGATTGGACAACAATTTGTAACTGTGCCTCTATTATCATATTACGTATATTCGCTTAAAGTGATATTTGCTACGCCTTTATTATCTATTTATTCATAATGTATTGTTAATAATCATCACATAATACAATTATTATATTAATGTTCTTAGTTTTTTTACCTGTCATCTCTCCGTGTACTCCGTAATTATCAATAATGGTAAGTTTTGATTACTTGGGTATTTAAGGCGGATCTTGAATATTTGTAATTGAAGTTACGGAGGAATTGTTATTGATTAAATTCGATATTCTATAAAATAGTACTTGTCTTTTATTTCGAAGCTACACCCTACTTGGCTATTTTTTCAGAAACTGAAATTCTGTCTAAAATGATAATGTATAATGTGTGCAATTCGCTCACAATTTAAATACAGAGCTTAGGGCATCGTCGCATGTTGGCGAGTCTCGGTATTTTATCGGATACATGTCGGAGAGTGTGCAATAGAATTACACAATCTAATGTTTTTATTTATATGCATTGTATGTACAGTAGGTCATAAGACTAAACTCAAAAACTAAAGACATTCATCTAATCTCTGATATAATCCTACTAATATTATAAATCCGAAAGTTTGTGTGTAAGTATGTTTGTTCCCTCTTCACGCTTTAATGGCTGAACGGATTTGGATGAAATTTGGAATGTACATAGATTATAGCTAGGATTAACACATAGGCTACTTTTTAACTTGATAATAGCGGGCCAAGCCGCGGGGCACGGCTAGTATCTAATATTATATCGGAGGTATGATCTTTTATTGTTATAATCTTCTATCTGGAATATATACTATGTGAATAGTATATATTCCACCATCCCCATTCTATAATCTGACTTCGAGACATACCTACTCCTTAGTGACACCGCTACATGCTAGACATTCCACAAATACAGAAAAAGCGTTTTACTTCCTCATTAATTATGCGAACCGTAAAGGAATGGAAGCCCTTCCTTGCCTGAATTTGTGTTTCCTGATTAATACAATATAGGAGTATTGAATTTGCGAGTATTCACTGGCCTATTCAGGCATCTTTTAGGCAAACGTCCTCCATCGTCGACCGCATCGTCACTTCCGCGAATTGGACGTTCCGCGACCACTGGACATTTTGCGAATTGGACATTCTGCGACTTAACGATGCTCGCTGCAAATGTTACGTTACGCCCTATAATGCCGCGCAGCCTGCGCCGGTCAGTAGGTACCCACGTTTAGGTGAGCAAATGCAACTGGAATTGCGGAAACACAGAAAAATCTGGAGCTACGTATGGCAGCTGATTTTCCCACTCCGAAATAATTCCATGGCAGCTTTGTATTAACAATCTCACTACGCAAACAAGTAAAATAGATATCAAAATAGACGCTAAGTACCAGCTTGAAATTCTTGAGTCCATCGACCGTCGAGCAAAAACACTTATTGGCGATGAAATGCTAGTAAGTCCAAATTGCAGTCTCGGTCACCCACGTAAGGACCCAAGCCTATCGGTATTCTACTTTTGACATTTTGGAGAGTGTGCACAGGAATTATACAAGTTAATTCCCCTATGCCCGTTTTACCATCTATACAACAAGACAAACTGTCAAACGTCATCCATATCTGGTTCACATACCCCCACTTCGCTTCTAAGTTTATCACCAGTACTGCGAAGGAATGGAACTCATTGCCCTCGTCTTTGTTTCCCTAACGATATAATCTGAGTCTTCTAGTCAAGAGTGAATAGGTACCTTCTAGGCAAGCATGCTACATCTTCGGGTTTACTCGCAGAACGTCCCATTCGCATTTGGTCACGCAGTTGCAAAACGTCCCATTCGAAGAATGTCCCATTCTTAAACGGACCCATTCGCAGTACGTCCCATTCTCAAACCGTCCCATTCGCAAAATGAGCAAACCCATCTTCGGCCGTAACATCATTTTTCATCAGGTAAGGTAGTGGTAAAATGCTTGCCCGGACAACGGACATAAAAAATATAAAAAAACACTTGTCATCTGTTAGCGGGAAAATATGTATACCTACGAATAAAAATTTTAATAGAGCCGAGTATGAACTGAAGCTCCTGCACATAGGTGCCAATTAACATATAGGTGCCTATTAACATCGAGTTTACTAGAAATAGCAGCTCATATTTTATCAATTATAGGGGCGTTACAATCTGTACCAATAAGTGATTAGGATGGTTAAATGTTTGCCAATCCTGAAAAATAATTAAAAGTAATCACACGCGATGAAATACACGACGTATCCCATATAGAATTTAGCTTTTCCGTAGTAAAGCCTTCTCGTACAATATAAGGACTCAAAGTAAATCTTTAGGGCCAAGATAATTTTATTTAGAGATAAAAAGTAAGAGTGTAAGGCAGAATTACGCCCACTAAGTAACATTCGTTAGTATATTCATACCGCGCATTCTCTCTAAAACTAAGTTTGACATTATTTTAGCACAATAAAATTTATTTTAGAGAATTTTAGGTGAATTTTATTAGTGTGATCGTATTAAATATACTATGTAATTGAATTGACTACATAACTACGGAGCGTGTATCCGACAATCTGTCACTCGTGTTTGACAATTGACAGTAACATCAAATGCTACCATAATTTGTGGAGTTCCCATTGATTAAGGTAAAATAATAATAGTATATAATCACAATTACGTTTTCCCATTTATTGAGGAAAAACAAATAATCACATCTACTCTTGCCGTTGACTTTAAACAATAGAAAACGAGCATCTATCTAAGTGCCACCAGTAACTTCGAAACCTTAAAAACAAATCGTCAAGGGACTACTTTCTGGTATGTAACTACTGGTATTATCTTTGTAGTTGTTTAAGTCTTGTATCACAATCAAGAAGTAATAATAAAAAGTTTTATTTTATAATCTCAGTGTCTTGATACTAATAATATGGTAAGCAATTATATGCTAGATAATTTCAGAATTGAATCAAAATTTATATGCAATTATTTTAAAGTTATAAAGAGACCTCAATTATTATGAAGACGGTGTAAAAACGTGTGTTTCGTCAATTTCAAAGATTAATTATATAGGACTACACGAGTTACTATTGTTGGACTCGACCCGCGACGTTATTTATTTATTTTATTTTTTATTACCAACATGAAAGTTTAACAAAATATTCAAAATCATGCATCTGTAAACCTCGTAAAGATTTGTCTAGATGCAAGGTCCTCTACAATAATATAAGCTTAGCAATAACAAATCAGTAACAATTTACACGTGTAAAGTGAGATCCATGGAATGGCTGGACATATTTCAATTAAATTTGGTACGTAGATAGTTTAAACCATTAAATAGGAGATAAGGCTGCTTTTATCTCGATTAAAACGGACATATCCACAGATCACGGAATATTTTATCAAGCTTTAATATGAAAATAAAAATTATAATTCTTTTTATGCTAATTATACTGTGAGCTTTAAACATATATATTATTTTATTTTCATTTACATTCATAATATTATTCGGCAATAATGCCTCTGCAGTGGCAATGCATCTATTTAGAAATACACGTGAGCGAAGGGGGAGTAACGTGACTGTTGTAAACTGGCAACATTTTCAGTAATGGCCGATGAACCTTGTTGGATGGGTTAGCGACGGTCACCGAATTTTAGTGCTGAAATTACTCAAGTTACTCACAATTCTGTGTATAGAAGTGATTGTTGATCATTATAAAACAGTTTTAGTGATTGCGTGATTTTTTGTGACTAAATTATTAGTGTTGTATGTTAAAGAATGTTTGTTGTGCTTAACCTGTAATAGGATCAGTGGATTTAATTTTATTTTATTGGATTACGGCTAGCTGTTTATCTAATTGTTAAAAAAAGGTGAGTTTTTTTACTATTTTGATTTTGTGATTATATAAACATTTAAATCCTATTGCGGTAACGTTCTTTGCCACGAAAGCTGTGTGTAACGACAGTCCTAGGCTGCCTCAGATAACGGAAGATTACCCAGCAGATTGCGTAGATTCTGATAAAATTCCTCACTTCTACACTAATATAGCTATCGTAAAATAGTTAGCTTCGTAATATATTTTAACAGTTCTCCATGAAACTCATTCCAAGATAAAAAGGGAGTTGTAAAAAAGTTACTAAGTTTTTAACTGTTCATGCTCTATTACCTACTGAAAACTTATTTTAGGAATCACAGTGAGAGTTGTAAGTTACTGATCACACTATTCATTTTGTACATGATACTTCCAAGTACAAAATAAGCTTTAATATATTAGTTATTGATGACTATTTTAAATTACTTACCTAATTGATTTATTTGACTCATGATATATAAATGCAAAAGTAACCCTCTCAGTTGCCTTTTCTTGACTTACTGCTAAATTGATTTTTCGACGATAAGAATTTTTGGATATATATAGTTTGATATAATTATGTTATCTCTTTATTGTCAGCTTATTTATTCATTACTTCATTAATAGAATTAATGTTAGGTATATTTTTACATTCTACACATACTGTGTAACATTTAACGTAATCATATTATTCTTAATTATACATTATTAAAAGTTTAAAGACAAAAAATTACATGTCTTCCTAACCATGTTGCATTTTTTATTTAGAATGTTTTTCAGTAAATTAAATTATATATCAACATGTTTTTTTATCCATGACTTTAAATTATTATCTCTAAGTAAACAAACATATTTGACTATTGAACATAGTAAAAGTGAGCTTTTAATGTCAGTTTACTTTTTTATTGGTGATGATGATGGTGGTGATAAAAATCAACAACACACCAATGATTTGAGTAAAGTCATTTATTTCTATTTACATGTATATTATAAAAAAATATAAAAAAAATTTAACCAATAATGGGTTCTGATGGTACTAATATAATCTACTAGCTGACCCGGCAAACATTGTTTTGCCATATATACATTACTAGCCGTGCCCCGCGGCTCCGCCCGCTATTATGAAATAAAAAAGTAGCCTATGTGTTAATCCTAAGTATAATCTATGTACATTACAAATTTCATCCAAATCCGTTCAGCCGTTAAAGCGTGAAGAGGGAACAAACATACTTACACACTTATACACAAACTTTCGGATTTATAATATTAGTAGGATTTCTAGGAATTTTTTTGTTCAATAAAAAAATAGGGGTTAATTGTAGAAAGGTGAAAATTTAGGGTTGTATGTATTTTTCGATGCTGAATCATAGAAAAATAAAAACTAAAATTAAAAAAAAAAATGTTAAGGGTGAACAACCCTTATCACTTAGGGGTATGAAAAATAGATAGTAGCCGATTCTTAGACCTACTGAATATGCATATAAAATTTGGTAAAAATCAGTAAAGCCGTTTCGGAATTTTATATGTTAGATATATCCTAAAACTATGTACATCTATACAGCAATGACCCAAGGTACAAGGCATCAAGCTTATAGGTAACTCAATTGCTCAAGCTCACTACTATTGGGTGGCGTCCCCATAATGCTGGCGCCATTATGTCTGAATTGCAATTCTAATATGTAATTTTATATTGATGTACTACTATGAGATTATCTGTAACTATTAAAAAAACATGTAGGTACTCAATTTATCTGCAGTTCAAACATAATTAACATAAAAATTAATTGTTCACAGTTGTTGCTCTAACCCTTAGCATTAATTAAGTGACCCATGATAACCCCCCATTCTCAACAATGTGATAAAACTATTGGGGAGTATCAATTTGTTATTATGTGATATAATTTTAGGCTTGATGAGTAAGTATACACAAAAAAATTAATCAGTTATCTATAATCTATAGGAAATTCCGGGAAAATAGATAGATAGCAACACTTTCAAATTACAATACAGACATAAAAAACTCAAACTATGTGTAAAGGGTGGTCTTATCGCTTAGAGTGATCTCTTAAAGACAACCCAAAAAAATTATATGCAGATAAATGAAAGTGCAAAGTTTTCATAAAAAACTGGTTTAGTAGTTCCAGTAAATATGTTTTAGAAAAAATCTCAACAATTTTATAGAAGACAAATTCGATTTCAAGAATCTCCATATTCATTTGATATAAACTCACGTAAGTTTTGAAAATTTTACATTAAAATAAAAACGGGAATTGTTTTGACATCGCATTGTCAATTTCTAAATTGACAATTATCTCCATATTATTATCATATTCGACATTTTCATTAAGATATTTTCCAATTCAAATGGGAGGTTTTATAAATAACTAATTTTATAATAAATAGCTGTCAAATCAAATCAAATCAAAATCGTTTATTCACATGGGCCCCAAAGAGGCACTCATGAAAGTTAGTGAATCTATTGCCAGATTCGCAAAATTACAGCCGTCTGTCATCACTGTGCCCCATATGCATCCCAACGCATCATAAAAAAATAAAGTCCAACCTCTTTCACGTTTCTCGTTGCCTAGTACCCTATATGAAAAGTTATGAAAAGCCAAATTCAGGTAAGTCTCGTTTGTTATAAAAAAATACTGATGTCTAAGACTATTTTAAAAAACTTTAAATATGTTATTACTTAACTAGATTACGAAGCCAAATATATAAAAAAAAACCTGTTTATAAGTCTGTTTAATCATTACAATTATATATTATTATGAACAATTGTGATGGGTTGTGTGATCATAAGAGCCATTTTATGTTTGTATAGGGCCAAGGCCTCCCGTCCATATTGTCTGACATCTTCACACCTTTTCTATTAATAACTCGTGTTGTCACTGTTAACAGATAATATGCATAGACAAACTAAGCAATGCATATGTAATGTTTCATACTTTATGGTGATCAGCGGGCCCATTACCTATCTCTTATGCAAAAGGTTTTAATTAGAAAACTGATGATTTTCTTTATAGTCAAGCATTTGACCACTATCTCACTTGATGGAAACTGAAGATGCGGCCGAAGATGTAGCATGCTTGCTAAAAAGATACCTATTCACTCTTGACTTGAAGACTGCCAAATTATACCCCTCGGTGAACAATGAATTCCACTCCTTCACTGTACGAATGATGAAAGTAGAAGCAAAACGCTTCGAGCGAACTGGAGGTATGTCATCCATATATAGACGACGTTTAACAGTTTGTCTTGTCGTTAGATGGTAAAACGAGCATGGGGGAATTAACTTGTGTAATTCTTGTGCACACTCTCAGTTTACCTGGCAGTAAAGAATATCTCTTATGTCAATACCAAATATTTCTCTATCTCTAGAGATAGGTCGAGATCTAGATGCTTATATGAGATTTTTTTTTGTATCTATTTTCACTTAAATCTGTTCGTTCTCTGAGACGTTCAATGGGTGGGATTGTATATGAGCTTATAAGGCGTCTGACTGATGCCTCTGTAGGGCATTTTTGGTTCACGATGTAGAAGATATCAGTCTAAACTCTCAAAATAAATATTTTTTAGTCCCTCTTTTGCCGACTGCACAAAGAACTTTGTGCATTGTGCAGTCGGCAAAAGAGGGATTAAAAAATATTTATTTTGAGAGTTAAAGAGAGCTTGCTTGTAAACATGGAGTCGCGCCAAGTAGGTAATAATAACATGCAGCATCATATAGTTTATTCTTGGATTACAATCGCAGGCTAATTATAATTTACCAACAAAAAACCCTTGGGTTCTTAAACGCTATAAACATAAACATTTTCACACTCACAGCCCCACACTAAGTTCGATGACTAATGAACTAAAAAATGTTACATGTCAAAGATCGCTTTGGGTACAAATAAGAGAGTTTTGATTCATCTCTAGCCTCGTTACTGAAACTGGTTATGTATATACATTCCGTCTATCATTGTACAGATTTAACATATGCGAAAAGATGACATGTGAAAAATGATCAGATCTTTTTTAAACTCACAGCCCCACACTAAGTTCGATGACTTGTATCGTGGGTGCAGGAAACATTCACATCACACACACAATGACACCCAAAACTAGAAACACGAATTTCCCTTGGGAAGAAAACCTGTGCTCTCACCGGGAATTCAGCCCGGTACCCGTTGCTTAGAAGACGCACCTTGCAAATCCAATGGGCAGTTAATTCTTTCATAATGGGAATTCTGGGAAAAGAAAAATTACGATTCCTAGACTTTTTATTTCGCCCCACACTAAGTTCAACGACTTGTGTCGTGGGTGCCGGAAACAATCAAACACACAATCACAACAATTAGCACAAACAAAAAAAACCTTGAAGATAAACTTATGTTCCTGCCGGGAATCGAACCCGATACCCAATGCTTAGGACGCGAACGCGCGCCCTACAATGCCAGCGGTCAGTTCTTTTTTTTTTTGCTCATAATATATGCAATGAATCTTATTAAACTTCAGTTAAGTCCAGTAGTACTCGGAACTGGTTCCAACTAACGGTACTCGAATTCAAGACACACCTGCTTCATCCTAACAATGGTTACACCCACTTATGTTTGTATTGTAAAATCACTGAATGCGTAATGCCTTGGATAATTTACAAGACAAGCGTTTGTCGGCGGATATCGCGTGCTCTGCAAGCTTACATATAAAAAATAACTGACAATTCTTATAATGCAATGCTTTGAAGTATTTTAAAAAAAACGTCACATACACACGAACAGAAAAATTACTCGTATCTTTATATATAAAAATCAATGCCACTTTTCGTTGTTATTTTATAACTCAAGAACGGGCTCACCTATCCAAACCAAATGTTTAGGCTTTGTTCGGACTATTTAGTTGATGGTTTATGTGAAGTTTGCACAAAATCGGTCGAGCGGTTCTTCATTTATCACACCCGGGCGAAGCCGGGGCGGATCGTTAGTTATATAAAAAGACTAGTTGTACCCAGGCCACGCGTAAACACAAGTTCTCTCCCCAAGGAAATTTGTGTTTTTGGTTGTGGTTGTGATTGCGTGTGTGATGTGAATGTTTCCGGCACCCACGATACAAGTCATCGAACTTAGTGTGGGGCTGTGAGTTTAAAAAAAAGCTGATCATTTTTCACATGTCATCTTTTCGCATATGTTAAATCTGTACAATGATAGACGGAATGTATATCCAAAACCAGTTTCAGTAACGAGGCTAGAGATGAATCAAAACTCTCTTATTTGTACCCAAAGCGATCTTTGACATGTAACATTTTTTATCCGAGCTCATTTGACGGTTATGTTGTACTAATAATTACTAGTTGCTTCTTTGTAATAGCAAAGTAGTAAATTTATAAAGGAAAAATACCGTTTGATGCGGGAATTGTACCCGCAAATATAGGGTCTCATGCCCGCTGAGCTATTCGAACCCTGCCTCAAGCGACGAAATTATCCTTTCTTTATTATGAACGTCTTATGGGGCTGTAGATAGTTGATCTCGTCATTATTAGATTATAATGACACAACCGCTTTCACACTCACAGCTCAACAGTAAGTTCGATGACTTGTCTTGGGTACCGGAAACATTAAAATCGGACACAGAATAATAACCAAAACCAGAAGCACCAATGGTCCTTGGGGAGACTTGCGTTTCCGCCGGGAAACGAATCCCCATCCATCGAAACCGATGGCATTATTGCTATTGATCTTTTACATCGCTGAAAGGCCAGAGTTTGACCATTATCTAATTATTTGTGAGGTGGTTTTTTTTATGCTCGATGGGTAAGCATTTGACCACTATCTCATGGATGGAAAGTGAATGGTTAAGGAAGGTAAGGCACTTGATCAGTTTTTTTTATGATAATTGATATTTAATAATTATACTTTATTATCGGGAGTCAAGAAAAAAGGCAGCTCGGGTAAAATCCGAAACAATTGTCTAATAAAGGCCAAAGATAGCATCCTTCATCACGTATTGTCCTAGAAGTTGACCTTCTCTCTTTTGAACCGTGTCTAACTCCACAATGGTCTCGGATATCCTCGGAACTTTAACCTATAGATGAGGGTTAGGCGAAAAATAGATCCTATGAGTCATCAGTCATCACCCAACTAATATTATAAACTAGCCGTGCCCCGCGGCTTCGCCCGCGTTTATCAAGTTAAGAAATAGCCTATGTGTTAATCGCAGGTATAAGCTATACGTACATTCCAAATTTCATTCAATTCCATTCAGCCGTTACAGCGTGAAGAGAAATGCATTATTACAACTCAACTTCACTTATCGAGGCTTATAAACATTGTTCGATAAATACCTAGATATCCAATCGTGGTATTGGAGGAATTTGGGAATCGGCGGAACGGGTCGACACCGTTCGGGCAAGGTCGTTGCCTGTCACCGGACAACTTGTACCTACCTTGTACGCGAGATTTCTATGTACCCGGTTAGAGTGTGGTTGCGCCTAACAGCGGTCTATAATGTACACTAGCAAGGTCACAGAATAAGTAGTAGTATCAAAGTATAGGTACTAGTTTAGTAGTGGTACGACTCTTTTGCAGAGTCCGCCTGGGGCAGTACCACAATATTGCCAGACATTCAACCGCCAAGCAGTAGTGTGCAGACATTACTGTATTTCGGGTTGAAGGGCGATGTTTCCAGTGAAATTATAGAGCTTGAACAGATTTAGCATCTAATATCTCAGGGTGACGAACGCAGTGCTTTGCCGAACAGGATTTTGACCTAAGTTCAAGACTGGGTGGCACTGAACTGTAATGGGGGCAAGCGCTCAGCATCAGGCGAGCGACATGCTCGTTTCGTCACTTAATTACCATAAAATAAAAATAATGTATAATTTTTTTTTGTTTGGCAAAGCTATGAGATGCCGATGAGATTTGAACGCGAGGGCTTATATTTTAGAGTCAGCTGAGCTCTCATTCTAGGCGTGGTGTGCTTCCCAGAACACTTCATCAACGTCTTCATTTATCAACGTTTGAGTTAATAGCAACAATAAAAAATTAATTCATTCACACTCACTAAGTTCAAAGACTCCTGGGTATTTCCACCGCATATATTTCCATATCACACACACAATCATACCCAAAACAGAAGCACAAATATCCATTGGGAAGGAAAATTATGCTCCTTCTTAATCGAAATCAAGACCCACGGCGGCGCAGAAGACAAACAGTCTATATAACAGGACAGCATTGTTGTCTGTACTTTTACAAGATCTAAAATAACTCAAGAATATACACAAGTTGTATAGTATGGAATGTTTTCACTTAGTAGATGCATTCGGTCCGGTTTTAACTGCTTGGAAATATTATAACAAAAAACAAGCAATTTTACAGCTTAACACTATCCCCGATACTGCTCGAGTAGATTTTCTGAAGCAGTCATGCAGATCCATCTGTCTCCGACTCTCGTTGCCAAACCTCAAATCACGAAGCTAAAATCATCTTGCACATTTAGTTATTACAAAATATCCCGAAAGAATGTTTCGATTTGCGTACATTTACCTACTTTTGAAACATGTTGAGCAATCGATATCGTAAACCAGTTGCTAATGTAGCTGTTTTATTTTATTGTCATTGCGAAGCAATAAATACCCGGTCGATGATTCACGCGGAGACTCGATTGGTACGCGAAGACAGAGGAATTAAAATTACAATCAATATTAAAGTTTACTTTAGAGACGCAGAAAAATTTTTTTGACTGCTAGTATGTTTTCCCCTATCACGAAAACAACAAGCCTTTTGAAGCATCAATTCTGTAGTTCTGATTGGTTGTTACGTAACTGACGCCATAACTAACAACTAGCGCATAGATAGACCAATCACAAGTAACATTTACCTCGTCCTCTTCCCGCGCTGGTGAATTTAGTTAGAAGTAAAAGAAGAAAATCGCTTGATAAAAACTCACGCACTTTATGAACTATTCCATTAAAATTAAAACGGGAATTAGCGTGACTTACGCATTGTCGATATCTATTTAAAAGACATCGACAACGCGTAAGTCACGCTAATTCCAGATTTAATTTAAATTTTAGAAAATCGCTATTTATAACCGCGGGTAACGCCACACGGCGCAGCTAGTAATCATTACATTATAAATATTAGAAGAAATCCATCATTGATGTAAGTATGTACATGTGGTATAATTCAAACTTGTACGAAAAATTTAGAACACGATGTCTACGTTTCAAGTTCAAAGCAACAACACATTACTCAATGCATAGTAAGCATTAATCATATCTATCTACATAATGTCTAGAGTGTAGTGTCAACGATTTGCCCGAGGCTCTGCACTCAAAATAGAATAATAAGACGACCCAGTTGGCGTGGTGGGCAAGTCTCTGCCCTCTGCGCCGTGGGTCCTGGGTTCGATTCCCGGCAGGAGCACAATTTTCTTCCCCAAGAGAGATTTGTGCTTCTGGTTCTGGGTGTGATTGTGTTTGTGTGATATGTAAATGTGTCCGGCAACCGCGATACAAGTCTTTGAACTTAGTGTGGGGCTGTGAGTGTAAATGCGTTTGTTATAAAAAATAGTAATAATAATTATCTCTCTAAAGGCAACATGATTAAAGATTAGCTTTAATTATTTAACGGACGATATCCTTACTGGGATAAGAATATCACACATATTTAGTCATAAGCATGTGGATTTACATTTTAATGTCCAAAGTAGTCCAAACGGGTTTACGTTTTGGGTATTTCCGATCGCCCTTAGATGGATCTGATCAACTCTTGAACTTGATCTTGGGTGGCATTCTATATCGTCTTTCGGAAAAACAATAAAGAATCATTGAGATAACCATAGTTTGATTATTGATCTAATGAATCTTAATGGATTTATCTTTGATTTTATAATCGTCTCTATGAATAGATTTAACGGAGATCTCAGAAACTTGAGCCAAATCAAACTTATAATAGAAATAAAGCAAAAAAGAGCGTGAAGTTTTTATGTTTGATCAATCAGTTAGTTCTTGAGACAGGTCCGTTTTTTCTGATGTGATTAGCGTCGGCCCACTCTTTTGTGTATGTGGAAAAATCAATCTAATATGATAAATAAGTAAGCTTATCACAGATAAAAATGCGAATGTTTATGTGCATATAATGTTCTCTCTTCACGAGGCAACAGGATGAAATATGGAGTATTTTTTATTTTTTTATTCTAGTTTGCAAACTTTTGACCACTATCTGACCTGATGGTAAGAGACGACGTGGTCGACGATGGAGCAAGCTTGCCTTGAAGATACCTATTCACTCGCGACTTGAAGACTCCCAAATTGTACTCATCAGGAAACACCGACTCAGGCAAAGAGTTCCATTTCTTTGCGGTTCGCGCAATAAATGTGTGCGCATTTGTGAAATGGAATGTCTACCGTATACCGGTGTCGCTTAGCAGTTACTCTGCTTGTCCGATGATAGAACGGGGAAGGGGGAACTAGATCGTGCAGTTCCTTGGCACACTCTAAGCGAAATATATCCGATGAAAAACCTTACCGACATTAAATGCTTTGACACTCATAGCCCCACTCTAAGCTCAATTACTTGTATCGTGGGTGCCGGAAACATTCACATCACACACACAATCACAACCAGAACCTGAGGCACAAATTTCCTTTGGTGAGAAAACTCGTATTCCCTCCGGGAAACTAACCTGATACCCCTTAGAAGGCTACGTTTATTTCTTACAAAATATTTAAGGCAGTTAGTGCTTTGGCATATTTATTTATCCCGATTTGATCACCATCAAGAAAGCAGACGAAGCCGCGGCTTGCTAGTGTTGATTATTACGACCCTAATCAAATAATATTACAAAGATGCCGCAACTCCCACGCGTGTTCCGAACGCTTATGCTATTGCCTAACAAATAACGACACGATACAAGAACATGCAAAATGATAGGAACAACCAGTCTGATGATTACGAGTAATGCATGTTACATCAACCTTGGTAAAATTAGGCAATTTCGAAATAGGCAACCGGCATGGATTAATGATGAGGAAGCATGCTCCACTGGCTTCTGTTGCAAGGAAGTTTAAAATACTTGAAAATTGGGGTAACATGTCTGACCATCGCTCGGGTCCGGTTGCGCCATCGGACCTTCTGTTTTCCGGGATGGAACTCAATTTCGCTTTCGGATATATCAGATTTGTAATTATCATAATTTAATGCTTCCCTCAAACACTAAACACTCATTTGTTTTTATGCAGAATTTACCTTTGCTTGAACGTTCTTCCTTTTTACAATGTGGAAGCTATAGTTGCAGTGCATTGGAATAAGTGATATTGACTGATATTTTACGCTGTGACTCAAGTGTACTGTTCAAGTCTCAGATAAAGCAACAAGTTTATGTAATGGTAAGTATCTATATTTCTTTGAAATATAGATTACAATGCACCACAAATCATTGTTGCTTATTCGAAGTTCTTTTGCTATCTTTACAACATTAGGTAATAAGATTTAACACAATGTTTGGACTACACTTACTTTAATAATGCACTAGTAGTTTATCATCTTGCAACCAAGTTGGTAGCCGCTTACAACAAATAATAATAATATTTATTCATTTAATATCACTATTAGAAACTAGGTACAGTGTGTGAGAACATAAGCACTTAAGTATAATGTAACCATTTTCTTGAGGGCTCCAAACTCGGCTAGGCCTGTATCTTGGAAGCCAGAAACAAAAGTTTTTCAACAGGTTAGATTTAGCGCGTGATACCTTAGCCACGTTTCCCTATCTTGAATTAAAAAAAAAGAATTGAGTAAGTAACTAAGTAGGTAGTACAGAACTAGGTAGTTTATGTAGTACTAATAAATAGAGTTGTATCTAGTACCTACCCCTGTTTTGAGTATACGACGGTAATGCTGTGAGATAAGATCTTTTGTATTACAGCCACTCCTTTAACAAAACACAAATTTCATTAATGTTCAATTACAGAATACAAGACAAGCGCACAGATTTAATTGTTAGTACCAATTTTTAAGTTATAAATCAACGAGATTAAAGATTAACTGTATTTCGAATCGAACCTTTCTAAAAGGATTCAAGGCCTTACAACCAAAACAGTTTATAACCGTTTGGTTCTTCCTTTATCGATATAAAATCCATGCCTGTTATGGTTTGCTCGTATCGCGTAACCTGGTCCTTATCTCCCACCGAATACTATGGGCCTTATGACTGTGTAATAAGGACGTTTTTAGCGTAGCTGTGATAAGCTGCGTGGGCTAGAGGTATTTTAATGGCTGGCCAGTTCTACGCTACACATAACGTGTTATTTTAGAGTTCTTGCGGATCCGCCTGCCGGTTACTGCTTGAGATTGCAGGGAAAGCATTAAAATGGTAATTGAAGATACCGAGGGATTCAGAGTCGACGTTGACTTTTTGCATTCTTCGGGTTGTGTATGGTAACTATTCGCGGAGTTAACGATAACTGATACGTTGGACGTAACATTCGTTTTCATTAGCCGAACATAGTGGAGCTTGTTGATGGTATGCTATCACGGACTTGAAAGTCTGAGGAGTGGAGGAGGTGGAGGTGATGTCTTACTTTAGAAGCTCCACTAGTTACTGAAGAATTTGAATTAAATGAACTGCCCGTTGGCTTAGTTGGGTTCGCCTTCTAAGCAGCGGGTATCGGGTTCGATTCCCGGTGGAAATACTATTTTTCTCCCCGTTTGAAATTTGTCTTTCTGGTTCTGGGCCGTGAGGGTGAAAGCGTTTAATATCGGTAAGGTTTTTTATCGGATACCTTTCGGAGAGTGTGCCAAGGAACTGCATGATCTAGTTTCCCGTTCTATCATCGGACAAGCAGATAAACTGCTAAGCGGCACCGCTATATGGTAGCCATTCTACAATGCGCGTTGAAATTTGGTGCATTTTCTTTAACGCTTTTTTGCTAAGTGAATATGCCGCTTCTTATAGCTTAATTTGTTTAAAAAAAGTATTGTTGACTTTATAATGATACTGTACGGACGACTCATGGCTCTGGAATTAATTCAAGGCACGGTTAAGCTTTGGGAAGCTAGCAGACCTTCGTACTGCAAGTGTAGATGGTTACATATTACCTACATAAATAGCATTAACGAATAAATGTGAGAAGTGTAGATAATAATATAATTAAACGCAAGCAAAGCTTAAAAAAACTGACTTCACCGCTTTATCTTCGGAACCTTGATCAGATTTAATGTATTGCAAACGATTATTGACGATTACTAAAAAAATAGGGATCACGTCTTGATCAAATTTCAATGGGATCACATGAAAAGCACCAGCTTTCAAATAAAAAAATAATCATCGATATCGGTTCAGATTTCAGAACGAAAGAGGTTATGAGGTAACTTTTTAAGTCGGTCAAAAACGAGAACATCGTCATTGTAGTCCGCAGAATACGCATTATTGACGATACTTCAAAACTACTTATCAGATCTTGATCAAATTTAAATGGGACTAATTGGAAAGCAATGGTCTCGATTCTGATGTACACTCACTAAATTAATTTAAACTATCCCTGTACCCCTGTCTCTTACAAAATAGAAACACAAGGCAGAGATAGCATACATTTTAGTGCTGTCAAGCTTGTTTATCAATTAAAATATGAACAGCAGAAGCAGAAAGGAGTGTGTTTTTAGTCAACACCAATTACATATTCGACTAAGCTTGCATAGACATCTAAGTTCTGACTAACTTGACGGCACTAAAATGTATGCTATCTCAGTCTTGTGTTCTTATTTTGTAAAAGACAGGAATAGTTTAAATTTAATTAAGTGTCTTTCAAACTAAAAGAAAAATTTCGAAATCGGTTTACGCTTAAAGAAGTTATGAGGTAACACCCATAAAAAAAAATGCTGTCGACTTGAGTCCTCCGTTTTTGGGAAGTCGCTAGTCGGTGGAAAATAAATGAAATGGCAGAAGTTAGCATTTCAATAAAATTAATATATCCGATATAAGCATTTATATCATCTATGTAAGTATATCTGATAGCCATGCGCCATGGGCGATGGGTAAACGAAATCGCGATAGTACGATAATAGATTATGATATGTACGGGTGTGTGAAATCTCACACGCGATATAAAACTGAGACCAGTTATCGCTGTAACAGTTGCTAATAGCATTAGTACAATATAGATATTGCTTCAGTTTATGACATGCATTAGAACTGCCGGTTGGCTTAGTTGGTTCGCCTTTTAAGTGTATCGGGTTCGATTCCCCGCGGGAACACAAGTTTTCTCCACGCAGGAAACTTGTGTTTCTGGTTGTGATTGTGTGTGTGATGCGAATGTGAATTTTTCCAGCACCCACGACACACGTCTTTGAACATAGTTTGTGGCTGTGAAAGTGAAAGCGTTATTAAAGTACTAGCCGTGCCCCGCGGCTTCGCCTGCTATTATCAAGTTAAACAGTAGCCTATGTGTTAATCCTAGGTATAATCTATGTAAATTCAAATTTTCATCCAAATCCGTTCAGACGTTAAAGCGTGAAGAGGAAACAAACATATTTACACACTTACACACAAACTTTCGGATTTATAATATTAGTAGAATTTATGTGTAAACTATGCGGAGTTTTAATTGAAACGTTTCAAAATTTTAACCTAAAAGCTTTTTTTTACTCAGACCCTGATTTATGTTCTAGCCTTTAGTTAATTAAGTTCTCCTGAATGATATATCTTATATAATTATAAGATAATAATCAAGATGATGTTTTCTATACAATCTATCACACTAAAATCCATGAGTTTGTGTGTAAATATTTTTGTATTCTTGTTTTCTCTTCACGCTGTAACG
The DNA here is from genome assembly GCA_948107665.1 of Lomographa bimaculata. Taxonomy (NCBI): domain Eukaryota; kingdom Metazoa; phylum Arthropoda; class Insecta; order Lepidoptera; family Geometridae; genus Lomographa; species Lomographa bimaculata. The sequence goes on along the minus strand of OX403602.1, from coordinate 4,658,185 downwards.
ACTAAATGGATTTGGATGAAATTAGCTTTGGATGAATTAGTAGATAGCGCTTATGCCTAGGATAATCACGTAGGCTACTTTTTAACTTAATAAACGCGGGCAAAAGCAGCGGGGCACGGCTAGTAAATTAATAGTTGTTGAAACTACACTGTCTCGCAAAGAACTGCATCGCCGAGCCGTGCCTCGTATCCTTACTAATATTAAAGTAACTCTGTCTGTCTGTTGCGCTTTCACGCCAAAACTACTGAACCGATTTGAATGAAATTTAGTACACAGATAGTCCAGACCTTGGGAAAGAACATAGGCTTCTTTTTATCCCGCAATTCCTGCGGGTCCGGAACTTACGCGGGTGAAACCGCGGGGCGCAGCTAGTTATGTATATAACCAAAAAGTTACATATAGTATTATTAAATATTAGAAAAAAAAAATCATTAAACAGAGTTTGCAATAGATGCGACACGAAAGACGTTGGAATGATGACCCATGCGGTTTCTGGTTTTTTACAAATAACCCTGTATTTTACATTTTTTTTATGCCTGACAGGCAAGCATTTGACCACAATCTCACCTGATGGAAAGTGATGATGCGGCCGAAGATGTAGCATGCTTGCCTAGAAGGTACCTATTCACTCTTGACTTGAAGACTCCCAGATTATACAGTTCGGGGAACAAAGACGAGGGCAATGAGTTCCACTCCTTCGCAGTGCGGATGATAAGCGTAGAAGCGAAACGCTTCGAGCGAACTGGAGGTATGTCAACCATATATGTATGACGTTTGACAGTTTGTCTTGTTGTTTTGTTTCTTTTGGTTTATACCTTTTTAAACCATTAAGTTGTTACTTGTCTAACTCCCGACCGATTTTAATTTGTTGTTTGATAGGCGACTTTATTGAGAGTGTTCTTATCTATATGTTGGTGAAAATCGGTATTGTCGTTTTCCAGATAGAGCGGCGGGGCTGCTAACCTGTTTTCAAAATTTTGATATAGTCACGTATCAAAACTTGAACCCAAAAGCATTATATTTATATGTATAATCTTCTGTAGGACACTTGATACTCGGGTTCACTCGAGTAGAGCCCTGGCCCTTGTCAAGGAACATTATAATCTTCGTTTAATCTGGGATTAAGGTCGACTAATCGATGTGTTCCGTAGATATCCCTTTACATTTGGTTGAGGACTTTTACTACCGGTTAAAGTCTGCTTATTAACAGATTTACAAAATCATAACCAATAACGCTTATACACTCATAGCCCCACACTAAGATCGAGGATTTGTTTCGTTGCCGGAAATGTTAACATCACACACACACAGTAAATCCCAGAACCAGAAACACAATTTTAGCTTGGGGAGAAAACTTCTGTTCCGTTCCCACCGTGAGTCGAACCCAGTACCCACTGCATAGTGCAGGCACTCACCCAATTAGTCAACTGGCAGCTCATCACGGCTCTAAGCCTCGCTCAAAGCGATATTTTCCTAAATGTGCTATTATTAATTCATGTGGTAGAGTACGCAGCTTAAGAACATCTTAATTTCCTTTTCATGTTTATTTTGAAGCAGTTTTCGCATATTGGTTGGTACTGTTTCAATATTATTTGTAATAAATGAAAAGAAAACTTAATACGTTATTTTTAAAGTACTTAATTGAGTGACGAAACCAGCAAGTCGCTCGCCTAATGGTAAGCGCCACGCTTACAAATTACAGTTCAGTGCTACCCAGATAAATTTCAAAATCTTGCTCGGCAAATCACTGCGTTTGTCACCCTCAGATATTAAATTATCAATCTCATTAAGTCCTGTAACTTCACTGTTAATTAGTTTAAGTATTTCGATTTTTATGCATATTCTTCACCTTTAAATATAGTGACATTTCTTTTGATAATGGTAAAACACTATGTTGGTGATTTCATAAATAAATTAAATATTTACATTTTTTGAGCTTGAGCTTTCTACAGTGGTTTCAATTCACATAAATTTTATACAATATTAATAACAGATGAGTGCAGAACCGGCTCTATTGTTATTTATACCTACAGTATCTTTTTTAGCATCCGAGGCATTCGGTCAGAGGCCAAGGTCGTGATTCATTCCGTGTTGCCTCCGTTCGTGTTTTGGAACCTTCTAAGTATAGCCCGTTTCCCACAACAGAGGTTTTTTTCTTTTAATTTTGGCTTCGCAATCTTGAGCATTTAGTCAGTATCAAGTAATAATATTTTTCATATGTATTTCATATTAAAAGTTTTAGTCACAAGTCAAGTAAAAGAGTCAAGGTCCAGCCATAGTCAAGTCATGGCCCAGTAAAGTGATAGAAAATTTACTAGACCTCCTAATGGAGTTTTGGAGCGAAGGCGAAAATCACGTTTTTCAACTTTGTATGACTTGCCTACACTTATGCACATTTACTAAGTTGATAATCCATAAACCACTATTACACATTAATACTCGAAAAATCACGCCATTTTTTTAGGTTTCGCGACAAAACTCAAGTTTATTATAAAAGATGACTAAAATGCAAATACATAATTATGTAACATCTTACTATGTACAATACTAGCTATACCCGGCATACGATGCAATGCCACTTCTTTAAAATTTATGGTCGCCTAGTACATTAATACAATACTTAAAACTTATTGATTAAATTATTACCTCCTTCATGTTTATATTTGCCTAGTACTTTACCAAAACCGAGTGATGTCTATGAGATAATGATTATTTTGTTCGTGAATTAATATTTATTCTGTATGAATCTAAAACCTAAACCATTCTTGTGAATTATATTGTATAGACAGATATAAGGATATACCTACTTCTTTCCCTGGAAAAAGTAGGATTAGATTTTACTGTAGGTGATATGTATTAGGCGCCGAAGGACAGCTCCCTTTCAAGTGGTCCACCTACCGACTAATGAACGACGTGACCCACAAGCATTCCCAACGACCGACGACGCGACGCAACGTCAGGCATGTCACTTCTTTGATTCGGCTCTAGAATATATATATATTTATATATATATATATATATATATATATATATATATATATATTTATATATATATATATATATATATAGGTACGAGTTTTAACGAATAACCGACTTCAATCGCATGTCTCCAAAACCAAATTTATCAAATTCTATAATTATTTAAATCGGTTAATAAATGACGGAGTTCTGAGGTAATAAACAAAAAACTGAAGAATTGAAAATCTCCTTTTTTGATGTTGGTTAAAAATTGTACTTCACTATCTTCGGATAAACAGAGCGAAGATTGCGATATTATAAAGCGTCAGTCAGCTAATTAACAGAAAGACACAAATTGAACGAGATAACCAACTCATTAGTACGTCGCATGTCCCTTGATCCGTGTCCACGCTCCGCAATTGAGATTCCTACACGGCAGGTTACCACCGACATTCTTGTGGTTACGCAGCTAAGGACCGTCTTCAACTGCTGGACCACAAATTAAATACTATATCGATAGGGCTTGTGTTTAAACACCGCCTAAAAAGTACCTATTTTACTTCCAAAAAAATTATAAACGGTTACCAAAATGAATAAATGGTCACCGAATTACGTTGGATAAATGGTCACCAAATTACGTTTCCTAAAATATTATGAAATAAATCCATATTTTCGTGTTATAAATAATTTTGTATTAATTATAAAAAAAAATAACCTTAACCTACTGTTATCCGATTCGGTCCTGTCACAGGAAATTTTATTTTAGGAAACGTAATTTGGTGACAATTTATCAATTTTTGTAACCGTTTAGAATGTTTGGTGGCCGTCTAAATTATACCCTATCGATAGTAGTTGTTCACTGCGTCTTCGTATGCGTAAATTAAAAAATACATTATTTATCGGTTCAAATTGTGAATCTAAACCATTCTTCAATTCACCTGAACACGCACAAAAAAAATCATCTAAATATGTCCAGCCGTTTAGGAGGAGCTCAGTCACATACACGTATACAGAAGAATTATATTTATATAAACAATAGACTAGAGTCCAATGTAGATAAGGAATATTCAGTTCGCGAACCAAGCCCATAACAAAGTATGATGTCCAATTATGATCAAATATGAAATTGATATTTGTACCGTAATTCGAAGTGCCTTTTTTTATATTTTTTTAAAGATTTGTCTGGGAGACAAGAGTCGACACGTGACCAAAATGCTGGATTTGGTCAGTAGGTAATTAATTCTCGCTTTACAACTATGTAATGCATGTAAGTAGGATGATAATAATTTTAATATAACAACAAACTTCTAAGTCTATTCTAGGTCTATTCCCTAAACGTTACTTACAATCTGGGAGTCTTAAAGTCAATAGTCAATGGGTAACTTTTTAGGCACACGCTACTTATTCGGCCGCGTCATCACTTTCCATCAGGTGAGATAGTGATCAAATGTTTGCCTGTCCAACATAGAAAAGAAAACTTAAGCCCTTGTAGAAGAAACAGATATTTATATCCGTTTGTAGACTCCAGTTATTCGATCTTAAGTTTTAAAAATAAGATTACTTTTTTATAAAGATGGATTTTCAAACGACTTCAAAAAAGGAGGTTTTCAGTTCGACTGTATGTTTTTAATGCTTGTGTTACGCGATATCTCCGCCAATTATGTATCAATTTTGGTGTTTTTTTTTTGTTTGGTAGATTATACTTCAGATGTGGTCATAAAGTTAATCGTAATCGATCTAGCCAAAACTAAAATAATGAAAAAAAAAGCTGTGAAGTCGGTTTTTTAAGCTTTGCTTGCGTTTAATTATCATTGGATTTTCAATAAAGAAAAACTTAATGTCATTAGTAAAAAGTCTTGGTAATTTATGTTATATCTCTTATATTTTCCAGTCTATGTTGTCAATGTAATCCTCTTCTTACCGCATAACTTTGGTAGACATCCACTTTAAAATTGGTTTTAGTGCTGAAGAACTTTGTCTTTAAACTTTAAGCTGAAAGCGGAGTGGCGGTACGTTGGAATTTTTATTACTCGAATTAAGTCTTCGGTATACAGTCTTGTTAGACTGCAATTACAAATAACGAAGAAGAAAATGTGAAAAAAAAAAACATTGTATATTTTTTATGCAGAATAGGCGAGCATTGGTAGCGACCCAAAGTCGCACTCCAGCAGTGCGTGGCTGGGGTAACTGCTGGCAGGGGGAAATGCACAATACACCCCCAGCGGGACGTCAGTGCAGGCCTTATAGCCCCCAGTTAGAATTAGAATTAGGCAAGCATTTGACCACTATTTCACCTGATGGAAAGTGATGATGCGGCCAAAGATGGATTTTAATCAAAAGTAAAGTTATTTTTTAATTTTATTAAAATTACGATGCATCTTTACAATTATCACTCAAAATTATGTTGTGGCAGCTATCCTTGAATGCCAATCTTTCTCGGCCTAACGCGATTACCTTCTAGGCAAGCAAGCTACATCTTCTATCATCACTTTCCATCAGGTGAGATTGTGGTCAAATGCTTGGCTATTGGACATAAAAAAAATCCTCGGCCACACAAATACACAAATGAGACCAAAAGCTAGCTTATCAGAAATATATAAAAAAAACAGTTGCCACAATCTTTTCGGTCTAGGTTTTGCCAAGTAAAAACTTGAATCTTAATAAAAATAAGTTATTTTTCTCCCTTATCATTACATTCCCAAATTACCAATATTACCATTCTCAGCACGTTTCCCCTTAAGCACTTAAGAGAAAGCCTAAAGTAAAACATCTGAGTTTTCTTTCCCCCTCTTTTCTTCGATTTACCGAGTGTCCTTGTTTTTCTCCTTCAAGGCTCTTAAAATCTTGTTTCGATGGCGATTTCTATATTGAGTGTAAAATTTGCCATTCGACGAAAGGAAATTGCTTTTTTGAGACTCAGTTCTGTTAAACAAATTTAAATAATGTATCTTTTAATAATTACGTGGGTGTTGTATATTTTGCTGTAATCAACTGTAATAATAATAATATACTGTGTCTATTATGTTAGATTCCCGTCGGGAACACAAGTTTTCTCTCAATGGAAAACTTGTGTTTCTGGTTCGGGTTGTGATTGTGTGTGTGATGTAAATGTTACCGGCACCCATGCCACAAGTCTTTGAACTTAGTGTGGGGCTGTGAGAGTGTTAGCGTTCTATGTTTTATTAAATATTATTGTACCCAACATATTTATATGATAGAAACAAAATTAAACATAAATTTAAAAAGATATTATTATAGTCGAGGTCGACAAGTACTTGATGATATTTATAGATAAATCGGGAGTACATCAGAATAATTAATAAAAAAAACTTCACCCTCACAGCCCCACACCACCACACTAAGTTGTAAGTCTTGTGTCTTTGGTGCCGTAAACATTTGTATAACACACATAATCACAGAACCAGAAACACACATTTTCCTTCGAACAACATTTTTTCACCAGAAACTGAATCCCGCTGCTTAGAAGGCAGACTTGCAACCAACAACAATAGGCAATTCATCTTTATATAATTCTTCTGACGTGTGTATGTGATTGAACTCCTTAAAGCGTTGGACCAATTTCGATGATTTTTTTTGTGTGTGTTAAGATCGATTTCGATAAACAATGTTCTGTTAATTTACGCAGGCGAAGCCGCAAGAAACAAATAGTACGTATATAAAATGCACTACAAACAGTTCCAAATAAGGAAACTCAGTGTCTTCCGTTCGAAATTGATTGAAAGTGACTCCGCGCATATTACAGCCAAGCTAACCAGTTCTAGAGATAACGTATGACGGATCGAGTGCTTAGTAATTACCTGGGCTCGTTAAATGTAATTATAACATGTAATTAAAGCTGTTTACAAGTTATGAGTTCCTAGGGCCAAGGCTTAGACTTCTAGGCATTGTACTTTGTACTGGCTGCAGCCTGTAGCACTCAAGACCATTGCATGTTTTGTTTGTTTTTTTTTTTTTTTTTTTTTATTTGTCACAGGCTAGTGTTTGACCACTATTTCACCTGATGGTAAGTGACGATGTGATCGAAGCTGGTAAACACTAGACCTGGAATACGCATGTTTTGACTTAATGGAGGTACTCAGTTAAACATAAACGCTTTCACACTTACAGCCCTACACTAAGTTAGATGACGTGTGTCGTGGGTGCCGGAAACATTCACATCACACACGATCATTCACAACCAGAAACAAAATTTTCCTTGGGGAGAAAAGGTGTGTTCCCACCGGGAATCGAACTCGATATCCCCGCTACGAGAAACCGATCGCTCAACCAACTAAGCCAACGGGCGGAAATAATTTCGGTTGTATTTTTACAAGCTCTTATTTAGTTTAACCTGCCCCATCATCATCATCGGTTTTTTTCTTGCAAGTTAAATTATACCCATTTCCCGGTATCTTATAAACTTATTTGCAAAATTCTTTACTGAAATTCTTTACTGGAACTTTTGTTTTAAGGGATATACATTCAGATAGATCCCTTAGAAATTTCATTTAATTCAATTCTAAGCTTGGTTTTTAAATCAGTATATATCATCCAAGTAAACGAAATTGCGGAATTTTATTTTTCCTGTGACTATTGTGAATGTGTCTGACCTGATGTGAAAGTAATGATGCGGCTGAAGATGTAACATGATCGCCTAGAGTAAACCTTTTTACTCTAGACTTGAAGACTCCCAGATTTGTAGGGAACAAAAACGCGAACAACAAATTCCACAACTTCATCGTACGGATGATAAAAGCAGAAGCGAATCCTATTTAGCGATCTGGAAGTATGTCAATCATAGATGGATGTCGTTTGAGGGTTTGTCTTGTTGTTAGATGGTAAAAGGGGCATGGGGGAATTAACTTATGTATTTCCTGTGCACACTCCTTAATGTTTTTATTATTTATATTTGATAGGCAAGCATTTGACCACTATCTCACCTGATGGAAAGCGATGATGCGGCCGATGATGTAACATGCCCGCCTAGAAGATACCTATTCACTCTTGACTTGAAGGACTGCCAGATTATACCGCTCAAGATACAAAGATGCAGGCAATGAGTTCCACTCCCTCGCAGTACGGATGATAAACGTAGAAGCGAAACGCTTCGAGCGAGCTGGAGGTACGTCAACCACGAATGGATGACGATTGACTGCCTGATGATGTAAACGATGTAATACCGATGGGTTTGTTAATTTTTCCGGTTTCAAATATGTTGATTTCATAATTAGTGTATCCAGTTTCTAATAACCGACTTGTGTAATTAATTTAACATGGCCTTCGTAATAATGAAATAGAATTATAAAGAATACCTTCTTTACTTTATTACTTAATTAACCACGTACTTAGCCCAACAATTAGCAGGCACGTAACAATTTGAACTATTGACTGTTTCTTGGAATGTATGATGTAAGTAACAGCTCGGAAAATTCCATGTACCTGTATTAATAACTTATGTTCTTTCATCAGAACATCGCACGAATATTATAAATCAGATTTTTCTTTGTATTCTCTTTACACTGTATCGGCTGAAAGGATTTAGATGACATTTTGAAATATACATTGCTTTTAACTAGGATTAACAGACAGGCTACTTTTTAACTTGGTAAACACGGGCGGAGCTAGTAACTTATATTGATAATATGCTACTAAAAGGTCGCACAAAGCCAAGCGTAAGCTCATACATTTTACTGTAGGAGGTATTCCTCCTTATATTTTTAAGTAGCTAATAAAATAATTGTATCCATTGTCTTCACAATACAATACTTTAACATTAACTGTAGAAGGTATTCCTCCTACAGTAAAACGAATGAACTTACGCTAGTCATCAACAGAAATAGTAGGAATTATATGTAATTTTTTTAATAGCTAATAAAATAAATAAAACATAAATAACCGCAAGTATTTTTCTAAGAATTGAGTTATCACTGAACATTCGAACCAGGGTAAACCTAAGTAGCACTTGTAGCGGGTTTTGACTGGTCGATAGTCTCTGGCAGAAGAGTCATTAACTTTCATGAGTGCCTCTTTGGGGTCCATGTGTGTTAACGATTTTGAATTTGAATTATTGGCGGTGCTTGCCATTTGGCGGGTAGGAGACCATTTGGTGGGATTTTTAATCAACTTCCAAGGAAAGGTTATGTTTTTCGCGCGTATTTTGTATGTATGTATCATGTTTGTTTGTAAACATCTATCTGATCAAAATTGTTTCTTTGTCTCATCTTCCAAATGGTTGGAAGGATTTCGACAGTTTAGGTATCGTTAGTTATCATCTTAAAAACCCTAGTGTTCTTAGATAGGTGTTTAAAAAAAACAATGTGGCGGATCTTAAGCGCTAGTAAATTGCTAGATTTTTTTTTAACTCAAAAACTGAACTTTTCGAATGAGGTATCAAAATGAAGGAAATTAGGAGATTACAAAAATGTATGTAAATCATATGTTTAAGTGTAATTAAGAATGATAAATTGGCAATTAATGCATCCAAATGGTTGTATTTAGAGCATTGCTCTGAAGATAACTATTTGCAGTGCAGTTTTTTAATTTGAAATTATTTCATATTGGAGGCAAACTGCACAGGCTCTTTCTAGCGACTACCATAATAACACCTAGGTTAAGAAACATATGTATTAGAGATTAAGAATGTTTAAAAAAAAAATGATTGAAAAAAAAATGCGCCGCCGAGTTTCTTGCCAGGTTCTTCTCGAGATGGCTGTAATTTTGCGAATCTGGCAATAGATTCATTAACTTTCATGAGTGCCTCTTTGGGGCCCATGTGAATAAACGATTTTGATTGATTTTGATTTTGATATTCTGAATTTAAAAAAAAAGAAATGTTGGCTGCTAGAGCTTTAAGATCTCAGGTATCTCATCTAAAATTCATCCACGTACTGCTTAAATCCTTTACGGAATAAGATCAAAATTATACTTCTGGAGGAAATGAACCTCGTATTATCCTCACGAGTGAACATCTCAAGACGTTCAGCTTATTTGAATTGTTAAACGAGCTTGCTTCGTGCCATCCTGCCTGAGTGTGGTATGAATGTTTTAAATGGACAAGATTTTAAAGGAATGTACCTACGAAAATAGTGGTCATTTTTAGTTTTGGACGTGAAAAATAGTTTCGAGCTAGCGTTTGACTACTATATCTCACTTTTCTACCGACTTAACAAAAAAGAGGAGGTACTCAAGTCGACTGTATTTTTTATGTGTTTTACCTCATAACTTCGTTCCACGTGAACCGATTTTGAATATTTTTTTTTGTTTGATAGCTTTCCAATTTGTCCCATTTAAATTTGATCAAGATCTGATCAGTAGCTCTTGAAATATCGTTTAGTACATCTAATCTGATCAAAGTTCCGAAGATAAAGCGGTGAAGTCGGTTTTTTTAAGCTTTGCTTGTGTTTAATTATTTGTTGAGGTTGTAAGCATATGCAGATTGAGAAACTGACTCGAAAGGGTATCCCCAACACCGTTTGGTGCTTGGCAATAAGGCGAAAGGACGACTGCTATCTTATTAAGGACACTTTCTTTTTATTTATTTTAATTGTAGATAGGTAAGCATTTGATTGCTATCTCACCTGATGGAAAGTGATGATGCGGCCGAAGATGTAGCATGCTTACCTAGAAGATACCTATTCACTATAGACTTGAAGACTCCCAAAATATATTGTTCGGGGAACAAAGACGCGGGCAGTGAGTTCCACTCCTTCGCTGTACGGATGATAAATGTAGGAATGATGATTATTTGATTATTTTTGTTGTTATAATAACTATTTGTGTGTACTTTTGACAATTGTGAGTATGTGTCATGAGCATGGGTTAGAACTCCTAAAATAAATATAATTAATAAAAAGAACCATCTACCGTAAAAAATAAAGCATACTGGTGTGTAGACATTTCAAAGGAGTTTTGTGTCCTTGTTACAAAGCTGATCCTGGGTAAACGGATACTAATGAAAAAGAAACTGAACCAAAAGATAACTGATACCAAGTGAATAATGTCTTAAAAATACCCTAAAGACCACAAAACTGAGTAAATAAATCCTTAATAGCTTAATGCCTAATCTGTCGTACCCATCCATCATTTTACCAAGTAATTGACTCAGACTGCTCCCCAAGGAAATTAGAACCTCGGAGCCGTCTGATGCCTCCATTTGCCAACCGAGTAACATGGATTTAAGGAAAACCTGGCGGGTATACTGTTTATGTTTAGACGTTGTAGAATTATCGAACCACTTAGGCGATTGAAAACGCCGATTGAATTTTAAAATGTGTGGTACTTGTAAGTCTTGGAACATAGAGACCACATAGAAACAAATACACAAACTTTCAGCTAATATCTGTTCATTTTTTTTTTTTTGTTGTATGAGCGTTCGCCTTCTAAGCAGGGGTATAGGGTTCGATTCAGGGCGGGAACAGAAGTTTTCTCCCCAAGGAAAGTTTGTGTTTCTGATTGTGATTGTGTAGGTATGAAGTGAATGTTTCCGGCACCCACGACATAAGTCATCATAAAGCGTTTACATAAAAACCAATTAATAATCTTTTAGTCAATCAAAGTCTAATGATGATTCAAAATTGTTTATTCAAATGGACCCCAAGAAGGCACTCATGAAAGTTAGTTATTCTAATGCCAGTTTCACAAATTTACGGCTATCTCGAGAGGAACCTGGCAAGAAACTTAGCGGCGTATTTTTCCCATTCTTTTTTCAAGTAAACTTATTTACAAATAAAAAAACTTGCTTCTCTAATAATTATCACTCGTGTTTACTTCGTTTTTTTTTTGTTTCAATTGCATTATTTTTAAATATCTTCGTATATCTTAGTCTAGCATGTTTACCACCCTCGATCTCATAAATTTTTCCTCACGTTAGACTGTGGTGAAACACAATGGTGTATATATTAGAAGTTTGAGACGCTAGAAAATATGTCGATTGATTTTCGTCGCTTTCATTTTGATATACTTCGCTTTTCCAACATCCTATATGACGCTCATGTTATGGTAATTTCATACTCAGACTCTGAATCAAATATACATAATATGATATCCTTCCCCGGTCTCGGTGATTATGGACATTTCTTTCTTATCATCATTCGTAAGTTCTTTCGCCGATTTTACCGTCTTGCATTTCAGGTTTATCTTGGATTTTATCGTCACTTTCGCGTATTTTCAGTGATCTTCAAAATGTTACAATAGTAAAACGTGAGAAGTGAAAAAATAGTAGTTTCTGACAAATATACACAAAATAGCATATATAATGTATAGGTAAACTCTTAGTTTCTCCTTTTTTACCCGACTACTGAGAAGCAAAAGAAAGGTTATAATTACAGCACCGTATGTCACATACATATCTATGTATGTTCGTTTGTTCCTTCATAGCATCCAAATCAATGAACCGATTGTAAAGTATCGTTGAATTTATCTCACTTTTACGGAATAGGGTACATTATTTTATTTAAATGAAATGGCGGCCGTGGTTCTCTATAAAGTAGACAAAAAACAGATACATATAGTAGTCAAACCTATAACACCCCTTCTTTTTTTATTTTTTATTTGTGACAGGCTAGTGTTTGACCACTATCTCACCTGATGGTACGTGACGATGTGATCGAAGCTGGTAAACACACTAGACCTGGAACCTTCTTTTGCGTCGGGGAATAAAAATGTACAACATACGAAATTAAGCGTAAACTTTAAACAACGTAGCACCATCTGGTCTACATCCAGCTGCAAAGTAAACCTGTCCATTACAAAGCTTACTCCATACATCATCCCACAACAAGTAGCCACAGACGAGCATCCGCAGCCTCGGCTCTACAATGGCCGTCCTTGGCCAACCCTCACCCATTCACGACTTACCATTATGTAATATCCAAGAGGTCTTACCAGGGGAATGTAAACTTTGAAACTCTGCAACAAAGTCTAGATTCGTATGTGACAGGTAGGAGGTAAGATTTTCTAGGATTGGGATGCCCGGGCTTAATGATTAGGGGAAACGCGATGGAATGGCCACTCGGAGAATTCATCTCGCTGTGGTACAGAATGAGATTATCGAACTGCCCGTTGGCTTAGTTGCTCGGGTTCGATTCCCGATGAAAGTACAAGTTTTCTCCCGAAGAGAAATTTGTGTTTCTGGTTTTGGATGTGATTGTGTGATGTGAATATTTCCGGCATCCACGACACAAGAATTGAATTTAGTTTGGGCTGTGAGTGTGAAAGCGTTTATGTTATGTATACGTTATTATTAAAGATGTCGTATTAGTAAAGATGACCGTCACACTTCATTTTAATTTTTGTTCACAAGACAGTGGTAATTTTTACAGCGTGATGGATTTCCACATTTTTTTTTTTTGTATTTATGACAGTCTAGTGTTTGACCACTATCTCACCTGATGGTAAGTGACGATGTGATCGAAGCTGGTAAACACACTAGACCTGGAATACGCAGGCTCTCAAGGTTAACTGCCGGAACACCGTATTTGGTTTGGCGGCAGACTTTCAACTTGATGGTGGTAAGCTACTTTGGTAGCAAGCCAGGCGAGCAACTAACAAAATGCTCTACCACCTCTCAAATGTCACCTGATTAGCACCACCCGGGGACCACGTGTAGGGAGTCAGACTTAAGGGGTATCCTCCTACGGACGTGGGTGACTCAGCCCAAAAAGTTCCACAAAGTCCACAAAGTCATGCGCTTGTTTCCAGCTGTAACAGCTGCCCTTTTCCGTAGCGAGTAGTTGGTACATTAACATTAGTACCAGCATCATTATTATTTGCAAAATTACTTAACAACGATTGTATCCGGTCAGGCGAATGCCAAGAACTGACAGGAATTTAACATATTCCAAATCTTTTCATGCTAATTTCGCCGTCATAGTTTATTGTGCTCCCAAAGACCACTACCACATCTACGAATAAATGAGTTAGGAAGTTTAAACCTATAGCAGAACTTTAACTGCTTGCAATTAAAATAATATCTGAGTATTTACATGTGTCTGGTCCACTTAAAAGTGTACCAATTAATAGCTACTATTCATATAATGATAGTCATAAGAATGTTAACGGTCCGTCCGCATGACTTTTACTTTCGAGAATGCAAATGTTTGTAATCTTGGATTCCAAGAGTGGTTAGACTAACGTTAAGTTATCTGGACAATCATTCTGTAATGATCAAGAGTCGAATAGGCATATTCGACTAATAATACCCTGTATTACAGTTATTTTGTAGTTATCAGTGCCGGATCCAGGATTGTTTGGGAGGGGCTTTTGACCCCTCTAGTAGGCTATGTAGCAGAACTCAATTTGTTTAGGGACTAGTAGACTAGTTCGTTTCTAGTGACGGCATGCAATGTTTTTTTCGACTTGAGCCCTCCCCCTTGGTTCAACTGATAGTTATTATTTTAAATTGAACGACTTAGTCGATGTAGCGGGCAATTCGTTGCCCTCTGCGTGTGCCTGTTGGTCTTGGATTCGATTCCCGGCAGGAGCAATTTTCCTTCCGAAAGGATATTTGTGCAGCTGTGTGGACTTAGCACCTAACCTAAAACTGTTCTTATTTAATAAAATTAGTAGTAGACCCAAAAAAATGCTTCTTGTTCCGGATTTCACGCACTTACGATACAAGTCTTTGAACTTAGTATGCGGCTGTGTAAATGCGTTCGTTTGCCGTTTTGTTTGTAAAATGTTTAAATACGTAATCATTTTTGTGTCACTAGTTTTTATTCTTAATATACACGTTTCCTGATCACAGTCCTCCCAAAAAAATTAGCATTTTCTGTCACATTGGTCCAAAATCTTCTAACATACACTTTCTGGGTCACGAGACTCACGAGGCCTCTCAGAGAAGGCAAACTTGCAGTCACACTAAGTTTGATGCCTTATGTCGTGGGTGCCGAAAACATTCACATCACACTCACAATCACAACCAAAACCAGAAATTTCCATGGAAAGAAAACTTGTTCGTGTACGTGTTCGCGCCGGGATACGAATCCGATACCCCTATGCTTAGAAGACAAACGCGCTAAGCCAACGGGCAGTTTTCGTAGTCTCCAACGAGTCTCCATACGAGATTTAGGGATGGTTTTGACGAGAATTTGACTACGATACATCGAATAACAGGGAAAAGAATTAGGTACAGACAGTTGAAAATACCAGACCTGCACTGAGGAATACGAGCTATCCAGTCCAGAACTGATTTTTATAGTCTCTTTTGCCATGGGCCGGACGCCTCCGGTGCGTGACCTGTCTATAATCTAGGGCTGGCCGCAATCCGCAAATTGTATTAGCGTCAGTCACACTGCTGCAGTTGCTATGGACAACAAATAGGTAATTTAAACGCAAGCAAAGCTTAAAAAACCGACTTCACCGCAAAATCTTCGGAACCCCTAAAACAGATTAAATGAATTAAATACGTGTTATTGAGGATAATTCAAAAACTACTCGTCAGATCTTGATCAAATTTAAATAGGAATGCATGGGAATCACCTGCTTGAAATAAAAAAAATATAATCGGTTCACCTAGAAAAAATGTTCTGAGGTAACGCATAAAAAATGCATTCGGTTTGAGGCCTCCTCCTTATTTTTGAAGTCGGTTTAATATTTTGTTTTTTGATTGTCCCGACGAGCTTTTGTCGAGTTTTGAATTGAAACGAACGTTGGGAATACGGAGCTGGGGGTTCATGATTGCTTTGATGAAAAACTGGTTTAACATTTTTATATGGTATGTTGTATTGGGGAATGGGAAATAGTCTATTGTGATGGATGCTCGTTGCATAAACCGGCTTATAAAAAGGGTGGATAAGTAATATTAATACATTATCGATCTTATAATGTAGTCAGCCTCACTAAGACTACTATCTCACCCGCTTGGAATTGATGACGTGGTAGAGTGTGGTAAGTACCCTAGCAAAGGTACGGATTTATCAAATACATTTTATACTTGTATGTATTAAAGAGTCCAAGAACAACTTCCAAACTATGGTAATTCGTATTATATCACTACGAAATATGAATTAAAGATAAACAATAGAACAATGGAAGGTGCTATAACATATAATAATACCCTCGCGTTTCTATCTCGACTCACCTTGAGGCAAATAAAATACATACTGTAAATACATAAATAAACAAATGTGGAGAACGCAGGATATTATATATTGTTTTAGAAATTCTTTACGATGTAACCTAAATATTTCTGTATCTACAGGAATACCATGGTTGGTTAATAGCAGAGTAGACTTTCCTTGAAATTAACTATTATACAGGAAGTCAATAATTGTAGTGGTTATTTTTGATCGAATTAAAACGAGATTCTATTCCCTAGTAATACATTATTAATATGTTTATGTTTAAAGCGTTTATTTACCTAGGCGTTTAAATCGACCACGTGGTAACCATACCGATCAATGAACGAGGCTCCGAGGTCTCAAAACAAGCATTTTCAAGGCAGTTAATGTCAGAGAGGCAATCTGACTACATAATCATACCAAATCTTATTCTCACCATGGATTCAAGAGGACGGGAAGGATCCATTCTTCGCTCTTAGTCTTAGATTATTCTCCCTTTAGAAATGGCGCTGACCTCACTTATGAATAATTAAGAAGCAAGCAAAGCTTAAAAAGCCTTTTTCACCGATTTATCTTCAAAACCATTGATCATCAGATTAAATTATTTTTTTTATACCTGATAAGCAAGCATTTTACCACAATCTCACCTGATGGAAAGTGTTGATGCGGCCGAAGATGTAGCATGCTTGCCTAGAAGGTACCTATTCATTCTCGACTTGAAGACTTCCAGATTATACCGTTCGGGGAACAAAGACGAGGGCGATGAGTTCCACTCCTTCGCAGTACGGATGATAAAAGTAGAAGCGAAACGCTTCGAGCGAATATAAATACGCATTATTCAGGATAACTCTAAAACTACTGGTCTTTATCAAATTTTAATGTGACCACATAGTAAGGAACAGCTTTTAAATAAAAAAATAAATCTACAAAATCGGTTCACCTACAAAAAAGTTCTGAGGTATCACACATAAAAAAATACAGTCGAATTGAGAACCTATTTTTTTTTGTCAGTTAAAAAAAAAGCATAGTCGACTTGAGTACCTCCTTCTTTTTTGGGAAGTCGGTAAAAAGGTAAAGGAGATGAAGTCATCTTGCAAACATCATGAATCATAGTCACTGATAGGAATTCCGTTATCTTTACGCAGTGTCCTCAATCTGGCATCTACAATGAACCTCCACCACCATTAATGATGACAGTTCCTGACCAAAAACCGAGGCAGACACTTCGCCTCCACTTGTCTAACTGTGTCGCCCAAATCAAAGCGAGTGCCGCATAATTAATGACTGCTACATAGGCGTGCTGAGATTTAGGTTGAAGACAGTTGTGTAGATTTGTACAAAAACAGCGGCGTCAGACGACTGCTTAATTCAGATTTCAGACAAAAGACAGTAGAAGAACTAAAGACAAGTCAATTTATTATAGTTCAAAAAACCCGACTGCGAAAAATGTGAACAGACTTTTTAGATATTTTACACTTTTTTACCGACTTCCCAAAAAAGGAGGAGGTACTCAAGTCGACTGTATTTTTATTTTTTTTATGTGTGTTACCTCATTTCTTCTCTCCACGTGAGTCAGTTTCGAAATTTTTTTTTAGTTTGAAAGATGTTGCTTTCTTATTGGTCCCATTTAAATTTGATCAAGATCTGATCAGTAGTTCTTGAAATATCGTCAATTATGCCTATTGTATGGACTACTTTGACGATGTGCTCGTTTACCCGACTTCAAAAGTTACCTCATAACTTCTTTCGTTGTGAGCTGATTTTGGTGATTATTTTTTTATTTAAAGCTGGTGCGGTGAAGTCGGTTTTTTAGCTTTGCTTGCGTTTAATTATTCTTTAATAAGTCCTATTATATGGTTTTAGTATAAGAACTGTATTAAAGCTTTATTATAAGTACCTACTGAACATTAAAGTAAGAATGGTTGCTAAAAACTTTAAATCGTTATAGATCCTGAACGGTCATTCGAAATGAAAAATGGTAACTGAAACGTAAAGATAATTTTCAAATACCTATTCAACGATACCCCACTTGACCCAGTGAGTCGATTTTTTTTTCACAATATGGTGTCTGGCTGTCGCCATTTTGAATTTTTGATTACTGACATGTCTTTATTGACACTCGCACAATTAAAATTAGGATAAATCGATTGACGTAGAAATCACCAAAATCGGCCTACGCGTTTAGTCTCTGGATTTCCACAAAGGAACAAACATACATAATTATATAGGCTGATAAACACTTTACCCTCATTTGCGTCGCGCATTCGGGTAACACTTACACCGAGTACCCGAACACGCACCAAAAATTACACTTCAACAGAGTGAGATCTCTAAGTTGACTTGGTTGTTTGTCCGTCCGTATAACATAAAATAAAATCTTCCATAAGATCGTCACCCAACCTTAGGTACCAGGCTTAGGTACTCACACCATCGTCGTACCCAAAGTGTCAGACATCGCGTGCTGCCGGCACAGGCTTAGGTACTCACACCATCGTCGTACCCAAAGTGTCAGACATCGCGTGCTGCCGGCACTGGGTCATGCCATTACAGCCGAACGGCCGGCAATTGCCGCGGAAGTGTTTACCATCATGGACCAGCTCATTGTTGCAAATTGGTCGTGTGTTCCGCTGATGGTTCGCCGTTTGTGATAAAGGTTTCGCGGAATGCGGCTGGGGACTTTGTATGCACAAATGCAGTTAACTAAGGATTGAGGGATTTAGAAACGAGGCGTATACAATACTTAACTTAGATCAAAGTACATAAGACAATGTTTTATAAAAAATTAAGTGTAGCATGGGTTTAGCACTAAATAAATTCGACAAGTGCTAGTCTGACTCCTACATCGAAGCAACTGGAACACTGCCATTGGTGTAATTTGGGCAACAAGCCATATATATAAACATAACATAAACGCATGTACACTCACAGCCCCACACTTAGTTCGATGACTTGTATCGTGAGTGCCGGAAACATTCACATCACACACACAATCACATCTATGCATTGTATTCCTAATTAATTTTGCTTATTTACATGTTATAATAACCAAGTACTAACATATCTTTCTTTTGTTCCCAGGACATTGTTGTGAAGTGCTAAGTGCTTCGATGAGACGCCTTTAGTTCCCAGTAGAGGGAGCGCGACGCCACGCTGCTCGGTTTACTAACTTGTAAGTATTGGACAAGTCTCCTCATTTTGTTACACTTGTTAATGACAAGGATGCATGGAGGCAAACTGCACAGGCTCTTTCTAGCGACTACCATAATAACACCTAGGTTAAGAAACTTATGTATTAGAGATTAAGAATGTTTAAAAAAAAAAAAAAAAATGATTGAAAAAAATATGCGCCGCCGAGTTTCTTGCCAGGTTCTTCTCGAGATGGCTGTAATTTTGCGAATCTGGCAATAGATTAATTAACTTTCATGAGTGCCTCTTTGGGGCCCATGTGAATAAACGATTTTGATTTTGATTTTGATTTTGTTGGTGACTAAACATTAGGTAATCTGTGGCTAAACGCCCGTATTTACAGAAATATCTAAGACATGTCTTCACTCTCCAGCATTTCATGGATCTTCCATGTCTACGTGACATTTACTATAGTTAGTCAGTAACATTCTCGATAACTCAGTCAGGTTCCGAATATCTTGCCGAAGGTATCCGGTCCTGATTAAGAATCTCCGGAATTTGCTGGAATGTGGTCCAATGTATTAATATATGTTAACGTTCTAGCGGAATATAAATTTGCTTCGCATTTCATCTAGCCTTGAGTTTCAGATTTAGTTTTCAGCAAGTAATTTCCGGCGATTCTTAATCCGGACCGGATACCTTCGGCAAGATATTCGGAACTTGAATGAGCTATCGAGAATGATAAGTTGGTTAAAATCGGAATAATAACTAATGAGACCACATTAGTTATTATTCCGATCTTTAATGTCCGATTAAGGAAACCCAATTACAAATGGCAAAATAAAAATTGTAATCTACCTCCGACTCTCCGAACGGCTGCACCGATTTTCATCTAACATAGCTAAAAACCAACAAAACGAAATTAAAATGTCCAGCCGTTTGGAAGCTACAATGTCTGAGACAGACCCGCAGATACAAAATACAAATTTATAACACACACTGATGGAGGAGCACCGACTGTTCCGAAACTAGTCTCGTAACAATGCGAGAAAACAACTGTGAGTGAAATCGTTAAATACTTATTTGTAATGCTTACGAATCTTTCGATTAAACAATTGTCATCTACATCCAATCTGTTCTCTTTATTCGGTTTATCCAAACGTCTTTGAACTTGGCCTTGACATTACCGACGGCGCATTATGTCCACAATATTGTCATTGTTATTTAATGGTATTACAATTGAGAACGCACTCGAACGGGTGGTAATTAGCGTGACTGTTTCGCTAGCTGTCTGCATTAGTTACTTGTTTAGTTTTCCTTTATGTAGATTATGACAAATTCTTGATGACTCAGTTGGCACAGTGGGCAGGTCACTGCCATCTGCGCCGTGGGTCCTGGGTTCGATTTCCGACAAGAATCACTGCACAATTTGCAATTTGCAAGCCTATGTCTTTGGTGCCCCTTATGAATATTAAAGCATATCCCACCATAGACCGCATCGTCGCTTTCCATCAGGTTAGATTGCAGTCAAATGCTTGCCTATTGTTCATAAAAAAAACCAAGCTTGAGACTGTGAGTCATTTTAAAACTTTTGTCTTGTTTATTATCATTATCAATACCACCGCATTTGTCGCAGATCCACACCATCAATAATAATTTGTCATTGACCTCCTACGCCTGTTCCAAATCTGCAACATTCTAATGAGCTGAATTGTCAAGCTGGTGCCTAACGATCAGCCGTCATGTGATAATCAAATTACGTCGCCATATCCATTACTGGAATGACAAAATGGCTGGAGTGGCCAACAATCATCCAATAAAACAAGGTCGATGCTCCCGGCCCCGCCTGTTGATATAGGCCTGGTCGTTGTCTGCCTGTCGCGGATGGATGGAGACGCATTGAGCGGCGGATGTGCAGGTCTGGACTGAGAGATAAGCTGATGCTAAGAGTACCTACAGCTATGAGAGAACCTTTCGCAGTTTTATTTTCAAAATAGTATTATTTTAGATACTGTCTGTTAGATCTATTACTGTTATATATTATTTGTTAAATCCTAAATTCTGATAACAATATATCAAATCAAAATCGTTTATTCACATGGGCCCCAAAGAGGCACTCATGAAAGTTAATGATTCTATTGCCAGATTCGCAAAATTACAGCCATCTCGAGAAGAACCTGGCAAGAAACTCGGCGGCGCATTTTTTTCATTCATTTTAAAAAAAAAATCTTAATCTCTAATACATAATTTTATTAACCTAGGTGTTATTATGGTAGTCGCTAGAAAGAGCTTGTGCAGTTTGCCTCCATGCATCCTTGTCATTAATATAGTCGATCGTTTTATAGTAAGCTTTCTTAATTAATGCCCGTTTTATTACAGATTTAGGTACCTAGGTTCAAACTAAATGTTAAATTTGCGGAGTGGGGACCTGGTGACCTGTAATACAGGTTTTTTTTTAAACCTACATCAGGCACCAGTCTCTCACAACACTGGTTTACGCTTTAGTTATAAGTACCTTAATTGTTAACTTGCAGATAAGTATACCTGTGTGAGAAAAAAAAACATTATTATTATTTAGACTAACCTTGACGATGAACTGTTTAAGTTAACTTAACGTGGATTTTGACAAATTCTTGATGACTCAGTTGGCACAGTGGGCAGGTCACTGCCATTGCGCCGTGGGTCCTTGGTTCGATTTCTGGCAAAAGCACAGTTTTCCTTCTCAAGGGATATTTGTGCTTCTAGTTCTTGGTGTGATTGTGTGTGTGATGTAAATGTTTCCATCACACACGTGTCACGGTAGTCACACGGTAGTCTTTGAACTATGTATTTTAATAAAAGTACTATTATAATATAACTTTTATTATTCGAATTGCAAAGGAATGGAACACCCTTGAACCTTTGAACTGCCCATTAGCTTAGTTGGGTGCGTATTCGCCTTCTGAGCATGGGTATCGGGTTCGATTCTCGGCGGGAACACAAGTTTTCTCCCCAAGGTAAATTTGTGTTTCTGGTTCTGGTTGTGATTGTGTGTGTGATGTGAGTGTTTCTGGCACCCACGACAAGTCATCGAACTTAGTGTGGGGCTGTGAGTGTGAATGTGAAAGAAACATTTGCATATCACAACCAGAACCAGAAGAACAAAGATTAGAAAGGAAAATTGTGCTCCTGCCGGGAGTAGAATTTATACCCATGGCGCAGAGCCTATTGCGCCAACTGGTCGTTAAATGCTAAGCCTATACTATAGGTCTCTAGTCTATCAGAGAAAAAAAAAATATAAGTTCTTTACTATAAGAACTAATATCATTATTATTCCATCAATATTTAATTTACCTGCCCTTATAATTTACTGCCTAACTTCACATATATTGTTTTTATTTAAAACTTGCTGCGCCCCGAAGTTTTACCCGTGTAATTCCCGGATCCGCGGGAAGTATCCTTAACATAGGATACTTCCCGCGGATGCCAGCTACCTCCATACCAAATTTTACCAAAATTGGTTCAGCGTGAAGAAGTAACAAACAAACAAACACAAACTTTCGCTTTTATAATATTAGTGTGATGCTTATGTGACTAAAACACACGGCTATCACACAAAAATAGATAGGCACGACAAACCCGTCACTACTTTTACTCTCAAGCAATTCAAACGATAGAAGTTTATACAGGTCATGTAGTGATGATATAGCATTCTATTGTGGTCAAATAACTACTTCACATATTCTGCAAACAATACCACCGCTTATGAAGAGCCCATACGCTTATCTCGATAAGGAGCCAGCTTACCATATAATGGTTGTGCGCATTTGTCATCAATTACTTGGTATGCCGAGTCCATATTGTCAGCGAACACGAACAGTCGTCACGATCTGGAGTCGTGAGCGAGATCCACCAGTAATTAGGGTTCGTGGTATCGTCGGTTACGAGAAACGATACCAGTATCTAATACTAAGTATCTGATACTAGATATCGGCAAGTATCGATATGTACTCGGTAGGTATTGTTGTTATCGGTGATTTTTTGCACAAGCTTAGTAAAATCGTTCCCAGTCTCCTAAACACGATAGATAGGGCTCAGTTCAAAATTATTTTTTATAGGTCTGCTCGATAAAATATTAATGCTATAACAAAATTGCGCATGTCGACATGTTTATCATGTTAAATCGAGACTATAACTTGGCAACCCTTATTCATAAAGGTATAAAATGTTCGATAAACGCTATATAGGTCAAATATGTTTTGTTTTACCTGATGTAAAATATTACGCTTCAGAATAAGATAAAACATATTTTCACTATGGAAGGTTTATGGAACGTTTCATCTTTTCTATCGACTTCTCATAAAAGGAGGAGGTACTCAAGCCGACTGTATTTTTTTTATGTGTGTTACCTCATAACTTCGTTCCACGTGAACCGATGTTGAATTTTTTTTTGTTTGAATGTTACTTTCTAATTGGTCCCATTTGATCAAGATCTGATCAGTAGTTCTTGAAATATCGTCAATAATGCGTGTTTAGTACATCTAATCTGATCAAAGTTCCAAAGATAAAGCGGAGAAATCGGTTTTTTTAAGCTTTGCTTGCGTTTAATTACTATGATTATAATATATTTTATTTAATAGATTGGTTTGATTATTGAGGACGCACCAAAGTGTCCTTAAATGATTGCATGTAGCCAACGCGTATTATTGTGTAGTTCATTACTTTTTTAATGTTAAAACTATCGTGAGTATTACACATTATGTTATATTCGTCTTAAAACACGAAAATTTTGACTTACTTTGTAGTTAACTAGTTTCGGACAAATTAGTTGTCCTTCATCAGGATGAGTCAGACTCGCGCCGAGGCCCGAGCCGCACGCCTCTGCGTATCGCGCGTCTGACTCATCCTGATGAAGGACAACTAATTTGTCCGAAACTAGTTGACTACAAAGTAAGTCAAAATTTTCGTGTTTTAAGCCGAATATAACATAACATAGTTCATTACTGTTGGTTATCAATGTCATTACATCGAGTCCAGAGGTCAAAATGCCGATATACAATCATATTAATACTCAATTAACTAAGTGAATATTAAGTTATTATTTATTTGTTACCTATTAACTAATTAATGGATGTAGATAAACCGTGATAATAAATACTCGATCCAGATAAGTTTAGTATCGATACAGTATCGTTATAAATATTCGTTGGGAGTATCGTTCGAACCCTAGTTGTAATTACAGTGGCAGAGTATAATGTGTGCTTTGCTTTTAGCACCATTTATTGAGTTAGTGTTGATGATCTAAATGGGTGTTATCTTCCGGGTGTGTCGGTAGTATCACACAAATCATAATAACTCTGTAGATTCATTTACTAAGCAATTTCGTACTGTCTTGATCGAAGATTCCAATGCAAGTAGAACTTATAATCTATATATTACTTACTGACTTACTATATGACTTATAACTATATATTTGAACTGCTCGTTGGTTTGGGTGGCATTCGCCTTCTATGCAGGGGTATCGGGTTCGATTCCCGGCGGGAACTCGAGTGTTAATATTGTATTGTAATAAACAGTTGTGTAATAAACAGTGTTATTAGTGTATTGTAAAAAAATGGTAATAAAGTTAAGCGTAGTATTTTTAGGGTTCCATATCCAAAGGGTAAAACGGGACTATTACTAAGACTCCGCTGTCCGTTCGTCTGACACCAGGTTGTATCTAATGAACCGTAAAAGTTAGACAGTTAAAAATTCCACAGATGATGTATTTCAGTTGCCGCTATAACAACAAATACTAAAAAACAATAAAAAAAATACATAAGGGCGCTCTCATACAACAAACGAGATTGTTTAGCTCGGTTTTGCTCGATATTGATAACGGCAACGGGTAGACGCTTGAAATAATCACAGAATATTTAGATATATATTCACTTGGGCTCCCATACAACAAACATTTCTTTTGCCGTCTTTATAGATAACGAAAATAACCCTTCGTGCGCGAGTCCGACTCGCACTTGCCCGGTTTTTTATCTGCAAGTTTCACGGAGAGTCGTGTATACCAGCTAGTATTAAGATTTGTAAGCCATAAAAGCTTTTATTTAAATTTTCCTTATCATGTACTATAAACGTAATAACGGTGCAGTTATAAATGATGCGTCACGAATTGTACATGA
The DNA here is from genome assembly GCA_948107665.1 of Lomographa bimaculata. NCBI lineage: Eukaryota > Metazoa > Arthropoda > Insecta > Lepidoptera > Geometridae > Lomographa > Lomographa bimaculata. Next base: position 4,632,891 of record OX403602.1, on the reverse strand, counting down.
AAGATTAAATCGTCTAGGTGTACCTACACGGTCCGCACGGGTTGCCATGCAAAGTACTGTTGGAGTTAGATGTTCAGATAACATTTTATTGCAAATAATTAAACGCAAGCAAAGCTTAAAAACCGACTTCACCGCTTTATCTTCGGAACCTTGATCAGATTTTATGTATTAAACACGCATTATTGACGATAACTCAAAAACTAGAGATCAGATATTGATCAAATTTCAATTGGACCACATGAAAAGCACCAGCTTTTAAATTTAAAAAAATCATCAAAATAGGCTCACAACGAAAGAAGTTATGAGGTAACTTTTGAAGTCGGGTAAACGAGAACATCGTCAAAGTAGTCAATAATACCTATATAATTAATTCTAATCAAGGGTTCCGAAGATAAAGCGGTGAAGAAGGTTTTTTAAGCATTGATTGCGTTTAAAATATATTTCTTTCTTCAATTCAAACTGGTACGAATCCTGGTTCACCGTGCTAATGTTATTTTACTCATTCTACAATTCATAGAACGACTCAAGGAACTGATATTAAAAATAAATCCAATTTACAACAATATTGTTATTGTTGGATACTGGAGCACTGCCAACAGTTTACTGAGCCTTGGACGTGGTGTACGAAACGTGTTCTCTGTCACTCATATTTCTATTGTGAATTGGTACGAGCATTTGACTTATCTATTGAATTGCAGTGCGTTAACCTCTCACTGTGCCATTCAGTTTGCATGAACAGTTCAAAATTACTTGTTCTATTATATGAAAGGAAGATTCTGTACGAGTTCTTTGAAATACAACCTTTTTATATGACGAAAACTAGTGGGGGTAAGTAAACACTATAATTATAATGTTTCCCGGTGTGTAATACAAAAAAAATATTTCTAAGGTAGGTTTTTACGGCACATCCTTTTTTTTACCGACTTCCCAAAAAAGGAGGTACTCAAGTCGACTGTATTTTTTTTTTATGTGAGTTACCTCATAACTTCTTTCCACGTGAGCCGATTTTTTTTTTTTAGTTTGAAAGATGTTGCTTTCTAATTGGTCCCATTTAAATTTGATCAAGATCTGATCAGTAGTTCTTGAAATATCGTCAATAATGCCTATTTAATGGACTACTTTGACGATGTTCTCGTTTACCCGACTTAAAAAAGTTACCTCATAACTTCTTTCGTTGTGATCCGATTTTGATGATAATTTTTTTATTTGAAAGCTGGTGCTTTTCATGTGGTCCCATTGAAATTTGATCAAGATCTGATCTTTAGTTTTTGAGTTATAGGCAATAATGCGTGTTTAATACGTTAAATCTGATCAAGGTTCCGAAGATAAAGCGGTGAAGTCGGTTTTTTTAAGCTTTGCTTGCGTTTAATTATTTAATTCGTCACTTCAGATGCCCAACCTTTTTATGTGACGAAAAGTGGTGGGGGTAAACATTAATGAATAATTGTAATGGTTCCCGATATTTAATACAAAAGTTTCAATTCTAACGTGTGAATTTACGACACACCCTATTTTTATTTCGTCACTTCAATCATTGGACATACGTCCACTTGTTTTTTTATACCCTATCGCACACACAGCCCCACACTATGTTCGACGACTTGTGTCGTGAATGCCGGCAACATTCACATAACTTAATGTTGAAAGTTGTGTTTCTACCGGGAATCGAACCCGATGTCCGCTGATTAAAAGGCGCTTTAATTTGACTTTTTTTGTGCGGGGACATTGACTCTACTGACTAAGAAGCTAGGGAATCCCTGAACGAAAATTAAAGTATGTGCTGTAGATTATGATATAAGGCCACTAGATGATGCGGGATGTTATTGACTGTGTCACTATACGCATAACGCAAATAAGAATTAATGGTTTCTAATTACTCTGTGCTATTCCGGAGCCATTTTTAACCCCTAGCTGCTGGACCTATTTTGATTTAGTTTATTTTTGTTTCAAAGGTGACTTGAGCCTGAGTGTTCTTAGTGATGATTATTGTGTAGCCAGTGCAGCCCTTTTCCAGATATCAGATTATCTTGTTATTCCAGAAATACATAAAAGATTTGGCGACTTTTTTGTTATGTTTATTTTTCATAATGTGTTTTAATGAATTTAAAAACCTTTTATAATGGAGAATTTACTGATTCTATGACTAATCACAAAATTTCGCCAACGACTTCATCTTTGAATCTAAAATTTTGCAGGTTTTAATTTACAGTCAGCTAAGAAATATTTTAAGTTTATCGGGGTGAAAGACAGCTAAATAATGATACATTTAATTTAAAAAAGAAATAGATCTTAGCTTCATTGGAGGTAGAAAGTCGTTCCAAAACCACAGAACATAAGTAGTCCTATTCCGTGTTCTCAAACCATGTGGCGCTATGTTTAAAACATTTTTTGCAGACATCATATATCAATTACGACGATTTTGAATTTTTATACTTTTCTACACTCAACCATAACCCATAAAAGCTTTAATCGCATCGATAACAAATCATTATCGTTATTTCTGATTCGTTCAGAAAAGAAAACGCCTAAGAAAATCCAATCAAGATGTCGGTCCGTAATTAATATTAGATATCCAAAAGGTTACAATAGAATCGATCAGTCACTTTCATACGGCAAAAAGTTAGCAGTGACAGTGAAATAATACGTTGTACAACAGATACAGCGTAATGTATTATGTATGTATGTTATGTGTGAATGGTAGTCACGTAATCGACGTTTACTGCACATATAGGGAGCAAATTGACTTTCCATCCAGCGCGGTTTTTGGGCTGTTGTAATCGTATGGTACCATATATACTTTTAAGGCCCTCGGTACTACAAGATGTACAAAATGTAGTCATTAAAACCCTAAGCATTGAATTCGTAAGTAATCATAACAACAGCCATAGTCCTTGTTGTGTATTACTGTGTGTTTTATGATTACATGGACGTGGAATGATCTGGGTCTGAATAAATATGTTTATTTAGTACTTCTTGTAGTACTGTGGGCCTTAGGAGAATGTTCTTATGTAATTTGGAACAGATGACAGTTTCATCACACGACTATTTGTTGTTTTCTTAAACACCAACGTCCAACTCTATTGTGTATTCTTCTCCATCCAAAGATTAGTATAGAATTACACTTATAAAATTATTATGTTATTTAAATTCTAAAGTTAAGCTAGAATGAATCAAAAAACGTAATAAAAAGTGATAAAAATGCGTGACGTCAGTTCACACATTTTTCATGACAATTATTGGTCAACTTTCCTTGACGGCAGCTGCGATAAAATTTACTTGGCGCTGATTGGCTTATGGATGTCACAGAAAGAACATCAAAATGGCTGCGTTTAAAATTGCTCGAACATGCTCCAATTTTGAAATGTAATGTAATGTTTTTATGAATGAAATGAAACTTTCTGAGTCGTTAAGTCGTGAGGACAATACACTCCATTCCTGTTCAAAAGTACCTCCATTAACACACGCTACTAAAAAAGGTGTCAATTGGCTATCAGAGTGTTTACTCGCGCGATTTCCCCGCGTTTAATTGTCGCCACAGATTGTTTAACAATCGCTACAATGCGCGCGCGCATGTTACGTGACGCGGCGCGCATGCTTTTAGCGTCATGCGCGATTTATATTGATGTTATTCGTAGTGAAAAGTGACGACCGGCATGCGGTATTACCCGAGGGAATGCGGTCGTTTACCCGTAGCTCGTTGTCACTTTATGAGAGGATTGTTATCCTGTTGTTTGCTAAAATATACAGATAATGTGAAACATTACTTGACGACCCTGTTGGCGCAGTAGGTCTTTGATTTCTGCGCCGTGGTTCCTGAGTTCGATTCCCGCCAGAAACATTGTTTTCCTTTCAGTTTTTCAGAAGCATTGTTTAGGGACGTTTCTACTCCAGGTTCTTCTTGCCTGTGACTTTGTTTACATTGTTTTTTGAGCGTTGTATGAACTGCCCCTTTTCTCCCCGAAGGAAAGTGTTTTTGGTACTGAGCGTGTATGTATGATGAATGTTTCTGGCAGTCACGCTATCGATCTTAATGGGGGTTGTGAGTGAGAAAGCATTTTTTTAATTCAATACAGGCAAACATTTTACAACTACTTCAAGATGGTAAGTGATGATGCAAACGACGATGGAGCATGTTTGCCTAGAAGATACCTGATCACTCGTGACTTTAAGACTCCCTAGGCATTATACTTATCGGGAAACACAGACTCGGGCAAGGAATTCCATTCCTTAGCGTTGCGCATAATAAATGTGGAAGCAAATCGCTTCGTGCGTATTTGTGGAATATCAACTACATAACGATGTCGCAATGGAGTTTGTCTGGTGGTCAGTTGAAAATTATAATAAATTATTAGAGTTCTCTATGGTTCTATTAAGCGTACCTTTACAAACTGCTTGATACAACGACCAATTGACATCTAGGTTCAACAAGGCATTCGTTGATCGTCGTTTAGTTGATCAATAGCAATTAGTCAAAGTAAATCGCAGCGAGATCGTTTGGTTCAATTTATTTAATGTATAAATACTTCAAAGGCTCGGCTAAAAGATTGGCAACATAAATATAGTTAAATGACGCGGAATTGTCGTAATTCAATCAGAAAGTTCGAACGCTGTTAATTTGGTAGTTTCGTTTTTCATTAGCCACGAGCTATATATTTTTAAACAGTTGTGGATATAAGAGCGTCATCTATCTAGAAAACTATCCACACTCGTTAAGCCATGCCGGATGTCTTCAGGCGGCCTGAAAAATCCTGAGACTAGAACTGCCTACTAGTCTATCCGAAAAGCAAGCAAGTGAAGTCGAAAAAGAGGATTCCACTTCAGTAATAGCCAATCCTTCTATCAATAAAATAAATTTTGATAACCGCCGCGTGTCGGTAATTTTTGTACAAACATCATAAAAAAATATTTAACAAAATTCGGAAAAAATACCGTTCTGTCGTGAGCCGGACCCATATTTAAAAAGGGTTAGCTCAGAATCCTTTTTAAATATGGGTCCGGCTACGGAGGGTTTGCCATCTCAATCAATTTTACTTACCTCTCTGGAGTCAGAGACAGGGGTGCATTTAATGGGACAGCGCCCAGCTTATTTTTAACCGACTTCAAAGGATGAGGTTTTCAATTTGACTGTATTTTTTTTATGTTTGTTACCGCTAGTCCATTTTATTGCTTGCAATGTTGATATGTTCATTTGTTTAGGTCAAATCTTAAATTAGAAGCTTTTGTTATCCTATAGAGAGTTGAATTTTTACAAGCTTATTCAGTTCTGATGAATGCATGTTTATGTATAAAAGATTTCCGATCTTGAATAAAAAAAAACTTATATTATAATAATTTATTTTATTTTAATTTTACTAGAGCCTTGTTAAACTGTTTCACTGTATCACCGATAAAAAATAATTCATATTTTCGTAACGTGTCCGAATTATACAAATTGCAAAACGATGCCTATCAGATCATCATTTAAAAATGGCAAGGTCTTCACAAGCTTTCTGATCAAAACGTTTCATAACAAATAGAGTTTGTAATAAATAGCTTTACGTCGATAATTAAACGGCGTTTCCGTAGACTAAATGATAGTTACTGCCATTACTCATCATTACTATAAGTCATTACTATCAAACAGCGATGAGTTTCTGTTGTAACTTTTATTAAATGTTTGAAATATACACGAACGTTTATATATTTGACCTACACTAACATGTGCATTCATTAACAATGTATATGTTTACTTGCTTGTTGTATGGACAAGTGGGCAGTCCTGGAGCTGGGATTATTATTGCCTTTTAATTTATATTCTATTACGTCCATATTTTAAAACGGCTTTCATTCGTTTTGTTTCATACTAGGGAATGGTAAATTAACATTTTTGCCAGGTTTTTCTCGGGATGGCTGTAATTTTGCGAATCTGACAGTAGAAGTATTAAGAGTCATAAGAGTGTGTTTTGGATCCCAAGTGAATAAACGATTGCTTCGGCGACGCGACGGCTGCTGCGGAAAGCTCGCTCGCCTCGCACTATTTGTGTAGACCAGTAAATTCACCACTCCTCCTCGCTTTATGCGGGTTGGTCCATCTAGTTCTACGACCAGTCTTTCTACAAAAATGTTATGTTGTTTGATGAGAGCAAATAGTTCTATTTACTGAGGGGTCATTTGTCAATAGCGGCTACAAAGCTGATCTTGTTGCTTCCTAAATATTTGAAAACAGTACAATGCTTTTACTATAAAATTTTATTATGATGAAATTTATTGAATTGCTCATTGGCTAAGTTGGTTAAGCGTTCGCCTTATAAGCAGAGGTATCGGGTTCGATTCCCGGCAGGAACGCAAGTTTTCATTCTGATGGAAAGTAACGATGTAGTCGTAAGGTGGAGCACGCTTGCTCAGTAAATACCTAATCAGTTTTTTTTTTTAAACACCCAAATTGTACCTTTCGGGTAACAGAGATGACGACAAAGCGTTCCATAGAAGAACTGCTCGTTGGCTTATAAAGGTGGCGTTCGCATTCTAAGCAGAGGATTATCAGGTTCGATTTCCGACTGGAACACAAGCTTTCACCCCAAGAAAATTTGTGTTTTTGGTTCTGGTTGTGATTGCGTGCGTGATGCGAATGTTTCCGGCAACCACGACACAAGACATCGAAATTAGTGTGGGGCTGTGAGTTTGAAGCGTTTATGTTTATATATTTCGCATGTACTAATACCACCTTGATAATGTACTTAATTCTTGCAATAAATTACTATAAGATTTATAAACAACGCTACAAAATCTGAGTAAAAGTGATTACCGTTGAACGTAATGTGATTACGTCACTGCAAATTAAAATACCACCTGCCGTAACAACTCTCCACATGAACACACACCTTTACAACGCAGTATTATAAAACTATTACATATTACTCACTGTTTATATTTTATATTGGAATTCACTTAACCTTGATACGGTATTGATAGTTATGAATCACTCGTTGCATAAATGTTAAAGATTTTTTCAATGGTGTAATTTTTATGTATTACGTCCACTGTTATTTTATCCCATGTAGGTTACGCGCCTAAGACCAAGGACAGCGTTTTTCGAATATAGCGTTTTATTCGCGTTATATATTAAGCGTTTGACCACTATTTCACCTGATGGAAAGTGATGATGCGGCCGAAGATGTGACATGCTTGCCTAGAAGATACCTATTCACTCTTGACTTAAAGACTCCCAGATTATACCCCTCGGGGAACAAAGACGCAGGCAATGAATTCCATTCCTTCGCTGTACGGATGATGAACGTAGAAGCAAAACGTTTCGAGCGAACTGGAGGTATGTCAACCATAAATGGATGACGTTTGACAGTTTGTCTGGTTGTTAGATGGTATAATGGGCATGGTGGAATTAATTCATGTAATTCCAGCGCACACTCTCCAAAATGCAAACGATAGAATACCGACAGATTTGCGACCATACGTCTGTGACCGAGGCTCTGCAATCTGAACTCAACTAGCTTATTATCGCCAATGAGTATTTTTGCTCTTCGGTCAATAGAATCAAGACCAACGAGCTGGTACTTAGCGGATCCATCCCAGAGATGCACGATGATATGCTAGTGTAAGATGGATAATTTACTCATTAGAAAAGATACTCGTAATGATACATCTGGTCTTTTATCAGGATGATATTATGACGTGAATTACCAATAAAAAAAACTATACACCCCTATAACTTATTCGTAGGATGTGAAGTAACATTGTCAATGTATATGTCCTTGAATATGAAACTTACATCCGTGCTCCACTTTATAATAAACGTTCATCGGCTGACTCGATAGCATTCTAGTTTTAATTGCAAATATCCTCATGTATAGAATGTCGACATTTACACAGTGCATGTATGATGTAATCAATACTTCTGCTATACTGTGACACAGTCATCATCACCCTTTTCAATGATACGTAACATTTTTGAGTTGCTAAGAATTAGTGGTATTTAGTAACGACACAAAATAATGCTTTTATATTTTGACAATATACAGGATGTTAAAAACTAACCCGACTTATCAAATCAAAATCTTTTATTCACATGGTGCCCCAGAGAGGCATTCATGAAAGTGAATGACTCTACTGCCAGATTCGCAAAATTACAGCCTTATCTTATTTAAATGCTTTTAAATTTGGAATTTTAATGAATAAAATCTGATAAAAATGCATGGAAAATTCGAAATAGCAAAACGCACGCTATTGGCTAGACTGATTTTTCCTTAACGGAAGCTATGATAGGATCGCGGACGTCAAAGAAAGAATATCAAAATGGCCGCTGGTAAATATATTATGTTTTTATAAACGAAATTTAATTTTCGGCAATACAGAGTGTTTGGTAGAGGGTTAGTCAAACGTGGTGGACGTGTAGTTGGACCTATTTGAAAAATAAAAGTTCGCGTAAAAGCCGCTAGGTGTTGTTGTTTTTTATCGTTGATTTTGTTATATTCGACCCAGTTGGCGTAGTGGGAAGGTGTCTGCCCTCTGGCCTGTGGGTCCTGGGTTCGATTCCCGGCAGGAGCACAAATTCCTTCCCAAGGGATATTTGTGCTTCTGGTTCTGGGTGTAATGTGTGTGTGATGTGAATGTTTCCGGCACCCACGATACAAGTCTGAACTCAGTGTGGGGCTGTGAGTGTGAATGCGTTTGTTTGTTATTTTTTAGAAATTCCATGGTGGCATTTAGTTTTTTTAAATTGAGTAGGCAGTCTCCCACTTGATTTTTGTTTTTTAAATAACATATAGTTTTATTTTTGAAACCATTTTGTTTTTATCTGAACACTGTTAAAATTATTTTATATCCGTACACTAGACTAATGACTTCTTCAGTTAGTTTAATTATATTTAAGGCGTTGTTGGCAGCTCACGGTTTCAGCTGGTTTCAGTTCTGTTATTCTGTTGCTAGCTATAATTGTTATACAAAAGGTTTGGGCTAGTGGGCGCAGTCCACGCTCCGAGATATCTGATAGTCTCCGAGTTTCATTCGAAATCACCGTAACAAAAGTAAATAGAATCTATTCAATTGCTATTATAGTAAGGCGCCATGGTTTAGAGCGCCCTTGGCGGTGCGATGGCCCGTGACCGCCACAATGGATAACAATGGCCGTGGTAATTTTAGGAATACTTGCGATTTGCGACGCGTATTCGGCGTTCGACTAACTTTTTAAATTAGAAACGGGAATTAGACGTGACTTTATGAGATGTCGGTGTCTAGATAGATATGTTTTATTTTAAAGTTACTTGTGTAAAACTTTCATGAGTATTACAGATAATGTTATATATGGCTTAAAACACTTAAAATAATGTGAAATCACGTTTTGTCGATATAACATTGAAACTTAAGATATGTTGTACATAGATGTACAAACATTTCAAGGGACATTTATGCTTTTTGGGTGTGATTGGGGTGTTTCCGTACCCACAATCCAAGTCTTTAAGTTATCTGTGTGGCCCGTAAGTGTGAATGCGCACTTATAACAAGAGATACATTAAAAAGGCATGGAAACAGGCTAATGCTACCATCTTCCCGCACTACATTGCATTCAACGAGCCCTTTTGTAATGTGCATAAAAATATTTAATAAATTACGTAACCTAATTAAAAATGAATCCAAAGAAAATGTATTTATAAAGCAGTTAAAAAAATTCTTATTAGAAAAAACCTACTATACAATAACCGATTATATGAAAGATACTTTGTGATCAATCTTTAAAGTCTTATTTTAAATCCAGTACTAGATATAGCTATCCTCCTCTCTCCTACATTTTGCTGTGCCCGACAGGGTCCATAATTGGTACTAATTCTAAGTTTACCATCTAAGTTACATTGTGTAATGCAAATAAAATATGAATATGAATATGAATAAAAAGTTTTTTTTTTAATCAAGATTTTATAAGTTGTAAATAAAAAAGGACGAAAAAGTTATATAACCGGAGAACATGTCAAGTCAAATTAAACGAGCGCAAACGATGGGCTTAACTTGTTTAGTTCAAAAGTTCCTATGGCCATCTTCCGTCTTCATCATTATACCAGCTATTTGTTACCATCTCATTGTATTGTCACCGAGGATACATAAGTACACCAAATTTGAATCTAATCGGATATCGGGAAGTGGGTCTAATTTAGCTTGCAAGATTTGATTACAGACCGTCAAATACAGACAACGGAAAACTTAATAAAAGCTTATTCGCAAGCCTTCTTTACAAAGATGATATGACCAGGATAAGTTTTTGCTTCTTCAGAACGTTGTGATTCTCGTTCAACATTGTAGTATTATAAAATCAGATCGAGAGAGAGAACACTCGAAATAAATTGTGGAGTACGGGCTCTATAATTATTTTGAGTATCTTTATAATCAGACCCTTAGCTGTTATCTAACCAGCTTTATTTTTTTACCGACTTCACTATAAGGCGGAGGTACCCAAGTCGATTGTATTTTTTTTATGTTTGTTACCTCATAACTTCTTTCCACGTGAACCAATTTTGAAATTTTTTATTTTGTTTGAATGATGTTGCTTTCTAATTGATCCCATTTAAATTTGATCAAGATCTGATCAGTAGTTATTGAAATATCGACAATAAAGCGTGTTTAGTACAACTAATCTGTTCAAAGTTCCGAAGATAAAGCGGTAAAGTCGGTTTTTTAAGCTTTGCTTGCGTTTAATTATATCTTTCAAATACAAATATGGCCCATTTATAGATGACGCGTAAAAGATAGCAGATTTCTTCATTTTTTAAAAAAAATATTCCTGCCTGCAACGATAAACTCACTTTTGAATGTATTGGACCAGCTCGCCACGTCAGCGTCGTTGTGTTGTTAAACCAAAGAATGTAACTGTTCTGCAGAATGTAACAATTTCTTAGCGATGTTTTCTAATCTGTGGTGCACATCTTTTGCGGTTGTCGGTTACGCGTCAGCGGCCACACTGTCAGGTTCGTGGGTAATAGGGGCATTACCCACGAACCGCGGCGGATGCCGATAGATGAGATGTTTTTACAAAATGTTATTATATTGTACAAACTATAATCAGTATAATATACTAGCTGTGCCCCGCGGCTTCGCCCGCGTTAATTAAGATAAAAAGTAGCCTATGTGTTATTTCGGAACCTAAACTATCAACTTTAAAAATTTCAACAAATCGGTTTATTCGTCGGAGTCACATGGTAACAAACATTCACACACACAAACTTTCGCATGTATAGATTATATATTAGTAGTAATAGGATAGGATACAATACCTGTGGAGGCTTGTTAATGGCTCTTCTTAAGTTTAAGTTATGTTTATTTTGCAATGATAGCTGTAAGCCACCCAAATACAATAAAATAAAATAAAATAAAAATACAAAAAATATTAAAAGGCAGTACAATGGGCGATCTTAACGTTTTCAGCGGTATCTGCCAGACAAGCTTTGGGTGGTCAGAGATTGTTGTAGTAACTGAGGTCGGTGGAGGTGTACATTATACGTATATATATGTAGAGTTAATAAACTACATAAAATAATTATAATAAGAATAAATACAAGTAAAATACATACACAACATATTAAATAAGAGTATATGACACAATTATAGTATATACATGTATATATACTATAATGACGTCTAAAGAGAGCACTGTATGTATATATAGTACTCTCTTTAGACGGCGAACGCTCACCAAACTAAACCAATGGGCAACATAACACAGATCTATCCCAGCAACAATGCCAAATAGTTTAACGTCCAAATGACCAATCGCTTACGCATAAGGGCCCAATAGACGTCGCACCCAAGGTTGGAGTTCAATAGAGCAAAACTAGAGATCGTAACGGTCACGGTACACGGCTGCTATAATTCGATTTCCCCGCGGAATACGTACTCCGGAAGCGGCGTGAGCATTGAACGCGGGTATAATATAGAAGATACATATTTGTGAAGCATGCTAAAGATATAGACATACCTACTTGCAACAAGCACTAGGCAAGCATGCTACATCTTCGGCCGCATCATCACTTTCCATCAGGTGAGATTGTAGTCAAATGCTTGCCTAACAGGCATAAAAAAAAGTCATCGAACTTAGTGTGGGGCTGTGGGTGTGAAAGCGTAAACTGCTAATCGTACTCAGAGGGAGTGCGCTTAGCTCAGAGGCACCTAGTTTGAGTGAATAGTTGCTTTTACCCAACATAAATATAATTTATTTATTGAGTAAGCATTGCATCGGTGTTACATACTAGAGCCAAAATAAAAGTTATTTTTGCCTCAAACTTATTAATAATTCAACAAAATGTTTTATTCTTATTTAATTAATTGCACTTGAAAATAGCATTCGCCGTCAACAGCTCTAGCTAATTAAGATGATTGTATTACTTTTAATTAACATAATATAATGTGATTTACTAAATAGATACAGACATAGCAATTTCGTCAGTCACATAACGAAAGAATGCCAAATACTCTTATAGGTCACAAGATATCATAATTTTAATTAAATTTATTTATTTTAAAAAAGTTATTTTATTTTATTTTACACATTCACCGTCCCACACTAAGCTCAAAGACTTGTATCGCAGGTGCCGGAAGCATAACGTATGTCCCTTGGGAAGGACAATTGTGCTCCTGCCGGGAATCGAACCCAAAACCCAAGGCGCAGAGGGTAGAGACTTGCCCTCCGCGCCTTCTTAGCCGTCAATCATAGTGCCTCACAAGTGTAACAACCAACAACATAAACGCTTTCACACTCACAGGTTCTACACTAAGTTCGATGACTTGTGTAGTGGGTGCCTGAAAAATTCACATCACATTCACAACCAGAACCAGAAAATATAATAGAAATAGGCAAGCATGTCACACCTTCGGCCGCATCATCACTTTCCATCAGGTGAGATAGTGGTCAAATGCTTGCCTATTCAACATAAAAAAAAAAAAAAAAAAATACACATTTCCCTTGGGGAGAAAACTTGTGTTCCGGGAGTCGAACCTGATGTTTGGAAGGCCAAAAACATACACTTACGGTTCACAGGAGTGTAGTGTTGCATTGAAATAAAGCTAAGGTAAAAATTATAAATAGCAAGGAATAATGAATATTAAGGAAATAAATAGCAACCCACCGAGTTATTTTAATTGGCAACTACAAATTAATTAAAATTTTCTAGTTTACTGATTTACACGTTTGTAGAAATTATAATTATTATCATATACCGCCGCTCGTCATATATTAAATAACTAGATGTGCCCCGCGGCTTCGCCCGCTATTATCAAGTTTAAAAATAGCCTATGTGTTAATCCTAGGTATAATCTACGTACATTCCAAATTACATCCAAATCCGTTCAGTCGTTGAAGCGTGAAAAGGGAACAAACATACTTGCACACACACTTACACACAATCTTTCGGATTTATAATATTAGTAGGATAGTAGGATTAGTAGGATATAATGATTCTCTACTACGACGACTCTACTCTACTCCAGTTTTCGGATGGGAACTTATTTGTTCAAAAATCTTGTATGTTTATTCGAGTCGGTTCTCGTTTGTAGAATGTTAGAAAACCAATATTTTCCAATAAATACGAGTAAATGTTGATCGTTAAACAATTCCTAGCGACACTGACCCGAAATTCCTCTTACAAAATATATGATCGTACGTTCGCCATCAATTTAAACGTATTGAGGAAAGGAATGCCGACCTGCCTCAAGGAAGCGATGGCGATCCGGTCAGCCGAGTGGATTTATGGTCACAGCTTTGGAACAAGACAAACCAGGCTCGCCAGGTTCGACTTGCCTCAACCATGGTTAATTTATGTTCGGCCCTGGCTCCGAAGGGCTATTCTATGCGGGACGTCTTAAGGTTTTTTACGATCGGGATTGGATGTGTATAGATGCGGCTTACGATAGTTCCATTAAATTAGGTAGCTTTATATCTTGTACGAGACATAAGAATGTTATATGGTACAATAAAGTGTACATGTATGTACATGGATTTATCTTCTCTTTCAACTCCAAACGAAGCGTGCCCCGAAGCTTCGCCGGTGTAAAAAAATAGTAGCCTATGTATTCCGGAACCTAAACTGTCTTTATTCTAAATTTCATCAAAATCGGTTTATTCTTTACGGAGATACGTGGTAAAGTGGTAACAGACATACACAAAAACAATCTTTCGTATTTATAATATAAGTAGGACTACAAACGATTGTTTACGAGTTGAAAGGATAGAATTTGATGAGTTAATAAATGATAAAAAAATTAAAAAGTAACAAATTGAATGTGGTAGCCAGGCAAGCATATAAAATGTCTTAACAATATAGAAAACAGGATTTATGCCATATTCGTCCCGAGTTAGTTCGGCCCATATAAAAAAATCTGCTTTCATCCCACATTGTATGCCGTATTCGGCCCATAATAACAGAGAGAGGAGAAACTTTTATATTACAAGAAAACATTTTAATTATTGACCACAGTGTCTACCCCCACCACTTTTCGTCACGCAAAAAGTTGCGGTTTTTTCAAAGTCCTCCCATAAAAGGTTCCACTTCACAAACTATAGGGAAAGTTTAACTATAGGGGAAAAAAACTTGATAGGTGTCAAGGGACACCCTGATGGGACGAAGTTCAATTTCCTTCTAACCCCCTTTCGCAACGCGCGATAAGGAACTTTCGTTTCAAAATTAAAAGAAACATGCAAAAACCAACATCACGCGGTGTTCCCAGGCGGTCACTCATCCAAGTACTGACCGCGCCCGACGTTGCTTAACTTCGGTGATCGGACGAGAACGTGGTATGGCTTACAACTATAGCAAAAAGTGTAGTTACAACTTTTGGTATTAATTTTTTCCGTTTAGCCCCCTTTTGCAACGCGCGATAAGGAACTTTCGTTCCAAAAATCACAATGCCTCTTTACAAGCTTCTAAGCCCTTCTATTAGCATTGATATACTCTCAATGTAAATGAACCTCGTCTAACAACCCCCTTGTCCATCAGGAAGGCGATCGATGTAACCGTGAAATGAGATGAGTTAGCGACTGTCAACACATAGAATGTTACTCCAGCGTCACAATGGCTTGCCCACTGAGAAGTCATTGTGTGCCGCTCGTGTTTGCCGACTGCGCATTGTTTGTGATGGTTCTATGAGCGGCGCAGGTGACGAGATGTAGCGTTAATAGCTTGATGTTTATCTTAACTCTTCGTGATCCTTACTATGTCTTTCTTTTGGCTCTATACCATTTTGATGCACGCCTACAACTTTCATCTACTATATTTTCCTCCAACACAAGTTGAGAGAGATCTTTTTAAAGCGGGTTTTGATCTACTATGTGTGGTTGACTGAAAAATCGTACAGTGTTGGAAGATAATGCTTTTACCACGCATTAAGTCCACCTTTTTTCCTTTCTGTGTAATTAAAGAATTAAATAAATATATTCGGATATGATGTAGGTAAGGTAACAATTAGTTTAGTTACACCTGATTCTCGCGCATGGAAGTGTTGTTAGGCCATTGTTTGTAGCATTTCTATGGGTGGTGTGAGTTATGGGGTGTAGCGGTGTGTGGTGGCTTACAGTAACTTAAGTTGCATGTTCTGTTATTTTAGGTACATGTCAAACATGCTATTGTTGCATCTCAACATTAGCATCTCTTCTGCAAGTACTCTCTCTCAAGTACGGAAAAATTTGTGATTGATTTTGTTTTTACAGATTTTAAAATGAAAGATGTTATATAATTGTTGCATACCATCGATTCCTTTCTGGGCAGATTTACCTAATTTCTTTATTTGGATGTTCGTACAACCCAAATATACAGTCCCACGATTTTTTTATTGGTTAAAAGAGTTACTTTTTACTAGTATAATTGAAATTGTGTATTTAATTTATGGACCATGAGATGATATCGCTAGTGACGACTGATGTCGCTTTTTAATTATATTTTTTTTATAAGGCTATTATTGTATGAGTGTAAAAGAACGGTGCTTGCTCTACGGAACGTCGCGACGTTTCTTAACTCAACAGATAGTCTCTGCATATTAGTAGCTTTCACTACGTTCCGCCGACTTGTGCCATTTTGTACCATCTTCAAAGCTAACAGTAACTGACAACAGAGGTCTTGACGCTAAAAGAATTATCGACAGCCCTTAACAAGATTATATACTTTTCTCCAAGGCTCGCATGCTTTTACGTTGCATGGCTACGGTGTTTGCATAAGTTAGTAAATATTGATATGTGTATGGGCGATAGGCATTTGTATGACATAACATCAGGGAGTTCATTGAACCCTTAGTTAGAAGAATCCTCAATCGTCAGGTTTTGTATTTTATTTGATAATGATGCTAAAGTTGTGTGCATTTTGTTGAATACTAGTTGCGCCCAGCAGTGTTACCCTCTTGTACGTTTTAATTACTTTTTTATCCTGGAACCATCGCTTGCAAACGCAGCGTAACTCACCAAAGTTTTATAACAAACGGATGAATGGCACAACATGGACTCACTTGTAAATTGATGTTGTGAATTTTTATGATCCGTTAGACGTTTGTTGATCGGTCGGAGCACCACGTGCAGATTAGGTTGACGGGTAGATGTTACATAGCTTATCTAAAATTATAGATGCTTTGTTAGAGAATGAGATGGGATGAAACTGAGACGCGCGCGAAGACCCGCTCTATCAAGTCCCCCGATTCCCAAATATCATCATACTTGAATGACCAACCCCTGGGCCATACTTATCGGACCTTTATTGATAGGCGTGAAAAATGATCCGATTGTCCGTCGCGTCCCGAGTCGTGACATTCTAGCTGAGGTCCGTTATCTACTGTGTGTCCAGTTGGTTGTTTGTTTTGTCCCCTCGTCATTTACTCGTTTTTATATATACCTACATATTATACCTAAATGTGTACGTAACAAGCGCCTTTCTCGCTATAATGGAGATGAAAATATCCTTGTAATATCCTTGGATGTAAACTTTAGGTAAATTTAATAATATATATTTTGAGTAGTATTAATTTAAATGCAACTAAAGCTCCTAAAAGCCGATTTAACAGCTTTATCTCCGGAACCATTGATCATCTGACAATTAAGATCTCTTGACAGTTCTTTTATGGGAATAATTTGACACCATTTGATCAAAAAACAATTTTCCTATTTGTAGGTCTAGCCATCTTCAAGTAACATAAATAAATACAAAAAATATTGTGACGAAAACCAACTTCGTCGCTTTATCTCCAGAACCATTGATAAGATTTTGTCAATTTTTTATTAATCAATTTTGTCTAACTTGATTTTACACCCTTTCAAATAAAATAATAATTTTTCATTTCGGTCCAGCCCTCTTCAAGTAACATAAAAAAATATAGTGACGATACATATATATATATATATATATATAGTAATAGTGATGATTTTAAGAAATTCTCCTCAATACAACGGGATAATTTCCCCTTTTTGTGAAGGGATGATGAGCAACTTTCATTAAGTCTAACTCACGAGTAAACACGCAGTATAAACATCGCTTTGTGGCCTACCCATTCCCACCCTCAAACACTTGCAAGCGACAGTACTGGCATGATTTATGACTTGCCTCTGGCATGTTTACTTGTCTGCTAACCATAAATTCGCCACTCTGGTATGTAGATGAGATGACTGTTTAATTCATAACCCGGAGACTAGAAATCTGTTGAGTCATACAATATACTATAATAATATGGAAACGCAGTCCAGCTGCAAAATACGGTTGCAATGAGTAACTGTTGTGTGGAATAGTAGTTCATTCATATTGTAACTGTAGCTATAATACTTTTGTCAGACTAGTCATGGCTTGTGTGACTTATTGTAAGATAATGAGCGCGCTTCGTTTTTGAACGTAAAGGATTCGGTACATAATCGAGTAACATACCAAATAAAAATTGTAATTAAAGGACAGGTATTAATACGTCAATGCGAGTACCTTTTTTTAAACCACAGCCATTGTTTTCCTTAAAATTTATGAACTTTATGAATGTTCTAAGAAGAAGGCATCATGTATCGTATCACACAGATTACGACGAAAATTTATCGGGTTTTATTATGAATGTCGAGTAAAACAGTTACAAAAACACGCGTTTTAAATGAAATTCTGGTATCGCCACCTTAATATCGCATTTGGTTCGAATAAGCGTGCGGGGACGCGGGCGCAGGCACCGCTGTATCGGATGCGACTGCGACCGCGTCCCGCACATGAATTTGGTCCTGTGTGGAGAAGCCTTAAGTTATACAAGTAAATTACTTAAGCCACATCATAATATGAATGCATAAACGCTTTCACACTCACAGCCCCACACTAAGTTCAATGACTTTTGTCGTGGGTGCCGGAAACATTCACATCACACACACAATCACAACAAGAACCAGAAACACAAATGTTCCCTGGGGAGACAACTTGTGTTATCGTCGCGAATCGAAACTGATACCCCTGCTTAGAAGGCGAACTCTCAACCAACATAGCAAAGGGCAGGCATTATTGGTTTGTTTACGTGCAAAATGACAACATTGAGGAAAATTTAGGCATACATAACATTATCTATCGGGGTTCTATAATGTATAACTATGTTTGTGCTTATAAATTCTAAAACACAATTACTTGTTACTAACTATATTCCATCAGCGGTCTCTTATCTGTAACAAATGTAGCCGCAAATATTTTATCAAGAGCTATTATTCTCATTTTATCTCTTGGTTTATAGCCTATCACATTACTCTGCTGGGAAACGTAATGTCTTTTAACATTTAAACCACATTTACCTGAGTTTCGATATTTGATATCAATGTAATTACTGAGTATCTTTTTTCTGTATTATTAGCTTTTGCTGATGTATCTTTCGATTGCGACCGTTTTTAACCTACTTCAAAAAAGGAGGAGGATCTGAATACGGCTGTATTTTTTTATGTGAGTTTTTAAAAAAAAAATCTAGGTGAATCGATATTGATGATTATTTTTTGATTTGGAAGGTGGTGCTATCCATGTAAATTAGATCAAGATCTGACCATAATTTTTTAAGTTATCTTCAATAATGCGTATTGAATACATTTAATCAGATCAAGTGTTCCGAGGATTAAGCGGCGAAGTTGGTTTTTTTAAAGCATAAAGCACCAAATATACTTGAACTTAGAGACTGTGAGTGTCAATGACTGTTTGTTAGTGAATGAGATACAAACTTTAAACGATGGTAAACATGCATCCAATTGTTGTTTGTTTGTTTGTTTATATTACGGTTGGTCCCTGTCGCCTGAAAAATTATGATAAAATGGATTGGGCGAAAGGGATTGCGGTCCCAGATGCTTGAACACACACTCCTAATTTAGGGCTAAATAGTTTATTTAAATATTTAATACTTAGTTGTCTTATATTTAAGTTTATTTATTATAATAGAAACAAAAAACTGAACTTATTACGAATGCAAATAATTATATTGTGCTTCAACATATTAATATTGTATAGTTAAGTCTTTTATAGTTATTTTTAGTATAAATTCAAAGAGAAAATGTGTGCCACCCTCTCTTATATTTTTGCTACACCCTTACAGGGCCTATTTTTGTACCTTTTTTGTTAGTTTTAACAAATGTATTGATGTAGTGGAAATAAATAAATAAATATAATTTCAATATAAATGTGAAATGTGTTCTGTGTATACCGAATTGAGTTTATTTAATCTAAGTATATGTATATTTTCTGTCTTCGTATAAATTGGAATTTTGTAGAAGTGTGCATTGTCGATAAATGTCACGGTAGTAATAGCATAATACAAATTAGTATTGGTAATAAGATATACTATGACAATAGTATTATTTTGAATAATAACATTTATTTTGGTTTGTACTAAAAGCGGTTTTTATTTACGCTATAATATCAAACTGAAGCGGTAGCGCTCCCACGTTGGTAGTTTTATTTAATTTCGCCCTGGCATTCTATTCCTTGATACAAACAACAGACTTGGGCTAATAAATCCACATCGACGTCTAACAACAATATCCGTACTTCAACTCCATTATCTCTTTCTACCTTACTGGAAATATCAGTAGAGTGAAAGGGATAAAATATGGAATGGTGAAATATACGTCTGTGTCACTTCTCATGGGAAACAGTTTTTATGGTTTAAACACATGGCTTTATTGTTTTGAAACCGTTAGCTGCACGGCGCAAGTTACGATGTCCACTCTAATTATACGATATATAAAATAAAGAGAGAACAAGTTACTGCTCTGCTGCAATCGTAACTCAAAATCCCTTACCTTTTATGGACACTTCTGGTATCAAATTTATCCTAAACAATAAGGAAATAAAACTTGAAACTAAAAAAAATAATATACCTTGAACTCTATCTAAATGGAATTTAAGAATGCTATCATACTG
Organism: Lomographa bimaculata; assembly: GCA_948107665.1. Taxonomy (NCBI): domain Eukaryota; kingdom Metazoa; phylum Arthropoda; class Insecta; order Lepidoptera; family Geometridae; genus Lomographa; species Lomographa bimaculata. Next base: position 4,612,531 of record OX403602.1, on the reverse strand, counting down.
CTAATGACACTTTGTTTCTCTTATCTTATACAAAATCGTCCTTTGAATAACTTCGAGCATTACTAACATCTCATTCTATAAACGTGCTGTCCCACACTGCTTCACAATTATTAGGTAATACAATAGCTAGGCGTGCGAAACACCCGATACGCTAACTGTTGAATGAATCAACATAACAAGGTCATTCTCTCCATACACATCTACGAATATTTTCCGTTCGGCTCCACCAAAGTTTTCCGTATTTCCTCGACTATAGAGACTACAATCACACAAAAATCGTATCGGATCAGTCACGCCTCGGCTGCGTTATATCATTCTAGACTCTAGTTACCATTCGGAGTCTGTATGTCGCTGGATCAGGTTTCTTTATTGTATTCGAAATTAAAAGTGTTGGTGATATTTCGATTAGTGTTTTTAGTTTCTATGTGTGTGATGTAAACAAGTTAAGTGTTTACTGTTTGGGATTGATTACAATGGAATTTGCCTTTGCACTTAAATCTTAAGCATTATTAAATTGTTTTATAATAGCATTGTGATTGTCCGTGTCAGTAACAAGATATTCGTGAAGATCTATTTTTATATGTACGTTTTAAATGTTCCGTTTCACACTAGCATGCTATAATTTATGACGTGTCCATGAAGTATTGCACAAGAGTTCAAAAGAGAACTTGCTAATCTTAATATTTGTCACCGCATTAACGGAATTTCTCAAGCCGCGCGTCGTAGCGTCGCCTTGCAAATTTAACCTTCTGCTCTTGACATTTTTGTAATATTTTCATATTGTTTGTTTATTTCAAGGCGTGAATTTGGTATGCCTAATAGGCTATTGTTTTTCTTTTTATCTGTGTCAAATAGTGCATTTAAATTACGATCCTTGGTTGTATAACTATTACGTGGTACACTCGTTTTGTAAATACAGTTTTCCTCATAGTTCGATTGTCATAATTGAAATTAAATTGATAACCTAATTATGATCGTAACATATTGTACAGTGCGGAAATGATTCGATCATAGTATGTAATCAGCACGTGCAAAACACATGCCTTGATAACACGATTTACAGAATTTTGGATTCTCTAATTTAGTATCTGTATTATTGAGTTTGATAAACAATAAAGAATTCTTGCAATTCGTCAAATACGAAGTACATACTTATGTAACTTCATCGGGTTTAAAGCAGATTCCGTGTCTATAAGAAATTTTACTTGTGAAAACCTTTCTCTCCGATTGTAAGATATCTACACCGTCCTCGTCTAGTTCTGTTATATCGTCGTGTCGCACAATTCTTTTGAGTCCTACATAATCCAACGCATTATCCAATAAGAAAATTTTCCCATCATTATCATCCCACATAGGAGCTATCACGTCAAATCACGTTATGTCATGTCCAATGAGATCGCGGCAACGTTGTTAAGCTATGAATAGACTTGCGTTGTTTGTTTACCACTTGTTATCGTGGTCGTGGGCGGAATGGCCGGCTTCTAGGCTTACTGTGATTCAGAATACATCGGGAGACTGAGACATATAATGTACTATACATATTGTGATACTTAGTTGCAGTACTAAGTCCAAGTCTATTTGAGACGGAACAAGACAGTGTCTGTGAGTTCTGAAGTGCTGTGAGAACTTTTAGAAGGAAGGCCCGATAGAGTTTGTAATAGTGTTTCGTATAATAATGGATATGCTAGCTGAATTGTATAATTGTTGAGTTTTGTTTTCATTCTATTATATTTCTCTAAGAAACGGCAAATATTCTTGTAATAATTCTCAAATGAGCGTTCAATGAAAATAAATTTTAGAGCCGTTAAAGTTCCCTAAAGATTATAACTATTTCGAACTTTATTGCGCTAATCTATGATATTTATACATATGGATACTTCAAGAACGTTTTTATGTAAGCCGATATGACGTTTATAAGGAAGAATAGACCCTGCAAAGGCAAGGTGCATCATTTGCTTCAGTCATTAAGGTAACTTCAACTGCATTTCATTATTTTCTCATAACTAGTGTAAGTCAGTTAAAAAAAAAATTAAGACGTTATTATCTGGTCTAAACTAACATAGAGTTTAAGATAATATTAACATAATATGTAAAGAATTCATTTTAACAATTAATACATTTTCAATTAAAAATAAGTTTGGATTTCGTACTACATGTTTGTTTGTATTTGTTTCAATGTGACGGCAAACGGCTTAACATATTTTGATAGTTTCTTCAACCATTCATTGGAACTATCGTATGTGGGTTGTTAATTCGATGGGGTGGAAAAATAGGCCACTTAGTTTTAAATATCTACTCCGCGGCGGTAAACCAAAATGTCGTCGCTGGTCCAACAACTAGTTATCTGAAACCCTTGAAACTACTTGAAAGAAATGAGACGTACTCGTATGCTATCAATCCTAGTCTATACCCTGAGTTTTTTTTTTTATTATAGACAAACATTTGACCACTATCTCACCTGATGGAAAGTGATGATGCAGCTGAAGATGTGACATGTTTATCTAGAAGATACCTGTTCACTCTTGACTTGAAGACTCCCAAATTATACCCCTCGGGAAACAAAAAACAAAAATAAAATTGTGTGCTAAATTGTGTACTAGCCGTGGCCCGCGGCTTTGCCCGCTTTTATCAGGTTAAAAAGATGTACATTCCAAATGTCATCTAAATCCGTTCAGCCGTTACAGCGTGAAGAGAAAACAAACATACTGACACACAACCTCTCGGATTTATAATATTAGTATGATGCTTAGTAATGTTTCCTATAATTCTTTCAAATGTGTTCCCAAACGCTGATCCGTAGAGCATAATGCGTATAATATCCTATTGAATATGTATGTTATTACATGTTTTATTTACGACTCGTCCATATTGAATATTGATTCCCAATAAATCTCACATTTTTAATATCATGATAGCCTTGAACTTAATACTTACTGTGACATACTTATTATAATATATTCTATACATATATTTAGATGTATTGGAGTTTGGAGTGGTGTAATATAATATGATTAGAGTAAGTACTACGCAGGTATCATGTACAAGGCATGTAGGTATGACATTTTAGATTTAGTTGAAAAATTACAAATAATAACTCGACTGTGTGTAAATGCTGAACTGCCCGTTGGCTAAGTTGAGTGCGCGTTTGCCTTCTACTAGGGTAACGGGTTCGATTCCCGGCGGAAACACAAGTTTTCTCCACAAGGAAAATTTGTGTTTCTGGTTCTGGTTGTGATTGTGTGTGGGTTGCTGGCTGGCTTTTGAAGTGTGAAAGCGTTTATTTATTTTAAATGTAGTAGCTGGACCTCTATGCCGCGTGTACCGGGCTCGGTTCCCGGTTCCTCGGTTCTGGTTCTTGATGGTGGATTAAAATAGACAGTTATGAAACTTTAATTCGTTGTTATGATAATTTACTTGAATCAAAAATTACACAGTTCAACTGAACAAAGGCGCAGGCAATAAGTTCCACTCCTTCACTGTACGGACGATAAACGTAGAAGCGAAACGCTTCAACCGTACTGGTGGAATTTCAATCATAAATTGATGATGTTTGACAGTTAGAAGTCACGATAGCGTGTTTATTCGATAATTGTGATGTCATGTGATATGATTACTATTATATAGAAGGTACCTATTTGATAAAAGTCACGCAAATTTTTAACTATTTAATTAAAATTAAAACGGGAATTAGCGTGACTTACGCGAGGTGGGACGCGATGGCGAGCGCTCCGCATTCAACCTGAAGAAGGCTTCCGAATGAAGCCGAAACAATTGTCGATCTAGACATCGACATTTAATTCAAAGGTACTTATTATGTCTTGCGTAATAATCGTAAGTATAGATCGATGTTAACACCATGTGCTGTGAAGACGAGCGTGATTACAAATTTAAATGAACATTCTTCCCCAATGAAGCAATATCTACCATACCAATCTGTAGATGACGTAAGGGCATCTTAGGTATGACGCTGTGCACACCAAGTATGCGTGCCTGTTTAGTTTTGTACAGTCAGTGACATTGTGTAAATGGTTTTTACACTTTACTGTCCGTTGACGTGTTCGCCTTCTTAGCAACGGGTATCGGGTTCGATTCCCGGTGGAAATACAACTTTTCTCCCCAAGGGAAATTTGTGTTCTGGTTCTGGGTGTGATTGTGTGTGTGATGTTAATGTTTCTTGCAACCACGATACAAGTAATTGAACTTAGGGTGGGGCTGTGAGTGTGAAAGCAATTATGTTACGTTTGATATAGATTGGTTATATTTTGCAGGTAAGTGACATTACCGTATAAAGCACGTGACATTTACCGGTTGTCGAAGTAATCAATTTGGCGCCTTACGTAAAAAGTTTTTACACATTTATTATTGAAAAATATAAGTCCCGCCATCTTGCCTCTTAGCAAGGTTTAAACTAGGCAATGGCGGTGTTTAATTTTGACAACTATTTAAGCATTATTCAACGATATTTTATGAGTTTATGAGTGAAATTTTTGTTAAACTTGCTTACCTACAGTTTAACAAAAATTTCACTCATAAACTCATAAAACTCATTGATTAAAAATAAAGAGGAGTTTATTAAGACTGTTTGATAAAAAAAACCGATTTCACCTTTATCTTCGGATTCCTTGATCAAATATTCCAAATCGATCCAGCCGTCTTCAAGTAATTGAGTAAGATAAAAATGAAGAACAGGATGTACTGTTTTAATTGGTTAAAATAATACACACTCCTTTAGCAAAGTCATCAATTTATGAATTTTATTGTACTTGACTGTATATTGAAAACGTATACGTGTACATAATAAATAATTACCTATGCCGAGACAAGGTCATAGAGGTAGGACGTCTAAACAGTAGAATATAATTAATATGCATACACTTAGTTTGTTTGAATGGACTTGAGAAGGGCGGAGATATTTATCTCAGTACCTGTTTGAGTCCTGCAAATGTTACTGTTACCACTACTCACTTTCCATCAGGTGAGAGAGCGGTCAAATGCTTGCCTATCTTGCATAAAAAAAATGGCGCGAGCCCTACTCGCACTTGGTGATGATGAACATCTAATTCACCCAATAAAGCTAGTACAAGCTTACACAATCACAAAACATACTTTTGCTATAGCATTGGAGGCAAACTGCACAAGCGCTTTCTAGCGACTACCACAATAACACCTAGGTTAATAAAATTATGTATTCGAGATTAAGAATGTTTTTAAAAAAAATATGAAAAAAAATGCGCCGCCGAGTTTCTTGCCAGGTTCTTCTCGAGATGGTTGTAATGTGGCTGGCTGTTGCGAATCTGGCAGTAGAATCATTAACTTTCATGAGTGCCTCTTTGGGGCCCATGTAAATAAACTATTTTGATTATTAATAGTAGGTATATAAATATTACTAGTTATTTGAAGGACGAGGCCAGGGAAGTTAAGAGCAACCACTCTGAAAGTTATAATGTTAGCGATGATTTTCATGAATTTTTTTGTTTTTATTTTTTATGCTAGATGGGCAAGCATTGATGGAGAGTAAAGATGCGGCCGAAGATATAACATGCTTGCCTAGAAGATACCTACCTATTCACTCTAGACTTAAAGACACCCAGATTGTACCGTTATTGATTGAATGTTTTATCACTTATCCTGTAAATGACATAAAAAGAAAAACGTTAATATTTTCAGATCATTTTTCTATTCTCCATTTAGTCTGTTTCACGATTTGAGTGAATGAGTTACACTCGATAGATTTTACCGTCGAAACTTATGCCTTTTTGAGTTTGTTTTTGGACTTTTCGTTGAATACGATTAATATTAACAATTACAGAACCATTATACTTTATATAAACAAAACGACTTGACTCACGATTTAAGGTCGACTGATTAATAGTAAAATTACAGAACCGTTTATTGTCCGCCACTTAGCAAACATATTTATATTTTACTTCAAATCAAATCAAATCAAAATCGTTTATTCACATGGGCCCCAAAGAGGCACTCATGAAAGTTAATGATTCTATTGCCAGATTCGCAAAATTACAGCCATCTCGAGAAGAACCTTGCAAGAAACTCGGCGGCGCATTTTTTTCATTCATTTTTTTATCATTCTTAATCTCTAAAACATAATTTTATTAACCTAGGTGTTATTATGGTAGTCGCTAGAAAGAGCTTGTGCAGTTTGCCTCCATGCATCCTTGTCATTTATATAGACTTACTTTTCGAGAACTTTTCGAAATATCTTAAAAATCTAATTGTGGCACGTGTGACCTTCCGTAACCACCATATTTAACTCCGCTAAACGCGCCCCAATTTGCAACGCCATACCATAGTACTCGTAGAATCTCTATACGCCTGTGATAAAATATATTGCTCGGATTGAAGAGTTGCTGAGCCTGCTCTTAAGCGGAGTAAACTCTTGGTGCGTCTAATGCAAACACTTAAAAGCCTGTGGATTAGCTTCAGAAGGCAAAGATTAAACACAGTACTTTAGCTTTACTTAATGAGTAAGGTTCAAAAGTAAACGTGAAGAAGTAGATTTGCAGGAACAGCCTTTTCGATTCTTTTGAAGAATACATTAGAAATAATCTAGGAGTCTTCAAGTCAAGAGTGAATAGGTATCTTCTAGGCAAGTATGCTACATCTTCAGCCGCATTATCCTTTCATTCAGGTGAGATAGCGGTGAAATGCTTGCCTATAGAGCATAAAAATGTTTTTTTGGAGAAATAAAAAAAACTGTACAATTTAACAGAACTATTCACACGAGTTGCTACAACTTTTTTATTCCCGTAACTAAGCCTCACTAATATTCTATAGCTGATAGTAACTTCGTTTCTGTATGTTTGTTACAATTTTTCGGGTAAAATGTTATACTATGTGTAAAATATATTTAAGGCAATTATAGTATAGACCAGGTATATGTTTATCCGTTTTTATTCAAAATAGGTACAAACGTTTGACCACTATCTCACCTATGGTAAGCGATATACCTACTTTTTACTGCAGTTTTTCCTGCACCTTCTTGGATTACTAGTATAAAATGCTGTATTGGCACCACAATATAAACCGCTGGATAGGTCTCGATGAAATTTGTCACAGGAATTATTAAAATCATGGAGTAATCAGTACATTGATACTGATCCCGCATCATTTGAACGCGAGGGACATCTACTATAATAAAGTATCAAAGTATAATGCCTCTCCGATCTTCAAGATTTTCCTCGGATTGAGCGACAAAAAAGATACGAAACTCCGTACGAGACGTATTGTGTTTTACAAATCCGTCTACAAACTTTTGTAAAGTCCGTCTGCACTTGAGACAGACAAAACGCTTCACAGTTTTGTCACTGCAGTCCGTCTGCTGACACTAGGTGCTATTGTGAATGCACCTCTTCTGCGATAATTGTGCTCGAGATCCGTATTGGATGTCAGGAGTTGGAATGAAGATCTTTCCGATATACGTCTTCAATTTGTTTTCTACGTATATACTTATTTTTTACACACTCACAAATCATTATTTAAAGATATGTATAGTGGGTGCCAGTAACATTGACATAGGTATTTCACACAATTAAATACAAAACCAGAAGCAACGAATAGGGAAGGAAAATTTTGTTTCAGAAGGGAATTAAAAGTTTGCCTACTTTTAATTTACACAATTTAATATACATAAGGAAAAAAGGACTTGTCCACTATGCTGACATTGTCGATCGACACAATTTTTTGGACATAGATAGTTTAAGTGCCGTAGAATGACTGAGGCTATTTACTTTTTCAGTCTTATCAAAGCCATCACCATCAAAAGTGAGCCGCGGAGCACAATTAGTTCTATATTTACTGGATACTTAACTAATTATTACTCACGTCACGTCATAAAAACAGCGACATGTTCTTGATATTATCATGTCATGATTATAATCTTAAAATATGAATTGCTGGCTTGTTTTATGGACAGCCTGGCGTCAGATTTTTTTCTGAAGGCATTCTACTTAACGAATGTTGTCCTACAACTTGGTGTTAGAAATACAGTACTCTCTCGCTAATCCGCCGCTCGATTATCCGACAAGTACTATAATCCGCCGTTTTTTTGACTCGAGATTATGCCCTGAATAGCGTAGATATTTGTATTAAATGAGCCCAAGAAAATGGAAAGTCATGCGATATGGTTGCAAATTTACGTAAAATGCGCGATGAAGTTATCACGAAGATATACTTTGGTAAAAAACAAGCAAAATTAGACTCATTTTTTTCGAAATATGAGTAATTACTTCAATAAAAGATTCATGTTTGTTGATTTCTTAAATACAATATAAAAATAAATCATACATTTTGTTTTTTTTTTTCACTTTGTTGTTCCTGTACATTATGATCCGCCGTTTTCAGTAATCCGCCGATGGTTAGGATTTTATGGTGGCGGATTAGCGAGAGAGCACTGTAGCTTGTATTGTTCGTCATCTTATATCTACGCACAGTGATTCTGCAAATTAAAACGTAGTCCTGAAAATCCTTTTCTGATCCGATGTGTCCATTCTTATCAGTAAACAAACATGAGGATGAGATACATGTCATCATCGCTTAGTGCTAAAACCTCAACAAGGCCTCCTGGCTCACCTTAACCTCAAAATTATAGTAATCTCCTACTAAGCAAGTAAATATGATAATAATACAACGGTCAAGGCTACTCAACGATTACCATTAGGCGAGCGTTCTTAACTGACTTCAAAATAAGGAGGAGTATCTAAATTCTTTACATAACTTTTATGTGTGTTACTAGATTCTTCGACGGCAGACGGACCGATTTGGTAAATTCTTATTTTGTTTGTTGAGGGTAAGTTGGTGCCATATAAAAATTGTCATGATCTGGTCAACGGTTTCGGAGCTAAAGCGGCGAAGTCTTCACAAAAAAGGAGGAAGTTCTCAATTCGACTACATTTTTTTATGTGTGTTACCTCAGAATATAATTCTACGTTAACCGATTTTGATGATTCTTATTGTTTGAAAGCTGATTTCCCATGTAGCCCATTTAAATTAAATAAAGATCTGACCAGTAGTTTTTGAGTTATCCTCAATAACGCTTATCTATTTAATTCATTTAATCTGATCCCCTTGTTTAGATTCCGAAGATAAAGCGGTGAAGTCGGTTTTATTAAAGCTTTGCTTGCGTTTTAATTATCTCGCATCAAATTCCCGTGCCTCAAACCTAAGCTTGCTGGAAAATATGAAGAAAACCATAACCACATCAACACCAGCTTAATTAAATAGATAATTCCTTCACGAATACGACAGTCATTTCAAACAAGCTTTTCGAAAATTACGCGAATCATCTAAGAATTGAGAGTTTGAGAGAGATGGTTTTACTATGCCGTAAAGATGCTCCAATGGCTTCCATTTTGTGGAAACTGTAACATTTTCATCTGTCACAGTTAATGTTATGACAATATTAAAATCATGTGAATTATGCCTCAGTAGTTTATGATTCTAAATATTACTATACTAAATTAAAATTATCCTATGACTGAAATAAGTACTCTGTATTACCCGACTGGGCGGAGAGGGGGTTAATGTTTTTATCAACCTATTTATCTATGTATGTTTGTTCCTTTGTATTCTAGAGACCAAACGCGTGGTCCGATTTTGATTATTCTTACGTCAATTGATTTGTCTTAAGCGACAACTAGCTAAGTAGGTTATCATTGAATAGGTATTTCAAAATCATCGTTAGGTTTATCTTTTTTTTTTTTTTGTTAATGACCATTTTGGTACTGCTCGTAGAATAATTTAAAGTTGGTTAGCCACCAAACTCTTACAGCTGATGAAAAAAATTATAATAGTTTGAGCTAATGGGCTTGGATTAGAAACATCCGATTCACTTGGTCCCTATCTATCTGAGGTAACCTCCAATAGAAATCATGGACATCGCCGTTCTATCATCGACGAGCAGACAAACTGCTCGCGGGTGAATAGGTATTTTCTAGGCAAGCTTGTTCTATCGTCGATCACATCGTCGCTTACCAGGTGAGATGGTGAATAAAAGTTTGCCTATCTTGAATAAAAAAAATAAGGGCCGATGAGGTCTTATTTCTGAAGCGTGTGTTTTCTACTCAGCAGATTCCAAGAATTACAAATACTTTTTAGACGTATTTTGAAAGACCTCCTGTAATTTCCATTCATAAAGACGTTTTTAGAAATACATTAATTCAACAAAAGGAAATTGTCCCTTTATCGTGAGGGCAAAATTATTTGTACAGGAAAAGTAATGTGCGTAGATGGAACAAAAACGCTCCTTGTTTATGTTTAGTTCATATTTCACGTTTATTTAAAAACCAACATAATATTAACTTAATTATATACTTTTTCAGGTTTCACTTTAATATTAAGATTTTTTTTATTTTTTTTTATTTAAGATAGGCAAACGTTTGACTGCCATCTCACCTGATGGTAAGTGACGATGCGGTCGACGATGGAGCACGTTTACCCAGAAGATGCCTATTCACTCGTGATTTAAAGTTGTGGTAGGCGATTGACAAGAAAACCTATAGGATTTTTTTCATATATTTTTTATACAATCTTAAATGACTAATACAGGAATTATATTAACCTATTTTCTTACAACATTGTTTAAATAATTGAAATACGAATTATGATTTATAACTTAAGCGAGATAATGACGTCTGATCTATATGTTCATTTTTTTTTTCACTTATGGCGTAAAAAACTTGTCGAAATTTTCACACCTCCCGGCTAAAATAAACTTGAGTAACGTATAAAAAAAACCTTCCGCTCTCGACCGCGAAATAAACGACCACGTGGTCGAGTTACCTTAATTTTTATAGCAGTCAACTCGGTCACTCATACAAAGTACAGTCGGAGGAAAAGTGGTATATAACCAATATTAATATATATATATATTTTTTTTAAGAAATCATACAAATGTTAACCTTCTATACATTCCACTAACGTAGTTTTCCTTTTGTTCCAGAGGGGCGGTGTGTGAGTGCCGCACCGCCACCATGTCGCACCACAGCGACGAGCAGGCCTTGCTCTCGGTCACCTCCGACTCCTTCTGGGAGCCTGGTAACTACAAGCGAACCACCAGGAGGGTAGACGACGGACATAGGTTATGCGGAGAACTGCAAGCTCTGGTACAAGAAAGGGCAGACATAGAAAAAACATATGCGAAAAGTTTGCGGGGATGGGCGAAAAAATGGAACGATTTAATTGAAAAAGGTAGGTGCTAGTAGTGTCAAACAGCCGTGTCTTTTAGCCGGGCTGCATGTTGTACTTGATCACCTTTTTTTTAATCCAAGATAAGCAAACGTTTAACCACTCAGGTGAGATGCCTGATGTTAAGTGACGATGCGGAGCACGTTTGCATATAAGATGCCTATTCACTCGCGATATGTGGAATGGCTAGCATATGACGGTGTCGCTTAGAAGTCTGTCTGGATGTCCGATGATAGAATGGGGACGGAGGAATTAGATCGCGTAATTCCTTGGCACACTCTCCGAAATGTACCCGATAGAATATCGAAGAAAGAAGAAAAGAGCTTAGAGCATCGTCGCTTGGTAGTTACCAAGCGACGATGAGAGCTCTGAATAAGCTCTGAAGCTTTGATGATGCAAAAGTTTCAGACTTTGGCCGTTTAGTCAAATGTTCGTAGGCAGTCAATCTGACCGCCTTTCCACTTCTAATAGGAGGAAGATTTGGTGGTCTTTCTGTTTTCTAGAAAAATTTTGCTACTAGACGGATCTTATTTTAAATTTTTAGGGTGTACTTTTTATCGCAAGTAAAAAAAAATATATGTCATTTCGTTAAAGTAACACTAGTTACGCCCCGTGGTGTTAGAACCTGCGAATAAAGGGTAAAATATTCTGTACTTCAGCATATAAGCTCCATAACCAATGCAATTAAAATAAATCAACTACCCTTTGACTAGTTTTCTATTATTTTCTGGTATCTAGTTCAATGGTTGATCATGTATATAAGGAACTTAATTTGCTGTTGGTCCCGGTTGTTAGTTGTTAGACGATAGCCATTATTGTTAGATACCTTCTGGACACATTATGATAATAACTGCCTAATATTTTCATGCAACGGGACACGCGCAGGGTTGTCAAGATTTTTGTTGAATATTTTCATAAAAAAATGTCTTACTCCTAAAAGTTATTACACTGTAATTAGAAATGGTACAGTAAAAGTATTAAATGTACTCATAAAAAATTTAACAGGCTACCTTTCTGAAAAAATAACTTCCCTACAAAATGGGCTTGAATAATTTATAGCAAGGACCTCTTTCAAAACTTGGGATCTTAGGACTTTGTACCGAGGGAAATTTATTCTCTCTTAATTCTAAATTGTAAGGTATTATCGCAAGAAATAATTGGTATTTTCCAGTTATTATTGCGCGAAAAGGACTACTGAAAGGTGGTGTGTTTTTTTCCATATTAATACAACCAAAGTTTAGTTTACCTTTTGATTCCATGATTTGTTTACTCAATCTGAACTCTTTGAGGTTTTTTGGATATCAAGCGTTTGTTTAGTAGTATTAGGAGTATTTTTGCAGTCCGCCTAGGGCAGTAAAGCTTCAGAGCTTGGGTCATCGCCGCATGGTAGCTAGTCTCTCGGATTTTTATCGGATACATTTCGAAGAGTGTGCTAAGGAACTGCACGTTCTAGTTCTCTCATCCCCGTTCTATCATCGGACAAGCAGACAAACTGCTAAGCGACACCGCTATATGGTAGACATCCTTAAAATGTGCACGAAGTGTTTTGTGCGAACTGCAAAGGTATGGAACTCTTGCCTGACTCGGTGTTTCCTGATGAGTACAATATGGGAGTCAAGTCACGAGTGAATAGGCATCTTCTAGGCAAGCTTGCTCCATCGTCGACCACATCGTCGCTTATCAGGTGAGATTGTGGTCAAAAGTTTGCCTCTATCGTAAATACAAAAAAAAAAAGAAGTTCCACACCATTGCCAGCCATTCAACCTCCAAACAGTAGTGTGCAAACATTAATGTATTTAGAATTGAAGGCCAATGTTACCAGTGAAATTACAGGGCATAAATAGATTTAACATCTAATATCTCAGGGTGATGAACGCAGTGCTTTGCCGAGTAGGATTTTACCTAAGTTCTCTGACTGGTACTAAATTGTAATAGGCAAGCGTGACGCCATCAGACTAACGACTTGCTCGTTTTGTCACTTTTTATTTATTTATTAAAACTTTTAGGGTGAGCATTACAGGCATTCCCAATTCACTCACCCCAGTCTAACTAAACAATGTTTATGAATTTCAATATACTTAATTAAATCAAACGATCACATAATTACATTTTCTATAAGTTTTTTTTTATGCCTGATAGGCAAGCATTTGACCACAATCTCACCTGATGGAAAGTGATGATGCGGCCGAAGATGTATCATGCTTGCCTAGAAGGTACCTATTCACTCTTGACTTGAAGACTCCCAGATTGTTACGTTCGGGGAACAAAGACGAAGGCAATGAGTTCCACTCCTTCGCAGTACGGATGATAAGCGTAGAAGCGAAACGCTTCGAGCGAACTGGAGGTATGTCAAAGTTGGGCAAACAACAACACTTTTATCGTTTTGTGAAATTCTAGGTTTGTGCAATTAATCAAATCGAGCTGGTGTTGGCGAACCACAGCATTGAGGAGACGCAATAAATACAACAAAAAAAACGCTAACACCCGATGTGCACATAAAACCTTACCCTCCGAGCCAGCATATCCCTTATTGCCTCAGAGTTATTCCATATCACTATAAAGAGAGCTTTTACTCCCCTCTCAAGAAACTCACATCTGTCTGTATTATATTAGAATTCCTCGCGAACGAATAAAATGATGATTATTGTCATTTTACCACAATGCAGGCGTGGGAATCGCGATCATAGGATTCGCGGAACGTCTGAATATCTCAGCTATTGCGGTTTACAACTCGTAAAGTGTAGAAAAAAAACAAATTTCATAAGAAAACGAGCATAATACGTTCATCTGATGTCGTTAGCAGTCTGTGTTGCCAGTTGATGTCGAAAATTAAGTCTAAATTATTTTTTATTTTATTTTTTTTACATATTATACAATACAATACAATACTTCTTTATTGAACACCAATAAGATAGCTAAGTAACATGTTAATAACATAAAACCTAAAAATAATAATTGTTGTACAATGGGCGGCCTTATCACATAAAGCAATCTCTTACAGGCAACCTTTGGATGGACAGGATAGTAATAATAGACATTTTTTGCGGTCGGTGGTGTTCTCTAATGAATTACGCTACACATGCATATAAACAATTTAAACATTACTTACATACAAATAAAAATAATACATAAGTAGTAGAACTTTATATATATAATATATATCTGTAAATACATATATATACATTATGTAAACTTAATAAATAAATACATATATACTTTTAATACGTATTGACAATACATAGATAACTTTACAAGTTAAAATATTATATATATATATATATATATATACACTATTTGAATAATAGTTTCAAAAGTTTATTGACAGGTAGTGCAACTTGACCAAATTTTTGAAGATAGCGATCGTTTTGGCATGTTATTATGTTATTGACCGAGCGCAAAGCGTGAGCGATGCGTCTCCGTTTCAGCTTGGGCAAATTGTTTCTGTATGTCCGGATATCCGGTTGTTCTCCTCTACAGGTCTCATTTCTCAACCAATACTTCTGAAATTTTTGGCGGAGATACGGCGGGGTTGAAAACGTAAAAAAACATAATTACAGTTATTTCGAAAAATACTCGAGGTCTCAGCTCACAGAGCCACTAGTTTTATTTTTTACTACTTTAATAGGGAATATGCATTAATTTTGCTTTTAATCGATTGTTTACGTTAATACATTGCCTAGGATTTTTTTTTTTAAGAAAGTCATAAAATTTAATTGAAATTGCAGTTAGGGTTGAGCAATTTAAAATGCGGCCATTTTGACGTTTTTTTTGTGACATCCACAATCCAATCATGACTGCAGTTAGAAAGTAGACAAATCATTGATATCAAAAATGTGGATTTTAATGAAATGTTGACGTGTTTTAAGCCGAATATAACATTGAAACATAAAAATGTGGAAACTGACGTTACGAATCAGTTAAGTCAATAGCGTGTGTTTCGAATACTTTCTTATTCTACGAATCTAAAATTCTTCTAGTAACCAGAAAAAAAAAACTACCTTTATTATAAAATTACGCTTACAGTCTGGCAACACAAATTATATTATACTCATTCAAGTTTTTTTTTTGCCGCGAAAGTGAAAAAATGGCGTTGTTGATTTTGTGTAATTTTCCAAAACCTGTGATTCTTCGAGTGTTAATGTGTAATAATGGTGGATTATTAACCGTTAATACTTAGTAAATGTGCATAAGTGTAGGCAAGTCATACAAAGTTGAAAAACGTGATTTTCGCCTTCGCTCCAAAACTCCAATAGAAGTTCTAGTAAAGTTTCTACCACTTTACTAGGGCATGACTTGACTATGACTGACTACTTGACTTTGACTGTGACTTGTGACTAAGACTTTTATTATGAAGAATAGAAATTGTTAATATTTGTTTAATATTTCGACTGAAGGACTATGCATCCATGGTCATGAAATAATTAAAAAAAAAAAATACTCATTCATTTATGCCGGCTTAATTCATTCTCGTTCTATAAATCTATACATCTCTAATCATGAAATGGCATTCATAATATGAAAGACGGCATTCAGTCTGAATGGTATGAATAGCAAGTAATTGCCCAACTACTTATTTGTCTATTGACGACCACTGGGTTCTTAGGATCACGATACCCTGTGAATGTTTTGATTGAAAGGTAGTTAAGACATGATACCTTTCAGTATACTGTGCAATGTGTATACATAATCATTTCATCATATTTTTATCGCTAACTGTAAGAATTACACGTCTGTGGTCGTTTTACACTCACATCCCTACATTAAGTTCAATGACTGGTGTCTTGGGTGCCGGACAAATTCACATCACACACACAATCTGTATAGGATATTAATTTTATTATACGGATCATTATGAAATTCTGGAAAATATATAGCATCGATAAATTTTCAAATAGTAGTCTTTCTTTCGAAGTATCGCTTTGGTAAAAATATTCTTATAGAACAAACATAGTTACATACATACACAAGTTAAATAAAAGCTTGCAATAATTTACACTTTTTCGTCCCTGAATGGTATAATCTGGGAGTCTTCAAGTCAAGAGTGAATAGGTATCTTCTAGGCAAGCATGCTACATCTTCGGCTACATCATCGCCTTCCATCAGGTGATATTGTAGCCAAATGCTTGCCTATCGAACATAAAAAAAAACACTTTTCTATTTACGTAGAAATCTCTGAATTTGGACATCATGTATATTATAAGACTATCATAAATACAATTATACCACTAAAATAGGAAATAAAATAAATGAAAGCATTTAAGGAAGGCTCAAAGTAAATTGATCTTTAAAAGACTTATTCATCGACATTACATAAAGAATATTTATCCTGAACAAGTTCAAGAATAACAATTTCTATTTATTTGTATCTTATATAAGTATTCTGATTATGTGTTAGTTATACATACATATGTAAGTAGTATATTGTATTTGTTTAAATATATATATATTTTTTATTAATTATTCATTTTTAAAATTATTTGATCTAGTTTATTTATTCTAAAATCTCATTTTTTTATTTTATGTACGCGTATCTTTTAGCTGCACGCCCAAACACTTTTCTTACACGCCCAGGAAAGCTGGTAGATAATGCTTCATAGCATTAAGCTATTCCTTGTACACTGTTTTGTGCTAAACTATTAAATAAATAAATAAATAAATAAAGCTCAAATAGATGAATATACGACACCGTCGATATTTTCATATCCTCTGTCATCTTTTTAATATTCTTTTGACCCACATGCATCGAAGGTTTAGCTTCCATTCTTCTTTTATACGACTTCAGTGCGTATAAAATATGTTCCGGTTGTTGTTATAGTGCACTATCATATTACCACGGTACACCTACATTAACTAGAAGAAAATGCTATGTAGCATTAACTAAGCCTATGTACCTACAATATTTTTTGTGCATTAAAGAATTTTCTATCTAAAATCACTTAATTTTATCACCAACTAGTTGACCCGGCGAACTTCATACCGCCAATTGTCTGTGGTCAAATATTCAGAAATATCTCCTGTTTGACAGGTACGAACAGTTTGTATGGGAAAATAAAATACTACTTTTTACTAATTTTATTGCAATTTCTTTATATTTTCTCACCTTTTAAACCTTCCCTGAACTTCCACAAATATTTCAAGATCAAAATAAGCCAAATCGGTCCAGCCATTCTCGAGTTTAAGCGAGACTAACGAACAGCAATTCATTTTTATATATCACCAATATAACGCCCTACTAACACTTTCTTTACACAAAGCCGTTCAAACTTTCCGTTTGTTAGTACCGATTCCGTCTGTAAGTACCTACCTCTAAACACTCATCTTGTCAATAGGCGATATACGATACCAAGAAATGATAATTGCTTTTACGTGTAAGTTTTTTTTTTGGATAGGCTATCGTTTGACTACAATCATCCTGTTTGTAATGTGGGCTTAGGAAGATCGCTTGGTCAGAACACCAGTTCTGGGGTATTAAAAAATAATAATAATAATGCGCCGCCGAGTTTCTTGCCAGGTTCTTCTCGAGATGGCTGTAATTTTCCGAATCTGGCAATAGATTCATTAACTTTCATTGTGCCTCTTTGGGGCCCATGTGAATAAACGATTTTGATTTTGACTGGGTACTGGAGTTTTTTTTTTTTTTAATGATAATAATAATAGTTTATTCACAAAAACATCGGTACTTATATCTACAGACAATTCATGTGATTTTTTTTTAAATACTCGATTGGCAACCATTTGACCATTATCTCACCCGTTGGTAAGCGATGAGGCAGCCGACGACGGAGCCTATTCACTTAAAATATGAAGAGATATTATAATTATTATAAACTTTTGCTATTCAAAAAATTATTATTAGTAGTATTATTTTCCTGCCATTTATTATATTTTTGACATAAGCACGCCTATGAAGTTCCATAAAAATTGACGAACAATCGTCAAAAAAAATGCGATACTTCATTGACGCTGTTTTTCTTTGATTCGTGGCCTATTTATTCGCATAATATCGTTAGCTATAATTTTTGAAAACCCTCATTTTAAAGCGTCGTTACCATATATATGTATATATTTTTATAATTATATATATTTGTTCTTTTTCACAATTTACTAATTGTGGAAGGTAAAAAAAACCCAACCCAACCTATCCGAATTCGAATCCGGATCTAGGGTAAATAATATGTAATGCATAATAACTTTATGACATGTAAAATTATGCGTATGAACAAGTTACTCGATTCGTACCTACATTAATACGTTAGATTCTGCCTAATTTAAAACTGCAGGCCTACATGAACTTTCCAAGCCAAGTTCCGGGCAGTTCATTTATTGGATCGATATTTGTTCTGATAAAATGAGTACTTACCACGAACACACAATTGCTGTACTGTTTTCACCTGCTTCGGGCATCACAGAGCAATTTATCTAATTTTATACCAAAATACCATCCATCCAAATATATATCCAAAATAGTTATTCCTATCCATCCAAAGGTTGTCTGGGAGAGATCGTTATCAGCGATAAGACCGCCTAATGTTACACTTTTTTTTTACTATTTGTGTTATTTATTATTTATGGTGTTCAATAAAGAATATCTATCTATCTACCATATAGCCTCTTTACCAAATGTAAATGATTGAGTGGGAAATACATGGAAAAGCAGGTGAGGAAGCGTTTGATCTCTACCTACTGTTTTTATCTTCCGCCTACGTACTACCATACTATATTATTACGTATTCCACTAAAAGATCTGGCTAGTAACGCGCGTACATTTAAGTAGTTCTTTATACTAGTTTCCCAGAATATCTTTGGTACCTGTTAAATAAAGTTGGATACTTCTCTACATTCTTATGTGTTCTTGTAAGCGATAATAGTTTTATGTTTTGTGTGTGAAACAAATCCTACTAATATTATAAATCCAAAAGTTTGTGTGTAAGTCGAACTGCTCGTTGGCTTAGTTGGGTGGCGTTCGCCTTCTAAGCAGGGGTATCGGGTTCGATTCCCGGCTGAAACACAAGTCTTCTCCCCAAGGAAAATGTGTGTTTCTGGTACTGCTTGTGATTGTGTGTGTGATGTGAATGTTTCCGGCACCCACGACACAAGTCGTCGAACTTAGTGCGGGGTTGTGAGTGTGAAATCGTCTATGTTTAAGTGTGCAAGTGTGTGAGTATGTTTGTTCGCTCTTCACGCTTTAACGGGTGATCGGATGTGGATGAAATTTGAAATGTTCATAGCTTATACGTTGGACTAATACAAAGGCTACTTTTTAACTAGATAATAGCAGGCGAAGACGCGGGATACTGCTAGTTATATACAATTTGGTTATATTTTAATACTAATTATGAGTTATTAATTAAAAGAAAAATGGACATTATTTGTTTCACTAGTAATTTTGACTTAAAAAAAAGGTATTTTTTGAGATTTTTGAAATATTTCTGTTGTAAATTTGATAAGATAATTTCTTATATATGTAACAAAGCACATTTTTACAAGTATGTAACAATTTGTTGCTGCTTTTTCAACCGACTTAAAAAAAGGAGGTTCTCAATTCGATTGTATGTTTTTTTTTTGTTTTTGTATGGATGTTACGCCATATCTCCGCCAATTATGAATCGTTTTAGATATATTTTTTTTGTTTAGTAGAGTAATTCAGAGTCGGTCCCATATACATTTTATCGAAATCGATCCAGCCAAAACCAAAATGTAAGTGTTGAAGTCGGTTTTTTTAAGCTCTGCTTGCGTTAATTATGATCACAACAAACCTAATTACTTTATACATATAAGTAAGGATAAAAATATACTACAAATAGGTACGACAAACTTGTCGGATTAGTTTTTTATATCACAAAGTGAATAAACATACAGAAGTGACTTCTCATTTACGCAGAGAGCTTTATCCTAGAAGGATATGTTAACATATAAATTACAATGTAAAAGCATTTAACAGATTATAAATAAGCTGATATACATATCAATTAGATACGATTATAATTTCGACAGATTGGCAATATTTAGGCCACGACCTCGGAGTTATCTTAGATTTTAGATACTAACATTTTGATGAAGGAAGACTGTATACTTGTTTTATTATGTATAACACAATATACAGGGTAATTTGTAAAGGCTTGTGTTTAAACACCGCCCAAAAAAAGTACCTATTTTACTACCAAAAAAGTACTTAACGGTTACCAAAATGGATAAATGTTCACCAAATTACGTTAAATAAATGGTCACCAAATTACTTTTCCTCAAATATTATGAGATAAATCCATTTTTTCGTATTATAAATATTTTTGTATTAATTATAAAAAAAACACAATAACCTTAACCTTCTGTTATCCGATTCGGTTCTGTCACAGGAAATTTTATTTTAGGAAACGAAATTTGGTGACCATTTATCCATTTTGGTAACCGTTTAGAATTTTTGGTGGCCGTTTAAATTATACCACCACCATTTGTAAAGTACTAGAAACCTCTAACCATTGAGACTATTTGAGACCAACGTCTTAGGTGGTACGGCTATTGCAAATTCCGTCTTATGATTTTTGAAGTATAGGTATTATTTGTCTTCTCTGTTAAGTCTAAGGTGCCGAGTGTCAACAGGCGTTGGCGTGCATATTACGAGACGAGGCGCGGCTATGCCGTTTTTTGCTTTTTTAGCATTCGAAGAAAGTCATAGAATTGCTCATTCAATTGGGTCTAAGAGCTTTATGGTTTTTTACAAATTACCTTGTATATATAATAATTTTTTTTTTCTGTACGTGTGTATGTTACTGAACTTATTCTAAAGGGATGGAACTGTTTTGATGATTGCACCCGCGCTGTCTCTTACGAAGTTGGGTCAATGAAATGAAATAAATGAAATTATGATGTTTATTTGTAAGAATGTTGTGAAGGACAGGTCTTAAATATAATATTATTTCAAAATATTTTACCGCTTCCGGTGTATAAACATTGTTAAACAGGTTTAGAACAAAGAAATCGCAATTAAATCTAGGTAGCATTTAAAAAAAAAAAACAGATTCTGATCTTCAATATCGAGCAAATATAAAAAATACTACGTCAATATGATAAAATGTTATGATAAAAATAGTTATATTAAAATGAGATAAAAGACTAATGTTGGAAAGTGAAACCTCTTTGAAGCAAATCCGGTAACAAGCATACACAGGAAGCGCGTCTAGAGAGCGTTGATGTTAATTTCTAATACTTCCCCGTTAAGAGGGTGTTACCAGAATTTCTCCTATAACACGTGTTTTTGTAACCGTTTACACGGCAATCATAACAAATTGTGATAAAATAATTCGTCGGAATCTGTATGATATGACAAATGATGCTTTCTTCTTAGAATATTCATAACGTTCATAAATATAAAGGAAAAACATATCAAATCTCATGCAAATAACATCAATTTGTATTTTTGTAACCATTTCGTTTCGCCATTTTATATTAAAACACTGTGAAAGTTATTTCATATTACCTACTAGATAATTGATTTCTTTAGCTTGTTTTTTTTGAGGCGCGTTTTCACGGAATTTGAACAAAACCATGAAAAATCAAAGATTGTCACGCGTGACCCTGCGTAACCGCCACGAAACAATTTACGCAATATACACCTTAACGTGCAAAAGTGTAAAGGAAGAAAATGTCTGTGTTTAAAAAATGTGCTCGCATTGACGTATATCTGCCCCTTAAACAGCGACGAGTTCCCCGATAAACATCTGTCGAAAGTCTTGACTAAATCTAACATCTCTATTAACAAGTCTTAATAGATATGTTGACATGTAAATATGGCTATCTTTTATATTCATCTCTACATTCTGTTTAATGCATCCTGCCTGTGTCAACATTTAAAAATAATTTGTTTCATACATAACCATGACATTAAATCAGCTTCTTCATACTAGCAATCTACAATTGTAATTGTCTCAATGTACGTAATAAATTGATCGGGATTTGCTAAAAAATAACGGTAATTGTTGCGATGTAAATTTATCACAAAAGTGATTTATCTCCGTTTATGCGATCAGCGAGTCGCCTTTCAACCGACTTCGAAAAAAGAGGTTCTAAATTCGACTGTATGTTTGTTTTTTTTTTGTATGTTACGCGATATCTCCGCCAATGAATCGATTTTGATGATTTTAGAAACGCGAGCGAAGCTTAAAAAACCGACTTCATCGCTTATATTTCGGTTTTGGATTGACCGATTTCGATAAAATTTATATTGCACCACCTTTGAAGTATACTCTACTAAACAAAAAGAAAAAAACATCTAAATCGATTCATAATTTGCGGAGATATCGCGTTATATACATACAAAAAAAAGATGTAGTCGAATTGAGAACCTCCTTTTTTGCAGTCGGGTGAAAAAGATTGTCCACGGTTGTGACGCATAAAATGACATAACATGACATTACTATAGCAACCTGTTTTTAGTGGAACAGTTAACAAATTTTCTTTAAAATAATATTATCAGTGTTGCGACTGCAGTAAAGTTGCATGTGTTGACGGTGCACGCTACATAAAAATCATCAGTATGGGCGCTGTGTTGACGCGATTCTAAACTCGAATCTAGATTAGTGAGTAGCTCGTAACTTATCTTTATTCATCGTATTTTTATTCTTAGGGGTCTTTTTGGACAATTCTAGTCATACAAACGGTTAATATTTTTGTAGAATTCTTTTTGCACTTTTTTTTTTGTTTCAGTTTGTTAATTTATTTCTTTCACACAGTCCACAGCGCTAATATGAAACAACATGTTCTTTCTTAACTTATCCTTTAGTCAATAATGGATTTTTTTTCTGTAAAATTGGTAAGTATTTACACTTCGAATGCAATATAACAGACCCTGAAAAACCTTAATGAATGCGGTGTAACCGGTAATACGTACAGTACATGTTACCGGTGATACATGTATCTGTATACCCGGATTACTCTGTCAAGGAACGTTGTTTTTGCTATTATAAGTGAGTATGTTCTATCTTCGGCCGCGTCGTCACTTTCCATCAGGTGAAATGCTTGCCTTTCAAGCATGAAAAATCAAATGATTACTGTAATAGTATAATAATAATATTATTTAGTTTTGTCAACGACAATATTATAGGTCCTTATACCGTGATTACAATATAACACAATAATCTTGAAAAGTTGAGAACCAAAACAAATTCAATGCAATAAAATATGAAATTTTAAAAAGTATAATATAAATTTGTTGAAGAAGAGAGTAAATAGGTATTTACTGATCAAAGGTGCTTCATCTTCGATCGCATCGTCGTTTTCCATCATGAAATTATGGTCAAACGCTGCCTTAGTTACAAATTTAAATAATCACAATTGGCATTCTCAAGCAAACTCTTCCAGACAACCTTAGCATGGACTTAAATTATAACCTACCTGTTTCCAGCCACTTTTGAGCAACAGACGCCCTTTCATTCACCCCTGGGAAGGAAGTGGAAGGCATTTTCCCCTCCACAATAAAAAAAAGAAACGTTATTCTCCATACTGTTGTTACAGTGCAGCAGGCTATAACAGGTTGCATGTTGATACGATGCGCGACTGGTTTCCCCCTTGAATAATAGCTACCTGACATGAATTATGCATCATGTTCGCGTTCAGACGTTCAATTTATTGAAATGCGACGCATCGCGGCGAGAAATTGCACAGATTGCGTAATATTTACTTTCGATTGGTGTTAGAGATAGGTTTTTAACCTGCCCTAATGAC
Organism: Lomographa bimaculata; assembly: GCA_948107665.1. Classification (NCBI taxonomy): domain Eukaryota; kingdom Metazoa; phylum Arthropoda; class Insecta; order Lepidoptera; family Geometridae; genus Lomographa; species Lomographa bimaculata. The sequence continues at coordinate 4,588,612 of OX403602.1, read as the reverse complement.
AAAGACCACTCAACTCTGGTAACACCATTTAGCAAAGTATCACACTCAGTTACACACTTTCACTATCCAACCTCACACTAAGTTCGATGAATTGTGTCGTGGTTGCCGGAAACATTCACATCACACACACAATAACAACCATAACCAGAAACACAAATTTTCCTTGGGGAGAAAACTTGTGTTCCTGCTGAGAATCGAACCAAATACCCCTGCTTAGAAGGCGAATGCCCACCCAACGAAGTCAACGGGCAGTTCTTTTGTTTTGACGAGTTTAAGTGACACTTGATGACAAGTGTCAATGGAGTGTTGCGGTGGATATTATTAACAATTATCATTACATAAACTTTCAGTACTTGTGGAGCGCTGTCCACTATTTCGTGGAGCGCAGTGGCATCACCCATCTACAGCTATTACATATAGTTTTGATCGGTATAGGCCTCTGTCATACTTTGCCATTCGTCTCGGACTTTTGCTAATCTTGTCCAGGTTTTTTTTTTTAATCCTGTACTATATTTACGGGCCAATTGCCTATATTTCCTATGTATAAAACTATGTACTGCAAAGAACTAAGTTACCTACAATACAAGACATCGAGCTTATAGCTATATAGCTTATCTTATTCAGGTCAGACTCGCAATATTAATGACATCGTCGACGCTGCTTTTGCCTTGTCTTGGCCACTATTCTGTTACGATCTTGCTGCTGCTGTTGTTAGCTCGCCTGACCATATCAACTCCATTCAAGTTTTACAACTCTATTGTTTTTTTAATTAATTAATTATCTTTACTCATCACATGAACAAAGTAACAAAGTGTCTTACCGATAGTAGAGACAGTAAGTAACGTGTTATTGGACACATTCTTAATATACTACTCTAATTAGCAGTTTAGGTCAACATTTAATTACTTTTTAGTCTTAAGGCTAGATCGTAATTCGAACCATCATCGTGTATCAACGGTAATTGGTACGCCATTATTTATAAAAAAAATCTTATCACTTGACCAATCAAAATTTAATATAGGATTTTTAAAGCAGAGAGCAGTCACGTAGAGCATAGACATCAATGAACTCCTTTTGGCACCGAGCCAGACATCAGCTCGTTACGTCACAACAAACTTGTGTCGAAAAGTCAATTACTTTCTCGTACGCAACTACAAGATAATTAGCGGGCCGCAATAAACAACCAGTCGCATCAGACCGCGTTTTCGCAATTGTTTCATAATAAACACTTGTTCTTGTTACCAATCGTGATGTAATAAAACTTTAAAATGCAACGAACATTTCGAATTCAAAATGCGCCAATCGCGACACTTTCGATTTTTAAAACTGCCAATGAGATGACTTATACGCGAGCGCACGTACGTTTTGCGAGCGCACGCGTCTCGCTCCCAATTTGTTAGCGAATTTGAATCGATTTCAGATCGTGATTCGAATTAGATATTCGATTTTCGAATCGGGTTGTGTTTTTAGATTGCCACTAGAATGTTTGGTATGTAGATAATGATTCGGTGTAAGCATATATTTTTTTTTATGTTTTATTCGATTGTTTACGTAAACGCTGCCGGAAAAAAATATATTCATAAATTCGTTACAATTCATATCAAAATAAATATATGAGAATGCAAACAGTTTCGGACCATTTTAAACACGGCTGTTTTGACGTTCTTTCTGTGTCGTCCATTTTCAATCATGACTGCCGTAAATAGGAAAGTTGAACTGATGACGTCACGAATCAGTCTAGCCAATAGTGCGTATTTTGCTATTCTGAATTGCCATGTATTTTTATCACTATTTATTAAAATTACCAATTAAAAATCATTTAAATAAAAAAATTATGTTATTGGTCTAATTCTGTATTTATGAAGATTAAAAAAATAATACTTTACTAGATCCCTCATTACTGAATATCGTATACTTTTAACCGACTTCAAAAGAGGAGGTTCTCAATTCGACTGTATATTTTTTTTGGATGTTTGTTACACGATTACTCAAAGAATGTCGGACTGTTTTAGAAAATCTTTTTTATTAGGGTATGGTGCTAAGTTGGTCCCATATAAAAATTGTCAAGATCTGATCAAGGGTTCCGGAGATAAAGCGGTGAAGGCGGATGCTTTGCTTGCGTTTAAATTTAAATTATATAAAAGAATACTCTATACATCAACATACAGAAATAACAGCCATTATAAAGTGTTATATTGAACAAAGCTACACAAAACAGTGTAATTACTTCTATTGTAGTACCAGACCACAGTTTATGTCATAGTACACAGGTACCTATTGTGTTCAATATTAATATTTAACTTGATTTCGTGGCTGTTGTTGATGTTGATTCGAAAACGTTTGACGGATCTCAGAATGTCTAAGAGAAATGGATCCAGCATTTAATAAGCTATTAATTAGCTGTACATGTAATTAAATAAATAAATTCTTCTATTCTCGATTCTTAAAAGTAAGATATTCAGAATTTGCTCTTAAGTTCTTAACCATATTGATATTTTGAGAAAGGAAAAATTATTATAATTATGAAAAAATATTTTTTCATCTCTAAATTTATTAATATAGTTTTGCCTAGCATGGCTAATGCTATATAAACAAATTTTCTTGTGGGGGGGGGGAGTGAAGGAAAGGGGTGATGGTGCTCGAACACATTGAAAAACCCCCTCATGAGCAATCCCTCGCCCTGGTGGGGCAAGATAGGGTCACGCTAGCAGTCGCTATTAGAAGAGTAATATTGGTGATCCCTTGCGTCCCTACACATCGATTATGCTACTGTTATTCATGATAACATTCACGAGAGGTGCAAGCCAGACCGAGGTGCGAGTACTACTATTGTCTGACTTAAGAGGTGGCCTGCGAGGAATCTTAAAAATAGGTATTTTAAGAAACACGACTAACTGCATTATTCAGGAAGAATATAAAGGAATCCATTTGTATGGAGAATCGTAGGAGAACCCCTTCCATCTGAAATATGACTAAATCTTAGCCTTCTTTCCCAGGCCCAGAGTATGGTACAATGGAGGCGGCGTGGAAAGGCGGCATGGTGGAGGCAGAGCGTCTGTCAGACCTACACCTCAGCGTGAGAGATAGGCTCGTCAATGACGTCATGGCCCAGATCAAAAACTGGCAGAAGGACACCTATCACAAGGTAAAATAGGTTTATTTGATTAGATTGTGCGTTCGATTCGATCGTGGGCGAGATCTCTTATCTTGTCGGCGAATATCGCTATCTTGCTTATCGTATTACGATTGTAGATTGTTCTATCTGCGAGTATGCTTGGCATACAGTTACATATATACCTAGTTGTTATTTAAATAATGCTTATAGGACATAAATAAAAAACACAGAAATAGTTGTCACACAGGACGCATTTGGCTCGAACAGATCGGGGACGCGAGCGCGGGCACCGCTGCACGCTGCTTGAAAGAAGACCTCGAACCAAATCCTTCCTGTATGTAGCAAATATAAAGTAGCTAAGTAAACCAACAGTGATGATAGACTTTGATTTATAAATCATGCTGCATCTTCGACCACATCGTCACTTTCCATCAGGTGAGATGTGATCGAATGTTTGAATAAAAAAAGCTGATTCTATTGAATATTGATGTTTTGCTCGTGTTAATAATAAATCGCTTATATATATATAATATAATTTATGTAGTTTATAGTATAGTACCTGGATGACCAGCTTTGCTCGTGAAAACGACGTTTTCTAAAAATGAAACCTAGCTATATCGAAACCCCCTGCATACTAAATTTCATGAAAATCGTTGGAGCTGTTTCTGAGATTCAGATTACATACATATATTTATATATACACAAGAATTGCTTGTTTTTGGTATTAGATATACAGTTTATATGTAATTGTTAATAATAATTTAGTAATATCCTTCTTTATAATATATACTACTCAGTATCATTTATTTAGATCAATCTACAGCAGTGGTTCAGCCTTCACGGTAAATTAACAAAAATAGACTGGGCGGCTTTCGGATTTATAATGTTAGTAGCTGCTCCCCACGGTTTCACCTACATGAACAGAGTTGTTCATGTGTTATTCTTGGTTATAAGCTATGCATATTTAAAATTTCATCCAAATCCGTTCAGCCGTTACAGCTTGAAGAAAAAACAAGCATACAATATTAAGTATTTAAGTCGCGAGTGAATAGGCATCTTCTAGGCTAACGTGCTTTATTTTCGACCGCGTTTTCGCTTACCATCAGGTGAGATAGTGGTCAAACATTTGCTTATCTTGAATTTAATAAAAACTTATACACATAAACACTGAATAAGTGTGTTATAAACACAAACTATCGCATTTATAATATTTGTGCGATGATGATAATTAAAATTGACAGTGATAGTTAAAAGTTCCTTGTAACCTCTGCCTGGACATAAGCTATCTCCATACCTAAGTTTATCAAAATGAGTACTGCTGATTTGTCGTGAAAAGTAAACAAACAAACAGAAAGACATTGTTACGTTTGAGTTTATAATATAAGTATGGAATAGATAATCATCAACGGATAGAATGAAGTGGTTCCGATGATCAAGATTTGTTAATTAATGCTGATTAATATTCAATATTTATCAACGGTTGACGCCAGTGCAGAGTACCATAACGCCGATCTTATCAACTGTCAACAGTACTCAGCAGTCGAGAAACACGCAATCGTGAATAATAATCAATCAAACTGGACATACCAATGTCTGCGGCTGATTTCTTCACAGCTATGATTAAACAATCGAGACATTAGTGATAAATTTAGAAACGAAAAATTATCGCTTGAGGCGGGGATTGAACCCGCGGCCAATGGGTGTCATGCACTATTGCTCTAATATATATATATAAGATAAGTTTAAGTTCTGATTACTTAGAATGAGATTCATTGAACACCTAGTTAGCAATTGCGTATGAGTATAGTTAATACGTAAGTTAAAATTAACCAAACCCAAACTTTTTGGAAAAAAAAAATACACACAAAATGTAACTACATTATGCGCCAAGAATACCGCAATATGTTGATTGCTAATTACCCTATTCTTAAACAAACTAAAGTAAATGTTTGTGATACAAGTAGTCTTTATTATGTGATGAATCGTTGAAAGTTCGTACTTCTGATACCTTATCATAATTCATATCACAATGTGTCAACAGATGCTCCGTTTGGAATGTGGCCAAACGTATGCCAATATTGGTAACCGATGCCGCCATCCAAGCTTCGGCATTTGCATACGTTTGACGCAGTGTTACCAAACGAGGGATATATTAGTCAAATTATGAAGCGTAGGCTCTTTAGTTTGCCTGTCTAACTACTTGAGCGTGTTGCTATCAAACGATGATATTATACGTATATGAAAGGTATACTAAACAAATCACTAGAACTAGGTATATCTCGAAGTTGAAACAGGCTGAGAATGAATTAATCAAATTTGCATTATTGAGGATAGCTCAAACACTACTGGTCAGATCTTGATCGAATTTAAATGAGACCACATGGAAAGCACCAGCTTTCAAATTAAAAAATCATCAGAAAGTTCTGAGGTAACTGTTTCGATTGTATGTGTGATGTGAATGTTTCAAGCACCCACAACACAAGTCATCGAACTTAGTGTGGGGTTGTGAGTGTGAAAGCGTTTATGTTTATAATTTGCAATAGCCGCACCATAAATGGCGTTGGTCGTTTGGAATGATGTCCTAAGAGGAGTCTGGTATTTTACAAATTACCTTGTATAGACATCCTTTTTAACCGACTTCAAAAAAGGAGGAGAATGTTCGACTGTATGTATTTTTTTATGTATGTTCACCGATTTTGCTGTTACTAAAAATTTTTTTTTTTTGTTGATTACACATCCCATATAAATTTTACTGAAATCGATCAAGTCAAAGCCAGAATACAATCGCGATTAAATTGTGTTTTCTAAAGCTTTGCTTACGTTTAAATTATATAAATGACTCTGTATAGACATCCTTTTACATGTACATTGACAATCAGGCGTTTAGCCTCCGCTAAATTTATTTTAACTAACAAATGAGATTTCTCTTGTAGCCCGTCGGGTGCGGTAAGTCTCGGTTATCTCTTACGATTGGTAATTTACCACTTTCCCACATACATTATTCAAGTAACCGCGACCATCTAAATAAAACGTCTTTGTATTGAATAAGAAATAGATAGAAAATATCCTTTCTATGGGTGCGCTTTAAATTGGTAATCTGGAAACGATTTACTTCAATCAGAATTGTAATTAAATAAAATGTTATTATTAGGCACCCAATTCAGAGAACAGAGATACCAACAAAAATAATAAAGGTAAGAAATCGATTCTGCAATCCTAAAATTTGTGTACACAGGACGCTAAATAGGATGATCTTACTAATATTATAAATCTGAAAGTTTGTGTGTAAATGTGTAAGTATGTTTGTTCCCTCTTCACGCTTTAACTGCTGAACGGGTGGAGGAAAGAAAAAAAAACCCAAATCTAATTCAATGCATTAAAGTTTAAGTGAATAAAAATAAATTAAATCAAAACAAAACAATTATTTAATTCAAACAACATATAGATAAAAAAAAGGTAACCGAGACTTTTTTGCGAGCAAATACTGATCTTACGATTTATATAATTCAATAAGATGCCTGGTAGAGATCGCTATTAGTGATAAGGCCGCCTGTTGTGATACTTTACGTGTAAGCTTGTTTTTTACCTTTAATTATCTTATAAAGTATTATCTATGTATCTAAGAAACTATCTGCAAACTCGCAAAACTATGTTTATATTCTGTGGCCATACAGTAGTTACAGTGCAGAAACGAGATAACTGGAGTATTGCCGCGAAAGTGGAAAAATTGCGTTATTGATTGTGTATAATTTTCCAAAACCTGTGATTCTTCGAGTGTTAATGTGTAATAAATTTAAACGCTTTTTTAAAACGATTTCACACTCACAGCCCCACTCTTAGTTCGTGACTTGTGTCGTGGGTGCCGAAAACATTCACATCACACACACAATCACAACCAGAACCAGAAACAAATTTTCCTTGGGGAAAACTTGTATTCCCGGTAGGAATCGAACCCGATACCCCTGCTTAGTAGGCGAACGCTTACCCAACTGAGCCAACGGGCAGTTCAAAGTGTAGCCAAATCATACAAAGTTGAAGAACTTGATTTTCGCCTTCGCTCAAAAACTCCAATAGAAGTTTAGTAAAGGTTCTACCACTTTACTAGGGATCCAATTGAGAGATTGTGGTCAAATGCTTCACTATAGAGCATAAAAAAAGATATTAATATCAAAATGACGTGTGTTATTACAACTTACGAATACGTTGAGTAAATACCTCTCATCGTTGTAGATAGCTGATGAGGCCAAGGATGTTTGAATAATAAAGAAGCTATAAAAATGCTATCGGAGAACCACAACAGCGGTAAAAAGTTACTACTTATGTAACACTTATTGATTTTTACCGACTTCCCAAAAAAGGAGTAGGTACTCAAGTCGACTGTATTTTTTTTGTTTTTATATGTTTGCTACCTCATTACTTCGTTCCACGTAAACCGATTTCAATTTTTTTTTTGTTTGATAGATGTTGCTTTCCAATTGGTCCCATTTAAATTTCATCAAGATCTGACTAGTCGTTTTTGAGTTATCCTCAATAATGCGTATTCTGTGGACTACATTGACGATGCTCTCGTTTTTAACCGACTTCAAAAGTTACCTTATAACTTCTTTCGTTGTGCGCCGATTTTGATGATTATTATTTGAAAGCTGGTGCTTTCCCTGTGGACCCATTTAAATTTGGTCAAGATCTGATCACTAGTTTTTGAGTTATTGTCAATAATGCGTGTTTAATACGATCAATCTGAAAATAAATCTGATCAAGTTTACGAAGATAAAGCGGTGAAGTCGGTTTTATTAAGCTTTGCTTGCGTTTAATTATGGATATTTCTAGTAACAGAACTGCGCGTTTAGTTTGGTGAGCGTTCGCCTTCTAATTAGTGGTATCGGGTTTGATTCCTGGCGGGAACACAAGTTGGTTCTGGTTGTGACTGAGATAACACACACGTCACGTGTCCATGTACATACAATATAGCAGGCAACGATCTTCAAAGTTGACATGCCAAACAAAAAACGGGGCTACGGTAAGCCAATAGTGTCTAACTAAACTCACTAACTTCTTTAATAAACACGGACTACATAATATAGATATAGTATTCTCCAGTATTAGTCATTTAAGAATGTAAAAAAACAAATTGCTAGTGTTTCTTGCTAGGTTCATCTCGAGATGGCTGAAATTTTGCGAATCTGGCTGTAGAGTCATTAACTTTCACGAGTGCCTCTTTGGGGCCCATGTGAATAAACGATTTTGATTTGATTTGATCTATAACTTTAAATAAATAAAAGTGTAATTAATTCTAAAACTAAAAACTTTTTGTCGATTCTTTTCTAAACTACGGACCAATTGCCTATATGTTCTAAAACTAAACTAAAATAAAAAAATAGTTGTCTGTAAAGTCGGTTTACGGACGATAATTTTACGTGATAACGTCATAAGAAAACATCGAAGTTTAGGCCGATCGTGCCTCTCTATCGCTTGTTCCGCGCTCTCGCTTGCACGCTCAGGCTCAGGCGGATCGTGACACTTTTTTGTGCGTTCAGCCGGTGTTCATCGATTTATAAGACGATATCACGTCAAAAACTATAAACGAATGTAGATAATACTGCGCTGCGCAGCCAAATCATCATTTTATACATACGTATATATCAGCAAAATCTTTGAAATAATCTATCATTGTCAAGTCTCCGCAATTACAATGATTGCGCTACCCACGAGATTATACCATTCGTACTTATTCATTGTTTGTCGAACAATAGTTTGTACTGAATCATCTGCTCCGTGGGATGGTAAAGTCAAAGTCAAAACTTATTAAACATAAACATTAACGATTTCACACTCACAGCCCCACACTAAGTTCGACTTGTGTCGTGGGTGCCGGAAACATTCACATCACACGTACAATCACAACCAGAACCAGAAACACACATTTACCTTGTGGAGAAAACTTGTGTTTCAGTCGGGAATCGAACCCCTGCTTAGAAGGCGAACGCCACCTAACTAAGCCAAGGAGCAGTTCAGTATTATCCGATCAAAGCCGGCGCTTTCGGCGAGAAATTCAAAGTTTTGAGAATAAATTGCCCATTGACTTAGGTGCGCGTCCGCCTCCTAAGCAGCTAGCTATAGGTGTTATATCGTGTATTTTTTGGAAAGTTTCTAACTACAGATAACCTAACATACGTCATCCATTTACGGTTCACATACCTACTGTTCGCTTGCAACGTTTTGCTTCATAGTTCATCATCATTCTGTACAGCGAAAGAGTGGAACTCATTGGCCGCGTCTTTTTTTCCCCCGAACCGTTTAATCTAGAAGTCTAAGTTTAGAGTAAATAGGTATCTTCTAGGCTGTAGCTAAATGCTTGTTTATCACGCATAAGAAAAAATTAAATGTCCTTTAAATATATCCGCATATTCATATTGACGACCCAGTTGGCGCAGTGGACAGGTCTCCGCCCTCTGCGCCGTGGGTCCTGGTTTCGATTTCCAGCAAAAACACAAATTCCTTTCCAAGGGATTTTGTGCTTCTGGTTCTGGATGTATTTGTGTGTGTGATGACAATGTTTCCGGCACCCACGATACAAGACTTTGATCTTAGTATGGGGCTGTAAGTATGAATGCGTTTTAAAAAAAAAAATCTTTATTATTCATATCATAAAGAACAGGTTATACCCACACGAGCAGAGATGATTTTAATCGTCAGAGAAGTAAACAGGATTTAAATAATATATAATTATGCGTGATTTAAATACCACAAGGTATCAAAGGTATCCTTTTAGGAATGTAAATGACATCACTAAAACCACAGTTCACCTGTTAGTTGAAATTACGTGGCCCAAATGTTGGTCATCTGAATGGCGACCGTGGCCTACTGAAGGTCGTCAGATGCCCTGCGGTCACCGGCATCGGAGTATTCGGTCACCATTTGTGCGAACAAAATAACCACACGTATAGAGATACATATCTTGTTTTGGCGCCGATTATAAACTTGTATGTTAATAACATTCATGAGGACGCAAACGTATAAGAATTTGTGATTTGATTTGCGTCTTGCCATCTTATATACTTACGACTTATATTTATGCCACTGGCTTCAAAAAAGGAGGAGGTACAATGTTCGACTGTATGTTTTTTTTTTACCGACTTTTCCCCATTTGTGGACCGATTCTCAAAATACTTTTTTTGTTTGGTAGATTATATAAAAAATATGAATATCAGTATTTAATTATTTAAACGAAAGCAAAGCTTATTAAAACCGACTGCACCGCTTCTGTTTTGGTTTTGGCTTGATCGATTTCGATAAAATTTATATGGGACTTGAAGTCCCAGTTTTTATATTAGTTCTCGTGATCAACGCGCTCGTGCCGATACATCGAGACTTCAATAAAAAAACAAAAATATAGTATTGGGTTAATATCTCGGGACTTAATGGCGCTAAAAACTATATTTATTTATCTCGACGTTTCGGCCAAGTTGCGCTGGCCATGGTCTCGAGAAGACTGGGGAATGCAGGTGTCAGCTTAAACTATGTGTTCGAATCGCGAAATTTTAAAATTTACAAAAACAAAAATACATGGCAAATATTTAGTTTCTAACATTAGGGGTATTTGAATTTCTAACAGCGTCACTCTAAGGTCGAAGACTTGACTTGAAAAACTTTTGACCACCATCTCACCGGATGCTGAGCGACGATGTAATCGGACGATGGAGCTGCCTTGCCTAGAAGAATATCAATGCCGACTCATTGGGTGTAACTGTACAGGCTAAGTAATACCGTGTAATATAGTTTTATTGCAGCGTTATATAATAGTTATGTAAAATAGCTTACGTACGATGCTGACCTCGGGTGCTGTCTTGCTGTCAGCTTTAATATTGTATCACTTGGGAACACAAGATCTATCTCGAAAGATAGAATATGAGGAGGTCATGCGGGCTACGACTGGTCGACCGCAATCAATATTTTATTTTGTACGCTTGCTTTCACGAATGTATGAAATAAGACTGTGACTCCCGACATTCAGTGGAATCTATCATATAAGATTCCACGTGGCTTGTCTTAAATATCAATAGAAGTTTCGCTTGTCGAAACGCGACTTGTCTAATATATCAATAGAAGCCTCGCTTGTCGAATCGCGGCTTACCTAAAATATCAATAGAAGCCTCGCTTGTCGAAACGCAACTTGTCTAACATCAATAGAAGCCTCGCTTGTCGAATCGCGGTTAGTCTAAAATATCAATAGAAGCCTCGCTTGTCGAAACGCGACTTGTCTAATATATCAATAGAAGCCTCGCTTGTCGAATCGCGGCTTACCTAAAATATCAATAGAAGCCTCGCTTGTCGAAACGCGGTTAGTCTAAAATATCAATAGAAGCCTCGCTTGTCGAAACGCAACTTGTCTAACATCAATAGAAGCCTCGCTTGTCGAATCGCGGTTAGTCTAAAATATCAATAGAAGCCTCGCTTGTCGAAACGCGACTTGTCTAATATATCAATAGAAGCCTCGCTTGTCGAATCGCGGTTAGTCTAAAATATCAATAGAAGCCTCGCTTGTCGAAACGCAACTTGTCTAACATCAATAGAAGCCTCGCTTGTCGAATCGCGGTTAGTCTAAAATATCAATAGAAGCCTCGCTTGTCGAAACGCGACTTGTCTAATATATCAATAGAAGCCTCGCTTGTCGAATCGCGGCTTACCTAAAATATCAATAGAAGCCTCGCTTGTCGAAACGCAACTTGTCTAACATCAATAGAAGCCTCGCTTGTCGAATCGCGGTTAGTCTTAAATATCAATAGAAGCCTCGCTTGTCGAAACGCGACTTGTCTAATATATCAATAGAAGCCTCGCTTGTCGAATCGCGGCTTACCTAAAATATCAATAGAAGCCTCGCTTGTCGAAACGCAACTTGTCTAACATCAATAGAAGCCTCGCTTGTCGAAACGCGGCTTGTCTAAAATATCAATAGAAGCCTTGCTTGTCGAAACGCAACTTATCTAACATCAATAGAAGCCTCGCTTGTCGAAACGCGGCTTGTCAAAAACATCAATAGAAATTTTGCTTGTCGAATTGCGGCTTGTCCAAAGCATAAATAGAAAAATCGCTTGTCGAAACGCGGCTTATCAAAAACATCAATAGAATACTCGATTGTCGAAACGCGGCTTGTCATACACATCAATAGAAATAGAAACCTCAATATTATATTCGATGAAACCGTTGAATCCTAAATTATAACCAAACTAAATCAGCCGTTCCTAAAAAGACACGCAAACTTCTGCTCGAGAGATAAACGCAGTATCTTGAATCGTATTATATTCTACCCTTTGACGTCAAAGGTCAATTTGCGGACTTCTAAATCGTTAAGGGACTGAGCCTTGTACTGTCACAAAGCGTTATGTTAACAAATTGGGATTCATAGTGAAATTGGAAAATAAATTGTGTTTCTGGTATAATTAACTAAAAGTAGCTAGTACACTAGTAACTAGTACGAGACTTTTATCGAATATAATATGTTCTAAACATTAATTATTTAAATCTGAAGAATATGAATTTCCGCTACATATAAACTGACGTCATAACACTTCCCGGAATACCCTCGTAGATAGTCGTTGATTTACGATAAAACCTGATGTTAAAATTAACAATATCGTAAACTAAATAGGCGCTAAAATTAAAGAGAGCAAGTTTTTATAGCACCAGTAAAAAACCGTCATAACAAACAGAAAAAATCGTAAAGATCGATGGAATATAGTCCTTACGCCGTAGCTCTTAAGTGCTTAAATATGACAGCTAGGAGGTTGGCCAAATGTTTACAAAGACGCGAAAAGTTGCGATCATCGCCCTGAAATAGTACAATGGTGGTGGAAAAGCGGCGCCGATTATGTTTTGTTTCTTGTATCAGGTCTACACTTTAAGAGCTCAGCTCAACAAGTACATACATACTAAGAGCGCATCCACCGCTGGCGTGCTCTCCCCAATGCCTTATGAGGCAGATATACATCAATTCGAGCACCTTTTTTAACTACAGCCAATTATCCCTCTTACACTTTTGCATACAAAGGTGTATATTGCGTGAATTACATCGTGGAGCTTACGCAAGGTCACGCGTGGCAATATTTTATTTTTTAGTTTTTTTTTAAATTACGTGAAAACGCGTGTAAAAAATAATAAGCTGAAAACATCATTTGTCTAGTAAATATGCGTATATGAAATAACTATCAAAGTGTTTTGATTTAAAATTGCGGAACGAAGTGGTTACAATAAAACAAATTGATGTCATTTGCATGACATTTGATATATTATTCCTTTATATTTATGAACGTTATGAATATTCTAAAAAGAAGGCATCATTTCTCGTATCACACAGATTACGAAGAATATTTATTTATCTGGTTTTATTATGAATGCCGAGTAAAACGGTTTAAAAAACACGCGTTTTAGTTGACATTCTGGTATCGCCGCCTTAAGGCTTCGCCACACGTTCCGCTCCTGACGCGGATGGGGCGTGCGAACGGAATGGCGTGCGGAGACGCGGGCACGGGCGCTGTAAAGGAGGCGACCGCGCCCGCGTCTCCGCACGCCATTCCGTTCGAACCAAATGCATCCTGTGTGACGACACCTTTATCTACGCTCTACGCGCCAGAATCTGTGATTATTTGTACCAATAATTATCTGATCTTAACTTAAAGTTAAACGTTTGCCAACAGTTTTTTGAAGAGGCGATTAATTTTAACTTGGAAGATCTCTAAACACATATCTAACTAGCCGTGGCTTCGCCCGCATTAATTAAGTTAAAAAATAGCTTATGTGTTATTCTGGAACCTAAACTATCTGCATTCTAAATTTCATTGAAATCGGATTATTCGTTACGGAGTGGTAACAAACATTCACACACACAAACTTCTGCATTAATAATATTAATAGGATTTCTCCCAAATCTGTGATCTTTCCATTACAGAGGGACAGAGGTACATCTCAAACATCACTCCACATTCATTCAGACACATACATACGGATTTATAATATGTTTGAATGATAGTGTAGCACATAAAGTGTATATAATATCGTGACGAGTTTTTCATTGTATACGTATATTTATTAAAAATTTCCGCATGTATGAAAGATCTCGACCAGTCGAAGCCGCCGGAAAATCGTTCGATTTCGACGTGATGTGGCGCCCGGAATAGACCCCCAGAATAGACCCCCAGATTCGTAATAATCAATCGAAGTCACAGTATACGCAATATGCTACATAATTATAATCCATTTGGCTTACTCTCATCCAACTCGTAATTCATTCATACAAAACTAGTTTCAAAGTTTTCAACATAACATCATCAAGGTCGACCACGATAAGTAAATACTAAATTTATTTATGTATTTTATTTAATTTAATCATCACACGTGTATTATTTGATATTAAAATACCGTGAATTTTTCCACGCGACCGGTTGGTGTCTAGAATGTTGCGTGTGCGCCGTTATCATGTTTAATGCGTTATTAATGGATTTAATTTTGTTTAATAATGGTTTAGTCTAACAGCCTCGTTCATTTTATCTATGATGGGGAAGATAGTGGTAAGATCTGCTCTATTTCTTACCGCATTCATAAAAAGGAGGATGTTCTCAATTAGATTATATTTTTTTGTGTTTCTAGGTTAACAAATTTTGATGATTCTTTCTTTAATTCAAAGCTGGTGCTTCCCACATGGTCCCATTCAAATTTGATCAAGATGTGACCAGTAGTTTTTGAGTTATCCTTAATAATGCGTATTTAATTCATATAATCTGATCATTGGTTCCGAAGATAAAGAGGTGAAGTTGTTTTTTATAAGCTTTGCTTGCATTAACTTTTTCTTAAAGGTCTTATTTGAAAATATAACATTATTACTTTAATACTCGTATCTTTGTACCGATCCAGTTGGCGCAGTGGACAGGTGTCCGTCCTCTGCGCCGTGGGTCCTGGGTTCGATTCCTGGCAGGAGCACAAATTCCTTTCCAAGGGATATTTGTGCTTCTGGTTCTGGGTGTATTTGTGTGTGTGATGTAAATGTTTCCGGCACCCACGATACAAGTCTTTGAACTTAGTGTGGGGCTGTGAGTGTGAATGCGTTTGTTTGTTTGTTTGTTTTGTATTTTGTTATAGGCCTCAATTTAAAAAGAGGTGTTTGGTGAAATCTTATATCTCCAAAAATATAAATAACTTAAGGCGCTTACAACACCTATTCAATCTACCAGAAATATTTTTAGAGAGATGTGTTTCATATAATGGAATTTTAAATATTTTAATATGCTCGCGCTATTGGAACATAGTATCACTTAAAGGAGTTCCAGTAAGGAAAAAATAATTTTTATCCTTAATATGTATATGATTCTTGATCTTGTTACGTGCAGTAAGTTTTAATTGACTTCATTACAAAAAGTATCTATAGATATTGTTAGATATTTAATTTTATTTCGTTCTATATATATATATATATATATATATATATGATGCGTAGACAGGAACGATAATGTCATTTTAGTGGTGGCACTAGTGTGCATATTTTTATTATCTTTGGTCGCTCTATACGACTGCTATGTGTCCTAACGTGTAATCTTTTTATAGTAAATAAAGCGTGTTCCAGAAATCTAACTCAGTGTTTCTGTTGATAAAAGACGCCCCGAATAGATATTTTACAAAGCTGGCTTAAGAAAAAAAATCTAAATAATATAAATAAAATTAAGAAGACAGAAATATATTAGAACAAACTATTGCTTTTGTTTTTGAGGAATTCTGTAAATTTTTATTTAAATTATGTTTTCCTTGTCGTTCCGATTGAGCGGCGCACTTTACGCCTCTCACCTAGTTCCGTACAAAACGACAGCGAACGATAAGATCCGACTTGTTTGATGTTAAGAAAAGGAATTACATATTTTTTAAATTGTAGTTTGCTCAAAATATTTTACTGTTTATTTTTCAAATATTTTTGAATGTTGCTTGTTTGTTGTTTATTTTATACATGTGTAAATTTATATACGAAAAATGGCAAAAATGCTGCTTTATACTTATGTTTAATTACCTTTGTAAGTTGTTTTTGTTGTCTATTTCATATTTTTCTTGTATGTTTATCATGTCCTTAGTGCCAAATAAATATATTTCACTAGCCGTGCCCCGCGGCTTCGCCCGCTATTATCAAGTTAAAAAGTAGTCTATGTGTTAATCCTAGGTATAATCTATGTACATTCCAAATTTCATCCAAATCCGTTCAGCCGTTAAAGCGTGAAGAGGGAACAAACATACTTACACACTTACACGCTTACACACAAACTTTCGGATTTATAATATTAGTAGGATTCATTCATTCATTCATGTTGTCAAACCTTTAAAACAAACTTCAATTAACCTTCTCTCAATATCCGCACGGCATTAAATAAAGAACCTCATTAATCCAATATTTTAAAATTTTCAACTAATGAAATCTTTTTAAATACTAGCTCCTTCCCGCGGTTTTGACCGCGTAAGTCCCGGACTCGCGGGAATTCTTGAATAAAACGTAACTGTGTTAATCCAGGGCGTCAACTACCTCAGTACCAAATTTTATCAAAATTAGTCCAGCCGTTTGAGCGTGAAGAAGTAACAAACATACAAACACACTCACAAACGTTCGCCTTCATAATATTAGTGTGATATTGTCATTAGCACATTCGCTTTTTGCAAGATTGCACAGTATTGTTATTGTGTCAGATAATAATGTTAAGCACGCAACTCACATTACCGGTTCTAACAGATAAGCTGACATCTGCTGGCATTGTTGCTAATAATGAAATCAGTCATTATTATCTAGGTCAAACTGTTTGTGTACATTTCGCTAGGTATGATGTGTATGAGCGAACTGAAAATAAAGCGAGAGATATTTTATTTTTTCATAATTTATAAAAATTTTATACAAAATAATTAAAATTCACACTCACAGCCCTACATTGAGTTCAAAGACTTGTAACGTGGGTGCCGTAGACATTTCCATCACACACAATAACATATCCTGCAGGCCTAGCATGGCGGGTGGACACTTTTCCCTGGGGAGTAGATACAAATCTTTTCACCTTTGTAATGTTTTTCCTCGCTCCGAGCATCGACGCAAGTAGCATATTATCCACGAACTGATTTTGATGCGGTTATAAACTGATTTTGATGCGGTTATAAACTGATTTTGATGCGGTAATAAACTGATTTTGATGCGGTTTTCACCATCAGATAAATATTTTTTCACGGAAGGCTTATATATGTAATAAAACCTAATAAAGTGCATATGTACTCGTAAGTAGGAAAATCAATGTTTTGCAACCAATTTGTCGACAAATAAATCTACATGGCTTACGTAGACTAAAACTTAAAATATACTTAGTAATAATGTACAGTAATAATTCTGTAGAATTATAATTCTTCTAAAATCCAAAAGAAAACTCTACAATGGCATATCTCTATCTGTTACGGTTGACTCTTTACAGTCAATCTTTCTTTCATATTTTTTTGTCTAAAGTCTAAATTACACCCGAGCGAAGCCGGGCGGGTCGCTTGTATTTGTAAACAAAGTAATTTGAAAAAAATAAATAAAAGTAATTTGAAAAAAAAAAAGTAATTAAAAAAAATCGAGATGCGCGTTTGCTTGAACAACCGCCGCATTTTACACACGCTGCAACTCGCTGATAATTTTACAGCTCCACTGTCCTTAACAAAGACATGAATGAAAGTAACACCCATGTATCACGCCGGCCTGCACAGATGTTAATCAATGGAAACTGTTACATGTTGCGCAACTTGCGCAACGCCATGTAATCGAAGAGTTGAGATGTAAACGTGCGTGCCGCGGCATGCATTATAGTGCTAATGTGTAGTGGCGGACAGTAGCTGAAGTCCTGCGCACAACTATTTATTCCTATCAACAAGTAACACTTGTTGTTGATGTCAGTGAGCGCCGTGACCTTCCGTCGTAAACTCGCCTGATGATGGGGATCGGACATCCCCGAATCCTAGGTCGCAAGAGTCGACCCTAAATCGTGATCGATATCATTTATGTAAAGTATAATGTGTCACACTCACGAAAACTTTAATAGTAAAAAAAGTAACACTTTTTTTTTAAATACGGCTATTACTCACGCCATTTGTCGAAAATTTTGACCCAGGTTTCGAGCATGTCCCATGCTCTTCTTCGGGATAAGTTTGCGCCCCTAGATCGCGACGAAGACTGTCAGTCTTCCTCGCCTCGAAACCTCGAAACCTAAGTCGCCAATTTCGACAAATGACGTGAGAAATAGCCGTATTTTAATAGTAAAAAAAATAGCGAATGTCTTACTCTCACGAAAACTTTAATGGTAAAGTAATACTGAAAAGTTTTTTTTTAAATCAAGCTATTACCAGTTGTAAATAAAAAAAATACTAAAACCACAGAACTTTCAAACAAACGAGTCCAAACTCGATGGGTTTATCTTGTTTAGTGCAGAAGTTCCTATGGCTATCTTGCGATTCCATCACAAGACCAGCTCCATGGTACCATATCATTATTTGTCACAGAAGATACATAAGTACATTAAGTCTGAGTCCGACACAGGAAGTCGACTAATTTAGCTTGCAAGCTTAATGGTCGGCTGTGCAAATTATGCTTTAATTGCGTCAACCCAATCAAATCCTACTAGTATTATAAATCCGAAAGTTTTGTGTAATGTTTGTTCTATATTCACGCTTTATAGGTTGAACGGATTTGAATGAAATTAAAAATAAACAAACAAACTAACACATTCACACTCACAGCCCCACACTAAGTTCAAAGACTTATATCGTGGGTGCCGGAAACATTCACATTACACTCAGAACCAGAAGCACAAATATCCCTTGGGAAGTAATTTGTGCTCCTGCCGGGAATCGAACCCAGGACCCACGGCGCAGAGGGCAGACACCTGTCCACTGCGCCAACTGGGTCATTTAGAATGTACATAGCTTATACCTAGGATTAACACACTTGATACTAGCGGGCGAAGCCGCATGGCACGGCTAGTTAAATATAGTTGTAGAGCTCTTGTTGTTGGATATTGATTACTGTCACGTATTACATTTTGCATGTCCAGCGCCATACCGTGCCGTACCTATTGAAGGTGATTTATGCGTTTGTAATTACTATCTTTCTATTCCATTACACGAACGGTTTAGGGACGCTATTATGACTTCCGGCGGTACATGGAGTTTATTGCTGGGATTGAAGTTGATTTTATATGTATAGGACAAAAATTGCACAATTCAAAAAAAAAATAATGGAATGAAACTCCTTACCTGAGTCGGTGTTTCCTGATGACTACGATATGGTAGTTTTCAAGTCGCGAGTGAATAGGTATCTTCTAGGCAAGCTTGCTCCATCGTCGACCACATCGTCGCTTATTTTCAGGTGAGATAGTGGTAAACAATTTTGCCAATCTTGAATAAAAAAAATAAAATCTGAAAGATATATATTACAATAAAATGACATTAAAATAACATTTATAATTAATATTCATGAAAATAACATTTATACTAAAGATTTTCTCTAACCTTGTCCTGATGACAGTCCCGAATTATTAGGAAAAATTAAAGTCCACCTCTAAAGGAGCCTTCTTATCTCTGGTTATTTGAGGTCCTTTATTGAATGTGCCCATAGTAGGTAATTTAAATGTTTTTTTTGTAGACAAAACAATTTTCTTCTGACAAAACAAAGTTTTCTCTTCGCGCTGTAACGTCTAAACGGATTTAGATGAATTTTGAATGTACATAGCTTACACCCGGAATTAACACAGGCTACCGTTAAACCCACAGGCACGGTTAAATATAAATCCTATAATAAGTCCTATATGATAGGTGCTCAGGTCATTGCTCACCATGCTTACATTCAGGCAAACAAATAAATGTTGAAAACAAAACATTAGGTACCTTCTAGGCAAGCTTGAAATGAGATGATGGTCAAAAGTTTGCCAATCTTGAATAAAAAAACAAGTCGGATGTAACTTTATTCAGTTTTTTATTCTCTGGTCAATTGAGACTTTTAAAAGGCGCATTGAAGAAACGATCTCCCAAGACTAAGTTCCCGTTTGTTTGACTGAGTTTTAAACGGTTCCCGCTGGAGTTGGCGGCTCGTTAGCAACTTGAGCGCTGCTCGGATTTGTGATGCTGATCGATGATGCAGCTTCAATTTAAACTTCTACTGAAAAAACAATCGTAAGGCAGATTAACGAAGTTTTTACCCGTCGCTATTACATTCGTGGTTGTAGACAATGATGTTTTTTTATTCATGATAGGCAAAGTTTTGCCCACCATCTCTCATGATGGTAAACGATGTGGTCGCCGATGGAGCAAGCTTGCCTAGAAGATACCTATTCACTCGCGACTTGAAGACTCTCATATGGTACTCATGAGTCAATATCATTGACTTAGTCAATAATAGGAAAAAATAACGCTTAAAGCGGGGATCTCATGACCTATTGCTCTATTACTGAAAAAATAAGTTTAACGAATAATTGACCGCGCCGCCGCTGTGTTTACATTCATGTTTGAAGGCAACAAAGATAAGGCAATGATGTAGTCAATTATAGAGAGGAAAAATATAATTTTAATATTGCTTCGCTAATTCTAGCTCCTTATTAACCGCTGACCTAGTACACCCCCCATTATTGCTATAACCTATTATGGTCATGTGTTTACTTATAAAGTGTATTTTTGTAAACATTATTGCAATGAATTATTGAGTATTAGTATGAGTATAATCACGCCCTGCCTGAAACGACGAAATCGGGACGTATGTCAATTTTAAAATGTATTATTAAAATTTACTATTTCTTCCTATCAAATGCTATTTCAGCGTGTATGTTATTTTATCCGTGTGCACGGAGCTAAAGTTTACACCTTACTACATTCCATTACATAGAACGGCTCGTCCGTGCATCCGCATCACTTACGCCTGCTTGTTAAGTTGGTGTATGAGTTTGGAGATAAACGATTACTACGCCCGAAGTTCTTGTCGCTGAAGGTTCTACCCAAATATAATACATATAATTTAAACATAAGCGAAGCTTAAAAAACACCGCTTATATTTTGGTTTTGGCTCGACCGATTTCGATAAAATTTATATGGGACCACCTCTGAAGTACGATCTAACAAACAAAAAAAATCATCAAATCGACCCATAATTACCCACAATCCCACCATAATCGCGTTACATACATATGTTGTATGTATCAAAATATCATAAAAAGCAAAAAAAAAACATACAGTCGAATTGAAAACCTCCTTTTTTGAATATGCATACAACATACTTCGGTTGAAAATACTGAGGTCCTTGTCTTTTCTTTGTCTTGCCTTTTTAAGAATAATGCTCTACAGGTACCACAACAATAATAAAGATGATGTATTATATTCAATCTATATATAATTACATAAACACTTTCACACTCACAGCCCCAAACTAAGTTCGATTACTTGTGTCGTGGTATTTAAAATATTGGGCATGTTTCAAAGCACAAACATAAAGTATTAACACTTTGGAAGCTATTTTGACTACCCGTTTGCCCAGTTGCGTGGTCGCCTTCTAAGCTTCTAAAGGAAAGACAAGTTTTCTCCCCAAGGGAAACAAACAAAAAACAAACTAACAAACGCATTCACACTCACAGCCCCACACTAAATTCAAATACTTGTATCGTGGGTGCCGGAAACATTCACATCACACACACATTACACCCAGAACCACAAATATCCCTTGGGAAGATATTTGTGTTGGAAATTTGTGTTTCTTTTACTGGGTCTGATTATGTGTACGATGTTTCCAGCACCCACGACACAAGTCATCGAACTTAGTGTGGGGCTGTGAGTATGAAAGCGTGTATAGTTTACTAATTAATAAGATTGACTGATCCCAGGAGTCAACGGTATTTCACAAAGAAATATGAACCAAAATATAATTAGCTAGACACCATTGGACATGGCCATTAGTTCTACCTAATTAGCTTAATAGCTGAACATTCGGGCGTCGCAAATCTACACAAAGCTACTAAAGAGATATACCTAATGGTAATTGCCGAATATGCGTAAAAAATAAGTGTCGTTGAACCTATTATAGCAATTAAACTGCTATATGCCGTAAACTCGGACACAATAGGTAGGAATTTTTGGGACATAAAGCGCTGCAAATTCAGTTTAAGTTACTTCAAAGTTTAACTAAGCTAGTAGAGTCCAAATTGCAGTGTCTCTGTCACCGTTGTAAGGTCGCAAGCCTATCGGTATCCTATCGTTTACATTTTGGAGAGTGTGCGCAGGAATTACACGACTTAATTCGCCCATGACTGTTTTACCATCTAACTACAAGACGAACAGTCAAACGTCATCCATATATGGTCGACATACCTCCAGTTCGCTCAAAGCGTTTGCTTCTACGTTTATCATTCGTATTGCGAAGGAGTGGAACTTATTGCCCCCGTCTTTGTTCCCTTAACGGTATAATCTAGGAGTCTGCAAGTCAAGAGTGAATAGGTACCTTCTAGGCAAGCGTGTTACATCTTCGGCCGCATCATCACTTTCCATCAGGTGAGATTGTGGTCAAAAACTTGCCGAAATCTCATTACGTTGAAATGCATTTGTCTATACGATAAGCAAGCAAGCAAACCCGATTAAGCCTCATGAAATTCCCGTATTTTGAAATTATTTTAGAGATTGGGAAAGGTTTTATATAATCGGTTCAGATCTGCCCGCTGTGGAAGTTGGTTAATCGTCTGCTTTTTTAAGCTACGGCTACTGGTTTTGATCATCATCGTCAGCCGCAAGAAGTTCACTACTGGATATAGGCCTTTCTCTAAGATTTCTAAAAGGAACGGTTGTAAGCGGCCTGCATCCAGCGTCTTCCTGCGACCTTCACTATGTCGGCCGCCCACCTTGAAAGCGGACTTCCATTAGCGAATACGCATATATTTTTCTGTCAGTATTCGGTTGCTTACATTTATAAATTTTTGGTATAAACATGTCATCGAAGCATTACACTTCATATGAAAATAAATATTTAAAAATGCAATCAGATTCTGGCAATTTTTAACGCGGATATTTTGAGGTTCTTTCTGTGACCAATCACGGCTGCCGTAAGAAGATTGACCAATCGTTGATATCAAAATGTGTGAACTGACGTCACGAACCAGTTTAGCCAATAGCGTGCGTTTTGCAATATTGAATTTCCCATGCATTTTAAACACTTTAAACATCATCTAAAATAAAATAAAAAGTGTTTGGTGAACGTCATTTTATATCTATAAAGATTAAAAAAATATCTATATATGCAAAGGCGTATTCATGACATTATATGCCAGTGCATATGTTCTCATGAATACGCCCTATTGTGTGAGCGATGCAAATGTTTCCGACAACATAGTGTAGAGTGTGATCTTGAGTGTAAAATCGAATGTAAGCGGCTTTTGAGTGTAAAATGTAAAAGCGTTTATGTTTATGTCTCGTTTCGTTCTGTCTCACGTTATCTTCTCCTTGTCAACAGTCAATGATCCAGCTGAAAGAGCGCAAGGAAATGGACGAGGCGTTCAAAAAGGCGCAGAAGCCCTGGGCGAAGCTCCTCCAGAAGGTGGAACGCACCAGGCTGGAGTACCACACGGCCTGCAAGCAGGAACGAACGGCCCAGAACCAGGAGAGGAACGCCAGCGGCGACAGTTCCCTCAGTCCTGATCAGGTCAGTGGGGACAAAGTGCGTACCTTGAACTTCTATGCATGCCGTGATGTGTTAGCTTGCTTAGCCGTCACGAGTTACGACTAATATGAATAATATCACGCATGCAAGAATATCTGATATCTAATTACAGATCGTTAATGTTGTTTCTTCGTTAATGTCATTAAAATGTTGCGAGAAGCTATGCTGATTTGCTATCTTCCATCCTGAGTTATGCGGTATCCTTAACGTATTGTATGAGCAATAATAAGTATATATTCTGTTAGAAAAACATGCCAATGGGACCGATTTGCTCAGTCTTTATTATTTGCATAGGATATTGTCCTTCTAAATGTTTAATTTAGAATTCCGATTCTAAACTCTAACTATAGATATTACAATTAAAAATAATAAATTTAATAGCAAGAACATTTTGTAGGCGAAAATAACGACCCACGATATAGCGGCTATGTTCAGGTTTATCAATGTCAAAGTCAATATCAAACATGTTTTAAGCGAATAAAATTAAAAGATGAAAGAACACTTTCAGTTACCTATGAAATAATAGTAAATGATTTATTCTGCATACTTTTCGGAAATGCTCTCTCTAGTGACCGAAGTGAATGACATGGAACTCGAATGTTATACTCTTAATATAATGCATAAAATTATAGTTTCGAGATACCGCATACTTCAGCGTGGGGAGACCTACTGAGCCAGCTTAACGTCAATGTTATGTACAACTGCTTCATGAATAGTCTACACTTTAATACATACCATACTTATTAATTCATATATTTAGCTTGTACTTGCCGATTGTTATCATAAGCCTCTTATACGATTATCAATTATCCATTACTTAATTCGAATGTGAGTAAATTTTGTTGTTAGGCAAATGGTAGATACGGTTTATTTAATACCGAACTAGCCGTTGGCTTAGTTGGATGGCGTTCGCCTTCTAAGCAGGGATATCGGGTTCGATTCCCGGCGGGAACACAGGTTTTCTCCCAATGGAAAATTTGTGTTTCTGGTTCTGGTTGTGATTGTGTGTGTGGTGTGAATGTTTCCGGCACCCACGACACAAGTCATCGCTTTAAACATAAACGCTTTCACACTCACTTAGTGTGTGGCTGTGAGTGTGAAAGCGTTTATGTTAAATATTTTTCTTTTTGTGACTACATCCCGGCCACGCCATGCAAATGTTCCAAATCAACGACTTACAAGAACAGTGACTCGTTTGTTCAAATGTGTGCGTGATAAGGTTGTACATAAGTCTCATTTGCTTGTGTACTTGTGTGGTGTACGCGGTTAGAGTAGTTTGTGAATTTAATCAACTGATCGACGTTGTGTGCGTGCGTACGGTATTGATTGCGGGGGGAAAGTGCCCATCTGTACGTCTAAAAGCACTATATGAATTCTTTGAAATTGCTGAGAACTCGTGATGAAGAAGGTTTCTTACAGTAAGGAATCGCGTATATTTTGAAAGCCGTAAAGTTTATCAGAATACCATCTGTGTCTAACAGAATCAATGTTCTTAACAAGCATATAATGATATCCTCGTTTAATTGCATGCGTTAAAGGAAGACTATATGATGACCTCATATATACAGCCATTTGCTTATCCAATCGCTTATCTTTGATTGACTTATCGCTGTTCGAATGTTCCGTGAATGTTATCTTCGATTGACACGCTACATGCTCTTCTAACTCCAATATACTTTACAATTTATTTCGCTAGATAAGTAATCCCGAGTGACATAAATGAATAATGACGAAATCCATAGAATACGATAAACTTAGCTAAAATTAGTTGACAGATGCCAGAGCTTGGGTCGCCTCATGGTAGCTAGTCTCTCGGTTTTTTATCGGATACATTTCGGAGAGTGTGCCAAAGAACTGCACGCGACGATGATAGAACCGATGATAGAACTGGGATGGAGGAATCTAGTTCCCCCATCCCAGTTCTATCATCGGACAAGCAGACAAACTGCTTAGCGACACCGCTATATGGTGGACATTCCATAAATGCACACATAGCATTCATTGTGCGAACCGCAAAGGAATGGAACTCCTTACCTGAATCAGTATTTCCTGATAAGTACAATTGAGAGTCTTCAAGTCGCGAGTGAACAGCTATCTTCTAGGCAAGCTTGCTCCATCGTGGACCACATCGTCGCTTACCATCAGGTGAGATGGTGGTCAAAAGCTTGGCTATCATGAATAAAAAAAATATTGATTTCATGGTAGTAACGGCCATACGCATTGGCTCAAAAGGAGTCGATATTTGCTAGCCTTCATTTTTACCTGCTTAGATGAGTCGGACGGTGAAATTTATTGTAGAGTTAAAAAGGCAATTTTTTGTTTATTTATTTGGTTTACCAACAGTACATACAAAAATACTTAACAATTATATCTATGTGCACAACCAATTATAGGTAACAAACACTAGCATGCACTACTTTAAACTATACAAATAATAATAATACATATACGGTGACCGTTTATACAGTTAATGATACCTAAAAGTTTATGTTAATTAAAATTGTACATCAATAAATGAAAATAAACGAAACTATCCCCAAGTTGTACCTATTAAAAATAATAATTTATGGTTTAAGAGCTAATCAGTAGACCCACTATAGCCCATTAGCATCTGACGGATCTTGGGAAGACTGTCATGATGCAGGTCGATTTTCTCATAAAAATCACATCACACACACAATCACAGCCATAACCCGAAACACAAATTTTCCATGGGGATAAAACTTGTGTTCCCGCCGGGAATCGAACCCGATACACCTGCTTAGAAGGCGGACGCGCCTACCTAAGCTTCAACGGGGTACCAGTAAGGTATAAACAGTAAGGTGACCAATTCCAGCTATCGATAGTGACGTCATTGAATTTCCAAAAACATGTCGAGTTTCAGATAACTAGGCATCGAGGTCGTTCAGTTGCTTTGCGTCGTAAATGTGAATCACTCAATTGGAAAAGAAATCAGTGAAATGTATTTTGTTTCTATTCTGGACTGATGAGTAAGATATTGTGCAACAGAGGACGGTGAGGTCATTGCGTATGCATATGAAAGATGAACAGCTTCTATATAAATAATGCATCGAATGTTTTGCATTGTTTACAATCTAATGCGCAATTAGTCGTATTGTCTTGCTGTAAATCTTACTTATTGCATCCAAAGGCTTCACAAGCATCGGACAAGCAGACAAACTGCTAAGCGACACCGCTATATGGTGGACATTCCACAAATGCGCACGAAGCGTTTTGCTTTCACATACATTGTGCGAACCGCAAAGGAATGGAACTCCTCACCTGATTCGGTGTTACCTGTGGGTATTATATGGGAGTCTTCAAGTCGCGACTGAATGGTATCTTCTAGGCAAGCTTGTTCCATCGTCGACCACATCGTCGCTTACCATCAGGTGAGATGGGGGTCAATAGTTTGCCTATCTTGAATATATTTTGTGACATTGTACGCCCGAGATAAGTCAATAATAACATTTAAAGGTTTAATACATTTGTGGACTATGTACAGGCCCATAGCCTATATTTCCTAAAACGAAACTAAAACTATATACAGAACAGAACTAAGTTACCTACTGTAATAACATTAACTGCAATAAGAACTCGCGAATACTAACACTACAGTTTTTGCCAATAAAGAATTATCTTATCTTATCTTACAACCTACGTAATGAACACATAATAAGCAAATTGTTACTTAACAATAACGGTACGATCAGTGTGATCGTGTTCATTGCTTTATATTTTTAACCCCCGAGGGAAAAGAGGGATTTTGTAAGTTCACACTGTGAACTTACAAAATCTCTTTCTGTATCAACTTAGCTTTTGGGAGTAACGATGGTACAGACAGACCAATTTTGATTTATGACTAGGCCGAGAGTGTTATTAGTGTTTGGTTAAAATCGGCGCGACCGTTTTCCATTGTAGATAGATAGTCGGGTTTTAAACCGACTTCAAAAAAAGGAGGAGGTTCTCTATTCGACAGTATTTTTGTCTTTTTTTTGTGTGTATTACCTCATAACTTCTTTCGTTGTGAGCCGATTTTGATGATTATTTTTTTATTTGAAAGCTGGTGCTTTCCATGTGGTCCAATTAATTCTGACCAGTAGTTTTTAAGTTATCCTCAATAATGCGTATTTAATACATTAAATCTGATCAAGATTCCGAAAATAAAGCGGTGAAGTCGGGTTTTTTTAAGCTTTGCTTGCGTTTAATTTTGTTGCATTTATTTTGCATTTTGCTACTTGTTTCTAAGTTATTTACTACGATGATGCTAGGGTAATTAAAAAAAGTGTCACGTATACTTTGTGCAATAATATATAGTTAAAAGTTTGTAAAACGAAGTGAAAATCGCCTGTCAAAGTCAAGTCCCTTTCTGCCTGGAAATGATGATTATAAGTATTGTCGAGCCCTCATTAACGAGTGTCAAAAGTTTTACTTCCTTATTCGTAAACGTCCGAGTCTGGCGGTGCCAGATAATGTCCGTGCTATTTTTGTAATATTATTTCGAGAACGAAAACTTTGGGTGTAAATTCAAAGTCTTTATTCATTGTCCTTTGTGTGAAAATTGATGCGTTGAACTTTCTTTACGAATGAGCTGCCTGTTGGCTTAGATGGGTGCATGTTCGCCTTCTAAGGGGTATCGGGTTCGATTCCCGGAGGGAACACAAGTTTTCTCCCCAAGGAAAATTTGTTTCTCTTTCTGGTAGTGAATGCGTGTTTCAGGCGGGTACGACACTAGTCATCGAATTTAGTATGGGACTGTGTATGTGTAACGTTTAAAAAAATTTAAATATATCTGATATAAATATAAAAGAGACCTTTTATTAAGATTTGATGTCATTTGTTATTTGTTGAATAATCCGATCCTCGAAGATATTAAAATTATTAAAATCTGAAAGAAGAAATACATATAAATTTGTGTAGTCGCTCTTGTCTGTCTCTTGACTATCTGTCTATACTATTCGAATGTTTTAATTTTGAACTGCCCGTTGACTCAGTAGGGTGCATGTTCGCATTTTAAGGAGTGGGTATCGGATTCGATTCCCGGTAGAAACACAAGTTTTCTCCCCACGGGAAATTTGTGTTTCTGGTTCTGGGTGTAATCGTGTGTGAGATTTGATTGTTTCCGGTACCCACGACTCAAACCATCGAACTTAGTGTGGGGCTCTGCGTGTGGAAGCGTTTGTTTTTTTTAATGTCACACACCCTCTTTCGTTTTGTTGGGTGTCATACTAAATTCCTTGTCGAATATATGATCTGTCGAAGCAATGACTTATCGAAATATATTTTTTCAAAGTAAACAACTTGTCGAAGTAATTAACTGTCGAAATTTATTTTTAACTATATATTTTTTTTTAAACTAGTATCGATAAATATCTGCAACAACCACGTATTGTATGAATGAATGAATGAAATACATTTATTTGGCACTAAGGATAAGATAAACAAACAACAAAAACATGAAATAGACAATAAAAAACAGCTTATAAAGGTAATTAGGCATAAGTAAAAAAAAATTGTGAATTTGCGATGAACATAACGACATACACGTAATAAACACATCGCAGAATATTGAATACTATTAAAATGCAACACTCCTCAGTGCTCCTGAATACCATGCGCAATGCGGATGCATGCAACGACGCGACGACGACGTTCCTAGATTCACTTGTGCATCAGTAATGCGAACATGAATATTATTTCTTATCGATAGAATACCGGTATTACTTAAAAGTATCGATATTATGAACAATAATCGAAATATCGATACTTACAATAACGTAATATTTTGCTGCCTTCGTGAATCTGTGTTTATTTCATAATCCCGCGGAAAAGCTCGCTTTTTCTAAAATTATTGTCTGAATCCGTCATGTGTCAATAGTATGAGCAAGTATGATGCATGATGCAAAATATGTCATAGCGGATACGAATATTTTACAAAGTTTACCTATCATTCAAATCAAATATATTTGGTATGACAAAACTGCAACACTTTTAATAATCAATAACGTTGTTTCAGGTCGTTAAATTCAAATTGTTTATTATCTTAAACACATAGGTTTACATCCTGCATGCAGGTCTCAACAAAGTTAGTGTTGTGCGCTATGTTTCACCATACAGGGCATACACTATTAGAAGTAGAGTCATTTATACAATATGAATGTTTTGAGTCATACAATGCCACAAACTTCATCAATAAGTCCGCAACATTATAAAATTACAGTGAGGATATCAACAAATAAAAAAAAATAATTTAAATAAAATGATAAATACAAAGTTACAAAATGTACAACTTAGTCGTCGAAGCATTAATTTACAAATTAAGAATCTACGTTAGATGGTGATATGGGTATATCGATAACCACCCTACTTAACGCCCGTCACTACAACATATATGTTTCGGGGAACATCATGTTATAGTGCATGCCATCGTTTCACTGACCCTACAGGTTCCTTGACCACCTCATAATAGACCAAATCGACTGAATTATTCACGTACGTGAATATCGATATAATTCGTCATGTCATAGTTTATAAATAGTAAGCTAACTCGCACCATATCCTTTATTTTAGTAAATATCACTCTCTGTAGAACCAATACGAACGGAAGAAAATATGTATAATCAATAAAATTATATGAATATATAAAACTTTTGATTGTGATTTAACCAAATGCTTTTGTACAACTACGTTTAAGCTATTTCCATTCAATTTCATAGTACAGTCATTTGGTAGTTCTACTGGAAAAGATTTCTAGGAGTTGTGAAAATTTTTAAAGATTTTGATGTGCCCTTACCGCATTTCAACTTTGGCACCACGTGACAATGCCATTCGCGCCGGAATATAAAAAAAATGGCGCCGAAAAGCATTTTTTGACAATATTTCCTTTTTAATTCATTTTACGATAAAACATTTATATACAAAATTAAACTAGAGAACAATTCCTAAAAATCCCAAAAACATGGTGTTGTTTTGTGTTTTTTTTATGCATATACTTATAAATCCGATTACAATTTGCTTCGTTGTATTTTCCATCAGCTGAATTTTTTTTTTGGGCTAGTTAATTTTAATTAAGTTATGCTGGATATTGAAAAAATCTTTTTTTTGTTGGAATCGTAATAGATGCCGCCTTAATCTTCTGTATTTACTCTTCTGTGGTATCGTTCGGAAATAGGCATAGTCTACGTTTATTTAACGAAATTATAGGGTGTAAACGTGAATGCTGACGTTGAAATTTCTAGGTATATAATCAAACAGCTGCATGTCTTTATTGGAGTTAAGGTATTATTAATTTTAACTTCTACAGTTTTATTTTTCTTTTATAGTGTTTGTAATTTTAGAATAATAATTCTGTTTTATGCAAACAACTTCGATTCGACTATTCGTCGATGAAGGCTTCTTCTCGAGTATAACAATTGACTTTAAAATGTAGTTTTTGCTCGATAGACAAGCATTTTACTACTATCTGAACTGATGGAAAGCGATGATGTGGCCGATGATGTAGCATGCTTGACTAGAAGATATTTACTAACTCTTTGCTTGAAGACTCCTAGATTATACCGTTCGGGGAACAAAGACGCGGGCAATGAGTTCCACTCGTGCCCGCATCTTTGAAATAGAAAAACTTGATTGAGGGAGCGGTGTTCATTTTTAGAGAAACTATAACATTTAAACGGATACGTTAAACGAATTCAATAATTATTAGGTATAAGTATATGTGTACTAATTTATACTGCTGTTAGAGTCATTAGCTTATATATGTATATAGTTAAGTTTTTATTCTTTTTGCAGTATTTTAATAGGAATAAGAGTACATCGCGAACTGCTTATATTCAGTACAAGCTGTCTGCCCCATTGTCTGTCTATACATTACCTTTTAATTAACGGTTAATCCGCTAGACCGATCTTGATAATTTTTTTTTATTGTGATGTGAATGTTTCAGCACCCACGATACAAGTCATCGAACTAAATGTGGGGCTGTGAGTGTGGAAGCGTTTGTTAAAGTTTTACTTTCAGATAGTGTACTTAGGATCAAATTCATTCACATTCCATTCGGATATAAACATAACAGCAACATTGTAAACACAATAAGGGCTTTATGGGCCCTATTAGGGACACAATGACCCGACCCACTGCGGTTGACACAAACGTCTTTGTCGGTGACAAGTAGCTACCCATTTGTGTTAAAACCCCAAATGGCACAGTATATCCTCTATCTATTGTATACAGTTCAGTTCCATCCTAAGTTTTGATCTATCTCTAGTTATATTATATGTTAAATAATATCTTAACGTAAAAAAAAAACCTTCTAGGATCTAATTTATCTTCGGTCTAAGGATATTCGAGACCTATTTCTCGAATACTGTGAGACTTTTGCTAATAAGGTTGTAATTAGAAATAAGTAAATGTGTATGACGTAATAAAAGCTTTAGTGACTAACAAATTGTTAATATTAATTAATTTATTAAGGTTCTTTTGACCATGACCAAAGATGTAATGTAATGTTTTAAATAATTTAAGGTTCTTTTGACAAATTAAGTGTATCATTTAAAATATATACTATGACTGAAAAAAAATATACCTGAATAAAAATCTCTGATTATGCCAGAGACGCGACACGCTGGCCGGGCCTCTGCGCCCGGAAAGAAAAAATAATCATAAAAAAAAATAATCAAGTGTTCGGCTATTGAGATTCTCAAATTCAATAATATTTATTTGGGTAAATATAGGTGGTTGCATAAAAATTTGGTGTTGTAAATAGCTCTCCAGATTATTTTAGCATTGAAGTGTGCAAGTAAAAACCAATTAAATAAATACCTCTATCGTCATAATTTGAATATTTGAACTCATATCAATATGGAACTCTAGTTCCTATCGCCGCAATTTTGAGGAGTTCCCTAAAACTGTACACAAACAAGCTACTTAGAAAGATCAAAGTATTTTTTTTCGACCCCTGCTCTAGACTCTTCAAATTTACATAATTAAGAGAGCCGGGATATAAAAACGCTTTCACACTCACACCCCCATACTATGTCCGATGACTTATGTCGTAAGGTTCTAATTTTAAGTATAACTTAAATTAGAACCTTATTGCTTGCTCACATATTGTAATTATTTTGATGAAATGAATATCTGTCGGTCCGCAATAAAAAATACCTATACCACGGTGATGCTTCACATTCAAAATCATAATCATAAGTTTATTTATCAAAATCTTTACATTTATATTAACAAAGGACACTTAATATAGAACTATTGAGAGCTCGGAAAGCGGAGTAAAAACCACAGACGCGGCACCGTTACATAGATCTATGAATGAATTCGTATACCTCTATAGCCCCTACAGCAGACCTAATTTTGTGTATGACGTAGCTACTCCAGCGGAGCGAGTGCCTCTATTCCGGGATACGGGATAGCCAGACGCCTAACTGAATTAGGGCTAGCATCTTGCTAATATTAAGACATACAGACAGCTTAAATGGCGTTAGACGGGACATATGTTACGAGACAGTAAAGAAAAATGGACTAAATTAATAACAGAATGGTACCCAAGAGATGGCAAAGGAAATAGAGGCAAACAAAGCAAAAGATGGGAAGATGTCCTCAAGAAAGTGGCTGGTCCGGTATGAACCCGTTTAGCGAGAGACAGGAATACGTGGAAATTTTTAGAGGAGGCCTTTGTCGACAGACAAGCTGTCCTACACAAACATCCAGTTGTCGATAGTTCAATAGATTAAATCAATTAAGTGTTTAGTAAGTAGACATGTACATACTAATTGTAAAGAAAAAGCAGCAATAAAGGCTATTTTATTTATTTTATTTTATACTACGTTCAATGACTTGTGTCGACTCGTGGATGCCGGAAACATTCACGTCAAACACGCAATCACACCCAGAACTGGAAACACAAATTTCTCTTGGGGAGAAAACTTGCGACCTGGAATCGAACCCGTTACCCGCTGACTAAAAAGCGAACTCGCACCCAAATTAGTCAGCGGGCAGTTTAATATTATAATTTGACCAATGCAATATTTGACAAGTATAATAGTGGCCGCGGCTTCGCTTGCGTTAGCCAGTATTAAAAGCTTATTTACTAATACAGCAGGCCTAGCATGGCGGGTGGACACTTTTCAGAACAGTTTTGTCCACTTTTCGTTGCACCCATGTTATGAAGGGAGAAATATATATGTCTACGCATATCAAATAGGGATATACTTTTCCTTTCCACTAATGCCATGCTTTGTATGCTGGAGAGGACAGTCTTGTCTCTTTTCGTGTGTGACTTTGTTGTAGTGGATACAAAGAGGGAATACAATTTTTATCCTTTTTTTTGTGGGTAGTAAATGCCTTTCTTCCCAGGAGTGAAGGAAAGGGGTGAGTGGGGCAAACACTCTAAAAACCTCCCCGTGAGCAGTCCCTCGCCGAGGTGGGGCAAGATAGGGTCGCGATAGCAGTCACTACCTTGCCCCGGCGGTAGGCCCGGATGCAAACTCCTCCGGGCCACTGCGTCCATGGAGGGGTGACCTTGCTCACCAAGGTCACTCCCCAGACGTGTGGGGCAAGCCGATGGAGAGGTACAATTTATATCCCTCCGCCATTCTAGGCCTGCTGCTGGGAGTGACAGTCAACATACTACTACATTTTATAGAAGTGCGTCAAATTGAAACAGCAGGTGTTACTGGCGTGACATCGTGCAGCGTGACGTTAACCATCCACTCTTTTCATAAACATCATTACTTCGATCCACTTTCACATTAAAACACAATGATTCTATTGTATATGCGTTTACGGCAGATTATATACGGGGATACGGGGTTTATGATCTCATATAATCTGGCCTACTAATCCATTGGTGATCTGATGATTTATCACGGTAATATTATAAATCGGAAAGTTTTTGTGTAAGTTTGTTTGTTTTCTCTTTACTCTTTAACGGCTAAACGGTTTTGGATGAAATTTGGAAAGTACTTACGTAGCTAATAGTAGCCTATATGTTTGATAAAAACTCACGCACATTTTGAACTTTTAAAATTAAAACGGGAATTAGCGTGACTTACGCTTTGTCGATGTATAAATCGACAATTGTTTCGGCTTCATTCGGAAGCCTTCTTCAGGATGAGTGCGGAGCGCTCGCCGTCGCGTCCCACCTCGCACAATGAAGCCGAAACAATTGTCGATTTATACATCGACAACGCGTAAGTCACGCTAATTCCCGTTTTAATTTTAATTTAAAAGCCTATATGTTGATCCTGGGTATAAACTATGTACATTCCAAATTATATCAAAATCCATTCAACCATTACAGCGTCAAGAGAAAACAAACATGTAAGTACAAATTTACAAACAAACTTCCGGATTTATAATATTAGGATAATCACACTGATTAGGATAAGGATAATTAGGATTTGTAGGTTCTGACGAGTGGCAACCCAATCAAAGATAAATGTACGATTTATTTGCGCAGTGTGTATCGATGAAACCGATATTTAGGTACGAGTAGTGAAATATGGAGGGAGTTGGTCGAGTGGGCGGGTTGAATGATGTAACGAATAAAAATATTTTAGAATATTCCACGGAATTCGACTATCCGGTTATAAGATGGCTTAGATGGGTGAGCGTTCGCCTTCTAAGCAGGGGTATCGGGTTCGATTCCCGGCGGGAACACAAGTTTTCTCCCCAAGGAAAGTTTTTGTTTCTGGTTCTGGTTGTGATTGTGTGTGTGATGTGAATGTTTTCGGCACCCACGACACAAATCTTATAAATAAAAACACATCACAACTAGCCGTGCTCAGCGGCTCCGCCCACGTTTATCAAGTAAAAAAAATTGCCTACGTGTTACGTATATTCTATGTACATTTTAAAATATCGATGAAGCACTGTAATTATTACTCTAAATACATTTCAAACCGAAACTAAACAATATAAATCCTCCTACTTTGAAACTAAGTTACACCTCGAATAGTCTCATAAACTATCCGGTAAGTAATTATTTATTCACGAGTAAAGTTCCAATTCTACTATTTAGTCAGTTTGTTCCACTTATTTGCCTTACTGGATCAGTGTAATCGTGTCTTATAGATCAACTAATGATATCGCTTAGTGTATTGGGGTTTTAGCGCACCGAGGCTAAAGCAAATCTATACTCAGTATTCCAGCTTAGAAGTATTACGGTACGCTACATGATACGAAAAATGCTAGACACGTGACAAAATATCACATAGATTAAGTGAGAAAAGCAAAATTTCGGAAACGCAGAATGTTAGATACGCAGAATGTAATGAAAAATTGTTTCCAATACAATTTTCTTCTCAAAAATAAGTTTCCCTATTATAGGACGGGTGGTAAGTTGAAGTGGATTAATTTCACCATTAATGCATATTACAAGTGTCTGTTTTAAGTCGTAATTTTGATTTATTATAAAATATGTAATAGTAATACGAACTAATAGTAAGATAAACTGCCCGTTGGCTTAGTTGGATGGGCGTTCGTCTTCTAAGCAGGAGTATCGGGTTCAATTACCGGCGGGAACACAAGTTTTCTGCCCAAGGAAAGTTTGTGTTTCTGGTTCTGATTGTGATAGTCTGAGTGATGTGAATGTTTCCGGCACCCACGACACAAGTCACCGAACTTAGTGTGGGGCTGTGAGTGTCAAAGCGTTTATTTTGTTAATTTAATGTACTTTTTTAATTCATAATAGGCAAACTTTTGACGATTTATGCCACATTCGTCCCGAATTTTTGGCCCACGCCATACCATGTCACCTGATGTTAAGCGATTTTTTCTTGTTTTGACTTTTTAGTGCATTGGGAGATTCTAGATGGGAGGAAAGAAGAATTTAAGTACTTTTGTATATTATGTTGGTACCTTGTTGGGTATTAAGCCTAAACAAATTGAAATGCAAGAACTGGTCCGATATTACACCACTACAAATTTAGGGTTTGGAATACATGGAGACTAGTTCTGTCTGTGGGTATGCTCGCGTCAAAAGTTTCAATTAATACGAAAGGAGTCGCTAAAATCACAGCGCAAGAACGGTAAATACGGCATCAAAGGCTTGGAATTATTAAAAGTGGGAGTAAATAAAAACTTAATAAAATTGCATTGAGAAATAAATAAAAAAAACAACAAGGCGATGACATCCATGCCATACAATTTGTATTGGGTTCTTGAGCTATTTGTAGATCTTGTTGGTGCTTATTTACTAAAAGAAAATGTGCTAGCACCTTACGTGCGACTGTAACGGTACCCAAAAGCCATTACAAGCTTTGATCGGTATAATGTGAGGGAATTCAAGTCTACAATACATTGAAACAGGGACGAGTTTCATTAGTATCTCCTTGGTCTTTCTGGTTTCACTACTTGTGTGGGTAACGAAAACATTCAAAATCACACCCGGAACCTGAAACATAAATTTCCCTTGGGGAAAAACTTGTGTCCCCTAACTTGTGAACTCTATACCCGCTGCTGTTTAAAAGGCAAACGCGCGTCCAACTTTGCCATCGGGCAGTTCATCTATCTAAAGCACCTATAAGTAAGTTTGATTGAAAGTTTCGTAAGTATGACACATTTTTTTTTTTTTTTATTAGGTTCTCTTAACTGGACGATACACATACAGTATTGGACAATCACGTAAAATAAATTATTCATATAAAGTACAGTGTACGGCCTTCTAGAAGTGAACACTGCATGCATAGAATTATTAGTTGTTATTTGAAGTACACAATTAAAAATACAATTTACGGAGTGAGATTTTGTGAATTAATAATGTGTGAAGCAAAAATTAAATGTGAGGTTTTAGGTAACATTTACATAAGTGGTGCTTTATAGAAGTGTTTGATACATTGAAGATGTCCAAGTCATGACAAATTTGGTTATATGCGAAACACATACGATTTATAGGAGAGTTTTGTCTATAATTTGTGCGACATTGTGGAACGTTGAACGTTTTTCTATTCTGTAAACGGCTGCTACAACGAGGGATGAGAAAACTTATTTTTTCGAGCAGGTCTGGGCTATCTAATTTGGAGCTAATTAATTTATGCAAATATACAATATCAGCGATGTTGCGCCTTTGTTCGAGTGTGAGCATTTTGAAGTGTGAAAGTCGCGATTCGTAAGACTTAAGACTGCGACAGAAATTGTGAGTATATGACAGGTGATATAGAATTTTTTTCTGAAGCTTTTCCAGTCTTTGTATGTGGACTGCGTAAGAAGGGCTCCAGATTGGACAACAATATTCTAAAACAGATCTAACGAAGCAGTTAAAAAGAATGATTAAGATATTAAGATATTGCAGACATGGAGTTTTTCTTTTTTCTACTGAATTTCATATGAAAACATTTAGATGCGTTCATTACCATATGATTTCTATTGCACCAGTTGCTTACTCTATCTAAATCATTTTGTAAACATATGATATCATCTTGATTGCGAATCACTCTATATATTTTCAGATCATCAGCAAACATATTATACTTTGACTTTATTATTGAACCCAAGTCGTTAATAAAAATTAGAAAAAATAGAGGACCGAGGTGTGAGCCTTGAGGAACGCCAGAGGGAACAAAGTATGTGGTGGATTTAAAGCCTCGAATCTTGACGAGCTGTGACCGATTTTGTAGGTTGGATACACATATTTAGTATTAAACGTTGTCACTCACGGTTGGTTTCTCGCGTTGTTGCGAAACTAGTTTCGGAGCAGTCAGTGCTTCTATGCGCGTAAGTCTTCCAGCGTCTCGCCGAGTACATGAGTACACATAAATTTAAGTTATTGCGAGTTCTTATTGATCTGTTTCTGAAAAATATACTGTACAGACAGACAATCCCTGATACTTAGATTTTAGAGACGATCTATTTAAGTATCAAAGGAATGATAACCAGCGGAATTCAAACGTGTTTCACTCGAGTCTGATTGCGTTCAATTGCGATGGATTTCGCAGGAATGCGACGGAATCGTGGTGTCAGTGCCAGTGGTCATAACTAGACCTGCGCATCTCTTGCAACTGGTTTCCCAGGCTTATTGTGAAATGGCTGGTCTCCGATTAAGAGCAAGCTCCCTAAAACTTATTATATTTCGCATTTATATCCTGATCACTTATCCTATGAATGTGTGATATTAATAATTTTTAAGACTTATTTCTATCCACCATAAAGCCAGTACGTTGAATAAATTTGACTATATAGATTTTTTCGTCGAAATTTACGCCTTCTTGTTTTTAGATTTTATGTTGAAATGGCTTTATGTCGTAAATAAATATGTACAGTTAGGAAACATAGTTTATTATCTGCTACTTAGCTAACATTTTGATATATTTCTTATTCTTTGAGAAAATTACGAAAAACTAAGTATGACACGCGCGACCCTTCGTAACTTCCATATTTTTATTCCAATTATCGCAACACTCTGTATGCTACGGCATACGCTATATGTGATGACAACATTGACAACCGTGTTTGGACCGAAGTGCAGCCTGTTCTTAAGTGATTTCAGCCTTTAATTGATGCTCGATTCCTCGCTGACATTCTGTTATTAATGAATGTTTGAATATACCATGAATTAACTCTCAGAGAGAGAAGGCAGTGTTCTAGCAGTAGGAACGAAATAGGCTGATCGTTATGAACGTATCTGTTCTAGGATAATTATTGAACCAAGAGGGAGACACAGATATACATTTATGCTTTAAAAATAACAGCATCGTTGTATACGTATTATTTATTTTTATTTACTTAATACTTTATTGCACAGTAAAAAGTGTGCAAAAGGAGGACTTAATGCTAAAAGCATTCTCTACCAGTCATCCAGCGGTGGAAAATGAAATGACATAAGGCGTGCATAAATCAGGGATAAAGAAAATATATGTAAGATAATAACAATATATAATATAAATTTATATCGAATTGTAATGTACATAAATATAAAATACTTAAGATTACACATATATATCTAGAAAATATATAACATAAATATATATAATTATTCAATTTTTTCTGCCTATAAATGCTGGTTGCTTTAATTTGTATTATAAATGAATATGTTTGATGAGTCCATACACTGTTACATAATTGTTTGACTGAAAGATTCGTATGTATAACACATCACGTAGGTCTACGCGCGTACTCGACTGATGAAGAAGCACCGACTGCTCCGAAACTAGTCTCGCAACATTGCGAGTAAACAACCGTGAGTGAAATCGTTTAAATCCTTAATGTATCCATAAAATTCTTAAATTATGCATTAGATTAATGAATGAAACAAGTTGAAGAAAAAGAAACAATGCAAGAGGCCGTTCGCCCAATGGTAATGTCACACCTTAAGTAACCCAAAGCACGAATTACTTAAATTATATAAACCGATCGAGCCAATCACGCCACGGCAACCCTGGCATAGATATGAATCAAACAAATACCTCATTATTCTATAGAGTCTATATTTCTATAACAATTGACACCGACTCTCTTCGTTTTACGAGTGGAATTTAAAAGACAGTTATGGGATTTCAGTCATTGTTTGCACAATGGTTCGCGTGCTGTGGCAGCCGTGACATACTGAAATAGTAGCAATTAAAATACTTACTACTTAGTAGTTTTAAATGGTGAAGCATTTGTTGTTGTTGAAATGAAACCGTGTCTCTTTTTAGTAATAGTAGTCACACCAAGATTATAAATCCGTAAGGTTGTGTGTATGTTTGTTTTCTCTTCACGCTGTGACGAACATACATGTTTGGATGAAATTTGGAATGTACTGTACCCCGCAGCTTCGCCCGATATTATCAACTTAAATAGTAAGCCTATGTATTAATCCTAGGTCTAAGCTATGTACATTCAAAATTTCATCCAAATCCGTTCAGCCTTTAAAGCGTGAAGACGGAACAAATATACCTACTTACACACTTGCGCACTTACACAAACTTTCGGATTAACGATATTAATAGGATTAATGTTACTAATTTTGTTTATTTATATTTTTGAATAAAATATTGAAACAAAATGTCGAAACACCAACTAGCTGATTGTCGTCAACAGGCCAAGTTGTTGAACTAACGATAATTAATTTCGCTCCGAGGGTGAGGCCTGAGGGTGGGGGTCGGAGGGTAGTTAAATTGCTGTTTGTTTCTGCTCCCAAGTTCCTGACGATAATTGGGTTCAATTGTTTTCTACCAGTTTTGTAAATGGATATTGGGTCAATTGAACAGAAAGCTAAAACGCCTTTGTTAACGGATATTGGATGTTGAATTATGAAACGGAAACTTTGCATATAACTTTTGGTAATCAAAAGAAAATGTTATTAAATTGTATACAATCTTTAATTAACTAGTGGATAAATCAAAATACCCCTGATGCTCTATTTGGAAAACGGCTACAACGATTTTCACTAACCATATAAAAATAAAATAAATAAATAAAATTGAACTTTATTTGGTTACAAGATAATTAATAAACGCAAGCAAAGCTTAAAAAAACGGACTTCACCACTTTATCTTCGGAACCTTGTTCAGATTTAATATATTCAACACGCAATATTGACGATAACTCAAAAAATAGAGATTAGATCTTGATCAATTTACAAGGGTCCACATGAAAAGCACCAGCTTTCAAATAAAAAAATAATCATCAAAATCGGCCCACAACGTTAGAAGTTATGAGGTAACTTTTGAAGTCTGTTAAAAACGAGAACATCGTCAATGTAGTCCACAGAATACGCATTATTGGCGATATTTTAAGAACTACTCATCAGATTTCGATGAAATGGGACCAATTGGAAAGCAACGTCTTTCGAACTAAAAAAAAAATTTCGAAATCGGTTCACGTGGGAAGAAGATAACACAAATAAAAATACAGTCGTCTTGAGTACCTCCTCCTTTTTTTGTGAAGTCGGTAATAAGTTAACGCATAAAAAAAATACATAGAATAAAGTAACATTAGTGCATATTATGTGTTAATTAATGAGGAAACTCTTCATCAGATCTTGATCAAAATTAAATCATAATGGGACCAACTAGAACGTATACCCTTTCGACCAAAACAAATGTCCAAATCGGTTAATAAATGACGGATTTCTGAGGTAACATACATAAAAAGCAGATTCCTACGAATTGAGAACCTCCCCTTTTTTGAAGTCCGTTAAAAAGAAAAAGTAATCATAAAGAAAGAAAATTTGCTCGAGTGGCAAGATACCAAGAACGCTGGAATTCCCGCGCAGAATAGCAATTGGGATTCTGTTAGAAACGAATAAGCCAGCCTTCGTCACCAGAGTAAACGTAAGAGTCGATTAAAAAAAAACATTCATTGAGTACATATTTTATATTTTCATTTTTACTAACTTCGTAAAGTACGTAACAGAACGTACATTTTAGACAATAGAAGCACATTAAAAATTAATGAGTTGTGAGTACTACCATAAAAGTAAAAGCTTTAAATCTGACGTAAGTATTGTGAAACTTTAGAAAATTCTAAGGGAAAACTTAAAACAAATATTTGTCGTTGATATATTCATTTAACGACCATCGTATAGTTAAACCAACAACACCCACTACATTGCACTTGTTGTGTTAATAAAGCAATCCCTTGAGTTATTAAACGCTTAACTTTCACACTCACAGCCCCACACTAAGTTCGATGACTTGTGTCGTGGGTGCCAGAAACATTCACATTACACACACAATCACAACCAGAACCAGAAACAAAAGTTTACCTTGGGGAGAAAACTTGTGTTCCCGCCGGGAATCGAACACGTTACCCCCTGCTTAGAAGGCGAACGCTCGACCAACTTAGCCAACTGGCAGTGGTCGGCATTCGGTTTTGTTGGTAATGTGTGCAAATCTGTAAAACTAATATAACCCAAGCACTACCACCAAATCCACACACATCACATCCATCATACACAAAGGTTAGCTGGAAGAAAATGCTAATTAGCAAACTGAAACACGCGTAGTTGGTTGAACACTGATTTATTTCAAAGTACCTACATTTAGCAATATAAAATATCCTGCCCTATATGTAAACATACTACAAAGTTCGCCCATGTTCCAGTTATTATCGTGTGCAATAAAGAATTTTCTATCTATCTATTTATCCATATCTACTACATAACAAACAGTATTTTAGTTTCTCTAGCATTGGCCAATGGCCATGAAAAAACGAAAGCAGTCATTATAGAAAGGTATTTTGAATATTGTAATAGGACTCTTGCGAAATCCGCCTGGGGCAGTAATGGTATATATTGGGGTGGCAATGGTGTGGCATTGCCAGACATTCAACTGCTAAGCAGTAGTGTGCAAAAATATCTGTATAAACATGAAACTACTAGTTAGATCTTGATCAAATTTAAATGAGGACCACATGAAAAGCACCAGCTTTCAAATAAAAAAAATCCTTAAAATCTGTCGAAAAAAAAATTGTCGAATTAAGAACCTCCCCTTTTTTGATGTGTCGGTTAAAAACGGAACTATGATACCTATGGCTGCGGGGTTTAGATGACGATAAAAAAAAAACGATCAAAGACATTTTTACTTTCTAAATTGACTACTTTACAAAACATTAACTGTTTCAGTTTTAAACTTATACTTATCTATCAGTTTAAAAAAAAACATACAAGACTCTTTTTCCGTACAAAGCGAACGCAAACGAGCGGAAGCACATTATACCTACATCCGTAAGCACAGTTCTGTTTTAGTTATTTTTGAAATTCCTTATTTTAAATGCGCAGCAGAACATCCTATGTGTATGCTCGCCTGTGTTAGGATCCTTTGTGTTCTTATCGTTTAAATACCTATCAACCTTAAACTGTTTTACCCATGTTGGATAGACTCTAATTGTTACCTACTCAACATAAACATAAACGCTTTCAAATTCACACCCTCACTTGATCTCAGCTTGACACTGCACAAGCCTTTGAACTTAATATGGGGCTGTGAGTGTGAATGCATGTGCGTTTGTTTGTTTGTATGTTGCAGCATATAGGGCCGTGTTTAGCGGATTAAAAACATGGGGGTTACGCAAGGTTGCGCGTGCAATACTTAGATCTTTAAGATTAATCGTAAATAAATATATTAGTTTTTGGTTAAACATTGTCACAACCGCCTGCTTTCTCTAAAATATGATCATAAACATTACGTACTTGTTAGAGAACAAGTCGGAGCTCAACCTGTTCAAAATAATAAAAATGACGATATCGACATTGTATTGTTATCCAAAACTTGTGATTATTCGAGTGTATAGTGTGTAATAATGGTGGATTGTTGACTATCAACAGTATGCAAACATGCATGAGTGTAGGCAAATCATACGGATATCATAACGTAACGGATAATAAACTATTTTGTCTAACTGTTAATATTTACTTACGGCATAAGGCTAAAATGGGCTCCAAAATAAACTTTATAAAACCATAACTTTCGACGAATAAAACCGATCGAGTGAAACTCATTCAATATTGAAACTGGCTAAATG
Source organism: Lomographa bimaculata (assembly GCA_948107665.1). NCBI lineage: Eukaryota > Metazoa > Arthropoda > Insecta > Lepidoptera > Geometridae > Lomographa > Lomographa bimaculata. The sequence continues at coordinate 4,544,329 of OX403602.1, read as the reverse complement.
GATGATAGAAGAATGCGTAAAAAAATTATTTAATATCGTCACTAATATTTATAGGGTATGTGATCGAATCAGGATAAGTACATTTATTAATTTAAATAAGTGTTGAGGTACACCACCGTCCCTGTTTGTAATATTTTTATCATCTCCCTTTGGTTGTCTGGAAGAAATCGCCTTGAGCGATAAGACCGCCCTTTGTGCTCCTGTGTTAAATTTAAGATTTCTTTGTAAGTGTTCTTTTTTGTTGTGCAAGTAAATAATTTATCTATCTATCTATCATTGCAAAAAATGGTAATTTTTATGGACCCTGCACTCCAAAATATTGGTGCATAGACCTTGTCTTAACAGAATACTTTATTTACATTGTATGTAAAACGAAGAACGTGTTTGTTGACTAAGTTCTCTTATCACAGTGTACTGAGACACCGTTACTGACACCTAAATCTAACATTAAACTGAATTCTATTAAACACTACTATTCAAAAATGCATCGTAATCACTTGTGATAAAGCATTCAATTGCCCACAACACGATCATCGTAATCGCTGAGATAGCGCAGGTGCTCAAAACTAGGACGTCCCCAATACCAGTGACGTAATTATCAATGTGACATGGTTCTATTGAATACCACGTGCGCCGTGGTGGTTATAGAATCGTGACCGTGTAGAACCTTGTCGCTGCTAATCATGTTGATTGACACGTGTAAAATTGATAAAGTGAAATTGAAATGCGTTATTGGATTGGTGTAATTTATAAATTGTTAAGTAAAAGAATTAGGTTGACAACTGTAATATAAATTGTGTATGTTTAGCTATTTGCCCATGACCACTTGGTCATGTTATGCAATGTGAAAATATTCTTAGGGTAACCTTGGAATGTCTATGAGATTGGAATAATATTGTCTTCGGCCGACCGTGGCCTGATGATCATGGTTAGGACTTTTTTTTTTGTTTTGGCTCCGCAAACTATGTGTATTTAGCCAGTGTCGAGTATAAATAATATTGAAATTAGCTAGGTATTTCATGAAACCAGTCCTAGTCACCAGTTACATTCAAATTCAAGCAAAAGAGTCATGGTCCAGTTGTAGTAAATTCATGCCGTAAAGTGGTTGAAACTTTACTAGAACTATTGTAGTTTTGAAGCGAAAGCAAAAATCACGTTTTTCAATATTTGTATGATTTGCCTACACTCATGCACGTTTGTATACTATTAATAGATAACAATCCACCATTATTACACACTAAACACTAGAAGAATCACAAGTTTTGGATAACAATGGAATGTCGATATCGTCATTTTTATTATTTTAAACAGGTTGAGCTCCGACTTGCTCTCTAACAAGTACGTAATGTTTATGATCATATTTCAGAGAAAGCAGGCGGTTGTGACAATGTTAAAGACGTATTGGAACCGCTGGAAAGTCACTATATTAAATACAAACTGTAATAATAGGATAGAGCAAATAAAAATCGATGGGATTTTCTTATAAAAAAAGACACTACTATTACGAAAAACTACTAGACCGATGTTTTCCAAGTTTATTACTTTGATGATGTCTCGTGTATAACGCCTTGCATCGGGGACAAGCGTTTTTATGCATATATCCATGATTGGTATCCTTGATTATCAGAAGACCACCGTTAATCGTTCCCGAAGTATATAGCATATAATATTGCGAACCCCTTCCAGTCCTACTTGCAATTCGTCACATACACAAAGTCCGTTTCTTCTTTTTATTTTGAAACACTTGAATTAAAATAGAGTAGAAATAATTGATTTGTGACAAAGCATAAAAGACACACAAAATGCAGTAACGAAAATAGTTTGTCACAAACCGGCTCCAACTCAGCATAATGCTGGCTGTACACCAGCGCTGGTCTTCCGCTGGAGCCGTTCGGTGAAGTCACAGCACAGACGAATTCTATAGGTATTACATATTTATGTAAGTTTTAGATCATTTCAGATCTATTGAACATACGAAATACACTACTCAATAGAAACTGGAATGAAATTCTAATATTGTAAGAAAATCTTTCAGTACTTGGCATTTTCCATAATGTACCACTTCTGTGTAGATAAAAATTCTTAATCAGATATATCTTTATCAGACATTAAGATTGTGTCAAATGTGACATGTGTTATCTAATAGAAAGAGAGTCTTGGTCGCCACAAATATGATTAAACATAAACGCGCATCACACACCCAGAACAAGAAACACAAAATTACTTTGGGGAGAAAGCCTGTGTTTCCTCCGGGAATTGAACCCGATTATACAACAAAGCATACGAGAAATTAATTAGAAGCCAACGGGTAGACTCACTTGCTGGATATATGAAATGGTTTTTCAATATCATGTGCGCCGGTTCTACTTACTCTATAGTTTCTTTCATAATAATTTTCTCGTATGCTTTGTTCTATAATTAAAATTGGTTTGTAGATTTTAACATAATTTAATTTATTTCCATCTGTTATTTTAACAGACCTCGGAAAACTCCCTAATTGAATCATTCCCAGTGAGGAATAATTCAAAGATTGCTCATGTCTAAATCTTAAAAAGCAAAGGGTTACTTTTCGCCTGAAAAGGCTGGTCTTCCGTTAGAAGACATCTCTGTGATGAGTCGTATTGAATCAGTTTGTTCTATCAGTTTTAGATTTCACTTTGAAACTACATAGTCAAGTCGTCAATGCTACATAGTCAGATGACGCTAATTATACATTTCAATTCTGCTGTCATCTATAATCTCTCCCTTCAATAGTCAGGTGTCCGTATAATTTGCACATTTCGACAAACTGTCACCGCAAAATGTCCAATTGTACAAACTGCCTCGCGCCGGAGCCGTCGGCGATATCGGCACTCGACAGATGAATGTGGGAAGCCTGCCGATCAGGAATCTGTGCTATCGAATACTATCGATAGTTTGTACGTTTATGCCATGGGAACGCGAAATGAGATTTCGGTTCGATGAAACGTTTACTCGTTAAACTTTGTTGCTGCTGTGTAGTTTGATTCAGTTGCGAATTAATTTGATAGCAGTATGAGCTTTTACACATTTCACATTGAAAAAAATCACATCTACTGATTGCTAATTGATCGTTACTAGACTATACTAGCTTAAAATTCTATCTGTAGATATTTTCGCCTATTCAGATTGGATTTTGCTATAATTGAATAAGTGATAAAATTCCAGGTATTTCCTTCCAGAGCGATATTTGACTTTGCAAATTGTGTACAATCCACTCCAGCTCTTGTCGAACTTTTAGCTGCTGTATATGGCAGATAGAAAGCTTGCTGATCGTGAATCTGTGCTGTCGCCAGTGGTATGGGAATGCAGTTGGGTGAAAACGACGACTTTGTTGCGGTTGAAATATTGTCGGTTTCAAGTAGTTTGTACCTAGGTTCTTCTATAGAAAGTTTAAAGCGTCATCAAGGCTTTAAACCTTTTAATAATCTGTGCCGAAAACTCTGCAAACCAAAGTTAATGAAGACATTCAGCGAATACAGTATCAATCTATAGGATTGTGTTTAATTCGGGAATCTAACTCGATACTCCTGCTTAGAAGGCGAACGCCACACAACTTGGGCTGTTAGTCTGAAGTCGTTTATGTTTATATGTAATGAACTACTGACACACTTTGAAGCAGTAATTCTTCATAAACTCTTCCGTGGCCCATCACACGTCTTGAACTGGATTTCCCTAGGAAGTTGTTCGAGATGCAAAAGGCCCCACGTTAAATTCACATACGCTTCAACTTTGCAAGAGTTTGTATCCAATCTCAAACATCAAAAGAGCGGGGAACGGAGCGCAAGTTCTTTGAAGTCAGACACAAGGTTACAACACAATTTTTCTGTACGGAATATGTATTATTTGTATGAATTTGTGTGACGAAATCATTAATATAATCGAAACCTTTTTTTATCAAATCCTACTATAATTATAAATCCGAAAATTGTGTGTAAGTATGTTTGTTCCCTCTTCACGCTTAAACGGCTAAACGGATTTGGATGAAATTTGGAAAGTACACAGCTTATACCTAGGATTAACACAGGCTTCTTTTTAAATTGATAAAAGCGGGCGAAGCCGCGGGCCCGGCTAGTATAGAATAAAACCGTCCTTCAAAACCATTCCTTAATTGTAAAATGCTCTTGATAGCCCGTACAGACATTTATCTGGTATTTGATATTTCATATATGTATATATTGATAACTACTACATTAGGTTAAATGCAAGTATCAGCAGACTATTACGCTCATTGCATGTTTATAGGTATTCGAAGATTTTATACCTAAATACATTGCCTGTTTAAAAAGCAATAGCGACAAAATTATTAAATTATTCAGAACACAGACGGTGTTTCAATAAATAACCAATGGCTTACTGAACTTATTCGTGGTTGGAAATTCGAAGGCTCAACAAAATTGAATTTCATAATTTTCCATTGTGTCAAGGTATTAGCCTAAATGACATAAAGGCTGACATTTCTGTTAAAAAATATGGCCGGTGTCAAGCTTATTATTTTATAAAATGCTAGTTGTTCCCTGAGGCTTGGACCGCGTAAATTAAATAAAAAAATATTTATCGGATCGGATTGTGAATTTAAAACAATCTTGAATCCACCTGAGCTCAAAAAATTTCATCAAAATCGGTTCAGTGTCACTCACATACACACGTACAGAAGAATCCTACTTCCTATCCTACTAATATTATAAATGCGAAAGTTTGTGTGTGTGTGTGAATGTTTGTTACCACGTATCGCCGCGCCGTAACGAACTAACCAATTTTGATGAAATTTAGAATGTAGATAGTTTAGGTTCCGGAATAACACATAGGCTACTTTAATCATCATCATCAGCGGGCGAAGCGCGAGCTCAACTAGTTATATATAAAGATTTAAACGTAATTAGAGTATTTCTGCATCAGCGTGTATGTTTCAGAAACGATACACAACATATAGTCATCCATTTATTTATATTGATACCTTTTGTTGAAACTGATCTTAGACATGAGAAACCATGTCATAAAACTGTTCAGTAGATGATCTAAAAGTCTACAATCCAATTGCGATGCCTGAATATTACTCCTAGAAAAACCAGTTGTAGCCTGGGGATAGTCCGAGTCCGCGAGGCGTACCCAAGATTGGGAAACGCTAAATTGGAGGAAAAACTCTCCGGGATATGAGGGACGTAAACAATTTCACGCAAACCACGAGATCAATCGACAATCACACGACAACAAGTGTAGGATCTTGTTGATTTCTTTTGTTGACTAGTTGACTAGTTAATTAAAGAAATTTCAGTAACAGTACGATATCGTCACATCACTGTAACCTCAACTACGACCTACTCAATATAGGTGTCACAGATAGCCCTATATGTAGGGGTTGCTTGGAGGAAAACGAAACCATAAAACATGTAATAGCTCAGTGCGTTGTTACTGAAGAAATTAAAGCCACCACTGGAATGCTAGAGCAACATTCCACAAAACCGAAAGACTCACAGAAATCAACAACAGCTTCACCACTGGATCAGTTATGCCAACAACCTAAAACTAATCTCTGTTGGTTTAAGGATCGGATGGACTAGTTCATGGTATATAATACACTCCAAACGGGACGTCAGTGCAGGCCTTTTTTTTTTTTTTTTTTTTTTGTGGGGGGGAAAATGCCTGCCACTTCCCTTCCCTCCCAGGGTGAAGGAAGGGGGTGTGTGGGGCTCGAACCCACTAAAAACCCCCCCGTGAGCAGTCCCTCGCCGAGGTGGGGCAAGATAGGGTCGCGCTAGCAGTCACTATCTTGCCCCGGCGGTAGGCCCGGATGCAAACCGGGCCACTGCGCCCATGGAGGGGTGACCTTGCTCACCAAGGCCACCCCCCAGACGTGTGGAGCCGTGCAAGCCGATGGAGAGGTTCCCTGACTCTCCACCAGTGACCCCACTACAGAGGAGGAGAGAGGAGGCGGGCGAACCGCCTCCTCCTCCCCCCCGTCCGTCTGCGCCGGATCGGGTCAGAAAGGGGATCAGCCTCTCTGGCCCGCTCCGCGGCCTCCTTCTGCGCCATTACCGCTTCGCAGAAGGAAACCACTGCCTGCCACGATCTTTCGCTGCCGAGCATGGCGTCTACCACGCTCGGCAGGGAAAGATTTCCGCCTATAGTCGCTAAAAGTGTGTGCCGCTGTGGGCCCCATGCGGCACACACCTCCAGCGTGTGGAGCGCCGTATCCTCCAGCGCCCCACATTCGTGGCAGACTGAGGTCGGTTCCCGTCTCGCGATTTGGTGCAGGTACTTTCCGAAGCATCCGTGTCCGGAAAGCACCTGCACCAATCGGAAGGTAAGCGACCCAAAACGCCGCCGCACCCACCTCCGAAGGACCGGGCGGATGGCCTCCACCGTCCACTGCCCGGGGACCGGTGGAGCTAGGTCCTCCGTCCACCGCCGCAACAGGGCAGCCCGCGCCCGCCACCGCATGCGGGTGACCTCTTCCCACGCTGGGGGGTCACCACGGGATTTCCTCGCCGCCACAAAGAATCAGAATAAGACATCGATCGTCACATCATGAAACTGGCATACCGTTGCGATAAAAGTGATGACTGTCTAAGCTTTCATATTGGTAGTACCGCAACGCACGATTGCTTGCGATTAGCTGTAACTAATGTGACTACCTTGCCAATGATTATATGACACGTAACTTATGTGTAACTGTAACCGAGTTAAAGACGGGCTTTTCGTGTTTTATTTTTATATATAAGTAATTCTCATAGAGAGCGGAAGAGACTCTATTTCTTAATTTTTTTTCACGGTTTATAGAGGTCTTAAAAGAGGAATTCGTCTTTTGGTTTGGCAGTGGTGATAAATTTACCTGATTATATATTAAATTGACTTAAAAAAAGCAGAAACGGAAAAAGCACGGATATGAAGAACTAACTATAGAAATAACTAATGTAACTATATCCACTGGCCAATTGCCTATATTTCCTAAAACTAAGATAAATACATCTATACAGCAAACACCTAAGTTACCTACAAGGCACCGAGCATATAGGTAAGTCAAGTGTTCAAGTCCACTCCCATCAAGCTACCGACATTGCCTCTCTGAATCGCAATGCTAATACGTTGAGCCAAATGCTGCAAAGTATGATTGTTCAGTTTGAAAAATTCAGAACGAACTTTAAGACGCATCTACTGATATTATATCAAGAATATTAGTATCTCAGACGTTCCTGTTCATGGATTTTTCGATATTTATCTTAGAACAGTAAAATATATAACATACATGCATTGAATAAATCCATACCCACTCCTTAGGTCTTCTATCTAGCGTAGAATATTCTAAAAATAGGTCACAAAACTACTTTAGAATAAATATACACACAGATAATATCATCTCAACTTATTTATATTTGCATAGGATCTTGAACGTTACAAGCTGGGTGCTGGCTATCCTCTGCAAATATCCACTCGTAATGTTTTAGGTGAGGGTCCGCTGAAGGATTATTTTGATATAAATTGTAGAAGGGGTAGCCAGCTACCCCTTGCCCTCATTAAATAAACATAAACGCTTTCACACTCACATCCCAACTAAGATGGGTTGTGTCATAACTGTCGGAAACATTCACACACACACACAATCACAACCAGAACAAGAAACACAAATTTTCCTTGGGGAGAAAACATGTGTTCCGGCCGAGAATCGAACCCGAACCCCTTCTTAGAAGGCGAACGTCACCCAACTAAGCCAACAGCAGTTCGATATATGTATTGATGGCAAAGTAATTTGCAAACAGGCAAGAGTCCGAAGTCTCAAATGAATAAGTATTTTCTGTAAAATCTCATTTTTTGACCTAATCAACAAAATATACAATTGTTACCCTCTCGCGTTGTGCAAGTGACAGGACTGAATGTAAGTGACTAAGGTGACTAAATGCAATTTTTATCGGCTGTATACGGGCAAATCACATTTCTTGTAGGTCAATTACCTGATTGTACCAAGGGCAAGTATTTTTGTCCGTGTTCTTATCACTTAACCGCAAAGGAAGATTGAATATCGTAAAAATATACAAAAATAATGTATATATACATATATATATATATATATATTTTTTTATTGATAAGCGCTTTTATTCTCCGCCAAACGGAGTCCATTTAAACTGACTCATACTTTTCGAAATGTATCCATAACAGTAACTGACCGTCTTGCGTTCTTTGGTATGACGTCAACATCGAAGCTCAATTTCGGTACATATATTGAGTCTAAAGCCCAAAAAGCTGGGTTTTCTCACAAAGGTGAGACAATACTTCACCCCTGGACAGTAGCTCAACTTATATCATGCACAAGACCGTTCGTGTGTGGAGTATTGTTCTCATCTTTGGGGTGGTTCCGCTAGATATCAATTTGAGGCACTAGAGACCATTGACCGAAGAGCTTTTTTGTAAACCCCTGGTGCTTTGTGAGATAAGCAGAACTTGAATGCAATATCAGTAACGGTTCTACAATATATCTATCTATCCGCATATAAAACTACATAAACTTATCAGTAAAAAAATGGTGACTTTCAAACTCAAAATCATTTAAATTCGAATTTTCGAAAGTGTTTCTTCCTGTGTGCATAAGCACTTTCGAAAATTGTCTAGTTTCAATCATTAGCTTTCATGAGTGGCTCCGCAAGTCCGCACTCATAAAAGTCGATAACTCTAGGTCGTCTAAATCAAAAGCATCCAATCTAATTCATACAATGTACGTCCAACCAAACGAGCAGTCGCCACTTCGCCGGTAATCCAATCAACCGACCGCGAGCGATGGTTTAATTGCTATAATTGCTTGACGCAATCCCATTTTGCTTTTGCATTTTAAACTGGACCATCTGACCGCAGTTATGAGTGATTCTGATTATATGATAACTGGAGTTAAAAGGAGCACAGCTTTTGTCTCTCTTTTAAATGAATTCGGAAACATCAATGTTAACAGAATTTCTGATGATATTAAAAGACTATAGATAGATTAAGTTTATGTCTGTTGTGTTAAAATTAGAGTTGTTCACTGATTCTGTTTTGTTCTGCCTTTCTTTCCGCTGAGAATCTTTTATTGTCAATTGTATTTATTATTCTTAATTAAATAAGTTAATTCCGTTCACATAGCGGAAAAAACTAATTCGTTATTTGGTTAATAATGGGAAAATTTACCCATTATACATAACGAATTATTTTTTCCCGATTTTGTGAAATCTTGCTTATTGACAAATTTGAATTTGATTGACATATTTGAAAGGGAAAAGATTATAAACCACATAACGAATTATTTTTGTCCGCTTTTGGGAAATCTTGCCTATTCAAACATCTTAGAAACTATTCCCGTGATGGATGAACTAAAAATCTGCATACAATTTTGTATTGAATCCTGGGCTCGCGAATTGTCCGATTTCATTTTATTGTTCACATTAAACAGTAATATTTTACGTAGAAACTGAAATCGTTGTTGGTATCCAGTTGTTTTAATTACATGTATCGAATACCAATCTAGATTTACGGATGAAATCGCATTGATAATGGATCAATTTTGACTTCTGATCATACACTTGATATTTACGACTATTGACTAGCAATTTAATAGAATATTTTTTTCATTTGTAATTTTGAAAAACTAATTGATTTGCTAGCCTAGCCGATCTCGATCAACAAACGAGGATCCGGTAAATCATTAAAAACACAAAACTTGCTAAATCTGGGTGAGATTATAACATACGAGTTTATGTTTTGCTGAGTTTTTGTACTCTAAATAAACAAAACTTAACACTCACAGACCCACACTAAATTCGACATCACATACACAATCACACCCAGAACCAGAAACACAAATTCCCTTAGGGATAAAACTTGTGTTTCCCCAATACCCACTGCATCCAACTAAACCAAAGGGCCGTTCAATGTATGCATTGTCAAATTGTAATTTAATTGCGAACCTAGAACCTGGAAACTCCAAGTTAAAACAGTGTATAAGCAAGTCTAGGCTTCACATTGACCCAGAAATTCCTCGTCGCCGCCCCCGCCGCAGGAAATTGAATGCCGCCGCCGCGAAATAACTTTACTCCGAGGTTGAAGGACAGGGTTCAACCTCGGAGTGGAGTTATTTCGCAATTTCACCTGGAGTTAATGGGAAATTATGTTTTGGACTTAATATTACTTACTGGATTTTGCCTAATGGGCTTAGAGTAAAAGGTATATTTGGATAAACGAGTAACTACAACAATATTAAAAAACTTTTTAAAGACGTAAAGTTGTCGTTGTTCTAATCGAGGGTTGCGGTTTCGAATCCTACGACGAACTCGAGCTTCCGGTGAAGTTACGTCGTAATGAAATCCATGGGATAACAAGCAAAAGATAAAGCTTTCATATTTGGACAATATTTACTTGAGGATATAATCTAAATAAATTGAATCCAGAAACGTGACTGCTCAATGTTTTCCTGATATAATTATTTAAAAATAAAATGGTTTTTACAATCGTTAGATAATTGAATAACCTAAATAAATATAAACCATTTTTATTCTAAATGGTGTAGTTCTTACGCAGAACGAGTTTTTACCATATATCGCTTAACCGAGATAATGAGACGTGGCTCTGACATATATGTTTATCTCTGTTTAATGTATGGCGAGTAAATAGCTCATCCTATTTTTTACCTCCGCTCAATATAAATTGTGTATCGACTAAGTTAAAAAAAACAAGTACATATATATTTGCGACACATTAACAAATCTGACATAAAAGACTCTAGTACAAGGGTAATACCAAACAGTGTCAAGCGGGGTAATGAAGTGTAGAGTAGCAGAGGGTAGGTAATAGAGGGTTGGTTTTTGTGCGCAATTGAATCCCTGCCTCTAACACGGCTAGCGGAATAAAGAACGTATAATAGGGGTGTCACCGAGTCAGGTTTGGTTTTTATTTGAGACTCGTAGATATTTGTTGTTAAGCGTTTATTGCCATGAAATGCAATATAACTGTTATAGCACTATGGATTTGATGTTCGAAAATGGTTACGTAGACTCAATAATTGTTCTTCCATCGAAACTGATCTCATTACCAGCCGAACGGAAAATTGTATTTTAAAACTACTATAAGCACTCACCACGACAGACTCTTTGCCCTTTTATTCTATTATATTATATCTCTTATATTCTATAACATCTTTCTTCTTAGTCTCAAAGGGAAAAGGGCAGTGCGGTGGCAATCTAGAGCAGAACGTAATTCAAAGTTTTGGGTAACTGCAGATTGAAGATTTGATGCTAGAAACAAAGAGGTGTCTTGAGTTTTTCACGTAGGAAACACATCCGGCAATACGTTGCCGGTAATCATCTGTTTTGTCGCAAAGATTGAAATGGCTTTTTAGATCTTTCGACACTGCACAAACTACACAGGCACTGTGAGAGATAAGAACAGTGTTCAATTTCACAACAGTTTTGAATTAGAAAAAAATATAATTTGTTTTATCTTAGGCGATTATTGTTGTGAGAGAGTAAAAGAGATCAAAGTGCATATAAACATGCATGTAAATAATACATTTGAAATGCATTTATTTTTTTGCTTGCAAGTGTAGGTAGAAACAGATGCAGGGTTTATTGTATCAATATTTCATACACTTATCGCTTTGAGGACTAGGTAGTCAGGTAGGTAATAGGCGGCTTCTAGTTAGTATTTAAAGCAGTGTTGTTCCGCAATATAAAGTCTATTTATTCCAACTCGCTGGCGACACCCCTATGTTTCTAGCTGAGTTAGCACTATTGGATGACACTTCAAACTCTCTGCGTCACGGGGGTCACGGCGAGTAGAGGTGTTGTCAGTAGGGTTTTGTTTTTGTGGTTAACAGAGTACATTTATTGATTTTGTTTCTAGAGCATGGCCAAATTTTACTTAAGAAAAAATATCACTTGATATGGTGTTTGAATTCGAGGTCATAGGAAATTTGAAGGCTTTGTTGTTGGTGACGATTCCTTTGGGAAAAAACACTTCCAATAGTGGGATCGTTTAAAAAAAATACAGAGTTTTGTAAGAGTATTAGTCCGTTCCGATGTTCGAAACGACTACAACGGCTCTTTATTAATTTCAAACAGTTTTCAATTGTTTTAATATTATTTTATTTATTTTCTTGGCTTCCAAAGAGAGTACTGCTGGTAAGCTTATATGTTGGTTTGAATTGTGCTGTCCGTACTGTCCGTATGCTCTTTTTATCTATGTTTTTTTCTTATTGATGTTTCTATAATTATTTAATTTATTATTGTTCATTATGCTATATATTCACACATACTCCTCCAATGTTCTTAATTTACAAAGATATCACTAGAGATGTGTTTTCCCTGGACCTGAAAAACATTTTTTTAGGTACTTGTGTCTCATACAAATATTGCACTAATAATTTGCAATTTGTAACCTCTTGAAGGAGTAGCGAATGTATAATTTTTAATATTAAATTAATATTATTTAATATTAAAAATGTGAAAGTTTGTGTGTAAGTGTGTAATTATGTTTGTTCCCTCTTCACGCTTTAACTGCTGAACGGATTTGGATGATATTTTGAATGTACATAGCTTATACCTAAGATTAACACATAGGCTACTATTTAACTTTTTTACCTTGATAATAGCGGGCGAAGCCGCGGGGCACGGCTAGTAATAACTATAAATCCTCTATATGACCAACTCTATAATTTGTGTGCCTCAAACAGCGCACCCTACAAAACGCCCTACAAGGTTGCCGTAACATTTACGTTGATATAGTTTCTACGTATTGGTAATACGGTGTAACCCGTCCTGTATAGCAATCGGTATAACCCGTCCTGTATAGCAATCGGTATATCCTTATTGTTTTGTATATCGTTTTGTCAACTTTTTTTTAATGCTTTTTACCTCATTACTTATTTCCACATAAACCGATTTATATTATTTTTTGTTTGAATTCCATTTGGTCCCATTTAAATTTGATCAAGTTCTGATCAGTAGTTCTTGAAATATCGTCAACAATGCTTGTTCAGTACATCTAATCTGATCAAAGTTGCGAAGATAAAGCGGTGAAGTCGGTTTTTTTTAGTTTTTCTTGCGTTTCATTATTATTTCTAGTGTAAAGCAACGTCATATACAGTAATATTTTTTATTTAAATCTACGCTATGGTTGTTTAAAAGAGATTACTTTATGCAATAAGAGCGCCAATTATGAAACCTTTTCTTGAATTACATTTCATGAAGATTTGACGACCCGAGGGCCCTGGGTTCTATGCCCAGTAGGAGCACAATTTTCCTTCCCAATAGACATTTGTCGCGTCTGTTCTGGATTTGATTGTATGTGAGATGCGAAATTGTGACCCAAACCCACGATACAAATCTTTGAACTTAGTGTGGGGCTGTGAGTGTGAATCTGTTTTTGTTTTTATTTCTATATAGAGTACTAGCTGTGCCCCGCGGCTTCGCCCGCTATTATCAAATTAAAAAGTAGCCTATGTGTTAATCCTAGGTATAAGCTATGTACATTCCAAATTTCATCTAAATCCGTTTAGCCGTTAAAGCGTGAAGAGGGAACAAACACACTTACACACAAACTTTCAGATTTATTATATTAGTAGGATTGTATTAGGTATACCACCTGTATATGTTATTATGTATATGTTATAATTGTTAATATACAGCACACTGTGGTATGACATATTTTTTTATTTTACTCTTTTTTTTTTTTTTTTTTTGTTCTGACATTGATTTTAATGTTTTAATGATTTATACAAATCTTACTCAAATTACAATTGTAAAAATATAACTATAAGACGTGTAAACAATGTTTATCAATAAATGAGTATTTGAGTATTTATTTGAGTATGTCTGTATATGTACATGAGTACGTAGGTATACCTACAAAATCTAAAGTATAGCTACATAGACTGCGCGTCGCCGGCGGACGTGCCAATTTGTGAGCCTCCCCTCTTTCATAACACTTTTATGTCTTGCCCTCTATGTAAACATAGTAAGTAAGTATTTCTGTATGTAGTTAGTAATATTATAGCCTGTGTGTCCCATGTCCATGAAATAAATTAACTGTTTATATACCAAAAACACATATTTTCTCATCAATGAAAAGTGTTTTTAGTCTATGTGTAATGTGAATGTTCTCTGGCGTGACGACACAAGTCACCGAACTTTGTGTGCGGCTGTGAGTTTAAAAGCGTTTTTTTTATTTTTAATGATATCTATATCTACATTGGCAAGCCAAGGATAAAATGTAGTCTTCATTCTTTTTCGTGGTTAGACTATCAATATAATAAATTTCATTGAAAATACCCGTCCGATCGTTACAGAAAGATCTCAATTTAAACATACATAAACGCTCATTCTTACACCAAAAATATTTTTATTGTTGTAACTAGTTGTAACTAGTTGACCCGGCGAACTTCATACCGCCAATTGTCTGTGGTCAAATATTCAGAAACATCTCCTGTTTGACAGGTACGAACAGTTTGTATGGGAAAATAAAATACTACTTTTTATTAATTTTATTGCAATTTCTTTATATTTTCTCACCTTTTAAACCTTCCCTGAACTTCCACAAATATTTCAAGATCAAAATTAGCCAAATCGGTCCAGCCATTCTCGAGTTTTAGCGAGACTAACGAACAGCAATTCATTTTTATATATAAGATAATGATTGTTGGCTAGTTATAATAATTTTTGTTTTATTCAAACTTAGTACTTATAATTACGAAAACAACAAAAAAAAATGGATTAAATTAATATTTTTAATTTATAAAATATTATGACAGTGTCATTAGTATACCTTTTCTAATATAATTGCTCTCAAAATCTATAAATAACATAATATTTTTTTTAACATATTAACCTGTACAACGTAACTATCCTACTGTAACTTTTTTTTAATGCTCGATAGACGAGATAGGTGATAGTGGTTTTTACCAGATAGATAATGCGTCTGAAGATTTAGCATGCCTAGAAGATACTATTCACTCTTGACTTGAAGACTCCCAGATTATACAGTTCAGGAAACAAAAACGCGGGGAAATAGTTCCAACCCTTCGCAGTACGGACGAACTCGAATATAGAATACCGTAGTGGGTAATAAAATATACCAAAAAAGATACGATCGTCTATGGCACCCGTTGCATAACCCCAGATCGCGTCGCATTGCATTCTTATGATAATCCAATGACAATAACCCAGTTAGATAAATCCAGAGAGAGAGAAAGATACTTGCACTATATCCCGGTAACCC
Source organism: Lomographa bimaculata (assembly GCA_948107665.1). Taxonomy (NCBI): domain Eukaryota; kingdom Metazoa; phylum Arthropoda; class Insecta; order Lepidoptera; family Geometridae; genus Lomographa; species Lomographa bimaculata. Next base: position 4,529,080 of record OX403602.1, on the reverse strand, counting down.
ACATCCAGAAATGCTGAGACGAGCTATTTCCGGAGCGTTTTCTCAGTCTTTTTAACACGAGGTCGGGACCGTCTCAATGATATTTGGGACGATATACCTTTTAGATTTGAGAAGTTCACGGTCTTGTAAGAAAATCTTCTTTATTTTCTCTTTAATGTAATCTTATTTCAGCTGCTAAAATGTATCTTAAAGCTTTAACAATTGCTCATTTGCCCTCACTTTTTATTCAAGATTGGCATACGTTAGAGCTCTATCTCACCTGATGTTAAGTGATTCAGAGGATGCCTAATAGAACTCGCGACTGAAAGACATGAATTATACTAGCCGCGCCCCGCGGCTTTGCCCGCTATTATCAAGTAGAAAAGTAGCCTATGTGTTAATCCTAGGTATAAGCTGTACATTCCAAATTTCATCCAAATCCGTTCAGCCGTTGAAGCGTGAAAAGGGAACAAATACATATACACACAAACTTTCGGATTTATAGGAAGTAGGATATTGTGCTTATCAGGATACACTTACTCAAGCAAGGAGTTCCATTCCGTCGCGGCTTGCACAACGAATGTGAAAGCAAAACGCTTCGTCTTAATATGTTGAACTACACCGGTATATGATAGACAATCATATACCGGTGTAGTTATGAGGAAACACGATTATTGTTTAATAGGACTATAGATAGGAGTATGTTTTAAACATGAACTCCTTTGTTATTAAAAATTATAAACCTTCTATAGTTAAATGTTTTGTCTATTTCACTGATGTTAAACGTCACCCTTCAACATTAAACAAAACATATTTTAACCATAAATAAAATTTTCGTGTCGCGCTGTTTGTTACCAAACTCCTCCGAAACGGCTCGACCGATTTTTATGAAATTTTTGTGCATATCGGGTATATGAAATTTTTGTGCATTCATACCCTTAAATGTTAAGGGTGGTCCCAACCAAAAATTTTATTTTTATTTTTTTGTTATGATTCAGCTTAAAATAATGTATAAGGCAAAACAACGTTTGCTGGGTCAGCTAGTCTTTCTATGAAAAAGGGCGTTATTGTATATTTTTTTCTTAAAATATACCTAGAAATCCTACTAATATTATAAATCCGAAAGTTTGTGTGTGTAAATGTTTGTTACCACGGTATCTCCGTAACTACTAAGCCGATTTCAATTAAATTTAGAATGTAGGTGGCTTATACTCTAGATTAAAACATAGGCTACTTTAATCATCATCATCATCATCAGCGGGCGAAGCCCCGGAGCTCAAATAGTATTTAATATTAAAAAATACCGCAATTTGTGAGCGAGAAATAATAACAGTAACTGTCAACAAGTGCAAAACGAAGTTCTTAAAAATACCCCCGTCGCTTTGTGGAACCGATTTCCACCATACATAGCTAAGAACACACACGATCAATTCGCCTTTCAAAGAAAAACTAAATTAAAAAATAGTACAGTCGTTTCAGAGCTACGATGCACACTACAAACATACATACAGATACAAATTGCTAATCTATAATCACTTTGTCTTTATCGAATCATCTGATGAAACATAAAAATAATCAATAATTTTCTTGAGACAAATGCGTGGAGTTGATTGAGAATGAATGTACGGCTTATTTTAATTATTTAAACGAGTACGCTGGAGTACTTTGAGAACAATCATAAATACTCATGGAGTAAAATGAAACTCAATTTATAAAGTTTATTTATTCGTGGAGTAGTTTGGGAAATCATTTGGAGTACTTTCGGAATAACCCGTGTAGTCTACCTTTTCAGGCGCTTTATGAGAGTCATTGTGCTTAAATGCTCAGTATTATATCAGAGCCGCTATGTAGTTGAATTTTGTAAAAATTACTGTTATCACCACACCAATGCACTAATGTTTGCTGTTATTCACTATTGTTGTAACCTGCTTTTTCATACACAAAACTTTATCTGTAGTACTATGAAAGTTTAAATCTGGAATTGATAGCCCAGAACTCATGATAAAAACAGCCGGAGATCGTCTACTCTAAAAATGAACGCCCTTAGATTGTCCAATGATTGAGTGTTATGGCTTCGCCACGCAGGCGCACCTGGCTTGAACGGATGGCGCGCAGGGACGCGAACGTGGTCGCCTTCCTTTGCATGATCTGTTCGAACCAAATGCGTCTTATAGTTCTATTGTCCTATGTGGCGAAGCCTTAACATATATAAAATCAATTTTAGAGTAGAAGATCTCATAATTAGATAAAAACTCACGCACATTTTAAACTATTAAATTAAAATTAAAACGGGAATTAGCGTGACCGCACTCATCCTGAAGAAGGCTTCCGAATGAAGCCGAAACAATTGTCGATTTATGCATTGACAACGCGTAAGTCACGCTAATTCCCGTTTTAATTTTAATTTAACAGAAGATCAGTTTAAATAAAACACTTTCACACTCACATCCCCACACTATGTTTGATGTCTTGTGTCGTGGGTGCCGGAAACATTCACATCACACTCAACCAGAACCAGAATAATAATAATATATATTTATGTACATAATATGAGTTCTAATGTACCTAAGCGTAGAAAAATTTGCTACAGTCTTCCTTATTATCATCTTTTTATTTCCACACCAATTCTGCTTCCCCATCAATCGAAACCCCAACACTTACTAAATCCAGTCGTTCCTTCTTTCCAGGTGAAGAAAATGGCGGAACGCGTCTCGAAATGTCGCGAAGAAGTCTCCAAGAACAGAGAGAAGTACCAATCAGCATTGGCGGAGATCACGGCGTATAACCCTCGATACATCGAGGATATGCAGGGAGTCTTCGAGCGGTGCCAGCAGATGGAAGCACAGAGGCTGACCTTCTTCAAGGATGTCCTCTTCAGCTTCCACAAGTGCCTCAACATCAGCCAAGAACCAACGTAAGTACCCGTGGATGGATCACGGTGTAAAATGTTGACGACCTTGAAGATAAAGCGGGCAAGTTTAGATAGGCAAGCATTTGTTCACTATCTCACCTGATGGAAAGTGACGATGTAAGATAGAACATGCTTGCCTAAAAGATGCCTATTCACTCTACACTTGAAGACACCCTGATTGTACCGTTCAGGGTACAAAGACGCAGTCAATGAATTCCACTCATTCGCTGTACGGATGATAAACGTAGCTGCGAAACGCTTCGAGCACACTGGAGGTATAATCAACTAGAAATGGATTATTTTCCAGGCATCCTACATGGTTTAACGATAGTTATCTTACGACTAAAACAATCGGGACCGACAGCTTAACGTGCCCTCTAAAGCACGGTGACACATAGAACAGAAAATGCTACTAAACGTTCACACATTCAAGCACTTTTTTTTTTGAGGAGCGGAAATATGCCGTGCACTTCCTTTCCTTCCCAGGAGTGACGAAAGCCGAAGTGGAGCAAGAAAGGGTCTCGCTAGCAGTCACTATCTTACCTCGGCGGTAAGCCCGGATGCAAACCGGGCCCCTGCGACCTTGGAGGGGTGACCTTGCCCACCGGAAGTTCCTTTGACTCTTTATCAGTAACTCCATTATAAGAGGGAGGGGGGGAGATCTGTTCCGGCGTAACCAAGTACTGGCTAAAATTATCGCTGACCTTTTAAATGATAATTAGGACAGTCGACTGCTGGTAATTCTGTAATACATTCAACTTGATTATTTCCTGTCTGTACCATCATTAATATCCAATGTTCCAAATTTCCAGGTTACCCCAAATATACGAGGAGTTCCACCACACTATAAACAATGCGGACCACGGCAAGGACCTCAAGTGGTGGGCAAACAACCACGGAGTCAACATGGCCATGAACTGGCCTCAGTTCGAGGTAACCAGCGGCTAGTATGAACAGCCGTATGATTAACGCTGTTCGGCTGTTTTGATCAGTTAAGGGAAGATTTTGATCAGTTAGGGGAAGATTTTGATCGGTTAGGAAAGATTTTAATCAGTTTGGAAAGATTTTGATCCGTTACGGGAACATTTTGAACAGTTAGGGTAAGATTTAGATCAGTTAAGGAAAGATTTTGAACAGATGGGGAAGATTTTGATCAGTTAGGGGAAGATTTTGATCAGATAGGGGAAGATTTTGATTAGTTAGGGGAAGTTTTGTTCTATTGGGGTAAAAACTGATCAATTGAGAGATGTGATTCTGATTAGTTATGAAAAGATTTTTATTAATCAAGAGAAGTTTTTGATGAGTTGTGAGATTATTTTATCACATAACACACAATCGATTTTAGAGATACTATCGATAACTGTCGTTGGTAAATACCATATTCATTCGAAACACCAAATAGTTATTCTTGTTTCGAACCATATTTTCTCATTACCTGTATTAGTTGGTTCTTATTGTTATACAAATAAAGGATAACATGTATCAACAACGTGGGTCCTGGGTTCGATTCCTGGCAGGAGCACAATTTCCTTGCCAAGGGACATTCGTGCTGGTTCTGGGTGTGATTTAAACGTTTCCGCCACCCACGACACAAGTCTTTGAAATACGCCGGGGGCTGTGATTGTGAATGCGTTTGTTTGATTGATATTATCAAAAATTAGACATACCTTATAACTGTTTCGTTATTATCATGAAGTTTAATATTTATTGTTTCTTAGTTAATAGACTATGTTATTTTAATAATAAGTAACTGATCAAAACAGCCGAACGATTCCTTCACGCAATGCATTACTACCCAAACTATACAGTATGATTCTAAATTAATCTAGTACTTTTGCTTGTTGCAAGTAGGCAGGTTGAGCATATTTCCTCTTTAAACGCCGCATCCTGTATGTGAGTCAGTGTTTTATTCTCGGCTTAAAGGATATATGATAAAACTTAGTTCACTGTCAATACTAGTAAGTTATAAAATAATAAGTAATCAATCTTTATAGCAATGAATATTAAAATGATTGCCAATTTTTTGTGGGCGCGAGCACTGGAGTTACCTATAACATAGAAGAAATATATCAGTAAGATGACTCGAGGCCCGTAGGAGATTCAAATGCCCACTCTAGCCGAATACGCAGGGTTGTCAATATCTCCGACCTTTAAAGGTACCTACCTATATGTAAAATGTATATTATAACAAACCAACAAGTAGGTACAATAAAATTGTATAAAATGTCCACACATTAATAGATATGATTTCATTAGCCACGCCGACAGAGTTAAAACAAAATCACGAAAAAAAAAAAAAAAAAGTTTTTTTTTTACTTTTTTCTTTTTAACTTATATATTTCTACTATGCCTATAAGCTCGATGCATAGTAGTTAACATAGGTGTATGCTGTATTATATGAACTGCTCCTTGGCTTAGTTGGGTGTGCGTTTGCCTTCTAAGCAGGGGTATCGGGTTCGATTCCCGGTTGGAACACAAGTTTTCTCTCCAAGGAAAATTTGTGTTTCTGGTTCTGGTTGTGATTGTATGTAATGTGAATGGTTCCACGACACAAGTCGTCGAACTTAGTGTGTGGATTTGATTGTGAAAGCGTTTTTTTTTTTATATAGTTTAAGTTTTGTTCTAGGAAATATAGGCAATTGGCCCGTAGATCGCAGTATATCGTATCGTAGGGTCGCAAACTGACTGTCAATTACTTTTGGAATAGAAGAGTACAGAGACATAGAAGTAATACAAAACCTTCTTGAAGATAACATTTGGCTAATCTTCCTCATTGACAATGTCCCCTTTTTTGTCAAGTTGGTTAATATCTATGATATCTAAATAGAGCAAGGTCTCCCCTCCAAGGGCACAGTGGCCCGGTTAGTACCCGGGCCTATAGCCGAAATGAATCTTAAAAAACCGACTTCACCGCTTTAACCCTGGAATTTTTTATGGAATCAAATTAATTAAATACGCATTATTGAGGATAACTCAAACACTACTGGTCACATCTTGATCAAATTTAAATGGAACCAAATGGGAATGACCAGCTTTCAAATAAAAATAGAATCATCAAAATCGGTCTTAAACAAAGTTCTGAGGTGACTCATTAAAAACATACAGTCGAATTGAGAACCTCCCCCTTTTTTTAAGTCTGCTAAAAATATTGTCGATGAAATGTCTTCTACCCTGGAATAAAACACTGCAAGTTAGTACAGATGCGGATTTGTTATGAGTAGACCTAGATATTCTCGCATGTTAGGCACTACTACTATACCCTGTTACGCATCTCGTAGATACTAAACGTAGTCTTTGGTACAATTTTAGATATTGAAATGTTGATTACATAATTTCACTCAGCATTACACGATAGACAGAGACAAAATAAATAATGTATCAAATTTAAAAAAATAATTTATCAAAATAAAAAAAAACAAATTAAAAAATAAATTACCAGAGTAGATGCTTCAATTGCCAACATAGGGACGTTATTAGCAAAAACTGTAGAGGAGTGTTCATAATCAATTTCAAAAAAAGATTAAGTTAACAGCAGGCTGTACTTCGGTCCGAGCACGATTGTCATCACATGCGATTACAGAGCGTATGCCGTAGCACATAGGGGCGCGTTTAACTAAGTGAAAATAGAGCGGTTACGAAAATCAAAAATCTTGAAAAATATGAAATACTTAATAAAAGACTAAAAAACGGATAAAAAACTTAGTTTTATAACTCTTAGTATTTATAAACGACATAAGACGGCATAAGGTTAAAGCCAATTCAATGAATAATCCAAACAAAAACAACGTGTTGCACTCCGGGAGTGCCGGGAGAAGTGAAAACATGAACACGTTGTAAGCAGCAGGAGCAGGCATACATTTTCGCCGCGCGGTAGAAAGAGAGGGGGATATTACTTCCTCTCCTTCGTCTTACGAAATTTCCGTCTTACGAATTTTCGATCAGGTCACTTGTCCTGATGCAAGTTTAAAAATGTTTACCCATCCCAAAAAAGTGCACATCGCCGCTAAAGAAGTTTTCACTTCAATAAACTCGAAAAGGCATAATTTTCGATTAAAAATCTTTCGAGTGAAACATGTTCGTGAAACTGGTGATAAATATATATATTAAAGTTACACTTATCCTTTAAGTGATTATATCAAGATATCATTGTAGGATATTAAACGTCCATTCCGTCCATATATACTATGACAGAGGTCGAACGAGCGTTCTTTGCGTAAATGAGCAATCTCTACATATTATTATTGCTATAAGTAAATTGCTTGTTACAGTAGGTTTAAACACGTACGTAAGATGTCCTTTACTTAGCAAACGTACATATGTAGGGTATTTCAAGGTCCGCAAATGCTTGTTTCAATATTGACCCGCCTTGTTTGCACCAGATAATGTTGCTAGTACAAATATTTGAGTTGTGTAATTCGGTTCTAGGCGCTTTGATTTGGTAGGCAATACTTCTTGCAAGCAAAGTTACTAGCTAAAATACTAAACAGCTAAATTTGAAAATGCCAATAGATATATTTGCAAAATAAATAAGTCCCAAAAATAGACCAAACTAAGAAAAACATCATATGTGAAATTGATATACGTAGTACGTACATAGAATCCAAATACAGGAGTAGTAAATCGGTCTTATACAGTAAAAGACCAATGTAAAATTATTATCGATCTTAAAACCTTGTCCTAAAGGTTAAACTTGCATCAAACAGCTACCAAAAAACACCAAACAAAACCTCCATCACCTCGAATTCACAATACGTTTAAAACGAAGGAGGAATCAGCGGAAACGCCGCTCAAGCTCCCCATCAGTACCAAATACATCCCCGAGATGGCGTCGACGACAATCGCTCGCGTCGTGATCACCGCGCGCCGGACGCCGCGGCAAACCGCGCATGCGTGGGCGCGAGTGATCCGCCGCTTGCGGCTGGAACTTCCGGCGCTTTGCTTCCGCTCGGATGAGAGCAAAGTGGCGCCCTCTGAGGCTACCAGCTACTGCCTGGGAGGCAGCCGGTTCTATAGCAACCCGTTAATGGTACGCTACACGGTGTAGGATCGGTGTGTCCGGTGCACTAGATGAGAGATCGTTCGTTATTATTTGACAGCGTTGACACCTGTCAAATCTGTCAAACCTGTTTTAAGTGCCAAATATACAGACGAAAAATTTGACACAGGTTTTTTTCCCTAATTTGTTCTTTTGTATCGTAATATCCACCACAGACAAATTCTATAAAAAAAAACGCGTGACGCTTACGATTCATCTTTTACAATGCTCTGTGTCCATCTTTAGCTTAGATCTAGTGACCGCATGAAAGTAAATCCTGTTCTATATTTCTTGAATTTTAAATTGTATCTCTATCTCGAATTATGTCACAAAATATTAATAAAACTTTTATTTGCCATTTTAAGTTCTGTTACCAGATAAGTTCCTCTGTTACCCCGACTACTGTTGAAACTACCCGCATTTTGAGAATTTTTACTGAAATCAGCAACACTACAGTTTTGTAGAGCCAGCGTCGCAGTACATTTTGGTCCAGTTGTAATGAACGATCTCTAGGATGCACTAGCACTACGTTTGTCTATTTGTATAGCGTGACGCACGTAAAGCCGGCTCTTCACTTGGCAAACAGGGACGCAGCTATTTGGTCTGTATAGCCCCGTCTCTCTTTTTTGGGTAAATAGAGACAAGTGAACAGGCGACAATTGAGATCATATTTGATTTGATAACGTTCCATAGCTTTGAGTTAATTCGAAGGGTCGCAATCGGTTCCAATTCAATCAAGGCAAGCTGAGCTAATGCGAAGCTCACAGTACATGCCAGTTGAGGTTTCTGCTTGACCGTCATCGTATAGTCTCTTTCTTTTTGGATGAGTTAGAATTAAAGTTAAAAGAACGGTCGCTAATTTCATCCAATGATAAAGTAAGTAATGCGTCATTTAGTATCGATTTCTATGTACGATTCGACATACTAATCGATAACTGATATCGATACAATTACACGCAATATTGTTTTAAAATCATACGAAAATCGATACAAAGAAAATCTGAATTTAAACACTAAGGGCTCCAAACTGGTGACACTCGATAATACACCGTGATAGTTGGTGGTAAAAAACAAAATCGTTCATTCGGATGCAAAAACCACATCATGATTAGCACCCACTCTCATCCGCACAGAAGTGACGGTAGTAGGAAGCAAAACGCAAAGCTGAACACGCAAAAACAAGAGAAGCACTAGTTAGGTGAATGGAGTTCATCCGCCATTTTGTAAAATATTAATCATCAAAAATCATTGCAATCTCAGAACAATATAATGTTTTTAGTATGAAAATGTATGTAAAACGATGGGATCTTTAATAAATCAGGAATATTTTAGGAACAGGAACGCCGGATAGATTTCCATTTTCCCCTTTTAGTTACTTTTGATGCCTAATCGCATGTACTAGATCTTCAGTTGCTCTAACCGCAATATGAACATTAATGATGTATCGTTTAAACTACAATTATTTCAATTGTAAACATAAAGAGTCAATAACTTATTTCATGATATGTCATTTCTGTTTCATTATTGCCCCTTCCTTTAGTACTATCTGTTAGTTTTCTTCTAGTCTTTAGTTAATTAGATATTATATTGCGGGTAATGTTGATTTTATTAATTTACTTACATTGTTTTTGAGTGTTATTTTTGTCGTAACTAAACTTAATAGATAATGTTTATCATAATTATTTATGACATAAATTTTGCGATCATCAGGTTGCGATGCGATTAACTCGATTTAATCGATGCCTTCAAATCGATTTCATCGATTAAATTTATATCGACCTTACCCGTAATAACCACTGAAAGTATCTTGCTTGATGTTAACGTTCACTTGCTTTGAATGGACGTGTTTTATTGTTAATCTAATTTGTTTAATACCTTTTTTTTCACTTGAGTTTGCATCTACGGCGAGACGTTGGGACAGTTTTGATTAGTTCAAAGGAATAAGCCGAAATTTTGTTTTAAGAAAAATAATTGTATTTTTTACTATTGTTATTATAAGCCCGAATCCATCATACATAAAGCAATTAATATGCATAAACCCATGGACAGACAACCCTTCTCTGAGAAGTATTTAAGTAAAAGTTGTTATTTTATGCTAGAACTGATAAATATTTCTTTACCAAACCTAAAAATGGTAAAGATTTATTATGGATCAAATATAGCTGCAATTTAAAGTACATAGCTAATAATTACTAAATTACACCCATTGGCCCTAAAATGTATGACAGCATTTTCGTCATATTGCCCTAACTTTTATGGGCTCTTTTGCCTATAAAATAATACATGCAGCCTAACTAAGACCACACACACAGAGTATTGTTTGGGGTTTAAATTGTAGAAATCAATAAAGATACGTTAAACTTGAGTATTCTGTCCCTACGTCTCGCCTCGTCACGCCGTGACCGCTTCTGACTGGTGTGTCGGTACCAGGAGTACACAGAGGAGTTCCGGGACATCGCGAAGGGCAAATCCAAGGAGAGCCTCCCGACCGGACCCATCACGCTGCTCAACCAGCGGCCAGTCAGCGAGGATGTACGTCACAACATCTATACGTCCAAACGTGGAACGGGATATCAGGATATGCCTGGGCTTTCTTGAAACATTGCGTTATTGATTTTCCTTAAACCCTCAACTCGTCAAAATTTAGCGTGATCACTTATGGACACTACATATAGAAATCAGCTCAAACAAGAATAAATGACTTACGTGCACGCTCTTTTAAATGTGTGCGTGTAAGGGTTTTGATTTCCACTCAGGCACGTGTAAAACAAATGTCGGTAGCTTAGCTTTTCTCGACTTCGTAGTGGGCTGTCTCGAAAAGATCATTCTTGTTACGCGTCTCTTAAGCCAGATTCGCAAATTTACATCCACCTCGAGAAGAACCTGGCAACATCTAATACATAAATTATCTTAACCTAGGTTTATTCATTCTGTGGTCTGATTTTGGAGCAACTAAGTATTGGTGCAAATTTGACCAATAGAAGATAGTTATACAGTTGAATCATATCAGTACATTATGGCAATGTTTCATGAGACACCCAGGCATATTGATTTACTCGTCCCTACGCGAAGGAACAACAAAACTTGTGCCACGGCGAGGATTGCTGCTGATGCTATGTTACGATTTATGTTTATCTTCAGCGCGTCATTGACTTTTCCATTCATTTTGGTGGATTTATGTTGCAGAGGACATGTCTCGCAACTTATTGATGGTCATGTTACACCATTTAGTAGGATTGATTGGAAGGTGTTACGCAGCAGAACGGCTGTAATGAAGCAATTTATAAGATAACAGATAATTGAACTGCTCGTTAGCTTAGTTGGCTGCGTGTTCGCCTTCTAAGCAGGGGTATCGGGTTCAATTCCCGCGTGAACACAAGTTTTCTCCCCAAGGAAAATTTGTGTTTCTGGTTCTGGTTGTAACTGTGCGTGAGATGTGAATGTTTCCGACACCCACGACACAAGTCATCGAACTTAGTGCGAGGCTGTGAGTGTGAAAGAGTTTATGTTTAATTGTGATATTAATAGCTTTTATTTTCTATATCTTAACGGAATGTACTGCGTTGATAAGGTAACAGATGATTTTTTTTTATTCAATTTCGAACTCTTCACCAATACTTCGAGTAAGTAAACAAAACGTAGATGTCGTAATGTCGTCACGCAGCCTCCAACGCCGTAGCACAATCACCGACAAACAGTTAAGACTCATTTGAACAACAAAATTTTTATAATAACATATTGTAACTTTTGAAGATAATGTTGCTTTGTTTGTAGTGCAACAATGTTGCAGTATCAATATTGTACGGTACCTGTAATACGAAAATGTTTGTGTTACGTAGATCCTGAAATGTATTGAGAAATGTTACACGATTAAATAATGCTATTTTCTTCATTTAACGCTGTTAGTTAAAGATTTTTGATTAGAGTTCAAAATCGTGCAGCAAATAATTTTGTTGATCAAATTATGTCGACAGTTTTTCAGGATTCAAATGAGAATGAGACACGCGGCGCCGTGACAGTCTTCAGGTGGAAATTGGAATAATTTGGCTTAAAATTGACAGCATGTTGAACAAATACCGGGTATACGTAGTTCTAGTTGTTTGGTGTTAAAGGTCATTCTCATTTCGATCTCTGTTAGTTTTAAGCGCTTTTTATTTACTTTATTTCCCCCTATATTTTAACAGTTTTAGTTCGATGTTGCATGATGAATGTTGCTTCTTCAAATGCATTAGTGGCATGATTAATTAAAACAATAATACTATACATAAAATTTTATTTATTGTATATACCGTCCGGGGTAAGTAGTGCACAATACTGCAGGGGGTGGTATGGAATCGATAAAGGAGCAAATTAAAAAAAAAAAATTTTTTTTTTTTAATTTGCTCCAAAAAAAAAATTTTTTTTTTTTTATTCGACTGGCCTGCTGGCAGTTCAGTAGTAATTGACAAGTAAAGTATGGCCCTCCGTAGACAGCCGCTACAACAATAGCTTCCAGAGTAGGTGAGTGCTACGAGTGCTACGGGGTCATTGAACTAACATGTGACGAGAGGTCACACTGAAAGTTCAAATATATAAAAAAAAAAAAAATTTTTTTTTTTTTTTTAATTTGCTCCTTTATCGATTCCTAACCACCCCCTGCAGTATTGTGCACTACTTACCCCGGACGGTATATTACGTCCCGTATTTATTATATAATATATTTATGTAAGTTAAAACTATTATGTACCAAAATTATATTTTTATATCGTTCAGTATACGTAAAAATAAAACAATAACGTGTACAAATTAACAAATTAAAACGTATTGGCAATTTTAAATCACTATGTATCTATGGTACAGGAACTTCCGCCAATCAACGCTAATAATAAGGCGGGTAACAAGGCTGCCAACCACACGGAACAACCGCCACCGCCCCCGACCAGTGTGGCCAACAACACGAACGCGAATAATACCATAGACAAGAAAACCATCAGCGCCCCTATAGCTGTCACGTAAGTTGTATTAGTTTTAAAGAAACATCTCTCCATCCTTCTCCATCCTTTGACATTTTTTTTTATTCAGTCCATATTGATACATAAAATTAAAAATAGAATACATAATAATACATAACATTAAAAATAAAATCTTAAAAACTATTTACAGGTAAAATTGAAACAATTGAATTGCAAAAGTTACTGGGTCTCCATATATCAATATTGGAGCTCATGTCCTCATTTAAAATGGCCAAAAGACTTTGTGCTCCCATGTATGCGACTCAACAGGGATGCTGTTCTTTTTCGTACAATGGCAAAGAAGTCGTCTACATGTGCGTGCGAAAAAGTCCCATTTGCACTGCAAAAACGTGGCAGCTCTAACGACATCCCTACATCATTGTTATATTGGACTTGAAGAGCGATGTAGGATTGCTGTGTGTTTGTTTATTTGGCCACAGTATCATCAGCTGATATTGGCAATAAATTTCAGATGTTTCTAAAGCTTATCCAATATCAGAGACCTCATTTTTATGAGATCTTTAAAGATTCGTTATAAGTACAAGATGACATAAAGGCTTTGCAGTTTGATGGTGTAGAAACGAAACCAGGTCTTCAAAGAGTTGTCTACATCTCTGTATATTTACATTCTATTATTCGCTTAGATCCGTTCGATCATGAAAATTCTTGGATACAATGCCCTTCCTTCCTTTTATCTCCTTTAGCTTGTCTCGAGATCACCACAATCTACCTACAGTAGCTTACATTTTTATAACCGCTTAGAATTGACGCAAAATGTCTAGCTTACAATCTGCGTACAGCTTTGTATACTCACTCACAAGGCACGCGAAGACGAGCGCGGGCCTCCAAAGAGTCATCTGCGTCTCACTACCATGTCATATTTGCATCCTACATTCGCTTAGATTCAAACGGCCATAGGCATTTTTAGTTAATGTACCTTTTTGTTGTCTTCTCTAGCATAGAACGTCTCGAGATTTACGCTTGCTCGAACGCTAGCGCGTCATCGTCTGAAGATGCGCTTGCCTCTCACCTGCTTCGCTTAGCGCTGCGTTCTGACGTCACAAGCAACTCGCGCTTTACCATCACCGATTTAAGCGAGTGTTTGGTGCCTGCGTTAGTTCATAATGTTCAATATGTTTAGATATACAGGGTTTTTTTTTAATTACCATTAAGCTCTCAAAACCTGATTCTTGTTCTAACCCTTCTTGGTTTATTTAGTTCTACGACTTTCAGAAGAAAGTTAATTATATATTGTATAGAATGCATTCAGAAAAATGCATTCTATACATAATTAAGTTTTGCCGCGAAAGTGAAAAAATGGCGTTGTTGATTTGTATAATTTTCCAAATCCTGTGATTCTTCGAGTGTTAATGTGTAATAATGGTGGATTATTAACCGTTAATACTTAGTACACGTGCATGCATAGGTGTAGGCAAATCATACCTACAAGGTAGAAAAACGTGATTTTTGCCTTCGCTCCAAAACTCCAATAGAAGTTCTAGAAAAGATTCTACCGCTTTACTAGGGCATGACTTGACTATGACTGGACCTTGACTCTTTTACTTGACTCGACTGTGATTTGTGACTAGAAATTTTAATTTAAAATACACTTGAAATGTTTTATAACTTGATACTGGCTAATTGCACAAGAGTGCGAAGCCAATTAAAAAACAAAAAATTATAATTAATAGTTCTCAATTATCAGCAAAGTACGGCATCGTCATGCCGTGCCTTGTTATATACTAGCTAATACCAGTTGAAACTTGAGTCCATAGACTTGACGGAGAAGATAATTAATACATTTTAATTTCTCCGTCTTATTTATTGGATAATCATAAAATAAAATTTGCAGTATTTGTACCACGAAATTCGTTGGTCTCAATGGTTGGAATGATGTCCCCAGAGTTTTCTGGTATTTTACAAATCACCCTGTATACAATATCTTAGTTGGATCATAAAATATTTAGTACTTAAGTATTTTATTTTTAGATAAATTTCGTATGATCCCACGTATTTTGCGTAAAACAAAAACGAAACTGCTTTAAAACACTTTCACACTAACAGCTTTCACACTACACAAAGTTCTAAATGTGTGCTTCCACCGGGAATCGAACCCCGCACCCGCAGCGTAGAAGGCACATATGTTACGCGCTACGCTAGCGGGCAGTTCAACAAGATTGTTCATACAAACGACGATCGTGAGTTCATACTCACGACGTACCTACTATAGTTTGATAATAATGCATGATAAAAATTGCTTACGCGTTTGAGTAGATTGAAAATAGCCTATATTTACTCTTTTAATATTAAAATTGTGATTTTACAAGAAAACAATTCACTGTATTAGAGAATTGATATCATCGATTTTATATATTCTGAGTTTGGTAGTATCATTTAGTTATTTTGAGTTGTAAGTTTGTAATGTTTTTTTAGTACAGGCATAGTGCCAAGTAATTATACGCACACTAGTACTTACTAATTTTGAATTAAATTTGTCAAACTAACACACATTTGTTCATACATGCAACGTCGATAGGGGCTCGACGGAAAGCCTGGCGTGAGTATACCAATGAGGTGTTTTGTAAAATCACATTGATTATTAGTAAAATATCTGCGCCGACAAAATAACTATGGCACTGTCAGACGTAGACAGTGACATATAAAGGGACAAACTATAGTTTTTAAATTCACAGCGAGCGCTAAGAGGTCCTAAATACTCTGAAGTTTTTATTTTTATTTGTTTTTATGTTCTAAATGTACTTTTTACACCGGGCCCCAAACTAGGCGTAGCCTTGGGTTACCACATTGAAAAATTACTTTCACTTATTAAGATGACTGAGAAATTGTACCTGCCAATTGCATTGTGTCACACGGAAATAGATTTTCAAATTTGATGTATAATATTAGAGTACAAACATTCTATATGAGTACGCCCCTCCACAAAAAAATTCAAACATCTGACAATCGATCGTTTGACAATTTGGTAGAGGGGCGTGCATTTTTTTTTGTTAGATTGCCAAGCATTTGACCTCTAATTCACCTGATGGAAAGTGAAAATGCGGCCGAAGATGTAACATGCTTGTTTAGAAGGTCTATTCTCTCTAGACTTGAAGACACCCAGATTGTACCGTTCAGGGAACACAGACGCAGGCAATGTTCCACTTCTTCGCTGTACGGATGATGAACGTAGAAGCAAAACGCTTGGAGCGAACTGGGGGTATGTCAACCATAAATGGATGACGTTTGATAGTTTGTCTTGTTGTTTAAGGGCATGGAGTATGTAATTATATCATGTAATTCCTGAGCACACTTTCCAAAATGTAAGCGATAGAATACCGATACCGTGCATATTTAAAATGGTTCTACTCTAATAATATACGTCTAATCTTAAATGCAATTACAATCTCTCAGTCATCTTAATTGGTGAAAGCAATTTAGCAATGTGGAACCCAAGAAATGGGCTTCGCCTTGTTTGGAGCCAAATTGTTCATGACCTATAAAACAATACTTAGATTAAAAAACAATAAAGAAAAACCAATTTCTAGTAATGGAACTGCGCCCAAAGTGCCCTCATCGAACAAAACATCTCCGAACAAGGATGGCAAGGGACAGGACAACCCTTTCGAAGAGGACGAGTGGGACGAAGAGTCTGGTGGCGCCCTCACTGACACAGGGGAACCGGGGGTGCCTGTCCGCGCACTCTACGACTACACGGGTGCCGAGAGTGACGAACTTAGCTTCAGACAAGGTATGTGGAGTCACTTATCAGTTACAAAGAGAGGAAATTATAGGTCGATTAAATTCGAGCTTGTTGGCCGTGGCCGATTGGTGCGATGCCAACTTGGTTCGCTTTAATGCATCCAAAACTCAGGCGTGTCTTTTCTCCGCTAAACGGAGACCTTTTCACCTATCTCCGACGTTCCAAAGTGTACCAATACCGATAGCTAATAAACTTGAGCTTCTTGGCGTCTCCTTGTCATCGAACCTTAACTTTGGTACCTACATCGAAGCCAGAGCTCAGCTGGCCGCTAAGAAACTCGGTATCCTCGCAAAGGTTAGGCAGTACTTCACACCGGGGCAGGTTCTTAATTTGTATCAAGCTCAAGTCCGATCGTGTATGGAGTACTGCGGCCACCTATGGGATGGATCCGCTAAGTACCAGCTTGAAGCTCTTGAGTCCATCGACCGGCGAGCAAAAAGGCTCATTGGCGATGATAAGCTAGTCGAGTCCAGGTTGCAGAGTCTTGGTCATCGACGTAAGGTCGCAAGCTTATTGGTATTCTACCGTTTGCATTTTGGAGAGTGTGCGCAGGAATTACATGATTTAATTCCCCCTTGCCCGTTTTACCACCTAACAACAAGACAGACTATCAAACGCCATCCTTATATGGTTGACGTACCTCCGGTTCGCTCGAAGCGTTTTACTTCTACGTTTATCATCCGTACAGCGAGGGAGTGGAACTCATTGCCTGCGTCTTTGTTTCCCGAACAGTACAATCTGGGTGTCATCAAGTCTAGAGTGAATAGGTATATTCTAGGCAAGCATGTCACATCTTCGGCCGCATCTTCACTTTCCATCAGGTGAGATAGTGGTCAAATGCTTGCCTATCTATCATAAAAAAAAAAACTTATCAGTCTATTCCGGGCATCGATTGTCTTTACATCGATGTCGAATCGGAACGATTTTCTTCTAATCGTAATTTTAAGATATCAAAAGTCACCGAAACCGAAGATTTAAAAAAAGCAGCCGAAATCGGCTTGTTTGACTATTATGACGATTTTGTGACGATTTTGGCAGTATCCACTGCCAACTGGGCCTATCCTCAGAGGCGCTGATGACCCAGTTGGCAGTGGATACTGACAACTGGGTCCTCTGCGCCCTCTGTGCCGTGGGTCCTGGGTTCGATTTCCGGCAGGAGCACAAATTCCTTCGCAAGGGATATTTGTGCTTCTGGTTCTGGGTGTAATGTGTGTGTGATGTGAATGTTTCCGGCACTCACGATACAAGTCTTTGAACTTAGTGTGGGGCTGTGAGTGTGAATGTGTTTATTTGTTTATTATTATTAGTCAAGATGACTCGGAAAGGGGCGCCAGGGCTCGAAGGGAACTGGCAAATTCAATGAATTTATTTACAAAACTTCGGATGTGAATTACCATTACCATTTTGGGGATCGGTTCAAAATCGGTTGTTTTAATGCTAGCCAGTTAGTTGAGGAACATAAATAAATCTATTGTTTAAATGTTTTAAATTTTACAATATAAATATTTAAGTATAAAAGGTAAAAAAAAGGTTGAAGATTGTTTAGACTACCTTTAATGTTCGGCAAAGTGCCCAAAATGCTGCATTACCGCGCTTGCCTCTAAGTTGGATTATAATAATTTAAACGCAATGCTTAAAAAAACGACTAAACCGCTTATATTTTATTTTGGCTTAATCGATTTCGATAAAATGTATGCGGTACCTCTGAAGTATAATCTACCAAACAAAAAAAAACATCAAAATCGATTCATAATTGGCGGAATTATCGCGTACCATAGATACAAAAAAAAACATACAGTCGAATTGAGAACCTCTTTTGAAGTCTGTTGAAAACAACATATGAACATTAATAAAATTATGTTTCAATGTTATATTCGGCTTAAAACACGAAGATTTCGACTTACTTAAGTCACGCGCCGAGGCCCGAGCCTCCGTGTATCGCGCGTCCGACTCACCTGATGAAGGACAACTAATTTGTCAGAAACTAGTCGACTATAAAGTCGAAATCTTCGTGTTTTAAGCCGAATATAACATTGAAACACAATGTGTAATACTCACGATAGTTTTAATATTAAAATAAATAAAATTGCAGCATTTGGTTGCGAAACTATGTTTCGGTTGGGGATGAAAATATATCCTTAATAAAACAATTGATTTCAGGCGATCTATTTGAGAAACTGGAGGACGAGGACGAGCAGGGCTGGTGCAAAGGACGCAAGGACGGCCGCGTGGGGCTCTACCCCGCCAACTACGTGGAGCCCGTCGGGCACTAGCGCCCGCACGAGCACCCCTGTATCACACGTCGGATTACTTACATACAAACTATTCATTTACCTTACATACAAATATTTTGCTTCTTTTTTGTTGTTACTTTTTACTGACAGAAACAATTTTGACGCGATAACGTCTTATCGTATATAACGTCATCGATTTACGATGAACACCGGCTGCACGCACGAAAAAATGTCACGTTCCGCCTGAGCGTGCAAGCGAGAGCGCGGAACGAGCGATAGAGAGGCACGATCGTCCTAAGCGTTCATCTTTTGACGTTATCACGTAAAATTATCGTCCATAAACCAAATTTATAGGTAACTATTTGTTTTTTATATACTTTTTATCATTGGGAGACGAGACGAGCATGTCGATCGTTTGATGGTAATTCTTTTTCCTCTTAGTCGGATTAAAATTAAACAGTGATTTTAAACCGATTTTTTTTCATGCTTTCACGCTTTTGATCAGGCGCACAATTTAGGAGGTACTGAATACACAAGGAAAATTATGGATAGCTTGTCTCTGATTCTAAAGTAAATTCAACGAAAATAAGTATTAAAAATTAATATCCTGGAGTTTTTTTTTATATAATGAATTATTGTTAATTTCGATTACCGACAAATCTTATGATTTTGAAAGTGTACTATCGGCAACAAATATATAATACATTATTTTATTTATTGTACTAAATGTTGTCGGTAACGTAAGTAACGTTACCAAATTCAAAAAGTAAGTAATGAAACAAAAAAAAAATATCCATTATTACTTCTGTATAAGATATTGCAATGTAACAAACATTAAATAATAATCCAAGCCTATTTTATTTTAGTTTCGTACTCAAAAATGTATATAAGTTTCCGACGTGCTATATCCTTGCACGGAATTTTGTAAATGTGTAAAGAATTATGAGAGATTGCATACCAAATTAACTACGGTTTCTTTAAAACTGATCAATGTATCAAAATATTTAACCATTTTAACAATACAATTATATGAAGGACCTTTGTGGCAGGTCATAGATAGACAGACCGGCGTTAATCTTATTCATGAATAAAATAAAATTATTTTTTCGAATTGGTTGGGCGTTTATATTTGAAAATTAATGTAAAACTTATTGTGTTTCAAAATATACAAACGTCGATGTCCTTCAAAATTTGCTCTATTTCCAAATTTTTTAAAACAAGAGCGTACTAAAGTTGTTATTTATAATTTTTAATAATAAATCTAAATCGTGACGGATACTTTGTAAAATTAATTGTTTTACGATCAAAAGTCACGAAGTAGTCATTAAATTAGACGAAACTTTACCAAGAACTATGTTGGGTCGATGAAAATCGAGTAAAACATCAAGTACCCAATATAACTCTTGGTAAACAACTAGTGATGTATTAAGTACAGTATGTTATGTGTAGGTAACTTGTCGCAATATGAAATAGAAATCATTTTACATCGACACCGAGAGGCGATCAGTTTCACCGCTTTATGACGCATTCGAATTCATAAACTTCTAAACATCGAACTTTGAACCTAATCAGTCGGAGTGTTTTTATAACCATTTAATAAGATAACCAGCGAACATTTTCGAAACAAAATTTTGACCCGTTTTGTACGTTTTTATGATTGTTATAGCTATTGTGTTCTCGCCTACTATACTGTATTCTATAGTCAAGGGAGAGATATTGAAACGATGAAGGCGAGGAGTCTAACTTTGTCTATTTTTGGATAAAATGTATGTATTTAACACGAAAACCAAAAATGTATCTTAGAGCGACGTTTACGTGTTTACGTGAGATTTTTGTCCGTCGCCGAGTTTTATTTTAAAATACAAGTTTTTTAGTTTCTATGTCTTCGGCATTATTTACAGAACATTGATATAGTTGTTACTTTTCGTACGTGTAAATTAATATTCGATGTGTCCTAACAGGGACGATAGATATTAGAACAACTTAGATAAGCCAAAAAGTGTGCGCCAATATAAGCATGATAGGCAACCAAACGTCAGCCGACAATGGGATACAGTGTTTGTGATAGTACTTGGCGGTCACACGCGTGTGTTATGTACATACGTCGTTGTATTGTGAAGGTATATTATTTATTTCCCATTGTATATAATGTATAATTCGTTTAATGAAGTAAATGTTAGTTATTGCAACGGGGCGGGCGCCCGGTAGTAGTCGGGACTGAATGCTGGCCTAATTTTGATATAGAGGTCGTATGTAGCTTCCACGTCGACTGTCGACGTCGAGAGGTGCTATTTAGCCTGAGAGTATGTGTTGCACAGAGCGCCCCCCCTTGTTTTCGTTAGTATTATTTTAATATATGCAATGTTTCCCTTTCTTTCCTTTTATACCTCGTTTTGAATTGTTGTATGTATTGGAGTCATTACGTTAGTAGGAGGCTGAGTTTTAACACGTTGACTTGGATGGTGACGTGTACTTCACGTATAGTTGTAGCCTTGTTTTCATTGTTATGGGTTCATAGACCTCTTGTGAAAATTATTTGTAATATATTATTATCTGAGAGGGTGGTTTTGGACCACATATGTTAATATATTATTAATATTGGTAAAATAAAATTGTTACATACGATTGCGTTTTATTTATTTACTTAATCATGAGTAGGAGATGTTTTAAATAGTTTATTAGTTATGAACTTAAAGTTTAATTAAAACTTGACAATCTAATAAACTACAAACCTAGAATAGATAATCGATTTGTTATATTTATCTTAGGGCATCATCTTACACTAGCGAGTCTCTCGGTATTTCATCGGATACATTTAGAGAGTGTGCAACGGGATTACACAATCTAATGCCCTCATCCTCATTCTTAATAGAATGAGGCACACTCTCCGAAATGGAACATCAAGATCGAGACAGACTCTTAAGCGACACCGCTATATGGTAGACAAATGTGGACGAAGCGTTTTGCTTCCACATTAATTGTGCGAATCGCATAGGAATTCCTTATCGGAGTCGTATGTGTTTCCTGAAAATACAAGATGGGAGTCTTTGAGTCGCGTGTGTATATCTCCTAGGCAAACGTGCTCCACCTTCGACCGCATCCCTGCTTACCATCAGGTGTGATAGGGGACAAAAGGTTGGACTTTTTTGAATAAAAAAAATATCAGTCATAGGCTGGGCTTCATGGTTCACTTCATCATTACAAATCAGGTATATGCATATACTATTTTATGTTTCTATTCAATTGCTCACGTCCATGGTTGTAGGTATCTTCAATAATTATTGTTCGATCTTTACAAATCGGATTGAGGGTAGTTGCAAAACTTCATCCATTTTTATTATCTGCTACAGTTGAAGGTAGTGGACAGTTCTGTCAAATTATTCGGGCTGAACGCACTTTCTGCTACTCATTTACTGCGGAAATCCATCATTTGCTTTCTGAGAACTATTAACTAAGAAATATTTAATTGTGCGTCGTACGCGCCTTAAAAACAAGGAAAATCTATATAAGGAAGCCACGGTGGTTCCAGGTGATCCCTGACTGCGTTGATCCTATTGTCCTCGGCGGGCGTGGATGTAAAGGTTAGTGGAGTGCAATTTTACCTTTTTTGATTGCTAGGGTCGAAAACATCTCTTACTTATCCATATATTACTTATACCTCATAGGGACTTGATATACAATGCGGCTGGTAAATGCACCTCAGCCGGAGCTACTGCGTACAAATACGTGCGCCCTGTAGTATATTTTGTTACACTAAAGCCTATACAAAAACGTCGGTAGCGCAGGGGGAAGCGTCGCAGTCCACCGCCAAGTATGTTTCGTTCGTTACATTTTATCTTCATAGCGTCCTTGCCGCGTGCCTGGGGCGCTTTCTATCAAGTCCAATATATTCCTTTGGAAGAAAATCTGCCCCCGTGATAGTCCCTGCATCGTAGTCCTCTTTTGGTAATTTTAAACCCATATAAATGCCTTATATTATCTTTTCATCTACCCATTGAATTTGTTAATTCGACGACCCAGTTGGCGCAGTGGACAGGTGCCCGCCCTCTGCGCCGTGGGTCCTGGGTTCGATTCCCAGCAGGAGCACACATTCCTTCCCAAGGGATATTTGTGCTTCTGGTTCTGGGTGTAATGTGTGTGTGATGTGAATGTTTCCGGCACCCAAGATACAAGTCTTTGAACTTAGTGTGGGGCTGTGAGTGTGAATGCGTTTGTTTGTTTTGTTAATTCATAGGGAATTTCTTATAATAGGGATCTTTCAGCTTTATAATATAGTTTGATAAGCTATATAGCTTAGCTTAAAATTAGGTGCATTCCCTGTCCCTGGTGACAACGATATTTTCCGTTACTTGTGTGCTATGAAACCTGTTTCTATGTAGATAAAATATGAACTACAGTTACATCGGTTAATCTGAAAATCTGATACAATGATCCGTGCGGCATTACTAGATAAACATTATCGGGAAGAAACCGGCAGATTGTTTCGCCGATTTTATCAAATCCGAAACATGCTCCTTGGTTCTTCTTATGATATAACTACTAACCATTGGGAACGCTACCCACGGGTAGTGGGCTTGAGCACTTGAGTTACCTATAAGCTCGATGTCTTGTAGGTAACTTAGTTCTTTGCTGTACATAGTTTTAGTTTAGTTTTAGGAAATATAGGCAATTGGCCCGTAGATAGCATTCTTTTACCAATGAATGAGTGAAAATGTTATTCCAGAAATGAATTTATCGTCCTTGGTTTGTACGTAAACGATACCAAACACGACCTATTTACTCAACATACAGATATCGACGTCATAGTGCATCGCGTTATATGCGATTTTCCACCCCCCCCTGCAGAGCGGTGCCACGTGGGTACAGGTCTAAATCAGCTCGGATGACCACTAGGTACGTCTGTGCAAAGCGGCTTCCTTTGTCGAAATGTTGCAAGCCTCCCATAGAACTTTTCACCTTAAATACCCGGCTATAAGACAAATGTACCCTCCAAAAATTTCAATTCTCTACGACCAGTGGTGTAGGCTGTGCGTTGTCTCCAAGTCTGTCAGTAAGTGAATCAGTATGTCAGGACAAAGATTTTAGATTATACACTAGCCATGCCCCGGGGCTGTGCCCGCGTTTATTAAGGTTAAAAAGAAGCCTATCATTATAAGTTATTCCGGAAGCAAAGCTATCTACATTTTAAATTTCATCAAAATCGGTTTATTAGTTACGGAGAAACGTGGCGACAAACATTCACACACGACTTTCGCATTTATTATTAGTAGGATTCGTAGCTAACCGTGTTTGTCGAATCACTGAAGTAATGCTACCCAGTTAACCATGTTTGAAGCAAACTAAACGCGGCGGATGTATCGGCTGTCCCAAACCATAACCTAGCACGAGTCAATTAGATAATTTTACACGACGACATATTATACACATATTATTATGTGCTTCAATCTGCTCTTTAGTGGCAGAAGTCCAAGTTGTGTCTCTAGCAACAACAAACAAACAAACGCATTCACACTCACAGCCTCGCACTAAGTTTGAAGACTTGTATCGTGTGTGCCGGAAACATTTACATCACACGCATATTACACCCAGAACTAGAAGCAAAAGTTTCCCTTGGGAAGGAATTTGTGCTCCTGTCGGGAATCGAACCCAGGACCCACGGCGCAGAGGGAGGAAACCTGTCCACAGCGCCGACTGGGTCGCTATAGAAGGACGACTACACAAGGGAACCACGGTAGTTCTAGGTAATCGATGACTTAGCTGATCCTATGCTGTCCTCGGCCGGCGTGGACGTCTAACGTATTTTCACTTTTTTATCGCTAGGATTTTACCTCTTACCTGTCCAATTCCTCACCTGCCCTAGATTGTGCGAGTATCGTACAGCTATTTAATGGTTAAAACACCAATAGTTTCTACGACAATATTGACAAAACGAACACTACAATTTAGATACATTGAGGCAGATACATATTGTATACCACACGAATAAGTAGGTACCTACATGCCTAATCTACACAATGATGTACATATACTACTCCGCGGAGCGTCTAGGTAGGTAATAAAATGCAGGAGAATATTTTAAATCACTTTATTTGATGATATACGCAGTGCATGTCACAGAGTAATCATATGTCGCCTATTGTTGCGCACTTTTATAACAAATTTTATAACAAAACCACAGTTATACATCGATAGCATAACGTAGAGAGGATAAAATCTCCTGAGTACAACAATAGGCTCTCACATTTGCAGTCTAAGCAAAGCTAAATAACTACATATTTAGATTTGAGCATAATATGGTGTTATAGTCTTTCTTGTCATGTTTAAAAAAGTTAATATTATAGCTATGATGGAACTTATGCAAATAAAATCTGGCAATGAATTCATTTGGTATGATTTTCGACCGATTTGTAAATTTTTCGTTTCGTTCATACGTTCAGGGTAATGTTTAAATGGAATTAAAATGAAATCAAATATTCTGCAACCTTTTTTTCGCAGTTAGAAACAAATAGATGTTAGCATCCAGGGCTTACATAAAAAGATGTTGGGCGTACAATCGTTTGTGTATGGATCCTGTCAGATACGCATAATGTCGTTATTCAAAGTTTAATCTATTCCAACATATTGTAACAATTATTTGCAAGTATGTCAGATTTAAAAAAACATGTACATGTATTAAAAATAACTATAACCTAAGTACTGAAGGTACTTGCATAATCTTCCATGTTATATTATCGAACAATTTCATGGAATTATAATATAAATATTATTGAGATTTTAAATAGATGAATAACTATACCCACGTACGGTTGAAGGTACATAATATTTTTTCCATGGTATCATATTACTTAACAATGCACAAGCATTATATAATATATTGAAATATATTTAAGTTTCTAAGTAATAAATATATTGAAATTGGTAAATATTTACCAGTCTCGATGTAGGAGGAGCAGATATATATAATTGCGAGCATCTCTATTAACCACAGTCAATTATCGCCCTTACACTTTTTGCATAACTTATATTATTTCAGTAACGCTAGATCACGTACGACAATCTTTAAGTTTATATTAAAATTGTGTGGATAATGTGGCTACAATAACAGCTGAATATGTAATTTGTCTAGCAAATATACGTATATTCAAAACTGTTCTGATTTAAAATCACGAAACAAAATGATACCGAAACAAAAAAAAATCTTTATGCTTAACATTTTTTCCCTTTTATTTTGAAATATTACGAATATTTAAAGAAGTAATTTCTCAATCATACAGATCCCAACGAATGTGTTTATATCTGGTCCTGTCATGAATGCGGAGCAACACGGTTACAAATTTACTCATCTTACGAGACATTCTAATATCACCCTTAATTCCGACTGCGTCCGATTGCACTAATATACAAAAACGCTTTCACACTCAAAGCTCCACACTAAGTTCGATGACTTGTGTCGTGAGCGCCGGAAACATTCACTTCACACACACAATCACAAACAGAACCAGTAAAACAAATTTTCCTTGGGGAGATTGAGTTCCCGCCAGGAATCGAAGCAGATGCCCCTGCTTAGAAGGCGAACGCTCATCCAACTAAGCCAACGGGCAGTTAAACTCTCAATATAAGCCCATAAAGTTTTCGACTGCCCTTCCGTCGCTCCTATCTATTTGTTCTAACTGTACTGCGGGTACGGTGCGATTGTTTCGTGAGCAATGGAGGAGCACTCTGCATATTTGGCACGAATATTCTCTCTGGCGTCATCTATTGCACATTAAACATGGAGACCGCGGGCGCCGACACAACATCCACATAACTACACACTACCTCCCATTAAATGCAATACGCCGAGTGAGTAAAAATAATCTTTATTTACAATAACAAACTATACGTACACAATACATAAATAATATAAAAATTACATTTACCAGGCACATTACGACGAGCTAATACCATGCGTGATATGTCAAACTAAAATGTACTTTATTTACATGAATGAATATGTAACAATATTAGGTGGCTCATGTTCAACGAGATTCCCGATACAAAAAGCATTAACATTAACGAATTAGGTACGTACACATATAGCGGAGTACAAACGCTACAGTACGGGACTTTAAGTATTTTGTGACAAAGTACTAAAAAAATAAAATAAGACAATATAAAACTGTTATATTCATAATGGAACGAAAGTCTTTACACAACAATAATAATTATAAATTATTTACAAACATTTAACATAACAATATTCATTGTAAACAAGACGTTGACAATAATTCCTATACTATAAATACGTACGCTACGTGTTCATCCGCGTATATGTTACTTGAATTAGAACACGTATAAGCGATTTACATGCGCGTACGCACGAAATTAAATTAGTTACACATCGACCTACAAACAAATGGACTTCAAATCTAACACAAACTATACGAAATGAATGTACCGAATAAAACATATACAAACGTGGACACGTATATAATTACAAACAAAGTTAAACAATTAACGTCTAATCTCCGTCAATACACAGTCTTACTTATAAACCCCTCTTCATTTTAAATCAATTGTTTAGCAAAAATTTTACTCATAAACGCGATTTAGCGTTAAGTAATGCTTAAATAGTTGTAAACACCGCCATTGCCTAGTTTAAACCGTGCTAAGTGGCAAGATGGCGGGTCTTATGTCTTTCAAACATATGTCAAAACTTTTAACATAAGGCGCGAAATTGTCGTCAACCGTTGAATGTCACATGTCTTTGATTTTCATTTCAACAGATTAACAAAACCACATTTTTGACAGGTGTATTCGTATAATTTCACGTTTAGTCGACTATTTTGGTTATAATCTGTGGCGATCGTGTAAATTTCGATTATTTTCGATTCTCTGTGCGTTTCTCAACAAAGCAGCGCCATTCGATTTTTAGCGAGGTGGGATTGTCGCTTATATCTCGTTTTGTCGCCTATGTTCCGTGGACACTTTTGAGCGCGGACCCGAAAGAAATCCATGCATTGGTAGATCGACAGAGTCACCACGTTTAAGTCATTTTGCGATTGTCCTCTGTGGTCTCATAAACCGACACATTGTCTATTGGTTAACAATTGAGTATAACAAACATTCCCGACAATCGAAACCTCAAAAAAAGATTTAATCATTAATTATCTGCTATAATGGAGGATAAGAATTACTAATCTCAAGTGTACGCTAGCCTTAGCTGCAATCATTGACGATTATTTATCTATCTATTCCAAAACATTTAAATCGGGCGTATAAAGTTTAGTCTTTAGTCCCTAATATTCATTTATTGTAATTCTACAAAGATTTAAATGAACGTACGTACAATAAGAATATAAACACTCTGCGTACTACGATCGCTTAAATCGTTGCAGAACACGCAATTCCAGAAGAAATAATGCGAAATATTAAATTTCACGAAAATCCTTCCAACGTCAGTAAAATAAGACTCCACATAGAGTCTCGTCTATAAAATAACAACTTGTACAGATTGACAGACTTGAACACCGTACTAACATTCGTCCGTACCGTGTCTTAATAAAGTGTTGGTTTAAGCGTGTCTTAAGAGCCATTTCGCACATTCAGTGAATAATCGAAGATTTTGAGCGCCTAATTTACTATCTTGAGAAAAGATTTCACACTGTTTTATATTTGTTAAATAAAGGCCGATCTTTGGAATTGCCACATTATGTAAGATTTTTAAATGTAAGATTTTTTATGTAATTGTTTAATAATATTCAATCTTTAGAACTTAGTTTTACTAAATATGACAAAAGAGTAAGATTTAAGCGCCTTATACATTGATTAAAATGAATTGAATCGATTAGTTAAACGTGCCTTAATATCAGGCACCTAATAGTTTTATTCACTTTGATTAATAAAAAAACAAAATAAAAACCCTTTTTTACTTAATTTTTTTTTAAATAATCACATTTCCGACCCAGATTATGTGTTTATGTGACTTTGGTTTTTATTTAATCTAAATCAAACGTTAAAAAATAATTACATTACTGACAAATAATATTTATCATCACTTAAAACTGCTATAAATTGAAGTAAATGCAAGCGTTGTACATTACGGCGCGAGCGCCCTACATTTTGCGAAATGGCTCTTAATAACGTTCTGGTGGGACGTCTCAATCGAAGGTCTGTCTCGCTAGCCAAGACGGTTTTTTTCGTGAAAGGTGTTAGAAAATCGTGATTGTGTGATTATCGGCTTACAAACGTTATATAAACTCTTCATATTATAAAAAACTTATATTGTTGCAAGACTTTTGACGTGATAACGTGATATACGTGTTGAACACCCGCTGCACGCACGAAAAAGTGTCACGTTCCGCCTGAGCCTGAGCGTGCATGCGAGAGCGCGGAACGAGCGATAGAGAGGCACGATCGGCCAAGCGTTCGTCTAATGACGTTATCACGTAAAATTATCATCCTTAAATCGACTTTAAAGACAACCATTTTTTTATAGGCTTGTACGTAACGTAATGACTACTGATTAGTCTTGCACGCCGATAGAAAAAGCGATAACGAAAATAGAAATCCTTCTTAGCAAAATTTTTTTCAAATTTGTCGATCTATACAGGTTATTGATATAATGTACCAGAAACCTTTTACTAGTGATTCTACTAAAAAAATATATAATTAAGTTAATAAAAAATGTATACGAAAAGTATCATACAATAAATGATAATCGATTTGTATGAATAGTCCAATATTATCAAATAACAATACTTTCATATAAAATGTTATCTACAACAACAGTTGCATTGCAAATAGTCGTCGAATTCGGAATTCCTTCACCAAATCTTGTTACTTTTTATAAAAGTTTTAATTAGGATCACTAGCAAAGAGGTTTCTAGTAAATAGTAAATAATCACAGAGCATGGTCACTGTAGACAGGCTTGTAGTTTCTCTATCCACTCCTGCGCAGCGTTTGCGTCGCTCGCGCAGAAATTGTACGTGCGTCGACTCGTGCGCAACTGGAGACACAAAAGTAACATTACAAAAACGTCTATATATAATAATGCTAAGTTTGCGAGACTGAAATAACCGTTGCTTAGTTTCTAAGTAGCGGGTATCGGGTTAGATTCCCGGTGGGAACACAAGTTTTCTCCCCATGGGAAATTTATTTTTCTAGTTCTGTGTGTGTGACGTGAATGTTTCCGGCAACTACGACACAACTCGTTGAACTTAGTGTGGGGCTGCGAGTGTGAAAGCGTTTATTAGGCCTGTATCAATCAACTATATTTATTGCTCAAGTACAGAATATAATTAAACTAAAAACTAAATTAAAACTAACCAAAAATATCTATGACTAGATATAAATATGTACAAAACTTAATCTAATAGACCGCTGCCAGTTGGCAAAGTACCCAAAATGTACCAAAACTGGCAGCATTGCCACGTTGAATGGCACTACAATGCACTGGCAATATGACTACACCAATAATTATTTTTTACTCATTTAAATGCTTTTTATTTAGGAATTTATATAAAAATAGTGTGATAAAAATACATGGGATATTCAAAATAGCAAAACGCACGGCGGATAGGGGGATTGTTAATAGGGGCTCCCAATTAGGAGGTAAAACTCCCTACCCTAGGGTAGGGGGAAAATTAAAAGAAATCATCTAATGCGACGTCGATAAAGTTTAGTCAAATCGACGGTTCATAAGAAAAGAAAATAATTCGGTTTCGACATCTACCTTACTTTTATATTTATTTATTTTTAATAATTTTATTTTAATAATGTATTCATTGTCGCTTAAATATTAAACACAAACAACATTACAATTACTTATAATGTCTGGTGAGCCCTAAAATGAATCCCACACTAGGATGAGTCCTGTGTTGTAGGATTCACTCTCCTTCAATATTGTACATGCAAATTCTACAGTTAAATACATTAATAATTGATGAAATTAACATGAAATATAAAAATAGATAAGATTTAAGTAGTAAAATAATTTAAAAAAAATTCGTCTTTTTCTGAACGCTAATTTTCTGTAATAATTAAGACATATAAAATCAATGCCCCTTTTCGTTGTTATTTTATAACTCAAAAACGGGCTCACCTATCCAAACTAAATATTTAGGCTTTGTTCGGACTATTTAATATATAACAGAACGGAATAACAGAACAGTATGGTGGTAATATACATGAATTATAAATAATTTCGGTATTACGATTGTATGGGCAAATCAACCCTAGAGAGGATAAATAATAGATTTTATTAATTTATTTGAAATATCATTAAACAGAATTGTTAATAGCCAATAGCACAAAAGGTAAATCATACATAGTTCGAAAACGTGATTTTCGCCTTCGCTTCAAAACTCCAAAAGAAGTTCTAGTAGAGTGTCTACAAATTTATTAGGGCATGACTTGACTATGACTGGACCTTGACTTTTTTACTTGACTCTGACTATGATTTATGTTATAAAATTTACTAATTATTTATTATTTGACACTGCACTAGATTGCGGCGCAGCCAAAATTAAAAGAAAAAGAAAAACTTACGTCGAAGAAGGATCTGTCGTCACATTTCTTGGGCGGGCCGGGAGCCGGTGGAGCCTGCGTCACTGTTATTACTTCTGCCAAATCTAAACAAGCAGTATATCTTTATATATATATAATACAAATATAATTCTTCTATATGTGTTTATATGACTAAACTCCTCCGGCTGGATCGATTTTGATGGATTTTTTGTATGTGTTCAGGAGGATTCAAGTATGGTTTAGATAGAAAGGCAACCTAATCGAGAGTGTTCTTAGTTCCAGGGGTGATTGTATGTGATATATAAATGTTTCCGTCACCCACGATTCATGTTCTTCGTCTTTAAACTCAGCGGCTGGAGAGTTAATGCATTTGTTTGTTTGTATGTGTTTGCATTTTAAATATAGATAAGCATAGTGTGAGGAATGTTAGAACTCAATTACCAATAAATCCTTTACAATGCGAGTCTTCCATCGCGTCGTAGTATCGTAGCTGATGCTTTATGGAGTCCAGCACGAACCATCTGAAAGAAAATACACAGGAAATTTGATTTGAATTTTGACGACCCAGTCCGTCCGTCCGTCTCTCGGAAGCATTTAGCGTCTGAACTTTATATGCAAATAACTTAAAATTCTTGAGAAAATATGTAAATGAATTACGAGCAAATTTTTTTTTCCTCGTTTTGTATGTCGCTGAAAAGAATTTTGCTAGTAGAGTGCGAAATCATTAAAATAAAATGTTAAAAAAAAATATGGTAGAACACCAAAGTCTATGTTTTAAGACCTACTTTGTCTCGGGGTCTATCTCAAAAACAGCTTCACTTTTAAAACGTATAACTGATATATATCCTGTACAAACTGTAACTATATCTATCTCACCAATATCTATCTCGCCGACCATCCTAATATTATAAATCCGAAAGATTGTGTGTAAGTATGTTTGTTACCTCTTCTCGCTTTATCGGCTGAACGGATTTGAGTAAATTTGGAATGTATATAGATAATACCTAGAATAAATACAAAGACTACTTTTTTACTTGATAATAGCAGGCGAGGCCGCGGGACACAGCTAGTTGCCTATATTTACTAAAACGAATATATAATAGTATTTGTAAAACTTAAACAAAAAATCTAACAATTATTATAAACAAAAAAGTTAAGCATTGAACCTCAACAGTTTTTCTATATTTTAAGCTAAATCAGGGAGTCTATGTCGGGCATAGATTATCTTTACATTGACGTCGAATACGAACGATTTTCGTTTGTTATGAACATCGAATCAACTGACATTTCAACCAATCGACTAGCGTATCGACGTCGCATCAATTCGAACGATCGTATTTTGACGACCAGAATAGACCTACAGTTCTCAGTTCGAGGTGAATGAGTAGTTGATAATAGAATAAAGCAGTAAAGTGAGTTCACCTCTGTTTCCAGCCCTTGAGCAGCGCACCCCGCTTGTAGAGGTGTCCTTCGTGCGTGCGGTTCTCAGCCACGTTGGACGAGAACTGTTCGTAGTACTGCTGCGACGACGACTGCAGCGTGCCAGCGTCTGCAGTTACGTATACAACTTTACACATTCCATTTCAAAATAAACTCTCCCACTTTCCGATGTCCCATTGGACATCAAACTGTACTTATGTATCTTTGGTGACAATACAATAATATGGTACCTATCATGATATGGTATAGTATGATAATTATGGTATGATACCATGGAGCTGGTTGATGATGGAGACGGAAGATGGCCATATGAACTTCTGAACAAAACGAGATAAACCCGTAGCTGAC
Source organism: Lomographa bimaculata (assembly GCA_948107665.1). Lineage (NCBI taxonomy): Eukaryota > Metazoa > Arthropoda > Insecta > Lepidoptera > Geometridae > Lomographa > Lomographa bimaculata. Next base: position 4,495,874 of record OX403602.1, on the reverse strand, counting down.
TGTGCGGGTGCGGCAGGTCGCGGTCCTGCGGCGGCGGCGGCTTGCTGTACTTGGCGCAGGGTGCGCGGCGGGTGCGGGTGGGTGCTATACTGACTGTGCGGGTGCGGCAGGTCGCGGTCCTGCGGCGGCGGCGGCTTGCTGTACTTGGCGCAGGGTGCGCGGTGGGTGCGGGTGGGTGCTATACTTACTGTGCGGGTGCGGCAGGTCGCGGTCCTGCGGCGGCGGCGGCTTGCTGTACTTGGCGCAGGGTGCGCAGTGGGTGCGGGTGGGTGCTATACTGACTGTGCGGGTGCGGCAGGTCGCGGTCCTGCGGCGGCGGCGGCTTGCTGTACTTGGCGCAGGGTGCGCGGTGGGTGCGGGTGGGTGCTATACTGACTGTGCGGGTGCGGCAGGTCGCGGTCCTGCGGCGGCGGCGGCTTGCTGTACTTGGCGCAGGGTGCGCGGTGGGTGCGGGTGGGTGCTATACTGACTGTGCGGGTGCGGCAGGTCGCGGTCCTGCGGCGGCGGCGGCTTGCTGTACTTGGCGCAGGGTGCGCGGTGGGTGCGGGTGGGTGCTATACTGACTGTGCGGGTGCGGCAGGTCGCGGTCCTGCGGCGGCGGCGGCTTGCTGTACTTGGCGCAGGGTGCGCGGTGGGTGCGGGTGGGTGCTATACTGACTGTGCGGGTGCGGCAGGTCGCGGTCCTGCGGCGGCGGCGGCTTGCTGTACTTGGCGCAGGGTGCGCGGTGGGTGCGGGTGGGTGCTATACTGACTGTGCGGGTGCGGCAGGTCGCGGTCCTGCGGCGGCGGCGGCTTGCTGTACTTGGCGCAGGGTGCGCGGTGGGTGCGGGTGGGTGCTATACTGACTGTGCGGGTGCGGCAGGTCGCGGTCCTGCGGCGGCGGCGGCTTGCTGTACTTGGCGCAGGGTGCGCGGTGGGTGCGGGTGGGTGCTATACTGACTGTGCGGGTGCGGCAGGTCGCGGTCCTGCGGCGGCGGCGGCTTGCTGTACTTGGCGCAGGGTGCGCGGTGGGTGCGGGTGGGTGCTATACTGACTGTGCGGGTGCGGCAGGTCGCGGTCCTGCGGCGGCGGCGGCTTGCTGTACTTGGCGCAGGGTGCGCGGTGGGTGCGGGTGGGTGCTATACTGACTGTGCGGGTGCGGCAGGTCGCGGTCCTGCGGCGGCGGCGGCTTGCTGTACTTGGCGCAGGGTGCGCGGTGGGTGCGGGTGGGTGCTATACTGACTGTGCGGGTGCGGCAGGTCGCGGTCCTGCGGCGGCGGCGGCTTGCTGTACTTGGCGCAGGGTGCGCGGTGGGTGCGGGTGGGTGCTATACTGACTGTGCGGGTGCGGCAGGTCGCTGTCCTGCGGCGGCGGCGGCTTGCTGTACTTGGCGCAGGGTGCGCGGTGGGTGCGGGTGGGTGCTATACTGACTGTGCGGGTGCGGCAGGTCGCGGTCCTGCGGCGGCGGCGGCTTGCTGTACTTGGCGCAGGGTGCGCGGTGGGTGCGGGTGGGTGCTATACTGACTGTGCGGGTGCGGCAGGTCGCGGTCCTGCGGCGGCGGCGGCTTGCTGTACTTGGCGCAGGGTGCGCGGTGGGTGCGGGTGGGTGCTATACTGACTGTGCGGGTGCGGCAGGTCGCGGTCCTGCGGCGGCGGCGGCTTGCTGTACTTGGCGCAGGGTGCGCGGTGGGTGCGGGTGGGTGCTATACTGACTGTGCGGGTGCGGCAGGTCGCGGTCCTGCGGCGGCGGCGGCTTGCTGTACTTGGCGCAGGGTAGCGCGAGGGACTCCGCGCAGCGCTCGTGGCACGCCGCGCCGCACTCCACGCAGCGCACGCCGCTCTGCACAAACACGGACACATTACTGACATAAACCAATGCATGGATGTACAGTACTATCATCATCATCATCATCTCAGCCACAAGAAGTCCACTGCGGGATATAGGCCTCCCCCAAAGATCTCCAAAAAGAACGGTTGTTAGCGGCCTGCATCCAGCGTCATCCTGTGACCTTCATTATGTCGTCCGTCCACCTTGGTGGGCGGTCTTCCGACACTGCGCTTGCCAGTACAGGACTAGTATAGTAACAATAACCTGGGCACGTACAGTAACAATGCCTCTCGGTACCTACAGAAACACTACACAGGTCCCGGCAGTGGTCGCGGCGGGTGGTTACCTTGAGCGGCCCCCACAGCAGGTCCCGGCAGTAGTTACCTTGAGCGGCCCCCACAGCAGGTCCCGGCAGTAGTTACCTTGAGCGGCCCCCACAGCAGGTCCCGGCAGTAGTTACCTTGAGCGGCCCCCACAGCAGGTCCTGGCAGTGGTCGCAGCGCGCCGGCGCGGGCGGCGCACTGGGCGCCCAGCGGTGCGCGGCGGGCGGCGGCGCGGCGGCGGCGCGGCCGCGCGCGAGCACGTCCAGCGTGCCGCGCTTGTGCCACGCCAGCGACGCGCGCCGCACCACGCCGCTCGACATCGACGAGTTGCGCTGACGACAAAATACATACATTTTTTTTTTTTTTTTTTTTTTTTTTTTTTTTTTTTTTTTATTTGGTCCACAAAACTGGATACACTCTTTATGCTTAATCTGAGAAACAAAAACAAAAACATGTGTAGGGCGAGTGTCACCTTCTCGAAGTGGACACAGCATGCAAAATGAAGAAACTTGAAAAAATCACACTTAATAAATTTATAAATTAGGAAGACTTGGTATATCAGCCTTTCGGGCCCTATCCCAAGAATCTACTAATTCTTGAAGTTTCCGTTTGAAACTAGGGACCGAGAGGTCAAATATGTCCAAGTCCTGACATATGATATTGTATGAATTACAAATGCGATACAGTGATGAGTGCTGACCATAGTTTGTGCGAGTTTTAGGTAGGCTGAACGTTTTTCTATTTTTGAGACGGCTACAAGAACGTGGAATAGCTAATTTTATACGTTCTAGCAGCAGAGAACTATCGATAAATCCGTTAACTAGTTTATGTAGAAACATTATATCCGCAATATCTCTTCGCTGTTGGAGCGGAGACATATTGAAATGTGCCAATCTTGATTCATAACTATCAAGTATACGACAGAGATTGTTTGAGTATGAAAGATGGTACAAAAATCTAGATTGAAGTTTTTCCAACCTCTCTATATGTCCTTTGTAGGACGGGTTCCAAACCGGGCTACAGTACTCCATTAGACTACGCACATAGCAGTTAAAAAGCAATTTTGATATGTCTGGATCCTTGAAGAATTTAGTCTGCCTAATTACAAAACCTGACAGACGGGAAGCTTTTTTGGAAATACTGTCAATATGTTCTCTAAAATCTAATTTGGTGTCTACAATAACTCCAAGATCGCGCATGGAATTGACCTCCTCAAGTGGAATATCATTTATATAATAGGTTGCTTTGGTTGGATTTCTTTTTCTGGAAAAATTTAGATAAAAACACTTTGAGGAGTTCAACACCATGTTATTGCAAACGCACCAGTCATTAATCGTATTTAAGTCACACTGTAATATTTCAAGGTCTAGGGGGGTCTGGATTTCACGATATATCTTTAAGTCGTCGGCAAACATTTGAAACTTGGAGTTTAAATTGCAAGATAAGTCATTTACAAAGATAAGGAAAAATAAAGGACCCAAATGGGAACCTTGCGGCACGCCTGATGGTACCGATTGCGGTACAGATTTAAACCCGCGAACTTTCACAATTTGTGAGCGATTCTTAAGATAAGACTCGCACCACCGCAGTAGCGACCCGCAAATTCCAGCATGACCCAGCTTTTGGATCAGTAACTGGTGGTCAACAACATCGAAGGCTTTAGAAAAATCTGTATAGACCGCATGTACCTCATGACCACTTGTGAAAGCCTGTGTAATATCAGTGGCGAAATCAACGAGATTCGATGTAGTTGACCTGCCAGTTAAGAATCCGTGTTGCTGGGGAATAAACAGTGGTCTTACGTGAAAAGAAATTATCTTCTGGACCATGGATTCGAAAAGTTTGCCTACTGCTGAGAGGATTGAGATCGGCCGGAAGTTAGAGATATCACCATAGTCCCCTTTTTTGTGAATCGGGGTTATATGCGCGACTTTCCATTTAGAAGGGAAAATTCCACACATTAAAGACTTATTAAAAATCAACTGTAAGGGTTTTGCCAAGTTAGATGAGCAAGACTTTAGAAATGCAGGAGGTATTTCATCAGGACCAGGTCCTTTGTTGTGGTCGAGCGATTTAAGTGATGCTAGTACTTGAGATTCTGTAAAGAAACAAGAATTTAGGGACGGGTGATTATTTTGATGTTCACTGTCATTTCTGGATTGGCTTGAACTAGTGTTATGTTGAAAGGTGGAGTGAAAATATACAGAAAACAGATCTGCAATATGCTGGCCACCCTGAACATTATTATCACAAAGAAACATCTCATCCGGTATGTCGCTACTATTTGTTCGAAGTGATTTAACAAAAGACCAGAAATATTTAGGATCTTTTTTGATAAATGTTTTAGCTTCTGATTTCATCTTGTTTATACTTGATACTAATAGATCGTCACATCGCTCGCGGAGTAACCGATATGTAAGCTGATCAAGAGGATTGCCATACAACCGAAACTTGCGGTGATATTTTGCCTTCTCCTTCAAGTTATTGATCAAAGATCTGCTAAACCAGAACGGGAACCTATTTTGGCCTTTCCTTTGCATAGGAATATTTTTCGTTATTATGGGTAAAAGAACATCATAGAAGGCATCGACAGTCTCATCTATATTCTGATAAGAGCTGAAGACATTTTCCCAGTCTATCTCATCCAATTCATTTCGAATGCTTTGGTAGTCGGCTTTTGAGTAGTTTAACGTAGGCGCTCTATTGACTTTAGGAGATCTTATTGCATTGACTTTGATTTTAACAGAAATACTAAGAACTGGGTGGTGTGTCTCCAGCTCTACAAGCGGTACGGTGCCTTGAGATACAGTGACGAGTTCGGGTGAATTTGTAATGACTAAATCGAGAATTCGCCCGTTTGAGTTTGGTATCATGCACATTTGATGGAGATCATTAAATACAAGTGAGTCACATAGCAAACTGTCAATGTTATCCGTGGGGGCACTGGGTACCAAGGAACTTGAATTTATATTTGCACTGCGAGTCCATTGGAGATACGGTCTATTGAAGTCGCCAACTAAAAGAAGTATTGCATTTCTAGACATTTTATTTGTTAGGACACTTGTGACATTATTTAGTAATATTTCTAGAGGATCAAATTTAGCAGGGGAAGGAAGGTATAACGTACATATGCAAAGTTCTACTGCTGAGCTTCCCTGTCCAAACTTGATCACTACCCAAAGATTTTCTCTAGTGGATTCCCATTTTAGTTTACGTATCGGGTTGTGTTTCTTATGAACAGCTATAAGAACTCCACCTCCGTCCACTTTTTCGGCGAATGTCGAGTGGCGGTCGCGCCTAAAAACTGAATACCTGCTATCAACAACTTCATGATCAAAAACGGATTCATTTAGATTAGTCTCTGTTAATAGAATAACGTCCACATCTAGTTTTAATACATTTGCCAGAATTTCATGGGTTTTGGTACGAAGACCATTGACATTTTGATATACAACTGTTAGATTACAAAAAGTGTTTTTTCTTTGCACAGAAAACATACAATTTAAGTTAATTTTATATAGACTATTATGTTTTTTATGTTTATAGGGAATTAAGAAAATCTACGTTTTTAACGATTAGGCTTTTGGAGTTGATGTCTTTTCTAATAAAGATTTTGCCACCTCGCACCCAGACGAACTCAAATTTCCTTTCTTTTGCGACTCTACGGGCAACCGCGTGCAGGACTTTGTTTTCAGGAGACAGATGCTCGCAGACGTAGACAGGCTTTTTGTCCCCGGGGAGGCCCAGATGAGACGTGTTGAGCTTTTCTTGCTGATGAGCCTTATTGTAAGTCTTTACTGCCGCTAGAACTGAGTCGCGCGCAAGAGGGCTAGCAAGCTTTACGATGATCGAGCGAGGCCTGTCGCTTTCCTGGTTCTTCTTCGCCACTCGGTGATAATTCACCAGATCGTGGGGTGGCAGATCGCAGCCGACCGTGGTCAACAGTTGCTTCACAACCGTTTTCAGGTTTTCAGTTTTACGCTCAGGCACGCACTGCACCTCCAAATTACAGTCGCGCGATTGTTGCTCGACTTGGCTTAGACGGGTCGTCAGTTCAGAAACTACGCCGCGAAGTGAGTCAATCTCCGCGTCCTGTTTTTTAATCTTCTCGACGGAAGATGCCAGCTCTTCTTGAACCTTGTCAAACTTTGATGATATGAAATTGACACTCTCAGTTAAATCTTGAATCTTGCTCTGGGTGCTCGCGTTTTGGGCCTTGATGTCGCGCCTTATCTCTTGTAGATATAACTTTATTTCATCCAAATTGGTTGAAATTGGGGATTCAACGCCGGGACTGCAGGCCTCTTGAAGCGATGTACAGGAGGGGCCGGCCTGCGATGGAGTACCCGAGGGGCCAAACTGTGAGGGAAAATCCGAGGGGCCCGCTTGCGAGGGATTGCCTCGATATTTGCAATCGGGGCACTTCCAAGACGCCTTGTAGGCCTTAGACTCTTTACCGTAGGTCTCTTGACTTACTCCCAGGCAAAGGTAATGATAAGCGTTTATGCACTTGGAGCACTGTTTAAGTTCAGTGGACTTTAAAAACTTATTACACTTAACACAGACAACCATTTTTATTTTTCCCTATTTTGTGGGAAAAATTCTACGCTGGTAATATTATTTGTCTGTCAGTATCAAATTTTCAACTGTCAGTTGAGTATGACAGATATAAAACTTGAATATTGAGGGTGATCTCACATATAATGTCAAATAGCCCACTAAAAAGATAACTGTGGGTAGATAAATAAAACTTAGTTATCAAGATTTTAGCACTTTAGAGTTACGACTTAGCTTGGATAACGCCCGTGCCGACGAGTCAGAGATGTATCAACACTTGTAACACACTTTTATCTAGATATAAATAGTATTTTTATTTTTCTTGAGTAAGTTTCTAAGAGTACAGTATCAACAGTGGCGGGGTTGCCAGTATGAATACCAGTATACATTATTTTATTTATGGTAACGTTTGAGCAATACTGATTTGGACGAGGCAGTTATCACGGCAAGAAAGTCCAGCTCGCAGGGATAGCTGCCCCTACATCATTTGTAGTGATTTTTTACAGCTGGAGCAAGAAAACCTCGAGTTATCCATGAACTTGTTTCATTACACGTTACTTCTAATAGGATTAGACGACGGTACAAATGCCCCTGCTTAAAACGAAACCAAGGCACAGTTCAACAATGTTACCTACTCGAGCCGGTCGGCCAAAGTTGTGTTATGCGACTGCATTGAGGATCTTGAAACTTGATAGGGTTCCTGAGGAAAACGGAGTTCAAAGCGAACGCTAGTTCCTTTAGTGTAATACGTATGAATTAATATAATTATAGCAACAGGAACGGGGAATATGCACAATTGTGTTTAACTGTGTTTTATTTTAACAGAAAAATTTAGTTTTGCACTGCCAATTGTATTCCTGCTTAAATTTAGACTTGGGGACTTGCACCATGCGTAATAACTTTCAAAATCGTATCTAATTCGCTTTGCATCTGATAAAGCCTCTTAAGTTATCATACCTGCAGCTCCAGCGTATTAGGAAGCTCTAATTGGTCCCATCGCACTCGCCACGCGTGCGGCAAATGTCCCAATTCCAGTTCCAGCTGCCTCAGTCTTTCCAGAAGACCACTGAACGCATCCGGCATAGCACGCGATACGTTGTCATATCTACATAACACAGATTATGCTGTAAAGGCCGTAGGTGCTGATCCGGTTCGAAGGACCATGAATATCGCAAATGGCGACTAGAGCACTAGAAAACTGATTTCGGAGTTTTTCCATTTTTTTGTCATTTTTGGTCATCTATATGCGAGTGAGATGGCAATATTTTTGAGTATGAGAAAGACAAGAGCTTTTTCTCTTTTTTTTTTAGACTACATAAGCAAGAGACGAAGATACCTATTTATACTAGACTTAAAGATTCTCAGATATCTCAGTTTAGGAAACAAAGACGCAGGCAATGAAGCTTCAAGTCAAGAGTAATAAGGTATCGTCTAGACAAGCATGCTACATCTTAGGCCGTATCATCACTTTCCATCCAGTGAGATAGTGGCCAAATACATTACTCTCAAACATAAAACAGTAAAAGTACCTCCCGGATTAATGGAGGCACTTCTGCAGTGGAACCTTATCCACTCCTTACCCTCGCCTCCTTTCCAACTTGTGGTTCTCATCGGATGAGCATCCGGTCCTGTAAAGCCACTTCCCCACACTCACCCCGCTATGATGAGCCGGCGCTGTCCCCGCGGCTCCGGCGATGGTGGTGCGAGGGTCTCCAGGTCGTAGGGCGCTCCGTGGGACAGTTCCTCGTGCGTGTAGTACTGCCACACTTCCAGCGATGATATCGACGACACGGGCCGGAGGACCTGGGGTCAAATATCGTTACTCATTTTAGAAGCTGCTCCCAAGAGCGAAATTATCGCACATCATGAAGGACGCTATTCTTTTTGCAATGTCTTCTTTTAGCCGCCATAGTAGTCATATCGACCACACGGGTATAGTGGTGTCTTTACCTTAATATAAACAATAAGAAAAGTGCCAATGGACACATTCTTAGTCTTCAACTTGAAGGTGGTATTGCCACTGTATTGTGGTACAGGGAAGCTACAGTGAAGCAAGCACGAGAAAATGCCAATGGATCTCATTATGAAGTTATCTTCACCGGAAGCACAAATCCCTGGTTGGAATAAAAATTGCGATCGAACGGAGCTATTACTAAGAAACTCATAAGGCTTGAGTTATATATTTTTTTTATTTATTTGGTCCTTAAATTTAATACAACACTTAAGCCAGCGCACAGTTCGACATTATTTAAATCTCACTATAGAAGCCGCGTCTGTGGAATGCTCTGCCTGTGAAAATCAAACGTGCTCAAACTTAACATTCATTTAAAATTCAAGTAAAAAAAAAATATATGTCCAATCTCTAAACATTACTATATGTGAATTGTATAACATGTTGAATATATTATAGCTAATTACATGTAATTATTAATTTATTTTATGCAAGTTTATTTAAATAAATATTCTGATATTATTAATGGTATGTATTATTTACGTAGTAAAAAATGTAAGTACTATTTTTTTATTCTTTTTCATTCATTTTATCGCACCACCATCCCTACTTTCACTTTTCGTTTATATTTCCATCCAAAGGTTGTCTGGAAGAGATCGCTCTTAGCGACAAGACCGCCCACTGTACCTATATAGTTTCTCTGTAAGTTGTATTTATCTTTTATAATAAAGAGTTATTGTATTGTAATCAACATATTATAAAATTTGCAAGCAGTGTCTATTCTGGTACAGGGAGTTATGACGACTTCAAAGATTTAAAAGAAGTATTGTCCGTTACCGGGTTGTCCAGGTCCGGCGTGTAGAGGAAGTTGTAGAAGACGGGGTGCTTCTGATGCTGCTTGTCTACATAGTCGAACACCGAGTGTCCCACGGCAGGCGTGCGGCTCAGAGACCCGTACCCGCCGCCCCCGGACTCCTCCTCAGACCCCGCGCCCGTCTCCACGCCCTGAATACAACACCACCAATGCACTTTATATGGGCACAGAGTGTGAAAGCGTTAAAATTCTTTAGAGTTTTGGTGCGAATGTGAAAAAATCCCGTTGTCGATTGTGCATTTTCCAAAAGTTGTGATTCTATGACGTAATGTATAATATTTGTGGATTATTAACCGTTAATACTTAACGGACGTGCATGAGTGTAGGCAAATCATAAAAAGATTGAAAAACTTGACTTTCGCTTCCCCGCTCCAAAACTCTAATCTAAAAGAAGTTCTAGTAAAGTATCTACCATTTAATTAGGGCAAGACTAGAGTATGAATGGACCATGACTCTTTTACTTGAATTTGACTGTGACTTGTGTCTAGGAATTTATTATGAAATACACTTGAAATATTTTACAACTTAACACTGGCTAAATACACAAGTACAGCGGAGCCAAAAACAAAAAAAAATCCAATAAAAAAAAAAACTGCCAACTCGGAAACCAATCCAATCAATTGAACAAAAACTTTAACGCTTTCACACTCACAGCCCCACACTAAGTTCGTTGACTTGTGTCGTGGGTGCGGGAAATATTCACATCACACACACAATCACAACCAGAACCAGAAACACAAATTTTCCTTGGGGAGTAAACTTGTGTTCCCACCAGGAATCGAACCCGATATCCCTTCTAAGAAGGCGAACGCTCACCCAACTGAGCCAACAGGAAGATTGAAAAAAAGCTTCCAAAATTATGATATTTCGCGTTAAAAAAGATGCTGTAATACGCTACAAGATGTAACAGCACTCAAATCAAATTAAATCAAAATCTTATATTCACATGGGCCCCAAAGAGGCACTCATGAAAGTTAATGATTCTACTGCCAGATTCGCAAAATTACAGCCATCACGAAAAGAACCTGGCAAGAAACTTGGCACACTCACCAGCCTGTTAGTGTCTGCTCGCCTATCGTCCGCGTGTGTGATGCCAAGCTCTGCTCGTTGGAACTCGCTGTCCAATAGAAACGTTCGGAAGCGACAAGATACGCTGTGGTAAGCGATGAAACGCAAGTAGAAGTCGTTGAACTCGAAGGCTAGAGGGAATTGTTTGAGGAGCTGGAACAGAAACGAATCAAAATTAGTTGGAATCACAAACTTGGATCGTAAGGCAACTAGGTCTGAAGTCGAAATACACTTTTAAGACGGCCAACAGTCTAAAGGCAACAGGGGAGGGCAAAGGTCTTAAGGTAACTTACAACAGGCCTTCCGCAGTTAGTGAATGGGATGAATGTCCTGTGATTGAGACGACTCATGATGCAGACAAAAGTGTCAAACTGACTAAGTTTCTCAAACATAACTAACAATTACCTAATTAAAAATTTCATAATTAACAATTTTATATAAATTGTAAACTTTCGCGACTCGACCACATACGGAGTGGGGACTTTAGTCACCAGTCACAGACACCTTCTGAGACCAGTCGTCAAGAAATCATGGCTAATTTAACTTGGAAACGTCGAGATAAATATACCTATATAAAATAGGAAACGATCAGTTTGCACTTGGCTATCAGCCTAGTGGATACAAATACAAAATTCTTTATTGGCACATTTTCATACAGTCCAGAAACAGGTGCTTTTCACCTTGTTGCAGATGCAGTGATGTTGCAGCATCGAACTAGAGACCTTGGGTCCTTTTGAATATATAGAATATTTAGTGAAATTTGGGACCCTCGTAAATGTTATAATTTTTTTTTTTTTTTTTTTTATTATTCTGGATAGGCAAGCATTTGACCGCCATCTCACCTGATGGAAAGTGACGATGCGGCCAAAGATGGAACATGCTTGCCTAGAAGGTACCTATTCACTCTAGACTTGAAGACACCCAGATTATACTGTTCAGGAAACAAAGACGCAGGCAATGAGTTCCACTCCTTCGCTGTACGAATGATGAACGTAGAAGCAAAGCGCTTCGAGCGAACTGGAGGTATGTCAACCATAAATGGATGACGTTTGACAGTTTGTCTTGTTGTTTGATGGTAAAACGGGCATGGAGGAATTATATCATGTAATTCCTGAGCACACTCTCCAAAATGTAGGCGATAGAATACCGATAGGCTTGCTACCTTACGTCGGTGACCAAGACTTTGCAGTTTTGACTCAACTAGCTTACTATCGCCAATGAGTCTTTTGGCTCGCCGGTCAATTGACTCAAGAGCTTCTAGCTGGTACTTTGCAGATCCATCCCAAAGGTGGCCGCAGTACTCCATACATGATCGGACTTGAGCTTGATATAAAATTAGAAGCTGCGCCGGTGTGAAGTACTGCCTGACCTTAGCAAGGATACCCAGCTTCTTAGCAGCCAGTTGAGCTCTGGCTTCGATATAAGTGCCAAAGTTGAGATTCGACGATAAGGTAACGCCAAGTAGCTCAAGCTTGTTAGCTACCGGTATTGGCACATCTTGAAAGGTTGGAGACAAATTAAAAGGTCTCCGTTTGGCGGAGAAGAGACACGCCTGTGTTTTGGACGGATTGAATTTAACCAAATTGGCATCACCCCATTGGGATACGGCCATCAAGTCCGAGTTCAATCGTCCAATCATAGCCTCTCTTTGTGACTGGACTTGTACCTCTCCAGTTCGTGCATTGGATATATATCTTTCGACAACGGTGCTATCATCTGCGTACCCAAAGATACCGGGCTTAAGCAGATCGTTTATGTGTAGCAAAAAGAGCGTTGCCGAAAGAACCGACCCTTGAGGTACCCCGGCATTAATTGCCATTAGATCGGACGAGCAGCCATCAACGACAACTCGAATCGACCGTTCCCTCAAGAAATCAGAAATCCAAGCACATAAACTGGAAGGTATACCATAAGCTGGAAGCTTGCCAATAAGGCTGTCGTGCCATACCCTGTCAAAGGCCTTGGAAATGTCTAGCGATACCGCAAGCGCTTCGCCGTGTTTTTCCAAGGCCTCACTCCATAAGTGTATGGCATACGCAAGAAGGTCTCCTGTTGACCGGTTCTGGCGAAAGCCATATTGCCGGTCACTCAGAAGTTCATTTGCTTCAAGGTAGCCCAGGAGTTTCTTGTTTAGTACACGTTCCATTGTCTTACAGACAATGGACGTGACCGAAATAGGTCTATAGTTGGCAGGGTCAGCACGACTACCCTTTTTGGGCACAGGTTGGACGTTGGCAGACTTCCATGCTTTCGGGACTTGACCAGTCTCCAAAGATAGGCGGAAGAGGCGTGTCAGCGTCGGAGTTAATTCAGGCGCACAAGTCCTCAGAACTATGGCTGGTATGCCATCAGGGCCACTGGCTTTGTTCACGTCTAGATTGCGTAGCGCTTTACGAACATCGATCTGTCGAATGCGGACTTCCGACATGGACGACTCCCAGACAGATATACTCGGGGGCACAGCGCTACCAGCATCTAGACGTGAAGATTCCGCAAAGAGAGAAGCAAATAAATTTGCTTTCTCCATAGCGGTGTGGGCCAATGAGCCATCAGGCTTCAGCAGTGGAGGCAGTGAGAGACGGCAGAAGTTCGCTTCAACCGACTTAGCCAGGGACCAAAATGCTTTACTCCCTGCGGGATAGGAAGCAAGTTTGGCCCCTATTCGGCTTATATGGTCGAAACGAGCCTTCTTAATGACCTTTTTGCAGGACTTGGCGGCTTTGTTGAAGGCTTTCTTCTTTTCACGTATACCCTTAGATTTGCGGAGTCGAGCATCAGCCCAAGCGGTGTAGGCCTCAATATTGTGAACACAGCCCAAAAACATAATAAAATTGTATCTATAGCCGAGTTGCCGTAGTAAATGCGTTGAACTGGTGACCTAAATACCTAGAACAAGCTTCTAGATATCTGGTCAAGTCAGGACCCTGGTTAAATGCCATACCTGATGCACACAGTCCAGAAACATGAGGAAGGTAGGCGTATAGCCCTGCTGTGGTGTAGCTCCGATGTTGGAGCGCTGAGCGAACTTGTGGCCAAGTGCGAGCCACTCCTTTTCTACTAGGATACGGAACCCGTCTAGCGTTCGGTAGTAAGGCTCGAGGCATATCTGGGCCAGCGATGATATCTGAAATAGAATTGCTGATCTATATGCTGGCGCAATGGGTAAATCTCTGTCTTCTGAGCTGTGTGTGAGAAGAGGGAGGTCAGTATAGATAGATAGATAATACTTTATTGATCCACTTTATAATATGAGATAAAACAAAGCTTATACGTAAGCAAGAACAAGCTTATACGTAAAGTATCACAACAGGCGGCCTTATCACTAATAGCGATCACTACCAGGCATCGATATGTCGACAGCCGAAGCAGAAGCGCCGAATCCTTGGCTTCGTTGGTCTAAATATTTTTTTCCTTATGTCGTGGGTGCCGAAAACATTCACATCATACACACAATAACAACCAGAACCAGAAACACGAATTTTCCTTGGGGAAAATATTTGTGTTCCCGGCGGGAATCGAACCCGATAGCCCCCTAAACCCCTGCTTAGGAGGCGAACGTCCTCCTATCTAAGTTAATGGGCAGTTCACTAAGCCAATGGGCAGTTCAAAAGAAGTAAGAGTCTACCTGTGCAGTCACATCCCAGCCGTCCTCCAGAGAGAGCAGTACTGAGGATCCTTGCAGATCCAGCAAGTCCACCACAGCACCAGATAGTTGGAACAGCTGCCGAAGCTGCCACAACCAGCCTGACTCTTCTATTAACCTGTAGGCACATAGAACGTTGTTGTTACTCTACTAGCGATCATTTGAATCGTAATAATATTCACCAATTGGATGTCACAGAATAAACAATTATTGTACGTCCATCGCAATCAAAAATATTGTTTATGACTAATACGGATCCATCGATCTCCCAATACATACACTGAACATAGCTGACAGAAATAAATAAAAGCGACAATCCCGCCTCGCTAACTATTGTAATGCGAAAACAGTGCGAAAAGAAATGAGCAATATGAGTATATTGCACACAAAATTGATGAGTGATGAGTGTGTATAGGTACTTGTAGAAGCCGAGTTATATATAGGGCATGAGTTTATATATATGTATGTGTGTATAGGTACTTGTAGAAGCCGGGGTGGTCGGCGGCGGGCGCGGAGGGCATGAGTTTATATATATGTATGTGTGTATAGGTACTTGTAGAAGCCGGGGTGGTCGGCGGCGGGCGCGGAGGGCATGAGTTTATATATATGTATGTGTGTATAGGTACTTGTAGAAGCCGGGGTGGTCGGCGGCGGGCGCGGGCGGCGCGGCGGGCGCGGAGGGCATGAGTTTATATATATGTATGTGTGTATAGGTACTTGTAGAAGCCGGGGTGGTCGGCGGCGGGCGCGGGCGGCGCGGCGGGCGCGGAGGGCATGAGTTTATATATATGTATGTGTGTATAGGTACTTGTAGAAGCCGGGGTGGTCGGCGGCGGGCGCGGGCGGCGCGGCGGGCGCGGAGGGCATGAGTTTATATATATGTATGTGTGTATAGGTACTTGTAGAAGCCGGGGTGGTCGGCGGCGGGCGCGGGCGGCGCGGCGGGCGCGGAGGGCATGAGTTTATATATATGTATGTGTGTATAGGTACTTGTAGAAGCCGGGGTGGTCGGCGGCGGGCGCGGGCGGCGCGGCGGGCGCGGAGGGCATGAGTTTATATATATGTATGTGTGTATAGGTACTTGTAGAAGCCGGGGTGGTCGGCGGCGGGCGCGGGCGGCGCGGCGGGCGCGGAGGGCATGAGTTTATATATATGTATGTGTGTATAGGTACTTGTAGAAGCCGGGGTGGTCGGCGGCGGGCGCGGGCGGCGCGGCGGGCGCGGAGGGCATGAGTTTATATATATGTATGTGTGTATAGGTACTTGTAGAAGCCGGGGTGGTCGGCGGCGGGCGCGGGCGGCGCGGCGGGCGCGGAGGGCATGAGTTTATATATATGTATGTGTGTATAGGTACTTGTAGAAGCCGGGGTGGTCGGCGGCGGGCGCGGGCGGCGCGGCGGGCGCGGAGGGCATGAGTTTATATATATGTATGTGTGTATAGGTACTTGTAGAAGCCGGGGTGGTCGGCGGCGGGCGCGGGCGGCGCGGCGGGCGCGGAGGGCATGAGTTTATATATATGTATGTGTGTATAGGTACTTGTAGAAGCCGGGGTGGTCGGCGGCGGGCGCGGGCGGCGCGGCGGGCGCGGAGGGCATGAGTTTATATATATGTATGTGTGTATAGGTACTTGTAGAAGCCGGGGTGGTCGGCGGCGGGCGCGGGCGGCGCGGCGGGCGCGGAGGGCATGAGTTTATATATATGTATGTGTGTATAGGTACTTGTAGAAGCCGGGGTGGTCGGCGGCGGGCGCGGGCGGCGCGGCGGGCGCGGAGGGCGCGGCGGCGCGCATGAGTTTCTTGAAGGCGTGCCTGGCGGCGCGTCCGTCGGGGTACTCCACGGGCAACGTCTCGCAGGCGGCCGGCGCCGCCAGCGACGCGCCCTTGTCGCACACTATGTACAGCGAGGCGCGCCGCGTGCCGTTGTCCACGCACGCTGCACGAAACATACAATGCCTTTACTTTTTAATTTTGGCTTCGCAAACTGTTTGCTTTTAGCCATTGTCGATGATAAATAATTTTCAAGTTAGTTATGTATTCACAAAACACGTCTTAGGGACCTGTCACAGTTAAGTCGTTATTGATGAATAAATAATAAATAAATGACTAGCTTCAATTATTGATTGAATACATTGAAATAATTAACAGATAAATTTAAATAAAACGCTAGTTATTCATTTTAATTTAATTAAACAGACAAGTCGTAACTTTCAGAAAAAGTCGTAGTACCAGCCAAAGTTAGACCACTCTCTCGATGTTAAGTGATAAAGGTGTGTCGTAGGATTGGTAATCGCGAACACCCAATCGATCAAACTAAAACGGAGTCATCACCACTTCAAATCGGCGATATAAAAATACATCAATTAATAAGTTATAAAATATTATTAAAAGTCTAAAGAAGACGAACATTGTCATAGACATAAGCAACATAAACGCTTCAACACTCGAAGCTTCACTCTAAGTTCGATGACTTGTGTCGTGGGTGCCGATGCACAATCGCAACTATATTCACAAATTTTCCTTGAGGAGAAAACTTGTGTTCCCGCCGGGAATTGAACCCGATACCGTAAATATGGTACTGTATAATATATGGAGACAACAATCTGAATCTGAATCTACCCCTGCACTGCTTAGAAGGCGAATAAGCCAACATGCAACGGGCAGTTGAAACAATAGCAAACGTTACAAAATACAATACAATAACTCTTTATTGACACCAAAAGATAAATACAACTTACAGATAAACTTATAAAGATAGGTTCAATGGGCGGTCTTATCGCTAAGAGCGATCTTTTCCAGACAACCTTTGGATGGAAATATAAACGAAAAGACAATGTAGGGATGGTGGTGCGATAAAATGAATGATATAAATTTAAATATAATAGAAATACCTGAGGCTATGGAGTCTCCGTCGGCAGTAGAGAGCCTCGTGCGCGGTGCATTATATAACTCTAAGTGGGAGGCGTGTCGGCGGTCTTTAAGCGAGCCCCACCGGCCGAAGTGGCGACCTGCGGCGCCGCTAGCGCCACCTTTGCCGCCGCTGTTTCTGCCCAGCACACTGTTCAATACAATGTTGATCCAATTTATTTAGCTATCCCGGGGAGTTCATGACATTCGAGGACACGTAGGACATGAATATAATATAATAGAATCGATTTATTGTTCAACTGTGTACAAAGTTCTTAATTGTTAACATTTATATGTTTCAACAGTTCTGTTTTCGAACATACAATATTTTAGGGACACAATAATGATAATAATTATATAAAATTAATATTAACATTTTTATCTTATTAGAAATTCTTACAGACCTAAAAAAAGAAAAATATAATAATAATTTTTTTTTTTTATTTAAAACTAATTAAAATAATATGACAGGATGACCAAAGCACGAGATCGTGAATCACGGAAGAAATTGGGAGAGGTCCATGTTCAAAAATGGACCCTTAAAGGCTGAGGAAGAAGAAGAAACAATGTTCAACGGATTTGAACATTGTTTCTTCCGAAGCCGAGCGACTCTGGCCTCAGCCTGATCCTGATAAAGGACAACTAATTTGTCACCTGTCACAGTCTTGTTGTCATTGTGCAAAAGAACACATGAACAAAGTCCCGGGACTTAACTCACCCCAGTGTGCCGGCGGCTTTGGTGAGCAGCGGCGTATGATGATGCTCTTCGCAGCAGAGTAGCAAAGAGTCCAGACTCAAGCTGGAGTCTTCTAACTCCCCGCGGGAGGCGCGCGCAGGAGTGCACGATACCAGGGTGGCAAGTAACCGCTCCTGGAATCGATGATTTTATATCATTTTCGGATTCATGAAGAATTTGAATCCTGTTAAAATAACTGAGCTTCAACTAAGCTTTAATTCGCCGACAGGCTAGTGCTTGACCACTATCTCCTGGTAAGGTGATGTGCTCAATATTGATATAATAAATCAAGGATGTGAGTGGCTCTCAAGGATATCAGCCAGCTGCTTGTTGGCATGCCCTACCACGAAATTGTTTAGACAATGTCGTACTCAAACAGAGACAGAGAACAGAGTTAGACAAAGAAGGGCGCTGTTTTTGGATTATGCTGATGAAGCAACATGACGCGTATTCGATGCGTATACTGGCCAAGACTTTAAAAAATAGACTATATCTATTATCCGTTATTTTTATGCCCCAAGGATTAGTTACAAATTGCTTCGCTGGAAAATGATTTTCCCTCTGAATAGGCTTTCTATCCAAAAGAAAGAATTTCTGACATTGATATTATTATTATTTTAACCTAGCAGATTTATCTCATATGTAGAAATATATAAATAGAAATTATCTGATATACATTTTAAGTCCCTAAAATGTATAGGAATGTCAGTTTTAATATTTTTTTAAAATCATTATATTAACTAGACAACAACCCTTGACAGTGTAACATGTGGTCAAAAAGCTAGGAGCATTTGTATAGCAATCCTTCTTAAGACCATACATAGCACAGCATATGAACCGAAACCGTCACAAATAATAATCCTTTGCACAAGAGCTTCGAAACAAAACATGAGCCGGGGTCACCAATATCAGTATATTATAAATCTGTTGAAAAAAACAATACCTGTTCTAAGCTGGACGTAGTTTCCGTACCACTCTGCGCAGTGCTTGGGTTTTGGTGGGAAGATTTCAGCATGCCCATCACGCCTTTGTGATGAGATGCAGCTGATCTGTGGACATAAATATATACATAACAGAATGAAACGCTTTAGTAATCATTGACATCACATTAATGTTATATGTATGTAATGTTTTTGTGTATATAGCTCTATTATATATATATATTATATACCTGACTAGTAAGGCATGAGTTCTGGGGTGTCTCCAAGTAACGACGGGCAGCCTGCCTTGTCGATAGCACCGGGATATCCTTCGTAGAGATTCGTCGCCAATGCTTTCAGGTACTGGTATTACTGCCGGATAACTATGAAAAATACACAATATATTAACAAACAAACAAACGCATTCACACTCACAGCCCCACACTAAGTTCAAGGACTTGTATCGTGGGTGCCGGAAACATTCACATCACACACAAATTACACCCAGAACCAGAAGCACAAATATGCCATGGGAAGGAATTTGTGCTCCTGCCGGGAATCGAACCCAGGACCCACGGCGCTGAGGGCAGACACCTGTCCACTGCGCCAACTGGGTCGTCGATAATCGCCGATGTATAAGTATAGAACTAAAACAACCACTTAATACCATCGACTAATTTAAATAATGTTCATATGATTACTGCCAAGACGTGTTAAGCATTAAAAAAAAACAATCATTAACCAAGACGCAATGTCACTTTCAGACAGTACAGAGGTCCAAAACATGGATAGTGCTTTGTCGCGCAAGTTCGAATTATAAAAGTTCAAACCTCAGGGTGGCACTGAACTGTATGGGCAAGCGTGACGCTTACCGTCAGATGAACGACTCTTCTCGTCTCTAAATGACATAAAAAAGTCAATAGATCAGTACTGACGCGGCAACTAACTATTATCAAGTAAAATACACATCTTAACTTATAGATACTATACATGGAAATTGAATCGTAAAGAAAATCAATAAAAATAATGAATATTACCAAGCGCTCGCGATTTTTAAGTCCAAATGGCATTTGGTTGAATATGAACATTCCGAAAGGTATTATCCATTGTTACTCGTCTTTTGTCATTGTTCCAAAAAGTTGCATATACAATTTAAAGTTGAATAAAAATAACCATTTCTCAGTCCAAACGCCATGCAGTTAAAGTCGCTAAGTACACGTGTCATATATTTTTCCATTACCATCTTTCTTACCTTCGACATAAGGTGTAGACTGCATTGGCGTGTGCGAGTCTGAAGGGCGGTGACGCAAGGCCGAGTCTCGCCCAATCGCGAGCGTATATCCTTTCCCGTACGCGTTCTAACGTTCGCGCCGCGGGCGGTTCTGTGCTTTCACTGCCGCCTAAGTCAAGGTCTTCCACTGAAATATTGTGTGCTTTGAAATACTGATCGGCATTATGTGTGACGAAAAGTGCTTACCCATGCACTTTTCGTCACACTGTAACACAAAAGTTTCACACCCTGTTATCGTAAAGACACACGATAGAACTGAACATTTTGTACGGGTAAACATTTTAATTAATCACCACAGTACACCCCTATCTAATTTATACATTTGTAAAGCATTGGGCCATACTCAGCTGAAACTAAGTTTGAAAAACGAATATTTGGTCAAAGCTCGTTTCGAACCTTTGGAGCCCGGCCTAATACTGAAATCACTAGACCATCAGAGCCATTGACGAAATAGAAATAAAATCTTGCCAAACTTAAAAAAAAGTTAGGAATATGAATAATTCCAATTCAATCAATTTTGCTGGAGTTTAACCATAACTAATATAAGACAAAAGAAACAACTAAGCTGACCATTTGTTATCTAAATTATATGTAGTACACAAGAAATTCGTCAAATTCGACAAACACATCTGGTGGCGCGAGTAAAATCGCTGGCGTGTAAATAGCCCACCATTTACGTATTAATATTTTTAATGATAGCGGTAAATTATTTTGGATTAAAACATTGGCAAAAATCAGTAGGGATACACGAATCAATTTACAGTGTTTATTTAAGCCCACGTACCTAGACTGCGTCGAAACCGCCTCCGGAGCTCCCCAAGAAAGGAACTACAGCAAACTGTATGTATGCCTAAGCGCACACACACAACTCCACGTCGCGCCGGCCGGCGAGTTTGAATCCGAAAACATCCGAAAATATACGAGGCACTGATCACCAATCCACATCATAGATAAAGCGGTCGATCACAATAGACACGATGAAGTTTTTATTTTAAGTCCTGGTTAATTAGATGATAATTATTTAATTAGTTTTCTACGTCACAAAATTCAATAGCGGAGCGTTTTTTGTCAACCACACGGACAAGGTGACACACACGAATAATGTCGCGAGCGCAAAAATGTCACTCGATACAACTGCAAGTAGCGCCATCTCTGGGAATTTCCTTGAACGATCTCTAACAGTGGTCAGCAGAGAGCCTAATACACTGCAAATGTACACAAATATCCAAAGATTCTTGCCAATATGAATATTAGGTATATAAAGTGAAGTATTTATTCACAGATGTATAATTTATACTTATTTTTTATATTATAAAAGGCAAAGACGCTTCACCAACATCGGAGATGTTACAGTATCCGATACGCAAGTTGATCTTTGACCTTGGGTACGCAGAACGACACAGTACAAACAATGTAAAAAATAAATGATCTATTAATAATAATAATTTAATAATAATAATAATTTATTCATCATCAAAAACTTTAGCTTAATTAAACAGATGAATTACAAAACATGTTAGGTATGTATGCATTTGCAAGGCCTTTCTGTTTATAAAAGGTGACCACTGTCTCCCACACTAGGAAAACCTGTGTTGTGGGATTCAGTCTCTTCCTCACTGTTATTACAGTACAATGAGAGTAGCTTAACTAAAAATTTGAATTAAAAAATATATATATATATCTGTTCAGACAGTATTTAAAACTATAACATAATTATCATGTTAGGTAGGTACTTATTCTTTCGAGATTTTGATTGAGAGTTTAATTATAATTATGACTACTACTTTATGTAACAATACTTTTGCACCTACCTACTTGACACATAAACCAAAAATAATATATAAGCTAATGTCAAAAATAGCGGGTAGTTTCGGCATACCTATCCATCCACAAGGTAAACAAACAATAATTTCGAGTATAACTACTGTTATCCTAATATACTAATATTTAAAGGCATAGCTTAACATACGGCTAGTTTCTGTCTATTAAAATCAATTGTTCTCAACTTATCTTAAAATCCGTTGGACCTAAAATAGAAATATGTTTTACGTTCTCGACGGATCATAATAATATTATCATAATTGTTTGGTTCGCCTTGTATTTTGTGAAAACTTATGTATTCATTTTTAATGTGGATATAATTTAAACGTAAGCAAAGCTTAAAAAAAACCGACTTCACCGCTTATATTTTTGTTTTGGTTTGATCGATTTCGATAAAATGTATATGGAACCACCTCTAAAGTAAAATTCTACTAAACAAATAATTAATTTTGAGAACCCCCTCTTTTTTTGAAGTCGGTTAAAGAGAGAGTAGTGTATATATATATATATGTACGCTCACATTGTACCCTTTATACTCACAGTATACCCCTAGTGGTACTGGTTTGTATGAAGTAGTAACGGACTAGTACTCTTACGTTGACCCTTGAGGATACCAGCTTAACTTTCATGCTTTCGTTTATTTGCACTATTTACTGGAATGAACATAATGTTGGCAGCAAATTTTAAGTACCCACAGCCTGAACCTCAAAGATCTTCATCTCTAAAACCGTTTCGCAGAATGTACTCACATGATAGTGTGTCAGCTGATAGCGACGACATGAGCGGCGGCGAGGTCAACGACCGCGCATCAGCTGACGGCAGGACGTACTTTTGCCTCTTGGACGGTTTAGGCTTGAGACCAGCTTTGCGCGCTGTTTTCAAGAGTGTCTTCTTTGCGAAGCCTCTGTAAGATAATAGATATACTTTAGAAACAAAAAAATTGTGTCCGAAAAACAATCAAGCGACTGCGTCGAAGAAAATCTGTCTAGACTTTTCGCCAGCCATACAAACTCGATACATTTCGGTAAGTGTGACAAGGAACTGCACGATCTAGTTCCCCCTTCTCCGTTCTAACATCGGACAAGCAGAGAAACTGCTAAGCGACACCGCTATACGGTAGACATTCCACAAATGAGCACGAAGCGTTTTGCTTCCACATTCATTGTGCGAACCAAAAAGAATGGAACTCCTTGCCTGAGTCGGTATTTCCTGATGTGTACAATACGGGAGTCTTCAAGTCGCAAGTGAATAGGTAACTTCTAGGTAAGCTTGCTCCATCGTCGACCACATCATCGCTTACCATCAGGTGAGATTGTGGTATTGTGGTGAATAAACAAATAAAAAAAACTCAATCAATGTCAATAATGAGTGGTTCTAGAATTGACAACAATTAAAATTGCATCTCACTTTCCCAAGCGTTTACCAAGCCATCTGGATCGTCAATTTCAATTTTTTTAATAAACGCTTTCACACTCACAGCCTCACACTAAGTTCGATAATTTGTGTCGTGGGTGCCCGAAACATTCACATCACAAATTCAATCATAACTAGAACCAGAAACATAAATCATTGTGCCTATATTTCCTAAAACCAAACTAAAACTATGTACAGCAAAGAACTAAGTTACCTACACGACATCGAGCTTATAGGTAACTCAAGTGCTCAAGCCCACTACCAGTGGGTAGCGTTCCCATCTTGCTGGCGGCATTGCCTCTCTGAATTGTAACGCTAATACGTTAAGTGCCAGCATTTTGATCACGCGTCGCTTCAACCAGGCGCTCTGATAGATTTTTGAAAATAGAATGAGCTCCCGGTCCCCACGGACCCAGTGTCTCAACAATAAGTTATACTAAGTTGGTTTGAATAAAGGGCTTTATCTTATGTATAAAATTCTCGTGTCACAATGTTAGTCACCTTACTCCTCTGAAACGGCTCGACCGATTTTTATGAAATTTTGTGTGTATATCGGGTAGGTCTGAGAATCGGCCAACATCTATTTTTCATACCCCGAAATTTTATTTTTTAATTTTTTTTATGATTCGGCATGTATATGGCAAAACAAAGTTTGCTGGGTCAGCTAGTTATTATTATAAACTAGCTGCGCCCCGCGGCTTTGCCCGCGTAAGTCCCGGACCAGCCAGAATTCGGGGTTAAAAAGTAGCCTATATCCTTTCTCAGGCTCTAGACTATCTGTGTACCAAATTTCGTTTAAATCGGTTCAGTAGTTTTAGCGTGAAAGCGTAACAGCAGTGATGGATTTACCAGCAGGCTGAGTAGGCTGGAGCCTAGGGCGGCAGATTTTAGGGGCGGCAAATTTGGGACCAATTTTTTTTGACTAGTTTGCATTCATACTAATTACGGGCAAAAGATGGTGTAATATACACTATCATCCTATTACACTAACCTTTTATTGAAATTGCAACATTATGATTTGGGAATCATAATATTTCATTGACGAAAACATTGCAATTAATATGATTTTGAATTAAGCAATTGAATTGTAGAGGTTGGTAAGAGCGGCAAAATGATATACCCTACTGGCGGCAATTGTGTAAATCCGCCACTGCGTAACAGACAGACAGAGAGAGTTACTTTCGGATTTATAATATTAAGTAAGTAAGGAAGTAAGGATATACTTGAGCGTGTGGTGCTTCGGCGGGCAGGGCGGCTGCGGCGGCGCGGCGCGCGGCGCGAGCGCGAAGTGCAGCGCGGGGTGCGGCGGGTGCCGCAGCCGCAAGCACTGCTTGCGGAACGACTCGCTCGCCTCGCTGCTCACCTCCTCGTCCAGCGCCACCTGACACAACACTGTCACGTCATCACGCGAACACTGGTGGCTCCGAGATCTGACCCTCTGTTACGTATCTTTTTTTTTTTTTGTGGGGGAAAATGCCTCGCACTTCCCTTCTTACCCAGGGGTGAAGGAAGGGGGTATGTGGGGCTCGAACCCACTAAACTCCCCCCCCCTGAGCAGTCCCTCGCCGAGGTGGGGCAAGATAGGGTCGCGCTAGCAGTCACTATCTCGCCCCGGCGGTAGGCCCGAGTACAGACCAGGCCACTGCGCCCATGTAGGAGTGACCTTGCTCACCAAGGCCACCCCTCGGACTTGTGGGGCCGTGCAAGCCAGTGAAGAGCTGCCTGATTCTCCACCAGTACTCATTTTGAAAAAAAATATTTTTAAAATTATCGAATCAGTCTATTCCGGGCATCGATTATCTTTAAATCGATATGAAAATCGAACGATATCCTTTTCTTATAAACTATCGAATCGACTGAATTTATTTTTTTATAAATGCGGTCAAAGCCGCGGTATAATATAGATCTCACTTTTTTATGTTAGACAGCCAAGCATTTGCCCACCATCTCATCTGATGGAAAGTGAAGATGCGGTCGAAAGTAACATGCTTGCCTACTGAAACGACAACTTGCTTGTCAAGTGAGACAACTGTGAATCTTTTTCACGAAAATCTGTTTTTTCTTTAAAAGCTTTAAATTTTTAACTTCAATGGGTAGGTTACACAGCCGTAAGCAAAACCCAAGAAAGGTTTATCAATAAAATGTATTTTTACATTTATGTATATTTTTTTTATACTCGATAGGCAAGCATTTGACCACTATCTCACCTGATGTAAGGTGATGATGCGGCCGAAGATGTAGCACTCTTGCCTAGAAGATACCTAGATAATTATCTACAGACTTTTTACTACCATCTCACCTGATGGTAGGCGACGACGTGGTCTACGATGAAGCAAGCTTGCCAAGAAGATACTTATTCATTCGCGAATTCAATACTTCTATATTGTACTCATCAGGATAAACCAACTCAGCCAAGGAGTTCCTTTGCGGTTTGCACTATGAATGTTATCGCTTATGGACACCGCTACATGTTAGACGTTTCACAAATGTGCATGCTTCCACATTCATCATGCGTACCGCAAAGAAGTGGAACTACTTGCCCTTGCCGAGTCTGTTTCCCAATAAGTATAATCTAGGAGTCATCAAGTCACGAGTGAACGGGTATGTTCTATACAAACATGCTCCATCATCGATCGCATCTTTACTTTCCATCAGCCTCCTGATTCAGAACGTTTCGGACACTCAGTTACCGTACGATTCGGTTAGTTATCGTACGAATAACGTACTCGTAACTAACTGAATCTACGATAACAGAGTTTTTTATTAGGTCGTTTGATTTTAATTAGGTCGCTGGTGAGATAGTGGTCAAACATTTGTGTATTATGAATAACATAAACATAAAATAAACATAAACGCTTTCACACTCACAGCCCCACACTAAATTCGATTACTTGTGTCGTGGGTGCCGGAAACATTCACACACACAATCACAACCAGAACCAGAAACACAAATTTTCCTTGGGGAGAAATCTTGTGGTCCCGCCGGGACCGACGACACAAGCCGATCCAATCGAACCCGATCCCTGCTTGGAAGGCGCACGTCAGCCAACTCAGCCATCGAGCAGTTCACCTCCACGGAGTAAAAAAATCTTTAAACAACATGTTGCCACTCACCTTGATGAGTTGGAAGGTGGCGGACCGTAACTGCAGTCCATCTTGCAGAGACTGTTCCAAATGTTGTAGGTAGTGCGTGCGGATCGCCTTTTCCCGCGTCAGCGAACACAGCGGGAACGAGCGGACGACTGTTTGTTCGCACGCTGTTGAAAGATAGATTTTGAAAGAATATTACTTTTTTATTACATCAACAAAAACTTTGTCACTCATAGGTCCGGTATTATCGCGGGCGCCGGAAATACACGCAAAAGGTGAAAAAATGGCGTTGATGATTTTGTATATTTTTCGAAACCTGTGATTCTTCGTGTATAAATGTATAATAATGGTGGATTATTAACCGTTAATACTTAGTAAACGTGTAGTGTATAGAGACCTCTCTCTGCCGGTATTAGAGGCTTCTTTGACCCGTCACTAATGAAAAAGTTATTTAACTACTAAACACTAGTCAAAAACATTAACAATATGCCTTTACTTCCTTGAATATAAATAGCCTATAAATGATTAAAAAGAAACCTCCCTCAGACGTAGCAGAGGCTTATGTGAGCCGTGACAAATGAAAAATCTAAACTACCAAACTTTAGTCGAAAAAAAAAAATGTCCTTACCAAGGCTTGAATAACTTTTTTAAGTCTTTAAGGTTCCTTGGGGCTCCCCTTGAATAATTTTTTTTTTTTTTTTATTTGTGACAGGCTAGTGTTTGACCACTATCTCACCTGATGGTAAGTGACGATGTGATCGAAGCTGGTAAACACACTAGACCTGGAATACGCAGGCTCTCAAGGATAACTGCCGGAACACCGTATTTGGCTTGGCGGCAGACTTTCAACTTGATGGTGGTAAGCTACTTTGGTAGCAAGCCAGGCGAGCAACTCACAAAATGCTCTACCACCTCTCAAATGTCACCTGATTAGCACCACCCGGGGACCACGTGTAGGGAGTCAGACTTAATGGGTATCCTCCTACGGACGTGGGTGACTCAGTATATATATAGTCTATAGTTAGGTAAAGAGAGCGCCCTCAGCCGACAGAAGAGGCCTGTGTCAGCCGTCACTGACAAAAAATGCTATGAAAACTGGTCGACTAAAATTAACAAAATATAAGGTTTGGTGAATTCCCTTGATTACTATTCTATAAATCGGTAAAAGAGATCTCTCTCAGGCGGTAGCAGAAGCTTCTTGTGAGCCGTGGTAAAAAAAACAACGGGTTGCACTCCGGCAGTGCCGGCAGAAGTGAAAACTTGAACATTAACGTTGTAAACAAGCAGGAGCAGGCATACATTTTCGCGCGGTAGAAAGAGAGGGGGATTTTACTTCCTCTCCTTCGTCTTACGAGTTTTCGATCAGGTCACGTGTCCTGTCGCGAGTTTATTATTTTTTACCCATCCCAAAAAAGTGCACAACGCCGCTAAAGAAGTTTTCACTTGAAAAATCTAAACTACCAAACTGTAGTCGAAAACATAAGTAACGAAATGTCCTTACCATAAGGATCCGTGGGGGTTCCCTTGAATATAAGCCTATAGTTAGTTAAAAAGAGAGCTCCCTCAGCCGGCAGTAGAGGCGTTTGTCGTCCGTCGCTCACGAGGTACGCACGTAGCGCGGGCGCAGACACCGCCTCGCCTGGAACTAGCGCTGGCGCGACTATTCGAGGCTGGAGGAGGGAAAAAACAAATTGGAACGTCGGATTTAAATTTAGCCACCCCTCCCAAATTGACAAATAATTGAGTAATATATAACATAAACACATTTTGCTTGAATCGTGGGTAATTTTTTTATTTCAAGATAAGCACAATTTTGACCACTATCTCACCTTATGGTAAGCGATGATGTGGTCGATGATGGAGCAGGCTTGCTTAGAAAATACCTATGCTTCAAGTCAAGAGTGAATAAGTATTCTTTAGACAAGCAAGCTACATCTTCACTTTCAATCAGGTGAGATGGTGGTCAAATGCTTCTCTATCTAGAATAAAAAAAATATTCACATTGCACCCAGAACCAGAAATACAAATTTCCCTTGGGTAGAAAAATTGTATTACAACTGGGAATAGAACTCGATACCCGCTGCTTAGAAGACAAACTCGCAACCAACTACGCCATCCAGCAGTTTAATTTCACTTGCATACAAAAAGTAACAATAACGCTTACTTTCTGCACGGGTGGTAGTCGTTTGCTTTCCCTGGCGACAGCGTCCAAGGTCTCCAAGTGCATATGAACCACTCCTGGTATCATCTGATGAAGACACCTCACATGCTCTGCCGTCACGCCGCCCTCCGTACAAACCTACGCAAAAAACTTACATTATCATAAAGAATAGTGAAAGTTTTCATACCTAACCATAGCTTTGAATACGGAGTATGCATGATTTTAAGTATAGGTTGAAAATTCTATTTCCGAAACTATACAACCTGTAACAAAAAGGTGTAGTAATACTTGGTAGTGTGTACGTGTATCGTGCCAGGAATCGTCTTCCAGAGGACGAAAATCGAAATCGGACATAATTTTACAAATTTTAAAATTAAAAATTATATTTTTCAAATACTTTTGACAACGCTACAGTTACATGTGTGGCATTCGGAGATATTTGTTCCGTACAAAAATTAAAAAAGTATTTTTTTGCCAACCCTACGATTACATCTGTGGCGCGTAACCTTGACCTTTGTTATGGCCACCACTGTCAGATGTCTAGGTCCATAGGCTATGAGGTGTAGAACGGTAGCTGATGAAATAAGGTTGCAAATGACATATTTTTTTTTTAGATTTAATTCATCATAACTCTATATTCATGGGGCTGCCGCGAATGCAGAAGTTCCTGTTAGACTCAATACATTTAGCTAGATGTGTGACTTGAGTATTACTACACCTTTCTGTTACACATTGTATAACTGTAGAATAATACATCCAATAGGATACGTCAACTTGTGCCCCCTCGCCCAAACGTGCCCGTCAAGCTAGCCGCGTTCCCACGCTGTATTGCGAGAGAAATCTGTGGCCCGAGGTATTCGCCTGACCTCGTGTCTCGTCCCCTCTCCCACAGACGCCGTCCTAAGGCCGCCAAAAACTTCTTTGCTTCGGAACACCACGGCCCCTCTACCTCCATAGCAAAAGGCACAAACTCGTACGCCGATTCTACTGTAGAATTGGAGTTTGCCGCGAAAGTGGAAAAATGGCGTTGTTTGTTTCAAAATCTTGTAATTCATCGAGTGTTAATGTGTAGTAATACTGGATCTTATTACCCGTTAATACTTAGTGAACGTACTAAAGTGAAGGAAAATCATACCAAGTTGCCAATCAAGGGAAGTTGCTACCACTTTATTAGGTCATGACTTGACTGTGACTGTCCATGACTCTTTTACTTGACTTTGATTGTGACTGGTGATTAGGGCTGGTTTTATAAAATACCTGCCTAATTTGAAAAATATTTATTACTTGACACATGCACATAGTTGCAGTGCCAAAATGTAAAAAAAAATAGGGCAGCCATAATAATTATTATAATATTTTTGGGACATCAAAATCTGACATCTATTGTTTAATTGTTTTAGTATTTAATTATTACCTTTTTTTTTTTTTGGTTTTTTTATTTGACATTATATTTATTATTTAATTAGAACTTATAATTTGCCATTTGAATTTTTATTATTTTTATTAATGTGTACACTAGACAATGTAAAAAGTATGGGTCTTAACCTGAAATAAATGATTTAAAAAAAAAAAAACCAAAAAAAAAAATAGTAATTACATTGGCGCCTTCGTCTTGGTTGGAAAATACTTTTGCCACGCGCCAGAAGAGTGCAGAGTAAACGATAGAAAGAGAGGCAAATACACATTTCGGGAAGCAGCGCTGTGCCAGCTTAACTATAACTCTATGACGTCGTAATAAACGCTGTTTTTTCTTTGCGGTGTCTTCTAACACGGAAATATTGAATAACTTACTTTATCTACAAATCTTGAGACCATTTTGATGACATTGTTGCCCGCTTCGCCGGGATCCGCTTCTTCAAAACCTGACTCTGCGTCTACGCTGTCTGATTCTGCCACACTGGAAGAACATAACAAGAATATATTTTATTTTTCGGCACATGACCAAAATGCTGGTTTGTATTTGGGGCAGAGGATAAGCCTTGTTATACAGCGTGGTAATGCAGCAAGCATTTTGGGAACTTTGCCGAACATTAAAGATCGTCTAAACCATCTTTAACATTTCTTTTTATAATTTGTATCTTACTTCACTTAATTTAGCTATATAATTAGAACATAATTACATAGAATATATTTTAGAGTGATCTAGAAAATGATGGCCTATGGTGGACTCTGAAAAGTTCCGTAACCGATGGATATAATAAGATATACTCGTATATTACAAATCCGCCCGTATGCCGTAAGCTGGCGTAGCTGGTTGCGTGTCCGCCTTCTAAGCAGAGTATGGGGTTTCATTACAAAGTTTTCTCCCCGAGGGAAATTTGTGTTTCTGGTTATGGGTGTAATGTTAATGTTTCTGGCACCCACGACATAAGGCATCGGAGTTAATGTGGGACTGTGAGACTGAATGCGTTTTAAATAATAATTAATTAAAGATTTGGAAATACAAGATGTGTTGATTTGATGCGACGATGGCTGGGTAGATTAGTAGAGACGGGCGGTTCCGAATCCTGCCACGGCGCACGGCCTTGAATTTCATTGTAGGAGATAATGTTATAAAACACATAATGATGCGGTATTTTCCGGAACCATTTTCAGATGGTACGAGTACATGGTATAAATAAGTAAGTGCTGTTGTGATGACGGCTAACAGAGGAGATTAACTAATAAAAACACGAAGTGTTGACCCCACACGGAGTGTTATAAGGACAGGGATGGTAATGATTATACTCTCAACTATACCTGTTAGTAATACTATTGCTAGCTCTATCCATGTCGTCCCCTCTCGCTTCCGACCGCCGTCCCGCGCCATCTAGCGGCAGAAGTAGGTAAACCATTCGATTCGCGTAGTGGATTGCTTGACTGTACAAGGTGGACTGCTCTCGGGCAATCAGCTCGCGTTGCTTTTCTGACGACAAGGGGAAGAATTCATGTTTTTAGATAGCAAGAAAAGATAGCAGAGTAATGACAGAGTTTTAGACTCGGAGTAGCCTGATGGTAAGTGATTATTTGGTCGATTAACACTTACCGAAAGGTAAAATAATGATGCAGTTTATTTTTTAACAATGACAAATGAATATTGAACGTTGTTATTTATGTGCTTTTAGTTTCTCTATCCATCGCCCAGTTCACGTTATAGCAATACTTTGTTAACAACAATTCTTAACTTTAGGTTTTTAATTCACAACAATAGATTAAGAGATAAAACAATCGATTAAGAGTCAAGTCACTAAGACATGTTTACCTGTAACCAAACTAGGCCATAGCCTCATCTGTTCCGCAGCGATTTCAAGCGCGCTCGGCTCCTGAGCCTTCAGTAACGATATGTACTCTTCGTCATCCCTGGAACAGGAAGGTCAACTTTACGATTCTGTCGAAATCTTAACAAGAAAGTTATCACCCAATAACAAACAAAACATGTCAACACTGTAGGTAGCCATACCGCAAAGGCCAATGAACATGTTCTTAAGCACTTTCCAAGCGGCTAACTTAAGTTAGTGGCCTTTGTGATCTACCCCCTTGTAAGCATTTGTAGGGTTCATTATTTCATGTTGTCCTAGTAGCAACATTATAAATCACCGTTATTATTTTTAGTATATGTAAATGAATTACCCCTCGTAACTAAACACTTATGTGTAATGTTTGCCGATGATGCGACTATTTATATACGCAAAGACAACCAAAATATAAATGATTATGTTATAGAAATAAACAAAACCCTAAAAAATATTGTAGATTGGTTAGAAAAACATAATCTCAAAATTAACACCAGTAAAACAAAATGGATACAGTTTCGTAACTATAGACAAACGTCATTAGATCTAAATATAGTAAATAGAGGCGTTAAAATTGATAGTGTAAATTGTACTAAATTCCTAGGGGTGACTATAGATTCTAAACTAAATTGGAAGGCACACATCTGTAAAATTAATTCAAAATTGTATCAGTATATTTATGCCATATCTGTATCATCTAAACAAATAGCTATAAATGCATATTACGGTTATGTTTATCCTCTTCTTAGTTATGGAATCATATTTTGGGGAAATTCAGCAGAGATCCAATCTACTTTTATTTACAAAAAAATGTATACGTTGTATTTTTAATTTAGATAGCCCTGAAACTATTCGCAATTATTTCAAAGACTATAAATTCCTGACACTTACATCCATATACATTCATCAAATGTGTTATTTGTCAAAGAGAACAAGTTCTTTTTTGAGATTAAATCTCAGCGTTCACATATACTCCGCTCAAAGTACAAACAAAATATTTACATGCCTCAAGCAAACAATACTTTATACCATAGAAGCTTCTATGTTACTGCGATAAAGATATATGTATAATCATTTGACATTAGAACTTAAAACTTTGATTGTTGCAAGTATTTTACAAAAAACTCAAATCTTGGTTAATAAGCAAGTGCTTTTACACCCTAAACGAGTACTTTGCATCATAATTACTTTACTATATATATAATCTTACGCTAATTGTTACGCACATGTTATATTTTAAAAGCAATTAGTAGTAAAAGGGATGTCTAGTATTTATTATTAATTATAATTATTCTCTAGCATAAGAAATTTTGATAATTTTGCGATTGTCATAATATTTTATCGTGGCGTACTAACTTTGTTACCGTACACGTTTTTTTGTACACCCGAAATGGGTTAACTGTTGTTCCTTTATACTTTTATTTTCCATCTTATGTACACAGTTAACGCAATAAAATTATATTCTATTCTATTCACCATAAACATTCCAACATGATTGGCCATTATCTGTGGCCCGCAGCTTTGCCAACATGAATCACATCAATTATAAATAAATTCTATTACATATAAATTCAAAGGCTCTACTATTGAATTATCTGAATCTACTGTTGAGTCGTTGCAGATTTTAATTTATTATATTATACGTGATGAGATGAGTATAGATATCTGCCATCTCTCTGAGACACAAATAAAGTAAAACGTCTTGAGAAAGAATATTGTTTGTTGGACAACGAATGGATTGCTTACCTAGGACTAGGCACCCTCTGGTGCGTCGGGCTGGGTAAATAGAGAGCTTTGATATCATGCTGCACGTCTTGGTAGAAAGCTGCCTCCCAGAACTGCTGGCTTGTCCATACTTGGTGCTCCTGAATATAGAATAAAACATTTACATCGGACCTAGCCACCAGCTGATACTTGTCACAGTGGATTAACTGTTATCATACATTAATTGAACATATACTTTGAGGCTTATTTATGGGTATGCCAAGAAAACGAATGCCTGTCTACAAACCTGTATACACATGTACGCGTACTGTATGACGCCCGTGCATAGTTTCCGGCAGTAGGCAGTAGCGAGGGGCAGCATCGCGGCTGCTATGCTGTGCTCATCAATGGCAGTTGCGGATTGGAGGGCGCAGTTCATCAGTCTGTAACAATTGAAGAGGTCATTAAATTATTGATGTAGGCGTACTTGCGTCTACGAGGAGCACAGTGCTAGCTTCCATTAAGCTACTCGCCTACACATTATTACTGTTACGAGTAAGGACAAGCCAGTCGTTAGCCATGCAAGCTTCACGACCGCCAACAAAATCAGAGTGCCTCGTGGAGCCCTGAATAATATAGCCCCGTGTAGCAACACATTATTCTGCAGCCCATTTCTAAACTAACATTCTGGTGCAGAACGCTAAGAAAACTACGACTTATGTACGTACTCGTATGTACAGCACCGGTTTAAAAGTTTAATGTGCCAGGATTTTCGTATGCCTTAGTGGCCAATTTCCATCAATTCAATTGTGAGAAAGGGCGAGCGAATATTGCCTAGTCTAAGCTCGAGCTTTTGTAGAGCACAACCGCACAACACTCATACAACGAATCATCAGTCATAAATAGTCCTTCTGAAACTAGGTATGCCGTAGCACAGTACCATATACAACGTGCCGGTATTCTAGCAGAGCGCAGATGCGCAGCAGTCGATTGCTTACACTTTTGTACCGTGCTTATTCCTTAGCACTTACGTGACGGGAACTATACCTACATGTTAAGCCCGAAACCTACTTAGGAGCCATTTGCACGAACTACAGAGAAGCAAAAGTCTCATGAGCCACAGTCCACAGAAGCACTAATGCTAAAAAGCTGCGGAACACTCAGCGCGCAGATACCATTCGCATTCGAGTATTTATTTATTTAACGATGCGATAAATTTTCAATGAAATGGAATGTGACGATCATAATCATTTTCATACAATTGTAGGTATTACAATTATCGTATCCAGATGAAATCTTTATGACATTTTGACATGTTACATGACATGATTTCATATGGCCTTTATTATTTAAACCCACGGGAACTTAAGTGTTTGTATAGTTTAAACACAGTATCAAAACATAAACATGTTGAAAATAACAAATTTATGTGCGCTGTGTTGTTTGAGTACCTTAGTGTTCGGGGACAACATGATTGTAAGTATTTTGAATGATTTAAAAGGGTAGAAAGCTAGGTATAGTAAAATGTATTAATCAAATCAAAATCGTTTATTCATATGACACGACTTGTATGCATCTAGCATCTTCGGTGCAAGCTATCCATAAGTTCGTAAATTAAGTAAGTTTAATACGTTAAAATTCTTATAGGCACACTATATACTAACGGGTAAGAGAGATACACTATTAAGGCCTATCAGAATCAAGCCCTATCAATAAATATATTCAGGTTGTATATTATGATTCGTGCAACCCTGTATGTAAAAGTAATTAAGTACTTTATTTAGCTGAATGCTGTTTTTTTTTACCGACTTCCTAAAAATGGAGGAGGTACTCAAGTCGATTGTATTTTTTTTATGTGTATTATAACCTCATAACTTCTATCCACGTGAACCGATTTCGAAAATTTCTTTTTAGTTTTAAAGATATTGATTTCCAATAGGCCTCGTTTAAATTTGATCAAGATCTGATCAGTAGTTCTTGAAATATCGTCTATACTGCTTATTCTGTGGACTACATTGACGATGTTCTCGTTTTTGACCGATTTCAAAAATTACCTCATAACTTCTTTCGTTGTGAACCAATTTTGATGATTATTTTTTTATTTGAAAGCTAGTGCTTTTCATGTGGTCCCATTGAAATTTGATCAAGATCTGATCTCTAGTTTTTGAGTTATCGTCATTAATGCGTGTGCAATACATTAAGTCTAATCAAGGTTCCGAAGATAAAGCGGTGAAGTCGGTTTTTTAAGCTTTGCTTGCGTTTAATTATACATGTAAATAATAATGCTGGACAGCTAAATATTTTTTTATACTATAGGGTATTTATATAAGATACTTATATAATTTCTAAAATGTTAATAAACAGGGTTAAATCTGATGTAAAAAGATGAGATGGAGTCATTAGAGGTATAACGAACTGAAGTAGGATATTAGTTTCCATCAGGTGAGACATTAGTTAAAGGATTGCCTACCTAGCAAAAAAAAACAAGTAGAAATACTAAAAAAATTAAAAGTCCTAAATTATACATACTGAAAAACTGCAGTAATTTTCTCTAAAAATAAAAAATAAAACAGCATGTCTCATTCATCTAAGCGTTAATACCAACCGATAGACAGCCAAACAGTAAATGGCAATTCAAATTCTTAATACTCATTGGTTTGGCCTAGTGTTAAAAAAAATAAAATAAAATAAGAATCTTATCAATTTTAAAATAAAGGTGAATATCTAGAAATCTTTCCAGTAATCCAAGCAGGATCTTTTCCACGTGATTACTGCTCCAGTAACTATGTTCATAAACCGCCAGGGTCCAGGAAAGTGGCGGATGCTTAAAGCCGAGAAGAAGGACGGCGCTTTAGACCGGTTCGAGTTCGACATCGTGCAGAGGAAGTACAATCGTACGCACGACGTGTTCCAGGGTTTCTTCAATTTCCATGAGGACTTAACCGATATGTATGGGGTAAGGATGCGTTACAAACATTTATTTATTGTGATATAGAAAGCCGCTCGTATCAAAAGTCTGGCAAAACAATTGAGTAGACTGGTTTCGATTGGGTAAATAAAGAATTTAATAAAATCAAACAAACAGTCAATGCAGTCGCTTTAATAACGGCGGAAGAAAACATCCTCATGACACTGACTTATCCAAGAACCACACCATTCAAAGAAAAGTGCTATCCCATTCTAAAATTGTATGTACAATACAGAAAGAGACTGAATCCCATGACACAGGACTGATCCTAGTGTGGGATATAAAAAACAAATCTTTTTTTTTTTAATTCAAAAACGCACTCGAGACTATCAGTGAAGGAGTCCCAGACGTGATGATGAGCATATTTACAGGGTCCTGTACTAAAACGGTGAGTAACGCACACACATATACACACGCATGCACACACAACCATCACTACACACACGCACACACACACTCACACACACACACACACATACATTTCCCTAACACACACCCACAACCTATTAATAAATATTGTTTACGCAAATTAATGTTAGGTACATTAATTATTAAAACATTTGTGACGTAATTAGATATAAAAAGATTAATTATTGGGAGAAGCCACTGGCACCTGAAACACAGTGTTCTAACACTAGTTCAGGAGCCTATGGATTCATAAAATTTTATGTAAAAACTTATGTCAATAAATGTTTATTATTATTATTATTTATTATTAACGCTATTTGTGAGTCTGAATATTTTGAACCGTAACAGCTAGAATTCTAAGTTATAGATAAAAAATATTACAAAAACTATATTTATCACGGAATGTGTGATTATGGCGAATATACTTGCAAATAAAAAATCGACAGTACGAAATAGACGTCCATAATCGCCATACAAGAAAAAAGTATCCTTCAGAATTTTGATTTATTTGTGTTGTAAAACATAGAAACACTGAGCTTTTCTACAGACTTCACAAAAAAGGATAAGGTACTCAAGTCGACTGTAGTTTTTTAAGTGTCTCATTACTTCTTTCCACGTGAAACGATTTTGAAAATTCGTTTTCTGTTTGAAAGATATTGCTTTCCAATTGGTCTCATTTAAATTTGATTAAGATCTGATCAGTAGTTCGTAAAATATCGTCAATAATACGTGTTTAGTACATCTAATCTGATCAAAGTTCCGAAGATAAAGCGGTGAAGTCGGTTTTTTTTAAGCTTTGCTTGCGTTAATTATGAAAATCTTAAGTCTCTGTTCTCCTTTTCAGGCGAGGATAGATGTGTGCAAATACGTCGATGGCGGCTGCAAACAGTACCAGGTTATCAGCGACGACTCTTTCGGGAGCATAATTAATAAATACGCCGAGGATAGTTTCAAGGAAATGCTCTCAATGGCAGGCTGTGATCGTAAAGAGCTACCTGTGCCGAAGGTTAGAACAAAAGCAGCTATTATGTATAAGTGCTTATTAATATTTAGTACCTGAACAACCGAGCTTTGCTCAGTATTTTTTATTTTTGGTAAATGACGTTTTCTAAAAATTAAACCTAGCTGGATTTATTTCCCCCGAAACCCCTTGCGTATTAAATTTCATGAAAATCGTTGGAGCCGTTTCCGGGATTCAGATTATATATATATATATATATATATATACATTTATATATATATACAAGAATTGCTCGTTTAGGTATTAGATAGATAGATAATAGCTTCAAGATAGCCCGATTCCTTAAAGAACGTGTCTAGAATGTTGAATAAGGTTATTTAGGTATGTATACCTATCTAAGGCAATAATACCTCCTGCGGAGGAGTGGAACTCATTGCCCGCGACTTTGTTACCCAAACGGTACCTAGGTGTCAAGTCAAGAGTGAATAGGTATCTTCTAGGCAAGTATGCTACATCTTCGGCCTAAAAAACAAGGCATCAAGCGTCCGAACAAAAATATTTATGTATTCATCTCAGAAGCCGAAATATAAGATTGTTAAGTAAAAAAAAAATTGTCTGCCCGTTGGCTTAATTGGTTGAGCGTTCGCCTT
This sequence comes from Lomographa bimaculata, assembly GCA_948107665.1. Classification (NCBI taxonomy): domain Eukaryota; kingdom Metazoa; phylum Arthropoda; class Insecta; order Lepidoptera; family Geometridae; genus Lomographa; species Lomographa bimaculata. Next base: position 4,457,353 of record OX403602.1, on the reverse strand, counting down.
CTAAGCAGGGGTATTGGGTTCAATTCCCGGCGGGAACACAAGTTTTCTCCTCAAGGAAAAATTGGTTCTGGTTGTGATGGTGTGTGTGATGTGAATGTTTCCGGCACCCACGACACAAGTCATCGAACTTAGTGTGGGGCTGTGAGTGTGAAAGCGTTTATGTTTATGTTCTACTCCTTCCTTATTTTGTGCCTTTTTTTACATTAGAACCTTATTATAGATAGTATCATTATACATGTGTTTTTTTATTATTCCAGGGTAAGTACGAAATCAACCAGTATTTATGGAACTGGGGGGGCATGCCCAAGGAAGGTCCGTGGGGTCACTACGAGGCCAAAGTATGCGTCATGGAAGCCACTGCGGAGGTTGGCTGCCTCATCACCGAGATATTATTCGAAAAGAACGAAGATGATGATGAAGATGATTGTGAATAAAGAGATATGATAGAAGGATAATAAATTTATTTCAATACCAAAAGTCACAGTAGAATTAAGATGTATCAATGAATGCAACAAAACCCACATTATAAGTAGTATTCCGTGCAAATTCCGTTCTATCATCGGACAAGCAGACAAACTGCTAAGCGACACTATATGGTGGACATTCCACAAATGCGCACTAAGCGTTTTCCCTCCACTTTTATTGTGCGAACCGCAAAGGAATGGAACTCCTTACCTGAGTCAGTGTTTCCTGATGAGTACAATATGGGATTCTTCAAGTCGCAAGTGAATAGGTATCTTCTAGGCAAGCATGCTACATCTTCGGCCGCATCCTCACTTTCCATCAGGTGAGATAGTGGCCAAATGCTTGCCTAACGAACATAAATAAAATTAAGGTTACGATCTGGCAACTCTTTTTTTTGCTCTGGTGGTAATAATATATTATATAAATGAAAATATTAAGGGGGCTACCATACATGTAAGTGGGGACATGTATGGTAGCCCCCTTAATATTTTCATTATATGGCTTTAGGCCGTAGTTTTACATATTCTATTTCTGAGAATTTGAAGTCATTCGCTTATATGGTTTAGACGCTAGATACCTCTGACAGACGGACGGACGGACGGACACACGGACGTCGTACAAAGTGCTCGATGAATTGTGTCACAATTCTGTCATATCTTTACTGACACTTGCAAGGCAAATCGACTGATGTAAGAATCTACAACAATCATAAAAATAAACGCTTTAATTCTCACAGCCCCACACTAAGTTCGATGACTTGTGTCGTGGGTGCCGGAAACATTCACATCACACACACAATCAGAACCAGAAACACAAATTTTCCTTGGGGAGAAAACTTGTGATCCCGCCGGGAATCTAACCCAATACCCCTGCTTTAAAGGCGAACGCCTACCCAACTGAGCCAACGGGCAGTTGAACAAGCAGTTCAACTTTATACAACATTTTATTGAAATCGAAGCGACGTCCTCGTTTTGGTGCATCTAGCCGCGGTATGACAGTGTATATGTTGTGATGTTTCCAAAACCACAAGTCTCAAGACTAACAGACTAAAAACTTGAGTCACGGGTACTGGAAATTGAGGGGCTGTGAGTGTTAAAGCATGTAAACACGCTCTAAGAGTACACCCCAAATAAGCCTAAGCTCGAGGGGTTTACTAATAGCCTTTGAAGAGATCCATTTTCCTCCTGCATCTATCATCAGACCCGCGTAATCAAATGAACTCGTCGAAACAAACTACAAAATCCAAAAATATTGTGTTTATATAACTTGAGATTGTGGTCAAATGCATGCCTAGCAAGCATAACAAAAAGAATTTTGGAAAGTGACAAAAATTACTTTAAGAGCCATTTCGCACGATCAGTAATTAATTAAGTAATTAATCAAAGATTTTGAGCGCCTAATTGACTATCCTGGGAAAAGATTTCATACTGTTTTATATTTGTTAAATAAAGATCGATCTTTGGAATTGTCACACAATGTAACAGATTTTTTAAAATATCTCTAATTATTATAGCTATTCAATCTTCAGAACTAAGTTTTACTAAAAACGACAATAGTGTAAAATTTAAGCTCCCTCTACATTGATTAAAATTAATTGAATCATCACTTAAAACTGCTATAAATTGCAACGTGAATGTTGTGTGTGTGATGTTAATGTTTACTGACCCACGACACAAGTTATAGTACTTTTAGGGTGGGGCTGTGAGTGTGAAAGCGTTTATGTGTAAGCTTTTGTATACCCGGGTGACGACGGGCGGGTCAGCTAGTAGAATATATAGATCAATGCCAAAACAAAAACTTTGTGACGCAGTTAAAACAATTTCTATTTGTATTAGGTAAGTAGTTTAGCTAAATCTGTATTTTGATTAATCCTGAATATATTGAATACATGCAAAGTTATTTGTAATCAAAAAAAGCTATTACCATACAAGAATATTTTAATGAAAAATATTTGAAATAATATTACTAACTAGATACCAACACTACTAATAAATGCGAAAGTTTGTATGTGTGTGAATGTTTGTTACCACGTATTTCCGTAACGAATAAACCGATTTTGATCAAATTCAGAATGTAGATAGTTTAGGTTCCGGAATAACACATAGGCTTTTTAACTTAATTAATGCGGGCGAAGATGCGGGGCACGGCTATAGTTTTATATATTTTGATATTTTAAAACTATTCTGTCATCTTTTTATTGAAATAATAAAATAAAACCATGACGCCAAATAATCATAATCGAATCGCAAGCGAAGCTTAAAAAACCGACTTCATCGCTTATATTTAGCTTGACCGATTTCGATAAAATTTTGAAGTATACTCTACCAAACAAAAAAAAAAAACCTCAATATCGATTCATAATTGGCGGAGATATTGCGTAACATACATACCAAAAAAAATAACATACAGTCGAATTAAAAACCTCCGTTTTTGAAGTCGGTTGAAAATGTCCTATGTATGATTTTATTAATTAACATTTTAATTTTAATTGTACTCCTAGTTGTGCTAAATAAAAATCAATGTCCAAGTACATTGATTTTTATTTAGTCTCCTCTTTTCTAATATTGATATTGCTGTGTCCTATACCAGGGTCTATAAAGTACCTACTGTAACTAATTTATTTTATCATCTTTTTTATATTTTATAGATGCAATAAAATACTGAATACTTTGGACCATTTAAGGATACCTTAGGCAAAGGGTGACACTTTGTGCACGGAACCCTATGGTGCAAATTGTTATATAATCCGATCCGTACTTTGAATATTATACAATGACATTTACTTAAAATATTTTAAACTTAACACTGGTTAAATGCACAAGATTGCGAAGCCAAAAGTAAATGGAAAAAAAAACAGAGAGGTGGCGGGGAAATGCTAGAAAATACTCGCATTTATGGAGGATAATTATAACGAATACATTAACGAATGAGACATACTATTAAAAAATAATTTTTAATCACCAACGTATAATTTCCAAAATGACAATAGATCAGCAATAATAAGTGCGCTATAAGTGGTTTTGATTACATCGAAATGACATTTGAACACGAGAATATAAGCATATATAAGGCCAGGTTTCAGACAATTAGCTATTTATTGGCACAGAGGTTTGCCGAAATGTGGCAACATTTTTTTGTGTTTAGTGTTTTGGCAAGTGCCATTGTCGTCTTCAGCGTAACAGATAAAATAATTGTAATACATTATCTTACACTATTTTTTTAAGAACTGGCCGCTGGCGTATTTACCTGCGCGTCCGACTTATATGCAGCGGGTACCAGGTTCGATTCCTGGTAGGAAAACGAGCTTCCTCGCAATTTTAGCAAATAATGTGTAGGATCTGCTTAAACTCGCAAGCGACATTGCAGGATAGAAACAGTTTAATGTCGGAGGCCAAGATTCAGTTTTGTTCACTGAGCCATCGCAGTTCATCGGAGACCAGGTTCTCTCTGAATTATATAACTTTAAGCAAGGCGGACCGGTGGCAACAGCGGATGATTCCCTTTCCTGCGATGGTATAATGTTGGTCACGAACGCTTGGCCGTATCACTGGGTACGCCTACTTGTGTGTTCTATTCCTAAATCACAATTTACCCGCTGAATGCCTAGTACTGGCAAGCAGTCAATTCTTGGAAGGGTTGCCATTTTTGTTGTTCCAACTCGGACAAAATATTTAGCATCATTAATCAAACAGGGCAAGGGCAAATGGATGGTAGAGAATATTGCTAGGTGCCCTGGCGCGGAACAGTACATCCTAGACTTCGAACTGAAGAAGAAGAAGGTAAACCGCACCCATGATGGATTTGACGTCGAGATGGAACTAGGGATGGATATTACCTACGAAAACTTTGGGGTGAGTGGCTCAGATATTAAAAGCAGATAGAATACTCAACAGATACCTACAACTATGTACAAAACGAAACATTTTAGTCTCGAGTTATATGTAGTACAATGTTTCGCGGTTATATACAAGCAGATGTCAGATTTCATGAATGAATTTGCCTCCGAATCAGATGATTTGACAACTAGAATCCCATTAGTTAATTTTTTTAACAGAACAAGTCTCAATGTTATATATCAATAATCGCATTTCCAACTCCAGGAGCATTCCAGTTCAAAAATGTTTAGTCTTTTAGGTTTATGTAGAAATATGCAAAAAAGTGGACGGTGGGTGCAAACAGTTCCATATATTCGAAGATGACAGCTTTTGCAAGGTTATTATGAAGTACGCGAAGGATAACTTCAAGAAGTTACTTAAAGGTGCTGGTATGGAGCAGGATTGTCCCATACCAAAGGTAAATATAAACACAATCGCACTTGTACCTCCGCACTAAGTACGAGGACTTGGAACACGCTTATGTAACGCGGTGCCGGTACCTCAATGGCATACACAAACTAACATGCAGAACCAGAAGCACAGGGTCAGTGATATTCGATACAGACATTCCTTTTACACTGATTGAATGGTGAAACATTAAGTCAATTAGGTCCAGACTTTATAAATACGAATTATGTTTCTGAAACTATTTTGAATAACTAAACGCAAGCAAAGCTTAAAAAAACCGACTTCACCGCTTTATCTTGGAACCTTGATCAGATTCAACGTATTAAACACGCATTATTAACAATAACTCAAAAACTAGAGATCTGATCTTGACCAAATTTAAATGGAACTACATGGATAGCACCAGCTTTCAAATTAAAAAAGAATCATCAAAATCGGCGCACAAAGAATGAAGTTATGAGGTAACTTTCGAAACGAGAACATCGTCAATGTAGTCCACAGAATACGCATTATTGAGGATAACTCAAAAACTACTAGTTCGATCTTGATCAAATTTAAATGGGACCAAAAGCTCTATCTATCGAGCACAATAAAATTTCAAAATCGGTTTTTGTGGGACGAAGTTATGAGGTAACACACAAATAAAAAAAATACAGTTGACTTGAGTACCTCCTCCTTCTTTGTGTAGTCGGTAAAAAATAGTCAGCCTGGCGGCAATGTCCTTGGGCTACTTTTTAAGGCTTATTGGTTCCTAACTATTTAAATATTTTACAAATCAATACACTATGTACTGAATTGTAAACCTTGGAGAGATTAGTCTAAAGGTCCTATTAAATTAAAATACGACATGCAATAAATACTCAGCAAAACAAACAATGATTATTAAAATATATTTTAACATGCCTATTTTTTTTTGTTTTGTCGAATGATTTATACGATTTCAATCACTATTGTTTTCTCACATTGTTCCTAGACTAGTTTCGGAACAAGATGAGCTCCTTCATCAGTCAAGTAAGCGCGTAGACTGTCCGGCGTCGTGTACCAGTTATTACTTTTCTTTACTTCGTTTTTTAAATCTATTGAATCTTTCAGGGCCATTACCAGGTAGAGGAATACACATTCGACTATGCCGAGTTGCCTGAAGAAGGAATGATGGGCGAATTCACGGCCCTGGCGTACATAACAAAAGATGATGACAAACTTGGCTGCGCCATCGTCGACCTGATCTTCGCTGGTGTCCAAGACGAGGAAGATGACGACTGTGATGAATATTAATCTACTTATTAAGAAAAAATACTATATAGGAAGTCGCAAATCTCTTCATTATGATTTTTTTTCTGGAAGTATAAACATAAACGATTAAACTTGGAAGTATGATACTAAACATTATTGAAAATACATATGGTCATTATTTCGATCTTTATCTAGCGATTTTCTTAATAATGTATATAATAATAATGATAATATTTAATTAATTTAAATCAACAAAAACTAAGGCGGGCGAAGACGTGATTCCAGACAGGTGTTGTAATAAATAATTACATAATAATATGCACTTTTAGAACCTTTACACTAGTTACACAAAGGCCGTAGCGAGATAAGGGAAGCCAATGTTTTTTCTATGATTTTAAGTTTTAAAACTTTTTTTATCTAGCTGCTAACGACTAGTACTGCGATTGTACCTAGTATCATCAAAACATCCCTGGTGGTTCCGTATAAAACAAATAATATGTGTTATAATTACGGGCACACCAAAAAAATCTGCGAAAAATGTGGAGCCGTTCTCAAGTGATGTTTATTTTTTATATAGACATTTATCGGATTGAATTGTGAATCTAAATCATTCTTGAATCCTCCTGAACATACACAAAAATGACATCAAAATATATATGATAAAAATAGATATACACATATACAAGTATGTACAATGTAGATTACATTGTGTAGCCTAATGTAAAACATAATTTAAACGACATTCATAATATTCATAGATATTCTTCTGTACCAGTCACACTCTTTAGTTGATCGAGAGAAATGCCCCTGGGTGTATCATCGAAAAGAGCAATGCAAGTAGAGTACACAACCATTAAAAAAATTCCATGTAGTAAAATAGCAATATGGTAAGCCACCAAAGTCATTATTTTTAGACCTATGTTGTCCCAGGGTTTACACATTGAAAGCTTAAACTGTAATATCCGTGCCCTATAATAAAAAAATACAAAAACCAAACAATTATTATTAAGAAAAGAAGTAAGCAATTAACCTTAAGTGTTTCTCCATTTAATTAGGCAAAATGTAGGCGCGAGATCTCAGTTCGGGGCTAACGAATAGTTAATTCAATATTACATTTATATTCAGCGTCTAAGATGTGACTTTGATATTTATGAACTTATATTAAGAAGTATGTGTGTATGATTGTATTACATGTGTAACGATCATATTAATATGTATTTATATTAGATAAGTAGATAGATAGATATATCTATTATTTTATTTATCAATTATCATTACTTATAATTAAGAAATATCCGGATGAACGAGCTTTTTGTTTTTTGCAGTTTTTTGTTTTTGGTAGAATGTGTTTGAATTTGTAGCCTCAGAAAGCTCCATCTAGTGTCGAGTAGAAACAGTTTTTTACATCGTTCATGGCGTAATAGATGGCGCTGATAGTTTCTTAAACCCGGTTTTTTCAAATGCAGTTTGGGAACCGAGCATTTCTCGGACCTGGAACGTTGATAAATCGATTCTTTGGGCCGAAAAACACGTAATCTGTAACTTTCATGAAAATCGTTGAAGCCGTTTTCGAGATCCTGATTACATATATATATATATATATATATATTTATATATATATAAACAAGAATTGCTCGTTTAAAGATATTAGATATTATTATAATTTATTGTAAAAGGTAAGATAGTGGTCAAATTTATTTTACACTCCTTAGGATATAATTTCTTGATACGTAAAGATTGCATGATTATGTAATTGGACAATTCGAACAGGTGGTTCTGGTCTTCTTTACTCAAAACACATAACCACTATGATTGAAAATATTACCTGGCCGATTAGTATTTCCACTTCTTTTACATATTTTAAGCTATTCCATAGCTTCTATTGCGGGCCTTGAGCGTGGAGACCGAATCCAGAAATTCCGTAACGAAAATAACCTAACACCCCCCACTCCGACCGGCACAGCGGTGATACTTTTTAGTTTTGCCATCTATCGATGAATAGCAGAACTTTTAATGACTTTTATTGAAATATCAAGCTTATCTCTTTAGTTCAGCAACTCGCCTCTAGGTGGCAGGAAAATAAATACTGCATAAATAAAATAAATAAATAATTATAATTGCATAAGTTGATAAAAAATGCTATGCAATAGCTTTACCGCGGCAGTCCCCGAGTGCCACACGTCTTTTTTTTTATTCAAGATAGTTTGACCACTATCTTACCTGATGGCAAACGACGATGCTGTCGACGATGGAGCACGTTTGCCTAAAAGGTGCCTATTCGCTCGCGACTTGATTAGCTCATTACACGCATATTGTACTAATCAGGAAACATAGATTAGGGCAGGGATTTTCATTCTTTTGCGGTTCGCATAATGCATGTGGTAGCAAACCGCTTCGTCCGCATTAATGGAATGTCTACCATATATACCATATAGCGGTGGCGCCTATTTATGGACGTACTGATGATAGATGTACCAACACAACAATCTTTGGACGACCCAGTTGGCGCAGTGGACAGGTGTCCGCCCTCTGCGCCGTGGGTCCTGGGTTTGATTCCGGGCAGGAGCACAAATTCCTTCCCAAGAGATATTTGTGCCTCTGGTTCTGGGTGTAATGTGAATGTTTCCGACATCCACGATACAAGTCTTTGAACTTAGTGTGGGGCTGTGAATGTAAATGCGTTCGATTTAAAAAAAAACTCTACAGATACACATAATAGTCTGGGTGTGACCAACGTCAGTTAAGTATTATTAAAACCATTTTTTCCGTGCAATTATTTTCATTTATCATATTCATCTATTAAATTGGAACTGATAGCATCTCAACGACTTATTATCACGTTATATGAATTATATTTAAACAGCTCCTGGACTAATGATTGCCGATTTGCAATAACAACATAAACAAACATGCGGAGCGTTGTGATCCTTGTAGTGACTATTGGGCTTTTAGCGGTTTGTTCGGCAGAGGATTTTCTGGTAAGATTACTGGACTATAACTCAATGGCATTATAAATATACCTCCAGTTCGCTCGAAGCGTTAAGCTTCTACGTTTATCATCCGTACAGCAAGGGAGTGGAACTCGTTGCCTGCGTCTTTGTTTCCCAAGCAGATTATGAACGCGGCGATGAACGTAAAAATACGGACAGAACAGCGGATGATGAACGTAAAAATATAATGTCTATTTTTACTAAATTTTTACTAATTTTATGATGTGATAAAAATGGAGGGTCAGGTCTTGCAGATAAAGCTTTACTGTTTTGTATAATAACAATCTAGCAACCTTATAATAATGCCGTAATTAAGGCTTAAATTTTCATTAGTTTATATCAAATTTCTTGAAGTCTAAATCTTGATAATTTCAGTGTAAAGGACTTTATGATATAAACAAGTTAGAAAAATGCGAAAATCCGATGCAGTACAAGATAGACATTGATGCGAAGAGGAGGAAGATCAATCGCACTCACGATGGAGTAACGGTGACCGCCTCTCTACCGCAAGGCTTGACTCAAGATATTGGAGTAGGTATATAGTTTTAAAACGTAAGGGCTGTCATTAAAATATCCCAGCCCCCGATCAGTGAAGTCTCGCTTCGTGCGTAGCGATATCTTCATATTAACTATAATCAATATGATTTGACTTAACAACTCCATAACCTCACAAGTCATCTCGCACACAAGCAGTCCATACGAGGACGGCGAATGGCCCACTAAATGATTGGTGGTCAACGCGCCGGTCCTGAATGGTCCACGGAGACTTTACGAAACACATGAATTGAACTGATTCATATCGCTCAGCAACTAATCGTCAATTCGTTGACACCGCGACAATAACCCGTTCAACATGAGGACAAGAGGTAGACTTCAAGCGACAAGGCGGTGCTGTTTAGGTGCCATTAATGGACCTGCACACAAATTTCCACGTAAAATTGGTTGAAAAATGCGACCTGCAGAGGAGAACAATCGGACATCCGGACATACGAAAGCATTTTTGCCTAAACTGAAAAGGAGACGACACTTCGCTCGTGCTTCGCTAGGTCAATAAATATAGGATTATAATAAGTTTTCTAACTGAATTTATATTAGAACTGCAAATTTTCGAGGACTGTATTTTTTTTATTATTATATATACTTTTTTTATGCTTTATACTAAAATATTTTACCACCATCTCACCTGATGGAAAGTGATGATGCGGCCGAAGATGTGACATGCTTGCCTAGAAGGTACCTATTCACTCTTACTTTTATAAGTATCCATCTTATGACTGTTCATGACATATCTATTTATATATTGAGATATGGTCGACATTAATCCTATTTGCTTTTTTCAGATATTGCTAGAAGTTCATAGTAAATGCGACGGCGGTTACAAATTCCAACAATATTACAGTGAAGAGAGCCTGTGTGGTTTTTTCGACAAATACGCGAAAGATAATTTCGAGAGGGCCTTAGCTGGAGCTGGGGTTAATCCGCCTGAATGTCCTATACCGGCGGTATATACTTTCTGTTATACTTGCTATAATATTCAATGAATAGGGGATTTTGTAGACTGTAAAGCCGAACAAACGATTTACAGATGAGCACCCACAATCGAGATATAGCCTCTGGCGGGACAGAACACCCCTCCCTAATCCTTACGTACCACATTCTAAGAATCTTCCACCTGGCCATCAAGAACCCCAACTGACATGGAACTCTTCAAATAGAATCCGTGCTCCGGTCGGCCGGGGTAAGGATAACATGGTCAAGTGGGAATTCTCGGAAGATAACGATATAGCATGTTTGTGTGCAGCAAATCTAATATCATGCCTTGCGTGCCCTGTGCACGCTGCGCCAAATGAAGTTCTCAGAAATGAAGAACTCAGCCACCCCAGTTCTGAGCCTCAGCTATTTAACGGTTTACCATCGAAACGCTAAGAAGAAGAAGGGGGTTTACCATACAATAAGTAAAGTGGTTCTGAATTAATGGCATACAAAATGTGTAAAGGTAGTTTTAAGTGTATGCATTATTATGGCAATGTAGGTAACATTAAGGCGACCAAAGAGTCGTCTTCGTTCGTCCGGAAAGGCAGCTCGGGGTGCTTAATACATTTCTCCCTTTCAATGACTAACCCAGCCATTTTCACTCCTTTATGTATCGAGGTACCTATACCTTTTGCTATTGGTAAGTATAAAGCGGTTGATGACACACTGTTCCAATGATGTAGATGATACTGGACGAAGTATGTAGGTATCAAAATTGTTTGTAAAATTTAAACAAGTCTTGTCTGTGCTTAGTCTGATACCCGACTTGTCTTCATATAAAACTGGAAGGTGTTCATTAAATAAATGTTATGTGCAGGGTACGCTCGAGATAAAGGACTTCGTGATCGATTATACCGAGATGCAAGAACAAGGCATGCGCGGCGACTTCAAGATCTACGTCTTCATTGTACACGGCCCAGTAAAAATAGGGTGCTTCCTCACACACTGCAGTTTTAAGTGTAAAGATGATTAACTTAAGCACTTATACTTGTTATACGAATACCGATTTTAGATTTGCGCATAGAGCGCTTTACATCAGGATTCCATTTCTGGTAGAGAGAAACCAGAGACAGATTGAAGATAAGGAACTCCCACATTCCAGCAGACCAACACTGACATAAACATGCACGTTGCTAAATAGAGCAGATAAAGTAACAATTCGACATCAACTCATCGACACTTTAAACTTAGAAACAAATAAATACACTATACATAACCGATTTGCGTTATTTTATTTAACTAGTTTGTCACCCCGAACTGATAACTACTAGAAACTTTTTGATAGTTTATTCAAAACTTGTATCGTTAGTTACTCTGTACGCTGTTTTTCCTTCTTGTGATAGTTTTTTTTAGTACTATTCATTTGTTTTGTTGTTCAAGTACTTACAAGATACGCACAGGGCACATGCTTCTCATTACACGGTTATGAGCGACTGAAATCATATCCACCCTCTTTTGTCAAGCAATAAAATGTTGTTACAACATAAGTTTCAATCAGAAGCGACTGCGAGTGCGTGATTGCCACCCGCGACCGCATCATCAGTTAGCATCAAAATGAAAAAATAATTTAATATCATCAAAAAACTATGTAGTTAACCGTAAAATTCTAATTCATAACGGCTTTTAATTCTTTATGTAGTATTCGTTTGTATTGTTGTTCAAGTATAAGATACACACAAGGCTCACACTCACTTCATACCTAGATTAGCTAGCATTTGACCGCTATCTCACCTATCGGTATAGGTATAGGGAAAATCGTTGGAGCCGTTTCCGAGATCCTCATTACACATATATATACAAGAATTGCTCGTTTAAATGTATCAGATAACGTGAGTACAACCGGAACTAAATCAACAATAATGAAAAATTACTGTAAGTTCCCATCCAAAATAATTAGATGGCGCCACAAGACAGCTCGTGGTGACGTTTTCATTCGCCGGCTGTCAGTGATCTGTGTAAAAATGGAGTTGAGAAGTTGCGGTTATCCAATAAGTTAGCTAACAGAGGTTGTATAAAAAGAACAATATAGTAGTAAAAACAGTGTGCGGTTTTATTTCTATCGGTTCCTGTCGATTTCTACAATGACATCTTTACAAAACAGTAATATTTTTGTTATTGTAACAAATTGCTAATTTATTATATTTTTTTTTGCATTTTGGGTACTTGGGGCAGCGGTGAATCAGATTAAGTTTTATACATATTTATATCTAGTTATAGATATTTTTGGTTTGTTTTAATCTAGTGTTTAGTTTAGTTTGTACTGAGAAAAAATAGTTTTATATCATCATTACATTAAACTAAAAACTAAACTAAAACTAACCAAAAATAACAGCTATAACTAGATATAAATATATACAAAACGTAATCTAATAGACCGCTAATTATATAAAAATAAATATAAATATAAATACAAATAAATAAATATAAATCTAAATATTAATCTCTGTCCAAAATATTTGCCAGCATTTTGGTCACGAGTTGCTTCGATCAAACGCCCTGATAATTCTTTGAAGATTGTATGTGCTCCCGGTCTCCACGGTCCCAACGTCTCAATCCCAAAAAGCTCAAATATATAACCACTATCAAGATTACTAAAAATATAGTTACATAAATATTAATGTTTATTGAAATAGGTTTATATTCTATTGTTACTTTCAAACATTTTTAATTTTTCTGTTTTTGTCTATGCTGTGGTAATATAATAAGATGTTACCATATCCATTGCCTTACCCTACTGCATTATCATCTCTATATTCCTAAGCCGTAATGCTAATGCTTATGATGTAGGCATAAAACAAAAAATACTATGGTAACTGAAAGTAGTACTTTTCAGGCTTATTATGTATGAACCATCAGCTGCCTAGAATCCGTCTGTCATTCACAGGTTTTCTAAAAACAGCTGTGGTTGCGATTGCATTCATCGACATTCAAGGGGAAAAAGCAAATATCATGGCAATACCAAACTGTCGTATGAATGACGTTTTAACTTTTGACGTTTGTTTTTTTTTCTTTTTTCTTTTAACATTAGCTTCGCAATCTAGCGCATTAAGCCAGTGTCAAGTAATAATATATTTCAAGTTTTTCATATTAAAAGTCCTAGTCACAAGTCGCAGTCAAAGTCAAGTAAAACAGTCAAGGTCCAATCATAGCCAAGTCATGCCCTAGTAAAGTGGTATAAACTTTACTAGAACTTCTATTGGAGTTTTGGCGCGAAGGCGAAAATCACATTTTTTCAATATTGTACGATTTGCCTACACATATGCACGTTTGCTAAGTATTAACGGTTAATAATCTACCATTATTCATTAACACTCGAAGAAACACATGTCTTGGAAATTATACAAAATCAGCAACGCCATTTTTTCACTTTCGCGGCAAAACTGCGACGTTTGTTTTCTCGTCTAACTCTTGTAAAAAGCCAAAATTTGGGCTAACACGTAGTGGTGGCTCTTTGGAATGAGCTTTTATCACGAATTCACGACTGTCAGAACTGTTGGCGTATTCAAAAAGAGATCGGCAAAGTGTGCCGAGCCATAACCTACAAATATGTTTTGTTTAATATCTCTATAACTAGGCCTTCTAAAACGACAATTCTTTTAAAATGAAGCTCAGAAGGCAACCGGCCTTACCTAAGATATTTTTTTTATCTATATACGATGCTATTTCACTTCAACTAAAATGATGTATGGGAGTTCGCCATTGTTCTTTTCTTCACAAGGCGTTTCTGGTTCTAGGTGTGATTGTGCGTGTTATGTGAGTGTTTCCGGCGCCCACAACACAAGACATAGAACTTATTGTGGGGCTGAGAGTGTGAAAGCTTTTATTTTGATGTTTTTGTGTGTTTGAACGTAAATTGTCCGATGGCATAGTTGGTTGCATTTAAGTAGCGGGTACGGAGTTCGACAAGTTTTTCCCCAAGGGAAACTTGTGTTTCTGGTTCTGGATGTGTGTGATGTGAATGTTGCATCCCGGCACCCACGACACAAAGCATCGCACTTAGAGCGCGTTCCGAGTGTGAAAGCGTTCGTTTATTGTTTGTTTGTATGACCTTCATTGAAAATATTTCTGTGCTATTATATCATTACCATTTTCATCGGATCAATTGGAAATGATAGGATCTCAATTATGACCACGCCGCCAGCAATATTTAAACAGCGAATAGACCGATAAAACTTCTATAACAAAAAAAAATGCGGAGCGTTGTGATCATTGCAGTTACCATTGGGGTTCTTGCGATTTGTTCGGCTCAGGACTTTGTGGTAAGGAAATAACTGAACAAACATGATAACCATAACATATCGAACATCATTTTATACTGCTCTCCCCACCCGAACCAACCGTGTCTATTTAGACGTCAAGTAACGCTAAAACATACAAAATTGTTTGCAAATGCTTTTGGCAGTTTCCGGGAGGTTGGATACTTCGCGGTAATATGATCCAAAATCTCTCCGTTTGGTGATGAAAAGAAACAATTTACATCAACTTAGACATACTGTTATCAGCAAAAGGTACCAAGTAATTTCTATGCGACTATCAATGACACGGTCACCTAATGGACCAGTTCGGTGAGGTCATGTGTCAAAGCTAGTTTGCGCTCTATCTCCCTCCCATCTAAGTCAGTGTTCTGCCAATTCTGGTAATTAAGTCCCTGAAACAATTCGTTTAGCATCAGTATAAACCTGATTTTCTCAGCTGCCGCTTCTTGGTGTGCCAACAAACACCGGCAAGAAACATTTTTTCTGTTATCACAGATAGTATCTACCAAAATTCAGAAAATAGTCCAACTGGTCTTCAAGATTTCGTAAGAGCCAATGTGGATTACACGTCCGGTTTTGGGTTTTTCATGTAGTGGTGAATTTATGTGTTCAGTGCAAGCGTTTAATACTAAAGAGGATGAATAAATAAGGACCGAAAAAATACGAGACAATTACTTTCGCAGTTGAACCGTTCATGGAAGATATGGTATTAAAAGACCAAGTCATTTAAAAGAACCAAATATTACAAAATAGTTATTGGTATAACAAACTTGCATTGTAGCCCCAAAATGTTGCTCTATTAGCTATGCTTTGATTTTACCCCAATTTTAATGAAGTTTTTTGATTATTATTAAAATATATTTTTTATTACTCACCATGCTTTTAATTGACTACAAAAAAAAGGAAGAGGTACTCAATTCCCCTGTATTTCTTATGTGTGTTATCCTCAATAATGCATATTTAGTTCATTGAATCTGATCAAAGGTTTTGAAGACAGAGCGGTGAAGTCAGTTTTTTAAGTTTTGCCTGCGTTACATTATTTTAACTATAAACAATTATTTTAGATAATACTTAACATAAGAATGAAAAAATAATCTAACACTACTAACTTTAATGTACTTCGATTCTTGTAAATTTCAGTGTGATGGAATTTTTGAGATAAGCAGTTTTGAGAAATGCGAAAATCCGATCCAGTATAAGGTAGACCTTGATGCGAAAAAGAGGAAGATCAATCGCACTCACGATGGAATAACGCTGAAAGTAAACTTGCCACAAGACTTGACTCCAGATATAGGGGTAGGTACCTATAATATCAATGACTATGTCCAAGGAAGGAGGCATACTGCACAAGCGCTTTCTGGCGACGGCAAAATGTAGATAAACATAGATTAAGATAACTTATGTGTGTGAGATATGAATGTTTCCGGCACCCACGATACAAGTCTTTGAACTTAGTCTGGGGCTGTGACTGTGAATGCGTTTTGTTTTTATTTTATGTGTTAAAGAACGACCACAGTACTGACGACCCAGTTAGCGCCGTGGACAGGTGTCCGCCCTCTGCGCCGTGTGTCCTGGGTTCGATTCCCGGCAGAAACACAAATTCCTTACCAAGGGATATTTGTGCTTCTGGTTCTGGGTGCAATGTGTGTGTGTGATGTAAATGTTTCCGGCACCCACGATACAAGTCTTTGAACTTAGTGTGGGGCTGTTTGTATGAATGCGTTTGTTTCGTTTGTTTGTTGTTAAAGAAGTTTTAATTTGAAAAAAGAATGAACTTACATTAGAATCATTACCGTGCAATCATTTATAGGACTTTTAAGCACTTTTCTTAGACAATAATACGTGAGCGAGTGCACGTTTTAGAAATTAATAATAAATAACTCTTACGATAGTTTTTAAACTAAAACATTGACCTACAATCGATTAAACGCAAAAATATAATATGCCATTCCCTATAGTAGTATCCATGTATGCTTGCCATTCTCTGTCACATCATTAGGTACAGGTGAGACTGTCGTCAAATGCTAGACAGAGCAAAGTTTGAAAGACTTAGAAGTCAATCAAAAAAACAAAAAAAAAAAAAAAAACATGTAATTAATATTGATTATGTTCTCTTTTTTATTTTAGTTATTAATAGAAGTTAAAAGTAAGTGCGACGGCGGCTACAAATTCCAGCAATATTATAGTGAACAAAGTCTTTGTGTGTTTTTTGATAAATTCGCGAAAGACAACTTCGAGAGGGCTTTAGCCGGGGCTGGGATTGATCCTCCTCGCTGTCCGATACCAAAGGTAGGTATATATTTCATCATCATCAGCCCACAGCTTGACTAGGGACCTTGTCGGCGATAGCTTTAATATATATAATTCATTTATTCCAAGTAACTTAAGACTTATCATTTATAATTATTCATTAATTAGTCACATTACAATAGCATTAAGTTAAAATAAAATTCAAAATAAAAATCACAATTGCATATTAAATACTACAATGAAATTAATACAATTACAATAATGTCAATATATGTCAATATTAAAAATAAAATTAAGTCAGGATATTCCTTCATCAATCTGCCTTTACTTTGTCTCTATGTGCGCAACATGCAGTCTGCAGCAATGATTGATAAAGGAACAATCCAGTCTTCCTGCCAACACCTCCAGCATGATGTTAGTGCTCCCCCTCACTCGTCTCAATAGTGATGTGCCTTTCTTCCGCATTGTAATAAGACGGCCCATTATACTAGTCTCAGTTAATTGTAATTTCTCACAATATTTCTCCAATATACCATCATCATCGCTTTCCATCAGATGAGATAGTGGTCAAATACGTCTTGCCTTTCAAACAGAAAAAAGTATGAGATACGCGGCAAAAGTACAACCACACGTTTTGATGCTTAAACATCGGTTAGTACACTTTAAAAAATAATACACTAAACACATTTATTTTGTCGGAGGTGTGAAAATCGGACGCGCTATGTATGTAGCTTTACATTAGAAAATGACAAACATAGATAAGAGCTAGTACGTCTCATAATCTCAATTAAACATTTTTTTTAATGAGAATAACAAAAACCAACCTATCACGCTTTTTTCAAAATTACGTTATTTTAACTAACCTCGATGTTTCGGTAGAGTTGCATCTGTGGTCACGAGAGACTATTTATTTATCTAAAGAATAGTAATAGTAAAACATTTTTTCAATCATTTACAGAGCAAGATAATTGACAATGTTAGTAGTGTTCCAAAAAACCCAACTATGATACAAATTTTATCAAGAAAATTTTCACCTGTCATATTTCAGAATTACACTTATTTAGATTGAGGATGTATCATCAAGTATATATTGTCTAAATAGTTTTTAGTTTTAAAAATTAAAAATTTCATGGCGTCTAAAATAAATGTTATGTGCAGGGCTTGCTCGAGATAAAGGACTTCATGGTCAATTACGGGGAGTTACAAGACCAAGGAATGAGCGGTGACTACAAGATGCACTTGTACATAGTACAGGGCCCAATAAAACTGGGATGCGCGGTGATATTCTGCAGCTTCAGGTGTAAAGACGACGATGATTAAGTACCGTAGCTGTTAATGCGCCTTGTGTCTTAACGACGTATCCCTATTTCTTACACGTCTGTTGATGTCTTCGTTTTGCTCAACTGCAGATCAGGTGCAAAACATCAGGATCCTATCTTCAGTGGAGTGAAACCTAAGACGGACTGAATATATACCAACCAGCACAGTTAAATAAATACAAATGTTGTGATGCCAAACAGAGCCGGATAACGAACAGACATCAACTGGTCGACCTTTCATTAACTTTGTGTGTTTTTTTTTATAATAATAAATATCTTGCAAATGTGACAGAAATTGTTATTGTACTAACCTCTACCTCCGTTAGTTTGACTACATTCATAAATAGATATGCACAATGGTAACTAGGCACTTTGTTTGATATGCAAGCATTTAACCACTACCTCACCTGATGGAAAGTGATGATGCGGCCGAAGATGTATCATGCTTGCCTAGAAGGTACCTATTCACTCTTGACATGAAGACTCCCAGATTATACAGTTCGGGGAATAAAGACGTGAGCAATGAATTCCACTCCTTCGCAGTACGGATGACAAACAAAGAAATGTTAAAAAAAATTTACCTATAGAATGAATACCCATAGGCTTGCGACCTTACGTCAGTGACCAAGACTGCAACTTGAACTCAATTAGCTTATCATCGCCAATGAGTCTTTTTGCTCGTCGGTCGATGGACTCAAAAGCTATGAGCTGGTACTTGGCTCCATCCCAAAGGTGGCCGCAATACTCCATACACAATCGGACATGAGCTTAATATAAATTGAGTAGCTGCGCCGGTGTGAAGTACTGCCAGACCTTTGCGAAGATACCCAGTTTCTTAGCCTGCCAGCTGAGCTTTGGCTTCAATGAAGGTGCCGAAGTTAAGATTAGAAGACAAGGAAACGCCAAGAAACTCGAGTTACACCGTTTTGGACGAAAGGTCGGAGGTAGGAGGAAAGGTCTTCGTTTAGCTGAGAAAAGTCTCCGCTAAACGGAGACCTTTCCTCCTTACAGATAATGGACATGACTGAGATGGGCCTATAATTGGTAGAGTCGGCATAACTTTCCTTTTGGCCATAGGCTGCACGTTGGCAGACTTCCATGCTTTTCCTTTCCCCTGCACTTGACCAGTCTCCATAGAGAGGCAAAAGAAGCGTGTCAACATCGGAGTCAACTCGGGCGCACATGTCCTTATAACTAAAGCTGTTATGCCATCAGGGCCACAGGCCTTGTTCACGTCCAGTTTGCTAAGCGGTTTATGTATATCAATCTGTCGTACGCGGATTTCTCCCATGGACGACTTGCAGACAGATAAGCCCTGAGGTACAGCGCTACCAGCATCTAAACGAAGATTCCGCAAAGAATGTAGCAAACAAGTTTGCTTTCTCTTTAGCGGTGTGAGCGAATGACCCAACAGGCTTCAGCAGTGGAGGCAGTGTGGGACGGCAGAAGTCCGCTTTAACCGGCTTAGCCAGGAACCAAAATTCTTTACTCCCTGCGGGATAGGAAGCAAGTTTTTCGCCTATTCGGCGTATGTGGTCGAAACTAGCCTTCTTGTAGGGCTTGGCAGCTTAGTTGAAGGTTTTCTTATTTTCGCGTATGTCCTCTGCTTTACTGATTCGAGCATCGGCCTAAGCGTAGTAGGCTTCATGTTTTAGCGCTACTGCGCAATCACATTCGGCCTCAAACCAAGGGCGAGCTATGCTGGACAGAGGTTCGTCTGAGAATGGAATAAGGTATTCCATACCTTGATGCAGTACATCCACCACAGCATCCGCGCATGCAGAGGGACCGCTAGAAGAAAGCTAGTGCATTGGATACATATCTTTCAATTTAAGTGCTGTCATCTGCGTACCCATAGATTTGAGACGCTGCCACTAAGTGTCACGCAAGGTTTTGTTATGCAAGTTCCAGATTTCATTGCAGATAACACAAAATTTAGCGTCGTGCCGGCGAGACGGGTGGTGCATAAACTTAACAACCTAACCGGGATTAACACATTACAAAATAACTGAATGGTTATGAATTTCCGAAAAATAACGCCTAATTCAATTACTTTTGTCATTGAATATGTTCAAGATTGTTGTGAAACATACCATGTAATCGAGGCATATTAGCATTTATTATGAATATTGATTGTAGTTCAGTTGATGCAGTCAACATAGCATGACGAGGATACAGATACATGTTATATTGTAAACTTAGTGCCTGTCCATCAATAGAAACACTATCAAACTTGATCATCATTTAGCTATTTAACTATCACGCGAGGCTGTCAGTCTGCATCGGATTTTCAGGACCTATACAATGTATTATGAATGTTGTTGATGGCAGATACCTTATCGCAATATTTGTCCTTCTCCAAATCGTCACTTACCATCAGGGGACAAAGTTGTCAAACGCAAGCCTGTTAGGCATTTATTGTGGCAAATGCAAAGTGAACATAGCTAAAAGGTTCGATCAAAAGTTATACAGATTTGATAACCTAAAGAAATCATTGAGCAATTCTTAGATACGCCGAGCTGGGAACTCTCTTACTCTTACTACTACGTGCGAAATAATAATAACAAATATGAATACAAACCAGAAAAAGTGTTTTTTTTTTATTTATACTCGATAGGCAAGCATTTGACCACTATCTCACCTGATGGAAAGTGATAATGCGGCCGAAGATGTAGCTTGCTTGCCTAGAAGATACCTATTCACTCTTGACTTGAAGAGTCCCATATTATACCGTTCGGGGAACAAAGACGCGGGCAATGAATTCCACTCCTTCGCAGTACGGATGACAAATATAGAACCAAAACACTTCGAGCGAACCGGAGGTATCTCAATCATAATGGATGACGTTTGTCAGTTTGTCTTGTTGTTAGATGGTAAAACGGGCATGGGGGAATTAATTCGTGTAATTCCTGCGCATATTAGCCAAAATGTAACCGATAGAATGCCGATAGGCTTGCGACCTTAAGACGGTTAAGTCATCCAAAAATTAAACTAAACAATTCGCGTTTATCATATGTTTCATAACGTTTAATGTTTTAAAAAAGTTCACAATACGTGGTGTATACACAAGTTGACAGATACATATTTATATACATAGCATGCATTTTCATTTAATCCCAAACTAGTCCGAGCCTGTGTTTTGGGAATCAGAGTACTATTACAGAATACACAGATTTATAGCTTCTGATCACCGATTCACTTTCGGCCCTACACAGAGCGAGTATCGAATTTACTGATGATTACATACTTTTCATGCAAATAGGAATGTCCGCCTGATGGTAAGCATAACTTTGAATGAGATTGAGACTAGACGTGTAATATCTCACATACCCGGTGCCACTAGCTAGTGGCCTTTCAGCCAGATCCAGATTTCAGACCCACTTATGCAGTGCTGCTATTCGCCTGCTCGGCAAATGGGTGGTACAGCCCCAAGCGGATTTGCAGGAACTCTTACTCTTGTTTGCTTACCGGCCTTATAGTCCGCAGGAGATATTTTATTTTCATTCTACCATGGCCTGGTGTTCCTCTAACCAATATCTGAGGACGCGGCCTTTAGGTAGGCTATCCAAAAGCCAATAGATCAGTCTTCAAGGCTTCAAAGCCTTGGTGCGCCCGTACGACTCTGAGGCCTAGTCAGGCCTTGACTATAGTTTTAATCATTGTACATCGTGTCTCAACATATAATGTATCCAACCAAAGGCGTGTCACATGATATATAGTATGGACACGGCTGACGATATCATAAAAAAATAACAATAAAAAAGGCCTCTTAACGTTAGCTCAGCATGTTGGCTTACCACAGAATAATAAACAAACAGAGGCGGTGGCAGGAAGCCGCTAGAAAGTACTCGCATTCCTAAAAGATATAACGTACTAATAAACGAAAGGGACATACCAATAAACATTGATGCATCATCACAATAATGTTAATTCCAAAATGACAATATAAATGCCGTATAAGTGATTTTGACTATTTCCATACCTATGGCTTTTGAACATGACCGTATGACCATATTTAAGGTCAGGTTTCAGTCATTTAATTATTTAAAAATTTTATGCACAAATACTAATGTACATAATTCCGTGGGGTGAAAGCATAGCTCATCACAAAATGATATATATCATCACTTTAAACACGTTAGGAGATGTAATGACAAAGATTGAGAAAGGGATGCTTAGAAAGTTTGACATACAGGGACGATAGATGAAAATTGACGAAAATAGATTGACGAAGCAGATTAGAAGAGAGAAGAGACTAGAGATTATAAGGTGTAAATGGGCATGGTGGTCCATGGAGGTGAAAGTATCTCGGCAATAGCGAAAACTTTTTAAAGAAATCCCAGGTTTAAACCAGCATCCAACGAGGTTGTACGAAGACGAAGACAATCAAACCAATCACAAAGGCTTCCAAACATGGTTCCAAAAACTGACTGCGCGATTACGACTTTAATTCTTTTTTTAATAATTTTTTTTTTGAGTTCAGAGGTGGTAGATCATTTTGTGAGTTGCTCGCCTGGCTTGCTACCAAAGTAGCTTACCACCATCAAGTTGAAAGTCTGCCGCCAAGCCAAATACGGTGTTCCGATTTCCGATTTCTGATCCTGTATTACAGGTCACCAGGACCCTTCCGCAGCAGGAACGGTTTACATTGTCTAAAATGATACCGGCGTTCTTAAAATGTACTAAAACAGTATTGATGTATTAAGACTAATTAATATAATGTTAACAAATCAATAACATTGGATCAAATAAAAACTATTGATAACGCAGTAATAATGTAAAAACAAGCAAACAAATGCAACTGTGTTTGTGTAAGGGTGTGAATGAGTGTCTCGATGACTCTTTTTTTTGTGCTGGATAGGCAAGCAATTGACCTCTACCTCACGTGATGGAAAGTGACGATGCGGCTAGAAGATGGAAAATGCTTGCCTAGAAGGTACCTTTCCACTCTAGACCTGAAGACACCAAGAATTACTCTGGAGCGCTTGGCGAATTTATTATCGATAGAGAATATGCATGAGATCTGTGTATATATGTGTAATAAAATATTAAATTTTTAATCTTCATAGAAATAGAATTACATCTACAACATTATTTTATTACTGAAATGCATTTAAATAAAAGGTAATACAAAGGAATAAAAGGTGACAAAAATGTATGGTAAATTTAAAATAGCAAAACGCGCGCTAATTGCTACACTAATTCGTTAATTAAGTTACAAATTTTTCAGTGTCAGTGTTAGGTCAACTTTCCTTTATAGCAGTCATGATTAAATCGTGGATGTCACGTCAAAATGGCCACATTTAAAATTACTCGAAAATATTTCAAATACATTGTTTTTTTTTACATATTCATACAGATTTATTGCATACCATAAAATATTTTGTTATGAAATGTTATGTTTTATAAACAGTTGTAAACAGACAATTAAAAGCATGACATGAAATTATGCCTACCCCTATCATGATATCTATCTCTTTGTGTTGGTCTGGTGGCACATGGTGATGGCGTGATGTGTTTATCATAGTACAGGGTATTATTAAATATTTTTTAATATCCCGTGTTTATATTTAAGCACTGGTTGATTTACTGTAATACTTTGTCACGATGTGGAGCGCGGTGCCAATTGCTGTGGTATTCGCTCAATTTTTATCGTATTGCACAGCGCAAGAACATTTTATTGTAAGCTAATTTACAAGTACAATTTACATGTAGCCTTGGCGTGGGACATTTGGTTCCCTATTCATTCGAATATGGCCCCAATATTTACGCGCCTTGGCCACATTTACATATATTAATTATTTTGCACAATTCAACCATATTCAGCTGTACACTTGTGGACTGTTGTATGTGGAAAATGCCTAGCACTTATCTTCCTTCCCATTGGTGAAGAAAAGGGGTGTATGGGCGAACCTACTTACCCCCCCCCCCCCCCCCCCCCACCTCCCCTGTGCGCGAGGTCGGCAAGATAGGGTCACGCTAGTCACTATCTTGCCCCGGCGGTAGGCCCGGATTCAAACCGGGCCTCTGCGCTAGACTGAATATTTAATCTAAAACTGGTTTAATTTACAGTGCGATGGAGTTTGGAATGTACACTCTATAGTGAACTGTGACGACCGAAACAAATACCCGATAGACTTTGAGTTGAAGAAGAGAAAGATCAATCGCACTCAAGACGGTTTCTCCATCAAATTCGACTTGGCGGACGACATGGACGACAGCTATGGGGTATTCTCAATTTTTACTTTAAAATATTTAATATAAAATTTCCATATTCAATTATGATTTTAACGGATTGTTTACCTTACTAAATTAAAACAAAATCGAAAAAACAAATTTAATTCTTAAAATATTGAATGTCATACCAAAATGAATTTTTAAAAATGTGAGCAGGTTTTTTAAACTTGACAGTTTCATCGTTCTTTCTATGATATTCACAATCCAATCACGACAGTCTTGAAGGAAAGTTCACCAATCAGTGACTTAAAAATGTGTAAACTGACGTCACGAATCATTTAAGCCAAGCGTCCGCTTTGCTATTATGAATATCCCTTAAGTTTTTAACACTTTTTGTTCCAACAAATTCCTATAGAAAAAGCATATAAATAAGATAATATTAAATGTCACGCATAATCCTGTTATAATGCCAAATCAATAATATGTTTGCACCAAAAAGCCCACAATTTGAACCGGATAAACTTCCTAGAACTCTGAGGATGAGCGGTATGTAAACTTACTGGTGGACAACTAAGCGCGAGCCGAGTGAGGGAAGCGCGAGGAGAGTGAGGGAAGTCGATTTAGACGGCAATTTTGAATGATTTTGATTGTATAAAGTTCATACCTATACATTCATACCTATACAAACACAATCACACACACACACATACACGCACACACCCACACAAATACACGCGCATACCCACAAACATACACACACACACACCCACACACAAAACATACACAGATATACATACACTCAGATACTTTAAGAAGCGATGACTGTATCTATAATATTTTAAATATATAATGTAAATCCGTTTTTGGCTGTAGAAGATAACGTAAATTATAAACTATGTTAATTAAGAGCTGTGGATTTAGTAAAATAAATAAATAAAAAATAAAATAAAGATTTCAGGTAAGAATTATAAAATAAACAATAATTTTACATTTTTTTTTTGTTATTAGATATCCTTAGAGTTGTACACCAAATGCGACGGCGGGTATAAATTCAGCCAAAACTTAGGCGATGGAAGCGTATGCAGATTCTTAAACACATATGTGAAAGACAACTTCGAGAAGGCAATGACTAAGATGGGAAACGACCCGCCGAACTGTCCGATACCAAAGGTACTTTTAGTCCATAACGCATCATGTGGGAGTTTTGCCGCGAAAGTGAAATAAAAAAACCGGCCAAGCGCGAGTCGGACTCGCACACGAAGGGTTCCGTACCATTATCTTTAAAAAATAAAGTTTGTTGTATGGGAGCCCCCTTAAATATTTATTTTGTTGGATTTTTAGTATTTGTTGTTATAGCGGCAATAGAAATACATCATCTGTGAAAATTTCAACTGTCTAGCTATCACCGTTCTTGAGATACAGCCTGGTGACAGACGGACGGACGGACGAAGTCAAAATGAATAGAAAAAAAACGCATCTTGTAAAAATGTAATAACTGCTTGAAAGGCGAACGCACATAAAACTCAGCCAACGGGTAGTCCATACAGTAATTTAGTCCTGTTGACCGAGATAATTTATCCTTTATACGTTTAATTTGATTTGGTGATCATAATATTTACTACAGCACTAAGTGCGTAATTTTTTAAGCTATTGCATAGCTTCTATCGCGGGCCTTGAGCGTGGAGACCGAATCCAGAAATTCCGTAACGAAAGTAACCTAACACCCCCCACTCCGACCAGCACAGCGGTGATACTTTTTAGTTTTGCCATCTATCGATGAATAGCAGAACTTTTAATGACTTTTTTGAAATATCACGCTTGTCTCTTTAGTTCAGCAACTCGCCTCTAGGTGACAGAAAAAAAAATCCTGCATAAATAAAATAAATAAATAATTATAATTGCATAAGTTGATAAAAAATGCTGTGCAATAGCTTTACCGCGGCAGTCCCCGAGTGCCACACGTCTTTTTTTAATTTAGTTATTGTCACACGTTTGGCCACTATCTCACCCGGAGACTCTCTCTTAGATGGATCAGACTAGCCTGCAAGATTCACTCGCGACCTGCGCCTAAATGCATGGGCTCTGAACATTTAAGATTCACAGCAAGGTCGCATTAGTCTAGGTAAAGTTTTAGCATTGGCCATAAGTTATTGAAACACATGTGTAAAAAAGATTAACTTAAATACATTTTTTTTGTCAAAACATGCGTACACATACACGTCGAAAAACATGCATGCAGGACGTAAGTGGAGGGATTTGGTGGTACACGTTTTGCCTGAAGAGGCGTAAACATTTGGTTTTGGCTATTTATGTCATTACATACAGTATAATAATATAGTAGGTATTAGAAAAAAGAAATAACAAGTAAAAATAGTCCACATAAATGGAGGCTCAGGTCACCCAGATCCCACAGTGCAGAGGGCAGAAAATTTAAAAAATTTAATTAAAACGAGAATTGTGACTTACGCGTTGACGATATCAAGATCGACAATTGTTTCGGCTTCATTCGGAACCCTTCTCCAGGATGGGTGCGGATTTCATTGGTAGATTTTTTTATCATTTTGGCTTCGCAATCTTGTGCATTTAGCCATAAAATATTTCAAAGTAAAATACTCAAGGTCATAATCAATGCCCTAATAAAGTAGTGGAAACTTCACTAGAACTTCTATTGACGTTTTGGAGTGCAAGCCTTCTCGCTTCACGTTGTTCAACTTTGAATGATTTGCCTACTCATGTACGTTGTACGTTCATTAAATATTAAAGGTTAATAATCCACTATTATTACACATTGACACTAGAAGAATCATAAGTATTGGTAAATAATACAATTTAAACAACGTCATTTTTCCACTTTCGCGGTAAAAATGTGGTAGGGGTGATATGGCCTGCACTGACGTCCCGCTTAGGGTGTTTTATACATACTGTGCGACATTGTGAATGTATTAAATTTTTTATTTTTACTCTAGGGCGTGTTCGACTTGCAAGATTTTGTGGTGGACTATAACAAGCTACCAAAGACGGCCAAGTGCGGAGAACATAAAACTTTTATACACATAATAAAAAATGGCGAAATAATTGGTTGCGCCATCGCTTACACCAGCTTCACAGCGAGAGAACCTGATGATTATTCTGATGATGATGAAGAATGATGAAGTGATGACAATAAAGTGTTTTATTTCATATTTTCAAGTTTTATTTGTCCTACTTTTGTTCGCTGATCGAAACATTGCATATAGCCCATCTACCTACAAACAAATGGAGCTCGAGTAACTCGAGGAACTCAAACTTCACACTATGTGTACCGATTATCCTATACAAACGTATACATATATAATTATAATCAAATAACAAGTGTCAGAATCACAATTAAGAAAATACCCCTGGCGCTCTGTTTAGCAAACGGCTGCATCGATTTTCACAAAACTTAGCTAAGTACACTTTCGTTCAAGTCACCTTTCAAACAAAAAAAATAAATCAAAATCACGCACACAAATACACTACTTAAACACACAACACCCCTCTTCTTGCATAGGGTTTAATAAAGAATCATTCGGCATTTGAAACATTATTAGCAACATGTGTCCAGACGTTAAAAATAAGACAAAAATTTGTCGCTTGTAGCAAAGTTTGGATAGCTCAGCGGTTTGAGCTGTAGGGGCAACATAATCATAACATAATCATAACATAATAACATCGGGCTCAAGTCCCACGTTAACTGATATATTTCCTTTCTAAACTTACAAGTTAAGGTCTACCTAGGTCTTAGTTGTTTTTCTAGATTTTTAATAACCGGTCATAATACTATGGACGTAAATAGTTTTGGTACTTTTTATTAAATTGTGCAATTAACCTCCATGCACTATAAAAAAAATGTTTTTATATAAGTTTTCTTGCACACTTTTTACTATTAATTTAATTCTCATTAGAACTGGTCCTCGTAACACAGGGAATCCTGGTATAAGGCCAGTGTTCCTAACTCACCCGTAATTGCAGTTCAAGGAGCTTAAATTGTTTTGTGTAATGGATCATACTTTATTTCTGTATTACTGTAATGTAGAATCATTAGATACATGTGCAAATTGTTCATACATACTATGTCTGTAGATATAAATACCGATATTTCTGTGAATAAACTTAAATAAACTACTAGCTGACCCGGCGAACTTCGTACCGCCAATAAAAGCCGACCGATTTTGTGCAAACTTCACATAAACCATCTACTAAATAGTCCGAACAAAGCCTAAACAGTTGGTTTGGATAGGTGAGCCCGTTCTCGAGTTATAAAATAACAACGAAAAGTGGCATTGATTTTTATATATATAGATTGGTAATTCAGTTATGACACAATACATGACACAATATGAAAAAATACGTACCTGACGACCAGATCGAACTGGTGGTGGTGCAACAAGTGCTTGTTGGTCGGCAGCCGTTGCTGCAAATCTCTAACAAGCGCAGACCGGGCGGCCGGAGCACGCAACGCTCGCAACACAGCCGGGAAGGATTTACGTGCGTCCGCATAGCGACATTCGAATATGGCGGCTATGCATGCCCGAAGGACCTGAAACGCGTTCAAGCAAATCTTGAGTTACCTATACTATAACTGGTTAGGCCGTGGGTCCTGGGTTCGATTCCCGGCAGGAGCACAAATTCCTTCCCAAGGGATATTTGTGCTTCTGGTTCTGGGTGTAATGTGTGTGTGACGTGAATGTTTCCGGCACCCACGATAAAAGTCTTTGAACTTAGTGTGGGGCTGTGAGTGTGAATGCGTTTGTTTTTGTTTTGTTTGTTAACTTAGTTCTTTGCTGTACATAGTTTTAGTTTAGTTTTAGGAAATATAGGCAATTGGCCCGTAGATAGGTATCGAATGACACCTCTTTTCAACCGACTTCAAAAAAGGGAGGTTCTCAATTTGAATGTACGTTTTTTGCATGTATGTTACGCGATATCTTCGCCAATTATGAATCGATTTTAATTAATTTTTTTTTGTTTCGTATATTTCAGAGGTGGTCCCATATACATTTTTTTTAAATTGGTCAAGCCAAAACCGAAATATAAGCGATGAAGTCAGTTTTTTAAGCTTTGCTTGCGTTTCGATTATATTAAAACTGATGTCTTGTTTTCGTTTTTGAAACGTTGTCTGAGATGACGCGTTCGCCTTTTAAGCAACGGGTATCCGGTTCGATTCCCGATGGAAACACAAGTTTTATACTCAAGGGAAATTTGTATTTCTGGTTCTGGGTGTGATTGCGTCTATCATGTGATTGTTTCCAGCACCCACAGCACAAGTCATAGAACGTAGTGTGGGGCTGTGAGTGTGAGTGTGAAAGCGTTTAAGCATTAGCAATACTTAGTCATATATGTATATGAATTGGGAATAACACCCTACCCTAGGTTGTTAAAGATTGCAGAAGCCTTAACGCCTTTAAATTTATTATTTGCTTAATATTCTAGTTGATGGATAAAGAAAATGACAATTAATTAATTATCAAATATCCTGAAAGCGGGTGCTTAAATATAAGCATCCTTCCATTTTGTATATATATTCATATTCATTTATTCATTGCAGTGACAGGTTATAATTGTAGATCTTATTAAATCAATTTCTTATCCAAATAATCCTTAACCGTATAAATGCATTTACTAATCAGGAGATCAAATAATTCTTTTTTAAATAAAATTGTATTCATTTTCTTAATCCTATCTGATAAATGGTTGTAAATTGTAATTGGTTTGTAAAATGCACTCTCTTTGTATTTTGTACATTTTGGGTGTGTTGTTACAATATTGTATTTTCTTCTTGCTTGGAAACGATCTGACGTAGTCTTTTTGATATAGTACTGCTCATTTGATTTTATAAACAAACACGATTCATAAGTGTATAGTAATAAAAAGATTCACGATTCATAAGCATAGTAGTAAAGACAGATGCTGGGACCATTTCTACTAGAGATAAGTGACGTAAATTCTCCGTCGAAGACTTATAACAGTCCTCTCTTGCATTGTGAACGGATCAATCAGTGTCCAGACTTTTCAGCGCCATTTGGTGTCATTCAATGGCGACATTACCTCTAGCCTCCTGACGGAGTTGGTGAGCAGCATAGTACCGTGCTCCGCCGCGCCGGTCGGTGGCGCTGCGGGCGGCACAATTCGAGGCTGTGGCGGCCTTAAAGCTGTCAATCTGAAACAATATAGTGGTATACAATACAATACAAAAACTCTTTATTGACACCAAAAGATAAATACAACTTATAAAGATAGGTACAATGGGCGGTCTTATCGCTAAGAGCGATCTCTTCCAGACAACCTTTGGATGGAAATATTAACGAAAAGACAATGTAGGGATGGTGGTGCGATAAAATGAATGAAATAGATGTATAAGTAATGGTATAAGTAATTGTATTACTTTATAAATAATTAGTCATTCCCCCCGGCTTCGCCCGCAATTACATCACTTTAAATTTATTAATATAAAAACGTTCCATATAATCTTTCTCTCCCCATTGCTCCAAATTAATGCACCCGTGGCAAAAAAATATTGATGACATTTTTTTTTATATTAAACTAGTTGCGCCCTGCGGTTTTATCCGCGTAAGTCCCGGACCCGCGGGAATGCCGGGATAAAACTTTCGTTTATAAGAACCTTCTAATGACAACACAACAAAAAAATAATTAGCAAAATTGTTCAATCCGTTCACGCGTGATGCGATTACCAAGGGAATTAGAGATTCATTTATATATATATATATACGACGATTCAACGCTATAGGTTAAAAAACAAAGAACTTAGAGAAGGCAAATAAACCCTCAACATGTCAAGTCTCTACGACCAGCGGTTTGGGCTGTGCGTTGTCTCTAACACAGTCAGTCAGTAAATCAGATGTCAGGACAAAGATTATAATAGTACTAGCTTTTTTCCGCGGCTTCGCTCGCGTTAAGAAGTATTATTTTAAAATTGGCAAAGTTTCATACAAAATTTCATCCCCTATTTTATCCCCTTGGGGGTAGAATTAATCAAAATCCTTTCTTAGCGGATGCCTACGTCATAACATCTACCTGCATGCCAAATTTCAGCCCGATCCGTCCAGTGGTTTGGGCTGTGCGTTGATAGATCACTATGTCAGTCAGTCACTTTTGAGTTATATATATTTAGATTAGATGAGGATCATTGTTTGTGCTCGATATTTCGGCACCGTTACAAATGCCATGATCACGAAATCCCGTTTCTAACAATAATAATTCTTATACGTGTTATTATGTCAGTTTATCTTACCTTAAAAATATAAAGTAAAACAAGAATTTAAGTTGTTTGATAGGCATTAATATTAAAACATTTCTAATCATGTCCGTTTTTATATCTTTAGAAATAAAAACAGTGACTTCGGTGGCCTACCAAATCGTTGTTTTACAACATAGATTTTTTGAACAGGGTTCGTACTTTTCAACGATACCCACATTATATTCTTTTTAATATTTTGTTCCCCACTGACATGTATGGGAGCCCCTTAATATTTTCACTCACAGCCCCACACTAAGTTTAAAGACTTGTATCGTGGGTGCCGGAAACATTTACATCACACGCAAATACAACCAGAAGCACAAATATCCCTTGGGAAGGAATTTGTGCTCCTGCCGGGAATCGAACACAGGACCCACGGCGCAGAGGGCGGAGACCAGTCCACTGCGCCAACTGGGTCGTCAAAACAAAAGCTTGTTAATAACTATATTATGACTAACTTGGACGTATCTGCGAGTTGCATTATCATTAGCTAGCAGTATTTGATACTCACTGCTAGGTAACTAGTCGTTCGCGCCGAACCGAGATCTCGTGCCTACATTTTGCCTCATAGAGAAAAGCATTTGAGGTTACTTGCTTATTAATTTTTTTTATATATTATAATTGTTCGATTTCTGTATTTGTTATTCAACTACAGGATATAACGGATATTATACGTAAGTTTCAGCGTTTAGTATGAAGCCGTTTTTGAGATAGACCCCGGGACCTGGGGGATTGGTGGCCTACCAAATCTTTATTTTCCAACATAGACTTTTTTTAAACCGGTTTCGTACTCTATTTGTCAAGCCCTTTTCAACGATATTTTATTGTTTTTATATTTTGCTCCCCATGTATGGGAGCCCCCTTAATATTTTCATTTATGTAATTTTAAATGTAATGTCTGTTTTTACATATTCTATGAGAATCTGAAGTCAATCGTTTAGACGCTAGATGCCTCTGACAGACGGACGGACAGACAAAGTGCTGAACGACCAAAGTCAACTTAGTAAGTAAAGTAAATAAAGTACATAAAGTAATCATAATGTTTACACCGTATTGTCAGAATTTACGAATCAACACACGTTACTTGAAATTATAATTCAGCATTGCATCGGCCCGAATGCCACTACATCGAATATTAGCGATATAATACGTGACACGCGCGGACCGTGGCTAAGGGTCCTATCAGACAGAGAGCGGTCACGCGGTCAAGCGTTCTGCATTCGAGCGTGCAATTGCTCACGAAACCCGCTGTTGTACGATCGCTGCGATCAGAATGCCTCCTGTGTGAATATATCTATGTAACTTAATATAACACAAAGAACGCAAAGATGACCGCTTGAACGCTTGACCGCGCGACCGCTCTCTGTCTGATAAAACCCTAAGCTAGCTAGACCCCTAACACGGGTCACGGCCCGTCTGCTTCACTTCCTCAAAGCCGGTGCAACGCCGAAACCAAGTCGCATTAAGTGCTAACGTGCAGCGTACTTATTTAGTTTAAAAAAATAATGGTTAGTCGAAACTTTTGTGTCAGAGGGAAAAGTATAAATTACTAATTTATTAAGCTAATTAAAAAAAAAACGATGACTACGTTTATCAACAAAATTGTTGATGCATACAACTATGTATTTACCGATTTAGCGGGTAAGTTTATCGAATACGTAATTTATTCATGGATAAAGAAAGAAAAGTAATTTATTATTATATACAAGCATTTATTTAGTATCACCTGTCTCTTTGTCATCTGTCGGTCTGTCAAATTTTTTTTTTTTTTAATGACAATACAACGATATGGTACCATGGAGCTAATTAATTAACTAAGATAAACCCATCGAGTATGCGCTCGTTTGATTCGTCTTGACAAGTTCTCTGGTCATATAACTATTTAATCCTTTTTAGCCGACTTCAAAAAAAGGAGGAGGTTCTCAATTCGACTGTTTTTTTTAATGTGTGTTACCTCATATCTTCTTTCGTTGTAGGCCGATTTTGATGATATTTTTTTATTTGAAGCTGGTGCTTTCCATGTGGTCCCATTTAAATTTGATCAAGATCTGATCACTACTTTTTGAGTTATCGTCAATAATGCGTGTTTAATACATTGAATCTGATCAAGGTTCCAAAGATAAAGCGGTGAAGTCAGTTTTTTAAGCTTTGCATGCGTTTAATTACTCATTTACATATAGTAAAAGCTTGATTAAAAACATATCTAAGTAGTACTTGTTATTGATAAGCACCACTATCTCACTTGATGAAGATTAAAAACTAACTAGAAGCCGTATATCTGCATACCTACGCATATTTATATGCATTACGATTCGATCTCTCTCACTCTCACACAATACTGTATATTCATCACGCTCATCTAATTCATAGTGCCACCTGCTAAGACATCCCTTGAAAAAAATTGAATTAAAAAAAAAAATCCTTTACCTATTTAGGCTTCAAATGATACATTTTTCTTATAGGTATTTCAGAGCGCATATGCAATTTGTGCAGTGTTTAAAGACATGCATGAGATAGCACACATAAAAAAAAACCTTCATATTGAGTACAGGAGGTACCCAAAGTGAAGGTTTTTTTTTGAAGTCGGTAGAAAAATAGGCATTTCATCACAGTTGTTTATCCTAAAAAACTAATGTTTAGCTGCGACGTATTGCTTCCGAAGTACAAGACTAGTAGCGATCATACATTTTACATTTAAATCTTCTAGTAAATATGGGGCACACCTCATCTCTTAAAAATCTTAGTCCTATGTCGTACAGTCATTTGGTTCTAAATAAATTACTTGTTAAAGACAAGCTTTTAGAAGTCCGCCATATTGGATTTAAAGTGACGCCACTTTATTTGTCGAGTTATTCTCAGCAAGCCCTTTCATATATATATATATATATATATATATATATATATATATATATATATATAACCGAACAAACCTACATATATACAGTGCAAGCTAAATAAAAGCTTGTAAAATAACTTGTAATATAATTAAACGCAAGCAAAGCTTAAAAAACCGACTTCACCGCACCAGCTTTCAAATAAAGAAATATTCATCAAAATCGAGTCACAACGAAAGAAGTTATGAGGTAACTTTTGAAGTCGGGTAAACGAGAACATCGTCAAAGTAGTCCATACAATAGGCATAATTGACGATATTTCAAGAACTACTGATCAGATCTTGGTCAAATTTAAATGTGACCAATTAGAAAGCTACATCATTCAAACTAAAAAAAAATCCAAATAGGCTCACGTGGAGAGAAGATATGATGTAAAACACAAAAAAAATACAGTCAACTTGAGTACCTCCTCCTTTTTTGGGAAGTCGGTAAAAAATAGAGGATATTTGGAAAGTTTTCCAGGAGTTTTGAAGATTGGTGATTTTATAGATTTTGTGTGTTCTTTCGGAATCTTAACTATGCTAAGTCGTGTCTCTGCCACTCGCGCCGCCATATTGTATACTAGCTGCGCCCCGCGGTTTCACCCGCGTGGTGATGGAAAATCGTGATAATGACGATAGAAAGTATTAAATTTTCAATGTTTTTATATTATTCTGCTATTCACGGCGGAGA
Source organism: Lomographa bimaculata (assembly GCA_948107665.1). Taxonomy (NCBI): domain Eukaryota; kingdom Metazoa; phylum Arthropoda; class Insecta; order Lepidoptera; family Geometridae; genus Lomographa; species Lomographa bimaculata. The sequence goes on along the minus strand of OX403602.1, from coordinate 4,422,002 downwards.
CAAATCCAACAAATTAAAAATCATGGTTCACTATTTTGGCAATATTGGCTTATACATAAAAGGTATGTATATGCTGTCGAGGACTTTATAAGATAAAAATTTCCATTATACATATACGCGTAACTCCAACGGTTTTGCGGCGCACGCCACAATAGCTCGCAGATGGCAGATTTTTTTCCTACTTACTTGACACTTATCGTTATATTTTGAATAATTCACACTATATATTTATAAATTATAGCCTATGTGTTATTCTGATGAGTAAGCTATATAATTGTAAAAGTTTCATCAAAATCCATTCAGTAGTTTTTGTGTGAAAGAGTAACAAACACACATCCATACATTCTTACAAACTTTTGCTTTTATAATATTAGTAGGACAAAACTAAACCAGAGAAAAATGTCTACAATTTGTTATAATTTTTTTTTTCGTTAGTTCAATAGTTTTGCCGTAAAGTTGTATAAAAAAATAATTTCCACACCACATTGACATAGTTCAAGTACGTAAGTTCATAGTAACAAGGACAAAAATCGGCGCGTTATTTTTGTCCTTGTTATTAGGTACGGATGATTTTTGGTCAGTTTACCATAACGATGAATTTAGAAAGGAAAAATTATCGCTTGAGGCGGGATTTGAACCCGCGGCCATAGGGTCTCATGCCCTATTGCTCTAACCGCTGAGCTACTCAAGCCCCGCCTGAAGCGACGACCTAATTAACCTTTCCTTATTATTAACGTCTTACGGGGACGTGTGACGTCATCTACCGAAACAGTTTATAGAAACTACTACGGCCAACGAGTTATTAACGTCTTACGGGGACGGGGGGGATTCAAATCCCGCCTCAAGCGATAATTTTTCCTTTCTAAATTTATCGCTATAGTTCTGCCTAGCATGGCTAATGCTATATAAATAAAATCAATAGTTTATCATAATACAAACAACTTGTCTAGAATAGGCTAAAATTGCTGATAAATATATTATCATGTAAGGAAGGGTCGCGGTGACATTGGAGACACTGAATTTTTCTCGGTTGATAAATAATTAAACGCAAGCAAAGCTTAAAAAACCCGACGTCACCGCACTTTGAAGTCGGGTAAACAAGAACATCGTCACAGTAGTCCAGGTCAAATTTAAATGTGACCAATTAGAAAGCAACATCGTTCAAACTAAAAAAACAATTTCGAAATCGGCTCACGTGGAGAAAAGATATGAGGTAATACACATAAAAAAAAAAACAGTCGGCTTGAGTACCTCCTCCTTTTTTGGGAAGTCGGTAAAAATATATTTGAATCTTTCACAGATCCCAGGACGAACAATTACTTCCTCATATCCAGTCCGATACCGATATGTATGCTGACAGTGTTATACCTATACTTCTGTTTGTCGTTCGGACCTAAGTTCATGAGGGACAGAGAACCTTACAAGTTGAAGAATGTGTTGCTTGTATATAATGCGTTCCAGGTGGCCATGAACACCTACCTTTTTTCACAGGTAAGTTATTTTTACCCGACTACGGCGAAGCAAAAGGTAGGGTTATGTTTCTAACCGGTATGTGTGTATGTATATATGTTCATCTGTTCCCTCATAATTGTCATAATTTGACAAATAAGGTGTCGTAGTCGTTGGAAGCGTCTTGATCGTCCGCTGGTTATAGGATTATGACGTCACATTGAACTGAGTATGGCGCCTGCTAGAGGACATAACGATATGAACTAGAAAATAAAACATTTTTAAGGACGCTATATTTTTTTTTTTATTTGTCAAGAGTATCTACGGGCAAATTGCCTATATTTCCTAAAACTAAACTAAAAAAATACAGCAAAGAACTAAGTTACCTACAAGACAACGAGCTTATAGGTAACTCAAGTGTTCAAGCCCACTACCAGTGGGTAGCGTTCTCATCATGCTGGCGGTCTTGGCTGGCCCACTGGGTGTCGTGAATAGGTACCTTCTAGGCAAGCATGTCCCATCCTAAAAAAAACATTAGTCGGTGACGGAGACTCAGTTTCGACTCGACTAGCTATTATTATCGCCAATGAGTGTCTTTTGGCGCGTCGGACAATGAATTCCGAGAGCTTTATACTGTTACTTGGCAGAGCAATCCCACAGGTGGCCACAATACCCCATGCATGATCGGATATATGCTTGGTACAGATTTGAAAGCTGAATGTTATTTGTTACATTCACTCATTTTTAAACGTATCATAATTGAATTACCATACAATGCATAACTAACTCAACCAAAGGGGTAATGTTAAATTAATTAAAAATTAAATAATACGGACGTCATGTAAAAATAGGGTTATTAACCTTCTAAAACAGTGTTTTTTTATGCTAGATAGACAAACATTTAACCACTATTTTAGGAAAGTGGAGATGCGGCCGAAGATATAACACGCTTGTCTAAAAAAATCCTGTCTAGAGATTAATGTCTATAGATTTTACCGATCAGGAAACTAAGACGCGGGTAATGAGTTCCACTCCCTCGCAGTAAGAATGATCAGCGTAGAAGCGAATCACTTCGAGCCAGCTAGAGGTATGTCAACCATAATGGATGACGTATGTCAGTTTGTCTTGTTTGATGGTAACTGACTTTTTTTTTTTTAATTTGTGACAAGCTAGTGTTTGACCATTATCTCACCTGATGGTAAGTGACGATGTGATCGAAGCTGGTAAACACACTAGACCTGGAATACGAAGGCTCTCAAGGATAACTGCCGGGACACCGTATTTGGCTTGGCGGCAGACTTTCAACTTGATGGTGGTAAGCTACTTTGGTAGCAAGCCAGGCGAGCAACTCACAAAATGCTCTACCACCTCTCAAATGTCACCTGATTAGCACCACCCGGGGACCACGTGTAGGGAGTCAGACTTAAGGAGTATCCTCCTACGGACGTGGGTGACTCAGCCCCCAAAATGACTAATAAACTCATCGCCCTCATCTTTGTTCCCCGAACGATTTAATCTGGAGTCTTCAATATAATAATAGGCATCTTCTAGGCAAGCATGCTACATCTTCGTTAACATCATCGGTTTCCATCCGGTGAGATTGTGATGAAATGCTTGCTTGCATTAAAAAAAGGAGCGGCGTTTAGGTTTTTGGAATGCGCTACCGATTGAAATTAAACAAGCCGAAAATAAACATATATTCAAACGCCTTGTCCATAAACACTACCTAAGAGAACTTTATCCAGTTTTCAATTCTTAATTCCCTAGTAGATCCAATAGTATAATTATTACTATTTTTCTTTTACATATTCTTCATATTATTATAAAATGTATTTATCCTACTAATATTATAAATCCGAAAGTTTGTGTGTAAGTGTGTAAGTATGTTTGTTCCCTCTTCACGCTTTAACGGCTGAACGGATTTGGATGAAATTTGGTATATACATAGATTATACCTAGGATTAACACATAGGCTACTTTTTATCTTAAAATAGCGGGCGAAGCCGCGGGGCACGGCTAGTGTACAATACAATACAATACAATAATTCTTTATTGCACACCAAATAAAAGTAAAATTGTAGAACTTAAAATAATACAGTTATATGAGGTAGTACAATGTATGTACATATATTATTTGTTAAAATATATGATATATTGTATATGTATGTGCATATTGATTTGTATAATAATGTGTATTTTATAATTATATATATTCAAATATATATAACGTAGAATAGACATGTATAATATTAATATATATACTAAAATATTTATAATAAATTATATTTAAAATATTTGGCATTAGGCATATTATTATTATTATTAGGCCATTCCCTGTACTCTAATTTGTGCAAAATGAATAAAAATAAAATAAATTAAATTAGTTTTAGACCAATACAACACATTAATAACTATTTCGATAGTATTGACTTATGTGAAGGCCAATTGGAATTCATTGATCTTTTTGACCCTTTTGATTATCGGTCTTAGAATGTATGTCATGCCAGTCATTTCCGTAAGTAGTGAATTGTTTAATTAAACAACATTAACAATCATATTGATCGTTTGCGTAATCACTGTGTTTTTGACGTGATATAACTGAACTGACCGTTGACTCAGTTGCGTGAACGTTCACTAAGCAGGGGGTATCGGGTTCGATTCCCGGCGGGAACACCAGTTTTCTCCCCAAGGATTTAATTTGTGATTCTGGTGTTTTAGGTTCAGGGTGTGATAGCGTGTATGGTTTGAATGTTTCCGGCACCCACGACACAAGTCATCGAACTTAGTGTGGGGCTGTGAGCGTGAACTTTTGTAGCTGTACTTATATGCAAAAAAAAAAAATGTATGCGCGATATCTCAGTTCGGCGCGAACAACTAGTAATCATTGTTTACTTCTCCAAAACTCCACATCCTACTATGATAAATGCGAAAGTTTGTGTGTGTGTGAATGTTTGTTACCACGTATCTCCGTAATTACTTAACCGATTTTAATGAAATTTGGAATGTAGGTAGGTTGTACTTTGGATTATTAATTATTAATTCATTGCCCGCGTCTTTGTTCCCTGAACGGTATAATCAGGGAGTCTTCAAGTCAAGAGTGAATATGTATCTTCTAGGCAAGCGTGCTACATCTTCGGCCGCATCATCACTTTCCATCAGGTGAGATAGTGGTCAAATGCTTGCCTATCGAGCATAAAAAAAAAATTAGGACATAGGCTACTTTAATCATCATCATCATCAGCGGGCGAAGCCGCGGGGCTTAATTAGTAATTTATAAGCGAAACTATTGTTGTAAGGTGAATCAAACGTTATATTGATCCTATATGTGCAACCTTCTCAACTCGTTTTATTTACATAAGGATTAACCCTCATAATTATTTATTGACCGAGCGAGCCCAAAGTGCGTACGAAGCGTCTCCGTTTCAGCTTGGGCAAAATTGCTTTCGCATGTCCGGATTTCCGGTTGTTCTCCTCTACATGTCGCATTTCCCAACCTATTCTAGTGAAATATCGTGAATCATATGGATATTTATTCGTTCAGTTCTTTGGAAATTTTTGTTAATAAGTTAAGCAGTTGACCTGGTGTGAAATACCGCCTAACCTTCGATAGAACGCCTAGCTTCTTTGCAGCAGTCTTGACTTTGTATTCTATGTACGACCCGAAGTTAAGATTAAAAGTGAGCGTAACGCCCAAAAGCTCAAGCTTAGTGCTGATTGGAATCGATACATCCGCGAATGTTGGAAACGGGCTCTTTTTTGAGGAAAATAGACACGCCTGTGTTTTTGCAGCATTAAACTGTCGCCACTTTTCATTGAGTTTTGTTGAATTTAATTTGTAGTTTTTATGATTTTTTCTTGGTGGCTTCTGGTCCCAGTTTTAGAGAAGGCGAGGTCCCCGTAACTCAAAACCTTATGCGAAATTTGAGTAAAATAGTTATAAATTACCTAAATACCATCAATGAAACTGAATCAACAGTTGTGTTTAAAAACTACTTCAACTATATATTCATTACTTAAAATGTATTTTAGGTACTTATTCAATGTTTTCTTTTTGTATGTATTCTTTATTGCATGAATATATTGTCAATATTATTTAATTAATAGTAAGTGTTCGCGCCATTTCCTAACGCAAACTGTGTGGCGAGCGGATTGGTATTTTATCACGTCATGTGCATCGCCATTAAGCCTAGATGCGATGCGATTGGCTGCAGCCTATGGCGGGAACGCACTCCGTAGCGCATTATTGATGCTTCGCCGCTCTGTCATTGGACCTTCATCACGATATAACTTTCAAGCCAGCGAGAAGGCTGCCCTAGCGATGGTTAGGGGTCACTCCACAAAATACATCAAGAAATAAAAGTCAACTTTGATTCAATTTTGCAATAGAAAAGAAAATAAATACTCCTCTAATTTTATCTCAAACAGTAAGCATGCTCACAGCAAAATTTTTAACTTAAGATTGGTCTGTAAGTATTTTTTTTGTTATTTCTTCAGACAATAAACATTATTTAATTTATTGTTGTTTTCAGGGCGTTTGGTACAAGTTGTCCGACGAGTTCACATTCAACTGCGAAGTTATAAACTATTCCAGCACACCTAGGGCCCTATGGGTAAGTTTTAGTTTCACTCTAGCCACACCCGTAGCTCCGGAGCCGCCTAGCCCCCTAGCCCGCGTTAAATATATGTATGGATTATAAATAACGTATAGGGCTCATTAAAACTGCCCGTTGGCGTAGTTGGTTGAGCATCAACTGTCATCTAAGCAGCGGGTTTCGGGTTCGATTCCAGGTGGAAACAAAAATATTTAAATCCACCGATGACAATTTTTGTTTCTGGATCTGGGTGTGATTTGTGTGTGAATGATTACAATCATCGCACACAGAAACACATCACACTTCGGTATGAATGTTTCCAGCACCCACGATACAGTTCATCACTCGAATATTGTGTGGGGCTGTGAGTGCAAAAGCGTAATTTGTTTGATAATATTTTCAACAAAACCAGAACATACTTCCCAAATTTTTCAGGTTGCTGTTTCGGGTTGGCTGTACTTCATGATTAAGGTGTTAGATTTCCTGGACACCATATTTTTCGTGCTGAGGAAAAAGAACAACCAGATATCCTTTCTTCATGTGTACCACCACTCTTTAATGGCAGTCTGCGCCTGGTTCGTAGTGAAGTATTATGCAGGTAATAGAGACACGTGGTTTTACCGCAAAAGTATCAAAACGTTTGTTTTGGAAGATTCGTAAGTATCACACATAGATAGATAGATACACTGTTTATTGAACATCTTAAATAATAAATAACACAAATAGTAAAATTTATAACAGTACATTTTTAGAAAAGTGAAACAATAGGCGGTCTTATCGCTGAAAGCGATCTCTTCCAGACCTCAGTCATCGACGTCAGGTAGCTAGCCTATAGGTATTCTATCGCTTACATTTCGGAGAGTGTGCACTCGAATTACATCAGTTGATTCCCCCATGCCCTTTCTAGAATCGGACCACAAGACGAAATCTCATCCATTTATGGTTGACATACCTCATGTCCGCTCGAAGCGTTTTGAAAGAAAGAAAAAGAAAAGAAAGAAAATAAATTTATTTGTGACAATAAACACCTAACAACAATAAAAAAGAAAATAAAATAAATAGTTAAACATAAAAAATAATTGGTGCCATTGCCACAAATCGGTTCCAACTCAGCATAAATGTTGATCAAAAGATCAGCGCTGGTCTTCCGTTGGGACCGGATTTGTTGTGACGACACGGACTACCTACAACAACTCAAACGACTCACAATAAAACAATAATAATAATAATTTGAGTAACAATATTACAACAAAAAACAAAAACAAATACATTAATAAATACTACATTACTATTCGTTCTATAATAAATAATAAATAATTATATTAATTGAATTAGGCGTTACTTTTCGGAAATCCATAACGACAAAGTTAATTTATTATATTTAGTGTTAATGTTATCGGGATTAACACTAAATATAATAAATTAACTTTGTAAATAATTATATAATAAATAATTATATATATATATATAATAATTTTGCTTCTACATTTATCATCTGTACAGCGAAAGAGTGGATCTCGCTGCCCGCGTCTTTGTTCCCCGAACAGTATAATCTGGGAGTCTTCAAGTCTAGAAAGAATAGGTATCTTCTAGGTAAGCATGCTTAATCTTCGGCCGCATCATCACTTTCCATCAGGTGATATAGCAGCCAAATGCTTACCTATCTGGCATGAAAAAAAAAGACAACCTTTGGATGGATAGGAATAACGCAACGTAATAGGACGTCGTTCATAAAAAGCTTATTCAGAACGGTGCTTACGGAACTAATATATATATAATTATACACATATTAAGGATATAACAGTACACGCCGAGACGCCCGACGTTCTACGCGCATACTCGACTTATTAAGGAGCACCGACTCTTTCGAAACTAGTCTCGCAACAATGTGAGAACACCACCGTGAGTGAAATAATGAAATTCTTAATATGAACAATTGGGGTTTGTCGTACTCGACTTTATATTGTCTTCCAAATCTATAGTTAATTTGAATGTCTCGTGAACGTGAATAAGTGCATGTATTTTATACAAAGTTTTACAACTTGATTTCTTACTTCGCTCTAAAACTCCACATTCAATTCTAGTAAAGTTTCAAAGTTTTCTGTCGGCCTTGTGTAAGTAACAACAAAACAAACAGACAGTATTATTCTTAGTTGTTTAATAGTGACTTTTATGTACTAATATAATGAGCTGTGGTTTGAAAAAAGAAATAGTTGAAGACTCCCTGATTGTACCGTTCAGGGAAGAAAGACGCAGACAATGAGTTTCACTCCTTCGCTTCGAGTGAACTAGTGGTATATCAACCATAAATGGATGACTTTTGACAGTTTTACAGTTATTTGATGCGTGGCATTCATCATTGTTCAAGCTAGTTTTGCCGCGAGAGTGAAGAAATGGTGTTGTTGTTTTTGTATTTTTGGAACCTGTGATTCCTCGAGTGTTAATGTATAATAATGGTGGATAATAATCTACCATTATTACAGTTAATTGAACTACCCATTGGCTTAGTTGGGTGAGCGTTCGCCTTCTAAGCAGGGGTATCGGGTTCGATTCACACAAGTTTTCCCCAAAGGTAAATTTGTGTTTCTGGTTCTGGTTATAATTGTGTGTGACGTGAATGTTTCCGGCACCCACGACACAAGTCACTGAACTTAGTGTGGGGCTGTGAGTGTGAAAGCGTTGATTTATTTGTTAATAGTTTGTGAACGTGCATGAGTGTAGGCAAATCATCACAAAGTTGAAAAACGTGATTTTCGCTTTCGCTCCAAAATTCCAATAGAAGGAAAATTTCTACCATTTTCTTTCCATTGGATCTTCCTATACTTGACTTCTTTTACGAAATGGCACTGGCTAAATGTGCAAAGATTGCGAAGCCAAAACAAAAAAAAAAGCATATTCAAATCATTTGTTTTACCTTTGGTTACAGGTGGCCAGCCCGCGGTCTTGTTCACACTGAATTCCTTCGTACATGTCGTAATGTACGCATACTACTTTATCGCAGGTCTTGGGCCAGAATACCAGAAGTACATTTGGTGGAAAAAGCATGTCACTATCTTACAACTGGTACGTATCATTTGCCAATAATAAAGTCAAAGACCATACCGTGTGCTACCTCAATGCGATTAAGCAATAGTTTAAACACAAGCAAAGCTTACAAAAACCAATTTCGCCGCTTTATCTTCGGAACCCTTGATTTAAATAAATCAGACGGTCAGATCCTGATCAAATTTAAATGGGACCACATTAGAAGCACCAGCTTTCATATAAGAAAAAGAATCATCAAAATCGTTTCACCAAAAAAAAGTTCTGAGGTACTCGTGACACACAAAAAAATAAGTTGGTTAAAAAGATAACATTTACACTAGTCAAGATGATTTTTGTAGGCGTGATGTTCAGACTGTCGATCCTCCTTCCAAATAAAAATGTTTTAAAACTGCACTATGTACTAGTATCATATTTTTTTTATTTACTGTTTTAGATCCGCCACCTCTGGGTTGTGACTGAAAATCAGCGCCTATTGGCAATAATGCTGAGTCACGACCCTTTTGGCACTTTTTTTTTACTTATGCCTAATTACCTTTATAAGCTGTTTTTTATTTTTTATTGTCTATTTCATGTTTTTGTTGTTTGTTTATCTTATCCTTAGTGCCAAATAAATGTATTTCATTTCATAACATGTTTAAACACCGGAACCTGATACTTAGAAGGCAACGCGCACTCTACTGCTCCAGCCGGAAGTTAATTGGGATTGTATTGTTTCAGGGTCAGTTTGTATTAGTCCTGATCCACGCTCTGAATGGATTATTCAACGGATGCAAATACCCAAAAGCAATTAGCGTGGTAATAATTGCGAACTCCCTTATCTTCATCAACTTATTCGGACAATTCTTCTATATCAGTTACATCAAGAAAAAAGACGACATAAATGGAACAGCTAAATATAGAACAGCTACAAATGGAACAACTACAAATGGAACAACTACAAATGGAACAACTATAAATGGAACAACTACAAATGTAACAGTCACAACTAATACATTAACAAATAAAACAAACCGTCAAATCCATATCCAACACGCAGATATAATAAAAAATGGCGTCGAAAATATAAATTTAAATGGAAAACACAAAGAAGATTAAACAGCTAGTCCACTATTTGTTTGGAGTTGGGTTCTTAATTCCGGGTGTTTTAAAACAATACAAAAAGATTAAGACAACGCGTGACCAAGATGTTGGCCTACACACAACGGGTGCTGCCAGCGTGTTGGTAACTCTAAACATAATAAATATGGCGTCGAAAATATGTTACATTAAAATGGTTTGTCCACTATTTGTTTGGAGTTGGGTTTTGAATTTCGGGGGTTTTGAAACAGTACAAAAATATTTAGGCAACGCGTGCCCAAGATGTTGGCCTATACTTGACACAGCGGATGCTGCCTGCGTGCTGGTAACACTACCCACTGGCGGTGAAAGTCTTTTAGAATAAGTTTTGTATATTGTTTTATAGTTTTAAGTTTCTTTCGCCATTTTGCATGAGTTATATATAGTTATATTAAATCCCAATCCTGGATCAACTTTTTAACATCATTACAACGGATTAAATATTATGTACAAAACTACACCAATTCATTAAAGACAACATTATTTTGCCCGGAATATGTAACGTACGTCTGATCTGACGTTGCTATATGATCTTCAGAGATTAGACTAGAGTCACTCTTCAGAGTAATTGAATTTATATTAAGAGAGTAACTGAAATTAAGTTTATTTAGAGGTCTGTAACCAAATTTGTCCAATATAACCTGTTTGAATTTTAAATTTATTAAAAAACCTTTAACGGACATTTGCGTGTCTGCTAATTAGTCATTCACTTTGTGAGAACTGGAACGTTACTTCTTATGTTATTATAGTCTGTGGTTTTCATACTTTGTTACTTGTTGTCGTTGATCATGGTGCACCGGCATCGGAAAAGTGAATAAAACTCTTTACTAATTCATTAATGGTGTTTTCTTCATATCTAACAACTTTCATGAGTGCCTCTATGGGGCATATGTAAATAAATAATGTTGATTTGACTTACTTGGGATTACTATTGCTGCGGGCCATAAGCACCGAGATCAATTCCGCAACTCTGGCGGCGTCGAGCGCCGGCAACGGTGGTTGGTGGATACGTGACGATGCGCCCTCTGGGGGCCGGAGGATGCGTTGTTGAAATGGCTGGAACAAAAATAAGGATAAACAAAATAAAAAAACGCATTCACACTCACAGACTCACACTAAGTTCAATCTAGCAATAATTTTTTTTTCTTAATATAACAGCGTTTACAAAAATACATAGGTAATAAAAATATTCTAATAGTATAGCCCAGGGGTCGGCAACCTTTTGAGTCGGAAGAGTCAAAAATTGCAATTAACAAAATTTCAAAGTTTTATAGAGCCACAAACTTTGTTCTTGCCAACAATAATATCTACTGTACTATGAGTATCATATAGAAAACGCTATGCACGTGTTATACCTACCTAATCGTCCCATAAATTAGGAGGCGTCCATAAATTACGTGAGGTGTTTAAGAGGGGGAGTGGGTCGAGTCAAATCTCATCTAATCTCACGTTGGAGAGAGAGGGGGTCTCGGCAAATATCACGCTATTTTTTTTCTGATATAAACAAAAAAAAATATACTATTTTGGTCCATTTAATCCAGATTGTACATGCTTAAGATTTAATCTTAAGCGTAATCGTAATACGATTAAGTAAGTCAGTAATGATCTTAATCGTATTACGATTACGCTTCAAGATCATTCACTAATTCGTTCGAAAGAAAGTAATTTAGTCATACTTCGACGTTATACATCTACTGACTGTCAAACAATATTTGTTTTATACCAAATAGCTCAATTTAATCTGAATTATCGGTACAGTGTAGCCGCGCATGATTCTCCATGGACTGAATTAGAGTAGATATTCTTTTTTTAATTCTATTGTTAAATTTTTATTACACTTATAATTAAACTCTCAGCAATATTGATTACTAGTCTTAACTAGTTGTAAATAAAAGCACGAAGCAAAGTTTTTTTCTTCTTTTTACAAAAACAATCCAATGCGTTTACGTAAGAAACCCACATTTTGAAAAATCTCACGTGATATTGGGGGATGGGGGAGGGGGTAGAATAAAATCTCACGACATCTCACCAGGGGGAGAGGGAGGGACAGAAAATTAAAAAAAACACCTCACGTAATTTATGGACGCCCCCTTACTTGTTTCAACTGTATAAATGTACTTTTTTGTTACCTTTGGAGGCTTGTTAATGGCTCGATAGAAATGGTGCCTAATTAATCGATTCAGAACGTAATTTTAATGATTTTTTAAAAATAAATAATGTTTGCGTATGGAACTAAAGAGCCGCATCTTCACATCCAAAGAGCCGCATGTGGCTCGCGAGCCGCAGGTTGCCAACCCCTGGTATAGCCGATAGCCGAAATAGGATTATATAATAACATGTTATAATATGAACATTGCGTCTCCTAACATCTGCATCTTAATGAAATAGTTCCTATTGATTAGAGAAAAAAGTTATAAGAGTGCGTTTTTCTATATGTGTAGCCGTTACGTTAGACAACACATTAGCAAGTATTAGCAAGTAGAGTGTTATTAAGCCACGTCCAAAGCCCACACGTAGAGTTACCGAAAGTGTTAGTACCTCGTTGCTGAGTACCTGTGGGTTCGGGTTCTCGTTCAGGTGCAGCTGCATGGCCAACTCCTGGATGTGCTGCAATTCCAGCTCTGGGCTCAACGATTCCAGCCGCTGCTGTTCTGGAAGGTTCCTGGAAAGAGACGCGTGGTTAAGCAGGCTGCGCTTCGATCCGTGCACGATTAACAACACAGGCGATTATAGAGCGCAAAAATACTTATATTTGTCTTTTTATTATACTATACAGGCCAGTATATGCCCATTATCTTGATGGAAAATGATGGTGCGGCCGAAGATGTGACTTAGAAGATACCTATTCATTCTTGATATGAAGACTCCTAGATTGTACCGTTCGGGGAACAGAGACAGGTAATGACATAGTTCGACTCCTTCGTTGTACGGATGATGAACGTAGAAGCGAAACGCTTCGAACGTAATGCAAGTATATCGACTATAAATTGATGACGTTTGTTGTTAGATGGTAGAGGGGAATGGTGGAATTATTTTTTAATTAGCCGTTTTTGAGATAGCTCAGGAGACCAAATAGATCTAAAAACAGTGACTTTGGAGTCTAACAAAATTTTAATTTTTTTTTAATATTTAAATAGTTTCATATTCTACTTGGAAAGCTCTTTTCAACGACAGCCTACTAGGGAAGAAAAATAATAAAATATAATGATGCCTCTAACAGACGAGATGGACAGACAAAGTTGACTCCCTCAAGGCTACATACAGACATCATTTTGCTCGGTCAACATTTTTTTAAAGTAAAATTACATATGATAATGCTTTTGAACTTCTGATCCGCTCGCAACCTTTTTGCGTGACGAAAGGGGGTAAAAGTTTAATTTCTATTCATTAATAAGAGACGAGCCGAGCAAGTCGCTCGATGATGGTTGCTTGCTCCCTTGTCGTATAGACTAGTGGGCAGTCCTAGTGTCAGCATTTTTCAAACCGCCTGAAGATATCCAACATGGATTAACGACTGTTGTCTTACGACTAACAACCGGAACCAACAGCTCAGCGTGCCCTCCAAAGCACGGTGACACTCAGTTGAAAATCTGATGATGGTAATGCTATACTCACTGTACAAGTTCGTCCCATATATCCGTGGCTCTCCAAGGAGGCCCTCGCTCCGCCACGAGGCCGTTGAAAAACATGGAGTCCAACAGCCTCACCGTGAAGGGGCACTGAGCCAACCCTCGCGAGCCGAGGAACCCGAGCTTGTGGAATGTGAGGACCGGAGTCGGGTGTATCCTGATTATTGTGAGGCAGTGCCTGGAAATAACATAAATATAAACATAATAATAATAATAATACCGTCATGTCCCGATAGTCGTCTCGGCGAATGGGCTAATAGCGAAAAGCCTCGATCACTGACCTACCGGTAACTTAACTAAAACGTACCCTTTCGAAAAAAACAATAATTTTCCAAATCGGTTGTAAAATGACGGAATTCTGAGGTAACATACATTAAATAATAAAAGATGCTGAAGAATTAAGATCATCCTACTTTTTTTGAAGTTGGTTAAAATAAATGCTTTCGCACTCATAGCCCCACACTAAGTTCGATGACTTGTATCGTGTCCTTGAATGTATTTTTGGTTTGTTTGTTGATTAAATCTCGTATCAGACCGGCTGGGCCTTCATATAATAACCCTTTGTTTTCCTATGTTATGTTCAAAGTTTATTTCTAAGTGTTCTCTATTGATGTGCAAATAAAACATTTATCTATCTATAACTTACACTGCTGGTACAAAAATATTTGGATAATCTAGGAGAAGAGTGGCAACAATAAAGTGTTCCTAAAAGATTTGAATTTTTTTATGATATTAAACTCCGGGATTATTGTAAGTAATTTCCATTTAAAATTTCATGCAAATCTATTCAGGCTTTGAAGAAAACAAACATGTTTTATTAGTATATAATATGTTGGTTATGAACATAATAATATTAGGTATTTTAATTGATCATCCTCTTTCTTTTGTCTCCCTTTCCATACCAGTTTGATGCACGCTTACGCCCCTTTTTTCGTCAACCATATATGATTGACTGGTAGAGAGTACTTTAACCCTAACTACAAGTCCACCTTTTTTGCTTAAGTGCAGAAAAGAATCAAATAAACATGTGATGCACACAGACTTAAACATAGTTCTACTGGTGTGGTGACGTTATAGAGATGACATACTAGTGTGATTATTACTCAATAGATGGCGCCACTGACAAAATTAGCTCGCGCAAGCGTTTCGTTCGCGGAATTAGAGGGGTTAAAACGGAAGAGTATTTAAAGTCGGCAATTTGCCAGTGTAATTACTGATTTTTAAAAGAGTTAATCCTGGCCCAATAAATTAGAAAAGGAACTCTATGAAAATAAACAATTTAACCCTCACAGTCTCACTCTAAGTTTTAACTTTTATTACTTATGCCGTGGGTGCCGAAAACATTCACATCACACACAGAATCAGAAGCACAAATTTCCCTCAAGGAGAACTTGTGTTCCCAATCCATTGGATATCGAACCCGAGAATCGATTGAAAAATGCGACCTCTAGAGGAGAACCACGAAAGCAACTTTGCCCAAGCTGAAAAGGAGACCTTCGCGTTCGCTCGGTTAAATAGAGTGATACAATCTACTAAAAGCCTAAATACATTTTTCTTTCTTGCTAAAACAGCTAAATTTCTCGAACGTAGTCGACGACAAAGTAAGTAGTCATTTTTTACACGTTTTAACCGTATATAACATTGGAAATGAAGTCCTTGAACGTTTGTTGAATGAATCTCCTATCAAACCCTTTGGTCCTTCAGTAGTTAGCTCGATGATACCTGTATCCTTGCAGAAGGTTGGCGAGAGTCCTCATGAACACGGCTCGGATCTCCTTGTCCAACATGTGCGGGGGGGACGCCGACGGCGGTGGAGGGGCGAAGGCCGAGTCCGCCGACCTACAACGAATCAATAGTCATCATTTTATTTTCACAATTAGCCAATGTCAAGCGATAAATATCTCGCAAAGTATAATTGATGTTGTGTACGGCTTGAAACACGTCAAAAATGTCGACTTACTTTGTAGTCGACTAGTTTCGGACAAATTTGTTGTCCTTCATCAAGCCGTACACGACATCAATTATGTGTAATACTCACGATAATTTTTCATATCTCGCAAGGTAGCAACATAGTCCCTAAAACAAGTCCTAGTCACCACTCACCCGTCACAGTCAAAGTCAAGTAAAGAAGTCATGGTCCAGTCATAGTCAAGTCATGCCCTGGTAAAGTGGTAGAAATTTGACTAGAAATTCTCTGATGGTAATTATTATTATTGGAGTAATGGATATTAAAAGTGAATTATGCTATCAGTCCCGGTTGTTAGTCGCAAGATAACAGTCGTTAAGCCATGTCGGAAGGCTTCAGGCGAACTGATTAATTCTGGGACAGCGCACTAGTATACGACAAGCGAGCAACTGAATTAAGTTTCCCTAAATCATTAACTTTCATGAGTGCCTCTTTGGGGCCCATGTGAATAAACGATTTGGATTTGATTTGATAAAACCCGCACATACGCAAATTCGTCTCGACTTCACGTATGGTGGCACCCTAACTTATATATTTTTTTTGTAATTTCATCTTAGAACATTGTAGCGGTTTAAAAGCAAAGCTTAAAAAAACCGACTTCACCGCTTTTTCTTGTGAAATTTGATCAGATTAGATATACTAAACTTGCATTATTGACGATATATCAAGAACTACTGATGAGATCTTGATCAAGTTTAAATGGGACCAATTGGAAAGCAAAATCTATCAAACAAAAAAAATTCAAAATCGGTTCACGTCGAACGAAGTTATGAGGAAACAAACTAACAAACAAAATTTTAAAAAATACAGTCGACTTGAGTACCTCCTCCTTTTTTGTGAAGTCGGCAGAAAAGATTGAAATTGAAGCAACAACCTCATTATAAGGAAGTCATACAGACGAACAGACAGAAATGACGAAACTATACGGATCTGTTTCTACAATTAATACATATCTATAACAAAACATGTTAACCTTCAGGCGAGATAGTGGTCAAACGCTACCTTATCAGTGATATTAAAAACAACAATTTACATTATCACTTTCTATCAGGTGAGATAATGGTCAATTGAATGCCTATCTAAGCTTACCTAAGCTCCGGTTGGAGGACCAGCGCCAGAGAATCCTGGAGTGATGAGAGAAGCTTCCCCTCGGGCCGGGGGATGTTGACTCCGGGGGGAATGTGCAGGGAACCCACGTCGAGGTCTGCTACTATTACGTCAAGCTGGAATCGAGAAACGCGAGTGAGACGGCTGTCAATCATAATTATACAATATATCAAGTGGCAAACTCAAAATTTTATTTGATTTTATTTTGTTTAGATGCCTGGGCGACTATAAAAAAAATGATGATAAAAAAATTATTAAACACTAAAAGAATAGCTAACATTATAAAAAAAAATTATTTTGTATGGGAATTGCTAGTTCAGATTATTTTATATAGATGGCGTGATACGAAGTTTACCGAGTCATCTAGTGTTTTATTAATAAGAGTGAATAGGTATTTTCTAGCCAAGTCTTCATGCTACATATGTTTTCATGCTAAATCTTAGTCCTACATCGTCATTCTACATACGTCTTTATGCTATATCTTCGACCGCATCATCATTATTCACCAGATGAAACATCGGTCAAATGGTGCTTGCATTTGACCGAGCATTCAGCATATAATTTTTTTTTAATTCTTGGTAGTATATTCTAGGTCAGTCATTATTTAACATAACACATAAACAAACAAACGCCATACTCACTCAAAACATACCATGTTTGACGGAAACATTTACATATCACACACAATCATGGCCAGAACCGGAAAATGTCCCTTGATGGGAAGAAAAATTGTGTTATCACCGTGAATCGAACCCAGGACCGGCGCAGCGCCAATTGGATCATCAAAATATAAACCACAAAAATTCCAAACTTCTCACCAGCTCCGTGACCTCTTCCTTCAAACTGGAATGGACTCCTATAAGGAACGGCGTCGGCGTCGCCAGCACTTCCGCTAGTCCCGCGGGTAACAGCGGTATGTATACGTGAGCGTAACGGAACGGGAACATCAGTGCTGCTAACGCGCGACATGCGGCCGCGAGCCGGGCAGATGCTAGCGACACCAGCAGGACTTTATGCTCGCTCATCACTGCGCACCAGAGTGTCACCGAGTTGTGGATGCCTGGAAATTAAGAAGGTTCTTCTTATGTTCCTATACCTATAAAATTGTTTAGTATGTGAATAATGCTCTTCAATCAATTAATATGTTTGACGAGTCCATGCCTGTGTGTGTTACACGACAATCTTAAATGATGTTAGATTATTGTATGATTATAAATAATAATAACCAAATTTTTTTTTTCACATAATTATGAATGCAAAAAAATTTGGGATTAAAAAAAAATGAATTCCTTTATTCTACTAATATTATAAAACCGGAAGTTTGTGTGTAAGTATGTTTGTTCCCCCTTCACGCTTTAACGGCTGAACGGATTTGGATGAAATTTACAATGTACATAGCGTATACCTAGGATTAACACATAGGCTACTTTTTTAATTGATAATAGCGGGCGAAGCCGCGGGGCACGGCTAGTATTCTTATATTTCTGTGTAATTTTTATAACTTATACCCCGGCTTTGCACGGGTCTAATTTATAGAATTACTTTTTTTTTTAGCCTTTGGTAATATATATATATACTTTATGAACAGGAGTTAAAAGCGACGTAAGTTACGGGATTACTAATTTAAACATTAATAAAAGAAAAGGTTACATGTGAGTTAACCGTAAAATATAGAGATACTAGCCGTGCCTAGCGGCTTCGCCCGCTATTATCAAGTTAAAAAGTAGCCTATGTGTTAATCCCAGGTATAAGCTAGGTACATTCCAAATTTCATCCAAATCCGTTCAGCCGTTAAAGTGTGAAGAGGGAACAAACATACTTACACACTTACACACAAACTTTTGAATTTATAATATTAGTAGGATACTATCGCGGAGTTTTCTATAGGATTTTAGATGAACTACAATTTTCTAGTACATCATTTTCATATCTCTTAAGCCTACGTAAGCCATGTAAATTATTATTTTAGTGACTTGGTTGCAAAACTTTGTTTCTTTCTACTTACACCTATCTAAATAAGGTCTTATTAATAAGCCTTAATAATTATCTAACTGATACTGAAAACCGCATCAAAATCCGTTGCGTAGTTTAGGAGGAGTTACCGGGTAAAAAGACGCGGAAAGTGAGTTTGTTTTATAATATGTAGAAATAGAGAAGAGAAGTTTGCAATCACGTATTATTGTCGACAAAAATGCCCGACCAATTAAGTAGGTTTGTTCTGGTCGTCAAAATACGATTTTCGAATTGATACGACAGTCGATTGGTTGAAATTTCAGTTGATTCGATGTTCATAACAAAAGAAAATACGAACGCGTATTCGACGTCGATGTAAAGATAAATCTATGCCCGGAATAGTCCCCCTGGTTTAAGACATGTACTATGTCGTTCTTCTGGGAACTATGTTTACAGGCCGTGGCGCGCAGCGTTTGCTTCAAAAAGCAAGAAGAAGGAGAATTTTAAAATGCATTGAACTACCCGTTGGCTAAGTTGATGGTGAGCGTTCGCCTTCTAAGCAGGGGGTATCGGGTTCAATTCCCGGCGGAAACACAAGTTTTCTCATCAAGGAATACTTGTGTTTTTAGTTCTGGTTGTGACGATGTGTGTGATGTGAATGTTTCCGGCACCCACAACGCAAGTCAACGAACTTAGTGTGTGGCTGTGTGTGTGAAAGCGTTTATGTTTTCATGTTACATTGAAAAAAGTAATGTCTACTCACCCAGTAGCCTCAGAAGCATGTGGATACTTGTTTGTGTGAGTGGTAAAGGGGGCGCGGCTGGCGGCTGCAGCGCTTGCCTGTCCCCGGCGCCTATGCTGAATCGCACCATGGGACCCCCCGCGGGGGGCACCAAAACGCCCCCCACTAGGTTACCCACCAGCGTCTCCAGAGGCACGCCGAGATTCTCCACCCAAACCGTGTAGATTATGCCTAGGCAATTCTGGAAAACGGTTGAGACTGGCTTAGAATTGGTATAAAAGAAAATACCAATTTAAACGCAAGAACAACTTAAAAAACCCGACTTCATCGCTTTATCGTCGGAGCCCTTGAATAATGCGTATTTAAATAATTTAATGTGTAAATGAATTAAATACGCATTATTGAGAATAACTAAAAAACTACTGGTCAGATCTTAATCAGATTTAAATGGGACCACATGGGAAGCACCAGCTTTCAAATCATCAAAATCAATTCACGTAGAAAAAAGCTCTGAGGCAACACATAAAAAAACAGTCGAATTGAGAACTTCCTCCTTTTTATTGGGCGGCAAAGCACTGCGCTCGTCTCCCTAAGATATGAGACGTTAAATCTCTCTAAGCTATGTAATTTCACTGGAAAAATTGCGCTTCAATCCGATATAAAGTAATGTTTGCACACTACTGACTGAATGTCTGGCAATGGTTGTGGAACTGCCCCAGGCGGACTCTGCAAAAGACTCCTACCACTACAAAATATGCTGAATCTTCGGCAGCATTCACGCTTTTCGTCACGTAAAATATAACGTACATATGATATGTTATTACACAAATAAAGAACAAAAATTTAACAACTCACTCTGAAGGTATCTATGTAGTCCTGCCTTGAGACGATAACTAGACACTTTGGCGCGTACATGATACTGTGGTGGGTGATGTTCGGAACTGGCCTCGTGGACTCTAGGGACTCCTCGTCCTGGAACCAAGGAGTTCAATATTTTAGTATATTTGTCGTCGTGGAGGGAGAGAACAGACACTGAGGAAAGACATTCAAAATAAAAGTAAAAACGTTTATTGGACGATTAAAAACATCACTAAAATATTTACTCATCAAGACAACAACATATTGTTTCTATTTACTTTTTGTGTCCAACTGCTGAGCAAACGCCTCCACCAGTTTCTTCTCTATGCATGTGCACGCGTTTTTAAGTGTGTGTGTTTGTGTGTGAGAGTGTGTGTGTGTGTGTGTGTGTGTGTGTGTGTGTGTGTGTGTGTGCGCGCGCGCGCGTGGATGCGTGTTGTTTGTTTTCTCTTCAGGGTGCAACGGAAGAGCGGTTTTAAGACTCTGGATTTTGTAATCCGTACTCTGAACCCCAAGACACAGTCCCTAGATTTTGGGGTTCAATGAAAACATAGGCAGTTCAACAATAAACATTTTTAAACGTTTACAATGCTATTATTTACCTTTACCGCGAAGCACAGTCTTGGTATGGATTAAGCATAAGTTATTACTTATAATTTCTGATGCATTATATTTTACATCAGTGGTAATCTCTCTGTCAACGTCATCATATAGTGTGTGATATCTAAGGTAAAGTATATAACGATCAAAAAAATTTTTTCCATTCAATTGTGTGAAGATAGACGATTTACAAGTAAGACAGGCTCGAGTCGCTTACAAATAATATATAAAAGCTTTAGATTGCTTGGTTCCTTACAGCTACGTTAGTCGTAAGGTTTAATACTCATTTTCATCCCCATGGGAAACTAGCTTTTGATAGAATGTTGACGCTGGGAAATGACGCGTTCCATTTTTTATCTCTGATAGGCTAGGGTTAGTAAGTGACGATGTGGTATAGGGTAGTAAATTCGCTAGGAATAAAATGGCTCGCGAAGAATAAGATATTTGACGTGAAATTCATTTCGTCGGAAATTTATTTTTTTAGATAAGTGATGGTATGTTAAAGACTCTCAAGGATAGCTGTCGGACACCATTTTGTGGTTTTTAACAGATTTAAACTATTGATGATGGTAAACTACGAGTACTACTGTTCTATACGTGTTTTCGCCTAGCAAGGTAAGCATTAGATAAATCAATTAAAAAGAATTACATGGGCCGTGCGTGGTAAAGATTATTGATGATAAGGCCGCCTGTTGTAACACTTGTTTGTTACCTGTTCTTTATCAAATGACCACTTCATTTAATTTCATCAATAAAGTTTTGATTGAATTAATTCACAAGAGTAATCTCTCTATCCCATAGAGGCACTTATGAATATAGAGACACTCATGCCTCCGTGATAGGATTCGAAACCGTGACCACCTAAACCACCGCTGAGGTAGCGCCGCTTCATCGTCTGGTGGTCTGGTGAATCGATTTGATATTATTATATGTGTTACCATGTTACAGATAAAACAATGTGGGAAATGGGATTAGGGCATTATATTAGGTTACCCATTGACGCAAGTTGTGTGGGTGGAACGGGAAATTCATGGCCTAAAATCTCGCACACAAGGGAATATTCTTGAGTGTTTGTGTCGATTAGGAAAGTGTTATAAAAATACAGCCTTTTTTATGCTATATAGGTAAGCATTTGGCCGCTATCTAACCTGATGGAAAGTGATGATGCGGCCGAATATGAAGCATGCTTACCTAGAAGATACCTTTTCACTCTAGACTTGAAGACTCCCAGATTATACTGTTCAGGGAACAAAGACGCGGGCAGCGAGTTCCACTCCTTCGCTGTACGGATGACAAATGTAGAAGCAAAACGCTTCGAGCAGACATGAGGTATGTCAACCATAAATGGATGACGTTGATCAGTTCGTCTTGTGGTCCGATTATAGAAAGGGCATGGGGGAATCAACTGATGTAATTCGAGTGCACACTCTCCGAAATGTAAGCGATAGAACACCGATAGGCTAGCTACCTTACGTCGATGACTGAGGCTCTGCAACGTGGACTCAACAAGAACCACGATAAGACACAATATATATTTTTAATTTACTTCAAACATGACATAAACACTTTCACACTCACAGTCTTATTTTGATGACTTGTGTCGTGGGTGCTGGAAACACTCTCACAACACACACAATCACACCCAAAACCAGAAATACAAATTCCGCTTGGGGAGAAAACTTGTGTAACTTATGTCCACTGGGAATCGAACCAGATACCCGCTGCTTAGAAGGCGGACGCGCATCCATCGCCCAAGTAGCATTGGCCATGGTCTCGAGAAGACTAGAGAATGTGGGTATCAGCGTCGGAAAGGGCGAGTATTGTCTGTATTGTCTATAAAATAATTTTAAGAGACATTACCTAAACTATAACTCTGTAAAGTTAACAAAACTTAGCTTCAAATATAAATCTATATATTCTATTCCACGTTGAATCATCAATGGTTTTCGCATGAAAACATCAACAAATTACACTCGCAGATGTAAACTCATCAAGCTCCAACCGTCGTCGGTAAACGACAGCCACTTGACTACTCGGATATTAAACACAGAATTGCGGCGTTATTAAAGTGGAAAATGAGATTTTTATTACTGCTTAGTGTTGCCAGTAATAAGTGAAGAATTAATCACGAGTTTGGAAATGGTCCCAAACAATAAACAACTTGCCCTTACGCTCTGCGTACATAAATAATTTCCTCTTTCCTTATAGGCCAAGATCCCAGAAAGAATAGCACTGTATTGACTACGTCATTTTAGCAAATCTGACATTTCGAAATTGACTAGTTTGATAAATTTGCTCTTATTGCATTGCAGATATTTTCTATAGAAGAGGCATTGATATGGTACCCCAAGCAAAATATAATATGTACAATTTGATCTTCTGGCGGAAGTGTCGAAAAATATTTGGCAAATTGTACTGCCCGTTGGCTTAATTGGGTAGCGTTGGCCTTCTCAGCAGGGGTATCGGTTCCCGGCGGGAACACAAGTTTCAAGAAAAAATATTGTATTTCTAACTCCACACTGGCGGTAACGTAACTTTGGTACGAATTGTATTAAATGACCCTTTTCAATGCCTTCAATGCAGAAGGAGATGATAATATGTCAAACAAAAATAATTCAAAGAATTTAAAATAAAATCTTGAATTAAACTTCCAGAGTATTGCGGCAGAGCGGTATCATACTCAAATATTTCGAGCTTTCAAATTCCTGGCAACACCACCATCCCTCCCTTAGCCATTAGGGGGGACGTAGGATAACACCCTTTGCGGCAGACACCCACTCAGCCCTGCGGAATTTCATTTCATCTCGCATTTATGGGAATACCTAACGCTTTTTTCGCTATTCGGAGAATACATGACAATTGTAAAGATATTCCAGTAAACCTGAGATTTGGAATTGCTCATCACTTTTGAGGAGTCCTAGTATCCAACAATAACGGCATATGTACATAAATAACTTTAGATCAGATCCAGAGCAGAGAGAGACGGGATTTAAAATTTATTATCAAATACAGTGAGAATGTGGCTGACATTTTTCTTTTTCACACTAACAACCCCACATTAAGTTCAAAGACTTGTATCGTGGGTGCCGGAAACATTGACATCACACACACATTACACCCAGAACCAGAAGCACAAATATCTCTTGGGATCCTTCCCAAATTCCTATTTGTGCTCCTACCGGGAAACGAACCCAGGACCCACGGCGCAGAGGGCAGACATCTGCCAACTGCTCCAACTGGGTCGTCAAATTATTGTTTAGTTATGTGTTATTTGTTTACTTATCGTTTGGGCAAGTGGGCAGTCCCAGGACCGTCAGCATTAAGCCACCCGAAGGGATCCATTGCATGATTAATGACTATAATGTCATGGTTAATAGTAACACATTCAGACTATTTTAGACGTTCGTCATTTAATGACGTATCTTGATCGCCTACATTCACAAACATCAAAAATGTTAGTCGAATTGGACGTACCTCAGGGTTACTAATAAAAGTTGAGTATTACTTTAGATACAATATAGAAAGAAAGAAAGAAAGAAAAAGCGTTTATTTACACAAAATCACAACACAGCACCAGAAACATAAATAATATAACAAATATAATAAAATAATACATTGGAACACTTCGTGTGCTATGCTGTGAATTTGTGCATAAAAGGATTACTCCTTCAGCATTGTGCTGCGAAGAGAAACCTCGCAACGCTGGTTTTCAACTCACTCCCTGTATACTCAAGTTAAGAAATCATAAATAGGTATATTTGTAGTGGATAGGTTATTTGTTACATAAAATAAAGTAATTTAATAAATACTTAATGTAAGGTCTAGTAAGGTACATATACTTTATAGGTACATACTTCAATAAACAATTATACAATTCAAGTTAATTTTACATTAAGTACATACAATATGAGTTTAAAACCTTTAATCCCTCTGATCATTTTGATAATCTTACAAATACAATTGCGTATTTGATTGTGATCTATGGAAATGATCAAAGTTGCGCGGTATCCATATTCTAGGTAACTACGTGCCTTTGGGGCTGAGCCATTTCTTTTTATCTATAGATATTAATATGACAGCGAATTCACATGCAAAACATGCACGCAATATCATTAGTTGGTCTCTTAAATTGGTTCCAAAACAAGTGTAGTCTATTTAAGTACACTCTCGATTACCTGTATCCATAAACAAAGCTATTAAACCATTACAAAATTACAACATAAGTGCAAACAGAATATTAAAGCAGTTATTTGAACCTCCTTTCCAAGTTATAGCATAGTTTTACTAGTGTTGTGTACTCAGCTGTAGCATGTTATACCTAAAATGTAACAGTCAAGAGTCATGATCCTCGAGTGAGCAGTGTCCGATGTGTTATAAGTTGAATGATACATGATATGATACATAATGTGATGTATAGGTACCAATTTTATTAGTATGTGCCTAAACGCAATGACCGAATTCTATTCATAGATCAGTCCACGTGGCCTCAGAATACTGAATAGAACAGTAACATGGGATTGAACAGTTCATAGAATAAGAAAAACAAAGAAAATTATAATTTCAATAGCATTATACGAGCATAATATATTCTTTAATCTGCGCATAATATACATAATATCACAAAATGATATTTCTACTTATTTTCTACTAGCCGTGTCACGCGGCTTCGCCCGCTATTCTCAATTTAAAAAGTAGCCTATGTGTTAATGTCCTAGGTGTAATCTATGTATATATAAAGTATATATATAAAGTATATATAAAGTATAATCTATGTACATGCCAAATCCGTTCAGGCGTTAAAGCGTGAAGAGGGAACAAACATACTTACACACATACTTTTGCATTTATAATATTAGTAGGATTTAGCAGAGTCTGATTCCAATAATAGGATTCTGATTTTACAAATAAATAAACAAATGCTTTCACACTAAGTTCAATGTCTTGTGTAGGTGTGTGCCGGAAACATTCACACCACAAACACAACCACACCCAAAACCAGAAACACAAATTTTCCTTGGGGAGAAAACTTGTGTTTCCACCGGGAAATAGATCCGGAGATCTGCGGTATTTTCGATTATAAGTAAATTTTTAATGATCGTACAATATTACGTATTCCAATACCACTTATAGCGTAATCTCAATATGTCTCACGTCAGAACTTCTACAGTTTCGACATTGCAAAATTTTACTATAGACTCAAAGACGTCTTTTTTTTTTTATTTGTGACAGGCTAGTGTTTGACCACTATCTCACCTGATGGTAAGTGACGATGTGATCGAAGCTGGTAAACACACTAGACCTGGAATACGCAGGCTCTCAAGGATAATTGCCGGAACACCGTATTAGGCTTGGCGGCAGACTTTCACCTTGATGGTGGTCTATGTATAACAAACTTGAGTCAGTTGTGTTTTGTGATTTGGTTTGTGATATAGGACTTTGGCTTATACGCACTTGGCAATGTAACGCGGTTGATTTCTCCAGAAAACCTTAACAAACAAACGTAACGTAGTAGGAACTCTTAATATTGTTTTTATTTTGTTGTTATACTTACATTTATATCGTTCTACATCTTTTTTTTCTGAGTCAAACTACGGGCCAATTGTTACCTACATTTCAATTGTGCCTACATTTCATAAAACGATATACTATAAAAGACATAATATATGATAAGATATAATATAAAAGACCAAACCTACAAGACATCGAGCTTATAAGTAACTCAAGTGCTCAAGCCCACTACCACTTATATTATATACTAGCCGTGCCCCGCGGCTTCGCCCGCTATTATCAAGCTAAAAAGTAGTCTATGTGTTAATCCTAGGTATAATCTATATACATTCCAAATTTCATCTAAATCCGTTCAGCCGTTAAAGCGTGAAGAGCGAACGAACATACTTACACACTTACACACAAACTTTCGGATTTATAATATTAGTAGGATAGTAGGATATTTAATATTACTGTCCTAGTGTCCTTTTTTAACTATAAACAATTACAATAGATTTAAGTTATTTTAAAATATTAATTTGCCACTTGTGAATCATCATACATCGTGAAAAGTATCAACAGTTCATGCAAAAGTCTAGAAGGTCTAAATCATTTCTTTTATTTATCGTGTAACATCAAATTATACTAAATCGACAGTTACAAACATACAGTACACTCGTACACCGTGATATAGATCTGTCGTGCCTCGGGAGCAACAGACTTCCGCCGGAGACTCGGAAGCGAAGCAATTACAAGCATAGGCTAAGCTGGATGAGCTTTACGAGCATCGACATTTTAACGAAGAGCAAGCTGTCTAAAATCGGTGACTTTTCCAATGATATCCTGTGTCAATCTTTAAACTCAAATAAGTCGTTCGCTCCGAATTGAGATCTCGCGCCTACATTTTGTCTTATATAGAGAAAGACTTGTGAGGTTAATAGCTTATATATTTTTTTTACAAGTAATAATTGTTTGATATCTGTTTGTTGATCAAGTATAGGATAATACGTATGTTTCCGTTCTGAAAGTGTAGCCGTTTTTGCAGTCATTTAAATGACCGCACTTGCAGATGTTTAGCGTATATTATGTAAACATAAGACCACACACACTCTTTCTCTCACACACTCACACAAACACACGCACAAACGCGCGCGCGCATTAACAAAAAAATTACAATGCTATAACATTTAATTATTATCTTTTTTATTATTATTTTTTACTATATAAAAATAAGTCGGGTTTTCCTTCCTGACGCTATAACTCCAGAACGTACAAGCCGATTTCCACGGTTTTGCATTCGTTGGAAAGGTCTCGGGCTCCGTGAGGTTTATAGTGGCGAAACGGAGTTCGCCGGGTTGGCTAGTTATTTATAAAACTTATAATAAACTGCGTCCATAAAGACATGTAAATTCACGAGTGTGTGTGTGCTTACAATAATCAATATGACAATGGTGATTGATCGCGTTCATTTTGCAAGAATGATTATTTTTCATCTTATCCGGTTTCAATTATTCTAGAAGGGTTAATATTTTTTTATCCGACTACGGCGAAGCAAAATAGAGCTTACACATCTTGCATAAAAATGAACAAAGGACTATCGATAAACATTACAGAAAACCATGGCGCAATATTTTTCGGCTTATGTTTAAACAATCACCAGATATAATGAAATATAGCGCCCAAAAAATCGTAAGTACTTACCAGAATTTAATCCCCATTTTAATATGAAATTATCACTAATAAACGTAAAGTCTGCTAACCTAAAAAAGGCAAGTATCTTCAGAATAATCGCTGAGCTACCCAAAAAGGCCACGCATGCGCCAAATATGTACTCACATTTTATTTAAAAATTTCATCCAAATATGTTACTATAAATCAATTTTTTCGTATTATAAATATTTTTGTATTAATTATTAAAAAAAATTACCTTAACCTACTGTTATCCGATTCGGTTCTGTCACAGGAAATTTTATTTTATTTTTGGTGGCCATCGAAATTATACCCCAAGTCAAAATTTGGTGCACGCATGGCCTTTTTGGATTATCAAAAGTTTTTGTAGTGCAGGCATGACTTAAATAGCCCGAAAGATTTTGGTACAGGTTTCATTGATTTGTAGATATTATATTTTTTTTGGATGAAGCTGTTTAGGGCAACGATTGTTTTTTTGGCGGTAAATTTCATCCCATCCTTATTTAATATTATCTTGACATAATACACTAGTGAACCATTTTTCGGCTCACTAGTGTAGATATTATTTCTTCTACAGTGTCAATACTTCGTATCAGGTTTGATTCCTGGGGGGAACACTAGTTTTCTCCCCAAGAAAAAAATGTGTTTCTGGTTTTGGTTGAGATTGTGTTTGTGTGATGTGAATGTATCCAGCACGAACTTAGTGTAAGGCTGTTCGACTGCATGTATTTTCACCGATTTCTTCAACATTTGTGGACCGATTCTCAGAATTCTTTTTTTGTTTGGTAGATATACTTCAAAGGTGGTAATATAAATTTAAATTAAAATAAAATATAAATTTTATCGAAATCAGTCAAGCCAAAATCAAAATATAAGCGGTTATCGGTTTTTTTTTAATTAGGCTTTCCTTACGTTTAAATTATTAACTTGATTAACGCGGGCGAAGCCGCAGGAATTACATAAGGGTAAACGTACTAACAGGCTTCTATTAGGCAAGTGTGACTTTTTTTATCAGGCGATTTTTTATACCTATCATAAAGCCATATACACGACAATCAGCGAAATAAAATAAAACATAAATTGAAACTCGATACAAAGACATCCACACTTTTTAATCAAGAATCCAATCTGGCATCAAGTTTCTCCACTCATCAGGATTTATTAAAAGACCTGAAGGCATCCCTGATATATAAATCTACATTGCTTTGTAGTTAGTTGAAAAACGCGCTTTATTGCCACAGTTTAAGGTACCATTGGGTAAGATTAAGTTTTTTCTCAGTGAAAACATTCAGGATATGCAATTTTATACATTGCTGGAACGACTCAAGGTTCAAACCTATTTGTTTAGCGTGGTTGCTGTAAAAGTTGCTCAAACAACGAAAGTCCGGTGGCGCTTCCTGCGATCAAAGATCCGAATCAGAGGTTCACAAACAAACAGATCGACAAATCGTGAGTCACAGTTTGAATTATGTGTGCTTAATGAGATTTATTTCGGTAGTAATAAGAACAAATATGTTTCCTGGGGTTGTCCGATTGATATACGTTCCGATGGATGCGATACTGGGTGGTTAATCGACTGCCGATAAAAGTACTATCTGACGATGTTAATGACCTCTTATAGATAAGTATATTTTAAGGGCCAGATGTAAGTTAATGCGAGCACTATTTTTAACCAAGGTAGTCCATATTCTACCGTACTATATATTATTAGAGTAGAAGATTTTTTTAAATTATGGCAGTTACGCTAAGTCATGTGTGATATGTTTAAATTACGTGAAAATTTGCCTAAAAATAAATCATATAAGCCGACGTTGCTCTTCGTCTAGTAAATATACGTATATAAAATAACTTTTACACTGTTTTGGAATAAAATAACAATAAAAAGTGGTTTCTAAAAGAAAATAGAATTGATTTGCTTGTTATCTAATTTTTTCCTTATATTAGTTACTTACATTTTAAAATGTTATTGGATATTCTTCGTGTTATTTCTCATATTATAAAGATTCCGTCAAATTTTAAATCTATTTTTGTTTATCAGATTTAGTTATGAATGCCGAAAAAATGGGTTTAAAGTCACACGTTTTAGGAGACACTCTGGTACTCTCCTTGAAACTCTTATAAAATGTTATGCCATAGTTTACTACTTCTAGAGGAGAATAGCCGGATATCCGGTCATACGAAAGCAATTTTTCCCAAGCTGAAACGGGGCGATTTCGCTGGCGCTTCGCGCTCTCTCGGCCAATTCCTTATGGCATGAGGTTACAAATAAACCTGATGAAAAACTAAAGAGATAAAAGAGGCACTTATCTTCCACTAGCCCGATGAAGGGGAAATTCTTTCCATATATATATATTTATTTAAATGACCAGAGCAGGCATGTGCAGGTCTAAAATTACCCATACAGCTCAATTTACTGTTTGTATAAGAATTTAAACAAACCCCTCGAAAGTGTAATAAAACAGAGTTATGTTCACGATAATTGCTTCAGGAAACCACTGTTGTAAATGAATTGGAGAATAAAAATAATCTTCTTTCGTTTGAACGATAGCGAGAACATTGCCGATTGAGTACATATATATACACAATACTAACACTAGCCTGCACACTAGTCTTTCGTACAACATAACATAAACGCTTTCACACTCGCAGCCCCACACTAAGCAATGTCTTGTGTCGGTGTGTGCCTTCTTTAGGGAGAAAACTTGTGCTGCCACCGGGAATCAAACCTGATACCCCTGCTTAGAGGGCGGTCGCTAGTTTTTACAAAAATATTTGTTTAGTCTATTTTGACCTGTGTAACTTTTTCGTATTTCTATAACAAAATATATTTATCTACTTCAAACAAGTAATACTTTTAAAAGTTTTTTACCAGTTGTTATAAAAATAGACTAAAAGTAATATAACCAGAGAACTTGTCAAGACTACTCAAACGAGCTCAAACTCGGTGAGTTTATTTTGTTTAGTTCAGAAGTTCCTATGGCCATCTTCCGTTTCCATCATCAGTCCTGCTCCATGGTATAATATTGTCACATAATTACACCAAATTTGAGTCCAATCGGACATTGGCAAGTGGTTCTAGTGGTAGACGACCCATTTGGCGCAATGGAAAGGTGCCCGCCCTCTGCGCTGTGGGTCCTGGGTTCGATTCCCGGCAGGAGCACAAATTCCTTCCCAAGGGATATTTGTGCTTCTGGTTCTGGGTGTAATGTGTGTGTGATGTGAATGTTTCCGGCACCCACGATACAAGTCTTTGAACTTAGTGTGGGGCTGTGAGTGTGAATACGTTTGTTTGTTTTGTTTTCTAAATTAGCTTGCAAGATTTGATTACAGACC
The DNA here is from genome assembly GCA_948107665.1 of Lomographa bimaculata. Classification (NCBI taxonomy): domain Eukaryota; kingdom Metazoa; phylum Arthropoda; class Insecta; order Lepidoptera; family Geometridae; genus Lomographa; species Lomographa bimaculata. The sequence continues at coordinate 4,390,436 of OX403602.1, read as the reverse complement.
GACAAATCGATGGACAACGGGACTGGTGAAACTAAAGAAAAGCTTATAAAAACAGTAGGCTCATTACCGTCGCTTATTGAAGCGATAATTATTATATGTAAACGTTCGTGTGGACTATTATAGGTATACATGTCTATCTACATGCCCTGTCTAGACACAATCAGACAAACGACCCAGTTACTTTTGTTATGCATGTCAAGTGGAGAATGACTCATGTCAATTAATACTTTTTGTACATAAGCTGTAGTGTTAATTGATGTGTCTATTTCTAAACAAGACGAAAGTATCCTACTAATATTATAAATCCGAAAGTTTGTGTGTAAGTGTGTAAGTATGTTTGTTCCCTCTTCACGCTTTAATGGCTGAACGGATTTGGATGAAATTTGGAATGTACATAGATCATACCTAGGATTAACACATAGGCTACTTTTTAACTTGATAATAGCGGGCGAAGCCGCGGGGCACGGCTAATATTTAATAAACTAAAACCCGACTATTAAGTAGTATAGTTTTAGCACTAAATAGCTTTCAATGATATTGAACCAAACAAACTGTTCTGCATGTACTTTATAACCTAATGCGTTTTACATTTTTGAAATGATATTTTAGAACTCTATCAAATAGAATCAGAGCATACTTTCTGGGAGACCCAATTTAGCCGACAACTAATCGATTTTTTATTGCCGTTAGTTTGAAAAACTATTCCATATTTTTTTAATAAAGTTGACGCATATTCTTTATAAGTAGTATTTAATGAGGTTTTATATTAGTTGAGTGATTTTTTTTTATTTCGTCCACATGTTTTATGCTAGATAGGCAAGCATTTCACTAGTCTATATATATAGGTATCTCCTAGACAAACATGTCACATCTTCGACCGCATCATTATTTTCCATCAGGTGATATGGTGGTCAAATGTTTGTCTAAAAAACATAAAAATGAAGTCTCCCCTGATTTAAAGTAACTATGCCGTCTAGTTACTAGCTTGCCCAGAATATACATATTCACTCAGGACAATATTAATATTTTATCAATATTATTTTTAATAATATTTTATAATATCAAATCAAAATCGTTTATTCACATGGGCCCCAAAGAGGCACTCATGAAAGTTAATGAATCTATTGCCAGATTCGCAAAATTACAGCCATCTCGAGAAGATATTATATTCTATATGGGCCCCAAAGAGGCACTCATGAAAGTTAATGAATCTATTGCCAGATTCGCAAAATTACAGCCACCTAGAGAAGATATTATATTCTATATCAATATAATTTATAAACAATATTATTATTTTTTTTGACTTAGACTATTTTATATAGATTTACAACTTTCTTCCACGGAAGTACCAAACTAGCTGTTCTTCAAGGTATTGTTATGTTACATCTCTTTAACGAAGAGTTGCTACAAAACTTCTGAGAAGTAAGCGCAAGAAGGAAAATTCAATGAAACTTCGCGAAACTGTCGGAATCTAATTTACGAATACTTTGAAAACTCACTTCGCCTTGAGGCAATAATAAATAAATTAGAGCAAAGAATAAATGTTTCCCTTGTCCCGAATACCGCACTTCACAGACAAACAGACTTCCTGAACTATTACAAATATCTACAGAAATTATCGCCACGATTTGCAAGAATTACTGCGAATCATTAAAACTTAATTTCACTATAATTATTGAGAATGTAATGTAAATAAGCAGAACTAAAGTATGTAATACTTCTTCAGTTCTGCTTATTTTATGCTAGGCAAGCATATAGTGAGACGACTCAAAAGAACAAAACCGTTTTAACTTGTTTAGTGTTAATGTATTAGTGTAATGTAGTGTTTTATAAGTGCTGCCTAAAAAGAACACATGAACCAAGTGTCGAAGACACTTGGTTCATTAATAGAGACAATAAGAAAAGTGTTAATGGACACATTCTTGAAAATTTTAAATCTAGCAGAATAAGTTAAATTTAAGTTATTAGCCTAATCTTGGCTAGAATGTAACAAAAATAGGGAACACGATATCGTGACCTATAATAGTAAAAAAAAAAAGGCAATCATTTGACCACGTCTCACCTGATGGAAAGTGACGATGCGGTCGAAGATGTGACATGCTTGCCTAGAAGATACCTATTCACTCTTTATTGTAGATAGATAGATAGATAGATAACGCTTTATTGTCACACCTTACACATAAATCACTTACAAAACATTTTAAACCTTAAATTAAAGTGTACAATCGGCGGTCTTATCGCTAAAAGCGATCTCTTCCAAACAACCTTTGGATGGAGAAGATATAATAATTCGGTGAAACGTGGGTGTAAATACAAGTTATGAGAAAATAGAAATATACATTAAGGTATATATATACATACTTAAACAAAATAAATTCTATAAGTCAATAATAATACATACACAATGTTTATAATATAAATACATATATACAAAATATTATAATAAAGTAAGGATATTTGTTACAGCTTGAATCATATTATGATATATATAAAGTAGCAGAACAGTTTGACACAGAAAAGTTATTGGGAGAGAAAGAAATTTTTAACTTGAATTTTAAATGTATTTCCTAGCAATGCCTTACGCAACACCAAAAGGCGCAAGATGTATTAATGGTAATGTAATAAAAGCATTACATGGTACCTATATCGAAATACGTACCACTATATTCATTATGTGCCTACACCACAAGGCACGCACGCAGAATATAAAACCGGTCAGAATCGATTTGCATTTTGCAAGTGGCAATTATAACGGGGGTTTGATTGAATCTATTTTACCGCGCACGCTAATTTGGATAAGATTATTTAATGACGCATCTTGTTCTACAGCCTTGCATTACGTCATTTCTGTTCTTGTGCACATGTTGTGTTCTTACCCTTTTAACCGACTTCAAAAAAGGAGGAGGTTCTCAATTCAACTGGTTTTTTTTGTATGCATGTAACGCGATCATTCCGCTGATTGATAAATTTTTAGTTTGGTAGATCATACTTCAGAGATCCCATATAATTTAATCGAATTTGATTGAGCGTTTCGTAACAAAATCAACAATAATTAAACGCAAGCAAAGCTTAAAAAACCGACTTCACCGCTTTATCTTCGGAAACTTAATCAGATTTAATGTATTGTACACGCATTATTGACAATAACTCAAAAACTAAAGATCAGATCTTGATCAAATTTCAATGGAACCACATGAAACTTACTAGCTTTCAAATTAAAAATTAATCATCAAAATCGGTTCACGTGGAAAGAAGTTATGAGGTAATATATAAAAAAATAAATAAAAAAAATACAGTCAACTTGAGTACCTCCTCCTTTTTTGGAAAGTCGGTAAAAAACAAAATATAAGCGGTAAATTCAGTTTGTTTACGCTTAGCTTGCGTTTAAATTATTTTCCCGACCACGGTACTGGTAAGCAGCAAGTCCTTTAACCCGGAGTTCCGCACGCCACATCCACATGCATTTCAGCATCTGGGCCATCCAACGTATGTTATTTATTGTTTACCGAACATGTGGGAACACCGGATGAGCTCTGAAGCATTCAGCTTTGAGGATGGTACATACCCACAGAATAAATAATAGTAATAAGTCAATGTACTATACATTTTAAAAACCCGAATGTGTAAAATGTGATGCATGAATATGACAGTTCGGCCGTCCCGATATATGTTTGCTTTTTGACAATTTATGCTAAAACAGTAATATAAACTGATGCGTTTGATACCCATATTGCTTTATATTATATTAGGTGCGCGTTCGCCTTCTAAGCAGGGGTATCGGGTTCGATTCCCGGCAGGAACACAAGTTTTCTCCTCATGGAAAATTTATGTTTCTGGTTCTGGTTGTGATTGTGTGTGTAATATGAATGTTTCCGGAACCCACGACACAAGTCATCAAACTTAGTGTGGGCTGTGAGTGTGAAAGTGTTTATGTTTACGTTTTTTAAGTTTATAAATGCTTTAACATTAGTGTGAGGCTGAGCCTCTCTCTAAGTTCGATGGATTGTGTCACCCAGAACCAGAAACAACAATTTCCCTTGGGGAGAAAACTTGAGTTTCCATCGGGAATCGAACCCTATACCTGTTGCATAGTGGGCGAACGCGCACCCGATTAAACCATCGTGCATCGGGTAGTTCACGGCAAGCAAGCATCACATACATTTTGGCATCGTGTCTTTACCAATTGCTTGGTCCACGAAGTACCGTACAAGGAATAATAACAATGATTATAGTATCTTAGGTACCACAATCGTAGCGTCATTGTCAGCACAGGAGATACGCTCCGTTCGCCGTAAAGAACGGCCCTTCTACGTTCACATAAACTTGGATTTACATCGCCGAATCGCTTCTGGCTGCTCCATTGTGATGTCAAGCACCAGCAAGACTTTTGGGGCGAGCTGATTCTTTTAAGTAGATCATCGACGAGAGGACCTAGTTGCTCGGTTGATGATTACCGTCACGCTTGCCAATATCTCTCTTGATCGAATATTCATTTTGCTGTTTGTTTGTAGTGTAAATGTTGTGTGTGTCATTAATAATAAATGTATTTTCTTTCTCTTCTTTCTTTATAATGGCTTACACATATAATTAAACGCAAGCAAAGCTTGAAAAACCGACTTCACCGCTTTATCATCGGAACCTTGATCCACCAGCTTTCAAATAAAAAAAAAACATCAAAATCGGCTCACAACGAAAGAAGTTGTGAGGTAACTTTTTAAGTCGGGTAAACGAGAACATCGTCAAAGTACGCATTATGCTTCACAAAATAGACATTATTGACGATATTTCAAGAACTACTGATCAGATCTTGATCAAATTTAAATGGGACCAATTAGAAAGCAACATCTTTCATACTAAAAAAAAAATTTGATATCGGCTCACGTGGAGAGAAGTTATGAGGTAACACAGATAAAAAAAAAAATACAGTAGACTTGAGTACGTCCTCCTTTTTTGGGAAGTCGGTAAAAAATAAGATATGCTGTCGCGGGCTTTTTTGAAGGACTTTATAAGATAAACATTTCCATTATACATTGGGTATATACGTGTAACTTAACGGTTTTTGCAGCGCATGCCAGAATAGCTCGCAGATGGCAGAATTTTTTCCTACTTACTTGACACTTATCATTATATTTTGGACAATTAACACAATATTTTTATAAATAATAGCCATGTGTTATTCTAAAGTATAAATAAGCTATATTAATGTAATGTTTCATTAAAATCAATTCAGTGGTTTTTGCGTGAAAGAGTAACAAACACATCCATACATACAAACTTTCGCGTTTATAATGTTATATAATGTAAGGATTAAATATAGTTTTATGTTTATTTCTCTTTAGGTTCAATTCTAAATTTTACATAATCCTGTGCGGTAATATACATAAACATTCATTACTCGACTACGGCAAAGGAGGGATTTGGTTTATTTTTGTAGATAACTAGATTTGAAATATTACTCGAAGCCAATAAGCTGAAAAAGAGTTCAAGTAAAAATAGTTTAAATGGCGGGACGTAGCGAGTGCGATATAACTCATAAAACCTACTACACTGTGTTATTACTGTAAAAAATCGTACTTTATTATTAAGTCCCGTAGAAAATTAGAAAAGTGTTATTTACTCCTTGCCAGAGTCTGTGTTCCCATATAAGTACAATCTTGGACTCTTCAAGTTGAGAGTGAATAGGTATTTTCAAGGCAAGCGTGCTTCCTCGTCGATCGCAACGTCACTTAACATCAGGTGAGATAGTGGTCAAATGTTTGCCAATCCCAGAAAAAAAAATTACAGATCTAACAGATACTTTCATCGCCGTGGTATCATCGCTACGAGCTACGTTTTCGTCGATCCCCTTTTGAAACATTCCTAAACAACTCGATAAAAGCAGCCCTTCAAACATAATGAACAATACTTATTCACGTTGGTAAGTCACGTAAAGCCGCCCGCAATTTTATTTGCTGCGGGCCGTTTTGTGGAATGAAGTGAAATTGTCTTTAAAAGGATGGTAAAAGGCATAGAATATGTTGTAGTTTGTGCTACCGTGTACGAGAGAGTTGCGCATAGGGCTGCAAAGATAAAGTTGTAGCCAGCTGTTATCGCATGTATATATCTTCGGTTTTCTTCGTAAATAACTGGGGTATTTCGTATGCGATACCTAATACTGACAGGCTGTTCCGCGTTTTTACGTTTTGGGCTGTTTAGGGGATGTGGTTTGGTATTATCATTGGAGGGTAAAAGGTTTGTCTATCAGTTAGTCATTATATTTTTTCAGTAAAACTTTAAGTACGACGTATTATTTCTGAGTTTTTGCTTAAACATTTAACTTTATTCATAAGTTTTTGTGAGTTGTTTTGTTTCCCGGTATTTTTTCTGTTTTTTTTTAATGATCATATATAAAAGTTTTAAGTACACAACGCTAGCGAACGTTTTACAATGCTAACTGATAAGGTTAAAATTATGGGCCTTTATATATTTTTTTTTCTAGAACATTGATGAATACGCATCAACAAACGTATGCTTTGACTTTATTAGGTGCGCGTCTGCCTTTTAAGCAGGGCTATTGGCTTCGATTCCCAGCTGGAACACAAGTTTTCTCCCCATAGGAAATTTGTGTTTCTGGTTCTGGGTGTGAATGCGTGTGTGATCAGTGATGTGAATGTTTCCGGCACCAACGACACAAGTCAAAGCGTTTATGATGGTAAATCACGTACCGACGCCACCTAAAAAAATGGTTTTTGCATGTGACCATGAATAGATCTATGTAATCTAAGTAAACTAGCATTAAAAATGAAGCTCAAATATTATAATTACATTTTTTATTTTTAATCTTGCTACTTTCTGAATTTTGTTATGTTAAAACACCGACGTCCAACTTTGTTGCGTAATTCCTCTCCATCCAAAGGTTATCTGGAAGCGATCGCTTTTAGCGATAAGACCGCCTATTGTACACTTATTTTGTAAGTAATTATTTTGTATTCTGTTTTGTCACAAATATGGTGTTCAATAAAGAGTTTATCTATCTCAAATAAGCTATAGAGAATGCTTCCCAAAGTACCTACACTAGACGAATAATAGGTACACCTGTCAGATTTGATTACGCCCTTCCGCCCTTTCGACAAGCACCTTGCAGCTGCCCCTACAGTTAGGCCATCAAGCGTGACCGGCAATAACTTATGTCGTAGGGTACCGGCATCAACGAGCCACTCGCAGCTCGTTGAGTACCGGTATAAGCTAAGATATGCCGCATGGTGCATTAATGGAAACAGAATTATCAGAAGTGACAAAATTAAAAAAAATTACCTCAAAGTGACACGGAGGAATGTAGCTACCAAGCATCTTAGGACCATCCTCACAAAACCAGCTATCAAATAAGACAATACCATTGAAATTGGTCAATTAACTGATGCTTTTGGAACTCGTTTGTCTCCCGAAGTTCCGTGAAAGATCTATGATGCAATAGAAACAGACAAAGGTTTCGAAATTATAGCACTCCGCCACATAATAAATAATTATTACAAAGTGACTCTACTTTTGGATCACGGGTTAATAGTTATGTTTTTATCTACTCGCAAGCTCTTTTTAACGATACATTACACGCGTTAAGTCAACAATCTACATATACAAGCCATTACGTTCGAAAGGGCGCCCCCATTTTTAAATCAAATCATTTTAACTACCATTTTCGGCTATAGACCATAGCTTTAAATATTATGTAAGAATTTGAAGTTATAAATTTTATTGGTTTAGAAGGCATTACCTCTGACAGAGTAATGCACGGACGGAAAAAGTTGTTGTACTCCCGAGCTACTCGTAACTTAGATCTCGCTTTGCTTGGTCGACAAGTTTTACGTGCAATAACATAAGCAATCCACTGTCATTTACTTTGCTCTTTGACCCTGTATATCTCATTGAAACAAATAATGTCAAGGGAGATGATAAAAGACGTAATTTACCAAAGTAACCATATGAAAAATAATATAAAAGATGCAAGCAACCAAATTAAAATCAGATATGGGCAAACCGGTTAGCATTTACAGAGTTACAGTGATGTCATTTCAGTGATTTAATGGAATGGCCGTAGTGGATGATATCACATGCGGTTTATAATAGGTATTGAAAACTATTTATATCTAGGTAAGTAAAAGTAAACAAAGAAATTAGAAAAACTGTTTAAGTATTAATGAAATTGTGGAATTAGAGGAACTTCACTAATTATTATAATAGTAATAAAGACTGACGATGTAAATAAGCAATAAACACGGTATCTAATGTGGTATACTGTCAAACACTAGATAGATAAAATGATAAAGTTACCGGCCAAAGAAGTATATTATGGAGTTTTGCCGCGGTGAAAAAATGGCGCTGTTGATTTGTATTTTTTTTTTTGCAATACCTGCGATTTTTCGAGAGTAACTGGGTCACAATGGTGGATTATTAACTGTTTATAGTTTGTAAACGTGCATGAGTGCAAATCTTATAAAGTTAAAATAATTTATTGTTGCTCCAACACTCCAACAGAAATTCTAGTTATTTTTTTTCGAACGGACTACATACTTCTGGTTGTTTGTAGCCTTTGCAGCGTCACCGGGCGGTGAAGTTCTAGTAAGGTTGCTACCACTTTTCATAACTAGGCTATAACTGGACGTTGACGCTTTTACTTGTAAAATATAAGAGTTCAAATAATATGTAATACCTACACTTGATACATTTTATTACTTGACACTGGCAAAATGCACAAATATCGCGAAGCAAAAATAATAATGAAAAAGTATAATATGTATAATTTATAAACATAAACGTTTTCACACTCACATCCCCACACTAAATTCGAAGACTAGTGTCGTGGGTGCCGGAAACATCACACACACAATCACAACCAGAACCACAAATCTTCCTTGCAGAGAAAACTTGTGTTCCCGCCGGGAATCGAACCCGTTACCCCTGCATAGAAGGCGAACGCTCATCCAACTAAGCCAACAGGCAGTTCCAGCATCTAGGTACTCCGAGACTAGTTAACTTTTTTTTCCTGTAGAGATATTCCATTCTCGCCAAATTTAGACCAAAGATAAACTGCACAATTACTCCAAGGTGGAATAAACAAAAACGCCTTACCATAAAGCTGTTTCCTCAGGGAATACGTATTATTTATAGGGTAGTTTACGACCGTCGAACGGACGTTGTTCGGTGAATGTTCCACAGACAAGGTACTAAGTTAGGGATTTAGGAAGGGAACGTCTTACTCTTCTTAGTATTAAGGGAAAAGTCGATAAATAATGTACTACAATGGAAACACAGTTTATACATCAGATACATAAACATGAAACAAACGCTTTCACACTCACAGCCCCACACTAAGTTCGATGACTTGTGTCGTGGGTGCCGGAAACATTCACATCACACACACAATCACAACCAGAACCAGAAACACAAATTTTCCTTGGGAAGAAAACTTGTGTTCCCGCCGGGAATCGAACCCGATAACCCTGATTAGAAGGCGAATGCTCATCTTAGCACTTTCACACACACAGCCATACACAAATTTCGATGACTCTGATGATCTGATTTGTGTCATGTGTGCCGTAACCATTTACATCACACACACAATTCTCCCAGAACGAGAAACACAAATCTTTCTTGGGGAGAAAACTTATGTTTCCATCGGCTGGTAGTCAAACCAACTCAGCTAACGGGCATGTGATGCTTAAAATGTTAAAAAAATATTATATATTCTTATGCATACTTTTTTAGTACTGAAACCGAAAGATATTTTGAAAATAAACAAGCAATACACATTAACATATCTAAATCGTACATTTTATAATAGATATGCCATCTCTATATGTACCTAGCTAATAAAGTAAATATTATAGTATTTATATTTATTAGAAAAACTTTAAACTAATTCATATTTTCTCTTCGCAAAAATGCAGAAACAATCGTTTTGTAACAGACCTATTCCTATATATATATATTGATATTGCTTGAACGTACAGTTGAACTTCGGACGCTTCTAGAAACAAAACAAACGGCTCAGTTGGCGCAGTGGGCTAGTCTCTGCCCTCTGTGCCGAAAGAACTGGGTTCGATTCCCGACAGAAGCACAATTTTCCTTCCCAAGGGTCATTTGTGATTCTGTTTCCGACTGTGATATAAATGTTTCCAGCACCCACGATACAAGTCTTGAACTTAGTGTGGGGCTGTGAGCGTGAATGGCTGTAATTTTGCGAATCTAGCAGTAGTCAATAACTTTCATGAGTGCCTCTTTGGAGCCCATATGAATAAACGATTTTAATTTGATTTGAATGCGTCTGTCTGTTCTAGAAACAAATCTCGACTATAAACCCACATAGTAAACATTGTCTTAAAGGTTTGTGATTCACGTTACGACCCCTCTTTTTTACGGCATCTCAATGAATGGAGCAGCTATTATTAGGAAGATAATAGGAAAGCAGTGACCGTGCTGCGTATAAAAGCCAGACCAAGTCATAGGATATGACTCACGGAGTCATTTGCCGTAGGATAGTGGGAATGGGAATCGGTCCGTCCCACTTGCGAATGTAAATCTTAACAGGTGGTGATAAAAGTTATTTTATATTGTGCAGTGTTTGCAAATTACAGAATAAGTCGACTCGTAATGATTGTATTTGTCTCGGAGATGAATTTGTGATAAGTTTACTTCAAATTGCAATATTATTTACACTATGTCGTTGCTGGAGAAGAATATTTACACATTACATATTTAACTTTAGCTAAGTTGTTTCATGTGTTTTAGTGTGCGGCTGTGAGTGTAAATGCGTTTGTTGTTGTTAATTTTGATTGACATTGTTTCCCTCTATGAAAAATGACTTCATTATTAATTTTAATTATGCAATTTATTTTTGTGTAAAACTATTTTCGCATGCCTAAAAGGTAAGTTTCAGAAAATCTATTGTTATTTAAATGATCTATAATTAAAACCTGTAATTGCAATCAATAAATAAATATGAATTTAAGGCGAGTATATTACTACTTTTTCATCCTGCAAATTCGGGCAAAGCCGCTGGGCACAGCTAGTTATCGAGGGCCTTCACTGTGTTACGACATTTAGTATGGTAAACCGATAAGTGCCGATTAACCCATATCGTTTTTTTATGAAGAAAATCAATCAGTAAAAGCCATTAACTATGAACCATCGAAACATCTATCACTTCATAAACTCTGGTGGGCATAAATTGTTCCATAAAAGAACTTGGGTATTTATTGACCGGCTCGTAAATATAACAGCGGTATTACAACATGTAAGTCTTTGTAATAATAATGACTACTTATCAAAAATAGAGAATACTGAGTTCATGAACAAAAAACTCTTTGAAAAAACAAGCAAACGCATTCAAACTCATGGCCCACACTTATTTAAAGACTTGCGGGTGCCGAAACATTACTATCACACACACTAAATCCCACCTCGAAACACTGATGTCCCTTGGAAAAGGAAAATTGTGCTGCCGGGAATAAACCCAGGACCCCAGGCGCAGAAGGCTGAGCCCACTACGCCAACTGAGTCGTCTAAAGATTTTAGTCTAACCGCTATGGGACTAAACACTAAACAGTGGGACGAGACTGTGGGACGAGCGAGGCATAAATCACATTTCAGTGCATTATAAAACAATTTCAAGATAAGTCGTCCACACACAGATTGTGCCATATACTCTGCAGGCCTAGGGCGGGTGGACACGATCCCCTGGGAAGTAGATAAAAATCTTTTCCCGTCTATATTTTTTTCCTCGCTCTGAGCATGGACGCACAGGTGGATATATTATCCACGGTGGATAAGGGGGAAACACCGTGACCCGTTGCTACGTCAAAATTAACCCCACGTCCTACGAACGAGGATAATTTCTCTCTAACAAATGTCAAACAGAGCAGTTTTATCCATTTTTCGTTGCGCCCATGTTATGAAGGGTGAAATACATATGTCTACGCGAATTGTCAAACAGGGATATACTTTCCCTATCCACAGCTTTCATACTGTATATAGTGGAGAGGACAATCTTGTCCCTTGTCAGTGGATAAAAACAGTGGATACAATTTATATCCCTACGCCATGCTAGGCCCGCTGGAACTAGTACTTTACTAATCGTGGATAACTAGTTCCAGAACAACCTAGGAGTCTAATACAACGACTTCAGCATGCGCCCAAGTTTGTGTATTGGATTAGGTATAGATGTTTCTATTTCGAAGCACGTGTTGTCGATGTGTACGTTCGTATGAAAATGTACTGCATCTCTGAGCTGCATCTCTTAGCCCTTGTGTTATTATATATGAGTAAATAAAGACGGGCTCGCCGCTCGACTCCCTTCACGCTTTGGCGAGCCGCCGCGCCGCGCGCCGTCAAGATTTTTTAAATTTGTATCTAAGCCAGTGTTTGGCCACAATCTCATTTGAAGGAAAACAAAAAAGCGGTCGATAAAGAAACACGCTTGCTCAGGATATATATATTCACTCTGTTCTTGAACAACCTCAGGCTATTATACTTTTCGGACAATACAATAACCGGCAGGGCGTTCCATTCTTATGTATAATGAAAATGAAAGCGAAACGCTTCATGCGGATGGTAGGTATTTTAACCAATAATGGATGCCGCATTGCCGTCTGCTTGCCTTAGATGATCGGTAGTAAAATAGTGATACGGGAATAAGATCATGAAGTTATGAATTCCCTTGAACTCTCTGCTTGACGCAATTTGTAGAAAAGGTTTGTGTAGGCTTGCTACTTTTATTATGTGCAAATGGGGCTATCGCGAACCAATCCGTGCCCAATGTGACTTCGGGGTACCCTATTCCAAACTAAATCGCACTAGCTTGTTTGCCCTTTGTGCCCTGCACATGGAATAAGCTGATTAACACCACAGACAATGGATTGTAGGTAGCATATTTCCATTCGATCTTAGTAATTGTACTATTGATACCCACGAAGTCCAATAATTCATAATAATGTCATGAAATATTATTTATGTATATTGTTTCATTAGGTTAGGTAATATAGATCAATGGCTTGAACTAAAAATATCATATTTAAATTATCAACAGATCCTCTACGATCACGATGCAAACTGATTCAGAGAGAAGAACCACGTAGTTTATATAGAACTCAGTGCAGTACATTTAGTACTCTAGTAGTAAATAGATATAACAAGGCTGGCTGACCGCAGCCAATGTAACCGGACGCTGGTTACTGGCTCCCGCATGTCATTGAATGTGACCAACGCCGTTTTATGTAATACAAGTGTGAGCAGATAGGTATAAGAGGTAGATGGCATGCTATGTTAAACACAGTTATTTCGATTTTTTAAAGATAATAAATGTTTTTCCTAATGCTATAGACATGACATTTAATTATGCCCGATAGGCAAGTATTTGATCACAATCTCACCTGATGGAAAGTGATGATGTCGCCGCAGATGTAGCATGCTGGTCTAGAAGGTACATATTCACTCTTGATTTGAAGACTTCCAGATTATACCGTTCGGGGAACAAAGACGCGGGTGCAGCACGGATGATAAACGTAGAAGCAAAACGCTTCGACCGAACTGGAGGTATGTAAACTATATATGGATGACGTTTGAGTGTCTTATTGTTACATGGTAAAACGGGCATGGTGGAATTAACCCGTGTAACTCCTGCGCACACTCTCCAAAATGTAAACGGTAGAATACCGATAGGCCATTCTAGACATAACTAAGGTAGGGTTTACATTTTGGACGATTTTACATTTTGTTTTTAGCGGGACCAGGATTCTGCGGCCATCAATATTTTGAAAATACCATCAAAGACCTATCTGAAATACCGCTGCACTTTTTTACCAAACATAACTAAGTACTCTCTTGATCATGTAACCTTTCATATAAAAATAATCGCATACAAATAGGTCGACCCGTTTTGGAGATAAATGGAAACATACGTTTTGCATACAATCTTTCACGTCTCGCCTAATGTACCTTCTCCGTTCCACCGTGAGTAAAAATCAATCAAAAGCACGTCAAGAAGTCCCGTTCTCCTCAAGCTACTTCATTACCACATATTCTAAAACAAACGCCGGATGCTAGCCATAATAACAATGGTACCATCCAATGAAAGCAAGCGCCATAAAAAGCTCTAGATGCGGCGCTGGCAGCATTCTTAAATAAATAAACTCTAATTATTATTAAATAAACTTTAATCGGTTACAAAGTCCTTCTTAATGGTTTGTAGGAACATGCGGGTTCACTGTGGTCTCTAATCATAATAATATCATATTAAGACCCATCAGCTTATGAATGGAGCTATACATATGAAGGGATGGAATGACGTAAACTTTCGACGTTATAGTACGCACAAGTGAAAAAAACATAAAGATTTCAAGGTAATCATCCTTATTAAAGAATCTAGTCGATAGTAGATGGCGTTTCCTAAATTTCAAAGATTATTTCAAAATATTTTAAAATATTCTGTCACCTTATTGATTTGATATGATCAGATTTCGCTCTCAAAAGTTCGAAACTTCATATATAGTGTTCTTTATTGTTACACCAACATATTATCGCTACAAGCGATTACATCCAGACAACTTTAGAATAGAGATGATTTTTATCAGAATAAACGCGTCACCACGCCACGCGAAAATAGAAAAGCATTTTTTTTATGTAATGAAGGGGTCGGTCGAATTCACGTCTTGAAGAAGAGAAGATCGAGATATCCCGTTATATATAGATTGTATCTAACCAATGGTAATTTGTATTCTCATTATCAGTACGTAGAGTTGTAGACTAAAACAAATTGTATAAACTTTTTTGTATGTATGTAAGATTAGCCTGCATTAGGCTGCCATCTATCTTTGTCTTTCCCTCGCTTTAGAACTCTCTATCTTTCAACAAAAAGACAGCACTCAGCACTATAATAATCATCTGTCCTAACCGTCCTTGACTATCTAATAAAGTGTAATGCCTAGTACTGGGATGCCATTTGTTCTTATCTCAAAACGGATACGGCTAGATGAGTGGGTGCTGTTCACTCGAATATAATTGTAACAATAATAATCCTTAATCTAAATGGAATCGTGTCAATGTTAGGGAAATTCAAGGTCATTATTTATAATAGATATGTGCGAAGGTGGTAATCAAGTGCGGTAAACCTAGAATGTTCACTTGAACAGTTGGAGACTGTTGGCTCTCAAGGTGTAGACAAAGGTCTAGTTATTTTTGAGAGCTAGTTTTTGGGTCTTAACTTCATCAGCCCGCTGAACATTAGAAAACGTCCCGTTAACTTCATCGGAAGCTCAATCCCCATGGCAGGATTGGAAACAGCAGCCGACTTCTTCTAACCTGCAGTTCTAACAGCTACATTACTCGTGCCTATGAAGTTGGTATAAGTAAGACATTAAAACCTTTTCCATGATCTTTCCATCTGTCTCCGACCTTTCAAGATGTGCCAAACCAGTGCCACCAACACAAAAAAAAACTAGAGATTCTTGGCCTAATCGTCAAATCTCTTTGGGACTTACACTGAAGCCAGAGGTCAACTGGCCGCTAAGAAACTTGGTATCCTTGCTAAGGTTAGACAGTACTTAGGACTACTCAGGCTAGACCGGGACAGTTTCTTAATTTGTGTCAAGCTCAAGTCCGATCGTATAGTAGATCAGAGTACTGCGACCACCTCTGGGATGGCAATATTCTATGTTTCGTGGAAAAGCTTGATTTGTTTTTGCTGTTGTACATTACACCCGCTGGAGCCTGAGTACATTTAGTCGGTTTTAGTTTAGATTCAACTCACCTCGTCTGCGGGCTTGGTGGGTGTGATAGCGACGGTCTCGTTGAAGCACAGACACGCGCAGTAGTGTCGGTTCGCGTCCACGTCCGTCAGAACGGACACGTAGAACCGTGGCTCCGACCGCTCCGTCGACAAAGCCCATCCTTGTGGCTGGCAGAACTGGAATAAACAACGTTATTAATGGATGATAAAATTTTAAGTTGCGCTCTCCTAAATAACTTCATTAAACATAACATAAACGCTCACACACCCACAGCCCCACACTAAATTCGATGACATGTGTCGTGGGTGCCGGTAAGATTCACGTCACGAACACAATCTCACTAGAACCAGTAGAACCACTAGAACCAGAAACACATTTTTCAGACAGAATCAAACTTGATACTCCTACTTGGTAGGCGAACGCGCAACCAACTAAGCCACCGGGCGGTACAACATTGATGTTATAAATTTTAAAAAATCAAGAAATAACAATGGCCGGAATAGCAGTTCTAATTCCCCCATCCGCTTTCCATCATCGAATATCCAGATAAACTGCTTCGCGGCACCGATGTAGGTAGTTCTTTCAACAACGCAGACTAAGCGTTTCGCTTCCACACTCAATATTCGTTTCGCAAGAGAATGGAACTGCTTGCCTGCTTCCGTCTTTCCTGATAAGTACAATCGGGAAGTCTTCAAATCGCGCGTGACATCAGGTGAACGAGCTCTATTTTCGACCGCATCGTGGCTTAACATCCAATATAGTGTTTGCCACAAGATCGAACATGGCAAACATAACAGCCTGGCTTAGAAAACGTTCATGGTCAACGTAACAAAAAATGTGTTTATTTATGTTGGCTTAGTTGGTTTCTGGTTCTGGTTGTGATTGTGTGTGTGATGTGAATGTTTCCGGCACCCACGACACAAGTCATCGAACTTAGTGTGGGGCTGTGAGTGTGAAAGCGTTTATGTTTTATGTTTATGTGGTCAAATTGCTCACCGGTAGAGCAATTCAATAACATAGAAGAATTCTACATATGAATAATCTATAAATTCCATGTATACATATAGAATATAATTTTGCGTATCTGGTAATTGGCGTCATTCACTTTCAGACTTTCAGGAGTGCCTTTAGGACCAATATAGATAAACATTTTTCATTTGTTTTGTGTGTGCTTTTAGCTATATTCGCTATCAGTCACATAACATGGAAGTATATGTACATGTACTTCCATGTTGTACTAGTAATGCCTATCTAAATACATGTTTGTCGAATCGCTTAAACATATAGATCACTGAACTGAATGTAGCAAATTAAATAGTCCCATGAACACTGAAAGTTTATTACTTGGATGTAACTATTCGAGATGTAGAATGTTTCAATACTTTTACTTTACATAAAGTCGAAACATTTATGATAACTTGTGACCGCCTTTTTATGTAAATCAGACCTTCATAAAGGGTGACAAAAGAGACGCCCCACGGTGCCAGCCCAGTACACAGTGGAACCATTGTTAACTCTTCTTATCGTTTATAGTTGGATCGACTCCATGAACGTCGTTTTAGTGGCAATTTTACGGTCAATGTTGATGTGTTTATCTTAAACATATATGCTTTCATATACACAGCCCCACATTAAGACTTGTTTCGTGGGTGCAAACATTCACATCACATACACAATCATATCCAGAATCAGAAACACATTTTTTCCTTGGAGAGAAAACTTGTGTTTTCACCGAGAACCCACCCGCTGCTTATAAGGCAGATGTCTAAACTTGGCAACGGATTTTTTTTTTACCTTGGAGTGCCAAACTACTAACAGTACGTATAGAATAGTGGTAACCTATACAAGCATTAGAAAATAGTAAATATATTTTTTTCTTTCAAAATTGTTACAGTATATTTCATTATTTAAGACTGTAACATTAAAAGTTAAATATTAAGTTTATAGAGTATTACAGATGCATGACCCCTGTATCGCAGGGCCTACAATCTCGTTTACAATTATTATTATCCAAGTATTTATTTAATCTCACGGGTCTGTGCCCGGACCTTTGTAAGACATTAGCGGAGCGGTAGCCAACGCTAAGAGGCCCTTTGGTATAATTACATTTTAATAATAACATATCAGGCGTGTCCAAACACGACAGACATCTCTTCCTTAGAAGTTGATGCCGTTTTATGCTTGCACACGCCTTTACAATAATTATACATTATTAACTATGGACTGAGAGATGGATGATATTGGGTTGACAATAACTGTGACTAATGCGAGTAAAAAGTTAAGAGTATTGCATTGTATATTTGATGGTTTATAAAATATCTGGATTATGGCATGACACAACGGCACCTGCCAATTCCGCCTCATTTAAAAATGGTGACTCGCCACCCACAGAACGGGCTCCCCATAAGGGCCGCCTGCATTGGCGACATAAGGAGCAACGTTGGTGTGGATAGCTAACGAGTGTTGAGAGGTGTTGCTGCAGTTTCACTAAACGCTACTCCCGACGTTATGCCCTTTATCACTTCCACCCTTGAAGCTTAGAAACTTAGCTCTTGCGCCTCCACCCTCGGACGGCCAATTAAGGCAAGCCGAGGGTCAGGGGTCTCACTTAGCCCCAGGGAGTGTCTCGGGGTACGCGGTATCGCCACACACCGACGGTTCGCCACAAAACCGCCCCTGCGTTAATTTATTATTATTATTATTAGGTACTCGTGTTGCGGTGTGCAGAATGTAACATTTTCAATTAATGATATTGCAGGCTGTGGGAAATTATAACGTTACTAGCTGACCCGGCAAACGTTGTTTTTCCATATACATTAAATCTAAGAAATATTTTTTTAACTCAATAAAAAAAATATAGATGTTGACCGATCCTCAGTCCTACCCGATATGCACACAAAATTTCAGAAAAATCGGTCGAGTTTCGGAGGAGTTTGGTAACAAACACCGCGACACGAGAATTTGGCTTAATCTTGTGTAAGAGAGGAAAATAATATAGGTAAATAAAAAGGTATCATTATAATCGATGTGTAAATAACAACATCTAGAACAATGCAAAATATTGGTCAGTTCAGGAATTCATGATCCGCAAAGCCGATGAGCGGACCGTGTCGAAAACCAACACAATGGCGTGCGTATTTGTATGACATAATTCGTGTGGGTACTTTGTATTAACTATTTTTGTTTTTTTTTTTATGACCTTGGACTTATTCGCATGGCACATGCGGAATTTTACAAAGTAATCGAAACGATCGGAAAGTCGTTCACCTTCCACGTAAGATTCTTTTCCAATGCGAGTACAAACATTTACATACGAACAAGATGCGCCCCGCGTAAGTCCCGTACCCGCGGGAAATCCGGGATAAAAAGTAGCCATGTCTCAATCCATGGTGTCAGCTACCTCCATACTATTCATTTCATCAAAATTGGTCCAGCCGTTCGACCGTGAACAAGTAACAAAGATACAAACACACTCACAAACTTTCGCCTTTAAAATTAGAGTAATAGTGTAAAGTGTGATGTGATGTGATTGATAGTTGACAAATAGATAAGACTTTAACAGGGTTATTTGTATAATACTAGAAACCTCTTAAGACATCATTTCAACAATAGAGACAACTACAGAAACCAGTGTTTTTTTTAGTACGGCTATTGTAAATGTTTTATGATTTTTCAGCTGTTAAGTCTAAGGTGTCAACTTGACACTGTCAAGTATCATCAACTGGCGTTAACGCTCATAATAAAAAGCGCGGCGCGGGTAGTTTAAAAAAATACATTAAATATAGAGGTCGAGGTAAAAATACATTAAATATATGAAATAAATCATCTTAATATTTACGGCAATTTGCATTCAGAAGAAAGTCGTAGAACTTAATCAGATAAGGGTTAGGACTAGAATCAGGGTCTGAGGGTATTCCTCCACCTAGGCTCTAGTTACAATGGGAGAAATATATATACATATATATAAGAAAGAAATTATAAGGAACTAGTTCAGTCGAGAAATTATAAGTAACTATAGTTCAGTCGAAGGGTTCATCATCCGTACAGCGAAGGAGTGGAACTTATATGTATCTTTGTTCCGGGTATAATCTAGGATGCTAAATCATCAGGTGAGATAGCGGCTAAATCCTTAGCTGGCATTAAAAAAATAAAATTCAGCGTCTTAGTGCACTAAATAAACTGTAATAAATTATTCTTACCCATCCTATGCCTTCGTGAAATGGTGTGTCTTCCCAGTTGATCTCTGGAAATCGCTGTAGGACTACGCCGCTGTTCAGCCCGCCCCCTGGAACAATAAAAAACAAATACTCATGATGTGGATGTTTCCGGCACAAGTTTTCGAATCTATTAGAAACATTTATGTTTAGGCTAATTAAACAATATTTAAGTATTCATCACATTTATATCTTCTATCATACGAAGCTGGTCTTGATAATTTCGAACACAATAAAATAAAACAGCCAAATTGGTTGATAGCAAAAGACCTATTTACTATTTTATAGGTCCCATTTAAATTTGATCAAGATCTGATCAGTAGTGCTTGAAATATCGTCAATAATGCCTATTTTGTGGACTACTTTGACAATGTCCTCGTTTAACCGACTTCAAAAGTTACCTCATAACGTCTTTCGTTGTGAGCCGATTTCGATGATTATTTTTTTATTTGAAAGCTGGTGCTTTTCATGTGGTTCTATTGAAATTTGATCAAGATCTGATCTCTAGTTTTTAAGTTATCGTCAATAATGCGTGTTTAATACATTTAATCTGATTAAGGATAGGACGTCGGTTTTTTTAAGCTTTGCTTGCGTTTAATTATTTAAATACAATAAACACACTGCATCCTCTGGTGGCATAGCAAACGCCTTATTTCAGCAATAACGGCCTTTACTGCCGAAAATGAAAACTCCACCTTAAAGAAACAAAACACTGACGGACTTGGGCTTCAGCCCAACACAGCTAGTGTCTCAATAAAATGTCATTTATATTACATAATTTGTTACACTAACATTGTTTAAAATAAAACTATACTAACAATACAATTTAAAAACGCAAGCAAAGCAAAAAACTGACTTCACCGGTTTATCTCCGTAACCCTTGATCAGATTAAATGAATTAAATACGCATTATTCAGGATAACTCAAAAATTACTGTTCGATCTTGATTAAATTTAAATGGATCTACATAGGAAGTAAATACCATTTGAAACAAAAAAGATTTTTTTAAATCGGTTCACGCGTCTTCGAGTAATCGGTGAATATACATTTAAAAAACCGAAGAATTGACCTCGAAAACTCTTGATTGACTAGAACCTTTCCTCCTTAAAGTCGGTTAAAATGGATATTTAATGGTCTGAAATAAATAAATACAACACATTTGAGCTAAGTTTGATGCTGTGAAATACATCGGCATAATGTGATCGAACAGCTTTCCACATAAAGTAGAGCTTTGAAACCGATACGGAGAGGCGTTTTGGAGACGAGCTGCCAGACTGGGCGTTGGTATAATAAAACAGGCAATATAGGTACCTATCCAATACTGTATAAGTCTAGTCAGGTTACAAGAAGTCAATTTCTTGAGATGTGAGATTTATTTATGGTGTCTAGTTGATTTATGCTTATATGTGGGTTTAAATACAGAAGTGTGCTGATTTCTATTACATTAGCATATTATTTACTATGAATGACTAGATGGTAGGTACTTACTACATATACCTAAAATATATAGACTGAATTTGAAATGAGTTGAATTGTTTATTTCTCAGTATGACACACGATATCAAGCAGATGAACTTTTGACACACTCATTCACAGCTTACGGCAGATAAACAGTTATATTTTGAATAAAATCAATATATATATAATACTAGCTGCGCCCCGCGGTTTCACCCGCGTTGATAATGATGAAAAGTGATGATGATGATGATGATGAAAAATAGATGTTGGCCGATTCTCATAGATACCGGATAAGCACAAAAAATTTCATCAAAATCGGTCAAGACGTTTCGGAGGAGTATGGCAACGAAAACTGTGACACGAGAATTTTATATATTAGATAATAATTCCAGAAAAATTAAAACACAGAACAAACTCATTAACACTCACAGCCCCACACTAAGTTCAAAGAATGATTTGAATTTGAATGTTGTCAGTGAATGTTTTCGGCACCCACGATACAAGATCGTGGGTGCCGAAAACATTCACATCACACACACATTACACTCAGAACCAGGAGCACAAATGTGCTCCTGCCGGGAATCGAACGCAGGAACCACGGCGCATAGGGCGGACACCTGTCCACTGAGCCGACTGGGTCGTCAAAAGAACGATTGAAGGGTACTAATCAACTAAACTATTCTGTACCCGGAAGAATTTCTTGCGCGAATCAAATTCATCAACCAATGAAGCAAACATGGATCACCTTCAAAACAAAGCACCACCACACCCAACGCTATTTTAGTCCTGTTTACCCAAACATACATACATGTATACAACACATACGTATACATCTATTACAAACTACATCATCCTAAATACCGAATTAGGCGGACCAATCAACGCATAGTTGGGCACGGGCGTTGTTCCGCGAATAGTTCGGTAGGTCGACGCAGATTAGTGGAATGGAACCGTCCTTGACCCGCAGGTGGCTAACTGGGACGGTTCTGGAACCGGTTCCAGTGAACTTTCTAGCCCTTCATACTGCTTATAGACGAAGAAGTATAGTGTAGTCTATTCGGTTAGCAGCATCAATTATCATTATTTTGAGATTGGAAACGGATATATATATATATATGCAGAAACTAAAGGACATACTTGTATCTAAATATAATACTGTTGTTCTCTGCGGCTTCACTCACGTAAATTAAAAAAAAACACAATTTAACGAATTGAAAAATTTCATTAAAATCGGTCCAGCCGTTTAGGAGTTCAGTCACATACACACATATAGAAGAATTCATTTTTTGCCCGTGTTACTACCAGTCTTACCAGTAGTAACACGGGAAATTAAATCTTCCTCTGTTACTACCGACAGGTCCAGTAGTACGATGGGAAGTTAATTTTACCCGTAATTCTACTACAGCCATTTTCAGATAGGTACATAAGTATATACAATTACCATTGCCATCTTTTTTTTATGTTGAATAGGCAAGCATTTGACCACTATCTCACCTGATGGAAAGTGATGATGCGGCCGAAGGTGTGTTAATCGCTGTCTTTGGAGGAAAGCAAAACAATATGGGAACGATAAGTATACATATATACCTATAAATTATACATACATTTATAATCAAGGAGCCCCCATCTGCCGTCTTAACTTTATCGGATATATAATTTGCGAAACATTCGTCTGGTCCTGAGTAGTTGTCACCAGAAAGCCTTATTTTTATAAGGATGCTCTTATTCTGGAAGAATAGGGACCGTTTATTCTACGAGTATCTTTCTTAGAACACAATATCAAATCCAAGTCCATTTCCATTAACTAAATGCTTGGTGAGAGGTGCAACTTGAACCGGCCTTGGAACATTCCAATAAGGGACAGTTTTGGAATTGATCTTATGTAGTTCAACGGTTAGAAAGTGATTGAGAAGGAGAGAAAGCTTGTCATGGCGACTATACAAGACATGAATGCAAATTGCAACCAACCAGCAGGATCACCGACAAAAGTAAATTGGGAGTTTAAGGACACATTATAATATTAAATCCGTAACGGTTTCAATTCACCACTTCCATTTCATCACAACATTATCTATATACAATGCTGTCTTTATAAATATATACAATCAAATTAAACCTTAAATAAATCTTACTTAATAATACCCTAAAACTGTCTCACTCCCAGACAACGCAAAGCCTAATAGAACCGTGGGTCTATTATAAAAATTTAAGTTGTAAATAATAGCTTTACTAACAGAGATCAGCACTGACAATGGTTTTTAATTCTGGAACTACTATTAGTGATATTGTGGGCGCTTTTAATGATGACAACATTCAACAATAACTAAACTATTAATAGTTAGCACTGGAGAGTTCCCTTAATAATTCAGTTCAGATTAGTGGAACAGGCCTTGACATACAGGTTTCATCATTTTGAAGGTTTTCATTGTCTTAGTGACTCTCTGAAACGTCTGTGAAGTTAGCATCTCAAATGTTAGCATCTCACAAAGAAAATCAATATCAAGTGGCATCCAGCATAGTTCTACAGTTCTTGATAAGTTTTATCAATAGTTCCGTCGATTAAACCATTAATATCGTGTTTTTAAAAAATGAGATGCTAACTTCGCACACACATGATAGCATCTCATCACATTCCGAACACCTGACTACACAAGAGTCTACATTTGATGAGTTCTATGTTCCCAACATGTTTTGACAATAGTTCTGGCGATAAAACTGATAAAATTGCGTTTTGGAAAAATGAGATGCTAAGTTCGCAAACAGATTGCAGCATCTCAACACAATCCGAAATCCTAACGCCACAAGAGTCTAAATCCGGTGAGTTCTATGCTCAAAATAATTTTCAACAATAGTTCTGGCGGATAATCAAATGAAATTGCGTTTTGAAAAAACTAAATGCTATCTACGCAAGAACAAAATGAAATCTAATCAAATTCCGAGAGTCAGACCAGAGCAATGGTTCTAGATGGAGACCAGCATCTCTTGCTATGAAATGACAAAGAGATATGGCTTCTGGAACTGTCACATATTTCTCCATCGAATTTAGCCTGCATCTCTTGCCATACAATACCATAGACTTTTTCCTATTCCTATATCGATTTTTTTTCCTTAAAAATCTCGTAATTAGTGAGATGCTAGCCTACTGTTGGGAGTTCCGGTTCAGAAAACGGCTCTAGATGATAACCAGCATCTGTTTCTACGAAATGCAAAAGAGTTCCGGCCTCCAAAACTTTTTCCTATTCCAATATCGATTTTTTTCCCTGAAAAATCTCGTAATTAGTGAGATGCCAGCCTACTGTTGAGAGTTCCGGTTCAAAAAACGGTTCTAGATGATAAACAGCATCTGTTTCTACGAAATGCCGAAGAGTTCCGGCCTCCAAGACTTTTTCCTATTCCTATATCGATTTTTTATCTTTAAAAATCTTGTAATTAGTGAGATGCCAGCCTACTGTTGAGAGTTCCGGTTCAGAAAACGGTTCTAGATGATAACCAGCATCTGTTTCTACGAAATGCAAAAGAGTTCCGGCCTCCAAAACTTTTTCCTATTCCAATATCGATTTTTTTCCCTGAAAAATCTCGTAATTAGTCAGATGCCAGCCTACTGTTGAGAGTTCCGGTTCAAAAAACGGTTCTAGATGATAAACAGCATCTGTTTCTACGAAATGCAAAAGAGTTCCGGCCTCCAAAACTTTTTCCTATTCCAATATCGATTTTTTTCCCTGAAAAATCTCGTAATTAGTGAGATGCTAGCCTACTGTTGGGAGTTCTGGTTCAGAAAACGGTTCTAGATGATAACCAGCATCTGTTTCTACGAAATGCCGAAGAGTTCCGGCCTCCAAGACTTTTTCCTATTCCTATATCGATTTTTTATCTTTAAAAATCTTGTAATTAGTGAGATGCCAGCCTACTGTTGAGAGTTCCGGTTCAGAAAACGGTTCTAGATGATAACCAGCATCTGTTTCTACGAAATGCAAAAGAGTTCCGGCCTCTAAGACTTTTTCCTATTCCTATATCGATTTTTTTTCCTTATAAATCCCGAAAATAGTGAGATGCCAGCCTACTGTTGAGAGTTCCGGTTCAGAAAACGGTTCTAGATGATAACCAGCATCTGTTTCTACGAAATGCAAAAGAGTTCCGGCCTCCAAAACTTTTTCCTATTCCAATATCGATTTTTTTCCCTGAAAAATCTCGTAATTAGTGAGATGCCAGCCTACTGTTGAGAGTTCCGGTTCAAAAAACGGTTCTAGATGATAAACAGCATCTGTTTCTACGAAATGCCGAAGAGTTCCGGCCTCCAAGACTTTTTCCTATTCCTATATCGATTTTTTTTCTTTAAAAATCTTGTAATTAGTGAGATGCCAGCCTACTGTTGAGAGTTCCGTTTCAGAAAACGGTTCTAGATGATAACCAGCATCTGTTTCTACGAAATGCAAAAGAGTTCCGGCCTCCAAAACTTTTTCCTATTCCAATATCGATTTTTTTCCCTGAAAAATCTCGTAATTAGTGAGATGCCAGCCTACTGTTGAGAGTTCCGGTTCAAAAAACGGTTCTAGATGATAAACAGCATCTGTTTCTACGAAATGCCGAAGAGTTCCGGCCTCCAAGACTTTTTCTCGATTTCTTGATATAGCATTGCACCGGTTTAATCGTGTGAAATAACAACACCATCTTACTATTGTAAAAATTTTTGAATTAATGATTAAAGTTACTAGCCACTGCACTAAAAAGAAGTAATTTAATCTTGAAATCCAACCTGAACACCTGAAAAAAGGAAACTATGCACTCATTGTCGCCAGTTTTTAACTCTCCTTATTGCAAGTGCTGCGCACATTTTTACAGCAAGGATCGTGATTCGTTCTCGTTTACGAAAAGATTCAATTATTATTTCCGTATTATATAATGAATTATAGCATTTTAAAGAATGTTGAGAGTTCACGTATTTTCTTTTCTTCTTTGATCGTAAGAAACGAGAACTCTGTAGCTTATTGCACTAATACACGAATACAAATCCAAACTTTTATCGTGTTTCTACATTTCTGTCGCTTGAATCCCCCGAACATCCTGGATTTCTTACTCTTGGCATTACCCGGAACCAGCGACGAGGACGCGGTAAGATCTGGCTCCATTTTTTTATTATTATTTTTTTTTTAATTTTTTTTATTTGTTTTTTTTTTTTTGTTTTTTTTGTTTTTTTTTATTCATGTTTTTTTTTTGTTTTTTTTTTTATTCATGTTTTTAATTTTTTTTGTTTTTTTCTATTCATTTTTTTTTTGTTTTTTTTATTTTTTATTTCCTTTTTGTTTTCTTTTCTGCCTTTTATTTTTTTTTTCGTTTTATTTTTCATTGTTTTGATATTTTGATAGTACGATGAGTGTTACTTTAAAAGAAAAGATTATTTCTTACACAAGTGGTATGTATATTTTCGTTATTATATTCATAATTATATTTTTCTGTAATATAAAATCTAGTATGCTAGGATTCTTTTAGTTTATATTAATATGCAAAGATTTTCTACGAAATGAATATCAGATGATCTTCTACATTTTGTTGAATTAGTTTGTGAACTTATTGATCAATGAAGGAACTCGATACTTTCTTTGCAAATCTCATATTCATAGCCCTCCAAAAAAGTTAAAGTGAAAAAATATAAAGTAAATGAAATCAATGGGTTTCAGATTTTTCTAAATGGGTGTGAGACGGAACAGTGTACTGGAAATCTTTATTCCCTCGTCTCGGGCTTTTTTTTTAATGATTCCCATCAGTCAACGTGTACAGAATGAGATGAGGCTGTACTGCTTTTTTGGCATTGACACTGTCACGAGTGGGTCCCAAGTCATTGTACTCGTGCCAAAACATACCAGACTTAGAAAGTGCAGTATAATGTCCCGCTGACCAATGTGCGACACCCGCTAAATAATATGTTTTCTCCTTTACGGTTACAAAATTCGCTATGGAACCCAGCGTGTGTTGAAGCTGTTCATTTCTATTTGTATACCGTCTGTCAGTTATGACACTTGAAAAAGTTTTGGAGGCCGGAACACTTTTGCATTTCGTAGAAACAGATGCTGGTTATCATCTAGAACCGTTTTCTGAACCGGAACTCTCAACAGTAGGCTGGCATCTCACTATTTTCGGGATTTATAAGGAAAAAAAATCGATATAGGAATAGGAAAAAGTCTTAGAGGCCGGAACTCTTTTGCATTTCGTAGAAACAGATGCTGGTTATCATCTAGAACCGTTTTCTGAACCGGAACTCTCAACAGTAGGCTGGCATCTCACTAATTACAAGATTTTTAAAGATAAAAAATCGATATAGGAATAGGAAAAAGTCTTGGAGGCCGGAACTCTTCGGCATTTCGTAGAAACAGATGCTGGTTATCATCTAGAACCGTTTTCTGAACCAGAACTCCCAACAGTAGGCTAGCATCTCACTAATTACGAGATTTTTCAGGGAAAAAAATCGATATAGGAATAGGAAAAAGTCTTGGAGGCCGGAACTCTTCGGCATTTCGTAGAAACAGATGCTGTTTATCATCTAGAACCGTTTTTTGAACCGGAACTCTCAACAGTAGGCTGGCATCTCACTAATTACGAGATTTTTCAGGGAAAAGAATCGATATTGGAATAGGAAAAAGTTTTGGAGGCCGGAACTCTTTTGCATTTCGTAGAAACAGATGCTGGTTATCATCTAGAACCGTTTTCTGAACCGGAACTCTCAACAGTAGGCTGGCATCTCACTAATTACAAGATTTTTAAAGAAAAAAAATCGATATAGGAATAGGAAAAAGTCTTGGAGGCCGGAACTCTTCGGCATTTCGTAGAAACAGATGCTGTTTATCATCTAGAACCGTTTTTTGAACCGGAACTCTCAACAGTAGGCTGGCATCTCACTAATTACGAGATTTTTCAGGGAAAAGAATCGATATTGGAATAGGAAAAAGTTTTGGAGGCCGGAACTCTTTTGCATTTCGTAGAAACAGATGCTGGTTATCATCTAGAACCGTTTTCTGAACCGGAACTCTCAACAGTAGGCTGGCATCTCACTAATTACAAGATTTTTAAAGAAAAAAAATCGATATAGGAATAGGAAAAAGTCTTGGAGGCCGGAACTCTTCGGCATTTCGTAGAAACAGATGCTGTTTATCATCTAGAACCGTTTTTTGAACCGGAACTCTCAACAGTAGGCTGGCATCTCACTAATTACGAGATTTTTCAGGGAAAAAAATCGATATTGGAATAGGAAAAAGTTTTGGAGGCCGGAACTCTTTTGCATTTCGTAGAAACAGATGCTGGTTATCATCTAGAACCGTTTTCTGAACCGGAACTCTCAACAGTAGGCTGGCATCTCACTAATTACAAGATTTTTAAAGAAAAAAAATCGATATAGGAATAGGAAAAAGTCTTGGAGGCCGGAACTCTTCGGCATTTCGTAGAAACAGATGCTGTTTATCATCTAGAACCGTTTTTTGAACCGGAACTCTCAACAGTAGGCTGGCATCTCACTAATTACGAGATTTTTCAGGGAAAAAAATCGATATTGGAATAGGAAAAAGTTTTGGAGGCCGGAACTCTTTTGCATTTCGTAGAAACAGATGCTGGTTATCATCTAGAACCGTTTTCTGAACCGGAACTCTCAACAGTAGGCTGGCATCTCACTATTTTCGGGATTTATAAGGAAAAAAAATCGATATAGGAATAGGAAAAAGTCTTAGAGGCCGGAACTCTTTTGCATTTCGTAGAAACAGATGCTGGTTATCATCTAGAACCGTTTTCTGAACCGGAACTCTCAACAGTAGGCTGGCATCTCACTAATTACAAGATTTTTAAAGATAAAAAATCGATATAGGAATAGGAAAAAGTCTTGGAGGCCGGAACTCTTCGGCATTTCGTAGAAACAGATGCTGTTTATCATCTAGAACCGTTTTTTGAACCGGAACTCTCAACAGTAGGCTGGCATCTCACTAATTACGAGATTTTTCAGGGAAAAAAATCGATATTGGAATAGGAAAAAGTTTTGGAGGCCGGAACTCTTTTGCATTTCGTAGAAACAGATGCTGGTTATCATCTAGAACCGTTTTCTGAACCGGAACTCTCAACAGTAGGCTGGCATCTCACTATTTTCGGGATTTATAAGGAAAAAAAATCGATATAGGAATAGGAAAAAGTCTTAGAGGCCGGAACTCTTTTGCATTTCGTAGAAACAGATGCTGGTTATCATCTAGAACCGTTTTCTGAACCGGAACTCTCAACAGTAGGCTGGCATCTCACTAATTACAAGATTTTTAAAGATAAAAAATCGATATAGGAATAGGAAAAAGTCTTGGAGGCCGGAACTCTTCGGCATTTCGTAGAAACAGATGCTGTTTATCATCTAGAACCGTTTTTTGAACCGGAACTCTCAACAGTAGGCTGGCATCTCACTAATTACGAGATTTTTCAGGGAAAAAAATCGATATTGGAATAGGAAAAAGTTTTGGAGGCCGGAACTCTTTTGCATTTCGTAGAAACAGATGCTGGTTATCATCTAGAGCCGTTTTCTGAACCGGAACTCCCAACAGTAGGCTAGCATCTCACTAATTACGAGATTTTTAAGGAAAAAAAATCGATATAGGAATAGGAAAAAGTCTATGGTATTGTATGGCAAGAGATGCAGGCTAAATTCGATGGAGAAATATGTGACAGTTCCAGAAGCCATATCTTTTTGTCATTTCATAGCAAGAGATGCTGGTCTCCATCTAGAACCATTGCTCTGGTCTGACTCTCGGAATTTGATTAGATTTCATTTTGTTCTTGCGTAGATAGCATTTAGTTTTTTCAAAACGCAATTTCATTTGATTATCCGCCAGAACTATTGTTGAAAATTATTTTGAGCATAGAACTCACCGGATTTAGACTCTTGTGGCGTTAGGATTTCGGATTGTGTTGAGATGCTGCAATCTGTTTGCGAACTTAGCATCTCATTTTTCCAAAACGCAATTTTATCAGTTTTATCGCCAGAACTATTGTCAAAACATGTTGGGAACATAGAACTCATCAAATGTAGACTCTTGTGTAGTCAGGTGTTCGGAATGTGATGAGATGCTATCATGTGTGTGCGAAGTTAGCATCTCATTTTTTAAAAACACGATATTAATGGTTTAATCGACGGAACTATTGATAAAACTTATCAAGAACTGTAGAACTATGCTGGATGCCACTTGATATTGATTTTCTTTGTGAGATGCTAACATTTGAGATGCTAACTTCACAGACGTCTCTCTGAACCTGTCCGACAAACCAGCTTAGAAAGAAATAACCATGACGTTTTACGACAAACGAGCTTTGGAAGAAGTCATCACAGTCATTCACTGGATTGTAAATTACACTATTTAGTACGCATGTAAAACATCATAATGTCGGAAACTTGTAGAGAAGATGTGCCTGTCGTAACGGGGACATTTCGAACTTGTTTGAGAAGGTGAATGCCGTTCCGGTACTTTGACATAAACTAGACCTTGGACACAGAATAATATAATAGTTGCCGTGGACAATATTGAAGGTGATCTTTGTTTTGAAGTGCGTAACACCTTTCAAGTGTTACTTCAGCCCGAGTCCTGAATAAGGAAGGTATGGATTCAATAAGCTTACAATATAGATATACAGTACACAATTAAGTACCGCAGACACTGATAATGAACGTCATTCAAGAACCTCAGGAGTAAGATACTACATGACTAGATAAAATAGCGCATGAGAGCAAAAGTCTTAATCTGAATGCCAACTCTGTCTATTAAATCAATAATTACATTTCCGTGACTTTTAAGTTGTAACGTTGAATTAATTCCGTATTTTAACGGCTTAAGCACAGTAGCCCATCATGACGACTGGTTGACTGATTACTGGTACCGTAATAAAGAATACTGCTCATCTACTGACAAATATACAATACTTCTACGTTTATCATCCGTACAGCGTCGGAGTGGAACTCATTGCCTGCGTCCTAGTTTCCCGAACGGTATAATCTGGGTATCTTCAAGTCTATGTTATCGTCATCTTCACTTCACATCTAAACGCTTTTCACTCTCACAGCCCTACCACTAAGTTTGATGACCGTGGTACCGGAAACATTCACATCACACAGACAATCACAACCATAACCAGAAACACAAATGTTCCTTGGGAAGAAAACTTGTGTTCCCGCCGGGAATCGCACCCGAATCGAACATCTAGTGTCATAGTGACCAAATGCTTGCCCATCTTGCATAAAAATGGCAATGATCCTCCATGTCGTATCCAACTACGGCGAGCTCTTCAACTAAACAGTTACCACAAAGAACAGTTAGATTACCGCTGTTACTAAATTTAGTCAAAGTAATGTCTAAACCTTATAATCTTGTCTGAATGACAACAATAAGGCTTCTACAGCAAGTTCAAGTAACTGTTGTTTGTGAAGACTTAATGAGCGCAGGATTAGCTTATGGAGGATTATCCAGCTAGGGTTGCTGTTACTATGGAACATTTAAAACAATACCGGCGTACTGCGAGTCTATCTCGCCTGATGGTTCCGTACTACAGCCTCCGACTTGTTTTATTATACCAAATTGTTTTATTATTTGGTTTAAGATTTGTTATGTCATCGTTTCAAAGCAAAAACATCGAAAGAAACATGTTTCTTGAATAGACTTGTCTCTTCTATCGTATAGTATTTTAATCTTATTAACATACTAATAAAGGTTTCTTTAAAAGTGGCTTTAAATAAGACCGCCTTTGTGTTAAAACACAAAGGCGGTCTTATAAGAAAGAAGACTGGAGGTGCGCTTGATTGTCTGCACGTAGCACTAAAATGCACTCCTCGCCCTGAAACTTTGGGTGCTTCTTTACGGAAGAGACTAGTTGCCCACAACACAGGGTAGCCTAGTGTGGGATCTAGAGAGCTTGTCTAGTTCAACAGCATATCAAACATTCTTATGTATTGTGATGGAAAATTGTGATAATGATGACAGAAAGTTTTTTTTTTTTTTTTTTTAATTTTTTTATATTATTCTGCTATTCGGGAATCGCGCACTCGGTTGTTTATCGTCATAACTACTCAAATATTTGTCCAAATGATGTAGTGTAAAATACAATGTTTATCTACTTTAAATACCAGTTGCAATAAAAGTATTTATTTTGATATAAGGATCAATTTGTTACTACCAAATGTGCGTTAGAAATCAATTTTTATTGTATTTATGGTTCACCATTTTGGCGATAATAGCTTACACATAAAAGATAGATATATATCTATCTTCGCGATCGCGGGGTTTTTTGTAGGACTATTTATTATTTTATTTCATTTGTAGTAAGTCCATAATTATGATGAATCAGGTTAAAAAGTAGCCGATGTATGTGCTATTTCTTTCTAATATGTACATAGACTAACAATTTGTACATGTTAATACTTAATGCCCACATTTTATAATGGATTCTAATTATTATAGGTACACAGGCATTGTATTTTAATTTTCCTGCTTTTATATAAAGACGTAATAATTGTTCCGGTTTCCTCTTATGTCATTGCAGGCACAATTATTATTGACACAGGGATTTCAAAAACAGGTAAGGAAACATTTCGCACTGATCGCGACTCAAACCCGTATCTTCACGTTTCCGGCCCGACCGACGACGTGACGAGCCATTGTCAAGTAATAAATATTTTAAAGTTTTTCACAGTCAAGTAACATGCTCATGGTCCAGTCATATAGTCAAGTGATGGCCTAGTTAAGTGGTAAAAACGGTTTACTCGCAGAACGTCCCGTTCGCAATTGGTCACGCAGTCGCAAATCGTCCTATTCGCAGAACGTCCCATACATGGGAATCCTACTTATCCTACTAATATTATAAATCCGAAAGTTTGTAAGTGTGTAAACGTGTAAGTGTGTAAGTATGTTGTAAGTGTGTAAGCATGTTTGTTCCTTCTTCACGTTTTTCCTACTAATATATACATAAGATTGGGACAATATGCGAATGAGATCGATTGAGAATGGGACGTACTGAGAATGGCACGAATTGCGACCGCGTGACCAATTGCGAATGGTATGTACGTACTACGAGTAAACCTATCACCATCACATTGGGTGGTGGTAAGTGCTAAGTGGTGGATAACACACTTCTTGGTTTTCAGCCTATAATGATAGATCACCACAGTTTTGGTTGTGATGATAAATTATACTTTTGCCGCTAACTGTACTTACAATAATTTTGGTATGCGGGACGAATATGCACAAATATTATCGTGCGGGACGAATAAATACTTTTTAATGGCGTGGGCCAAAAATTCGGGACTAATGTGGCATAAATCGTACTATCTACGGGCCAATTGCCTATATTTCCTAAAACTATATACAGCAAAGAACTAAGTTACCTACAAGATATCGAGCTTATAGGTAACCGTGGTCGAGTCCACTACCAGTGGGTAGCGTTCCCATCATGCTGGCGTCAATGCCTCTCTGAATTGTAATGCTAATACGTTGAGCCAAATAAGTGCCAGCATTTTGATCACGCGTCGCCTCAACCAGGCGCTCTGATAGATTTTAGAAAATAGAATGAGCTCCCGGTCCCCACGGACCCAGTGTCTCAACACCACACGGCTCAAATATGTAACCACTGCCGAGGTTTCCATATTTTCCGACCGACGACCCCATTGCGTTTCAGGAAGATGTGACGAAGCTAAAGTATCGACACAAGTTGCATCCCACACTAAAGGCCGTCCCATCTTCCATGGAATAAAAGTAATGCTTCATTTTAAGTATTAAAAAAATTAAGAGAAAATGGTTGTTATCCAACTTTAAGTTGTTATTACACTATCACATTATTAATATTATAAATGCGAAAGTTTGTGTATAAGTGTGTAAGTATGTTTGTTACTTCTTCACGCTTAAACGGCTGAACGGATTTGAATGAAATTTAGAATGTACATAAATTATACCTAGGATTAACAAATAGGCTACTTTTTAACTCGATAATAGCGGGCGAAGCCGCGGGGCACGGCTAGTATATAATATGGCGTTTGGTTGTCGTGTGGATACTGACCATTTTTTTTGAACACTCGTAAATTTAAAACAAATCTATTGACGTTAGAATTATCAAAATCGGTCCACTATTTTGGTCTATATACCGCCGCAAAGGAAAAACATACATAGGCAGTAAAGCACATAAATCCCTTCGCGTCGCGCTTTCGGATAAAAATGCAGAGTAAGAAGCGAGATCCTATCAACCACTCGCGTGTCTATTTGACAAAAAAGTGGGCCGCCTAGGGGCCGGCCGCCCCATTCATCCTTATGCAAATACTAAAAGTAACCGTTCAAGACTTCGGCATCAGAGAGACGGCATCTATTGTCCCTGCTAGGACAAAACTGTCCGCGTTGACTAAACACTGAATGAGATATCAGGAATAATGCATGTTGTTTCCTTTGTTTGCTGTTGACGCCTCTGGCTCTTTGTGAATATCGGACTGAAAGGTCACTCCTGTTTGGAATACTAATGTTTGTAAATAAGACAACGGACGTTGCACGTGTTCCAACTTCCCTTTCTAGCTAAATTGTTTTTGTTAACTGAACAAAACTTAAGATTATTAATCAGAGTACAGTACTACCAGTTTATTTAGTGGGGTGCGTCTAAGCAGCGGATATCAGGGTCTATTCCCGGTGGGAACACCATTTTTCTCCACAGAGAAATTTTTGTTTCTGGTTCTAGGTGTGATCGAGTGTGTGATGCGAATGTTTTCAGTACCCACAACTCAAGTCTTCGAGCTTAGTATGGGGCTGTGAGTGTGACAGCGTTTATGTATACCTACATACATATTATTATATGTATACATAAAATAGACTAACAGTCGTAAATTAGGTTCAGTAAGGAAGTAAAATCAATGAAATGAAAAGAGAAGAAGAAATAATAATATATTCGACATAGCATAACGCAGGTAGAATATTTTAATAGCAAATTAATAATAACTTTCTCAGATTGAACACACATACAATTAATTGAACAAATAGAAAGATAACCTTGTCTGGATAACTAATGCATCGATTTTCCACAAATACTCGGATTATAGCTCGGAAACATATTGATAAAACTAAACATATAATAAAATATACTTAATGTAAAACTAAACAATAAATAGAAATAATAAGTACATTGAAAAAGTTTCCAGTTCGTTTGCCAAATTGCCACACAAAGCAAGAAAATGCAAAGGTTTTAGACGTATCAACATTTTAATATAACAAAGATTCACAACTTACACATGGTCTCTCAAATACATTCCAATCTAAAAGAAGTTTGATATCATATCAACATAAAATATCAATTTAGAAACGCCCTAAAAACTGCACCTGTTTCTTTCCCATAAACACAATCGAATATCCTATAATATTATATAGTTCAAGCAAATTTTGTCTAAAATATTAACGCTGGTAAACAATGATATTGAGAACAGAGAACTTGCGCAAACCTCGCCGCCAAAGCGATTAAACATAGGAGTATGTTTGACAAAGGGAAGTTTATTGTTGGTGGAGAGCGCGAAGTTTTAGCTCCGTATTCTGATACGACTTCGAGTTCGAAACCAAACATTGACTCACGTCAAAAACTCCACTGTATTGACATTATGAAACATGAGTAGAATAAAAAAAAAATCTAGAAAAATATCAAACTTTGTTATACAGTCTGATATTCAGAGACAGTTTCGAGTCCATACTCGTATGCAATGTCAAAACAGTAGCACGTGACGTGAGCAAGCATGAGTTTCAACTTAAAGTAGTCTCTGAAATTCTGAAGACAGAGCTAAGGCTTCGCCACACTGGATGCACCTGTCTTCTTGCACAGATGACGTGGGACCGTGGCGGTCTCTCGTACAGCAATGCCGGCGCCCGCGGATCTGGTGTCGTTTAACCAATGCGTCCTATGTGGCGAAGCCTTCATACTAATATTTTGCGCTCTTTACCAGATTCATGCATTGACTGCAAGTTATTTGGTCCCATTGCTTACCAACAAAGGTGCAGTGAGCAGAAACCACCAGCATAAAAAAATCCGTAGCCCGAACGATGTACCGACTGGTAACCTTTGATTATCGGTGCCGTAAATTAGCTTTTCATAACATCTCGGCACGAGCTTGTGTTTACGAAACAAGTTCGCACAGAGTAATAACAGAACGTCTTTGTTGTTTCAGAGATCTGCACGCTTTTGTCAAATTGAAGAAACGAACAATCTGATTTTGAAAGGATGATATTAAAGATAATAGTTGTTTTTCTTTTGTCTCCGTGGTGTCAGTCTAGCATCAGGTGATATAGTAATATCACCTGATGCTAGACGGAATAACACGAATAAGCAGGGAAGTATTAGTCAGTAAGTCAGTATTCATTCTATTTTTCAACCGACTTCAAAAAAGGAGGTTTTCAATTCAACTGTATGTATTTTTTTATGTATGTTACACGATATCTCCGCCAATTATGAAACGATTTCGGTGTTTTTTTTTGGTAGATTACTTCAGAGGTCATCATATCATCATACAGTCAAAACCAAAATATAGTCGGTGAAATCGTTTTTTTTAAGCTTTGCTTGCGTTTAATTTTCAACGTTATTGTTTGATTTTGTTTGACGTCTAATGTGATGTCCGTCCGTTGTACTTCTCAATGTAGTTGAAAGTAGTTGGAAAATAACAGATTGCAAGTCCTTTGCGATGACCGAGCTTTGAAATGTGTAGTACCTCCTAGAAAGACAAGCAAACCCCATAGATGTTTATTTCCAACTTTAAAGTCTAGGTAGGAAGCTACAATAATTAATATCATTAGCATATTAGTAATAACTTCGTGAGATACATCACTAATTAGCGTTGCCATGTCCTTGACTCTTCGAAGAGATGAGTCAGGAGAAGTTCTATTTATATCCTCATCTTCAGAATAGTACGTTGGTTCAGTTGGGTGCGCGTTCGCCTTCTTAGCAGCATGTATCGGGTTCGATTCCCGGTGGAAACACAAGCTTACACCCCAAAGAAATTTGTGTTTCTGGATCTGGGTATGATTGTATGTGTGATGTGAAAGTTTTCGGCACCCACGGCACCAAATCATCGAACTTAGTATGTGATGTGAGCGAAAGCGTTTATTTCTTACTTTCGAGAATTGTACATTTATCCTTAAAAATGCACGCACGCGACCCGCGACCTAAGTACCCCCATATTATACCATCGCTAAACGCGCCCCTATGCAGTCGGCATACGATGTATAATCGCCTGTGATGACAATAGTGCTCGAACTGACGCGCAGCCTGCTCTTAAGTACAATATTTTATTTAAAAAACAATTAAAATTATCTTAATACGTCGAATATATACCTACATAAATTAACTTTTACAACACTACGAAAGTATGAACACAGAATAACAAATACTGTATTAAAATTACACTGTTGAACACACCTGTCGGGTGTGTATGGCTAAAGTGTATATTTTAGCCAAATATTTAAAAATAAAATATTCACCAGGAATCCTTTAGAACTGATTATGCATTATGCATTCATCAGAGCTGTCGCAGTTTCGAGGACACCATGAATAATTCCGTCACGTATACAATACGCCGACGGTTTCCAATTATTTAGCTATACCATAATACCCGAGAGTATTCTATATTTTTTCTTTGCTAAAGCACGCCTTCTTCATCAGCTTTTTATATGGGTGATCGACCTCGCCTAATGAGGTTCTGTTTACGTAGTAACCATTACGTAATCTGTGGTTCTGTGGGCTCTCTAAGGCTAAATTGAAGACGTTTCCATGAATTCCCAAGGCCGGTCATTAGATAAAGGCGAATTTGATTAGACAGTCGTGATTACCAATTTCCGTAGTTAGTTACCTTCATATATTCCTGGTTCCTAAGTAGATTTTATACTATATTTCATGAAGCCAAAATTTAGAAATTAAGGAAAAAAGATATAGAAATTAAGGAATTTAGTCTCAAAGATAGTTTACGTAACATTGATTTTAAGTCTTTAACACACAAAATTCTCTTGGGGAGAAAAGTTGTGTTCTCGCCGGGAATTAAACCCGATACCCACTGAACAGAATACGCATGTGTACCCAACTACCCCAGAAGGCAGTTCACTACCCCAACACCACTATACTAACTTATACATTTCCTAATTTGTATTGGATTAATTGATCAAGCGAAGCGAGATCTCTAAGATGACTTGGGTCAATCAGCACTTTGTCCGTCCGACCGTCCATCTGTCAGAGGAACTGGCGTCTAAACCATACAAGCGTATAACTTCAAATTCTCCGTGAATATGTAAAACTATATACCAAAGCCAGAAATGAAATAAATGAAAATAATAAGGGGGCGCCCATACATACGTAAGCGGGGAGCAAAACATTTTTTTCGCTACAGTACGAAACCGGTTTTGAAAAAATTTATGTTGGGAAAGTAAACATTTATTTATAGAAATCAAACAATTATTAAAAAAAAAAGTTAAAAGCAATTAAGATCAAAAAATTTTCTCTGTTAGGCAAAATATAGGCGCGAGATCTCAGTTCGGGGCGAACGTCTAGTGTTTATGTATATGTATAACAACATCAAACCCTCACATGTTATAAGAATAAAATGATACTGACGACCCAGTTGGCGCAGTGGACAGGTGTCCGCCCTCTGCGCCGTGGGTCCTGGGTTCGATTCCCGGCAGGAGCACAAATTCCTTCCCAAGGGATATTTGTGCTTCTGGTTCTGGGTGTAATGTGTGTCTGATGTGAATGTTTCCGGCACCCACGATACAAGTCTTTGAACTTAGTGTGGGGCTGTGAGTGTGAAAGCGTTTGATTGTTTGTTTGTTTGATACCTACCAAATATAAAAGACTTCTCTAAAGACCTAAATTGCTTCAAACCTTCAAAGATACCACTTTACTTTCCTATAGTAACCTTAATCTTCAATACAAAAGTGGTAATGACCTTCCACTTCCCAACCGTGCAACAGTCACAAAACATTGTCCAGCAACTATTATTAAATCTGTGACGTTGCACATAACACCTCACCGCTAACGAAACTAAATACATAAATGTTACGACTATTTGGGCGCAACAAGTGTGGATACGAAATAAACGCTCGATCACGTTTCGGGCTTGCATAAGCGTAAGGTTAACGGGTAACTGTAGCCTCGAAGGCCGCTTGTTCTGCTTAGTAGCTAGAAGAGTATTGCTTCTATGAGAATTGAGAGTAAAGACATGAACAAACGCTTTCACACTCACAGCCGTACACTAAGATCGATGACTTATGTCGTGGGTGCCGGCACAATTACACTCAGAAACTGAAACATTTTTTCTTGGAGTGTAAACTTTGCGGACTATAGGTAGTCATAGTGTAAGACTATTAGGAGCTGTATAAGTAAGCTAAATATCATCATAGGCTTATTATTATGGTCAGTTCCGTAACTTCAAAGTATAGGTACAGAGGGAATAGATAACATGCTTTACAGTTGTCTATAATGTTAGATTTAGATTCATATTGTTTTAAAAGACGAATACGAACTAAACTACTATGCACTCAGTGCAGATTTTCACCACTTGACCATCACCTGATTAAAACAAGCCAAAAAAGTATAACATGTGTTCTTCACAAGTATTTTCCGTGCCTTACTATACAAAAAAAGGTATGTGAAGCTTTGGTTCTACTTAAAATAAATCAACCATAAACATGTGTGTACCGACACCCGACATTGGTTAATGCTTCTATAGCGAGCTTAAAAGCAAATGTGAGCGGGAGGAGAGTATACATATATATATAGCTATTATAGCACACTCTAAATAACAGTTCTAGTTACAGCCAGTACACAACAGCCATAGCATGGAGTGGTACGTATAGCAGTCTAGTGTGCGTGAATTGCTAGATTGCGAAGTGATTTACGATGACCCGGGGTCTACCGCAATTCAGCCAAACACGATGTTTCGGCTTGCGTTTCGTGCAATCAGTAACGAAAACCGAAACTTCGTGACGAAGTTCGCGAGTTGACAGATGGAATGCCGTATAAATAAACTAGTGTCATTCACAAAACTTACGAACGAAAAATTGAATTTGTTTCTTCCTGAAATCATATTATGATTTCTCGACTTTCATCTTGCATCAATGATTAATTATGTTTCTTATACCTTTATGTTGTTCCGCACTGAAATTACTAAGAGTAACTTTTTACGATAAATAACTTACATTGGTACTCGAATTTCGTTCGGGCCCGAACTTTCGGATGTA
Source organism: Lomographa bimaculata (assembly GCA_948107665.1). Lineage (NCBI taxonomy): Eukaryota > Metazoa > Arthropoda > Insecta > Lepidoptera > Geometridae > Lomographa > Lomographa bimaculata. The sequence continues at coordinate 4,349,771 of OX403602.1, read as the reverse complement.
AAATACCATGGTAGGCCCCCAGGCACCACGCGTCTTGTTTAATACCCTTAATTCTATCGAAATGTATAAAAGCACACGTGGAAAGAATATTACTGCCTTGCCTTCATAAAATAGTATAGTATAGCGTTCTTTCTGTATTCTGAGAGTATAGCATAATAAAATATTTTAATAAATTAATCTTCTTCTCCTCAGTAATAAATGCTCTTGACAGAACGTTAATGTAGTACGATATTCATGGGCTGCGGTTGCGCGCCTCATGATGTCACGCCACCTCTCCCTGTTCTGATAATGATTGTAATTTTGGTATATTCATCCAAGGCGTTGGTTTATGAACGTAACGAAAACAAGTAGGTATTTCTGCATAACAATTCATGAGACCTTACAAAAATAAGCACGGAGTTTTGCCGCGAAAGTGAAAAAAATGGCGTTGTTGATTTTGTATAATTTTCCAAAAGCTGTGATTCTTCGAGTGTTAATGTGTGATTATGGTGGATTATTAACCATTAATATTTAGTAAACATGCATAAGTGTAGGCAAATGATACCAAGTTCAAAAACTTGATTTTCGCCTTCGCTCCAAAACTCCAATACAAGTTCTAGTAAAGTCTCTACCACTTTACTAGGGCATGACTAGACTATGATCGGACATTGACTTTTTTACTTGACTTTGAATGTGACTTGTGACTAGGACTTTTAATATGAAATACACTTGAAATTTATTTTTACTTGACACTAGCTAAATGCACAAGATGGCGAAGCCAAAATTAAAAAAAAAAACATAAGCACGTGATACAATTCCTCACTACAACAAAAATAAGAATGATGCGTCTTGTCCGCCTGAACATTGATCAACTTTTTGCTCCGATGTTGAAGTAAAGCATTGCGTCATATAACGTGAGACTAACAATAAGTTAATAACAAGCACTGACCGGCATGCGGCAGTGTGATTGTCAGTCACAACATTTGGTTGTGATTCATCGTGTTCCGGTAGACGGTGGGTGGATTGTTTTGGCACAATAATGCTGCAATATGTTGCCTGAGGCTTTGCCAATATTGAGCCCCACATACCCCTTTCCTTTATCCCTGGGAAGGAAAGGAAATGCAAGAAATTTCCCCCCCCACAAAAAAAAAAAAAAAAGTCTGACGACCCAGTTGGCGCAGTGGACAGGTGTCCGCCCTCTGCGCCGTGGGTCTTCCCTACCAAGGGATATTTGTGCTTCTGGTTCTGGGTGTAATGTTTGTGTGATGTGAATGTTTCCGGCACCCACGATACAAGTCTTTGAACTTAGTGTGGGGCTGTGAGTGTGAATGCGTTTGTTTGTTTGTTTGTAACTTTAGTTAGTCGTTCCAATACACGGCCTAACGCACTAAATAAGTAGTATTTTCAACCGACTTCAAAAAAAAAGGAGGAGGATTTTAATTCGACTGTATTGTTTTTTATGTGCGATGATTTATTTGAAAGCTGGTGCTTCACATGTAGTCCCATTTAAATGTGATCAAGATCTTCTTGAGTTATCGTCAATAATGCTTCATTAATTAATTTAATCTGATTAAGGTTTCCGAAGATAAAGCGGTGAAGTCGGTTTTTTTAAGCTTTGCTTTTGTTTCCATTATGTATATTAATCACACTATCTAGCTAGCTTATACCTAGAATAGATCTAGCTTATACCTAGAATTAACATATAGGCTACTTTTTAACTTGATAATAGCGGGCAAAGCCGCCAGGCACGGCTAGTTATTATATAAAGGCGAAAGTTTGTTAGTGTGTTTGTATGTATATTACTTCTTCACGCTCTAACGGCTGGACCAATTTTGATGAAATTTGGTATGGAGGATTAACACATTGGCTACTTTTTATCCCGATATTCCCGCGGGTCCGGGACTTACGCGGGTAAAACCGGGGGGCACAGCTAGTCTCTTTACCAAGCCGTAAGCGAAATATGTGTTACACTAGCTATGAATATATATATATATATATATATATATGATGCGTATTTTCAATTCACACAATCAATCGCATGATCAGGCTTTACATGACTATACAATTCCTTTATCGACTTCATTCACTTCGATATTAATTTCCTCCAATACTTTTAGAATTAGGCCTCCGGGCGTTCAATACGCGGCTTCCCGAACTTTTGTCGGTAACTAGCACTGTGGTGTGAGCGGTAAATGGTCCTTCGATTTCGACAGGGCGGACCCCCTATTAGGGCGCCGGCACGCACCCCCGAAATAGGTCAATCACATCAATTCACAGTATTCCCACTTACAGATTAGTAATTAGTTAGTACTACGTGTTACTTAAATACGCCTATTTGCTACCGACTATTCTGTTTCATTAGCGAACTTTAGTTAGGATAATTGAAACGCAAGCAAAGCTAACAAAAACCGACTTCTACGCTTATATTTTGGTTTGATCGATTTCTATAAAATTTATATGGGACCACCCCTGAATTATAATCTACCAAACAAATAAAATCATCAAAATCGATTCATAATTGGCGGAATTACCGCGTAACATACATACAAAAAAACATACAGTCGAGTTGAACCTCCTTTTTTGAAGTCGGTTGAAAATAGCTCTCAGAGATATCAAAAACATTTTATGTACAAACATTTGGTTAGTTAACATTTAAAAGATAGTTCAATTTAATTTTTATTTTGAACATCACGTTGGCGTGATTACATGAGCGTCTACGCTGCGGGTGCCGAGTTCGATTTCCGGTGGAGATACAGTTTTTCTCCCCATTGGTAGTTCTGTTGTATTTGTGATTTGTTTCCGTATTGTATCCAGCACCCGCGATACAATACTTCGAACTTAGTATGGGGCTGTGAGTGAAAAAGCATTTGTTTTGATAAAAAAATCTGAAGGGCAATAAACTCAGGATCTGTACCTGTACAGAATGTTCTCACAAATAAATTATTGATTAAAGTAATAATGTGTTACTTGTATATGTTTTTTATAATTGCGACACCTTAAAGGGTTAATGTTGGATCACTTATTTGACGGTGTAAGATCTGTCTGTACCTTCAAGTTGAAAAATCTGTTGCTAAACATCAAATGTTCTTCTAGCAAGCTAGTCTATAGTAACAATGTCTAGCAAAATTCTATCGGACCTGCTGAATAATATTTGCACATACGTAACACCAATAATGAATCCTTCCACATCAGTTCTAGTACGGTTGTTTAACTTTTATTGTAGTTGACAAGGCTGAATGAGTTACATATCAATTTAAGACGCAGTTGCTATGATGATTTTGTTATTTATCATGTCATATTGTTAAGTGGATAGAAGCTTCCAACACATATACTCCACCATGAAATCGTATTATATCTTATCTTTGCTGCTGAGTTTCTTGCCAGGTTCTTCTTAAGATGGTTGTAATTTTGCGTATATGGCAGTAAAGTCATTAACTTTCATGAGTGCCTCTTTGGGGCCCATGTGAATAAACGATTTTGATTTTGCTGTACAGATTTCTATAGTATTAGAAAATATCGGCAGTTGGCCCATAATTTGAAACAAATGGACAGTCTGTCAATTGCAAAATCAATGTTCGTAATTTTATAATAATATTATAAATGTAAAAGTTTGTGCGTAAGTGCATGTGTAAGTATGTTTGTTTTGTCGGCATGCTGTAACGGCTGAAACGATTTGGTTGAAATTTGGAAAATACATAGTTTATGTCTAGGGTTAACACATAGGCAAACTTTTAAACTTATGAACGCAGTCTAAGTCTGTGGTGATCTGCTAGCAGTAAATAAATATTAAAATTGTATTAATTATTTAAAATATTTTAACTGAATCGGAGAAAAATGTGATGTTACAATATATACTAAACTAATACTGAATATATAAAATTTTATGTACTCCTACTTGATATAATTATGCCTTCCATTAATACATATATACTAATTAGTACAAAATGTTTAAGATCACCCAGTCATATTTGGTGCAGCTTAGCACCCATTGTCATTCAAAATGATATTTTATTTCTAATTATACATAGGTATATATCAAAATAATAATATATAAATAATAATAATTCAATTTCCTAAAACTAAACTAAAACTATATACAGCAAAGACCTAAGTTACCTACAAGACATCGAGCTTATAGGTAACTCAAGTGCTCAAGCCCACTAATAGTGGGTAGCGTTCCCATCATGCTGGCGGCATTGCCTCTCTGAATTGCAATGCTAATAGGTTGAGCCAAATAAGCGCCATAATATTGATCATGCACCGCCTCAACCAGGCGCTCTGATAAATTTTTGAAAATAGAATGAGCTCCCGGTCCCCACGGGCCCAGTGTCTCAACACCAAAAAATTAAATATAACCACAAAATTATTGAATATAATCTGTTTTGTAACTTTAAATAAACAAACAACCAGGCCCAATTAATTGGTTGCCTGCAAAGTACATTAACACTCAGTTATAAGTCCCACTATATGGTCACCCATCCGAGTACTGGCTGTACTAAACATTCCTTAACCTATTCAACTAGTTACTGTACTTTTAGAGAAGAACTGTTTTAAATGTGAACACCCTCGACCGAATTTGTCAAACGATCGAGTGTCAAATGTATGAAATCTTTTGTGGAGGGGCATACACATTAAGAATGGTTCTCTCTATGGTACTATATTTTTGTACTGTATGTAATGAAGGCACCTTATTAGTTACGGGTGATCTCAATAATCATGCTAAGAAACAGGAACAGCTGTATAAAGGTCATAGATATCAGACAAGTGTCATCGACCTCTGTCTCACAGCTTCTTCTGGGTGATATACTTAATTGACTGATAAATTTATTACTTTTACTTGTTTATTTATATAATATATTCTATGGCAATAAACATTTTAAACGTTTTCACACTCACAGCCCCACAGTTAGTTCAATGACTTGTGCTGGGTGTGGGAAACATTCACATTACACACACTTAGAATTGTTTTATTCTTAATTAGGAAGTTTATTTGCATCTGAAGATGTACCATGCTTGCCTAGAAGGTACCTATTTATCTAATTTAATAACCTATTCACCTATTCAACTGCTCTTTAATTGCAAGAGGTGGTTTTAGTAACGGTACAGTTTTAGTAAAAGACAATAGTTATTATTTAAGTACTCTTAATGGATTAATACCAAGCTCATGAAGTTTATTATACATTTCCTGTTAACTAATGTTTACAAGACTTAGGGAATGTTTCAGGAAGTGCTTAGATGCTAACCAACTCATTACGTGGAAGACTTTAGAAGACACCTTGATTGTCTTATTGAAAGTTTAACTGGTGGTTTAGTGTTATTTACAAGATAAGTCAGAAATAACTTATTCAGAACCTAAGCTGGACATTTTGAAACCAGTTTGTTAAGAGACATAAGAAAGAGTATTTGAAGACCTTCTGGTAGGTTTTAATAAATTAGCCGGCAGATTAAGAAGCCGCCAGTAAATAACATAGGTTGTAAGTCCCAAATGCTGCATGATTACCTCTTCCGCATGTAGGCATGTATACGGCACTCTCTTCGAAAAGAACTATATGTATTGTCTCTACTGTGAAGAAAACATTTTGATATTCTTGAATAATGCATATATCGTTCATAGGTGTATGTAGTAAGTAAATAGGTATCATAAAATTGTTTAAAGTAAGAATATAGTTTGAAAATGAGCATTGTAACCAAACATTGTTATTAAATTTAAAACCAAGTTAGCAACTATGTTTGCCATCTAGTCAATTACAAATTACAGCAAACTAAATAAACGCGGGACTACGCCTATCAGACAACTGTTCCGAATATGTATTCGTGTTGTGAACGTTTCGCTAGACCATGAACAGGTTGCACTCACTTTCCTTCTCGTGGTCGAATCCCACTATCACGAAGTAGTCCACGAGCCTGGACATGGCAATCCTAGGGCAGCATCAGATCACATACACCACAAAAACACTCTTCTAATCAAATTATCTTCACTCAAACACCACATAAACCAAAGGGTTTCCACATTATTATCACATATACAAATTACTCATTTACTATCAAGTAAAATAGCCGATTCGCGAACTGACGGGAATGTAAACAACACTTTCTTTTAGCGCGTTCGCGATCCAAAGAATTTTTATATTCACAAGATTTAAAGATTGGTCAGATGTAGAGGTTAGGACTCTCTCAATAGTACAGAAACAAAGCCCATCACCGGTATTCCGAAACGTTAATTTATAATTGTAAGATTAAATTATGATGTTAACGCAACAAACGCGGCTAATTATTAACGGTTCAAAATTATTTTAGTGAATATATTAGCGCGGTACTGTCACTGTACTTCGTCAGCTCACCCGACATTTCTGAAAAAAACTACCATCCATATAAAAAAAAAACTTCTGACAGTGTGCTGCCATAACAGCATATTAAAATTCAACTGAATTAGTTTGAAACTGTGATATTGATTTTAGTGCATGGTTGGTTGTAGTCTTATCTTATCTTACTAATATTATAAATCCGAAAGTTTGTGTGTGTGTGTGTGAATGTTTGTTACCACGTATCTCCATAACGAATGAACCGATTTTGATGAAATTTAGAATATATATATAGTTCAAATTCCGAAATACCACATAGGCTAATCCAATTTGCAAAAATCATGACTTAAGTGTGCTAAATTGGGTGAAAAATTTTGTATTAAAAATTTGGTAATTTTTACTCGCTTCTATTCACCCAAAACTCGGTACAAATAAACATTAAAGTAAATAATGACATACTTATATCTTATTTTTTCAAAACTACCCCTAGGGTGTGTGCAAGGTGGTTCTAAAGTTTGTATGGAAAATCTTATTTCTTGCTTCGATTTACTTAAAACTCAGTTCAAATAAACTTGAAAATAAATAATAAAACACATATACTTTATTTTTTCAAAACTACCTCTAGGGTGTGTGCAATAGAGTAAAGTTCCAAACTTCGTATTCAATTTTTATTTCTTGGTTCGATTCCTTCAAAACTCAGTTCAAAACATTAAAGTAAATGATAAAACACGTATATTTTATTTTTACAAAACTACCCCTAGGGTGTGTGCAATAGAGTTCTAAAGTTTGTATGTAAAATATTATTTCTTGCTTCGATTAACTCAAAACTCGGTACAAATAAACGGTCTACTAGATTTAGATTATAGACGAGACTGCAAATTCAAACCATTAAACTATTTATAAATCCAAAATTATAAACCCTGAAAAAGTTAAACCACAACTTTTAAATCACGCGGGCGAAGCCGCGAGGCACAGCTAGTATAAATATATATGAACAAAAAACAAAATAATTTGCTAATGCGCCAGGGAACGACCGGCTTGCATGTAAATATCTTTAACTTAAACAAAAGAGCAAGCAATAAAGATATTTTAATTTGAAAATTAATGACAATAAATAAAAACAATTTAATATGTGCATTTTTTTTATTACTTTATTTAAAAACTATTTATACTATAGTAGCAATCCAAAAATATGGCAGCGTTGTTGGCTGAATGTCAATGTCATTTCTGCAGGTGTTACTAACCTAAACCAAACAAATTTAGAAGCTATACGAGTATACGCTCTTATAATGCGATCTCTTTCTTTCTTTAACAGTTAAGAGTTCTCTGTCTCGCTTTTTGATTATATCTTCAAACCTATTAAACTCAGTTTTCTTCTTTCAGTCTGGAATTTTTTATGTATCGTATTTGGTGTTTGTTTGAATAATTGTCTAGTAGAAATAGGAAAGATACGATAAAACTTCTGGTTCCGCCCCTCAAATAATTAACAATGTCGGACAGTAACCAACAAATACCTGGCTTAAAGCAGAAGAAAGTGTTCAAAATAATTGTTCTAGGGGACTCCGGTGTAGGCAAAACTTGTCTTACCTACCGTTTCTGCGAGAATCAGTTCCTGGACAGATCAGAGGCAACTATCGGTGTCGACTTTAGAGAAAGAAATATAAAGATTAATAACGAAGATATAAAGGTAACGACTCTTTCATGTTATCCTACTAATATTATTAAAGCTTGTGTGTAAGTGTGTACGTATATTTGTTCCCTCTTCATGCTGTAACGGCTGAACGGATTTGGATGAAATTTCGAATATACATAGCTTATACCTAGGATTAACACATAGGCTACTTTTTAACTTGATAATAGCGGGCGAAGCCGCGGGGCACGGCTTGTAATACAATAAGGCACAGTTATCGAAAAAAGTAAATTCATCAGAGAGCAGCAGAAACATACAAGGTTGCGCTTATAATTTTGTAGGTTTCACTTATCAATAAGAACCTCGACATTTCGTTTTCATTACTAAGAATTCTTAAGCTACCATGGTCACTTTCACTATGAATGTTTGTATCAACGGGATACCATGTATTTACGTGGTAAATATCACATTATTGATACAAACATTTATAGACTGAGAATTCTGTCATGAGCCACTATTATTTTCTAAAACTACTTTAATAAACATACATGTGTCATGAGCCACTTTTATTTTCTAAAACTACATTAATATACATTCAACATACATAAAATAAACTAAGTTTCCTATAAGCTCACTACCAGCTTATACGGAACTTAAGTGCACCAGCCCACTACTAGTGGATAGAGTTTCTAACATGCAGGCAGCATTGCCTTTCTGAATTGCTTTGAGCCAAATGCTAATAACACCAGCATTTTGATCACACATTGCCTTATCCAGGAGACAACATTTAGTTGTAAGGAAACTTATGTTTCAATTGTTTGTAAATATCATAATATTTGTCATAATAGTGTTCATCTTTGGAACAGTTTATTTTATAATGACATTACCTATTATGAGGATCCAGTTGGCGCAGTGGACAGGTCTCCGTCCTCTGCGCAGTGGGTCCTGGTTCGATTCCAAGAGGTATTTGTGCTTCGGGTTCTGAGTGTAATGTGTGTGTCATGTGAATGTTTCCGTCACCCACAATACAAGTCTTTGAACTTAGTGTGGGACTGTGAGTGTGAATGCGTTGGTTTGTTTGTTTGTTTATTACGGTTGGTACACCATTGAAATTACAACCTAGCTTTATGACTAATCATTAATTAAAATTGTACCTAATTCATATTCAAATCTTTATTGCATTCTCTAAATGTAGATAGGTGGTAGAAATAAATGTCAGTACATTAGAAACCCTGTTGGGCACAACAATTTAGAGCAGAGGCTGACTGGGACCTAAACTGCTAACTAGAGTAAAAAGAAGACACTATGTTCTAGTTTTCTTTGTTTGTTACTTCCACTATATTTTATCATCACACACAACTAGAAACACATATTTTCCTTGAAGAGGAAACATATATTCCTGCTGGGAATCAAACCTGATAATCACCTAAGCCATTGGGCAGTTTAAAGCTACATTAAAATTACATTGGTAATCTATCTACAGGCCAATTGCCTTTATTTTCTAATACTATACTCAACAAACTACTTGAAAAAGTAGTACTTGCTATAAAGCAAAGACCTTAGTTAAATGGCACCAAGCTTATAGGTAACTTTAAGTAATAGTAATTGTTATTTATAATTAAATTAAAATTAAAACGGGAATTAGCGTGACTTACGCGTTGTCAATGTCTATCTCGACAATTGTTTCGGCTTCATTCGGAAACCTTCTTCAGGATGAGTTCTGAGCGCTCGCCGTCGCGTCCCACCTCGCACTGCGAGCAGCAGCACGAATTTAATTTTAATTTAATAGTTCAAAATGTGCGTGATTTTTTATCAAATTGTCATTTTTAATTATTTTAATTCTTCATAACTTAATTCAAATAATTAAACACCTTAAAACTAATTTTTTGTAATGAGACCTGGCGTTTTTAGCCAGAAGTGCAGAAATGCTCTATTGCTATTTAGTATTTATTGATGAACTTCTACAAAATACTCTCTTGCCATTTAGTATTTACTGAACTTCTACAAAAATGTTCTCTTGCTATTTAGTATTTACTGAACTTCTACAAAAATGTTCTCTTGCTATTTAGTATTTACTGAACTTCTACAAAAATGTTCTCTTGCTATTTAGTATTTACTGAACTTCTACAAAAGTGCTATCTTGCTATTTAGTATTTACTGAATTTTCTACAAGAAGAGATAATAATAATATATATATATATATATATATATATATATATATATATATATATATATATATATATATATATATATAATTAGATCTGAGCTGCTTGCTTTATATAAAGCAATAAATTATAAAATCATTTTTTATTTTTAGATGATAATACATGTTATCATCTAAAAATAAAAATGATTTCTATTTATTTACAAAGTAAGGGTTTAGTAAACATAATTATTTTATATTTATAGAATTGGTGAAAGAACAAGTGTTAGTGTTTTACTTTTGAAACAATTTCATTTAAGAGAATAACAAGTGCAGTGATTGCATCGCTGTATTTTTTAATAAGTTAAAAGTACACTGGAACTGTAATATGTAAGCGTGATGCGCAACATCAGGTGAGCGACTTGCTCATCAAATCTCATCTATCAGTTGTATAGAAAAAAAACTATTGAGAAAACTCACACCAGTAATGTTTCTGCTTTTTATGTATTAAGATTATATCTTCAAATATTATTACTGTAACCAACCCGACTTGCTTTTATATATTACTAGCCGTGCCCCGCGGCTTCGCCTGCTATTATCAAGTTAAAAAGTAGCCTGTGTATTAATCCTAGGTATAATCTATGTACATTCCATATTTCATCCAAATCCGTTCAGCCGTTAAAGCGTGAAGAGGGAACAAACATGCTTACACACAAACTTTCGGATTTATAATATCAGTAGGATTATATAAGATTTTTGCAAAAATATGAAAGCTTCATCTTTAATAATACAAATTTACTTTCTTGTCATAATTTGGAGATGAACATTCTATTTGTCATGCATACAGGTGTAATAGTTATGGATTATGTTTATGTTTTCATATCCATAATTTACATATATTATTGTTTATGTATGTTTATTGTATTATCTATATTATTATATATATATACAAAACACTGTCGTCCAATTTAATTGCTTTACTCCTCGCCATCCAAAGGTTGTCTGGAAGAGATTACACTTAGCGATAAGACCTGTTGTTACACTTATTTTCTAGATTATTATTCCTTGTCATGGTGTTCAATTAAGAGTTTATCTATCTATCTATCTAACTTATGTCATTACTGAATACAACTAGTGCTTAGCGGCTCAAAAAATTGCGTCTTAAATAGTTAAAGTAGGTAATGATAATAAATAAAAGTTAAGTATTTGTGTAGGTGTTAGTACAGAAGACAGAATTATAGGTAGTTAGTTACACTTGTATCAATATTTGAAAGTATTTATCAGTCAATTAGTTACTGATAAAATAAATTGTGTTGATAAGGACAGTTCCAAAAAAAAAGAGATACAAGACTGCTGTAATAATAGCAGCCTAGGCACTGAGATATACATAATAATACAATATATTATATCTCAGTGCATAGCTACTATTGCTATAAAATATCCTAGTCTTCTGAACTCTTGAAGTTTTGATCTTCATAATGACAAACAAACACATCAACAATAGGGTTATATTTAGTAAATAAAATAAAAAAATGCGTTCACATTCACAGCTCCACACTTAGTTCAAAGACTTGTATTATGGGGGCCAGAAACATTCACATCCACACACCCAGAAAAGAAGCACTAATTTAATGCCCTTTGAGAAGGAAAATTGCGCTCCTGCCGGGAAACGAAATCAGCACACACGGCGCGCAGACGGCAAAAAATTGCCTATCGTGCCAACTGGTTGTAAAAAAAGTCACGTCTCTTCTCTATAACTTCTTCCAGAAAAAATGTTGAATATGACTTCATAATAAAACACAGTTCCAGAATAAAAATAATACTCAAAAACTTTGACCCCGACGTGATTTGAACACGCAACCTTCTGATCTGGAGTCAGACGCGCTACCGTTGCGCCACGGAGTCATTGGAGTGAGCGACGAAATAGTAAATGTATTTAGGAAGCAATAAACTACTTCTAATGGTCCTTTCTATCTTGGGTAACTTGGAAGACGCCCAAAAAAAAATATCTGGGATGTATACTGGACAAAAAGAAAGATTATAGGATGGATAAATACTAGGCATTATCAAGGTCTTATGCTTCGGGGCTTTGTTCATCAGTTTCGGGTCTTCGGGTGGCACTGTAAATCTGTTCAATATGCAATAGATTTAATGTTTGTAAATATTGTTTTTATTTTTAAAGCTATTGTGTGTGCGATTTTTCCGGTCTTAATATATATTTGAAAATCATCTTTAGGTTTCCCTTATCATTTTTCATATCGAATGGCCATTTACGTTAGGAATTATACTGAAATAAGAGTTAAACAAAAAGCAAGTTCATCATTTACACATACGGTAGTCATTTCATTGCTTATGGGATAAGCTTTAATTTAAATTTTTATAATATAAAAAAAATTCTTTAAAAAAAATATATTATTTATATTGTTAATACATTTTAATTTATTGACTCTTTCTCACGTCCGCGTCCCGTTGACACACCGGTGGCATGACATTGGGCTCTGCGCAATTTACCTCCCTAAGGGACATTTTGAGATCAGTGTGATGCTGTGAGTGTGAATTTGTAAAAAAAATTACGCTTTCACACTCACTTCCCCACATTAAGTTCGGTGACTTGAGTCGTGGTCGTCGGAAACATTCACATCACATGAAACACAAATTTCCCTTGGTGGGAAAACTTGTTTTAACGGGAATCTAACCAGATACCCGCTGCTTAAAAGGAGAACGCGCACCCAACTAAGCCAAAGGGCATTTCATCAAAATTAGACTGAATTATAATGTACTTATGTATATATTTTGATAACTTCAGCTACAATTATGGGACACGGCCGGCCAAGAACGATTCCGAAAGTCAATGGTGCAGCACTACTACAGAAATGTGCACGCTGTCGTCATCGTCTATGACGTCACTAAACCTGAAACCTTCCACGTGAGTCAGAAATAACAAATACATATGGCTTCTGTAGGTATATATGGTGGGCCTGGATTATGTGCCCTTTCCTATTAGGGATGATGAAAAAAAATTGTCTTCAGTTAGATTATCAAAAAATATTTTGTAAAGTCACTCGAGGGAGTGAGATGCAATGTCAGCTATCTCTTTCTTAACCGACATGGATTATATTTAAATTCATTTTACCTATCGTGTGCGAAAATATCATCTTAACTAAATCCCGCGTCGATTTACTTACTCAGTTCCTACTATTTCTGACTTCCAGTCAATAGCTAGCTGGATGTCGGAAGTGGAGTCTCACGGACTGATGCGCGCGCCTCGAGTGCTCGTCGGGAACAAGTGCGACTGCGGCACGCAGGAGTCGCGCCTCACCACCACGTACGCACAGCGGCTCGCGGACAAACACGGCATGCCGGTGAGTCTGTCGGGGGTCATCAGTCGCGTCACATTGCTGCGAGTGTCGATACGACTGTAGCACGCAGGCATAAGAAATATTTTGCACAATAACTGAATAGCATTCTATAGTAGTCCCCTCTAGGCTCGAAAACCAATTTATTTCTCTTCTTAATTATGTATAATACAAGTACAACTTCGCCTCTTGAATCCTGTCGCTATACGTCACGTGTTGTTCCGAATAAATCTATTTTCTTTCTATACCGTCCGCCCTTTCTCCTCTTATGACCTCAATCACCCAAAACCATTATTCACTAAAATATAGACGGTTTAAAACATAGGGTGTATGTAATCTGTTTTATTAGCATGTGCATCATACAATGTTAACGGGGCCACCAGAAGGGCTTAATGTAAATACGGTTTAGAAAAGATGCTAGTAGATAGAAGGATTCGTGGGAAATGGTGATGATGTAGTGGATTGTAATATAAGGACCGTAAACGAGTACACGGCCGGATATCCTCGGGTTGACCAGTATAGCTATGGCACCCTTTGGTCTCCTCGTGTTCTGGAGATATCTCTGGTAGTTGGTCAGGCGTCGTCGTTGTTGGTAATTGTGTAGAGAACTCGCGGCGCGAGCGCGGGTGGAGCCGTTAGGACACTGCTTCCAAAATGATGTTCATCATCCCAAAGGCGGTTGGGACAGGAACGTAAAACGCGGTAGGTAATCAAAATGGCGGTGATCCGTAGTTGAGAGAACTGATGGACGTGCGGAGGCATCCACAGTCGACAAGGAACGACTGCAGACTGCTCTCATTAGCGAAGAGTACCCTCATCTACCACGCAGTGATAATTCCAGCGAAAGTCACCGTTTTCTTAGGAAAATGAGGGTAAGGAAGAAAAACACGGAAGCGTTAATAAATGGCGCATACATACACTTTTAAAATTTACGTTGAAACCAGAAATTTCTTAACTTCACGTTGTCAATTTCTAGATCGGTCATTGTTTCGGCTTCATTCGGAAGTCTTCATCACGTCCCACCTCGAACCTGCTTGTCAGTATAGACTAGTGGGCAGTCCTAGTGTCAGATTTTTCAGGCCGCCTGAAGGCTTAACGAATATTGTCTTACGACTAACAACCGGGACCGACAGCTTAGCGTTCCCTCCTCGCACTGAATTCTAACAGAAAATATTATAGGTTAAGTATTTTTTTTTTTGTTTCTAATCTGCGACTCCTAGTTTCAGAGAGACCACGAGTCGGGTTTGTAAAGTGTGTTATGTTTGTCGGCAGCTGTTCGAGACGTCAGCCATGTTGGACTCTGAATGCGACAACGTGGAGTCCATATTCATGACGTTAGCCCACAAACTCTACTCCAAACAACCGCTGCGGGTCGCCGCAGTTGAGGTGAGCAGTTCACGTACACACTCATACGTTCATGTGTATTCCTTTAGGTATTACATATATCTTTTTATAAAAACATGGGTGGAGCTGTGAGTGTGAAAACACAGCTCCACACTAAGTTCAATGACTTGTTTTCTTAGTTCCAGAAACATTAACATCACAGAAACAATTACTTTCAGAATCAGAAATATTTCCTTTGCGGAGAAAATATGTTTTCCCACCTTAATCGAACCCGATAGAAGGGAAAACGCACCTAACTAAGCCTACGGGCAGTTACAAATTATACAATAAAATAATGATGCACTTTTATCATGTCAGAAATGACCCTACGATTTATTTCCAGTAGTCCTATTCCTGGGTATATTCCACTAGTCCTAGTCCAGGGTATATTCCACTAGTCTTATTCCGGGGTATATTACACTAGTTCTATTCCAGGGTATATTCCACTATTTCTATTCCAGGGTATATTCCACCAGTCCTATACTAGAGCAAAATCCATGAGTTCTATTCCAGGGTATATTCTACAACTCATATTCCAGGTTAAATTTTACTAATCCTATTTCAGTCCAGGATATTATTATAATATTCCTATTCAAGGGTATATTCCATTAGTCATATTCCGGGGTAAATTCCACTAATCCTATTTCAGTCCAGGATATTATTTCACTCGTCCTATTCCAGGGCATTGTATTGCACATATCTATATTTTTGTCCATGTCTTGCATCAGCTGCAAACATACATTCTCAATGCATTTCAATTACATATTTGTTTCAAAATCAGTTTTATATAAAAAAACATGCGTTTTTTTCTAACAGGGCGACCAATCGCAGGGCATAGTGACGTTGCCGCGGGAGCGGAGGCAGGGCAGCAACGCGAGCAGAGACCGATGCGGCTGCAGCTAGTCTATACAATGCTGCCTCAGCATAGACACCTTAATATAACTTTTAAGTTTCAGGAAGAGGAACGCAAAACAGTGCCGCAGCGGGACTTTGATATTCAAAAACAAAATAAAATTTAATTCCGGGTGGCATTACAGCTATAGGTAGGCGTGACGCTTACTATCAGTCGAACAACTTGTTTGTGGCCTCTCTAAATAACACAAAAAAAAATCTGCTTTCACCGTCAATTCAAGGGAACGCTTAAGCTAATTTACATGTAGAAAATACTCCGTTTAATCAATATAGTTTGGTATATAACACTAGATGGCGGTGCTTGTAGCTTTATACTTTCCTGTAACGTCGACCCTATTTCGGATAAAATGTATTACTATAGATGATTATGATATAAATTTTTTTTTTTTTTTTTATTTGTGACAGGCTAGTGTTTGACCACTATCTCACCTGATGGTAAGTGACGATGTGATCGAAGCTGGTAAACACACTAGACCTGGAATACGCAGGCTCTCAAGGATAACTGCCGGAACACCGTATTTGGCTTGGCGGCTGACTTTCAACTTGATGGTGGTAAGCTACTTTGGTAGCAAGCCAGGCGAGCAACTCACAAAATGCTCTACCACCTCTCAAATGTCACCTGATTAGCACCACCCGTGGACCACGTGTAGGGAGTCAGACTTAAGGGGTATCCTCCTACGGACGTGGGTGACTCAGCCAAGAAAATGTTGAAATATATTATACAAGATGTGCCCCGTGGTTATGTATTGAAAAAAAAATTGTCTGTCCTATTGCAGAGCCTATTTACAGGTTCTTAGTAATTATAAATAATTAATAATAACAAAATAGAAATAATTAAAATAATTCAATAAGAATTAAATGTCGGAATAATAAATATCACAATGTCAAACTAAAAAATAAATATAACAATACAAATAAACACGATTTAGGGTCGACTCTTGCGACGTGGTTTTCGGGGATGTCCGATCTCCATCATCAGGCGAGTTCACGGCGGAAGGTAACTTTAAAAATAATATATATATCGTGTTAGACGAATGGGTAGCCCGAGTGCAAGAAAATGTTGTCAGGCTGTGCCTAATATGAGCCTTTAGGATAGTCAATATGTACCTATATGTAGTTATAACTAAATATTACGTAACTTATTGTGAGTATAGATTGTAATCAGAACTTATCGCTTTCCCGAAAGGCATTTATTTTCCTGCGGATTAACGTTGTCCGGTCAAATTCCTTGGGCAGCTCACGGTTTTTAATAAAAAAAATAGGTGTGCTATATGTATATAGCTAGTCTACATTTTAGATACCTATATTCATATATTATATGAGTTTAAACTTTAAATCGCGGATATTTAATCTAAATTAAGTATTTTTTTATTACAATGAAAAAAAAACATTTTTGATGTATGTGTGTATGTTATATCTGTAATTTAATTTGTCAGTGGCACACGAACCTGTTGAACCCCGGACTGATCATAAGGTTGTGCCTAGTAGTTTTTTTTAATGATAGACAAGCGTTTGACCACTGATGGAAAGTGACAATGCGGCCTAAGATGAACAAGCTTTCCTATAAGATGCCTATAAATAAAAATAAATATATAAATTAATATGTAAACCATTCCGTCTTATTCCCGCCATTTTGTTTCTTAGACAGGAGAAAAGGGCAATTTCCAATTGACTCCTCCATTACTATGGAGTAATATAGATCAATAAGATACCTGATTATGTGAATCTTACCACATTATACAAACATATAATATACGAAACAATAATAAGGTCCTAACGTGTTACTTGCTTTCTCCATATCTGACCGATTTATAACTTTGTGCAGCTAACGTTGATCTCTCGATTTGACGTCTCTTTCTGACAAGTCAATGTTGCATCTAGTCGCCTCCTTTCATCGAAAATACTGGCGCAGGTCTTTGTTGTTAAAAATATGTGCTTACGCGCACTAGTATACTGATGTTTC
Organism: Lomographa bimaculata; assembly: GCA_948107665.1. Lineage (NCBI taxonomy): Eukaryota > Metazoa > Arthropoda > Insecta > Lepidoptera > Geometridae > Lomographa > Lomographa bimaculata. Next base: position 4,332,103 of record OX403602.1, on the reverse strand, counting down.
CGTAATGTAACCCGGAATAATAAAGACTTAACAAAGCCGACAACTGACGCATCTCCCAAACACCATGCAATCTGTCGTCAATCTTACATCATTTCTATGAAGGCTCGGATTACACATACTATCGTATATTCATACAATACTTAGCTATTCGACAGCAGACTGCTTATACCTGTCACTGGTGTTAGTTATTCGACAGCAGACTGCTTATACCTCTGTCACTGGTGTAAGGTACATCTTGTTCACACGATGAAGTCGATTATATCAGTACATAGTATTGTAGTATTGTTTTTTCAGATGCATGCGGCATCTGAGTAATACGACATTTAAGTAATACTTATTTCACTTTAGTAGATTATTTAAGATCGAGCCTCTCTTTACTACTTCTTGCCTATTTGTATCTCGTAATTATTATAATGATGTATTCCAAAGTGAATTTATTTATTTTTAAGATTATAGTATTTTTGTATGATATTAGTGTGTAAGTATAAATATGATTCCATTTATGAAAAGTGCCAATAAAAATCTTAGTACAATTTGACAATGCAATAATATTGAACGTATTTACAATTAAGAAAAGAGGAATTATTTCTTTAAATGTGCAGCTCTCAAAGCATCATCAGCAACTGGTCTTTAAATCCAGCATTAAATTTATCCAATCGCGGCGGGCGCGTCGCAACATGGCTACTGCAGAGTAGCCATCAGTTACTAGTTATAGAACTGTTATTGATTAGTAACTGACTAATTGACGTGTACGTTCCTGAGGCAGATAATTGTGGAATTACATGATTTGAGCATGTATCTTTCATGACGATGACGTTCGTGTAAATATGTATTATCATTTTAGATTTGCGTGTTCAGATCTTTACAAAGAACGCTTTCAAGAAATCCGCTGGGTGAACGGTTCCCCTAGCGGATTTTTTTGGTCAAAAAGGTCTTACGGGAACAAAATACACCAATGATTAGTGTTTAAAGTAAGGGAAAATGAAAACAGAATTCCACAGCTCATAAGAAAAAAAATACACAAAATATGCTTATTAGGGATCGAGTACCTACTTCACAAAAATGTTCCAGATACAAAATATGTGTCTTATGAGTCCCTACAATTCATTAGTAATTATTAAAAATGTAAAAAAATATATGGCTCAAACACGCCAGTAAACAACGTGTTTTACCTAAATATCTCAAAAATGTCTGGACTAAGTATCTTAAAAACGTCATGAATTAAAGATCTAATAAGCTCGAATCATGTAATTCCCTAATTTTCCGCCCCCAGGAACATTCACCAAGTTGACAATGCCTTGAGTTTGGGTCGCGTTGGAATTGCCTTAAGACACATAGGTACCTTAAGAGATTGTATAAGGTTTTAAAAGACATGATTCAAGTTCAACAAAAGTGATAACATTGGAATGTAAAAAATATATTATATACTTAGTCTGTTTAGATTACTTAGTAATATAATTTAAAATATTTATTTACATGTAAATCTACATATTTTCTTTAAGGTTTCCATGTGTAAATTATGAATAAATCTATTTATTCTGGTAAAAGATGGTTATAATTTTATACATCGTTGTGTGCACCTAATTTATTTTAAGATTAAATAAGTTTTATGTTAATTGTACATAGCGATAGAGGTTCGTTTATTTCTGATAAAGAAGTCCAGTTATTGAATGACATTAAAAACACTATTGAGCAAAAAGTAATCTAATATATGCTTCGACATACATTTTTAAATTATTGCATGCAGGCGAGTATGAAAAATTAAAAACATTTGAATTGGTAGCAATAGCATGTCTTGATGTAATAGGTACAAAATACGAGGTATCGAGTAGTAGAAGCGACCACATCAATTGTACGAACCGCAAAGGAATCTCTTTAGTCTGTTTTCTAATGAGTACAATATGCGAGTCTTCCAAGTTTTGAGTGAATAGGCGTCTTTTAGGCAAACGTGCCCCATCGTCGCTTACCATCAGGTGAGATAGTGACCAAACGTTTGCCTATCTTGAATAAAAAAAAATAACTGACTGGTTTATTCTCTTTTGGCCTACTTTACTGGTTAGTCGTTATTTTGGAACGTTCATACAAATATATCCATTCTTATTAGTCCTGCTGTAAATTAATGTATGACTCGTCTTGTAAATAATAGGGATATGTAGGTAGTTGCTGACAAGTGATTATATGGCTTTTGGTACTGATTACAGATTTGATTAGAAAACTAATTAGCACTTGCCTCCTTGGTCATCAACGTTGCTTATTGATAAAGTATTTGAGACGTATTTTAGGTTCCCTATGCATCGACTCCGTGGCGCAACGGTAGCGCGTCTGACTCCAGATCAGAAGGTTGCGTGTTCAAATCAAGTCGGGGTCAAAAATACAAACTTTTTTTCTGTGGACTATTAAAAGAAACATGCCTCTCAGTAATCATTCTTGCTAGATAATTATATGTATTATATATATATATATATATATTTGCTAGATAATTATATATATAAATATATTCTTGTTAGACAGGTTATTATATATAACTTTATTGTATTCTAAATTTTTAAAACTTTAAATATTGTCATAACAATCTAAATTATAAATGTGTAAGTCTATAGTGATAGTAGTGATAGGTATTTTCTAGGTGAGATGTCACTAAATGCTTACTTACGCATATTCCAGTTTTAAAAAAATCATTGAGTTGACAACCTTAGAGAAACTTACGAGAGCAGTATCTGGTGGCACTATCTAATAAATATACATTTACATCCAGTTTTTTGGCGGTCCATGATAAAGAAAATATAATTTGTACATAATATAAATAAAAATCAGCAATAATTTCAATCATTTATTTATATGAAACAGTTATATCGAATACGACAGTAAGACCGACGTACAACCATCTTAGGGGATATCACCGTAATAATGAGATGAACTACACGAAAAAGTTATATTGCTCTAATTTAACACTGTTACAGGTACTTGTTTGCGTCAACCAATAGTTAGGACTGCTGCGTGTTTTATAACAAATGACTTTAGTAATTAGTTAATACACAGAGCAACGAAGCAGAACTATTAACTCGGTTAAATAATAATACAATTAGGAAATTGTATTGTAAACTGCTGGAGTTGAAACATTTTAAGATGTAAACGAGACCTTAAACTAAAATAAATTAGGTATATATTTCCAAATCGAGAAGCAATATCTTTTAGCTAATCTCAAAACAGAGCCATCTGGCGAACCTTTGGTTTATTTGCTCGAATTTCAGACTGTCACGTGACAATTATTTTGGACAAGTACAGAGCTGGTAATAAAAATTGCTGCACGAGAGGTAAAAGATATGAGCCTTAAATTTGGGTAAACCGAAGCCTGAAAAGGTATAATGAGTAAGCATGTCCAATAGATTATGAATCGGATTGATTCAGCAGTTCCGGCCGTAGAATTGAACAGTATCTATGGATCTGGCTTATTTTAAATGTACCCATATTTTTAGAAAGATGTCTTCAATTAAACTATCCGGTTGTGACAATTCGTAGCGTACATATGATTTTTCGTTTATATATTTCTGACACATATACATCGAATCTCTTATCCCAAAACAAAAGCTCCGTTACTCTGTGTATTTTTTTACACACGCGGACTGGACAGTAAGCACATCTGAAAGGCAATTCATTGACTATTTTATCAAGGCAGTAATGTTTGTTTTCATTACTATTAATCAGTCGAGTATTTCTTGCATTAATCCATGGCATTACAATTGTGTACCTTTGTAAAAACATCACATATCTAGCGAACATTAAATAGTTCCCGGCAAGAGGGAACCACAAATAACAGCTTATTATCTTAACTCGTGTGGTTCCCTACTGTAGTGGACATTAGAAACTATCGAAACACAATTGAGTGATCCCTTCTGTATAGTAGGCATGTATCGCGCGCGTCGTTATGCTTATTATTTTATGGATCTATATGATTATATTGAATATACTATGAAAAGTTAACGATGTACACAAAAAAAGCATCAAACACGACATATACCTTTCAATATTAAATGAAAATAAATATATGAAAAGAAAACAGTTCTCGTCGCTAATTTATAGGATTTCAAAGACGAGAGAATTATCTATGTTTTTATATGAATACCTATGACAAAATATGTACACGCGACAAAGTTTGCTGGCAAGTAGAAACAAATTCAATAAACCTACCTCTTTATAATCACATGTGTTATTTAAATACAATATAATGATGGATTATATTTGGTCTATCTTTAAAGTTTTAATATCAAGTTAAACAATTAGCGTTACATTTACAATGCTGTTATATACGAAAATAAAGTCAATCTTGGAACAATTCTAACAACAAAGACTTTATATTTCTGTTACACTTTATGTATATTTATTACTTTCATAACTATAATATCTAACAAAATATTAGAAAAACACGCGAAGTTAATTATGATTGCACAACATTTGAGATCTTTAGTCTAAGCGCGTCACGACCCCAAAATAATGGGCTCTTTTTTGTATGGAAGCTGGCCCCGATGTTCGGATATAACTATTGTTATATCTCACAAATAAATGTAATCTAAAAGGTTTTTAAGATCGATTTCTCGTCAACATTATTTACTGTTCAATAATTAAGTAATCAATAATGTTTACTGTACAATGTAACATATTACAATTGCGTATCTCCAATATTAAACAAAATTACATGATATATAAACACAATTTTGAAACTATTGCTTTTTATTTAGTCCTGTGGGGATAATTTTAGCCAGATTCAGCAAGTGTATAAAAAATGGGGCGAGCAGCAGTCGACTGGAAGATCTCTTAATACATTTTACTAAAGACAAAGTAAACTCGACTCGAGTCGTATAGCGGTTAGATGAAAGCATCTAAATGCTCCACGACGACATGACAAGAAGGAAAAATCATGTTCAGTATCAATATTTGAGAAATATGTCTCGATTTCAAAAATATCAATAAAGGTTTTTCTAATCTGCAGATCAATTTAGTCTCAAATAATAGTTTCATTTTTTTTGTACAAAAAAATGATCGTCATTCATATTGAACACGATAAGCCCAACGCCTTAAAAACAAAGAGCAAATAAATCCTGACATACAAGATGAACATAGCAACAATTTGGTACTTTGTCGAATTATGTTTTTACACTCTTTCTCCAATATGAGAAAAAGATAAGCTGGTAGGTATTTCGACAAGGTGCGAATAGTTTACATTTAATTCAAAATTGCATCTAAACATGTAACATTCTTTATAATAAATCAAGAATGTCGTAAAAAGGACTTCTTTGCTGTCAACTAGTTTCTAATGTCCAGTCAGTGAAGCGCTTAGGAAAGAGCCCATGGCCTCCGCGTACCACTCGACTCAGCCTGAGGAAGGACAACCAATTTCTCCGAAACTGGTCAACAACAAAGAGGTCGGCGTCTTTACTTGTTAAAGCCGTAAACAACATTAATTTATTATGTGTAATAAATACGATAGTTATAACATTCAAACATTCTTCATCATTCAGTTACAAGTAACAAACGCGATTTGAATATAGTGCGTGATAAAATTGTTTAAAGAAAAATATCTAATGTCATGATATATTGCTTTGAATTATCATTTATCACTTGGATTTCTTTATTTGTCATTATCTTTTGTATTTTTCCGATACATTATAAAAGCTTTCACACTCACAGCCCCGCACTTAGTTCGTAGGCTTGTGTAGCGGGTGCTGTGAAAAAATCACAACGCAATTACAACCAGGTCCGAAAGCACAAAAATCACATAGCAAGGAAATTTGTGCTTTTACCGGGAATCGAACCCAGCAAGTGCGGCGTCAAACTCCAAAGGCTGAACTTGGTTACCAATAGAGAATACATTTATCGTATCTAGCGAATATCTATATGTAAACGTACGTCGCTTTTTAACAAGAATATAAATATAATAATATTTGTGAGGACATTGGAAGACTAGCAAATAAGGTAAAGGGTTCCATAGCATACTGCTTAATCCAAATTGCTCTAAGCTATATTCTAATTCAGCTCAAATTGAAATAGGACAGTTTCATGTATTCACCTTATAAACAATCTCAAATGTTAGGGATATCTCCCACGAGTTTCTTAAAAAAAAAAATCTTTGCGATGATGTCACAAAATTAAGAACGTATTATTTCTAGTAATCATAAGTTGCCTCTTTTTTAAATATCTCATAATACCAGGTTAAGGTAGCATTAAATTAAACGAATCGAAGCATATACTATCAATTATTATCATCTAAATCGGCACTCGCGTATTACTGTCGAATATTACTCCGACCAGGTTTCGGACACGGTGATACACGCACTGTCCGAAACCTGGCAGGAGCATTTCTCTTCGACAATAATCTTGTAAGAAAAAGCGCGCAGGTCTAGGTTCAAAACGCAACTGTACTGACCTGTGTGTATCAGAAGTACGACATCTTATATGTCCGAAACCATTTTTCGTCGACAGTAATACGCGGGTGCCGGCTTAGATAATAATCATAACTCTCACGACAGTTTTTATACTAAAATATATGATCAATGATTGAAAATTATGTAATGTACAATGTATTTCTAATAAGTAAGCAATAATTTTAAATTTCTATTACACTGATACACACAGGTCAGTTCAGTTGCGTTTTGAACCTTGACCCGCGCGCTTTTTCTTACAAGATTATTGTCGAAGATAAATGCTCCGGCCAGGTTTCGGACAGCGCGTGTATCACCGTGTCCAAAACCTGGTCAAAGCATTTCTATTCGACAGTAATACGCGAGTGCCAGTTTAGATAATAATCATAACTCTCACGACAGTTTTTATACTAAAATATATGATCAATGATTGAAAATTATGTAATGTACAATGTATTTCTAATAAGTAAGCAATAATTTTAAAATTCTATTAAAGTTTAGATTACGATACTTTGGAAACTATATCTAAAAGCTGTTATGTCACTACGTCACTTCATATTCTGTAAGACGCCTGATATGCTCGTTTTCAAATCTGAGAATCTCCCGATAACCAGAACAAAGTTATAAATATTATACAACGAGAACGCACACCAATAGGGAATATGCATGTATTTTAAAATCTTTTATTCGATTGTTTTAAATATATTGGCCGTGAAAAAATACTTATAAAAACAATTATTTTCATATTAAAAGAAATATTTGAAAATACAATCAGATTCCGGCAATTTTAAACGCGGCCATTTTATATTGCATCATTTGAAAGAAATACCGACGAAATCTTATTTAACCATAAGTGAAGCATACACATGTCCATGTGTGCGTGCATTCCTGTTTTGGATGCCGCATTACGTCCGTGCATATTCCCTATTCGTTAAAAATATATCACACAACTATTTGGTTCCTTTTGTCAATTCCGCCCGTTTGTGTTAACATCAGAACAACGTCCAGAGCCAAAAAAACTAATAAAATGTATCTTAGATCACAAAATGAACGTAGCAGGCGCACTCTTCTCAATAACTTCAACAACTTTCGATTCAATCACATACAATTTTGGAACGAACAGAGATGATCACGCGATTCCGTACATTTAAAATGAGGGTCCAGCCCCAACAAATAAGTCAGTTCAAGCCGGTCGAGTGTTGACTTCAAAACATGCGCAAGACTACAAAGCTAAGCCCTTTTAACCATCGGTTTAAGACCTAGTAAGGTTGCGTGAGTATCTAGGCCCGATATGAACTCATGTAAGTAGATGTGGTGGGATCATCGGACTGGCCCCTATTGTATTTAGTGCTACCGTGCGACGTCTATCGGCGCCCTGCTCTTCTGCTGGGAGGCACGAGTCACCCCGCACTCCGCACGTTACCAGCGTCGAGTACCTGAATCAAAACACATTTTAGTCTAGTATTTATTTTTAACTGACTAGCAATACTTAAAACAATTATACTTGATGGAAATTTACAACGTAGTTTAAGTTGCACGCTCGAGTAAAATGTTAAAAAATAATATTTAAAAACCATTTTTTAAAGCAAGCTTTTATAACTCTCAACTTTATAGTTACAAGTCTCAGCAAACTCTTTCAATTGAAACATGATCGCGCTCAAAAAAAAAAACTAGTCCGCCATCTCGGGCCGGCCACCATATTGGATTTAGATTGACGGGACTTGGCTAACCATGCACTGTTATTCAAACTAAAAATGCATGTAAAATTTTATTACAAACGGTCGAGGGTAACCGCTTTAAAATTCAGTTGCAAGACACGCACGACCCGTGCATACCACCGGTGGATACCATCGGAGGCGTACACACAAACACAACCAGAACCGGAAACACAAATGTTCCTCGGGGAGAAAACTCGCGTCCCCGCCGGGAATCGAACCCGATACCCCCGCTTCGAAAACGAACGCACACCCAACTGAGCCAACGAGCAGTTCTAAACGTGCATGCAAAATTAAAATTCAAACGGTCGAGGGTAACCGCTTTAAAATTCAGTTACAATTGGACCCAAACATAGAAACGTAGCAAGTAGAAATAAAAGTAGTTATCGACTGACCGGGGCGGGTGAGCAATCACAAGTTCTGCCAGGTGGTGGTGACGAGCAGGTGCAGGTCGGAGGAGCGTGCGATGCGCTCCTGCACGCCGTGCGCCAGCCACAGCGCGCGCAGCGCCTCCAGCCGCGCCGCGCACAGCTGCAGCGGGTTGCCGCGCCGCAGCCCCTGCACACAACGGAACACGTTACCGCGCGACACTGCCACCGCGGAACACGTCACCGCGCGACACTGCCACGTGTAACAACAGGTACGCGTCGTACTAAACACGTGTCGCGCCAGGTTCGGGTTGCACCAGGTACGCGTCGTACTAGACACGTGTCGCGCTAGGTTCTGGTCGAGCTAAACGCGTCGTATTAGATACGCGTCGCGCCAGGTTTGAGTTGCACCAGGTTTGAGTCTCGCCAGGTACGCGTCGTACTAGATACGCGTCGCGCTAGGTTCGGGTCGCACTAGTCGCGTCGTACCAGAAGGTCTATTCTGGTCGTCAAACCAGAATAGACCTTCTGGTATGATTGTTCGAATTGATGCGATATTGACATGACAGTCGATTGGTTGAAATTTCAGTTGATTCGATGTTTATAAAAAAAGAAAATCCTTCGAATTCGACGTTGATGTAAAGATAATCTATGCGCCGCATGCACGCGCCGGCATGCATCTGGTTCAGGTAGGGCGCGGGCACACGACGCTAGGCACGTACCTGGTCGGTCTCGCCGTAGGAATTGAGGTAAGGCGCGGGAACACTTTGCTAGACACATACCTGGTTAGTCTCGCCATGTAGTCGAGGTAGGGCGCGGGCACAGTTCGCTAGGCACGTACCTGGTCGGTCTCGCCTTGTAGTCGAGGTAGGGCGCGGGCACAGTCGCTAGGCACGTACCTGGTCGGTCTCGCCTTGTAGTCGAGGTAGGGCGCGGGCACAGTCGCTAGGCACGTACCTGGTCGGTCTCGCCTTGTAGTCGAGGTAGGGCGCGGGCACAGTCGCTAGGCACGTACCTGGTCGGTCTCGCCTTGTAGTCGAGGTAGGGCGCGGGCACAGTCGCTAGGCACGTACCTGGTCGGTCTCGCCTTGTAGTCGAGGTAGGGCGCGGGCACAGTCGCTAGGCACGTACCTGGTCGGTCTCGCCTTGTAGTCGAGGTAGGGCGCGGGCACAGTCGCTAGGCACGTACCTGGTCGGTCTCGCCTTGTAGTCGAGGTAGGGCGCGGGCACAGTCGCTAGGCACGTACCTGGTCGGTCTCGCCTTGTAGTCGAGGTAGGGCGCGGGCACAGTCGCTAGGCACGTACCTGGTCGGTCTCGCCTTGTAGTCGAGGTAGGGCGCGGGCACAGTCGCTAGGCACGTACCTGGTCGGTCTCGCCTTGTAGTCGAGGTAGGCCGCGGGCACAGTCGCTAGGCACGTACCTGGTCGGTCTCGCCGTAGGAGTCGAGGTAGGGCGCGGGCACAGTCGCTAGGCACGTACCTGGTCGGTCTCGCCTTGTAGTCGAGGTAGGGCGCGGGCACAGTCGCTAGGCACGTACCTGGTCGGTCTCGCCGTAGGAGTCGAGGTAGGGCGCGGGCACAGTCGCTAGGCACGTACCTGGTCGGTCTCGCCTTGTAGTCGAGGTAGGGCGCGGGCACAGTCGCTAGGCACGTACCTGGTCGGTCTCGCCTTGTAGTCGAGGTAGGGCGCGGGCACAGTCGCTAGGCACGTACCTGGTCGGTCTCGCCTTGTAGTCGAGGTAGGCCGCGGGCACAGTCGCTAGGCACGTACCTGGTCGGTCTCGCCGTAGGAGTCGAGGTAGGGCGCGGGCACAGTCGCTAGGCACGTACCTGGTCGGTCTCGCCTTGTAGTCGAGGTAGGGCGCGGGCACAGTCGCTAGGCACGTACCTGGTCGGTCTCGCCTTGTAGTCGAGGTAGGGCGCGGGCACAGTCGCTAGGCACGTACCTGGTCGGTCTCGCCGTAGGAGTCGAGGTAGGGCGCGGGCAGCTTGGCCCCGCGCGCAGGCGCCGCCAGCAGCAGCAGCTCGCAGTCCCGCACGCGCAGGAACACGCCGGCGCCGCCGCCGCACCGCGCCGCGTGCGCCACGCCCGCGCCCACGTGCTCCGTGCCGCCCCCGCCCCCGCCGCGCCCCTGCCGCCGGAACACATTACTATGATAACACTACTCGGACACCTCGTTATATAACTGGAGGAGATTATATAATACACATGAGACAACTTCAACTATATGTACAAAGAACGGTCTTATTTTCTTTTTTTTTTTGGTTTCGGAATCTATTGCATTTAGCCAGCGTCAGGCAATAATATATTTCGAGTGTATATTTCGAGTTCTAGTCACGAGTCCCAAAGTGAAGTAAAAGTCGAGGTCATGGTCGTAGTCATATTTGTATCGTATCATAGTTTGCCGCGAAAGTGAAAAAATGGCGGTGTTAATTTTTCAAAACCTGTGATTCTTCGAGTGTTCATGTGTAATAATGAGGAGAGCCAAACCGTACAAAGTTGAAAAACGTGAATTTCGCCTTCGCTCCAAAACTCCAATAGAAGTTTTGGTATAAGAGATATTTCATTTTGGGCCTGCACTATGTAAACTACTTAGAAAAATAAAAATAAAAATATTTTCATAAAAATACAACACTAGTTTGTAATTACCAAAAAAAAATTACCAGCATCATCTACTGCCGTTACTGACACACATCCACAAAAAACTTACGAAATAAATTTTGTCGAAAAAATATCCCAAAACATAAGTAATTATTGGTCAAAAATCCGGCCGTACTCATAAAACGTTTATTTCCGCACTTTCATTCATTATTCCCACTGAGCTCGGGTTAGCTCGGCAAAACTCGATCGCTATATCGACGTTCGAGTGTCGCCGCCTAGCTAGAAGGAAAGAAACAAAAGTCGCATTTTCATTCATTATTCCCGGAAGCTCGGCTAATCATCGGAAGTGATCGGGACGGCCTTCCGAGGTTGGGGGATGCCGGAAAGAAACAAAAACAATAAATTCCTTCATCCTTAGTCGCAAACGCAGCGCCGCGCGTTGTGGTTATCCGTGCATTTGAATTTCGCGCGCGCCGCCCCATTTTGTCGCGATGGCGATGGCGTATCCGTTTACGTCCGTGAATACACTTTAATGCTTCGTGTGTACTTCATGGCTGGAGAAAACGTCTCACGGGAAAAAGTTATTTAGTGCTGCTCTAAACGATGGTGTCGTCTATGTTAGATGACGTTCCATACCTATCTGGCTTGTGGTTCCAGCAAGATGGAGCGCCACGCCACCGCATTATCATCGAATTATGCGCGAATTCCTAAATTCACACTTCGGAGATCACTGGATAGGCCGTGGTGGGCCAGTAGCTTGGCCGGCACGCTCTCCTGATCTCACTTCCTGTGATTTGGTTTTTGTGGAGTGAGATAAAACGGCGTGTTTATTTTAGTGAACCGGACACAGTAGAAATGTTAAAACAGCGCATAATAGACGCTTTTGGTGAAGTGATTAGATTATACCGTTCATACCTACTTAATCTCAAAAGTTCAAGAAACTCAAACATTCTCAGCTGATTGCGGGCGGTAAGTTTGAAATCTTAAATGCATGTCTGTGCGAAAGAGATAACACTAACGCACTTTCATTGATGACTGGTATGTTACGTTTCAATAGTATTTTTGTTCACAGTGTCCATAATTTTAGGCAGGATTTCTGAAAAATAATAAATTTAATAGATTTGGCACAATGGCGTAAAAATAAAAATTTACTGTACCTTTACGTTGTCTTACGTATTCTACATAGCCCATTTAATTTTTTTCGGTAATTACAAACTATTATTGTATAAATAAATTAAACTGAAGAAGATTATACGGCTTCGAAATATCAGGCCGTGTATCCCCAGGTCGCCAATTATTGTCTGTACTAAATCGGTACGTATCGATAATGTACGGCTAACAATGCACAGCGGATAATTCATGTATATGACTTCCAAATACCAGGGTATGCTGAATACTAATACGTGCATTACTGGCTGCGTAAAATCAGTAGTGTCGCATTGCACAACCAATAATTGGAAGCCAACCATAGACAACAAATGCTCTCTATGTGTTGCTTCGTTTGTTTATATAAGAGTTGGCACTGACTGCTGAAAAGCTCTAACCTAAGAACATTAAAAACATTTGTGCCAGAATTAAGTCGTATGACAGTAGGTTAAGGTTATTTTTTTTAACCACCCAGGAACTTTTTCCGGGGCAGACCCAAGTCATTGGCTGTACAATATCAGCTCGTGCCAATATTTGCCGATCTGTATTGTACGGCACGTATTGCAATAACATGTAGATATTTCGTGTAAATGTTATTCAAATATTGGTTTCGTTTTTCTGGATGTTTATTATCGGCTGTGCAAAATCGGTCCGTGTTATTATTTCACATTTTGTTATTTCAATTATGTACGGCCCGTATGATAATTGGAAGTCAATCCTTGGAATATTGGTTGCGAATTATTTGCCTTGCAATAATAATTGAGTTCACGACAGTTGAGTTTTACGGCTTTCAATTTTGACACTTGACAGTTCTATGTGTTGCATATTTTTAACTTTTTGCGATGTAGTTGTTTTGTTTTTGGAGCTTTTTGTGATTGTTTGGCTATATATTATGTTAAATGTTCTCTGTTCTGAATTTGAATCGAGTAAAATATTATTTAGTCCTATTTTATAATAATTATAACGAAACCCAAATATTTTCGAAATTCGTATGTTGTTTACAAAAAATGATCATTGACAATGACATTGTCGCCATCCGCCATTTGTAACTGTGTTGCTTTCCATGTACCAAGATATTTTCAATGTTCATTAAAACGAAATAAAAGTAAAGAAAATAAACATTAAAAAACGGTTACTATATTGTATAGCTATATTTATGTATAGTGTACATAGTGTTCGCCCAGGCTCCTTAAGTTTTAAAACATCTCTTTTCTGCCACTTTACTACTGGACTATGACTGGACCTTGACTGTTTTATTTGACTTTAACTGTGACTTGTGACTAGTACTTTTAATATGAAATACACTTGAAATATATTATCGACACTGGCTAATTACACAAGATTGCGAGGCCAATATTAAAAGAAAAAAATACTATATTATCATCGCAACATAGTATCTAAGAATGACGACGAAGACGAGAGAGCAATGTTTTGCGTATGTATAATTTTTGATGGATAATGTTGTACGGTCCGATCAGCCCGCGCTCGTCCTCGCGGGCCTTGCATCTGTGTGGGTGCTATGTATGGATCAAACAAGATGCAATTATATGTGTGTGGTAATAATTTAACAAAGCCAAAGCCCATAATGGCCCATATGTCCCACAGAATCCCGATATTTTCTTTTTTAATTCTAGATAGGCAATCTTTTGAACACAATCTCACCTGACGGTAAGCGACGATGTGGTCGACGATGGAGCAAGCTTGCCTAGAAGATACCTACACACTCGCGACTTGAAGATTCCCATATTGTAATCATCAGGAAACACCGACTCAGGCAAGGAGCTCCATTCCTTTGCAGTTCGCACAATGAATGTGGAAGCAAAACGCTAAATGCTTTCTCTGAATAATGCTTACCAGTATTACTTCTAGATAATATCGTGGGTCTTACCTTGGGTATCTCAGCTTGGCAGCAGTAGCTCTGCGAGCACAGTATCTGTCCGCACACGAGACACATGGTAGGGTTCTTGCTATCTTCCCTCTCAGAGTTCGGGCACGAGAACTCGGAAACTCGGTTCATGAGCTCGGAGAAGTCTTCGGGGAGTGGTATGAGGCGCGGGGGTTCACTCGGCTCGATGACGATGCGGGCGGGAATCTCGCCCGCGAACCAAGCGTCCGACATCGATGCCCATTCTGATATCTACAACAATAATGAAGATAAGTTTGCGAGTTTTTCCTTTGTACAGATATTTTTAAGGCAAGCAACTTGTATAAGAGCCTTAAAGAGCGTAGTCTAAACGCAGGTAAGCGTCACGCTTACCCATTACAGTTCAGTACCACTCTGAGTTCTGAACTTATACAACCTGTAACAAAAAGGTGTAGTAATACTTGGTGGTGTGTATGTGTATCGTGCCAGGAATCGTCTGCCAGAGAACGAAAGTCGAAATCGGACATAACTTTTCCCGTACAAAAATTAAAAATTATATTTTTCAAATACATTTGACAACCCTGCAGTTTAATGTGCGGCATGCGAAGATATTCGTTCTGTACAAAAATTAAAAAATATATTTTAGCCAACCCTACGATTACATCTGTGGCGCGTGACCTTGACCTTTGTTATGGCCACCACTGTCAGATGTCTAGGTCCAAACACTATGTGGTGTAGAAAGTAGCTGATGAAATAGGGTTGGAAATGACATATTTTTTTAGAAACTTTAATTCATAATAATTCAATACTCATGGTGCTGCCGCGAATTCAGAAGTTCCTGTTATACTCCATACATGTTAATAGATGCGTGGCTTAAGTATTACTACACCTTTTTGTTACACATTGTATATTTCGAACTACCCGAGCGGCAAAGCACTGCGCTCATCACCCTGAGATACGATGTTAAATCTCTTTAATCCCTGTGATTACACTGTTTATCAAACGTTGAACCTATTTAACTAGCTGCACCATGCGGTTTTACCCGCGTTAGTCCCGGATCCGCGGGAATTCCGGGATAAAAAGCACGTAGTGCCTGTGTTAATCCAGGGTGTCAGCTACCTCCATACTAAATTTGAGTTTGTATGTTTGTAGCGTGAAGAAGTTACAAACATAAGTAGGTGCTTACACCTGATGGAAAGTGACGATTTAGTCTAAGATGACGCGAGTTTGCCCAGTAAATAACTATTCATTTTACTTTTGAACACACCCAAATTGTATCTTTCGGGAAATATCCTACCCTCATAAACTTTCACCTTCATAATATTAGTGTGTCATTCCAGTTACATTTATGTCCATACTAAGGTTGTCTGGAAGAAATTGCTATACGCGATAAGACCGCCGATTGTATTACCACTAAAAAATCTATAATTTCTAAAAATTGTTTAGTTGTACACTTCGTAAACTGGTTATACAATAAAGAGTTTTATATTGTACTAGCCGTGCCCCGCGGCTTCGCCCGCTATTATCAAGTTTAAAAGTAGCCTATGTGTTAATCCTAGGTATAATCTATGTACATACCAAATTTCATCCAAATCCGTTCAGCCGTTAAAGCGTGAAGAGGGAACAAACATACTTACACACTTACACACAAACTTTCGGATTTATAATATTAGTAGGATTGTATTGTGTGATGTTCAAAAGTTCGGTATACTCCGATAAAGGCCTAACGTTTATTTAGTATTCACCTTTTGTCTAGCAATAGGCGTGTCTATCAACCGTGTAAACGTGGCCGGCAGGTCGAGGTATGCACACATGCTGTCCCACGTGTCTCCTTTGTGCACGGTCAACTCCTCCGGGGGGTTGATGTCGCTCAAGAAGTGGAAGAACAGACAGCAGCATCTGAGGAACGTCCGGCATTGACTCTTGATTTTGTCCCATACTTCTGTCGCGTTTAGTCCTGGAAAGTATATTGGACGAGTTATTTTTTTGTTTCAATTTAATATTATCACGTAATTTTACCTGAAAATAATAAATATGAATTTAAAAAAAAAATCACTCGCAACTATCTTCGAAGTTGATCATTAGATCGTGATCAAATTATAATAGGACCATGTGGGAAGTATACATTTCCCATACTAAACAAAAAAAAAAACTCGAATCGGTCCATGCGTCTTCGAGTAATCGGGGAACATACATAAAAAAAGATTGACGAACGAATTGAGAACCTTCTTCTTTTTTTTTTAAGACGATTAAAAAAGATAAAGTGCATTTTTGATCTGAATTAGCTTAGGACATAGAAAAGGAAATTAATATCTAAGTATAATTATATCTAAGCATAATTATTATCAAAACAAACGCATTCACACTCACAGCTCACACTATGTTCAAAGATTTGTATCGTTGGTGCCTTCATTAGACCCAGAACCAGAAGCACAAATATCCCTTGGGAAGGAATTTGTGCTCCTGCCGGGAATCGAACCCAGGACCCACGGCGCAGAGGGCAGACACCTGTCCACTGCGCCAACTGGGTCGACCAATATCGATACACATTAGAACAAAATGGTGCAAAATAAAAATATGACTAGATTTTAAGAGACAGAAATGCATTTTATACGCATCGCCGGATTCTAAAGTGCTACACTGCTAGCGAGCAAGGCGATTACCTTTAACGCTTCTAGTCACCGTGGCGGGGACAACAACTTAACAACACGTAAATCTAAACTACAACATACCGGTCGTATCAAATCCTCTCCGAACCGTCGACAGCAAGGGCAGCAAACTCGTCAAATCCGCCCTAGCTTTACCCTCGTCCTCATCCATCGGCTCGCTATTACAATCCGATACGTCCATAGTAATAAGGAGCCGAGTGATCATGGCCCGCAAGCACTGGATCGCGATCTGCCGAGCGAGATTCGTCGGCCGCGCCGGACCGGCGGCTTTACAAAACAAGCTGGGAGCGGTCAGTACTAGAGGCACCAATGTACCGAACGGTTCATAGGTCAGCGGCGAAGATCTCTCTAGAACGTTGAGGGTGCTTAGGGCGTGATGCGCGAGGTGCTTAGGCTCGGACCAAAGGGACGGAGTGGCGGCCGCGAGGCGAATTAGAGCTTGCAAGGCGTCGCGGTGCCGGGCGGGTAGGTCGCCTAGTAGGGGCCGGTTCTCCGCTTGCAGGACCGAGTTGGAGCTTAATATTGTGTAGGATGTCGCACGATATAGAGCGGCGCTTGTGTGCAGATCTGCGAATTCGGGCAGTACCTGCAAGAGATAAATAAATATCTTAGCTTATCGGCTTATAAAATTGTAACAATAACGTAACCCGGATAGTGAGAGACTGGTGCCTGATGTAGGTTAAAAAACCCGTATAACAGGTCACCAGGCTCCCTCTCAGCGAGCATATAATTGTATTGTAAGTACATCACAATTCTTAAACTAAAACAAACTTAATATAGTACCTAAATAAATCAATAGATGCTATCTAACTTATAAATATTGCTAGCTAGCTATTGTTAGCTGTACCCGGCATGCGTTGCAATGCCACGTTTAGATAATGTTTTACCTCTTTCACTTTTATGGTCGTCTGGTACTTTAATACCATACTAAAAACTGTTTGATTATTGTTCATACAAAAATACTAAAACCACGATTAAAAAATGGGGGGTAGGAGGATGAAAAATACTTTACGACCTATTCTCATACCTACCAAATATACAAAAATAAATTCATTTAAATCAGTCGAGCCGTTCGGAGGAGTTCGACCACAATCACCGTGACACGAGATTTTTATATATTAGAAGATGTTCATATGATAAAAATGCCATGTTTCTTTCACTATAGTATATATAGATAGTATAGATATTACGATAGTTAGTATAGATATTAGTAGAACTTACCGCGGCGAAGTCCTCTATGAGGGTCTTCGTGAGCTGGTTGTATGACGGCACTTGCGAGTCGAAATGCGCCAAAAAGGCGGGCGTGAGAATGTTCTCGGCGTGTGTCGAGACGTACACCTCTCGTTCGTCGGCTGCTTCTTCTTCCATATCTGAGGACATTGCGCCGACGCTGCGCGCTCGAGCCTACGACGATAACATATAAGAAATTTAAATCAAGTGTCCTATCAATCAAATGGTTAAAATACCTACACATTCGCAGAAAGCGTTTCGCTTCCACTTTCATTATAGGAATTGCAAAATAATGTAACGCCCTGCCGTATGCTTTGCTTCCCGAAAAGTATAATATGTGGTGGTTCAAGAAGAGAGTGAGTAAGTATTTACTGAGCAAGCGTGCTCCATCTTCGACCACATTGGCGCTTTCCATCAGGTGAGATTGAGGTCAAACGCTGGCTTAGTCACAAATAAAAAGAAGTGTCACTGTATTAATCTTTATATGTATAAAATTGCACCTTTATTGTTTTCACCTACTGATCCTACTGACCTACTGATTATCTCACCTGACACAACAAATCCTCGCAAGTCTCCGTGCAAACATGCACCGCCTCTTCGCTGACTTGATGCTTCAACTCCAGTATCTGCTGCACAGACTCTACGTACAACTCCTCCGGCAATGCCGGCGGCGCCCCGCTGAGCAATGCCGGCGCGGGCAGCAGCGGCAATGCCGTGTTGCAGAGCCGCTCGCAAAGCGGACAAAGGTACTCGCGCTTCTCGACGTCAAACGCGGCCGGCTGGCGGATGCGGTATGGGCTGTAATGGCGGCTACAGTTAATGTTACAAATAGGGGCAGTTTCCATGGAGGGTGGATACTGGAATTCTTATTGGGAGAAATATAGGATATGTTCGGGCCACTAAGTAATCAGCACATTTTTCTGTGGTCAGCAAACTACTTCGCAACGTATCATAATTAAGTAGTTGAAGTGAGTTTGCGCTGGAACTCCCTCCAGCATAGCATTATCAATAAAAACATTATTTTTTTTGTTTGGAAAGTGCCTCGATCTAGGTAAGATGGAACGTAGAAAGAACGGTGCAGCCATTTTCCAGATAGATTATCAAACGTAATTTTCAGGCTTGCAAGATACAGATTTAGCCGAGTTTGGGAGCCCTCAAGAAAATAGTTACATGAATCTCCTAGTGCTTATGTTTTTCACACACTGTACCTAGTTTTAAGAGTGATTTGAAATGAATAAATATATAACATTACAATACAGTACTTATTCATTGATCTCCAATAAAATAGTTAAGTAACGTGTTCAAAATAAAAACTAAAAATAATAATTGTTGTATAACGGGCGGCCTTATCACATAAAGCAATTATTATTTCGTAGTTTTGATTTTTGTTATTTGGTTTGATTTAAAAGCTTAATTTTTATAGCTCCAAGGGACCATAGACCTTTCTCCATGCGTTTCTGATAAAAACAGAGATACGAAGTGATTCTTAAGTGTTCTTTTGTTCCTTTCGAGGTACAAGATCTTAAAAATAGTCTCCAAGGATACACAGTTAGATTAGATACTAGATACGACGTGTTCGTAGTCACGAAGCTCAGTACTCACCGCTTGTTTTCCTTATCCAGCACATTGTCATAGTACTTCTTCCAGCAGTTAGCGTGCAACACGTGGCCACAGCTGGAGACGTGGGGCTGCGCCCCCACCCCCGCGGGGAGGTAGGCCTCCCGCCAGCCCGCGGGCAGTTGTCCGTCCGAGCCTTCCCGCGCCCGGTTCAGGACCGTGGATAGCTGGGCGAACGCCACCAGCACTGGGGGCTCGGATTTTATGTCCACTCTAGCCTGGGGGGAAATTTATGAGATTTTTTATATGGTAGGCATTTTCCAGATTAGTGAAAGGATTTTTTTTAATTTCGAAATTGCCTATGCCTTATAGCATCCTACGCTATATAACAAACGCTTTCAAACTTCCAGCCCCATACTAAGTTGTCGGGAAATCGAACCCGTTACCCGTTGTTTAGAAAGAGTTTAGAACTGGATAGGGACGCATTCACTCTTAGATTTGAAGACACCCAGATTATACCATTCGGGGAACAAAGAAACAGGCAATGAGATCCACTCTCTCACGTACGATAAACGTAGAAGCGAAACGCTTCGAGCGAAGTATACCTCTTCCTGGCACATGATGCAGACACGGGAGGGTTCCGGCACTCCTCCTCCCCAAACCCCGAGCGCCGCCCCCCGGTATAACGGCTGGATGTCTTGCTCCTCCGCCGTCACCTGCAAAAATATTACATACATTATGTAAATTCTTTCTTTTTTTTGTAATTTTGTACATTTAGCCAGTGTCAAGTAATAACTTATTTCAAGTGTATTTCATATTATAAATCCTAGTCACAAGTCACAGTCAAAGTCAAGTAAAAGAGTCAAGGTCCAGTCATAGTCAAGTCATGTCCTAGTAAAGTGATAGAAACTTTCCTAGAACGAAAATCACGTTTATCAACTTTGTATGATTTGCCTACACTTATGCACGTTTACTAAATATTACTAATCCACCATTATTATACATGAACCGCCGGAATCGAACCCGATACCCCTTCTTAGAAGGCGCACACCCCACTAAGCTATCGGGCAGTCCAAATGATCTCTTACCTCTGTATTAGTTTCCTCGAACAACGTCGCATTGTTCGTTATGAACTTGTTCATCTGCGTTTTCATCTGCGCCATAACTTTCGCGCGTTTCTCCGCCGCGAGTCGCGCGCGTCGCTTCTTTTCCGCTTCTGCGGTTTCCGAAGCGGGTTTCTCAAGCGCGGGGTCCACATTATCAGCGTCGCCGGCGCCCTCATCGGTGTAGCCTAATAAGGACCTGGAAAAAATAAGTATATCCTCATAAAAAACAAAATCATAAAGAAAGAAAGAAAGAAAATACATATATTCGGGACAACACGCGACGTTACATTATTTACATAAAACAACAAGACAAAGCACAAAACAAAATATAAAAATAAACAATATAACGCGTGATGTCACGAATGAGGTTCCGACTCAGCGTATAACTAGGTAAGTAGTATAAACGCTTTCATACTCACAGCCCTAACTAAGTATATTAGTTCAATGACTTGTGTCGTGGGTGCCGGAAAAAAAATGTGTTTCTGGTCCTGGTTTTGATTGAGTGTGTGATTTGAATGTTTACGGCACCCACGACACAAGTCATCGAACTAAGTGTGGGGCTGTGAATGTGAAAAAAAGAAGTACACGCTGATATACTGTCCATCTACGGAAGAACAAATAATACTGAATTCGTGTGCGTTTTTACCGGGGTGCGACTGTATGTGTGATGTGAATGTTTCCGGCACCCACGATAGAAATCTTTGAACTGTGTTTAATGTGGGACTGGGAGTGGTGTTCGTTTGTTTTCGTGTTTTAATCTCATTTCATGTTTACTTATTTTCGAGGTAGAGTAGAACCATATGCATTGTGCACGCCCCTCCACAAAGAATTGCATACATTTGACACATGATCGTTTGAGAAATTTTGTGGAGGGGCGTTTACATTTTTTTTATTAATGTAATTGAGAGACGAGACGAGCATGTCGCTCGCCTGATGGAAAGCGTCACGCTTGCTCATTACAGTCCTGTGCCACGTAGAGTTTTGAATCCTGCGCGTCAATGCATTATTAGTTGTTAATCTCTCTAAGCTATGTAATTTCACTGGAAACATTGCGCTTCAATCCGAAATAAAGTAATTTTTTGACGACCCAGTTGGTGTAGTGGGCAGGTGTTCGCCCTCTGCGCCGTGGGTCTTGGGTTCGATTCCCGGCAGGAGCACAAATTCCTTCCCAAGGGATATTTGTGCTTCTGGTTCTGGGCGTAATGTGTGTGTGTGATGTGAATGTTTCCGGCACCCACGATACAAGTCTTTGAACTTAGTGTGGGGCTGTGAGTGTGAATGCGTCTGTTGTTTGCACACTACTGCCTGGCGGTTGAATGTCTAGCAATGGTGTGCCCCAGGCTGATTCTGTAAAAGAGTCCTACACGGTTCCTGGTAAGTAGAGTACTAACTTCATTTTGGCGAGCACCCATTTAGCCAGCGCCCGGTGCGCCTCCACCCGGGGGCTGGTGACCAGTTTCTGCAGTAACGCGTACAGTCCGGCCCGGGCCGCGCTCTCGGCGAACGCGAGAAAATCGTAGTTGCCGCTCTCTTCGTCTCGTAACGCGTAACCTATCAGATGAAGAGCCTACAAGAAAATAATAATAAAGCCATTTATTTGCTTAAAAAGTTTACAAGAAATTTAAAAAAAAAATTGAATATAATAATATAATAGAAGACACTTCTCAAGGGGCCATTAATCACGTGATGTCTTTTATCAACTTTCTGCTCCTTTTTTTTGCGTTTTCACTGTAACAGTATCGTACCTTGTGGAACTGCGTCTCCGAGAAAGATCTGGCCCTCAAGTCCACCGCCCGCTGCAGCACGCACTTAAGAACGTGTAGGGCGGCGTCGCACTGAAGCAGGTTGGCCAGGATGCTGAAGGGCGGGGCCAGCCGCGGCAGCGGGGGCGGCGGGCAGCATTCTGGCAGACCTGCCACGCGGAAGGTTACAATTGGTGCCGTCACCAGGATATGCTTGTGTTTAATGATGAGGTGCCGCCAAGCACTGAATGGTTAAGTAGAGACGGTCTCATTTTAGGTCAAGCGTGTTTACCACCCAAGTCAAGCGTGCATCCACGTCATTAGTGACAAGTTGAAATAGGGCTCAAAGGCTAACATTAAAAATGTTGCTAGCATTATAAATAAGTCCGCTTGGCATGGAATAAAAACTGTCTCCTAGAATAGATTCCGGCCTGCTGTCTGCTGCTTGGCGATAGAATTTTTTTTAAATGAATAAATCTATCATTGATTATCAAATGGTATCAGCAGCTATTCTTGAGAGCCAGTCTCATCTTAGATTAACATACACGACCGCGTCTGAAGCATTTTCTACTGCTGTGTAACAATTCACTGCTTCTCTTCACAGCCCCAAACTATGTTCAAAACTTGTATCGTGGGTGCCGGAACCATTTACTTCACACACACAGTACCAGATTGTGCTTCTGCCGGGTATCGAACCCAATCCACAGCGTAAAAAGTATAGACTTGCCCACTGCGCTATCTGGAATAATTAGTGCAAGAAGGTATCATATCCGTGGCAAATGTGTGTGTGTAGAATACATTTATGTAATTATCAACCTGCAGTTTTCCTCCTATTCCTCTGCTCCTCCTCGCTCCTGGACAGATCTTCCCTCGTGTAGTGATAGAAGAACGTGTCGTATTCGTCATAAAGATGCGGTTTTAACTTGTAGAGGCCGCGTGCGTTTGCTCCTGTAGGTTTTACGAAGTCCGCCACCTCGTGAATGACGGCCTCTAAACCGGTCTCGTGGAGCTGGTCTTCTGGGAGATTTCTAGAACAATAAAGAAGTTATGTGTCTAAGTGTATGTCGCTGGCGTAGTTGTGTACGCATCCGCCTTCTAAGCATCGCGTGTCAGGTTCGAGTCCTTATGGATAAAAAATAAATAAGAGTAAAAAAATTAGAATATTAAAACATAATTAATTAATATTTTTAATGAGAGATTTTTTATTAAAAAAGATTTCTCCCCAAGGTAAAATTGTTTCTGGTTCGGGTGTGATTGTGTGTGAGATGTCAATATTTCCGGCACCCACGACAATCGTACATATACGAAAGCTATAAATGCTTGTAATGTTATGTAAAATCACTTTGCTTTTCAACAATTTATTTTTTATTGAACTGTATGTATCTATGTTGATCTAAGTTTCTATATAGGTTGACACCAAGCAACGATAAACATGTACAATCCGTAACTTGTCGCTTCCATCAGATCGCACAAGACCAACAAACCTAAAAGATCGGTAACGGAGATCTGTATTTATTTTGTTGCGGTGGTACACTGGACGAAACAATGTGGAGAACAATATTTTCAATTTGGTTTATGTTGTTACCAACAGTAACGTTACCTATTTAGCTCCGAATGCGGCATAGGCTTGACGCACAGCATCTGTATGATCTCTTTCTTGGTACGATCTTCGTTTGTCACCTCTCCAACACCCGGGACGTATCGGGAACCGATAACTGTCAATCAATATTTATTATCAATGTGAAATTTATTGCAATGCTTATAGAATTCAAATTCTATTTCCAAAAATACAAAAAAGCCAAGATACATCAAATTACATTAAGTATAGCGATTGTTTTTTTCCTTAAAGCAGGTAAATGATGTGTTGTAAAAGCGAATTGCAATAAATCTGACGAAATATTCCTAATTGGATTTATCTCAAACAAATACTAACTTGAAAATTTAATCTAACGTGAGTATAATGTTTCTATTCTATTTTATATACGGCTAAAAACACGTAAAACATTTCGACCTACTCTGTTGTTTACTTTCAGACAAATTTGTTGACTCGTCCTGATGAAGGACAACTAATTTGTCCGAAACTAGTCGACAACAAAGTAAGTCAACATTTATTACGTGTTTTAAACCGTATATAACATAAAACTATTATATACTAACTTGTGATTAGGAGTCCTAGGAACTCTTCCAGCATGGATATAGTGTGTCGAAGCGTGTCGTCTTCAATACTGCGGGATTCGAACTCGGGGTGTGCCCAATCTAACAGCTTGTATTTGTTTAGCACGTGAATTATAAACTCGTTGTTTTCGATTAGAGATGCGCCCATCTGTTGGGTAAGGAAAATTAGTTTAAGTAAAACATCACACTCACAGCCCCACACTAAGATCGATAACTTTTGTCGTGGGTCGCATACATTTACAAACGCTCACTCAATTTAGCCAACGGGAATCGCTCTCGTCTTTGTTCCTTGAACAGGAGTCAAGTCAGAAGAGAATAGGTATCTTCTATAGCTATAGGTATATTCTATAGCGTATCTTCTAGGTAAGCATACTACATCTTTGGTCGCATCAGCACTTTCTATCAGGTGAGATAGTGGAAATAAGGGGTATCGGGTTCGATTCCCGGCGCGAACACAAGTTTTCTCCCCAAGGAATATTTGTGTTTCTGGTTGTGATTGTGTGTGTGATGTGAATGTGTCCGGCACCCACGACAAATTTTATTCGTCATTTCAAATTTTATGCGTCTTATTATTATTTATTTTCCTGAATAAAATGTTGACAAAGTGTTCACAAAACTCGTTAAACAAATCATACCTGCAACATGACGATGTCTCTGTCCAACATCTCCGCCCGGCACTTGACATTCTGATAGAAGTACAGTTGGTTCAGGAGAGCGAACCCGTTCCGACGCCACATGCCAGAGTTCACCTGCGCTATCATCGCAGTTGTTTGGAGTATCGGCTCTGCGAAACACGTTTAAAAGCTTAGACAACGATGAAGCATAAAATTCGGTTTTCAACTGTCCCCCCTGTCGTTTAATACAGAACTAAGAGAGAGGCAATCAGCGGTGATGACGCAAATCAAAAGAAAATTTACAAGATATTTTAGATTATTCGTAAAGCATTCGGCTAACTTCAGAAAATAAGAGTTTCTAATGCTAAATAGGCAAGCATTAGACCACTATCTCACCTGAGGGAAAGTGGTGATGAGGCCGAAATTGTGACACGCTTGCCTTCACTCTTTTTTGAAGACTCCAAGATTATATTAGATGGAAATATTTCACACGGAACGGAACGGCGTTCAATCGATGTCTTTAAACACCGGCCTAAAATAAATCTACCCCGAACTATGCGCCCTAATTGGACGCATTTCATCGTCTATCGGATACATATAAATTATACCTCGCTTCCTCGATCACATAGATAAACGGTAACACTCAAAAACGTTTTCTAAAGAGGTGTCGCATTGACACTATTAATCTTTCTCTTGCCAGCATTGCTTCTGAACGCTGTGAGCGATAATGACAGAGATAGCTGCGAGTTTGGTAAGTAGTAGTCTCGCCATCAGAAAAAGGCTAGTGTTTGACCACTATCTCACCTGATGGTAAGTGACGATGTGAACACACGCAGGCTCTCAAGGACTGCCGGAACACCGTATTTGGCTTGGCGGCAGACTTTCAACTTGATGGTGGTAAGCTACTTTGGTAGCAAGCCAGGCGAGCAACTCACAAAATGCTCTACCACCTCTCAAATGTCACCTGATTAGCACCACCCGGGGACCACGTGTAGAGAGTCAGACTTAAGGGGTATCCTCCTACGGACGTGGGTGACTCAGCCCCCGAACTTAATACTGAAGACGAATGGTAGATAAATCTAGATAGTATTTGATCAGTAAAGTACATTCGTTGCCAAGTTTGCCTCACCCATCAACTCCTCGGGCTCTGGTTTGGGTTTGTCCGGGCGGTCAAACTCCGGGCCGTGGTAGGACAGTCCGTGACGGTGCAACTGCAGATGTAGGCCCGCGATGAAACGGGACAGCGGCCGGTGGATCGACACCGGCTGAGTGGAAACGTCGTACTCGATCACTAATGCACTCTTGTTGCCTAGTTCTGGAAGATAATATTTTGCTGATTATATCTGTACCTTTTTTTGGTTCTGGGTGTGTGATTTTAATGTGTTTTGTTAAATTAAAATTCCGTTACAGCACGAAGAGAATACTAACACACTTACAGAATTTTTTTCACAGTTTTAAAACTATATCGTGACAGTTTAATAATAGTTTTGACTCGTTCTTACAATACCTTTGAGTACTCTTGGCGACCTTTGATAGGTTTCAGCGAATCGACGTAGCGCCATCCAGTAAGCCGCGGCGGCTATCGCCTTCTCCGCCGACGCCCACTCTATAGTGAGCGTGATGCTATGCGCTAGCTTCACGTGAAGGTTGAACGCCGACTCCCATTCTGGCTCGTATTCCATATGCTGACCGACCTGGAGGAACAAGACGTGTTATATTTACTTGTTATTTATTTAGCGACAAGCAAGCATTACATACATATTACTGGTATTTATCCGTAACTGGTTACATACATCAAATGGTATCCCTAACACCCTTTTGTTATATAGAGTGCAATATAATAGATATTAAAATATAAACGCTTTCATTCTCTTAACCCCACACTAAGTTCGATGACTTGTTGTGGGTTCCGGAAAGATTCATATCAAACATGTATTCACACCCGGAACCAGAAACATTAATATCCCTTGGGGAGAAAAGTTGAAGGCAATCGTGTACTTAAGTGGGGTCAAGGGGGGGGGGGGGTTGGGAATTGCATTTAAAAAGATAAAGTTCTAATTATTTAAACTTCTACAAGGACTCAAATAAAAGTGGCGTGCCAGGTAAGCACTTTTTGGAAGCCACATTGAAAAATATTAAAGGAAAATTAACCTACTGCGCCATCAACTGGTTTAGATTTTTTGATTTAAATCAGTATAGAACGGAATCTGCTCGATTGGAACAAGTTACAAAACAACTATTTACTCGACTTGATGATACCCAGTTTGTACCGTTCGGGGAACAAAGAAACAGCAAGGATTTCCAGCCCTTCGCTGTTTAAATAAATGAATAATAAACGTAGATTAGAAATGCTTCAAACGAACCAGAGGTATGTCAAACCTGAATAGATGATGTTTGACGTTTTTCTTGTTGTTTGATGGTAAAAGGGTATGTCGGAATTAACTCAAGCAATTCCTGCGCACAGTCTCCAAAATGTATCTGATAGGATATATACATACTGTTATATTTCTAAATGAATAAACCAATGAAATGACATTAAAGTTGCTGGAAGAAAACTCTGTGAAGGGTTAAGCTCGCCTTTGTACTTCTTTTGTTATGGCCTTATTGTGAAAATGTTGATCAATATGTGTACAATAATGAATATAAGAAATAATAAAGTACGGTTTAGTGGATATTCCTTGATCGGTGCGACCAACGTCGTAACGAAATCCAGGGTGACCACAGAAAACTCCACTCACCTGTCTAACGATAGAGTCCATCCCCTGCATCATGCAAAGCAAGTTCATCATCAGCGAGAGGCCGTGGAGGAATCCTCGACGCAGGTCCTCGTCGAAGGAAGTGGGAACCGAGCCTAAGAGGTATTTAACGTCGTATAGAATGAACTGAGCGCGCTTGAAGCCCATCGGAACGTGGCTGCGGTCAAATTCGAGACGACCCTGGTTAGAAATAAAGAAAAAACAAATTTATAAGTATAGAATAACATCCTACTTCCTACTAATACATATTATAAATGCGTAAGTGTTTGTGTGTGTGTGAATGTTTAGCTAATTTTATGAAATTTTGAATGTAGATAGTTCAGGTTCCGGAATAAAACAAAGGCTACTTTTTAACTTCATAAACGCGGGCGAAGCCGCGGGTTTGACCACTATCTCGTCTTATGGAAAGTGATATTAAGGCCAAAGATGTAAACGTAAGTATTCTTGCCTAGAAAGTAACAATTCCTACTAGACTTGAAAACTTCCAGATCATAACTTTCGGGGAACAAAGACACGTTAGACGCGGGAAATATGTTCCACTCCTTCGCCGTACGGATGATAATAAAGAAGCGGAACGATTTAAACAATCCGATTCAACCCCGTGTACTTTGATATCTATTTCTCGAAATAGCGACATTTATTATTTATTTAGGTTCTGGTTTCATACACAGCAAAAAGAGATTTTAAAAATGCATTACACCCATTTTCTATAAAAATTACACGTATTATATGATTATTTTTTTATTGTTCGAGTATAACTCAAACAATAAAAAAAATTTTTTGGTGTTCCATTGTCAATGTTACAGAGTTCTTTTGAAAACAAAGTCTACAAGCAAAAATTGGTTACAGTAACATGTTGTAGCTACACTTACGTTGTTACACTGGCGATTGCACTCGCTGACGAATGTGTTCATAACTACGAACAGCGCGTCGTGCTGTGTGGGCGTAGTGCACAGTTACACTAACATGTTCTTACACTCACGTTGTTACGCCGGTGGTTGCACTCGCTGACGAACATGTTCATAACTACGAACAGCGCGTCGTGATGTGTGGGCGTAGTGTACAGTTACACTAACATGTTCTTACATTCACGTTGTTACACCGGTGGTTGCACTCGCTGACGAATATGTTCACAACTACGAACAGCGCTTCATGTTGTGTGGGCGTAGTGTACAGTTACACTAACATGTTATTACACTCACGTTGTTACACTGGCGGTTGCACTCGTTGACGAGCATGTTCATAACTACAAAAAGCGCGTCGTGATGTGAGGGCGTAGTGCACAGTTACACTAACATGTTCTTACACTCACGTTGTTACACCGGCGGTTGCACTCGCTGACGAACGTGTTCATGACTACGAACAGCGCGTCGTGTTGTGCAATGAGGTGATGCGCGAGTGTGGGCGTCGTGTAAAGCTGCACCGATAGTGATGAGATTGAGAACGCGTGGTCGTGGTCATCTCGTATAAAGTCCTTTAGAATAGAGCCTGGAATGGTGAAAATGTTTTATTATCGCCGCAGGCAATGGCCACGCCATTAGTTCATATTTATGTAACGGTTGATATTGTCGGTGGGAAAGCACGCTGAGCCTAGAATGGGACTGCCTCGCAAGGATAGGTACCGGTACCAGTTTGATTTTTGACATTAGATTTTTTCAACCTGTTGCTTAACGTAGTTCGGCATAGGCAGTGTCAGTTGATCAAGAAAATGTCCTACCGCCATATATTTTACAACGATATTACCTTGTTTTCGCTCAAATGGGAGGGGCCTGCACTAACACAAAGCTATCGTGGTTCCATAGTCAAACAACAAAAAGTAAAACACACATTCAACAAAAAGTTATCCACGTATCCCTTTTGTGGTACCAATGACCTGCTGCTAGAAACAACTCATGCTAGGCGACTCTAACTTATTTTTACCGTTTACACGAATCACAACGCTTATGAAAACACACTCACCATAGTTCTTGGTAAACAAAATTGCCATCGCTCGCTTCGTAGTGTAGTCCATAAGCGTCGTAGCAATGAGCAGCCTGTGCCAGGCTGTTCTTGCCGCTTTCCACATCCTAGAGTCATTCTGCATGGCTAAAGCAGCTACCCCACCGCCTCCTACGAGGGCGTTTTGTGTGGCCGAGCCCCATGACTCAATGCCGAGGACTACTTGACTCACGGCGAACCGGAGCGATGGCTCTTTGGCTACGAAGTTTTGTAGCCTGCGGATGACAGATAATATGGGTCTAGTAAGGGGTCTTTTGTACAAGGTTTGCCATTAAAACATAAATAAAACATAAACGCTTTCACACTCACAGCCCCACACTAAGTTCAATGACTTGTGTCGTGGGTGCCGGAAACATTCACATCACACACACAATCACAACCAGAACCAGAAACACAAATTTTCCTTGGGGAGAAAACTTGTGTTCCCGCCAGGAATCGAACCCGATACCCCTGCTTAGAAGGCGAACGCTCACCCAACTTAGCCAACGGGCAGTTGCAACGGGCATTCTGTGGAACATAACATAATATAATATTATTTTACATGTGCAACGGCATTTTACCCCTCAGAAGTTCAGGGTATCATAGCTACGACTCTCTTCCAACACCCGCCGTCAACTTCTTAGCGGAGAAAGAGACAATATTGCTATAGATTGTCTTGTTTTAGAGAATCAAAGTATTGTTGTGCCAAGACCAAAGTTATACAGCACTCTAAGGATTTAATCGATGCCAATCATAGTGATATAGAATGACGTCACTTAACTTGTATTATCCTTTATCATTGGTGATATAGAATGACGTCACTTAGCTAACCATATATTGTCATCCCAACTTAACTTATATGCAAAAATGCATCTCAATCAATTGAGGATAACTTCTTTAAATTTTAAAACATTGCAAGCCATATAAAAACTTGTAATAAAAAATATTATTTCATGTGAACTCGTAGGTGAGATCTAACCCACTTATATTGATTTGACGATCGAGTGATTAACTAGGCAACCCTAAGAATGTTTAAAGCTTAAGTGTATTACAATTATAGCTATACAAAGATAAGAAAGACTGTTAGAAGGCATCCAAAGAAAACCTTCAAATTCTTTCTGCTCGCATTCAATTTATGTAGGACTATAAAATGTTAATAAAACTCACCAGTTGAGCAGCTTCATGGCGTAGTGTTGATGCGCGATGACATGCGCGTGCACAACCAACACCTTCAGCGCGGGCCCGTGCCGAGACGTGTACCTTTCGAACATCGCCGTACGGCTGAGTACAACGTCATTATCTCACTCGACGGAACATGGTGACACGTCACCACACAATCATATCATAGCACATATATATGCGTACGAGGCATGGATATACAAGACGTAGCATACACTGATGTACTCCTAGTCACTGAAACATGGCTCATGACAGGATGAACCATACACTGATGTACTCCTAGTCACCGAAACATGGTTCATGACAGGATGTAGCATACACTGATGTACTCCTAGTCACCGAAACATGGCTCATGATAGGATGAACCATACACTGATGTACTCCTAGTCACCGAAACATGGCTCATGACTAGATGTAGCATACACTGATGTACTCCTAGTCACCGAAACATGGCTCATGACACGTCAAAATGTGATATAGCGACTTTAAAGCGCGTTTCAGTGAGAGCGAACATAACGGAAGTTGCTAGTGCAATCCGTGAATTGATATGGTGGTGAACATGACGTATTGGACAGGTTATTGAAATAAGATTTCTGATGCTTTAAATTAAAGTCAGATTTGACGACCCAGTAGGCGCGGTGGGCAGGTGGCCCTTTGCGCCGCGCGGGTTCGGTTTCGACTCCCGACAAGATAATTTTCCTTCTCAAGGGACAATGCTTCTGGCTCTGGATGTGATTGTGTGTGCGATTTGTAAATGTTTTCAGCACCCACGATACAAGTCATTGAACTGAGTGGGGCTGTAAGTGTAAAACAGCAGGCGCAGCATTGGATTTCGTTTCATTGGAGTTCGGTGCTAAACGAAAAATTTTTCTATCTCGCCAAGATAGAAACATTTAATTTTGTGTTTCTGGTTCCGGGTGTAATAATGTGTGTGATGAGAATGTTTCCAGCACCCACGAATCAAGTCATAGAATTAGTGTCGGGCTGTGAGTGTGAAAGCTTCAAAACCGTATGTTGTTGTAGTGGTGTAGACATCATTACATAAAAAATATTGTAGATATAACTGTCATTATTCATATTATCTTACTTATTTAGACATCTATCTTTTAAAGCCAGTCACATTCTAAACTAGCGTATTAATCATCCTCGACCACATTATTACCATATAGTCAAACGCTTGCCTATCAGAGAAAAAAAAACAAAACTGTCAGTGTCAACCATCGACCTACGAACAGATGGCTCTCGGGTGTAACACATCACGAAATAGGTACCGACTAAACTATAGAAACGTGGATTTATGTTTATGATTATAAACTAACTAAAACAATTTAAATTTGATTACTATATGAACAATTTAAATTGATGACGACCCAGTTGGCGCAGTGGACAGGTGTCCGCCCTCTGCACCGTGGGTCCTGGGTTCGATTCCCGGCAGGAGCACAAATTCCTTCCCAAGGGATATTTGAGCTTCTGGTTCTGGGTGTAATGTGTGTGTGATGTAAATGTTTCCGGCACCCACGATACAAGTCTTTGGACTTAGTGTGGGGCTGTGAGTGTGAATGCGTTTGTTTGTTTATATAGCTTACTTTTTTATGCTAGATAGGAAAGCATTTGACAGCTATCTCACCTGATGGAAAGTGAAGATGGAACATGCTTGCCTCGAAGGTACCTATTCACACTTAGACTTGAAGACACCCAGATTGTACCGATGAGGGAACAAAGACGCAGGCAATGAGTTCCACTCCTTCGCTGTATGGATAAACGCAGAAGCGAAACGCTTCGAGAGAACTCGAGGTATGTCAACCATAAATGGATGACGTTTAACAGTTTGTCTTGTTGTTTGATGGTAAAAAGGGCATGGAGGAATTATATTATGTAATTCAAATTAATTATTACTTTTAAAGGAATACTTTGATAAGTAATGCTTGATATCTTAATACAACATGCATACATAGATAAAACTCATAATATATATTTTTATCTAATATATAAAATTCTCGTGTCACAGTTTTCGTTGCCATACTCCTCCGAAACGGCTTGACCAATTTTGATGAAATTTTTTGTGCTTTTCCGGTATCTATGAGAATCGGCCAACATCTATTTTTCATCATCATCATCATCATCACTTTTCATCATTATCAACGCGGGTGAAACCGCGGGGCGCAGCTAGTAATAATTATATTATTTGTAATGCGTTTTATATAATTAGATCTATTGTAAGAATTACTAATAAGACAAAAATGTTAATAGTATATATTATAATTATTGTGTCCCTAAAATATTGTGTGTTCGAAATGAACAGAACTGTTGAAACATATAAATGTTAATAATCTAGGTCGCAAATCTATCGGTATTCTACCGTTTACACTTTGGAGAGTGTGCGCAGGAATTACACGAGCTAATTCCCCCATGCCCGTTTTACCATCTAACAACAAGACAAACTGTCAAACGTCATCCATATATGGTTGACATACCTCCAGTTCGCTCGAAGCGTTTCGCTTCTCCGTTTATCATCCGTACAGCGAAGGAGTGGAACTCATTGCCCTCGTCTTTGTTCCCCGAACAGTTTAATCTGGGAGTCTTCAAGTCAAGAGTGAATAGGTACCTTCTAGGCAAGCATGCTACATCTTCGGCCGCATCGTCGCTTCCCATCATGTGAGATTGTGGTCAAACGCTTGCCTATCGTACATAAAAAAAAAATCAAGAACTTTGAACACAGTTGAACATATACTTTTTTGCTTGCAACTTTATCAGCGCAGCTTCGAGTGACGACGGTCGCACTATTTTTACCTTACGAAGTTTTCATAGTGGCGGGATTATCGCTTTATTTCGTTTTGTCGCCTATGTTCAGTGAAAATTTAGGATCGCGGACCCAGAATCCATGTATTAGTAGATCGACACCAACAAATACAGCATACTTACGTCTCGATATCCGACTTAAGCTTCTCGCAAACTTGAAATAGGTTGCATTTGACAAGCGCCCGCCCTTCGCGATCAATCAGAGTCACTAGTTCTACGGCGTCGCGATGGTTTGACTTCATCACCCTGGTCAGTGTGCCTATTACCTGGAAAATTAGTTTTATGAAGGCGTGACCAAGCGTTATCAGCAAAAAAAAATTTCAACTTAATTCTCCATAGAAATAACTAGCTACCGGTCCAATTACCGGAAACGATTTTAATTTGATTTTGACGAATCGTTATCAGCGAAAAGATGGTAATGCCCCGAACTCACTTTTCAGACGAAATTATTAAAAAGGCGTGACAATGTTGGCAATAGTTGACAGTGAAATAAACGCTTTCACACTCATAACCCCACATTAAGTTCTATGACTTGTGTCGTGGGTGCCGGAACCATTCACACCACACACACAATCACAACCAGAACCAGAAACAAATTTTCCTTGGGGTGAAAACTTGTGTTCCCGCCGGGAATCGAACCCGATACCCCTGCTCAGAAGGCTAATGCCACCCAACTAAGCCAACGAGCAGTTTAAATTATGTGAGGATTGAAAGGAATGGCTGAGTTGCCAGTGAAAACTATCGCAAAAGCATGACCAAACATTAAAAAAACGCATTTACACTCACAGCCCCACACTAAGTTCAAAGACTTGTATCGTGGGTGCCGGAAACATTCACATCATATTACTAGGCAAACTATGGCAAAAGCGTGACAAAATTTTGCCACCGAACTTACGGTAAAGGGAAATGTGTTTCAACATCGACCGCATCGCCGCTTACCATCAGCTGAGATAGTGGTCACAAGATTGCATATCAAGAATGAAAAAAAAGGTGTGTCAAAAGCATGACCAAATACCATAATAAAAAATTACCAGCAGAACTATGGCAAAATTGACGACCCAGTTGGCGCAGTGGACAGGACTCTCTGCGCCGTGGGTCCTGGGTTCTTCCCGGCAGGAGCATAAATTCCACCCCAAGGGATATTTGTGCTTCTGGTTCTGGGTGTAATGTGTATGTAATGTGAAGTCTTTGAACTTAGTGTGGGGCAGTGAGGGAGAATGCGTTTGTTAGCTTTAAAAAAATAAATAAAAAATAAAGCATGACTAAAAACTGCCAGCGGAGATATGGTAAAGGCGTCACCGAAGTATGCCAACGTAATTTAATTCATTTAATATTTGGCCGTCGAGTAATTTGATGCAGCTGCGTTTAGTTTTAAATTAGAAGATTTCTACCTACATTTGTATGGGTTAGTATTAGTTAACTAACCTGTTCGAATGTGTGCGTCTCGTCGTTAAACAGTACAGTACAGTAACAGTCGGGCTGGTCCAAAATCTGCTGCAAGTCTCTCTCCGCATCTTTTAATCTAAAAATAATACGGATTTATCTAAATCGGTTAGACACAGACGTTAGTAAGCAAGACAAGTTATCATATTTATATCATATTAATACTAGTGGTTCGCCCCGAACTGAGACATCGCGTCTACACCTACATTTTTGACTAGTGCAAAAAACTAGCGAGGCCCGAGCCGCTCGCCTCTGCGTATCGCGCGTCTGACTCATCCTGATGAAGGACAACTAATTTGTCCGAAACTAGTTGACTACAAAGTAAGTCAAAATTTTCGTGTTTTAAGCCGAATATAACATAACATAATGTGTAATACTCACGATAGTTTTAACATTAAAACTAAGTTAAAGTTTTTGTTTTTGTATTTGTTCTTCAAGTAAAGGTAATTATCATTGTTCCCCGAGGGGTATAATCTGGGAGTCTTCAAATCAAGAGTGAATAGGTCTCATAGGCAAGCATGTCACATCTTCGGTCGCATCATCATTTTTTTTCATCAGGTGAGACAGTGGTGAATTGCTTGCCTATTTAGCATAAAATTAAAAATTTAACGTTGAAATGACAGAACTAAAATTGATTTTGACAGCTACGGAATTTAATTGTGAAAGTGTTACCAGCATTTATAAGAAGAACCCGGCGGAAATTAGATGGGAATCTTGCTTTTTCTGAATAGGTTTTGGACTAGAACAGAATTAGCACCAATATACGTAAAACCGTTTTTAAAATAGATACCGGGACAAAGTAGGTCGAGATACAGTTACTTTACAGGAGTCGCGGCGCGTGCAACAGACAGCGTCACTGACTCTATTATTTTAGGTTATGTTAACGATACAAACTTGAGGTCATTAGGCAGGCTGGGCATATGGTCGTGCGTCAGTAGCCGCAGCGCGTACGACAGCGTCACTGACGCTATTATTTTCATGCGCGCCACCACCTCGGCACTTACTGTAGCGTCACCGGCTTCGTCGTCTGTGCCCGCCTGAAAACATCAATACATATTGGATATTGGACAGTTAAAACAGCTATTGCTAAGCACCAAATGGTCTTTGACAAGCTATCTTTGACAGTCAGACTCATGCTAACGTGATTTCCTAATAACCACATCAACATTTACCAACAAGTGAGATTGTGTTCAAGCACTAACCTACCAGAGATAAGAATAAGTGTTGGAGTTATGGCTCTCGTACCAGGTGTAGCTAAAAAATACTACGAAACATGGCACGCCATTTTTTCGCAGAAGTCGCAGTAGCCATCGCCACCCATTTTCCCAATAATATTACCAGTGAATTACAGTTTTTGGAGGTTATGGTCCCACATACCTTGTGAAGCTCACAGAAAGAGTTCCGTTTTCATGGCTCACTAAAGTCTCAGAAGTCGGATATCGGTCCCTTTTGTGTATGTTCTAAGAATATTTGTTTTGGGGTTATGGTCCCACATACCTTGTGTAGCTCACAGAACGGGTCCCGTTTCCAAGCTTCGGTGTCGCCACAGTCGCAGCAGCCTCCGCCGCCTGATTGGCCCATCTTGTACTTGTGGTGCCGATGCGGTGACACTTTAAAACACTCTACACATAGTACGCAAGTGTTGTCCATACCTGCAATGAAAGTACCAATAGTATTATGCAAAACTTATTCATAACTGGAAACTTTAAATACGTTTTTGCGGTGATGAGACTGGAGCTTGGGCAAACTATAAACAGGTCCGTTTGGCTAGTAGCAACATTATTATCATTCAAAAATGCGGTCATACAAACTCATGTGAAATGAGTGAACGAATTTGTGCAGGCAGTAGCGCGCCGATACACGAGCCCCTCACAAACAATTCCAGTTTCTATTGCCTATACAACTGGAATTATTTACAAAACTGCAGCATCGACAGCTGTCAGTTCGAGTCGCCTTATTGGATCACAAGGCCGCAGATAGTAGACCTAAGTGACGACTTGGCGCGCCAATACTTAAGCGCCATACAAGCTGTTTCAGTGCCTATAAAGCTACAAGTATAACTCACCGCACTCTCGACAGCTGTACGCTGGCTCGCCTTGCTTGAAAACTCGGCCGCAAAGGGTGGACCGCCTTGGAGCGGGGGGTGGAGCGCCGCTGCTCGATCCCCATACGAACTGTTCCAGTGGCTCGATGAGGAGCTTTAATGCTAGTTGCTCGTCGAAGGACCAGTCTGGAAAGAGAATCTGTTTATACATATTGATTTTAAATTTCGGGGAAATAGCTATCACCATACTTGAGATGAATCATAACTAATATTATAAATCCGAAAGAATGTGTGTAAGTATGTTTGTTCCCTCTTCACGCTGTAACGACTGAACGGATTTGGTTGAAATTTGGAATGTACATAGCTTATACCAAGGATTAACACATAGGTTACTAAAACTTGATAAACGCGGGCGAAGCCGCGGGGCACTGCTAGTGAATAATAAATTCTTCTCTACAATTGTTTTTGTTTATTTAGCATTAAAAGCCATACTAGGCAGAACGAAAGTAGTAAATTTAGAATGGAAAATATTGCTTTTAGCGGGGTCAATCCCCGCTAAAAGCAATATTTTGGCCCCATGGCCATAAAGTCTCATGCCTTATTGCTACAACCGCTGAGCCAATAAAAGCTCTTCCTCAAGCAACGAAAATTATCCTATCTTTATTATTAACGAATATGGTTACGTGTGTCGATTTCTTCCGACATCATCATCGTCTCTACAACTTATCCTTGATGAGTGCACTGTACTAACACTAAAACAAAGCTATTGATGATCACTTAAGTAACTTAAATATTTGAACTCCTTTCCTTGGTGTATATTATGATTCCTATGAAGAATTATGTCCTATGTTATTTTCAACATAGCGATTGCAGCTGTTCTAGCTCTTTCTGCTCGTCAAAGGCAATCATTGTAATAACTACATGTTTACCATTGTTACTGTCTTTTACTGAATCGTCATGTTTCATGTTGATCTAAATATATATAACTCAAAGGTGACTGACTGACTGACTGACATAGTGATCTATCAACGCACAGCCCAAATCACTGGACGGATCGGGCTGAAATTTGGCATGCAGGTAGATGTTATGACGTAGGCATCCGCTAAGAAAGGATTTT
Source organism: Lomographa bimaculata (assembly GCA_948107665.1). Classification (NCBI taxonomy): domain Eukaryota; kingdom Metazoa; phylum Arthropoda; class Insecta; order Lepidoptera; family Geometridae; genus Lomographa; species Lomographa bimaculata. The sequence continues at coordinate 4,293,584 of OX403602.1, read as the reverse complement.
GATTAATTCTACCCCCAAGGGGAAAAAATAGGGGATGAAAGTTTGTATGAAACTTTGTCAATTTTAAAATAATACTTTTAACGCAAGCGAAGCCGCGGCAAAAGCTAGTTTAAACTAAAACTGTGAGAAGCGCTCTAATTAAGAAATCACGATATGTACATTATTTTATAAATTAATTAATTAATCCTAATGTTTATTTATTCATATTGGTCGATATTATATTGATGTACCTATAATGCCGTAGCCTTTTTTGAATTCAAATTACTTCTATGTATAAGTGACATAAATAAGAACAGAATTATTAAAATCATAATTTGAAGTATTGCTAGCATAATTATATATTAACCTATTTTTGTTAAAAATTTGTTTACCTTTTTTTTTTTTTACGCTTTCACACTCACAGCCCCACACTAAGTTCAATGACTTGTGTCGTGGTTGCCGGAAACATTCACATCACACACACAATCACAACCACAACCAGAAACACAAATTTTCCTTGGGAAGAAAACTTGAGTTCCCACCGGGAATCGAACCCGATACCCCTGCTTAGAAGGCGAACGCTCACCCAACTTAGCCAACGGGCAGTTCGTGTTCATATTTCATGTTCATTTCATCAATTATTAATTTATTTTACTGTAGCATTTGCATGTACAATACTGAAAGAGATTGAATCCCACGACACAGGGCTCATCCTAGTGTGGAGTTCAGGGCTCACCAGAATTAACATTATAAATAATCGTAATGTCGGTTGTGTCTAAATATTTAAGTATGAATGAATTAAATTATTATTGTGTATGTAGTAGTATGTAGTGGTAGGACTCCTTTGGAGTCCGCCAGGAGCAGCATTGCTAGACATTCAACCGCCAAGCAGTTGTGTGCAAACATTGCTGTATTTGAAGAGCAATTTTACCATTGAAATGAAACAGCCTAAAGAGATTTAATATCTAATATGTGTAACGAACACAATGCTTTGCCGCGCAGGATTTTGACCTATATAAGTTCAAAACTTGACGTTGCACTCGACTGTAATGGGTAAGCGCGACTCTTGCCATCAGGCGAGCGACTTGCTCGTATCGTCTCTCAATGACATAAAAATATAGTCCAGAATACCTAAACAGGTCCGATTCGGTTGCGGTGAGTATATCCTCGGGACCACGACGCGCCAGTGGTCCTGAAAACACGTGGGGGTCAGCAACCCCTCTTCCAATTTGGTCCTCCATAACTCCACCACAGCGTCTCCACGCGTTGGCAACGTGTACCTGAGGAAGACGAAATATACGATTTACTAAGTATTTCAACGTTTAGCGAAAAGAAGCAATAGCAGGCCTATCAGTTTTCTACGAATTGCATCACGGAGTGTTTTTTTTTTAAGCGCGATTGGCAAACATTTGACCACTATCTCACCTGATGGAAAGTGATGATGCGGCCGACGATGTGTTCAAGGGAATTGCATGATCTTATGCCCGCATCACCATGGCTCTACCGAACATCTTGATAGACGGTAATGCAGCAATACTCTAATGCTTAAAACCCTATAATTTGCACGAAACGTTTCGCTTCCAATTTCAATATAAGAATAAGATAAAACATTATTTCATAGTCTTGTCCGCGAGCTGGCCTGGTGGAAAGTGACGATATGGTCGACCGTGGAGCATGCTTGCCTAGAAAATACGTCACTCTTGACTTGAAGAGGCCTCAATTATATTTTTCAGGAAACAAGAACGAAGGCAGCACGTTCCATTCATTTGCAGTTCTCATAATAAAAGTTATGTCGAATCGATTGGTTCGAATCAGAGGAATTTATACCATGTAAGGATGTCTAGTTTTAGTACGCCTTGAGATTGGAGAGGAGCTGGAGGAATTGGATCATGCTGTTCTGTCGCACGCTCTCCGAAATGTATCTTGTAAAACACGCATGTACTGACGCCGATGCTCGGGACTGAAGACTTTTAAGACTATTTCATTTTTCAACTGACTTTAATAAAAGGAGGTTATCAATTCGACTATATGTTTTTTATTGTACGTATGGTACGCGATATCTCCGCTAATTATGAATCGATTTTGATGTTTTTTTTTGTTTCGAAGATTATACTTCAGAGGGACCCCATATAAATTTTATCGAAATCGATCCAGCCAAAACCAAAGTATAAGTGGTGAAGTCGACTTTTCTATGCTTTGTTTGCTTTTAATTATTAAGTACATAAGGTTTATCGAGCGTTTTCTCTTTTGTCTATATTCATCTAAATTAAATGTACAATAGTTATTCGTGTAGGTATAATAAGATCACCGACCACAAAATGATATAACAGATTAACATCAATTGACATTTTAATTATATTCTAATGAATTCATTCACCGGTCGTTTGGCCTATCACTACTTTATTTCCATGCATTTATGAATGTGTAAGTATGTGAAAAATCCACTTAATTTCCACATCTATAAGGTTATAAATTCGTTGCTTTTTCATCAACCATACATTTCCAGTGAAGACCGGTCTGTTGATATCCTATTTATGCGGGAACCAGTACAATCTAGTATTTATAATGTAATAAAAAAACGTATGAATTTAACGATTACATAAATATCGCAGACAGAAAAAAATTTACGGATAATTTAAACGTAAGCAAAGCTTAAATAATTAAACGCAAGCTAAGCTTAAAACATCGACTTCACCGCTTTATCTTCGGAACCTTGACCAGATTTAATGTATTAAACACGCATTATTGACTATAACTCAAAAACTAGAGATCAGATCTTGATAAAATTTCATTGGGACCACATAAAAAGCACCAGCTTTCAAATAAAAAAATAATCATCAAAATCGGCTCACAACGAAAGAAGTTATGAGGTAACTTTTGAAGTCGGTTAAACGTCAAAGTAGTCCACAAAATAGGCATTATTGACGATATTTCAAGAACTACTGATCAGATCTTGATCAAATTTAAATGGGACCAATTAGAAAGCAACATCTTTCAAACTAAAAAAAATCGAAATAGGCTCACGTGGAGAGAAGTTATGAGGTAACACACATAAAAAAAATACAGTCGACTTGAGTACCTCCTCCTTTTTTGGGAAGTCGGTAAAAAACCAACTTCCCCGCTTATATTTTGGTTTTGGTTTGATCGAATTTTATAAAAATTATATGGGATCACCTCTGAAGTATATAATCTACCAAACAAAAAAATAATTTTGAGAATCGGTCCACAAATGGGGGAGAAATCGGTGAACAGACATTAAAAAAAAATACATACAGTCGAACATAGTACCTCCTCCTTTTTTCAAGTCGGCAAAAGCAAAGTTCGTTCATTCAAAGCAGTAGTGTGCAATCTTTACCACTCGTATATTCCGGATTGAAGGGAAATGTTATCAGTGCAATTACAGGGGTTAAATAGTCTATCTAACATCATTTGATATCTTACCATCAGGTGAGCGAGTGGCATTGACTCTCGCATTGACTATCAATGACATAAAAAACGTCAGGGTAACAAGCGCAGTGCTTCTCTCAATGACATAAAAAACGTCAGGGTTCCAAGCGCAGTGCTTCTCTCAATGACATAAAAAACGTCAGGGTAACAAGCGCAGTGCTTCTCTCAATGACATAAAAAACGTCAGGGTAACAAGCGCAGTGCTTCTCTCAATGACATAAAAAACGCCAGGGTTCCAAGCGCAGTGCTTCTCTCAATGACATAAAAAACGTTAGGGTAACAAGCGCAGTGCTTCTCTCAATGACATAAAAACCTTAGGGTAACAAGCGCAGAGCTTCTCTCAATGACATAAAAACCTCAGATTAACAAGCGCAGTGCTTCTCTCAATGACATAAAAACGTCAGGGTAACAAGCGCAGAGCTTCTCTCAATGACATAAAAAAAACCTCAGGGTGTGCAAACAAGCGCAGTGCTTTAACGCGTAGGATTTCTAAGTTCTAAACTTTAGATTTCACAGAACTGTAATAGGTAAGCGTGACACGTACCACGCGTCGCGATCAGTCGAGCAACTTGCTCGTTGCACGAACGCTAGTCTGACTGTGACTGAACAAATTGTATGCGTTGCAACTTATATGTGGTCTTACGCTGAAACAGATGTTTCACTTTAATATATTGGTATATATTTTTTTTATGAATTATAGGCAAGCGTTTGACCACAATCACACCTCATGGAAAGCGATGATGCGGCCGAAGATGTAGCACGCTTGCCTAGGAGGTACCTATTCACTCCTGACTTGAAGACTCCCAAATTATAATATTCGGAGAACAAAGACGAGGGCAATGAGTTCCACTCCTTCGCTGTACGAATGACAAACGTAAAATAAATAATGATGATAAATGCGGACTAGCAAAAAGCGAAATGGGAATTTAGAGAGAAAAGTCAGGATTATACCTCGTGACATTGGTGGAGAGAATTATCAGCCTAACTATTAGCCCCAAAATTGGAATGCTATTTTGCAGTCAACGAGTGATTGAAGCACGGCCATAGGGCCTCCTGCCGTATTGCTCTAACCGCTGAGCTACTCAAGCACTGTCTAAAACGACGAAATTATACTTTCCCTATTATTATCGTCTTACGAGGACGTGAGAAAAGTGTGTGGACGTGCGATATATTTCTAAATGTACCATTTTAATTCTGTCTAGCATGGCTAATGCCATAATAACCACGTCAACATGTGATTGTTGATGGCGTCGGTGGTGACACAAAGAAATACACATAATTTTTCTAGTTTTGTGGGAGAATAGGAAAAGTAGTCAATACGGAACTCGTGAACTACAGCAAACTACGTGCAAATTTTCATCAAAATCTGTTCGTCCGTATCGATGTGAAGAAGGTAAAAATAAACAAACCAGATACTGTATCACTTTTAAGTATGCATATTAATATGGATAATTATATTGATATTGAATTTTAAGCTACATCGTACAAAACGGGACCTTCTTTAATAGTCATAAATCACAATAAGTATCTAATCTGAATATAAATCGTTCAAACATTAATAATTACATCGTTAAAATATAATGGATGATAACGAATTCACATATGACCTTCCGACTAGATTAATTGGCATCGATACAGATGCACAGACGTGCAAGCGTATTTTGATTAAAATCTGACCGGAAATGCCTTATCGACATCTTAATATTACTCGGAGTGTTAATTAAGAGTTTTAAGTGACCGCTAGTCAGCATATTCCAGTAATAAGAACAGTGAATAGTAATCGCATTACTATTTACTAGAGATTGGATGATAAGATGTTTGTTACAGAATCAAGCCAAAACTACTGAATCGATTTAGCTAAAATTTTGAACAGCAGACAGAGACTTGGAATAACTTATGGGATATTTTTTTATCATCATCATCATCATCATAATTTTTTATCATCGACGCGGATGAAACTTCAAGATGCTTTGCGCTGAAAAGATTATATTTGGCTTATTATTGGTACTCGTCAGACTTATGATACCTTAGTTCCCCTTGTTTACGTTATCAACTTATAATAAGAAAATCCTTACAATTTGAATGTGTGTTAAAGACTACATATTACACTTTATCGATACGTTTACCGTCTCGCATGGATATCAAATCTTCCAAGCATTCCAATCTACACAAATAAACGAAAAATCAGCACAATTCAAAAGCGAACACAAATGTTCTACACAAAAAACACAGGTTTCACAAACACAAAATACTACTGCAGCAAAATTTCCCTTGAATTTTGCTGAGTAACCCGCTCAGAATACACACAAAAGTGCAACTCACTCGTTCTCGTCTGTCATTCGACAGTACCAAAGATTCTGAATCACAATTTTACACAACCACTGTTTCTGAAAAACAGTTACAACAGCGCAAGTTCATGGGACGGGAGGAAACGTCAAACTAGACTAGAAATTTGGCAAACCGCCACAGAAGTCTCAGTCCGAACACTATTGATAAATACTACGTTCTCTTTGTCTCGCTATATAAAAAAAACTGGGACGGGTGATTAGCATTTGATAAACATTAAAAGTGGTGATAACTCCGTTATGGGTATCGGTATTTAAAAATTGAGACGACTTTAATGGTGGACACTCATTGTTGTCATCGCGCTGCCCGATCGGGTAGTCTCGCGGGGTTTTTATCCTAAGGCGCCAGGGATGACATAATAATATAGCCTTTGTAAGACGCCGACGCGACGGCTTTCAGCTTCAGGTGAAGGTAAGATCGCGATGTCCTATTACCATGGATTTAAAATACATAACCTGTGTTATATTCATTATGGGTTATGCCACTCCGCTCCGCGTCTATTGTTCTCAAACGACTGAAGCCCAGTGGATTCAAAGTAAGGACTTACTTTGAATCCACTGGGCTCCATCAAAGAAAACTTAAAAATATATTTTTAGTCTACATTGGAATGGAAATCCATGGAATTTTGAATACTGTTAGCAAAACAATTGACGGATAGGGAAATATGGGGCATGGTGTTTAATGTTTTCCCTATAACAGTGTTTGTAACTGTACATTTATACTAAAGGTGAAACAGTCCAGTAAATATTTACCATTTTATGTATTAACATTTAACGTTTAATGTTAGTAACATAACTGGTTATGCAAATTATTTGATTTTCCATTTTCGTACACGCAAAATCTTGCCTTGTTAATTGATTTGTTGAAAAACTCACAAAGCAAATTGATAAAATATTTTAAAATACATTTATGATGTATTTTCGTGTATAACCTTTTGATCACAGTTATTTATATAATAATGTTAATACATATAGACTTCCTCGTCTAGTCCAGATAAGTGGATTGTAATAAAATATTTAACACTAAGAGCGCCCCGCGGTGCTGCCCGTGGTTAATTTAAGGCATACACTATTCCAATTCCAAATTTCATTAATCTCAGCGGGTTACATACATACTTAGTTTAGTACGTACATTTACAAACTTTCAAATTTATAAAAAAAAAATATTCGTTCCGCCGTTTTTTGTTTCTCTTTTTTTAATTATTCTTTGTACAGTTTTTTTAGGTGGTTGGAGCCTCACAGTGAAAAATAAAACAAAGCCGGGCCGCAGTTTTCATGACTTTGTGGTAGGTATATTGAATTTAAATTGAGTATGTAGATGAAGTAAAATACCGGTGTTCTTTGCAAATCGGGAAATGACAAAACTTTTTACATGATTTATTATTATTACATTTTTGATAGTTTCCGAAGTATAATATACAATAAAAAAAGGATTGTTATGCGTTGCACATCCATTTTATTAATTTCCTTTTTGATTGTGACGTTCAGCCGACTCCTGTTTTGCCTCCAACTATAGTAAAGTTTACAAATTTAATTCGATTTAAATGCAAATAATATAACGCCTGGTCTAAGTGTCGGAATAATTTTTCCCCTGTATTCATTCCCTAGATAATATAGGAAACAGCTGCATCAGGCAGACCACGCCACTGCACCGGACCGCAAGCGGCCTGCGGGCCGCGTGTTTCCCACCGCTGCCCTAAGCCAACAAACACTGCGTACTTCAGCATTTCTAACATTCTAAACATCCAGACGTTGAATCAAAATTCATTCACAATTCACAAAGGAACTTGACCTGCGGGTGCGTGCCAAGGATTGCTCTCTAGCCAAGAAATTTGCGTGTTAGACGGCTGACGGAAGGAGAGAAAAGGCGCAGTTTGTCTCGTTCATTGTTTACGTTTTGGAAGGGAAAATAAACCAGCAATAATAAGGGCTTTTATAATACAAAAGAATGTTAAATTCAATTCAAATTCAAAATCAAGGGCTCAAAGAGGCACTCATTTAAATAGAATTATTTATTAATTAAATAGAATACCTGATTAGCAAAACTTTATTTTTATTTCATTGGTTTCCTTTAAGACATTGTTTTATTATGATTGTACTAATATAGTTGTAAGTATTTATGTTACTAACACAAATGGATTACTTCGCGTGAATAAATGAAAATTAAATATATCGTAACAGTAGGTTTCCACGACACTGGCCGAACAGGACCAAAAACACAAATTTTCCTTGTAGAGAAAACTTGTGTTCCCGGCAGGAATCGAACCCGATACCCCTTCTTAGAAGGCGAACGCTCACCCAACTGAGGCAACAGAGTTATATATGGGTTAACTAACTGACACTTTGTCTAAGGATTGAAAATATTGTGATTATATAAAAATTAATAAACCAGGAATGTTTTTCAATGCTCATTGTTCCATTCTCCAATTTTAGGAGGTTCTTCTATTTATAAGGGAAATTATGAATTTGTTTTATAGCATTAGCCATGCTAGCCAGCGCGCAGCGTGCAGCGGTTAGAGCAAAAACGTCATTAGACTATGACAGCCGGTTCAATCCCTCAAGCGATATTTTTCTTTTCTTATACTACACTAAAATGTAGGTTTTTTTTAATTCTTTATAACGCTGGCTTTAAAAACTATTTAGGATTCCAGATCGACAGAAATATTCAACATTATGTGGGTGTTTCACGTATACATTTAGTAGGACGACAAACCCATTATACATTTGTTTTTTTTTTTAAGAAATAGAACAACAAACCTATAAGATTAAAATAGCATGTAATTCTCGTGTAAAAAGTAACACAACAGTATCCTCTTTAGACCGGCGCAATCGGGAAAAAACACGATTGTAACGCAAATAAATTGGGACGCTCGACATGTGTAGCGCTAAAACCGTAGAGCACTCATTTAATTGACGCAGTCGGGTAAAAATAAATTTTAGTAATTTATTCGAACTTTCTATGACTGTACTTTTCTCAGCGGTGTCGGATAAAACATAATGATGGTGATTTCATCGTTTCTATAAATAAAGTTACGATAACGTCGAACAAGGACTATAAAATTGATTGGTATATGCAATCGGGACAAAAGTAATAAAATTATTAGTTCCGTATTGTATTTTGCAACACATAGTTAGAATTTTCAAGTGCATTCAGAAGTATTGAATCATGGCGGAGATTCCAGAGTCTAGACTCGGCTCTGGCCACGGTTCACCGAAGTACGAAGTCTCGGGCTGCATTTCATGCAGACGATCTAAAGAGTTCGTAAGTTTTGTTAATTAGAGTGTGTGTACTCTAATTAACAAAACTTACGAACGGAAAATTGAATTTGATATTCGTTGTTCCGTGAAATCGTATTAGGTATGATCTCTCGCATTTTGTCTTGCGTAAAAGATTGTATTATACTAGCCGTGTGGTGGATTAAAAAAAATACAAACAAAACTAACAAACCTTGCCCTGACAATTACGAACACAACAAAAAAGAATCACCCAAATCGGTCGAGCCGTTCTCGAGTTATTGCGAGACTAACGCAGAACAGTTGATTTTTATACAATGTGTAACAGAAAAGTATAGTAATACTCAAGCCACGCATCTAGCTATATGAATAAAGTCTAACAGGAACTTCTATATTCGCCGCAGCAGCATGAACATTGAGTTATGGAGAATTAAAGTTTCTAAAAAAATATGTCATTTGCAACCCTATTTCATCAGCTACCGTTCTACACCACAATAGTATTTGAACCTAGGCGTCTGACAGTGTTGGCCATAACAAAGGTCAAGGTCACGCGCCACAGATGTAACCGTAGGGTTGTCAAACAAGTTTGAAAAATATATTTTCAAATTTTTGTATGGAATAAATTGTCTCCGATTTCGACTTTCGTTCTCTGGCAGATTATTCCTAGCAAGATACAAACACCACCGAGTATTACTACACCTTCTTGTTACAGGTTGCATATGTAGATAATATGATATATCATGTTAATTAGAAAAAAAACCAACAAAAACATTCGCACTCACGGCTCCACACTAGTTCAAAGACTTGTATCGCGAACACCGGAAACACTTGCTTCACCCACATATCACATCTAGAACTTTCTGGTTCTGCGACTAATGTCCTTTGGGAGGAAAACTATGTTCCTGCCGGAAATTGAACCAGGACCCAAGGCGCAGTAGGCAAAGACCTGCCATTTGCGCCAAATAGGTCAATTTAATCGTGTCTGTACCCTTTAACGGATCATAGATAATAAATAGATAGACAACTAAACAAGGAAATACCTAAACTTGAAACGTATCTAGAACTTAACGTGTAATATCTCGGTATATTTCTAGTTTGAATACTCAAATGAAAATATGCAAACTTTTTCAAGATGTTTTTGTAGATATAATACGACAACATACCTGAAATATGCACGGATAATACTGTACCATCCGCATCCGAACGAGTTGCACAGACCCAACACGTGAATCAAACACTTATACATAAATATTACTACACACGTACACACAAACGAACACTGACAGTAAACATATGTTTACCGTGCTCACATGAAGCCAGGCTATGAAACAATGACAAATAAAACGTATTCCTCAACCAGTTACCGAAATAAGCAAGTTCAGGGTTTGGCTAAACTTTACCGACCGGTTTTCATAAATAATTCATTAGATGCATAAAAACTTAACCTTATTGTATATAGTTAAAATGTCTTAAGACGACTTGAATCCTTTAAATACCTAGATTGGAATCGATCAAATAAAAAATTGATTGCAGACTATCCATGCTCGCGGCTTCGCCTGCATTTATCAAATTAACAATTCAACGCAAGCAAAGCTTAAAAAACCGACTTCACCGCTTATCTTCGGAACCCTGATCAAATTTAACGTATTAAACACGCATTATTGACAATAACTCAAAAACTAGTGATCAGATCTTGATCTTAATTGGGACCACATGGAAAGCACCAACTTTAAAATAAAAAAATAATCATCAAAATCGGCGCACAATGAAAGATGTTATGAGGTAACTTTTGAAGTCGGTTAAAAACGAGAACATCTATCAAATCAAAATCAATCAAAATCGTTTATTCACATGGGCCCCAAAGAGGCACTCATGAAAGTTAATGAATCTATTGCCAGATTCGCAAAATTACAGCCATCTCGAGAAGAACCTGGCAAAAAACTCGGCGGCGCATTTTTTTTCATTTTTTTTTTTTTTTAAACTTTCTTAATTTCTAAAACATAATTTTCTTAACCTAGGTGTTATTATGGTAGTCGCTAGAAAGAGCCTGTGCAGTTTCATCAGTTGCATCGTCAATGTAGTCCACAGAATACGCTTTATTAAGCTATGTACATTCCAAATTTCATTAAAATCCATTCATTCGTTACAGCGTGAAGAGAAAACCCATTTACACACTTCGGATTTATAATATTAGCTTGAGAACTTGGCTGATATCCAGACGCAGTGACATCATCAAAATACCTATAAGTAATAGAACTTAAGGTCGTATAATAGTCATGTAGTACGTACGACCCCATATAGGACTCCTGGCCGTCCTATATCCGCACAATCCTCAGTTCCGTATTAAAGTAAAAAAATTATATTACTATTATACACTAGCCGTTCCCGCGGATTCGTCTGTCTATGTGTTAACATTGAGTTATGGGTATAAGGTATGTGCTTTCCAAATTTTATCCAAATCCGATCAGCCGTTACAAAGTGAAGAGAAAACAAACACATTTACACGTTCACATCATAACCTTTCATATTTATAATATTAGTGTTATAGTGTGTTTCATGTAAGAAGGTATGATGATCACCCGCTTAAAATCTTTAAACATAATTTTGACATTTAAAGTTACATACGCGTTTATGTAATCACAACCAGAACCAGAAACACAATTTTTCTTTCGGGTGAATACTTGTATTCCTGTTGGGAATCGAACCCGGTACCCCTGCTTTGAAGGCGTACGCCCACCCAACTAAGCCAACGGGCAGTTCTTATAGAACGGAAACGGAACCCTGAGTACAAGAGACACTACTTACACTTGATTGGACTATCAGTACACGTGTCTAGTTCGATCTAAACGACCTTGGTAATGACTGAACGATAATTAACTTTTTTATAATAGAGTGAGCGCCACTGCTGGATAGTGGATATATTTTAAATAAAAATCTAGATAAAATAAATAAATAAAAAATAGCTTTACTGAAATTATAAATATATTAAAGATGAGTTTATAGTGTAATAGGGACAGCGTGTGCAATTTGAACATTTACATGTCTGCATAGCGCTGTTTTTCAATCTGCCCCTGCCTCAGATTAAGGTGTTCACTGAGTGAAAGTGACAAGCGAGTTAAATATATACAAAAATCTTATATATAAAAATGAATTGCTGTTCGTTAGTCTCGCTTAAACTCGAGAATGGCTGGACCGATTTGGCTAATTTTGATCTTGAAATATTTGTGGAAGTTCAGGGAAGGTTTAAAAGGTGAGAAAATATAAAGAAATTGCATTAAAATTAGTAAAAAGTAGTATTTTATTTTCCCATACAAACTGTTCGTACCTGTCAAACAGGAGATGTTTCTGAATATTTGACCACAGACAATTGGCGGTATGAAGTTCGACGGGTCAACTAGTCATAAATAATAATATCAAATATGACGTGTGGAACATAAAATACTTAGTACCTACGTGTATATGGATATGTTACATTTATTATTATAAAATAAATTGCACATTATTGCAGTTTAACCTTCTTTTAAAGACTATAGGTACTATAAAGTTGATCGCTATCGACCTTTAGCGCTTCATTGGGTATTGTTGGCCTCTCAGTGCCGTATCGGATTGCGCCCTTAATTACCTTAATTATCACTCTTTTTAACCCCAGACGCAAATAGATATAAGTGTAAATTAGAGTCTGGCTGAACCGATGTTGATTGTTTTTTTTTTGTTCTTAACTATGTTTGGTGTAAAGCGGTGCAGCCGTTCAGGGCATCACAGAGTCGCGTCTTGATTATTTTCAAAATTTCGATCTTTCCACTTGTTACAACAATGCATATACAAAACAATACATTTTAGTCAATCGGAGCCTCTCATAGTGAAGCATCTATGCTTCATAGGCTACTTGAAATCTTAAGACAGTCTATTCTTGACTGATTTTAATATGATAGAGACGGCCGGCCACACTTTGGCTCGAGGTGGTACACCATACTCTCACAACGCACTTCCTTCACCCTGGAAGGAAGGGATGTACTAGGTGTTTTTCCCTTCACAAAAAAAGAGAAACATTGCGCATTCCCTGCGGTCCGACATTCAAATAGGGCAGTACGGAACACCGACAAATACGGATCGGAAGTACGCCTGATGGCTGATGAGAATTAGATATAATAAGAGCTTGAATGCCGATGTCTGACCGTTTCATTGCTGGTCATATAACCACATAAGGCACGCGAACCGAGGCCTTGGATCTTAAACATAATTATAAAATTAAACACTTACAGAGAAGAAATATCACACGATAGTACCATCTTCCACCGGTCCAACCGTTACTATAAAAACATACCTTTCATTTCAATTCAATCATGTCCACCAATGGAAATAATGTCTCTAAGTCATAACAAGCTCAGGTCAAACAATTTCCCTACAATAGCGATAATTTATACGTCTAATCAGTCACGTTAGATATAAATCACATAAATAAGTTTACATATAGAGTAGTATATGTATATATACATATAGAATAGTATACGTATATATACATACTAGCTGCGCCCCGCGGTTTCACCCGCGTTGATAATGATGAAAAGTGATGATGATGATGATGATGAAAAATAGATGTTGGCCGATTCTCATAGATACCGGATAAGCACAAAAAATTTCATCAAAATCGGTCAAGCCGTTTCGGAGGAGTATGGCAACGAAAACTGTGACACGAGAATTTTATATATTAGATAGAGTAGTATACGTATATATACATATAGTAGTATAATAAGCTTATACATATATAGATCATTTGCAGAATAGGAACACTTTTTGTACCAAAGTGCATTTTTACTATTTACTTTATTATTTTTTAGAAGTTTTAAATCTGAGTTATTGAGCGGAATAAAGTAGGTCGAGTTCTTCATAGCATTCGTAAGCTGTTAGATAAAAATACACCGACCTCGTGCGTATTCGGTATGCAATTGTGAAGGCCATCACAATATAATTACTGATATTTTTGACAACATTTTTCATTGTGTAAGTTTATGCGGAGCTGCAGATACGCCCCAGCAAAGTACACCGTAAGTATTCAGAAGCACTTGAGAATGAAAAGAATAAGTGCCACCACTGATAAGCTTTTAGAACACGTGACATATTTGACTGATCTACGAGCACTACTACCCAACATGCTTACCCTATCTGTCATAAAAAAAACAATAATATTAAACAAGTCAAGCAATTTATACTCATTAACATATTCAGTATATTAATATATAAATAAACGCAAGAGAAAGATTTCACACTCACAGCCCCACACAAGTTCTATAACTTGTGTCGTGGGTGCCGGAAACAAAATTTCCTTGGGGAGAAAACTTGTGTTCCCGCCGGGAATCGAACCCGATACCCCTGCTTAGAAGGCGAACGCTCACCAACTAAACCAACGGGCAGTTCATCTAAATAAAAGAGGTATAACTACATTATAAGTCTCTCGATAGACTGACTGAAGTAACTCGATTTTATTTTATTTTATTACTAACAGTACCCGCGACTTCGCCCGCGTTAATTAAGTAATAACATAATACTCGTAGGTCTATTAACGAAAAGTGTAAAAATAAAAAGTAGGTTTACATTTTTCGCTGTCGGGTTTTTAAAATTTTTTGCACAATGACTTGATATTGCACATTAATTATGGATAAAGAGGATATACCTATAGTACTGCGTACAAATTCTACGAGTTTAAAGGTCAAGGTAGACCTTTATGGATCTTGAAAATGATTCGTTTCAGGGAGCCCTATATACTCTGAGCACGCGATATAGTGAACTACATCGGCTACTCTTTAAGCAACTTTCATATTACATAATTAAATAGTGAAAATGTTAACCACACCAAGTTATCATCCATACTGCGAGGGACTCTATGCCCTCGTCTTTGTTCCCCGAACGGTATAATGAGGGAAGAGTAAAGAGTGAATAGGTATCTTCTGCGCAAACATGCTACATCTTCGGCCGCATCATCACTTTTCATTAGGTGAGATAGTAGTCAAACGCTTAAAAAAAAACTTGTCACTAAATAAAACTTGCGTCGTAGGTGTACAGTAACCGCGTTGTAAAAAGCCAACACTTACCCACTGCGCCAACAGTATCGTCAAACAAAAGAAAGTCATGACAATTTCTACCGCCCGCGCCCCCAAGATCACCTTTCATGATTCGTTCAATATCAAACAGATAATGTCTGAGAATAAATTGCTAAATACCTTATCTAACTAGCAATATTAAACATACCTCCAGTTCGATAGAAGCGATTCGCTTCTACGTTAAATCTGTAAAGCGGAGTAGAAATCACTGTCCGGTGTTTCCTAAAGAGTACAATACGGGAGTCTTCAAGTCACGAGTGAATAGGTGACGGCAATCTTTGATTTCTTATGGTTTTATTGAAATTTCTTGAAAACGTGTGAAACAAGCATATGAAATAATTCGTCTAGTAAATATATGTATACGAAATAACTTTTACGGTGTTTTGATGTAAAATGGCGTAACATAGTGGTTACAAAAATACAAATTGATGTTATTTGCATGAGATTTGATATTTTTTCTATACATTTTAGAACATTATGAATAATCAAAGAAGAAGACATCATGTATCATATCACACAGATTCCGACGTATATTTTTACTAGCCGTGCCCCGCGGTTTCGCCCGCTATTATCAAAGCTAAAAAGTAGCCTATGTGTTAATCCTAGGTATAATCTATATACATTCTTTTTGAAAGGTGGTAGAGCATTTTGTGAGTTGCTCGCCTGGCTTGCTACCAAAGTAGCTTACCACCATCAAGTTGAAAGTCTGCCGCCAAGCCAAATACGGTGTTCCGGCAGTTATCCTTGAGAGCCTGCGTATTCCAGGTCTAGTGTGTTTACCAGCTTCGATCACATCGCCACTTACCACCAGGTGAGATAGTGGTCAAACACTAGATACATATAACATAGCCTGTCACAAATAAAAAAAAAAAACATTCCAAATTTCATCTAAATCCGTTCAGCCGTTAAAGCGTGAAGAGGGAACAAACATATTTACACACTTACGCACACACTTACACACAAACTTTCGGATTTATAATATTAGGATTTATCTGGTTATATTATGAATGCGGATTAAAATGGTTTCAAAGTAACGCGTTTTAGGAGACATTTTGGTATCACCCCCTTAAACTATAGCAATCACACAAACATACATACACCCTGAAAATATTACACTGCCTTGCTACTCTGTACCAATCACAGTTGTAGAGGGTTGTAGCCTCAAATGGAAAAATCTGTCAGCTAATGGTGTTTCCGCAGCTACTCTTGAGAGCCATTCAAGTCTAGCGTGTTTACCACCCTAGACCATATCGCTTGTCGTAAGGTAATGGTCAAACTAGCCTAACAGAGATAAAAAAATCTTACTTTATATTATGTTCCACATCGGCCAGGTCCACAGTATGTTCCGAACTTTTTTTTTCATTCGTACTTTTACAACAGAAAAGTCTGAGTACGTCTTTTAAAAGCATTATTTTTTTGTGTTACAAATATAAAAAATAACTTTTTACAGTATTGAGAAATATATTATTTTTTCTTCATAAAATTTTTCTAATAAAATTAGATAGATAGACACTCAATATAGATCGTTTTAGTACACATGGTTAAACAAAACAATTTTCAGAAAAAAAAAAAAACAACATGAGATTCGAACAAAAAATAAGTTGCGCACTTGTACTTGGATGAATAAATGAATAACAATGGTTTAAGTTCTTGCTATAATAAAAAAAAATGATTGATAAGATATCGAAATATTTATTTACAGTTGCTTTCCGATAACATCATATTATTCTGCAAAAAACAACAAGCAGCAAATTGTTATCATTTACGGTTGTAGTATGGATTATGCGTGGCAAAGCATATACTGTCATTTTTCCTGACTTCAAAAAAGGAGGAGGTACTATGTTCAACTGTATGTATTTTTTTTTTTTCAATGTATGTTCAACGATTTTTACCCCATTTGTGGTCCGATTCTCAAAATTCTTTTTTTGTTCGGTAGATTCGTACTTCAGAGGTACCCATATAAATTGTATTGAAATCGATCCAGCCAAAACCAAAATATAAGCGGTGAAGTCGGTTTTTTAAGCTTTGCTTGCGTTTAATTATTAATTACTACAAACTCAATAAGACTTCATTTTTACATTCAAGATTCTCAAATCGAATGTCAATATACATTATGTATTTACAAGTACATAACATAGTTTAGGTAATATATCTGGCCGTAATCGCGCTAAAAACTATTATTATTTACCTCGACGTTTGTCGATATATTACCTAAACTACGAGTTCGAATTGCGAAAGTTTAACGGTTACAAATACATATGTTCGAGATAAGGCATGCAGGCAAAAATAACATCATAAATATTATAAATGATCAACGATATGGTCAATTTATCAACCGGACCGCGACACAATACAAGTAGATACTACAGCTCGATATCACTCCTCCAGTATATAATTAACTGGCTGCGCCCCGCGGCTTTGCCCGCGTAAGTCCCGCGAGCCAGAATTCGGGGTTAAAAAGTAGCCTATGTCCTTTCTCAGGCTCTAGACTATCTGTGTACGAAATTTCGTTTAAATCAGTTCAGTAGTTTTAGCGTGAAAGCGTAACAGACAGACAGAGTTACTTTCGCATTTATAATATTAGTAAGGATAAGGATTGTTTTAGCAACATTTAACCATAATAATGCAATCTATCATAAACACAATTTGACTTCGCAAACTATGTCCATTTAGTCCAGTAATAAATATTTTTCAAGTAAGTCAGGTTAGGTTTTTAGTTTATATAATTTAAACGCAAGCAAACCAAAAGCCGAATTCACCGCTTATATTTTAGTTTTGGCTTGATCAATTTCGATAACATCTAAATCTATTCATAATTGGCGGAATAATCGCGTTACATACATACAAAAAAATATATACACTCGAATTAAGAACCTCCTTTTTTGAAGTCGGTTAAAAATGAGTCAAGATCCAGTCATAGTCAAGTCATGCCTATTAAAAAAGTAGAACTATAAGAGAAAAATAAGAGTTTTGGAGCGAAATCGAAAAATCACGTTTTTCAACTTAGTATGATTTGCCTACATTCGTGCACGGTCAAACTATTAACGGTTGTTTTTATGAGAAAACTGGGTGTTCATAAAAACGTCTTTAAAATACGCAAAAATTTTAAAAATGTATTACTGGTTAATCCACTATCATTACACAGTAAAACTCAAGAAAACACAAAATAATACAAAATCGACAATTAATTTATTTCACTTTTGTGAAGGCAAGCATTTGACCACAATCTCACCTGATGGAGAGTTATGATGCGGCCGAAGATGTAGAAAGTTATGAATACGAAAGTTTGCGTGTGTGTGCGTCCAAAAAAACTTGAGAGGTGTTAAGGGACACCCGAAGTTGAAGTTCAATTTCCGTCTTGCCCTCTTTCGCAACGCGCGATAAGGAACTTTGGTTCCAAAATTAAAAGAAACACGCAAAAACCAACATCACGCGGTGTTCCCAGGCGGTCACCCATCCAAGTACTGACCGCGCCCGACGTTGCTTAACTTCGGTGATCGGACGAGAACGTACACTGGTATGGCTTACATCTATAGCAAAAAGTGTCGTTACAACTTTGGTCTT
The DNA here is from genome assembly GCA_948107665.1 of Lomographa bimaculata. Lineage (NCBI taxonomy): Eukaryota > Metazoa > Arthropoda > Insecta > Lepidoptera > Geometridae > Lomographa > Lomographa bimaculata. The sequence continues at coordinate 4,274,917 of OX403602.1, read as the reverse complement.
AATTATTTCCGTCTAGCCCCCTTTCGCAACGCGCGGATACTATATATATATAAGGAACTTTCGTTCCAATATAAGTAGGCTTGTTTGGAATTAAATGACGTATCTCTGTAACGTCTGGAAGGGTTTTGGTGAATGTCTGGAAATCTAGACTCTGGAATAGGACACATAAGCAGCCTTCTTCTATCCCCAGCTAGTTTTGTAGTGGTAGCTTTGCTCGGTTTTTTTAAATGGTAAATGACGTTTTCTAAGAATGAAACCTAGCTAGATCGATTTATCGCCCCCGAAACCCCCTGCGTACAAAATTCATGAACATCGTTGGAGCCGTTTCCGAGATCCTGATTACACATATATATACAAGAATTGCTCGTTTAGAGGTATTAGATATCTCAGTGTGACGCAGTGCTTTGCCGCGCAGGATTTTGAACTATTATACTTTGCTACTATTGCTACCCAGGACTATGGTTATATTATCTTTGGTAGCACAGTACTATAATAGCTAAGCGTGACGCTTACCAGCAGGCGAGCAACTTGCTCGTCTCGTCTCACAATCACATAAATCTAATTATTGGGTTATTTTAGCCAACGCTTATTTATGTTCTACTTATTAGGAGGAGTGAATGAACTTAATTGTAAACTATGCCGCTTGATAGCTTGCCAGATCCATTTGATTTCGCGTGTATGTGGTAAATATAATAAAACCGGCCAAGTGCGAGTCGGACTCGCGCACGAAGGGTTCCGAACCATTATCTATAAAAAAATCTCATAAAACGTTTGTTGTATGGAAGCCCTTCAATGTTTGTTTTATTTTAATTTAATTATTTATTTTTAAAGTGAATATATAACTAAATATTCTGTGAAAATTTCAAGCGTCTGGCTGTTGCCGTTATCAATATCAAGCAAAAACTAGCATAAAAATAACGTTTGTTGTATGGGAGCCCCCTCAAGTATTAATTTTATTCTGATTTTTTGTATTTGTTGTTATAGCGGCAACAGAAATACATCATCTGTGAAAATTTAAACTAACTATCACAGTTCATGAGATGCAACCTGGTGACAGACGGGCGGACAGCGGAGTCTTAGTAATAGTCCCGTTTTACCCTTTGGGTACGGAATCCTAAAAACGCAATAGTTACCATACTTTATCAGCCCGATTTTTTTATTTATCGCATTCTCCATTTCTTTAGAATGTTTAATAACCCTCAAAGTGGCATCGTAGCTCCCAAACGACTAGACCGATTTTGATTATTATTTTTATATTTAAAAAAGCCCAGACCAAGAGTGTTCTTAGCTGTGATTGGTGAAAATCTGTGCAGCCGTCTTCCAAATAGTTCATCGAGGTTATTTTCAAAATTTTTATTTTGTCTCTTGATAATCTAATATTCTGTAGTTTATAGGATACACTCTGAATATTTGTAATAAAAAAACCAAACAAAAGCATTCCCACTCACAGCCCCACACAAAGTTCGAAGTCTTGTGCGTGGGTGGCGGCAACATTCACATCATATACAAAGAACCAGAATCAAAACCCGTAGCGTGGTTTAGTTAGCCTACACAGACAGACGATAAACAGACAGACGCGGAAAGCGACTTTGTTTTATACTTTGAGGATATAGTTCTTTACTACGTTGTAGTTCCTACAGAATGTGAGAGATCCATCATGTGGGGTGTCACGGACCTATATTTCATTGTAGTTTATTTTCAGGTCAGAGAAAAGTCACGTGTCAACGTAGTTAAGACGCGCGTAGCATAAATAAGGATAAGCATAACGAATTCTTGAAGAACCTTTGTTTGTTATGGAAACTTCACTTGGCTAATCTATACTAATATTATAAAGAGGTAAAGTTTGTTTGTTTGTTTGTTTGTATGTAAAAGGTAATCTCTGAAACTACTGATCCGATTCTGAAAATTCTTTCACCAATAGATAGCTACACTATCACTGAGTGTCATAGGCTATGTTTTGTCGGGATAGAAGTTAGTTATCAGTTCGAAATAATAATATTCGTAAGACAAGTCGGAGAAAAATTTGCTAACTTTCCGCTTTATCGGCGTACGCTGACTAAACGGTAAGACATAGTTGAATACAATGTATGACAAAAATGTTGGCCTTCATGAGTTTTACAAAAAAGTCCGCGACAGCATATATCTAACATGTACGTATAGCTCAGAAAAAATACTTTTCTTTGTAAAAAATCTGAAAAAAAAGCGGCCTATGTTTAGTTGGCTTTTTGAGACATTCAGTATTAATCCTTATCAAAATAAACTGTTTCATCGTCTTACGTAGTTCATGTAGATACATTTTGCTTTTTCCTGCGTATGATTTGGATAAATAGTCTATGAGAAATCGTGAAATTAGTTTCACGGGAGCCCGCCCGTGTACGGGACGGGTCAGAAATGTACCGACACGTACTACGAATTCCTGCTCATTAAAAAATAGCTTCTATTTCGTTGCCTTTTTTTAAGTATTTAATATTAATCCTTATCAAAAAAACCTATTTCATCGGCTTACGTAATTCACGTAGATTTAATTTGCTCTTTACTGCATATAATTTGGACCTATAGTCTAGGAGAAATCGTTAAGTTTATTAGAGGGTGAAAACGGTGGATCACAGAATGGAACAGTTACTGCGTAATCCGGCATACGTCTATGTTTTGAACCGACTAACATAAGAAGGGGGATATAAATACGACTGTTTTTTTTTGTTTAGTCTTATCATTGAACTTTGAACTGCCCGCTAGCGTAGTTAGGTGGGCGTTTGCCTTTAAAGCACCGGGTTTGATGCCCGGTGGGAACACAGGTGTTTTCCCACGGGAATTTGTGTTTCTGGTTTTGAGTATGTTGTGAATGTTGTGTGAATCTTGGATGTTTACAGCCCCTTGATACAAGTCATTGAACTTAGTGTGGGGTTGTGAATGTGAAAGCGTTTATGGGTATGTTTTTTAATATTTACTACCCGGCCGTCGCCGGGCGGGTAGTTCCTGAACTTTGAATTGCTCGCTGGCGTAGATGGGTGCGCGTTCGCCTTCAAAGCAGCGGGTTCGATTACCGGTGGTAATTTACCTAGAAAATTTCTCTTCACGAGAAATTTGTGTTCCTGGTTTTGAGTATGTTGTGAATACTTTGTGAATCTTGGATGTTTACGGCCCCCGATACAAGTCATTGAACTTAGTGTGGGGCTGTGAATGTGGAAGTGTGTTTATTTGTATATTTTTTAACCGGGCGACGCCGGGCGGGTCATCTTTTGAACTATCTACTCGCGTAAATGGGTACGCGTTTGCCTTCAAAGCAGCGGGATCGATTCGCGGTGGTAACAGAAGTTTTCTCCCTACGGGAAATTTGTGTTCCTGGTTTTTAATATGTTGTGAATCTTGGATGTTTACGGCCCCACGCTACAAGTCACTGATCTTAGTGTGGGGCTGTGAATGTGGAAGTGTTTATGTGTAGATTTTTTAACCGGGCGACGCAGGGAGGGGAATCTTTGAACTTTGAACTACCCACTGGCGTAGATGAGTGCGCGTTCGTCTTTAAAGCAGCGGGTTCGAATTTCGGTGGGAACACAATAACAAAAGTTTTTTCCCCACGGGCAGTTTATGTTTCTGGTTCTGGGTATGACGTGAATGTTATGTGTGTGGTGTTAATTGTTTACGGCCCCACGACACAACTTATAGTACTTTTACAGTGGGGCTGTGAGTGAGAAAGCGTTTATATGTAAGCTTTTGTTTACCCGGGCAACGCCGGGCGGGTCAGCTAGTATTTATATACACATACACAAACACACACACGTACACACACACTTACTTTTATCTATATAGAACTGCCCGTTGGCTTGGTTAGGTGAGTGTTAGCTTTCTAAACAGGGATATCCGATTCGATTCCCGGCGAGAACATATGTATTCTCTCTAAGGAAAATGTGTGTTTCTGGTTGTGGTTGTGATTGTGTGTGTGATGTGAATGTTGCCGGCACCTACGAAGTCTACAAGTCATCGAACTTAGTGTGGGGCTGTGAGTGTGAACGCGTTTATGATTATCTATATAATAATAAAATAGTAGTACCTATTTATATATTTTTCATATTAATATTACTTAGGTAGTAGCCGTGCCGTGCGGCTTCGCCCGCTTTAATCAAGTTAAAAAGGAGCCTAAGAGTTAATCCTAGGTAAAAGCGATTTACATTCAAAATATCATCCTAATCCGTTCAGCCGTTATAGCGTCAACAGAAAACAAACATACTTACACATTTACACACAAGCTTTCGAATTTATATTATTAGTGTGATGGTGTGACACTTATTTCCGAGACAAGGAATCCTAGTGGGGATAATAATAATAAGTTTCTGCATAAATAAATAAATAATAATAATTATTATTAATGAATTATTAACTAGTGGCTGAATTATACTATAACAATAATTGTATACAATTATATATAACATGTCAGTACAAGCCAATTAATTAAGCTTAGTGTTCAGTTGCGAATAAATATTTTTAGGTACTCAATTCGACTGCATTTATTTTTTTGTCACCTTATTTCTAGATAAACCGATTTTGATTACTATTTTTTTATCTATAAGCTAGTGGTTTCCATGTATTCCCATTTTTGATCAAGATCTGACCAGTAGTTTTCGAGTGATCCTCGATTTAATTCAGTATTTATATTTAGTTCGTTTAATTTGATCAAGAGTTCCGAAGATAAAGCGGTGGAGGTATTTGAAGCTTTCCTTGAGTTTAAATGATTATTATTTCAGCTATGGTTTATGAGGAAGCAACTCACCTATCTGCCGGCTTCATTTCCGAGTCTTCTTCCATGGGCTCATCCGCGACCTCCACCTCTAACTGCACCGACGGCGGCGAGCTCATCTCCGTTCATATACACTGCAACAAAGGAGGCTGTGATGCAATAATTAACTGAACTCGCTTGAAGCGTTTCGGTTACTCAAGAAATGTCAGTTAAAGCTTTAAGCATTTTTAGGGTTCCGTACCCAAAGGGTAAAAACGAGACCCTATTACTGAGACTTCGCTGTCCGTCCGTCTGTCACCAGGCTGTATCTCAAGAACGGTGGTAGCTATACTGTTGAAATTATCACAGATGATGTATTTCTATTGCCGCTATAACAACATATACTAAAAATAAAATAAAATAGATAATTAAGGAGGGCTCCCATACAACAAACTTGATGTTTTATAGATAATGGTACGGAACCCTTTGTGCGCGAGTCCGACTCGCACTTGGCCGGTTTTATTTATGTTTAATAGGGAAGCATTTAACTATCTCATCTGATGGAAAGCGACGATGCGAAAGATACCTATTCACTCTTGATTTGTAGACTCACGGATTATACCCCTTTGGGAACAATGGCGCGGGCAAATAATGGAAAATGTTTAAAGGGGCATGCCCCTTTGGAAGCTTTCTTGGTGTAATCGGCATCCTATGCTTACGCCCGACGTCAATCATTCTCCGAAATTATGCCATTTGAAACATTGAAACATAACGTTTATACTGAGATTTTAGAAAAGATGCACAAATACATATTTACCGACTTTGGAAAAAAAAGAGTTACTCAATTCGACTGTATTTTTTTAAATGTTTTACCTTATAACTTCTGTCCCTTCTTTCCACGTAAGCCGATTTTGATGATATTTTTTGTTTAAAAGTTGTTGCTTTTTCCATTGGTCCCTTTAAAATTTGATTAAGATCTGATCAGTAGTTTTTGAGTTATCGTCAATAATGCGTGTTTAATACATTTAATTCGATCAAGGTTCCGGAGATAAATCGGGGAAGTGGGTTTTTTAAGCTTTGCTTGCGTTTAATTATACTGATTCTTTAATACACATTTGAAGTACCTAAACAAATGTAAATTGTTTTTGTTTTATTTACTATATAGTTCTCACGCAAAACATGTTATCATTTATCGCTTAATCGAGATAAAGCGAAGACGTGGCTCTAATCTATACGTTTATCTCTTTCTACAAAGAAGCGAGTAAATAGCATGTCCGAATTAGTGTAGGCAAATTGCCCAAGCGCTTTCTGTCGACTACATAATATACATTACCTAGGTTAAGATTATTTCTGTATTAGTCCTTTAAGGATCTTTAAAAAAGTTAATGAAAATATGAGCCGCCGAGTTTCATGCCAGGTTCTTCTCGAGATGACTGTAATTTTGTAAATCTGGTAATAGTCAATAATTTTCCAAAGTTGCCTCTTTGGGATCGAATTTAATTAATTGCACATCCGGCTAAAAAAGCAGATAGATGAACTCTTTATTGTACCACCATCAACTAAAATTAATATCGAAAAATAAAAAATAAAAATAGCTTAGGCTAGTACAATAGGCGGTCTTATCGCCTTAAATAGGTCATAGTCTAGAGATAAGTATTATTATGACGGATATCGCACGTTGAAGCGTAAATGACCGTAATAGATTGATCGTAATTTTGCGTATTTCCCAGCAAATTATATAAAACAAACAAAATATATACATATATACCTACACTACAACAAAGGAAATCGTGATGCAATACTGACAACATTTTTTCTGTACCCAATAGGTGCACTAGGGACTGTAGGTATTTAACTAAACTTACAAGCTGAAGTCTACTTCTGACTGTCCTTCATTTTCAACCGACTTCAAAAAAGGAGCTTCTCAATTCAACTGTATGTTTTTTTATGTACCTATGTTACGCGATAATTCCGCCAATTATGAATCGTTTTTTTTTTTTGTTGATTATACTTCAGAGGTGATCTCATATACATTTTATCGAAATCGATCAAGCCACAACTAAAATATAAGCGATAAAGTCAGTGTTTTTAAGCTTTGCTTGCGTTAAATTATTTTAATAACTGTTCGGTAGTAGACTGAAATTTTCATAGGATAATAATATTACTATAAACGCTAAACGCTTTCACACTCACAGCCCCACACTTAGTTCGATGACTTGTGTCGTGGGTGCCGGAAACATTCACATCACACATACAATCACAACCAGAACCAGAAACACAAATATTTCTTAGGGAGAAAATTCGTGTTTCCGCCAGGAATCGAACCCAATACCCCTGCTTAGAAGGCGGACGCCCACTCAACTTAGCCAACGGGCAGTTACTATGGCGTCTCCTAGCTAAATATATTCAATTAAACAATCGTTTTCCTCAGGTTACACCATGAAACATGTTTTATTTTAAGGTTTAACAGCTGGCGGCGCTTCGCTACAAGCACGATTGTCATCGCAGGCGATTATAGAGCGTATGCCGTAGTCCATGTGGGCGCGTTTAACGGTGTAAAAATATGGCGGTGACGCAAGGTTGTGCGTGCCATACTTAGATTTGAAGACTTTTCGTAAATTTCTCGGAAAGTAAATAAATATATATAAATATATATATATAATTGCTAAGCGTCGGATAATAAACTATGTTTTATAATTGTTTTGGAGTTGCGAGTGTGAAAGCGTTTGTTTGTACATAGTTGTATACCTTATTTATTGGTACCTTATTAGAAAAATATTTTCAATTTATTTTTTATATTATTTGCTAGGAGACGCCGTACAAACACGTTCTGTGAACGTTTGAACATTAATTCTGAATATCGGGCTCAGTCCGACTCGCACTTGACCTAACATCATACCCTAAAGTTACTGGTTTAACTAAGCCCATCCGAGCAAGGATTAAATCTAGAATGTACTAGTGCATATTGGATCATTAATATTCCAGCAGGTCAATGGTCTTACGCTCGTCATGAGTCCCACTGATACATTATCTTACGATGAGATAACAGTTATCAAGTAACGGAAAGTGGAAGGCAATTTTTACCGACTTCACAAAAAAGGAGGAGGTACTAAGTCGAATGTATTTTTTAGTTTGAAAGATGTTGCTGTCCAATTGGTCCCATTTAAATTTAATCAAGATCTGATCAGTAGTTCTTGAAATGTCGTCAATAATGCGTATTCTGTGGACTACATTGACGATGTTCTCGTTTTTAACCGACTTCAAAAGTTACCTCATAACTTCTTGTGAGCCGAATTTGATGATTATTTTTTAATTTGAAAGCTGGTGATTTTCATATGGTCCCATTGACATTTGATCAAGATCTGATCTCTAGTTTTTGAGTTATCGTCAATAATGCGTGTTTAATACATAAATCTGATCATGGTTCCGAAGATAATGCGGTGAAGTCAGTTTTTTAAGCTTTGTTGCTTCTAATTATATAGTAAATGAAAAAACCAAAATTTTTTAATTACCGCCGACTGAAAACGACTGCACCGATTTTCATTAAACATAGTTAGGAACATTCTGGATAAGTCACCTTTCAAACAAAAAGAAATAAAGATACGATTCCACAGACAGATACTCCCCTCTTTTTCGTCGGGGGTTATATTGGGCAGGCTGAATTGTCTCACGCGTAGTACAGCTGCTTCAGGTATAAAAACAATGAGCTATTACAATAATATGTTATATCTATTAAATGTCTACTGCCGCAAAATAACAGCCGTCTCGAGAAAAAAGTTAGCAAGAAACTCGACAGCGCATTTTTCACATGAATAGTTACTTCGAACGAACTAACATCTCTTATTCATTACTAGGTATATCTAATATGTAGTTGCCAAAAAGCGCTTTTACAGTTTGCCCCCATGCATCTGTGTCGTTATTTTGTCATTCGTTTCATAGTTTTATAACAAGCTATCTTAATTAATGCCCGCTTTATTACTGATTTTAGCTTTCTCAGTGGTATTTCAGTTACAATGTTAGGAATTTTATTGTAAAATCGGGTTAGATTTCTATGTTATTTGCCATAACGGTTTTTTTTTTGTTTAATCTATAAGCGCGCAACGCATTTTTTTATAGCTTTTAGGTATCTAGTAGATATTCAGATTGTGTGCGTCGCTTCTTAGCTTAATCCTGTTTCTTCGAAGAAGTCTCTGAGAGATTCGCGCGGGCCCATATCATACATGGCACAGATACCCGTGTCTCCGCTCGATTTACTGATGATGAAGAAGAATTAGGATAAAAGCACCGTACTGGCCGGCTAATCGACCCCTAACACATCACCGACCGTCGGGGGCGTATTTTTTTCTTTGTATACCTTTATCCGAAAGGTGACGACTTGTTTATCTAACACAGAGGGCAGAATACGGGCGTCTGTCCGGTTCAGAATCCAGTTGTTCAACTGTCCTTTATAGGCATGTCAACGACCTATCTCGCTCCAAATCTCTTTGACATTAAAATATTGGATTTTATGTGAGGTAATAACAGTATTAAGGATCGTGCGTGGTTTACATAAAAATAGCACTTTGGCCTAGCACTTCTCTTCATTCCCAGGGAAGAAGGAAAGGGGTATGAGGGGCTCGAACAGACTAAAAACCCCCCGTGAGCAGTCCTTCGCCGAGGTGGGGCAAGATAGGGTCGCGCTAGCAGTCACTATCTTGCCCCGGGTACAAACCGGGCCACTGCACTCATGGAGGGGTGACCTTGCTCACCAAGGCCACCCACCCCCAGATGAGTGGGGCCGTGCAAGCCAGTGAAGAGCCCCCTGGCTCTCCACCAGGGACCCCACTACAAAGGAGCAGAGAGGAGGCGGGCGAACTGCCTCCTCCTCCCCCACGTCCGTCTGCGTCAGAGTGGCTGAGATTGAGGATCAACCTCTTTGGCCCACTATGCGGCCTCCTTCTGCGCCATCACCGCTTCGCAGAAGGAGACCACCGCCTGCCACGATCTCCACGCCCGGCAGGGAGTGACTCCACCGTCTACTGCCCAGGGACCGGTGGAGCCAGGTTCTCCGTCCAACGCCGCAACAGGGCAGCCCGCGCCCGCCACCGCATGCGGGTGACCTCTTCCCACGCTGGGGGATCTCCACGGGATCTCCTCGCCGCCACGAAGTGGTATACTTTGGCGAGAATCTCCGCTTGGAGCTTCCAGGGGGGTAAATATCTGGGTCTCATCCTATGCCGTCCAATAATGTCCAACTCATATGAGCATATACATAAAGAGTAGACATATATTATCGAAAATCTACTACTGTTAAATGCTGCTTCATCAGGACAATCGTAGAATGGAGTGCATAAGACTGTTGCTGCTCATGTTTCACGGGTCGCAGAAATATTGGCAGTTGTGCCTACATTTTGTGCCTAGTTTGGTTTTTAGGGACATGATATACAAATTGATTTTATTTATATAGCACTAGCCGTGCCCCGCGGCTTCGCCTCAAGTTAAAAAGTAGCCTATGTGTTAATCCTAGATATAATCTATGTACATTCCAAATTTCATCTAAATCCGTTCAGCCGTTCAAGCGTGAAGGGCTGAACAAACATACTTACACACTTACACACAAACTTTCGGATTTATAATATTAGTAGGATTAGCCATGCTAGGCAGAACTATAGTGATTAATTTAGAAAAGAAAAATTATCGCTTGAGGCGGGATTTCAACCCGCGGCCATAGACAGATTTCGTCGCTTCAGTAGCTCAGCGGTTAGAGCAATAGGGCATTAGGGCATGACACTCTATTTCCGCGGGTTCAAATCCCGCCTCAAGCGATAATTTTTCCTTTCTAAATTTATCACTATAGTTCTGCCTAGCATGGCTAATGCTATCTATATAAATAAAATCAATTGATAACGTCAGCAATGTTAGCCTCGTTGGCCGTAGTAGTTTCTATAAACTGTTTCGGTAGATGACGTCACACGTCCCCGTAAGACGTTAATAATAAGGAAAGGTTAATTTCGTCGCTTCAGGCGGGGCTTGAGTAGCTAAGCGGTTAGAGCAATAGGGCATGACACCCTATGGCCGCGGGTTCAAATGCCGCCTCAAGCGATATTTTTTCCTTTCTAAATTTATCACTATGATACAAAAAGCGCCCAAGGCGCCTAAGGGACCTTGTTATATAAAGCGCCTGCGACGCTTCCCCCAGCGCTGCCGTTTTGTATACTGTCGTCATAAGGAAAAAAGCTTTTAGACGGCGTTTTAACTTTGCAAAAGCTGACTGGGAGCAGTACACCCATAACGTCGACAACAAACTTAAAGACCTGGAACCGATTCACCAGAACTATAATGAATTTGTCCACATCATACATTCTGTGTCGCGTCAATATATCCCAAGGGGCTGCCGCCCACAATATATCCCGGGACTAAGCCCAGATGCTACAAAGCTTTTGAAAACGTACACGTCAATGTACGCCTCCGATCCCTTCTCTGATAACACAATTGCAGCTGGAGAAGAACTTATGCTCAAAATTAGTGAAAATCGGCGAAATCAGTGGATAAAAACAGTGACCGAAATTGACATGGTGCACAACAGTAAGAAAGCTTGGTGTACTTTACGGAAACTCACAAATGATGCCCCTGGCCCCTCCGAACCAAATAAAGTAACTGCTAATCAAGTTGCACATCAATTACTTCTAAATGGAAAAGCTTTAAATCGTCTGCCCAGAACAGAAAAACCTAAGAACCACTCAGAAGGAACCATTGACATCAGTAAGGCTTTCACTCTAGCTGACATCATACCAGCCATAAAACAGCTAAAAAATGGTAAAGCTGCCGGTGTTGATGATATCCAGGTGGAGCAGTTGAAGCATCTTGGCCCAGTCGCAATATCTTGGCTTCTTGCCTTATTTAACAACTGCCTTCAGGTAACCAAACTACCAAAACTTTGGAGAAAAGCAAAGGTAATAGGCACTGCTCAAACCTGGTAAATCATCCGACGATCCAAAAACTACCGTCCGATTTCGCTACTTTGCCATACATACAAACTTTTTGAAAGACTTCTTTTAAATCGCCTTATACCGAAAATTGAACCTCAACTGATCCCGGAGCATGCAGGATTTCGGCCTGGAAAGTCTTGCACTGGACAAATTTTAAAATTGACTCAGCACATAGAAGATGGCTTTGAAGCTAAAAAACTAACAGGTACTGTTCTGGTTGATCTTTCAGCAGCCTATGATACAGTCAACATTAAGCGACTTATCTTAAAAATTTCACTCCTAATTGATGACCAGGGTTTTATCAAATTTACATTTGCCAAATACACAAATTTCCTTTGGGTAGAATATTTGTTTTCTTATCAGGACTCAAACCTGATATCTATTGCTTAGTAGGCAGACTCGTTACCGTCTACACCAGAGGTCAGTTGCTCCACATTTCCCTTGATAATCTGTGTTTCAAACAACAATATTCTTGAAACAATGAGCTGTATTGAGTTTTCAATAACAAGAATAATGGAAGTAGGTACTGAATTATGTAGGTATGTATGTGTATACTAGTATATACTTGATACATGCTATAAACATTTGTCTTTTCGATTGTTGAATCATCATCATGCTATTTCCAGCTATCAAATATATTATCTATAGTATTTGTCAAAACCAGCTTATTTATATTTAATGATGCATATTTATATATATTTTTATTTCTGCATTTTATACAAGCATGTGGTAAAGAGAGACTGGATATCTATATATATAAAAATCAATGCCACTTTTCGTTGTAATTTTATAACTCAAGAACGGGCTCACCTATCCAAACCAAATGTTTAGGCTTTGTTCGGAATATTTAGTAGATGGTTTATGTGAAGTATGCACACAATCAGTCGTGCGGTTCTTCATTTATCACACACAGCAAAGCCGGGGTGGATCGCTAGTCTATGTATATATAAAAATCAATTAAATGTCTAACTGATTTGGTTGATATTTTTATTGTTGTGTTCATAGTTAAATGCCTATGTATCTGGAATTTTAAAAAAAATATTGTCTGAGCATGGTTTGGTTTGTAACTAACTAAGCCAACAGGCAGTTCAATAAAATAATAAACACATATTACACTCTTATTTAACAAATAATTAATATACAATACTCAGCCCTACATTGAGAGACATTGATAATTAAATAATAAATAAACGCTTTCACACTCACAGCCCCACACTAAGTTCAATGACTTGTGTCATGGGTGCCGGAAACATTCACATCACACACACAAACACAACCAGAACCAGAAACACGAATTTTCCTTAGGGAGAAAACCTGTGTTCCAGCCGGGAATCGAAGCCGAAACCCCTGCTTAGAAGGCGAATGCCACCCAACTAAGCCAACGAGCCGTTTGTTATCATAATTGTACCTTATTATCAATGTCTCTCAATGAAGGGCTGAGTATCGTATTGATTTTTTAAACCAATAAAACCTTCGAATTCCACTTTGAAAGGTGAGAAACAATGGTTAAATAAACATGATTCAACAACAACATATTAAAGATGAGAGATACAGAACAAGTTGTTTGCAATAATTAATTTATATTGTCTTCTTTATTCTTGTGTAAATTTTGATATTTCTAAGCATTTTGTAATTCTTGTGTGATTATATTATGGTAGCTTTACGTAACACCTTATTATAAATAATAACTTATATTGTATGTCCGAAAAGGGCTAACTGTTGTGACAACTTATCTTCAAACCTTTTATATACAGTTCTACTATAAAGTTTATTTTGATTTTGATTTTTGATATAAACATGCAGACAATGATGTCTTATTTTTATGAAATATTTCAAACATTTTAACATCTGTCTATCGGGACATTAGAGTTTGGGAACAAACAAATAAATGTATAAATTATTTACTGTCTCTCCACTTAATCTGCATTTTTCAAGTTAAAAAGTGGCTTAAATTTCATGCAAATCCAATCAGCTGTTTTAGAGTGAAGAGAAAACAAGCATACTCAAACATTTACACACAAAATTTCAGATTGATAATATTTAAATTATGCATTTAATAAAATTTACAATGCAAAATATTACCAAGCACCCAGACGAGTACTTATTTAAAAAGAAACAAATCTCTAAAGTATTTAATTTCAGTAACAACTTCTGTCAGCGTGTTTATAAAAAACCTATAAACTGTACAAACAAGGAGAATTATACAAAAAGCAATAAATAACACTAACATCATATCTATATGTATGTACAAAAGCAAAGTTTACACAAGCTATTAAAGATTAGTCATGTGCGATAACACTCAGGATTATAGTACCCACATGTAAACTAGTTATTGCCTTTTAGCATAACATTGTTGTTATTACTCCTAAACTGTAGCTCTTAAATAAACAAATGAAGAACATTAAACTTGAAATTTCTAACAAAATTAAATCCCGCAGTAGAATGAACAAATCACAGCGAGACATTCTTAGTTCCTAGATGTATATACTGCAAGGAAATGCCAATTGAAATATTTCCTGGTTGCAACGCAATATGCTTTTCACAAATCCAGATTGTTCTCTGGCTCTTGACCAGAAGTGCAACATTTAATTACCTCACATAATTGGTCTGAGATTACCATATGATAATAAGAGGTGTTCATATTAGAGATTTAATGATGAATATGAAAAGTGAAATCGTTGGTTACGCAGATCTGACGACGGAAAAGCGAAGATTAGCACGCGCGACGAATCAGTGGTAGTCATAACAAAAGAAACCTACTTACCTTCACTTTCGCGAATGTGTCGACTCATGCACCGTCACTAGACTCCTTTCATCAACGCTTTTGTGAAACTGATTAACTGCTATCTCCTATAGCTGATAAAAGTTATAATTCACTTTCCATCACAGATTTTCACTCGAGAAAAATTCTTCGATCATTGGCACGAATCCACAAAAAATTGACATTTCATCTAGACACTACGAAATCGAATGTACAATAAAATAAGACGGCTAGACACCGACTAATACTTCTCAGCAAGCCGAATAAAATATATTTCATGCAAAGTTAGTAATGAATGCCATGTGCCTACAATAACAAATTTAAGAAAAATTTAGGAAAATAAATACGAATGACCATCCATCGCTGAACGAACGCGATAAACCATAGAATAAAAATAAAGTTAAGTCTACAATTGTCTCAACAACAATAGACGTTTTTTTTTAAACGACAGTCTTATTTTTTTAATCTATCGGTTTTACCGGTTTTAGTAAATTTCGAACTTTTCATAAATTATTAAATTAGCGCACTCTGGTTTTGAGTAGTGGTACTATAAAATTTTTTGGTACTATACAATTTTAAGCTTCACTAAGAAACAATAGGTGGCACTGTTACCAATACAGAACATCACTTTCCATCAGGTGATATAGTGGTCAAAATTTGACCACTATATCACTTTTCATTTAGCATAAAAAAATGTCTTGTTAAGTCATTGGCACAGCACTACACTCCTGTCGGAGACCAACTTTTTAAGAACTAACTTTTTAGGCAATTTTTATTATAAATAAATAAATAAGACTGACGACTCGTCTCCAACCGTATAATATATACGAGTATATTATGAATGTGCTATGCAGATAATTTAGAGAATTCTGTTCTTGGGACAATAAGTTATTTTTTTACTGTGCCCGTGGGGACCGGGACCTCATTCTATTTTCTAATTTTTAATTAAATAATCAGAACATTCTATTTTTTAATTAAATAATCAGAGCGCCTAGGCGCGCCTGGTCAAGCCACGTGATTAAAATTCAGTTACTTATTTGGCTCAACGTATTAGCATTGCAATTCAGAGAGGCAATCCCGGCAGTATGATTGGATCGCTATCCACTGGTAAGCTTGAGAACTTGAGTCACCTATAAGCTCGATGCCTTTTAGGTACTAATAATGATTTATGTACATCAGTTCCTTATGTACCTATATCATCAATATATCATATAGGTAAATAAGGAGTGGTCGGAATTAGGTCCACACTATGAAAATTGATAATTTGTACCTTTTATGAAATGATAATAATATCCATCCTTAACTCCAGCATATTTAATTAATAACAATTCTAATATGAATAAATAAAATACTAAAATAAAGCTATAATATACTAATCATTATAATACACTAAGATTTCGGTGGCGATGGCGTCGAAAATCCTAGTGGCGGGAATTTTTCCAAAATGGCTGCCACAGAAGAAGGATAAAACGCCATGAATTTGAACCTCTCTCCCATCTTCTTGGGATCAACTAGCATTTGGTACGCGCTTTTGATGTTTTCTCTTTCTTCATCTGTCTTTGCGTTTTCCAGAAGGATCTGGAAGTTAAGATAGTGATGATAGCTCGGCCACCGGAAGTGCAGTGTAAACCACGGCTTGAAATACCGGTAAAATGGTGGTAACGTTACGTAGTCAAAACACGGTAGCGTTATTACTACATGTAACGTTTTATGGTTTACCGTTAATCAATAGGCGTGTTACCGTTATATTTATATAACGTTAAAAGTAATTTTATCGGTAAATGTAACGGTAATTGATAACATTATTTCTTTCGACCCATATTTCAAAAATCAAATCAAGTTTTGTTTGCTGCTTTGTCGCGATTCGCGTCTCCGTTATAGCGTGAAGAGGGAACAAACATACTTACAAACTTTCGGATTTATAATATTAAGTAGGATAATAATAATTATTAGATAACTAGCCGTGCCCAGCGGCTTCGCCCGCTATTATCAAGTTAAAAAGTAGCCTATGTGTTAATCCTAGGTATAAGCTATGTACACTCAAAATTTTATCCAAATCCATTCAGCCGTTAAAGCGTGAAGAGGGAACATACTTACACACTAACTTTCGGATTTATAATATTAGTAGGATATACCAAACAAACAAACAAACAAACGAGACCGAAGATGTAATCCTTATATTTGTTATGGTGTTCAATAAAGAGTTTGTCTATATTATACCTGTAACCTGGCTTCAGCCTGCGAGCGCTGCAAAAACTCCATCTGTTTGACAGGCCCCAGTACGAGCGCGTAATTGTCGTTGTTGGGAGTCTTGGAGGCCGCTATCCTGAGCTGCGAGAAGTCCACGTCAGCCGTGAGGTCCGAAGCCCCTGGGTTCTCCAGCGGGTCCACTACTTTGTGCTTGTGAAATGCCTGAAAACAATAGCGAATATTAGCAATTCTATTAGGTTTCCGTACCCAAAGGGTACGAGACCCTATTGCTAAGACTTCGCTGTCCGTCCGTCTGTCTGTCCGTCTGACACTAGGCTGTATCTCATGAACCGTGATAGTTAGACAGTTGAAATTTTCACAGATGATGTGTTTCAGTTGCCACTATAACAATAAATACTAAAAAACAGAATAAAATAAATATTTAAGTATAGTTAATACAACAAACGCGATTCTTTGCTCGTTTTTTCTCGATAGGTACAACAGGTAGACGCTTGAAATATTTACAGAATATTTAGTTATATATTCACTTTGTAAATAATAATTAAATTAAAATAAAACCAATATTTAAGGAGGGCTCCCATACAATACACAATATGTTTGTTTTTTTGCCGTTTTTATAGATAATGGTACGGAACCCTTCCTGCGCGAGTTCGGCTTGCACTTGGCCGGTTTTATTTACTACTACCAAGAATGACAATTCCAATCCTAAAGAGTTTACCACCCTAAACCAAACAATTACCGACAGGTGAGATCACGTCAAACACTTGCTTATCAGAGATTAAAAACATCAAACCAAATCAAAATCGTTTATTCACACGGGCCCCAAAGAGGCGCTCATGAAAATTAAGGACTCTACTTCCAGATTCGCAAAATTACAGCCATCTCGAGAAGAACATGGCAAGAAAATCAGAGGCGCATTTTTTTTTCATTCTTTTTTTTTAATCATTCTCTAATACATAATTATATTAACCTAGGTCAGGGGTCGGCAAGTTAAGAGTCGAAAGAGTCAAAAATTACAATTTACATCATTTCAAAGTTTTATAGAGCCACATTTTTTTTTCTTCCCTACAATAATTCTTAATGCCAACTATAATACCTACTGTATTATAAGTATCGTATAGAAAACGCTCTGCACGCGTTATACCTACCTAATCATCCCATAATTTACTTGTTTCAACTGTATAAATATACTTTTTTGCTACATTTGGAAGCTTGTTAATGGCTCGATAGAAATGGTGCCTAATCCTCATTAATCGATTCAGAACGTTTATTGAAATGTTTTTTTTTTTAATAATTAATATTTGTGTATGGAACTAAAGAGCCGCAGCTTCACTTCCAAAGAGCCGCATGTGGCTCGCGAGCCGCAGGCTGTCGACCCCTGACCTAAGTGTATCTATATTATGAAGTCGCTAGAAAGCGCTTGTGCAGTTTGTCTCCATGCATCCTTGTCATTAATGTAGTCAATTGTTTTATAATAAGCTTTCTTTACTTCTTTTTAATATTGATATGTTACTAGTTTTAATTATTTTAATTTTTATGTAATTTTGGTACGAAATCCCATACTATTGCGGAAATATAATATAATATATACTTTATTGTCAATGGCCAGTTTAGGCAAAACCAAATTTGTACGCCTTTTCAGGCAAAGACATGTACCGCCACAATCCAATTATTACCAACCTACATGCATATTTTTTTTCCTTAAATGTGTATGTAAACGCATGTTTTAACAAATAAAATGATCTTTATCTTTATCTTTATTAATGCGAGTTTTATTACTGATTTGAACTTACTCAGTGGTAATACATACCCTGAAAGTATCTCCTTTTTCCCCCTCATGTCCATAGTCCGCTATAAGCGCTATACCCCCGTGCACATCCACCCTCTCGGCCAGCTGTCGCGCCAGCCCGAGGCCTCGGGCGCTGACCTCCACGTGTGTCCTGTCTCGAAGGTCCAGCGGAGGCCTGATGAGCATCTTAACCGGGTTAGTCTCGTTGACTGCTATCCTGTAGTACAGTTTACCGGATTCGTCGATGTCAATTAGGATCTCGCGCCATCCGTTTTCTGTTTTCTGTAATCAAAATTAGGATAGTTTTACTGAAACTGAAATTGATTTCACCGCTTCGCTTGGATATCAACAAAAAAAACCGCATATACACTCATAGCTCCACACTAAGTTCAAAGACTTGTGTCGGAATATATCACATTCACACAGAGAACCAGGAGCTCAAATGAATGTCCCTTGAAAATTGTGTGCATCATAATTAAAACGCAAGCAAAGTTTAAAAAATCCGACTTCACCGCTTATATTTTGGTTTTGATTTGATTGATTTTGACAAAATTTATATGGGACCACCTCTGATCTACCAAACCATGCAGTTAAATTGAGAACTTCCTTTTTTGAAGTCGGTTGAAAAGTGTTGTAAACACCTGTAAAAAGTATGTATATCAGAAATTCAGAACATATAATATGAAAATAAATTGAATTAGGCATTAATTTTCAGAAATCCATAACGAACCAAATATAATAAATTAACTTTGACACATTGGTGTTTTTTAATTAAGTATGTTGATGTTTCTGTATTAAATAAACTAACTAAAAATATCACCACACAAACTACTGTGTAGATAATATAACTGTACCTAAAACAAAAAGTTGGTCTCGAGACAACAGTCACTTAGTAAGTACATATCTAGGACCTAGGTCGAGGCTTAAGCTACCAAAAGTATATGTTCGCTTAATACTCACTTCGAACTTATGAATGGGTAGTACATCGAAGAACTCGTGAGCGATGTACCAGGAAAAAGCATTGGGTACCTTCTTCAGGTCGTTGTACCAGTACACTTTGATGCCGCTCACTGTTTCACCCTGAAACAACACACGTAGGCAAAAATGGCAGATGTCAACATTTTAAAAATGCCCTCAACACTATATCTTAAAAACAGCTGCATCGATTCTCACCAATTATAGCTAAAAAAAATA
The DNA here is from genome assembly GCA_948107665.1 of Lomographa bimaculata. Classification (NCBI taxonomy): domain Eukaryota; kingdom Metazoa; phylum Arthropoda; class Insecta; order Lepidoptera; family Geometridae; genus Lomographa; species Lomographa bimaculata. The sequence goes on along the minus strand of OX403602.1, from coordinate 4,255,280 downwards.
CACACACTCACAACCAGAACCAGAAACACAAATTTTCCATGGGGATATAACTTGTGTTTCAGCTGGGAATCGAACCTGATAACCCTGCTTAGAAGGTGAACACCACCCAACTAAGCCAATAGAGCAGTTCAAGTTTGTTTTCTTTTCACACTGTAACGGCTGAATAGATCTGGAATGTACATAGCTTATGCTTATACCTAAGAACTAACTTTTTACTTTTTAACATAATAAATGTGGGCAAAACATTGGGGCATGGCTAGTTAGTTATATATGGGTTGTACTTACAGTAATTATATAGTTGTGTTATATCAAGACTACATGCTTACCATTAATAAAATAAACTACTAACAAATAAAACATATTCCTCTATTGAAACAACGCCTCTAACAAAACGCCAAAGGGCATTGAGGTACCAATGTAACCCTTACTTCTAAATTATGTGGCATATCAACATCCACAGGGCGGTGAGACATGCAAAGTCTGGTTGCTTGCACTGTCTGCATAGTTTCCGAGATCTCCACCAGGTGCAAACTCAGGTCTTTGCCTTTGATGTCTAGCCTGTTCAAAACCTGAAAACATATAAGAAACGGTAACAAAAAACAGGTTTGATGGTGTACTTGGTTGCTCAGCTGTCTATTATATACAGGTTTATTCAACAGTTGATCAAAAGTTTCCTCTACAAGATTAATGTGCTTAATCAAGCAAACTCCTATCCTACTAATATTATAAATCCGAAAGTTTGTGTGTAAGTGTGTAAGTATGTTTGTTCCCTCTTCACGCTTTAACGGCTGAACGGATTTGGATGAAATTTGGAATGTACATAGATTATACCTAGGATTAACACATAGGCTAATTTTTAGCTTGATAATAGCGGGCAAAGCCGCGGGGCACGGCTAGTAATTAATAGTTAAATCTATTGAAATGTATCAACTATGGGACCGACCATGACATAGTCGTTGGACGGCACAAAGGAAAAAAGATAAATGTATGTTACAGTTGTTTTTTTTCTATAGCATAGCTGAGCAAACATTAAGTAACTAGTTAAGCATATGGGTCTCAGCAGTTAGTAGAGATAGGCCCCATGTTCAAACCTGCCTCAACCAAACTACTTTCACAGAGCTGATATAAGACTGTTAAGTAAAGCAATGCCTATAGGATTGAATAATCAGATTTTATATTTAATTAATACTTTATTGCACAATAATAGTGTACCAAAGGAGGACTTAATGCTAAAAGCATTCTCTACCAGTCATCCCGCGGTGTAAATAAAATGATATGAGGCGTGCATTTTATTAAAAGACAAGATACATAATAATATATTTCAATTAGTAAAAAAATAATACAAAAAGTTAAAAAATAATGAAAGTATATAGTATAAAGTCTAAAGTCGCTTATAGGATAGGATTAAAAAACTAATGTGGAATGGGGCAGGCATATGACGAGTCCCAGATAAGTGGTTTAAAATTTTGTCTATAAGAGGAGAAAAGAGGAAAGCAGCATAAGCACTGGGAGGATGTGGTTGAAACAGCAGAGAACCATTGGAACGGACCCAGAATAGAAGAGAATGGAAATGGTTGGAAGATGACTTTGCCAATCAACACAGACAAGGAAAACAGAAGATATTGTGTAGCCAAATTTTTTATTATATATATATATTCATACATACTTCTTTCTTAAGGTTTAAATTCTGTCTGAATAAAGGGCTATAGTAAAAAATAAAATAAAAGCAAAGCAATGACGTATCCTCTTAAATATAACACAAAACAATAATTACCCGAAGAAAATCCACCAACAAAGTGCCTTTCCCTGGACCCAGCTCGACTATCTGCAGAGGCCTAATATCACCCATTTTCTTGGTCTCCATATAAAACCATATCGCTAACATTTCACCAAATAACTGGCTAATTTCGGGCGAAGTGACGAAGTCACCCGCTTCGCCTATTACTTCTTTTTTCATATAATATCCTTCTGTAGGGTTCGTGATAACAATGTGCATGTAATCAGCGACAGTCATAGGTCCACTTAAGCGTATTTTTTCTTTCATTATTTCCATAAGACTCGGCGCTGATCCCGGTGACGGCATTTTAAAAGATTTCGGATCTGGCCGCTTTACCACTTTATATCCATATGGTCTTATAAAAGCTTGATTTATAATAACTTTATTACACATCCTAAAAACTGAACGGGAATGCATTATTAATTACCAATTGTACAATTAATTACAACTGAATATAACCTCTTCACCGTCAAAATTAAAATTAAAAACAAAGACAGCTGTTTTGAGACTTTGACCATAGATCAGAGAAATAGAATTTGCTAAGACCTAGTAGTGACTAGAGAATTTTGACTTGATTGTAAGATTTTTGAAAATTACCGATTATTTAGCTCTTCTTCAATTCATTACTCAATTTGCAAATTTTTGTGCCTGTGGTTTAAAATGTTCATTCAATGAAATGTCAATTGTCATAATAATTACAAATATTTATATACGGATTTTTCAAGTTTAAATCGTGCGATAGATCAAATTTGCCTCAGTTTTGAATTTTGTTTCAATTATATTTAACACAAAGTGCCAGCAAGTGGCCAGCAATACAAAATAAGGCTGGCCTTATCGAGATCGTGTGCGCTTTTCTACATGTGTTATTGAGGTTATGTTTAGATAAATTCCACGTGAACTATTTGCTTTAATAAGGCTTACATTTTGGTCTTGCTCTTATACCAGCAACATGACTCAGTTAGAGAATGATCAAGAGAACACTAAGTTCAAAGAAGGGGTAAATAAAAATGCCAGGTTGATGGTGAGAAACATATCGTTCAAAGCGACTGAAGATGACCTGAGAGACCATTTTTCCAAGTACGGTACTGTAGAAGAGGTGAAACTGTTGAAGAAACCCGATGGGAGATTGGTAGGATGTGGGTTCGTTCACTACACTCATGTGCCGATGGCTAATGAGGCTATAGCAGCCACAAACAAGAAGCCATTCCTTGGTAAGTACAGTAAGGCAAACAAAAAATACTGTAGATTTATGAGGCTTATAAAGATCAGGGCAAAAATAATAGAGTCTTGTAAAATAAACTTATCTGAAGTCAATCTGTTACATTTTTAAAGGCACATAGAATACTGTACTTCTTGGATATTCCTCAAATCTATTAAATCATGGTTTTAGTTGAATTACTTAGATTTTAGATTAACAAGGCAAATTATAAAAATATTAAGTACAATTTGAAAATTTATCACAAGTTTCTAAGAATTGAACTATCTTTATCTAGATCAAAAGGTAACATAATATTTAAAAAGAAATTGTTTTTCACAATGTTTGACTAATAAGAAGACATAAATAGTCTGTTTTATGAATCAGCCTTTGTGCCTAGTTATATAATAGATGATTTTTTTTTCTTATTACTATTTGTGCCCCTCAGCTGCACCTGCTTTAATTAAGTAAGAAGCAAATTTTCTTTCATATAAATATTTATTTATAGACGAGCAGCAGAATGCTGATATGTCTATATCACACAGTGTTGAAAGTCATAACAGTTCACTTTTCTAACAAAGTTTGTTTATTAATTGTCAAGCTTGTATTATCTTGATAATTATGAACACAATTAAAAAACAGCCAATTTTGTTAGGCCAATGTGATGACACACGCTGCAATTGATTTTTATTTATGTAGATTATATTAAAAAGAAAGTTATACAATCATCTATTAAATGAAATATTGTAGTAGTATAATGTTACCAGTACCAATGACACAAGGAGTCGAGCTTAGTGGGGGACTGTGAGTGTGAAAGTGTTTATTTATTTATATTTTATAATCTTGTTAATTACAGATAGACCCATAAATGTAACGTGGGCAATACCAAAGCAAAAATATGCAGAACAATTACAGGAAAATAATGAGAGGAAAAGGACACACAGTGCATCTACTGCAGAAGAGAAACCTACCGAGAAACGTAAACAATATTATTTTTATATAAAAAACTTGTTACAGTGCAATAATATCTTCCACTGCTTTTAAGTTAGTTTTATTATTAAAGTTTCCATGAGTTTGACACATTATAATTTATAAATGATATGGCTTGACTTATTAGTGTTGACGATTTACATAGGTTTTGGGGACATCACCAAAACCTAGCTCGCAAGAGTCGACCCAAATTCGTAAGTAGCTGTATCATTTATAAATTATGAAGCTTTTTAGCTAGTCCAATTAAATAAAACATTAAAAAATATTAAACCTTCAGCCTGACTGTCCATAAAGTTATCTATCTTTTCAAGTATAATAAGTTGACAAATATAATTTTAAATAAAACTAATAAAAATTGTTTAGTTTTAGGAAATATAGGCAATTGGCCTGTAGATATTAATAGTCAAAACATATACTAAATAAAAATAAACTTTGAATATTTTTCCAGGTAAGAAACATTTTTTGTTCTATGTTTAAATATGTTGCTTACAATATTTAATCATAGAACAAAAAATATAAGTCTACGGAATGTAATGTAGGGGTATTTTTCCTTTTTTTTATATCAATGCACCATCAAAAACAAACACTGCCTTCCATTTTTTTTTCAACAACGAGAGTTTGTTCACAATTCGAACAGATTACCGGAGGATGTTGTTTCTGGTACCAGAAAATAATTATTTAAAATTTGGGACTTTAAGTTAGCCAACAACTATGTCATTCCCATATTATAGGCCAAAAGTGTTCTGTGGCTGCGCTATTGTGTGGTGGCATGGAATCCTGAGTGTGCGAGTTACACTAACATTAATCTAGTATTATACAACTTACATTACAAATAGCTTATCTAAATTTTTCAGAAGAAACTGCAGAAACCAAACAGGAGAAGAAAGCTCGAGTCAATCGCAATGCTCGTCTCATCATCCGCAATGTCTCGTTCAAAGCTACTGAAGAATCTCTTCAAGAACACTTCAAGTCTTATGGGGATATTCTAGAAGTTAAACTCTTAAAGAAACCCGATGGGAAACTGGTTGGCTGTGCCTTTGTGCATTTCAAGAATGTGCCGATGGCGAAGAAAGCCCTTTTGAATACAAATATGAAGCCATTTTTAGGTGAGTAATGCATTTTTTTCAATAATCAAATAGTTTAGCACGGAGACAAACAAGCCATTTGACGCCTCACCTTGTATCTATAGTTCCTACTGGTGTAATTAGTCGAGTGTATTCTAAGCAGTATCCAGTTCAGCTTCTGGGTCCTGCAGCTTTATCTCATACATACACACAATCTACACCACAGTCAACAATCTATAGTCCACGCTAGCTGAGTGCGAGTTGGCAGATGACACATTTCCTCGATTTATGTGATTCATGGGCATGCCAGTTTTCTCATGATATTTTCCTTCACTGCTATTAGTGCTAGTGTAAATTCCGAACATGGAAAAATCTGTGATGTGCCGAGCTGAATTCAAACACGGGCAGGATTTAAAGTCGCTCAAGAAACCGCTGAGTCACACTTGCTTAAAATAAATAAACTTTATTGGTACTATTCCAGGTCGTCCAATATCCGTGGATTGGGCTGTGGCGAAAAACAAATACATGCAGCACATTGTAAACCAGCAGACAGAAATGCAAGACAATGTAAAGAAAGAGGAATCTGACAGCGATGATGACACTACACCACATGAAACTAGCAATGAGGCTCTCAAAGACGAAATTAAAAGTAAGTGTTTTTATTTGTTATAAGCAAATATTCAACCACTATCTCAGCTGATAGTAACCAACAGTGTATATCATCAAGATAGAGTGTAAAGTTATTGAAAGCCTGACTCTTTATTACCTAGCTTTGCGCTTTTTTTGGTTTGATGCCGATACAATTAGGTGCAGTGGAGTTTTGGAATGGGTTTTTAGTTATGATTGTAGGAATTGGTTTGACACATAATGGTGCCGATTCTGTTGTCCAGAATTAGACTAAACTAGCCTAAAATTAGTTTTAGTCCTGCTTTAGTCCAAAACCTATTCAGAAAATGCAAGATTAGACTAAAATTAAGTTTGACAGGACTAAGTTAGTTTAGTTACTCTATTTAGTGAAAATGACCAAATTCTTATTCTGATGTACATGTTTTACGTCAAATTAAGACTAAAAATAAAAAAAATTAACTTAAATTAGTCTGCATGAAAAGGAGCTGGATTATTTTTAATGTGATCTTATACTTGAAAGAATAGCGTTTAGGTATTCTTTGACTAAAATTAGTTCATTTTTAGTTTAGTTTAGGTTAGTTCGGTGCTTAAAATTAGTTTATTTTTAGTTTACTTTAGGTTAGTTCGGTTTATTTTTAGTTTAGTTTAGGTTAGTTCGGTGCTCAACAGAATTAGCACCATTTTATAATAATATTAATGACAAGGATGCATGGAGGCAAACTGCACAGGCTCTTTCTAGCGACTACCATAATAACACCTAGGTTAAGAAAATTATGTAATAGAAATTAAGAATGTTTTTAAAAAAAAATGAATGAAAAAAAATGCGCCGCCGAGTTTCTTGCCAGGTTCTTCTCGAGATGGCTGTAATTTTGTGAATCTGGCAATAGATTCATTAACTTAAATGAGTGCCTCTTTGGGGCCCATGTGCATAAACGATATTGATTTTGATTTTGATAACATGATAACAAAGAAATATGTGTCATCCACATAGCTGCACTAGGCTATGGTGATTGATTGCAGCCTAGACTTTCTTCACAGTGAGAGATGGCCTCTAGTCCCAGCATCGAGATAAAATGAGAGACGTAGTGTGTTGATGGTGATAATGTTAAATAAACCTTTTGAATAATCTTCAGGTGAATCAGAAAACGAGTCCGAGAAAGAAGGCAGCGATTCTGAGAGTGGTGATGAGAAGTCCGAGAGTGATGAAGAGAAGTCCGAAAGTGATGATGAGGAAGACGGCAGCGGCGATGAAGATGATGGCAGCGAACAATCTGATGACGAACAGGATGAGGATATGGAGGAGGAACAGAGTCAAGCTGACCCTCAGGAAAGAAAAAGGTTGGAATTATCATACATGACACACCCTGGCAAATCCATGCAAATATTGCAAATCAAAGTCATACTAGAACAGTTACATATACATCTTTCAAATGAGTGCGCACTTAAACCCTTTCACCCTCGAACACAAGTACGAAAACTTGTGTCGTGGGTGATGGAAATATTTAAGTACACACACAATCACACCAAGAATCAGAAACACAAATTTCCTTTGGGGAGAAAACTTGTGTACCCACCGGGAATCGCATTTGATACATGTCACTTATAGAGCGGACATGCACCTATGCCAACGGGCACGTCACTTGCTTATTGACAGCGTGTGTACATATTGTACGTAGTGCTGATCATTTATTGGTGTGGTAGGGGTGAGGGTTTGAGCTTCCGGTGAGAATCATCATGGGTGCAGTGATTATATATTGGTGGTATTTATATAGGATATCTTGGTCTAGAATATCTTGCTCTCAAAGATAATTGCTGGATCTGACACCAGTTATTTGGCTAGATGCCTGTAAAATTATATTTAGTCCGTCATTTACATTATCAATAAATATTATACACGTATTTTTCCTTTTGTCAATTAAACCAAAAAATACGAAGATATAGTGCGTTGAAATTTTGAGTGACGTCACGTCTCAGTACACTATTTACTGAGGCGTGACGTCACGAACCCCCCCACTCCCGAACTTTGACGCACTTTACCTTTGAACATTTCTATTGATTTGTTAAATAAAAAGATACATGTCCAATATTTTTTGATAATCTAGCTGATGGACTTAGTTTTTTTTTACCCGGCATATCGTCTAAATAGGGGTGTATTTAGATGATATGCCAAGATTAAATAGCAATGCCATTTTCTGGCATTGCTATTTAATCTTTTACTGTGTTTTACTATATATATATACATACATATGTATAAACTATTACTTAACATATATTTATATAAACTTTTATTTATTTACTTTTATAGAATAAAACTCAACGATGCAGAGGATGGTTGCACAGTGTTCCTAACTAACATACCATTCAGCATAGACAATGACCAGTTGAGAGAGTTTGCTGAAAACACGGGACCTGTCAAATATGCCCTGATATGTATGGACAGGATGACCGAGCATTCCAAGGGCTCGGGCTTCATCAAGTTTGAGGTAAGTGCTCACACTTATCTTTAATATAATATGTAAGGTAAAGTATCCCACTCATCCATCAAGTCAAATCAATTCCCACCCAGAACCATAAACACAAATTTCCCTATAAAAATAAAGTTAATATAGTTCTTATACCCAACAGAATAAAGAAGATACAGACAAATTCCTTGCGCTCTCCGCAGACCAGTTGAAATTAGAGGGACAGTCGATGATTGCCAAGCCGGCGCTGAAGAGGGAAAACTTGCAGAAGGATAATAAGAAGGAAGCCAAGGACAATAGGAATCTATACTTGGTTAAAGAAGGAGGTGAGTGTCTGAAAATCCAATGATAGGTGCCAGAACACTTCAGCGCATGGCGAGAGATTTTCTATATTAATTTTTACTGACCGGCTGGTACTCGCGGCGGTTTTGTCGGATTTTCCGACTAGTTTCGGGCATGTACGATGCCCATCATCTGGGAGGTGGATTTTGGAGAGATTTTCTACTTTTGGGGTGGTTAACTACAATTTTATTTCGGTACACGCTGAGACGCTGCCTACGAGCGTACTCGACTGAGCACCGATTGTTCCGAAACCAGTCTCGCAATAATGCGAGAACCAACCGTGAGTGATATCGTTAAATCTTAAATACGTATTTCGGTACAGGGTAGCTAACCAGACGAGCACGAGCATATGCCACTACAATTAATTTCAGTGTTACCTTCATTGGGGAAGCTTAATTCAGTGGAATTCGAAATATCCGGTTCACCTAGGTGGCCACAGTACTCCATATCCCATTGTAGTCCCATATGAATCTGTTACTCGTGTAAATTGTTCATTTTATGGAGGTGTGGAAGTGGGTTATCAGGAGCGGATAGTGTGCCCATCTGATGATGACACATGTCCGAGAGAAAGCGAGGGTAAGGCGTAGATAAGGCGGATTCTACTGCTTAAGCGCCTCTATCAAACCGGGTAGTACTTCAGACCGAGCCAGGTAATCTTGTCCGTGTTTCCAACTTGGAAGTTGGAATCATCTCACGTGAGTTTAGGAAAGGGGGGAGGGTGTCGAGCAACATCTCACGATATCTCACCAAGGGGAGAGAGGGGGTCGAAAAATTGCCAAAATCACCTCTTGTAATTAATGGATGCCCCCTTACTCTGGGAAGTCGTTGTGTAGGTGGGCGCAGCCTTCTATTTGGCGGTTAGGTTTCGTGCTGGTAACAACCTTTTGCTAATTGCTCGTGCTATAAACTGTTGTCGTACACTTAGAACTGATGCTCCGTCATACAGCTGTTCGGTTGGGTATCACGGTGGTCTCAACAGCTCTTTGGGCACGCTCTAGTTCGATCAAGTGGGATTTGGCTGCTCCGCCCCAGACACCTATGCGTATTGTAAATGTGACTGACACAGCGAAGTATACACTAGCATTCTTACCTCAATTTTGGCTGCAAAATAAAGGATTTTTATCAGGTAGATGACCTTTCGTACCCGCCATATGCGATATGCGAGATTTGAAGGATAGGTGTCAAAATCAACATCGAAATCGTTTATTCACATTCAAGTTCACGCGAAAGAGGCACTCGTGAAAGATAATAATTCTATTGCCAGATTCGCAAAATTACAGCCATCTCGAGAAGAACCTGGCAAGAAACTCGGCGGCGCATTTATTTTCATGAATTTTTTTTAAAACATTCTTAATCTCTAATACATAATTTTATTAACCTAGGTGTTATTATGGTAGTCGCTAGAAAGCGCTTGTGCAGTTTGCCTCCATGCATCCTTGTCATTAATATAGTCTGTGGTTTTGTAGTAAGCTTTCTTAAATTAATGCCTATTTTATTACAGATTTGAACATTCCCAGTGGTAATTCAGTTAGTTAGTGTTGATCCACTATGACTCCCAGACCACCTATAATCTCTGCTAAATGATATATTGTGTGCGATATCTACTTAGTCGCCATTATACTTTCGCACTGTTTTGTGTACTAATATAGCGATATTATTATGTATAAGTATACTTCCACTCCTTAGTAGTATGAACTTCCATCCTTTTAATAATCTATCTATCCTATGGTAGACTTTGCTACTGTATTTTTTGTTGTAAAAAGTTCCTGCATCCGAATAAGAGTTGGCAGCCGTAACACAGGTTCGACCTAGCAAGGCTACCAAAGTGTTGTGTTACTTAAAATAAAAAAAATTGTTTTTATGTACCTTTCTACCACTAATCAATTAGATATTATTTGAGTGCACTTAGTTAAAAAGATGTAAACATTTCGATAAAATAAAACTTATAACTTAAACTTATAACTTATTGTTTTGACATTGCAGTGGTAGTAGCCGGCACTAAAGCCGCCGAGGGCGTGTCATCTTCCGACATGTCAAAACGTCTCGCGCTCGAGCGCAGCAAGACGCAAATGTTGAAAAATTTGAACCGGTTCGTGTCCCGGTACCGGCTTGTTGTAGCCAACTTGCCAGCCTGGTGTGACGATGGGAAACTAAGGGGTGTTAGCTTCCAAGCCGGGGGGAGGAATTCGGTCATCACTGAAGCCAGGGTCATGAGGGATCTCAGAGCGCCCACTGCTGCTAATGGGAAGCATCCGTGAGTATAACTTACCATTTATCACTGTCAACCAGATAATAATATCACATCACTTACCATCAGGTGAAATAATAATCAAATGCTAGCTAATCACAGGTGAAAATAATACTTTTATGATAGGAAATCGTTTGACTACTACACACCTGATGATAAGTGACGATGCGGTCGACGATGGAGCACGCATGTCTAGAAGATTCACTTGCGACTTGAAGACTTACCAGGAAACACAGAAACAATTATTTTCTGGCAGCTATCCTTGGGAGTCAGTCATTCTAGGGTGGTTACCATCCTCGAATATATCATTACCTTCCGTCAGGTGATATAATGGACTAATGCTAGCTTATCAGAAATTAAAAAGAAAAAATATTCAAAGTTCCGAGCGGCAGGCCCCTGTCGGGAATCGATTCCTACGTGGCGTAGAAAGCTAAGACTTGTCGACAGATAAACGCAGTCAGTACAGGGTCACCAACTTTATAGACAGTCAAAGTATGTTTTATTTTCAGGTCGAAAGGCTACGGGTTCGTGACTTTTACAAGACACGAAGAGGCGCTCGCGTGTCTCAGGAAACTGAACAACAATCCCGATATCTTTGATAAAAACAATGTAAGTCATAATAGCCTAGATGCCTGAAAATATTTAATGTTAAAACTATCGTCAGTGTTATACATTATGTTTCAATGTTATATTCGGCTTAAAACAAAAGTAAGTCGAAATTTTCGTGTTTTAAGCCGAATATAACATAGGAACATAACATATATTTAGTCCGTCATTTACATTATAAAAAAATATTTGACACGTATTTTATATATTTTTAACTAAACAAATAATTAAACGCAAGCAAAGCTTAAAAAAACGACTTCAACGCTTGCATTTTGGTTTTGGCTAGATCGATTACGATAAAATTTATTAAGGACCACTTACAAAGTATAATCTACCTAGAAACAAAAAAAAACATTAAAATCGATTAATGATTGGCGTAGATATCGCGTGACATATATAAAAAAAACATACAGTCGAATTGAGAACCTATTTTTGAAGGAGTGCGTTGAAATTTCGCGTGACGTCGCGCTTCAGTACGATTTTTACAGACGCGTGACGTTACTCCCGAACTATGACGATCTTTATCTTGGTATTTTTTTGTTTAATTGCCAAAAGAAAAAACACGTGTCCAATATTTTTTGATAATATGTCTGACGGACTAAAAAGGCTTCTTTACCCAGGCATCATACTTATTATAGATTTTTTTTTAACTTCCATCATGTTTATATGAGAAAACTCAGTATCTCGTGACCACGGCCGTTGAAACTCTGCCGAAACATCGAGGTTAGTCAAAATAATGCTATATTGAAAATAAAAGCGCGAAAAGACCCGGTTTTCTCATATTCACATACCCATTATAGGTATAAAAAGTATAGAACATTATTTCCAAGATGGTAGAACTAAAGTAAGGGTCGCTCAGCCTCGTCGCTCGACCGCAGTTACGTGAAATTTCACTCTCTAGTAGTAATGCGTTCAAAAAAACCTATATCCAGATAAAACCATAAACGCTTTCACACTCACAGCCCCACACTAAGTTGGATGACTTGTGTCGTGGGTGCCGGAAACATTCACATCACACACACAATCACAACCAGAACCACAAATTTTCCTTGGGGAGAAAACTTGTGTTCCAGCCGGGAATCGAACCCGATACCCCTGCTTAGAAGGCGAACGCTCACCCAACTAAGCCAACGGACAGTCCAACAACAACAAGACGATATATCACGGTTTTTCTTCTCTCTTACCTAAGTATGCGCTACAAAGCTTTCTTCTACCAGGCCGAAGAGATTTGTACTGGTTTGACTCTTTTGCAGACTCCGCCTGGGGCAGTACGGCACCATTAAACAAACAACAAACAAACGCATTCACACTCACAGCCCCACACTAAGTTCAAAGACTTGTATCGTGGGTGCCGGAAGCATTCACATCACACACACATTACATCCAGAACCAGAAGCACAAATATCCCTTGGCCGGGCACCTGTCCACTGCGCCAACTGGGTCGTCACTGCGCCAACTGGGTCGTCATTCCCAGAACTATTTAAGTTCAAAAGTGTGGGTGGTACTGAAACGTAAAGGGAAGCACGACGCTTACCATCAAGGGAGAGACTTGCTAGTCTCGCACATATATGAAAAAAATAATATTTTCCTTGTTTCAGAGACCCATCGTATCATTCTCAATAGAAGACAGAACAGCACTCAACGCTCGCAAGAAGAGGCTAGAAAAATCAATCGCCAACAATCCTTTAAACGCAAACGCACCAAGCAAAGAACTACCCCAAGAATACAACGCAGGTAACACCGGAAACGTCAGCTACAACAACCGGAAACGGAAGGCGCAGGGTCCGCCGGACGAAAGCTACGTTAAAAAAGGACGGTTCGATAGAGAACGAAACGCTGGCAAGTTCAACAAGCAAGCTGGGTCTAGATTTGACAAGCGCGGCAGAGAACCACAGATGGGGCAGTTTGTTAAAAGACCTGATGAAGACAGAGAATATACAGGACTCACAGCTAAAGAAGGTGCGGTCCACAAGATGCGGAATAATCACAAATTGAGAGCCCAAGCTCAGATACACAAGGAAACTGTTAAACGTGATAAGAAGAATAGCAAACGCGCTTGGAGGCTCAAGAAGGCAGCTAAAGAGCGAGTGAAACAGCCTAAACAGAAGATTAACAAAGATAACGCGGTTAAGTCTAGAAGGAATAAGAAGAAGTTTAAGAAAGTTGAATAAAAATTAAACAAAAAGACCGCATTCTAGCATTCTCTTTTAGCATGACGCATTCACACTCACAGCCTGTACTACGTTCTTTGACTTGTATCGTGGTTGCAGGAAACTACACAATAACACTCGGAACCAGAAACATAAATATCCCGGGAATCGAAAGTTAGTGAAATATATTGGTTTTGTGACGTTAATTATTTCATAAAATCGTGTTTATAAAAGAAAACTCATTTATTTCTCAATATTTTATTTATTTTAATTCTTCGTGTACATTTACTTATAAAATACAAATTGTAAATATATTACATGTCATGTATCGACCCAACGATCGATTAAATAGGTGTATAACTTTTTTTGTCTTATCATTTATCTAACACTATAAAATCTTTGTCCTGGCATACTGATTAACGACCGAATGACTGTCAATACTGTAAATTAAAAATACCTACTCGAACATGTAGTAAACTCTATTATAATTTATTTATTAGCAAACATAACATAATACAATCGGTCCGAGAAATGCTCGGTTCCTAAACTGCATTTGAAAAATCGGGTTAAAGAAACTATCAGCGCCATCTATTACGCCATGACTGATGTAAAAAACTGTTTTACAGCCTCAGGAAGCTCCATATAGTGTCGAGTACGACACTAGATGGAGCTTCCTGAGGCTACAAATTCAAACACATTCTACCAACAACAAAAAACCGAGCAAAGCTCGGTCATCCGGATATTACAATCATAATAGGGACAAATTATAGGAATATGGGGTTGATCTAAATTGTATTTATCAACCATGTGTGTGATGTATTCCTAAAAGCAAGAAACTAATATTTTTCATAAATCGCTAGAAAGGTTATCGTTTCATATAACAATTATCTTATACATAAAATAATTATTATTTTATTATTACATATTCATACATTTGACATTAATAGAACTTCTTTTATTTGCCTCTGAAATTGACTAAAATTGAGGTAGAAAACAATTTTCCTGTTAGAGACAAGAATTTCGTTGTACTGGCGACACATCCTAACAATGAGGTAATAATCACACTCATCATCATTATATAAATCCGAAAGTTTGTTTATCTTTACGCTGTAACGGCTAAACTGATTTGGCTGAAATTTCAAATGTAATAACAATTAAGTATGTATTACCAATTTAAACACATAGTTTATACCATCTTTGGCCGCATCGTCACTTTCCATCAGGAGAGATAGCGGACAAATGCTTGCCTATCTAGTATAAAAAAAAAAAAACTTAGAATTAGCACATAGGATATTTTAATTAACATAATAGGATATTTTAGTGAATAGTGAAGTTTAAAAAAACTACCAACAACATTATATATAAACTTAATTTATATTAATTCAGTCAAATGAAACATTAACATATAAAACTCCACCAGACCACCACATTATTACAACTAATTATTTCATAATTCTTATGTTATTAAATAATTGGTGTCGCTCTGATAATACATTCGATTTGTTCCCACTACGTCGCGTTCCCAGTCCTAATGGCAAGGAGAAAAATCTCCCACGAGATATCAATTCAATCGACCTTATCCCGAATCAGTAAGATCCGTTCAGTTCCCAACGGCAAGCATGTAGCAAAAACTCCAAGAATAATACAAGATCTCAAGACAGCCGCAGTCTCCCACTCTCACTTTCGTGTCAGCTAATATGTCGAAACTAAGAATCTGCCCAATCGACGAATCTGTGCAATCCACGAATCAGTCGAGTATCGTATCTCTCCCATATCGAACTCGCACACAAAGGATATAGACAGATTTGTTTCCCGTCTGCGTGATTAATTCATACTGAATCAGAATCATAAATGAAAAAAAAATGAATATAATTAACATGGGAACGCTACCCACTGGTAGTGGGCTTGAGCACTTGAATTACCTATAGGCTCGATGTCTTGTAGGTAACTTGGTTCTTTGCTGTATATAGTTTTATTTTAGTTTTAGGAAATATAAGCAATTGGCCCGTAGATAGCTTAAAAAAAAAAAAATTTACATAAAAAAGTTTTCAAGTGAACATGTGCGTGAAAGCAAAAAAGTATTTTACCTCTAGTGTTTCTAGACCTTTAAAAATGTCACTAGTGCCTAAAATAATAATGTGTGAAACTCGTCATTATAAAATTCAACATTATTCCATTTTTAAATTCTTTTAAAATTGAACTAGTGATTAAAAAAACCTCAGTAGTTCCATCTTGGAACTGAAAATGGTACTAGTGGCAACGAATCATGACGACGACAAAGGTTGAAGTGAGATTTGCACATTAAAGCAGCCGTCAGTCAACTGACGATCTCTACTATACAGTCCTAATTTGCATTTTATCTGGTTGCAGCAGACCGCATTGTTTCAGGTGCGAGTAGAGAGCCGCCAGGTACTCATCTGGATGCCGGATGTAGTGCTGCACGTGAGGAGACTCGTCCCAGCATTTCCAGTTGCACTGTCAAATACAGCTCGCGTTAATTTTCTTATTTGCAAATAAATTTATAAGTTACGGGTAGTGTGACAACAATGTTGCCACACTACCCGCTTCACTGCGCTGCGTGTATGTGTTGAATAATGTTGCATGTTTCACTTGACTTAAATACTGACGATACGATTGAGGCGACACGACATCGCGATTATCGCGTTGTAGTGTCGCCTCAACAGTAATGCAATGCTCGTATACACAAATCAAACTAACATAATAATATGGGTAATAAACTGTATAGTCTGACTCCAACAATATAAAAATGTTAAGAGTTTTGGCGCGAAAGTGAGAAAAAAAATACCGTTTTAGATTTTGCTTTATAATCCAAAACTTGTGATTTTTCGAGTATTCATGTGTGATTATTAACTACTAATAGTTCGAAAACGTGCATATTTAGTGTATGCAAATTATATATTGTTGATAAATGTGAATTTCGCTTTCGTCAGTCCTACGGAGGCAATCTAATAGAAGTTCTAGTAAAGTTTCTACCACTTTACTAGACCATGACTCGACTATGACTGGATCATGACTCTTACTTGACTTTGAATTGTGACTAGGACTGGTTTTATAAAATATTTAGATAGTGAAAGGTCTGTCATCATTGAGTGCGCCCGAGCAAAATGGTAAGAGGAGTAGATAAATGTTGAACATAAACTTGCAAAATAGGGAATCCATCGGAGGTTTCTACTAGTCACTGAAAAAGCCTGCGTAGAGATGTTTAAAACATATGGCCCTCCTAGTTCTGAGAGTAGAATGTGACCTCTCTTTGCGTCTTGGGTCCTAGGTTCGATCCCAATCAATCCCGGCAGGAGCACAATTTTCCTTCCCAAGGAACATTTGATCCTGGATGTGTGATGTAAATGTTACCGGCACCTACGATCCAAATCTTTGAACTTAGAAAACCTCTATTGAATACCTTAATGGTGTGACATAACTGAAACAGAAAATAATGATTTAATTTGAACTTAGTTTGACTGCGTTTGTTGATATATTATGAGAGAGTTAAGTCATTCTTCTTACGAAGCGTCCTGCTCGTCTCACACAAGTATAAAAACGGCATCATACTTGTATCCCAGCAGCTTTCATCATGTCATGTGCCTTCCGACTTCTCTTCTCTGCGCCCACGGGGTCTGTGCGTGACAGCAGGAAGAGAGCCGGCGCGTGGCACGGCGTGTTGTGGTACGCATGCGTCGCCGTCAGGTAGTGCCGTGTAGCTACCTTGTGGAACACCTTCATGTGGGTTCTGTAACATTAACAAGCTCGTCGTCAAATTTGAACGCAAAGCTTGAATTCCGCAGACCAGACATCATCCATTCCGCATCCCCGTTCTACTACCGAAACATCTAGACAGACGGCAATGCGGCATCCGCTAATGGTAAAAATACCGACCATTCGCACGAAGCGTTTCGCTTCCACTTTCATTATGAGAACTGCCAAGGAGTGGAACGCCCTGCCGTCTACTGTGTTTCCCGAAAAGTATAATATGGGGTTGTTCAAGAAGAGAGTGAATAGGTTTTTACTGAGCAAGCGTGCTCCATCTTCGACCGCATCGTCGCTTTCCATCAGGTGAGATTGTGGTCAAACGCTAGCTTAGTCTCAAATAAAAAAAAAAAGACCATAAGCTCGTGTCTTATAGACTATAGTAGTGTAAAACTAGTTATGCTAAGGTTCCTATTCCGTCTTCTGAATTACTAGGACAAAATGGAGAAAAGGGCGTAAAAATATGACGCTTGACTTTTTAAAAATCTTTAGTGAGTTTGACCACTACCACACCTGATGGTAATGTGATGATGTGGTCGAGAATGGTAAACCTACAATGACGGGTTTTCTAGAAAAGCTGCCCGAATATAATTTTTAATGTGAGTGTGAAAGCGTTTATGTTTATGTAATGATTTTGATGACAGATTTATCTTAGGTGGTGAACGTCTGTATTCCGGTAACAAGTCAAGCAAGCACGAGAAAACAGCATCATGGATTTCATCACGATGATCACTAGATCTGGAGGCTGGCTACAAAGGGGTCATCACTATTTCAAATAGTGGCAAATCTGGCACGCCGAGAGTGTTCTCTTTAAAATATATACCAACAAACGCATTCACACTCACAGCCCCACACTAAGTTCAAATACTTGTATCGTGGGTGCCGGAAACATTCACATCACACACACATTACACCCAGAACCAGATGCACAAATATCCCTTGGAAAGGAATTTGTGCTCCTGCTAGGAATTGAACCCAGAACCCACGGCGCAGAGGGCGGACACCTGTCCACTGCGCCAACTGGGTCGTCAAATAAAATAATAATAATATAAAATCTTAATTTTTCACTCGCATTGGTATTCTTATCTGCTAGTTAACAAATGAAGCCAGTTTAACTAAAGTGTAAACCAGTGTTGTGAGAGACTGGCCTGCTGTAGGTTTAAAAAAATACTGTGTTACAAGTTACCAGCCCCCCGATTACCTATCTTTGTTGCAAACGGTTTCAATACTAAATTGACAAAACTCCTAAGAAATAAGGTTCATTATTGCTTAATTTTAATTGAAACCGCGTGCAGCAAAGATACGTAATAGGGGGTCAGGTCCCCCACTCCGTGATTTTAAACATTTTGATTAAAACTTTTTACCGACATAAAACTTTACTTTTTAATTTTTACTTTTTTTTTTTAATGGAAGAGGTACTATGTCCGTCTGTATGTATTTTTTTGTATGTATGTTCACCGATTTTCCCACATTTGTGGACCGATTCTTAAATTGTCTTTTTTGTATGGTAGGTAGATTATACTTTAGAGGTGGTCCCATATAAGCTTAAAAAAACCGAGTTATATTTTGGTTTTGGCTAAATCGAAGCTTTGCTTACGTTTAAATTATGTTAAAGTGTATAACTAACCTGACATACGCCGCAAGCGTTTTCTGCAGTAATGGGTTATTAGGAAACAGAGCCAGCGGCAGCCCGACTGGCAGCTCGTCAACGTCTGCTGGGGAGTCCCACACCTGCGCAGCCACTCGGTTTAGCACTGGCTGGTATCTGTGAATTTGAAGAAGTAAAGGTAGGCTGTACTATGTCTCTTACAATATTATTATTATTTGCTAGTGGTCTGTTCGCTGCTTGCCCCCTTTCTTGTCCTCTGCGGCGTTGTCAGTCAATTGCGGGTTTTCTTGTTATTCACATAATATCGTTAATTCCAATTATTTGTCTTTATTTTTAGTACCGTGACCATAACTTTTTATTTATTGATTCACGCAAAAATCAGGTTTTTTATTGACTTCAAAATAAGGAGGAGGTTCTCAATTCGTCTGTTTTTTATGTGTGTTACCTCAGAACTTTTTCTAGGCGAACCGAAATTGATTATTCTTTTTTTATTTGAAAGGATATGGTGTAGAATGTGGTCCTATATAAAAATTAACAATATCTGATCTAGTGTTCCGGAGATAATGCAGTAATGTCGGGTTTTTTAAGCTTTGCTTGCGTTTAAATAATTTATTGTTTTTTTGCCGCGAAAGTGAACCTGTGCCCAAAGGTAGAAAAACTACCTGTGATTATACCTAGCATTGAATTTTGAAATACCACTTACCGTGTCTGGTCTGCCAAAGCTTGCACCAACAGTTCCGCCCATACGTAAGCCCCGACCGAGAAGCCGTGGACAATTAAAGGGTTGTTATCCTCATTCACCACCAGGAACTTCATCAGGTCAGCTGCGACGAGCTATAACGAAAAAATATATTTTGAGCTTTTAACGAAAGAAGTTGTTGGTGGTTTAATGAGATTCTCTTTACTTTGTTTTTCTACTGACTTCACAAAAAAGGAGAAGGTACTCAATTCGACTGTATATTTTTTATATGCGTGTTACCTCAACTCCTTTCCACGTAAAACGATTTTGATTTTTTTTTGTTGAAATCTGTTGCTTTCCCATTGGTCTCATTTAAATTTAATCAAGATCCTATCAGTAGTTTTTGAGTTATCGTCAATAATGCGTGTTTAATACATTTAATCTGATAAAGGTTCCGAAGATAGGTAAAGCGGTGAAGTCGGTTTTTTAAGCTTTGCTTGCGTTTAATTATTTTAATTGGACGTATGTGTATTGTATGCACCAACCTATTTTATAGTCATACAAAGCATTACATCAAAACCTGTAAAATTATTTACATTTAATATCATCAGTGTGAGGATAACTTATAATTGATTTATTCACACTTAAATACCTTCCGCTTACCAAAGTACGCGTAAATTCAGAAATTACAAATTACGTACAGAGTAAATGGTTTTGTTATGGTATTTTCACTGTCTAAAATAGGAACATTTTCTATTGCATTTTTACTATTCCCAATATTTGTCTGATAAGTTTGTACCTACTTAATTTAGCCTTTTTAGCAATTTATCATAATCATTAGCAGTACTTCCAAAGCAGTAATCTATAGAAAGTAAAAAATTTCGTTGTTGATTATTTTAAATATACGTATTTGGAATCCTGGAAGAGAGTTGGAGAGTGTGCCAAGGAACTGGATGGAGGTCAAAAGTTTGACTACCTTAAATAAATAAAATAGTTTTGCAAACCGAACCTTAAACCATTGTTATACGAGATTATCATCATTATGAATTTGCGATTTGCTAGACAGGAAATTTGCTTTTTGGACCTTCATAATATTTTGTCCAGGTATGTTGGTAAAATCCATAAACGTCACCAATAGCGCGCGTTATGCTATTTTGAATTGCTCAAGAATTTAGTCACTTTTTTTAATTCAATTTCTAATTAAACATCATTCAATAAAAAGACTAATGTCATAGGAGTAAATCTATAGATATAAAGAGTAAACAATGGTTTATAGGTATTCACCTATAAATCAATTTTTATGCATATTCCCTATTGTTAAATTGTTAAATTGTTTAAAAGGCAGTATTATTTATTCTTAATCATGAATAAACATTGCGAAATAGTTGTGAATGCTATGTAAACCGGTGATTATAAATAGCCATAAACACGGCTGCTCACTTCTTACTATTAAGTACATGCATTTATAGACTATTAATTATATCCCTGTCACAAAATATGTCATGGCCGACATAACTTTTTTATAACCCACAGATCATACTAAATCTATGTTTCATGCAATAAAAATACAAAACGAAAAACTAGGTTAAATAATATATATATAGGTTTTAATAAATTTAATATATATGTATTCCTATATATTAAATTTATTATTATTTATAGATACTCTGTGATCATTCCTATTTCGGCAACTTTGCATTTCCTTCAAATTCCTCGCGTCAACATTTTTCCCATAGATACGATAATATAGACGTGCTTTTGGGATATAATTTAAAATAATTAATTATTTTTAATTTTTAGGTCAAGTATGAAATATTTGGCTTGGAGATATCGTGAATTGGGCGGATAGCAAAATACTCGTTTCACTCATTCAATATATATATATAGTAAATAACGCAAGAAGTTTATACTTAAAACTTATATATAAATGCAATTCGAATTTATAATCACTTGCCCACTAAATTTAAGAAATCTTATGTCACCTGGGAGCCCCTTGTCGGTATCATGAGCTGTAGAGGCGAGCAGGTAACCGTCACTACGTCATACCCCAGCTCCAAATAGATGCTCGCGTACTTGATAAGGTGCCGCGACCTCGCTGCCATCCAGCTCAGGATCACACATACAGGCCTGGATAGCGTGCCATCCAACCTGGCAATTAAAATAATGGTATAGAGCGAGAGCCGTCTATAAATGAGTCCACGCTGGCATGCTTACCATGCCTTCGCTTTATTCCTTTTAAAATACAGGTTGTTTGCTAGAAGGTTAGCCAAACGTGGTGGACGTGTAGTTGAACCTATTTGGAAAATACAAGTTCGCGTAAAAGCCGCTAGGTGTTATTGTTTTTTTTTATCGTTGATTTTGTTATTTTTTAGAGATTCCTTGGTGGCATTAAGTTTTTTTAACATTTCCTAATAATGGTAGATTACTAACCGTTAATACTTAGTATATACGTGCATAAGCCTATACAAAACGTATTCGGTTCGGGGGGTCGCGGGCGCGGGCCGTATATCAAGTCGTTTAGAGTCATTAACTGTCATGGGTGCCTCTCTGAGGCCCATGTAAAACATAAAAATAAACGCTTTCTCACTCACAGTCCCACACTAAGTTCGATGAATTATGTCGTGGGTGCCCGAAACATTCACATCACATATTTACAACCAGAACCAGGAACACAAATTTTCCTTAGGAGAAAACTTGTCCCCACCGGGAATCGAACCCGATACCCCTGCTTAGAAGGCGAAAGCTCACCCTACTAAGCCAACGAGCAGCTCGATGTCAATAAACGATTTTGAATTCATCTACTAGCTCCCTCGGCCTTCACTTCGAACCGAGGTCATACAGCGGTTTCTATCGCTCACGCTCAAACAACGGAACAAAAACATAATTTGAGCAAATGACACTTTAATTACTTGGTTATTTTTGTCAGTATCAGAAACGTTTAATATCTTCATTTACTTCGTCATTTGAAACATAATAAAAAATCTGCTAGTCGGTGATCACACCAAGAACATGGATGACCAACACCACACATTTCCTTTCGGCTTCAGAATTTAGTGTTACGAGCAGCGTAGGTCCAAGGGGAGTCCACGTCTTTAAGTCAAGGTTGTATAGCGAACGAAATTAGCCTAAAATGAATGGTCAAAAACTAGCCTGTCACAAGTTAAAAAAAAAAAAGTTGGTAGTGCATCATCTATGTAGCGGGTATGGGGTTCTATTCCCGGTGGAAACACAAGTTTTCTCCCCAAGGGCAATTTTTGTTTTTGGTTCTGGTTGTGATTGTGTGTGTGATGTTGATGTGAATAATATTTCCGGCACCAACGACGAACACTTTGTACTTGGCTTTGAAAAGGGGCCTCTAAGACGCGAATGCGTTTATACAAAACAAATCAGAAATAAAGAAAACACAAGAAAATTTATAAAAACGCTAAAATTTGCTTTTACATAACGTACCGTTGAGGTTGAGCAGGAAGACGATTTTACGCGATGTAGGTATAATAAACGGGTATTTTGATTAGAAAAGTGGAACACCAGAAGTTTAATGGATCCCTTATGATTTAGTTACGCAAATATGTATAATAGTTATGTATTACGTTTATGTATTCTATATCATAGTTTAATTTAGGTATATTATTGTTTATGTATGTTTATTGTATTTTCTATATTATTATATTTATACAAAACACCGACGTCCAATTTCATTGCTTACTCCTCTCCATCCAAAGGTTGTCTGGAAGAGATCGCTCTTAGCGATAAGACCGCCTGTTGTTACACTTATTTTCTAGATTATTATTCCTTGTCATGTATTTGTTAAGGTGTTCAATAAAGTGTTTATCTATCTATCTATCTATCTAGTTACTTTAAAAGCGGGACGCCAATAAAAACGTTACGCCTAAACAAAAGGGTTTTTTTGTTAAGTATACATATTATTATATAGTTGTTTTCCCCTGATACTGTACAATATCTATGGGCCAATTGCCTATATTTCCTAAAACTATATACAGCAAAGACCTAAGTTACCTACAAGACATCGAGCTTATAGGTAACTCAAGTGCTCAAGCCCAATTCCAGTGGGTAGCTTTCTATCATGCTAGCGCTGCGCTATTGCCTCTCTCAATTGCAATGCTAATACGTTGAGCCAAATAAGTACCACCATTTTAATCATGCGTTGCCTCAACCAGGTAAGAGAGGTTGACTAGGAAACTGTATGCCCCGAAGAACCAATATGCCTGAAATGCAAAATTTAATAAGAAGCAGTTTGCCTAATTTGGAAGTGTGGTTTGGATTAAAGTCATTGGAAACCTAAAACAGGCACCATTTTAACCGACTTCAAAAAAGGAGGAGGTTCTATGTAGTCGACTGTATGTGTTTTTTTTTACGTCCGTCACCGATTTCTCCCCCATTTGTGGACCGATTCTCAATATTCTTTTTTTGTTTGGTAGATTATACTTCAGAGGTGGTCCCATATACATTTTATCGAAATCGGTCGAGCCAAAAATAAGCGGTGAAGTCGGTTTTTTTTAAGCTTTGCTTACGTTTATATTATTGATGATAATATGTACTCGAATAAAGAAATCTTTCAGTATATTTTAATATCTAGAAGAAAGAGTCTTTAAGAATTATTGGTAAATAACATAACATCCTGTGGTGCAGTGTGGTGAAACGAACTTTTGTATTAACTTTGACTCACTTTAAGGTTTTGGGGTCAGTCTTCAGCTTGTTGTCGTTGCTGACATAGTTGATGTTTTTTGTGATGGGATGAGTGTGGACGCCGCGAGCAGCTGTCCTCAATGCAAACTCAGCTAGCTTTGTTATGTGCCTTTGATACTGTAAGATAGCAAAATATTTTAATTGTAGTTTTCCAGCGAAATTGATGATTCGTTGTGCATTTTGTACAATTTTCTAAAACCTGTGATTATTCAAATGTAATGTGTAATAGTTGTGGATTATTAACCATTAATACTTAGTAAACGTGCATAAGTGAAGGCAAATCATACAAATTTGAAAAACGTGATTTTCGCCTTCGCTCCATAACTCCAATAGAAGTTCTAGTAAAGTTTCTACCACTTTATAAGGGCATGACTTGACTATGACTGTGACTTGTCTAGCAATTTTAATATGAAATACACTTGAAATTATTACTTGACACTGGATAAATGTATTATGATAATACTAGTCGTTCCCCCCGTAAATTAAAAACACATTATTTATCCGATCGAAGTGTAAACCATTCTTGAATCCACGAGAGTACATATAAAAAAATCCATCAAAATCGGTCAAGCCGTGTACCGTGTAGGAGGAGTTCAATCACAAACACACGTACAGAAGAATTATCCCTACTTTTTTTCCTACGATTTCTCTTTAACTATTGGTCGGATTTGGATAAAATTTGGTAGCTTAGACCCTGGAATTGTAATTATAAATATAAATCTTATATAATGATAATAAAGATGGCTTAGACCGTAACGTGGAAGAGGATGGGCCGCTCTATGAGATCTATCGGGCTAAAACTAGGGCTCTACGGCTGGCCATCAGCAAAGCCAAGGCCGCTGCAAAGGCTGAGCTCTTGGAGGCTATTATGTTTAATTGTATTTGTACTTATAATATTTAGTGCCACAGATCCATTCTAAACATGCTTGAGTATACGTTTCCGGAAAATACTGATTTCAATTGCAGTGAAAAACCAGCAAGGTTATCCGAAGGTGTAAACCGTTTTAAAGGAGTTCAATAAGTCAGAACACGCGTGCAACGCCGCGGGTACAGCTAGTTATGAATAAATTTGCCGTTTTCGTAATATCCTCCTACCATTTTCGTACTACTGAGTATATTTTAATGCGATGTGAAATAAACATCAGAAATACCAATTTAAAGTCTTAATTCTAA
Organism: Lomographa bimaculata; assembly: GCA_948107665.1. NCBI lineage: Eukaryota > Metazoa > Arthropoda > Insecta > Lepidoptera > Geometridae > Lomographa > Lomographa bimaculata. The sequence goes on along the minus strand of OX403602.1, from coordinate 4,229,886 downwards.
AATGTTAATTGCGCTGGCTCATAACTGGTTATTGGACACGAAAATGGACTTTGAACTCTCATAAAATATTTATGTGTTTGCGCAAGCCCTTTTCGTGAGATTTTTTTTATGCTCAATAGGCTAGAATTTGACCACTATCTCACCTGATGCGGCCGAAGATGTAGCATGTTTGCCTATATGACCTATTCACTCTTGACTTAAATACTCCCAGATTATACCATTCGGGGAACAAAGACGCGGGTAACGAGTTCCACTCCTTCGCATAAGGATGACAAACATAGAAGCGAAACGCTTCGAGCGAACCAGAGGTATGTCTACGTAAGTCTTCGTGAGTTTGTCTCATTATAATTTACTAGCCGTGCCCCGCGCCTTCGCCCGCGTTATTTAAGTTAAAAAGTAGTCTATGTGTTATCCCAGAACCTAAACTATCTACATTCTAAATTTAATCAAAATCGGTTGATTTGTTTCGGAGACACGTGGTAACAAACATTCACACACATACACAAACTTTCGCATTTATAATACTATAGTAGTATAGGATAAGTGATACGGCTTGAATCATGATTAAATTTAGGTTTGACTCTTGCGACCTAGGTTTCGGAGATGTCCGATCCCCATCATCTGGCGAGCAGACGGAAGGTCACGGTGCTCTTTTAAAATGCCAAGAATATGATATTCACCGTTCCCTCATAGTTGGAGACAATTCCAAAATCGCTCGCTCGCACATCTGCTACTTAGCCAAACATATGTACTGTTAGCAAAAAAACTAGCTAAATTTTTTAAAGTACGTAATTAATACATTTAAGAGATTCACTATGATGTACCTATACATTTTTAAATATGGGCATCTGCGTTGACGCTGATTTTTAAAACAAACAATAACAAAATTGTTCATTCACACGGGCCCCATAGAGGATGAAAGTTACTGTATAATGCCAAACACAACCAGCTCCACACTAAATTCAAAAAATCTATGCTATACGCATCTATTTCTTATAGATGTTAATTTTTGCTGATGGCTGAACTTATGAGTAGGATATCAATTCTATATTTTTATCCTTATTTTTCAATGTCTTACCTTTCCATAATAATCAACAATTCCATTTCTGCAAGTAACTAACGACAGCGGTATAACACGTAAGGCACACATCGCATCGCAGCGACGACCGTCTCTAGACTAACACTATATCTAGGTTTTTATTTTCAGTTCTAAAATTTGTAATAATGTTTATCGTGAGCAGTGAGTCAGTCCAGACTGGACTCGTTGATAATGATTTATATTTTAATTTAATCACCGTTATTATTATGTTTCGCATTGTTTTCGTACACCAGTGCACTTGCCGAGTTGGTTGTTATCTCGACCGACCGGAACTCGACCGCACGGTCGAGTTGGCACCTTTAATTTTTATTAACTCAGCCACTCATACAAAGTACAATCGGATTAAAAAGTGGTGTAAACCAAAATATTGTTATTTCTATCATATTTTCAAGCAATTGTGTAAACCTCAAATACTACCTAACCTTTTGATTTAGATTATTTTCATTCTGAGATCCAAATGCTTTTTTTTTTATGTTCATTACTATTGGAATGTATTTAAAATACAAAAAGTACTATTTTTACAGATAACAACCAACTCCACTTGCCTTATAAAATAATATATAATATATATGTATCGTATGTGTCTGACGTTGTGTTCCTTGGTCATATAGGCAAGTATAGGTATTTTTACAAGCCTTTGTTTAAGTTACACTGTCCGGTTATCTGTCGATCTGTAATCAAATCTTGCAACCAAAATTAGACCCACTTCCCGATGTTGGACTCAAAGGTGTATCTTTGATGACAATGCAATGATGATGGAGACGTTTGATTCGTCTTGACAAGTTCTCTGGTTAATTGAGAACCTCTAGTAATTGAGAAATTCCTATTTTTTTTAAATCGGTTCAGAGCAATATATATGCAAATTCCTCTATTACATAAAGTACAGGATGAGGCACCACTAGCTGATACTTGAACTATAAACTGTTAAAATATATTAATACAGCTATTGGATAGTAAAACAAGGCAGATATCAGGTTTCTACATAATCGAGGACAAAGTAGAAAATATATTGGGAATTTATAACAGTTACTGCAATAATAGTTACATTGTAACTTATACTATACTAGCCGTGCCCCGCGGCTTCGCCCGCTATTATCAAGTTAAAAAGTAGCCTATGTGTTAATCCTAGGTAAAAGCTATGTACATTCGAAATTTCATCCAAATCCGTTCAGCCGTTAAAGCGTGAAGAGGGAACAAACATACTTATACATTTGCACACTTACACACAAACTTTCGGATTTATAATATTAGTAGGATTAACTACTGACCGTGCCCGCGACTTCGCCCGCGTTTATCAAATTAAAAAGTGGCCTACGTGTTAATTCTAGGTATAAAATATGTACATTCCGAATGTCTCTAGAGCGCCACAAAGGAACAAAGATACATATATATACATACGCTGATAAACACAATACCCTCCTTTGCATCCCGCAGTCGGGTATAACGTCGTGGTCTTTTATTCTTAACGACCTTTGTAGTGTAATAAAATTCAACTCAGTTTTTTTCCATTTTAATATCTACTGTAGACATTAAAATGAGGAAAAAAACGAAGTTACGTAGTCGTTGAAGTTATACGAGTAGGTAACTAGATTTTTTGTAAAGCTTAACGTATTTTTCTTGCTGTCTCGATATGTTTGCGTGTTGTGTAGGTATACAGTACACAATAGATTTTTGTTTTATAGCTATAATTAACCATGCTAGGCAGAACTATAGTAGTAAATTTAGATTGTGTAAGTGTATGATGTGAGTGTGTGTGAGAGAGAATTTGAGTGTACATGTGAAGGTGTAGGGCAGCCACTTATCCAAGTTTGTTTTATCTATGTTTATTTCAAAATCGTAAACAGATTTTCCGTCTGTTCATAGTTCAATGACAGTGGTAGGTATCCCCTTTAATGGGGATTTTGAGACTTTTAGTACTTTTACTTTTAGTACGGGTTCAAATTCGGGTTAATGGGGATTATGACGCTAAAAGTCTCAAAATCCCCTTTAAAGGGACAATAATTATATTTTTCATAGCTATCCTTATCTTGGGTTTGCATGCCTAGATGAAAAATTCTACTGCATTATTTTTATGTGATGAATATAGGTAGCCATTTGTACATATTTGATTATTATTTTTATTTTAAAAACATCGAAATTAATTGAAATTGTTGTCGGCTGAAAAAGAAACGCCTGTATTATACTTTTCCATCAGGCATTATAAACGGTTCCGCGCCATTAAAAATATCTAATGAAGACACAGATGACATTAAAACTGACCCGATACTATTTATCATCATCTCCCTCAAACAAGTGAATAACGGCTACAGTGAGAGTGAAACACCATGATCTGACGTCAATACTAGATCTTTTCTATAGCGACACGCGGGTTATACAGTTTATACACCAATCATAAACAAGCTTAATGATATTTTGTCGCGAAAGTGAAAAAAATACGTTGTTGATTTTATATCCTATTTTCCAAAACTGTGATTCTTCGAGTGATAATGGTGGAATATTAACCGTTATAATAATAGAGTTGGAGGAGTATAAAATATATAAGACCTCGACAAAACAAGGTGCTAGGATGTCTTGTGAGTGGACGATACCACACCTTTTGCGGCCACTGCAGCACTACTTAAACATTTTAGCTTTCGGCTTGAAACGGCGAGTCGCCAATGAAATTGAAACCTCCTTCATACTTCTAGTTTATAAGTAAAAAAAATCGCCTTCAAATTACAGCAGTAAGCCGCAACATGTTCGCTTCCGCAGGTTCTTTAAGACGTCTCCGAAATTACCTTCCAACGGCTACTAAAATTACGCTGGCACAATCTTTATTATTACCTATTTTGGATTATGCTGATGCTTGCTACCTCGATCTCCCTGAAGAACTATTGAACAAACTTGAGCGTCTTCAAAATTTTTCTATTAGGTTCATCTTCGGTCTTCGTAAATATGACCACGTTTCCAGTTTTCGTCATAAGCTCAAGTGGCTTCCAATTCGTCTTCGTCGAAATACTCGCATTCTTTCCATGCTATATGGTATACTTTTTAATCCTTCATTTCCGTTCTATCTTAAAGAACGCTTTATTTTTCTTTCTACACAAAATTCTCTTTCATTGAGATCCAATGATACTTTGCAGTTAAAAATGCCTTCTCATACTACTTCTTTTTACGATGAATCGTTCACGGTGCAGGCTGTTCGCCTTTGGAACAGTTAACCAGTCAGTATCCGGCACTCGACATCACTATCTGTTTTCAAAGAGAGAGTCAAGAAACATTACTTAGCTCAAAGCGGTATTCAAATATAAATATCAGCTCATTAAGCAAGTTTATATGTATTGTATGTATGTATGTATGTTATATGTATTGTATTGTATGTATATGATATCTTATGTATGTACTTATTTATGTTAGTATATCAATAGTAATTATTTTGTTTAGTATCTTAATCCATTATTATAAAGTTTGCGTAACTATGTGGTACACCTGAGTCCCAATACATTTTGCTATCTCCTCCCCATCCAAAGGTTGTCTGGAAGAGATCGCTTTAAGCGATAAGACCGCCCATTGTACTAGCCTAAGTTCGTTTTAATGTCTTTAATGTATTTTCCTCTATTTCTGGTGTACAATAAAGAGTTATCTATCTATCTATCTATTGTGTGTGATTTAAATGTTTCCGGCGCCCACGTCACAAGTCATTGAACTTAGTGTGGGGCTGTGTGTAAACGTGTTATTTTTCCATCTTCAGAAGTACCCCAATTTTTTAAGGCTAAATAGGGCAGCAAAGGAAAAATATTATATTAATGAATAAAATGAAGAAAAAATGAATACAATAATTCAAGGTAAAACAGTTTTTATTATCTAAATTTACTATAGTGCATATCTGCTTACAGCTAAACTATAACAAGCCATATAAAAACTTATAAACTATTAAAATCATACTATGAAAGGATTTACTATAAAATTTGTTTTCCTATCGGTTACATAAGTTACAATTAAATATTTGAAACCTGGATGAGGATACCTAATTCAGTCGCGTTCAAAAATGCAATAATAAGACTTTTTATATACATCAGCTAGATAGGCTAGCATTTGTTCTCAAACGTTGCATTCAATTGCATTGCAAAATTACAATTACATATATGAATGCGACTGTAAAGGTCGTCTAATCTAAAACTAAACGCTAATATTTTCACATGTAAACAAGGTACATTTACTAATTAAATACATAAATTGGACATAGGTAATGTGACCAATGACGACGACCTGTTGTGGCCAACCAAATATTTTGCATGTGAGCACAAGACGCATTTGGTACGAACAGATCGACGTGCGTGGACGCGTACCCGGGCAGTTGTACATTAGGTGACGCCATTCGTTCGAACAAGTACGTCCTGTGACCAAGTCTTAGTGTCTAAACAAACTATGCCGAATTTACGCGACCGAAATTCGGCGTGTATACGCCTGCAATGCTATTTCAATTAGTTGCAATACATTTGCCGAAATTACGTCACGTTTTGGCGTACAACCGAACTTCGGTCGGGCGTAAGTTCGGCGGAAACGTATTCAATTATAAAGCAAGTATAGCAACACATCATACACTAAATTCACACAACGGTGCGCAAACGAATTTCCGCACTTATGGTCTGTCATATCAGCCGAATACGTCGGAACGTAAAATCAGCCGCGGTTCTTCGGCCGCGTTTCTTCGGCATAGTCTGTTTAGACACTTAACGTTGAATCGGCGTCATTCAGTTTTTCATTAGAAAATCTTTAATAAAAAGGCTATCCGTATGATGTTCTTCATGTTAAATTAAAGGGCGTAGATAAAATATAATACTCGTAATTATTTCTTAGACTTTCGCAATCGTTATTCATTGATTTAAATAACTTGTAACGAATTTTATCGCGTACATTTTGTATTATTTTAATTCCTGGCGTTAAAATTACGCATTTCAGATTGACAACGCTTTTGCTGTGACTAATTCTAATTTCTTTCATTCATCTGTATATACTTTTCACTTACAACTAGTAATTTTGTATAATATATTGTAAATCTTTCGTAAAAATTGTTCCGTTTGTACTGTTCAATTTAAATTTAAAAGGCGTGTTGTATATATAGTATAGAAGTGCAGGTAAAAAGATTAAACACAAAAGAAACATTCCTATCATTGGCGATACATTGGTATCAAAACCGGACGAAAAAAATATTTTTCTATTTCTACGTCTAAAAATCCACCAATACGATAAAGTCTTACGATATTCAGAGACAGTTCTTAAGTTTATTTATAAAAGTCTTTATTTTAAGCTCTGTATTCAGAAACAACTGCAGTTTGATCTCACGCTTGCTTACGTCAAAAAAACTGTTTTGACATCGCCGAGTCTTCTTAGCGTGTCGATGGCAACACTTTATAACCCAATACTCGCAAAGAGCATTCGGCCTAGCTTCGCACAAGTCTTCTAGTGTTCGAGAACTTTGGCATACTGAGCATGATAATAAACTAGAAATTGTTTGCGGTGACGCTCCACGATAGCATCGGTTTGTGCTTAAGTCGATGTAGACCTGGAGCGATTGTCTTTTTATCTAACAACCTGAGTGTTGAGCGTGTTCCAGGTTGGCCATGGAAGTTTGTGTCCCATAGGTTTTTCTGAGGGAACTAATCGGAGAATTCCTAGCCCCAAAAACTTCCCCTTGCTTTGGAAGCGCCATCATCACAGACAGTCATGAAGCCAAGAAATCAATTTCGGCTTTTCAACCTTTTAGCAACTGGGCTTTGAAGTAACGGGTGTCTGAAAACAGTTTCTTGTTTCCGATTTTTTACAGCACTGGTTATTTCTCTGCGGACAGCTGGGAGAGCAATACCTGCCATTGCGGAGTACGAATATAGACTCAAAAACTGTCTTTGAATAGCGAGCTAAGACATTTGAGTCTACACTCAAGCTTCGCAATGTCATAAAAGTAACTTTAGAACTCTAAAATAGCGTCTGAATACAGGCTTTAGTCACTCAAAGTATTTAAGAGGGAAACCAATTATCTATTTTACGGAGGTTAAGCAACATCCGCATAGCCGCGTCCTACATAAAATCCACAAAAACTAGTTGGAGCTGTTTGTATACGATGATTAATTAACAAATTTGACCTTAGCTTTCCTGATATAGAGGCGTTTTTTGTTTAGTTAATGAGCGAAACGTTCATTAACTATATGCCACTATCATCGCAGTGCATATGCGGCTTCGGAAGGCACGTTACCGATCCCGGTTGTTAGCCGTTAGACAACAGTTGTTATGCCATGTCGGATACCTTCAGGCGGACTGAGATTTTTTGATAATCTGCCTACTAGTCCATACGAAAAGCAAGCAGGCGTCGCAGTGTATGGACGGTATGCGATATCTTTTATTCAGGAAAGAATATCATTGCGTTCCCACGATCCTTTATACATAATAATGTACTACATCAATAATTCAGTCGAATTAATACCTCCTTTTTGAAGTTATAATTTTTTTTTGTAATAACATTCACAATTAATGGAATAATTTTAAAATGAGTCTTACTTTCACTTATCAATAATAATTATGATTCATACTGCATCTGTCGCCAATTATCATTAAAAATCCTTAACTTTGCCTTTAACTCGAAGTTTTCACTAAAAGGTAATTGATCAAAATTGTTCCAGACTTTAACAATAGACAATCCCCTATATAGTATCTTGATTTCAACTCTAACAGCAATGTGACACGGTTCAATCTAGGCAACTGAAGATTCAAGTCTCTCGACAATTGTATAATACACGCCTATATATGAATGATGACGTCTTCAAAAACTTGCGATACCTCTTCAACTCGATAGTGTTTTTTAACTTTATATTAGGCAAGATGACCCAGTTGGCGCAGTGGACAGGTGTCCGCCCTCTGCGCCGTGGGTCCTGGGTTCGATTCCCGGCAGGAGCACACATTCCTTCCAAAGGGATATTTGTGCTTCTGGTTCTGGGTGTAATGTGTGTGTGATGTGAATGTTTCCGGCACCCACGATACAAGTCTTTGAACTTAGTGTGGGGCTGTGAGTGTGAATGCGTTTGTTTGTTTGTTTGTTTGTTTTTAAGACCAATTAAAGTAGCTAGAAATCCTTGTGGACGTAGACATAATGTAAATAACAACTCAAACATCATTGTGACACGGATCAATTTAGACAAGGTACTTATCTCAAAATTTACACGTCATAACTCTTTAATGCAACATAGTTTAAATTAGAGTCCGATTCTCAAATTTCAGGCAACACAAGGCCGCGTCGAGAGCTTCCATCGAGATTCGAGCGTATATGTGCCGAGGACTAATAGGAAATATCAAATATAGGTACACTGTTTGGTTTAGCGACCCGAATTGTAGATAAGCTGGTAAGAGAGCCAGGATATAAATATTGCTCAACTACATAATATAACTAAATGTTTATATAGTTTAGACTCATCCTTATCTTATTTAGCTTTGAACCGTGTTCAATGATATCGAGGTAAGCATGATGGTAGAAACATGTGAAATGACTGTTAACGCAAATGCAACATGGTTCAATTTACAGTGACAACATAGAGCTCGATTCTCCTATCTTAAGACTGTTACATAAGTGCGCAGGAATACTGGCGAGGTTGATGAAGAATTTTTAGGAAGCTGAGGAGGCTTTGAAGGGTAACTGCCGGAACCGTTTGGTGCTTGGAAACTCTAATTGAAGGTGTGTTAGCTATCCAGGAGCATTGGATAACGCCCGACCCATGGAACTAAGGAACTGTAGAGTGTATATGTTTAGAGCCTCATCCTCATTTTGTCAGGCTGCGAGACGAGTCCGTTTGCGTCGAGGTGTGCGTACAGCGCCGCGAGGTATTCCTTCGGGTGGTGGATGTAGTGCTGCACGTGAGGAGATTTGTCCCAGCACTTCCACGTGCACTGGAATACAAAACAATACATTGTACACGTCGATCTACCAATAATTGTAGGTAACTTAGGTATTTGATGTATAGATGTGTAAAGCTTTAGGAAATATAAGCAATTGGCCCGTAGATATTGTATTAATGTATTGGTAATTTTATGACCCAGTTGGCGCAGTGGACAGGTGCCCGCCCTCTGCGCCGTGGGTCCTGGGTTCGATTCCCGGCAGGAGCACAAATTCCTTCCCAAGGGATATTTGTGCTTCTGGTTCTGGGTGTAATGTGTGTGTGATGTGAATGTTTCTGGCTCCCACGATTCAAGTCTTTGAACCTAGTGTGGGGCTGTGAGTGTGAATGCGTTTGCGTTTGTTATTACAACTAATACAATTCGACAGTTTTTTTTATGTGTGTTACCGCATAAATTCTTTCCATGTTGTCGCGGCGCAAGATCATCGATTCAGCGAGATAACGCCGCTTCAAAACATAGCAGCAACTCAACGTTTAAAATATTAGATAATTTCATTACCCGGCGTTTTAAAGTAGCCAGTAGCCCACCCACATTTTTATTATATAAAATTAACTACTCAAATAATACGAGACACATGTAATATTGCACTTGACGTCGACTAAAGCACAATTCAATCCAGATTTCGGGTTTTATTTCAACCAAATAGGACTCGCAGTGTCTCCAGCGAAGACACATGTGAACCGATTTCAAATTTTTTTTTGCTTGATAGCTGTTGCTTTCTCATTGGTCCAATTTAAATTTGATAAAGATTTGATCTGTAGTTTTTGAGTTATCGGCAATAATGGGTGTTTAATACATTTAATCTGATCTATCGGTGAAGTCGGTTTCTTTAAGCCTCGTTGTTCAAATGTTGTGTTACCTTAATGCCCATCTCCCGCCAGCTGTCGTGCACGCTCCGGTTGCTGCGCTCGGCGCCCACGGGGTCGCTGGCCGACAACACGAACAGCGCGGGCGCGCGGCACAGGTTCGTGTGGAACAACTGCGACGAGCGGATGTAGTGCAGCGTGGCCGCTGAGTGGAACGTCTTCATGTGGTACCTGCCGCGATTGTCAATTTTATGTGCCGCGAAAGTGAAAAAAATGGCGTTGTTGATTTTGTAAAATTTTCCAAAACCTGCGATTCTTCGAGTGTTAATGTGTAATAATGGTGGATTTTTAACCGTTACTACTTAGTATACGTGAATAAGTGTAGGCAAATTATACAAAGTTGAAAAACGTGATTTTCACCTTCGCTCCAAAACTCCAATAGAAGTTCTAGTAAAGTTTCTACCTCTTTACTAGGACATGACTTGACTATGACTGGACCTTGACTCTTTTACTTGACTTGTGACTATGACTTTAATATGTAATACACTTGAAATATTATATTATCACTCGACACTGGCTCAATGCACAAGATTGCGAAGCCAAAAATAAAAAGAAACAAAAAAGAACCATATCAATCCTTGATGCCTATCACGTACAGCTCATATGGTAATAGTTATATACATATGGTAAATTTTTGGTATTACGGCACCTATCATAATTTCTTCGGTCGATAGTGCTATCGCATCAAGCATGGGCACAGTTTGCCAGTTAAACAGAGACAGCCCTAGACTCGTTTCACAGACTCCCCGGCCTCTTAACGAGTGAGATAATTAATTAATTGGATTATTAATTGAGCGTGCATGTGTCTAGGCAAATCATACAAGGTTGAAAAACGTGATTTTTGTTTTCATTCAAAACTAAACGTGGGTTGCAACTTGTGAGATAGACGATACACGACCCGCAACATCTAAGTAACCATGGCCCGCAACAATACGAATGGATCTACGTAGATCGTAAAGTTATGTGACAAGAATAACCCGCAACATTTCCGCGATCCGTAACAATAAGGGACATGGGCCGCAACCGAGAACGAATCATGTAAATGTTGCGGGACTAATACACACTAAGTTGTAACCCACGTAGATTATATATGAATTTATTGAATAAAAAACCGTTTAATGGATTCTATCGTGTATACTTTAAATTATTTCATCAGGAAACCCGAGTCGGTGTTTCCTGATGAGTACAATATGGGAGTCTCCAATTCACGAGTGAATAGGTCTTCTAAGCAAGCTTGCTCCATCGTCGACCAGACCGTCGCTTACCATCAGGTGAGATAGTGGTCAAAAGTTTGCCTATCTTGAATTAAAAAAAAAAAGGAAGATTAGAAGCTACCATGTTTTTATAGACAACTACAAGATAGCTGGCGACCCAGTTGGCGCAGTGGACAGGTGTCCGCCCTCTGCGCCGTGGGTCCTGGGTTCGATTCCCAGCAAGAGCACAAATTCCTTCCATATCAAGGGATATTTGTGCTTCTGGTTCTGGATGTAATGTGTATGTGATGTTAATGTTTCCGGCACCCACGATACAAGTCTTTGAACTTAGTGTGGGGCTGTGAGTGAATGCGTTTGTTTGTTCACTCTTGACCCGAAGACACCTCACCTCATTCATGTTTATCAGGAAACAAAAAAGAAGGTGTTCCATTCCTTTTCAGTTCGCATGATAAATATTAATTGCTCAGTCCGAATCGTAGGAATATCTACCAAAAAATATGTCTCATAGTAATAATATACCCACTCCATATAAGCCCTGAGAGTCTTCTGCATGATGAGGTTCTTAGGGAACACAGCGGCCGGCACGCCGATCGTGATCTCGCTGATGTCAGCCGCCGAGTCCCACACTTGGGCGGCCACGCGGTCCAAAACGGGCTGGTAACTGGAATATTATAGACAATACACATTTATTGGTAGATATTGATTTACACGTTAAAATATTACAGAATTAGATTTATAATAATACAATTATCTATCCATATATTATAACAATATACAATTTATTATTTTTGAAATTTTTCTTTCATAAATTCTGCTCTGTCCCTTTAACGATAAGGGGTTTTAGTCTGCTTTTAAATAAATTGGTGGAAGTTGTATCCTTCAACTCCTTAGAAACTCCTTAAATGCTGAGTCACGACCCTATTGGCAATTTTTTTTTTATTATGTTTAATTACTTTTCTAAACAGTTTTTATTGTCTATTGTATGTTTGTTTATGTTGTCCATAGTGCAAATAAATATATTTCATTTCCTTAGGTAAATGGCTGTGCAAGGTAGGACCATACACGTACACAAACCTTTTAGTTTTTGTTAAGAGTAAGCAGAGATTCTAAGTGTATATGATAACATCATGATAACGAAGACAATTGCTCGTAACGGAACTGCCTGTTGACTTAGTCGGGTGCGCGTCCACCTTCTAAGCAGCGGGTATCGGGTTCGATTCCCGGTCGAAACACAAGTTTTCTCGTGTGCGTCAGAATGAACGGTCACTAGCATTTAACGATGAATTTATGCCCAGGAATTGCTTCCCGATTGCTTCTATTTGCTTCCTTTCCTCAGACAATTACTTCCATCATATTCTAGAAGAAACAAAACATTTAAAGGTGATCGTTCATTCTGACGTCAGGACGGCCGGTCACTTACGCCCCGTTCACACGGAGTCGTGTCTTACTCTGTCGAATCTGATTTTTGTAGGATCCGGGTCAGTAGCAACAGTATTTCAATGCTGGAGTTCACACGAGCATTCGGTTTTAAGATCCGACAATCGGTTTTTTCAGATCAGACAGAAATAAGACCCGACAAAACTTACCTCCGTGTGAACGCAGCGTTAGACGTAGTGTCCCCTGATATTAAGAATCATTGAAACTTACGGTGGCCGTAATTGCTTCCCATTTGCTTCCTTCAATATTTTAAAACTATAATTCTGTAACTATCACGGCTATAAAGATATCGACAAAAGTTATTTTAATAGCAGTGAAGAAAAAAATAGAGTAAGATTCTGATGAGGACATTGCAGCAATGCTTCAGTAGGCGTAAATCTGAGGGTGAAGACAATGAAGAGTAGGAAAATACTCAACCCACTTCCTACTTAAATTATAAATGTTCAAATTTGTATGTCTGTCTCAATCATGCAAAATCGACTGATTGGTTTTGGATGAAATTTGACATATTTGACACATATAGTTTACTAGCCATGCCCCGCGGCTTCACCCGCTATGATCAAGTTAAAAAGACATTGACTTTCCCGTCGACGAAACGTTTGCTACACTCACAGATCTTTGTTCTTCATGGCGTGTACACACAGCTCGCCCCACATGTACCCGGCGACTGAGAACCCGTGGATGACCAGGGGATGATCGTTTTCGTTCGCGTGCATAAACTTCAGCAGGTCAGCTGTCACCAACTGAAAGGTAAGTTTACAATAGAACATCACTAAGATAAACATAAACGCTTTTCCACTAAGTTTCGTGACTTGTGTCGTGGGTGCCGAAAACATTTACATCACACACACAATCACACCCAGAACCGGAAATACAAATTTCGCTTGGGGAGAAAACTTGTGTTTCCACCGGAAATCGAACCCGATACCCGCTGCTTAGAAGGCGAACTCAACTAAGCCAACGGGCAGTTCAATCACTGATTTTATATGGGTATCGTATGTACTAATATTATAAATCCGAAAGTTTGTGTGTAAGTATGTTTGTTCCCTCTTCACGCTTTAACGGCTGAACGGATTTGGATGACATTTGGAATGTACACAGCTTATACCTAGGATTAACACATAGGCTACTTTTTAACCTGTTAATAGCGGGCGAAGCCGCGGGCACGGCTAGTATTAGATATAGTATGCCGCCAGAGGGCTCTGTATTGTTACATATCAATGTACTGGGGACAATTTTATTACTCAAAGCTTTTCCTCCAAAGGGATTCTGTGTTCAGTGTTGTTATTTGTCAAAAGTAATAGGGGAAATTTGCCTAAGCTTAGTCGGGAGACTCTACGTGTTGTCACTTGTCAAAAGTACAGGGGATGATAAGCCAAGTCTTTCCTGTCTGCATTTACTTATTTTTTTAACCGTAGTCTGTTCCCGTGCTATACTAATGTACTAAATTTAATTACGCTACGCAAAACTGTTAAATGATGTTTTTTCGTAAAACGCATGCTTATAGCGGGAAGCTATATTAGCCTGGTTATACTGTTTTGACGGCTGCCGTTGTTTGACTTCTATGGTTGTGACATACATTTTTTTTAAATTTGAGACTAGCTAGCTTTTGGCCACAATCTCACCTGATGGAAAGCGACGATGCGGTCGAAGATGGAGCACGCTTGCTCAGTAAATACCTATTCACTCTCTTCTTGAATAACCCCATATTATACTTTTCGGGAAACACAGTAGACGGCCGGGCGTTCCACTCCTTGGCAGTTCTCATAATGAAAGTGGAAGCGAAACGCTTCGTGCGAATGGTCGTAGTCAATGATAATCCAGCAGCTATACTTGAGAGGTACTCATATTCTATTCCTAGCGTGTATAATACCCTTTTACTACACCATTACTTACTAATAGTAGTCAAAGCTAGCCCATCACGATATGTATATTATGTGTAAGTGTGTAACTTTGTATGTAGAGAAATTTATATCAAGCTCAAGTCCGATCGTGTATGGAGTACTGCGGCCACCTGTGGAATGGATCCGCTAAGTACCATCTTGAAGCTCTTGAGTCCATCGATCGGCGAGCAAAAAGGCTCATTGGCCATGATAAGCTATTCGAGTCCAAGCTGCAGAGTCTCGGTCACCGACGTAAGGTCGCAAGCTTATCGGTATTCTACCGTTTACATTTTGGAGTGTCCGCAGGAATCACATGATTTAATTCCCCCTTGCCCTTTTTACCACCTAACAACAAGACAAACTGTCAAACGTCATCCTTATATGGTTGACATACCTCCGGTTCGCTTGAAGCGTTTTGTGCTTCTACGTTTATCATCCGTACATCGAGGGAGTGGAACTCATTGCCTGCGTCTTTGTTTCCCGAACGGTACAATCTGGGTGTCTTACAAGTCTAGAGTGAATAGGTATCTTCTAGGCAAACATGTTATATCTTCGGCCGCATCTTCACTTTACATCAGGTGAGATAGTGGTCAAATGCCTGCAAATGTAGCATTAAAAAAAACAGTTTATTCACGCTGTAACAGCTTGAATGAAATTTGTAATGTGTACATATTATTATACTCAAGATTGACTTAATTAACGAGGACAAAACCGCAGGGCACTGCCTGTATACGATATATATGACAATAGGTGACAATGATAGTGTGTCCACAACACGACAAGCCATGGTCGATACCGTGGCTGCATTCTATGTTTGGTTAGATGTTTTTGAGCAAATATCCTCATATCGTGATTTGTATTTGTGTACATGAAAATTAGACTTGTTATTATGTCATTACGTTGTTATATATTACTATCAAAATATCTGCAAAGTCATCGTCATTTAAACACCGGACAAGAAATAAAATGCAAGTCCCAGAAACATAATAAAGGTAAGTTAATTTAAACCGAGTCTAAATAAGGTTAAGTCACGCTATTTTAATAATGCGCTTTGTTCATGCCAAAGCACTTTGTTCGTCCGTCTGTCCGACTGTCAGAGGCATGTTGTCGTTCGCGCCGAACTGATATCACGCGGCTGCATTTTGCCTCATAGAGAAAAACTTTCGAGGCAAATTGATAACTTTTTTTCTTAATAATAATTGGTTGATTTTTGTGTTTGTTGTAATAAGAGGGTATAAAGGATATTATGTGCAAGTTTCAGCTTTAAATATGAAGCCATTTTTGAGATAGACCCCATGACAAAATAGGTCTAAAAACAGTGAAGATTTTCTCTATTAGGCAAAATGTAAGCGCGAGATCTCATTTCGGAAGGAACAACTAGTTAATAGATAAAATTTAAAATCCCTGTGACTGCAATATCACATCGACCCGTCGTATTAAGAATATAAGAAATCCTAAGGAATAATCTTGATGGAGACTAAGACCTATTGCCCATGGCTTGCCTACATTTCCCAATCGCACTCTTTTTCTACTTACTTCGACTACCAGCTAGTTTGTCATCGCACTGAGATATCTAAGACTATCAACAAATACCTGTCATGACCTGTATTAAATAGCAAAAGAGATACAGGATCACCTTGAAATATCCTCAATACTTGCAACCCACCTGAGAGCCTTTCATAGGCCACATGAGCTGCCACGGCGTGCACGACACACTGAGCACGTCGAATCCTTGTTCCAAATATAACGTGGCGTATTTCATAACGTGCTTTTGACGTGCCAGCAGCCAGTTGATCATAACGCAAAGTGGTCGGTCTACGCCTTTGTCCAACCTGAGGGAAATTATGAATCGTGATGAACAAAAATCCAGTGTTGAACTCGATGACTGAGGCTGACAAGCATGACAAATATGTATAGAGACATACTGCACAAGCACTTTCTTTCTGGCTACTACATAAATAAATAAACGCTTTCACACTCACAGCCCCACACTAAAACCTGACTTGTGTTGTGGGTGCCGGAAACATTTACATATCACACACACAACCAGAACCAGAAATACAAATTTTCCTTGGGGAGAAAATTTGTGTTCCCGCTGGGAATCGAACCCGATACTCTTGCTTTGAAGGCGAATGTTCATCCAACTGAGCCAACGGGCAGTTCAAACATAATACAGATATAACTAGGTTAAGATAGTTAATACATAAGTAACTAGCCGTGCCCCGCGGCTTCCCCGGCTATTATCAAGTTAAAAAGTAGCCTGTGTGTTAATCCTAGGTATAAGCTATGAACATTTCAAATCCGTTCAGCCATTAAAGCGCAAAGAGGG
This sequence comes from Lomographa bimaculata, assembly GCA_948107665.1. Classification (NCBI taxonomy): domain Eukaryota; kingdom Metazoa; phylum Arthropoda; class Insecta; order Lepidoptera; family Geometridae; genus Lomographa; species Lomographa bimaculata. The sequence goes on along the minus strand of OX403602.1, from coordinate 4,213,135 downwards.
AACAAACATACTTATACACATGCACATAAATTTCGGATTTATAATATTAAGTAGGATTAAAAAATGAATTTAAAAATGCGCCGTCGAGTTTCTTGCCAGGTTCTTCTTAAGATAGCTGTAAGACACATTGACTTTCATGAATGCCTCTTAGAGGTCCATATGAATAACGGTTTTGAATTTGATATTCAGGCACGTTTTTTTAAGTACATTCCTAAGCTTCACTAGTCCGACAACTACGCAGCAGTTCTTGACGTGAGAGAGTCAGTGTTTGATCTCTAAATACGAGACTATACTAGGTCCTGTCTAAGAGTAATCTTTGTCGATAGATACCAACAAGTATGTATTACTTAAAACTGTACGGGGCTTGAAAATAACGTGGCAATGCTGCGCTTTTTTTACTTTTTACTTACAGATATTTAATACACTGCTATAGCAACTGAGATTAATGTTCAGTATTTCTTGACAAAATTTTGTGTTCAATGGTAAAAAAAATAAACCGATACCTCGAGACTCATTAACACAGGCTCCTCTAGTTTTTGTCAATGACATGGAAGTCACCGACAAGACAAAAATGACTACTGAAGATTACCTACGTTTTCCAGTAAGTGGATCCACGTAATTTGCCGTTTTTTTTTGGAAAACCACAAAACATCCTACTAATTTATTCGACATGACTGAGGAATTGTCCATAAGGTCGTAGGTAACCACCTGATTAGCAATTGAGCCCATTAATAGTACATGCACATACCAATGAATCGATTCAGTGCGTTCTACTTATACATAGTCCAAGCAACTTCATACATAAATATACAAAAAAATTCCGTACATTGTAACGCTTTAGAAGGGTATATTTTAGTAAATAACGTGGCAGTTTATTTTATACCGAGTCTCGTACGTTTATAACGTTCTAAACATGTTAATATTTGTATGTTTTTAAGAGAACAGATAATAAAGTTGTTCACCTTAAGGTTATCGTCGCAAATCTGCTTAGAACATCTGCTCCACCCGTTACTTTGATTGTCCAAGTACTGTGTTGCACATCGCTCTGCGCCTCTCGCAGAAACTACCCGTTGCAATGTCATAATGTACGGTTCAGTTCACTGTACAACTAGTGAAAATCGTGGTATATTTTACTTGAAGTAAAACCAGATTATTCAAAACAGGATAGAAAAGATTTTATAAGACTGCTAACCTTTAACCTTACGCGATCAACGAACACGTTGAGTGGAACGGGTAAATGAGAGCCGGGAGCGTGGATGTCGCGATCGGTCAGGGAAATTAAACGGAACGTAGCGTTATACTAACTTCATGGTTTCCGGATCGGCCTTCAACTTGACCTTGTCGTTGCTGATGTACTGGATGTTCTTGGTGATGTCCTGGGAGTGAGCGTTGCGGTCGAAGCCTACCATCGCGACCGGCGCGCATGATAGCAGCGGTCGGAAGGGCGACTGGAATAGAAGACCACTTTTCATTTTAAAATATAAAATTATATAGTAAGCAGATGGCATTCCTGATTGGAAGCTATCACTTATGGACGTTAATGCAACATGTTTTGAACCCATGATAGCACAGCATCACATCATCATAGTAATAGCGAGTTTGTCTAATTATACTCTAAGACAGTCTTAATATCGCACAGTGAATATGGCGTGGTCTAATAGGCCCTTTAGCAAATAAACAGGCAGACAGACAGTCGCGGAAAGCGACTTAGTTTTATGCTATGTAGAGAAGAGCAGAGATGAATCAACTTACAGCCCATATCGGACACCTTATTAATTACTCAAAATCAAAAGAATTAAAATCGTTTATTCACATGGGCCCCAAAGAGGCACTCATGAAAGTTAATTCTACTGCCAGATTCGCAAAATTACAGCCATCTCGAGAAGAACCTGGCTCGGTGGCGCATTTTTTTTATCATTTATTAAATCAAATACATAATTATATTAACCTAGGTATACATATATTATGTAGTCGCTAGAAAGCGCTAATCCAATCAGTAACAGTTTTTGGACTTCGGACCTTAAAAACACAACAAACTAATTGTTATCACCAGACATGAAGATAATATGATACGATAAACAAAACCTTTCTTTTTGGTAACTATCGACTTTGCCCCGACTTATCTTCATCAATGGTGCTACGATAAGGTTGTAAGTACCTATACATTTGTAATTAGGAAATTTTGAACTGCCCGTTGGTTTAGTTGGGTGACCGTTTGCCTTCTAAGCAGGGGTATCGGGTTCGATTCCCGGCGGGAAAACAAGTTTTCTCCCCAAGGAAAATTTGTGTTTCTGGTTCTGGTTGTGATTGTGTGTGTGATGAGAATGTTTCCGGTAACCACGACACAAGTTATAGAACTTAGTTTGGGGCTGTGAGTCTAAAAGCGTTTATGTTTAAGTACACAATTTTTTATTTTTTTTTATGCTGAATAGGCAAGCATTTGACCACTATCTCACTGTGAACGATGATCACGGAAAGTGATGATGCGGTCGAGGATGTGACATGCTTGCCTAGAAGATACCTATAATTGCAGATAACTTTATATACACTTGATAATAACAGCATGCTTTTTAATTTATAAAGACACATGCACGTGTGCAGCTGATGCAACAGCACGTGCTTTAATCACCCTTAATTATGATTGCGAGAAATATTGGCTTCTAATTAACTGAATGTGGTGAAGAACGGTATATCTTCAACTATGTCTATATTATTGAGGCACGTGCGTACGGCCGTGCACACATACAAGCCGCGTTTGCTACCACTCTATGAAGATAACATACTTATTTATTTCTACTATGTCTATATTGTTAATTCTCCATATACTATTCCAATCGAATAGCGAAATAATAAACGCTTTCTCATTTATAGCAGCCGTTTATAATTATTGTAGCTTATCCTACTAATATTATAAATCCGAAAGTTTGTGTGTTAGTATGTTTGTTCCCTCTTCACGTTTTAACGGCTGAACATATTTGATGTTTTTTTTTTATGGTTTATAGACAAACATTGACCACTATCTCACCTGATGGAAAGTGATGATGTGGCCGATGATGTGACATGTTTATCTAGAAGATACCTATTCACTCTTGACTTGAAGACTCAAATTATACCCCTCGGGAACAAAGACACAGGTAATGAGTTCCACTGCTTCGCCGTACGGATGATGAACGTAGAAGCGAAACACTTCGAGCGAACTGTAGGCATGTCAACCATAAATGGATGACGTTTGACAGTTTGTCTTGATTTGGAATGTACATAGATTATACGTAGTATTAACACATAGGCTACTTTTTAACTTGATAATAGCGGGCGAAGCCGCGAGGCACGGCTAGTTTATCATAAATTCCAAATATCAGTAAATAATAAAAAATTGTATGGTCTATATAATCATTTTTGTGACATTGGACGCCCGACATGGGTCAACTGTAATAACATTACCTGCAAAAAAACTCGCGGATACTAACACTACAGTTTTTGCCAATAAAGAATTATTTTATTTTATCTTTGGGCACCACAGTTTGCCAGAAGCAGACACGGATACACACTCCAAACTTATATATATTTAAACGCTTTCACACTAACAGCCCCACACTAGTTCACTGACATGTGTCCTAGGTGCCGCCGGAAGCATTCACATCACACACACACACAATGATACTTAGAACCAGAAACTCAAATTTCCCTTGGGGAGCAAACTTGTGTTTCCATCGGGAATCGAACCCGGTGATTCACGGTTCGATTCCCGGTGGGAAAACAAGACGGACGCACTTATTTGCAATAAGCCAACGGACAGTTCAAAGAGCTTATTATGAAACGGATGAGTACATTAATGACAAGGATGCATGGAGGCAAACTGCACAAGCGCTTTCTAGCGACTACATAATATAGATATACCTGTAGGTTATTATATATTACCTATATTATAGGGTCCTGTATTAGTCATTTAAGAGTGTTTAATAAAATTAAAGAAAAAATGCGCCGCCGAGTTTCTTGCCAGGAAATGAATGAGAGATGAATTTAGTTTTGCAAATTTGACAGTAGTCATTCTTTCATCATTAGCATAGAAAAAATGTGTTTGGACGGCCCTTTTTTTCGTCGGAGGTTAAAAATAGTGTTTCCTAATCTTAATAGTTTTCAATTTTATCTGGAATTCAAGCTCGGTATCATATTAGCATAGCGTAACATATAGCATAGTATCATAGTAGAAATACGTTTGTACTATGATAGTATATTCGAAAAGATGCCTATAAGAAGCTGTGAAGTCTAGTGCGGTCTCGTGATCTTCCTTGAAGTGAAGTATAGCGTGCAGAAAAGCCGGTAACCACGTCCATTATCGCCAATTGGGACCACGGCCATAGGAAGACCTATTTTCGATTCAAAGATCGGATAGGTATGGAAGAATCTGTAGTACAAATCATCCACTAGGGACATTGCGAAAATATTGTAATGTCTGCGACACAATGGACGCACTTAGCTCGAACGGATGGCGTGCGGGACGCGGGCGCGGGCGCCTCCCGTACCCGCACGCTAATCCGGTCGAACCAAATGTGTCCAGTGAGTAGCAGCCATAAAACTTCATAATGACGTAAAAACAGGATTAGGAAAAAGTTCTGTCCAAGTCTGTCTCGAACTTGAATGTAGTTAGTTCGCCCATCACGGGAATTTCGAAGACTTATACCCATTTTTGGCGCTTTGACTATTGTAATTTTTTTCAGTATGCTTATATTTTATTATCATTAGTGCTCCAAGACCTTCTTATCAAATTTCATTACTATTTGCCAACGGGAAGTACCTTAGGTTTTAAGTTATACGCGAGTATCAAAATAAGTAAATTATATCAATAAAAATATTGTATCAAAATAAGTTAATTGCGGCATATACTCGTATCACAGTATGTTTTACCCGATTGCATGACACAAAGGAGGGGATTGTGTTTATTAGCTTAGGTATGTTTGTTCCTCAAAACTATCTCTCAAACTCATAAGCCGATTTTGATGATTCGTTAATTGACTTGTCTTCATCTTGCGAGTGTCACTGAAGACATGATAGCAATCAATATCCAATATGGCCACAAACAGACGCCATATTGTGTAAAAAGTTGACGAACTATATTAAGTAGGGGTATCATTGAATAGTTATTTTAACATCATCTTTAGGTTTCTACATAGTTTTTCATTTCGAAGGACCATTTAAGATCTATAACGATTTACAGTTGCCTAACAACCATTCTCAATTAATTTTTTACCAACTTCAAAAAACGAGGAGGTACTATATTCGACTGTATGTATGTTTTTTTTATTTCTCCCCCATTTCAGGACCGATTCTCGAAACTCTTTTTGTTAGGTAGAATATACTTCAGAGATGGTCCCATATAAATTTAATCGAAATCGATCAATCTAAAACGAAAATATAAGCGGTGAAGGCGGTTTTTTAAGCTTTACTAACGTTTAACTTAACAATGCTGTGATTCAGTTCTTATACATATAATCGTTTAATATGTATATTTTAGTTTTATTTATCTTTTTTTTTAATTTAATTTAGTCATACAAAAATTTTTTGAATAGTGCCACATTTTTACCAGCGTTCGCTTTTCAACCATGAGTGGTTGACTAGTAGAAAATGCTTTTAGCGTTAAGTCCACCCTTTGTACCTTTTTGGGCAATAAAGAGATAAATAAATATTATTAATTTATCTTATTAACAAAAACGTGCATAATTAAAAAAAAGTTGGGTTTTCTAATATTTAACATATACACTTCCACACTCACAGGCCACACAAAGTTCGACGATACAGTGGGTGCCGGAAACATTCACATCACACAAACAAATTACAACCAGAATCAGAAACACAAATATTCCTTGGGGAGAAACTTTGTGTTTCCGCCGGGAATCGAACCCGATACCCTACTTAGAAAGCGAACCTAACCCTACTAAGCCAAAGGGCAGTTCAATTTTAGTATATTGACTTGTTCCTTTTGACGTACGGAATGCCAAACAGAAAATTGCGTGCATATCATGATCCAGACAGACTGCCACGCCGAACAAATGGGTGGAGAGCAAAAACGCAAGTTCAATGTCATCCAAGTCATCGCACGGCGGACGCGTGGCCCTGAACATGATTATTAGCTTATCTTGTATCGACGGACGCGATCATTGTAGGTACGTAGAGTATGTACCTACCATATTTCGTTGACTTCTAGAGGTGGAAACTTCAAAATGTTTCTGAAATTTAAGTTTTCAGGAATACATCCGGTAATATTACCTAAAACTTTCAGTGATACCGACAATTTTAGGAGTTCTTTTAAATGATTATTAAGTATACAAAAAACAGCATTTGGTGATAACTTTGACTAAAGGTACCTACCTATATTACTAGGTTTTATGATGCGGAGTAAAAGATAAAAATAATATTCGCTCGCTGTTTTCATTGTGCTCATTAACCTTCGTATGCTTTTCAACCGACTTCAAAAAAGGAGGTTCTCAATTCGAATGTATTTCTTTTGTATGTATGTTACGCGATATCTCCGCCAATTATAAATCGATTCTGATGGTTTTTTTTTGTTTGGTAGATTATACTTCAGTGGTCCCATATAAGTTTTATCAAATCGGTCAAGCCAAAACCAAAATATAAGCGGTGAAGTCGGTATCTTTAAGCTTTGCTTGCGTTTAATTATATAATACGCTAATTGGATAAAAACATGATTTCTTTAATTCAATTGCCGAGAATTTTCAGACCAGCTAATTAGTTGTTATTTTAAATATACAAATATTTTTTAAAACTTTCAAAGTAGCCAGAACCAATTCTTACGACCAGTAGTAGAATGGAAAAAAATATTTTCCAGTATAACTACCAATCGAGATAGTAGCAACACGGAAAAATATTTTTTACCCATACTACTACTATAAAACACACGACACAAGTAAGTCATCGAACTTAGTGTAGACTGTGAGTGTGAAAGCGTTTATGTTTATGTTATACAAGATACGCGTGAAAAACATAACTCTTCCATGGCAGTCGATAAAAAACAAATGACAATGTGCAAGACTGAAAACAAATGACGCACGCGTTTGGTTCGATTGGACGGGCACACACCCGCATCCCCGCACACCGTCCGTTCGAACCAAATGTGTCCAGTGTGTTGCAGTGGAAACTATGGAGCCGCAGGATTCACTCACAAAATGGTAGAACTCGTATTTTAAAAGTGTCAACTTGTCGCTGTGACCTCGTTTCTATCATGCCTTTTCATATAAGATCTATATTTAAATGCCATAATTAATAGCCAATTGTTGCACCATATCCTCAATTCATATAACATCTAATACAAGTACTAACCAATAGTCGTACCGCCTAGTGATTCTATACCAACATTATTATGATTTATGTTTATGAGTAATAAAACAAATGTGTATGTAGATTTACCACTACATATAAGTACACATCTTTATATATATTCTTCTGTACGTGTGTATGTCACTGAACTCCTCCTAAACGGCTGGACCGATTTGAATTTTTTTACCGACTTCCCAAAAAGGAGGAGGTACTCAAGTCGACTGTATTTTTTTTTTATGTTTCTTACTTCTAATCTTCTCTCCACGTGAGCCGATTTCGAAATTTTTTTTTTACTTTGGAAGATGTTGCTTTCTGATTGGTCCCATTAAATTTTGATCCAGATCTGATCAGTAGTTCTTGAAATATCGTCAATAATGTCTATTTTGTGACGAATAATGCGTGCTTTGACGATGTTCTGGTTTTCCGACTTCAAAAGTTACCTCACAGCTTCTTTCGCTGTGAGCCGATTTTGATGATTCTTTTTTTTATTTGAAAGCTGGTGGATCAAGGTTCCGATGATAAAGCGGTGAAGTCGAATTTTTTAAGCTTTGCTTGCGTTCAATTATTTTTGTATGCGTTTGGGTGGCGCCCTGGATGGTTTAGATTCACAAATCAGCCCGGCAGATGGCGCTGCAGGGGTCCGCTAGCGGAAAATGCACACGGACGAAGCCGGGGCGGATCACTAGTATATATATATATATATATATATAAAATAATAATAATAACACATGCTTATGTATATATTCGCATTTATGATTATATTTGTATTGGCATATTGCATTCAAACCGTCATCCCATAGAATAATTAGCAGTAGTGCTGTTATTACAATCATATTATTATTGTTATATGGCACGTGCGATGTGCCTATCTTTTCAACTGACATTAAAATAGGAGGTTCTCAATTCGACTGTCTATTTTTTGTATTTATGTTACGCGATATCCCGCCAATTATGAACCGAATTTGATGTTTTTTTTTTGTTTGGTAGAGTATACTTCAAAATTGTATCGAAATCGGTCAAGCCAAAACCGAAATGTAAGTGATGAAGTCGGTTTTTCTAAGCTTTGCTTGCGTTTCAATTATAGTATATATGTATAATTCTTCTGTGCGTGCGTATGTGACCGAACTCCTACTAAACGGCTGGACCGATTTTGATGAAATTTGTTGTGTGTTTAGGTGGATTCAGGAATGGTTTAGATTCAAGCAGAATAAAAATAAATTCACAAAAAAAAATACGATTAAAATAATATTTTTCTCTAGGAATACGTCTTTGATTTGGTAAAGTACTAGGCAAACATAAAGATAAGGGAGGTTATAATTTAGTCAATAAGCTTTTAATATGGTATTTAAGTTCTAGGCAACCATAAACGTGAGAGGTAATAGGCTTATTTTATTTAGGTGGCATCGCAACGTATGTCAGCTATAGCTAGTAATAATGTAGAACTCGTAAAATAGGTTTTTTTTTATTCGAGATTGGCAAGCTTTTGACCACTATCTCACCTGATGGTAAGCGACGATGCGGTCGACAATGGAGCAAGCTTGCCTAGAAGATACATATTCACTTTTTTTTATTCGAGATAGGCAATCTTTTGACCGCTATTTCATCTGATGGAAAGTAACAATGCAGCCGAAGATGGAACATGCTTGCCTAGAAGGTACTAATTCACTCTAAACTTGAAGACACCCAGATTGTACTGTTCAGGGAACAAAGACGCAGGAAATGAGTTCCACTCCTTCGCTGTACGGATGATAAACGTAGAAGCGAAACGCTTCGAGCGAACTGGAACTTGGGAAGAAAACTTGTGTTCCAGCCCGGAATCGAACTCTGCTTCGAAGGCGAACGCTCACCGTGGTATTTTTTTTTTAGTAAATACACTTGATACAATTAGAGAGATTATGACACTAATATTATAAAGAATAATAATATTTATAAAGCATGTTTGTTCTCTTTTAACGGTTTAACGGATATGGATGAAATTACGAATGTACATAGCTTATACCTAGGATAAACACATTTTTCACTTGACAAACGCGGCCGGGCTTGTAAAAGGTATACTTTCGAGTATATTCTCAACTATGTACATAGAATTCCACTAATCCTACTAATATTATAAATCCGAAAGTTTGTGTGAAAGTGTGAAAGTGTGTATGTGTGTAAGTATGTTTGTTCCCTCTTTACTTTTTAACGGTTGAACGGATTTAGATGAAATTTGGAATGTACATAGCTAACATAGCTTATGCCTAGGATTAACACATAGGCCATTTTTTAACTTGATAATAGCGGGAAAAGCCGTGGGGCACGGCTAGTATACATATAGATGTGTATATTTACGTACGTATGTCTGTATGCTCGTTGTTACGTGAAACCAAGCGTGGAATAACGCGGGCAGAACGATTGTGATCGCGCTCCCAGTTTCAGTGGAAGTTTCCAATTAAAACGTATTCTATACCTAACTGAGTCAACTAGCGCTTATCTGCTGCCTAGTTGAAATTCTACGATGCGGGAATCAAGTTCTTTTGCTGGCCGAAGTACATTTTTAGCGTACCGTATCTCAAGAGGTGAAAAGGAACCGTGATAAGGATCAGTTAGTTGTTAATTGTTGTATTTCTGTAAAGACATTTATTCTCAGGAAAGCGTGGATGTATGAAGTTAAAAATAATTACAAATACATTGGTCCCTCGCTAGCTAAAGAAATCAAGTTTCTAAGTCAAAGCAATAAAAAATTCGGCCATTTGTGCCGCATATACGTACTATTTTTTAACTCGAACAAATAAATTACGATAATCTTTCTAATTACTTTTACGATAATCTTTCTAATTAGTAACTTAAGTTACAACTATTGTACGTCCGAAGAGGACAAACTGTTTGAGTCAAATTGTATATTACCATCTGCTTTTGTACACAGTTATAACAATAACATTTTCTTATTCTTATTCTTATTCTAAATCGAAACCCTAAGTTCCGTAGATCCACGAAATTTGGCAAGAAGCAAGGTCTCAAAGCACAAGTAATAGAAAAAAATTAAAGCCTTTTTTACACGCTTTTAATTAGCTTCACTTGGATGTATGTTTGTTACTCCTTTGGACTTGATTTTGACCCACTTCAATTCAAACCGTCAGATTTCATTTAAACTTCGTAGACTTATCGAAGACCGATGACAATGCAAAAATATGTATTTTTTTTATTTATTTTTAGTTTTTTTTAACTATTATATTTATTCAAATCTAAAAATCTTTCATTTGTAAATAAAAGTAGGAAAAAAGTTAACGAAAAAACGGGCAGAACTCTTAGTAGAGAATCTCTAATCACGCATATACGTACGTGTATAATATATAGGTCTAGGACCTATGATATTATAAAAAACGCAAGCACTTTACGTGCGTCACAGATGCCAGTCCAATTGTAACTAAATCAAATTTTGTGCGTTACACCTAATTTATACAGTCCACGTCTTAGGAGCTAGTTAAATATCTTCACACTTTCAATAAAATCATTGGCATTATACCTAAAAAAGACGTATCTGCATTTTTGACAAAATTGAGTTATATACATCAACGGAATCAGGAAAAATAGATGTAGATGCGTCTATTTTTCATATTTTATTTTAAAATATTCAAACAACGTATTTTTTTAATTTAAAATATTCAAACGCAACCTCATAAATCTTACTTTTAATTTAGACGCATCTGCTAAAAGTCATAACATACACTGGTTCATTCCCGGTCGTCCCCACACGGTCGTCCCCACTGGGTACGAGTGGGAAAAAAAAGTTTCGTTCGTCCCCAGTGGTGACGATTGGAACTTTTTATTTCCCACTCGTTCCGCTATAGACCGAGAGTCTAAATGCAATAATCGCAACATTATAGTTAAAAATAATTAAAAAGGCCTTAGTTCTAACACTTTATTGTGGTGAATGTGGTGTATTATAGACATTCAACCTAATTTACAATAATTTAAGAAAACATTAAGGAAATAGGCAAACAAAAAAAATATATAACAATTAAAATACATATTTTAAATAAATCTTTTTATTTAAATATTTGAATCATTTAAATATTTATATTTTTATCATTAATCATTTAAATATTTGAATCATTTTTATTTAAATTAAATATTGAAATGTTTGTTTTTTAAAATCATTCAAAAGTGATAATTTTGAGATCAGCCGAGTTTTTTTTTTACAGAACTGATTAGAATTTTCAAAAACTATTATAGGAACTTTACCTGTAATAATATTAATAATTGTAAATAAATTGATTATCTGTGATACATATTTTTTCCATTTATACTATATATGGTGGATCAATATTTTTAATAAGTTGTTATCTGTGATAAGCACCTTAAAACTGCATAAAATATTATAAATAAGTTGATTGTCTGTGATACGACCCTTATAACTGTAAGAATTATTGTAAATTCGTTAATACTGTACTAATTACCTTAGTCTTTCAAAATTATTTTCAATCAAAAACATTGTTCAGTCTTGCTCAGAAAGTCGTAATTAAAGTATTTTAACAATCCGTGAAATCTCTTATTGAAATCCCTATGTATTTTGACTCTTGGCCTATAGCGGAACGAGTGGGAAATAAAAAGTTCCAATCTTCACCACTGGGGACGAACGAAACATTTTTTTCCCACTCGTACCCAGTGGGGACGACCGTGTGGGGACGACCGGGAATGAACCCATACACTAAATAGTAAGGACATTTCTGATGTATATAACTCAATTTTGTCAAAAATATCAGTTACGTCTTTTTTCCTCATGACGGCAGTAATGCCTATTACAGATTTACGTTGAAGTAGTTAAAAATTATCTTTCTCAAGAGCTACCACCATAACTATAGTAAGTAATTATGTTGTAGTAAGTAAATTATGGTGCAGGTTCAATGTCAAGGTGGTACTGATAATTCACTACACGTATTTTTTATAGTATAGGTAATTGATTGTCGCACGATTTTTTGTAATTGTTACTGTAATACTATTATACTATGTGCTGTGCTCTCTCTATCAAAAACAAGTATTACTTCAAGCTAAAATCAAACTTTTACCAGTTGAATATAAAAATGGACTAAAAACTTATACAGGGTGGTCCAAAAGTCGTGGATCAAACGCAACTAGGGGTTAGATGGGGTCACCAGCTGCAAAAAGTTGTTCTACGGGAGGTTCTTAAGGTCAACCCCTGCAGAGTTATAATTTATTTTGTTTTTATGAGAAAATTGACTTTTTTTTTACTAATTCTTATTAAAATTAGAAAAAATCTACATCCTGTATCTTTTTTATAATTTTCACTAGATTGGTACTGATCAGTCCTTGCGTTAGACATGCTATTTATGTTTGTTTATTGGTTGTGTTGAAGATAACATTAAGTTTTACGATTTTTGTTTTTCTCAAATCATAACTTTTTATTTACTTCGGGCCCCTCTGTGAAAAAAAAATACTCTACCGAAAAGTGACCCTGTATTACAAGTTTTGGCGCATTTAATAGGGATTCTGAAAAGGTATTACACATGGCTACAAGTGGCTCTAATATCTTTCTAGTACGATTATTCGTAGCAAGGCCAAAGTTAACCCAACCATAAAACTCGATTAGGCTTATTTAAAAATAAACTGGAACTAATACAATTAATGACAAAGACTCTCTGCCTCTCTTTTACACTAACCATTTAATCCTTTGTCAATAAAAGGCCGGTTCACCCGTCAGATCAGGTAGCGATATCTTTTCTAGGAAACAAAGGCCGGGCCGGCGCGGCCGGGGCGGGGGCCGGGGGAATGCGCGTGAGCATGTTTTTTTAGAATGTTTAGTGTTCTTTAGTGACTCGCTTCCTGCCTGTGAGTACGCACGTGTTCTTTTTCTCGGTTTTACGACGACTTGTGATCAGTTTCTTTCCTTTGACCTACGCTTTGTTTTTCGGACTTGTGATAGATTGCCTACCTGTGACCAGTGCTGTGTGAATCGGACGGATTGGCTAAAAAAGTGGACAGATGGCTGCTGCGAGGAGAGAATACACCCAACGGGAGTATGCAGAAATGCATTACCTGTATGGCTTTTGTGACGGTAATGCCCGGGCTGCTGCCAGGGAATATCGTCAACGCTACCCTAACCGTGATCGTTTTCCGGACTACAGGGTCTTTATGCGCGTACATAATTCGTACATGGAGGGAGTCTTACCCGGTCAGCATGCTCCGAGAGCAGGCAGACCTGTGGTGCAATTTGAAAATGAAGATGAAGTGCTGAGAGAATTAAGATTGGATCCTAGTATAAGTCAACGCCAAATATCCCGTAATCTCGGGATTCCAAGATCGACGGTGCAACGTGTCATTAACAGAAACAAATATCACGCCTACCACGTGCAAAGGGTGCAAGCTTTGCTGCCCGGTGACTATGAACCTAGAGTGCGGTTTTGCAGAGAGATGCTAAGATACCACAGAGAGGATCCGCAGTTCTTCAACAAGGTTTTATGGACGGATGAGTCAACTTTTAGAAGAATGGGAGTATTCAATATCCACAATCTACATTTTTACTCCAGAGTGAACCCCCATATCATAAGAAATGATCGATTCCAGCATCTGTTTGGTATTAACATGTGGGCTGGTATAATTGGCCAGCAGTTGGTGCTGCATGAAATGCCAGCAAGGCTGAATGGTGCTCAGTATTTAAATTTTTTGCAAAATAATTTAAACCATATTCTTAACGAAGCTGAAGTTCCAGAAGAAAGAATAGCAGAAATGTGGCTGCAACATGATGGCGCCCCGCCTCACTACGCTCGAGCAGTTAGAGATCATTTGAACGAGCGCTTCCCCAACCGGTGGATAGGTCGAGGCGGTCATATTGCGTGGCCACCCCGGTCGCCCGACTTAAATCCATTAGATTTTTTTCTTTGGGGCTATTTTAAAGAAATAGTTTACCAAGGAGAGAACAATAGCGAACAAGAACTACGACAAAAGCTCGAATTTGCTAGGGTACAAGTTACTAACAACAGAGGTGCATTCCGTAGGTTACGTAGGAATTTTATTAGACGGTGCAGATTATGTATTATGGTCAGAGGCAGGAATTTTGAGCATTTATTGTTATTATATTTATAGTATTTTATTTTTATTTTTATTTTATTTTTATTTTTTTATTTTATTTTTATTTTTATTTTATTTTTATTTTTAAATTTTATTTATGAGTAATTATTGGACTGGGATGAGAGAGAAAAAAAAATATTTTTTTTTGTTTATTTTTTCTTTCTTTGTTTTTAATTTTACTAAATATGTATAATATACTTTTAACTAAATTAGTTTTACTTTTTTGTTAAAAATTTTAGAAATGTAGGGTACTGGAGGAGGCGATTTGGGAAACTGTAAGGCCTTCTCACAGTTAATATGTAATGATAAATAAATAAATAAATAAATAAATTGTAAAATGTTTTGCTTAATAAAACAATTATTTCACAATCGTTGTTTTGTTTTTTCGTCCTAGAAAGATATTAGAGCCACTTATGGCCATGTGTAATACCTTTTCAGAATCCCTATTAAATGCGCCAAAACTTGTAATACAGGGTCACTTTTCGGTAGAGTATTTTTTTTTCACAGTGGGGTCCGAAGTAAATAAAAAGTTATGATTTGAGAAAAACAAAAATCGTAAAACTTAATGTTATCTTCGACACAACCAATAAACAACCATAAATAGCATGTCTAACGCAAGGACTGATCAGTACCAATCTAGTGAAAATTATAAAAAAGATACAGGATGTAGATTTTTTCTAATTTTAATAAGAATTAGTAAAAAAAAAGTCAATTTTCTCATAAAAACAAAATAAATTATAACTCTGCAGGGGTTGACCTTAAGAACCTCCCGTAGAACAACTTTTTGCAGCTGGTGACCCCATCTAACCCCTAGTTGCGTTTGATCCACGACTTTTGGGCCACCCTGTATAACCAGAGAACTTGTCAAGACGAATCAAACGAGCTCAAACTCGATGGGTTTATCTTGTTTTGTTCAGTCCTATGGCCGTCTTCCGTCTCCATTATCAGACCAGCTCCATTCTACCATATCATTGTATTGTCACCGAATATAAAACATTACATAAACGCTTTCACACTCACAGCCCCACACTAAGTTCGACGATTTGTGTCGTGGGTGCCGGAAACATTCATATCACACACACAATCACAATTAGAACCAGAAACACAAACTTTCCTTGGGGAGAAAACTTGTGTTACCGCCGGGAGTCGAACCCGATACCCCTGCTTAGAAGGCGAACGCTCACCCAACTAAGCCAACAGGCAGTTCAAATATACATAAGTATACCAAATTTGAGTCCAATCGGACGTCAGGAAGTGGGTTTAATTTAGCTTGCAAGATTTGTTTACAGACCGACTGATGAAACTAAATAAAAGCTTGTAAACAGTAGCGCATTTCAGGATTTTGTTACATGAAGTACGTCGTAACCTTGAATGTAGTTCTAGAACCACTTTCCTTAAGGGGCCTGCGGAGGTTGATTTGTCCATACAATCGTAAAACCGAAAATATTTATAATTCAAGATAAACCACCATACTGTGCTGTTATTCAGATTAAAAACATATTATTCTAGGTTCCTGGATAGTTTTTATTCCAAAATACAAGTCTTTGAACTTAGTGTGGGGCTGTGAGTGTGAATGCGTGGAATGCTAAATGCGTAAAATAATTACCTAAAGCGAAATATAAACCAATTGATTTTCACACATAATAACGACGTAAATGTCGCATCTTTAACTTATTCGTTTTGTATTAAAAACTAACACATTTCTTTTGTAATTACAACAGGACCATAGATTATCATTTCAAGGTACTATTAATCCGAAAAACAATGGCTAAACATTACATTTTCATTCATAATTTTTGGTATTACGGCACCTATCATAATTTTTTCGGTCGGTAGTGCTATCGCATCAAGCATGGGCACAGTTTTCCAGTTAAACAGAGACAGTCTATAGATCGTTTCACAGACTCCCCGGCCTCTTAAAGACTGCGGTTAAAACGTGGTAGGAAACTAGTTTGGACTCAAGAACCATGTGGAAGTAATGTCTCAACGTATGTTAGGATTTCCTCAAGTTTGTAAACACCGTGACAAATGCATTTGATGAGCATATAATAAAATAAAATAATAATATTATGTAGTATATTTATTATTCTAGTCTATCTAAAGCGTGCGGTCTTAGTGTTATCGGAAATAAATAAATAGAAAAACAAACAATTAAAACAAACAAACGCATTCGCACTCACAGCCCCACACTAAGTTCAAAGACTTGTATCGTGGGTGCCGGAAACATTCACATCACACACACATTACACCCAGAACCAGAAACACAAATATCCCTTAAGAAGGAATTTGTGCTCCTGCCGGGAATCGAACCCAGGACCCACGGCGCAGAGGGCGGACACCTGTCCACTGCGCCAACTGGGTCGTCAAAAAAAACGTATGTACACTCTCATCCCCACACCAAGTCTGAAAACTTGTATCGTGGGTGCCGGAAACATTTACCTATCACACACGCAATCACACCCAGAACCAGAAGCACAATGTACCTTGGGAAGGAATAATGTGCTGCCGGGAATCGCATCCAGGAATAATGTGCTGCCGGGAATCGCATCCAGGAATAAAGTGATGCCGGGAATCGCATCCAGGAATAAAGTGATGCCGGGAATTACATCCAGGACTCTTAGCGCAGAGGGCGCAGACATGCCCACTGGGCCAACTGGGTCGTTGAATCCTACTTCCTACTAATATAAATGAGAAAGTTTGTGTGTGTGGGAATGTTTGCTACCACATATCTCCGTATCGAATAAACCGATTATGATTAAATTTAGAATGTAGATAGTTTAGGTTCCGGAATAACACAGGCTGCTCTTTAACTTAATTAACGCGGGCGGAGCCGCAGGGTACGGCTAGTATTGAATAAATAAATAAAAAGCGTTTTTGATGCAGACCCCGGGACAAAAAAGTTCTGAAAACAGTGACTTTGGTGGCCTACCAAATTGTTATTTCACAACATAGATATTTTCTTAAACCGGTTTCGTACACTACTCGAAAAGCTCTTTTTAACGATACTCCACAAGGGTATATAAAACAATAAATATTAGTTTGCTCCCCACTTACATGTATGAGTGCCCCCTTAATATTTTCATTTATATCATTTCAATTGTCATTTCTAGCTTTGGGCCATAGTTTTACATATTCTCTGAGAATTCGAAGTTATTTACTTGTACGGTTAAGACGCTAGATGCCTTTGACAGACGGATGGACGGACGGACAAAAAAAGTGCCGAATCACACAAATAAATTTAGAGATCTCGCTTCGCTCGATCAAAAAACTAAAGCTACTGTTGCTGCCGATTGTACAGTACACGTGATTATATGAGACTTCCTTGTTTGTGTGCGTAGAAGTGCAGCATAAACTATTTTCCTTTGCACCCACGCAGTGCGCTGTGCACTAGTTACTTTGTTGTATTAGTTCTATACCATCCAAGGTCGTTTATATTTCGATCGGTAATTTATATCTACAAAGAATCCATTATAATTATAATTATAATAATATTATAAATCCGAAAGTTTGCGTGTAAATGTGTGTGCAAGTGTGTAAGTATGTTTGTTCCCTCTTCACGCTTTAACGGCTGAACGGATTTGGATGAAATTTGGAATGTACATAGATTATACCTAGGATTAACACATAGGCTACTTTTTAACTTGATAATATTGGGCGAAGCCGCGGGGCTCGGCTAGTAATATTATAAATCCGAAAGTTAGTGTGCAACAGTCTTACTTATAAACCCCTCTTAATTTTTAATCAATTGCTTAGCTTCAGTTTAACAAAAATTTCACTCATAAACGCGATTTAGCGTTAAGTAATGCTTAAATAGTTGTCAAAATTAAACACCGCTATTGCCTTGTTTAAAACTCACTAAGAGACAAGATGGCGGGTCTTATATCTTTAAATAATAAATGTGTCAAAACTTTTTACGTAAGGCGGAAAATTGTTTACTTCGACAACCGTTGAATGTCACCTGTCTTTGATTTTCATTTCAATAGATTAATAAAACCCAAGGATGTTGTAGCTAAAGTAATAGGATGGATAACTGACAAACTTACAGTGCCGAATATCAAACATGCATGGAATCTTATCACAACTGACTTAGAGCGTATTTACAATGTCAAATCGTTTTATCAATTGCATAAAGAACCAACCGTGGTTGCGGTCCCGACGAAATCGGGTGAAAGGTACGAAAAGACCCCTGTGTCCCTCTCGCACAGAGCGACTAGTTCTAAAAAAGTTTCCAAGTGGTAGAAATTGTAGTCTGTAGTAATAATAAGATCTTATCTGTCGTAATTATTTGTTTAATCGAAACCTTACAGAATATGTTTCTAAATGCCCTACCTACTATCAAACTATTCTCAATAAACCGTTTTTTTTTCCTAATAGCATTAGATTTTATGATATTATTTTTGTTATGTGGGTATACAAGCCAAGCTACACAACTACATCCCCCATTTATAAACATATTTTGTAAAAACAAAATAAAGTTATACTACTATCATACTTCCTACTAATATTATCAAGGCAAAAGTTTGTGAGTGTGTTTGTAGTTTGTTCCTTCTTGATGCTCAATTATGATTATATTAATGAATACGTTTGTAAATATGGAATATGTATACATTTTTATTTGATTGTTGCCGTTAATACATTGCCGGAAAGAAAATTTTCCTTCATAACAATACATCTCATATCGAAATAAATAAGCATTGGGAAATGCAATCTGGTTTTTTTTGACGATGTGACGATGAACTTTTGACGACTATCTCACCTGATGGTAAGCGACGATGTGGTCGACGATGGAGCAAGCTTGCCTAGAAGATACCTATTCACTCGCGACTTGATGACTCCCATATTGTACTCATCAGGAAACACAGACTCAGGTAAGGAGTTCTATTCCTTTGCGGTTCGCACAATGAATGTAGAGGCAAAACGGCACTAAGGTGCGCATTTGTGGAATGTCCACCATATAGTGGTGTCGCTTAGCAGTTTGTCTGCTTGTCCGACGATAGAACGGGGATGGGGGAACTAGATCGTGCAGTTCCTTAGCACACTCACCAAAATGTAAGCTGGTACTTAGCTGAACCGTCCCAAAGATGAGAACAGTACTCCATACATGATCGGACTTGTGCTTGATACAAATTGAGCAACTGTCCCGGTGTGAAGTATCGTCTCACCTTTGCAAGGATTCCCAGCTTTTTTGCAGCTAGTTGGGTTTTTGACTCGATGGAAGTACCAAAATTGAGCTTTGAAGTTAGAGTCAAACCGAGTAACTCGAGATGGTCAGTTACTGGTAGGGATACATTTCGGAAAGTTGGAGTCAGTTCAAATTGACTCCGTATAGCGGAGAAAAAAAGTTTAGCAAATTTAAACACAGCGATTTTGAAAAAACAAATAGAATTAAAGGAAAGTTGACCAATCAGTGACCTCAAAAATGTGTAACTTAGTCACGATCAGCTTAGCCAATAGCGAGCGTTTTGCTATTTTGAAATTCCCATCCATTTTATTTATTAAAACTCCTAATATAAAGCAATTAAAGAAGAAAATCATGTTATGGGTGTAATTTTATATAAATAAAGATTAAAAAAAAAAACTTGACCTGTATGTAAATTGTATAATCATTTCCTATTGATAATTCATAGCGTTGTTATATTTTTCTTATATAACTATTATAGGCCAAAATGTTTGCTTGAAGATGAGTTGATTGGCTTGAAAAATTTAGTAATTTTTAATTTTGCATTGGGTCACACTCTACGACAATAATTTGTACACAACAATTTGTGTCAGTAAGATGTCATAAAAGTTAGGGCTTACCTTCATTGGATTTTTTATGGATATATTGATGATCAAGCCGTGCCGCCCCGCAGCTTTGTCTGCGTTTATCTAGTTAAATATCAGCCTATTTGTTAATCCTAGGCATGGGCTACGTACATTCCAAATTTATCAAAATTAATTCAGCCGTTGCCGCGTGAAGAGAAAATAGACATACTTAAATAATGTCACAATTACACACAAACTTTCGGATGCATAAATTAGTTTGATATAAGTATGTAATAATAATATTTACCAAGATTCTGACATATCAATGTAGTAATAATATCTGTCATCGATTTATGGATTATCTTTATTCTAGGATACAAATTTAAAGATGGGTTGTAAATGTATCTAGAAGCTTATTACAACAATTTTACAGCACATATCTCCGCCATTTTGAAAAATATCGAACCTGCTCTTACAGTCGGATAAGCGGACGAAGCCGCGGATAGATACTAGTTAATATATATAATGTTAATTAAATTTAAATGCATTTTGAAACATCAGTGTGGATTTTAATCACGCATATAGTGTATTTTAGTTTATCTTTATGAATGACATAATAATATTTTTATTAGATATCATATTGTAGCATGATTACACAGTTAAATATCACTCAAGTAGAACATAATTCAAATGGCTCAAAAGGTTATCCCACAAATCTCAAAATCAGGGTTACCCTAAAGAAAAAGGACACAGAGGTTTTTTGTGACCTCTCACTAAGACACAGATTTTCGGCGGAGTCGTCCCTCCTTTTACAAACCGTAGGTTTGTTTCCTATCTCGATGATAAAACCATATTTTTGACAGCTGTATTCGTATAATTTCACTTTTAGTTGACTATTTTGGTTATAATCTGTGGCGATCGTGTAAATTTCGATTATTTTCGATTCTCTGTGCGTTTCTCAGCTAATGCGGCCGAAGATGAAGCATGCTTACCTAGAAGATACCTATTCACTCTAGTCTTGAAGACTTATACTGTTCAGGGAACAAAGACGCGGGCAGCGTATAAACGTTTTCACTCCCACACTAAGTTCGATGACTTGTTTTGTGCGTGCCGGAAGCATTCACATCATACACACAATTACACCCAGAACCGGAAATACAAAACTTCAATTGGGGAAAAAACTTGCGTTTCCACCGGGACTCGAACCCGATACCCGCTGTACAGAAGGCGAATCCCATCTAAGCCCTTGGCCACTTCAATGCCAGTAAAATAAAAGGGAACATTTTTGCATTGTTCTAAAATATTTAAAATGCCATTTCAGTTTACTAACTTATCTTTAACATAAACGCTTTCACACTCACACTAAGTTCGTGACTTGGGTCGTGGGTGCCGGAAACATTCACATCACACACAATCACAACCAGAACCAGAAACACATTTTTTTCTCATTCCCATTTCATCTCTTTAAAAAGATTATATACAAGATACTCCGTGTACCTATTTCCTTTCAAAGAAAACTTCTAACATGGCGCTAGGCCAATTATAATGGCGCCATAGAAACTAATCACGCCACGCATACATACATACATACATACAATTATACATTCAGTCGGTGCGGTCTGACGTCACAGCGCGTAGTTGCCAAGTGCAGTATGCATTGATGATAACCAGTGGGTGAGCTTTAGATAAGATCAATAGTTCGGATAACATGATTCGTGAGTCAAGGCCATTGTTTATAGGGCATCGGGTATGAAGATCATTTTGTATATCGACGCGTCGATAATTGTAAGTCGCAACGTACAGTCATACAACAACGTTTTTCCATGTTACGACCCAGTTGGCGCAGTGGATAGGTGTCCGCCCTCTGCGCCGTGGGTCCTGGGTTCGATTCCCGGCAGGAGCACAAATTCCTTCCCAAGGAATATTTGTGCTTCTGGTTCTGGGTGTAGTGTGTGTGTGTGTGTGTAATGTGAATGTTTCCGGCACCCACGATACAAGTATTTAAACTTAATGTGGGGCTGTGAGTGTGAATGCGTTTGTTTGTTTGTTACGTGTAAAGAGTAGTTTATTCACATGGGCCCCAAAGAGGCACTCATGAAAGTTAATGACTCTACTGCCAGATTCGCAAAATTACAGCCATCTCGAGCAGAAAAAAATTAAGCAGCTTCGCGGAAGTTAAAAAAAAGCATTGTCACAATATAATGTGTAATACTGTGTTCTGTTCAACTATGTCTTGTTACCATACAGGAGACACATTTATATGTTATATTTATAATTAGTTTTACTACTTATCTAAACAACTACATTGTAGTTACATACCTCTATGTTTACAATGTAATACATTATGGAAACAATAGAACATATTAATATTGACGACCCAGTTGGCGCAGTGGACAGGTGTCCGCCCTCTGCGCCTTGGGTCCTGGGTTCGATTCCCGGCAGGAGCACAAATTCCTTCCCAAGGGATATTTGTGCTTCTGGTTCTGGGTGTAGTGTGTGTGTGTAATGTGAATGTTTCCGGCACCCACGATACAAGTATTTGAACTTAGTGTGGGGCTGTGAGTATGAATGCGTTTGTTTGTTTGTTACGTGTAAAGAGTAGTTTATTCACATGGGCCCTAAAGAGGCACTCATGAAAGTCAATGACTCTACTGCCAGATTCGCAAAATTACAGCCATCTCGAGCAGAAAAAAATAAAGCAGCTTCGCGGAAGTTAAAAAAAAGCATTGTCACAATATAATATGTAATACTGTGTTCTATTCAACTATGTCTTGTTACCATACAGGAGACACATTTATATGTTTTATTTATAATTAGTTTTACTACTTATCTAAACAACTACATTGTAGTTACATACCTCTATGTTTACAATGTAATACATTATGGAAACAATAGAACATATTAATATTGACGACCCAGTCGGCGCAGTGGACAGGTGTCCGCCCTCTGCGCCGTGGGTCCTGGGTTCGATTCCCGGCAGGAGCACAAATTCCTTCCCAAGGGATATTTGTGCTTCTGGTTCTGGGTGTAGTGTGTGTGTGTAATGTGAATGTTTCCGGCACCCACGATACAAGTATTTGAACTTAGTGTGGGGCTGTGAGTATGAATGCGTTTGTTTGTTTGTTACGTGTAAAGAGTAGTTTATTCACATGGGCCCCAAAGAGGCACTCATGAAAGTCAATGACTCTACTGCCAGATTCGCAAAATTACAGCCATCTCGAGCAGAAAAAAATTAAGCAGCTTCGCGGAAGTTAAAAAAAAAGCATTGTCACAATATAATGTGTAATACTGTGTTCTATTCAACTATGTCTTGTTACCATACAGGAGACACATTTATATGTTTTATTTATAATTAGTTTTACTACTTATCTAAACAACTACATTGTAGTTACATACCTCTATGTTTACAATGTAATACATTATGGAAACAATAGAACATATTAATATTGACGACCCAGTCGGCGCAGTGGACAGGTGTCCGCCCTCTGCGCCGTGGGTCCTGGGTGTAAAGTGTGTGATGTGAATGTTTCCGGCACCCACGATATAAGTCTTTGAACTTAGTGTGGGGCTGTGTGTGTGAATGCGTTTATTATACTTAATATGTTATTGCAATGACGTCATTGAAAGGAAATGATTAGTTCAACAGCAGTGCCGGATCCAGGATTGTCTTTGGAGGGACTTAGCCCCGCTGAGGGTAGAATTTGTTGCTGGTGCCCCATCGCCCCCAGAAGCTTTCGTACTTTGAGGGGGGGGAAGGGGGGGGGGGTCTTGGGTCTGTTCAATGAGTCCTGTGGTAATGGGGAGCTGCGGGAGGTTGCACGTAACGTCACATACCACTATCTCACTGCTACCATTTTATTACCGCAGAAACCTACTAACACTGCATTCCAAAATTAGTTCGTGAACAAAGTAGCATTTACGCTCACAAAACCCGTTTAACTGTTCCAAAAAGCGTAAACGCTGACGGTGTCTTCATTTTTATATACATAATATATTTGAGTTTGAGCTAAGCGGAACGATAATGCAGTTTGAAATGGGTTCTATTTGCCTATTTCTATTAACGTTTTAAACAACATTTTAAAATTTTAATAAACAGCTTAAAAATAAAGCAAAAAAATTTAGTTTTAAATAGTATAGTACAAACAATACAAACAAAAAAACGCATTCACACTCACAGCCCACACTAACTTCAAATACTTGTATCGTGGGTGCCGGAAACATTCATATCACACACACATTACACCCAGAACCAGAAACACAAATATCCCTTGGGAAGGAATTTGTGCCGGGAATCGAACCCAGGACCCACGCACATGTATTAGGATATATTTCTGAAAACTTTTTCTTCTCTATTCACACTTATGAAGTTAGATTATTAAAACGTTAATATCATTTCATAGGTTTGAGAGTATCGGCCAATATAGCAAAAGGGAAAATCTTATAAAATAGGCACTTACATATTTTCCATTGCTCTTAAGACCGACTTTGCCATGGTTCGCCAGTGACAACGCCGTCCTAAACACTCCCATACTTGAGTCTGCTTGAGTCAACCTGAAAAAATGACAAATACATTTATTTGTTATCTATATCTACATCTACAAAAGTGAATTATTAAAAATTAAAAAACACCGACTACAAAAATCCTACTTTTTATGTAATTTTATTCAATCCCCTTTTAATTTGATACCCTTCTCTATAGACATGGTAATTTTTTAAAATTATATATGACTTGCGTTATTAAAGTGCCAGAAACATTCAAATCAGACACACAATCACAACCAGAAAAAGGAACACAAATTTTCCCTGGGGAGAAAACTTGTACTCGAACCCGATACCTCTGCTTAGAAGGCGAACGCGCGACCAACTTAGCCAACAGGCAGTTCATCATACTTACACACTTAAACACAGATATAAATGTAATGAAAGTTTGCAGTCCAGAATAGAAATCCAGATCACACCTTTCAGTGAGCATAGATATTTACTTAGACATTAGATACTTTAACTAAATGAGTCAACACATTTTAAGAATGCCCAGAACTAAACCTTTGTTTACAAACTTATGTAAATGACGCATTGTATACATGACATGTTGATAAATACAACAACTTCAGTACAACTTCCATTTGGTGTCTCTGACACAGTGATCTATGTATGTAATTTACATAGAGGTCATATAGTACGTAGGTGCTGACACAATAAGTAACTTTTTTATTTAAAAGTAGCTTCTGTCAGCCATCTTTTTTTAACCGACTTCAAAAAAGGAGTCGTTTCTCAATTCAACTGTATTTTTTAATGTGTGTTATCTCAGAAGTTTTTTCTAGGTGAACCTAATATACAATAATATATTAGTAAAATAGACAAAAAGTTATCGGTGTTCAGGGATTAAAGCCAAGGAAGGCACAAGAAATAGGTCAATGTAGACGTAAGGGGCCTTTGCAAGCTATCAGTCTCTAATGTCGTCACACCGAAAAAGAGCAACAGAATCTGTGGGACTGCAAACTAAATAACCATATGTATATCACTAGCGCCACTGATAGTCCCTTATGTTGTGGCTGCCTGCGGGAGAATGAAACTGTAGAACACGCGAACATTCCAACCCAAACAAGTGTACATCATTCACACCTACATCTTCACCACTGGAACAATTGTGCCAGCGTCCCAAAGCCACACTCCCGATATATAAAGGAATCAAGGTGGCTGAGCTAACTGCTGGCAGGGGGAAATGCACAATACACCCCTAACGGGACGTCAGTGCAGGCCTTATCACTCCCAGTTAGAATTAGAACTATAGGGAATTTGGACCAACCAGTTTTTGGACTTCGTTCAAAATGACGGAGATACTGGGGTTAATTATGCAAAGACAGACTCGAAGTCTTCAGCTCATAGAGCCTCTAGTCAGAAGTTACTTAGTAATTGTAAATGACAAGCTTGGATTGACAAACTTGGATGTTTTGAGACCAACAAACTTTTAATAAAGGATTAGATAAATATATGGCTTATAGATAAAAACACTTAAATATTAAGCCCAAAGAACAAGGGACTATTAGATAAGCCTTAATTAATGAAATGATGAATAAAAAGATATTTAAGTATTATTAACTGATTTAACATAAACCAACTGCTAGAAATTTAGTTTCTCCCAACATAAAACTTAAACAAAAATAATCAGTAAAACTTTTTTAGCAGTAGAAAAAAAATAAGATATGTACAACTTAAAATTATAGTAAAGTCATATATTGTGTGCATTTATATAAGCAAATAATATAAATTTGAATTCAGGGGTATTGGGTTCAATTCCCAGCAGGAAAAAAGTTATCTTCACAAGGGAAGTTTTTGTTTCTGGTTCTGGGTATGTTAGTGTGTATGATGAGAATGTCTCCGGCACCCACAAAACAAATCATGGAACTACGTGTGGGGCTGTAAGTGTTTAAGTGTTTTTTTTCATCTGTTCTGTAGTTTGTGCATACAAAATACTACAAAATTTCCTACTTAGGAAGTGAAGTGAAGTTCCTACCTGCACTTAAAAATAGAAATATGTTTAAGTACATATATTTCGACCTAAAATAAAACTGTAGGTATTACTATTAGCTTTTCAGCTAGCTGTGTTGTGTTGTGTTCTTGTAAATTTTTGTATGGACCTGTGTCAACACGAAATCGCAAATTAAAAAATCACGACGTTAATTTTGAGACTACGAGCTTATACGAAAATGTTTGAAGTGATACTAACAAGAACAAATGCATTATAGTGGATTAAAAGCTGGAAGGTATGTGATAATATTTTCAGACACCAATAGTACATATAAAATGAACTAGGTCAGTGGAACAAATCAAAGTAGTCTCGGGCCCTTCAACCCAGGATCCGTAACAATATAATATCTAATATGTTTAAATTGGAACGTAAATACGATATCATGAATTAAAGTGACTATACTTAGTAAGTACCGCTATGCGGGTAGAATAAATAATATAATTATAAATTAAATTAACTGTAACAGCAGCGGAAATTTCATTTATAATGTACACCAGTTATGTTTCCTGAATCAAAAGACAAAAACTTTACTCACCAATGCAGCTAAAACAAATAGTTCAACAGAACTTTGTTCGGCTATGATGACAAACACAAAAGCGGTAATTTCTGAAAGAACACAAGATAAATAGAATTTTAATACCTATTAGAAAATAAATTAGAGACAAATACACGCGTCTGTTGCGTGAACGGATTTTCACACGAGTTTTGACGCAAGAATTTTCGTTCTAAAACAATTAATGTTGTCTAGAATTGATTTACTGTTTTTGGATGTACGATCTCAATATTTAACTACATAATATTATTTATCATTCCTAAAGAAGTTTTTGCGTCATGACATTCCCAAATCTATAAAAATAACCTGCTTACATTTTACGAAAACGTAATTATTAATAAAGCACTCTCTGTTATCGTAGGGTATTTACCCTTCCCTTTCCATTTGAACGCTCTTGAACGAATACTTTTACGTCAATGTAAAAATCAGTTTGTGTTTCAAATGATAACAGTCTGTTTGTAATATCTTTGGCATAAAAGTAGAACCAACGTTAAATATGTTCAAGTGCAACAAGAACGGCACAACAAAATCCTATGCTGTTTTTATGACAAACAGTCGTCAGACAACGACAGAAGTAAACAAAAACATGTGAAAGTGACAGGTCACAGGTGGAATTTTGAGGTTAACATGTTTAGAGGAGATGTTATTGTTTGATTTCAATAATTTGTTTTTGTATGTAAGGTCGTTTAACCAAATGTAAATTGTAATCAAATAACTAATTTGCATATTCTCTATCCAAAATGGATGCTAACGATGGAAAGGAATTCGCAGAATTGGGGGTGAAAACTTGGCTCATCAAACAACTGTTTAGTCTGGGTTTGTTTATTCTTGGTTTTTAAATAACTTTTATTCTAAAAATCTATGGTTTCCCATAAGCTTTCCTATGTCAATGCCTGGTAAGAGATCAGTCTGTGGTCTTCAGGGCCCGCACTGGTTTGTTGGTTAACACGGTAGTCATAGAGCGACTGGTGCTTTTTTTTAATGCTGTATAGACAAACATTTGACCACCATCTCACCGATGGAAAGTGATGATGCGGCCAAAGATGTGACATGTTTATCTAGAAGATACATATTAAGTTAAAACCTGCGGGTGCTGGATACACAGTAGGTCTAGAATGACTAGATCTTAAGTACAGTAATCACACTATAATATAATATAGGCGAAAGTTTGTGAGTGTGTTTGTATGTTTGTTACTTCTTCACACTCAAATAGCTGGTCAGATTTTGATGATTTTTCGAATGATAGTCGAACAATTGATGAGAATAGAAAAAAAACATATTTACCATAGAGTTATGTAAATAATCCTACAGGAATAAGAAGCCCCACTCCAATACAAAAAGGTTGCGTGCCTCAGATCTTATCAGGACATGACTGCATTGGCGCAGCAAAGACTGGCTCTGGCAAAACTTTTGCGTTTGCGCTGCCTATACTGCAAAACTTGGCTGAAGACCCGTATGGCATCTTTGCCTTGATTCTTACTCCTACACATGAGTTGGCTTATCAGGTAACTATGTTTCGCTGGCTGTATGAAATCGTGGTGTCTGCCTGCATAACTGTGGTCGATTGCATGGATCATTACTACATCTTCAGCCGCATCTTCACTTTCCATCAGGTGAGATTGTGGTCAAATGCTTGCCTTTAGGGCATAAAAAAAATGTACAGACTGAGATACTGTGAAGTTCAGATCTGGTGTGAACATTCCACATCTGGTGTGAACATTCCACATTTGGTGTGAACATTCCACATCTGGTGTGAACATTCCACATCTGGTGTGAACATTCCACATCCCGACCCTTCCTTATTTTTTGCACCGTCTATGAAAATATTGTAGGCGGTGTGAGTTCTCAATGATGATTCCTCAAGCGAATTGTCATCCATAGAAAGCCTGTAAATATCTTTGTCTAGGTGAAACATAATTTAGTAAAAAACACATTATTCATCAGTTCGAATTGTGAATCAAAATGATTCTTTAATCCTCCTGAACCCACACAAAGAATTTCATCAAAATTGGTCTAGCCGTTTAGTAGGATTTCAGTCACATACACACATACAGAAGTATTATATGTACATACATATATAAAGATTGCCCTACTTAATGTGCCTTCCCAATCATTGTAATGCTCAATTGAAAATTTCACTTAACAGTCCAAGCCAGAAATTGCTGATTTTGTTTTTTTTTTCATGCTAGACGGCATTTGACCACAATCTCGCCTTATGAAAACGATGATGCACCCAAATGTAGCATGTTTAACCTTGTCGAACCAGTTCGGCGCCGCACTCCGTATAATTGAGACGTGTGCGAGCTGCGCGTATCAGTTCGTGGAATTTATTGTTTACCTCGGCCGGCCCGTGCAAGCGGGCTGCGCCGAGTGTCATTGTATTGTGCATCTTACGTGCAATGGAAGAAGGCTTGATTCAGGATGACAGAATGTGTGACAATCAAAATGAAGCTATCACTATGATGAATGAAACTGACTTGATGCAAATCAAATGCGATCACTACATGAAGACCTAACACATCAATTTGAGGAGGAAGACATGACGGAAAGTAATTTAAGGCCTAAAAAAAGGACCCGAGAAGACGAGAATGACGAATCATGGAATGAGGTTATGAGTAGGAAACAGTGATTACGAGAAGCTCGCGAGACTACGGAATTAACTATAACATCCAAAGAGGCATTCCCAAAACAATTCGCGCTTGCGAAGTTATTTAAAAACCATAACATAACACACATAAGTAAGGTTAAGTACATCAACCCCTACTTGGTACTTGGTGCGCGGGCTGTTTTCCGCAACTAGGCCGTTTGTCGGCCCTTTTTGCGTGTCGGTTGGTTGCGCTAGTCCAGCCACCCGATGTCTGCAAGGAAGGCCAGCAGCTCGCTGACGCCGGCACAGGCCTCCCGCATCGTCTTCGGTGAGCCGAGGAGTGTTCTCCGCTGGTTCGCCACGCTACTGCACTCTAGGAGTACATGCGCGGCCGTTTCTTCTGCCTCCATGCAGCCTCTGCACAAGGGACTGTCGGTAACACCTATTGTAAATAAGTGTTTGTTTAGTGAGCAGTGACCCGTGACTACTCCGACAACTTGTCGGAGTTTGTCCCGTTTTAGGTTGAGCAGTTTTCGGGAGTATCTGGGGGTTAACTCCGGAAGTGCCTCCTTTGACTGTCTGCATTCCTTTATACTTGCCCAGTAGTCTTGGTGTTGTCCTTTTGTGTGTCGTCGGATCCAGGTTCTGATTTGGCTGAATGGTAAGGGGATGATTGGCTCCACACCATCCATGCGTTGGTTAGAGCCTCTCCTTGCTAGTTCATCAGCCGCATCGTTACCTCTGGATCCACTGTGTCCTTTGATCCACTGTAGAGTGATAGTGTTGTGCTTACATACCTCTTCCAGTAGATTGTGACATTGTATAGTTAGCCCTGTCGAGTGGTCGCATCTCTGTAAGGCTTGTAGCACTGCTGCGCTATCGGATAGTATTCTGATTTTTTGGTCAGTTACCTTCCTTCGTAGTACAGCTGATGCGGCCTCGATGATGCCAACACATTCCGCCTGGAATATGGAGTTGTACTCACCTAGGGTTGTTGATATATGGATATTGAGCTCGTCCGAGAACGAGCCCGCACCAGTACCTGTTGTCATTTTGGAGCCATCTGTGTATATCCTCATTTCATGAATGTTGGAGCTGTCACTGGGCTCCTCGTGTAGTTGTACAGTGTAGTTTTTTGTGAATAGGTGTTGTTTGGGTACCCTATCATAAATCGAGAGTAGCATGGCATTACTTGCCGCATACTCATAGACGATATTTGTGTGAGTAGCCTGTTTATTGTGTTCCCAAAGGTTCAGTGCTTTCAGTCGATATGCCGATGCAGCTGCTTCCTGGTGGATGTGTAGGTGTAGGGGAAGCAGCCCCAGAATAGCCTCTAGGGCTGCTGTTGGAGCAGTTTTCATGCATCCTGTTACAGCTACGCATGCCAGCCTTTAGAACTTTTGTAATTTATTGATACATGTAGTTTGCTTGACTCTTGGCCACCATACTAGAGCACCGTATGTTATGGAGGGTCTTATTACTGTATTATACAGCCACAGGGTTATCTTTGGGCTTAAGCCCCATGTTTTGCCCAACATTCTCCTGCACTGCCAAAAGGATATGGTGGCTTTGTTAATTTTGTTTTCCAAATGTTTAGCCCAATTTAGTTTACTGTCGAGTGTAACGCCCAGATATTTTGCTTCCTCGGACAGTTTTAGTTGTATGTTGAATAACTGAGGTAGAGTGTATCTGCCCAAGTTACGTTTACTGGTAAACATTACCAGTTCCGTTTTTGTTGGATTCACGGATAGTCCGTAGTTGGTGCACCATTTCTCTACGATCTTTAATGCGTTATTCATGATGTCACATGACACACTAGCAAAGTGGCCCGGAATCAGAATAGCTAGATCGTCTGCGTAGCCAACCGTGAGGAAACGTTGGTCGTTGAGCTTGGTGATAAGGTCGTTGACAACCATGTTCCAAAGCAGCGGTGAGAGGACTCCACCCTGAGGGCAACCTCTGGAGACTATCCCTCTAGTTGAGTCTGTTATTTCAACTCTCACTGCCCTCAGTTTTAACATGTTGAGTATCCATTCTACCAGCGTTTTTTCAACTCCATGTTTTTGCAGGGCTTCGGTGATGCTGTTAAAGTTTGTCTTGTCAAAGGCTCCCTCAATATCAATGAAAGCTCCTAGACATAGATTTTTGTTCTTAATTTCTTGTTCTATGGTTTTCACTACTTTATGTAGTGCCGATTCCGTTGATTTACCCGAACAATAAGCGTGTTGTTGCGGATGGAGAGGAAGTGTGTGTAGGTGGTTATCTCTGATATATCGGTCGCATAGCCTTTCCAGCGTTTTCAGAAGGAATGATGTCAGGCTTATTGGCCTGTAGGCTTTAGCTTCCGTGTAGTCGCTTTTTCCCGGTTTAGGTATAAATAGAACTCTAACTTCACGCCATCCCATCGGTACATATCTGTACGCGAGACAGGCCCTGTAAATTCCTGTTAGTGTTCCTAGTATAAGTTCCCCTCCCCATTGGAGGAGGCCAGGAAAAATTCCGTCTAGTCCAGGTGCTTTATATGGCTGGAAGGTATTGATAGCCCATTTTATTCTTTCCGCCGTTATTACCGACTTGGCTGCAGCCCAGTCTATAACGGTTGGCTTCGTCTCATTAGTCGATTCCCAGGTTACGGTGTCTGTAATAAGACAGCCTGGAAAGTGGGTTTCCAGCAGAAGGTTATTAGTTTCCCTTTCAGTCTTTGTGTATGTGTTGTCTTGTTGTTTGAGAGATCCAATACCGCGATTTGTGTCAGTTGACAGGATCTTCCTGACCCTGTTCGCTTGAGTGTTGGACTCAATACTTGTACAGTAGTTTTTGAACGATCTACGGCTTTTGCGACGAATGCGTTTTTTGTAATCTGACTGGGCCTTTTTATATTTGTCCCAGTCTTCGTCGTCGTAGGTGTTCATAGCTCTATTGAATAGCTGTCGCACTTTAGCTCTTAGCCTTTCCAAGTCCCTTGACCAGCCTTGATTCCCTATTCGGGCTTTGGGCGTGGTCAGAGGGCATGCTTCTTCGAAGCTTTTGGTGACGGTATTTGTGAGTTGTATGACAGCCTGTTCTATATCTGTTGTGTTTGTTAGAAGTGTTCCTTGCGTTGACTGTGTGAGGTTGTGTTTCAAGGTGTTCTTGAAAATTACCTTATTAGTTTTACGAGGATTTCTTCTTGGTGTTGGCGGTATGCTGCTGACTGCAAGTTCAAATCTGATCCACCTGTGGTCGGAGCAAGAGGATTCCTGTGACACTCTCCAGTTCCCGATAATATCCTGGGAGTTGCTCGTGACTAGTGTAAGATCGATAATGGTGCGGCATCTTCTGGTCACGAAGGTGGGCTCAGCACCTGTATTAGCTAGGGAAAGGTTGGTAGTAAAGAGAAAATTTACCAGTTCCTCTCCTCTGCTGTTTGCTGCTGACATTCCCCATAGCGGGTGGTGTGCATTAGCGTCTGTTGAGATTACAAGTGTGTATTGGTTTAGTTCGCAGTATCTTACCAGGTCAGTGACGTCTTTTGTTGGAACTTCCTCGTCAGCGGGCATGTAGGCTGACGCAACGATCACGACATTTCCCTCCACCGTGTGTTCCTGGAGTCTGGCCGTGACCAGGTCCCTAGAACAGAACTCGGTAAGGGGCACTGCTTTTATGTTTCTGGTTAAGTAGATGCATGCTCTGGGGTTAATGCAGTTATTATCACTAAGTAACTTACCCCCAAGGCCGTTGAGACCACACACACGTCCAGCCCTAATCCACGGCTCCTGGATTAAGGCAATGGTCTCTTTTTCGTTGTTGGCCCCCAGCACTCTGCGCAGGTTAGCCGTTGCAGTGAGGCTGTGCTGGAGGTTGCTTTGTATGATGTTAGTCGAGGTCGAGGATGTCTGGGTCACCATCATTCAGGCTTCCCTCCACCTCGTCCTCTAACCCTCCCAGTATCTCCACTTCTACCTCCCCCTCTGGATTTCTGGTATGGGTGTCCACTAACATTGGTTCAGCCGGCCCTTTTGATCCCGAAGGTTCGGGTGAAGAGTGATGCGGAATGCCCGTACCACCCTCAGGGCTTGGGCCTGCTGTACCAGCTTGCTGAGTACTACTCGGCCCCGGCTGCAGTTTGTCTGACTGGGTCACTACTCTGGAAACACTCGTCGGTGGCTCGTCTTGTAGCGATCCGTCCGCTGCGTAAAACCTGACGTATACGTTTCCAAGGTAGTGTCCCATTCTTCTATCATGCTCTATAAGAATAGGGACAACACTCTCGGGTATGCCGAGTGTGAGGAAGAGCGTCTTCTGCCCATCACTGTCCTCTTGTACAGTATGACTGTAAACTGTCCAGGATGGTATTTGAGCCCACTTGTTCTGCTTTGACAGCACTAGGCTGGTGTGCTCGACCGAGGTCTTACACTCAGGCAGGAACAAGGCTGCTCGGACCCTCCTGGACAGTTCACTTTGTTTCTTTACTGCTAGTCTCGGACCCGCTGGTAGGCACTCCAGTGCTTTACGTAGCCAATCCAGCGAAGCGACGTTTTCGCACCACAACTTCAGCGCGCCATCCCCTATGAGGGGCTTGCCCCTGAAGTTAGGTGCGAAGTCGATGTTCGGGTCCATAACCTCCTGGATAATCCTACTGGTTAGGTACTCCTTCACTGTCTTGGCCTGCTCTTCACTGAGTGCTATCCCATCCGCTCGCAAGACCGCTACGCACAGATCGTTTTGCACGATCTCCGAGTAGCTGGTAGCTGCGCGACGAGAGCTGTCCAGCTTGGGTTTCTTGTGTTCCCTAGGTGACACCGTGTCATCCAACCGCAATCTCTTACTGGGCTCGTTACGAGCCGGAGCCTGAGCTGCCTTCGCAATTGCGATAGCTGCTCGCTTCTTGCGGTTGTAGCGGTTGTCGTGTTTCTTTCTGTACCCTCTACTCGGCCCGGCGGGGCCTGCGGTCCCGGTGGGTGAGTCCACAGGGGCCACAAGAGCCGCGGAGAGTTGAGGGTGCATTTGTTTGTTTTTGCTGAAGCTGTGCATAGTTCTGGGCCCCCTACCTGAACCATCGGATCCAGCTGCCACCACGGACGAGTCCATAGAAGCTACCGGCGGGTCATATGGTTTGGGGGCTTGTGGTTTAGATCCGTGCTCCTTATCTGGCCCAACGGTGCCAGCTACTACCGCGGAGGATTCCACGGAGCTCGCCGGCGGGGCATTTGATTTGGGAGTCGGTTCCTCACCACCTTTTTGCCTTTGCTTGAAGAAGAAGCTTGGGCCAGGTGCGTTCCTCTTGGGTTCCTCTGCCATAGGCTTCGGTTCCCTCAGTTTCGCTTCCTTGGCCTCCTGTCGTTTGAGCTTCTTCTTCAGTTTGTACTTCTGGTTTTTGTTCAGTTTTTCTCCCGGGACGTGAGCCACCACGGAGTTGGGGTTCTCGGTCTTTGAGGTTCCAGCCGTTGGCCGTTGCCCTTCAGTCCGGGATCCCTTGTTTTTGGGTTTTTTGCCCTTCGGTCTAACAACTCTCCAGGCAGCAGCGTTATCCTCCTCCGCGGCAAAAGCCGCGGCAAGGTTCTTCACCGCCTCCCCAGATGGGGGTAAAACATTTTCCGCAGCTGCGTTTGATTGGTTATTACGTGACGATTCCATGTTTAAGAAGTTTTAAAATTCATTCTTTCGGCTCCCCACCCACCACGGAGCCCGCACCTTTGGGGATGTTGTAGTAACACCAGGGCTACCGAAAGAATATAGGGAGGGAAACTGCGTTACCTACGAGCCTAACGACACTAACTACCACGGCGCCAATCCCACCGAGTCCAGCGAGCGCCGCCGGCTGCAGGCCCCGTCAGTCTCCCTCCCTAGCCTAGCGTAGCAGAAGGCTGCCGCTGTGCTGTATGAATAGAGGTGGCTAGCCCCTATCCTCCCGTTTTGGAGGACATCAACCCCTACAAGATTAACCTGGAACTAAATGTAGTCAACGCTGAAAAAATTTTGGAATGCGAAGACTTAATTGAAAAAGGATGGCGATTCCAAAGGCCCTATGAAGTAGGCTTATCTTACGGGGTAATCAAACATATCGAACCGAGTCTAACGGTAGAAGATTTGTTACGATCCATTTCAAGCGAAATTGAGGTATGCAATGCGAGGCGGCTTCAACGAAGGAATAGAGACGAGTCGGATAAAACCGAATGGATCGACAGTGAGTCGGTACGAATCGGCTTTATCGGTTCCATAGTTCCAAAAGATATTAGCATTTATGATATGAGGGTTAAAGTGGAACCATATGTGTTCCCTGTAACGCAATGCACCAAATGCTGGAGATATGGACACACACGTAGAATGTGCCCATCAAAAAAGTCTTACTGTCCTAAATGCACAGGAAAACATGAGACTTGTGAATTGACCGTGTTCAAATGTATCAATTGTGCTGGCAATCACATGGCAATTAATAAAAACTGTCCAATATACACCAAAGAAAAAAAGATACGTGACATTATGGCGGAACAAAACTGCTCCTATAGAAAAGCCATGACAATGTATGTTCCATCTCAGACCATGGAATACATTGAATCAGAAAATGCTACTATCTATGACAAAGTGGATCTAAATTGTACACCTATACCTCAGATAGTGTCACAAGGAGTTGTCTCCTGCTCATATGCACAAAAAGCTGCCACTCCTACATCACTTCAAAAGGCAAGATCGACCCAGGTGGAAGACGAACCATCGGCTTCTCAGAAGGAAGGGTCAAAGAAAAAGAAGAACAAAAAGAAGAAAAACAATACTAACTCTGAGGACTCACACATGACAGGATTTAGTGATGAGGAGTGTTGTGACGATAGTAATGGTAAAATGGACCAGTCGGATTGTGAACAATCTAGTAATACTAAAAAAAACACAGATTTCTCATTTGACCGTTTACTACTTAAACTCAAAAATATAATTCTACAACGAGACAAATCTATTTATCATAAAATACAAAAATCAATTCAAATATGTGTAGAATTTGTAATTTCTTGGTTATTTCAAAACACACCAGACTGGTCTTTTTTACTAAAGATCTTTAATGATTATGGATAAAGTCCTAAAAGTTAATATTGTTCACTGGAATGCACAGAGTATACGACCTAAGCTAGCTGCTTTTGAACAACTTTTGTGTCACGACAAAATAATCATAGCAGCGGTATGTGAAACTTGGTTAGAACCAGGTAGTCAATTTTCAATAAAAGATTACAACATTTATCGACTAGATAGATCTGATGGATACGGAGGTGTTGCTATATTGACTCATAAATCAGTTAAATCTCAACCACACCCAATACCTACAACTAATAATAACATAGAGGTAATAAGAGTTAAAATTTTCAATTGCGATTTTATAGAGAATATCTTGTCGATCTACTGCCCACCCAACGTACACACATCTCAGACTGACTGGGATTTAATTTTTTCAGAAGCGACCAGCAAAACTTTGATTTTGGGCGACTTTAATGGCCACCACTCTAACTGGTCTAACAAGACAAACCTTAGAGGCACACAAATTCTTAATAGCTTAGAAGATAAAAATTTCGTTACTCTAAACAGTGGAACATCCACAAGAATAAAATTAGTTAACGGTCATCTACAACAGTCCAGCCCCGATATTTCCATAGCTTCATTAGATATTTCATATAAATTTGTCTGGCAGGTCACCAAGGAATCTCTAGGTAGTGACCACCTCATGATAAAATTAACATCGTCACTCACATACACACCTAATCACTCAAAGAAAAGAAATTTCAGAAATGCTAATTGGGAACTCTATCAAAAATACTTAGAAGAAGCTCTTACTAATTTTCAGATTTATGACTCTAACCTACAACATAGTTACAATTCTTTTGTCGAAATTTTAAATAAAGCTGCAGATGCTAGTATACCTTACTACAAAATAAATTTAAATCCAAATAATAAATTTATTCCTAAACCATATTGGTCTCCCTCCCTTTCAAAATCTGTGGCAGAAAGAAGACTCGCATTAGCTAAATTCAGAACAAATCCAACACCCGCCAATTTAGAAAACTTACAACATAAAATTTGCAACTCTCAAAGATTAATCCGAAAAGCTAAAAGTATCTCATGGCAGAATGTTTGCTCCTCAATTAACGAAACAACGTCTGTGAACGACATGTGGCGCCGGATGAGATGGCTGAAAGGCAGTAAATGTCCTAGATTTTCAATAGACCGCACAATGGCTGACTCTCTTCTTTGTAATCTCTCTCCCGATTTTGCTACGCCGCGCCAACCAAATTTTTCTTCTAATAACCCTAACCTAGAAACTGTTCTAGTTATCAGTGAACTTGAAAAATGTATAAAAAATAAAGACACTGCACCCGGATCTGATGAAATATCATATTCGATGATAAAAAACCTTCCTAATACTGGCAAAAACATTCTTATATTATTTTATAACAAATTTTTGACTTATAATTTTGTCCCCAGCCAATGGCGAAAAGTACGTTTGATACCTATACCTAAACCAATGCGAGACCCATCCACAGTTTCATCTATAAGACCTATTTCACTGATTTCCTGCCTGTGTAAGATCTTCCACTCTATGATAAACTATAGGTTAGAATGGTTCATTGAGCACAATAATCTGCTCTACGAACATACAACTGGTTTCAGAAAAGGTCGTTCATGTTTGGATAACTTAAGCTTTTTAATTTCTAAGATTCAAATGGGTTTCTCAAGAGATCATGTTACAGTTGGTTGTTTCCTTGATTTGGAAAATGCATATAATAATATAGATATAACTGAAATTTTGATAACTTTGGATGAGCTCGGTGTTGGTTCAATGTGGTGTAATTATCTTTGGACATATTTAAAAGAGCGACATCTGAACATTGAAGGAACTAATTATAACATTACTAGATCTACAGGGCGAGGCCTGGCGCAAGGTGACCCTTTGTCACCTCTTTTATTCAATGTAGCTACTATTCACATTTGTAAATCTGTTACTAATGTTGGAATATCTCAGTATGCGGATGATTATGTACTCTATGCAACTTCCTATAACCTAATTGATGCTAAATTACAAATTCAAAACACTCTTGATTTGCTAAATATATCTTTTAACTAGCTGACCCGCCCGGCGTTGCCCGGGTAAACAAAAGCTTACATATAAACGCTTTCTCACTCACAGCCTCACTGTAAAAGTACTATAAGTTGTGTCGTGGGGCCGTAAACAATTAACACCACACACACAACATTCATGTCATACCCAGAACCAGAAATATAAACTGCCCGTGGGGAATAAACTTTTGTTATTGTGTTCCTACCGAGATTCAAACCCGCTGCTTTAAAGACGAACGCGCACTCATCTACGCCAGTGGGTAGTTCAAAGTTCAAAGATTCCCCACTCTGCGTCGCCCGGCTAAAAAATCTACACATAAACACTTCCACATTCACAGCCCCACACTAAGTTCAGTGACTTGTAACGTGGGGCCGTAAACATCCAAGATTCACAACATATTAAAAACCAGGAACACAAATTTCCCGTAGGGAGAAAACTTCTGTTACCACCGCGAATCGATCCCGCTGCTTTGAAGGCAAACGCGTACCCATTTACGCGAGTAGATAGTTCAAAAGATGACCCGCCCGGCGTCGCCCGGTTAAAAAATATGCAAAGAAACACACTTCCACATTCACAGCCCCACCCTAAGTTCAATGACTTGTATCGGGGGCCGTAAACATCCAAGATTAACAAAGTATTCACAACATACTCAAAACCAGGAACACAAATTTCTCGTGGAGATAAATTTTCTAGGTAAATTACCACCGGTAATCGAACCCGCTGCTTTGAAGGCGAACGCGCACCCATCTACGCCAGCGAGCAATTCAAAGTTCAGGAACGACCCGCCCGGCGTCGGCCGGGTAGTAAATATTAAAAAACATACCCATAAACGCTTTCACATTCACAACCCCACACTAAGTTCAATGACTTGTATCAAGGGGCAGTAAACATCCAAGATTCACACAACATTCACAACATACTCAAAACCAGAAACACAAATTCCCGTGGGAAAACACCTGTGTTCCCACCGGGCATCAAACCCGGTGCTTTAAAGGCAAACGCCCACCTAACTACGCTAGCGGGCAGTTCAAAGTTTAATGATAAGACTAAACAAAAAAAAACAGTCGAATTTATATCCTCCTTCTTATGTTAGTCGGTTCAAAACATAGACGTATGCCGGATTACGCAGTAACTGTTCTATTCTGTGATCCACCGTTTTCACCCTCAAATAAACTTAACGATTTCTCCTAGACTATAGGTCCAAATTATGTGCAGTAAAGAGCAAATTACATCTACCTGAACTACGTAAGCCGATGAAATAGGTTTTTTTGATAAGGATTAATATTAAATACTTAAAAAAAGCCAACGAAATAGAAGCCGCTATTTTTTAATGTGCAGGAATTCGTAGTACGTGGCGGTACATTTCTGACCCGTCCCGTTCACGGGCGGGCTCCCGTGAAACTAATTTCACGATTTCTCATAGACTATTTATCCAAATCATATGCAGTAAAAAGCAAAATGTATCTACATGAACTACGTAAGACGATGAAATAGTTTATTTTGATAAGGATTAATACTGAATGTCTCAAAAAGCCAACTAAACATAGGCCGCTTTTTTTTCAGATTTTTAACAAAGAAAAGTATTTTTTCTGAGCTATACATACATGTTAGATATATGCTGTCGCGGACTTTATTGTAAAACTCATGAAGGCCAACATTTTTGCCATACATTGTATTCAACTATGTCTTACCGTTTAGTCAGCGTACGCCGAAAAAGCGGAAAGTTAGCAAATTTTTATCCGACTTGTCTTACGAATATTATTATTTCGAACTGATAACTAACTTCTATCCCGACAAAACATAGCCTATGACACTCAGTGATAGTGTAGCTATCTATTGGTGAAAGAATTTTTAGAATCGGATCAGTAGTTTCAGAGATTACCTTTTACATACAAACAAACAAACAAACAAACAAACAAACAAACTTTACCTCTTTATAATATTAGTATAGACAAGTTAAATCTAGAAATATCTTTTAACAAGTTAAATCTAGAAATATCACCTCTTAAAAGTAAGATATGCATTTTTAGGAAAGGACTACAAAGAATACCGGTAGATCTGGATATTAAAATAAACAATTGTTCTCTCGAAGTGGTGGATTGTGTGAGATATTTAGGGGTGTGGCTGGATCGTTCCCTTAGATGGCGTAAACATATTTGCGAAATCTACGAAAAAGTACTAAAATTTCTCAATGTTTTTAAAGTTTTGGCAGGTTCTGGCTGGGGTATGCACCCCAAACATCTACGCAGGCTCTATATCTCCATCATTCGAAGTCGTATTGATTATGCTAGCTTTTTATATGACAACAGTTCTAGATTATGTTTAACCAAACTTGACAAAATACAAAATCAGGCTATGCGTATAATTGGTGGCTTCATTAGATCTACCCCTATTCATGTCATGGAAAGTGAACTTGGCCTTCAACCATTATATTTGCGCCGTAGATACCTAGCTGGCAAATACTCATTACGCAATAAGGTAGCGTCAAATAACTGGTTCACTCGGACAATAGAGGAGTTGGATATTTTATGCTCAGATAGTAATTATTGGCTTAACAAAAGAAAACCATTATTAGTCCAAATCCATGCCAATTACAGCCATATAAGAATAAATTCATTCAACAATCCTAACATGTTTTCTCTACACACTTGGATAACTAATATAGATTTATCTGAAATAATTTTCCCTAACATGGAAACCTTATCAAGACCAAAACGCACTTTCAATCCATTTCACTTAAAAACATTTTGTTGTGAATACCTTAACAAAAAATACAAGGATTTTCATAAAATTTACACAGATGGATCTAAAAATGGTACATACATTGGTGCTGCGTTTTATGATTCGTGTGAAAATCTGGGTTTAAAATTCAAAATTGATACAAACATTTCTATCATGGAGGCTGAACTTTTAGCAATCGCAGAAGCTCTTTCTTACAGTCAATCAACTAACTTCAGTAAAATTGTAATCCTAACAGACTCCAAAAGTTCCTTACAACACTTGGCTCG
Organism: Lomographa bimaculata; assembly: GCA_948107665.1. Taxonomy (NCBI): domain Eukaryota; kingdom Metazoa; phylum Arthropoda; class Insecta; order Lepidoptera; family Geometridae; genus Lomographa; species Lomographa bimaculata. The sequence goes on along the minus strand of OX403602.1, from coordinate 4,171,234 downwards.
ATGCACCTCGAAATATCGAGGCGCACCGATAGCCTACATCATTCTAGAGTCATTATTAAAATTGCAAATGATGAATAAAATGGTTATCCTACAGTGGATTCCATCACACATTGGAATAGAAGGAAATGAGGTAGTTGACAGACTGGCAGGGGAAGCTTCAAGCGATGGAATTTTATCTAACATCGTACCCTCCTATTCAAATTATATACCTGCAATCAAAGCTGAGTGTTTTGACTTATTCAAAGAATACTTCGATCTAAGATCTCGAATTAAAGGGATTTGGTACCGAACGATTCAGCCACAACCCATGAATATCTCATGGATCAATAATGAGCATCTCAATAGACATGAGACAGTCATAGCATTAAGACTTCGCTCTGGACACATTCCATGTAATAAATTTTCATTTTTAATGAGGAAAGCTCCCTCACCAATGTGCAATTTCTGCAACAAAATTGACGATGTATACCACATTTTGATGGAATGTGTCCGCAACGAAGCTATAAGGAATCAACTACACTTAACACAAATGGGTGGCTGTAACAGCATTCTGGCCGAGCCTTTATCGGACTCCGCCAGAATGCTTTATAAATTAGTTAAGAGGTAACTAGTTGATTGTGTTAAATCTCAAATTGTAAATGCTACCAGGGCGGCATATTCGTTGCAACGAAAAAGCCCTTAATATTGATTAAAAAAAAAAAAAACCTTGTCGAACTGATAAGATCGACAAGTGAATGCTTCATAAGTGTTATTTTAACACTACTATTAATTTATACTTCTATTCTGTACTGGGAGGTAAACTTTTCAGTGATAGCTTATACATTAATAACACTTTACAGATAGCAGATCAATTCAGTATCTTAGGCCAACCTCTCAAGCTACGAGTATGTATAGTGACAGGAGGCTCGGATCAGCTCGAGGAATCCTTGAAGTTGGCCAAGAGGCCGCACATAGTGGTGGCCATGCCGGGACGGTTGGCCGATCACATCACGGGCTGTGACACTTTCACATTGAAGAAAATAAAGTTTTTAGTATTGGATGAAGCTGACAGGTGAATATAAACGCTTTCATACTATCACCCCCACAATAAGATCTAGGACTTGTGGCTGCTAGAAACATCTGCACCACATACACAATCACACCCAGAACTGGAAACACAAATTTCGCTTGAGTAGTAAACTGAGTAGTAACATTTCTTAATGCATTATTATAAAGTTTGTGTAACTATGTGGTACACCTGAGTCCCAAATTATTTTGCTATCTCCTCTCCATCCAAAGGTTGTCTGGAAGAGATCACTTTAACCGATAAGACCGCCCATTGTACTAGCCTAAGTTAGTTTTAAGGTCTTTAATGTATTTTCCTTTATTTGTGGTGTACAATAAAGAGTTATATATCTAAACTTGTTTCCACCGGTCATCATACCCAATACATGCTGCTCAGAAGGCACGAAGCCTGTATTTTAAATCAAATGTTACATGCTGTGCCTTCACGAAACATCACATAGAAACTCATGGAACTCATTGCCCTCATCTTTGTTCCCCGAACAGCATAATTTGGGAGTCTTGAAGTCAATAGTGAATAGGTACTTTCTAGGCAAGCATCACTACATCTTCGGCCGCATCATCGCTTTCCATCAGGTGAGATTGTGGTCAAACGCTTGCCTATAGGACATAAAAAAAAAGAACCAGATAATGATAAATTGATGCTTAATTGGCTGCTTTAATGGTCAAATGCTTACCTATCATGCATAAAAAGCCAAGATAAGACATGTCAAATCTAAAAATCAGACCATACTTCCTTCACTGTTAAACATACACAAACCCTTAGTATTTGAATGTATAAATAATTATGATAATAGTCATCTGTACCTAATTGTGAGTACTTAGAGCCTTCAAGTCTAGAGTATAAAGGCAAGCAAGCTATATCTTTGACTGCATTGTCACTTTAAATCAGATAAAATAAAGATCTGTTAATACCTTTAAAAGAAATAAAAGTTTCCAAACTTGGTATAATTTAACTCTATAAAACAAACCACATTTCAGATTGTTTAGTGAATCATTCCAAGACGACCTAGAGACAATATTCAATGCACTGCCGGCGAAGCGACAGAATTTGCTCTTCTCCGCCACAATCACCGAAGAAGTCAGGGAATCTAAATTGATTCCATTAAACAAGGAAGTAAGTCATTGCATGATTATCCACTGGCTTCATTGGTTACAGCTTTTTTCACTAGCCCCACACTAATTACGAAGACTTGTGTCGTGGGTGACGGAAACATTCATGTAACACACACACACAATCACAACTAGAACCAGGAACACAAAGTATTCCTTGGGGAAAAACCTTGTGTTCCCGCCGGTTATCGAACCCTGGTTAGAAGGCGAATGGGCTACCTTCTAAGCCAACGGGCAGTGCATGCCCTAATGCTCTAACCACTGAGCTACACAAGCCCCATGATGACTTATTATCCGACAGAAGCTGCAAATGTGGACGGAGTCGGACCCCACGTTGACAGTATCAACCCTGGATCAGCGTTATGTGGTGTGTCCGGCGTACGCCCGCGACGTGTACCTCGTGCAAACACTCCGAAAATACCGCGAGGCCAAGCCCAGCTCGCACGTCATCGTCTTCACTGACACTAAAAAGTGAGTTTGTAATGGGAGTTTACAGGAGTTTTGCCGCGAAATTGAAAAAAATATCTGTGTGTTTTTTTAAATGCTTCTAATTATATGGACATTAATACAAGTTGAAAAACGTGATTTTCGCTTTCGCTCAAAAACCCCAATAGAAGTTCAAGTAGGGGCATGACTTGACTATGACTGGACCTTTACTCTTTTACACGACTTTGACTGTGACTTGTGATCATGACTTTTATTATGAAATACACTTAAAATATTTTATTACTTGACACTGGCTAAATGCACATGTTAAACAAAAGAAAACTAACTTACCGGATATGGATGTGGTAGAGTGTTTATGCGATACATGTGACTATTAGCAATATTTGATTTCCACAGAGAATGCCAAGTCCTCTCAATGATGCTAAACGCCATCTCCATGGACAACGTTTGCCTCCACGGGTTTATGCGGCAAAAGGAACGAGTCGCGGCGCTCACGCAGTTCCGATCTAACCTCAAGTGCACGTTAGTGGCGACCGACGTGGCCGCCAGGGGGCTGGATATACCCACTGTCGATCTAGTTGTCAACCACAAGCTGCCGATGGACCCCAGAGAATATATCCACAGGCAAGTTCCAGTACAAAGTTTTCGTTTTGATTAAAAACTGGTTGTGATTGTGAGTGCGATGTGAATGTTGCCGGCACCCACGACACAAGTCATTGAACTTAGTGTGGGTGTCTTGTGGGTAGTCTTAATGTGGGGCTGTGAGTGTGAAAGCGTTTTATTAATATTTTAAAAATTCATGTTTTAAAAAGTAAATGTCGTAGTAACATGGATTTCTTTACTCAATATTATTATAATATTTCTAGGTCTTAAGTCTCTTTTTTTATGCTGATGGAAAGTGACGATGCGGCCGAAGATAGAACATGCTTGCTTATAACGTACCTATTCACTCTAGACTTAAAGATACCCAGATTGTGCATTGTATTATAATGTACTCTTCTTACAATACAGGAGCGTATCGATATGTCTGTCTGTCTGTCAGTCAGTCTGTCACGTTTGTTTGTTCCAGAGTGGGACGCACGGCGCGCGCCGGCCGCTCAGGTTTAGCCGTTTCGCTGATAACGCCCTACGACATACTGCGCCTTGGAGAAATTGAGGACAAAATCAACACAAAACTCGCAGAGTACAAAATTGACGGTAAATATCGGAACCTTCTTGATACACAAGCATTTGACTACCATATTACCTGATGGAAAGTAAAGATGCGGTCGTAGATCTAGCATTGCCTAGAAGATACCTATTCACTCTAGACTTGAAGATACCCAGATTATACATTCATAACAAATCAAATTCTATAATTTACTGAAAAATTACCGATAATTTTTCCTTCCTAAATTGAATCTGTTTCCAGACGACGAAGCAGTGAAAGTGTTCACGACGGTGAGCGTCACGCGACGCGAGCAAGAGGCACAACTCGATAACGAAGAGTTTGAGCAGAGGAAGAAGAACTACAGGATCAAACGTTGGCTGCAAGCTGGAGTCGACCCCGACCTCATGCAAGAAGGGTGAGTGGAATAACATTCTTTATTTTACTGATATAGGCAGCTAAATTGGATAATTTGACAGCTGGACCTTATTTGAGTAGACGAAGAAGAATTATAGGGTCAAGCACTGGCTTCAAAGGCGTCGATCCAGATGTCAACCAATAGGGGTGGATGGATGGATTGTAATTAGGCCGAGTGTTAAATTACACTCGGCCTAATTACAATCCATCCACCCGGCAGCTAAAATTGATTATACTAGATCTACTAACCTTTATTGAGTAGAGGAAGAAGAACTACACAATCAAAGTTAGCTGCAGCCAGGGTTCGATCCTGACCTCATGCAGTATAGGTGAGTGGAATAACATGCTTTATTAGGCAGTTGTACTTGATTATACCAGAACTAGCAAGCTTATTTGAGTAGAGGAATAAGAAATACAGGATCTAAAGCTGGCTTTAACAAGATTTGCAAAATCACTGGATGCAAATAGGAGTAGTTCTGATCTCATAAAAGAGTGGAAATTGGAATGTCACAGTTAATTACGGTGATTTAGGTTAGGTAGAAGAATTAGAGGAACTAGCGGTGGCTGTAAGCGGGAGATACTGATGCCATCTAACTAGGTTAAGTAAAGTGAGTATAATAAATAGACAATATGACTGAATAGGCTACCAGTCATATTGACTATTTACCTCTTTAATCCGACGATACAAAAACAAATTTTTGTTTTGGACTCTCGTCATTTTTGGAGATCAAACTACCCATGATGCCTAACAACTTAGTTATTTACTCCGTTGCCTCAGTGACCCAAAGTGGATCTTGGCCTCCAACACAAGAGTACGACACTGGTCTTAGCCCCGCGCTGTTTTTCTTCAGTTGGTAGTTTGGAGTTTTATTTGGACCTACCAATTTAGTTACAGTAGTACAATTTAGTAGTACAATTTAGTTACATTTTGTTACAGGCTTGAAGAAATGCGCCGCAAACGGATCAAAGCAGCGAAGAAGGCGAAGCTAGCCAAAATCAAAGAGATTCAATCTCAAATCAAAAACCAAGAAGTAACAGAAGACCGCCTTCAACCCAACAACGACCAAAATATTGACGCTGACATCAAACGGGGCTTGAAGCAAGTCAACAAAACTCTCATGAAGAGAGACGACAGATTCAAAAACGTTATAGGAAAGATCACCAAGATTAAGAGGAAAGCCGAAAATGTTAAAGCGAAGAGAGAAAGTGGAGGACAGAAGAAGAAAAAGAAAGGTGTTGCTAAATAATAAAATGTACTTTGGTCATTAAAATCTTGTTGTTATAATAATATCTTGAATCCTAAGCTTAAATCTAGTTCTACATTTAGTAGAACTAAACTCAACTAAAGAGCATTCAGTAATTTTACTATAAATGATTGTATCAACGACGGGATATTTACCATGTATTTCGTTTGTTTTGAATTTCCGATATTTCGGCACTGTTGCAAGCGCCATGATCACGGAGTAACTGATCATGGCGCTTGCAACAGTGCCGAAATATCGGAAACTCAAAACGAACGAAATACATGGTAAATATCCCGTTATTGATACAAACATTTATAGTGAAAGTGACCATGGTAGCTTGAAAACTTACATTCAGTAATTTTGTTAGAACCTGTGTGTATTGGAACACAATACTTATTAGTACAGAAGTTTCTCTTCCAATGGATATTACAATAAAAAGCGACTCTTGCTACGATGCAATTAAGTGCGATTTAGTTCACACAGTGTTGCCTGCCTAAAAATATTAAGGTACATTATGATAAGGACCACGGCATTTAAGTAGATTCTCGCCTTTGGCGCAGTTCATTCTATGCAATTCTACCTACTCAAGGAGTGGTTACTTTATCTGTAACCTCTTCAATGTTAGCTTTTTTCTTCCGTTCCGTGGAGTGCGGTTGATTGGACCTATATTACATATAGAAATGAAAATTAAATCCAGATCTATTGGACCCACAGACCAGTTGACTGCTCGGATCTCTTTCCCCCTGACGAAAACAACATGCAATTTGATACATCATTCAAGGCGAGCACGGGAAAATGTTGTATTTTCATGGATTATATCTCGATGTTACGTTCACCAGAAGCTAAAAAATACCTAAACAATTTAAACTAGGGTAATGTTAGTAAGTATATATCAGTGTAATGTATAGTGAGAGATGAACCACATTAAAATATCCATAAGTCCAATTTCATTGCTTTACTCCTATCCATCCAAATATTGTCTGGAAGAAATCACTCTTAGCGATAATACCGCCTTGTCATGTATTTGTTAAGGTGTTCAATAAAGAGATTATATTATCTATCTCTTATGCCAGTTGTAGAATTCAAATTTCGGAATAAAACAACAAATATGATTACAATAATAATTTATTTTATACAATGTAAAATTACAAATAAATACAACAATAATACAATTTGTTATAAGCAATTTCTGCGACGATGGCAAATCATTTGGCACCATGTGCAACCGAAAAGAAGTGGGCGATGCGTGTCCCTAGTTGTAATTATTTACTTAACAATCACAATTACACGTACAATATGGATGATTCTGATTTAACACTGAAACCATAAAGAAGAAAAACCAACTTGACCCTACTGGAGCAATCAAATCTTATAGAGCTGATAGGTTTACAAATTTTTATCATTATCAGAATAATTTATTTAAGATTTGTTCATAAGTAGCAACTTGGTGTTGAGTTAGGTTGTATTCTGTTTTAGGACACACTAAACTTGACAAATCTATAATAGTCAAGACAGTTAACATAATTTTTGATGTATGTTGTGTGGTCACTTAGTCCACATGTACCTACATGATTTTGGGTTTATAAGTTCGAAAGTTGGATAAATTTAGAATAAAATATACAATTTCTGATACATTTAAAAACATTTAGAGTAACAAATAACATTTCTGAATCAAGAATACACAAAGAATACATGCTTATAATTTCAATAAACCGCTCAATCGTCACCAACAATAATTGCTAGCGTTCAAGTGACTAATTCAAGATGGCCGCCTTATTAGTCGATTATAAACATGGCTTCGGAAAGTGATAACGGCTTTTTTACGTGTATTCGTCGTTCGTTTCCTTTTTGTTACTAAGTAATTGAAAAAATATAAGCAGTTTTTCCTACGGAAAGAAATCCAATTATAGTAAAAATACAACGGGTTAATTGTTTTCGATGATTATTTTCTTGGTATGTTTAATCCGTCTATAATATAACATTAAACTTCTTGTAAATAGACCATGGATAGGACTTCTCAGATCTCAGATCTTGATCAAATTTAATGGGATCATATGAGAAACACTAGTTTTCAAAATTTTTAAAAATAACGTCGAAATCGGTTCACATAGAAAAAAATCCGGAGGTAAAACAAAAAATAGTCGCATTAAAAACCTCATATTGTGAAGTCGGTTATAAATAATAATTTTGAGCAAAATAAAAGTCACAATAACGTCAATAGTTTAAAATACGTAAGTATATCCATTTAAGCACCCTATTTAAAATATGCAGTTTTAACTACACTTAGGTATGAGGCTTAACAATAAGTGTAAGAATATATGTGAATATGCCATTTAATTCCAATATCTAGTGTTATTTTATTCTAAATCATAGACTAAATTAGAATACTTTTTTATTTAGTCGTATGTTCTAAATCATAAGGAATTGGTTCAGGTTAAATAATTTGTATGTATCAAACAATAAAATTTTGCAAAGACGGGTTTACAGGTGTATATATATTGCTTTTTAAATACGGATTTGAAAGAAATACAAAATTAAATGTAACCTCGTCCAACCATGGGTGAAGCATAGAAATGATATCTCTTAACCGAGACAAGGACGATAAAGAATCTTTATGTTTATCTCTTTTTAATGTATGGCGAGTAAATAGCTCGTCCGACTTTTTACTCCGGCTGAAATAAATTTGTTTGTCTTATGATATTTACAAGAAAATGCTATTGTAGTTCCCGCGTTACCTAATACTTTAGTTTATTGTCAAAGGCAGCAACACTCGCATACGCCTAACCTTTTTATTGTGGGTAAGAAAATGCTTACCACTTCCCTCCCAGGGTGAAGGAAGGGGGTGTGTGGGGCCTAACCTGAACCAATTGGCGGAATTGTTGACACACGTTACACCTTGGCACCGGATCGACATCGCTTTGCTTCGCGCGTTACTACTACCTGTTGCAGAGCCGAGATATGTCATTACAAGATGCTAAATTACTACTATTGATGACCCAGTTGCCGTAATAAGCAAGTCTTTGATTGCTACGCCGGCTTTTAGGTTTAATTCCCGTCAAAAGCACATTTTTCTTTACCAAGAGATATTTGTGTTTCTGTTCTCAGTGACGTTTTCTTTAAATATAAACGCTTTGACAGTCACAGCCCCACACTACATTTGAAAATTTCACGAATTTCCCTTGGGCAGAAAACTTGAGTTGCAACAGAGAATCGAACCCGATACCCGTTGGTTAGAGGATAGATGCACAACTAACTACACCAACGGGCAGTTAGTAATGTAAATGCAAGTCTTTGAACTTAGTATAGGGCTGTGAGTGTGAATGCTTTCGTTTTGTATTATACAGAATCCCAAACATAAAATTTCTTTACAACTAAGCAAATGTTTGACATCACACCTGATGGAAAGTGACGATCTTGTGTAAGGTGGAGCACCCTTACTTAGTAATTGTTGATCCGGTGCAGATGATAAGTCAACCTTTGGTCATTCTACCATAAAATAATATATGTTTACATATAATACATTTAAATGAAGTCGGATGCGATATTTTTCCAGCACTTAGCTTTAAAATACATTTATTTAAAATTAGCAATAAATAAAACAAAATACATTTTAAAAATTAAATTTCCTTGAATATAAATGTCCAATTTATTTACGCTTATCAAAGCCTAATAAACAATTCGTTATAATCGATATAAATAGTTATTTATTAGTAGGCAGTTTAGTCGGTTAAGAGCAGGTTGCGCTTCGATGCGAGAAGGTTTGTTACCGTAACTATTGTGTAACTGGAATCATCATTTTTTAGGGTTCCGTACACAAAGGAAACAAAAACGGAACCCTATTACTAAGACTTCGCTGTCCGTCCGTCCGTCTGTCCGTCTGTCACCAGGCTGTATCTCAAGAATGGTGATAGCTAGACAGTTGAAATTTTCACAGATGATGTATTTTTATCGCCGCTATAACAACATATACTAAAAATAAAATAAATATTTAAGGGGGGCTCCCATACAACAAACTTGATTTTTTATAGATTATGGTACGGAACCCTTCGTGCGCGAGTCCGACTCGCACTTGGCCGGTTTTATTAAATATTACTTTCTGGATGTTATCAATAGATTTGTTTTTTTTTCTTGTTACCAACGTTGTTTAATATATCTATAAATGATACTAATGTTATAAATCCGAACGTTAGTGTGCGTGTGTATGTGTGTATGGGTTTGGTGCCCCTTTCAATGGATATATGGATTTGTATAACATTTGGAATGTACATAGTTTTTACTCAGGATTAACGAATAAGATACATTTGACTGAATTAAGGCTGGTCAAACTGTTAAACATATTATAAAAATGCTTTCACACTCACAGCCCCACACTGAACTCGAAGTCGTAGGTTCCATAAACATTCACATACAAACCAGAACCAGATACACAAATTGCCCTTGGGGAGAAAACGTGTTTCCACCGGGAATCGAACCGGTTGCTCAAAAGGCAGATGCGACCAACCACTCCAAGGCAGTTTAAGCTTTAAGTAGTACCTAATTTGCAAACAATAAACAAATGCATTCACACACACATCCCACACTATAAGTTCAGAGTTGTATCGTGGGTACCGGAAACTTTTACTTAACACACACACAACACTCCCAGATCCAGAATCACGAATGTCCCATGAGAAGGAAAATTGGGCTCCGAGAATCGAACTCAGGACCCAAGTAAGTCCAACTAGGTCGCCAATATAGCAGTTATTTTTAATTTCGTGTTTTGTTCTTACTAGTAAATGTGAATTTGATCTGCTCGTTGGCTAAGTTAGGTGCGCATTCGCCTTCTAAGCAGCTAACGGGTTTGATTCCCGGCGGGAACACAAGTTTTCTACCTAAGGGGAATGTGTTTCTGGTTCTGGGTGTGGGTGTGATAGCGTGATGTGGATGTTTCCGGTTCCCACTACACAAGTTATTGAACGACGAGCCAGTTGGCGCAGTGGACAGGCGTCCGCCCTCTGCGCCGTGGGTCCTGGGTTCGATTCCCGGCAGGAGCACAAATTCCTTCCCAAGGGTTATTTGTGTTTCTGGTTCTGGGTGTAATGTGTGTGTGATTTGAATGTTTCCGGCACCCACGATACAAGTCTTTGAACTTAGCTTGGGGCTGTGAGTGTGAGCGTTATTTATGTTTATCCTGACATCAACCGACTAAACTGTCGGCCGACAAAGGTACTTATACAGCTACTGCCGTTACGAAGGCACCGCATTTTATTCCGACATCTGCAGCAGCGAGTTAATAGTGGCGTCTTTGTTCCCGCGATTCGCTTCGAGCACTGATTTTATCACTTCCTTGTCGATGCTCGGGAACATTTCTTCGATCTGTGAAAAAATATACAATTAATTTGAGAAAAAAAGTTGAAGTGTCTTCCCTAATAATACGAAAATTTTATCAAATCAAAGTACCAGTGCTAAACTATAATAATTTAACCACACAAGAAACAATACCTACAGGGTCCTTCCCGTAGATCTAGAACCAATTTCTATATCATCTAGAGGTAAGCATTTGGCCGCTATCTCACCTGATGGAAAGTGATGATGCGGCCGAATATTTAAGAAAGGGAAAAATATTTCTGCTATCGACCGAGCGAGCACGGAGCGTCTCCGGTTCAGCTTGAGCAAAAATAATAATAATCGCTTTAACACTGACAGCCCCATACCAAGTTCGATGACTAGTGTTGTAGGTGCCGGAAACAATCACATCACATACACAATCTCAACCTCACCAGGAAACACAAATTTTCTTTGAGGAGAAAACTTATTCCCGCCGCCGGGAATCGAACCCGATCAGGATAAGAAGGCGAACACCCACCCAAATGCTTTCGTATGTCCGGTTGTTCTCTTCTATAGGTCGCATTTTTCAACAGATTCTCGTGAAAACGTAAAAAATAAACATTTCAGCCATTTCGAAAATTACGCGAGGTCTTCAGCTCCCGGAGCCACAATTTGTTATTTATAATTCAAACGCAAGCAAAGCTTAAAAAAAACCGGCTTCATCGCTTATATTTCGGTTTTGGCTTGACCGATTTCGATAATATTTATATGGGACCACCTCTACCAAACAAAAAAAAAAACATAAAAATCGATTCATAATTGGCGGAGATATCGCGTAACATACATACAAAAAAAAACAAACAGTCGAATTGAGAACCTCCTTTCATGAAGTCGGTTGAAAATAAATAAAATGGAATAAACCAACTGGAAACTATCTTTGAGCTATATTTTCAAGGCAAGTATACCCATACATTAGTCGACATCTAAGAAAGTCGACATGGCTTTTCGAGATGGCTGTAATTTTGCGAATCGGCAGTAGAGTCATTAACATTAATGAGTGCCTTTTTGGGGCTCATGTGAATAAATGATTTTGATTGATTTTGACATTTTCACATGTTTTAAGCCGCATTTATAACACTGAAACATTAGTATACCAGTGAGGAAGTCTTTAAAGGAGTCCTTTGGCAAAAGACAAGCTGAAAATAGATCGCCGATAATACAAGTACTGAAATATAATTTTGTATGTAACAATTATGCAGGTAAATTATAGAAAACTTTGTAGTAGAACAGAAGAAAAACAGCAATAAAGGCATTTTTTTTATTTATTTATTTTTATACCTGTTGCAACTGTTCGGCCGTGATGGGCTGTTGTTGCGGCGGCTGCTGCTGCGGCACTTGCAGCGGCACCGGCATCGGCAGCGGCATCTGCTGCCCCACCGCCGGGTACATCGGCATTGCCGCGTACCCCATGCCCGTGCTCGGGACCACCAGCATCGGCGGGAATGTGGCAACCGCGGCCGGACCGACCTGGTTCATTTTTTTTATACATAATAGGCAAGCATTTGGCCACTATCTCGCCTGATGGAAAGTGACGATGCGGCCGAATATGGGACATGCTTGCCTAGAAGGTAACCAGATTGTACCGTTCGGGGAACGAATGGAAAAAAAATGTTTTACAGGGTAATTTTGCCGCGTATAAAATAATAAACAATACCCCGACACGATATCTGGAAAACGGCTGAACCAATTTTCAACAAGCATAGCTAAGAAAGAACACTTTCGATAAAGTGATCTTTCAAACAAAAATTTAAATCAATATCGGTTCAGCCGTTCGCTCACAACCCTGCACTAAGTTCGAAGACATTTATATCCCACTCGCAAATCCACACAAATTTCCTTTGGAGAGAAATGGTCTGCTCCCACTGGAAATCGAACTCTATTCTTGCAGCGTAGAAAACAAATGTGTACCAACTAAGCCTGCGACAATAAGTCAAGGGCTGGCACACCAAGCAGAATAACTCGCAAGGTAAATAGGTAATTTGGTTTTACTAATACCTCTAATACTATCTCAATGTAAAAGAATTATCAATAATACGGAATACACATTTCTTTACGCTATTAATCTATTGATTTTATTTATATAGCACTAGCTGCGCCCCGCGGTTTCACCCGCGTTGATAATGATGAAAAGTGATGATGATGATAATGATGAAAAATAGATGTTGGCCGATTCTCATAGATACCGGATAAGCACAAAAAATTTCATCAAAATCGGTCAAGCCGTTTCGGAGGAGTATGGCAACGAAAACTGTGACACGAGAATTTTATATATTAGATTAGCCATGCATATTTATATAGCATTAGCCATGCAAGGCAGAACTATATTGATAAAAGAAAGGAAAAATTATCGGGGTTTGTACCCGCGGCCATAGGGTGTCATGCCCTATTGCTCTAACCGCCGAGCTACTCAAGCCCTGCCTGAAGCGACGAAATTATCTTTTCCTTATTATTAAAGTCTTATGGGGACGTGTGACGTCATCTACCGCTTCTCTTCTCTACCGATTTTTAAATGGATTTGCTCTAGCCTTATGTCGTAAATATATACTAGTAAGAAATCATAGCATATTATCCGTTAATATCCGGATGACCGGAGCTTTGCTCGGTTTTTTGTTTTTGATAGAATGTGTTTGAATTTGTAGCCTCAGAAAGCTCCATCTAGTGTCGAGTAGAAACAGTTTTTTACATCGGTCATGGCGTAATAGATGGCGCTTGATAGTTTCTTAAACCCGGTTTTTCAAATGCAGTTTAGGAACCGAGCATTTCTCGGACCTGGAACGTTGATAATTCGATTCCTTGGACCGAAAAACCCCTAATCTGTAACTTTCATGAAAATCGTTGGAGCCGTTTCCGAGATCCAGATTACACATAAATATAAAACTAACACTATCTAAATGCTTCGTCAGTTACTTAATATATATATATATTTTTTTCTATTCTCTTATACCTACCGGAATTAGCCCGATTAATTGCAATGAGTTTAATGTTATATTAATTATATTTTATGTATTATATAATGTTTTGTTTTATTTAGATATATATTATATTGAAGTTTTATCCTACTAATATTATAAACGCGGAAGTTTGTAAGAATGTATGTATGTATGGATGTATGTTTGTTACTCTTTCACGCAAAAACTACTGAATAGATTTTGATGAAACTTTCCCATAATATAGCTTACATATCAGAATAACACATAGGCTATAATTTATGAAGATATAATGTAATTTATCCAAAATATAACGATAAGTGGGAGAAAACTCTGCCATCTGCGAGCTATTCTGGCGTGCGCTGCAGAAACCGTTGAAGTTATACGTTTATAATGTATAATTAAAATGTTTATCTTAAATATTCCTACAAAAAAGCCCGCGACAGCATATATCTATCTTTTATGTGTAAGCCACTATCGCCAAAATAGTGAAACAGAATACAATAAAAAATTATAATTGATTTCTAAGGCACATTTGGTAGTAACAAATAGATCCTTATATAAAAATAAATACTTTTATCGCATCTGGGATTTTAAGTAGATAAAATTTGTCTTTTACACTACATCATTTAGACAAATATCTGAATAGTTATGACGATAAACAACTGAGTGCGCGATATTATGGTATGGTCCGGTGGCAGGCGAATGGGACGGGCGCGCGGGGGCGGTCGGACGACTGCGGGCGGGGTAGGGGAAGAGTCAGATGTCGCTCATTGCCGAGCGCGACCCGAATACGGACAGACGTTGTTGACGGTTGTGTCTGTATAGTGAATTTTCAAGGCACTAGCGATTTGTTAAAAACTCACTGTACCTATATAATGTAATAGATAGGTATTGGCAGGTTTATTTTTGTGGTTAGGAGACACGTATAAGAAGATACTTCACTTTTATTTTTATTTTTACATCGGTAGGTTACTTAACTTAACAGTTACTTACAATAATTCCACGACAGCTTAAATGTTTGTGGTTGTTACTTATAAAGAGGCAGGGTTTTTATTTTATTATAATTATAATAATAACATTAACCAACATTTCACCTGATGGAAAGTGATGATGCGGCCGAAGATGTGACATGTTTGTCTAGAAGATTCCTATTCACTCTTGACTTGAAGACTCCCAAACTTTTGCATTACCATCAATCATCGTATACATCCGTAGAATATCTTTCATTCTTAATGTGCACGCCCCTCCTCCAAAGGAGATGTTTCATTTTGGGCCAGCACTATGTACCATACATAGAAAATAGGGAAAAAATATTGCATTTTCTTAAAAATACATATAAATTAATCTGCGGAAGATTACAGCTGTACCCTTAAAATTATTATTTTTAAATAACCCAATGCAACCCTATTTTTGGGGCAGTCATGGCAAGAAGATACTGAATGTCACTCTGTTCCGAGTTTCAATCGAGTAACATATTCTATAATCCTATTATAATTATAACAAAACCCAAATATTTTAGAATTGATATGATGTTTACAATAAATGATCAATGACACGTCAAAATGACAGTTCAATATTGTCGCAATCCGCCATTTGTAATTGTGTTGTGTTGCTATCAATGTACCAAGATATTTTAAATGTACATTAAAGCGAAATATAAGTAAAGAAAATAAACATTAAAAAACGGTTACCTACTATATAGTATAGCTATATGGTGCTGGCCCAGGCTCCTTCAATTTTGAAACATCTCCTTTGTCAAACGATCGAGTGTCTAATGTATAAAAATGTTTATGGAGGGGCGTGCATATTTAGAATGTAAGATCTTATCTATCTATCCTTACAAACTATAGCGTTTATAATACCTATAAGTGAGATTATCATAAAAAATACTTAGTTCCAATTTACATACATTGCATAAATTGTTTTCATGATTTTTAATTTGTTGGATTTGTCTCCGTCCTGAATAGCAGAATAATATAAAAACATTGAAAAATTGACGACATAATAAAATACTTTCTATCATGATTATCATAATTTTCCATTACCACGCGGGTGAAACCGCGGGGCGCAGCTAGTTTAAATATATTTTTTTGATTTAATTTAGTCATACAAAAATTCTTTTAATAATTTCATATTTTTACCACTTTATTATTTTTGATGCATGCCTACAGCCTTCGCTTTTCAACCATGAGTGGTTGACTGGTAGATAATGCTTTTAGCGTTAAGTCCACCCTTTGTACCTTTTTGGGCAATAAAGAGTTAAATAAATAAAATATATATACAAGAATTGCTCGTTTAAAGATATTAGATTAGATAGCCAAAATTTACCATATACATAAAACTAGCCGTGCCCCGCGGCTTCGCCCGCTATTATCAAGTTAAAAAGTAGCCTATGTGTTAATCCTAGGTATAATCTATGCACATTCCAAATGTCATCTAAATCCGTTCATCCGTTAAAGCGTGAAGAGGGAACAAACATACTTACACACTTACACAAACTTTCGGATTTATAATATTATAGTAGGATTCCAAGTTTGTTAAACGACCTTGCATAACCGCCAAATTATTGCTCCGCTAACGCACCCCTATTACCTAAGGCATACGCTCTACAATCGCCTATAATGGCAATCGTGCTCGAACCGAAGCACTGGCTACCCTTTACCAAAATATCCCTAATCAGCAGCTGTGACAGTGGTAGAACGGTAACCTATCAGAGATAAAGAAAAATCAATTAAAGTATACATAGCACCTTTAAACTGAAGCCTCCAGTCCGTCCAGCGTTACTTACGGAATAGCTGAGTACAAGGTTGATCATCCCCTCCACCCCGTCCCCTTGTTTACCGTTGAGGGGGTACCAGTCTTCGTGCGTCTCTCCCTGTCAAACAACATTTTAAAATGTTATTATTAAAGTTTTCGTGAGTCGACCCTAAATCGTGAGTCAAGCCGTTACATTTATAAATTACTATAATACCCGCGGCTTCGCCCGCTATTATCAAGTTAAAAAGTAGCCTATGTGTTAATCCTAGGTTTAAGCTATGTACATTCCAAATTTCATCCAAATCCATTCAGCCATTAAAGCGAGAAGAGGGAACAAACATAACTTGCACACAAACTTTCGGATTTACAATATTAGTAGGATTTACCACTACACCCCCTGAGCCAGAACCATACGATAACTCAATTACCGTACGATTCGGTAAGTTACCGAAAAGTTCTTAAATCAGGGGACTGATGGAATGTTGATAAAGTAATACAGTGAACGTTTTTCAACTTAGTATGATTTGCCTACACTCATGCACGTTCACGAACTAATAAAATGATAATCCACCATAATGACAGATTTAAAAAAATCAAATAAGTCACAAGTTATGGAAAAAAATAATAAAAGATTTTTTTTTTCTGTCCTAATACTACGGGCCAATTGCCTATATTTCCTAGAACTAAACTAAAACTATGTACAGCAAAGTACTAAGTTACCTTCAAGACATCGAGCTTATAGGTAACTCAAGTGCTCAAGCGCACTACCAGTGGGTAGCGTTCGTATCATGCTGGCGGCATTGCCTCTCTGAATTGCAATGCTAATACGTTGAGCCAAATAAGTGCCAGCATTTTGATCACGTGTCGCTTCAACCAGGCGCTCTGATAGAATTTTGAAAATAGAATGAGCTCCCGGTCCCCATAAAAGATTGATTAATTTATTTTCATTATCATGGCAAAAACTGGCCAAGTGATAAATAGTGTATTTTTCTACTTAGTATGCTAATCGATATTATTCTAGCTATACTACTAATATTATAAATCCGAAAGTTTGTGTGTAAGTGTGAAGCATGTGTGTAAGTATGTTTGTTCCCTCTTCACGCTTTAACGGCTGAACGGATTTGGATGAAATTTGGAATGTACATAGATTATACCTAGGATTAACACATGGGCTACTTTCTAACTTGATAATAGCGGGCGAAGCCGCCGGGCACGGCTAGTATCTTACATAATTTACAAGCAGATGCGACATCGCCCGCGTTAATCAAGTTAAAAAGAACCCTATGTGTTAATCCTTGGTATAAGTACATTCCAAATTTCATCCAAATCCGTTCAGCAGTTACAGCGTGAAAACAAAACAAACATACACACTTATACTACAAAACTTTCGCAATTGTCATATTAGTGTGATATACTCACGTTGAGAACAGCCGGTGGTATAGAGATGTGCGTCCAGGCGATAAGCTCGTCCATCGTGAAAGAGCACTCGTCGAATATCTCCAGATATACAGAATTCACGCCGGGAGGAAGCAAGCTGCGAACAATCATACATTTAACATAACAGAAAGTGTGTATGTGAGTGGTTTTGGTTTAACACCAAACATTTGGTTGCTGGAACACAAGTTTACTACCTAAGGGAAATTTGGTTCTGGTTGTGATTGTGTGTGTGATGTGAATTTTTACGGCACCCACGACACAAGTCATCGGACTGAGTGTGGGGCTGTAAGTGTGAAAGCATGTATGTTTGTTATAATGGGAAGTCGTTCGAGATTTGTACCGACATGCATCAAATGAAATAAATGCATTTATTTTCTTCAAGTGTAGGTATAAATAGATGTAGGGTTTAGTGTATCAATATTAAACTCAAAACGCATTCACACTCACAACCCCACACTAAGTTCAAAGACTTGTATCGTGGATGCCGGAAACATTCACATCACACACACATTACACCCAGAGCCAGAAGCACATATATCCCTTGAGAAGGAATTTGTGCTCCGGCCTGTAATCGAACCCAGGACCCACGGCGCAGAGGGCGGACACCTGTCCACTGCGCCAATAGGGTCGTCATTCATCATATTGTTCACACACTTGGTCATAATAGTGACATGTTAATCGATTCGAGGACTAGGTAGTCGGTTCTCTCTTTCAAGCGTTTCAAGCTCATCTTTAAAGCGTAATAATAATAATTATGATTATTAAGTATATAATGTAACTCTCAGAATTCTGAGTCATAAGTACTGGTTTTCCAAATCTCGTTATAATATTGCGTTGTATTCTAATTCATGTGTTGAAAAATAACAATGTTAATTATAACATTATTACCATAACTGGTATAAATATTATGGCATCCTTGGCATTTCAAAATTAAGTGCCGTGTGGTATGTATATAGTACAGTCGGCGTCAAAATAGATGTGGCTAAGGTAGGCAAAATCTACAATTGTGTAAAAATATTAATTAATTTATACGCATAATATATATGTGTATTGTTGTAAATATCATACATACATACGAGTAACAGAGAAACTTATAAAAATACGTACGATCGGTTAAAATCAATCTCTTCCACACAACATTTTGATGAAACATAAGTTAAAAGTAAATGAAGGGACAGTGGTGTAATAAAATAAGTAAAAAAATACTACTTAATTATTTAAACTACATAGACATTACATACAAATAATAATAGTCAAAGAAACGGGTAAGTATAACCCAATCATGAAACTTACATAAAATAAATATCTATGTTGCTTCTTTATTACTTTTGTAAATATATTTATGACGCTGACTGTACAGCCGCCTGCCTATGTAAATACAGGAACGACGAAATTCCAGGTCAGCTGTGTTTTAAATGATATTCAGGTTGAAAGACTTACGAAGGCTTTTTTCAAATTTCAAGTAAATTGCAGAATTGATATTAACAATCACATTGATATAATGACCAATTGCACCATTTGGATACCCTTTGTGAAGGAATTATACTATGATAATTCTAAATGAAAATTCCTATCTCGAATAAAAAAAAAACCAACAAGTCATCTTTCAACGCCGTGGATCCTAGGTTCAATTCCGGACATCAGCACAATTTCCCTCCCCAGGGACATTGGTGTGTGGATGATGTACATGTTAAATTGTTAATACAAAGCTTAAGACTTTAAACGTGTGGCGACGGAAGTGTTGTAACGTTTTACTCATTCTTAAACATAATTTAATTAGTAACATAAATATGGGAGAAGACGTAAAGGCCATTAAAACAGTTTTTATCTAGTTAGGGAGCCTATTCAACATTAACAATGTATATGTACATATTGGATAGGCAAGCATTTGATCACTATCTCACCTTATTTATAGTGTGAAGATGTAACATGCTTGCCTAGAAGATACCTATTTACTCTAGACTTGAAGACAGCCAGATTGTATTTATTGTCTCAATTTAAATAAGAAATGGCTAGAAAGATGAGGAACAAGTGAGTGTGTAATCCAAGTACGTACCAGTGAATGACCTTGTTCCAGCGGGGGGTCTTGCCCCCGCTCGGGTCTGTGTGCGTTTCGTATATGCAGTGGCCGACGCGGACCCTCACGTATGGGTCCATACGTGTCAGACCTATGACAAATTATTAAATCAAACGTCTATTAAAACTAATAAGTTACTTGTTAAAAACTTTTTTAATGAAAAGGTTTTAGAAGTCCGCCATATTGGTTTGAAAGTCACTTTATTTTTCGAGTTATTCTTAGCAAGCCCTTTCATTTGATACCCTTAACGTAGGAGTGCATTTAAAATTACTGGTCCGTCATTTTGGGTGTTCCGCCATTTTGGATTTAGAATGAACCATGCATTGTCATCCAAACTAAACGTGAATACAAAATTTCAGCTCAATCCGTTGAAGATATCTGCTTCAAAATTGAGTTGCAAGATTCCACCCGAACATACATCCATACAGTGCAAGCTGAATAAAAGCTTGTAAAAACTGAAATTAGGTAACTTACGCTTTGTTGGTGCGTAACTAGATCGAAAATTGTTTCGGCTTCATTCGCAAGCCATCTTCAGATGAGTTCGAGCGACAGATTCAAGCTCGCGCTGCTTGGATCTAGTTATAATAGATACATTGTGTAAGTCACGCCTATTCCCCTTTTTAGTCAATCCTCTATCTTTTAAATTAAATCTCGATTTCTCTTCATTTTCGATTTGAATCAAGCTCTTCCAGATCTTGATTAAGTATTCTTATATTTAATCATGGCCAATGGCCTCCTACTGGCCATGCCACACACATTGGCGGATCATTAGGCGTCTCTCTTTTTAGAAGTTCTAAATAACTTCTTTCGTTATAACCAGAAAGCTAAAATGACCTAAAAATCGATTTTTTAAATAATATAGAATACAAACACATAAACATACCTTTTTTCACAGCCCCACTATAAGTTCGAAGACTAGTATCGTGGGTACCGATACATTCACATCAACACTCAATCGCACCCAGAACCAGAAAAATAAATTTCCGTTTAAAATAAAACTTGTATTCTCATGGGGAATTGAACCCGATACCCGCTGCTTATAAAGCAGATTGTAGGCGCAACCAACTACGCCAGTGGGCAGAATGAATCAAAAAACTAAGGCTACCTACCAGTCTTCCTATACACTAACTTTGCCATTGGTTCAATTTGAATAAAGCAAAAATGAACCTTATTTACATTAGTTTTAGAATTGAAACCAATCGCAGCGGTGATAGGTAATACAGGGTCAGATTTTACCATCTTACCATAGTTTTTGACCAGTTTTGCTTGTGCTATGGTGATGCTGAGTCGTGCTGTGAGCGGAGGTCCGGCGGTAGGCACCTAAAAAATATTATTATATTAATACAATTTTACAATATATAACCTAAATAGGTTATTATTAAAATTAATCACTGTCTATCATAAGTATTATCTAATCATGTTTTATGAAAATCATTTTGTGAGTCTTAATTATGATTTGTTATCAATTTACAGCATTCTTATTGTATCAAGTGTAGCAAAGGTATAACTAAAACATTTCCTTTACTACTACTACTGTATTTATACTAAAGTCATGCCTAGTACTCAGGGGTAGATGTAGCACCACAGATTATAATATAGTTACTATGGGAACTGAGAGAGTAATTGAAGGGAAAAGGCTTGGTACATGACTTTTATTTTATCACGTCATTATAAATCTGATCACAAATACATGCCCGTATTTATGATCAACGAAGAATAAGGAAATAATGTGCATTATAATATCATTCTAAACAGAGAGCAGAGAGCAGGCTTTCACAAGGGCCATTCAAAATCTTAGATAAATATCACTTTGCAGAAAGGGACAGAGCATCTTCAATCCCCACTCAACCTCCAACAAAAACATAAAACACAGAACTTTATCAGCCAATATTTTTTTTTTTCAGCATGCATATTACAATTACATATACACTATTGCTCCTACATTGTTATGCTCTAGATCTGTTGTCAGATTCTCCAACCTTGGAAACAATTAGCTAGGTTTCACCAATAAATGGCTAGGTATCAAACAATTGAAACTTGCTCATTAGACATTTTGAACAAGTATGAACAGCTTGGCTAAGGCTTTGGGGTGGCTTGAGTAGTGCCTCTTCCAATAGGACAACAGACCTAGGTGGATGGAACAAGGTTTTATTAATGTCTTTAATAGGAATTAACTACTGGTTCTGGCTTAATTTGGGTGCATGTCCACCTTCCATGTAACTGGTATTGGAATACAAGTATTCTCGCCAAGTGAAATTTGTGTTTCTGGTTCTGGCTGTGATTGTATTGTGAGAGTTTGTGGCACCTACAATGCAAGTCAATGTACTTAGTGTGGGGCTGTGAAAGTGTTTACATTTATGCATTCTTACCTGACCACCACAGAGTTGCTGTTGCAGAGCCAATGCTGCTTGATAGTCTGCATCGAGAGAGTCTGTTGCTCCATCAGTACGAAGGAATCCAGCCGGTAGAGGGCCCAGAAGGACCTGACAATTTAGTTATTAATTAATTTTTAATATACCTTGATAACTGGCGTTTGGCTCGCTAAATCAAGTGTATGAAAAATCTTTTAGAGGATAATTATCAAGATAACCAATATCTGGGCTAACTGGGATGTCAGTGTAGGCTTTACCACCTGAAATTTACAGTGTAGGCATATTTTCTTAACCTATCATCTGAAGTCATCCATCTATATCAAATGTTTTGCACATTAAACTTACTAATTTCAGATACATTACAGTAATTGTCCTACAGAACAACTTTTTTAACGTTATGGAATAGAATAGAAAATTCTTTATTGTACACCAAATAAAGTTAGGTACAGACGTAATCTTAAAAGTTAACCTTTGGATGGATAGAGGGATAATTTCATATAATGATGTTGGTAGTGTAAAAACATAATAATAGACATAAATACAACTTACTTAGATACCTATCTATATACATTAATACATACATACATAAACATTATAAACAATACCCAAATAATAATTATTATCGGACACCAGTTTATCGTTAGTTAGCAAGTGTAGATAAAATGTTTTAACATTAGTTTGAAAGATTGCTAAAGAAATAGCTTGCAAGATTGTAACAGGAAATGTGGTCATATTTCCGAAGACTGAAAATAAATATTATGTAATAATTTTGGAGACACTCCAGTTTAGTCAGCTGGTCCGCTGTAAGATCAATTGATTGATTGATGCATATTTGATTTAATTTAAAGTCAAATTCAAAATCTACATTTTCATTTAATTTTATATCCTTGCCAAATTGATAAGAAAAATTTTCATTGTTTGTCAAATTAATTAATTGATTTAAGAAACATGTTTATAGAACTGCCTGTTGGCTCAGTTGGGTGAGCTTTCGCCTTCTAAGCAGGGGTATCGGGTTCGATTTCTGGTGTGGACACAAGTTGTCTCTCCAAGAAAAATTTGTCTTTTTGGTTCTGGTTGAGATTGTGTGTATGATGTCAATGTGGGGTAAGTATGAAAGTTTCTATGTTTATGATTATTATTAATTGCTTGTTTAATACATAAGCATTTAATCTCAACGACTTAATAATATCACATTCTTGGTGGAACTATCAATATGATGGTAACTTATAATATTTAGCAACAGGTAAACTTGTTTGCATCTTCTGTAAAGGATATAAAATGGACCATTTTTTTATTTATAAAAGCTTTTCATATGCAAATGGCAAATGTTTGACCTATCACGTACAGTGGTCAAGCACTGGTTTAGAAGGTAAACAAATAAAAGTAGTATTATATATCTATTATATTATTTAGTTATGTATATATGTAGGTTTTTTTTGAGTCATAAATATATATTACTAGTGAGCTGCCCCGGCTCCACCCGGGTGTGATAAATGAAGAACCGCTTGACCGATTTTTTGCAAACTTCACATAAACCATCTACTAAATAGTCCGAAGAAGTGGTGAAGCGTCTTTGCCTTTTATAATATAAAAAATAAATGTAAATTATACATCTGTGAATAAATACTTCACGTTATATACCTAATATTCATATTGGCAAGAATCTTTGGATGTTTGAATGCATTTGCAGTGTATTGGGCTCTCTGCTGACCACTGTTAGAGATCGTTCAAGGACGATCCTAGAGATGGCGCTAGTTGTATCGAGTGACATTTTTTGCACTCGCGACTAACTTCACAGACTTAAAAAAGAGAAACTTCAGTCGTGTGTGTCACCTGATCCGTGTGGTTGACAAACCCTCTGCTATTGAATTTTGTGACGTAGAAAACTAATTAAATAATTATCATCTAATTAACCAGGACTTGAAATAAAAACTTCATCGTGTCTATTGTGATCGACCGCGTCATCTGTGATCAGGATTAGTGATCAGCGCCTCGTACAATTTCGGATTTCTTCGGATTCAAACTCGCCGGCTGGCGCGACGTGGAGTTGTGTGTGTGCGCTTAGGCATACATACAGTTTGCTGTAGTTCCTTTCTTGGGGAGCTCTGGAGGCGGTTTCGAAGCAGTCTAGGTACGTGGGCTTAAATAAACACTGTAAATTGATTCGTGTATCCCTACTGATTTTTGCCAATATTTTAATCTAAAATAATTTACCGCTATCATTAAAAATATTAATACGTAAATGGTGGGCTATTTACACGCCAGCGATTTTACTCGCGCCACCAAAAGCCTAAACATTTGGTTTGGATAGGTGAGCCCGTTCTGGAGTTATAAAATTACAACGAAAGGTGGCATTGATTTTTATATATTATATAGATATAGTCCTCCTCTGCTCTAAATTGTTGTGCCCAACAGGGTCTCTAATGTACTGTCATTTATTTCTACCACCTATCTACATTTAGAGAACGCAATAAAGATTTGAATTTGAAGAATAGTTAATAGTCCTTATACTACACTACCACAAATTTTCCTGCACCTTCTCGGATGACTGGCAGAAAATGCTGTATTAGCATTTAGCCTTCCGTGTACAGCTATATTGTGCAAAAGAATAAATAAATAAAAGTTTAGATTTTGTAATTTCACTGCGCTCACACCTATTTGTTACCAAAACTCAATTACTAAGGCAAACTAACTAACTAACATTCACAGCTTTAAAATGAGATAATACTGAAATTCACCACATATAACTATACTTAGGTACCTCAAATTTGTTAAATTGAGAATAAATCTAAATGGCAGAATTGTATGTTATTCCAACTAGATCAAATTGAGTTTCATAACCAATTAACAGCTCATTAAAATGCAATATAGTGCAGGTAACATTGATTTACTATATAGATACAGGTTATTAACCCCTTCTTTGTCTTTATCATATCTATAACATGAGTACAGAGAATGCTCTGGAAAATGTCCTACCATGTTTGACACTTTAATCAATAACAGATGTAAGGCTGCTACATAATGAGTACATGTCCACTTTAGCAAAACTAACCGGTCCAACTACTTGTTTAGTTTATATTAAAATTTGCTTATAACATGTTTTTGATACGCAACAAGAGCATGAATCATTGTGGAAAATACTGAATAATCAAGAAATAAATAAACTCACCCTACGGCGTCGCTCCTCATTTCTATCTTGTTCAGGCATGGTAGACGCCATTACTTAGAACTTTTACGTCCTGTAATATAATTTAAAATAGATTTTGTCTATTTATTCAAATATTTTGCAAACGCAATTTCTTCGAACTAATAACAACGAAACACGGTGAATGACGTCTGACTTCAAACTCTACCAACTTTGGTCTTTGATCTTTCAGATTTTTGACATTGGACTGCCTGAAAGACGGTGAAATATAAATGACAATGGCAACGTCTCAGAAGTATCCGCAACAATCGCAACGCTCATGGAATCGTGGGCGTGATTGTTGCGATCAATCTCGAGGCTCTGTCAATGAGTCACGCTAATGTTTTTTGTTATAATATCTAAATAATTAAACGCAAGCAAAGCTTAAAAAAACCGACTTCACCGCTTTATCTTGATCAGATGCAACGTATTAAATACGCATTATTGTCAATTACTCATAAACTAGTTATCAGATCTTGACCAAATTTAAATGGGATCACATGGAAAGCACCAGCTTTCAATTAAAAAAATATCATCAAAATCGGCGCACAAAGAAAGAAGTAATGAGGTAACTTTTGAAGTCGGTTAAGAACGAGAACATCGTCAATGTAGTCTACAGAATACGCATTATTGAGCATAACTCAAAAACTACTAGTCAGATCTTGATCAAATTTTAATGGGATCAATTGGAAAGCAACACACAAAAAACAAAAAAAAAATCAAAATCTGTTCACGTGGAACGAAGTTATGAGATAACACAAAGAAAAAAGGTTCAGTTGACTTGAGTATCTCCTCCTTTTTTGGGAAGTCGGTTAAAATAGGTAACTTGAGAAAAAATACTCTGTATTTATTTTTTGTCTATATTTAAAAATAGCTGAAGTATTAAACGTTAAAATAAGGTCTCCGGAAAAATCAGACTAAGCGACCGCGCTAACGTGTGAGGTCACACCGCGAGTCGACGTTTGCGTACGAACATACTGTAGCATGTGTAACGTAATTCATTAGAGAACACCACCGACCGCAAAAAAATTCTATTATTACTATCCTGTCCATCCAAAGGTTGCCTGTAAGAGATTGCTTTATGTGATAAGGCCGCCCATTGTACAACAATTATTATTTTTAGATTTTATGTAATTAACATGTTACTTAATTTTCCTATTGGTGTTCAATAAAGAAGTATTGTATTGTATTGTATACTATGGCTCGTTCCGCCCGCGTTCTCGCTATAAATTTAATTGCTTTTCTTATAGTGAATCACTAAAATGGTTAAGAAATATTTGTGTGTATTATAAACTACAGTGAAAAACACCCCAAAAAATATATTTTCTGTACCATGCGGTATTTTTTTTTTACAAACTTTCACACTATATTCAGACACTTGCATCGTGGGTGCAGGAAACGTCAACATATTACACACACAATCACACCCAGAACCAGAAGCACAAATGTCCCTTGGGAAGGAAAAGTGTGCTCCTGTCGGGAATCGAACCCAGGACCTACGACACAGAGGGCAGACACTTGCCCACCGCGCCAACAGGGTTGTCAATAATAATATGTGAATCACCATACAATACAATACAATATTAATTTCTTTATTCAACACCAAAAAGACTAATAATTACAATAAAAACGAATAATAATAATTGTTGTACAATGGGCGGCCTTATCACATTAAGACATTTCTTACAAGCAATTTGAATTGTTGTTGCGAGAATATTTAACGTACATTGCATAATATTCTAATCCTAAAATCTCAAAAATTCCTTTATTATTTTTCTGATGTGGTGAATCATATTATCGCGTACTTACAAAAGCTACCTGGTACCTGGCCTAGTTGCAAAATAAAAAAAACATTGCAGTGTCTACTTGATACTACTGACACCTGATTATTATACTAATATTCATTTAGCTCAACGTGTTACGTTTTGTTATACAGAGTTTTTTTGCCTTTATGATAAGCACGCTAACCAATGGTAGTAAGTTTGAGTAACCTATAAACTTGGTGGCTTGACTAATACCTATAATAACTAGTTTAGTTTTAGAAAGTAAAGACAAACAAAGTGTATAACGCGACTTTCAATCAAACCAAATGCTATTAATATGTGAAACAGCTAAATAGGCGAACAAGCATATTACGAATTTACGAATACGAATTTACGAATTTTGAAATGTTTTCAATTCAAAATGGACCAAATATCAAGATATAAGGTTTATATTTACTTACTTTAAATTAAAACAATTTCAACTTAAATACATAATAAGGAAGTCAGAGCGTGGACGCTGCACAAGCTCACGAATTGATTTGGGAACGCACACATTAGTCGAGTGTTTCAATGAAAATAATGTCAATAAATTGTCAACGTCAACAATCAACACATCGATGAAAGCTTTCACCTGATTTTTGTTTGATTCTTTCTTGCTAGGCTCAATTTTTACTTGTTGATGAATTTGAAATATTTATCGAGTGTTTGTTTACTTGCATTCGTTTTAAGTGAAATGTTCTTGTGTACTTAATCCAAATAAACTTTAACTTTCAATTTGTTTGTTATTAAAACTTATGTTGACTTGAAGTGAATTGGTTATTTTATTGATTTATATCGGGAAATTACGATGGATATAATCAAAACACCTAAGGTAAGTGTATCAACGATATTTATGTATTGTATGCAGTGTACATAATCATTGTATGTTTAATTATATACCAATACCGATTTTGTTTACGTCGATATGATGAATGAGTCAAGTGGCCGTTATCAGTAACACATGATAAACAAATCTATGTTATTTATTAACTTAATAAATTAGTCACGGATATGGGTAGCTACGTTAATCTGGATATTTACGCGTGGACCTTCCATTTGAAAAAGTAATGTGTTCATTTCGTTCGTGATTCTATACCACTTTGTTTAGTCTTACTATGGTATGCAGTACATGATTGAGAAAGACGTGAATGATTGAGAATGACGCAGCTCTAAACATCGATCTAATAAAAAATACAGATACAACTCGGGACAAGAGTGAAGCTAAGAATGTGGACACCACTTCAATAGTAGCCTATACCTGTAATAGTTAATATTACATTATGCAATAGTTTATTATTAAAGTATAATAAACCTAAGTCATGTTGGATGCCTTAAGGAGGCTTGAAAAATCCTGACTGCCCACCAGTCTATCTATACAATAAGTAAGCATTACAGTATGTAACATTAAGCACAAAATAAATGTAGTAACAATGATTTACTTTGTGTACAAAATATATCAGAAAATAATGGGTTAAAACCATTTGTATTAAAGAAATAGGAATAGATTATTAGTGCAGTGGTTGCTGCTTTTTTTTGTCATAGAACATGCACAACATTTCTGCATCTGTATTTCTAACTTGTTCAATGTTTCTTAATGACATTTTCATAATGAGGGAAATCATACCATCTTCACTTACCATCAGGTGAGATAGTGGTCAAATAGAGTCTAGGCTATTTGAGAAAAAAAATTGGTGTTTTCTGTGCCCTGTAAATCAGTCCCTGCTTACTCCTAAATCCTACTAATAGTATTAATATTATAAATCCGAAAGTTTGTGTGTAAGTATGTTTGTTGCCTCTTAACGCTTTAACAGCAGAACAGATTTGGATGAAATTTGGATCGTACATAGCTTATACCTAGGATTGACACTACTCTTAAACTTAAACAGGGCACGGCTAGTAATTAATAAAAAGGATTACTTAATTGGTCTTTATATATGTACTTGCTACTTATGTATCTTTATATATGCCTTGTTCTTGACCTTGAACATACTGATCAGAAAACTTCAATTTGAAGTTTGACCTTCAGCTTGTCTGATTTTTAGAGTGAAATTTGGCATTGAGGAGATTTTAGGGTCCTGGAAAAAAATAATAGTATAAATAAAAAATAAGTAAATAAAAAAAAAATAGACTTAAGTATACTCCCCAGGCACAATATACTTGGATTTCAGCTTTATAGTTCAAGATTATGTGTTAAATCAATGAATCATTGCTACCAATAATTTAAAAAAATGTTATACAATAAAAATAATAATAAAAAAAAAATTAGCAACTAGTGCACCCATATGTACAAAATAACATTCATCTCTTGTAGGATACTTAGGTCTTTGCTGTATATAGTTTTAGATAAGTTTTAGGAAATTGGGCAATTGGCCCTTTGTTAGGCAACTTAAAAAAAAAACTACACACGTAATTGTCCGGAGTGTGACATCATTGATGATGTATACCATGTGGTGATGGAATGTGTCCGGAACGAAGCTTTACGACAGGAAATTGAGTTTGTCAAGGTATGCAATGTGGGTGCTTGTAATAGCATCTTGGCTTACCCGTTATCGGAGGAAGCCAAGATGGTAACAAAATTGTATTATAAAGTTTTAGGTTAAGATTTGTTGATTGTTATATGGGGGTGGCATGGTCACAGAGTGACAAAACCCTTAAAAAAAAGAAAAAAAAAAGTCACAGTGATTATTATAAATTTCAAATTGATACATAGTATGGTATTGAAGTACTAGGCAACCATAAAAGAGAAATAGGCAAAAAACTTTTTTTCTTTACATGGTATTGCAACACATGCCGGGTACAACATGTTCGATTTGATATAATACATTCTTAGTCTCTTCACATACATCTATAATTGTCAAACTAGTTTTGTAATATAATTTTAATCTCTTACCAGTTATTAGTTCAGTATAAGATTATTTACATAATAATTAGGTATTTTCACAGTTTATTTGATATCTTCACATATAGTATGTGACATACTTATGAATAAAGGTCGTAGAGGTTTTATAGCATACAATGTTAAAAAATTATGTCAAGTAAAATATATACTAAGTACTAAGAATAAAAAATACGATAGTAAACTTGATGAAAATAACATCCATGAACCTATATATGAAAACATCCTATAGCTCAACAATCTACTCGTTGGCTTAGTTGAGTGCACATTTGCCTTCCTACAAATAGTGGAACTAACACGACTTTCTCTTATATATATAGATATAGGTGATATATAATGTAATTTTTTTATCCTGAGAAATGCGTAAAAAAGTGGCCATAAGCTAATAAACATACCCTAAATGGCAATAATAGTAAATAATATGGCCTACAATTCTAAACTACTAAGTCAGCCAAAATGCTGCTTATCTAATTCCCAAATCTACTTGCTCTATAAAAAACCTATACTGGTGGCTCGGTGAGATCGAGACCGCGTAATTTTTGAAATTGCAAAAAATATGTGTTACGTTTTCAACCCCCATATATCCGCCATTTTGAAAAAAATCCAAAACCTATCTACGACATAACGATATAAATGATCTATATAATTATCGAACCTACTCACAATACTTCACGAGAATCTGTTGAGAATTGGGACCTGTAAAGATCAACCGGAAATCCGGACATAAAGCAATTTTGCCCAAGCTGAAACGGAGACGCTTAGCTCGCGCTTCGCGGTCGCTCGGTCGATTATAAGATATTTCCTTGTACCTCATTTGCCTTCATTTCATTCATTGTACATTTAATATTGCAAACTACCTACAACCCCTAAACCATTTCCTGCATACGTCATCAAAACAACCGTTACGCCATCATCACGAGTTTTGAATTCGGAAGTGGAATGAGAATTGAGGATATTACGTCATCTCACTCAGATTCACATCCACCCTCTGTTGTCGTCCTGTTTCCAGCGCGCATGCCCGTTGCTACCGGTGCTACTATTTAACAAGAGAAAACCAACTCTAATACATTAGAATTAAGTAGGTATTCACTTGAAAGGAAATATTCGAGGGTTTTATATGAAAATTTCAGAGGATAAAGCCGTGATTCCCGATTGTTATTATCAGTCGTGCTCTAACCACCTCGGAGGGTTGACGGTTTTTGACGAAGCTAGCGTTACGATTCACATCTCTATGACAAAGGGCTTAAAACTTTAATTGGAAATGTTATTATTTCCCAATATTTAGTTATGGTAAAAATGTCCTCTATTTGAGTAAGCCGTATTTTTTAAATAGCCGCGGGAAAACCTTTTTTGCGAACTGCCGGTGAAATCATTTTTCCGCCAAGTCAGTAATTTGTTTTGCAACACGTTCGGCTTTGTGTGTTATTTTATTTGAATATAGAACCAGTGATATAAAGTTAGTCATGGCGCTAAGTTCGCTGTCTCCGTCGAACATGCTCGGCGAGCTCGGTAAGCTAGCAAGTTGGCTGAAAGGCGATTGCTTGTCTTCAGAAGAATACGCCGGATTGGCTGTAACGGAAAAGGTGAGAAAGTTTAAATTATTCAAACACAGCTCAGATAATATAATATCGAATAACTGCGCTCCTTCCTTTCAAAAACAATGGAAAATTACAATATCCTTATCTTCTCAAACAATGGAACATTGTTGTCAAACGTATCTAGAATATTTCAAACAGGAGCGTTGATTTAGACTGGAAACTCAACATTGCTACTTTTACCATTCTGACAAAAAAAATAGGGTCGTGATAAGTTTAAAAAAATCGGTGTAGATGCAGAGATATAAAAAAAAATGTAATTCTGCTATAAATAGATCGGTTGTAGGGCACTGGTCTTATTCGGAGCTCGTCAAGCTCGAATGCTCCAAACGGTTGGACAGAATAATCATTCAGCTCCAGTTGGAGCACCCAGTGAGATATGGATTTATTGTTAAAAATAGTAACGCCTTAGTCCCATGAAAAGCTTAAGTCCTTATGGAGTTATTGCCAATAAAATGGTGTTTAGTGAAAAAAAAACACAATTATGTATCTTAATTGCGATAGTTCAACTCCGCTCTCGCCGCTCGGCGCTCTCGATGGTTTTTTCGACATTTTTTGCGCAGAATTTTGAATTGTCTTGCGCGTCGCTGAACCGTCGTAAACATGACTGAACAATGTTCGTCACCTTGAGATGAGATAGAGTCTAATAACATTTCGTAAAGATCTAGCTAAGTAAAACTGGGCGCCCTACTTTTAAATTTGTCAAAGAGATTTAGACACACAGAAGATTAAAGGGCACAGAGGCGCAGTTCTAAACTGTTACTTATAAACGTAAACGCTTTTACAGTCACAGCCCCACACAAAGTTCGAAGACTTGTGTCGTGCATGGCACACAAAATCACAGCTAGAACTAGAAACTGTTTTCTCCCTGGCGGAGAAAACTTGTGTACTGGGAATCGAACCCGATATCCGCTGCTTATAAGGCCAACACGCACCCAACTAAGCCAACGGCCAGTTCAATATATACTAATGTCTTTAAGTCTAGAGTGAATAGGTATCTTCTAGGCAAGCATGTTACATCTTCGGCCGCATCTTCATTTTCCATCTGGTGAGGTAGTGGTCATACCCTTGCTTATCTAGCATAAAAAAGAAACTTTGCCCCACGGTGACGCGGACACATGACAAATTTTATCCAAAATTTATCCAGCCGTTCAATGGCTGTGCGAAAAGAAAACAAACAAATTTACACACAAACTTTCGCCTTTATAATATTATTCTGATTCGGTGATACCTATTAGGTACTTCACGCCCAAGTTATTACTTATACAAAATTGTTATTAATAGGGAATATACTTGAGATTTAAATATAGGTAAAGTATTGTTGATATTTTATATTTGTTATAGAATTACACCTATAATATTATTGAATATTTTTATATGTATATATTATATATATATATATATATATATATATATACAGTGGAACCTGGTTAATTGGGATCTCAAGGGACCAAGAATGTTGTACCATTTATTGAGTGTTTCCACTAATCCAGTTTTCCAATTAGGCAGGTTTAAAATTATAGTTGTCTCATTTACAGAGGCTCCTGCTTATAGAGGTTGAAATGTACGGCTATTTCATTTTTAGAGGGAGAGGTGGAAATGTTAATAAAAATGCGTATTTTTGGTGTAATGAATCTAATATATTATGTAGGTATGAATGTACAAACATTATGTATAACGTGGAATTTTTTTTTTTTTTTCATCAAGTTTGATATTTACGTTTGGGCATTTTGTACACTTTTACTCCCTTGTTTTTAGGTCAAAACTTGAGATAGTACTGACAAACAAAGCGTATGCGAAAGACATTCTAATGTGTAAACAAAAGTGTCAAAACCTGTCGCAACCTGTTAATTTGTCTCATTTATAGAGGGAATTGAGTTACAGAGTCCCAATTATAAAGGTAAACATCGATTAAATCCTAGAAATCAGATCTCATTTAACCAGGTTCGAAAATTCCCATTAATAGAGGTTATTCAATGAAAAAGTACCGGGACCTCATTGTAACTCTCAATAATAGAGGTTTCTCATTTATCCAGGTCCCATTTAACCAAGTTTCACTGTATATATATATATATATATATATATATATATATATATATGAAGCAGGGGCTTAGAAGGTAAACGCCACCAACTATCGGGTTCGATCCCCGGCGAGAACACAAGTTTTCTCCCCAAGGAAAATTTGTGTTTCTGGTTCAGGTTGTATTTGTGTGTGTGATGTGAATGTTGCCGGCACCCACGACACAAGTCATCGAACTTAGTGTGGGGCTGTGATTGTGAAAGCGTTTAAAGCGTTTTATTCGATGCGGTCTTAATCCTAATCCGGTCTCCCGGTCTAAATCACATTATCACGTATCGATTACAGCTACGAAACTTCGTGCAAGTGTTATATTATTTTGATTAAGCTGGAATCAAAACTTCTGAAATTTTGTAAATAGGTATGTAGGTATGTTTGGTCTTTTTAGGTACGTACTAAAATAAAATAAAATAAATAAATATCCTGGACATTTCACACATATGTAGTCCCTGATCTCAAACTAGGCAAAGCCTACTGTACTAGGAATGGAGGCCTGAGAAATACATAGATAATTAGGTAGTTGTTTAAGACCAAGACACAAAGCAAATATTCGTGTTCGTCACACAAATGTTTGCCATGGTTAGAAATCGAACCCACGACCTCAGGATCCGCATTCAGAGCTACCATAGAGTGAGACTGACCACAGAGCCAAAAGGCCAATCAAATTGTTGGTTATCTATTTTTATTATTCTGATTCAGCTTCTGGCAGGCAGCACTGGTGAAATGA
This sequence comes from Lomographa bimaculata, assembly GCA_948107665.1. Taxonomy (NCBI): domain Eukaryota; kingdom Metazoa; phylum Arthropoda; class Insecta; order Lepidoptera; family Geometridae; genus Lomographa; species Lomographa bimaculata. Next base: position 4,136,583 of record OX403602.1, on the reverse strand, counting down.
TGGCGTTTTTGCTGGTCCTATTGTTATTTGAAACGCATAGTAAGTAGGTACTACGTACACATACCTAAACACAATCACAACTCTTTTTTCGTCCGAGGTTAAAAACTGTTAGCTAGGTACTAGGTATTTAAGTAAGTCCTTATAAGGTATTATAAAGTGAATATCTATTTATTACCATATGTATCGATTATGAATGAGGTAGCGCGTTTCCACTGAAGCAGTCTCTAATACGCCCCCTTCATGTGAGCCGATCACATCCGGCCGGATTAACTCATTAATACAATACCATACAATAACACCCACATAATATCAAGTTTCTGTATACTCAAATAATCAAACATGGATATGGTTAATAAAATACTCACTATCATCTTCTGATTTGTCCATGACAAATGAACAAAATAACACAAATTCACTCGTAACTAACGCATCTTTCTTACCTTATTACTCTAACGAAGTAGTCTACTAGGTTCTCTATCACACGCAGAACGCGACGTTGCCGCTTTTTGTTGGAGTACCTATTAGTCAAATTTGGCTCCGGATCCACTTAGTCTAAGTAAATGTCGTATATAAGTTAAATATACACTGGATCTAAGAAATCATATTCAGTATGATTTTTTCGACCGTTGATGGATCAACAAATGTTGGTCGAATCGCTGACGAGCATGTTGAAAACCTGTTAGTGCAGATCCACCGACGTCACACGCGCATTAAGGACGGATCAAAGTATATCAGTTTGCGCGACGCGGAGCTGAGTAAACAAGTAAAATAGGCGGATCAACAATTGTTCTAACTTCTCACTGGATCAGCATTTACCGTTAAAGGTTGATTATATATATATATATATATATATATATATATATATATATATAAGCCATATTATTATAATATTATATGTAATAGATAATATATTATAAGTTATAATTATAGTTTAAATTATTGTCAATACACTGTTCTGATGCACGCTTTACTTTTGTTCCTACCATTGCTGGATGACTGGTAGAAAATGCTATTAGCATTAAGTCCTCCAATTGTACATTGTTTTTGTTGTGCAATAAAGTATAAATAAATAAAAATATATATTTCTATCTTATTTTAGTACTTATTAATTAGGAATTACGATGAATATAATTAAATGCAAGCAAAGCTTAAAAAACCGACTTCACCGCTTATATTTTGGTTTTGGCTTCATCGATTTCTGTAAAATTTACATGGGACCACCTCTGAATTATAATCTACCAAATAAAAAAAAACATTGAAATCGATTCATAATTGGCGAAGATATCGCGTAACGCACATAAAAATAATTAAACGCATGCAAAGTTTAAAAAAAAACCGACTTCACCGTTTTATCTTCGGAACTTTGATCAGATTAGATGTACTAAACACGCATTATTGACGATATCCCAAGAACTACTGATCAGATCTTGATCAAATTTAAATGGGATCAATTGGAAAGCAAACTCATTTAAACAAAAAAAATCGAAATCGGTTCACGTGGAACGAAGATGAAGTAACACATATAAAAAAAAAAGATGTGTGGCGCTCGGGGACTGCCGCGGTAAAGCTATTGCATAGCATTTTTTATCAACTTATGCAATTATAATTATATCTTTATTTTATTTATGCAGTATTTTTTTTTCTGCCACCTAGAGGCGAGTTGCTGAACTAAAGAGACAAGCGTGATATTTCAAAAAAGTCATTAAAAGTTCTGCTATTCATCGATAGATGGCAAAACTAAAAAGTATCACCGCTGTGCCGGTCGGAGTGGGGGTTAGGTTATTTTCGTTACGGAATTTCTGGATTCGGTCTCCAAAGTCTGTTGAAAAATGAAAAAACTTAAAATTAATAGCTAAACGCACGCTATAGGCTGTAGGTCTATTCTGGTCGTCAAAATACGATTGTTCGAATTGATGCGACGTCGAAACGACAGTCGATTGGTTGGAAATTCAGTTGATTCGATGTTGATAACAAAAGAAAATCGTTCGATTTCGACGTCGATGTGACGCCCGGAATAGACCCCCTGATTCGTTACGTCAGTTAACACATTTTTTATGTCAATGATAAGTCAACTTTTCTTAACGGCAGCTGCCGGTCAAATTTCCTTGACGAATGATTGGATTGTGGATGTCACAAAATAACGACAAAATGGCCGCGTTAAAAATTGCTCTTCTTAAAATAATGAAATTTTATCATTGGCAATTTATTATCGTAAGTAATGAAATGTTGAACTGCCCATTGGCTTAGTTGAGAGCATGTTCGCCTTCTGAGGAGGGGTATCGAGTTCAATTCCCGTCGGGAACACAAGTTATCTCCCCAAGGAAAATTTGTGTTTCTGGTTCTGGTTGTGAGTGTATGTGTGATGTGAATGTTTTCTTAACCTCTGCTTAACCTCTGCTTAAGTAAACGCTTTATGAGAGTATTAGACTGTGAAATTGCGAAGAGTAGATTATTGACGACCCAGTTGGCTCAGTGGGCAAGTCACGATACAAGTGTTTGAACTTAATGTTCTAAGGGGCTGTGAGTGTGAATGCGTTTTTTATAGTACTCAGTAGACAAATTTGCGCTAAATAATTTTAATGGTTGTTTTCCCCATCAACAATCAATGGACCAAAATTTATTTTCTCTTTTAAAGGATACTTACCAACGGATCATTATCAGATTTTCACATTAATTGATCATAACTGTTGGTCCCATTTGAATAACATTGTTAGCCGGGTTATAGGTCTAAGATATAGGGACAGGTGCCTGAAGTAGCTTGATAACAATCTGTATTACAGGTCACCAGGACTCCTGTTAGTATATTAAGTATTAACAGTTTGGCAGCTGAGATGCTTTCATAGTGTCGAAAGTATTTGTGTGTATGTCCGTAGCATCGTAGCTCCCAAACAGCTGACATTTTTTTTTTTGTTTGAATGGTTACTTGACCATATTTGGTGAAAATTGGTGCAGCCGTTTTGCAGATAGAACGTCCGATGTATTTTCAAAATGTAAATTTTGACATATTTGTCATAATAGCGATGATCCTACTATAATATTATAAATCCGAAACTTTGTGTGTAAGTATGCTTGTTCCCTCTTCACGCTTTAACGGCTGAACGGATCTGGATGAAATTTGGAATGTACATAGCATATACCTAGGAATAACACATAGGCTACTTTACTCGATATTAGCGGGCGAAGCCGCTGGGCACGGCTAGTTACCTATAAAACCGTTGCTATTCTGTCAACCTTACTAAATAAACAACTTTTGCATTGAATACATCTTACATTTACCTTTAATTACGGTAAAATAAATACGACAGAATGGAGGATGTTTCTTCCGTTTGTGGGAAGTAGGGAGGCGAAGCTTGCATCGACCCCTCCCAGTAGTAATTAAAGTGCATTTCTCCTTAATGTGCATACCAATCATTCGTTTAGTATAATAAGTAGGTACCTATCTACTTATTATACCTTGTACTTTGTACCTTATGGAAACGAATGATTGAGAAGAACCTACTTCTCGTTTCCTAGTAAGTTCTATAAATAGGTAACGATATTTCATAGAATTTTCCGATATTGCTTGCTCTCTTTGCGAGGGATAAGAACGTGGCCTATCTAAAAAAATCAATGGTTGTTGACAATACTTCCGTCATGGAATATCGTTTAAAATTTATGTGAACGCAGAAAATAGTAATAATTAATTAATCTGCCAATTTTACATTCCCAAGTTTTAAGAAAGTCTTAGGGCTATGTTAATCGTCTCAACCATCTTTAACCTTTTTTACCAACTTCCCAAAAAAGGAGGAGGTACTCAAGTCGACTGTATTTTTTTTTTTATGTGTTCCCTCATAAATTCTCTCCACGTGAGCCGATTTCGAAAATTTTTTTTTAGTTTGAAAGATGTTGCTTTCTAATTGGTCCCATTTAAATTTGATCAAGATCTGATCAGTAGTTCTTGAAATATAGTCAATAATGTCTATTTTGTGACGAATAATACGTACTTTGACGATGTTCTGGTTTACCCGACTTCAAAAGTTACCTCATAACTTCTTTCGTTGTGAGCCGATTTTGATGATTCTTTTTTTATTTGAAAACTGGTGCTTTTTATGTGGTCCCATTAAAATTTTATCAAGGTTTGATCTCTAGTTTTTGAGTTATAGTCAATAATGCGTGTTTATACATTAAATCTGATCAAGATTCCGATGATAAAGCGGTGAAGTCGGTTTTTTTAAGCTTTGCTTGCGTTTAATTATTTTATAACTTGAATAATTTATATTGCCAAACTAGGTCTTGGATTAAATAAATACTACCCTATAATATGTAATGTATTAATAATTGTAAAATATTAATTTAAATCAAAAGAAAGATAAAATTAAAATTAGGTGACTTAGTTACGAGTACGTATTGAAAAAAAAAATACTAATCCGAAAGTTTGCATTATAAATATCTTTTAAATTGTGTATTTTACGGGAGTATATTTTTGCCTATATATACATCTGTGCAGTAAAAGACCCAAGTTACCTAAAAGTTAAAGGCAGTACAAGCCTAGCTAATAGAAAACTCAAGTGCTCAAGTCCAAAGTGATGGGTAGAGTTTCATTTTAGCAACATTGCCTCTCTGAATTGAAATCCTAATATTCAACGTACTCGTACTAAGTACCAGTATTATGATTAGACACGTCATCTTATTGTGATACAAATATTGTTACTATTATGTTATGTATAAGCTTATTATAAAACTACCTACTCCATTAATGACAACGATGTATGGAGGCAAACTGCACAAGCGCTTTCTGGGGATTACATAATATTGATATGAATAAATAAAAAAAATGCGCCGCCGAATTTCTTGCGAGGTTCTTTCGAGATATCTGTAATTCTGCGAATCTGGCAGTAGAGTATTTTTATAAGTGTCTCATTGGGTTCCATGTGAATAAACGATTTTGAGTTTGAAATAACGTCAAAATCGGTTTAGTTATTTATTTCTTTATAGCGTTTCTCGACTACGTATAGAAAAATTGTGTCGAAATCGATTTTGAAATAAGCAATATCAGAAAATGCGCGTTGCTTTCGAACTTAGAATCGAATTTATTTTCCCGGGTGTTACGTAACAGTAACATTTCTTACTTTTCTCGAACGCCTTCGTGTCGCTGCAGATTAAGTAACAGATCGTGCTCTGCATTCTGCATGTAACATGTTGGAGTTATGTTCTAAAGCAAACTTTTTACTGAGTTGGAGACAATCTACAAAGTTGTTATTTTATTTACCGTCCAGTTGTGCCAGGAATACACTCAGCTGACACCTTTCTTGACGTAGCAGTTCATACAGTTACAACTTTGCAGCAGAACTTTAACACAAATTCTTATATTGTTCGCCAGATGAGAGCATGTCTTAATAATTATGAAGTGACAAAATCAAAATTTTGAAAAGAAGCCCTCCGCCGATACATCTGAAAACGGCTGCACTGATTTTCGCCAAAATATTAATAATACTTTCACCTTTCAAATAAAATAAACCGAATCGAAATGGGAAAATTCGTTTTACACGCAAAATAAAACGGGTTTTATTTATTTAGATATTTCAATAATCTACAGAATGTAAAATATATGTTTTAATATTTTTTAGAGCCTGTGTTAGAACCAATTACAGTTTCTAAAGATACAAGTTTGAAAAAGTAAAAAAGTCGTTCTCAAAATATGGCGTGACCAAGGTAAATAGCAGTAATTTTTATTTAGATAGATACGACAATTTCTCAGCAGCTCAAAATAATTTCACAGCGTCTTAATACGCCACAGGAACGTAATGAAAACCTTAATGAAGATAAATATTTTCATTTAGAACCGTAGAAACACATTTTATCCCGCATAAATGCTAAAACTACGATATAATCTTAAACAATAACACTTAAGAGCCCAATTTCACTAGACAAACGATTGGACCCTTTGTCTTTTCGTATAAAAACAGACGTTGTTTATTTTCTTTGAACATAGCAGACCCATCTGTCTTCTGCGTTTGTTTGATGTCCGCAGCCACTCCTCAGTCCAACACCACACCTACTATTTCATAGGTCTTGCTATACGTTCTACTTGAAAGTCTGAAGAAGATATTACTTCGAAATTCAGCGCTGCTTGATTTTTTTCATAAACGCTTCATACTCACAGCTTCGCACTATCGATGACTTGTGTCGTGGGCGACGGAAACATTCACATCACACACACAATCGCATCCAGAGCTAGAATCACAAATCCTTGACCCTTGCAAAATAAAATACCGTAGTAATTAAACAGTAAAATTATAAAGTTCCATAACTTAACGCAAACGGATGTTTCTGCAAAATATGGTGATTTGATTACACCCTTAGCGCCCATGAACCTCTACACTCTACACTTTTTTAGGTTACATTTGAATAAACTTCTGAAATAATTATATTTATGACTAGCTCCTTTACGTTTATGCACGACCCTCGTCATTCCTGGGATCTTTATTTTTGAGGCTCCTACATATAAATCACGTCAAATTTCCCCAGGTTCGGTAGTTTGCCGTTTAGTAGCTTAAAGCGGTTAATTCATTAATGTTGCGTTGTGGCGGTAATAACCTAGCGAGTTTAATTGGTTTTAGAACGAAGTGTACCTGAAATTTAACAGTTTCGGATGTAGTTTATATTAAGTCTTATGAAACAAAAGTTTCAAGTGAGTTTTTGTTAAATGAGCTCTTGCACCCAAAATAACTTTCATTAGAATATGAAATCGACTGCAGAGCCCAAGCCTCGATGCTTGTCGCTTTCTACCTTGAGAAATCTTAATATCTGCAGTTGCTCTCCGTCAGAGATCAGAGACCACTTGTTATAAGTTATCACCATATTTCTTCTCGTTTTTTGCCAATTGTTGCCGCACTAGGGTTACAAGAGAGAACGACATAAAAAAAATGTAATTTACATGAATTATACATTAAATTACATTCATTTTGTTTATTTAGCATTAGCCATGCTAGACAGAACTATATTGACAAATTTAGAAAGGAAAAATTATCGCATGAGGCGAGGTTTGAACCCGCGGCCATAGGCTGGCATGCCCTATTGCTCTAACCGCAGAACTACTTAAGCCCTGCCTGAAGCGACGAAATTATCCTTTTCTTATTATTAACGTGTTACGGGGACTTTTATAATTATTAAATTACATATTTACAATTCAGTCTGTATTAGTATTTCACAATAAGCATCAATGAGACAAAGCGATCTTGGGTGACCACAATGCTTATAATGTTAATTCTACCTACTGTTATACCAATTAAAATACTAAGCGCTAACTGTACTTACTAAATCACTCTGAAGTTATGAAGTTATACAACACATTGAGCTTGTCATCGTTGATTGTATTAAGCTGGTTTATTCAACTGTAATTTAACCTTTTAGAGCTGTTTATAGCAAAACCCGCAAATATGCCGAGCCTGTATTGCCTTGTATAGTTTCCATAATTACTAATTCTATATCATATGTTATATTCACGGTATACCTGTTTTCTCATTTGGAATTAATCGGTTATGATTAACTGACGTGTTCATCGAACTAGCAGACTGGAAGCTTGTTTAACATAATTCGATACATGGAGCATCGCTGTTATGACCCCGAGGAATAAACAAGAAGCTATTTCATAAAATATTCAGAAATTATTGTGTTATGAATGAATTAGAATATTTTAGTTTCTGTGTTATATAAGGTCTCAAAGGAACTTAATTACTCTAACGATAAACTTTTTATGAGGCCTTGGGTAGGTATAACTCCACTCTATATATTCGTAATAATGGTCCAACAGTTTGCAGTTTTGGATGTAGAGACATTCACTAATCTAATCGGGGTATGTGAGTAAGTATTGGTCCTGTGAGAAGGATAAATTATGACATTTATATGTATATGGTCCTAATTGACTATATAAAAAAAAAATTACCTTATCAATCTGTGCTGCATTTCTATTTAATAAACTTATATTTAATTAGTCAACTCTGATGGGAGAAGCCAATAACTCCTGAAATACAGTTAAAGACTAGTTCGGGAGCCTATGGATTCGTTGTGATAATGTTGTATCATATCATGTCAATAAATCTATTAGTATTTTCTTTTATTGATCGAGGGAAGCGAGATCTCAAAGTTGACTTGGGTCGTTCAGCACTTTGTCCGTCCGTCTGTCCGTCCGACTGTCTGTCAGAGGCATCTAGTGTCTAAACCATACAAGTGAATAACTTCAAATTATCAAGGAATAAAGAAATAGCAATTAAAATGATATAAATAAAAATATTAAGGGGGCACCCAAACACATAAGCGGGTAGCATAAGTATTCTTTAACTACTCTTGTGGGGTATCGGTAATACGAAACCGGTTTTAAAAAATATATATTAGAAGAAATAATTTGGTAGGCCACCAAAGTCACTGTTTTTAGACCTATTTTGTCACACTTTCAGATATATAATATAAGTGTCCTTAAAACATGTAATTGCCCGTTTATATAGTTGTTAGCGCGTCTGGCTTCTAAGCAGCGGATACCGGGTTTGATTCCCGGTGGAAGAACAGGTTTTCACCTTAGAGAAATTTACGTTTCTGTTTCTATTTGTGATTGTGTGTGTATGATGTGATTGTTTCCGGCACTCCCGATACAAGTATTCGAACTTAATGTCTTTCGATTGTAATCGATTATAAAAGCATTTTATTGTTATTATAGAGGATCGACTTTAAACATTAGGTATACATTGTATGACTGTTGCAAGCATAGTACAGCACACACAAAAGTAAATAAAACAAATAACCAGCTTTCCCCTAAATCTAGAATAAAATTTAACGCTCGATGCAAGCCATTTTCTATCTTTATTAAGGGTACGTGTTTATGTAAATAAATTATAATGCATTGCGAATTTTAGAGGTCGTAGCCACTCGTAGCGCAGAAGCAGCTCGTGCATTGCCGAATATATTAAGCCGAGAAACATATTACATTCTCATCCCCGCGTTGTGCTGAAACAAAGCAAGCAGCTACCAAGAATTTTCAGTCACGTAGCTACGAGTTCCACACATTCCACGTCGTCTCCTTCAACACCAATTAAGTCTAGGATGAACGTTTACATTTTGGATTTTAGTCTGTGTATAACTAGCTGTGCCCCGCAGCTTTTCTCGCTCCTATCAAGTTATAAAGTAGCCTATGTGTTAATCCTAAGTCTAAGCTATGTACTTTCCAAATTTCATCCGAATTCGTTCAGCCGTTTAAGCTTGAAGAGGGAACAAACATAGTTACACACAAACTTTCACATTTATAATATTACTAGCCGTGCCTTGCGGCTTCGCCCGCTATTATCAAGTTAAAAAGTAGCCTATGTGTTAATCCAAGGTATAATCAATGTACATTCCAAATTTCATCCAAATCCGTTCAGCCGTTAAAGCGTGAAGAGGGAACAAACACACTTACACACAAACTTTCGGATTTATAATATTAGTAGGATTGGGGATACAATGGGGAAGGATCCAAGGAGGCAAACTGCACAAGCTCTTTCTAGCGACTACATAATATAAATAAACCTAGGTTAAGATAATTCCTATATAAGTAATGTATGAATGATTGAAAATATGAATATATGCGCCGCCGAGTTTCCTGTCAGGTTCTTCTCGTGATGGCTGTAATTTTGCGAATCTGGCATTAGATACATCTTACATGAGTGTCTCTTTGAGACCCATGTGAATAAACGGTTCTAAATTTGATAAGTGGTAGAGCATTTTGTGAGTTGCTCGCCTGGCTTGCTACCAAAGTAGCTTACCACCATCAGGTTGAAAGTCTACCGCCAAGCCAAATACGGTGTTCCGGCAGTTATCCTTGAGATCCTGCGTATTCCAGGTCTAGTGTGTTTACCAGCTTCGATCACATCGTCACTTACCATCAGGTGAGATAGTGGTCAAACACTAGCCTGTCACAAATAAAAAAAATAAATAAAAATAAGTAGAAAAGATTTGCACACTGACTTATTACGAATCAAGGCGTATATATAAATTGAATTGTTTTACTCCTAAGAGAATTTTGTTTTATTCCTAACTAGCCGTGCCCCGCGACTTCGCCTGCTGTTATCAAGTTAAAAAGTAGCCTATGTGTTAATCCTAGGTATAATCTATGTACATTCCAAATTTCATCCAAAACCGTTCACCCGTTAAAGCGTGAAGAGGGAACAAACATACTTACACACTTACACACAAACTTTCGGATTTATAATATTAGTGGGATATAAGAGTAATTTGTTTTACTTTACATACATCAGAAAACTCGACTGTACTTCTGAAAATGGTTTTCAAGGATGAATAGAACGAAAGTAAATTGCCTAGTTGGACTAAACCACAGCCAATTATCCCCCTTACACTTTTGCACGTAAAGGAATATATTGCTTAAATTACATCGTTGTGGTTACGCAAGGTCACGCGTGGCAACGTTTTATTGTTTATGGTTTTATTCAAATTTTGTGAAAACGCGCCTCTCAAAAAATAAGCTGAAGAAATCATTTGTCTTGTAAACATAATAATATGTATTTGAAATTACTTTCATAGTGTTTTGATATAAAATGGCGAAGCACAATGGTTACAAGAGTACAAATTGATGTTATTTGCATGAGATTTGACATTGTTTTCCTTTATATATATGAACGTCATGAATATTCTAAGAAGGCATAATATATCGTATCACACAGATTACGGTCGAATTTTTTTATTTATATGGTTTTATTATGAATGCCGAGTAAAACGGTTATATAGACACGCGTTTTAGATGAAATTCTGGTATCGGTACCTCAAGAACCAAAGTGCACTGAGAGTGTATTATATTTTTCCTTTCTAAACTTATCCTATCTACTATAGTGATAAATTTAGAAAGGAAAAATTATCGCTTGAAGCGGGATTTGAACCCGCGGCCATAGGGTCTCATGCCCTATTGCTCTAACCGCTGAGCTTCTCAAGCCCCGCCTGAAGCGACGAAATTAACCTTTCCTTATTATTAACGTCTTACGGGGACGTGTGACGTCATCTACTTCCTATCTACTAGTCCAACCTAACCGGCTACACTCATAATCCCATTCGATCCACTTAGTTGCCTGTATTAAAAAATCTTGAAGTGAGATGACGTAGAGTGCTCCCGAGATTAGCAAGCAATCTGGAAAATTGGCTCGGAAAGATACTTCCGAAATAGGTCAGCATTCAGCACCGAAATATGAAGCGAGATGTCGCGAAAAGGTGTGGAGGCTACTAAAGCTTCACGTCGCACGTTTTATTAAGTCTCATTAGAGGCGCCTCCTTAGAGAAAATTTTGGTAAGTAGGTGTTTACCTAAATATAATGGCTGTCGACAGTGATGTGAGTGCGTGCGCCCATAGGGTCAGGTATACAGAAGGGATCAAATAAAAACAAATTGTATTAAACGCTTTCACACTCACAGGCCCACACTAAGTTCGATGACCTGTGTCGTGGGTGCCGAAAACATTCACATCACATTCACAATCACGACCAGAACCAGGAACACAAATTTTCCATGGGGGGAAAACTTGTGTTCGCGCCAGGAATCGAACCCGATAACTTCTAAGCAGGGGTTTAGAAGGCGAATACCACCTAACTAAGCCAACGGGCAGTTCATTAACTCACAACCTTCCTTTCGCCCTGGGGGCTTGGGCCGACTTTACTCGGGTTTAACTGTCTACAGTTACTGGTATTGACTGCAGTGATACGATTAATACATATCGGTGTATATGGCAGAAATCAGTATCATCAGCACAACGCAGTATAAATGTTTAAGGCTTGTGTTTAAACACCGCCCAAAAAAGTACCTATTTTACTACCAAAAAAATTCTAAACGGTTACCAAAATGAATAAATGGTCACCAAATTACTTTGGATAAATGGTCACCAAATTACGTTTTCTAAAATATTATGAAATAAATATTTTTTTCGTATTATAAATATTTTTGTATTTATTATTAAAAAAAAATAACCTTACAGTAGGTTTACTGTTATCCGATTCGGTTCTGTCACAGGAAATTTTATTTTAGGAAACGTAATTTGGTGACCATTAATCCATTTTGGTAACCGTTTAGAATTTTTGGTGGCCGTCTAAATTATACTCAATGTTTAATTAGTCCACTGAGTGTCACCGTGCTTCGGAGTGCACAATAAGCTATCGGTTCCGGTTGTTAGTCGTAAGAGAACAGTCGTTAAGCTATATCGGATGCCTTCAGGCGGCCTGTGAAATTCTGACACTAGGACTGGCAACTAGTCTATACGACAATCAAGCATTAGTCCAATCACGGTTCAGGAGCTACTAATTTTCGCCAATTCCACTGTCCTAGATGCGACCCTGCGCACTCTATGATGTTGATGACACAGAGCAATGTAGCAATCCCAGGAGAAAAACACGATGTTGTCTACAAAATTGCAGCTTAACAATATTACCTCAGCACTGGAGAAATGATCTAGCAAAATTGTTTGTGTTCATGATTATATTATGTTAAGGTTGGTTCTTATTAATGACAAAGAAGGTTAGCATAATATTATTTTGGAACAATGCCACCTCAATGACACATTAATAATTATGGAATCACTAGCTGCGCCCCGCGGTTTTACCCGCGTAAATTCCGGACCCCCGGGAATTCCAGGATTCCAGTTTTTTCAGCTGTCAAATAAAGCGAACGGTCGATAAATTTAATTACTCTGAACCCTGAGATTGAGTAAATTCAATCAGTGCAATTTATTTGCAGCATTAAATGGGGTTTAAAAAATTCTAAGATTGCTCCTAATGCCGATTGCGAGGCGTAGACCAACGTTTTCCAACAGCTGAGTTAATTCTGAAAACAAAATTAAACCTAAGACCTGGAAGTCAGCAACCTAAGTCTAGGCGCAGACTTTTATAAAAAATCCTATCTTATCAATGTTTTCAATACTTGACGATACTTATCTTATTGCCATTTATATTTAGCTAGTTGAGCCCTGTTGCTTTACCCTTGTAATTAAGTTAAAAAGTAGCAAATTATCCTTCATAAAACATTGCCAATTGAAAATATGTGACAAAATGTATATGTTGTGTTCGTAATTACGAACACAACATGTAAACTTTGCCAAATTAGTCGAGCCGTTCTCAAGTGGTCTTTCATACATATAGCAATTGTTTTTTTTTTTATTATAATATAGATTAAGTTAAAGTTTTGTTTCATTGCTAAATTTAAATATGTCTGAAGAATTCTGAACTGCCCGTTTGAGTGCCTTCTAAGCAGGGGGTGTTTCTTTGATTCGCGGCGAGAACACAAGTTTTTTCCCTAGGGTAAATTTGTGTTTCCTGTTCTGGTTGTGATTTTTTGTGTGTGAAGTGAATGTTTCCGGCAACAAGTCATCGAACTTAATGTGGGGCTGTGCATGTGAAAGTGTATATATAAATAAATGTGAAACATTTTCTCAATGTCTCGGTAACTAATTTAATATATCAATAGTATGAAGGTTATTCTGTCGTAATTTCCTACCAAGGCTCTTTAACAAAAAAATAACCATTTTCATGTGTATACACTACACAGGACTACCTATAATAATAAAGTTAGATAACTAGATAGTAGATACCATCTCATATGTCCCTAAAGCTGTAAATTCACAAAGGAGCATATTGTGTTAACATAGTAAAAGGATAAAGCCAAGCCAAGTAGGTCAACTTATATAATACTCTACATTACTGGACATGGCTCGCTTGGGTGCTTCAATATAGCTTGTAAGTTCCAATAAAGTAAAGAAGATCACTAGTATAGTATATATTGCATTCCACTCGATGGATCATTTTTATACAGGGTTATTTGTAAAATACGAGAAGTCTCCGACCCTAATTCTTGTTTTAACCCGTAGTTCATTAAGTTCTACGACTTTGTTCTGAATGCAATCTGGTTATGAATGCCGAGTAAAACGGTTACAAAGTTAATTTTAGGAAATAGGTAGGTATTGTGACGGAATGCCTATGTTCAGAGTAGTAAACGTTACCGTTTCTCTGAATAGAATGAAAGTAAGAAAAATAATTTATTTGGATACGTAGCGAAAATAGAACATAATTATATTGAAACACTGATCAACTTATCATTAAGGTTGCCGAAATGGGATTGCCCCAGCACAAAACTTCCTCAAGCTCAAAACTCGACGCTGACTTTCAGACAAACCGTATAGGGTAATTAATAACACAATAGGTATTGTAGACAATTGATTCAATCCATTTTCAATAACCCCATTCTACGGCCATGATCTCACTATTGAGCTATTATGTTCGAATAGACTTCGTCGAAGTTAAGTTGAACATTGTTCCGTCTGAACAATAGCTCGCGAATGTTGCCAAGTTTCGAGTTACATACTCGGGGTAAACACAACTTTGATTGACATGTGGGCTTGTTACGCCCACACTGCTGACCTTCTCTTGAATTGTGTTTGTGCTTACCTGTAGCTGGGTGTAAATAGGAATGTTTTACCACACGGGCAGGGTACTGTTTGTAGTACTGCTACCTTTCTTAGGAAGAAACAAAAAAAAACAAAGTTTAAAGACTCAAGTTCAATTCAAAATTGTTTATTCACATGAGCCCAAAAGAGGCACTCATGAAAGCTAATAACTATCTGCCAGATTCGCAACATTACAGCCATCTCGAAATGAACCTGGCAAGAAACTCGACGACGCATTTTTTCAATATTTCTACAAAACAGGATATCTTGACCTAGGTATATCTATATTATGTAGTCGCCTTTGCAGCTTTGCCTTCATGCATGCTTGTTATTGATGTATTTAACAGATATATATAAATACGAATTCAATTTGAACGGAACTATGACAGTCACGCACGCTATACTACACCCGCGGGCCGCGGCGGGCACGGCATCTATATTTGCGTGATTATTGGAAATATTTCATTTCCAAATGAAATGTGATAACTATATCCGAAACTAAATTTTTTTTCATATTTGGCTCCGCACTTTGTACATTTAGCCAGCGCGCTGGCTAAATGTATAAAACGCTGCAGCGTTAAGTAATAAAATATTTCAAATTGTTTAGTTCTAAAACTAGTATGAGTCAGCAGTCAAAGACAAGGAAAAGAGTCACAGTCGTCATCCCCATATATTCGCTTACACGTTTATCATCCGTACGGCGAAGGAGAACCGTATAATTTGGGAGCCTTCACGCCTAGAGTGAAAAGGTATCTTCTTGGCAAGCATCTTCCGCATCTTCACTTTCCATCAAGCGTAATGCTTGTCTAATGTCTATTAAGCATAAAAAATAAAATATGTAACGGTTTTGCCTTTCCACTATTACTCCTCAAACAAACCAATTAGCTAAAATGATATCACTAACGTCAAACTGAATAGCTATTCCATTTGCTCCGAACATGCTCTTTTATTCACAGACCTATTAAACTCATCCAACTATAATCCGAATTCCAATATGCGATGTTGAGATCAACCAGTGGAACCCAACACTACCAATAGCTAGACTATAGCTACATCTCTAGCTATTCGTGACTATCTGTTAGGTCAGGTCAGGTCGGTTCAGTACACCTAACTACTATAGTAGGTACTCGGGTGGTTCAATAAGGTTAAATGTCAAGTATTTCACTTACAAACTGCTACGTTAAAGTCCAACGCGACTTTTTCAATTTGATTAACTTGCGTACGGACTACGAAGTTGGTCGCATACGAGGTATGATTTATAACGGTTGGAAAGTTCTTTCATCAGCTCTTTATGGTCTTTGTTACTAGCTTTTGTTATGTTTATGAAGTAATGTGAAAGAAGGGCACAGCATTATTAACGTTGAAAATGTTTATAGGGCCAACAAGACTGAAACAAGCGATAACCATTTATGGTTAACATACCACCAGTTCGCTCGAATCGTTTCGCTTCGTTTATCATTCGCACAGAGAAGTGGAACTCATTATCTGCGTTTTTGTTCCCCGAGTAAATATTTGGGAGTCTTCATACTATCGAGAGTGAACAAGTATCTTCTAGGCAAGCATGTCATATCTTCAGCCGCTTTATCACTTTCCTTCAGGTGAGATAGTGGTCAAAAGCTTGCCTAGTATAAAAAGGAATTTTACCACCACAAAAACGGCATCAAAAATAGCTACATATACTATATCATTTGAGCTAGGAAGTATAGTTATTTGATGACGTAGAAAATGGGGTTTTAAATTCTATTTTTTGTTTTATTGTGTTAAATCTTCTAGCGTAATCTTCGTAAAGAGTTGGTTATTTAAAGAGTTAGCTTTTATTTAGTTTCACCTGTCCCGTTATCTGTCGGTCTGAAATCAAACATTGCAAGCTAAAAGAGACACGTTTCCCGATGTCCGATTAAACTCATATTTGGTGTACTTGTGTATCTTCGGTAAAAATACAATAATATGGTACCATGGAGCTGATGATAGAGACGGAAGATGGCCTTAGGAACTTCTGAAATAAACAAGAGAAAACCATCTAGTTTGGCTCGTTGACTCGTTTGATTCGTCTTGATAAGACCTCTGGTTATAAATATTTTCTACCGACTTCACAAAAAAGGAGGAGGTCCTCAAGTCGATTTTTTTTTTAAAATGTGTCCCTCATAGCTTCTTTCCACGTGAACCGATTTTTTTTTGTTTGAAAGATGTTGCTTCCCAATTGGTTCCATTTAAATTGATCAAGATCTGTTCAGTAGTTCTTGAAATATCGTCAATAATGCGTGTTTAGTACACCTAATCTGTTTAAAGTTCCGAAGATAAAGCGGTGATGTCGGTTTTTTTAAGCTTTGCTTGCGTTTAATTATTAGTCCTTTTTATTTACAACTGGTAAAAGATAGGTTTTAAAAATTTAAAGTATTACTTGTTTTAGAGCATAGGGGAACAATAGGGGAAAGATTAAAATTACTTTATTCCCATCCGCTACTACCATTCAACGTTGTACGGTGTAGATAGGGCTCCGCCTGTCCTTTGTTATTTATAATTATCATTTCGTTCAGGCGCGGAATATAATGAGTGTCGGTGTGAAAGAAACATGATCACGTTACATTTGACATAGTTATCTATATTTTTTTATTGTGCACCACCGTCTATTATTTCTTCTGTTACTGTCCATCCAAAGATAGTCTAGAAGAGATCACTTTAAGCCATTTGACTGCCCATTAAACTACCACTGTGAATTGAATATTTTATTTGTCATTTGTTTCTATTTTGTATACAATAAGGAGTTTCGTATTGTAATTAATTGTCCTAAAAATTGTGTAAATTCCTAAGTGCCGCAATATATGATCAAATTTGATCGAATTTAGTGTCTTATTTACTTGCCAAATATACCTAAATAGATTCGATCTTTAGGACAGCGTTCCAATCAAAGTTGTGCTTACTGCTTTTCTGAATGCTCCTATAAACTTTATTAAACTTTATAAATATATATCCGACGTTCATTAAAATGAACAAAGAAACCATTTGTATTTAAATATTTGTATTACCAATGGAACTCGCAAGCGTAATTACTACCGTAATTACAGGCTATGACACCTCGTATTTCACAGCTTCCCCTCAGCTATTATAGAAAGTTGGAGGTATTAGAACTTTCCAGGAAGTCCTCCTGTTAGGTGTAACGATGGAACAGTTTTACTGCTTAGTTAGACAATCAAAGGGACTAGGCTATAACAGTGCTCGACTTTGATTCTTCGTTAACTAGTTTCGTTGGTGCCGAAAACATTTACATCACACCAACAATCACAATCAGAATCACAAATTTCCTTTGGGGAAAAAACTTGCGTCCCAACGGGGATCGAACCCTTGCTTGGAAGGCGAGAGCACACTTACCTAAGACTACGCAAGTATAAAGGGTTCAAAGGCACTGTCATCATGCGAACAATGTGCTGGTCTAATTTTCCAAAGTAATACTTTAATAACTCCATCCTTTATTGTTACAGGTAAGTTGCTGAAGTGTGTGGGAGGAGAGGGAGGTAGCAGTAACAGTTTATGTCTTCATAAATAATGTATGACGGTAACATGGTTATATAGAGTCTGTAGTGGAACTCCCCGATATCTGAACGCTTGGTTGACTGTTGAAGGTAATCGATGAACAAATGTTCTTTTGATTAATACATATAGATGCGAATTTGTGGTCTTTGTGGAGTGAGATTAGTGCACTGAAGGCTCTAAGGTTGGGAGGGCACAGTGAAACATAGAATGGGGTTGGCACCGAGGCAACTTTAGTAACAGCGCAAATGGCGAAAACATGGAAACCTCTGCCGTGGTTACATATATGAACCGTTTGGTGTTGAGAGTCTGGGCCCGTGGACTCCGCTGAGACCGGGAGCTAATACTATTTTCAAAAATGTATTAGAGCGCCTGGTTGAGTCGACGTGTGATCGAAATGCTAGTACTTTGCTTAACTTATGAGCATTGTAATTCACAGATGCAATGCCGCCAGCATGTGCTGGGATTCGTCACTTGAGTCATGTAGATATAAGCTGGGTGTCTTGTTGGTAACTGTATAGATAATTAATTATACTTTGGTGATTTGTTTTTGACTAAAAAGCAAAGGTTACTGGACCAAAAAAATAATGCGTGTTTTTCAATAGGGTTACGTCTATATGTAGTAATAGACAAACATAAACATTAAAAAGAAATCATTTAAAAATTAAGTTTATATTCTGGTGATAAAGTACTAGGCAAGCATAAACGTGAAAGAGGTAAAAGCTATTTTTACTTTATGTGGCATTGCAACTCATGCCAGGTACAGCTATTAAGTTTAACAACAATAAAATGCTACAGACAACTACCATTTAACACTAAAGTATTTTTTTTTACATTAAAATGTTTGTATTAGCCGATGGATGACCATTACTTTCGTAGACTATTATTCGGTGTACGTCAAACATACAAGCTATTTGTTTAATGGAAGTTTCAGTTATTTATGTTACCTAATTGGTCCCATGTCGGATATAACATTCATAATAATATAATGTGAACTAAGTTAAGAGACATTTTAGTATTAAAATACAACCGAATAGAAACAAGCTTTCGTACTATGAAAATAAATGTCATTTTTAATGTAATTAAGCGAATGGACTTAGGGTCATATACCTATCTAAGCGCCAATGACGTTATTAAATTGATTCGATAAAAGCTCCAAAATGCGCCGATCGCATAAATTAGGTGAAACGCACACAATTTTCCTTAAATGCAATCGGACTGGCGTTTATGTCGCACGTAAAGCTTTCTTTTTAATTGAATAAGCAAATCTTAAAAAACGTTTCACAATAGGCATTCTTATAGCATGAAAGAATCTCAACCAGACATTTGTATATAAAAAAAGGAAAATGTATAACATAATTAAACGCAAGCAAAGCTTAAAAAACCGACTTCACGGAACCTCGATCAGATTTAATGTATTAAAGACGCATTATTGACTATAACTCAAAAACTAGAGATCAGATCTTGATCAAATTCAATGGGACCACATGAAAAGCACCAGCTTTCAAATAAATAAAAAAACATCGAAATCGGCTCACAACGAAAGAAGTTATGAGGTAACTTTTGAAGTCGGTTAAACGAGAACATCGTCAAAGTAGTCCACAAAATAGGCATTATTGACGATGTTTCAAGAACTAGTGATCAGATTTGATCAAATTTAAATGGGACCAATTAGAAAGTAACATCTTTCAAACTAAAAAAATTTCGAAATCGGCTCACGTGGAGAGAAGTTATGAGGTAACAAACAAAAAAAAAATACAGTCGCTTTGAGTACCTCCTCCTTTTTTGGAAAGTCGGTAAAAACTTAGATTGATGTTGTAAATAGATATTTATATATTTTTACAAATAAATAATTCTGAATATTTCGCATTAGCTGAGTAATATCTTAACATCTTATCTAAATATACTACTTTTGATGACCCCGAGGGCCTCCCATCTATTCCAGAGGTAATAAAGGGATAATATAAAAGTTTTTGTAAAATAAAAGCTCCTTCTTTTTCATATCTTTCTTTATAACTAATAAAACCGGCCAAGTGCGAGTCGGACTCGCGCACGAAGGGTTCCGTACTATTATCTATAAAAAATCAAGTTTGTTGTATGGGAGCCCCCCTTAAATATTTATTTTATTTTATTTTTAGTATTTTTTGTTATAGCGGCAATAGTAATACAGCATCTGTGAAAATTTCAACTATCTAGTTATCACCGTTCTTGAGATACAGCCTGGTGACAGACGGACGGACGGACGGACGGACGGACAGACAGCGAAGTCTCAGTAATAGGGTCCCGTTTTAACCCTTTGGGTACGGCACCCTAAAAACAAATAAAGTCGTCTCGTTTATATTACGCGTGGGTAGTTTCTAGAAATTTAATAACGGCCCTTGGGCACGTTATCCGAATGCTAAGATCCGAGATGAGACTTGGAATATTTATCAACTAACTATAACTGACACCGCGCGGTGTTACTCGCGGTAAACGTTTTTGGAAGTAAGGCAGCGAGCCTCCCAGAATTTTGAACTATTACAGCTGTTTTATCAATGGTTTGCCCCAAACTCGGATCTCGCGCCTATTTTTCCTAACAGTGATACATTTTTGAGGTTAATTGCTTAAAACTTTTGTTTTAATTTTTGTTGTGATTTTTGTTGTTTAATATGAGGATATAACGGGTATATAATGTTTAGCTTTAAATATGAGGTCGTTTTTAAAATAGACCCCGGGATTAAATAGGTCTAAAAACAGTCACTTTGGTGGCCTACGAAATTGTTATTTTCCTTTATAGATATTTTCATAAAAAGGTTGCGTACTCTACTTGTAGCGTATTCCAGGTCTAGTGTGTTTACCAGCTTCGATCACATCGTCACTTACCATCAGGTGCGATAGTGGTCAAATACTAGCCTGTCACAAATAAAAAAAAAAAAAATCCACTCGGACAGAATTGTTTCCCCTCTCTTCCATGTTTTTATGAGTGCTCCCTTAATATTTTAATTTATATAATTTCAATTTCAAAGCTGAAATTTAAGTATAATATCCTGTAATTAAAAAAAATCAAACAATTATTGACAAAAAAAATTGTTCAAGAAGCAATAAGTATAATATCCTGTATTTAAACAAAATTCAAACAATTATTGACAAAAAAAAATGTTCAAGAAGCAATCAACCTCTATTTTTTTTTTTTGGAAAAATGTAAGCTCGAGATTACAGTTCGGGGCGGACGACTAGTTTGTAATTTGGGTGATGATACAAAATTATGTATATATATAGTAAAAATAACAGCGAAATTCAAATTCTATACATTCCAGGTTAACTGGAAGAAAATGCTTTGTATTGGCATTAAGTTCGCCTATGTACCTACAATACTGTTTTTTGCAATAAATAATTGACTATCTTTCTATCTATCTATCTATACATTTCCGATAATTCATACTCATATGTGTCGTTCGTTCCATTTCGATTGCGGTTTCCGAGTAAACGATCCTCAAATAGCGTGTCGAAACCACTTCGAATCGATTTCTGATATTTCCTTTAGAAAACTAGTATATTTGTATTGCTGTTACCAGACCCCCTACTACTGTAGGTAATAGGTTCTGTTGCGAGCAGTTTCTATTGAGCAAAAATTAACCTTATTTCTTAGAAGTTTTGTTCCGTTCGAATTGAAACCTTTCGCTCTCACTACTATATACTTACCACACTGTAAACAGTTTCATTCATTTTTTTTTACCTCCGTATCCTGATTCGATAAAGGTGTATTTTTTATTTTGGATAGGTTTTTTTTTCCCGTGCGTGAAGGCCCGGCCCGCGTGTCGCGTCTCTGACATAATCAGAGATGTGGTACATCGGTTAAATAATTTATTCAGTCTTATGGTTATATAAATACATATTTAACAAAAATCGTCAAAGACCTTAATTAATTAAAATATAACATGAGTGATGTGGTCAATAGAACCTCTAGTCACTATAACATGTTTTAGTATAATCCTACTAATAGTATAAATCCGAAAGTTTGTGTGTAAGTAATGTTTGTTCCCTCTTCATGCTTTAACGGCTGAACGGATTTGGATGAAATTTGGAATGTACATAGATTATACCTAGGATTAACACATAGGCTACTTTTTAACTTGATAATAGCGGACGAAGCCGCGGGGCACGGCTAGTGCAATTATACAAGTCACACAATCACTTATTTCTATTAACAACCTTATTAGCAATAGTAACACAGTATTCGAGATTTTGGATAGGTTAGCGTTTGACCACTATCTCACCCGCAGGTGCTTTGAACTACTCGTTGGATTAGTTGGATTCGCGATCGCTTTTTGAGCAGGGGTATCGCGTTCGATGTCCGGAGGGATCACAAGATTTCTAAACGATGTTACCTCCACTGGAAGCTCGAACCTGTTTTTTTATGATAAGTAAGCATTTGGCCGCCATTTCACTTGATGAAAAGTGATAATGTGGCCTTTTTATTAAATTCAAAATCAGTAAATATTCTTCATTACAAAAGCAAAAAAAAACCGCTTTCACACACACAGCCACACTAAGTTCAATTACTTGTGTTGTGGGTGCCGGAAACATCACACACACAATCACATCCAGAACCAGAAATACAATTTTTCCTTGTGGAGAAAACTTGTACTCCCGTCGGGAATCGAACCTGTTACCCCTGCTTAGAAGCCGAACGCTCACCCAACTAAGCCAACGGGCAGTTCAGAACCAATTAAATATTATAGGGCTTAAGGATATTTAACATCTTAAATCTCAGGGTGACGACCGCAGTGCCTTGCCGCGCAGGAATTCGAAATATATTTATGTAAATTTGTACTGTATATTTGTACACCTCCACCGACCTCAGTTGCTACTACAATTACTGTCCATCCAAAGGTTGTCTGGTAGAAATCGCTGAAAGCGATAAGACCGCCCATTGTACTGCCTCATAATATTAATTTCGTAGTTTTAAGTTTGTATCTTTTTGTTTTTTGGTGTACAATAAAGAATTTTGTATTGTGTATTGTTGTATTGTATAAAGTTCAAACTCTGGGTGGTACTGAACTGTAATGGATAAGCGTGACGCTTACCATCAGGCAAGCGTCGTTTGCTCGTCCTGAAACATTTTTTACCCATCCCAAAAAAGTGCATTACGCCGCTAAAGAAGTTTTCACTTCAAAAACATTTTGAGCTAGTCTGTATATCTTATGGTGAATCAACTGACTCGTTCATCTGAAATTGCGCCTTTTCAAGGTGTGTGTACACAATCGGGTCAGTTGGTTGAACTGCCCGTTGGCGTACTTGGATGAGTGTTAGATTCCCGGCGGGAACACAAGTTTTTTCCCCAAGGAAAATGTGTGTTTCTGGTTCTGGTTGTGATTTTGTGTGATATTTCCGGCACCCACGACACAAGTCATTTAACTTAGTGTGCTGTGAGTGTGAAAGCGTTTACGTTTAGTAGGTTCAAACTTCCGGATATTACCTACGGTAAACTAACAAGTAAATTCAACAAACATTTACCCCTTATTTAGTGTACACGAGTGTAAATTTAGTGGTTAGAAACTTTTTGCTGAAACTAAACAGTTTCGGTACTTCGGTTACGTGTTACGAGCAAAGAAAACAACCCCACCGGACCCGTATTCAAAATGGTTTGTATAATATTTGTCCAGAATTATCCATGTTTGCGCATACCGTATTATTTTATACTGGCAGCGTAATTAAATTGCTTACGGGGTTTTATTTGCTTGACGAAAACACCGAATAATTCTTGTGCGTTTTTAGTTTTTTAGCCGACTGCGCGACGCAGCAGGGTAATGTGCTTATCAACCTATGTATGTTTGTTCATTTGTGGTTTACTAGAATTTGGTCCTCGTGGTCGATTTTGAAAATCGACGAATAGTGTCTATTTGGTATCGTTAAGTAGGTATTTGAAAATCATCTATAGGTATCTTTTACCATTTTTTACTTCGAATGATAGTACTTTCTATAACTTATAAATATATATATATACGTTGTACACTTTGTAGTACGCTTCAGCGAAATCAGAATATATATAAATCTTTATATATAAAAGAAAGTCGTGTTAGTTACACTATTTATAACTCAAGAACGGCTGAATCGATTTGGTTGAAAATTGGTGGGGAGGTAACTAATAACCAGGAGACATATGACTTTTTAGGAACGTCACTTTTTTTATTGTTGTGTACAAATCATTGTCTCATACTTCACTCGGATTTGGTAAAGTACTAGGTAAACATAAACATGCAGGAGGTAATAAAATAGTCACGCGGCATTGTAACGCATGCCGGGTATGGCTTCCTAAACATGCACATTCATTGACTGTTAGGCGCAACGAAGATCGCCGGGACAGCTAGTATTTATATATATTATACTAGCTGCGCCACGCGGTTTTACCCGCGGACCCGCGGGAATTCCGGGATAAAATTTTCTTTCATAAGAACCTTCTTCGGACAATAATTAACACAACAAAAGAAGAATTAGCGAAATTGTTCCATCCGTTCACGCGTGATGCGATGACCAAGGGAAATAGAGATTAACTTTTATATAGATTATTATATATATATATACGTTGTAACTAACATTCGAAGTGAAAAATGGTTTATGTACACGATAGTACGATTTAAAGTTGGTTAGGTTAGTAAATTGTAAATATTCACTCCAGCGAATTTAAGAGGAAATTTATTTTGGCCCTAGCCAAAATAAATATCCTCTTAAATTCCGCGAACAATTCAAAGTCGAAGTAACGATGTTAAATTAATATTTTCATCTCATGTTTCAGAGGAACATTTACAAACATTAGCAGCTCTTAGGCACGAGTAAACGTTTTGAATGTCGGAATATTCGCTCCAAGCTCAATTTATACTTACATTAAATTTGTGAAAACAGTCTGGTTTTCACTTCTCTTTGTTTACTTAGCGTAATATACGCCTAAATTCAAGGAAGTTCGGTTATTGGGGTTTCTTTTCAAGAAAAAAGTTATTTGCTTTCCGAAAATATTTGGCTCTTTGGTTTAATTACGATCTTCTTCAATAAACAGAATATGTAAAGATATATTTTATAATGAGAAATCTTTACAGGGCGTATAATTTAATATCCGTCCACTCACTCCAATTATTATTTATCAAGTTTTATATTGGAACAAGAGTGTTTTCTTTTTAAAAATATATAATTAGGTTAGAATCAGAAGTAGAATGAAAAATTAAAAAAATAAATTGAAAAAATACACACTTGAACAATAATCAGTTTTAATAGCTTTAACATTTTTATTTATCTCAAACTACATACCCGAAACATTATGATTTACACGCACAGACCATTAATTAACGAATAATAAACAAGGATTCCAGTTTACGTCCGTCTGCTGCGAGTGCCAAGAAGCAAAAAGCCCTGTTGGTCGAGACGCGCGGCTTTTATACGCAACGGAGGGTAGGTCAATGATGCGGAGGGGGTATCTCTTATAAAAGATAAAATTATGTACACAATTCTTAAATCGGCGAAGATTAATTTAGCTTTGTACTCCAGTAACGAGGTGAGAATAGATCAAAGGTTCTATTAAACTTGACAATAAAAAGAGATCTTATAAGAAAGACCCTCCAACAAGATTAAAAGTTAACAAAAGATTTAAGAATTTTCCCACGAATCAAGATAGAGTCTTTGAAAGCAATACCGCGTTTTTCGCCGTTCCCGTTTGGCAAACTTTTGGGAGACTTAAAGTTGTCGTTGAGTTTCTTCTTACCCGAGGAAAACTGTAGTGTCCCAGAAAATTTTCGCTTGTACGCCAGAATTCGGACATTTTTATTTTACAATAGGAGTGCCTAGACTGACTACTGTACTTACTATACATAAAAATTTGTTTAGAGTTACAGAGATGATTTGTATATTCAAATTTGTAAAAATATCTTTGAAGAGACAGTTTTTTACCCAACTGTTGGTAGCAACACGAATAGTGTAGGAAAAAATATTTTTTTGAAGTTGACGAGTCGAGTATCTCTATATGTAAAAATTGGTGTCGAATCGTAACGGGTCGAACATACTTGTACAAAAATACGTGAACTGTCCGTTGGCTAAGTTGGGTGAGCGTTCGCCTTCTAAGCAGGGGGTATCGGGTTCGAATCCCGGAAGGAAAACTTGTGTTTCTGGTTCTGGTTGTGATTGTGTGTGTGATGTCAATGTTTCTGGCACCCACGACACAAGTCATCGAACTTAG
This sequence comes from Lomographa bimaculata, assembly GCA_948107665.1. NCBI lineage: Eukaryota > Metazoa > Arthropoda > Insecta > Lepidoptera > Geometridae > Lomographa > Lomographa bimaculata. The sequence continues at coordinate 4,110,412 of OX403602.1, read as the reverse complement.
TGTGGGGCTGTGAGTGTGAAAGCGTTTATGTTTATGTTAAGTTTAAATTTAGAGGTGGTGGATTGTAAGGAATATTTGAAATGCGAGCAAATTTAACGTGGCCATAACGACGGTTCCTTTTATAATATCCACAATCAAATCACAGCTGCCTTCAAGGAAAGTTGTCCAATCATTGACATTAGATATGTGGGAATTGGCGTCATGAATCAGTTTACCTAATAGCATGCATTTTGCTACTTTGAATTTCCCATGCATTTTCATCACATTTTATTCATTCAAATACCGATTTAAATCGCATTTAAATGTGAAACTAATATGTATTGAAAAATTAATATGTATATATTATATGAATATTTATGAAATTCTATAACTACAAAGATTAAAAAAATAATACTCAACCTATATTTCAACTTCATGCACTGCCCGGTGGCTAAGTTGGGTGAGCTTTCGCCTTTTAAGCAGGGGTATCGGGTTCGATTCCCGGCGGGAACACAAGTTTTCTCCCCAAGGAAAATTTGTATTTCTGGTTCAGGTTGTGATTGTGTGTGTGATGTGATTGTTTCCGGCACCTACAACACAAGTCATTGAACTTAGTGTGGGGCTGTGAGTGTGAAAGCGTTTATGTTTATGTTATGTTTATTTTCAATTATGAAGGACGGCTAGTAAGATGGATGGTACTCCATTTGCAAAAGTAAAATTACAATGTGAGAAATGACTATAAACTTGGCTATTATTAGTGGATGTTCATATCGCTTAAAGCAATCTCTTCCAGATATAATTTAATACCTTAGTTGGCGTACAGACCTGGTCTGCATCCAGGTTGACCGCAGATGCAAGATAGTGACTGCTACTGTGACCAACTTCGGCGAGGGACAGCTCATGGGGGTTTTTAGCGGGTTCGAGCCCCTGTGAAGGGAAGTTAACGGCATTAACCGCCCAAAAAAAAATTGATTCTTCACTTATTCGTGAACCCATGTTGTGAATAATAAATGAGTGAATAAGTCTTTCACAGTTCTCGTCAGGGCATCGTTGGTCGGTTTGACAGGTGAAGTCAGCTGGGGTGACAGCGTTATACCGTCCTTATGGCTCCGTACTCAGAATAGAGGCTCCGTATTACAGTTGTTACTTAGTGTTGTTAGTCGTTACTTATAATATTATTTAAGCATGACAATTCAGATGTACGTGAGCAGCATGATAAAGTTTAGACTGTTTGTACTGTTAAATATTCTGTTTCTAGAATTCAGTGCCTGAGAGGTTATTTGGTTAAGGTTCAGACGTGACGCGCTTCTTTAAGTGGCGGGATTTGATGAAGAAGAGTAGTGTTCCCCATTCTATCAACGGTCACCCAAACAGACTGCTAAGCGACACCGTTATTTGGGAGATTTGCCACAAATGCGGATGAAGCGTTTTGCTTCCACATTAATTATACAAACCGCAAAGGAGTGGAACTCCTTGCCTAAGTTTCCTGATAAGTTCTATAAAGGAGTCTAAAAATCGCAAAATCTGAAAAGAGATTCTTAATAGATACAATCTAATCGGACTTTTTTCTTTGAATGGTTATGAACTATGAACCTATTTCAACTGAATTACCTACTTCACGTTTGTTCGATTTTTGAGTTTCGTTTATTTGACTTTTGGAAGTTTGATAGACATGACATATTTACCTGCTTTAATATTTAGTATTTACTTGTATGATATTTACAAATAGTTCTAAAGCAATAAGTGATTCGTTTTGCAAAACTAATGTTAAAAAATAGAAAAAAAACGTGCGAATGTGTTAAGGGAAATGAGTCATATTACATAGCTCCCGCTGGATGTGCCGATGACGATGCTGCTGTCGCAAATTTACCGGATAAGTGGGTACCAAAACATGGTGGGCCCATCCTGGCGAATTATCTCAAAGAAAGAGAACAAAATCATCAAAAATCTCTTGAGGGTATCGCCCATGGGGCTAATCATATAAATAAAGAAGTTGATGCTAAAATTAGAGCGCTAGCGGAAGCTTTACTGACTCAAATTAAGCACAACGAAAGCCAAATATGTTGTGTTTTAACCCAATGTGACAAGGTAAATGATGCCTTACCGAAGGAAGATCGCGACGAAGCTCTAAAAAATATATACCAACTGCATGCACGGCGGATTGATGAAATCGCTTGTTTTAAACGTGAGGTGTCAATCCTTGAGAGAGAGCGCAGCGGTGCCTTGAAGAATTTGCTGCGTGATCAGTTTCAGCGACTTGTCAGCGTTGGGCATTGTTCCCCTAAAGACTTGTTACATGACTTCGATGATCGCGCATATGAAATCAATCAGCAGTTACTGAGTAACAAGAGAGCTTATAACGATTTAGAAGCTCAACTTCGCGTTAGAGCTGATTTTACTATAAGACAGGCACGATCTACATTAAATCAGTACTGCTTAGGAATCAGCACGAAAGCCCGCGGGCTTAGTGCTAGTGTATGCGTTGCTCATACAAATCTGTCTCTCCATCGACCATTAACTAGTGTCGCGCCAAAGAAGCATACCGTGCCTTCTCTCGCTAGTATATTGGGCCAGGTAGGAGGAATCGAGGCATGTGTCACGCGATTAGTGCAGGCGTACAGGGCGGGGGTGATGCGTATCTTCACTGACTTTGCAGATCAACTAATTGTTTTAGAAAAGGATCTTGGATCACATCAATTTATATCTAAAAGAGAACCTCTCGCACGCCACGTATCGGATGTTAGTGGAATTGCTGATAATTTATGTCGATTGTCGACTGCATTACAACAGACACACTTTACTCAAGATAAAAATATGATAGAAGTGACTGGTTCTGACACTGCGGCAATGCGAAATAGTTTTTTGGCTTTAGGAGAATGCCTTCAGGATACGTGCAGCATATTAAATGACGCCGGCCATCTTTGGGATGCTCATATTTTACGCCAGGCATTGGCGCAAAGACTCGCCATTGCAGCTGTGGAAGACTTATTAACTAGTAACGATACGATAGAGATGGCTAACGAAGTCGCATTTAATATAGCATTGGAACAACTACATTGCTGTTCTGAGCAAGACAAACTACAATCACTGTGCGACATCGTGATGGGAATGCTTGAGCGCACTGGTGAAATGTATCGTAATCACAGCGAGGCCGAGCTGGGCCGACTAGAAGAATTTATGAACTTACCTTCATCACTGTCGAATATATTACTTAGCGAGTTCAAATGTTTTCTTGAAAAATATCCACGGTCTACACCACAGCCAACGTCTTTTTCTGAATTTCATGAAAGTATATCGCCAAGAATATCAAGAACGGGTAATACCTTTCTACCACCTTTGCAACGTTCCATTTTACAAACTAAACTACAAGAAATGGCTTTGAATAATTGGAGAAATGGTTTCCTTGAGTCGTTTGAAAGGAATATTTCCTTGGTACCAGAAGAGCTAACGCGACAGGCTCGGTTTTGGGTCGAAGAGAGATCTAACGCTTTGCACATGAGGTATTCTCTCAAGATGGTATCGCATAGCGTTAGAATTGACAGAGTTAAAGCTGCTCGGGAATCACGTCTTGCAGAGTTACGTTACCACGATGTACGGCTTCAATCTCATTTAGATGCGCTTTACAACATTGTAGAAGGACTACCACAAGAAGCCTCTGAATTTGGTTCACTGACATCCCCATATCTATACCCGCTGTGTGATTGGGTCACTAAAATAAAAACAGGCATAGATGCCCTCGAACTGGAACAACCCAATTCAGAATTGAAACGTTTCAAATTACGTAGCTATGGGCCCCGACTTGTAAAGTATCGAACACTTTACGAAGAATCCCTTGATAGTGTAATCAAGTTATACAAAACGGATCTTGAACATCAAATTCAGAACGTACGGATATCTAATGTTCGATTTTTGTCCCAGATCAAGTTGTTTAACGAAGGTGGTAGATATTCTGCTCAAGAAGTGATAAGGACAAGTGCCCAAGTGGCTAAAGGAGCTGAAGCTCTAGAAAGCTGTGCTAGTCGGACGATGGACATTCTGAATCAACGATATCATCAGTTGCTATTACAAGCTGACCATTTAATTCTGCCGTTGCAACATGCTTGTGGAGTAGTAACTTCAAAGCTTGGTGCTGGAAAAGTAACCCCGGCGAAGGCTGTTCCGTCCAAGAATGCTACAAAAGTTAATGCCAAAGCTAAAAAGAAGTAGTGTATATCTTCAACGAAATCTTGTATTTACCTTGCCTTAGAAATGTGTTGAATAATGGAAATGCTGACACATTTGGCATCTTTTATTTCCTCATTTCAAATAAGATAGCTGTCATAATTGTTACGTAAAACTAGGCTTTGGCTGTCTGGGAGTGTCTCATTTAGTTTTCACCGCATGAGTGTCGCGCTACTTACGTAGTACGAGATGCGAGCTAAATTGGGCTCTTTTGACGACTTAAATGAAAATGGAATACAATGTTTCGCACTTAGCTTTCAGCTTAAAAATTTCAAAATATACGCCTAAGAATATTTGCCTGTACTGAGTATTGGAGTGACCTGTAATGTTTATATGGTTTTAGTTGTGTTGTTTATAGGGGCCTTAATCAAACTTTTTTCTAACTACTGGAAAAAACAATACTTTGACATTTTCCTCCTTCTCCTATCCCCCTATATACTTCTTTTAATCCCGCTGAGCTCTAAACCAAACACTTTCAGGAGTATTTACCACACGGTGTTTGTAGATCCAGTATTTACCGTAATCTCTGCTCCGAGTGCGCACTCAAAGTGATGCCATAGTGTAATAAACCCAGATGCACCAGTATAAAAAATAAACTTAAGTATAAACAACCATACTTTAGCATTACACTTAAATAGACTAAGCGTGATGCTAGTCGCTTAGTCTATTTTAAGCGTGATGCTAATTTATTGTATATTTACAGTCTACTGAAATACAATTCTAATGCTAAGTGACATGAACTTAAAAACTGTGTCAAAATGTTAACCAACTAAGTGTCAAATACCCAGGCAGAAATAGTCTACTCTAAAAATGGGTGGCTCCACCAAGTTTGTCAAACGATTTTTCTGGGGCGTCATTTTGAGAGTATATAATAACGTATAACATAAACGCTTTCACACTTACAGCCGCACACTGAGTTTGATGACTTGCATCGTGGGTGCTGGAAACATTTGCATCACACACAATCACAACCAGAACCAGAAACACAAATTTACTTAGAGAGAAAACTTGTTCCCGCCGGGAATCGAGCCCGATACCCAAAGCTTAGAAGGCGAACGCGTACACAACTTAGCTGGCTGTTCTTAATGTCTACCTGTTTATCTCCTGCTTTACATTTTGACACTTAGTGCTTACATTTACTTAGAATTCTAAAATAATCATGTACATCCATGATAGTTTTTCTATCTTTGAAGAATTATGTGCTCGTTGCATTTAGGATTCAGTTCCCATGAAGGATATCATGGGAAGTATAAACGTAAGGATTTAAGATTAACGAATAAGATACAAACATGTTTGGTGAAACTTTTATACATACAATAAATTTTCAAAGTTGACTCTTCTAAAACATTATTAATTAATGTACATTTTGTTACATTATTGTTATTAAATTATTTTCATTTTCATGCACACAGTACATATTACAAGTTCATTTACAAGTAAATTGGGAATAATAATTCATTTTATAATACTAAAGACCGTAACCGAACAGTAATTTATTATCTACTCTAAATTATTGTATTAAGTACGTAATTAGTTTGGATGATATATTTCTTAGATTTTTTAGATTTTTTTGTTTTCTTAATAATTGGAACTCTTTTAAAACGTCTGCCCACTGTGTTATTAAACTGTGACTGAGCCTGGGGATAAATTTAACGCCTCCATATTGAGTTTTATTGCGTGACTTCATTGGATCTTGAGAGAATTGCTTTAGTCATTCACGGATTCAGTGCGTTTTGAAAATTTCACTGAAAAGTGTACATTAGCGAGTTAATTAAAAATATAATACAAATTAAAAACTTTTTTTTTTAAGTCGTTTAAAAACACAGTTAGCTATACTAATTAATATATTTAAGAGGCCGGGGTGTCTGTGAAACAATGTATAGGCTGTCTTTGTTTAACTGGCATTACTGGCAAACTGTGCCCATGCTTGATGCGATAGCACTACCGACCGAACGAAGTATGATAGGTGCCGTAATACCAAACATTATGAATGAAAATGTAATGTTTAGCCACTGTTTTTTGCATTAATAGTACCTTGAAATGATAATCTATGTTCCTGTTATATTGATAAAAGAAATGTGTTAGTTTTTAATACAAAACGAATAAGTTAAAGATGCGACATTTAAGTAGTAATAATGAGTGAATCAATTGGTTTATATTTCGTTTTAGGTAATTATTTTGGAATAAAAACTATCCAGGAACCTAGATTAATATGTTTTTAATCTGAATAACAGCACAGTATGGTGGTAATATGCTTGAATTATAAATAATTTCGGTATTACGATTGTATGGGCAAATCAACCTCCGCAGGCCCCTTAACTCACCTAGTGCATAAACTATACTAAAATAAAATACAAATTAATTAAGTCTACGGCACCGCTCATTAGGTTTTAAAACTTAAGTATCAGGGAGACGATCGCATTGCACTGGACATACGAACGCCTTACCTTTTTTTGACTAGTTGCGCCCGCGGTTTTACCCGCGTAAGTCCCGGACCTGCGGGAATTCCGGGATAAAAAGTAGCCTATGTGTTAATGATACCTCCATACCAAATTTCATCGAAATTTGTCGTGCCGTTTCAGCGTGAAGAAGTAATAAACACTCACAAGCTTTCGCTTTTATAATATTAGTGTGAAGTGTGATAGGCTAGCGTTTGACCATTATAATGTTTTTATATTATTATGTCAGCTTTTTAGCCTAGAAATCGCTTGCGATCGGCTAACAAAGTAGGGGTTGTTCTATTTACCATTCCATGACGATTCCTAGGCTTCTTATGTTACCGATTCGCTATTTTTATACCCCTAAGGAGGGTGCAAGCTGCAGGAGACATTTTATATAGTGAGAAACCCGACCTAGTTGGCACTTGTGAGCCGATTCACAGCTTATGGATATGACAAACGACTTCAACGATTGTAGGAAAATGGATCTTGTAGTATACAATGTAGAGTAACCATAGATTTCTACTGCCGAAAAATTTTTACATACAGTAATGTTGCATAATAAAGTTGCATCGGAATCTGACAAATCTAACTTGGCGTGCGGCAAATATGTAGTAGACTAACTCTAACTCCGCTACCTAGTAAATGACACGTCTGTTTAGAAGCAGCCCGCACCATTTGCCAACTTAAGATTTGTTTTGTTGCGTGAAGCTGTGTAGAAAACTGTGCTCAATATGTTTTTTGTACATGTTTCGGTAGCAAATTATTATCCTTAAAAATTTACTATTTGTAGCTAATCTTAATTAAAGCCGAAGATCTGTCTCAGTCGCGGTCATTGCGAAGCCTATGTCCATCTTTAGACCATTACTGACTGATGATGTTGACTATTTAATAACCACACCCAAAATTGTACGTTAGATGGATAACATATAGATGGATACAAAAATGTATCATAAAAATACATCCTACTAATATTATAAATCCGAAAGTTTGTGTGTAAGTGTGTAAGTATGTTTGTTCCCTCTTCACGCTTTAACGGCTGTACGGATTTGGATGAAATTTGGAATGTACCTAGATTATACCTAGGATTAACACATTGGCTACTTTTTAACTTGATAATAGCGGGCGAAGCCGCGGGGCACGGCTAGTTTTATATAAATTGCCTACGTCTTTGTTCTCTTAACGGTACAATCTGGGTGTCTTAATAAGGTCTAGAGTGAATAGCTATCTTCTAGGCAAGTATGTTACATCTTCGCCAGCATTTTCACTTTCCATCAGGTGATATATTGGACAAATGCTTGCCTATCCAGCATAAAAAAATGGTACCATGAAGATGGTCTGCTGATGGAGACGGAAAATTGCCATAGGTATTCTATTGAGCAATTTGGTTGAGCAGCGGGGAACAAGCGAATCTATAAATGTACTAGCTGCGCCCCGCGGTTTCACCCGCGTTGATAATGATGAAAAGTGATGATGATGATGATGATGAAAAATAGATGTTGGCCGATTCTCATAGATACCGGATAAGCACAAAAAATTTCATCAAAATCGGTCAAGCCGTTTCGGAGGAGTATGGCAACGAAAACTGTGACACGAGAATTTTATATACATATTAGATATTCCATGCTATAGGCTCGTTTGATTCCTCTTAGGAAGTTGTCTGGTTATATAACTAATAACGAGTCAAACCTGATAGCACATGTCCGAGGCGAATGGCATAGTATGAGAGAGGCCTATACCCAGCAGTGGAATCAAAAGGGCTGTGGATGATTGATTTAAAAAAGAAATTAAAGTATTACTTTGCAATACGTGCTAGCAGCGGCAATATTTGAGTAAAGAAAATTTCCCCAAGACTATTGCTCTCTAAAAACACCAACATTACAACGGCCTTGTCCTTGTAGTAAGTAACAGCTGCATTAGAAGGGATGGTCTGATATTATTGGGTTGGGGGTGGAATGATAATGAAGGCTCGGTTCGCCCGGTATTTGATCTAGAAACACCCGGCATTTCAGCTCAATACAGCGCTATTTACATTCTGTAGCTTAGCATTTCGAAGAGGACCTATAACCTTAATTATTTAGATAGCCACAGGCCAATTGCCTATATTTCAACGCTTTCACACTCATAGCCTCACACTAAGTTCGATGACTTGTATCGTGGATGCCGGAAACATGGAGTATTGTGGCCACCTTTGGGATGGCTCTGCCAAGTACCAGCTTGAAGCTCTGGAATCCATTGACCGCCGCCGAGCCAAAAGACTTGTTGGTGATAATAAGCTGGTTGAGACTAAACTGTTGAGTCTCAGTCATCGACGTAAGGTAGCGAGCCTATCAGTTTTCTATCGTTTGCATTTCGGAGAGTGTGCGCAGGAATTATACGAGCTAATTCCCCTAAGCCCGTTTTACCAATTAACAACAAGACAAACAGTCAAACGTCATCCATTCATGGTTGGAATACCTCCAGCTCGCTCGAAGCGTTTCGCTTCTACGTTTATCATCCGTACTGCGAGGGAGTGGAACTCATTGCCCGCGTCTTTGTTTCTTGAGCGGTATAATCTGGCAGTCTTCAAGTCAAGAGTGAATAGGTATCTTCTGGCAGGCATGCTACATCTTCGGCCACATCATCGCTTTCCATCAGGTGAGATAGTGGTCAAATGCTAGCCTATCAAACATAAGAAAAATAAATGTCACACGCACATTCACAACTATTATTAGTGAATTAATAATTTAAATTCAAACAGGCTGAGACATACGATTCATTAAACTTAGTGTGGGGTGTGTAGTGGGAGAATGAAAATTTTTCACTTTCGCGCCAAAACTCGCAAAATCTTATACACTTATCCTATAAACCACAATAGTCTATTGAAAAAAAAGCAACCTTATATTACAATGAAGAAGAAGGAAGGGTAATTTGATTACTTTCAGTGTTATTATTAGTCAGTAATAAAATTATTTTCTACTTTATTAGTAGCGAAATTAAGTTATAAAATGCAATATCTACGAAAAGTTTTACGATCATTTTTTGATGTTCCACCCTTAGCTTACACCAGGGATTATCGTCGCAACTTCGGCGTTTTATAGGCCCACGGGGCCGTAAAATCAGATTACAAGATCAATTTAAACTATATTTAGATTTTACACAACCGTGTCATATCTGCATTACAGAACTACACTACACAGTATTTTATTTAGTAACATGCATAATGGCCTCGATTCTGATGTCACACACTAAATTAAATTTAAACTATTCCTGTCTTTTACAAAATAGGAACACAAGACAGAGATAGCATACTGTTGTGCTGTCAAGTTAGTCAGAACTTAGATGTCTATGCAAGCTTAGTCGAGTATGTTATTGGTGTTGACTAAAAACACGCGCCATTCTGCTGTTCATATTTTAAATTATAAACTAGCTTTACAGCTCTGAAATGTATGCTATCTCTGTCTTGTGTTTCTATTTTGTAAGAGACAGGGATAGTTTAAATTTAATTTAGTGAGTGTACATCAGAATCGAGGCCATTTTGTATGTTATTTGTAAATGTATTTATTAGTATACATTAACTTTCATGAACAGGGGGCCTCTTTGAATAAACGATTTTGATTCGATTTTGATTTTAATGTTGTTAATCATAAGAAAACCTAAAGAGGAAACCTAAAGAGAAAGGAGAAAATGCCTAGCACTTCCTTTCCTTCTCAGGGGGGAAGGAACTCAAGCTAAACCTAAGCTAAGATGCCTTAATCAGCTAACAGAAGGCCATTTTAAAGGTTTTCACCAATATTATGGTTGCTCATTGTTTGTTGGGTGCGCGTCCGCCTTTTAATCAGCAGTTATCAGGTTCGATTCCCGGTGGGAACACGAGTTTGCTCCCCAAGGAAAATTTGTGATTCGGGTTCAGGGTGTGATTGTGTGTGTGATGTGAATGTTTCAGGCACCCACGATACAAGTGTGTAAATAACTCTGACGCTTTAGCTGGAAAACAGCTGCATCGATTTTCACCAAACATTTTTTTTATACCAGAGACTCGTAGGTAAGTATTTGGTCGCTATCTCACCTGATGGAAAGTGATGATGCGGCTGAAGACTATTACATCTTCAGCCGCATCATCACTCTCCAGGCATGTGTAAAACGAGTGCAAGCTCACCGAAATGTAAGCGATAGAACACCTTACATAGCTATTGTAAGAACACTCTCGTTCAAGTCACCTTTCAAACAAAAAATACTAAATTGGTTTTGAAGCTATGATGCCATAGACAAACATTCAGACACACACTACAAAGTTCTAACCCCGCTTTTATTCGTCGGCGGTTAAAAACAGAATTAAGATGGCCCATAATGATAGAAATTGAAAATATTGAAATCAATGGTATTACCAAAAGGATATAATATTATTGATTAAAATAGCTATTCATTCAGCAACAGATAGGGAGACAACCGGCTTTCAATAAGGAGGAGATTATTACGTCACAGACGTAAGAATGTCGGCAGAAGACGGTCTACTGAATATTGCTGTTCTTTTTTGTGTCATATTACGTTCGGGTAAACGATTTCTGACCGAAGATAATGAGAAGTCAGATTTTGATTTTTGAAATAACATTTGTATTTCGCCTAATATTTATAATTAATTTCAACAGATTTAATTTATTTCAACAGATTCTCGTAACGCTAAGATTTTAGTTAATCTTATATCATGCTTGACTACATATTTTAAACATTCACATGAAGGATTCCGACCTGCGGGCAGTCTCTACGGACTAATTAGGGTGCCGTGCTCTGCTCTTTTAATGGACGAAAATAAACCCGGCGCGGCGGGATGTTATCAGGCTTCTGAATATTTGATAGCTTTAGGGTATATAGGGCATTTGGAAAAGGTTTTGTTAATACATAAACCTATAAATACTTAAAACGTACCCCTAAATCTAGCGCCTTACTCGATAGGCAAGCATTTGACCACTATCTCACCTGATGGAAAGTGATGATGCGGTCGAAGATGTAGCACGCTTGCCTAGAAGATACCTATTCACTCTTGACTTGAAGACTCCCAGATTATACCGTTCAGGGAACAAAGACGCGGGCAAAGAATTCCACTCCTTCGCAGTACGGATGACAAATGTAGAAGCAAAACGCTTTGAGCGAACCGGAGGAATGTCTACCATAAATGGATGACGTTTGCCAGTTTGTCTTGTTGTTAGATGGTAAAACGAGCATGGGGGTATTAATTCGTGTAATTCCTGCGCACATTCGCCGAAATGTAACCGATAGAATACCGATAGGCTTGCGACCTTACGTCGGTGACCGAGACTTTGCAATTTGGACTCAATAAGCGTATCATCGCCAATGAGTCTCTGGAACACTACAAAGGCAGAAACAAATTTGATAGGCATCATTAGATAAGCTGATTGACACATTGCCCTCTTTAGCGTCGCGCAGTACATATTATACTTAATTAGTTCATTAGTTGCGAAGAACGCGCCACTGGACGCCGCCGCTGCTACCTTTGTCCGTAAACAAGAAAAACACTTGAAAAGTGAACATGGATACCTTTTTACTTCTCATAAATCTATCGCTACACATTGCTTAAAAAAAGGTGTACCTACTTACTTATATTACTGACGGCTATCTTGAGAGCAAGTACCACGCAGGCAAAGGCATGCTTTGACGGCTCGTATTTTCAAAATCTTTCATTGCCATTGGTGATTAGTTTGACATAATTTTCTTCGTGTTTTTCTACACTTTATTCTTTCTTTCAAACACTTTATTAATTTCTTCGTGATTTTCTGGCAAATTTGTTGAAGAGGGTTAATGTTTTTGTTAAAAAGTTATAAAGTTATTATAGGCAGATGTCCGAAACTTCGGGATTGAGGTCGAGAATAAATTATGATTTCCTCAACTTTGTTCGCTACTTTCAACAGCTAATTTTATATTCTCAAAGCTAACAGAGGGATAATGTAGCGGAAAATAGATTGATAAATATTTTACAGACTAAACATATAAATGGGAATTTTTGATTTGTTATTTCTGTATATTCAAGTCTATTCAGAAGGAAAATCTGAAAGCCTTTGGGACCTCGGTATAGCCTTCGAAATAATCTGAGAAGTCGGAACTTGTAATATAAAAGATTACAGTTCTTTCCTCGACTTCCCAACGAACCTTGCGGGATTTAATGACGCACTTCTTCCCTTTTCGCTCTTCGATGTCCTTAAGAATTACTGTCGTTAATTTTCTCTTCGATTTTCCGGTAACTCACTATATTTTTTTACGGGTGGCCTCTGGGATTATTTCCAGGGACGTATATTTTACGTAACAAAATAAAACGGGGAGGTTGAATAAACATGAAAACATTGTCGCTTTGACGACGAAATTGGCAACAAAGGAAAGGTTTTTCGAGAAAAGGTACAGTTGTATTTCCATTTAAGTCTAATGTATTCTGAACAATTCCGATAGGACATGTAGGTTTCACATTCTGGGAAAAATTGTTTTATGTTTGCTATGTGAATATTAGTTAAAATTCTAGAATCAGATCAAAAATGTTCACACAATTTTAAAGATCCATTCAAAGATACCACCAACCACAGAATTATAATGCTCCACTACTTTTAATGGTGTGTGCCTCCGGCAGTTATTTTAAGAAAGTTAGGTCACACATCAAGTTCGATACACGGATGCGGATTTTTCCCACGAGTCACACTCCTCATCCTTACCAGGAGTTATAGCAGCTTCATTTGGGATTGCCTTTGCCATTTGCTTGGGATTCACCGTTGCCTGACCACGTGATAGACCCATGGCCCGTGGGTCTTGAAACAGTCACAACAGAAAAATAAAAGATTAATTTTCAGCTAAGGAACCCTAAGAACAGCTCTAGATTAAGCGTATTACAGCTTTTTATTAGGAATTGTTCCTGTTCAATTCTAAACTTTAAACAATGCTGGCAAAGGGAGAAGTTTCGAAAATGTCTGCATTGTATGCCATCCTTTGTCCACTTGTAATTAATGTGGGAAATACTTGGCGTTGGCTTTTTGCTGTGGACAAGTGAATCACATTTTAGATTCACAGTTTTTGTATTTATTGGTACAGTTCGTCCTATTTTGACAGCCTTTATTTAGTTTCACCTATCCCGTTATCTGTCGGTCTGTAATCAAATCTTGCAAGTTAAATAAGAACCACTGCCCGATGTCCAATTGGATTCAAATTTGGTGTATGTTCGGTGACAATACATATATGGAACCATGGAGCTGTTCTTATGGTGGAGACGGAATATGGGCATATCTGAACTGACCCATCGAGTTTGGGCTCGTTTGATTCGTCTTGACAAGTTCTCTGGTTATGTAACTTTTTAATCCTTTTTATTTACAACTGGTAAAAGCTTGATTTTATAAAACTTTTTATAGCATTACTTGTTTCAATAAATTGATTGCTGGCGAGCTTGTCGAAAAAACAAAAAGGTAAGGCCACAGAATACTTCGTAGTACGTTTACAGAATGTTGAAACGCTAGCTTACAAGAGAGAAGTAAAATTCACTTCATCCCTAGAACTTTATTCACTAAATTTTCCGATACATATTTTGCAATGTGAACCGGAACAGGGCAAAGCGCCACGCGTGCGAAATTGCTTAATGACCCTATTGTAATACCTACAATTAGAAACAGTAATTAACCACAGGTTCTACAGGCTTTTAATGCTTATAATTAATTTCATATTTCTTTGTTGAATAATCGAAACGGACATCCTATACTAATATTATAAATGCGAAAGTGTGTGTGTAAATGTTTGTTACCACATATCTCCGTAACGAATTAACCGATTATAATGAAATTTAGAATGTAGATTGATTAGATTCCGGAATTACACATACTTTCTAATTTAATTAAGGCGAGCGGGAGTACAATTTTTATTGATTGATTATGTATAATTACTTAAATTAATGAACGCCAAGCATACTTATTTTATTTTTACACAAACGCTAACAGCCTAGTATAAAAACTTGGGTCGTGTGTGCCGAAAACATTCACATCACACACAATCACACCCAGAACCAGAAACACAAATTTACCTTAGGCAGAAACTTATGTTCCACTTCTCACCCGGAATCGAACCCCATATCCGCTGCCACCAAAGGCCATCCAAAGGCAGACGCACTGCTAAGCCAACGAGTTTAATTTTTTTTTTTTAAACCCTTGGTGGTCAGCTGATGGTGAGCGATGATAAGACTAGCTCTCAAGGAAAGCTGCAAATCGACCACATCGTCGCTTACCGGTTAAGGGTTGCCTATCTAGAATTTAAAAAAAATGTTTTTTTTTTTGCGAGTTTTGCGACAGATTTTTAAACTCGAGGGTGGTGAACTACGTATTATACGTAATTCTGAGACCGAGGTTATAATGTCCAAAAGAATTGCGGCACTTTCATCTGTAGGGCAAAACATTGGATGTATAATCTCACGTAGATCCATTGTAGAAAGCTTCACATATTTTACCCCTTTGATGTCTAAAGCTTATCAGTGATGTATCCTGCCTACGACGGTACTAGTTCAGTCTTTGAGAGCTGTATTGGCGTACTAGTTCGAACTTCGAACTAGGTTTAGTTCTAATGGTGAACTGTGACGTACGTACTACTAGGACGTTTTTAATCGGCTACGTTATATGTTTTGAAAAACTTCAGCTTTTAATAATGTAATTACTATCATACATTATTAAATGTCTGTGCTGACCGCAGCTTGTCCGTTTTACTTTTTACAATGAGGATGAATCAGAAATAAAAAGTACCTTATGTTCTTTACCGTGACTAAACTCTGCCTAACAAATTTCGTCAAGATCGTTATATCAGTCTATTGGATGCCTGTGTTTGTTAAACTGTTTATACAACCGAGTGCCATGTCTATTTGCAATAATATATATTTTTTTAATGTTCTGCCTCTTGTTTTCCTCCAACACAAGCTGGAAACTTTTTAAAGCGGTTTTTTATCTGTTATCAAGATTTCATGAGCTTTTTTGACCGTCTTACATAATTAGCGTAGGAATTTTGTTTATTGTATGGTGCAGTATAACAATACAGTTAACCATTAAAGAAATATTCTATTAGAGCGAGAGAGATCCTTCAACATCCAGCGACAATTTATTCAATTCAAAGCTAGTGCCTCCTACCTATTTTACGTTCCCACGCCCACGACACACATCTAAATTATGAACTTATTAGTTCAGTACTTATTAGTGCATGATACAGTTTACTCTTAGTTCATAATTTCACTACACAACACTACACAGCTTCTAAAGGGAGAAGCTCATACGTCCACGAGTAAAGGATTAAGTTCCTTTTTCTATTGTGAGCGAGTGGACAATGCATATGGTTTTATCACAATAGTTGGGTTGGGAGGTATAGAGTAGACTACAGAGGTATGAGTATTTTATTAACCCTAAAGATTTATACATAGATACGGCCTAGTCATAGTTGTAGGATGTACTCGTAATAACCACTGTAAACTTTTGGAGCTCGTTGGATAGAACAATATAATGCTATTTTTATTTTAAACTAGCGACACGCTCGGCTTCACACGGTGGAATTACTAAAAAATTTCTTACATACAAATCTTGTCCTGACCATAAAATTAAGAACACTATAATAAAGGGCTCGGCAAAATTGGTCAAGCCGTTTTTAAGTGATGTTCTTTCATACAATTGTTTTGTTTTTATTTATTTATATATCGTATCATAATTTAAATAACAAAAAGATACGCCCGCTATGCTTTTAGTGTTATTTTACTTAAAGTCAGTTTATATTTATGGTAGCAACAACTTTACGACTATAATTGCACCTCCCGCCCTCGTTCCACGACCTGTGAATTCAAATGGTTAGGAATTTGACGTATTTGTGATGTCGTTTTCATAATTATCAAACAATCAAGATTACATTACAAATTATTACAAAGACGTACGAGACACGAGTGAATTAATTATGATTTTTTTTATTTTTTATTTTATTTGTGACAGGCTAGTGTTTGACCACTATCTCACCTGATGGTAAGTGACGATGTGATCGAAGCTGGTAAACACACTAGATTGTTATATTGTCTATCGTTGCGATGTCAAAAAACCCATGCAGGGGGTTTCGGGGGCGATAAATCGATCTACCTAGGTTTCATTTTTAGAAAACGTCGTTTTAACGAGCAAAGCTTGGTTATCCAGGTACTGTTATTGAAGTGACGTCACTTGTCGATCGTGGATAGGTTTCATGCGCGATCACGACCGCGGTAATCCCTTCTCTCTGCCTCTGGAAGAAAGTCGGTCGGTATTGAGTAAAGTTTTATAATTATTATCATATTACTCTTCACACTCACATATTAAATACAAGTTTCTTGCCAGGTTTATTTTGAGATAGATGTTAATGTGCGACTCTGGCATTTAGTTATTATAGGTATAGGCCAGGGGTCGGCAACCTGCGGCTCGCGAGCCATATGCGGCTCTTTGGATGTGAAGCTGCGGCTCTTTAGTTCCATACGCAAATATTTTTATAAAAAAAAAACATTTAAAAAAGTTCTGAATCGATTAACGAGGTATACGCACCATTTCTATCGACCCATTAACAAGCCTCCAAAGGTAGCAAAAAAGTACATTTATACAGTTGAAACAAGTAAATTATGGGATGATTAGGTAGGTATAACACGTGCATGGCGTTTTCTATACTCGATACTCAAAGTACAGTAGGTATTATTGTTGGCAAGAAAAAACTATGTGGCTCTATAAAACTTTGGAATTTTGTAAATTGTAATTTTTGACTCTTCCGACTCAAAAGGTTGCCGACCCCTGGTATGGGCTGTTTTTAACCAAAAAAAGATAACGTTCTCAATTCGACTGTTTTATTTTATGTGTTACTTCATAACTTCATTCTGGGTGAACCAATTGTGATGATTCTTTTTTTTGTTTGAAAGCTGAGAAGCACCAGTAGTCCATTTAAATTTGAACAAGATCTGACTATTCGTTTTTGAGTTATCCTCAAAGATGCGTATTTAATTCATTTAATCAGATCAAGGGTTCCGAAGGTAAAGCGGTGAAATTGGTTTTTTTAACCTTTGCTTGCGTTTACATTATTTTATCCCGAGAATAAATAGAATGCGACCGAAGCCGCGGCACAGCTAGCTTAGAAAAAAAATTTCAGACTATAGGGGTGTCCATTGAGTGTCACCCGCACTTACTTGAGGCATTTCAAGTGAAATGGAGCATAACTAAGGTGATAAGACACGACGACGCGACGGCGCTCACTTTTCAGAAATTGTCTTAAAAGCTTCTCGACGTGTTGGAAAGGTAATTCGACTCGAAGCATCAAGTGACTAATGTTTTACTCTGACGCAGAGAAACGAGTGAGTTCAAATGTCGTATTCAACGTCTGGTCTGTGGTATGGTAGCGTTTGCCAACTATCTTACCTGTTGGTAATAAAATTGTGATGGAGGTGGTAACTTTAACAATATAGTAGACAGATGGGGGAACATACGACATATCATGTTTTATTAGGCTAGTTTACGAAAGAGTTTTCCACGAAACACAAGGAACAGAGAGATTGGTTGAATACCCATAGAACCGCACTATACTAAAAAAAAAGCAATTATTCGATGTCTTCTATTAAATATATACTTAAAAGACAAAAGGTTAAGTTTGAACTAAGAACTTGGTGGTCCCATATAAATTTTAACATGAAGCGGTTTTTGAAAAATCAGCAAAAAACAAAATATAAGCGGTGAAGTCGGTTTTTTTAAGCTTTGCTTGCGTTTAAATTATTTTATAAGTATCTTGGCTACTTGACCACAATTTGTACTGCCTAAATAACGACTTAGGTTTAACTTAAACATATTCTTTACATATAAGATCAATTTGTTGTCCAATTAACACAATTATTGCTGTTGCATGTATATATTGCATGGTCTGTTTATCTTAGCATACCTATGCATTGCATCAAATTGGCGAAATGTGTCAATTCAAAATTGGCACAAATATTAACATGTTCTATTGATATATTTATAATTTAAACGTAAGCAAAGCTTAAAAACCCGACTTCACCTCTGAAGTATAATCTACCAAACAAAAATAATTTTGAGAATCGGTTAACAAATGGGGGAGAAATCGGTGAACATACATAAAAAAAATAAAAATACATATAGTCGAACATAGTACTTCCTCCTTTTTTGAAGTCGGTAAAAATAGCATCTATCTATCTATATATATATATATATACATATATACATAAAATATATAAATAAATCAATGCCACTTTCGTTGTTATTTTATAACTCAAGAACGGGCTCACCTAACCAAACCAAATGTTTAGGCTTTGTTCGGACTATTTAGTAGATGGTTTATGTGAAGTTTGCAAAAAATCGGTCGAGCGGTTCTTCATTTATCACACCCGGGCGAAGCTTGGGGCTAGTAGCATATAATTAATTATAATTTTATAAAGCTTGAGGCAAGGCATTTTCTGCATTTCATTAATTCTCTTTTAATAATAATAACTCAACTTCCATTTAAATAGCTCTAGTTATGTTTGTAAATGCTAGAAGTTATTGTTATTGTAATGCTACATGTTTTAATATTAGTATAGTCTGTGTTATCTTTGTATTCTCATTATGTTTTCATTGAATTAACTCCTATTGTTTACAATGTTGATGTATATTCAGGTGGTATATGTTGCTATCGTCGTCATAGGTAGGTTACTCTACTAAATGATTGAGGTTGACATTATTTTCGCTCTTTATCAACCGACTTCAAAAAAGGGCATCTCAATTCGACTGTGTTTTTTTTGTATGTATGTATGCGCACATTACGCCAATTATGAATAGATTTTGTGATTCTTTTTTGTTTGGTAGATCATACTTCAGAGGTGGACCCATATAAATTTTATCGGAATTGATGCAGCGCTTTTTGAGAAAATAAAAAAAAAACAAAATATAAGCTGTAAAGTAATTTAAAAGTAAAATTATTAAAACGGAAGCAAATCTTAAAAAACCGTTAAGCTTTGTTTGCGTTTCAATTATTATTGATTATGCACTCGGAATTATATTTTTAATTGTATTAATTTAATTTATTGAAATGTTAATATTTAATGACGTTTTATTCCTATTTTACAGTAAGAATATTATTAAAATGTATATTATTTATCTTTTATGACCACAAATTGTAACGCGTTGGTCTATCCTGTTACGTTACAAATGATGAAATAAATGAATTGAATTAAAAATAAAATAATAGTATAGGGCTGTCAGTGTGAATACGTTTTTTGTTTTGTTATTAGAGAGTGAGTATAATTAGATTTGGCAAATATACGAACTATACGGTCTATATCAAAACTTTTAATTTGGTTTCAGTAACTTTTCACAGCCATTCGAAACTCACTCGAACATAGCGTAACAACACTCGAAACTCCGGTAACTTTCATCACCGAAGAACCCCCGGGGGATGTTCTTAACTTGGCTGCGTAACAGCTATCAGGCCAAATTGAATTATCTCGTGTTTGAGCCTCCCTCGGGGAGTTAGCTTTAAACAAGCCTGGTGTAGGAGTGAGACTGAAATACCAATATTTAACTATATTTACAATCTGCGTGGGACGTTTGTTTTTGTGACCGTCACAAACCGTAAAAAAATTGAAAATACAGTTGGAACATCAAGTAATCAAAACTGGATGAGATGCATTTACTCGCGAAGACATTTCATACCATACAAATTGTGTTTGTAAATCTTAAAGCACAGGACGAAAAATAATTTTGAGAATCGGTTCGACGAAAAAAACTCAAAACAACATCACAAGCACTATACGTACGACACTAACGCTATTCCGATAGTGACTGAGATATATTGTGTGCGTTGCACATAATTTATACGGTCTACGTCCTAGGAGCTGGTCAAATATTCTTCCCATTTATAAAAAAAAATGGATTGTCATCCCCTATTTGTTTTTAACCATCAGCCCATTTTATTCCCATCGGTAGGACTCGGGGCATTCTTCCTCTGAGAGATTCGCAATTAGAGATGACACAATATCATACTTTTTTAGTCTTTTACATGTCTGTGTCTTCATGATTTTTACCTCCACTGACATAAATAACGTATTCAAATTGAGCACATGATAACATTAGAAAGCTTTCTAACCACTGTTAAATATAGATAGTCTTTTTATGCTCGTTAGGCAAGCATTTGGCCACTATTTCACTTCTTGGAATATAATGAAGTATTAGTAATTAAATATTGTTTGAAAAAAAAAAGATTGTAAAACAATTCACCGTCGTGTTTCCTGGCATCTTCTCGAGATGGCTGTAACTTGTGCCTCGTTTGGGCCCATGTAAATAATAATTTTGAAAGTCATTGGGCCAAGCGGAATTCAAACTATCCAATTCTATTCATACTGTATCATTTATATTTTAACTCAATCTTCTACAGAAACGTAACCATATTATACATATATGTTTTTAAATCTTTTCATACTTGTATATGTGATCCTCCAGATTTGTTATAAATTAACAGGCCCTAGCCCCGGGCGAGGAGAATACATATTACTACTAAATATTACTGAGCATGTTTGATAAATAAGCAAGCAGCTCTTCAACTCGGATCTTTTGAACCTACACGAAATAGGCTAATATTTTTGTTCTTTTATATAGATTAAGTACTAAATTTTGTCTGTAGTTTCTGTGAGGCTCATAAGTCCTTTTTAACATGTTTTGCTAAGGTAAAGTTCTGAAGGGTTGTTTTGATATGGTATATTTTTATCTTCCTATTAATTATTTATCTAGAAAATTAATTATTGTTCTATTGTGGCCTTGTTGCTCTCATTTTTCAAGGAGTCCTCTTTAAGAGTTCTCCATAGGCTTTTTATTGAAGGAAACAGACAACGTGTAAAGCCCTTTGTCCAGATAAAATTGCATTGGTTGCAAAGAAGCAAGCTACTTCTTTGTGGATTGTACCAAACAAACAACGCTCACAGCCCCACACTAAGTTCAAAGACTTGTATCGTGGTTGCTGGAAACATTCACATCACACACACATTACACCCAGAACCAGAAGCACAAATATCCCTTGGTAGGAATTCCTTCGTTTCAGCTTCGGCGAAAGTGCTTTCGTATGTCCGGATGTCCAGCTGTACTCCTCTACAGGTCGTCAAAATGGCCGAGATAAAATAAAAAAGGGTAAAAAAAAAGAGGGCAAAAGGGTTGAAAACGTAAAAAAATCTTTCAACCATTTCAAAAACACGCGAAGTCTCAGCTCACAGAGCCACTAGTATTTAAATATAAATATTAGTGATAATTTTTTTAATAAAAGATTTTAATTTAATTTTCAATTAAAATATTTCCAACATTTCGAGGCTAAACTTTAACTTTCCGCTTTGAAAGATAATAATCTCACTGATGACTTAATTAAAGCTTGAACTAAACGGACTATAAACGAAGCCGTTTAAAAGCTTCGATAAAATATTTATAATAATAACGCTTATAAAACTCGTTTAAATAGCTTAATGAACATGAAAAGGGACGACTCAACTGGAAGATGTTTAGAAATAATTTTCCTTGATTCAATTAGGGCCAGATTATCCTTCAGAATATATTAAAAAGATTTCCGCCTCCTTTAATTTGAGTTGATGTTTCTTGTCCTTGCAACGTTTGGGTGACATTGAGGACTGTAATAATTAGCTTTACTGTTATTCGTAAAATATCAGAAAGCTCTCAAACCCTGATTCTCTTCCCTGGTCTTTATTCTCTTCTTTTCGAATACTGAGCTCTTTTATTTCCACGACTTTTATTCTGAATCCTATATTTTCCGTTAAAAATAAGACGGTGTATTCTATCCATCTATAATTAATAGTTGTTTAAACTACACTGTCCCGCAAAGAACAGCATCGCCGCGCCGCGCCTCTTAATATGCACGCCATCAACTGATGTAATTCGAGTGCATATTCACCGAAATGAAAAAAACTCCAATGTTTAGTCTAAGGTGTCAAAACACCTTAGACTAAACATAGGAGTTTTTTTATGCCAGATAGGTTAGCATTAGGCCGCTATCTCACCTGATGGAAAGTGATGATGCGATTCATAAAAAATATAGCGGTCGAAGATATAGCATGCTTACCTAGAAGATAGAAGATACCTATTCTTTCTAGACTTGACTCCCAGATTATACTGTTCAGGGAACAAAGACGCGGGCAGCGAGTTCCATTCCTTCGCTGTACGGATGATAAATGTAGAAGCAAAATGCTTTCAGCGGACATGAGGTATATCAACCATAAATGAATGACGTTGGTCAGTTCGTCTTGTGGTCCGAGTATATAAAGGGCATGGGATAATCAGCTGATGTAATTCGAGTGCACATTCTCCGAAATGAAAAAAATACTATATTTTAATGTTTATTTAAAAAATCATACAACAGAATTTGCAATAGTCGCGCCAACTTCTTTCGTGGCTTTCTTAACGGTTGGAATGATGTCCCGAGAGGTTTCTGGTATTTACCAATTACCCTGTATATTAAAGGAGTTATACCAGAATGTCTTCTAAAACGTGTGACTATTTAATTAACATACTATTTTACTCGGCATTCATAACAAAATCTTATAAATTTGAACTGCTCGTTGGCTTAGTTGGGTGGCGTTCGCCTTCTAAGCAGGGGTATCGGGTTCGACTCCCGACAGGAACACAAGTTTTCTCCCCAAGGAAAATTAGCGTTTCTGGTTCTGGATGTGATTGTGTGTGTGATGTGAATGTTTCCGACGCCCACTACACAAGTCATCGAACTTAGTGTGGGGCTGAGAGTGTGAAAGCGTTTATGTTATAATTAAAACTCGTCAAAATCAAATAATATAATAAATTATATTCCGTATAGTATATTCAGTGTAATATATAGTGAGAGTGCTGCAAAAGAACATAACAAAGTGTCTTACCCTTAAATAGAGACAATAAGAAAAGTGTTAATGGACACATTCTTAGTAGCAATGTAGCAGTTTAAGTTAAAGTGAAATTACTGATAGTCATAGTTTGGTTAGATTGTAATTATAATAGGGTACTTTGTAATTTACCACTGTGCTTACAAAGTAACCTATTTTAATTGCAGAATAATAACGAAAGAAGAATAACTCTAGAATAAAAAAAATAATAAACATTAACGCTTTCACACTCACAGCCCCACATTAAGTTTGATGACTTGTGTCGTGGATGCCGGAAACATTCACATCACGCACACAATCACAACCAGAACCAGAAACGCAAATTTTCCGTGGGCAAAAAACTTGTGTTTCCGCCGGGAATCGAACCCGATACCCCTGCTTAGAAGGCGAACGCCACCCAATTAAGCCAACGGGCAGTTCAAATATAAAAAAAAAATGTTCCGTCATTTTATATCAGAACACTGTAAAAATCATTTAATTTTTGTTTTATTTTGATAAAGTATAAGAGTTCATGTATACATCGATATCACTCACGTCGGGAATCCCCTGCAACCCTGATATAATAATGTGTTGCAATAATTATGATGGTCACAAAGACGCAAATGTACATTGCTTTGCAAAGTGCAAACAGAGATAGAAGATAATACCTTCGCAATTTTTCTTAAATTTTGATGAATATTATAATTATGTTAAAAGATGTATTAAGAACTGCCCGATAGCTAAGTGAACTGCTTGTTGGCTAAGTGAACGAACCGTTGCATGGCTGAGTTGATTTGTTCTCCTCTTAAACAGCGGGTTATCGGGTGACGATAGACTTAGTGGAAACTAGTTTTGTCCCCAAGGGAAAATTGTGTTTCTGAATGCGATTGTGTTCTGGATGCGATTGTGTTCTGGATGCGATTGTGTCTATGATGTGAATTCTGGCACCCACAACACATATCAACGAACTTAGTGTGGAGATTCGAGTTTGTAATATAAAAATATCTGTATTGACTGAATAAAAAAGTGAAATAATAACTTTTCGTTTTTCTTTTGTTACAGCTGGAAAATGTACAGTTGCTGGATAAGTACAACCTGCGCAACCCATCTAAAGGCACGTTATACTTCGCGACCACGCACCTCATCTTTGTCGACCATGAAATGAGGAAGGAGACATGGGTATGTGGGAAAAAGTATATTACTTACTCCGGATCCGATTGTGTGATGTAAATGTATGCAGCATCCACGATAAGACGTATGATTCGTCTTGCATCGCGTCGTCATGATTACGGCTGTTACCTATACATAGTTACTTTCTATATGTATAATTCTACATGTTATTTTTAATATTGTATTGCTTTTGTTATTAAAGAGATATTTCTTACTCGTAGCTTTGGTGGTTAGGGTTTACTAGAGTTTATCCCCGGGAATTCCCGGGAAAACTGTAGTTCTCCCGAGAAATAAATGTCGAGAAAAGTCGAATATTCGAGAACCCATGTCTGCACTTTAAATGCCTAGTTTACGTATTTTATTCCGTTTAGCTCTTTGTATTTCGACGTATCTCGACGGTTATATCCCACCACCGCCGCATCTTTTACCGAAAATGATTCAGAAGTTGTTGAAGTAATAGTCAATCAATGAGAATCTGAATGATCAACCAGAGGATGTGGCATTATCAAATCTATCGTAAAAAAAGAATTCTTACTATTGGAAAAATCTAGCAAAAGATCTCCAAATTTGGATAAAATATACTATCTAATTTGATGGGACATACTTTAAACAGTAACTAAAGTTTTGTATTATGTTTATATTGACATTTTGTAGTCAGACCCTATATATACAATGTACAATGCGTTTCTTTTTTTAACTAACTTTATTTAAGCATGCAACATTTTCGGTCACATCATCGCCTTCCATCAGGTGAGATTTTGCTCAAATACTTGCCTATCGAGTATAAAAAAAACTATCTCCCGGGAAGACCCGAGAAGTCGAGTCCGAGAATTCTCGAGACCCGAGAAATTAAAAACTTCGAGAAATCAGAAACCTAGGGTTTACATTTTCCAGAAATTATTTCTGGGTTATTATTATTAATAATAACACTGAATAATAGTATAACCACTTCTGTTTTCAACCGACTTCAAAAAAGAAAGGTTCTCAATTCGACTGTATGTATTTTTTTTGTATGTTACGCGACATTTCCGCCAATGATGGATCGATTATGGTTATTTTTCTGTTTGGTAGAATACTCTTAAAATATAACAATATATATATATATATATACGCGTCGACTTGAGAACCTCCTCCGTTTTTTCGTCGGTTAAAAAATACAGATACAACGCAAGCTGAAAAAGTGGATACTACTGTATAATAGTTCGATGATACCACACCATTATACACCTATTATTTTACTTCATCGATGAGACAGGGTCCATTTGTCAGATAGCAATTTTGGAACGGACTGACTACCAGGTGCTAGGCTGTAATTTTCCGAATCTGGTAGTAGTCATTAACTTAATGAGTGTCCACGAGTGTCCTCTTTGGGGTCCATATGAATAAACGATTTTGTATTTGACACGCTATTCCACAGATACGAAGTGGAACCCCGGTACGGTATTTTACCCGTTTTTGTTTATTCCAGATCCTCCTAATGCACATATCATCAGTAGATCGGCTTCCGATCACTACCACCGGATCGCCGTTACTCGTCCGTACCAAAACATTCCAGTCTGTGTTCTTTGTGATTCCTCGCGAGCGGGATTGCCACGAGATGCATCAAACCTTGCTTAGACTCAGTCAACCAGGTAATTAACATATTATAAAATATTGACCAAGGAATACAACACCAAACAAACAAACGCTTTCACACTTACAGCACCACATTAAGTTCATAGACTTTGATCTTGGATGCCATAAACTTTTACATATCACACGTGTGATCACATGTTCCTTGTGAAGGAAAATTGTGTTCCTGAAGAGGGAATCAGAGGATAGAGACCCGCCGACCGCGCTAACTGGACCGTCAAACGAACAACGGAAATATTGGGCTTAAATTCGAAATTCAGTAATGTTTGCACACAACTCGGCAGTTGAATATACAAAGTTAATTAGTGAAAGTTAGTGTTATTGGCATGCAAACGTTAGTATTAGTATCGTGGGAACTCCGCCGAAGCCTCTGCTGATGCTCTCGCCGAACCCTGTTCGACACGTGTTTCGCCTCTACACGAGGCATCATCAGGAGCTGTTGACTCTCCGAACGCTAGAACGAGAGTCTCTCGACATCCTGCTTGAAGCCTAACAACCTTATCGGGATTAACATTAAATATATTAAATTAACTTTGTCGTTATGGATATCCGAATAGTAACGCCTGATTTAATTAATTTTTTTATTTGAATGTAGTTTAGTATTGGTAGGACTCATTTTGCTAAATCTGCCTAGGGTAGTACCACAACAATACCAGTAATTCAACCGCCAAGCAGTAGTGTGCAAAGTTTGCACTACACCTTACAGTAATTCGGATTGAAGGGCAATGTTTCCAGTGAAATTACAAAGCTTAAAGGGATTTAATGGCCTCGATTCTGATGTACACTCACTAAATTAAATTTAAAATATCCCTGTCTCTTACAAAATAAAACACAAGACAGAGATAGCATGCACTTTAGTGCTGTCACGCTAGTTTATCAATTAAAATATGAACAGCAGAAACAGAAAGGCGCTTGTTTTTAGTCAACACCAATACAACACATACTCGACTAAGCTTGCATAGACATCTAAGTTCTGACTAACTTGACAGCACAGCAGTATGCTATCTCTGTCTTGTGTTCCTATTTTGTAAAAGACAGGAATAGTTTAAATTTAATTTAGTGTGTGACATCAGAATCGAGGCCAATATCTTATATCTCAGGTTGATGAACGCAGTGCTTCGCCGCGAAGGGTTTTGACCAAGTTCAAAACTCTGGGTGGCACTGAACTGTACTGGTTTAACGTGATATTTACCACTAGGCGAACTACTTGTGTACATTCCGTCATGCATATAACTTTAAAAAAATGACTAAATTGCGTGGTAAATTTTGAGTACAGCCCGCCTGGGGTTCTTCCCCAGATGTTTGCAAAAATTATCACTGTAACTGTATACCATCACATCCACAGATCTGTAAGCTTCACAGATGAATGAGTCACTGGGAACGGTCATGCATCGACGATACAAGAGAATATCTTAGTAAAACCCAAGTGTTAGTTATGTTGTGTACTATTTTCCTTGAGCGCTTATTGACATCCAGTCATTTGTGCTTTGGTGTAGTCGGGCAATGTTGTAAATAATAGCGAATTAGAGCATTGGTCCTTTTTTTTATATTCAATAGTGTCGTCCTAAAATATAAATCAATAAGAAACAAAACAGTTAGCATATCTACAATGATCGACTATTTGGGAACATTTTCCGATAATGTGTTGTGATTTGTGAGCGACTAAAAGTGAATTAAAATTGTGTCTCCGAGTTTACAAATCATCTCAGAATCGTATCAGCTTCATTGATTGTTCATTTTGTTATCTCTAATTTCTTGCTATAAACTTTAAATCCAGTGCCGTAAGGATTACATTCCGCTCCATTTGTAAATACGCGTAAAGAATTGAAATAGGATCAGTTCCCAAATGTCGAGTAAACAATTACAAAGCAATCAAGAACTGAGCCCGAGAGTATTGAAAGCGGCATCGTCGATTAAAACAATGTCGAAAAAGATGTATTCATTGTACACCAAATTGTTCGGGAGTAAGTCGAAAGGTAATACATACATATCCCGCATTAAGTGTTTTTATATATAGCACGCTAGTTAATATAATAACGCTGATATAAAATAGCTTTTACACTCACAGCTCCTTTAATGAATAGTAGTAGATACTAGCCGTGCCCCGCGGCTTTGCCCGCTATTATCAAGTTAAAAGATAGCCTATGTTGTTATCCTAGGTATAAGCTATGCACGTTCCACATTTCATCCAAATCCGTTCAGCCGTTAAAGCGTGAAGAGGGAACAAACATACTTACAGACTTACACACAAACTTTCGGATTTATAATATTAGTAGGATTCCACTGGTGGTATGGTAGATGGTAGATAGTCCTTCTACATTTATAGTGTGAACCGCAAAATAATGGAAATCCTTGCCTGAGTCGGTGTTTCTTGATTGGTACAATATAAGATTCTTCAAGTTGCGAGTGAATAGGTATCGTCTAAGCAAGCCTACTCCATCGTCGACCGTATCATCGCTTACCATCAGGTGGGATAGTGGTCAAACGTTAGCTTATACTAAATTTTAAAAAACCACACACAATTACGCCCAGAACCAGATGGTGGTCAAATGCATATTGAGCATTTAAAAAGACCATAGTCACTTAACATCACGTAAGTTTAAAAGTTTAATAACACGACCAGACACTTGCCCGTGATTCTGATGTCACACACTAAATTAAATTTAAACTATTCCTGTCTTTTACAAAATAGGAGCACGAGACAGCGATAGCATACATTATAGTGCTGTCAAGTTAGTCAGTACTTAGATGTCTATGCAAGCTTAGTCGAGTATGTAATTGGTGTTGACTAAAAACACGCGCCTTTCTGCTTCTGCTGTTCATATTTTTATTGCAGCACTAAAATGTATGCTATCGCTGTTTTGTGTTTCTATTTCGTAAGAGACAGGGATAATTTAAATTTAATTTAGTGAGTGTACATCAGAACCGAGGCCACTGTATCAGACTATCACTACTAATTTTATAACATTTTTCCAGTTCACATAGATGAGCTTTACTGTTTCCACTACAAGGAAACCGCGGATGACCTGCCAAAGTCAGCTGGATGGAACTTCTTCGACATCCAGACTGAATACCAACGAATGAACGTACCCAACGAGCAGTGGGTGCTGTGCACCGCCAATAAGGAATATGAGGTTAGTCTACATTACATAAACCCTTTTCTTTCCTCAAAGTATTGAACTGCCCGTTGGTGTAGTGGGCTGAGCGTGTGCCTTCTAAGCAACGGATATCGGGTTCGAATCCTGACGGGACACACATTTTCTACTCAAGCGAAATTTGTAATACTGGTCCTAGGTATGATTGTGTGTATGATGTGAATAATTAAGTCTTTGATCTTAGTAGTGGAACCGTGAGTGTGAAAGCGTTTGTTTTTTTTATTTTGTATTACTAAAACGTTAAACAACCGTCGCGTTGTGCCTAACTTTCATTTTTAAAAAGCGTTTGTATTAATCAGTTACTCGTTTGACAAACTTACTTTAGTTTGTCAAACTTTGCCATAAACAATTATTTATTGTTTGTGCCCAATTTATTTATTATATTAATTCTAAAGAATAATTTAGTTTACACAAAGTAATACCTCTTTTGACGTCCGTTATTTAATATTTATGGCATTTTCACATACCTATACAGCACCCGCACTAAATTCGAAGAGTCACGGGTCGCGGGTGCCGGAAACAATCACACCACACACACAATTATGATTATTAATTATGCGGACGAAGCGTTTTGCTTCCACATTCATTATGCGAACCGCTAAGGAATGGAACTCCTTACCTGAGTCTGTGTTTCCTGATAAATACAATATGGGAGTCTAAAAGTTGTGAGTGAATAGGCAAACGTGCTCCATCGTCGACTGCATCATCGCTTACCATCAGGTCAGATAGTGGTCAAACTTTTGCGTATATTGAAAAAATAATAATACGGATAGTGGCCAAATCTTTTAGTGTATATATCATACAGCTAATCCTAGAGCTGCAAATTCAGTTTAGGGGGATTTTCAACCGACTTCAAAAAAGGAGGTTCTCAATTCGACTGTATGCTTTTTTTTGTATTTATGTTACGCGATAATTCCGCCAATTGACTAAATCGATTTTGATGATTTTTTTTTTTTTGGTAGATTATACTTTGGAGGTGGTCCCATATACATTTTATCGAAATCGATCAAGCCAAAACCAAAATATAATCGGTGAAGTCAGTTTTTTTAAGCTTTGCTTGCGTTTGTAGCATGACGCTCCTAAGTCTTAAATACCTCTTTTAATGGGATTTAATTAGTACACATTTTCATCGGGGAGAAATTTGGGCTCCAACTGGGAATCGAAAGAGGTAGCGTTTGTGCACATAAAAGAAATAACAACGAAAACTGGGTCAACATACTATGTGTAGGTATGTACAAACATTACTGAAAAACATGGCAAGTTGAATAAAAGCTTTTTTTATACCAAATGGATGGTTAAACATGTTATATGGCGATGAGCTATTGCGGTTTGGTAGATATCTAATAAATGCTCTAGTTTTCTTAGTTTATTGTTTTGCGGTTTTTTGCTCTTTAATGCGCTATCAAATACATAGACTCTACTATACGCTGTTTTCCTTAATGGTTCAAAAGGTTAGGTAGCCTCTTTTGTTTACATTAATGGATTTTTTTTATATATTACAATCGACAACCCGGAACTTTAATTCCAGAATAATGAAGAAGAATTTGAATATCTAAGTCCTAACGAAAATTTTCTTAGTAGCACAGTTCGTGAACAACAGAACCGACTAACAGTCTAGAGATTATAAGTCTTACTTATAAACCACTCTTCATTTTAAATCAATTGCTTAGCTACAGTTTAACAAAAATTTCACTCATAAACGCGATTTAGCGTTAAGTAATGCTTAAATAGTTTTCAAAATTAAACACCGCCATTGTCTTGTTTAAAACTTACTAAGAGGGAAGATGGCGGGTCTTATATCTTTAAATAATAAATGTGTCAAAACTTTTTACGTAAGGCGCAAAATTGTCAAATCAAATCACTTTTAGTCGACTATTTTGGTTATAATCTGTGGCGATCGTGTAAATTTCGATTATTTTCGATTCTCTGTGCGTTTCTCAGCTAAGCGGCGCCTAACTAATGTTTATGAGTGAAGAAAAGTTAATCATTGATTATGGGCTTAAGAGCTGCTTAACCAAGAGGTGGCTAACCATTACTTAGTGACATTTTTATAAGTAAGACTATATCGTTAAACTATTTTTTTTTAAATCAAAAAGAATAATTTGCAAAACAAAAATAAAATAATAAAAATGCAAAAAGTTATGACCCCGACGTGATTTGAACACGCAACCTTCTGATCTGGAGTCAGACGCGCTACCGTTGCGCCACGGAGTCGTTGGAAGTTGCGACGAAAACATGAATAGGTATCTGTCTGTACGATTATGTCGTCAGAATGACGTCATAATTGCTATTATTATCTTTACTAGTGGTTTTAGATATCGGTATTCGTATATAGCTTCGCTCGATATTTATGTTATTAATTATTCTAATTAAACTTATTCACAGAAAACAGTGTTTTTTATTATTGAATCCTACTAATATTATAAATCCGAAAGTTTGTGTGTAAGTATGTTTGTTCCCACTTCACGCTGTAATGGCTGAACAGATTTAGATGAAATTTGGAGGGTACATAGCTTATACTTAGGATTAACACAAAGGCAACTTTTTAACATGATAATAGCGGGCGAAGCCACGGCAATAAAAAATATTTATATATGAGTCAAAAATTGTTTATTATTGAACGTTACAAAAATTGGAGGACGACATTATAGCCTTAAGCTGTCAACGTCAACAATATAACTGGGAATTTTGTTTTAATTATTTTTTTATTTAATTTTATACTTTGTTGCAAAATAAAAAGTGTACAAAAGGAGGACTTAATGCTAAAAGCATTCTCTACCAGTCATCCATCAGTCATCACATCCAGAACCAGAATCGCAAATTATACTTGGGTAGAATATTTGTGTGTTCACGGGGATCGAACCCCATAACCGCTGCAAAACAGGTGCCCAACCAAGTCTATGGTCAGTTAAAAATGATAATAATTATAGGTAATTTATAAACAAAACTCTACACATAATGGGTACATTTTAAATATTTTTTCTCATATTACAGCTATGTGATACATACCCGAGCGAGATCTACGTTCCTTCGCGCGCTTCGACTGCCGTCCTAGTGGGTAGTGCCAGCTTCCGGTCACGCGGACGACTTCCGGCGCTCGCTTACCTTCATCACAACAAAGCCGCCATCACGCGCTGCGCTCAACCTCTCAGCGGTTTCTCAGCGAGGTGAGTCTCGCGTATACAGGACTGTGTTATATCGTATGTAACCATAGTGGCAGGTCGCCTACTTTCATCACAACTAAGCCGCCATCACGCGCTGCGCCCAGCCTCTCAGCGGATTCTCAGCGAGGTGAGTCTCGCGTATACAGGACTGTGTTATATCGTATGTAACCATAGTGGCAGGTCGCCTACTTTCATCACAACTAAGCCGCCATCACGCGCTGCGCCCAGCCTCTCAGCGGATTCTCAGCGAGGTGAGTCTCGCGTATACAGGACTGTGTTATATCGTATGTAACCATAGTGGCAGGTCGCCTACTTTCATCACAACTAAGCCGCCATCACGCGCTGCGCCCAGCTTCTCAGCGGATTCTCAGCGAGGTGAGTCTTGCGTATACAGGACGGTGATATATCGTATGTAACCATAGTGGCAGGTCGCCTACCTTCATCACAACAAAGCCGCCATCACGCGCTGCGCCCAGCCTCTCAGCGGATTCTCAGCGAGGTGAGTCTTGCGTATACAAGACGGTGATATATCGTATGTAACCATAGTGGCAGGTCGCCTACCTTCATCACAACAAAGCCGCCATCACGCGCTGCGCCCAGCCTCTCAGCGGATTCTCAGCGAGGTGAGTCTTGCGTATACAGGACGGTGATATATCGTATGTAACCATAGTGGCAGGTCGCCTACCTTCATCACAACAAAGCCGCCATCACGCGCTGGGCCCAGCCTCTCAGCGGATTCTCAGCGAGGTGAGTCTTGCGTATACAGGACGGTGATATATCGTATGTAACCATAGTGGCAGGTCGCCTACCTTCATCACAACAAAGCCGCCATCACGCGCTGCGCCCAGCCTCTCAGCGGATTCTCAGCGAGGTGAGTCTTGCGTATACAGGACGGTGATATATCGTATGTAACCATAGTGGCAGGTCGCCTACCTTCATCACAACAAAGCCGCCATCACGCGCTGCGCCCAGCCTCTCAGCGGATTCTCAGCGAGGTGAGTCTTGCGTATACAGGACGGTGATATATCGTATGTAACCATAGTGGCAGGTCGCCTACCTTCATCACAACAAAGCCGCCATCACGCGCTGCGTCCAGCCTCTCAGCGGATTCTCAGCGAGGTGAGTCTTGCGTATACAGGACGGTGATATATCGTATGTAACCATAGTGGCAGGTCGCCTACCTTCATCACAACAAAGCCGCCATCACGCGCTGCGCCCAGCCTCTCAGCGGATTCTCAGCGAGGTGAGTCTCGCGTATACAGGACTGTGTTATATCGTATGTAACCATAGTAGCAGGTCGCCTACCTTCATGACAACAAAGCCGCCATCACGCGCTGCGCCCAGCCTCTCAGCGGATTCTCAGCGAGGTGAGTCTCGCGTATACAGGATTGTGTTATATCGTATGTAACCATAGTGGCAGGTCGCCTACCTTCATGACAACAAAGCCGCCATCACGCGCTGCGCCCAGCCTCTCAGCGGATTCTCAGCGAGGTGAGTCTCGCGTATACAGGATTGTGTTATATCGTATGTAACCATAGTGGCAGGTCGCCTACTTTCATCACAACTAATCCGCCATCACGCGCTGCGCTCTGCCTCTCAGCGATTTCTCAGCGAGGTGAGTCTCGCGTATACAGGATTGTGTTATATCGTATGTAACCATAGTGGCAGGTCGCCTACCTTCATCACAACAAAGCCGCCATCACGCGCTGCGCCCAGCCTCTCAGCGGATTCTCAGCGAGGTGAGTCTCGCGTATACAGGACTGTGTTATATCGTATGTACCCATAGTGGCAGGTCGCCTACCTTCATCACAACAAAGCCGCCATCTAGCGCTGCGCTCTGCCTCTCAGCGGTTTCTCAGCGAGGTGTCTTGCGTATACAGGACTGTTTTATATCGTATGTACCCATAGTGGCAGGTCGCCTACCTTCATCACAACAAAGCCGCCATCTAGCGCTGCGCTCTGCCTCTCAGCGGTTTCTCAGCGAGGTGTCTTGCGTATACAGGACTGTTTAATATCGTATGTACCCATAGTGGCAGGTCGCCTACCATCATCACAACAAAGCCGCCATCACGCGCTGCGCTCTGCCTCTCAGCGGTTTCTCAGCGAGGTGAGTCTCGCGTATACAGGACTGTGTTGTATCGTATGTACTTATAGAGCCAGGTCGCCTACCTTCATCGCAACAAAGCCGTCATCACGCGCTGCGCCCAGCCTCTCAGCGAGGTGGGAATAAAACGTATTGTCGTAAGTAATACAAAATCTTAAATAATAAAAACCTTTATTTGCACCAAAAAACTAAAATACAAAAATGTAGATCCCTGGGTCCCACACTGGGTCCCAGTCTCTTCCCTATTTTAAATAGTCATTATAGTTAGAACTATGTTTGTACAATATTGAAAGTAATGAATTAAAAATAAGAAATATCCCAGGGTATGTTTTTTTTTGTTTTTATGAAGTCATGTGTTGTTAGTGCTACAAAATAATATTGTTATTTATTTAATACTTTATTGCACAGTAAAAAGTGTACCAAAGGAGAGACGTGCATCAATCAGGAATAAAGAAAATATATGTAAATAAAATGTATATCAAATTGTAATGTACATAAATATAAAATACTTAAGATTATACATACTAATAAAAAATAAATAACATAAATATCTAAAAAATAGAATATATAAGAAAATATCTAAAATATATATACATAAATATATACGAATAACTGTGCTCAGAGAAGTCTGTTAACATTATAAGGCTTTGGTAATCATTTTAAGGAATATTTGTTTATGTTTTATTATGTAATATTTCAGATGTATGGAAGACGAACAGATGCTCGACCTGATTCGGCGGGCGAATCCAAACTGTGGCTACATGTATGTCGTCGATACACGGCCTAGAGTAAGTCTTGACTTGTTTTATTAAGAGAAAGGACGAGAATTTTGCTGCGAAAGTGAAAAAATGGCGTTGTTGATTTTGTATAATTTTCTAAAACCTGTGATTCTTCGAGTGTTAATTGTGGATTATTAACCGTTAATACTTGGTAAACGTGCATAAGTGTAGGCAAATGATACCAAGTTGAAAAACGTGATTTTCGCCTTCGCTCCAAAACTCCAATAGAAATTCTAGTAAAATTTCTACCACTTTACTAGGGCATGACTTGACTATAACTGGACCTTGACTCTTTTACTTAACTTTGACGGTGACTTGTAACTAGGAATTTTAATATGAAATACACTTGAAATATATTATTGCTAGACACTGGCTAAATGCACAAGATTGTGAAGCCAATATTGAAAAAAAAAAGGGAAAGGACCAGGAAAGTAAAGAGATCTTTATTGAACACCAAAGAAGGAGTAACAGTTTTTAATTTTATACTTAAGTGTAAAAATAGGCGGTCTTATCGTTTTTTATGTCGTTGAGCGACGAGATGAGCAAGTCGCTCGCCTGATGGTAAGCGTTGCGCTTACTGTAATGGTACAGTTCAGTGCCACCCAGAGATCAAAACTTATATAATTCAAACTACTGCGCGGCAAAGCACTGGGCTTATCAAAAAAAATGCAGTCGACTACAGTATCTCCTCTTTTTTTGTGTCGGTAGAAAATAGCAATTAGGAACAACAATTAACATTTCACTCGTCAACATATTTAAAGTAATTACATTATCGACTGATCCTGTTTTAATTCAGTTTTTTTGTTTGAAAGGTGACTCAATCGAGGTGTTCAAACGCAACAAACGCATTTACACTCACAGCCCTACACTAAGTTTAAAGACTTGTATCGTGGGTGCCCGATACATTTAAATCACACAAACATTACACCCAGAACCAGAAGCACAAATACCCTTAGGGAAGGAATTTTGCTCCAGCCGGGAATCGAACCCAGGACCCACGGCGCAGAGGGCGGGACCTGTCCACTGCGCAAACTGGGTTGTGGTGATCATGGCTATGTTTGGTGAAAATTGGTGCAGCGGTTTTGCAGACGTCGTGGGTTTTTTTCAATATGCTGTTTTTGTCAATTGTAGATAAACGCGATGGTGAACCGCGCGGCCGGCAAGGGGTACGAGAACGAGGCGTTCTACGAAAACATCAAGTTCCAGTTCATGGGCATCGGGAACATACACGTCATGAGGAAAAGCCTGCAGAAACTTGTCGAAAGTATGATCTTACACCTAACTATATTATATGATATACTAGTGACTCTGTGAGACTGAAGTCTGAAGACATCGCTTATTTTTCGAAATGGCTGTAATATGTTTATTGACGTTTTCAAACCCCGGTTTAAAAAAAAAATACCTAAGTATAATTTTTTTTTAAAGTAAGATTTAGTAGGTACTAAATCTTACTTTTAATTTAGACGCATCTGCTACAAGTCATAACATATACTTAATAGCAAATACATTTATCTATATATATAAAAATCAATGCCACTTTTCGTTGTAATTTTATAACTCAAGAACGGGCTCACCTATCCAAACCAAATGTTTAGGCTTTGTTCGGACTATTTAGTAGATGGTTTATGTGAAGTTTGCACAAAATCGGTCGAGCGGTTCTTCATTTATCACACAATTTTGACACGGTTGTGTCCTTTTTCCTTATAACGGCAGAATACGAAACCCTAATTAGAATAAAAAATCTATTTTAATTAACAACATTATGGGCCTGCATATTCCATAATTTCCTAAAACTAAACTAAAACTTTATACAGCAAAGACCTAAGTTACCTACAAGTCATCAAGCTTATAGGTAACTCAAGTGCTCAAGCCCACTACCAGTGGGTAGCGTTTCCATCATGCTGGCGGCATTGCCTCTCTGAATTGCAATACTCATACGTTGAGCCAAATAAGTGCCAGCATTTTGATAACGCGTTGCTTCAACCATACTCTGCTCTGATAGATTTTTGAAAATAGAAAACATCATTAAACGCAAGCGAAGCTTAAAACGATTTCAACGCTTATATTTTGGTTTTGGCTGGATCGATTTCGATAAAATGTATATGGGACCACCTCTGAAGTATAATCTACCGAACAAAAAAATCATCAAATTCGAAACATAATTGGCGGAGATATCGCGTAACATACATACAATCGAATTGAGAACCTCCTTTTTTGAAGTCGGTTGAAATATAACATTTTCTTTATTTTTTTCCTTGTAAAAACAAAATGAAATACTATTATATTTTACCTATTTCCAGCTTGCGAACAGAACACTCCTACGATGTCATCGTTTCTCAGCGGGCTGGAATCATCTGGTTGGCTCAAACATATCAAGTTAGTATATTGACCAAGTTGCATTGACCCTGACCATAACAAACAAACAAACACATTCATACTCACAGCCTCAACCCTTTTTTTTTTTTTGTGGGGTGGAAAATGCCTACCACTTCCTTTCCCTCCCAGGGTGAAGGAAGGGGGTGTGTGGGGCTCGAACCCACTAAAAACCCCCCGTGAGCCAGTCCCTCGCCGAGGTGGGGCAAGATAGGGTCGCGCTAGCAGTCACTATCTTGCCCCGGCGGTAGGCCCGGATGCAAACCGGGCCACTGCGCCCATGGAGGGGTGACCTTGCTCACCAAGGCCACCCCCCAGACGTGTGGAGCCGTGCAAGCCGATGGAGAGGTTACAGCCACAACCCTATACTAAGTTCAATGACATGTATCGTGGGTGGAAGACTTGCCTATCGCGCCAACTGGGCCGATTATATTTACTTATATGTATATATAAGTATAATAGATTAAATTACCATTATTAGACGACCCATTTGTCGCAGTGGACAGGTGTCCGCCCTCTGCGCCGTGGGTCCTGGGTTCGATTCCTGGCAGGAGCACAAATTCCTTCCCAAGGGATATTTTTGCTTCTGGTTCTGGGTGTAATGTGTGTGTGATGTGAATGTTTCCGGCACCCACGATACAAGTCTTTGAACTTAGTGTGGGGATGTGAGTGTGAATGCGTTTGTTTGTTTGTTTAAATTATTTCAACGGAGTATCACCGTGTTTCGGAGGGCACGTTAAGCTGTCGTTCCCGGTTTGTTAGTCGTAAGACAACAGTCGTTTAGCCATGTCAGATGCCTTCAGGCTTCCTGAAAAATCCTGACGACTTATTGATGATTCACGTTGTGGGCCTGAGTTCGAAATCCGGCGGGAGCACAATTTCTTTCCCAAGGGACATTTGTGCTTTTGGTTCTGGGTGTGGTTGTGTGTGATATGTAAATGTTTCCGACACTCACAATACAAATCCACTCGCACTATAGCACAAAAAGTCTGGAGTTAGTGTGGGCTGTGAGTGTGAATGTCTTTGTTTATATGGTTTTTTTTATAATAAATAAATGACTATTAATAAAGTAGCTTAAATAAAATCTCTTCCATTTAAAATAATTTTAAATAACAGAAACATTAAAACGAATTAAAGCATATATATGAACTAAATTTAACTTATAGAGACCTAAAGCACATTCTGTGACATCACCATCTTTTAAGGTAATCATTTTCAAACTAAGTAATACTTATATTTTTGACAACGACTGCCTCTCCAGGTCGCTAGTCACAGAATACAAATAAAGTATGTTAAGTAAGAATTATAAATTAAGTATGCAACTCATATTATTTATCGTTTTGTATAGCTTTGCTAGGCTTCGAATAGTAGCGACATCTGGTATATTGTTCTGTGCCTTTATTTAAAAAAAAAACGAACAGTCAAGTCTAAACTTTTAGTAATTTCTTTTTATTTTTGCAAACCTAACTAGATTTTTTTATGACCAATAGGCTAGCATTTGACCGCTTTCTCACCTGATGGAAAGCGACGATGTGGTCAACGGTAGACATAATTGCCTAGAAGGTACCTGATTTGACTTGAAGAGGCCTAAATTATACTTATCCGGAAACAAGAACGAAGGCAGGTTGTTCCATTCCTTTGCTGTTCGCATTATATAATTTATGACCGTGATATGACCATGATACATGATGAACATGATACACACTGGTCTATCTTGTTTAAAATCGTGGTAACTGCTAGACTTTTTTCTCTCCAGGTTATTTTCATTCCTTTGCAGTTCGCAATATAAAGATTTTTCTTTCGTACCATCCTGGACAGAACCGTGCTTCTTAAAAATGTTTGTATAGTACAGTACGATACAAACATTTTGAAGTAAGCACGGTTCTGTCCAGGATTGACTTGGTACGAAAGAAAAATCTTTATAATTTTTTAACAATGTTACATGATGACCACGATTTTGACCATCATAGACCAGTATCTCGTGCTAACTGCTATATTTTTGTCGCTCCAGGTCAATCCTGGACACTTCGTGGTGGATAGCGAGCGCCATATCCCGCGGCGTGAGTGTGTGCGTGCACTGTAGCGACGGCTGGGACCGCACGGCGCAGGTGTGCTCGCTGGCGGCCTTGTGTCTCGAGCCGCACTACCGCACTATCAACGGGTTCCAGGTCACTCCTACATCCCTTCTCAAATCTCAATTATCTCTTCTCTTTAACACCTTTATATTTAACTGCCCGTTGGCACAATTGGGCGTTCAACAGCGTTCGCCTTCTAAGCAGGGGTGTCGGGTTCGATTCCCGGCGGGAACGCAAGTTTTCTCCCCAAGGGAAATTTGTGTTTCTGGTTCTGGGTGTGATTGTGTGTGTGATGTGAATGTTTCCGGCCACCCACGACGAAGTCATTGAACTTGTCTGGGGCTGTGACAGTGAATGCGTTTGTTTCTTTGTCGAACAAATTAAAAAGGAAATCGTTTCGTCCCAGGCCCTGATAGAGAAGGACTGGCTGTCGTTCGGGCACAAGTTCACGCACCGCTGCGGGCACATCTCGTGCGACGGGCGCGAGCGCTCGCCTGTCTTCACACAGCTGCTGGACTGCTCGTGGCAGCTCTACCGACAGGCACCGGAGGTGAGCTCATCATCGCCAACTGCCACTGTGGCAGTCGAGGAATTCATCAATCTTGCTTGCTTCCTCGCTTTCGTTACACAATCATTCATATCACTCATTAATTTTTACATCGTTCGCAATAATTGCATATCCATCTTCATCCTTAACGGAGTGATTACATTATCTTTGCACACTATCACGACATGCTCCGATCAAACATCATATCACAACGACACATTCTTACATCTCCATTTACCAATCCCTCATACGAAATATTCGTATTCATGCCTATTGACTAAGTTGGGTAAGCGTTACCCTTCTAAGCAGGCTATCGGGCCCGAATCCCGGCGGAAACTCAAGTTTTCTCCTTAAGGAAAATTTGCGTTTTCTGGTTGCGATTTAAAAATAAATCTTTAATATAACATAGGAGCACAAAGGCGGTCTTATCGCTCAAAGCGATTTCTTCCAAACAACCAAAGGGAGATGATAAAAATATTACAAACAGGGACGGTGGTGTACCTCAACACTTATTTAAATAAATAAATGTACTTAAACATATTAATATTAGATACGTGATATACCTACAAAAACCTACA
Source organism: Lomographa bimaculata (assembly GCA_948107665.1). Classification (NCBI taxonomy): domain Eukaryota; kingdom Metazoa; phylum Arthropoda; class Insecta; order Lepidoptera; family Geometridae; genus Lomographa; species Lomographa bimaculata. Next base: position 4,069,321 of record OX403602.1, on the reverse strand, counting down.
TAAATAATAATAACATGTTATAAACGTACACAATTAATATATATTATACATGACTGATAATGTATGATGTGAAAGTTTCCGGTACCCACGACACAAGTCATCGAACTTAGTGTGGGGCTGTGAGTATGAAAGCGTTTATGTAATGTTATATCATTTCAGTCTCATTAACCTGAAAGTTAAAAGGTCTACAGTCTCTTGGAGTTGTAAAATAATTAAGCTGCCACATAAAAAAAAAATAGAGTAAGAATTTGCGAGTTTTGTTCGCAAATAAACCGAATAAAACATGCAAATAAATGGCCTATATTTATTTAATTGAAAGTATTTGGAAGCTTTGGCATTCTAGGAAGCTTGATACAATTTGGCAACGTCTCATAACACAAGGGGATAAAAGGGACAAACATCTTCGAGACTAGGTATCCGTAGTGGACAAACTTGCATACAAGTTTGTACAGAACCCTCGTCCTTGTCCGGTTCTATTGTGGGTATCAGATTCGACTCCCGGTGGAAGTTCAATTTTTGTCCTCCAGGGAAAGTGTTCTAGGTATAAGTGTGTATTTGATTGTTTTCGGTACTCGCCTTCATTAGGTTTTATTAAGGAAATATTTTTTGAGTCTATACTCGTACTCTATTATGTCAAAACAGTAGAGTTTTTGACATAAACAAGCATGAACCAACCTCTTGCCTATACATAATAGGCATCTATTAGGCAAGCATGTCACATCTTCGGCCGCATCATCACATTCCATTAGGTAAAATAGTGGTCAAATGTCCTATTCAGCATTAAAATCAAAATCGTTTATTCACATGGGCCTCAAAGAGGCACTCATGAAAGGTAATGATTCTACTGCCAGATTCGAAAAAAATAATTAGTTCCTCTAAATGATCTCTGAATACAGAGCTCAGTGTGTTATTTTAATTTGTTCATATATGTTTTGTTCTTGGTCAGGCATTCCAGTTCAACGAGCGTTTCCTGTTAACTCTTCACGAGCACGCCCACGCGTGTCAATACGGGACCTTTATAGGGAACTGCCAGAAGGATAGGAGAGACCTCAGGTAAGGTCTTAAAATAACGGGTACCGACCGGGCCCGGCCAGGCAAAGACTATAACACCAGTTATCTATTATAAATCCGAAAGTTTGTGTATAAGTATATTTGTTCTCTCTTCACGTCATAACGGTCTAACGGATTGGGATGAAATTTGGAATGCACATAGTTTCTACCACGGATTAACACATTGACTTTTAACGTTTTAACTTGATAATAGCGAAGCCGTGGGGCACGGCTAATTAGTATATGAGAGGACTAGCAAACCCGGCGAACTCCGTTTCGCCACTATAAACCTCACGGAACCCGAGACCTTTCCAACGAATGCAAAACCGTGGAAATCTGTTCGTGCGTTCTGGAGTTATAGCGTCAGGAAGGAAAACCCGACTTATTTTTATATAGTAGATAAATATACCAGGAAACACAATTCCAGTAGGGGAATAAGCCAAGGTAAAATGCACGCTTGTGTATGGCCGATGCGTGCTTGTTATTGGCCAATGCAAAATCTAGATGTAGTCGCAATACGACCAAACAGAACTACGGAGGTTTGCTTCAAAAGTACAAACTTTAGTCTGTTTTCCTAGGGTGGAAAAAGTTTCTAGAAGTCATCTGGTTAATTTGTTCATGCGGCTCAGATGTATATACAGTCACAGCGTACCTGTTGTATGTGTATACGTGACACTCACACAGCCGCACGGACGAGGACGAGCTATATGCAAAGAATACTTATCAGTAAAAATTGGTACTTACTCTACAAACTTTAAACTGCCCATTGGCTGAGTTGGCCTTCTAAGCAGAGGTATCGGGTTCGATTTCCGGCGGGAACACAAGATTTCCCCTTCAAGAAAAATTTGTGTTCTTGGTTCTGGTTGTGATTGTGTTATGTATATGTTTCCGGCATCCACAATACAAGTCGAACTTAGTGTGGGGCTGTGAGTGTGAAAGCGTTTATATTATTAAAAACATTTAAGTATCTTCTGGCACTTGACATTGAGCGAGACAAAGCAAAGTCGACGATGTACTTTAAGCTGCGCTCCTACCCTGCTGAGAGACCCGGGCATGGCCAGCCGTAGGATTAAAAGGAAGTAACGTTGATATACTTTTTGTAATTAAGATATGTTTCTCTTATTTTGATTGTTGTGAAATGTCAAGTGTTAAAATTAAACAAAAGACGATACAAAGTTTGTCGAATATTTTATCATTTCATTATTAAGGAGTACATTTGTATTGTATGTTTTAAATTGCACATTAACCATTGCAGGCTGTCTGAGCGCACATTTTCGCTCTGGGGCTACATGGCGAGCCATCTCAACGAATATAAGAACCCGCTCTACAACCCTAAGGCGTATCCAGATGTGCTTAAACCAGATCTCAATGCACAAAGCATCAGGTAAGTTACGAGAACTCGTAGCAGAGACAATGTCAATACATAAACATTTTAAATAATTGAACGCAAGCAAAGCTTAAAAAAACCGACTTCACCACTTTATCTTTGGAACCTTGATCAGATTTAATGTATTGAACACGCATTATTAACTATAACTCAAAAACTAGAAATCAGATCTTGATCAATGGGACCACATGAAAGGCACCAGCTTTCAAATAATAAAATAATTATCAAAATCGGCTCTCAACGAAAGAAGTTATGAGGTAACTTTTGAAGTCGGTTAAACGAGAACATCGTCAAAGTAGTCCACAAAATGCATTATTGTCGATATTTCAAGAACTACTGATCGGATCTTGATCAAATTTAAATGGGACCAATTAGAAAGCAACATCTTTCAAACTAAAAAAATTTTCGAAATCGGTTTCAATGAGTAAACTCATTACTTCTCTCCACGTGAACACAAAAAAAATACAGTCGACTTGAGTACCTCCTCCTTTTTTGGGAAGTCGGTAAAAAATGTCGCACGTTGTTTGTTGTATATAAATGAAAATGAAAAACGGTACAGAAACCTAAATATGAAGAAACCTAAAGAGGATTTTTAAATACCGATTTCATGATACCCACTTAACACAGTTCGTCGATTTTCATCAATTCAATATTTGTCATGGCGACCACCAGACGCCATTTTGATTTTGATGACTGTCACGTCTTAAATGACACCACACGCAAGCCTAAGTCAAATCGAATGATGTAAGGATCATCAAAATCGGCCCACGCTTTTGGTTTCTAGAGCGCTACAAAGGAACATACGAGTACATACATATGCTAATAAACGCGAGTTGAGGAACTTGCAGAATATGCTCCAAGATGACTTGGGTGGTTCAGCACTTTGTCCGTTCGTCCGTCTGCCATAGGCATCTAGCGTCTAAATCATACAAGCGAATAGGATCAATTTTTCAGAGAATATTTAAAGCTACAAAACAAAGAAACTTTACAACAAATTCAAAAATCAAGCACTCGTGAAAGTTAATGATCCTACTGCCAGATTCGCAAAATTACATCCATCTCGAGAAGAACCTGGCAAGAAACTCAGCATTCTTATACTTCCACGCGTTTCGTCTCCAGGGTCTCGATTGACCGACACGCAGACGGACAACGAAGTGATCCTACCAGGGTTGCTTTAGAATCGCGAGGCGGACTTCACAAGTGATTTGATCAGCGAGTGTGGTTTGTGCGCAGGTTCTGGCGCGGCATGTACTGCCGGCACGAGAGCGGCGTGCACCCGCGCGAGGCGCTGGCCGACCTGCTGCCCGCCGCCGTCGAGCACGCCGCCGCGCTGTCCACGCACGCCGACTACCTGCTCAAGGTACGCACTCCTATCCGACTCGAAGGACCAATCATTTTGGCGGCATTCTTGTCCGATGGGGTCCGGCTCGAAGGACCATTATTGTAGGGTGCACTCTTCTGCGATGCCGGAGTCTAGCTTGGAGTGACACTCATTTAGGGTGCACTCTTGTCCGATGGGGTTCCGTTTCGAAGGACCTTTATTGTAGGGTGCACCCTCCTGCGATGCCGGAGTCTAGCTCGAAGTGACACTCATTTAGGGTGCACTCTTGTCCGATGGCGGTATAGGGCTTGAAGGACCGCTATTGTAGGGTGCGCTCTTTTGCCCGATTGACTTTTGATGACAGGCATTTGACCACGTTCCTATCTGAGCGAAAGCGGTGATACAGTTTAATATGTAGCATACTCGTCTAGAAGGTACTTTTTCACCAAGACTATCTGTGATATCTTGAGACCATCTTTGAGTCTAGGCTGAATCTTCGCTTTGTTCACATATTTTTGAAGTGAGGCGGTTTGAATCAATTTAATTCTCGCGTAACTATATATCTATATATCCACTCTGATTTCAGCGCATAGCGACGTTCAAGAACCTCATATCAGGCAAGAAGGATCGCAGCAAAGACACAGCCATCGTCAACTATCAAAATGGAGCCGCGGATTCTGTCGAAATCGAGACCAAGGCGCAGGCGCTGCAGATAGATAACAAGTTAGTATTGTTACGAGCATAGACCCGAGATAACCTGTGTTGGCCTCAATCTTAAATCATAACAGATTAATTAACGTCTCGTATTTGATATTATAGTGTTTTTTTTCCCCGTGTATAGCTTGTTCGGGATTAAATCGGACGCCGTTAACATCTTTAATTCGCACGGCAACATCGCTACCGTACCGTACCCTATCAGAGAAAAAAAAACCCAATACATTATATATAACCACTCACCTGGTAGCGAGTGATGATGCGGTCGGATGGTAAACTCGCCAGGCCTAGTAAAGATTCTCTTTTTATCTTTATAAACATAAACGCTTTCACCCTCACAGCTCCACACTAAGTTCGATGACTGTGTCGTGGGTGCTGGAAACATTCACATAACACACACAATCACACCAGAACCAGAAACACAAATTTCGCTTGGGGAGAAAACCTTTTTCCGCCGGGATTCGAACCTGATACCCTTGCATAGAAGGCATATGTTACTGTTACTGTACCTGCTTACTCATATTCCTCTCTTCTTAGGTTACTGTACGAAAGCGGCGGAGCGCTATCTGAAATGGAATGCGCGAACGACGACCATCCGCTCAATGATAAGACTCCAACGCTGAAGCCTCAAACTATACCACTTATTACTGAGGTAGGTTTACAAAACGTCAGGGATAAAAATATATGTGTACGCGATAAATAAAAATAAAATACGTGTATTATTACTATCCTGCCCATCCAAAGGTTGCCTGTAAGAAATTGCTTTACGTGATAAGGCCGCCCGTTGTACAAAAAATATTATTTTTAGTTTTTATTTTATTATCATGTTACTTAATTATATTATTGCTGTTCAATGAAGAAATATTGTACTGTAATGTACAAATCCATATGTTGTTTAAACGAATAACAATTGCGGAAACTTAATCATTTTATTACTATTTACAAATTAAAAACTAAAAAAGGGGAATAAAACAGATAGAGTGCTTCTTTGGGGCCCATATGAAAAACGATTTTGATTTTTTTGATAGCACTCTAATATTTTGTAGACCGCTTGCCAAAGGAAAAGTATCCTAATCTTCTAGGTAAGCGTGCTCCATCATCGATCACATCAACAGTTACCATTAAGTGAGATAGTGGTTAAACGGTCTATCACGAATAAATATATGTGTTTGAATCTTCTAGTGCTAATGTGTAATAATGGTCGTACGTTTGATTCTTCTAGTGCTAATGTGTAATAATGGTCGTACGTTTGATTCTTTTAGTGCTAATGTGTAATAATGGTCGTATGTTTGATTCTTCTAGTGCTTAACTGTAATAACGGTCGTACGTTTAATTCTTCTAGTGCTAATGTGTAATAATGGTCATATGTTTGATTCCTCTAGTGCTAATGTGTAATAATGGTCGTATGTTTGATTCCTCTAGTGCTAATGTGTAATAATGGTCGTATGTTTGATTCCTCTAGTGCTAATGTGTAATAATGGTCCTATGTTTGATTCCTCTAGTGCTAATGTGTAATAATGGTCGTACGTTTGATTCTTTTAGTGCTAATATGTAATAATGGTCGTATGTTTGGTTCCTCTAGTGCTAATGTGTAATAATGGTCGTATGTTTGATTCTTCTAGTTCTAATGTGTAATATCGGTCGAATATTTGATTCTTCTAGTGCTAATGTGTAATTATGGGCGATTATTGAGTACGATACGTGAGTACAGGCAAATCATATAAAGTAAAAAAATCATGATTTTTGTTTCCGCTCCAAAACTCCAGTGAAGTTCTATTAAAGTTTTTAATTCCTGATAATGACTAAATTAACTGTTGATACCATATTTTATACTTAAACATTTGTTACACAGTTCTGGCTATAAAAAAATCCTAATGCTGATTCTACTAGACACTTTGAATTGCACACAAATTGCAGAACCAAAGTAAAAAATGGTTGAGCGTAACAAAAAAATATGATAGTGATTTCTTAATAAAGCGTGTCTATTTCAGAAGCTAGTGGACACTATTCCGGCGACGTTCCAGCAACTGGAACAAGAGGTGACTTCCGTGGCGCTCGACTGGAAGAGTCTGAAGAACGTCACAGAATGCGGGTGTTCCACGCCTTTCAACCATTTTAGTAGAAAGGTATACCTACAGTAGCTACCAATAAAAATATAAACGCTTGAAAAGAGAGAAAGAGAGTTAAGGAGGTAAGTACGTTTGCACGTAATACATAAATAACGTCTTCTCGTATGAACCATATTTGGAGAAACAAGTGTTTTTTTTTTTTATTTATTTTTATTTTATTTTTATTTTTTTTTTTTATTGGAAAACTAACAGCTAGGTACATGAAATAATAAATATCTATGAAACTAAGGCCAATTAAAAGTTTTCACTGATAAGCTAACTAATTAGATTAAAAAAAACACACATCTATACTAATATTATAAAGAGGTAAAGTTTGTTTGTTTGTTTGTTTGTTAGTATGTAAAAGGTAATCTCTGAAACTACTGATCCGATTCCAAAAATTCTTTCACTTATAGATAGCTACACTTTCAGTGAGTGTCATAGGCTATGTTTTGTTGGGATAGAAGTTAGTTATCAGTTCGAAATAATAATATTCGTAAGACGAATCGGAGAAAAAATTGCTAACTTTTTGCTTTATCGGCGTACGCTGACTAAACCGTTAGACATAGGTGAATACAATGTATGGCAAAAATGTTGGCCTTCATGAGTTTTACAAAAAAGTCCGCGACAGCATACATCTAACATGTATTAGCTCAGAAAAAATACTTTTCTTTGTTAAAAATCTGAAAAAAAAACGGCCTATGTTTAGTTGGCTTTTTGAGACATTCAGTATTAATCCTTATCAAAATAAACTATTTCATCGTCTTACGTAGTTCATGTAGATACAATTTGCTTTTTACTGCATGTGATTTGGATAAATAGTCTATGAGAAATCGTGAAATTAGTTTCACGGGAGTCCTCCCGTGAACAGGACGGGTCAGAAATTTATCGACACGTACTACGTATTCCTGCACATAAAAATAGCGGCTTCTATTTCGTTGCCTTTTTTTAAGTATTTAATATTAATCCTTATCAAAAAAACCTATTTCATCGGCTTACGTAGTTTACGTAGATGCAATTTGCTATTCACTGCATATAATTTGGACCTATAGTCTAGGAGAAATCGTTAAGTTTATTTGAGGGTGAAAACGGTGGATCACAGAATGTAACAGTTACTGCGTAATCCGGCATGCTTCTATGTTTTGAACTGACTTACATAAGAAGGAGGATATAAATTCGACTGTTTTTTTTTGTTTAGTCGGTTATAACTTATCATTGAACTTTGAACTGCCCGCTGGAGTAGTTAGGTGGGCGTTTGCTTTTAAAGCACCAGGTTTGATTCCCGGTGGGAACACAGGTGTTTTTCCACGGGAATTTGTGTTTCTGGTTTTGAGTATGTTGTCAATGTTGTGTGAATCTTGGATGTTTACCGCCCCACGATACAAGTCATTGAACTCAGTGTGGGGTTGTGAATGTGAAAGCGTTTATGGGTATGTTTTTTAATATTTACTACCCGGCCGACGCCGGGCGGGTCGTTCGTGAACTTTGAACTGCTCGCTGGTGTAGATGGGTGCGCGTTCGCCTTCAAAGCAGCGGGTTCGATTCCCGGTGGTAATTTACATAGAAGATTTCTCTCCACGAGAAATTTGTGTTCCTGGTTTTGAGTATGTTGTGAATGCTTTGTGAATCTTGGATGTTTACGGCCCCCCGATACAAGTCATTGAACTTAGTGTGGGGCTGTGAATGTGGAAGTGTTTATTTGTATATTTTTAACCGGGCGACGCCGGGCGGGTCATCTTTTGAACTTTGAACTATCTACTCGCGTAAATGTAACAGAAGTTTTCTCCCTACGGGAAATTTTTGTTTTTAATATGTTGTGAATCTTGGATGTTTACGGCCCCACGCTATAAGTCACTGAACTTAGTGTGGGGCTGTGAACGTGGAAGTGTTTATATGTAGATTTTTTAATCGGGCGACGCAGGGTGGGGAATCTTTGAACTTTGAACTACCCACTGGGTAGATGAGTGCGCGTTCGTCTTCAAAGCAGCGGATTCGAATCTCGGTGGGAACACAATAACAAAAGTTTTTTCCCCACGGGAAGTTTATGTTTCTGGTTCTGGGTATGACGTGAATGTTGTGTGTGTGGTGTTAATTGTTTACGGCCCCACGACACAACTTATAGTACTTTTAGAGTGGGGCTGTGAGTGTGAAAGCGTTTATGTGTAAGCTTTTGTTTACCCGGGCGACGCCGGGCGGGTCAGCTAGTTAAATATAAATTGTAAAAATTAAGTATAGGTTTGTTAGTTAATAATAATTGAAAGTACGAATACAATACATTTTGTTTTTTTTCTTTTTATGAAACATGTATACAATACAAATTGCGTTAAATTATCGTTTAAGACAAAAATGTTAATGCTACAAAGTTTGTTGATAAATAATAATTATTTGAGAATAGAAAAAAAGCGATTGTTGTAAATCCGCTTAAACTTAGACGCTGGGGTAACAAAAATATCCAAATCTAATTCATTAGCGAGTTTGTTGTAACACCTACAAGCTCTAATTAGAAAACTATTTTGACGGTAATTGCATCTTGCTGAAGGAATATTTAATATATTAGGTTTGCTTGTGTACGCCGTGAGTGCTCTCAGCCCTAGCTCACCGAGAATCTCCGGACAGTCAATAGTACCATTGGCTATATTTAAAAGAAAAGAAATATCAGCGGCCTCTCGTCTCGCATGTAAAGGGAGTAGGTGGAATTTTTTACATCGAGAGACATAATTTGGCAAAAAAATTTTTACTATTATAGGTCATGATATCTAAGTCAAATATCCAAGAATGTGTCCAACTGTCTATTAACACTTTTCTTATTGTCTCTATTAAGGCGAAGACACTTGGTTCATGTGTTCAAACGGTTTTGTTTTCTTTTTACGTCTTTCTTTTAGTCTTAAGTCGTCTTACTATATACGTGTGATCGAGGAGCTGGATGGCCTCGACGTTCACGTGATGGTGAAGTCTATGTTCATGAGCTTCTGCGTATTTTTTTATGATTTTGTTAACGAACTCGATGTTGAGGTCCTGGTGGAGATCGTCATGTCGGATATACCAAGGTAATACCTTATTCTGGAAGCGTTGAATGATTGAAATAAGCTCGGTTTAGTACAGCCCCAAAGCTGTATGCCATAAGTCCACACGAGCATCAGGACTTGTTTCTATATCAATATTTTGTTCTGGGTTGACAGCTTTGACTCTCGCCCAAGCAGCCAATGCATGTTCCGATATCGAATTTATAATTCTTCTTTTTTCTTCTTAACGTGTGCCTTCCAGCGAAGCTTTGCGTCAAGCGTCATACCGAGGTATTTGGCTGTATTCTCATTTTTTTTTTTTTTTATTCTGGATAGGCAAGCATTTGACCGCCATCTCACCTGATGGAAAGTGACGATGCGGCCAAAGATGGAACATGCTTGCCTAGAAGGTACCTATTCACTCTAGACTTGAAGACACCCAGATTATACTGTTCAGGAAACAAAGACGCAGGCAATGAGTTCCACTCCTTCGCTGTACGGATGATGAACGTAGAAGCAAAGCGCTTCGAGCGAACTGGAGGTTCATAAGGAATGATTTTACCATTGATGTACACAGGACAGTATTGTGGTATTTTGTTGGTAAAGTCAATGTGAATTGATTTAGACTCGTTAAGCTTTATCCTCCATTTCTTAATCCAGGTATAATAGACTTCATTTACAGTTATTTGAACCTTTTCAGTAGCTTCTTTGGTGGGTTTTGCCTACCTCCATTATAGCGGTATCATCAGCAAAGGTAGCAATGGTGTTATGTTCGAGTTTAGGTGTATCACATGTGTATAATAGGTACAGGACCGGACCTAATACACTTCCTTGTGGTACTCCAGCTTTAATTTCCTTTATCTCAGAGTATGCATCTTCATGTCTAATTCTGAATACTCTATTTGAGATATAGGATTCAAGGATATCTGCGAACTGCTTAGGCAATTTATTTTTCAGTTTCTGAATAAGGCCCTCATGCCCAACTTTATCAAAAGCTTGTACCACATCTAGAAAAACAGTGGAACATACGCATTTTTTTCGATAGCATTTTCTATTGTATTCGTTATTCTATGTACTTGGTCTATAGTTTTCAGGAAATCCAAACTGATGCTCTGGGATCAGATTTTTGCTTTCTATTATAGGCTTCAGCCTCTTTAGCAATAGCTTTTCAAACATTTTTGACATTATAGGTAGCAAAGAGATAGGCCTTTAAGATAATGTTTCATGAAGTGGTTTTCCAGGTTTAGCTATCACGATTACCTCGGCAACTTTCCGTAAGTCTGGGACATATTTTAACCTTAAAGCAGCATTAATAATTGTAGTTAACTTTACTAAGGTGAATTTGACATATTACATTATACAGTTTTAGATAAACAAATTATGACTTTTATTTTTCACTTGGCAGATTCTTGAATTCAAAATTATCGCAAAAAAAAATACATTTTAGAGGTACATCTGGCGTTACTTCCAACTAAAAAAACCAAAACTTCTAGGTTTGAGTGACTAGTAAAATTAAGTTGCGTCGCCCTTGGGTAACACCGCAGGTCGCAGCTAGTAATGCACTTGTATACTGAGACTGTTACCGTTGTCACGCAGCACCACTGCTGGGGCTGCGGGCGCTGCGTGTGCACGCGCTGCGTGTCGCGCCGCGCGCCGCTCCCCGCGCTCGCCGCGCCGCGCGCCGCGCCGCTGTGTGCCGCCTGCCAGCCCGCCGACACTCCCCCCCCGCCCGGTACCATACATATACATACATATAGCGCGGTGTAGTGTGCACGCGCCGCTGTGTGCCGCCTGCCAGCCCGCCGACACTCCCCCCCCGCCCGGTACCATACATATACATACATATAGCGCGGTGTAGTGTGCACGCGCCGCTGTGTGCCGCCTGCCAGCCTGCCGACACTCCCCCCCCGCCCGGTACCATACATATACATACATATAGCGCGGTGTAGTGTGCACGCGCCGCTGTGTGCCGCCTGCCAGCCCGCCGACACTCCCCCCCCGCCCGGTACTATACATATACATACATATAGCGCGGTGTAGTGTGCACGCGCCGCTGTGTGCCGCCTGCCAGCCCGCCGACACTCCCCCCCCGTCCGGTACCATACATATACATACATATAGCGCGGTGTAGTGTGCACGCGCCGCTGTGTGCCGCCTGCCAGCCCGCCGACACTCCCCCCCCCCCCCCGCTCGGTACTATACATATACATACATATAGCGCGGTGTAGTGTGCACGCGCCGCTGTGTGCCGCCTGCCAGCCCGCCGACACTCCCCCCCCCGCCCGGTACCATACATATAACATGTGATATCATAATCAAAGATCTCATTAAAGAAATAAAGTTACTTCACTATATGATTTACTCTTGACCGTCTAACTAAATAGATACCCATCTCTGTTTCAGGATTAGTTTTACCGGCAAATTAAGAAAAACTGGACTTACGTCTTTACAGCTGGACTACACGTCAGTTAACACTAAGTTTAAGTAAATACTGCATTTCATTTTATAACCCCCGACAATGAATAGTGTAAAAGCCTTTGTCTGTTGAACAGTTGGACGAATGGATCGAATTCAACGCTTATTTTATTTCAAGACTTATTTTAAAAATAAAACGTTTTTAAGAACCGAAAGATACATGACTAGAATCCAGGAAAACCCAGAACTTGATTTGACATTTTTATGTGCAAAGAGTAAAAGCCATCTATTATCAGTTTAAGATAACTGCGTTATTTTAAATTAATCGTTCACAGACTGGTGATCAAATCGGTCTTAGTTTAGCTTAATGGTGTTCAAATATGACCTCAATATCAAATTTGCGCTTAATGTTTAAATATTTGTTTACAATGCACTCTTAAAGCAGTTTTGTGCTTTAAACTACATATTCTACCACCTTCTTAATTTTATACCGAGTCGATAGAACTAAGAATGGATATTTTGTCGACGTCAAGTCCTAGTTCTCCTACTGAGATACGATCAATGTCTGAACGGAAAGATATAAGCATGGCATGTTATATATATGTAATATAAACTACGCAGCAGGCAAGGAGATGTGTGGCGTCGAATTTGCCGCTCAAATACATGACAATTAACAATACATTTACAACAATACTTTTTAGAATTTCAACAACTTATTTGAAAATATAAAACAACTAAAGAATGTCTTCTTTTTTTGTTATATTGTTTCGGAATCTAATTTGCCCCCGGAAATGTGATAAATTTATAATAATTTTTCGTTTAAATATACACACCCATCTCATATATTATATTTATCAATTTATGGTCGACATACCTCCAGTTCGTTCGAAACGTTTTGCTTCTACGTTCACCATCCGTACAGCGAATGAGTGGAACTCATTGCCTGCGCCTTTGTTCCCCGAATGGTATAATCTGGGTCTCTTCCAGTCTCGAGTGAATAGGTATCTTCTAGGCAAGCATGTCTCATCTTTGGCCGCATCAACACTTTCCATCAGGTGAGATAGTGGTCAAATGCTTGCCTATTCTGCATAAAATATATGTATATATATATTGCTGCTATAAACTGTAAATTCTAAATGTGCTAAAACGTGTATTAAGTGATAAGCCTATTTTGGCTGTTGTCATCATCTTTATATTAATTTGTTAGTACAGTCGGCTGTTATAACTTGTTAAACATCTTCAAATTTTAAAATTTACCTTAAATCTTATCTTAACGAATTTTGTAAATTTTATCTTTCAAAGCCTCATAACAATAATCATCATTTGACTTATTGTGCGAATTCTGTTTAGATTGTTGGTAAGATAAATTAGGATGTTTACATGATGTTGTAGCTGATTGTACGTAGTTAATATATATAGAATAGAATATACTCAACCCAAGATATATAATAGTACTAGCCGTGCCCCGCGGCTTCGCCCGCTATTATCAAGTAAAGTAGCCTATGTGATAATCCTAGGTATAATCTATGCACATTCCAAATTTCATCCAAATCCGCGTGAAGAGGGAACAAACATACTTACACACAAACATTCGGATTTATAATATTAGTAGGATGATTGTTTAAATAAAATATTTTTTACTGATGTAATTTCTATAAACGACTTGAGTTCGCTGGCACATAATGTAAATAATATTTCTGCATTTTTATGTGAGTATAGATATAAGTATCAGTATTGTATATTTATTTAAGAGATTTTTGGGTCGCTATATATTGCTAAAAGCTTACCAACTGTAATAGTTATTTTATCGGCTTATAAGTGTAAACAAAATAAACAAAAAAACGTATATATTTTATTTATAAATGTAAATAAAATCTTGTAAATCTAAATCAATTGTTTTTATTTTCAAGCGACTTTAAAAAAGGAGGTTCACAATTCGACTGTATTTTTTTTTATATTTATGTTACGCGATATCTCCGCCAATTGTGAATAGATTTCGATTTTTTTTGTTTGGTAGAGTATACTTCAGAGGTGGTCCCATATCGACGTTGAAGTGCGAATATCTTCTATCTAACATTTTTAGTGAAAATTAGTTATTTATGTCTTTGGATTTAAAGTTCAATTTTGCATGTACTGGCAAAACTGATAATTGATTGGAATAAAAAAAACGTGTCAAAATGATTATGGTAATACCTCCTAAATTATCACAAAATTATAGTCGCAAATAATTGCTGCTAACTCTAACTTACTACTAGAAATATCTTCTAAGTTAAATATACATCGTTTTGTATTTTTTTCTGTGCGAATACCTCCTATCTTCTTTGAGACGCGTTCTATCTTGTTGAAAGCACTTGTTTGAATGAGACTCGAGCGAGCGGAGAGCGTCTTACGCGTGAAAGAGACCGGAGATGTTTCGTTTGGTGCGCGACTCTGCGTAGCGTCGCTCTGTAGCTCAGTTACCGGCAAGTAGTTTGACATGCGACAATTTCACAACAGTTTCGCATTGAAAATAAGTTTTTTGTTTGGTTTATTGGAACTTAAAAGTAATATTCAGTTTGTTAGGAAGAAAAATAAAGTACGGCGGCTGTTTGAAGGTTGGATAAGCTAGGATCTTGGCAAAACAGGTAAGTAATTTGTAATTTTGTACTACTTCGATATAACCTCCAATTAAAGTTTCTTAAATAATGTAGAGTAATGCTTTTAAATCACATTTTAATAAACAAAAATAAAGAGCAAGTGAGTGTAGTGTCCATAATATATTTTTAGGATAGGTATTTAATTTTGGCTCTATATTTTAGCAGTTCGTGAAGATAGAAGATTTTTCCATCAATTTTGGTTTTTAAATGCAACTATTTTCTCCTATCTTAATTATTGCTTTGAGATAGGAGGTATTTCTGTTTCAAATTTAAAACATGAGCTATATTTTTTTGTAAAATAGAAGTTATTGATACATTTCATACATTAGCCATCTTTTATGAAGTTAATTCGAAAAAAAATATCTTAAATATTGTATTTCAGAATAATGGCAGGATGGGCAAAACGTCTTCAAGGCTTAAGAGCGGGTCAGATGTTCAACTTGTTGAATCTAGAATATGTTTCTAGTACAAAACGTGAGTAGTTTAAATAATTGACACATAATATTTTATTTATTTTAAGCGCAAGTTTACCTTTTTTCGTATAGGTAGATTCAATTGTTAGTCGAACGCCGCGTTGTTTTCGGCCTTTCCGAAAAAGATATTTTCATGCAGTAAAAAGTAGCCTATGTCCTATTTCAGGACCTAACATATTTGTGTGCCACGTTTCATCCCAATCCATCTAGGGGTTTGAAGCGTGATTGAGTAACAAACATCCAAACACGCTCATTTAACATTTTAGTGGGATAGTAGGATTACTCATTTCATCACTGTCTAGGTTTTTACCTAGGTTATCCTGGTTATACCGGCGGTTACCCCCCGGTACCGATTGAACACTCTTTCACCGAGCGCTCAAGATCCGTGCCTATCACAATTCCTACCTATGTAAGATCAAGCGAGTCAATCTGATAAAATAATTAGGTCATATCAGTTTATTGGCTTCGTCCCGAAGGTAATATTAAAACGATAATAGGTATCTGGTATGATTTTAAAATTTTTATTTTTGTTTTAGGCAAAGTTCCCGAAAGTGACGACGAAAAGGAAAATAGAGAAAATGAACGTCACCTTGAAAAAAAGGATGATGAATTTCAGAGCACATTGATTACTAAACGTAAAAAAAATGAGACGGTAAAGTCATTTGATGTCGCAGTAATAAATGAGTCTCCTGATTTACACGATGAAAGCCATCGTGACGGAAGTGTTGATTTAAAAGATGTACAAAAATATCTTTCCCCTGATTGTGGTTTTGAGCATTCCGAAACAGTTAATTTGTCAGACAAGTTGTCCAAAATAAAGTCTTTGTCACTTTCTGATTTGACACAAGACAATGAACTCCATTCTAAATTACAAAGGCACAAGTCAGACTCATGCATTAATTCTACAGCTCATTCTTATTTCCACAACGACTGTTCTCATACTCTGATACTGTTCAGTGCAGACCCAAAAAATGCCCATGAAAACCAACAACATTATTTTGCAGATTTTAAAGCAGCCACATGTACTACTGAGCCAAACATTCCTCTGTCTCACGTTGATCATCCTAAATCAGTCTCAATGTCTGATTTGACAAAGGATATTCCATTTTTAGGTTGTATGCGCCGTTGCAAATCAATGACAGAGTCTATTTCTTTTGTAGTTACACAGAGTTCCTTTGAAAATGTGTTGTCAGTTGCAGATAGTGGTTCTGAATACGAACCTTCCAGTCATGATTCTTCTACTGATATAGATAACCAAGAAGTATTCTACGGAGATCTTGATGAAGGCAGAAAACGACGCAAAAAAGCTAAACCTAGTGAATGGGCTAAAAATAAAGCGAAAGTAAAAAGAATGAAAGGAGAAGAGTATTTAGGATACCGAAGACCTCGTGGAGAATCAGTGAAACATGATACTGTCAGACCTGCAAGAGAACTAGGAGCAACGTGTAAATCCGATTTTTGCAGGAAAAGTAAACTAAGGGGTTGCTTTCAATTCACTGATGACACTCGAAAACAAATTCATAGTAATTTCTGGAAAAAGTTAAACTGGGATCAGCGAAAAATCTTTGTCACTAACTTAGTGACTCGATCTACTACGAATCGTAAAACTGTACAGAATGAATCAAGACGAACAGGCACATTACAATACTTTTTACCGCTCACTGTTACAGGAGATGAAAAGGTCCAAGTTTGCAGAGATATGTTCTTAAATACCTTGTCTCTAGGAGCATTTACTGTTCAGAGTTGGGTTAAAAATGCAGAATTTGGCATGAGCGCTCACCAAGAATTATTAAATTCTTCTCGAATTTTAACGTTGAGTGATGAGGTTAAAGCAAAAATGCGGAGTTTAGATGACTTTTACAATAAACTTCCGAAATTGCCATCACATTATGCGCGTAAGGATACAAATAAGTTGTTCCTTGAACCAATCCACAAGAACCTCACCTGTCTGTTCAAAGTCTACCAGGAATATTGTACTTCTGAGAACATGCCTTCAGTAAGCAGATGTACTGAAAAGCAGTTCCACAATAAAAACCTCTCTTTAATGACATTAAAAAAAGACATGTGTGACGTGTGTTCGACCTACATAGCTGGAAATATGGACGAAGCAGACTATCAAGTACACGTTATAAAGAAAAACCGGGCACGAGATGAAAAATCCATTGATAAACAGAAAGCTGCAAATAAAGAATGTATTCTTCTTACAATGGATTTAGAAGCTGTAAAGGTATGTCCGTATCTGACAGCAAGCTCACTCTACTTTAAGACAAAACTGACGTGTCACAATTTCACTGTCTATAATATCACTACTCACCACTGCACTTGCTATTGGTTCAACGAAACAGCGGCTGACATGACCTCCAGTACATTTGCGTCATTTTTGGTTGACTACATAGAGCGACATTGTTTGCCCCTACAACTGCCCATAATAATATTTTCAGATGGTTGCACATACCAAAACAGAAATGTGACAATGGCAAATGCCCTACTCAGATTGAGCAAATTGCATGGAATTACATTAATCCAAAAGTTTTTAGTGCCCGGTCATACACAGATGGAGTGTGACTCCGTGCATAGCGCTATTGAAAGAAAACTAAAAAACAGAGAAATACATTTACCGAGTGAATATTGTACTGTCACAAAAGAGGCATGTAAAAGAAATCCATACGAAGTGTTAGAAATTGATTACGACTTTGTCAAAAATTATGCTGATCCCAAACATTGGGCTTACAAGAGCATCAGGCCTGGACGTAGAGCGGGTGATCCGCAAGTAGTTGACATTCGAGCAATTAAATACACACCAGATTCTCCCATACAAGTTAAATTAGACTTTGACAATGACTGGATTGACTTGCCCCAGAGGCCAAAAGTTACTCAATGGGATGAACCTTACCAACAACTTCATTCTGGTCGTTTACCAATAGCATCTACTAAATACGATCATTTACAACAACTTAAGTCAGTCATACCGAAAGATTGTCACTTATATTACGATAATATACCAAAAAATACATAAACATTTTGAGTAATTTAGAGTATCCGATTACTCAATTCATAGTTCCTTATATTTTGTGTCATTGTTTATTAAATTCTAAGAATCTAACTACAAAAATATTAGACTAGGTTTTAGCCATGACTAAAGTTTATCCAAACAATTTAAAGTGTTATTATATTAGACAGTGTCAATATTAGTGACAAATTTTGTAATTGGTTAACTTTTTTTGTAGTAAGGTGGTAAATGTTTAATCTTGTGTTCCTATGTTTCATAAGAGTACGAAACAACCAAAGCTGGTAGATACTTGTTGATTTTTTGAGTCATTGTTTATTATATATTTTATGGTGTTGATAAGTGTTATTTTTTTTTTCGCAGCTAATTTAAGATTGTTGTCGACTTTTGAGTCAGTTTACTTTATATTTTCAAAATTTTTAACCTTGTATTGCTATATAATATTTTGGTGTTGATAAGTGTTATTTTAGCCATGACTAAAGTTTATCCAAACAATTTAAAGTGTTATTATATTAGACAGTGTCAATATTAGTGACAAATTTTTAGTGTTGCCCAAATTCAGTCTTGGTCTTGCAGTCTTGGTCTTGTTCTTGCGTTTTTGCAAGACCAAGACCAAGAACAAGACCGCGTATTTTTAGCAAGGCCAAGACCAAGACTGACCGTGCAAGACTTGAGCAAGAACAAGACATAGCCTGCAAGACTCTTGCGTCTTGCAGCTAGGACTTAGCGCTATTTCACTGAGTAGTTAGGTGTAACAGTTCGGTGTATAGGTACGCTTAGGAATTCTATGAGACGCAAAAAACTGTATCAAAGAATATGAAAAACTGGACCTATGCGCATTACGACTAATACCATAAACATAGCGAATAAAAAAATATCTATTAAAATCAAACTGAGTGCATGCATAGTTATGTTTTAACCATCGGCACTTTGATAATGCGGCATCAAAGGTTTTGTACTTACTTCTCAAAGAAATTTGCCGCTTTTCGGAAGTACATGGTTATGATACACGCGCCGGCGGCTTCTTTTGAAATCTAAAACAATCGTTGCCGCCACGCCGAAATCATAACATTTGACACTATTTGATTGCCGCCATAGGGCGTAGGTATACTCATGCAAAATAATTTCCTAGTAGAGTACCTACAGGTGTTCCAAAGAATAAATAAGTTTCAGAGTGCTTAGAATGAAAATGAATACATTATACTGATCACGCAAGTAGTATTATGATTAGGATAAAATGGTAAGGATAGGTAGTAGATGTCATATTAATTCATTCTAGTAAGTATATATTATAATATTGATTACTTATATGGTTTTAAACTAATTACTTAGGTACTATTATTGTACATTTAGTCATTATATTTCTTAAGTTTTTACAAGAAAAAATAGCAAAAAAGTGTTCAAATATCACCCGTTTAATAAATATTGTAGCCACTTTTAAATATACTTGAAACGTGTAAAAAAAATTCTACAAAACTAATAAAATAATATAAAAAGCGTAGGTACTTACCTACTAATAAGATAAAAAGCCTGCGATAAGAGTTTTGTATTACTTACCAGCCCGAATATCTCTGAGAGAGATGATGAGAGTAAGTATTTACTAGCTGTGCCCGCGACTTCGTCCACGAGGAATAGTAACTTTGGAGGTATAGTGACGTTCAGGACTTATTTATTTATTTTAACCCTTTTGACTCATCGAGATCGCGGATTTTCTAAGATTTAAAGTAAACTTTAATAAATAGTAATAGACTAATAGGTAATTGCAAGACTTGCAAGACTCTTGCTGCAAGACCAAGACCAAGACCAAGACTGGGAGCGCAAGACCAAGACCAAGACCAAGACCAGGTGTATTGGCGCAAGACCAAGACCAAGACTGGCTAAGTCTCGTCTTGTTCTTGCATTTGGGCAACACTACAAATTTTGTAATTGGTTAACTTTTTTTGTAGTAAGGTGGTAAATGTTTAATCTTGTGTTCCTATGTTTCATAAGAGTACGAAACAACCAAAGCTGGTAGATACTTGTTGATTTTTTGAGTCATTGTTTATTATTTATTTTATGGTGTTGATAAGTGTTATTTTTTTTTTCGCAGCTAATTTAAGATTGTTGTCGACTTTTGAGTCAGTTTACTTTATATTTTCAAAATTTTTAACCTTGTATTGCTATATAACATAAGAACACGAATAACTGCAGCTTATACTGCTAATTTAAATAATTAAGATAGTTGTTATTGATAAGCTATACTTATCATGAAAAACAAAACAGTCGATAATTCATAATAATTATAGCAAAGTTTATATTTTATTTTTATTATACCCTAAAGCCTATTAATAAACGTATTTTTCTTTACTTATCGTTTGTCTTTTATTTATAAATACCTTCTAAATACGAATCACTTATTGCTGTATCTATAATATTGGTACCAATAACTCCTAACTGACATTATTTCGAAAATAGCCCATCATAGGCCAATGAGATTAACTTCATTGAAATTGTCATATAATTTTATACTGATTACAATAGTTACTATTTATTGATGTTTAATATTAAAAAAATTCAACATTTTTTTCGCCTCCTGTGAATATTGGTTTTGGTTGGATAGAAGATATTCGCACTTCATCGTCGATATATTTTTTATCGATATCGGTCAAGCTAAAACCGAAATATATATGTCATCGAAATCGATTCATAATTCGCGAAGATATCGCGTAACATACAAACAAAAAAATATATAAGCGAATGAAGTCGGTTTTTCTAAGCTTTGCTTGCGTTTCAATTATGAACTAGCGACTCGTCCCGGCTTCGCACGGATCATGAAAAACAACAATAAAAGAAAAAAAATCCTAATCGGTCGAGACATTCTGAAGTCTTTCATACATACGGCAATAGCTTATTTTTGTATGCTTTTAATCTATTGTTTACGTTCATGCATTGCCAATAATAAAATTTAAATCATAATATTCAAAGTGCTCGTAGGCTTCGTTGGGTGGCGTTCGTCTTCTAAGCAGGGGTTCGATTCCCGACTGAACACAAAACACACGTTTTCTCCCCAAGGAAAATTTGATTTTCTGGTTCTGGTTGTGATTGTGTGTGTGATGTGAATGTTTCTGGCTCCCACGACACAAGTCATCGAACTTAGTGTGGAACTGTGAGTGTCAAAGCGTTTATGTTTATTAACCTGCCTATCCGGTACTGTACTTACCATTTTTATGTTACTAACCTACATTTTACGCAAATAAATGATTCTGATTCTGAAAAACGATTTCACACTCACAGCCCACGCTAAGATCGATGGCTTTTGTCGTGGGTACCGGAGACATTCACATCACACACACACAATCCCAACCACAATAACATGGTCACATTCATTAGAATTAATATTTGACACAATCAAAATCAAAATGAACTTGGTAAATATTCCAAAATACATAATAATATAGCTTACGTCTCATCATTACAAATGTTCAGCTCAGTTTATAAAAAAACTGGACATGTTCACCGAATTTTGTTGACTGTAACTTAGCGATGGGCGATTATTACTAAAACTAATCGAATTAGTCGATTGTTCAGTTCAGTCGATAACAATCGATGTTAGTCGATTGACTAACGGTGTGCGGCGGGCAACAATGACTGGAAACACCGATTACTATATTTGTACGTACTACTAAATAAGTACATAATTACAAAAGATGGTGCGGCGGGTGTGCGCTATGCGCCACAGCCTACGATACAAGATTGGTACAACTGTATTAAGTATAACAAAATTAAAATGCTCTTTTCAAATCAACTAGCTGTATGCGTACAGTTAGTATTTTGTTGTTTGATATTCGAATAATCATTGTGAGGAACTACTGAATCGACAATCGAATGCGCAATAGCACAATTTTCGCATCAGTCGATTGTTTTTTCTGTAACAATTGCCCATCACTATGTACCTGTCCATTACTGTATACTTACTTAGACAAATATACATACTAGCTGTGTTTTACATGCTTTTATATCAACAAAAATTTATGATGTAAAATATCCTATGTTATCCTAGGTCTCATATCATATTATCTACCTAATTTCAAAATTTTAGCTAAATCAGTTCAGTAGTTAATGATTGAGCAATAAACACACAAACATACTTACAAATATATAATACATTACATCTAAACTGGTGTAATCTATGTTATTTTCCACTTATTCATTAGCCTAACGACACTTCACATAGCACGACCGATAAGCCAACGTTGTTTCCCCAATTAAAAAGGCAATAGGTAAGTATAAAAAAATAAAGCATATCAGCCAATTAACTACAATCTACCAATTAGATCAAGCCTCGTGTGAACTGTACACTTTTATTGATGTTTTCAATATGTTACGTCGTATAGTATTATTGTTGTCAATGACATTGGTTAAGAGCGAGTTGGAGAGGACAAAAAGCGTGAAATCGGGACAAATGATAGGCCTAGACACGTTTCGGTCTGTTAGCAACATCCACGAAACTGTGAAAATCGACAAGAATACTATTATCACGCATAACTTAAAGTTAGAGACGCGTTTTAAAGGGAAACCTGGTAAGTTAATCCATAAAAGAAGCTATCCTTTAGAGTCATATACCGAGCATGTTACCACCATCGACCACATCTCTTACCATCAGGCAATCAGGTAAAGGAGTCCAACGCTAGCAGTGAGTGAAAAAAGCTTTTGTGGCACCATTCACACCATGTTATAAATCCGAAAGTTTATAGGTACTTTGTTCGAAACTAGGTATCTCTAGCGATTAGGCAGATTTAGGTACCTATGATGAGAGTTGGTGTTTGGTGGTCTAAACCTTGGCATACTTTGATAAATGCGGGAAAAACCACGGAGCTGTTTGGTAATAAAAAAATGCTCTATTCTCCGCAGCGCAGTCTCTCCCAGGAGCATAATGATATTAAATCAGTGCTGAGTATTAAGCTTAGTATTAAGTGTAGCCTACAGTGGCTATGGAGTACATTTGTATATACCAGGTATAGCCTATATCCTTACCCGAGATTTCAACTATCTCAGTGCCAAATTTCATCACAAGCGCTTTAGCCATGAAAATATAACTAACACGTGTAGGCAAGTACACGAACTATTGACGGTTAACAATCCACAATTACCACACATGAAATTAAATAACCTCAAGTTTTGGAAAATAGAATATAATCAGCAACGCCATTTTTTCACTTTCGCGGCAAAAACCTCGTATTCGTAGCCTTTTTTCGCGTTTTAACCATCGTTAGGTATGTTAATAAAAGTAGTTTGCGCTATACTTCATCAAAATTATTTTTAATGAAAACAGCAAATAGCCTTGATTCAGAAGAGAGGGAACCAGACTGGTCATATAGCTCAGTACCAAAGGAAGTAAGCGGATATGTCGCTCAATTCAAGAAAAATATGACAGAGTGCTTGAAAGAGGTTGGTATATAACCCTTTTAGTTGATTAATAACGTAAGAATTAACAATTACAATAACTGTTGATAAGGGCATTGATAGTTGGTGGGTACTTGGCATGTACTTTTTTGACGGGGCGGAAATCTTTTAAACATACCCGGTTACTTAAATAATAAACGCAAAAGAATGGAATATCTTACCTGAGTCGGTGTTTCCTGATGATTAAAATATAGGAGTCTTCAAGACGCGACTTGTGGCGAGTGAATAGGTATCTTCTAGGCAGGATTGCTCTATAGTCAACCTACCATGTGTGATGATGTTCAAAAGTTTACCTATCTAGAGTTTTAAGAAAAAGACAAAATCTTCTTGTAGCATGTTTTTGAGATTTATTGATAATAAATATTAAATAAGTAACGCTCAATGCCGTAAAGTCGAAACGAGCCTATCATTGGTAACGCAAGCATCCTAGAGGGAGGTTCTTCATTCTCCCTCTATGGCAGTCGGCAGGCATGCTCTATTTTTTTTTGACAGGTGCAAGAAAATGACATGAGGACAGTAAAGCGTCTCTCACCAAAGGTAGAGTCCCCGATACTCGGAGAGTGTTTGATATCTTGTGTGCTGAAGCGCAACGGCGTTATCGAGAACAATAAAGTTAATAAAGGTATTAATTTATTTTATCTATAACTTAGCACCAAATTATGTTCCGGCAAGTGTTCGAGAGACCCATTCTAGGATTAGCGCGCTTACCATCCTCAATCAAATTATCACTAGATATTTATACTAGAGATTTGCAAAGCATTCTGCTATTTTAGAAACTATGTCCAAAAATATGTGAAGGAAAAAAATTCGGTCGGAGCGGGATTTGAACCTCATACCTTTGTATCACCGGCCACGTTTGAAATCTTGCCTAGCATTTTTTATGGGACCTATCCAAAAAAAAAACCTGATCGAAAGCGATGATGTGACCGAAGATGTAGCATGCTAGCCTAGAAGATATCTATACACTCCAGACTTGAAGATAAACAGATTATGCGGTTCCTCCCGCTCCTTATTTCTCAACAGAGCAAGACCTTTCACAGTTTTTATGTGGTCAAAAGTCTCTATCACTCTCTACAAATAATATGACTTTGCTATCTTCTACCCCATCCCCACCCCATCTCTCATACTATCTATATGACATGATATGTGTTGTTTTTTCGTGTGCGACGTCACCTACCGTTCTCAACGGAAGACCAGCGCTGATTTTTTTAACCAGCATTATGCTGAGTTGAGGACGGTTTGTGGTAAAAAAGTAAAAAAAAAAAAAAAACTATTTGTACCCTTATGTCAATTGAATTTTTTTGCCACAAATAAATATATGTCTTTATATATATATATATATGTCTTTATATGTATAATTATATTTTATTCCCTTTTTTGTACAGACAATCTTATCAATCTGGTCAGTAAATTCTTCGCAAAAGACACGCGGCTGATGAAGAAGTTAGAAAAAAATTTGGACCGCTGCATTGAAATGAGCGCGCATCATCACAACGAATGCGATCTCGCGGCGAAACTCAACGAATGTACCAACGAACTGATGGCCAGCAACAAACACAAAATTGTCGTTAATTACTGAATATCTAACCAATATATTGTAATTAAACATGTTTACGCGTTTGTCTAAACCTACTTACATAACTTACACACTAATCACACCACATATAGTCCAGTCTAATTAAGCGATATTTCGCAAAAATAGAAGTTGTACATTCTTGTGGAATCGTTAGATTACATGACTAGTAGTCTCACCCCAGTTCGCACCGTTCCTAGCGCGTACGGAACTATGTTAAATTTTACGTACAAACTTTAAACGACTGTTACTCCAAATGTATAAATTAACTGTTTCAGTTTTTAACCATGAGTAGAGAGTATCTCAGAGCACCTCCTGATTTGCTTATAAAGTTGTTCGTAGCAAGGAATACTGATTTATATGTTTTTTTTAGTTTGTGCCTCTGGGCAAATTAGTACAATAGGTGCGAACTTACACAATGCTTCCATAGGCATTGCAAACACTCAGTTAATTTTGCACCTATGGGCAATTTTGTAAATTGTACTCTGTTTGTATGTGTTAAATTTGGGTAATTGTGCAAATTGTACTTAATTATCTATTCCGAGTATATTACATTTACCGGACATAAACAAAAGGAATTTCATACCGGAACATAAAAAAATAACAAACATTTAATTTCATACATCGGTACGGAACCTGGCGCCCACGTCCACGGCGCAAGGCGATGCAAGCGAATAGGCGCGGGTGCAGGGAGCAGGGTCAATAATCTGAGACAGTCCGGCAGAACAGAACTCAATAGTTTAGGTTAGCAGCGTAACTCAGTGAGCGGACTTAGATGTTTAATATTTTATTTTGGGCTAATAGACCATTATGATGTTAGTGTGTAAGCGGCGACCAACCTTTAAACAGGGTTTTATAGCAGAAACTGGGTTTTAAAACAAATTACATACACTAGCAGTTCGGCCCGGATTGGGACATCTAGCATACATTTTACCTAATAGAGAAAAACTTTAGAGAAAAACCATCTAACAACCAGACAAATTGTCAACCGTCATCCATTTATAGTTGACATACCTCCAGTTCGCTCCAAGCGTTTTGCTTCTACGTTCATTATCCGTACAGCGAAAGAGTGGAATTCATTGCCTGCGTCATTGTTCCCGAGGGGTATAATCTGGGAGTCTTCAAGTCAAGAGTGAATAGGTATCTTCTAGGCAAGCATGTCACATCTTCGGCCGCATCGTCACCTTCCATCAGGTGAGATAGTTGTCAAGGCGTAACCTCTCCTTGCAAATAGCCAATAGCAATGCCGTGGCGATGTATGTGCAACACTAAAGATAAGGGACACTATGAATTTTTAATTGTCATTCTTCACTTGCGACGTAACCTTCTAACGGACAATAGTCCCTGTCATATATTTGTAAAAATAAATCAATTTTCGCTGATCTGGACATTTATTTGGGCACCGACATATCCCCTATAGATATGACATGGTGGCCCATGAGGGGAACTAGAAGAAATAACCGCGACCAGAAAAATACGGCAAATTAGCTTCGAGATTCCTACGACAAGCTGGGACGACGCGAAGCAGTTTGTACCAAATACTGGAGCCTTGCAGTGAATGGACTAAAGTCACGGGATCCTGCTGGAACAGGACACGAGCACTAGAAGCAGGACGAGGCAGAATCGAAGATTCGAGCAGTGGTGCATCGAAAGCATCACATCGGGTCGACGGTTGACCGCCCGCCGACCAAAGATAAGTGTCCTTCCTACTTTCCATTAATCCTAAATTACCTATTTATATTTAGGATTGCATCCATTTGTGTTTATAAAGGTGTTTTTGTGCTTAATTTGGCCAAAAGGCTACCCAGGTAGCGAAAATTGCATCATCATATTTTTTTTACCTACCTACAAACAAAAAAAAAATAATTGTAAAAATCTAAAATTGCCGTTAAATCTCGACTTATTACCCTAAATAAAGAAAAATTAGGTCATTTTCCGACCTTTACTTAGTACATTAATCCAACTTTGTCCCGTTTCAGTGGTTGTTACCGATTATTTGTAGTACAATTAAAATTCTTAGTTTCCAACGTCGTTGTTCTCCGTTATTCGTGCCGTTATTTCATACAATACTTAGCGCATTCTGCCGACTATTTCAGGCCATAACTACGGCATTATCGCGAATCCTTTGCGGTAATATTGCAACTAAGGGACTCCACCGGTCGACTGGTCAACGACGGATCGTCGAATCCAGGCGAGCCCAGCACGACGACGGTCCGGCTGGAGATCACCTGATCGTGCGCAATCGGATTCCTGAACGGCAGGTGACACCGAAACGAGGGACGTGAGCCAATTAATTTATTCACTTTACTTATTAATGCGAACTTAATTTACAATGGCTGAAACTAAACAAATTTATAAAGAATTAGTCACAAAACGAGCATCCGCTAAAGGACAAATAACTAAATTCAAAAATTATCTAACCAATATTTCTGATCAGAGTGAATTAAGTAACATTCAACTGACTGAATTTAAATTAAAACTTGCAAAGCTTGAGGCCTTGTCAGTTAAAGTCGATGACTTGCAGAGTGAGATAGAGGTTTTGTATCCGGAAAATTTAGCGGCTGAAGTTGATGAGCGGGATCATATTGAGAAAGATATAATAATGAGTATTGCCACTGCTAGAACTTTACTCGAAAGCTTTACAAGGACAAATGAATGCGAACAGCGACGCAATTCCGCTCATAATGCTTCATGCTGCGTAGACGATCCTTGCCACAATCACGGCTCCGGTTTGAGACTTCCTCAGGTACAAATCGCCAAATTTTCCGGTGAATATTTCCGTTGGCTAGAATTTCGCGATACATTCGAAAGTTTAATTCACAATAACAACCGAATCACCGATATAAATAAATTTCATTATCTAGTATCTTATTTACAAGGTGACGCAGCCAGAATAATCTCTAATCTAGAAATTTCTACCAGTAACTACATCGAAGCATGGAAGTTGCTCTGCAACCGGTATAACAATCAAAGAATATTGATTAATCATCACTTAAACTCACTATTTAATATCAAACAGCTGCCACGCGAGTCAGAGAGATCTCTGAGGTATTTGGTCGATCACGTTACTAAGAATTTGCGCGCTTTGGCCAGCTTAGGACAACCGACTGATAAGTGGGATGTACTGGTTATTTTCATGATATCTTCTAAGTTAGACGGACAAACATTGTTGAAATGGGAGGAATGGCGTAACAATCTTGATAATGACGCGCCAACTTTAGAGCAATTTTTTAAATTCATCACCGACCGCGCTAATGTACTAGAGTCTTTGAGTCGAAATAATAAAACTGATAATAATACCGCTTCTAAGCCACCTATGGCACTTGTGCGCTCAGCCCAGAACCATAATAATAATAACAACATACATAAACAGGGACAAAACCACTTTATAAAATCGTTCGCAAGCAGCAATGTCAAACACAATAAAAAGCCGATACGGCTGTCGTGCATAATATGCAATGAAAGTCACCGAATTTATGAATGTCCGACTTTTAAGGCTAAGGGATTCGATGAGAAAATAAAAGATGTCGTCAGGTTTAAGCTTTGTAGAAATTGTCTTAGACAAGGTCACACCGAGAACGATTGCCGGATGGGACCGTGTAGGGAGCGGGACTGCACCGAGAGGCATAACAGCTTGCTGCACTGCCCGCCATCCGCTTCGAATCACTTCGCTTCCGTTGACGACCACGAACAGGTAATAGTCAACTATTCTAATCAAAAAAGTGACATTATATTGTCAACGGCCATGATCGAGGTATCGAACCCAGCTGGCCATCAAAGAGCCACAGTACGCGCTTTACTAGACTGTGGATCTCAATCTTCTTTTATTTCTGAGTCTTTAAAGTCCAAGTTAGCATTAAAATCTTATCCCATTGACTGTCTAAAGGTCATAGGCATAGGCAATACGACCACTAACAATGTAAGCGAAAACTGTAATATCCAAATACAGTCGATTACGAGCAACTTTAATGCACAGTTTCAATGTCTTGTTTTGAAGGACTTGACGGGTCAACTGCCAAGGAACCCTATCGATATCAGCTCATTAAAGCTGCCAAAGAATATTCAGCTAGCTGATCCTAATTTCCATCAGCCGGCACCCATAGATGTCTTGATAGGCGCGGATCTATTCTGGGACATTTTAGGTAATAAACAATATTCTTTAGGAAACCATTATCCTAAATTAAGAAGTTCGCAATTAGGCTGGTTAATATCCGGTCCTATTCAATCAGCAACATCATCGAAAAATATACAATGTAATCATGCCATAATATCTGATTTTCATGGTCACTATAACGGTAATAATAATAATATTGAGAAAATGTTGACAAAGTTTTGGGACTTGGAGGAAGTACCCATAAAAGGAACTACTAGTCAGACGGAACATGAGTGTGAAAATCATTTTCGCACTCACACCACTAGAGATGAGACGGGTAGATTTTGTGTGAAATTGCCTCTAAAGGAGAATGTGGATTGCTTAGGTGATACCTACAATTTAGCAAGGCGGCGTTTCACAAACATTGAAAAACGATTTAAACGAAATCCTGATTTGAAATTTGAATATACAAAATTTATCCATGAATACGCCGAATTAGGTCACTTGTCATCGGCTGGCACTAATAATAATTTTAATTCAGGCCCATGTTACTATTTATGTCATCATGCGGTTTTCAAACAAGAAAGCGAGTCTACTCGTCTTCGAGTCGTCTTTGATGGGTCGGCTCCTTCAACATCCGGATATGCTCTCAATGACATTTTAATGGTGGGTCCAAATGTACAGGATTCTTTATTTTCAATTTTGATTCGTGCTAGGCAGTATAAGTACCTACTCACTGGGGATATTGAGAAAATGTACCGTCAAGTATTAGTACATGATGATGATAAGTATTTACAGCTCATTCTGTGGAGAGAGGATGAATCTCAGCCCATCCAGACAAAAGTGCTTAACACGTTGACCTACGGTACTGCTAGTGCGAGCTACCTGAGCACGCGTTGCCTCTGGCAGCTAGGGAGTGAGCAGGATAATGAACTTACTAAAATTATTATTCAAAGGGATTTTTATGTTGACGATTTAATAACAGGGTCAAATAATCCTGAAGAATTGAGTTACATACAGAAATCTGTAGCTAAAGCTTTAAGGTCAGGGTGTTTTAATTTAAGAAAATATAAAACAAACTATCCGGCAATTTTTGATAACATAGACATCAATGAGCAGGATAATTTGACTATAAGCGAGTCCTCGAGCACCCTCGGGCTGGGTTGGACACCTTCTAGTGACACCTTGCATTTTCCTATAGGGGGGATTTCACACGACAACAACGAAAATATAACAAAACGGTCTATAATGTCAAACGCGTTCAGAATATTCGACCCGTTAGGTATACTAAGTCCAGTTGTAGTAAAGCCAAAAATAATGCTACAAAAGCTATGGCAACAAAAGCTGGACTGGGATGACCCAGTCCCTCAGGAGATAAAGGATGATTGGCTGAAATTCACTTATAGCTCAAAATGCTTGTCTGATCTACAAGTGCCTAGGTTAGTTCTAGGAGACTCGCCTAAACGTATAGAACTTCACTCTTATAGTGATGCTTCGTTAGCAGCCTATGGCGCATGCATTTACATGAGAATGATTAGCTCAACAAATGACGTCACTGTTAGGTTACTGTGTGCAAAGTCTAAAGTCGCTCCATTAAAACCAACCACCATTCCGCGGTTAGAGCTGTGCGCCGCCTCACTTGCTGCTAAACTCACTAAATCGGTACAGGACTCACTTAGGTACAAACCGGATAGAATAGTTCACTGGTGCGACTCAAGTGTCGTATTAGGGTGGATTAGGAGTGACGTCACTAAACTAAAGGTGTATGTAGCCAATCGTATAAGCGAAATCAAGGAAATGACGTCAGCTTCAGCATGGCGCTATTGCCCCACTAATTCTAACCCTGCAGACCTAATTTCCAGAGGAGTAGATGCTGATCGTTTATTGTCCATGACTTTGTGGTGGTCTGGTCCTAATTTTTTACTAAAGGCTGAATCCGAATGGCCAGTCTTAACTGTCAAGGATTCGCAAGCGTTACCAGAATTGAAAGTCCATTCTGTAGCACTAAGCCAGCCAATCATTGATTTTGATAATTATTCATCTTTAACTAAATTGCAAAGATCTTTCGCATATGTGCGTAGGTTTATGTTTAATCTCAGAAATAAACATAATAAACGAGTAGGTGTACTATCACTTGACGAGTTGCGCGAGTCATTAAACTCGCTATGCGTTATCGCTCAACGTCAATCATTTTCAACTGAATATGATTTATTTGAAAACGGGAAACCTTTAGGTAGTAAAAGTCGGTTGCTATCCCTATCGCCATTTTTTGATGATAATAAACTTATTCGCGTCGGTGGTCGTATCCAGGCGTCTATTGAATCATATGAAAGGAAGCATCCTATTTTACTTAGCTCCTCACACAAGCTGACTAAATTGTATTTTGAAAGAGAACACATTAACAATTTGCATGCTGGTCCACAACTCCTATTAGCGACTGTTAGAGAAACAATTTGGCCAGTGAATGGTAGGCATTTAGCGAGACGCACAGTTAACAACTGCGTGCGATGCAGGCGGCTGCGAGGTGAAACTCTCCAGCCGAAAATGGGTAATCTACCAGCTCAACGTGTAACTCCAGGTTATCCTTTTATTTCGGTGGGCTTGGATTTCGGCGGGCCATTTTATATTGTGAATCGGAAAGGACGTGGAAGTCGTTTAATAAAATGTTATTTATGTCTTTTTGTTTGCTTAAAATATAAATGTCTTGATCTTCAGGTGGTAAGTGACTTAACTAAGGATGCGTTCTTAATGACCCTAAAACGGTTTATCGCGCGTAGGGGCCGGCCAGCGGAAATATTCTGTGACAACGGAGGCGGGTTTGTTGCCGCTGCAAAAGAAATAGGTGCGTTCATAAAAAACTCACACGAACCTTTATCAGACTTTGCAAGTCAACAGTCAATTAAATTTAATTTCATTCCGGCTTACACACCTCATTTCGGGGGCATCTGGGAATCCGGCGTAAAATCTGCTAAATATTTATTAAAGCGTGTTATTGGCAATAGCCTACCTCACTTTCGAGGAAATTTCTACTTTGTTTGCACAAGTGGAGGCAATCCTGAATAGCCGTCCCTTGTGTCCACTCTCATCCTCTCCTAATGATCTCCTCTCCCTTACCCCAGGACACTTCATCATTGGGAGGCCACTGACTGCACTGCCGACTGCAGACCTAACAAACAAGAAGGAAAGCCAGCTACGACGCTATGAACGCCTTGAGCAGATTAGGCAGCATTTTTGGCAAAGGTGGCAGAAGGAGTATTTATCGGAATTCCAGCAAAGAACCAAATGGAAAATGAATACAGCCAAGCTGAGTGTCGGTGACATGGTGCTAATAGCAGAAGATAACGCGCCTCCTCTTGCTTGGAAGCTCGGCCGCGTTGTGCGTCTGATAACCGGGCCTGACGGTATATCGAGAGTAGCAGACATCCTCACATACAAGGGCTGCGTGCGGCGGTCCCTAGTCCGTCTCTGCAAACTGCCTACGGCGGAGGAACTTCAAGGTTGAAAACGAGCTTTCAACGGCCGGGAATTATGTCAAGGCGTAACTTCTCTTTGCAAATAGCCAATAGCAATGCCGTGGCGATGTATGTGCAACACTAAAGATAAGGGACACTATGAATTTTTAATTGTCATTCTTCACTTGCGACGTAACCTTCTAACGGACAATAGTCCCTGTCATATATTTGTAAAAATAAATCAATTTTCGCTGATCTGGACATTTATTTGGGCACCGACATATCCCCTAAAGATATGACAATAGTAGTCAAATGCTTGCCTATTTAGCATAAAAAAAGGTTACTCCCATACATCATTTTAGTTGAAGTAAAATAGCATTGTATATAGATAAAAAAATATTATCTTACGTAAGGTCGGTTGCCTTCTGAGCTTAATTTTAAAAGAATTGTCGTTTCAGAAGGCCTAGTTATTAAGATATTAAACAAAACATGTTTGTAGGTTATGGCTCAGCACACTTTGCCGATCTCTTTTTGAATACGCCAACAGTTCTGACAGTCGTGAATTCGTGATAAAAGCCCATTCCAAAGAGCCACCACTACGTTTAAACTTGAAATATATTATTACTTGACACTGGCTAAATGCACAAGATTGCGAAGCTAATAATAAAAGAAAAAAAAACAAACGTCAAAAGTGAAAACGTCATTCATACATTTTTTATTTTTATTTTTTCATGACCATGGATGCATAGTCCTTCAGTCGAAATATTAAACAAATATTAACAATTTCTGTTCTTCATAATAAAAGTCTTAGTCACAAGTCACAGTCAAAGTCAAGTGGTCAGTCATAGTCAAGTCATGCCCTAGTAAAGTGGTAGAAACTTTACTAGAACTTCTATTGGAGTTATGGAGCGAAGGCGAAAATCACGTTTTTCAACTTTGTAGGACTTTTACTAAGTATTAACGGTTAATAATCCACCATTATTACACATTAACACTCGAAGAATCACAGGTTTTGGAAAATTACACAAAATCAACAACGCCATTTTTTCACTTTCGCGGCTAAACTCCCGTCATTCATACGACAGTTTGGTATTGCCATGACATTTGCTTTTTCCTCTTAAATGTCGATGACTGCAATAGCAACCGCAGCTATTTTTAGAAAACCTATGAATGACAGACGGATTCTAGACAGCAGCTGATTGTTTATACATAAGTTACCATAGTATTTTTTGTTTTATGGATACATCATAAGCATTAGCATTACGGTTTAGGAATATAGAGATACACTAGGGTAAGGCAATGGACATGGTAACATCTTATTATATAACCACAGCATAGACAAAAACAGAAAAATGAAAAATGGTTGAAGGTAATCGTTTTATTTCTTTTAATGTGTATTTTTTTACCTGGCTTCGTCTGCCTTTTCTGTTGTATTAGTAAATCTTTGTAATTTATTTGAGTGAATTTCGTTAATTTCACATTTAAATACGATCAAACATAGGCCAACTAAAATTTCGCCATTGTTCTTTTAGGCACTGCCAATTGGTGTCCTAATTTTAGGTAGCTGTTAAGGTTGTAAGGCTTCTCCTAAAGGTCGGTGAAACGTTTTTAAATAAAGTTCCGTCAACTTACTTACGAAGCCCATACAAAAAATTACAGCTGTTTGGAATTACCTAAAACCTTACCCACCGGTGATTCGGTGTTCTAAACTTAGTTAGCTCCTAAGGTTGTTAGGTAACACCTAAGGTTGATAAAACGTTTTTTTGTGCTAGGTAACTCTTAAATGCTTTGGCATCTCATACAGGCGACTCCTAAGGTTGATAATGGTGGTTAGTAACTTTGACGTTGTCGAATTGAAACCGTTCGCAACAGCGATAGGTAGAATAGAGGGTTAGATCGTTGCGGAAACTATGCTCGGAGTGATTTCTTTTTCATATCATAAAAGTATATATATATAAAAGTATATATATATAAAAGTAATTCATAGAATTATGGATTTCATTATTTCAAAATTACATAATATTATAACAACAAATTTATTTATACACTGGCAGCACCGGCGAGGTTTCATGATAATTGATTTTGTTTGGCCACCCTTATTTATAGCAACTAGAAATAATACTACGACAGAAAACAAGTTCCCACTAATTAAACTTAAAAATAGTATTCACAATCGCCGCAAAAAAAATACTAGCACAAAAAGCATTACCGACTTCAAAAAAGAAGGAGGTTTTATGTTCGACTGAATGTTTTTTTTATGTATTCTCCCCTGTTTCTTAAAATACTTTTTTTGTTTGGTAGATTATAGTTCAGAGGGGGTCCAATATAAATTTTATCGAAATCGATCAAGCCAAAACCAAAATATAAGCGGTGAAATCGGTTTTTTTAACCTATGCTTACGTTTAAATTTTAGTTCTATGATTTAGTTAAATATTAGGGAGAGGAACGCATTGCTATCCCTCGTAGTATTTTTTGGTATTTAAAGTTAAGATTATTACTGCTACAACAGCAAGGGTGTTGCTTATTGGTGCCGATTCTGTTGTCCAGAATTAGACTAAACTAGCCTAAAATTAGTTTTAGTCCTGTCATTTCAACTTTTAAATTAATTTCAACGTAAAATTAGAATAGCGTTTAGGTATTCTTTGACTAAAGTTAGTTTATTTTTAGTTTAGTTTAGTTCGGTGCTCAACAGAATTAGCACCATTATCAGAACTGCATCTAGCTCTTCAAAAACCTCCTATTACGTTTAATTAGGACATCATTCTTAATGGTGCCGATTCTGTTGTCCAGAATTAGACTAAACTAGCCTAAAATTAGTTTTAGTCCTGCTTTAGTCCAAAATCTATTCAGAAAATGCAAGATTAGACTAAAATTAAGTTTGACAGGACTAAGTTAGTTTAGTTACTCTATTTAGTGAAAATGACCAAATTCTTATTCTGATGTACATGTTTTACGTCAAATTAAGACTAAAAATAAAAAAAATTAACTCAAATTAGTCTGCATGAAAAGGATCTGGATTATTTTTAATGTGATCTTATACTTGAAAGAATAGCGTTTAGGTATTCTTTGACTAAAATTAGTTCATTTTTAGTTTAGTTTAGGTTAGTTCGGTGCTTAAAATTAGTTTATTTTTAGTTTAGTTTAGGTTAGTTCGGTTTATTTTTAGTTTCGTTTAGGTTAGTTCGGTGCTCAACAGAATTAGCACCATTGACATACCAACTCTCAAAAATGACATGAAACTGTCAACAATGACATAAAAGCGTCAAAAACCAAGCCGATTCAATTACCGAAATGCAACAGCAGGGTAACCGCAGCTAAAAAGGGTCCCACCAACGCCAGGGACTAAGCGCGAGACCTGCACCAAGTTACCCGGAGGCAGAAGCCCTTGAGAGTTCAAGCCAGGGTAAAGAGCCTTGCTCGAATCCCTCCCTGCCGCTCCCCCCTATAAAGGAATGGCGGAAGAATCCAACAAAAAGAATGAAACAAAGAGAATACAATACATAAACCACAGAGATTATCTATGAATTACGTTTCATGTATATAGGTTAGATCAAGGATGTTGTAGCTAAAGTAATAGGATGGATAACTGACAAACTTACAGTGCCGAATATCAAACATGCATGGAATCTTATCACAACTGACTTAGAGCGTATTTACAATGTCAAATCGTTTTATCAATTGCATAAAGAACCAAACGTGGTTGCGGTCCCGTTGAAATCAGGTGAAAGGTTAGAAAAGACCCCTGTGTCCCTCTCGCACAAGAGCGACTAGTTCTAAAAAAGTTTCCCAGTGGTAGAAATTATAGTCTGTAGTAATAATAAGATCTTATCTGTCGTAATTATTTGATTAATCGAAACCTTACAGAATATGTTTCTAACTACCTATTATCAAACTATTCTCAATAAACCGTGTTTTTTTCCTTATAGTATTAGGTTTTATGATATTATTTTTGATATATGGGTATACAAGCCAAGCTACACAACTACATCCGCCATTTATAAAAATATTTTGTAAAAACAAAATAAAGTTATCCTGCTATCATACTTCCTACTAATATTATCAAGGCAAAAGTTTGTAAGTGTGTTTGTAGTTTGTTCCTTCTTGACGCTCAATTATGATTATATTAATGAATACGTTTGTGAATATGGAATATGCATACATTTTTATTCGATTGTTGCCGTTAATACATTGCCGGAAAGAAAGTCTTTCTTCCTAACAATACTTCTCATATCGAAATAAATAGGCATTGGGAAATGCAATCAGGTTTTTTTTAATTCAAGTAGGCAAACTTTTGACCACTATCTCACCTGATGGTAAGCGACGATGTGGTCGACGATGGAGCAAGCTTGCCTAGAAGATACCTATTCACTCGCGACTTGAAGACACCCATATTGTACTCATCAGAAAACACTCAGGTAAGGAGTTCTATTCCTTTGAGGTTCCCACAATGAATGTGGAGGCAAAACGCTTAGTGCGCATTTGTGGAATGTCCACCATATAGCGGTGTCGCTTAGCAGTTTGTCTGCTTGTCCGACGATAGAACGGGGATGGGGGAACTAGATCGTGCAGTTCCTTAGCACACTCTCCAAAATGTATCTCTCCAATATGTTCCGATAAAAAACCAAGAGACTAGCTGCTACCATGCGGCGCGGCGATGACCCAAGCTCTGAAGCTTTGAATTAGTCAGCTGCTCGCTACCAATGTGTCTTTTGGGTCTCCACTCAATAGTGTCAAGAGTCTCAAGCTGGTACTTAGCTGAACCGTCCCAAAGATGAGAACAGTACTCCATACATGATCGGACTTGTGCTTGATACAAATTGAGCAACTGTCCCGGTGTGAAGTATCGTCTCACCTTTGCAAGGATTCCCAGCTTTTTTGCAGCTAGTTGGGCTTTTGACTCGATGGAAGTACCAAAATTGAGCTTTGAAGTTAGAGTCAAACCGAGTAACTCGAGATGGTCAGTTACTGGTAGGGATACATTTAGGAAAGTTGGAGTCAGTTCAAATTGACTCCGTATATCGGAGAAAAAAAGTTTAGCAAATTTAAACACAGCGATTTGAAAAAACAAATAGAATTTAAGGAAAGTTGACGAATCAGTGACCACAAAAATGTGTAACTTAGTCACGATCAGCTTAGCCAATAGCGAGCGTTTTGCTATTTTGAAATTCCATCCATTTTAATTATTAAAACTCCTAACAAAAAGCAATTAAAGAAGAAAATCATATTATGGGAGTATTTTTGAAAAAATAAAGATTTAAACAAAATACTTGACCTGTATGTAAATTGTATGCTTATTTCCTATTGATAATTTATAACGTTGTTATATTTTTCTTATATAACTATTATAGGCCAAAATGTATGGCATATGTTTTATTCTTAAAATGTTGTGTTAGCGTTGGCTTAAAGAATTTAGTAATATTTAATTTTGCATTGGGTCACACTTTTTGACAACAATTTGTGTCATAAAAGTTAGGGTTTACCTTCATTAGATTTTTTATGGATATATATTGATGATCTAGTCGTGCCACCCCGCAGCTTTGTCTGCGTTTGTCAAGTTAATTAGCAGCCTATTTGTTAATCCTAGGCATAAGCTGCGTACATTTCAAATTTATCCAAATTGATTCAGCCGTTGCCGCGTGAAGAGAAAAAAGACATACTTATATAATGCCCCAATTACACACAAACTTTCGGATGAATAAATTAGTTTAATATAAGTATATAATAATAATATTTACCAAGATTCTGACATATCAATGTAGTAATAATATCTGTCATCGATTATCTTTATTCTAGGATATAAATTTAAACATGGGTTGTAAATGTATCTAGAAGCTTATTACAACAATTTATAGCTCATATCTCCGCCATTTTGAAATATATCGAATCTGCTCACAAAATATCATCAGAATCGGTTGAGAAATGCGACCTGTACAGGAGAACAACCGGAAATCTGGACCTACGAAAGCAATTTTGCCGAAGCTGAAATGAAATCGCTTCGTTCCCGCTTTGCGCTCGTTCGGTCAATTAAACCGAAAGTAATTTAGTCTTTCATAATAGTTAATAGCTGACCCAACCGGCGGCGTTCGCCTGGGTATAAAAACAAACACATATACGCATATATTTTTATAGTCGGATAAGCGGACAAAGCCGCGGATAGAACCTAGTAAATATATATAATGTTAATTAAATTTAAATGCATTTTGAAACATCAGCGTGGATTTTAATTACGCATATAGTATATCTTTATGAATGACATAATAATATTTTTATTAGATATCATATTGTAGCATGATTACACAGTTAAACATCATTCAAGTAGAACATAATTCAAATGGCTCAAAAGGTTATCCCACAAATCTTAAAATCAGGGTTACCCTAAAGAAAAGGGACACAGAGGTTCTTTGTGACCTCTCACTAGGACACAGATTT
This sequence comes from Lomographa bimaculata, assembly GCA_948107665.1. NCBI lineage: Eukaryota > Metazoa > Arthropoda > Insecta > Lepidoptera > Geometridae > Lomographa > Lomographa bimaculata. Next base: position 4,030,219 of record OX403602.1, on the reverse strand, counting down.
TCGGCGGAGACGTCCCTCCTTTTACAAACCGTAGGTTTGTTTCCTATCTCGATGGGTTAGATATTTTCTCTGTGACAACAGAAATACAGAGCATATATTCAGTACTACGTGAACAGATTGACGTGACTATTACGTATCTTTGTTGCACGCGGTTTCTATTTGAATTAAGCAAAAATGAACCTTATTTCTTAGGAGTTTTGTCAATTTAGTATTGAAACCGTTTGCAACAAAGATAGGTAATCGGGGGGCAGATTAAGATATCATATAATTCGCTGATGTCAAATGAATGCAGGTCTTATAATAAGTTTTTAATAATATAATCATTAGTTTTTTTTTATTTATTCTTTTTAAAGATATCGTAAGTAATCACTCTTTTCTTTTGAGTGTTAAATTTTTGAAAATAACAAAATAATCGATTATTAGTCATGACAATTGAAAGTTAATTTAAGTTAATTATTTTCGTATCGCTGAAGATTGGAAAGCTACAATTTAATGTTTTTTTATGATTGGTAATTTGTAATAAATTCAGTTGGTTCTTATATTTATTTATTTCCAAGGAGTTCAACAATTACTTTTAGGAACTTAATTCCACAAATAGGGTGAAATGAAACGTAATTCTTCGGTGGCTTTTATTGCTATTTAGTCTGTGGGTTAAAACATCTGAGATTTGTCTATGGGCGTGACGCTCATCCATGAAGCTGACTTACAGAATTAGGCTGCCTGCAGGTCTAGAACGTTGGAAATACACCACTGCTTGCCAATTTACTGTGCTAAACTTACAATAGCCAGTAACTGGTGCCATATAGTTATAGAGATAATTTAGAGAGTGTGCACACAAATTAAACGGGTTTATTACCCCATGCCTATTTTACCATCTATCAACAAGGCAAACTGTTAAACACCCTCCATAATATATGGTTGACATTGGTACCTCCAGTTCGCTCGAAGCGCTTCGCTTCTACGTTTATCATATTTACTGCGAAGAAGTGGAACTCTTAGTTCCGAAGATGTAATCTAGGAGTCTTTAAGTCAAGAGTGAATAGTTATCTTCTAGACAAGCATGCTATATCTTCGGCCGCACTCTTATACTTGATGAAAAGTAGATAGTGGATGAATGCTTGCCTAACGGTAAACAGCACGTCCGCCCGCCTTTATACATCTAGTGCCAACCAGAACATTGAATAACAAAGTTCCGCGTTGCGTGAACAATGTTCATTGACTGCACTGCATTGCGCCCTAAAATTGCAAATAGCTATTACGCTGCCTATTTGGTCTATCAGGTGTCCTATTCATTCGCATAATATTTTTAGTCCTTAAGTTGTTCTGCATTCATATCTTGTCATAATATTTTGTAGTCATAATTTTAGATGCGCATATTTTTTTAAAGCCATACTTGTATGTTGTCATATAATTTGCTTGTAATAAATGTCATGTGCATAATGGTTAAAACGCCTCTTGTTCCTAGTCATACTATTTCTTGTTCATATTTTTGAATTTACTATATTTGCATGCCCTAACAATTATTATTCCTAGTGTTCTTTGTGTTTATTTGAAGCGAAACTGAGCTCCCTTGCCTTAATCTTTCGAGATTTTTTTCGTTGCCCAAACTGATTCTAGGGCAAAGTCATTAGGTTAGGTTCGTTAGGTTGCTTGTGACCATAACGCACGAGCCGAGCGAGCGAAGCGAGCGTGCCGCGGCAGCGGCCGGCGAAGTGCTAGAAACGAATTGGCCTCTGTTTACTAGTCTAGGCAGACAAAACTTACATATATCAAAAACGTATACTTAACTGTACATACATCCGGAAACCTCGTTATAACCAATATGTCGAATAATATAAGGGCAATTATAACTTATGACATTAAATATTTATGGCATAAAACTTTATGTTTTTCAATAGTTAGGGCGTTTAAGGTTATTGCTTTTAAATATTAGTAATACTAACATTATGACAAGTGATATTAGGGGCAGTGATATTGTATGTAATGATGATTAGTAGTAACTAATATTAGGAGGCAAATTTTTATGCGATTCAGTTTTAGGGCTAAAGATATTAGTCGAATCAATAGGGAACCGGTCTATCAGCTGGAACAAGTCCTGATAGTGCAGGATTGCATTGTCAGTGTTCGGCATAGGGTTGGAATCGCCACTGATGGTTTTACACGAAGTCATCTAACGGCCCTCCTAACGGAGTTTCATGCGGCCTTGTGTTCCGCAAGAGATAATTTAATGAATTAATAAATCATTTATTTATTCACCTCTAAAATAAATAAATAATATTTCCCACTTATCCCGTGTCGAAACTTTGTAAGTGTGCTATACGTACACAAAGCATTTGTACGTATAGCACAGTAACAAGTGTTTGATAGTTGACAATGACAATGACATATTACTGAGGTAGAATAAAAAAATCTATTGTTTGTTTTCGTTTCGAAGTTTCGCGTATGTACTATGTTTTGTGTTCACTCTTTGTACGCTTCCATTTTCGTATTGTAATTTCATTTTTGTTATTTGATAATGTAGGAATAAGCCAAAGAAGAGTATATTGTTGTGTATTATATCTTTTGTACCATACCATTGTTGTTCGTGCCGTTGTGATTAATTCTTGGCTTTGGCGTGTGTACGTGGTGATAACATGTGAGACCGATATTGAGTCCCAAAGCAATTTGCGTTTTCAAGTGTCTCTAAGAAGCGAAGTCTTGTTTCTTTACAGCGAAGTCTGTACCTACATCTGTCGTTCGTGTGTAGGTACTCTGTTGCGTTATGGAAAGTCATTTGTTGGTGATTGTCGTTCAACTTTGGTTTGGGCTGCTTCAGATCTTTGGTAACTGCGTATAATCATCGAAGATATCTTGATCATCTAAAATAAAAGTTGTCTTGATAGTTTAGAACTAAACTTTGTCTGTCTGAGGGTGAATAGGGGAGTCCCTTTTGTACTTATTAAAATTGTGTCATGGTGCTTGAGATGAACCCCTCTTTACTCAAATTCGATTAACGATTTATGATTAAATCATTATTTCAATTCAAACTTTAGTTGTTAAAACATTCCGGGACATTAAATATAGTTTTGTACCAAATGCCTTTCTCGAGAGACAATATCAATATACTCTTTCCACTGTATTAAGATTGGTCTTTGTATCTCATGAGCACTTCTGTGTATTCTGGTTTCAAGTGTACTTCTGTACCATTTTATATTGCCTCTCGAGCCAATTTATCTGCAGTCTTGTTACCTTGGATGCCAACATGGGAAGGAATCCATTGCAATCCCAGAGTCACCCCACCTGCCATCAGTTTTAGAATGTTGTCTAATATAGTACGTGTATAAGCTATCTGTTTTAAGACGCTTTTGCTGTCCGACAAAATAATCACCTTATTAAGTCCTTCGCTAACAACATGGGAAAGTGCCTCTGAGATTGCAAACATTTCTACAAACATAATAGAATGCTTACTGATTCACACATTTGTACCCTTCCTTAACATTGAGTCTTGGATCATAGAAAGCTGCACCACTGCCATTTGGTATTTGGGATCCATCGGAATAGATTTTGTGCCAATCATGATATTTATTGTGTAGCATATGTAGTGTGTTATACTTTAGTATTCTATTATCATATGTACTTTTTGATTCAATTATAGATTCTATTTTCGTGTTTATAAAATTTATATTTATGTTTGATACCCAAGTGTCTAAATTAAAACTATTCAAAGGATTACCTGATGTTTATTTTCTCTAGTTTTGTTTCATTGTATATGGAAACAAGTAAGGCAGTTTTACTTCTCAATAGAATTGATGATTGGCACAACTCTACAAGGTTCCTTAATAAATCAATAGTTATGTTACATGACCATGATTGAGCCTTGAGACAGTACTTAGTTGCTAAATATTTTCGTCGTGTAAATAAAGTGGAGGTAAGCTTAGTTCAGACTCCATCACATGTATGGGAGTTGTCCTTATGAATCCTCCTATTACTCGTAGTGCTACATTTTGTACCCTGTCTAATTTCAAAAGATATATCTTAGATGCAGTGTCATATATGAAGCTTGAATAATCTATCCTACTCCTGATCAATGATATGTAAACTCTTCGAAGGTGTTTTGGGTGTACCCCCCTTGATGAGCCTGCTAAAATTTTTAATTACGGCGTTTTACCTACCAATAAAACGCATATTAAAATACTTACCCTATTCGAAACCTTTATAAATATGAGAATAACGTGTCGTCTTCTGTCCCGTGGCGGTATACACAATCTACCCTCTACTTACCATATATGTCTACTGTCAATGTCACTGTTATGTCACCTGGCAGCACCTCCGCCGTATCGGCGTCAATATTCCTCATTGGGTTTCATATTTGTATTATTTACCTTTTATAACCAGGCAGTTTTAGACTGTAAGGTTTCGAATAGGGTAAGTATTTTAATATGCGTTTTATTGGTAGGTAAAACGCCGTAATTAAAACACTGTACCGCTATTCGAAACCTTTATAAATATGAGACCTGTTTGTTATCGCCTGGTGACTAAGACGCCAATGTGAAAATCCAGGATATGCTAATTAATCTAAATAATAAAATCTGTAATAAAACATTAAACTTATTTGTAAGTTAGATTTCAATCTTCAATTTGATTGCATATATATCAATTACAAACCAGAATTTCTAACTATATTATTATGTCTACAATCGGTATAAATTGAAGTGGTCCTTTTTATTATATAATTATCGAATTGAATTACATAAACATTCTTTATACTTCATATTCATTTAATCATCAAATATAAATTTGCAAAGCTTCGATACTTCGATAATGCTTAAAATTGATGAAGTTAGAAAATGCGGTAATAGTTTGCTGACGCACGCCAATATAATATTTAATATGTTATAATTCAGTTCTGTTGATGTTCAATGATAGCATAGTATCCGTAACTGGGTCTTAATTATAATGAGTTCAGGCGTCAACCAGATTTTAGTTGGAGCTTACAGTTTTGTTAGTACTTAATCAAATGATGGTCGAGACTGCACTTATCAAATAAGCTTATTTTTAAATATATTTAGCAGATCCAATTTAATACAAGAGAAAATTATCGATTGTACATCATACGATTTGGCAATGTCTTTAATTATGTATATATATCTATACATTATAGGTGTTATGAAAGGATATTCTATGTAAATTAAATATGCACAACAATAAAAATATTTATAGATTTCAACAATTCTTATCTCTATATAAACGCGTTTCTAAGTAGTTACAATGACCACTGCAGTAGTCTATAAATCCTCTGTCAAGGTACATAGGGCCTCAATTATCTATTATTTAAAATTATAATTAGTAGAATACAAACTTATGCACCTACTGGATAAACTTGAGTGTGTATGCTAAGCAATAATAGGCATCAACTGCATGTTGTTACTTAATGATATTTCTGTTGTTGATGCACACTGTTGTCATATAAGTCTTTCATCACATGGACGCACTTTTATTGACCATAGTAGCCGTTTCTAGTTTGGTAAAACGGATTTTACATAACTATGATGAGAATTAAAATGATGAGGGGCTAATACTAAACAGTTTTTGCTCCGCAAGCTAAAATGCTTTTGTTCAAAATAGAATTATAGGCACTCATGAAATACAAACGAACAAGCCGCTTGCTTGCTTATGTTAGGTATAGGAAAGGAGAATGATCATTATTTTTCAGTATGATTGTTACTAATAAAATCCAAAATCGACATATTAGTTGATATATTCGATATATCAACATATTGATTTTGCAGAATAGATGTCTATTCGTTCCTATATCTATTTATCGTAACAGCTGGATAACACTATTCAACTCAAGACTAATATTATTCAATTTCAGGCATGTCGTAGTTCAGAATCTTTGTTTGTTAAAGATTTAAAGAACTGATACGTTAATATTTGAGTCTAAGAATATAGTCGCACCAATGCTACTGTTCAAAAAGACGGGAAATCTTCCATGACAAGCGAGCCATCTCAATCATACTACGAAGTAGGACAATATTATTATTAGAATATTATTTCCATTCTTTTAAATGTGTAAAATAAAATTTCGTAGAGATAAATTAATGATATATTTAGGGTGGACGAATACTCGCCAAACCGGTATATTTATATGATTTCAATAGGTAGGTACCTAATTATAATTGGTCAATTTGTTACAAGATTATATAACATTTTGTATCGAACAAAATCTTTCATTTTATTTCGATGAAAATGTGTGTGTGATGATTATCGTTATATTAGGTTATCTTATTCTCATCCTTCTTAAAACCAAAATAAAAGCAGTTCAATTACTTTCCGTGAACTAGATCAAGCACTTAATTGATCTGGTATGAGGTATTAACAAAGTAAATCCTAAAAAGGTGTGTAGGTATGTATTTGCATGTACCTTTAATAAAGATATTATTTTATTAACGAAGAGTTCCAGTGATGACGGATAGGTACATCGTTTTATCAGTTAGCGCACCGGCCGCAGGCTAGTAGTGGCAAGACATTCACAGTAAGTTTTGCTGGTATTTTGTCGATGACCTCGTTCATTTTGATTGTAGTACATACAAGGTGGTCCAAGCAGTGACGTCCAACAAAAAAAAATTTGTTCTTTACAATTGTAGGAGTCACAAACCGCATTTATAACCAAAACCGTTATGATTCCTCATTGAACAGCTGGCGTAAGCGCATAGTTAACTGACGATATTTAGAATTTCATGCGAGAAAAACATCACATTAAATATGTTTAGGCTCCAACAAGGGATATTTCCATTAAGACTTGTCATTCATAAGCATTGGCATAAATAGTTTCTAAATTACACTTCACTATTCAATGAGTAATAATTATTATTGTTCACTTATCGTTTACTTACTCATTATAATAATATTACATTTATTTGTTGGAGTTTGTATTCTATTTTAATCATAATTATAAAACTCTTAATCGAGGGTTAAGATTGTCTTCGAATAATAGTGGTTTAAAACCAATCCATATCTGACAAAAATATGATATAGGTCCTTATCGGATGTCTAATGCAAGCATAGGACATTTTTGCACAATTACCAAGAAAAGATCTGTCTAGACAAAATCTTTGTTATCATTTGTGAGATTTATATTGACTATAAATACTGAATAATACAAGTGTACGCTTGAACTACCCGCAGGTGAATAGGATTAACACGTTAAACGCTTTAAGAAAAATCGAGTATTTCCATTCAGGCCACAAGGCTCATCGGTGAGCCTTATCATACCGGACCGTTCGAGCCATGGTGGTCACCCGTGAGCCGCGTGACAGGTCCAACGTAAACGCTTCCCACAAGCCACAGACTGCAGCTATGAAACAAAACGCGTATGGAAGTGAGCCGCGAGGCCCAGTAGCCGGTACGGACTGCGTGGTTTTCAAATCCGATGGAAACTTACTAGTTTTATCCGGGTTTTTGTAAGAATGCTAGGGTTGTTGTTAACGATATGGTAGAAAATATTATTTAGATTTAATTAAGACAATAAAACATATAATAATAATCAAATATTTATTGAAATAAAACACATAATGAAAATACGACACTCTTATTCTAAATTTACGACGAAAAAAAATTATTTGTGGTTCTTGTTAAAACAAGGCAAACAAAGGAATGGTTTAGTTGGGCAGCTTTGGCAATAAGTGGAGACCTTTATCGACTTTGTTTTAGCCTGTTTGCTACCCATGACTGGTACGTTATCTGCATAACATTGGCGACATGTCCTTCTGACTTTTCTAGCCAAACCCTCTTTTTTTTCCAAGCAGTGTTTCGCTCTCTTTGGTCTTTGGTTAGGCTCAGCCACAGGATTTTCTTGGGCTTTGCAAAGATTCATCATTATGGATCTCCGGAAGTCTACCATTTGTAAGTTTTTTTTAGTCACTGACTTGTACAGAGTCAAAGCATTTACCATCGCAGTATTTAGTAATAAATCAACAGCCAATTTCTTGTACCACTTTACAGATTTTCGCAACGGGGAGGAGTATGCTGCCATTTGATCCGATAAGTCGACTGCTCCTTTGGCTTTGTTGTAATCAATTATGATCTGCGGTTTCATGACCATAGTGCCCCGACGTTTTTTTATCATTCCAAATTGATCTGAATGTTTGGTTGACAATACCAACACGTCCCTTTTGTCTCTCCATTTCATGGCAGTAATACCATCTCGACTCTCCCTGGCAATAAATTCTCCTTTCTTGAGTTTAGTACTCACGACTTTCTTGGGTAGGTTCCTCCTATTCTTTCGAATTGTTCCCACCAAATGGGTTTCATTATCTAGCAAAGCCCTGGCCAATTTAATGCTGGTATACCAGTTATCGGTATAAAGAGTATGGCCTTTATTAAGAAGATTGCCAAGCAAATCCATTACAACATTATACGGAGTGGTATTTGTGACTTCGTTGTTTTTTCCTGCGTAAATACTTATCTTATAAGTATATCCCGGCACACAGCACAACTTAAATTCTTTAATTCCATATTTATGGCGCTTTTGTTTATTGTACTGTCGGAAGACAATTCTGCCACGAAACGGAACAACACTTTCGTCTATACATAGGTCTTCGCCAGGTGTGTAATGCATCTGGAATTGGTTATTTAATACCTGCAAAAGGTATCTAATACGATGGAGACGGTCTTCTGTATTTTTATGTATTGTAACTAGTGAACCTACTCATAAACAAGTAATAATTGAATAAATATGCATACGTTGAACACACTTAGATCCCTTTTACTAAATAACAGGCTTGTAAGCCTTAAAACGTCAACTATCTGATATATAAAGTTTCATCAAAATTGGTCCAGCCATTTCATAAATAAATCAGACCAAAGAAAGACAAAAATTCAAAATAAACTATGTAAGTAAATACCGTATGTAGAATACTTTCATATTATGCATTTAGTGTTGTTAATAAGCTGTTAATGCTGTTAACAAACAGACACTTCAATTTTATATATTGGTATAGATAAGTAGGTAAATAAAATCATGTCTGCAATGTTATAATAACAACTTCATACTGAATGTAAATATGTTAAATTAATTGTCATGAGAACCAAACAAACGCGGTTGTAGATAGGTATGTATAATGTATATGTATGTGAAATGAATATAAAGCAAGTAAAGCCGTGAGCAGTAGCTCATTTAAGATTTAAAATGACTTACCAACAGTATCAGCAATAATCCTTGCAACTTCTGTGTCGCTGTCATCGCTCTCTGACAATATAATTCGGCGGCATCTTCTATTTGTTCGTTGAACTTCATCTTCATCATCATCAGAATCTATTTGTAAACTTTGGTTGAGAAGATTTATCTCGATGCTTTCTAACTGCGTTAGCTCCTCTTGAGTTAGTTCAAAATCATCAAAATCATCCATTTTTGAAGAAAAAAGCGTAACCGATCCTCACTACTCGACGTAGCGCACGGAAGTGTCGCGCGTGAGCGTGCGGCGCCGTGGGCCGTGCGGTGACCCCGCGGCCCCCCGCCAACGGAAAATACAAAATCCTTTGCATGAGGCCACGGGACTCACCCGTGAGCCTTTTACAATATCTTAAAAACTAGACGGTAAAAGTCGCTAGTTTTGATTTATCATACGAATTACTTAATTTTATGAACATTGGGATTAAAATTTTAAGTTGATGAAAATTACCGATTATCTGATTACGGCTTGGCTCGAATGGAAAAGTAAGCTGGGCTCACCGGTGGGTCGTAAAGCGTGCAACGTGTTAAAATGATATTTGCAGTAATCTTCCAAAGGGTTTGTTCATATTCACTGATTGTGTCAGGCAAAATTGAATCATAACATGGTAATTTTGTAATCACTGCAATTTTTCACGACACACATGAAAATAATCATTTTACAAATAATATTAGATATACAAATTCAATTCATAATGTTGAAATAGGTATGCGATACCTTTGACTGAATCTGTGTCTATTTGTTTGACAAAATATTGTTAATTATTAGACATTACTTGGCCGTTGTTGGTCTTTAAGAGCCATAGTGGTGTGTTGTGATTGTCAAATGGCTGTTGTACCATGTTTAGTTACTCTCCAAGATACAAGATGCTCCATGCGCTGGTGATTGACAAATGCCTGTTTAGTTACTCTCCAAGATATAACCATGCGCTGGTGGTAATTTAGTTAGGATTCTAACGTTGAACATCGTACAACCGGGTAATTACAGAAGTAAGATGCCCAAGGAATTAAAACCATCCTAAGAAAGATTAATGATGTATGAAACAATGAGCCTTTTGCATCACTGCTTTCTGAAATTATGTTTTTATTACGATTTTAGTGAAACTACATTGGTAATAGTAATGCATCATGTTGCACATGCATGTTGGATGTGATAGTAATGCATCCGAACCTGGGTGTGATTAGTAAGAAACATAATTATGCACTGCTTTAACATTGTTATACTTATTGTCTCTATTTTGGAGAAACGCAATGTTTGAATCATTTTATTAGGTATTTAACCTTACCCAAGTTGGATTTTAGAATCATAACCTTGAACAGGTTGATATGAAGATGAAAGTATAGGAACAGTTCTCTGTATTCAATGCTACAGAGGATTTAAGCAATAAGTAGCATTGTGCTTGTGCTGCAATGCTTTTAGGATGCATTTGTCTTACGCAGATATTTTGTTTAGCATGCCTTGTTTGCTGATTAATCTAAGCACTAACCTTGCGCAGGTTGCCTGTTTTAATGAATATTGGTAGACGTATGTATACGTGTAGGTAATATCTTTGGTTATAACTATTAAAGGATTGACAACCAGCTGTATAGGAGCAGTTTGTGTGGTAATGCTACTTACGAGTATTTAAGGCTTTGTGTGTCTTGCGTAGACATCGTACGATTCGATTAGCCAAAAGTTATGCTCATACCTACATTGTTGTAGATACCGAGAAATAAGAAAAAGTATTTGCTTCAAAACTTTATTTTTATGAGCCGAAGCAGTATGTATGGTAATGCTAGGAGTATATAAGGCTTTTTGTGTCTTGCGCAAACATCGTATGATTTGATTAGCCAAAAAGTTTTGCTCATACCCACATTTTCGTAGATACCGAGAAATAAGAAAAAGAATTTGCTTTAAAACTTTATTGTTATGAGCCGGAGCAGTATGTATGGTAATGCTAGGAGTATATAAGGCTTTTTGTGTTTTGCGCAAACATCGTATGATTTGATTAGCCAAAAAGTTTTCCTCATACCCACATTTTTGTCGATACCGAGCAAGAAGAAAAAGTATTTGCTCTTAAACTTTTTATTCATGAGCCGAAGCAGTTTTCTGTGGTAATACTACGAGTATTACAGGCTTTGTGTCCTGCGCAGACACCGTAAGCCAAAAAGATTTATTTTATGAGCCTGAATATTAGCATTAAATCACAAAAGTGGGTACTAATTGAATGATTAAAACTGTCTTGCGGACTAGTTTCAGTAAACCGCTAATAAAACTGTTGGTATCACGGTAATATATACTATTTTAAGAGAAAAAGTAAATGTATCTTACATCTGTATATCCAATCATTATATTATTTCGATTGCAAACCCAAATATTTGGCTTTATTGCCAATATGTTCTGAAAATAAATGTTAGTTGCAAAGTAAAATCATTTACTATTGTTGTCACATGACAAAATTCTAGACTAAAAATAATGTTAACGTAGCTTTATTGGTCGGTGCCAAAGTAAGTAGCTGAAATAAAAAATATTTCTATTTCTTCTACTGATGGTGTCGGATATTATTATAACCGACAAAACCATTACTTTACATATGAATGATCATGTAATTTATTTTAATGTAACATGTAGTTGACTTAACAGGATAGAAAAATAATAAGCTTAAAAGAATTAAGCTACTATATTAAAATCTAGTGCCTCAATAAAAAATAGGTAGTTGAAAAATAACTCACCAGACAACCGCACGGGACGAAATTCAAAACGCCAATGAGGAATATTGACGCCGATACGGCGGAGGTGCTGCCAGGTGACATAACAGTGACATTGACAGTAGACATATATGGTAAGTAGAGGGTAGATTGTGTATACCGCCACGGGACAGAAGACGACACGTTATTCTCATATTTATAAAGGTTTCGAATAGCGGTACAGTGTTTTAATATATTTATTAGTTTAATACATTTTGCTTAAGTTTTATTGATATGTCATTTCCACTTCAATGATCTATCAATCTATACATCTAAGTATTTAACGCAATCAGCATTTGATATAACATTGCCATTAACTGTAACATTAACCTGGTCTTTCCGTCTTCCTTTACTAAATAGACAAAGTTTGGTTTTTGAGTATGAGATGTCCAAACCAATCTCTCCTAATAATGATGAAACCACCGTAATGCAGTTTTGCATATCTTCTTCACAAGTATGAATGTTTTTATTTTGTATATAATAAAACAAAGTCATCAACATATTGCAAGGCCTTTATGCTATCAAGTGATTGGCATATCCTTGATGTTATAATGTTGAACAAGAGAGGAGAAGTTGGGTCACCCTGAGCTAATCCTCTTCCAGTCCATCTCATCAGAGCACCATCTCCACCTTCCTTGTCAATCATTAGGCATCTCATTTTCAGAAACTCAAACAGGTATTTACAAAGCTTAGTTCCCACTTTCAGTTCATCCAACAAGAGAACAAGTTGGTCTATTAAAACATTATTATATGCACTATCTATGTCTAGAAAGCATGCAAGAGTAGGTGTATTTTTTGTAAAACAATTTGTATTCCCAGCATAAGTCTTACTATACAATCAACACTTGACTGACCCCTACGAAAACCGGAAGTAGTTTGACCTAAAAGTTTGTGTTTCTCAATATACCACTCCAGTCGTTTAAATATCATTGTATGAAATATTTTACAAATACATGAGATTAATTAAATAGGCCTAAAATCTGGTAATACTATTATTAATATTCTTTGGCTTAGGAATAGCTATAATTTTGATAATACGCCATTGATCTGGTATCGATGCATGCCTAAATATTAAATTATAAATTCTTAACAAGTTACCTGCTAGAGGCAGGTGAAAAATCATGGAATTTGTAATACAATCTTCACCTGGTGCTGTATCTTTCTTTTTTAAGCAGTTGTTGAATTCCTGCAGAGAGAAATCACTCTCAAGCTGAAAATTCTCCGAGTTAAATGATGGGGTAGAAGGTTCTACAGAATCAGGTGCCAACGATTGCAGTAACAGTTCTTTCTTTTCATCTGGTGCTCTGGTCTGACATTTACTTGCACCTTTTACCCAACGCATCTTCCTCCACATTTCAGAACAGCTTGTTGTCTCATTAATTTCTTTGCAGACTGCAACTGCCTGATTTTGCCTGTCTTATACATTTTTTTGTATCTGCTATACTTCTATTTAGGTTTACAAAATTATTAGGTATTGGATTTTTTCTAAATTGTTTAAGAGCTAATCGACGTTTTGCAACAGCATGTGATACAGATGGACACCAATAGGGTCCATCCATTAGGTTTGAATATTTGAAACGGGTTCTTACTGATTTTAATATTAGGTATACTTTGATCGGCAGCATTGTTTATACTTTCAATAAAAAAATTATTCATTTCCTGTATGTTGTAATACGACATAATTAATCCTAATGTTTATTTATTCATATTGGTCAATATTATACTAATGTATAATGCCATAGTAAATTTTTTATTCAATCTATTTCTATAATAGACATTTATATAATAACTGAATTATTAATTTCACTGCTTCAAGTATTGCTAGCATAATTATATATTAACTTATTTTGTTAAAAAAAGTTGTTTACCTATTTTTTAATTTAATTATAATTTCATCAATTATTAATGTATTTAACTGTAGCATTTGCATGTACAATATATGTTCTTGTGTTAAATTTTTAAGTGTCAATGAATAAATTATTAAAAATATTTTTATTACTCATGGCGCAAGTGAAACCACGTGGTGCAACAGCTAGTTTAAATAAAGCGGTAGTTAATCACCATCAAGTAGAAAAATCTTTACTTATTCAATATTATTAATTATGATTAAGAATTAATAATTAATAATAAATTGATTCTAGTGTGTTTACCATCCCCTACCTCAACACTTAGGGGAAGGTGAGTTATAATGATCCCCTTAAGGGAAAAACTTAATTGTGGCTAAAGTTGAAGGCAAAATTGCAAGATTTCTATTGTTGGAGGTAGTGAATTTACTTAACTTTGTAACTGCATACTTATTTTTTATTATATGTATGTAGTTTTTTGTATGAGAGGTTTTTATTAAAGTTTTGTAAAGGATTATTTTATACACACCTATGTTTAAAATGATCTCTGGGGTAGGGGTAAAATAATCCCAGGGATCATTTTATACCATAACTTAATGAATATCAGTGAAATAAAACACTCGGCTGTGTATTTTAATCATATGTATTGTTTATAACAATTTAAGTATGTAAGCAAGTTACACAAAACTTTTGCAGACTTCTAGTTTCATTCGAGATCTTTTTTTTTGTAATTATCTACTACTCAATCAACAAACTTTGCAACAAACTTTTAAAAGGCTTGCAAAATTAACAAAATGCCTATTAAGCAATAGGTAAACAAATAAACTCTTCTTCTAAATAAAAAATACACAAATAATACTCACCCCTATCAAAGGTTTTTTATCAACGTCAAATTGCAATAGAAAAATCAACTCTTCGCTTAAAAAATAATAATTTTCTTATCAGGAACTTAGAAATAGACCCTATAGCCTTAATTTTTTTTTACACTATCAAATTAATTACTAGAAATGCAAATATCACAAGTAATGTCGTCTTCAATGTCACTATCTACTCCCGCACAAGCCTCATGTCCCCATTTAAGACACACAACGCACCTAATCCACCCTTCGCCTTTATTGTCTTTGGAGTAGCTTTCAGTACAGAAGAGGCATTCGGTATTATACGTTTCAGAAGAATCTGACTCGTTTTGCTTTTTTTTTGCCTTTTCTCATTCCGCCTTTTTTTCCTCTCTCGACTCCTTTTCCTTTATCTTTCTGTTTGTTGGTCACTGTTTTTTTTATTTTATTCGCTTCCTTAAGGGCTTTTCTTTGTTCTATATGTATCTGTTTTCTTTTTGGCTTCCTCTTCAAGGTATTGTTTGTAGGGTGTGCTGGTCAGTACTGATATGTCTACTCTTATTTGTCTTGCACCCGCTCTGTTTCCAACTATCTTTGGTGTTGGTCGTACTTCCCTGGGTGTAACAACACCAAAAGATGTGGATGGAAGACTAACAGCCAAAGCTGGAGGTAATCTTCCAGAAGATTCAGACGTTGAGGTATTTTTTGGGAAGGATGGTGCTTGCCGCGATGACTGGAGATTTTTGAGTCGATCATTGGAGTCGAAGTTTGAAGTGGAGACAGGTGTTAAATGAAGGGGTTCTTGGACATCCACTTGTAATGGTTGTAGTGTTTCAGTTACTGGATTCCTCGCTTGAGGAGAAGGTATATGCACGGTTTCGCTAATGGAGGACTTGACGTCCCAGGGATCGCAATGGGAGGTTCTACCAAGTTATTGTCAACATCCATTTCAGTCGTTTCAGCTGCAATGAAGTCCACATTAGTGAAAATGTCAGGGTTGAACGGATATATTCCTGTTTTGTTGAATCCATTCATACTATTCAGTGGAACTGCTGCTTTTCGATAGGTCTCTGTAAAAATTTTCGCTATTTGAAACACGGTTACCACTCTTCCAGGATTGTTTTTGCACTGATCCACCCATTGTCACTGCATGCTCCCCAAAATCCAGCAGGTGCACCATCTAGGAGTTCAGGTTTCATACGCTTTCTAGCATATATTAGCATCGGAGGTACAAACACTCCAGTTGCGAAAACACTTTTGTAATGATATTGACGAAAAACACGCAGCGACACGTTCCGTTCTCACTGACTCGAGCGAGGTGACTGAATGACTAACGAATGGCGCCACTGGTCGCCGGTAATCGTTCTAGATATACGCACACAAGCTCATTTCCCATTCTGCCCCGAGCTTCATTTTGCCCCGAGTTCCCCTACTTAATAAATAATTAAACACATGCAAATATAAAAAAAAACCGACTTCACCGCTCTATCTTCGGAACCATTATCAGATTTAATGTATTAAACATGCATTATTGATGATAACTCTCAATAATCATAAAAATCGGCTCACAACGAAAAAAGATATGAGGAAGAAGATAAAAATGGTCAACATAGCGCTTCATATGACCCACAAATGCCTCAAAACTATTTGACAGGCGATTTGTGGTATCCACAAGAGCCTTGCTGACATCTATGCGAGACTGCTATATTGCAGCTAGCCTTTGACCAGAGGATTCAAACTCTTTCATCTCTGATAAAAGTATAAACAACTGATTCACCACCAATAATCTCTGTCGAACTCGCATAATTTTAAAAAATTTAAACAGATTTCACGTTATGAAATTAATTAAGATTTATGTATAATTTTACCATTGGGTATTGAAGTGCAGAAATTAAGGCGGCGCTTACGAGGCCTTTGAACAACATTCTCCCTGCAAGTATTAATTGGTCTAATTATATATAATACCAAAGTCTTAATCAGAAAATCACAATGTTATATAGCGGGCTCTAAAGTTATCCCGAGATGGTGGAACTGGCTCCAGCTAATTAACCAATAGATATTTAGTACCTAGCCTAGAGCCTATTATAATGAAATTATAAACTATAACACGAACTACTTATTTCACTCACCCATTGTTATTGTCGGACACCACATTTTCATTTCTGAAAAATAATATTATTTAACTCATATAAGGTACTCACATAAGGTTTTAACTCATAGCACAGTTTTATCACCTCACTATTTTGTTCATTGCAACTTGCTTAACTTACTTAAAATATTATATTCTGCGATGCCTGGTTCACTGAAAATGAAAAGTAACGTTTATTTATAACCTAGAGTTGGTTTTAAATGTTATAAAAGTGTACTGCACATAGTATTTTAATACTAATACATACAGTTATTTTATCTGTGTCCTCATCAATGCCAGTTGTAGCTTCGAAAGGGGCTGGATCAAGTGCAATGTCATTAGATAACCAAATTATAAAAATAGTATCAGTAGAAGATAGTATGTAACTACACGTACACAACTATAACCAAGTAAATCGTATTTGCTTATCTAGATATCAAGGGGGTTTGCCTGACTGGCAATGGTGATGTACACCCTCCTAAAATACCATAAAGGCGTTCTTCAAGAGGTGTCATTAACGCCCTTGTAGTAGGTCCTCCACCAGTGCCTGTGAGCCCTTGTTTAATGGACCTTATTTTAGCCATGATCCTGCTCTTGTATTGGTTATAGTACTTGAAAACATCAGTTTTAATGTCATTCAGGGATAATTAGGAATTTTTCTTCGGTAGCTAAATATTTGTGTAAAACACAGTACTCAGGGACGTAAAGAACGATCTAAGGTCACAGATAGTGTAATTATTTGAATAATTATTGGAAAAGAATAGTCGCTTTGACTAAGTTTCAGCTATTACAAAATACAATGGAGATAAAACATTTTCCTTAATTTTATTTTCATAACTTACCTTCTTCCACTGTTATGGCGGTCTTTGAGCGCCAGGAAATTCCGAGTTTAAAATTTCGGCGCACTTCGTCCACAACTTTTTGGTGAGTGCGTTTCCCTCCTTTCCTGACACTCTCAAGAGCCAAGGAACGGTGCGCCTCCATAAAATCTTAAAGTAGTTCAAGCTAGCGTGGAGAAACGTGAGGCGGTATTTTTTCCGATTATTACCTAATAAGTTTTAAATTACGCGCTAGTAAAAGTTAGTGCTGCCAGTATGCATTGTTTAATTTCTCATATTTCTACCGTTTCAAAACATAATACGAGGGGGCGTTTTTAAGTTCACGGAATGGGGGACAAGGACGGATGATAAAAGGTGTAAATTATTTATCTTTTTCTATATACTCTCCTGCAAGACGAATACATTTTTGTGATCTTTCGATTAATTTATTTATACCGTCATAAAAAAAATATTTTTAATTATCGGCAAAATACGAGGAAACTGCGTCCTTAACTTCTTCATCGGTGTGTACCGTATTGGGCGAGACGGTACATCCTTGTACCGTCTCGCTCTCGCACCCGTTATCAGGAACAGCGCGATAACATCTGGTAATGCGCAAACGTATAAATTGCATAGATCGATCCATTTTCACCTTGCATTCAAGTTGTTCACAAATTGCGCCACGACAGAGAACAGCAAGATCCGAATATCAGAGAAGTCATGACGAAAGTATCAACGGGATCGGTAGGACTGTTTCGCCAGCGAAACCCGAACGCGTGCTGATCCTCCGGGCGGATATTGACCCTCAAAAACATGTCCTTGATGACACCTGTTACTGCTGTAATATTTTCCCTAAAGCGCAGCATAATACCAACCAAGGATGGCAGCAAGTCCGGTCCCGTATATAAATAACTCTTGAGACCCTTACCGTTCACTTCGTCCGTGGCATCGAAAACCAATCTCAACTTCG
Organism: Lomographa bimaculata; assembly: GCA_948107665.1. Lineage (NCBI taxonomy): Eukaryota > Metazoa > Arthropoda > Insecta > Lepidoptera > Geometridae > Lomographa > Lomographa bimaculata. The sequence goes on along the minus strand of OX403602.1, from coordinate 4,011,685 downwards.
TTTTGTTCGGATTGTCCACCCCAAAATGTGATAAGTACCATGTCCTCGACGCTGTGGGGACAGCCGAGATTATCATTTTCTAATAAATATTTAATGCGTTCCCTATACCTACTGTCGATGCTGGATGATTGTTACCATCTGCCAATGATAGTAAAGATGGTGATCTGGGAGATGAAATCAGTGGTGGATGGTGAGTTTCGTTAGTGATGGTCAGACCGCTATTATCATCTGGATTCAGACAAGGGCCTGGGTGATCTGCTTGCGTGGGATGTTGACGGGCAATTTCCTCAGGTAAGATTGCAATGCTGTCTGAATTTGTCGATGAACTTGTCTGATAAATTTGCACGGCAGCAAAATCTTCATCACTGAAAACCAGTACATCAAGAGGCCATATTCCTGTCTTTTCGAATGCTTGAGTTATGTTTTGTGTTTCCATTAAAGGACTCGAAATATGCCTTTTTCACTAATCCAGAAATATCGTAGATGTTGAGGGCTTTTCCCGGGTTAGACAAGTGCTAGTCGTTGTATGCAACCTTTAATTTAGACTTGAAGGGTCCAAAAACAGCCACGTCTTAAGGTTGGAGTCGGTGTGCAGTGTGCGGTGGGAAAGAAAGGTAGACAATCCCATTATCGCGAGCAAAATTTACGGCTTCTAATGTGGTATGGCACTCGTGGTTATCACACAGGAGTAAAATTCAGTTGTCTACAGAGCAGAGTGTATGCTTTTATATGTGCTTGAGAATCTCAATGAAGATTTCCGAGTTAATCCAGCCACTTTTTGTTGCTACTCCCAAGCTGCGTTCTGGAGCACCTTTGATAAAGTGATCTTTATAGTGTACTCTATGAAACGCAAATAATGGAGGGATTGTGTTTCCGCTCGCTTAAATTATGCCACCAAAAGTAATTAATTCTCCTCTTTCTGCGGCAACGACTTGTCCTATTTGTTTTTGAGTTTTGTCTGCCAATACTTTCGGTGTGGAGTGGGTTAGTACAGTCGATACACCCGATTCATTAAAGTTGTAAATCCGATCTCCACTGAATTTGTATCTATCATAAACGGCTTTGAGCAACGATCTTGCCACACTGGTGTTCTCCGGTTTTCGCAAACTTATATTTGGGTTTCGTTTACGAAAACCATGCAGTCAATCTATTCCAGCCATCTTATTATGACTCCAGTTATATGGATACGCTAACTGGTTTATGGTGTAGAGCCTGATAACAATAAAGTTAATTACTAAAATACATACCAACTTCTCCTACTAATGGCAATGTTTCTGTGCCATCACCCATTTCTTGCTTCTTTGAATAATTATGCTGTCATAAAATATCCCGATCTGAAATATATGACATGGTTAAAAACAATGGCTCAATCTAGAAAGAAAATACATTTATTTATGACACACACAAAATTACACTAAAAAACAGACAGCAAAATAAATAAAATAAATCCCAAAAATATAAGTTTATTTAAATAAAGGAATAGTGTCATGAATATAGGTCACGACTCAGCATACGACTATGGTTAGAAAGGTCTAACTATATCTCATCATCAAATAGGCCTCTTCCTTTGAGAGAATACTCAGACACAGCTGTGTAAATTTAATGGGCTGCGTTATTCACTATTAAAATTGACTCTCCAAGTAAGCCGGTTTTTTATTACCATTTGTAATGCTCATCAAACTAATATTTGCCTTGGCTGGGGATCTAACTCAGAACTGATATATTACTACAGATTTGATATACTTGCATGATTTAATTTTATTAAAACTAAACACTAACTTTCAAATAACAACCTCCAGCTGGTACGAGAGGAACACCATGAGCTATTTCGTCGTCCGTCAGCAAACACGGGTAGGAGTATTGAAGCTTTCGGCTGTCTTCGTCGAACTGTTGACTATCGAAATGTTTCTCACAGACACGTTGCCTAAGCAACTGGTCTTTGGTGTATATTATCAGCAGTGGGTTTGTTGAGTACGAGGCTTAGCCACAAAGATCTTAGTCCATCATTCTTTGGAAAACAAAAAAGCCGGTGCGTATCACCTGTTGCAGTGCACCCACCAACACAGCACTTTAACGGTCTCATGACGATATAATATTCACACTACTAGCGCACAGAAGTCTTTCTTGCAAGCACAATATCAAACAACGCAGAGGAGTTATGGTATCAAGGATCTCATCTCAGCAAAAATGCGAGGAAATACACAAGAACACATGCATTCGACTCGACGTTGTTGACTTGACTCGTTTGTTTGACATATATATTTATTATTTTGGCAGCACAAAATAGCGGAAATGTGTTAAGCGATAGTGATGCCAAAACGGATTACTTTAAAACAAAGCTGTCACAGGCCTGATTCCACGTGCCAAAAGCAGCAATCTTGGCTCACTTCCATATCTGTAGAATTATTCTCATCCTCATCTCTAAAAAAACGGCACAGTCATGACTCTAATGTAACTCTGTTCAACTGCTACAAAATTGAATAGGGATATAGTTAAATCATGAAGTAGAACATAGGATATTTATTTATCTTGACTATTATGAATTAATAATATTTGTCAACAATGAATGAATTGTTGATGTTAATATTTATAATTAAATAGTTCTACTTCGTAGTTACCTGATAATAGATCAATAAACATATTGTACAATGTACAGCGTAATATTTTAATTTTTGCTGCCTTTTTTGGCTTGTAATGTAGACAGCGATGTCGATGAAGGCATCTTAATTTATTTTTAAAACGGCCATTGCACATCTCCACTACATTTATGGCTTTAGCATGGCTCATTATACGCTGCCTTAGCTGCACCTCTAGGTGCCATTACAGGTGTCATGACCCATGGTTGAAGTGGGTATCCTTTATCTCTGTTAACATTTTTTTTTATTTACTGTTATAACTACACTACTAGCTGTAGGCTACTACCGGGGTCCATAGGTGGCGGATGATGGATCGGCGGTAAGATATTACCGCTCGCTGCTTCGGCAGTCCCCGACCATACAACAATTTTTCAGCTACCTTGGGCTCATGGATGCGAACGTCCTCACGAGGCCAAGGTAGAACAGCCGACATCAATGCAGGATGGTAGCTCAGGGCGGCGGCGGAAGAGTACCTAACATTTAAGGTACCAACGGCGGCGTTCACGAGTCTAGAAAGATGGCTTACTGCGTACCCACCAACCAGCAGTAGACAAGCGTGGTGGATTAACTGTCTAACCCCTTAACCTTTATGACTAAAGCGACAAAGAATAGGCCTCGAGTGCCCGGCGGCTGTAGGGGAGGCGCTGCTGATGACAGTAGGCAAGCATTTCCTGGAGCCTTGAGGCCACATAATCTCCGGGCGGCAACTTCAAACTGTCAGACGACCATGGCTACACAAAAGGATACAGAAGGATTAAATATTTTTACTTTTAATGTGCGCACTCTTAGAACTGAAGAGAGATTAATAGAGCTAGAAAATGCCTTAGAATGTTTTAATTGGGACATCGTAGGGTTATCAGAAGTTAGGCGGGATGGTGAAGACACCATAGAAAGAGCCAACAATATATTTCACTACGTTGGAGGAACGGGAAGTCGATATGGCGTAGGTTTTCTGGTGGCTAAAAGATGGAAAAATAACATCGTAGAATTCATTTCATATTGCGACAGAATAGCTTTATTAAAATTTCGGGTCAGCGAAAACAAGATACTGACTCTTATCCAAATATACGCCCCTACGTCAACGCATCCTGATCCAGAAGTCGAGGATTTCTATGACCTCCTTAACAAGGCTTGTGATGAACACAGAGGGGCCTGGAATCTTGTCATGGGAGATTTTAATGCAAAAATAGGTAAGAGACAACAATTAGATAATCACACCATAGTAGGACCACACGGATTGCGAGACAGGAATAATCGCGGCACACGTGTTTTACAATTTGCATTTGGACAAAATTTACATGTTAGCAACAGCTATTTTTATAAAAAACTACATCGACGCTGGACTTGGCAATCACCAGATCATGTCACCAAAAATGAGATCGATTTCTGTCTCTTTACAAATAAACGGATAATAAATAATGTTGAGACTATTAATAGCTCACGTTTTAGTTCAGATCATCGCCCATTGCGAATAAAAGTAAAATTCGACTTTAAAATTCTACGTTATCAAATGATTAAAAGAACTATGAAAAAAATAGATAAACCTACACTCATTGCTCATAAAGATTTGTATCATATAGAATTAAAAAATTGTTTCAGTCTTTTAGACAAAGAATACTCTCAAGATATAGGCAGTCAATTCAATAACATCAAAGAATGCATCCAAAAAGCCAGCTCTAAAATTAAATTAACAAAGAAAAAAGAGAGAAAACTAAGCAATAACACAAAACGACTAATTGAAGAAAGACAGAAATTTACTTATTACTCACCAGAATACACAGCCAAAGACAGGGCTGTAAAACGAAGCATCCGGAAAGATATCAGGGAACATAACAATAACCTAGTGCAGGCGGCATTAGAAAATGCTATGTCTTTTAAAAAAGCCAAACAAGCAATGAGTACAGGACGATCAGCAATAGTAAGCTTAAAAGACGCTACAGGTATTAAACGAGGAGACAAAGAGCAAATACTACAAATCAGTACCAGTTTTTATAAAAACCTTTACTTCGACGATTTGATTCCCCAACAACCTGATAACCCATATTTTCGCTCCGAAGACATTGCACCGATTACAGGTTTTGAGGTTCATCGTGCATTGAGCCTAATGAGGTAGAACAGATCACCAGGCGAAGACGGTATCACGACTGAATGTTTCAGATTGGGAGATCCAGTTATTATTCCACACCTAATTTATTTAATGCAATTTTAGACTCAGGAACACTACCAAAGCATTTTTGCCATTCTAATATCATCCTTTTACATAAAAAGGGCGATAAGTCAGATATTGGAAATTATAGACCAATAAGCCTTGTCTCACACGTATACAAAACCTTTATTAAAATCATAGAAAATAGGATCTGAAAAATTAGACAAACATCAAACAGCAGAACAAGCAGGGTTTCGCCGTGGTCTTTCTACCACTGATCACTTGCAGTCGATCAATCAAGTCATCGAGAAACATGTAGAGTATAATTTGCCTTTGTATCTGTCTTTTATTGACTACTCTAAAGCATTTGACAGCATAAACCATTCATCAATATTTGACGCGCTTAGAAATCAAGAAATAGATACTACCTACATCCAAATTTTGAATAATATTTATCATAATAGTACTGCATCAATCAAATTAGATATTACAGGACCATCTTTTTTAATTAGAAAAGGAGTGAAGCAGGGTGACCCGCTGTCTCCTAAGTTGTGTAACGCCGTGTTAGAGGAAGTTTTTAAGAAGTTGTCTGACAGCTGGCAAAATAAAGGCATTGTCGTTGGTAAAACAAGGTTAACCAACCTCCCTTTCGCTGATGACATTGTACTATTTTCTAATTCAGCTTCCGAGTTACGCATCATGCTCGAAGATCTGAGCAAAGCAAGCTTCGAGGTCGGACTTCGTATGAATATGACTAAAACCAAACTGATGACCAACAGCGTTCGACGCAATACCTATGTTGAGGGTGTGGAGATTGAATATGTTCATGAATACGTTCATGAATACTTGTATTTGGGACAAATTGTCTCTTTCCAGGCGAGGCAAGACAAAGAGGTTGCTAGACGCACAGAAAACGCCTGGAGGAGCTTTTGGTCCCTTAAACAGCTAATGAAAGGAACTCTTCCTCTAACCTTGAAGAAAAAAGTCATGGATATGTGCATTCTCCCCATCCTCACATATGGAGCACAAACATGGTCCTTGACATGTCAACAGAGGTCCGCTCTCGAGGTTTGCCAACGAGCTATGGAACGCAGTATTCTTGGCATCAAACTAACCGATCGCATCCGCAACACTGTAATACGCTCCAAAACACAAATTGCAGACGTAAGTAAAAAAGTAGCTATGCTGAAGTGGGATTGGGCAGGACATATCTGCAGAATGCCGGATGAACTTTGGGCCAAGTCAACAACAGTGTGGGTCCCACAGAACCGAACTCGGCGTCGCGGCAGACCAAGGAGGAGATGGCGGGATGACCTTGACTCTTACCTTGAAGATTGGTCATCCTTAGCACAAGATCGCGATAAGTGGCGAGAGGGTAGGGAGGCCTTTGCCCTGCAGTGGGACACTGAAGGCTAATAATAATAACTACATAGTATTGTATATAAAAATATATGAACTTAAGTAGGTAGATAGGGTATTTACCTAATTAACCACTTGTCTCTCACACCTTGTACAAATTGATTTTTTAAATATTTACACACGTTTGATGCCCTCCATATAGTTGCATCATGGGTTGAGCCCGGAAAATTGGGGTTCAAGGCAATTATTTTTCCCTTTGCACTGCATACCTAAAAGCACAAAAAATAATTTTTACTATAGTTAGGTACAAAGTTACAGTATACAATTATTTTTTTTTGACAAATAATACTATTTTCTAACAAGGAGCTCAGTAGACTTGGTGCAGATTTATGGAATGTACACACCATATAGATGCATACCTTATATAGGTAAGTATATGAAGAAATGTAGAAAACTTAGATAAACATATACGTAAGTATGTTAGAAGATCATTTTACTCACAATTTGACAGTTAATACTGTAGAATCCTTTTCTGTTCTGATGCAGTAGGGTGATGTATTGGTGGTTTAGCTATTGCTATTTGAGTCCCATCCACTGAACCGAGGGTGTTGGGCATATTATAAAGTCCTTGAAAGCTGAAACAAGCCAATAAGCTTTATCTATAAACAAACATTCCATGAATTAAAAAATCTACTATAATTAAATGAATAAAATTGCTAGTTTACCTACAATATGATTTAATTTACTTACTCGGCTTTAGCACATTCTTTTTCTGTTGTTGATGTAGTGAATTTGATATGCAGTGGTGTTAGTTGCTCAACAATTGCATCTGTTACTATAGTTAAACATCTGCTCACTGCTGGTTGACTTAAACGTAGAAAATTATCTAGGCCAACAGTGGCCTGGTAGCTACCTTGAGCGAAAAACTCGAGTGCTGCTAAAATCTGCAGAGGTAGAAAGGTAAGGTTGGTAAATATTCTTTAAATACTATTGTGGTGAAACTACAGATTACCTAGAAAAGTTCAAGTAGGTAGGGTTCTTACGCTATCGTAAGATCCTTAAATTAATCTATGTCCATAAGTGATATCTAGGCCCTTAGTTGGTAGTCTATAGGTACTTTTTGCAAACTTTTATATATTTTGGGATGTATCCTTCTTCAAGTTGCTGATTGCTCAATGATTCTATTAAATTTATAGCTCCAGATTTGGGAAGTCTAAATAGTTTTTTAAACTTTTCTTCGGGCACATTAAATGGATTGGAGTGATCACGCAAGTTTTCCAAACGGATTCTTTCGCAATAGTTTCTGAAAATTGTAAGACCTATGTAATGACTGCTTCGATGATATATTAAAAAACCTTAAGCACTTAATATGTTTTGAGATTACAAAGTAATTTACCTTTCTGTCGTATTCACAATAGCCGCAATCACATATTCCTCCATTATAGACTTTGTAGGTCAGTTATTTTATTTTCTATTTATATTATTATATTTTGTATGTTGCAGATTTATTTTTTTTGGCGTTAGTGCGACGTCACATAACATGTTTGCTTACTATGGAACTAAATAGCAAAGCGTTTTTACAATTTACATCTAATTTATAAAAATCTTGTAGAATAGACTGTCTTTCTTCTATATTAAATTTGCTAGAGCAATCTATCCTACAGTTTTCATGACATAGTACTCCTTCTTTTATTGTTTTCCGTGGCATAACCGTGTTTTTGTAGGACACGTATTCATCTCCCCTTTCCCGTGCTAAAGTTTTCTTGCACGTTTTTTTTATTTGTTTTCTTTGAGTGGGAACTCTTTGCGTTTACGTGATGTAGCTGGGGCCTCTTCTATAACGTTCCTTTCTGTGTTTTGCTGCGTTCCTCTTATTGTTGATGGTAAGCAGTGTTGCCAACAAGTCGGGACCTGGTGTCGCCCATTTTCAGAGCTTGAGTAGCCTAAAGTAGCCGAATTTGAAATGAGGTAGCCTAAAGTAGCCCATACGCCGAAACTAAAATAAAAAACAGTTTTTTAACTATTTATTTATTTATATACACTCCGATTCTGCTTCATCTGCTGCGAGCAATAGCAAAGCATCCAGAATAACTTCGCCGTCGTCAACATTTACTGTGGATGCTGTGCTAGTGCTGGCGCAAGCTCCGCTGGAATCGTACATTTTTCTTCCTGCATGTAAACTTATCATATGATTGCTTGGTTCAAAGTTGTTGCAGCAAATGCTTCTGACATTCATATGTGTACGAATTCTTAGAATGGCGATCAGCATGGGTAATTGCATTCTGTTTCTTAATTTTATCTTTATCGTACCCATCACGCTGAAAATTCTTTCCACGACAGCATTACTTAAAGGTAATGAAAGACAACGCAAGGAAAACTCCGCTAAATCCCAGTTCCACGGGTGCTCGAGTTAGCCAACCTGTAAAATAAAAGTGTGGGTTAGTTGGAGATTATTAATATTATCATATTAATAAACCCTTCGCCTAGAGGTTTCGCCCGCGTTTGAAATTTCGGTTAATGTTTCATATTTATTCCCTGTTAGTTTGACTGTTCCATTGCTTCTATCTCCAGTTTCTGTTGATCCCTCTTTAATTGTTTTTTGATCTATAGTTGATGTTCCGGAGGATTCATCTTCAGTTGAATTAGACGGCATTGACTGGATCCCTAGAAAAGAAACAAATTATAACTATTTGATCCGGAAATCATTAAATCATTTGAGGAGAAGTAAAATAATTTTTACTTACATGAAATATTGAGGACGATCAAGCACAGGACTACTAGGAAATTTATGCGCGACATTGTGAGCTCACTGAAGTTCAATTACTAATGAAGTTTCCGCGAGTTTCCTGGTTTTATACAAAAGTTTATAGGCATATTCTGTATGAGTAATATCAACTGATTGTAAAAATTATTGTGACTCATCGGCATTTCAACTTTGCACTAAAATTACTAATTAGTTGATAGAAGTTACGATCTTAGGTGGGCAACCAAAATTAGTATATGCTTCAATCTTGATTGTTTCCGCTGAAAGTCAATACAGTGAAATGTTGATTGTCCTTCAGTAAACTTGCTGTCAGGTTTTTTAAGTAAAACTATTTTGATTTGATAACTTCTTTGAAGGTGAATTACCCAGGATAAGGATAGTAATGAAAAATAGAATTATTTTCCCTTAAAGGGGATTTTGAGACTTATAGCGTCAAAATCCCCACTAGCCCAAATTTCCACAGTAATGGGGATTATGAGACTAAAAATCCCCATTAAAGGGGATACCTAATGGGGATTTTGACACTAACCCTCTCAGGTTCCGGAGGCAAATCAGTTCCAAGAACGCGTGTTACTTTCAATCTCAGCTCTAGGTAACCGATCATTGTACACTCGTCGTTTCAGTTGTGGTAAAACCAATATTTGAGCAAGATCTTTGAGTAAACCGTGCTCTAAGAATATCAGGCACACCAGTGCATGCCTTATACAAAGCATAGGCGTTGATTCTACTCAAATCCAAAACTCTTAATAAATTGCGAGAGGCCAGCGACGAGTTCATTAGAACACTTTTTGTTGATTGATTGAAATGAATAATTGGAACACTTTTTGTAGATAGGATCCAATATATATATATACAAAGAGACAGACGTCGAGTAAGCAACGTAGCCGCACGCCATCACAAAGGTCTGATTCCGCTACAGATTTCAGCTACAGGAAGTTTCTGCAGTGCTGGTATCTTCACAAATTTGGCAGCGAAGCGAGAAAATGCATCCGTCCGTGTGACTACAAATCGGGAAACGCGACAGGCGGTCGATAATGGCGACTGAAGATTGCCCTCCCACTACTGGTCGCCTATTTGTAAGTGATATCATTTCAAAGGTAGAATTTCTTGTGGACACTGGATCTGATTAGTGCGGTTTACCCCCGGTCTGCACTTCGTGAGCAACGCGCCAAGACGGACTACTGAGTGCTGCTAATGGATCGCCTATCAACACCTACGGCTACATACAGCTTAACCTTAATTTAGGTCTGCGTAGAGATTTTTTAGCCGACGACGTTACAAAACCAATAATAGGTGTAGATTTTTTGTCGTACTTCAACCTTATTGTCGACATTAGAAACAAAAGTTTGTTATACGGCACTATGAGTTTGTTTACTGTAGCTAAAGCAAAAAGTAGTAATAGTCTCATTTCAAGCGCCAAGGTCGTGACTGGTGACAGTAAGTATCATAAAATGTTGACTACGTTTCCAGAAATTACACGTCCAGCAGGCAAACCACACACTGTTAAACACTTAACTGTCCATCACATCCACACCACTCCAGGCCCCCCAGTAGCTTGCTCTCCTCGCAGAATTGCTCCAGATAAATTAAAAATTGCTAAAGGTGAGTTTGAGGCGATGTAGCCCCCAAAAAGCTGGGCGACCCTGCGGTGATTATAGTTTATTGAATGCGAGGACTCCCTGATAAAAACCCCATCAGACACATACAAGGTTTTGCCTACAATCTATCTTGATCTAAGGTATTTAGTACAATAGATCTCGTTAGTTATCCAATGGATACCTTATCCATTATTATTATACAGAATTATTATACAGAAGTCAAGGCCTCGCGTCATTTCGTCAACAAACCTTTGGAAAGTTTGTCCTGCATTACGCAAGCCAAACGTCATAAACGGAAATTCGAAAAGTCCAAAGGATGTTGTGATGGCGGTTTTGGGTATATCCGGTTGAAAGACCGGGATCTGGTTACGAGCTGCCTAAACCCAAGCCGGTATGGGCAGCTCGGAGTATAAATCTCCTGTTAAAAATTCACCATTCCCAGTAATCTTCTAAGTTGCCTTGCAGTTTTTGGGAATTGGAATTCCTTTATTGCCTGGACTTTACTTTCCAAAGGTTTAGTTCCATCTTGTGAAATGTGATAGCCGAGAAATGTTACTTCCGTTGCTCCGAAGACGCATTTTGAGGTATTTATGAGCACACCATAATCCTTCATCCTGGTGAATAGCTGGCGAAGGTTCAATTCATGGTCTTGCTCTGATTTTGAAAATATCAGAAAATCGTTAATATATGGATATTATCCATATATTAACGATTTTCTGATATTTTCAAAGAAGATACGATATCCATACAACTGCATCAGCCAACCACTGCTCGTCAGTTAGAAAACTAATTTCTTGGCCTTTGCTTTCAAGATTTTTTTTTACTTCATCAAGCAACAAATAGAATCGCTTCAGTGTGGCTGCTCTGCTGAGCCAGCGAACGCGACTGAAATACACGATGTTTTCGTGATCAGAACCTACATCTGACAAAAAAGCCTGAAACTGTCTGTGATTCAGTCCTCTTGCGCGTATAAAATTAACTGTCTGCACTATTTTATCCATCACGGGTTTCAGTTTGAGTACTTTTGCACACAACTGTTCTTGATGTATAATACAATGATGCTGTATAATTTTGTGCGTAATGCTATTGCACATTAAAGCCACAAATCCATTCACTCTTCCTGTCATTGCTGGCGCACCGTCTGTAGTTAAGCCGCAAAGGTTTTCGATTTGAAGTTCAAATTTTTCTACGCAACTCTTTACTTCCATAAATGTCTTGTCCTGTAGTTGTATCTTTCATTGGACGCAAATCGAGTAATTCCTCGATCACAGTATAGTCTTCAGTCACTCCTCTCACGAAAACTGCCAACTGTGCTGTATCTGACATATCAGTACTTTCGTCGAGAGCGAAGCTATAGAATACGCATTTCTTCATTTGTGTTTGTAAAGACGATTCGATATCGTTGGCCATGTCATCAATCCTTCTTGCTATGGTTTGATGGGATAGGCTTGTATTTTTAACTAATGTTTTCTGCTCCGGACACGCTATCAATGTAAATATCTCCAAGCATTCCTTGACAAATTCTCCGTCCGATAGGGGTTTGCTTCGCTTGGCAATGACTTCTGCTATCATTAGAATTATCTTCTATTTGAGATTCACTATTAATATCGTAAATAATCTCTTCATTTGGTTCTGATTCATTGTAAGGCTGTGGAAATTCCCTACTTACAATTACATTGCAAGGAGAACTGCTTTTACAACTAACTTCACTTAAACTTATGTTATTAGGTGGCTTGAAAGATACATTAGACAAGGAATTATTAACATCGAGAGGTATTCCTTGATTTGGTACGAATTCATCTGCTTTATAAGGTTGAAGAAGTTTCCTTTCTACAAATTCACTACATTCAGAACCGCTTATGTGACTAATTTCGCTATAATTAAGATTAATAGGCTCCTTGACCGATGAATCGATCGAAACACATGCTAATGGCGTTAAATTATTCGAAGTTCCAAATTCATTGCGAAAAGAATCATCAGAACTGGTCTGCAACAAAAAAAAAGCTTATTATATTCTGTTGTACTTTACTATTGTTGCTTCGTAAATATGAAGGTAACAACTTGATTAGTGATATAAGTGTTGTCTATCCCTTGCTGAACATCAAAATTACCTATTCCCGATCTCAATCCTGAATTGGCGCTCGCAGATATTTTTAAGCCACCTAGAAGGTTTCTGACATGGCTTAAGGACTGCTTCGGCTTAGAGTGCTACTGCTTTTGGGATAACAGCCGTAAGCATATTATTATTAATGAATTAATGAAGTATTTTGGTTAAACTTACTTCGTGTCTCGGTGGAGTGTAATTAGAACATGTCGCAGAAAACTCAGATATTGAACCAGATTTTGAATCAGATAATTCCTGTAAACAGAGATACATACAATAAAATACATGATTAACAACACTAAAAGAAGAAATTGAAGATGAACGAGACATCATAGGTACTTTATTCTTTTTTTAAGAGCGACTAATGTAAAGTTAATGAATAGACAGCAGTAGCTATTAGGTATTTAGCTAGGCAAACTCGAACCAACACAGGCTGATGTGAACAAATATAAGGCTTTGAGTTTCCTGTTTCTATAGAGTGACGTCGAAAGGTTTTTACGTTTGTTAAATTCATAATTTGTGTCGGGTTACATTTATTTTTAGGTTGCTTTTTTTAATGTCAGATTCTTCATAATCTGTATCGTCACTTCTTGGATCTTCAGCGGGTACGTAGTCCTTGTCTTTCATTGAATCGTCAGAATCGTAATCACCATCATTAGATTTTGATGGTGATTGAGAAAACGTACAATTTTGTTCAGGACTCTTTGGCATTGTTTCATCACATATCAAATTTACTGGTTCCTGAGTTTGGTTTATATCCGGCAAGTATTTACCATTTGATAAATTAACAGATGTTTGTAAAGTTTCGATGGTATTAACTATATCATGAAAATGATGAGAGTTAATTGTCGTTTGTGTTTCACTGAATTTGGAAAATATTTCGGACGTCATGGAATGTTTAATGTTTAATGAACGTTTTAATAACAAAAGTTTTTTCATTATTATTTATGGATAATAATTGTGTGCCGGAAACATTCAGATCACATACACATTACACCCAGAACCAGAAGCACAAATATACCTTGGGAAGGAATTTGTGCTTCTGCCGGGAATCGAACCCAGGACCCACGGCGCAAAGGGCGGGCACATCTCCACTGCGCCAACTGGGTCGTTACTGTAGCTGTTGGGTGTGCTGGAATGATGGTTTGTTTGCTCGTTATGGTTTTCATGATTTGTTGCTAATTTTATCATCCTTTGAATCCTTTGAGAAACTCCAGGTCTGAAATAAAATATGATACCTCTAAACACATGTCAGTCATGAGATCACGCAAGCGGGAAGCATGAAACTTGGCGCAACATTAGACTATAGGTGGCAGAGACTATCAAAATTGAAATATGTTTGAGAACTATTGATTACATATTATACTATATCGCTTGACCTGCGTTAATTATGGTAAAAAGTAAGTAGCATCTATATGCTACATACTATAGGACAATATAAAATATAAAAGAAATCCGTAGTAGTTAAGCATTAAATGTTCAATATCTAACTGACTTTGAAAATTATTTCAATCGCAGAAGAAATACTATTTTTGAGTAACTTAACTAGCTGACCCAACAGACGTAGTCCTGTAGCCTATAACTTTCTTCATGAATCTAGTACTATCTTAGTTCACGAAAATATTTTTCAAATCCAACTGGCTGTTCCAGAGATTTACCAGTTCAAACAAAGAAAGATCTCTTTAGCTTTATTATTAGTATAGATATCTTGTCATAACAAATGTTTAAATACACAACGCGTGCTATTTAAAGGGAGTTTCCTAATAACTCTTTTTCCCACTTTTAAACCATTTAATAACTGCCAAACATACCCGATTTCAAGTCTCTACGATCATCCATCAAGCTGTAAGGCTGTGCGTTGTCTATCAGTCATTGAGTTTGATATTTATAGATATAGGTTAGCTACACCTTACGATTTCACAGAATATCGGAATAAAAAGTAGCCTGTGTTATCGTGCTATCTACATACCAAATTTCAAAAAAATCCGCCCAGCCGTGTTCGTGTGAAAGAGTATTCAACATACTCACACACAGAGATACTCACAAACTTTCACATTTATAATATTAGAGGAGGTAACAATCAAAACGTGATATGTCACTTGGATATGGAACCGGGAAAAATAAACATTTCTGATATTAACAAACTGAGTAAATGTTCATGAATTTTTTTAATGTTAAATCATGAAAATAGTTCTACTGACTTATATCATTATACTTTTATAGATAAATTAAGTATGTAACTTTTTTTTTTTTTGTTAAAAAATGGACAAAACATGTTATGTATGAACCACGTAGACAAAACACGTTTTGAACTGAAAACACGTTAATATGTTTCAGTCAAAATGTGTTTTGTCCATAGGTCTCAGCACATGTTTTGAACCTTAGATTATTTGGTGTTTTTGGTCTGTTTTAACAAAAAAAATACTGTATATATTTATGAAAATACTTTATTTTAGAATATTAATTAGTACAACTTAAATTCTCACACAATTTTCTTCGTCTAAGCAATCACAATCAGTCTCATTATCATCATCAATTGCAATGGATGGAGTATTGAAAAGAACTTCTTTATACCAGTTAAAACAGTTGTCACCTAGCTCTTGCCAGTTTCCAAAAACAGACTGCAGTAATTTGTCAACATCCTTCTTCTTTTCATCAGATAATGATCTGCTCAGAGGCAATGTTTTTGGTTGCATTCTGTTTAACATATTAACGGTGAATGACTTCTTGTTTAAACTTTGGTATGGTTCATTTCCTTCATAAATAAAGTTCTCCATTGCTTTGACCCTGACTGAATGTTTTTTATTAACCTCGTTTACTTTGAAGAAAAGCCTCTTCATATTGCTTATGTTTCTTAGGTCCTTAAAGTACTTCTTTAAACTTTGGGTATCTTTGAGATCCCAGTCTTGTCCTAGTATGTATAATTGTCCCAGTTCTTTATAAATTTCCATGTATTCTTCTTTTGTAGTAATAGTCGGTTTATTTCGCAACACTTTTTCAGCCCTGCCAAAAACTCTATCCGCAGGCAAAAATGAATGACCTCGGGTTGGAAAATGACTATGGATTTCCTTAAGAGATGTTCTTTGTGTTTGCAAAAAGTACATAATAGTACGTATTACAATATTATTTTTATTTTGAGAGACACATCCATCACTGAATAGTCTTAAAATACTGTGTGATTGGAAATCAGTATTCTGAAGGAAATGTAACAAAGCAGATGATATTTCTGTACTTCCCTTTTTGGCTTGTTCCTCAGACCAGCAGTAAAACTTTGGCTCCAATCCTTTTAAATCAACTTTGGCTCCAATCCTTTTAGATCACGTGACTTGAGAAATTTCAATAGGGTTCGGAAACATGCAGGACCTCGTGTCTGAAGATAGAAATTCTAAACCAACGAGTATAAAATCGAAGATTGACCATTTTAATTGGCATAAATTAACAGGCTGGTAGTATAACAATAGTATTTTATTTCCCACGGTTTTTTAAATAAATTTATTTCTAATAGAGCTAAAGTTCTTGATCAAGAGTGAATAGGTATCTTATAGGCAAGCGTGCTACATCTTCGGTCGCATCTTCACTCTCCATTAGGTGAGAAAGAAAAATCTTTTATTCTTATATCATTGATTAACCCGTTCGTCTAATTCGTGCTTTTGGACAAATGAATACTCAAAGAACATTGTTGTTTTGTGATTTTCTGCTTGGGAGTATCCAAAAGAGCATTGAGAAGACCATATTACTATTGAACTGTCCATTGGGTCAGTAAGATGCGCGTTCGCCGTCTAAGCAGGGGTATCGGGTTCGATTTGCAGCAGGAACACAAGTTTTCTTTCCAAGAATATTTGTGTTTCTGGTTCTATTTGTGTGTGAGATGTGAATTTTTCCAGCACCTACGACACAAGTCATAGAACTTTGTGTTTGGCTGTGAGTGTAAAAGCGTTTATTATTACTTAGCTCCAAACATATTTAGTCTTTGTGGTTTATAAAAACATAATGCTATTTATTTTAAGTGTCAATATAATTTCCTACTAGGTGTTTACATACTGTACCCAGTACTCTCACTTGAATAATATAAATTACATAAGTGATAAAAAATTATATAATAAGTATCTTCTAAGCAAGCATGCTTCATTTTCCACCCCATCATCATCTTCCGTCAGATGAGGACAACTTCTCACATTACTTGACACAAATCGTTTAATCTTATTTTGCCGATATCAGTCACCGACAGTGATTAACTATTTATTGATAAATAACATAACATGCTCGGTAACATTACAGTTGCTTTTACATTTGCCTAATGTTATTAATTTCTTATCATCAATTATACACATTGAATACCAACTAATTTGAATGTTTACTAGGTAAAATAAGACTACTAAAGTAGGTGTTACCTACCTATACTTAACGCTAAAAAATATCTTGTAAACTTGACACAAAATGCTTCCGAATGTTTGAAACAACTTCTGATTGGATTATAATAAAATTTAGAACATATTATATAATATTATGGCCTTAAATAGGATAATAATATGACGACCCAGTGGCGCAGTGGGCAGGTCTCTGCCCTCTCTTCGCCCACGGCGCCCAGGCTGGGTATGAATCCCTGCAGGAGTACAATTTTACTTCCCAAGGGACATTTGTACCTGTTATCAGTTCTGGGTGTGATGAGATGTGAATGTTTTGGTTTACTCCCGTGTGAATTCATGCGTTCGTTCCTACATCTATGTAATGTTTTCTTTATCACAACACGCGCATGACTAAATCTTAGGTAACAAAGCCAAAGTGCAAAGCACACACCAAGTATTTTAATTGTCACTTTTTGTATGCATGTTTTTAATAATTAAAGAAATATTGATTACAATAAACTTCTTTAAACACACATACAAATGTTGACATTACACTTAAAATAAATACGAAACTTTGTGTCCTTGTGAATGTTTGAAACTAGGTACATCTGTAATGACTGGATGTAAGATTTGTTATACAGGGTGGTCCAAAAGTCGTGGATCAAACGCAACTAGGGGTTAGATGGGGTCACCAGCTGCAAAAAGTTGTTCTACGGGAGGTTCTTAAGGTCAACCCCTGCAGAGTTATAATTTATTTTGTTTTTATGAGAAAATTGACTTTTTTTTTACTAATTCTTATTAAAATTAGAAAAAATCTACATCCTGTATCTTTTTTATAATTTTCACTAGATTGGTACTGATCAGTCCTTGCGTTAGACATGCTATTTATGTTTGTTTATTAGTTGTGTTGAAGATAACATTAAGTTTTACGATTTTTGTTTTTCTCAAATCATAACTTTTTATTTACTTCGGGCCCCTCTGTGAAAAAAAAATACTCTACCGAAAAGTGACCCTGTATTACAAGTTTTGGCGCATTTAATAGGGATTCTGAAAAGGTATTACACATGGCTACAAGTGGCTCTAATATCTTTCTAGTACGATTATTCGTAGCAAGGCCAAAGTTAACCCAACCATAAAACTCGATTAGGCTTATTTAAAAATAAACTGGAACTAATACAATTAATGACAAAGACTCTCTGCCTCTCTTTTACACTAACCATTTAATCCTTTGTCAATAAAAGGCCGGTTCACCCGTCAGATCAGGTAGCGATATCTTTTCTAGGAAACAAAGGCCGGGCCGGCGCGGCCGGGGCGGGGGCCGGGGGAATGCGCGTGAGCATGTTTTTTTAGAATGTTTAGTGTTCTTTAGTGACTCGCTTCCTGCCTGTGAGTACGCACGTGTTCTTTTTCTCGGTTTTACGACGACTTGTGATCAGTTTCTTTCCTTTGACCTACGCTTTGTTTTTCGGACTTGTGATAGATTGCCTACCTGTGACCAGTGCTGTGTGAATCGGACGGATTGGCTAAAAAAGTGGACAGATGGCTGCTGCGAGGAGAGAATACACCCAACGGGAGTATGCAGAAATGCATTACCTGTATGGCTTTTGTGACGGTAATGCCCGGGCTGCTGCCAGGGAATATCGTCAACGCTACCCTAACCGTGATCGTTTTCCGGACTACAGGGTCTTTATGCGCGTACATAATTCGTACATGGAGGGAGTCTTACCCGGTCAGCATGCTCCGAGAGCAGGCAGACCTGTGGTGCAATTTGAAAATGAAGATGAAGTGCTGAGAGAATTAAGATTGGATCCTAGTATAAGTCAACGCCAAATATCCCGTAATCTCGGGATTCCAAGATCGACGGTGCAACGTGTCATTAACAGAAACAAATATCACGCCTACCACGTGCAAAGGGTGCAAGCTTTGCTGCCCGGTGACTATGAACCTAGAGTGCGGTTTTGCAGAGAGATGCTAAGATACCACAGAGAGGATCCGCAGTTCTTCAACAAGGTTTTATGGACGGATGAGTCAACTTTTAGAAGAATGGGAGTATTCAATATCCACAATCTACATTTTTACTCCAGAGTGAACCCCCATATCATAAGAAATGATCGATTCCAGCATCTGTTTGGTATTAACATGTGGGCTGGTATAATTGGCCAGCAGTTGGTGCTGCATGAAATGCCAGCAAGGCTGAATGGTGCTCAGTATTTAAATTTTTTGCAAAATAATTTAAACCATATTCTTAACGAAGCTGAAGTTCCAGAAGAAAGAATAGCAGAAATGTGGCTGCAACATGATGGCGCCCCGCCTCACTACGCTCGAGCAGTTAGAGATCATTTGAACGAGCGCTTCCCCAACCGGTGGATAGGTCGAGGCGGTCATATTGCGTGGCCACCCCGGTCGCCCGACTTAAATCCATTAGATTTTTTTCTTTGGGGCTATTTTAAAGAAATAGTTTACCAAGGAGAGAACAATAGCGAACAAGAACTACGACAAAAGCTCGAATTTGCTAGGGTACAAGTTACTAACAACAGAGGTGCATTCCGTAGGTTACGTAGGAATTTTATTAGACGGTGCAGATTATGTATTATGGTCAGAGGCAGGAATTTTGAGCATTTATTGTAAAATGTTTTGCTTAATAAAACAATTATTTCACAATCGTTGTTTTGTTTTTTCGTCCTAGAAAGATATTAGAGCCACTTATGGCCATGTGTAATACCTTTTCAGAATCCCTATTAAATGCGCCAAAACTTGTAATACAGGGTCACTTTTCGGTAGAGTATTTTTTTTTCACAGTGGGGTCCGAAGTAAATAAAAAGTTATGATTTGAGAAAAACAAAAATCGTAAAACTTAATGTTATCTTCGACACAACCAATAAACAACCATAAATAGCATGTCTAACGCAAGGACTGATCAGTACCAATCTAGTGAAAATTATAAAAAAGATACAGGATGTAGATTTTTTCTAATTTTAATAAGAATTAGTAAAAAAAAAGTCAATTTTCTCATAAAAACAAAATAAATTATAACTCTGCAGGGGTTGACCTTAAGAACCTCCCGTAGAACAACTTTTTGCAGCTGGTGACCCCATCTAACCCCTAGTTGCGTTTGATCCACGACTTTTGGGCCACCCTGTATAAACCCATGTAACTCAGGGTCTAGACTATCTAGTCTAGATCCTCAGTTACACGGGCTTAATCAAAATCCAACATCCATTCTAGAGATACTTTATTTTAAATATACCTAATTATAAATACAACCTTTCTGATTGATTGTATTATATGATAATTATTTAAGAAAAACATAGTGGCAGGCTACCGCTGCCTTAATTTGGTGAATTTGTTGCTGGCGTCATAATTATCCAGTGTGATGAATGGTACTCGATGATGTGCCTATTTTCCAACTTTGGTCCACAGCTAATCTAAAAAATAAACATTATTATTAACAAAAAGAAATGAGTGATTATATATATCACATACAGAATCAGAAACACGAATTTTCCTTGAGGTGAAAACTTCGCGTATTTTGAAACTTGTTCCCACCGAGAATCGAACCCGATACCTCAAAAGGTGTATAACCATGGAGCAGTTAATATGGACGCAGAATACAAAAGAACTAGTATCAACGATATTTATGATACCTGTAGGATAGACCTATTCATTCTTAAATCACCCAGCCTGCCCTTCCCCACATAATTCTACCTGTCATAGAGCATTACCAGTAAAAAAACTTCTACGTAACTATTACTTTACCGGCTAGCTATTACTTTACCGGTAAAACGGAGGTAATGTACCACATAGAGAACTCTCTTTATACATCAAGGGGCGGAATGTAATGAGCTATTTTTCATTATAATTAACTTAAGCGAGACTGGAGCTTAGTATTTTAAATTATTCTAATCAAACTAATGTTATAACTAACTACTACATTGACGAGCACTTGAGTTACCTATAGGCTCGATGGCTTGTAGGTAACTTGGCTCTTTGCTGTATATAGTTTTAGTTTAGTTTTAGGAAATATAGGCAATTGGCCCGTAGATCTTAGATTGTATAAAACCTACTACTACATTCGAGTAAGACAACAAAACATATATGGTTTACATACCTTCAGTTCGCTCGAAGCGTTTCGCTTCTACGTTTATCACCCGTACTGCGAAGAAGTGGAACTCATTGCCCTCGTCTTTATTTCCCGAACGATATAATCTGGGAGTCTTCAAATCAAAGTGAATAGGTACCTTCTAGGCTAGCACGCTACATCTTCGGCCGCATCATCACTTTCTATCAGGTAAGATTGTGGTCAAATACTCGCCTGTATGACATTAAAAAAAAGATTTCGTGTCTTTTTAAAGTGTTAGTTTTACTAAGTAAAGTTAGTTTTATCACGATTAACTATACATACTATAACATATTACCCCAAGATAATGAAGGTGAATCAGCAGGGCACTATCTAATTAGGCTGGCTCAGATTAGATCACTACAATTGGTGGCCTTTATAAAAAGTATTATATTTTTATAAATGAGGATGACGTTGAGGGGCAAAATTATTAGAAAATCTGCAAAACCAGGAACTAACCTGTTTCATAAAGTAGAATATGAAAATATTTGTATTGTATATAATAGGAAGATATTTTAGAAGCTATCTTCCATTGTAGACCGATCTAGCCCAGCATGCATCTGGAAAAAAGAACAATAAAAAAAATTTATATACGTATAATCATAGTGTTTGTACACTATCTCATCTACAGATATTATTAATACTAGCTGTTCCCAGCAGCATCGCCCGCGTTTATTAAGTTAAATATGTACTAATCCTTGGTATAAGCTATGTACATTCAATCTCATACAAATCTGTTCAGCCGTTACAGTGTGAATAGAAAACAAACATACTCACACACTTAAACACAAACTTTTGGATCTATAATATTAGTGTGATGAAATATAATCATTAACCCAGCGCATTTATTATTTTGTACAATCAGCCAAAAAATAATATACGCAATAATTTATTTGTACATTTTCTTTAGAACCATAAATAAAACAACTTTATCTTGTTGTTAGTTTGAAGTTAAAAAGGGCATGGGATAAAAAAAATTAACAACAGAATACCGACAGGCCGGCCACCTGGCCGGTCACCTTACCTTGATGACCCAAACTTAACAATTTAGACTCGACCAGCTTATTATAGCCAATGGGACTTTTGGCTATATTATGTCAAGCCTACACATTCATTAATTCACCTTATCACAGTATTAACATAAATAATTAAAAGACTAGGAAATAATTAAATTAAATGAATATAATATAATTATATATATATAAATACATTTAATAAAATATTATAATGTAATTAATATAGAATGTAATGTTAGGTATCTGTAAGTTATATTATTATGTTATATTATGTCAATAAATTGATTCGATTCGATTAAAACATTTTGGATTTACAGAACGATTCATTTAAAAGCATACATACACATTTATAAAAACACAACAATGAAATTGTTACTTACTTGTTTATCATAAGAATAGTTCACCACAGCAGATCTTCAATTGAATGTTATGCTGCAATGCGATGCTTGATGGAGATCAAATATCAATGCTGTAACATGGTTATTGTTTGTAACACTTACAGACAAAACAATGTGTATGTACTGAGTTCATAAGTTTTAAGTCTGGGGTACTATTTTTGATACTATTAATTTATTGTATTTAGAGCAAAGAATACGAAGGTTGACACTTAGTTTAACCCTCCAATTTGACATAGGATCATAACTGTATCACAACTTGAAATATTATTATTCTGTTAGCTTTACCCGTGTTAATCAATATCTAAAAGTAGTGTATGTATGCCCTGTTCTATGTCTTGTACATATATGTGCCAATTTTCATCTAAATCTGTCTACCTATGAATGCCATTGCAGAGATAGAAACCTCATCTTTTACTAATACATATTATTATGTGTTATGTATTAGTAAAGATAGTATGCAAGTTGTCAAAATATTTTAAGTACGTGCCTCACTGTACTTGTTAACTTCTGTGAGGTACTGCACAGGGCTCTGATGAGACTTATAGTTGTATGCATTTGGAGTAAGTAGCTAGTGCAAATACAGAAATGTACGTACTGACTTTTAGGTTATATTGTCAAGAAATAGGTACTTACTCGGTTACATTCGTATTTCGTAATACGGAAAGGCTTACGATTGCTGGTAGACATGCGCAAATCATGTCCGACAGCGGATTGAACCTGGAACGACTCCTCGCCCTGCCGGACCTGGTTCTCGGAACCAGGTTCGCGGAACTAGGTAGTTCCACAGTCTGAGTATAGACATGCCGGAGTATAGTCTAAACAGCTCACCAGTTCCAGGGAATATAATATGTTTTTTATAATACTTGCATTTAATAGACTTGTTCGAGAATATATTTCTCTAAACTGGATCGATTTACCAGTTCCTCGGATTCGGATTGTAAGAAAATACACATGCATATTTTGGAACATATGAATTTACGAATATCAACATAACGTAAATATAATACACGTATCGCGCACCCATGTCCCACGTTGTATATTACCGAGCGGAACCAATCAACCGATCTCCCATCTCGCTCCCACTCGTGCGAGTCGTGCGTGACTCGCATTTCGCATCTCAGTTCGTTCCAGTTCCGGAGCGGCCGCCCG
Source organism: Lomographa bimaculata (assembly GCA_948107665.1). Classification (NCBI taxonomy): domain Eukaryota; kingdom Metazoa; phylum Arthropoda; class Insecta; order Lepidoptera; family Geometridae; genus Lomographa; species Lomographa bimaculata. The sequence continues at coordinate 3,988,052 of OX403602.1, read as the reverse complement.
CACCTATTTCGTTCCCTTTCCCGTCTCCATCTCGCATGTCCAGCTCCGGACCGGCTGCCGTATTCTGTATCATGGATGGGCGTCATTAAATGTCAAAAAACTATCAAAAGTGACATTCCACCTGTCAACAATGACATAATAGCATGCATAGACTTACTACACTTAGACTTGCAACGTCTTTCATCAGTATTGTAAGAGAAGGAAGAATAGATATGGTATAGGGAGAGAGTAATAAGGATACATATATTTTTTTCTGTCCTTATCGGCATGTCTACTTTTTTGCTGGCCCACTGTCAAAATCTGACAGTTCTGCGACAAACAAAACATTGAAGTTGTAGTAGTTCCTGTTTATGTGAGGTTTTTTTTACATTTTACAGTGTTTTATGTGTGAACTTAACTGTAGAAACAAGTGAGAAGTGTATTGCCAATGGGTGGTTGTTGTATTTTAGGCTGTAATAAACGCAGCGAAAGAAAAGAAGATGGAATGTCATTTCACTCGTAAGTAGACATTTTACGCATTTTGTGACCTTCTGAGTTTACTAGGTAACACAATGAATATATATTTACGACTAGGTAATACTTCTTAGGTCAGTACATGGTCGTTTATTGATGTTTTGAACCAATTTTATCAATTTGTATTTTATCGTAACCTAAAAAAAGCATGCTACAGAATTGCCAGATTTAGTAAACAAATTACCTCCCGAAAAAAATAATTATTTACGTTTTACAGGTTTCCATCTGACCCTGATATAAAAAAAAAATGGATTGATGCTACTGGTCGTCAGAATTGGGTGCCACCAAAACATGCGAGAGTATGTTCCAGACATTTTGATACAATCTGTTTTGTCTGCAAGGAAAAAAATACTCATTTGAAGCCGCTTGCTATACCAACCAAGTACGTGAATAATATAAATGTGAGTAACTGCATATATTGTATTAAGAATAATATTAGTTTATACATAAATTTATTAATACCGAACATTCCATACAAAATTTGAAAAATAAATAAAGCAACAAGCAAAATGATCATTAGTGATAGTAAGATAATTTTTATTAGTCCTTATTAGTAGTTCTAGTTATATTAGTAGTTATAGTTAGATATCAATTATAAGATTTTAAACTGACATGGTCACTCTCATTAGAATTAAGGTTAGAAATGGGATATTTACTAAGTATTTCAGGTTTTTCAAACAAAAACCTGAAATACATGGTAAACATCCCGTTTCTAACATAAATTCTAGATATCAATTAGTCGTAAATGCAGTCTCGGTCATCCAAAAAAGTTGCTTATTCTATCGGTTCTTTTATTATACACTTTGGAAAATGTGCTCAATAATTACGAGTTTGTTTCCCCGTGCCATTTATATCACTTTTCAATAAGACAATTTTAATAAAGATACTTTGGTTGAAAAACTTTCAGTTTGCTCTAAGCAATTCGCTTCTACGTTTTTCATCTGTACAACGATGCGACTGCTGAATTCATCCTACTTTTCAATGATATTTTTGACATACTTAACAGTAGAAAACTATTTTCGTTTGGATTAAAAAAACCTATCAGCAAAGATAGTTTTCCATCTATCAAAGAGAAATTTGACAAATTTGTGACATACGTTAAAGGCTTAAAGATAAATACCGACTCAATTTTAAAATCAGGTCGAAAAACCGGATTCCTTGGGTTGATTTGCTGTGTACGCTCAATAGAAATTCTTTTTGATAAACTTATCAATGTTCCTAATTCACCGTTACAATATTTATGTACTTACAAATTGTCTCAAGACCACTTAGAAATCTTTTCGGATGTATTAGATCAAAGGGAGGTTTTAATAACAACCCCACAGCCCTGCAGTTCAAGACAGCGTACAAACGACTTTTAATTCACGGGGAATTGAAAAATTTAAATAATTCTGGGAACTGCCTGTCATTACAAGATATAAATATTTTAAATATAAACAAAACATCGTATGTCAACAAGATTAATGCAACAAGTGCACTCCCAATAATATCGAATGATGATGAGGATAACGATATTTTACCAGTCGATGTTCCGGAAAGCCATGATTATTTATTGGATAATCGTCTTACAGAATTTTCGCAAGAAATCACGATTTATATAGCGGGGTTTATAGTGAAAAGACTAAAAAGGCAAATAAAATGTATCGATTGCATTCTGGCACTGCAGTCAACAGAAAGGCTATCAAAAATAATTTCGTTAAAGGATGTTGGTGGATTAAGCTATCCATCTTCAGACACTGTTGATATCTGCCTGTACTGTGAAAAACTAATGCGGTTGATTTTAAATTCTCATGGGCCAATTTACTTTGCCGATAAATATAATTTGCCCAAACTTGTTTTGAATGTCTTCAAACATTTTTCGAGCAGGAACGTCTTTTCCTCGCTTGAAAACCACATCCATGACCAAGATCCCTTTGACAATCATTTAACTTTATTAGTGAAGTCGATTTCTATAAGGTACCTTGAGATCAGAATTCATCATGCACTGAAAACGTTGTCAAAAAGTGATTTGTCGATTAGGAAAAAATACACTAAACTAATCTTATTCAAAGGTCAATAAATTACCTTATGTTAAATGCATAAGTTTATTTTTTGGTCTTTGAATAAATTTGGAATTTTTTCAATGATAGTTTGAAAATGTTTCTTTAATTTTTTTTATGCGTGATAGGCAAGCATTTGACCACTATCTCACCTGATGTAAAGTGACGATGCAGCCGAAGATGAAGCATGCTTGCTTCATCATCATCATCATCATCATCAGCCTATGGAAGTCCACTGCTGGACATAGGCCTCTCCAATTGCACGCCACTGAGCACGATCCTCTGCTTCTCTCATCCAGCTCCTGCCAGCCACCTTGCGAAGATCGTCGCTCCACCGAGCCTGAGGGCGTCCTGTGCTACGTTTGCCAATTCGCGGTCTCCACTCGAGAACACGTTTACCCCAACGGTTATCGGTTCTCCGGCTAATATGGCCAGCCCATTGCCACTTCAGCTTACTAATTCGCTGTGCTATGTCGACTACTTTGGTTCTCTGTCGGATAACCTCGTTCCGGATTCGATCCTTCAGAGAAACTCCGAGCATAGCCCTTTCCATAGCTCGCTGAGCGACTTTAAATTTGTGGACCAGCCCAACCGTGAGTGTCCACGTTTCGGCACCGTATGTCATGACAGGCAGGACGCACTGATTGAAGACTTTCGTCTTTAGGCTCTGTGGAATAGACGACGAGAATACTCGACGTAATTTCCCAAATGCCGCCCAGCCTAGCTGAATTCTTCTATTGGCCTCTTTCTCGAAGCTGTTTCTACCTAACTGCAATGTATGCCCGAGATAAACGTATTCTGGAACAGCTTCGAGAGAACTGCCATGTACAGCAATCGGTTCCGGTTTGACATGTTGGTTAAACATAATCTTGGTTTTATCCAAGTTCATCCGGAGACCGATGCGCTCAGAAGAGTCAGCCAGGCCGTTCAGCATATCTTGCAAATCCTGCAACGTTTCAGCCAAGACGACGATGTCATCTGCAAATCTCAAGTGTGAAATGTGTTTGCCGTTTATGTTTATGCCACGTCCTTTCCAGTCCAGAACCTTAAACATATCCTCCACTGCATTCGTGAACAATTTGGGGGATATTACATGATATCACATGCTTGCTTAGAATATACCTTTCACTCTAGACTTGAAGACTCCCAAATTATACCGTTTTCAGGGAACAAAGATGGGTAATGAATTCCACTTCTTTTCTGTGCGAATGATGAACGTAGAAGCGAAACGCTTTGAGGAAACTGGAGGTATGCCAACCATAAATGGATCACTTATTCAGATTCTCTTGCAGTGAAGTGGTAGTGTACGGAAGAATCAACTCGTGTAATTCCGGAGAAATGATGAACTCTAAATGATTCTGCTTTTTATTTATAATAAACTGTCGTTACAAAAATATGTATAACTTATGTTTTAAATATACACCATAAACTCCCTCTCTCTCACACACACACACCCTCGCACATCTCAAACGCACAGACATAAACACACGAATTTTCGGAATTATTGTTCTAATATAACTTGTTTTATAATTGTAAATAGTTGCGATTATTGTATATCTGTGGATTGTAATTATACTTGTATATACAAAATAATTTAAAAACTTGTTTTTTTTATGTTAATTGCCTTAGTTTTTAGACTGAAGAGTACCTACTTGGCCATATGGCTGAAATTACCCTAAAGCAAGTGACATCGTTTTTTAATAGCAACACTCACTGTTTAAGCGAGAGGGAACGACATGGCCACGCAAAATACCAATCTAAGTGTAGTAGATCTGTGATAGCATGTATAAAGTGTTTTGTAATAGCGTCAAAAACCAAGCCGATTCAACGACCGAAACGAAAGAATGAATCAAAGAGAATACAATACATAAACCACAGAGCATGAAATTTGCTCACGCTGTTACTTGTGGCGAAATTGTCTATCAATTACGTTTATCATGTATATTTATTTTCGTGGTAGTGCTCGCGAATTGGGAAATTTACCAGTTGATTAGGTGAACAATATTTATAACATATTTACAGCTAAGGCGCTAGGTCTAGTAGAAACGCGAGCGAGTTCACAATCCCATGCCCTGTGACAACAGAAATACAGCGCATATATTATTATTCAGTAATACGTGGAGCGTTTAAGATATCAGACAATAATTAATCCATTAGTTTTTTTTTATTTATGCTTTTTCAAAGATAATGTAATCACTATTTTCTCTTGGGCGTTTAATTTTTGAAAGCAATAAAACAATAGATATTCGTCATGATGACAAATTAAAGTTGTTTTAAGTTTATTATTTTCGTATCGCGTGTAAGTTTCGTATTTGTCTGTGTACTAAAACAGCTGCCCCCCTACAAAGTATCTTTGTTTCACGCGGTTTTTATTTAAATTAAGCAAAAATGAACCTTATTTCTTAAAAATTTTGTCTTGAAACCGTTTCAACAATTTCGTATTGAAACCGTTTGCAACAGAGATAGGTCTGGCCTTTCTTTGGTGGTTTTATTGCTATTTAGTCTGTGGGCTAAAACAGCTGAGATTTGTCTATGGGCGTGACGCCCATCCATGACGCTGACTTACAGAATTAGGCTGCGGATTGGAACTAGCTGAACCTGCTTTAGCGGACCTCTATCGTTCAAAGTTCCGGAGCTACCGCCGCCGCCGCACCGCGCGAACGCTCGCGATCGATTTCGTTCTCTTTCCCATCTCCGTCCCGCATGTCCATCTCCGGAACTAGCTGAACCTGGTTTAGCGGACATGTCGGAACGAACTCCAATCATTCCGGTCGGTGACATAGTTCCTGGAACTATTACGATCCGGAACGACACATGTCTAATTGCTGGCCTTTTTGCTCTTTATATCCATTGAGGTCGTGGCACTCTAGGTAAAACATTTTCTTTGTTATTTCTTCGAGTTAAATACCTAATAAAACAATGATAGATTTATGGTAGACGACGTGGCGTACGAGTATATGTAGAAGATATACATACTTTAATATTTACCTAGGTATTTGCAAACTGTATGTTTACTATAATGAAATAAGATTTAATTAGTAAAAACAAGAAATAATAACAAAACTTGTGACCCACGTATTTAAAAAGAAATTATCTATGGCATTCGGTTTCCAAATAGACAAAACAATATAGAGCCGTATTAACCAGCTTTTTTAAGATGTAATACCCCTTTCTTAGGCGACACAAACATTTGTGCAACGACTCCGCAAATTGGTAGGATTATCTTCGTTTTCACATCTCGAATTGTCGAAAATTGTCGATGAAACTACAACGAAACATGAACCCGGAGAGATACGTAGTACCAAAACGCCTTCAGAAATTAAGAGGAAGAGGAAGCTCTTTCAAACCATTAGAAATCTGAAACTGATATAGGTAATCGCAGTGCTGGTCCTGTTTCTTGTTGGTAATACGTTTTATTTTTATTTCGGAGTTATTTGTGGCTTGTTTATTCTTAAATGGTGCATTGTTTTTCACAAAAGGTGTTGATTTATTTTGTCTATTGTTGATGGAGTTATTAGCGGAATTCTTTGTTGTGTTTTTGTTTAATTGAGCGCGCTTCGCTCTTAACTTACTTTACTCTTGTTTAGCCACCGTGATGGCTTGCTCGAGATTTACTACATGTTTTACTTTATTAAAATTGCTGTAATTGGATTGAGTTTGTCCAAAAATGTTTCGAGAGCCATTTGCTCGTAGTAAATTTGTTTATCTGGGTTTATCAATTGTGTTGTTTTCTCTACTTGTTTGCATGAGTTCTTGGACGAGTTGTAATTCTGTCCTGAACTCTCCAAATTTTCTTTGTAAAGCGTTTTTAATTTCTTCCCCGGTTTTAGCCCCTGGGCTTTGCGACAAAGCTCTGTCTTGAGACAAGTGAGACAGGGATCATCTCTGTTGGTAACTAGTTCTAATGCATTTTCTACGCCCTATATATGAAATGCAAGTGTTCTTTTGTTCCCATCGTAGCTGGGTAACATTTTAGCAAAGGTCGAGTGATCCGTTATGATCGGTTTCTCCTCGACAAAGGATCTTGCACCCTGGACTCCCTTTTCGTTAGCCATTTTAATCTAATAAAAAAAACAAGGGTCGCAAAAAGTGAGTAATCGCAGGAAGCGGTGATAATTTTTTTTTATAAAAGTATGAAAGTACCTTTACACTCGAAATACCAAAAATTTTATGAGGATAAAATCAAGGAAAAAGGTAAAAGTTTCGGGGAAAAACAGAGTTAATGCTTACCCCACGAGCATGGCCGTTGTGTAGGCTGGTTGGTGGTGAGTCTGCGTCTTCAGCTGCTATTGTCTGCTCGCTGCTGCCTGGAACCCACTGTAGATTCTTTTTCACGACAGAGACGAAGGATCTAATCGAATGATTACAAATTTGCTACTGTTATCGCGACTTGCCGACTGCGCCAGTTAGGATGTGGGCGAAGGCAACAGGCTTTTTAAAAAGAAAAATAGTGGTGTGCACAGCTTAAAAAGCTGAGTAAGACTGGCGTTTATCTCGGTTTATATTTAATACATTGATACGTGAGACAAAGAATCACTTATATATCTCTAAGGTACTGATACATGAGACAAAGGATTACTTATTCTAATAATCTTAATGTTTCCTGGTACAGAGAAGAAACATTAAGCTTCCCTTACGTTACATGATACTTACCATATTGCCTAATTACAATGGGTAGCATTGTGTGATGTCGAGATTACGCGGACATAACTAGTGACGTTAGAAATTTACTTACGCGCTGCCAAAACGGTCGCGTCCGATTCCCGCGTCACCAGCGGCCGTACTGCTGCCCCGCTCCGCGAGGGGGTTGTGCGAGCGCGGGGTATGCTCTTAGCGACGAATACACTTACATATTATCTTTGTAAAGATATAAGTTACTGTACGAATGTGCCCCGTGTACGAAGGTACCTGGCATTCTTTCTATACAGGAAATTCTATGCAGGAGGCAAGCAGATCGCCATGTTACAGAATTTTAGGCTGATTTGTGCAGTGAATTAACCACCTGGGCTGCAGCAGAACTGCACAGCAGTGGCAGTGCATATTTGATGACTTTGATGTACAAATAATTAAGACAGGACCTAAATGCATGATTATAACCTAAAAACATTTTTATATTAGGTTAGGAGTATGTGGGTGGCAAATGTGAAGACCAAAGCTTGAAAGGTCCGTGAATCCATCAATGCAACAGGCGGAGGACCTGCAGAGCCCAACTCACTGAAGTGGAGCAAAAAATTCTGGACATAGTTGGCTCTGCCTCTGTTGATGGTTTCGTGCACTTGGAAGTGGTAAAAATAATTTTATTATTAAAGATTTCGTGAGTTTGACACATTATACTTTATAAAAGACAACTTGACTCACGATTTAGGGTAGGCTCTTGCGACCTATGCTCATTTTATTGGGACTACAAAACTTAGTACCAATAAAAAATTACATTGTTATAAAAAATTACTGTTCCAGAGATTTACCAGTTCAAACAAAGAAACATAACTCTTTTTTCCACTTTTAAACCATTTAAATGCCAAACATACCCGATTTCAAGTCTCTACGATCATCCATCAAGCTGTAAGGCTGTGCGTTGTCTATCAGTCATTGAGTTTGATATTGATCAATGTTGCCAGAAGGTTACTTTTGTAACCTTTTAGGTGATTTTTGAACTGCATTGGTTACTTTTAGGTTACACTAATGAAAAGGTTACTTATAGGGATTAAAGCAAAATAACTGAAGACATACTTACAAGTCTAAATAATACATTTACAAAAAATTATCTCGAATTTATGTCTTACGTACTAAATCTGTTCAATGACTTTAATAGACTATTTCAATCTGAGATACCATTGCTACATCAATTAAAACCTGAAGTACACAAATTAATTAAAACAATAGCCAGTAATTATATGGATTTCAATTATTGTAAGACTACTGATGCCTACAAAATAGAGTATGCCAATCCAAGATTCTATTTGCCACTTTAGAAGATATATTTAGGTGTGGCAGCACAGACATCAATTGATGAATTTTCGAGAGAAATACCTCCAACACTTGCCGATTTCCGAAAAAACATGTTTATCTTTTTATATCGAAGCTTTAGCACAAATAAGAAAACGCTTTAGTTTTGAAGATCCTCTTTTTGATTTATTAGAAAATGTTCTAAACCCAATCAAAGCGCAAAATCATGCGTAATAAAAAGATTCCCAAATATTGTTACTGGTACAGAAAATTTACATAAAGAATGGAAGAAACACGCTTTTCTCGACTTAAACATTTTATGCGAATTAAACATGTCGCCTTACTTGTCGGTCGAAGAATACTGGAATAAAATTCTAAAAATGACAGATGGGACAGGAGAACCTATGTTCTCCAATTTGAAGGAAATAATAATGGTTTTGCTCGTTTTGCCATTTTCCAACGCATGTGTGGAACGAGTTTTCAGCCAATTAAAACTGATAAAATCGGACCACAGAAACAGACTTAATATGGACACAATTGCAGCTTTGATGGCTACCAAAGCAGCTGTAAAAAATGACACAACATTTGAGCCATCGAAAGCATTAATGCATGCTAGAATAAAATACAGCAAGGATAGTGGTGATGATAGTGAAGGCCGGTAATTACTGCTTTTTGTTGTTTTTTCACAAACCGGCTATTTTTCTTCCAGGAGAATATTTTCAAAAGTTTTAATTGAAAACGCAGAAAAAACATATGATTTTAAAATTTCAGATGCTGATGTGCTGTCTAGCTGTCTTCAGTCATGTACGCCATGTCAGCCGGAAAACTCATGGCAACCGTCTTTTGGGACTTGAGATACAAAGGTGTTTCTATAACCGGAGAATACTACGCATCAATTTTGGAGCAGTTAAAGGAAGCCATTAAAGAAAAAAGAAGGGGAAAACTGACGAAAGGTGTCCTGCTCCTTCACGACAATGCTCCCGTCCACAAGAGTCTTGTTGCGCTGGCTGCCCTACATAAAGTGGGCTTCGACTAGTGGTGAGCGTTGAATGAACGAACAGTTTTTTTAGACTGCTTTACTGGCGTCAACGATAGACTGGTTTATAGTTCATTGGTAAACTGGTTTATTCATGAACTATATTACGCACGGACTGGTAAACGAGTGAACACTAATACGGCCGAGCCGAGTGCCGAACTGCCGACGAGCTGACTGCCGGCTGAGCCGAGCCGAACGTTTAAAATATCTTCTATATCCGACCGTTAAAGCAGTCCGTCCGTTTGGTATTGATTCTTTCCCTCTCTTGCATTTCTACATCATAAAAACATATCTATGAAGTGGCAATAGAGTCCTAATTCGATATAACGATTTTACACTCGGTGAAATGTTTGTGCGTGCGGTTATTAAAATGTATATTGTATTTATTAGTACTGATTCAAGTGCATTACGCGTCGGTCAAGGTTAAATCTACCGCGAACCTTTGAGTGTGTATTGGACGTACCAATTCGTGTTTATGTTTGTGAACACTTTTATTGTGAGTTATTATATATAAAATATAGTATAATATAAATAGGTATAGTTGTAATGTAAGTAGTCAAGTATCAGGGTTGGCGAAATGGCTTTTTAAAAACTAAAAATAAAACTAAGAGTTAAGTGTTGCCGATTCGGAGGCTAATAATATAATGAATTAATTAATCTAATTGTCAGTACAGGACAAACTATGTTTATAACTTAAATGCTAAATTAGCGTCTGGGTGATCATCGTGAGAATGCTCACTCAGCTTTAATCAAGTACTGAGGGGTGAGGTACACACATAACGACTCCCCCCTCAAGAGCGAAATTATCGGGTTTATTGATTTTTAAATTATCCCGATGATTTCGCGAAAAGATGACAGTACATTTTTTTCTTAAAATTAACAAACTAGAAATTATAAGGCTTAATATTACTACACATATTGATACATAAAATAAACAGTCACTTGTAAAAGCCGAATCACTTTTGGCACTATTCACTAATTCACTTTGTTTCAACGCATACGCCATGTACTTCAGTTCGTCCAGGTTAACTTCCTTCATGTTCAGTGCATGTGCACCGGATAGCTCGGCGCTTGAGCGCATTAGTAGTGGAGGCAATTTGATGATAGGGATTTGTTCCACGTCCTCGTGCATCACATAAGCATTGTGATAATGGATTTTGATGCCGTTGACTTCAACATCGCAGGGCTCATTAAGGGTCATCATATATGTACCAAAAATAGGATATCTGGTAATGTCATCTTTGAGTTTTTGTACAAGTGTAGTTTTCAATCTGGAGTAAATGATCCAGTTAGCATTGTTAAGTTGTTGTAACTTAACTTCTTCCATCAATATCGATTGCTGCACACAATTAGAGGTATTGTCGTACTCCATGAGCTGCTCTATACATGTAGGCTCCGCGTACAAGGCTCGATCATTTTCGGTGCATAGGAACTGATCGCCAGCGGCGAGTGCGCGACATGGTTTCGCGATCGGTAAGTAGCTGATACCTTTCGCCAAAAGGAAGTGGTGTTTGGGAAATATGGTAAATGTAAGGTTCTCGCGTTCATGGTAAATAGGTAGGGAGTACATTTTAAAATAGTTATAAGTTACATTAGTGATAAGAGGTATTTCCATTATGAACGTTATCTGGTTTTTCTTAACGTAGGATTTAACAGTAATTGATTCTTCAATTTTTACTAGGCTACTGTCTGTAGGTAGGTATAACAAATTTCCATATTTGGATATAGACTTTAAATGAAACAATAATTCGGAAGAGTTAACAATACTTTGATGTAAAACTGAGACTTTACTTAAAGCTAAGGCAGTTTCAATCTCACTTATTTTAATAAATACAGTCCGAAAGTTACTTATAAATAAGTTGAACAATCCTAGTAAATATGTAGAAAAAACCCAATTTTTCTGTGCAGCGAGTTCTCTAAACATTATTTCAACCTTCTCTATTCTTTTACCTAATGTGATAACGTTACTGTTCATGGTTTCGGTATTATTAATAACGCTATCTAGCATTTTAGAAATTAATGTTATTTTATTGGACACAATAATCTGATTATCACTTAGTTGTGTAGTAAGATTATCGTACCTGAGAGCATCATCATGATCTAGATTGCCTGATACAATTTTAATCAATGATCCTAATGGATTGATTAATCCTCGGCTAAATCGTTGCGGAACAAGCTGTCTATATTTTTCTATAGTAATGAAACGTAAGTATTCTACATGAGCTTTGAGTGCAATGAATTCTTGTGGGTATGTTTTATTTCCTACCAATAGCTTTGCAAATGTATCATATTCAGATGTAATGAGCTTTAAATCTGTATCAAGTGGATCGAGTTTAATGACTTTAATTATGGTCCAATTATCAACTTGTAGATACGCATTTCCTTTCTTTACCGGCAGAATCCCCGGATTGTCTTTAAGTGAGCGAAGTTGAAGGGCCTGCAACGGAGTGGCTAGAATCAGGAGCCACCACCTGTGGAGGACGCTTTATATTTTTTATTGGTACCTTGGTCTGTCTTTCACCTACTTGAATGGGTACAATATTTTTATCAGTGTGGCCAACTACTTTAGCTTTTCGATAACGGGGCTTATCTTTACTGTTTCTTGTATTTACTACTTTAGCGAAAATTGTGTCTCCTGTACTAAGCTGAATTTCAGCTTCACCTCCTCTCTGGTTTCTTATCTTTTCTTTAGTATTTAACATCTTTTCGGCTATATGGTTATAGAGATATTTAGTGCGTTTTGCATGGTCTCTTACAAGTTGTTGTACATACTTCTTTTCAAATTCTACGCTAAAGGGGCTATCGGAATCAGTGTGACCAAATACTGTCTCAAAGGGTGTAAGGCCTGTAGTTGAGTGAACGGAATGATTATATGCGATAATGGAATAAGTCATCACCGATCCAGCATCGGTACACTTCCTTTCGTATTTCGCAAGACGGTAAATTTCTATTAGTGTTGAGTGAAAGCGCTCAATGAGTCCCATTGAGTTTGGATTTCTCGGGGTACCAATATGAAGGTCAATTTTATGCAGACTTAAGAATTCTTTTAACAACTCATTATTGAATTCCGTGCCAGGATCGGAACTTATCCTTTTTGGGGTGCCATAAAAAGAAAAGTATTTCGTTAGCGCTCGAACAACCTCAGGGGTTGACCGATTGGATATTTCGATTGCTTGTCCTAATTTGCTAAAGGCATCAATGAGTGTCAAATAGTATTTGCCTTCGATGCTAAAAAGGTCTATAAAAAGTTCTTGGAAGGGAGCATCATGGGTTTGTGTTGACTGCAAAATCGGTTTAATAGGTTTACGATCATATTTCATAGTTTGGCAAGACTCGCAAGCATTGATTATAGCCGTTACAGTTTCTTGCATATTTTCCCAGTAATAATTTCTTCGGAGTCTAATTAATGTCTCCTTTATTCCACGATGGCATTGTTTTCCATCATGAAATTTCAGGATTATGGCTCTTTGTTCATTTTCATCCTCTACATAAATTACGCGCTGTGTGCATTCTAAAAGTTTAACCGAGTCTTTCTTAAACAATTCTATTACTACCTTGCCAAACTGTCTCCTGTGCTCGCTTTCCTCGAAGTATATGAAATATTTAAGCTTCGGGGTGATGTACTCTTTTAAAAATTGTTTAACGAGTTCATCATTACCTATAGGCATAAACACTTCTAAAATTTTTTGTTTCTTGGTCGATATATTTTTTACTTGTAATTCATTTTTGAACCAAGAGAACACTCGTATCTGGTTAGGTTTCGTGTCAATTGCTTCATGCAAGATAGGTATCCCAGTGGGTTCTAAATCTGCAGTTGAATGAATAGTTTGGGAATGATTAGATTCAGAGGGTGACCTAATCGGGTATTCAGGGGATGATATATTAGGGTATTCGGCAAGTTTTACTGTGCTTGTGGCTGACAGGGTATCAGAAATATCTATGGGAGATGCCGTGGCACTTTCATCAGAGATAGTAATAGTCGAGGAGTCATTACGGTTTCTCTTTTTAGTCACAAACTGTTCAATTTCTTTAACTATGTCGTCAAGTTTTGTCTGTAAATCGTTGTCAACATTAACTCGCATGGATTGTCCTTCATCATCAGAGTCAAGTGAATTTACCTTTATTCGAGAAAGTGCGTCAGCGTTCGTGTTCTGTTTGCCGTTTTTGTAAATAACCTCAAAGTCATAGTCTTGTAGTCGTAGTCTCCATCTAGTCAGTTTACTGTTAGGGTCTTTCAGGGAATTTAACCAGGCTAGAGGTCTGTGATCGGTGTATATAAAGAACTTTTTACCGTAAAGGTAAGGCCTGAAATGTTTGATGGCCCATATGATAGCTATAAGCTCTTTCTCAATTGTACTATATCTGGATTCTGTATCACTGAGTGTACGGCTTGCGTATGCGACAGGCTTGTCACTACCGACTGAGCCTTGGGACAAAACTGCACCAAGGGCAACGTTAGACGCGTCTGTTGTTAGAATAAATGGTTTTTCGTGGTCTGGGTATTGTAATAGCGGTGCGTTAGTAAGGAGTTCCTTACATTTGTTAAATGCGTCAATGTAATTTTGATCAACAACAATTTTAGTACGCTTTTTGAGACATGAGGTAAGCGGTTGAGTTATTTTTGCAAAATCTTTGATGAAGCGACGGTAGTAGCCTACCAGTCCCAGAAAACTCTTTATTTCTGTCGTTGTTTTCGGAAGCGGGTAATTAAGTACAGCCTTAATCTTGTCGTCGTTAGGTCTCAGTCCATCTTTTGTGATAGTGTGCCCGAGGTAAAGTACTTCTGTCCTTAAGAATTCCGATTTGTCCAGTTGAATTTTCAGGTTTATCTGTCGAAATTTGTCAAATATCGTTCGTAGTTTTTGTATGTGCTCATCTAAGCTGGCTGAAAATATGATGACGTCATCAAGGTAGACCATGCAGTGTATTCCCTGCAGGCCTCTCAGGACGTTGTCCATGGCTCGTTGGAAAGTAGCTGGTGCAGTCTTTAATCCGAAGGGCATTCTTAAAAATTCAAAATGTCCGTGTTGTGTGCTGAAGGTGGTCTTTTGTCTGTCTTGTTCCTGTATTTCGATCTGATGGTATCCGCTAGCTAGGTCAAGAGTGCTAAAGTAAGAGCTTTTGCCCAGTTTGTCAAACAAGTCGTTCATGTTTGGTAAAGGGTACTTATCGTCAATCGTGATGTCATTCAAGCGTCTATAGTCGATAACCATGCGGAATTTCGGTTGTCCCGATGCGTCAGTCTTTTTGGGTACCAAATGTACCGGGGCATACCAGGGTGAATAAGACTCCTGTATTACGTTGTCAATGAGTAATTTTTCTACCTGTCTATTAATCTCGTCAGTTTGTGCGGGGGCTTGTCTGTAAGGTCTAACGTAAATTGGGTCCTCGTTTTTAGTTCTGATGTCATGTTTCACTTGGTTAGAGAAAGATAATGGCAATTCTTCACAATAAAAAATGTCTTTGTATTCCCTACAAAGATTCAGAATTCTTTGTCTCTCTTCATTATTTGTTTAAGAGGTTATTTTCGAGCAGTATGTCAGTTTTAATGTCCTGATTGTCCTTGGTGTGGTTTATTTCGCATTCGGGGCTGTCATAGGTATTTACTGAGAAAGGTCGTGTTATTGTCAGCGTAATTTCGTCGTCAGTTGTATTTTGGATAATTGTCGCTGCATATCCGTTGATACAATTTACTAAGGCATCTGGCATCCGTACACCAGGGTAAAGTTCTTGATAATCAAGAATAGCTTCGCCAGAATATTGGTTAGTAGGCAACTTCACTCGTTGTTCGGTTCGTGGTTGTACCCGTATAACATAATCAAGGTTATTATTTACTATGCCAATAGAAGTAGTTTTAGTTTTAAGAACAAGATTTTTTAAATCTATGATCGCACCTAGTTGTTGTAGCAAGTCGTTTCCTATGAGTCCATCGTAACGTGGGTCGACGTCGTAAAGGTAAAATGTATGTTCTTCGTCATTTTGAAATGTCGGAAAAAGGGGTATTTGTATGACTTCGTCAAGTTGACTGGAGGCATGGGTGCTAACTACTCTGAATGGTTCGTAACTGATAAACTGAGAGAAATATTCATGCGCCTTTCGAGGGCTAATGAAGGAACGTGTACTTCCGGTGTCGATCATTAGTTTCGCGTCGATTTCTGGTACGTATACGTAGGGTAGTTTTAGGCTAGGATCGCAATTAATTTCTACGTCCTGTCTTTGGTCGAGGCCTGCGCCAGAAAAGGGGGAGTCTGAGTTACGTCATCAGTTTCGTTTTGTTCGGGGTGTTCGGAATATTGCTCAGGGTGAACTACTTCAGTCATCTCGTCATACTGTCATCACAATGGTCAGGATAGTAATAGTTGAGGTCGTAACATTCTTCATCTGTGTACTCTGAATTTAAGGCCAATTCGTTTAGTTTGAACCCGGTTGGAGCGTTTTGTTGAAGCGGTGCAGTTCTCATTGAAACGTCCGTGGCCTGATGATGCGGTTTCTGAAGATTGGGTCGGTACCCGAATGGTTGGGGTCTATACGCAAACTGTTGCGGGGCTGTAGGAGGGCGATAGCCAAATTGTTGTTGGGTCATTGGAGGCCGATAACCAAATTGTTGAGGGGCAGTTGGGGGTCGGTAGCAAAATTGTTGGGGGCTCATTTGAGGTTTGTAGCCAAATGTTTGTGGCATCATTCCGAAATTCTGCGGCCTATAACCGAATTGTTGAGGAACAGGTGGGCGATACCCAAATTGAGGTGGTCGATACCCAATCTGTTGATTGGGTTTTTGGAGTAACCCTGAATTTTGATGATTTTGAGGGCTTCCAAAACTAAATTTTGAATTGTTACTGGCAGGTAAAACAGGTCTATAACCAGTGGCGTTCTGTGGCATGCTAAAACCCTGTTGTAGAATTGGCTTAGCTGTTACCGAGTTGCCATACATCCGATTACGCAATGTGTATTGGTCGTGAAAGTTCACTTCTTCTAGAACAATACTTAAGGCTGCTTCTAAACTCGCGGGTGCCTTCAACCTAACAATACGCACCATATTTTCTGGTAAATTGTAAAGGAATACGTTCAGTGACGTATGATTGTAAATTGCAATTTTGGCACTTTTTATCTCGCAGTCACTCAATGCATTAACCTTGGATATTAAAATCGACCGGACCGTTTGTATACGATTGCAAAACTCTAAATACGTTTCACTGGATTTAATCTTCATACTCTCTAACTCTATATTTATACATTCCTCACTACGAGGGTCACCGAAATGCTGCACTAACAAGGCCTTGAGTTCAGACCAACTTTCAATATCCTCTCGTTCTGATAACAAAGCAGCTGCGTTATCTTTCAATCGACTCGTAACGGCGTGGTAAACGTATAAATTTTGTTCTTCGTTGCCACGGTACCTTTCAATCACATATTCGCATTTACGTAAAAATAAATTTAGTTGTCTATTGTCTCCTCCAAACACAGGGATTAATTTAATTATTTCGCTTGGTATAGCTAAGATACGCGCTTGACCTTCCATTTTTGCACAGAGTTATAAAAATGTAGACACACAAATACACAATAATAATATAACACAGAAAATACACAAAAACAGTAAAAGGCACAAAACACACAATCAAAACAATATAAAAGCAGTAACAGTAAAATCAAAATTTGTAAAACTTATATACTATACAATTTTAATAGTTTTTGTAAAAAATAATTATTTCACGCTGTTCAATCAATTTACCATCAAAAATGATTGAGTTCTACAATTTTTCAGATGCACATAAAATATTAGTTAAAACGATTATTTTAATAATTAAAAGTCAATTCTAAAATGTCATTAGTCTATGTAACTTTCTTTGTTTCAAACAATATTTCTTATCGCTTAGTTCTTAGTACTAGTAACCAGATAACGTGCTAATGAGAGAAGACTTATCACATTGGACACTTTAAATGAGAAAGGGGATATCGGATAAGGATGGCGAAAAGTTTTACTTACCAACCTACCGCTACTCCCATTGTTGCACACACACTCGCGCCCGAATTAAGACAAATTTATTTGGTTCGTGGATTTACTCTACTTGTGTCCCACTACAGGCGAATTTGGACACCCGTAATAACGTAGGGACGAAGCTTATACGAGCAAATCCTGTCCTCAGCGCCAGTCAAGTATCAGGGTTGGCGAAATGGCTTTTTAAAAACTAAAAATAAAACTAAGAGTTAAGTGTTGCCGATTCGGAGGCTAATAATATAATGAATTAATTAATCTAATTGTCAGTACAGGACAAACTATGTTTATAACTTAAATGCTAAATCAGCGTCTGGGTGATCATCGTGAGAATGCTCACTCAGCTTTAATCAAGTACTGAGGGGTGAGGTACACACATAACGAAGTTGTAAATAGTGTATGTTATTGTAAATGGACATTCAACATATCAATTATGTCGGTCCGTACAAACAGTAGTGTCATATGGCACCATTTCGAAAAAGACAATAATAGCTTCAAAGCAACGTGCAATGAGTGCAAAGACATTTTAAGTTATAAATCATCCAGTGCAAATTTAAAGAGCCACTTAAGGAGAAAACATCCTGCAGTTTTTTTATCGGTGTTCGGAAATGACGACCAAAGTAGCCATTCATTACAAACGGCACAGGATACTCGATTTGATGTATTGCAAGTGGAACCCGTTTTAGGCACTTCCTCGAGTTCTTCGATTGTATTGCAGCCGCAACCCGCGCCGCCACCAGCTAAACGCCAAAAAGTAATGGACTTATTTATCCATAAAAAAATAAGTATCGAGCAAAAAAAACAAATCGACAGGGATTTACTCGATTTGTGTATTGATTCATTTCATCCGTTTTCAATGGTAGAGGAGCGAGCTTTTAAAAAGTTCTGCAGATGGATACCCGGATATAAATTACCCGCAAGGAAAACTTTGTCGGGTTCCTTGTTACAGGAATGTTATAATAAAGTTGAAAACGAAATTAGGACACGAATGTCTGAAGAAGTGCAAACAATATGCATAACTACTGACCTTTGGACGTCAAGAGTGATGGAGAGTTACATTGCCGTTACGGGTCATTATAACTTATAACTCAAGAATTTGAATATAAAACTGTGTTGTTGGGTTGCTGTAGTTTTTCAGGAAGCCATACAGCATCAAACATCGCATCTGAATTGGAGGTATTCTTAATAGATGGAATTTAAAAGAAAAAGTAAATTTTGCGATATCCGATAACGCCGCAAATATGGTGAAAGGTATCAAAGAATATATCGGAATTAAACATTTTGGGTGTTTCGCGCACACGCTCAATTTATTGGTGGATGACGCACTGAAATTACTACATATCCTAATAGATTAAATTAAAGAGATCGTAGCGCATTACAAAAGACTAGCTTTTGCTCGCGGCTTCGCTCGCGTTAAGAAGTATTATTATTAATTAGGTATAGATCCCCTATTTTATCCCCTTGGTGGTAGAATTAATCAAAATCCTTTCTTAGCGGATGCCTACGTCATAACATCTACCTGCATGCCAAATTTCAGCTCGATCCGTCCAGTGGTTTGGGCTGTGCGTTGATAGATCACTGTCAGTCAGACAGTCAGTCACCTTTGAGTTATATATATTTAGAAGTTCTTTATCGTCGGAGAGATTAGCAAAATATCAACTGCAACAAAATCAACAACCTAAGCGCCTCATTCAACAAGTTGAAACACGATGGAATTCCATTATAGAGTCCATATTACATGCAACAAATGCTTTTCTAACGAGTTATTGTGAGAGAAATACAGTATAAAATACTTGACTATATTGGCGTTACTGGAGGGTAAATGCTTTTAGTTAAGTTTTTCACCAAAACTATTTTTTAGACATACTTTTTAATTATTATGCGAAAATAATCCTCATCTAAAATGAAGTTAAATCTACTATCTTTGCGTCTTTTTAGTAAAGGATAACCAGTTATCGTACTTTTAGTTAAGTACATAATTTAAAAAATTTCGCCACCTTAGGCAGTTAAGGTACTTCAGCGTACATCAAGCAAAGGAGTGTGGTTTAATCGCTTTCAAGTAAAGGAATGGTCAAATATTGTGTCACTTAACGGCCTACAAGGTCTAAGGCGCCAGAAGAGAAGACTGACTGACTACAAGGTCTTCATATCTCTGGAACTACTATAGACAGGTCTATGGTTCTTAGATCAAAAGATAGAGAATTTCTAACTCTATCACCTTCAATTAAAAAATCAAAATCGGCCGTTTGAGGGGGTTAAAGACTTTTTAGTTAAAGGACGGCAGAATAGCACAATTAAATATAACTGTCATTGCATCTAAATGATATCTCCGTTTTCTTTTCAGTTTTAAAATACAAAGTAAAGTAAAGTGAAATTTATATTAAATAAGTTAAATTTAGTTTATACGCGTAAGAAGGCGTACTAATTTTTTGTTTTTTTTTGTTCAATTTACCAGTAATTGCGAGAAACAAATATATATGAGAATATTGGTTTCATTTTTGAAGAAAAAAAAAACCACCCATATAAGATCACTTTGTTGTCGGTCTGTCAGTCAGGCTGTGTGTCTGTTTGTCCGTCTGTCTAGGGTACCAGTATCGTACATGGAAGAATTATGTGTTGTTCATAACAACGTAACCAAGTGTCGTATAAAGAAAAAAACCTATTCATACGTAACTGGTATATCGTTCAAGGACGAATTATGTTTAGTTAGTAACTAGTTTCGTAGGCGGCCGAAGGGATTTTACCACCACATTTTATACTATTTTATTGTACCTACTTCTTGGTTTGTTATAATATACATTTTACGTATAGGTACCTTTAAAAGTCGGAGATAGTGACAACCCTGCGTATTCGGCTGGAGTAGGCATTTGAATCTCCTACGGGCCTCGAGTTATCATACTTATTTATTTCTACTATGCTACATTGAAACATGTCATTGTAATTGTTCGCGTTGACAAGGTCACAAAACTATTGACTAAACTTTAAACGGGCCCTTTTAAAGTTATCAACAAGGCAGATAAATATTATAAAATGATGCAAGGCGATATAGAGAAGATAGTTAGTATAGAGATTGAAGCCAGCCTAATTTACACTCATGAGTGAAGAATATGGGCATACCAAATATGGGAACCGCAACTGTAAACAACAAGCCGAAATTGACGAGATTCGGGCGAACTATCAAGCCAGTCGTTCGATTTACGTCGCCAGCAGCATGGGCCAACAACACAATAAAGAGGAGAAATAACAAATATTAATTGCTCAGACCGGTGCCGGGAATAGCGCCGCCGCGCCGATGCAAAAACGGGACCTCATTCGTCATATTGGAGACATGACTTCTATCTGTTATTTTATGCAAGTGTATGCTAATTGCCATACTGTACCTGTTCTGGAAACGCTGCAAAGTTAACGGAGCAAACTATAGAAGACAAGAGCTGCAGCAGCTGCTGATGGTAGAAATGCGCAGAGGTGAGCAAAGCTTGAATAGCTGCTCACCTCCATGGGTAATTATATAGTGATGTGAATAATAATCTGATAACAGAGGAACGTCTAATCAAATAAAAAGTGCGCGAAAATCGGACAACGTCTAAAAAATGTGTATAGTATGTGCATAAACAAATGTGTATAGTATTCGTAGTATCGTATTTCATTTTAAGATAAAAGTTAAACAGCCTAAGAGATAAATGTTTATCGTTAGTAATGTGTAACCATGATATTACATGTACGGCAAATGGCTCAAAACTCGTTAGATATTTATATTAGCTGGGTTTAAAGTTCTAAATGGATAATTTCTCGAAATACGCGCAAGCGATACCATTGTCTGCAGCAACGAGCATTCATATTGCGGAAGCTTTACTTAGTTTGTTTTCAATTATTGGCGTTCCAAATAAAATTACTACATATTCCGACCCCAAATTCGATAACGAAGTTATCACAGAAATATGCAAACTCTTACTCTGGCATAGAGCGGTTTACATTCTACATTAGCTGAAATGATTCGAATTCAAAGAATAACAGACAAAAGTTAATCTACCAATTTAATGAAATACACCATAATCGTTTACAATAACACCATTCACTTAGCGACTGGCTTTACACTGGCCCTTTGAACTATTGTTTGGTCACACTAATAGTAGAAGTTCCAAAGATTTACATTTCTTAAAAGAGTTTTATGAAATCATAAATAGATCATAGAAAATTTTCAGAACCAAAATATCGGAATACTAACAAGCAGTCATAGAAAGAAATAACCGAAACACAATAACCGAAGCCCCCCTTTTCAAGGTTGGCGATAAAGTATACAAACAAGTTGCGAAAAGTGCCCGTAGCATAAAACTATAGTTAGAATATATCCTGAGCAAACTGCAGAAATCGTTGGTAAACATGTGAAATGCCAAAACGATTCGGTTCCACTTTCGAATGCTAAGACGTCCTGGAAATGTTACAGGAAATTCTTATAACTGTCCGCCGAAGGGCGTTTTAAAGAAACTAAACAAAATGGAGAAATTTGTGTTTCCAACATAAACACTATTAATGTAAGTTTCAACACATGTCAGGCAAAAACTCACCATACTTTTCTGCATTTCGGAAAAATTTCAGTCTAGTACATCGTTGCCGGCTGTTTGGGGTGATGAAGACTTTAGATGCGCTGATGAAGAAGAGATAGGACACAGAGAAGGCACAAGGTCGATGTTGTGGAGCGTGGTTGTCAACAGCTGTACAATTTAGCTCTAGCTGGCTTTCGAGATGTAGATGTAGATTCTTCAGGTTTTGCTCAATCGGTACGAAGTTTGATATATAGTGGTTCTCAAAATCACTTTAATCACTAAACAATATTGTGAGCGATTGGTTTTGACACCTCGCTCCTTTGGGTCTCCGATGGTTGTTAATGGATTCGGAGGTGGTTCCAATCCTTTAGTAGGTGAGACGTAACTAGAATTTTTCTCACGGTTCAATCGTAGTCGACCATACAAGGTGCGATAGTTGATAGTAGATACTATACCTACGAGTATGTTGAGTTATCTTAAGGGCGTTAGCTGACGACACATTCGATCGTCCTGGATAAATAGATATGCTCGTTAAGTACATATATATGGTCTCCCTTGGAGTCCTGATGCATTGTAACCCACTGTTGATACTCGTATATACTAATGGGAGATGCTCCAGTGCTGACGCCAACGACTTGACATGGTACGGTGCCATTTTTTGCTTTTACAGCGGTGAAGACCAAAATTTTTGGGAATTGGAAGAAGTCCCGTCGTGCACTTCCGTTCGTCTATGTCGTGATGATCAAGTGTGTGAACAATTTTACAGGTCCACTACAAACAGGGATGAAACTAGTTTAACACTTAACCTAAAGCAGTACACGGTAGTCTATCTATTTAAATCAGATGTAGCCGATATGGGTAATTCTATGCCTATAAAATCCAATCTTCGCAAATTCGCAATTTCAAAGTCTTTCCATTAATCAGTACAAATCTTAATAGTCTTTTCGTAAGTTTCCTGAATTGTGGTATAAATACGCTTTTTGTCTATATTGGAGAAATGTTTGTAATCAAGTTCACTAATTTCCTTTACTTTATGAATAATCTTTGCGTAATATGCTCTTGATATGTTAAATGCCTCTGTTATTGCCACTGCAATTTTATTAATAGACTGGTCCATAGACATCATTTCATTTACAGCTTCTTCTGTTGCTTCAGAACTTGGTCTTTTGCGTTTTTTGTAGGGGGTTTTATCTTTTCCAAGAGTAATTGCGTTTTTGGCGTTCACGTTATTGTGAATTGGGGTTCTTCTAACTATCCAGGCCAAATCATCTCACAAAATGCGAAAGGAGCTATGGCAAGGTGTATAAAAAGAGGAAAGAGTTTTTGGAGATGGCCTCTTATCGTTTAATTACTCTTAAACGTGTAACACCAAAATGCCAGGCAGTATTACTTACATTAATGGAACGGTGCCGAATTATTACCCTAAAAGAAATGGGAAAAAACATAACCGAAATAGCAGAAGAACTACATTTAACGATAAGATTTTATTGTAATTTTAGTAAATATTTTTAGTGTTTTTTTATGCCAGATAGGCAAGCATTGGCCGCTCTCCTCATAGAAAGTGATGATGCGGTCAAAGATGCATGCATGCATGCATGAGTTAATACCCAATGCATGTATACATTCTGTTAGTTTAGAAATCCTTAACCATATTTAATAATATTATTTAATTCATTATGTTATTATACTATTAATTGTATTATTAAATTATATTAGTATTTTTAATAAATATACTAATTTAATTTTACGATCTAGGTAACGAGTTGGATTAGACCGGAAGTTACATGTGTATATTATTGTGTAATATAAGTTGTACAATAAATTTTGGGATAAAAAAAAAAAAAACATGTGTGAATAAGCATACTTCAATAGCTATTACTCATGCATTTACTGATAGATCGATATGATGTGTTGACACCGTTAGTCAAAGCAGTAATTACATCAAAATAGACAAGATCCCGGAACACGCCTTTTTTAACATAATTTACGATTCATACTTGTTTGTTAGATAAAAAATGTTACGAATATATTTTACCGTTGCCAATTAAAGGGTAATAAAAACATTTTGTTTCCCTTTAGCCTTTATGTTATATTTTTATGAAGTTAGCATTATTTAGGAAAATTTAGGAACACATGTTGGGACCATTGGCTTGATTGAATAACAAATTAACGGACCTTTTTTGTTTACAGAGATCAACTGTCCTACTTTGGATAAGGCGGTTTGAAGAGGAAGGCCACGTCAACTCCAGGCTACTTTCGGGGGGACCTCGCATAATAAATGAAACAAACTTGGAGAGTATGGTTCGTGCATATGAGGAGCAGCCTTTTAAAACCACGCGAGTTTTCGCCAATCAATTGAACTTCACGACGGAGACGATTAGAGTCGCATTGCGAAGAGCAGGACTAAGACATAGGAAGCCGGCAAAGAAAAATTGTTTAACGGATGCGCACAAAGCGGTTCGCGTTAGATTCGCGAGAGATTATAGGGATTTCGATTTTTCACACACCATATTTTCCGACGAAAATTCTTCTAAATCAAGCGAACAAGGTCGTCGGCACTTATGGCGTGTGAACAACACAAAATATGAGCCTCAAAATGGTATCCCAAATAACGAATCGGGTCGCGTTGTGGTCAACATGTGGGCCTGGATGAGAGCGGGCGGGCCAGGGGAATAATGTTGCGCACCTCATACAAGAGGCACTTCAAATGTCCCACTCAAAATTCTAAAATGTCCCATCACCTCAACCACACATTTTGTACCAGTTCAAACACGTTGAGGTACTTGGAACGCGGGCGAGGCGCGAATGTGAGAGACTGAGTCATACGTTGAGGTGATTGAGTGTTCAAGAATATTTTGTCTTACTCGCACAACTCATGCACGACAATCATTGAAAACCTTTGAAATGGTGGCAACAGAACAAAACTGCATATCCACGATTATACGAAATAGCGAAAAAAGACTTTGCATAAGTGCTACATCTGTTCCATCCGAACGTGTTTTTTCTAAATCTGGGCAAATAATTTCAGAAAGGAGAAATAGACTGAGTGGCAAAAAAGCAAGTATGCTATTGTTTTTAAACTATAATATGTATAAAGCTTTTTTATACATTAAATTCATTGTCTTTTAAAAATAAATGCCATTTTTTATGTAACACCTGTTGTTTTTATCACACTTCGTGAATGAATACATCTGAATCATTTGTCGTGTAGACACCTCAATCACCTCACGATGACAGTCTCAACCATTATATCACAGAGTAACATACAGTACAAAATGAGGTCCTCAAATGAGGTGGTACGAAATTGAAGTGTTTGTATGTCCCACCTCATTTTATAAAATGAGGTGGGACATACAAACACTTCAATTTCGTTTGTCCTACCCATCACTACAGGGGAATTGGTTTATTTGCCAGAAAGGGCCACCACCGGCGCAACTTATTTGGAGTTGCTGCAGGAGTCAATGCTGCCCACAGTGAGAGTGGTGTATCCGGAGGCTGACGTCACTGAAATTTTATTTACTCAGGACAATTGCCCCATACATCGCTGTCGCTTGGTGCAGAATTGGATTCAGCGAACTCCCAACTTACAAGTTGTGCCGTGGGCGGGGTGGCCTTCTAAATCTCCAGACCTCAATCCCATCGAAAATTTGTGGGGAATAATGGTGCAGCAATGGGATTCGAGGTCTGATAGAACCAAACAGGTTCTGGTCACGCATGTTGACCAGGTTTGGGATTCGTTGCGGGGCTCGAATTTGTGTGAAAATCTCGTGAATACTATGCGGAGCAGGTGCGATGCAGTAATAGACGCAGGCGGCGCTCTTACTAAATATTAGGATAGTATATGTTTTTTAATTCAAGATGTGACGACATGGTCGACGATGGAGCAAGCTTGTCTAGAAGATTAGGTTTAGGTAGTTCTAACTGTAATTTTGTTAGCAGTGTTTATATAACTTTTTCTTAGAATAAATAGTATAGTAGAGTTCCGCAACTTCACTCGCACATGATAGAGCATCTGCCCTTTTCTAGGGTGTAGACTATCTATCTATTACAGAGACACCTCGTTTCTTTCAAACACAAACATACACCAATTTTCTTACTTTCCAAACAAGTCCCTTCACTCGGCGACTAGCTTGACTTGTTGAGGGATATGGAATCTGAGGCGCTCGGTCATTTGCAGCGGTTTCATTTATCAATGGCAAGTCTAATGCCTATAGAGCATCATCATCAACCTCATAATTTTCCTCCTATACCTCTCAAGATCGTGAAGTAAATCTTCTCGGTTTTCATAAAAAATATCGTGTTCTTTTTTGAAACTGATTTTCTGTAAAATTATTTACGGAAAATCAGTTTTTAAGGTTTAAGTAAGTAACTGTGCCTGATAAAATGCCTGACACTGTACTCTGGATCTGTAGGTGGGCTCACAATCACATTTGATAAAGTTTGGATATTAGGATTGCAAACAGCTGGGGATGAACGTGGTGCTGGAACCCCTTGATCTGAATATGGTCTGAATACATAGTGTGAATCGATGAAAACCGTGAGGAGTATGTAGATGTAGCATTTAACCGCTTTATAAACAATCCATCTATTTCATACGTTATTTTTAAGCTATCCTGTTCAGATAATTTACGGAGCTTATTGGCAAAAATCTTTCCGTAACGATCGAAATAATCTTCGGTATATAAAATGTAATAAATACTAAAATGTTTTTACGGGCTGTTCGAGATCTACAAATACAAACGATCAATCAAAAATTCATGGAATCGGGGCATTCCGACATGGAGTGTGATAGTGTACATTCAATAGAAGGCCGAGCTAAACATACAAGCATTTTTGTACCTGAAGGATGGTACACAGTCGCAAGGACTGCTAAAATCGATCCACCAAAATATGAAGTCAACGAAATGCAATATAAGGAGTTCCTGGATTTCAAAACCTACAGTCAAAACAAATAAAAATAAAGCAGAAGACGGAGAAGTAATGAGATGGTTAGATGTAAAGTGGTTACAATTCCGTAAAAATGACAACACAGCTATATTTTACAAAACCCAATTAAGTCAACTTGAGTTCAAGAAACTTACCATCCGAAGAACTATTAGAAAAGTTAATGCTGCAGCTGATAATAATATAGTACTTCCTCTTTACAAGAATCAGTTACCAATTGAGAAAAAAAACTTCAAGACCTGCAACTTCGAAAATAATAATACATGTGCGTACTTAATCGAACTTTCTAAATTTAAACACCTTAATAATTAAGATGTACCATTTTGTCCTAAACCGCTGAACGGATTTTATAGTGCGAGGTGTCCTTGGAAACTTCTTTTCTTTCCACCCATATATACCCATAATCTTTATTTTCAGGTACATTGCAAGTGTCATAATGATTGCAAAACATTGACTCCGGCGCATAAATTAAAATTATTCCTAGAATTTTATAATCTGGCAGATAATGAAAAACAGTCGACTTTTTAAATGAATCTTATTCATTTAAGTCCAGTAAAAAGGAGAAGAAATGGAAAACATGAAACATCTGAGCAAAGCAGAAGGCAGTGTACTGTATTTTATACTGTACCCAATGGTCAAGGCAATATTGTAAATGTATGTTAAGCCACATTTACTGAAATATTTTCAGTGACTTCTAAAAAAGTGCAGATATTAGAAAAGAAGAAAAAAGAAGGTCAAACAATATTAATATTAATATTTTATATACAAGTTATACGGAAACGAGAGGAAATAAGAAGAAGCACAGAAAATTCACGGAGATTGAAGAGAAATGTGTAAGAGATCAAATAAATTCATTCCCACGACTGGAGAGCCACTATGGTCGCGCACGATCTCAAAAAGAATACCTTATTATAGCCCGGACTCCAGTAACGTATAAATATTACAGTACCATTTTATAAAAATACTTTTCTAATGTCAAATTTGTCAGAAACGGACACCAGTGCTACCAGTGATTTGCCTGCGGCAAAAATGGTTTCAGACCCAAGTAATACGACAATCCACAAACATCAATTACAGTTACACCAATTAAAAGCCGAAAGAGCAACAAAACAAATGACTTTCGACATTAAAAAGTCACAAATGCCTAGCAGCACCACATGTACGGTTGCCATGGACTTACAGCAAGTAATAGTGACTCCTACTCTAACTCATGGACCCATGTAGTATTCCCGGCAGCTGGCAAATTATAATCTCGGACTGCATATTGAAAGCACAGGCGATGGGTACATGATTTTATGGAATGAAAGATTTCACAGGTAGAGGAGGAAATGAGATAGCTTCATGCATTTTTAGTAGCCTAACACTAAATAAAGACAATTTGATCATGTGGAGCGATAACTGCTTCGGCCAAAATATAAATAAAATGTTTTTATTTTTATGGGCATATTTAACTTTCAAAAAAGTTATTAAAAGTATTGAACACAAATTTTTAATAAGTGGGCATTCATTTCTCTTGAAAACGCGTGATAAATTGTATGGTGCCCGATGACATAAAACCCCTCATTGAAAATGCACGGTTCAAACAACCATTTCGGGCTGTATCAATTTATACTGAAGATTTTTATGATTTTAAGTCGGCTGCAGACTCATTTTTGAACACAACGACACTTCAAATAACAAAAGCGCATCACCTGAAATTTGATACTGAAGAACCTTTCGTTATTCGAATGAAAGAAACGCATAGTTTTACGGATAACTGGAAAGTTGTGAATCTCCTAAAACGAGGCAAGACGCTCAATGACATTTCTGATTACTCATTACCCAATTTAAATTGTAAAAGCAAAATAACTGAGGAGAAGAAAAAATACCTTTTAGCAGTGATACCCTATCTTAGAAATGAAGATCACCGAAAATATTTTAAACTAAACTAACATTTATGATATTGCTATAATACTACCTGCTTTTATTTCTTTATTAATAATTTGAAAACATGTTTGCTTACTTTTATGTTTGTCACATCACTTGTCTTTCTTTAGATAACATACCTAAGTGCCTATACCAAAATAATCTTCGTCTTTTGGTTGACGTCAATATCTTTGACTTGATGGTAGAACAGACTAATTTATACGCTACACAAGTTATTGCTTCTAATTCTGGAGGTCGTATGAATCGCTGGAAACCGGTAAACAAGGAAGAAATGGAAAAGTTTTTGGGTATTTACTTGCTGACTGGTATAATTAGATTCCCTACATTAGAAAGTTACTGGAAAAAAGATCCAATTTTTTATCATCCGCTGTTGCA
This sequence comes from Lomographa bimaculata, assembly GCA_948107665.1. Lineage (NCBI taxonomy): Eukaryota > Metazoa > Arthropoda > Insecta > Lepidoptera > Geometridae > Lomographa > Lomographa bimaculata. The sequence continues at coordinate 3,958,736 of OX403602.1, read as the reverse complement.
CCAGATAAGCATGTCCTATAATCGGTTTGTAGCAATTTTAAGCTGCTGGCATTTTGTTGACAACACAGCTGAAAGAGACGCCAATGATCGATTGTATAAAGTCCAACCAGTTATAGACATCGTGATGCGAAACTGTAAAGAACTTCTTACACCAACAGACTGCGTTGTTGTGGATGATTCAATGGTTCCCTTTCAAGGGCGGCTGCTGATTCGTCAGTATAATCCAAACAAAACACACAAGTACGGACTAAAAATTTATAAAGCCACTTCTGATGATGGATATGTCTGGAAATACAAAGTTTATTGTGGCCAGGATCCTCAAAGCTCTTTGTGAAGATCTTTTGGACCAGGGGCGAATGACCGAATACATGGGTGGTGTGGACCTGTTGGACTCTATGTTGGGTTTCTACAGGATCAAAATTAGGAGTAAAAAGTGGTACCATAGAATATTTTCCACATAGTTGACCTAGTATGCGTCAACAGATGGCTCCTATGGCGACTACGCATGGAACAGATAGGGAACGAAACGTACATGCCGTTGTTAGATTTTAATATGACCATAGCTGATATACTGATGAGAGAAGATGTAATGGTCTTTACGCCAACGACAAGAAAAAGCGCACTTAAAAACATATATTCTTTCAATTGATAAAGAAAATCCAAGCGGTGGTTAAAGTCTGCACAAATCCAGGCTATACCTTAAAACTGCAGGTATACAGCGGCAAAAATGTTGATACAGTCAACAATACACCAACCAAAGTAGTCTTAACACTTTGTGAAGAACTATTGAATAAAGGCCATACCATCGCGACTGACAACTGGTATACCAGTTTAGAATTGGCATACGAGTTGTTGAAGAAGGAGACACATTTTTTAGGGACAGTAAGGAAGAACCGAAGAAACTTGCCAAAAAAAGTCGTTGAAGCAAAATTACAGCGTGGAGAGTATATGGCACAAAAAAATGAGGACGGAATCACTGTCCTTAAATGAAGACAAAAGGGACGTACTAATGATGTCCACTAAGCATACTGACACATTTTGTTAAATTAGATTAAAAGGCAAGAGCGTACGAAAACCTAAAATGGTTTTAGAATACAATAAATGCAAAGCTTCAGTTGACTTGAGCGATCAAATGACCGCCTATTCTACACCGCTTCGCAAATCTGTCAAATGGTACAAAAAACTGACAATAGAACAAATTTTTAATACAGCGGTTTTCAATGCGATGATCATGTATAAAGAAACGGCCAACAAAGAAATTTCAATGGTAGAATATAGAAAAAAACTCGTGGAGTACCTTACGACGACTGACACTTCAGAAACTGACCTTTCAACGGGAACGCGCCCTAGAAGACTAAAACATGAACTGGAGAAAAAACCCGGAGCAGTAAAAACAACCAGAAGATTCTGTGTTCTTTGCTACAAAAATAACACGGAAATAATGCCAAGAGTTGAGGCAGAAAATAAGACCAAAAAAGTTAGCACCTTCTGCAGACTATGTCCTGGTCAGCCCCACTACTGCCTTCCATGTTTCAATACTGCGAACTAATAACACATACGTAAATGATTTTTTATGTGTGTTAGATTTCATTGTTGATTTGATCCTTTTTCGAATTTAAATTGTAAAGTAAAGTAAAAATAAATATCTTCACTCAAATTTTTCGTCTTTCCTTCGTTTTCCTATGATTATTTTAAGTCCTCTTGAAGTATCAATGTCCTGTTTAGTAATATAGTTCTAGAGCGCCGTGCCGGGCATTTTATAACAATAAATCAAGGGAAACTGTGTCGTACGGCGCTATAAAGCTGGTTAAATACAGCTCTGTCTTGAGGTCACATATGCCCCCCAAAGCGCTGTGTAGTGAACTGCTTGAGGTCACTAGTGTCCCCCATGGCGTCCAACGTGTTCAGATGAATTTACACCAATGTACCACGGGCTTTATACATATCCTAATAGTAAGTACTCATATGATCAAAGATTTGTTTCAGTGTCTAATTGCCCAGAAAATGAAATAGAAAAACGGGAGCCGCGAGAAAGAAAATTGAATGAAAATTATTTAGAAGCTGCGTTAGTAGATTTAGACAGGAATGTTATGGATATCAATCATATTTCTAGGTTATACAGGGTGGGCCAGAAAGGCGTACGATTTTAAAAACACTCTTGCGTTTTAAGGTTTAGAGAGGGGACTGCGCGGGTGGTGGGGTTAAGTAGCTCGGTTCTCGGAAATTTAGTCGCGATGGATCACTTCACCGGAGCGCAACGTGCATTCTGCGTTAAACATTATTACAAAAATCGCGTTTCGTGCGCTATAGTTCGGTGTTTATTTCGGCGTGAGTTTGTATTACATGACCTAAATCAGTGTCCGAAGGAAAGTGTGATTCGATCGTGGGTCAGAAAGTTCGAAGGTACTGGTTCGACTCTCAAACAGAAGCCTGCGGGACGCCCAAGGTCAACAAGAACGAAAGACACAATTGAACAAGTTACAGCTTCAGTTCAACGTAATCCTGCTCTATCGACTCGAAAGCGTTCAGCGAACTTGTGGTATCCAGAACATCTTTGCGTCGCATTTTGTTGAAAGATCTGAAATTGCACCCGTATAAAATTCAACTTGTGCAGGAATTACAGCCAAATGATCCAATTTTACGACGAGCTTTTGTTGAAACAATGTTGAAACGCTTTCGAAGTTTCAACAATATTCTGCTCTCCGATGAAGCCCATTTTCACATAAATGGGCATGTGAATAAACAGAATTGCCGTTACTGGGCTGCAGAGAAACCACTTGCAAAACATCAAAAGCCTCTGCATTCGCCGAAAGTAACCGTTTGGGCGGCCATGTCAGCGCACGGAATTATCGGACCCTACTTCTTCGAAAATCGACAATCTGTCGTTGTAAATTCTGACAGATACGTAGCCATGTTAAGGGATTTTTTCTTTCCACAACTGCAACAATTTGAAGCCTATAATCGTGCGACATGGTTTCAACAAGATGGCGCGACATACAGCTAATGCCTCTTTGGCGGTCGTAAACGAGATGTTTGCTGGGAAACTGATATCGCGCCGAGGTGACATTGCATGGCCTCCTAGAAGTCCGGATCTAACGCCACTGAATTTTTTTTTGTGGGGTTACCTAAAAAAGTAGAGTCTGCTCCAATAACACCCAGCCACGATTAACCAGTTGAAGATCAATATCCGGGAAGAAATGCCAGTTATTCCCCGTGCCAGCGAGTTTTTACCAATTTGAGGTTCAGATTCGAAGAATGTTTGCAGCGCGATGGTGCACACCTGGATGACGTTATTTTTAAGAAATGAATTTCCCAGATGTAAATTTTTATAGAAATAAAAATTTGTATGTGAATTGTACTTAGTTTTTTTTTTATGATTTTTTCAAATTCGCAATTATTTCTGGCCCACCCTGTACAATATCCCGGCAAAGACTCTCAGAAAACGACAAAAATCGAAAAACAAAGTTATTGGGGCAAAAATGTCTTGGGATTAGTTAATGGAAAACGCCTGGTGACACACATTTAAAAACTTGAAAAATCTGGATTTCCACCTGACAGAGAAAGTATACGAATGTTAGCCTTTCAGCTGGCATAGAGGATGAATTTGAAGCATTCCTTTAAACAGGATACGAAAATGGCTGGTCATCAATGGCTTCAAAGTATTTTGGATAGAAATGACGACATACCTATTTGAGTTGCTGAAGGTTTATCAATAGCACGAGCACAGAGCTTAAACAAAGAGGAAGTGGGCCAATTTTATTTTACATAAATACCGATGAAATAGTATAGAGCAGCTACAATAAGCTAGTGCTGAAAAGTTTTAACAAGGTACTATGTAAGAAAAACATGGAGATACTACATAGGAGTGATTGAAGATAAAGATTTTAACACGCGACGCTACTTAATTGCTTATTATAAAACAATTGGCAAAAAGAAAGCCAAGAAATTTGTAAAAGCAAAGCGCACTGTTGATAAAGATACCGTCCCTGGAAATTGCATTGTAAAAGTGGTGCAACTTTTGCAAATAAATGAATGCCCGGAGGAATATGTTTTAATGCACGACGAAGATAATATTGGGATTAAATTTAAAGACCACCAAAAAAACAATCGTTGCCCTAAACAGCCTCATCCAAAAAAACATAATATGTACAAATAAATAAAACCTGTACCAACATCTATCGGGCTATTTAAGTCATGCCTGCACTACAAAAACTTTTCATAACCCAAAAAGGCCACGCGTGCACCAAATTTTAACTTGGGGTATGATTTAGATGGCCACTAAAAATAAAATAAAATTTCCTGTGACAGAACCGAATCGGATAACAGTAGGTTAAGGTTTTTTTTTATAATTAATACAAAAATATTTAAAATGCGAAAAAATTTATTTATAGTAACATATATGGATGAAATTTTTAAATAAAATGCGAGTACATATTTGGTACATGCGTGGCCTTTTTGGATAGCTCAGCGATTATTCTGAAGATACTTACCTTTTTTAGGTTGGCAGAGTTAACGTTTATTGGTGATAATTTTAATATTAAAATGGGGATAAAATTCTGGTAAGTACTTACGAATTTTTGGGCGTTTTATTTAATTATATCAGCCGATAATATTTACTTTTCTTTTTTTTTTGTGAACTTTATTTTTCCGAAAAATATACAGAAAGAGACCAATAATTCAAAAATTTAACTCGTTAGCTCCAAATATTCAAATTATTAACAAACAATCCCTTCGGTTATTGGGCTCCCCTATTCTTAACGAATCATTCCCTTCATTTTTTGATGAACAGAGTTCAGATCGTCTACTAAAAATTAATACTCATATGGCCTTCACGATACTCAAATACTGTCTTTTTGTCCCAAAATTTACATATTCATTACGGTGTTGCCAGCTATGGAAACATGAACATATTATTCAAAATTTAGACAACATTGTCAAAAACACATTGGCATCTATTTTGAATATGAAATAAGACGAGAGGGCGTGGTGGCAAGCTTCACTGCCAGTGCGTTTGGGAGGCCTTGGCATTCGATCAATTTCGGGAGTCGCCCTTCCCGCTTTCTTGTCATCAGTACACAGTACTCAAAAATTGACTAATAGAATATTACAGGTAGCTCTACCATTTAATACAAAAATATAATTTATAGACGAGGCCAAGAAAGCGTGGTTGGTAGACTGTTCAGGCACTGATTTCCCAGAAAATCTGTCTTCTCAGAAGCTTTGGGACGGGCCGCTCTGCGACAAAGTACGGAATCATCTATTTCAAACGTGCTTAAGTTCCGCAGATCGTGCCCGTCTTCTTGCAAGTTCAGAGTGGGAATCAGGTCTGTGGCTACAGGCTCTCCCATCGCCAAATACGGGAACGCTACTGGATTCATCGGCTTTCCGTATCGCAGCATCACTTCGATTAGGCGCATCGTGTTGTGCTCCACACCGCTGTCAGTGCGGTACTGCTGTTGACCGGCTCGGTCATCACGGTCTGTCTTGCTCTAGGAGTGCAGGACGTATTCCCCGCTACGCGAGTCAATGATGTCAATGAGACAATGATGTCATACGTCGGGCTCTTACCACCGCCAACTGTGCGGCTATTTTGGAACCAAATGGTCTAGCACGTGATGACGGTAAAAGGCCTGACGGAATGACCCTGATTCCATGGAAGATGGGACGGCCTTTGGTTTGGGATGCAACTTGCGTAGACACCCTAGCACCGTCTCATCTTTCTGGAACTAAAAATAAGGCTGGTGTTGCGGCTGAATCAGCAGAGACTCTCAAAAGGCGCAAATATAGTAATCTTGATAGTGGTTATATATTTGTGCCTTTTGGGGTTGAGACGTTGGGACCGTGGGGACCGGGAGCACATACATTCTACAATGAATTAACAAAACGTTTGGTCGAAGCAACTCGTGACCAAAATGCTGGCAAATATTTTGGACAGAGATTGAGTATTGCCATTCAACGTGGCAATGCTGCCAGCATTTTGGGTACTTTGCCTACTGATAGCGGTCTATTAGATTAAGTTTTGTACATATTTATATCTAATTATAGTTTTGTTGTTTAATTTTAATTGAATATGCATTTATATATGCATTTTTATTTATATTAAAGATCTTTTCTTGATTATATATTTTTTTAGTTTACAAGCGTTGTTTTCAATTACTTACTTTTAAATAGACACCTATCTAGGTACTGTTATTTTAGTTTTTGACGTAAGTAAAATTATGTGTTTGTTACTTAATTTTTTCTAGTAATTTTATTTTATAAGCGTTTTTATATTTATAAGCACAAATTGTTACATAAGCATCTGTTGCTTTTTTAATTCATAAAACATATTTAAGTTGTTTGGTACACCTTCCTATATAATGATGCGCCTACCTGCCTGCCATATGTTGATTTAAGTCTGTAATTATGCCAACGTTGTAGTAAGTAATTAAAATTAACATACCCATTTACATATTTATAATAGAAGATTAGTTAGGTACATAATATCTACATTTATTTTCTATTAATGCTATTTTTGTAAGCATTATTTCATTTTTGCGTGAACTAAGTACAAATTATTACCTTACTACGTAGTTAATTAAACCAGTAAAGCCTGTTGATTGAATTTTCAAAATATAAATTGTTTTATTTCCCTATGGAGATAACCCTGAAATATTCCCTAAACTTTAATGTTCAAAAAGCCTAAACCTAAAACTTTGCTAACTTCTAAATCAAAAATAAGTTTTAGACTACATGACATCTGTTTATTTGGAAGCATATTTCAATTGCGATATTCATACCTAGCAATATTCAAGATTTATTTCATTACCCTTTGGCATCGTTATGAACACTGCCTAAATTTCTATTTAGTCACGATATTATTTCCTATTTAGTTACGGTCACAATGTTTTGTCCTACTATCGTCATTGATTATGACATAATGGCCTCGATTCTGATGTCACACACTAAATTAAATTTAAACTATTCCTGTCTTTTACAAAATAGGAACGCAAGACAGAGATAGCATATGCTATCAAGTTAGTCAGAACTTACATGTCTATGCAAGCTTAGTCGAGTATGTAATTGGTGTTGACTAAAAACACGCGCCGTTCTGCTTCTGCTGTTCATATTTTAATTGATAAACTAGCTTGACAGTACTAAAATGTATGCTATCTCTGTCTTGTGTTTCTATTTTGTAAGAGACAGGGATAGTTTAAATTTAATTTAGTAAGTGTACATCAGAATCGAGGCCAATATATTGTTATATGGGCGTATTTTTTTTTCTTTGTACCTTGCATTTTTTCACCGTTATGTCACTTGTGCTATTATTTTTTTTATTATCATTATCAATATTCATGATGTGTATATAAAATAAAGATAAGTGTTTATCTTTGTATCAAAATATGATTTTTATTATGAGGATTTCCTTATATTATATTTTTTATGATATTCTGAAAGTAGTCGATGATATCGTGGTCATGGCAGAATCGATGGAAGATCTCAGCACAATGCTCGAAGGCCTCAATCGAGTTTCCCAACGGGTGGGCCTTAACATGAACATGGACAAGACGAAGATTATGTCGAACGTCCATGTTGTGCCCACTCCAGTACCACTTAACGTTCCAACTAGGTAGGTCCAACTTCGAGAAAGAGGTCAATCGTCGAATCCAACTCGGCTGGGTAGCGTTCGGGAAACTTCGCAACGTCTTTTCGTCCAATATACCTCAATGCCTCAAGACGAAAGTCTTTGACCAGTGTGTGTTACCAGTGATGAAATATGGTACTGAAACTTGGCCTCTTACTGTGGGCCTTATAAATAAGCTCAAAGTCACACAACGAGCTATGGAAAGGGCTATGCTCGGGGTTTCTCTACGTGATCGAATCAGGAATGAGGAGATCCGTAGACGAATGAAAGTCACCGACATAGCCCGGCGGGTTAGCAAGTTGAAGTGGCAATAGGCAGGGCACATAGTACGTAAAACGGATGGCCGATGGGGCCGAAAAGTTCTAGAATGGAGGCCACGGACTGGCAAGCGCAGTGTCGGAAGACCGCCCACAAGGTGGACGGACGACATAGTGAAGGTCGCAGGAAGACGCTAGATGCAGGCCGCTAACAACCGTTCTTTTTGGAGATCTTTGGGGGAGTCCTTATATCCAGCAGTGGACTTCTTGCGGCTGAGATGATGATGATGATGATGATGAGTCGAAAGTAGGAAAATGTTATGTAACTCACTAAATACACCCCTGTATTTAGTTTAGTTTAATCCTTATCTTAGCAGGCTAACTAAAAAAGTCAAATTTGACACAAGTTCAACGGCAAAAGGAAAATTTCGGTCTATTAGAACAGTAGTCTCACGTTCTGTAGCATGCCGTAAATGTAAAGCACAAAATCCTTTTCAATCTTATAGAAAATGTATATGCTGTTCGGCCTGATACTGCAGACAATGTGCTGGGACAGAAGCAAACCGAGGGAAAGGTGCTTCGATAATCGAAGCACGAAGTTCGATTTTCGACTTTGAGTTATTACTTCCACAGATTGTTTTTCTCTCTTAGAAAAGGTGTTGGTGTTATTGGCGCAAGTGCTGCGTATGCAAGAAACTTTGATGGTGTTAACAGAACTTTTCTGGGGTATTAGTTTAAGACTACTATGACGCCCATATAACTCGAAATTCATTAATCATATCTTCATATGAAGCAACTCATATAATAATGATCGAACTTCTCATCAGGGAAGTTCGTTTGATTATCTATACTTCTATACTAATATTATAAAGAGGTAAAGTTTGTTTGTTTGTTTGTTTGTTTGTATGTAAAAGGTAATCTCTGAAACTACTGATCCGATTCTGAAAATTCTTTCACCAATAGATAGCTACACTATCACTGAGTGTCATAGGCTATGTTTTGTCGGGATAGAAGTTAGTTATCAGTTCGAAATAATAATATTCGTAAGACAAGTCGGAGAAAAATTTGCTAACTCTCCGCTTTATCGGCGTACGCTGACTAAACGGTAAGACATAGTTGAATACAATGTATGGCAAAAATGTTGGCCTTCATGAGTTTTACAAAAAAGTCCGCGACAGCATATATCTAACATGTATGTATAGCTCAGAAAATATACTTTTCTTTGTTAAAAATCTGAAAAAAAAAAGCGGCCTCTGTTTAGTTGGCTTTTTGAGACATTCAGTATTAATCCTTATCAAAATAAACTATTTCATCGTCTTACGTAGTTCATGTAGATACATTTTGCTTTTTTACTGCATATGATTTGGATAAATAGTCTATGAGAAATCGTGAAATTAATTTCACGGGAGCCCGCCCGTGAACGGGACGGGTCAGAAATGTACAGAAACGTACTACGAATTCCTGCACTAAAAAATAGCGGCTTCTATTTCGTTGGCTTTTTTTAAGTATTTAATATTAATTCTTATCAAAAAAACCTATTTCATCGGCTTACTTAGTTCAGGTAGATGCAATTTGCTTTTTACTGCACATAATTTGAACCCATAGTCTAGGAGAAATCGTTAAGTTTATTTGAGGGTGAAAACGGTGGATACGTCTATGTTTTGAACCGACTAACATAAGAAGGGGGATATAAATTCGACTGTTTTTTTTTGTTTAGTCTTATCATTGAAGTTTGAACTGCCCGCTAGCGTAGTTAGGTGGGCGTTTGCCTTTAAAGCACCGGGTTTGATGCCCGGTGGGAACACAGGTGTTTTCCCACGGGAATTTGTGTTTCTGGTTTTGAGTATGTTGTGAATGTTGTGTGAATCTTGGATGTTTACAGCCCTTTGATACAAGTCATTGAACTTATTGTGGGGTTGTGAATGTGAAAGCGTTTATGGGTATGTTTTTTAATATTTACTACCCGGCCGACGCCCCGCCGGGCGGGTCGTTCCTGAACTTTGAATTGCTCGCTGGCGTAGATGGGTGCGCGTTCGCCTTCAAAGCAGCGGGTTCGATTACCGGTGATAATTTACCTAGAAAATTTTACTCCACGATAAATTTGTGTTCCTGGTTTTGAGTATGTTGTGAATACTTTGTGAATCTTGGATGTTTACGGCCCCCCGATACAAGTCATTGAACTTAGTGTTGGGCTGTGAATGTGGAAGTGTGTTTATTTGTATTATTATTTTTTAACCGGGCGACGCCGGGCGGGTCATCTTTTGAACTATCTACTCGCGTAAATGGGTGCGCGTTTGCCTACAAAGCAGCGGGATCGATTCGCGGTGGTAACAGAAGTTTTCTCCCTACGGGAAATTTGTGTTCCTGGTTTTTAATATGTTGTGAATCTTGGATGTTTACGGCCCCACGCTACAAGTCACTGAACTTAGTGTGTGGCTGTGAATGTGGAAGTGTTTATGTGTAGATTTTTTAACCGGGCGACGCAGGGTGGGGAATCTTTGAACTTTGAACTACCCACTGGCGTAGATGAGTGCGCGTTCGTCTTCAAAGCAGCGGGTTCGAATCTCGGTGGGAACACAATAACAAAAGTTTTTTCCCCACGGGCAGTTTATGTTTCTGGTTCTGGGTATGACGTGAATGTTGTGTGTGTGGTGTTAATTGTTTACGGCCCCACGACACAACTTATAGTACTTTTACAGTGGGGCTGTGAGTGAGAAAGCGTTTATATGTAAGCTTTTGTTTACCCGGGCAACGCCGGGCGGGTCAGCTAGTTTATTATATTTCTTCGCTTCATTATTCGATATGATATTTACCACGTAGTAATTGCTAGGTAGCTTCGCACAATGTTTAAAGACTTAAAACGATTGAAGTTTTGAAACGTATTTCGGCCCTACCCTATCTGTTGTAGGCTGTCGCCATATCATTCCCGCATTCCTTTTTTATGCGCGGTAGCTATCGCATGCAACTTCATCGCCATGCCGAAACGCAGTGCGCACGCCCGAATTGAACGTTATGCAAGGAAGATACAGAAAATCGAAGAACAAGAAAGACGACGTAAAATAATATCTCCACTCGTATCATCATCGGACGATGAAGGTAAGCTATAACGTTACAAACGTTATTTTCTTTTCGATTTTGGCCACTATTCAATATTATTTTGCATTTAATGAGTGTTTATAGTTTTGATATGCTTTGGGATTGACTGCGAGTCAAACTGCACAGACTCTTTCTAGCGACTACCATAATAACACCTAGGTTAAGAAAATTATGTAATAGAAATTAAGAAAGTTTTTTAAAAAAATGAATGAAAAAAAATGCGCCGCCGAGTTTCTTGCCAGGTTCTTCTCGAGATGGCTGTAATTTTGCGAATCTGGCAATTTTGCGATTCATTAACTTTCATGAGTGCCTCTTTGGGGCCCATGTGAATAAACGATTTTGATTTTGAGTCAATAACTCTGACATTTTCCAAAACTTTGTTGTTACATAACGGCCAATAGAGCATCAGGGTTGACTGCGAGTCTTCAACGATGACTTACTGCAATTGAAACTTACAATCAAATAAGATGTATCGTTAAATTTTGCACTTTGAACACGAGTAGGTGGTTATTGAGCATTCTAATTCACTTTTTTCGAGAAAAAACGCGAGTGAACGATCGTTTAAGAAAATGCCCACTAAAATTTTTGATTTTTGCCAATCGCTCATGTTGAAAAAATATTTTAGAATTTACAATCATACGTTAGATCACACCCGTTCGGTTATTTTACTCACGCTCACACAATGCGATGATCTGAACTAAAACGTAAGCTATTAATAGTCTCAACATTATTTATTATTCGTTTATTTGTAGAGAGACAGAAATCGATCTCATTTCTGGTGACATTATCTGGTGATTGCCAAGTCCAGCGTCGATGTAGTTTTTTATAAAAATAGCTGTTGCTAACATGTAAATTTTGTCCAAATGCAAATTGTAAAACACGTGTGCCGCGATCATTCCTGTCTCCCAATCCGTGTGGTCCTACTATGGTGTGATTATCTAATTGTTGTCTTTTACCTATTTTTGCATTAAAATCTCCCATGACAAGATTCCAGGCCCCTCTGTGTTCATCACAAGCCTTGTTAAGGAGGTCATAGAAATCCTCGACTTCTGGATCAGGATGCGTTGACGTAGGGGCGTAAATTTGGATAAGAGTCAGTATCTTGTTTTCGCTGACCCGGAATTTTAATAAAGCTATTCTGTCGCAATATGAAATGAATTCTACTATGTTATTTTTCCATCTTTTAGCCACCAGAAAACCTACGCCAAATCGACTTTCCGTTCCTCCAACGTAGTAAAATATATTGTTGGCTCTTTCTATGGTGTCTTCACCATCCCGCCTAACTTCTGATAACTCTACGATGTCCCAATTAAAACATTCTAAGGCATTTTCTAGCTCTATTAATCTCTCTTCAGTTCTAAGAGTGCGCACATTAAAAGTAAAAATATTTAATCCTTCTGTATCCTTTTGTGTAGCCATGGTCGTCTGACAGTTAGAAGTTGCCGCCCGGAGATTATCTGGCCTCAAGGCTCCAGGAAATGCTTGCCTACTGTCATCAGCAGCGCCTCCCCTACAGCCGCCGGGCACTCGAGGCCTATTCTTTGTCGCTTTAGTCATAAGGGTTAAGGGGTTAGACAGTTAATCCACCACGCTTGTCTACTGCTGGTTGGTGGGTACGCAGTAAGCCATATTTCTAGACTCGTGAACGCCGCCGTTGGTACCTTAAATGTTAGGTACTCTTCCGCCGCCGCCCTGAGCTGCCATCCTGCATTGATGTCGGCTGTTCTACCTTGGCCTCGTGAGGACGTTCGCATCCATGAGCCCAAGGTAGCTGAAAAATTGCTGTATGGTCGGGGACTGCCGAAGCAGCGAGCGGTAATATCTTACCGCCGATCCATCGTCCGCCACCTATGGACCCCGGTAGTAGCCTACAGCTAGCCCTTTACCTTGAAACCTAGAATGATCACCTTAAATTTTGATGATGTGGAAAAATGATTCTAAAAAGTATGGTGATAACCCTCTTGGCAAGTCGGATCCCAGGGCTCGAATCTCAACAAGACCAGTAGATTCAGAGTTACCTTTTACTAAGACACAGGTGTGTGTGTGTGTGTGTGTGTGTTCTGGGTGTCATGTGAATGTTTTCAGCACCTACATTAAAAGTCCTTGATCTGAGTGTGATGCTGTGAGTTATTATTTGGTATGAAAAATCAACCGTTTGAATTGTTTACACGCCAGATATAATAGTTAACATACCCAAAAAAAAAAGTGTTATTATTAATTAAAATTAAGAACATCCTCCTATAACACACCATTAAGTGTTCTATAAACCATCTTAATGATAGAATATCATGTCAATCATTTATAATGTTCCACAATAATATGTCTTCTGTTTCAGGTTTCACAAATGGCCTAGCCCTTAAATGCATTGTGATGGAAATTTCCATCAACCAATTCAATGTAATTTTTGTCGTTTCCACAGGGTATTTGGATTATATTTTTTGTACATGGCAACTTTTAAGGAACCATAGTATCGTTTCCGAACGAAAAAAAAAGTTCATTCTTCAATGTCAGCTGTCAAATGTCATTTCAAAATATCATTACGCGCTAGTTTGCTCGGTGAAGATTTCGGCTAATGTGATTGGAAAAAAGTGGTATAAAATTCTCACGGTTACTTCTCAGTTTATTCGTAATTGATAGATTTGAGGTCAGTATTTTGATTTATGTATATAATTTTGTTCATAAATAGAAAAATATGAAGAAACAAACTCAATATTGTTTTGATGTAAATTTACATCATCATGTAATGACGTTCATTTAGCTTGTATGAAAGTTAGTAAAATACTATTGTTTTATTTGATTTCGTTTATCTTTTGGTTCCAGGTGTTGATATCTAGCAAAATGAATGACAGAGATATTGAACATTATTTAGCATCTTTGGAAGGTGGGTGGCTGTCGGAAGATGACATGGAGAAGTCTGATGAAGAGGAAGAAAATGTGCCTGGAACTTATGACAGAGACGAGTTACTGAACATGTTAGAAAGTGATGAGGAGGACACAGAAAACCCACAAAACCACGAAAGTGACCCACCCTTGGTTGAAAATGAGGTAATGGATAACCAGGTTGTGGACAATAGTGACCCTACAGGACACATATTTTCAGCATTATTAGATAAACGAAAATTGATCTGGAAAAAAAAGAACATAGAATTTGATGAGTCCAAAATTACATTCAAAGGCAATTCAGACCTAGGACCAGATTTGTCACCATTAGATACTCCATATGCATGCTTCAACTACTTTTTCTCAGAAGATTTCATGGCAAGGATAGTGGAAGAAACAAACCTGTATGCCACACAAAAAAATCCAGCAAATACAACTGCAACCAATTTATCAGACTTGAGAAAGTTTTTTGGAATACTTATATATATGTCAGTCCAACATTTTCCCAATATAAGAGCATACTGGTCTCCAAAATATGGCTATGAACCAATTTATTCGGTGATGTCTAATAACAGGTTTGAAAAATTGAAAAAAATATTGCACTTCAATAACAATGACCACCACAAGGAAATTGGTCATCCAGGCCATGATCGCCTATTCAAGATACGCCCTGTTATTGATGAATTGAATTCAAAATTTTCATCAGTACCTATGGACCAACGCCTGTCCATAGATGAACAAATGTGTGCAACTAAAGTTGCACACTTTCTCAAACAGTACTTGCCCAACAAGCCTCATAAGTGGGGGTTTAAACTGTATGTTTTGTGCAGCTTACAAGGATTTGCACACAACTTTGAGGTTTATGCTGGGCAGGACCTTACCAACAAACCTGAGAATGAACCAGATCTGGGCTCAACCAGCAATATTGTCTTGCGTTTAGCTCGTGGTATACCAAGACAAGTTGGTCACATTGTCTATTTCGACAATTTTTATACTTCTGTGCCCTTGGTGTTCTATTTGGCAACTCAAGGAATCCTTTCAGTGGGGACAGTTCAACAAAATAGAATACCTAATTCAAAATTACCTGATAAAAAACAATTTATGAATAAATCTACTCCAAGAGGTGCACATGAAGAAAGAGTGACAACATTTCAAGGTGTGGATATGAGTGTAGTAGCATGGAAAGACAACAAAGTTGTCACATTACTGTCATCTTATGTAGGTGCTTTGCCTTTGAATAATGTATCTAGATATGACAAGAAAAAAAAAGAGAAGATACAAATTCCATGCCCGAAGATCATAAGTGAATACAATGCCCACATGGGAGGCGTAGACCTTATGGACAGTTTTCTGGGAAGGTACAGAATAAGGATCAAGTCAAGAAAATGGTATATTCGTATTTTTTATCATCTTTTAGACCTGGCAGTGATAAATGCATGGATAATATATAAAAAAAATGCTAAAAATGTACCTAAGAAAGATATTCTCAATTTAGGTACTTTTAGAAATGAACTGGCCTTCGTCCTTTGTAACATGGGAGCAGCAAAAGAAAAAAGAGGTCGTCCAAGTTCTAGTCTTCTAGAAAATGAAATCCAGGCCAAAAAAAAAAGAAGTGCTGTAGCAGTTGCCCCACCAAAAGAAGTTCGCAGGGATGGGCAAGATCATTGGCCTTTGGTAGGGGGATCCTTGCGTTGCAAATACCCCAATTGTAAGGGATATTCAACTATACACTGTTCCAAATGTAATATTAATCTTTGCCTCAACAAAAACAACAATTGTTTCAGCAAATACCACAATGAATAAGTTTATTATCTCACTGCACATTTTGTTCTCAGTAGGTTAGTCTGATTACATAATGATGTAAATTTCCACCAACCCATTTTTTCTAAATAAATAAAGTATTTTTATAAATATTTTTTTTTTAATATTTTTTCCTTATTATAGAGCTAATCTTACGTCCAAATAAATTTAATTTGGTTAAAAAGTTAAAATCATGCATTTAAGGGCTAGAGGCAGTTTGTCCATTTCCTGGCTTCTACACTACGCTACATACAAAGAATTGAAATTGCGCCTTACAATCTATGACTTACTTATATTATTTTCCAGTATGTAATTTAATAAAAATAAAATAAAATTCTTGTGGTTTTATTCAATACTATAAATTACACCAAATTGTTACAGGCAAGTGTCTCTATAATCCAGCTATACACGCCCCTTAGCAGACCTAGTGCTGGTCACAGAGAATCACAAAGGTAGATCACATAAATTTTATTAAAATGTAATGCATGTTTGTTAATAATTCGATAACTTTTTCACATTTTACTTCACTTTTGACTTAGTGTCGGGCTGAGTGTAAATGATTTTGTGGAATCAATTAAATATAATACTCAATAAAAATAACCTAAATACTCATGCATAATTTAGCTTCCTGTAAGTAGAATTTTGGTACCGGAGATTAATACCACTCTAACTTGTGACAGCTTTATGCCCCAAAGATAAGGTAATAAAAATAATTAAAAGTTCTTGTAGTTTTATTATATTTAATCAAACCTTTTTAAAATTGTATTTACTTAATACAATTTTAACACTAATAATAAGTATTTTTATGATTATATAATTACATTTAAAGTAAGACATCAAGAGAGACAAGCCATTGCAGCACATGTAGGCCCTTGTTATTGACAGGTTGTAATTTCTCAGTTGAAATGAACACTTAATAGATTGGTTATATTACAATGATTTTCCATGCAATTCAAATTCTAACTGGGGCTGATAAGGCCTGCACTGACGTCTCGTTGGTGGGTGCATTGTGCATTTCCCCCTGCCAGCCACCCCAACTCCTTTATATATCGGAGTGCTGGCACAATTGTTCCAGTGGTAATGTAAGTCTGCATGATGTCGACTCTGTTGCGTTGGAATGTTCATGTTCTTATCCCAATTTTGGCTCATTTTTTTTTTGTGGCCTCACAGTGTAACATCACGTTTTCCACAGTTTCATTCTCCCGGAGGCAGCCACGACATCAGTGGCACGATTCTTATACATATGGCGATTTATTTATGCTCCAGATTCTAATAAGTTTTCCTGTAGCGTAATTTGTGACAGCACATTTCCTGATGAAAGGTGAACCAAAGCCGCAGTTATTATTACTCTAAACATACACTAATTGACAGTACGGCATATGGTAACTTCTGTGTTATCCTCTTGGTAGAAATGAGCACTTCTGACTTCGCAATTCTTTTCCTTATATTTTTGTTTAGAACGCTTGATTAGTTACATCTGTTCGATGCATGGGCTAGTATTTTTTTATTCTTCACTTGAACAAGATATTTCATAGATTTGTACATGCACAGTCGACGATAGTTTTTCGAATAGATCTTTAATTATCTGCCCTAGGGATGGAATCACAGGTTCCCTGCTTGCGTCTTCTGTCTAACATGATTCATGATGATTCTAATAAGTTTGCCTACATCTTGAAATAAAGGAAACAAATTAATAGATTTTTAGAAAACAATCGCAGACCACAGAGAGTACAATAATTATCAGAGAGATAATTAACAGAGAGTACAATGTCGCCGTATTTTTTGTCAATGTCGCCGTATATTTCGATTTCAATCACCGAGTTCTCAATCGATTTTATTTTTCACTATACGACATATCGATTATACAAAAATATCAGATTTTTCATTTTTCATTATTATGTTATGTTATTACATGACTATAGGTAATTTACCGAGTGCATAAAGTTAATTCAGGTACTCAGCGTTTTGTCCATCTGTCCATTGGCATTTAGCATCTAAACCAAACAAGCTAATGACTTCAATTTACACTTGTTCATCGAGCGAAGCGAGGTCTCTAAAGTTAATTGGGTGATTCAGTACATTGCCCGTCCATCCGTCCATCCGTCTGTCAAAGGCATTTAGCTTATAAACAATTAAAATCACTTGAATTCGCAAATAACATGAAAAACGGTTGCCCGAAGCCAAAAATGGCAATTAAAATAAGGTAACTAAAATAAGCGACAAAAATGGCAATTAAAATTTTATATCTTTTATTCAGGGGACTAACTATAACAATAGCGGGTTTGGGATATTTTTCGTGTTTATATAATATATTTGTATTGACTAAGTACAAAAGTTGAGTTTTTTTTTCTTTATAATATGATATTTCATAGTTTAATACAATTAAAATTACATAATTTCCTTTATTCATACATGTTTTTTTATTATAATATAATAATAAATCATTCTCTTACTCTGTTAAACATTCCCTCATTTATTTATTTTTTAATACCTTATTTTTTATATATAATATATAAAAATATGGAAGACCAATACTTCTTCAAAGATCAACTAAAATTTTTTTTTTGTTTTCTGCAAAAAAATTATCTAAGTTTATAAAAAAAAAAAATAATTTTATGATATCTCAAATTTCGCAATTCCATGAGAAATACTCATATATATTCGTCCTAAAACCCATGTGTCAACAAATGGATTATTGATACAAAATAGTAATACTTAAATAAAAAAAATAACCAAACCAATCAAGTTGAATACCAAAATGAGGGATATTAAAAAGGGATTCCATAAAATTACATAACACATAAAATGCAGGTAAAAAATTTCGCAGGCGGATTATTTGAATTTTCAGTTGTTCATTAACTTGTTTTCAACACTATTTCCATTTGTTAATGATTCGCAGAAGGGCTCTGTTTCCATGGCCATAAAATTAATCGAGTCAAATCGAGTGTATATTTATTTAGCCTAGGCATTCCTACTCATTTGATAAATTTGACGTTTCCATGCGCTACCATAGACAAAGTTCCAACGTTTTACGGCTTAGAAAGTAGAATGGGCGTTAGCGTAAATGTGGCTTATGGCTACCGATCTTTTTTCTCTATTCTACCGAGAGAATAGAGCAATCTCTCTATTCGAATTTTCGAATAGAATTGTACGTGTGGTTTATGGCTAAGGGGGCAGTAGAGTTTTTAGATTCAGATTTTGATTATAGTGAATAAAAAATTCTGTATATTTAAACTATTTCATTGAGACCTCATTCCCTCATAATACTAGGTGCTTACTACAGTACCCGTAACATTACTGCTTCGCAGCAGAGTAAATTGTATATACCAGAGCCTAGATGTACTACTCTTATTATCTAGTCTAGATCTATAACTGTTAAGAATATTACTTTTTTAGATCATCATTTCAACCTTATGGGTCGAATTTTTTTTCTGTATATTAATTTTTAAGAATAATATCCGAGTATCAAATTATGTCGTTCAAGTATCCTCATAATTAATGAGTTGCCATACTAATATTTTTTTAATTTGCCGCGGTTTTTCAGTCTCTTCTTTAATTTGACAGACTCTAGTATGTTAATTTCTTGTTTTTTTATTTGTTACCAGGTCGGATTCTGAGTACGAGACCAAGCGCTACCACAAAGATTCCAAAGACGAGCTGTTGCCAAAGTCCAAACGGTACGTTATAAAATTATTTAATATTATACTAGGTACGTAGGTTTAACTAGAATGTGTGTAACTTACTTGAATAGTCAGTTCAAAGGTCAACCTTTCGCTATTTACCTATATCCCAACCTTATGTAGAAGTGATTTATCGTCTAGTTAATTTACTTTTTTTTATTTCAGTGCCAACAAGCCTATGAAAAAGACAGCGAAACGCAAGATTAACCCAGAGAAAAAGGAGGCGTCTTTGTCCAGCAACAGCAGCGGGTGGCACCTTGACTTCTTCGACAGCGACGAGGATCGTGAGGTGACCCTAAAGAAAAAGTCGAGTTCACTACAGTCGGTGCTCACCAGACGCGTTGCCAACGGGGTTCTACGTCGTCGTACCGCCGACCTATCGGGTGTTTTGTTTGTTGAGCTGCGGCTCTATAATTATAAGGATATCCAGGCTGTCGATGCTAGGGAGCGCTGGGAGAAAGCGATCTTGTCTTTAAAATATCAGGTAGACTCCGACGCTCAGGAGTTGGAGTTATTGCGATCTTTCGTACAAGCCTCTAAAGGGAAGTTCCACGAAGAGGGAACTTTTTTCGCGGACAAGAAACAATAAATGAATATAGCCTATATTTATTGGTTATACTTTTCAGTTTTCTTGTTCTTCGCATTAGGTTTTTTTTAATATTTAAATTATTGTTTTTTATTTGTGAAAGCACAATAAAGATTTTATATAAGTCCCAGTATATTTTTAATTCTATTTTATCATGTATTTATATTTGAAAATGTAATATGAATTAGGTTTAAAACTTATTAAATAATTTTAACGCTGACGTTTAGGTATAGGTATCGTATTCACATATAGGCATTTAATAATTCAATAGAATTACCTATTTTTCTTTTAACGCTTTTAGACTCACATCCCCACACTTATATTGATGACTTGTGTCGTGGGTGTCGGAAACATTCACATCCCACAAAAAATCTCGCCCAGAACCAGAAACACAAATTTCCTTTGGGGAGAAAACTTTCCACCGGGAATCGAACCCGCTGCTTAGAAGGTGAACGCGCACCTAACTAAGCCCTCAGGCAGTTCTTATTGTTGTACTTAATTATAAGACCTGATATTTTTTTAATAGTAATGTAGGATCACCTTTTAGTTTTTATTTAGATAGGTTGTCATAATGTCAACAAGAACAATATTTTGTTCTGTTTGCGATGTATCTGTCAAAAGTTCGGCATTCTCAGCCCATCTGAGAATCACTGTACATAAAAATAATAGTGCAATTGAAGTAGATGACGGAATAGAAAAAAATAGTAGCGCATTTCGTAGTCGTATAGCATCATACAGAGTGCGAGATGTTGGGGCAGACGAGGGTATCAATTCCTTAGTCCCGTGTAGGAACGCATTCCTACACGGGATGCGCGCACGAGTGAGTCGGCTCTTCCATGCAAGCCTCTTTTGATAGCATTAAAGTAAACTTCGAATTATTTGCCGAATTTGCTTTGCCTTCGAAAGACTCGCGGGATGTTAAATCTTTTGCTACTAAAAATTATGTCGTCCATAAAAACTTTGATTTTAATGAATGGTTCACCAAAGTTATTCCGGTTTTTTCAAATCACATCGATGAATTCCAAGAATGTGATAGCGGTTGGTCTTTTTTAGGTAGTTCATACTTGGAGATTAAGATTTTTTGCATTTAACTAATCAATTTCCTGATAAAGATCAATTTGAGTTGTTAACGCGAAAAGGTGTATATCCATATGAATACATAACTGATTGGAAATCATATTATGAGGAAAGTTTGCCCCCAAGAGAGTGTTTTTACAGCACTCTTTTTAATTCTACTGTTTCAATGTCTGATTACAATCATACTAAATTATATGGAAAACATTTAACATTAAAAAATTTAGGTCAATATACAGACCTATAGGTAAAATCAGACGTAGTCTTACTTGCAGATATTTTCGAAAAATTTCGCTCTACTTGCAGATTAAATTACAAATTAGATCCTGCTTTTTATATAACCGCCCCAAGTTTAAGTTTTGACGCTATGCTTCTTAAAACAAAAGTTAAACTTCAGCTTATAGAAGACTTAAAAATAATAAGAATGATACAGAAAGGTATACGCGGTGGAGTCTGTTTGTGTTCGACTAGACATGCAAAAGGAAATAATAAGTATCTATCTAGTTACTCGAGCAAAACAATATTGCCCTCCGCGTGCTCCATTCGTGTTTTCATTCGGATTAGCGCCATCATACGCATACGCCGAGTTTCGCCCGTACCGTACGAACACTACATATTTTGCAATTTAATATTACTTCGGGTTGTGAGCTACAATTTTTATTGATGGCTTCAAAGAAACTAAAGTTATTAGAAGAAAATGAGTGTTTAACGATGCATGGACAGATTTATACTTTTTATTAATTATAATGGATAACCGCTATGCTTAATATGCCAAAAAACTATTGCTATTCAAAAAGAATATAACGTCAAACGCCATTACGATACCGAGCATAAAGCTAAATTTGCGAACCTAGTGGGTGAGTGATCTACGGAAAAATAAAATAAACGCACTCAAATCTTCAGTAAAGAACCAACAAAATGTTTTTAAGGTTCAAGATCAAAATAATGAGTCGTGTGTACATGCGAGTTTAAGAGTAGCGAAAATACTTGCGAAATCTGGGCGACCGTTTACCGACAGTGAACTTGTGAAACAATGTGCCTTAGTTATAGCTGAAAAAGTGTGCCCAGATCAAAAAAAGAAATTTGAAAATGTAAGTTTATCTGCCAGAACATGTACCCGGCGCACTGAAGATTTGGGCGATAATTTATTCCAGCAACTCCTGGAAAAGGTACAACAATTTGAATGGTTCTCTTTGGCCACTAATGAAAGTAATGACATCTCAGATACTGCACAGCTTCTAATATTTGTTCGTGGGATTGATAAGAACTTCAATGTCAGCGAAGAGCTATTACAGTTATGTAGTTTGAAAGGTACGACTACATGGGAAGATTTATTTCGTCAATTGGAACAAGCCATGGCATCGATCCAGTCACCGTGGCAAAAATTTGTAAGTGTAACAACAGATGGTGGCAGAAACATGAGTGGACAAAACATAGGCCTGGTAGGTCGAATCAAAACTAAACTAGAAAACATAGGATGTGATATTCCATTGTTTTTCCATTGCATTATCCATCAAGAAGCGGTCTGTTGCAAAGTCCTAGCTTGGAAAGAAATTATGGACATCGTGATATCCTCTGTAAACTACATCAGAAAAAATGGATTGACACATCGCCAATTTCAACAGTTTCTGTCAGAGATGGAAGCAGATCATGGAGATGTCATGTATTATTCTGAAGTGAGATGGTTAAGTAGAGGTGCAGTACAGAAAAGGTTTTTTGATCTCAGAAAAGAAATCAACACGTTTATGAACGAAAAGGAAAATTTGTTCCAGAGCTTACAGATCCACAATGGTTGGCAGACCTTGGATTTTTGACAGATTTAACTCATGAGTTAAACACGATGAATGTAAGGCTACAAAGAAAAAATAAATATGCACACTGACGTTAAGGCATTTCAAACAAAAAATATACTCTTCATTAAACATATCGAAGAAAAAAAATTGGACCATTACCCAAATTGCAAAAAGGCTGTTGACGATGCTGGAATAAATTTTCATTTAAAAAATGATAAAATGAGAGACATTTTGATACAATTACAAAATCAGTTCAGCGCCACATTTGGTGACTTTGAAAAGGTTTCTAGTAAACTGAGAATGTTTGCAAACCCTTTTTCATGTGACATTGAGGATGTACCGAGTCATTTGCAAATGAATGTGATTGATCTCCAATGTAATGACACTCTCAAAAACTCTTTCTGTGTAATTAATGATCTTGTCAAGTTTTATGGCAGCTTGCCATCTGATTTTGATGAATTGAAACGGTTTGCTCAGCAGCTAATTACAATTTTTGGCAGTACTTACCTTTGCGAACAAACTTTTTCAATACTCAATTATAGAAAAAATAGATATGCTTCACGACTCACAGATGAGCATTTGAGAGCCATTCTAAGAATTTCAACAACAAACATGAAAGCTAACGTACAACAAATAGCAGCTCAAATACAGCCTCAAACGTCACATCAATTTTTTTATAAGTACTTTAAACCTCTCATTTCAGTTCGTTATTATAATTACCTCATTTTCTATCATCGTTCATTTGTCGTTGATGTATGTACCACCTACCTATTAATAAACTTTAAATAAAATATTTTGAATTTTTTTATAACCTAAAATACCTACCTACATAGTTATATAGATAGATAGATAACTCGAGTTTGAAAACTACATATAATCTATGTAATCTTGTATAATAATTATTATACAAGTGTGGCCCGTACGGAAATACCATGCAGCCAGTACGCACAACCGGATCCATGGCGATCACAATCACAACCGTTTGAAGAACTGTATCCAGAATTGTTTTTAAACGGGCGAGTGACAAGGCCGACGGAGAAAAAGCCTAAACAACGGCGAGAAATTGTCGTCAGAAATAAGGAAAGGTAAGCTGCACGGAAAATCTTACGTGATAAACAATGAACCGCGTCGCCAGATAGTAATAGAGATACCAGCTTTCTTCCTAGTGCACAGTACATAGTAAAAGATAGTGTTGACGAGATTATGGACGAGACAGAACGTGTAATAAGAAAAATTTCCAAAAAACTTTGCAGTGGAAGAGGTTTTGATTAAATCAGTGTACATAGTGTAAGCGTTTTCTGTCAAATTATAACTTTTGTTATAATAATAACTTGAAATAAATCAAAACGTAAACTTTAATCAAGAAATGTATATTATTCAATGCTTTCATATCGTCGGCTAAATAATCTAACTTGCTAATTCCACTCGGTGCCTTATACCACATTTTGGTATAAAAAAAAAGAGAAAAAATTGCTGTATAATCATAAAACATGCTAAGTGCGCAAAACAAACTCAAATTACAGAATTCTCGCCGCAATAAGTCATGCTAACTCCACGAGTTTCAATTCTCGCGCACAAACCGGACAACTCCCGGCATTCGATGCCATTTTGTTGGCGTGTCAGCTGCTTAGACGACGTTCTCAAAAGTTTTATTCTAAAAATAAGTATTTTTTACAGTTTGCTAGTAAATTTAGTGTTTAATGCGAAATGTAAGTATTATTCTTCAATATTTTCATAATTTTATTAAAATATCTATAATGTGTATGAGTGAAAAACACTAATTAGATATAAATGCACAGGTGGTTGGAGTTAGACGAATTTACTTTTTAGTATGCATCTAAAGTTTGGGAGTTGGATATTTTTATTGTTTAATAGTACCTACGTTGCATGAAGATATTGTATCTTTATTTTGGTATTTATAATGACAACATAATAACTAATTATAATGTTTTTTTTTAACAATCTGAAAAAACAAAAAGTCCCTGCTAAATATAAAAATTGGGTAACCTAAATAGCGTATTTGTATGCATACTTAATATTTAACCGACTTTAAGGATGAGGGTGCTTTATGTGCTTATTTCTGTTTTTTTGTTGCCTGTTGTTTTAACTTGGTTGTGGGTTGCTTGTTCTCCTTGAATGTGCTTTTTTATTTGTTAAAAAGCTTCTCAGGTTAGCTCTAGCTAACCAAATAGAATTATCGACACAGAATAATACTGTTTCTGATAATGATTTTGATGCATGCAATTCACAAACTATCAAAGTAGATAGTAGATGCACGGAGAAGACTAATGACGTTCCCTTTGTATTGGATTTGCCTTCACAATCTGCCTTAACACAATCAACCTTTGGAAGACATTGAAAATTATTCGTTAGTAGAAAATGGGCAAGTTGAAATATTTGATGCTTCTAATTTTTCTGCGACAGAACAGGCTAACATTGTTTCCGACAACAATATTGAAACTTTCGATTTTATGAATTTTATAGCCGAGGATGTTACATCTGATTATGCACTCTCTGAGCAACATAGCACAAATTCCGACATAAATATCCTAAAAGATAATTCTGATATAGACAACAGCTGTGATCTAATATCTAACGTCAGTGAAGAATGCAGTCTTCCTAAATTAGTTCCTTATTCATCAAGTTCTGGAGATGATACCGATACTTCCTTACCAAAGAAAAGTAAAAAGAGAAAAAGGCGACCACAAGTGAATAAAAATGAATGGTTTGCAGAAAAAAATAAAAGATTGCGTGAAAAAGGATTTCAGTATTAGGGAAAAATTAAAAAATATTCGAGGTGGGTGTATGAAGCTGTTAAGGAACCAAAGCTTTTAAAAGATCGATGCAAACGTATTAACAAAAAAGGGGTAATTAAGTGTGCTACTATAACAAATGAAGAGAGAGGGACAATTTTCAACCAATTTTGGAAAACATATACATGGAGCGAATAAAAAATTTGTAAATGATACGGTTCAGTCAGGTCAAATAAAACGACAGAGGGACCGAATAGAGTCAGACAAATCTCGTAGAACACAATCATTGATCTATAATTTAAAGATAGGGGAAACTCATCGGGGGTTCAGCACGGCGTCCGTAATATGACTGTTGAAATCTTGCATACTGTTCGTATAATAAAGAAAATTCGTTCTCAGAAAGGCTAACATTTAGGCCTTCGTATGGAAAGTAAGTAGAGTTCAAAAATACTCTTATGTCACGTACGTTACAGTGATCAAACTCTGCTGATGACATTTGAGCTTCATGTTTTTTATTCGTTTGTGATGAAGTTTTTACAGACCACGCATGTTTGCGCGTTCTAGGGAGCAAAGGGTATTCATACAAATCCCAGTTTCTAAAGGGTACAGTTAAAGGACGATCTTTTTCTAAGAATTTCAATAAATTAATTCTTTCGCGATCAGATACTTTCACTTGAAACTTTATTTAAACCAATAGTTGATCCTCTCAACAAAATTACATTGTAATTACAAGAAGCGACGGCCACTTAGAGGCCGCTGTAAGTGACATTGTTGCCACCCCAGGACAGCATCTTAAGGACCAGGGTCCGACCGTAGAAGTCGCTCCCGCATCGGAACTGGAGCCCGCCGTTCCAGACAAAAGCTCGCCAAATGACCCCGTTTTAGACCCAGACCTGCTTTCTGCTCTCGGTGAGTCTATATCAGACACGCCTGACTAGGGTCCGAAAATTCATGACACTTTGTCAAATTTGTGGGTACCCTTATTAAAAAAGGGCATGCCGAAGACAGAGAAAAACTCTGCAAGGAATACCTTATCCCTGACAATTGCAGACTCCTGCAAGCGTCGACATTAAACGCAGAAATCTCTGCAGCGGTTCCTGATATGGTGCGAAACCGTGATAAGACGCTCTTGATATATCAACGACAACTTGGTTGCGGTATAACAGCCGTAAATAGGAGCATTGACATGCTCCTAAAAAGTGGCGATAAAATCGATAAGGTCAGCGCAATGAAACATCTCAGCAATGGGTGTCGATTACTAAGTGATTCACATCACTCGTTTACACATAATCGTATTAAACTCGTCACACCGAGTCTCGATAAGTCCTTCTTACACATTATCAACGATGGAGAACGGGACGAAACATTATTTGGCACCAAGATTTCAGAAAAAATCAAAGCCGCTAAGGCCATTGAAAAGCAGGGGCTTCAGATAAAAAAGCCATTCAAAAAACAAAAGCCCCCGACTAACCAATCCAGCGCTCGTCCATCGTCGTCGTTCCAGGGAAACTGTACTGCGCCTCCTCGTTACCCGGCGAACAGGGGGAGGCGAGGAGGCTACAGGAAGACCCAAACGCCGGAAACCGGAGCCCGCCGCTCTTACTTGCCGCCTGCCTAGCAGTCGCAACGAGCCGTAACACAGGACAAGATTTCTCCTGCCCAGGAGATAAAGGAGGATCCAATGGAAAAGACGTCCCTGCCGCCACCACTTCCGCCCTTACTATGACGCTACAGAAGAAAGATTTGCCACCGAGAGTAGCTCGTTGGGCCTTGTTGCTTGAAGAATATGATTACACAGTTGAACACAGAGCGGGAACACGAATGAAACATGACGACGCACTAGGCCGATATCCTACTTGCGCAATCCTCACTGAGACTACGGCTCGCATAAGAAATGCACAGAATGAAGACGACTATGCAGGACTATTAAAGAAAATTTTATAAACACAAAATTATCAAGACTATATCCTAGAAAACGAAATTCTGTACAAAAAGAAAAATGGAAACAAACAAATTGTTGTACCTGAGAAAGGACATTTTGGAATACTTAAGACAGAAGAACTAATAAACCGAGAGTACTTTATTGAGAATTTAGCAGAGAAGATTAAAAAAGTAATAGCCAATTGTGTTGAATGCATTCTTATATCGCACAAAAGAGGCGAAAAAGAAGGATTTCTACACCCAATAGACAAAGGCATTGTCCCACTGTCGACATACCACGTAGATCACCTAGGACCACTGACTTCGACTCATAAAAACTACAAATACATCCTCACTGTTGTAGATGCCTATACTAAATTCACATGGATTTATCCTGTTAAGACACTAACTACTGAAGAGACGCTCGAAAAACTTCGACTACAACAACAGAATTTTGGATCACCGGAAAGAATAATCACTGATCGAAACGCTGCTTTTACCGGAAACGACTTTCAAGAGTACTGTAAAAGTTAAAGTATAACACTACACAATCACAACGGGTCAACCCCGAGGGAACGGCCAAGTTGAGCGGATCCACCAGATTATTATCGCTGTATTAAGCAAACTAAGTGCTGATGACCCGACAAAATGGTACCGGCGTGTGTCAAAAGTTCAAAGATGTTTAAACGGAACATACCAACGAAGTATTAAAACGACGCCGTTTGAGCTACTTTTTGGAACTAAAATGAGAGATGAAGACGAAGAACTTCAAGAATTAATTACAGAAGAAAACATACATAATTTTAACGACAAAAGAGAAACACTGAGAAATAAAACTAAAGAATCAATACAGAAGGTACAAGAAGAAAATATAAGAAATTATAATAAGAAGCGAAAGGAAGCAATCACCTACAAAGTTGGCGATTTAGTAGCCATAAAAAAGACTCAATTCTCACAAGGAAGTAAAATTTACCCAAAATATTTGGGGCCTTACGAAATAACCAAAGTCAACCGAAATGATCGCTATGCCGTAAAAAGATTGGATTCAACGAAGTCCGATTAATACCACAACCTCAGCTGATCTTATGAAGCCTTGGATCTCACCGGGAAGACGATTCATCTGGGACAGATGAATTATCAGGACGGCCGTGTCGAATTTTTAACTTTATATTTTAATAGTAGAATATATTTTTTAGTTTCGTTTTGTTAGTTATGTTGGCAACTCTATTTTGAAGTTACTTAAGATTAAAAAGTTGCATGTCAAAACACAGCTGTCAGTGTCAAGAAGGAGAATAATGTAAGACTTATAATGTGTTTCGAAATAAATTGTGAAAACTAAGAAAAATTGTTATAAACTGCATCAATTTGTGAAAATATCCCACATAATATATATATATATATATATATAACAAATATAATATAAACAAATGTTTTAATTTTAGGTAGTGTTATATGAAAATATTAATGCAGCCCATAACTTCATTTACCGATTTACTGCTACTGTGAGCGTAGAAGCTTATAGTAATGGAGCTAGTGTCTCAAACCTCCAGAAGTGCAAACGGTATGTAGAAATAATTATCTTTATTAGGTAATATTGTAAATAGGTAAAGTTTGTCTGTTTGTAAAAGAAAATCTCTGAAAATACTGATCCGATTCTAAAATATTTTACTGGAATAAACGTTAGTTTTGAGTTTAAAATAACAATATTAATTTTCATAAAACAATTTGGAGAAAAATTAACCTATTGGCCGCTTTATCTGCGTAGTAGCAAGTAAGTAACTTACATTACATCGGGTTCGATTCCTGATAGTGATCCCGTTAGTTTATAAGTCTAAAATAAGTCAAATTTAATCCAAACTTAGTAATATTAATATTATTTCTTACTCGAAAGTCTGTATTTCTTTTACTTTTTAATTGTATTTCTATAAATAATATAATTTTATTATTGAGTGAGTGAGTGATCGAGTATTTGAAATTGAAACTGCGCCTCAAGTATGCGAGTTTAGTGCGTGGCTGTGAAAGTATTAATGTCTGGTATTACCAATTCTGTTATTGAGTGAGTGAGCAAGTATTTGAGTAAGAAGATTTTATCTTCGGTGTTTTAGGCTGCTCGTTGTGTATCATTTAATCAATAAATAAGTAACATTACTGTATTGAGTCCGCCGCGAAAGAGAAAAAAATAACGAGTGTTAAGATGTGGTTGGTGGATCATTAACCGTTAATAATTAGTAAACGTTCATGAGAGCAAATCCGTTCCGTTCCATCCGTCCGTCCATTCCGTCAGTCAAGTAAAAGTTAATTAAAAGAGTCAAATATAGACTCTTTTAATTAACTTTTACTTGACTTGTGACTAGGACTTATATAATGATATATGTATAACACTAGAAATATGTTATTACTTGACTCTGGCTAAATGCACTGCGGAGCCTAAAACAGTACTTACATTAAAACATGACTGTATGTTAGTTAAAAATAAAATTTTATTACAGACGACTCAACGGAAGTCGGCGTCGTCGTTAAAGAGATTGCGATTCAGGCTCCGGCGAGGGCGCAAATGGATCCACTCATCGTCAATGTCGCAAATAGGGCGGATATTAGTTGCGACATGCAACAAATTAAAATAATTATTGGGATTATTCTAGTGTGTGCTGTCTTAATAACTGCAACATTAATTATTGAATTATTTGATGTAGGTATGCCATATTCGTCCCGAGGAAGTTTGGCCCATATAAAAAAATCTGCTTTCGTCCCGCATTGTATACCGTATTCGGCCCATAATACATTATATTTCAAAAATTCTTGTTTCGTCCCACTTTTCAGCTCCACATTCGGCCCAAGTTTTTTTTGTAAGTAAATTATAATTATTTCAGTACACTTGAAGCAATAACTCTTCACTTGACTTTTATACATTATATGATAATCTACAAGATTCAGGTAGGAAACCCAATTTAAAGCACATGTTTGTTTTAGCGGTATTCGCTGCAAAAGACAGTTGCGGCAAACGTCTATTGAAACTCATTTTGATTGTCGCTGCGTTCAAACGCAAACAACAATCCGTACTGATACCGCATTAAACAAAGGTGCGCTTTTGTGCTGGATATATTTGTGGTTCTAAAATTAAGTAACCTGTTTAATGCCATGAAACAGCTCGATTGTCTAGACTGAATAAAACTTTTAAAGGAAAATCTTCTTAATAAATCTTTTAAATAAACTCAATTTCATATCAATTTTATAAATTTATCCTTGTTTTATTCCATTTCGAAGTTCTATACCTCTAAAAAAAAAACACCCTATATATATATCATTGAATATTTCTGACCGCATATGTTTCTTTTAATTATTACATAAATCTTTACAGATTAAGGTAGTAACTGAGACCTTTGAATTTGATAATTATGTATAAGTTAATAATATTACTAGTAATCACCATCACCATTGGGTGGTGGTAAGTGCTAAGTGGTGGATAACACACTTCTTGGTCTTCAGCTTATAAAGATAGATCACCACTGTATTGGTTGTGATGATAAATTATACTTTCGCCGCTCACTGTACTTACAATAATTTTGGTATGCGGGACGAATATGCACAAATATTATCGTGCGGGACGAATAAATACTTTTTAATGGTGTGGGCCAAAAATTCGGGACGAATGTGGCAAAAATCTATTATTTTTTTAAACTATATAAATTTGTTTTTTAAATTATTTTCATGATTGAATGTAATATACCTACGTAATAAATACAATTTTATTCTTTTCAATCATGAATATAATTTTAATACTGACTTTTAAGATTACTTTAAATAAAAGGTAAGTAATAGTATTAAAAAATCTTTTTATTTTCTTCATTTGAATAACATATCTCAAAATCAATTAAAGCCCGATTTGCACTTCAATAAGTACAGAGGCGGGAGAGTTTAGTACAGTCCATAATTTGTAAAAGTGCGGCCGCGTTCGTTGTTAATGTAAAAATGAAGTGGTCTGATAATACTACCTTTACATTTGTACAAGAATACTGGAAACATGAGTGTTTATATAACTCAAAATGCAACAATTACCGCATAAAGCAAGCTAGAAATGCAGCTATTATTTAAATTTGTGAGGCTATGAACATAAGTGATTTCGGACCGAAGGAGGCTGTCTCAAAAATAAAAAGTATCAGGTCTACATATAGCCAAGAACTTAAAAAAATAATCTACAAAAAGTGGAGCGGGAACCGACGATGTTTACATGCCGACACTGAAATGGTTCACATTATACCATGATGTAATGAAGATAAATATTTGACACCAAAACAAAGTCAAAGTAATTTGGTAAGTACTGTTTTATTATTTATGTAATAAAAACATGGTAGGTAATGAGATATTTAATGTATCATTCCAAGTTGCCAACTCACAGAACCGTTTCCGACAAAATAGGCAGCGTAATTATCACGCATGATACGAGCTCTCTCTGCAGAGTGATTGTTACTACTTCTAGGTAATGATATGCGACCATCGCTTGGCACCTCTCTCCAATTACCTAGTATTGTTTGGCCAGCGTTGATATCTTCCTCGTCGATTGTCACAGAATCATCAACGTTTTTTAAATATCTGAGCCAGTTATGTAAAGCACAGCAAGCCTTTACAATTTTTATAACTTTGTCTGGATGAAATGGTAAAGGTTTTTCGAATATTCTAAAACGGCTATCTAGAATACCGAAGGCATTTTCAACTATACGACGGGCTCGAGAAAGTCGGTAGTTGAATACTTTCTGAGCAGTGGTCATATTGCTGCTTTCGCCATACGGCTTCATTAAATAAGTTTTCAACGGAAAAGCATTGTCCCCTACAATACAGTGATTTTTTGGTAGCATACTTTCCAATCGATTGCTGAGGCTACATCTTTGAAACACGCCTCCATCGGATACTCTGCCGTTGCAACCAACATCGATATATGAAAATCTGTAGCCATCGTCAACCACAGCTATTAGCACTATGCTATTTTGATGTTTGTAATTATAGTAAAAGCTTCGCTTCAAAGGGCGCCTTTATAACAATATTATTATGCTTCCTATCGATGGCACCACAACATCTAGGAAAGTTTAATTTATTTTTAAAACCCTTTTCAATTTTCTTCCACTGGTTGTCATCGCTTGGAACCTGAAACAGAAATTTTATAGTAAAATACCATACAGAACTCGGCGAACAGTGCGATGGAAGAAATCCCTTCAGCTGTCGACGAGTCTACCTGCCAGGAAGTTCCAGGTTGTAGCAAAGATACTCAAGATACTCCCATTATACAAGAAACAGAAGCTGCTAAGAAACCCCCCGCAAAACATCAAATGCTTAGAAAATTTGGTGAACAAAGTCAAAGCTGTCGGAGAGATGGTACAAACCCCAATGGCAAACAACGAATTGAATGACAATGAGTTCGGTATTTTTGGTACAGGTGTCGCTGCATAATTGAATGTTATGCCTCTAATGCTGGCATTACAAGCGCAATCACATATTCAAAATTATTTAACATCTCTTCGGATGCATGCATTAGCGAACCCGCTAAACCTAGAAGGTTACTCCCCTTCTCCTATATCTCACACGACATATATTTCTTCACCTTCGCCAACGATAAATAGCTCCGTTTCAGGAGTTTCTGTGAACAATCATTCTACAGAGAACCTAGAAGAATATTCTCCTCAAGCAGCGGCACCAGCAATACCTTCAACAGTGGTCATAAATAGCTCGGTTTCAGGCGATATATTGGAATTGGCTGTGAACTCATTAACAAATGACTAGAACTGGTTCTATACGTTCATTACGACTGACGTGTTTTTTAATAATATTATGCTTACTAAATACATAAATCCCATATTAGGTTTTTTATTTCTTGCCCGTATATAATCCTTTAGTGCTTCGTAAATCGCATCACATAATTCAGGAATCATTGTTGATATGCTAGCTTTTGATGTTCTGAACATATGCGCTAAAGTACGCAAACTGGTTCCATTAGCAAGCATATACAATAAAATTTGTAATTTCAATTTTGCTGGTAAGGCACATCTCATGAACGTATCCGACCTCTGAACCGTCGGCGTAATTTTATCTAATAAAAATAGAAATGAGGGCTCACTCATTCGTAAAGCATATCTATATTCAACTGTTTCTTCTACAGACAATTCCATAAGAAGGTTACTGCTAGTACCACGTTCTTTTCTTCTAGCAATCCACTTTCTTTCTAATATGCGTTTGGGTCTATTCATTTCTATTAATATTTCACTTTCAATGTGTTGTGCAAGTATACTATCTCTCGGCACATCCCGTCAGCAAAATAAAGCGCTATTCGAAAGAGCACAAATCCAGAACAGATGTGACATGTCCCCAAGTCGTAAAATTCTACAATGCCCACATGGGAGGAGTGGATTTATCAGACATGCTCATCGCCCTTTACAGGACACAAATTAAATCCAGGCGATGGTATTTGGGCATTTTCGCTCAACTCCTGGATATTTGTATCAATAACGCCTGATTATTGTATCGCCGGCACTGTGGCCTAAAAAATGTTAAAAAGGTTTTGAGCTTAAAGGAGTTTAGATGCCAAATTTTCTTGGCTCTCTCACCAAAATTGTTGAGAACAGAGATGCCAGGACCATCTGAACTAATTAAAAAACCCATAGTGTCACGACCTGTCGATGACATAAGGTACGACGGAATGGGCCATATGCCCAATATAGTAGAGAAGGGCCGTTGCCGATTGTGTAAATTGGGATACTCTACTATAGCTTGCGTGAAATGCAAAACCAGACTATGTTTGATAAAAAGCCGGAACTGTTTTTATGATTTTCATTTAAGAATATAAAGAAAAAATTGTTTTATATTCAATGTTTTCATTTCTATACCCCAATTTGGCAATGTTGTAAATAAGCAACATAGGTTTTCGCGAAATTAGCAATTTTTCTCATTCTCATTGCCAAATTAAGGGTTAAAAGAAGTTATGATACATTTGAGTCACAATCAGAGGCAAAACTTGTGCCTTATCTCAAAGTGGGGTTGTGATGGATTAGGAAGTCATTCTCAATATAAACAGAAGTTTCAAGAGGGGAATGCTTCCGATGAAAATATGATGGTAACGTCAATTGTGCCGATACGTCTAGTAACGACAAATAATGAACTTGTCTTGCAAAATCCTCAGCCTTCATCACCACGATTCTGCCGTCCTTTGAGGCTTCAGATGGCGCATGAAACTTCAGAGCTATCAAGACAAGAAGCTGCAAATATACAACTGCAAATAGCAGACCTTTTAACTACAAAAAATGAGGAATGGTGCATGAAACATGACTTGAAATTGACAATGGTTGATGGCAAAATGATAAACGCACTGACTAACACGAGCTCAGCGATGCGTTGCTACCTCTGTGGTGCAACATCAAAAGATTTTAATTAATTAAACATGTGTTTAAAAAAATCAGTAAAAGAAGAAAACCTCGAATATGGCATTTCCTCCCTCCAAGCCTGGGTAAGATTTGCCGAATTCATCTTACATCTGGCATATAAATTGAAACTTGGCAAGTGGCAAGCAAGAGGGATATGAGACAAAGAGGTCGTTGCTGCGGAAAAAAATGAATTCAGACAGAATTTCAAGAAACGCTTGGTATTCATGTTTACATGCCGAGACAAGGAGGAGGGACATCAACAGACGGAAACACAACTCGCATAATGTTCCAGCACACCGAAGAAGTTTCCCAAATAACTGGAATTAATTTAAACTTTCTATACCGGTTGTACACAATACTAAAAATTCTATCGTATGGTTATAAAATACGAACAGAAAACTTCAGGAAATATTGTCTAAAAACAGTGTCAGTTTTTGTTTTCAACTATCCATGGTTTAACATGCCGACTACCCTCCATAAAATTTTAATCCATGGTCATCTAATTATAGAAAATATGGGTATAGCTATAGGACTTCTAAGAGAGGACGCGCAAGAAAGTCGTAATAAAGATATAAGTAGATATAGAGAACAGTTCTCAAGAAAATTTTCTAGGAAAATGGCTATGGAAGATACATACCATAGACTCATGGTATCTTCAGACCCATACAGAACCGGATTAATAAAATTAATACCAAAAAAAATTATGACAATCATTCTCCACTTTAGATTTAAGTTTAATCGATGAAAGTTTTTCATAAATATACTTTTAACTACTGAAATAGTTATTCATATCCCGAAATGGCGAAAGCCAACTACTCTCTAACATGTTATTTCTCAATCAAACTGAGTAGATAAAGAGTTGTCTCTAAGAAAAACGACACATAAATCAAATATAACAAAAAATAGGTTTATGCCAGCTTTTATCGATTTTTCGCCTGTGTGCGGCGCTACGATGGCTTGACCTATCGCTGATAGGCTATCAGCGCATCGCACCAAGCGCGTGCCGTGTGCAATGTGCATTTGTTTTGTTTACATGAATAGAAGATTCAAGTGCGGTTCGCGAGTCGAACTAGTAGTGAATTTAAATACTTCTGATTTAATTATCTGTTTTTATGTGAACTAGTGGCAATTATTGAATGACGAAGCAATGGATGACAAAGATCAGGTGAGTACAATACTTACAAATAGGTAAGTACTGAATAGGTTTATTATGTATTTTCAAATTATGTGGTGAGGGTTAGTGAGTATAATGGTAACAGGTATTTAAACATGTTGTGAAGTTAATTCAGGTAATAACTTTATTGGGTGCCTAGCGGGATAGTCCAAATAAAAGAGGATGCACGATTAAATGTCTATTCTTGTGTTTGATAATTTATACAGAATTACGTAATAAGGTCGTAAGATAGGTACTAGCTAGTCAACACATGAACACGGAACGAAAGTGTAGAGACGACTGGCAGGCCAGGGGCGAGCGTGGGGCATGCATTCATTTTGCTAACATTGCATTCTTATCCTCGCCCCTGTCCCCACAAACTTTATTTTTATTTTTTTCAGAATATTATAATATTCACCCAGACTATTAGATAAACGACGCAAACTTGCCAATCTTCGAAGTTTAATTCAGTCCCGCAGTAACCAAGCTAAAGTTGATGAAACAGATGCTTTAGTGGCTGGTAAGTTAATTACAATTGGTTCTCGTTTTAGAAGCGAATCAATAGAAGTAGCTAAATATATAAATTACTAGCGGCTCGGTACATGCTTCGCTACGTATAAAGTCATTTGTTACAAAGAATTTGATAAATGAAGAACCGCTCGACCGATTTTGTGCAAACTTCACATAAACCATCTACTAAATAGTCCAAACAAAGCCTAAACATTTGGTTTGGATAGGTGAGCCCGTTCTTGAGTTATAAAATTACAACGAAATGTGGCATTGGTATTTATATATATTAATTAATTATTGTTTTGGTTTTATAGAGATGAGATACGAGAACTATTCGAAAATCCAATAGCAGGACCAAGTTGTTGTGATGAGAATACTAGGCATAAAGTCGATGTGCGTATATTTCAAAGCGCTTGTTTAGGTAAGTACTTACTTATCTACTTGTTATTTTGTAAATGCCACCACACCTTTTGACTAAAATCCATATCCATAGTAACACTTATTATAAATTCGAAGTGTCTGTGTTTGTCTGTCCGTTTGTAATTATTTCATGACATGGTAAGCTGTATTTTTGCTAGATACGAGTGAAACCGCGGTAGAAATATAAAAATGCAATTAGAAAATTAACTGTACCTACTTACATAGTCCCTACGAAAAATAGAAATAATTACAAATATATTATGTTGAAAATTATTGATTATACCTATGTGTAAAATATTTTTTTGCAGATCCAGAACGAGAAATTTCCGATTATGATAGCGATGATAGTGTCAAAGACAAGACTTATGAACCTTATAAAGTTCTATCAGATGACAGCTACGTCAGTGATTCGCCAGAAAAAGGCTTCATTATATCCAGGTCATCAAAATTCAAAAGAAGGCTTTCTTTTTCAGTTCGAAGATCGTCTATAGTGATTAAATTAGTATCTTCACTATTTGCTACCTTAGCTTGCTTTTTAGGGGACTCTCCCCTAAAAAGCCAGGAAGGCCATGAAAAAAATTTATGTCTAAGGCCCATGAAAAAAATTTATGTCTGCAACTCCAGTTTTTACTGAAAATCCTAAAGAACACGGCCGTTTAATTGCTGCAATGACTCCGCAAAAAACTCCTTCTGTTTATTTTGTAGTGGATGACTTTCAAGATTTCAGTATCTGATCACATCTGATCATACGTATTTTGATGAAAGTGTTAATATTGCTGATACAAATATGAATAAAGATGCAATTAATTGTAACGGAATCATGGTTGCAGATATGAATGGAAATATATATTTACCAATTGATAGACAATATTAAATAACGAAGACATACAACAGATCGATACAGCAGCCCTTCCAAAACCTAACAAAAGAAAGAAAGTTAAAAACGTGACTAAATAGAAAAGAGTTGCTTCCAAAATTGCAAGGTTCAAAGGTTCTCCCTATCGCGGTGCGGGTCGAAATCGAAATTAGATGATTGTGATGGCTTGTACGTGGATATTGCACGAAAATTCTCAGCTGAAAATAATAAACCATACATTTATGCTGAAGGGTCATACACATATGGAAGTCGACCAAATTCACTCACAAATCGAAAAAAAGAAAAAACTATTAAAAACAATGCAGATTACGATACCCCGAGACTGGTCTCAGTTTATTCAAACTTGTGGAGGAAGGAGAACTTTCAAAGCCTATGACATGCAACTTCAAAATTTTAAAGACGTTACGTCTTTATTTTAACTTTTAAGAAAAACGGCCCCTTTGCTTCCAGAAAGAAGAACAAAGACGGTAAAGATTTTAAAATATTAGGTTAAACAAGATCAGCCTGGAATCTTATTAAAACAATCATTTGTATAAGATTTTTCAGAAATATCCTTCATCCGAAATGCTTCAAAGCGAATTCAGTTCCCTGAAAATTTGCCTTGTGTAAGTCGAACTGAAAAGCCCATATCAACGGCAAAATACAATGACTTGATAGTCTTTTACAATGGATTTCACAAAAATTTAAAACATTCCGAAAGCGAGGCAGATTTTCCTGAAACTGTATGAATAAAAAAAATATTTTTAACCCTCTACCGCATTCGAAGACAAATTTGGTTTCACACATTTAAAGATTTTTCTATAATACATAATGCATGATTGATAGCTAAACGCAAGACCAGATGTAACTTTCAGAATAACACTGCAATATTTTTTGTCTATGGTTTGACATCTGTCAAATTTTAGCCTGGTGAATGTTTGAAATTAGTTTTTGTTGGAAAAAGGTAAGATTTCTTTTGATTTCAAAATTTTTCTTTGGAGTCCATAGCTTCCGCTATATGTAAAACATTATATTGCGTTTGAAATCTGCAAAATAATTACTTTTATTGCTTGATTTGTGACGAAACCATATATGGTTTCGTATGCATTTGTACTCATGTATAATGAACCCAAATATGATTTCGTATGCATTTGTACTCATGTATAATGAACCCAAATATGATTTCGTATACATTTGTACTCATGTATAATGAACCCAAATATGGTTTCGTATGTATTTGCTGCTGCTTTGATTACGAAGAATATCTTACTTCTTTGCAGAATGGATCCTTCTCGATTTTATAGAAGGTCCAAGCATGTCAATCCTATACCTGGTGATGGATCAGTGAGTGACGATGAGTTTGCTTCAGATTCTGATAGCGAATATCAGCCCCCTCGTCGTTACATTCCTCTTAGAAGATCAGTAGTTGTGCCTAAAACTGATTCTGATTCAACTGATACTGAAGAAGACAATATACCTTTGGCCAACCTACCTTCAACCTCCAAACAAAAATCTGTCAGATCTAAAAAGAAAGCTCAAAAAGTTAACTGGAAACCAGGTCACTTGGCATGGTTTGATATGAACAACTATAAATTTACTGGGATTACTGAATTACCAGAATGCATTGAATGTTTAGAATCGCCTGTTGATTTTTTTCTATATTTGTTTACTGAAGACATGATTGCAATGATAGTTGAGCAGTCAAATCTGAAGTCTGTTCAGGATAACCCAAATAGACCAGCTAATATTACAAAATCAGAGATGGAGCAATTTATAGGTATGGTGCTTTTCATGTCCATAGTCAAATTGCCAGCATCAAGGCATTATTGGAATAAGACTGTTGGACAATCTCAAATATATGATACTATGACTTGCAATCGGTGGGAAAAAATTAAACAATTTCTCCACTTCAATAACAACGACAACTTGGTCCCATTTGGTAATCCAGGCTACGATAAAGTTCACAAAGTTCGGCTTCTGGTGGAAAACATAAGGCAGCGTCTTTTATTAGTCCCTAAAGAAGAATTGTTGGCTGTCGACGAACAAATCATTCCAACAAAGTGTCGACATGAGCTGAAGCAGTACAATCCTGCAAAACCCCATAAATGGGGGTACAAAAATCAAGTTCTTAGTGGCGCATCTGGATTCAGTTACGACTTCGATATTTTGCCGGTGAACAAAGTAATACCTATCCGGAAGGGGCACCTGATTTGGGTGTCAGTGCTAATGTTGTGGCTCGTTTGACTGAAACTGTGCGGAGACACGTAAATCACAAAGTATTTTTTGATAACTGGTTCAACAGCCCTAAGCTGCAAGTCTACCTTACAAAAATTGGTCTGCTACCATTAGGAACCGTGCGACTAAACCGTGTTCCAAATTCAAACATGCCAACTGAGAAAGAGCTGAAAAAAAAAGGACGCGGTTTTATTGCCGAGAAGATTGCCAAAATTGATGACATAGAAATAGGTATCGTAACGTGGTTTGATAATAAACCAGTCAATATACTTTCTACTTACGTCGGTAGCGAACCAACAACTGTAAAACGCAGGTATTTTCGAAAAGAAAAATAATATAAAGATATAACATGCCCTCAAGCCGTCGAGGTATATAATAAACACATGGGAGGTGTGGACTTATTAGATTCCATGCTTGGATTATACAGGATTCATTTGAGGTCCAAGAAATGGTATAAAAAAATATTTTTTCAGATGTTGGATTTGTGTGTTGTAAACGCCTGGATTCTTTGGCGTAGGAAAACTAAGAATGAGGCTTACATGTCCTTGTTCGACTTAAAACAGGCTATTTCAGAACATCTTTGCAAGTCTGGTAAGTCGTTGTCGCGAAAACGGGGTCGTCTTGCCTCTACCTCTAGTCGTCAAGGAAGTCCTGCTGTGTATTCAAATCCTGGAACACCTACTCAACAGAAGGCAAGAAAAAAACCACAGACCACAGAGAATACTACGTACAGACTGCTCGCTGTAGAATAAAAATGTATAGGTACTAATAGCGCCATTTTGTTTTTAATGTCGTATGACAGCTTTTTTTTTTTCGTTCAAGATTTGCAAAGTAATGTAGTACATTCTACCGTCATTGTAAAGAAATACCTTTTTTTCTCTATATGGCTTATTGCATGTGGCACATTCAGCCCACTGAAGGCATTATTTAAGCTTTGTTTAAATTACTAATATTATTTTATATCCTAGCTGTATTTATATTCTAGGTCTAGCATGTTTACCAACCTCGACCATTTTATCACTAATAAGATAAAGAAGACAGTTTTCAAACGCTAGTCTATTAAGGACACAATTTTTAACATAAATGAAGCCTGCTATAGCTAAGAGTAAACAAAGAAAACAACTGTTATTTATTAAATTATTTATTTTTCAATTTCTTTTGATATTTAACATAATTATGCCTTCATTTGCATAGCTGGTAAAATTCTATTTTTAATCTTGAGATGTCAGTGCCTATAAAATGTTTATGAATTATACTACACCAATTCATTATTGTAAACCTCACAGATAAGGCAATTAAATGGGTAAGAAGCATTTTTATGTGTTCGGTATAGTCGATTGGACTCATCGTTTTGTGTTCGGTACAGTCAAGAGATTAAAGTCAGACGAATAAATTTTTCTTGTTCTGTGAATCGGCGGCCCTTTTTATTTTTCGTGCAAAGGTTAATCTGCATTTTCATACGCCTTCTTGAATAGGGGTGCATATTTTCAGTCAATTTTTCAAAT
Source organism: Lomographa bimaculata (assembly GCA_948107665.1). Classification (NCBI taxonomy): domain Eukaryota; kingdom Metazoa; phylum Arthropoda; class Insecta; order Lepidoptera; family Geometridae; genus Lomographa; species Lomographa bimaculata. Next base: position 3,917,188 of record OX403602.1, on the reverse strand, counting down.
GCATTCTCTTTACTGAATTTCAAAGCCATCTTAGCACGTTTGTATACGCTTGCTAGGTTTTTCACTTTCTGGTATTCTTTATAAAATTTGGCCTGTTGGTGTTAAATCCTTTAATTTGTGGTTCAACTGTTTCTTACACGCTCTGCAACCGTTTCTTGGTTTGCATTGAATTCTTGGCGAGTTGAAACCTAAAAGAGAGAAAAAAAAAATTGTTATCTCGGTTTATTACATTTTTGTGTATTATGTATCTATCTACTACAATATATAATAAAAAATAATACCTGAGGCATGAATGGTTGGCATTTGTGATGTCCCTGGTAAATCCAAGAGACTAGTATCAGTAGAACCAGTGGTAACAGGCATTACTGAAATAAATAAAAAAACATAACCAAAAGTTGTCATTCATTTAATGTAAAATGTATATTTATATAAATACATATTGTTACATATATATTAATGTACTAGTTGTGCTCTTTCCTGAACCTTCAAGGGCTAATATGATGTCTTTATGATTTAAATAATGTTTCTATCAAACTTTACAATATTATAATCAGCACTTTAGCTATGAATAGATAACAAATAGATTCCTTTTGATTTATATTATGTGATGTAATGTGTTTAATGAGGTAAATAATAAAAAAAATAAAAAGTAGGATGTAATAATTGTGTGCTATGGCATGCATGAGTACCTGTGTTTTGACTCATAGGTAGTTTTGTTGATGTTTCTGGTAAATCCAAAACACTTGAAGTAGTTGTTAGTTAATCACTCAAACTACCTGTTAAACATTAAAATCTCTTTAATCTTTTTGTGTTATTTAAACATGTCAAGTAACACACATCCAAATGCAAAAACGATTACTATTAGTAAAATATAATAGAAACAGTAGAATTACTAAAAACATAACACCTGCATAAATAGTAGGGATATAAAAAATCATAAATATCCATACATCATTTAATATTGTAATTATATAATTAGTTTATGAAAGTAGGTACCTCTCAGTGGTTCCCATTTTGAATATGTATGGTCAAAGTGCCTGTTTCGCGTATAAGCATGCTCTGGCTGTGGGTTGACTTTTTCTGAAATAAACATAGGATAAAAGTTAGCATAAATAATTATGTTATGTTTAAATCAAAGTTCAGCATTGATACCCTGATCTTTTAGTATTCATATTTATAGAAATGGCTATTATAGTAACAAACAGTTATGTGGGTTAGTCGAATAATGTAAAACAGGCATATCCTTTGTTTAAATAGTAGGATAAAATTATACTAAGGTTGACTGAACTGAATGTAATAATTGGAATTAAATCTCTATGTCTAAGTGGGGGCGATATGTTTTGCACTGACATCCCGCTCTGAAGTTTATAGTGCACAAACCCTGCAATTTTCTCGGGCCTGGAGCAGTAATGTCTGCACTGTTGTTCTACTTGATGACTATTATGTATAATTACATCACTATTTATATATATGTTTACTAAGTAAATGAGCAAAACCTTACCGGGATTTTCACGAAATGAAATTCCACTCGAAATTTCCTCTGCAGAGAAAAGAGTTGGGTAAGCTCGTCCTAGAAAACGAGCTTTGGGCGTATAAATATAAACTTCTTTTCAAAGTATTTTTGACACACAAACAGCTTTGATAGTTGTTCTACAGATAGCTTTTACAAATCATCACGGTCGAGACACTAGTCAAATAATGAGTCTTTTCTGAGTGCCTGGAAAATGGTATAAAATACCGTCCCGTCGCGAACTTCTACACACACAGCACTCGTAATACATTTTGCATATATGCAAAATAACTGCTTGAGCTATAAAGCAGGTTTTATTACAATTAATGCGGAAAGGATAAGCAAACGCGGCTTCAGTTGACACAAAAACTGACATATTTTTATATATACCTACTGACATACAGATATGACAAGAAACTGATGAGACTGTGGTCAAACGCTTATCTATTGTACATAAAAAAAAAAAGGCTAGCCAATCACAGCCAACCCAAAATGTCATACAACACTAAAAACAAAATGGCGCTACCAAGAGCGTTTCGTAGTACGAAGATAACCAGCCATGAAAAAAACCAGCAAGGCACCAAGATTTGCCACTGACCTCTGTTCGAACAGATCAAATAGGACATATGCCAGAATGGCAGAAAAATCGACAATTGTGCCAAATATGTTCACAGAAAACGCACACAAAATGCCGTAAAAGTAAAGCGTTTCTCTGTTACAATGACAAAAGGATTGTTTGTCGAATTTCCATGACTGATTTGATAATAATCGTTAAAGGGTATTAAATTTCTTTATTGATTTATATGCATAGGAAACCATATATGTCCTGAATATTTTGGACAATAATGCATGCGAGGTATGGATATGGTTTTGAAAATTAATTTCCAAAATACTAATTATATAAATATTTTTTCTTCTGAATTTTGTTAACTAGGCGTAAATAAAGCCCTTTGATCTCAAATTGTTTTTTTTTTCCATTCCTATCATAATTCATGCAGTAAAGGGTTAATTGAGAAGATTGTTTAGTTCTATTAGTTTTCAGCTTACGATATTTCCAAAAGTTTTTTATAAGTATAAGATTGAATATTAGGAGTATTTTTATTTCACTGTCATTATTCCGACTTAATGTATTTCATAATAAATAATTAAAATGCTATTGTTTATTACAAGATCGGCCGTAGTAAATTTCTATTTGTTGTCAAAAATAATATTGTATGTTATAAAAAAGCCTATGGATAGCATTGAAATTACCTAAAAATTGCAGGCATAAAGTTGGATCAGTACATACAATCAAAAGGATACGTCTTTTAATAACTCTAAACAAGCATACGGTCGGATGTCATAAAAAAAGTAGTTTTTGATGAACAAAATATTATAATCATATTGAAACTAGTTTTATTACTATACCGATACAAAGGTCCAATACTTATCTAAAACATTGCAGTATTTTTGATACATTAATCGGGAGTAAACAATAGATATGATACGATTTTATCAGGACCTTTCTTTTGGCTCTCCTGTAAATTCGTGAATTCCTACAACAGACCTTATGCGTCTCAGGTCGAGAAATATATAAAATAAAATCATTTATTTCGGACATAATCCATAGAGTTGTAAGTAACAAAATAACTTAATAACTATGTTAGTAAATTAATTATTATTATTGGCTGCATCGTTATTACAATTACAATTATTAAATAATTTTTAGAGCTTTTTCTATCCTCCATTTAGCTAGTTTCCCGATTTAATAGATTACATAGTTAGAAAACATAGTTTAATGCTAATTTAACATAGCTGCTTATTATAATTCTGTTAAATTACTTAGTTTTCGTAGAATTCGTGTAGAATTTATCGTAAAAATTAAAAATTTAAGTATGATATAAGAGCCATATTTTTATACTTCTAACTAAAAACAATCCCATGTGATACTAAAGCGCACTAACCTCATTTTTGTAACACAATTCTCTACTCCTACTGTATCGTTTTTAAGATTGTACACTAACAGCAATACAGTCTCAATATTACTATACTACGTTTATAGTTTAAGAAAGCATCTTTAATATAATAACAATATATACCTACCTATGATATAAAAACAAAATGGCTGATATAGAAACCGGCGCTGGAGACTTAAACAAACTAATTTTAATTAATATTTTACAAAACCTTTAATAATAACATTAGTGTACTATACTGAACAAAATTAATATTACTGTACTATATTAAACAATACACATTTTTAAAATTTACACAAAACCAATAAACAAATTAGTATACCTATAGATAAATTTAATTTCGAAACAGGCACAAATGGATTTCTATTATTTAGTATACCTTAAAATCTCTATAACTATCATAAATACAAACGCTTTCGTTTGTTCGAAACGAGGTAGTACTAAGTAACTAAGTAATGTAAGTAGGTACTTACTTATGTAAGTATGATCGTATCTCCTTATCCTATGGTCGACGTTATGTTAAGTAAGTAAGATTGCTTTAAAATTGCGAGTTAACTTAAACCAACAATGAAACATTCCACATTAACAGTAATAAAGTAAATATTAAGCTACGATATTCAGCAATACACCATAAAATTAACATACAAAAAAATAAAATATAAATTACAAATAAGTGTATGTTCAAAAAGTCAAAATTAGGAAGCCGGCATTTAATTCTATTAAATACTATACCTAAACATCTATGGCTATCATATACACAAAAATTTGTGTATGTTTGTGTTTGAAAGAAACGAGGTGTCTCTTGTAACGTTATACGTTACATATATATATATATATATATATATTTAATAATTTATTTAAAAATAATCGAAAATTCATCAACACGCTAACTCGTTTAGTATTGGAATAAATACCGTCGCGGGCGGCGATTGTTCTTAGCACCGGTCGTAGCGCGCGTACTCTGCGGCTCTGCGAGTTATAGGCCCCCCGCCACCGCGGCGGCCGGCGGCCGGCTCGTCATTCGCAAGACTGATATCAGGTCGACCGCACGTCGCTTTGCCGCCCGATCTATAGCTCGAACGCCATCTTGTTGGTCGGTTCGAGAATCGGTGCATGAAGGCAAGCACATGTTACGTGTTTTCAAGTAAACTATACTTAAAGTGGAATATTACCCCAGAATTGGGGTCCTAGAATAGGAGACATCAATACTGCGCCATTTTAGCGCTCCGCACCGCCTGAGCTCCGCGCTTACTTGCGAGTCAGCCTCCTTCTTGAGCACCGCTACTCCTGCGACGCGAACACTAGGGGAGTGCAATTGTGGAAGAAAATACCTAGTACTTATATTTAAAACCAGCGTATTGCTCGTTACCCCAAAAACTGAGAGATTTTTATAATTTTTATTTGAAATATAAATTAGTTAACATTTTCAATATTTTTTTTTTTCCCTGCCGTTTACTGCAACCCTTTCTGGGCTGTTAACCCGCAGCAGACGTGACACTCTGTAATAGATAGTCTACACCCCAGAAAAGGGCAGATGCTCTATCATGTGCGAGTGATGTTGCGGAACTCTACTATACTATTTATTCTAAGAAAAAGTTATTTTAACACTGCTAACAAAATCACAGTTAGAACTACCTAAACCTAATCTTCTAGACAAGCTTGCTCCATCGTCGACCACATCGTCACTTATCATCAGGTAAGATGGTGGTCAGAAGTTTGCCTATCTTGAATTTAAAAACATATTTGTAATAATATAAATAAATCCTAATTTTTAGTAAGAGCGCCGCCTGCGTCTATCGCACCTGCTCCGCATAAAATTCACGAGATTTTCACACAAATTCGAGCCCCGCAACGAATCCCAAACCTGGTCAACATGCGCGACCAGAGCCTGTTTGATTCTATCAAACCTCGAATCTCATCGCTGCAACATTATTCCCCACAAATTTTTGATGGGATTGAGGTCTGGAGATTTAGAAGGCCTCGCTACTACTTGTAAGTTGGGAGTTCGCTGAATCCAATTCTGCACCAAGCGACAGCGATGTATAGGGCAATTGTCCTGAATAAATAACATTTCAGGGACTTCAGCCTCCGGATACACCACTCTCACTGTGGGCAGCATTGACTCCTGCAGCAAATAAACCAATTCCCCTGACCCGCCCGCACTCATCCAGGCCCACATGTTGACCACAACGCGACCTGATTCGTTATTTGGGATTACATTTTGAGGCTCATATCTTGTGTTGTTCACACGCCATAAGTGCTGACGTCCTTGTTCGCTTGATTTGAAAGATTTTTCGTCGTAAAATATGGCGTGTGAAAAATCGAAATCCTTATAATCTCTCGCTAATCTAACGCGAGCCGCTTTGTGCGCATTCGTTTAACTTTTTTTTTTTTTGCCGGCTTCCTATGTCTTAGTCCTGCTCTTCGCAATGCGACTCTAATAACCGTCTCCGTCGTGCAGTTAAATTGATTGGCGAAAACTCGCGTGGGTGTAAAAGGCTGCACCTCATATGCACGAACCATACTCTCCAAGTTGGTTTGATTTATTATGCGAGGTCGCCCCGAAACTGGCCTGGAGTTGACGTGGCCTTTCTCTTCATACCGCCTTATCCAAAGTCGGACAGTTGATCTCTGTTAATAAGAAAGGTTCGTTTTTAATGATTATGAAAGCTGAGAGTCAGGAGAATTCTTATGACTTATACAAAAAAAAACCATTTATTTCAGGTAAATTAACCCATAAAAATACTACAAAATTACAATAGAACATTCAAATAACAAATGAAAAATTTAAATTACAATAGAATAACAAATAAATTTAATTACAATACTAAATAATTATTAACAAATAAATTTAATTACAATACCAAATAATTATTATAAGCAATACAAATGTCAAACTTATTAAAATTATTAAATTAAAATTTTAAATAAATCAAATTACAAATTTAAAAATAGAATTAAATTAATTAAATGTCCATTGTACATAAAATAACATAAAAACAATAAAATTACAACAATAAAATAAAATTTAAGAACCATGAAATCACTTGTTAAGATTTTTTTATTTAAAGTTGAAAATTTAAGTCATAATTCACGAATGTAATTATTTGACTTTACACCAACATTTTCATAAGTCACGTAGCTGATTATTTTATGCATAAAAGAAAAACTCATAAAAATTCAGTAGCAAAAAAAAAACTCAAGAAAGGTTTCTACTCTTTCTGTTCAAGTCGAAAATTTTCAAGAATTCGGAAAAAAAAATCATGACTCGAAAACTATAAAAAATCGCGGAACATACATGGGGGTGATTTGGGTACCCCAAGGAGTGTTCTGTCTCTGGACTTTCGCTTGACACTATTTTTTAGGACAACCTGTATATTTTGTTACAGAGCGACTCCCGTTGTTAGCCCGACGATGATGAATACTGCAGAGGTAGTGTTATTCTTTGACCGCCTCTTCGATAGCCTGAACGGTTCCCATAGCGGGGTAGCATCGGGAAAAATGAGAGGACCATTAAAGGAGATTGATGAGAAATCAGCACTGCATTTTTGTAGGAATTAGCAATAAAACTCTGAAAAACGTAGCAACATTGAGAAGTTTCATTGGAATCACGACTGATTTAAGAGATGGGATGGAGGGTGTAAGATTCTTTTACACCCGAAACCTCAATCAAGATCCATTCGAAATGTTTTTCGGGTAATGTCAGTGCTTTAAACTATCGTTATGTTAATCCAGACTGTTACAGTTTTCACGCTGCCTATAAATCGTTACTTCTATGTAAAGTGTTAAGTTCTCATACATATACTTTTCACTGTGAGGACGATTTCCCTGATACTTCTTTGCTCCACATGCGAACAACGCTTTTGCTGATACTGAGTCTACTAGCAACCCGTTGTGCTGATATCCCATCCTCTTCATCAAATGTTTTGTCGGTTAAACGTGCTGAGGTTGTTGGTGCTCCTTCGTTATTTCAACAAGCTCGGCAGGAAAAAAACTGTAAAAGAAAAAAGTTTTAAGTGTCAAACGTGCAAAAATATATATCTGACAAATGACATATCAGAAATTCATTTATGGATATCTTTGAGGGACAGAGCTGTACTTAGATGTAGAAATCGAACTTATCGAAATAGTACATTTTTTATTTTGCTATACGACACAAACATTTGTCCGCGGCAACGGTTCTACTGGTATCCTTTTACCAAACAAATAACTATAACTCTTGAGACGCGCGCGCACGATAGCTCTTCAATTGTGAGTGACCAGTGCGCCGACCCTTGAGCAGAGCAAGCAGAGTCACAGGAGGACATAGGATTGAGCAGTTTGTGGGTTAACCTCTTCGCCTGTTTCCATATTCCCAGTCTTTCCGCCCTCTAATCTAATCCAGCATTGATTGGCCTATAATGTATTTACCTGATTTTTTCTAAACATCGACGACTTGTAAACTACAGTATATGTAATCTGACTATTACAGTCATTAGTTCAAAAAGCAGACTATCGCATTCACTAATTAAGAATCTAACTATCGCAGTCTAACTTTAGAATAAGTATCTCTTGACTATTGGAGTCATTGGTTCATTCCCGGTCGTCCCCTAACGGTCGTCCTCACTGGGTACGAGTGGGAAAAAAAAGTTTCGTTCGTCCCCAGTGGCGAAGATTGGAACTTTTTATGTCCCACTCGTTCCGCTATAGACCAAGAGTCAAAATACATGTGGATTTCAATAAGAGATTTCACGGATTGGTAAAATACTTTAATTACGACTTTCAGAGCAAAACTGAACAATGTTTTTGATTGAAAATAATTTCAAAAGGCTAAGGTAATTAGTACAGTATTCACGAATTCACAATAATTTTTACAGTTATAAGGGACGTATCACAGATAATCAACTTATTTATAGTAATTTTTGCAGTTTTAAGGTGCGTATCACAGATAATCAACTTATTTACAATAATTCTTACAGTTTTAAGGTGCGTATCACAGATAATCAACAAATTAAAAATATTTATCTACCATATATAGTATAAATGGCAAAATTATGTATCACAGATAATCTACTTATTTACAATCATTATTATTATTACAGGTAAAGTTCCTATAATAGTTTTTGAAAATTCTAATCAGTTCTGTAAAAAAAAAACTCTAATATTAAAAAAATTTAAATATTTAATTTAAATAAAAATGATTCAAATATTTAAATGATTAATGATAAAAATTATACAAAATATAAATATTTAAATGAGTCATTTTAATTGGTATATTTATTTCACGTTTGCCTATTTCCTTAATGTTTTCTTAAATTATTGTAAATTAGGTTGAATGTCTATAATACACCACAATACAGTATTAGAACTAAGGCATTTTTAATTATTTTTAACTATAATGTTGCGATTATTGCATTTAGACTCTCGGTCTATAGCGGAACGAGTGGGAAATAAAAAGTTCCAATCGTCACCACTGGGGACGAACGAAACTTTTTTTTCCCACTCGTACCCAGTGGGGACAACAGGGTGGGGACGACCGGGAATGATCCGAGTCATTTATTGTATTTTACATACAAGCGAACTTTAAATTTGATGTTTCACCCGGTAAACAAATTAATGTACCTGTTTCAAAGCCCCATCAAGCTGGATATAGGCCACAGCTTCCCCAACAATTAGGCTATCGACCACAATTCAACCAAGGGCAACAGCAATTCGGTTATAAGCCTACATATAACCAAAGTCCACAACAATTTGGCTACCGACCCCAACTTAAATTTAATTCATCGTACTCCTTTTCTCACAGCCAACAACAATACGGTCCTCCACAAAGATTAGCGCCCCCGCAATCTACCGATGTCATGAGGACAACATTATTTTTAAGTCTTAAAAATTCCCATGTGTTTACTTTTTAAAAATATTTTTTTTTAATGTTTCGTAGTTCTTTTTTAATTGAATATTGAAACCGCTAACACCCTTAGAACCCACCCTGTACAATCTTAATAATGAAATTAGAATAGCCCCACGATGCGAACAAAGAGTGAAACTACCGACTAACCTACAAAATGGCGACGCTATATTAAACTATAAATTATTTTGTGAAGGTGTTGGAATGCCAGCCGCTTTAGGAAAGTGCGAAGATGGGTACGCAACGACGGAGGATCATACAAAATACTTTGGATACCGAAATGACCCTAACAGTTGCATGGCCTTTTGTAGAGACTAAACATGACTGCGAAAAATGCGATTTCCACAAATTTGATGACCGAAATAATGTAGAGATTGACCTGATATTGACAGGACTCCGAAGAAAGAGAAGCTATTAAAAACTTTTTTACTTTGAATATAAAGACATCTTTTACACTGCATTATTCTGCAATTGAAATGGTTCAAATAATAAATATATATTTACAAATTAATCTTGGGCCTTACCTTAACTACCGCCCAAGCAAATAGGAGTCGATGTGTTACAATATGCAGATGGGTGGTAGAGGTGGTCAACGGATACTTTAAACGAGATTTTAGATTGTTCCGATTTGACCACTTCAATAAAACAGTGCCAAATATGATGGCTTACTTTCAAATAGCAGCTTGCTTAATAAATAAGTTTGGTGTTCGCCTTCGTGATAGAGTTGATGCTGCCCAAATTGTCAGTATAATACGAGAAAGGATGCCCTTAGAAAATAATTTGTCACGAGCAGTAAACTCTCTTAATCTCAACAGGCGGGCATCCTTTTTCAGAAATATGACAGCAAATGAAAATAATGTTCTGTTCCCTCGTCTAGAATATAATGAGTTAATTTTATTTGCCCTGGGAACGTACCAGATTCGTCAAGCACGTTCATATTATGGAGAGCATATACGTTTCCAGGGTAGATACAGTATAGAAGTATGTAGAGAGATGATAAATATGGACGAATTTAACCTAAGAGGCAGTGGGGAAAATTCATTAATAAGAGGAAAAATAAAATCAAGTCACATTGGCAGGCGGCAATATTATGTGTATATTTTAATTGAAAATAATTTAAATGGAAGAGAAGGAATTACAGAATATTGCTGCAACTGCCTAGTGGGACGCCGTACAGTAGGTTGCTGCGCACATATCATGACGTTGGTGTGGTACCTTGGATGGGCTAGGTACCAAAATAATATTGTACCTCCAGCAGCATTTTTAGATGATGTTGTGGTTAGGGAAGACCTGGAGTAAATAATAGACTTCTTAATAAACTTGCTGTTTTATTTCAATTCCAATTTGTTTGTCGCTAATAGCGTAATATTTTCCTAGATGGGAATTAAGTTGTGTCTTCGCTCACTGTTATAGGAATTCAGAATTGCAATATTAGACTATTGCCAGACTTAAAAACTCTCAATATTTACTTCACTATACCAATTTAATCTCTTGCCCCTCAATTTTTGAATCAGTACCCTGTTTCTAAACAAATACGAAAAAAATCAAGTACCTTCAAGGAGGCACTAATATGAGAGTTAATGACTCTCATTGCCATTTATTATGATAAATCCCACTACTTATTTAAAACACTCATAATCTGGATACAAAATTGATACCACCCATTTTAAACTGTCAGTGACAGGCAATATAACCTCAAACATAATTTTCATATTATATCAAAAACCAGATTACCAGATCGAAATATATTTTCACAGTGTTTTATAGAACCGTTATTAATTCATTTAATCCACAAATGGTCATTATACTCGTCAATGAGTAATTTAAAAAAAAAATGACAGGTCATCGCATATATGGAACGTGGGCATGATTCTTTGTCTTCCCACAATTCGACGGACCACAAACAACACAACGAATCGTATTCGGTAACAAATTTCCGTGACGTTTTAATCCCTCTGTAAGATTCAGACATATTTCACCTAATCGTAACGAAATTGCTTGTTTTTCAAACTTCAATTCAGGAATCCATCCATCTACCTACCCACCTATCTGCAATCCACGTAGCTACTACCGGGCTGCGATTGCTGACTTACGGCTGCTGACCACGTGCGCTAGCCATCTGGAGTGAGCTATTTGGTTCTCGGAGCAACCGTCCTCCACCTCGGCGCTGAAGGAGCCGCTACTGTTCCCTACAGTGTGTATCGTTCCAAACTCGCGAGTGCTCAGGCTAGTGACGACAAAATTTACCGACAAGTGCTAGACTTGTGCGGCTGAACAACATATAGGAATTTAAAGCACTAACCTTATACACTAACTTTTATTGCCCACGACCCCTAAACCTATCTGTGGCATTCTACATGTCACACGTCACACTCCTAAAAAAGAGAACATCGAACTTGAGGAGGGAGGAGTTTATTATAAGTAACGGTCCATGCAACGGACAAACATAAAATGGAGTGGAACAAAGAAAACACGGCATTACTGATCGAGCACTTTAAAGAAAAGAGAGAGTTGTGGGATGCGACAAGTAAACATTTTAAGGATCGCAACAATAACATGACGCAAGTATGGATTTGGCTAGTAAGTTTGATACACAAAAAGGTGTTGTTGAAATTAAGATGCGAAGTTTAATTGGACAGACAAGATAATTAAAAAAGCCTAGATCAGGGGCAGGAGCAGAAGAAATTATTTCAAAATCGTTTGGATTCGAGTTGCTATTATTTTTAAAAGATAAAAATAAGGTTCGCTCTACAAAAGAAGCGGGTATTGCAGAGGTAAAAGAATTTGTTTTTATGAAATATATTAGAATTAATCAAATGAAAAACACGCATTGTAATTATAAAACTTTATTAATTTTTTAAAACTCTAATCTAGTCGTGACAAATACTGTGAGAAATTACGTCGATATAGTTAAGTAATATGTGTGCCAGAGTACACTTCCAACATTTGTTAAAAAAATCAGCAAATCCTTTTCGAACTCCTGTCGCTTCTGTTCATATCATTCCCAGGTTCGACAGCTATAAGGTCATTTACAGTATCTATGTCAAGATTATTTTCTTGAAAATCCATACTGTGGCAAACATAAAATAATCGTGATGAATCACTCTTTATTCAAAAAAATATGCAAGTACGTGCATGTTAAGTCAGATGATTTTTATAGGATTTAAAAGTAGAGGTTTTCTTAACAGTCTGAATTTAGAATACATAATCCCAAATGTTCGAGATTAATCATAAAATCTTGTCAGAGGTGTAGGTATAAATTCTGATACTAAGGTTTATCGAGTATTGTAGAACTGTATGATCTTGAGATTTTGAAACGAAAAAATACGGCTTTAGCGACGCGTGTGTTTCGTTTCATCTCGCTGAGCTAAGTTGTTAGATTGGAACTGCCATTATCCTTTTAACCCGATGCGAAGAGTTATAAGTTTGACGTGTCTGTCTGTGTATCTGTGTCTGTCTGTGGCATTGTTGCGTATAAACGAATGGATCGATTTTGATACGTTTTTTTGTTTGAAAACTGACGCGATCGAGATGGTTCTTAGCAATAATTTTTTTTTTTTTTTTTTTTTTATGATTTATAGATAAACATTTGACCACTATCTCACCTGATGGAAAGTGATGATGCGGCCGAAGATGTGACATGTTTATCTAGAAGATACCTGTTCACTCTTGACTTGAAGACTCCCAAATTATACCCCTCGGGAAACAAAGACATAGGTAATGAGTTCCACTCCTTCGCCGTACGGATGATGTACGTAGAAGCGAAATGCTTCGAGCGAACTGGAGGTATGTCAACCATAAATGGATGACGTTTGACAGTTTGTCTTGTTGTTAGATGGTAAAACGGGCATGGTGGAATTAACTCATGTAATTCCTGCGCACACTCTCCAAAATGTAGACGATAGAATACCGATAGACTAGCGACCTTACGTCGGTGACTGAGACTCCGCAATTTAGACTCGACTAGCTTATCATCGCCAATAAGTCTTTTTGCTCGTCGGTCGATGGACTCAAGAGCTTCAAGCTGGTACTTAGCGGAACCATCCCATAGGTGGCCGCAGTACTCCATACACGATCGGACTTGGGCTTGATATAAATTTAGAAGCTGTCCCGGTGTGAAGTACTGCCTAACCTTTGCGAGGATACCAAGTTTTTTAGCGGCCAGCTGAGCTCTGGCTTCGATGTATGTACCGAAGTTAAGGTTTGACGACAAAGTAACTCCAAGAAGCTCGAGCTTATTTGCTATCGGTATTTGTACATTTTGGAACGTCGGAGACAGGTGAAAAGGTCTCCGTTTCGCGGAGACCTTTTCACCTTTAACTTATGAAGGTTTGTCTGTACTAACCTTCATAAATTTGATAGCGTTTGATGACCGTCAACTCAGGTATGTCAGTAGTTACTTAAAATTTTAATTTTATTATACTTGTTTCAGTCTTTTTTTTGTCAGTTCATTTTTGTATTTTGTTTTTTGTTTTTCATACGCATAATGATAATAATGTGGGTCCATCATTTCAAGCCGATAATGACATGATAACGGATGAAACTTTGAAATTGTTACCTACGCTCGACTGTGATAAACTTATTGGTAATCAAAACCTATTATTACAAAAAATTAATAACCAGGACACAAAACTCAACAATATTGTTGAAAATATGCAAAAATTATGGACAAAATTGATCAACCAGTGGCAACTTTATTAAAAAACGCTAACCCAAAAGATAATGAGTCGTTCCGTCTCAAGCAGATTGTAGATAAAGAACAACTAGAAATTCTAGAAAATACTCTAATGGATAAAGCTGAGAGATCAAAATAACTAATAACAACAAACAACAAATTTATAACAGTTATTAATTATTATTTTTTTCTAAACGTGGAACTTGGAGTCTTTCTTCTATATTCATATCATGTACAAAATCTTCAAAAAGCTCATTTAGATTTCTTGGTTTTCCTTTCCCAAAGTATATTCCAACTACAAAAGGCCTTATTCTAGGATTCTCAAAGACGTTACACAATATAGGCCGAAATTCATTAGAAAACTTTTGAATATCGGCAAACCATCCACACATTTGTTCATTGAAATTGTATCTGGAACATCCATCCAATTTTCTAAATATTTTTCAAGTGGACAATATTGGCATAATGGAATAGCAAAACTATTCCATTATGCCAATATTGTCCGCCTTTAATATTTTTAATAGTTACTTGTTTGGGAGTACGTGAAATTGTTCTAGAATATTTTGGTGGTATTTCTGGAATCAGTTCGTTAATAATGACTGACAATTCATTTAGAGCGACATGACTTATATTATTTTTTACAGCCCATATACTTAATTTTTCACGAAAAGATACATGTTTTTTGTAATAGCATTCAAATTCACTTTCACTAGAACTGAAACGACCACATTCAGTTTCTTCTATGTTGTGTACGGAACCGTAATTAATTATGTTTGGACTCACGCTTAAAATCGTATTGCTGGTCTCACCTTCAGGCACTTTTTCCTCTATATTATGTACGGAACCGTCATTAATCAAGTTTGAAGTCGCGCTTAAAATGTTTTTGATGATCTTAGCTTCATACGTCGTCGTAGTACTAATAATAATAATATAGAGGCTGATTAATATATCACAAACTTGACCCGCTTACAGCTACAAGCTAACGCTAAATAACGCTCCACAAAAGGTTGTACATAACAGCTTTTGGCTGCAGTAATGTTTACATTTGTTGTAATAAAATGCCAGCAATATAACACCGTACATGTGGACCTTTATATGGACCTTTATAATAGCCTATGCCGTATTTTCCCCCTCTTAAATGCTATAAACCAGCTTCTAAAATAAACTGGCTAGAAGATTATAGTTATCCTAACTAATATAACACCAATAGTTACTTAACAGGCGAATTTAGCACTTCTATGCGTGCCATAAACAGGTATAGGTGATTTTGTTCACTCTAATACCTACAGCCAATGAACCATGTGTGGCCAATGTTATTACTTAGGGATCACCATACCAACTAAACTGAAATGCGATGGATGGCTATACATAATGGAGGATTGCCCGAAAACTCAATATTGAGTAATTTAATGACTATTTTGTATCGGCATGGCTTGACAACGAATATCTAAGAGGTAAATGGGATTTTTTTAGTGATATCTACAGAACAAATAATCCAGAGAAAGGCAGTAACGCTAAATTAAACAGAACATATTCGGAAAAGCTGAACATCATTAGCTTTTTGAATGTAATCAAAAACGACGCTGATCTTCTGTAGCTCGCGAAGGTAGTCCTCGGCGTGCTGATGATATACCTCATGACAAATATATTTATGATTCTGTAACGGTAATGTTGAATGGCACTATATCCCTGGGCCATTGCCTGGAAAAAATCAGCCCTTTTGTTTATTAATGATAATAACGTGTCCAAAACATTTCTTTTTCACTGTTACGGTCTATAATTATTTGACTGTTACTTACATACAAGTGTTATTTTTTTGGAGGTTTAATTGTTAAAATACCACTTTCTCATAAATAGTAGGTTAATTAAAATACTGTGATTATGATTTGATTGTGATATTAGTAAAGTAATCAAGATTTTTTACTACTCGATTGGAAGACTGCTTCACAGGAAGTCTTTAAGCCTATCGGTAGCTGGCATTTTCGATTCAAGCATTGCCAACGTTGCATTTTAAAGCATTCTAAAAGGCCTGGAAACGTTATGATTCAGGGACATCTACACTATAAAACAGATGACGGAGTTTTAAAAAACGTTTGTAAAAGGAATAAAACAACATCCCTGATAAATCCAAGAAAGATGAATGCTTCCAATAACATAACGGATAGTAAGAAAAAAGAATTATTAACATTGATTAGAAGCCATTGGGGAGATGATTGGCAGCAAAATGGAGACTTGTTTGTTTTTTATAGCGTTACTAGAAAGCAAATCAAAATGAAGATGACGAAAATGAAAACAGAGATAGTGATTTAGAGCGTTTGTGAGTTTGCAAATGCAGCAACATCCCAGAGATTGCAAAGGTAGCAAGGTTGGGCGCAGAAGCAGAAACATCCAAACCAAACGTCTAGTTTTCAGAAAAATATGATATTACTATAAAATCCTAATCATTTCTTGTATTAACTCGTTCATTGCCAATCACGAGACGTCGCGTGACCGCGTTGCTTTTCAACTTGGCCCATCACGCGCCGTCGCCACAACTTTTTATTTTATTATATATTTACAAGGGTGGAACGTTTTTTTTTTCGTAATCATTTTGGAATACCTGTAAAAAGTTGCTCTTCTAACTCACAAATATACACATAAAATTTTATTTGACACTTAATATACACTCGAGAGCACAGAAATCGCACACCCCATACATTTTCACTTTGATTGACCCCGTATATTTTTTTAATTATATGTTAGTTGCAAATATAACTTAAATTAAATTAAAGTTCACACTGTTAGCTTTCTAAAAACACATATCGCCTAGCCATGACCTCCAAAATCAATACATTAGCAACAAAACAATAGAATGACCCAAAATCGCTCATTTCAGGTAGCGCGGTTTCCGCGACTATGAGAAGGTATAAAAGGTTAAGGGATGTGGAGGGAGGGAGGGAGGACGGGTGATGGACTGTAGCCTTATCATTTGCATACCAACGCGCAGTCTAAGAAGTCCTTTAATTAATACGTAATCATTCTGAACAAGAAAATGGATACCACACCGGAAGCAGCGTCTCAAGTGGTTGCACTAATTGAAGCTGGACAGAACCAAAGTCAAGTGGCACGGCAGTTAAATTTTAGCCGATATGCTGTTCGACGTGTATACCAACGATATCAACAGACTGGTGGCTATACCCGGCGACGAGGAACTGGCCGACAACGAGCTACAACACAGCGTGATGACCGTTTTCTTGTCACAACATCACTACGAAATCGCCATTTGAATGCAGTTCAACTCGGTCAGCAACTCCAGGAAGTTAGAGAAGTGGAAGTTAGTCGGTGGACGGTTAGAAGAAGACTAGCCGAAGGAGGCCTGACAGCGCACAGACCAGCAACTGGCCCGAAATTGACCCCTGCCTACCGACAAGCACGCCTTCAGTTTGCTCGAGATCACGTGAATTGGACTATGGATCAATGGAAGGCAGTACTGTTCTCTGACGAGTGCAGGATGTGTCTTCATGGTAACGACGGATGGGGTAGAGTCTACCGAAGACCCGGTGAGCGTTTCGCTCAATGCTGCATCTCTGAACGTGTCTCGTACGGCGGTGGTTCGTGCATGTTCTGGGGAGGCATATGACTGGAGGCGAAAACCGAACTTGTATTCGTCACAGGGCCCAATACCGAGCATCGATCACGTGGATTGACTTCCCGACGTTACATCGAAGAGATCCTGGAAGGACACGTAGTGCCTTATTCGGGATTTATCGGCGAAAATTTCATTTTCATGCAAGATAACGCAAGACCACACACCGCTGCTATAGTGCGCCAGTACTTAGAGGAGGTTGACGTACCAGTAATGGCGTGGCCGGCTCGGAGCCCAGACCTCAATCCAATTGAGCATTTATGGGACCAGCTAAAGAGACGAGTTCGAGCCAGAAACACAGCGCCTACGAATCTCAGAAAGCTTCAAACCGCTATTAAGGAAGAATGGGATGGCATACCGCAGGATTTCGTGAAAACTTTGATTCTTTCGATGAAACATCGAATGGGAGCTGTTATTACGGCTAGGGGCGGCAATACCTCGTACTAATTAAACAGTTTTATAAATTTTGTTGTTTTATTACCATTTTATACCTGCTCAAAACCCCAGAAACCGTGCTACCTGAAATGAGCTATTTCGGGTCATTCTATTGTTTTGTTGCAAATGTAATGATTTTGGAGGTCATGGCTAGGCATTATGTGTTTTTAGAAAGCTAATAGTATGTACTTTAATTTAATTTAAGTTATATTTGCAACCAACATATAATTTTAAAAATATTTAGGCTCAAAGTGAAAATGTAAGGGTGTGCGATTTCTGTGCTCTCGAGTGTATTTAGAGGTGCCCCCGACCTCATTAATAATTGAGAAATTCGCGAAAATTGGTCAAAAAATACATTCGTCTTATTTCCGCTAAATTATATTCTGAACGTTGCCATGTTAATTTATGATAGAAAAATTTCATCTTGAAACGTGTTTGTCGATGCGCGCTACGCGGGGTATGCGGTTATTTTAACACTCTAATCGAACGTTGTTTGAACACCATTTAGTCAACACACGCGCGCGGATTATAGTTATTTTATTTGTGAGACGCTTCGGTTTTAACGGCTGGGATCAAGAAATACAACTCATGTAAGTGGTATTTATGATTTAATGTTGACAGTTAATGTAATCTAGATTGAAATAAAGTACTTTCGATTTGAATTTATACCTATTATTTTTGTTCATTACAGTAAAATGTCTCAAGTCAAAACTCGACAAACGACGTCTTGTCATTTTGTGGTGTAGATCTAGCTGCAACTGTTAAAAATAAGAAAAAACAAGAAAGAAAACAAAAAGTTCCTTGCGTAACAGAGAGATAATTGATTCCGAGAAACCGTGTTGTTCTCGTTCCTTATCTAATGATGTGACATTGGCCATCGAAAGTACCAGTACCAGTTCCAGCAATATCGAAACTTTTACAGAAAAAGAGTTACAGAAGACCATTATGTCATTTTATCGAAGCCAGGAAGTGACTACTTCGGCCATGTCACGTGTGGGTCAGGCACTGCGAAAGGTATTAAAAGTACTATTTTAACTTTCTTAACCCTAGATCACTAACCATTCGTCAAAATGGCGACGCGTACTTTGCGCATTAGTGTTTCGGGTAAGATCCCGTCCCCCGTCACCCCACCCGTTTCTAATACCTTCCTAGTTCGTGTTAGTGACCCGCAAGCACTCATTGCGGACGTACGCTTAGTAGATCGGGATATATTGTGTGATCGTCGTAAATTTTACGAAAGGTTAGTAACTACGTTATCTTTTTTCAAAGTTTTGTATTTATTTATTTGTCAATTACTTACAATAATTACTATAAGAACATGTAATTTTTATGTTATAATAGGGCGTAATAATAACTGTTCTTTGTAAACCACTAATAGATTTAAATGATATTTAAAACTTTTTATATATTGTTGTCTTTTTTAGATTCGAAATTTATTTCGTTTTTGATTTTGATACTTTCAGATGGATTTGAGGAGTCAAAATGAAAAAATTGAACAGTGGTTAGCTAATTCAGAAACGGATTCAATCCACGAAAATCAACCACAGTCATCGGAATCCGAGGATGACAATCATTTGGAGACGGAAATTCACATCGAAACCGATGGAAGTGGCGAGGATGCTGCAGTTTCTTCGGACGACGAGACCTTCGCACCAAGTCGCAGTCATAATCGAAGGTTAGT
Organism: Lomographa bimaculata; assembly: GCA_948107665.1. Taxonomy (NCBI): domain Eukaryota; kingdom Metazoa; phylum Arthropoda; class Insecta; order Lepidoptera; family Geometridae; genus Lomographa; species Lomographa bimaculata. Next base: position 3,897,423 of record OX403602.1, on the reverse strand, counting down.
CATGGATTCTGATGATGATACGTCACTGACATCCCGCACCGATCAGATGGATTCAGAACATGAAGATTCACCACAGCAGCAATCAATCATTCAACCGAGACTGAATACAATGTACGGTAAGAATCAACATAGATGGTGTACAAAACCTCGAGATCCACGTACTCGTACGGTTGCTCGTAATGTGCTTCATTTTGTACCTGGTCCTGCGGGCATAGCTAAAGAGCTTTCAGAGCCAAAAGATCTATTTTTTCTTTTTGTTGAGGAAGAAATGATTGACATTATTGTGCAATATACGAACGACGAGATTTGCATAAAAAACAATAAGTATAAAGCATCTAAATATACTACTACACAAACGTCTGCCAACGAAATCAAGGCATTGCTTATTCAATCTGCTGCCCTCAAGAGTAACCATTTACCTACACGAACTTTGTTTGATACCTTGAGAAGCGCGAAAACATACAAAGCCTGCATGAGAGCTGAGAGGTTCAATTTTTTACTGAGATGTATGAGATTTGATGACAGACGTACTCGACAAGAGAGAAGGGAATCTGATAGACTGGCGCCAATAAGATGTATCTGGGAGAAGTTTATAGAAAATTGCAGGAAATGGTACAAACCAGGATCTTACATAACCGTGGCGAACAACTGGTTGGCTTTAGAGGACGCTGTCCCTTTCGCATGTATATCCCTAATAAGCCCAACAAATATGGCTTGAAGCTCGTTATGATGGCTGATTCTAGTACAAAGTACATGTGCAATGCTATGCCTTATATGGGAAAAAACACAAATACAGGTAATGAGCCATTAGCAAATTATTTTGTGAAGGAGCTATCTAAACCGTATCAAGGGTCTAATCGGAATATAACCATGGATAATTGGTTCACTTCAGTTCCACTGGCCGCTTAACTGTTGAAACCGCCATATAAATTTACAGTGGTAGGTACTCTACGAAGCAATAAGCGAGAGATCCCCAAAGAAATGATGAATACTAGAAATAGATCAGTAGGTACTTCAATATTTGGTTTCGATAATGAAATGACTTTGGTGTCTTACAAACCAAAGTCAAATAAGGTCGTTTACCTTCTTTCTACCACACATGATCAACCCACCATCAACATCGATTCAAAAAAGCCTGAAATCATTGAATTTTATTAATCCACAAAGGGTGCAGTAGATACTGTAGACCAGATGTGCTCGATCATGAGTACCAGCCGTAAGACCAATCGATGGCCGCTGTGCTTATTCCACGACATCCTAAATCTATCTTTAGTGAATGTATATGTCATCCACGTCTCCAATGCGATCAGAAATTGTAGAAAACCCTTATAAAGAAGGCTTCTTGTATTAGAAATGGCAGACGACCTGATGAAGCCATGGCTGCAAGAGAGATACCAGACTGTAACTTTGCAACGAAATTTAAAACAAATCATCGCGGAGATCTTAAAAGTTGATGACCACCAGGAAGGTTCTAGTCAAGACGTTCCCAGAACTCGCAAAACTTGCAGCTACTGCCCTGCAAAAAAACGTCGTATGACCACGAACTTCTGCAAAGGCTGCAAAAAAGCAATTTGCAGGGAGCATATTGTTTCTATGTGCAATCATTGCTCGATGTAGGTTATTTCTAATACAGATTATCTTAAATTGATCAAAAGAAAACTAAAACTGGTAATTAAGGTCGTTCTGTGTCATAAATAAAGTTGCTTAAAAAAATATTGATGTTTGAATCCGTCGTAAAATTTACGAATGGTTAGTGATAAGGTTACTCTAAATTAAGGTTAGTGAGCTAGGGTTAAAATCCAAATCGGTGGAACTCAGCGAAATATTTGTTGTTGGTTGCGATGGAACAGTAGTTAACACAGGCTTTAGAGGTGGTGTGATTCGTTTGATGGAAGAAGAACTTAAAAAACCATTACAGTGGTTTATCTGTTAATTACATTCGAAGGAATTACTACTGCGTCACCTGTTTATGGTTAGGTAAGGTTAGGTTAGGTTAGGTAGGTAGGTGGGGTGCCAGTCCAGAATACCTCCTCGTGAACCGGTTGCTACTGGTTCTTTCTGGATACGTTCGGGGGAAACAGTAGCAATACGTGTCGGTGCATCCTGGGTAACTGTCAACAACTTCTCCCCGTGGGATCTTGTTGACAGTTAGCGAAAGGTCTGGAACGGTGGCTTGCTCTTCGTGTCCCTTTGATATGTAGCAAAGGGCACGGATGAGCAGGTAAGGGCGGGCTCAGAGATGAGCACCGCGGTGGGTCTGACGGTTGCCAGATTGCAGGGTGAACATTTTCGGTTAATAATTTTTCCTGTGGGATATTGTTAGCCGAGAGCTAGTAGCCTTGCGGGGGAGGGAGGTAAAGGCCTTGAGTTGATAACTTCTCTATATGGGATTTTATTTGCTGAGGGCTGGAGCCTCAAGAGGGGGAGGGCTTCTTTGCGAGGCCGCCTAGAAACCCTGGGGGTGGGACCTCGGGTGGAAGCGAGAAGTAATTCTCGCTTGCATCTGAGTGTCGGTGTATTGTGGAGGGTCCTGTTCGCCAGCAAAGGTGATGCTTTTGCTGGCGAATGGGATGGATTGTGTCGGTCCGCTGCTGGAGACCTCGGGTGCAGAGGGTTTCGAAACTTCTCTGCATTTGAGTGTCGGAGTGTGAGAAGGAGCCTCGTTCAACAGCATATAAGCCATTATTGCTGTTGAATGAGTCGGAGTGATAACTGCCAGGTCCCATTCTGTGAGCCCAGTTGTGGTCCGGAAGGGGACCGCCGAGTGGGACATTTTCCCACTCGGCCGGTGGGTACCGGCACGCGACCTTGAGACCTCCCCGGGACACCCCTGAACAAGGTTCAGGTGTAGCCTGGCTCAAGTGTTGCGTGCTGTGGAGGGATCTTGTTGGGCAGCGTAGGGCCTCACAGACTACGCCGTCGAACGAGAAGATAAGACGAGCCGAGGTTCCCTTCTGCGAGCCCCGTTGTGGTCCTTAAGGGAACCGCCGAGTGGATTCCACCGCCACTCGGACGGCGTCGGAGAGGTATCCCGTTTCACGGCGGGGTACACCTCTGATCCGAGAGTCGGCAACCGAAAGGGAAGCGTAAGATCTCCGCCCTTTCGTTTCTTTTTCGGTTCCCAGAGGCCTGGGTGGCGGGTGCAGGGGAGCCCAACGCCCAGACGCTTCGAGGTGGCGCGCGCGGTGCTTCCGCGCGCCGCTTCATTTGGTGTGGGACGAAGGTAGTTAATCTGCCTTCGTTCTTAACCGAGGTGGGGTCCGAAAGGACCGGCGCCTGCTGGGTACTGTGGGCGAGTGCGAAAGTGTTCCCGCGGTCCCAGCAGAGGCGAGAGGAGCATCGTGAGGGTTTAGTCGGTAGGGGTTACTTGCTGCTATGGGAGTAGTTGGTGCCGAGCCCGACACACCTCGTGCGCCTCCCTGTGGGCGTGCGGGCAGTGGGTATGTAAATGTATTCCCTCACGTTAAAAAAAAAAAAAAAAAAAAAAAAAAAAAAAGGTTAGGTAGGTAGGTAGGTAAACTAAACAAAATAAAACAAAAAAACACGTCCTAACATGTTACGGTCTTGGAGACGGCCCAACTCGGCCGGGGGCCGACATAATGGTAACTCATTAAGCAGTCAAAGTCTACTTAGACGCATTAATGAGTTGGTCATAATGGTAACTCATTAAGCAGTCAAAGTCGAGACTTAGACGCATTAATGAGTTAATTAGTGGGTCACGAAAGTGGGTCAAAGGGCACGAAAGTAGGTCAAAGGTCAAGCTAATTTGCATAATTTTTCAAAAAAAAATGGACCGCGCGGGCGGCTCAATTGGACCCGTGAATAGGTTAGTGACTATGTCACAGAGGGGCGGCCGCCGCGTTAGGTTAGCGTTAGGTTAGCGTTAGGTTAGCGTTAGGTTAGGTTAGGTTAGGTTACTACTACTACACGATATTAGGGTGACGTCATAATAAATTATGTTGCGTCATCATACATACACAACTTACCTACCTACACACCTACATAACCTAGGGGACGTGGTAATGCCAAGGCCGGTCACGCATGGAAAGGCGGATGCGCGCAGATGCGACGAGGGTATATAAGGCTCGCGCAAAATGGGAGAACTCATTGCGACATGTACTGCGCTTACCATATCATCACTTCAGTAAACGTACAACTATACATTCAAAATGAACACGCCGACCAACAGCAAACACCAACAGGAGATGGAAACCGAAGTATACTGTCTGGACGAAGAACTGGAATTAGAATTCAGCCAGAGGGAAACGATTTCACCGCAAGGGAGCCCACAAGGAGAATCTCCGACGATGGAAGAACAACCAACTCAGGAGGAAGAGGAGGAAATGTTAGAGGAGGAATTTCAAACCCCCAAGAAAACAACGGAAATGAGGAAGAGACAACTGACCTTATCTCTGAACCAAGCGCCATCGAAGAAGAAACAACAGGCAGCGAAACGGGCCAAAATAACCGAGCAACGGGAAACGAACAAAACCAAGGAGAGGACATATTATCAGACGACTCAATGGATTGCTCAATGGGTCCAACAAAACGTAACCTCCCAAGAAATAGGATATCTCCTTGGAAAGTCATCAGTGACCATAGAGGAACAAGAAGAACGCATTACCACATCATTTACATCTCCACTGCAAAAAACTGGGGGCATAATAGCAAACTTGGCAAAGCTATACGAGCCAAACAATACAAATGTACTCAAATTGCATGTATTCAGTGCCTTTTGGAGTACATTACTTCCGGCGATAATCGTACAACACTTAAACAAATTCTCACTGAACGTGATAAAAAGATTGCAATGTGCGTCGCTCATTCGCTGGGAATTAATATTGAACAAAACACGAGTTACGCTCCAGGTACCCAAAGGGGAAATAATTTATTTTTCGGACAAAGCACAGCACGAAATACAATTTCAAGAAGAGTGGATCCAAGCTCTCCTATATCCAATGAAGACATACCTCACCAACACAGCGGTGATGAACAATTCGATGATCAGCGTGAAGGGGAACAACATGACACTGGAATTGAACCGCACGGCTTTCCTGAACAAACAAGAGTCAACCCTGCAGCAAGACGTGCTCAACTTATCAGAGAAAATCAGGAACTTGTGCTGCACCTATGTCAAAACAAAGCTTTTGACGAGGGAGAAGCTACGAGACTATTATGCTCAACACCTCAAGGGATTGCAGTACAGTTCAACCGGCACTTTGGAGAAAGACTTAAAACAGCATTATGTATCGCCAAAACATTGGTATTTCAGGAGTCAACAAAACAACGATTGGAAAGAGCAAAAGCATACGAATTACAACAAGACAACACAGCAGACGACTTCGGGACAAAATACACCGGAGTAGAAGAATTAGAAATACTATTACATAACAACAATATAAACCCCTTCACTTTCGCAAAAAGAACAAGAGATCATTTCTTCGGAAAAACGAAAAAACGAAATAATTTGTTTTTCGTTGGACCACCGAGCACAGGAAAAACAATGATAATGGAAAGCCTCGTAAAAATGCACTATAATTACTGCAGACTCACTGGGCTTACACCGAATTCGGCATTCAATTTTGCAAGTCTAATACACACAAACGCATGTTTCATGGACGAATGCAAATTGACAGATAACCAATTCGAACAGTGGAAATTGCTAGCAGCCGGACAGCCTATGTCTACAGATGTAAAATACAAAAATAGACATGACGTCACAAATTGTGTATTATATACGGCGAGCAACTATCCAATATACACATATATATCAGTACCGGACACGCAAAACGCGATCGATACCAGAACTATAGAATTCAACTTCGAACATCCCACCGAACACTTCCGCTTAAATCCTTTCATATGGGAAGAATTTTGGAATAAATATGCGGAAGCGTTAGATAGTAATTTAGATGTAGAAGATAGAATATTCTTTACATAAATAGAACTAACAAAATACATGTACTCTAGCAAATAAGACTAACAACATTTGGATGGAAAAACTACAGGGCCTAAGTGATTTTCAGGTCCCATTGGATCCGAATTACAAAAATGTGAAACTATGCCGATAGTAGAATTCACTGCCATTCCGTCAACAATATTTTACAGTAAAGTTTAAACGCAAGGCAACAAAATGAAACGGGGCGACTAACTAAAGAAGACGATGATAAATTATTCTGTTTATCATTGTACAGTGAGCTAAATAAAGTACCCGAGAATCGACGCCAAACAACAAAGATTGAATTGCTCAATGTCATTAAAGAAACACAGAATTATCATCAATAATTACCACTACATACTAATCAACACCAATACATGCATTCTACACCAACATATTCCGGATATACCACTGCTGCTAGACCCCCAACACAGCAGTGGTCTACGACGTCACCACCGGCGCCGCCACAGCCTGAGATATGCTGTCCTAACGCCTGCATCTTGGGATTCTCATTACGACATTGTTCTCAAAAAATGGTTGAATGTATCTATTTACGCGTAGGCATCACGGAAAAACTTTAGTAAAGAGTCTTCAATAAAAAAAATGCAATGAAAATTGTGCAATCTTATCATTTTTGACTGTATGTCGCGTCGTATAAACAATAATTACACAAGGAGAATTTATCCCAACACGAGATATGCTGTCCTAACGCTTGCAGTTTGGGATTCGTATTACGACATTGTTCTCAAAAAACGGTTTACATGTTTTTTATTTACTTGTAGGCTTCATGAAAAACGATACATAGTGAAAAAGAGACTATCACATTTGGCTGAGCGTCGTAAAAACAATCATTACACAAGAAAAGCCTATCACAACTCGAGATATGCTGGAAGAAAATCTGTTGATGAAGAACGTAGAGAAAACTCTACATTCTTTATCAACAGATTTACTTCTTGAAAAAATCGTCGTCGTTGGCGATACTTGGCTTCACCAGAAGTCACTCAATCAGCGCAGGACCACAACATCTACTTCACCGCCCTGCCACCAAATTCAACCCATCTTGTGCAGCCATTAGATGTAGGAATTTTCGTACCCTTAAAGAAACAATGGCGTAAAATTCTCGACAAATGGAGACAAGAGTCTAGGCGCAAAGTGACGATGCCAAAAGAACAGTTCCCTTTGCTGCTGCAGAGATTGTGGGTGGCCATTGAACCAAATATTAAAAAGAATTTACAAAGCGCTTTTCGAGCGACATCCATTTGATCCAGAAGTTGTCCTACAGAAAACTTCCTAGTGATGGAAGCGAAACCGGATGCGTCATAGATTCCAGTCTCTTGATTTCTTAAAAGAGACAAGGGGTTACAGCGAGGACAGAGTCCGCCACAGAAGAGGAAGAAAAGATACTTCAAAACCAGGATAGCCAATAAACATTGATAGGGTTGCAGGTACGAATGAAGATGGGGTGGAACAACTACAGTCTACGCCGCAGGAACCCGAACCTTCGACATCGCAGGCCATATTACTAGGTCCTAGTACAGCAAACAAAAGAAAAAAAACAACTCATACAAGAAAAAGCACGGTCCAGGCATGTACTGTTGACAGATCTTCTAAAGATGACGACAGCCTTTAACTGTTTTGGCTGAAGAAAAAACAATGCTGAACCAAACTTGTGTGAATATATTAAACAGAACTTGGCCTCGATATGCAGGTGTGATTTCAGATTTTATCGCCTTCAAAGAGACTGGATATGCTGCGTGGCCTGCAAAGGATGGGTGTGTGGAATATGCAACAAGGGATCCCAGAACTCTGCCTATGAGTGCGAGCGCTGTGAGGACTCGGAGTGACACTGACAATCTATTTTTATATTATTTTAGTTTATTTAGTGTGATGAAAGTTCCTATATTAATAATAATATTGATCAAGCCACATGTCAGTATGCATAATATTGTTTAGAAGATGTCTTTTGTTAATTATGTATGCCTATTTTTGTAGTTTTAAGCAAATAAACCATTATTCGATTTTAGAGATTTTAATAAATCCGTTGATTTTCTTCATATTTTTTTTCTTTTTTACCCTTTGTATAGTCTCTTAAATTAAATAATATACCTACAAATCTTTATTTTTCTGGTGTGGAAGAAACCCCACGGTTGCAAAACATTGACTTTTGACGCAATCAGACGTCATGTCAAGAAAGAAAAAAACTATAATAAAAGACATTAAAAAAATTCCACTTCAAAAACCTACTAAACTATGTCAATGTAGCCCCGGTTTACGGTAACTCTGTTACTCCCGAGACTCTCTTTTTAAACCTGACACATTCCTAACACAACTTTGGTATTTCAAGTTTAGGGTTTGTGCTCATTTTAGTGTAAAATTACACAATTGTTTGCTTTCATTCATTGTAAAACCTAACCTCGCTAGTTAAAAATGGCTAGTGACAAAGGGGCCCAAGGTGAAAGACCTTTCATCGATGAAAAGCCGGTACCAAAAGACTATTCGACCTTTTCAAAATTGTTACCCAGCTATGACGGGAACAAAATAACCTTAGCATTTTACATGGAGGGTGTAGAAAACGCACTAAGTTTAATTTAAAAAGACCCGTGTATAACGTGTCTAATAAGAAATAAATATAGCTGTTTAAACTCTGTCTCAGTATCCAGGCGCAAAAACCTGGACAGACATAAAGGAAGCTATCCTAAGAAAATTTGGCGAATTTAGGACAGAAATGCAACTCGTGCAAGAATTTATGCAAATATCTAGAGACAATATTTCACTCGAAGTATTTGGCGATAAAATCAGGAATCTTATGAGTACACTCATATCGAAGTGTCCAGAAAAACGCGTTGATTACTAACAAATGGAAACATTCTTAGACAAACTTAACCCGATTACTGCGTTTTAATCAGGTTTAAATATGTAGCCAGAACAGGCCATTACAGTGGCAAAGCAAGAAGAATCAAAACTAAAATCCAGGCGCGCCCAGCAAAATAGACCTAACACTTTTAAAACAACAATTAATAACGCTAATAATAATAATTCTTAAAAACCGGGACCGTTCACAAGAAAAGAACCATTAACAAAGAATAAACAAACCGCGAATAATGCGAAGCAAACAAAAAATAAATTATATTAACAAACAAGAAGAAACAGAATATGAAGACGAAAACCAGTCGTCCCCCGAGGATGAGCTCGAGGTATTTGGCAGATTCAGAGCATAACCTTAAAATTCAACTAAACAAATCAAAATTTCTACAAAAACAGGTAATTTTTTTAGGTCATTCCCTCACGGATGAAAGCCTTCATAGAAACGAAGACGAAATAGCCGCCGTAAAAAAAAATCCCTTACCTAAAACTCAAAAAGAAATAAAATCATTCCTTGGACTAGGTTACTACAGAAAATTTATTCAAGACTTTGCAAAACTCACAAAACCATTAACTAAATGTTTAAAAAATAGAATTGAACAACAAAAGAATACGCACAGGCAGGCATTCAAATTGCAAACAAGTACTTACTTATAAATGCACCTATATACAATACCCAGATTTTGAAAACCTCTTCATTCCCATCACGGACGCATCAGACGTAGCCATAAACGCGGTTCTATCACAAGAACAGTTAGGTTCAGACAAACCGATACAGAACAGCGATACTCAACATGAGAAAAAGGATCACTAAGCAATGTATGGCTATGAAATACTTCCGCCCATATATGGTAAACGATTCCCTATTTACACAAACCACCGCCCACTAACTTGGATCATGTCTATTAAGGATCCAAACTCTTAACACACACGCTGGCGCTTAAAATTAGCAGAATATAACTTCGACGTTCAATATAAGAAAGGCAAAACCAACACCAATGCAGATGCATTATTAAGAGTACAGATAGTACGTAAAGTACTAACATGAAATGTGTGCAATGCGTAACATACACATACATTTCACAACACCATACAATCCTAATTCAAACTTCACTCGTATTGCTCGCTCACTCGAAAAATGATAGTGAAAGCCCCAATACATACCTACTACACCGTTTAAGTTACATACATACCTACCGTTTAAGTACGCTTATCTTTATCGTCATAAAACGTTTTTTACATTTTTTTATACAAGAAATTCATCTTTTATTCCTCGAATTTGTAAATTTTGGTCTTCTATCGGTTGCTAAATATTTTTTAATTTGTCGTTATTTATTTAACAAACTGTTTGAATATGAATTCGTGACTGATGATGTCTTTTTACATTGAATTTTATCATACAAAATATTATAACTAAGTCACAAGTAAAATGCTGTTGACCTCTAACAATAACAATAACTGCATATTCACTAGCGTACTTGCAGAAGCACAACACAACACTATATCCATAATAAAGAATTATTTTGTCGACTGAGACACTACTTATTTCGCCTCGTCTGGCACATAACTGAATTCTTTCTTTCACAACGCGTCGTCAAGGAAACGCGGCGATACCGTTACGAGTCGCCGCGGCAACGCTGCGATTCCGTTACGACTCGCGACGATACGCGGCGTAATTATCGCTCGTTCGTGGAGATTCTCCGACGATATGAGGGCGGACTCGTCCCGATTCTCTCGCTCGTGGAGACAGCGCCTAACATTACCAAAACGAATTATTCTGTATATTAAATGACTATATCTTTGGTGTAAGATTGTGATGGAATGTTGCACACGAATCTCAAATTATCCCACTTGCATACTTACCACCTGAGTTAAAAATTTTAATGTTTTTTTTTATTTAGCGAAACCTCACAGCGGAGAGTTACCTATACCCTACTCGAGCACCTATGTGAGTTTTTGAATAAGCGGAAAGACATTGCTATGGGCTATAATAAATCTACCCACGCCAGGGAGTTTTCTCGTCAATACTGGGAAGAAATAGCAATAAACCTGAACTCCCATGGTGATGGTGCAGCAAAGGATTGAAAGGGTGGTGCAAAGTATGAACATATGATAACAAATTAACTCTCTAACATACTAATGATTTTTAACATCCTAAATCAAAATGTATTGAATGTGGATATATACAATTAATTATAATAATGTTTTATGCTTTCAGTACTGGATGATAACAAATCCAAACTAAAAATGTTGGCTGGAGCAACCAGATCCTCTCTCCAGATGACTGGATGAGGACCTAGCTCAGCTTAACTAATAACAGCAACAGAAATAAAAGTTATTGGGAGCTGATTTTGGCAGCTGATTTGAATAAGGGTGGAAACGTTCGAAGATGCAAGTATAATTTAATTCTAAATTTTCGGCCTGTTGTATGTGTAAAGGCGACAAAATGTCTGGTGCCAGAGAAACAATTTATTAGTTTTAACTTTATTTACTATTAACATGGATTTAGTATAATGTAAAATATTATGAATGCCTTGTTTCAAACAGGGTATTACAATTGTCTAGTTATAAATATAAATACTTTCACACTCACAGTTCTATAGCCGGGTCCACACCGGACGATCCATCGCGCTCCGATCGCGCGGGGCAGCAGCGCGATCCAAAGATGCAGGCGGTGTGGACGTGCCGCGCGCGATCCATGCGCACGTATTGGAGCGCGCGCTCCCTACCTCGCGCGATCCGTGTGCGGTCGGTTTTTGTGCCAGCCTCAAAGGTGCCTCAGTTGCGTGATGCGCGCGGTGTGGACGGTTGTGTTGGTTCGCGCGATCCACCTCGCCATGGACATCTCAGAAAGTCGCCGTTTGATATCGCTTTATAAAGAATTTAAATGTTTATGGGATCCCAAAGATTTTAATTACACCAATAGAGGTGTTAGAGATGATGCTTGGCGTCAGATTTCTCGTGAAATGGGGAATAAGTCGATCGAGAACCTAAAGAAAAAAATGCGATCTCTGGCGGGAGGCTACAGAAGGGAGAAATACAGAGAGAAGCAAAGCCGTATAACTGGATCCGGTAAGAAAACAAAGCTACTTTTTATCTGTAGGTATTAAAATTATATATTTTATTATAAGTAATTACATCATAATGTTTATTGTGGATTTCACGTGATTTCACTTTTTACATTTAAGCTGTTAGAAATACACGTGGTTATATTAATGAGTAACTTGTTTATTTCAGGTGCTCAAGATACATATAAATCAAAGTGGTTTGCGTATGATGACTTCGACTTTATGGCGGATAAAAATGAACCCGGAACCACACGCGATACATTGGAACATGTGAGCTATTAGTTTACTGATATTCATTTTGCCAAATTATTGTATGGTTTGTAACAAAGTGTCTTGCTAAGTGGGACCGTATTGTAGTGGCATTTTCTGTTGCTCTTCTTGGTACGACGGCCATCGGTTGTAGCGATTGTGATGGCGGTTCATTTCGCCAGCTTCTAGGTATTACATCTCCATTCTCCTGTACTGTATCAAACGTTCCTGGCGATATAAAGTTAGGATTACTGCGTAAGTAGTTATATAGATGAACCGTTGCCAGCACGACTTAAGTCGCAGTTTCTGGTTCCAAAAGCATAGGTTTACGCAGGACTCTGTAGACAGAACTAAGTACTCCAAACGCGTTTTCAACTACTCTACGTGCTCTTGACAGTCGGTAGTTGAAAATTCTTTCACAAGAACCCCTTTCCCGTGTACCATCGTATGGTTTCATAGTATAATCATTAAGCTGAAAAGCTTTATCACCTAGTATATAATAGGGTACCTCAATTTTATAGGGAACTTGCAATATCTCCGGTGGAGGAATATTTAGCTCTTTTTTTTCAAGTTTTTTATATAAATTTGTGCTTTTGAACACGCCTCCATCTGATATTCTGCCTTTAGTCCCAACATTCACATACAGGAACCTATAATTTGCATCTACTAATGCAAAAAGAACAATACTAGGAAATAATTTGTAATTATCAAAGTCGTTGCCACTATTAAAAGGCGATTGTATAGCGACGTGTTTGCCGTCCATCGCTCCTATCACGTGTGGGAAATTCCACTTATTCTCGAATTGCTGAGAAACTGTACGCCATTCTTCTTCAGTTGACGGCACCTGAAAATAAAGGAGATCTTAATTATAATATAAAGCTGAAAATAAGAATAAGCAGTAAATACTACCTACCTACCTACTTAAACTAATTTTCTGCATCACCCAAAGGTAGACTGGTAGAAAATGCCCTTGGCATTAAGTCCGCCTATGTTCCTGTTCTGTGTGCATGAAGTATATAAATAAATAAATAAATAAATAGTAATAATAATTGTTGTTACAGGTAGAATCTGATACGACTGAAGGGGTTAATACTACAGTGAGCGAAAACGAGAACAGTAACATTAGTAGTGACACACAACCGGAGAGAGCCAACCACCACACAGATCAGAGTAGAGAGCAGAATGATCAGAATGCACAATCCAGTGTCCAAACAACAAACAAAAGAACAAAAAAAAGAAAGAAAACTACTTCTAATAATGCAGATGACATATCAGATGAAACTCTTTCAGAGGCTTTCCAACTTCTGCAACAATGTGCTCAGCCACCACAACCGGAAACTGATTCTTACATTGCTTTCGGGCAGTATATATCTACTGAATTGCGGAAATATGATGCAGTAACATTAGTTAATGTCAAAAATGCTATATGCCAAGTTATTTTTCAAGCTGACACAGGAAGATATGGGGATAGCAATTATGGATATTACACTAATTCATATCCTGGCACACCAATAGCATCCACTTCATCACAGTCCCAGTCTCTACAACCTCAAAATTATCCAGCTTCAATTCCACAGACATCACCGTCTGCTCATCTAGCCTCCAATTCATCGCAGTCCCAGTTTCAGAAACCTCAGGATTATTCACTTCCACAGTCACCACCGAATTAAATAAGTACCTACCTATATACCTATATCATGTTTTCAAAAAATAATTAATAATTGTAAACATGTTACTTCTTTAAATTATGATTGTAATACACTACTTTTTTATTGAGTAATAAAGTATGGTTTTACTTACCTTTACATAATCATTTAACAGGTCAATGATGGCTTCACAAACTTCAGGAATAATTATCGATATAGACTGTTTGGAAATGCGGAACAGATACTGCAAACTGACGTACGAATCTCCAGTTGCTAAAAATCTCAATGTTAGTAATAATCTTTCCTTCACAGTAATGGCATCTCTATAATTTGTATCATTCTTTCTTAGCTTGTTATTCAATAATGAACACAATATCTCAAATTGATTAGCATTCATTCTTGCAAAATTGTGTTCAACTTTATCTGACACTAACTCTGCGTACAGCTGAGTCCCAGATTCCAAGCGATTTTTGTAAATTTGTTTCACCCAAAACCGTCGTTTTCTTTTTTGTGATTTTTTGCGCAAGCATTTAAGCAAAATAAAAGTTACTGCTGCAACGGCAAGACGCCGCCGTTGTACGTGTGACTCCATATCGTACAAGAGTTAGACTGGCTGAATCACGGATCGCCTTAGGATCGCTTGGAGCGCATATTTGGGATCGCAAGTTTCCAAAAGTGGATCGGCCTAACACGATCCACGCTCCGCGATCCTGGATCGCGGATCGCGGGATCGATGGATCGTTTGGTGTGGACCCGGCTTATGACTCGTGTCGGGGGTGCCGGAAAAATTCACATAACACACACACACAATAACAACCAGAACCACACATTTTCCTTGAGAAGAAAACTTCTGTTCCTGTTGGGAATCGAACCCGATAAAAAAAGCTTAAAAGGCTGCTTAGAATATTTTAATGTTTTTTGGATATAAATTTTAAAAGTTATAGTACTTGCACATAGTTATATTTTAATGTAAAATAACTATATATCTATAATAATAGTACTGCATTTGTATTTACAGGATATACAAACGGAAAGGACTTTGCGACAAACAATAGAGACGAGCAGTTGCATGGCTCGGAAAGCATTTTAACCAATATATAAATATATCCTCAATTTCCATTCTAATTTATTATATACCTGGTTCATGGCGGCAAGTGACTCCACCCCCTCTAACTTCCACACCTCCATTGGACACTTCTATGACATTCTATACCGCAGTCATTTCTGTCCCCAAGAAGCTCGCCGCGACGTCATTACAACCGTACTTCTCCTACAACACCTGCACCTTCGACCTCCACACACATTGAGCGTCCTAGTCCTCCTAGCCACTCACAACGGCGCGGCGCCGCCGCCGGTGCCCACCTCAAGCCGCCTACGCCTGTGTCAGTGGGGCCGGCGGCGGCGGCGCCCGCGTTAGCGGCAGTGGACCGAAATCGCGCAGTATACGACTTAAGGATTTTTATCTGCATTTTGGAAATCTACACACATACAATATTTTCATGTTCTGTGATTTATTTCACTAACATATTACTCTCCGATATATACCTCTTTTAATATTGTATAAAAAAAATATATATATTGTAAGATTAATAAAGCTTATAGTATCTGATTTATATTAAAAATACAGTCAAATTAGACGTCTTTGTAAATATGTACTAATAATAACTCCATTCCACAATTTCCATATGTTATAAAAATGTTTAGTGACATTTGTATAAAATCAGTTACTTGTTAGTAGCTACTTCTACTTTGTAGTTTTGATTTCTATTTTTCGGTGGTTAGTTTTCTAGCTTTTTTGCCCCAACATATAAACATAATGTAAATATTACGTGTACGAATTAAATTCCGTATGTTTTAATAATTTTAATAGCATTTTTATTTGTTCTAGGGTTAATATCACAAGTGCGGCTCGCTTTTAGTTTATTTTGCCACCCTGTGGCCGTTGCCTGCCAAAAGGTTGCCGACCGCTGATCTAGCGTCATGCCAAAAAGGATTAAAAGTATTGGTAGAAAAATTGTGCTATCAGTGCGTGATTTTATGAAAAAAAACGCCAATAAATCCCCTTTAGTTCCATTTGGGAATGTTCGTCAATTAGTAGCTTCCATGTCAGGTATGTAAAATAGTGTTGCATGTATGTAACATTTATCCCGCAGCGCAGTAGAGAAACTTAGAATAACGAACATATATACGATCGTAACCATTGAGTGCGGTGCGGCGTTTCAGTCACGTATTATGTACATGTTTTTAAGAAAACTACTAATGGAACGACATGACATTGTAGCCTGGAGATCTGGTACCTACACATTTTGAAACGAAATCGCAATCAAGGCAGACCAGTGGTCTTTCTAGATGAGACATACATTCACGCTTCTTACACCGTAAAAAGTGTTGGCAAAGTGAGAACGAAGAAGGCATCTTAACAAGCGATTCATATTCAAGACGACATGAACAAAACAAATGTTATCAAATGGTTACAAGATAAACTTATACCGAATTTACGGGACTGATACTGAATATCAGCAGTCATAATATCGACGGTTAAAACATCAACACCGTAAGACCAACGATTCAAAATCTCAACACTTTAGAATGTCAGCAGCTTAGTAAGTCAATAGTTCACAAGATCATAGTTTAAAATCTCAACATGGAAAAATTTAGGTTGATACTTAGTGGAAGTGATACAGATATACACAGGGCCACATTTAGGGGAGGGCAACCGGGGTCTTCACAAAAGAGGGGCCCACAAAAGACTTCGGAATTATTATTTTTTCAAATTCTGACGAGTAAACGCTAGTTGACAAGTTTTCCTTTGATATTTTTTTTGCTGTTTTACCTTTACCTATAGTAATTTGTACAAACATAATTATACTGATCTTAAATATAAAAAAAAACTATTTATCCATATTTGTTTATTTAAAAAAAACTATTTATCTATATCAGGCAATCAGTAAAATATCAAAATCTCACATGGCCCTGATAATACTTGTAATTTACACCCCATTTTGAGTGAGTATCCCAATGGCTCAATGGCTCAGTGGGGGCGGTACTTGTCCGCAGCCTCGGAGGCTGGGTGTTCGATTCCGTGTCTTGACTATTATTTCTTCCCATAATATTATATATATTTTTTTTTTTTTTGCGCTTACATTGCAAACGTAAACTTGTAATACTGTAGTACATTATTTTGATTTATGTTGATTAAGTATTGTACAAACTTAATTAATTACACGTCAACTGCAGAAATGTGTATAAATTTTTAAAAACTTAATACAATGCAATAAAGTACTGTATCTATATCTAACTTATAAAAGTAGTAAAATCGAAGGTAAAAAATATGTATGTCTGTATCACTTCCACTAAGTATCAACCTAAATTTTTCCATGTTGAGATTTTAAACTATGATCTTGTGAACTATTGACTTACTAAGCTGCTGACATTCTAAAGTGTTGAGATTTTGAATCGTTGGTCTTACGGTGTTGATGTTTTAACCGTCGATATTATGACTGCTGATATTCAGTATCAGTCCCCGAATTTACCGCCTAATAGTTTAATTGTAATGGATAATGCGCCTTATCATAGCGTTAAGCTAAATAAGGCTCCAACATTCAATTCAACCAAAGCTGCAATGCAAGAGTGGATAATAAATAAGGGGTTATGTTATTTGCCTACTATGGTGAAAGATCAACTTAACGAAGCTTAAGCTCCGGTATATGAAGCTGATCAAATGCTTGAAAGTCATGGTCACAAAGTGGCCTTACCATTGTGAGCTGAATGCTATAGAATTTATATGGAGTTTAGTTAAGACGTGTAGCTAGTAAAAATGTAGAGCAAAAGGTAGGAAACATAGTCAAATTAACCGAAGATGCTTTTAAATCCATCACGGCAGAAGACTGGTAAAAATAAATGCGAACATGTGCGCCACACAGAAGATACATTTGGTGAAAGAGATGAATGCATGGACGCTGAAATGGACAAAGGAGATCATTCAAATCGTACCCAAAAACGAAAGTGCCGGCCAGAAAAAAAAAAAATATTATCTTGCGGCAAACAATGTTTTGAACATTTTTTACTTTGACGGCAAAGGTGTACGAACAACTTTTGAATACCTATTTAACGTTAACAAATTATGTAAAACATTATAATATCATCAGGTAAATATAATTGTTAAATTGTCAAAAACAACGCCAGATCGGTCAAAATACTTGTAACTACCTGTCTCTTCACGTTTATACAAAAGGATCGTCCTAGGCGCTGGACACACAGAAAAGACGTAAGACACAGACGGGGCGCGGACATTTGTCTCAACCGCGTCCCTTTCATACAAAATGTATAGAAGCGTCGCGACGCAAAACATACAGAAGAGACGGGGCGCGGGCGCAACGCCTTTTGTTCAAAAAACACAGAAGAGACGGGGCGAGGACAGGGCGCGGGGTGGCTGCCTGCCGCTGCCGGGCGGGTCTCGCTCACTCGCACGTGTACCGTCTTGAGGTTGAATGGTTGCGTGATGTTTTGAGGTGTTATAATTATTTTCTTAAAAATGCGTGACGACCTGGCATTTAATATTCAGTTTTCATGAATTAATTGAGAATCATTATATTATTTATGATTACAATAGGTCTGACTATTGTAACAGAAATGTTCAAGACCAAGCTTGGGAATCAATTGCCAGGACAATAAACGAAAACGGTAAGTAAGTAGTATCCTTTATTTAAAAAAATCGGTTCTTTAATTTTAGAAATAAAAAAATCTGTACCCTTTTTTTTTTAATGGTAAAACAGAAATATTTTAACAGCGACTTATAATGGGTTTTAGGACTATGGCATAAAATAAAAACGTCAAATATCATCTGTCATTCATTTTAAAATGGCGTTGGTAGACGTCGTCTACTAGACGAACATGTGAGTTTGTGTCCGCGAAAAGACACTTTTTTTTATCTCTGATAGGCTAGCGTTTGACCACTGTCTCACCTGATAGTAAGAGACGACGTGGTCTAGGATGGTAAACACGGTAAGCCTAGAATGTGACTAGCTTTCAAGGATAGCTGCCGGAACACAACTTAATGCTATGGCGGCAGATTTTCTACTTGATCGTAGTAAACTATGTTATGTTATATTCGGCTTAAAACACGAAAATGAGGCCCGAGCCGCACGCCTCTGCGTATCGCGCGTCTGACTCATCCTGATGAAGGACAACTAATTTGTCCGAAACTAGTTGACTACAAAGTAAGTCAAAATTTTCGTGTTTTAAGCCGAATATAACATAACATAATGTGTAATACTCACGATAGTTTTAACATTAAAATTGCAAACCGTAGTAAACTACATGTATTTTTGGTACAGGGTAGATAGCACGAGAAATACGCGGACATGAGAAAATGTCCTACCACCATGGACCACTACATACATTTTTGTACCACTTAAATTGTTAAGCATGTAAGTAATTGTTTTGCAATTAGGTATTTTTCATGGTAAAGAACAAGTTACTTGAATAAACTAATAGATTAATGTAATATTTTCTTAATCTCTCTCTCTGCGTGTTGTGTGTGTGTGGGGGGTGTGTGTATGCGTGAGTGAGTGTGTGTGTGTGCGAGGGTGCGGCGTGCGTGCGTGTGTCTATGTGTGTACATTGTGTCTATTTTGATATGGAATAGGTGCCCGATTTACAAAATAGTCGGTGAGGTATTCTCTGATACCGTCTGCAGCTTCTCTGTATAGTGAATCAATTCTTGTTACAACCAACGTATTTTGGATGTATGGATCTGTAAATTTTCCATCGCATCTTCGAATAACATTGTGCAATATACATATTGCTTGTATAATTACATCAGCTTTAGCAGGTTCAAAGCACATGGGCATGCTCAGTCCATGAAATTTAGTCCTTGCTCTTCCAAAGGCACATTCTACCGATTTTCGTCCTCTGCTTAGTCTGTTATTGAATATTCTTCTATCATTAGTCAATTGATTCCGCGAGTAAGGTTTCATTATGTTTTTTTTCAGAGAGAAAGCTTCATCTGCCACAAAATAATATGGCATAGGTTGTACTTCTCCGGGCAATGGCGAATGGTCCGGTAAATTAAGGTCTTCACGATGCATTGCTTGTCCGAGAGCACTGGCTTGAAATGCACGCCCGTCACTATTTCTTCCGTATTCCCCAACATCTATCGTTACAAATAACCCGTCAGCGTCTACCAATGCTAATAACACAATCGAAAAGTACCCTTTGTAATTTATGTACGCTGATCCCATGTTAGATGGAGCTTTTATTCTAATATGTTTGCCATCCAGACTTCCCACACAATTCGGTAAATTCCAAAGAGCATGGAAACGCGCAGCTATCACTAGCCATTTTTCTACATTGGGTGTAGGCATATATTCGGGTTGTAATGTTTGCCATAGAACTTAACAGGTATTATGTACTATTTCTCAAATTGTAGATTTTCCACGTAGAAAGTAAACGGACAGCGATTTAAATGAACACCCATCTGCGAAATACCTGTAAATAAATATACAAATATAAATAAGGTATATTACAATACTGTGCATCATGATTTTTTGTTCGCGGAGGCTATTGAGCCTCGTAATAGTGATATAGGCTCAATGGTATCTGCAAATAAAAACTCACAGTAAGTAATTCACTTCAATTATATTTATTTGATGATTTGATATTTTCAGTACAAGCTTGCTAAGACCGTTGGAAAAACATAAGAAACAGATATGCAAAATACAAAAAACTTCTATTACTTCCATCTGGCTCTGCAGCAAAGAAGGTAAAAGAATATTACCTTGCCCAGCACTTGCATTTTTTGGATAGATATTTGAAATCAAGACCTTCCAAATCTAATCTACAACCACAATGCAGGTTAGATACCCATACGTACGAAAGTGACCTTGATGAGGGGCATATAACAACAGATGAGGAATCAGATGAGAAAGTTGATAAGATTGTGAAACAAAATCGAAGAAAGAAGGTCCATAAAAATATAACAACAGATGAGGAATCGGATGAGCAAATTGATAAGATTGGGAAACAAAATCGAAGAAAGAAGGTCCATAAAAATATAACAACAGATGAGGAATCGGATGAAGAAGTTGATAAGATAGTGAAACAAAATCTGAGGAATCGGAAAAAATTTACAACAGATGAGGAATCGGATGAACAAGTTGATAAAGTTAAAAGACGTAAAATGAGTCATAAGAAGTGGAGCAAAGGTGAAACAGACGCAGTAATGCGTCATCTAAAAAAATTCATTGTAATGAAAAAGAATCCTGGTAAAGCTATTTGTGAACAGGTACTGCGAAAGGAACCAGTACTTTATAATAGAACATGGATGCAACTAAATACTTACATTAATAACATTTATAAAAAAGACTTGAACAGATAAAAAAAAATCACTAACTCAAACTGTAGTGTTTGACATAAAACAAAAATTTCCTTTTTTATTCGGTAATTAATATTGTGTATTTAATTAATATTTGTGAACTATCAGTCTTACTTATAAACGCCTCTTAATTTTTAATCAATTGCTTAGCTACAGTTTAACAGAAATTTCACTCATAAACGTGAGTTAGCGTTAAAAGATCGTTACGTAATGCTTAAATAGTTGTCAAAATTAAACACCGCCATTGCCTAGTTTAAACTTGCCAAGAGGCAAGATGGCGGATTTCAATAATATCAGCTGATTAATCGAACTCGCAAATCTCAATTTGCCGGCCATCTGTGGTTTGTGAGTAGACTTATCTTTGCAGACAAGAATTTCTACCTACAGTTTCAAAGTTTCTAGGTTATACCTATTGCCCCGACACGAAACTGACCTTATTGTGTGTGTAATAACATAAATAAATAAAATATGGACAGAATTCTTCGGGATTTCCATAATGATGTGGAAGAAATAAGAAGTTTTGGAGCTCCAATCAGAAGAAAGAGGAAGACCTACAGAGCTCGATATGATCCTATGCGGGATCTTACGGATGACGAGTTCCGATTGCGATACCGTTTTTCTAAAACGAATATGTATAGTATTATAGAACTGGTCCGACCTGATCTGCAGGTGGATACTCGTGGAGCTGGAATCCCAGTTGAACTGCAAGTAATGGCAGTTATCAGATATTGGGCTCGCCATGAGGTAATTTTTAATTTGTATAAGTTGAATTATATAAGTATATTTAATAAATATACTAATTTAATGTAACGATTTAGGTAACGAGTTGGATTAGACTGTAAGTTACATGTGTATATTATTGTGTAATATAATTTGTTCAATAAATTTTGGGATAAAAAAAATAATAATAATGTGTGAATAAGCATACTTCAGTAGCTATTACTCATGCATTTACTGATAGATCGATATGATGTGTTGACACCGTTAGTCAAAGCAGTAATTATATCAAAATAAACAAGAACCCGGAACACGCCTTTTTTAACATATTTTACGATTCATACTTGTTGGTAAGATAAAAAATGTTACGAATATATTTTACCTTTGCTAATTATAGGGTAATAAAAACATTTTGTTTCCCTTTAGCCTTTATGTTTTATTTTTATGAAGTAAGCATTATTTAGGAACACATGCTGGGACCATTGGCTTGATTGAATAACAAATTAACGGACCTTTTTTGTTTACAGAGATCAACTGTCCGACTTTAGATAAGGCGGTTTGAAGAGGAAGGCCACGTCAACTCCAGGCTAGTTTCGGGGGGACCTCGCATAATAAATCAAACCAACTTGGAGAGTATGGTTCGTGCATATGAGGTGCAGCCTTTTACACCCACGCGAGTTTTCGCCAATCAATTTAACTGCACGACGGAGACGGTTAGAGTCGCATTGCGAAGAGCAGGACTAAGACATAGGAAGCCGGCAAAAAAAAATAGTTTAACGGATGCGTACAAAGCGGCTCGCGTTAGATTCGCGAGAGATTATAGGGATTTCGATTTTTCACACACCATATTTTCCGACGAAAATTCTTTTAAATCAAGCGAATAAGGTCGTCGGCACTTATGGCGTGTGAACAACACAAGATGTGAGCCTCAAAATGTTATCCCAAATAACGAATCGGGTCGCGTTGTGGTCAACATGTGGGCCTGGATGAGAGCGGGCGGGCCAGGGGAATAGTGTTGCGCACCTCATACAAGAGGCACCTCAAATGTCCCACTCAAAGTTCTAAAATGTCCCATCACCTCAACCACACATTTTGTACCACTTCAAACACGTTGAGGTACTTGGAACGCGGGCGAGGCGCGAATGTGAGAGACTGAGTCATACGTTGAGGTGATTGAGTGTTCAAGAATATTTTGTCTTATGGGTCCCCGACACGATCAAGTGCACTTGACAAGTCTACGTGCTTGAAGTGAATATTGATCGTTTACAGCGTTGACTTGACAAGTCCCGTCAAGTAATCTACGGGCTTGACCTACTTGACAGACATTTTGATTGACGGCACTTGAAGTACCTTGCGCTTGATGCGACTTGACGCGACTTGACAAGTTTTTATTCATTTGCGGCCGGAGCATCGAAGATGGCGGACGACGAACCGGACCGAGACGTGGCCTTGGCGGCAAGTGCCGACCTAATTACCGAGCGTGATTTTGTGATATTATTAATATCTCTCTACAGAGATTATCCTGCACTGTGGAAAATTAAAAGTAAGGATTATGCGGATAAAAACAAAAGGTCGGTTGCTTTAACAAGCATAGTCAAAGCACTTCGAGTATATAAACCTACCTACACCGAAGATTTATTGAAGAAAAAAATTAATGCATTAAGAACCAACTTCAACAAAGAAAGAAAAAAGATTGAACAAGCAAAACGGTCTGGCGCCTCTTCCGATGATGTACCAAAACCGTCACTCTACTATTACAATGAACTGTTATTTCTGTCAGACCAAATGTGTATAAGTAATACTGCAAGCAGTTTAAGCAGTGAGGTAAAACATTTTTTATTTTCTATTCAAAGATACATTTTCTCGCACAACTCATGCACGACAATCATTGAAAACCTTTGAAATGGTGGCAACAGAAGAAAACTGCATATCCACGATTATACGAAATAGTGAAAAAAGACTTTGCATAAGTGCTACATCTGTTCCATCCGAACGTGTTTTTTCTAAATCTGGGCAAATAATTTCTGAAAGGAGAAATAGACTGAGTGGCAAAAAAGCAAGTATGCTATTGTTTTTAAACTATAATATGTATAAAGCTTTTTTATACATTAAATTCATTGTCTTTAAAAAATAAAATTTGAACTGCCCGTTGGCCAAGTTGGGTGAGCGTTTGCCTTCTAAGCAGGGGTAGCGGGTTCGATTCCCGGCGGGAACGCAAGTTTTCTCCCCAAGGAAAATTTGTGTTTCTGGTTCTGGTTGTGATTGTGTCTGTGATGTGAATGTTTCCGGCTCCCACGACACAAGTCATTAAACTTAGTGTGGGGCTGTGAGTGTGAAAGCGTTTATGTTTTTTAATAAATGCCATTTTTTATGTAACACCTGTTGTTTTTATCACACTTCGTGAATGAATACATCTGAATCATTTGTCGTGTAGACACCTCAATCACCTCACGATGACAGTCTCAACCATTCTATCACAGAGTAACATACAGTACAAAATGAGGTCCTCAAATGAGGTGGTACAATGTCACACCTCATTTTATAAAATGAGGTGGGACATACAAACACTTCAATTTCGTTTGTCCTACCCATCACTACAGGGAATTGGTTTATTTGCCAGAAAGGGCCACCACCGGCGCAACTTATTTGGAGTTGCTGCAGGAGTCAATGCTGCCCACAGTGAGAGTGGTGTATCCGGAGGCTGAAGTCAGAAATTTTATTTACTCAGGACAATTGTCCCATACATCGCTGTCGCTTGGTGCAGAATTGGATTCAGCGAACTCCCAACTTACAAGTTGTGCCGTGGGCGGTGGCCTTCTAAATCTCTAAATCTCCAGACCTCAATCCCATCGAAAATTTGTGGGGAATAATGGTGCAGCGATAAGATTCGAGGTCTGATAGAACCAAACAGGTTCTGGTCGCGCATGTTGACCAGGTTTGGGATTCGTTGCGGGGCTCGAATTTGTGTGAAAATCTCGTGAATTCTAAGCGGAGCAGGTGCGATGCAGTAATAGACGCAGGCGGCGCTCTTACTAAATATTAGGATAGTATATGTTTTTTAATTCAAGATGTGACGACATGGTCGAAAATGGAGCAAGCTTGTCTAGAAGATTAGGTTTAGGTAGTTCTAAATGTAATTTTGTTAGCAGTGTTTATATAACTTTTTCTTAGAATAAATAGTATAGTAGAGTGATAGATGCTCTTTTCTAGGGTGTAGACTATCTATCTATTACAGAGACACCTATTTTCTTTCAAACACAAAAATACACCAATTTTCTTACTTTCCAAACAAGTCCCTTCATAGTTGCTCGGCGACTAGCTTGACTTTGAGGGATATGGAATCTGAGGCGCATTTATCAATGGCGAGTCTTCTGCCAATAGAGCATCATAATCAACCTCATAATTTCCTCCTATACCTCTCAAGATCGTGAAGTAAATCTTCTCGGTTTTCATAAAAAATATCGTGTTCTCCTGCATCGGACTTCTCAAGATGAAAAATCAATATTCTGAGCTAGCTGCGGAGCCCTCTGGCCAATATAACAATTTTACAAGAATGTCTTTGACAGAATTTGAATATTTATTGCAAAAAATTGCTCTATTGATAACTAAGAAGAATACACCTGAAAGAGATACAATACCTGCCTAAATTCGCCTGGTAATTACTTTCAGATTTTTAGGCAGTGGAGGCAGCTTTGAAAATCAACATTTTCTGTTCAAAGTTTCCAGTTCGATTATATCTAAAATTGTGTCCAAAGTATTTATTCCGCTAATCCAAGTATTGAAAGATCAAATTAGGGTGATTGGACAGAATAACATAAAATATTTATTAAAAGAAAATTATTTACGGAAAATCAGTTTTTAAGGTTTAAGTAAGTAACTGTGCCTGATAAAATGCCTGAAACTGTACTCTGGATCTGTAGGTGGGCTCACAATCACATTTGATAAAGTTTGGATATTAGGATTGCAAACAGTTGGGGATTAACGTGGTGCTGGAACCCCTGGATCTGAATATGGTCTGAATACATAGTGTGAACCGGTGAAAACCGTGTGGAGTATGTAGATGTAGCATTTAACCGCTTAATAAACAATCCATCTATTTCATACGTTATTTTTAAGCTATCCTGTTCAGATAGTTTACGGAGCTTATTGGCAAAAATCTTTCCGTAACGATCGAAATAATCTTCGGTCACTTGCGGTTTACTTTGGGCGTAGATGGTAGATTCGTATGATAAGTGGCGGTTTTGCCGCCACTAGGCTATTCAAATTAAGCCGCCCCTACTAACGTCTACAATTTGATACCTTAGTTCACAATCACATAATTTTTTTTTGTCGATTAAAAATTGCAACTTTATGATCTGTCTGCTTTTCCCGGTTATTAGTATGACTGTGAACTAGGGAATTGTCCCCATCAAAAACAACTTCACGTTCAAAGCTGAAACTTGCGTATAATATCTGTTATATCATGTAGTAAAAAAACAAATACAAAAAACAAATACAAAAATCAAATAATTAAAAAAAAGTAATAAGGAATTAACGTCGATGGTGACAACTCATTAATTTTGGTTAGGAATGTAAACTTCTCGTTAAATTGTTTTGTTATAGGCTGCTGCCGTTTTTCTAACTCGGACACGAGTCTAGTAGGACGAGAAACGTGTTAACCCTGAAAGTTTTACTAGCAGTCAATCTAATTTCTTCATCGGGTATTTCATTATATCTTTTTTTCTTTTTGATTGGCTTTTTATAATAAGAAAAATAATAATAAATATTTATATACCGCTG
This sequence comes from Lomographa bimaculata, assembly GCA_948107665.1. Classification (NCBI taxonomy): domain Eukaryota; kingdom Metazoa; phylum Arthropoda; class Insecta; order Lepidoptera; family Geometridae; genus Lomographa; species Lomographa bimaculata. Next base: position 3,870,789 of record OX403602.1, on the reverse strand, counting down.
ACACAAGACGTCTTAAATTGGTTAAATTTTATAAAATTTATAGCCATGGCTAGCAGCGCAATCTGAGCTGCAAACAGCTCCCGCTACCAGTGGTCAAGTGCGACGCATGCGATGGACTACGTTAATGAATGAACATTGCATGCAGGCATATTTTGGTGTTACAGAAGGGGGTATTAGCCTGACTGCGTATCGTGATAGGATGCTGTCTCTATTGCAGGCTCTTGAACCAGCTATCGCCGTTTCGTCGCAACGACTATCCGATCAAGTACGTGCTATCGAACGCCTGATATGACTGCTAGATCGGCTACGCCTGGAAGCGCTTCCTGTTCGCGCGACTTCCACATCGAGACGAGACCTGCTTGTTCAGGCGCCGCCAAATACTGGGCCGGTGTTGATGGCATCACAGGTTGATACCGCATTTGACGTGGAAGATGACGCGGGTATAAGCATAAGTACCCAGGCAAATGAGCAATTTAGGGGGGCTTTGGATGACGCAATTCTAAGATATCGCTTCACACCTGACTCTAGGCCGCGCCTTCCACGCAGGTCCACGAATAAACGCAACCTCGTGCTAATGGGAGCCCTGAACACTTTGCTTGCACCATATTTAGGAGCTAGCGAAGATTTAACTGATTCTCGATCCTCTACTGTGGGGCCATCGCAGCGTGTCGCGTGGCTCATGTTAAGTTCCCACACGCTGCCCGAGCACCCGCCCGAGCATCTAACCGAATGGTTAGATGTGTCCCCGCGTGGCAAGTGCGAATCAAGCGACGTATTAGTACGTTCAGGGCTCTCATTGCAATGAAATGAAATGAGTATATTTCACACAAAATTGAATATACATATTGGTCTTCATGGTTGAATCGTCCTTCTATTTTGCCATGTGATGGCATGTGAAATTACATTTAAAATTAGCTAATATATTTGCAAAGCTAATAAGCTTCAGTAGGGGAAATAATCGCCTCTGAGTCATGCGTTTCGTTAGCCAGGCATCTGCTGGGACCGGTATAAAGCCGGAACAATATATGGCTTGAGTCACGGAACGCGATTTTCTGAAGCAGAAAGTTTATGCGTGGGCAAGCCAAATTTGTCGCTGCAGGGAGCGTGTGGATCGATTCCTGCAGAATTACCTCTTTCAAAGTAGCCAAAGGAAGGTGTACTGAAGATGGCAAGCAACCGACCAATGTGTGACCGATAGACAGTTACCGAATGCTAATTCCATGATTAATTTTTGGTGTTTTTTGGTCGATACTTGTCGAGCACACGGAGGGTGTTTGGATGAGAGTTGTTGAACGGGAAATGTGAGTCCATTGAATCCATGAGGGCTATCTCTATTAGCCCTGAAGACGTTAGCTGTGCCATCCGTACGGCTCAGAATTGGAAAAGTCCTGGAACGGATGGATTGTACAACTTCTAGATAAAATGGATTCGATGCTCGCATGACTGTTTATTGACACAATTCCAACAAGCCCTTGAGATAGAGCCCTATAGACCCATCACGTGCTTGCCTTCGCTGTACAAGCTAGTGTTGAGTAGGACATACATTAGGCATGACATTTGTCCCGTACAAGACGTACTGTAAGAGCGGTTCAAATGTTTTACATGTACTACTTCAAATTGTATGTCACGCTCGTCGTGTATAAGCTCGTTGCTGTATGTATGCTACACTTCAGTACAATGCGTCTACTTTCTCACCAGCTTTATATTTCATGGAGTGAGACAACAATATTACGCTTTAGTTCACTTTTGTCGACCAGTTTATACTAGAAAATAAACGGAGTTGGGCATCGCAAGTGGCGCGTGTCAAAATGCGGCAAATGTTGATGTCATTTGGATAATTTGGATTTTGGCGCGTACCATAACAATTACCAGTGCATGTTGTTTTGATTAGTTTGTAATTAATAATATAGTGTGTTAACAGTTTGTTGCACGGTTGCAAAAAAAGAAGTGTCGCAAATATTATTTTTAAATGTTACTATGTAATTTTTTTATTACATTGCTCGGTGATGTGTATGATAAGTATAAATTCACAGCAGATAGAATATACAACTGCGATGAGACTGGTATATCAAGTGTTTCAAAACATAAAAGCAAAATTATTGCAGAAAAGGGAAGAAAACAAGTAGGATCACTTTCTTCAGCCGAACGAGGCCAAACAGTTACCGTGGAGATATGTTTCAATGCAGCCGGAACCTATATGCATCCGATGATGGTTTTTCCTCGGCAAAGAATGAAACCAGAGTTATTGGATCGAGCTCCTCCAGGAACGACGGCTGAATGCAATTCTCGCGGATGGATGACCTTTGAAACTTTTTTTTCCTGATTCCAGCGGTTTATTAGATTTTTTGATGCTTCAAAAACAAACCCAGTTTTACTGCTTTTAGATGGGCATGCAACTCATACACAAAATGTAGAACTTATTGACGTTGCACGCGAAAATGGTGTTGTAATGCTTTGTTTTCCACCACACTGCACCCACTGGCTCCAGCCTTTAGATGTTTGGGTTAATGAAGCCTCTGAGTGTTTATTACGATCAAACAGCCTCCAACTGGTTAAGGTCGCATCCAGGGCGCGTGATAACTGCTTTTCAGCTTAGCGAAATCTTCGGGCAAGCTTACGTTCAAGCTGCAATGATGTCGACTGCTATCAATGCCTTTCGAAAATGTGGAATATGGCCATATAATCAAAATAACTTTTCAGAATTTTTGGCTGCAGCAACCACAGATATACCACTGTCGAATGAGGATCCTGCTAACGTTACAAGACCTGTTGAGAGAATTCTCACACCACCACCCTGTCTGGAAGAGAGGTCTTCTGAACCTACATTTGCTGCCACTATTGGTATATTCTTGGGGTGGTCCCCAAGAAAAAACACCTGCATCTGAGCCGCAACCCGGAACATCATCGAAAGAAGGCAGAATATTTGAATCTCCGGTACGCACAGTATGTCGAAACTTGACATCCCAGTTTGACAATGCTTCCCCAAAGGATATCTTGCCTATCCCATCTGTTGAAACGAGACCACAAAGAAAAACGAACTATCGCCGTGGGAAGACTGTCGTCCTTACCTCAATGCCTTATAAAAATGAGCTAGAGGCTCTAAAAAGACCAAAAAAGTGTGCAGATCCGAATGATCCTTGGTTAAAAAGAAACAGTAAGAAAAAGAAGACACAGAAGACTGCTTCCAAAGCACAGAAGGAGCATGAAGACACTCTATGCCTTTACTGTGTCGATGTCAATAACACTTTTTTGAAATCATCAGAGTATTAGGTCGGCTGCCAGATGTGCGGACGTTGGTCTCACACGGCCTGTGCTGGCGTTGATGATGCTGACGCTGAAGAAATTCATGTTTGCCTATATTGTGAGAATAAATAGGACATTAGCAGGCACCCCGTTATGCCCCGTTTTCAGTACTCCGTTGTGCCCCTACCCCGGGGCAAAATGGGGTATTCGTAAGGCTTCAGTTGATTTAAAAAAAAAACTATAAGGTTTTTATGGTTACCGAAGAATATGCCAAATACTAGAAGAATAATTGCTAAAAAGGCTAAGATATATGTTTTTTTTATAATATAACTTTTTGATACTTTTATCGTTGTTTTTCCTGAGCGTCCCCGTTATGGCCCTCTCTCCCCTATCTATGATGCAGAATTGTTTTGTATCGATTTAATCTCCTTACCTGGTTGGAAAATAAATATGTTACCTTTAGCATTTGTCAAATGATAACTGCCCTCCGTCGCACATGAATCAATATTTGGTAAGTAGTACCTATTTAAAAAATAACTGAAACAAAATAAAATATATGTTTTGGAGCTTTCATGTGTTTCTTAAACAAAAACGTTATGCTCGAACATACATATATAAAACATCATCGTGGTTTTAAGTCGATTAATTAAAGTAAATGATTGATTCGTGAGTGGATTATTATATTTCAGTGCACGTTTTCTGCTAAAGATATTTTTAACGCCGACTGTACATCCGGTGACCTCTATTTAAATTTTATCGCTTAGATTTCTAATATATATTTTTTTGTTATTGTTATCAATAATTTATTATTGATGACATACAAAACAAGATTCAGGTCCGCCAAACTGTTTTTAGTTTTAATAAGTTTCGACATAAACTAAGTTTATATAATAATAATCGAATCTATTCGAACGTAAATGTTGACCACTTCTTATCAACATTATTTTTTTACACAAAACCTTGTGGGCCTGAACTGTGAATCACATTTCAAAGACAAGCTTCAACGAACTCAAGATCCCGGAAGAACTAGTGTCTCAGCCTCGAGGCTCTACAAGAATCCAGCAGCTTCAACGTGCTCATCGAGGCTTCAGCTACGACCTGCTGCAACGTGTGCTTCGAGACCCTGGCTGCGAGGGTTCCATCGAGCTCAATATCGTGCTGCTACATACGAGGGTGCGTTTTTAAGTTCGCGGAATGGCGGGGTTGGAGGGGGGTGAGATATCTCTTTAGGTTGTAACGTGTTACGGGACTCATAATTAGTATAAATATGAATTTTATCATAATCGTGCCATTAGGTCTTTGAACTATCGTCGACCAAGCAACATATCGGGAACACAAAGTGAAATATGGAAAAAATCGAGTATCACGCCGTAATCAAGTTGAAAAAAAAAGTTGAAAAGTCTGTTCAAACCATAATGGAAGAGATGTCATCGGTTTACGGGTACTCTTGGGAAAAACGATGGTTTACAAGTGGCACAGTCTCTTTAAGCAGCAAGGCAGGGAATCACTTGAAGACGACCATCGCCCAGGGCGGCCCATTGAAGTGACCACTACAGAAATTCTTGAAAAAGTCGATAAATTAATATTGGAAGATGGTCGGCTAAAGAAGAAACAACTCGGAGAAATGGTTGGAGTATCTGATACGACCATTTTTTAAATTTTTCATGATCATCTTGGCATGACTAAGGTCAGCGCAAGATTGGTGCCGAGAATGCTCACGCCGCTGCAAAAACAACAGCGCGTGGAATGTTCCCGTGCGTTTTTGGACCTTTGTGATGAAGACAAGGATGGTGTAGCATTATACTAGGTACTTAGGTTTAACTCGAATGTGTATAACTTACTTGAATAGTCGGTTCAAAGGTCGACCTTTCGCTATTTACCTACATCCCAACCTTATGTAGAAGTTATTTTTCGTCTAGTTAATTTAAATTTTTTATTTCAGTGCCAACAAGCCTATGAAATAGATAGCGAAACGCAAGATTAACCCAGAGAAAAAGGAGGCGTCTTTGTCCAGCAACAGCAGCGGGTGGCACCTTGACTTCTTCGACAGCGACGAGGATCGTGAGGTGACCCGAAAGAAAAAGTCGAGTTCACTACAGTTGGTGCTCACCAGACGCGTTGCCAACGGGGTTCTACGTCGTACCGCCGACCTATCGGGTGATGTGTTTGTTGAGCTGCGGCTCTATAATTATAAGGGTATCCAGGCTGTCGATGCTAGGGAGCGCTGGAAAAAGGCGAACTTGTCTTTAAAATATCAAGTAGACTCCGACGCTCAGGAGTTGGAGTTTTTGCGATCTTTCGTACAAGCCTCTAAAGGGAAGTTCCACGAAGAGGGAACTTTTTTCGCGGACAAGAAAAAATAAATGAATTTAACCTACCTATATTGATTAGTTATTTTTTCTGTTTTTTTGCTCTTCGCATTAGGTTTTTATTAATATTTAAAATTTTTGTTTTTTATTTGTGAAAGCACAATAAAGATTTTATGTTACTAAAGCCCCAGTATATTTTTAATTCTAATTTATCATGTATTTACATTTGAAAAATGTAATATGAATTAGGTAGGTATTTAATTATTTTAACGCTGACGTTTAGGTATAGGCATCGTATTCACATATAGGCATTCTTTTACTTTTCAAATAGGTAGATAATTATTAAATCAATAGAATTACCTATTTTTCTAAACTAATTTTCTAACGCTTTTAGACTCACATCCCCACACTTATATTGATGACTTGTGTCGTGGGTGTCGGAAACATTCACATCACACAAAAAATCACGTCCAGAACCAGAAACACAAATTTTCTTTGGGAAGAAAACTTTCCACCAGGAATCGAACCCGCTGCTTAGAAGGTGAACGCGCACTTAACTAAGCCCTCAGGCAGTTCTTATTTTTGTACTTAATTATAAGACCTGATTATTTTTTTAATAGTAAAGTAGGATCACCATTTAGTTTTTATTTAGATAAGTTGTCATAATGTCAACAAGAAAAATATTTTGTTATGTTTGCGATGTATCTGTCAAAAGATCGGCATTTTCAGCCCATCTGAGAAGCACTGTACATAAAAATAATAGTGCAGTTTAAGTGGCATGGGGGCATAAGAGCAGCCTGTTTTAATCAAAATTAGCATTGCGCTAACTTTAACTTTAATTTACCTACTTATATCTATTAGTGTGTTAAATTTTATTAATATACTGGGACTATAATATTTTAGAATATAAAAATAAAATGTTTTTTATTTATAATTTGTCGAGTGTTGTGTTAATAAATAAATAAGTTTTACAAATAAGTTATATATATATGCCGTTTATAAATAAGTTTATGAATAAATTATCCTTATTAAATATTAAAATATGTTTTCATTTATCTTTAGTAATAAGAAACCTTTAAATAATAAAACAAGATTAGACAAGTACAATACGTATCATATTTACTATAGAGCTATGCGCTGACGAAGCAAAATACATGAACTCGCATGAACTCATGACGAATCAGCGTCATGTTGGTTCATCAATTATTATTGCGACAGCACAAACTACTATATGATAAGTTCGATTTATTTTCAGTCATAAATAAATTGCAATTTGTTACGTGCAGACGATTACGTCCATCTCACTTCACTACATTTTAATCGTAAGTAAAATATTGTTTTTAATAATGTTCCCTTATGTTCATTCCAGCTATTGTCCTTCAGTACTAATAAAAACTAGAGTAATGAGTACTTATGTTTGTTACTATTTACCGGCGTTGATATTAGTGTCTAATATTTTGTTTTCTTGTTACAGACAATGTCTGATACGGAAATACCATGCAGCCAGTACGCACAACCGGATCCATGGCGATCACAATCACAACCCTTTGAAGAACTGTATCCAGAGATGTTTTTAAACGGGCGAGTGACAAAGCCAACGGGGAAAAAGCCTAAACAACGGCGTGACGTTGTCGTCAGAAAAAAGAAATGTAAGCTGCACGGAAAATCTTACGTGATAAACAATAAACCGCGACGGGGTTACACGGCTTATAAAAATTAAAGTCATAGATCTCACCGCGTCGCCAGCCGTTTCCGGCTCAGATAGTAATCAAATCTGACGCTACTCTCAGACAAATCCGCTTCCGAGGTGACGGGAATGCGCGACGGCCAGTCGATATTGAAATGGATAAATTCATTAACGATTCAATAACGTCCATGTGCAATGGCACAATTTCACTAGGCCATTGCATAGAAAAAATATGCCCATTTGTAGTTTAATTTGGTATTCTTCTAAAAAGCTTTAAAATATCATGACACTTAATCTGATTATTGTTTACAGGTATGTTAATAGAAAAAAATTGTTATGTAGCTATTTTTCTACATTTTTTATTTTAATTTATGTTGTGATTTAGATTTTCTTAATTACGTATGCTTTTCTGCATTTGTTGATTTTGTTTTATGTTGTTATTTAGATATCCTTAATTATGTTTGATTTATCTGCATAATATGTTGATTTTGTTTTATGTTGTAATTTTGATTTACTTAATTATGTTTGATTTTTCTGCATTTCTTGATTTTGTTCTATATTATATTTTTTGTGATTGTTTGTTTAGTTATGAAAATATGTTAAAGATACCAAACTACCCAATATAGATATTTCATAATATTTATTTATCCAACTGTTCGTAATGAGGGGTCCCGTAACACTATACAGGGTGGTCCAAAAGTCGTGGATCAAACGCAACTAGGGGTTAGATGGGGTCACCAGCTGCAAAAAGTTGTTCTACGGGAGGTTCTTAAGGTCAACCCCTGCAGAGTTATAATTTATTTTGTTTTTATGAGAAAATTGACTTTTTTTTTACTAATTCTTATTAAAATTAGAAAAAATCTACATCCTGTATCTTTTTTATAATTTTCACTAGATTGGTACTGATCAGTCCTTGCGTTAGACATGCTATTTATGTTTGTTTATTGGTTGTGTTGAAGATAACATTAAGTTTTACGATTTTTGTTTTTCTCAAATCATAACTTTTTATTTACTTCGGGCCCCTCTGTGAAAAAAAAATACTCTACCGAAAAGTGACCCTGTATTACAAGTTTTGGCGCATTTAATAGGGATTCTGAAAAGGTATTACACATGGCTACAAGTGGCTCTAATATCTTTCTAGTACGATTATTCGTAGCAAGGCCAAAGTTAACCCAACCATAAAACTCGATTAGGCTTATTTAAAAATAAACTGGAACTAATACAATTAATGACAAAGACTCTCTGCCTCTCTTTTACACTAACCATTTAATCCTTTGTCAATAAAAGGCCGGTTCACCCGTCAGATCAGGTAGCGATATCTTTTCTAGGAAACAAAGGCCGGGCCGGCGCGGCCGGGGCGGGGGCCGGGGGAATGCGCGTGAGCATGTTTTTTTAGAATGTTTAGTGTTCTTTAGTGACTCGCTTCCTGCCTGTGAGTACGCACGTGTTCTTTTTTTCGGTTTTACGACGACTTGTGATCAGTTTCTTTCCTTTGACCTACGCTTTGTTTTTCGGACTTGTGATAGATTGCCTACCTGTGACCAGTGCTGTGTGAATCGGACGGATTGGCTAAAAAAGTGGACAGATGGCTGCTGCGAGGAGAGAATACACCCAACGGGAGTATGCAGAAATGCATTACCTGTATGGCTTTTGTGACGGTAATGCCCGGGCTGCTGCCAGGGAATATCGTTAACGCTACCCTAACCGTGATCGTTTTCCGGACTACAGGGTCTTTATGCGCGTACATAATTCGTACATGGAGGGAGTCTTACCCGGTCAGCATGCTCCGAGAGCAGGCAGACCTGTGGTGCAATTTGAAAATGAAGATGAAGTGCTGAGAGAATTAAGATTGGATCCTAGTATAAGTCAACGCCAAATATCCCGTAATCTCGGGATTCCAAGATCGACGGTGCAACGTGTCATTAACAGAAACAAATATCACGCCTACCACGTGCAAAGGGTGCAAGCTTTGCTGCCCGGTGACTATGAACCTAGAGTGCGGTTTTGCAGAGAGATGCTAAGATACCACAGAGAGGATCCGCAGTTCTTCAACAAGGTTTTATGGACGGATGAGTCAACTTTTAGAAGAATGGGAGTATTCAATATCCACAATCTACATTTTTACTCCAGAGTGAACCCCCATATCATAAGAAATGATCGATTCCAGCATCTGTTTGGTATTAACATGTGGGCTGGTATAATTGGCCAGCAGTTGGTGCTGCATGAAATGCCAGCAAGGCTGAATGGTGCTCACTATTTAAATTTTTTGCAAAATAATTTAAACCATATTCTTAACGAAGCTGAAGTTCCAGAAGAAAGAATAGCAGAAATGTGGCTGCAACATGATGGCGCCCCGCCTCACTACGCTCGAGCAGTTAGAGATCATTTGAACGAGCGCTTCCCCAACCGGTGGATAGGTCGAGGCGGTCATATTGCGTGGCCACCCCGGTCGCCCGACTTAAATCCATTAGATTTTTTTCTTTGGGGCTATTTTAAAGAAATAGTTTACCAAGGAGAGAACAATAGCGAACAAGAACTACGACAAAAGCTCGAATTTGCTAGGGTACAAGTTACTAACAACAGAGGTGCATTCCGTAGGTTACGTAGGAATTTTATTAGACGGTGCAGATTATGTATTATGGTCAGAGGCAGGAATTTTGAGCATTTATTGTAAAATGTTTTGCTTAATAAAACAATTATTTCACAATCGTTGTTTTGTTTTTTCGTCCTAGAAAGATATTAGAGCCACTTATGGCCATGTGTAATACCTTTTCAGAATCCCTATTAAATGCGCCAAAACTTGTAATACAGGGTCACTTTTCGGTAGAGTATTTTTTTTTCACAGTGGGGTCCGAAGTAAATAAAAAGTTATGATTTGAGAAAAACAAAAATCGTAAAACTTAATGTTATCTTCGACACAACCAATAAACAACCATAAATAGCATGTCTAACGCAAGGACTGATCAGTACCAATCTAGTGAAAATTAATAAAAAAGATACAGGATGTAGATTTTTTCTAATTTTAATAAGAATTAGTAAAAAAAAAGTCAATTTTCTCATAAAAACAAAATAAATTATAACTCTGCAGGGGTTGACCTTAAGAACCTCCCGTAGAACAACTTTTTGCAGCTGGTGACCCCATCTAACCCCTAGTTGCGTTTGATCCACGACTTTTGGGCCACCCTGTATATGTATGTACAGAAACAATAAAGTTAACTCAATAAAGGTGGACGCCAGAAAATCACAACAGCAACAACTAAGTACCTTTTCCATTTTATTTTTCTCTATAGCAACACTTTTTTCATATCTGTTAAGCCCAGTACTCAGCGACACAAGCGCATTTTGCGTGGCTTTGTACAGGTCTTATTTTCATGGTTAGGTTTGCATAGTAATTTACCAAATCGAATCAATCAGATTAAATCTATAACTTATAGAAATCTAACCTTTGCGCCGTTACTATATCCACCTTCAATCATAACTACGACAAAATTTTAATAGTTTTTCATTATTTTACTTCTTTCATCTTTATAATTGTTTGGTACCTTACAAACAGTGAATTTCAACTCTGCTTTTTAGAAATGTTTATTACCCCTTCCATATTTATGTTTACTTTGTACTATCATAGTTACAAGACAAGTATTATTGACTTGTGAAAAATATATATTTTTAATAATCACGTTACTTTAAATTATTTCCTTTACTTTTTAAAAAAAGCCTTTACCTAAAAGTTTGCTGTGTTTTTTATTGTGATTGTATTTAAAAATAAATATATTTCTGTTTTATAATAACATAAAAATGTGTTTTATTCGTTTCCTAGACTATAACAGTAATTAATTGTGCTGTTAGCTTCATTAACAATAATCTAATCAGCATCACACAATTATATTCTATAGTAAAGCATTTTGTTGCTAACTGTACTTGACAAGTTCTAGAAAATGTGGGACAAATTAAGACTTACATTTAGTTTGGTACGAATATGGATTTTTTTGGAATGTGGGACGAATAAACGGGACAAAAATGGACTAAATCTTTTTTTTTACTGGCCGGGTATTTTTTTTGTTGGTATTTTTTGTTCGATATGTGAATGTTCTCCTTTAATACAGAATTAAACGGCGAGTCTAACACAATCTGACAGCAGTTACGACGATATATCCTACTAATATTATAAATCCGATAGTTTGTGTGTAAGTGTGTAAGTATGTTTGTTCCCTCTTCACACTTTAACGGCTGAACGGATTTGGATAAAATTTGGAATGTACATAGCTTATACCTAGGATTAACACATAGGCTACTTTTTAACTTGATAATAGCGGGCGAAGCCGCGGGGCACGGCTAGTATATAATATATTTCTCAGGGGCTTGCTGTCCAGCCAGGGGAGACAGCGGTTGATCTCTATAATTTCAATGATCTTTAAAGCAGCCATAACACGTACAATAAAAGAATCCATGCAGACACCCACTCCTCAACAAACAAAAGAAGGATCTATAATACAGGCATCTGACCATTACCCTGATCTCCAAGGGAGAATAGATAAAAGTGTTAACCGACTAGAAGAAGTTGTGAGGGTCATTTCCTCGAATACGGTAAAGGCTAAGGGCAGAGAAGTGTCGGTTCCGGCACCGGTCATAACCCCCGCTCCGAGACTGGCAGGTGGACATTATACATCACCACACGCACCTCTCAACACATCTCAGTCCGACAGTGACGAGGATAATATATTATATATATATACATATATAAACACCAACTTGGGCACAAAGTTGATCCTTCCCTAATGCCGTGCATTCCTGACTCCACCTTTTTCGTCTTATTACTCCACTCCGATTGCATGTATCATGCTCGGAGTGGCAACGGCGCAAAGTTGAAAGCGACGTTGCCAAACGTATTCATCGAGAAAGTTATATACGCGACATTTTTATCATTGCAATTTCGAACTTAATCGACTCCGTAACGGCCAAATTCAAAGTCGTATGTTAATTTGTGTCTGTGTGAATACAGCGTTCAAGTGGCTCCATTTATATTATTAAAATTAGAACTTAATCTGATCCGATAAAACTTAACTATATATAGAATAACGTAGGTACATTTTTCATATACACTTCAGTATTTGTTGGCTCCGAATATATAATATTTGCAGTGCTCCATACATTGCTAAATGCGTTTTGCGTAGGTCGAAGCGGGGGCCGGGGGGCACCGAACGCCCCGCTCGCGGCTCGCGCGCGGTGCCGCGGTTTGTTTGTTTACAACTAGGTATTCACTGTTCATTACGACTCCAGCGATCGAGTTGTGTGTTCGCGTGATTCGTCAATATTATAACACCAGGCCGGGGCACCGAACGCCCCTCGCGGTGCCGCGATTAGTTTGTACCTAGTTGTAGGTAGGTATTTGTTGATGTGTGTGTGCGTGTTTAGTGATTCAACTGATTCATCAATATTATAATACTAGGTGTTTGTTAGTTGTAATGTACAACAACGAGATGCAAAATGAAGGTATGTATCTATGTTTAAAGTAACTACCAATAGGGCCTATCTACTATGTTTGTCTCAGGACAAGTTATTATCTTAGAATTATCCTAATACCTATATTCTTTGTGTTTTAGTCGAGCTACGCAATCGAAAGATTCCGCAGCATTAAGGTATATTAAGTTCTTATTGTCTTCTAATATTGGTTTGTCAAATTGGTGTAACAAATTAGTTAACGCTTTATGCTAAGTACATATAACTGCTGTATTATATATGGCAAACTAACTAAATTAAACTAAGCCAGCGCCCTTAGGCACGAGACAAACAAAACGGCCGGTTCTTTCAGAAATTGCTCTAAAATATTTGATATGTCAAGCTTCACCAGTAGAGTCCGTCTCACAAAAGAAGTCCCGCGGCAATTAGTGGAACTAATTATGACAGATCGACCATATTGTCGTTGTCAGTTGCTGCTATCGTGTACGGACGCCTGAGTTTTTATTTATATTTTCCGTAGTTTGAGTGTGCTTTACAATGCCTAAAGTTGTTAGAAGTGCAGGCCGGGAAATTATACTCAAAGTAAAGGAGTTTTGTAAAGCAGAACAGCGGAATAATGGCGTTTTGATACCAATAAACAACGTTCGCAAGAAAGTAGCCGCTTTGACAGGTAATTTTTTGAGGTGGCTAGCTATGTGATTTTTACCATTTTATTTGGGATTTAACATTTAGTATGTTTAATGCTGGTAATCAACACTATGTACTAAGGAAAATTTAATTTTTAGTAATTTTTTAATCCTTAATAAAAATTTAAGTCTGAAATATATTTAATATCTTACATATTTAGTCAAACAATTCTTATTTATATTTAGTATGTTAGAAACGGCTCTAAAGATTTGGATTACATTTTGAATTTGGGTTTTGGTATTAAAATTTATATTGGAGTATTTCTTGAAAAATGCCAACCAATAGTCGGTCCTACAAGTACTTATGTACTTAAGATAATATAGAGCATTTTTTACCCGACTGCCAAAGGTGGGTAATGTTTTTCAAGCGTACATATGTATGTCTATTTCTTTAACACGATCAACAGTTTTAAGTTAAGCCAGTCCGTTTGACGGATATCAATATATTATGCTATCATTGGATTAATTTCGGTTGCGCGAGTAAAATAGCGTACACAATTTTCAAACAAATCATCAGTCTAGATGGCGTTGGTAGACGTTCAAACGCGTTTTAAATAGTCGGGTTTCAGTCACTGTTTCCTGTTAAAATTTGTCTTTTTATAATAGATATTACTTAAAGTTTATCAACATGTTGTGCAATTTCCAATAGTCTAAATCAGAAAAGATTTAATATAATTTTACCTTATTTAATTTTAAATTTCAGGTGTATCTGAGAAAACCGTGTCAAGAATAACACAAGAAGGAAAAGTTTCTGCAAGTACTTAAAAAAAAAATTGTCACACCAGGGAAGAGTCGTCCAAGTACAAAAAAGATAAATCTGGACGGTTTCGATCTGTGCTATTCGCCATAAAATTCACCAATTTTATACCGTGAAAAAAGAGCTGCCTACTCTAAACAAACTATGTGCTGTTTTGAAAGAAGACATCAATTTTGAAGGAAGCCGCGCCACGCTGCATAGAATATTGCAAAGCATTGGATTTAAGTACAAGCGATGCCAATCAAAAAGAAAAATATTAATGGAGCGCTATGATATAACTGCTTGGCGCGCTAGATACATTGAAAAAATGCGAAAAAATAGAACTGTCGAAAAAAGACCTATAGTATTCTTGGATGAAACTTATATCCACAATACATACCATGCCAAAAGTTGTTGGCAAAGTGAAGAAGAGCCAGGGCTATTCACTTCAGAGTCTACTGGGAGTAGGTGGATAATTGCTCATGCCGGTTCTGAGAATGGTTTTATAAATAATGCATTATTAATATTTAAATAGCCGGGTCCACACCGGACGATCCATCGCGCTCCGATCGCGCGCGGCAGCAGCGCGATCCAAAGATGCAGGCGGTGTGGACGTGCCGCGCGCGATCCATGCGCACGTATTGGAGCGCGCGCTCCCTACCTCGCGCGATCCGTGTGCGGTCGGTTTTTGTGCCAGCCTCAAAGGTGCCTCAGTTGCGTGATGCGCGCGGTGTGGACGGTTGTGTTGGTTCGCGCGATCCACCTCGCCGTGGACATCTCAGAAAGTCGCCGTTTGATATCGCTTTATAAAGAATTTAAATGTTTATGGGATCCCAAAGATTCTAATTACACCAATAGAGGTGTTAGAGATGATGCTTGGCGTCAGATTTCTCGTGAAATGGGGAATAAGTCGATCGAGAACCTAAAGAAAAAAATGCGATCTCTGGCGGGAGGCTACAGAAGGGAGAAATACAGAGAGAAGCAAAGCCGTATAACTGGATCCGGTAAGAAAACAAAGCTACTTTTTATCTGTAGGTATTAAAATTATATATTTTATTATAAGTAATTACATCATAATGTTTATTGTGGATTTCACGTGATTTCACTTTTTACATTTAAGCTGTTAGAAATACACGTGGTTATATTAATGAGTAACTTGTTTATTTCAGGTGCTCAAGATACATATAAATCAAAGTGGTTTGCGTATGATGACTTCGACTTTATGGCGGATAAAAATGAACCCGGAACCACACGCGATACATTGGAACATGTGAGCTATTAGTTTACTGATATTCATTTTGCCAAACTATTGTATGGTTTGTAACAAAGTGTCTTGCTAAGTGGGACCGTATTGTAGTGGCATTTTCTGTTGCTCTTCTTGGTACGACGGCCATCGGTTGTAGCGATTGTGATGGCGGTTCATTTCGCCAGCTTCCAGGTATTACATCTCCATTCTCCTGTACTGTATCAAACGTTCCTGGCGATATAAAGTTAGGATTACTGCGTAAGTAGTTATATAGATGAACCGTTGCCAGCACGACTTTAGTCGCAGTTTCTGGTTCCAAAAGCATAGGTTTACGCAGGACTCTGTAGACAGAACTAAGTACTCCAAACGCGTTTTCAACTACTCTACGTGCTCTTGACAGTCGGTAGTTGAAAATTCTTTCACAAGAACCCCTTTCCCGTGTACCATCGTATGGTTTCATAGTATAATCATTAAGCTGAAAAGCTTTATCACCTAGTATATAATAGGGTACCTCAATTTTATAGGGAACTTGCAATATCTCCGGTGGAGGAATATTTAGCTCTTTTTTTTCAAGTTTTTTATATAAATTTGTGCTTTTGAACACGCCTCCATCTGATATTCTGCCTTTAGTCCCAACATTCACATACAGGAACCTATAATTTGCATCTACTAATGCAAAAAGAACAATACTAGGAAATAATTTGTAATTATCAAAGTCGTTGCCACTATTAAAAGGCGATTGTATAGCGACGTGTTTGCCGTCCATCGCTCCTATCACGTGTGGGAAATTCCACTTATTCTCGAATTGCTGAGAAACTGTACGCCATTCTTCTTCAGTTGACGGCACCTGAAAATAAAGGAGATCTTAATTATAATATAAAGCTGAAAATAAGAATAAGCAGTAAATACTACCTACCTACCTACTTAAACTAATTTTCTGCATCACCCAAAGGTAGACTGGTAGAAAATGCCCTTGGCATTAAGTCCGCCTATGTTCCTGTTCTGTGTGCATGAAGTATATAAATAAATAAATAAATAAATAGTAATAATAATTGTTGTTACAGGTAGAATCTGATACGACTGAAGGGGTTAATACTACAGTGAGCGAAAACGAGAACAGTAACATTAGTAGTGACACACAACCGGAGAGAGCCAACCACCACACAGATCAGAGTAGAGAGCAGAATGATCAGAATGCACAATCCAGTGTCCAAACAACAAACAAAAGAACAAAAAAAAGAAAGAAAACTACTTCTAATAATGCAGATGACATATCAGATGAAACTCTTTCAGAGGCTTTCCAACTTCTGCAACAATGTGCTCAGCCACCACAACCGGAAACTGATTCTTACATTGCTTTCGGGCAGTATATATCTACTGAATTGCGGAAATATGATGCAGTAACATTAGTTAATGTCAAAAATGCTATATGCCAAGTTATTTTTCAAGCTGACACAGGAAGATATGGGGATAGCAATTATGGATATTACACTAATTCATATCCTGGCACACCAATAGCATCCACTTCATCACAGTCCCAGTCTCTACAACCTCAAAATTATCCAGCTTCAATTCCACAGACATCACCGTCTGCTCATCTAGCCTCCAATTCATCGCAGTCCCAGTTTCAGAAACCTCAGGATTATTCACTTCCACAGTCACCACCGAATTAAATAAGTACCTACCTATATACCTATATCATGTTTTCAAAAAATAATTAATAATTGTAAACATGTTACTTCTTTAAATTATGATTGTAATACACTACTTTTTTATTGAGTAATAAAGTATGGTTTTACCTACCTTTACATAATCATTTAACAGGTCAATGATGGCTTCACAAACTTCAGGAATAATTATCGATATAGACTGTTTGGAAATGCGGAACAGATACTGCAAACTGACGTACGAATCTCCAGTTGCTAAAAATCTCAATGTTAGTAATAATCTTTCCTTCACAGTAATGGCATCTCTATAATTTGTATCATTCTTTCTTAGCTTGTTATTCAATAATGAACACAATATCTCAAATTGATTAGCATTCATTCTTGCAAAATTGTGTTCAACTTTATCTGACACTAACTCTGCGTACAGCTGAGTCCCAGATTCCAAGCGATTTTTGTAAATTTGTTTCACCCAAAACCGTCGTTTTCTTTTTTGTGATTTTTTGCGCAAGCATTTAAGCAAAATAAAAGTTACTGCTGCAACGGCAAGACGCCGCCGTTGTACGTGTGACTCCATATCGTACAAGAGTTAGACTGGCTGAATCACGGATCGCCTTAGGATCGCTTGGAGCACATATTTGGGATCGCAAGTTTCCAAAAGTGGATCGGCCTAACACGATCCACGATCCACGCTCCGCGATCCTGGATCGCGGATCGCGGGATCGATGGATCGTTTGGTGTGGACCCGGCTAATCGCAATCAAAGTCATCTGACTATCATGATGACATGAATTCCACAAATTTTATAAAGTGGATGACTGAAAAGTTAATACCAAATCTGCCAGAGAGGTCTTTAGTAGTAATGGACACACGCGTGGCTGCAAAAAATGTCCACCAAGATCCAAAAAAAATTGTGCAATTGACGGAAGATGCATTTGCAAGCGTCACTGTATAAGATTGGTTTAAACAATGCAAACATGTAGAGCATCTAGAAGATGAATATTTTAGAAACGACGGCCTGATAGACGAAGAAATGGACCGGTTCATAATATCTACGGCAAGTGACAGCGAAACAGAATCTGATCACGATAGTGATATACATGTAGATGACACAGATAGCGACTGTAGTATGTCTGGAATAAACCCGATCGATGATCATAATTATACAGTAAAAATTTAAAATGCTTTTTTATTTTATTATTTATCCTTTACTGTACACAAATTTTTCGATGGCGATGTATTTATACTGGGGTTATCTGAATATTATTACTTATATAATTCTTTACTACATTGATTATATACCAATTTTAAATACTTCTTACTGAATAATAAATCCTAAAATTATTTTTAATTGCATTTTGGGAAGACTAATACAGTAGTCTAGCAACATTCCATCGCACGACTATAGCGCCGCGTCTACAGGACTTCTCTCGTGAGACGGACTCTCATCATCCGAACGGGTTGCTTCAGTTGTTAAATTAACAGTGGCGGACAACAGAAGCAGTCTACTGGGGAGCACAATAAACAAAGAGTGCTGCTGATGTCCATTTCAGATAAATACTGGTTTGAATGAATAACTGGTTCATATAATTTTTTTTAATAAATAATAAATATGGCAGATTGTGTATTTACTTTATTTAATATCAAATTTTCCACAGTGTTATAGGTAACCACTTCGGGAAAAAATATCGATATATCCAATAACGATATTATTTGTTAATTTATATCGATATATTTGAGAAATATCGATATATTTCATCCTTTTGCCTATCCCTAGTGTCTAGTACAGTCAGAGATCACCAAGCGGGTTGCCAACGGAGTCCTTCGCCGCACCGCAGACCTATCGGGTGATTTGTTTGTCGAGCTACGTCTATATAATTGTAATGACATAAAGACTGGCAATCTCAGGGACCGTTGGGAGAAAGCTATCTTGTCGTTAAAGTATCAGGTGGTATACACCGACGCTGAGGAGTTAAGCCAAATCGCTCAAGACCAACAGCAGCATCTGGACTGGATAATAATTCAGCAATCATTGTCCAGATTCAGTCTCTAAGCAACAACGTGCTTTTTAGTTTGATTCAAAAGGTGTCTGCTTTGTCTGTGCAACTTGAAGACGCGGTTTCTCAAATAATTTCATCATCTAGTCAAGATGTGCTTTCTTTGAAGAGCAGCAAAGGCCAGCGTTGCCGATTTAACGGATTTCCCGTCTTATCTAACGGATTTGGATACGTTGAAAACAGAAAAATCTATTCTGACGGCTGATGGGATAATTTAACGGAAAAAAAACTACCTATCATCAGTCATATTATCTCTATAACATTTTTCAAATTTATGGTAAGTGTAATAAAAATGTTTATAAACGAATTATTTCGTATGATGGCAATAAGGTCGGTCAAAGACATTTAGGTCAGCCTCCCTGCGGCAGGTAAATCATAAATGTCCTGGACAGGTAGGGATTTATGATTTACCTGGCAAGTAACCGGAATACAATGTTTAGGCGCTTATTGTCAATAATTTAAACATTGGATTATTATCCATACTTGAGTATAGTTTGATATAGTATTATTATACTGAGCTGTATGTAATGTAAAGCTGATGAATACTAAATGAAAGTTTTGTGTTGGTTGTTGATACATTCGTTTATAAGTAACAGTGTTTGAGTTGAGTGTATTCAATGATTGTTCCATGGGAATTATAAATGCCGAAAGTACAATATAAACCAAATTTTCGGAGTGAATGGCTTCAAGATAAGTTATTTAAAGACTGGTAAAGGTAGTACAAAAAGAAGATAGTTCTGGTGAATCTGTTCCAGAATGCAAATTGTGTCAGTGTATCGTAAGCAGTAGCAACAAATATTTTTTGATTTAAAAGCACATATGAATTCAAAGTAGCACATTAAATACTGCGATTGGTGGCGGTGCTAGCACCATCATGCCAAAAAAAGATCGATTTCCCAAAAAAAGTTTGGACTTTGCCAAAGGCCATGTTAACAATATTCGAATATATATAAAGCCAGTAGACAGCGCTCAGGATTTAGATTAATTTAGATGAACTCAACCAAAACAACAGACTGTTTGAAAAATACATGTTCTATACTATGTTCTGGAGGTAAAGCTATAATATTGTGCTTATATGCTTGTTGATGTTATGTTTACAAGGAAGTTTATTTGTGAGTGCTCATGGAGTGGGGGGTAGCAGGTTTTCTAAATTCACTTGCTTCCAGACAATCTATACTTCTTACTGCCCGGTGTATCTCAAACGGTAATTTACATTTTTTATAAAATCTGAATAATTTTCACGCCCATAAGAACCTACATCAATCACAGTAAACAAATAATTCGAATCCACCAAAGCCAATATAACGATTGAGTTGTTCTTTTTATAATTAAAGTATAGAGATCCGGAATTTCGGGGGCACTTAATTCGAATGTGTTTGCCGTCTAGCGGTCCCAAGCAATGTGGGAAATTTGCATCGTTTTTAAATCCCTTTGTTTGGGACTGCCATTTCTGTAGGTTTTTTCACTTTCCATATAATTCCACATCTTTCTTTTATTACTTTAGCTAACGTTTTTTTCGAAATTTTGTACTTATTCTGAATTATAACTAGTTCCAGTAGCGAGATATCTGGTTTTGGTTAGTTAAATTAAGCTTAGGAATGATAAAATGGCCAAAATCTATTTTCTAATCAGGTAGCTAATTTTAAGAATTTTCCACCTACAAAGAAGCCCATTAAGTATTACTTTTTTTTTGATGATTATGAAAGCTGAGGGTCTGGAGAATTCTTTAGACTTATTTAAGAACCATGAAATCACTTGTTAAGATTTTTTGAAAGTTAAAAATTTAAGTCATAATTCACCGAATGTAATTTTTTGACTTTACACCAACATTTTCATAGTTTTCATCAAAATCACGTAGCTGATTATTTTATGCATAAAAGAACAAGTCATAAAAATTCAGTATCGAAAAAAAAAACTCAAGAAAGTTTTCACATTTTTTCAAAGAATTTTTAAGTTGTTCAAGTCAAAAATGATCAAACATTCGGAAAAAAAATCATAACTCGAAAACTATAAAAAATCGCGGGACATACATGGGGGAGATTCGGGTACCCCAAGGGGTGTTCTATCTCTGGACTTTCGCTTGACACTATTTTTTGGGACACCCTGGATAGTCTGTGACTCGGGAGTCGGGACATAATGTTCTGCTCGTCTATCGCTCGGGGAATCCCCGTCGTAAGAGGAATTCCCTTGTTTCATTTCGTTCGTCAACTTTTGTCACCTCGGAATTATTTTGCTTGCAGTATGAGTTACAAAATCATTGCTGTACCGGACATATCTTTCAATAATTTTTAATATTACGTTCTTATAGTGTTTTAAGTACTGGAAAAGTGTAAATTATAGTATTTTAAGTATTGAGTAAGCTGATAAAGTGTTGGACAGTTTGTGCGAAACAAAACAATATTTACGAAATGAGTTTGCGTGATCGTGATGCCGGTAGAAAATTTGAGTCAGGTAGTTCAAAAAGGAAACGAGCTATCATAAGAAAGCAGGTTCAAGAAAATCTACGTGGATCTTTATATAAATATATAAAAAGTGATGATCAAGAAACCTACACGAAACATTTATTGATTGAAAGTGACTTTAATCCTGATTCAGCTGAAAACATTCCTTCCACATCATGGAATCCGCCGCCATTATCAAGTATAAACAGCGAGGATGATGATGATTTTACTACATCATTGTCTCTTAGGTCACCGGTGCCGCCGTCAACGCTATCCAGTCAAGAACACGAATCTGAGCCCGAGTCTATGTCTACGTCTATGGCTGCTGGAATGGAAAATCTGAATCCTTTAAATAACCCCGGTTTGTGGCCGATAACAATTACTGATGTAGACCGAACTGAGATTGTATTAAGAGGTCCAATCCGGATTAAAGTCGAGATATTTCCCGTAAATGATAATGGACGGCGATTCAGTGAATATCATTATAATAAGATATTAGTTAACGGTGAAAAGATGAACAGGCGCTGGATGATTTATTCACAAACAAAGGATGCCGTTTGTTTCGTTATCATAGTTTTGAACGCAGCATTATTTTTTATATACGCGGGTATGCGTTTGACATCTCGCGTAATTTTGTATCGATGAACAATGCTCTGTCTGACACCGGCAAGATAGGTCGTTTACCGCGACCTTGTGCATCTAGTATCGCCACCCTCGCCGAAGGGCTCTGGTGGACTTCGCGTGTGAAGTGTCATATCACACAGACTATTGTGTGTGTATTCCGTCGGTCGGTTTCTATACAAAAATCGAATCTCTGCGCGCACGCCATTTTTGGGACTATCTCGTGTTCCGTAAATCTCTGGAGAAGCAGCTCGTTGAACGTGGCCAGGTGGTGCTCCATCGGACGTTCGAGGCAAGGTTGAAGGTACGTGGATGCATACTGTATATCTTGTCTTGGCGTAGGTCGAGTTATTGAACATCGTAATTAAAATCGTAATCGTAATGTCCCAGATGTAGCATTTTCAATCCACCGCTATTTTGGCTATTTGTGTGTGATGCTACACCGTTTACTACTTTCCGTGTCGAATATTCGGGCTAGAAAATAAAGATTGGATCAAGTGAAGGAGTGTGTCATTGGAAACACTTGGGTGATTACCTAAACTCACACGAATCTAGTCGATAGCACAAAGATTGTATGCTGAAATGGATTAATTTAGAGAATGGTTTAAAAAACTTAATACATTAGTCCATTAGAAGAAAGGATTCTTCGGATTATTGCGCTTGGGTCAATAACTGGCCAAGAAGTAGTACAGGAAGCGGGGTATTAAGTCGGTATCTTTTTTCTAAAGGGTGTCTCAGTAAGAGTGCACTTTTATAATAGGGCAGGGCGGGGTCTTATGAGCCGCGGGGTCCCCTGCGCCACCCACAATAGCACACAGACGGTGCATACGAGATATAAGTGGGGGATGTCAGAAGAAGCGGGAAGGGTACGCGGCTCAGCCGCTATTGCGTCATTCGCCAGTCGGCGTTCCGTTTGAGTGTGAGCGTACGTGGATACTATTTCCGCGCCAAAAGTAAAAAAATCAGTTCGTCATACCTTTTGGTCTCCAGTCCATGATTATTGTGCTACGGCAATCAAGTAAGTGTATTTTGTTTTCATAACGGTGTGTTTTACGATGACATAATCAAAAATAATCTAATATTAATATTCTTCAATAAGCTCGGTCCAATAAGTGAAAAAATGGGTAATGGCCATTTGAGCCAAAACAAGCGGGGTCTGTTGAGCATGGCTCTTTAGACCCCAAAGTTTTAGGTTGACGTTTGGTTGCATTCATTTTTTTTTGTGCCATATTTTATAGCTAAATTGTACTCGATTTGCCTTAAAAATTAGATGTTAATATCACCCCTATGAATTTTCCTACAACACTATTTATTTTTTCAAGATGCGAAAATACAAGAGAAAAACTGATCGACCTATAGTTTCCAAAGATTTGATGAAACGTGCCGCTGAAGAAGTCATTAACAGCAAAAGTATTCGAAAAGAGTTCTTTTACCAACGAAGAGTATGCTGATATCGTTTTCATGTACGACAAAGCCGATGGAAACGGTTCTTTGGCACGACGAATGTTTCAAGAACGTTATCCTGATCGTAGAGTGCCGAACGTTAGAGTGTTCTACAATACGTATCGTCGCCTTGGTGAAACTAGAAGGGTTCAGCGCTCGGAACCTGGAATTAATCCAGGTCGACCTGTTCACGAAGAGGAGCAAATTTTACAAGCATTTGAAAATGAACCTACGACAAGCGTTAGAGCAGCGTCTCGAAACCTTGGCATATCCAAATGGAAATTGTGGGCAACAATGCATCGAGAGGGAAAATATCCCTTTCATGGCACAGGCGTACAAGGCTTGGAAGATGGATCCTGCCCGGAGAGTGCAATTTTGTAGATTTTTATTGAATGGAGACATTGAAGATTCAGGATTTTTGAAAAGCGTTTTATGGACCAACGAGTCACAGTTTACTAGGGAAGGTATAACTAACTTCTATAATCTGCATGAATGGGCCGACAAAGGAGCAAATCCACATAGGAAGAAACAAGTTTCTTTTCAAAGAAAATTTTCTAAAAATGTATGGGCAAGTGTGATTGGCCGACATTTGATTGGGCCTCATTTTCTTTCGCAAACATTAAATGGAGATAACTATCTGGAGTTGCCCAACCTAATGGAGGGAGTGCCAATAATGGAAAGTGACAAAGAAATTATTTTTCAAAATGATGGATGCCCAGCGCACTACCGAGTTACTGTTAGGGAACATCTGGATAATTATGTCCCTAACAGTTGGATTGTAAGAGGAGGGCCAATACCTTGGCCTGCTCGAACGCCGGATTTGACCCCGCTTGATTTTCATGTATGGGGTCGTGCTAAAGAGCTGGTTTACACAGAAGAGATAACATCTCAAGAACATTTAAGAGAAAAGATAAACCAAGCGTTTGAAAAAATGAAAACCGAGATGCTATTAAAAATTACAACCACTGAAGTGCGAAAAAGGGGCCCGTAAATGTATTAGAAACCGAGGCTCACACTTTGAAAATGAATAGTAAATGATTTGATTGTTGATTAGTGTTTTATTTCTTAAAAACATAAAAAATTTTACCAGAACAATTTAATATAAATATATAATATTTAAGGTAAATTTCGACTATGGATTGGTTTAGGCACTCTAGTTCTGAGAAATAGGCAGGTATCTACATGTATAATACACCAATCTAAAGGGCGTGAGTTCCTGGTGTTTTTAAAATTGTTTGAATTTATTAATTAACTTTAATTTTTTTTTAAACGCTTTTACTTTAAGAGTTTCTCTGACTTTCGTAAAAGTTTCTAACTTTTCAGAACGTCCAATTTAATCAGTGTTATGGATAGATTTGTTGGTATTGGTGTTTGTCGATTGAATACACATTAAGCTAACATAAAAATAAGTTTATAGGTATCAATAGTTGTCAGTTTCAACTTTATGAACGAATAAATACCTAATTTTGGGTAATTTGCCAAAAATCATACTTACCGTGATAACTAGATATTCTAAGACATTAGGCTAGGGTAACCTAGCTTAGAATGTACCCCATGAGGTTACCTAACACCCCCCTCAAGGCTTTGCATCCACCTTCCAAACACCCTGTATATCTTCGACGTGTGTATACCAGCGATATTAACAGACTATGGGCTTGTACACAAAACTGCGATGCGACGTCGCATCGCAAAAATCTGCGAGCTCCCTTTACGCATCGCAAGAACTTGCGAATTGATTCGCATCGCGCATTCCTGCGATGTTGCGTCACACTTGTTGACGCCATTTTAGTTCGCTCAGGGACAGCGTGTGGGCAAGACGTGTACTTTAAAAATGACAGAATACGACGTTGATTTTTTAATATCACTGATTGAGGAGCGCCCTGTTCTTTGGGACACTAGTAATGAAGATTATAAAAACAAATTCATCAAACAAGATGGTTGGAAGGACGTGTGTAAAAGTTTATTTCCAAATTTCGAGGAAAAAGAAAACAATGAAAAAACTAAACTTCGTAAGTACACAAATACATTTATTATGTAAGTATAACTTCTTTTTACTTTTGACTAAAACTACCTACAAATCAAACATTCTATTCATATAAGCACAAAAAATATTCTTTAAATTGTTTACATGTTTAGGCGTCGACAGCGAGTTACTTTAATGTTTTACGATGTGATCCTTTTGTACCTGTTGTATTGACTTATTACCAAGAACGCGAGCAACAATGCAAGTCGCATTGTATATTCTTAATTTTTTTGTAGTTGCCAGCTTAATGCTCCAACTTCACTAGTAAAGTGATCCGAAAATTCGTTTCTAATTATATTTGCACTTACCACCTGACTACCTACATTCAACTCCCTACATTCAACCTGACTACCTACATTCATTTGTTGAAGTGGTTGTAGTTCGGAATCATCTATGATCCTTTCAATAGGGGTGTCTAATTCATCACGGATAATTACAAAGTTATGTAGTATGCAACAAGCCTTAACAATATCTATTGCAAAATCATATGAAACGTTAATGGGCCGGTTAAATATTCGCCACTTATTGGCCAGTATGCCGAAAGTACACTCGACATATCTTCTTGCCCTACTCAAATGGTAGTTGAATACTATTTGTTTAACAGACAAATGCTTGCCAGAATAAGGACGCATGACATTATTCGAAATAGAAAAAGCTTCGTCTCCGACAAAAACAAATGGAACCGGTTCTTGAAAGCCCGGTAACGGCCTTGATGTTGGTGTAGGCAAATCACCTCTCATCAGTAAGTCGTACAGTTTCGTGTTGTGGAAAATAGTGGAATCACTTTCCTTTCCATATGCTCCTATGTCCACATAGATGAATCTGTATTTCGAGTCCACAATAGCCAACAAAACTATTGAATTGTAGCCCTTGTAATTAAAAAAAAGTGATCCACTTTTTGGGGGACTACGAATACGAATATGTTTCCCATCAACGGCTCCAATACAGTTAGGGAAGTTGGCTTTCTTGTCAAAGTCCGCAGCTATTTCTTCAAACAGCTGTTGTGTTATTTTTGGTATGTTTGCATTTAAACAAAATTTCCATATTGCATTACAAACTACTCGTATTATCTTAGCAACTGTACTTATTTCTCGATAATAATCTAAATGTATATTTCTGATTTCATTTCCGGTCGCTAGGAATCTGTAACATAAATAGAAAAAAAAAGGATTAATTTATATAACAAACTTGAAAAATAAAGAACACTAACCTAAAACGACATAAACATACATAAATTATTTTAATTTAATTAATTGGTAGACAACGCTTCTAGCGTTAAGTTCGCCTATTGTTCTGTATAATTGGTATTTGATGAATAATAAAGATTAATAAATAAATGAATAAATTAAATATTGTCTATTTTTTTTTGCAGGTAATTCAGTAATACAAAGATGGAGGGGGATTAAGGATACCTTTAATAAATATGAAAAGAAACTCAAAGATGCAAGTAGGTCAGGGTCTGGATTCAAAAATATAAAAGAATACCATCTGTACAAACAATTACAATTTCTTAAGAAAAATTTGCAAAATGAGACCACTACTAGTATAAATGAGTCAGAAAATGAGCAAGATAATCAAGAAGGTACATCTAAAACACGTTACCAAAGGCAGCCACCAAAAAGAAAGATGGTTAATAATAAATTTGAAGATGATATTGTAAAGATTTTAAAGGAACCTGAGAATAGACACATATCTTTTTTTAAAGGTATTCTACCATCACTTGAAAGATTAGATGACAATAAAACACTAATCTTTCAGAGCAGAGTTCTTCAAATTTTAACAGAATTGCATCAACCTCATGGCTACTACTATCCGAATAGCAACTACCAGGGTGGCTATCAAACTCAACATTTTGCGACATCTCAACAAATGCCACTGATACGTCCACAGTCATCTAACATACCAGATCAAATTGATTCACCCAGTAATGATTTTTCTAACTCGAGCATATTAAGCACACTTTCAACTGAAGAAGACTTTGATTTTTCGTAAATTTTATGGATTGTAATATTTTAAAAACTCTTTTCTCAATAAAAACTAATGTAAACAAGTATTGTTTTACTTTACTTACCGGATAGTGAGGCCAATCATTTCCAGAGGCATAACAGGAATTCTCCCCTTGTACGATTGTTTCTGAAGATATGGTGATAATAAACTTAAAAGCTCTTCGAATGAAGATATGCTCATTCTAAAATACTCCAAAAATTTTTTTTCGTCGGTTTTCAAAGCTTTATATTTTAGAAGAAAATAGTTTCCATCGGGATTCATAATAGTAATAAATGGATGAACCCAAAATCTTCTTTGTTTCTTTTTCCTGTATCTCCTAAGCAATAATAAAAGTGCACATTTTTTTTTACGATCCATGTCACGACCTAGTTTTCAATTCAAAATACGTTTAGTACGGTTAACGGTCGTCGAAGGAATGGTCACCCTGGGAGACGCCTTGCCGCACGAAATCGCATCGCAGCAATTCGTGTCGTAATTTTCTGCGTTGCGAATTCGCATCGCGTCGCATCGCAGTTTTGTGTACAAGCCCTATACCCGACGACCAGGAACTGGCCGACAACGGGCTACGTACGACACAGCGCGATGACCGTTTTCTTGTCACAACATCACTACGAAATCGTCAAATCAATAAATACAGTTCAACTCGGACAGCAACTCCAGGAAGTTAGTCTATGGACGGTTAGAAGACTAGCCGAAGGAGGCCTGACAGCGCACAGACCAGCAACTGGCTCGAAATTGACCCATGCCCACCGACAAGCACGCCTTCAGTTTGCTCCAGATCACGTAAATTGGACTATAAATCAATGGAAGGCAGTACTGTTCTCTGACAAGGGTAGGATGTGTCTTCATGGTAACGGCGGACGGAGTAGTCTACCGAAGACCCGGTGAGCGTTTCGCTCAATGGTGCATCTCGGAACGTGTCTTGTACTGCGGTGGTTCGTGCATGTTCTGGGGAGGCATATCACTGGAGGCGAAAACCGAACTTGTATTTCTCACAGGGCTCCAATACCGAGCGTCGAACACGTGCATAGACTTTCCGACGTTACATCGAAGAGATCCTGGAAGAACACGTAGTGCCTTATTTGGGATTAATCGGCGAAAATTTCATTTTCATGCAAGATAACGCAAGATCACACACCACTACTATAGTGCGCCAGTACTTGGAGGAGGTTGGCGTACCAGTATTTACTGGTATATCGCTTACACCATTGCGTGGCCGGCTCGGAGCCCAGACCTAGCACCAGAATCCCATTAGCACTTATGGGACCAGTTGAAAGTAGTTTCAGACAGAAACACGGCGCCTACGAATCTCGGAGAGCTTCAAACACTTACAATCTTCATCATTCATGTAACATGGGTTCACTAACAAAACTGCAAAAGTTGTGTTATAACTCATGGAGGGGTATCTGGATGCCGGGCATATCGTCGTCATGGACAACGGGTACAACCAGTTGTTACTGACGAGGAATCTCAAAAGCCGGTGTACAGATGTACTAGGTACGATCAACCGCACCCGGAAAGACGTCCCACTACTTAAAGGATTTGAAACGGTTTTTTAATAATACAGCCATTCAAAGTTCGGCAACCTTTCGCGCCATTACGCGACTTGGTTTTGTAAAGTGAGGTGATCGTAGTGCGCATTAGAAAGTGAGTTTACGGGACTTAAACCGAATAAACGGTAAGTGGCTATTTTGAAAAAAAAACGATGCTATATATGGTACATAAAGGTATTAAGAAGACCTGGGATGGCACACCGCAGGATTTTGTGAAAACATTGATTTCTTCGATAAAACATCGTATGGAAGCTGTTATTAAGGCTAGGGACGGCAATGCCTCTTATTAATTAAACAATTAAATTAGCAATTTTATGTTTTATTACCCTTTTATACTCGCTCAAATTCCAGAAACCTCGCTACTTGAAATGAGCGATTTCGGGTTATTCTATTGTTTTATTGATAATGTAATGATTTTGGAGGTCATGACTAGGCATTATGGGTTTTTAGCAAGCTAACAGTGTGTACTTTAATTCAATTTAAGTTACATTTGCGACCAATATAATTAAAAAAATAATAATATTTAGAGTCAAAGAGATTAAGGGGGTGTGCGATTTCTGTGTTCTCGAGTTTATGTAGCAACAACTATTTTCCTCTATGAAACATCGCTTCAAAGATCAAAAAATATCCTATCAGTGACTTGTGGATCGTACGATACAACGCCAGCTCTTCTTTTTTTAAGTATGATGCTATACATTGATGTTGTCATTTTAAGGCCGTTTTTCCACCGCCACCGACACCGGGACGTCACCGACAACGGCGCTACCGATAGAACTCAGCCCGAGATTGTGACGGGCCGAAGTGGCGGCAATAAACATCTACGCCGACGCCGAAAATATATTGGTTACAATAAATAAAAATGGCCAAGAAATTTAAATACGACATTTATTCATTAAGAGAACTTGTAGAAAGTAATTAATGTTTGTGGTATAAACTAAGGATACGTCCAAATATCAAATTTTGCGAAGATATGCATGGATATTTGTGTCTTTCTTGAGCCGAAGTTTGAGGAGATGGACCAGAAAGTTAAAGACGAAATCAGTAAGTACATACTAATTTTATTATTAATTTATGTTTTAAATTAATAACCTACAAGTTTAGATCTTATTCATCTGCCAAGGTCAAGATCCTTCTGGGCTTACACAGTATTCAGCAAAGCTATTTCTTATGTCATTAGCGGTACGCCCACATTGCGGTACATTTCCAGTTCTTGGTACATCAGTTAATCCATGGTGTACACTAGACATGAACATGTCACTTCTGAAGCCTTTTGTATGTTTCCATTAAAGTCATTAGTATTTACTATTATTTGCACAAAAAGCGATTAACTTATATGTAACACAATTGAAATCGAATTGTTCGCAATATTTATACCACAAACAAATGTTTTCTCTGCTGTATTTTTCCATTAATGTCATCAGTGTGTCAGCAATTAACCCTTATCCTCTTTATATGCAACACAAAATGTATACCACAAACAGATGATTTCCCTCCTGTATGTTAATAACGCATACCTACTTCATATAAAATGCAGTGTCGGGACCTACTTTAAGACACGAGGCAAACACACGCGGCCTCGCGTCAGCAGACACCGAACGTGGGCTTCGCGGCAGACGTCACTTTTTGTTGACACCCAACGTGGGCTTCGCGGAAGACGTCACTTTTTGTTCTTATGCGCAAGCGGACACCGGACGTGGGCATCAAGGCAAATGTCACTTTTGGTTCCTACTTCGAACCGAATACATTTGTGGTGACACATTTCGTCATCGAATGCAGGGCCTGCCGAGTATTGTATGTCAGTCGTTACATTTCACTCGTCGCGGACCCACCCCTGCTCTTAAGCAGGCGCTTTATATAAATATTGAAACGTAGTCATATATAATCTTGTCCTACTTAAATAAATAACATATGTGTTCTTAAAGTGACTTTATTAATTATCAAATCCCTCGCACACTCAACTAGCTATTGAACAACCTTCTTGATTGTAATTATAATAATAAATAGAAACTAAGACTAAAATAGCAAAACATTAGCTTAATTTCGTAAAATAATTTACGATATCAATTTTATTGATAAAAATTTTAGTTCGGCGGCTGTCGATTACTTATTTGGCGTAGTCAGTAGGATGCTAGAGTCAGTAAAAGACCAGGGTAGTTCCGGTTTGGATTTTATCACTTAATCGACGATAACAAATTATCATACAACATTTATACCACAAACAAATGGTTTCTCTCCTGTATGTGTCCATTAATGTCATTGGGGTTTATTATTATTTGTACATAAAGCAAATAACCCTTATCCCTTATATATGCGACACAATTAAAAACAAATTGATTTCCAACATTTATACCACAAACAAATGGTTGTAGTGGTGGAGTATGTTTGCGTTATTAACTTACAGGAGGGATCCTGTAAGTTAATAACGCAAACATACTCCATAAAAAATGCAGTGTCGGGATCCATAAAGACACGAGGAAAACACGCGGCCTCGTGTCAGTAGACACCGGACGTGGGCATCGCGGCAGACGTCACTTTTGTTCCTACTTCGAACCGAGAGCGTAATTTCGTAAAATAATTTACATTATAATTTTTATTGATAAAAATTTAAGTTCTGCGGCTGTCGCTTACGTATTAGGCGCAGTCGCTAGTCGGTGGGATCCTCGAGTCAGTGCACGGTAATTACAGAAGAATCCTTCTTCGCCGTCGTCACTAGGGTACATCTATGTCCGGATCTGGGATCCGAATCTTCGTGGGAGACAGCTCAAGGACGAGTATCTGACTATTTATACGCAGGAGGTCAGAATATGAGACTGTGAGTACACTGAACTTGTTTGTAGTGTTGCTCCCTTTTCCTTAATAACCTTTTTCAAGATTTTGCATCCCAGGGATAGGGGTGACCGCGGGACTGCTTCTCGTCAGTCTCGCCGTAACTAAGGTACAATTAGATAGTTTTAGAGAAGTATATAGCGACTCAGGTTTAGGAATGCCTCACGAACTCGATACGATTTATGAGGCTTTGCGCCCTATGCCGGATTTCAAAGGGAATCCGAACGTTTTAACTAGATATATAGGAATATGTGACTAGCTAGTACCAACATAAATGAGCAATGAACCCGTGACTTACCGAACGCGTGCTTGTATAAATCTGGCATCTTAAATAAAATAATGGGACATAGTCGTTTTTTAGCGTGTTATTAATTGAGGGGTATAAAAGCAAATACGCTTCTGTCCAAATTTTTAATTTTTTTAACTAGGCATACCAAATTGTAGCTTATTAAACTAGCAACATTATCGTAAAAAAGTAAGAATGCAAATACACTTTAGTCCAGTTTAAATGTACTCCGAAAGTATTGTTAACATGCAAAGCCGCTTCGATCCCAATTCTGTTAAAAACAAATCCGCTACTGTCACATTCGACCAATCAGAGGCCGTTATTTGAAAATGTCTAAGATGGCGAATCTGTTACTTTTCATACAAGTTCGTGCGAGTATATCGTTTAGTTTTATTTATATTTAATTTTGACCGTAATGGAAGAAAATATCCTACCAGCACCTCCAGGACGTGCAAGGAAACGTGTGAGAAGAGAAGACCTGACCTGATTACCTACACCTAACATTTTATTGTTCCAGATATATGCTCCAAAGGAATTAACTGTTAAGCCGATATGTTCACATAAAGAAAAAAAGCTGCAATGCTCTGCAATTAGTATGAATGACTTAAAGTCTTTTCATGAATCTTTTTATGCTGTGAAGGAGAAAGTGAAACAAGATATGTTCATATTAAAACATGTAATAGCTGTAAAAACAAAACGCCGTCGTCCTAGATCGAATTTTAAGCATTATAAACCTAGAAATATGCAAAGGATGTACAGGATTTATTGTAGATCTCAAAGAAAGATGATATTCGTTTGCCAAAAAGCTTTTTTACACGTATTGCACATAAAAAAGTATCGGGTAGAAAATGTGGTAAAGAATTATTATTTAGAAGGAAAATTCCCAAAAGAAAACCGCGGCGGTGACCACAAGTCACATAAATATGAAGATAAAAAACGAAGTGTAATTTTATTTATAAAAAAATTTAAATGCACTGAAGCCCACTATTGAGAGGCAATTCTAAGCGTATGTATTTACCTTCAGAATTGAGTATAAATAAAATGGCCAAAATGTACAATAACCAGGACATCTCAAAGTAAAAACCTTATATTTCCGTAACATATTTAATACTTGTTTCAATTTGGGATTTGGCTCACCACGTGTCGATGTATTTTCAACGTGTTTGCAGTTGACTGAAAAAATTAAAGTAGCAAATGAGATCGACAAAAATCTGTTGATGGTTGAAAAAACTGTGCACAAGAGACGTGCAAAAGCATTTTTTAATATCCTAAAAGCAGAAGATCCTTCAATAAAAATAATATCTTTTGATTGCCAAAAAAATATGGTATTGCTTAAAATTCCAGATCAAAGTACGTATTACTCAAGGCAACTCTATTTTTTTTATTTCACCATAGTGGAAAATTACTTTTGTACAAGCAAGTCCTCATGCCAATATGGACGTACGGTATTCAGCTGTGGGACTGTACCAAACATAGCAACATCCAGATGATACAAAGATTCCAAAACAAAGTACTGAGGGGCATTGTTAATGCACCATGGTACATTAGAAATGACGATCTTCATCGGGACCTAGAAGTGGAACTCGTCGCTAGTGTTATAAAAAGACTCGCCGAAGCTCATGAACAAAGACTTCATCACCATGTGAATGTTGAGGCAATCCAGCTCCTCGACAACACAGACTTAGTGAGAAGACTCAAAAGAACTAAACCGTAAACAGTGTAATATAGTGAGTGCTATTAACAAAGAACACAAGAACAAAGTGTCTTCCCGATAATAGATATATATATATATAGACAGTAAGAAAAGTGTTATTGGACACATTCTTAATATACTACTCTACTTAGCAGTTTAAGTCAAAATTAAATTACCTATTAGTCATAAGGCTAGATCGTAATTCCAATGGTGTTCCAAAGGTAATTGGTACATCATTACAAGAAAAAAAAAAAAAAAAAAAAAAAAAAACCTTGCTGGAAGGCAGTTCAAAATCATCATTGACTCGTCAAAATGTATTCAGTTACTGTTGGACTGAGGATGAATATCCAAAGGATGCAAACCTAATATCATCTGCAGTTTATCATCGACTTTGTAATACTGTATTCACACCAGAATGTAATACACTACGGATTATGGCTGACGGTTGCGCCGGCCAAAACAAAAACTCAATATTAATAGCAATGCTTTCAAAATGGTTAGTCCACAATGCACCAATGCAAATTAAAATTATAGAAATAGTGTTCCCCGTAGTGGGACACTCATTTCTTCCATCTGACAGAGTCTTTGCTCATATTGAAAAGCAACTGCGAAAAATGGAAAATATAATAAATCCGGGTGAACACATAGACGTAGTAAGTCAATATGCAACGGTTATAAACATAACAACAGCAACAACATGTCCAATTTTCGACTGGAAAAGCACGGTAAAAGACATATTTATAAATATTGGCAAGTGGCATGTACCTTTTGCCAAATGCAAAAGATTCTACTTAAAAAGGACCTGTAGATGTACTGACATAGTGGGCCTTCGAGGAGAATTGCACTATAGACAAGACTTAGGTCAATACAAAAGTATTTGTAAAAAAACTAAAAAACCTGCAATTATTGCACCATCTATAATAACACAGGGAGTGTCAGTAAAACAGTTAAAACTGAGAGATGCCAGCCAATTGCTTAAAACTCATTATGGCGATGATTGGCGTTGTTTAGATATCTTGTGATATTTTGCTCGAGTGCTGCCGCAAAACATTTCGCTAAATCAAGATGTTGATCATAGAGACGACGATAACCCTGAAGAGTCGATGTGCGAAGTACAAGAGGAGCTGCCAACATTAATAATTTAGTTTAATAATAAACTAAAATAAACATTAATTTTGTAAAGTTGTTTTTTTCCTTGAAAAATAAAGTACCAACAATTTTAAATCAGTCACGCATGTAAATGACATAATTCAGTTTTATGCTTCTATTTTTTTAAGCACACTACTCAAGTATCAAAACTGTTTATGCCATTGAAATAGGTATATAACAAAATAAACAATGTCCAATGAACATATGCAACTGAAACAGCAAAGTCCACCTGTATATTCCAAAACCCGCAATGTCCAAATTGTTTATTTAATTTTATTATAGTTATAATCAAAACTCAGCAACTTTTAATATTATATAATAATTCTAACATAATCTACTGCCATTTACAAAAACTACAGTTACCAATAACGTGTGAATAACTCATAATCCTAATATTATGATTTGTAGCTGGAACTATAAAATGGACATTGCTATTTTTGATTCTAGTAGACTCTTATTTTTATATGTTTTAGTAGGAAGCGCCTAATTCACCAGAGCATCCACCCTACTCTCCTTTCACATCCCCAGAGAGCCGCGAAAGATTTCCGCAAATGGTAACGCATTTCTTTATAGCGATAGGTTAACGTTATTGCTGTAAATATTGCAGTTGGATTTCAGTGGTTTTGAATTCATTTTTTGTATATTTTAGGACGTCCAAGCCCCTCCTGGTCCAGCATCTCCCGATAGGTCATGGTCACCTCTAAATTTTTCATCGGAATCGTAAGTTTAATATCAGCTGATATTGTTTATGAATAAATATAGAAATTGTAAATATATTGAATAAATCTTATAAAAGCATATGTTTTTACAGCGCACCGGCTCCTGCAGATGGGGTGGTGCTGCGGATTTATGACGAAAATAAGGAGCTGCTGGACACGGACAACGACGGCGCATTTTTAGCCCCGGATACCCACGCTTTGTTTGTGTGTGAAGAGCGTGATCGAGATGTACGCAGTAGAGATGAACGCAGTAGAAGAATGAGTAGATCAAGACGTGGAAGAGGAAGAAGTGTAAGGGGTGTGCAAGGACAGAGTGCACGTGGAGGTGGGTATCCTAACCGGGGCCGTAGGGGGAGAAATCAGTGGGAGGTGGGACGACACCCATCCAAAACGAAAAGAGGCACAAATTTTGTGCCTCTTTTCGTTTTGGATGATGTTGGGGATCGTCAAAATGCCAACTATTACTAGTTGTTTTTCTGTCGATCCCCTATTGAAAACGGAAGTTTTCAGGCGCATTTTTACACGAAGGAGGTACGAAAATTTAACCAAAGCCTTGCATTTCATAGATTCAACAACGAACAATCCAAATCCTTCCAACGCTAGCGCTAGAAGCATTGACCGATTATACCGTTTTGAGACCGATAATTACCCATTTAAATTCAACTTTTCAGTCAAATTATATTTTAAGTAAAAACATTTGTATAGACGAAAGCTTAACCCTTTGGAAAGGAAGGTTGAACTTTAAACAGTATATTCGGAACAAAGCTGCTAAGTATGGAATTAAAACGTTTGAGCTATGCGAGCGTGCTACTGGTTACCTGTGGTCTTTTATTGTATACGCTGGTAAACAATCCGGAACTGGAGATTTGGAGCAGTCGCCCGGTGTACTTAAAAGTACAGCTGTTGTAAAGAAGCTCATTGGTCCCCTACTTAACAAAGGTTATAGAGTATTTATGGATAATTGGTATAACTCACCTCTATTAGCTAGATTTCTGAAACTCAATGGTACCGACTGCGTTGGTACTTTAAGACCTACCCGTCGCGATGTTCCAGTTGTAATAAATAAGGCTCCGCTTAAAAGGGGAGAGTACATTGCTAGACGTTCCGTCAATGTCGCAGTGTTAGCATGGCAAGACAAGAAACGTACAACCATGATTTCCACTTGTCATGGTTCATCTACTGCTTTGCCTACAGTATCGTCCAGACCATCAAGTCGGCCAGCGCCTTTCAAACCACAAATGGTGCTGGACTATAATAAAAACATGGGTGGTGTCGATCTAAAGGATCAGATGCTGGAGCCTTATTTATTGGAACGGAAACGTTGCATGAAATGGTATATGAAACTCTTCAAACGCCTCCTAAATGTTTCTATCCTCAACTCTCGCTCTTCTGCAGTCATCTACACAGAAACTTTATCACCATTTAGCTTTCCGCCTTCAGCTTGTAGATTCCATCCTCACAAATCATCTTTCAAATTGTCCGCAAAGCCGTAGATACTACGGTGTCTAGCAGTAGATCTACACACGAACAACCTGACAGATACATAATTTCTACACATTGGCCCGTTTTAATAGAACCGATAGAGAAGTTCAGCGAACAACCGCAATTTCTGGAAACGTTGCTTTGTTTGCCTTTCAGAAGGACGCAAAAATCAAAAATCACCTTATTGTTGCGAATCCTGTCGCGTGCCACTGTGTATAAAAAATTGTTTCAAATCCTATCATACACGAACGTAATAATGCTTCTTCCTATCAATTATTCATAAATAATTTATGACTACAATCTGACCTGTTAATAAGTGATGATGTAATAGCTATTTGATATGAAAGCAGAGTGGTAATAATGAAAGTGGATTTTTTCATTGAAATTTTAAATATCAGCCTACGAAAGGGGTCGGCAACCTGCGGCTTGCGAGCCACATGCGGCTCCTACGATGTGAAGCTGCGGCTCCTAGGATGTGAAGCTGCGGCTCCTAGGATGTGGAGCTGCGGCTCCTAGGATGTGAAGCTGCGGCTCCTAGGATGTGAAGCTGCGGCTCTTTAGTTCCATTGGCAAACATTATTTATTTTAAAAAAAACTGGCAAGCTTCGCGGCTACACTAGATAGCAAAAAAGGCAAACCATTCACAGATGGTGAGTATGTCAAAGATTGAATCACTTATACTTTGTTGTGAAAAAACACTACTTATATTGAATAAATAGATATTTTTTTCTTAAAAAACTTTATTTATGCAAGTACTATTTATTGTTGGCATGAAAAAATTGTCTGGCTCTTTAAAAACTTGGAAATTTTGTAAATTGTAATTTTTGACTCTTCCGACTCAAAAGGTTGCCGACCTCTGGCCTACGATGATGAGTATTTTGTTTGTTGTATTATTTTGTTTTTTGTGCACGTATGAAAATCGGAAATTTTGTAAATTGTAATTTTTGACTCTTCCGACTCAAAAGGTTGCCGACCTCTGGCCTACGATGATGAGTATTTTGTTTGTTGTATTATTTTGTTTTTTTGTGCACGAATGAAAATTTAAGTTTTTCATTAAAATTTTAAGTATCAGGCTGACAATGATTAGAATCTTGTTTGTTGTATTATTTTGTTTTTTGTGCACGTATGAAAATCTAAGTTTTTCATTAAAATTTTAAGTATCAGGCGGACAATGATTATAATTTTGTTTGTTGTATTATTTTGTTTTTTGTGCACGTAAATCGGATCATAAATCTCAGCGTAATCGGTGTACATAAAAAAACAATCGAATTGAGAACCTCCTCCTTTATGAAATCGTTAAAAACTAAATTTTTCTCTAAGGTTTTAAGTATCAGGCTGACGATGATTATAATAGACAATGATATTATTTTGTTTGTTGTATTATTATGTGTATTTAATGAAAACATAATTTTAATATCAGACTTTTGCAGCTTTAAAATTGGCTATGTTGTTGTTTATTTACTGTTTTCATTCCATTAAACTGCAGATGTTGCGTAATGATTGATGCAACTCCTCTTATTATAAAAAAAATGTGAACATGTTATGATTACGGCAAGAAAAAACATATTTTGTTAATGTTATTGTAAATAAATTTATTTTTGATTATATTGTATTTTTATTCACATACTAGCTGTGCCCCGCGATAAAAAGTAGCTTCTGTCCATGTATGTTATCCCCATGCCATATTTTATCAAAATTGATTGAGCCGTTTTGACGTGATTGACTCACGAACAAACAAACATCCAAACTTTAGTATTTTTATATTAGTAGGATAGTAGGATGCTAAATACCTTATAAAAAAAACTCGATAAAATCATTACAAAGTGAGGGAACATCCCTAGTTTTTTTTTAGTTTCGTTGGGGCGAGCTTCAAGTGTAATTATCGTAAATATCTGAAGGTTTTTTGTGAAGTTGTTACATAATTAGACAGCATAGATCCTTGTTCTTTAGATTTTATTTGAGTCTTCACTTGTTTCTTGTCATCCAGCCCACAACATAGTTTACAAAGTTTGAACATGTAAAACAAATAAAATATTGCAATGATCTCTTTATTTTACGCACCTAATAGGTAGGAAATATATCAATAGGTGTTTTGTCGTTTACAGAATGATGAAATATGTTCTGGTTGCATAGTAATTATATTTTTTGTACAACGCAATATTTCCTGTTGATAGATAACGTTATCAGTGCTGACCAGGTTCATTGATAGTGGTCTAATTGTATGATAGTAACAATCAAGAAACCATTATTGAGTGCATAATTGATAACAATTTGCACCCGCCACTTGTATGGGCTAACTATAAATGCCATGAATTTCGGGTCACACTACAGTTTACAAAATACCTTCAGTCGCTATTAAAACGTTTTGTATTCTTTTTTCATGATGAGTGAATTCACTGCTTCTCGTGAACTGTGCAACTTTTTTATCAACAGTGGAAAAGAGTCTGAAGATATTAAAAGATATTTAGAAGAAAACTACAGTTTATCGCCTTCGAAAAGCCAACAGGTATTGGAAAGTATACAGAGATTGCTTATGCCAAGTTTCACCGATCGTTGGGGAAAGGCTAACATAACAAGATAACGATTCAATAACAAAAATTCATCGTGGCTAGACGGCGAGTTTAAAGTAATATTCGATGAAGTATTGCCTTCGGACTCCTTGTCACCAGCTTCTGGAGAGCGTGGTCGACCAACGAAGGCATATGAAGACTTGTCAGAGAAGTCCAAAAAACGCAAGAACATAGAACTAGTTCAAGAATACGGATTTGAACAAGTACAAAACACTTACGTACAAGAACTTAGGTCTCAAGGAGAGTCCGAAGAAGCTTTTCTTGTAGCCAAGATGCGGGATTTGAGTAGAGAAGAAAAAAAGGTCGTCAAAGAAACAGTTATAAGGTTACTTAACAGCGTGTTTGATTCAGAAGAACTCCAATATTTTGCCATCTTATAACGTATTAACTACTGCAAAAAAGATGTGTTATCCTCCACACTCAAGCATTGAAATAACTGACACCTATGCTTAAGTGAACCTGCAGGATTTACTAGATCACACTGTTGCTCGTATATTATTGATTGAATCTGTTAATAGTCCTACACTGAGACGTCTGAAACTGTTTACTAAATGGGGATGTGATGGATCTTCAGGACAAAGTGAATACAAACAAATTTTAATCGGTGAAAATGAGTTTATTTCAGACGCAAACCTATTCATATGCTCTCTTGTACCCATTAAATTATCTAATGCAGAAACAGACCAGGTTATATGGCAAAATCCAACATGCTCTTCGCCTCGCTATTGTCGACCAATTTTAATGGAATTCGCAAAAGAAACACCTGAGAAAACACGATCTGTAGTGAGCGATGTTCGGTCACAAATCAGTTACATGGAAACTTCTAAAATAAACCAAAATAACCAATTAATTGAAATTGACCACGAGTTGTTTCTCACTATGGTTGACGGCAAGGTAACGCAAGTTTTAACAGATACAAGTTCTGGTGATGTGTGTACTATCTGTGGTGCTAAACCAACAGAGATGAATAATTTACGAAATGTTACATCTAAACCAGAAAATGAAAACGCCTATGAATATGGATTGTCTACTTTGCATGCATGGATTAGGTGTATGGAAATGATTTTACATATATCATATAATCTTGCCTTTGAAAAATGGTCGGCCACAACTCCAGAAAACAAAATAAGCAAAGCGGAGAAAAAACAACTGGTGCAAGATAGGTTTCGAAGCCAAATGGGGTTACATATCGATAAACCTCGACAAGGAAGCGGAAATAGCAATGATGGTAATACAGCTCGTAGATTTTTTATGAATTACCATTGCACTTTAGAAATCACTGGAGTTGACGAGGATCTCATTAAAAGACTATATAATTCTACAGACCTTAGCATCAGGTATGTCTGTTAATCCGGAAGTTTGGTGAATATACAAAAAATACTGCTCAATTATATGTGGACAAATATAGTTGGTATTACATGCCTTCTTCAGTTCACAAGATTTTGATACATGGGGATAATATAATAAGACACTTTGTTGCTCTGCCTATTGGAAATTTAGCAGAAGTTGCTCAGGAATCACGAAATAAGGATCACAAAAAATTAAGATTAGCCCACGCAAGAAAATGCTCTAGGTCAGCGACAAACGAAGACGTTTTCCATGCTCTTTTATACACTACTGATCCTTATATATCTAGTCTTAAAAAGGCATCAGAAACTATTTCAAAAGAGCTCTTTGAAGAAGCTAAGAATCTACTAAATTTATAATAACCTTTCTAAATAATAAAATTGTTAGCTGTTGTCGGCTCCAGCTGTAATTTTATGTAACAAATATTTTTTTCATAATATATTACGTATCTAAATTCACCACATGTCATAAAAAAGCGTATGTGCTTTTTAAATATTTTTAATTATTTTAATAAAAATATATTTGTCATGCAAGTGTTATTATTTTAAAACCTATGTATTAGAGATGATATATAAAAAAAATCAAAAGTTTATTTCAATAAAAAAAAAGTTACAGATTTTTTAAACGATACGCACAGTTCTGTCCCATAGTGGGGCGTGAGCTCCTGGTGTTTTTAAAATTGTTTGATTTTATTAATTAACTTTTTTTTTTTAAACGCTTTTACTTTAAGAGTATCTCTGACTTTCGTAAAAGTTTCTAACTTTTCAGAACGTCCAATTCAATCAGTGTTATGGATAGATTTGTTGGTATTGGTGTTTGTCGATTGAATACACATTAAGCTAACATAAAAATAAGTTTTTAGGTATCAATAGTTGTCAGTTTCAACTTTATGAACGAATAAATACCTAATTTTGGGAAATTTGCCAAAAATCATACTTACCGTGATAACTAGATATTCTAAGACATACACAAGCTAGTCAAGCATAAAAAAATTTACCCCCTTAATAACCTTTGGCGCAGATTGCGGCATGCGGTCGTCGATCGGGACTCCGCTAGTCATCGGCGGGATGTCGGCCAAGCGCGGGGAGGTACCCTGGCACGCAGGCTTGTACAGGAAATCACCACCCCGTACAAACGGATATGTGGCATACACAAGCTAGTCAAGCATAAAAAAATTTACCCCCTTAATAACCTTTGGCGCAGATTGCGGCATGCGGTCGTCGATCGGGACTCCGCTAGTCATCGGCGGGATGTCGGCCAAGCGCGGGGAGGTACCCTGGCACGCAGGCTTGTACAGGAAATCACCACCCCGTACAAACGGATATGTGGGGATCTGACATCTCTACCACCAATGTACTATCAGGTGATAAACGAGTATTAGGTTCGGTTTCCTGATCAACGGCGAAAACGCGAGGCACAGCTAGTCAAGCATAAACAAATTTACCCCCTTAATAACCTTGGGCATAGATTGCGGCGTGCGGACGTCTATCGGGGCTCCGCTGGTTATCGGCGGGATGTCGGCCAAGCGCGGGGAGGTACCCTGGCAGGCAGGCCTGTACAGGAAATCACCACCCCGTACAAACGGATATGTGGGGGATCTGTCATCTCTACCACCAATGTACTATCAGGTGATAAACGAGTATCAGGTTCGGTTTCCTGATCAACGCGAACGAAAACGCAAGGCACAGCTAGTCAAGTATAAAAAAAATTACCCCCTTAATAACCTTGGGCGCAGATTGCGGCGTGCGGTCGTCGATCGGGACTCCGCTAGTCATCGGCGGGATGTCGGCCAAGCGCGGAGAGGTACCCTGGCACGCAGGCTTGTACAGGAAATCACCACCCCGTACAAACGGATATGTGGGGGATCTGACATCTCTACCACCATATTGCATGATTGTACTATGTTGATATTTTAATTTGTTATGGGTACTGCAATT
This sequence comes from Lomographa bimaculata, assembly GCA_948107665.1. Classification (NCBI taxonomy): domain Eukaryota; kingdom Metazoa; phylum Arthropoda; class Insecta; order Lepidoptera; family Geometridae; genus Lomographa; species Lomographa bimaculata. The sequence continues at coordinate 3,827,608 of OX403602.1, read as the reverse complement.
GTGTATCCGCACGAGCTCGTGATGAATACATATCACGTTATCCAGGCCGCCGAGTACCGGAAGTTAGTGTCTTTGACGGAGTTTACCGACGACTTAGAGAGAATGGCTCTGTTTCGAGGCGACGAACAGACCTAGGTAGACCACGTGTCAATGATGATGATGAAGAGCAAGACAATGCAATAGTTCAACGGTTTAGATTGAATCCAACTACTTCGAAAGAACGTTGCCCGAGAACTTGGGCTCTCGCAGTGGAAAGTGTTGCTTACGGTGAATACTGCCGGCCTCTATCCCTATCATTACACGCCGGTACACGTTATCGAAGAAGGAGATCCTGTGAGGAGGTTAGATTTCTGCAGATTCATGCTCAATGCAGATTTAAAAGACCCATCATTTTTGAAAAATATCTTGTGGACAGATGAGTCGAAATTTGATGAAGATAGCATAACCAATTACCACAACGCTCATAATTGGGCCCCGAAAGTTCAAGGAAATCCCAATATGAAGCGGAAACTGATTGGGCCTCACTTTCTACCTGACAATTTAAATGGAGAACATTAAGAAAACTTTTCAGAGACGATTTACCCGACCTACTAAGACGATGTACCACTTAATCTCATCCGCGACATGTGGTTTCAGCATGACGGCTGCCCTACACAATACATGAGAAGTGTCAGAGAATGGCTAGAAACTAATTATCATAAGTGGATCGGAAGAGGTGGACCCATACCGTGGCCAGCTAGAAGTTCAGACTTAACTCCCCTGGATTTTTATGCGTGGGGACAAATGAAGAGTTTGGTTTACAACCAGCCTAATCCAATCACATCTGTTGATGTTTTAAGTCAGAGAATAATCGATGCGGCAAATGAAATAAGAAGGGGTTTAACAACTGGTGTAGTAAAAAGTAGATTAAAACACAGAATGAGAGTATGTGTGCGAAATAGAGTGAAATATAATAATAGTAACTTTCTGTGAAAAAAGTTCTAAACGTCATTTTATACCTATTTGGATTGTTTTATTTCGTTTTCTAACCCAAGTGAAAAAACTGACCTGAGAACCTTTCATCAAAGCTTTTTATTAAGAATTCTGATAATCCCTAGGTTGTTATACCTTGTTGGATAGCTGAGTAAATGAAGATATTTTTAAACACATCTGCAGCATAACTGTCATAGATTTTTTTTTAATATTTCGGAATGAAAAAATATTTTTTACCTATTGATTTCAATGTATAAATCAATCGTCTACTACCACCAAGTCGGTTCAGTGAACTGCAGTTTTAGTGTTGAGAATAATAAAGCAACATATCTACTTCACAAAAATCGCAAACACAAATGAATAAGAGGCAAAGAACCCATAAAAAATTAGGCCAATAGACAAAAAGCCTATTTATTTAAAAAAATACTTCAACATGTAATATCTTGAAAACGGTTAAGTTTGGGGTATGGTGTTTCATAGTCAAATTAGTCAGGAATGATGGAAACTACAACCTCTTAAAGGATCTAAGGTCGACTTAACCAGTAATCCTGTATACTTGATCAACGGGAGCGAAGACGCAAGGCACAGCTAGTCAAGCATAAAAAAATTTACCCCCTTAATAACCTTGGGCGCAGATTGCGGCATGCGGTCGTCGATCGGGACTCCGCTAGTCATCGGCGGGATGTCGGCCAAGCGCGGAGAGGTACCCTGGCACGCAGGCTTGTACAGGAAATCACCACCCCGTACAAACGGATATGTGGGGGATCTGACATCTCTACCACCATATTGCATGATTGTACTATGTTGATATTTTAATTTGTTATGGGTACTGCAATTGTGTATCCGCACGAGCTCGTGATGAATACATATCACGTTATCCAGGCCGCCGAGTACCGGAAGTTAGTGTCTTTGACGGAGTTTACCGACGACTTAGAGAGAATGGCTCTGTTTCGAGGCGACGAACAGACCTAGGTAGACCACGTGTCAATGATGATGATGAAGAGCAAGACAATGCAATAGTTCAACGGTTTAGATTGAATCCAACTACTTCGAAAGAACGTTGCCCGAGAACTTGGGCTCTCGCAGTGGAAAGTGTTGCTTACGGTGAATACTGCCGGCCTCTATCCCTATCATTACACGCCGGTACACGTTATCGAAGAAGGAGATCCTGTGAGGTTAGATTTCTGCAGATTCATGCTCAATGCAGATTTAAAAGACCCATCATTTTTGAAAAATATCTTGTGGACAGATGAGTCGAAATTTGATAAAGATAGCATAACCAATTACCACAACGCTCATTATTGGGCCCCGAAAGTTCAAGGAAATCCCAATATGAAGCGGAAAAGGGGATCACAAAGATGATTCAGTTTGAATGTATGGATGGGAATCATATCGAACCATTTGATTGGGCCTCACTTTCTACCTGACAGTTTAAATGGAGAACATTATGAAAACTTTTCAGAGACGATTTACCCGACCTACTAAGACGATGTACCACTTAATCTCATCCGCGACATGTGGTTTCAGCATGACGGCTGCCCTACACACTACATGAGAAGTGTCAGAGAATGGCTAGAAACTAATTATCATAAGTGGATCGGAAGAGGTGGACCCATACCGTGGCCAGCTAGAAGTACAGACTTAACTCCCCTGGATTTTTATGCGTGGGGACAAATGAAGAGTTTGGTTTACAACCAGCCTAATCCAATCACATCTGTTGATGTTTTAAGTCAGAGAATAATCGATGCGGCAAATGAAATAAGCAGGGGTTTAACAACTGGTGTAGTAAAAAGTAGATTAAAACACAGAATGAGAGTATGTGTGCGAAACAGAGTGAAATATAATAATAGTAACTTTCTGTGAAAAAAGTTCTAAACGTCATTTTATACCTATTTGGATTGCTTTATATCGTTTTCTAACCCAAGTGAAAAAACTGACCTGAGAACCTTTCATCAAAGCTTTTTATTAAGAATTCTGATAATCCCTAGGTTGTTATACCTTGTTGGATAGCTGAGTAAATGAAGATATTTTTAAACACATCTGCAGCATAACTGTCATAGATTTTTTTTTAATATTTCGGAATTAAAAAATATTTTTTACCTATTGATTTCAATGTATAACTATCAATCGTCTACTACCACCAAGTCGGTTTAGTGAACTGCAGTTTTAGTGTTGAGAATAATAAAGCAACATATCTACTTCACAAAAATCGCAAACACAAATGAATTAGAGGCAAAGAACCCATAAAAAATTAGGCCAATAGACAAAAAGCCTATTTATTTAAAAAAATACTTCAATATGTAATATCTTGAAAACGGTTAAGTTTGGGGTATGGTGTTTCATAGTCAAATTAGTCAGGAATGATGGAAACTACAACCTCTTAAAGGATCTAAGGTCGACTTAACCAGTAATCCTGTATACTTGATCAACGGGAGCGAAGACGCAAGGCACAGCTAGTCAAGTATAAAAAAATTTACCCCCTTAATAACCTTGGGCGCAGATTGCGGCGTGCGGTCGTCGATCGGGACTCCGCTAGTCATCGGCGGGATGTCGGCCAAGCGCGGGGAGGTACCCTGGTACGCAGGCCTGTACAGGAAGATCACCACCCCGTACAAACGGATATGTGGGGGATCTGTCATCTCTACCACCTTTGTACATGATTGTACTATCAAGTGATAAACGGGTATCAGGTTCGGTTCCCAGTGGAAACAAACACAAGTTTTCTCCCCAAGGGAAATTTGTGTTTTAGATTCTGGCTGTAAGTTTTTGTGATGTGAATGTTTCCGGCACCCACAATACAAGTCATCGAACTTGCGTGGGGCCGTGAGCCTGAATGCGTTTAAGTTTAATATGACTTTAAAAAAAGGAGGAGGTTCTAAGTGTGTATTCGCATAATTTATTGAATCTGATCAAGGGATTCATAGGCTTTGCGTATATATTTAAATTATTTATTAATTAGATACTATGTTTGATGCTTCTTGTATTTTTTTGTGGTTATTCCTCTATCTACGGGCTAATGGCCTATATTTCCAACAATTATTTGTTACAATTTTAGGAATTTTAGCGTAAAATATAACCTCATTTTAATAAAACATCTTAATTTTAATTGTACTACTAATATATTAATTTTGATTTAGTCCTCTTCTCTTATGATATTGCTGTGCCCTGCCAGGGTCTGTAAAGAACTGTTACTAATTTATTCTTAACTTCTTTTTTACTCTATAGATGCAATAAAATACTGAAAACTAAATTGTTTTTGTGACGGGAGCTATGATGACTGGGATTGGCAGATCAAATCTTAACGAATTGTTGGCTTCCATAGATTTACCATTACTTTCACAAACATAGTGCAAAAAACACGATAATGTAGCTCAATGGTGGGAATTAGCTGCAAAAGACAGTGCAAGAGGCTGCTAAGGAAGAAGCTGCTGAGGCTATTGTTTGTGATGATGTCAAAGACAGCATTTTCATCCTCACCACCATAGCTGACTGATGTTGGTCTAAAAGATCGTAAAATAACAATGATTTACATCATTTATTTAAGAACATAATTAAGGTTGTTACAGTATCCTTGGTGCGCGACTCAGACTCGCACTTGCCTGGTTTAAGACTAAATTATATACGAAGGTACTAATAAATTAGTGTTTAAAAAATAATAATATAATAATTATTATTATGCAATATGCACACATAATACATCATAATTTAAGAAATAACATTGTATCTAATAAAATATTAGGAATTAAAACCGACTTTAATATTGATAATACACCTGTTTGTATTATATTGCACCTACTTATTATATGTACTCACAATGTATAATAAATATACTGCTTACAATCATGTTAAATTTAAATACCTATTTACAATAATACTAGTAACTCGAACGGATCAAAGTGATTAGTTAGACTATAGTGAGAGAAAATGCACTATTTCTAACCACATAGTCTCATGCTCTTCTGTGTGAGTGTAATTTTTGTTTGAACTTGACATCCCGTCCTAGGTGTTACGGCTCTTAACACTGCGCCAAGCAAAATAAGGGATCATCCGATTCTAGTTAGCATGATGAGACCACTATAAGTACTATTTTAGAGATGATGCACAGTACCCATACTGTAGGACTCAGACAAATTATGTACACAATAACATAATCATAAAACTTTAGGTGCGTGGTTATACTTGCCCTAAAATTAATTATCATCCATGCATATCATTAAGGTTGTCTGTGTGAGACCAAAACAGTTTTTGGTAAAAGGTTTGGTAGTGCATGTAGATGAACAACTTTAGACTCTCAGGTGGATGACGCCAGGCGGATTATGGCATGCAGGCAATATGCTAGACAGCACTGTGTAAGAAATTCGAACGACCCACTTAAATACTATCAACCAAATTATTGTGTGCACAGTGGTGTAACAGTAAATTAGTTAACCCACATTTTAGTATTTTGTTCATAGTTAATTTAACACAATTTTATTTGCATTAATGGATAACAATGAACTGTTGACATGGATACTCTCTTAGCAGCAGCAGAAGCAGAAATAAACGGTAATGTGCGAGGTGGGGCAATAAAAAATAAAGTTTGATTTGCAGTAATGGATAAATATGTGTCCACATCTCTTGGAGACTGCGAAGATGTTAACATTTCATATCCTCAGTAACTATACCAACAACTTACTCTTTTAACCGGGACCTGTACTGCTAGTGCAGTCCTGTTATTCAGCTGCTTGGGAAAGGGAACACAACAGATATAAAGGGGATCTGACCACAAATTACCTATCTCTATTGAGAGGTTTTAATCATACAATGTGGCTTGGTGACAACATTTACAATACAATCACAAGAAGAACAACTTAATAACAACATTTTAATTCACAGATGACTAGAAATTTTAGGAACCATTATAGAAAAACTAACAACAGAACAATAGAGTAGCCTTGCTCATAGCTTGACTTGCTTCAAAGCATCAAAACCCACTACACACAGACAACAAACTAATATAGTCACTAACATTTATTGTTAGATATGGGATATTAAAAATACACGGTAAATATACCATTTATAACAATGTAACAAAATAAAAAAACGACAGATTAAAATGAACCAACATTACGAAATATACACCTTGAAACTCTCCTTGCGAACAATTTATAAAATTAAGAAAATTGTGATACAATTATAACATTTCATGTCTGTTAAAATGTCTGTAAATCATTAGATTTGGAATTAAAACACAACATGCGACGTTATGTGTTAGGATATAGGTACAATAAATGGTAGCAAAGTTTTTGCCACATGGCCAAAAAAGTAATGCAAATTTGATATTCCATGGTTCAGTGCATTCTTGTTGATATTTAATATGGAAGACATATTAGGTGCCTAAAGATTGTCGTATCGCAAACCCAATTGTTCAATAGTGTGAAATATGAATTTCATAGCATTCATTGACGGATCTCTGAATAGTCACGAGGAAGACTTCACAATTGGTGGTTGTAAAATAGGATGAACCATTTATGTTTACTTCTCACCAGAATTTCTCTCCTACGATAAGTACCTTCCCGTTAACTAAACTGGTATGGTAGGACATGCCAAATCTCCACTATTTCTAAAGATGCTGTACACACATGCAATACACACGACAGAAAAATAACACTTAAATTGCTTTACTAGCGATACATCAAAAATTGATAAGAACAAAGCATTGTGTGCTTGTAACCGGATAAATTTCAGATTTACTTCGTTCGAGAACAAGAGATTTAACAGCACTTAACGATCTAGATGGTAAGAATTACCTCAAAAAATCAAGATCTGATTTAGACCCACGATTTCAAAATGGCTTTCAAAGATATTATAATAACCATAATAATATGGCATTGAACAGAGCGAGTGGTAAACAAATCACAAATGATGAATTGACAAGTAGGTTGATAAGTAGTTCCAACGACTAACTACGTTGGAACTTGATGGAAGAGCCTAGAACTAGGGATGTCTGTTTTTATACGATTATAAATTGCTGGTATCGATAAATAAAAACGTAAAACAATCGATACAATCGATCACATTAGATGTAATGAATAACTATTAACAGATAATAAGCGATAATTACGTATATTTTACACCATATTTATGGATATATTATTGAAATATTACATTAACTGTAGATTATTAACAGAATTAACAAAATGAAAATATTTACACTGTAGTAGTATTAGTAATAATAACTGTAGCACGATTATAGGGAATTTGTATATATTTTTATTGACTGTGTACAGTAATACACTGCCGAAAATGAAATTTCATTTAAACTACATCATGAAGTTGTCCATCTCCAAACTGAGACCTTGAGACAGCTCATTGACAATGAGTCACACCAACACATCGAAATGCACCCCACATATTTCAAGGCACTAAGGATTAGTATATAGTTTCGATTAATCGACATCGATAAAAAATTGCTACAAATATCGATTATTTTGACATTTCGTACCAACCCTATCCATAGATACAATCAAAGATGTTGTAATCACTCCGTTTAAATCATAGACAATCCTGGGGCTACCATAGATATAGGATCCAAATAACAGACCTACTACACTATCCAAATAGTTTTGCTCATAGAAAAGAACACACTCTCATCGAGACAGGAAACAAACCTACGAGCTGTACAATCCTTGCATAGGTACTCTACCCGAGCTTTTGGTCCCTTGACGGAAACTGTGCCTAAACGGAGTGATTACATTATCTTTGACTGTGCCTGAAAACCATGGAACTACTAGTAATCAATTATTTTACGTGGTTTTTATTAGTTCCATGGAAACTAACCTCTATGGTTACACTAACAAAAAACTTCGATGCCAGCCTCGATTCCACTCTAGAGCTACGAATTACGTAGTACTCTCTGTGGTCTGTGCTACGAATTTAAATACAGCATTTACACACCTTATGAAGAAATTCCACTAAAACATTAGCAAAGCATTCCATAACTAAACGCGTTAGCGACTGACCGTATTAGCAGTTTCATAATTATATACGTAAGTAGCGGCTCTTCGCTCCAGAGCCGTGTCAATCGTTTCATTAATTTGGTTCAATGACTGTGTTTCCTTCGAGGGTTCTCACATTAGGTACCACAGATTATGTAATACTAGCCGTGCCCCGCGGCTTCGCCCTCGTTTATCAAGATAAAAAGTAGCATATTGTGTTAATCCTAGCTATGTACATACCGAATTTTATCCCAGTCCGTTCAGCCGTTACAGCGTAAAGAGAATACGAACATACACACACTTATACATGTCGGGTATGGATTATTTCGGGCGTCATTTTCTTCATACATGGTGTGGGCGCATGTGGGTATCGTGCAAAATAACAATCCTTGAGGTTCACTCACTTGATTTTAATAATAACAACGATCTTATTAAAAAAAATCAACTGACACATATTAAACGGTAGGTAGTTTATAAAAAGAAACGGAGAGACAGTTCCGTGTAGTCGCCTTGAGTGACGTGAACGAAGTGAAGTCCGTCGTGCCACCGTCGGCTGACTATACACGACTCTGCCAAGACGCGGCGAAGTGAAGTTAGCACCGATCGACGCGCCTTCCGTTTCGATTAAAAATAACCGGATCCGACACGGCCGTCCTGCGCTGACACACGTCCTCGTGTGTTGAATCAATCTGAAACAATAATTTCCACGAGAGCAAAATACCGCTCGGCCCTTCCTCAAGCAAATATTTGGGAACTAATCTTCATCTTAATGACTAAGATTTTCAAAATAAAATATTCTCTCTTAAGACTTCTTTCATTGTTACTAACACAAACCTTTTTACTATCTTTTAAAAAACTGCAAGAGGAATATTGGAAATCACAACAATTGAGTATGCGTCAATTGAGCTTATTTATTTAAAAACTTCATGCACAAATACAATGTACAAAGGAGGACTTAATGCTACAGCATTTTCTGCCAGTCATCCTGCTATTTCAGGAGATATAGTACACAGTAATTAACTAGTAACATTTCTGAAACATGTCTGAGGCCAAGCAACAATGACAGACTCCGTTTATCATCAATCACCTTTAATCATTTGCTTTTTCGATCAACTTTATGTCATCAACTGAGTCTTTCATTTCGCGGTTACACACGCAAGGTCCAGCAAACGCATTTGCTCTTGATGCACTTCCACTAAGGAATGCCGAGTCGTCTCATGACTCTACGGTCTTCGCTACTAGGCAAGATCCGACTACACCACCCAGAGCTGCCGCCTACTGCTTACCCACGGACTACTCCAAGAAGCAGACGCCGATTTCCACCGGGCTACAGCTACGACACTCTGGTGCAGTCTCCGACCCACACAAAAAAACCCAGTAGGTATCCATAATCAGATCACAATCGCCAACTTTTCGTCTACGTCAGTTGTTACTTGACTTACAGGCATTTTCCTAACTCGATCGTGAGCATATTCGTAAATACGATTGCTAGTTAAAAACTTAAGGACATAGCTATAGTTATCACCATACAACACATCAACAATCGAAATGGACCTTTCGATTTAGCATCTAGTTTTGTTTGATTGCGTTTCTTATTCTCAATTAAAACAAATTTACCCACCGAAAATCTACCAACATCACCATTTCATTAACCAGTGAATCTATTCGCTAGTCTCTTTTATCAAAGAACACTCAGCGCCTAAATCATAACCGAATTTGTAACACGTACCGGATTGTGTGAATGTTCCTGATGGAGCCATGACCGCACATAGGTCGACTCGATGCTCTGCCGCTGGTGCCGCTGCTCCCTTAGACCCACCACTCGTAGTACAGCGACTAGCGATGTGGCCCGGCTCGTTGCACTTGTTGCACACCACCGAGTTGCTGTTGACCGACTGCCGCTGACCGGAACTCGATGTAGTAGCTGATGATGATGGTTTCTGGGTATCTGCCAGCATCTTACGGCATTCTGCTTGCTTGTGCCCGAGTTTTCCACAATAATGGCAGTTGACCTGATTTGGTGGCAATGGTTTCGACCTTTTCTCACTTCCAGAATCAATGCGTATGTCGGTAGTTGCTTTGCGTTTCTGGTAGGAGAACGCCTGGAGCTCTTGTTGTAGTTGTTGACGCGTAGTAACCTCTGTCGTAAATGCGATTCGTTGCAAACGGGTATCGATTTGCGCTAAATGAGCAATCACTGTCGACACCACAATCTGTTCCACATTTAAATCTTTCCAGCGGTTCATCAAGGACGCAACAAGTCGACTGGCATACGCAGCATGCGTCTCATTGTCTTTTGGTTTACCATTGTTTAAATTTATGAGGGTAGCTGCAGAAGTTTCGAGACACACAAATCGAGCCACAAAAAGTTCTTTGAACTGCGTCCACGTCATACCTGGATATGTAATATGCGCAAGCCACGTTGATGCCGATCCTTTCAACGCCTTACTGATGGTCATGATGAGCCGGCTACCTTCTACGGATTTTCCATCGAAGCACAAGTCGGCGGTTGCACACCACGAACGTGGATCAGAATCACGTTTTTCAGGGTTAAATTCCGGCAAAATGACTTCACTTTTATTGCTCGAGCTCTTCAGGACATCAATTAGCGCCTTCATTTGTTGATTTTGCATTTCAAACAATAACCGCCATTGCGAATCACTATCATTGTTTCCGGCTTCATTATCACCCGCGTTATTTGCACGATTAAATCCCACTTCTGATGTCGGGTATGGATTATTTCGGGCGTCATTTTCTTCATACATGGTGTGGGCGCATGTGGGTATCGTGCAAAATAACAATCCTTGAGGTTCACTCACTTGATTTTAATAATAACAACGATCTTATTAAAAAAAATCAACTGACACATATTAAACGGTAGGTAGTTTATAAAAAGAAACGGAGAGACAGTTCCGTGTTGTCGCCTTGAGTGACGTGAACGAAGTGAAGTCCGTCGTGCCACCGTCGGCTGACTATACACGACTCTGCCAAGACGCGGCGAAGTGAAGTTAGCACCGATCGACGCGCCTTCCGTTTCGATTAAAAATAACCGGATCCGACATACACATACTTTCGGATTTATAATATTAGTGAGATTATACTTACATAATACCTTTTTTTATTCGATAGTTACTTGCCGGTATAAAATACTTTAACATTATTTAGATTTCATAATAACAAGATTAATATTAGAAAATTCAATCAGGTTTAGGAAACATGAAGCGCGGCTTATTTGACGTTCTTTCTGTGACGTCAGAGTACATTATCTTCGTCACACGTGATGTTTTAGAGCTTTTTATTTTGGATGCCGCAAGTCAATAAAAAATCCAAATCATACAGAACCATATTTATTATAAAGGTGGTCTATATGTTTAATAAGTGGTTTGTTCAATAGAATCCCCACGTCTTTTGCAAACACAAAGTCCAAGTGGTTGAATTTAGGCCAGGAGCAGCCAGGTCGGACTTCTTCTAAAACTCCCGTCTTCTTTAGCTCCTCTGCTAACCTCATTATTTGCTGTGAACAAAAAACGCAATTTTAGGATTGTTTGAACTGCCCGTTGCCTTAGTTGGGCGAGTGTTCACTTTCTAAGCAGGGTTATTAGGTTCGATTCCCGGCGGGAACACAAGCTTTCTCCCGAAGGAAAAATTATGTTAAATTGTGAATGTTTCCGGCACCCACGACACAAGCCATCGAACTTAGTGTGGGGCTATGAGTGTGGAAGCGTTTATGTTATCTACACTAATATTATAAAGAGGAAAGATTTGTATTTATGTATGTAACAAATAAACATAAAAATACTTAACTAATTTCAAAAATTGATTGGCCGTTAGAAAGCTACATTATCACTGAGTAACAAAGGCTATATTTATTACTAGAAAAATTAAGATCTACTTTGAAATCCCAACTAAAACCAACCCAAGGTGTAAAAAAAATTCCATAAAATGTCTTCGCATGCACCGCGGAAAGTATTGGTGATAGAACAAAAAAAAAATCTACAATATAATTATAGACCATATCAATATTGCAAAAAACTTCGAGACCATATGTCCAACTATTGTAGTTATGTTATTGTAGTTATGCATACATATATAAATACATGTTATGCATACATATATACATTTTCACCCTCCACCCCCCATTTTTTGATCGCGATATAAATAACTAATATTCAAAAAGTTTTTAGTAAGGTATCAAAGTATTGGGCGACCATAAACGTGAAACAGGTAAAACACTTTCTAATCGTGGCATTGCAACACATGCCTGGTACAGTAGTGATTATGTAAAGTTACTTACAGACTTCTCCGTGAGTTGATCATTTTCACCATATAATAGACTGACGGGCACCCTCACGTTAGATAGGTTGTAAGGTTTTACGGCTCCCCATAGACCATCCTCCCATGATGTGAAAACACCTGAAAAAAATTCTATATTAGTCCCGAAATTTTAATACATCCGTAATTGGTGTGGTTGTATCTAGGGTTTCCACATCTGTAAGGGAAACAGGTGGTATAATCAAAATTTTGATAATACCCTCGATACTCTTGGCTTAGTTGGGTGGCGTTTTCCTTCTAAGCAGGGGTATGGGTTCGATTCCTGGCGGGAACACAAGTTTTCTCCCCATGGAAAATTTGTGTTTCTGGTTCTGGTAGTGATTGTGTGTTGAGGTGAATGTTTCCGCCACCCACGACACAAGTCATCGAACTTAGTGTGGGGCTGTGAGTGTGAAAGGGTTTATGTCTTATGTTTATGTTATTTACCCTATATGGAAAACGGCTTCACCACTTTTCACCAAACATAGCTAAGAACCCTCTCCATCAAGTCAAACAACACCTTTCAAACAAAAAAAAAACTAAATCAAAATAGGTCCAGCCATTACAGGAGCTATGATGCCCCGCAGACAGACAAACAGATTTACACTAAAAACTTTATAAAACAACAAATATTTTGTTGCCTATGTTTAGTGGACACTAATGAGTCCCAAAATCGATGTATTGGCAGATAAAATTGGTCACAAATTAATTATTTAAAAAAAGCGGGTTATTACATTATTATACCATTTTAAAAAATCCTCCATTCTGCCGCAGTTAGAACTGCCCGTTAGCTAAGTTGCGCATTCGCCTTTTAAGCAAGGGGTATCGGGTTCGATTACCGGTGGAAACACAATTTTCTGCCCAAGGGAAATTTGTGTTATTGGTTCTGGGTGAGATGTGAATACTTCTGTCAACCACAACAAAAGCGATCGATATAGTGTGGGGCTGTGAGTGTACCTGTGATGGCAATTTTCCCGAAATGCTCCAGTTGTCGCCATGACGCTGGCTGCATTCTAGCCATCGTAGTTTGTGACATCTCCTGGAATAGATAAACAGTAACCATGTTATATTCTATCACCAGGTGTGCCCTGGGGTCTATGTTTAGACTATCCACAGATGAAATTTAATCAAAATCCATCTAGCAGTTACAGAGAGATGTTTTTAAAATGTATCTTATTGCTATGGTTTAATTAAGTTTAAAAAAGGAGCCTATTTTTTCATCACAAATTAAAAAAATAACAAGCAAGTTAATTAATAGATATAGGATAATTATCCTTGGTTTATTTTAAAACAGATTTGGATCATCATCTTGACCAAACTTCATGATTGCTTCTATAGACATTTTAACAAACCATTTGCCATTGTAAAAATGCTCTTAATTAGTTAAGATAAGGTTCTATGTTTTTTGATTTTTGATACATTAAGTTCTTCTCACCCAGTCATTCTGTTCATAATCCTCGCCGACAAGTGAGTAAACTACAGAGAGACAGACATCCACTCGTGACCGAGCCGGACACAAACTGCCAAAGATGAAGTCAAGCAGCACAGGACTGGGGGCCATTGACATCATGCCCCTTTCGCGCATGGTTTGCTGGAATAAAATATAAAAATTGTTAAACAAAAATCCAAACAATATTGGGCACGACAGTGTATTCCTTATTTTTATTACAATCTAGATAAAATGAAGAGAATAAGAAACTTAAATTTAACTTATTCTGCTAGACTAAAATACCAAGAGTGTGTCCACTTTTTTTACTGTCTCTATCTAACGCAAAGACACTTTGTATACTTTATGAGCAGCAGATAAAACTTTAAAACATTATAATACACTAATAAAATGTGGTAAACAAAAACAAGCTAAATATATTCCAACGCATTCTCACTTAGTGTTAGTTACATCGCATACATAAGCACAAATTTTCCTTTGGGAGAAAATTTGAATTACCTCAGGAATCGAACCCAATACCTTCTTCTTCTTAGAAGACAATCGCTCAGCCAACAACGTCAACAGGCAATTCCAATATAAGCCCACAGTAGAGATAAATATGGCTTAAATAGGGTTCTGTTCCTAAAAAGGAAACAAGATATGTTTTATGATCACTTTATTGTTTATCTGTCTAGCATATCCCTTTTTCTCAGAAACGCATAAAGATATTAAGTTGATGTCAATTAATAACCATCATAATTAAGCTACAAATACAAAGATCTCGGCATTCCACTCGTAACCACAAAAGCAACAATATTTGCTTGCCTAACTATCATTCCTACTTGTCTTCCAGACAACCTTTAGATAGAGAAGATTTTAAATAATTCGGTGAAACAGGGGTATAAATACAAGTTTAGAAATATATATACATATATAAATATATAGTAAGGTATAAACTAAATAAATTCTATAAGGCAATACTAATAAATACATATGTTTACAATATAATAATTTTGACGATTCAGTTGGCGCAGTGGACAGGTGTCGATTCCCGGCAGGAGCACAAATTCCTTCCCAAGGGATAATTGTGCTTCTGGTTCTGGGTGTAATGTGTGTGTGATGTGAATGTTTCCGGCACCCACGGTACAAGTCTTTGAACTTAGTGTGGGGCTGTGAGTGTGAATGCGTTTGTTTAAAAAAAAATAATAATAATAATGATATTTTTTACAGCTTGAATCATATTATGAAATATAAGTAGCACAACACATTTCTTTGCTTAGGTTATATTTACATTGTTCAGTTCCCTTGCCTATTCATAATTATAAT
Organism: Lomographa bimaculata; assembly: GCA_948107665.1. NCBI lineage: Eukaryota > Metazoa > Arthropoda > Insecta > Lepidoptera > Geometridae > Lomographa > Lomographa bimaculata. The sequence goes on along the minus strand of OX403602.1, from coordinate 3,812,596 downwards.
ATGTATACAAATGATTATGCAAAACAAACAATTCTTCAGTAGAGAGCATTGAATCCTCAGGTCTCTACACAGATACCTAGGAATGATTGGTTATCAAAATCTTTAGATGAAAAGCATCATTATACAGTCCATTGGATCTTACTGAAAGACTCACCGCAAATCAAATGTAACAGCTTTACCACTGGATCAGTTATGCCAGCACCCTAAAACAACACTCTGTTATTTTAAGGAGCTGGGGTGGATGCAGTAGTACCTGGCAGAGAGAAAAGCACAATATATCCCAAGCGGGATATCAGTGCAGGCATGGCTCCCACAATGAATATGAATAAGGATCTTACCGGAACATTGATAGTCTTCAGCAGCATAGTAGCTAACGACCTGACATTATCAAGGTACACTGCTGGAGCGAGAGCCACAAACGCGATGATCTTATCATTGTATTCAGGTCGCTGGGACATCATGGAGAAGAAACCTGTGGTGCCCATCGAATACCCGATGTACAGGACCTTATGGAGACCAGTTATGTTGAGGACCTTGTCTATCATTGAGGGGATGTCGTATTTCCCATGTTCGTGGACACTGAAATGAGATGAATGTTTTTAACTTTCTGGGTGTGATCAGTAAATTATCAATGATCACTGGCTGACTGAGTGTGAGTGATGTATTCAGTATTCAGTACTTTATTGCAACTATAAAGTTTTTTTTTATTTTTTTTTATTTGTGACAGGCTAGTGTTTGACCACTATCTCACCTGATGGTAAGTGACGATGTGATCGAAGCTGGTAAACACACTAGACCTGGAATACGCAGGCTCTCAAGGATAACTGCCGGAACACCGTATATGGCTTGGCAGCAGACTTTCAACTTGATGGTGGTAAGCTACTTTGGTAGCAAGCCAGGCGAGCAACTCACAAAATGCTCTACCACCTCTCTACTATAAACTATAAAGTAATTACAAAGATGTTATAATAAAATTGGTTAACAGTTCTTTATAGACCCTGGTAGTTGATTGTTTGTTGATAGCTGATTGTTTCACCACCCACTACACCAATCACATGCAGGATGGAAACTAAAAAGAATTACCTGTACTCCCAGAAGGCTGGATCACGTTTTGTCAAGTTTGTATGGGATGAGTAGATATTGCCTCTGTAGTTGCCCAGCCACACATCGTATCCCGCATCTGCTAGGAGGTATGCTGCAATTAAAAGAACAATTAAATTCTGCAATCTGGTGTTCACAAAAGTATCAGTTAGAGTATTATTGAGTATCTTTCGAGTGTTCAAGATACAAGGTAGTAAGTGATATTTCTACAAGTAAAATATTAAAGGTCTTCAGGGTTGCAACAATCCATAGGCTGCTATCATCTCCCGTATAGATATAAGAATAATGCCTATGAAAGAGTTCTATGTAGAATGTACTAGCATGTAGATATTAACAAGCCAAGCAACTCACTTATCAAATGAACCAAGCTTTCTATTCCACAAGCGTATGGCGAGTACGAGCTGATGATTCAAATTCATACTGAATCTCACCTATTTCACATTACGTTTAATTATCTGATGGATAGTCAGTTTGAGAACGGCAATCATAAATATTTTTCCTGCTTCTATCTCGAATTTATAAAATCAAGGAGACAAATCATAGTGATTATTTTTGTTTTTATATGAGTTTTAGAAATGACAGTAACAATCCTGAGTTTAAAAGTTCCTCTATGGTCCTGACAGACAGTGACAATGGCAGATCCTATCGGAAAATCGTAAACGTTAAAATCCATCACGGGGTTATGCCGCGATAGTGAAAAATGGCGTTGTTGATTTGTTTAAAAGGTTTTTTATAAATAATTTTTAATTTGTTTTAATTGCGCTCCTACCTATACGCGATTGGCAGAATTATGGTGCGACAGAAAGAAGAAGTTGAAGTTGAAGTTAAAGTTTAAAAGGTTGTACGGCCACCTTTCAAAGATATGCCAAAGTATAGAGGACATTAATACAAACAATAAATGATATGTGATATATGTAATTAAACGCATCCAAAGCTTTAAAAAACCGACTTCAACGCTTATATTTTGGTTTTGGCTGGATCGATTTCGATAATATTCGATATGGGACCACCTCTGAAGTATAATCTAACCAAACAAAAAAAAAACATTAAAATCGATTTTAGATTGGCGGAGATACCGTGTAACATATTCATACAAAAAATAATCATACAGTCGAATTGAGAACCTCCTTTTTTGAAGTTGGTTGAAAATATAATACACATACGAACTCTATCTATCTATCTATACGAACAACCGAATCTATTTTGTCTACATACTGATAGATAATCACTTGCAAGGACTATAGGCCAATATTGTTCATATTATTATTAAAACTATCGTGAGTCGTATTCATGTTGTTTCTCGATTAAATAAAGAATATTATTCATGTTTAGTGAAAGAGCGAACTGTTGGATGCTGCAGATGCTGTGCGCATATCATGTGTATAGTGTGGTTTATGGGATGGACGCAGCATCAAGAGGTATAATTAAGCTCTTCCTTCTGCTGCCTTTTTGGACAATATTTTTTGTAATACTGAGGATGAGGATGACAGATACACAAACACATATTAAGTAATACTAACCACCTCCATTTACACACATGGTGATTGATGTACCTTATACGCGCAACTAGTTTTCTGTTAATACCTTATAATTTGATAACAATATTTTTTATCATAATTGGAATAATTCAACCACAAATAGATGTTTCATAACTTGTGAGTGACTACTTAAAACATAATCATTAAGTATCTATTGGCACTTGTGTCATACATTATTTTATTTGACTCACGAACAGTCTGGCGAAAAGATATAGGTTTTTGTTAACGCACCATTATAGGGTATCCAAGATACCGGCAATGCCTAGTTTTGGGCCCATTGGAATTACTGTATAATCAATGTGCTGAAGTCAATAAATTTCATTTCATTTCAATAAGTTAATGTATAATAATTGTTGATTATTGACCGTTATCGTTAATACTAAGTAAACGTGCTAACGTGTAGGCAAATCATACAAAGTCGCCTTCGCTTTAAAACTCCAATAGGAGTTCTAGTAAAGTTTCTACCATTTTACTAGGGCATGACTTAACTATAATTGGACTCTTGACTCTTTTACATGACTTTGACTGTGACTAGGACTTTTAATATGAAATACAATTAAAATATAATATGATTAGGTACTTGACACAGGCTAAATGCACAAAATTACGAAGCCAAAATTAAGAGAGAAAAAAATCTGACTACGTTGCGAGTAAGTCCAATATTCGAGCTCTCTTTGTATTTTTAGTATTAAAAAAAATGAGGACAAAGACATAATCAGTATGTACAAGTATGTTTTGTTAGAGCGATGCTTTTTTGCTGGTGAAACTGTAAGCATACGAATATCTCACCTAAGCTCCTCTCAGGGCCCATGATGACGAAGTCTCCGCTGCTCCCTACTAGCCCATGCTGTATGAAGACTGCCTTCTTTCCCTTGCCACCGAAGTCTGTGCGCCTCGCCTTCCGCCTCCCGGATGGAATTCTGTGCATCTGCAGGGAGTAGCCATCAGCGGTGGTGGTACGGTGCTTCTCTGAAGGGTAGCCCGCCGCGGCTATCAGTTTCGGCTAAGGATTTAAGATGATGTTTTAAACTACTTATCAAATGGTAACTGTTATAAAATAAAACTATGCGTGTGGTTACAACATCACCGCAAGGGACTCTGATGTAAATATATCAAATTAAGTTTTTTGTAAGCTTTATATTCCTAAGTACTATTTTAAAATATATTTAATTACTTGTGATAGGCTAGCGTTGTCCCTAATCAGCTGGCAGCCATACACCTGAAATGAATGGCTCTGAAGGAATACTGCTAGCCATAGATAGATATGACAGATTTGACTTGATGGTAAAAAAAAATGTGTGTGTGTGTGTGTGAGTGCGTGTGTGGGGTGTCTACCCCCCACACACACAGTAGTATGTAATGCCGACTAAATAAACGACCAGTAAAGAAAACATGAAACTATAGTTCCATTTTAGCCAATAAATCTACTAGATAATAAATAATTAAACGCAAGCAAAGCTTTAAATAATTAAACGCAAGCAAAGCTTAAAAAACCTACTTCACCGCTATATCGTCGGAACTTTGATCAGATTAGATGTACTAAACACGCATTATTGACGATATTTCAAGAACTACTGATCAGGTCTTGATCAAATTTTAATGGGACCAATTGGAAAGTGAACTCTGTCAAACAAAAAATAAATTCGAAATAGGTTCACGTGGAACAAAGATATGAGGTAACACAAATAAAAAATATATACAGTCAACTTGAGTCCCTCCTCCTTTTTTGGGAAGTCGGTAGAAAACTTGCAAACATACACCTTATAAATTGAAATAGCACAATAAAATATAACTTCTATCTTAGGCGAAGCCGCATGGCAACTGCTGTATTTAACTAGTCGTTCCCACCGAACTAATATCTCGCGCCTACGTGTTGCCTGTTAAAGAAAAAACTTTTGAGGCTAATTGTTTATACATAACCTTTTTTTCCATAATAATTGTTTGATTTCGATGTGGTTATTGGCCAACCAAATTGTTATTTTTCTATAAATAAACTTCCTTTTATAAAAAAAAATGGGTTTCATTCCTTCCTTTTATAAAAACAGCTTCATACTCTACTTGTTAAGCTCTTTTTAACGATAACACAGGCAGAAAAAAGAATGTTGCTCGCCACGGACGTGTATGGATACCCCTATTATTTTCATTTATTTATATCATTTTAATTCCCGTTTCTGGCTTTAGGCTACAGCTTTATATATTCTCTGAGAATTTGAAGTTATTCGTTTGTATGGTTCAACCGTTAGATGCCTCTGACAGACGTACGGACAAAGTACTGAACCCAGGTCAACTTAGCGATCTCGCTTCGCTCGATAAATAAATAATTAATATTAAACAGTCAACCCTGTACGTATTTAATTATGTTGCAATTTTCTGCCATTTGATTGGAACTGCAAACATCTGCAATATGCAAAGATAATTGGTATTTGACGTATTGAGGTGGTCAGGTCTGGCTAACCGTGAACTTAATATTTGTTACGGTAGGCTATTAAACGACTATAAAGTATATATCCATTTTAAAACGATTACTTAACACATTTCCATTAAGTAGGTGGTTTATGTAATTGCTATGCGGTGAAAAGTTAGCGTTGAGTGGAGGATGCGTCTCTTGCTTTGTCGCGATGAGTAAAGTATCTTACTATTAAAGTTTTCATGAGAATAAAACATTATAATATTATTGAATTACGGCTATCACTCACGTCACTTCTTCGAAGAAGAGCATCGTACATGCTCGAAATGTATGTCGACAATATCGATCAAATGACGTGAGTAAAGTATCTTTGCCTGCTTTCCTATAAGAACCGTGCATTTTTTAAACAGACTCCAAATAAAGGAGGAGGTTCTTAATTCGACTGTATCTATTTTTAATTTTTTATGTGTTACCTCAGAATTTTATCTTGGTTGAATCGATTTTGATGATCTTTTTTATTTAATTTCTGGTGCGTCCTATGTAGTCCCATTCAAATTTTTATCAACATCTGACGAGTAGTCTTTCTCAATAATGTGTATTTAACTCTTTTAAAGAGTTCCGAAAGCAATTTTTTTTTTTTTTTTTTTACTTCTAGAGTACTTCTTACAAAGTGCCCTATTATAATTACAATCTAGCCAAACTATGGCTAATCAGTAATTTAACTTTAACTTAAACTGCTACAATGCTTAACTAAGAATGTGTCCATTAACACTTTTCTTATTGTCTCTATTTAAGGGTAATACACTTTGTTCATGTGTTCTTTTGCAGCACTCTCACTATATATTACACTGATATATATTAAAATTACACAATTTCAAATGGTTTAGTTCTTTTAAGTCTACTCATTAAGTCTGTAACGTCAAGGAGCTGGATTGCCTCGACATTAACGTGATGATGAAGTCTATATTGGTGAGCTTCTGCGTATGTATTTATTACTTTTTCAACGATCTCTATCTTAAGGTCCCTATGAAGATCGTCATTTCTGACGTACCAGGGAGCGTTGACAATTTCCCTTAGTACTTTGTTTTGAAAGCGTTGGATAATCATTTTATTGTTCTGTTTGGTACAGCCCCAAAGCTGTATACCATAAGTCCAAACAGGCATAAGGACTTGTTTGTACAGCAATATCTTATTATGTGTTGACAACATAGAATGTCTTCCAAGCAACCAATACATTCTTTTGTATCGCATTTCTAACTCATCCTTTTTTTTCTTGACGTGTGCTTTCCAGCGTAGCTTTGCGTCAAGAGTGATGCCAAGATATTTGGCTGTGTTTTCATATGGGACTAATTTACCATTAATATACACAGGGCAGTAATGGTGTTTTTTGTTACTAAAGTCAATGTGAATTGAATTAGTTTCATTGAGTTTGATTCTCCATTTTTCTGTCCATTCACAGACTTGATTAACAGCCATTTGGACTTTGTCTACTGCTTCTTTATGGGTGCTTCCTACGGCCATAATAGCAGTATCATCAGGAATCCGAAAGCAATGATATCGGTTTTATAAGCTTAAGTTTAAATTATTTAGATAATAATGCTCTCAGAATAGACATCTCTTTACATGGGGGTGCTTCGTGCCAAGTCCGTCACCGTTGCCATTGTGGTGATTCAGTATATCGATAGAGCCCCCGCGGACTATCATAATCCTGCAGCAGGAGTGCAAGTCGCTTTCCTGATAGAATGTAGTAATTACTTATTACTCAGATCGCGATAGCAGCGTTATAAAACTAATCTTGTATCTTCTCTTATTTTTACCGACTTCGAAAAAAGAGGAGGTACTGATGATGTATTTTTTTTATGTAAGTTCAACGATTTTCCCCATTTGTGGACCGATCAAAATCAAAGTTCTCAAAATTCTTTTTTGTTTGGTAGATTACACTTCAGAGTCGGTTCCATATAAATTTTATCGAAATTGATCAAGCCAAAATCAAAATACAAGCGGTGACGTTGATTTTTAAGCTTTGCTTACGTTTTAATTACATGACTTGCAACTGTAACAATTACACCCCATTCACTAAGTTCAAACTAAGTTTGACTTGTATCACGAGTGCCGGAAACACATACATAATATATAACCAGAAACAAAACAAACAAACAAACAAACAAACGCATTCACACTCACAGCCCTACACTAAGTTCAAAGACTTGTATCGTGGGGCCGGAAACATTTACATATCACACACACAAATACACCCAGAACCAGAAGCACAAATATCCCTTGGGAAGGAATTTGTGCTCCTGCCGGGAATCGAACCCAGGACCCACGGCGCAGAGGGCGGAGAACTGTCTACTGCGCCAACTGGGTCGTCAAACAGTAAATAATCTTGGGAGGAAATGTATGTTCTCACCGGGAATCGAACCCAGCATCCGCAGCGTAGAAGGCTAACACGCACCACGCCAAACGGCAGTTCGATCTAAAATGAAGACGTCACTACAAACCACAGCTTGACTTATAAGCATAAGACTCAAAAATAAAGCCCACTACCAGAAGCAAGACTGACCATCATGCTTACGGCTTCGTAACGTTATGCCAAATAATACCGAGAAGAAAATGACAATATAGGCAATGGGCCTGCAGACTAATCTATATATATAAAAATCAATGCCACTTTTCGTTGTTATTTTATAACTCAAGAACGAGCTCACCTATCCAAACCAAATGTTTAGGCTTTGTTCGGACTATTTAGTAGATGGTTTATGTGAAGTTTGCACAAAATCGGTCGAGCGGTTCTTCATTTATCACACCCGGGCGAAGCCGGGGCGGATCGCTAGTTATTTATAAAAACCGTAAGTTCATTAGCTATTTTCTAAGAATTCTATTTCATTGCATAGGTAACCTAATATAACAAATCCATACAAGGAAAAGTAAGTGTCCTGAACTGGTCGATCCTTCGCATTCAAGTCGATATCGTTATTTCGAATTATCTGAGAATCCAGGCTAGGTCGAGGTAATCTAGGAGCTTAAGACCTAGGTCAATGCTAAGCACTTGAATACCTACTTTAAGTAACTTAAACACCTTGCTGATACACTGCAATTTACACCGTTGCTAAGTGTTTAATATTGCAGGCCACTATTTGAAGTTCTTTTTTAGATTAGAATCGTGACATCAGATATTTGTTTTTAATGCAATATGAATATTCCTATTGCACTAAAAACAAAGATCTGCATATAATCTTATGCATATGTATAAGATTTTAAAATAGTACAAGTAACTTTTTAATATTTTATAGATATAGAATTAGATCAATAATATATATTTTTTTAATTTAGATGTTTTTAAAAAAAATTGATAAAAAGTGATAAAAAAACATGTAGTAACATTTTTTTTAGACGTGATATGTAAGACCGATGTCTATACATAATACTCGGTTTTTTGTTTTTGGTAGAATGTGTTTGAATTTGTAGCCTCAGAAAGCTAGTGTCGAGTAGAAACAGTTTTTTACATCGGTCATGCAGTAATAGATGGCGCTGATAGTTTCTTAGACCCGGTTTTTCTAATGCAGTTTGGGAACCGAGCATTTCTCGGATCTGGAACGTTGATAAATCGATCCCTTGGGCCAAAAAACCCTTATCTGTAACTTTCATGAAAATCGTTGGAGCCGTTTCCGAGATCCTGATTACACACACACACATATATATATATATACAAGAATTGCTCGTTTAAAGATATTAGATTGAAGAAAAACTAACATGGATGGTCTTTATTAGTGCAACAAAAGCCAAAACAACAATTATTAGAATTATTGTCTGTCTGTCTGTATGTTTGTATGTGCATCCCGCAAAAACTACTGTATGGAATTGAATTAATTTTTCACCGATGTATTGCTAGAGTAGATATTAAAATATAGGCTTTTTACAGCAGAAAAATATCATATTCTCACTGCTTTAAATTTAATATTTCCCGGATCTTACGCTCTGTAGAAACTATTACCCGGGTCTCTGAAATTATTAAACAGATTTTTATACGGTTACAAGTCGATTGCTGAAGCTTTTTCTGAAATAAACTTTATTTTATTGCATTTGGATGTTGGAAAGAAAAGTTATCATCATTTATAGATCAATGATAAGTCGCCGAGATATCTGTTCAGTAGCGAATTTTGGAACAAATACTACCAGGGGACAAAGTCGCGGGCAGAAGCTAGTATATTACACTAAAACAAACACGTGGACGTATTGAGGATAACAAGAGAAAGGCGCCTGCATTTTTTAATACAATCATAATAGACTACGTTTTTGTATAACAACATAATTGTCTAGAACACAAGGTCGCATAACTTAGATGTAAAAACGTAAACAATGGAAGTGTATCAATTCCCATCACGTCTATTCTGATTATGTCATAAAGATGCGCGCTGGGCGTTCTCCGCGAATTTTAAATTTCGAATTGATGTCACGCACGACCGTTATGGATGAATATATTTCCTTGAACGCACACATAATAACGATTGTGTTTATTTTTAAATTATTTCAACAAAAGAAGGATAATCTACCAAGTAAACAATGCCTATATTTTACCCGACTGCGCGACGCGAAGGAAGGTAAAGTGTTTATCAGCCTATGTATGTATGTTGGCCGATTTTGATAATACTTACGTCAATCAATGTGTCTTCGTCTTTTGTTTTATTTCTTTTATTACTTTCAGAAAACGTTGTGATTCTTCGAATATTTATGTGTAATAAATAATAGAGGATTGTTAACTATTAATAGTTAACAATCCACTATCACAATCTACTAGAAAACGTTTAAGTTTAGGTAAACAATACAAAGTTAAAAAACGTCATTTTCGCTTTCACTTCAAATACTAGATGTTCTACTAAGTCTAGTAAAGTCTCTACCACTTTACCAGGGCTTGACTATGATTGGACCATGTCACTTTTACTTGACTATGAGTTGTGACTAGGACTATATTTATGAATACTTAAATAATTTTCATCACTTAACGCTCTGGCTAAATGCACAAAGAATGCGGAGCCAAAGTAAAAAACATTTTATGGTTTTATCCGTTAAACATATTGAGATAGGAAACAAACCTACGGCTGTTGAACCATACATAATAAACAAATGCAAGCTGACTCGGGCTGACGCCATTGTGTTGTCGAGCGGAAGCGGAATCGATGTACGCCATCGATTCACACTTGGTCAGTTTTATAAGAGTTTCTTATAATAAACAACTAATTAATTAAAGAAACAACGTAAAGGAGTAAAGTATAATTTTAATCATGCTAAAATACCACATAATTATTTATTTTATTTATTTGGAAAACCAAACAGCCTTCTTACAAAATAAGTCAAAAACGTGAGAAAGAGAGCACCTTTTTTTTCTGTTTGATAATGCCTCGCACTTCCTTACACAGTCAGGGGTGAAGGAAGGGGGAGTGTGGGCCAACATAGGTTATCACTTATATAAACACATCGGTAAAGGTATACGAAAAAAAATTAATAATAACCAATTAAATAATTATTGCTAAAACTAACAATATGACCATTTAAACTTACACAAAAAAAATAAATTAAAATAAATAAATAAAATAATTATTCTCTATTTAGTAATATTGTTAAGTTCATTAATAACCTGTTACAATAGAACTTCTTGCTGGGTTTTTATAATCACGTGTGAAGAGGTATATTAATTAATGATTATTGACCACTTGACCATCATGATCATATGTACTAATTAAGTGAACAATTAGAATTGACGAGCCTTTTGTTGCAAAGTTGCGGTAGTCATTATTGATGTGATTTTATTCGGTTTATTCCTATCATTTCTAAGAATAGTGATGTAACTAAACGATCGAATATTGTAGTATGACTCGATAGGCGTGATTAATCTATAAATTTCACAAATTCATTTCTCGTCTATAATCGACCGAGCGAGCAGAGCGAGAGAAGCGTCTCCGTTTCAGCTTGGGCAAAATTGCTTTAGTATGTCCGGCGGATTTCCGGTTGTTCTCCTCTACAGATCCCATTTCTCAACCGATTCTCGTGTAATTTTGAGAGCAGGTTTTAAATTCGATAATTATATAGTTTTTTTTTTTGTCGTATTTTTAGTTTTATTTTTAAATGGCGGATATATTGGGTATTGGCTGTTGAAAAGGTAAAAAGAAACATATTGCAGCTATTTTGAAAATACGTGAGGTCTCCATCTCACAGAACCACTGGTGTAGTATATAGTGTAGCAGTATATATATACAGTGTAATAATTGACCATTCAATAAATTTCAAAAAACAAAAATCGAGTCATATATAAATTAATATTAAATATTTATATATTGCTTAATAAATAAATATTCAATTCATATTGAACAATATCTAATAATTTATGTTTCATATATTGCTAAATATTGTATATATTTAGCATAGTCGATTTTGTAGATAATATCGATTTAATTGACTCGTTCCAATAATGAACTTAACAAAACCAGTAGTACCTAAAGTTAAATAAATAAAATGCACGGTCACACATAATACACATATATTTTTTTAATCAATAGGTATCCCACTAATATTATAAATCCCAAAGTTTGTGTGTAAGTGTGTAAGTACGTTTGTCTCTTCACGCTTTAACGGCTGAACGGATTTGGATGAAATTTGGAATGTACATAGCTTATACCTAGGATTAACACATAGGCTACTTTTTAACTTGATAATATCGGGCGAAGCCGCGGGGCACGGCTAGTATTCGTATAAATATAATAAGTGTTAAGGTACACCATCGTACCTGTTTGAAATATCTTTATGATCTCCCTTTGGTTGTCTGAAAGAAATCGCTTGAAGCGATAAGACCGCCTTTTGTGCTCCTATGTAAAATTTAAGATTTCTTTGTAATTGTTCTATTTTGGAGTGCAAATAAAGATTTTTTTCTATCTATCTATCTAATTTAAATAATTATTACTCTTGAATTTGTAACAAAGTTAAATGCTGTTTCTCCATGCACTAAAATTATTCACAACAAGTATTCGGCAAATTTTGAGTATTTTTGCCGACTATTGTAGCTTTAGTTAAAAGCACAAAAAACAACTGCTAGTATTTAGAGTGGCTACTTTTGAATAAATATTCAAAATAATTTGCATTTACGACGCTGCTAACTAGTCAGTAAATACTTTATTTTATTAACATGTTAATAAATTATGCACATTATTGTAAATATCAAAGTGTTTCTTCAATATTATATATAACCATATTTAACAAATAATTTATACAAATAAGATTTCAATGTCAGACATAAATCTGATATCCGCGATAACGTAACTGCAACACTTGAGTATTCTATTATTGAAAATTAAATAGAGCTCTTTAGCTGCGTCGATATATATACTTATACAATATGCTCAGATATTTTTCAGCTTTTTTATCGATATATTTACTACCTATCCTTATCAAAACCTACCTCTTCCTCCTTTCGAATGGCCATAGAGGAACTTTTCACAAAAAGGAGGAGGTACTCAAGTCGACTGTAGTTTTTTTTTTACGTGTGTTACCTCATAACTTCTTTCCACGTGAACCGATTTTGAAATTATTTTTTTTTAGATTGAAAGATGTTGCGCCCATTTTGATGATTATTTTATTATTTGAAAGCTGGTCAATAATGCGTGTTTAATACGTTAAATCTGATCAAGGTTCCGAAGATAAAGCGGTGAAGTCGGTTTTTTAAGTTTTGCTTGCGTTTAATTATTTAATATATGTATGTATGTTAATCCCATCGTAATAGGACACAAATCTACGGTTTAGCTATAAAATTCTTGTAAGATAATGACAATAATCTAAAAATAAAACCTAGAAATATGAAAATGGTGTTATTCGAACCTTTAAAAATAATTCTCATTAAAATCCTCATCACAACGACTTTTCACTGTATGCCGAGAACGTCAGCTTAGCTTTTTCGGACATAATGCGATCTCAAAACATGACCTGGAAAAGCAACTAATAGTGGGACATGATTATGCAGGGGAAGCGACCCAGGGGATGAATACCAGAGCATTGGTTGAATAGCATAATAGAGGCAACAGGGGAAATTCAACAACGAAGTATTGTATTAGCGAAGTCCGAGGAAAATGGAGATAAGTTACATTCGATCGCGATCCTCATCAGTGAGGGAACGACGGAGAAGAAATTCTTTGAAGAAAATGTCTCTGAAGTAATTATAATTATTATAATATAATTATTATTTACGACCTAACAACAAGACAAACTGTCAAACGTCATCCATATATGGTTGATATCCAGTTCACTCGAAGCGTTTCGCTTCTACGTTTATCATCCGTACTGCGAAGGAGTGGAACTCATTGCCCTCGTCTTTGTTCCGCGAAGGGTATAATCTGGGAGTCTTTAAGTCAAGAGTGAATAGGTACCTTCTAGGCAAGCATGCTTCGGCCGCATCATCACTTTCCATCAAGTGAGATTGTGATCAAATGCTTGCCTTTCAGGCATGAAAAAAATACGGATCTGTTTTTTTGTTATGGTTTCGCGCCCCGATACATTTATCACTGAGCAAATATTATGATAAATTATCATTATTACGATGCGGTAGTTAAATGGTGGTTGTCAGCGGTTAACAATGCATAGCTAGAGGATGATTGTGATGGTTCAATTAGACTTAGTTCCCACTGTACTCTATTTAGCTACTTAGTAGCTACGGATAAAAGCAAGAGCGAGTCTTGGGAGACTAAGGTCTTTTTATTTTTTATTTTTTTACGATAGGCAAGTGTTTGTCCACAATATCACCTGATGGAGCTGATGGAAAGCGAAGATGCGGGCGAAGATGTAGCACGCTTGCCTAGAAGGTACCTATTCACTCTTGACTTGAAGACTCCCAAATTATCCTGTTCGGGGAACAAAGACGAGGGCAATGAGTTCCACTACTTCGCTGTACGCTGGGAGTTTTATAATAAACATAAACGCTTTCACACTCAGCCCTATACTAAGTTCGATGTCTTGTGTCGTGGGTGCCGGTAACATTCACATCACACACACAATCACAACCAGAACCAGAAACACAAATGTTCCTTGGGGAGAAAACTTGTGTTTCCGCCGGGAATCGAACCCGATACTTCGAAGGCGAACGCTCACCCAACTAAGCTAACGGGCAGTTCTTTACAAAATTATAAAAAAAAAAATAAAAAAAATTTTTTTTTATATTTTTTTTTGTGTTGCATTGTCGATACCCTACCCCCCTTGTGGGGTATGGAGCGCTAATTCAAAGTAACCTTGTATATCTAATCAATATTACGGAACAGTAGGTAAGCAAATTAATTGAATTAGGCGACTAGGCGTTACTTTTTGGCAATCCATAAAGTTAATGTATCATGATTAGTCTTAATCCCGATAAGATTGTTAGGCTTCAAGCAGGATGCACCGCCCTCCCGCCCGTACGCCGTGAAAGTTAGTGTTATTAATGGCCTCGATTCTGATATACACTCACTAAATTAAATTTAAACTATTCCTGCCTTTTTTTAAATAGGAACAAAAGACAGAGATAGCATACTGCTGTGATCTCAAGTTAGTCAGAACTTAGATGTCTTAGATGCAAGCTTAGTCGAGTATGTGTTGTATTGGTGTTGACTAAAAACAAGCGCCTTTCTGCTTTTGCTGTTCATATTTTTATTGTTAAACTAGCGCGTCGACACTTAAATGCATGCTATCTCTGTCTTGTGTTTTATTTTGTAAGAGACAGGGATAGTTTAAATTTAATTTAGTGAGTGTACATCAGAATCGAGGCCATTGTCGCTCGCCTGATGAAAAGCGTCACGCTTGCCAATTACAGTTCATTGCTACCCAGAGTTATAGATCAAAATCCTGCGCGGCCAAGCACTGCGCAATCGTCACCCTATATATAATATAAATAATAGTCAATAGCCCTTATACTGCACTACTACTAATTTTTTCTGCACCTTCTCGGTTGACTGGCAGAAAAAGCTGTACAAGCATTAAGTCCTCCGTGTACATTTATATTGTGCAAAAGAATAAATAAATAAATATATTAGTTGTTAAACCTCCTGTACTTTCACTGGAAACGTTGCCCTTCAATCCAAAACACAGTAATGTTTGCACACTACCGTCTGGCAGTTGAATGTCATATGTCAGGCATAGATGCGTTGTGGGCAGTACCCCAGGCGGACTCTGGAAAATAATCCTACTACTTACTAGTAATATCGAGCCATACTTATTAGACTAAAGAAAGAAAGAAGCAAAAAATATTTATTTCGACACGTAGCGAAAATATAACACTTAAGCATATAACACTTATGCACTTATAATAACTTATCATAATGCATGCCGAAATGGGTTTGCCTCAGCACAAAAGTCAAGCACGAAACTCGACGCTGATTTTCAGGAAAAACAGCGGGTAATATATGAATTCGAGTAAATTTATTTACAAAAAAAACGATACTATACTTTCATAGTTTAAACCGCGGCCGCTTTACCTTAAATTAGGTCTATAGCGCTGTATTAAAACGAACGAACTAACGAACAAATATTGGTTCTGTTATTAGCTCCACGTAACTCTAAACGGTGCACGTGCGCGGCGCATCCTCTCGTGTGTAATAATGACAATTATCTTGTCTGTTTGGCTAGCTACTACCATTGTGCATATTTATATCTACAGTATTAAGTAGAAGCTTCCTAAAAATTATAACGTTTCGCATGAACATCATCACTTTCCATCAGGTGAGATTGTGGTCGAATGCTTGCCTATATTTCCTAAACTAAATTAAAATTATATACATCTATACAGCAAAGACCCAAGTTACCTACACGTCATCGAGCTTAAAATTAATGTTAGGTTACTCAGCCCACTACCAGATACGCCAATATGATTTGAAGAAACATGGCGCGCTCCTCGAGAGCATGGAATTTTAGTTGCAACTGATCTTATGATCAGATGGGAACAACTGCTATGATCGGTTAATGTGAAAATCCGATACTATGATCCGTTGGGAAGTACCCCGTAAAGAATACTTTTTTATCGGTTTTGATTATTGGTTTGTTCCTATTTCAATGCTGTGATGTGAAGAATGACATGTTCATTCTTCTCTAGAGGTCTGAAATTAACCGTTTGGTACTCGGCGATATTTTTTTTATAATAAACTAGCGTTCCGCCCGGGTGTGATAAATGAAGAACCGCTCGACCGATTTTGTGAAAACTTCACATAAATCATCTACTAAATAGTCTGAACAAACCCTAAACATTTGGTTTGGATAGGTGAGCCCGTTCTTGAGTTATAAAATTACAACGATAAGTGGCATTGATTTTTATATATACAGATTATCTATAGAGGAAATTTTGTGAGGAAGTGTGTTGTTCATTACTAGCCATGGGCCAAAAGGAAATCCCTGGAACTAGCCAGCTAGGAAATCCCATCGAGTACTTGACTGGTTCATACATAAAAACTAAAGATATAGGTATACGAGTTATTCAAAAAGTACGAACCTTTTCAGAATTTCCATACATTGTGCCGACTTTTTGAGATTCATGTACATTTTGTGCCATTATATTGTTATTATCACTGAATCTGATAATAATAATATCAATATACAACCTATACCTTTTTGTTTATTCATTAGCAAACCTTTGAATCACACCTGATAGAAAGTGACGATGTAGACGAAGGTGGAGTACGCTTGCTTGGTAAATACCTATTTAGTTTTCTATTGAACATACCCAAATTGTACTTTTCGGTAACTACAGATGGAGGCAATCCGTTCCATTCTTTTGCTGTTCTATAAATAAAGGAAGGCGCGGAATGTTCCACGCTAATGAATTACTGATTAAAACCTATTAATTAAAGTTATTAAAACCTTTTAACTTCTAGGTAAGCATGTTCCATCTTCGGCGACATCGCCACTTACATTCAGTAATAAAAATAAATTAAATCGGTACCCTATATAAATGGATGCCTCAAACATAACAGAACAATATTCCGACTTCAAGTCGCAAGGTATCTTCTAAACAAGCGTGTTCCATCGTCGACCGCATCGTCGCTTACCATCGGGTGTGATAGTGATCAAACGCTTGCCTATATTTATTTATTTAATAATTTTGCACAAATCAGAGTACAGGATGGCCTAATGCCAAATAGCATTCTCTACCAGCCATCCTGCCCGTGAAACAAAAGCGGTGGGTATGCGGCAGAAACAAAACAACCGAATGTATTATAAATATTTTAGGATATAATTATATATATAAATAATATAACTGTATAAAAATAAACAACAAAAATAATCACGTGAGAAGGCCCTTTGACTGAAACTCTACGTAACCTCGCTGTCATCAACATTAACATAAAAGCATAAACTATAGAAAATTGAGGATTATGTTATAGTAATGGCCTTATATTTCAATGACTTCGGAAACGTATGCCAGGTCGTTGGAAACAATAAGACTCAATGGCTTACCTAGACCATATAAATATTCATAGCTTTTGTGAACAATTTATGTGCTTACTGCGGTTTAGTCGTAATTGCCGTGAAACACTTTAAATGAGTTTAATAATTTAAAGTAACAACTTGGACGAGTTTACTACAACCAGAACTTATAACTCCAAACTAAAAACGACTAGCCGACTTGAAACGAAAGGCAAGCTTGAAAAATCCGACTTCACCGCTTTATCTTCGGAACCCTTGATCAAATTAAATGAAATAAATACTCATTGTGAACAATAACTCAAAAACTACTGGTCATGATCAAATTGAAATTAAATTGAACCACATGAGAATCCAGCTTTGAAATAATAAAAGATTAATAAAAATAAGTTTACATAGAAAAAAGTTCTTGCATAGTTAAGACATAAAAATATACTGTCGAATTGAAAACCTCATCCATTATTTTATCCTCTAGTTCTCAATTCGACTGAATTTTTTTAAGTGTGTGTAATCTTGGAACTTTTTCGTAGATTAACCGATTTTGATTTTTTTGAAGTGAAAACTTCTTTAGCGGCGTTGTGCACTTTTTTGGGATGGGTAAAATATTATGTTAAACTCGCGTCAGGACACGTGACCTGATCGAAAATTCGTAAGACGGAAAATTCGTAATATGGAGAGAAAGTAATATCCCCCTCTCTTTTAACCGCGCGGCAAGTTTTCACTTCTGCCGGCACTCCCGAGTGCAACCCGTTGTTTTTTTTATTTAAGAACATGGTGCTTCCCGTGTGGTTCCAATTAAATGATAGATAGACGGGATCGGGTTTTTATCTATTTTGAAGTACTAGTGCTATTATTGATTTATAAATGCCGTGTTTTCGGTGCTAAAATTGCTACTGACAACTTCCCTACATTTCCGATGGTAAAATCCAAAACAAATCAATTATCCTTAAGAGCCTGTCATTCTAGACCTAGCGTGTTTACCATCCTCGGACACATAATTACCATAATGTCATTACTTACCATCAGATGAGATAGTGTAATGATAGGCTAGCGTTAGTAGCGTATCAGAGATTAAATTTTTAGGAATACCTACTTAACTTTAAAGAAATCGATTTTATTTAAATAGCAAGGGAAATAAGGTGACACACGAAACAATAGGATAAAAAGAATAATCAGTAGAAACTTAAACTTTCTGCTTTTCGGAAGTCGGATAAAGAGTACTCGACAAAACTAAATTATGAATTTCTTAGATTTTCAACCGACTTCAAAAGGGAGATTCTCAATTCGATTGTATTTTGTTTTATTTTATTTTTTGTTTGTATTTTACGCGTTATCTCCGCTAATTATAAATAGATTTTGACGATTTTTTTGGTAGAGTATACTTCGGAGGTGGTCCCATATAAATTTTATCGAAATCGGTCAAGCCAAAACCGAAATATAAGTGATGAAGTCGGTTTTTTAAGCTTTGCTTGCGTTTCAATTATGCTAATTGGTCTTTCCGTATTTTGTACGATTTGCCTACGTGATAGCCGCAGGTATTCCCGCGGAAAAATCTGTTATGTAGATAAGTAGGTCACGATTTCATCGTAAATAACTGTCATTAATCTCTGTGTTCTTTTATTTTTTACCGGTTTCCCAAAAAAGGAGGAGGTACTCAAGTCGAATGTATTTTTATTTTTATTTTTTTATGTTTGTTACCTCATAACTTCTCTCCACGTGAGCCGATTTCGAAAATTTATTTTTAGTTTGGAAGATGTTGCTTTCTAATTGGTCCCATTTAAATTTGATCAAGATCTGATTATCTAGTAGTGCTTGAAATATCGTCAATAATGTCTATTTTGTGGACTACTTTGACGATGTTCTCGTTTAACCGACTTCAAAAGTTACCTCATAACTTCTTTCGTTGTGAGCCGATTTTGATGATTATTTTTTTATTTGAAAGCTGGTGCTTTTCTTGTAGTCCCATTGAAATTTGATAAAGATCTGATCTCTAGTTTTTGAGTTATCGTCAATAATGCGTGTTTAATACATTAAATCTGATCAAGGTTCCGAAGATAAAGCGGTGAAGTCGGTTTTGCTTGCGTTTAATTATGTTCTTACCTAGATTTGAAATACCCGTTTGCTTAGTGGGGTGAGCGTTCACCTTCTAAGCAGAGGTATCGGGTTCGATTCCCGGCGGGAACACAGGTTTTATCCCCAAGGAACATTTTAAGTTTCTGGTTCTGGTGGTGATTGTGTGTGTGATGTGGATGTTTCCGGCACTCACGACACAAGTAATCGAACTTAGTGTGGGTTTGTGAGTGTGAAAGGTTTCCTTTTTTTCGTAGGTTCGAAATTGTTTTTAAAAAAATGTTAAGTTTATGTCAAATCATACTAATATCATAAATCCGAAAGTTTGTGTCTTGTGTGTAAGTATGTTTGTTCCCTCTTCACGCTGTAACGGCTGAACGAATTTGGATGATTTTTTTTTATTTGAAAATAAACCTGTAAAAACGGCTGCACCGATTTTCACCAATCATAGCTAAAAATACTCTTGATCAAGTTATCTTTCGAACATAATTTAAATGAAAGCAAAGCTTAAATAACCGACTTCACCGCTTATATTTTGGTTTTGGCTAGATCTATTTCGATAAAATTTATATGATACCACCTCTGAAGTATAATCTACCAAACATAAAAAGAATTTTAAGAATCGGTACACAAACAGGGGGGGGGAGAAATCGGTGAACATACATTAAAAAAAAATACATACAGTCGAACATAATACCTCCTTCTTTTTGAAGTCGGTAAAAAAATAATCAACATCAGTCCGATCGTACAATGCCACAGACAGACGAACTGATACACACTTCGAACTTATAACACCCCTCTTTTTCGACGAGGGTTAAAAATAGGAAATAATAGTATTAAATTTTAAATGGTCTTCCTCAAGAAGTTTACTAAACGAATGTATAATTTATCTTTTTTTATCACTTATTAACTAGCGTTTAGAGTACAATCTCACCTGATGACAAGTGATGATGTCGAGCATGGTAACATAACACGCTAACGGCTAAACCAAGAAAGAACTTAACTGAAATAATTAAACGCAAGCAAAGCTTAAAAAAACCGACTTCACCGCTTTATCTTTGGAACCTTGATCAGATTTCATGTATTTTATTTGACTATAACTCAAAAACTATAAAATCAAAGGTTGATCAAATTTCAATGGGACCACATGAAAAGCACCAGCTTCCAAATAAAAAAATAATCATCAAAATTGGCTCACAACGAAAGAAGTTATAAGGTAACATACATAAAAAAAAATACAGTTTACTTGAGTATCTCCTCCTTTTTTGGGAAGTCGGTAAAAAACTGCATCGCGACATCGTTATGTTCATATTCCACAAATAAGCATTAAGCGATTTGCTTCCACATTATTATGCGTTCCGCTAAGGAATGGAATTCCTTACCCGGTTTCTTTTATCCAAAATAGGCTAGTTTTGATCTCTATCTCATCGTAAGTAAGTAACGATGATGGGGCGCGTTTGCTTATTTTTAAAGTTTGCCTATTCACTCGATTGATACATTGGCTTAAGAGCAATAAATAATTAAACGCAAGCAAAGCTTAAAAAACCGACTTCACCGCTTTATCTTCGGAACTTTGATCAGATTTAATGTATTAACACGCATTATTGACCATAACTCAAAAACAACTGATCTGATCTTGATCAAATTGTCAATGGGACCACATGAAAAGCACCAGCTTTCAAATAAAAAAATATTCATCAAGATCGGCTTACAAAGAAGTTATGAGGTAACTTTTGAAGTCGGTTAAACGAGAACATCGTCAAAGTAGTCACAAAATAGGCATTTTTAACGATATTTCAAGAACTACTGATCAGATCTTGATCAAATTTTAATGGGACCAATTAGAAAGCAACATCTTCCAAACAATAAAAAAAATTTCGAAATCGGCTCACGTGGAGAGAAGTTATGAGGAAACACAGATAAAAAAAAACAGTCAACATGAGTACCTCCTCCTTTTTTGGGAAGTCGGTAAAAAAAGAGGTTAACGACGGGTTTAGACGATCTTGTTGTTCGTCAAAGTATATATAAGTACGTTATATAAAGTTAAATTATATTCCGTCAAACTATATCAAACGATACAACTACATTATTTTACAAAAATTTATAATATTTTTTATTACTTGATATTATTATTATTACTATATTAATTCAGATACTTATGACATTAAAATTTGTATGTAACAAAAAAATATAACATTGTTAACCGGCACACACTCACGCGTTATATGATTGCAATTTGAAGCTATACGCACGATGATAAAATCATTCACGACAGCTTTCAGAAAAAAAAAAAAAATAATTACATAAAACTTACCACTGACATGTAAACTTCTTTTTTAAGCAGCTGAGAATCACTTTGTAATATTGTATTGAAACACATTAATAATAAAATGTTGACTATAATATAATGCATTTTGATAACACACAAACAGGTTATCAGCGAATGGAAAAATCATAAAAAAATATTCATTAAATTTTAAAATAATCTTAAAGAATTTAATTATATATTTTTATTTGCTAGAATTTGAAGTTATTGATTTATTTTCTATAATATTTAAAAGCGGCAACACAATTCTAATTTCGAAATCCGCGCGTTCCACAGGAGTCTTGCTCTAAACACAAAACGCGCGATCGCTTCATGAGTTTTTATTACGAATATTACGATGCGTCTTGTCTCAATAGCTTGCGAGCTCGCGTGTTTTCATCCGGCCAATACTTATTGTAATAAAGGCAATACTTATACACAAATAATATACACGAGCCCGCTTGCTCAAGTCGCCTCGTAGTTCATTGTGTATAACTTGCCTTTAAGTTAACACCACAGCTATAACAATAGATATTATTGGAGACTTTGTCAATCCTGATTCCTTAGTATTATTTTTTTCATATGTATTTTTTTTTCAATTTTTAATTTTTAAATCTTTCTGATGTAATGATCTATCAGAGCGCCTGGTTGAGGCGACGGCGACGCGTGGTTTTTTTTATTTTTTTTATTTGTGACAGGCTAGTGTTTGACCACTATCTCACCTGATGGTAAGTGACGATGTGATCGAAGCTGGTGACATTAGACCTGGAATACGCAGGCTCTCAAGGATAACTGCTGATCAAAATGTTGGCACTTATTTGGCTCAACGTATTAGCATTGTAATTCAGAGAGGCAATGCCGCCAGCATGAAGGGAACGCTACCCACTGGTAGTGGGCTTGAGCACTTGAGTTACCTATAAGCTCGATGTCTTGTAGGTAACTTACGTCTTTACTGTAAATAGTTTTAGTTTAGTTTTTAGGAAATATAGGCAATTGGCTCGGATATACCATTGTTTTAAAAAAAAAACAAATATAATGCACATGTTGCTCTGGTATTCTTTATCTTGCTGCCTCAGCCAAAGTACCAGGGAAACATATACCATAAGGAGATGAAGAGAAGTTCACTAGCTAATGCTCATTCGTTCGAAACAAAAGCGTCCAGTTTGTAACAGCTATAAGACATTAAAAACGTTCAAAAGTTTTATATTCTAATTTTAAATATTATCACTTAACAAAAACGTTAGGTTAGATTGTAATTAACCCAAGGGCATAATAGGTATACCAATTCATTCTCATTTTATTGTATTTATCACATATAACATTAAGTATAATGACAATATAATTATCTTTGATCAATGACTCAACTTACTGACTCGTCTAGTTAAGCCTTTACGACGTTTGATGCGTCGTGTTACATATTTTAATTTTTAAAACTATTGTTTTGCACAATGCGAGGAAGGCTCTGCAAATGTGCACTGCATAAAAGATTCAACTTATATTATGATATATTATTTAAAACTCCTCATCAGTAATACGTTTCATGACTACTGATTGACTCTTATTCGCTGACTTTGCGCCGATTAAAAAAAAGGAGGAGGTTCTCAATTCGACGGTATTTTTTTATGTTAGTTACCTCAGACCTTTTTTCTAGATGAATCGATTTTTATGGTTTTTAGGGTTCCGTACCCAAAGGGTAAAAACGGGATCCTATTACTGAGACTTCGCTGTCCGTCCGTCCGTCTGTCACCAGGATTTATCTTAAGAACGGTGATAGCTAGACAGTTGAAATTTTCACAGATGATGTATTTCTATTGCCGCTATAACAACAAATACTAAAAATGAAATAAAATAAATATTTAAGGGGGGCTGCCATACAACAAACTTGATTTTTATAGATAATGGTACGTAATACTTCGTGCGCGAGTCCGACTCGCACTTGGCCGGTTTTTTTATGTATGTTGTTTATTTGAAAGCTAGTGCTTTCCATGCGGTCCCATAAAAATTTGATCAAGATCTGACCAGATATTCTCAATAATACGTAGTTACAATAATAATATCAATAATACTTTCCATGAGGTGAGATAGTGGTCAAATGCTTGCCTATTGAGCAAAAAAATAATAATTCATTTAATCTGATCAAAGGTTCCGAATATAAAGCGGTGAAGTCTGTTATTTTAAGCTTCGCTTGTGTTTAAATTATTTCCCATTCAAGTCTTACCAGCAATCAGTAGTAATAGAGATACATTCTTGAGAATTTTGCGACACCGGGGAATCCAGTCGTGGAAGTACCCCGTGATTTCCCTCTAACGCTTTGCTTCTATCATATAGAGAGTGTGGGGAAAGTGTCGAAGGAATCGTCCGGAGTAGGAACGTTAGGTATATAACATGGAATATGTTTATTTAGCACCAAAAACAAAACATAACATAAAATAGATACAACAGAAACAGCATACAAAGATAATCCTACTAATATTAAAAATCCGAAAGTTTGTGTGTAAGTGTGTAAGTATGTTTGTTCCCTCTTCACGCTTTAACGGCTGAGCGGATTTGAATGAAATTTTGAACGTACATAGATTATACCTAGGATTAACACATAGGCTACTTATTAGCTTGATAATAGCGAGCGAAGCCGCGAGGCACGGCTAGTATAAACATATAAGAAAGATAAGTGATCGAGCGAAGCCAAATCTCTAAGTTGAGCGAAGTCATCTGGCTCCGCTCGATCACTTAGTTAGATGGTTTATCACTTTATCCGTCCATCCGCCTGTCACAGATATCTAGCGTCTAAACCAATAACTTCAATTTTTTTTCAGAGAATATGTAAACAGGGCCCAAAGCCGAAATGGCAATTTAAATGAAAATAATAATGCATCATATACGTAAGCGGGGAGCCAAATATTTTTTTATTTCTTTATCTACCTTAGGGGGGGTATCGTTGAAAAAAAGCTCTGCAAGAAGAGTACGAAACCGGTTTAAAAATATCCGGACGGACGGACAAACTAATAGCTGAGCCACCTCAATTTAGAGATCTCGCTTCGCTCGATCAATTATATGTGATAATAGAACACCGTCAATGTATGAACAGACATAAGGGGCATTAATTACGTAAGGTAATTTTGGCGATTTTTCGACCCCCTTGGTGAGATGTCGTGAGATTTTGCTCAACCCCCTCCTCCCACCCTACCCTCACGTGAGATTTTTCAAAATGCATATATTTAATGTAAATAAGTTAATCTGTGCTTGATTGCGTTGAATTTATTAAACACACATTTTGTTTAATTCTTTTTATTTAAGACTTACCCCTACTAAATAACTACATATATGATTTAGCCATATTTAAAAATACGTTATATTTGCTGAGACACCCCCTCTCCCCCACGTGAGATTGGGTAAGGATCGGCACGACCCCCCCCCCCCCTCCTTAACTCCTCACTTAATTAATGGACGCCCCCTAAGAACTATATCACCCCTTTGTTCATAGTGAGAATAGTTTCTATATAACCAACTTTAAATCGTTTTAGAAAAAGAAAGAAAGAAAAATCTTTTTATTTGGACAAAAACTTAACTAATTTGTAACACTCCATGTACTTATAACTATCTATAGTAATATTAGGAACACTATTGTGTGTCAACACAGCATCTTATATTATAACTTGGCTCATACAGGTGGTTCATAAATAAACTATGCTGATCAGATATTTGTTGTGTACGGATAAACCCTAACTCCTAACTAGGTTGCCCTGTGTGTAGGATATCAGTGCTCTCCCGTCATCTCACAAATAGGTACTTTACTGTATAGTTTATTGTAGATCATTTAGGATCTATAATATCATTCAAAATGTAAACTGAGTAATGTAATGGTTGAGGCGACGCGTGATAAAAATGCTGGCACTAATTTGGCTCAACTTATTAGCATTGCAATTCAGAGAGGCAATGCCGCCAGCATGATGGGAACGCTATCCACTGGTAGTGGGCTTGAGCACTTGAGTTACCTATAAGCTCGATGTTTTGTAGGTAACTTAGTTAATAATAATAATAATAATAATAAACATTTATTGACATAAGTTTTTACATAAAATTTTATGAATCCATAGGCTCCTGAACTAGTGTTAGAACACTGTGTTTCAGGTGCCAGTGGCTTCTCCCAATAATAGTTCTTTGTGTATATCGTTTTAGTTTAGTTTTAGGAAATATAGGCAATTGGCCCGTAGATAGTCCGTAGTACTGAATATTATAAAATGTAAAATGATGAGAGAATTCTATAGATGATTTAATACCTACTCAATGAAACCCGATTTAACAGTTTGTTGCCTTTCTTGTTTTTATTTTTACAATATGGCGTCTCGTAGTCTCCATATTATTAAATAATAATAATTATGATTATTGACATGTTTTAAGTGACACTCGCAAATTAAGACAAATCCATTGACGTATCATCAAAATCGGCCCAATCTTTTGTTCTCTAGAACGACAAAGGAACAAACATACATAGGCGGATAAATCATTAAACTACTTTGCGTCCCGCAGTCGCGTAAAATACACCCTCAGTTTGGAGTCGACTCAAAGTCTAGGAAGTGGAAATAATAAACATACATGGTAAACATTATTGAGACATCTGTGGTATCAAAATAGGTAATAATCGCTGATTGACGCATCAATAGGCAAGCCACGTAATACTTACAGTATTAAAATAGTTTCAAGTATTTGTTTACCATTTCATGTCCTTGACAGCAAATTAGAATAATGATGAAGCACACTCGTTAAAATTTGAGATTTGTTACGGTGCACGAAAGTGGAATTTTTTTTGTCGGTTTTGTCTTATATTTCCAAAGTGAATAGGTATCTTCTAGGCAAGCATGTCAATCTTCGCCACATCATCACTTTCCATCAAGTGAGATAGTGGTCAAATGTTTTCAAAACTTTTTTTTATGCTGGATAGGCAAGCATTTGACCACTATCTCACCTGATGGAAAGTGACGATGCGGCCGAAGATGGGACATGCTTGCCTAGAAGGGCTAGAAGGGACCTATTCACTCTAGACTTGAAAACACCCAGATTGTACTGTTCAGGGAACTAAGACGCAGGCAATGTGTTCCACACCTTCGCTGTACGGATGATAAACGTATAAGCGAAACGCTTCGAGGGAACTGGAGGTATGAGGACAACTGTTTGTCTTGTTGTTTGATGGTAAAAAGGGCATTGAAGAATTAGATCATGTAACTCCTGAGCACACTCTCCAAAATGTAAGCGATAGAATACCGATAATAACTTGTGTTTCTTCCAGTGTTCATGTGTAATTAATTATGGTGGATTATTAGCCGTTTGGTAATAGATCGCAAATCATATAAAGTTAAAAGACGTACCCTATATAACTCCTATAGTTAGAAATCTGAGTCAAGTAAAATAATCATGGTACTATAAAGTAAATTCTACCACTGGACCATGACTTACTCGTGACAGGAGCGTCAAAAATCTCCAAAAATTGCGTTACGTAATACTTGTAAGCTCTCTGAAAAAAATCTACCTATAAACACATGTGCCACAGAGATATATCTGTGATCTGTGCATGTACCTATTGTTGGTAGATCGATGGGTAAACACAGGATTAACACATAGGCTACTTTTCAACTTGATAGACGCGAGCGAAGCCGCGGGTCAATGACACTAATATCATAGTAGAAATTCTACTATGCTTATATTATAAATCCGAAAGTTTGTGTGTAAGTATGAAGTATGTTTACGCTGTAACGGCTGAGCGGATTAGAATTAATGTAATGTACATATACATAGCTTTTACCTAGGATTAATACATAGGCTACTTTTACAAGTACCTAAGTTATATGTAGTTACTAACGAAATCAGTATAATTAATTCTACTACAACAATATAATATTATATTGTACGAATCTAATTTATCTCATTACGCAAACATAGCGAATTTTCCATCACATCCACGCCAATTTAATAGAGGAAGTATAAATGACAATGATCACCTAGCTGTCATTTATGAAACGACCACATCAACGTTGATAAATTTAATAAATGACATGCCATCTCCAGCTAAATGATGGGTGACAAAAGTTAATAGTTATTTCAACCTTGGTCATATTGTAACATAATGTGGTTTAACTATCTACCTACATTTCTTTATGTAACTGAGAGACGAGACGAGCATGTCGCTCGCCTGATGGTGAACGTCACGATGGCCCCAAATATTTCAGTTTGTTTTGGGCCTTGGGTACTGTTCGTTCACTTCGCTCGTCTCATATCCTCATGATACCTATATTATGTATTTTTATTGAAACTTCTATAACAGTTGTTCGCCCGGAACTGTGGACCTCACGTCTACATTTTACCTATTAAAGAAAAAGAAAGACAAATTTTGAGGTAGCAAAAAATAAAAATATTTCAACCCCAGAAATATTTTATTTATTTAAAAACTTCATGCACAAATACTATGTAGGTACATAGGAGGACTTAATGCTACAGCATTTTCCGCCAGTCATCCTGCTATTTCAGGAGATATATCATCAAAATATGTAAAGAAAGAAACAAGAAACAATTTTATTGATACACCACCACTGTACACAATAACAAAAAAAATATTGATCGGTTTCAGTACTACAAAGATTGACAAAACTTCTAAGACAAATGGCTCATTTTTGCTTAATTCAAATAGAACGAAATAAAGACACGTACGGACACTGATGACCGCACCGATAACCGATAGTGATTTGCTATTTAGAATTATTATATGACAAATATGACAAAAGATTGATTCATTTCAAAATATCATCTCTCACGAGTCGAAGACAAATGCTTGATTTACTGTTTCTTTACAAAATAGCAAATAGCATCGTTGATGCGCCGGAACTCTTATCCTCATTATCAATATCCACTCCCTCGCGACACCCAAGGGCCTCAAAACACTATTCTTTGTTAAGTTACAGCCTTTACAAAACAAATCTAGGCCAGCATGCTCCATTGAATAGGTTAATGAGGGAGTTTAATAATATTACGAGGACGAAGGATGTAGACCTTTTTGACATCAATATCCGAAGGTTTAGAATGAGCGTCTGTGATACTAATAATGAACAAGGATCAATATAGTACAATGTATCATTTTAATATTTCTATTGTTAATTTAAATTCATAATTATATAATAACCAATGTATAACTTGTTTTAATAATATTATTTTTTGTAATCTTTTGTTTATATTATTTTTAATGATTAAAATTTTTGCCTTTTTGTAATTTTAAATTAATTAATGTGTTGTTATAATCTATTAATTTTATATGTAATCTCGCAAAAAATATTGAATGTAGTCTTCACCTATAATTATAATGACACTTAACTTGTAATAATGCTTTTAAATATGTTGATTGTAAAAGTGTATGTTATGTTGGTGTTCATAAATAAATAAATAAATAAATTATTATTTTATTTTTAATTATTAGGTATCCTAGGCAAGCTTACTACATCTTCAGCCGCATCATCACTTTCCATAAGATAAAATAGTGTTAATTTTTTTGCCTATCGAGCAATAAAAAGAAATCCTCATACTAACGTTTTTATCATGAATTAAAATTATTTAAATAAGGAAACAATATTATAGGTTAATAATATATAGGATGCTATAGGATTATCTATAGTAATAAATATTTAAAAACTTAACTTTTATTATCTTATACGTAAATCTCATGCATATTCTCTATTTTATATGGTATTTTACCGAAAAAAAATAGCCTTTATTTTCTTACACTAAATATTTCTGCAAAAGATCTTTATTAAGGCCACCGAGCTTATAGGTATCTCAAGTGCTTAGTGGGTAACGTGCTCATCATACTGGCAGTATTCTGTGTCTGAATTGCAATATAAAACGTATACCTACGTATACAATCTGTACATAATCCGGTGTCCAACATGTTATTATGTAGTGTTGCCCAAATTCAGTCTTGGTCTTGCAGTCTTGGTCTTGTTCTTGCGTTTTTGCAAGACCAAGACCAAGAACAAGACCGCGTATTTTTAGCAAGACCAAGACCAAGACTGACCGTGCAAGACTTGAGCAAGAACAAGACATAGCCTGCAAGACTCTTGCGTCTTGCAGCTAGGACTTAGCGCTATTTCACTGAGTAGTTAGGTGTAACAGTTCGATGTATATAAGTATTGTTCTTTAAAATACAGTCAAGTTATTGTAATTAATTTGTTTTTTTACATGTTTTAGCAAATGTAAGCTTATAAATCATAAATGTTTATTAAGAAACAGTTACTTCCATGGAAAACGACATATAGGTCAGTTGATTTTTCGAATTTCTTATCAAATCTTCAGTTATTTATTAATCTGCTTGATCTTTACTATGGCTATGTTAATTCAAGCTCACAATGTTCCAATTCTAATACGTTTTTCTAAGATTTAAAGTAAACTTTAATAAATAGTAATAGGCTAATAGGTAATTGCAAGACTTGCAAGACTCTTGCTGCAAGACCAAGACCAAGACCAAGACTGGGAGCGCAAGACCAAGACCAAGACCAAGACCAGGTGTATTGGCGCAAGACCAAGACCAAGACTGGCTAAGTCTCGTCTTGTTCTTGCATTTGGGCAACACTATTATTATGACCAAATGTAGTACCTAATCGATGATGGAGTCCCGTGACTCCCATTTTACATTCATGAATTGCAACAATCGAGATCAAACCTATTGACACAAGTGGGGGCACTACAAAAAATGGACCGGTAGTAACCCCGATGCTTTTAAAAATCAATCCTATCAAAAGTAAAAAATTAAATTGTTCAAAAAGTTTTTAGCAGAGCGTAGTTTCGATCTACGGACCTCTGGGTTATGGGCCCAGCACGCTTCCACTGCGCCACTCTGCTCTATGCTTACCACCTCGAAATTAAACATCTATGTCCCCACGCTAACAGGCGCGATCATAGTTATTTTTATTGCCTAGCATTATTTTTAGTTATGTGCTGTACTTCTAAATTTCTTGCAGTTGTTTATTCTTACGCAAGACATTGCAACGGTATTATATCGTTACATACACAACGTAATATGTTGACATTGAGATTGCATTTTATTTTACACATTCACAGCCCCCTCTTAGGTATAGCACTTGTGTGGTTGAGAGGAACATTCACATCACAAACACAAATTAAACCTACAAACAAAAACACATAATTATTCTCCTTGGGGAGGAAACGTGTGCTTCTACCGGGAATCAAACCTAGGACCCGCTGTTTAAAAGGCAGATACGCAACCAACTACGCCATCAGATAGTTAAAGTGTTGGGTGTACAAAAAAAATGCAATGGAAAAATAAATTGTTATAATAAATACGTACTAAATGCACATAAATAAACGTTACGTTAATAATATAGAAATTATAAGGCTACTTGTTAAAACCACTTTTAGAAGTCCGCCATATTGGATTTAGATTGACGTCACTTTATTTTTCGAGTTATTATCAGCAAGCGCTTTCATTTCATACCCATCAACGCATATTGTAGGAGTGCATTAAAAATAGCTTGTCCTCCATTTTGGGTGTTCCGCCATGTTGGATTTAGAATGACGTCATACTTCTAACAATGCATTGTCATCCAAAATAAACGTGAATACAGAATTTCAGCTCAATCGGTTGAATATATAATTATATGTAATTTAGGTAAATAGTTTCAAAAGTTATTTGACAGGTAGTGTAACTTGACCAAAATATTTGAAGATATGAAATGTTCACGGGCAGAGAATTCCACAATCGAACACCTTGTATTGTAAAGGAATTTTCTTAAAAGATTTTTTAGAAAAGTTCTGAAACGAGTTTTTTTTTTATTCGACATAGGCAAACTTTTGACCACCATCTCACGCGATGGTAAGCGACGATGTGGTCGACGATCGAGCAAGCCTAGAAGATACCTATTCAATCGTGACTTGAAGAATTCCATATTGTACTAATCACAGGAGTGTTTGAAGAATGATAAGAAAAGTAATGAGATAAATAAAGATATTGTAAACGTTTTGACGTGATAACGTCTTATGACTCGATGAACACCGGCTGCACGCACGAAAAAGTGTCACGTTCCGCCTGAGCCTGAGCGTGCAAGCGAGACCGAAGAATAAGCGATAGAGAGGCACGATCGGCCTAAGCATTCGTCTTATGACGTTATCACGTAAAATTATCGTCCGTAAACCGACTTTACAGACAACCATTTTTTTTTGAGATGATGAGTCATAGGGCTAATCAGAATACTATGTTAGTTATTCACTGTATTAACTTAATTACACTATATTTAATTTTTATTTTCATAACAATAATATTTAAAGTAACCGCTACCACAAACACTTAAAATAATAAGCGCAAACCACTTTACAAATTAAATTTATAAACGTAAAGTAGTGCTAAAGTTCGGTCTTTAACCGGAACAAAGCTTTTATATGACATTGACGTTGAGAATTTGACATTCGAATGACAGTTGACAAACGCTCAATTATTTGACAATTATCAGTGTTACCGTTTTTGTAATTTTTATACTGTTTTAGTAGTTTTATCTGAGTTGAGTTGGTTTATTTCTGGGTCTTTTTAGTATTTTGTTAAATAGCATACTGTATTAAACTGAAAAATCTGAACCGTTGTTTAAACTGACTTTTTATTATTTTCGGTAGATATTTAACGACTAATGAGAGAGCTTTTGAAACTGTATAATAATATTGTAGTAATATTAGAGTGAATAGGTATCTTCTAGGCAAGCTTGCTCCATCGTCGACCACATCGTCGCTTACCATCAGGTGAGATAGTGGTTAAAAGTTTGCCTATCACGAATAAAAAAATATATATATATTATGTTCCATGTTCTATGCTCGGAGTTTCTCTGAAGTATCGTATCCGGAGCGAGGTCATCCAACAGAGAACCCAAGTTTTTGACATAGTGTATCGCGTGTTGTCTCGAATAAATGTATTTTCTTTCTATTAGTAAGGACAAATGGCAATAAATTGGCTATATTAGCTGAACCGATAATCATTGGGGTAAACGTGGTACGACGATCTTTGCAGGGTTTTGGGCAACAGCTGATGATGAGATGAGAGAAGCCAAGGTTCGTTCTCATTGTAGTGTAATTGGAGAGGCTTATGTTCAGCAGCGGACTAATATTGGATGATGATGAAGCATAGTTTTAAGGCCAATCTGTGCTTTAGATTTTGAACAATGACTCTCGACACTAATTGGAGAGTGTTAACGTGGGGACGTCTTGAGGATAGTTTAGAAAAAATAAGAAAATGAACTGCTTGCTAGCATAGTTGAGTGCACGTTCGCTTTCGAAACAGCAGGTATCGGTTTCGATTCCCGGTGGGGATACAAGTGTCTGGTTTGGGGTGTGATTGTGTGCGTGATATGAATGTTTCCAAAACCTACGACACAAATCATCGAACTTTGTTTGAGGGTGTGAGTGTGAAAGTATTTATTTTTAAATATTATGTACACGGATGTGCCTTCTTTAGAATATGTAAAGTATACGCAATGACGAAAGAAACACATGTAACACAATTATATCATGCGAAAAGATATTTTAAAGTAGGTAAAATTCAAACGAATACAAAACAGGATATCTAATATATGTACAGTTCTAACATTCATTGATGTAGCAAAAGTTTTATAAAATAACGCAGTCTACAAGGAACGCAAAGTCAATACTGCTGGAAACCAATAAATAAATAACCAATGTATTTATTTAATTGGTATAATTATAGTATTATTAAATGAAGACATGAAAACGGTAATACATTTTTTTTTCCTGTGATCTGTTATTTGGTAGATTTTTGTGGATTTTATAGAGATTTTAGTAGTTTACTCAATTTAAGTCAATTTGGTAACACTTATACGCCCATTTAGTTGTAAACATATCGGTGTGGTCTTTTTTTTATTTGTACTTTGTACTCAAGTACCTACCTATATTTTTGCAAATGGTCTACTCTACATCTTGATGGGTACAATGTGTTGTTTTTAGCAGTTTGTATATTCATTAAGATTTGGTGCCGTGGTGTAACAATAATTGTCCCAGTTTTGATGATCTACCAGTTTTGGGAAAGATCTGATTGAATGTTTGTTAATTCAACGCAAGAGAGTCGGCTTCTATTGCTAGTATTCAGAGTACAGATTGGTATCTTGTTTTTTGGCTCTAAGAATTTGTGATTGTACAACAGTCGGAAGGTCTCCTCGTGTCTTCGGTTGTGCAAACTATGGTTTACTGAATCTCACAGTTGTATAGTCTTAACCTTTTGTGGGTTTGTAAAAGTGTATTACACAATTTGGAATTTATGTTTACAGTATAAAAGTACTACATATTATTTAAATTAACATAATACCTATGTGAAAACAAAAACTTGTGTAACAAAAAATAATTAATGTGTTCCCATATTCGTCAGGAATTGATTCATAAAAATAAGAAATCATCACTATAAGCATAATGATGATTTCTTATAATATGTTTTCTTTTTTTTTCGTCAATAAAGTTATCTATGGGCCAATTGCCTATATTTCCTAAAATTAAGTTACCTAAAATACATTGAGCTTATAGGTAACTCAAGTGCTTAAGCCCACTACTAGTGGGTAGCATTCCCATCATGCTGACGGCATTGCCTCTGAATTGCAATGCTAATACGTTGAGCCTAATAAGTGCCAGCATTTTGATCACGTGTTGCCTCAACCAGGCTCTCTAATAGATCTTTTAAAACAGAATAAACTCCCGGTCCCTACGGACACAGTGTCTTGACACCAAACGGCTCAAATATGTAACCACTGCCAAGGTTTCTATATTTTCCCCATTTGTGCTGCCGAAGTTTCTGCGACGCCAACCCCATTCTGTATTTCAGGAAGATGTGACGGAGCTAAAGTATATGTTGTACCATCTGTTCAAAGATGGAATGTAGTAGAGATGACTGTTGGAATATTGTATAATTTAGATCAATCTGTTTTTCTGAGTTGGTTTAGGCAATTGTTGCTTGTTTGCCTGCTTCATGGATATGCTGAAGTAAGTTCGTTTTTAGGGTTCCGTACCCAAAGGGTAAGAACGGGAACCTATTACTGAGACTTCGCTGTCCGTCCATCCATACGTCTGTCACCAGGCTGTATCTCAAGAAGGGTGATAGCTAGATAATTGAAATTTTCACAGATGATGTGTTTCTATTGCCGCTATAACAACAAATACTAAAAATTTATTAAAATAAATATTTAAGGGGGCTACCATACAACAAACTTGATTTATTTATAGATAATGGTATGGAACCCTTGGTGTGCGAGTTTGACTCGCATTTGGCCGCTTTTATACTCTAAGAAATTGAGTGTACTTTATTCATAGCTGCCAATGATATGTTACTATTACCTGTTATGTCCTAATAATATAATATATAAATAATGTTTCACTTCCACTTTCATTATGAGAACTGCCAAGGAGTGGAACACCCTGCCTTCTACTGTGTTTCCCTAAAAGTATAATATGGGGTTGTTCAAGAAGAGAGTGAATAGGTGTTTACTGAGCAAGCTCCATCTTCGACCGCATCGCCGCTTTCCATCAGGTGAGATTGTGGTCAAATAGCTTAGTCTCAAATAAAAAAAAAAACGATGATATCTATTGTGATGTGATATATATTGTGATGCAGTCTTTCTTGATGCTAATTGAATTGTTACATGAGGCAATATAAGGCCCCTTAAAAACAATATTTTATATTCATTATTTCTTTGTTGTGCAAGTGTAATGTTGCTTTATTCCCAATGAAATTACAAGACATATAGATATCTAATATCTGACGAATACAGTGTATTGCCTCACCGGACTTCTGAATTTCAAAATGATGGGTGGTACTGAACTGTTATGGCAAGCATGTAAAGCAAGTGACTTGCTCGTCATGTCTCAGTAAATAAATAAAAATAAAAGATTTTAGCCAAAACATTCTACGTAATGTTGATACACATTAATTTATATTATAATTCTGAGTGGGGGCCAATAAGTCTTGCACTGACGTCCCATATATTGTGCATTTTTCCCCTAACAGTTCTCACTCAAGCCATCCCAACTCCCACTGAAAATAATATTATATGTGTATTGTGTAGTAATTAAATATTTATTCAGTTTAAGTTATTATATAGTAGTGTCCTTGTCAAATTGCACACTTGTATTGTGTTATATGTGTTTTAAGTTTTAAGTGACATTTGAAGTGTAATCTGTCTGGTCTATTGTTACTGATTTACTCGGTTAAACAGTATATGTCGACGCTTGAAAGGCAATAATAACCAAACGACATGTTGGCAACATTACACTAGAGCAATTTAAAGTTTTTTTTTTGGAAAAAAAAATAGTAGAAAATCGCTTATTAGTTATAACAACGAAATTTAATTTCAGTTTAAAGGTTTAATAAACTAGCATTTAAAGATTATGAATTTTCTTATTACTTTATAAAATAGTGTTGTTTAGTAAAAAAATCATCAAAATCAAAAACAGGTAAAACTTACTTACCGACATGAAAATGTTATTATAAAACAAGTAAAATTAACTAAACCCTATTATTTTATAGTATTGTTTGAAGGAAAATGACGCATCCAGTATTAATGCATGTTTGACGCATAGGTAAAATAATCTAAATAAAAAACAAAAAACTTCTCTGCCAGCCAATGTTAATCATAGTACAAAATTAATAAAGGTTAGTATAGGATTTTTGAACAAGTAATGATGAATTTGGGTTTTAGTACGCAAAATCAAAGACAAAGGTTTTCGTCGGATATCATCATCATCTGGTTAGCTGATCTAACATAGAATGAGGGCTGTCGTTGAATAATTAGGATAGCTTAAATCCTAATTATTCAACGAACGAACTATTAAGTTATAACTACTGTTACAAAAAATGCAAATTGGAATGGGTTTCTGGTGGTAAGGAAACCTATTAATTTCTTAATTAAAACAAATTTAAATCAACTCATTTACAACAAGTGTCAGATCAGCCTTTTTTAATCAGTCATTCATTATTATTATGAATTAAAAATAGAACAACAATAATATGATAGTATTTTTTTTCAGAGACTCTTTTTAAGGAACATAATATATAAATCACATACGATAAGATAAAAATTTAAGATATTATTCTAAAAAATATTCTAAAATTACAAAAATGTATCCCAATTCCCAATCAGAACAACATGAGTGAAAATATTTTAGGTAAACTATCAATTAAACAACACAATTAACATTAAGTCCTAACAATAATTGAGAGTTTTGTTACTTCTTATTAGGTATATGTGTCATTTAAGGTAAACTTATTCTTAGCTTATAATATTTTAACAAGTAATAATGTAATGGCACATAAGAAATATTAATACTTTGTACTTTATTATCACAATTAAAATATATTTATCAACTTATTTGTACTAAGTTCAAAACGAAGTATTAACGAGTGAGGTTGATGTAGAATATAAACTTAATAAATTATAGATTGAGATCCATTCATTGACTTTGAAAATCACAAAATTAGCTTAGTAAGTCCTTAACTTACCAAGAAGTTACTTAAAAGAAACATAATATTATCAAAATGTCCCAGTGAAAGTAGCACTATATTTTTTAATATGAAAGATAATAAGTAGAAAATAAGCTTTTTCCTAATATTTAAGCATCATCATCTCTGTCTTCGATGTCTGAATCTGGCAAAGCATCTTTTGCGGATGCAGAAGAAGGTATCTCGGTGAATAGGTAATTCTTTTTGGAATTGTGCAGGAATAACTTTGTCTTTGCAAAGTTTTACCAGGTCATTATATTTTGCCTTTGCTATCGGCAGACGTGAATGGTAACACGGCATAAGAGGTACCCTGGTCTTACACTGGATTTCAACCACGCTCGACTTAGCAGATTTGTCCATGGAATACTTGACGGAAACATTTGAAAGGTTACTTTTTTTTAATGTTGCTATTCTGATTTTACTTATTTTTCCCGTAAGGTTGCCTTTAAAGTACTTTTCAGCAATAGAATCCCACTTATAAAAATCTTTAAAAGTCTGTTTTTCAACCTCGTAGGGGAAGGGGTCCTTTCGAGCTGTGGTGAACACAGTGTACCATTGAGATGGTGCATAAATAATAGAAGACTTGATTTCAACAAGCACCTTAGTCATAATTGCTTGATTTACAGGAGACTTAAAAAACTGCTTTACAATTCACCACTGAGTGATTTTGGTATAAATCACTTTATATATTTTAATTTCTATAGTTTTAAATTTATAATAGTGTATTTACTACCATGAAAATTAATTATTGTAATAGATATTATAACTTTAATTTGAAGAGGAAGTGACAAAGGTATTTTTTGTAGGAAATTCATGAATAAAATCTTTTAATTAGTATTTAAAAATAATGTTTTAATTAGTATGTGTTATTATTAAGATAATCTAATTAATATAAATTAATTTTCTTCTCCACTACTGTTATCAGAGCAATCAATATCTATACCATTTCCATCATCAATGCCACTTCAAGTTTTGTAAAACTGTTGATTTTCTTCCTTTAAAAAGGGTAATAACTTATTTAAGTCATTTAATTTTGCTCTGTTTATAGGAATTTGACTTTGATTCATTGGGCAAAAATATAGCTCATTGGGTAATTTCTTTTTATTCCTGATCATACAGGATCGCCAAGGTCCAGCATAATGATCTCTTACATAAAGTAATGTAGATTTGTTAGTTATTTTGTACATTCTTAAGCTTTTTAACTGAACAGCAGGTCTTGGTGACTTCAAAAAATATTGTTCTGTAGTCTTCTTCACATCGAACAACATACTTTGGTCAACTTTGGTTACAATGAAGGGGTTTGGATTCTGTCTGCAACCACTCAAATTAGAATCCCAATCATTCGGTGTTTCTGATATCTCCTTTCTCTTCCTCTTCTCTATGATAGCGAAATCTTGGTCACTTGGTAGAAATGAATGTCCTCTGATTGGGAAAATGTAAGTAATGCTATTAAACATGTTCAGAACATGAACCAAAATGTATAAAAAATTAACACTACATAGTTTTTATTTTGGTTCGAGCACCCATCAGAAAAGAAAATCAATTTTTGTTTTGTTTCATTTTGTGTTAAGTAGTGAAACAATAATGAAGTCACATCATTTTGCCCTTTCTTAGCAATCCCCTCATGGTAGCAATACATTGATGCATCATCATTGCATAGGTTATGCACACCAAACACAAAGTACCAAAGCTGCCGGCAATAAAACACGGTATTTGTATATGAGGAAGAGGCAAATTTTGCATGAAATCAAATGATATAACTGTGGCTGTGCCCTCTCTAGCTCTCTCTTTCCAAATCCGTTTTAATTGGTAGAACTTTTCAGCTTTTGAAAGGTGAAGAGTTCTTTCAAAATTCAGTTTATTTTTCTCATTTTCATCTATTGCACACTCAATCTTGATTTTGAGTTGGTCGCAGGTTGTGCATGTGTCAGACCGAGGTACTCCAAATTTGATGTTGAATTCAGATGTGAAAATCATCCAGTATGATTTATAAGGCAAACTAATATGGTACTCGTTTAGAAATAGTTTATGCATTCTTTTTATGGATAAAGTTTCTGGCAAGTACAGCCTGTTGGGATTTTTCCTGATTGAATAATGTGACTGTCTTGGTTTAAAAGATTTGATGTGTTCAACAACAAGGTGCTTAACCGGCAATGGTAGCATATTGGGTCTATTTGTGTGTTAGCCTCTTTTATCTACAGGTGCCACAGCTGAATCAGTGAGAGATATCTGAATACGTCTTAATCTATTTCTGCCTATTCCATGCAAGCTACAAAAAGCCTTTGCGCATATCGGTTGATCAAAAAAGTTATCATTTTCTTTAATCCGGACTTTGTAGTAAAATGCTGCTTCATGATTGTTGATATCCTGTTCATTTTCATCCTCGTCATTTTCGGAAGCCGTAGCTTTTCTTGAGCGTCTTTGTTTAACAAGCTCAACTTTGATGAGACCCGATAAATGAGAATCCTGAAGATCCTTCGAAGAAATCTTGAGAAAGTCCGACAAGACAAGTTTTCTTTTTCCTCACATATTTTTTCAAAGCACTGATGCCGTTTACACCTGAAATACCAAACAAAAAAGGTAAAAATAATGAAATGTCGAGAGTTGATTATGTTTAAATCATTAGATAGCCAAAAACTACTAACTTGCCATCAGGTCCGAGTTCCACAGCAGGTATTAACTTTCCTACGTGATTCACATGTTCTTCACCATTCACCTTTTTTTTTAGTTTGGGTCGTAGATTGGCCTAGGTTTTGAGCACTCGATCCTCCAGGTTACCACACTCTCCTCAGACTTCCGGTTGTCCCGAACGCTAGGCAGCGCCTATTATCCAAGTATATCCAGTGCCGACAGGCTTGTGGTATCTGGCGCCAAATATTTCGAGTAATTAACTCCCAAGGGTGTTCCTGGAACAAGGTACTTGTTAGGACGCTGCGTATGTGGCTTAAAGAACTCCAAGGCATGAGTTGGGCAACTAGGCAACAACTAGCAGGTACGAGGCGGGTGAAATTCAGGTGGTTTAGCTAAGCAGAATCGGTTACATTGCTAGGCTACAAAGAGTACTATACCTACAAAAAGAAATTGGTTGGTATTATTTAATACCCAACTACAGCGAAACCAGAGGAGGGTTACATATTTTAATATAAAATGTACATGAACATTGTGACACATTCAAGATATTTAACAATAACAAAACCCTTCATCACCAGTTACCATATAAGTATACTTACCTAATGATTTCTTATCTAAACAAAGCAATTACATTAGTGCACAACTTACCCAGTATGGGAACACAGAAGGTACAGAGATAGTACGTTATTTTGCAACTAAATAATGTTAATAAGATATTTTAAGTAAGTAAATAGGTATTACGTCCGAGCACAGAAACAGAACGCACCGGACTACCGGGCGGTCGCGGAGCGTGGCGCGGAGAAGGAGCCGGCCCGCATTCCTTTCTCGTGCGTCACGAGCGCGCTTGGAAACGATCGCGCCACGCGTTTGTTTACTCCGTACATAAAAATGTGTCGTTAAAGTTATGTTTGTTTGTAAATATTATATTTTTAATTTTTAATTTTAATTTGTAGGATTAGTTATTATTTTAAATTAGGATTTAATGTTTTTATACATTTTTAGAATTAGATGTATTTTTATTGTTTAAGTGATTTAGGTATTTTAAGATTTAGTTTTTAAATGCA
Source organism: Lomographa bimaculata (assembly GCA_948107665.1). Taxonomy (NCBI): domain Eukaryota; kingdom Metazoa; phylum Arthropoda; class Insecta; order Lepidoptera; family Geometridae; genus Lomographa; species Lomographa bimaculata. The sequence goes on along the minus strand of OX403602.1, from coordinate 3,771,525 downwards.
TGTAACGCTACGTTACAAAGTCACTAGATCTGATTCTTAATAACCTATGTTAATGCCATTCATTGCAATGATGTTGTCCTCTTGTTTTGAATTCACCATACTTTAATGCTTGTGGAGTTACATTTTTTAACAAGAGTGCTTCGAAAACCTCATCCTTTAAGCGTTGATCCTATTCCATAGCATAACGTCATCTCTTGGCGGGCTTCATTGTTTGTAATATTGACATTGTTGTATTTCCATGTGAAATGGCCAAAACTTCATTTTGCGCTTCGCGTTGCTCATCAGTTTGACTTGCTATTAAATATCTTTGTCTTGCGGCATTTCTACGACCTATGTTTGTACGTCTAACATCACTAGCAGCAGAATATATTCTTGGGGTTGTTCTTCTGCCTTTGTCCGCGGTGATCTCTGATTGCTGCAGTGCTTCTTTTGAAAACATATATTCCATTTCATCGTTGCTGAAACAAATATATTATATTTATTTTATTTTTATTACACTTGTAGCGCGGTCTGGCTGGCCGATTGTAACTGATTGACTAGTTCAAACTTTGTTCAGTCAGGCCAGTGCTTGGATAGGTTACCGTTTAGTGAGATTTTCAACTGAGTGTCACCGTGCTTCGGAGGGCACGTTAAGCTGTCGGATGCCTTCAAGCAGCCTCATCATTCTGGACATAGGACTGCCCCCTAGCCTTAACGGCAAGACACACATACAGATACTATAACTATGTACAGTTTTCCTAATCACATCCCTCAATGACACTAAAATATTACTCACAGAAAAAGAAACGAATACAATTATAATACAATATATACAATTAAGGTTTATATAACTTGTAAAGTTCGCTGTTGTTGTTGTAGAGGGGGGAGTGTATGGAAAGTTTAATAAACTTTACAAGTTATATAAACCTTTAAGGCGATAAGTGGCGCCACCTACAAAAGTTTTATGTATATATATAGCACGCAATGTATTTCTTTAATCATGACTCCTGGAAGAACAACACATAAAGGACAGTCACGTTACGGTTCTCTCCAACGTGCCTATGGAGAAGCTTGGAGAAAGTTAAGTGCTGCAGAAAAATCTCAATTTAGTAATTATAATAGTTGGAGATTAAGTGATGCTGGTAAAGCAGTTAAAAGACAATTTGACGCAGATTGGCAACGTGGAAATAGAGCCAATACCACCGATTCCAGACGTGACACCGAATCCAATCCCGGATCATCGAGGATCATTGATTTCGATACCGAATTCGATTTGGACGATTTATTTAACGAGCATATTGATAGCGCTGACTTTGCTACTGCTATGGCAGACATACAAAATAATATCCCTTCGATGCCGTCTGCGTCATCGGTCGCTGCTGGAGGTAGCACGCAGGAGCCTATGGATACCACAGGATTGGGATCAAATAGTGGAGGACCAGGAGGAAGTGCTCTTGCTACGGCGTCGAGGGGCGGTGGTTTAGCAACTATAATGCCTAATCCAAGATTAAAAACTAATATTTTTATTTATGAATGTAACTTTAAATATTAATAATTTTTAAAATTTAAGTTATATATTTTCTTGTATATAACTATTAAAAAGAAGTGGTATAATTACACTTATGGATATGCACACGCACAAATTGATAATAAAGGTGGATTAATTAGAGTATTAACACCTTATGCCTATTATCCTGTTGATTGGTTACCTTGGTATTTATCTCCACAAGAATTTACCTGTATGCCTTGGAATTCTAAAATAGTGAACATATCAACGGATGTACATATAATAGGTACTCGAACAGCATTCGATCACGGAACAACCTTATCAGGTACAGCTACTACTGAATATGTACCATTAATTAAATGGTGTGTGGGATTAAATAATAAAATTTATTTAGATAATAGACCAATAACATCTGAATCTACCGAACCCATGAAACCTACTGGTGTTAAAGATAAAACATTAGAAGAACAGTTTACATCTATGTTTGGTATGGGTGGTTCAAATGAGATACCAAGACATTTAAATTGGTATGCTGGAATTATTCATAATAAAACTAAATCAGAATATGATTCAGTTAATGAATATGTTAATTATAGATTGGATAAAATATTAAAAACTGGATTAGCAAATAAATTAATGGATACTGCGTTGGTAAATTATTCATATCAACCAGCTAATGGTTATATAAAACCAACAAAAAAAGTAATAATTCCTATGTATAACAAAAAAGATGGTTTTTCAGATGATATATCTTATAAACAAGTGTTTTATAAACATCAAATTCCTCATACTTTAAAATTAACTTCAGTTCAAAACGGTACAGTGGAAGCAGATCAAGAACTTAAGAAAACCGATTACAATTACGTAAATAGAATGTCATATACTTACTATCAATCTGTAGAAGGTTATACATATGTGCATGTGCATTCGGGAGAGCATTCGTCATTCCGTAATCAACCGCAGTTGCATATAGGCTTGCTTGCGACGCCAGCCCTTAATCCAGCAACTGAGAATACTAATTTTTAAATAGTTCTATATATACTGTGAGTTATGCATCGTGTGATATTGAATAAGACATGGATTCTATGTGTACTAAAGGTGATTTATACGATTGGCCAGAAGATGTTAAATTCTTTATTAATTAGGAAAAAGGATTTACTGGATATGGTGCCCAAATATTTGGACAAACTGCTACTTATGCTCCTCGTATCGAAGCTACACATAACAGTAGCTCAGGAAGCGGATTATTTCCAAGACGAGGACCAACAATTTGCCCCAAAACAGTTCGACCTAGTAACGGATCCAGTCACTCACATACGTCGCTTTCTACCAGTCGAAACAATAACAGAACAAGGAAAGGTAGAATTGAAAAACTCTCCAGAAAATTTAGAAACATCGATGTTACACACCTTGATGTTGGATCTGGGGAACGACACGTTCCAGATGTGCCAAATTCGTGCGAGTCAGACCTTGATGTCGATATTTACTCCTATGAATCGATTGACGGATTCGAGTCTACCTGAACATCAATTATCTTTTCATAATTGTGTCTTGGAACAAAAATGGTTACGTGATCTACCTACTGACAGTGTGACAGCAGTTCGTACTTTTTAAGAAATATATACTGAGTTTATTCAATTTGGGCGTGAGCCAAAACCCGAAAATAAATATGCTAAAGATTGTTGGTACAATTCCAGAAAAAATTTAAAAATACCACCAGCTCAAGATTGTTATTGGAATACTGCATTTCCTACTAGACAATTAGAATTCTGGAATTGGTGGAATTTTAATGGGCCTGATATTTTATATACTTATGATTATATATTGCATAATGAACACTTTCCCGATGACCATGTTAATAGATTTTGGTTTTTAATAGGATATGTAAAGTTATTGGCAATGGAAATAGATAATCCTATGAAAATTATTAGAGTTATAAACGAATTTGAAATGTATAAAAATATTTTTAAAGTTTTAAATAATAGAATCTTACGCATGGAGGCCATGTTACACCAATTGAGCGATAAGGTAGCTATTTTAGCTCGGCAAGTAGCAGCGAGTCACGTACACCCAATCAGAGCCCCATTGTTACGTCAGAGTCTTTTGTGTCGGTTATTACCGATAAAGTTATTTTAAATGGAAATATTGTTATTAGTGATAAGAATAATTCTAATATTAATGTGGAGTATAAAGAAAACAAAAATATACTAATTAAACCTTTATTTTCGTTTTATTATATCTAATTCCCATGATTCAAACTTATAATTATTTTTAGATAATATGTTCTATTTTAAAAGAAGATAAAACATCGAAAGAGGATGAGGCTTTTTAGTTAAATATTTTAAAAAGCCAGCTACTGTCCAGTGATATTTCCAAACACGACTTGTAAAAGTAGTGTCATTTGGAATTACATCTTTGTTAGTTAATACAATTATAGGAGTACGTAATATACATGCATCTCCTTCATATCTAATTCTAGCTGGACACGTGTCACCGCCGAATAATAATTTTAATATTTCTTCTGCACCAGGTTCAAAATTAGGTTCATTCCATAAAAGAATACGCCTTTGTAACGAATCTTGTAATGGAAATCGATCATATTTATTAAAATTTCCTATTTGACCAAAATTAATACAACTATGAATAACATAATCAAAAAAGAAATTTTTACCACTGCACGAGGGACCAATTACACAAATACAATTCTTTTTCGGTACTTTTCTGTCAACTAAATAGTACAAATTTTTAAGAAAAGTATAAATATTTTCTCTAGATTGGAATTGCAAAACAAGTAAATCTTCTAAAACATTTACACTATCTTGAATATCATAATAATATTCTGAAACAGCGTTCCATGGGGCAACATAAATCAATTTATTCATTGATATTATTCTGCTTTTTAAAAACAATTCCCGGTATGACATATCGCAAATTTTTTGCTGTATATTATGAAAGCAAGTCATAAGTAGTTGTTTATTTTTAGGCAAATATTTGTAAGGACCATCTGTCCAATGTCCTGTATATACTATGTTTTTCATTGGTGTTATTATAAATGAATTTAGCCACTTTTCCAACCTGTTGCATTTTTCTTTTCTGTCTTTACGCCCTTTATTTTCATTATGTCCTTTGTTATCTGCGTTCGCAGAGTCATCAGCATTTTGTAAGCAGGGGAGTCCGGTCCAGAGATCACTGCGAGAGAACTGAACATGCGCTTCGTCCAATACTGATTCTTCTGAAGCTTCACACAGTCTTTGAATGGGTAAAGCTCTAAAAGCAGCGAACAATCGTGCGCTTCGCGCACATGATTATGTTCATGCTAAGTTGTTGTTGTAGAGGGGGGAGATATGATAGTTAATACTTGAAAAAGTTTATTCAAATCGAGCTTTTACCACTTGTAAATGAAAAAGTTTATCAATACACCCAGAACCACAAACTTTCCATGGGGAGAACATTTGTGTATCCGCCAGGAATCAAACCCGGTGCCCAAAATTTAATAAAAATGTTCCCTACGCAGTAGTCACTCACTGTATCGGTGGTTTAAAATATCTAGGCGCTTACACCCTCTTTCACTAAATTTTTCATTTTCCCCATTTCTCAATCATCCCTCGCATTCTTCATCGCTGAACTATTCATCTCACTCATGATATTTATGTGTTTGCTGTACACTTCAATTTTGAATCCTCCTTAGGAACTTACATGCTCACTATAATACGAGCATGTCTTATTTGGCACGTTCCCAAGGCGAACAATACGAGATCCCTATACTCCATAATTGGGATGTATAAAATGTTAATTTCGTATGCGGTGATGCTTGTAAACAAAGACGTTCTTCTATTAAGGTTTATGATGTGGACCATGTTTGCCAAATTGTTTTCCATATGCATCCTTTCACTGATTATTTCTAATATTGAATTTGCATATACATTATCATGAAAGCAAAAACTAAACTTGTTTAACAAAGCCGTTGCTATTTTAAAGTTTTCCATCATATGTGGTAGGGTCCGATAAAAATATTCTTGTCTGAATAATTTGAAATCTCTTTTAAAGTGTCCGTTGACGGCCTCCACCACCTATCTACAAATTGTTACACAACGACTTCGATATGCTTGGGCTGTTGTTAATTGGTGTTCGCCTTCTAACACTGACTCTGGCATACATCCTTCTAACAAACTATTGCTGTCCCTAAATCCTCTATCCAGAATACATCACCGCGACTGAAATATGATCTTAAAGAAGATCCTTCCCGAAACAATTTATTCATTAATTTCGGCATCAGCTTTATACGGCCAAGACAATCAACAATATATCCATCACAAGCATCAATTAAAAATGGTTTAAGAAGATTCCTAAAGAACAATGGCGACGTCCCATACATTGTATTACCCAACCTTTTTGACATCTGCAAGCTACGTTCATAAGAGATACTTTTATCAATGATAACTTATGCTACAAGAATTCGTATACAAATAGTATTTAATGTACAGAAGTTGGGAGAAAATAATTAACAAAGGTTAAATTGTGTAGGAACTTATAACCTATAATGTTATTATGATTATTACCTAAATAACTACATACCTACTGTAAACCCAGCTGTATTGTGTTGTGTCAGGTATAAATACGAGTATTAGTAAAAAAATGAGTTTCACTAATAGCTTTACATGGTTGTTTTTGCAAATGCTATTACCACAGGCCAAATCACTTTGCGTCACTACATCAGGAAGCCTGCGATAGCTATATCTGTCGTTATAATCCTCTCTACGACTCTCGGCTGCCTTTTAGCTTCTAATAATTAATTATTTACGCTTTAGTCAATAGGGTAAGTACCTACACATCATTTTCATTGTTCTCTCTGTACAAATAGGTGTCATATGTTTAAGCAACACTATAAACGACGCATGTATATACAAGTTTTATTCCTACACCTTTAAGAAAATGCTTGTGATATTACACTTACATTATTGATATAATAATATTGTATTGATAGCAGAATCATTAAGACACTTATTTGCAACCCTTCTATATGCCTACCTACCTAGTACATGCCCTTGAAGGGAGCTTTAGATTGAAATAAAAGATGCTATTTTATTTTGAAGCATTGTATTTATTTATCTTACTAAGAGATCATCCAAAAAAGCAGCTGGAGCTGACAGATTCCGTTGGTACCTAGCATAGCCCAAGTACCAGATAATACTCATTATGTGTGAGCAACAGCCAACGGTGCGTTTTCCTGCAGCACAGTAGCAATAATGGCCTAGTATTGCTTGTCTGCCCTCAAGACTCCGGTCTACAGCAATATATGCAAAGTATGATTTACTCCCAGAGTGTCTTGATTTTATTTTGGCACGTAGTATGAATGAAGCAATACCCTCAAGACTTGTGCCCCGTAATTGTGTCTCATCTCTAGACACCTCGATGGTGTACATGCCGTGGACTCTCAAATGTTCTCCAACATATGATTTTGCTTGGCGTATTTGGTATGTGCCGAGAGCAATGAGCTGCATATCTTCAATGCTCAGTTGAGGGAACACAATATTTGATGTTGTTATTGTCTGGAATAAAGTGTGCCTCCTATTCAAATTATTTTCCTGTACTATCTGACCCACTTCATTCTCTTGCATAATTTTTTCTTGAATTATATTTATTACTTGTTCCACATTTCTTCTTTCTGTGAACTGCAGTGCGAAGTGGTTTAATAATGCTGCGGCAATAGAAAAGTCTTGCATTATGTGTGGACAATTTTTGTTAAAATAGTCTTCTCTGAAGATTTTAAAATCTCTACTGAATCGTCCATTCACGGCTTCTACTACCCATCTATTCATAGTAACGCATCTAGTTATGTTTGCTTGAAGAGTAGTAAGTTGCCTTTCTCCCTCTTCTCTGGTCTCAGGCATGTGCACTTGAAAACCTTTATCCATCATTATGTCTGCGCAGTCTCTAAAACCTCGGTCCAGAATGAAAACATCATTTTCCTGAAATGGAGTTGTCGGGCTTGTGAAGCTTTCTTGTTCCAAGAGATCCCTCATAATTGCAGCATCATTTTTTGTAGCTGGGTATGGTCCCAGTGCTTCAATTATATAACCATCACAGCATACTATCAAAAATGGTTTTACCAAGTTATGGTATTTATGTAAGGAGTATGTCTCCTTTTGAAACATATAGTTGCTGCTTTTCTGTGTGTACAGATATGTGCCATCAGCAATCACAATTAATTCTCTATTTTCAAGAGGAGCTTCTGGGTTTCCAAAAAGGTGCTCTGCTAGGAATGTATTTCTCCTAACAAATTCTTGTCTGGAAGCATGCTGCCACCCTAGATGGTTTGGCACATAGTCCTGTAAAAGAATGTCTCGCGCTGTTCTCATATTGTCTTCCAGAGTTCTTCTTGGCATTCCAAATAAAGCTGCAATTCTTTCATCACTATCTCCAGTGCGCATTTTACATAAAAGACCATTAAAGCCACGTTTGATGTGACCACTATTAAGTCTTGGAACTTGGGCTAGTATTTGTTGATATTCACTCTTTGTCCTTCCAAACCAGTATTTAAAAAGATCATCATCAATGTTTTGTGGATTTTGAAAGTCAATATTTCTGTCTTCTGATGCTAAAAGAAAAATTATTTCTTCTACATGTGAAGCAGTAAATGTCGTCATTGAGTTTTCAGCAGCATATAATTCATGAAATGCATTTCTTTCCAAATGGTAATTGCATATTTTTGCATTTGGAGGTATGTAAAAATTGAAGTCTTTAATAATTCTTCTCCTTAAAACATCAGGTATACTTCGCTTCTCGCTGTCATCACATTCCACAAACAAGCAACGACGAGCCGTATTGGCTGCTCTACGTAATGTAGGCAGTTCTATTTGAGCTGGTACAGCAGCATGTAAGACAGCAGGTACGGCGGCAGGTAAGGCTCCAGATGTAGCTGGAGGTATGACAGCAGCTATGGTGGCAGGTAATTCTGCAGATTGCACCAGAGTCACAGCTGCAGATATGGCTGGAGGTGCTACAACATTTAAAGGTGCAGGTTCAGCAGATGTTCCCTCAGGTATGGCAGCGGGCATGGTAGCTGCAGGTAGTTCACCTGCACTAATTTGCTGACGATTTCTCAATATTCTTTGGGCTCTCAGCCAGCAAGGTATACAGACTTCATCAGTGGGTAACAACTGGAACAACCAACAAAAATGTAATTAAATTAAAATAAAAATGTAATAAAGTTGACATCAGAACAGCGCTGCCGGAATCGCCTAGTGCCGGCGCGATGCTCTTGATTCCATTGACCGACAAGCAAAAAGACTCATATAAGATAACAAGTTATGACAAGGAATGTAAACTAGAGTCTTAGTCATCATCATAAGCTCGCCTGCCTATCGGTATTTAAAAATAGTAAAATATGATCTTTACTAGCAGTAGCTCTGTTTCACAATGTCTTAACTCTAATACTAATACAGGGTGGCCCAAAAGTCGTGGATCAAACGCAACTAGGGGTTAGATGGGGTCACCAGCTGCAAAAAGTTGTTCTACGGGAGGTTCTTAAGGTCAACCCCTGCAGAGTTATAATTTATTTTGTTTTTATGAGAAAATTGACTTTTTTTTTACTAATTCTTATTAAAATTAGAAAAAATCTACATCCTGTATCTTTTTTATAATTTTCACTAGATTGGTACTGATCAGTCCTTGCGTTAGACATGCTATTTATGGTTGTTTATTGGTTGTGTCGAAGATAACATTAAGTTTTACGATTTTTGTTTTTCTCAAATCATAACTTTTTATTTACTTCGGACCCCACTGTGAAAAAAAAATACTCTACCGAAAAGTGACCCTGTATTACAAGTTTTGGCGCATTTAATAGGGATTCTGAAAAGGTATTACACATGGCCATAAGTGGCTCTAATATCTTTCTAGGACGAAAAAACAAAACAACGATTGTGAAATAATTGTTTTATTAAGCAAAACATTTTACAATAAATGCTCAAAATTCCTGCCTCTGACCATAATACATAATCTGCACCGTCTAATAAAATTCCTACGTAACCTACGGAATGCACCTCTGTTGTTAGTAACTTGTACCCTAGCAAATTCGAGCTTTTGTCGTAGTTCTTGTTCGCTATTGTTCTCTCCTTGGTAAACTATTTCTTTAAAATAGCCCCAAAGAAAAAAATCTAATGGATTTAAGTCGGGCGACCGGGGTGGCCACGCAATATGACCGCCTCGACCTATCCACCGGTTGGGGAAGCGCTCGTTCAAATGATCTCTAACTGCTCGAGCGTAGTGAGGCGGGGCGCCATCATGTTGCAGCCACATTTCTGCTATTCTTTCTTCTGGAACTTCAGCTTCGTTAAGAATATGGTTTAAATTATTTTGCAAAAAATTTAAATACTGAGCACCATTCAGCCTTGCTGGCATTTCATGCAGCACCAACTGCTGGCCAATCATACCAGCCCACATGTTAATACCAAACAGATGCTGGAATCGATCATTTCTTATGATATGGGGGTTCACTCTGGAGTAAAAATGTAGATTGTGGATATTGAATACTCCCATTCTTCTAAAAGTTGACTCATCCGTCCATAAAACCTTGTTGAAGAACTGCGGATCCTCTCTGTGGTATCTTAGCATCTCTCTGCAAAACCGCACTCTAGGTTCATAGTCACCGGGCAGCAAAGCTTGCACCCTTTGCACGTGGTAGGCGTGATATTTGTTTCTGTTAATGACACGTTGCACCGTCGATCTTGGAATCCCGAGATTACGGGATATTTGGCGTTGACTTATACTAGGATCCAATCTTAATTCTCTCAGCACTTCATCTTCATTTTCAAATTGCACCACAGGTCTGCCTGCTCTCGGAGCATGCTGACCGGGTAAGACTCCCTCCATGTACGAATTATGTACGCGCATAAAGACCCTGTAGTCCGGAAAACGATCACGGTTAGGGTAGCGTTGACGATATTCCCTGGCAGCAGCCCGGGCATTACCGTCACAAAAGCCATACAGGTAATGCATTTCTGCATACTCCCGTTGGGTGTATTCTCTCCTCGCAGCAGCCATCTGTCCACTTTTTTAGCCAATCCGTCCGATTCACACAGCACTGGTCACAGGTAGGCAATCTATCACAAGTCCGAAAAACAAAGCGTAGGTCAAAGGAAAGAAACTGATCACAAGTCGTCGTAAAACCGAGAAAAAGAACACGTGCGTACTCACAGGCAGGAAGCGAGTCACTAAAGAACACTAAACATTCTAAAAAAACATGCTCACGCGCATTCCCCCGGCCCCCGCCCCGGCCGCGCCGGCCCGGCCTTTGTTTCCTAGAAAAGATATCGCTACCTGATCTGACGGGTGAACCGGCCTCTTATTGACAAAGGATTAAATGGTTAGTGTAAAAGAGAGGCAGAGAGTCTTTGTCATTAATTGTATTAGTTCCAGTTTATTTTTAAATAAGCCTAATCGAGTTTTATGGTTGGGTTAACTTTGGCCTTGCTACGAATAATCGTACTAGAAAGATATTAGAGCCACTTGTAGCCATGTGTAATACCTTTTCAGAATCCCTATTAAATGCGCCAAAACTTGTAATACAGGGTCACTTTTCGGTAGAGTATTTTTTTTTCACAGAGGGGCCCGAAGTAAATAAAAAGTTATGATTTGAGAAAAACAAAAATCGTAAAACTTAATGTTATCTTCAACACAACCAATAAACAAACATAAATAGCATGTCTAACGCAAGGACTGACCAGTACCAATCTAGTGAAAATTATAAAAAAGATACAGGATGTAGATTTTTTCTAATTTTAATAAGAATTAGTAAAAAAAAAGTCAATTTTCTCATAAAAACAAAATAAATTATAACTCTGCAGGGGTTGACCTTAAGAACCTCCCGTAGAACAACTTTTTGCAGCTGGTGACCCCATCTAACCCCTAGTTGCGTTTGATCCACGACTTTTGGACCACCCTGTATAAATAAACTCCTTTTAATTCTTAAATATAAATAACAATGTTGCCATGTGTTTCTAAACAATATTTTTTATCAGTTCACAAACAACATTTACCTCTTGCAAATAGACATGTCAAGTATCAAGCAAATCACTTATAAGGTTGGATGATTATATTAAACATACCTGGCGCGGCTGTATCCATTCTGATATTACATTCCCAATCATATTTTCACTCTCTGATGTCTCAGGTCGGAAAACCAATCTACTCCTTGTTCTGAGAATGGATCTGCCACATCCTACACAAATATGGCGATGACCAGTTACTTGTGCAGTGCCTTCTTGACGTGACACTACAGTATCATCTTGATTTATCAATTCCCAGCATGTGTGACAAACATGGTCACTGTTAGTCACCTGCACCGAGAGAAAGTTATGTTAAGTACTTATTAGTAAAACACATCAAGTAGCTTAAAATCTTAGACAAAATCATAGGGCCTTATTAAAGTATAATAAAATCAACATTTTAACTAAATGTTAAAATGTTGATTTTATCAAAGCACGGGTACATTTATCTTGCACAAAAATATTGTTAAAAAAAATAGCACAGAGCAAGGGAATTCCAAGCGCTTATTAAAGTTGTCCCTCAGGTTTGTCCACATAATTAAGTTTGTACTTGAGGGGTTCTTGTGGACACAAATGAGAACAATATTTTTCGACAGGACTACCCTACTTAAGCACATGGTTGAAATACAACGGGAAATGGGGAAAAGGTTAGGACGTCATAAAATACTTACTTCTTGAGGATAAACCCATCTTCTAACTCTTTCTATCACTTCGTCATTTGCCTCAGACAATGCATGTCTTCGGATACGAGATATGCGTAACCGGCAATTTATACACCGCAGAGCCATTTTCAACAAAGATCAAATCACTTGCAAATCGTTAGTCCAGAGGGAATGCCGTGTGTCTCGTGAAAAGCGTCGTCGGAAAGGAATATTATCGGGCCAAATCTTCGGTAAATCAACAAATAATGGAAAACTTCGGAAACTTCGGTTAGAATAACACGATCAAGTGATTACATTATCTTTGAACACGATTGTCGGTGGAAGTGAAAATAACGTGACATTACTGACAGATGACAACGTTCCTATTCAAGTGATTTACTGAATTTTTACATAAGTTAGTTTAGTACCTACATGAATACTGTATTTTAAGTTATATTAGCCTATTAATTATATTTTTAGCCTTCAATTTAACATTTTATCGTAAAAATGACTGTTAAAATAGGTTACATTACCATGAAACAAATAACAAGCTATATTTTGTAATATTATAATGAATTAAGTGTAATGGAACGTACCATTCATAATGCAGAACCCAGCGTATTGCGTTCTATTTCACGGACCTGCGTTATGTTGACTAACTATTTGTTAAAAAAATGAACTTTTGAGTCCCTACTTCTAAAAATATACGAGACCTATAAAATAATTAGAGAAAAATTAACATTTAAAACAATCATAATAACATTAATGAACGGGGCCGGGTTTTTTTTTATTCGACTGGGTCACGTGTCGCCATCGTTCTTTGTAAAGTTAATAACTTTTTTTTGGAACATATAATTTGAGCTCTTATGTAAGTATGTATATATGCCATCACATATGACAATTGTGTTACTACCAGTACCATAAAGTCCATTAGGAATCAACAATTTTGTTAATTCCTAACAGATCCTAATTTAAGGAGGGAACTGTTCCCTCCTCAAATTATTAATGCCCAGGTTTCGTGAAACAATATCTTGCAGAAGTATTGTCCGCACTTTATTCATGGTTCCAAGGTTCTTCGTGGCACTTGAACTAATGATGAGATTCTAACATCTGAATCCCCTGTCCTCTTTTTCAGCAATGGTGATGCTGGACCCAAACTTCCACTAGAAGTTTCCATAATTCGGGGGGTTTCTTGCAATAAACAATTGAACTTTTTCTTTTGTGAGTCCAATCCAATATTGAAACACACGATCATCCATTTCTTGCAAATCTCTAAATCCAATGTTGGATTAAATGCATTCACAAAGGAGAATACATGCTGAACCTGCTCAACAGTAAATTTATCAATGCTGTTATCAGAGGTAAACAGCATGTCTCATGTGTTGCTTGATAAATAAGCATCACATACCCGAGCTATGTTTGGCAGGTAATATTTATGGTTGCTCAAAATAATTAATCTTCATTTGTCAGATATGCTCCGCACAGTGCTGCTATTGCAATTTGGAAACACACAATGATTATTCGAGTTGGCTGCACGTCTGTAGTTGGGTAAAACCACTGGTTGAGGATCAGCTGCAGGATTTGAGTCAGATTGAGTGGCAACAGATGAGGGCTGATCTTCTTCCTGTGAATCAGCTATGAGTTGAGATCTGGTATTTTCAACCACATGGCTTCTATCGAACTCGATATCGAAATCGTATGACGCCAACCTCGTTGCATATCTTTGCAATCTACTCGCGGCTGTCTGCTGCAACCTTGATTTAGGTCCAAAAATTAACGTCAACGGTTTGTGGTCCGTTTTTATGATGAAATGACGACCATAAATGTACTGATGGGTGTTTCATCACCCCCGCAATAATTGCTAGCGCTTCTTTGTCAAGCTGTCTGTACGCCCGTTCGGCCGAGTTCAGCGTTCGCGACGCGAAACATATGGGTCTCTCGTCACCATTCTGAAAGCGATGGGACAATACACTGCCGATGCCGTACGAGCTATTGTCTACAGCTAACACTGACGGTAGATCAGAGTTGTAGTGAACCAAAACTTTGCTACTTACTTTCGCATTTTTTACATTGTTAAACGCCTTTACCCACTCTGTGGACCAGCCCCAAGAAACGTTCTTGCGCAATAGTTGATGTAAAGGATGCAAAATATTGCTTAGATTAGATATAAACTTAGCGTAGTAATTAATCAGTCCGAAAAACGATCTAAGTTGTGTGACATCACTAGGCGCCGGCGCATCAACTTCACGCCTTCACTTTACTCTGGTCCGGATGTAATCCGTGTTTGTCAATAATAAAACCTAAATAGGTGATACTATCCTGCATGACGGAACATTTCTCCAATTTCACTCTCAAACCAACCTCACGTAATCGCTTAAATACAGCTTTTAAATTAGCAATATGGTCCTCCCTCGAATTTCCGGTTACGGCAAGGTCATCTAAGAAAACAACTACCGGGAGACCTCTCAGAGTTTCTTCCATGAACTTTTGAAATTTTTCTGGTACTACATCACTCAACCCGTAAGGAGTTCTTTTATAGATATATGTACCAACATACGTCGTGATTGCGGTACATGCCTGTGAGCTTTCCTTTAATAATAATTGTGCATATGCATGTGTGAGGTCAATTTATAGTAGGTTTTCCCCCCACTGAGTGCAGCGAACAGTTCTTCGAGTCGAGGCATCGGGTACGGTTCACGAATCAACTTAGGGCTGATCGTGACTTTATAATCGCCGCAGATTCTTATATCATCCGACTTTTTAATTACCGGAACTATCGGAGTTCCGTATTCAGAATATTCGACCTTCTCGATTACACCTACTGCCTCGAGTCGTTCTAGTTCTAATTCAACAGGCTTCCGTAACGCTAATGGTAAAGTTCAGGCTTTGACATAAACCGGGGTGGGGTCACTGAGACGCAGTGTAAGTTTCCCAAACCCGGGGGAATTCGCGTTTTAAATCATCGACTATAATTGAATCACTGGACATATTAAATAACGTTTTGTCAATTTCTATATTGTCGATTTTTAAACGACGTAGTCACGATCTACCCATAAGCGGCGGTCCCCCGATTTTAATCACAAATAACTTCAAATTCCTCGCTTTGTGCATTCCTACCATTACATTTACGGTTATGTAACCAACCGCCTCAATAACTGATCCCGTATACGAATGTAAACAAATATTATTTTGTACGAGGGGTAGTGTTCTGCCGGTGTCCAACTCAAACTTGATCGCTCGTCCATTCACGTCCGCTCGAACGTAATACGGCTTATCACCAACACCTGTCACTTGTAAATTGAAGACATTATCGCACTCGGAATCACTATCATTTTCAAAAAAATTGTGTCCTTTCCACTGACCCGAGCGCGACCTTATCGCCTTCTAGATTCGCACTGCGCCTACACATAGCTTTAAGATGACCTTTTAGCCCGCACACATTGCAAGAATAGCTCCTAAAGCGGCATATCGTTGGCCAATGCCCCTTTCCGCACCGCCAACTACGCTGCGCTGCGTACGCCGTCGCGCCCGTATCGGCTGGCGGGCGGCGCGAGCGCTCTCGCGGCCCCGCACTGCCGACCCGGTGAAGTGGTTTGGTGGCGGCGGGCGCCTGCGCGGGCGCTCTCGCGGCCCCGCACTGCCGACCCGGTGAAGTGGTTTGGTGGCGGCGGGCGCCTGCGCGGGCGCTCTCGCGGCCTCGCACTGCCGACCCGGTGAAGTGGTTTGGTGGCGGCGGGCGCCTGCGCGGGCGCTCCGCCTGAACCGCTTGCCGCTGCATGTCGTTCCGCTGCTTCCAAAGCAAATGCCAGTTCGACTGCCCTTTTGTACGTCAATGTAGGTTCCGCGAAAAGACGCGATCGCATTTCGTCGTTCGCAATTCCAGAGACGAATTGATCACGCAAATTCTCTTCGAGATTACTCCGAAAATTGCATGTGCTGGCCAAATGTTTCTGAGCTTTTAAATAATTCCCCATACTTTCACCACCATTTTGACATCTCAGTCTAAACATATGCCGTTCTGCAATTTCGGAACGTTTTGGTTCGAGGTGGTCGCCGACTCTCTTCACCAATTCCGTGAAGGTCTTGTCCTCCGGATTCACAGGTGCACATAAATCACACATCAAATCATATGTTGCGTATCCGACTAACGTAATCAAAGTAGCCACTCGTAGTTCCGTTTTAATTTCGTTGAGCGTCATGAACTGTTCTACGCGTCGAAAGTATGCGGACCACTTTTTACACGAAAGATCGAAATGATCTATTTTACCGATAGGCATTTTCGTCAACATACACTTTTTGCACATAAAGAACCAGTTTATACGCGATTTACTCGTCGCCAGTTAGATATTTGGGAATATACTAAACGGACAATCAATGAAAGATGGAGTCTGCGACACAACTGACTTTATTGTATAAATACCCTCTAGCATAATCATACATTTATAACTACCATATACCACAGAATGCTAAAGTTTGTATGTTTATTCCCCTTTCACGTTAAAATGGCTGAACTATTTGGATGAAATTTGGAATGGATATAGCTTATAACTTGGAATAGTGCATAGGCTACTCTTTATTCCGGAAGCTGCATATGCAAGCTAGTGTGATGTATTGTTACTATAAATCTTAATCTTACCACATGTATCTTGGTCATCTAGCTGGCTGATTGTTTATGTGGCCGTCATTTGTGTCTACAGTGGTGGCTATTTATTTAATTAATCCCGTAAAGTAATTTATAGTTGCGTGTGTGTTGGATGAAAATAATATCCTCACACAACAGTAATTTTATAGGCCCTTAATTAATAAACACAAGGCAAAAATGCAGTTCTTATAAAACGTAAACAATGGTTGCGCGTGGTCGCGTGGATGCGCGGAGGTCACAGTGACACGGGCTTCAGGTCGAGATCGGACTGGCGAGCCGGTCAGCAACAAGTGGTGCGCAGGCGCCGGCCGCGGCGAGTGCAAGCCGCGCTGGTCGCGGGTAGCGGGATAGATTGCGCGTTTCCACGAAACTACGCGTTTTAAATTGTTGACAAATAAATGAATATAATTATAAGTAATATGTAGTTATATATATATATATCATACGAACATTATAAATCCGGATGTTTGTGTGTAAGCATCATTACGCCGTAACGGCTGAACGGATCCGGATGAAATTCGGAATGTAGATAGCTTATGTGCGATCGTGCACATATTACGCTGGATGACAATGAACTATAACGCAGAAAATTATACTTTTCCCCTAAAATTGAAGAAGGCTCTCTCCCCCTCTGGTTTACACCGCCCGCGGATCGAACAGACAGATTTTGGTGCCTGGATCTGCCTGTGATCAATCCCTGATAATGTCGACACCACACTAGCTTTTGAATGTCCAGTAATTATGGTTTTTGACCGTTTAGCGAGGGTTTTTATAATAAATTTTATTTGTGAACTCAAGCGCGCGCGCGTCTACTTTTTTTGACAAACTTTTCACGCGGAGATGCTAGAGGGCGCGCGGCGGCGTCGCAATTGGCGCGAAACACATTTTGGCAGGAGATTCGAATGGTACGGCCAGGGCCCTACAATGCACATCGCCCGAGTTTTGGTATTTCAGGAATCGATAAAACAAAAGAATTTCTGTGACCACGGCCGGTGCAACCCTGCCGAAACGTCGAGGTTAGTCAAAATAATGCTATTTTGAAAATAAAAGCGCGAAAAGACCCGGTTTTCTCACATAAACACGATAAAACAAAGGCTCGAAAGAGCGAAAGAAAAATATAATGTGAATGACAAAATTGTAATTAATGAACTTTTCCGTGTACAGATGTGTGTGGACTACCTTCAGCAGCATCAGTAATCGAAGTCATCATTCAGGGTCGCTGAGGGTAACCGTTGTCGCCTGTAAATCAAACACTTTAAATTCAAATGTGGCACAGTCTCTCATTCCATGAAATGAAGTAAAGTAAATAAACCTATAATAATTATTAAAATTTCCAACTAACAACCTAGCGATCAAACTTGCTTATATTGTTGCTTACGAAAATCCTGCATGTAAAGCAGGAAATTCCTAGCGCTCGGGTTAGTTTCCGAATGAATCCGATTTGAAACGAATCGCGCATGCGCGGGCCGAGTTGCCATCCCTCTCCCCGCACTCTTCTCCGCTAGTCGAGCTCCGTCCACTCGCGCGCCACGAGCGAAATACGCTCGTAAATAAAATTAAAAAATTTAAAAAAAAAACTTATTTTCTTGCTTTGTTTACATTCGCAACTTCTACCGCAATTAACTAATCTTGGATCTACTATCTTTAGTTGTCTTCAAAAAATCACGATATAAAAAGTTAAAATAATTAAAAAATTGCACTCTTCCATGATATCAGGACAAGTGTGCCTCTCGAAACACATTGAACACATATACGTTATGTGCTCGGTGGAGTGTAAATGCTTTTTACTAAGTTTTCCAACAAAAATATGTTATAGTTGTACTTTTTTTAATCTTATTTAAAAATTAGCTTTAACTAAAAAGAAGTTAAACTAGCTTTGCGGGCAGGATAACCAGTTACCGTACTTTTAGTTAAGGAATGGTCAAATATTGTGTCACTTAACAGCCTGCGAAGTCTTTGTTTCTGGAACTAACTACTGTTGATAGAGCTATGGTTCTTAGATCAAAATATAAATAATTTTATTTAAATTTTAAATAATTTTATTTACCTTTAATTTAAAGGTCAAAATCGATCATCTGAGGGTTAGCGGCCATTTAGCTGAAGGACTGCTGTACGTATAAGGGCTATAGAGCTCTGGGTACTGGATGAGGAGCAGTGGCAGGAAATAGCCAATCTAGCACTAGTTTGGCTATTTCCTGCCACTGCTCCTAATTTTAGTTTTTTTTTTTATTCAATTATATATATTCTTATATAGAAAAAAAAACTAAAATAGAAGAATGTCGTTACAATAAATAGTATTTAATTTAAGCTTTTTTAGGATTCCGTACCCAAAAGGTCAAAACGAGACCCTATTACTGAGACTCCGCTGTCCGTCCGTCTGTCACCAGTATGCTGAGTGTGAGTTTTGTCGTAAACATGATGCGTTCTACCACGAGCGCGTAAGCATGTCATTTGTATGTTAAAAATGTATAGCGCCCCTAGCGGCGCGTTTATGAATTTCTTTGTGCGAGTGCGAGTGCGAGTTTTTGTAGTAAACGTTCGCCGTCGCCACAGATCTACTACACTTAGATTGGTATTTTGCGTGGCCATGTCGTTCCCTCTCGCTTAAACAGTGAGTGTTGCTATTCAAAAACGATGTCACTTGCTTTAGGGTAATTTCATCCATATGGCCAAGTAGGTACTCTTCAGTCTAAAAACTAAGGCAATTAACATAAAAAAAAAAACAAGTTTTTAAATTATTTTGTATATACAAGTATAATTACAATCCACAGATATACAATAATCGCAACTATTTACAATTATAAAACAAGTTATATTAGTACAATAATTCCGAAAATTCGTGTGTTTATGTCTGTAACGACAGTTTATTATACATAAAAAGCAGAATCATTTAGAGTTCATGATTTCTCCGGAATTACACGAGTTGATTCTTCCGTACACTACCACTTCACTGCAAGAGAATCTGAATAAGTGATCCATTTATGGTTGGCATACCTCCAGTTTCCTCAAAGCGTTTCGCTTCTACGTTCATCATTCGCACAGAAAAGGAGTGGAATTCATTACCCATCTTTGTTCCCTGAAAACGGTATAATTTGGGAGTCTTCAAGTCTAGAGTGAAAGGTATATTCTAAGCAAGCATGCTTCATCTTCGGCTGCATCGTCACTTTACATCAGGTGAGATAGTGGTCAAATGCTTGCCTATCACGCATAAAAAAAAAATTAAAGAAACATGTCAAAGGGATCTTGGTCATGGATGTGGTTTTCAAGCGAGGAAAAGACGTTCCTCTCTCGAAGTTCCTCTCCTCGCTCGAAAAATGTTTGAAGACATTCAAAACAAGTTTGGGCAAATTATATTTATCGGCAAAGTAAATTGGCCCATTAGAATTTAAAATCAACCGCATTAGTTTTTCACAGTACAGGCAGATATCAACAGTGTCTGAAGATGGATAGCTTAATCCACCAACATCCTTTAACGAAATTAATTTTGATAGCCTTTCTGTTGACTGCAGTGCCAGAATGCAATCGATATATTTTATTTGCCTTTTTAGTCTTTTCACTATAAACCCCGCTATATAAATCGTGATTTCTTGCGAAAATTCTGTAAGACGATTATCCAATAAATAATCATGGCTTTCCGGAACATCGACTGGTAAAATATCGTTATCCTCATCATCATTCGATATTGTCGAGAGTGAACTTGTTGCATTAATCTTGTTGACATACGATATTTTGTTTATATTTAAAATATTTATATCTTGTAATGACAGGCAGTTCCCAGAATTATTTAAATTTTTCAATTCCCCGTGAATTAAAAGTCGTTTGTACGCTGTCTTGAACTGCAGGGCTGTGGGGTTGTTATTAAAACCTCCTTTGGATCTAATACATCCGAAAAAGATTTCTAAGTGGTCTTGAGACAATTTGTAAGTACATAAATATTGTAACGGTGCATCAGGAACATTGATAAGTTTATCAAAAAGAATTTCTATTGAGCGTACACAGCAAATCAACCCAATGAATCCGGTTTTTCGACCTGATTTTAAAATTGAGTCGGTATTTATCTTTAAGACTTTAACGTATGTCACAAATTTGTCAAATTTCTCTTTGATAGATGGAAAACTATCTTTGCTGATAGGTTTTTTGAATCCAAACGAAAATAGTTTTCTACTGTTAAGTATGTCAAAAATATCATTGAAAAGTAGGATGAATTCAGCAGTCGCATCGACATTTTCGAATTCTTCGATGTGTAATTCTTTACAAAAAAGCAATGCCTGTGCCACTGATTTGCTAAATGTTTGAGTAGCAAGGCGAACTTTCATAATTTGGTTTTTCAGGTATTTCAGGTTTTTGTTTGAAAAACCTGAAATACTTAGTAAATATCCCATTTCTAACCTTAATTCTAATGAGAGTGACCATGTCAGTTTAAAATCTTATAATTGATATCTAACTATAACTACTAATATAACTAGAACTAGTAATAAGGACTAATAATAATTATCTTACTATCACTAATGATCATTTTGCTTGTTGCTTTATTTATTTTTCAAATTTTGTATGGAATGCTCGGTATTAATAAGTTTATGTATAAACTAATATTATTCTTAATACAATATATGCAGTTACTCACATTTATATTATTCACCTACTTGGTTGGTATAGCAAGCGGCTTCAAATGAGTAATTTTTTCCTTGCAGACAAAACAGATTGTATCAAAATGTCTAGAACATACTCTCGCATGTTTTGGTGGCACCCAATTCTGACGACCAGTAGCATCAATCCATTTTTTTTTTATATCAGGGTCAGATGGAAACCTGTAAAACGTAAATAATTATTTTTTTCGGGAGGTAATTTGTTTACTAAATCTGGCAATTCTGTAGCATGCTTTTTTTAGGTTACGATAAAATACAAATTGATAAAATTGGTTCAAAACATCAATAAACGACCATGTACTGACCTAAGAAGTATTACCTAGTCGTAAATATATATTCATTGTGTTACCTAGTAAACTCAGAAGGTCACAAAATGCGTAAAATGTCTACTTACGAGTGAAATGACATTCCATCTTCTTTTCTTTCGCTGCGTTTATTACAGCCTAAAATACAACAACCACCCATTGGCAATACACTTCTCACTTGTTTCTACAGTTAAGTTCACACATAAAACACTGTAAAATGTAATAAAACCTCACATAAACAGGAACTACTACAACTTCAGTGTTTTGTTTGTCGCAGAACTGTCAGATTTTGACAGTGGGCCAGCAAAAAAGTATACATGCCGATAAGGACAGAAAAAAATATA
Organism: Lomographa bimaculata; assembly: GCA_948107665.1. NCBI lineage: Eukaryota > Metazoa > Arthropoda > Insecta > Lepidoptera > Geometridae > Lomographa > Lomographa bimaculata. The sequence continues at coordinate 3,749,415 of OX403602.1, read as the reverse complement.
TGTATCCTTATTACTCTCTCCCTATACCATATCTATTCTTCCTTCTCTTACAATACTGATGCAAGACGTTGCAAGTCTAAGTGTAGTAAGTCTATGGCCGTCGCGTACCCCTAAGTTAACGTCAAGTCTGGCCGTTTAATCTATGTTTTTTCTATTTTTGCGAGCGCCAGTGTCTTTTTTGACAGATCTCGACGCGTATTTTTGTTTTGTGATGCTTTTTGTATGGATTTTTACTATTTTTTACGTTCACGGTATTATTTTGCAAGGAGATTGCTTGCTGCAGCTTAAGCTCAAGATGAACGCGATCAATACGAACTATTCGCTGTGAAGGTCGTGATTTGTTTGATCTCTTGGAAGATCTAACAGAAAATTACATTCTTTCTACTGACATAAGCAGGTACCAACATGTCTTGGTAGATCTGGCGTCTGAAATCTATTAGGCAAAGTTTGTCGAGACAAGAATTGGGGTCTTCCTGAAGATGTTTGTACAGCAGAAAAGCATTCACCACTGAGCAATCTAGAAAGTTGAAGAATAAGCGGTGCCACCACTTCTTAGATTTCCGATCAATAGCTCCCTTTCAATTGATCAAATTTATCTATGAAATTCATATTTTCGTTATAGTCTTTCACAGCAAATGGACAGGTGACTTCTACTCTATCTCCATTCTTATCTCTTCTAGTTATTTTACATTCGTTTCTTGGGTCGTGAAATTTGGTCAACACATAAACACAACGCTTATCTCCGGGTGTATATATATTTCGGGAGTTATCAATAATTTTGTCAATCAAAGGCTGAATTTTATACAACCTTCCACATTCATGATTCTGATCATTCACAAAGTGCCAGCATTTCAAAATTAGAGCAGACCTGTTGTAGGACATTCCGAGATCATGAAGTAAGGGGTGGTAATACTATAATCTTTTTTCCACTAGCACTCTATTCTAAATAAATTAGTCCAGTTAACAAGTAAACACCAATTTTTTTTTCATTACGATATATTTACGATTCATAATACGAGCATGGTCTTTCAAAGCAGAGTTTGCCAGCTGTTGTGAGGCGTACAAGTTCGTTTGGATAACCATTAGGCCTATGGCTTCTTCGTCCACGATTTCACAGAAAATATTCCATAAGTCAGGTAATATTTGTCGCTGTCGCTGCAGCTGATCAAAGCCTGTAAAAGTTTCTCTGTCCAAATATCTGACATCCATACCCCATCCAGTTATATGTGAAACTGGTTATTGAGATTCACCAACACATAGCGGTTGCACTGCTGTTATCTCAGGCGCATGCGGAGACACAGTATCTCTTAGAATATGTGGTACCTCAGGGCCCTCATCATAACTGGGAAAATTCCTATTGATGTATTCACTGATCAATTCGACAGACTCCTCAATGTCATCTGATGGATATGTCTAACTAACAGGTAATGTGTCCGTTTCTTCTAATTCCTGCATGATATTGTCTTCTCCATCACTATCTTGGAGTGCATGCCACACTTGGTCATCTGGCAGCGATCTATTCATTGTTGGTAATAAGCACGAGAACTAAAACGATATAAATACCTATAACAACGTTACGGTGGTGTGAAAGTAGGGTTATAGCCAAGTTATTGCTGATTAGTTGACTGATCAATCGACAGCAACAAATCTGACAGGGATTTATTGTAAAAATTTGACAAATTGTTTATTTTACCATAGATATTGCAATATTTTTACAATTTTTCAACTCATACGTCCGTAGCCCACGGATGTGCCACTAGATTGTAAGCTTGTACGTCCATGACATATTTGTAGGTCACTCTGAAAGTGGGGGGTAGAGGCTTTTTCCGCCTCATCTTTGCATTCATAGACCTGAAATTAGCTTATAGATAGGGATATACCTCAATACATAAGTGGGTAAGTTCCGGTAAATCGGCAGGACAGTGAACGTGTTAATGCAAAATGTGGAGGAGCTAACCATGACTCATTTATTTGGAAAAATAGTCAAGCCAATAAGCACATGCAGTCTTCATAGGAACAGTGAAACTATGTGGCTTTGGGTAATATTTTCTATGTATATTATTAATATTAATTATAATATAATTCGAAATTTGTAATACTCGGAGTAATAGATAATAATCTATTCACCAATCTAAATTATTCCTAGCCTAGGATTGACTCTCTGTCACAAGCCTCCTGCTTAACTCCACGATGGAGCCTGTATTTATTGTACTTTTCATACTTTTACTGACATAATAATAATTGTCATCATTATTTTTAGGTGACTCTGGGTATTCCCAACGACCCTGGCTCATGACTCCTATTTTAAAATCTGCCGAAGGATTCCCTGAAGCAAACTATAATAATAAGCATAGTTCTGCTAGGGTGATCATAGAAAATGTTTTTGGATGGCTAAAGAACAGATGGAGTTGTTTTTTTTTTTTTTATGCAATGATAGGGTCTTGCATTACAAGCCACCCAAATGTGCACAAATAATTCAAGATTATTCAAGAATTTGCTAATATAAAAAAATGAGAATGTAAAAGCTGTAATGTAATAACATTTATTTTGTTATTTTTTTGGTTTTAGATCATGATGAGGCAATAGAGTCGCAACATCAAACTTGTGCAGAACAAGTTGATACATCCACAACTAACTTAACACGTTAGACGCCGGATAAAAGAAAACATTTTGGTAAAAAAAACTTTTTGTGTTATATAGGTTCGTTACTATAAAATATACGTAGATTATTTTTTTTACGCGATTTAAAAATACAGTTTTCGAGTTTTTGGATAATAACAGATGGTGCCCACTAATGCCCCCCACGGCGCTCTGTATAGAATAATGCTAATAACCGTTACGAAGCGCCATGCCGGCCATCGCGCCGGGCACCCCGCGCCTCAGTCCCTCTCCGGCGCTTACGTTGAGCGGTCGTTTGCATACTGTCTGTGTTGATATAATTGAAATTATTGGCGTTTTTTTTCGACGTACGTTATGTGATGATATTTCAAAATGGAAAATAATATTGTGTGCAGCCAAGAAAATAATGTTGAACTTACTATGGAAGACTTTGATTTCACGCAAGCAGATTTACAAGCGATTTCAAACTTGGAAATCAGTGCTTTCAATGAGTTGTTTAGTAGAGAACAAAGTAGTGATGACGAATCTGAACAATTGAACTTACCTCGAAAACGGAGACGACTAGTTATAGCTTCGGAAAGTGAAACGGATTCAGTCGAAGATTTTGTTTTGAGTAATTTACCTTCAAACTCAATCAAACACGCACAGAAATGGAGGGATACCACAGGGCAATCAGCCCGTGTGATTCCATTCACTGAGCCCACAGGTGTAAAATTACCATACTCAACAATGATGAATCAGGCTGACCCTGAAGACTTCTATGCTTTGATAGTTCCCGACGGATTATTCGAAATAATAGCAGAAGAAACGAATACTTTTGCTGCTCAAAGCCTCTCTGAGCGTCATCTAAAGCCATCTTCACGATCACATGCATGGACTCCGACAAATAAGGACGAAATGAAACGTTTCTTTGGATTGATACTGTTCATGGGACTTGTAAAGTTGCCTAAACTAAGTCATTACTGGAGCAAAGACAAAGTGCTGGGTCAAACGTTCCCCCGTACCGTCATGAACCGTAACAGATTTGAAATACTTTTACAGTATTTGCATTTTGCAGACAACGATAACATAAATCCAAATGACCGCATCGGTAAAATCAGATACCTTATAAACTTATTGAACAAAAACTTTGCTCAATTTTACTCAGCAAAAGAAGATGTGTGTGTAGATGAGAGCATGATTCCTTTCAGGGGGAGGCTTTCTTTTCGGCAGTATAATAAGTCAAAAAGACACAAATATGGAATTAAGCTTTTTAAAGTCTGCACAAATCCAGGCTATACCTTAAAACTGCAGGTATACAGTGGCAAAAATGTTGATACAGTCAACAATACACCAACCAAAGTAGTCTTAACACTTTGTGAAGAACTATTGAATAAAGGCCATACCATCGCGACAGACAACTGGTATACCAGTTTAGAATTGGCATACGAGTTGTTGAAGAAGGAGACACATTTTTTAGGGACAGTGAGGAAGAACCGAAGAAACTTGCCAAAAAAAGTCGTTGAAGCAAAATTACAGCGTGGAGAGTATATGGCACAAGAAAATGAGGACGGAATCACTGTCCTTAAATGGAAAGACAAAAGGGACGTACTCATGATGTCCACTAAGCATACTGACACATTTTGTAAAATTAGATTAAAAGGCAAGAGCGTACGAAAACCTAAAATGGTTTTGGAATACAATAAATGCAAAGCTTCAGTTGACATGAGCGATCAAATGACCGCCTATTCTACACCGCTTCGCAAATCTGTCAAATGGTACAAAAAACTGGCAATAGAACTAATTTTGAATACAGCGGTTGTCAATGCGATGATCATGTATAAAGAAACGACGAACAAAGAAATTTCAATGGTAGAATATAGAAAAAAACTCGTGGAGTACCTTACGACGACTGACACTTCAGAAACTGACCTTTCAACGGGAACGCGCCCTAGAAGACTAAAACATGAACTGGAGAAAAAACCCGGAGCAGTAAAAACAACCAGAAGATTCTGTGTTCTTTGCTACAAAAATAACACGGAAATAATGCCAAGAGTTGAGGCAAAAAATAAGACCAAAAAAGTTAGCACCTTCTGCAGACTATGTCCTGGTCAGCCCCACTACTGCCTTCCATGTTTCAATACTGCGCACAAATAACACATACGTAAATGATTTTTTATGTGTGTTAGATTTCATTGTTGATTTGATCCTTTTTCGAATTTAAATTGTAATGTAAAGTAAAAATAAATATCTAAACTCAAATTTTTCGTCTTTCCTTCGTTTTCCTATGATTATTCTAACTCCTCTTGAAGTATCAATGTCCTGTTTGGTAATATAGTTCTAGAGCGCCGTGCCGGGCATTTTATAACAATTAATCAAGGGAAACTGTGTCGTACGGCGCTATAAGGCTGGTTAAATACAGCTCTGTCTTGAGGTCACATATGCCCCCCAAAGCGCTGTGTAGTGAACTGCTTGAGGTCACTAGTGTCCCCCATGGCGTCCAACGTGTTAATCAGGGGACGAGCTATGAGACAAAATTTGGTTAGACGGTTACAATAAGAAAAAGTTAAATTAAATACTATGATTTATAAAGAAATTCTTTTATTTAAATTTGTTTCTATAATATCTAGTGCTTGTTTGGCTATTTCCTGCCACTGTTCCTGCACCCGGAGCTCTATAGCCCTTAATCGTAGCCATTCACTCTTATTTTCCTGCTCCTTCCTGTTTTTTTCAAACAGGAACTTGCGCCACTCTTCACCAGACTGCTGAAATGCCTGCTCGGCCCTATTGTTTCTATAATATCTAGTGCTTGTTTGGCTATTTCTGCCACTGTTCCTGCAACCGGAGCTCTATAGCCCTTAATCGTAGCCATTCACTCTTATTTTCCTGCTCCTTCCTGTGTTTTTCATACAGGAACTTGCGCCACTCTTCATCAGACTGCTGAAATGCCTGCTCGGCCCTATTGTTTCTATAATAACTAATGCTTGTTTGGCTATTTCCTGCTACTGTTCCTGCACCCGGAGCTCTATAGCCCTTAATCGTAGCCATTCACTCTCATTTTCCTGCTCCTTCCTGTGTTTTTCATACAGGAACTTGCGCCACTCTTCATCAGACTGCTGAAATGCCTGCTCGGCCCTATTGTTTCTATAATAACTAATGCTTGTTTGGCTATTTCCTGCCACTGTTCCTGCACCCGGAGCTCTATAGCCCTTAATCGTAGCCATTCACTCTCATTTTCCTGCTCCTTCCTTTGTTTTTCATACAGGAACTTGCGCCACTCTTCATCAGACTGCTGAAATGCCTGCTCGGCCCTATCAACAGCTGTTGTCGGTCTTAGGCGTCGCCGTGGGGACCTGCGAATGCGCCACGGTGCTAAGCACCGACGTCAAGGTGTGGTTTGTCCGATAGAAGCTGGTCTCGGTGTAGGTGCAGAGGCAGGGAGTCCAGCATGATGCGATGGTCCTGGCTCATTCCATTCCGTGACGGCTCAAAGAATATTTGAAATATGTTAGACCTACTTTTTTTAAATATTCCCTATTATTTGTGTTCGGGATGATGAGTCAAGATATCATAAAAGCAGTATCAAAATTCGCAAAATATAAAAAGAATACAGTTTATAACACTACAATAATTATAGTGTTATAAACTGTATTTTTATTAATTTTATAAATTATTAAATATTATTAATAATATCCTACTCTTTCACTGAATTCACTTTACCTTACCTACCCAATTTAAATTGGATACCAAGCTGAATTACTTAAAATTGAGTGTTATAAAAGCTATATATATAAATATACATATACATAGATTCTAAGTTTAGAGTATGTGACTTTTCAAAATAATTTAGATAAATTTTATCTACATAGATATTGTTTTAAATATGAACTTGTGTTATAAAACTTTATTTAAGTACAGAGGGCCTGTATTACTTACACATTCCTACTAATGATATACTGCCGTCATTACGACGAAAGCCCTAATTAACAATTTAGTCAAAAATGACGAAGATACCATTACCGTTTTCGTCGTTACTACGTTAAATTTGAGATTTTCTAGTTTAAAAAGTCAAACTTGAAAATAGCAGCCTTTCGTACTATTATTTACATTTTGCTTATCTGAATGGTCGTAATTCCCAATTACGTAGTAAGTAAGTAAGTCTTATACGGTAGCATATCGCCGCCCACGGAGAACAAAATGACAATCGTAAAATCACAACTTTTTAGGAAAAATAAAAAACCGATTTTCGTTGATTCTGAGCTGAACTCCAAGGGCGCGTTGATATCGTTTTCTTTATCTTCAGAGAAGGAATAGTACTGTATCATTCTTCTACTTTTTATGTTTCAGGCTATGTTCCGAAACTGATGTATTCGGTGTTGAACAAGTAGTGTCATCGCCGTGCTTTGTAGGTTTGTCTGTGATTGTGCAATTTTTATATACGACTGAAGGTGATGCTATGAAATCAGTTTGATTTAATATAAAATAAATGACGGAATCAGTTGCTGGCGTTTTTATCTTATCGACACATGCTGTGTCTTCGTCAAAGCTTGAAGTAGTGTTTCTGCGTCTTCGTACCGCTTTTTGTCGTTTGTGGCTTGGTAAATATTCAGAAACGTCTCGAGAAAAGTCTTCATTTACTTAGTTATCACTTCCATCGCAATAACTTCGTTGTGTGACTTCTGTATTGTAATCAGAAAACATATAATTTATATTCTTTTACTTTTTTTTACTGCATGCATAAAAATATAAAAAAGTCATTGGTAGTACTGACCTCTCAAGTCATATGCGTGGGCGTTACTTCTATCTTCTGGAACGACGGATTGGTTTGGTTTTTGTGCTAAAAAAAAGATTAAACGTTCAATGAGCAGAATTACAGCGTGCTTCAGGATAGACCTGAAGGGGTTCTACACACCAATACAAACAAATTTCACTACGGGGCTAACTCTGAATTCTCGAAAAAAGTATCAGATGTTCCATACAAATTGTCTCGTAATATAAAATCTAATTTTACTAAGTACTCGTCTCGTAAGATTTTGAATTTTACAATAGTAAACTACACTTCTTGTTCAACACCGACGACATCAGTTTCAGTTGCCCATATACAATTATTTCCTACTGTGGAATCTCATTACGTGAGAAAAGACTCGAGTCGAAAATATCTCACAGAAGATCTAAACATCTCAAAAATGTACCGATTATAATAAAAAACGGTATCAAGAAGGAAACTATGAATGCCCGATGGCCTCAAAGCGCCAGTATGAACCAATTTTTAACACGAAGTTTTTTTGTGATTCAACATATTGCAATATTAATTTAGCCTAACCTCTTTCAAACGAGACATAATTATTAGTTAAACTGTATAACATAAAGATATCCTCAAATGATTCATATCAGTTAAGAAATTATAAGTAAGCAATTTTGTAAGTAAATTTTATAAGTTTATGTATTGTATCTGTATAACTTTCAGTATTAAATGTTGTATCTTATTAGAGCGACATAATCAAATTTTGATTAAGCTCTAAAATAAATAAATAAAAAAAAGATTGCGGGGCGCGGTCGGAGTAATTTTACTACTTCGCCCCGCGGAAAAAATACCAGTCTGAAAAGTTTTTTTTCTGAAGACACTTGGCTACTGCAAGACCAATGCAAAAAATACAAACCTGTAAGAAATGCTCAAAACGACCAAGACGCGGTGCCTTTTGAAGAAGAGGTCATAACCAGTAACCAGTTCGATATAACCATGACTAAATCAAAACCCATATGGAATATTTATAGCAACCATTTCACATTATAGGAGAGAGCAAACAAGATATCTGTCCACTAAAATATCGATTAAATATATGTTCGATGACTACATTGAAAAATATCCTACCGAATCATCAATTTCTTATGATTTGTACAGAAAAATAGTAAAGAAAAAGGAGATTGCTTTTTCCAAAATAGGCCATGAAGAATTTGAAATTTGTAAGCGGTTTGAAATTCACAATCCAAACGCGAAAGAATTACGTCATAGAAACTATAACATCTGACGAATCGAAATATTTAAGATGGTCTTATTCTGCCTTTGGGTCTGTGGGTTTTAATGAAAGTTTTGTACTAGGCTACAAAACGACAGATATCATGTAATTTACTGCATGAAGCTATTTCGGGTAGAAAAAAAGTCATACTTTAAAAAGTTTTTTAAAATCAAGCTTTTATAAGTTGTAAATAAAGAGGACTAAAAGTTATATAGCCAAAGAACTTGTCAAGCCGAAACCCGGTGGGGTTGTTTCGTTTCATTACAGAGTTCCTATGACCACCTTCCATCTCCATCATCTCAACCAGTAACCGGGAAGTTGATCGAATTAAATTTGGAAGATTTGATGACAAATATCGGGACAGGCGAAACTAAATAAAAGATTGTAAAAAAGACGACATCATTTGGGCATTTTAAGGAAAATTTTAACATTAGAATTGTTTTTGTTTATGTTTAAGATTTTATGTAAAATGTGATTTTCAGAGATGTTTCTAACAGGTTTTAAATATTAATCGACTTGTTTATGTATTAATATTCATCTATCGAAAGATGTAAGGAGTAATTAAGTTTATGAGGATAACTAGTAGTTCGCGCCGAACTGAGATATCGCGCCTATATTTTGCCTCATAAAGAAAAACTTTTGAGGTTACTTTCTTGTAACTTTTTTTCTATTTAATAATTGTTTGATTTCTGTATTAGATTTTCAAGTACAGGATATAACGGATATCATACGTAAATTTCAGCGTTCAGTGTGAAGCCGTTTTTGAGATAGACCCCGGGACAAAATAGGTCTAAAAACAAAACATTGACTTTGGTGGCCTTCCAAATCGTTTTTTTTTTTGGTATAATTTTTTAATACCGTTTTCGTACTTTACTTGTCAAGCCCTTTTCAACGATACCCACAAGGGTAGATAAAAAAATATATTTTTGCTCCCCACTTACATTGAGCCGTAGTTTTACATATTTTATGAGAATTTGAAGTTAAAGATGAACATATTATTGACTCGATTCGTTCAATTAATATGTTTTTGTTAAAATTGATAATGAGTAATTAGTACCTTTTTTGCCCGTGTTACTACCAGTAGTAACACGGGAAATTTAATCTTCCTCTGTTACTACCAACAGGTCCAGTAGTACGATGAGAAATTTATTTTTACCCGTCAGGGAATGAAACGTGGCGATACCCGATACCCGCCCGGGCCAACGGCGATGGCGATAGTGGACTGTAGACACTGACGAATATGCCGACCCAGGTAGATATCCGTACACTTGGTGTTGCTGATCTGAGCGTTCCGTGGGATGGAGAGGAAAGACTAGACCCCGATGTTAATTAGAAGGGGTTCCTGTGAGGTAGTAGTACTCGCTCTATTCAGTTGCTGTTTCCTTTGATTGCACAGTCCCGTTCGAGCTCCGCGAGATCAAGTGCGTAACTAACCTCTAGAGCGTCATTACCTTTGTGCTTATAGAATCTTTTTCGCCAACAAACATCGGCAGTGAGAGCATGCACCGGTGCAGGCTCCCACTGCCGATAGAAACCCGTAGAAACACTAATGTGTATTTAGAGTTTTAGTCACGATACCTGCCGGTGAGCGTTTTCCTTAAGAACACACAACTATCTTCACTAATAAATACAACACTTCTTTATTTTCACCTGTTGCTTAACCTCGCTTTTCACTAAGATGGAAGATATAAAGGACTCCCTTGCACAAATGCAGCATAAGAGATGCACAACCACAGGAAAATATTGTTGGTGCATGGGCATAAAGGAAGAAACTGTAGGCGTTATAGTTAAAGTGATGGTTGAGCGGCTAAAATTGTCGAACTTTACCTCCTGTGATTTAAGCCGGTGCCATAGGATAAGTAACTCTTTTTTGGCCTAGAAACTAAGGCTCATTCTTGTCAAGCTGAAGGATATGGCGGTACGATTTGGGACGGCAAAACCCAACTCAAGGGCTCGGGCTCGCTCTTAGCTCTAAATCGGTAAATTTACAGCTAAGAGGCGGCCCACCACCAGTACCACTAGCAGCTCGATGTATTCGAGCACTTTTCTTATTGGTGTTGTATTTTAAGTTACGCTATACCTTTAGGAAATATAAGTTAGACCAAGCAAAAGCGACCAATTCCATGAAAAAAGCATTGCCATTAAAAGTTATAGATTTTACTATATGCTGGATGTGCATGCACTTATTCAATACTTACTGCACAAACAGGGAAGGGTAGACTTAAATAATAGGTACTATAGAAGTACAAACCCTTTTCCACTGTTTCTCAGGTTCTCTCCTCCATTTGCATCGTTGTTGAGGAAAATACGGAATTCTGTCCAATGCTGGTAGGTTTGCGCCCTACCCCTCGAATTTGCAGAGGGTTTATTAAGATCTCCATGCCTAAAAAGGGAGTAAAAAAACAATGCTACTGTTAATAACTAAATAAGTAGGTCATTGTAACAAGTAGTTTCAAGTAAGTATACTTACTGCTCCATGAAAGTCACCATTATATCAAACAGAGCGTTGCTGGTTTTCCTCATTTTGTACAATATTTGTAATTTTATTAAAAACTAGCTTTTGCCCGCGGCTTCGCTCGCGTTAAGAAGTATTATTATTAATTAGGTATTGTTTTTGCGGCTTTACTTTTGTTTAGCGTGTGTAAAAAATGAGGGCCTACAAAACTTCTTTGTACACAATATTCTTAACTAATCTGTCATTAGGCGCTAAAACTATCAAGCTATTGGGTGAACTTACTCGTGAGCAAGCAACATAAAACTGTCCATGAGAGAAGCAATGTTCTCTCAATACCCGCAAATTTGAGAGTTTGCCCCTGAGACTTGTTTATTGTGTAATTAGTAAACCTTGCCCTACGTTTGTTTTTCTTTTTTTCTATTAATGTCACAGACTCAGATTGGGACAATAAACTTTTTATTAAATTTTCATCATAATATATACCATAGGTGAATGTTCACGCTCTAAAACAGGTACCTCCTGACAACCCTTATCAACTTTAAGTTGCGAAGGTGTATCAATTTCAAAATAATGTTCTTCTACAGCTACCTCCATATGACGCCGAGTACTTTTCTGTGCTGCTATGGAAAGATAGGCATCAAAATGCCCTCTGGACAAATCTTGGCTGAATCGTAATCGCCTAGTACCGGAATAAACCGGCTAGTCCTTAGATCCAGATTCCGTATATATGAGACCGTTTCTATAAACATCAAACTTAAATAAGAATATTAATCCTGCTGCTATTAACTCACAAAATCCGCCATAAGTAGCATTTTTCATCATATTAGCAAAATATTCATCAGATGTTACGTAGTTATCACCATTCTTGTCGTGGGTCATAATTGAAAACTTGCTCCAGTCATTAACCACATATCTGACAATTTCTGAACGCAACTCCATCGCTCTATCTTGTGTTCCGTACATTAAATAAGCGAGAGCACGAAACAAACATGCACCATCACCAACAATAGGGACGACAGTACCTACATTCTTCAACTTCTCCATTAACGTTCAGATTTTTTCTTTAGCCATTTTAAAAAAGTCTAACCGACAAAACCTATACTTAAACCAAACGAAAACAAAACAAATGCCAAATAAAAAGCAGAGTCTATAACCAAAACTACTAAACCGAAACAAAACAAATGCAATCCAAAATATGCCAAGAAAAGAACAGCCAAAATCTAAACACTCAAAGGTGACTGGCTGAGCGAAGCCGCGGGCAAAAGCTAGTCGTCAAATTTATTCCGCTAGATATATTATCTATGCACTATGCACAAAAATGGTCAATTCGCAGTTCTTTCCAAAATAACTCAATGTAGATGGCGCTAGCATACAGAAACTTACTAATCTTATATAGTCTGTATCTCAAAATCCTTTCTTAGGGGATGCCTACGTCATAGTAGCTTTATGCATGCAAAGTCTCAGCCCGATCGGTTTAAAATTTACAAAGTTTCATACAAACTTTCATCCCCTATTTTATCCCCTTGGGGGTAGAATTAATCAAAATCCTTTCTTAGCGGATGCCTACGTCATAACATCTACCTGCATGCCAAATTTCAGCCCGATCCGTCCAGTGGTTTGGGCTGTGCGTTGATAGATCACTATGTCAGTCAGTCAGTCAGTCAGTCACCTGTGAGTTATATATATTTAGATTACTTCAAATCCAAATTCAAACACTTTAAACAGCCTTTTTGACTTTCTTTGTTTATCAACACTTCAGCATGTAACATCAACCGTCTAAATTAAATAATACCATCCAATAAGTTTAACCAATGACGATTTCGTAACTTGATCGTATAATCAAGCGATGCCAGCGCAATAGACAAAAACGGACATAAAACGTTAAGAAACGTAAATTTTTTACCAAAAATCTTGTGAGTAAACGTTGTCGAGAGAGTTTACTATGTATGAGTTTCACATATAAGCGCGTTAAGACGTTTACACAACGAACGCGGACGTCAAGTTAACGTGTTTTTATTGTGTAATTCACATTCAGCATACATACCATATCTCATAAACCGTGATAGACACTTAACATTTTCAGATGTATTTCGTGCCGCGATAACAACAAATACTAAAAAACAGAATAAAATAAATATTGAGGGGGGCTCCCATACAACAAACGTGATTTTTATGCTCGTTTTCGCTCGATATTGATAACGGCAACAGATAGACGCTTGAAATATTTACAGAATATTTAGTTATATATTCACTTTAAAAATATATGTATAATTAAATTAAAACAAAAAATTATTGACAACAAACGTGATTTATATAGCAAATATACCACTGGCATGCAGATATTTCATGATATCATATCCACAAAAAAAAAAAATCAAACGTGGCATGCACTACTGCCATTCCTATTTTTTTTCTGTCAGCTTCGTGATCACCTTTGCTCCTGAGTAATTTGTCTTCTACTCCGTCTCCATCTTTTTCAGCATATATATCGAACTCGTAAATATAACCAGAATAACTGTCGCAGCCACACCACACCTTGAAACCTCTTTTTATGGGTTTGAGCGGCATGTACTGCTTTAGCGAGGACCTTCTCTTGAAAACAATCATCGATTCGTCTATTGACTGTGATGAAGAGTTATGTGCATTTTCTTGAAAAGCTCTGTTGAGGAGTGTCACCGATGGTCGATTTTTTTATAATTTGTCATATGCGGGACTATACATCGCAGGCTGCTTAGAACTCAAGTGCAAACATCGTAAGATTTGCTTAAAATACACAAAGTTTTATGCCAAACTTATGGAGTTAATGTTTTATGTATTGCCTTATATTGAGGCTTCCCCGAAACAGACCCATCGACTTATCTATGGTCAATTGTTTGTCTGGGTATATAATTTCTTTCATTTTGATATTAAAGTATGAAATCAATGGGTCCATCTTTGAATAGATGGACCCCGCGACATTGGCCATTTTTTAAATAAAGCATTCTTAATATTAGCAAGAATCTGTTTCTGCTCATATGTTATCCTAAATAAAATTTTACGATGGGATTTAGCCCAGTACGAATTAATTTTATTTAGTCGCATGGTCCCCGTGTAGAACATAATCCCGAAGAATGTGACAAGTTCTTAGAGGTTTGTATTTTTCCAGGCCTTAATGCGGTTTTCAGGCTTATCAGGTTAACTGTCCACAGACCACATACAGATGCAGATGCACCTCCCTAAAGTAATACTAAAATATGGAGTTAAATAAAAAGTATTTCATTTTCACATTTCTTTCTGTTTTTTAAGATTTGGAATCAACGTATTTACATTAATTTCACTACTCAACAGGTGCTTCTTTATCAACAGATCCTATTAACAAAGATCGCAGGCACAGGAACTTCCAAATATACAGGTTCGCACGTCGATTTATGTCCTCCTGTACATTCTTTAAGACACTGATGTCACTGCGTTTTGCGTCGAACGCACTAATAATTAGCGTTTTTAAACGTTCGCAGTACGTTTACTTCACTAAATTTGGTTTTGGTACTAAGTCCTTTACTAAGTTCTTTCCCACACAAAAATCTAATGGTGTAATGTCGGGGCTCCTATCTATTTATTGGGATACGTGTAGCGTCAAGGTCACTACGCACTGTATAAATGAGCTGGTGTTCCACCTTACTGATAGAAGAGGTTTGCTAAGTTAAGCAGTGCTTCCTCTAATTGCACTTCAACTCTTCTAAGAAGGTCTAAATAGGCCTCACCGTTCATCCGGTCCAAGAATATGGGGCCCAGCACCACTTCGTTTAGCAGACCAGCCCGAGAATCAGTGCTAAAAGTGGTCAGCCTTCCGTACTCGTGGATAAATAAATAGGCCGGTCCTCGAGAACCTTGACTCATCCGTCCATATGATATAACGCCTTTCCAACCACCTGCAAAATTCAAGTCTGAGCGAATAATCTGTCGTGAGCAGTTCATGTATTCTCCAAAAATGATATGGGTGTTTCCCGCTTTCACTCACCAGCCGCCAGGCGAAATATAGACGCACGCCAAATTTACGTGCCGCGTCATTTGTGCTGGCCAAAGGGTGGTTTTCAAAGTACTCGAGGATATCTTCTTTGAGGTTTAGAAGAAATGCAAGTCTTCTAGGTTGACCAGCATCGACGTTGGTCCTTCGAAAAACGCCATAATCACGCATTCTTTGCACCGCTTCTTAGGTGGCTCCTCTTTAAGGAACTTGTTCGTTGTATATCTGTCCGTGTACGAGGTAACTAAAAGCCACGCGGCGTCCAAGGTGGGGTTTTACAAATCCCAAAAGAAAAACTAAAATATACGACTGTCTCGTAACCTAATTGAGATATTGTTGTATAGAGTTTACTACCTATAAGTAAACTCTATACAACAATATCTTAATTAAATAAAAAAACACCCATAATCATATATTTCTTTAATACTTTTCTTAAAATGAAACAAAAACACAACTTTTGTGACTTAAAATCGAATAACTTTTTTTTACCTACTTAAGTACTATTTGAAAAACGCTCAAGTTATAATCATAATTGTACGTGATATAAATCTAAGATACATTAGCTTACAAATTAATTATAATTCAGCCTTTTATTACAATTTATATGTCAGCTCCGAAAACACTGCTATCTTGGTAGATATGAATGGCATGCTCCATACTTATCGGAGTTTTTGTTTTTTTCGCAACAATATTTAGTTTTTCTATCATTTTTTCTTGGACACATTGAATATCTCTTCACAACATTAGCTATCTTTGAAGCAGGTTCCTGTACATCGTCAGGTGGTTTTTCAAAATATTTGTCAATTCTTCTTGTTAGTTCTCTGGGAAGCTTATAATTGTGCCTTCTTGTATTCAGGTGGTCTTTCGCCAGAGATTTTTAGAACTTTGATGAATTTGCTTCTTAAATTTGTTTCATGGCGTTTGATGTTGTTATTGAGCACATGCTCAATAACAACATCAAAGCAATGGTATGGTTATACACATGTTTAACCATACCATTTATTCCCACGTGATTCAGCAGAGCAAAAAATATCGTGAGTGGCCGCGTTTAGAATTTCTAGAAATTGCCAATCCTTGACAACGTATCGACCACATCGACGCCACTTTTGGTTTTATTGTAGTGTTTTTTCATTGCTTACTACTTCCAGATTCCGGATCGATTTCTTTGTCGTGATGTAAAGATGACATCATGTACACCATCTAACGTGAGTAGAATTTACAATTGAGTATTTTATCGGTTTTTAAAATAAAATAATTTCGTATATGTTTTACGAATGAACGTTTTTGGATCTTGCTATTATAATATATATTTTGTAAAAAAAAACCTAGTACAACCGAGCATCCAGATATTTTTTAATGACGTATCTTGCTAAATCAATCAAATGGTTTGATTTTTCTATTTCAAATTGATGGTACAGTATATCGGGTAACAAATACCCGATCAATGATTTTAAAATTGACCGAATGAAGTAGTCGGTGTTATATTTGGGGGACACAACTTTGGTTGAGCCCATTCGGTACTATTTTTCATCCATAAAACAATTTATACTTTTTATCTTTTTTGTGTTGCAAGCTGTCTGTGTTTGAAACTCTTATTAATGCTCCTACACAAGTTTGAAATTTTATCTCCTTTATTAAAGCATGTACAGTATAGCCCGTTATGTACTCAATCACTTTTTCACCAAATTCAGATATTTTTATGTGTTCGGCTATTTCCGAAAAATGTGGATTTTTATTTGTGGAATCTGTTTTTGATTGATTTCGTCAGTGGAAATTCCAGATAAAATGTGATCTAAAAGCTAAAGGAATAGATATTTCAATAGCGAAACCACAAGGAGGCTGTACAGATTGGTTGAACAGTGACGGGATGGCAATGTTCATCATAACTTCTTTACGGACTTCAAACAAATTACACAAATAGAAAATTGCGAATCTGTCTAGATTATGTCAAAATTAGAATCAATATATGAATAAAAGAGTGAACTGTACCCCTAGTGTGAGTTTTACAGTATATATAAGCGTAACTGCGGCGTTGATCGAGTATACGAAAACGATTTTGGTTATACTTTGATAGCGAGTGTAAGCTTAATAGTTGACAACTGTCCGTAAACAGTTAATTCACTCTGTTGATAGTTAATTTTTGTTTATAATGTTAGTTCTTTATGCTATAGTAAACGAATGCGACTAATTTAAGTGAGTACGTAGAGATTGCTATTCAAACCAACTAGATATTACTTCGTTATTTGGTTGAGTTATAATCGTCTCAAACAAAATATATGGTTTCTCCTTTTGCTGCGCTAAGTGCGAAAGAGAAAAGAGACCCTCGGTCAAGAATGGCGCGAAGTCATCAATTTTCGACTGTAACAACTTCTCATTGTTTTAATTAAATCAAAATGTAAAAGATTAGTTGTAACTCCACTTGAAATTATTGTGACGTATTTGAATACGAGCAGTGAATGGAAATAATTTCAATAATATGTGGTTATAATGTGTTTGTGAGTGAATTGTTTTATTATGGTTTATTTACAAAACGTTTAGGTGAGACGAGATATTGACAATGTAGCTCAACACATTTCAAAAGTGGAAATCAGTATCATGGCAATCATAACAAAAATATTGGAAACTTTGCCAAGTACAGAGCACTGCGACAAGCATGGATGTCATTGGACTCAAAACAACAAAGTATTGTTAATCTAACTGCACGTTTATTGGATGAAGAGGCGAGCTTAGCAGGTGAAGAGGAACAGGAGACAGCTCTGCTTGTTGCCAATAAAGAGTGGAAAACAAAGCGTAAACAAAATAACAATGCACTCCTGCGCCAACACCACGTCAAGAATACCTCCGTGAGAATTAATTACGTCACGCTATGTACTCACATAACAGTTATTTCAGTTATTTTATTTTTTTGGTTATTGATTGTTTAGGTAAAACAATCTGCTGGTTCTAGGGTGAGTGGAGAGCCACTCACTTGATTGTTAAAAACAGATGCATAAATCTAGCTCAGAAGACGCTGTCAAACAACAATGCTTGGATGGTTCGAGTACAGGTAAGGTGTCCTGAAGGAGAGCTTTTAGTAAACAATCAATAGCCGTTACAAGTTATCTACCTTCATTCAATGACTGCTCATATTTATGAGATATGTCTGCGAGACTCTTCACTAGTTTGTGTATTTTTGCTGACTGGTAGTCAAGTTCTCTATTGTTGCGTCTCATTGATTATATATATAACAAGATTCTAATTTCAAATCTAATTTGTCCTGAATTAATTGTTTTGATTTTTTTAATTGTCTATGACACTTCACAATTCCCGAGTCTTTTTAATTAATCTACTCATTTTTTTTTATCTTGTTGGAACCCTTAAGGGCTCTGATTCAGAAGCCGATAAATTATCATTAATGAAATCTGGAAAGAGAATAAACATCAACAAATAAAACAAGCCGGAGCTATTGCGGATATTGAAATATAAGAATATAGCACTGCCTAGCGACATTTCTGTGGATAACCTAAGAAAAGTGGTCAGCGAATACTTTAGATGAAAATCGGATGAACGTGAACAACAGAAGACGCTTAACATCGGGAAAATGTCACTGTGCGGGGATACAAAGCCTTTTGACGGGGAGAAATGAGAGGTCTTCGAGCAGGAACTGGAATATTTCATGTTAGTTAACGATATTTTGGAAGAAAAAAAGGTACCGTTACTTATAACGAAACTAACGTCGACCATTTTCAAAACACTCACATATTGTGCGCACCAATAAAACCAGGTAGAAAGACATTTCAGGAATCGTGCACATTTCTAAAGTAAAAATATGCGAAGCCATTGTCTACAACTCTAGAACGAGCTGAGTTTCGCAAACGTAATCATCTACCAAATGAAGGAATTGAAAATAACATATCAGCTTTGAGAAAACTGGCAGCGGCTTGTAAGTTTAAGGACATTGAAAATCAGGTCGGAGAGAAATGTATCGAAGGTATATCATCAAAAGTAATTAAGTTGGAACTAATGAAGACTGAAGAAGAAATGACCTTAGAAATGTGTATCTCCGTAGCTCAGACAGTTAAGGCTGCTTTACTGCATACCAACAATGATGCTTACTAGACGGAAGTATTTTATAGTAACCGGGGAAAAGGGAAACCTGATATAAAACCCAAAAGAAATGATTATAAACAGAACAGTCAGTGTTATTGTTGTGGTTAATGCAATCATTATAAAGATATAGATTTATTTTGCTACGTAATTTAATCGTATATTTAAGAATTTTTCTATAACTATTTTTATTAACCCTTAATTTGGCATGGAAAAAAAAGATATTTTTGATTAAATTTATTTAATGCCTGTATTTAGATATCATTAAGGAGCACAGGTAAAAAAGGAAAAAAATCTTGTATTTTCCATTTTCGAGAAAATGTGTGTCCGTTGTAGCGAACAACGTCAAATCTTTAGAAACAAACCTATAGATTTGTATGTCCGACGTGAAGAACATTGCTAAAAAAGGTGGTAAATAAAATTGAAAAAAAGTTTTATAATTAAATACAAGCAACGTAAAATAAAATATTTATTTTTATATCATTTCTTTATTATTACTTAGTATGAAAGTTAAGGAAACAGTTTCGTGGGTTTTTTCCTGTTACAAAACAAAGTCTTGCACTACATTTGATGCAATAAACCACCGTCTTCTTTTGGCAGTATCTGCAACGTCCTTCGTCCGTGGTTGATGGAAAATTACCAACATTGTCGTATTTTACAGGACTCGCGGGTCGTGATGCATAAGTTTTACAAACTTTTGAAGTCTCTGTTTTCTGTCTTTTAGCACAGCGGTTTGACTTGAGCAAACTTTCGTATACCTCATGCCTAAACATCTTCAAAGGCATTTTAGATTTCTTATTTTCCTTGTTTCTATTCCTTTGTAACAACCAAGTATTGTTTAGGCAAATGTCTACTATTTGTGCAAAGTTGCCCAAATACAACCTTCTGCTTTTGAATGGTATTTTATATAATGAAATCAACATGTCAGCGAGGTCGACGCCTCCCATATGTTTATTGTACTGTCGTACAATTAGTGGGCACTGTACGTCCACTTTCCTTTTAGCATCTTTTGAATATCGCTGGATTTTTTCCACGGGTTCACTTGCGACAAACGAGCTAATAAATGATACAGCCTTGTTATCATTCCAACGAACTAGTGCTAAACGGTTGTGATTGCAAGCCATTTCTGCAAAACAACCTCTCTCTTTCTTCTTCAGGGCCTTTTCTGTTGGTAAAAAGGCTTCCGCTCCTCTGAGACGATTATTTCTTATAGTGCCTAATCCAAAAATACCACAATATTCTCGCAGAACATAAAACAGCTCTGGTGACGAAAAAAAAATATCACAGTAGATGATTGCTGGCTTTCGATCAATGCTTTGACATAAAGCAATAACTATTTGAGCGATTCTTCTTCAGAAAATGTATGAACTCGAAAAGTATCTTCGCCGCCATACATAACAAAATCATATATTATACCGGAGACGCCTGCCCGCACATAATTTTTAAAGCCCCATTTATTTGGTTTATCTTTCATATATTGTTTTCGTTTACCTGCCTTGCTTCCTTTGTAAGCTATCATCATCTCATCTATACTAAATTTACATTCCATTCCTTGGTGTTTTAAACAGTTCAATCTTACTTTTTCCAGAAGGGGGCGTATTTTATAGTATCTATCTCCATCTTCCATGTTGTTATTAGCAAAATGTAAATAACGTCGAATCTGTTGATATCTTTTCAAGGGCATTATCTCGGCTACTTTGGCATATTGGAATCTTTGCGACCAATACTCGAGATATGAAGGCATATCAACGATGCCCATTATTATATGTATAGCCAAAAAATCACCAAATTCCTCATCGGTTAGTAGAATTGACTTCCCAGTTTCTTGAATTGAGTAAAAGTTAGACTGTTCCACAATATCTGCTATAATATCTCTTGAAAAAAAAACATGAAAATATGCCAAGGCTGATGTGTCATCTTCAGGCATGTCAGCAAAACTTCCATCTTCTTCTTCAATCATAGCTCTGTGACGAAAAGAAGCCTTTTTCCATTTATATGCCAGTTGCATTTTTTTCCCTCTATTTGTTCTTTTTGCAGGAGGTACAATAATTGGTTGTTTGGATCTTGTCTTCCGGGATTTAGCAGTTACTGGTGTTAGAGGTGAACTTGGAATTGAAGGAATTGCAGATAAAGTGGATGGTACATTCTCGTAGTTAGATTCGCGAATTTCATGCAGGATTGGAGTTAGTGGAACTGAATCTAAGATGGTCTTTTCCGGATTTTCAATGATTCTACGGTCATATGTGTCGCCAGGTTCATTCAAGGTTGGAGAAAGCGGGGCTGCAACCG
This sequence comes from Lomographa bimaculata, assembly GCA_948107665.1. Classification (NCBI taxonomy): domain Eukaryota; kingdom Metazoa; phylum Arthropoda; class Insecta; order Lepidoptera; family Geometridae; genus Lomographa; species Lomographa bimaculata. Next base: position 3,727,967 of record OX403602.1, on the reverse strand, counting down.
ATGATGGTATTTTATCCCAAGAATCAGGTCCGTATATAGAAATATTGAGATTTTCGAATGAAGAGTCAATTGGTGGTGCAGGTGAAGTAGAATAGTGAGTAGAAGTATCATGCTATTCATGTTCTGAATCTGATTTATCACTTCCATCAGACGGCGCATGCTCTTTTGGAACTAAAGCCAATATTTTTCGAGCACGGAAATGCTGTTGACAAGCGAAAATAAAACAAATGTAAGCGAAAACCCAAAACCAAATATTAGTGCATAATATGAATAACTATTAGTGTACATTTTCGATTCAAAACTATGTTAGGTTAGTATTTAATTTTTTTTCGTAATTTGGCAATGTCCGGCTCGACGAACGTAACGTCACATGCCTACATCTTTACGGTATTGGCAATGTTCGTCGTAGCGGACTAAGCATTCAACAAGCAAAAAAATCAAACAAAATCAACACATATTATTAGAAATGATAAGTAATGATAATAAGAATTATATTTCAAAGCCTCGCCACCAAAAACATTGAACAAATAATGACTAAAAATAATTTAAATACCTTGACCCAAACAGATGATCCGCGTCTCGCCGACATTTTTCTTCACGGTGACAAATTCGGTGTTGCCAGACACCAAAAACAATTATTTCCAAATTTGTTATGGTTTTTGAAAACATTTGGTAGAAATTAAGTTTACTTCAAATGTTTTGAAATGTTACAGGATTTTTGAAATTGTTATGTCCGTCACAAAACACAAAATCAAATTAAGGGTTAAGCTATCTTTCTGCTCAACTCCATAAAATTTATGGTCATCCAATCCAATTTTCTGAATGTTTTGTGGTTTCTGATAAAAAATTCAAAATTTGTTAAGTTACGCATTTGTAATACTTTTCAGTTATAATCACAATTTTTTCTTTCAATAATTTCCGTATGACGGTTTCTTCTGCTGCACAGACTTCAAAAGTGTCTGCGGAAGGAAACACTAACCCTCCCTAATTTCTTAAGCATTGGCTTTTCCTTTCCCGCTTTATTTCATATAGATTGACAAGATTTCCATAGCTCATTGGAGCTTATAGAAATCTTGTTTTTTCCGTAGAGACCAAATGTGATGAACTGCATTCACATTTGATCACTTTTTTTATGTAATGTACTAAACTTCCGACGATGTACCCAACTACTCTTCGCGTATCATATAAAATTTGAACATTTAAGTGATGTGCCAAATTGTCAACATCCTCTGGTATATCCTTCAAAAAATCCAAAGAACCAGTAATTTCTTCTGTGTTGTCTGTGTCTTCATGCCTGTACGAAGAATTTGTATAGTTAATAATGTGGGTTGCAAAAGAATACGTTAATATTGCAATATTTTCTAGTGAAATACAATTTCCAGTTTCTATACTTCTTATTTCTAAATGTGTCAACAATTTTCTGTATATACCCTTAAATTGTTACGATTGTCATAGTGCCGACTGCACATTCAGACGCAGCCAAAGAAGATTTCTAAGTGTTCTTGGCTTAGTTTATATGTCGGCAAAAAAACTAAGCATTCACCTTTTAATATTAAACGCTCATAAAGTGACTTTAAGCTTGATACATTTATTAAAGTACCAAGGAAACCAGGCTTACATCTTGTTTCGACCGCTTTTTTTTTATAAAATCGCATAATCACGAAAGTTGGTCTACCATCTACAAACTCCCAAGTCACGGGCCACTTTTCTAATGCTGGTGGTGGGATCCGCATCGAACTCTTGTAGAATACTTTCATCTACAACAACACGATGCTGTCTAGCATTGAGTCGTGGTTTCCTAAAATATAGGGTGCCGATTTCCCGCAGTCTCCGGAAAGTATTTGAGAATGTGGTGTGATGTGGTACATGTCTGTTGGGATACGACTCTCTGTACATTCTTTGGGCTGCACGTGAGTTCCCATCAGCTCGGCCATAGACAAAAACCATGTCGGCGTATTCTTCGTTACTAAACTCCGTCATGTCCGCGCAGAAAGAATCAGCAACAACGGTCAACGTCAACAAAAACAACAGTAACAACGGTAACAATTCAACAAATCAAAACAGAAAACAGATCACGATTATTCGTACACGCGTCAAACAGTGATAGCAGTCAAAGCTCGACTGATTACACTGATTTTATTGGTTAGACAACCGGTAGCTTAAGCCTTAGCACGCCACCTCTGCATTCTTGGAGAGAAGGAGAAAGAAGAACTAATAACAATGGTTTCATTACCTGCTCGTCGTACTTGGTCCCTTACTTTACGTAGATACACATTTTTTTATTCCTAGAGTTGTTACTTAGAATATTATTTTAACTCAATAAGCTGGTAAGTATTATACCAATTTAGTATGTCGTTGTAACAAGTGATAAATAGAGAAGTTTTTAAATGCATATTACCTCCAGAATTGCTAGTGTTTTTTTTAGATCACTGTGAAAGTTGAACTTTGAGGTAAAATGTATTTCAATATTTCACTCTATGAGCTCTAAATCAATTAGTTAGCTCTGTTTTGTATCTAATTTTGCTTTGCGTGGCCTGAAGGTGTATTAGAGACCAAATAAACTAAAAACATCCGGTCAACAGATTTTATAAATGTTATGGTGGTAAATAGGTACAATTTCGGAGAAAACGGGAAAATTCACAAAAAAAAAGTTAAAATTAATTGGGGAGTCGGGGATTTTTTTTGGCCAACTTCTATTCTCCAAATGGGCCCCCGAACACGCTCATTTCGTTTGTCGGACCCTCTACCAAACACCCGGTATATAGGTTTTCTGCAGTCAAAATGGACAATAGAGCGCTTGTCGTTCATTCATGTCGTTCATAAGTTGTATGAACTCTTCCGTTGCCTGAGAATTTTCAAATTCAAAGCCTCTCAGCAAATGCATAGCTTTTGCCACACTTCTGCTAAGCATCTCATTTCCTATCTACCATCTATATCGTATGCGCCACCACCGAGAGATGGCGTGGCGCGAAGCCGTGCCGTTATACGGTGGCCGGTGCCGCACCACACCATGTCCACGCCCTAAGAGCCCACTTGAAACTTTGAGAAAAAATGCCAAAATATCACCAAAAGCCTTTAACCCTTTCTGTCGATAAACGAGTATGTGCCACTAAAGCTTGCAATTTCTTGCGTCAATATCTCCCTAATAAATGGGGATACAAACTACTTACTGGTTTTGTAGGATGACAATGGATTTGCATATGACTTCGAATTTTATTCGGGCACTGAAACAATCCTCAATTTAGACTGTCAGATGAACCTGATTTAGGCGCAAGTAGCAATATCGTAGTGCGATTATATCGTTATTTCCCAAAAAATGAAAACTATAAACTGTTTTTTGACAATTATTAAACCTCACCTGAATTGATATCCCATTTGGCTTAATCGGAAATTCATAGCTTAGATACTGTGAACAAAGGTCGTTTGGGAAAGAATGTGCAAATACCATCTCACAAGGAATTGTCAAAAGCAAAGAAATCACGCGGATATTCAGGAGAGTGGAATGCTACTGAAGAAGGTGTCCAAGTGGCAACAGTTATGTGGTTAGATAATAAACCTGTGATTCTGGCTTCCTCTTTTGAGGGTAAACAACATAAGGAGTAGGTGAAACGCTTTTGTAAGAAAAGTAAACAATATTTGGATGTCGATTGCCCAAACATTATTCGACACTATAACCGACACATTGGCGGAGTAGACCTACTTGACATTTTCAAGTTTTTCATTGGGAAACATAAAATGAAAATGCGTAGGATGGGTGTACCAATCCCAAACCAGTTAAGGACAAATTTTGACTTTGAAATGCTCTGAACTGGTATTATGTAGTTTTAACGTAGAAATGTATTTTCAAAGTTGTTTATTGTTTACTAACGCTTCAATATTGATACATTATTTGAATCCAAATATTCAAGTTTTTTATATATTACTTGAACAAAACCAAAAACAGGAATGTGCCCAAGTTTGACCAGTGCGCTCCAATAAATTACCACTTTTTTTCACCAATAGTTGACCACTGAAAACTAATGAAAAGAAGGTTGCTAACTGAAAATAAAATGTTATTTTGATACACAAATTGACTTTAATGTATTGACGTAAAGTTTATCTTGAATTACAATCAAATTTTAATGGCACAGTCAAAGGTAGGTAGTATGAGAAGTAATAATCATACTACCTAGTAATGAGAATACTAACTAGAAACATTTATTGATCAAACTACAATTGGTGGCGCGAGTAAAATCGCTGGCGTGTAAATAGCCCACCATTTACGTATTAATATTTTTAATGATAGCGGTAAATTATTTTGGATTAAAACATTGGCAAAAATCAGTAGGGATACACGAATCAATTTACAGTGTTTATTTAAGCCCACGTACCTTAGACTGCTTCGAAACCGCCTCCGGAGCTCCCCAAGAAAGGAACTACAGCAAACTGTATGTATGCCTAAGCGCACACACACAACTCCACGTCGCGCCGGCCGGCGAGTTTGAATCCGTGGTAATCCGTGAGGGTACGAGGCACGGAACACTAATCCTGATCACAGTTCACGCGGTCGATCACGATAGACACGATGAAGTTTTTATTTTAAGTCCTGGTTAATTAGATGATAATTATTTAATTAGTTTTCTACGTCACAAAATTCAATAGCGGAGGGTTTGTCGACCACCACGGATCCGGTGACACACACGACTGAAGTTCTTCCTTTTTAAGTCTGTGAAGTTAGTCGCGAGTGCAAAAAATGTCACTCGATACAACTAGCGCCATCTCTAGGGTCGTCCTTGAACGATCTCTAACAGCGGTCAGCAGAGAGCCCAACACACTATAAATGCATTCAGATATCCAAAGATTCTTGCCAATATGAATGTTAGGTATATAACGTGAAGTATTTATTCACAGATGTATAATTTACATTTATTTTTTATATTATAAAAGGCAAAGACGCTTCACCATGCACCCCGCCTTGGAAGAGCGCAAGATCTTTCAAAAGAAACAGTAAGAGTTATTAGATTCTACTCGTTTATATTATGAAATAATCTAAAAGATCAATGAACTTTATGTCTGATCAGGCGTGAATGTTAATTATTTAAGTAATTGTAGCTTAATCCTAACAATGCGGAATACTTATATAAGCGCGCGTAGATATATAAATAATAAACAACAATAAATATTTTACGAATATACATTTATTGTGTCGGAATGGGATATAGTTTGACGATAGGGCGTTTAAAACTACCTGAACTGGTCTTGACCGTGGCAACACGAACAATACCGTCGGTGCCTTTATAAACTTCGGTAATAACCCCTAAAGGCCAGTTTAGAGGAGCTAAATTATCCTGCCCAACGAGTACTACAGTCCCGATTTCAACCGGTTTATCCGGAGTAGCCCACTTTTGCCTTACTTGCAACGTATGCAAATACTCTAAGCGCCATTTTTTCCAAAAGGATTGGACCATGCTGTCCAAAAGTTCTTTGCGTTGTACAAGACTGATGCGCTGATCAGAAAGATCGGCAGTGGGTAAGTATTGCAGGGGAGACGACATTAAAAAATGGGCGGGAGTTATCACCTCTGGATGTGGATCAGAAGATACGACATTCAGAGGGCGCGAATTAAGAATACACTCTATTTGCGTCAATACGGTTTGTAATTCCTCATATGTTAGAAGCTGACTACCTATCACCCTGTACATATGAGTTTTCAAACTCTTAATGTTCGATTCCCACATTGCTCCAAAATGAGGAGCTCTAGGAGGAATCATTTTCCAGTCAATGCGTCGGGTCATCAACTCCTCTGAGAGTGACGAATTGAAACTAGAGTTCAATAAAAAGGTATATAGCTCATCCAATTGAGCTTTAGCACCAACGAAAGTGGTGGAATTATCAGAGTAAAGACAGGATACTGGTCCGCGGCGGGAAATAAAGCGTTTTAAGGCGTAAGGCGAATCGGAGAATGCATACACTCCTGCAATAGGAACGCGTGCAGCGTAAGAGTCATTGACAACCTTCACTAACTTAGACATAAGCACAGCAGCACATAACTCAAGACGTGCAAGAGTCGTGACTTTAGTCGGTGAGACCTTTGACTTTGCGCAAAGTAAGCGAACTATGATGGCAGCAGGGTAGGTACAGTGTAAAAAGATCACACAACCCATGCCATTTAAACTAGCATCACAAAAGCTAACGAGATTCACAATGCAGTCAATATTTACACCTACATGGCGCGGAATCCGTAAGGTATCAAGCAAGGGAAATTCTTGCACAAGGGCGGAAAAGCGGACAACAATATTTTCCGGAGCGGGATCGTCCCAGCCACTGTTGCTCAACCACAACTCTTTAATGAGCAATTTGGCATAGAGAATGACTGGAGCGACCAAACCCAGAACATCGAATAATCGTGCAACTACGGAGAGTATATTCCTCTTAGTGCATTTATCGGTTATTACAGCGGAAGTGAAGAAGAAGTTATCTTCAGAAGATTCCCAGGAAAGACCTAAGATCTTCGCGGAAATATTGCCTTCGTCAAAATCGAGGGATTTGCGGTGCGAATCAGGAAGACTACTTAAGAGAGCTGGTGAGTTGCTAGACCATTTCACCAGATCAAAATCACCCGATCTGAACATGTTTATTAGGTCTTGTGACAGCTGCATAGCGGTTTGTTCATTATGTGCAGAATATACCAGATCATCCATATAGAGACTGGATTCTGCAATTTTTGCAGCGTCAGGATAGTGTGGACTCATGTCGGAAGCCAGCTGTCGCACAGTGCGCATAGCTATATAAGGGCTCGACTTGAGTCCAAACGGTAAGCGTTTGAAGGCGAAAGTACGCACTTGTTCGTTCTCGTTGAAACGAAACAAGATGCGTAAGTATTTACGCTGGTCCACGGGTACACCTATGCGTAAGTACATTTGTTTTATGTCAGCGTTCATCGCGACAGGAAACAAGCGGAATTGCAAAAGCAATAAAAACAGATCAGCTTGCAAATTAGGTCCTATATGCAACACGTCATTTAAAGACAAACCTGTGTGAGTTTTCGAACTTGCATCTAACACTATGCGCGGCATCGGCTTATCAGGTCGCACGACCGCATGGTGAGGTATGTAGTAGCCTCCACCAGAAATTTCGGTTTCATCGACAGAGCTAAGATAACCATTATCGATATATTCTCGAATGACCTGGTTGTAATTTTCCCTCAAATCGGGTGACTGGCGAAATTTTCTTTCTAGTGCCATAAATCGGCGAAGAGCAACAGCATGTGAATTGCCGAGTTCAGATGGATCCTTGCTGAATGGCAGCGATACCGTGTAGCGACCGACATCATCACGCGTCACTGATGACGTGAAAATATTTTCGCACTCCGTCTCTTCGGGTGACAACAAACGCATCGTAGGTACTTCTTCGAGTTCCCAAAACTTCTGTACTAGATCGTTCAGCGCGAGCTCGGTGAAAGAAGCGGTAGGTATGGTGTCATTACGTGGATAATCTCCCATCAGAACGTAACCAAAAGTGGTTAGAAGTGCAGGTGGAAGTCGCAGACCAAAGTCAACCCGTTTCCCCAAATAAATGTACGGAAAGAGTTGGGCACCTATAATTGCCTGAATGTCTCCTGGAATATTCCAATTCAAATCTGCGAGCGGGAGGTCGTGGTAATCTATGTTACGATTCCATTCAATAAATTGCGACGGCAATTGATCTGTAATACACTCCACGACAAGAGCGTGTATGGTGTATTTCTGTTGCGGGTATATGCGGGATTCAATATCCAAATACACGTATCCAACAATTGGACGCGAAGTTGAGCCAACACCTTTGACAAAAGAATTACTCAAAGGTATTATCGGCAAGTTTAAAGCGCGGCAACACCAACAATAGAAACATAACTTTGCACTTAAATTAACAGTATCACCTATCACAGTCAAGTAGGTACCTTAGAATAAAATTAATCAGTGTCATGATATTGAAGAAGGCAAATTTTACACAATCTTATCTCGAAACCCTAAAACTATTAAAAATTCTCTAAAAAAATGTAACAATTGGTTATACCAATAGAAGCTCATCTTATATCCATTGCAAAAATTTGGCCATCTCTTCAACCTTGTAGGAACCTCTGGTATTTATATCAACAGGTGCTTTTATAACTTCAACGATGCTGTCAGGGTTATACCATATGGTATCTTCTTTTTCAGACCATTTGAAAGTAGTTGGTAGTAGACTTCATCAATATTTTTAATTTGCCCAGGGAAGTATTCATCCTCATTCTTCACAATGACATAAGATCCTACGTCTAATCTATCTTCAAGACTTGTAGGTTTTTTAATTTACTAATTTCGCCATTACTAATTTCGTCGAGACACTTCAGCAGATCTTCCTCTGTATATTTGAAAATTGTATATCTTTTTTGGGGGCATCTTCAATCTAAATCAACGAGAAACAAAGTTAAAACTCTAATCTGGTCATACATTGGAACACTTTTTTAATACTGTGTATCAATAGTAAACCAGTGGTCAATTATTGGGTCACACTGCATAAAACGATTTTGATGATAGGATTAAAGCTCTAAATTGCCAAACAAAAGCAACGCTATGAAAAAAAAAGAAAAGAAAGATAACATCACAGAAAACCAATAGCATACCAGTTGGTCAACAATAGGAACCCAGTACAAGGTTGCAATAGTTAACCACCTAGAAATAAACTTGATTCTGTCATAATTTATTAAAAATAATAGCTCATGGCACTTAAATAAACTTATTTCTTTTTAAATAATACAACTTGATGACAATAATTAGGAGATAATAGGTGATTTTAAAAGATTTAACTTACCATGTCGGCGTGCACTTCTAACTGTGATGGCGGCCGGAAAGCAAGTGAACGAGACACTGGTCTGACAAAAATAGCAAGGTAGCGATATTTTTTGTTCACTGTCGCAAAAAATATTTTCGGAAAGTTGGTAACAGTCTAGGCAACATAAAGAAACGATTGTATTCTCCAAAAATACCGCCATTGCTTAATTTATTCAATTGTAATGATTATCAACAGCTGGCTTATGTAAAAAAGAGTTGAGAGACAAAGGCAAAATTTACGAGCGCTGATGAAACTACGTGAATTTCGACTTGCAGTCGCAGAAGCTCTGGGTCATCACTTACACGAAAACGAGGTATACAGTTTAAAGAAAGATATGTTTATTAGAACAATAAATCTATTTTAAAATTAAATATATAATGCTATTCTATACACCTATCTCTCTAAACAATGCTTGATAGTATGTTTTGTCCAACAAAGGCATCCATTTAAACATTGACTTGATAGCTTGAACTTTGTGTTCTGGCAAACCCTTTTTTATTAATCTAATTGGCTTTGGAACTGGCATGTCTCTAGGGAATTGCATAACATTCCAACGGTTGATTTGCCCTCTGCGGCGCGGCCTCCTGTCCAAACTAGGTAGAATGTTTATACCTACCCAGTCCTGATCTAGGTAGCTGGTTTTATAAAGCACATGAAAATAATTTTCGGTGAATTTCAAGGAGGTCACTTTTGAGTATGGTATCTTTTCATAATTGAATGACTTGGTACATTCTGCAAAATCTTTTATGTCTTCAAGTTGTAACTGAATTATTTTGTATGGATTGTTCTTGTGTACTTTTTTGAGTAGTTTTATTAATGACACTGGGGAGTAATACTCTGAAGCTGATAGAACTTTTTCTATACAAGATGGACATTATCTACCTCTTTGATGGCTGAATGCCCGGGAGTACAGTATTTAATGGGTTTTTCTTCAATATTTTCATTATCTATCATAAAATCTGCTATAGCATATGAAATATACGAAATTCTATTCTGCGGCACGCATGAGTCACTCCAAAGAGTGAAACTCTTGATATCAAGATTATCACAAACCACTTGTCTCAGTATCATCAGCAGTGCGCTGGCCAAGTCATTACCCGTTCTTCCAGATGTTGCTTCTGTCCATATAGCACAATAAGTCTTTTTAGTTTTAGAAAAATGCCCAGTAAGATTGTATGCATTTAGCTTACTTTTGTAAAAGAAACAGCTCACATCCGCTTGGGGGCAAGTCAAAACATTATGTAAATCAAAACACAAGACATTTTCTGCGGATTCTCTATCTTTATTTCTTTCTGCTCTCATTGCATTTTTTTCAGCAACATGAATAGTGTGCTTTTCATCTAATTCAGATTTTGGGATCTTTTCTTTCCTAGAAATTTCAAAACTTACCTTGATGTTTTATTTATTTCAGGCGTTTCCGTAAAGACAGTGTCTCGAATAACTAAAGAAGGACAAGTAGCGGCAAGCACATCGAAGAAAATAGTTACCCCCGGGAAAAGCCGACCGCAACCGAAAAAGATTAATTTGGACGATTTCGACCTCTGTGCGATACGCCAAAAAATCCATGCATTCTATGTGGTTGAAAAAGAGTTGCCAACGGTAAACAAGCTAGTTTTGGAACTTAAAGAAGATATAAACTTTCAAGGAAGCAATACAACAATGCGAAGAATATTAAAACGGTTAGGATTTCGCTTCAAACGCTGTCAGTCAAAACGCAAAGTGTTGATGGAACGTTATGATATTACAACATGGCGGGCCGGATATATTGAAAGATTGAGAAAAAATAGATTGGTAGACAAGAGAACTGTAGTATATTTAGATGAAACATATATTCACCCTACCTTGGGGGCTGAGTCACCCACGTCCGTAGGAGGATACCCCTTAAGTCTGACTCCCTACACGTGGTCCCCGGGTGGTGCTAATCAGGTGACATTTGAGAGGTGGTAGAGCATTTTGTGAGTTGCTCGCCTGGCTTGCTACCAAAGTAGCTTACCACCATCAAGTTGAAAGTCTGCCGCCAAGCCAAATACGGTGTTCCGGCAGTTATCCTTGAGAGCCTGCGTATTTCAGGTCTAGTGTGTTTACCAGCTTCGATCACATCGTCACTTACCATCAGGTGAGAGAGTGGTCAAACACTAGCCTGGCACAAATAAAAAAAAAAAAAAAACCTATCATGCCAAGAGTTGTTGGCAAAGCGCAGATGAAGATGGTTTGCTGATATCAGATTCACCGGGGAAACGCTTCATTATAGCTCATGCTGGATCAGAAAATGGATTCGTGCCAAATGCTTTGTTGATTTTTAGGTCACAATCGCAATCTGCTGACTATCACGATGACATGAATGCCTCAAATTTTTTAAAGTGGATGACTGAAAAGGTAGTACCTAATTTACCCGAAAATTCTTCGGTAGTTATGGATAACGCACCCTACCACTGCACGCAGATCAACAAAGCTCCAACCATGTCAAACCTTAAATCAGAGATGCAAATATGGCTACGAGAAAAAAATATTTTCTTTGAAGACAGCTGGACCAAAGCAGTGTTATATGACACTACTATAAAAAAAATCAAGGAGCCACCAGTTTACGCAGTTGATGAGTTGCTGAGGCAACACAACCATGAAGTTGTAAAGTTACCTCCGTATCATTGTGACTTAAATCCAATAGAAAAAATTTGGAGTCTTGTCAAAAGACGCGTTGCCGAGAAAAATGTTGCTCAAGATCCCAAACAAATAGTTGAACTGACTGAAGCTGCTTTTGCAAGCATCACAGAAGACGAATGGCACATTCAATGCGATCATGTCAAGAATGTTGAAGATGAGTACTTCAAAAATTACGGATTCATCGATGTGGAAATGGAAAGATTTATAATTTGTACAGAAAATGATAGCGACACTGAATCGGATCATGATAGTGACTTAATTGATACGAGTGACAGCGATTGCGATATGACTGGTATAAAACCATTATGTGAAGTAGATCACAATTATAGTAAAAAAATATAATAAATGAAAAATAAATAGATACAGAACATTTGTTTTATTTTATCGTTTAAATAGTTCGTTAGGCTATTGTCTGATATAACTTCATGGGTAGAACTAATATTTTACCATCATTTTACAATTCCTAACTTTAGTTTTGGAGCATAAGTAGAAAATAAGTAATTTTATCATAAGTTACTGGCAACATTTAGTTACGCGCTAACAGCGCCGCGTCTATCGGACTTGAATGGTGGCGCTGACTCTATATCCAGTATTTCATTGAAATTGTTATGCAGATAGAACCGTCACGAAAAAATCTATTTATTGACATTGCTAGTAAAAAATTCTCAAAAATTACAGATAGAACCGTGTTGCTCTAAGGCGACGCATTGGTATCTATCGAAGCATTTTTCGGTTTCAATAAACACGGATAGATAGAAATATCTATCTGTGATACTAATCTACCTTTCGGAGGGCCTATCGTTTACCATAGATAAGTAGTTTCATAGAAAAAAAACAGACAAGCGTTTCAATAACGCTTTGACAGCTTAATGTCGTTAGTTCAAATTACTAGCTGTCACAGTTTTACGTATCGCTCGATTTCGAAGGATTATCAAAGGATTTGTGATTTGTCGTTGTTACCAAAAGCTACTATAAAATGTATTTGTTCAGTGATGATAGTGACAATGAAATGTATGAAGCCGGGGTATTTGATTCTGGGACCAACTCAAGATCGCAGGATCGCAGAAATAGCGCCCGAATAAATTACACGAGTAAACTTACAGACGCGGAATTTGTGTACAGATTTAGACTAAATAAAACATCGGTAAATGAGTTATTGTTGAAAATAACTCCAACCTTAAATGTTACTTCCTCTCGGTAAGTATTTAATTAGTTCTAGCTCACATATTTTTTTAGGTTAAGTAGGTACTGGAAGGTTATTTTGTAAAATAAAACAATAATATAGACTGTACCCAAACTTTAACATTTCAGGAATAATAGTATATCACCATTACATCAATTGCTGTTAACATTGAGATTTTACGCTCTTGGGACAAAGCTTTTGTCAGTAGCTGATTTCATTGGTGTTTCAAAAGCTTCAGCTAGCCGAATTGTGCGTGATGTTTCTCGAGCAATAGCTGGACAGTACTATGAGTATGTGAATATGTTAGACAATACACAACATGGTTTTTATGAAATTACGGGTTTTCCAAGAACTCTTGGTGCAATTGATGGTACACACATTCCCATACAGTCACCTGGTTAGTATCTACTTATTTACTATGCCTACTTGATGGTCCTATTTCTCAACTACTATAGGTATTAATGAAAACATATATTCATGTTGGTTTATTACATTTTCAGATGTTAACATAGGAGAAGAGTTTAGGAATAGAAAAGGCATTTTTTCAATTAATGTCCAAGGAGTCTGCAATGCAGACTTGTTGTTCATGAATGTAATTGCTCGCTGGCCTGGGTCTGCTCATGATGCTACTATATTTAACAACTCCGAGCTTAAAGGTAAGATTAATTGTAACTGAATGTAAATAGGTAGGTATTGTTTAAACATAAATAAATTTTTATCGATAGGTATGAAGTTTTATGATAAGTGGTTTTAAAATAGGTATTTATTTTCAGTGCAATGTGAAGAAGGAATGTTTGGCAATAGATGGCTCATTGACGACAGTGCATATCCATGCACTTCTTATCTCCTGACACCACTACTCAATCCATCTACTCCTGCAGAACATCGTTACAATGAAGCACATAAAATGACTAGAAATACTATAGAAAGGTAATAAGAAAATAAGTTATATTCATCATGACTAATAGTAATAGTGAATACAATAGTGCACTTGTTAATGCCATTGGCAGTCACACATCCAAGTATGGACCAGTTTACCGCCAAAAACAGAAAACAATTTTACACGGCTTATGTACTGCATGGTATACCATGCTGTGGGTCAGCTGCAGTTCAGTCAAAGCTCAAATATCACAGTATCTATGCTATACTGTATGAAAATCATTATAGTTCAATTATACCACGAGTGCCAGTCATGTAGAAGAAAGAATATTAAAATAAAATATTTTTTTATTTTCAGATGTTTTGGTGTTTGGATATATATAATTATGCTGCCAGACAAGATCTGATTAATAATTATTATAATATTTGATTCTGATTGGCCTGCACTAAATAAATAAATCCCTAAATAAAGTGAAAATTTAAATCCTTCCTCCCCATCCCAAAAAGTTTATTTTTTAAAATAACTGTTCCTAATTCTCATGTAATGGAAATAATTGATTATGTTTACCTAATGAACATGGCACATGAACACATAATATATTACTAGTCTAGAGTGTATTATGGTGTAGGTTATAATAACACTTCTTTGTATATTAATGGAAATCATGGCTGATTATACACTTCTGGACACATCTATTGGCCCACCTTGCATTTTCAGTTTCATTTGGTCCTAGCTCAAATTTTATAATCATCATCATCAGCCTATGGAAGTCCACTGCTGGACATAGGCCTCTCCAATTGCACGCCACTGAGCACGATCCTCTGCTTCTCTCATCCAGCTCCTGCCAGCCACCTTGCGAAGATCGTCGCTCCACCGAGCCTGAGGGCGTCCTGTGCTACGTTTGCCGATTCGCGGTCTCCACTCAAGAACACGTTTACCCCAACGGTTATCGGTTCTCCGGCTAATATGGCCAGCCCATTGCCACTTCAGCTTACTAATTCGCTGTGCTATGTCGACTGCTTTGGTTCTCTGTCGGATAACCTCATTCCGGATTCGATCCTTCAGAGAAACTCCGAGCATAGCCCTTTCCATAGCTCGCTGAGCGACTTTAAATTTGTGGACCAACCCAACCGTGAGCGTCCACGTTTCGGCACCGTATGTCATGACAGGCAGGACGCACTGATTGAAGACTTTCGTCTTTAGGCTCTGTGGAATAGACGACGAGAGACGACGAGAATACTCGACGTAATTTCCTAAATGCCGTCCAGCCTAGCTGAATTCTTCTATTGGCCTCTATCTCGTAGCTGTTTCTACCTAACTACAATGTATACCCGAGATAAACGTATTCTGGAACAGCTTCGAGAGAACTGCCATGTACAGCAATCGGTTCCGGTTTGACATGTTGGTTAAACATAATCTTGGTTTTATCCAAGTTCATCCGGAGACCGATGCGCTCAGAAGAGTCAGCCAGGCCGTTCAGCATATCTTGCAAATCCTGCAACGTTTCAGCCAAGACGACGATGTCATCTGCAAATCTCAGGTGTGAAATGTGTTCGCCGTTTATGTTTATGCCACGTCCTTTCCAGTCAAGAACCTTGAACATATCCTCCACTGCATTCGTGAACAATTTGGTGAACAATTTTATAATAGGTCGAACAAAAACTATTGATGCAGTTTTAAACCTGATACATTTTACCATCTTTTTCGATCGTATTGTTTTAAATTTGAATTCAGAATACCACACGACATGGAGCTACCCCTAACAAGTCGGGTATGCGCCTTGATAAAGGCAATTGATTTTTGAATAAAAAACATGTTTTATCAAATAAACGTTTAATTTAATAACGCGTGTTGCCTCCATGGGCAGATGCCCATGTGGTAGATACCACAGCTCTCATACGATTAGGCATAGAGTTTATCAACCGCTCTATGAAATTTTGAGGGATCATCTCCCATTCCTCATCTATGGCAGTTTTCAACTCCTGCATCGTCTGGGCAACTGGCTGACGAGCCCTAACACGTCTTTTTAGCTCGTCCCACATGTGCTCAATGGGGTTCATGTCTGGGCTTCTGGCTGGCCAGTCCATAACTGTAATGTTCACATCCCGAAGATATTCCCTGACGATGCCGGCCGTATGGGCAAATTTGGGCCCACGTAGTCCGCGTATGGCATCACGTGAGGTTCTAAGCACTCACGAATGTACCTTTCAGCATTTAATGTTGGCAGCCGTGGTCCCGTAACAACCTCAAGTTGAAGCTCGTCGTCACGATGATGATCTATCGATGGCAGGATCGATCCTGCCTTTTAGTTGTGACCCGAAATCGTGGCCTTCCTTCGCGACGAACAAAGCCGCCAGTCTCTAGGTACCTCCGATAAACATTTCGGACCGCAGATCGACTTAAATTAAGTTGAGCACTCACATTTCTTTGGCTGTGTCCGGCCTGGATAAGTGCCACAGCTTGGGCGGCGACTTCAGGCGAAGTATCCATAGATTATTGATAGAACCTCACCTTAATGTTAAGAATAAGTAATGTTTGTTGCAAAACCAAAGAGATCAATCACACTTTCAAGAATTAAATCCAAGTAAACCAATAAAATCAAGTTTTCTTAGTATTCGATTGTTTGATATCAACAAACAGGCTCCAAATCGTCTTTTGTTTCTTTAAATTCTGTGTTCGAAGTTCAAAAACAGACTATTGAATGAAATTATGAATGTGCCAGGTTCAAAACAGCATAAAAACTTTTTGCTCGACCTAATATAAAATTTTAGCTAGGACCAAACGAAACTGAAAATGCAAGGTGGGCCAATAGTTATAGTAGTGTCCAGAAGCGTAATAGGTAATAAAATAGGTTCGATTTCATTTGATACACACAATTTAATAAAACACATCATACATACACGAAGAGAAGCAAGGGATTCTATGAGTGTAGGTGAACTTAAAAAGCAAAGAGGGTCAATAAAGGGAAGATTAACATTGTTCGAAAAATACGTTGGAAGACTGGAACACGTGACGCTAACGGAAAGACAGCAGAATGAGTTACAATTGCGTGTTGACTCTGTGTCGGGATTGTTCAAGTCTTTCAACGTAGTTCAAGAAAAATCGAACAATATTCTGAAAAGGAAGAATTGTCCACACAACTAGAATATATAGACCAGGGTAGAAGCCTTTAAAAATAATGAAAAGTGAAAAAAAATTATAATAGAATGAAACCCATTAGAAAAGGAGGGAAATATGATAAAAATGAAAGGAAAAATAATTTACGGGCGATCTGAGGTTGGGAAGGGGATGGGGTGAGTTTTTAAGGGTAAAAAACGGTTTTTCTCGATTTCCGGCAAAACTAAAAGTCCTATCGAAAAAAGTCAAATGGAAAAGTTGTAGATAATAAAAAGATCTAAAACTTTTGTATTTACACTTTTTTCACATAACCTCAAAATTTATGTGAAAAATTCAAAAAAACAAGTTTTTGGTTTTTTATTTTTATCTTTTACAAAATTTTTTTTTTTTAACGAAATTTTGTGAAAACTTACCTTTTTATGTCCCAAATACGCTGTAATTTATTTGATTAAAAATATTTATTTTTTCACCTTATTTTGAATTAATATCGAAAAAACACCCTAATTTTCAATCGAAAATTCACCCGTCAAAATATCAGCTTTTTTCAAAAATATGGTGTGGTTTCTGTTCGTTGAAATCTCTACTTTCCGATGGTGAAAAAAAAAATATATGTTACTATGGTAAATCTTCTCAGAAAACGCAAAAATTAAAAAAAAACTTGAATTTGAAAATTTTTTTTTAATTATTATAAATAATTTTGAGCTATTAATTAAAATTTAGACTTTAATTACTCGAAAAACGTTAGATTACATGTGACGTTGATAACAAAAAAATTGCCAATAAAAATATACTACTATAATTAACAAACAAATAAGTTAATTAAATTAATATTTAATAAGACATCTACAATATTTGGAGAAAGTTGTCTAATTTTCTTTAAATTATATGCGTAGATGCTTATTTATAACTATTTTGAGATAAATTATATATATACCTGAGTAGATATACCTGAGTGACCTACGAAAAATTGTAGCCCATCAAAAGGTATTTCGTGGAGAAGTGGGGAAGGGGCTAGGCGGGTCTGGGTCTTACTACATACATACCTACTATTATATACTATATATTTCGTAGCAGCTGTTACAACCGCTAGCCTAACCAGTATTCGAAATACAGTACAGTATACAACATCGTTTATAAAAATACACGTGCACGCTGAGTTTCTTGAAGATAATTGTGACAAGTAACTCAACCATAAAAATCGTAATATTTTCTTTAAAAAATAGTATGCTTAACTTAACATAACCTAAAGATTGAAATTAAATGATATTTTAGTACAAGATAAAAAAATAATTATCTCCTTAATTTTGCACAAACAAATTTAGTTAATCCCATGAAAAGCCATAGTAACATATTTTTTTTTTTTCACCATCGGAAAGTAGAGATTTCAACGAACAGAAACCACACCAACTTTTTGAAAAAAGCTGATATTTTGACGGGTGAATTTTCGATTGAAAATTAGGGTGTTTTTTCGATATTAATTCAAAATAAGGTGAAAAAATAAATATTTTTAATCAAATAAATTACAGCGTATTTGGGACATAAAAAGGTAAGTTTTCACAAAATTTCGTTAGAAAAAAAAAATTTTTGTAAAAGATAAAAATAAAAAACCAAAAACTTGGTTTTTTGAATTTTTCACATAAATTTTGAGGTAATGTGAAAAAAGTGTAAATACAAAAGTTTTAGATCTTTTTATTATCTACAACTTTTCCATTTGACTTTTTTCGATAGGACTTTTAGTTTTGCCGGAAATCGAGAAAAACCGTTTTTTACCCTTAAAAACTCACCCCCATCCCCTTCCCAACCTCAGATCGCCCGTAAATTATTTTTCCTTTCATTTTTATCATATTTCCCTCCTTTTCTAATGGGTTTCATCCTATTATGTTTTTTTTTGGTTTTAAAAATTATCGACCCTGGACTAATAGGGCGTCGTTTGAAGATCAATATTTTAACATTATGTCTATTGCAAAGTGTTTGACTAACGTTGGAAAGGTTGAAAATGAAAGCGACAGTCCTCGGTGTTCTCATACGCAGACAAACAAGCCTATTTCAATTAAATTACCCGAGATAAAACTTCATTCGTTCGACGGTTCATATGATCACTGGCTCGAGTATAAGAATTCGTATCTATCCATGATTCACAAGCGAAGTGATTTAGATGCGATTCAGAAATTTCATTACCTAAAATCGTCCTTGACAGGTTCAGCTCTACAGGTTATAAGTGCATTAGAATTTTCAGCCGTTAATTACAACCATGCTTGGGAATTATTAGAAACTAGATACCATAATAATCGTTTATTGATTCATAACCACGTTAGTTCTCTTTTTACTGCGCAATCGGTTAGCAAAGATTCGCCTATGCAAATTAGGAAGTTAACGGATACGGTGTTACGTAATTTGCGAGCCCTTAAATCTCTGGACGAACCCACGGACTCGTGGGACACTTTAATAATTCACATAATGGTGTCAAAACTTGATTCTCTCACTGAACGTGAATGGGAGAATCATAAAGGTTTAATGTCTGTAGATTCGCAGAAGGAAAAGATTAAATTAGAAGATTTGTTGAGTTTCTTACGAAATCGCGCTGACATGTTAGATATGATTCAAAACAACAATTCAAAACACGCGCAAATGCAACATCCTGTCAATACGTTTGATAAGAAAAGACAGACGAATGCCGCACAAACTATAAAACGCATAGTTTTGTATCAACGCGTTACGGTAAACCAGATACATCAACTCGGACATGTCTACTATGCGGAGGTAGTCATGCACTGTTTTCATGTATCTGTTTTCAGAATTTATCGGTAACAGATAGGATAAACTTTGTCGCGGCTAAAATTAATTCACTTAGATTAAAATTCACTAAAGTAGTGTTCTGGACCGACTCCACTATTGTCATGGGCTGGATAAGGATGTCAACTCATCAACTAAAAACGTTTGTTCAAAATCGAGTGTCACAAATAAATGAACTTACTGGTGACGCACTGTGGCATCACGTTCCGGGAAAAGACAACCCAGCTGATATTGTGTCGCGAGGTCTCACTTTAGATGAGCTCAATGGTCTAAATATCTGGTGGCATGGACCAGAATTTCTTCATCGAAAAATCAATTATACTCAAGGTGTTTCAATCGATCAAAATCAATTACCCGAAATTAAGGTTCAAAACATAAGCATGTTATGTGTTACATTAAATGTTATGTGTTATCATTACATACCAATAACCAAGTTGATTTAATTGACTTTAAGCGATTTTCATCATATGATCGGATGCGCCGTGCGTTAGCGTATGTATTGCAATTCATAAGTAACGTGCGCTCGACTAAACTAAACCGCAAAACCGGTTCGTTATCTTGCGATGAGTTAGATGCCTCCGTTTTAATTCTTTCGCGTCTCGCGCAACGGGAATCGTTCCCCGACGAATACAAAGAGCTGACTAAACGATCTAATGTGAAGTCCAAGGAAATTAATTCCGGTCTTAATGTTTTTCTAGACAAAAATCAATTAATACGGGTCGGTGGCAGATTAAATAACTCCGTACACTTCGATTATAATAAAAAACATCCAGTCCTATTGTGTAGTAAACATATATTTACCCAGCTGTTGTTTCGACTTGAGCATAAACTATTATTGCACGGTGGACCTCAGTCGTTACTATCTCATGTGCGGGAATCTTGGTGGCCTCTCGGAGGACGTAACCTAGCCAGGAAGACTGTGCATGACTGCGTCACGTGCACACGTATCAGAGGCAAGACATTGTAACCGCCGCTGATGGGTAATTTACCGGCACAACGCTTGGAGCCCGGCTTTCCGTTCATGCGATGCGCTGTCGATTATGCCGGGCCAGTGATGATTTTGAATCGAAGAGGTAGAGGAGCTACTCTTATTAAAGGATATATTTGTTTATTTATTTGTTTATGCACACGTTCTGTGGATTTAGAGTTAGTTACGAGCCTTTTGTCAAACGACTACATACTCGCGTTAAAGCGCTTTATTTCTCGGCGCGGGCAACCAATCGAGATTATGTCCGATAATTCTAAAACCTTCGTAGGGGCTGAACGAGAATTACTTTCATTCCTTGATAATGATAGTCAAGACATAATAGACTTTGCTTCAAAGAAGGGGATTAAATTTAATTTCATTCCACCATACGCTCCTCACTTTGGTGGTTTATGGGAAGCGGAAGTTAAGTCCTGCAAGTATCACTTGCGACGCGTAGTAGGGTGCGCTAATTTGACATACGAAGAATACAACACGATTTTAATACAAATAGAAGCCATCCTAAACTCTCGTCCGCTAACAGCCTTGTCACCAGATCCAACCGACCTCCTTCCTCACTCCATTGACCGCTCCAGCCTGCAAAGACCTGACTGATACACCAAGTCATCGCTTGCTGCGCTACGACGTGATCGAGTAAATAAGACAAAATTTCTGGAAACGATGGTCGAAGGAGTACGTGTCGGAATTGCAAACACGCACGAAGTGGAAGACTAATCAGAGCGAGATCCAACTCAACCGGCTCGCTCTTATCAAGGACGACAACCTGCCTCCATTCAAATGGAAGCTGGGTCGTATTATGCGTATTTTTCCGGGAGCTGACGGCGTTGCACGAGTCGCGGATCTTCTAACCACATCAGGAAGTACGCGCCGAGCATTATCGAAAATCTGCCCGCTACCAGACCCATCCGTAGAAGTGGTTGACAGCGTGGACCCCATGGAGATCTGCTAATCCTGTTGGAACCTGCTGTTTCCAAGGCCGGGCCCATGTTAAGTACCGATAGCGACACCTAGTTTCAATAAAGTGCAACAGCGTACTATTCTGAAGTGCACCGCAAGCTGGGACCAATCGGCGCGCCGCATCGGTCGCACGTCACAGCGATTCGGAAGGCCAATTTCACTTCGATTTAACACGTTTTCGTCGTTACTTTATAATGTACTTGTAATTACAATAAATTCAATAATTCGTATAAATCTTTCTTGCTTCATCTATCTACACACCACAAATCATGAACGCCTGACTACATCCCTACGCGTCATCGTTAACACTTATTATTCAACACAGCCAAAGTTCAAACATTTTGATATGTAACTACCTAACAAACTACTAGAAAATTTTCTGCTTATAAAGCAAGAGTCCTGGGTTCAATTTTATTGAAAATTAACTTCAATGTTTCATTACTTGTGACAGTCATAAAATATTAGCTGTTTGCTGCGATTATTATTAAGTAGTTGAGTTTTTTATTAAGCTTCAGTTTTAATGATATTATAAGCATCTTACGGGTGTTTTTAGGAGTGTTAAATAGAATCGTTTTTGGTGTATATATTGACTCATTTCCTCCACCACACTCTGGATCAAGTGTGTTTCTCATAATATCATCTACAGTTTCAGATCGGAAATGATTATTCCAAGAAGATGCATCCACTACTATGTGAATAGGTACGTTCTAGGCAAGCATGCTACATCTTCGGCCACATCATCACTTTCCATCAGGTGTGATTGTGATCAAATGCTTGCCTATCAGGCATAAAAAAAAAAAAAAAATGTATAGTATATAGTGATCCCTATATGCTAATCTCAGCCTTCTGAACGCAATGATCCTTCGGGACAGTTCTAGTTCTGATAGAGTCATGGCTTGTTCGTTGCAATAATACTCTAAAAACTTCATGGAATTTTTCTCTTGAGCTAGACTACGGAATCGCTCTTCATATGTTTTATAGCCGAAAAATCTGGGATCAACTTTAAGTTCTTTTTCTTTTGGTACAGCCCGAATGACAAGATACTCTCTATTAGACTGTCTAGGTTATTACTCTTAGCATATAGGTCTATATACTTATCATGTTGAAGACTTGATGTGGGGTTCATAAGATAATATAGTAGCAATCGTGTATGCTTCCATTGTTCCTTATTAGCTTCAGGATCATTCCACTCCTCTACTGCCTTCTCCAAATATTTACCCAAGGCTTTTGTTCTCATTAAGGATATGGTTTTATCCTTCAAGTACGGTATTGTATTTTCTAATTTTGAGAATTTCATGTTGGAAAGCAATTCGACATTTATAAAGTCAAGTACACTGGGTGTACCATATTGCTCTTTAAGCGAAATAGAAAAACTTCACTTGCTTAAATAATGTTGTTTTCGGCACTGAGTATTTGTTAGCAGCCTGACCTTAAGTGATCTTTTTACTTCTGACATCTTGTACTGCCCGTCAAAGATCTTACATTTTGTATCTCGATGTGGTCTTCATTGTATAATTTCGAGGCATCTAAAACAATCTGTAAGATTACGACATAATCTTGCAAACAAGATCAGCAGACTAATCGGGGTAATAAGGAACGTTCCCAATTACCCTCCTAACGCCGCCGTTCCTATTTACCCGATCCACTTAGTTGAAAACAAAATGGCCGAAACTAAGTTTTATATCTATGGTGGATTAATAACTACATGGAGTCCATTAGCAGAAACTACAAACAAGATGGCAATGAACTATGACTTATATGTACTCAAAATAAAAGTACGAAATATTTTTTATGACTTACCGTGACTGCAAGCGCGCGTCCTCTCACTCTCACTGTTTGCGGGCGCACTGAGTGGCGATTAAAGCGTCTGTTGAACGTATGCGGGACGAGGCAATGCCCCCTGCATTGCCTCGTCCTCGTCCCTCGGAGTATTTTATATCTAACTGTTCCCAATTACCCGCCGTTCCCAATTACCCATATCTCCCCTAATATCGGCGCAAACCCAACGTTCGAGTGGCCGCGCTAAAGCCACAAGATGCGGGAGTCGCCTGAGCTCGCTACTTGTGGCCGCGTTTTGTCGCTCGCATCGCGCACACACTCTTAGCCGGCTTCTCTCTTAGTCTGTCTTCGATGTCAAATGAACTTGTATTATTATAATTATTTATAATGTAATATAAAATAATAATTATTGTTATTAGAGGTAAGTATCTTTTTGTAACAAATTACAAAAAAAATTTTAAAATTTTGAATACATAAATCACACTCTGAACATATAGCATGACCCCACAGTTCGCTGATAGTGCAGTGATACCACAACTCGTATTTTTTTTCTAAATTTTCGCAAATAATACATTTGTTTTAATTTTATCATCCACATTCATTTCGTCATTACTGTCATCGTAGCAAAGGTGCTCTTCATCTTCACTCCGAAAAACTTTCTTGTAAATTTTTTCTCTTGTGAGATTTTTGTGTCATATGTTTGTTCTTCTTTTCTTTGTCAACTTTTTTTGGTCTTGATTTAACATCTTTTGCTGTCTTATTGAGTTTCGCAATTTTTTTCTTTTCTTTGTCCTCTAAAATAATTTTCATAGGAGTTTATATGGTAGCACGTTGTTTTCGCTTTCTTTGACCTGGCTTAGATGTTGCAATAGTTGGTGTCGTTGCTATAGCAGCAAAGGATTATACATATATATAGTTCTTTGCTCATCAATAAGTACTTGGTTACGCCTCCGCAATTTGGCTCTAGGCAATACATTTTATAACGTCGCAATAATTCGGCTACAAACCACAAGTACAGAGGCCGCGCTTCCAAGATACTGACGTTTTGATGAGAACCGCGCCTCCGAGGCCACAGCCTCAAGTGCCTCAAGGCTTTAGACTTAACGAGCTCACAACGGACGATGACGGAAAATATTGTGACGATTACGTAATGACGCGTACCAAACCAATGACGTAGACTACCAGAATCAGGATTATTATAAAGAAACTAACCTTGAACATGGGACTGCGGACTCGAGGTCACACCGTTTTGCAACACCAGTGTGACTACGAGTAATTTCTTTTACTCGTGGTTACGCTGAGTGCTGTGATTAACGGTAAATTATTAAAACATGAGACTCGTGGTCATACTGCTAGTGTGGAGAAATAAAAATACCCTGTACTAAGTAAGACAACTGTAAACCTAGAGACAAAAAATATGCATAAGAAAGTATACTAGGGGTTCGCTCTGTTTTAAACAATCCAAATAAAGAAATAAATTAAAAGCTATCGAAACAGAAATAGTAATTAGTAGTCATAGCAAATTTCAAACAATAAATGCTTATTAGTTTTATCCATTTGCAGCTTACGTTTTCTTGCCGAATATAAGCTGCACTTTACTCTGCAAAACGACGGCACTTCAGTGACAGAATACCTTTGTCGTATAAAGCTTTTACATTATTTTTGTAAATAACAGGCATTGACTCCGACGAAGTAACAGCCTCCTCCTTCGTATTAACTATCGACATCGATTTGGCTTGATTCGGTTTACAGTCCTCAGTATGGTTTACTTTTATCATAATTTGATCATCCTAAAAAAAAGTTGAAGGATCATACACTAAAGGTCAAATACGTATATTAGTCATTCAAATGACAAGAGGAGACTTACAATTACCTAGATATTTTATCTTTTTAGAACAAAATAGTTCTTAGGCAGTCACGAAAAGGTATTGAATTACTTACCATGGCAGTAGTGACGGACCCCGTACATTTAGGTTTTCGGCGTTGTTGGAAACCATTTAGTACTTTGGTTAGAATAAATTTTATGTTTATTTTATTGGTATCCAGCGCTTAAAAGCACTTGACCACGTTTTCTTTTAATTCTTGTACCCATTTTACATATTCCAGTAAAGTTGTTGCTATTAAAACACGATTGGCTACAAAAATGTATTGTAAAGAATAATCTGACAAGTCAGGAAGACAAATTACGTGTCAATAAAAGGAGGAGTTTGAAATTACTAGATATTTTACCTTAACCTTATGAATATTTTATGTATCGGGCTACATACCTACTAGTACCTACTGAAGTCGAGTACGATTTCTTTAGAATAGCGTAACCACGAGTAAAAGAAATTACTCGTAGTCACACTGGTGTTACAAAACGGTGTGATCACGAGTCAGCAGCGTAAAATGGTACACCCGATGCCGAGGTCGCAAATTTTCCCATAACGGCCTCCCATCAGAACCAGAAATTATATAACTAAACTGCAGCGGTAATTTAATAGTACCATATATAGTTCTACCTGAGATCGGTGCAAAGATGATGATTGATACGGGAAGCATCCGATCCTCTATAAGCCCGCGTTTGGCCTACCTTTATTTTCCAGAATATGTTAGACACGAACCTTTTCAAGTGGTCAGTACCCACGCGACAAGCAAAAACAATGAAGTGATAGATACCCCTGTTACCGACTTTTACCAGTGACGAATGTTGTAAATAATTAAAAGAATATTCCTATTGACTGTTATTTCTAGTTTATCAAAACACTGCCTTATTTGATACATTAATAGGCAGTGTTTTGACTTCCGAGTTGCGACTGCCTGCGTAGGTTAACTAAATCGACGACAGTGGGAGCCACCGTCGTCGTCAGAAAAGTATTGAACAGAGGAGCTCGCAGAGCTCGAAAGATTTGGAAAGGGAAAGGTATCCCTATTGTATTACAGGCAGAACGTGGCTTAGAATTTGTTAAAGAAAGTATTGTAAAAAGGTTTATGGTTTTGTTTATTTTACTATTGATATTATTGCAATTATAATAGTGATCACATGTGAGTATTACCCTGTTTTATTAATTCCATCTATTTCAAAACCTTCCTAGTTGACGCATTTGTATTTAAAGTAGAAAACGTTGGCATAAAGCTCGATATGCTAACATTTCAGAATAGGGATTCGAACAAAAGTTGAACTGGATTATTTTTTTACTCCCGCCTACCCTTTACATTTTTTTTTGTTTCTGTTAAAAAGCATGTTGACGTTATTAAAGTAAAACGAATAGATTAACATTTTATTAAAATTTATATCAACATGCTCAGTACTTGAATCATTCGATACTAGCCCCCTTATATGTAAACGTTACTTGATATTACTTTAAAAAAAAAAATACAAAAAAAAATTATGAGCTGTAGAAATATTGAACAAACATATATTACTAAATATACTATAAATATTACGGAACTATTCACGGCTTAAGCTTTTCCAAAGCAACGAATACTTGTCGAGATATCTTTTGCAGTTGATTCACATGGAAAATAAGTGCGACGTTTAACAAAATGTGGCGCAACGTGTGACATCTCAGCCAAGCGCGCCCGCTCGCGTGTCCCTGGTCAGCGTGCCTGCCTGCGTACCCGCAGTGCAGCGCATTCGCTTGTGTGGCTAAAATCGGCGCGCCTGCTCGCGTGCCCGCAGCGCAGCGCGTCCACATGCGTGGCTGAAATCAGTGCACCTGCTGGCGTTCACGCAGCGCATCTCATCTGCTTGCCTGGCTGATATCAGTGCGCCTACCAACGAGCCCGCAGCGACCCACTTCCCAGCGGACTACGTGCAATTTTGCGACGTCTGTGCAGCAGCCATGGTATTTTTGCGAGTCTACTAATTATATTTGCAGAAACTAAAAGTTCCAAAAAGAGTTATGCAAGCAGCTGTGGCTATGGGCCACAATATTTGATATTTAATTACATGGGTAATGTAAGATTGCTCCAAGTTTTATCTACGGGGCCAATTGCCTATATTTTCTAAATAATTTTTATTTGATGTGATTTGTTGTATAGCCCTTTACACCCGAGAGATGAAGTTGCTTAAAATACTGGTAAAATGTGGTTACGCGGTTTCCTTAGTATCCAGAACATTTGAGAAAAATACTAAAAAAAATCCTGCTGGTGCTGGTCTCCAGCAATCAGACCCTCATGATCGTGAGTTTCAGGAAATAATTGCAAGTGGCACAATCATGAGTGTGTATTATCATCGGGTTATATTATACTGAATAATGAAAATAAAACTATGATTTAAATCGTATTTTTAATTTTTATTATTAGAACTTCAAAAAGTATCGTTTTTCTGATAAAATTGCCATTTTAACTTAGTTACTTGGTAGTCGAGGTACTGGAGCAGATAAATCATCTCGATCGCAGTCTTCCCTATGAGCCCGATCGGGTATAGATGATAAAGTGTCAGCAACATTCATGCAAAAGTCAAGGAGGGGTATTGAGCCTTTTCTGGGCAATTTATTAGCGAAGCAGCTTACAGCGAAACCTGTGAAACGTATCATCTGTTCGTCAATAAAATAGAAGGCTAGAACTCTTCCTAGCTTATTACAGGTTTCTTTTACCTTCTCAGTCATGGGTTGCACTTTCCATAGCGAGTTATCCGTTTCGTCTGCAGCTGGAGAGTCAGAATTGACTACATGAAACGCATTGCGAAGTGTTAGAAACCTCAATCTTGTCATCAGGCCACAAATCAGTTCTAATTTAGCTCACACACCACGTGGCCTTTTACTGTGGGCCTTATAAATAAGCTCAGAGTCGCACAACGAGCTATAAAAAGGGCTATGCTCGGAATATCTCTACAAGATCGAATCAAAAATGAGGAGATCCGTAGACGAACGAAAGCACCGACATAGCCCGACGGATTAGCAAGTTGAAGTGGCGATGGGCAGGGCACATAGTACTACTAGCAGAGCTGATGGCTGATGGGGCCGAAAGGTTGTCGAATGGAGGCCACGGACTGACAAGCGCAGTGTCGGAAGACCACCCACAAGGTGGACGGACGACATAATGAAGGTTGCAGGATGACACTGGATGCAGGCCGTTAACAACCGTTCTTTTTGGAAATCTTTGGGGGAGGCCTATATCCAGCAGTGGACTTCTTGTGGCTGACACATAACAGCTACATTGGTATTCAAAGGTAAAGAATGCAGCCCATGATGTTCACGGCCCGTAGTCAAGATAGTCATTAGAGTAGTTAAATGGACATTTACTTACTTACAAGCTTTTTTGACAAGGCAGGATATTTATGGGCGTTTCCTGTAAGAGCAGTCTGATTCTTTGCAACCCTGAATGGTACTGATTCTGGTCTTCATCCACTAATAGACCCTCTTCCACGATTAGTTGCAGGGGATATCAATCTATCATTAGTGATAGAAATCGAACGCGAAGGCTTTTGACATGAACTTCTTGTATCTCGGGTAGCAGCTTGGTGATGACAGTAGAGGTGATTCAATCAGCAGCGAAGGCGGCTGTATCAATGGTAAAGCCAATAAAGCTGAGGTAGATACCGTAGATGGTCTTTCATCGATAATTTCGTCATCCTGCTCCTCTTCAGTTACATTTTTGTCAGCATTTAGCCGATATAGAACATCCAGATCGAATTTTACGTCATCGTAGTTCAAATCTTGGATCTCGGAGATATTTCTATTTCCTAAGAGTCACATATGCTTTCTTCCGTGAGCGATCTTCCCAAAAGTTATAAAATAAATAAATTCAAAGCCTCAAAACATCAAAATTGAAAAAAACACGTACAATAGTAGTTAATATTAAGTTCACATACTACAATCGATATGCTACGATCGTGCGAGTTTGAATTTCAAAGAACATTCCCGACAAACTACTAACTTAATGTATGTGTAAACACACGTCAATTTCTTCGCCAATTAATATTCTAGCAATATACCGGAAAAAGTGTTTAAAAATACCTGTAATTTATTATAATACGAGGTACTTACTTGAGCGGGCGCTGTTGTCAAAAAATGCAGCCATCCTTACCGCGTCCTTTCATCGACTAACAAGTCCTAACTTATTTCTATGCCAATAAATTTTATTTTGGCACACTCTCAGATAAACTCATTAACGAGAGACGTCGGTTGCGTTCGCAAAAATAGTTTCGGATGCCGTGTAGAATTTTTCAAAGTCAAAACTCACGCTTGCGTAATCTCGGGTGTAAAGGGATAGCTGGAATGTATTTTAATACATAAATATCATGCGAGGTCAACATGGATTATAGGTTCTACATGTTGTTAATAAGTATATATATAAAATATAATTTAGTTCACAAATTAGTCAAACAGACCGCCCCTAGCTGTTCCACGAGCAAACCTGAAACTATGTACATCTATATACAGCAAGGACCCAAGTTGGCCTATAAGGCACCGTGATTATAGGTAAATCAAGTGCTCAAGCCCACTACGATAGGGTAGCGTCCCCGTAATCCTAGGCAGCATTGCCTCTCTGAATTGCAATGCTAATACATTAAGTCAAATAAATATTTTGATCACGCGTTGCCTCAACCAGCCCGATATATTATTTTAAATTGGAGATCTTTTAGGAACCGATATTTGATAACAAAGAGTGTACGGCTGATACAACTTATTAAGACATTAACATACATAAACGCTTCCACACTTACAGCCCCACACTAGGTACTACTTGTGTCGTGGGTGCCCGAAACATTTACATCACACACACAATTTCCACAAATTTCATCATTATTTTCGCAAAATTGTAAATGACAGTATGTCAACAAAATTACAATATTGATTGAGATAAAATAATAAATATAAATAAAGTTAAAATAAAGAAAAGTAACTGAAATCCACGTAATTCAATTTCAATATTATTTGCAATCACCAAGACACGTAAACTGAAGAGGTACAAAGAGTAAGTGAGTAGGAGAACTAAAAAGTATTAAGTATGGAATTTTAATTAAACTGCTTGGTCTTATTGGTTTCATTTTAAAATTAAATTGGTTGTAAAGGTTCATTTTTGTGGTTAGTAAATTATATGTTTCATGTACTATTTTGTAAGCTCTCACTTAAATGAATTAAATGAGCATACAATTTATTTTAACGGTATATAATATACATATATACATACTTTCTAGTATTGAGATTACTTTGCATTTTAATGTTGTTCTGAAGATAATACTAATATTATAGATGTACAATCGTTTCATCTCTGCTAGTTTGTTTTCTTTGTAAATTTTGCAAAAAGGTGTTAAAAGTGATAATGAAATAATATTTTTTAATTTTAGTGTCTAATATCGGCAAATTGGATATTTTAGCTTTTACAGCACCGCCACAGATTTTAATCAAATAGATTTAGTGTGGCTTAACGAGTGAATTATGTATTAAAAGAGATGGAAAAGTTTTGATGGGATTTGTGTGTTACTCAATCATACTAAAACCAATGAAACGAGTTCGGTGAAATTTTAAGATAAGATCGAAATAAGCCTGGATAATTGTAACATCACATAGTTTTATTATAATAACATTGATATTTTATCATCATCATAATCAGCATTCGTCATTGACTCGTAAAAGAACTAGTAAATACTATAGGAGATTTGACGTGACAGACGCGAACGAAACGTCGTGGAAGAGATCTAATGAGAGATGGGATTTAAGTTTTTGGATGGTAATTTGTGGTGTTGGAAATTTATATCTTATTCTCAGACTTACTAGATGTTTGGTGATTTTTCTCTAAAATGAATGAATATGTTTGACGAGTCCATGCACTGTTACTAGTACATATCTTTCTTATAAGATGTTATTTTTCTGTATGACAGTACATTAATTATATCCTATTCTTCTATTCTATTAAAGTTGAGTGACATTCTGTGCATACATACGTAAAAGCTACCAAAGTAGTACACAAAAGTTACATATACAGAAAAATACAAGATACATTGTATCATAGCTTTAAGCTTACACTTTAAAAACGCAATCTTGCGATAAGTACTTTTAGTTAGTTTACTTTATTAATGCTGACGATAACATGCACTACTGATTTTGGATATTCTTTAGGAAGAATACTTGAATATAACAAATGTTTCTCGAAGACTCGTCTCTCGGAGTTACCTACTACATAATTTAGGTTTATACATTGCTGTATTCATACATACTTACAAAACATCATGATTTTTCGCTAATGTAACAAGAATTTAATAATATTAATTTCTCAGCGGGCACTGCGTAATAATATTTTCCATACACAAATAATTTACTTTTATTCCTAAATATTTACAAATACCGTACATTATTTATCGTTTTGAAGGCTTATTATAACGTTTACAATTTTATGCTCCTTCATAGTGATAAATGTGTTTCTTCCCATAGTTTGTCCTTGGAGATGATATATTATTTGCATTCCTCAGTTTAATTTTCTTCTCCTTTCACCATCTAAACTCGAGATTCCAATTACGGTAGCAAAGCCTTTTATCCACTACACAGTGCGAATAACGCCCTACAAGAAGATATACTGTTGTTTACTAATGAGGGCTTAGACATATACCTGTTTCTTTTTAGAATAGTGATTGAATCATGCCACTAACTACCAAACTTGGCAAATGCAATCCAAGACTATTCATTTATTACAACACATTTTTTCGTATTCATATTCAATCGCTTATTACATTATAAATATGTTACATAGTTCTAAAAAAAAATTACTTTGTATTGTCTATATAATATTATGTACCCAGTAAGGGCAATGAAACACGGGAAGTAGCTGGATCGATATATTTTTTGTAAGTATTTAATGTCAATACTGAATTTTATTCTCATTTAAAACATTAAACATACATTATATATGATAAGTCTATATTATAAAATATACACAAAAAAAAAAACGTATTTCTGATGGTGAGGCAGGACGAGTTTGAGTTTTAAATTTTCATACTCATAAAAAAAAATTGCGTGCAAAATATAATATCTTATAATAATACGTATATAACGTATATCTTTAATAGGATCTAAGTGAATTCAGGTTTGTCTTACTCATATGGAAGTAATGAATGTTTGCATATATATACCTAATGTGTAGCCTGTTATGGTACTTTTACTGATACTTATCTGTAGTACCCAAATACTTTTTATAAGTGAGTCGGTATCGGTAAGTCAGTGAGTCGGTAATTAAATATCATCATTCCTATATATTACTTTTCGATTTCACCAGGTGTGTGGTGTACATGTTTTAACAATATTTGGGAACACTAGAAACATGTGAGACAAAAACACACACGTTGGTAAATTACCTTTGATGGTACCATGAATAAAAAAAAAAAACATAAATCCTCCCAACATAATAATATGACTTTGCTCTATTCACATTAATCGGCCTTGTATGCTGATCTGGTCTTGATTGCAGATGCGGCCTTGCATGCCGATCACGCCTCGTATGTAGATACGTCTTTTTTTTGTAACCTGACTAAGCCTTGTATGCTAATCTGGTTAAAATCGGATGCGGCCTTGTATGCCGATCCTCTGATCTGGTCTTGTATGCAGATGCGGCCTTGCATGCCGATCACGCCTTGTATGTAGATACGTCTTTTTTTTTGTGACCTGACTAAGCCTTGTATGCTAATCTGGTTGAAATCGGATGCGGTCTTGTATGCCGATCCTAACTTGAATGTAGAACATACACACATACATACATACTTACATATAGTCACGCCTCTTTCCCATTGGGGTAGGCAGAGACTACTTTTCTCCACCTGCTATGATCCGGACACACATCTTTTGCTTATCCTACATTTATGAGTCTTTTAATACATGCTCGTTGGTTTCTCAATATTGGTCACTACATCTTCTATAACGTTGCAATCTTCCCTAATCACAATATTCCTCGCCTAGTCTATCAGAGTCACTCCAGCTATATTTCTTAGCCCTCTCATTTCCACAGCATTTATCTTACTTTCATGCTTTTTCTGCCAAACCCAACACTCGCTACCATACATAATTGTTGGCACCAGCACCCTCTATGGAGATCTTGACCTTTTTAGACACTTTCTGACTGTTAATAAAGGTATGTAGGGCCCCATTCATTCGGTTCCCTGCCAACACTCTTCGCTCAATATCACTGTCATATTTTCCGTCTCTTGTAAACTTTGACGCCATGTACACAAACTCTTTCACTTGTTTCACCCTTTCACCTTCAATCATAATGGCGCTAACTGTCATACTTTCAAAAATCATTATTTTCGTCTTGCTCACATTTATTTTCATTCCTTTACTTTTAAGGCACTATGCATAATATCGACCATCAACAGCAACTCCCCCTCTAATGAAGCCAAAATAACCTGATCATCGGCGTAAAGTAAGCATTTGATGGTCAAGTCATTCATTTTTAACCCAAAAGAGTGCTCTTTCAAATTTTTCATGCAATTGTCCATGAATAGGTTGAACAGCCCTGGAGAAGCTACACATCCCTGTCTAACACCTTTATCGAAGTTAAACCACTCTGTGTAAGCCCCGTTGATCCTAACACAAGCCCTGGAACCTATGTATGTAGAAACGGCTTAGTAACCCAATGCAGCCTTGTATGCTGATCTAGCCTTAAATGCTTATCCGGCCTTGTATGCCGATCCCGATTTGTAAATTTTTTTTTTTTTAACCTTACATAGCCTTGTATGCTGATCTAGCCTTAAATGCTTATCCGGCCTTGTATGCCGATCCCGATTTGTACATTTTTTTTTCAACATGACGTAGCCTTGTATGCTGATGTAGCCTTAAATGCTTATCCGGCCTTGTATGCCAATCCCGATTTGTACCTTTTTTTTTTTTTTTTTTTTTTTTCAACCTGAAATAGCCGTGTTGCTGATCTGGTTGAATGCGGATGCGGTCTTGTATGCCGATCCTTACATGTATGTAGAAATGGCTT
The DNA here is from genome assembly GCA_948107665.1 of Lomographa bimaculata. Lineage (NCBI taxonomy): Eukaryota > Metazoa > Arthropoda > Insecta > Lepidoptera > Geometridae > Lomographa > Lomographa bimaculata. The sequence goes on along the minus strand of OX403602.1, from coordinate 3,693,878 downwards.
TGTAAGCCGAAACAGCCGTATATGCTGATCTGGCCTTGTATGCCCATGCGGCCTTGTTAGCCCAAACACCCTTTTATACCGAACCGAATGAACAGGACTTGGTGCCGAAGCGGACTTGGTGCTGAACCGGACTTGATGCCGAAGCGGACTTGATGCTGAACCGGACTTGATGCCGAACCGGACTTGGTGCTGAACCGGACTTGGTGCTGAACCGGACTTGATGCCGAAGCGGACTTGATGCCGAAGCGGACTTGATGCCGAAGCGGACTTGATGCCGAAGCGGACTTGATGCCGAAGCGGACTTGATGGTGAAGCGGACTTGATGCCGAAGCGGACTTGATGCCGAAGCGGACTTGATGCCGAAGCGGACTTGATACCGAAACGGACTTGATGGCTATATGCCCTGCGTTCTACATAGTGCTTCCGGCGTTGGTGTATTCTGATATTATGGTAATTTTGATGCTCAAACTCTATGGTATTGGCAAACAAAATAGTTTTCATACTTTCTAAATGTTTAAAGCATCTTTATTTCTTTTCTCTTATTTGCTTTTATACATAGATTACTAATTATAGTTTAATTATAGTCTAACGTAGATTATACATTCCTAACGATATAGCTTAAGTAACTTGTAATCCACCTTTTATTGTAATTATGAAATTTTGCTATTTTGCTTACTTTCTTTTAAGCACGAGGTCGTACTTTATTGTTTCGGATGGCCGACTGTTGTAAATAATTAAAAGAATATTCCTATTGACTGTTATTTCTAGTTTATCAAAACACTGCCTTATTTGATACATTAATAGGCAGTGTTTTGACTTCCGAGTTGCGACTGCCTGCGTAGGTTAACTAAATCGACGACAGTGGGAGCCACCGTCGTCGTCAGAAAAGTATTGAACAGAGGAGCTCGCAGAGCTCGAAAGATTTGGAAAGGGAAAGGTATCCCTATTGTATTACAGGCAGAACGTGGCTTAGAATTTGTTAAAGAAAGTATTGTAAAAAGGTTTATGGTTTTGTTTATTTTACTATTGATATTATTGCAATTATAATAGTGATCACATGTGAGTATTACCCTGTTTTATTAATTCCATCTATTTCAAAACCTTCCTAGTTGACGCATTTGTATTTAAAGTAGAAAACGTTGGCATAAAGCTCGATATGCTAACACGAATGTCATAAGTTTTACTTGTATGACGTAGACGCTCGTTAAGTCGTTAAGAAGGCTTAATCGGGAACGACTTACTGAAACAACTGGATGCATTGTCAACAATTTAAATTACGTCGTAAAATTAGAACCGCGATGTGAACAACGCATAAAGACGGGGTATCGACCAACACTCGGGCCAAGCGATACTTGAGTTTAAAGAGTTTTGTCCAGGTATACGCATGCCTGCCGCATTGATTAATTGCACGAACGGATACGCGACAACCATCATCCAAAATACCACAGACCAATCTATGGAACATAACTGTGACCCGACCTTTCGTTGTGACAAAATTTGACTTACCCGAAAATAACTTGAACTTCGTGGAAATACAGACACTATAAAAATTTATCAGATACTGCAAAACAATTTACACAAACTTAGACACACTAAGAAAGAAGAACGCGAGAAAATAGTAATGCTTTGTACTGAATATAAAGACATTTTTTACGCAGAGCAACTTCCGATGAGCTTTACCAACCAGGTAAAACATCTCATTCGTACGAAAAATGAAGACCCTCCATTTACATCAAACCCTATAAACATCTCTCTGTACAAGCAGAAGAAATCAAACGACAAGTTGACAAACTTTTAAAGGACAATGTAGGCCAAGAGTCTCACTCTCGGGTTAATTATAATTTATATAAAACCTCTGTGTATAAAAATACTAATAAACGATTTTTACTATGTAGCCTTATTAACTTTTATTAATAAGACAGATAAAGGAGACAACTTCAAGAGTATCAAGAGAGGCTTGAGCGCATTGAAGATAGATCTTCAAATGCTATTCTAGAACAAGTAAGGCAAATAAGAGCTTGTATTCAGCATAGGGATTCAGGGACAGTTGCTCAACTTATATCAAGCACAAGTACGTTCATGTACGGAGTACTTTTCTCACTTTGTAACGTTATACGTTACATATATATATATTTAATAATTAATTTATAAATCAATCGAAATTCATCAACACGCTAACACGTTTAGTATTGGAACGCAATACCGTCGCGGGCGGCGATTGTTCTTAGCACCGGTCGTAGCGCGCGTACTCTGCGGCTCTGCGAGCTATAGGCCCCCGCCACCGCGGCGGCCGGCGGCCGGCTCGTCATTCGCAGGATTGATATCAGGTCGACCGCACGTCGCTTTGCCGCCCGATCTTTAGCTCGAACGCCATCTTGTTGGTCGGTTCGAGAATCGGTGCATGAAGGCAAGCACATGTAACGTGTTTTTTAAGTAAACTATATTTAAAGTGAAATATTACCCCAGAATTGGGGTCCTAGAATAGGAGACACCAATACTGCGCCATTTTAGCGCTCCGCACCGCCTGAGCTCCGCGCTTACTTGCGAGTCGGCCTCCTACTTGAGCACCGCTACTCCTGCGACGCGAACACTAGGGGAGTGCTATTATGGAAGAAAATACCTAGTACTTATATTTAAAACCAGCGTATTGCTCGTCCCCCCCCCCCCCACAAACTAAGAGATTTTTATAATTATTAATTAAAATATAAATTTGTTAACATCTTCTATATTTTATTTTTCCCTATTGCCGTTTACTGCAACCCCTTCTGGGCTGTGAACCCGCAACAGACGTGACATTGGCGCCCAACGTGGTTAAAGTACAGCTGGTTTTATATGTATTTTCTTCCAGGTGGTGGTTTTTGTATGTTTGTGGTTGTATTTCTGTAGAACGTAATCATAATGTGGTTTTTCAGCTACTGAAGTGTACGTAAGTACTTTATTTACAAGTAATACTTTATATAACACACAACTAAGAATATTGTGAATTAAATTAATTTATTTTAACATGTACCTAGACCAGATTTAATGCTTTACACTTTTAAGTAAATCTATGTGTTATTTGGAAAACTATTTAGTAATTTGTATAAAAGTTCGAACAAGGTATCTAAAATGGCGCTTTACAAAAATGTATTTTGTTAATATATATTATTTTTTTCTTTGAATAATATTTTGTATTGTTAGAAAGCAGTACACATTAGTAGCACAATATAAGTGTATTTTGCCTGTTTGGACCATTATTATTTAAAAAAAAAACCTTACGTTCGCTTATTTAACTTTAATTTGTAACAGACCGGAGTATTTGTTATTTTCTTTGTTATTGTCACCACTTATCCGTTCGGGTCGTCCTCTCTTTAAGTGTTTATCATTCATAATGCTGCCCATTAAGTTTCTGTCTCTCCAGAAATCGGAGCTGGAATATGAGGTCCGAATCAGAGGTGTTACTCCCGCGTCCAATGTGGAGGACTTGCGGAAGCAAATTGTAAAACTATCTACTGATTATCCTTCGGAGCATATTCTGGAATCACCACTTGAAGTGAGACAGGACCTTAAGGGATGCTTAGAAGTTTTGACTAAAATTCAATCGAATCTGGATGGAAGTGACATTAGCGAGTCAGCAATATCGAGAACGCAAAATATGTTAAATCATCTATATAATCGGATAGAACGAATAACTTGTACTGATGATATTAAAAAAGATGATTTGATGAGATGGTCAAAGGTTATAAACTGCTTTCAAAACGACTTACAGCTCTTCGAGCTGAAAAGCCAGCGTCTAGTGCTTCTACTAATGCTAGCGTCGCTTCCACGCCAACAATACCAGAAGTGCGGAACTTGATATCAGTTACTTGCGATAGAACATCTGCTGATTTAGCAAGGTTGAAGTATACCGGTAAAACGTGCGTCCGATCATTTATACAGCGTGTTGATGAGTTAATCGAAGCGCGGAATATTCCTTCAACAAAAATTTTAAGCTTTGCTCCTGAAATCTTTCAAGATGATGCTCTTCATTGGTACCGTGCAATAAAAGATAAAGTCAGCTCTTGGCCTGAGCTTTCGGCCCTATTGAAGGAAGATTTAAGTCAATCAGATTACGACTATAGGCTTATCTCCGAAATTCGTTCTCGTACACAAGGAGATCGTGAGAACATTACCGTTTATCTTTCAATCATGAATGGAATGTTCTCGCGTCTAACCAAATCTCTCTCCGAACCAGACCAACTTGAAATCCTTCTTCACAATATTAGGCCGTGCTACGCTAGCACATTGGCTTCCGCTGGTCAGATTCTGACAATAGACTCGTTGCGCTTACTATGCAGAAATTATGAGGCTGTTCAGGCTCGTCTGTCACATTTCCAGGAGCCGCCTAAAGTCACTTCAGAAACACTTGCACCAGAATTTGCTTATGCTAAAGATACATATTATAAAACAATGAATAAACCTACCACTACTTTCAATCATAATAAATACAATAATAACAGCAACCATTACAAAAACAACTATAGTCAAAACAATAAAACACATAATCATAATAATTATAACATACACGCAGTACAAGAAACAAAAAAGGAACCTTATTGTCCTAGGTGTCGAAATAACACTCATCATATTCGTCAATGTCCGGCGTCACGCGATATTGTTTGTTTTAAGTGTGGAATGAAGGATGTTAAAACACCTGACTGCCCCAAATGCAGTAGTAGTAATAAAAACTCAAAAAACTGATTAAGCAGAATTGTAGCAATGTTGACAAGCAAGATTGGCTAACTTGGCTTGACTTTATTAGAACCTTTTCTTCCACATACAGAGTTTCTACAATTCTGCAAACTAAACCTAGTAATGATTTTAGGCCATACGTTAACATTAAAGTGAACGATATTGATGCTTGTGGGCTGCTTGATTCTGGAGCTGCAGTCTCTATTATAGGTAACAATTGTCACAAGTACTTAGTTGACTGCACATTGCACCAGGATGAAGAAATACAAATGGTAGCTGCTGGTGGTCAATCTCTTAAAAGTATTGGCTACATAAATCTACCCATAACATTTGAAGGTCAATTTCACATCGTTCAAGCCCATGTTGTTCCAGAAGTTGAAACATCTATTATTTTAGGCGTAAATTTTTGGCGCGCTTTTCAGTTATGCCCTAAATATTTAGGTAGCGTCAAATTATCATGCACTTCTTTGGCAGAGATAAAATCAAGCGACAATGATACTTTCATTCACTCATATAACAATTTAAAAGAAACACAAAAGGTTATTGCCGATAATATAATTGAGCAGTTTAAAACTATATCTACTGAACGAAAAGGATTAGGTAGAACAAATCTAATAACGCACCATATAGATACGGGCAACGCTCAACCTATTAGACAAAGATATTACAGAATGTCTCCAGAAAAACAAAGAATTTTGACTCAACAGGTAGACGAAATGTTAGCGCTTGACGTAGTTGAACCTTGCGAGAGCAGCTGGTCATCTCCAGTGCTAATTGTTAATAAACGGAACGGAGAGCCTAGGTTCTGTTTGGACAGTCGGAAGTTAAACGCGGTCACTAAGCGTGACGCTTATAATTTGCCATACGTTTCTGAAATATTGGATAACCTTCGTGACGCTAAATATCTGTCGAGCGTCGATTTATCTAAGGCCTTTTGGCAGCTGCCTATTGCTTCAGAAGACCGCGATAAGACCGCCTTTTATGTGCCAGGAAGAGGAACACTAAGATTTAAAACTACCCCGTTCGGTTTGACTAATGCCCCCGCAACACAACAGCGTCTTGTTGACTTGTTGTTTAATGACATGGAACTCAAAACCTTTGCATATCTTGATGACATCATCATCATCAGCTCATCATTTGAGGAACATGTGACGCTTTTGCTGCGAGTTTTAGACAAACTGAGACGGGCTAATTTAACCGTAAACTTCGATAAATGTAAGTTCTTCCGTAGTGAGCTCAAATATCTCGGATATGTTGTAGATGCTTGTGGTCTCCGCACAGACCCAGATAAGGTAGAGGCTATAGTAAATTTTCCAACCCCTACCACCAGAAAAGAGTTAAAACGCTTCCTAGGTACTGCTACATGGTATAGACGTTTTGTCCCTAATTTTAGTACCGTCGCTGGTCCTCTTAACAAACTCACTTCCAATGGTAAAAAGGCATGTCCCTTTCAATGGACACCAGAAGCAGATATAGCTTTTAACGCTCTAAGGGGCAACGCAAATAGAAGACGGCGAGACGAAGGTACGGTACAGACACGGCGCAGATACGGTGCAGGCGCGATATCTGCGCAAACAGACGCGGGGACGGTACGGCAAGTTAAGTCATTATAGAGCGTGATATTGACGGGATAAGACATGTATTCCTCTTCAGACGAAGATGAAGATGCACTGGCTTTGCTACAGATTATTAATTTACAGCAAAGACCAAGAAGGTATTGGATACATCCAGTGTGGAGAAATGCAGAAGAGCACAGGCACTACAAAATAATGGAAAAATTATATGAATATCCTGATCGTTTTCGCACAGTTTATAAAATGTCACTGGAATGTTACCATATCGTATTGTCAAAAGTAAGAGAAGGACTTCGGAAGCAAGTTACAAATTGGAGAAAACCAATCAGCCCTGAAGAAAGACTACTGATAACTTTAAGGTAAGTGAAACTATTTTTTACAGATCAAACTTTTATTGACAAATCAAAAGATAATATTCATTGAAAATGTTTTTGGTTTAGCATCTTTGCTACAATTAGTATTTATAAATTGCTCTCAGTGTTATAGCTAATTTGAGTATCTGTCAAGCTGTCATCATATGCTGTCCTTATCTCACAATACAGAATCAGCGCATGCGGACAGGGACAGCACATGACTACTCAAGCTAGCTGTCACACTAAGAGCCATTTATATATAAATACAGGCCTAGTTCAAGGCATTGGATAGTTCTCATTACTCTGGGGTTAATGGTGAAAATATTGGCAAATATAATGTAGTTGGAGTTGCCGGAGGTGCTAAGGATTGTGCGCTTTCATAAGCTCCCGGTGTCCGCGTTTGCTGATATTCTGAAATGCTGAGTTGATAAGCTTTCTCATCATAAGTTCGGTATCTTGAAGGCCCAGCTATTTGTTCAATTACAGCCACTGCCGCCGGTGGTGCTGGATTTATATACTCTCCGGATATCAAAGTCAGCTGAGTTTCCGGATTTTTGTTAGCTGCTGCAGTATGTTTAGCTGTCTGCTGAGTCGAGGTAAACGAAGGTGCTGGACTTGTATTAGCTCTGGATGAAAGAGTCTGCTGGGTTGCACCTTCATTAGGATCATAATCTGTCTCTCGAGAAGGTGTTCGTGGATAATACGGCTGTGTCCTAGGATAACTAGGTACTGGGTCATTTAAAATTTGCTCTGATAAATTGAGAACGCCCATTTTAAATCTTCGTTTTTGGGCTGGTGTCATTGTTTTCATATCTGGAAGCATGCTTTGAAAAAAAGCAAGATCGCTGTCTGTTTCAGGTTCAGCTCTATGTATGGTCTTCATTTGTAATGCTCTTTGACTGAAATATTCATGTGCTGATTTATTGACATCTTTTAAAGAGATTGCCCTAGATTTATTTAATAGTGGTAGCAGTGGCGGTGTTGGCGTGGATTGATTGGAGATGGAATCCGAATTTGTGTTTTCACAAGCTAGTTGACCAGTAAACAGTGTCTCATCGACTTCTTCACTATCATTACCGTCTGTGCTATCATATTTGCTTAGATTGCTTTTGGTTGGTCGGGACTTCAAGTAATTGTCTAAAAAATGTAGATGTGGTGAAAGGTAGTACTCTTTAATCGTCTTTGCACCTGATCCAGATGGCAAATCTAGCCTTTTCTTGTTTTTGCTGTAACTACATCGAATATTCTTCCACCGTTCTTTACATTCTTGGGCTGAAAAATATTTAAGCAGATTAGTTACAAAACTTTGATGAAAACTCATCCATAATATTCCCAGTTCTGAGATGTACCTCAATCCAAACAGTTAGATTGAGGTGCCACCTTTATATTCATTTAACTTTTGAAGTATTCTACTACAAAATCCAATATCCGTTCTACAAAATTTTCTAAACTACTACTAAATAACTCCATTAGTCGCTTTACGATGCGAAAAGTGGCACCTCAATCTAAACACACATATGTTACATACTTATTGCTATTTTATTTTTGTTACAGATACTACTCAGATGGCTGTTCGTTTACATCACTTTCTGGATATGTATTGAGAGGAGGCAGTACCGTCCGGCGAATTGTGCATGAAACCTCTAGCGTTTTGTGGGAATGCCTACAGCCGGAATATATGCCTGTACCTACACGACAAAAATGGGTAGAAGTTGCTGAACGGTTTTACACTCTCTGGAATTTACCGAATTGTGTTGGGAGTTTAGATGGAAAGCATATTAGAATTACAGCGCCCATCAACTCGGGTTCGACTTTCATAAATTATAAGGGATATTTCTCTATTGTATTGTTAGCAGTTGTAGATGCAGATGGTTTCTTTTTAACTATAGATGTTGGTGAATACGGCCGAAACAGTGATGGGCGAGTATTACAAGTTAGCTCTTTTGGACAAGCTATGGATCTAGGCGATCTCGATTTACCGAACCCTACACCTTTGCCTGGAGAAACACAAAATGTGCCCTTTAATTTTGTGGCAGATGAAGCTTTTCCACTAAAAAGAAATATTATGAGACCATATGGTCGAAATCAATTGACTAATGAGAGAAGAGCTTATAATAACAGGTTGTCAAGGGCACGTAAGTCAATAGAATGTGTCTATGGTATGTTAGCGTCAAAGTTTGGTGGACTTTACACGCCTATTTGCTGCAAACCAGAATATGTTGATAATATTATAAAAGCAATGTGTGTGTTGCATAACGTAATTCGCACATGTGATGGTAAAAAATCAAATCCACGGTTTAGAAATAATTTGATAGGAGCAAACATTAACATGCGATTAATGGGAGAAAATCCCTACCATATCAGGGAATATCTTACAACATATCTAACACAACGATCTCCGATTCCGTTTCAGACTAGACATAATGTTTAAAATTTAAATAAAATACATACCTGTTGCACCGACTTTTATTGCTATTTCTTGCCATATTTTGTCTTGCACATTTCTGTTACTGTACCCTGTCTTAGTGTAGTCATAGATATTCGGGTATTGCTCAATTAACTCGCAAAACTCAATATTGAATTCAATATCGTCACGCATCCTGTATACGAAGCGACGTGCGTCTTGCGTTATCTTTTGTTCGTAACTGAAGGCGGCAAGCGGACGGCGCAGGCACGCCGCTCCTCGCCCCCCGCCACGTCGCCAGCAGATGTAATAACGGGAAGGCGCAAGCGGCGTCTCGCATTATATACAGTATGAACAAAGATACGTAGCGATATATTTTAAACTGTTCAAATTTTCGTCCATATGGATATTTAAAGGCTGATTTACATTGATACAGTAGCTGGCGCCAGCTACTGTATCAATGTAAATCAGCCTTAATCCATGATTTTAATGAAAATCCGATGTAATTTAACTTATTATGATTTGATTTATGTATTTCGATGTTATTTGTATTTTAAAGTACTTAAATAGCAAACATAGTTGTTACATATTGCAAACATAAGTACAGTCGACAGCACATCAAGCTATACAGTTTGACCTTGAGCACGCCTTTATTGCGCTTGTAATAGTGGCGGCTTTCGTAGCGTAATGTTACACTTGATGTGCTGTCGACTGTACATAGGAATTATAATGATACAAAAGGAGGGAATTAGTATTCGAAAAAAAACCGAAAGGATGTGTATTAAATGTTATTTCCACTAAATAGCACCTTGTATAATAATACTCTGTGCCGTACCGTCCCCGCGTCTGTTTGCGCAGATATCGCGCCTGCACCGTATCTGCGCCGTGTCTGTACCGTACCTTCGTCTCGCCGTCTTCTATTTGCGTTGCCCCTAAAGGAATGTCTAGTCTCTGCGCCTGTTCTCTCTCTTGTCCAGACTATACTAGGCCGTTCGAAGTGCATACAGACGCGAGCAGTTATGGTGTAGGAGCAATGTTGACCCAGACCTTAAATGGTAAAGAACACCCTGTCGCCTATATGAGTAGGTCTTTCACTAGTGCCGAGAAAAACTATAGCATTACTGAAAGAGAGACCCTCGCTGTGTTAACTGCATTCGAGCACTGGCGCTGTTACCTCGAAAATGGGCAGACATTTACGGTTTACACTGATCATTCGGCGTTGAAGTGGTTCTTATCGTTAGACAATCCGACGGGGCGATTAGCACGCTGGGGAGTACGCTTGTCATCATTTAATTTTGATATAAAACACCGTCGTGGTGTCGACCATGTGATCCCTGATGTTCTATCACGAGCTTTCCCAACCGCCGCTATATCTCTTTCTAACTCTTTTATCAACTCAAACGATATTTGGTATAAAAAAATTTACAATGGTTGTCTCAATACACCTAGTAATTATCCAAATTTCTTGATCAAAAACAACTCTCTCTTTCGGCTTTCAAAAACAAAACCTCACTTATCTTCAGAATTTGCTTGGAAAGAAGTTGTGCCCTGTGAATTTCGTCAAAATATTATAGCTGAGAACCATTCTGAACCTACAGCTGGACACCTAGGCATTTTCAAGACATACAGGCGTTTGTCTCTGACATATTATTGGCCAGGCATGCACCTAGATGTAGTCAAATTTATAGGCTCGTGTTCTGTTTGCTTGTCTTATAAGGCACAAAATCACGCTACTTTAGGAGAGATGGGTCGACCTAAACAGTGTTCTAGGCCTTTCCAAATAATATCGATTGATTTTGTGGGCCCTCTGCCTGTCACTCGCAAGCAAAATAGCTATGTATTAGTAATTACGTGTTGTTTTTCAAAATATTGTCACATTTTTCCATTACGTCGCGCAACTTCTGACGCTGTAGTTAAGATTTTGGAGGATTCCATTTTTCTGGTACACGGTGTACCACAGTCCATTTTTTTAGACAATGGGTCTCAATTTATCAGTTCTACAACTGACACCTTATTCAAGAAATATAAAGTACCTAACGTTTACTTTACACCCAAATATACACCACAAGTTAACACGGTAGAACGTTATAACAAAACAATAGTAACGAGCTTATCCACCTTTGTAGAAAACGACCATCGCACATGGGACACCTTTGTTCCCAAAATTCAATTTGCCATCAATAATTCCGTTAACGAGTCTACTGGATATACTCCATCCTTTCTTGTGCATGACAGGGAGCTTGTCTTGTGTGGGTCGCATTACACTGACCATGATTTAGGTGAAGAAGTTTTGTTTCTACCGCGCGACTTATATGCCGAAAACTTAGGATGTTTATCGTCAGTATTTGATGATGTGCAAGCTTCGTTGTGGCGTGCACATGAGAAGAATACTGCACATTATAATTTGCGTAGAAAAGCTGCAGAATTTGAAGTAGGCGATGTAGTCTTTAAACGCGCTTTTGTTTTGAGCGATAAAGACAAATATTTCAGCAAAAAGTTAGCGCCAAAATTCATAAAATGTCGAATCAAAGAAAAACGATTTCCTCTCGTCTATGTCTTAGAGGATATGACTGGTAAAGACATAGGTGCCTGGCATATAAAAGACATAAAACTCAACTAGTCGTTAGCTCCTGAACTGAGATTTCGCGTCTTCATTTTGCCCATTACTGTAATTACATATTATACAACTTAATCGCTTATAATTTTTTTTCCCTAATAAAACTATTGGATTAATGTATTTGTTGTTCAAGAACAGGATACAACAGATATAATTATTATGGAAGTGTCAGCCTTCAGCGAAGATCTCGCTTTGCTGGATCAATTAAAAAAAGATTATATTATCCCGTTTGTCATTTTCGTTCAACATCATGCTGCTGGCATTGGTCATTGGTGCAATAAAATCACAAATGTCCTTTCTTAGTACGGATGCGTCGATATATGTAATAAATTGTTATCGTTGCTATAATGTAAGGTGAATTATGTTTGGTTGTATGAAAGGAATTGGTATGAAAGTGTAATGCTTGTAAGTATACTCAACGTGTTTTGTTTAAGAACAAAACCCGTTCCGAGACGGGCGGGGTAATGTAACGTTATACGTTACATATATATATTTAATAATTAATTTATAAATCAATCGAAATTCATCAACACGCTAACACGTTTAGTATTGGAACGCAATACCGTCGCGGGCGGCGATTGTTCTTAGCACCGGTCGTAGCGCGCGTACTCTGCGGCTCTGCGAGCTATAGGCCCCCGCCACCGCGGCGGCCGGCGGCCGGCTCGTCATTCGCAGGACTGATATCAGGTCGACCGCACGTCGCTTTGCCGCCCGATCTTTAGCTCGAACGCCATCTTGTTGGTCGGTTCGAGAATCGGTGCATGAAGGCAAGCACATGTTACGCGTTTTTAAGTAAACTATATTTAAAGTGAAATATTACCCCAGAATTGGGGTCCTAGAATAGGAGACACCAATACTGCGCCATTTTAGCGCTCCGCACCGCCTGAGCTCCGCGCTTACTTGCGAGTCGGCCTCCTTCTTGAGCACCGCTACTCCTGCGACGCGAACACTAGGGGAGTGCTATTATGGAAGAAAATACCTAGTACTTATATTTAAAACCAGTGTATTGCTCGTCCCCCCCCCCCCCCACAAACTGAGAGATTTTTATAATTATTAATTAAAATATAAATTTGTTAACATCTTCTATATTTTATTTTTCCCTATTGCCGTTTACTGCAACCCCTTCTGGGCTGTGAACCCGCAGCAGACGTGACAACTTTTGGGATGGTTCCAAAAGTGAGAAAAGTACTGGTGCCAAGTACCAGCTTGAGACTCTGAACACCATTGAGCAAAGAGCCAAGAGACTCATTAACAGCGACCAGTTGACTGATGCTAAGCTTCAGAGCTTAGGTCATCGTGCAAAGTGACTAGTCTCTATGTTTTACCGGTTAAATTTCAGAGAGTGTACCATGAAATGCCATAATCTAATTCCCCATCCCCTTTCCTATTGTTTTATAAACAGACAAACAGCCAAGAGACACCGTTATATGGTTGACATTGCCAAAATGCAGACAAAGCGTTATGCTTCGATATTTATTATGAATACCGCAAATGATGAAACTGCCTGAATCTATGTTTCCAAATAAGTACAACATGGGAGTCTCGAGTGAACAGGCATCTTCTATGCAAGCATGCTACATCGCCGACTCATTGTCAGTTAACATCAGGTGAGATTGTAAAGCGGTTGCATATCTTGGATAAAAAAAAATACCAATTTGAAAAACTGTAAGCCAAAAGTTACATCACCATGTTGATCAACTGTAATTGTAACTTACAACCTAAAATTTTTAATTAAAGTAGCACTCAGATTTATAAAAAAAATATATATTTTAGGAACGACAAGAGACTCAGACTGGCAGCTGCTGTTGAGCATCTTTTAGACTGGTTCAAAGCCATTTGTCATTGTGGTGAAACAGGAAAATAATGCATCATAATCATATAAAAAGTAAGTTACTGTTTATATGATGTATGGTTCATAGTAATTCATAAATCATATAAACAGTAAGTTGAAGTAATTGGTACTGTCTTGAAAACTAACACAGATCCATTACTTTTAGTTTATTTTTTGTTTCAGAATTGAAAGACTTGATAGATGTAGTCTAATTTGTCTGCTGTGGATTTGAAAAATGAAAATTATTAATACTAGGCGAATATGGGTAAGGCCACGAAAAAATTTTCAATAACACACTTGAAACTGTAACACACAATAACACACTTGAAATAATATAACACAACGGAAAATAGTAAAGCCTAGTGCACATAATTGATCACATAATAAAACTAGTTTTTTTTTGCGTGTTTGCCCGTTGGATTCTAGAATATAATTGACATACTAAAATAACACAAATAAATACTAATAATCTTTATTAGTACTCAATAGTTATAACAAAATACCAGTAACAAACTCTAAATATAGGGCCGATAATTTTTGGTAACACTTAATAATCTACTTACAGTGAACGTATGAGTGTATTACTTTTTCAGGCCTTAAAGTGGCGCGTTTAGGAATTTAAGGAGCAACAATATAGTAATCACACGGCAGTCAAATGATAATATAAAAAACATGTAAGAACACGGGACACTTGTCGAAGCTTGGCAAGTCACTAACAAGATGGCGGACTTCGCGCATTCAGCCACAGTTAGATTCAGAGTGCTTCTTATTGCCACCTAGCGGACATGTCTCGGATGCAAAACACGAAAAGTGAACTATACAGAATTTGATAATAATTTGAAAATTAACTATACGCAATGGGAAAATACAGTGGAAGAAATTTATTTGAAGAAGACAAAAACATGCAAACTAGTCAAAAAAATAGCAAAATTGCAACATGCTGACAGTCCATACAATGTTGTCATGAAATTGGAAGACTTCATCCCAAAATTCATGCAACATCAGACTATTACCCATCAATATTCAGCCATTAAATCTTTAAAAGAAAACTTAATTGAGAAGGAGGTACTCATTCACGCAGATTTCAGTGAAAATTATTCTACCAAATATGGTTCTGAAGTACAAGCATTCCACTTCGGTGGTTCGAGAAGCCAGATTTGTCTGCACACTGTCGTCGTGTATTATGAAGACAGTGATGGCAAAACAACTACGCAATGTTTTTGCACTTTATCAGAAATGTTGGATCATGATGTAGAACGGCTGTTAGTAGCTCAAGGAGAAGACATCACAAACATTACTACACTTGCAAAAGCACTACAAGACCACTGTGAAAATATCAAAACTTATACTATTACTGAAGATGATTTTGGGCGTGTTGATGAGATGCAATGTAAACTTTTGGGCAATTGTAAAAATCATTTTAAAAATTTCCAACATTTTCTTCAACAATCGAATATAAAAATAGTATAACCCATCTAAAACGTGCCTTTAAAACCCCGATGCATAGTTCTAAAGTATTCCTTGCAGTCACATGCTTCCTAGCGTAGTTATGTTCTAGAGTCCCCTCTTCAGTGTTGAGTATGGGGGTCATCATAGTCCTACTAAGAGGATAACCATTATCTCCTGTAATTTTTTTACATGATTATCATTGCCTTCTTGTAATTTGTTTGAGATTTCATTATATACAATACCTATCTTACCCAAAAAACTTGTTCCTTTGACATGTTATCGATACTTTACCTAACCTTCATAAGAAATACAGACCAGGAGGAGGACCTTTTGGCCTAACCACATTTTACAAATGCAGACCTTTCTATGTTTTGACCCTTCATAACCGACGACTGTCCCATCGCTTACGAATTTTGACGAGTCGTCGGGCGCGAAATTTTAAGCTTAGTATAAATAGTTAATCTCTGCTTTAAAGGTTTTTTTTTTATTACAGACTAAGCAAACGTTTGACCACAATCACACCTGATGGAAAGTGACGATGTAGTCTAAGGTGGAGTACGCTTGCTTAGTCCTATTCACTTTACTTTTGAACACACCCAATTTCGAACATCTTTGATTTGATTTTATTCAAATATTTATTTATTTACAGAACTTACAGTTAGTTAGAAATAACAGGTATTGTTGTAACAAGGAATTTGGTACCAAACGAAATGCCCGCTGCCTTATTGACCAAGGGTTTGCCTGGGGTAAAACATTATAAGTTTATGGTGGTATCAAAAATTGATTTAATGTACAGAGAGTTCGTATATTGCTATAGTGGAAGTGTGATAAATTGATATCAAAATATATTATCGTCATCTATAGGTATTTTAATGCAACTTTGTACGTAGATCTGTTTCTATGGAATTTCAATAGTAATCTTTTCTGTCTATTTTAGTCTATGGTATAAAAATAAATAAAAACACGAGTGCTTGTCAACTGAAATCCACACATAGTAAATATTAATAATATAAAGGTTTTAAACATAAATACTTATATAATAAGATATTTAGTTTATTTAGTTCTCTTCTTTTAATTATAAATCTTCAACTAATATATCTAAATAAATAAGTAAACAAATCTGCCTAATTAGTGGCACCATCTAATTTGTCACCTCCTTCATTATCTTTCATAACTGATGAGATACAAAGCACATCCCTATGAGTATATCCCATCTCTAATTGTAGAATGTGATTATCTATGGCTCTCTCTGTTCGAATGGCGTTTGTAGAAGGAAGACATATAAAGGTGCTAAATTAAACGAGAAACAGTATTCCAGTATTTTATTAATAGAGAAATACCCAACAGTGCTAGTAGAGCGTAGTTTAGAAGATCAAGGAAATGGTGTTTTTTCAAGCTTCACGGATAGATTACCGATACCGCCGGCGAAAATTTTAGCACGTGGTCATTTAGATTAAAAAGCATAATGAAAGAGCACGGGGTGTTATCTGCGATAGTAGTTGAAGAATTTAGTTCCACAGAAACGAATGCTAAGGGTGAAGCAAAAGCACAGGCAATTTTAATAGCCAGCGTGGCCGACAGCCACATAGAGTACATCAAAAAACAGACTGTGTTCGGCATGTTCGCCAATTTCGCAAATAATTTTAGGAAAAAAGGAGTACGCAGCAAGTTATACATTAGAAGGAGTCTATCAGACACTAAGTACAGTGAATCACTAGCCTTAACACTACATTTTATCAAATTGAAAGAAATGTTTTCAGAATTGAAGGAGGCGGATGCGGCGTTAAGTGAAGAGAAAAAGGTAAACTATATGTTACTCTCTATGCCCCAATCCTATGATGGAATCATCACTGCACTTGAAAAAGTCTCTGACTTAACTCTTGACTTTGTAAAAATGAGGTTATTAGGAGAAGAAGAGAAAAGAAAGAAACATTGCAAAGCTGCTTCTGAACTAACTCCGAGCAACACATTCCTATGTTATTCCTGTGGCAAACCAAGACATAAGAAGTTCCAGTGTAGACAAGGAAGAGGAGGTAATTTTGTTCATGGCGGTGGTCAATATCATGGACAAGGACATGGTTACAATCGGGAGCAGAGACTAGGTCACACTGCGTGGACAGGACGATTGACAAGTTGTGGGTTCAAGCGAGGCTTTGGTCGAGCGCAAGCGGGCGGATTCAGCGGCAAGCAACAGGGACAAGGGATGGAGCGCCAGGTATACAGTGTGAGTAGGTACGAGTCAGGGTCGGGTTTTGCCTTTGAGTGTGGGAGTAATGATGACTATAACTCAAATAATCAAAGTATTGTGTGGTGCTGTTATACCCTTAGCTTGTTAGTGATAATGCATACACTCACCTAAAGCGACTCAGTCAGCGGTTTAGCTTTGCAAGTAGTTATTTCAATAGTAAAAGCAGTCAGTCTCTCTTCACCCTCCACCGCGTAAAGTCTGCCCAAGGACAGTTTTCATAATTTCTATTTATATTCATATTCCACATTAAATAAAGTTAATTTTAGTCAAATCAAATCCTTTTTTTTAAAACGCGTATCTCCAAAAGCCGCGTAACAGTGCGTTGATTCTGGGTGCTCAGACCTTTTAGTGAACTCGAAAGACCTTTTTATGGAATATTTAAAACTCGATTATCCTAAAAATATAGCTGCGGCTAAAAATGGAATAATGTTACAAGCAGTAGGAATAGGAAATATCAAAGTATAGTGTTTTGTTGGTAAACAGGCATACTTACCATGCCTTCGCTTTACATCTTTGAAAATATTATGCATGTTTGCAAAAATATTGGTAAATATAAATTAAGAAGCGACGCAAGTAGGAATAGGCAATATCAAAGTATAGTGTTTTGTTGGTAAACAGGCATACTTTCCATGCCTTCGCTTTACATCTTTGAAAATATTATGCATGTTTGCAAAAATATTGGTAAATATAAATTAAGAAGCGACGCACACAATCTTAATACTAGATATAAGCATAAAATTATAGTGCGCGCATTTAGATTAAGGGTATACTCTAATATATATACTCCCAACGGCCACCACTAAAACAGGCACCAGTGGTGGCCGTTAGAAGCAAAAGGAATAAATCTTTTATGGCAAATGGAGTTAGATTTTACAATAGAATTCCTAAATTCGTAACTGAATTACCACTGGGAAAGTTCAAATCTGTAATAAAACGGGCATTAATTAAGAAGGCTTACTTATAAAACGATCGACTATATTAATGACAAGGATGCATGGAGGCAAACTGCACAAGCTCTTTCTAGCGACTACCATAATAACACCTTGGTTAATAAAATTATGTATTAGAGATTAAGAATGTAAAAAAAAAAAATGAAAAAAAATGCGCCGCCGAGTTTTTTGCCAGGTTCTTCTCGAGATGGCTGTAATTTTGCGAATCTGGCAATAGAATCATTAACTTTCATGAGTGCCTCTTTGGGGCCCATGTGAATAAACGATTTTGATTTGATTTGATTTGTAGGAATTTTGCGATGCTACCGTCCATAAATCAGTAGTTAAGCTTAGCGAAGCTATGTTTTTTAAGTCGATGGCACGAATTCAGGAGTGGACTTTTTCATACATCGCTGGCAGAAGTGTATTTGAAATATGTTGCCTCGTCGGCACTTGAAATCGGATTCAAGACATTTGAGTATTTTCTGAAACCTCTATCCTAGACCACGGAGAACGGCTGGAAGTCCATTATAAAAAGCAATAATAACTTTCCGCCTATTTCAACTCTTTGAGAGGCAGTAATTTTTTTTACTGGCATAGAAATTCTTGTTTGCACCATTTGTCTCGCCTTACCTGTTATGTCGACCGAGGCAACTGTGACAATGCGGCTAGTGTGACAATTACAAATTACGCGCCATAAACACGTTTTTCGTTTGTGTGCCATCTAACGATGGAAGAACTTTTACGCTATTGATTGTTGTATCGGCGTACAGCATATCCTCAACTGTTTTATCGACAGGCGCCATTTAGATAACTAGTTGTCTGGTGACTGAAGTCGATGACAGATGAAGTGACGTTTGCGAGTGATTTTTATAGTGTTTTGGCGTGTTTTTATCGAGATTTAAGGTGAGTGACTAAGAATAGTATTGGTACTTGAAGTGTAATATGTTTTTGTGACCTAACATCTAATATCCTTTGAAATATGATCACTGTTACGCTTACCCTGCCCGCCTGCCTAACATGGGTAAGTGTCACGCTTACCCCAGTCCTCTTGTATGCAGATACTATAACTAGTGATGGGACAGCGTATCTTTTTAACCGACGAAAACAAGAAGAGTTTCTCTACACGACGCTTATATAATACTAGCTGACCCGCCCGGCGTCGCCCGGGTGGTTAAGTTATAAACTACTGAAAAATAAAGATGCTGTCGACTTGAAAACCTCCTTATTATATGAGTAACTTTGAAATGCAGTATTTTATAAGCACACTATATCGAACCAATTTAGCTTAAATCATACTAATATTATAAATCCGAAAGTTTGTGTATAAGTTTGTTTCACGTTGTAACGGCTGAACAGATTTGGATCAAATTTGGAATGTACTTAGCTTATACCTAGGATTAATAAATATAGGCTATTTTTCAACTTGATCAATGCGAGCGAAGCTGTGGAGCACAGCTAGTTTTAAATATAGGTATTCATAGAATATTTTTATCACTATCGCCAACGTGGATGAACCGGTAGGACGCAGCTAGTTATAATACAAATTTAATTTCGGTACTGTTTTGCAAATTAAGCAAGTTAGTTGTTTAGGGCTTCTCTGTATACTACGTTAGAAGTTATATTGCTTACTGGTAGCAAAATATATTGGTTTTCTGGAGTTCCAACTCGGGATAGCCCAACATATAATTGTCCATGGGAAAAACAAGAATACAAAAACAAGATCTTTTCTAAGATCTATGCCGACCAAAGAGAATGTTTGTCCCTGGGATTTATTTATTGTTAAAGCAAACGACATTTTTACTGGAAACTGTACGTTTAAAAGATATTGGCAAATCCGTCGGTATCATCGGAATACGCGGAATGTGCGCCAGCTGTCCCGCTGCCGAGCCGGTGAGAATTGTTGCCACGATTAAATTATCCCGCAAGTCTTTTATCAGTAGTCTTGTACCATTGCACATGCTAGGCGGGCTCAAATTTCTTAACAGCATGATAGGAGTACCGATCTTTAGCATTAGGTCGTGTGGTGGCAGACCTGAAGGATTTAAAGAATTTAGAAATTCTTGGGGATAGTGTACAGTATCTTCGATACTGCACACTGTGTCAATCGACTTGTATTGTTTTATTTGACCAGGAACTTTTTGTAAAATTAGGTTGTTTATTTCGTTCACTGCGTCATTTCTCGGAGAAACTATTGCTCTTGTACAGAGCCACTGATAATTTCTGTCCAATATATTGTCCAAATCGGGATATATTGCGTCGATTAGATCTTCTAGTTTATGAACTATACGACCTAATCCTTCGTCCAGTTTGATCTCAGTGCTATCATTGCTTGGAGAAATATTTTTTCCTTCTCCAAGCTTGAGAATTTGGTCTGGAAAATTATTTTGATAATTTTCACTGAGATGGGCTCATGTTGGTCCGCAAATAAAGTTTCTCAATGGTACTCCATAAGATTGATGATTTCAAGCAAGCTTTTATGACATCAGCGCGAGTTCCTTTTGGTATCACAGGAAGAGTTTGCCTAAAATCTCCAGCAAAAACAAAAGTTAGCCCGCCCATGACAGATCTTGAGTTTCTGAGGTCACCGAGAGTTCGATTTACAGCCTCAACATGAGCTCTGTGACTCATGGTGCATTCATCCCATATGATGAAAGAAGCATTTTGCAATAATGTGCCGAGCGGTCCGTTCTTACGTATGGAACATACTGACTGTTGCTCCAAAGATACCGCTAGTGGTAGTTTAAAAGTGGAGTGTGCAGTTTTTCCATCATTTAAAAGTGTTGCAGCAATGCCGGAAGAAGCAACTGCCAGCGCTATTTTTCCGGATTGTCTCACTTTTGCTAATATTAAATTAGCAAGGAAGGTTTTCCCTATGCCACCGGGGGCGTCCAAAAAAAATAGCTTTCCTTTATTATTTTCCACACTGTCAAGTATGGTATCAAAAGCATATTTTTGATCGTCGACCAATTTCGGCAAATTTTCATTAATGAAATACGACAATTCGTTAATGTCATACGAACGTGTCAGCATCGTATCTCGTTCATCGTTACGCGATCTTATTGGAGGAGGTAAACCAAAATCAGTTAAATTTTTATCATTAAGTTCTAATAATTTGTTTTCTATTTGTATCAAACCTTCGTTGTACATGTCATCATTAAAAGGCAAAGTTAAGACCTGGTTTTGCTGTCGTATTCTATGTCTGATATCTTCACACAGATCCTCTTTGAAGATATCCCACAGTTTAAGAGGTTCAGATGGGTGGCAAAATAATAATATAACCACAAACAACTCTCTCAGCTTTAGAGGACATTGAGAAATTGAGGCTTCTCTTAAAGTGTTTTCCCAGTGGTCATCATTCTCTAATAAACCTCTGTCGCGGCAAGCTGCTTGGTACGTTTCTTTCACAACTCCATCTACAGTTTTTAAATCATCGAATGAGGCTGGGCCTCGTACGTGATGAAGCAAAATTCTGAGGTAGAAACACTCTGACTGAGAAGGATGAACACTATAAACTCTTCCCAAAGCAGCATCTTTTTTTATTCCGGGATGTCCATCAACATCTTGACCACGTCTTCTTCGTGAAAATTTGTTATTGGCCCAAGTATAATAATGGGGGACCTCGTGATAAAGCAGTGTTTTAGCGAAGTCATCAGAACTACATAGTTCAAAAAACGCTATCAGGGTTGTTTTCGGTGGATGCTCAATAATCTGTCGTACATTATCTGGTGAAAAGTATACCCCTTGTCCGTTTTCTAAGTGTACCGCTAAATGTACGACGGTTGGATGTCTGTCATGAATGGGAAATTCAAAAAATCTCCATACCGCTTCCGATGTGCTTATGTATCGTCCATTTAAATAATTTTCGACCTCATTCTGATGATTGCTGACACCGAAAGTCGCCTGATCTGAACCTTTATTAATATATTTGCATATATATTTTATAGCTTGTACCGAGTGACAATATTCGACGTTAATGTGGGCGTTAAATGATCGACACAATACTGGAGAGTATGGAACTATCCACCTATTGTCTATGGTAAAAGTTCTTCCGCGCATATTTAAGGTAGCTGTCTGGCCGCCATTCTCAGGGTCTCGGCGTCGATAAACGGGATATCCATCCTCACCGGTCTGGGTCTCATTTACGAAACGCCGAGGATATTTTTTAGAACAGATACCGTTTTTCATACATGGCGACGTTGTAGTTTGTTCACCACATGGACCATGTACCATGTTTTTAGTCACAATATCAAACAATGTCGGATCAATTTCTTTATCGGGTAGTTCAGCTACTATAATGTTATCAATTTCGTCAGGTTGAATTTTTCTTTCCAGCCAGAATAGCATATGACAGTGTGGTAACCCGCGTTTTTGCCACTCGACGCTGAGCATATGACATTTTACCTTTCCAAAAATCTCATCTTTCATAAACAGTTTTACAATTTTTTTCATTTTTAAATGAAAAACCCTAGATATAATATCATGTCGGTCGAAAGATTGCTGCCCAGGAAACAATTCTTGCTTGATCTCCGTCCACTCGGGGTTGCATGTGAATGTGACAAATAGATCTGGTCTCCCGTAATTACGAACGTAACTCATAGCATCTTGTGTTTTCTCATGCAAATATCGCGGAGACCCCGTGAAAGATGAAGGTAAGATGACGTGTTGTCCAATATTTGCAGCGTTTACATTTGCATCCTGATTTAAGGCATCTCTTAAGTGTATATAATCGTCAGCTCTTAATCGTTGTTGGTTTCGACATATGTAATTTAATCTTTCCGAAATCATTTTGGCCATCATGTCCACACAGTATTGACTAAATAAATCTCTGTAAAAATGTAACGGATTAAAACAGTTAGCTCTGACCATCAATCTGTATGCATAAAACTGCATGCATGAAACCGTTTTATTTCGTGATGAATCTTGCTGATGAATAGTCAGATAATAACCGTCTTCTCCTCTAACAAAAATTAAAGGATATTGAAGCGGATCGTAAGCACGGTGCAACTCAGACACTCTTTTTAGCTGACCATCTTTACATTGTAGTACAATATCCCTGGGACCTTTATCTTCATCGACTAACCGCACGGCCACTTCGTTTACTGTTGGCGAATTGTACCTCCCTTGATGTTGATTTTGTGGTGTGCGATCGGCATGAATTATTAATTTTAAGTTTTCTGATGTAGAGTTATGTTCAAAATTATATTTAAAACTGCGAACGTATAGATTATGGCTGTTTAATATTGTCTGCAACTCATTGATCAAATCTATTTTTAAGGAGCAATGTTAGATCGCAGAGAAAGTTGATCGGCATCAGATATAAAATAAATTTGTAAGAATTGCGGACTTTGGCCTGATGGTGGAAGAAGACTGCCAATAAGATGATATATCTGCCCCTCTACCTTAAAAGTTGGCATAAAGTTTCCTTCACGAATTTCCTTCGCACCGAAAGACGTCATCTGAAATACTGTATTATATCTGCGTATGTTATTTAAAAAGTGTGCAGATAATGGATGGTTGCCTGTCAAGAGATTTTTTACTGGTTGAGGTGGCTCTTGAATATCGGGAAGAATTACTTTACCTGCAGCACAGCACATACCATTTGGTTCATCGCACCATTTTTTTGCGAAACATTTAGAGCAGGTTTTATTCATTTGCCCAATTTGTACAGTGGTCTGTTGAGCATAATCAATATTTGGATCGTAATTGAAAGCCGACCTATTACTGTGAGCTACAATTTGATTACGCACTCTAGATGTATTTGCTCTTAGTCTCTGTGCCAAAAGCCGCTGCGAGCGCTCGGAGCTAGATTCCCTAGTGCGAACCCGTGAGGTCCTTGAACTTTAGCTCGCAAGCCGCTGAAAGCGTTCGTGGCTAGATTCTCTGGCGCGAGCCCGTAAGGTTCTTGAACTTTGGCTCGCAAGCCGCTGCAAACGCTCGGGGCTAGATTCCCTAGCGCGAACCCGTGAAGTCCTAGTACTTTGGCTTGCAAGTCGCTGAGAGCGTTCGAGGCTAGATTCTCCAGCGCGAGCCCGTAAGGTTCTTGTACTTTGGCTCGCAAGCCGCTGCGTACGCTCGGGGCTAGATTCCCTAGCGCGAACCCGTGAGGTCCTAGAACTTTGGCTAGCAAGTCGCTGAGAGCGTTCGAGGCTAGATTGTCCGGCGCGAGCCCGTAAGGTTCTTGTACTTTGGCTCGCAAGCCGCTGCGAACGCTCGGGGCTAGACTCCCTAGCGCGCACCCGTGAGGTCCTAGTACTTTGGCTCGCAAGTCGCTGAGAGCGTTCGAGGCTAGATTGTCCGGCGCGAGCCCGTAAGGTTCTTGTACTTTGGCTCGCAAGCCGCTGCGAACGCTCGGGGCTAGACTCCCTAGCGCGCACCCGTGAGGTCCTAGTACTTTGGCTCGCAAGTCGCTGAGAGCGTTCGAGGCTAGATTCTCCGGCGCGAGCCCGTAAGGTTCTTGTTGTTTGGTTCGCAAGCCGCTGCGAACGCTCGAGGCTAGATTCTCTAGCGCGAGCCTGTAAGGTCCTAGTACTTTGGCTGGCAAGTCGCTGTGATCGTTCAGCGCTAGTCTCCCTAGCACGCGTTTGGTATGTCAACTCTCTTTGACTTGCAAGTCGCTGTGTAGTATCAGAGGAATTCTCCTCAAGTCGGCGTTTTCTAACAGCTCTCGTTAAAGACGTCAGTCTAGATAGCTGTGATTTTCTTTTAGGCATTTTGTCGTTTTTACAGTAAATATATTAATTAATTCTAATAATTCTTAATATCTTATACATGTATTTCATGACAAAATAGAAGTGTACTTGTATTTTATTATTTCTAGGTCAGAAAATAACATTAGTTACACAAAAACTATTTTTATTAGTTTGTACGCGACTTAAACTAAGTTTTGTAAATATATAGATATCAGAAAGCTCTGAGATGAAGTAACTACAAATAACTACACCAAGGCTCACAATATTTTTTAACAGTTACAGTTACAAGTTTAAGTTTTGAACATATCGAGAGATTATATAAATGTACTAAGTATCTACTTATAGCTAGTCCCGATAACCTGTACCGAAACTATGAGTGATTAAATATAATTGCCACCTTTCAAACAATAACTTTAGAACGAACCGCGATAATTTGTTATCAGACAAAAATATATATATCCGAGTGTATCGAAAGATAAAGTAATAGGTTCACTCAAGATCTTACACTTCCGATTCACTCACGATATCGGAAGTGTAATATAAGTTACTATTAATAAAAACAAATGTCTGAAGTCTGAAAAAAAAAGAGTAGTCCTGAAAAGAGCTGTTTTTGAGTAAGTTTTGTAAGCCAGGAGTAGTTCTAAATAGAACTTTTTAATTCAAAACAATGACCGAAAGACAACGTTTAGAAATGGATCGTACTTTAAAAAAATGCAAATTCGGAGACTTGCGCTACGTTCTGAAAAGAACTATTAAGTTTTGTAAGCCAAGAGTAGTTCTAAAAAGAACTTTTTAAATCGAACAATGACCAAAAGACAACGTTTAGAAAAAAAATGGAACGTACTTTAAAAAAATGCAAATTCGGAGACGTGCGCTACGTTCTGAAAAGAACTATTAAGTTTTGTAAGCCAAGAGTAGTTCTAAAAAGAACTTTTTAAATCGAAACAATGACCAAAAGACAACGTTTAGAAATGGATCGTATGTAAAAATGCGAATTCGGGGACGTGCGCTACGTAAGGAGCTGACCGCGCGAGTGAGCCGCGCGGTTCCCGGCTCGTTGATTTAAGCCCACTGCCCGTCCCTCCCCAGCCTCTTACCGCACCTCTCCATGAGCACTGCCTTCCCGCTTCCGCGACTTATTATTATTATCTTTCGTATCAAAAGGATGATCGTGGATGTTAACTTTGTGTGAATTATAATTATTGTTAATCAATCGGTGAATCCATCGCCAGTTACCACGCTAAGGCAACAATTTATCCTAGACTATATTTTGTCCAAATTGTATGCAGTAAAATGCAAATTGTATACGTGGATGATAACATAAAACCGTTATTATTGTGCTAGGATTACGCAGTAAATGTTATTTAATTACATAATTTGTGAATCCGTCGCCAGTATTCACGCTAAGACTTATCTAACAATTTCTCCTAAACTATTGGTCGAAATTGAATGCAGTAAAAGGCAAATTATATCTACATAAAACATTTAAAATGGTAAAATAGTTTATTTGAATAGGAATTAATATTGAATGCATCAAAAAGCCAACAAAACACAGGCCGCTATTTTTTTATGTACTGGAATTTGTAGTACATGTCGATAAATTTCTGACCCGTCATCGTCCCGTAAAACTAATTTCACGATTTCTCATAGACTATTTATCCAAATCATATGCAGTAAAAAGCAAATTGTATCTACATGAACTACGTAAGACGATGAAATAGTTTATTTTGATAAGGATTAATACTGAATGTCTCAAAAAGCCAACTAAACATAGGCCGCTTTTTTTTCAGATTTTTTACAAAGAAAAGTATTTTTTCTGAGCTATACATACATGTTAGATATATGCTGTCGCGGACTTTTTTGTAAAACTCATAAAGGCAAACATTTTTGCCATACATTGTATTCACCTATGTCTAACTGTTTAGTCAGCGTACGCCGATAAAGCGGAAAGTTAGCAGATTTTTCTCCGACTTGTCTTACGAATATTATTATTTCGAACTGATAACTAACTTCTATCTCAACAAAACATAGCCTATGACACTCAGTGATAGTGTAGCTATCTATTAGTGAAAGAATTTTTTGAATCGGATCAGTAGTTTCAGAGATTACCTTTTACATACAAACAAACAAACAAACAAACAAACAAACAAACAAACTTTACCTCTTTATAATATTAGTATAGATTTGCTATGTAATTTCTAAATTGTATTGTCATGGGAATTTTAAATTGAAGCCTTCTTACCGTTTAAACTGTGAATCTAAATTTAAAAACTGGTATATATCCTTTTGATAGATACCAAATTGGAGCAGACAAATTTGATCCTTCTGCGCTATTGCGTTGGAAAAACCACTTGGAAAATAAAAAAGTGCAAGAAAAAGAAACCATTTCGCAAACCACAAAAATACAAGAACAGAATAATGAGAGCGAAAAAACAACACAGTTAACTCAACAACTACAGGTACAGGAATTTGAAGGAGAAATTATACAAGAATCCCAACAAACCCAAAAACAGACTAATGACGCCAACGAAGTAACACAAATAATTCAAAAACTACAGGAAAAGGAATTTGAAGAAGAATTTCTGCAGGACTATCAACTAAAACAAAAAGAAACTTATGACGCCAAAGAAACCACAAAAATATTGCAACTACAGGAGCAAGAATTCGAAGAAAATAATATACAGGAAATTCAACAAATGCAAGAACAAACTAATGACGCCGACGAAACAAAACAAGTAAGTCAACAACGACAGGGACTAAAATTTGAAAAAGAAATTACACAGAAAATAAAACAGATAAAAGGCAATGGTAAAGGGCTAATAGATGAAAGACAAGAAAAAATGTGCGACGTAAAAATACAGGAACCACAGAAACTAAAAGTTGTTACTACGCATAAAAAACCTAAAATATTTGGTTGTGTAGACAGAGGCACTGCAAAAAATCTTAGCGAATTTAAACTAATTCCAAGAAAAAAGAACGATTCTGATGCTTTAAAAATCATAAGTCATGATAGAGTCATTATGGGGCATTCTGAGGGAAAAGAAAATATACCTAGTACAATTGTTACTTTTGAAAGTTTATTGCTAGAAACTATTTCAAGAGGGAAAGAAGAACCTAAAATAAAAAGAAAACGTTTAGGAATAGGTGCTGAAGTTATCACAACGAACGATTATATTGAAAGAAAAAAGAAGGAGATTGAAGAAAAAGATAATTTATGTAAAAAGACAAAAAAAGTGTCAAAAACAAATCTTAAGAAGCAACGACCTAAAAAAATTAAGCGAAAAATATCCGTTACTACTAGTGAATCAGACATTATGAGCACACTCTGACTCTGACATATTAGAAGTTTGCATTGACAGTGATTCTGAAAGTGTTCAAGGCCAACAGACAGTATACAAATCTGAAATTTAGCTCACATTCTTACGGCACAAGATGATATCAACTTTGAACCAAAATTGGAGAGCAGGCCGCAGAAGACATTCAAAGCAAAAATTGACACTAAATATACAAAAGCAATGCAAGTTCGCAGCGACGACAAAGAAAAACGACGAAAAATAGAAGAGAGAGAGAGAGGCTTACTTTGAAACATCAGGAGAATACAATACAAATCGAAAAAAAGAAGTGTAAAATCAAACAAGAAAAGTCATCAGAAATTATCATGACACAAGCAG
The DNA here is from genome assembly GCA_948107665.1 of Lomographa bimaculata. Taxonomy (NCBI): domain Eukaryota; kingdom Metazoa; phylum Arthropoda; class Insecta; order Lepidoptera; family Geometridae; genus Lomographa; species Lomographa bimaculata. The sequence goes on along the minus strand of OX403602.1, from coordinate 3,665,400 downwards.
ATATTCACTTCAATCCAAAAATGAAGCCACAAACGACTTTAAAATATAGCATTGATAAGGAAAATACAAAAGAAACAAATGTTTACGAAGGGAAACGTAAGCTGTTGACAGAAGAAGAATAATTGAACGCGATCGAAACAGATACGGAAGAAAATACTGGCCTTTAGCTGCCCGGCTGGCTCGCCCTACGGGGTAGGTAGACACAAACTAGGTATTTTACTTAGTAAGTTTATTACAGTTCACTTCAAGTTGACACATATGGTTAGTTTTTATAATTTAGATTGTAACAAACAACAAATCAGTTTTAGTTTTAGCGAAAACGCGCGTGACGCCGCGTCTGTCGCCGTTCTACTTCCCTCACGCTACCCACAGGGGGCGCTCGTTTATGTGGGCTGACGTTGACAACGTCAGAGCCACTGGGACCCGGTACATCTAGCCTTTTAGCCCTCTCTAACGTTGAAGGACCAGTATGGCGCGCTATAGATTCCCCCTCCAAGTCCCCGTCCCGAGGTCGACTTGGTAATAGAACCTTTACCGCGCGGTCTTCCTCTACGCCTCTTTGGCATGATCGGGACCGTTGGTTCCGGATCCAGAGTTGATTTGAATGGAGTTAAATCTGTGCTGTGGTATTTCCCTATAACATTGTTGGACATATCAGCCAGAACAAACTTTGTAGGACTGGAGACTTTTACCACACGATACGGACCATCGCGTCGTGGCATGAACTTTCGCGTTATCCCCTTTGAGGCGTTGCTTAGCTCATGTACCCTAAGAATCACCAAATCACCTTCCTCATACCTTAGCTCTTTCCTCCTACCTTAATCAGCAACTTTTTTCCGTATATCCTGAGTTCTTTCCAACCGGTCTCTAATGTCAGATAGACAGGTTATAAACGACCTCAAGTAAGGTGTAACCTGAGGAATAAAATTGTCTTTCTCCAGGACACTGCGAAGGTCATGTTGAACATCGAAAGGCGTACGAAGCTCACGAGCGAACGTAATTCAAATTCCGAGTTCACGTCAGTATTGATACAATGCAGTGCTCTAGGAGGATCTCATTCAATCGCCAATATATCAGACGAGTTAAAGAAAATTACTGAATCGTGGGACATAAAAGAAAAAGTTAACTTTATGGTCACTGATAATGCCACAAATATGGTAAACGCTGCAAATGTACTACGGTGGGACCATTTTGGATGCTACGTTCATAAACTGAACTTGATAGTCCAAGAAGGCTTTAACATTCCTGAAATAGCATCCACAATAAACAAGGTACAAAAAACTGTGGCTCATTTTAAAAGAAGTTCGCAAGCTAAAGAAAAACTATTAAAGTACCAATTAAATGCACAAAATATTCCTCAAGGTGGTGCCAAAACAGTGGTGATATCAGTTCCCACTCGGTGAAACTCTGTTTATTTAATGTTGCAACGTTTTGCAGAGCTTCAGGAAGCACTAAGAGTGACGATACCCAATTTAACTGCAGATCTCCCCATAATACCAATGGAAGAGTGGCGATGCATCGAACAACTTTTGGAAGTTTTAAAACCATTTTATGAAGTAACTGTCATGATGAGTGCTGAGAAATATCTCACTGCTAGTAAAGCACTCGTTGTTACACAGGGCTTATTGTCATTATATGACCAACTCTCGAAAAAAGTCTTTTACGCGCCGGTGAAAAAATTAATTACAACGATAGAAACATGTTTGTGTTCCCGCTTGAAGGACATCGAGCACAACCAGGCCATTGCATTATGCACGTATTTAGATCCTCGGTCCAAGCAACATGCTTTCACGGATAAGGATGTTGCTTGATGCCACCATCAAATGCGTTCTTATAGACAAAGCCACTGACCTAGCTCAAGATGATGTGGGGACATTAGAAAATGTAGAGCAGCAAGTAGAGGAAAGCCCCCTATCAATTTGGCTGGAATTCGACAAAAAGGTGCAGGCTATAAAAACACCCAAATTAGCCTGTACAAAAGCAATGGAGGAAATAGAACTTTACACCAAGGATGGTATAATCGCCCGCACGGATTGCCCTTTAAATTGGAGGCGTTAACGTAAAGCCCTTTATCCGATCCTCTATTTACTTTTTACAAAAACATCCAACATCATTATTGCGTCTGTGCCATGTGAGAGGGCTTTTTCAAAAAGTGGATATTTAATATCGAAGGACAAGGCTTACATATTTTAAAGTAAGCCAAATAATGTTCCTCAACAGTAACTAGAGGATACATAATGTATAAATGTAAATAAGAAATGAATATTGTATAGAAAATGTAAATATTGTATATTATGTAAATAGTTGGAACAGAATGTACATAGAATCAATGAACTTCTAACTACGCCTGATTTTTTTTATATTTGTCGTAATGAAATATCAAAAAACTGTACACTAAAGTTTAGCAATAACATTAAATATACAGAACTAATTTACATTAAGACAGTCCTAAGCCTGTAAAAAGTAGGAAGGGAAATTCATTGGTATACCAATGAATTTCCCTTCCTACTTTTTACAGGCTAAATCGTTTTTTTTTAATAAATACATTTTGTAAACATACTACACTAAATTAAGGATGCTAACACACAAAATTATACGTGACTCCTAGTCGGTGTGATATTATAACGTCCAACTGTATAATCATTATTACAACTTACAACAAGATGATATAATATAAACATCGACAGCTAAACTAACAGCGTGTACAATATAATATATATTATAGCAGTTAAAAGTTGTTTTTAACTGCTATAATATAGTTAGAAAAATATAATGCTATGAATAACGCATTAAAAAATTACAACGATTTCGCCCACCTTTAGTTAACGTTAAAAGATCGTTAAGTAATGCTTAAATAGTTGTCAAAATTAAACACCGCCACTGTCTAGTTTAAACCTTGCCAAGAGGCAAGATGGCGGATTTCAATTATATCAGCTGATTAATCGAACTCGTAAATCTCAATTTGCCGGCCATCTGTGGTTTGTGAGTAGACTTATCTTTGCTGCAGACTATAATTTCTACCTACAGTTTCAAAGTTTCTAGGCTATACCTATTACTCCGTCACGAAACTGAGCTTATCGTGTGTGTAATAACATAAACAAATAAATAAAACTGGACAGTATTCTTCGGGATTTCCAAAATGATGTGGAAGAAATAAGAAGTTTTAGAGCTCCAACCAGAAGAAAGAGGAAGACCTACAGAACTCGATATGATCCTATGCAGGATCTTACGGATGAATAGAATAGAATAATCATTTATTCCGACAAACTTAACTACCAATGATAAACCGAATGCGAAGAACGATATTGTTATTCCAGTTTGCCGGAAAAGGTCAGCATAATGCTGAAGACAGAGCCTCAGCGCTGGTTTTCAGCTCCGACCTGTGTAGGGTGACGTACGGCAACGTCTAGAATATAAAAAAAATAAGATATACATAAAAAATAAATAAATTCATACATACACAAAAACTATAGATCAATTAGGAAAAACTGCTACTATAATTTTATTAATGATAAGAGTTATATATATATAATGAAAGATATTAAGTAAGTCGCAAAAGACTGTATGCATTTGAAATGCGCAACACCACGAACACGGCAACAATAAAACAAAAAAAACAATATGTAAATATTTAGGATCAGTAAGAAATGCGATACAAAAGAATGTATTGGTTGCTTGGAAGACATTCTATGTTGTCAACACATAATAAGATATTGCTGTACAAACAAGTCCTTATGCCTGTTTGGACTTATGGTATACAGCTTTGGGGCTGTACCAAACAGAACAATTAAATGATTATCCAACGCTTTCAAAACAAAGTACTAAGGGAAATTGTCAACGCTCCCTGGTACGTCAGAAATGACGATCTTCATAGGGACCTTAAGATAGAGATCGTTGAAAAAGTAATAAATACATACGCAGAAGCTCACCAATATAGACTTCATCATCACGTTAATGTCGAGGCAATCCAGCTCCTTGATGTAACAGACTTAGTGAGAAGACTTAAAAGAACTAAACCATTTGAACTTGTGTAATGTTAGTATATATCAGTGTAATATATAGTGAGAGTGCTGCAAAAGAACACATGAACAAAGTGTCTTACCCTTAAATAGAGACAATAAGAAAAGTGTTAATGGACACATTCTTAGTTTAGCAATGTAGCAGTTTAAGTTAAAGTTAAATTACTGATTAGCCATAGTTTGGCTAGATTGTAATTATAATATGGCACTTTGTAAGAGGTACTCTAGAAGTAAAAAAAAAAAAATATTTAAGGATGAAGAGTTCCGATTGCGATACCGTTTTTTAAAACGAATATGTGTCGTATTATACAACTGGTCCGACCTGATCTGCAGGTGGATACTCGTGGAGCTGGAATCCCAGTTGAACTGCAAGTAATGGCAGTTATCAGATATTGGGCTCGCCATGAGGTAATTTATAATTTTTATAAGTTTGCGTGAATGCACAAAAGATACTTACCTACCTATCTAGGTAATAATATACCTAGTAATAAATTGTTAGCAGGTTTATTCTTTATTTTTAAGATTCAAGAGGACTGCGCCGATATCCATGGGATGAGCCAACAGACACTTTCACGTTTGGCGCGCAAATTGGCGATTTCTTTAGCGGCAAAAAGTTCTCGCTACATAAAAATGCCATCAAGCATGACCGAAGAAGCCAACTCAATCCGAAAATTTGAATCCATCTGCTGCTTTCAGAGAATAAATGGGGCTATAGACTGCACCCACATTAAATTAAGAAAAGTTGGTGGAGATGTGGGTCAGTTCCACGTTAATAGAAAGGGGATTTACTCCATCGATACCCAAGTAAGTATGATAAAAAAATAAAGTTGTACAGTTCAACAGTATAAATATCTATAATATGGAAAGGTTTCTAGGCTAAGAAATAATGTTTTTAAGGTACTTTTACAGACTTCTCTTACAGTATATACTTAAATGTTTACAGGTAGTCTGTGATGCTGACCAAAAAAGTTGTGTCATTGGAGGGGAAGCACACATTATACAAGAATATTCAGAGAGAGCTCTATTAGGAGGCGGTTCGAGGAGAATGAATTCTCTGGGAGGCTCATCGGAGACAGAGGTTATCCTTGTACGACGTATCTCATAACACCGATACCGAGACCTAGAACGGCAGAGGAGCAACAATTTAACCAACGTCATATACGAACCCATAATATCATTGAAAAATGTTTTGGTGTCTGGAAGCAACGATTCCGCATACTGCTGCTTTCTTATGCGACAATTAAGACTACTATCATTGCCTTGCCCATAGTTTGCCTAATGGTAAGCATTAGTAAGCAATATGCATATGCCTGTAGCATCTGCAGTGCCACCTGAAACTACCTCTGGAGTTTTCACCCACCTGACCAGTTTGAAAGAGGGAGATGGTACCACCCCCAAGACTTGCTAGAAGGCCTACCTAACTCTTCATTTGTTGATATAGTACTTTAGTACACATGTATGCTATATTTTCCTTATATCGTGGAGAATTTTTATCCTAGTGGATGTTCCCCTATCTATAAAATCCTAACTCAATTGAGAAAGCTGAGCTGGATACTATATTTTCATATAAGTTTGCATGAGCCTCTCAAGTAGCAAACTAACCAGGCTCATCTGCTTAGATATGGTCTAAATTAAAAATGATTATCCTGACTCCAAAAAAACGAATGGTAATATAATAAAAAAACACAACTTTCTCTTGTTCGTAGATTCAGCACATCTTCAACATGAAGATATTGATACATATGTGATAATTGATGATGAAGTAGCAGAAATAAATAGGAATCTTTTTATAGATAATAATATTTTTTTTTATCAATTACAATGTAAAATGTAAATAAAAATGTATAATATTACCTAGTAGTAAATTCAATTGCATAAGAGAAATAATTAACAACTATACAAACCAGGACTGAAGCAGGAGATCCACAATCTTGTGATGCTGCAGAAACTGAAGTTGAAAGTGCTGCTGAACATTTTACAAAAAATGTTAAGTAAATAAAGTAGCACAAATTTCAAATATACGTGTTTTAACAAAAAGTTTTTTTTATTTTTTATCCATTATAGACAAACGTTTGACCACTATCTCACCTGATTTGAGAATGATGAGGTGGTCGACGATGGAGTATAAAATTCAAAAGTAGTCCTAACAAATAACATATTTTACATACCAGGGCAGGCGCAGTAAACTCAAAACTAAAATATAATGAAAATTGGTTGGTTAAAAAATTTATAGCAATACTATTACCATTCATATCAGACACACTTTCATACTCTCAACCAAAAACAAAAATGTCCCAAGAAAAGGAAAGAAAAATTGTGCCTTTATTGGGATTCAACATTATTATTTTTAATGAAAAAGTGTAGCTCACGAGGCATGAACAGTAGTGAGGTTTTTGGTGTGATGTTATTGGAGCTATCGGAATGTTCAGTGGTAGTGCAGATCAGATAATCCTACTAATATTATAAATCCGAAAGTTTGTGTGTAAGTATGTTTGTTCCCTCTTCACGCTTTAACGGCTGAACGGATTTGGATGAAATTTGGTATGAACATAGATTATACCTAGGATTAACACATAGGCTACTTTTTAACTTGATAATAGCGGGCGAAGCCGCGGGGCACGGCTAGTATGATATATATGACAGAGATTCTGAGAGACAGTCTTGATGCCCTTGCTAAATCTTGTAACTTCTCCAACTAAAGATATAAACAAGTAAATTATTAATTTTATTTATATAGCATTAGCCATGCTAGGCAAAACTATATAGCAATTTTATATAGCATTAATTTCTTCGCTTCAGGCGGGGCTTGATTAGTGGCTCAGCGGTTAGAGCAATAGGGCATGACACCCTATGGCCGCGAGTTCAAATCCCGCCTCAAGCGATAATTTTCCCTTTATAAATTTATCTCTATAGTTCTGCCTAGCATGGCTAATGCTATATAAATAAAATCAATTGATTTGGGTAGACGTTATCAACACAAAGTGGAGCTAACTGCAATGTTAGATACTCGTTGGCCATAGTAGTTCCATAAACTGTTTCGGTAGATGACGTCACACGTCCCCGTAAGACGTTAATAATAAGGAAAGGTTAATTTATATCTGAAGCACCATATAATATAGTTTTGTTAGTCTCCAGGTCACGGATGCCATCAATTACGTACTCTATTAGTGCAGCGTCTTCAACTTTGCCAACTTCTTCATGGACAGGAAATACTGTTGATAGGTTTCGTCGTTCTTCATATTGAGCTAAACTTGGGGGCCAAATTCTTCCTTAAAGACCTTTTTCAAGCTTGCGTAGTCCTTGACTCTTCCTAAAGAACTCAGAAAAAGTTTGGCGGTTTCGTCCAAAAGTCGTTTGGCATAGATTAATTTCTCAATTTTAGTCACTCAAATTCATCGAAGAATGACTCAATAGGGTAGGTGTCGTCACCAGTAAAAATGGTCATGGAATTCTCCAAGTCTTTGAAGGAAATCTGAACGCCAACGTCTTCTTCATCATTATCTTTGTCGTCTTTCTTCGGTGGCATTGTGGCAGAAAAACTTGTATTTGCTTTGGAAGAACTCTGAGATTTTCTCCTCTTAGTCGTCGTACAAAATAGGTCCGAATTAATTTAAGTCTTCAGTCTTCAAAAACATTAATTCAGAAAACCTTTTACTTAAGCTACCAATTTCGTAGATTTTTTCTAGGTTGGCAACATTTTCTACCATAGTGAACGAAGCAATCGGCTGTGTCAGTAAAACAGGTTGCGACTTGCGGCCAACTTCACACTGGTGGCTATCTCTTCACTCTTCCTCGCTGGTCTGCACCGTCGATAAAACGGATGCAAATGGCGGCCACAAAGCGAACCAAGCGAACACAAACCGGCACTTTGAGTTAGATGCGTCTTCTGTTTTCTTCGGAGCTTCATTTAAAATATTGTTTCGGATCCCGGACGAGCCCCCATTAAGTTGTGGGATTGGCTTGTAACAACATAACGAAGTAAATACAGCACTTTTTATTTATTTCTTTTCCCATCACAAACATATAATTATATACAGGTACATATTATTTTTCTTTCAACTGACATTTTACAACTCTCTTTGACATTCACAGATCGTTAAAGTACGAAGTAGACACAGATAACAAAAACTCCCATTGCTTACTTTACTCAATCAATACATAAACTAATCCACACGTATCGCACCCTTAGTCGAGTAGTAACTCAAGTCAACATTTTTGTGAATTGAGTTAAATACACAGAACGACTTAAAAAAACACTATCTATCGCTTAGTAAATCAGAAACTGCCCGATCTACTCAATAAAAGACAAACGAAATCTTGTGTCTCTTTCTTAATCGCGCGCCCCGCACCTTTCTTCATAACTGGAGTATTCAGTATTTCGTAACAAGTGATTAAAGTAGGACGCTGCGTAATAAATTCTAAAATGACCCAAAGCTGAGTGCGTCACTACTTTAAAAAGATCCAGGTGAGTTTATTTAGTAAAATTAAATCGCAAAGTGACCGATGTTTGCATTGAACCACCTTACAATTTAAAATGGAGCTATTTGTTGCGACTTAAAACTGGTTCGGTCATTTTTGTACTAAGCACGTTATCCAATCAAAGGGCTTTTTAAAATTTAGGTCTATACTTGAATTAACTGTATATATATTTTTTGTATTTATTGTGCTTAAGTCAGTTTCTGAATTTATTTATCGAATAATCTAAAGTCCCACTTGTTTATAAGGCAGTTTGTTATTATAAAAATGTGATCTTGATTGTTTTAAGTCACTTTACATCAACAATGAAGAGAAGAGCTGATTATATACTTGAAATGATAAAGGCCCCGCGAGAAGAGGTAATTTATTATTATTTAGTTTTTCTATTAAAAACCTACCACTAGCAGTATGATAGTATAGTTGATGAGAACCAATTTACTACTTATCTACCAAAATCAATGTATTTTTACAGAATTACGAAAGAGATAAAATTTAAATCATCATAACTACACCAGAAAGAGGAATGCAGAATGAAGTGTGTACCCTACATACAGCACGCAGACGCACTATGGGACAGGACCGACCAAACCGTCTCAAAAATGGATTTTGTATAAGTATGATTTTAATATTATTTTTAAAAGTTATGCATAATAGAATATAGTAAGTACTTAGAAATACATTAATTATGTATATATAAGCACTATTTACATTCAAAACATGAACTTGAAGAAGTGAGTTGAAATAATATCATCCACGTAATGTAGCGAACCAAGACTTTACGATTTTGATTTCGGGTTTGTTTCAAAAGAAACGTACATGTGTCGTATACTTTGAGAAAGGTAATACATTTTCCTTTTTAGGAAAATTATAAAATAAAGAAAAATACTTATACAGTGAAGATAAAAAAATAATTTCTCAACCCTCATAAATTTTATATTTTAAAAACTTTGAATAGACTTTTGACTTTTACCTACGTTTCCCTATGTTGAGATATTTATCTTATTAAATTCAGTGTTTAATGAATAATGAAAGGCAAAAGAGACATTTTGCCCGAATTTGCCCCATTTCAGATAAAACCCAGTTATGTATATAGTGGGAAAAAATGCCGAATTAAGAATAAATCACTATAATTTTTTTTATTGGTTTTTATAAGAGCTTTCAGCTAAAACACACTTAAATTGATTATTTTAAATATAACTTGATTTATTTAAAGCAAAAAATAACAATTTCCTAAGTACCTGCTCTTAATGAGGTCGGAAGTGTGGTCAATGAAGTCTAATAATAATTGATGGATAACGTTATCAGTGCTGACCAGGTTCATTGATAGTGGTCTAATTGTATGATAGTAACAATCAAGAAACCATTATTGAGTGCATAATTGATAACAATTTGCACCCGCCACTTGTATGGGCTAACTATAAATGCCATGAATTTCGGGTCACACTACAGTTTACAAAATACCTTCAGTCGCTATTAAAACGTATTGTAAATACAGTTCTTTTTTCATAATGAGTGAATTCACTGCTTCTCGTCGTGAACTGTGCAACTTTTTTATCAACAGTGGAAAAGAGTCTGAAGATATTAAAAGATATTTAGAAGAAAACTACAGTTTATCACCTTCGAAAAGCCAACAGGTATTGGAAAGTATACAGAGATTGCTTATGCCAAGTTTCACCGATCGTTGGGGAAAGGCTAACAGAACAAGAGAACGATTCAATAACAAAAATTCATCGTGGCTAGACGGCGAGTTTAAAGTAAAATTCGATGAAGTATTGCCTTCGGACTCCTTGTCACCAGCTTCTAGAGAGCGTGGTCGACCAACGAAGCCATATGAAGACTTGTCAGAGAAGTCCAAAAAACGCAAGAACATGGAACTAGTTCAAGAATACGGATTTGAACAAGTACAAAACGCTTACGTACAAGAACTTAGGTCTCAAGGAGAGTCCGAAGAAGCTTTTCTTGTAGCCAAGATGCGGGATTTGAGTAGAGAAGAAAAAAAGGTCGTCAAAGAAAAAGTATTCCATGAATCTGGAACTGTAAGTTCTTTTTCTGTTCATGAGGCTTTGAGTTTTTATATTGATATGGATTTGTCGAAATCTCAGTATGGTTACTTAAGAGCATGTTTGATTCAGAAGAACTGCAATATTTTGCCATCTTATAACGTATTAACTACTGCAAAAAAGATGTGTTATCCTCCACACTCAAGCATTGAAATAACTGACACTTATGCTAAAGTGAACCTGCAGGATTTACTAGATCACACTGTTGCTCGTATATTATTGATTGAATCTGTTAATAGTCCTACATTGAGACGTCTGAAACTGTTTACTAAATGGGGATGTGATGGATCTTCAGGACAAAGTGAATACAAACAAATTTTAATCGGTGAAAATGAGTTTATTTCAGACGCAAACCTATTCATATGCTCTCTTGTACCCATTAAATTATCTAATGCAGAAACAGACCAGGTTATATGGCAAAATCCAACATGCTCTTCGCCTCGCTATTGTCGACCAATTTAAATGGAATTCGCAAAAGAAACACCTGAGAAAACACGATCTGTAGTGAGCGATGTTCGGTCACAAATCAGTAACATGGAAACTTCTAAAATAAACCAAAATAACCAATTAATTGAAATTGACCACGAGTTGTTTCTCACTATGGTTGACGGCAAGGTAACGCAAGTTTTAACAGATACAAGTTCTGGTGCTGTGTGTACTATCTGTGGTGCTAAACCAACAGAGATGAATAATTTACAAAAAGTTACATCTAAACCAGAAAATGAAAACGCCTATGAGTATGGATTGTCTACTTTGCATGCATGGATTAGGTGTATGGAAATGATTTTACATATATCATATAATCTTGCCTTTGAAAAATGGTCGGCCACAACTCCAGAAAACAAAATAAGCAAAGCGGAGAAAAAACAACTGGTGCAAGATAGGTTCCGAAGCCAAATGGGGTTACACATCGATAAACCTCGACAAGGAAGCGGAAATAGCAATGATGGTAATACAGCTCGTAGATTTTTTATGAATTACCATTGCACTTCAGAAATCACTGGAGTTGACGAGGATCTCATTAAAAGACTCTATATAATTCTACAGACCTTAGCATCAGGTATGTCTGTTAATCCAGAAAAGTTTGGTGAATATACAAAAAATACTGCTCAATTATATGTGGACAAATATAGTTGGTATTACATGCCTTCTTCAGTTCACAAGATTTTGATACATAATATAATAAGACACTTTGCTGTTCTGCCTATTGGAAATTTAGCAGAAGATGCTCAGGAATCACGAAATAAGGATTACAAAAAATTAAGATTAGCCCACGCAAGAAAATGCTCTAGGTCAGCGACAAATGAAGACGTTTTCCATGCTCTTTTATACACTTCTGATCCTTATATATCCAGTCTTAAAAAGGCATCAGAAACTATTTCAAAAGAGCTCTTTGAAGAAGCTAAGAATCTACTGAATTTATAATAACCTTTCTAAATTATAAAATTGTTAGCTGTTGTCGGCTCCAGCTGTAATTTTATGTAACAAATATTTTTTTCATAATATATTACGTATCTAAATTCACCACATGTCATAAAAAAGCGTATGTGCTTTTTAAATATTTTTTAATTATTTTAATAAAAATATATTTGTCATGCAAGTGTTATTATTTTATAACCTATGTATTAGAGATGATATATAAAAAAAATCAAAAGTTTATTTCAATTAATAAAAAAGTTACAGATTTTTGAGACGATACCCACAGTTCTGTCCCATAGTGAGACGGTCCATTTATTTGACCATTACTGGCAAATAAATGATATAGACCTGCAACGTGCTTATGTTCGTTCATGTATGATGGAAATAAAGCCTAAATATAGGTACAGCAATGTTGCACGGCCAAGAAAACCTAATAACGCCTTTTACTTTACTGTAAATGGAATAAAAATTCGTGTATGCAAAAAGTTTTTCTTGAATACTTTGGATTTGAGTGACAGACATTTAAGAACAGTCAAAAAAAATCCAACAGTCAGGGTTTTGTAGAGAAGGATATGCGAGGACGACATACAAACAGAAAAACAACAGATCCAACACTGATAGAGGACATTAAAAATCACATTAATTCCATACCAACAATTGAATCCCACTATTTGAGAGCACAGACAAGCAAGACATTTATTTCAGACAGCAAAACAATCAAAGATCTCTGGAGAGATTTTGTCAAACTACAACAAGAGAAAAATAAACCTGCGTGTGAATACTGGCTCTCGCAAGCCTTAGAAGAACAAACTCCAACTGCAACGGAAAATAATCCAAATAATCCTTTGAATCCCGCATTACCTACAACTATATCGTCAATGCCTGTGGCAACATCAATTGCTGGTTATAGTTCCACACCCACAACAACGGCATCTGTCAGCTCGATTAATAGTACGCAAGTAACAAACCAGCAGAGTGCACCCACTCCAAAAAGAACAAAGCAGATGATATTATTCGGCTTACCGCAGACTGAGGTAAACGACGATGAACATCGCGAATACGACAAAGTTTTAATACGTATGATTGCAGTGGACTGTCAGCCATTGTCATTAGTTGAAAACCGTGGATTCAAATATTTTATAAAAAAATATATTCCTCGACACAAGCTACCATCCCGAAAAGTGCTATCGGAGAACGTGTTTTCCGAAGAATATGAATTAATGAGCACCAGTTTCAAAAACCAATTTGAAAAAACTGACTACATTTCTGCAACCACTGTCATGTGGTCGTCTCATAGTAACAGAGCCTATATAACGGTGACTGTACATTATGTATACGAATTTCAAATTCGTTTTTCAGTTTTATCTACCGAAGAAGTGCAAATTCATCATTCTGCTGTTAATATCGCACAAGCTATTTTAAATATTTTAGCAAAATGGAATATTACCAACAAGATAGTTACAGTGGTGACTGATAACGCGCAAATATGAAAAAAGCTATCACCGAACATCTTCATAAGTATCATCATCCATGTGTCGCTCACACGCTCAATTTGTCGGTGCAAGATAGCATCAAAGAAAATCCATCTCCAGAAACTTTGCTTTCAAAGTGCCGATCGCTATTCACGTACTTCAAACAAAGTAATTTGGCAGCATATAAATTGAGGGAAATACAGCATCAGATGGGACTTCAGGAATTAAAGCTCAAGCAAGATGTACCCACCAGATGGAACTCTGCAGTGATTATGATGGAAAGGTTATCACAAATAAAACTGCCACTGTCAGCAGTCCTTTCATCACTGCCAAATGCTCCGAGAAATCTAGACGGGTCAGATTGGGAAGCAATTGATGACTGCGTTCAAATTTTTAAATCAATCTTATTTATGACTGAAGATTTGTCAGGCGAAATGTACCCAACAATGTCAAGAATAACACCACTTATCCGAGGACTTCAAATCCAAATAAAAAACAAAAATTGCACTACAGACATTGGAAAACAACTTAAATTAAAATTTTTAGAAACTATATCCAGGCGTCTTGGATTTTTGGAAACCACTAAAGCCGTTGCAAAGGCTACTTTTTTGGACCCTAGGTTCAAAAAAGCCGCTTTTGGTACTTTAGAAAACGCAGAAAATGCTCAACAATGGGTTACTGAAGAGTTGAGCGCATTGATTGGAACTGCTAGTAGTTCTGAAAATGTATCTGTGCCAATGCCAACACCAACAACTGACACATCAAGAAGCACCTTTTCTACCCAAGAAAAAGATGATGACGAACTGTGGAATGATTTCGACCAAAAATTATCCGCAATTCGCTACTGTTAACTATCACTCCTAGTACCAATGCCATATGCACTAAAAAACAGTACCTTGAAATGCCATATTTCGATGGCAAAAAGCATAGAAAGCAAGCAGGAAAATGCACTGTAATACTTTTCCGCACCTATATAAACTAGCCTGTAAGTATCTTAACATGCCCGCAACTTCAGTACCATCTGAAAGAATGTTTAGTAAAGCTGGCATGATAACTAATGATAGACGAAACAGATTGGCTCCAAAAAAATTAGACTAACTTCTTTTTTTGAGCAAGAATGTAAAACTTATTTAAGAAAATGTCTGGATATTTCAATTATCTAGGTATAAAAAAAATTCAACGTAATGTTTTTTTTATATAATCTTAGTACCTACTCTTATTTATTATGTACCAATAATATAATTAGCACAGCTGTATTTTTATTTGTGTTGACAAGTACATAATTATTTTTGTTGAATTTGTTATTGTTGTCTAAAATATACACTCACCGGCACGAAATCTTGGCCAAGCTCTTATCTCGCAATAAAAAACTGTTGAATTGTTTCTAATTAATGCAGCTTATGTAGGTAAGTCAGAAAATGTTTACCTTAGTTTTAGAGGGTAATTCATTAAGTTTGAGCGCACCTTGACGCCACTTGTGAAGATTTAGTCAAAACGGGTCATTGAAGCATCTAAGACGAAGTTTTTAATTTGTGTATTTTGAGAAGTTATGCTTAATTTTGAGATTTTATGGTTATTCTTGTGTATTCAAACGAAATTTAGAACGAAAAAAATGCCGCTAACATCAGAACAGGTCGACCAAGCCGTTGCATTGATCGACCAAGGACTGACACAGCGTGAAGTGGCTATTGTGTTAAATGTACCACGTTCATCCATGCAGTATGCCTTGAAACGATATCAAGAGACTGGGGACTACACTCGAAGACCAGGTAGTGGAGGTGTTAGATGCACATCAGCTCGAGACGGCCGGTTCATGGTCTTAGAGATATTGAGAAACCGCTTCCTTACAGCTGTTGAGATTTGACAGCGGCTCCAAAACGTCAGAGGCATAAATGTAAGCGAGCGCACGGTCAGGAGACGAATGGAAGAAGTGAATTTAAAAGCTCATAGGCCAGCGCGCGGCCCTGAACTCCTCAGACAGCACCGAGTAGTTCGTCTTCAATTCGCCTGAGAACATGCCGACTAGACACACGAGCAATGGTGTCGAGTTCTCTTTACAGATGAATGCCGAATTGCTTTACGAACTCCAGACGGTCGAGAAAGGGTATGGAGAAGAAGAGGAGTGCGATACCTACCCATTACGACTACTCAAACAGTGAGTTTTCACGGCGGCTCTATAATGGTTTGGGGAGGAGTAAGTTCAGCCGCTCGTACGGAGTTGGTGGTTGTCGAAAATCAGCTTAATGCCACGCGATATATTGAAGAAATCCTCCAGGACCATGTAATGCCTTATTTGGGGTGCATTGGGTACGTTTTTGGATTATTAATGCACGATAACGCACGTCCCCATGTCGCCAGGTGCGTGGAAGATTACATCCAAGCGGTTGGAATTCGGAAGTTGCAGTGGCCAGCTCGGAGCCCAGACTTAAATCCAATAGAGCACATCTGGGACATGCTCAAAAGAAAGATTAAGTCCGATTCCAATGTGCCACAAACTCTCAACGAGCTCCGCAATGCAGCTCTGGCCGCTTGGGAAGCTATACCGCAAGTGGACATCAAAAACATTATCCAGAGCATGCCTGACCGGATGCAGGCAGTCATCAGGGCCAGAGGAGGGAACACCTGCTATTGAAACGTGTGCAAGATAAAAAAAAACGCTTCATTGTCATTTTTAGTAACAATTGAAATGACTGATAAAATTCTTAAAATACTGTTCAGTTACAAAAAAAGAAACTGGCAGTGCTGTGATCTGTTAAATTCATTTAAAAATTATAAGAGCATAGAAAATAGTGATTTTCATCCCTCCTCCCCTAAAGTTATTCAATAAAATTATAAAAACACAAGTTATCGCAAATTGCGTAAGTGGCCAAGTTTCCGTGCCGGTGAGTGTATATAAAATAATCCCGACTGATTCAGTTTTTTTAATATACTCTTAACAAGTTTAAGTTTAGCTAAATAATATGTCTGTGATTTGATATTAACAAAGACTAGAAATGTTTACATTATAGAGATTAAGACTTTTCTGAAACGATTCTGTGATTGTTATTTAATTAAGATTGTAGATTATCCCATGCCCGACTGATTTTAGCTTTAAAAATAAATAGGTAGATAGATAATAAGATTAAAAAACTATGCTACATACTTAACTAATTAATAAAAAAAGAGATTCAATAAGAACCCTCGATATGTTTTATTTATTTTCATGATTCCTTCTCTCTAAGTATTCGTACGTAAGTTAACTACTTACATTTTATTCCCGTCGCGGTATTGATTATTTTCGATTGCTCTTGTTGAAAGAAATAGTTAAAGAGTGGATTCGCAATCACAACGCAAGTCAAGAACTCGCAAAACTCGAAACCAACGAATGAACGCGCCATGCGCCAGTCGCAATAACAGACCGAGTCGGACTCGAGTCCAAGTAGAAACAATCGAGAACCATCGAGATGTTCGAACAATCGAAACAATCGAATAAAACCTCTCGCAATCGCGCATCGCTATTTCAGACTGATTAGTTTGGTTAAAAATAGAGAACATGTTACTATTGTAAAATTTTTATAAATAAGCAAGCAGACGTAAGCAAAAAATATACGAATAGTGTTGATAATGTATGTTAATTAAGTTTAATTTAAAGTTTCAAAAAAAAAAAAAAAAGTGTGCGAAAGCTATTGGTAATCGAAAGAGAAAATTTTTTGATAAATTAAAAATCCGGGATATTCCTGTGGAAGGTAAGCAAACAACAATATTACTGCACTGGCATACAATCACAAAGTGTCCGGTTATTTAAGTTAATTTATATATTTTTGTTTTGTTTAGATTCCACGTTTATTGCCAACGACAGAAGACCTTCACTACTTCATCTAGAAGAAGGTATGTAGTACTCAAACAAACATGTTTTTTTTATTTCAAGGTCTTGGTGGTAATCGCTCAAAAAAGTTTAATCTTTCTTTTAAGCTCCCGAACGTAGACATGTGATGATTGCGATAAATACAAGAGATTATTAAAAGACGAACCTGATGAAAATAAGAAAAAAGTGATCGTTAAAGATAGAGAAAACCATTTAGAAAAAGCTCAGGTACGTTACTCCTTAAAAGCTGAAGATAAAAAGAGATCTTACGATGATAACACAAAGAGAGTCCTATTTTTGGATTTACAGAAATGTCTGCCTACGCCAAGCCTCACAAATACAGAAAACTTTGTTTGGCCTGAAAATACAGCGGGGAGAGGTGGCAATGAAATCTCTTCCTGCATTTTGCTATGGTGCCAAAAACACCTTCCAAATTCCACGATAGAAGAGATCACAATTTGGACGGACAACTGTGCCGGACAAAATCGGAACATTATGGTAGTAGCATGCTACTTGATGGTGTTTCACAAATTCCCCAATGTAAAGCGCATAAACCACAAATTCCTACTTAAAGGACATACCCATATGGAAGTAGACCATGTGCACTCAATGATTGAGAGAAAAAAGAAGCGTCTTACTTCGATGGACATTGTAATACCTCATGACTGGGCCCAGTTCATAAAAACATGTGCCGGCCGCAATCCATTTAATGCAAACGAAATGGAAATGAGTTGCTTTAAAGATTTTGCACATCTTTATAAACGCTCTGGACCATACGTTCAACGAAAAAAAAATGTAAAAGGACATGATTTTAAAATATCTGAAACCGTATGGTGGCAGTTCCGCAGAGAGACCTGGGTCTTTATTTTATAAAACCGACTTTAATGACGATTACTTTGAAGAGGTTGTATTGAAGAGACACTTAAAAAAAAGCAATGTGCCCGTGCCCACAGACTTGCCAAACGTCCGTTAAACATTAAAACCAATCTCTTCGGCCAAATATCGTGATCTGCAAACACTAACTTCTTGGATACCCGAACCATTTCATAGTTATTATAAAAACCTTATACATCAAGAAGAAGTATATGACGCTCCTGAGCATACTGATGAGGTATCAGAATAATAAAATACGTTTCGTTTTCTTTTACTATTATTTTGCGAAAGAAAGTAAGCCATTTTAATTAAAGACTGATTATTTGTATAAAGTAATAATTATAACTGATTATAAAACATACCAAGTTTTTTATTTTCTATTATGTTTATTGTAGGTACTAATAGAATTAGCATTATTCAGTACTTACCCATGATAATGTATGGATAAAAGAGACTTTAAAGACTGATTTAACAATATACCATATACCTATCAAATAAATTCAGTGCCAAAGAGTCTGATTTTATGCATCTTAAAGACCTTTGTTCGGCATGATAATTAAGGGTGTTTATATTTATAAGAGTCAAATGGTACTATGACAAGATAAGATCTTTTAATATGATATTTTTAGAGGAAGAAATGTCACATTTAGACATGAAGAACGTAAAAAGTAATTGAAATTATCGTTGCCCCGCCCCATAAGGTCTGTTGTTACGATAATGTGTATAGGTTTTACCCATTTTGTTTATATTTTCTAACCGAACGAATGTCGGATTTAAAGATCGTCCAGCATATTTTCGAACCAATATAATAAATTTCCCGAACCAAAGGGTCTGATATAAATATAATTTATGTTTTCTTTAAGATTGTTTGAGGCCTATAGTATTTAATTAATATAAAACATTTTGATGGCATTTTGACTTTGAAAATAGGGTCTGATGTAACTACCCTCAGGAATAAAACATTGTTTTTTTCCAAATTAATAATAGAAACGGGCTAAAAAACTGACGTCCACGATTCTCAAATAACTGAGCGATAATAATTAAAGCCATTTACTCTCAAATCTTGAAAATCATTCAACAGTTTTTCACTTTGAATGTTTATTTTTAGTGTCCTGAAAAGTTACAGATATGGATATCGGACCAAATGGTTCTGATGTCGAGATTTGATGGCCATGCAACTAACGTAACAGCAGTGGAGTTGCTAAGATATGAAATAGATGACCGAGAATAATTGAAAATTACATTTAAACACCCTGCTGACGATTCAAATGTGGCTGTCTTTTTAGAACCTGTACACATGTTTAAACTGATAAGAAATCATTTTGAGGCCAAAATATATGTTTTAGATGAAAATGGCCAAGAAATAAGTTGGAATCTTATCTGTGAGCTAAACAAACTGCAGAAAAATGAAGGGCTGCATATAGCAAATAAGCTTACGCGGAGGTATATAATATTTCGTAACAAAATTATGAAGGTTAAGCTTGCCAAGCTTTGAGTTAAAGTGTCGCAACAGCGTTAAAATTTTGTAGAGAGGTTGCCAAATTATCCGCATTTGAAAATTCCGAAGCAACTGAAACCTTTCTCCAGAACATGAACAATCTTTTTGAAATATTTAACTCTTGTAAATAATTCGATTATAAACAACCTTTGAACAGCCGCAATAAAATTTTGAGCGCACGCCGAAAATATTTTTTTTAATTGCATTCAGTTATAGTGACTGACATGATTCCTAACACTAACACTTTTTTGTTTTGAGTCTCAGTAGATAATTAATAATTTAATTGGTAATTTATAGTGATTTGTGAAAAAAATTACATTTCAACCTCGTCGTAAAGCATTTAATATTGAAGAGAATGGTACAATAATATGCAAATTAGAATATGGAAAATCCAACTCATCTCTCGCAAAGGAATTTGGGGTTGGTCATTTGACAATCTCAATGATTTTCAAAAACAAGAACCGGATCCGGATTTAGAAATGTTTCAATTCAAATGTTTTGAAACCGAAGAGGCTTCGAAAATCGCGACAGGAAAATGTTGATCAAGCGTAAATTCAGTGGTTTAAAATCACGAGAAACTAAGGAATACCCGTCAGCGGCCCTGTGTTACAGGAAAAGGCGAATGTGTTTTTAGTATTTTTGACTTTAATTGTTCTGCAAGCTGGATTAGTCGTTTTAAAGTTCGACATAACTTTGTAGCGGGAAAAATCGTCGGTAAATCTGTGCCTGTTGATCAAACTTCAACAACAAACTGGTTGACGTTTGTGTGGCCGAATCTTCGAAGACAATTTTCTGATGATGAGATTTTTAATGCAGATGAAACTGGACTATTATACAAATTATTCCGCACATAACTTTATAATTTAAAGATGAGAATTGTAGTGAAGGCAAGTTGTCGAAAGACCGAATAACTGTCATGGTAGCAGCAAGTATGAGCGGCACAGAGAAAAAGAAATAGCTCGTTATTGGAAAGTCACAAAAAAGCCAAGACGTTTTAGCAGTGTTAAATCGTTACATGCCGATTATGCAAACGAGCTTGGATGACGTCCTTACTGATTAAGTTAAAATTTTTCTATACCTATCAAGTTTCCATGTCAATGTTATATTATGGCGGGCTGATCTGATGATGAAAACGGCTGCTAGGCAACGGAATTCCTTAACAGACAGTGGTAAACTATTGTTGATTGGGCTTATTTGAATCAGCATGCGGTTCCAACTACTAACATAAGAGCTTGAAATACGTTTTTTTAGTTTTTTAAACTATGCTTACTTATTGTTATAGGTATTCAGCTCCTGGACGGTAGTCCAGGAGCGGTAGCGTGTCTTTCTACCGAAAAGACCCTTTTGCTGCCATAATACCAAATCCCTTAAATGTCAAACACTCAATACCAACGATATATTTTAATTTCATAAAAACTTTTATAAATGTAAAGAGCCAAGATAATTAATTTATCTTACAACACGTTCATACTGAAGCTGTCAAGCGAAGACGCTCCAGAACAAGCCAGAAGTGTCGAAATTATCCGGTAAAATATTTCATTTCGAATAAGAAAGGAAAAAGAGTGCCTGTTTGCAGCGAAACTTTTGCAGATGTTTTAAGATTAAAGGCCTCTCGTGTTTCAAGGTGTTACAAAAATGAAATTCATCTCTGGTTCAGTTGCCAAAGAAAATCGAGGAGGAGATAGAAAGAGATTTACTTTTGCTTCTCGAAAGGAGGCTGTACAAAAGTTTATCAGTAAGTTTAAACCACTGGAATCCCATTATTCACGTGGTCATATTAAACACCGTATATATTTACAGCCAGATATGAACATAAAAAAAATGCATCGCATGTACAACGATGAAGCTTTACCGGATTTTGACGTGAAGATAGGATTTTTTCGCAAAGTATTTAACACATCCTTTAATATAGGATTTGGTTCACCCCGCACAGACGTATGCTCTACATGTCTGGAATTACGCCTTTTAAAGCGACCACTGTCGAAAACTAGAGACAAAATATTCGAACTCAATATCGAATTCACAAATTAAGGGCAAAATTATCTTTCTTTCTTAAGAGACGATAACCCAGAAGTTTAAGCATGTCACACCTTCGGCCGCATCATCACTTTCCATCAGGTGAGATAGTATCCAACATAAAAAAAAAAAAGTTTAAATTATCTCCTTTGATTGTTAAAAAAATCTACCCCTACCTAAGATCCCGGACCAGTCGGCCTATTATTCACGGCAACTTTATATATATAATTTTACTGTAGTAGTTGGTACGTCACACGACCCACTTAACACCGAAAACGTATTTTACAGTATCTTCCTCGTTCTTAAAGAATATTATATAGTGTTAAATATTTTACGATGGCACGGAATCCTTTGTACGAAAACCGACTTGCATTAGGCCACTTATTTTTGTTTCCTTGGGTCTTGTCGTCTTTAGTGTCTTGTGAGATGTGAGATAATGTTCGATTCGGCCGAAAAAGAAATTTCGAGTACTTCAATCGATTCCTTAGAAGTCTCCCAAGAAGTGCCTCAAATACAGAATCTAGTGCCTGATGTGCAATTGACTCATCAATCTGAGCTAGTAGTCTTGTCTTCAACAGATTTAAGAGGACTATCGGTCACAGCGGAAACTACATCTACCTTAGAAGGCTTCCAAGAAGTACTTCTAACACAAAATCAAGTGTCTGATGAGGAATTGAATCATCAATCTGAGCCAGTAGTCTTGTCTTCAACAGATTTAACAGGACTATTGGAAAACAGTGGAAAGTACACCTACCTTAGAAGGCTCCCAAGAAATGCTTCAAACACAAAATCCAGTGTCTGGTGTGCAATTGACTCATCAATCTGAGCGAGTAGTCTTGTCTTCAACAGATTTAACAGGACTATTGGAAACTGCTGAAAATACATCTCAACCGCGACGTGGTCGAAAAAGAGACACAGAAAAAATGAAAAGGATGAGAGGAGAATCTTTTATAGGTTTTAAAAAACAGGATGATAAGTGGATACAAGATATCGAAAGAAGTAAAAGATAATTTGGACCACGGTGTACATCAGATGCATGTTTAAAAGGAGGCCATCAATGCCGGAATATATCAGAAGAAGATAGAAAGAAACTATTTCAAACATTTTGGACCAATATGGATTGGGAAAGTAAAAAAATCTATGTAAAGTCTATGGTCGATGTCGCACCACCAAAACGTAGACAAAAAAGGCAATACATCTGATAACTCAAGGAAAGACTTCACAAAAAAATATCATATCAAAGTAAACGATCGACGTCACAGAGTATGTCGTATTTTTTTTCTTAACTCCTTGGGGATAAGAGAGTGGACGGTGCGTTATTGGCTAAATGAAAATTCTAAAAAGAAAAGTGATGAAACAGAACCTGTACCTGTGGCTTCTCCATCAGCAAATAATTATGACATTGGTCCACCTCCTAAAAAACAGCGCGGCACTATTACATCAAAACAGCAAACTGTGATTGATTTCATACAATCTATGCCCAAAGTTCCATCTCACTACTGCCGAAAATCTACCTCAAAACTGTACCTTGAACCAATAGTACACAGCATCAACAATGTATATCAATTATACATCAACTATTATAATATTATACAGCTTGCCTGGACTCAAGATCTATTATAAAGCGCGCTTTCAGAAAGGCAGGTATTTTCCCCATTAATTATAATACCATTCCTGACAATGCTGTAGCACCATCATTGGTCACCTCTGCAAAAATTGAAGAGGAACAACCTGACACCAGAACAGTTCAACCCCATGAGGCTCATAAAGAAAACTTGGAACCACAGCCAGGACCTTCAGGACTTGAAAGACATATTAAAGATCCCAAGCATAAAGAAACACACAAATAAACAATCTGCCAAGAAAAAATCTGATGTGAAAAAAGGAAAAGTGTATGAGCCCAAACCAAAGTCTGATTTACACAAAGAAGTCGTGCTTCAAACAAAGCAAATTAATGTCAAAATTTGCGGTACTTGTAAACGAGATTTTAAGTCTGATGTTAGAGCCAAAAATGGAGCTGAATGGATCGAGTGTCAGTTTTGCAAAACTTGGTACCATGTTAAATGCCAAAATGTTATAAACTCCGCCTTCTTCCTTTGCTCAAACTGTGAATTATCAGATTAAAATTTTATTAATGATTATTTAGTGTCTTGTCATCATAGAGATCTCATAAACATGTAAGGCTGATTAAGTTATACATATATAATAGTAGTAATATTGAGACGGAGCCAAGGTTCTATTTTTATTTGACTGCCCCAAGAGGGTAATATTTTTATTAATGTAACTTCCTATCATTAGTAGTCTATATGTAAGCTTAAGAATGTTGAGTTTTTCATTTCATATCTTTTATTTTGTTATGTTTTTATAGTAAGATTATTACTACTATACATGTTGTGAAACATAAGTACAATTAAGTATAAGTATGTCAACTAATAAATTTAGTTAATTAAATATATTTTTATTGTGTACTTTTTGCTATACCTAATGTTAACCCAGTGCATATCACAAGTTAACCAAGTGCATATCACATGATAACTGAAGTATCACTAAATGGTCTGATTTTTTTTCTAAAAATGCAATTGTTATTTACAAACAGTTTCTCAAGGTTTCTTTAAAATTTCTTTAGATGTAAGGTAGGGTAATTTCATGCTTTACCATATGCCATGGTTTGGTAAGGATTTACGACATTATAATAATTTAATATTTAAATAACCTAACTATCACCGATTAACCTAGTTTTACCCTATCTGTATTTTTAGTAGGTTGATGTCTACCAGAAGAAAAACATTACATGCATTTGGTTTAAAAGTAAATCAACCCTATTTACAACGATTATTTTATGAACACTTATTCACAGTTTAATTTATTTACTGAGGCTGGACATAGCCTCCGCCTTTCTCTATGCAAAGAGTAGCCCGTCGGATGGTATGTCCGTGCACTCTACGAAGAGCGTCTCTATCACTGTTTATTACACTAAAAGCGTCAATAATGCGCACTTTCACAAACATTCTTCAGTTGTGTGAATAGCGTAGCCGTCCTGGCCATAATCTAGGTATTTCACTGGCAGCATCAGCTGGTCACCCAGTATTCCAGCACACACATTAACACTGTATTGTCTCTGAAAGTGTGCAGGACGAGCGGCGTGTGGGTTTTCTGTAGCTCACTAATGCGCGTTGTGTTGGTTAAACATACCAACACGCGTAAACTCCACAAAATGACTCGACCTGGATCCTGTACTAGCCACCTGCAGAACTCTACTCTGGGAGTGTAGTCAGTAGGTAATAGCTCCTGTACCTTTGTGAAATGGTACGGGTGCATCCTCGTGCAGCAACTTTCCGACAGTAGTGTGACTTACGCCAAAAATACGGCTGGCTTGCGCTAAGCTGGCGGTAGGGTTCTCCTCAAAAAAACAGAGAACTTCTTCTTCACGCCTTGGCGTCAATGTCCTCGGTTTCCTAAATCGGCAAGGACGAGTTGGGGGGTGCCGCTTTCCCGGTGCCTCTGCACAGCACCTAAAATGGTGCGCCGACTTGGTCTTCGTCCGAACCGCTCCTCGAAGACATCCTGCGTCCTCAAGAGCACCCGGGCGGAGAGCTCGTAACATATACATATTACCATTTGAAGATATTCCTGGTTAGTGTATGCGTAAGGCATCTTTTGCTCAATCACATTCAATCATTTGATCGCTAATTAGCAACTAAAGTGATTTCGCGTTAAAAAAATGTAATACCATTCGATGGCGAATCGGCGACCGGGCGGGGGAAATCTTTGTCAGCTTGCGACAAGTAAATTGCCGCGCGAAGCGGCACTGTCTACAGCATAGAAAAGAATATCCTCTACCCGAGAATAATGCTAACCCAATAGAAATTGCAGTGAACCACTTTTTACGTTTATAGCACAATACGCCATCTATGCTTTGACCATTAAAATGAAAATAAAAAAAGCTGGAATTTTTCAATACGGAATGTTCTTTATACAAGGGTTTATATGAATGTGACTATAAACGTTAATATTTTCATTTCCCTCCACGTGCTTCTAAATCCTTGTAAATATTTACTAGTATTCACGCCTAAAAAAAGGATTAAATACTAACGGTTGAATTACTACTTTAAAAAAAAAAACCCCAAAGTTTTGTTGACATTGTCTTAAAGCGATAAGGCATGGCTTTAAATTCGTAACAAATTCCGTTTAATTCGAAGCGTAAGTATTTACGTTGAGATTTTTCGATAGAAACCAATAAGTATGCTTCTTTCAAATCAATATTTGCCATGAAACCACCTTCAGGAGGCTTACCATGAACTTTTACGAAACCATCCAGATTCAGTGCAGTTCAAAAGCAGGCCTTATACTGAGCGACTTATAATCGTACTATGACATCAATAAAGGTGAACTGCTATTGCTCTGCTTTCTGCCAAGGTGAACGGTTAGCTTGTCTCTGGTCTGCTAGCCACCAAAAAAGTTGCGTTCAAATCGTTAGATATGTATATTATTTATATTACCGGTTTTTATAAAACAAGAACTAACATTACTATTAACAAGTAATCGCTTGTAATTTTATGAATGAAAAATAATGCTTTTTAAATGTGTGTAACTATAGTGCTTTTCCTCTGTTTAAAACATCATTCACTCATTACCTTACTGTATGAAAATTTTAATGGAAATTGAAATTAAGTATTTGAACGTACTACATACAACAACTCATTGGCGGCAAAATTTGTTAAAAACAATTTAAAATTTCAAGTGTTTCTACACCAAGAAGGTGCTTTATTTAAGTTATTTATTACCTAACACTGTAGATTCTCTCTTGGATGAAGTGAACTGAATTCGTTGCAGTACTTTTCGTTCAAGTGTCGAGTTCGGATCTCTTTTTAACTTAGTGCGTTTGAAATAAAAATCATTTAGGTACAATGTCGTAAGTTGAATTTGGAAATTCTGTTCGATATAATAATGTTCTATAGTATTCTTTATTATTTGCCGTTTCTTCTAAATTTAGTGAGGAACAATCAAGACGCCAGCGCCGTGTGTCACATATACCCAACTGCTAAATCTTTGGGAGTTCCTTAACACTCACAGAGAAATCGCAAGTGGATACAATAAATCTGCCCAAGCTCGGGAGCATTCAAAGCTGATGTGGTTGAGGGCAGCCTTAATTCTAAATTCTGTTGGAGAAGGAGCCATTAAGTCTGGCCCGGAGTGGTCTAAGGTATGTCTAGAATAATTAAGAATATTTCCTATTATTATTATTAATTTTGTTTATGTACATACATATTATATTATTTTTTGTATTTGTTATTTCTATACATTGTTCTATTTTAGTATTGGGTGGACTTAAAAGCCAAAATTAAGAGGAAAAATAGGGTAATAAGAGATGCCAGATCACGAACAGGTGGAGGTCCATCTGTCTCAGAGCTTAATGAAATCGAGCTCAAATTTTTGCAAATATTGGGGGAAGATTATGGATCTGGTCTGCCTGGTGTACAAGTTCAACCATTCGTAATACAAGTAAGTTTAAAGTTTTTTTACTTCATTGAATAGTAATATTACTGATATTATAAATAAACACATTCACACTTACACCCTCACACTAAGTTTAAAGACGTATTATGAGCGCTAGAAACATTTACACAATCAATATGTCAGGAATCGAGCCAGGACCCACGGTTCAGAGGGCAGACTTACCCACTGCAACAACTTCCAAAAGTTTGTGTGTGCTATTATAAATTAAGCCAGAATTACTTTTTAATTTAATTATCTAACTTAGATGTGATCCATTGTTACTGTTTTTTTTGCTCCCCTAGCACTGAGATATTATTTACATTTATAAAAATAAAGTATTTTCATAATCATCTATTTATTTAAAAAAGGGATTGTTTTAAACCATGTTACACCTTGACAAAAAACATAGAATAATTATAAGCAAAATATTTTAATTCATTTATTTATTATTATTAAGTAATAATTAAAATAGGTAAAACTAATTTTGCAGCAGGATAACACAGATGATATAATTCACCCAGGCCGTTCCCAACCCTCAGAAAGTGATGAAGGAAGTGAGGAACCCAGACCAATATACCTTGAAATTATTAATTCTAGTGAACAGGAAAATGTAAGTAACCTATTCTTCTAATATACCAGCTTTGTTTACAGTAAAAAAGCTATATAAAATGAACGGATTTTTTAGATTTCTCTTTGTTTTTGCACAGGTAGTCCAGGAAAATGTGCCCATCTCACCATCTGTGAGTGTACAGTCACCTCATCAGATACAATCTGCCCAAATCCCCTGTATCCACCAATCTGAGCCTGCCCAAATACCACCTCCACAACAGCAATCTGTACCATCAGCCCCTCCCGAACCACAATCATCACAGGCTAGAAGCAGGCAGGATCCACTGCGAAGGAGACGCCAGAGGCGGCGAACACTTACAGCTGCAGATGCTAGAGAGCAGCTAGTCTCTGCTTCTCAAGCTCGAGCTCAGGCAGAGCTTGCTAACAGCCAATCTATCGCACAAGGTGTTAGATATCTTGGTGAGATAACAGAAATCTTGAGAAGTATGGCAGAAAGGTAAGACTGAATCTATTTATTTAGTGTTTTCTAACAGTTCTAATAATGCACTATCATCATCTTATTTTATCAACCACACAATATTTAAATTTACAGATACTATTATAGATATTAAAACAACATTAAATTGAATATCTAAATTACAGATTAAATTTATTTAGCACATTTAAAATTCGATACAAATACATTTTTTTTTCTTATCGGATATACAATTATACATTATTGGCAAACATTTGACCACTGATGTTAAGTGAAGATGTGGGTGATGACAGAGCATGCTTGCCTATAATATACCTATTTACTCTCAACTTGAAGGCTCCAAGATTGTACTATTAAAATATAATAAAAACAAATTAAGTAGAACACATTTTTGTCTTGTAATAAAATCATAATTTGTCCATTATAATGAAATGTATATAATATTAATATATTACAAAAAAAATATCAAAAGAATGAAGTGCCTGCAACAATTATGTATATGATATGCATATATACTTATGCTATGATATGCATAAATATTAGAAATATATAACAATGATTCTCATACAATTAATTAGCTATCTACAAAATAATCTTAGAATTAATAAAAATGCATTAAAATCCTGGCTTTTGAATAACTGTTTTTATATCCTTAATGAATATTTTCAGTTAAAATAAATGAAGATTATATAATACTATAATAATTTGACCTAATTTGAAAGATAACTTAAATATGTAATCCTACTAATATTATAAATCCGAAAGTTCGTGTGTAAGTATGTTTGTTCCCTCTTCACGAATTAACGGCTGAATGGATTTGGGTGAAATTTGAAATGTACATAGATTATACCTAGGATTAACACATAGGCTACTTTTACTAACAGCGGGCGAAGCCGCGGGGCACAGCTAGTGTTATATAATTGAATAATATTGACATGTTTTTATTTTAATTAATGGGTAATAATTGAATTGACATGATTATTATTTTTACTGGAATGGCATTGTAAACTCCTTTATATTTAAAATTAAATAGTAGAAATATCTTATGATGTTGCCCACCCATGTATAAGGCGTAGTTTGTATGGGAATTATTATTAATTTAACAGCTTGTATCCTACATTGTAAGCAATAAATTATTTATAATTATAATAATGCTTAAACATAATGTGTTAAACATTTTTTTTTTTTTATGTCTAGTGCCCGGAACGGAGCTCCCAGAGGCGACTAACAAGATCACGGCGAGTGGCGATACCAATCTGCAGCTCTCTATTTTGTCGACCAGCTACATCCACATGAGGCACCAATGAAGGCTGCATTAAAGCCTCACGTTGCGCCTCTTCTTCAGTGAGTTCAGGCACTGGTACATTGCCTGCATTGCAAATGTTGTGTAAAATGACACATGCATTTACAATACACCCAGCCATTTGTGGTTCATAATGTAGCACTCTGTGAACTAAAAGACATCGAAATCGTGCCTTTAGTACACCTATAGCTCTTTCCACTATATTCCTAGTTCTGACATGAAGTTCAGTGTAGTTGGCTTCTGGTGAATTTGGTTCCGCATTCAAAACTGGTGTCATCATAATTTTTCTTAATGAGTACCCCGAGTCACCTGGTAAAATGAAGTTTATGTGATTACATAATATTATTAGATGATTTCCTGCGAAGCAAGCCAGGACCGAGCGGCACAGTATAAAAGCGATGGCGACTCGGTACTCGGGTTCACTCTGCGGACGGCTTTCGGGTGCGACGGACGTCTTAGGAACGTGCTAGGGTTTCTTATTTTGTTTAGATTATCTTTAATTTAATTTAGTGTTTATTGTTAATAATTGAAAATCATTGTTAAAAGAAATAATTCATTAACGTGTTATGTACTGTCTTTTTTTTTTAGTCAAATCTGAGGGTTGTTGAAGTATATTGAGAACGCACCAATATTGTATTTTTAGTCTGTAGTGTTTTGATTACCTATGGTCCTTTCTCTCTCTGTACCTGTAGCTTCCATAAACATGTGACAATAAAATAAGTGCCTAATTAAATATAAATAGTTTGTTTGCCTTAACCGGCATTATTACTATATAAAAGATTCAACAGCAGAGTGTGGTTACATCTAAATATAAAATAACGAACAAAAGCAACAATGGCGAATACTTCGACGAATGGACTACAATGTCTACCAAAGTTAAACGATGGCTCTTTCTCAAATTGGAAATTTAGAATAAAAATATTATTAGAAGAAAGGGAATTAAGTAAAATACTGGAAAAAGTGGATTTAACAGACGAAGCCTCAGTGCTGATAGACAACAAAGCCAAATCTTTAATAGTGTCGTGTGTATCTGATAAACATATAGACATTTTGAGAAAATGTTCTACCGCCCAAGAAATGATGCAAAAATTAGAAAGCGTTTTTGAACGAAAAAGAATTTTTAATAAACTATACCTGCGCAAAAAGCTGCTCTGTTTGAAATGTCACCCAAATAAAACTATGCAAGAACACTTCAACGATTTCGACAAACTAATTAATGATTTGGAGGCGGCCGATTGTAAGATGGAGGAAAGCGACAAAGTTTGTCATTTATTGTTAACGCTACCTAAAGAATACGATACAGTAATTACTACTATTGAAACAATGAGCATCAAAAAAGAAATTACTACCCAATTTGTCAAGTCGCGCCTACTGGATTCTGAATTGAAATATAATGATGAGAAAACCGGAGAGAGTGCTCAAAGCAACACCGAAACGAGCTTCTTGGCATGCTATAAGTGTGGCAAACCCGGTCACAAAGCTATACAATGTTATAGTAACAGACAAGCTCGGGGTGGATCTCAGGGTAGAACTACTAACCGGCCATACAGGGGAAGGAGTAATCATACTGGAAGAGGAAGAGGAAACAGGCCTTCGGCACATTTAATGGATGATGAGAATATATTTGTCGCTTTTTCTATGGAGGCAAATGGAGAACAAGTGACTGACAGTAAAATACAATTTGTTGTGGATTCCGGGGCAACCCATCATTTTATTCAACAAAAGTATGAGATGTATATGACAGAAATTGAAGATCTAGATAAACCAATATGTATAAAAATAGCAAACGGAAATGTACTGAAAGCAAATAAGAGAGGAATCTTGACAACCATGTATAGAAACAGACCTTTAAAAATAGAGGGATTGATAGTACCGAACCTAACACACAATTTACTATCAGTGAATAGATTAATGGAAAGAAATTAAAATGTGATGTTTACAAATGGACAGTTAAAAATAAGCAAGAATGGAAACAATTTTTATGGACAAAGGAATGGAAAATTACACATACTTTCTCTAAGCCTGGATTTGACTGAACAGTGCCATAGTGCAACTAAAGATAATGATATATGGCATCAACGACTCGGCCATCTCAACCGAAAAAGTCTGTCTATAATGAAACTACCTCATAGCAACAGATGCTGTGATGAGTGCTTAAAAAATAAAAGTGCTAGATTACCATTTGAACCCATTGTGTACCGGCAGAGTAACAAAATTGGAGAATTAATCCACTCAGATATAGCAGGACCCATGAAAACAGAAACAGAAGATGGAAAAAGATACTTTCAGATAATAGTAGATGATTTCTCTCATTTCACACAAACCTACTTATTAAAACACAAATCTGAAGCAGCACAGAATTTAATTGAATATATAAATGCATTGGAAAGGGAAAAACAGCTGAAAGTGATAAGAATTCGTTGTGATAACGGAGGTGAGTACTGCTCTAATGATCTCAAGAAGTATTGTAGAAATAAGGGCATAAATATAGAATACAGTCTGCCATATAGCCCACAAATGAACGGCAAGAGTGAACGGATGAATCGGTCATTATTGGATAAGGCACGGACAATTTTAAATGAATCAGGGTTACCACAACACTTATGGGGTCAAGCCATTTTGACAGCAACTTATATATTGAACCGATGCCCATCAAAAGCTGTAAATTTTCAAATACCAGCAAAATTATTATATATATATAAGTATTCTTGACAAACTGAGAGTTTTTGGAAGTAAAGCCTGGGCTGTCAAACTACCAAGAAGGGATAAGTTTTCTGAAAGAGCCCTATCTGGCAGAATGGTTGGATATGCCAAGATTGGCTACAAGATTTGGAACCCTGACACTGATACTATCATTGTATCAAGAGATGTACGCTTTGATGAGACTGATATTAAATACAAAATTGACAAAGGAAGCAGTTATGATGATAACTATTATTACCAAAGCAATGAAACAAAAGTGAATGATAATGATGAAAGAAAAGAAGAATGTGAAATACAGAAGTATGAAAATATAGAAGTTGAAAATATTGAAAAACCAGAAGACAGTAATGAAGAACAGCAAAATGAGAAAGTAATAACAAGGACAGGAAGAGAAGTTAAAGCTCCCGGATATTTGAATGAATATGAATTACACCAAGCATATTGTTTATTGAACACAGAAAGAGAACCAGAAAATTATAAAGAAGCTGTGAAAAAGGGGTGGAAAGAAGCAATAGATAATGAGGTTAAAGCCTTAGAAAAAATGAAGACATTTACAGAAACTGATTTGCCAGAGAACAGAAAAGTAATTGATGCAAAATGGATATTCAAAGTAAAAGAAAATGGACAAAAGAAAGCTAGACTTGTTGCTCGCGGATATCAAATTAAAGAAAATGAAGAATTTGGAAAAAACTATGCTCCAGTAGCTAGAATGTCAACTGTACGTACCCTACTAGCAGAAGCTGTGCAAAAAGATTAGCCGATCAGGCAACTTGATGTCCCTACGGCATTTTTAAATGGAGAGTTAGAGTCTGAAATATATTTGAAACCACCTGAAGGTATTAATGTCACACACAATAAAGTATTGAAATTAAATAGAGGTTTATATGGATTAAGAGAAAGTCCTAAAGTATGGAACCAAAGATTTAATGAATACATGGATAGAACAGGCTTTACCAGATCAAAACATGACTTTTGTCCTTATTTTTCTAGAAAACTCAATGTCATACTATTAATTTATGTTGATGACATTCTAATAACAGGAAAGAAAGAAAACATAGAAAGGATAGTACATGGACTGAAAGATGAATTTCAAGTAAAAGATTTTGGCTTTCCTAAAACATTTTTAGGAATGGAAATAGAAATGTTGGAAAATGGAATAAAAATCACCCAGAAAAGACAGATACAGAACATGCTTGAGAAATTTGTTATGAAGGAATGCAAGGGAGTATCAACACCTATAGTAAAAGGTTTTCAACTAGATTAAAGCGAACCCTTGACTACAGAAGTACCATATAGACAACTGATTGGCAGCCTTATGTTTGTGGCTACAGTGTCAAGACCGGATATATGTTATGCGACATCATATTTAAGCCAATATTTAGATAGACCAACACTTAGCTTATGGACTCAAGCGAAGCGAACACTAAGATATTTAAAGCAAACAGCTGATGTTGGACTGCTGTATAAGAAAAATAAAGAGCTGCACCTGCATACTTACTCCGATGCTGACTGGGCAGGAGATACATCTGATCGCAAAAGTATGTCAGGATCTGTGACTCTCTATTGCGATAAAGTCGTTGCTTGGTTATCAAGAAAACAGAATTGTGTTTCCTTATCCACAGTTGAAGCAGAATATGTTGCAGGAGCAACCAGTGCCTGTGACTTATTATATGTAAAAGGACTCTATCATGATATGAATGGACTGGACAGTGATATGAAATGTGTGTTGTTCATGGATAATAAAGGTGCTATACAGTTATCAAAATCATTTGAAAATAGTAAGCGCACAAAGCACATAGACATTAAAAATCATTTTTTGAAGGACTTAATAATTAAGAAAGAAATTGATATTAAATATGTATCTACTGAGAATAACTTGTCAGACATGTTGACGAAGTCCTTATCAACTGAAAAAAATACTATTTTGAAAAATCTGAACCTGATCTGAACAGTTTCAAGTTTTAATTTATGTAACGATTTCAAGTTTTTCTTTTATTATAAAAACTATCAATCGAGGGGGGATGTTGAAGTATATTGAGAACGCGCCAATATTGTATTTTTAGTCTGTAGTGTTTTGATTACCTATGGTCCTTTCTCTCTCTGTACCTGTAGCTTCCATAAACATGTGACAATAAAATAAGTGCCTAATTAAATATAAATAGTTTGTTTGCCTTAACCGGCATTATTACTATATAAAAGATTCAACAAGGGTAGTTTTTAAGATCAGAAGTGGGACTCGAGTCACGCGTTCTAAACTATTTATCATCCTGATAATTATATAGTGGTTTGTGAGCTGTAAGGAAACGTATAAAACCGTGAGTAAAGTGATTTTGTTGAAATAATAAAAAAATATGTTGCGACGTGTATCCGGATCTGAAAAACGTTCGCATTCTCGCGGGAGGCCACGTGCTCACAGTAGGCCACGCGGACGCCGTGGTAGCTCAGATAACCGACAAACACCGCCGTTGTCAAATTCACGTCACGTTAATTCAACTAATAGTCGAGATAGGTCTTCTAGGCATCGAGAGGTCTCGCGTAGTGATCGTGACGGAGGCCAAAGGCGCCGCGACGGATCTTATGGGCGTCGTGATAGCTCACGTGACGAAACTTTAGATCGAATTCTTTCGAGATTAGAAACAATTGAAGGTAGAATGCGGTTAACTACGACTCCGTCGAATGATAGTCCGTCGCACCCATCTAGGGAAAGCCACACGTTATTGTCATTGCCGTTAGTGGTGCCTGTGCCTACCCCCGCTAGTGAACAAAATTCATCCATTAACGATAAAGTGGCCACCGGAACAATCTCATGTCCCTAATAATACTACTGGCGAGGTTGATGTCGTCGCAGATAGTATTGTTGGAGCAATAACAGCAGCTCTCAAAGCGAAAGCCCCCAAATTTTACATATTACCGTTTGATCCGAGTGTGAACGACTTTGATGAATGGTGTGCAGAGATAGACCATGGTCGATTAGTTAATAATTGGGATGACCGCGAGTGCCTCGGGCGCATAGGCAGTTGCTTGCGTGGTGATGCGAAGTCATGGTTGAATGAATGGGTGACGAATGACAGATCATGGAGTAACTTCAAAGTAGAATTTCGGTCACTATGTCCATGTAATGTTGATACTGCTACTGTGTTATACGAAGTCATGAGCACAACTTCCAATAAGTTTGCAACTTACGCGGAATACGCGCGCAAATCGCTTTTGCGTCTGAATATTGTGAAGGGTCTATCCGACGAGTTGAAAGTCGCGATTGTTGTGCGGGGAATCGCTGATCCCCAAATAAAGGCCGCAGCAACAAATGCAAAGCTACAGATAAAAGACCTAGTAGAATTCTTTTCAGTGTATGTCAAACCGAAAAATGATTATCGGAATTCTAATGCTGCTCATGTGTCAGGTTATGCGAGTGCATCTTATTCACGAAAACGAGTGGCACCTAAATCAGATGATAGTAAAATTACGTGCCATCTTTGCGGCAAGTTAGATCATAAAAAACGTAATTGCTCTAAGATATCCAAAACTGAGACTACTGTCCCATCTCGGGCCCCTGTTAATTCTAAATCATCCACGACACCAAGCGATAAGAGGTTTAGCAAATATTGCACGTTTTGCAAACGCAACGGGCACACTATCGAGTTATGTTTTCAAAAACAGCGTTCTGAAGGTAAGAAATACCAATGCAGTAAATTTTTGCTCAGAATCGAGCCCAAACGCAATGACGTGATATCAGCTGAAGTTCAGAAAGTGCCCGTTGATGTTTTAATTGACAGTGGGTCTGATATTTCCTTGATTTCGGAAACGGTACTAAAATACTTCAATTTTAATAAAATGCCTACTTATCGTTTGATGCGCGGAATAGGAAGTCAAGAGATCGAATCGACTTCTTATGTCACGACCATCATTAAGTTCCCAGAAGTCTCATTGGAGACGGACCTGTATGTCGTACCTTCCGATTGTATCAATGCGCCAATATTGATTGGAACTGACGTAATGAACCAAAAGGCTTAACGTATGTTCGATCTGGTAGTGAACAGCGACTCACTAGATCCGACACTCCTCTGACCGTACAACTCGTGACCACTGTGGATGTTGAGAAAGTCAAGACACCTTTGGTGGGTGCCGATAAAGATCGTTTACTAGACATTATCCGCGAATTCTCTGGTTTATTCATCTCTGGTACCGCAACCTCCACAGTGAACACGGGAAGTATGGAAATTAAATTGAATTCAACCACCCCAATATGCCATCGTCCTTACAAGCTTTCTATGGACGAAAAGAATCGAGTCCGTAACATCGTCAACGATTTACTCAGCAAAGGAATTATCCGTGAATCACATTCTGACTACGCGAGTCCTGTCATTCTGGTCAAGAAGAAGGACGGGAGTGACAGGATGTGCGTCGACTATCGCGCACTTAATGCTATTACGGTTAAGGATAGATTTCCTTTGCCATTGATCGACAAGCTTGGTAGTTTCAAAATTTTTACAAGCCTTGATATGGCTACCGGTTTTCACCAAGTTCCCATGAAGGATGATGACTCCATTAGCAAAACAAGTTTTGTGACCCCTGAGGGCCAATGGGAGTACATGAAAATGCCTTACGGGCTAGCCAATGCTCCTATTGTCTATCAAAGGGTCATATCGAAGACATTAAAGCCGTTTATAGATGCCGGCAAGGTTCTAATTTACATCGACGACGTCCTGATCATGTCTAACTCGGTAGAAGAAGGTCTCATAACACTACAAGAAGTTTTAAAAGTACTAAAAACTGCTGGATTTTCAATAAATCTAAAAAAGTGTACCTTTTTGGACACGGAAGTAGAGTACCTTGGTCGACTGATTGGACATGGTCAGGTACGGCCGAGCCCAGGTAAGATAGACGCTCTTACAAAATCTCCGACACCTACTAACACGAGGGAGATTCGCCAATTTTTGGGGCTCGCAGGATATTTTCGTCGCTATATCGCGAGTTATGCTTCTAAAACGGCCTGCATTGCCAAGCTGTTAAGAAAAGGTGAACCTTTCTCGTGGGGTGCTGAGCAAGATGCTGCTCGTGACTATGTGATTCGTTGTCTGACAAATGAACCCGTCTTAGCGATATTTGACCCCAAGTTGCCCATAGAACTTCATACCGACGCCAGTGCAGTTGGGTTCGGTACTGTTTTATTGCAAGAACACCCTGATAAAAGAAAGAGGGTAGTCGGATACTTTAGTAAGTCTACTCAGGGTGCTGAATCACGGTACCATAGTTACGAACTAGAAACATTAGCAGTCATACGAGCGCTGCAACATTTTCGCCACTATTTAATTGGCCTACCCTTTAAAATAGTGACGGATTGCAACTCTTTGAAACTAACAAAACGAAAAAAAGATTTACTACCCCGCGTCGCGCGTTGGTGGGTTTATCTTCAAGATTTCAACTTTACTCTAGACTACAGGAAAGGTACCTTGATGCAGCACGCTGACTTTTTTAGTCGAAACCCCCCTGTTGAAGTTTCTCACATTCGCAATCCAAACAACTGGGCAAAGATCGCTCAGACGGCTGACGCGGAAACGCAAGATTTGATATCTAAAGTAAGGGAAGGGGAATTAGATGAAACTCGGTATGTGATCAAAAATGATTTATTGTTTTACAAATTCACACCAACCGGAGAGGAACCGCGACTCTTATGTTTTATTCCAAAGGGTCACAGGCTGAGTTTGTTAAGGGTATTTCATGACGAACATGACCACATCGGTACTGATAGAACATATGACTTGATATTGCAACATTTTTGGTTCCCCGGGTTACGACAATTTGTAGTTAAGTACATTAGTCATTGTATAACTTGCCTAGCTTATAAAAGGGTCCCACGAGCTCCTCATCAACCAATTCAATCTTGGACGAAGCCAGATATTCCTTTTTCTGTGCTTCACACTGATGTCCTCGGTCCGCTTCAGGAATCCAACGGTTTCAAGTACATCCTGATAGTAGTTGACACTTTTTCCAAGTTCTGCCTGCTTTACACCTTATACAGGCAAGACACTGACGAGTTAAAACGTGTCTTTTCCAATGCAATCTCCTTATTCGGAACGCCGTCAATGATAGTATGTGACCGTGGAAGAATGTACGAAAGCGCTGCTTTTCAAAATTGGGTCAGCGAGTTGGGTTGTACTATTCACTTCATCACACCTGGTATGCATCACGATAATGGACAAGCGGAACGATACTGCCGAACTGTCCTTAACATGTTGCGCATAGAGGTTGGTAATAAAGGCTCTCAATGGTCGAATGTGCTTTGGAGGGTGCAGCTGACTCTTAATATTACCAAACAAGCCACAACACAGACTTTTAGTGGGTATCAATGCAGCGACCCCTATCATCAGGTCGTTGGTGCGCGATGTAGCACTGGACAACTCTCACCCTAACCGAGAAGCGCTCCTGACTCTCCGAAGGCAACGGGCATCTGAGCTGCTTGTGACCAATCAGCGGCGTCAGGATGCTTACATTAATAAAAATCGACGGCAGCCCCATACCTTTACTACAGGTGATTTCGTATTTGTGACCAAAGCTGCACAGATGACCGGCAAACTGGATTCAGGCATGCGCGGGCCTTACAAGGTTGTGCGCACGCTCTCACACGACCGCTACGAGTTGGAATTGCTTGCTGGGTCATATGGCAAGAAGACTCAAGCTGCTGCGGAACATATGATCCGGTGGCGTGGCGAGTGGACGCCGGATGCTTGTTCAGCCTTTTTCGAGGGTGGTGAGTAAGCACATAGCTTCGATAGTACGCTGAAACCTTCTGGGCCTATGCTATGCGACACTTCACTTGTTAGTTTGCAAATAAACGTATGAGTATTTGTATGAGTATCGATAGTATGCTGAAACCTTCTGGGCCTATGCTATCCGATTCTTTACTTGGTCGATAGTACGCTGAAACCTCCTGGGCCTATGCTATACGACGTGATGCTTTACCTATTCATAGTAAGCTGAAACCTCCTGGGCCTATGCTATACGACCTGATGCTTTACCTTTTCATAGTAAGCTGAAACCTCCTGGGCCTATGCTATGTATCGGTGAGGATAGTAAAATCAATGGCAGTGTATAGCGATGACGAAAGTCCGGAATTCTGCCATTGCGATGCATTGTATTTTTTTTTTGTTTTCGTTTGTTTTTGTGCTTTGTTTTTATTTTTTCTATTTCTCGAACCTGAAGCTATACAACGTTTATTTTTTTTTTATTGTTCAAAACTAGATATTTCATTGTGGACGCTTAAGTGCACTTTGACGTTTTGTTTTAGATAATAACAGTAACTTTGTAAAGAGATAAATAATGTCGTCTGTATAGCTTTGGATTATAATGCAATCACTGATAAGTTTATTCAAATGTGTTATTTTTGTGCGTTTCAGAAAGTAATCAATGTGATGACCAGGTCATAAGACAAGGATCTCCTGCTAACGATAATGCGGATGAGGACACCGCGCAAACAGGAACGGCCGTATTAGATGATTTCCTACGAAGCAAGCCAGGACCGAGCGGCACAGTATAAAAGCGATGGCGACTCGGTACTCGGGTCGGTTCAGCTTCCGATTACTCTATCGACACCATAGACCCACGCTACTTCCGTAGTCGCCGTCCGCGACACATCCTTCAGGACCCGGACGATCCCATTGCGGTCGCCATCACGTTGGCAGCGCAACGATCGTCCGGTACACAGACCACAATCAGACTAAACAGTCCTCGCCGGCGAGGACGTAGATTCTCTCGTCATGTCTCTCCAAATTCTAGCCAAAATCGATCTAATCGAACTTTTCGCATTCATAGGGCCCATTATCAACGGTACTCTCATGTACCGGGGCGTTTCTCTCCCGTTCCCCCTGTCCTGGCAACGGTCCAAGCCGAGGCTCGCACCTCCTAGGTGGCCCTTGCGCTAGTTGCCTACACCCTCTCTTTTGCGGCGGAGCGCCTTTCGCGCTCGCCCTCCCGCCCGGTGACGCTGCAGAGGCTACACACAGCCAGCAGCAAGTAGTCCGTTCGAAAAAAAAAAAAAAAAAAAAGTACTCGGGTTCACTCTGCGGACGGCTTTAGGGTGCGACGGACGTCTTAGGAACGTGCTAGGGTTTCTTATTTTGTTTAGATTATCTTTAATTTAATTTAGTGTTTATTGTTAATAATTAAAAATCATTGTTAAAAGAAATAATTAATTAACGTGTTATGTACTGTCTTTTTTTTTAGTCAAATCTGAGGGTAGTTTTTAAGAATATATTATAGTGAGATATCGTAGGTATTAACATCCTAACCAGTAACACTATCACGGTTGTAATGTTCTAAATATGTACACTATAGATCTATATATTCCTAGGAGCTTATACCTAGGATTAACACATATACTACTTTTTAATTTGATCAATGTGAGTAATGCCGCGAGGCACGGCTAGTGATTGCCTACGTGTTAATCCTAGGTATATGCTATGTACATTCAAAATTTCATCCAAATCCGTTCAGCTGTTACAGAAGGAACAGGGTACAAACATACTTACACACAAACTTTCGGTTTTATAAAATTAATATGATTCTCAAGAATAAAGTAAACGTTTTTGTGCTTATATTAATGCATAACAAACAACCTCTGAGGTCTGTCTTTGGATAGTAAAAAATATGTAGTTTTATTTATTATATTGTCTTGTTACATACCTAGAAGCCATAAAGCTTCTCTCATGCTAACATTTTCTAAATGTGGTCTGAGTGGATGATTTGACCATATGAAAGAATCATGGTTAGCACCAGAATTACTTGCATCTACACTTATAATCTCCATATCAGCGTTACAAATCTGTAATCAACATTTTAAAGTATTTATGTATTTACATTTAAAGTATTGTTATTTTTCTGTGGTAACCAAGGTTAGGTTGCCCCAGACTTTTTTGTTCATCATTGATGATAATGATGGTATTATGTCAGAAACTTTTAAAGATAAGCTGAAGCAATTACGTTACGTTGCTAAAAAATTTGTGATAATAGATCAACCTATATCGATCCTTAACCAACTCCCACATAGAAGGAAGTTCTGTTCAATTCAACTGAATGCTGTTTTATTGCCTATTTTTGAGTGTGCTGTCTCATGAGATAAGATAATTCTTTATTGGCAAAAACTGTAGTGTTAGTATTCGCGAGTTGTATGAGTATATATTATTATGATATCTTAGTAAATATGTTAGTAAGTTTTAATTTTTTTTATTTGAATGATTAATTTTAGTGTCTCTCTGGTCCTATAAAATAATATATTAAATTAGAATCAAGAAAGACAATGGGAGCCATGTTAGTTCGCAGTTTTATAAATGATTTACTGGTTCTTACTTACCAACTGAACATTCAGAGAATGGTAATTTTTCCTACAGAAATGTCTTTCCTCATGTTCTGTAGGTCGTACTATGGCTGAAATAACATATAATAGTTAATATATTTGACCTGCACTTATAGGGAGCTACTATAAAGATAGATTATGAATGATGTTTCTTTTCTGTGGCTTACATACCTACATGAGTTCCATCAATACAGCCTATTACACCTGGGATCCCAAACTTTTCATAGAATCTGTAAACAGTAATTTTAACTTTAGAAACATATATATTATGAAACAATAACTTTAGAAAAATGCAAAACTCATTGAACCTTAACTTGTTGCATCACGGGCAGTAACAGTTTCTGGAAATCGTATATATTTATTTCTTATTTCTGTTGTATTTAATGCAGCTGTGACCTCTTTTAATACTGCTGACACTGTTTGTTGAGTAACAAATTGAGCTCTTCCAGTGGGCTTCTGGTAGGACCCATGAGCATATATATTGCTATTAAAACCTGAATTAATATACATGTTGCAATTATGGTATTATGCTAAATGAATATTATGTACTGACATAGTCTTAAGTTTATTGTTACTAACATACTACTGTCTGAAATTGCATTAAGTGAATGCTCGGGTGGTTTCATACAGAAACATTTTTTAATAGACTCGCACAAGCGTCCACTTAATGCAGTTTCAGGCCTAAAATAGCCAAATAGGACAAATTCAACTGTCATGGTGTCTAAAATAAATGTTTGTATTACTTATAACTTTAGTTTATTTCTTTACCTACCAATATGCATAAAGGATGTAGAATTTAGAGAATCAGGCTACATAATAATATTATTTATATAAGTATACCTTTGTTTCAATGGTCAAATCATTGGATTTTCTTGGATTGGTCATGATTATGGGCTCCAGCTCCTCGCACAAACTTTTGACCATGTCCTTGGATAACCTAACAAAACAAAAATTGTGTATATCATTATATGTTTTATCATTAGTGCTCTATAGATCACCCATATCGAAATGTGCGAGTAAGACACTAGCAATATACAAAGAAAATAGATACTCACTAGAATATCTAAAAATCAGCATTCAATGAGATTGAAATCTAGCCTTAGTAAGATTTATTTATTTATATCAATGAATTACAAAGCTGACTTATCAACCAATAAATATCTACTTACAAAGTGATGAGAATACTATATATTATCATCTAAAGCTCAGATTATTGTCACCTAATGTCTGATAGGTTACCTATATTCCTTTATAAATTCCATATCCTCGAGCTCAAACGGGTCATTGATATCCCGAGTTCGACGTCGTTTGTTTCTTCTCTCCGAGCGATTTACGCTCTCTAAATATTCGTGAATTCAAATTCGTCGAACATCAAACAAAGCATGAAATAAAAACGCATGAAAACAAAGTTATCATATATACAAGCAAGTTATTCTCAAAATTAGATGCCCACTTCACAAATTTTTCACACGTTCGTAGGCCGGCTAATTATCCTTAGTTAACTAAAGTGGGACACAAAATAATAATAACAACACTTATGTCGAATAAACAATTTTAACCTTCTTGACGAGAGCTCACACTTAGGTACTTTAAAAACCAAGTAGGTACCTAATTCTGAGAAATGTGCAGAAATGCACACAAAAGCCTAAAACAATGTTGAAAAAGTTGGTACATGAGTAACTTTTTAAAAACTGCTAATTTGACATTACAGACGCGCAAGAAACAGATTTGCTTCTGTCAAATTTAGCGTCATGGTATGAATAGTCCATACAAAAAAAAAGGTGAACGGTTTCTGAACACTATCGTAATTAAGCGCTGCCACAGGCCTGCTAATTCTTGTTCATGGTACGAATAAGCAGGGCAGTTCAAATTCCGTCCTGCTATAAGAGCTCATAGTAAGCCTCCAGGTACTAGTCTAGCCGCTGTCCTGTGATCCTCTTAAAGCTTAAAGCTTAATTTTGTTTTGATTAATGCAGGCGATGCCGCGGTGCACAGCTAGTGTTTTATCATTTTCCAATAATAATAGTATCCCGCGTCTTTCTTGTTGTCTCTGATAGATACACTGATTAAATAATACTATTATGTCATTAGATCTATCTATCTACTTAATTTGTTAATATTTTTATATTCATAGATCAGTAATACGGAATGTACTATTTTAAGACGCCTGCCTCTTTCTTTTTGTAAACGTTTTTATGTATTAGGGCAGGTAGCCGATAGCCCGGCTACGGGCCTTCCGCCCGATCCGGCATTCACACTTGAGAATTGTAAAGCGACACATGACAGCCAAATAAACCTCGAATTAAACCCATACAACGCCTATCTTTCCCACGCCCAATATTCCCGTTCTAAGGTCTTATTATTTCTCAGAAGTGTGATCGATAAATATGTCGAGGCCGTATTTCCAAGGATTAGGAATAAAATCCAGAAAATCTGATGATATTCAGGAAGATATATCAACACGGCGGGAATCGAATTATATTCTATTCTATTCGCTACCCACGGCGTAGAAACCAAAGACTTGCCGACTGAGCTAACAGATATCTGTAGAAACATACAGATAGACTTATTCCATTACTTAACAAAATTGTGCTCTTGGTCGGAATCGAACCCTGTACCCGCGGCGTAGAAACGAAGGCTAACTGTTGTAGTTGTATTGTT
This sequence comes from Lomographa bimaculata, assembly GCA_948107665.1. Classification (NCBI taxonomy): domain Eukaryota; kingdom Metazoa; phylum Arthropoda; class Insecta; order Lepidoptera; family Geometridae; genus Lomographa; species Lomographa bimaculata. The sequence goes on along the minus strand of OX403602.1, from coordinate 3,621,166 downwards.
TTTTTTAGTTTGAGTTTACGTGTTGGATAATTGTTTTTAATCGGAATTTTAAAAAAATAAGGTTTTTTTTTTTTTAATTTTTTGTGTTGCATTGTCGATACCCTACCAGTATATATGTTAATCATGAAATGCTTCCTCGTCATATTTTATTAATATTTCAATACATCGACATTATTACAACAAATGGGGCGGCATAACATCGGCCTTCCGCCCGACCCGGGATAGATAGATAAAATTTTCGATTTATTGTTTTTATTTAATCTTACAATACGAATACAACTACATTCTCTAATTGATAGATTGAAGGGACCTCGTAGTTTTCAGTCGTAAAATGCAGCCTAATTCTTGAACCTAGGTATATAATGGACATTAGACACTAATTCAAATTTGATCCAAATTCGTTCAGAAGGAGGTTAAGATGATTTATAATATCATTGACATGACGGTTGATTTGCCATGTTTTCCACAGGTTTAGATGCCGTTTGTAAAACCGCAAAGAAGATAGTGAATTCTACGTCTCAATGGTTTCATTGCCACCACGAGACGTAAATGGCCCGCCTCATTTACGTCTCGTGGTGGCAATGAGCTTGGCATTTTCTTGGAGCAGAAGTACTCCTTCGTATTTGAGTGCTTCGGGCTCACTGTTTGACTCCATGGAGCGGCTGCGTCTGCCGGCCACTCCATCACCCATATTTATGTCGATGGATCGGAGTGTCAATCATTCACAAGACAAAAACATTTATTGTGCTATTATGCCGAGAAAATCTCCCCCCCTCATCCTCTGGGTCATCTGTAGAGGACGTCTCCGGAGGCCCGTCGTCTAGGCAGGATTGTATAATAAATATAATGATGATGATGATGCTTCCTGGCCGATTTCGGCCTCAGCGACTGTTTTAATTATACGACATATGTTAATCATAAAATGCTTCCTCGTCATATTTGATTAAAATTTTAATATATCGACATAATTAATAGTAGTAATAGACATTAATGACAGTAGATATCTTATTTTACCAAAACCAATATACTAGATGAAAACTAACTGTCAATATTTGATTTAGGGCTAATTTTTAATCCTTAGTCAAGCGGCCGGTTCGTTATATATGTTAATACATTTTTTAATCATTTTCCACACTCACAGTCTTACACTAAGTTCGATTACATGTGTCGTGTGTACCGTAAACATTAACATCACATACACAATCATAACCAAAATCACAAATTTTCCTTTTGGAGAAAACTTGTGTTCCAGTCAAGAATTGAACCCGATACAGCTTAGAAGGCAAACGTTCACCTTACTAAGCCAACGGGCAGTTCAAATATTGTGTTATTCAAGTAGAACAACTATGGATTTCCCGAAATTGTTTACTGACTGACACTTCCGCTTTGTTTTCTTCTTTTACTGCATTTACTGATGAAAAACCTGTCGTAAAAAGTAGTTTGTAATTTCGAACAAACACGTTTTAAACATATTTAGAAGTGTTTAACTAAAACCTACTATGTTTATTTACGGGACATTGGGACCGGGAGCACAGGGCGAAGCAACTCGTGACCAACATGCTGTCAAATATTTTGGACCGAGATTGAGCATTGCCATTGAACGGCAATGTTGCCAGTATTTTGGATACTGACAGCGGTCTATTAAATTAAGTTTATACATATTTAAAACTAGTTATAGTTATTTTTGGTTAGCTTTAATTTATTATTATTAAAGTAAAAGGTTTTATATATATATATATATATATATATATATATATTTATAGTTTGTTTAATTATAACTTCCCTACGTGTAACGTGACTACTCGAGAAATACCTTGATTATTCTTTTGCTTCCCCATCGTCTAGACGCAGTGATAAAGAAAATGTTGCATCTGAGTTAGCCCTAACATATCACACTGTAAAACATAATTTGTCCTACAATAGCATGGATTACTATAAATTGAATAAAATTATAGTTGCAGAGGTGTTAGGTCCATATTCTATACAAAATGTAATAGATGCTATTAATACAAATAATTTGTTTAACTGCTTACAAACAGATGCTTCGAACAAAAAATAATAAAACTGTTTCCATAAGTGAAACTATATTTATGGGCAAAATGGCATTGAAAACATATTATTAGATTTTAATGAAAATAGTAACGAATCTGCTGATGGTCATTAGAGCAATAAAAATTATCTACTTATAATTCTGGGAATCTGTTTATAATATTTATACTTCTGGGTTAAGTGCTGATAATACAAATGCAATTTTTGGTGTCAGTCATTTTTTATTTAAAAATACGTATTTTTTTTAAAAACATGAATAAATAAAATTGTCATGCATAATGAGTGCATATAATATGCGTAAGACATGCCATGAGCTTTTTTACCGACTTCCCAAAAAAGGAAGAGGTACTCAAGTCGATTGTATTTTTTTTATGTGTCTTCATAACTTTTCTCCACGTGAGCCTGTTTCGAAAATTTTTTTTAGTTTCAAAGATGTTGCTTTTTAATTGGTCCCATTTAAATAAGATCAAGATCTGATCAAATTTAAATGGAACCTGTTCTTGAAATATCGTCAATAATGCCTATTTTGTGGACTACTTTGACGATGTTCTCGTTTAACCGACTTCAAAAGTTACATCATAACTTATTTCTAGTACGGTGGGTGAAAAAGTTAGTATTACCGAATTGACTGAGGTCTATCATAGCATCAAGCACCACATTTCATATGTTGCTCAAGATTGCTCCCTAAAAGTGTTAAAACAAGTCATCAACGATTCAGAAATCGTAAAGTATATGACAGACGGACGCACTAAATGTACTGCTATGGTAAACCAAGTTTTATATCCTTATTCAATTAAACTTGTGCAAGAGGATTTAAAAAATGAAGTCTCGTTTTCCGTCGTTACCGATGCTTCTAATAAAGGTAATAGAACATTTTTTCCCATGAAAACTATCGCGATTGTTATTCATTGTTATGGTGCTAACCGGCTCCCAGACGAAGAGCGTCGTAAACGCTCGAAACTGGTCGGAGTATTTCGACACTAGATAACGCGATTAACAGCCGGTTAGTACTATAACATTTTTTCCTGTTACGATTCAATATTTCTCACCAAAAAACTTGGCCTTTTATGAAGACTCATTTGAAGATTCAAGATCAATCAAGGAACATTTATGCCAATTCTTGGATAAATCACAACTCCCATGGAATAGAGTAACAGCCTATGGAGCGGACAATGCATCTGTTAATTTCGGAGTAAATAATTCCGTTTTTCAAAAGTTGATGAAGAAAATAATGAAATAATAGCTGCTCATTGTAATAATCACATAATTTTATAATTGTGCAAAAAATGCTTTGAAGGTAATGCCTGTTGATGATGAAAATGTAGTAATGAAGGTATTTGCATTACCTAAAATGCCTTCACAAAAAAATCACCTTATACAGTTGAATACTTGAACTATTCTTACTTCAAGAATTTTAAGAACATAATTTTTTACAACTCTATAAGACCAGGAAAATTTATGGGAGACCCTAAGGTAAATAAATATTTTTTTAAGCTAAGAACTTGTTCAACCGCCTCTGAATACTAATAGCCAGACTAATTGAAATGCAACAGTAATTTTATAATTTTTTGTCTTTCAAGTGATTTAATCGAAACTTTTTCGAAGTTGGTGAAACAGGCCCTTAATTTTTTTATATATTACTTTATTGGATTAATACGTCAAATACTGTTTTTCTTTCAGGTTACCGACATACGAGCTCTTAAATATGAACCCACTGGAGAGATTTTTTATAAACTAAGATTCTCTGAAGGATATAAATTGCTCAACCAACGAAGGAATGCTCGCATTAACAAAATTCCATTTCAAAATATACCAAATCTATACAACGAACGCAGGAAAATAACTAAAAAAAAATGTTTGGATTTACAACAGTTAAAGACTCAATGCCAAGAGACTACCAAAATTATTATGACAACCTTCCTCATAAAGACTAAAATGTTTACTATAACTAAGACTAAAAGACTAAAGTTTTTCTTATGTTATTAGTTACTACAAGTATTATAATATTATTAGATAATATTAAATGGTGTATATTAATAAATAAACGTTTTTGAAACAACTAATTAAATTTTTTCTTTAAAAATTCTCTTTCGTGCAAACCAGCCAACTCCTAGATTACATATTTACAGATATGTGATCGTCGCATTTCCTGCACGGACCAAACCTGCATTCACAGTATGCCCTGCACGTAAACAGTTCTCGCATAATCTATTATCGCTAACGCATTTTAATTTAGCATCTAAACCATATTTCATCTATTACAATCGTTATTGAGAAACTTTTGACAAGCATACAGTGGATGGTTGTATTGTTTGCAAATTAAAAATGAATTTTTCGCTTGACCGTGCGGCTTATCGGTGGAGACATTGCAGTGAATTTTGTGACTAGCTTTTGTGTTTGTAAATTGCCTTTTGTTACTAGCGCTCGCGTGTAATACTTGCAATGTTTCCAACATATCTGCCCTGTCTTTGAGGAACGTCATTAACGTATCTACCTTCAGAATCGACTTGGAGTCACCAGATTGTTTTAGTGTCGTATTTTTGTACTGTTCCCATTCTCGTTCTGTGATTCTATCTAATTTTGTGACAACGATATAAATCATCAAAGTGTCCCAGCTGTCTATCGGTTCACCTAACAATTTCAAAGCGCGTAAATTCTTCAAAATCGTATCTACAAAATGGCGTAAAAGATCTGGTGCCTCTTTTGTCAAAGCCTGGATGTTAAATAGTGATTTTACATGATTGTGTACAAGCAACCTGCTATTGTCGTACCTACTGAGAAGTAGTTCCCATGCTATTGTGTAGTTAGCAGAGGAGAACTCTAACGAGTCGATTACCAATGCTGCGCTGCCTTTTAGTGAGGACTTGAGGTAGTGGAATTTTTGTATGCTAGTGATGCGATCGGAATTGTGAATAAGCGACCAACCAACGCTCATAAGAACCGTCAAAGGTAGGTATCGCTATCGTAGGTAGTTTTACTGACTTTATGTCGCTACTCGAAGCATTCCTGGAACTTTCATCTTCTTCACTGCCAAGCAGACATCAGCCCTAGCTATAGTACTGTAATAGTTATCTTCGAATAATTCGCGTTGGCTAAGCTGATCATTGAGATCTTCATCTAAAACAGATTCTTCTAGCTGCGTTTGAAGATTATTGATCTCGGTGAATAGACTGGAAGCTCCTTGAATGCGTAGCTTTAAATCTACACGTATTACGTAATCACGTTTGGCAAGTGACAGCCACAGAGTACTTTGTATATACAGAAATAGAGGTCTCTCTCGGCAGGTAAAATAAGCAACCCGATAGTACGCCATCTGTATTCGTTTTACGGAACTACTACACTATCTACCTATAACCATATTATATCATAATATGTATAAGTACCTCTATATATATATATATATATATATATATATATATACAATTTTCTATTTTGGGGATAAAATTGAATAACTAATTGTTAATCATTCATACTGTGAAAAAGAAATAAAACCATGAGTTCATATAATTTTTTATTATAAGTTTATCCCTTATTATAGGCCTTTGAGAACATTTTTAAAATATTTGAGTCTTATAATATCTCGGTACAATAGAACACACACTTATGCCACATTAGTACCCGGAGGAGAAATACTTAACACAACGTAATCAGTAAAAATAATTCACCATCCTAGAAGAACATATATTATACACTAAATTAATATCTACTTTAAAAACTACAGCGAAAACTTTTAATAACCGGCCAGCAATACAAAATCACTCGACACTCAACAGCCATCTTAGTTCAGTGCTGCCACCTGCCAGCCTGTTAAAATCTTTAATTGAAATAAGCGCCATCTTATACCGTTTAATGGAAGTAGCATATTACAATGCTGCAAAATCAAACAGTTATAAACCTTTACTAAGACTAGTATTTGTGTTCAACCTAATTTAGTATGGTGGCAGCTATGTAGTTGCCGTGCAATTTTCAAGAAGATTGAGGAGCCTGGTGACAGCTATGCTGGCTGCGGCACACGCTGCTAAACACTGTGTGATCTGATGGTAGCTCACTGCGTCTCAATTACTGAAACAGTTTTACCGCGAAATTAACACAAGAAAGGACAGGCGTTTGGATAAGATGAATGGCTGGCCGTACCGTTTTCTCAGCAAATAGTATGCGCGCTTCTGGACAGCGATATTGGTCGAATACTTTGGAGAATCCTCGTTTAATCCTTGGAAATTAGCCGTTGACACCATGCGTCCGAGAGGTCATGCGAAGGTCGTGCTTGCGTTGGGTCAGTCGTATATCCGGTTCAAAGGTCCGATTTATGTCTGCGCTGACACCGGGGGTTTTCTCTCGTGGTGTATAAATGAAGAAACATGGATTCTCGTTAGTTAACGTATAATATTAAATTTAATTTTTACAGAGATACGGTTAGCTCAGAAAGATAGATAGATTGTGGTTGACAGCAGATGTCAAAAAAAGGATATTGACATTGACGTTTGACGCGTTGTTCTGATACGCGACACCCATCCATCTTTTATTTCTCAGGACGAATGCCTCGACACAGCTTCATGTGATATTATTACTCAGATTGCAATCATTACATTCAGAAGAAGAAACGCAGTGTCTTCAAACCAAAAAAACGAAAAGAATGTGCAACCCAAAACTGATTTTAAAACAACAACGAGAAAAGCACCCTATCAGACCAACTTGTGGCTGTAAAAAATCATGTATTACTTCCATATGCCAAATAGAAAGAGAAAAAATACACGATCTGTTTTGGGATATGGACCGACAGCGACGTCGCGACTTACAGCGATATCAACGAAGGCAATGCACCCTAAGATACACACTGAATGATATCAAGGTATGCAAAACATTTTTTCTGAATACTTTAGGTTTTACAAATGACGAAGCAGTGCAAGCAGTTTTAAGTAAAGAATCAACTGATTCTGTGATTTCGAAAGTATGTGCAGCACCAGATCCCAGAGGTCGTCATACACCCAGTACCGCTTTCTTCTTTTTACGAAGTGGAAATGGAAAACTTCATTTTACAAATAAACCAGTCTCGTCACACTACCGTATTAGCCATGCACCAAACCGAAAATATTTACCAATAGGAATAAGTTTCACAGGGATGTACAAGGATTTTCAGCAATACTGCCTAGACAAATGTCTCAAAGTTTGTAGTTGGACTCATTTCCATAATAATATAAAAAAAATTAATCTTTCGACGGAACCGCCTCAAGATATTTGCGATAAATGTAGGAATCAATAATGTCAAATGACATGTAAACTGTCAAAAATGACATAATAATAATAGCGTCAATAACCAAGCCGATTCAACGACCGAAACAAAAGAATGAAACAAAGAGAATACAATATATAAACCATAGAGCGTGAAATTTGCTCACGCTGCTACTATTGGCGAAATTGTCTATGCGAATTGGCTCCGGAATTGGGAAATTTACCAATTGATTCGTGCGATGTCATAATTTGAGCAAATATTACTGTTTGAGAAAGTGGATTAAACTAGGGTGAGTTATTTTACAATTATTCATAATAAGTTTATGTATCCAATAGTTTTAATAATTTTCCTAGCAACAATATTAACCTAGAAATGTATGTGTATTATAATATGGACTACCGGCATGTTTTGAATATGGACTAGTGGTCCATATTACAAACAGTCATTTATATTTTAATTTAATTGTTTTAGGATGGCATCTACAAATTCTACAACCAAAGAAAAGACCGGACAGACATGGGATAAAGATGCAATGGCTAATGCAATCAAAGCTATACGAGATAAGCAAATGGATTTTTTAAAAGCATCTAAAACATACAGAGTACCCAAAACTACGCTATAACGATTATCGAAAATGGAAGACCAATCATTTAGCGACGTTACGAACCATAAACTTGGAAGAAAATCGACTTTGCTATTTTGATAAAATCAAGTATCCTGCAACCTGTTGGCAACCCAACATAAACATAACTTTTTTATACCAATATTTTTATATGGGCAACATTTTGCGACCTGTCAATCTCTCTCTTGCACCGCTGGTACGCCGGTGCGGCTGCGCAATCTTGTTTAATATAATTTTACATGAATAATAAGTGTGACACCAAAACCATAGTTTCAATTAAGGAACCCAAATCATGGACAAGTGACGCACATGCTTCGAGCCTACAAGAACAAAGCGCAAGAAACTTTGACGAAGACGCACCAGGCATGGCGCATGGACGACCTTCACACGCCACATCGCAGCAACAGATATTCACAAGTACGTAAAGAAAACAGCAATCGGGACTTCGAGCTAAAAATCAAAAATTCCACGCGAAATACAATCGTGGTACTCATAGATCCTGCAAAGATAAAAAGGCATTTTTTTTCTTCCACCAAATTTGCTGTACGAAACATTCTTCGTGCCACCTTGAAAAAACAGAACAGCGACGAATAGCTAGCGAGCACGAGCAAGCAAAGACCGGAAACGGCCCCCTATTGGCCGCGAATCCGAGCATCCTTGGGACAACCAATCGTGGACCACAGTTCCGCGACGACAGGGAATCACGTGGGCACGCCACGCAATCTACCGACGCGCCGGCGCCGGAATCTGTCTCCAAGCAAGAACGGAAGGAATCAATCAACGCGGGCGACGACGGACGCCATTTTACGTGTTGCGAGTAGATTGCGACGAAACTAGTAGAATTGTTTCCTAAATTTTATTGTAATTGATATAGCATAGTTATTAATAACGTGTTCATATTGTGCAGATTGGGTAAGTGTCTACCTATTTATATTTTAAGTGCACAATGTCTGAGCCTGAGCGATTTAAAAAATTAGTAGCTTCGAGAGGTTATACACTTCTGGACACATCTATTGGCCCACCTTGCATTTTCAGTTTCGTTTGGTCCTAGCTAAAATTTTATATTAGGTCGAGCAAAAAGTTTTTATGTAGTTTTGAACCTGGCACATTCATAATTTCATTCAATAGTCTTTTTTTTAATTTCGAACACAGAATTTAAAGAAACAAAAGACGATTTGGAGCCTGTTTGTTGATATCAATCAATCGAATACTAAGAAAACTTGATTTTATTGGTTTACTTGGATTTAATTCTTGAAAGTGTGATTGATCTCTTTGGTTTTGCAACAAACATTACTTATTCTTAACATTAAGGTGAGGTTCTATCAATAATCTATGGATACTTCGCCTGAAGTCGCCGCCCAAGCTGTGGCACTTATCCAGGCCGGACACAGCCAAAGAAATGTGAGTGCTCAACTTAATTTAAGTCGATCTGCGGTCCGAAATGTTTATCGGAGGTACCTAGAGACTGGTGGCTTTGTTCGTCGCCAAGGAAGGCCACGATTTCGGGTCACAACTGAAAGGCAGGATCGATTCATCGTGATGACGAGCTTGAGAAATCGTTACCTTACCTCCATTGAGATACAAAACCAACATCGCGACTTCCACGGAGTATCTGTGAGCGCTCGAACTGTTCGGAGAAGGTTAAAAGAACGCGATATGGTACCACACAAGCCAGCTAATGGCCCCAAACAAACGCGAGCCCACCGAACAGCGCGCCTTCATTTCGCGCGCACTCATTTAAATTGGACTCAGCAGCATTGGAGCCGTGTACTCTTTTCTGATGAGTCTAAAATTGTGTTACATGGCAATGATGGAAGGAAAAAGGTCTACTGACGTAAGGGAGAGCGTTTCGCACAATGCTGCTTTGAAGAGAGGGTTGCTTATGGCGGTGGCTCATGGACTGTCTGGGGCGGTATATCCGCGAGCGGCAAAACTCAACTTGAGGTTGTTGCGGGACCACGGCTGCCAACATTAAATGCTGAAAGGTACATTCGTGAGTGCTTAGAACCTCACGTGATGCCATACGCGGACTATGTGGGCCCAAATTTCCTTTTTATGCATGATAATGCAAGAGCCCATACGGCCGGCATCGTCAGGGAATATCTTCGGGATGTGAACATTACAGTTATGGACTGGCCAGCCAGAAGCCCAGACATGAACCCCATTGAGCACATGTGGGACGAGCTAAAAAGACGCGTTAGGGCTCGTCAGCCAGTTGCCCAGACGATGCAGGAGTTGAAAACAGCCATAGAAGAGGAATGGGAGATGATCCCTCAAAATTTCATAGAGCGGTTGATAAACTTTATGCCTAATCGTATGAGAGCTGTGGTAGATGCCTATGGAGGCAACACGCGTTATTAAAATAAACGCTTATTTGATAAAACATGTTTTTTATTCAAAAATCTATTGCCTTTATCAAGGCGCATACCCGACTTGTTAGGGGTAGCTCCATGTCGTGTGGTATTCTGAATTCAAATTTAAAACAATACGATCGAAAAAGATGGTAAAATGTATCAGGTTTAAAACTGCATCAATTGTTTTTGCTCGACCTAATATAAAATTTTAGCTAGGACCAAACGAAACTGAAAATGCAAGGTGGGCCAATAGATGTGTCCAGAAGTGTATAAAGGCTTCGTTGACACGCCTTGTAAAACAGTTTTCCGATGAGAAGGAGCGACAAGCCCTATCGACCGGAAATTTAAGTATTCGACGGGATAGAGTTATTTCACTTTTCAGTGAATATGAAACAATAAATAGAGAAATATTAGCCCTCGACTATGACGATAGGGAAGACATAGCCGAAGTCGAAGCCGCCTATTTCAATCTCCTCTCTGTCCTAAATAAGACCATTGGTGATTGTATTTTCTTCTAGCCGGGTTGGTGAAATAACAGGCGCTTGAAGATTTATTCGATTTATTCTCGGGAGATGCGTACAGGTTCTGTGTTTGCGACCCGATCCCGGGCGCGGCAGCCTTATATATGGCCGGTGGGGGGAAAGAAGCGGGATGAGGCGTGTGCCCCCACCTGGCTCACAGAGTATGCACAAATTTGACAGGTGTCAAATATTCTGTCACAGATGTGTTAACATGCTCACGCGCCAGAGATCAGACTACATATAGGTATACATCGATAAGTTAAATTGGCCATACCCTAGAGCATATTCCCTAGGGGTACCTATACTCTAAGGTATGACCGAGTACTACCTGACCTAGTGGTTTCTAAATTTGTTAGCTTTCCTAGTTAAATACCTAACCAGGTAAATGTTTAGGTTAGGGATATAGATAAGTAGTGTAAAACAGAGTACAAGTTCTTATTATCATTAAACCTTTAGTTAACTATTTTATACAATGCAAAGGTTGTGTAATTTTAGGCTAGTCAATTGAATATAATTACTTATTAGATGAGATAGAATATTATTAGGTAGATTATTTATATTGGTAGCGGGCATATAGTATTAAACGCGCGTTTGATGATTCCCTTGGCTGTTCGGATGGTGGCGACTCTGGTGACGTGGTCTTGTCCGTCGTGGTTGAGGATGATTCGTCCAAGTCGCCACTGACAAGGCGGGAGTCGGTCGTCTTTTACGAGTACCATTGTATCCACTGCTAGGCTTGCTCCCTTGGACGCCCTCCATTTGGTGCGCTGCTGCAAGTTTCCAACGTAGTCTTTCGCCCAGCGCCTCCAGAAGTCTTGTTGAATTTGTTGTAGCTGTTGATAATGGTCCAATCTGTGGGTGGGAACATCCTTGTAGTCGTAGTCGGGCAATGACGTCAGAGATCTACCGATCAAGAAGTGAGCTGGTGTTAAGACCGAGAAATCAGTGTCATTGGTAGATAAAGGGTGGAGGGGGCGAGAGTTTAAAATTCCTTCTACTTGAATCAATAAAGTTGAAAATTCCTCATATGTTAACAGAGATTTTCCAATTACTCGCTTTAAGTGGTACTTACAACTACCTATACCGGCTTCGTGCAGGCCGCCCATATGGGGCGTGTATGGAGGCAAAAATTTCCATTCGATGCCCTCGCTTGCACCCCATGCTATGAGCTCATTGGAGTGTCCGTGGATAAATTTATAAAGTTCAGTTAACTCGTTGTTTGCCCCGTGAAAAGTAGTTGAGTTGTCACTTACCAAGGTCCGAAGCTTACCCCTTCGAGCGATGAATCGCCTCAGTGCCGCCAGGAATTTTTGGGATTCAAGTCCTGTAACCAAATCTATGAATATTGCCTTCGAGGCTGCACATACAAACAGAACTATATAACACTTATAGGTCTGGTAGCCACGTCCCGCCTTAGTCCTCAATAAGTAGGGGCCCCCGTAATCGATGCTCGTTTCAAAAAAGGGAGGGGAGGGGGTCACTCGGGAGGTGGGTAGATTTCCCATTATGGGTTTGTACATACCGGGTTTTGCTCGGAAGCAGGTTACACACTTGTGTACTGTGCTCGTGGCCAGAGACTTACCATGTGTAGGCCAGAATCTCTCTCTTATCGTTGACAGCAACAATTGCGGCCCGGCATGTAGTAGCTTTATGTGTTCTGTTTGTAGGATGAGTTGGGTAAGTGTATGTTTGTGATGTAAGAGAACGGGATGTTTTTTATCATAATTATAAGGTGAAAGTGCTAATCGACCTCCTACTCTTATAATCCCCTCATGCAAAAATGGATTTAGGCATAAAATATGAGAAGTTTGTGGTAGGCGTTTATTGTTTTTTAGTATATTGTATTCTGTTGTGAAAGATTCCCTTTGCGCATTTTGAATTAAAATGTGTAATGACTTATTTAGCTCTATTACACTTAGGGGACCTTTAGATTTGTCTCCTTTTAAATTATTTATGAATCTAAGCATAAAAGCAAATACTCTTATGAGCTTTGTGGCATTTGACCACTGCTCATATAGATAAGAAAACAAATTGTTTTCATGCGATACCTTCAGTACATTACAGCGTGTCTCGGTTGTTAGTTCTGTTAATTTTGATTGTGTGTCTTGCTGTTGTTGTAATGGCCATTCATTTTTTGGTTTTGATAGCCATGTGGGGCCATGCCACCACATTTGTGTGTGTGCTAGTCTTTTTGCGGGTAAACCTCTTGTTATAAAGTCTGCTGGGTTTGATTTAGTCCCAGTCCAATGCCAATTTTGAATATCAGTTGATTTCTGTATTTCTTTTACTCGATTAGTTACAAATGTATTTAGTTCCCCGGAGTTTTTTATCCATGACAGTACAACCCTCGAGTCTGACCAGAAGTAAACATTGTTATATTTTCCCCTCAATGCCTTTTTTACTATTATGTATAGGTTTGCTAGTAATGTTGCTGCTCTGAGTTCTAACCTTGGAATAGTTTCCTTTCTAGCAACCCGTGAGCGCGCACACAGTAGTTGTACTTTGACCTCGCCTTGTTTATTTACTGATTTGATATAAAAAGCAGTGCCATATGCGGATATTGAACTATCTGCGAAGGCGTGTAACTCTGTATCTTCGTGTTCCTGAATCACAGCCTGCCTTGGTATTTTTAATGAGTTTAGGCATGCAAGGCTATTGTAATATTCCTTCCACTGCTCGCATGTTGATGCAGGTAATATTTCATCCCAGCTGGATTTTCTTTTCCAGAGCGTCTGGATGAAAGTTTTTGCAAAAATTAAAACAGGGGTCAATAACCCTAGGGGGTCAAAGATTTCTGATGCCATGGATAAAATTTTCCTCTTAGTTAGCTCAATTGGCAAGGGATCTCTTTTCAGTGAATAGGTTATATAATCTTCATGCTTATTCCACACTAAGCCTAGCACTTTCGTGATGTTTTGTGTGGTTGTGTTTGGTTGTGTAGGTGTATCGGTTTTACTCACAGCTCTTTGAACGTCGTTGCAGTTCGATTTCCACTTTCTCAGCTGAAAGCCGGCGCTCTGCAGTATCTTGTCGACTTGCTCAGCTGACTCAATTACCTTCTGCTTGTTGTTTTCAGAAAAGACCAGATCGTCCATGTAGAACGATGAGAGCAGTAAGTAAGCTCCCTCCGGGTAATTCTGCTCGTGCTCCTTGGCTAGCTGGAATAGGCATCGGGTCGCGATATGAGGTGCACACTTTAGTCCAAAGCTTAGGGTAGTTAGAGTGTAGTTTAGTAGGGGTTCATTCGGATTTTCCCTCCACAGTATACATTGTAGGTAATGTTGCGGGGGGGATATATAGATATTTCGGTACTTTTTTTGTATGTCAGCACTGATGACATATTTGCATTCTCGGAATCGCAATAAAATGTCGAATAAATCTTCTTGCATTATTGTTCCTTTGTGTTGAATATCGTTCAATGATTTTTTGGTAGTTGTTCTCATTGAACAATCGATGACTACTCTGATAGGTGTGGTGGGGTTTTGAGAATTTATGACTGCATGGTGTGGTACATAATTGCAGGGCTCAGATCTAGGTAGACCTTTCATCATATGCCCCGCCTGCTCAAATTCGCGCATAAAAAGCACATATTGTTGTTTGAAATTAGGATTTTTTTTAAATTTTGCTTCTAATGTTTTAAATCGGTTGTATACCATATTTTTTGACTGGCCAAGAGTTGACGGGGATTCTTTTAGGGGTAAGCTAACCACAAACTTTCCATCAGAATCTCGAGTGTGGTTTCGAAATACTTCCTCACACTCTTTTATCTCATCATGTGGAGGTTTTGTATGTTTTGCCTCCCCCCAAAAGGATCTCAACTCCTCCGTTTGCACAAAATTGCAACGAGATCGTTTTTCAGGGGTTGATGCTATCAGTATTGAGCCTGAAACAACCCATCCCAATTTGGTGTTCTGTAGTATAGGAAGTCCTTTCCCAGGTCTATATTGACCAGAACACAGAATATCATAAAAAACATCCGCGCCTAGCAATATATCAACTTCACTTGGTTCATAAAAGGAAACGTCGGCTAGTTTGTACTCCACAGGAATCTCAAAACTTCGGATTTTAGCTAAGTTTGGCGTTTGGCTACAAATAGTTGGAACAATAAGGCAAGAAATTTTGTTTGTGTATTTACCTGTTTTCGCTTTAATGGTTAAGTTCGCTGCCTTGTTTATATTAGTTGTGTTCTCGTTAAATCCTAATACTTATTTATTTATTTATTTATTTATTTATTAAAGAAAACATGCCGAGGGTGGGCATTACAGATTTCCAATTCACCCACCCAAGGTTATTCACAAAAAACTTATTAATTAAGAAAATTTGCAACTTAAATTACTTTAACTACATAAAACAAAACACTTATTTATAATTTTATTTCAAAACGAAACAAACATAGTGCTATATCCATAGCCGCACTGTGTAATTCGTTAAGCGAGCAGTTAAATAAATCAAGGGCTTGGTTCCGGTCGAGCATAGCATTGAGCAGGCGCAACGCTCGCGATATTGGTGCAAGCTTGCCTAGTTCACTCCGACATACGGGGTGACTTAACAGTTTGTGCCGACAAGCCCTCAAATATTTATCAGGCACAACCAAAGATATTCGCTCCAAGACTAGCGGGTTGCACAAGCTACCACGTAGAATTTTAGCCACATACTCGATAAGAGAAGCAGTCCGCCTTACTTCAAGAGCGTTGTAGCCTACCATCCCCAGTATGAACTCACTTGGGTATAAATATGGATACCCTACGTAGTACCCATACTGCTTGTGATACAACCACCTCAAAAATTTTTTTTGGATTTTCTCTACCATTTGTACGTATTTAGCCTCGTACGGATTCCAGATAAGTGCATTACTCTCCAATTTACTTCGAACAAAAGCGTTGTATATAGACTTAATTGCTGGAATACTGTCCAAATGTCTCGACTGCCGCAGAACAAAGCCAAGGGTACGGAATGCCTGGGAGCAGATTTTGTTTATATGTTCACTAAATGTCATATCCACACTCATTTGAACTCCCAAATCCCTTACTATCTTCGTTCTTGGGATAATGGCATTATCTAGGTGATAGTGTACGAGCACTGGATCCTTCGATCGTGTAAAAGTTATTACATTGCATTTTTTATCATTAAAAAATAACTTGTTGCGCTTGCTCCATTCCAAAACATTATCTATGTCCTGCTGAAAGAGAAAATTATCGTGGCAGCTACCGATTCTCAAAAACAATTTCAAGTCATCCGCAAATAACAAACAACGAGCAGTGTTGACTGTTTCCGGCAGATCATTAATCAGTAGCAAAAACTGCAATGGCCCCAAATTGCTTCCTTGGCTCACGCCGGAATATGTATAGTAGTGTTGTGATAAGTGACCTTTGTAGTGCACGTATTGCTGGCGGTTGCGTAGATACGCGCTAAAGAAACGAAGCAATTTCGGGGTGAATCCTGCTTTAGAAAGTTTTTGTAAAAGAACATCATTATCCACACTGTCGAAAGCCTTTCTAAAATCAAAGTAAGCAGCATCCACCTGGTCACCAGAATCTACAGCACTCGCAGTATAAGACCAAAAAGAAAGAAGGTTAGAAGTAG
Source organism: Lomographa bimaculata (assembly GCA_948107665.1). Lineage (NCBI taxonomy): Eukaryota > Metazoa > Arthropoda > Insecta > Lepidoptera > Geometridae > Lomographa > Lomographa bimaculata. The sequence continues at coordinate 3,604,807 of OX403602.1, read as the reverse complement.
TTGATCGACCCGTTCTAAAAACCATGCTGAGCGTCTGTTAACTGGGTCTCAACCTGTTTACTGACTCGAGAATGTAAAATAGACTCAAATAATTTACCGAAAACAGACAACACAGCCACCGGTCTATAATCATTTATTTCTGTCCCGGAGCCTTTCGGCACAGGAACGACCCGCGATAATTTCCATGCATCTGGATAGAATTCATGTTCGTAGCATAATTTATATATATGATGTAGTGGTTTGCTAAGTACTGTCCTGCAGTCCTTTGCCAAATAAGAAGGAACGCCATCGGGACCTACTGAGCGCTTTGGCTTAAGTATTTTCAGTGCAACCTTTACATCTTCTTCCAGAATGTCAGATATATCAATACAGTAGCTACCACCACAATTATGTTGCATTGCCCTATCTGAATCCAACTGAGGCGGATTTGGCGAGTACACAGATTGAAAGAACTCCGCAAAGTTATCAGCAGCTTTGTCATCTGGCACTACCTGCCCGTCACGAAACAATTTCTTGGTACTATTTTTAGTTGGTCTTTTGGACGCTACATAACCCCAGAAAGTAGAAGGATCCCGTTTAAAATCTTTCTGCATTCGATCTTTGTAGAGTTCAAAGTCTTCTCTTATATCAAGTTTGACTTTGGCTCTCCATTGCATAAAATCAGCACGGCTAGAGGGAGCGCCAGATGACTTAAAAACACGATGGTAGTGTGCTTTTTTTTTAATATGATTGATCGTGCGCTTCGTATACCACTCTGGATAGATATATCTGGACCGTTTTACCCCGCTGGACATAGCTGGCACAAACGAATTAATACATTTGTTTAAAACACAATAAAAATAGTCTACGGCTTGCTGTGGTTCATCTAACTTATATAGTTCATCCCAACTCATGCTTGCTAAGTTATTGTAAAGTCCACTAAAGTTGGCTTTTTTAAAATTCCAAGCCTGATTCTCCACCGCAGAGGTTTGAAAAGGTACCTCATATTCTATCTTAATCTGTATAGATAGCGGTGGGTGATAACCGTCTGGAGGAACAATCCAATCCTCTTCTCTCTGCACCTGAATTCCCTGACTCAATCCTGTGCTGACCAGTACCAAGTCCAAAATTTGATCATTTTTATTTTTCACTTCATTGACTTGAACGAGCTCACAGTACGTCATTAGATACTCTAACCTAGAATAGACACAACCCCGACATGAAGGCAAGTTAAAATCTCCATTTATTATTATATTATTATAATTTACGCAAACTACTTGTATTGATATCGGCTCAGTAGGTAGTCCGAGCCTTTTGAGTGTTTTCTCGGTGATGAAATTTGATTGAGAACCCGAGCCTAGAAGTGCTCGTAATGTATGCGATTGATTCTCGGAGTCAATCACATTCACTTGAGCGGTAGATAAAATAACCGTTTTGTTCATATTCGATGAGGTTGATTGCATGATATGGTTGTCTCGGCTGGTACCATTAGCATGTTTGTTGGTATATAAGCTCACTGTTTGTTTCGGTTCGGTAGATAGCTGTGGGTCGTATAGGGTTGTCGGTTTAGTTACTGTATTTGGTTCTGCAATATGCAATAATGTATGATGTTTACCTGCACAGAGCTTGCAATTGCTTGCTCGGCAGTTTGGATAGATGTGATTACCTCGTAAACAATTTGTGCAAAGCTGTAGTTTTCTTACTGCATTGAAACGCGCTTTCACATTGAGTGATAAAAACTTTGAACATTGATTAAGATAATGTATTTGTTCACAAAACGGGCATCGATTATTAGAAGGCTGATTCGTTACCTTATTTGGCGTCGAACCTGAAGAGGACGTGGCTACCATTGCTTTCCGGAATGTGCTCGTCCTGGGCTGGTACCCCAGTTGCTCCGGTCCTAGGGACTCCAGTAGGTCCGCCCGTGATCGGATAAAAGATTTGAAGTTCTGCAACGAAGGCAATTCACATGAGTTGGTTCGCTCTTCCCACTTTCTTTGAGTTTGAGGGTCTAACTTTGGTACTATCAAATATATTAATAGAATATCCCAGTTGTCGGTTGATACATTAAGATTATTAAGAGTTCTCAAGTGTCTAGTGATATTGTCTACTAGTTCTCTTAATGCACTCGAGGTTGGAGGTATATTTTCAATCGACAAGAGTGCCTTTAGATGGTAAGTGACAAGCTTCTTAGGGTTATTATACCTTTCACAAAGGAGTTGCCATGCTATTGTGTTGTTTTCCTCGGTAAACTCCAATGAGCTCACCACGTTAAGCGCACTGCCCTTTAAACAGCTACGCAAATATTTAAACTTTTGTATAGGTTTTAAATTCGTTTGATTTATAAGAGCATCGAATGTGTCTCTGAATTCCAACCATTCTGTGAGGCAACCACTGAACACTGGTAGTGCTATCTCTGGATACTTGATAGATTCATCTACATGTTGCTGCACTGCTGTGTTACTCACATCGAGCGATGTATTGGAATCCTTAGCCACAACTTCATTAATAATTCTCTTACATAAAGACACACTTTCGAAATATATATTCTGAAATGATTCTCGCTCTGACAATTGAATTTCTACATCGGTACATAATGTTTCGATTCTGTCTTGGAAGCCCTCAAACACACTGAAAGTGTCCTGTACTTTTTCTAACCTCAATTCGGCATCAATACATAGCTCTGCTGATATTGGAGCGCTTAGTGTACCTAGCCACTTTTTAAATAGAGTTAACTTTCCTTTAACTATGCCACGCTTTCGTTTAAGCTCCTTCAACTCACTCGATTCTATCTTACTATCTATATTTGCGGTGGCCATATTTTTGAATAGGTTATGTAACAATATTAAAATTGAAAGTCAGGTAGAAGGAAATTTAAACTTAGGTTATGAGGTTAGATTTTAATTATACGCGCTAATGGGGGAACTGCGATGGCTTGAAAATGATAGCTCACTTACTTGATAGATAGATACTTAGTTTGATGTTCCCATGTGCCCATGCGCTCGCTCGATCCGCGCTGTTGGTCCGCGTGGTAGCCGAGCCGGGCCCCGCAGCACTCGGTCCACAGGGTGGCTCGTGTTCTTCGCTCGATCACGCGGCGGCCGGTCCGCGTGGTAGCCGAGCCGGGCCCCGCAGCACTCGGTCCACAGGGTGGCTCGTCTTCGTCGCTCGATCACGAGGCGGCCGGTCCGCGTGGTAGCCGGGCCGGGCCCCGCAGCACTCGGTCCACAGGGTGGCTCGTCTTCGTCGCTCGATCACGCGGCGTTCGGTCCACGTGGTCCGCAGGGAAGGTTGCCCGCGGCTGTCGTCGGTCGCTCGGCGTTCCGTCCAGATCAGCGGGCGGCCAGCCACCACGGCCTCGCCTCGCCTCGCTGATTCCTGCTTGCTTCACGACAAATGGTAGCTGCGCACACGCGGTCCCGCGCGCCCGCCACGTTGTTTTGTCGAGACTTCTCGGAGATCGCGAGCTTGACGACTTTTTCTCCTTATGTCGGGGTCACCAAACTGTATTTTCTTCTAGCCGGGTTGGTGAAATAACAGGCGCTTGAAGATTTATTCGATTTATTCTCGGGAGATGCGTACAGGTTCTGTGTTTGCGTTGAATGAAGAAAGAGACCCGATCCCGGGCGCGGCAGCCTTATATATGGCCGGTGGGGGGAAAGAAGCGGGATGAGGCGTGTGCCCCCACCTGGCTCACAGAGTATGCACAAATTTGACAGGTGTCAAATATTCTGTCACAGATGTGTTAACAGTGATCAAGCTCAGGCTCGGACTGACACTTGTAAATCTAATGCAAAACTGCCTGTATTACAAATTAATACCTTTTCGGGAAAATACACCGACTATGTGTCATTTATTGAACTGTTTAAATCAATAATTGACCGAGATGCATCTTTGCACACTATCCAAAAATTACATTATCTTAGAACATTTGTCAAAAATGAGCCATTTGACCTAATTAAACACTTGCCACTTGTGCCACAAAGCTATAACGAGGCCCTCAAGTTGCTTGACGATAGATACCTCAATAAATTTAAAATAATAAATGAACACATAGGGGCTATTTTAGACCTAGAATCAATTTCCAAGCCCTCTGCGCCTCACCTTAGGGAGTTCATTTCAATGATCAAGCAGAGCTTAGCAGCTATAAAAAACTTAGGTGTAGAAATAGGTAGCTGGGATCCAATTCTAATGTGTTTATTTATTCGCAAGCTTGACATGATGACTGCGAGAAATTATGAATTAGAGAGGGACACAGCGGAGCAGCCCCTGGTCACAAACTTCATTGCCTTCCTGGAAAAGAGAGCACTTGCAACGGAAAACACCGAGATGCAGAAACAGGCAAGCGGACACGGGAAGGTAGTCAACAGCATGGTAACAGCCGGCAGATCATCTTGCATCTACTGTAAGTCCTCCGACCATAAAATTTTTCAATGCAAAAGGTTTAAATTGTTGCCCGGTGCAGAACGAATATGGTTTGCAAAAAACGGTAAGTTGTGCAACACTTGCTTGAATACACATTCAGGCAAGTGCAAATTTCATTTTAGGTGTGCAACATGCAAGAAGGAGCATAACACTCTATTACACAGCGAAGACAACAAACCCATCGTAATGTCTGGTAACAGTAAAAGCAGTGGAGTTTTGATACCCACAGCTCGAGTAAAATTATTAGCACACAACGGTCAAGAGATACATGTCAAAACTATTCTGGACTCGGCATCGCAGGTGTCCCTGATAACAAGCAAGGTAGTTAATGTTCTAGGTCTCACCCCCGTACAAGAAAACACAGAAATTATAGGGGTAACAAACACAAAGAATAAAGTGAGATATTCAATCCCACTAAAGATTTACTCACTGAAATCTCCTTATGAAACAACAATTAATTTTCATGTGGTTGATAGCATAACATGCCTTTTGCCTCAGCAAGAAGTAGACCCCTCTACAATCTCTATTCCTGCTAACATTGACCTCGCTGATGACACATACTTCAAACCGTCTCAGATTAACATGTTAATAGGTGCCCACACATTTTTCCAGCTCCTGCTGCCGACGGTGGTGAGCAACACAGCATTGACACAGGTGAAATGCCCGCTGCTATCTCAGCTGCAACTGCAGCCAGACTCCAGAGCGCAGCCTGAGCACCACAACAGCACCGAGCCAAGTACCAGTGAAGAATCACCAAAGTTAATCAACACAAAATTGGGATACATAATAGCAGGTGGATTACCACCTCAGCAAGAGGTAAATAAAATTGTATCCTTGTTATGCTGCACCAAATGCAATTCAGATGTTAACCGCACACTTGAAAAATTTTGGGAGACTGAAAAAGTACCTGAGATCCAAATAGAACATGATTCAGAGCATAGCGTAGCTGAAATAATTTATAAAAATTCAGTAAAATTAGAAAATGGTAAATTTCAAGTTGATCTACCATTAAAGGTCCCGTTATATGATGTGAATCAAACTTTAGGTGATTCATTTCACTTTGCATTATATAGATTTCTAAATTTGGAGAAAAAATTACATAAAGACCATTACTTATTCACTGCTTATCAGGACTTTATAAACAAATATATAACATTGGGACATGCCCATGTCATTGAAGTAAAAGGCTGGGATTTCAAAGAAAAAATTCTTAATTTTCTACCGCACCATGCCGTAATCAATGAAAATAATAAAAGTACACCGGTTCGGGTGGTGTTTGATGGTTCAATGAAAACTAAAAAATCATTGAGCTTAAATGACATTTTACTAAATGGACCTCAGGTACAAAGAGATTTGTTTGACATTATATTGCTATATAGGATAGGAAAACACTTTTTTAGTACAGACATTAAAAAAATGTTTCGAAATGTTTTGGTAAATCCGGAACATACATCGCTACAAACGATTTTGTGGCGCGATAGCCTCGATGAGGAAATAAAATGTATATCCCTTGATACTGTAACATACGGTGTCAGAAGCTCCAATTATCTTGCTACAAGATGCTTGATAGAGCTTGCAAATAGGCATGAATCTAGCTTCATTCATAATAAAAAACTGCATGTATGTTGATGATGTGCTATACTCAGATTCAAACGAGTCGACTCTGGTTGAGGCAAAAAAGCAGCTAATGCAAATGCTTTCAATAGCTAACTTTGAACTTCATAAGTGGTCATCTAACTGCGATTCAATTCTAATTGACATACCCTCAGAGCTTAGACAGTTAGATGATAAAGAATTGCAAAAGGATAATTTCAATATAAATGTGCTTGGATTAAAAGTCGATACAAAGAATGATTGTTTTGTTTTGAAATCTCCTGATAGTCTTACTCCTCATAACTCGCTTACAAAACGAGAAATATTGAGTCAAATATCAAAAATGTTTGATCCGATGGGATATGTCAGCCCCATTATTGTCAAGGCGAAAGTCATTATGCAAAAAATATATCTTGAAAGAATATCATGGAACGATGTACCACGGCAGGAGCTAATAAATGAATGGCTTGAATTTGCTAACAGCTTAGTGGCAATGAAAAACATTCACTTACAAAGGAACATACAGATTCCCACAGATGCAGAGGCGGTTCACCTGGTCGGTTTTGCAGATGCTGCGGGTACTGTAGGCCACGGTGCTTGCATATACCTCAGGGTAATTGAGAACACAGGTAAGATTACAGTTTCCTTGCTCTGTTCGAAGTCTAGGATTAATCCTTGCTCAAAACCATTAACTGTGCCCAAACTTGAGCTTAATGCTAATTTACTGCTTGCAAAACTTATGGCAAAGGTTCATGGAATTATTCAGCTTAAGATAAATATTGATAATGTTTATTTAATGTCAGACTCACAAATCGCTTTGGCATGGATTGACACCAAATTTGAAAAATTGAATGCTTATGTATCGAACAGGGTAAGAGAAATACAGTCATTGACAGGAACTTGGACCTGGTCCTATGTCGGGACACACGATAATCCTGCAGATGCAATAAGCAGAGGAATGAACCCGCAGGAGCTCCGCAATTCAAACATCTGGTGGACAGGACCCGACTTTCTAAAAAACAGGGAGTATGACTTTACTTATAAAAGACAGATGCCTAGTAACCTGCCAGAAGTTAAGAATAAGCAGCCGTGTGCAAGTCAGGTGGTACTCTTGAATACTAAAAATGATGAAATTTCAACCCTTATAGCGAGATATTCAGATATCAACAAAATGATTCGAGTTATTGCCTACATGTTAAGGTTTTATAACAACATAAAGGTTTCTAATCCAAAACTAAAGTCAAACTATTTGACTACCGATGAGCTCCAAAAGGCTTTGTTATTATTAATAAAAAACGAGCAACATATACATTTCAATGACGAAATCAATTCACTGCAAAAAAATAAACACATTACAGGACCCCTAAAGCCTTTGCTACCATTCATGGACTCCCTAGGTATTGTGAGGGTGACAGGTCGTCTTGAAAATGCAAATATACCATTCAATCAAAAGCACCCAATAATATTGCCAAAAAATTCAAGAATAACAGAGCTTATCATTCATCAAGAGCATGTTAGATTGCTTCATGCAGCACCAAGATTATTGCTATCACAGCTTAATCAAAAATATTGGCTTGTTAATGCTATGAGACAAATAAAGAAGGTTACTCACAAGTGCTTAATATGTTTTAAGGTAAAAGCAGCCTGCGCAAAACAACTGATGGGAGTGCTGCCACAACAGAGAGTCACAGCTACGAGAGCTTTCGACGTTGTCGGGGTAGACTTCGCTGGCCCGGTACAAATTAAAAATTCGAGAGTAAGACGGGCAATCCAAACAAAAGGTTACATTTGTGTATTTGTTTGCTTTAAAACAAAAGCTATCCACTTGGAATTATGCTCTAGTATAGATACGGATTGTTTCCTCGCTTGTTTCAAGCGCTTTATATCGCGAAAGGCCCTGCCAAGCCAGGTCTTCTCAGACAATGGTGGCTCTTTTAGGGGTGCAGCCAACCGTCTAGTTGAATTGTACAAGCTAGGTACTTCTGCAGAGCATCAAACTCAGGTCTGTGATTTTGCAGCCAAGCAAGGCATAAAATTTCATTTCACACCCAGTTACTCGCCTGTCTTTGCTGGTCTAGCAGAAGCTGCTGTAAAAAGTATGAAATATCATCTAAAGAGAGCCTTAGGCAAATATGTACTCACCTATGAGCAACTAAACACTGTGCTATGTCAAATAGAAGCCATTTTAAACTCAAGACCACTTGTGCCAATGTCCTCTTCAAACATTGCTGATTTCACTTACCTAACTCCGGCACACTTTCTGGTTGGTGTTCCATTTACCAATTATCCAGAACCAGATATCTCAGATGTTCCTATGAATAGGCTAAAATTTTGGAACCAAGTAGAGAGCATAAAACAATGTTTCTGGAAGGTTTGGCACAAGCACTACTTAAATGTACTCCAATCTCGTCCAAAGTGGCGTGATGTTCTACCAAATGTAAAGGTAGGAATGCTAGTTTTATTAAGAGAGCCTAACTCTCCTTCACTTCATTGGCCCATGGCTCGTGTTACCAAAGTGTTCCCAGGAGATGATGGGAAGGTGCGTGCCCTTGAGGTCACTACACCTAGCGGAAAAATATACAAGAGATCACTCTCAGGAATATGTATATTACCATTAGAAAACTAGATCTATTAGTCATAAAATTATCATAATAAGATTTTTTCGTGTCACAGTAATAAAATTAGTTTAATCTAGATTTAAGACAAACAAAATGTAACTTAAAGGTACTGTAATTGAAAAAACTCAGATAATGATAATATGCTTTTCTATTCAAGGAAACTTCTGTAACTTCTTAATTTAAGTTTAATATTTATTATTTCATAAGCTTGTAAGAATACCTTTTTATTTATAATTACATTTTATAATTGGTATTTGCAAGGTCATAAGTTATTTAGAAACTATAACTACCTTTATTAATAGATATGTACCAGATTAGAAATTACATAGTATATATAACTGATAATGTAAATGGATTACCCTAATTCATCTTGAGATGTAATATAAGTGTAATTGTATAAATGCTTAAAATAATATATATATAATTGTAATACTTCGAGGGGCCGCAACATGTTGGCAACCCAACATAAACATAACTTTTTTATACCAATATTTTTATATGGGCAACATTTTGCGACCTGTCAATCTCTCTCTTGCACCGCTGGTACGCCGGTGCGGCTGCGCAATCTTGTTTAATATAATTTTACATGAATAATAAGTGTGACACCAAAACCATAGTTTCAATTAAGGAACCCAAATCATGGACAAGTGACGCACACAACCAATGTTTATAACGTTGATGAAACTGGTATTTCAGTGGTGCCATCAAAAATGCCGGAGATACTAGCTCTCAAGGGCAAAAAACAAATAGGAACCGTTCTTAATTCCGCCTCTCATTATTTTCCAAGGAAAATATTTGTGGAACGAGTGGTTATATAAAAATGAAAATGTCAAAACAGCATATGCTGTAAGTAAAAAAGGCTGGATGGAGACCAGTATCTTGGAAAATATTTAAAAGATGTTTTTGTCCCTGCGATCGGGAGCAAGAGGCCAGTTCTTCTAATATACGATGGACATTCGACTCATTAAGATTTGAGCGTAATTGGGTATGCAATATCTGAAGGCATCACAATCCTTAAACTGCCACCCCATTCTTATGACGTGTTGCAGCCTTTATATTGCAGCGTCATGAAGCCCATGAAGGATAGGTGGGACCAGGTACTTATAAAATGGCAAAGAATGCATGTTGGCTTCAAATTGCCCAAAAGTTAATTTGCTAGAATTCTAACTGGAGGACTTATCTCAAATGGATTTAAAAAGACTGGCATTTATCCGGTTAATTGAAATATGATTGGAAAAGAAAATTTTGATTCCCTATCATGGCAAAATGGGAGAACTATATGCAATCGAAGCATGAAATTATATGCGCTGAAAATATTTCTGCAAACGATGATGATACTATGGAATATAATAAGATCTGAAAAATTCCGTAATTGACACAATTAAAAAAATTCAGAGTCTTGGAAATTTAGGACTCAAAATTTTCAACCAAAGCATAGCTCAGAGCCAGGCACGGCAGTATTTGCAAAGATATAGCCAGAACAGTCGAAAATCCTAAAATGACGATAAAAAAGCTTGAAAATAAGCAAAAAGGTACTAATGACAAGAATGATGGACCATCTGAATGGGAAAAAATATCAAATTCTAATGGGAATATTTAAAAGGCATTAGTTGTGACCAAGGGTCTGAGCCAAAAACATAATCTTCTACTCAGGTAATTGTTGAGGTCAGAATAAAAATAAGTTTATCGCAACCTTGTATATGTACGCTGTATACTTGTTAAATATTGACAGTATAACGAACAAATTTCTGATTCGAGGCCACATTCAGAATGAAGCAGATAACACTATCTGCTATCACTATCTGCTGTGCACACGCACAGCCTCATAGAAAAGGAAGTGAAAAAGAATCTCAGATCTGGTCCGATATATACCCCGGACCAGTACATAACCTTGATCAAGAGCGCAAAAAAAGTAGCTCCAGCCCGGCTATTAGTGTACACGAAATGACTTTCGATTCATTCGTGAATCTTAAAGTATTGCAGGAGGAATGGGGGTATAATTATAATACCAACACTAACAGGCAAAACGTAAACTGGAACGATATTAATCAGTTAAAGATCACTAAAGAAGATCCGTTCACATTTTACTACAAAACGTCTTAAAAAGATGAAGAATATATCGGTCGAACTTGCAAAACTTTAAACCCGATTTTACAACAAAAACATTTTTTTAGTTAATTCGGTTTAATATTAAAGGTGCGACATGTTTACAGAACAATCCAAGCCTATTGACATATTCCTCAAATTCTTCCCGAAAAGTATCTTGGAATACATTGTTTAATGCACCAATTCACGCATTGATAAAGCGAGATCCCAGGTTGGTGATAGAGATGCCAGAGCCCGAAAAAGAAGTTATATGTCAGCCACTGACAGAGGCGAAATAATGATAGTTCTAGGCTGTACTCTTATTATGGGATACAACCAGCTACCTTCATTTTCTGATTACTGGTCATCTAAACCATCCCTGGGTAACTCGGTAATAAGAGCAGCAATCAGTCGTGATAGATGCAAATTTCTTCTTGAAAAACTATACTTAGCTAATCCTGAAAAACCTGCAGATGCATCCAAAGTATATTACTTAGAGGACGTGCTAAACTGTTTGAAAATAACTTTCATAAAGAACAGAGAGGACAGCTGCGTACAGAGCATAGACGAATCTATGACAAAGTTCAAACGGCGCTCGGTATTATAACAGTATTTGCCGATGAAACCAACAAAAAGGGGCGTTAAAATGTGGGTACGAGCTGATGCCAAACTTGGATATGCCTACGATATGAATATACTGGCAGAGATCCTATAACAGAGCCTCGCAACAAAATCAAGATATGACACTTGGAGAGAATGTGATCCGAACTTTCGACTTCAACCATAAGAAACCCAGATAAAACAGTTTGTTTTGACGGATTCTTTACAAGTGTGGCCTTGAAGAATACTCTGGAGTTTCCTTGCGTTGGAACGTGCAATATCTCACGTAAAAATAAGCCAAAAATTTGCCCAGGAATAAAACTGAAACAAGGTGATATGCTATTTGTTGAGAATGGTCATGGAACAATTGCCGTTAGATGGCAGGATACCAAGGACGTTGTGTTGATGAGTAACTGTCACGGACCAGAAAAAACCGAAATCAGACGTAAGATGAAGACCGGTGCCGAGGTTCCAATCCCAGCACCAAAAATGTTCGCGAGTTATTCCGGTCGGATCCCCTATATCTGATACCCTGGGGGATCCGTCTTATTTTATAATATTTTCTATTCCGGTCTGCAGCCGAATTCTGTAAGTCTACTTAGTTGGTGAGCGTCACGCCCATAGACAAATATCAGCTGTTTTAACCCACAGACTAAATAGAAATTAAAACCACCGAAGGAAGGCCAGCTGTTTTGGTCCACGGACAAAATAGCAATAAAAGTCACCGAAAAATTACGTTTCATTTCACCTATTACGTTTCTTTTCAACCTATTTGTGGAATCGACTTCCTAAAAGTAATTGTTGAACTCCTTGGAAATAAATACCTTTTGATAAATAAGAACCGACTGAATTTATTAAAAATAATACAAATAAAATAAACATACGAGACAGTTCTTCTCTCGAAATATTTAAAAGAAGAGTGAAAAACCACTATAGAAGTAAAGTTTAAACTTGTATAATGTCGGTGCGCCTGCCAAAACCGTTATGTGCATTTTATTGTTTTTTTTTTCGCTAGATGGCGTTAAAATCGTATTGCGCATCGACTACAAAAACAACTTTGTGTTATTTCCCTCTAGAAACCGATTTGACAAAATCTATATATGCACTTCATTTTCATTTCTGGCAATAAAAAATTGGTTAATGTTCACATCAAAAGTTTTTAATCATCATTTTGCACATGTCAGAATTGGTTGTCAGAATGTCACATAGACGGTTTGACAGTTTGTATTTTAACGGTTTGTGCTTTATGCGTTTTAACTTTGTGAATGCGTAGAAAATGAGGCACAGGTGAGTAAATTTTGTACAGTAACATTGCTCTTCTCATGTTTTTATTGAAAATTAGTAGTACCCGATTATATTGCCTCAATATTCAGAGTATTCATGCTTAACCTAAAAATAAGTTTCAGTTTTATTGTTATTTAAGACTCGTTTTTAAACGTTAAGTTTTTTGTTGTTGCAATTGCAATTGTTTAAGAGTTTCGTCGGGCGAATAGCTTGGAACATGTATGAGGTGATAATGATTAGGTACTTAAATTAGATTTACAGATGGTTAGTGTTGCTTTATTGGTTTTTTTCTCTGTTTAAGGTGAGCATAACTAAAGCTTGTGATTACTTTCTCATATTCCTGAGTGCTGAAAAATAATGACGTCCCGAAGTAATTGGCGAGGGAAACTTCTCGTTGACATGAGCACAGGAAAAGTTTCTATTGAAAACTCAGGGCAAGGTACATCAGACCCTTTCATATCTACTAGCTACGATCCAACAGCAGCAATTCAACACCATCACGAAGAACTGCCACCCGAGCCTTCTGCTACAGAGTTTGTAGAAAATGGCGATAAGGCCATGACCACACCTGCGTTAGTTGATTGCTTCGATATGATCACACCGACACTCGATTTTGCTGCAGACCCTATTAATTATGCAGATAATAATATGACTATGCTATCTGACGAGATTTTTGTAACAGGACCTAATGAGAACCAGAATGCTTCGTACTGCGAAGGAGTGGAACTCATTGCCTTCGTCTTTGTTCCCCGAACGGTACAATTTGGGAGTCTTCAAGTCAAGAGTGAATAGGTACCTTCTAGGCAAGCATGCTACATCTTCGGCCACATCATCACTTTCCATCAGGTGAGATAGTGGTCAAATGCTTGCCTATCAGGCATAAAAAAAAAATGCATCCGATCCTTCCAGTGCTACCTTAACAGTACATCATGAGTCTGAGCTCAACTCTCAGCCGTTGCCGATGGAGATTGCAGACTTAGGGCGCACAGATATAGAAATAATTGGTCATAAATCAGACTCTTACTTAGATGAAGTTACTGGAGAATTTGTACGCCGAAATGCAGTAGAGCTTGGGACTGGACACTGTATTTTAGATGAGCAAACTGGAGAGTTAATTGAAATTGATGAGGGACCAGACGAAAACCACAATGAGTTCGATATGAATTAAATACACGACAACAAAAGAAATAGGGACTTTAATAAGAAGCAAAGAGTTAAAGGAAAGCCATACATGGGAAGAAAAATAGAAGTTGATACTGAAAATTGTAAAAAGACACTCGGCTATACTGCGAAAAACCAGAAAGATATGAAGACTAAAACCTGTACCCATAGCGCTACTGAATCAAAGTCATCCAGGACTTTTTATGTGGAGCTTTAAGTGAAGAACAAAGAGAAGCTACTTTTCGATATTACTGGAGCTTAGATACGTGGGATGCTAAAAAGGCTTACCTTAAAAACTTGGTTCGACTTCGTCCCTTTAAGAGAAGACTTAAAGCTACGCAATTGCTACGCATATGTACGCTGACGACCTTCAATTATACTGCGCTGCACCAGCTGAAGATCTCAATACTGCTATTTCTTCCCTTAATTCTGATCTTTCACGTCTCTTATCATGGTCTCACAGCTATGGTATTTCTGTAAACCTAAATAAATGTCAGGCAATAATCGTAGGTAGTTCGCGGCAGCTTATTAAAATTGACCAGTCTAATCTTCCTTCACTGTCTTATAATGGACACATTATTCCCTTTTCTTCTACTGTGAAAAACCTTGGTATTATTATAGACTCTAATCTTGGTTGGTCTGAGCATATTAAAGATATCTCCCGCAAGTTTTTTGCATCATTTCACTCAATCGTTCGGTTAAAAAATTTCCTTCCACTTTCTACCAAAATTTCTCTAGTAAATGCTCTTCTTTTGCCAATCCTTGATTACGCTGATGTATGCATGATTGATCTTAATGTTGATCTTCTTAACAAGTTGGATCGCCTTCTCAATACTTGCATTAGGTTTATTTTCGGTCTTCGGAAGTATGATCATATTTCGGAATATCGGAGAAAACTAAAGTGGCTGCCAATCCGTGAGCGAAGGAACGTAAGGATCCTCTGCATGCTATACTCGGTCCTAAACGACCCAAACACCCCCATCTACCTTAAAGATGCCTGCCAATTTCTGAGCGATACTCATGAGCGTGACCTTCGGTCTGCCTCTAACTTACTTCTTGCTGTTCCCCAACATTCCAGTTCTTTTCTTGACAATTCTTTTTCTGTTGTTGCTGTCAGACTCTGGAATGAATTGCCAGCTGACATAAAAAAGGTTACCACCAAAGTTACCTTTAAGCGGCAAACTCAAGCCCATTTCTTTAAAACGCTCCACTCTTAATGGTATCATCATCACTATAATAACATAATGTTTTGTGTTTAGTTCGTTTACTATGTTGTCGTCATAAGATACTTACTAAGTATATACAGTTTTTGTATTTATGTATGTGTATTGTACTTTTTATCTTATATTTTATTTTTGTACGATAATATTATATATTTATATTTTGGTATATTTGTTGTATGTTATGTGTATATATATGTTGGTATATTTTAAATCATAAATAATAGATATTAACCCCTTATACTGCACTACCACGAATTTTTCTGCACCTTTTCGGTTGACTGGCAGAAAATGCTGTATTAGCATTAAGTCCTCCGTGTACATATGTATTGTGCAAAAGAATAAATAAATAAATAAATTGCAAAAATCCACAAATTCTATTAAAGAGCAAGGATTTGATTGTTTTTTGCCTAACGAAAACAATGAACTAATACGAGTTTGCAAAAGTTTTATGCTAAAAACGCTCGTTATGACAAATGATACGTTAAATACATGTATAAAGCAATTGCATCAATCCAAATCAGGCTCATCTTCTACTGAAAATAAACCAAGAAATCCTTCCTCTAAATCGGCTTCTGTGAGAGAATGGTTGGGTTTATTGCCAAAAGTGCCTAGTCATTACTGCAGGGCGAGCACATCGCGCATCTATGTTGAGGACTCATTTAGAAACAAGACACACATGTTTGAAGTGTACAAGAAGTGGAACCAAGAAAATGAGAGGGAAATAGCAAAGCGCAAACTATTTACATCAATTTTGGAAGCTGAAAAAGTATCTATATTTAAGCCAAGAAAGGATCAGTGTGATACATGTACCTCATTCAAAGAAGGAAATTTAACGCTAGATGAATATGAAGTACATCCAGCTAAGAAAGTAGAAGCATATGAAGCTAAGAAGAATGCACAGTCCTTATGTTCATCTGAAGTATTAGTTGTAACCATGGATGTTCAAAGCGTGCTACTTTCACCAAAACTTCAGGTGTCTGTGCAGTACTATAAGCAAAAACTGCAAATACATAATTACACGTTGTATTGTAGCAACGATAAAGACGTCCATTTATATGTGTGGCACGAAGGCGATGGAGGAGTCTTCATCCTTACTAAACCTTTCCGCAAATAAAAATATAGAGATTGAGCAGCTAATACTAGAGAAAGGACACACAATGATGCAGGTGGATAGCGTGCACTCGACGTTAGAACACCTATTTAAGCCACCAATTTATTCACCTAATGACTACATCAATCTCATGGCATAAGCCCGACCAACAAAACCTTATGTAGTTCTTCACTTAGAATACAAGTTTTTCAATAACTATGAACGTACATGTCAGCTTGATTCGATACGACCTGGGAAAAAGGCTGGGGACCCTGTAGTAACAGATATCAGAGGATTGCTGTATAAAGATGGAGAGATCTTTTTTAAATTACGCCATCCAGATGAATGGCAAATTTTACCTCACAGAAGAATGCGAACAATTCCAAACCTCACTGCTCTTTACAACACACATAGAAGAATAGACAAGGCAGAATATGAGAGCTTACAGTCATTCAAAAACTACATCACCTAGTGGTGATGTAGTTTTTTCTTTTACGACAACCTCAAACATAACTAAAATAAGTAATGAATCCTAATAATGCTAATAAGTTTTCAAATCTGAAGACTGATTTCTAAATTGATAGGCCTAAGTATAATGCCATTCCAAAACTTGTTGATTGATTTATAAAAAAATATTATTACTAATGTAAGAAAGTAAAGGTAGATACAACGTGTGATTTTGTAACTTTATAATAATAATTATTATTATATAATTTGTTGATGATTAACACCAGTATTGATGGCTAAAGGAGACTGTTTAAAATTCTATTAATTCTAAGCATACTTTTAAAGAAAAACTTTGTGAGAATTGTTAAAGCTCAATAACCATTACCTACATTATATTATTTTTTTGTTACCTGTGTGCCTTAGTAAAGTTTATTGCAATACTTATTTACTTCGCATTTTATTTATTTCGAAGGTACTTATTTTGAAGGGGTGGAGATAAACATTTTCCACCTGTTATCCATGAAACTAAGGTTGAATGAATAATTATTTTTTTGATTTTAGTTTCCTCTTTGGTATGCACTTAGAAGAATTAAATTAATCCAATTGAGTTCCTCAACAAATCTGACATGTGTACATTTTTCACTTGTAAGAAATGGTGCTTACAAGACAATTCCATGTGCACCAAAATGCCTAAAACAAATATTGTGGATGAATAGTAGATTTTATCATTTTCATTTTTATCTCACCTGATACATAATATTTTTTGTCACCATGCTGCATTTTTAATTAATTGATAAGGCCATCAATCTTTAAATAAAACAGTTTATTGTATCCCCTGAAAACTTGACTAAAAACACATAGAGGTTTTGGCAAGCCCAACGACGTATTATATTATATGTAATATTTATATATAGGAGATATTTATTGATATTTTTACTTATTCTTACCTTATTATATTTATCTATTTATATTTTAAATCTCCTCTATTATTATAAAAAAAAATGTATATTTTTAACATATCATTAGTGCCTTGTATTGTTATCATATTTCTAAGTACACAACAACCTACTCGCTTCTATAAATAACATCCTACTTAACGGTTTGCTGGAAGAAAACTCTGTGAAGGGTTAAGCTCGCCTTTGTATATCTTTTGTTATGGCCTTTGTTTATCAATGTGTGAACAATAAAAGATATGAGAAATAATCAATAATTAAAAAAACCATTATATACGAGGCATGCCTTTTAAGTTCTGTCGTTTCCATATTTCCCGGCAATTTTGAATTTGGAACTGTTCTATATTCGAATGTGTTTAAATTTTGAGTCTCAAAACTTGAAAGTATTAGGATTAATGCTATTGTTTAGTCACAGCGTCGATTGGAATCTGTCAGGCTACGTACGAAAATGAATCTTTCTAAGGAAAATGTTCGTGCAATAATTTTCTACAACTTTAGAAGGGGCCTGACACGGCTTTAGTGTTTTGAAGAGCTAACATCTTGTGTTCAGCGATGAAGCCCCATGTTTGCGGACTGTCGAACGCTGGTATTTAGAATTCCAGCGTGGACCTACTAGTGTGAGTGACAAATCTCGCGAAGGACGCCCAAAATCCGCCTTTACTGAAGATAACATCATTGCTGTGAGACAACTAATTCTCGAAGATCGTCATGTGACGTATCGAGAGATAGAGGCTCTATTAGGCATCTCAGGGACAACCATTCAGAAGATCTTGCATGACGCGCTTGGTGTGAGAAAGCTAGTTTGCCGTTGGATACCGCATCTGCTTTCCGACGATCACAAGGCGGCCCGCGTCAGATGGTGTAAGAAAACTCTGCAAAGGTTCAACCGAGGAGAGTCAAATAACGTCTACGACATCATCAGTGGTGACGAATCTTGGATCTATGCCTACGATCCTGATTCCAAACAACGATCTACAATCTGGGTCTTTCAAGACGAGCCAAAGCCGACTAAAGTTGTTCGTTCTTAAAGCACTTCAAAGAAGATGGTGGCCACGTTCGTTGGAAAACCCGGCCATGTTGCGACTATTGCACTTGAAGATCGTAGAACGGTTAACGCAGTTAACACAGTTTGTTTACCAAAGTCATCGCCGAACTTCGAAAATTTAACTCAAAGCGACGCATCATCCTGCACCACGACAACGCAAGCTCAAACAGCGCTCGTCAAACGATTGAGTATTTGAAGCAGGAAAAAGTAGAAATTCTTGACCATCCTCCATATAGTCCTGACCCAAGCCCTAACGATTTCTTTATATTTCCTAAAATTAAGAAAAGTCTTCGTGGTCAAAGGTTCCAGTCCGGTGAAGAAGCAGTCGACGCTTTCAAGTCAGCCATTTTGAACACCCCCACTTTAGAGTGGAATAAATGTTATAATAACTGGTTAAAATCAATTGTCATCCTACTATATATATATATATATATATATATTGTTATGGATCGAAAAGTAGTTTGATTTTTAAAAAATAAATCACACGCAAATCTACCCGAAATATATTTAACAAGAAAACAAAACAATATACCACTTCTAATACAATGATTCAAACTATTAACTAAATCATTAAACTCTAACAGTTATCTAAATCCTTAAACTACCCTATTTTTAACTACAACATTAACCGAAACGTCCGACGCGTCCGAACGCCACGCACAAAGTGAAACCGAGGCTCAACGAGCGATCGCTTTTATAGTGCCGTGCTAGTTCCTGGTCTGGGGGAACTTAGATTCGATAATACGGCCGTTCCTGATGGCGAGGCGTCCTCGACCGCTTCATCACTCAGCAGCGGCATGTCTATTCCAGCTACATCAGAGTTGGCGTCAACAAGTTCACCCTCTGCAATATAGAAATCACATATAAGCGTTAATGTTCTAAAACCTAAGGTTTTGGAAAAGCGATTAAAAATGAAAATTTGGAATTCTCACTACAGGCGCAAGCGTGCACTCTTACACCGGCAGCGAGAATGAGTCAAAAATGTTTTAAAAGTAAAATGAATGGATAGCGTGCAGATGCCTCAAACTGCGCAATTTAAGGCACCCGCACGGTGGTATTATGTTAGCTCGTATATGAAACGTCTAACACAGTAGCGCGTTTTGTCGTCAATATTCACCGATACAGGTAATGAACACTGCCGACACAACACAGCCACACAGTAGGGAAGTAAAATCCGGCCGAATCCACCTCTACCATACTGCTCTAAAGAAATGGGAAGTAAAGCACCGAGGTGCCCACCTCAACCTCAGAAATGGGAAGTAAAGCACATAAGTGCCCACCTTAACCTTAGAATTGGGAAGTAAAGCACAGAAATGCCCACCTCGACCTCAAAAATGGGAAGTAAAGCACAAAAATGCCCACCTCGACCTCAAAAATGGGAAGTAAAGCACACAAGTGCCCACCTCAACCTACACGTACCAGTCTCAAAGAAAGCGCTGCACGTGTCCGGGGTCCACTCGCCGCGCCACAACACCATATGTTGGGCCGCCGCCTGGGTCTTTTTGCCGTAAGACCCGGCGAGGAGTTCCAGCTCATAGCGGTGATGTGGAAGCGTTTGTAAAACCTTGTAAGGGCCGCGCATCCCGGAGTCGAGTTTGCCTGTTGACTGCGCCGTCTTGTTGACGAACACAAAGTCACCCACAGCAAACGTTGCGGGCTGCCGCCGACGTTCATTGACCCGCTCGTCTTGTCGCCGTTGATTGGCCGAAAGTAATTCGGATGCTTACTGTCGACTGAGGGTTAGTAAGGCTTCACGATTGAGGTTAGCATCATCTAATGCAACATCGCGCACCAGAGCTCTGATGACTGGAGTAGCTGCCTCTATGCCAACCAGAAGCTGAAGTGGTGAGGTCTGCGTGGTCGCTTGTTTTGTGATGTTTAGAGTGAGCTGTGCTTTCCACAGCACATCAGACCATTGGGATCCTTTGCTGCCGACCTCGACGCGTAGCAAATTAAGAACGGATCTGCAGTAGCGCTCAGCCTGGCCGTTCTCGCGATGCATTCCCGGAGTTATAAAATGTATCGAAGAACCTAGTTCACTAACACAGTTTTTAAATACAGCACTCTCGAACATTCTACCCCGATCACAAACAATAGTAGTTGGCGTACCAAACAGTGACACGACATTTGAGAATACTCGTTTCAATTCTTCAGAATCTTGTCTATACATTGAATATAGTAAACAATATTTAGAAAATGCGTCTACAACAATTTGTATGTATTTGTAACCATTAGATTCAGGCAAAGGGCCTAGTACATCAGTATGAATAACTGAGAATGGGTTTTCGGGCTTAGTCCAAGATTCAATTGGTTGTGGAGGACCCGAAGGTACCTTCTTGTGCGATAAACAGATAAGGCAATGACCGATATATTTTCTGACAAATTGGCGTAAACCCGGAAACCAAAAATTTCGCAATATAAGATCAGTAGTCCTATCAACACCTATATGACTATGCTCATCATGAAATAATCTTAACAAGCTAAGTCTATGTCCTTTAGGTACAAAACACAATAGACGCGAGTCAGCACCAGTTGAAGAGTTTTTATAATACAACAAGTCATTTTTGATTTCGTATCTACAAGGATCAAGTAAACCGTCCCTTAACTTACTCATTAAGTCCTGTGTCTCCTCATCAGCAGTCTGAGCAACTTTTGCCCAGTTATTAGGGTTGCGAATATGCGATACCGCGACAGGAGGATGGCGGCTCAAGAAGTCTGCGTGTTGCATAAGAACACCTTTCCTATATTCGATTGTAAATTGGAAATCTTGTAGGTAAACCCACCAGCGCGCGACCCGAGGCACCAAGTCCTTCTTTTTTTCGGTAAGCTTTAGCGAGTTACAATCAGTAACGATTTTAAAGTTAATTCCAATTAAATAATGCCGAAAATGTTGAAGTGCTCGAACTACCGCTAAAGTCTCTAATTCGTAACTATGATACCTCGACTCTGCGCCTCGAGTGGATCTACTAAAATAACCAACTACCCTCTTCTTCTTACCGGCATGCTCCTGCAGCAGAATCGCGCCAAGTCCCACAGCGCTGGCGTCGGTGTGCAGCTCTGTAGGTAACTCTGGGTCAAAAATCGCTAAAACTGGTTCGGTAGTTAGACACTGCAAGATGTATTCGCGAGAAGCATCTTGTTCAGCACTCCATTCAAACGGTATACCTTTTCTGAGAAGTTTAGCAATGCATGCAGTTTTGGAGGAATATCCGGCAATGTACCGCCGAAAATATCCCGCCAATCCCAAAAACTGACGGACTTCTCTCACGTTCGTTGGTTTTGGGGATTTAATAAGAGCCTCAACTTTACCTGAGCTCGGTCGTACCTGGCCTCGTCCAATTAGTCTCCCCAGGTACTCAACTTCGGTAGCTAAAAAGGTGCACTTCTTAAGATTAACGGAAAATCCAGCAGCGGCTAGCGTCCGTAAGACTTCTCGCAAAGTATCGAGCCCCTCAGAAATCGTATTGGACGGGATAAGGACGTCGTCAATATATGTCATGACCTTACCAGCGTCTATGAGAGGCTTCAGCGTCTTTGATATAACCCTCTGATATACAATGGGAGCATTGGCAAGTCCGTAAGGCATTTTGAGGTACTCAAAGTGCCCATCGGGTGTGACAAAGGCCGTTTTACTGATGGAAGCATCATCCTTTAAAGGCACCTGGTGAAACCCAGTTGCCATATCAAGGCTAGTGAAAAATGTGTATTTACCAAGTTTGTCGATGTGGTCGTCTATCCGCGGTAAAGGGTATCTCTCTTTAACAGTTATAGAATTGAGCGCGCGATAATCAACACACATCCGGTCACTACCATCCTTTTTCTTAACTAGAATAATAGGACTCGCGTACTCTGATTGTGACTCGCGTATGATGCCCTTTGCGAGTAAATCATTAATGATACCGCGAACCCTATTTTTTTCGTCTATGGAGAGCCTATATGGTCGTTGATTTATAGGAGCATCGGATTTTAACTTAATCTCCATGGAACCCGTATTTACTGTGGTTGTTGCCGTTCCGCTAATAAAAGAATCCGAATATTCGGCTATGAGATCTAGCAATAGCTTTTTCTCTTCGCCTAACAAAGGTGTTTTTATGTCATGAACTTCCACAGTAGATACGTGTTCCACTTGTGGCACGTCTGATCTAGTTAATCGTTGTTCATCGTTTGTCCTAATATAAGTAAGCCCTTCGCGGTTTAAAACGTCTGTACCAATCAAGATAGGGGCACTAATGCACTCAGTCGGAACTACATATAAGTCTACTGCTAATGAGACTTCGGGCAACTCGACCACAGTTGTAACAAAGGAGGTAGATTGAATCTCCTGACTACCTATACCTCGCATAACTCGATAACACGGTTTTCTATTTAAATCAAAGTGTTTGAGAACCGATTCTGAAATCAGGGAAATATCTGAGCCACTATCTATCAAAATATCAACTGGTACCTTCTGAACTACCGCCGGCATCACGTTTGCACGTTCGGGTTCGAGTCTGAGCAAAAATTTACTTCGGTAACACTGCGCTTATTGGAAGCGTCCGCCCGCTGCTTTTGGAAACAAATGTCCACAGTGTGCCCTGAACGCTTGCAAAAAGAGCAATGTTTTACAGGCCTGTTGTCACTCGCGGCGGAAGATACAGGCTTGGAAGCAGCTGAGTTTGATTGTGCACTAGATTTCTGTGCTGTTTTATCAAGAGTTTTGCGACTGCATTGGTGCGGAAGATGTCCAGTACTATGACAGATACGGCATTTATTACTCGTATGACTATTAGTGTTCCTATTAAAGTCGCGTTTTTGCGGCTGATATGTGCCTACGTTTCGGACAGCATGGTTGGAGTTGGCATTCGTTTTGGGCTTAACAAAGGCAGATAAAAATTCGACTAATTGTTTTGACGATGGTTTGGAGTTAGTTGTTGCAGCTTTGATATGGGGATCGGTAATGCCGCGGGCGATAATGGCAACTTTCAACTCTTCTGACAGTCCCGTGACTATGTTCAAGCGTAAAAGCGATTTACGAGCGTATTCCGCGTATGTCACGAATTTATCCGAGTTTGTATTCATTACGTCATACAATACGGTAGCTACATCAATGTTACGCGGACATAATGATCTAAATTCGATTTTAAAATTGCTCCATGAACGGTCATTCGATACCCACTCATTAAGCCACGATCTAGCATCTCCACGTAAACTACCGCCTACTCGCCCGAGGCATTCCCCATCATCCCAGCGATTTACTTCTTTAGCACGATCAACTTCCGCACTCCATACGTCAAAATCATGCACACTTGGATCAAAAGGAGAAATGTAGTAATTTTGAGACCTTACTTTAGATAACGCCTGTAATGCTCCAACAATCCTGTCCGTCACGTCCTCTTGTCGACCAGCACTGCTACCCTCACCCACCGAATTGCATGACGCAGTTCCGGCGGTCTTGGGTGCGCTGGCGTTACCCCCTTCGACGGAAACCGGTGCAGCTGGGGCCAAAGATAACTGCGCGTGGCGTTCGGTAAACGAATGCGATGATGTATTGCTACTAGACGGTCCCGGTAAGGTACCTTCTATGGCCGTTAATCTCGCGAGTATAAGGTCCAAAGTACGGTCGCGGGAATCATGCCGGGAGCCATCACGTCGCATAGGCGTCCCGTTCCTTTTACTCACAGAACGATCACGACGCCTAGGCGCCAACGATGGCTCACGCAGCCGACTTCGAGATCGAGAGTTCGAGCGGTCATGACGGCGCCGACGAGAATGATCGCGCCTTTCATCCCTAGATTGACGTCCCGTCATTTAAAAACACGTGGTCTATCCCACTTCTGATGTTATGGATCGAAAAGTAGTTTGATTTTTAAAAAATAAATCACACGCAAATCTACCCGAAATATATTTAACAAGAAAACAAAACAATATACCACTTCTAATACAATGATTCAAACTATTAACTAAATCATTAAACTCTAACAGTTATCTAAATCCTTAAACTACCCTATTTTTAACTACAACATTAACCGAAACGTCCGACGCGTCCGAACGCCACGCACAAAGTGAAACCGAGGCTCAACGAGCGATCGCTTTTATAGTGCCGTGCTAGTTCCTGGTCTGGGGGAACTTAGATTCGATAATAATATATATATATATATATAATATTATAAACTCGGAAGTTTGTAAGAATGTATGGTTGTCTGAATGTGTGTTTGTTACTCTTACACGCAAAAACTACTGAATGGATTTTGATGAAACTTTACAATAATACAGCTTACACATCAGAATAACACATAGGCTATAATTTATAAAGATAAAGTGTGAATTATCCAAAATATAACGATAAATGTCAAGTAAATGAGCATAAAATCGACCATCTGTGAGCTTTACTGGCGTACGCCGCAAACACCGTTGGAGTTACAGGTATATAATGTATAAATAATGGAATGTCCGAATTAAACAAAACTGCAGTGTGTCCAGAAGCATTGGGCCGCGCCCAGCCGACTTACAGACAAAGCTCTTCCCACGAAACCAATACAAAGAATTCTGATCGAAGAAGACCTTGAATTTCGATCCCTATTACACCAAAATCGAAACAACTAACAGCGACCCCCTCAATGATTCGACATCACAAAAACCAGAACTAGTAGGGGAGCGGCGGCACATTCCGTACAGCGGACGATGCGAGGATAGGTCTTTCCTTATCTAACAGTCGCAATACGCTACTGCTGCGTCCTCCCGCCCGCCCGCGCCAGTGACCCGTCAGGTTTCGCTACAAGAGCATGTGTCACATTTTCGCGTCCATTTTTATTGAAAGTGTGGTGGAGAATTTACGCTGTAAGTACTTTACTTTTTCTTGAATTGTGTTATTTGCATAACTACGCTGTACGATATTGATTCAGGATTCGATTAACATTAGTTTTTGATTGAAATAACAGATCGTTCTCGTTTGTTGAAACATTTCTCACAAAATGGCGGCTTCGGGTCGGTTCGTACATTTTTGTACGATATCACCCGCAAGTACGGTATCACCAACACGTATTGATTTGATTTAGTTTTTTACTATTTTATTTTTATTTTCAGATGCCGCGAGGAAAGAAGCTTACCTGGTCTCCGCGCAAAATGAGGCTCACTATAGAAGAAGTAAAAGCATGCTCCAAATTACGTAAAACAGCAGAGAAATTTGGAGTACCAGTAATGACTCTCCACGATCACGTAAAAAAGGGCTCTGAATTAAAACCCTTATTGGGGGGTAAGCCTGTATTTACTACTGAGCAAGAAGCAGAGATCCGGGATGAGGGTGACTTTTATGGATGGATGTTAGCTGCCAACATTTTGGTCAAAGATATTTTATATAAAAAATCAATCGACAATGTGCAATCTATAAAACACGGGAAAGATAATGAAAATCTCGCTCTCGAGCAGCTGTCCAAGCAAAAAAATGTTGAAATTCTTTCATGCGGATTGTATATGGATCCAGATGTGCCATATTTAAGCGCTACGCCACATGGCATAATAAGTGAGGACACAATAGTAGAGGTCAAGTGCCCTAAAACATCATTTAATATTGGAGTCGATAAAGCCGTAGAAGAAAATAAACTTCCCTTTTATAAAAAAAAATAAAGATGGTGTTCTTAAAATAAACAAAGACCACTATTGGTATTTCCAAATTCAGGGCCAGCTCCACATCACCAGGAGAGAAATGTCTTTTTGGTGTTTGGTCGGGGAGTCATTTTCCAGTCAGAACAGAAATAATTAAAAGGGACGACGAATTCTGGTCAAATAAAATGGAAAAAAAACTTAAAGATTTTTATTATGATTGCTTGTTACCAGAATTGATTGACCCGCGACACACGAAAAATGCAGATAAGAGACCCAGATTACATATCTGAGGCCATTCAGAAGAGAAATGAAACAAAAAAATTTACCAAAAAAAGGAAGATGGCCTTAGAGCCAGACCAACCTTCCACGAGCACAACTCTGGCGACAGTCAAGAAAATAAAAAAATTGTGATACGTGGTGCTGAAAAATAAATATCGGGCGAGGTGGCGGTCTTTTTGAATAAAAAAAATGTATAAACTTCGCTTGCTTTTTAATTCTCTTTTTATTAGTTATGTGTCGAGTTTTTTTTTATGCAATTGAGCGACGAGACGAGCGGGACGTTCGCCTGGTGGTAAGCATCACGCCTGCCCATAACAGTAGCCGTGCCAGAATTGTGAACTTGCGAACAAAATCCTGCGCCGCACTGCACTGCGCTCGTCAAGATGTCAAATCTCTTCTTCTCTTCTGCTTAGCGTTTGTCCCGGCTTGTGCCAGGGTCCGCTTTCCGACAAAGTCTTCTCCACTTCGCACGGTTGTTAGCATCCTCGGTATTTAGACCGTTGGCTCTCATGTTATCTTTCACAACGTCAAGCCATCGTCGTTTGGGCCGGCCCTTGGGTCTAGCGCCTGACACCACGAGGTCTAAGCATTGCCTACCAACATACTCCACCGGCTTTCTTAAAACGTGTCCCGTCCACCGCAGACGACTTTCTGTCAGCTTGTCCGCTACGTCACGAACTCCAATGCTACCGCGGATGTGCTCGTTACGTATACGATCCATACGCGTAACGTTGCACATCCACCGCAACATCTTCATTTCAGTGACGTGAAGCTGACGGACATGACGCTGTAATATGGGCCACGTCTCACTACCATAAAGGAGCACGGGTCTGATAATGCTTTTGTAGATTAGACCTTTAAGTTTTGGTAGTATCTTCTTGTCACAGAGAACGCCAGTGACTTCCCGCCATTTAGCCCAAGCGGCGCTAATACGGGCTTTGACGTCATGATCGATGTCACCAGACGATTGTAACACACTTCCAAGGTATCGGAATGTTTGGCATCTGTCGACCAGCTCATTCCCTATTTTAATAGAGCTGGTAGTTGTTTCACCAATCGCCATGTATTCCGTCTTCGCCACATTTAGTTTGAGACCGCCGTTTTCGAGAGAATCTTTCCACTGGTTCACCATTTGCTCTAAACTAAGTCTATCTTCATCTACCAGTGCAATGTCGTCGGCATACATCATCACCCATGGAGCCGGAATTTGGATATTTGCCGTAACGACATCGAGAACGATACTGAAGAGAAAGGGGCTTAGGGCCGAGCCTTGATGTACACCAGCTGTGACTGAGAAAGGTTCTGTATCGCCTACAGCGGTTCGCACTACGGATTTGGAGTCTAAGTACATGTCTCTAATCAAATCAATGTAGGCCTCCGGTACATTTTTAGATCTCAGGGCCCACCAAATAACCGATCGAGGCACACAATCAAAGGCTTTCTGCAGGTCTAAAAAAGCCATATGCAGAGGTTTCCTCTTCTCTCTGTATGCCTCGATAAGAAGTCTAAGAGCAAAGATAGGGTCCGTTGTCCCGTATCCGGGGCGAAAACCGAATTGACAGCTGGAAACGTTACACTCTTGTCGAAGACGACCCTCTATGACCCTTTCGAAGAGTTTCATGGTGTGACACATGACCTTAATACCGCGATAATTTCCGCATTCCTGAATACTGCCTTTTCCTTTGTAAACAGGAGTAATAATACTTTGCCTCCAAAGTTAGGGGGCATCTCAGAGGGTGGTTGGCATTCGTGTTGTTTATTAAGCAATTCACAGAAGTAGACGCGCCACCGTTCCTTTACCGCTGCGACATCGTGAACTAATATGCCTGTGGAATCTTTGACACATAGACATTTCGAAATGTCGTGTGTCGCTTTTTCACGGGCTTTTGCTAACCGAAAGATAAGTTTGCGCCCTTCCTCCGTCTCTAAAGTGTCATATAGAGGAGACAGTTGTTTGTTTCGGGCCTTAGCAACAGCTCTTTTGGTCAGATTTTTGGAACTGATGTACTCGGCACGGTCTACGGAAGATTTCGTCTTTTGCCATCTTTTAAAAAGTATCTTTTTGTTCCGAGTCGCTTCCTGCCACCACCACGTTTCCTTGTCGATAACCTTCCCCCCCTTTGTGGTGCCAAATACATGTTTACCCAGAGTGGTGACTGCTGTTTGAATCCTATGCCATGTTGCTTCTGGTGTGGTTTCGTCAGCTGATTTAAGGTCCAAACTTTCTGCACTTTCGACAAAGGTGTTGCGCTTTCGTCCATTCAACAGCCACCACTTAGTCCTGGGTCTACGGTACTCTGCTACTTTGGGTTTGGAGAATATCTTCAGGTCCATGACGAGGATGCGGTGTTGGCTTGTAAGGCATTCCCCAGGGATCACTTTACAGTTTGTGACTTTGCTGATGTGACATCGTCTGATAAGCAGGTAGTCTATTTGAGAGGCATGTGGGCCACTTTTATACGTAATAAGATGTGCCGGTTTCTTGCAAAAGAATGTGTTTATTATGGCTAGGTCAGAGACTAAACAGGTCCTGAGTATAGTTTCTCCCTCTGTGTTAGCCTGACCGTATCCATAGCCACCGTGCACACGTTCAAAACCCAACTGCTTCTCACCCACGTGGCCATTGAGGTCCCCGCCTACCAATATGTCCTCCGATGTTGATATGGATATGGCACATCCTCCAGATTATTCCAAAAGGCATCCTTTTCCGAATCAGAGCACCCGGCCTGAGGAGCGTAAGCACTTATTAAGTTGGTAACTGTACCCTCGACCAGTACTTTCACTCTCATAAGGCGGTCGCTGACTCTGTCAACTTCAAGAACTCCGTTCTGGAAGTTTTCGGATAACACAACAGCCACACCATTTTTGCCCGATTGCGACCCGGTGTAGATCAGCTTGTATTCCTGCCCGATGTTACGAGATTTCCTACCCTTCCATCGCGTCTCTTGGAGAAACGCAATATTAATGCGACGCCTGGACAGGACATCCGCAAGTTCTCGGCACCGTCCTGTCAGAGAGCCAACGTTTAATGTTGCGAAGCGGATCTTAATTGGTACTTTCGTCTTTAGCCGTGTCCGTACATGACACGGTAGCCCTAGCCCACTTAACACAGGTATAGGGCGATGTTCCTGCGCGTCGTTTTGCGGCGACGCCCTATCCGTACCAATTACTGATCTTAAGCTTTTCATTTTTATGTGGCTTATTTTGATTTTTATACAGAGCGACTGCCGTCTGACCTCTACAACCTATAAAATAGGAAAACCATATACCAGAGCCTCGTTCGTTGATCAGCGGGGTGCACCACGGGCAGGTGAGGTTGGCTGTGACCGAGAGGATGTTAGGTGGTCAATTGCACCCCAATTGGTGGTCAATGTCAAATCTCTTCATGCCCAGTAATTTCTCTGGTAACATTGCCCTTTAAACCGAAACACAGTAATGCTTGCAAACTACTGCTTGGCGGTAAAATAACTGGCAAAGGTGTGGTACTGCCTCAGGTGGACTCTGCAAAAGAGTCCTACCACTACTAGCTAGATAAAATAAGTAACTTTGTACATAACTCTCAAAAGAGTACGATGTGATTTCTATGAACTTGCATTACTCTATGACAAAATCCGAACTGCGCCTGCGCCATCTGTTTATATAGTAGACAGCGTGACGGATCGTAGGCCAATGCGCCGCCTATTTGGTTCATCTAGAATAGAACAGATGGCGCGCATGGCATAGTTAAATGTTGTGCTGTTATTTATTCTGTGGCCAGATTGCCACAATTTTTTCTCATTACCCGTCGCCTTAAGGTGATTATCACGAAATTGTCAAAGTCAACGAGGTTTCGATTATTAGCTAAATAGTCTCAGCAAGCGGTTTGAATCCTTTTATACATTTTTTACCTGCGCAAGTATGGGTATGCATTGTGCTCGCCTTGGCTATTGTCTAACGATTCCGAAGTAGCCAATCCGTGACCAGTTAACTTCTATTGGCCACGAGAAACAAGATGCACAAAACTATCAATTCAAAAGACTCTGCATCTATTTGCATAAGTTTTGACTTGCAAAAAGTCTTGAACACGCCAATTATGCCGATAGCATGTTATTGTTTTATACACGCAAGCTGGCCGTTTACAATGCAGTTATCTACGAAAACGGTACGCGCAGTGTTTATTGCTGTTATTGGGACGAAAGTCAGGGTAACCGCGGTGCTAATGAGATAGCTACAATATTAAGAATATATAACGATGTTTGACGAACGTGGGAACATAAAACGATTACTTCTTTACTGTGACTGCTGTCCCGGTCAAAATCGGAACAAATTTTTTCTTGCAATGCTGAACGAGTCTCTGCAACGTTGCAGAACTAATGAATCCGTTCAAATAATTTTTTTGCTCACCGGTCATACCTATATGACAGTTGATTCGGCACATGCGACTATTGAAAACCAGGTTAAAAATACGACTATCTGGGCTTCTTTTCAATGGTATACGGTATTCCAAACAGCAAGACAAAATCAAAAGCCCTTTGAAGTTGAGCAGTTAACTTACAAAGATTTTAAGAGATGGGACCTACTTGCAGACAAGTATTTCCTTGGAAATGTTGTGGGTAAAATTAGTAAAATACGAGTCGCCCCTTTAAAAAAGAACCGTACATCAGCAACGGTAAAATTCTCCATGGATCCGGAGAAACCTGAGTCCCGTATTGAAGTCGCGTCCAAGACAAACATTTTTGACTTACCAGACTGCTATCCTACACCCCTGCCTATTAA
This sequence comes from Lomographa bimaculata, assembly GCA_948107665.1. Taxonomy (NCBI): domain Eukaryota; kingdom Metazoa; phylum Arthropoda; class Insecta; order Lepidoptera; family Geometridae; genus Lomographa; species Lomographa bimaculata. Next base: position 3,573,689 of record OX403602.1, on the reverse strand, counting down.
AACCCAAACCAGAATAAGAAACCTAAGATAATAATTACGTCTAATATAGTTTTAAAAGAAGGAAAAAGGAATCGTTTTAAGAGATATAATAAAAAAACACAAATAAATAAAAAAAAAAGAAGACAAGCTGGCACTTCACAACGACAGTCATCTACAATAATAAAAAAAGAAACTTGTTTCCCAAGCGACTCAAGCCTGACATCGGAAACTTCTTTTCATGCTGCAGACGACTCCGACTACGAACATTTTGATAAATACATTGCGTCATGTTTACAAGAACAAGAAGAACAGGAAAACATTGAACAAGAAAACAGATGCCCTTTCGGACTAAGCGATATTAATTTTTATGAGGAAGGTCCTAGACTTCAAGAAAATAGCTGGATAATAGCTAAATTCGCTTCAAAAAAAAGTGTTAAACATTTTATAGGCAATGTTTTATCAACAAATGACCAAATTCCCACGGTGAAATTTGTTCGAAGAGTCAAAAATTCTAAAAGTTATAAGGGAACAGTCTTTAGCTACCCTAACATTGAAGACATATGTGCTGTACATGATTTAAATGATGTTATTGCAGTATTACCTGATCCCCAAATTTCCCGACGAGGACATTTCACATTTAATTTCGAATTTAAGTATAACATACAATAAGAAAAAATGTTATTGCCTACAATCAGACGAACATTTTCATTAATTTTCAATCTTGGTCAGTGGTCATATTTTGAATGTTTTCAATATTTTGTATTTTGTTTAAGATTATTTTTAAGTGTTTTTTATGTTTTGAGTACCTGGGGGCTGAGTCACCCACGTCCGTAGGAGGATACCCCTTAAGTCTGACTCCCTACACGTGGTCCCCGGTTGGTGCTAATCAGGTGACATTTGAGAGGTGGTAGAGCATTTTGTGAGTTGCTCGCCTGGCTTGCTACCAAAGTAGCTTACCACCATCAAGTTGAAAGTCTGCCGCCAAGCCAAATACGGTGTTCCGGCAGTTATCCTTGAGAGCCTGCGTATTCCAGGTCTAGTGTGTTTACCAGCTTCGATCACATCGTCACTTACCATCAGGTGAGATAGTGGTCAAACACTAGCCTGTCACAAATAAAAAAATAAAAAAAAAAAACGTATTATGTATGCTCCAAAATATTTGTTTTTATAATTACCTACAGTTCTTATATTGAAGTATTTTTTAAACAATGATGTTACTACATGTTGATTTAGTTCCGGTTGTACTCACGTTATTTTTGATTTAATCGAGAAACACCTACCATTAAATTGAACGGACTAAAGAGGGTTGAACAATTTAAATATCTCGGACACGTATTAACGTTTGACCTGAAAGACGATGCAGACTTGGAAAGGGAGCGAAGGGCGTTGTCTGTGAGAGCAAATATGATAGCCCGCAGGTTCGCGAGATGTTCGAGGGACGTCAAAATTACCTTGTTCAGAGCATTTTGTACGTCCTTCTATACAAGCAGCCTGTGGGTGACATACACGCAGAAGCAGTACAACGCTCTTTGTGTGCAATTTAATAACGCATTTAGGGTGCTGATGGGGCTGCCCCGGCACTGCAGCGCATCGGGGATGTTTGCCGAAGCACGCGTCGACTGTTTTTATACGACCATGCGGAAACGGTGCACATCACTGGTGCGCAGGGTTAGGGTCAGCCCTAACAGGATCCTAAGTGAATTTGCAAACAGGTTTGACTGTCAGTACATAAACCATTGTTGTATGGTTCATGTACTGACTAATAGAGACATGGTCAAAGGAGTAGGTTATTATTAATTGTAATGAATTTGAATCAAAATTTTTTGTAAAAATTGAATTTTTGTAATTGTATGATCAAAACTTGATTGAAATAAATGAATTATTATTATATTATTATTATATGGCATAAGACGAGGATATGCTACAAGAGATACTTAAGTGGACAAACGAAAAGATGAAGTAATATCGAACCAAATTTGTCAAAGACAATCGCCCAAAACTTAAGGATTTAGACATCAACGAGCTCTAACTTTATTGGTCTTCTTTTTTACACAGCGGTGTTCAAATCCAATCATGAAAATGTTGATTACATCTTTGCGACTGACGGTACCGGAAAGGAGATATTTATGTATGTAATGTTGAAAAATAGGTTCTTATTTATTCAACATTGCCTTCGATTCGATAACCCTTCTAATCGTGACGAAAGAAGACAGACATACATAATAGCACCAATTTCATACTTACTTTACAAAATTTGTGCAAAACTGTCAAAAAGCTTATAATGTCAGTGAGTATGCCACCGTGGACGAAATGCTGGTGCCTTTTTGTGGACGCACACATCTTATGATTTATATGCCGATGAAACCGGCTAAGTACGGTTTGAAATTGATGAGCTTATGTGACGCAAAGAATGGTTATTTTTACTGTTACAAATATACAGGACGTGGATCGGATGGTGCAGACTTAACTGATGAAGAAAAGAAGTTCTTAGTACCAAAACAGTCTGTTATTTGTCTCGCGAAGCCATTGCACGGCAGTAATCGAAACATTACATGCGACAACTGGTTCACGTCAGTGGAACAAGTTGATAATTTGAAGAAGAAAAATCTAACATGCGTTGGTACTTTGAAAAAAATAAAGGTGAGAGTCAAAAGAGTTTCTGTCATCAAAACACAGAGAAATAGGATCTACACTCTATGGGTTTGCCGGCCAAAATACACTTCTATCTTATGTCCCAAAGAAAGCTGAAGCAGTCCTTCTTTTGTCTTCAATGCACCACGCCGAAGCCCTCGATTAATCTAGTGGAAAGCCTGAAATTATACACTTTTATAATACAACTAAAAGGGGCGTGGACGAGATCGATAAAAAATGCACAATATTTACATGCAGTCGTAGGACTCTACGTTGGCCAATGGTTATTTTTTACCGTATGCTATTTATCAGCTCTGTCAATAGTTACTTACTGTATGATATACATCAAGAAAAGACCAAAGAAAGAGGAATTTTCATAAAAGAATTGGCACGCAGTTTGGTTTTGCAACATATATAAAGAAGAGTTTTGAATTATAGATTGCCACGTGAACTACGTCTAACTTTATCGTTGCATGCTATGATCTACAAGCGGTACTTACAGTTCCAAAAGGTGAAGTATCAACGTTTTACTACAAGTCCAAAATTAACTGTTTGAATTTTATAATCTCCAAGCTCAAGACTGACAAAACAGAATGCTATTTTTGGGATGAATCTCAAGGAAACCGAGGAGCAAATGAAATAAGTAGCTGTGATTTAAAAATTTTTGCAAAAAAAATCTGCCTTGGCTACTGAACATCTTGATGTGGTATTCTATTCCGATAATTGCTGCGGCCAGCAAAAAAACCAGTACACCATTGGCATGTACATTTATGCCGTATCGAACCTCAACCATATTAAGTCCATATTCCCTACCAATTCGGTTGGGTGGTCTTGGTATCCGGAAAATTTCAAGCGTTTCTTTGCCGGCTTTCTTATCCTCAGTTAAAAGCACACAAAATTTAGCAACAACAATTTTGACACCAAGTTTAGTTATTTCTGATGTGTCGTATTTAACTGAGGCTATCGATGCCTGGAAATCAGCCTGCCCTGACAGTAGTCTGCCTAAACACCCATCTTCTCAGAGACAGTGGGATAAGCCGCTTTGTGAGTTGGAATGGAAAAAACATTTAGAAACATCCAGTAGCCCCACAGAGCGTGCTCGTCTTCTAGCTGTTTCTCGTTGGGAATCGGGTGTTTGGTTGCAGGCTCTGCCTTCAAATAATTTAGGGACACTGCTTGATAATAACACATTCCGTGTAGCAATGTCACTGCGCGTCGGTGCTCCTTGCGTTGTTCCACACCGATGCTCATGTGGAGAAAAAGTAGATCGCTTAGGCCTCCATGGGCTTTCTTGTGTCCAGAAGTGCTGGTCGTATAGCTCGCCACGGTGCTTTGAATGACGTCATCCGTCGGGCATTTGGGAGTGCGAATATCGCAGCAATTTTAGAGCCTAGTGGCCTTATGCGCAACGACGGTAAACGACCCGATGGAATGACACTCATTCCTTGGAAGATGGGTCGACCCTTAGTGTGGGACGCTACTTGTGTCGACACTTTGGCGCCGTCTCATCTTCCAACAACATCGCAGAAGGCAAGTGGCGCTGCTACCGCAGCTGAATCTTCGAAACGGCGAAAATACTCAAGCCTCGACAGAGGTTACATATTTGTGCCTTTCGGAGTAGAAACTCTTGGTCCATGGGGACCAGGTGCACTTGAGATTTATAAAGATTTGGCTAGGAGACTGAAAGAGTCGACACGTGACCAAAATGCCGGTTTGTATTTTGCACAGCAATTAAGTCTCGTTGTGCAACGAGGTAACGCAGCCAGCATTTTGGGCACACTGCCGACCAATGACTTTTTGTATTAGGTTAGTAGTTTAGTTAAATCTGTATTTTCTTTATTTATTAAAAAAATATAGTCCATAACACATAAATTTTTAATTCGGGGTCACACGCAGAACGAGGGCGACGCAGTGCATTCAACGATTGAAAGGGAAGTAAAAAAATGCCTCAAATCAGGGCCCATTTACGTGCCCTCGCAATACGTCTCCGCCATAAGAAGCGCAAAAAAACGGCAACCGAAATACGTAGTGAATGAAATGGGCTATGCTGATTTTAAAAATATCAAGGAACTGCCAGCTCCTAGACTGAACAGGAATACTGAAGGCGAAGTTGTCAAGCTCTCTGACATAAAAATAATCAGAGTTGAAAAGAATGAAGAGGTTTAAATATTTTACAAAAAATCCTACTTGAAGATTTCAAGGAACTTGACTTGGCTGGCAGAAGAACAAAAAAAAAATAAGATCTCAAGAGCCAGAACAAACTGTCCTTAGATCATTATAGCAACAAAAGTTGGTTATATATGAAAGAAAAAAAAAATATGTAAGAAGCCTTGTAGATGCTGGGCTAATACCAAGCTTTTACGTTCCCTGCTATGCAAGTATGTTCAACTAAAGAATACCTCGAAAGATTGCCTCGTATCGAAAATTGATTTTTTGCATTGATCTAGATAGATATATTCTTTATTGAACACCTTAAAATAACAAAGAACACAAATAGGAATGACAGTATAAAATTATATAAGTGTAACAATAGGCGGTCTTATCGCTGAGAGCGATCTCTTCCAGACAACCTTTGGATGGAGAGGAATAACGCAATATAATGGACGTCGTTCTACGTTCATAAAAGATTAGATAGAAGAACAGTGATTAAAAACAGAGGATATATAAATAATCTAGTTCGTGATTAAGAAATAAGTTTTTACTTATATATTAAGACTGATTTATTATTGTTATTATTGTTATTCATAATGAAGATTTAAAAGTACAAACTAGTTAACTAGGTGCTGAATAAATGTTTTGTTTAATGTTCAATTTTATAATGTTTGATAAAACTGTTAATTAATAGTAAATAGTTATAAGTAATGACATACTTCTTAAAATATTTGTTTAATCATAAGCTCAATAAATGAGACTGAAAATAATTATAGTGTATAATATTTTTTTGATTTTTCTTACTTTATTATGAATAAAACATTCTTGATATTTTTTTTATAAATTTGTTTTATTTTTTAGTTAAAATCAATCAATTTCATTTGGTTTCTATATAAAATATAAAAGTATTAAACTAAATAACGTCTGGCAACATCAAAACAAAAGTGGCACTAAACGGAACTTTTTTTAAAACCCGTTTTTCTCGATAAGTGCCACAATGTTTTATTTTCCGCTATAAAATTGTATAAGAAGAATAACTTAACTATTCGTAAAAAAGCTATAAGTTTTTAACCATGTTTATTTTTCGTGATATTGACCGAAGAAATACACCCAAAACTTCAAACGTACGTACTGAAAAAATGAAATTTTTGTTTAATGCCATTTTTGATTTTGATGTACGGTATGATTTCTTTTTTCAATTCTCTTTCAAGTTTCGATCAAAGGCCTTATTTCAGAGATATTCCTGAAAAACGTGTTGAGGTCACCAGTGTCCGTAATGGCGCTGTTATGCAAAAATAGACGAATTCGTTATTATGGCGCCACGAGGTCGCGTACTCCGGTCACCCGCACTCCGCTGTCGCGCGTCGCCATTCAAGCTGAACGCACGTCTGTTTCTTTCGTTTACGAAAATGATTGAATTTATAGATTTAGACTTAAATATATCACAGGAAGATTTGCGTGACATAGAATTATTGGAAGCCAGTATATTTCAAGAGATTGGACGAAGATGCGCCTCGGAGTCGGGGGAGTTACAAAGTGACGACGAAATAATATGTCCACCAAAAATATAATATGTGCGCCAACGTCGTATCGTTCAAAGTGAATCTGAGAGTGATGTAGACTCTGTGGCTGACTTTGTAGCGAAAAAAATTCAGGAGCTCCCCGACGAAGCGTACCAAAAATGGTCACATCCAAAAGGACACCAGCCATCAGTCGTTGCCTTTACCGAGCAGACAGGTAATTGAGTCACTCTTTATGTGTAAGCCTTCACTGTGCGTGGTCTAACGTGCGCTTGGCCATTTATTGACCGAGCAAAGAGAGGTCTCAGATTCTACTGTGACAATTCGGCATTTGTATGTACATATGTTTGTATACTCGTATGTTTGTATCTTTATTCGACGATCTTCATGAAATTATGCAAGCAAGTAGTTTCAAGGTCAGGAAAATCGGTTGCGTTGAGAGGTCTTCATTCGCGAACTACTAATGTTATGCTTTTAATGTGTGGTATCACATTTAAATGTGCAAATTATATCTATTGTTTTCAGGCATGAAACAACCATTTGCAAAACAGCTTAAACATTCAACACCAGGCGAATATTACAGTTTGTTAGTTCCTGAAGAGATTTTTGAAGATATTGCTCTCCAAACGAATACATTTGCTGAGCTAACTAAACTTAACGTAAAGCCTAAGTCACGAGCACATGCCTGGAATCCAATAACGAAGGACGACATAAAACAGTTTTTTGGATTGGTTTTATACATGGGGCTAGTGAAACTGCCGAAACTTTATCTCTATTGGAGTAAAGACAAAATTTTTGGACAAAGCTTTCCCCGCACTGTTATGAACAGAAACAAATTCGAATTGATTCTACAAAAACTACATTTTTCAAACAACGAGACAGCCGCTCTTCTGACCGAATGTCAGTGGCGATGGAAAATGAGCGAGGAATCTACGTTTTGAAATGGAAGGACAAAAGAGACGTGCATATGCTGTCGACGAAACATTCCAATCGATTCAAAACTATCAAGAAAAAAGGTAAAGCTGTCAGAAAGCCGAAGATGATTTTTGCTTACAATGAAGCTAAAAGTTCCGTCGACATGTCAGATCAAATGACCTCTTATTCGTCGCCACTACGCAAAAACGCAAAGTGGTTTAGAAAATTAGGGATAGAGTTGGTTCTAAATACTGCTTTGGTAAATGCATGGGTTATGTACTGTGAAAACAAAAATTGCAAGGAAGGTATTGTCCAGTTCAGAAAAGAATTAGTGGAGCACTTCACTAATTCAGGAAAGCAAATGGAAGAAACTGTGAATGAGAGACCTAAAAGAAAAAAGCATAACCTAGTCAAAAAGGAAGGAAGTGTTAGAAGCATGAGACGTTTCTGCGTTGAATGCTACAAAACAAATGCTGAAATGTTTGGCTCGAAATTCGCTAAAAATAAAACCAAAAAGGTTGCAACATTCTGCGAATCGTGTCTGGGTAATCCGCATTTTATCTACCTTGTTTCAACAAGCTTCATCGTTAAAAGTATGCCATTATAATTTTTACCTGATTTTTTTGCCATAGTAAATAAATAATTTTCATTACAACGTTCTTTTATTAAAACATGGATGTGTTACTATATATTCTAAACCATTATATATATATATATATATATATATATATATATATATGGGGTGGAACTTAGCATATATATATATATATATATATATATGCTAAGTTCCACCCCAATCCGTTCAGTAGTATCAGCATTCAGTGGTAACAAACAAATTAAATTCATCACAAACTTTTCTCCATAGAAAATGGCCTTAGACTAGCAAAATCTTAGGTTAGACGAAAACCACTTAGGCGAAATGTTCTAAAGCGCCATACCGGTCACTCCGTTAAGCCAAATCTATATCTAAAGTAAACGCGACCCACGGCGCACAAATTCACTTGAAAAACTCTGAGGTCACCGGTGGCCAACGCGGCGCCTAGGTTAAGGCAGGGTGTGGTCACCGGTGCCCTACATGGCGTTCAACGTGTTAAGCTCAGCGTCAAAAAAATATGATGATATCTATTATATGGATGACACTGGCGTCAAGACTAGCGCTTCCAGACCTCCTCGAGTAATTTCTACAAAGGGCAAAAAACAAGTAGGAGTTATTGCAACACCAGAAAAGGGGCAACTTACTACAGTGATATGTGCTTGCAGTGCTACTGGTTGCTTCATTCTACCTTGTTTTATATTTGGACAAAGAAAACGAATGAATGAACGGCTCTTGGACGGAGCTCCAAATGGATCTCAAGCTTGGTGCTCTGATTCTGGCTGCATAACAAACAACACCTTTAACAACTGGCTTCAAATATTTATCGAGAAAACAAAACCAACAGCAGACAGACCAGTTTTATTAATTCTAGACAATCACAGTACTCATCAAAACCTGGAAGCTCTAAATTTAGGTCGAGCAAAACATATCGTCATGGTCAGTATTCCTCCACATACAAGCCACAAAGAAATTGAAAAGAAAAATTACATCAAAAAGAAACCTAAGTTCGTTTTACATCAGGCCAGCAAAGGAAAAGAAAATAAACATATCAAGAAAGAAAAGTATGAGATTAAAGGAAAAGGCAAAGGAAAGGGAAAAGGTAAAAGAACAGAAAAAGACGATAAAGTGATTCAACATCCGGGGCAGCCATCACAAAATGATGTGTTTTGTCTATTTTGTGGCGAACAATATGAAGAACCACTCAGAGGACTGGGTACGGTGTGAAAGTTGTTGATAATATTTTAATGACTTTTAGAGAAGACTGATAATTAAGGATCTAGTTCCTTGATAGTAAATAAATGAGACTGAATGATTGATTAATTTGTGTATTATTTCGAATTAAAAAAGTGGTACATATGACCCTGGGTATGTGTTATTTGTAACACTGGTCAGTGTTCAATTCGAGGACGAATTAAACTATGTTCTATTTAATTTAAGTAGATTTCAAATACAATCTTATGCATAATTAGATTAGTTTTCGTAATTTATAAGCAGTATTTCTTAATTATAAGTAGTTTATTCGCAATCAAAGTAAAAGTAAAATTTGTTACTATTGTCCCGCTTTACCCTAGTGGCTGTAGAACCAGAAGCAATGTCCCTCGGGAATGAAAATTGTGCTCTTTGAGTTTTGACCACAGCACCAAGTGGTTTGACAAATTCCGCCCCTTGATTATTAGATTGTAGTAAAATGTATGCAGATCATAAAAATAATAATAACAAATAATTTAAAGGCAAACAAAACTAAAAAAATTACTTTTCCGCTTCATCTTCGGAACCCTTGATCAGATTAAATCAATTAAATATGCATTATTGAGTATAACTTACTACGTACTACTGCAACAAACTACTGGTCAGATCTTGATCAATTTTAAATGGAACCATATGGGAAGCACCAGGTCTCAAATAAAAAAAGAATCATCAAAATCAGTTCACCTATAAAAAGTTCTGAAGATAAAACATAAAAATAAAATACAGTTGAATTGAGAACCTCCTCCTTTTTTAAATCTGTTGAATAAAGATTTTATTGTACAACTCAATCATAGCACATGCTGTGGTACTATTTACCCTTCAATGCACAGAACTTGACAGAACCATCCGTCCACCATGAAACTAGGGTGTTGTTACTAGCTTCAATAACAATTTGTATTTACTTGAAGGTTTTGATGTATTAAAAGACTTTTCAATCAGCAGACATCATCACCAATGATCTACCAACTCTCGCTTTGAAAAAGCGACATTCTTGACATTGCCTTGCGTAGACTATTTTATCACCTATGTGAAGTCATTCTGTGAATAATCAGAGAGCACCTTCAATATATCCCGGCTGGCACAATTTGCATCGACATCTCTCATGCAATTAAGTCGTTCTGAGATATGTTTACCGAAGAACCAATAACTTTGATCTGGATAAGAATTCCTTACTAAAGGCTTCATAGCTCTGATGAGATTGTCAAGTACTTGAACACATTTGGTGGATTTGGATTTGATTTTCTTCGGTTTGTGACGGGGTCTGTCTGTCCGTTCGCCCCTTTGCCTGATGTTGTAGATGATTCCTTCGATTTCGGAGTGGGTTTCTTCTTTAACTTTTAGTTGAAGGTGATCATATTGTGGGAAGTTCTGTAAAAAGATTTATGGTATGTTACAAAATCAATATAAACATAATTAAACGCAAGCAAAGCTTAAAAAAACCGACTTCACCGCTTTATCTTCGGAACCTTAATCAGATTTAATGTATTAAACACGCATTATTGACTATAACTCAAAAACAAAAAATCAGATCTTGATCAAATTTCAATGACCACATGAAAAGCACCAGCTTTCAAATAAAAAAATTATCATCAAAATCGGCTCACAACGAAAGAAGTTATGAGGTAACTTCTGAAGTCAGTTAAACGAGAACATCATCAAGGTAGTCCACAAAATAGGCATTATTGACGATATTTCACATGTCCATGATCAAATTTAAATGGGACCAATTAGAAAGCAATATATTTCAAATTTAAAAAAAAAAAACAATATCTGCTCACATACAGAGAAGTTATGAGGTAACACACATAAAAAAAAAAAATCTACTTGAGTTCATCATTTGAGTATGTTTTCACCAATTTGGCTGTTTTTTTAAGGTCAAAATTGAATTACTTACTAGACATTCGCGCAGAAATTAGATCACGCGCCTACATTTTGCCTCGGGACAAAATAGGTCTGTTTTTAAACAGTGACTTTAGTGGCCTATTAAATTGTTATTTTCCAACATAGTGTTTTTTTAACTGGTTTCGAACTCTACTTGTCGAGCTCTTTTCAACGATACCTCACAAGGGTAGATAAAAAAAAAATTATTCCCCAGTTACATTTTTTTTTTTTTTTTATGATTTATAGATAAACATTTGACCACTATCTCACCTGATGGAAAGTGATGATGCGGCCGAAGATGTGACATGTTTATCTAGAAGATACCTGTTCACTCTTGACTTGAAGACTCCCAAATTATACCCCTCGGGAAACAAAGACACAGGTAATGAGTTCCACTCCTTCGCCGTACGGATGATGTACGTAGAAGCGAAACGCTTCGAGCGAACTGGAGGTATGTCAACCATAAATGGATAACGTTTGACAGTTTGTCTTGTTGTTAGATGGTAAAACGGGCATGGTGGAATTAACTCATGTAATTTCTGCGCACATTCTCCAAAATGTAGACGATAGAATACCGATAGACTAGCGACCTTACGTCGGTGACTGAGACTCCGCAATTTAGACTCGACTAGCTTATCACTGCCAATGAGTCTTTTTGCTCGTCAGTCTTACATGTATGGGAAGCCCCCTCAATACTTATTCCTTTATATGTATAATTTTAAATGTCATTTCTGGCTTTGGGCCGTAGTTTTACATATTCTATGAGAATTTGAAGTCATTCGCTTATATTGTTTAGACACTTGATGTCTCTGACAGACGGACGGGCAGATAAAGTGCTGGACAACCCAAGTCAACTTAGAGATCTCGCTTTGTTTGATCAATTATTGTTATTAAAAAACAAGTCCATGCTGCAACGGCAAGGGAAAATATTCTTTTTTTTATTTAGTATTACCAAATAGACTAATCAAAACAAAATCATCCCATCCACAAGGCACACGGAATACAAATTTGACAATCAAATATGAAATAAAATATAAATAAAGTCAACTACCTCAAATGAAGCATCCTCCTTCTTAGGCACTTCACGTAGGAACTGCAGGGGCTTCCACAAAGGCCAGCAGGGAACATAGATGTCGGCACTCGTTGCAGCATTAATCTTCGAACGGTCAACTTTACGCAGGTTGTGGTTGAAGGTGCTACGTATATTCACCCAGCGGTCACGAACTGAGCGTGCTGGAAATAACAAAATGAGATTTGAGTTATTTTTATAGTTGCAGTTAAAAAGCTCTCACACTCACATCCCTACATTAAGTTCAAAGACTAGTTGTAGCTGGAGGAAACTTTACATTGCACACACAATAACACCCAAAACCACAAATTTTCCTTAAGGAGAACCTTCTACCTCGATGTTTGGTAGTAGTTACATGCACACATAAGATCATGCTCTTGAACACTACGTAAACCATATAGTTGTCTACAGCTTTTATAACATCAACAAACACTACTATAGATATCAATCAAACTTATTTTGTTGCCCAAAACATACACATTATCAGCGCAGCCATGATATGATAGCCTGTAAGGCCGATTATTTCTTTAAATTTGAAATAAGAATTTATTTTTATTTACCTGATGCCAGAGCTATACTGTTCTTTTCTATAGCATCTGTTTCCTAAACAGCAAGAGAATTGAGTTGGAGTATAAGGTTAAAAAATTTAGCATTCAACGATTTGTTGTCTGCGAACGCCAATGTCGAATTTCAAGTGTCTGGATTTCAAGTGTTTGGGGAATCACTGGGCGCTTGCAGCCCGCCTGATGCTTGCGTGTTAAATGGTTCAAATGAAAGTACTTTAATATTATGTAATAACTTACCGGTAAAACCACGGCCAAGTTTTGCAGCAAATTCGGCGTATGCTTTGTATTTCTGCTGAATATGATGGTTCGTGTTGCCCACGGGTTTCCATATGAATTCCCTATCGTGGACAAATTCGACGAGCTCTAGTTCTAGTTTACGCGTCCAGTAACAAGCCTTCCGTGGCATTTTTTTGCAAATTTTAGTTAAAAGTAGGAATCGTACACAACCAAACCAAAAATAATGTAATCGGTATAGGCCACAGACCACAGAGATTACTTGGTATAGGCAAAGAGGATAATAATATACGGTATAGGTCACTTTAGGCTCCTATAATTATCTTCTTTAAATTGCACGGCAACTATATAGCTGCCACCATACTAAATTAGGTTAAACACAGATACTACTAGTCTTAGTTATGATTGATAACTCTTTGATTTTGCAGCATTGTAATATGCTACTTCCATAAAACAGTATAAGATGGCGCTTATTTAAATTAAAGATTTGAACAGGCTGGCAGCACTGAACTAAAATGCCCTGTTGTGTGATTTTGTATTGCCGGCCGGTTTTTAAAGTTTCTGTATATACAAAGTACTTTGTGCATGTGCACTTAAATGCGTTTAACAGAGTTTACGACCAAACAAAATGACACGATGAACTAACACAGATACTTCCCGGTATAAAAAGTTCTTCTATGTATATGACAGATACTTAGAATTAAGTTTGCAATACCTTACCCGGGTCTATATTCCATTATGTAATATAGTGCAATAAATAAATAAATACTATTACCATAGTAAAAATGTTTTTACTATGCTATTACTAGTAGAAATAAATTACTCCCTAGTCCACTTCACTACCGATCCCCCGTATATGATACTCTTTGCGATGCCCTACCGGAAGCGAACTTACCACTCCATTTACAAAACAACCCCAAATTAATAAGTAAATATAGAGAAACAACACAATGACAGAAAATAGCCACTGATTGGTGTAAATTTACCGTATATCTGCGCCAGTTTCTCTGCGATCAGCGACATCTAGACCATTTTCTTTTTAACTAGATTTCGTTGTATTCAGATGTGTAATAAGTAGATGTTTATCTTGGTAAATAGTTAGGTATCAAATCGGTAGATGGCGGTTTGTGAAAAATGGCGTTGTCAATTTTTGTATACAAACTTGTGATTCTTGTTGTTGAAGTTATAAGCATTCTTATCATAGATAAATAAGATATATACCTAAGATTCTTATTTAAGTAAACGTGCTTGAGTGTAGGCAAATCATACAAAGTTGAATAATTTGATTCTCGGTTTGACTCCAAAACTACTGTAGAATTTCTAGTAAAGTTTCGCCTAGACTCTTTTACTTGACTGGTAACTAGGAAGTTACGTTAAAATAAATTGCGACACTGGCTTCATCACTTTCCATTAGGTGAGATAGAGGTCAAACGCTCGCCTGTCTAAATAGAAAAAAAAAAAAAAAAAGCGATCTGTTATCTTTTATTGGTAAGGGTCCCGTATGCGCTCTTTGTGGACAGAGCCCTATATAAACCCAGTCATAAGATCTGGCGTGTTTACCACCTTACACCATCATCACTTAGTTACCTTCAGGTGAGATAGTGGTAAATTTAGTATTAGGCTTCCGAGAAAAAAAATAGCAGTTGAATTTAAACTTAAAAGTTTAATTTAAGCCATTAGCGTAACAAAAGCCAGGTTTATCTCTCGTTAATGCGCAAAGGCCGGCTTCCAACTGAAGCTATACTTATCGTGTCGCATTACCGAGCTATCGCGTGCGAGCTTTATGTCTTCCGTTTCCGAACGATGCAGCGTACAGCTCCATACTAACAGACATACGAATATTTATATGGGTAATAACGTGCTGAACACCTAATAATGTTGCTATGTTATGTTAGTCTGGGAGATAACGGGGAGGGCTAGTATTCGATGGATACGCGATGATCGTCGTGGTCTATTCAAACCAGCTAATACCGAATTGATGATGCAACATGCGTACTTGATGCAAATATTCCTTCCTCTAACTCTTTTTTTTGGTTTTATATTTTGCTCCGCAATCTAGGTGTGTATTTAGTCAGTGTTAATTAATAACCTATTTCAAGTTTTTTAGTTCTAAAATTAGTCTTAGTAACCAGTCACAGTCAAAGACAATTTAAAGAGTCATAGTCAAGTCATGCTCTAGTAAAGTGGAAGATACTTTACTATAAACATAAACGCTTTTGCATTCAACACCCACAATAAATCAGATGACTTAAGTCGTGTGCGACTTAAGAATGTGCCCTGGCTCAGATTAAAACAATAAGCGCTTTGATGTCATCTGTCACTTGTTTTTATAGTAACAAAATTATCCCGTAACTCCCAGGCTGTACGCGTCACATGTATGGTGGCATCGTAGAATAGAATAGAGTAGAAAGTGTAAAATATCTTGGTGTAGTAGTAGATTCAAACTTAAACTGGCGTTGTCACATAACTGCACTTTCATCAAGAATAAGAAAGCTAATATATATATTTAAAAATTTAAGAGCAGTAGCTAACCATCTACTGTTAATACAAACCTATAAGGCATTATGTGAATCCATTATCAGATACTGCATCTGCATCTGGGGCAATGCTGGAAAAACAGATTTAATTTCTGTAGAAAGAGCACAACGTGCGGTATTAAAAGTCCTTATGTACTTACCTTACAGACATCCTACCACAGCTGTCTACAATAAAGCGCAGGTACTTTCTGTAAGAAAAATGTTTATTTTTCAAGCCTTAAAACGATACCACAAACTAGTAGTGCCTTTATTACCTGTTTCCAACAAACGTGTAGACCGATGTCCTGTACCCCGAGCTTGCTGTAAAATTGCAGAAAAACATTTTGACTATGTAGCACCATACCTATATAACAAGTTAAATAAATTAAATACCAGCAATAACATTAAAAAATTATCAAATAAAAAATTTCATAAAGTGATACACACTTGGCTCAGCAAATTGGACTATGACGATGTAGAAAGAATACTAAGTAACGTGTAAGTAGTATTAACATACAGTCACGCAAATGCACACATCATCCACACTAAAACACACACCTACACACCACACACATCCACACATACACACACACACACACACACACACAAACACACACGCATACAAACGCAGAAAAATCTTGTAACTAGCATGTAAGATTGACATGTAATTGAGCCACAAATGGGAGAAGACACTGGTCCCTGAAACACAGTTTTTAACTACATCAGGGGCCACTGGCTTCATAAACATTACTTGTAAGAATCTTGTGTCAATAAATTATTATTATTATTATTATTATTATCGTACCGCTGTGGGCGGTTATCTCACGCCTAGATCTTTTATCTCCACGCGTGAAATTGAAAGTCTGCTGCTTTGGAGTATACCTAAACGTATCATTCCAAAATCTAGAGGAAGTACTTGTCTTGTCAGTGTCAGGTATGATTGAGAGGCTATTTATATAGCAATGGGCGTGGAGTGGGGGCTTGGGGAGTAGAGACGGTAATGGCTGACGAACGTGAGAGGGTAGTGCCAATGTGTTTTTGTTTAACGTTTCGTGATAATATAAGAAAAAAAAATGTCGTTAAATTAAAACATACATCCACTGCATCACATTAATATCGTTTATAAGCTGCGGCGTTGATTACTCGCAAACGATAGATAGAGGACTATCTGCATCACGAAAGGTCCGTTGACCGTGGTCCGCTTGCAGTGGCAAATACTAGACGTAGGCAATCAGTTGCACTCCTTCGCTTTAAGGATGATAAGCGTAGAAGCGAATCGCTTCGAGCGAACCGATGGTATGTCAACCATAAATGGATGACGATTTAGGGTTTATATTGTTGTTAGATGGTAAACAGGGGTTGGAGGGGAATTAAGTCATGTCATTCATGCGCACACTTTCCGAAATGTAAACGTGCCCATTGCATGTAAAGGGATTTTTAGAGGAAACTAAATCAGTTTTTTCCTTCTAATTAAATCGAAACAGGTACGTAGTGCATGTAAGCCACTGTTGTCACTCGTTTAAGTGTTAAAAAATAGTGATAAGCGTCTTTCTGGTGGACTTGAGGCGCATGCACGCTGTAGAGCACTGTAGTCGAGGTCTCCTCCAGTGAACCTAAATAGCTCAGAGGAACTTCAGCCCTGAATAGATGCTTGGGGTTTACCTTGCGGTATTACTAAAGACCTGGTGTATAGTGACAATGTTTTGGCTCATATCAGATTCCGGGATCAGAGCTCATTTTCGCAGTGTCTGATGGATGGTCTTGTTTTCTTTGGAATGAGTATACTTAGTATCTAAATGTCTTTAAAGGAATTCGTAGTAATATTTAAAATGTGAAGTTTGTGTGACGTGTTTCATCCAAGCTTTGTAACGGCTGACCGGATTTTGATGAGATTTGGTATGGTAGGTTATACTCAAAAATAGGTAATTTTTCCGAAAATCTAAATCGTTTATTCACATGGGCCCCAAAGAGGCACTCATGAAAATTAATAATTCTACTGCCAGATTCGCAAAATTACAGCCATCTCGAACCTGGCAAGAAACTCGGCGGCGATTTTTTTTCATTAATTTTTTTTTTAATCATTTCTTACTGATTAGATACTAGTCGACAGCAAAATAAGTAAACAATTTACGTGTTTTAACTTTTAAGCCTATAATATAATCTACAAGTCTACTATATAGTCCCATCAGTTATTATTATGAAAATTATCCAGTAAATCCATACAAATTAACAGTTCTCCAAATTCCGGGCAAGCGTTCGGTAATTTCGCATTGCTATGCCCAAATGAGTTTAGGTAACTTTTCGGTATTCATTACGTGTCGCATGAGCAGCATTACTTGAATAAACTAAAGAAACAGTGGCAGCAAACAAACACACACAAACTTTCGGATTTATAATATTTTACCAGTAGTTCTACTAGTAGTTCGCAACAAACTGTGACATCGCGCCTATATTTTGCCTAATAGAGAGATAACTTTGAGGTTTTTGAGGTTAAGGCATTTTTGGCTTTAGGTCACAGCTTTAGGTACATATTCTCTGAGAGCTTGAAATTATGGATTTTCGCTTGTATCGTTTAGGCGCTAATTTCTCTCTTACGGACGGACGGACGGTAAAGTCCTGAATGACCAAGTCAATTTAGAGACCTCGCTTCGTTCGGTCAACTCCTGTAATCCTAGGCGTGCCCTGCGGGTTCGCCCGCTATTATCAAGTTTAAAAGTAGGTTAACATTCCAAATTTCATGCAAATCCGTTCAACCGTTGAGGCGTTAAGAGGGAACAAACATACTTACACACTTGCACACTTACACAATTCAGATTTATAATATTAACTATATTATAATAGGATATATATATATATATATATAGTTAGGACCATCCCGATATGACCCGTTCCGGCGCAGACGGACGCGACGCGGGAGCAGGAGGCGGTTCGCCCGCCTTTTCTGTCCTCCTGTGTAGAGGGCTCACTGGTGGACAGTCAGGGGACTCTCCGCCGGTTTACAGGGCCCACACTTCTGGGACCCAGAAGTGTGGGCCTTGGTAATCAAGGCCCAGTTGCATCCAGGCCTTACGCCGAGGCAAGATAGACATTGATAGCAATGACTTGCTATTCCCATTACACGTGATCCACGCCGGGCAGTAGGAAGTCTGCAAGTCTCGGCAAGTTTGTTCATTAAGGCCCTCTGACCTGTAGTCAAATGTGAAAAGTTTAATTGTGTTTCCCGCTGGGATTGCAAGGCATTGTACAGGGCTACAATTCATTTCTGATATTTTCTTAGGGTACCGCGTAACGCAATGGAACTTCAAGTGGCAAAATTTTAAAAATACCTCCGACGCTCTATCTGGAAAACGGCTGTACCGATTTTCACTAAGCATAGCCAAGTACACTCTCGATCGAGTCATCTTTCAAACAAAAAATTTATACAAGCAATATTTTAATTAAAATAAGTTTATTTATTTTAACAAAGAAAAAAAAACATATGTGATAAATAAAAACAAAATGCGGCCGTGCCATTTTTGGCCCACTGCCGACGTGGCAATTCATATGGCCATCTTCTGTCTCCATCAGACCAGCTCCATTGTAAATTTGTAACCAAACCAAAGAATGACAAGACGAATCAAACAAGCCCAAACTCGATGGATTTATCTCGTTTAGTTCAGAAATTCATATCAAGAAATCTTCCGTCTCCATTAGACCAGCTCCATGGTTCCATAATTATCATTGTATTGTCAACGAAAATACATAAATACCTACACTACATTTAACTCCAATGGGATGTCGCGAATTGGGTCTAATTTAGCTTGCAAGATTTGATTACAGACCGATGACGGGTGAAACTAAATAAAAGCTTGTAATAATGTAAATGCAAGCAAAGCTTAAAAAACCGACTTCACCGCTTATATTTTGGTTTTGGCTTGATCGATTTCGATAAAATTTATTTGGGACTACCTTTGAAGTATACTCTACCAAACGAATAAAAAAATATCAAAATCGATTCATAATTGGCGGAGATATCGCGTAACATAAATACAAATAAAAAATCCTCTTTTTTGAAGTCGGTTGAAAATAAGATCTGGCCAGCCGTTATTGAGCTACAAGCAGACACAGATACACTTTTCTTTTTTGTTGTAAAATAACAATTTCGTAGATCATCATATTTTTGTGGCTATCTCAAAATCGCCTACACATTTTAAGCTAAAAATTACATATAAGTACTCGTCGTTAGCGCCGAACTGAGATCTCGCGCCTACATTATGCCAAATAGAGAAAAGCTTTTGAGGATAATTACTCATATTTTTTTTTCTTTAAAATAATTGTATGATTTCTGTATTTGTTGTTCAAGTACAGAATATAACGTATATTATACGTAAGTTTCAGGTACCCACGATACAAGTCTTTGAACTTAGTGTGGAGTGAGTGTGAATGCGTTAAAAAAAATCTGTTAGTTTTGATAAAAGTATGTTGAACGGAACCCGCAAGATCAGAGAAGTGAACCTACTCGTAATTAACTAAGAAAATATCGGAACACGTTTTCGTTATTATTTCCGTTATTCGTTACCGGCGTAATGTTATCCGTTATTTTTTACGGCCCAAAAGGGTTGAATGGTTATTAGGGGTAAAAACAAGAGTGATGTCCGAGCATCGGTCATTAGGCTAAGTATCGGTTATCTGCAAGGGTTGTACCAGTGTTTGGTTGGAATTTAGACAACATCTTGAGTTGACAAATTTTGTTCCCCTAACGGTACGATCTGGGTGTCCTCAAGTCTAGATTGAATAGGTATATTGTAGTTCACCGGGAAAGTTCAAATCTGTAATAAATCGGGCATTAATTAAGAAAGCTTACTATAAAACAATCGACTATATTTTTTTTTTATGCCGGATAGGCAAGCATTTGACTACAATCTCACCTGATGGAAAGTGATGATGCGGCCGAAGATGTAGCATGCTTGCCTAGAAGGTACCTATTCACTCTTGACTTGAAGACTCCCAGATGGTAGCGTTCGGGGAACAAAGACGAAGGCAATGAGTTCCACTCCTTCGCAGTACGATTAATGACAAGGATGCATGGAGGCAAACTGCACAAGCGCTTTCTAGCGACTACCATAATAACACCTAGGTTATTAAAATTATGTATTAGAGATTAAGAATGTTTAAAAAAAAAATGAATGAAAAAAATGCGGCCTGGCAAGAAACTGCCAGGTTCTTCTCGAGATGGCTGTAATTTTGCGAATCAGGCAATAGAATCATTAACTTTCGTGAGTGCCACTTTGGGGCCCATGTGAATAAACGATTTTGATTTTTGATTTTGTAGGCAAGCGTAGGTCTTCTGGAGTGGGGTCACTGGTGGAGAGTCAAGGGACCTCTCCATCGGCTTGCACGGCTCCACATGTCTGGGAGGTGTCCTTGGTGAGCAAGGGCTCACATGGGCGCAGTGGCCCGGTCTGCATACGGGCCTACCGACGGGATAAGATAGTCACTGCTAGCGCGACCCTAGTTAGCCCCATCTCGGCATAGGACTGCTAACGTGGGGTTTTTTGGGGGTTCGAGTCCCACACACCCCTTTTCTTCAATCTCCATCTAGACATCGTCAACACGTAAAATCACGCTAATTCCCGTATTAATTTACAACCGCTTTTAAAAAAGGAGGTTCTCAATTCGATTGTATGTTTTTTTTATTTTTTATTTATATGTTACGAGATATCTCCGTCAATTATGAATCGATTTTGATGATTTTTTTGTTTGGTGTGGGATATACTTCAGAGGTATACTGACCGGTATACTGACCGGTTTCTATAAAATTTATATGGGACCGCCCATATAAATTTTATAGAAACCGGTCAAGCCAAAACCGAAATATTAGCGATGAAGTCGGTTTTTTTCTACTTTGCTTGGGTTTTTAATTTTAATTTAATAGTTAAAAAAAGTGAGTTTTAATCAAATCAAAAGGTATTGTTATGAACGCCGTGTAAAATGGTTAAAAAGTCCCGCATTTTAGAAGACAAAAAAATTCACAGTTTTGACTGTGAGTGTGACTAACTACAATCTAAGTTCAATAACACTTGTGTGGTGGACGCCGGCAACATTCACATCACACACACAATCAAACCCAGAACCTGAAACATAACTTTCCCTTGGGAGAAAACTGTACACAACCCACCGGGAATCGAACCCGATGCCCACTAGGCGAATGCGCACTTAACGGGCAGTTTAATTTTTGTATCATCCCGTTAATTGAAAAGATTCAGATAAAAAAATTGCGTGTTTAAGTAAATACTTCGCGGAAAACCAAGAAAATAAAAGAAATAATTTTGTAACGTCTCCCCGAGTCTATGTTTCAAGGAATTACGCTGACTCCCGCGGCTGATAAATTATGTAGTATAATTTAAAAACTCATTTGGAATACTCGTAATTATGTAACAAATTAACAATTTACAACTGCCAACCTGGGAACCCGTTGCGGAAGTTGACGTCATAAAAAAGATTAAAGATGATATATATTTAAACGCAGTTCAGTAATTAGTTAGAATGGGATTAGGAAAGAGATCGTCATATCTGTCAAATCAGCATCAAACAAACGAACAAACAAACGCATTTACACTCACAGACCCACGCTAAGTTCAAAGACTTGAATCGTGGGAGCGGGAAACATTTACATCACACACAAATACACCCAGAACCAGAAGCACAAATATCACTTGGGAAGGAATTTGTGCTCTTGCCGGGAATCGAACCCAGGACCCACGGGGCAGAGGGCGGAGACCTGTCCACTGCGCCAACTAGGTCGTCAGCATCAAGTATCATTTATCGTTCCCACTGTTGGGAGTTAGGGTCACCGCCACGCTGCCAAGTGCGGGTTGGACATCCATGCCATAAAATTTTCGTGACTTTTCGATATGCCGGTTTTCTTAGTTTGTATTTCTTCATCATTATGCTAATTTGGACATTCTAAGGAAGAATTTATTTTTAAAACAATTTATTGATTTTGTTTAGTTTTGCACAATGATGAATGATTTCAAGGCAAGAAAAATGTCAAGGAGATGCTCCCACGACGAGAGCTGGCAGAGTAAGGCAGTCGCTTTTTATTTTCTTTTTTAAAACCTTTTTTTCCCTTATTTTCGGCAGTTTGGGTATAGTCCTGGGTGTGATTGTGATGTGACGTAAATGTTTCCATCACCCACGATACAAGTCTTTGAGCTTTCTGTGGGGCTGTGTATGTGAATGCGTTTGCTTGTTTGTTTATTACAGCATTATTATAGCACATATGGTTGCAACTTTAAATTGTTATAGATCCTTAATGGTCATATAAGTTGTCAATATGAAAAATAATAATATAAATTTGTGTAATGATATGATTTTCAAATACCTATTCAATGATAGGGACTTTACACAGGTCGTCGACTTTTTCTTTGTTTTCCCAATATGGCGTCTGTTTGTCACAATACTGAATTTTTACCGACTTTACAAAAAGGAGGAGGTACTCAAAGAGTACGTACAAGTACTTTGAAAGATGTTGCTTTCCAATTGGTCCCATTGAAATTTGATCAAGATCTTATATGTAGTTTTTGAGCTATCGTCAATAATGCGTGTGCAATACATTAAATCTGATCAAGGTTCCGAAGATAAAGCGGTGAAGCCTGAATTTTTAAGCTTTGCTTGCGTTTAATTATTTATTTGTGACGTAGGGCAGCAACCGTGAAAGTTATATTTGTATAATATGAATTTGGATTAATCTTCTCTAATAACAATTAAACGTTTTAGATGTACATATAACATATATATAATACCACCTGAAAAGGTTGAAAGGCACCGTGCTAGAATTATTGTACCTGCTGGTACCGTCCCATTCCTATCCCGCACAGATTAAATTATAGTTACTTCGTCCCGGAATCCTTCGCTACGCACCTCGCCAGACCACGGCATAGTGGATGGAAATCCAACATAACTCCTTAGCTCCTGAAACTTACCGAATACCTTTAAAATACCTCCCAGTCTCCAAAAAAATAAAATAACCTTTACCATCTCTCTAATATCACCACGATGCATAAATACCACTAGATATTATTATTTTCAGTCAAAACAAGTTTCTAACATTACATAGTTGTAGGCCTGAAACTGCGCATAGAAGAACAACCCCTATATATGTATAAAGAAACGGCTCGAATCAGTTTACCCTTGCGTTGGCAGCGGACGGACGTGTCCTTGCCTCCACTGAAATAATCAAATCGTCGATTTTGAACTCACGAGAGTTGCCCGTTGCGTGTTAGAAAAAAATAAAATTCAAATTTGGAACAGTTTGTGGTCTGTACAACTTTCGCGCGTGTTTCAAACTTTTGGAGTGAGTTTGTGGTGTTGTGTTGTACATAACAGTTTTGGTACTACAGTTTTTAAAAGTTATCAAGTGCTAGTGTTGTGCTGTGAATTATCGATTTGGATTTGAGGTAAGTTATCATTTGGAAAGTCGATTGTCTGAAGATATATAAGGAATCCCCTTGCATGAAATTACAATACAAAACTATTCCAATTTAAAAACTCTCTTACTAGACTTTTCATAGCATAAAATATATATATATATATGTATAATATGACCATAATATCAAAAAAAAATGTCAGGTACGTAATAGTATATTATTTCAATAATATTATTATTATTGAAATAATATACTAATAAATTTTCAATTAGTAAATAAAATTGCTAAAATGTAACAATATGATGCAGGCTTTTATTAAATTTAAAATAATACGAGTTGTATTACCTTTGATGAAAAAAACAAGAAAGTATTTACTTTATCTGTACAGATGACATGTATTTTTATAATAATATTTTGTTCGGACTACTTCATTATTTTACCTAAAATACCTAATTAAATTCATAAAATCATTTTGGGATAAAATTAAAGCGACTGTAAAAATACTGTAGGTATCTTAATTAAAAAAAATACAGTATAAAAATTCCTTGCTTAATCATTAAAAAAAAAATTGAAATAAAAATATTTCTTTTGCGTTTTTAGTTTAATATTGTGTTTTATGTGCTGATATGGTCAAGATTGATACTTTGCTTAATACTACCTCTCGAGGTTAGCTGCCGGAACACCATTCCATTCATATACTAAAATGAGACTATCTTTGACCTAAGGTGAAATAGGGATTAGGAATGTCATTGTAGCATAAAAACTTGACAAGTTAAAAAATTACTTTAAACGAACCAATTTTTTTAATATGTGTTTATTTAAGTCAAAAATTATTCGTTACATTTTATTTTCACTGACAACTAAGTAATTCATTAGTTAGTTAATTAATTTTGTTAATAGCTTGCTATAATAGAGAAGTAAGCTGTAATTTATCACATGACCAGCAGTTTATAAAGTTTAAACCTTGTATAAGTCAAAGGTTTGTGTAATCAAACCGGTCTAGGCTATTACTACTCAACAATTACTTTTAGTTTCAAGGAAAGGTTGAAAAGTTCTTAATTATATCTACAAAAAATCAATTCCTTAAGTAAAACTTGTCCGTGGGGAAATACGAAATTTTTAAAAATGTATCCAAACGTTTTGACGAGGGGACAAGTGACCAGAATGCTGGCTCTTATTTAGCACACAAAATTAGCATAGCTTGTTAACGTGGAAACGTAGCCAGTATTTTGGGCACTTTCCCTTCGGCAAGCTGTTTACTAATTTTAAGTTTAAAGTGCTATTTGTTTTATTTCCTTTCTTTAGTCTTAAATTTATTTATAATCATTTGTACATAGCAGTTTTTTTTTTCCTTCACATGCCTAACTACGGGCCAATTGCCTATATTTCCTAAAACTAAACTAAAACTATATTTACAAATATGTATTTTTTTTGTTGTACATTATTTCATCTATATATATATAAATCCTTACTAATATTATAAATGCGAGTAACTCTAAGTAACTCTGTCTGTCTGTCTGTCGCACTTTCACGCCAAAACTACTGAACCAATTTAAATGAAATTTGATATACACATAGTCTAGAGCTTAGAAAATAACATAGGCTTCTCTTTATCTCGGAATTCCGGAGTTCCGGACCCGCGGGTCCGGAACTTACGCGAGTATAACCGCGGGGCGCAGCTAGTAAGTTATATTTCTTAAGATAACAATCAATTCATTTAATTTTGAGATTTATGTTTCGTAACTCTCGATTACTCTTCAACAAAAAAAAATCTTTACAGGTTTCTCCGTTTGCGGAATTTATCTTTTGGTGTCAATAAAGTGTTATTGTATTTTATCACTAGCTGTGCCCCACGGCCTCGACCGCTATTATCAAATTAAAAAGTAGCCTTTTTTTATGACAGATAGGTAAGCACTTGGCCGCTATCTCACCTGATGGAAAGTGACGATGCGGCCGAAGATGAAGCATGCTTACCAAGAAGGTACCTATTCACTCTAGACTTGAAGACTCCCAGATTATACTGTTCGGGGAACAAGAACAAGCCTATGTGTTAATCCTAGGTATAATCAATGTACATTCCAAATGTCATCAAATCCGTTCAGCCGTTAAAGTGTGAAGAAGGAACAAACATATTTACAAACTTACAGATTGACACACACACTTTCACACAAAATTTTGGATTTATAATATTAGTAGGAAGGATTTTTAAAAAGTATATCAGCAAGAAATTTTCCGATACGTTCATTATGTATATAGACGATATCTTCTCATTTACACACACAGACACATTGGAAGAGGTACACACATACTTCAAATAATACTGTATAAAAGTTCTTAAGAAATGTATGCAACGTACATACAGTAAAATATACATAATAATGATAATATATCTGCTTACTCCTTTAGTTCGTTAACTATGTATGTAAAGTTAATTTGTGTATTTTTGGCCTTATTAAAGAACTAGCCGTCTCCTGCGGCTTCGCCCGCGTTAATTAAGTTAAAAATAGCCTATGTTAATCCTAGGTATAAGCTATGTACCTTCCAAATTTTACCCAAATCCGTTCAGGCGTTATAGCGTGAAGAGAAAACAAATATACGAGTACTTACACACTTACAAACAAACTTTCGGATTAATAATATTAGTGTGATTACTATAATATTTGTATTATGTCATGTAACGCTGTTGGGTTGACAAAAAAAATAAAAAAAGCAAATGTATTGTAGGTATAATAAATAATATTTGAAGAAGCTTCCTTTTAGTCTTAGATACGACAAGCACTAAGATCATTACTAGAATTAAAAAATAATCTACTAAAATTCATCGCTCTAACTTACGATTTTTTTTAAATTAATGTTGGCTCCGCAAGCTTTGTTCATTAAGCCAGACTGGAGTAATTACCATTTTTTTTAATGTAGTTTATTAAACTATAATATTAAATCACAAGTCAAAGTCAAGTAATGTCCTAGTAAAGTTGTAGAAATTTTTCTAAAACTCATATTGGCGTTTTGAGGTAAAACCGAAAATCATTGCGATATTCATGCACCGATTTGCATATACTCATGCACGTGAACCACCATTATTTATAACACACAAAGAATCACATGTTTCAGATAATAACACAAAGCCTAAAAAGGCATTTTTTAACTTTCGCGGCAAAACTCGTAGTAATTTTCAAATAAAATTCATCGTTATAACTTACGACATTTTATCGCGATGATCCTAACTCGAGCAGGATAAAATAAAAAAATATTTTCGTAAGCTCGCGTGACGACACGAAATGTCTATGGTAATTATCATGCGACGTTCACAATATGCAGTAATAATTGTTGAACACTGGCAATTCCTTGGAAGTAATTTCGAAATTCGAAAAACGACAATAGACCGTTGATTTATAATGGCGCACCGCTCGAATTTGTCGAATTACGAATTGTGGAAGAACAGGATTTCAAAATATTAACGGAATAATATGAACGAGGCTCGTAATATTTCGAAACGAATGTAATTGTGTATCAGCGGAAATCAAATGCTACATTTGCGTAGCTTTTTTTGTAGTATATTTATAATGCAATAAAAAGAGATTTCAAGTGAAAGTTCTCATAGGAAATTCTGAACCACAACCTTTTTGTGCGACGAAATGTGCTTGGTGGGGGTAAACACTGAAATGATTCATTAATAAAAAAAAAAGGAGTTTTGCCGCGAACGTGAAAAAATGGCGTTGCTGATTTTGTATAATTTTCCAAAACCTGTGATTCTTCGAGTGTTAATGTGTAATAATGGTGGATTGTTAACTATTAATAATGAGTAAACGTGCATAAGTGTAGGCAAATGATACAAAGTTGAAAAGCGTGATTTTCGCCTTCGCTCCAAAACTCCAATAGAAGTTCTAGTAAAGTTTCTACCGCTTTACTAGGGCATGACTTGACTATGACTGACTACTTGACTTTGACTGGGACTTTTATTATGAAGAATAGAAATTGTTAATATTTGTTTAATATTTCGACTGAAGGACTATGCATCCATGGTCATGAAATAATTAAAAAAAAAACATTAATAAAATATGTTACCATGTAATACTACTTTTTTTATTTCTATCGTGTCTCCTTACACTCCCTGTTTTCAACAGACTTCAAAAAAAGAAGGTTTTCAATTCAACTGTTTTTTTTTTGTGTTACCTCAGAACTTTTTTCTAGGGTAATCGATTTGAATGGTTCTTGTTTATTTGATAACTGCTGCTTCCTATGTGGTCCCATTTATATTTCAAGATCAATATCTGACCAGTTGTTTTTTATTTATCCTTAATAATGCGTATTTAATTTATTTAATCTGTTCAAGGGTTCCGAGGATAAAGCGGTAAAGTCGGTTTTTTAAGCTTGCGTTTAAATTATTTTTGTGAAAATTTGCTCACACCAAATTAAATTGTGGGTACAACTAACTCTTTGAATTAATAGTTTTCGTGGATTTTAACGTGTAAGTTTATATGATAAAATTCATTAAAATGTGTCATTTATAACCGTAAACATAAACGCTTTGAGACAGCCCCAGACGGCACTCGCAACACATTCGAACTTGGGACTTATGTGGCCGTGAGTTTGAACGTGGTGATAACATGTTCATCAGTCTGTTCTTTTAATAATAATATTTATATTGTATTATGGTCATATCCAGCACAGGCGTTATTCCAAAATATTTATTTAATTTCCTGAAAACGATTGATCTTCCTCAATCTTGACATCAATCTTAAATACTTGCCGCCTTGAACGAAAGTTTTTGCAAGAGGATTCATCTTCACTCTTATCAAATACTATCCCAGACTATGCAGCACACTTGGCTTAGGCCCGTGGGCTGTATTATTATACCGAAGTATCATAAATACTTCGAGAATGTCGAAACATAAATGGAAAATAATACAAATAATAGTTTATTTAGAAAAACATCGGTTCTTATAATTATCTACAGACATATAGTAGGTATGAACAAGTAAAATTATTGTTGCATATAATACAGTAATACCATAGTAGAAATATATTTTCTACTATGGTAATACAGTATAAAAGTATATTTTTATTTAATCGAGAAACTCGACCGGCGTACGAGCGATATAGACGCTCATCCTCGGGAGCATGCGCTGTACAATAAAAAAATAACGTGAGTACAACCGGAACTAAATCAACATGAATACGACTCACGATAGTTTTAATAATAAAAAAGTATCTATTCATTATAAGAAAGGCGAAGCTCCTTGAACTGCAATTACTGTTTGGTTAACACTGACCTCATACTAGGATTCCCTGTGTTATGAGGACCAGTTTATGTAGGGGAGAGGCGTACAAAATGACATACTAGTTATAAAATCGGTTATAAGATCTTTATTTATTGGAAATTTTGAACTCTTTATGTAGCTGCATATTCTTTGATTTATTACCTACTGAATTATCACAGAGACCATTAAATTTAAACATAAACTATATTAAACATATATAAAATAAGCGGTATGTCATTTTGTCCACTTTTTAACCGCAAACATTAGAAAACAATAACTAAAAATGTAATAACAATTTTTAGGTTTCAACACATTCTCTGAGTTATTTTGCAAAATAACTATAAACTTGAGTCAATAAAAACAAAATAACTTTAAAAAATACTTACTTTTGCGAAGAAACAAAATCCATCTGAGTAAAACTCGTGACTGCAAAAATCAAACAAACACGAATACTCATCACACGGTCAGACGGAAGCGACTGGCGTCAACACAGGTTGCGATTTGTTACTAAGCGGCCCTCTGCAGGCTATTGCGAATACTAATATGTTAGTGGTTTTGGAGAAAAACAAGTGTGTCATATTACCCGCCTATGTCATTTTGTACGCCTCTCCCCTATTATTATGTTATTGAGAATGTCTGACAATGGTATGGTACTGCCCCAGGTGGATCCTTCAAAATAGTATAATACTAATAATGGTTACATATTTGTGCCTTTCGGAGTAGAAACTCTTGGTCCTTGGGGACCAGGTGCACTTGAAATTTATAAAGATTTGGCTGGGAGACTGAAAGAGTCGACACGTGACCAAAATGCCGGTTTGTATTTTGCACAGCAATTAAGTCTCGCTGTGCAACGAGGTAACGCAGCCAGCATTTTGGGCACACTGCCGACCAATGACTTTTTGTATTAGGTAAGTAGTTTAGCTAAATCTGTATTTTGATTAATCTATACTAATATTATAAAGAGGTAAAGTTTGTTTGTTTGTTTGTTTGTTTGTTTGTTTGTTTGTTTGTTTGTTTGTTTGTATGTAAAAGGTAATCTCTGAAACTACTGATCCGATTCCAAAAATTCTTTCACTAATAGGTAGCTACACTATCACTGAGTGTCATAGGCTATGTTTTGTTGGGATTGAAGTTAGTTATCAGTTCGAAATAATAATATTCGTAAGACAAGTCGGAGAAAAATTAGCTAACTTTCCGCTTTATCGGCGTACGCTGACTAAACAGTTAGACATAGGTGAATACAATGTACAGCAAAAATGTTGGCCTTCATGAGTTTTACAAAAAAGTCCGCGACAGCATATATCTAACATGTATGTATAGCTCAGAAAAAATACTTTTCTTTGTTAAAAATCTGAAAAAAAAGCGGCCTATGTTTAGTTGGCTTTTTGAGACATTCAGTATTAATCCTTATCAAAATAAACTATTTCATCGTCTTACGTAGTTCATGTAGATACAATTTGCTTTTTACTGCATGTGATTTGGATAAATAGTCTATGAGAAATCGTGAAATTAGTTTCACGGAGTCCTCCCGTGAACGGGACGGGTCAGAAATTTATCGACACGTACTACGCATTCCTGCACATAAAAATAGCGGCTTCTATTTCGTTGACTTTTTTTAAGTATTTAATATTAATCCTTATCAAAAAAACCTATTTCATCGGCTTACGTAGTTCACGTAGATGCAATTTGCTCTTCACTGCATATAATTTGGACCAATAGTCTAGGAGAAATCGTTAAGTTTATTTGAGGGTGAAAACGGTGGATCACAGAATGTAACAGTTACTGCGTAATCCGGCATACTTCTATGTTTTGAACCGACTTGCATAAGAAGGAGGATATAAATTCGACTGTTTTTTTTTGTTTAGTCGGTTACAACTTATCATTGAACTTTGAACTGCCCGCTGGAGTAGTTAGGTGGGCGTTTGCCTTTAAAGCACTGGGTTTGATTCTCGGTGGGAACACAGGTGTTTTTCCACGGGAATTTGTGTTTCTGGTTTTGAGTATGTTGTCAATGTTGTGTGAATCTTGGATGTTTACAGCCCCACGATACAAGTCATTAAACTTAGTGTGGGGTTGTGAATGTGAAAGCGTTTATGGGTATGTTTTTTAATATTTACTACCCGGCCGACGCCGGGCGGGTCGTTCCTGAACTTTGAACTGCTCGCTGGCGTAGATGGGTGCGCGTTCGCCTTCAAAGCAGCGGGTTCGATTCCCGGTGGTAATTTACCTAGAAGATTTCTCTCCAAGGGGAATTTGTGTTCCTGGTTTTGAGTATGTTGTGAATGCTTTGTGAATCTTGGATGTTTACGGCCCCCCGATACAAGTCATTGAACTTAGTGTGGGGCTGTGAATGTGGAAGTGTTTATTTGTATATTTTTTAACCGGGCGACGCCGGGCGGGTCATCTTTTGAACTTTGAGCTATCTACTCGCGTAAATGGGTGCGCGTTTGCATTCAAAGCAGCGGGATCGATTCGCGGTGGTAACAGAAGTTTTCTCCCTAAGGGAAATTTTTGTTTTTAATATGTTGTGAATCTTGGATGTTTACGGCCCCACGCTACAAGTCACTGAACTTAGTGTGGGGCTGTGAACGTGGAAGTGTTTATGTGTAGATTTTTTAATCGGGCGACGCAGGGTGGGGAATCTTTGAACTTTGAACTACCCACTGGGTAGATGAGTGCGCGTTCGTCTTCAAAGCAGCGGATTCGAATCTCGGTGGGAACACAATAACAAAAGTTTTTTCCCCACGGGAAGTTTATGTTTCTGGTTCTGGGTATGACGTGAATGTTGTGTGTGTGGTGTTAATTGTTTACGGCCCCACGACACAACTTATAGTACTTTTAGAGTGGGGCAGTGAGTGTGAAAGCGTTTATGTGTAAGCTTTTGTTTACCCGGGCGACGCCGGGCGGGTCAGCTAGTCCTGAATATATGTCTTGACCTAAAAAAAAAAGAAATGGTTTATTGGACATTTTTTTTTATGTTTGATAGTCTAGCATTTGACCACTATCTCATGGAAAGCGATGATGTGGCCGAAGATGTAGCATGCCTTTTTTTTTTTTTTTTTTTTTGTGGGCGGGAAAATGCCTGCCACTTCCCTTCCCTCCCAGGGTGAAGGAAGGGGGTGTGTGGGGCTCGAACCCACTAAAAACCCCCCCGTGAGCAGTCCCTCGCCGAGGTGGGGCAAGATAGGGTCGCGCTAGCAGTCACTATCTTGCCCCGGCGGTAGGCCCGGATGCAAACCGGGCCACTGCGCCCATGAAGGGGTGACCTTGCTCACCAAGGCCACCCCCCAGACGTGTGGAGCCGTGCAAGCCGATGGAGAGGTTCCCTGACTCTCCACCAGTGACCCCACTACAGAGGAGGAGAGAGGAGGCGGGCGAACCGCCTCCTCCTCCCTCCCGTCCGTCTGCGCCGGATCGGGTCAGAAAGGAGATCAGCCTCTCTGGCCCGCTCCGCGGCCTCCTTCTGCGCCATTACCGCTTCGCAGAAGGAAACCACTGCCTGCCACGATCTTTCACTGCCGAGCATGGCGTCTACCACGCTCGGCAGGGAAAGATTTCCGCCTATAGTCGCTAAAAGTGTGTGCCGCTGTGGGCCCCATGCGGCACACACCTCCAGCGTGTGGAGCGCCGTATCCTCCAGCGCCCCACATTCGTGGCAGACTGAGGTCGGCTCCCGTCTCGCGATTTGGTGCAGGTACTTTCCGAAGCATCCGTGTACGGAAAGCACCTGCACCAATCGGAAGGTAAGCGACCCAAAACGCCGCCGCACCCACCTCCGAAGGACCGGGCGGATGGCCTCCACCGTCCACTGCCCGGGGACCGGTGGAGCTAGGTCCTCCGTCCACCGCCGCAACAGGGCAGCCCGCGCCCGCCACCGCATGCGGGTGACCTCTTCCCACGCTGGGGGGTCACCACGGGATTTCCTCGCCGCCACAAAGTGGTATAGTTCGGCGAGGATCTCCGCTTGGAGCTCCCAGGGGGGGTCACCCGCAAGCACGCATCCCGCCGTCCAGGACACCGTCCGGTATCCGCGTATCGCCCTCGTCGCGATGACCCGCTGCGGACGTCGCAGCAGGGTCTTGTTCCCGCGGTTGAGGGCGTCCACCCAGACTGGTGCTCCGTACAGGGCCATACTCCGGATCACTCCGGAGTAAAGCCGGCGGCAGGCCGCGTTCGGGCCGCCCACATTTGGCAGCAGCCTTCCCAGGGCGGCTGCGGCACCCACGACTCTCGGGGCCAACTGGGAAAAGTGGGCCCCAAAAGCCCACCTTCCGTCCAGGATGAGATCCAGACATTTCATCTGGGTCCCAACCGGGACCGGGACCCCGTCCAGCTAGATGTAGCATGCCTGCCTAGAAGATACCTATTCACTCTTGACTTGAAGACTGCCAGATTATACCGCTCAGGAAACAAAGACGCGGACAATGAGTAGAAGCGAAACGCTTCGAGCGAGCTGGAGGTATGTCAACCATGAATGGATGACGTTTGACTGTTTGTCTTGTTGTTAGATGGTAAAGTGGGCTTGGGGGAATTAACTCGTATAATTCCTGCGCACACTCTCCGAAATGCAAACGATAGAAAACCGATAGGCCCGCTCCTTATGTCGACATAAAAACATTTAAAAAATCAACAAAAAAATCGTAAAAAAAATAAATCGTCTTTACAGAAAAACTTAAGGCTAGTCTAGTATTTACACAATATCTTAAACTATTTTTATTTATACATTTATTTACATTTTTCTCATAGACATAGGTAGATGATCCTTAAATGCCTAAGGGTTCCCTGTGTTGTGGAATTCAGTGTCTTCCTCCCTAAATATGATGAAATGTGTTCATATAGATGCTTAATCAGTTAATGAATATTCATAAATTAACAAAATCAATTAGTTAATTAATGTAGATATCCCAGGTAATCTTAAACATATATAATATTATGTGTGTTAGTGCGTGTGTCTATGTAGGAGTGATTTATAAAGGTTACTGTGTGAGCATATGTGTTGTGAGTAAAATGTTGGAGTCAAATGAGTGCAGTCATGTAAGTGGATAAATAAGTAGGTAAGTAAGTAACGTAAGGGGTCTGATTCCCTAAACCACATGAATATGTTTTTGTGCTGCATAATATTAAGAATCAAAAAGTTATTTAATTTTTTTTTATGCCCGATAGGCAAGCGTTTGACCACATCTCACCTGACGGAAAGTGATGATGCGGCCGAAGATGTAGCATGCTTGCCTAGAAGGTACCTAATCACTCTTGACTTGAAGACTCCCAGATTGTACCGCTCGGGGAACAAAGACGAGGGCAATAAGTTCCACTACTTCGCAGTACGGATGATAAACGTAGAAGCGAAACGCTTCGAGCGAACTGGATGTATGTCAACCATATATGAACGACGTTTGACAGTTTGTCTTGTTGTTAGATAGTAAAATGGAAAAGGTGGAATTAACTCGTATAATTCCTGAAGAATTGATATAATCAATACAATATAACCACTATGATATAAGTAAGAATATGCAAGGGCTATAAATAGAATTAAAACTTTTGAAGTAAATGAAGATACCTCTTTTATCATTTGAACTGCCCGTTGGCTTAGTTGGGTGAGCGATCGCCTTCGAAGCAGGGGTATCGGGTTCGATTCCCGGCGGGAACATAAGGTTTCTCCCTAAGAAAACTTAGTGTTTCTAGTTCTGGTTCTGGTTGTGATAGTGTGTGTGATGTGAATGTTTCCGGCACCTACGCCACAAGTCATCGAACTTAACGTGGGGCTGTGAGTGTGAATGTGTTTATGTTTTTAAGTATTTATTGGTATCAAAGAATGTTGCTACTCCTTTAGATTATTTGGGAGTAATATTTGTTTTCTCCTGATTAATATAAAATTACATTAATATATTATAACTAGTTTTTTGGGTGGGTGGCGCGGTCCGCGAGCGGCCCGCGCAGGTGGGTGGTAAGTACTTTTGCCATACAAATCTTCAAATTGAGTTAAAATTTAATTTCGGAATTTCTAAAAAAAATTTTGTGCGGCGGGGCAACCCTGATACCGC
The DNA here is from genome assembly GCA_948107665.1 of Lomographa bimaculata. NCBI lineage: Eukaryota > Metazoa > Arthropoda > Insecta > Lepidoptera > Geometridae > Lomographa > Lomographa bimaculata. The sequence continues at coordinate 3,538,674 of OX403602.1, read as the reverse complement.
AAGCCGATATTTCATTGAAATTCGTGATGAGCACTTCAAAATACCCATAGAAGTCGATTTTGGGCCGTCGGCGAAACATTAAAAAAAAAATAGTACGCTTGCCGCCCACAACATATATTTTCGGTCGAAAACTCGTAAAATCTTAATTTGAAGTCAAAAAAAAAGAAAAAAAAAATATCTAAAAAATGTTGGGTGCATCAAGGCGTCCCTAATGCCTCAGACCAAAATTTCGTTCAAATTCGTGGTAAACATGTCAAAAAACGCTGGCAGTTCGAATATGGTCTGTGGCTGCAGACCTGAAGAGGGCCGCAAGCGGCCCGCCACCTGTTTTTTTGGTCGGACTGTAGGTGGGCATCCCCATTGACATCCGGCCCAAAATCGATATCTGGGGGCATTCGGGGGTGCTGATCACGAATCCGGGCCCTCAAACCAGGCGCGCGGGCCGCAAGCGGCCCGCGGCCTTTGTTTCGGTCCCGAATTCGTAATCAGCACCCCCGAATGCCCCCAGATATCGATTTTGAGCCGGATCGGTTAACCTCGATTTTGACAATGTTCGGCCGCCATCTTTAAAAAAAATCAAAAATTGCTTTACAGTTTATTATTTAAATCAGGGCATCCAAACACCTTCAGATATCGATTTTGAGCCCGATTGGTGAACCTCGATTTTGACAATGCTTGGCGGCCATCTTTAAAAAAAGTCAAAAATTGCTATCAATATTTTTATCATAATCGGGGCACCCAAAACCCCCTAGGTATCGATTTTGAGCCGGATCGGTGAACTTTGATTTTGACAATATTCGGCAGCCATCTTTAAAAAATTTCCAAAAATTTTTTCAATATTTTTTCTGTAATCTGGGCACCCAAAAACCCCGGGAGCCAAAATTTCGTTCCGATCGGAGCAACTTGAGAAATGGCGGCCATCTTGAATCCGCCATTTTGGATTTTTGACATTTTTGACAGATGTCCCCCATCGTCCTCTATGACATTTGGTCGAGCACCCCTAGCCTATCTCTTATAGTTTCCGAGATTTAATTGTTTTCATTTTGTATGGCGGCAAGGTATTTTTGTATGGCAACACCCATTTTTTTTTTATTTTTTAGGAGAATCTCAGGGTTGCTATCATTTTTAGTTTTTGGACTTTAGTTCCAAGTCCTACCGTTTCCGAGATCCCCTAACATCGTGGGGGTCGGAAACCAGAAATGTGGTGGTTTCGGACTTTTCCCTAGGAGATTTCCTTACCCCCTACAATTTTCCCATACATCTTCCATACCCCCCGGAACTCCTTCTGGGAGAACAATTGTGTCAGTCAGTGAGTCAGTGGTAGTTTAACATTATATAATATGACTAGTTTTTTGGGTGGGTGGCGCGGTCCGCGAGCGGCCCGCGCAGGTGGGTGGTAAGTACTTTTGCCATACAAATCTTCAAATTGAGTAAAAAGTTGAAAAAAAATATTAAGTAATTTTTTGTACGGCGGGGCAACCCTAATCCCGCATTCCAAAATTTCATTGAAATTCGTGATGAGCACATCAAAACACCCATGGAAGTAGAATTTGGGCCGTCGGCGAAACATAAAAAAAAAATGGGACGCTTGCCGCCCACAACATTTATTTTCGGTTGTAAACTCGTAAAATCTTCATTTGAAGTGAAATAAAAGAAAAAAAAATTTAAAAAATTTTGGGTGCATGAAGGCGTCCCTAATGCCGCAGACAAAAATTTCGATCAAATTCGTGATAAGCGTGTCAAAACACCCAGGCAGTTCGAATTTGGTCCGTGGCTGCAAACCTAAAAAGTGGCTACCGAAATAGGCCGCTTGCCGCCCACAACATTTATTTTCGATCCAAGACTCGTAAAATCTTTATGTGACGTAAAAAAAAGAAAAAAAAATTCAAAAAAATTTTCCGTGCATCAAGGCGTCCCTTATGCCTCAGAACAAAATTTCGTTCAAATTCGTGGTTAATATGTCAAAACATCCTGACAGTTCGAATTTGGTCTGTGGCTGCAGATTTTATAAGTGGGTACCAAAATGGGCCGCTTGCCGCCCAAAAAAATTATTTTCGGTCGAAAACTCGTAAAATTTTCATTTGATGTCAAAAAAAAAAAGAAAAAAATTCAAAAAAATTTTTGCTTGCAGCAAGGCGTCCCTAATGCCTCAGTCCAGAATTTCATTCAAATTCGTGGTAAACATGTCAAAAAACGCTGGCAGTTCGAATATGGTCTGTGGCTGCAGACCTGAAGCGGGCCGCAAGCGGCCCGCCACCTGTTTTTTTGGTCGGACTTGAGGTGGGCATCCCCATTGACATCCGGCCCAAAATCGATATCTGGGGGCATTCGGGGGTGCTGATCACGAATCCGGGCCCTCAAACCAGGCGCGCGGGCCGCAAGCGGCCCGCGGCCTTTGTTTCGGTCCCAAATTCGTGATCAGCACCCCCGAATGCCCCCAGATATCGATTTTGAGCCGGATCGGTGAACCTCGATTTTGACAATGTTCGGCCGCCATCTTTAAAAAATGTCAAAAATTGCTTTTCAGTTTTTTATTAAAATCAGAGCATCCAAACACCTTCAGATATCGATTTTGAGCCCGATTGGTGAACCTCGATTTTGACAATGCTCGGCGGCCATCTTTAAAAAATGACAAAAATTGCTATCAGTATTTTAATCATAATCAGGGCACCCAAAACCCCCTAGATATCGATTTTGAGCCGGATCGGTGAACTTTGATTTTGACAATGTTCGGCAGCCATCTTTAAAAAAAATTCAAAAATTTTTTCAATATTTTTCCTGTAATCTGGGCACCCAAAAACCCCGGGAGCCAAAATTTCGTTCCGATCGGAGCAACTTGACAAATGGCGGCCATCTTGAATCCGCCATTTTGGATTTTTGACATTTTTGACAGATGTCCCCCATCGTCCTCTATGACATTTGGTCGAGCACCCCTAGCCTACCTCTTATGGTTTTGGAGATATAATTGATTTAATTTTGTATGGCGGCAAGGTGTTTTTGTATGGCAACACCCATTTTTTTTTTTTTTTTTAAAAACGTCCCAAGGTTTCCATCATTTTTAGTTTTTGAACTTTTGTTCCAAGTCTTACCGTTTCCGAGATCCCATGGGGTCGGGGGGTCCGGAAGCCAAAATCTGGTGATTTCGGATTTTTCCCCCGGAGATTTTCATACCCCCTACACTTTTCCCCTACATCATCGATACCCCCCATCACTCTTTCTAGGAGAACAATTATGTCAATATGTCAGTCAGTGAGTCAATGGTAGTTTAACATTATATAATATGACTAGTATCCGCGCGGCGTGGGCCCTACGGGCCCACGGAAAGGCGACGCGGGGCTCCGGCAGTCAGTGACTTTCGTCAGCGACTTGTGACTTTTGTGCCCAAGATCGACGTCCGAGGGTATTCGGCCGTGACGATGACGAATCTCGGTGACTCAACGGAGGGACACGCGGGCCTTCGGCCCGCGCGCCCCTCCATTTCGTCCCCGGATTCGTCATCGTCACACCCGAATACCCCCGGACGCCGACCTTGAGCCAAACGGGGGCGGGAGAGCGAGCCGCGCGGTTCCGTCCCGAAATCGACGTCCGACGGTATTCGCGGGCGCCGCTGACGATTCTCGGTGACTCGACGGAGCGGCACGCGGGCCTTCGGCCCGCGCGCCCCTCCGTCTCGTCCCCGGAATCGTCAGCGGCACCCGCGAATACCCCCGGACGTCGATTTCAGCACGGAGGGCGCCCGCGAGCGCGTCGATGTCGCGTTGTTCCGTCCCGAAATCGGCGTCCGACGGTTTCCGGGGGCGCCGGTGTCGATCCCGGTGACTCACGGAGGTGCACGCGGGCCTTCGGCCCGCGCGCACCTCCGTTTCGTCCCCGGGATCGTCACCGGCACCCCCGGAAACCCCCGGACGCCGATTTCGGGCCGGTCGGGTGACTTCGGAAAAAAAATTTGTATGGCGGCCGGGTCGAAAAATTTTTTCAGAATTTTTTCACTATTTTTGCCGGACTCTGGGACCCCCCCCGCCCCCCTATACCGAATTTCACGCCGATCGAAAAAACTTTCGGTCAAGGTCACGTCGGAGGTCAACTTTGACCTTTTCTCCCGGAGCGCGTCCGGACTCTTAGCAACTTTAGTTCGAACACCCCGTACCTATGTATGATAGTTTCCGAGTTATAGCGTTCCACATTTTGTATGGGAAAAAAGTTTTTTTGTATGGCAACCCTATTTTTTTCCAATTTCCCTAAAGAGGTCCCAGGGTGTACTACGACATTAGTTCGAGGTCGGGTATTTTTAGGGGCGCCGTTTCCGAGATATTCCCCTCGACGTACCCTCGGAAGCGGAAAACGTCCACTTTCGGACTTTTCCCATGGTCCCAGGAAAATAACCTATATAACTCTCATACATCATTTTCACCTCCGGAACCTCCTTCTGGGAGAACAATTATGTCAATCAGTCAATGAGTGAGTGGTAATCTAACATTATATAATATAAAAAACTAGTATCCGCGCGGCGTGGGCTCTACGGGCCCACGGAAAGGCGACGCGGGGCTCCGGTAGCTATGGGCTTTCGGTAGCGACTTAGGACTTTTGTGCCCAAGATCGACGTCCGAGGGTATTCGGCCGTGACGATGACGAATCTCGGTGACTCAACGGAGGGACACGCGGGCCTTCGGCCCGCGTGCCCCTCCATTTCGTCCCCGGATTCGTCATCGTCACACCCGAATACCCCCGGACGCCGACCTTGAGCCAAACGGGGGCGGGAGAGCGAGTCGCGCGGTTCCGTCCCGAAATCGACGTCCGACGGTATTCGCGGGCGCCGCTGACGATTCTCGGTGACTCGACGGAGCGGCACGCGGGCCTTCGGCCCGCGCGCCCCTCCGTCTCGTCCCCGGAATCGTCAGCGGCACCCGCGAATACCCCCGGACGTCGATTTCAGCACGGCGGGCGCCCGCGAGCGCGTCGATGTCGCGTTGTTCCGTCCCGAAATCGACGTCCGACGGTTTCCGGGGGCGCCGGTGACGATCTCGGTGACTCACGGAGGAGCACGCGGGCCTTCGGCCCGCGCGCACCTCCGTTTCGTCCCCGGGATCGTCACCGGCACCCCCGGAAACCCCCAGACGCCGATTTCGGGCCGGTCGGGTGACTTCGGAATAAAAATTTGTATGGCGGCCGGGTCGAAAAATTTTTTCAGAATTTTTTCACTATTTTTGCCGGACTCTGGGGCCCCCCCCGCCCCCCTATACCGAATTTCACGCCGATCGAAAAAACTTTCGGTCAAGGTCACGTCGGAGGTCAACTTTGACCTTTTCTCCCGGAGCGCGTCCGGACTCTTAGCAACTTTAGTTCGAACACCCCGTACCTATGTATGATAGTTTCCGAGTTATAGCGTTCCACATTTTGTATGGGAAAAAAGTTTTTTTGTATGGCAACCCTATTTTTTTCCAATTTCCCTAAAGAGGTCCCAGGGTGTACTACGAAATTAGTTCAAGGTCGGGTATTTTTAGGGGCGCCGTTTCCGAGATATTCCCCTCGACGTACCCTCGGAAGCGGAAAACGTCCACTTTCGGACTTTTCCCATGGTCCCAGGAAAATAACCTATATAACTCTCATACATCATTTTCACCTCCGGAACCTCCTTCTGGGAGAACAATTATGTCAATCAGTCAATGAGTGAGTGGTAATCTAACATTATATAATATAAAAAACTAGTTTTCTTTGTAGTACTAGTTTTTTGGGTGGGTGGCGCGGTCCGCGAGCGGCCCGCGCAGGTGGGTGGTAAGTACTTTCGCCATACAAATCTTCAAATTGAGTAAAAAGTTGAAAAAAAAATTTTTCATATTTTTTCTGTGGCGGGGCAACCCTAATCCCGCAATTCAAAATTTAATTGAAATTCGTGATGAGCACATCAAAACACCAATGGAAGTAGAATTTGGGCCGTCGGCGAAACAAAAAAAAAAATGGGACGCTTGCCGCCGACAACATTTATTTTCGGTTGTAAACTCGTAAAATCTTCATTTGAAGTGAAATAATTGAAAAAAAAATCTAAAAAATTTTGGGTGCATGAAGGCGTCCCTAATTCCGCAGAAAAAAATTTCGATCGAATTCGTGATAAGCGTGTCAAAACACCCAGGCAGTTCGAATTTGGTCCGTGGCTGCAAACCTAAAAAAGGCTACCGAAATAGGCCGCTTGCCGCCCACAACATTTATTTTCGGTCCAAGACTCGTAAAATCTTTATGTGACGTAAAAAAAAAGAAAAAAAAATTCAAAAAAATTTTTGGGTGCATCAAGGCGTCCCTTATGCCTCAGAACAAAATTTCGTTCAAATTCGTGGTTAATATGTCAAAACATCCTGACAGTTCGAATTTGGACTGTGGCTGCAGATTTTCTAAGTGGGTACCAAAATGGGCCGCTTGCCACCCACAAAATTTATTTTCGGTCGAAAACTCGTAAAATTATCATTTGATGTCAAAAAAAAAAAGAAAAAAATTCAAAAAAATTTTTGCTTGCAGCAAGGCGTCCCTAATGCCTCAGTCCAGAATTTCATTCAAATTCGTGGTAAACATGTCAAAAAACGCTGGCAGTTCGAATATGGTCTGTGGCTGCAGACCTGAAGCGGGCCGCAAGCGGCCCGCCACCTGTTTTTTTGGTCGGACTGTAGGTGGGCATCCCCATTGACATCCGGCCCAAAATCGATATCTGGGGGCATTCGGGGGTGCTGATCACGAATCCGGGCCCTCAAACCAGGCGCGCGGGCCGCAAGCGGCCCGCGGCCTTTGTTTCGGTCCCGAATTCGTAATCAGCACCCCCGAATGCCCCCAGATATCGATTTTGAGCCGGATCGGTGAACCTCGATTTTGACAATGTTCGGCCGCCATCTTTAAAAAATGACAAAAATTGCTTTTCAGTTTTTTAATAAAATCAGGGCATCCAAACACCTTCAGATATCGATTTTGAGCCCGATTGGTGAACCTCGATTTTGACAATGCTTGGCGGCCATCTTTAAAAAAGGTCAAAAATTGCTATCATTATTTTAATCATAATCAGGGCACCCAAAACCCCCTAGATATCGATTTTGAGGCGGATCGGTGAACTTTGATTTTGACAATGTTCGGCAGCCATCTTTAAAAAAAATCCAAAAATTTTTTCAATATTTTTCCTGTAATCTAGGCACCCAAAAACCCCGGGAGCCAAAATTTCGTTCCGATCGGAGCAACTTGACAAATGGCGGCCATCTTGAATCCGCCATTTTGGATTTTTGACATTTTTGACAGATGTCCCCCATCGTCCTCTATGACATTTGGTCGAACACCCCTAGCCTATCTCTTATGGTTTAGGAGATATAATTGATTTAATTTTGTATGGCGGCAAGGTATTTTTGTATGGCAACACCCATTTTTTATTTTTTTTTTAAAAGGTTCCCAGGATTGTCTATGACTTTAGTTTTCGAACTTTTGTTCCAAGTCTTACCGTTTCCGAGATCCCATGGGGTCGGGGGGTCTGGAAGCCAAAATCTGGTGATTTCGGATTTTTCCCAAGGTCACCTCCCAACCCCCTACACTTTTCCCATACATCATCCATACCCCCCACGACTCCTTCTGGGAGAACAATTCTGTCAATATGTCAGTCAGTGAATGGTAGTTTAAGAATATATAATATAACTAGTATCCGCGCGGCGTGGGCCCTACGGGCCCACGGAAAGGCGACGCGGGGCTCCGGTGGCATTGGACTTTAGTCAGCGACTTTTGACTTTTGTGCCCAAGATCGACGTCCGAGGGTATTCGGCCGTGACGATGACGAATCTCGGTGACTCAACGGAGGGACACGCGGGCCTTCGGCCCGCGCGCCCCTCCATTTCGTCCCCGGATTCGTCATCGTCACACCCGAATACCCCCGGACGCCGACCTTGAGCCAAACGGGGGCGGGAGAGCGAGCCGCGCGGTTCCGTCCCGAAATCGACGTCCGACGGTATTCGCGGACGTCGATTTCAGCACGGAGGGCGCCCGCGAGCCCGTCGATGTCGCGTTGTTCCGTCCCGAAATCGACGTCCGACGGTTTCCGGGGGCGCCGGTGACGATCCCGGTGACTCACGGAGGTACACGCGGGCCTTCGGCCCGCGCGCACCTCCGTTTCGTCCCCGGGATCGTCACCGGCACCCCCGGAAACCCCCGGACGCCGATTTCGGGCCGGTTAGGTGACTTCGGAAAAAAAATTTGTATGGCGGCCGGGTCGAAAAATTTTTTCAGAATTTTTTCACTATTTTTGCCGGACTCTGGGACCCCCCCCGCCCCCCTATACCGAATTTCACGCCGATCGAAAAAACTTTCGGTCAAGGTCACGTCGGAGGTCAACTTTGACCTTTTCTCCCGGAGCGCGTCCGGACTCTTAGCAACTTTAGTTCGAACACCCCGTACCTATGTATGATAGTTTCCGAGTTATAGCGTTCCACATTTTGTATGGGAAAAAAGTTTTTTTGTATGGCAACCCTATTTTTTTCCAATTTCCCTAAAGAGGTCCCAGGGTGTACCGAAACTTTAGTTCGAGGTCGGGTATTTTTAGGGCCGCCGTTTCCGAGATATTCCCCTCGACGTACCCTCGGAAGCCGAAAACGTCCACTTTCGGACTTTTCCCATGGTCCCAGGAAAATAACCTACGAGACTCGCCTACATCATTTTCACCTCCGGAACCTCCTTCTGGGAGAACAATTATGTCAATCAGTCAATAAGTGAGTGGTAATCTAACATTATATAATATAGATATAGACTAGTTTTTTGGGTGGGTGGCGCGGTCCGCGAGCGGCCCGCGCAGGTGGGTGGTAAGTACTTTTGCCATACAAATCTTCAAATTCAGTTGAATACGGAAAAACATTTTTTTTTGCATATTTTTTCTGTGGCGGGGCAACCCTAATCCCGCAATCCAAAATTTCATTGAAATTCGTGATGAGCACATCAAAACACCCATGGAAGTAGAATTTGGGCCGTCGGCGAAACATAAAAAAAATTGGGACGCTTGCCGCCCACAATATTTATTTTCGGTCGAAAACTCGTAAAATCTTCATTTGAAGTATAAAAAAATGAATAAAAAAATTCAAAAAATATTAGGTGCATCAAGGCGTCCCTTATGCCTCAGACCAAAATTTCGTTCAAATTCGTTGTATACATGTCAAAACACCCAGGCAGTTCGAATTCGGTCCGTGGCTGCAGACCTGAAGCGGGCCGCAAGCGGCCCGCCACCTGTTTTTTTGCTTGGACTGTAGGTGGGCATCCCCATTGACATCCGGCCCAAAATCGATATCTGGGGGCATTCGGGGGTGCTGATCACGAATCCGGGCCCTCAAACCAGGCGCGCGGGCCGCAAGCGGCCCGCGGCCTCTGTTTCGGTCCCGAATTCGTAATCAGCACCCCCGAATGCCCCCAGATATCGATTTTGAGCCGGATCGGTGAACCTCGATTTTGACAAAGTTCGGTCGCCATCTTTAAAAAAGGTCAAAAATTGCTTTTCAGTTTTTTATTAAAATCAGGGCATCCAAACACCTTCAGATATCGATTTTGAGCCCGATTGGTGAACCTCGATTTTGACAATGCTCGCCGGCCATCTTTAAAAAATGACAAAAATTGCTATCAGTATTTTAATCATAATCAGGGCACCCAAAACCCTCTAGATATCGATTTTGAGCCGGATCGGTGAACTTTGATTTTGACAATGTTCGGCAGCCATCTTTAAAAAAATTTCAAAAATTTTTTCAATATTTTTCCTGTAATCAGGGCACCCAAAAACCCCGGGAGCCAAAATTTCGTTCCGATCGGAGCAACTTGACAAATGGCGGCCATCTTGAATCCGCCATTTTGGATTTTTGACATTTTTGACAGATGTCCCCCATCGTCCTCTATGACATTTGGTCGAGCACCCCTAGCCTATCTCTTATGGTTTAGGAGATATAATTGATTTAATTTTGTATGGCGGCGAGGTATTTTTGTATGGCAACACCCATTTTTATTATTTTTTTTAAAAACGTCCCAAGGTTTCCATCATTTTTAGTTTTTGAATTTTTGTTCCAAGTCTTACCGTTTCCGAGATCCCATGGGGTCGGGGGGTCCGGAAGCCAAAATGTGGTGGTTTCGGACTTTTCCCCAGGAGATTTCCTTACCCCCTACACTTTTCCCCTACATCATCAATACCCCCCGACACTCCTTCTGGGAGAACAATTATGTCAGTCAGTGAATCAGTCAGTCAGTGGTAGATTAACATTATACTATATGATGACTAGTTTTTTGGGTGGGTGGCGCGGTCCGCGAGCGGCCCGCGCAGGTGGGTGGTAAGTACTTTTGCCATACAAATCTTCAAATTGAGTTTAAATTTAATTTCGGAATTTCTAAAAAAAATTTTGTGCGGCGGGGCAACCCTGATACCGCAAGCCGATATTTCATTGAAATTCGTGATGAGCACATCAAAATACCCATAGAAGTCGATTTTGGGCCGTCGGCGAAACATTAAAAAAAACGGGACGCTTGCCGCCCACAAAATTTATTTTCGGTCGAAAACTCGTAAAATCTTCATTTGACGTCAAAAAAAAAAGAAAAAAAATTAAAAAAATTTTTGCTTGCAGCAAGGCGTCTCCAATGCCTCAGTCCAGAATTTCATTCAAATTCGTGGTAAACATGTCAAAAAACGCTGGCAGTTCGAATATGGTCTGTGGCTGCAGACCTGAAGCGGGCCGCAAGCGGCCCGCCACCTGTTTTTTTGGTCGGACTGTAGGTGGGCATCCCCATTGACATCCGGCCCAAAATCGATATCTGGGGGCATTCGGGGGTGCTGATCACGAATCCGGGCCCTCAAACCAGGCGCGCGGGCCGCAAGCGGCCCGCGGCCTTTGTTTCGGTCCCGAATTCGTAATCAGCACCCCCGAATGCCCCCAGATATCGATTTTGAGCCGGATCGGTGAACCTCGATTTTGACAATGTTCGGCCGCCATCATTAAAAAATGTCAAAAATTGCTTTTCAGTTTTTTATTAAAATCAGAGCATCCAAACACCTTCAGATATCGATTTTGAGCCCGATCGGTGAACCTCGATTTTGACAATGCTCAGCGGCCATCTTTAAAAATGTCAAAAATTGCTATCAGTATTTTAATCATAATCAGGGCACCCAAAACCCCCTAGATATCGATTTTGAGCCGGATCGGTGAACTTTGATTTTGACAATGTTCGGCAGCCATCTTTAAAAAATTTTTAAAAATTTTTTCAATATTTTTCCTGTAATCTGGGCACCCAAAAACCCCGGGAGCCAAAATTTCGTTCCGATCGGAGCAACTTGAGAAATGGCGGCCATCTTGAATCCGCCATTTTGGATTTTTGACATTTTTGACAGATGTCCCCCATCGTCCTCTATGACATTTGGTCGAGCACCCCTAGTCTATCTCTTATGGTTTAGTAGATATAATTGATTTAATTTTGTATGGTGGCAACGTATTTTTGTATGGCAACACCCATTTTTTTTATTTTTTTTAAAAGGTTCCCAGGATTGTCTATGACTTTAGTTTTTGAACTTTGGTTCCAAGTCTTACCGTTTCCGAGATCCCATGGGGTCGGGGGGTCCGGAAGCCAAAATCTGGTGATTTCGGAATTTTCCCAAAGTCGAATCCCCACCCCCTACATTTTCCCCCTACATCATCAATACCCCCCATGACTCCTTCTGGGAGAACAATTATGTCAATATATAAGTGAGTCAATGGTAGTTTAACAATATATAATATGACTAGTTTTTTGGGTGGGTGGCGCGGTCCGCGAGCGGCCCGCGCAGGTGGGTGGTAAGTACTTTAGCCATACAAATCTTCAAATTGAGTTAAATAGGGAAAAAAAAATTTTTTCATATTTTTTCTATGTAGGGGCAACCCTAATCCCGCAATCCAAAATTTCATTGAAATTTGTGATGAGCACATCAAAACACCCATGGAAGTCGAATTTGGGCCGTAGGCGAAACATTAAAAAAAAATGGGACGCTTGCCGCCCAAAACAGTTATTTTCGGTTGTAAACTCGTAAAATCTTCATTTGAAGTGAAATAAAAGAAAAGAAAATCTAAAAAATTTTGGATGCATGAAGGCGTCCCTAATGCCGCAAACAAAAATTTCGATCAAATTCGTGATAAGCGTGTCAAAACACTCAGGCAGTTCGAATTTGGTCCGTGGCTGCAAACCTAAAAAGTGGCTACCGAAATAGGCCGCTTGCCGCCCACAACATTTATTTTCGGTCCAAAACTCGTAAAATCTTTATTTGAAGTAAAAAAAAAGAAAAAAAAAATTCAAAAAAATTTTGGGTGCATCAAGGCGTCCCGTATGCCTCAGAAGAAAATTTCGTTCAAATTCGTGGTTAATATGTCAAAACATCCTGACAGTTCGAATTTGGTCTGTGGCTGCAGATTTTATAAGTGGGTACCAAAATGGGCCGCTTGCCGCCCACAAAATTTATTTTCGGTCGAAAACTCGTAAAATTTTCATTTGATGTCAAAAAAAAAAGAAAAAATTCAAAAAAATTTTTGCTTGCAGCAAGGCTTCCCCAATGCCTCAGTCCAGAATTTCATTCAAATTCGTGGTAAACATGTCAAAAACCGCTGGCAGTTCGAATATGGTCTGTGGCTGCAGACCTGAAGCGGGCCGCAAGCGGCCCGCCACCTGTTTTTTTGGTCGGACTGTAGGTGGGCATCCCCATTGACATCCGGCCCAAAATCGATATCTGGGGGCATTCGGGGGTGCTGATCACGAATCCGGGCCCTCAAACCAGGCGCGCGGGCCGCAAGCGGCCCGCGGCCTTTGTTTCGGTCCCGGATTCGTAATCAGCACCCCCGAATGCCCCCAGATATCGATTTTGAGCCGGATCGGCGAACCTCGATTTTGACAATGTTCGGCCGCCATCTTTAAAAAAGGTCAAAAATTGCTTTTCAGTTTTTTATTAAAATCAGGGCATCCAATCACCTTCAGATATCGATTTTGAGCCCGATTGGTGAACCTCGATTTTGACAATGCTTGGCGGCCATCTTTAAAAAAGGTCAAAAATTGCCATCATTATTTTTATCATAATCAGGGCACCAAAAACCCCCTAGATATCGATTTTGAGCCGGATCGGTGAACCTCGATTTTGACAATGTTCGGCAGCCATCTTTAAAAAATTTCCAAAAATTTTTTCAATATTTTTCCTGTAATCTGGGCACCCAAAAACCCCGGGAGCCAAAATTTCGTCCTGATCGGAGCAACTTGAGAAATGGCGGCCATCTTGAATCCGCCATTTTGGATTTTTGACATTTTTGACAGATGTCCCCCATCGTCCTCTATGACATTTGGTCGAGCACCCCTAGCCTATCTCTTATGGTTTAAGAGATATAATTGATTTAATTTTGTATGGCGGCAACACATTTTTGTATGGCAACACCAATTTTTTTTATTTTTTTTAAAAGGTTCCCAGGATTGTCTATGACTTTAGTTTTTGAACTTTTGTTCCAAGTCTTACCGTTTCCGAGATCCCATGGGGTCGGGGGGTCCGGAAGCCAAAATCTGGTGATTTCGGAATTTTCCCAAAGTCGAATCCCCACCCCCTACATTTCCCCCCTACATCATCAATACCCCCCATCACTCCTTCTGGGAGAACAATTATGTCAATATATAAGTGAGTCAATGGTAGTTTAACAATATATAATATGACTAGTATCCGCGCGGCGTGGGCCCTACGGGCCCACGGAAAGGCGACGCGGGGCTCCGGCAGTCAGTGACTTTCGTCAGCGACTTGTGACTTTTGTGCCCAAGATCGACGTCCGAGGGTATTCGGCCGTGACGATGACGAATCTCGGTGACTCAACGGAGGGACACGCGGGCCTTCGGCCCGCGCGCCCCTCCATTTCGTCCCCGGATTCGTCATCGTCACACCCGAATACCCCCGGACGCCGACCTTGAGCCAAACGGGGGCGGGAGAGCGAGCCGCGCGGTTCCGTCCCGAAATCGACGTCCGGGGGTATTCGCGGGCGCCGCTGACGATTCTCGGTGACTCGACGGAGCGGCACGCGGGCCTTCGGCCCGCGCGCCCCTCCGTCTCGTCCCCGGAATCGTCAGCGGCACCCGCGAATACCCCCGGACGTCGATTTCAGCACGGAGGGCGCCCGCCAGCGCGTCGATGTCGCGCGGTTCCGTCCCAAATCGGCGTCCGACGGTTTCCGGGGGCGCCGGTGACGATCCCGGTGACTCACGGAGGAGCACGCGGGCCTTCGGCCCGCGCGCACCTCCGTTTCGTCCCCGGGATCGTCACCGGCACCCCCGGAAACCCCCGGACGCCGATTTTGGGCCGGTTCGGTGACTTCGAAAAAAAATTTGTATGGCGGCCGGGTCGAAAAATTTTTTCAGAATTTTTTCGCTATTTTTGCCGGACTCTGGGCCCCCCCCAACCCCCCTTTACCGAATTTCGCGTCGATCGGAAAAACTTTCGGTCAAGGTCACGTCGGAGGTCAACTTTGACCTTTTCTCCCGAAGCGCGTCCGGACCCTCGGCAACTTTAGTTTGAACGCCCTATACCCACCTGTTATAGTTTCCGAGATATAAAGCGTTCAATTTTGTATGGCGGCCATCTTGTTTTCGGCCATTTTGAATTTTTTCGACCGGGTCTTGGAGCGTCTCAGGGTCCTCTTCGAAGTTAGTTCGAGACCGAAATTTTTTCATCCAGCCGTTTCCGAGATATGCTCCTCATCATGTGTCAGGAGTCGACTTTTCGAAGATCAGGGATTTTTCCCGAGGTCTCGGGATTTTTTCCTACACTTCTTCTGAACATTCTCTATACCCCCCGCGACTCCTTCTGGGAGAACAATTCTGTCAATGAGTGAATCAGTGGTAGTTTAATTTTATATAATATTAACTAGTATCCGCGCGGCGTGGGCCCTACGGGCCCACGGTAAAGCGACGCGGGGCTCCGGTGGCATTGGACTTTAGTCAGCGACTTTGACTTTTGTGCCCAAGATCGACGTCCGAGGGTATTCGGCCGTGACGATGACGAATCTCGGTGACTCAACGGAGGGACACGCGGGCCTTCGGCCCGCGCGCCCCTCCATTTCGTCCCCGGATTCGTCATCGTCACACCCGAATACCCCCGGACGCCGACCTTGAGCCAAACGGGGGCGGGAGAGCGAGCCGCGCGGTTCCGTCCCGAAATCGACGTCCGACGGTATTCGCGGGCGCCGCTGACGATTCTCGGTGACTCGACGGAGCGGCACGCGGGCCTTCGGCCCGCGCGCCCCTCCGTCTCGTCCCCGGAATCGTCAGCGGCACCCGCGAATACCCCCGGACGTCGATTTCAGCACGGCGGGCGCCCGCGAGCGCGTCGATGTCGCGTTGTTCCGTCCCGAAATCGACGTCCGACGGTTTCCGGGGGCGCCGGTTACGATCCCGGTGACTCACGGAGGTGCACGCGGGCCTTCGGCCCGCGCGCACCTCCGTTTCGTCCCCGGGATCGTCACCGGCACCCCCGGAAACCCCCGGACGCCGATTTCGGGCCGGTCGGGTGACTTCGGAAAAAAAATTTGTATGGCGGCCGGGTCGAAAAATTTTTTCAGAATTTTTTCACTATTTTTGCCGGACTCTGGGACCCCCCCCGCCCCCCTATACCGAATTTCACGCCGATCGAAAAAACTTTCGGTCAAGGTCACGTCGGAGGTCAACTTTGACCTTTTCTCCCGGAGCGCGTCCGGACTCTTAGCAACTTTAGTTCGAACACCCCGTACCTATGTATGATAGTTTCCGAGTTATAGCGTTCCACATTTTGTATGGGAAAAAAGTTTTTTTGTATGGCAACCCTATTTTTTTCCAATTTCCCTAAAGAGGTCCCAGGGTGTACTACGACATTAGTTCGAGGTCGGGTATTTTTAGGGGCGCCGTTTCCGAGATATTCCCCTCGACGTACCCTCGGAAGCGGAAAACGTCCACTTTCGGACTTTTCCCATGGTCCCAGGAAAATAACCTATATAACTCTCATACATCATTTTCACCTCCGGAACCTCCTTCTGGGAGAACAATTATGTCAATCAGTCAATGAGTGAGTGGTAATCTAACATTATATAATATAAATGACTAGTTTTTTGGGTGGGTGGCGCGGTCCGCGAGCGGCCCGCGCAGGTGGGTGGTAAGTACTTTTGCCATACAAATCTTCAAATTGAGTTTAAATTAAATTACGGAATTTCTAAAAAAAATTTTGTGCGGCGGGGCAAGCCTGATACCGCAAGCCGATATTTCATTGAAATTCGTGATGAGCACTTCAAAATACCCATAGAAGTCGATTTTGGGCCGTCGGCGAAACATTAAAAAAAACGGGACGCTTGCCGCCCACAAAATTTATTTTCGGTCGAAAACTCGTAAAATCTTCATTTGACGTCAAAAATAAAAGAAAAAAATTAAAAAAATGTTTGCTTGCAGCAAGGCGTCCCCAATGCCTCAGTCCAGAATTTCATTCAAATTCGTGGTAAACATGTCAAAAAACGCTGGCAGTTCGAATATGGTCTGTGGCTGCAAACCTGAAGCGGGCCGCAAGCGGCCCGCCACCTGTTTTTTTGGTCGGACTGTAGGTGGGCATCCCCATTGACATCCGGCCCAAAATCGATATCTGGGGGCATTCGGGGGTGCTGATCACGAATTCGGGCCCTCAAACCAGGCGCGCGGGCCGCAAGCGGCCCGCGGCCTTTGTTTCGGTCCCGGATTCGTAATCAGCACCCCCGAATGCCCCCAGATATCGATTTTGAGCCGGATCGGTGAACCTCGATTTTGACAATGTTCGGCCGCCATCTTTAAAAAATGTCAAAAATTGCTTTTCAGTTTTTTATTAAAATCAGGGCATCCAAACACCTTCAGATATCAATTTTGAGCCGGATCGGTGAACCTCGATTTTGACAATGTACGGCCGCCATCTTTAAAAAATGTCAAAAATTGCTTTTCAGTTTTTTATTAAAATCAGAGCATCCAAACACCTTCAGATATCGATTTTGAGCCCGATTGGTGAACCTCGATTTTGACAATGCTCGGCGGCCATCTTTAAAAAATGTCAAAAATTGCTATCAATATTTTAATCATAATCAGGGCACCCAAAACCCCCTAGATATCGATTTTGAGCCGGATCGGTGGACTTTGATTTTGACAATGTTCGGCAGCCATCTTTAAAAAATTTTCAAAAATTTTTTCAATATTTTTTCTGTAATCTGGGCACCCAAAAACCCCGGGAGCCAAAATTTCGTTCCGATCGGAGCAACTTGACAAATGGCGGCCATCTTGAATCCGCCATTTTGGATTTTTGTCATTTTTGACAGATGTCCCCTGTCGTCTTCTATGACATTTGGTCGAACACCCCTAGCCTATCTCTAATAGTTTCCGAGATTTAATTGATTTAATTTTGTATGGCGGCAACACATTTTTGTATGGCAACACCAATTTTTTTATTTTTTTTTAAAAACGTCCCAGGGTTTCCATCATTTTTAGTTTTTGAACTTTTGTTCCAAGTCTTACCGTTTCCGAGATCCCATGGGGTCGGGGGGTCTGGAAGCCAAAATCTGGTGATTTCGGATTTTTCCCCAGGAGATTTCCACACCCCCTACACTTTTTCCATACATCATCAATACCCCCCATCACTCCTTCTGGGAGAACAATTATGTCAGTCAGTGAGTCAGTCAGTGGTAGTTTAAAAATATACTATAGAATACTAGTTTTTTGGGTGGGTGGCGCGGTCCGCGAGCGGCCCGCGCAGGTGGGTGGTAAGTACTTTTGCCATACAAATCTTCAAATTGAGTTTAAAGTATATAAAAACCTTAAAATAAAATATTAAGTGCGGCGGGGCAACCCTGATCCCGCAAGCCAACATTTCTTTGAAAATCGTAATCAGCACATCAAAACACCCATGGCGGTAGAATTTGGGCCGTGGGCGAAACATTGAAAAATAATGGGACGCTTGCCGCCCACAACATTTATTTTCGGTCGAAAACTCGTAAAATCTTCATTTTACGTCAAAAATAAAGAAAAAAAAATTAAAAAAAAAATTGTGTTCATTAAGGCGTCCCTAATGCCGCAGACAAAAATTTCGATCAAATTCATGATAAACGTGTCAAAACACCCTGTCAGTTCGAATATGGTCCGTGGCTGCAGACCTAAAAAGTGGTTACCAAAATGGGCCGCTTGCCGCACACAATATTTATTTTCGGTAGAAAACTCGTAAAATCTTCATATGAAGTAAAAAAAAAAAAAAATTCAAAAAATTTTCGGGTGCATGAAGGCGTCCCTAATGCCGCAGACAAAAATTTCGATCAAATACGTGATAAATGTGTCAAAACACCCTGTCAGTTCGAATTTGGTCCGTGGCTGCAGACCTAAAAAGTGGAAACTTAAATTGGCCGCTTGCCGCCATCAACATTTATTTTCGGTCCAAAACCCGTAGAATCTTCGATTGAGGTAAAAAAAATTAAAAAAAAAATTTCAAAAACATTTGAGTGCTTCGAGGCGTCCCTTATGCCTCAAACCAAAATTTCGTTCGAATTCGTGGTATACATGTCAAAACACCCAGGCAGTTCGAATTTGGTCCGTGCCTGCAGACCTGAAGCGGGCCGCAAGCGGCCCGCCACCTGTTTTTTTGGTCGGACTGTAGGTGGGCATCCCCATTGACATCCGGCCCAAAATCGATATCTGGGGGCATTCGGGGGTGCTGATCACGAATCCGGGCCCTCAAACCAGGCGCGCGGGCCGCAAGCGGCCCGCGGCCTTTGTTTCGGTCCCGAATTCGTAATCAGCACCCCCGAATGCCCCCAGATATCGATTTTGAGCCGGATCGGTGAACCTCGATTTTGACAATGTTCGGCCGCCATCTTTAAAAAATGTCAAAAATTGCTTTTCAGTTTTTTATTAAAATCAGGGCATCAAATCACCTTCAGATATCGATTTTGAGCCCGATTGGTGAACCTCGATTTGACAATGCTCAGCGGCCATCTTTAAAAAAAGTCAAAAATTGCTATTAATATTTTTATCAATATCAGGGCACCCAAAACCCCCTAGATATCGATTTTGAGCCGGATCGGAGGACTTTGATTTTGACAATGTTCGGCAGCCATCTTTAAAAAATTTCCAAAATTTTTTTCAATATTTTTCCTGTAATCTGGGCACCCAAAAACCCCGGGAGCCAAAATTTCGTTCCGATCGGAGCAACTTGACAAATGGCGGCCATCTTGAATCCGCCATTTTGGATTTTTGACATTTTTGACAGATGTCCCCCATCGTCCTCTATGACATTTGGTCGAGCACCCCATGCCTATCTCTTATAGTTTCCGAGATTTAATTGTTTTCATTTTGTATGGCGGCAAGGTATTTTTGTATGGCAACACCCAATTTTTTTTTATTTTTAGGAAAATCTCAGGGTTGCTATCATTTTTAGTTTTTGGACTTTAGTTCCAGGTCCTACCGTTTCCGAGATCCCCTAACATCGTGGGGGTCGGAAACCAGAAATCTGGTGGTTTCGGACTTTTCCCTAGGAGATTTCCTTACCCCCTACAATTTTCCCATACATCCTCCATACCCCCCGGAACTCCTTCTGGGAGAACAATTATGTCAATCAGTCAGTCAGTGGTAGTTTAACAATATATAATATAACTAGTATCCGCGCGGCGTGGGCCCTACGGGCCCACGGAAAGGCGACGCGGGGCTCCGGTAGAGATCGGACTTTGACAGCGACTTTTGACTTTTGTGCCCAAGATCGACGTCCGAGGGTATTCGGCCGTGACGATGACGAATCTCGGTGACTCAACGGAGGGACACGCGGGCCTTCGGCCCGCGCGCCCCTCCATTTCGTCCCCGGATTCGTCATCGTCACACCCGAATACCCCCGGACGCCGACCTTGAGCCAAACGGGGGCGGGAGAGCGAGCCGCGCGGTTCCGTCCCGAAATCGACGTCCGACGGTATTCGCGGGCGCCGCTGACGATTCTCGGTGACTCGACGGAGCGGCACGCGGGCCTTCGGCCCGCGCGCCCCTCCGTCTCGTCCCCGGAATCGTCAGTGGCACCCGCGAATACCCCCGGACGTCGATTTCAGCACGGCGGGCGCCCGCGAGCGCGTCGATGTCGCGTTGTTCCGTCCCGAAATCGACGTCCGACGGTTACCGGGGGCGCCGGTGACGATCCCGGTGACTCACGGAGGTGCACGCGGGCCTTCGGCCCGCGCGTACCTCCGTTTCGTCCCCGGGATCGTCACCGGCACCCCCGGAAACCCCCGGACGCCGATTTCGGGCCGGTGGGGTGACTTCGGAAAAAAAATTTGTATGGCGGCCGGGTCGAAAAATTTTTTCAGAATTTTTTCACTATTTTTGCCGGACTCTGGGGCCCCCCCCGCCCCCCTGTACCGAATTTCACGCCGATCGAAAAAACTTTCGGTCAAGGTCACGTCGGAGGTCAACTTTGACCTTTTCTCCCGGAGCGCGTCCGGACCCTTGGCGACTTTAGTTCGAACGCCCTATACCCACCTGTTATAGTTTCCGAGTTATAGCGTTCCACATTTTGTATGGGAAAAAAGTTTTTTTGTATGGCAACCCTATTTTTTTCCAATTTCCCTAAAGAGGTCCCAGGGTGTACGGAAACTTTAGTTCGAGGTCGGGTATTTTTAGGGGCACCGTTTCCGAGATATTCCCCTCGACGTACCCTCGGATGCCGAAAACGACCACTTTCGGACTTTTCCCATGGTCCCAGGAAAATAACCTATGAGACTCCCCTACATCATTTTCACCCCCGGAACCTCCTTCTGGGAGAACAATTATGTCAATCAGTCAATAAGTGAGTGGTAATCTAACATTATATAATATAAACTAGTATCCGCGCGGCGTGGGCCCTACGGGCCCACGGAAAGGCGACGCGGGGCTCCGGTAGCTAACGACTTTTGCGTTCGACTTTTGACTTTTGTGCCCAAGATCGACGTCCGAGGGTATTCGGCCGTGACGATGACGAATCTCGGTGACTCAACGGAGGGACACGCGGGCCTTCGGCCCGCGCGCCCCTCCATTTCGTCCCCGGATTCGTCATCGTCACACCCGAATACCCCCGGACGCCGACCTTGAGCCAAACGGGGGCGGGAGAGCGAGCCGCGCGGTTCCGTCCCGAAATCGACGTCCGACGGTATTCGCGGGCGCCGCTGACGATTCTCGGTGACTCGACGGAGCGGCACGCGGGCCTTCGGCCCGCGCGCCCCTCCGTCTCGTCCCCGGAATCGTCAGCGGCACCCGCGAATACCCCCGGACGTCGATTTCAGCACGGCGGGCGCCCGCGAGCGCGTCGATGTCGCGTTGTTCCGTCCCGAAATCGACGTCCGACGGTTTCCGGGGGCGCCGGTGACGATCTCGGTGACTCACGGAGGAGCACGCGGGCCTTCGGCCCGCGCGCACCTCCGTTTCGTCCCCGGGATCGTCACCGGCACCCCCGGAAACCCCCGGACGCCGATTTCGGGCCGGTGGGGTGACTTCGGAAAAAAAATTTGTATGGCGGTCGGGTCGAAAAAATTTTTCAGAATTTTTTCACTATTTTTGCCGGGCTCTGGGGCCCCCCCCCAACCCCCCTATACCGAATTTCACGCCGATCGAAAAAACTTTCGGTCAAGGTCACGTCGGAGGTCAACTTTGACCTTTTCTCCCGGAGCGCGTCCGGACCCTTAGTAATTTTAGTTTGAACGCCCTATACCTACCTGCTATAGTTTCCGAGTTATAGCGTTCCACATTTTGTATGGGAAAAAAGTTTTTTTGTATGGCAACCCTATTTTTTTCCAATTTCCCTAAAGAGGTCCCAGGGTGTACCTAAACTTTAGTTCGAGGTCGGGTATTTTTAGGGGCGCCGTTTCCGAGATATTCCCCTCGACATACCCTCGGAAGCCGAAAACGACCACTTTCGGACTTTTCCCATGGTCCCAGGAAAATAACCTACAAGACTTGTATACATCATTTTCACCCCCGGAACCTCCTTCTGGGAGAACAATTATGTCAATCAGTCAATGAGTGAGTGGTAATCTAACATTATATAATATAACTAGTATCCGCGCGGCGTGGGCCCTACGGGCCCACGGAAAGGCGACGCGGGGCTCCGGTAGGTGTTCGACTTTGTCAGCGACTTTGACTTTTGTGCCCAAGATCGACGTCCGAGGGTATTCGGCCGTGACGATGACGAATCTCGGTGACTCAACGGAGGGACACGCGGGCCTTCGGCCCGCGCGCCCCTCCATTTCGTCCCCGGATTCGTCATCGTCACACCCGAATACCCCCGGACGCCGACCTTGAGCCAAACGGGGGCGGGAGAGCGAGCCGCGCGGTTCCGTCCCGAAATCGACGTCCGACGGTATTCGCGGGCGCCGCTGACGATTCTCGGTGACTCGACGGAGCGGCACGCGGGCCTTCGGCCCGCGCGCCCCTCCGTCTCGTCCCCGGAATCGTCAGCGGCACCCGCGAATACCCCCGGACGTCGATTTCAGCACGGCGGGCGCCCGCGAGCGCGTCGATGTCGCGTTGTTCCGTCCCGAAATCGACGTCCGACGGTTTCCGGGGGCGCCGGTGACGATCCCGGTGACTCACGGAGGTGCACGCGGGCCTTCGGCCCGCGCGCACCTCCGTTTCGTCCCCGGGATCGTCACCGGCACCCCCGGAAACCCCCGGACGCCGATTTCGGGCCGGTGGGGTGACTTCGGAAAAAAAATTTGTATGGCGGCCGGGTCGAAAAATTTTTTCAGAATTTTTTCACTATTTTTGCCGGACTCTGGGGCCCCCCCCGCCCCCCTATACCGAATTTCACGCCGATCGAAAAAACTTTCGGTCAAGGTCACGTCGGAGGTCAACTTTGACCTTTTCTCCCGGAGCGCGTCCGGACTCTTAGCAACTTTAGTTCGAACAGCCCGTACCTATGTATGATAGTTTCCGAGCTATAGCGTTCCACATTTTGTATGGGAAAAAAGTTTTTTTGTATGGCAACCCTATTTTTTTCCAATTTCCCTAAAGAGGTCCCAGGGTGTACCTAAACTTTAGTTCGAGGACGGGTATTTTTAGGGGCGCCGTTTCCGAGATATTCCCCTCGACGTACCCTCGGAAGCCGAAAACTACCACTTTCGGACTTTTCCCATGGTCCCATGAAAATAACCTATATAACTCTAACACATCATTTTCACCTCCGGAACCTCCTTCTGGGAGAACAATTATGTCAATCAGTCAATAAGTGAGTGGTAATCTAACATTATATAATATAAACTAGTATCCGCGCGGCGTGGGCCCTACGGGCCCACGGAAAGGCGACGCGGGGCTCCGGCAGTCAGTGACTTTCGTCAGCGACTTGTGACTTTTGTGCCCAAGATCGACGTCCGAGGGTATTCGGCCGTGACGATGACGAATCTCGGTGACTCAACGGAGGGACACGCGGGCCTTCGGCCCGCGCGCCCCTCCATTTCGTCCCCGGATTCGTCATCGTCACACCCGAATACCCCCGGACGCCGACCTTGAGCCAAACGGGGGCGGGAGAGCGAGCCGCGCGGTTCCGTCCCGAAATCGACGTCCGACGGTATTCGCGGGCGCCGCTGACGATTCTCGGTGACTCGACGGAGCGGCACGCGGGCCTTCGGCCCGCGCGCCCCTCCGTCTCGTCCCCGGAATCGTCAGCGGCACCCGCGAATACCCCCGGACGTCGATTTCAGCACGGAGGGCGCCCGCGAGCGCGTCGATGTCGCGTTGTTCCGTCCCGAAATCGGCGTCCGACGGTTTCCGGGGGCGCCGGTGACGATCCCGGTGACTCACGGAGGTGCACGCGGGCCTTCGGCCCGCGCGCACCTCCGTTTCGTCCCCGGGATCGTCACCGGCACCCCCGGAAACCCCCGGACGCCGATTTCGGGCCGGTGGGGTGACTTCGGAAAAAAAATTTGTATGGCGGCCGGGTCGAAAAATTTTTTCAGAATTTTTTCACTATTTTTGCCGGACTCTGGGGCCCCCCCCGCCCCCCTATACCGAATTTCACGCCGATCGAAAAAACTTTCGGTCAAGGTCACGTCGTAGGTCAACTTTGACCTTTTCTCCCGGAGCGCGTCCGGACTCTTAGCAACTTTAGTTCGAACACCCCGTACCTATGTATGATAGTTTCCGAGTTATAGCGTTCCACATTTTGTATGGGAAAAAAGTTTTTTTGTATGGCAACCCTATTTTTTTCCAATTTCCCTAAAGAGGTCCCAGGGTGTACCGAAACTTTAGTTCGAGGTCGGGTATTTTTAGGGCCGCCGTTTCCGAGATATTCCCCTCGACGTACCCTCGGAAGCCGAAAACGTCCACTTTCGGACTTTTCCCATGGTCCCAGGAAAATAACCTACGAGACTCGCCTACATCATTTTCACCTCCGGAACCTCCTTCTGGGAGAACAATTATGTCAATCAGTCAATAAGTGAGTGGTAATCTAACATTATATAATATAGACTAGTTTTTTGAGCCGGATCGGTGAACTTTGATTTTGACAATGTTCGGCAGCCATCTTCAAAAAAATTCCAAAATTTTTTTCAATATTTTTCCTGTAATCTGGGCACCCAAAAACCCCGGGAGCCAAAATTTCGTTCCGATCGGAGCAACTTGACAAATGGCGGCCATCTTGAATCCGCCATTTTGGATTTTTGACATTTTTGACAGATGTCCCCCATCGTCCTCTATGACATTTGGTCGAGCACCCCATGCCTATCTCTTATAGTTTCCGAGATTTAATAGCTTTAATTTTGTATGGCGGCAACACATTTTTGTATGGCAACACCCATTTTTTAAATATTTTTTAAAAACGTCCCAGGGTTTCCATCATTTTTAGTTTTTGAACTTTTGTTCCAAGTCTTACCGTTTTCGAGATCCCATGGGGTCTGGGGGTCTGGAAGCCAAAATCTGGTGATTTCGGATTTTTCCCCAGGAGATTTCCACACCCCCTACACTTTTTCCCTACATCATCAATACCCCCCATCACTCCTTCTGGGAGAACAATTATGTCAGTCAGTGAGTCAGTCAGTGGTAGTTTAAAAATATACTATAGAACTAGTTTTTTGGGTGGGTGGCGCGGTCCGCGAGCGGCCCGCGCAGGTGGGTGGTAAGTACTTTTGCCATACAAATCTTCAAATTGAGTAAAAAGTTGAAAAAAAATATTAAGCAATTTTTTGTACGGCGGGGCAACCCTAATCCCGCAATCCAAAATTTCATTGAAATTCGTGATGAGCACATCAAAATACCCATGGAAGTAGAATTTGGGCCGTCGGCGAAAAATAAAAAAAAATGGGACGCTTGCCGCCCACAACATTTATTTTCGGTTGTAAACTCGTAAAATCTTCATTTGAAGTGAAATAAAAGAAAAAAAAAATCTAAAAAATTTTGGGTGCATGAAGGCGTCCCTAATGCCGCAGACAAAAATTTCGATCAAATTCGTGATAAGCGTGTCAAAACACCCAGGCAGTTCGAATTTGGTCCGTGGCTGCAAACCTAAAAAGTGGCTACCGAAATAGGCCGCTTGCCGCCCACAACATTTATTTTCGGTCCAAAACTCGTAAAATCTTTATTTGACGTAAAAAAAAAAGAAAAAAAATCAAAAAAATTTTGGGTGCATCAAGGCGTCCCTTATGCCTCAGAACAAAATTTCGTTCAAATTCGTGGTTAATATGTCAAAACATCCTGACAGTTCGAATTTGGTCTGTGGCTGCAGATTTTATAAGTGGGTACCAAAATGGGCCGCTTGCCGCCCACTAAATTTATTTTCGGTCGAAAACTCGTAAAATTTTCATTTGATGTCAAAAAAAAAAAGAAAAATATTCAAAAAATTTTTTGCTTGCAGCAAGGCGTCCCTAATGCCTCAGTCCAGAATTTCATTCAAATTCGTGGTAAACATGTCAAAAAACACTGGCAGTTCGAATATGGTCTGTGGCTGCAGACCTGAAGCGGGCCGCAAGCGGCCCGCCACCTGTTTTTTTGGTCGGACTGTAGGTGGGCATCCCCATTGACATCCGGCCCAAAATCGATATCTGGGGGCATTCGGGGGTGCTGATCACGAATCCGGGCCCTCAAACCAGGCGCGCGGGCCGCAAGCGGCCCGCGGCCTTTGTTTCGGTCCCAAATTCGTAATCAGCACCCCCGAATGCCCCCAGATATCGATTTTGAGCCGGATCGGTGAACCTCGATTTTGACAAAGTTCGGCCGCCATCTTTAAAAAAGGTCGAAAATTGCTTTCCAATTTTTTATTAAAATCGGAGCATCCAAACACCTTCAGATATCGATTTTGAGCCCGATTGGTGAACCTCGATTTTGACAATGCTCGGCGGCCATCTTTAAAAAATGTCAAAAATTGCTATGAGTATTTTAATCATAATCAGGGCACCCAAAACCCTCTAGATATCGATTTTGAGCCGGATCGGTGAAATTTGATTTTGACAATGTTCGGCAGCCATCTTTAAAAAATTTCCAAAAATTTTTTCAATATTTTTCCTGTAATCTGGGCACTCAAAAACCCCGGGAGCCAAAATTTTGTTTTGATCGGAGCAACTTGAGGAATGGCGGCCATCTTGAATCCGCCATTTTGGATTTTTGACATTTTTGACAGATGTCCCCCATCGTCCTCTATGACATTTGGTCGAGCACCGCTAGCCTATCTCTTATAGTTTCCGAGATTTAATTGATTTAATTTTGTATGGCGGCAACACATTTTTGTATGGCAACACCCATTTTTTTTATTTTTTTTAAAAGGTTCCCAGGATTGTCTATGACTTTTGTTTTTGAACTTTTGTTCCAAGTCTTACCGTTTCCGAGATCCCATGGGGTCGGGGGGTCTGGAAGCCAAAATCTGGTGATTTCGGATTTTTCCCCAGGAGATTTCCACACCCCCTACACTTTTTCCATACATCATCAATACCCCCCATCACTCCTTCTGGGAGAACAATTATGTCAGTCAGTGAGTCAGTCAGTGGTAGTTTAAAAATATACTATAGAACTAGTTTTCTTAGTAGCGCGGGCCCTCTCGGGCCCGCGTGGGGGTCCGCGTGGGTGTCGTGCCCAAAACACATTAGCCCAAAGAAAAAAAAAAAAAAAAACTTCTAAGTACGACCGAACAAACCTTTACCCATACAAACTATCAACCTTATCTATGTACACTACTCTTCCTATATTCTAACATACCTACCTTTATAATAATTTCAAACTAAACACTATCCCAAACTAAACGGAAGAAAAAATATTTTTCTCTATCCATAAATATATTCAAGACCGAGCTGCCGAAACAACACTTTACCCATACAAACTATCAACCTAATCTATGTACACCACTTTTCCGATATTATTACATACCTAACTTTATAATAATGTCAAATCAATATACTCAGTAGGTATAACTACGATTAATTTCAAAGACAAGTATAAAAACGCAAGTCAAGTTTCAACACATTAATTTAATCCAGCTCATAATAGTTACTCACATTATACAAATAAAAAATATTAAACACGCTTTACAGTTAACCTTTTGGTAATCGTACAATATATCAGCCTTATGTACTATGTACACTCCCTTACTTATGTACCTACTACATACATAACGTCATAATAAATCAAATGATTAAGTTAACACACAAAACAAATATACCAAAATATCACTCCCCCTTCACTAATTATCAAACATTATTTTTCTTTTACCTCTACTTGCAGTATAGTCGCCACAGTATAAAGTGACACATGGATTTAAAAACAATAAACAAATGTAATAATAATCAACAAACTGATCAGAGTGAATTTCTATTTACCATACAACTATCAAATCTATGGACACCCACCCATAGTAAGTTAATGACTCGTGTTTTTATATTTATTATAATTACCTATATTATATTTGACCGAGTTGTCGATATAACGCGGTACCAATACAAATGATCATATTGACCTACATCCCTGTACTTAAGTAACACAGCGAACATTAAAATACAACGTACAATACAAACATATTATGTATTGAGTTATACATACATATGTGATCGAGTTGCTTAAAGTATACTTATCAAATTGAAGCTACTTAATAACGGGTCCGCGCGGTGCTCACACTATCCCAAACCAGAAAAGAAATTACTCCTACCAGATATGTACGACAGAGCTGCCGAAACAACATTAGGTACCCATACAAACTATCAACCTAATTTATGTACACCACTTTTCCTATATTTATTCTTATATACCTACCTTTTTAATAATATCAAATCAATATACTCAGTAGGTAGGTACACAATTTGGCTACACTCGTAATATGCCTAATTATACATAGCGCATACATCACTGTACTGCTATGAATCATAAAGTAAAAAAAACTCAAGTCAAACAATAGTCAAGTTCATTTAATCCAACTCACAATGATCTAAAGAAAGCCCCTTTACTACTAAAATAGGTATATACAACAAATGAAACGCCGGGAATCGAACCCGATACCCCTGCTTAGAAGGCGAACGTTCAACCAACTAAGCCAACAGCCATAATACACTAATACATATATGTATAAACAAAAATTTTACAAAGATTCTGAATAAATGTCACACACTTAAAATCCAACAATATTTAGTATTTTTAATATATTGTACATTATGTCATGGTTTCATGTAATCAAACTTGCAATAGTAATAAATGTACCTACATAATAATTATTGCACAATAACACATCCGCTAAGGCCTTGGATTCGATCACAGCGGGTAGCGAGGCGGCAGCGGTAGCGACTAAGGATATTGTCGCAGAATAAATATTATACTGTATAGCCACCGCTCTCGCCCCGCTGTCCGCTGTTCGTTGGGGCCAGGCATAATAGTACATTACGACGCATTTAGTTAGAACAGAACGGGTAGCGGTCGTACCCGCCATACCGCGTCAAATGTGTCAGGCGTTCAGTTTAAGTGTAAACGATCTCTTATATATTAGTAGGTCTATAAAAGATCGTTCTAACTAAAACTGAACGCCGCGCGCCGCCCCGTCGTCGTCAACAAAATGTATGAAACGGACAAATACCTAATTGAAAAATTGCTGATGCCGTTACAGAAGTCCAGAGGATTAACAATAAAAAAAAAATGTTATTAGAAGATCTATAAAAGATCGTTCACACTAAAACTAAAACTAAAAGCCGCGCGCCGCCCCGTCGTCGTCAAAAAAATGTATGAAACGGACAAATACCTAATAGAAAAATTGCTGATGCCGTAACAGAAATCCAGAGGATTAACAATAAAAAAAATGTTATTAGAAGATCTATAAAAGATCGTTCAAACTAAAACTAAACGCCGCGCGCCGCCCCGTCGTCGTCAAAAAAATTTATGAAACGGACAAATACCTAATAGAAAAATTGCTGATGCCGTAACAGAAATCCAGAGGATTAACAATAAAAAAAATGTTATATTAGAAGATCTATAAAAGATCGTTCAAACTAAAACTAAACGCCGCGCGCCGCCCCGTCGTCGTTAACAAAATGTATGAAACGTACAAATACCTAATAGAAAAATTGCTGATGCCTTAGAACAGAAGTCCAGAGGATTAACAATAAAAAAAAATGTTATAAGAAGTGTTGCGGTTTGTGCATGCTTGACCCACGCTCCAAGCTTCGTGGTCCGTTTATTGGTTGGAGTGAGGTGTTCAATTTTCAAATTGCAGATCCAATTTCGCTGCGGCTCGTGTCTCAGCATCTGCAAATATATAATGATATGATAAACAATGTACTTATAGGATTAGGTATATTAGGTATGTTTGTCACCTAAATCCTATGGCTGAGCGGCTGGACCGATTTGAATGAAATGTTATGTGTATATTTCAATGGGTTAATAGATGGTTTGAATGAAAGCACAATTGGACCCGGTCGACGACCGTCTGCCGTAAGATCGAGAATAGTATGCGGAAGTTTGAGACAATCGTGTATTAACGTAGTAAGCACGAACACGGAGCATACATCGCACCTCATTCGCGAGCGAAGCGAGCGCGTTTTTTTTTTGTGACCTTTGACCTTTCGAAGACGCGACCTTGACCTGCAAATGACCTTGATCCCGCAACTCTACGACATTCGTTAAGTTTATCCTATATTACCTTATTTATTGTGTTTTTTTGCAGCGGGCCAAATAATAGGATAAAATACAGACTTACATCTGAAATTCCACCTACTCACTCTTTTATTGTATAAGAAACTATAACGTGAGCAAATTATTTCAATGTAATATATAAATAAGCATAATAGTTATCCGTGCTATTGATTGGCGCTATTATAAATCCGAAAGCTTATGTGTAATTGTGTAAGTATGCTTGTTCCCTCTTCACGCTTTAACGGCTGAACGGATTTGGATGAAATTTGGAATGTAAATAGATTATACATAAGATTAACACATTGGCTACTTTTTAACCTGATAACAGCGGGCGGAGCCGCGGGGCACGGCTAGTATGAAATTAATGAGAACCTCCTGGGTTCGCATAAAGCAGCGTCATTAAATTACGTCAACGATTTTTTATATATTTTTGGCGACAGATCGTAAAGACGCTTAGTGAAGCACGACTATAACATCTTAATATGTATACAATTCTTCCGTAGGTATGTTTGTCACATAATCCTCTGGCTGAGCGGCTGGACCGATTTGAATGAAATGTTGTGTGTATACATACTTCAATGGGTTAATAGATGGTTTGAATGAAAACACAATTGGACCCGGTCGACGACCGTCTGCCGTAAGACTCATAATAATAATTATCGAGAATAGTATGCGAAAGTTTGAGACAATCGTGTATACATAGTAGGCACAAACACCGAGCACACATCGTACCACATTCGCGAGCGAAGCGAGCGCGGTTTTTTTTTGTGACCAGGCGTTCAGTTTTAGTGTGAACGATCTCTTATATATTAGTAGGTCTATAAAAGATCGACGCCGCGCGCCGCCGCGTCCACAAAATTTATAAAATGGACAAATACCTAATAGAAAATTGGTGATGCCGTAACAGAAGTCCAGATGATTAACAATGAATAAATAAAGTATAAGAAGTATTGCGGTTTGTGCATGCTTGCACCACGCTCCAGGCTTCGTGGTCGGTTGGTTGGAGGTGTTCGATTTTCAAAATGCAAAGAGCGTTGTCTCAGCATCTGTAAACATAAAATGATAATGTACTAATATTGTTTTAATATGAGATTTAATATAATATAGGTGCCGCATCAAAAGCGGGCACAGCAAACATCTGTTACTGGGATACAGATCGTGGTAACTTAGTGAAGCACGACTATCATATAATATTCTTCTGTTGGTGTGTTTGTCAACTAACTCCTCCCGAAGCGGCTGGACCGATTTGGATGAAATGTTGTGTGTATATTTCATTGGGTTAATGGATGGTTTGAATGAAAACACAATTGGACCCGGTATGTGGCGCCGCTTTTCGCGTAAGACGCGACCTTGACCTTCTGCAAATGACTATGCATGCACCTCTACGATCCTGACCTCGTAGATAGAAAGCAGGACTCATCCGCTGCGTCAATTAGTTTGTCAACATTTGATACAAAAGTGTTATTAATTTATTTGCCCGTCAACTTTACTGCCAATTATTGCAATGGGCAAAACATCAACACAAAATACACACTTGCAGCTGTGACATGAGCAAAGTATCACAAAAACACATATTCCCTACTTTTATGTACTTTAGAAAACACCCACATTACACAGACACAGATCACATTTAGAACCAGAATTACGAATATCCTATGAGAAGAAAAATTGTGCTCCTGCCGGGAATCGAACCCAGAACCCTAACGGGCGGGACCAACACTAATATACATATGACTATAGTATAACACTCGTAATATAAACAAACAACACAAACGCTCATACACTCACAGCCCCGCACTAAGTTCAAAAAACTTGGAAGGAAAAGTGTGCTCCTGCCGGGAGTCGAACCCGGGACCGGCAGACACAGCGCAGAGGGCATACACTTGACCACCGCGCCAACTGGGTCGTCAATACACAGGACGCATCTGGCTCGAACGGACGGCGTAGTCAAGCTTCCCGTACAGCGGTACCCACGCCGATCTGTTCGAACCAAACGCGCCCTTTGTGCCGGATTTTTTTCCGGCACAATGGGCGCATATACATCAAACACAACTACACCCAGAAACTAAAACGAAAAATGTTCATTGGAAAGATACTGTGCTCATGCCGGGAATCGAACCCAGTCCCCACGGCGCAGTGGGCAGGCTACAATTTAAATATTTGACAAATGTTTTTGTGAAATAATTACGTATACGACGCGACGTGTATAGCCGTGTGTATATTCTTCAAACCCTCGTAAACGAACAGAACAAAAGCCACATTTCCACACTAAGATTAACTATTGTTAGTGACATAATATTTACAGTTATTTACATTATAGTGTACTCCGCTCGAGTTCCTGTGGTTGGTTAATTGGCGTCAGATTCGATGTTCAATGCAGGCACATAGCTGCAGTGCAGTGGAAAGTCAGCAGCATCTGTGAATGTCAAATAATAATTATATTGACGATTTTAGTCTATGATCGACAGCGAGTAAACAAATAGATATGGGAACATTCAACAACTATTTAATAGTCATTAAATGGTTACCTATCTAGCACAAAAAACAACGGGTTACACTCCGGGAGTGCCGGCAGAAGTGAAAACTTGAACATTCAACGTTGTAAACAGCAGGAGCAGGTATACATTTTCGCCGCGCGTTAGAAAGGGAGGGCGAATATCTCTCCCTCCGTCTTAAGAATTTTCGATCAGTTCACGTGTCCTGATGCGAGTTTAACATTTTTTACCCATACCAAAAAAGTGCACAACGCCGCTAAAGAAGTTTTCACTTAAAAAATCTGAAAAGCCACAGACAGATACACACTACAAACATTAAAATTAACGCTTTCACACTCATAGCCCCATACTAAGTTCGATGACTCTCCGTGTTGTGGGCGCCGGAAACATTCACATCACACACACACACACAATCAGAAACACACATTTTCCTTGGGGAGAAAACTTGTGTTCCCGGTGGGAATCGAACCTCTGCTTAGACAATGAACACACAAAAAAATAACAAAAACAGCTTATTTTTTCGTCGGGAAAATATACATATATAAAGCAATGTTTAATATAAACAAATGCAAAATTTTGCTACATTGATGTACTTAAACAAAAATAAATGCATTCACACTCACAGGCCCCTCACTAAGTTCAAGACTTCTATCGTGAAAAATTGTGCTTCCGCTTAGAATCGATCTCGTACACGCGGCGCAGTGGGCAGGCCTCTGCCCTCAAAATTATTACAAAATTGTCAACAAAATTAAATAATTGACAATAATTAGTGAAATTAATAACATCATAAGAAGCATACCAGTGTATGTGGATTCTTCAAACTTGCGACTTCATAGATGATTGGTTGGTTTGATGGTGTGAGTTTCTCCTCTTTACTGTCCATCAGGTGGTCAAATGCCAGCCTTAAAAAAAAAAACAATATTCGTAACTTGGTGACAGAATTGCAATAGAACCAGATACACAATTTTTTTCTTGGTGAGGAGAGAAAGACAAGTGGCAAAATTACAATGCAAGATTCTCAAACACCTCTCTTTTTTGACGGGGGTTAAGAATAAAAATACAGACTTGCAGTTGTAACATGAGCATACATTTATAACAATCACA
This sequence comes from Lomographa bimaculata, assembly GCA_948107665.1. NCBI lineage: Eukaryota > Metazoa > Arthropoda > Insecta > Lepidoptera > Geometridae > Lomographa > Lomographa bimaculata. The sequence goes on along the minus strand of OX403602.1, from coordinate 3,504,988 downwards.
AAATGTTGCTACATTAATGTAAACTAAATGCGGGGAAGACCAAACACTAAGCTTTTTATATTTAAACACCTCAGGCTCAGTTGGGTGAGTGTACGCCGCCGGCGGAAATACGAGTTTTCTCCCCAAAGAAAACTTGTGTTTCTGGTTGTGGTTGTGATTGTGTGTGTGTGAAGTTTCCAGCATCCACGACACAAGACATCAAACTTAGTGTTGAGCTTGTAAGTGTGAAAATGTTTATGTACTCTGCAAAAGAGCCCTACAGCATAATAACATTCGGCTTGTCACATTGAATGTAATTTAATCCAAATATAAATAAATCTTAAATTATTACAAAATAACTCACCATATTTCCCTTGCAGCATGTATGCATGCTGGGCTGTGAATTGCTACCAGCTGCCTTCTTCAACATTTTCCAAACTTCATATCAGCACCCGATAACTTATGTTCATACTGAAAATGTATAAAACTTAGAATGAACACTCAGACATGTCGAACATGCAGATTATCTAAACTAATACCATAAATATTCTTATGGCTAACACAATAGGCATTTTTTTTTTTATTGCAGATAGGCAAGCATTTGACCACTATCTCACCTGATGGAAAGTGAAGATGCGGCCAAAGATGTGACATGCTTGCACTCTAGACTTGAAGACACCCAGATTGTACTGTTCGGGAAACAAAGACGCAGGCAATGAGTTCCACTCCCTCGCTGTACGGACGATAAACGTAGAAGCAAAACGCTTCGAGCGAACCGGCATGACAAATTTTAATGTTCTGCATTCCGTGTCCCTGATCTATTCAAACCAAATGCATCTGGTGTGGCAAAGCCTTGATAGTAAATCCATAAATGACCAACAAAACTTCTTCAAAGAAATTAACATAACACTCACACACAGGTCCAAAAGCACAAATGTGCATTGGGAAGGCATTGTGCTTCTGCCGATCGAATCCAGTACCCGCGACACAGTGGGCAAGTCTCTGCCCTCCGAGTCACATCATACATACAAAACTAACTAAAACTGAACATTCAATGTAATAACACAACAAAAATCTGAATGATTGACAGTACTTAGTGATATTTAAATAATTACAATTATATGGTTGGTTGATTGGTGTGAGATTCGATGTTCAAAATGCAGATACAGTAGTTGCAGTAAAGTAAATGAAAAGAGTGTGATGATAAGATGGATGCCGAAACACTCAAAATATACAAATGTGTGGCTGCTTCTTTAATTTCTATCATATGAGATGGAGTGACAAATGCTTGCAACAGAAGTACAACCAGATGCACAAATTTACCTTAATAAGGAGGGTAAGCTGTGCTTGCTCCTGCTGTGATCGACCAGCTCAGTACCCAAGGAGTAAAAAGCAAGATTTTGCCCACTGCTATTAATCTATTCTATTTGGCAATGGTCAACCACCGTGCATCGGGCATTCTTCTCACATTGAATAAAATTTAATTTAGCCAATCTTAGTTTGTTACAAAATATACCATGTCAATACCTACATAAAGAAGCAGGATTTCTCTGATAAATTATAGCTAAGACATAAATCATCATATCAATATATCATCAAGATAAACCCATTTGACCCTCCCATAGTAGTAGAATCCTCAATTTCAGGCGACGCTTTTCAAGATCCAACCCCCTTTATAACATAATATACCAAATAATACAAGCAAAGTTTGCCCTATACTGTATATTAATGCAGCGGCCATCATAATCAATGAAAATATTATTTATATAACAATATAATGTTAATAAAAATCTTAGTAGCAGAAGCCTCAGCTCCTACAATGACTCATTTGTAGCCATGGAATGAAAATAACATTTAAAATGTACACACAACGGCACTGTAAGTTTAGAGAATGATAATATGCGTAGGTGGTATAATTTTGTCTTTGTGTTTCTGATTCAGGTTGTGATTGTGTGTATGATAAGAATGTTTCCAGCACCCACGACAAAAGTCATCGAACTTAGTGTGGGATTGTGAGTGTGAAAGTCTGCAGTCTCCTCCGCGACCACCACACCTTCGTATGCCACAGTGGCACTTGCTCACCTTTACTTCTGCAAATGTTATACGTTGTTTTGCTAATTGCTAATTGAAAATGTCGGACACAGACGTCGTAACTTCACTTATGGAATGGAAAATTCAAAAAAAACCTTTCGGAAAAACATTTTTACATCAATGAGTTAATATTTGGCTACTATCTCACCTGCTGAAAAGCGATGATGCGTTAAATATCGATGAAAATTGAATGCTTGTTATATTCACGACTGACAATTTAATGGGTATGTTTTTCCACACCCAGTGAAATGTATCTCGAGCCATCAGTTGATAATATTATGCAAAGTAATAGAATGCGTACCTACAGATAGGCCTTAGTAACTAACATTGATAAAATTAAGCACTTACTGAGTTATGCTGTTCTGAAATATAGTCGACATGAGCTGTGCACAAACTGCAGTACTTTTTGAGTTAACTTTCCTCGCTGTAATGAGCCACTCGAACTGAAAATAAAATAAAAACATAATTACTTCAATAATAAACGTGTGCATACATACTTGAGACTATTATAATTTGCTGCTCCAGATAATAAATATTGTTAGCACACCCTATTCAGTCTGACAACCTCAGAACCTTTCAGGGAAGCCTCCAATGACACACAACATCATTCTGCTGCAAGATATATTATCTAAAACATCTTTTACCAAGGTGCAGATAAGAAAGACCAATAAATAGTTCACTTGCGGTCCCACACTAAGTCAATGACTTGCGTCATTTGTGCTGGCAACATACCCGTCACACGATCATTCCAGAAATAAAAAAAATCTCTTAGATCATGAATGCAACGACTGTAAAAATTATTGTCATAATATGTCCATATTGTGGGTATGTATTTGAATTAAATGGTACACAATATGATATAAGTAATTCAAATTAAGTTGTATATAAACATCAATCAATCAACGATGCCAACTCTCTTTGTACTTCTCATCCTTAAATAAGTATTTTTCTTACTTCTTCTGTATATCATACATAATAATATAATACTATCGGAGTAAGCCATATAGCTCCGTGCGTACTACGACCCTACTGATCGGAGTAAGCCATATGTCTTACTTTGACCATTTCATTTTTATCTAAGTACATTATCAACAGATTCGCGCGGCACTCTCTTTCGTACGCGACAGTGGAGGAGGCCGTAAATGATGTCTATGCGAGCCTCCTTGCAAAACTGTCATGGTAATTTCAATAAAGTACGTACGCTCGTAACCTGCAGATACTGATTTCGGCGCGTTTATGTTCTTTTAGCTCAGAGAAAACATTTCACGTAGTACCTTTCACATGCTCCGTAGACGCTCTCAGACTCGGGGCGACCGCGCTTTGCCACGACGACACGGACGCCATGACGGCGCGCCCGCGCCACGCCACCAAACGGCTGTGTCACCTCCCAGCAGTTCCAGGAGAAAAGGGCGGCACCGGTGTCTCGTGCTTGTCGCTCACGGTGGCGAACTCTTCGTAGATTACGATGCTGTCGATCAATAAACGCCTCCAGCAGTTTCCGTAGAGTCGATTGCACCGTAATCACAATATAAATAAGTTTAATTGTACACCATGAATCACTTAAAAGGAATACAGTTCACACTTCACATTTCACAAGAAGAAGTTAATAACGCGAGTCGCGCGGACGATAGCGTGGTGGCGGCCATAGAGGAACTTTTTATACGGCGGCCACTGGCGGCGCGGCGCACGATTCTTGCGACCCCCTCTCTCCTGTGGCGTGCCTGCATGTATGTGTGAGTGACGCCTACAACCGCGACACCGCGTGGCATTCGCACCATATATGGTCATGTAACTTGTAATTGAACGAATCCGAGTCTAAAATGAACCTTATTTATTATACGTTAAAGTAGAAAAGGAAAGCACGTCACGCCGCCGCGAGCCCAGGCCGTTGTCAAACGTACAATATGGTTCTTATGTTCTAAATAATAAGGTTTATTTCACTTTGTATAAAAGGAAAGCAAGTACATTGATCACGCCACCTGGCGCCGTTCGCCGAGGTCAAACCATTTTTTGTCTACGTACTTAGTTAGAATGTTATGTGTACGTTATATGGTTCTTATTCACAGAGAATAAGGTCTATTTCACTTTGATTTAACTGCGTCTGAACTTGTGTTGCTACACTGACTCGTTTTTAGATTCAAGCTCGCGTATTTGTAAACGTAAATAGCAACATGTATTTGAACGATGCCGAGTCTAAAATGAACCTTATCTCTTACGAAATAAAGTAGAAAAGGAAAGCACGTCACGCCGCCACGCGCCGGCCCGGAAGTTGTCAAACCTGTCGAACGTTTTTTATCTACGTACTATGGTGGCGTATGTTAGGTGGTTCTTATTGTTTAGACGTTAAGGTTTATTTCACTTTGAAATGAAGGAAAGAATGTCGTTGTCAGTCGATGATCACGCCACCACCGCGAGCCGTCAAACCGGTTTTTGTCTACGTACTTAGCATGTTGTTATGTGTACGTTACGTACGATGGTTCTTATTTCACTAAGAATAAGGTCTATTTCACTTTGAATAAATTACGTCTGAACTCGCGTGGCGATACTGACTCGAGAATAGATAGTAGGTATGAAAATGGGCAATTTTAATTATATAGGACCTCGGAGTGATACCGGTTAGTGAGTCTCACGGTCTCCTCGGAGCTTAGAGCTTCGTAGCGTAAGGGAAATGAGTAAATTTGTATGAAAATAAAAAAAATTGTATGGCGGCCAGGTCTAAAAGTGTTTTGCGATTTTTTTAAATATTTTTCCCCGAATCTAGGTTTCCCGAAACCCCCTCATACCGAATTTTACGCCGATCCGACGCACTTCATGGTCGAGGTCAAGGCCGAGGTCAAATTTGACCTTGCTCCTCGAAGCGCATCCGGACCCTCGGCAACTTTAGTTCGAACACGCCATACCCATCTTTTATGGTTTGCGAGTTATAACGTTGTACATTTTGTATGGGAAAAAAAGTTTTTTGTATGGCAACCCTATTTTTTTTCATTTTCCCCAAAGAGGTCCCAGGGTACCCTTTCAGGTTAGTTCTCGCACTTTTGTTCTGGGACTCACCGTTTCGGAGTAATTTCCCTCATCATACGTCGGGATGCTGAAAATGGCCAATGTCGGACTTTTCTCGAGGTCGCTCGGACGTCCCCTACACATTCCCCGAACATTGTCACTACGTCGCGACACTCCTTCCGGGAGAACAATAGCGTCGACCGGGCGAAACGAATTTTGTATGGCGGCCGGGTCGAAAAATTTTTTCAGAATTTTTTTACTATTTTTGCCGGACTCTGAGGCTCCCTTAACCCCCCCATGCCAAATTTCGAGCCGATCGGATAAACTTCGAGGTCGAGGTCACGTCGGAGGTCAATTTTGACATTCGACCTCGAAGCGCATCCGGACCCGTGGCGATATCTCTATATACTATAACTAATATACTACTCGCGGACCGCGCCACCCACCCAAAAAACTAGTCTATATTATATAATGTTAGATTACCACTCACTTATTGACTGATTGACATAATTGTTCTCCCAGAAGGAGGTTCCGGGGGTGAAAATGATGTAGGGGAGTCTCGTAGGTTATTTTCCTGGGACCATGGGAAAAGTCCGAAAGTGGTCGTTTTCGGCATCCGAGGGTACGTCGAGGGGAATATCTCGGAAACGGTGCCCCTAAAAATACCCGACCTCGAACTAAAGTTTCCGTACACCCTGGGACCTCTTTAGGGAAATTGGAAAAAAATAGGGTTGCCATACAAAAAAACTTTTTTCCCATACAAAATGTGGAACGCTATAACTCGGAAACTATCATACATAGGTACGGGGTGTTCGAACTAAAGTTGCTAAGAGTCCGGACGCGCTCCGGGAGAAAAGGTCAAAGTTGACCTCCGACGTGACCTTGACCGAAAGTTTTTTCGATCGGCGTGAAATTCGGTATAGGGGGGCGGGGGGGGCCCCAGAGGCCGGCAAAAATAGTGAAAAAATTCTGAAAAAATTTTTCGACCCGGCTGCCATACAAATTTTTTTTCCGAAGTCACCCCACCGGCCCGAAATCGGCGTCCGGGGGTTTCCGGGGGTGCCGGTGACGATCTAAGTCTCCGGGATCGTCACCGGCGCCCCCGGAAACCGTCGGACGCCGATTTCGGGACGGAACAACGCGACATCGACGCGCTCGCGGGCGCCCTCCGTGCTGAAATCGACGTCCGGGGGTATTCGCGGGTGCCGCTGACGATTCCGGGGACGAGACGGAGGGGCGCGCGGGCCGAAGGCCCGCGTGCCGCTCCGTCGAGTCACCGAGAATCGTCAGCGGCGCCCGCGAATACCGTCGGACGTCGATTTCGGGACGGAACCGCGCGGCTCGCTCTCCCGCCCCCGTTTGGCTCAAGGTCGGCGTCCGGGGGTATTCGGGTGTGACGATGACGAATCCGGGGACGAAATGGAGGGGCGCGCGGGCCGAAGGCCCGCGTGTCTCTCCGTTGAGTCACCGAGATTCGTCATCGTCACGGCCGAATACCCTCGGACGTCGATCTTGGGCACAAAAGTCACAAGTCGCTTACAAAAACCAATAGCTACCGGAGCCCCGCGTCGCCTTTCCGTGGGCCCGTAGGGCCCACGCCGCGCGGATACTAGTCATATTATATAATGTTAAACTACCATTGACTCACTGACTGACATATTGACATAATTGTTCTCCTAGAAAGAGTGATGGGGGGTATTGATGATGTAGGGGAAAAGTGTAGGGGGTATGAAAATCTCCGGGGGAAAAATCCGAAATCATCAGATTTTGGCTTCCAGACCCCCCGACCCCATGGGATCTCAGAAACGGTAAGACTTGGAACAAAAGTTCAAAAACTAAAGTCATAGACAATCCTAGGAACCTTTTAAAAAAAATAAAAAAAATGGGTGTTGCCATACAAAAATGTGTTGCCGCCATACAAAATTAAATCAATTAAATCTCGGAAACTATAAGAGATAGGATAGGGGTGCTCGACCAAATGTCATAGAGGACGATGGGGGACATCTGTCAAAAATGTCAAAAATCCAAAATGGCGGATTCAAGATGGCCGCCATTTGTCAAGTTGCTCCGATCGGAACGAAATTTTGGCTCCCGGGGTTTTTGGGTGCCCAGATTACAGGAAAAATAATGAAAAAAATTTTGAAATTTTTTTAAAGATGGCTGCCGAACATTGTCAAAATCAAAGTCCACCGATCCGGCTCAAAATCGACATCTAGGGGGTTTTGGGTGCCCTGATTATGATAAAAATATTGATAGCAATTTTTGACTTTTTTTAAAGATGGCCGCCGAGCATTGTCCAAATCGAGGTTCACCAATCGGGCTCAAAATCGATATCTGAAGGTGATTTGATGCCCTGATTTTAATAAAAAACTGAAAAGCAATTTTTGACATTTTTTAAAGATGGCGGCCGAACATTGTCAAAATCGAGGTTCACCGATCCGGTTCAAAATCGATATCTGGGGGCATTCGGGGGTGCTGATTACGAATTCGGGACCGAAACAAAGGCCGCGGGCCGCTTGCGGCCCGCGCGCCTGGTTTGAGGGCCCGATACTATAACTAATGTACTCTATATCTAATATACTATATTATTAAACGTTTAATTTGGGTGTGTATAACTTCATTACATTTTCAAAATTAACAAATAGATATAATTATTGAATTATATTTGTTTTGGTATTATCGCCTTATAAATTAAACTTATTCATATAAGACAAGCTCTTAGTAAAATATCGTTTAATTTTTTTATTAAGGTTTGATCTTACTGAACTCTTGTGCAACGTAACACGATCGCCGTTTCGCTTTCAGCTTGGCTAGAGGGAGAAAAGTGAGTCAATATTACCTTGGAAAAATACTCCGATATATCGATATTTTGCAAAACGGTTTCATCCCTAACGGTAAAATACAAATATCGCCAGTAATTACCAAGATATCCTCTTTGTGGTGTTGAATACTAGGAAATCCTATTTCCTTCTAAGTAATACGGTTTGTAAATAATAATATTACTTAAGTCTTACTTAGAACTAGTTTTGGTCTGCGGTTTGAACCGGGATCATCATAATATTGATAATAAACACCACATTTAAAAATGATTTCTATTTCTATTTAAATTTCTAATAAATACCTACTGTAAAAGGTACTATCTACTAAACTAAGTTCGAAGTCTCGTATCGTAGGCACCGGAAACATTTACATATCACACACAATCACTGGATAAAACTTATGATCCCACCGGGAATCGATCCCGGCAGCCGCTGCTTAGAAGGCGGACGCGAACCCAACTACACCAGCGAGTAGTGCAAATAATTATATTATGTTTGTAGATGTGTGAAATAGGGAATATCCATATTTTTACCGACTTCCCAAAAAAGGAGGAGGTACTCAAGTCGACTGTATTTTTTTTTTATTTGTGTTACCTCATAACTTCTCTCCACGTGAGCCGATTCCGAAATTTTTTTTTTAGTTTGAAAGATGTTGCTTTCTAATTGGTCCCATTTAAATTTGATCAAGATCCAGATCAGTAGTTCTTGAAATATCGTCAATAATGTCTATTTTGTGACGAATAATGCGTACTTTGACGATGTTCTGGTTTACCCGACTTGAAAAGTTACCTCACAACTTCTTTCGTTGTGAGCCGATTTTGATGATTCCTTTTTTATTTGAAAGCTGGTGGATCAAGGTTTCGACGATAAAGCGGTGAAGTCGGTTTTTTAAGCTTTGCTTGCGTTTAATTATGTTTATTTTTAATGGAAATGATTGTGGACATCGATATCGAAAATAAAATATCATTGATACATAAACATGATCGCTGTCACACTCTCAGCCACACTAAGTTCAAAAATGTATGTCGTGCCTGTAAAATTCATATCACACACACAAAGAAGTAATTTTATAGCTATAAGGATAAAAAAAAACTTTAAATCTTATGTGCGTATTAAATACTTTATTTTTTAACAATTCAGCAATTGAAGAATTAACTGAAATTTTTGGTACGTTTATTTTTTACACATACTTGTATATTTACTCTTATAACCATATGTGACTTACCCCTTATACGCTGGTAGTGGGCTTGAGCACTTAGGTTACATATAAGCACGGTGGCTTGTAGGTAACTTAGGTGTTTGCTGTATAGATGCATATAGTTAGATAATGGAAATATAGGTAATTGGCAGTTAGTTATGAAACTTTCTGCCCAAAACACACTAAAATAACAAAAAACCTTTATATAATAAATGACTGTAATATTTGGAGTGTTTTTCAGCTGTAAATAAAGTTATTTTCATTTTTCATTTTCAGTTATAATGTAGATTATAACACTTATACATATACAAAATATATTGCTACCAAACGTGTAAACAAAATTATTCCTTATGTGCGACGATATTACATCCAACAAATCGTCGTTTACGTAACTTTTGATAAATACACTAAAAGTTTCAAACTACTCAATTTAACCATTTAATTTAACCCATGGCTAGTCTGCAGAGTACTTAGCTCTTTTTTGTAATTATTGGCAACTGGAAACACTGTCCTCAATGCCTAACTTTGTCCCAGAGCTCTTCCAGTGATGCCCGAACAAGACCTAAAATTACCCAAAAATCATTTATAAATCGCAAAATAAACTCGACAAAACAATTTGCGTGACACCCGGCGTGCCGCGAATCCGTATCAGACGCGGTAAATATAAACGAACGCTGAAATATTTCCAAATATTAAATCCGCACGTCACGCCATTCTCACATTAGGGGTATTATCGGTTGCCTATGATACTTGGCCGGTGTTGCCACATGTCATGGGAGATTACCTGAAAATTAAGAGGCATGTAAACATCAATTCAATTTTATGCCACTAATAACTTTAGAGATACATTGTTAAGAATATCCTTTCGGAACGAGCTCTCGAGCCCAAGAGCCGGCCCGTCACAAAGATTAAATTTAGCTATGTCCGGAGCTTACGGCCGCACAAAAAGATAATAATGTTGCGAGATAATAAGAAGCCTATGTGTTAGTCCTTGACATAAATTATGTATGTTATTGTAATTTTTTTTCTAAATAGTTTAAGCCTTTTCGTCGGAATGAGACAAAAACAACTTACTACGGATTTATAATATTAGTGATGTGCGTGTCGGTTTCCACGAACTCCAAAGTTTGGAGACATGTCAAATGTCAAGCACTGGACACATGACTGTGACGAAATCTTTCACTTTTGGAGAGGCTAGGGTCCGAAGAGTTCGCTCTTTCCCACGTTCCTAAGTGTAACGGTTAATCATGAACATTAAATTACTTTGACGCTTTCACATTACAGCCCCGCATCTAGTTCGAAGACTTATAATTGCATCGTGTTTACCGGTAACATTTACTTTACACATATAAACTCGTATAGAGCACCGAAACACAAAGTTTCTCCGCAATACCGAAAAACAAAAACTTGTGTTTTCACCAGGAATTGAATCAGTACTCACAGGTTAGTAGGTAGACGATCAACTTAGCCAGCAGCCAGTTCAAAGCGCTTGTATAAAAAAACCAAATGTTAACTTAAGTACGTTAGTTGAGCGTTACCCTTCCCAAAAGTTTATCGTGGTGTCCTTTTATTTGCATAACCTATCGGAAATAAGCCGGTTTTATGGGAAAATTACTTGGCTGGCAACATTGATGATACCGTTTACGTCGACGGCCGCGTGTGGGGCGGAATTTAGCACCTTGTGTGAATCGATTCTACATAATGGAGTTACGAAAGGAACAGCTTGCATGACAGACTTCTCCTACAGAGTGCCAAGACTAATATACCATTTACACATCTTATTTTAGCTTAACTTGTATGTAGCTTGTATGAATTGCCTGTTGGCTTAGTTGGGTACGCGTTCGCCTTCTAAGCGGTGGTATTGGGTTCGATTCCCGGCGGGAACACAATTTTTCTCTCCAAGGAAAATTTGTGTTTTCTCATAAATGTGTATGTGATGTGAATGTTTCCGGCACCGACACAAGTCATCGAACTTAGTATGTATATTTAAAAATGTATATATACGTTAATCTTGGAACTCCATTTCAACCTACTTGTAGTTGTCCTAGTAGGAATCTTTTGGCCAATCGCCTATATAGAATAGAAAATTATCATGTTGTTTTTTTTTCTACTTACATAATTATATGGAAAAGAAGTGGAATACATGACATTAATTATTATTATTACTATTTTGAACATCTATTGACATATTATTTAATTCTATCCTGACTTTACCATACTTGACTTAATTACCCAATTTAATAACAAACCAACCAACATATATTTTTGATATATAAATAATTTTTGACATGTATATTAATTTCTTTATAATTGCCTGATTATATATATTGATGATCACAATTTGTTATTTTTAATAATTATTACTTTTTAATGATTTAATTTCGAGATTTCTTTATTTTGGCCTTTATTAATAATGTTTATACAGCGGAAACGGTAGAATATTTTGAACAATTGTTATATTTAGGACCTGTACTGCACAATATTCTGATAAATAAACATAATTTCAATTTCAATTTTATAATATATACATACATATATATTATATATACCGCATCAAAATCCGTTACGTGGTTTAGGAGGAGTTTATCCGCTAAACAGACAGACAGACGAGACCCGGAAACCGACTTTGTTTTATTCTATATAGAGATTATGATTAACGATAATTTAATGCAAGCAAAGCTTAAAAAACCGACATCACCGCTTATATTTTATCTATTGTAGATTTTCTCAAGATTTTCCCCAAAGTATTTGGGACCTCGGAAGTCTGATCTACCAAACAAAAAAAAGAATCATCTTAATTGATTCATAATTGACAGAATGATCGCGTAACATACATACAAAAAAATTAAAATAAGTACACTCGAATTAAAAACCTCCTCCTTTTTGGTAGTTGGTTGAAAAGCACAAGGTCACCATCTGACGCTGCGTCGACTCAAGCTTGTGTAACGTTTTTCACCGCACACCTCCGGGGTATTGTCAAACCCGATTCTGAAACAGGAAACATGTGAACTCGATCCTGGGCTCTCCCTTATATTGGCGCAAATGAGAACAGAACAGATTAATAACAATAATAATTGTTAGCAAAATTTTTTTTTTTTTTTTTACTGTGTTAGGCAAACATTTGACCACTATCTGATGTTAAGTGACGATGCGGTCGACGATGGAGCACGCTTAGAAAATACCTATTCACTCTCGACTTGAAGACTCCAAGATTCAATTATTATGCAAGCGGGTTACAATTTTTTTTTTGTGCTATTTGTTTTATTCCCCTTTTGTAATCTTATCTGAGATAGTTATATTTATTAGTCAAGGAAATTATGATTTTAATATTTATATTATTTATTAAAATGCATTTCATTATTTAAAATATATTATTCATAGAGCTAATTATTAATCGAAATAAAATTTATTTTATTATTACGGTAATGATGGTAATGATGATGTTTCGGCAGTCCTTGAGAACCAGTCTCGTCAGAGTTTTCAAATCTAGAGTTGATAAGGTATTTTCTAGGCAGCTATGGTACTTCGGCCGCATCTTCGCTTTCCATTAGGTGAATTGGTGGTCAAATGATGGCATATCGAGCAAAAAAATTGTATCTTTCGTGTTTACCACCACCATTAGGTACTACCATTACCATATCATTACTTAGCAAAAAGTGAAATATAATTTGTTTTTTTAAGGTTCCGTATCTCAAAAGAAAAAAAAAATGGAACCCTTATAGGATCATTTTGTTGTCCGTCTGTCTGTCTGTCAAGACCCTTTTTCTCAGGAACGCGTGGAGGTATGAAGTATATCAAATACTCAAGTCTACTGCCTCTTGGAGCTATGAAAAAAATTGAACTTCTAAGCCAACGTAATCAAAAGATACAGCCGTTTAAGCTGCAAATTTTCGATGCTCGCAAGGGAATCAAAACCTACAGGGTACTTCCCGTGAGCTCAGAATCTTGAAATTTGGTACGAAGCAACGTCTTATAGCTTGAAAAGATAATGAAAAGCGATGATACGGCCGAAGATGTAGCATGTAACGTCGATACAATGATAATATTACAATGATGTTAATCAACAGTCACTGATACTGCTCTTGCGGTAATTGTGGTCGATAGGTATTAAACCTATCGATTACAGACATATTATAATCATAACAATGAACCGCCCGTTGGGTTAGTTTTGCTTTGTTTTACTTTTTAATCAGGGGATCGGGTTCGGTTCCCGGAGGAAACAAGTATTTCTCATGAAAAAAAAAAATGTTTTTCTGATTCTGGTTGTGATTGTGTGTGATGTGAATGTTTCCACCCACGATAAAAGTCTTAGAACTTAGTGTGCGGCTGTGAGTGTAAAAGCGTTTATTATTGTTATTATTGGATATCACTTTGCCTTTATTTTTCGGTCCCCGGCGTAAGGTCGCTAGCCTATCGGTATTCTATCTTCTACATTTTGGAGAGTGTGCGCAGGAATTACATGAGTTAATTCCACCATGCCCCTATTACCTTCTAACAGCAAGGCAAACTGTCAAACTTAATCCGTTCATGGTTGACATACCTCCAGTTTACTCGAAGCGTTACGCTTCAACGTTCATCATCCTTATAGCGAAGAAGTGGAACTCATTACCTGCGTCTTTGTTCTCCAAGGGGTAAGATTTGGGAGGATTCAAGTCAAGATAGATGTCTTCTAGACAAACATGTCACATCTTCGGCCTTATCACTTTCCATCAGGTGAGATAGTGGTCATATTTTTATGTTTGTCTATAGACAAACATAATAACATAATATTTTTTAAGCTTGTATAGATACAAGCTAACATATTTATATCTGCTCTTCACGGTCGCGCCGTTTGTGTTTTGCGACATCCACACCTTGTATTCGGCTCCTTCATGTAAAGTTTAAGTAAATAAGACAGAGAAGGCGATACCTATTGGTTTTATTTACAAACTTTGATTGAATGTGTTGTTTTGTTGTGCATTTGATGTATCATGTTCTCTGCGTCGTAGTCAGATACCAGTGTTGTTGCTTGATTAAGTTTGTTTCTCGATGTTGCCGCTCGTGGCGCCACTATCTGAGGATGGTGGAATGTGATTGTTTGTAAGGTTTTTCTTGTTAGGTTTATTTTCGTCGATGTGTTACTGGATTATCTTACAAATTAGTTGTCCTTCATCAGGATGAGTCAGTCGCGCGATACGCGGAGGCGAGAGGTTCATGCACCGCCGAGGCCAGAGCCGCTGACCTTCGCGTAACATTAAAAAAACATGAGGTATTCTAGCTGGGCCCCGCGGCTTCGCTCGCGTTAATTAAGTAAAAAAATTGTTTTTTGTTATTCCGGAACCTAATCACATTACAAAATCGTTTTATTCGTTACGGAGATACTTGATAATAAACACACAAACACACACACACGCACACCAACTTTCGTATTTATAATACTAGTAGGGTTTTGTAATTTTTTTTTATTCAAGATAGGCAAACGTTTCATCACTATCTCACCTGACTATTTATTTTGTTGTGCATTTGATGTATAATGGAGTGTATCATTCTCTGGAGTGACGTAGTCCAATACGTGTTGTTTGTAAGATTGCGCAATGTGAATGCTTGGAAGGTTTTTCAGTTCAAAGATGTTATACATTGATATGTGTGACAGTCAATTTCAGGCAACAATTTTCCTCTTCAACTTTCAGTTTCAATTTAGTTTCTGAGAATTCTCCTAGAAACTAGATCTGATAGGCGTCAGAGTGCAAGGCGGTTGTTTGGTTGTTATTAACCGAGACATTGAACGCGTTGGAGCATTTCAGCTTGCACTGACTGAACTCTCTAACAGAGCCTCCGAACGGGCTAGAGTGAAAGGTTGCAACCAGAGCGTAGGCACTGAACGCAGCTCTGCTACATACTGCACGAAAAATTTTTTTTGTCACTATTATAGGTCACGATAGAGTGTTCCCTATTTTTGTTATAATCTAGCCAAGATTATGCTAACAAGTAACTTAAATTTAACTTATCCTGCTAGATTTAAAATATCCAAGAATGTGTCCATTAACACTTTTCTTATTGTCTCTTATTATTAAGGCGAAGACACTTGGTTCATGTGTTCTTTTTGAGCAGCACTTATAAAACACTACATTACACTAACACTAATTGAAGAACTATTGTCGATCTAGACATCGGTAACGCGTAAGTCAAGACAATTCCCATTTTGATATAATTTAAAATGTGCGTGACATTTAAATTAAAATACATTGATTGAAGTGAATATTTTTATCGGAGGGCTTTGAAATTCTGATCCGCAACCTTTTTGTGTGACGAAAAGTGGTGGGCTCAAACACGGTGACGAATAATTTTAATCTTTCACTGTCTTACAAAAGTCACTTCTATCTTATTTATTTATTTATTTATTTATTCTTTTGCACAATACATATGTACACGGAGGACTTAATGCTAATACAGCATTTTCTGCCAGTCAACCGAAAAGGTGCAGAAAAATTCGTGGTAGTGCAGTATAAGGGGTTAATATCTATTATTTATGATTTAAAATATACCAACATATATACACATAACATACAACAAATATACCAAAATATAAATATATAATATTATCAATTTATCATACATAAATAAAATATAAGATAAAAAGTACAATACACATACATAAATATATCTTGTGTCTTTACGACACAATGTTGTTTTGATAAATTATTTGTACGCTTAAACTGCCGACTAGCAGTTATTCCAAGCTCTGAATACCAATAAGAAAATTATCTCGACATTTAAAAGACCCCGTAAAAAAATTAAAGCCAATCCTCCCCTAAATAGGTCACATTCATCATCCCCAAAGGTTATCAAACGTAATCAGTCACTCCCCTTATCAGGCGACCACATTGCTTATATAAGGGATCCAATTCTGAATCCATCTTTGTTTAATTAGCTATTTTAGGCGGCTGCGGTTCTCAAACTGTTGAGTGGGCGGTGTTAATGATTTGTAGATACAATTCTGATTTGTTTGATTGGCTGAGTTGTTTTTATTTATGAGAAATAGGAGAAAGATATTCACATAGGTAATACCAATACCATTCTCCTTGACGTCAAACCTCCTTGGAAACGCATTGTGAAACACTGGAGCTTCATTGATTGAACGGCAGGAACACCACGTGAGGTTGAGTTTAGCTTGGTGTAATATACCTCTCATCCTCTAAATTTCAACTCTAAATTTGTAGGTCCGATATTGATTTAGTTTTTTTTTTAAATGACTTACCTAATCCAGATAGTCCTTAGCTGTGTTTGGTCAAAATCAGTGCAGCCCTTTCTTAGATAGAGCGTCGAGGGTAAAAACGCTAAACTTAAATGCTCACAACACTAAGTTTGATGACTTGTGTCGTGGTTACCGGAAGTCCGGAAACATTCACATCATACGCATAGAACCTAAACACAATAATAATAAAAGTCGTTTTCATTTATACTAAAAGATCTTTACAAATTCTACTGAAATAAAAATGTTTATGTTATTGTCTAAATAACATTAGAATTATACACTACGTGATTACGACTCAGATCTTTTGTTCTCTCTTTATAATTAAACTCCTGTCTTCGACTTGTTTAGTGAAACAGCCACAGTCAAAACGGTATCGGCGGCCCGCATTCTTTTTTTTTTGTAACTACAAGCAAAAAAGTGGAAATATAGAGACAGATAAACTAAACATGTAATGGCTTTCTGATGTCAATATAATTAAGAACTTGTATTTAGTAGGTGTGTTTTTTATGCTAAATGGGCAAGCATTTTACCGTTATCTCACCTGATGGAAAGTGTGTGTGATTATAAGTATAATCAACAAACCAACACTTCAGGAAACAAAATAGAGTGTTGTTTGCTTGTGAATGAAGATTGTTGTTTCTCGTACTTAATGCAATAGGTACTACGAACTCATAATATTCTTATTAACCAAAACTACTAATATTATAAATGTGAAAGTTTGTGTTCGTGTGTGTGAATGTTTGTTACCACGTATCTCCGTAACGAATAAACCGATTTTGATGAAATTTTGAATGTCTTCATGTTTAGTTCCGGAATAACATAATTATTAGCTACTTTTAACTTAATTAACCCGGGCGAAGCCTCGGGACACGGCTAGTAAAACATATTTTTAAATGTTTTCCCAACGTATCCCATAAAATATTAGCAAATCACACACACAAAGACACACACAAGTAAATTGATATAGTTGTTAAGTCTATCATTTTCGTTTTGCACTAAATGTGATTACCGAAAATAGCGAAGATTATACTGAATATATAAAAAAAAGTATTATTAAAAATTGTTCATATTCTAAAACCATATAGTAAGATGCATCCACTATATACTCGGTACGAAGTAACATAAAATTCGTATAATTCAACCCACGAGCTAAAAAGTTTGACCATCGCTGACCCAAGCATTGTCACTTAAGCAAACTCGAGCAAGCACTTATCGACTGAAGCGAGCGTTTTAGCGTACTTTGTTACATATTACATGGTATACTTAGTTCCTTATGAAATGCTTACGTATTCTCTTTTATTAAAAGTTGCAAAGGAGCCATGTCAAAAAAGGAATGCTGGACGCTCGTTACGTAAATTGTTAAATTGTTAAAAAGGCACTCTAGAAATTCCAGACGTTACGAATTCTATTCGTGAAGTTTTTTTGGGAATCATCTCTGTTTTTTTTACGGTATTCTTGAGTAGAAGTGAAGACATAATTGAGAGAACGTGATGTAAGAGATTTTACGCTAAATGCTACAAGATGTGATGAGTTTAGATTTATTTGAATACTAGCTGTGCCTCGCGGTTTTAGTAAGTCCCGGACCTGGAGGAATTCCGGAATAAAAAGAAAACTATGTATTCATTCAGTGTGTCAGCTACCTCCATACAAAATTTCATCAAATTTGGTCGAAACGTTTGTGCGTGAAGAAGTAACATATTTACGAAGACACAAACTTTCACTTTTGTAATATTAATGTGATGTGTGATGTTTTTAAATAAGATAGGCCTCCATACTGCAAAGGAGTGAAATTCATTGCCCCTGTCTTTGTTTGAGTGGTCGCCTTCAAAGCAAATTATGTTCTATTCCCGGAGGGAACACAAGTTTTCTCCTCAAAGATAATTTGTGTTTCTGGTTTTGGTTGTGATGTGAATGTTTCTGGCACCCACGACACATATGGAGCTGTAAAAAAAACCAGAAAGACAGATAAAAATCAGAATTGTACCCAGAACCAGAAGCACAACTATCCTTTGGGATGAAAAATTTTTCTCCTGCCGGGAATGGAATCCAGGACCCACGACGCAGAGGGCAGAGACCTGCTTACTGCTCCAACTGGTCGTGTTCTATTCACTATCTCGCATATAAGTAATGATTTGGTCTAGGGTGGTAAGCAAGCCTGAGTTAGAATTGGAAATAGCTCTATTGTACCTAATATCACACCAATATCACAAGCGAAAGCGCTTTATAGCTTTATATGAAACTAGCCGTGTCCCGCAGCTTTGCCCGCTATTATTAAGTTAAAAAGTAGCCTATGTGTTAATCCTAGGTATATTCTATGTACATTCCAAATTTCATCCAAATCCGTTCAGTCGTTAAAGCGTGAAGAGGGAAGAAACATACTTACACACTTACAAACAAACTTTCGGATTTATAATATTAGTAGGACAAGCGAAAGCGCTTTATAGCTTAATATGAAATAGTAACATTTTATAAGACATCTATTACTGATAAGAGCCCACATACATTGCTACGTAAAACTTTGTAATTATTAATACATTTCATGCCTGAATTTAAATAGAAGACAACCTATCAAGCGAAACAAACAGCTCTTTCAAAATTCTTACCATACGCAATCCACCCTTCGGCCCTTGTCCGTACTATTTGTTCATCTGTCTAGACACAGGGTGACGAAGGCTGGAGCAGAGCTGGACTTAGGTAGGATGTGGGGGACGATATTCTTTAAAAGCAAAACAAAAGTAATAAACAACGAAAAAAGTAGAATTCATAATTCGTTCATAGTTTTATTTAATTCAGGACATACCTCAACTTCGCTCGAAGCGTTTTGCTTCTACGTTCATCATCCGTACAGCAAAGGAGTGGAACTCTTTGCCTGCGTCTTTGTTCCCTGAACGGTACAATCTGGGTGTCTTCAAGTCTAGAGTGAATAGGTACCTTCTAGACAGGCATTTTCCATCTTCGGCCGCATCGTCACTTTCCATCAGGTGAGATAGCGGTCAAATGCTTACCTATCTAACATAAAAAAGCATGTTATTGTTCTTATACAAAGTGACGATGTGGTCGAAGATTGATTGTGTTTGCTACATTTTCACTCGTGACTTATTATATTTTGGGTCGTGACTCCTACAAAATGATCTTGTCTCGAAGGCGTGGGCGTCACACTAATAGTCACACATTACGCACTAATAGTATGAGTCCAAAGGTATGTGTGTGCATGTGTGGGACGACCTATCTCTGTAACAGCCGGACAGATTTTGATGAAATGTTCTATGTAAATAATCTAGACACTGGAATAGGACATAGTTTACATTTCTTTCAGATTATTAGCCCGGACAGTGCCGCGGGACATATCTAATAATACAAATGGGAAATAAAGTTGGGTACATGTTAGTACACCGTTCGTAATTCATTGTAGAATTGACTACATCATGATGTTTGGTTTGGTTAATTAGTTCTAATTTCTACGATAAGGCTTATATTCGAATGCGAGATATGGTACGGTGAGAGATACGAGACGTGGTCGAAAATGTAGAATGCTTGTCAAGAAAATAAGTACCTAATTCACTCTAAGAGTTGTATAAAGAGAGAAGAGTAGAACTCCTTCGCAATTAGATAAATAATGTAACAGAATAACTTTACTATAAT
Organism: Lomographa bimaculata; assembly: GCA_948107665.1. NCBI lineage: Eukaryota > Metazoa > Arthropoda > Insecta > Lepidoptera > Geometridae > Lomographa > Lomographa bimaculata. Next base: position 3,485,025 of record OX403602.1, on the reverse strand, counting down.
GTACTCGTATTACTCAAACAAAACTCAAAAAACTGACTTCGCTGTATTATCTCCGGAACCCCTGATCAGTTTTTGTAATTTTTTTATGGGGACCAACTTGACACCATATCCATTAATAAATAGAATAATTAAAATCGGTTTACAAATAAAGAAACACACATCACACATAACAAAAATACAGTCGAATTGAGTACCTCCCTCTTTTTTTGAAGTCGGTTGAAAATTAAGATGTGGAATTGAGATATTATAAATGCATTACTAACTTTGGCTAGACGGACTATAATTTATAATGTATCATCTAAAATATCGTTTAGGTATAGAATGCAAATACTTTGCCAGAAAAATACTTATAATTTTATTTCAGCGTAATATATAGTAATTTATTCATAGCATACAATCTCATTCCATTTAAAATGAGTGTTTTTAAGTTACAAATAAATTGAATACCTAAATATGTTATGTGAGGACGAATGAAAAAATATATTTACGATTAACATAACCCCTGTATAGACCCTAGCTAGAGCCCTGGGTCAGAAAAAGGGACAAAGCCCTTGTTATGTTACTTTGACGTTTATAACTATTGGTGAAGCTTCTTGCAGAGGCCTTTCTCTAAGCAGAATTAGCTTCATATATCAGGTTTTTTTTTCATAATATTTTTTTTTTTTTTTTTTTTTTTAACTCTTTCACACTCACAGCCCCACACTAAGTTCGATGACTTGTGTCGTGGGCGCCGGAAACATTCACATCACACACACAATCACAACCAGAACCAGAAACACAAATTTTCCTTGGGAAGAAAACTTGTGTTCCCGCCGGGAATCGAACACGATACCCCTGCTTAGAAGGCGTACGTCACCCAACTAAGCCAACGGGCATTTACATCTTTCATAGTAATAACTTCTGTTTATTTTTGACATGCTAGCGTATGGCCAGAAGATGATAATTGATGATCTGGTAGAAAGTGGTAAAGACACAAGTTTTAGAATTGGTTTTCAAGGATAGCTGGCGAAAAATATTTTTTGTAGAACTTTTGCGACATGTTTATTTTTGTATTTTTTTCTATGTTTATTATCCGTACTGCGAAGGAGTGAAACTCATTGCCTTCGTCTTTTTTCTCCGAACGGTATAAGCTGGGAGTCTTCAAGTCAAGAGTAAATAGGTCCCTTCTAGGCAAGCATACTTCATATTCGGCCGCATCAACACTTTCTATCAGGTGAGATATTCCATCAGTAATAAAAAAAAATGTTTTTCGATTACCGACTTTTATGTCGGTGCAGGGAGGCAAGCTAGAGAGCGCACGAGAAAAACCTTATATTTAAAAAAAAAAACAATTATCTACCAACTTTAAACTTTTCTATAAGCTTGGTGCCTTGTAGGTACCTAACTTAGGTCTTTGCTGTAGTGTTTATAGTTTTTGATTAGTTTTAGGAAATATTGGCAACTGGCCCGTAGATACGAAGAAAATAAATGTATAATCATAATTTCTCTAAAATAAAGCGCTAAAGCGCTAGCCTGTCAGAAAAGAAATCTAGTGCTTAAACTATCTACATACCACTTTATCCAAATATAGTCAAGAAGTTTAAAAGATATAGCGTTTCAAACATATTTTAACGCCCGTAGAAAATTATAGGAAAATTATGTATGCAATAAACAAACGCATTCACACTCACAGCCCCACACTCTGTATCGTGATTGCTTCAAAGACTTGTATCGTGATTGCCGGAAACATTCACATCACATACACATTACTCCCAGAACCAGAAGCACAAATATCCCTTGGGAAGGAATTTGTGCTCCTGCCGGGAATCGAACCCGGGATCCACGGCGCAGAGGGCGGACACCAGTCTACTGCGTCAACTGGGTCGTCAATAGTGTGATTATTTAGTATGAATTTAACCAAAAATAATTAAAATGTTTCAAAAGCTTTTTAATAATATTACTATCTGCGCCCCGGGGTTTTACCCGCGTAAATCCCGGACCCGCGGGAATTCCGGGATAAAAAGTCTATTTGTTAATCCAGGGTGTGGAAGCTGACACCACATAAAATATCATCAAAGTAAGTCCAGCAGCTTGAGCTTGAGAACAAACACACTTACAAACTTTCGATTTTATAATATTAGTGTGATGTTTTTATCTTTCGCTTTTATAATGTTAGTGTGACACACACTCCAAAACTTTTAATAATGAAAAGAAACTTGATGAGTTTTCGTAAAAAGTTAGATATTTTATGCGCATATTCAGGCAATTTAAGAAGCATTTAGGAAACATCTGCAAATAACTTTATTTTTGGAAATAAACATATTATTATTATTATTAAAACTACAACGAGTAAAGTAATTGTAAAGTGAATAAAGTGTGTTGTAAAGTCTGAATTACTAACTAAATATTTTTAATTACTAAATTTGTGTTTTCAGTATGAAACATGAAAGGACTCTTTAAACAGAAAGGCTTATAACTGTAACCAACTTAAGAAGATCAATTTCTTTATGGCTTCAGGCATTTGGGACAAAGCCTCTGTATTCAGGACAATATGCCAACTATAGAAAATTCAACTAAACGAGTCAATATTCAACAAAGAATCTTTTTATCTCGTCCCGAATAAATCAGGGTTTTAGAGTTCCCCAAAGGGAAATCTGTTATTAATCCCACTCCCCCCCTCTGTTTGTCTTTCCTTGTTTCCTGAACGGTATCATCTGGAAGTCTTCAAGTCTAGAGTTCTTCTATGCAAGCATGCTACATCTTCGGCCGCATATTCAATTTCCATCAGGTGAAACGTTTAAATACGGAATATAACTTTTTTGTTAAATATGCTATTTAACAAAAAATATATATATATTTACAAGGCTCTTTTGAACCATTACAAAATTATGACAGAAAAAAACCGACTTCACCGATTTATCTTCGAAACCTTGATAAGAATTAATGTATTGAACACGCATTATTAACTATAACTCAAAGACTAGTGATCAGATTTTATCAAATTTCAATGAGACCACATGAAAAGCACCAGCTTTCAAATAAAAAAATTATCATCAAAATCGGCTCACAACGAAAGAAGTTATGAGGTAACTTTTGAAGTCGGGTAAACGAGAACATCGTCAAAGCAGTCCACAAAATAGGCATTATTGACGATATTTCAAGAACTGCTGATCAGCTGATCTTGATCAAATTTAAACGGGACCAATTAGAAAGCAACATCTTTCAAACTAAAAAAAAATTTCGAAATCGGCTCACGTGGAGAGAAGTTATGAGGTAACACACATAAAAAAAAATGTGTTCCACCGGGAATCGAGCCCGATACACATGCTTAGTAAGCGGACTCGCACCTAAATCTTTTAAGTTTCATATATATTGTTATTAATTAATAGAGCTATAAAAAAGAACAAGGGCGATACGCGCCTTTTTGTTCTGGTACGGAACCTTGAGTTCAACAAGCAATTGGGGTTTTCATTTACAAAGCACAACACCGAAGGAAGACCTAAAACATTTTCAATGATATTAACCCTCCCAATTTGTTCCAAGTGCTTTTGGCATAAAGGATAGTGTTATTACCCATTTGGAGACAAAACGTCCCGCGAACTTTGGAGGGTTAACCAATGTAATATTTGGACCTTTTTTGTAACGACGTAATTTAGGAAGGTGTAATAGTTGTCTGTGCCTAAATGCTAGGTACTCGCGTATCTATTAGTATGGGCAGTTTACTGGTTTGTTACGGAAAAATTATCTTGATATTTTCCTTAATTTACAGTAGCTTGTATCGGGCCACTACACATTTTTTTGTGCCAGCAAATTACTTTCCGCATATTATAATTTACTAATTGTAGTTAGTTCGCGCTCGGACTACGTCCGGCATTATCAATAAGTACCAAGTTAAGACGCTGACAAGACCTTAACAATCTGGCCTCAATAGTCACTTTCATTTTTTTTCTTTTAATTTTGGCTTCGCAATCTTGTGCATTTAGCCAGTGTCAAGTAATAATATTTTTCAAGTATATTTCGTGCTAAAAGTAGTCACAATTCACAGTCAAAGAGTCAGGTCCAGTCATAGTCAGGTTAAGCCCTAGTAAAGTGGTACAAACTTTACTTAATCTTCTATTGAAGTTTTCGAGCGAAGGCGAAAATCACATTTTTCAACTTTGTATGACTTGCTTACACTTATGCACGTTTACTAACTATTAACGGTTAATAATCCACCATTATTACTCATTAACACTCATAAAATCACAGGTTTTGGAAAATTATACAAAATCAACAACACATTTTTTTCACTTTCGCGGCAAAACTTCACTGTCATTTTATAGTAAACTAAGAAAGAGGGAACGAGACGACATTGGTTCAAACTTATTTAAAAAAAGTAAAATTTACAAAAAACCGTTAAGACAATTTGCTCTGCATTACTCTACGCTAAACTTTATTTACTGAGAACAAAAAAATGTATTGTATTAGAGGGTAATTAAAAAACTATGTTTTTGCAAGCGTGATTCTGGGGGTTGTTGTTGTAAACTTGGTGAGCACTATTTTAATATACTGTCGGAAACAGAATCTTGTGAAATATTTAAAACATATAGAGATGGTGAAAAACTAAACATAAATGGATTCTCATATGAGAAAAACCGTTTGGCAAATCAATCGGGTTATTAAGTTAGTTGGTTTCGAATTATATATCATTTAGTGCAGGTGCAGATTTATATAGATAGATGAATTCTTTATTGTACACCAATTAAAAAAGTAAATAATAGCAAACAATTACATTAAGCTTAGGCTAGTACAATGGGCGGTCTTATCGCTTAAAGCGATCTCTTCCAGACAACCTTTGGATGGAGAGGAGATACCAAAATAATGTTGAGACTGTGGTGTACTACAGTTCTAAATAAATTATATATATAAAAAACATAAGTTGTAAATACCAAATATGTAACAAAAATATATTTTATTAAAACAAATACAATGAATAATATATTTATTGGTTGATATAAAAAAACATAACATCGTCCGACTCTGTTCTGTCACAAGAAAGCTTTCAGTTTTATCATCCGTACATCGAAGGAGTGGAACTCATTGCCTGCGTATTTGTTCCCTGATCGGTACAATCTGGGTCTATTCAAGTTTAGAGTGAATACGTACCTTCTAAGCAAGCATGTTCCATCTTCGGCCGCATCGTCACTTTTCATCAGGTGAGATAGTGGTCAAATGCTTGCCCATTTAGCATAAAAAAAGTTGCAATAATAATTTGAAATAAAACAAGAATTTTGGTTCTTTGATAATAATTATATTATTATGGTTAAATAAATCATGAAAAACAATAAAATGCAATTTGATTGTTATGAAACTTAAAAATGGTAAACCTACCTAAAAATATGATAAAAATAATTAGCAAAAATAACATGATGAACTGCCCGTTGGCTTAGTTGGGTGGCGTTCGCCTTCTAAGCAGGGGTATCGGGTTCGATTCCCGGCGGGAACACAAGTTTTCTCCCCATGGAAAATTTGTGTTTCTGGTTCTGGTTGTGATTGTGTGTGTGATGTGAATGTTTCCGGCACCCACGACACAAGTCATCGAACTTAGTGTGGGGCTGTGAGTGTGAAAGCGTTTATGAGTGTGAAAGCGTTTAATTATAGCAAGAAATATTATGAATTACAACTGTTACACTAACCAGTATTATAGGATATAAAGAGTATTAGTATAATAAATTATGTACTATATTTTTATGAATCTGAACCATTATATATATATGAACATTATTAAAAATGAGTAACATAAAAAATATATACATATGAAAAAAAATGTTATGACAAGTGACGGTATCCCACGTAAAAAGTTTATGTGGCTCTTGTTATCGCCTTAACGGATTTGGATGCAATACCGTATGAAGATAGTCTGGGCTCTGAAACAAAAAAAAACAAACAAACAAACAAACAAACGCATTCACACTCACAGCCCCACACTAAATTCAAAGACTTGTATCGTGGGTGTCGGAAACATTCACATCACACACACATTACACCCAGAACCAGAAGCACATCCCTTGGGAAGGAATTAGTGCTCCTGCTGGGAATCGAACCCAGAAACCACGGCGCAGAGGGCAGACACCTGTCCACTGCGCCAACTGGGTCGTCAACTCAGGACCCACGGCGCAAAGGGCAGCAGTAAAAAGGCATAATATCCTATCTAAAGCGGGGTCGTCTCTTCAATGTCACAGGAAACAGATGGTATTCAATATTTAGAGGCATATCTGCGTAAGGAGGAAAAATCTGCCATTACTACCAGGTAAGGTTAGGTTATAAGTAACGGCGCACACTTGATACGGGAAATGACAGTAAATTGTCTTTGCACTTATATCATCAAAAAATAATCTAATTAATTTTACGCTTCTTAAAGAGTATCTAGTTACCAATGTCTTGATATTAAAATCATAAAAAGGCAGGGTAATTTGTAAAGTACCAAAAACCTCATGCGACATCTTTCACAACAGTAAGACCAATTTCTTTTGTGGTATGGCGATTGCAATTTTTTTATATTTTTTTAAATAAATTTTAAAATATATTTTTATCTTCTCTGTTAAGTCTAAAGTGTCGAATGTCCACTAGTGTTTGAGTGCATATTATACGCGGCTACCCAATGGCATTCTTTGGTTCAGTATAGTTTAAACAATTATTAATTATAGATTGTATATGATTCATCATCTTTATTATTACGGAAAAGATAGCATACAGAAGTTGTAAAACTAAATGAGCTAAGGGTTAGAATAAGAATCAGGGCCTTAGAGCTTTCTGGTATTTTACAAATGACTTGTGTATGTTATATTTTCAAGTAGGTACCCTTACTCTACGAACAAATTGTCTGTTAACTGTTTGCTGCCTAAAAGAAGTAAAAAAGTATGGACCTTGTAAGCCCATGAATTACATTTAATTTTTTATCTTGATTCACGGGAGAGAAAATGCAGGCAATTCGTTGACAACATTTTGTTGCCAGCAACAACTTGTCGACAACGAAAGCAGCGAGTGTGCGGAATCCGTTTCGCAAGTTAATTAATTGATGGCAAGAACAGAGCTCTCCGAGTTGTTATTAATGAATGTTGTCTTGAGCTTACTTTGCAGCGATTAGTTCGAGATGTATTAAAATTATGATTAGTTAATGTCTGAAACTTTGTTTTAATTCCCGTCGGTCTCTTGGGAATTTTCTATAATCGCATAAGATAGGGTTCTACGCGACTACGAAAGGGTTACTTAAGAGCCATTTCGCAAAATGTGGGCGCTCGAGCCGTAATGTATGGCGCATTTACATCGCAATTTATATAAGTTTCAAGTGATGATAAATATTATTTTGTGAATAATGTAATGAATCGATTATTTTTCTAATTTTTGATTTAGATTCAATAAAGACCAAAGTCACATAAACGCATGAATTTTGTGTCAGAAATGTGAATATTTTAAATAAAAAATGGAAGTAAAGTAGGGTTAAAATAGGGTTTTGTTTTGTTTTTTTTATCAACGTAAATAAAAATCAAAATTCCGCTACATTATGTGTCAATAATATTACGTGCCTGATGTTTAGGCATATTTAACTAATAGATTCAATTCATTTTAATCAATGTATAAGCAGCTTAAATTTTACTCAGTTGTCGTTTTTACAACAACTAAGTTCTGAAGATTTAATATTATAAAATAACTAGAGATATTTTAAAAATCTGTTACATTATGTGACAATTCCAAACTTACTTTTATTAGAAATTTCTATTTGAGCTTTAGAGCTAACACGCATATCACGATTTTCAACTTTGTATATTTATTATTATTTCACACTCGAAGGTTAAAACGACTGTTTTGGAAAATAATACAAAACCATCGACGCCATTTTTTCACTTTTGACGCAAACCCCTTTTTAACAGACAACAAAAAAAGAGGTTCTCAATTCGACTGTATGTTTTTTTTATGTATGTTACGCGATATCGCCGCCAATTATTAATCGATTTTGATGTTTTTTTTTGTTTGGTAGAGTGTACTTCAGAGGTGGTCCCATATAAATCGGTCAAGCCAAAAGCGATGAAGTCGGTTTTTTTAAGCTTTGCTTGCGTTTCAATTATCTAAATCTTTTATTCTTTCTGTTTCCTTAGGTCTAGGTCTGATTAGAGCAAATTAAAAGAACGTTTTGCTTGTCCTTTACAGAGGACGATACAAACGATAAACTAAGGAGGCCCTTTCTGTACTTAATGAAGGTTATCTTGCTTCATTAAGACAACATTGATACGGTTCGTTACTCTGTACTTGTGTATCAATCGAGATGTGTTAATGACATATAATATAATAGGGAATATAATATAAACGCTTTCACACTCACAGCCCCACACTAAGTTCAATGACTTGTGTCGTGGGTGCCGGAAACATTCACATCACACACTCGACCAGAACCAGAAACACAAATTTTCCTTGGGGAGAAAACTTGTGTTTCCGCCGGGGATCGAACCCGATACCCCTGCTTAGAAGGCGAACGCTCACCCAACTTAGCCAATGGGCATATGCATGGGATTTAAATATAAACATAAACGCTTTCACACTCACAGCCCCATAATAAGTTCGATGATTTGGGACAGGTGCCGGAAACATTCACATCGCACACATAATAACACCAAAAATCAGAAACAGCTATTTCCCTTGAGGAGAAAGCTTGTGTTCTAGCCGGGAATCGAAACCGGTATTAGGAGGCGCTTAGAAGGCAAACGCGGTACCAACTGAACCAGCAAGCATAACCAGAGCAGCAAAACCTGAAGCAGTGCAAGTTAGATACTTACTTTTTGGCTAAAGATTCAAAGTAGTTGGCGTTTGCTCTTAACCTGATTTATATTTTTATTATTGAACAGCTCTTTGGCTTAGTTGTATGAGCTTTTGCCTTCTAAGCAGGGGTATCGGGTTCAATTCCCGGCGGGAACACAAATTTTCTCCCCAAGGAAAATTTGTGTTTCTGGTTCTGGTGGTGATTGTGTGTGTGTGATATAAATGTTTCGACGACCCAGTTGGCGCCGTGGACAGGTCGGGCACCCTCTGCGCCGTGGGTCCTGGGTTTGATTCCCGGCAGGAGCACAAATTCCTTCCCTAGGAATATCTGTGCTTCTGGTTCTGGGTGTAATGTGTGTGTGATGTGAATGTTTCCGGCACCCACAACACAGGTCATCGAACTTATTGTGGGGCTGTGAGTGTGTAAGCGTTTATGTTTTTGTTATAATATATACTGCAATTAGCCATAAGAAACCACGCAAAGCCGTTTTTAAGACAGAACCCGGAACAAAATTGGTCTCAAAACGGCAACTTTGCTCGTCCAGCTCATTTTTTATTTGTTACTTAAAAAATGTATGAAAAATTGTTATTCTGCTTACAAAGTTCTTATTAATGATACCCTAGATTCATATAAAAAGGTCTGATCTATATTACTTATAAAACACTTTAAATTATATAGCATTGCTGGCTTTGGGTCAGAGCCTTACTATATTTTGTGAGAGTTGAAGTTATTGTTTTATTTTTGTAGCTTCAGATTCCCATCTGGTAACTCTAGTAGTATTTCTGGGGGCTGAGTCACCCCCGTCCGTAGGAGGATACCCCTTAAGTCTGACTCCCTACACGTGGTCCCCGGGTGGTGCTAATCAGGTGACATTTGAGAGGTGGTAGAGCATTTTGTGAGTTGCTCGCCTGGCTTGCTACCAAAGTAGCTTACCACCATCAAGTTGAAAGTCTGCCGCCAAGCCAAATACGGTGTTCCGGCAGTTATCCTTGAGAGCCTGCGTATTCCAGGTCTAGTGTGTTTACCAGCTTCGATCACATCGTCACTTACCATCAGGTGAGATAGTGGTCAAACACAAGCCTGTCACAAAAAAAAAAAAAATTGTTCCCTGAACGGTATACACTCGTATATTACTTATTATAATCTGGGAGTCTTCAAGTCTAGAGTGAATAAGTATCTTCTACTAGGCAAGCAATTACTTCTTCGGGCTCATCATCACTTTCCATCACGGGTCAAATATAAGTAAGATAGTGGTCAAATGCTTGTTGTATATACATAATAGCCGTGCCCCGCGGCTTCGCCCGCTATTGTCAAATTAAAAAGTAGCCTATGTGTATTCCATAATCAACCAAAAACAATTTATTTATTCCAAAACCTAGTTTTACAATTATAAATAGAATAGAATAGAAAATTCTATATTGTACACCAAATACAGTTATTTACAGGGTAATCTCAAAAAACTAAAGTACAAAGGGCGGACTTATCGCTAAAAGCGATCTCTTCCAGTCAACCTTTGGATGGAGAGAGGGATAATTTTATATAATGAGGTCGGTGGTGTAAAACATACTAATAGACATAAATACAACTTACTTAGATACCTATCTATATACATTATTACATACATACATATAAACTTACATAAACAATAAATATTCAAGTTATAAAAAAAAAAAGGTTAAAGATGGTTTAGACGATCTTTAATGTTCGGCAAAGTTCCCAAAATACAATGTGTTAATCCTAGGTATAAGCTATGTGCATTCAAAATCCGTGCAGCCGTTAAAGCGTGAAGAAGCATAACAAGCATACTTACACATTTACACACTTGCACACTCACACACTTTCACACAAACTTTCGGATTTATAATATTAGTAGGATATATATAACATTTTTGGCTCAGTAGAGGGACTGGTGGTCTCGGGATTCAACTCTACGAAATGTATTTCCATTGAATTTACCATTTTGAATGTTATTTATCTATTTATTTTAACCTATTTATATTATATATTTATCTTACTGGCTTATATTAATATGTATGTATTTATTTTTTATGTATGTAGAAATGAAACTAAGTATGTATAATCATGTGTGTATCATATATTGTATTTATTAATTTTAAGTTAAGATTCTATTTATTTTTTACTTTTTTTTTTTTTATGCTTTATGCTTCCCGCTTAGTTCAGGTTTAACTGAAAATCAGTGTCGAGTTATCTGCTCGGCAAAAAGCTGAGTTAAACCTTTTTGGCATACAAAAACTCTCAATAATAATTAAAAAAACTGTATTTTTAATGTGAGTTTTTTAAGTTAATTGTTATTTTTATTTTTTTATAGTGCCAAATAAATGTGTTTTCTTTCTTTCTTTCTTTTCTTTATGTTAATTTGTAAAATATAAGAAATCTCTTGGGACATCATTTTAACTATAGAGACCAACGTCTTTTTAGTACGACTAATGCAAATTCTGTTTTATGTTTCTTCAAATATAGAAAACAGAAGCTGGCTGCTTTATCTACGTTGCCTATCCTACTATATACCCTACTCCTGAGTTTGCTTTTGACCACAAGAGCGAAGCCGGGGCGGGTGAGCTAGTTCTTTATTTCCAGCTAAGTTTGATAAATAAAATAAATTTTACTTTAGTATCAAACATAAAACGCTTTCACACTCACAGCCCCACACTAAATTCGATGACTTGTGACACTATCACACCCAGAACAAGAAACACAAATTTCACTTGTGGAGAAAACTTCTGTTCCCGCCGAGAATCGAACCCGATACCTGCTTATAAGGCGGACGTACACCTAATTAAGTCAACAGGCAGTTCTATATTATAATAGCTGCACCGCACGGTTTTACCCACGTAAGTTCCGAGCCCACGGAAATTTCGGGATAAAAAGTGGCCTATGTGTTAATCCAGGGTGTCAGCTACCTCCAAACCAAATTTCATCAAAATTGGTCCAGCCGTTTGAGCGTGAAGAAGTAACAAACACACTCACAAACTTACGCATTCTTAATATTAGTGTCATTGAGTAATGGCATAATCTCCAATGTGGCTGCACCTTTAGCCCTCTTGAATATATCAGGGATCCAGTCAAAAATTTCAGATTTTTTTCTTCGGGGAATTCGTTTCTTTTTCACTCCAGTGTCTGAAAATAAATTGGTTTTAGCCCGTTCCCAGTGTTTATTTAAAATTTTCCAATTTCGTATGAAGTCCCACCTGTATTAAAAAGTGTTTTTGGTTAGATTTCGTAATGTTTGCCGTTGTTATGCTTTTTGAGCAATACTGCCCCGTTGGCTCAGTTGGATGAACGTTCGCCTTCTAAGCAGGGGTATCAGGTTCGATTCCCGGCGGGAACACAAGTTTTCTCCCCAAGGAAAATTTGTGTTTCTGGTTGTGATTGTGTGTGTGATGTAAATGTTTCCGGCACCCTCGAAACAAGTCATTGGGCGTGTGGGGCAGTGAGTGAGAAAGCGTTTATGTTATGTTGCCTAGAAGATACTTGTTCACTGTTAACTTGAAGGCTCCCAAATAGTACCTACCGTTCGGGAAACAAAGATGCGGACATAGAGTTCCACTCTTTCGACCCGTGGACAGGTGCCCGCCCTCTGCGCCGTGGGTCCTGGGTTCAATTCCCGGCAGGAACACAAATTCCTTCCCAAGGGATATTTGTGCTTCTGGTTCTGGGTGTAATGTGTGTGTGATGTGAATGTTTCCGGCACCCACGATACAAGTATTTGAATTTAGTGTGGGGCTGTGAGTGTGAATGCGTTTGTTTAATTATTTTTTTGTTTCGCTGTCCTCCTTAGCGTGATAAATAATGAAGCAAAACGCTTCGAGCGGATATGGAGTCGACCATAAATGGATGACATCTTTCAGTTCGTCTAGATGTCTGATAGAGATCGCTATTAGTGATAAGGCCGGCTGTTGTGATACTTTACGTATAAGCTTTTATTACCTTTGTTTTATCTCATCTTATAAAGTGGATCAATAAAGTATTATCTATCTATCTATCTATCTGATAATAAGTGACGTTATGTCGGCCGTTATTTTCTAACCGGAGTTTGGTGAGCTCGGACCTAATAATTAGTACAATAGTTAATTGCTCGCCTCACTAGACACGTATTGAAATCATGCATGACTTCACAGTAACAGTAATAATTATTCATTGTCTGACGTTCTATAGTATTAGGTACTCGTGCTAGTGACCGGTGTGATCTAGCGTTTACCAATTAAACAATAAATAATAATAAACACTTTCACACTCACAGCCCCACACTAAGTTCGATGACTTGTGTCGTGGGTGCCGGAAACATTCACATCACACACAATCACAACCAGAACCAGAAACACAAATTTTCCTTGGTGAGAAAACTTGTGTTCCCGCCGGGAGTCGAACCCGATACCCCTGCTTTGAAGGCGAACGTGCGCACTTTAGTAGTGCCAACCGGCAGTTAAAAAAAAAAGTTAAAACACATTTTCCCGACTAAATATAACTTTAGTCATATGTTATCGATCGCTTTTGTTTGTTACAGAGATTATTAAGTCCTTCAAATACCTAAACCTATTAATTTTGACATTAAACATACCACTAAAAGTTACAGGATAGCATAAAATTTTTAAGCCCGTTGGTTGAGTTGGGTTCACGTCCGCCTTCTAACTGGGTATCGGGTTCGAATCCCAGCGGGAACACAAGTTTTCTCCCCAAGGGAAATTTGTGATTCTGGTTCTGGGTGTGATAGTGTATGTGATGTGAATGTTTCCGGCAACCACGACACAAGTCATGAACTTTGTGTGGTGCTGGGCGTGTGAATGCGTTTTTTGTTTTTAAACAAAAGCATACTTCATCGGTAATATTTTCAAAACCCTAATTTTAATATGATTATATTTAAATAGGACTAATGATAATATCCGTAGGGTTTTTGTCAGTGTTGGCTTACCGTCAGTTCTAGAACCAAACTTTCGTTTTGTTCTAGAACTGACGTGGTGACGGCAAGAGGCCTAATGGAATGACGCTAATTCCTTGGTATTGTGGGATGCAACTTGTGCCGATACACTGGCGCCGTCTCATCTTCCAGAGACTAGTGTTCAAGCTAGCGGGGCTGGAAACAAAGCAGAAAACCTCAAACGGCGTAAATATTCCAACCTTGATAGAGGTTACATGTTTGTACCGTTTGGGGTAGAAACATTGGGTCCGTGGGGACAGGGGTACACACGAAATTTTTAAATAATTATCCAAACATTTAGTCGAGGCGACAAGTGACCAGAATGCTGGCACTTATTTAGCATAAAAAATTAGCATCGCTTTTCAACGTGGTAAAGTAGCCAGTAGTCTGGGCACTTCTCTTTCGCCAAGCGGTTTACAAAATTATTGAATGCTATTTGTTTTATTCCCCTTTTGTAATCTTATCTGACATCTAAATATATACAAACTCAAAGGTGACTGACTGACTGACTGACATAGTGATCTATCAACGCACAGCCCAAACCACTGGACGGATCGGGCTGAAATTTGGCATGCAGGTAGTTGTTATGACGTAGGCATCCGCTAAGAAAGGATTTTGATTAATTCTACCCCCAAGGGGATAAAATAGGGGATGTATACCTAATTAATAATAATACTTCTTAACGCGAGCGAAGCCGCGGGCAAAAGCTAGTAGTTAATAAAAGAAACTTACCTTTTATAGGACTAATGAGACACTCTTTCAAACAACAATCACATATTACACAATAACACAACGTACGCTGACTATGAGGTATGACCCACGAAATAGAAAAAAAAACATAGGAAAGTAAAATACCAACTTTGTAAACTTGTATGACATATTTTTTCCAGTTATTTTTATTTAAAAACCCAACTACTGAACCGATCTTGATGAAACATTTATGGGACCAATCTAAAGAAATATCCTTTCAAATAATAACCGCTTATATTTTGGTTATGGCTTGACCGATTTCGGTAAAATGTAAATGAGACTTCTGAAGTGACTACTTTCTGATAATCTACCAAACAAAAAAAAACATCAAATTAGATTAATAATTGGCGGAGATATTGCGTAAAAAACATTAAAATAAACATACAGTCGAATTGAGAACCTCCTTTTTTAATTCGGTTGGAAATAGAATTCTAAAAACATACAATTTAAGTAATTATTGAGAACCGCTGTCTTTTTTGAAGTCGTATAAAAATATATTCTACTGGTGCCTTTTAGGTTTGATTACGATGTATGGATCACTCAAGGGTCATCATATTTTATGATTGACCGATTACTGGACGTAGCTCAAAGGTATTAGGAAACGGCGCACGTAGCGCCATCTAGATTACGTGATGGAAATATATAGGGCGCCAATTTTCTGCCGCTAAAAATCGACTATCGATTCGAAATTCGAATGTTTGTGTGTCGATATGGGTAAAGTCGATTTCACACTATAAAATAATATTACGCGTCTTTGTTCCGTCAATTTGACAGTTTCCAAGTACTGGATAAACATAAAAGAAAGGGTTTTGACGACCCAGTTGGCGCAGTGGACAGGTGTCCGCCCTCTGCGCCGTGGGTCCTGGGTTCGATTCCCGGCAGGAGCACAAATTCCTTCCCAAGGGATATTTGTGCTTCTGGTTCTGGGTGTAATGAGTGTGTGATGTAAATGTTTCCGGCACCCACGATACAAGTCTTTGAACTTAGTGTGGGGCTGTGAGTGTGAATTCGTTTGTTTGGTTACTTATCATCTATTA
The DNA here is from genome assembly GCA_948107665.1 of Lomographa bimaculata. Lineage (NCBI taxonomy): Eukaryota > Metazoa > Arthropoda > Insecta > Lepidoptera > Geometridae > Lomographa > Lomographa bimaculata. The sequence goes on along the minus strand of OX403602.1, from coordinate 3,469,529 downwards.
GTAATTATGTTTAAATTAAATAATTTATTGACATATAACTTTTTAATAATAATTTATTTATTTGTGTATTTATTGCATACTTAGAGGATAGACACCAGACCCACGTTTGGTCTCTAGAGTGCCCCAAAGGAACACACAAACATACATTCATATTATGTTGATAAACTCATTACCCTTCTTTGTGCAGTCGGGTAAAAATGAGTCTTCCAAAGATCCATGCTCATTTTGAGTCTGAAAACTATCGCGAGTTCAATACTTGTTTAGTAACCGGCCGGGGCTCGATGCGGTTTTGAAGGTTTTGCCGACTAACTTCGGGCATGCGAAAATCCGATAAAACCGCCGCACACCCCAACCGGTAAAAACCGTAAAAAAACATGTACCATTACTCATTAGTCCCTATTATTTTAGTGATGTACTTTTTTTTTCAAGAATCTCGTATTTTCAAGAATAATATTTTGAGTAAGTCCCGTTATAATACAACAACACTTATAAACATTAATGTCTAAGCACCTATCTATACCTATATTATAAATCCGCAAGGTTCGTGTGTAAGTGTAGTTGTTAGCTCTTCACGCTGTAATGGCTAATCGGATTTGGATGATATTTTGAATGCACAGCTTATGCCTAGAATTAACACATAGGCTACTTATTTATTTGATCAACGCGAGCAAAGCCACGGAGCACGGCTAGTTTCTAATATAACAACAAACAAACAAACGTACAATGAACTTTCTTTTTACAATAAATATTGATATATATCCAACATCATTGTTAATACTCGTATTATGAGTAAAATACAGCCTTTAAAATATTATCCATAAACATAACATCAGTGAATCGAAATTCAAAAATAGAACGACATTACACGGGCCTCGCTGGATATCATGTTCCACATTTGAAATTCAAACGTTATTTTTTTCTTAATCCTAGCTGTCTTTCTGGCGTGTGGCCAGTACGAGACGTTCACATGCTTTTGTGTTTTTAAAACGGCTTGTATTCATTTAAGTGCGTTCCAAAAGTTTTAACCGAAAAGTTTGGATGTAAATTTGATTTCTGGCGTACACCCAAAGTGGTGTTGTTTTGAATTATTCAGAGATACAATAACTAGCAGTTATGTACATGTAATGGTTTGGAGAACTAGTGAGAGAGCAAATCACAATAAATTATTTTTCTTAAGTAGGTAACCATAGACTGCTAAGCTACGGATGAAAGTTCGAATCCCAGCAGGAGATCAGTTTTCCTCACAGGGCTTAGTGCAGGGCTGTGTATGTTAGTGGTTTTTGTCGTATTAATAAATTACAAAAAAGATTACGATAATTTAGATTATTTTGAAAATTTGGAATAATCTAAATATCGTTTTATCCTTTTAATCGATTTATGTTTTTATTTAAGTTAATACAATACAATTTCTGTCATAAAAACATAACATATCATGTCTAATATTATTAAAACACGCAGTCATTTGATCGATAATGGCGACCTAGGTTTTGAGCATGTACGATGTTCCGGATGAGTTTACGCCGCGAGATCGCGACGAAGACTGACGAAGTCTAGAATTATTTCACATCTTCCTGAAACACAGAATGGGGTTGGCGTCGCGGCAACTTCGGCAGAGCAGCGCAAACGGCGAAAATATGGAAACCTCGGCAGTGGTTACATATTTGAGCCGTTTGGTATTGAGACACCGTCCGGTCCGTGGCGTCCGTGGGGACCGGGAGCTCATTCTATTTTAAAAAATCTATCAGAGCGCCGGGTTGAGGAGACGCGTGATCAAAATGCTGGCACTTATTTGGCTCAACGTATTAGCATTGCAATTCAGAGAGGCAATGCCATGAGTTTAGTTTTAGGAAATGTAGGCAATTGGCCCGTAGATAATATTCTAGCCTATATCATGCGTTTTGATTTGATTGAATTTAAAGAATTAAATAGAACACTATCCAAATTAATACAATAACAAATTATACAATTGTATTAAATCAATAAAAATAATTACATTGAATAGATCTCAACTAATCACATTTGAGTAAATTGGTGCAGAAAATAGTGATAACTATTAGATGTGTATAGATGAGAGTGAGAAAAAAAAAATAGAACAAATTTCTTGACGCCTCCCTCAAATTTTTGTCTTGAGTTATGTTATCAACATTCACTATAATCGTAGATTCACTGTCGTTCGCTTATAAAATTGAAAATCTTCATGTATATATTCCGATGTTTATTTCACTGCATAGGGATGTGAATAAAATTAAACTGTTGCTGTCGATATCGGTAGTTTAGTTTGGTCAGTAAACGTATTTTATGTATTATTTTACAGTTTTATTCTATATAAGTATACTGTGTATTTTTATTGGGACAGTATTATATGATCCTATTTTTTAGTTATTGTTTTTTAAATAATTAATGGGGTTTTATACATAGGTAAAGGTTTTTTTGTTTACACCAGGAATACTTTAAAAGGTAAATCGAATTATTTAAAAAGTATCAAACATTTTTGCGTACTTCTAAACAGATTAAAATGTCGATTAGTTTGATTATTTTGTGTCTCAGAGAAACAAGATCAATCATTAGAAAAGATAACCGTTCAGATTTATTTGCTTGCTGTTTTGGCAAAATTAAAACGATCACTTTAATAAATGCCATATTCATTATATATGAATTTCAATTTGGCAAAGGATACTTTTTCGGCGGATTTTAAAATGCAGTAGAACTTATCCTTTGAATATTCTGTGGGCTATTTTTCTCTCTAAATTCAGAGTTAGACAAAGAAGGGAGATCGATAAAAGCATCGATCTAAGCCTAGCGTGTTAACTTTTCTCCACCGCAGCGCCACTTACCGTTAGGTGAGATTATGGTCAAACGCTAGCTTATCAAGATGAAATAAGCTGGTTTAAAGTCTGCCAAAAGATCAAAGGCTTGTTTACCGGACCAGATACATTTTCTTAACACACGCAATTAATCAGACATAATAATGTTCATCTAGTTAAGGATGTATGTCTTGTGGCATAACGAGTATATTTGGCTATGTGTGCTAAAATATAAGAACAAACGTGTGTGTTACGCACGTAAGAAGTTATACTACTTCAGCTTAACAAAAAAAAAATTTAATTTTATCCCGTGTTCGCTAGCACTCTTTGTTTGTGAAAACAAGGTACAAATAACTACCTTGAATTTAGTTATCACTTCTCACGAAAACTTGAGAGACAATTACCAACCAACTACTTGGAGTCGCTTTTAAGTGTCGGTGTGCGCGCGCATCGTATAAAAATAATCATTTGTTCTAAACGCACCAAAAGAAATGTAATTTTATAATAATTACTTGTAAAAAATATCGATAATATTCGTTACATTTGCTTCACAACACTATTCACTATACAGTAAATTAGCTCGCTTGGAAGCGCCGTAGCCCGTAGCGGGAGTGCTACAGAGCCGTAGCAAGAGTGCTACGGCTCGTAGCTAGACCGTAGATGCTACTTTTCGGAGGAAATATATTTCGGTAAAACTGTAATATAATATTTTTGAATAAATCTCTAGCCACCAAACAAAATATGTTGCCATCGGAAATTATATGTGACATGCACAGTTAAATCTATGCATTGTTATGATCAACTGCTCGTTGGCTTAGTTAGGTTGCGGTCGCCTTTTAAGCAGGGGGTATCGGGTTCGATTCCGGGCGCAAGTTTTCTCCCCAAGGGAATGTTGTGTTTCTGGTTCTGGTTGTGATTGTGTGTGTGATGTGAATGTTTCCTGCACCCACGACACAAGCCATCAAAATTAGTGTGGGGCTGTGAGTGTGACAGCGTTTATAAAATACTAGCCGTGCCCCGAGGCTTTGTTCGCGTTAATAAAGGAAAAAAATTGCCGAAAAGTGTTATTCTGGAACCAAAAGTATTAACATTCTAAATTTCATAAAAATCGGTTAATTCGTTACGAAGATACGTGGTAACAAACATTCACACACACGAACTTTCACATTTATAATATTAAGTACGATTACGGGTACCTAATAATAACCCATTACTGTTATGTATGTAAATTAACTGTAATCCCACTTTCCAAACAGGTAATCTCGATTCAAAACCTGCGACTGGCTTCTTCCGATGAACATCCTGATTTAATACTGGAGCATATTTTTGTGCTTCCCTGGATTGCTACCATGTACCGGAATACGTCATGATACACCAAAATCACAAAAAAAATATGTTTAGGCAGCTATCCTCCAGAGCCAATAATTCCAGATCAAGTGTTCGTCACCCTCGAACACATCAACATAATATGCCTTATTAACCGATATAAAAAAAGGAAGAAGTTCTCAATTCCTGACAATATACATTCTTAAAGTATTTTACTCGTTAACACGAAGACGGTTGGAACGATTTGAATATTTTTTCGTTTAAAGGGGTGTCAAGTTGGTCCCATATAAAAATTTACAAGATTTGATCAAGGGTTCCGGTTCCGCAGATAAGTCAGTAATTCGATGATTTTATTGCGTTTTAATTAATTATTATTATACTAGTCTTATATCGCGGTCCGTCGTCCTGATGGTAAGCGACGATGTGGTCGACGATAGAGTAAGCTTGCGTAGAAGATACCTTTTCACTCGCGAATTGAAGACTCCCCTATTGTACTCATCCGGAAACACCGACTCAGGTAAGGAGTTCCATTCTTTTGCGGTTCGCACAATGAATGTGGAGGCAAAACGTTTCGTGTGCATTTGTGGAATGTCCACCATATAGCGGTGTCGCTTAGAAGTTTGCCTGCATGTCCGATGATAGAACAGGGATGGGGGAACTAGATCGTGCAGTTCATTGGCACACTCTCCGAAATGTATCCGATAAAAATCCGAGAGAATAGCAACCATGCGGCGATGACCCAAGCTCTGAAGCTCTTAATTAATTAGCTGCTCGCTATCAATGAGTCTCTTGGCTCTACTAAATGTTACCATGTCAAGGTCTCAAACCGTTTTAGTAATTGTAAAACGTATACCTTAATTCAGTTAGTCCTTGCGAATAACATTGTATAACCTGCCGAATGTATCAACCCTTTTCACCAAGATTACGTAATCATTTCGTGAAAGCCTTCAAATGGTCCCCTCACAATATAACAGGCAGCGCACGGGAGAACGCGGGGAGCTTTACATTAAAAATAAATATTATTTAGAATAATTAGAATTCCATAGGACGTGCTGTTCCGTACCTATTCACATTACGTCTTGAGCCCGTGCGGCGCCGTATCCGTGCGTCCGTGCCATTCGATACCTTTCTCAAATATACTTCGAAGAGTGTGCTTCAGTATTACACAGTTTAATTCCCCCCATCCTAAATTATCTGTATACTAGAAGCACTATCTTTCGCCATCGCTACATAACATAAACGCTTTCACAATCACAGCCCCACACTAAGTTTTATGACTTGTGGGAGCCGGAAACATTTACATCACACACACAATCACAACTACATGGCTGTATTCCGCGTGTACGTACTAAGTTAACGTACATTATCTGTCACAACTGAAATGAAACGAGTATATTTCATACAAAATAGAGTATTTTGAGCGCCTGGTTGAGGCGACGTGTGATCTAAATACTGGCACTTTTTTGGCATAACGTAGTTAGCATTGCAATTCAAAAAGGCAATGCCGCCAGTATGATGGGAACGCAACTCACTGGTAGTGGGCTTGAGCACTCGAGTTACCTTTATGCCCGATGCCTTATAAGTAACTTAGGTCTTTTAAATGTATACATATAGTTTACCACCCATGATACACTGTTCATCGAACTTAGTGAGGGCTGTGAGTGTGAAAAAGTTTAAGCGTTTTAAAATGTGAAGCCGAGAGTGAATAGATATCATTTAGGTAAAGGACAGTGGTCAAAACGATAGCCTATCAGATCAATCAAGATCTTAGATTAATCAGGATTTTATACTATACTAGCCGTGCCCCGCGGCTTCGCCCGCTATTATCAAGTTAAAAAGTAGCCTATGTGTTAATCCTAGGTATCATTTATGTACATTCCAAATTTCATTCAAATCCGTTCAGCCGTTAAGCGTTGCTCTATAAAAAGCATATAGTTAAGAATTTTAGTTTAATTTGATGTATTTTTGTTTTTTATAGTAGCAATAAATATATTTCTTTCTTTCTTTCTTTCAAGAGGGAACAAACATACTTACACACACACTTACAAACAAACTTTCGGATTTATAATATTAGTAGGGATAAGTTGATAACTGGGTAGCACTGAACTGTAAAGGGAAAGGGTGACGCTTACCATCAAGCGAGCGACTTGCTAGTCTTGTTACTTAATCATACTTCACTACTTTAATATTATAAATCCGAAAGTTTGTGTGTAAGGTGTAAGTATGTTTGTTCTTATATTCTTTATTGTACACACATTGATATTTTTTTTACAATAAGGCCATAACAAAAGATGTACATAGGCGAGCTTAACCCTTCACAGAGTTTTCTTCCAGCAAACCCTTTAAGTAGAATATAATTTATAGGAGCGAGTAGGTTGTTGTGTACATAGAAATATGATAACAATACATGTTACTAATAATAAGTTACAAATATACGTTCAATTTTTTATAATAATAAACAACATATAAAATACTAGCCGTGCTCCGCGGCTTCGCCCGCTATTATCAAGTTAAAAAGTAGCCTATGTGTTAATCCTAGGTATAATCTATGTACATTCCAAATTTCATCCAAATCCGTTCAGCCGTTAAAGCGTGAAGAGGGAACAAACATACTTACACACTTACACACAAACTTTCGGATTTATAATATTAGTAGGATTAGTAGGATAGGATAAATAGATAAATATAAACAATATAATAAAGTAAGAAAAAAAATATATGTATATATATATATAGGTGATATTTATTTTGATATAGGTATTTATAATTATAAATATATATATATATTTATTAAATTATATTGGTATTTGTTCTTACTTTATTATATTGTTTATATTTATCTATTTATATTTTATATGTTGTCTATTATTATAAAAAATTGAACGTATATTTGTAACTTATTATTAGTAAATTTATATATACATATATATATAAATTTGTTCCCTCTTCACGCTTTAACGGCTAAATGGATTTACATGAAATTTGGAATGTACATTGCTTATATCTAGGATTAATACAGAGGCAAGCCGGGGAAGAAAATGACTGCTAACGCGACCCTATCTTGCCCCACCTCGGCGAGGGACTGCTCACGGAGGGGTTTTTAGTGGGTTCGAGCCCCACATACCCCTTTCCTTTACCCCTGGGAAGGAAGGGAAGGGCAAGGCATTTTTGCCGCCAAAAAAAAACCAGGCTACTTAATAAAAGCGGGCGAAGCCGCGGAGCACGGCTAGTAATATATAAAAAAACATCGTCAGGTCAATAAACAAGTTTAGTTTTCTCTGAACTTGCGTCGTCCGTCCCGTCCCGTGCACGTCCCGTCGTAATGTGGATAATCCTAAAGCTTGCGTGCTTCCCCTCAAACAAAAAAATAATTAGGTTCTCCATAACTCTGGCTTAAAATCGTCGCATGATAGGCTTGGAACTTATGAATTTATTTTAGGCATTTCTTTTTATTGATTTGTTTTATGTGTTGTTTGTCGTAATAAACTCAGAGGACAAATTTGGTTATAGCAGATGTTTAAGAACCAATTTTGCGGATAAACAGTGCATAATTTTTATGAGACCCATAATCATCATCATCATCATACTCAGCCTATCTCAGAGACCCATAAAAATATAGGCAAATATTTTATTGGTGTGATTATGTATGTGATGTAAATGTTTCTGGCAACCACGATACAAGTTTATGAACTTAGTGTGGGGTTGTGAGTGTGACTGCGTTGATTTACCAGCATGGTTTTGTTAGAGGTTTATAATAAACAATGATAGTGAAAATAGAACGTAAGCAAACTTACGTCAAATGCAATCTCTATTAAAAGTCGAACAAAAATTTTGACAGAATAATTGACACATTATTCTTTATAGTCTTTTTTGGCCAGTACTGTAACTTTTTGTTCAAAAACACTTACATTTAAGTAAATGCGTGTATAGATGTAACTATTTTTAGTTTAGTTTTAGGGAATATAGACAATCTACGTGAAAATATACCTCCTGTAATAAAACAGGGTAGATCTGAAACTTTTATATTATAGGGAAACACAATAATAATTTATCACAGTGGATACCCCACCACTTTTCGTCACAAAAAAAGGCTGCGGATCAGAATTGCAAAGCCCTCCCATAAGAACTTTCACTTCGAAAAAAACATGCGGGGCAGTCTTTGGGGACTGCCGATAGAAGTGAAAACTATAATTAATATAAAAAAAAAGCGTGCGGTGACAATGACGCGAGATTCACGCTTTTTGTTCACCCAAAAAGTACCCATATACACACAGTATTTACATATAGCTTACAGGTCGCAACGCTATCGGTCTTTTATAGGATACATTTCGGAGAGTGTGCCACGGAATTGCATGATTTGATTCCCCCATCCCCCTTTTACCATCGGACATCCAGACAATCAGCCACGCGACATCGGTTTATGGTCGATATTCCAAGGGTGCGTACAAAGCGTTTTGCTTCCACATTTATTATACGTACTGCTAAGGAATGGAATTCTTTGCCTGAGTCTGTGTTAAGTACAATCTAGGAGTCTTTAAATCTCGAGTGAACAGGTATCTTCTAGGCAAGCATGCTCCATCTTCGACCACATCGTCACTTTCCATCAGGTGAGATAGTGGTCAAATGTTTGCCTATCGAGAATAAAAAAAAAAAAAAACTTATGGAAAGCGTTCGGTGACGATGACGCGAGTTCCATGATTTTAGTTCACCCTTAAAATGCTCAACGCGCCTAAATAAGTTTTCACTACAAAAAAATCTATTATTCTACATCGCGCAATGATACCAGTTCTACAAACCTACAAACGAAAAACAAAACCATTGTAATACCAGCACCAACAAAATGTTCCTTGTAATTACACCAAACAAAAAAACTAAGAAACGGAACAAAAGGCTCCAGTGTTGATAGGAGCTCATTAGACCGGATCTGGACTAAGGAACGCCCGCGGACTTGCTTGCTTCTTGAATGGGGACACGCTTTGATGAGCAAACGTAGAGAAGGGAAGCTTTCCCTATTTAGATTGTACTTGCGTAAGTATGAATTTAGAATTAGGGCTTTGTTGTAAGATATTATTTTTGATATAGAAAAGAGTTGCTACATTTTTCAAATGATGACGATTTTTTTATGAAACAAAATATTGTTATTTACGAATAAGCTCGCTCGAAGCGTTTCGCTTCTACATTTATCATCCATACTGTGAGGGAATGGAACTCGTTGCCGGCGTCTTTGTTTTGAACCGTATAATTTGGGAGTTTTCAACTCAAGAATGGAATCTTCTTGGCAGGCATGCTATATCTTTGGCTGCATCATCACTTTCCATCAGGTGGGATAGCGGTCAAATGCTTGCCTATGGAACATAAAAAAATGCTATCGTTGGGGTTTTTCTTGGAGACAGTTTACTTGAAGATGGTAATCTACGACTATGCTACATAACAGTAGTAGCTGGCCAGACGAAAAAAAAAACCACACATCTTTCACTTCTCCAATATTTATGAGTCTTTTCATACTTTTGATCTGGCCTTTCTTCAAAATGTTTTCGACCTGCTCGAGATACGTTCGCCTAGATCGATATTACCAACTTGTCCATTTACACTCGTCCCATTTCGTCCATCCTCTCTACATTTACGAAACATCTAAGCATCCCTTTCTTAATCTTTGTCACTACAAGGGGAGTAGGAATTAGGGATGATCATCCCTTATCACAATGTTCCTCACTTTGTCTATCAGAGTCACTCCAGCTATAATTCGTAGCATAAAAGTAAGATAAATACTGTGGAAATGAGAGATTTCCACAGTATTTATCTTACTTTTATGCTTTTTCTGCCAAATCCAACTATCACTACCATACAAAAGTGTGGGCACCAGATCTCTATGGACAGCCAGTCTTGCCATTTTAGACACTTTCAGACTGTTTTTAAATGTCCCATTCACTCCGTTCCCCGCTAATCTTCGTTCAATTTCACTGTCACATTTACTCAGATTGGACAAGTGCTTACATATTCTGCATAAAAAACCTAAATACACGAGATCTCCTCACACTTGAGCGCTTCATTATTTGAAAAACCGTTTATCCAAAGGAAGCTCTCATTCATACCGTTTTACATTTAACGGACTTCTTACGCATCTTTTCAAAACGAACAATTTCAAAGATCCTAACCCCGGGCTTTTAACCCAACTGTGTACAAAGCTATTGCCTTCAGGCTCAAGTTGACACGAAAAATATGATAAATGTGGCGGGCGGAGCCGGAGGCGTATTGTATATTTTGAACAGGGATGCATGTAGACGGAAGGTGAAATGGGGGTACGATCCCTGCATCATATTGTGTTTCATATACGGTATTCAACCTTCGAGATGTGTGTTTTGGTTAGTAATATATCATTATCATCTCATTATTAGCCCATTTGGTTTCCATCGTTGGAAAAAAAATACCTCATGTTTTTATAACAGAAATAAATGCATATTTTTTTTGTATAAATAACATTATTTGGTGTCTTATGCAGTAATCTGACGACTTAAACGCGTTCATACTCGCAAAGTTCAATGATTTGTGTCGTGGTTGACGGTAAGATTCACATCACACATACAATCACTCCCAAAACCAAAAACACTAATTTCCCTTGGAGAGAAAACTTGTGTTTCCAACTGGAATCGAACCCTATACCCGCTGCTTAGAAGGCGAACGCACACCTAACTATGCCAATGGCAGTTCGTAATTATTTTTATAAATTATGATGTTTTAATAGTTCTTCGGATGCGGGCTAGGGGTCAGTAGCAAGTGTGCAAACGACCCGTCGCTGATACGTGTGTTTTAACTAATATACTAAACAAATTTTGTTTGCTACATGGCAATTTTAATACAATGCAATAACTCTTTATTGACACCAAAAGATAAATACAGCTTACAGAGAAACTTATAAAGATACGTACGATAAGACAGCTTTTGGATGAAAATATAAACGAGAAGATTAATGAGGATTCACATCTGTAAAAGAGTTTTCTCCATGTACAAAAATCTTTTATGGACCTGAATCCTCGTACTTAGATAATTTACCCACTTTTGTATTTATGTGGGTCGAATAAGGAGGCCACAAGTAGAACCCTTGGTACAATAAGTATTTCATCAAAATGTAGGCATTATTACCCTAATAGGCCCCGACCACGTCCTGATTACGCCCAAGCTTGTATATGACATGCCTAATAACAAGGGTCGAGGTTCAAAAAACCCAGCTGTGGGCTCCCACGGCGAAATTAGCCGTTAAAAACTGTTTACCAATCTGTGTCAAATAGCGTGGTTTAGTGTTGTACTTTGAAAACATTATATCGATAATTTGGTGTTAATCCATGCTTTGCTATGCAATGATTTCAAATTTTCACAGTATGAATGAATATAATGTTCTCAATGTTCGCCTTGAGATAATATAAGTAAGTAATTGTTACAGCTATCGAGTTTAAAAATCCAATCATACTAACACGTCATCAAAATGTTGGTACTTATTTGGCTCAACGTAATAACATTGATATTTAGAAAGGAAATGCTGCCAGCATGATGGGAACGCTACCCACTGGTAGTGGGCTTAAGTACTTGAGTTACCTATGACTCGTAGGTAATTTGGGTATTTGCTGTATAGATGTATATAATTTTGGTTTGTTTTAGGAAATATTGGCAATTGGCCCGTACATAGTAATAAACATGTATCAAAACTACATGAAAAAAAAAAGTTACAGCATGGCCAATCGTCTGTGTATTACAAATCTAAGTTACAACTACATACATATATTAGCGACCCGCCCCGGCTTTGCATGTGAGTAGTTTTTTTACATAATTTATCGAATCGAATAGTGAATCTAAATCTTTCCTGAATCCATCTGAAGACACACAAAAATGTCATCCAGATCGCCCCAGCCATTTAGCAGGAGTTCAGTCACATTTACACGTACAGAATAAATAAATATATGTATAAGAATATAGAAAAAGACCTAAGTTACCTAGAAACTCAATACAAGACACTAAGCTTATACGTAACTCAAGTTCAATCCGAGGTTTGATAATTCAGTCATATCGACTTTCAAGTTATCGACAACGATTCATAGTATATCGCATCACTAGTGTGGTTTCTGTACTCTGCTAAGGTTTATAAAATTAAAGGGTTTAACTAGATCCGGGATAAGTTTAAGCGGTGTAAAGTTTGTTTACAAATAGTTTAGCAGTTCCGACCCTCATTTCTTGCTGTTTTACGTACTGATAGTTATCAGTAAAGCTTAACATTTAGGGCGGTGTTAATTTTAGGATGTTAACCATAATGTGATGTGACATTAACCGGAGCTTATTTCATAATAACTTTAATCTTTGCAGTTTAGTTTTAAAATAGTTTTGTTTTAAAGTTTAGCTTTGGGATTCCCAAATGTGCGAAGACGTAAGGGAGTTGGATTAGCCGCGTTTTCAAAGTAATAACAAAACTAGGACACATGCGTTGCAATGCCACAAAAAGAAAAAAATATTTTACCTCTTTCACGTTTATGTTTCCTAGTAGGTACTTCACCGAATCCGAGACACGAATACCTGTCCATGAAAAAAGTTTTTTTAAATTATTATTCCGTGAATTAATATTTATTCTGCTTAAATGTAATGAATTCTTAAAGGATTATAATATACAAAAATTATAAATATTTAATTACTTTTGTAGTTTTAAGATTTGGTGTTTATAACTTGTTTGTAATTGTACCTGAGACACTAGTAAAGTGAATGGAATCGATATATATCTAGCCGTGCTCTGCGGCTTCGCCCGCTGTTATCAAGTTAAAAAGTATTATATGTGTTATTCCCAGGTTTCCATGTACATTCCAAATTTCATCCAAATCCGTTCATCTGTTAAAGCGTGAAGAGGAAAGAAACATACTTAAACACAAACTTAGAATATCGATGTTTAACTAAATACTTTAACTAATGAACACTTCAGATGTAAGGCGAGCTCAACAAACTTAGGCAGAGCAGAGCAAACGGCGAAAATAATATAGTAACCTCGGCCGGCAGTGGTTACATATTTGAGCCGTTTGATGTTGAGACATTGGGCCCGTGGAGACCGGAAGTTCATTATATTTTCAAAAATCTATCAGAGCGCCTAATTGAAGTGACGCATGATCAAAATGCTGCTTGTTTGGCTCAACGTATTAGCGTTGCAATTCAGAGAGGCAATGCCGCCAGCATGATGGGAACGCTACCTACTAGTAGTGGGCATGAAGGAACTTAGGTCTTTGCTGTATAGATGTATAAATAGTTTTAGGAAATATAGTTAATATTCCCGTAGATTGTAGATCATTGGCCCGTAGATTGAAACGCGTAATATAACCTACGAAAAAAAAAACAATGGGTTGCACTCCGGGAGTGCCGGCAGAAGTGAAAACTTGAACATTTTTCGCCGCGCAGTAGAAAGAGAGGGGGTAGCAGTAGAATTCCTCTCCTTCGTCTTACGAGTTTTCGATCAGGTCACGTGTCCTGACGCGAGTTTAACATTTTTACCCATCCCAAAAAAGTGCACGACGACACTAAAGAAGTTTTCATTTTAAAAAATCACAAATTCTTTTTTTACTGCTAAAATTGGCTTCAAAATAAATCAGATCATGTCATCTTAGCTCTCCGAATATAAAGCAGAAGTCGGTCGCCGTAGAAATCAGCATGGATGACATTATTACTGACACTCTTTACGCCATCGCTTCACCATTTCGTAATCCGTTTGTATTGTGTTCAGAGTGATTGATCTACTGCCCTTTCTTGCCACTATGTGCTGCCGTATGTTTTAATAGTAGTTATGGAATTTTCTTGCGCTTGCCTGACCTACCTAGTACCACAATACAGTCGCAGTTAACCACTGCATCTTCTAGACCTTTTTTTCATGCGAAAAAATCAGTCGAGAATATTCAAATGGTGTTTTGGTAGCTTTTTGAGAGCCAGTCGAATTCAAGGCTTGTTTTTCATCTTCAAGCATGTTATTTCGCTACTACGTTTATTATATGTACTGCGAGGGAGTGGAACTCATTGTATTGTATTTATTCCCTGAGCGGTATAATCTGAAGGCATTCAAATGCTAATCGACACCGGTATGTGGTTGATATTCCACAAATGCGAACAAAGCGTTTTGCTTCAATATTTATTATGCGAACCGCAAAGGAATGGAATACTTTACCTGACTCGGTGTTTCCTAATAGGTACAATATGGGAGTCTTCGAGTCGCGAGTGAATAGGTATCTTCTAGGAAGCGTGCTCCTTAGTCGACCACATCATCGCTTACCATCAGGTGAGATAGTGGTCAAACACTTGTCTATAAGAAATATAAAAAAAGTGAAGAGTGAATAGGTATCTTCTATACAAGCATGCTACTTCTTTAGCCGCAGCATCACTTTCCTTAAAGTGAGATAGTGATCACACACTTGCCATCGAGCATAAAAATAATATCAAACTGTCATTAACCCAAGCTTTAAAATGGAGGCAAACTGCACGAGCGGCGACCGTAAAATATGGGGTAAGGAATGTGTTGTATTAGTTGTATTAGCATTATTATTTTTTTTTACTCTAGGCTTACGCTAGGGTCCTGCCAGGTTCTTCTTGAGATGACTGTAAATTTGCGAATCTTGTTATTGGAGTCAATCATGAAAGTCAATTTGACCACAATCTCACCTGATGGGAAGTAATGATGCGGCCAATCAATCAAATCAATGCGGAACAATTGTTCCCCGAACAGTATTATCTGGGAGTCTTCAAGTCAAGAGTGAATCAACCATTTTGTTATTTTTTTTTATGCTAGATATGCAAGCATTTTTTGACCGCTTTCTCACCTGATGGAAAATGACGATGCGGCCGAAGATGACACATGCTTGCCTAGAAGGTACCTATTTTTCCCTAAGGCCTTTCGCAACGCGCGATAAGGAACTTTCGTTCCAATATTAGAAATCGTGACGAAAGTCCAGTTACGTTTTATAACCAGCACGTAGTATTTACTGTAATCTTGTTAAAACAAGGTGAAAAACAGGGGCTTGGATATATACAGGTCAAGGTTTTCACGCGATTTCCGTAATGGTTAATTACGATAATTTTGGAAATGTCGCGTGTAGGTCGACTATTGATAATGCGAAAGGGTGGCCACGATGCTAAATATTCTAGTCTTTTACCCTGACTGCGCGATGCAAAGAAAGGTATTGTGTTTATCAGGCTATGAGTGTATGGCGCTCAGTTGTGGCGTTCTAAAGACCAAACATATGGGCCGGTTTTGATTATTCTTACGTCTATCAATTTTTAATCTGCAAGTTTGTTAAGACATGACAGTAATCGAAATTAATTATGGCGACAATTAGACGCCATATTGGGGAAAAAACATTTAAGTCGACGTAATGTGTGTAGTGGAGTATCATTGAATAGGTGTTTGAAAATCATTTTTGGAAACATAAAAACTTTTACCATTTTGAATTTTGAATTATCATTTAGAATCTATAACAATTTAAAGTTGGTTAGCAACAATTGTTACTTAATTTTTTTTTAAATTATGATAAAGCTGTGATAAAGTTTTTGTATCACTAACAAAAAAGTAAGTTCACTTAACGCAGTCTGGCTTTTTGTTTTTTTGTATATTGACTTGTTTTTTTGATACTTTTGAAAGGCTTGGTTATTATCGTTATTTCACCAGTTAGTTAGTGTTTATGATAACATGGTCTTGAGTGATTCCTAAGCCTGTAATTAAATCTAGGTTCCGAGAATTTTATATATTATTATGGTATAATATAAACGAATGAACCTACTTTGAAGAACTATTTTGTGTGGTCAACAGTACCACGACCAAGCGTGGTTTGATATTCTTGCCCAAAAGCGTGCATCAAAACATGCTAGTATCGGCAATCCATCTGTCTCTGTACATTTTTGCACCAGGTGCGCCGCGCATGCCGCTCCCGCGCTGGCCTTGCCAGCCACCAACGCAAGTGCTTATCTCGTACCTAATCCAGACACTGTTTAAACCTTCTGAAATAGACGTATAAGGTCAGGTGGATCTTCGATGCGATTAATAATGTTTATTTTTATGTTAAGCGGGCAAAGCCGCGGAGGACAACAAGTAACATTATAATAAAAGATCAGCATAGTGTCACTTAAAGAATTATTTTGAAATAGTAAATTATTACACATATTTTAGAAAATAATATAAAGCATTTAAAGTTTTTATTGCGAAAATAAAATATATTGTGTCAATTAATCTAGGTACATGTGCGTATAATGCTTGTTTGTAAATTTTGTTAAGGAATTTGACGGGTCGTCGCGTTAGAAAGGGTGATTAAGTCTCGCTAAGTTTCCAGACTATGTTTCAGTATTGTTGTCGTGGAAGGTATTGCTTAACGAGTCATGCGTCAATGGCCTCTTATTGGGCTTTGATATGAGATCCATCCATCATCCAGGTTCTGAGTTTGTGATGAAATTAGACTTTCAATAAATCTTCTTGACCACTATGATACGCAAAACCGAGATAGTGCTATTTACTAGACCAGTATAAGAAAGGGATGATTAAATACGAGTATATCACAGACACCTCACTCTAACACAACTTCATGAACTGCTCTATTAGGTGCGCATTCGTCTTCTAAGCAGCGGGTATCGGGTTCGATTCCAGATGGAAACACAAATTTTCTCCCCAAGGTATATGTGTACTTCTGGTTCTAGGTGTGAATGTTTCCGGTACTCACGACACAAGTCGTCGAACTAAGTGTAGGGCTGTGAGGGCCAAAGCGTCAAAATCAATTGTCGCATGTATTAAAGATCATCATTTGATAACGGTTAGACCAATTTAACAGATTATTTTTAGCAATATAATAAATTATGAGGTATAATTAAACATTTCGAGGCAACACGTGATCAAAATGCTGTCAAATATTTTGAACAGAGATTTAGCATTGCCATTCAACATGGCAATGCTGCCAGCATTTTGGGTACTTTGCCAACTGGCAGCGATCTATTAGATTAAGTTTTCTAGTTATTATTATTTTTAGTTATATTTAATTTAGTCTTATTAGTATTTCTATATGTGAAATAAAAAAATTAATATGTTGTTACATATTTTGTTATAAAATTATGTTAATAAAATATTTGATATCAAGTCGTTCGACGCCTGGCAATACCACTCAATCGAATTTAAACTTGAGATAAATTTGGACGTCCACTGTCCGAATGCAAAAACAATGGTCACCCTACCCGTCTTTCGGCTTTGCTGCTTGTATTGACGTGACCTTAATATAATCTGGCTTAAATAGAGGTCGGGGTGGTAAAAAATAACAGTTGGTTACGTTTATTCAGCATTTGTTTTTTTATTGGTATGTACGGGCCAATTACGTATCGTTCTATTCCCGGCAAGAACACAAGTTTCATCACTAAAGGATTTTGAATTAGTGTGGGGCTGTGAGTGTGTTAGTGTAAAGGCATATGATAAGCTGAAAGCTTAAAAGTTTTATTCAAAATTTTTTAGTCATACTATTTATTTAGTTGTATGTTGTAAAATTAAATTAATAATTAAAATATGTATGGATCTACTTATTCTCACTTTATATACCTACTCGATCATTTTAGAAAAAAAATTAAATTATTATCATGCCTTCAGCAAATGGTTCAGAAAATTTTCAAAGTTTGTCAACTACCCTATTAAGTTTTTGTACCTACCTAGTTTATTTATTATCCGTCTAACCACTTACAAATCGATGAATGTTGTAAACACCTGTAAAAGGTATATGTATCAGAACATATACTATGACATATTATGTCATAGCCTTATAATATGTTATATTCATTGTAATGTGTAATATGTATACTGTTAGTGTTTCTTAAATAAATAAATAAGGCATCGTTGTTATTCGGTTGTGAATATAATTCGTAAAAAAAACTTGACTCGATTATATTTATGTCAGACTAGCCGTGCCCTGCGGCTTTGCCCACGTTTATCGAGTTAAAAAGTAGCATATGTGTTAGTGTGCTATATATCCTAGGTATAAGTTAGGTGTATTTTAAATTTCATCCAAATTCGTTGTTCAAAGCCCTTATAGCTTGAAGAGAAACCAAAAATACTTACGCATTTACACACAAACTTTCGGATTTATAATATTAGTGTAAATCCAGGGCCCGCGGGAATTTTGGGATAAAAGTAGCCTATGTGTAAATCCAGGGTGTCAGCTACCTTTTCATCAAATGTCATCAAAATTGGTCTAACCTTTTGAGCGAGAAGAAGTATTAAATATACAAATACATTCACAAACTTTGGCTCTTATAATATTAGTGTGATGTGATGAGAAGTGTGATATTAATGTTTAACTACTTGTATTTGAGCTAGTTTGCATGTGCCAAAACCAATCTTACCGATCTGCTTCTAGCATTAACCACAATCTGACCTGTTGGCAAGTTGCTTTGCAGGCGAAGACGTTTGCCTTGACACCACACTTACCACGTAGTAGAACAGGTACTTTCCGTCCCCCGCAATCCGTACCCCTCACCACCACCGCGCTGATCATTGAAATAGAAGGGAGATATCCGATTTTAATTTTTGAAGTGAATACTTCTTTAGTGGCGTTTTGCACTTTTTGGGATGGGTAAACATGTTAAATTCGCGTCAGGACACGTGACCTGATCGAAATTTCGTAAGACGGAGGGAGAAGACGAAGTAATATCCCCTCTCTTTCTACCGTGCGGCGAAAATGAATGCCTTCTCCTGCTGTTTACAACGTTAATGTTCAAGTTTTCACTTCTGCTGGCACACCCGGAGTGCAACCCGACGTTTTTTATTTTCAACCGACTTCAAAAAAGGAGGTTCTCAATTCGACTGTATGTTTTTTTGTATGTATGTTATGTGATATCTCCGCCAATTATGAATCGATTTTGCTGATTTTTTTGTTTGGTAGAGGTGGTCCCAAAATTTTATCGAAATCGGTCAAAGTTAAACCGAAATATAAGCGATGAAGTCGGTTTTATTAAGCATTGCTTGCGTTTCAATTATATATAGAGAAAGTCGTTTGCCTGATAGTAAGCGTCACGCATGTCCATTATAGTTAGTGTCACCAATGACCAAAGGCCAGTCACCAAAAGGCTAAATAGCAGAAATAGTTTTCTTGAATCCGTGACTGCCTGTGAAGATGGCGCCCCCAAAGCAAGAGAAAGTTTGTGGGTTGAGAAATTCTCCCTCCCGACGTTTGTCCCACCGGCAGAAAAACTACCTCCAGAACACAAACTTCCTTGGCCAACCTGGAAGGCGCTCAACAGGCTGCGTACCCAGGTGGGCAGATCAAAAGACAAACTGTCCAGGTGGGGCTACATTTTTTTTTTTTTTTTTTTATTCACGATAGGCAAGCATTTGACCACCATCTCACCTGATGGAAAGTGACGATGTGGTCGAAGATGAAGCATGCTTGCCTAGAAGATACCTGTTCACTCGAGATTTAAAGACTCCTAGATTGTACTTAACGGGAAACACAGACTCGGGCAAAGAATTCCATTCCTTAGCAGTACGTATAATAAATGTGGAAGCAAAACGCTTTGTACGCACCCTTGGAATATCGACCATAAACCGATGTCGCGTGGCTGATTGTCTGGATGTCCGATGGTAAAAGGGGGATGGGGGAATCAAATCATGCAATTCCGTGGCACACTCTCCGAAATGTATCCTATAAAAGACCGATAGACTTGCGACCTTACGACGATGTTCTAGGCTTTGAAGCTTCGCATCCGTCAGTTCTTTGCAGTTTATTAGTCTCTTAGCTCTGCGTTCAATAGTCTCAAGTGTCTCAAGCTGGTATTTTGCAGAGCCATCCCAAAGATGAGAGCAGTACTCCATACAGGATCGGACCTGTGCTTGGTACAAGTTCAGCAACTGTCCCGGTGTGAAATACTGTCTCACCTTGGCAAGAATTCCAAGCTTTTTTGCGGCCAATTGAGCTTTCGACTCAATATACGTGCCGAAATTGAGTGTTGACGTCAAGGTGATGCCAAGTAGCTCAAGACTGTGAGTTACTGGCACGGATACATCTCGGAAAGTAGGAGTCAGATGAAATTGGCTCCGCTTCGCAGAGAATAGACACGCCTGAGTTTTGGTGGCATTAAACCTAACCAAGTTGGCATCGCCCCAGTCTGAGACTGCCTTCAAGGATAAGTCTAAGCGCTGAACCATGTCCTCTCTCAGAGACTGAATTTGATCCCTATTAGCTCGAGCATCAGATATATAGCTCTCTACAACTGTGCTGTCATCCGCATACCCAAATGTCCCGGGCTGAAGCAGGTCATTTATATGCAGCAGGAATAGTGTTGCAGAGAGAACCGACCCTTGAGGGACTCCGGCATTGATAGCCAATAGATCGGACGAGCAGCCATCAATGACCACTCGAATCGATCGATCCCTCAGAAAGTCCGATATCCACACACAGAGACTAATGGGAAGACCGTATGTCGGAAGCTTGCTTAAAAGGCTATCATGCCAAACCCTGTCAAAAGCCTTCGAGATGTCAAGAGAAACGGCAAGCGCTTCTCCGCGTTTCTCGATGGCTTCACTCCAGATGTGTGTGGCATACGCTAGAAGATCCCCGGTTGACCGATTTCGGCGAAAACCGTATTGACGGTCGCTAAGGAGATCATTAGCGTCTAGGTATGCCAGGAGCCTGTTATTCAGAACACGTTCCATAGTCTTGCAGAGTATGGACGTGACTGATATTGGTCTGTAGTTGGCAGGGTCAGCACGACTACCCTTTTTGGGCACGGGCTGCACGTTAGCTTGCTTCCAACACTTCGGTACTTTTCCAGCCTTTAGTGAGAGGCAGAACAGACGTGTCAGAACAGGAGTGAGCTCAGGCGCACATGTTTTGAGCACTATAGCTGGTATTCCGTCAGGACCACTGGCTTTATTCACGTCTAAACTCTGCAGCGCTTTACGAACCTCGGTCTGACGAATATGAATTTCAGCCATAATTGCGTCGCAAATTGGAAGACTCGGAGGTGTTTTGTCTGCAGAATCAAGACGTGAAGATTCCGCAAACAGAGTAGCGAATATGTTCGCTTTCTCCTTAGCGGTGTGGGCCAGTGCACCATCTGGTTTTAGCAGTGGAGGCAGTGAGGGGCGACTAAAGTTTCATTCGACCGACTTAGCTAGGGACCAAAACGCTTTACTACCAGCTGGATGTGATGCCAGTTTGATCCCTATTCTACTTATGTGGTCAAATCGAGCTCTCCTTAGAGCCAATTTGCATGATTTGGCGGCTTTGTTGAAGGCTTTCTTCTTAATAGATATGTCCTTAGTTTTGCGGATTCGAGCATCAACCCAGGCCAGATACGCCTCGTGTTTCAGCGCTTCGGCGCGTCGGCATTCGGCCCTGAACCAAGGTTGAGCTTTGCTTGACAATGGTACATCAGAAAATGGAATAAAATATTCCATTGCCTGACGCAGCACATCTGTCACAGCATTTGTGCATATTGAAGGATCATCAGAAGTAAAGCAAATTTGCCGCCAAGGATAAGACGCAAAGAAGGAGCGCATCTCATCCCAATCTGCTGACTTGTATCGCCACACCCGCCGAGTGCCTCTAGGGCTGGGATCGGGCGGGGAGTAGACAGATACAGATTTCACCAGACAGTGGTCAGAGCTACCCAATGGTGATGATATCGACACTGAGTAGCGGTCTGGATCGACCCAAGCACAAACCAATGTGAATGTGGAGCGTCACCGCAAACTATGGCTCATTTATTATCATGCTCAGCAAGCCATAGTTCTTGCACACTAGAAGATTTGTACGAAGCTAGGCCGAATGCTGTTTGTGTCGCCGAGTATTGGGCAAAAAAGGTGTAAGTGTTGCCATCGACACGCTAAGAAGAGTGTCACCCAGAGATTTTTGAATTTATAAGGTCAAAATCCAGCGCGGCAGAGCACTGCGCTCGTCACCCTGAGATATTAGATGTTTTTTTACTGGAAACATTATCCTTCAATCTGAAACAGTAATGTTTGCACACAACTGCTTGGCGGCTGAATTTCTGGTTTCCAGGCGGACTCTGCAAAAGAGTTCTACCACTATAAAGAGTCGTATTTACTCTCTAGACTTGAAGACTTCCAAATAATTCAGTTCTGGGAACAAAGACGGCTGCCAGCTTGTTCAATTTCCTCTGTTCGGAAGATGAATCGCAAACGTACGCGTCGAAGTGAAAGGTTTTGAACAATTAATTTATACGTGGACTAAGATAGATGACGTTTGTCATAGGTTTTCAAAAGCGTTAAAACGAGCCAAATATATGACAGTGAGCGTATACAAAATAATGAAACGCAATCAAAGCTTAAAAAAACCGACTTCACCGCTTTATCATCGGAACCTTGATCCGCCAGCTTTCAAATAAAAAAAGAATCATCAAAATTGGCTCACAACGAAAAAAGTTGTGAGGTAACTTTTGAAGATATATATAAGAAGGTAATCCAAAACATCGTAAAAGTACGCATTATTCGTCACAAAATAGACATTATTGACGATATTTCAAGAATTACTGATCAGGTTTTGATCAAATTTAAATGGGACCAATTAAAAAGCAACATCTTTAAAACTAAAAAAAAAATTTCGAAATCGGCTCACGTGGAGATAAGTTATGAGGTAACTCACATAAAAAAAAAAACAGTCGACTTGAGTACCACCTCCTTTTTTGGGAAGTCGGTAAAAAATCAAGAAACACGACTTTATACTTTTGACTTTTTTTCCATAATAAGACCTACTTTTTCTACGATTATATAACATCACAGCCGGTGTACACACATTATAAAAGAACAGTTAGTGATTTTTTTATATACTTGCCTATCCAGCATAAAAAAAAATCGATTGTTTAATTACAGTCATGAGAATCACTGTTGTCTCTCACAGATGACGCTCGTAAAATTTGGAAAAATCGGTCGACGTAAGAATTATCAAAATTGGCGTTTGGTCTCTAGAACGCCTCAAAGGAACAAACATACATACATAAGCTGATAAATACATTACCCTCCTTGCGCAGTCGAGTGATTATGACGCAGTCATTTTGCTCTATTGACGTTAAATGCAACCGCTCTTCCATGATTGTGTTTAAACGCAACGTCAATGTCACACCAAATCATGTCGTAACAGCGTACGAGCTCTACTCTCCGATATGACATGACATGACACGACACGACCAACGGGTCACCGCTTTGTATGAATTCGACATAATGACGTCACGTTCTACTGGGTTTCTGGTTCAAAACTGCCAATCCGCTGACGAGGGTAGCTGTTGTGTTTTGGTATACCTAAATTATTCTATCGGTCAGCTGCTATCGTTCATCCTACAAAATCCTTGTAATGAGGGTTATCTTTGACACAATAATAAGATAGAATCAAAGCAGATAGCCCCGACGTTTAATGACATTCAGATCTTCATCCAGGATTTTTATTTTTTTACGTTTTTCCAAAAAATCTGAAATATCGACACAGCATTATAACAATTAGTAAAAGAATCCCATGAGATGATATTCAGACATAGAGGATCTGTTTTATTTGTTTTTAATGCAGATAGCTTACTTAGAGACAAAGCACAGCCTAAATCGTAGTTTGTAGAGACTTGAAATTTTGAGGGTAAATTTGCTTACTACGCAGAGGTGTACTAAGAAATAATTTTCGGATATTCTACCCCTCAGTGGATTAAATTGGGTGAAAACTTTTGTATGAAATGTCTTTGTTTTTGACTTATTTATAATATAAAAAAAAAGTTCTGATTTCTTCAACAACTCCAAAAGCACAGATTTAGTTAATATTATAAATACTTATTATTATATTATTATGTACTGCATGTTGTGTTCATCTGTAACTGATTATACATTTAGTAATAAGATTGTTAATATGCTAACCAAAAAAAAATAAAAAAATATGTTCATAATATTTTTTGCCTGGGGTGGATTAAGGTAGCGCAATGGGGGATAAAAGTTCATGTCGAAAGTTCTTTATTTATGAAGTTATACTGATAGAAATTCGTATTCGCGTAGTTCATTTAAAATAAAATAAAGATGCTATTCATATTTTTGGCCAGGGGTGCATTAAGGTACAATGGGGAGTGAAAATTGATATGGGCAGTTTTAGTGTTTCAGTTAATGTTATGTCAATTGTATCTAAGTAGTAAAATGAAAGGCGGTTTTGTTAATAGGTAAGTAATTACAATAAAATAGAAACAGCTAACTAATTAACTTATTTAATGCGGGTGAAGCCACGGGTCACGGCTAGTACTAGATATCAGGTACGCATCACTTTGATTCTTGATAGAGAAATAAAGAAGTAAAAAATACCTATGTAATGCAATGCACCTTGAATGCAATGTCTTTACCCATTCAGCCGAATCCAAGCATATTTTGGAAAACATTGCCAGAGGAAAAAATTCAAAACATTTTCTTTTACTTCCGTGTTTACGCGGGGCATCAACCCAAACGTAGTGAGAGCGCATCTATAACTCTGAGTAACCTCTTAGATTTAAAAATTCAAGAGTTCCAGATTCTCCAGCACCGATGGCAATGAATGGCGTTATCCCCCTTATTTATTAGATGGAACCCGTCCTCTCAAAAGTACACTAAACCGGCAGAAAGTCCATAAAGGACGCCATGAATTACCGACACACTGGACCCTTACATTTTGTTGTTATTTGTTTAACCATGATGTTATCTACAATGGACGGATCACAAACATCGCACAGGCTGTTCGTGCGGAATATAGATAGCCTATTTTGTCTAGATTTGCTACAACTATTTTGGTATTTTAGGGAGATACCTAAAAGCAAGATGGCTGCCGTGGGTCGATTTCCGCTCGGATTTTGATTAGTTAAATATGTATATGATCTTGACACGAATCGATAACATGATTCTGTGATTAAAACTTAAAGATGGCGTGGTTTTAATAGGTTTTTATAGATATTTCATTATTTAAAGAAAAAATACTTGTTTGCGCCTGTCCTGGGATGATATATGAGCAATTTCGCTCGTACAATAACTTTTAAGGGCTTTTTTAACATAAAAGGCAAAAAAATGCCTAGGACATGCAGATATTATTGTAGGTAAATAATATATCTTCTACAATGTCATCCACAACAATAATTACATTTTTAAAAAGCTTTAGATGTCCGCCATATTGAAAACAAGCTTTTAGAAGTCTGCCATTTTGGATTTAGTGGAGTCACTTTATTTTTTTCTTTATTCTCAGCAAGCCCTTTCATTTGATACCAATTTTTTAGGAGTGTATTAAAAAATACTTGTTAAAACAATTTTAGCTCGATCAGTTGAAATGTTAAAAAATTGTTGCAAGACCCGAACAAGCATAGAGATAACACGTAACTGAAATTTTTGACAAGATTGAGTAATATACATCAGAAATGTCTTTATTATTTATGTTATGACTTGAAGCAAATACGTCAAAATTAAAAGTTAAATTGTAAAGGTTGCATTTGAATATTTTAAAATAAAATAATAACAGTAGACGCGTCTATTTTTCCTGATTTCCATGATTTATATGACTCAATTTTGTCAAAAAATGCTGTTACGGCTTTTTCCTTATAACGGCAGCGCAGCTTCACTAAGTTTGATGACTTGTTTCGTGGGTACCGGAAACTTTTACACCACACTTACAATCCCACCCAGAACCAAAAACACAAATTTCCCTTGGGGAGAAAATAAGTTTAGGTATATGAGTCGTCCATGTACAAAGAAACCGAAGTCCCAAGTATCTGTATTTTTTTTGATCGATTTACTAGGATACCCAGTTTCTACGGGCCAATTACCTATATTTCCTAAAACGAAACTAAAGCTATATATTATGCGAAGACCTAAGCTAGCAAAAAGACATCGAGCTACTATAAAAGCGCGGAATCAACTTTGCCGACATTTACCCCGGGGCACTAAATGTCCGCTCAGTTTAATCTAGTAAACAAAAAAATACACGGAATTGACTCTATGTTCGTTCCGAGCTCAGAAAAATAGGATCGTAAAATGAAGGCATGTTTCGCTTGGCCGTGGCGTGAGCCAAAAAACAGATCTATTTACAAGAACCTGATGTATAGTCAGTGTGAACGTAGATACCTTACCTGTGAATTTTGAGAAATTATATCTAGATTACAGAAAATAATTAAACGCAAGCAAAGCTTAAAAAACCGACTTCACCGCTTTATCATCGGAACCTTGATCAGATTTAATGAATTAAACACGCATTATTGACTATAACTCAAAAACTAGAGATCAGACCTTGATCATATTTCAATGTGACTACATAAAAAGCACCAGCTTTCAAATAAAAAAAGAATCATCAAAATAGGCTCACAACGAAAGAAGTTATGAGGTAACTTTTGAAGTCGGGTAAACGAGAACATCGTCAAAGTACGCATTATTCGTCACAAAATAGGCATTATTGACGATATTTCAAGAACTACTGAGCTTGATTTGAGAGCCTGCGTATTCCAGGTCTAGTGTGTTTACCAGCTTCGATCACATCGTCACTTACCATCATGTGAGATAGTGGTCAAACACTAGCCTGTCACAAATAAAAAAAAAAACAAAATTGATCAAATTTAAATGGGACCAGTTAGAAAGCAACATCTTACAAACTAAAAAAAATATTCGAAATCGGCTCACGTGGAGAGAAGTTATGAGGTAACACACATAAAAAAAAAACAGTCGAGTTGAGCACCTCCTCCTTTTTTGGGAAGTCGGTAATGATTAAAATCCTGATACTTATTTGGCTCAACGTGTTAGCATTGCAATTCAGAGAGGCAATGCAGCCAGCATAAACGCTACCCACTGGTAGTGGGCTTAAGCACTTGAGTTATCTATAAGCTCGATGCCTTGTAAGTAACTTGGATCTTTTTGCTGCATACATGTATGAATATATAGTTTAAGTTTAGTTTTAGGAAATATAGGCAATTGGGTTCGTAGATAGCAAGGTCTGTCTCAAGTTCTGTCCCATGAGGTTTCTGGTAAGTTACAAATTATCCTGTATACTACATACATATTACATATAAACATGTCACATCTTCGGCCGCATCATAACTTTCCATTAGTTGAGATAGTGGTCATATGTTTGTCTATAACGCATAAAATATATATATATATATATATATATATATATATATAGAATATCGTCCTATAAGATACAAGCTATAAATATGGCGCCATATTGTAGTCTATAAAATTCTTCATATGAAAACTAGAATACGATTTCATTTCGACTGTCGCATTCGATCAGAAAGATTGTATCTCGCGTAAGCTGAATATGTTATTGCTAGAAGTATTACAGGTAGTACCTACCCGAAAATAATACACACTTGGTATTTATCTGCTATTGTCGTGGCAACATATACTTACTGTGCTCTAGCATAGAGTGCAGCATCCTCACTGAAACTGGGGGGAAGATCATGATAAAGGAAACACCAGGCAGAGTCTTTACTCGTATATTAATATATATAAACATAATCACTAACCTAGCTTATATAGGTATATCAAGTTATTATAATATAACGTTCCTATTTTTACATTTTTCCGGTACACACGAACTTGGTATAGGGCTGTGAGTGTGAAAGCGTTTATGTTATGTATGTTTTAACAATATTTTATTGCTAAAAAAATATTTAGCTGTAGGTACACTTTGTAAGCTGGTTACACAATAAAGAGTTGTGTATTGTATTCTATTTTATTTTATTGCTTGCCGTGCTTATCATGTTAATTAGCAACCTATGTGTTAAACCTCGGTAAAAGCTGTATACATTCCAAATTTCATCCAAATCCCTTCAGCCGTAACAGCGTGAAGAGAAAACGAACACATGTTAGTATGTAATTTTCACACGAACTTTCCAATTCATAATATTAGTACCTATAATAGTGTGATTCACACACTGACACACAAGCTTTCGGATTTATCATACTAGTGTGATGTTAAGGGAATAAAAAGTGACCTCACCACCAACCATCGTCAATTCATGGTTACATACCTCCAGCGGACATACCTCCAGCTCGCTCGAAGCGGTTTTGCTTCTACGTTTATCATCCGTACTGCGAGGGAGTGGAACTCATTGCCCGCGTCTTTGTTTCCTGAGCGGTATAATCTGACAGTCTTCAAGTCAAGAGTGAATAGGTATCTTCTAGGCAGGCATGCTACATCTTCGGCTGCATCATCGCTTTCCATCAGGTGAGATAGTGGTCAAATGCTTGCCTATCAAACATAAGAAATAACCGAGTATGAAAGGTATTGCTTTCCATTTGGTATTTTTTTATTATTGTTATAATGTGGTGTATGCATGGGACATTTTGCGAATGGGACGGATGAGAATGGGACAGACTGCGAATGTGACGGTTTGAGAATGGAACGTACTGCGAATGGGAACGTTTGCGAATGGGACGATTTGAGAATGGGACATTCTGCGAATGGGCCGTTTTGCGACTGCGTGACCGAATGCGAATGGGACGTTCTGCGAGTAAACCAACTTTACCAGTCCTAACCGTTTAACCCAACGTTAAATATTTAACAGCGCAATCGTCCAACCCCAAAGTAATACGGAACAAAATTAACCAAGGCAGTGAACCGTGAGGAAAAATAAACATTATAATACTTAATCATATTACGGAAACTCGCATAATCGGCCAAAACAAACCCTCGGCGGCTGTAGCAAGTTTGTATACACACGGACGGATAGGATAGCATGCTAAGTGAAACGGTTATGGTTGACATACCTCATGTCCTCTCGAAGCGGTTTGCTTCTACATTTATCATCCGTACAGCGAAAGAGTGGAACTCGCTGCCCGCGTCTTTGTTCCCTGAACAGTATAATCTGGGAGTCTTCAAGTCTAGAGCGAATAGGTATCTTCTAGGTAAGCATGCTTCATCTTCGGCCGCATCATCACTTTCCATCAGGTAAGATAGCGGCCAAATGCTTACCTATCTGGCATAAAAAAAAAGAAAAGAAAACGTTCTACTACCGAACATCTTGACAGACGGCAATGCGGCATCCTCTAATGGTAAAAATACGACATGAACAGATTTCCTCGTATTTAGGGAGGACGACACTGAATTCCACAACACAGGGAACCCTAGTGTGGCATTCAAGGATCATGTCCATGTGAAAAATGTAAAATAATGTATATATAAAAATGGTTTAAGATATTGTGTAAATCATAGACTAGCCTTAAGTTTGTATGTCCAATAAACCATTATTATTATTATTCGCACCAAGCGTTTCGCTTCCACTTTAATTATGAGAACTGTGAAGGAATGGAACGCCCTGCCGTCTACTGTTTCCCGAAAAGTATAATATGGGGTTGTTCAAGGAGAGTAAATAGGTATTTACTAAGCAAGCATGCTCCATCTTCGACCGCATCATCGCTTTCCATCAGGCGAGATTTCGGACAAATGCTGGCTTAGTTTCAAATTAAAAAACTAGAAGTCTTATGGAAGCCATTCATAATAATTCAGAAACAATTGTTACATTGTATTTGAAATTGTACACAATTAGGTACATAAAAACAATAAATCAAAAATACCCTATTTCTTCAATTATCCATCAAATATAATAAATCCGAAAGTTTGTGTGTAAGTTTGTTTGTTCCATCTTCACGCTTTAACGGCTGAACGGATTTGGTTGACATTTGGAATGTACATAGCTTATACCTAGGATTTACACATAGGCTACTTTTTAACTTGATCATAGCGGGCAAAGCCGCGGGGCACGGCTAGTGTGTGAATATTTTTGTATAAGAAAAAAATACCCTACTTTTTATCACTGAAAGGCTAGTTTGATGATGGTACGTGATGTGGTCGAGGATGTCAAGGACAACACAACACAACACAACAATAAATTATTACGTTTGTTAAGGACCAAAACAAATTGCTGTGTACGAATAACTTAATTATAAGTATGTTTGTTCCCAACATACTTACACACAAACTTTCGGATTTATAATATTAGTAGGATTAGTAGGATCTAATGCTAATTTGTTGTTTGGAGAAGTGTGCTGTGTTTTGTAAAGATCCGTACGTAGCTAACCCAATTCAAAGATGAGATCGTATACAATTTAAACCAGGTAGGTATAGGTATATATAATTATTATAATACAAGCTTTTCAGAATCGCTTACATTGCATGCCATGTTCCCAAGCTGTGTATTCGCAGCGTAAGTAAAATATTAATGTAGAGCCGCATTGCGGAGCGCCGAAGGCCGAGGGGCCTTTTGGACAATGCCTCCGCTGCGTTACACTATCCTTCAGAAATCAAACACCTACGGATTGCGGTTTCTTTATGTTTTTGTACGGTTTAAATTGTTAAGGTTTATTTGCAGTCAACAGAGAAACTTCACTGGAAATTTGAAGTTATTCGCTTGTATAGTTTAAAAATAAATAAATGCTCCTGACAGACTAACGGACGGACAATGTGCTGAACCATCCAAGTCAACTTAGAGACCAAGTAAACTGTATTTAGTTTATTGAAAGATAAATAACTTTTTTTTTATAATTTTGGCTTCGTTATCTTGTATATTTAGCCAGTGTCAAGTAATAATAATTTTCAAGTGTATTTCCGAACTGAAATCTTGCGTCTACATTTTGCTTAAAACGAAAAAAAAAAACAAGTTAATTGCTTATAACTTTCTTATTAATAAGAGTTGTTTGAATTTATGTATTTGTTGTTCAAGAAGAGGATATAACAAATAGTATACGTATGTTTCAGCTTTAAGTGTGTAGCTGTTTTTGTGATAGGACCCGAGACAAAATAGATCTAAAAACAGTAACTGTGATATCCTACGAAATTGTTAGTTTTCAACAGATTATTTGTTTCAATCAGTAACTCTACTTGCATTGCTCTTTTCAACGATGCTCCACAAGTGTAGAAAAAAATTTGCCTCCCACTCACGTCTATCGCTGATCCCGTAATATTTAAATCTAAATATTTTTATTGTTATTTTTGGGCCACAGCCCTACATAGTTACTGAAAATTTTAAGTTATTCGCTTGTTTAGTTTAGACAATAAATGCTCCTGACAGACAAACGGACGGACGGACAAAGTGCTGAACCACCCAAGTCAACTTAGAGACCTGTCTGACATGTTTAAATTTTCAAGCCTGTTAAGTTGACATCACATCCTGGAGGTTTCTTTTCCCTTTTGGATACCCCACCACTAAATTTGTGGATCCCATTTAGGTGAACAAAAGGAAGTATGTTCAATTTGGCAGCTGTTCGACTCCAGTGTGAATTGGGGTTGCAATTTACCATGAAATTGACCACTTGGCAGTCGGCAGTGGCTTAAAAAAATATTTTTTTCATTCTTTAGTTTGTTCGTTAATATTTTTACAACTGTGAAATGAGGGCTACACTACGTGTTATAACACTTATTAAGCTACTAGCAATTGTGTTAAACCTTTTTTGTGACTTTTTACTCTATTATAAAATACGTAAAATACCAATATTCGGATTTTGCTTTATAGAAGAAAGTAATATTAAAAACATAAAATAAACGTAAACACCTTTACACTCACAGCCCAACACTAAGTTCGATGACTTGTGTCGTGGGTGCCGGAAACATTTTCACCACACACAACATCACAATCAGAACCAGAAACACAAATTCTCCTTCAGGAGAAAACTTTTGTTCCCGCCAGGAAACGAACCCTGCTTAAAAGGCAAACGCCCACTCAAACTAAGCCAATGGTTAATTTTTTTTTTTTGTTAGATCAAACTTTGTCTGATAAAATGTATTATTCCTGTATATCCAAAACTTTTCCGTTTTGGCACCTTGCCTCCGTTCCTTTATACGAGGTAACGGCTGGGCGGATTTTGATGAAATTTGATATGTAGATACAGTTCAATACTCTAGACTCTGGAGTAGGACATTCTTATCTCGATTAACACAGAGCTTTAGAGCTTAACTAGTATTAGGGTAATAGATACAAAGTAAAATATATAGTAATGATATAAAGTATTGCCAGGACTAGCATTGCCAGAGTAGAATCATTATATCCCTTGACACAAGATAGAAAAACATTCGTTGAACTGATGGCCAACCTCCAGTATTGGAGAGGCACCCAAGGAAGAAGAAGTAAAGTATATAAAGTAAAGTTATACATAAATATATTTGAAGGTTTTTTTGTGAAGTTGTTTACATAATTAGACAGCATAGATCCTTGTTCTTTAGATTTTATTTGAGTCTTCACGGGTTTCTTGTAATCCAGCCCACAACATAGTTTACAAAGTTTGAACATGTAAAACAAAATAAAATATTTCAATGATCACTTAATTTTAGTCACCTAATAGGTAAGAAATATATCAATAGGTGCTTTGTCGTTTACAGAATGATAAAATATGTTTTGGTAGCAAAGTAAATTATATTTTTTGTACAACGCAATATTTGCAACGCCATTTTCTCTGATGCGCAACTGCTGTCATTACTTTTTTGTCAATTCCGGTTTGAGGCCTGAGGGGTTAAAGTATTCTGCATATTTTATTAGAATAATTGATAGAAAATATGATCGAATCAAGAAGTCATTTAACTTTGTTATACTACAAGGAACTTCGACAAAATGTTCATAAACTGCCCGATGGTGTAGATTTCCAGTGGGAACACAAGTTTCCTCCCCAAGGAACATTTGTGTTTCTGGTTCTGGATGTGATTTTGTGTGTGTCTGATGTGAATGTTTCCGGCACAAGTAATCTGACTTATGTACGGCTGTGAGTGTGAACGCGTTTGTTTATATTATTTAATTAGCTGCTTTTGCGATCCGTAAAATTAAACCGCTGCTTTTGCGATCCGTAAAATTAGACAACTGACTGATGTAGCGACGGCAAGGCTGGTTTACTTTGCATATTTTCATAGTTTGATGAGTTACGGAATCTTGCTATGGGGATCTGCTGTCGATGTTGAAACTATTTTTATTCCACAAAAGAGAGCGGTTCGTGCAATATATGATATGGGTCCACGCGAATCTCTCAGGGAATTCTTTAAAGAAACAGGCATACTTACCATGCCTTCGCTTTACATCTTTGAAAATATTATGCATGTTCGCAAAAATATTAGTAAATATAAATTAAAAAGCGACGCACACAATCTTAATACTAGATATAAGCATAAAATTACAGTGTGCGCACTTAGATTAAGCAAAACGAATAAATCTTTTATGGCAAATGGGGTTAGATTTTACAATAGAATTCCTAAAATCGTAACTGAATTACCACTGGGAAAGTTCAAATCTGTAATAAAACGGGCATTAATTAAGAAAGCTTATTATAAGACTACAGAGTATATTAATGACAAGGATGCATGGAGGCAAACTGCACAGGCTCTTTCTAGCGACTACCATAATAACACCTAGGTTAAGAAAATTATGTATTAGAAATTAAGAATGTTTTAAAAAAAAAATGAATGAAAAAAAATGCGCCGCCGAGTTTCTTGCCAGGTTCTTCTCGAGATGGCTGTAATTTTCTGAATCTGGCAATAGATTCATTAACTTTTATGAGTGCCTCTTTGGGGCCCATGTGAATAAACGATTTTGATTTTTGTTTTTTTTTTAGTTGAGTGTTGTTGGAAAATGCTAAACAATTATTTAAACAAACGTTATTTTTTTAGATCAATATGCTCTAATATGTTTTATTCTTTAATTTCAGGTAATAAATACCAAGTATTGCTTATTGACTGCGAGAATAAGGTAATGTTTCTATACTATTATACTAATTTTAAAAATGCGATTTGTGTGTGTTCACCTTTAATTAAAGGATTATGAAACATTTTCCAAATTAACTAGCCGTGCCCCGCGGTTTCGCCCGCGTTGGTCAAATTAAAAAGAAGCCTTTGTGTTAATCCTAGCTATAAGCTATGTGTTTTCCAAATTTTATACATATCCGTTCAGCCTTTACAGCATGTAGAGAAAACAAACATAATTACACACTTACACACAAGTTTTGGCATTATAATATTATAGTGACAGGCATTCAAAACCAATAAAACTCTTATACTGTCACATAACACAGCGCTAAGCACGGCCCTCCCCAAAAGCTATTCGTGTTTATCAATTTTTCCCTATTTCCGTATTTTTCTCGAAAAGCGAACTGTCTCAGTAAAACATGAAGTTTATAGCCTCGCAAAATATTAGGTTCACATTTGCTTAAACATTCGGTGCTTGCCACCATGCCTCATTTAGCGTTGAGAACGAGTTTTTACGGTAGTTTGTAAAAGCAGTAGCTCATATTTAAACACTAGCAGTGCCCGCGACTTCGTTCGCGTGATTATTGGACTTTTAGTAAGGATCCCTAATTTTTTGAAAATATCATATAGCCTTCCTCGATAAATGTACTATCCAACACTGGTGAAGCGTCTTTGCCTTTTATAATATAAAAAATAAATGTAAATTATACATCTGTGAATAAATACTTCACTTTATATACCTAATATTCATATTGGCAAGAATCTTTGGATATTTGTGTACATTTGCAGTGTATTAGGCTCTCTGCTGACCACTGTTAGAGATCGTTCAAGGAAATTCCCAGAGATGGCGCTACTTGCAGTTGTATCGAGTGACATTTTTGCGCTCGCGACTTCATTCGTGTGTGTCACCGCTCTGTGCGTGGACAAAAAACGCTCCGCTATTGAATTTTGTGACGTAGAAAACTAATTAAATAATTATCATCTAATTAACCAGGACTTAAAATAAAAACTTCATCGTGTCTATTGTGATCGACCGCTTGAACTGTGATGTGACTTAGTGTTCAGTGCCTCGTATATTTTCGGATACAAACTCGCCGGCCGGCGCGACGTGGAGTTGTGTGTGTGCGCTTAGGCATACATACAGTTTGCTGTAGTTCCTTTCTTGGGGAGCTCCGGAGGCGGTTTCGAAGCAGTCTAAGGTACGTGGGCTTAAATAAACACTGTAAATTGATTCGTGTATCCCTACTGATTTTTGCCAATGTTCAAAATAATTTACCGCTATCATTAAAAATATTAATACGTAAATGGTGGGCTATTTACACGCCAGCGATTTTACTCGCGCCACCAAACACTGAAAGAATTTTTCAAATCGGACCAGCGGTTCCTGAGATTAGCGCGTTCAAACAAACAAACTCTTCAGCTTTATAATATTATTATTATTTTAGTATAGATTGAAGGCTTATAATGGGCAAGATGGATCTTGGTCCCTCTGACATATAAGTCAAAACATTTCAGCCCCCTAGACAAGTTGCAAGCGACGCGTTCTTTGCGATCGTCTCGATTAACGATCTTATAAGTGTTAAAGTTTAAAACTGCTTATTTCTAATAGTTAAACTACGTAGCGATTGGCGAGCAAGACCTACGTCTTTTCGTTAAGGTTTCAAATAGATTAACTTTATAAGAATATCGCGAACGCTTCGCTTGCAACTTGGGTAGAAATCATTGGTAGTACGTGGCTGATAAGGGGTAAAATACTGTGATTAAGGGCTTTCCTATGGAGAAAAACCCGTTGTGCTTACTGAAGAAAGCCTTTGTGAACTTGAGTCACCAAAACAGAAGTGGTAGAAAGCTGAGCTGGCAATAAGATAAAGTAGGATTTTGAGTTTGTAAACGGTTTATAGGAGCAACAGGTCCTGTTGCATTTTTTTTTTATACTAGATAGGCAATCATTTGACCGCTATCTCACCTGATGGAAAGTGACGATGCGGCCAAAGATGGAACATGCTTGCCTAGAAGGTACCTATTCCTATTTCCTAAGATCCAAGATGTTGAAAGTTGCTGATTTGAAAAGGATTTGTAAGATAAAAGTGCGTTCGTACAATACAATACAATACTTCTTTATTGAACACCAATAAGATAGTTAAGTAACATGTTAATAACATAAAAACTAAAAATAATAATTGTTGTACAATGGGCGGCCTTATCACATAAAGCAATCTCTTACAGGCAACTTTTGGATGGACAGGATAGTAATAATAGATATTTTTTGCGGTCGGTGGTGTTCTCTAATGAAATGAATGTTCGTACGACCTTACAAATATTAAAGTCTTAATTTAATTATTCTTAAGAAAGGAATAGAAAAAACATAAGTTTCTTATGTGTACAATAAAGTTTTTCCACTGTCCAATCCAATGTAAGGTATGTCGTATGTAATGCGGATGTCCGGCTGTTCTTCTTTACAGTTCGCACTTCCCGACTGATTTTCGCGAAAATTTGTGAGTAGGTTCGATAATTATATCAATACTTTGTCGTTTTACGGTGGTTAAAAACGTAAAGAAATAACTTATTTCCGCCATTTCGAAAAATACGCGAGGGGTTCAACTTACAGAGCCAACTTACAGAACCAACACACAGGTATTTAAAAGTTACTTTTAACCAGAGATGATTTACTGCCCTTTGTCATACTGCGAGGGTTCTCCTCCAGCGTAAGGAAGCAAGGGATCCCCCATTAAACGAAATGGAATGTTCAATTTTATACATGCAGGTAACCTTGGTGATCAATATTCAGGGAGGCACAACCTTTTGTGTTTTGGCAAATTGTTCTTATGGACTTTTGGGTCCAGTGAAGGAAAGGGTCTTTAATTTGAAGGGTGGGGATCATTTATTTTTCACAGGAGCTGACCTTCAGGTCGCCTTATGGTTTCAGTAACAGTCAGGTGTTGGGTTGTTGAATTAATTTTGGTTTTAGGATATATGGTTTTGAGATTGAGTCGGTAGCCAAATTTTTGCAGCTTATCTTTATTAGGATTTACGTTATGGGATAGGTACATGTTATTAAATGTTTTCTTACTCTATTCAGTTTAACACGAAAATGGTATAGAAAATATTTATTAAATAATAAATTTTTGAATAGAAGCTTCTTATGGGACGGCCTTGAAATTCTAATCCTCAACCTTTTTTGTGTGACGAAAAGTGGTAGGGGGTATTTCCCTGTAATACTAAAGTTTCACTTCTATCATGTGTCTTTACGACACATCCTGTTTTTTTTAACTCAATGACCTAGCAATTGTTAAACTATAATATAAAAAATAAAAATCTAAAGAAAAAGTTGAAGGAGAGTTACTTTTTATTAGATATTTATAATAAATATAACTATATGACAATCAGTCTAGAAACTATTCTAGAACAAGACGAAACTCTAGAAACGGAAACTCGATTACTAGTCTAGTAATATTTTAGCAACCACTAAACTATCTTTTAACTCCTCCTAAACTGCTGGACCGATTATGATTAATTTTTTTTTGTGTGTTCAGGTAGATTTAAGAATGGATTAGTTTCACAATTCCCTGCACACCCGTGCGAAGCCGGGGCGGGTAATTTAATTTATATAATTTTAAACCAATTATTTTTTTTGTTAAATAACCATAAAAATAGTTATACTTTATTACCATAATTATATTGTTAAAATATACTAGCGTTAAAATATCCGCCCCGGCTTCGCCCGGGTGTGATAAATGAAGAACCGCTCGACCGATTTTGTGCAAACTTCACATAAACCATATACTAAATAGTTCGAACAAAGCCTAAACATTTGGTTTTGGTGAGCCCGTTCTTGAGTTATAAAATCACAACGAAAAGTGGCTTTGATTTTTATATATATAGATTATTGAAATTGTATTTGAAACTCATTCATTTGATTTAGCTCCAGATATGGTAATTTTCCATTTTTATTTTTTGGACATATATGCAAACATACATTAATTACCACTAATAATAAATATATTATAATTACACGATACATCTTTGGCCGCATCATCGCTTTCCATCAGGAGAGATAGAGATCAAACGAGCTGCCGATGCTGCCGATGCTGCCGATGATGCCGATAATGCCGATACTTGCCGATCGAGCAAAAAAAAACATACATTTGACGGTACTAAAATTATTACCCTCTTTATGTTTAGCCATAATCGGTTGCATTATCAATTCGTATCAATACGAATATTTATGTAAATTTAAACCTTATCTCTAGTCGCAGTTATGGTACATAAATACCTCATGCAATGTTGAATGGCATTAAAAACGGCGATGAATATAGCTTATAAAAATTCACTTGACCCAGGTGCCCGGTCATTTCAAATCTGACTTATCAAATAATCTCTCACGCTACGTTATATTTGGCTCGCATATACGAATTATTAATATTTAGTAGGCAAGTTATGACCCTTGCCAGTTTACGGTTACATTGTAAATTGAGCGTGTAAAGACAGCTTATGAGCGAGTCGAGCAAGCAGGGTTATGGACAGTTTGATGGGATTTAGAGGACCCTTTACGAATATATTATGTCTGAGATCCTATAAAGACTTCCAAGAAACTATAAAGCAAATAACTTCAAATTTTAAGACGCTATTTTCTAAGGACCAATTGCCTTTATCTCCCGAAACCAAACTTAAACTATCTATATACATCTATACAGCAAAGACTTAGGTTATCTACAAAACTTGAGTCGCTAATTAAATGTTATCTAAGAAACTTCAATCCTTCCTAATCCTTATCTTAAACAATAAAAATGTGAAAGATTAAATGGATTTTTGTTTTTAAATAACGCTGAAAGTACTGAACCGATTTAGCTGAAATTAAGAATGTAGGTAAATGGAGTGTCCTAAAATAACACATAGTTTCAACTGCTATTTTTTTATTGCTAGATAGGAAAGCATTTGACCGCTATTTTACCTGGTGGAAAGTGACGATGGGGCCAAAGATGGAACGTGCTTGTCTAGAAGGTACCTATTAATATAGTAAAATAATTGTTTTACATTACACTTTATCACCAGATTAGAGCTTTATCATTTGATACCCACCTTTATGGTATTTGTTTGTTTTTTTGACACTACCTATGTATTGTACTATGGAGTACTGTGAACGCTATTTGGTATTTACCCGACTGCACTACTCAAAAGAGGTCTAGTGTGTTTAGCCTATCTATGTATGTTTGTTCCTATGTTGCTGCCTTAAGACGAAACGCATGGACCAATTTTAATGATTCTTGAGTTAATCGATTTATCTTGTGAGGTTACGAAAGTCAACAATCAAAATTCTATATGGCGACAGCCAGAAGCCAAATTGAGAGAAAAAAATAAAAAAATTAAGCTGAAAAACTCTGTCAAATAGGTTATCATTGAATAGGTATTAGAAAATCATTTTTTTGTTTCTCTTATCTTTATTGATTTTGAATGACCATTTTTATGGGATTTAAAATTTGTCAGTAACAATTTATAAGCGGTGAAGTTGTTTTTTTAAGCTTTGCTTACGTTTAAATTATTACGCAGTCGGGTTAGTGATGCGTACCGTTATAGATATGTACAAGGTACCTGCATTTAAAATAAAAAAAAAACAGATATTGCATCAACTTTATAATTAAATATTCTGGGTATATAAAGCCCGTTTTTATTTTATGCTTGCGTTAGCAACTAGGCACTATCCTGTGTCAGCAGAGGGTGACTAGCAGGCGATGATCCCTTGGATGTCCGGGTATGATGCTTGGATGTCCGGGTCTGATGCTTGGATGTCCGGGTATGATGACTGCGAGTAGCCTATAGCAGCCCGTACCTTGGACCCTGGAATCAACATCCGGGAAATAAGGAACTAACC
This sequence comes from Lomographa bimaculata, assembly GCA_948107665.1. NCBI lineage: Eukaryota > Metazoa > Arthropoda > Insecta > Lepidoptera > Geometridae > Lomographa > Lomographa bimaculata. The sequence goes on along the minus strand of OX403602.1, from coordinate 3,429,846 downwards.
TCATTCGCCACAGTGCTGACCACCTCTTACATAAATAAAGGGAACAAAAGCCAAAAGTCTGTGAGGCGGCCGTCAATCAATTCAGATCGGAGTTTACAAAATTATTATGTTGTTAAAATAAGGTTAAAAAGAACTACTGTATAACTAAAAGAACGTTACTACAGGTAAATAGGTACTGCTACATTATGATTACTAAGTATGTTCAACACTTACCCAATTAGGGGTTAACAAATCTTAATGAGAGTCACCGACTTCCCGTTCAACATATGTTAGGCAAAATGGCGCCAGACGGCGAGACGCGACACAGTCGCTCGCGGTGCAGTGGCGTGCGTTCGCCTTGAGCTAATAAAAATCCCTGCACGCGCGGCCCGCGAGAAGCCGAGCGAGGACCGGTGGCGCACCGTCTTAGCGGCGCGTGAGGGTGGGGAGAAACCAGTCCGCTCTGTATCTTGTACAGCCAGCCACAATAAAATTACGACATTATTTAAAATAAATAAAATGTAACGGTTCAACGTTACATTAGTTGATTTTTTTGTGTATTGACTTGTTTCATAAAACACCTGGATACTGGCATACTTACTGGCGCCAGTACTCACTTAAATATTGTACTCGAGGGTGGCGGTAGGACCTTGTTATTTAAAAATGACGGAAGTTATTATAGTTTATAAAGTATGTCGATAATAGCCCTTTATAAACCATGGTGGTTTATATTTGTCGGCCTAGTAATGACCCTTAATTTGATGGTGCAGCGCTCACCTTATTAAATTCTTCATGCTATTGCTACAATGTATTATATTATACACAAAGAAAATAACCAGTGACTGCTAGTATCTTTTTCCCCCCTTAAAACAACATGCATTTTTTTTGTTGAAATTATGGCTTCGCAATTTTGTGCATTTAGGCAGTGTCAAGTAATAATATATTTCAAGTGTGTTCCATATTAAAAGTCCTAGTCACAAATCACAGTTAATGTCAAGTAACAGAGTCTTTTAATTACTTAATAAAGTAAAAGAGTTAAAGTCCTGTCAAGGTCAAGTCATGCCCTTGAAAAGTGGTAGAAACTGAGTGTGGATGCGTTTGTTTGTTTGTTTGTTATATACAAAATCAACATAGTCATTTTTTCACTTTCGCGGCAAAACTCCAAAACAACATGCTTTTGAAGGAACAATTGATTAGTTATGATTAGTAGTTCTGGACGGTTGTCATCAACTGTCGCATCGGCCAATCACAAGCACGCATGTGTCAATTACATGCTTACATTCATCTCGTCCTCTTTCCCTGCTGGTGAATTTTATTTTGAAGGAAACTTAGTGATGCGGGTGATACCAGAATTTCTACTAAAACGACATATATAATTATCAAACCTGCTCACAACATTTCACAAGAATCGGTTAAGAAATGCGACTTATAGAGGAGACATTAGCTAGCTGGACATTCCCCGGATACACGAAAGCATATTTGCCCAAGCTAAAATGGAGACGCGTCGTACGCGCTTGGTCTATAATGTGTTTTTAGTTTAAGTTCGAGTCGATATTTTTTTTTTAACTCTTTCACATTCACAGCCCCACTCTAAGTTTGATGACACAATTACAACTAGAACTAGAATCACAAATTTTCCTTGTTGGGAAAACTTGTGTTCCCGCTAGGAATAGAACCCGCAGGGGTATCCTGCTTAAAAGGCGAACGCTCACCCAACTGAGCCAACGGGCAGTTCATTTTAACATGTCATAAAGGATTCCACTGAACCTTGCTCTACTGTGCCGATTTTGGCCTTTCCTCATAAAGTTTACATCGCCGTGCGTACTCGCTCCTATATTTGCTATGCTAACAGCAGGGGAATGGATCCCCGGCAGATTAAATAACAGTTACTTCGCATCTGGGACGAGAGTGAGTCAAAATTTAAGGGATCGACTTTGCCTTTTATGTAGTTGGTAGGAATTTTGTTTTATGAAGCACTAGTTGACCCGGCGTTTCCAGGGCAGCGAAGGAATGGAACTCATTGCCTGCATCTTAGTTTCCCGAACGGGGATATCATTTAGACTTGTTACATATTCGGCCGCATCTTCACTATTCATCAGGTGAGATAGCGGTCAATTGCTTGGCTATACATTTTAACTTTAGTAAAGAGCTGCAAAGTTTCTGCCGCACACCCACCGCTTTACTTTCACGGCCAGGATGGCTGGTAGAGAATGCTATTTGGCTTAAGGCCATTGCCAGGTCCTACTTTGATTTGTGCAAAATGATTAAACAAATAAATATGAGCTAGAAATAAGAAAAAAAAAAATTTGAATCAAAAGGGCAAGGAAATTAAAAAAATATATACAAATACTAAAACGAGCATAATAAACAAAAATAAAACTCTTAAAAACCACGGTAGTAAAAATCTAAAATGTTCAACAGCTCGGTCAAACTTTCGCTTTAAATGCTTTTTTATGATAAAACCTTTGAAAATTATTTACCATAGAGTACAAGGCTTCTAGTTGCTTGAGACGGCATATATTAAAAACCCATGAAATTCAATGGGAAGAACTGTAGGTTTCTTTCCTATCTCGATGGGGAAAACTGGAAGCAGAACGTTCAGCCGATCGATTTTTAATTAAAGGCCAATGTTTGTTTATGAAATGGGTGGTTATTTCTTAGTGAAGATGAAAGTAAACTGAAATTGTAAATCGATCACACATTAAGGCACGCATCGTCGGATAGCCCCCCGGTATCTATTTATTCGTTCTGTGTATCTTCTAGTCATGTATTCTTAACCACGATGATGACATCTTGAGACCAGGGACGCAATCATGGATCTCGCTCTCAAGGATAACGCAGAAAACACCGTTTTGTGCTTTACCGTAGCACAGTCGTTTACCACTATCAAGTAGATAGTAGTAAACGAGTCACAGTCGTTTACCACTATCAAGTAGATTCAAGTAGTAAACGACTGTTCTACGGTAAAATATTGGGGTAGTCGTATCTCTAGACGCCGCGTATTCTGGTGGTGGGTGCGGGTATGGTACGCTCTTTGAGATGTATGAGTACTCAGAATAGAAAAAAATAATAATACATTCCGCGGACCACAAAGGCGTTAGGGTTTAATAGCGGGAGTGTAACAACATCAAACGGAAGTTAAGATTTAATCTTTGTTTAAAATTAAAAACCCGACTACTAGCCGGGTATTTAAGGTTATTAATTTAAGAGCATTTAGGTCGTGTTTCGTATCGTTTTCGTATAAACCAGGGACGAGAAATTCATCTTTAGAACAACATTTTCGTTTCGAGTTATACGCAAAAATTGAAAAATATTTTTTTTTTACAAAATCTATGTTTACAGTTAAACCACAAAGTAATGCTTTATAAAAAAATATGATTGACCACTAAGATGACCACTAGGTACGGTACGCTTATGCAAAGCGGCTTCCTTTGTTGAAATTTTGCAAGCCTCCCATAGAACTTTTCACCGTAATTACCCGGCTATACTAGTATGAAATGGTAAACACAACGTAGGGAAGTGACTTGTTGTACTTCTATGATGATAATGAGCATATTAATTAATAATAATAATGTTTATTGTTCCAAAAAAGTTCACGTTACGTGGTTCATATAAGAGTACATGTTAACAGATACCTATTTATTCACATAGAATACGTTGATTTAAATGTTTTAATATTGTCTTTTTTATTTTATTTATGGAACTGCCAGTTGGCTTAGTTAAGTTTGGTGCGCGTTCGCCTTCTGAGCAAGCGAGTGTCGTGTTCGATTCCCAGCAAGAACAAAAGTTTTCTCCCTGAAGATAATTTGTGTTTCTGGTTTTGGTTGTGATTGTGTGTGTGTGATGTGAATGTTTCCGGCACCCGTGGTTGCGACACAAGTCAAACTTAGTGTGAGGCTGTGAATGCGAATGAGTTTTTAGTTAGAAATAAAATCTTTAATTTAATTTAAAGCATTTGTTGTTTTTTAAATAGTCAATTAAAATGTAATGTTTATTTTTGTATTAAGTAAGATATTATTGGTATATTCTATAACATGTAACACATGTAATAAATAACTATGACTTCTTGTGGTTTTAAATAATATACAATTCTACACTCTTCTATAATCTACACTCTACAAGTGTTATATATTATTGAAATAGTATTATGGAATTATTTTATTTGATATCATGACGAATGGTATTTGTCTATTTTCGTCTAAAATCGGTTTATTAAGATGGAAGATGTGAGGGAACAAACGCACATACAAACATACGGTGCTGAAATCATATCTCTACTTTTTACTTCCCCGTAGTATAGAGGTTATAGCTAGCCAGGCGATCATTAGAAAACAAACCACCATAGAAATTCTATAATAATATTGCTTTTTAATTGTCTGTCAAGCTACATAAGTTCAATAACTCCTTTTGAAAGAGTTCAATAACCCAAATCCGCACATAAAAAGCTCCCCAATACTAATCATACACACTTATTCAAACATAATTTCTTTCAAACTAATTCAAACTCTAGATACCCCATTCTACAAATGATAGTAAGCAATTTACCATATTTAACCAACTTCGTAATTGAATTCCATTATTACAGTGGAAAGAATAGCAATAACTGAATATTACTTGTTATTTACATATAAACAAGCTGAATAGCGTGACTACAGACTGTTACGGAGTTTAACTATTTACATTGAGTTTGTATGAAGTTTCCATACTGGTAATGTGGCGAGTTGGGAAATTATATGTTGGAGTTATGTGTATCGCTTTTGAGAATAGGCGTGGAGATTTATAAAAGGTCTATCTCTAGATGCTTGAAATCTCATCTCGTAAATCAAGTTTACTAGCGGCCAAGTGCGGGTTAGACTCGCGCACGAAGGATTCCGTACCATTGTCTAGAAAAACAAGCAAACAAAACACAAAACAATCACCTTTGTAAAGGCCCCTCCTAAAAAAATATTTAATTCTGTTTTTTAGTATTTGTTGTTATAGCGGAAGAAATACATAATTTGTGAAAATTTCAACTGTCTAACAATCACGGTTCATGAGATACAGCCTGGTGACAGACGGAGAGATAGATTGACGGACAGCAGAGTCTTAGTAGTAGGGTCGCGTTTTACCTTTTGGTTACGGAACCCTAATAAAAAAGGGCTAAGAAGTAGTATAACCAGAAAACTTGTCAAGACAAATCATTTGAGCCTAAACTCGATGGGTTTATCTTGTTTAGTTTAGAAGTTCCTATCCATCTTCCTCGTTCCTTGTATTGTCACCGAAGATGCATAAATACATCAAGTTTGAGTCCAATCGGACGTCGGGAAGAGGATCTTATTTAGCTTGCAAGATTTGAATACAGACCAATAGATAGACAACGGGACAGGTTGAAACTAAATAAAACTTGTAAAATATACAAAAGCATGCCTTACTGTTTTTATACTTACCAACTTTTACGTCACGAAAACCGCAATCTCCAGAGTTTTATATTATAAAAAGCGAAACACACTTTTTCACTTCTTATGCTTCCAAATTCTTCAACCAGTAGCTAGTTCTGCTGGTTGGAAAAAGCCCAGAGTGAAACAACTGAGTGGCTACCAGCCCAGGGTCTACCCTGGGCTAGTACCCACTCAGTCTTTTCAAAGGCATTACATTAGCAATCTAATGAGGTGACAGTGGTCAGATAATGGCAGTGGAACTCATTGTTCCCCGAACGGTATAATATGGGAGTCTTCAAGTATCGAGTGAATAGGTATCTTCTAGGCAAGCATGTCACATCTTCGGCCGCATCATTACATTGCATGAGGTATAATGCTTGCCTATTCAGCATTAAAAAAATGGTTTTAATTGGTATATATTACGAGGCCTAGGTGTGGGTTCGCCTTCTAAGCAGCGGGAATAGGGTTCGATTCCCGGCGGAAACACAAGTTTTCACCCCAAAGGTAATTTGTCTGGTTTTGTGCGATTATGTGTGTGATATGAATGTTTCCGGAACCCACTACACAAGTCATATTACTTAGTCTGAATGTGAAAGCGTTTTAAATATACAGCAATCTTATCACTGCAGTTTGTCCCCTACATCCGTAATACAGTTTGGGAATGCAGCAACATGTTTTTGTCTAAGTCATGTCTTTATCTAAGCCAGAATATTTCACACTGAGACTAAACCAACTTTACCTGGTTTAAATCCATGCTCCAATTTGGCAGTACACTACCTTATACTTGCCACAGCTTAAAACACACATGAACATACAGTAAAGTTACTGATTAACTGCAAAAGTTTAACTCAACTATATGTCAGAGATATGACGAGATATTGTTGTCTACCAATGTGTGGTCGTGAGGAAACCGAAGACATGTTTATTCCTTCAGTACGGAGCGTGGTAGATTGTGGACTCTATCCAAGCCACAGCAGTGGAAACAAAAGGGGCTGATGATAATGGTGATAAGAGAACAGAACAACGTTGAAGAAATGAGGAAACAGAGACATGTTTCATAGTGGTAAATTTAGAAAGGTACATTTAGAAAAACTTATTGCTTGGAGCGGGGATTGAACCCGCGGCCATAGGGCTTGACATGCTTAGCATGGCTACTGCTAACAAAAAAAAAATAGACTTGTTTTATAGGCAACCTAAACGAGGTGAAGAGAGTAAATAGGTGAACAGATCTCCGTCAATTCATCATCCCTTTCGTCGTTCGAGGCGAAGTGACGTCCATGAAGAGAGTAAAGAGGTAAACATATCTCCGCTAATCCTTCATCCTTTTCGTCGTTCGGGGCGGAGTGACGTCTATAAAGAGAGTAAAGAGGTGAACAGAACTTCGACAATCCTCCATCCCTTTCGTCGTTCGAGACGGAGTGACGTCAATGAAGAGAGTAAAGAGGTGAACAGATCTCCGGCAATCCTTCATCCCTTTCGTCGTTCGAAGTGAAGTGACGTCCATTAAGAGAGTAAAGAGGTGAACAGATCTCCGTCAATCCTTCATCCCTTTCGTCGTTCGAGACGGAGTGACGTCCATGAAGAGAGTAAAGAGGTGAACAGATCTCCGGCAATCCTTCGTCCCTTTCGTCGTTTGAGACGGAGTGACGTCCATGAAGAGAATAAAGAGGTAAACATATCTCCGCTAATCCTTCATCCTTTTCGTCGTTCGGGGCGGAGTGACGTCTATAAAGAGAGTAAAGAGGTGAACAGAACTTCGGCAATCCTTCATCCCTTTTGTCGTTCGAGACGGAGTGACGTCTATAAAGAGAGTAAAGAGGTGAACAGAACTTCGACAATCCTCCATCCCTTTCGTCGTTCGAGACGGAGTGACGTCAATGAAGAGAGTAAAGAGGTGAACAGATCTCCGGCAATCCTTCATCCCTTTCGTCGTTCGAAGTGAAGTGACGTCCATGAAGAGAGTAAAGAGGTGAACAGATCTCCGTCAATCCTTCATCCCTTTCGTCGTTCGAGACGGAGTGACGTCCATGAAGAGAGTAAAGAGGTGAACAGATCTCCGGCAATCCTTCGTCCCTTTCGTCGTTTGAGACGGAGTGACGTCCATGAAGAGAGTATAGAGGTAAAAAGTTCTCCGCCAATCCTTCATCCCTTTCGTCGTTCGAGACGAAGTGACGTCCATGAAGAGAGTAAAGAGGTAAACAGATATCTGTCAATCCTTCATCCCTTTCGTCGTTCGAAGTGCAGTGACGTCCATGAAGAGAGTAAAGAGGTGAACAGATCCCTGCCAATCCTTCATCCCTTTCGTCGTTTGAGGTGGAGTGACGTCCATGAAGAGAGTATAGAGGTGAAAAGTTCTCCGCCAATCCTTCATCCCTTTCGTCGTTCGAGGTGTAGAGACGTCCAATTTTTACTCGTGAACACGGCTGGGTCTTTAATTATTTATAAACTAGCCATTCACGCGACCGTCGACTGTCAAGATCCCCCGGGATATGCCTACACGGAAAGTGGCCATTTTCAAACGAATGTTCTGAAATTGTGGTGCGATGTTTGTAGGAGTTGGTATATACTAAGCTACGTATCTTTTTATGCTTAAATATACGGAGCACTACATATTATACAAATGGCATTACCTTGGTTTGTGTTTAAGAGCATAGTTGTTCAACGAACGAGGCTCCGGTTTTGAGAGTTTCTTTTTATTTTGAATAAGCAAGTATTTGGCCGCTATTTCACCTGATGGAAAGCGATAATGTGGTTAGAGAGATGATGCTTTTAACATGCTTGCCTAGAAAATATTATATAGGGCCCAGGTGAATAAGCAATTTTAATATTTTTTTTGTATGAGTTCCACTCCTTCGCTGTACGGTATATATAATAATATAATAAGCAACGTTATGGAGGCGGTCTGTCATAAAAACTCAAGCCTTGTTGTGTAGGTATACAATATGAAAGAATTTTGGAACATCAAGGTGTGACTTAATTTTTTTTTATTGTGACTTTTAATTGACATGGATTGGAAGGAGTATTGAAATTAATTTTAAAATTATTTTTATTTTAATTCTCTTACGCATGACATTATCAATAAACTTGACATTATATCTCAACAATAGGAATTAAGTATCTAATTTGTAATAAAACATAGTATTTAATTTCTTTGAATTTTACGTCGAATCTCAGTTGCGATGTGACATGCAAAAGTTGAACATCACAATAGAAAATTAGAATTAGAAAATTGGATTTCGAATTAGTCGATTTTAGATTAAAATAATACCAGCTTGATTGTTAGAAATTAGCTCTAATAATGTACCGTACAGTTTTCAACATGTTTTATGTGGCGTGTCACAACCCGATCATATCGCTTGTACAACCATATAACTCATTTCTAATGTTTTGATGCCGTTGATAGACAGATATTGTAGCTGGGATTTCATAAATTTTATTGTCTACGATTATGAACGGTATTTATTTATTTATTTATTTATAAACAGGTGCTTGTTGCGCTTACAGCAATGCCAAGACGCACAACAAACTAAAATAAAATTTACACTATTATTGGGAACAAACTAAAATAATAATTTACACTATTATGGTATGATCTGGGAGTCGTCAAGTTTAGAGTGAATAGGTCATCATCAAGTCTAGGGTCTTTTCTAAGTGAGCATGCTGCATCTTCACTTTGCATTAAGTGAGATGATGGTCGAATGCGTGTCTATCTAATACTATAAGAATCTTTGTCCTGACATACTGATTCACGGACTGTCTGACTGACTGATTTAGAGACAACGGACAGCTTCTGTATTCTGAGCGGACAGCCTAAACCGCTGGTCGTAGAGTTATTGAGTATTTCATATTTTTGAAATACTCAATACCTCTACGACCGATTTGAGTAGATTATATTTTTTTGCCATAGGTGCATTAAAGTGGTGCAATTGTGCATGAAAGTTCACGTCGAAAGTTCTCTATTTATGAAGTCACACTGATGGAAATCGGTATTTGAGTAGTTCATTCAAAATATTAAAATATATATACTATCTATATTTTTTTGTGCAATGGGGAATGGAAAGTTTTTTATTTATGAAGTTAAAGTAATGAAAATTGTATGTGAGTAGTAAAATTAAAGGTAATTCAATTAAGTCATCAAAGTAAATTAGAAATAACCACTGTAACGCGTAGTTTTTTTTATTCAAGATAGGCTAACTTTTGACCACAAACTTACCGACTTCTCTTTTCTATAGTCTATTATAATAACAATAATATTATAAATCCGAAAGTTTGTGTGTTAATGTGTTAGTGTGCAAGTATTTTTATTCTTTTCACACCGTAACGGCTAAACAGATTCGGATGAATTTTCTAATGTACATAGCTTTTACACAGGATTAATACATAGACTACTTATTAACTTAATCAACGCTGGCAAAGCCGCGGGACACGGCTAGTCTAGTATAATATAGAAATTTAGGTAAACACAATAGCGGAAACGGTACCAATGTAAGCTTATTAAAATGATGAATACAAAATACACTAAACAAATTCATACTACTGATTCACATTAGATTTACTGTTATTCAGTATGGAGTTTCATACAAAATGCTATTGCTGCGTAACGATATTGCTTCGCCTCGGCAGAGGCTGGCCGTTAGTGGTGTTGATCTATTGTAGGGACGATATGTATATGAAATAAGTAATACATAAAAAGTTTCATAGAAGCAAGCTACTAATAATTATTAGTTGTTAATAAAAAAGAACTTGATTCGTCTTGACAAGTCCTCTAATTCTATAACTTTTATGGAATCAGAGGACTTGCCGAGACGAATCAAACGAGTCCAAACTTGATGGGGTTGCGTCGTTTTATCACAGAGTTCCCATCGCCACCTTACGGCTCTATCATCAGACCCTGGAGTTAATCTAGGACAAGAGTACTTGTTAAGACGGATCAAACGAGTCCAAACTCGATGGGGTTGCGTCAGAGTTCCCATAGATAGATAGATAAACTCTTTATTGAACACCATACTTGTGACAAAAAAGAATAGTAAACAATGACTTACAAAATAAGTGTAACAATAGGTGGTCTTATCGCTAAAAGCGATCGCTTCCAGACAACTATAGCCACCTTACGGCTCTATCATCAGGTACTGGACCTAATATTGGACAAGACTACTTTCAAGACAGATCAATCGAGCCTAAGCTCGATGGGACTAAGGTTTTTTTACTTGAGTTTCCATAGCTACCTTCCGGCTCCGTCATCGGATCATCTTCATATTAAATTATTGCATTATGGTCCGATTTAAATGTGCATGCAACATTTCTCAATCGGAAACCGGAAAGCGAATTTAACTTGCAAGGTTTAATTACAGACAAACCGGTACAAGATGGGTACAAGTTAAACGAAATAAACGCTTGTAAGTATGTGCTGATATTAATTTTATTCCAACACACACATGACGCATCCAAGCTTGAGTTTCTCAAGCTTGGATATTAAATGGTTAGTAATTTAGTCTACAACTATATTGGTGTATCGAAATGTGTCAACTCTCGCCAAACTAATTTCGTTCACGATGGCCTCAGGCAAGTAGATATCGACTTGAAGTATAAACGAAATTGAAGCGGAATCGAGTTTTTTCACTTATAGTAAAGTTGGTTATATAAAGTAAACGGTGGTGGTATATTTTTCCAACTTGCAATACAACAAGTTTCGCAAAGATTTATTAATTGTAATTTTAATAAGTCGCTCCTCACTCTATGATTGTTTAAGAATTTCGAAATACAATTTTAACATTGATGTATCGAATAATATCATATAGATAAGTCTGAATTGAATATGAACATTTAATTTTATTTACCTTTTATTAGTTTTTGTTATGAAGAAACTTATACCATTTAAAAAAAAAAACTACACTAAATGATACTCCAGTGTTATTATGATCTAGCTTACATTTAATGTTGTTGAAGTTGCAATAAAAAAGAGCACAAATGGCCTCGGTACTTACATTTGAGAAATATTTTAAGTATTTAAGTTTTACACGCAAGACCATATGAACACGCATATACTACAGTTAGAGCCTAATTATCGGCTGCAGTAACAAATCCTCAAATTGCTTGAAACCCTAAATCAAATTTCGATTTTGACATATATCATCTCGGGATTTGTCGATACATATACAAAAAAAAAAGAGTTTTTATCACAAAAAATACTTGTGCCTACCCTTATTATTAAATACTATTAATTATACAATTATGCTCTACTAGCCATGCCCCGCGGCTTCGCCCGCTATTATGAAGTTAAAAAGTAGCATATGTGTTAATCCTAGGTATAATTAATCTATGTACATTCCAAATTTCATCCACATCCGTTCAGCCGTTAGAGCGTGAACAGGGAACAAACATACTTACACACAAACTTTCGGATTTATAATATTAGTAGGATAGGATTTCCGGCACCCAGGTTACTAAAAGTCTTTGAACTTAAAGTGGGTTTTGTTAATAACCGATTTCACATAAAAAGAGGAGATTCTCAATTCGACTGTTTTTTTATTTATTGTCTTGTGCTCACTGGTGTAGACTCTGTACGGAAAAAGTATCATGCAGGTATAGGTACTACTTTACACGAGTCGAGTACTTTATTTTCTATTCTTCTAACAGTTTTCTGATTTAATTCATGTAAGAAGTTGTCGCAGTACTAGTTTAAATAAAAATACAATAAAAGAATTGTTATAAAAATGTTCTAATTGTTCGAAGCAAATTGTTCAAAGCGAACAATGTTACAATAGTGAATAGGTTGTATAGCCAATTATTTTGCACTGCAGTGTCCTTCACAATGCGGCTTGTATAGTTGTAAAGTTACGAGTTATTGAAAACACTGTATTTTAATAGGTAAAGAATGACGTATTTTTTATTTGTAGTGTATATACACTAAGAACTGAAAAAACCGAACAATGTTGTTAATTTGTATGCAGTGTTTTTTTTATTTATGGTAGGCAAGCTTTTGTCCACCATCTCACCTGATTGTAAGCGACGATGTGGTCGACGATGGAGCAAGCTTGCCTAAAAGATACCTATTTACGCGCGACTTGAAAACTCCCATATTGACTCCCATAGTGTATTCGTATATATCGCCTGTAGTATGCATAATTGTCGATAAGCCTTTTTGTTTTACAGTTATAAACTTAGGTCAGTTTTAAAACTGAGATTAAATTACTGTGGTCAAAGGCTTGCCTATCGTACATAAAAAAATGGAGTACCGGGTTTAATGTATGTCAAACATATAACAAATGTTGTGATATTTTGGTAAGTTAAAATATTATTTTTCTCAAAAATACATCTTAAATTCAAACACATTAATATACATTAAACGCCTGCCCTATAATATGCGCTAATTGAAGGCATCAGTTAAACACGAAACAGCACTTTGCCACTTTACAAAATCCTTCTTTGGAATAAGGAAATTACGAAAAACCTCCTTTGTCTTGGATAATATTATTTAAGAAAGCTTGTGGCACTGATGTAAAGTACATTCAGAGTAAATTTTAACCGCAATGCCTCTAGTTTTCACCCTTGCAGGATAAAAGTAGGTATATGTAGTTACAGTTTCAGGAATTTGAATATTTAGGCACCAATTTAAAGCAAAATCGTCTAACCAGAGATATCACGTGTCAAAAACACACAAACTATCTCATTAAAATTAAATTAATAAGGGTGTATATGTTACATGTTATGGCAGTGCAATTTCAATAATAATCTATATATATAAAAGAAAGTCGTGTTAGTTACTCCACTTATAACTCAAGAACGGCTGAACCGATTTAGCTGAAAATTGGCAGGGAGGTACTTTAGAGCCAGGAGAAGGACATAGGATACTTTTTAAGAATGTACATTTCTTTAAATTTTTTTTTACATTTCGACATGCTTTCCATTTTCTCATACGTCACTCGGATTTGGTAAAGTACTAGGCAAACATAAACATGAAGGTTGTAATAATATAGTCACGTGGCATTGTATGCCGGGTATGGCTTCCTAAATATGCACATTCATTGACTGTTAGGCGGAACGAAGGTCGCCGGGACAGCTAGTTTTAAGATAAAAAGAGATATTTGACCGAGCGAGCAGAGTGAGCGAAGCGTCCTCGATTCAGCTTGGGCAAAATCGCTTTTATTATAAATTGCTAGAGTAAATAGGTATCTTCTAAACAGGCATATTACATCTTTGGCCGTATACAATACAATACAAAATTCTTTATTGTACACCAAAAAACAAAAAGATACCAACTTAAAACTACGAAATTAATATTATAAGGCAGTACAATGGGCGGTCTTATCGCTTTCAGCGATTTCTACCAGACGACCTTTGGATGGACAGAAATTGTATTAACAACTGAGTATGCCGTATCTTCACTTTCCATCAAGTGGGGAGAATTAGAACCTTGTTTTGATAGCATAGCCGTATGTCTCATATCGCACGTCCTACGAGATTGAGCGCCGGCACCCATTTAATAATAATGTTTTGGGCAAATATTTTGCCGTAAATAGTCAACATTAAAATCAAAATCGTTTATTCACATGGGCCCCAAAGAGGCACTCATGAAAGTTTATGATTCTATTGCCAGATTCGCAAAATTACAGCCATCTCGAGAAGAACCTGGCAAGAAACTCGGCGGCGCATTTTCATAAATTTTTTTTCAAATACATTCTTAATTTATTAACCTAGGTGTTATTATGGTAGTCGCTAGAAAGCGCTTGTGCAGATTGCCTCCATGCATTTATGTCATTAATATAGTCGATCGTTTTATAGTAAGCTTTCTTAATTAATGCCCGGCGATAATAAGTGTCGGCAGCTATCCTTTTTACTACCTTCGACCACATCATGACTAGTGGTAGTTAGCCTCTCAGAGATAAACAAAACATCTATGTATATATATTTTGTTCTTATAGGACCGTGAAACATCTTCAGCTCTCAGTGTTTAGAACAAAATACCAACTATCGATGGATATTTATTTCACTATTTGCAGCGTCGAAGAACCAATTAACAAATGTCTGGTCAACCAGATTACCGCATTGAAATCAGAATTTATAGCAGCAAATATACAATTCAATTCTAAATAACGAGCTAGTATTTGAGAGCGATCTAGAGATAACGCTTTTTAACATATGCCGATTACTTGATTTGTCCGGAAAAGCTATATAGGGTAGCCTCACTTTTTTTTTTTTAATTTTTTTTTTCATCTTTCTAAATCTACGAGCCAATTGCCTATATTTCCTAAAACTATGTACAGCAAAGTACTAAGTTACCTACAAGACATCGAGCTTATAGGTAACTCAAGTGCTCAAGCCCACTACCGGTGGATAGCCTCTCATGATGTAGTATGTCTTGTTTATTTGTATTTAAATTTTTTTGACATTGTTATATTTATTATTCTGACATTTAATTCATATTGAATAATTTTTATTGTCTTTTTTATGATTATAAATTATTTATAATTAATGAATTATTAATAACATTTTCGACATTGTAACTATTTTTGTAATCAATAAATGAGTATGAGTATGAGTATGTATTTCAATAATTCCGTAGCACGGAGTTTCGTCTTTAGCCATTATCGTAGCAGCAGCCGCCTACGATGTGCCATAGTTTACTTGATAGTTACTACTAAACAGTCTGCAACAAAGTTTAACTTTTTTAAGTTATGTTAAATTACTTCTCGAGATTGCTGTAATTTTGCGTAGCTGGCATTAGAATCATTAAGATCATGAGTTACTCTTTGGGGCCCATGTGACTATAAACTTTTTTGATTTTGAATGTTAAAATTTGTGTAGAAGACGAACTCCCAAAAGTCTAACGAAAGACGTAAAATTTATTGAATTAGCTCGTAAAAATATCTTGGATTTTGTTAAGATTGTGTAAAGAGGTAAAATACATTTTCTAATTGTGACATTGCAACGCATGCTGGGTACGGCTAGCTAATAATAATTATCCGGAAAATAGTGTCCGGACCACTGAAACTCAAATATACCCTATATCTAATGGAAAATGTAACGACATTTAGTATTAACGTAGAATGTTTTCGCGACGCGAGCGGGCTTAATTACGCCAAACTTGATGGAAATTATTCAGTTTTTAATTATAATTTCTGGGTTAAGGAATCGCCGAGAGATTGCGACTTGTCACGAATGTTGGGTGTAATTTTGGGGTAATTAGAAACTTTGGGGGAACTTTTTAGCGGGGCAAGTTGGTTATCAAGGCCTTGTTTATGGAAGATTTGAGGTGATTTCAGTTTATTAGCTTGATAACGACTATAATTATTTAATAATTGGTGTAGTTATACGGCTTCTCAATCAGCTTGTCTCTGTCTATCCTCAAGTTGATACATTTGCGGAATAATTAAACGCAAGCAAAGCTTAAAAAAAACCGACTTCACCGCTTTATCTTCGGAACCTTGATCAGATTTAATGTATTAAATACGCATTATTGACTATAACTTAAAATCATCAAAATCGGCTCATAACGAAAGAAGTTATGAGGTAAAACACATTTTAAAAAAAATATTCGATTTGAGTACCTCCTCCTTTTTTGGGAAGTCGGTAAGAAATGGCAAATGTTTAGAACGTGTGTGCCTAGACTACTGTGAAAAAGCTACGCTCTCACTGCACACATTGACTAATGAGATAGTCTTATTGTTGTTAAAATTGTATGTTATTTGATTTTCTTTTTATTTATTATTTTATATTAATAATCGATAACCAACATCATACTGAAAACTGTGGCAGAAGATCTGCGCGCGCCTGTGCTGAGGCATTTCGTGCGGGTAATGACAGAAGTTGGACATACTCACCTCTAGTTACCAGCCGCACGGAATGCTTCTCAAGTATAGAATTAATTAATGTAAGCAAAATTTCTAATTATATTTTATTGTATAGGTACTAACATATTTTTAAGTTTTGTGTTACTAACAAATGGATCATGTTGTCCGAAATAAAAATATTTTTATTTTGATTTTGATTTGATTAAGTATTTTAAAATGTTGTATAAAGATCTCACTAGGTTAAGTTTTCTGTTACTACTTAATAATATTTACATCTATGATAGATGATACGATGCTTTGGAATTCTGTAATGTTGTGTAACTTACTTGAATAAATTTGCAATTTGAATTTTATATAGATACGAGAAGTAAAAGTTCAAAGTTATTTTTTTTCAATTCTAGTACTAATATCTACGGGTTAATTGCCTATATTTCCTAAAACTAAACTAAAACTATACAGCGAAGACCTACATTACTTACAAGAGCAAAGACCTAAGTTACCTACAAGTTGCTCAACGTTTTAGCATTGCAATTTAAGTATATATTTTTACTTCGTGAGGCAATGCCACCAGCATGATGGGAACGCTACCCGTTGGTATGGGTGGGCTCAAGCACTTGAATGACCTATATTTGCTCGATGTCTTGTAGGTAACTTAGGTCTTTGCTGTATATAGTTTTAGTTACAAATTTAGACTGAGTTACTGATAGGCAGGAGATCTGGACCGTGTCTCACGAAGTAAAAATATATATACGTACAGGGTAATTTGTAGAATACGAGAAATGACATCATGCCAACTATAGAGACGAACTTCTTCCGTGGTAAGGCTATTATAAATTCAGGTTGGAAATACTTAATGTAATTTTTTTTTTTAGTTACACCTCTCCCGATGGATTGTTCCCAGTTGTCCCCTCTAGCCCTGTCACCCGGGGTGACAGCTGGGAATTGTCTTCCCATCTGTCACCGAGGTGACAATTACTGGAAACAATTCTAGAGGGGACAATTCCCAGTAGTCGCCTCTAGGGGGTGACAGATGGGAAGACAATTCCCAGCTGTCACCCCGGGTAACAGGGCTAGAGGGGACAACTGGGAACAATCCGTCCCGATTATTGTTATCAAATCTTGCAAATTAAATTTGATCCACTGCACTGTTCACTGTTCTACGCTATCTCAACGTCTATTTCTCTTTCCTTCAGGTCCTTTTGGACCGTTTGAAGCATTTTGGTTTTCGGCTAGGGGAGCTGATGTAAATGTTGCGTACTTTATCTTATAATGCGACACCCACTGACCAGCGTAACATGCGCTCACACTGTCCATACATAAATAATGTTAAGTCTGACTCATCTATATACAGGCCTTAATTTAGCTAATCTAAGCTAAGCCCTGGAATTCTAGGTTATACGTTCTCACGGTTGCATAAGTAATGAAAGTAGCAGAAAGTAAGTAATGAATTAGGTAATATAACAATGTTACGAGGCGTATGTGTTAGATCTTTGACTTTTAGAGGCATTAGGGGTACATTAGTAATTTATTAGTACTCGTCGCTGGGATTTTTCGCCTACAGGCATTCATCAGTCTACATCGGGAGTTAAATCAGTGTAATAAGAACTTAGAATGTAGCTATACACTTTATTCTTCTTATATTCTTTATTGTACACACATTGATAATTTTTTTACAATAAGGCCATAACAAAAGATGTACAAAGGCGAGCTTAACCCTTCACAGAGTTTTCTTCCAGCAAACCCTTTAAGTAGAATATAATTTATAGGAACGAGTAGGTTGTTGTGTACATAGAAATATGATAACAATACAAGTGACTAATAATAAGTTACAAATATACATTCAAATTTATTGTTCAATTGGATATTTTCTCAAAATATATGTACTCAGTTCATGCTTTGAATTTACCTGCTGCACTAAATGTCATTTTTAAGTATGACCGAAAACTGATTCGACTAAAAAATTCCAAATATTTATTGAACCTAATCACAAAATTTCACGAGAATGGGTTGAGATTCTCCTCTACAGCGACGAGAACAGCCAGAAATCTGGTCGTACGTAAGCATTTTTATGTACCTATTGTTCAAAAATGCCCTACCATAGATTTTATCACGATTTTACTATGATTTTTTACAATATTGGCAACAGTTTCATATTATAAGAGATACATATTGTTGTAGATTGATGCTCAAAACGCTGCTATGACGCTAAACGTTTAAGTATCACCTTTAAAGACAACTCAATGGCTTCAAGATAAAGAAGCCGCCTGGGTCCATTAGCTGATTCCCAGTTTTATTGCGCGTTCCTTTATAAACTCGAAACTGAGAGCGTCTCAAGATAATTATCTCTATCGTTTTTGTAGGTAAATGCGCTTTTTTCTCTTTTTCGTTCAATAAACCTGCTCAAGTTGAAGTGATCTCTGTTTTTGAAGTTCAAATTAAACGAAACGATAGAGGGGTTTCGAGATTTTCTATTTAGTCCTCGTTTACATTTTTAAATTAAGAATTTTACTTATTATTTCTTATGCCAAACCGTTTATAAAAAACACCACACCAACAATGCCTGGTAAAATAAGCATAATGCCTCTCGATCTTAGTTGTGTTTGCTATGTTTATCAATATGCTTCTTTTCGCTCTGTTACTCCACTCCGCTATATTGCTCCATATACTAGTCTAAGAAAAAGGTATCAGTAAACTGAATAACTGAGTTGAACTGCCCATTGGCTTAGTTGGGTGAGCATTCGCCTTCTAAGCAAGGGTATCGGGTACGAGTCTCGGCAGGAACACAAGTTTTCTCCCAAAGGATAATTTGTATTTCTGGTTCTGTGTGTGATGTGAATGTTTAAACCACCCACGACGTAAGTCTTCGAACTTAGTGTGGGGCTGTGAGTGTGAAAGCGTTTATGCTAACTAGGAAGAGTGGCTACCTTGAATGGCTATTCAGCATCTGCTGCAGTGACAGAATCCCGCAGCTATGTATCAAATACACAATAAATGTATCATATTATGCTCTATTTTTGTAACAAATGTGCCCATTAGATATTTTGTTTATCACTTTTCACAATTTTTTGTACGCATCCGACCAGATCTACTCGTCTATTTCATTAACACGATTCTATTAGCTTGGTATGTATGTAAGACTATGTACGTTTGTGTATAACGGAAACTTTGAACGTGATTTTGACCTCCTTCAAAACG
This sequence comes from Lomographa bimaculata, assembly GCA_948107665.1. NCBI lineage: Eukaryota > Metazoa > Arthropoda > Insecta > Lepidoptera > Geometridae > Lomographa > Lomographa bimaculata. The sequence goes on along the minus strand of OX403602.1, from coordinate 3,410,465 downwards.
TCGGATTAATTTGAAACTTTATCAAGGACCGATGACAATGCAATTTTAATAGATACTTAGTATGTCGCATTATCCTTATACCATTTAAGTTCGTTTAACTCCGTGTTAAGTTTTTTAAATTTGTTGTCAAACTTTTTCGCTCGCATCATCCCGGAATTTGAGTCACTGAAGTAGCCCTTATATTTTTAAGTTAAATATGGTACGATGATGATAATTAAGACTTTAGAATATGTCGAAAACCACAATGGCAAGATATAAAGCTGTTCTTATAAGTTAAAATAAACAAACGAGATAGCAACTAGTGCTTTCCAACAGAGCGCGAATGAAAATCCACTGCTTTCATTTTTAAGGAAATATTTGAAATAAAGTTTCAGATTTCAGCACTGTTGCAAGCGCCGGTACAACGTAATCATATCGCTTGCTACGGTGCAGAAAAGTCGGAAACTTTAAACAAACAACATACAAAAAAGGCTGTTATTTAGTGTATAAAGATTTGAAGAATTTATGCAACTATAGTAGGTTACGCCTATAGGCATACTTTAACTACCGATGATGGGTTTAACGAAAGTTTTATCCTTAGAGCTCTCGCTCTATATGGTGTAGTGTTCTAGCACAGATTACCTTATAGTTACAACGAGTTTCTAGAAAGCCAAAAGTATCGCGTGTGCTTAGGCCCAAGTTTAATCAGCTTAATCACGAGTAGAGAACACCGTATGCTCGTAACTTGTTTATTAGCTTCCAAGCTACCTCCTTTTGTGGGATTTTCTAATGTAATTCCCGGTATACCCGCCCTGGGCGGTAAATTGCGGATTATGTGGAGAATAAACCCGCACGGACAATGAGGCCGCGAAAATCGTATTTTTATTCAAGCAAGCACCGTTGGAGTGCGTTTACCTTTTTTATACTTTTGTATTTGCAAGTAAAACCTTCACGAGCTGATGAAAAGTGCTTGCCTTCGCACCATAAAGCTGGAGGATCTGTTAACGTTGCATATATTGCCGTACGTATAAGAACGGAGTGGTTACTGATTCGCACAATTCCTTATGGCCCCAATTTTCACCTGAGTTACTTGTAGCTCCAAAACTCATTTCTAGCAAACATTTATTTTTATTTTAGCGCTTTATCAGATTTTGTTTAAGTATCGAACTATAAAAATTTATCAACGATATTGTTGAATGTTGTTGAAAATAATTGAGCAAATGAAATTAAAAGAAAACGGCTTTGAAGGAATTTTATATTATACATATTACCTATATCAAATTATATTTATACCCTTGCAGGGTACATGTACCTAGTTTTAATGTAACTGTATATGTTTGCAATAAAGAATATGAATATGAATATATTCTCTTAATCAACCTATATCTTATTTACTCTTGCTGTTACCGCTACTAAAAAGCGTCTATTGTTATGCTACTTTGATTTCGTACAGATTCATATTTTGTAGACTACATTTATTAAAAGTTTACATAAAAATCTATAAAGAGATTTTGAATCTGAAGAAGGTCGATAGGTCGGTAAAGTGGAATTCATTCAATTACCAAAAATTAAGCGACGCGTGATCAAAATGCTGGCACTTATTTGGCTCAACGTATTAGCATTGCAATTCAGAGAGGCAATGCCGCCAGCATGATGGGAACGCTACCCACTGGTAGTTGGCTTGAAGCACTTGAGTTACCTATAAGCTCGATGTCTTGTAGGTAACTTTAGTTCTTTGCTGTACATAGTTTTAGTTTAGTTTTAGGAAATATAGGCAATTGGCCCGTAGTTAGTACAGGATATAAAAAAAAAAAAAAAAAAAATTACCAAATGTATTCAAAGTTTACATCCAAATGTACCAGGACATCATGAATCTACAGAAGGTCGATAAGTTGCTATAAAAAGAAGACATACTAAAAACTTCTATCCTTATGTGTTTATCAAAGACAGTTTTACTCCGGTTAAGTCAACAAAGTACTAGGCAAACAGAAATACTAATTACGAAACAAAATAAAATAAGTACAGCTTCGTATGACGACCCAGTTGGCGCAGTAGACAGGTATCTGCACTCTGCGCCGTGGGTCCTGGGTTCGATTCCCGCTAAGAACACGAATTCCTTCCCAAGGGATATTTGTGCTTCTGGTTCTGGGTGTAATGTGCGTGATGTGAATGTTTCCGGCACCCACGATACAAGTCTTTGAACTTAGTGTGGGGCTGTGAGTGTGAATGCGTTTGTTTGTTTAGTAAAGGAATTATTTTATCATGTCGTAGTAGTCGGCTCTGCCTCAATAATGTACCTTCTGTTAATTTATTTGAAACAGTTTGAACTCGACTGTCTGCTTTTCTTTCTGTCAAATCTTGATCAGCACTCTGAGAGCGCATAGCTTTATTACCGTACCTATGTCTGCCAAGCCTGGTAACTAAATAACTTTTTCTTTTAGGAGAAGTTATTTGTTTATCGATATTGATTCTCTAACTTAGAAGTGGCCAAGATTGCCAAGATTGTTTTATTGGTAGAGAAAATAAAATATTAATATGTAAATATTAATGTATTATTTTCTCTACCAATAAAACAATGCCAAATGTACCAGTCCACGAATGTATATTGTTTTTATTTTTATTTTCAACCGACTTCAAAAAAGGAATTTCTCAATTCGACTGTATTTATTTTGGATATTTGTTACGCGATATCTCCGCCAATTATGAATCGATTTTGATGACTTTTCTAATGTTTGGTAGAGTATGTATACTTCAGAGGTGGTCCCATATAAATTTTATCGAAATCGGTTAAGCAAACTGAAATATAAGCGCGGATGAAGTCGGTTTTTTAAGCTTTGCTTGCGTTTCAATTACATTATGTAGATACGTAACTGTATGACGACTACAATTATTATTAAATATTTATAAACTAAGTATCAAGTATGGTTTTCCCATATTTATTTTGAGTTCGATGTGTATAGAGCGTGAGATAATATTCAGTTTTAAACACATTTAGTTTGTAAGTGCAAACGATACATGTGCATACAAACTACCAAACGTCATCCATTTATGGTTAACTAGCTGCGCCCCGCGGTTTTGCCCGTGTATGTCCCTGACCCACGGCAATTCCAGGATAAAAAGTAGCCTATGTGTTAATCCATAGTATTAGCTACCTCCATACCAATTTTAATCAAAATTGGTCCACCGTTTGAGCGCGAAGAAGTAACAAACACACTCACAAACTTTCTCCTTTATAATATTAGTGAGATTTGATTGAAGCGTTTTGCTTCTACGTTCATTATCCGTACAGCGAAGAATGCACTCATTGTCAGCGTCTTTGTTTCCCGAAAGGTATAAACAGGGTACCTAGAATAAGTCTTCCACAAAAAATCGTAAAGTACAGTTTTTTGCATTTCACGAAGTTTGTAATTTTTTTTTAAACTAACAAACTCAACACGTAAAAACACTATCTTAAAGTATCTCCCACAATGGCCTTACAGAGACCCGTCTCGAATTTAGTCACAAAAGGACCGCGCAAGTCCCAGAAATAACTTGGGTAGTCTATTTACGTATATTCTAGCTCTCCTGACCCATTACTTCTACGTAGTACCTTCCTACGTGTGTACGTGCTTATGTTTTTACAGATAGTGCCTTTTTCGTTTTTGTACGAGTTGGATGTTCAAGTTCTGTGTAAAAAGGTCTCAGGTCAAAACGTCAGGAATAAAAATGAAAAATATACGCGATAAGATCCGTTATTCTTTTATGTAGATGTTAGTGCTTTGAAGTTCTGATCAGCAACCTTTTTTTGTGGCGGAAAGTGGACGGGGTAAACAAAATTATGAGTAATTAAAATGTTTTCCTGTAATACAAAAGTATCACTATCGTGTCTTTACAACAAACTGTATTTTTTTAGATTTAATTTAGTGTTTGGTTTACTTTATATTCGATGGCACTAATATAGGACCGTACAGTATAATTTGGGAGTCTTCAAATAGGTATCAATTAGGTAAGCATGCTTCATATTCGGCCGCATCACCACTTTCCATCAGGTGAGATAGCGACCAAATGCTTAACTATCTAGCATAAAAAATTAAAGTAAAAAAACTACAACGGTCGTAATTTTTAAGCAAAAGCCTTTCACACCCAGAAAGTTTAGACATTTAATGATACAAACGGTTTATTAGTTCGGTGTGTAGAACAAACAAACATACATTACGCACATACGGTGCAAAAATCCTCCTTTTTGGTTCGCCCTCGGGAAAATGGTAGGTACGCTTCGCAAGCATATTTCATCAGGTTATTATACTACTCAAATGTTGGCCTATCATACAAACGAGCTCACCAAATCGGGGAAAAAGGCTTAAAAAATGGCTTACCGTCCGTTATTAGTTATATTCTCCATTTCTTGGCGTCTACAACGTAACTTAGTTTATTAGCAACATCTATCTAATATCTTGAAACGAGCAATTCTTGTATATATATATGTGTGTAATCAGGATCTCAGAAACGGCTCCAACGATTTTCATGAAAGTTACAGATTAGGGGTTTTTCGGCCCAAGGAATCGATTTATCAACGTTCGTCCGAGAAATGCTCGGTTCCCAAACTGCATTTGAAAAACCGGGTTTAAGAAACTATCAGCGCCATCTATTACGCCATGACCGATGTAAAAAACTGTTTCTACTCGACACTAGATAGAGATTTCTGAGGCTACAAACTCAAACATATTCTACCAAAAACAAAAAACCGAGCAAAGATCGGTCATCAGGATATTACCTTATAAAGAACGCCCAGCGGTGGGCACGTGCAAGATTGATTATATAAATAATATGTTAAAAGTATTGATTATATAAATAATATGTTACGAGCCTTGGTACTAGTTTACTCTGTATAACCCACGCAAAGATTAGAAAGACGTATGTGTTCACTTTGATCTATTCAAATATTAAACAATGTTTGTCTGTTATACCCAGGACTAAAGATTGTGGAGGTTCTGACGTTTGGTTCGAAATCTATTATTTAGCCTAGGACATACGGGCTCTTTGGTGAATTAAACTATTGTGCGTTGGAGTATAATTTCCATATTCAACTATTCATACATGGAATTTCCATATCACACACATAACCCTATAAGTTCAAAGGCTTTTATCTTGGGTGCCGGAAACATTTACATTATACCACAAAAAAAAAAAATCACACCCATAACCAGAAACACAAATGTTCCTTAGATGAAAAGAAAAATTGTTCTCCTGCCGGAAATTGAACCCAAGGCCCATAACACTAAAAATAAAGCATGGAAGATGATGTTTATATTGAATTCTAATCAATTCAACTAGTTGTATGAATCTAAGTATCAAAACAGTCGAAGATGTAGCATACTTGCCTAGAAGACACCTATTTACTCTAGACTCCCAGGTCACCGACGCTCTGTTTGGAAAATGGTTACTAAGAACATTATGTTTCAATGTTATATTCGGCTTAAAATGCGTAAAAAATTACGACCTACTTTGTTGTCGACAAATTAGTTGTCCTTCATCAGGATGATCATACAGTCACGCGCCGAGGCCCGAGCCGCTCGCCTCCGCGTATCGCGCGTCTGACTCATCCTGATGAAGGAATTTGTCCGAAACTAGTCGACTACAAAGTAAGTCGACATTTTTACGTGTTTTAAGCCGGATATAACATTAAAACATCATGTTAACACTTAAGATAGTTTTAACTTTAAAATAACTTAGAACACTTTCGATTAAATAACCTTACAAACAGTAAACACAAAATCAAAATCGGACCAGCCGTTTAGGAGCTACTTTACCACAGACACAAATAAACGGATACACGCTACAATCTATATATATAAAAGAAAGTCGTGTTAGTTACACTATTTATAACTCAAGAACGGCTGAACCGATTTGGATGAAAAATTGGTGGGGAGAGAGCTCAGAACCAGGAGACGGACATAAGATTTTAAGGAATGTCACATGTTTTTTTTAATAGTCGTATAAAAATCATTTTCTCATACGTCACACGGATTTGGTAAAGTACTAGGCAAACATAAACATGAAGGAGGTAATAATATAGTCTCGTGGCATTGTAACGCATGCTGGGTATGGCTTCCTAAACATGCACATTTATTGACTGTGGAATTATTTATTAGGTGGAACGAAGGTCGGTCGCCGGGGCAGCTAGTAATATGATAAAAACTCACGCACAATTTGAACTATTAAATTAAAATTAAAACGGGAATTAGCGTGACTTACGCGTTGTCGATGTCGTTGACAATAATGGTCGATTTAGACATCGATAACGTGTAAGTCACGCTAATTCCCGTTTAAATTTTAATTTTACACGCTACAATCTTACATCTTTTTCGACAGGGGTTAAAAAGGAACTGTTAAAGTCAAAATCAGCAACTTTGCTCCGACCACCTAAAGCACCGAATACGTCCGAAAGCTGTATTTTATGGCAGGAAACAAGGGGAAAGGCGAAGTAAAGTGCCGCTCCGGACGATGGATGGTATACCTAACTAGTCTACTGGCCACAGATGTGGGGCTATTTAACATCGGTGATTTGTATTTGTAATTTGGGCCACGCAAAACCCAAGAAGCCCAAATGTGGGGCAGAACAAGTTACCGAGTTCAATCCTTCGTGGTCATAATTTTTAAACGACTTAAAAAAGTAGGAGGTTCTCAATTCGACTGTTTATTTATGTGAGTTACCTCAGAACTTTTTCTGGGTGAACTGATTTTGAGGACTCTTTTTTTTATTTGGAAGCTGGTTCTTCCTTGTGGTCCCATTTAAATTAAATTAAGATCTGATTAGTAATTTTTGAGTTATGTATGCGGTGAAGAGGTTTTTTTTAAGCTTTACTTGCGTGTAAGTTATTGTTCACACGCCTTTATTTGACTGACTGCGGCGAAGCGCTAATATTGTTGTGTAGGTGGGTTGTGATTTTTGCAGTGTATGAAAAATATGAATACATGTTTGAACTGTCTATTGGCTTAGTTGCGCGTTCTTAGCAGTGGTATCGTGTTTGATTCCCAGCGGAGACACAAGCTTTCTCCCCAAGGGTAATTTGCTTCTAGTTGCTTGTTTGTTGTTTCTAATGCGTGTTGTTGTGTGTGTGAATATTTCCAGCACCGACGATACAAGCCAACGAACTTAGTGAGAGGTTGTGAGTGTGGAAGTGCTTATGTTTATTTTATTTGAAATTATATTTAACTTTAAACATCATCTTATCTTATCATATTTTGATAAATTCGTTTCTCTTAGCGAAGCTAGGATAGCTCAGTGGCTAGAGCTGTAGGGCATGACACTATCAGCGGGTTTAAGTCTTACCCAAAGCGATATGTTTCTTTTCTAAATTTACTACTTTACCACATTTTTACACGAACAGAAGTTTTCCTTAAGATACAACAATACTCAACGGACCCAAAGGTACAATAACAACTGACAAATAAACACATCCCTCAACTGTTCACGAACTCGCATTTGCAAACTCCTCCGAGATGAGGCCGTACATTACAAGTATTTTGATAAAAAAAATCTCGGTACGAAACAAAACTTGGTCGCAGCTGCGGTTCTCTTGTATCACGGGAAAGTTTTTACGGTTCAATTCACGAGAGCAGAGCGAATAAAGTTTAAGCAAGTGAATAAGCGAACAGCCAATGATTTCTAAGGCTTTCGCCATTTATAAACTGATAGATAGATAGATAAATTCTTTAGTAGCACACCAAAAAAGAAATCTTAATTTTAGGAGCTTAAAGGGCGGTCTTATCGCTCAAAGTGATTTCTTTCAGACAACCAAAGGGAGATGAATAAAAATATCACAAACAGGGACGGTGGTGTACCTCAATACTTATTTAAAAAAAAAAATTCTTACACATACTTATTAATATGAAATACATAATATACATACAAAACCCTACAGAAATAATAATAATATATTGTAAACATACATAAAGAAATATATACACCGCTATATGGTGGACATTCCACAAATGCGCACTAAGCGTTTTGCCTCCAGATTCATTGTACGAACCGCAAAAGAATGGAACTCCTTACCCGAGTCGGTGTTTCCTGATGAGTACAATATGGGAGTCTTCAAGTCACAAGTGAATAGGTATCTTCTAGGCAAGCTTGCTCCATCGTCGACCACATAGTCGCTTACCATCAGGTGAGATGGTGGTCAAAAGATTGCCTATCTTGAATAAAAAAAAATATATATATTATATTTGGCATAGTGAGCAAGTGTCTTTAATTGGGTCTCGATTCCCTGCTGGAGAACAATGTGTGTTTCAAATTTTAGGTGTGATTGTGTGTGTGATGTAAATGTTTCTTGCACCCATGTTTAAACGGATTTTGTCGCGTTCATGCTCTTTTATTCAAGACAACTTTTACCTAGTCTCACAGTGACCACGAACGCTACAAAGTTAACAAAACAACATACGCAATAAAAGTTGTTTAATTCGCGAACAACAAAGTTGCTCGAACGTAAAAGTTTTTAGCGGCAGTTTGTATAAGTAATAATAACTCAATAATTTAAACGCAAGCAAAACGTAAAAAACCGACTTCAACACTTATATTTCGTTTTTTGTTGATTTTCTCAAAAAGTGTAAATCAATTTCGATAAAATTTATATGGGACCACCTCTGAAGTACGACATAACAAACCAAAAAAGAATCATCAAAATCATCAATTAATGTTTTTTTTTATGCCTGATAGGCCAGCATTTGACCACAATCTCACATGATGGATGATTGGCGGTATGACCGCATACGTACAAAAAAAACATAGAGCCGAATTGAGAACCTCCATCTTTTTGAAAGTCAGTGGAAAATGTGAGGCGATAAGTGTAATTCATGATTAAAATTATGATATTTTGCATATATTGTATAATTTTTAAGTTTTTTTTGTTAACATCTAATAAAGTAAGTTTAAAAAAGTTAAGTATTATTTATTAAACTTTTGTCTTGTTAATTAGTTGTTCTGATATATAGATCGGAATCCTTAGGATTGCGAACTAAATTTGCACTTTACCGGATTTATATATTTGACATTCACATTTCATAAAACACATGAACAGTTTAAATTAAGTTGGTACGTAATAGTACGGTATCACACATACGTCACAAAGAAACGACGCGGATCAGAATTCCAAAGCTTTCTCAAAAAAGTTACACACAGGCCTACCCTGAAACTTGCACGGTATTTTCACACTTTGTAGACTTCGTATTTATCTATAGATTTTTGTATGGAAAGGATAATATAACATGATCTCAATTACAACAATGTATATTTCCATATCCTTCATATATCATTCAGACACCTCACTCCTTTGAAGTTCGCAATTCGAATTTGAATAACAAATGACTTAAGTCCAGTCTGCCCAAAATCGTTATCCCAGACACAGAGAGCCTAGGATTAGGCCGGACAGATGCCCTAGGTCGGCTCCGGCCACTTGACGGCCTAAAGCCTTGTCAGCTCAAGATATTGTAATTCTGTGAATTCACAACTGCAACAAGGTATGTAGATAATTGTGTTGTTCTGCAAATACAGTCTATGAACATTTGGAACTAGTTTTTACTCGACTGCACGACGCAAAGGAATGTGTTTTCTAACTAAGTTTAGTCTCATTAGTATTTCTATATTTATAGTACATAATAATATAACAAAATTGTATCTGTCAGATACGTCTGTACATTGGAGAGTGTGCTCAGGAATCACATGATATAATTTACCATCAAACAACATGACAAACTTTCAATCGTCATCCATTTATGGTTGACAATGTTGACATACCTCCTGTTCACTCGAAGCGGTTTGTTTCTACGTTTATCATCCGTACAGCGAAGGAGTGGCACTCATTGCCTGCGTCTTTGTGCCCTGAACGGTACAATATTCAAGTCTAGAGTGAATAAGTACCTACCTTCTAGGCAAGCATGTTCCATCTTCAGCCGCATCGTCATTTTCTATCAGGTGAGATAGCGGTCAAATGCTTGCCGATAACGAAAAAAATATGTGGAAACAATGTCTACCATAGTATAACCTCGCATGGCACCCTCTGCGTGCTTACATTATCACTGGATTGTCCGTTCATATTGTAGTTTTGACTTTTGTAATAGTTTTAGGCACTATACTTAAGCAATTATGTAATCAATGGACAAATTAAGTCATTTATGGCTATTGGTATAATTTTTTAAATTATATTGAAATATTTTTGTACAAAAATACAAATTGTGTAATGGTTTTAATTTACGTACTTACATGTAATAACAATTATAGTTTCTATTTTTTATAATTCACTCACCACAGACAGGGGCCGTGCTTTTTTGAAACTTTTTTTGACAATACATTTCATAAAAAGGATCATTAATTAATCTAATACTACATTATAAACTGGGCACATAAAAATACGGGACGTATTTAATAATTCTCCACCTTAAGGAAAATAAAGCTCCGGGGAAAGATCATATTACGGCAAAAATGCTTAAACTGACGTTCCTACAGCAACCAAGTTGCTCACACGTTTAATAAGAAACATTTGGGAAAAAGAGACTATGCCAGATGAATGGCGAACATGACTACTGGTTACAGTACCAAAATAGGGCGACCTGAGTAACTGCTGCAATTGAAGGGGTATTTCTTTACAGTCCAACCCTTCAAAAGTACTATGTAAGATCCTATTAGACCGACTATTAAAGGCTGTGCAACCCTTTCCACGAAATGAGCAGGCAGGTTTTCTTCGTGGGAGATCTTGTACGGATCAAATCAATACGTTGCGTATTATTTTTGACCAAGGAACAGAATTTCAAAGATAAATATATTCTCTCTTTGTAGACTTTGAAAAAGCCTTCGATACGCTGGTCTGCGATCTGTTTTAGATTGGAAGCGATTGGGGTACCTCCAAAGATAATTAACATCGATACAGGCGTGGACAGACCCGGCGGCGGCGCGACGTTCGGTAATAGCAGAGGCGAAAACCAGCGGACTGCCCTGGAGTGAGGTGAAGCGGGTAGCTCTAGATAGAGTCGAATGGAGTAATATTGTAACTGCCCTTTGCCTGTGACCTTAGGATCTATCTATCTCATCTGACGTGGGGCCTTAGGATCTAAGTACATTATAAATATAATTTATATAAGATATATTAAACTAATTATTATAATAATTATGTCTATTTCTAACTTTAATCCTTAAAATTTACAACAATTATAGTTCTCTAAGCTCTTCATTTAAATTATGACAAACAACTTAACAGCAAATTAATACTGTTTGAGGACATTTGATTGTTTCTGTTTATCCTACTAATATGATTAATGCGAAAGTGTGTGTGTGTGAATGTTTGTTACCACGAATCTCCGTAACGGGCAAATTGATTTTGATGAAATTTAGAACGTAGATAGTTAAGGTTCCGGAATAACACAAACTTTTTAACTTAATCGCCCAATTTGAGAAAGCAGACAATAATTTGACGGTATAATAATACGGTAGGAATAATTTGATTTTAATAAATTTACAATAATTGGATACAATTTATAGAGTACTTAAAATATAATTCGAATCCATCGAAATATAATTTTTCGAGTAGTAATTAACGCTAATTCAGTCGAATGAAGTGATTATTGTATGTTATTAAATCATAATAATAATATATCAATAGTTATTGTCAGTGAATATACTTTATTTTCGGTACTATTTATACTTTGAAATAGAGATTGACGAAGATAAAGATCCTTACTTCCACTTTTCGTTTATATTACCACCCAAAGGTTGTCTGGAAAAGATCGCTCTTAGCGATAAGACCGGCCATTGTAGCTATATTTTATAAGTTTCTCTGTAAGCTGTATTTATCTTTTGGTGTCAGTAATGAGTTATTGTATTGTATAATGAGCGCCAAAGTTCGGGAGTGGAGGCTCGTGTCGTCACGTCCCAGTCAAGAGTGTACTGAGGTGTTTCGTTACGCGGAATTTCAATGCGCTATATCTTTGTAATTTTTTGTTTCATTGACAAAATAATAACTATTTAATATATTTTTAATATTGTAAATGACGGACTTAATATATTATTTTCAAGCATCTACCCTATTCAAGTATCTTTACTGACCTCAAGTGACAAATTAGGTAGAGATTGTCATAAAAGAGTTTTGACTGATAGAGGTAAAAACCAGTAGTAATTATTTATTTTTTTATTCAAGGTAAGCATACTTTTGACTAGAATCTCACCTGATGGTAAGTGACGATTTGGTCGACGATGGAGCAAGCTTGCCTAGAAGATACCTATTCACTCGCGACTTGAAGACTCCCATATTGTACTCATCAGGAAACACCGACTCAGGCAAGGAGTTCCATTCCTTTGCAGTTCGCACAATGAATGTGGAAGCAAAACGCTTCGTGTGCATTTGTGGAATGTCTACCATATAGCGGTGTCACTTAGCAGTTTGTCTGCTTGTCCTATGTTAGAACGGGGATAGGGGAATTGTATCGTGCAGATCCTTATTTTGTGCAGATCCTTATTTTGTGCAGATCCTTCTCGTTATTTTTAACGTTTACCTGGCAGTCGAACATTGGTGTCCATCTAAGCGCTATAACTAATCTGGAATCTTAATTTAATCATTTAATTAGGACGAGTATTATTAAACGAGATCGATCTGGGTTGCTACGGCCCGTAGCAGATTTCGTGGCGTGCTCTACGGCGCTCGATTATCTTCTTACTATTTCGATAAGCTGCTGTAATAATTCTCGTTGTTATTGAATTTAAATAATCAATCAACATCTCTGTTTTCTATAAGCTTGTTAACATTTGTGAACTCATTTGAGGTGCGAGATCAACATTGTGTTTAAATTCATGGCGGATATTTTTTTCATGCTCGACTGGCTTACTATCCTGTACAGTTTCTAGCGAATAAATAATATAGATATACCTAGTATATATAATTATGTATTAGTGTTAAGGAACGATTAAAAAAAAATGAATAAAAAAATGCGCCTAGTTTCTTGCCACGTTCTTCTCGAGATGTCTGTTATTTTGCGAATCTGGCAGTAGAACATATTAACTTTCATGGGCACTCATGGCACTCTTTTGGGGCCCATGTGAATAAACGATTTTGATTTTGACAGTACTAGTACCCTCAAGTAGAAATATCTCACAAAGAAAATAATATATTATCACACATAGAAATATGAAAACAATTCTAGTAAAATACTTTCTTAATCAGCTGCATTTCTGAATAAAACACCCTGTACTGTCTGCGATCTTGTTTCGTAACTCACCCGACCAATTTTTATAGTGAAGGTGTTGATTTGTAGTCTTGCTATTGTAGTCTATTATTTTGTTTGCAATTAGTTTTTATTTTACCTAGCGTTATGTAATATGTTATTACTTTAATGTTTGAGAACCTTATTATCTGCTCAAACCTAATATAGGTTTTAAGATCATGTTAACCTAATATGTAAAGAATTACTTTAATCAATAAATACATTTTCAATTTGAATTTAAATCTGTAGTCAAAATCACTCATGTCTGATTGTTCTGGCAGCTAGCTGTTTCAAGCATACTTCAGAGATAATAAGTCATTATACTTAAAAAAAAATTTTTTTTTTTATTTAATACTTTTTAGATAATAAAAGAAAGCCTTTTATGCGATGATAAAACTTCATCATAGCTTTATGACAGGTAAGAATAAAAAATATAAGTGAGAATGGTTGCCAAACAACTTTAAATCGTTATGGTCATTTAAAATGAAAATGGTAAATAAAATCTAAAGATTTTTAAATACTTATTCTGATACCACACTTAACATAGTTCGCCGACTTATTTTTTTTATTTTCACACTAAGGTTGTCGCTATATTGAATTGTTATTACTGTCATCCTAACAATCGCAAGATTAAGACAAATGTAATGACGTAAAAATCATTTAAATTGGTGTTTGGTCTCTAGAGCGCCATATAGGAACTTACAGACATAGGTTGATAAACATATTACCATTTTTTGCGTTGCGCAGTCGGGTAATCCTCTTACCCGACTACGCGACGCAAGTGTAAGAAAAATTACAAACATGTTTTTTATACGATCCAAGTTTTTTTTTACTGTTTGTTCGTGCCCTTAACACCCAATGTGACCCCGCCCTTATGCAGATCCTTGAACAAAGCTTTTGTTTTATCTCATCCGATGCGAACAATACGACTTTATGCGCTAAGTTGTGCCATAAGTCTTCCAAGTGTTGGCCAAGAAGGGCATTATTTTCTTGTAGATGTATGGGACTTGCTACTTAAATCCCAGGATACGCTTGTGAATTCAACAATGGCTTAATAAAGTTGTTTTTATTTTACTCATTATAAAAAGCTCAATTTCTACCATATATTTGGGATTTACCACGGTGGTAATAAGGCAATTACTCATGAATGGTTGCTATCCGAAACATAATCGTAATTCACCACCTTCAAGAAGCAAAAACTGTTTTTTTTTACATTTGGCCACCATCCCCTTCGATGGAAAGTGATTTGATGCTTGTCTAGAAGATATATATTCACTCTAGTTTAGAAGACTCCCAGATTATACCGTTCAGGGAACAAAGACGCTGGAAATGTGTTCCACTCTTTTTTTCTTTTTTTTTAACCGTTACCATAACTTAATACATAATTGTGCAATTTATGTGTTTTACAATACAATACAATACAAATACTCTTTATTGCACACCAAGAAAAATATTAATTAACAATAGAAAAAAATATCAATATAGCAGTACAATCGGCGGCCTTATCGCTAAGCAGCGATCTCTTCCAGGCAACCTTAGGATGGAGAGGATAAAAAAGTTTAACAAAAAGTGATCGGTGGTGCGGCAATGATCATTATACATACATGCAATATTTTAAACATACATATAATTATTAATGTAATTAAACAAAGTGTTTTGTGCTGAATAAATTGATTGCCTTTTTTTCTTTCTTCACTCCTTACCCGTACAAATGATAAACATTGACGCAAATTGCTTCAATCAAACTGGAGGTCTGTCAACCATGAATGGATGACGGTTGATAGATTGTCTTGTTGTTGGATAGTAGAAGGGGCATGGAGAAATTAAAAAATTCTGCGTACACTCTCCGAAATGTAAACGATAGAATACCTAGGATATGCTTGGGACCGTAAGTCTGTGTCACTTTGTAATTTGGTCTCTACTTACTTACTGTCGCCTGTGGGACTTTTTGCTCGTCGGTCAATTAATTGAAGAACTTCAAGCTAGTACTTGGTTGGTCTATCCCATAGGTGACCGCAGTACACGATCGGACTTGAGCTACATATTGATACAGATTGAGAAACTGTTTGACCTTATCAAGGATACCCAGTTTTTTATCGGCCAGTTGAGCTCTGACTCCGATGCAAATGACAAAGTGGAGATTCGACGATGAAGTAACGCCTAGAAACTCAAGCGTATTTGCTATTGGCACATCATGAAAAGGCGGATATAAATTGAAAGGTCTTAGTTTAGCGGAGAAAAGACAAGCTTGTGTTTTGGACGCATTCAATCAAACCAAGTTGGCATATCCTCAATCAGATACGGCCAACAAGCTCGAGTTCAGTCATCCAATCATGGGCTCTCTTTGAGACTGAATTTCTACTTCACCAGCTCGTGAATTGCATGATGAATATCTCTGGATAACAGTGATATAGTTTGCTTACCCAAAGATTTGTATATATAATAGGTTTAAGCAAATTGTGAATGTGGAGCAAAAAGAGCGTTGCCAAAAGAACTGACCCTTGAGGTATCCCGCATTCATTGTCATTATATCGGAGGAGCAGTAATCAATGACCACTCGTTCAAAAAGTTTACGACAAATTCTCTAGAATCTAGACAATTTGTCCGGAATGTTATTTAAATAAAAAAATAAACTAGAACCGCGTTACTGTGTATCGCCATTATATTCAATACTGTATGATATTACATCAATATACGTCATAAATAATGAACATAAAATGATGGATTCCAAAAACAACTAATAAATAAGCAAAGCAACATGACGTGAAAGCAGCGATAGCAACTTCATAACGCCAAGAAAAACTTACGGTGTTTTTCACCCCATATAAATCATATGGTATGCATTGTCGGTCCTCACGCAACGTTGTATTCAAAAGAGGGTAGCTAACACGTATAGAAGGCTACAACGTGTAGAAAAGAGTAGCATGTAGAATTATTCGAAGTCATGTAATCATTTGACAAATAAAATAATTTTCGTTACGTGTATTTCTAGTAACTTGCTAAAAATACACGTAATTGATCGAGCGAAGCGAGATCTCTTTGTTAACTTGGGAGGTTCAGCACTTTGTCCATTCGTCAGTCCTTCAGTCTGTCCGTCCGCCCGTCTGTCAGAGGCATCTACCGTCTAAACCATACAAGGGAATAACTTCAAATTATTAGAGAAGCCAGAAATTATAATTTAAATGTTATAAATGCAAAATAATAAGGGAAATGATTTTTATCCTACCCTTGTGGAGTTTTGTTCAAAAAAGCTCTGCAAGTAGAGTAAGCCAGTTTAAAAAAAAACTATGTTGGAAAATGACTGAATGATGAATGATTTGGTATGCCACCAAAGTCACTGTTTTAAGAGCTATTTTGTCCCGCGGTCTATTTAAAAAACGACTTCACATTTAAATATGAAACTTACGTATAATATCCTGTATTGTCTTCAAGAGTGAATAGGTACCTTCTAGGCAAGCATGCTACATTTTCGGCCGCATCATCGCTTTCCCAGGTGAGATTGTGGTCAAATGGTTGCATATCGTACATAAAATACTTGAGCAACAAAAATAATAATAATAATAATACCTACAGAAATCAAAAAAATATTATTGAAAAAAAGTTATAAGCAATAAAACACACGTTGTCTCCCCACGGGAAGTTTGTGTTTATAGTTCTGGGTATGATGTGAATGTTGTGTGTATGGTGTTAATGTTTACGGCCCCACAACCCAAGTCATAGTACTTTTAGCCATACTAAAAGTGCGGCTCTGAGTGCAAAAGCATTTATGTGTTTGTTTTTTTTTCCAGGGCGACGCTGGGCGGGTCAGCTAGTCTTTCCATATTTTAGTAACTTTTAACATCGTTTATATATATTTGTTTTATCTTTTTTTCGTGTCACAATGTTAGTTACCTTACTCCTCCGAAACAGCTCGACCGATTTTTATGAAATTTTGTGTGCATATCGGGTAGGTCTGAGAATCGGTCAACATCTATTTTTTATACACCTAAATGTTACGAGTGGTCCAACACATTTTTTTTTATTCAGTATAATATAAAAAATACGGCAAAACAACGTTTGCTGGGTCAGCTAGTTTTATAGTATATTTATGCATTTTTTTTTTTTATATTTGATAGGCTAGCATTTGACCACTATCTCACCTGATGGAAAGCGATGATGTGGCCGAAGATGTAGCATTTATGCATGTATGGATAATTAATATGTAAGAAATACTGTAAAATACTTAAATCAGCGAATATTTGTATCTATACTTACAATTCCATAAATGTGTAAAAAAAATATTGTCTATAGCATGTGCACTCCCACTTAAACTCTACACAATATTGAGGTTAACTGGTAGATAGTGCTTAACATCATAATGTTCGTCTATATACCTACAACTTGTTATTATTTGTGCAGTAAAGAATTTTCAATCATTAAATTTTGTCATATGCCGTGATGTGACGTTCTATTAAACCTGAAAACATTCGTTTTTTGCTTTATCGAACTTAAAGGGCAGAAACGTCAATCCGTGGAACTTTTCTAACCACAACTAATTATCCCCCTTACACTGTTCCAAATAAAACTGCATATTGCGTAATTATATCGTAGCGTTTAGGCTAGGTCACGCGTAATCTTTGATTTTTAATAGGTTTTCAAATTCTGTGAAAACGCGCCGCAAAATAAAAAAAAAACAAGCGGTACAGTTCATTCGTCTAGTAAATATACGTAATATGAAATAACTTTCACAGTGTTTTGATATAAAATGGCGGAACTAAATGGTTACGAAAATACAAATTGAGGCTATTTGCATGAGATTTGATATTTATTGCCTTTAAATTTTAGAACGTTATGAATATACCAAGAAGAAGACATTTATCATATCACACAAAATTTTATTTATCTGGTTTTATTATGCATGCCCAGTAAAATGGTTACAAAGTCACACATTTTAGGAGAGTTTTGGTATCACCCTCTTTTAAATTATGTTGAACTTACACAAATAGAGATAAAATTTTATGCTTGAACTAAAGAACACCGTTTGGAGTATGGATCACATAACTTATGAGTGAAATCGTTTGTACGAAGCTTTTTCTTTGGTCTTATAAACCATTTTCCCTATAGATTTCATTTTTTTTTCTAATATTTGAAGTGATATGTGTTAGTTATATTTAATATCTTTCAAGATATTAGAGATAGTTTGTTGCTGTATGTTACTTTGCTGAAATTGTAAAATTTCAGAGCGTAAAGCTTGTTATTTTAGATATTAGTTTGAGTTAGTACAAGGAGCACATTTTGGTGAAAATGTTTTTTTTGTATTTATGAGTGATACAAAAAATAATTTTCTTCGTCTACAACATTAGTGGAAATTTTCTCAATTTTTACCGGTTAATATTGGCACCGATAAGTAAGCTGTGACGAGCTTGTCGTTGTTGTTCGCAAGTCTAATCCTGGGTTCAATTCCCGGCAGAAGCACATTTCTACTTCCCATGGGACATTTGTGCTTCTGGTTTTGGATGAGATTGTGTGTGATGTAAATGTGTCCGGCATCCACGAAACAAGTCTTTAAATTTTGTGTGGAACTGTGAGTGTGAAAGCGTTTGTTGGTGTCTTGTACCTACTAGTCCACTAGTACAAATTCAGACAATCAAGTCCTGGCGTCAGAATATTTCGGTCTAAAATCATTGACTTTGATATACTACCAAATTGTTATATATTCTCTGTTTGCAAATATATTTTCAACTACACCATACACAGCCGGATAAAAAAATTTTGCTCCCCACTCTGGTGTATGGGTAAATATTTTTATTTTTATTGTAATTTTAGGTTTGGGCCATGTCTAAGAAATTTAAGTTCATACAAGTGAACTTAAGGTTTAGCTGCTAAATGCCGCTGCCAAACGGACAGACGACGGACGCACAGAGTGCTCACAGAGTCAAATTAGAGATCTCGCTTCGCTCAATAAAAGAAATAAAGAAAATTAAATTCACTTGATATTGGCTAAATGCTCATAGTTTGCGGAGCCAATACTAAAGTAATAAAAAATAGAACCCCCAGGCGGATTAGCTCTGGTTAATCTTCTTAATTGTCAGACAAAATCAGTCAGTAAAAATATAAAACCAATTCGTTACAAACTCAACGTAGCAAGACCCAGAAATCAACAATAGAACTCCCCCGTCTGATCTATTTGCCCTCTTCCACAGAAATAACAGTATTGTAAGTCTCTGGCATAATAAATCTGCGATATTCCTTGTCAAGAGGCTCGTCAGCTACGATCTGAAAACGTTAATTAATTATTTGTCTTGGTTGAGGAGGGACAGCGTTACGCCACTTAGCGGTGACGTGGTATAATATTGTTACAGTATGGATACAACAACTATTACTACCCCAAAATTAAATTGCTAAGAAAATTTGTTTGTACTTTTAGTGGCTCCGCAAACTATGTGCATTTAGCCAGTGTCAAGTAATAAATAATTTTCAAATTACCTAGGTATTTCATAAAACCAGCCCTAGTCGCCAGTCACAGTCAAAGTCAAAATCACAGGTTTTGGAAAATTATACAAAATCAACAATGCCATTTTTTTTTACTTTTAATATGAAATACACTCGAAATATATTATAACTTGACACTGGTTAAATGCACAAGATTGCGAAACCAACATTATAGGAAAAATAAAGCTTCTGTTGGAGTTTTGGGGCGCAAACGAATATCACGCTTTTCAACTTTGTATTTGACTACACTCATGTATCATTGAGCGTTGTCCCCTATTTCGTGGAGCGCAGTGGCATAACTCCTTTAACGAACTATTTAAAGTTAGTATAATCTACCATTATTATACATTAACGTTTGACGAATTACAAGTTTTGGAATATAATACAAAATCAACATCGTCGTTTTTTCAATTTCGCGCCATAACTGGAGGTATACTATATGCTTTATACTCTTTATACACAGCAACTGAACCGCGGCGGCTTGACTTTGCCTAAGTTAATAGACACAAATAACTTTTTGTCTTCATTTATCATCACCATCAGCTAATAAAACCGTGTATAACATTTTAAGTATATTTCAATTGCTTTATTTAGAAAATAAACATAACGATATCAAAAATAGATACACTGATATGTAGAATTTAGACCAATCAAGTAATATTAATACACTTATGTACGGTAGTGAAAGTTGGTTATGGCAGAAGAAGCATGAGAGCAGAATAAATGCAGTAGAAATGAGAGCATTGAGAAGTATGATTGGTGTGAAATTGAGTGACAGGGTGAGGAATAGTTGTATCAGAGAACGCTGTGGTATAAAAGAAGATGTAGTGACTAAAATTGAGAAGGGTATGCTTAGGTGGTTTGGACATGTGGAGAGGATGAATGAAAGTAGATTAACGAAAGAGATTTATAAGGCAGATGTGAATGGAACTGTTGGAAGGGGAAGGCCGAGACGAACGATTCTTGATCAAATTCAAGACGTTTTAAGTAAAGGTCTGGTCAAGAGTACCCTAAACCGACGCGCTTGTATAAAAGGATTGATGAAAATAGACGAAGCGAGAGAAGTATGTCAGGATCGTAGCAAGTGGAGAGATGTGGTCTCTGCCTACCCCTACGGGAAAGAGGCGTGATTTTTATGTATGTATGTATGTAAGTAATATTAAATAGTACTTTCTTAATATGCAAGCAATAAGAAACCCAGTAGAGTGCTAGATTATTTAAACTAATAATTGTTTGAGGATATATGCTAAGTTTATCTTTGAGATTTTGACGAATAGGTATTTTTAGTACTTTCGAATCATGTCGTTATGAAAAATATGGCACTTCTTCGATATAACATTATTTATAAAAATTATAGCCCTTATTACTTATTCGTAATATTGCTCCCTGAAGGTGAAAAAATAAAAAAAAACGATTCGGTAGTTTTTGAGTTTATCCATTAAAACATAAACGCGTTCACACCCACAGCTCCACACTAAGTACGATGTCTTCTGTGGTAGGTGCCGTAAACATTCACTTCACACACAATCACAACAAGAACTAGAAATACAAATTTCCCTTGCGGATAAAACTTGTGTTCCACCCAGGAATCGACCCCGATACCCTTATAGAAGGCAAACGCACACTCAACTAAGCTACGGGCAGTTCAACGCAAGCTAAGCTTCGGGCTGTACGGCCAATATATTACAAACAAATATACAAAAAATCAAGTATTTCAGTCAAGCTACCGATTGCTGCTTGTAATTATCACGTCATTATTGTCATGGAAGCAGCTTATCCTACTGTTATTACGTAGCTGTAACCATAGTGTATTATTGTCTAATAAGGGTTGATATTGTTTAATAATTGCCGTTGTAAGAGCGTGAGGGTATTTCATTTGGGATCATAGTACATTGTTCGGTTTGCTGCCAAGTCGAGTTTATGGTTTGTTGATTTTGGGTGGTATAACATTTGATATCTATTTTATGTGGCTGTCTAATTTATACGACCCAGTTGGCGCAGTGGATCGATCTCCGCCCTCTGCGCCGTGGGTCCTGGGTTCAATTCCCGACAGGAGCAAAAATTCTTTCCCTAGGGATATTTGTGGTTCTGATTCTGGGTGTAATGTGTGTGATGTGAATGTTTCCGGCACCCACGATACAAGTCTTTGAACTTAATGTGAGGCTGTGAGTGCGAATGCGTTTGCGTTTGTTTTGCTTTTTGTTTTTTGTTATATATATTATATAGGTAGATTATATAGGTAGATTCTGTTGGAGTTTTGGGGCGCAAACGAATATCACGCTTTTCAACTTTGTATTTGCCTACACTCATGCATCATGGTGCGTTGTCCACTATTTCGTGCTCGCAGTGGCGTAACTCCTTTAACGAACTATTTAAAGTTAATATAATCTACCATTATTATACATTAACATTTGACGAATTACAAGTTTTGGAATATAATACAAAATCAACATCGTCGTTTTTTCAATTTCGCGCCATAGCTCCACTTATACTTTTTATACACAGCAACTGAACAGCGGCAGCGCGGCGGCTTGACTTTGCCCAAGCTAATAGACACAAATAACTTTTTGTCTTCATTCATCATCACCATCAGCTAATAAAACCGTGTAAAACATTTTAAGTATATTTAAATTGCTTTATTTAGAAAATAAACATAAGTAAATCAAAAATAGATACACTGATATGTAGAGTTTAGACCAATCAAGTAATATTAATACACTTATGTACGGTAGTGAAAGTTGGTTATGGCAGAAGAAGCATGAGAGCAGAATAAATGCAGTAGAAATGAGAGCATTGAGAAGTATGATTGGTGTGAAATTGAGTGACAGGGTGAGGAATAGTTGTATCAGAGAACGCTGTGGTATAAAAGAAGATGTAGTGACTAAAATTGAGAAGGGTATGCTTAGGTGGTTTGGACATGTGGAGAGGATGAATGAAAGTAGATTAACGAAAGAGATTTATAAGGCAGATGTGAATGGAACTGTTGGAAGGGGAAGGCCGAGACGAACGATTCTTGATCAAATTCAAGACGTTTTAAGTAAAGGTCTGGTCAAGAGTACCCTAAACCGACGCGCTTGTATAAAAGGATTGATGAAAATAGACGAAGCGAGAGAAGTATGTCAGGATCCCCCTACGGGAAGAGGCGTGATTTTTATGTATGTATGTATGTAAGTAATATTAAATAGTACTTTCTTAATATGCAAGCAATAAGAAACCCAGTAGAGTGCTAGATTATTTAAACTAATAATTGTTTGAGGATATATGCTAAGTTTATCCTTGAGATTTTGACGAATAGGTATTTTGAGTACCTTTTTAAACTCGAATCATGTCGTTATGAGAAATATGGGACTTCTTCGATATAACATTATTTATAAAAAATATAGCCCTTATTACTTATTCGTAATATTGCTTTCTGAAGGTGAAAAAAAAAAAAAAATCGGTTAGGTAGTTTTTAAGTTTATCCATTAAAACATAAACGCTTTCACACTCACAGCTCCACACTAAGTGCGATGTCTTCTGTGGTGGGTGCCGTAAACATTCACATCACACACAATCACAACCAGAACCAGAAATACAAATTTCCTTTGCGGAGAAAACTTGTGTTCCACCCAGGAATCGACCCCGATACCCTTATAGAAGGCAAACGCACACTCAACTAAGCTACGGGCAGTTCAACGCAAACTAAGCTTCGGGCAGTACGGCCAATATATTACAAACAAATATACAAAAAATCAAGTATTTCAGTCAAGCTACCGATTGCTGCTTGTAATTATCACGTCATTATTGTCATGGAAGCAGCTTATCCTACTGTTATTACGTAGCTGTAACCATAGTGTATTATTGTCTAATAAGGGTTGATATTGTTTAATAATTGCCGTTGTAAGAGCGTGAGGGTATTTCATTTGGGATCATAGTACATTGTTCGGTTTGCTGCCAAGTCGAGTTTATGGTTTGTTGATTTTGGGTGGTATAACATTTGATATCTATTTTATGTGGCTGTCTAATTTATACGACCCAGTTGGCGCAGTGGATCAATCTCCGCCCTCTGCGCCGTGGGTCCTGGGTTCAATTCCCGACAGGAGCAAAAATTTCTTCCCTAGGGATATTTGTGGTTCTGGTTCTGGGTGTAATATGTGTGTGTGTGATGTGAATGTTTCCGGCACCCACGATACAAGTATTTGAACTTAGTATGGGGCTTTGAGTCTGAATGCGTATGTTTGTTTGTTTTGGTATTGAACTAGCGTCTATAAATCTGAAGCTGAATTATTGACTTTGGAGTTAAAAAAAACACTTTTAAAGGCTAGATGCCTGTAAAATTCTATTAAGTCTGTCGTTAGCATAATTAAAAAATATTGGACACGTATTTTTTTCTCTTGTCAATTAAACAAAAAACGACGAAGATAACCTCCTTCAGTCGTGCGCTCAATGCTGATCATCTTGATGGTCCCGATCTCTATCCCTTCTTTCGTAGATTAGCTGACGAAGATATAGTGTTTTGAAATTTCGCGTGACGTCACACCTTAATACGCTTTTTACTGAGGCGTGTCATCAGGTGCCCACTCCCAAACTTTGATGCTCTTTTTCTTTGTCAATTTCAAATAACTCAGTCCAATGTTTTTTTTTAATTTAACTGACAGACAATTCGTTTTTTTTTACCCAAGTATTATCCCCATTCTAGTGTCTATATGTCTGAAACTAAATCATTGAGTCCAAAAAATCACTTTTAATTATTTAAAAGGAGACAATTGCATCATTGGTAAGACTGCATCTTACATAATTGTAATAGTAGTCTTAAGAACTTTTAATCTACCTATATATATTATATATAACAAAAAACAAAAAGCAAAACAAACGCAAACGCATTCACACTCACAGCCCTACACTAAGTTCAAAGACTTGTATCGTGGAGGCCGGCAACATTCACATCACACACATTACACCCAGAACCAGAAGCATATTTTTGTGCTTATGCGTCGTCCCTTGGGAAGGCATTTGTGCTCCGGCCGGGAATCAAACCCAGGGCCCATAGCGCAGAGTGCGGAGATCTGTCCACTGCGCCAACTGGGTCGTCAAAATCGAAAAACAAACGCATTCACACTCACAGCCCCACACTTAGTTCAAATACTTGTATTGTGGGTGCCGAAAACATTCACATCACACACACAATCACAAAAAATTACAAATTTATTTAACTACTCATAAAAAAAATACTGTGTTTTGATTCAAAATAAACATTTGAATTCAGTATAAAAATGTAAAGAATTTACTTAGTTTTCCTCCTTCGTTTCTTTTTCACACTGACCTCTTTAGACCCTGACCCTCTAGACAAGAGGTATAAAATATAAACAAAGTGTTTGAGGAATCAACGCGTTTCCGTGTCCTTGGGCCAAGGGTTTTGTATACATTTCGTATTGAAGTGGAGTCAAAAGCGATGAAGTATTTGATATACTTAATGATAAGGTCGGCACGCAGTGCTGAAGATAAAGCGCTTCAGAATAAATAAAAAAGTACATGTAACCTCTTTATTAAGTTTTTCCGCCTCGGGACTTTGCTGGCGTGTTTTCTTTTTTCAATATTTCTTAATGACATACCTATTTCTTATTTACACCACTGAAATAACGATCTAGGTCAGACTAGTGTAAGACTAGTTGGTAATTAATTTTTGACCTAATCTGCTTAGCAGAGTAGTAAAATAAGAATGTGTCCAATAACAATTTTCTTACACATTGTTCTTGTGTTCTTTGTTAATAGCTATAATAATACGCTGTCACATTACTACATTAACTCAAAAGGTTTAGTTCTCTTGGTCTTCTCACTAAGTCTGTGTTGCCAAGGAACCCGTTTCTAACATTGCAGTCAAACGCGAATAAAAGTCTAAAAAGTTCATATAAAAAAAGTTGAATCGTTATAGCGACAATTAGTTAAATGCATGAATGCATAAAGCCCGGCTTTTGACACGTATCATACACGAACATAAAAAAAATAACAACCATTTAAACACCTATTCATGTGCATGTATATCAAAACGTGTTCGGTCAAAAGATTAAAGAAGAAATTCGCAGCTCGTTAAAATGCCGCGAAATGTTTAAGCCGTGCAAAATGGCGGCCATTTAAAAATATTTATTTTTCTCGCGGTTGCCGGGAATTTGCTGAGTAATGAGCGCCTGCTGTGCTAAAATGCTTTTTGGGTCTCATTGTGGTGTCGCTCTGTGTCTATCACGATGTTGGAGGGCTTTTAGTAGCCTCTATGTATGCGGTTTGTGGCGGCTTTAATATTCCGCAAAGTTTCAGTTTCGTGGAGTCGGCAGAGGTCATCTTCAAATGGCCTGCCTCTATTATGACATTGTCTCAATGTGTGTATTTTTTTTTATATACCTACCACAAATATAATATAATTTTACCGCGACTATATTTAACATTTAATTCATCGAATAAGAACAAAAAAATATATGTTTCCTTTTCAAGACCATTATATTAAGTATTGCCATTCAACGGGGCAATGCTGCAAGCATTTTGGGTACTTTGCCAACTGGCAGCGGTCTATTAGATTATGTTTTATACATATTTATATTTAGATACATTTTTTTATATTTGGTCAGTTATAATTTAGTTTTTATGTTGTGTTGTGTGCGTGTATGTTTAATTTTGTTGATAAAGTCCAAGTTTTATATGAAGAATATGAATAATAAAAAATAAATAAATAAAAAGTTTGTTTGCAGAAAACTTACGCTTACAATATATTTGACTGGTTTTAAATAAAATAAACATTGTATATAATAGGATACCTACCTAATTAGTGGCTCTATGAGCTGAAAACAGCCAAATTTTCTTCGGCATTTTGAAAAAAAATCTTAAACTAAACTAAACTGACAAAAATCTATATAATTATTGAACTTGCTTAAAAAAAAATACGAGAATCGGTTGATACATGCGACCTGTAGAGGAGAACAGTCAGACATCCGGACATACGAAAGCTTCTTTTGCTGTTTACTCAATACATATTGTAGCGAAACGCTTAATTTAATTATAGCTGTTTTTAACCGACTTCCAAAAAGGAGGAGGTTCTCAATTCGACTATAGGTTTCTTTTTGTTTTTTTTTTATTGTATTTATGTTACCCGATTATTCCACCAATAACAATCGATTTTGATGATTATTTTTTTGTTTGTAGATCATACTTCCGAGGTCCTATATACATTTTATCGAAATTGATTTAGCGCTTTTTGCGAAAATCAACAAAAAACAAAATATAATTGGCAAAGTAGGGTTTTTAAGCTTTGCTTGCGTTTAAATTTTTACCAAATCTTTTTGTAAATAAAGTTTTATTTTTGGCAATATATTAACGTTAACATTTGATATTTGATAATAAAAACCCAACTTTGCTGCTTATATTTTGTTTTTTGTTGATTTTCTCAAAAAGCGCTAAATCAATTTCGGAAATGTATATGGGACCTCTGATCTACCAAATCTGATGATCTACCAAACAAAAAATAATCATCAAAAAAGAAATTTATATTTCTTATTGGGCCGGTTTTGCTCGTTTTATATGTAACAGGAAAAACCAAAGTAATTTTAAAAAGTTCGGCCAGTCGTACACAAACACTTTGGATCTCTTTATAAATAACTAAAGCTATGCCTTGAAACACAAAATAGCTTACCTATTTTAGTGTAATAACACCGTAAAGTTCAATAGAGGTCTTGGCCCCCAAAGTAAGTGAAATATGACCTAAGGCGTTAAATCAGGAGTCTCATTCAAGGATTCTAGTGGTGGGTGTTACCTTGGTTCAAATTAACTGGGGTTAAATAATAAACCTTGGATGTAGACGGGTATTGATTAGGTGCTTAGTTAATGGCCGTCTATGCTGAAAATTTAACAGAATATTTGTTTCGTAAGTTTGTACATAATCATAGAGATCGGGACAACAAACAACAAAGGTAGGTTGATATTGAGCTATTCTTAAGTCAACCAAGCCACAATCAGCCACATTCTTAAATCTTGTTCCATAAATAATTATGGTTTATCTAATAACGCCATTAAATTTGGATAGAAAAGTATTTATTTATTTAATAATGCACACATGAACAATAGTTATTTACATACTTGGACGTAAGCTAATGACATGTACCCTGTATAAAAGGGTGTAGCAAGCTTGTTCGTTTTATTGGATTATTAATAATTAAACGCAAGCAAAGCTTAGAAAAACCGACTTCATCGCTTTATCTTCGGAACATTGATCAGATTTAATGTATTGCACACGCATTATTGACGATAACTCAAAAACAAGAGATCAGATCTTGATCAAATTTAAACGGGACCACATGAAAAGCACCAGCTTTCAAATAAAAAATCGGTTCTCAACGAAAGAAGTTATAGTTACGATTAGATATAACTTTTGAAGTCGGTCAAAAACGAGAACATCGTCAAAGTAGTCCACAGAATACGCATTATTGACGATATCTCAAGAACTTCTGATCAGATCTTGATCAAATTTATATGGGACCAACTGGAAAGCAACATCTATGAAATTAAAAAAAAAATTCGAAATCGGTTCAAGTGGAAAGAAGTTATAACACACATAAAAAAAAAAATACAGTCGACTTGAGTACCTAGTAAATAAAGAAAGTTATTTGGTTCATTCAGAGCATTTATTTGATAATGAGGATGGGGTCTGAAGTAATCCTCAAACGGCCGTTCAAGTACCAGAGAGTAACTAAGTTAAATTGAATTTGGAATTAGTTTTTATTTTAGTTAGACGGTTTAAAAGTTTGACGTGCCGGCACTTCTTCGAGTGGGACGGTGTGTAACTCAAGGATTTTGTAGCTAAAGTAACGAAGGTTTGTTTCCTACCTCGATGGTGTAACTATTTACAATGATAGGGCATTTTGACTCTTTTTTTATATTAGAATTATATGCCTTCCGAGGGCAGCAGGGTTTACGACTGCTGTCTTGCGACTAACTACGTTCCCTTCAACATACGGTAAATATAATTATGAAAACATCAATTTAAAAAGATACAGTTATTAATGATTAGATCCAGAAATTTATTCATCTAGAAGCGTGTTTCCAACCTTTGACCATATTATAACTTAAAATCGTGTGAGATAGTGGTCTGATAGCTAGCCTATCAGAGATATATGTAAAAAATAGGCATTATAAAAAAAACGCATTCACACTCACAGCCCCAGTTCAATGACTATAATCATGAGTGCAAAACATTTTCATCACACATACGATCACACCCAGAATCAGAATCACAAAAATGGAAAATTGGTGGTATGCTGGTTATATTAGATTATGAATTATGTTTTATAATTAGTTAAACAATTCATTTGTCCGAAACTAGTCGAAAACCAAGTAAGTAGACGTAATTTTTTACCGACTTCCCAAAAAAGGAGGAGGTACTCAAGTCGACTGTATATTTATTTTTATGTGTGTTACCTCATAACTTCTTTCCACGTGAACCGTTTTTTTTAGTTTAACTTTGTTGCTTTCCAATTGGTCCCATTTAAATTTGATCAAGATCTGAAGTAGTTCTTGAAATATCGTCAATAATGCGTATTCTATGGACTACATTGAAGAATTTCTCATAACCTCTGTACCTCATAGCTTCTTTCGTTGTGAGCCGCTTTTGATGATTATTTTTATATTTTAAAACTGGCGCTTTTTTTGTGGTCCCATTGAAATTTGTCCAAGATCTTATTAGTAGTTCTTGAAATATCGTCAATGATGCGTGTTTAGTACATCTAATCTGATCAAAGTTCCGAAGATAAAGCGTTGAGGTTTTTTAAGCTTTGCTTGCGTTTAATTATACGTATTTCAATCCGTATGTAACATTGCAACATTATGTGTAACAGTCACGATAGTTATAAAGTCAAAGATTTGTTAACACGATCTTGTCAAGGGGCCTACATAAAATATGTTGTAAACGGAACGGTTTTTCGAAAAATGCGGTTTAATTTCCATATCTCTATAATTGCTCCTCAAGGGAATACGATATCGCGCAAGCCATCGTATGAAAGGGCAGTGTACGTATCAGTAGGTATACTCAATATGTCTTGTGTGGCTGTGATTGTAATAATAATCGCTATTTATATTATAAATGCTAAAGTAACTCTATCTGTTACGCTTTAACACCTAAACCACTGTACCGATTTTGATGAAATTTCATACAGAGATAGACTGGAGCTTGTGGGACCGGGATTTAAGCCGGCCGGGGCGCCTCCAGTAACTATTTATAACAATATACATGAGATAAACGCTTTCACACTCACAGCCCAACGCTATGAGTTATTTGGGCCGCGTTCGATTACTAAGCAGTGGGTATCGAATTCGACTCCCGGTGGAAACACAAATTTTCTCCCCAAGGAAAATTAGTGTTTCTTGTTTGTGGGTGTGATTGTGTATGTACTACTTGTGTATACTACATAATGTAGTTATATCTAAGTAATATAATTATGTATTAGTGTTAAGGAACGATTAAAAAAAATATAAATGAAAAATTTATGCGCCGCCGAGTTTCTTGCCAGGTTCTTCTCGAGATGGCTGTAATTTTGCAAATCTGGCAGTAGAATCATTAATTTTCATGAGTGCCTCTTTGGGGCCCATGTGAATAAACGATTTTGATTTTAATTATGCTATGTGAATGTTTCCGGCATCCACGACACAAGTCGTGAACTTAGTGTGGGGCTGTGAGTTGTTAAAAAAATAACACAGCTGGACGACTTAAATTTTTGTTTTACACAATATGGCGTCTAGTTGTCGCCACATTGTATTTTGATCACTGTCATGTTTTTGTGACAAAGAAAAATCGATTGACGTAAGCATCATCAAAACGGCCCATGTGTTAGAGCGCCACAAAGGAACAAACATATATAGGTTGATAAACACATTATCCTATTATTCATCGCGCAGTCGGGTAAACACATATGTTGTATTTCTTATTTCCCAGACTTATTTCCTTGCCAGCAGCTCAGTGGAATATATTTATAATATTTCCTTCCACCCACATAAAAAAGTAATTAACAAAACGATAATTACCGAAGTTATTTTCTCAGTGATTAGCATATTAAATAGTATAGAAGCCCACGCACGACCTTTTAACATTTACAAAGCAAATTTTTAGCTAATTACTTCGATGAATAAATAAAATGGTACTGTTTTTTGTGAAACAGAAATTATTCTGTTTACCGCCATCGCCGCGGTTAGTTTAAACTAGCGTTGCTAATCGATATTCCATTATCAATTGTCTACAACAAATTAAAGGCAACTAACTATAAGCTACCGATAGTATCAATATCGATCGATGAAATATATAGCTTGTTTTAAATGGCAATACTATCGACATATAGCAATACCATCGATATTATTAGACATCGATAGTGGCCATACCAACGATAATATCGATGTATATATCGTCACCTATACACTACGGCTGATATATCGATATTACAGTCATAGATTTTATCGATGGAATAGTCATATATGCCTGATAATATCGATAGCTTTGATATTAATCGATAGTATTGCTGCATGTTATGCTACCGATAGTTTAATTGATTTCAAGGTCAGCTATCGATAGTGAGCATTTAAATAATTCGGCAACACTAGTTCAAACCCTGATACATACTAGGTATTGGGTATTTTTATTAGTGGTTGTTATTTACTGTCTTAGTTTTTTTATCACTGATAGGCTGGTGATTAGGTGGAATGTACTACGCATCATATATGTAAAAGTATCTCATTATTTTATCTGATGGTAAGTGTTGATGTGATCGGAGGTGGTTAATACGTTAAGCTATGAATAACTTAGGAGTCCAAAATTACAATGATCGAGGGTAGCATGCTGCACTAAAGAACCAGTGCTTGTTCTGGTTCACTGCAGCACTGGTTCTTTGATTGACGGATAAATTTCACATATTTATTTGGAATTAAACGCCTATTTGATTGACGGATCAACTCCACATATTTATTTGGAACTAAACGTCAATTTGGTTGACGAATCAACTGCACATATTTATGCGAGATTAAACGCCAATTTAATTGACGGATCAACTCCACATATTTATGTGAGATTAAACGCCAATTTGATTGACGGATCAACTCCACATATTTATTTGGAAATAAACGCCAATTTGTTTGACGGATCAACCCCACATATTTATGTAAGATTAAACGCCAATTTGGTTAACGGATTAACTCCACATATTTATTTATTTTTTTATGCCAGAGAGGCAAGCATTTGGCCACAATCTCACCCGATGGAAAGTGATGATGCGGCCGAAGATGTAGCATGCTTTACTAGAAACTACCTATTCACTCTTGACTTGACTCCCAGATTATAACGTATTTATTATTTATGTGATAATAATAAGTGTATTTTCTTCCTTTCTTTTTGGGGAATTAAATGCGTTTAGAACGCTTTTGGTCTCTAGAACACCGAAAAGAAATACACACATACATGCTGCACCGCGCAGTCTGGTAAAAAGCTACTACCCGCAGATTCCCAATTTACCTACTGAATTACCATTGACTGTGCCAAAATCCCTTAGGGGTAGAATGTCAGGGGTTGTTCCCCTCGGGACACTGAAATTCTCTCCTGAAAATTGTGATGATAATTAGAATCAGACCCGTGAAAAAATGTGCTTTCAGACCAGATTGCCACGTAAATATTTTGACAGTACTGAAATGTGTTTTTTGTACGTGCTTTCGTGTAGGTATGGATATGCTCCTGAAGGAAGAAAATATTCGGTTCTTAGCGAAAAAAAAACCGCTTAAACGCTTTCACGCTTACAGCCCTACACAAAGTTCGATGATTTGTATCGTGGGTGCCGGAAACATTCACATCACGCACACAATCATAACCAGAACCAGAAACACAAATTTTCCTTGTAAAAAAATTGTGTTCTCGGGAATACACACAACTAAGCCAATAGGTTAAAAAAACACATTTTTTAAAATGTATAAAGCCAAAATAAAAAACATCGTATATATATATATATATATATATATACGATGTTTTATATATATATATATATATATGTATACGATGTTTTTTATTTTGGCTTTATACATTTAAAAAAATGTATATATATATATATTTTAATTTTGGCTCAGCGATCTGTGTTTTTAGCTAGTGTCAAGTTACAAATATTTTTCAAACTTGCTAGGTTTCGTTAGCCCTTGTCATCAGTCACAGTCAAAGTCAAGAAAAATAGTCATAATCAAGTCATGCCAAGTCCAGTCATAATCAAGTCATGTCTTAATAAAGTGGTAGAACCTTTACCAGAACTTCTAATAGAGTTTTGAAGTGAAAGTGAAAATAACGTTTTTCAACTTATGTATGTATGATTTGCGTACCTACTATTAACGGTTAATAATCCGCCATTATTACACATTAACAATCGAAAAAACACGAATTTTGGAAAAAAAACAAAATCGACTACATTTTTCACTTTCGCGTCATAACTCAACATCGTATATTTGAGATATCTACCGATGAAATCTTCTATCCCCCTTTCTACTGTAGAACATAATACAATTAATTTTATCCAAATTACGTTAGAAGCCTCAAATATAATCTCGTATTTAACCTGATAACAGATTAATGTTACTGGTATTTAATTTTGCTCCATCAAATATTAGAGGCACTTGTCTTAAAGGTGAATACGTAACGTAACATTCTAGAACAGTTTAGACAATGTTAGACCAACGTTCTACTTTTTAAATTTTGCCTCTTCAATCTATGTCATCATCATCATCATCAGCCTGTATTCGTCCACTGCTGGACATAGGTCTCTCCCAATGCACGCCACTGAGCTCGATCTTCAGCTCTTCTCTTCCAACCGCTGCCAGCCACTTTAAGTATGTCGTCGCTCCACCTAGCCACTATGTGCCAGTATTATATTAAGACAGTGTAAAGTTAGTAAATAATTCAAGCTTCATAAACTAATAAGAAACTGAGGTTGTAGATTTAGTATTATTTTCCAAAACTTGTGATTCTTCGAAAGTTAATGTAAAATAATGATGGATTAATTAACCGTTAATAGTTCTTGAACGAGCATGAGTGTAGACAAATCATACATAATTGAAAAACGTGATTTTCCATTTCATTCTAAAACTTCAATAGAAGATCTAGTAAAGTTTCTAACGCTTTATTAGGGCATGAATCTGTGAGTGAGCCATGACTTTTTACTTGATTTTAGACTGACTGGTGACGAGGACTAGTTTCATTAATAAATTATATGAGGGATATGGGAAACAGTAGATCGCGGTCTAACGATACTGATAATAATGTGCGAACTTTAGCAGGTAACGTCTTCGGCCGCACCATCATTTTCCATCATGTCAGATAGTGGTTAATGCTCGCCTATTTACCATAAAAATAAAACAAAAAAGATGATGTACCATATTTTATAACCACGACATGTCATCACGAATGTTACGTTACAATTAACATATAAACACGAGATGTCGTCACGAATGTTACGCTACGTGTGCCGCGATCAACCCCACCTATACAGCTACGTACTCAACAAGACGTCAATGTCACAAAACTTCAGAACCGCCGTTACGTTTTACACAGCCGTATCCCACATAAAACAAATTCCGAAATCGGGCCGCACAATAACAGGAACTCTTTACGGTAATGCCACCGAATAAAACCCCTTTTGTCTTTTATTTACAAAGGAAAAGATAAAGATATGACATCTGAATAAAGGAATCCTGAATGGTCGTGTCAGAATGAATTCCGTTGGAATTCTTGGAGATTACGGGAGGCGATGACTTTTTTTCTCTCGGCCTTTTATGTGTTCGGTGATATCGCTTTATTTAGATACCGGTTTAGCCCTGCAGCTACACTCGAGGTTTCTGTTCTCGACGCGACAGGACGGGTCTAGCGTAGGTATACATATATTATGTGGGTTGAATGCGGCGTGCATAGTTTAGTAACATAAATAAACATAAACGCTTTCACACTCACAGCCCCACACTAAGTTCGATGACTTGTGTCGTGTGTGCCGGAAAAAATCACATCATACATTACACCCAGAACCAGAAGCACAAATATTCCTTGGGAAGGCATTTGTGCTCCGTCATCACAACCACATTCGCAACCAAAACAAGAAAAACAAATTATCCATGGGGAGAAAACTTGTGTTCCCGCCGGGAATCGAACCCGATACCCCTTAGAAGGTGAACGCTCACCCAACTTAGCCAACGAGCAGTAAAATAACAGTTGTTTTGAATTTTTAAACGAAAATGTAAATTGTTAGTAATTTTAAACTGACTTCAGAAAACTGAAAAAGTTTTAAATTTGAGAGATACGCTACATTTTTTTCTTTTTTGAGACATTTAAATAAGAAAATAATGTCATAGGCGCAAATCTATTATAAAAATTTAAAAAAAATTCTTAACTTACATTTAGATCTCAAGCATATTCCTGTAATTAGGTACTTTGTTTCAACCAAATATTTTTTTACATATGGATACATATGAGTATAGTGTGTAGTAGAAAATAAGTAATTTAAAGTGATGTAAATACACATTTCACAAACGACTCAACCATCATAAAAACGAAATTATTTAAAGCAAATCCTTTTGAACGAAACGAGATACAATCAGTACTGATCTGCATAATGCCAGCTCATGCTGGTTACTTTACGAGTATGTTGACTCTAAGTTTTATATCCCTGGCTAGAACTATAGGGCAAAGAACAAATAACTTTGTAGTCAAAATTTCGTTCACGGATTGGACGTTCGCGAATGATATCTGCAGGCAAGACCATCAAGAAATAACCTAAGGATGGCGAAAAAGAATCGGGATGCAGAAGTGGTCGGGGCTGTGATGAGGAATAGCGTTGACAAGAGGATGAGAGAAATAAATTAGAAATAGTACTATGACAACCAACATCCAGAATTCATCTCGAAAGTTATCGAAACGGTCATTGTCACTGGAAAATTTAAACAGCGGCTCCTGTGATACAGGTCACCCCCTTTCCTCAGATATGGTTGAGGGGGACGATGGCTGTTTGCAAGTCATGCTTGTGAATAGGTGTTGCAAGTGAGGACCGGTCCGACTGTTTTGTGGTGAAGGTTTAAAGTTAGTGGTCGTCAGAATTATTATTATCTAAGATGTTAAATATACTCTAACGGACACTAGGTAATAAATGTGGAAGCAAAACGCTTCGTGCGCTCCCTTGGAATATCAACCGTAAACGAATGTCACATGGCTGATTGTCAGACAACCAGACAATCAGCCATGCGACATTCGTTTATGGTGAAAATCGGATGGGGGAATTAGATTATGGTATTCCTGGCACACTCTACGAATTTAATCTCACTTCTGTCTATCATTTCAATTTCAAATAAAACGGCAAACACCAATTACATTATCTAAATCAAATCAATACAACTAAATAAAAATAAAATAGAATCTAACAACGACAATAAAGTGATACAACTTAAATTAATAATATATGTAAAAAAAAGATGATAATTATACAATATCAAATCAGAAGTTCGTCCTGTAATACAAATGTCAAAAAGGATAATCATATTATAAAATAGTCACATTGAGAATAAAAAATAAATAAATTATGTGTCTATACGTTTGACGCAGATGTATATGCGTATAGTCACATATTGATATGAAGAAGAAGATTGGTTTTATACTACTCTGTTGGGTTTGCTCCCGTCGTCAATCACATTAGTAAGCTACTGGTTAAAACTTTTTCAAAATCAAGCTTTTTGAAGGTTGCCATATTGGATTTAGAGTGACGTCACTTTATTTTTCGAGTTATTCTCAACAAGCCCTTACATTTGATACGCATATTGTAGGAGTGCACTTAAAATAACATGTCATTTTGGGTATTCCACCATGTAGGATTACCACCATTAGAATAACGTCTAGGTAACCCTGCATTGTCATCCAAACTAAACCTTAATACAAAATTTCAGCTCAATCGGTGCAATCAGTTCAATGCAAGATTCCACCTGAAGAAACATAGTTACATACATTGTAAATTAAATTAAATCTTGTAAAAAACGTATAACATACTTTTACTATATCTTTACAAAGGATCTAAGTTATTATAAAGTTAATACATTCAACAGTGAACTTTCACAAACAAAAAGCCTCTACAAAAAGTATCACTCAAGTAGTCGTCACTTGGTAAGCTCATGTATCCCAAGCTTTAGTTAGGTTCTCTCTTTCACAGTGACCGCTCGGCTTTAGCACCTTTTTTGTTTGTAAACTACGGGCTTTGTGCTCCACTTTACTTAGACTGTTTTAATTTCCGATAATGTTGAAATAGATAATGTTGTTGTCTTTACATATATCTATCTCTTCTCTACACAGTGTAAAACTAAGCCGTTTTCCGCGTCTGTTTGTCTGTTTATCCACTAACGCCCCCTAAACCACGCAACGAATTCTAATGCGATTTTCACCATCTGATAGACAATATTTTAGGAAAGGTATATAAACAACCATGCCCTGCGGTTTCGCTTGCGAATAACTCGGAAAGTAAAGTGACGTCCCTCTAAATCCAATATGGCGGCCTTCTAATGCACATTTTAAAGAGTTTTTAACAAGTACATAGCTTATTTTTTAAACTTTTTTAATGATAAAGTTTATTTTTTTTAACCGGAAAAAATATGCAATAGGTATATCGATGGAAAATCTTTATTGAATTCACCTTTTGTGTTATTTGATGTGCATTGAATATTTTTAACATTAAAAAAGTATGCATAAATTTTGATAGTGTGGTATTTGTAAACCACTAAGGCTTGTAATTTAATACTATAACTAGTTTTTACCTAAACTAGCCATGCTCCACGGCTTCGCCCGCTATCAAGTTTAAAAGTAGCCCATGTGTTAATCCTAGGTAAAAGCTATGTGCATTCAAAATTTTATTCAAATCCGATCAGCCGTCACAGCGTGACGTGGAAACCACTTTCGGGTTTATAATATTACTATGATAAAACAAAACTATGTTTATACGTGTGTATACACAGATATCTTATATCTCTATATGTTACGGGTGACACACAGTAACTATTTATTTTAAAATTTGTGTTACTTTCTACGCTATTTAAGCCATTACTAAATTTTTTTTTTGCATTGGCTTTGGTTAGATTTATTTAATTATCATTCATACATGTCCAAATTTTGGGCAAATATTTTGTTTGGCAACCCTCCAATCATACCTACATAAAAGTTGCGTTT
The DNA here is from genome assembly GCA_948107665.1 of Lomographa bimaculata. Lineage (NCBI taxonomy): Eukaryota > Metazoa > Arthropoda > Insecta > Lepidoptera > Geometridae > Lomographa > Lomographa bimaculata. Next base: position 3,372,568 of record OX403602.1, on the reverse strand, counting down.
GGCAACTATTTTGCTTTTTTAACATTAAATGTTAAAAAAGCAAAATAGTTGCCAAACGCATTAATTGGCAAACTTTTGAAAAGTTCTATAGTTTTTATTACAGAAGAGGATTATTTTAGATACATGTTTTTATACCGTTAAAAATGTTTTTTGTTGAAACTATTCGATCAAAAAAAGCAATGAGTCCTTTATGTATAAAAACATGTGCGGAAACAAAAATACATAAATAAAATGTGTGGAAGGCCAAATTGGTTAGAGTCATTGTACCAATTTGCAAGGTCCCTACGATAATTTAATCCTCCCTGTCTCCAACCCTCAGTCGTAAATTGTTTCAAAGCTAAAGAAAATTCGTTTGAAAGCTATTCAGCCAGTTCTCGTAAAGTACGATCTTTGTATAGGCACGCACGTAACCTTAGATTCCTTAGCTTGTTTATCGAAGACCTAAAACTCCTCGACATTTGGAGGCGTAGGTAAACGCATAAACTTTCTGCCATACACTTAGGGTAATGTTCACCCTTTTACAATATTGCGTTGGCACTTTGTTCAACTATATCGAGAAATATTTTATACTCTTTTTTTATGGAAGCCTAAAGGGCGGTACCATAAAACTTGTTCGCACTTTCCAGTGAAGGTCAAGAAATAAATCAGGGGTTGGGAATACGGGTCAATATTTTGGGGTAGCTTTTCTGAGAGGAAACAGGGAACTTTATTTCACATTTAAAAGTAAATAAGCTTTGAGGCAGTATTTCCGGATGTTTACTGATATGCTAAATATATTACTAATTCTATTTCTAAGTGATTACACAATTACAGCCAATCAGAGAAAATAAAATTAAAATCTCTAAAAAAAAATATGTAAGGTTACAAACTATTGTTTTTACCCCGCTTAATATGCACGTGGAAACACGCGAGACCAACGAAACAGTGGTAAGAATGGCCCTACCATACCCGCTTAGTCGACTGCTACAACGCCGTTCCCACTTCGTTGACCGCTGCAACAATGTTTCCCGCAAAGTCATTCCTCAAATTCTTGTTATCGTCGCCAACGTTTATAATTGACAATAGTTTATTAGCGCTTTAGTATATAAACGAATGCTAAGTTAAGGATCTTAGAATTTATTGCAATTTTTGTGTTTGGATATACATATAACGTTCATATTGTAGAAAATTATTTTAATTACTTACTTGCAGATAAAGTAACATAAAAAAAACTTGAGAGGTGTCAAGGGACACCCGGATGGAGCAAAGTTCAATTTCCGTCTAGCCCCCTTTCGCAACGCGCGATAAGGAACTTTCATTCCAAAATTAAAAGAAACATGCAAAAAGCAACATCACGCGTCGTTCCCAGGCGGTCACCCATCCAAGTACTGACCGCGCCCGATGTTGCTTAAATTCGGTGATCGGACGAGAACGTGGTATGGCTTACAACTATAGAAAAAGTGTCGTTACAACTTTTGGTCTTAATTTTTTCCGTCTAGTCCCCTTTCGCAACGCGTGATAAGGAACTTTCGTTCCAATAGTATCTAAAATATTAGTACATATTCGATATTTTTTATTATTTACTATAAAATATTGACTATTGACTATCTTCATAAAAAATATCTAATTCCATCTTCGAACAACATCGCAGTAGGCAAGTGGCGCTGCTATCGCAGCTGAATCCTCAAAACGGCGAAAATATTCAAACCTCGATAGAGTTTACATATTTGTGCCATAGAAACGCTGGGACCATGGGGACCAGGTACATTAGAAATTTATAAAGATTTGGCTGGGACACTGAAAGAGTCGACCCGTGACTCTCGCTGTACAACGAGGTTACGCAGCCAGCGTTTTGGGGACACTGCCGACCAATGACTTTTTTTTGTATTAAATAGATAGATAGATAAACTCTTTATTGAACATCATAATTAAGACAAAAAACAAAACAGAAAATAATTATTTACAAAAAAAAAGTCTAACAATAGGCGGTCTTATCGCTAAAAGCGATCTCTTCCAGACGCACTTTGGATAAAGAGGAATTAGGCAATAGAGATGGACGTCGGTGTTTAATAAAACAACACTTTAAAGAGTGTATGAATCTAAAATAATAAATTATTATATACTTAATTATAAGTAATGATAATTGTCAAATAATAAAATAATATATACCTCAACAATGATCTTATATAAATACATATTAATATGATCGTTACACATATAATACATGCATACACTCATACTAAATAATATAAGTACATAAATAATAATACCAATGATATAAATAAAGAATGGATTTTAAACATATTAGGTAAGTAGTATAGTAACATTTGTATATTAATTAATTATAATTAATTTCGCAATGCTATATAGGTATACAAATTATGTATAGAAAATCAGCCATAACATATTGTATACACCTCGTTACAAATATAATGAGAAAAATCACAAATATACGTTATCATTTATACAGGGTTATTTGTAAAATATCAGAAACCTCTTGAGATATCATTTCAACCATAAAAACCAACGTCATTCTTAGAACGATTATTATAAATTCAGCTTTATGGTTATGTAAATAAAATTTAAAACATATTATTTATCTTCTTTGTTAAGTCGCAAGGTGTCAAGTTAAGGGCGTTGGCGTGAAAATCATGAGGTGCGGCGCGGCGATGCCGTTCTTTGAAGTGCCGGGACAGTGTAGTTTAAACAACTTCATATTAATAATAGATTGTATCGAATAGAATATCTTAATTACTATAGAAAATATTAATAATGAACAAGAATGAGGGTCTGAGAGTTTTCTGGTATTTTGATACAAATTACCTTGTGTAGAGTGGGGTGTACAAATTTAATGCTATGTTGTAATCCGTAGGTATTTTTGGCTCAATTTACATCAAATTGAAAACCGCTTATAAATGTATTTTTACCGACTTCTCAAAAAAGGAGGAGTTACTCAAGTCGACTGTATTTTTTAAATTTTTTTTTATTTATGTTACCTCATAACTTCTCTCCACGTGAGCCGATTTCGAATATTTTTCTTAAGTTTGAAAAATGTTGCTTTCTAATTGGTCCCATTTAAATTTGATCGAGATTCTGAGAGACAGTTGTTCTTGAAATATCGTCAATAATGCCTATTTTGTGACGAATAATGCGTACTTTGACGATGTTCTCGTTTACCCGACTTCAAAAGTTAACTCATAACTTCTTTCGTTGTGAGTCGATTTTAATGATTCTTTTTTTATTTGAAAGCTGGTGCTTTTTATGTAGTCCCATTGAAATTTGATCAAGGTCTGATCTCTAATTTATGAGTTATAGTCAATAATTCGTGTTTATACATTAAATTTGATCAAGGTTCCGATGATAAAGCGGTGAAGTCGGTTTTTTTAAGCTTTGCTTGCGTTTAATTATTTAACTGCTTATCATTGTTATTGTACTGTAAAACGGTAACGCGAAAACTCTTTGACTGAAAACAATTTTCAAAACAGCTACTTTCTTGATCCTACATTTTAATTGCAGAACACGAACGTATATTTCCGCTATTACCAAGCACCCTATGATTTATCGAGTGCCGCCACAATGGGGTGAAATCCACCCCACAATGGGGTGGTATAGAAACTAATGATCCACTAAGTACAGCGGAACGGGTTCATTCGGAGAACGGATTGTTGGCTATAGGTTAAATGGATTTACTTAGCATTTGGATATTTATTAACCATTTGCTTGATCTATCTCGTTGTAATTCGCATTCATTTATTTTTAAACTGACTTTTATTTTAGATCGAACTGCCACAATGTTTTGACTTTGTTAGGTATGCGTCTGCCCTCTAAGTAGCCGGTATCGGGTTCAATTCCCTGTGGGAACACAAGCTTCTCTCAAAGGGAAATTAATGTATTTAGTACTGGGTGCGTGATGATGGGTGTGAAAGTTTCAGGCAACCACGACACAAGTCATCAAACTTAGTTTGAGTCTGTAAGAATGAAATCGTTTATGTTTATGTTTGCTAGAACATTATTTATTACTGAAAGCTTAGAAAAGCCTGTTTTAGAAATCTACCGATATGAGTTAATGAAAAAATTTGATAAATATATCCAATCAAGAGAACACCCAATGTAATATGAACTGCCCGTCAAATTAATTGGGTGCCTGTTCTCTTTCTAAGCACGGTATCGGGTTCAATTCCCGGCGGAGCACTAGTTTTCTCTTTCTTTCTTCTTCTTCTTCTTTTATAGTTTTCTACCCAAGTAAAATTTGTGTTTCTGGTTCTAGTTGTGATTGTGTGTGATGTGAATGTTTCCGGCACCCACGACACAAGTCATCGAACTTACCGTGGAGCTATGAGTGTGTTATGGTTTATATATATAAAGTAAGGTATATAAGGGCTCTTCTCCCGTGTAGATACAATACAACTTTATAGTAACTCTTTTCTGATATCATGTACTCGATTCGCGGGCATGGATCATCCAGTTATTTATTATTTAACTCTATATTGCCGAAAAAAGGAATAGAGGGTGGACTCAACGCTAAAAACATTTTCTATCAGTTAAAAAGGGAAGGCTGTTTGCATCAAAAATAAACATAAGATAACATTCCACTTTCATTATGAGAACTGCCAAGGAGTGGAACGTTTTATTTACTATGGTATTTACTGAGCAAGCGTGCTCCGTCTTCGACCGCATCGTTGCTTTCTATCAGGTGAGATTGTGGTCAAACGCTAGCTTAGTCTCAAATAAAAAAATAAATAACGATAAGTGGTAAAATTTGACACTATCAAAAGAATTTATTGGTATGGACAAATAAAACAATACACATACTGTAATAGACGTTACAATACATAAAACATAATTGCTATAATATTATTTAACTCATTGCGATTGATCCGGGGATTCGGCGGATTTATTTAATGAAATAAATTAAATTTTACAATTGGAACACTTTTATTACGATACGAGTTGTATGGGATTTTACGTAATCGTTAGTAATCCATTAGTTACGCTACATTTCGTTTTGTCAGAAAATATCTACCGTATTATTATCAACCAATTATTTTCTTTGGATTTATAATAATTGGTATTGCGACAGTAATATATCGACCAATTATATGTGTCTTTATGGCACTAGTACTATTGGATAGTACCATTGATGGTACTAGTGACACTACTTTACCTTTACATCACTAGAACCATCGGATTAATGGTACTATTGACACTATTTTATACCTTTATATCACTAGTACTATCGGATAGTACCATTAATGGTACTAGTGACACTACTTTAAATCTTTATATCACTAGTACTATCGGATAGTACCATTAATGGTGCTAGTGACACTACTTTAAATCTTTATATCATTAGTACCATCGGATAGTACGATTAATGGTCTATATTGCAATATTGTATTGCTGTCTGGGGTAGTGCAAATAAAACACATTTTATAATTATTGAAAGAGCCCAGCGAGCACTTCTTAAAGTAATATTAAAGAAACCTTTCCGGTTTCTGACAAATGACTTATATCAAGAATTCAAAGTTTTACGAGTACGTCAACTATTTATTCTCAACGCTACGGTCAGAACTCACAAAAAAATTCTAAATAGACCGGATAGAGCAGAAATACTTTCAAGGCGTGTTTTTCGCCTCCCACTCCCACAGGCCACTTCACTTCTTTCCCAAAGAAGCACAAACTAGGCTCACACAAATATATATAACAAAGTTTGCAATAAGTGCGATATCAAGGATGCTTCTGTATCTGCATGTAAAAAAATTGTAAAAAAGTGGCTATTAACTTTAAATTACGAAGAAACTGAGAACTTTATTTGACACAATCACACACATCTCACGAACATAACACACATGCAAATCTCAAACATACACACACACAACTCACAAACATACACACACAAATACATTCATAAACACACACACACACACACCTAAACTAACAACTAAAATTTTACGTTACTTGGTATAGAATTGTACTTACACGTAATTAGACAGTGGTACACAACTATAAATCTCTGTGTTTTGTAATACGTACTCTGAATCCTAAGACACAGGTCTCGGCCTAGTTTGGGACTCATTGGAAAATAATATACATGTAAATAAATATTTTATCTGTTAACATGTATCTGAACCACATGCTGCACCTTTTTTAAGGAAATAAACAAACATTATAGTGACAGTAGGTTAATATTAATGTAATTCTTGTATATTAGTGTATAAGATTAAGACAGATGAACATAACACATAGCATATGTTCCAGCTTATCTACTTGTAGAGATACCGAGGACGAAAGCTAGTAAAGCCTTATTTATCCTGTAAAAGGATCTTATACTGTTCACACGTAAATTGGGCCTGTAACAAAGCTCTGGAACAGGCTCGAGCTCGCGCGAAAAGGTTTTCCTATAGAAGTTGTCCTTATAATGATTTCGTGGACACATGGGCAAGGAATGCTTTGAATATGTAACACAAACATAGACAATACAATTAGAAAATAATAGAAAGAATTGAAAAATATATTTTTTTGCATTCAAAACAATCATATGGTACATAAAACAAAATAGATGCCTATGAAATAATTGGCAATTGGAATATGTACAGCGTTAAGACTGCACAACATAAGGGTTTGTGCAGGGCTGGTAACCAGCAAATCCCATTCATCGAACTCAGGTGTTACTCAAAACCAATGTAATGGTAGTCCTTTAACAATATTGCTGTTATTCGCATATGTTATACAGAAATAGAATTCACTAAAAACCCAATAGGGTCGCGCTAGCAGTCACTATCTTGCCCCGGCGGTAGGCCCGGGTGCAAACCGGGCCACTGCGCCTATAAGGGGTGACCTTGCTTGCCAACGCCACCCCCCAGAAGTGAGGGCCGTGAAAGCCGATGGCGAACCCCTAGCTCTCCGGCAGGGTTAAATGTGCAACACACCCCAAGCGGGACATCAGTGCAGGCCTTACCGCCCCCAGTTAGGAAAAGAACAAGGAAGTCATGCCACCGTGGCCTAGGGCTGTTCTCCAGACTACCTCGCGTGTGACCTCGCGGCGTTTCAATAATTGAAATAGTCAATAATGGTGTTAAAGAAATTACGCTGTTCCACTCCTGTGTGATAGAATTGTTTTGCGTCCGCCAGCAGCAGGGGCAGCACACCATTTCCATTCAACCGCCAAGCAGTAGTCTGCAAAAATTACTGTATTTCTGACTGAAGAAAAACTTTTTAGTTAAATCAATCAATCAAATTTTTCTTCTCTTTTTTTGAAGTCGGTTGAAAAGTGGTCGAAAATTTATGAAATTTTCGGGTATCTCTGTTTATTCTTTTGATTTAATTTATAGATTGGCTTTTTTATTACTTTTTAAGACTGAAAGGTCAAAACCATGCTAGGATTTGAAACCGCGACCATCTGATCGGTGATCGGCAGCGCTATTACGTATCTTTGTTGCACGCGGTTTCTATTTGAATTAAGCAGAAATGAACCTTATTTCTTAGGAGTTTTGCCAATTTCGTATTGAAACCGTTTGCAACAGAGATAGATAATAGGGGGTCTGGTCTTCCGCTGCGCTATCATCGCTTTGAAAGTATATGCATTTGAGTAACTTTAATGTTTTCTTCTTTACAGATATGGCCGTAGTCTTCCAAAATCTTTGAAACTAGGTAAGAGCTCTTAGTTGTATTCTCTAAGTTGTCTTGGGTGGTTCAGCACTTTGTCCAACCGTCAGGCCGTCCACGCGTCCGTCCGTCCGTCAGCGACTTTTAACGTCGAGTCTTTTCAGCACGATTGGGGACTTGAGAGTTTGTAGTAAACTAGCTTCGGACAGCTAATTTGTCCAAAACTAGTTGACTACAAAGTAAGTCGAAAAATTGTTTTGAGCCGAATATAAAATGATATGAAAAATAGAAAATTAACTTGTAATTTTATATCCTGTACTTAAATAACAAATTTTAATATAAAAATCAAACAATTAATATAAATAAAACAAGCTCAAGTCAAGAACTCAAGGTCTTGCTCGGGGCGAACTACTAATATACTTAATAAATATGAAAGTATAAAATAAGTTTTTTTTTTTAAATTTATTATCCACAAACTGTAGTGTCGTGGTTGGAATAGTGTGTAGACCATTCAAATTCCAAATTTTTTGATTTAAGATCGCTGGCACAGTTTGTTAAATCACGCTACCGTAAATAAAAGTAAGTAATATCATCTTTATCTCACATTTTTTAATGCTTAACTATAATTTATAAGGTTTTATTTAACATCAGGTGAGATGGTGGTAAAAAGTTAGCCTATCATTTAAAAAAAAACTTGTAATTTTTGTATGTATGTTGGAGTTCAATATTGCAACTGAATTTTAAGCAATCTTCAACCTAGTGACTTGCTCCTTTCAAACATAAGCTAAACAAACTTCATTCAAACACGAAAACAATTCAAAATGGGAACCACATGGGAAGGACCAGCTCTCAAATAAAAATAGAATCATCAAAATTGGCTCACCTGTAAAAAAGTTCTGAGGTAACACATAAAAAAATGCAATCGAACTGAGATCCTCCTCGTTTTTTAGAAGTCGGTTAAAAACTTTGATATTATTTGAGTATAAATATAGTTTGGATTTAGTGTAGATATTTATTCACCGAACGCATGGACCGTGTGTATCGAACAATACATTTCTCCGCGGCATGTTTATCCCTGCTATGAAACACCGCTATTCGACGACACGACCGAATTACGTTTTCTTCATTTGATGTTTTATTTCCGATGGATTCGGTGGAGGCAGTATGGGTCTACTATAGTCCTGATGTAATATTTGATGCGCCGTGGGTGCTGGGTTCGATTCCTGGCAGCACAATTTTTCCATCTCAAGGGACATTTGTGTTTCTGGTTCTGGGTGTGATTGTGTGTGTGATATGTAATGTGTGAATGTGTTTCAGGCACCCACGATACAAGTTATTGAAATTAGTGTGGGGCTGTGAATTCGATTGCGTTAGTGTTTGTGTTTTTGTGTGTGTGTGATGGCGTAGAGAGCAAAACAAAGATCTGCTACAACGAATGGGATAAGGCCTGAGTTTATCCAAACCGTTAGTTAAACAAGGTAACGAACGGTTCGCCGCTATTCCCCGGCTAAATCTTGTCTGTTTTATTCAGAGAACGTTTTTACAATACAATATAATACAAAAACTCTTTATTGTAAAACCAGTTCACAAAGGTGTATGAATAAACATTTTTTGAGGAATAATAGATTATTAAAGGCACTTCTTCCAGATTTCTTTTTAATCCATACGCTTTACGCATTACACTAAGTTCGATGACTTGTGTCGTGGGTGCCGGAAACATTCACATCACACACACAATTACAACCAGAACCAGAAACACAAATTTTCCTTGGGGAGAAAACTTGTGTTCCTGCCCGATACCCCCTGCTTAGAAGGCAAACGCTCAGCCAACTAAGCCAACGGGCAGTTCAAGTGCTATGAAAATAATTTTATAATAAACACATTTTCTGTAGTTTTTTAGACAAAGCTTATTTTCTGTATTTACCCTTACTTCCTTCACTTGTGAGGGTTGTATCTTCCCTGATTATTGTAACACTTGTCTTACACGCTTTGTGAAGCTATTTGGCACGTTGATAGCGGAAACACATGACATGGATACAGGAAAACATTTTCTATAAAACAATAGTGATCAGAGATAGAGAAATGAGAAAAAATGTGTCTACTCTTCAGAAATAATACTTTCATATTACCTACATAAAACCTGGAAAAAGGATATTATTAACTTTTTTTAAAATAGAAGATAGGCAAACGTTTGACCTCTATATCACCTGACGGTAAGAGACAATGCGATGAAGCACGTTTGACACTAAGACTCCCATTATGTATTTATCTCTGATAGGCTAGCAACAATCTTATCTGATGGGTAATTTATGCGTATATTATCATTATTCATAATTTTGATAGTCCTAATTTTTATGTGCCATAACCACCGATCACGGAAACTAAAGCCATAACCATGTTAGTTTATTTATTATTTTGCACAATTTAGCTGCATATGTAAGACTTAAAACATATTGTTATAAATGAACTAATATTTTGCGAGACTAAGGGCCTTGATATACAAAGCATCCGAGGCGCAAGTACAGCGCGCTGCGCTTTATATATTTTGTTCTGCTGTCAATGAAAAAAGACGTATCTGTCATTTTTGTCAAAATTGAGTTACTGACCGTTCAACAACCTTACAATTAACCAGAATCCTACATCTACTGGCGGACGAACACAACAAAGGCCACCGCACCGTCGTCGGTGTCTTCTTAGACATCGAAAAAGCATTCGACCGCGTGTGGCACGAGGGACTTATCTACAAGCTACTACAGACGTCGGTCCATTCGAAACTTATCCAAACAATAACATAATTTCTAAGAGGTTGGCGGTTCTTTGTGGCGGTAGAAGACGCTGCCTCAGACTACCGCCAGATTGCGGCCGGAGTCCCACAGGGAAGCTGCCTGTCGCCGGCGCTCTACGCGCTCTACACCAATGACATCCCGCTCCTGGAAGAAAACCACCTACCTAACCGAAGGTAGAGCTCGCGTTGTTCGCCGACGACAGCGCCTATTTCGCCTCATCTCGCCACGCGGCGGTTGCTACCCTCCAAGTTCAGAAACTTCTGGACATATTACCAAAATGGTTGGACAAGTGGAGGATGGCAGTAAACCCCGGGAAGACAGTGGCCATACTAACTGGAGCCCAAAGAAGACTTCCAGATCCACTAAAACTAAGGGGACATGAAGTAAAATGGGAACCAACGATACGTTACCTGGGTGTATACATCGACAGAACGATCAGCATGCGCCCACACGTAGACCATGTCATTCGCCAAACAAAAACCGCAAGAGCAATGCTCCGTCCAGTTCTTAGATCCAAACTACCTCTCAAAACAAAAGTAGGAATCTACAACACATACATACGCTCACGTCTAACATATGCAGCGCCTGCGTGGTATGCGCTGTGTCCAGAATACCAAAGAAAACGACTACAAGCCCAACAAAACCTAACTCTACGCACATGCACAGGAGCAGGCAGATATGTGCGAAATGAAGTCATCGCAAGAGACCTCAAAATCCAGAGCATCGAGCAATTCGTGGAAAGGCTAGCGCGAAGGATGTATGACCGTGCTGACAACGGCAGACACGTGCACCTCCAGAACATCGCTCCGCTTCATACACGCCCCCCGGAAGTACGAACTAAGAAAGCCCTACCCTGTGATATACTTATATACTTATATCAACCACATCAAAGCTAGTGCCACGACCAAACCCTACCAATCCTACTTAGGTAGCAAGACCCATCCAACTATCCCAGTGGTTTCAACCCCATAAAATAGACCACAGCAGGGTAACCGCAGCCAAAAAGGGTCCCACCAACGCCAGGGACAAAGCGCGAGACCTGCTCCAAGTTACCCGGGGGCAGTAGCCCTAGAGAGTTAAGAATCCACTACAAAGTTAAAAAATGGTAAGAGAAATTTACGTCTATATATAATAAATCGGGTATATTTTTAACCATCACTTTATCAGTTTACGTTGTAACTCCATATTTCCTGTGAAATTACGAGTAAATTTTCGCCGCCATGTTTTTAATATAATTCATTTTGCGGGTAGCACAATAATCCGAGTTCGCGCCTCGGTGAACTCCTGACCTACATCTACTTAAAAACAACTGCGGAATAAAAACTAGGAGAGTTTGAATTGCATTGCAGTGTTTCGAGATGGAATATACACTAGCTGTATAATGCAGCTTTGCCTGCACTAATCAACGTAGAAAGTAGTCCGATTCCAAATTTCAAACAAACCTTTTAGCTTTCACAGAAAAAAATCACAATGCTCGCACTCTAATTTGAAATAGTGTATTCCTCAAATTAGCAACATTTATAAATGTACTCGATTCTACTGATTACACCGTAAGGGCGTATACAATATAATACAATAAATGTATTCCTTATTGCCCACCAAATAAAAGTATAATTGTAAAACTTAAAATTATACAGTGACTTTTATGAGGTATTTCAATGGGCGGTCTTATCGCTATATTTATTTATTTATAACAAAAAATTGCCTACTGCACTTACAGTCGCGACCAAAGCGTGCAGCAAGCCAGCAACAATTGGAGCTCGAATACAAAATAGTAACTATTAACTTACTAAAAAATTTTACACATTCATTATAAAATACTTTAGGCTTACAACAAAACACGTCTAACTCTGATTCTTGGGCAAGCAGGGCGTTGAGCAAAGAAATAGCTTGGGACGTCGGAGCGAACTTCGAGGTAAGCGTGCGGACGTTCGGACGCGCAAACAGACGGCGCACACAGCACGTGCGCGAACCCCGAGCGCAGTCAGGTACCATCAGCGACCACCGAGAAAGCGCGCTGGAATTATCGATACGCCCGTTAAGAAGTTGATAAAAGTGCATTTGTTAATGCACACTTGCGTCTTAATATTAGCGTATCGATACCTACCATCCCGGAAACAAACAAAGAAGGATATAAAAATGGATAATATCCATGTAGTCTTTTGTAAAGATAACGAGCAAACTTACGTTGTACGCGTTCTAACATAATAGTGTAAGTTCTATCATGTGGATCCCAAATAATTGAATTATATTCCAGCTTACTGCGTACATAGGTATAAAATAAGAGTATAATAGCGTTTCGATCCTGAAATCTAGCAGCTTGTTGCATTATAAAACCAAGCGATTTAAAAGCTCGGTTGCAAATATCTATAATGTGCTTATTAAACGTCAGTTCCGCATCCAATGTAACTCCCAGGTCACGAATTTCTGGTAAACGCTCCAGACTGACGCCAGACATGTGGTAATCATAAAGATATTAATATAATGTCGAAAATTCGGCGGTTACGCAATATCACGCGTGTCGCACTTCGATTTATATTTTTTTTCTAATTACAAGAGCTAAGGGTTAGAACAAGAATAAGGTCTGAGATCTTTCTGGTATTTTACAAATAACCCTGTATATTAACGTAGTCGAATGCAACATAGCATACTATGAGATGAGGTCGCGTTAAAATACTATATTCGCAAAAAACCTAGTTGAGCCGCTTCTTAATTTCAAAAACCGTTCCGTTTCCCAGTTTAAGGTACATTATCTAAAAAATGAAGCGAAATTCTCATTACGTATTCATGAAGTTTAGTATTTTCGCGGCTCGGTTAAGTGGGGTGGGTGAATTTTTTTGCCCAAAAGTGAGGCCCCGACCTTACTTAAAATGTAGGTAAAGTCCGAGGGATAGAGAACTTTTTAAAGTTTTTACGTGCGCCGTTTTTGGCTGATGTTAACATGTAAGGTACGCGGCTTAACGAATTGCTAGAATTTATAAGCGTTTATAATATTTTTCCGGTATTACAACTGTAGCATTAGTCATGCTAGTAAGAACAGAAGTAGTAAATTTGAGGCGTGGATTGTATCCGACTGTCAACGACTAAAATAATTGAGATGTTACGAGTACAATTTATTGGCTGTAATTTTGCGAATCTGGCAACATTCATGAGTGCATTTCACAGTCACATCAACTTTCATGAGTGCCATTTTGGGGCCCATGTGAATAGACGATTTTGATTTTGATTTGAGAAACATAATGAAGTGGTTACTTCAAACACATTTAGTCTATGCCAGATTCTAGAGACAAGCTATTTTACAAGCTTTTATTTAGTTTCACCTGTCCCAGTGTCTGATGTAATCAAATATTTCAAGTTCAATTTGACCCACTTTCTGGTTTCCGTACTGAAGGTACCGTCAAGCTAGTGGCAGTAAGTTGACCACATTTCTCAGAGAGAGGATTTAATAACCGTTGCGGGAAATAAATAACGTATTCCCAATAATTGAAACGCAGGTGAAGCTTAAAAAACCGACATCACCGCTTTATCTTCGGAACTCTTGATCAGATGAAAAGAAAGAGTCATGAAAATCGGTCCACCTAGAAAAAAGTTCGGAGGTAACAAAAAAAACTAAATAAATTAAAGTTAGTGCGCACTGCAAAAAGAGGCTATTTCAAAAATTCTCCGCAGTCGATAGTGTCAAAAATCCTAATTTTCATGGTATTAATTATAACACATTACCTATCATTAATATATTATATTAATATATATTAATAACTAGCTGTACCCGCGGCGTTGCACGCGTGTTCTGACTTATTGAACTCCTTTAAAACGGTTTACACCTTCGGATAACCATAATCAATTAATTAATTGTTAGGGCGATATCCGATGCTACACCTAGCCGCCCAATGCGATCTCTCCTACTTTATAGGATAGATTTGGATGATGAGTTCATGGATATGAAAATATGCTCTCAAGGATATCTGCCACATTGTTGCTTTAAGACATAAATAAATCTAGTAGTAAACTACGTCACACTGTACTGTAGTTACCAGACGATAAAAAATGTAAAAAAATGTAAAATTGTTGAGAACATTTTCGAAACCTTGGAAAGGTTTTATCAGATTTTGCTTGTCTGAGTTAAAAATATCTAGAAAGCGACTTAAAAAGCGTCGTCTTTCTTTTTATAGCTGCTTAAAAAAACGCTGAGTTTGTTCATGTATTGTAAAATCTAAAATTGTTTCGTAGGTATAAAAAGTGGTAAAATAGATCCTGAATTAAATATAAACTTAACAAGTGGCCAAAATCAACATTTTGAAAATAACTTTAATAAATGTTCTTATGTTTAATAGATGTTACAAATGTTGTGCCGTTTGGTGATGTCACGGGACACTGAGACAGCTCGTTGCCTTGTAGGTAACTTAGGTCTTTGCTGTATAGATGTATATAGTTTTAGGAAATATTATAAGCAATTAGCCCGTAGATGAACCAAAATAATTAAAGCGTAAGCAGAGCTTATAAAAACCGACTTTACCTCTATATCTTCGAAACTCTTGATCAGATGAATTTAATATATTGATGATAACATCAAAAACTAATGGTCAGATCTTGTTTAGATTTAAATGAGACCACATGGTAACCACCAGCTTTCACATAAAAGAGAATGAACAAAATCGGTTCACCAATAAATAAGCTATAAAGTAACACACATAAAAAAATGAATTGGGAACCTCCTCCGTTTTTTTTATGTCGGTTATATATAGATGTTAGTTTGCCATTGAATAAAATGTAAGAATGCTTTATCAGTGTATCCTAATCATTATACAAGTGTTCGTATCAGTACACGTCAGACAACATATGTTCTCTTCGTGTATGTTTACTTTACAAGTTAGAACAGATGCTTGTTGGCATTACTCGGGAACATGTTTGTATTGTGTGGATTGAAGTTTAGTCAGATTAGGATAAGTAATGGTAATATTATGATTTGGGATAAACGTGTTGATACACAATATGTAATAGAAAGGTGTTGCAATAAGCATGTATGAAGTCTTTTTTTTTTTTTTGTGACGGGCTAGTGTTTGACCACTATCTCACCTGATGGTAAGTGACGATGCGATCGAAGCTGGTAAACACACTAGAGGTAATATGAGTATAAGTATATATATATATATATATATATATAGTAGTATGAGTCTAACAGGAATTTTTGAATCCGCGGCAGCAGCATCAGTATTTGTTTGCATTTTGGAGAGTGTGCGCAGGAATTACATGAGTTAATTCCACCATGCCCATTTTACCATCTAACAACCAGACAAACTGTCAAACGTCATCCATTTATGGTTGACATACCTCCAGTTCGTTCGAAGCGTTTTGCTTCTACGTTCATCATTCGTACAGCGAAGGAGTGGAATTCATTGCCTGCGTCATTGTTCCCCGAGGGGTATAATCTGGGAGTCTTCAAGTCAAGAGTGAATAGGTATCTTCTAGGCAAACATGTTACATCTTCGGCCGCATCGTCACTTTCCATCAGGTGAGATAGTAGTCAAATGCTTGCCTATTATGCATAAAAAAAAAGTGTTATGATGAATTATAGTTTCTTAAAAAATATGTAATTTGCAACCCTATTTCATCAGGTACCGATCTACACCACATAGTCTTTGGACCTAGACGTCTGACAGTGGTAGCCATAACAAAGTCCAAGGTCACGCGCCACGGATTTAACCGTAGGGTTGCCAAAAATATTTGAAAAATGAAATTTTGAATTTTTATATGGAACAAACTATCTTCGATTTTTACTTTCGTTCTCTGGCAAACAATTCCCGGCGCGATACACATACACATCACCAAGTACACCTTTACTATCTTTACTTTTACATCTTACTATACCGTTTTATTACCTTCTTCTTAAAACATGCTTTTTTATGATTGAAAGGCAAGCATTTTACCACTATCTCAAAGAGAAGATGCAGCCGAAGAGATATCACCTATTTACTTTAGACTTGAAGACACTTAGATTGTACCGTTCGGGAGAAAAAAGACGCATGCAAGGAGTTCCAATCCTTCGCCATACGGATGATAAACTTAAAAGCGAAACGCTTCGAGCAAACTGAACGTATTTCAACCATAAATAGATGTCATTTGACAGTTTTTCTTGTTTATAGTTGGTAAAACGGACAAAGTTAAAGTTAAGTTACGGGTTAAGTCATGTGATTTGAGACATTCATTAGTGTTATAAATATTTCAGATTTCATTTAACCCTATATCTCAAGGTTAGCTGATGGAGTAGGAGTGTTCATGAGCGGAGAATGCGTCTCGGCAAACATTCACAAGGGCGTCCTCAAGCTAGCTGGAGTGACAACGTACGTAAAGTGGTAAAATGCTTGCTTATTCAGCATAAAAAAAAGGGTTTTCTCGTCAATAACAGCTTTGTAGGCATTATTATTGAATGTATAATGCATTCAAAGTGGATCTCTTCATGTACCATTAACTATACTGCATTTTTGTATTGAAGGGATAGGCGAGCTTAGTTGATGCTTTTAACTGGGCAGTAAAAGATATAGCTACCGATGTACTAAACATGAAATATATATATAGAAAAGTGATTTTTTATGCCCCATAGACAAGCATTTGACCACAATCTCGAAAGTGACGAAAGTGGTGGGGGTAAACATTGTTTCGGGTAGAGAGCAATAATACAAAAGTTTAAATTTTATCGTGGGTCTTTACGACACATGCTGTTTTTTAGTTAATAATTCTAAGATAGTGCGAAGGAATATGGACTATGTATGAGATTTAAATATAAGTTGGGTATTACTTGGTTTTTTCGGTATGTATTTTTATAACTATAGAATTACCCCTATCTTATTTAAATGCTTTTAATAAGTTTTTTTATACATAGAAGTGATTAAAATGCATAGGTGCATAAGTGATAAAAATGATGTAAAACATTGCGTAGCTTTAAAACGTATGAATACTTTTTTATATATTACTAGCTGCGCCCCGCGGTTTCACCCGCGTTGATAATGATGAAAAGTGATGATGATGATGATGATGAAAAATAGATGTTGGCCGATTCTCATAGATACCGGATAAGCTAAAAAATTTCATCAAAATCGGTCAAGCCGTTTCGGAGGAGTATGGCAACGAAAACTGTGACACGAGAATTTTATATATTAGAAGTTTTTCGTCAATAAGACATATTATGCGATAAGAACTTTGTCACAGTTTTATTATAAGTATTGAAAATGTAAGTGAGAATGGTTGCTAACCAACTTAAGATCCTCAATAGTTTTAAAAAATGAAAAATAGTAAAAGAATACAAAAGATGATGTTCAAATATCTTGTGGTGTACGGTAGTAATATGTATGATTATGTTAGAGGGTATTTATACATAATAGTCAGTTGTGTTGCAGTCTCGATCTTTTATTGCTTGTCCGCATCGTATTTTCCCAAATATCCAACTCACTTATTCAATAATTCCACTCAACACAGTTTGAAGAATTTATTTTTCACAATATGGCCTCGGTCGCCATATTTAATTTTGATTACAGTCATGATCAAGATTAAGAGAAATCGATTGACGTAAGAATCATCCAAAAGTCCACTCGTTTCGGATCTATACAGCGCGAAAAATGGACTTACGTACATATACTAACAAGCAAATACTAGCACATACTACTCTCCTTAGCGTCAAGCAGTTGGTTAATTCACACTGCATACCCAACGTCAGCGTTAGTGCTCCCATTTAGAATTAAAACTATGAAAAAATTGCGAACCTTATGAATGAAATATTCCTATTAGATACGAGTGTGTGTAAAATGAGTGATAAGCTGAAAACTGTTCCTAATTAACTCGAGTAACATTTAACACGAAAGCTGGCTTCCTCCAGCGACTAAGCCCCACAAACGCGGCACAGCATTTACCCTCCTCGTCTGTCGGCAGTCCGCAGTGTCCGCAATCATGCATTTTTAAAACTAGAGCAGATGATTCCTTTGCACAGGATTAAACCAGTTTTACCGTCATAGCATAGTAAAATAATAGTTAACTCCGAATAATAAAACTATTCCTTTTGTAGTAGATAGTAATGTAGAGATATGTGGAAGAACGGAGCTTCATCGGAGCAAACGTAATTAGGTCATCACATATTAGTTAATGAGTCTGTAGAATTAAGAAGCAAATTGCACAAGCGCTTTATGGCGACTACATAATATAGATATACCTAGGTCTTGGCGAGCATGTCCCATCTTCGACCGCATTGTCAATTTGTTTCAGGTGAGATAGTGGTCAAATGCTTGCCTATCCAGCATAAAAAAAGAAAGGTAGATATAATTCCTGTACAAGTCATTTAAGAGTTTAAAAAATATACGAAAAAATGCACCGCCTACTTCTTGCCAGGTTCTTCTCAAAATGGCTGTAATTTTGCGAATCTGGCAGTAAACTTTCATGAGTTCTCTGTGGGGCCCTAGTGAATAAACGAATTTGAATTTGAAGGTGTAGTAAAAGTGAGTTGAATTTTTTAACTTGCTCTACACTTTATTTCGAAGACTTGTATCGTGGGTGCCGGAAACATACACCATAAACACAACTAATCCCAGAAAAAGGGACACAAGTTTCCCTTTCTTGAGGTGAAAACTTGAGATTTTATTGTTTAGAAAGCTTGCCAGCGGGCAATTTACTCAGTAAAAAGTCGAAAGTTTATGTGAGTATGTATTGAGGTAAGTATTTCTGAGACGTCTGAACAGATTTGGGTGAAATTTAGTAAGTAGAAATTCTAGGCTCTGGAAATGACAGCGTTGATTCTATAAGCACACGTAGGCAAAACCACACCATATAACTAAAAATATCCGGATGATCCGGTTTTTAGTTTTTGGTAGAATGTGTTTGAATTTGTAGCCTCAGAAAGCTCCATCTAGTGTCGAGTAGAAACAGTTTTTTACATCGGTCATGGCGTAATAGATGGCGCTGATAGATTCTTAAACCCGGTTTTTCAAATGCAGTTTGGGAACCGAGCATTTCTCGGACCTGGAACGTTGATAAAAACCCTAATCTGTAACTTTCATAAAAATCGTTGGAGCCGTTTCCGAGATCCCGATAACATATATATATATACAAGAATTGCTCGCTGCCGGAAACATTCATATCGCATACAAAATGACACCTTAAACCAGAAACACAAATATCCTTTGAGGAGAAAACTTGTGGTTCCACCGGTAATCGAACCCGATTCCTGTTGCTCACAAGGCAAACGCGCAACTAAGTCAACGGGCAGCTCGTTTCATTATGATATTAGCAAAGTGCAATAAAATGCACGTTGCAAAGTCCTTTACTCTCTCTGATCTCGCATAAATACGTCTCACACGAGCTGGCTAGTAGCATTCCGACGCCTTTGTTCGACCATTCGCTGCAACGATCTTTCATTAAAGGTAAACGTTTCAATAAACATCGTAGAGTTCAAATGATTTTGTTTGAAAGAACTCTTTGAATTGTAGTTGCCTGACCGTAGTGAAACCCTGTGTTGAATCGTATCGATTTAACCAAAGAAAATTCAAAGACTTAAAACATTTCCTCATATAGTAGCTTACGTACTTCTTAGTATTTACTTGTTGCTTTGTGGATCAGTAGATATGTCCTGGTGATATAAGCTCCAGATTTCAATAATGACTGTCTTTCAAAAATAAAAAATGACGAAGCTGGTCCCCAAAATAGGGATGGGGCAGATGCTACTGCCTGATAATATTATTAATTTACCGAAAAGTGTTTATGACTTTGCTACATTTTAATTTTAAATTTAAAACCGTAAGCGCTTTCACACTCACAACGACACACTAAGTTTGACGCTTTGTCTCGGTATTTTCGACATCAGAAACACAATTTTTCCTTGGGGAAAAAACTTGTGTACCCGCCGAGAATCGAACCCGATACCCCTGCTTAGAAGGCGAACGCTCACCCATCAAAGCCAACGGGCTGTTCAATGATCTGCGTGTCTAATCTCTATAATCGTTATAATCTAATTGTAATTATATCAGTAAACTGATTAGAATTGATTATTTTATGCAAGTTATCAGCTAAACCACACTGTGAGCGCTGATACTGAAATATTTATTGCTTATAATACTTTTAAGGGTTCCGTACCCAAAGGGTAAAAACAGGACCTTATTACTGAGACTTCGCTATCCGTCTGTCCGTCCGTCTGTCACCAGGCTGTATCTCAAGAACGGTGATAGGTAGACAGTTGAAATTTTCACAGATGATGAATTTCTTTTGCCGCTATAACAACAAATACTAAAAATAAAATAAAATAAATATTTAAGGGGGGCTCCCATACAACAAATTTGATTTTTTATAGATAATGGTACGGAACCCTTCGTCGCGACTCGCACTTGGCTGGTTTTATTTATTATTTGTTTCGAACAACAAAATAAAATACAAACAACTAGGGTGGAAACGACATGCCGATATTAATCGAAACCACGGTTTGATATCGAAAAACTTTTGCTACACAACTTTTTGAAATTCATGAATAACTTTTGAATGTCATAGCAAGCGTCAGTTGGTAGATAAAAAGCATTTTATTTTTATTTAAATCTAACGAACGCTTTTTGGTTTTAAATTCCCATTCTACGTTTAATTCCGTTTGGATAGATACCCAAAAGGATTACTGGAGGCGGCAAGAAGCAGTTAGAAAAATCTTTGAACATTTAACTAAAAGAGAAAGATTTTTTTGCTGGATAGGTTAGCGTTTGCGTAGGCCACTATCTCACCTGATGGAAAGTGAAGATGCGGCCGAAGATGTAACATGCTTGCCTAGAAGATACATATTCAATCTAGACTTAAAGGTAGGTAATTTCTGTCACAGAACAAGCTCTTTTTTTATAGGAAATATGTTTTTTATTATTATTATAATAATATATTAATACATTGCCGGTAAAGAAATATCATCAAACTTCACATATTTTCATATCAAAATAAATGTTTGGCACCGCGGCCATTTTAACGTTCTTTCTGTGAGGTTCACGATCTGCCATAAAGTTGACCAATGCGTATCGCCATTTTTAATATCACGTGCATTATCTTCATTGAAATAGCTTTTAAAAAGCATTTACTTAAGAAAATATGGTTATGTGTAATTCTATAGTTATAAAGATAAAAAAATACTTGACCTACATTTGAATCTCATGCTTCCCTATTCTTTAAGTACTTAAATGATTAGATAAAGAAACGAAGTCTTAAGAATGAAGTACCATGAATAAGAAAGCTATTTATTATAAATAATAGGATGCAGATACAGTTTAGTAGTACTGTAAACTTTGGTGACAGATTTTTATTTGAAGGTAGTAAACTACTGCGTTACATACTTTGAAAATTGAAAATGATTTATTTCTGTTATACCACGATACCGCTAATACGTTGGCTCAACGTATTAGCATTTAATTCAAAGAGGCAATGCCGCCATCATGATGGGAACGCTACCCACTGGTAGTGGGCTTGAGAAATTGAGTTACCTATAGCACGATGTTTTGTAGGTAATTTAGTTCTTTGCTGTATATAGTTTTAGTTTAGTTTTAGGAAATATAGGCAATTGGCCCGTAGATAGTACAGTAAAGAGGTTAGATATCTGAAGTATTTTATATTTATAGATTTAAAAAAAAATACATACTCACAGCCCACGCTAAGTTCGATGACTTGTGCGTTGGTGCCGGAAATATTCACATCACACACACAATCACAACCAGAACCAGAAACACAAAATTATCTTGTGGAGAAAACTTGTGTTCCCACCGGGAATCGAACTGGAATACCCGCTGATTAGAAGACGAAGCCAAGTAAGCAGACGGCAGTTCAAAGCAATCAATTCAAATATAAAATTCAAAACTTTACTCCATCCTTCTCTAGAGCATGTACGTTACATGCCAATAGTTCTACTTTAAGTTCTCCACTTAGTATGTAAGCCTCGAGGTACTCGCGATGTTGGCAGCTCTGTAAAACTTTATTGTTCAGAGAAGTTTTTGTTTTTTGAACTATCACGCTGGCACCACTGCCTCCAACTGCAATAGCTACGTGGGGAGTATGAATAAGTACTTTTTGCTCTTTTGTTTGGTAATGGTTTGAAGAAGAGAAAGAGTTCGTTCTGTTTGTTATTAAGTAGAACACAGACTACTTATACATAATTTAGGTATATTATATCTATATACTATCAAAGACTTGAATGAAAACGGACGTAACCTCATCCAACCATGGGTGAAGCATGCAAATGTCCATGTGCTCGTGCATCTTGCTGCAAACTGTCACAGATACTAATTTACTATGTATAATGGAGCCGCCGCATTATTGTCTGACCTTTGGTGTATCTATGTGCGTGTAGTTCGCGTTGTGGCAAGTTAAATTTGTAGGACCTAGGGTGCTCCACCCGTTATGGATGCGGCAATGTGTCAGTATTTTTATACGTCCGTATATACAGTTAAACAAAGTAGTTTAAGTTACACCATAACTCAAGAACGGCTGGACTGTATTTTATAATCTTTGATTTATTGGATTTGTCTCCGCCTCGAACCGCAGTATAACTGACGATAAAAACGTCGGAAAATTCTCAATTTTTTTTTTTGTTTTGAACGGCATATTTGAAGATATCTTGAGAACGTTTAACATAGTGACGATTATGATGAAGCTTTGATTGGTTGTGCGTGAAGGTTCATAGTTAAAAAAAGGACATTTTTTATAATTTTGAACAGGATCATACGTCTGTCGGACTTGGTAAAGTTGGTAAACTAGGCAAACAAAAACATATAAAAACATATAGATTTTTTATTTGTTTAAATAATCCGATCCTACTAATATTATACTTTCGAAAGTTTGTGTGTCAGTGTGTGTGTAAATGTGTAAGTGTGTAAGTATGTTTGTTCCCTCTTCACGCTTTAATGGCTGAACGGATTTGGATGAAATTTGGAATGTACATAGATTATACCTAGGATTAACACATAAGCTACTTATTAACTTGATAATAGCGGGCGAAGCCGCGGATCACGGCTAGTGTGTTATAAAAATATTTAGTAGTGGACTCATTCGCCTGGGGAATTTCCACACCTTTACCCGTCATACAACTGCCAAGTAGTAGTGTGCAAACATTTTGAATTAAAGGGCAATGCTGACAGTGAAATTTCAAAGCATAAAGTGATTTAATATCTAACATTTCGAGGTGACGAATATAGTGATTTTAGTGTGAGATGAAACTTCTGTCAGCACGTTTCCTTGAAATGGTGTGGTACTGCCCCAGGCGGACTCTACAAAATAGTCCTACCTAGGTTTGTTGGTATTGTATAATAGATAGGTAAATTAAATTATTTTTTATTTTAACAAATAAATTCCTTCACACTCACAGCCCCACGCTAAGTTCGATGACTTGTGTCGTGGGTGTCCGAAATATTCTCATCACACACACAAAATCACAAGCGGAAACACGAATTTTCCTTGGGAAAAAACTTGTGTTCCCGCCGGGAATCAAACCCGATACCCAGCTTAGAAGGCGAACGCTCACCAGGCTAAGCCAAAGGGAAGTACAATTTTTTTTTAATAACAATCATCTGTTCTATAACGATACGTGTCTTTGCCTGGAGCGTGAACACTTTTAAATTTTAATTTAAAACGGCAAAATCTATTCCATTTGTTGAAAAAACGTCGATCCTTTTTTTCGTTAATTTTCCATTTCGCTTCAATCAAACGTCATCCGCAAGCGTTTGATAAAAACGCCCGAGGATGCCAACAGATAAAATATGCCGTTTCATTTAAAACAGTGTATATTTTCTTTATTTTTTTATTAAATGGAAATACTCTGAACTTTTTACACGAGTTCTCCGGAACTTTAAGTCCCATCATCATCGTAGTTTTTTCCCATTGATTGGGGTAGGCGGTAAGTTCATTATTTTTTAATTAATAAAAGTATTAAAGTTTATTCGAAAGTGTGGCTTTTTTTTTATTGCTAATTGACAAGCATTTGACAACGAACTCACGTGATGATAAGTGATGATGCGGTCGATAGTTTAACACGCTTACCTAGAAGATATTTCACACTTGTCTTAAAGAGACCTAAGGTATGTTTATAAGAAAACAAGAACGATGGTAATGTGTTCTGTAAATGTGAATTCAACTGCTCGTTGGCTTAGTTGGGTGGAGTTCGCCTTTCGCCTTCTAAGCAGGGGTATCGGGTTCGATTCCCGGCTGAAACAAGTTTTCTTCCCAAGGAAAATTTGTGTTTCAGGTCCTGGTTGTGATTGTGTAAGTGATGTGAATGTTTCTGGCACCCACGACACAGGTCATCGATCTTAGTGTGGGGCTGTGAGTGTTTAATCGATTATGTTTTATTATATATTATGTTGGCGCAAATTACTTGGTTCGTAAGAATGTCAAATAAATGATAATAAAATGTGAAACATATTTAATAGGTAAAAAAAATCAAGTAAGCAAAAGTGCGGTTTCGCACTATTTACTTCAAACTTTTAGATTTAGAAGTATTGAAAATCCTAGAAAAAAATTTAATATAGTAAAAGGTATTCCAAACATTTCGTATTATATTTAAATTGATTTTTTTTTATCATTAGACTTGTTTAAAATGAAATAGACATGTTTAACTTTACATATATGTATACATAACTTGGTACGGATTTATATGAAATTTCATTCAATATAGTAAATATATAATAATTTGTGTTTCTGGTTCTGTTTGTGATTGTGTGTGTGTGATGTGAAAGTTACCGAAAACACCGACACAAAGCATCGAACTTAGTGTGACGTTGTGAGTGTAAAAGCGCTTATGGTTTCAAATTTAAAGTTAAAATCCAGCAAAGTCATAAACACTTTTCGGTACATAATGGTACGGATATTATGAGCATCTGCCCCATCCGTATTTTGGGGACCAGTTTCGTCATCTTTGTTTTCGTAAGACAACCATTAAATTTGGAGGTTAAATCACCAGGATATATCTATTGATTCACAAAGCAACAAGTATAGTACAACTAAGAAGTACGTACTCTGTTACTATAAGGAAATGTTCAAGTCTTTAAATGTTCTTTGGTTAAATCGATACGATTCAATACAGGGTTTCACTACGGTCAGGCAACTGCAGTTCAAAGAGTTCTTTCAAACAAAATCATTTGAACTCTACTATGTTTATTGAAACCTATACCTTAAAAGAAAGGCCGTAGCAGAAAATGGTCGAACAAGGCGTCGGTATGCTACTAGCCAGCTCATGTGAGACGTATTTATGCGAGATCAAAGATAGTAAAAGACCTTGCAACTTGCTTTTTATTGCACTTAGCTAATATCATTATGAATCGGACTGCTCGTTGGCTAAGTTGCGCGTTCGTCTTCTAAGCAATAGGAATTGGGTTCGATTACCGGTGGAAACACAAATTTTCTCCCCAAGGGAAATCGACACGAGTCATAGAACTTAGTGTGGGGCTGGGAATGTAAAAGCGTTTATTTATTGATGTAAGCCAAAGCTGTAAAAATCGGACGTGCTATTTACTCGCTATAAGGAGGTAAAATGTCATCGTAATTTTTCTATCTCTAAAAAATATCTCTATATCTGGAAAAAATTGGACGAACAAATCTGTACTGTACTTAGGTAGGTCTCAACAACGGAACATAAAGTTTTTTCCGAAATAAATTACAGTATTTTTTTATTACTCTGTATTCCGTCTGGTTTACGTTATTCAGTAATTTGTATTTTACACGCAACGTCGACCTGCCACTGTAGGAAGATCCAACATTTTCAAGGAATGCGACTTCTCTTGGTTGACATTTAAATGCGGAAAGAAAGTTATTTAGACGTAAATTTACTTAATGTTAGTATTGTTCTATAAGATAACCTTGCAGTGAATTGCTCAATTAAATTATATTTTAGTCTTAAAATGATCATCATCTCAGCCACAATAAGTCCACTGCTGGACATAGGCCTCCCTCAAAGATCTGCAAAAAGAACGGTTGTTAGTGGCCTGCATCCAGCGTCTTCCTGCGACCTTCATTATATCGTCCCTTCACCGACGGTCTTCCGACACTGCGCTTGCCAGTCCGTTGCCTCCATTCGAGAACCTTTCGGCCCCATCGGCCATCATTTCTGCGTACTATGTGCCCTGCCCGTTGCCACTTTAACTTGCTAATCCGACGGGCTACGTCGATGACTTTCGTTCGTCTACGGATCTCCCCATTTCTGATTTGATTTCGTAGAGAAGCCACGAGCCCTTCCAATAGTTCGTTGTGCGACTTTGAGTTTATTTATAATGCCCACAGTAAGAGGCCACGTTTCAGTACCATATGACATCACTGGTAACACACACACTGGTCAAAGACTTTCGTCTTAAGGCATTGAGGTATTTTGGACGAAAACTCAGCCGAGTTGAATTCGAAGTCTTAACGTAGTAAATATTTATTAATGATTCTGTTTCGTGTATAATGAATAGTTGTGTTAATATGGTTCGAAGTGCTTACAATAGGGAATGTGCAAGCTATTTTAATGTCTTAATATTTTTTAAGACATACATCTAATTTTTTTCTTATTTCAGTATTAATATAGTGTTATTTATGGGAAATTCAAAATGACAAATCATACTCTATTGGCTAGAGGTTGTTTCCTTTCCTTTGCGGCAGTTATAGTGTCTTGGACACTGACGTCAGAGAAATAATAGTCTGTTCGCTGCTTGCCCCCTTTCCGATTTTTTCTGCTATTCTAGTCATTCATACGGCAAATTGTTCAAATTGGCCGCGCTTAAAATTGTTTGATTGTAGTTGCATTTACAAATATTTATTTTAAAAGGAAATGTACGTTTTTATGAATGAAATTTCATTGTAATAATGTAAATAAAATGTGGGAGTTTTTAAGTCTACAGTGAACATATATCTTCTAGGCAGGCATACTGTATCTTCGACCGCATCATCACTTTCCACCACGAGAGATAGCGGTGAAATGCTTGCTTATACATTATATAAAAAGCTCCCAAACCAGTAAGGTCAGTCAGATTACATCGTTCAATCTATCCTCCTTCTCAGTATTAAAATTCCTAAGTTTCCTATATTTAATGTAAACTTCTTTCAATTCTATGTTCAGCTAATCGCAACGCCTTTGTAAACTTTCCATAAGCTACTTTGAATGTTAAAACTCTTAAAAAACGCCCAACTGCTTGATGCTAACGAAGCGTGGAACAAAGGTCTTTTTATAATAAATAAAAACTTTTTAAACTTTAAACTAAAGCTAGGGATTACTTGGGAAATGCAGGTTTAAAATGTATATAAAAACAGTAAGAGAAGTTTCCAACGCGGACTTACTTCAGGGGAATTTTGTGATGCGGCGGAATAGTTTTTGAATTTGGGCTTCATGGTATTAAAAATAGAGATAAATTAGTTCTTGGTGGTAAAGCGACACGCCTGCCTTTATACGTAGATATATATGGGTGGCAAGTCACCTGCCTATATATTTTAAAATAAGGCGAAATTTTCAGATGTCGGAGTCTCGTGTCATAATCCAGATTTATAAGCTACTAAACATTCAACACAATAGCCCAAATTTTTCCTCTCATACGTTTCAGAGTTATTGTAAAACCATATGCATATTAACCATAAAATAAGTTCCCAATCCCCACGGATCCAGTGTTTCAATACCAAACGGCTCAAGCTGCGCGAGGTTTCCATTTACGCCATTTGCTGCCGAAGTTGCTGCGGCGCCAACCCCATTCTGTTTTTCAGGAAGATGTGACGGAGCAAATAAATACTTGAATGTAATAATAATAATTTGTTGAAAAGATTTTCAATGTACGTTTACAATAATATTAGAATTGCGAAAGTGTATGTGTTTATTTCTATTACATTTGATAGCGTTTCATTGGTTCATGTTTTTCTTCTTTTTTCATTTTCCTTACAAATGCAGCTTATGTGAGTTGACTTACTGACTTTATTTGTTGAGTGGCTTCAGGCTCTTTTGCTCTATGTTTACTTCGATATCCTTTGAAGATAAAATCTGAAAATATCCATCGCATCACTTAAAATAATGTTTGCTCCCTTTTGAACGGGATTTGAATAATCGAAGATAAATATAAAAGCATCGGAAATATTTACTTTAACAAAGAATAGGCATTTTACCATTTATAAAATGTCTAGAAACCACACCGCTAAAGTGCTGCCATTCAGAGTGTCTCGCGGCCGTCCGCCCGCGCGCTTCGTAGTTAAACTACGCATGCGCGTGCCACCGTCTCGCTCATTCGCAAGATGTGTAGATATATGTGTCTCGCTCATCCGCGTTGGTGACGCGAATTGCGCCGTCGCACCATGCGTTCTTTACCGCCCCTCATTCGCTAGGTCGACAGGGCGACACGCACGTGATTCTTAGTAATAATTGTTAAACTCCTCCCGAACTCAATTATAATAATATAAGTGTGAATGCGTTTGTTTGTTTTGTACAAACAAAAAAACGCATTCACACTCACAGCTCCACACTAAGTTCAAAGACTTGTATCGTGGGTGCCGGAAACATTCACATCAGACACACATTACACCCAGAACCAGAAGCACAAATATCCCTTGGGGAGAAATTTGTGCTCCTGCCGGGAATCGAACCCAGGACCCACGGCGCAGAGGGCGTACACCTGTCCACTGCGCCAACTGGTTCGTCATAAAAAACTATATGACTGCTGTAAAGTGAATCAGACAATATACCATACTCTAACACATTCTCATCTCGTTTAATTTCCATGGGGCCCACACCTCATAAATAGCTTTAACCTTAGTCTATTGAATCGAACAGTTTAAGTGGTGTTGTCATGTATCCTAAATTCCTAATCTCAATAGTACAAGATTAGAAAGTTTGGATCTTGTTAATCTATCACGCAAAAATTACTGAACTAATTTGGCATTTTTTTTAATGTAGTTTGAATTTATTTGTGTTAACGCGGCCACCAAGCTATATGGCGGAGCACGTTTGACGTTATTGCGGTTTAAGAAGGATGCTGGTAGATCGAAGGATTAGCGGGAAATGGTGATGATGTAGTGGACTGTATTTGAAAGGGGTTGAAAACGAGTGACTAACCTGGGTATCCTCGGGTTGACGAGTATAGCTGTGGTACCCCTCGGTCTCCTGGTGTTCTGGAGATATTCCTGGTAGTTGATCAGGCTTCGTCGTTGTAGATAATTATGTAGAACTCGCGGCGCGAGCGCGGGTGGAGCCGTTAGTACACGGCTTCCAGATGATGTTCACAAATCCCAAAGGCGGTTGGGACAGGAACGTCAAGCGCGGTAGGTAATCAATATGGCGGTGATCCGTAGTTAAGAGAACTAACGGACGTGCGGAAGCATCTACAGTCGACAAGGGACGACCGCAGACTGCTCGCTTAAGCAAGCAGTACCCTCATCTACCACGAAGTGATACTCCCAGGGAAACGTCACTGTTTTCTTAGGAAAATGAGGGTAGGAAAGGAAAGAAAGGAAGCGCCAATAAATGGCGCGTACAATTTGATATATGCGGGCAAAGCCGCGGGCCCATGTCAAATTGTGTGCAGAATGGGTTCACGAGTAAGTGAAGAATTTATTTAGGATTTACGATTCTTGGATTGTAGCTAGGCTAGTTTTGGGATAATCGGTGCTCCTTCATAAGTCGAGTTCGCGATTAGACAGTCCGGCGCAGTAGTCGCCGAAACGCCGAAACTAGTCTTGCAACAATGCGAGAAACCAACCTTTGTAAAATTGAAAATCCTAAATATTTATTTATCTTATTTTGTCTTAAAATGACTCGAAATAAACAATATTTGAGTTATACCACTGCGCTCTACGGCTATTGTTTTCAAACAATTGAATGTCAATACTCTATATCCACTGGGCTCCACCGAACAAAAATAAAAATTATATTTTTACTCGACAGCGCTCCATGGAAATTTGAGTACTAATAGCAAAGGAATTGTCGGATTGGGAATATAGGGTCTTGTAGGTGAAAGTGATGATTTAAGTTATATTCTATTATCGATATAACTAAACAACAATAAACGTTTTTAAGCCTGTTCTATAGTTGATACAAATCCTTGAAACTGTCAATAAATGTATTATTCTACTTGATGCCTTGCTTGAGCCGATTGATAGAAAAGAATACTATACCAAATGTATTATCACCTAGAAGTGACAGCATCGATTCTGATGTACACTTACTAAATTAAATTCAAACTATCCCTGTCTCTTACAAAATAGAAGCACAAGACAGAGATAGCATACATTTTAGTGCTGTCAAGCTAGTTTATCAATTAAAATATGAATAGCAGAAGCAGAAAGGCGCGTGTTTTTAGTCAACACCAATTACATACTCTACTAAGCTTGCATAGACATCTAAGTTCTGACTAACTTGACAGCACTAAAATGTATGCTATCTCTGTCTTGTGTTCCTATTTTGTAAAAGACAGGAATAGTTAAATTTAATTTAGTGTGTGACATCAGAATCGAGGTCAATAACTACATTGACTTTTATTTAATTTAAGTTCGCACGTGGTACGAAATTAATAGCTTTTAGTCAAATTAGATACCTACCGACAATGATAGTTGATAGTTATGCCCCGCGACTTCGCCCGCGTTTGTCGGACGAAGCCGCGGGACTTATAATACTTCGGGCTTATAATATTAATGTGATAAGATCCAGTTTTCAACATTTATTAGTTTAATTGTAAGTGCTTCAACATGGAAGAGACTGGTTGCCCATAGCACAGGGTGTCCTAGTGTGGGAACTAGAGAACTTGTTACAGCATATATTTATGTACCTAAGTATATAAATAAGTCATAGTAATTAAGTTGTCTACGTTGTTGTAAGTGCCCACTTGTTATTTTGAATAAATAGAATTGAATTGAATTGATTTTATAATTTGTAATTTTGATATTTACATGCTTAATAAGGGCGAAGCTGTACATGAGAACTCACATTGTTTTATTTAACATCTTGTTAATGTACATCTCCATTCTGGCGCATAAATTATTTGAATTTGAATTTAGAATCGGTTATTTCTAAGAAAAAAAGAAGACTTTTTTAATGCTAGATAGAAAAGCATTTGACCACTAGCTGCCTAGATCGAAAGTGATGATGCAGTTTAAAATTTAGCATACCTAGGAGATTTTTCTTTTTTTTTTAATTCGCTCAATCATTTCAGTAACATCATAAAAAATATTTATAAGTTAATGTTCTAATTTTTTAACTGAATGTGCAAAATTATCACATAATTAGATTATTCCCTCAAACTGAATGTTTTTTTTAATGCTAGATAGAATACTTGTCAGTATTTGACCGCTATTTCACCTGATGGAAAGTGACGATGCGGCCGAAGATGGAATATGCTTTTTTATCTATTCACTCTAGACTTGAAGACATCCAGATATTACCGTTCAGGGAACATAGACGGAGGCAATAAGTTCCACTCCTTCGCTGTACGGATGATAAACGTAGAAGCGAAAAGTTTCAAGCAAACTGAATGTATGTTAACCATAAATGGATAACGTTTGACAGTTTATCTTTTTGTTAGATGGTTAAAAGGGCATTGAGGAATTATAATTATTATATCTAGTGTGTTTACCAGCTTCGATCACATCGTCACTTACCATCAGGTGAGATAGTGGTCAAACATTAGCCTGTCACAAATAAAAAAAAAAAATATCATGCAATTCCTGAGCACACTCTCCAAAATGAAAGCGATAGAACACCGAGAGGCTTGTTCCATAACTCGGTGTCCAAGACTTCTTTACTGGTAAATATAGATACATTTGGTTTGAAATTTTAAGATGATGCTGCTGTGTTTGATGTACACTATGTTAGTGACCTGGTAAATAAATTTTAACAGTAATTAATCATTGCATATTTGTATTGTATAAACATGAACTGACCGTACATTCCGTAGAGTAAGCCAAACAATCAACGAGAGAGCCTCCTGGGATTCGATAAATTGCGCTACATGATCGACACACCAGACTAAACGAAAGTGCATTGGACAGTTTAATGTTCGTGATTGCGATATGAAATGTGTATTGTAGCTCTGAATAATCTCATATCGTCGTTGTGCGTGCAAAAGTCGCTATGTGTTTTTTCGTGATATTCGGTTTTTTATGAAGTTTTAATTGGTTCCCTATTGATTCGACTAATATCTTTAGCCCTAAAATTGAATCGCATAAAAATTTGACTCCTAATATTAGTTACTACTAATCATCATTACATACAATATCACTGCCCCTAATATCACTTGTCAAAACCGAATATCACGAAAAAACACATAGCGACTTTTGCACGCACAACGACGATATAGCTTTTCAACGCATTTTAATTCCACTCATCTCTGTCTGTTATGGCAAGATTTTGAAATTGCTTTCACAATGATAATTATCACCATTCAAACTTGCATCGTCGCTTACCATCAAGTGAGTAACGATGAAACGTTTTTTTTTATTCATGATAGGCAAACTTTTGAACACCATCTCACCCGATGGTAAGTGACGATGTGGTCGACGATGGAGCAAGCCTGTCTAGAAGATACCTATTCACTCGCGACTTGAAGACTCCCATATTGTATTCATCAGGAAGCACCGACTCAGGTAAGGAAAATAATATAATATAATAAAATAGCCCCACACTAAGTTTAATGACTTGTGTCGTGGGTGCTGGATTACACCCAGAAACAAAAACTCATTTCCCGTGGAGAAAAAAATGTGTTCTCGCCAGGAATTGAACCCCACTACTTAGTAGAATGCGTACCCAACGGGCAGTTTAACAACTGTTAGGTGTTAACTTAAGTTACAAGTAAAAATCTGTTTCATAAATTAAGATGAATAATGAAATTGAACGCTATCTACTGTGGCCTTTAATCTTAAGTTTTGTATAGTATTTGTTTTAGTTCATTGTTTTATAATAAAGTAGCTGTTCCCCGTGGCTTCACCCGCAGTTTCAAAAGTAAGAAAAAAATATTTTTTTTCGTAAAATTTTTCGAAAGTTTAATTGTTATTCTGCTATTCGGGGCGGAGATAAATCAAAGGTCATTAAAGTCGATACCGATTAGTTTAATATACTATATATAAATTTATTGTAAATAAAACTAATTTCATTCGATTTATAACTTATCCATCAACTGATTGGCTGGGATTGTAGGTACTTTTACATTGTAACCAATGTAGTCTTTATAAAATTAATACGGTTACCTCTTATACTACTCACCGTTATCAGTGTTATCAAGAGAGTAACAAGTTTAAAAAAGTATGTTTCTAGACCTGTGTTGTGTGTTGTGAATATCCACAGTACGGTACAACTCATTAAATATAGTGTAGACACAAACGTAAAAACGAATGTTTTAATTATAACAAACAATACCTATATATATAGCACCTATATATATATACGAGTATATCACTTATGACAGCGGAATAAAAACATCGAGAAATGATTTTCCCTTCTTTATAGTATTGTAACTTCTTTCAATTGCTCTTTGTGTCTAATTTGTATTGCGCAAAGGATTGTCACTTCTAATTTTATAGAAAAAGGAGAAATGTACCGAATGCGTGAAGATTGGGCATCCGTGCGTGCGATGAGGAAGGTTGTATTTAATATAAAATACTTATCAAGAAGCTTTCCCCTTCAATTGAATTTGGACAATTTCGAGAAATGTTGTCTGCCCAAATTATGTGCTTCTAGCCAGTGTCTAGATTTTCATTGTAATTATTAAAAAATATATATGTTTTCACTTTATTTATTGATCTCTACATAGTATAACAAAGTCGCTTTCGCGTCTGTCTGTCTGTTTATCGGAGAGGAACTAGAGTTTCCCCCTCTCTTTCTACCGCGCGGCGAAAATGTATGCCTGCTCCTGCTGTTTACAACGTTAATGTTCAAGTTTTCACTTCTGCCGGCACTCCCGGAGTGCAACCCGTTGTTTTTTTTTATGATATCTTAAGAACGTATACACGAAACTTTGACGAGTTGTTCTTTCAGTCTATGCCGGCGAAAGTTCCTATTCCAAAGAAAAAAGATAGCAAAAGTTGCAAAATCGTTTTTTTTTAGTACAGTATTAGGTACATCTATCGGTCTTGGTAATGTACAAGACAAACATCAACATGAAAGAGGTTAACCACTAGTTAATTACTCGGCATTGCAATGCATGCCGGGTACAGCTAGTTTTTCATATGAAAAGCTTCAATGTGTTAAATTGATAAATTATTTCACCCTCACTCATGCTATCACAAACGAGGTCTTTTTTTGACATAAATGACGTAATAGGTTTTGTTTTTTTCATAATAGCTATCAACAGGCCAATTGCCCGTATTTCCTAAAACTAAACTAAAACTATATACTTAGGTAAGTTAAGTGCAAACCGACTACCATTGGGTAGCGTTCACATCTTGCTGGCGGCATTGCCTCTCCGAATTGCAATGCTAATTCGTTGAGCCAAATAAGTACCAGCATTTTGATCACGCGTCACTTCAACCAGACGCAGTGATAGATTTTTGAAAATAGAATAAGCTCCCGGTCCCCACGGGCCCAGCGTCTCAACACCAAATAGCCAGGATTTTAGGTATTGTTTCACGAAAATTATATGTGAAACGCATAAAATCATGTAAGAAAAAACATTCACATAAAAAGCTTTTGTGCCCGAATTGGTTTAATGGCACTATTTTATTAATTTGCAATGTTTGTATTTTAGTTTGTGTTAAGGTCAAATATTGCAAGATGAATTAGAACCATTTCTCTTAATGTTAAAATAACATTAATTCATGATTGATTCCTGAACTGTTAGTAAGAATAAATAGATGCAGTTGTTTAAACTATTCTAATAGATGGTGTCACACGTTCTCATTAAGCGTTAGGAAAGAATAATTTCGTCGCTTTAGACAGGGCTTAGGTAGCTCGGCGGTTAAAACAATAAGGCATGATACCATAACATAGCTGCGAGTTCCAACCTCGCCTCGATATATTTGATATTTTCCGACCTTTCTGTCTTGCAAGGCTTAAGCTGAAGAAACAAACATTCAATAAATACTTAATGGCAAAGAAAACTATCTGACACAGTGAATAATATAAGTACATATAGATTAAAGCCGAAGTGATAATCTGTCACCATAAAAAATCAAGATTTTAGATGATAGGTGATTTCAAATCACGGTAAGGAGCCGTTAAAATCTCATTAATACTTTAATACCTTTGTATTTCCACCCATCCATTTAGCACTAATCTGTAGAAATATTCTTAATTTTTTTTGATCAATTTAGCTCAACGAAACAACTGCGAGCGCTCCAACAGTTAATAGCATATGATTTTTACTCAAGTGCAAATCCCGGGTCCTTATAACATTTTCACAAAACATTATCATTTTACATGAACCACAAGCTGTAATAATATTTGGCTTTAACAACGTCCACCGTAGGCACAGTTTTCCTAAAAAAAATATTTTTATATTGTGAGTGTTGCTTATCTTTGCCTTTATTCGTTTTGGAAAGAAAGGGTTTATTTTGCCTGTTTTTCCTCATATTTGCTAATGGAGTTATGAGTTGTGTTTGGGTGAATAACTAGAGTGAATAGGTACCTTCTAGGCAAGCATTTTCCATTTTTGGCCGCATCGTCACTTTCCATCAGGTGAGATAGCGGTCAAATGCTTGCCTACCTAGTATAAAAAAAACAAAACACAATGTTAAGAAGTTGGTAGTATTTAGCATACACCCAAACGGACGCACGTCCAATATAGTTGAAATACCGTTTATTTGCATTCGAAAAGTTTAGCGTCTTCGTTCATTTATAGAAAGCAAAAGAATGGAACGCTTTGTCGTTTGTATTTCTCGAGAGGTACAATTTGGGTGTGTCCAAAACAAAATTGAATATGTTTTTACTAAGCAAGCTTCCTTTACCTGAAACTACAACGTCACTTTTCAGTAGAATTTATGTTACCTACATGAACTCTGCAGTCGGGTTTTTTATTAATTTAATTATTGAAATTATTAGATGTTATTATTAGAAACCTGCGTAATAACAATATGTTGTGTTTGCAGTCGGCTTAACAGCAATAATGCACAAAAGTATATATGTATAGCGCCAAAATATATAACAAATTATCTAGTCATATTACGGACATGAATATTGTTTTATTTAAAAAAGACAAACTACTATTAAAATGACAAATGCTATTTTTCAAGTTTTGAATGAAACATTGTAACTTATAATTTGTAATTTGATATTAGGTTTGACATAATTATTTTTCTAAAATATATGTAAATTTTCACTAACATACATCTTTTCTCTTTTTTGTGTCATATAAACACAATATGTTAGTGTACGTCAATATTATACGCCTAATCAGGCCAAACATGAACATACTTAACATACTTATGTTTGCCAATAAAATACATACTTTACATACATCATGACATGAGACATAACATCTTGCTCTCTCAGTTAACAATCATCACATGAACAGTCTCCGCTAGCCAGAGCCGGTCCTTATCACCCCAAACGTTCTATTGACCTTTCATCAACTTGGGAGGTAGTTAAACCCACCCAATCAAGACTACAATAACCCTCCAAATAATGATTAACAAGAACATTCGTTGTCCATAAAGAGGTTTCATTGCGGGCCGAGATTGCGGCTAACGCAAAAGGAACAGTTATAGTTCCTGTGTCAATTTCCGTTCCGCTTTTGTAAGGATTCTGAGGTGTTCAACATTAATAAATAGAATCAGCCAAGTTGTCGAACATGGAGGGATCCACACCATGACATTTACACATGTCCGGATTTATGATGATTTATGACCTTTAGAAAAAAAATATTACCTCTTTCATGTTTATGTTTGCCTAGTACTATACCAACATATCTGACAGACCATAATTTAAAAAAAAACTTATTTTTTTCTTTTCAATATTTTATGGACAGGCACTTTTGGTGGTATAGGCAGAAAAACTCACCAAAGTTTTATCATAATCATCAATCCGTTTTCGAGTTACTAAAAAAAACCGTATAAAATAAATGTATGGAAAATTTTAGTTAATACATTTTTTTCGAGAATTTTTTGTATGCTTTAATAGTAATTTGCTATAAAGAACAGAGACAAATTAACAATATTATAAAAATTGGTCTAGCCGTTCTCATTCATTATAAAAGCAATGGTGTAACTAACACGACTTTATTTTATATCTAATGCTATAAGAATCTTTATCCTGACATACTGATTCAATGATTGACTGATTTAGAGACCCATGGTCGTAGAGACTTGAAACTTGGACATTTGTCTT
This sequence comes from Lomographa bimaculata, assembly GCA_948107665.1. NCBI lineage: Eukaryota > Metazoa > Arthropoda > Insecta > Lepidoptera > Geometridae > Lomographa > Lomographa bimaculata. Next base: position 3,334,960 of record OX403602.1, on the reverse strand, counting down.
GTAGTACGTAGGCGTGTACTAAGAATGGATTTTTGGAAATTCCATCCCGAACAGGAGTAAATGGGGTGAAAACTCTAATATGCAGTTCTGAAGAACTGCTTTAAAATTTAGTTGCAAGACCCGAATATACATACTGGCATAAAAATACTGCAAGGTAAATTAAAGCTTGTAAAATTTTAAAAAGAAATGTGAATCCCTTGTCTTCAGCAACTAAGAGCCAAAACGAGCAAGATGCTCGTTTGATAGAAATGTCACGCGTTAACGACATTTCAATCACGATTCGTTCAGAATCGTGTGCTTCAACGGAAATGGCAAAGATATACTGTGAGTGTATTCAACTAATTTTCCTTTATTACTAACTTCACAAGCGGTGGAAGAGAGCGAGGTACCTATATGTATCGAGCAATTGTGCTGAGGTCCATCGATTCTGCCATGACCACGATATCGTCGGCAAATTGAAGGTGGTGATGTACTCGCCGTTGATATTGATGCCGAGCTCTTTCCACTCCAGTAGTCTGAAGGCATCTTCCAATGCGGCAGTGAACAGTTTCGGAGTAATGACTTCTCCCTGTCTCACGCCTCGTTGTAGTGAAATCGCCATATCTGTTCCTGTACTTGGACTGACATGGTGGCATTATTGTATAAACACTTCAGCACTTCGATATACCGATAGTCAATATGGCATCGCTGGAGAGACTCAAGCACCGCCCTCGTTTCGATCGAATGAACAAATAAATATCTGATTCTGTACATACGTAAAAATGAATTCCAGATTAAAGCCAAGATTAAAGGAAATGAATGCAATAACTTTCGAGTGAGATAGTGGTTAAAACGTTTATGTACCTACCTATATAATATACTAGCGATCCGTCCCGGCTTCGCCCGGTCGTGATAAATGAAGAACCGCTCGACCGATTTTGTGCAAACTTCGCATAAACCATCTACTAAATAGTCCGAACAAAGCCTAAACATTTGGTTGGAATAAGTGAGTCCGTTTTAGAGTTATATAAAACTACAACGAAAAGTGGCATTGATTTTTATATATATAGATAAAAAATCGCGGAGCGCAGGTTGTTAAGTTATATTTAGTAATTTTGCGTAGCATGGCTAATGCTGTATAACAAACAACAATGCATTAATGATATAATCGCTTTAAGATTCAAGGTATCTTATGTAAGCCGTATAATTTCTTTACCAACAAAAACAACAAACATTCACGACAAACCCGTGAATTTACCTCTCTATCATGAAATTCTCTCAATTATTTCAGAGCAAAAAACGCTGTAATTGCTTTATTTTTTTAATGATGCAAGCTTTTCAAACCCATTTCCTGTTAAAGGTTGGTCCCAAAAAACGTGTTCAAACGTTTGAAAGCTGATAAGCGCTTGCAGATTATGGTTAACCCGAAAGATTGGATAAACCTGATATTTTCGCCGTTCCAGCCCACAAAAATGCGCGCGGCTTCGGCGCGGGCCCGGACGAGGTACTAATGCAAAGCCTTATGTGGGACTAGCCGTGTCTTTGCTTAAATTAATTTAAAAAGTTGCCTTTGTATAAGCATTGGAAATTTCAGCCATATCAGTTTAGCCGTTACAGCGTTAAGATAAAACCAACATACTTACACTCCCTATAGGATTTATAATATTAGTGAGATCATAATACAGTTAACTACGTGTTATAGTAGTTTTTCCAATGTTTTGTAATTACTTATTAATAAAATTACCTTTCATTTTTCTACTCAGATACAATTTAGGTACATCACGTTAACTTCATAAATGAAAACCTTTCCATATGAACTTTCATTCCCCATTGCACCATCATAATGCACAACCGGAAAAAATTAAAATGATAACATCATTTTTAGGGTTTCGTACCCAAAGGGTAAAAACGGGACCCTATTACTGAGACTTCGCTGTCCGTCCGACCGTCCGTCCGTCCGTCTGTCACCAGGCTGTATCTCAAGAACAGTGATAGCTAGACGGTTAAAATTTTCACAGATTATGTATTTCTATTGACGCTATAACAACAAATACTAAAAATAAAAGGTGTACCCATACAACAAACTTGATTTTTTATAGATATGGTACGGAACCCTTCGCGCGCGAGTCCGACTCGCACTTGGCCGACTTTATTCTACTTTAAATGCACTACTCATGAAAATTGGTATTATTTCATCAGTGTAACTTCATAACTAAAGAACTTGCGACATGAACTTACATCTCCCATTGCACCACCTTAATGCAACCCTGGCAAAAATATTAATAACTTCATTTTTTATAATATAATGAACTTCTCAAATACCAATTTTCATCGCTATAAATTTAAAAACAAACTCTCATACAAACATTTACACAAAAGTTCTTATCCCATTTATCCCTCTTCGGGGTAGAATTTTCAAAAATCCATACTTAGTACACCCCTACGAACTAAGACAAATATACCCTCCGAATTTCAAGTCTCTACGACCAGCGGTTTAGGCTGTGCGTTGTCTCCAAGTCAGTCAGTGAAAGTATGTAATATGTATGTGAGGACAAAGATTCTTTTAGTATTTGATACTCTGTTTTTGTTGCGTATGGGCCGTTTACGTACGGCGCGCGGCGATCCAAAGACAATTGTAAACGTAACTTTTTCTAAATTAAAAGTTTTTATGGGTGTTCTTTGGAATTCTTATTCGCAACCTTTTTGTGTGACGAAAAGTAGTGAATAATTCAAATGTTTTCCTATTATAAAAGTTTCAATATCGTGTGTCTTTACGAAACACCCTGATTTTTTTTTATGCCCGAAGCAAGTGGTGATGCCGCCGAAGATGTAGCATGCGTGCCTGGAAGATACGATTTCACTGTTAACTTGAGGACTCCCAGATTATACCGTTCGGGGAACTCGTATATGAAATCACAGGTTCACTGCTAAAAAAAATCAAGGAATTTTTCATTATTATTATTATCGATATCAAGACACGAGTCAATATACAAATAATTAATTGCAAGCAAAGCTTAAAAAAAACCGTCTTCACCGCTTTATCTTCGGAACTTTGATCAGATAAGATGTACTAAACACGCATTATTGAAGATATTTCAAGAACCACTGATCAGATCTTGATTAAATTTAAATGGGACCAATTGGGAAGCAACATCTTTCAAACAAAAAAAAATCTATATCAGTTCACGTGGAACGAAGTTATGAGGTAACACACATTAAAAAATAATTAAACGCAAGCAAAATTAAAAAAAAACCGACTTCACCGGTTTATCTTTAGAACCTTGATCAGATTTAATGTATTAAACACGCATTATTGACTATAACTCTAAAACAAGAGATCAAATCTTGATCAAATTTCAATGGGACCACAAAAAAAGCACCAGCTTTCAAATAAAAAAAGAATCATCAAAATCGGCTCACAACGAAAGAAGTTATGAGGTAACTTTTGAAGTCGGTTAAACGAGAACATCGTCAAAGTAGGCGTACAAAATAGGCATTATTGACGATATTTCAAAAACTACTGATCAGATCATGATCAAATTTTAATGGGACCAATTAGAAAGCATCATCTATCAAACTAAAAAAAAAAATTCGAAATCGGCTCACGTGGAGAGAAGTTAATACACACACGACATACACCGTACAGCAGGATCCTGCTCCGAGGAGCCATCTTCATCACTGCTGCTTGATGACACCATTCTACTCCGGCAGGCGAAACTTATAGTGTCCTTACTTTCGGCCCAGAGTACCATGAAAACAAGTTTTCCAGCTTTGTGACAGCCGAGTGCCAAGAGAACTTTGTCGCACTGTACGTGAGAATGTGGATGAAGTAAGCTTGCTAGAAAAGATATTCAACTAATGCTATAGAGATTGGGAATTAAAGGGAATATAAACGAAAATTCAATACAAATAAGGTATTAACTTCGATTGCCATCAACAAACATTGTGGGTTAGAACGCGGTTAGGAAGGACAAAGCCCTAAAAATTGGCACAAACCCTTATCCGAGATTACCCGTTAACCCTTAGCCGCGGCTCGATGGGCAAATGGCGCGATTGACACATTCCTGATCCTAACAAAGATATAATGGATTGCGGAAATGATTAAACGCTTTTACACCGTGAGGCGGATATTGTGCTTGATTTGATTGGCTAAGAGAGGATTTGTCCAAATTCATATTTCGAATTTTGAATTGAGAACAGTTTTATTATGCGCGCCGCTAAGGATCCCTGATTGTCTTTCCCGATAAATATAATGCGGGAGACTTTATGTCACGAGGAACAGGTATCTTCTAGGCAAACATGCTCACCGGTCGCATCATCACCATCAAGTGGGAGAGCGGTCAAATGTTTGCCTATACTGAATAAAAAAAATAGTTTAAACAGAAATTTACAGTTCTTTATAATGTAAACAGATGTGTGTATTTACTGTAAAGGGCGAGTGTTACTGTTGAGTTAATCAGACGTACTATTTGTAATACTTGTATTTGGTGGTTTACTTTAAAACGTTTAAAAGAAGGTACCAAGATCAAAATATTTTTGTATTTTTTTTAATCCATCATAAGTAAAATTCTGGATCCAGGGGTCCATCGCAGATTCAAAAATCTTCGTTCCGAATTTCTATTTCAAAAAAATTATTGATTGACGTATTTAGTGCTAGATGTTTGTTTTTAGATCATATTGTTTATTCTTCATTTGCTAGATATAGCAAATCAGGAAATTCAGTTAGGTACCATATTTTTCTTTTGACAAATAATTTAGATTAGTACGTGGATGACCGAGCCTTGCTTGGTTATTTTTTTTGGTAAATGACGTTTTCTAAAAATGAAACCTAGCTAGATCGATGTATTGCCCCCGAAACGATTTTCATGAAATCTAGTATGCAGGGGATACTAGATTTCATGAAAATCGTTGAAGCCGTTTCCGATTCAGATTATAAATAAATATACAAGAATTGCTCGTTTAAAGGTATTAGAGTAGATAGATAGATTAGATTGTGTTTTTAGAACCAACGTTTACTTATTACTACAATTGTATTTGTTTTATAAAAAGATTAAATATACATAAATATTTACATGTATGCTAGTAAGAAACTAAACAAGCATGACACTCGCCTGATGACAAGGGTCACGCCCTAGTTTACATCTCCATTGCCACCATAAACATTAAATTAAAAAATCGGCAGTGCAATATAGAGATGGCAGAGTAGATACTCTGCCTGAGACAAGTGTTGTCTCAAGTGGTTAAAATTGTAACTCGTCATTTGCCGCACCAAGCCCAGCATGAATATTGCTTAAATTCAGCAGAATTTTCCAAAATTTATCTATTTCCGAGTGAATTGATTCTCCTAAATAGACTTCCTTTACAAAGAAACCAATAACCTCAAAACAACAGTAAACACTCCGTAAAGAGCGGCGAACCGCTACTTTAAAGGTTTCTGTATAAATCCTTTGTATTGGCTTTAGCTTGATCCTAATCTTGTTCATGGGTCAAGAACACAGAATACTTAATAGTATAGGTACAGAAGTTTCTCTCTGCAAGGGCATTTAAATAAATATCGACATTTGCTACGACGCAATAAAGTTAAATTCAGTTCGCACAGCGCTGCTTGTCTAAGATTTATATTCACCTTTCTTTCTATCGCGTAATCTTATCTCTTCTGGCGCGTGGAGAAAGCAGTGGGAAGGCCCGCCAAGGCTGGTACGCAGATTTTCTTTTAGCTGCGCTCTTATAGTTGGCCTGTAAGTCAGGCCTGTCAAAGTTCGGAAAGTTACTGACAGTCAACCTCTGAACTTTAATTTAAGTAATATGTAACATAATAAATATAAGTTTGTCGGTCTTTTATCGGTTATTAACAGAGTGTGCTGCAGAATTACAAGATCTAATTCCGCTATCCCCATTCTATCATCGAACTATGAGACAATCAGATTTTTTACATAAAAAAAAAGTTATAAATATGTTTTTGTATTTCGAATAGGTACTAGAATTATTGTTAATTACCATTTCATTACCAACATATACCTAATATATCAGTAGGTGTAAATAACTCAACGTTTCGCTGAATAAACAGTGAGCTTTCTCATTTACAAGGAACCCTTTGTGATTCAAGCCTACTCTTAGCATCAGCGATGCTAAACCACAGTGTGAACAAGACAGTGGATTGATTCCGTACAAACTTAATCCACATACATTTAAAATAATATTAGCTGGAGTAATTAATATAGGGACGGGAAAGGATGGGTGGAATTTTTGCCATTGGACAGATCCCACATATAAAACAATGTTGTGCCTCTTTCGCGGGATATTTAGCATATTTATACATTAATATTCTTAGTCCCGTTGTTTTAGCTCCTATAGGCTATATATGTATATATATAAAAGTGCTAGACCTCTATCTCTCTTGATGAGAAGTGGTACAAATAGAATTATTTTTAATTATTTAATACACGTTTAGATTTTAAGTAATTAAATAATTACTCGTGAAAGATAGTATAAAAGTAGACATTTATAATTTATACAATGTTATTTATTCTGTGGTGCTTCTTAAATAAAATTAATATGATATGTAATGGCACATTAAGAATGCATGATATATGATTAAGATACGCCTATTATGCAATCATTTTTTGCTAAGCTATTGTTTAACCTACTGAAAGATAATTAAACGCAAGCAAAGCTTAAAAATCTTTAGCGCGCTTATATTTTGGTTTAAGCTAGATCGATTTCGATAAAATTTATATGTGACCACCTCTGAAGTATAATCTATCAAACAAAATAAATCATCAAAATCGATTCATAATTGGCGGAGATATCGCGTAACATACGTACAAAAAAAACATACAGTCGAGTTAAGAACCTCCTTTTTTGAAGTCGGTTGAAAAACATTTATCCCGAGTTTATTCACTATAAATACTAAATGGAATATGAGCTTGTTTTCTGTAAGCGTTGCCTAAACCGCTAAGTCTAATAATAAATTCAACAAAGCGAGCTTACTTCCTCATTTACTCTGTGGCTAACAATGCCATCCGTTACAAAGCCTTCATGAAATTTAAATAACACGTTACCACCTCAAAGTGGATCAACATTGCCTTAGCCGTTGTAATAACTATGTTGCATTACGCAGTATCTTGTAATTATATTAATATTATAAATTTGAAAGTTTTGGTGCGTATGTTTAATACGTGAAATCTCTGAAACGTCAGTGATAAAAATTGTGAACTAGTTACAGAATCTTTAAAATTTCTACGTTCATATATCAGCTTAATGTGAACTGTTTTCCATGTTCAAAACAAATATAAATAATTTTGGTGTTGGAGTCTCGAATAGCTGATGCACGCATTTGGTACGCGTGGACGGCATGCGAAGACACAAAACAAAATATCACGTTTCTGACTTTAGAGATCACGAGAACAAACATTTAACTTTACTTTGATATACTTATTTTAGCCTATACCAATCGAATTAGCAAAACGTTGTATGCCGAAATTGCATTAATTAATAAACAGCATCTTTTCTAAATGTATAGTTTCTCATGTCTATAATATAATAATATGTTAGTAAAGAAATTAAAAATAAATACGATAAACATATTAAAAATAAGTTGATTAAAATGTTACATAATTAATAAATATGCTGAAATAATAACTGTACATATTTTATTATTATTTTTCATCACTTACGTTCCTTATTTATTTCGATATGATAAAATGAAATCCACCTTAATTTATAGCAGGAACAGCGAATTTTAAGTTAATAAGTGTGTAGGCAACCCTTATAACAGTTTAGTTTTGTTTTCTTTCTAAATTGTATAAAAGAATGAGAATCCAATTTAATTTATTTGATAGATACAGCGCCTCAGATATTGTTTAAAAAATATCGTGAGAAAGTGCTGGCTAAAAACTTAGATCCTAATAGAAGGTCTAAGGTTATCAAAATGTTTTTGCATCGCCCTCATCAAAGGGAAAATTAAGAATTTTTCACTAACAATGATAATTGTAGCTGAAAACATTTTAATGAACCATTAGAGCGGTTTGTTTCTCGTTAATGAGACTCACTTTCGGTTCACTCACGGGTGAATTGGTTCTTTTTTGCTAAATCTCAACGGGTCGTTTCAAAGTGTCCCTTACAAAATAATGTCTGACTGCCTTGACCGATGGGTTAAGGGATAAGCGAAATGTTTGGATTTTCTACGGAGCAAAGTATAATGTAAAGCTAGCAAAGTATATCAGAGATTATTTATCAGACAATTCGTCATGTCATGTGTCATGACAGTCACCAAGAAACATCGGTCGGTGGGTGCGAAACCTCTTTTACTTAATACCTACGGTTAGAGATTCATTTATTGCTCATAAAGAAATACATTTCACTTATATGAGAACATTTTTAAACGAAAAGTAAGTAATTTAGTGCTTCGACAACAGTTCAATTTCTTTTTTTTTTAATGATAATAAATTAGTAGTAAAAAAGTGTGGATAAGTAGGCTACCCGCGAATGTAAACATGATCAATATAACAGATATTGGGTGCCGGCTGCCACTATGTAACCGGTTTAGAATGCAAGCTTATTCAATGTACCACAGTGTAACAAAGTATCGGCGGTTGGGTATCTTTTCATTTAAGAAGCGCATGGTCATTGATTACGTGGTTTTTTAGTTTGGTTTTAAAGACGTTGAATGAGCTTGCATTTTTAACCTCCTTTGGTAGTTTGTTATAGATTTGCACTCCCGCAAAAGATACAGTTCTCTTTGCACTATCAGTTTTGATTCTTGGTAGTATTATGTGGTCTTTTCTGCGACTACTTCGTGTGTGTACTTGGTGGACTTTAATGAATTTAACATGTGTATGTATTGACTTATTTAAAATTTTTCTAATTAGTATGCAGGTGCAATAATAATAAAGTTGCTTGATATTCATAATTTTTGATTCTTTGTAAATTTTAGTAGTTGGTGTTAGATAGTCATAGTGAAATAATAATTTAATTAGTTTGTTTTGTGCAATTTGCAAATTTTTTAAATATTTTTTTGGGGCACTGCCCCAGATTTCAATTAAATACAAAAGGTGCGGTTTCACTAGAGAGTTGTAAATTGTTTGTCGCACTCGCAGAGGAAGACACCGTATGATACTACGTAGTGAACCCATTAGAGAGGTAAGTTTAGAGCGTATATGTTCTATTTGTGTATTCCAATTCAAATGACTGTCTAGTCGTAGGCCAAGATATTTTTCATATGGTTTTTCGTGTAGTATTTCATGACCAATCTTGAGAGCTACATGAGGTAAGATTTTTTAATTTTTTGATTTGTAAATAACATAACAGGTTTTTGATGCATTAATCGTTAGAAGATTATTCTGGAACCAAGAAACTAGTTCATCTAGGTCTTGTTGCGCTTGATCTATTAGGTCTGTAATAGATTTTCCGAAATAAAAAAGGCAGGTGTCATCCGCGTAAAGTGATATATGTCCTTGTAATTTAATTTCATGTATGGAGTTTATGTAGATAAGAAATAGGAGAGGACCAAGTATAGAACCTTGCGGCACTCCGTAAGTAATTAACTGGGGTTTACTCTGATATCCACCTATTTGCACAATTTGTAACCTGTTTGTCAAATATGAGGCAAATATTTTATGAGCTGTCCCTTTTATGCCAATATCATTAAGTTTTTGCAGTAGAATCTGGTGGCTCACTGTGTCGAATGCCTTTTTCAGGTCAATGAAGACACCAATGGCTATATTTTTTTGGTCAATTTTACTTTTGATTTTAGTTGTTAAATCTGTTGTCGCTGCAAGTGCATTAGATTGTGTTCGAAAACCGTATTGTCGCGTAAAGAGAAAATCTATTGATGTTAAATAGTTATTAAGACGAGAGTGTATTACTTTTTCGAAAATTTTAGAAATCACAGGCAATACAGAGATGGGGCGGTAGTTGTTGGGATCAGTTTTTACACCTGATTTGTGTATAGGGGTCACCTTGGCTACTTTTAACGTATCAGGGAATGTGCCTTCAGCGAGATTTTTATTTATGCATGAGGTAAGCTCACGCACTATCAGATTATTGATACTTTTAATGGCCTTTGTGGTAACACCATCGATCCCTGCACTACAGTTAGAGTCCAGACTCTGGATTAATTTTGAAATTTCAGTTTCGTTACAGGGGTTTAATGTTACGAGTTCTTTATTTTGTTCCTGAGGGGTCTTGTGTGACGAGGAAGTCATTTGTGGTTGTTTAGTAATTATATCGCTAGCGAGAGTAGATCCAATATTTGAAAAGAAGACATTAAATGTTTCACATACTACGTCACCATCAGTTATTGTGCCAGATTCAGTTGTAAGTTTTGGAGGAGTGCATTCTGATTTATTTTTGTTGTTGGACATAGTATTAATTAATTTCCACATCTTTTTTGGATTTCCTGATTGTTTCATAAACTCTCGGTGATAGTATGTGCTCTTTGCGTTTCTGATTTTTACGGTAGTATCATTTCTTTCAGTATTGAACTGTATTTTGAGTTTTTCATTATTCGGGTCTTGTTTTAGTCGATACCACAATTCGTTTCTTGTCCTGATTTTATCAGTAATTTCTTTGCATATCCAGTCTTTTTGCGGAAGGTTTTGAATTTTAGTTTTGATTGTTTTACGTTCATTAATACTACGTCCAATAAAGTTCTCTAGTTCTTCAAAGTTGTTGTAAGTTTGGTAATCAGCCGAGAGTTTTACAGTTTCGTACAATTTGTCATAGTCCACTGCTTCATACTTAATGCGTTTTTTTGGTGGAATTTTGTATTTCTTCATAGATAAGAGTAATTGCTTGTGGTCGGACATAGCAGATTCCACAATGGCCATTTCAAAACTTTTATCTTTTAAGTTTGAGCATACATGATCGAGTATAGTCTTTGTTGTTTGTGTCTCACGAGTACAGTAGTCTTTATCCATTTTATTTATTATTCGATATCCTGTCTCATGCAGCATTCCACGATATCCTCTGCAATTCGCTGATTTTGATAACAGATCGATGTTATAGTCACCGAAAGTTATAGCTCGTCGTTTTCGTGCTAGTTGACTTGAGTATACTTCCAAAAAATCTTTGTTTTTTCCGTTGCCCGGATTGTATATAACGCCTACGTCTAATGCGTATTTTTCTAAGTAAACCCATAAATAGTTAATACCATCAATGTATGTTTCTTCAGTAAGATTGTGTTTAAGATCATTATGCACGTACATAGAGACGCCGCCGCCTTTCTTGTCTGTTCTGATATTGTAGTAATGGGTATAGTTAGGAAGGTGAAATCTGATAGCTTCTTCCTTAGATTGCAGCCATGTTTCACATAACAGAATAACATGAATAGTGCTATTGATAGAGTGTAGCGAGCATTTGAGCTCATCGAATTTACCTTGTTTGCGTATACTTCGAACATTAGCATAGAAAAAGTTGAGGCAAGATTTTGGTGGTTGTAGGGTTTGGTAAGAGTTGCAAATTTGGTAAGTCATAGTATCATCTGAGGTCCTTTGTAATGTTGGGGTTGTTTGTTCGTTTAATTTTTTGTCACTGATGGCACTATCTTGGGTGTACCTCTGATGTACTTAATGATCAAATCTGTCTCACCATTTTCCTTACGACGTGCTAGTTCTTGGCTAAGTTCATTCAGAATGCTCTTTTCCATGGGTGTCTGGTCATAATAAATTCTTACATTATCCGGAACTTTAGATTTAGATCTCATAATATCTCTGACTTCTTTAGAGTTATCAAAACAGACCTTGAGTGGGCGAGGCTTGCCAGTGAAAAATTTACCTAGGCGCCAGACGTTGACTATTGTGGGACTAATGGCTAATGAGTTTTGTAATATCCCTTTGACTGCAGCTTCATCTTGAGCATGTCGGATGGCAATGTCTGCGTTTGTCGATTCTAGTAGGCCTACAACTATTATATTTTTGCTTCTAAGAGCCCTCTCTTGAATTTCTTGTATAATTTTCTCATTCCCAAGTGTGTCTGCGTTGGATGTAGAAGATGATGCCGGTTGAAGTTTCTTAATTTCAGTCTCAATTTTAGAGATCTTTGCTTCCATAACAGAGTTAGCATCTCGTAGTACTGAGACCTCTGCTTTTATGTTCGAATGTTCAGCTAGTAGCTTTTCAGTTGTACTCTTGATGTCATTGTTCTGCATTTTCATTGCAAGTATGTCATCACGCATTGGTTTCAGATTTGTTTCCAAAGCCGATAACATATCCGTGCGAAATGCATGGAACACTTTTAGCAATTCTTGGTTACAATCACATTCGCACTCTCTTTGCTTTCGTTTCCGAAAGCTGGTTTGAGCATCTGCCTCGTAATCACTGGCCCTGGATAAGTCTGGTTGCGATTGTGAACCACCTGGTCCTACTGGCGGTAAGTTTTTGCTCTGTGGCGATCGTTTGACACTCATTATGCCTATTGTTTTCGCCTAATGCAGGCAACACGTGGGTGCGAATGGGACAAATAAATATGTCTGTTTCCCTTACCCGAGGCGGAGAGCAGCAGTCACACTCACTCAACAAGATAGCTTGGTAATTCGTTTCGTAGAAAGTAGTAAGCGGGTCACTTTAGTTGTTTTTAATTTGACACTTTAATAACTAAGTACTTAGACTTATTATGGAATGGTGGATGTATGTAATTTTTTTAAAAAATTATCAACACGTCTACTTTGTTATGCGGCCGAAGCACGTCTTCCTACATTTTTTTTTTTTTTTTTTTTTTTTTTATTTGTGACAGGCTAGTGTTTGACCACTATCTCACCTGATGGTAAGTGACGATGTGATCGAAGCTGGTAAACACACTAGACCTGGAATACGCAGGCTCTCAAGGATAACTGCCGGAACACCGTATTTGGCTTGGCGGCAGACTTTCAACTACATCCTACATCTCGACTGCAGATGCAATCTGCTAGTACATTGCCCATGTCTGTAAGAATATATAATAAGCTACCAGCAGACCTTAAAAATGAAATAAATAGCACGAAATTCCTGAAAAACCTAAAACAACTATTAATAACGAAAGCATACTACTCAATTTATGACTACTTAAAAGATAATATTTAAATTTTATAATGAAGAATTGCATCTTCTTCTCTCTTAAGTTGCTGCGGCCGACAAGGTCCATATGAGACATTGTACCTACCTTTTGAAATGTAACATATTGTACTGTATATATGGAGACAATAAACAATCTGAATCTGAATCTACTTACAAAGGAATTTGATCATTTCACTTGTTGAACGAACTCTGTTATTAATGTTTTGGTCGGTAAAACATCGTCTTAGACGATGGCCTCATCTGCATATGGCATTGCTTGCTTAACAAGTGATTTTATATTGAGCACCACTCGGCGGGAGAAGGACAAGAAGGTTGCTTCTTAGTGTGGTCTATTATAATCCCTGTAAAATGGTTGAAGAATTTGACCGTCTTATAGGGGACTAGTGTTATCTGTTATAGGTATTCCTTTTGCAGTAATAACCGCTACAGTACGACAAGCTAATAAATACGTATTTATGTATCAATAAAACCTATTTTCACATTAAACTTGGACCAGCCCACAAAGTTTCCTTCCGCGCAAACAGTGTAATGGCGAATTTTCCGTAGCGTGCCCCATTTAAGCATTCCTTGTTTGTATTTCACACCTTTTATTTGAATCGCTTTGGCGCAAACATTTTCCAGTGAATTTGAGATCCGGCCGAGATTAAAGGAAAACTGTGTAAGTGCTAGAAATATTGAATGGGACTGTTGAACAACATTCTTCTGAAGCCGGTTTCAAACTAACCAAGTAATTATATATATTACCTCAGCATAATTTTGGACAAAATAATGTATAATGAATGTATGTAAGAATATAGAACTAAGTTACCTAGATGTCTTGTAGGTAACTTAGTTATTTTTATAAAGTTTTAGTTTAGTTTTAGGAAATATAGGCAATTGGTCCGTAGAAGTACTATGTACGTATATGTATATTAATGTATGTAATCGATCGAGTCATCAATAATCAAGTGATAAACTTTCCTTTTTTGTATTTTTATTTAATTTCACCTGTCCCTTTGTCTATCTGTCGGTCTGTAATCAAATCTTGCATCCTAAATTAGATCCACTTCCTGAAGTCTGATTGGACTCAAATTTGATGCACTTATTTATCTTCAGTGCTGGTTCAGAGCTGGTCTGATGATGGTGATGGAAGATGGCCATAGGAATTTCTCAACTAAACAAGATAAAACCCATCGAGTTTGGGCTGGTTAGATTGTCTTGACAAGTTCTCTGGTTATATAAGTTCTATTAAATTGACTAGTACATTTTAGTCCTTTTTTATTTATAACTCGTAAACATGATTTTATAAAACTTTTTAAAGTATTACTTGTAAAGACTCCCCTTCTCTGACGTATGATAAAAAAACACTGAGATACTGTATAATAAGTTATTTATATCCTATTTATGATGCAGGACGCAACCAGCCCTAAAATACATTATACAACCCATACAATATTAATAGTGGCTCCTAGATTCCTAGGTCGACGACATTGGAACGCCGCCAAAGCTGAACTCTCTTGAAGCCGTCTTGAAAGTCTAGAAATTTCAGTTTCATGAATTTACCAAGAGCTTGAGAGCGAGCTATTAAAATAATTATCAAGTAAACGTTTCGAATTTTCTAGAACGCTGCAGTTTGGAAGGCTGCTGAGATGAGAAGAATGTTTACCTTAAAATAGTTCATGCATCGTGAGTTTCATGTTATATAGCTTTGAGAAACTGAAGTAGGAAATAGACGTTCATAATTATTATTAGGTACCTATAGTTTAAATTTCCTATACCCGGAAGGCGTTGCAATGTCATTTTCACTAAAATTATCTTACCTCCTTCACGTTTACGGTTATCTAGTACGTAATATCATACTTAAAGCGTTATAACTATATTATTACCTCTTTTATGTTTATGTTTGCCTAGTACTTCACCAAGTCCGACAGATGTTATGCTATATTTCAAAATTATAAAAAAATCGTTTCTACAAAATGAATAAAAAACTGCATCGTTACTTAACATCGGGTGAGTACCTTAGAGGTTAATGAATTGTTTAGATAAAAAATGAATTTATTTCATAAATCTTTTATTTTTGTACATTTTTCTGATGTTTTAATAGTTGTTCTGGTAATCTGGGCAGAGACAAATCCAACAAATCAAAGATCAAAAAATTGGGTCCAGTCGTTCTTGAGTTATATAGACCGTAAGTATGTCTTATTGTTAGATGGTAAAACTCCTGCGCACATACTCCAAAATGTAAACGATACAGTGCCGATACGCTTGCGAACTTACGTCGATGACCAAGACTCGACTAGCAGTTTAGACTCGACTAGCTTATACCTATCAGTATCCTAGTAAAATATATTTCGGGCACAGCCCTCATAAAATATATATTCAATCAAAAAGTACTCACTTCCTTTTGTTTTACAGCTTCACATTTGCACTCCATTTCAGTATCAATAAAATATTTATACGTGCCGTTATGAGTGCATATGAATATGTTATTTATTTATATTGAAACGGAATATTTATTTAGGTTCTATTCGATTGCAGTTATCTAACTGCATCCGAATATTTTCGATTGTGTTTTACTTTAATCATAATAATAATCACCATAAAAAACAGTTGCGTGATGGTTAAAAAGATTATTTTACGCATTCACATTCTTTTGACCACCTTGTTAGTTAGTTGGTGCAGTGAGCCCTACACTATATTCTATGACTTGTGTCGTGGGTGCCGAAAACATTCACATACACTACACCAGCAGTTCAACCACATCATCACTTACCAACAGGTGAAATAGTGGTCCAAACATTCCTATCTAACTCGGAAAAAAAATTGCCACAAGTTCGGACCCAAGTGACGATGCCAATAACTTTCAATATATCTACCATCGACCGAAGCAGTAGAAGGTAACATCGCAGGAATTCGATATGTGCCAAAACTACAAAGCTTGAAAGCATTTGTCATTTGCCAAACCGTACTGAGCTGGCGCAGCGTGATGGATTACCTAAGCCTCTAGGAAAAGGAGGAAACTACTAATAGTGGGTAGATTTGTTGCGGAAGTGAAAATTGTCATCGATTTTGGTTCATTTTCCAAAACTTGTGATTCTTTGGCCTTTTTTATACGACTTTCTTTTGTATGAGCTGTCTACGGCCCTACATTTCCTTAAACTTTAATAACCAATTAAAAGATGACTCTTTTGATGAGATCTTAGATCAGGTCCAGTCATAGTATAAAGAGGTGGAACTTTATTAGAAATTCTATTGGAGGTTGGGAATGAAAACTAATTATTCATCTATACAGCAAAGACATAAATTACCTAAGTTCGAATTAGTGGATTATTAAAGTGTTAATAGTTCCTGCATAATATGTAGGCAAATCATTCAGTTGAAAAACGTGATTTTCGTTTTCATTCCAAAACTCCAACAAAAGTTCTAGGAAAGTTTCTACCACTTTGCTAGAGCATGACTTGACTATGACCGGACCTTTTGCCTACATTTATGCACGTTTACTAAGTATTAACGGTTAATATCCACCAATATTACATATTAGCTCTCGAATTATATAAAATCAACAACGTATTTTTTTCACTTTCGCAAAAAAAAACTCCTATCTCAGTGTAAGCTTGTCTAGTATTTGACGTCGTAATGCCTCGAGACAATCTGTGTTAACTTTCATAGATCATTAATGTATACCCAACAATACCTATTGAAATGCACTTCCTATAGACAAAAAGGCAAAAGATCCACTCTTCAAACCCAAACATTGTTCATTCAGAATATTTTCTTTACATTATTCCTTTTATTTAGACACGTTCCAACTTGCGCGTATAGATCGTTCAATGGTTCAACGGCCATCGTAAAGTCTGATACAGTCGTTCGAACAGTTCCATTCGTTCATTCGTTCTCGGTCAATTGACTGATTTTGTTATGGCTCCTCGCTTTGCTAGCTTGTGTATTTTGGTATTTTTACGTACTACGTTTTATGAAATAACATGAAAATGCTTTTATATTCAAGGTTCGTATAATTCACTAGAGGCATTGAAGAAATAATAGTAGACGTCAGAGAAATGATTTTCGTGATTATATTCATCTCGTGGGTGTTTTGAACCGACTTCTAAATGGAGGAAATATTAATTTTATTTATAACTAGATGCGGCCTGCAGTTTTACCCGGGTAAGTCCCGGACCCGCGGGAATTCCGGAATAAAAATATCTGTTAACCCAGAGTGTTAGCTATCTCCATTTCAAATTCCATTAAAATTGGTCCAGACGTTTGAGAGTGAAGAAGTAACAAACATACCCACAAAGTTTCGTCTATATTAGTGTGTATTTATTAGGATGATTATTTATTTGTAGGGAATGTGAGCTATCCGAAACTGACGTCCAGGACAGAGCGAAGTGGAACGTAAATAGTAGGAAGACTGACCTCACCACCACGTGGGATATTTAGTCAGGAAGAGAGAGAGAGAGAGAGATGTATTTGTTTATAATATACTCCTTTTGCATCCATCAACGTAAGCGATTTCACTCTATTAGCCCTACACTAAGTTCGAAAAATTCACGACACATGTCTCTACATCTCTTGGTATCGAGTATAGTATCAAACTGAAGCCTTGTAGAATTGCCTGCATAGTCAGCGTGCGCGCTTTCATTTATTTTTAAAAATTAATCTTACCCTTTTACAAAACATTTTGGATCACAACAAGGTTTGAATGTTTGTTGGGATTACACCCAATATTTTTTGTAAAAAATATCTTTTATAGAAACAGAATAAAGTTGATTCATTCCACTGACGGGAACGGGAAATTTGTGTCTTTTAGTAAAGTTTAAATTATTTTTTTATCGAGCCAAATTTATTCAATCGTGTATCGCTGAACATATCCGAATAAAATATTTTGTGAACATTTATTACTCATTAAAAAATGCTGTTAATCGACCGTTTTTAAAAGTCAAATCTTTAATATTCGTGAGGATGAATCGTCCAATTTGGAGCCTACTTCACCTTTAAAAAAGTATTTAATAGACGTTGAGGTTAATAAAAAAGATTCGTTTCGTCAAATTCCGTATCTAAATTTCTAAAGCCATTTCAACCGCTAATTCCATACTTTGCTCGGAGCTTAAAAGGTTTTAGTGACAGAAATACCCGAAGGTACTCGGTAATACTATTTGAATATATAGGTGTGATTGATGAGACAGTGAGAGGGATTCCTTGTTACAGAAATAGACGATTTTTTTCCTATTTTTGCTGCGACCTTTGGCAATAAGGATAATGTTTTTGAATTGATAAGAATTGGCAATAGAAGAAAAACATTTCATAATTTATTTGAATTCATTGTAAAGTTTTTGAATTGAAATTTATGGGAGCGCTTTGAAACACTGGTTCGCAACTTTTTTGTGTAAAAAAATCATCCAAATCGGTTCATTATTTACGGAGATATCGCGTACCATACAAAAAATAAACATACAGTCGAATTGAGAACCTCTTTTTTTGAAGTTGGTTGAAAATTGGTGGGGTAACTACAGCGAAGCAAAGTGGTTATGATATTTCACTGTACCACATTTTTCACTTATTTTATTTAATATTTTTTTTACCTAACTATGGCGAAGCAAAAAGGAGAGTAATGATTTTAGTACCGTATCTTTTTTTTCTTCAATGTAATTGAGATACGAGACGTGCAAGTCGCTATGTATGTTCGTTTGTTCCTTCACATCAGGCATGTTGGTTCTTCGGCATCTCACGTTATGGCCAAACAGTTTTCTCAGTATAATGGTTTTATTGGCTTCTCGCTTTTAAGGAAACAAAGGGCGAAAGATAAGGATAAAGATCATAAAGGGCAAACTAACCGATTGTAACAAAATATACTTAGTTATCGTTGAATTTTTTCTTAGTGCCACAGCTAGGTATTTTACAAAAAAAAATGGCGTCCGCGGTACTCTATAATGTAGTAACTTAAAACATATAATGAAACGCAAGCGAAGCGAAAAGAAACCGACTTCATCGCTTATATTTTGGTTTTGGCTTTATCGATTTCGACAACATTTATATGGGACCAAACAAAAAAATCATCAAAATCGATTCATAATTGGCGGAAATATCGCGTAACATACATACAAAAAAAAAACGAAGTAGAATTGAGAACCTCCTTTTTTGAAATCGGTTGAAAAGTGGGCACGATTGAGATGAATATCAGATGTAAGAACTCAAAAACACCCTTTTAAATATATTACTTAGATTACAAACAAACAAACACATTCACACTCACAGCCCCACACTAAGTTCAAAGACTTGTATCGTGGATGCCGGAAACATTCACATCACACATACATTACACCCAGAACCAGAAGCACAAATATCCCTTGGGAAGGAATTTGTGCTCCTGCCGGGAATCGAACCCAGGACCAGAAAGGTTAGTTTAGCCTAGATTTTATAGAAATCCATTTAGTATGTAACAGTAGTACTTAGAGATTTAGTTTAAAAAATTAAATAAAGTTCTAACAATACAAACAGAGAAACTATCAACTTTAGTAAAATAATGAAGATCTGGTTATTACGGGCTGTTGGAGCATAATTACCTATATCAATATTTTTTTTAATAATGATGATGTAAAAAATGTCTCCACGTGAGCCGATTTCCATTTTTTTTTTATTTGAAAGATGTTGCTTTCTAATTGATCCCATTTTAATTTGATCAAGATCTGATCAGTAGTTCTTGAAATATCGTCAATAATGCCTATTTTGTGGACTACTTTGACGATGTTCTCGTTTACCCGACTTCAAAAGTTACCTCATAACTTCTTTCGTTGTGAACCGATTTTGATGATTTTTTTTGGCACTGATTGAAAGAGGCAGTTGTAAATAGCGGTTTTGGTAAGTTTTTTAACTTTTAAATGGCACGTTTAATAACTAGTTCAGCAGTTAAAACTAAGCAGTAAAGTAAACAAAAATGAGTAATAAAAAATAATGAAATGGATCAGTGAATATGTAATTGAGCAGGAAAATAATTAAATGGGCGGTAACGCTATATGCGATCAAAGTTTTTCTGGCGCTTCGCCGGCCGCTGCCGCGGCGCGCTCGCTTCGCTCGCTCGGCTCGCGCGTTGTGGTCACAAGAAACCTAACCACTTCTCCTCGCTTCGCACGTCGTCATACCTATTGAGCCCCCTTTACGACACCCTAACCCACAAATTGATTTTTTATTACTGTTCATGTTTTATTGTCGCAATAATTAATCTACCACCATTAAATTAAATAACTGCTCAATATGTTTTTCAACTGATCATAATAACATCTCGAATATTTAAAACACAGCTCAAAAAATTAGTTCCCTTTTTTTTTATTTGAAAGCTGGTGCATTTCATGTGGTCCCATTGAAATTTGATCCAGATCTGATCTTTAGTTTTTGAGCTATAGTCAATAATGCGTGTTTAATACATTAAATCTGATCAAGGTTCCGAAGATAAAGCGGTGAAGTCGGTTTTTTAAGCTTTGCTTGCGTTTAATTATTTAATAGGGTGCGGCATGATTAGCTAAAAGATACATATTCACTCTAGAACTCTACTTCTACAGAACACGATTTCCACGATACTAAAATCTGTTATGCAAACTGGAAATATTCACTCTATATTTCACATAGCTAGTTTGAGTAATAATTTTGGTGGTAAAATATGCGAGTTCCAGGAAAATTACTGGAGATATATAACTATTTCAGGTTAGTATTAGTTTTATTCGAGTAATACTTTAATCTAATGTTAATTTTAAATTGTACATGTATACGAATAACATATGATGTTTGCTGTGTAAATGAAATACAAAAAATAATTGTTATATACGTCATCAATTATTTAACCCCCGAAGAAAACAGGAAGGTGTAGTAAGTCTTCCAAAAGGCTTGGAGCCCATAAGGATGAACCGATTTCCGACCCTTTTGAGTTAGTTTTTTTGTTTGAAAGGTGACTTGATCGATCGTTTGATGAAAATCGCCGCAGCAATTTTCTAAATAAGTAATCCCGTGGTTTTTCTTTCTAACCTGTATTTTAGATCACAGAAAAGGAGAAAATTTATTTATTTTCTTTTTTTCTCGGTTATAAATTAACTTTAAGCACAGATAACATCGCCAATATTTGCTAAAATGAACCGCATTGAGACGGCATACACCGTATAGCAGGATCCTGCTCCGAAGAAACATAAATATTGTTTTAATCAAACAGATTATGAAGCTAAAGTCGTGGCACCATCGTTGTTCTCTTCGAAATGTTACCTTCTACTGAAGAAGTTCTGCTGTTGTAAGATGTGTTTTAGTGTTAGTTAGCTATATGATATACTCGTATCATATAGATTATATTCTATCTTGGTTCTCACCTGACGACCGTACTAGGTACAAAGCACATCATATTATGAATTACATTTTAATTGCACCTATTTTGGAAGTTTATTTGTACCAGTGTATCCGCTAAAGATAGAATATAATTATTGATATATAGATTGAAAACAGATCCGAGTCAAAATGTTCTCAGAACTTGTTTAAAACATCTATGGGGAACGAAACGCTCCACTCTATGGTTTCTATAACAAACAAATGAGCAGTTTCTATAACATTATAATATTAATGGTATGCCGCCTCGTCGGAACTATAATTTATTTCTCGAACATTTTGATACTCATTATGGTGTATAAAACAATCATAATCCTTAAATTATTTACAGAAAGGAGGAATTATTTACTTACATTCCTGGTTTTCAACATGATCCCAATATTATTATTTTCACTAAAACGTTCCTAGATACTTCGAATTTAATATCAAAAATACCGAGCACAAGTTATCAAATATTTATAAGAAACAAATAGAGAAATCGTACCTTATAAAATAAGGCCAGTTGCACACTTGCAATTATCGCATAACGATTTCATTGCAGAGACCGCGACTCGGCAAGAGTTGCGCCCATCGGTTAGGTGAAGCGACGACCTGCGAAAGGAGGCCGGCAGAAAATGGATGAGAAGAGCCAAAGATGGGGTCAGTGGCGTTCATTAGGGGGGCTGATCATGATGATGATCATGCTTTTTTTTACATGCTCCTGTTTATGGTACGCTCAAATCGAAAAGCCTATCTAATTTTACCCAAGTATAGGGCAATGGTACTACTTTAATCTTCGCAAATTATAAACAATAATTCACGTGACAAACTAAAAATAGCTTTTCGCAAATAAATCAGCTGATTTGCCTCCCTATGCAATGAGCATAAATAACGATTTATACATCGCCCATGTACATGATATCATGGTAAATGTGGATAAAAATAATTATTGAACGCATTTTAACTTCAATCAACTTAATATTTTCATTATGTATTATAGATGTGTTATATAATTATATGTCACCCTATGAAACGCGATAATAAGGAGTTAGTAAGCTTCTTTTGAGGATTATTATTTAATAGCCGTGCCCCGCGTCTTCGCCCTCTATCACCAAGTTAAAAAATAGCCTATATGTTAATATTAAGTATAATCTATGTACATTCCAAATTTCATCCAAATCCGTCCAGCCGTTAAAGCGTGAAAAGGGAACAAACATACTTACACACATACTTTCGGATTTATTATATTAGTAGGATTTTACACTTATCTGAATAAGACGAATAATGACGTTCTGTTCTCATCATCGTTTGTTATGTTATTTTTAAGATATAATATTATAATATGTATTTTAGTTATTTTGAAATATTTGTCAAATTTTTTTTACATTTAAATGAGTCATTACTATATTAAATTCAAGTCACCCAGTATGACTAAAGTGTAGAAACAAAGCGGCAAAAAATCTATCAAATGTCTCACGTGTGCGGTTAGCTTTATTCAATGAAATCCAATAAGGAACGTTTTGAAACGAAATTTATTATTTATAATCGGAACCATAAATGACATGGGATACGTTTCCTTTACATAAATTGTACATAGTGAAAGATATTTTATATTAAATTGAGCTTTCTTTGGTTTCAGGTGATGTTCTGGAGTCTGTCGATTAGGTGAGTAAAACATTGAAAACGCCTAAAACATTGTTAATTATTGGTTGTGATTGTGTGTGTGATGTGAATGTTTCTGGCACCCACAGCACAAGTCATCGAACTTAGTGTGGGGCTGTGAATGTGAAAGCGTTTATGTTTATGTTATGTTATGTGAATTACACGCTGTTAATTACTAATTTATAGTGATTTAGAAAAAGTTTTTTGCCTCTTTCACGTGTATGGTCTGCCTAGTAGGTACTTTAATACCATACTAAAAACTTTTACTGGATATTGTTCATACAATAATACTAAAATTACGAATTTAAAATGGGGGTATGACAGTGAAAAATACTTTACGACCTATTTTCATATCTACCACTTATTCAAAAAAAAAACCATTAAAATCGGTCGAGCAGTTTCGGAGGAGTTCGTCCACAAACACCATGACGCGCATTTAGATTAAGCAAAACGAATAATTTTTTTATGGCAAATGGGGTTAAATTTTACAATAAAATTCCTAAAGTTGTAACTGAATTACCACTGGGAAAGTTCAAATCAGTAATAAAACGGGCATTCATTAAGAAGGCTTATTCTAAAACGATTGACTTCATTAATGACAAGGATGCTTGGAAGAAAACGGCACAAGCGCTTTCTGGCGACTTACATAATATAGATATACCTATGATTAAAAGAAAATGAATTAAAAAATAATTCGCCGCCGAGTTTCTTGTCAGGTTCTTCTCGAGATGGCTGTAATTTTGCGAATCTAGCAGTAGAGTCATTAACTTTCATGAGTGCCTCTTTAGGGCCCATGTGAATAAACGATTTTGATTTAACAACTCGGTATTTCACTGGTTTAACATAAACACAGCCCCTCACAGCCCTACTCTAACTTCGGTGACTTGTGTCATGAATCATAGTCAAACATTCTAATTACACACACAATGACACCCAGAACCAGAAACATCAATTTCCCTTGGGGAGAGAACTTGTGTTACCACCGGGATTCGAATATGATACCGGGATTCGAATGCGAACTCAATAAAGCCAGCGGACAGTTTATAATAAATAATAATAATTATATGGCACAATACTATTTTATTTAATATTCAGGATTAATCAAAATACAGATTTAGCTAAACTACTAACCTAATACAAAAAGTCATTGGTCGGCAGTGTGCCCAAAATGCTGGCTGCGTTACCTCGTTGCACAGCGAGACTTAATTGCTGTGCAAAATACAAACCGGCATTTTGGTCACGTGTCGACTCTTTTAGTCTCCCAGCTTAAACTAACAATACTTAAATAATTAAACATAAGTCCAATTTAATTAAAGAAATAAAATTAAGGTAACATGTTGAAATCGTTATTTCCTGTAAACTGAAATTCCGTCATCGAATTTCATGCCCTAAAACGTGGCAATATGTGGTAATTAATACACATAGATGGAAAGCTAATGATTGTTTTTATTATTCTACAAACAGAGCACGGACAAAGCAAAGCTTCATAAAACCGACTTTACCGCTTTATCTCCGAATCTCCTTGATCTTGACAATTGTTATTCTTACCTTTCAAACTAAATATTATTAAAAATTTCCAAATCGGTCCCAGCCGTCTTTGTGTAGAAGTATACATATGTAGAAAAAAAAAATGGGACGAATTGAGAACCTTTTCAACTATTTCAACGACTTCAAAAAAGGAGGTTCTCAATTCGACTGTAGGTTTTTTTTGTATATATGTTACGCGATATCTCCGCCAATTTTGAATCGATTTTGATGATTCTTTTTTTGTTTGGTAAAGAATACTTTAGAGGTGGTATACATTTTATCGAAATCTGCCCAGCAAAAACCGAAATATAAGCGATAAAGTCGGTTTTTTTAAGCTTTGCTTGCGTTTCAATTATTGAAGTCAGTTAATAAAACTGTGGCGCTATATAAAGCTGAGGCATAAATATTAAACATATTAACATACATCTCATGAGTGTCGGAGGGTAGTGCAGGGATCCATACAAAATCCCCCATCGTACTTTAGCGTGACTTTCATATTTTTTATAATAAAATGTCCCTATTCATAACCATTTTCCATACAGCCATGTATTATACCCGGCTATTACATTCTATAGTTATCTCCATCCGAAGGTTGCCTGGTAGATATCGCTATTAGTGATAAGGCCGCCTGTTGTGATACTTTACGTACAAGCTTGTTTGTTACCTTTGTTTTATCTCATCTTATAAAGTGGATCAATAAAGTATTATCTATCTATCTATTATTCAGGCATGTTAACTACGCACGCTATTTATATGTACTTTTCTGACTCAACCAGCATATTAAATAACATGTGTGTTACCCTTAAACATTATGTTTAGCTGGTCCTGCTATATAAATGCTCATACATATCAAGCAATAGAAAAATAATAACTCTTTTGTCTATAAAGACTAAAAAATAACTAAAGATGATTAAGAACTACCGAATATTTGTACGTAAAGGCTGTAACACACTGGACGCATCTGGGTCGAACGGATGGCGTGCAGGGACGCACGACACGACAGTCGCAAGTTAAATTCGTCCGGCAGTTAAACTCTTCCTAGTTTCATTACAATCGAACGATTCTCACGATCTTCCGATGAAATATTCATGAACACGCACTTTCACACACACTCACACACACCAATTAACTTGTATGGTACGATGGTAATGAAAAATGATTAATAACACTTTTAAAGTAGATTAAATCACCAGCAGTTCCCGAGCTACGTGAAAAAAACCGCCCTAATTAAGATCGGCAGGGGCGGGCCGCCATTAGGGCTCTCCAATTATTTTTATGGAGTGATCATGTGTTGCCGTTACTCCTCGTTTATTGGTTGATGTTAGTTTACTTTGTGCTGTTGGATGATATCAAATTTTCAACGGTTTTTATGCTGTACTAATTAAGGATAACGAAAGGGTAAATAAAACGCTTTGTGTACGAATCCTGAGCTGGTTATATTTCAAACGTCCACTTATCCCTATCATGGTTTCGCCGAACGAAACGCTTGCGAGTTTTAATTTTACTACTAACGCCATCTAGTTTAACCAATACACAACAAAATATAGATGGCGCTAGTAGGTGTGATCTGTAGATCGAACATATGCATAAGACGGATTGTGGTGTTTTTTCTTTAGAATATTAGTGATTAAGGTTTGAAAACTATCGCGAGTTTTAATAAATACAAATTAAAAGAGGAATTTTTTTGACGACCCAGTTGGCGCAGAGGGCGCAGTGGACAGGTGCCCTGTCTAATGCACCCTCTGCGCCTTGGGTTCAATTCCCGGCAGGAGCACAAATGCCTTCCCAAGAGATATTTGTGCTTCGGGTTCTGGGTGTAATGTGTGTGTGATGTGAATGTTTCCGGCACCCACGATACATGTGTTTTTATTCTTTACCTCTCCGGAGTTTTGAACATAAATTGCGATTTTATTCATGTCCATCGTTTAGTACAAATTGTAACGTTTCAATTCATAATTTAGTTTGTTTCAACTTTACATTTCGATAAATTTGTATCGAGCCCGGATGATCGGCTGTATCATGTCAAATTGTATTGTAATTTCTTTTGCGTATAATATGATTTTTCATTGTGAATTAATCAGATTGTATCAGTTTGAACAATTTCGACATTTAGGCTGAGTTAAATGCCTTTCTTTCTTTAAAACTTACTTATATTAAATGAGCGAAAGTAATCCAGTATGTGTGAATAAGAATCTCTGATGGCAATCGACCCAGTTAGCGCAGTGGGCAGGTCCCCCCGCCGTCTGCGCTGTGGGTCCTGAGTTCGATCACCGGCAGAAGTACAAATTTTCTTACCAAGGTACATAAATTTGTGGTTTTAGTTACCGTGTGTAATTGTGTGTGTGTGATGTGAATGTATTCGGAACCACGACAAGTCATCAAACTTGTGTGATATAACAAATACGAGATAGAAGGTTTAAGTTTCAATACTTTTAAAAGAATACTTATAAAAAACCACTGCCTACTTAACTAAACGCTACAAAGCGAGGCACTAATGAACATTCCCAAGAAACCCCACAAACTGGGTCACGGGCTTCAAAACACGTATGAGACCGCCTGTAAATCAATGGCGGATGTAGTGTGGCTACACCTTGATGCGGCCTTATGTACCTACATCGTTAAACGCGCATTCACTAACGCTACGTGACGTTTGGATATTTAGTTCTGACGCTATCGCAGGTTGATCAATAGCGTCTCCGTGAATGACGATAAGCTTGCGAAACGCACTTGATGTTATTCTGTAATATTTTGTATTACCGTGGTTTCGCCCGCGTTTATTAAGTTAAAAGTAGCCTATGTGTTAATCATGGATATAAGCTGTATATGTTCCAAATTTCATCCTAATCCGTTTAGCCGTTACAGTGCAGTGTGAAGAAAATATACACCACAAATTTTCGGATTTGTAACATTAGTGTGAAGTATGATTTGATTCTGAATATGGCGACGAGCCTTACTAAATACCATACACTCGACGCATTTGGATCATACGAACGGTCGGCGTGCCCCCGGGCGTCGAAACCGGTGCATGGGAAGCGACTATGCCCATGTCCCTGCAGAACGCTGTCCGATTGAACCAAATGCGTCTAGTGTGCTAATGTGTACCTGTTCTTATTTTTATGTTCATGTTTTAAAGTTTAAAGGCAAGCTATTTCAATATCGATGGAAAGATTAGATTTGTGAAAGGTTGGTTTAGAAAAAGGTTTGTTTGTGAATCACTAATGGGGAATGTTTGGAAGCCGATACGTGAGTATCAAGTATCAAGGGTATGATAATTTTCTTTTGAGAATAACATTTCATTAAAAACATTACACTTTATTTTTTAAACATTTCATATTAAAATACATATTTGAAAGCGGTTCGAGCAACTTTTATCGCGGCCATTTTGATGCTCTTTCTATTACATTCGAAAATATGGATAAATACTCATGACTATTGGTATTTATCCATATTTTTCACTAATTTATGGCGTACAAACTTAGATAGGTATATAGTCTAAGAGTACAAAGGACGCTATTTTGTAGGAGTAAAACGTTTTTATGAACTTTTTTCTAATCCGCAACCTTTTTGTGCGACGAATAGCGGTGGGAGTAAGCACTGTCATGAATAAATAAAATGATTTCCCTGTAATACAAAAGTTTCACTTCCATCGTGTGGATTTACGTCATGCCCTGTTTTTCTCTTTACTTGTGTTTCTTTACGTCACACCCATATTATATTGAGACGAATTCGAAGATAGATTATGATACCCTATACGTTTCAATCGGTTCATTAGTTTGGACGCTGTGAGGACAAACGAAAATATATATTTATATTCATATATACTGACATACATACGGTGTTGCGAATCACATTGTCAAAGACAATACAGCGAATATTAACAAATGTTAACAAAATAATTAACAATTAAATTTAAAAAATCAAAGAAATCCAATAAAATGCTCGTTGCACATATCGAACTACAAACAAATGGAATTTGAGTCTAATACAAATTACAATAAATAAGGGTACGGATTTACCTATAAAAATGTACATTCATATAGTTACTAGCCGTGCCCCGCGGCTTCGCCCGCGTTAATTAAGTAAAAAAGTAGTCTATGTGTTATTCCGGAACCTAATCCATCTACATTCTAAATTTCATCAAAACCTGCGTTCTAGAGATACGTAGTAACAAGCATTCGCATTTATAATATTAATTAGTGTACTATTTTTTTTTTATGCCTGATAGGCAAGCATTTGATTACAATCTCACCAGATGGAAAGTGATGATGCGGCCGAAGATGTAGCATGCTTGCCTAGAAGGTACCTATTCACTGTCGACTTGAAGACTCCCAGATTGTACCATTCGGGGAACAAAGACGAAGGCAATGAGTTCCACTCCTTCGCAGTACGGATGATAAACGTAGAAGCGAAACGCTTCGAGCGTACTGGAGGTATGTCAACCATATATGGATGACGTTTGATAGTTCGTCTTGTTGTTAGATTGTAAAACGGACAAGGTCGAATTAACTCGTGTAATTCCTGCGCACACTCTCCAAAATGTAAACGATAGAATACCGATAGGCTCGCGATCTTACGTCGTTTGTGTTTGTGCTGTGAGTGTGAATGCGTTTATGTTTAGCGTTTATAATAGTTACCCAGCTTAGCTTCAAAATCAAACTAAATTTAGTATAAAATAATTTAGAATTTCCCGCCAGAGAGGAACACCATTACTTTAAGTACACACCTATTCCACCTCATGAAATAAACGGCGCTGAACTAAAACTACAATAGAATTGTATTATTGTTTCAACACTAACTCGACGAAGCATTTTATTTATTTAAAAAGAGTGTTTATACAGTTAACGTTAAAATACTTTTTCTTAATGTTTTCCTCTGTTTTGCTTTTGTAACGTCTAGATAAGAAAATAATGAAATTAGTTTTTACTTTGCAGAGTTAATGCTGTTTTAGAATTAATAAGCTAAATAATGTGTACAATTTCAACTAGGTATTGTAAGTTAGTACTCGCAGTCGGCTCAGCTCGTTGTAGAAGTTGATCATCGTGGCTAATCCTGTCTTCAATGTTCGAATTGATCAACATATATCGGGCGGTATAAATAGAAAGAAAGAAAGAAATAATGTGGTGATTTCTGATGTATATAAATAAATGTTGACATAAAAATACTTACGTCTTTATTAATTGTGACGTCAGTACAGGGTGCGAGGCTTTGTAGGCTCTCTGTTTCTAGGCTCGGGCGCTTTGTATATAATGTCCCTAATGAGGTTATTTACCTAACCGTTACTATAGAGAAGATAATTAAACGCAAGCAAAGCTTAAAAAACCGACTTCACCGCTTTATCTTCGGAACTTTGATCAGATTTAATGTATTAAACTCGCATAATTGACTATAACTCAAAAATTAGAAATCAGACCTTGAACAATTTCAATGGGACTACATGAAAAGCACCAGCTTTCAAATAAAAAAACAATCATCAAAATCGGCTCACAACGAAAGAAGTTATAAGGTAACTTTTGAAGTCAGGTAAACGAGAACATCGTCAAAGTAGTCCACAAAATAGGCATTATTGACGATATTTCAAGAACTACTGATCAGATCTTGATCATTCAAACTAAAAAAAAAAATTCGAAATCGGCTCACGTGGAGAACAGTTATGAGGTAGCACTCATTAAAAAAAAATGTTCAGTCAACTTGAGTACCTCCTCCTTTATTGGGAAGTCGGTAAAAAATAGTTATACACATTTAACTCGAATACGTTCGCGAAAACACATATTTGATGTTTTGACCGAATCAACCTATATGTAGTATGTTCGTAACACGAACCATAGACTGAGTTTTCGCGGAAACGTTCGCTTTCAATGAAAATTCTTACGGCGAAAGAAGTTTTCATGCGACCTTCGACAAAGAGTGCAGTTGGAAAGGAATCCTTCAGTTTAGGTTGTCTCGACATATCATTAGGAGCTCGGCTACATCGCTCACACTTTACCCTAATGTACCTTACATAGTATATATAACATAATATCTCCCCTGTTCCCAGAATATCCATTTCCTCACTCCGATACCTGTCGCCAATCTATCAACACGGCCTGCTAGGCCTTTCATTTCCTTCTAAACCCTTATTACTCTGGCGTTGACATCTGAGCTGTCTACATGGATAATAGTAACCGCAGCAACATCCTGGCAGTATCATTAAATATGAATTCCAAGGCGCCTTTGTTACAGAATACTTATAAAATATAGTAGATGAGCGACTTTATTTTAAATTATCGCCTTGTAACGCTCAGCTACCAATATTTTTAAATAATTTTTCCATTTTGAGTATAATAATAACATCATCTTTTTTGAACTGCCCGTTGGCTAAGTTGGGTGAGCATTCGCCTTCTAAGCAGGGGTATCGGGTTCGATTCCCGGCGGGAACACAAGTTTTCTCCCAAAGGAAAATTGTTGTGATTGTGTGTGTGATGTGAATGTTTCCGGCACCCACGACACAAGTCATTGAACTTTGTGTGGGGCTGTGAGTGTGAAAGCATTTATGTTTATGTTTATCTTTGAGTTTTAATGTTAAAACTATCGTGAGTATTACACATTATGTTTTAATCCGGCTTAACACACTATGAAGTGCAACTAATTTGTCCGAAACTAGTCGACTACAAAGTAAGTCGAAATTTTCGTGTTTTAAGCCGGATATAACATTGAAACATCATCTTTGAGGTCCGGCGAATAACTCGGGCTATAGATTTCTCTCGCAATACAGCGTGGGAACTTGGCCACTGGCCAGCTTGAAGGGCACGTTTGGGCGAGGGCATAGATAAATAAGCTGTGGATGTAATACAAATTTACAAAGAAAATTTTATTATGACATGTTATATTTGCCACTTTTGACAACCATTACATAATAGTCTCAGAAAAACAACATCATCTATTTAGAATAATAATATAGTTAATAAATCTCTTGGTTGCAGTTTACTATAATAACATTACTTAGATGGTCCATATCTTATATCTAAATATCTAGACGTAATATAATAATGTGTCAACATTTGAAGCATACCTAAGATGACAGATAATATTTTTGTAGCATTCAGTACTCCTTGAGGCTCCCTGTACTATTTTCAACCGACTTCAAAAAGAAGGTTCTCAATTCGACTGTTTGTTTTTTGTATGTATGTTACGCGATAATTCCGCCAATTATGATTCGATTTCGATGTTTTTTTATATAGTAGGTCACGTACTTCAGAGGTGGTCCCATATAAATTTTAGGGAAATTAAAAATCAACAAAAACCAAAATATAAGTAGTAAAGTCGGTTTTTTAAGATTTTCTTGCGTTTCAATCATTGTGTTATAATTTAGTTTCAATTAAATTTTTAAAGTGTGTCTTGATTTAGTGAGTAAAAGTAATTACAAGTATTCAAATAAAACGGTAGCTGATGTCAACATCATGATGGCTGGTTCATAGAATGACTTTATTTCTTACGTCAATACAAAATATTTGATCATCCGGTACATCTTTCCCCTTAATAAAAACACTTAATAGACGTTAATTCCGGTACATTACTCCATGATGTAAACATCAAGATAGCTGATTCATAGAATGACTTTATTTCCTACGTCAATACAAAATATTCGAACATCCGGTACAGTAGCAACATAACGTCTAATTTAATGATATTAAAATTAAAAATATACGTATCCATCACGTACCAGATAATGCAGCTTTTGTAATTGTATTTCTTTAACATTAACAACATTTATTGATGCTACAACGAAATAAAAACCCTTTTAGACCTTGAAGGTATATATTCAAACTTATTTATTACTTTGGAACCTATTTGGCGCATTAACTTCTTTTACTTTGAGCTGGATCTGAAGGTCGGTTAGAATACCCTTCGAAAAAGATTTTTATTCACCTCAGGTTACGTTAAATATAAACATAATCGCTACATCACTAACAGCCCCACACTAAGTTCGATGTCTTATACCGTTGGTGCCGGTATCACATCACATAAACAAATAGAACCAGAATCACAAATTTCACTGGGGGAGAAAACTTTTGTTTCTTTAGGTGAGCGTTCGCCTTCTAAGCAGGGGTATCGGGTTCGATTCCCGGCGGGAACGCAAGTTTTCTCCCCAAAGAAAATTTGTGTTTCTGGTTCTGGTTGTGAATGTGTGTTTGTGATGTGAACTTGACCGCCATCATGGTTGCTGAGAATAACTCGAAAAATAAAGTGACTTCACTCTAAATCCAATATGGATGACTTCTAAAAGCTTATATTAAAAAAGTTTTTAACGTGTAGCTTATCTAAATATTTATTCAATGATATCGCTTCACACCGTTCGTCGACATTTTTATTAATTTTTCACTATATGGCGTCTGGTTATCGCAATACTAAATTTTGATTACCGCCTCGTATTTAATGACATTCGCAAGTCAAATCGATTGACGTAGGAATCATCAAATCAGCCTACGAGTTTGGTCTCTA
This sequence comes from Lomographa bimaculata, assembly GCA_948107665.1. Classification (NCBI taxonomy): domain Eukaryota; kingdom Metazoa; phylum Arthropoda; class Insecta; order Lepidoptera; family Geometridae; genus Lomographa; species Lomographa bimaculata. The sequence continues at coordinate 3,301,943 of OX403602.1, read as the reverse complement.
GAACGTTACAAAGGAACAAACATGACACACAGACTGATAAACACATTACCTTTATTTTTGTTTAGCCATGCTAAGCTACTGCTTAGCATGGCTAAAGCTACATAAAAATATCGCTTGAGGCGGGGATTGAACCCGCGGCCATAGTTATGCCCTATTACTCTAACCGCTGAGCTACTCAAGCCCTTTTTTTTTGTGGGGTGAAAATGCTTTGCACTTCCCTTCCTTCCCAGGGGTGAAGGAAGGGGGTATGTGGGGCTCGAACCCACTAAAAACCCCCCCGTGAGCAGTCCCTCGCCGAGGTGGGGCAAGATAGGGTCGCGCTAACAGTCACTCAGTCACCTGCCTTAAGCGATTAAATTATCCTATAAGTAAACTAAGTTAGACACCTTATGGCTGTGGGTTCATCCCCGCCTCAAACGATAATTTTTCCTTTCTAAATTTACCACTAAATACATTTCTTTGCATCGCACAGTCGGGTAAAAAGAACGATTTAATAGCATAGAATCTACATGTCGATAACAACGCTCAAGATCTTCCATTTTCTACAATAATGTCACACAGAAAACAGGAATTTCTGTACAATCTACCCATTTTCACGGTACAGTGAAAATTAAATGTCGCAGAAAGAAACTGCGTATCACTCGGCATTCTTGAAGGGTGGAAGGGGTGACTTCAAGTTAAAGTTGCAACTATCCTTTGAGCGTAGATTCGTCATTACGGTTGGTGAAATTCCGAGAGTTTGTTAAGATTTTCCGTATTCTTTTCGAAGTAGAAAATAAGGAAATTCTACTTTTATTGCTGCGTTACAGACAAGATCACAACAGCGATAATATTATTAGTATTTTTACAAGCTTTTGCCACCTTCCAGCTCCTTCCATCAGATCAGCAACATGCCATCATAATATTGCATTGACACGCGATTTTCACATGTATGCAAAATTTCAGCTCAATCGGTAACCGGGAATTGGAACAAATTTAACTTTGCAAGATTTGATGTCAAACATCGGGACAGGTGAAACTAAATAAGCTTGTTAAAATGGAATATAATATACAAAATGACCGCATCATCACTTATCTTCAAGTGAGATACGTGAGTGTTGACCACTAGCTTATACTAGCCTATCAGAGATTCAGAAACATGAAGCGGCTCCAATGCACATTCAATTCCCAAGTAAATTAATAAATAAAATAAAAATAAATAAAAAATATAAAAGCCATTTATTTCTTACAGAAATGATATATTTTACAAATTTTTGATAGTGTTAAAAGAAAGTATTGGTTAGAGTTTAAATATTATTTGCTATTTCCGAACTTACTCTGTAAGAACCCCTCTGCAGGTAAAGGCCTCCTCCAAATTGAGCCAGTTTTTTCTGGATTGCGCTATTTGTATCCAGTTTGGACCCGCTGTGTGTATGATTTCATCCTCCTATCTGTTGCAGGGTCTCCCTTTCTTTCTTTTGCCCACTGGCCCCCTCCATACTGTCACTCTTTTTGTCCATCTTTGATCTTGCAGGCGTGCTGTGTGTCCTGCCCACTTCCATTTCAATACGAGGGAATGTGCTAAACCATCTGTTGCTTTTGTGAAAGTTAATTACCCTTCGTTAATTGATTTACTTGATATATAAACTTCACGGAATATATTCAGTAAATCAATATTAGTACAGGTTCCTCCTGTTTTTGTTCCAAATTAGGCCGGAGTCGAAAGTTTGCGAGGAATTCATTTAAAAGTTCCGGAAACGGCTCATACGAGATTCTATTTGATTAATTTTGTAGAACTGGCGAGCTGTCAATGTTGTTGATAAATTGGATTTTTGGCGGGGAATGAAATGATTGTAAGCAATAATTTAAATGATGCACATTTGAATCGTTGTTATGGTCTGTCTCAGTATATATAAACATATACGCTTTCACACTCACAGCCCCACACTAAGTTGGTTGACTTGTATCGGGGGTGTAGGAAACATTGAACATTCACATTACACATGCAATCACAACCAAAATCAGAAAAACAAAGTTTCCTTGGGGAGAAAACTTGTATTCCAACCGGGAATCGAACCTGATACACCTTCTTGGAAGGCGAACGTGCATCAAACCAAGTCAACGGGTAGTTTTATCATCACATCAGCTATATCATCACAGAATAAGTAGGTTTTTTTATTGTAAAACAAGACGAAATGAAACTAAAAAGGAAATTTAATCGGAACAAAAATAATAAAAGGCAATTAGTACAAAATGTGATTTATTAGAATGCCATCAGTTTTCGTATACATTTTATAATTTACTTATATTGCTAATACTATCAATAAATATTAATAGATACACCTCTACATTGATAGTAATCGCTATTTACTTTACAACAAGAACTATTATTTAAACATTTAAACTCACTGTTTGAGTACTCCTTAATAAGTTATCCGAGTGCTACTATCAAAGCAACGATCCCTTACGTTAAGTCAACAGCCCTTGACGTTTCGTCTGTGTACATTTTCTAACTCATATTTTGCGCCTTAATTACTGGCTATGTGAGCTGAAGACATTACGTATTTTTTGAAATGACTGAAATATGTTTTCTTCTTTTCCAACCGCCCGTATCTCCGTCAATATAAAAATTACCAAAAATTTAAAACAAAAAAATCCATAGCTAATCTATATCTACCCGTTGGTTTAGTTGTGTGCGCTTCGCCTTCTAAGTAGGGGTATCGGGTTAGATTCTCGGCAAGAACACAAGTTTTCTCCCCAAGGAAAATTTGTGTTTCTGGCTACACAATCACTATGAAGTGAATTTTCCGGCACCCACGAAACAAGTCATAGAATTATGTGTGGGTCTGTGAGTGTGAAAGCGTTTATGTTTTATATACTTATCGGACTTGCTTACAAAATTTCAGTTGATAATCAGTTGAGAATTGCGACATATTGAGGAGAACAGCTGGACATCCGCCGGACATACGAAAACATATTTGCCCAAGACGCTACGGGGACGCTACGCTCGCGCTACGCGCTCGGTCAATGATACAATGTTTATCAAACTCAAACTCAAACGTTTATTTGCCAGAATACATGTCAAAAAGGTCTTATAAATAATATAATGTACAATGAATTCAGCCTGCATGCAGACGTGCATATATAAAAAATAAATATTCTCTAAAATTCATGAATTTGTCAATGGTATAAAAACAATTACTTAATAGCCAGTCACTCTTCTTAAAACTATTGTCTTCTAAAATTTTAATATCGTTAGGTATTTTATTACCTATATAAAGATATATTTCATTATATAATCAATATATTATCGAAATATTGGGTGTGATTGGACGTGTGATGTGAATGGTTCGGGCTTCCGCGACATAAGTCTTCGAAGCATAGTATAAGCGAAGTATAGTATATAGTATGTACCTAAAATAGTACAATATTTTTTTTTAAGTTGCCAAATCTACAAGCCTATAACACTAATATTATAAATACGAAAGTTTGTGTTAATTATCTTTTCAAGATGATTTGTGGCGCAAAGCCCTCGTTCTTCCTCTACCTAAAGTGCCTAATCCTATTCTTCCTAATCAGTTCCGCCCTATCTCAATACTTCCTTTCTTATCAAAAGTCATCGAGTCCGAAGTCCAACGTCAAACCACAAAATTTCTATCCCAAGCTGACATATTTAACCCATTTCAATCAGGTTTTAGAGCCGGCCACAGTACGACAACTGCCCTTTTGAAAGTTACAGAAGACATTCGTCTCAATATGGAAAACCAACTAGTAACAGTACTGGTACTAGTTGATTTCAGCAACGCTTTTAATGCCGTCGACCATGACTTGCTTCTGGCTCTCCTTCCTCGTCTCAACTTTTCAACTTCTACCGTTACCTGGTTCACTTCCTATCTAAAAGACCGTCGTCAGGCTATCCGATCTAATCAGGTGCTTTCAGATTGGCATGCTGTCGAAGCTGGCGTACCCCAAGGTGGCATTTTATCACCTCTTCTATTCTCGTTATTTATTGATCTCCTCTCCCCTAGCATAAAATGCAATTACCATATGTATGCTGATGACCTCCAGCTTTATCATGCGACTCCTGTCGAAGACCTCCACTCTGCTATTTCAGCTTTAAATTCTGATCTTTTGCGACTTCAAAAGTGGTCGGAAAGTTACGGCATCTCTGTTAACCCAATCAAGTGTCAAGCTATTATAGTCGGAAGCTCGCGACAGCTAGTAAAAATAGATTTTTCTCTTCTACCCTATCTCTCATACAATAGTATTATAATTCCCCTTTCACAGTCTGTCAAAGATCTGGGTGTCATAATTGACACCAAACTTAGTTGGGTGGATCACATGAAAGAATTATCTCGAAAATTCTTCTCTTCTTTCCACTCTATTATTAGGCTCAAAAATTTTCTCCCAACTAAGACTAAAATTTGTCTCGTTAGCTCTCTCCTTCTCCCAATACTAGATTATGCTGACGTTTGTTTTACTGATCTCAATGCTGAATATTTGAATAAGCTAGATCGCCTCCTGAACATTTGCATTAGGTTCATTTTCAGTTTGAGAAAGTATGATCATATTTCAGAGTATCGTGCAAAACTCAAATGGCTGCCAATACGAGAGCGGCGAGATCTTAGAATTTTATGCACTCTCTTTTCCGTACTAAATGATCCAAATACTCCGAGTTACCTTAAAAGTGGCTTTCAATTTCTAACTGACACTCATGGACGACAGCTCAGATCGGATTCTAACCTTACTCTAGCGACTCCCCAGCACCGCACCTCTTTTATTGACAAATCCTTCTCAGTTGTTGCTGTAAGGCTGTGGAATAGTCTACCCTTGGATGTAAAGAATTGTAACTCCAAAGAAGCTTTTAAAACAAAAACTCGAGCTTATTTTATTAAAATGTTTACAGTTGCCTCAATTGACCTTGCAGTAGCAATTACATATCATCGAAGTACTTTTTATGGTTACATATTATATATATTTATATATTAGTATTTGTGTAAGTTTATTGTTATATAGTATTTAATAATATATTTATAAATATATATTATCATTATGTATATTATTTACATGTATTCCTATATTTATACATTTATTATCCTTTTATTTTTCAAACATATTTACTGCACCGCCACCCTTTTCTCTGCACCTCCAGGATGACTGGCAGAAAATGCTATTCTAGCATTAAGTCCTCCTTGTACTGTTGTTTTGTGCAAAAGTATTAAATAAATAAATAAATAAAGATGTAACGGTTGAACAAAATGTTTATTATCTCTTCAAGATGTAACGGTTGAACAGATATGGATGAAATTTGGAATAAACATAGCTTACACTTAGAATTAAAACATGGCCTTCTTTATAACTTGACAAACGCGGGTGAAGCCGCGGGACACGGCTAGTTGCCTATATTTCCTCAAACTATATTCATATTTAGAATTAGGTAATTTACCCTAAAATTGAGCTGTGGAACTTATTTAACTTATATAAACTGAAAAAATATGTTCTTATAATTTCAAAATAACGCTTGATTTAAATTTTGTCTTGTTTGTTAATCTAATTTTTCATGTTTTAACGACCTAAATAAGAAGCACTAAATATAATGTTCACCTTAGGAAGGAACTAATTACCAAGACACGGGTCTTACTCACACCCAGTTTGGTAACTAGGGCCGCAATTTGTAAAATGTACAATAATTTATGAAATAAAAAATTTTTATTTTTACTTTATATTTACAGCAAAAGACCTAAGTTCTATAATCTAGACTTTAACTAAGTAGCCACATCTGCCAGTCTAAGCTAGTTGCAAAGCGTTGTTTGTTTCCCTAGTTGGTGCTAAACGAAACACTTCAAAGGTAGTGTATACAGTAGTGCAGTGTGTGGCTACAAGTCCGGTAGACGGTATCTCCCACAGGACTAATATGTCGCGTCTGTGGCGTGTCGTGCTCTGGCATGTTCAATGAAGTCTCTTGTTTAATGACTGCTGTCGTAGTACTACTATATATTCTGTGCTGCTGTCATATGTTAAGTGAGATAGATAGATATATTCTTTATTGAACACCTGAAAATAACAATCTCTTCCAGACAACCTTTGATGGAGAGAAATAACGCAATGTAATAGGACGTCGTTCTACGTTCATAAAAGATCAGAATCAGAACAGTGAATAAAAGCAGAAGATATATAAATAATAAATTTACATACACGTAAACAGATACTATAATAATATTATTATAATAAAATACTACATATTTTTAAATAGTTAGTTGTGGGCTTTACGTTTTTTATCTCTGACACGCATACTGATCTCATACTGACCTTTATTTCAGACGATGATGAAGATATGGTCGAGGGAGGAAAACAGAGTGTGCCTAGAATTCCACACAAGGCCACTCTTTGAGCTTTCTTTGAATAAAAATTACTATTAAAACATTGTCTTTTTAACCGGCTTAAAAAAAGGAGGTTCTAAATTTGGTTACATTATTATATTTGTTATCTCAGAACTCCGTCATTTATGAACCGCTGCACTGTGGTCAATTATTTTTTTATTTGGTAAGGTATAATTTGAAATTATATAGCATAGAAATTTCGTTGAAAGCAGTGTAGTAGGTTTTTAAATGAAAATAGCTGGAAAATATGATATCCAAGTAAACGAAATTTCGTATATTTTTTTCTTTCCTGTGACTTTTCAGTAGAGTTTAGTCCCGATGAACCGGACTCATCGTCAGTTTATAATAAACCGAAATATGTCTAAAACCATTCAACGAAAAATCCAAAATAAACTCAAAAAGCATTCCTAATCTTCGAGAAAAAATATGTTGAGTGTAACTCATTAAATCGTGAAACTGGTTAAACAGAGGATAAGAAATACTAAAAATATTTACCAAATTTAATTGATCAAAAATATCCTCTTCAAAATTGGTATCACAATAATTTGGAACAATCGAACTGATCTGATGATGGAGCCAGAATTTTTTCAATGGGGACTATTAAACCTCTTCGAGTTTGGGTTCATTTAGATAGTTACATATTGGATTATAGGAAAAGTGATCGACCCAGGGTATTATAGCAAAATGTTATAGTTTTAAGGGAGCTTGCTTTTAATATCGATCGCTCGACCATGCTTTTTACAGCGTGTCTTAATGCCTAGTTCTTTAAACTTACAAGGCCTTATTTCAGTATCACAACCGCATTGCAGTAGGTACCTTGCAAGGTAACACAATACTCAAACATAAGTTGCCCGTTCCCTCAGTTTGTTAAGTAAAGCATGCCATTCCTCTACGGAGATCCTTTGTGCACATTACGTACAGTAATTTACTGCGCGGTAACAAAATACCTTTGCATCGTAATCAAATTCTGTTAGAGCCTGTAGTAAACTGGAACAGATGAAACAAACACACATACATACAGTTACACGGTACATCCATTTACTGTACTATTTGATTGGTTATTTTGACCACAATCCCACCTGATGTTAAGTGATGATACCATTTTCATCCCCAAATAATTTTTTTCTCCGATTTTGGATCGATATTATATTACGCTTGGTACATCATTACGATCTAGTTTAAAGGCTTATAAATAATTTAATTTTGACCAAAACTGCTAAGTAGAGAAGTACTAGAACTACTTATGTCCTTATTACATGGAAGACACTTTGATCTTGTTTTCCTTGTTAAAAAAACTCACCGTTTTACACTATTTGAGTGTAAAGATATTTTTTAAACCGAGTACGGTGCCGTGAGTGTGCAGGCTGTTTATGTCTCAACAAAAAAACAACCTACAAAATAAAATGAAAATTTTAATCAAGAATTTCTTCATAAAAAGCCCTAACAAGAAATCAGTAATATCGTATACGAAGCTGTGATTCAATATAATTATCGCGATCATTGTTCAAGACAAAAGCAAAAAATCAAAATCTGGAAATGAAATACAAAAATATTTAAAAATTTTAACCTTCAAAATCGTAGTCGACTAACAATAGTGGTACACCGCCCGCGTCAAAATACCGACAAAACCTGACCATTCCAAGACAAAATCCAATCCATTTCCCAAAATAAAACAATCACAGTACCAACACTCTGAATCCTATCAAAAAGTCCGGCAAAAATAGAAAAATATCCCTGAAATAGATAGCTGAAGCTTGAGCCATCTTTACAAATTTAAGGTTCCGTACAATTGTCGTATTTGTGTAGATTGCAAAATGTATTTTTTAACTAAATTGTTATCCTAGTCTTTAAGACGGATTATTTTTTATCCCCTCTAATATTATACTATACTATATATCTAAATAGTAAAAATATAGCACAATTTTTCATGTTTGTGAATATCAGCGTAAATATCGCTTTGCTCGCTTATACGGATTGATATCAGAACATGACCTGATTCAGTCTACAGTTCTACACCATTTCTTGTTCATACATCTGATTGAAAGATTGTGTGGGTAAAGTGTTAGTTAAAAATACATCCCTTAATATAATAGGTCAACTTATTTCAAAAACCTCAAAATGTCACGTATACTTTCCCGCTTTATTATTCAAAGTTAGTAAATATTTGTCATTATCATCATCAGCCTATGGAAGTCTACTGATGGGCATAGGCTTCTCCAATTGCACGCCACTGAGCACGATCCTCTGCTTTTCTCATCCAGCTCCTGCCAGCCACCTTGCGAAGATCGTCGCTCCTCCGAGTCTGAGGGCGTCCTGTGCTACGTTTGCCAATTCGCGGTCTCCAATCAAGAACACGTTTACCCCAACGGTTATCGCTTGTCCGGCTAATATAGCCAGCCCATTATCACTTCAGCTTACTAATTCGCTGTGCTATGTCGACTGCTTTGGTTCTTTGTCGGAAAACCTCGTTCCGGATTTGATCCTTCAGAGAAACTCCGAGCTAGCCCTTTCCATAGCCCGCTGAGCGGGCTATGTCAGGAAAGGCAGGACGCACTTCGTCTTTAGGCTCTGTGGAATAGACGAGACGACGAGAATACTCGGCGTAATTTCCTAGATGCCGCCCAGCTGAATTCTTCTATTGGCCTCTTTTTCGAAGCTGTTTCTACCTAACTGCAATGTATGCCCGAGATAAAAGTATCCTGGAACTTCGAGAGAACTGCCATGTACAGCGATCGGTTCCGGTTTGACATGTTGGTTAAACATAATCTTGGTTTTATCCAAGATAAAGTTAAGTTGAAATATTTGTACTGCTTTGAAATAAAAATAATAATTGGCTTAACGAACACAAAATATATTAAAACGCGTGTTTTGCCTTTTGAGCAAGGATCCCTAAATTCGAATGAACATTGCCTGACGGAGTGGTTATTAAAATTGTTAAAATTTAGTCAGTAAAATTGAAAATGTAGTCAGGATGGAGTGTACTCATGCTCAGAGAGAAAAGCATAATTAAATAAACAAGACAAGTTGAAAACTAAAGCCCGACTACTAGTAATTAGACTCTCATCAGCTATGCCGATTGCCGACCACAGTTTATTAAAACTTATAAAGAAAATCTTATTTGCGCAGACCATCAGTTTTTCACAAACTTTTTTTAACATTATTGTTTATTTATAGTACATTAGAGTACAAAAAAAAAGTTTCTGTGTTGTGCTCTATTTGATGAATAATTTAAACATATTTTTACCGATTTCGCAAAAAAGGAGGAGGTACTCAAGTCGACTGTATTTTTTTTTTTATGTATTACCTCATAACTTCTCTCGACGAGAGCCGATTTCGAATTTTTTTTTTAGTTTGAAAGATGTTGCTTTTTAATTGGTCCCATTTAAATTTTATCAAGATCTGATCAGTACTTCTTGAAATATCGTCAATTATGCCTATTTTTTGACGAATAATGCGTACTTTGACGATGTTCTGGTTTACCCGACTTCAAAAGTTACCTCACAACTTCTTTCGTTGTAAGCCGATTTTGATGATTCTTTTTTTATTTGAAAGCTGGTGGATCAAGGTTCCGATGATAAAGCGGTGACTTCGGTTTTTTTTAAGCTTTGCTTGCATTTAATTATTTAAGAAATATACATTTTACGAAATTTTATTTTCCACACAAAAAATATACACTATATAATTAGACCTAATGTAGTAGTTTGTTACCTTATTTAAAAAAAGGAAGAGGTTCACAATTAGGTGTGTATTTTTTGTTTGTTACCTGAGAACTACGTTATTTAGGTATATACCGAATTGGAAAAATATTTTTTGTTTAAATAAAAAAATAAAAATATTGACATCATTTTTTACATTGTGTATTTGGTCCATAGGCTTCTGAACTAGTGAGTACACTGTATTTCAGATGCCAGTGGCTTCTCCCAATGGTGACACTGATTTATATCTATTTTTATTATATGAACAATTATATGTAGTTTCTTATAGATATAGTTCTGTAAATTGTGTGTGTGTGTGTTTGTGTGTGTGTAATCGTGTGTGTAATTGTGTGTCAATTTTAAAGCGTATTTTTTTTTATACATTAAAAGTCTATTATAAAAAATATCAGATATAAAAGTCATGTGACATGAAATGCCTTCATAATCATATTTTTTAGCCAATTTATTAGTACTTAAATGAATATACTTTTACATTGGTCCCATAGAATTTAACGCACGCGATTGAAACCGCGCGTAATACAGTTGATAAAACAAATATTCAATGATTAAAAAGGTTCTAATACAACAATAGTGTTTGATTGCTTAGATATGTGCACACCGGCGGACTGTTGAATGATTTCTCTCGGTGCGAGGTCAATTAGATACGAAGGTATCACGTAGACTCCGCAAATTCGTGACTAATGAAATAAACTACGAATAGACTTTATGCTAAGTGGTGTAGTGACGTACGTCGTGTATTTTGTATGATGAACATAAACATAAACGCTTTCACATTCACAGCCCACACTAAGTTCAATGACACGTGGCGTGGGTGCCGGAAACATTCACATCAAACGTACAATCACAACCAGAACCAGAACCAAAAACACATTTTTTTCCTGGGGAGAAAACTTGTGTGATTCTGTGTGAAAGAGCCATAAACAAGACGAAAGTTTAAAAACTAAATCCCGATTACTGAATTAAAAGAATTTTAATTCATTTTTTTTTTTTAGTTATAATTTAAAATAAAACAACAACATCAAACAACGTGTGTGTGTACTTACGTTAGCACGTTTTTTTTATTCTGGATAGGCAAGCATTTAACCGATATCTCACCTAACGTGATGATGTGACCGAAGATGTAACATGCTTCCCTAGAAGATACCTATTCACTCTAGACTTGAAGACACCCAGATTATACCGTTCAGGGAACAAAGACGCAGGAAATGAGTTCCACTCCCTCACTGTACGGATGATGAACGTAGAAGCGATTTATCTACATGACACCTTGAGAATTAAGACAATTTCTACAACACCAACTGTATGGTACAATCGATTCATTAGTTTGGACGCCGTGAGGACAAACATACATAAACAAAATCGCTTTTACAATCACAATAGCCGCACAATCTACTCACTCTACTTGTATCGTGCCGGAAACTTTTACATCACACCCAAAACTGAACTAGAAACACTTTTTCATATAACTTAATAGTTAAAAGAGACGTGAAGCTAATTTAAAAGACGTCTGCAGATAATTTTAATAAAGCAAAAATAATGCGGTAAAAATTATATTGCCACCAAGAATCGAACCCGACACCTGCTGCTTAGAAGTCAGACGCGCAACCAACTAATCCAGCGGACAGTATATACAAACGGTGCTTAAACCATAATCCTTCTTTGTGTTCCCAAATAAGAACAATCTTAGAGTATTCAGGTCGAGAGTGAATAGGTATCTTCTAGGCAAGCGTGCTTCATCATCGCTCGCATCGTTACTTAACATCAGGTGAGATAGCGGGCAATAGGCAAACAGCCTATCACAGATAAAAAAAAACTTTATCGGATAAAAACTAAATGTATCAAAAGGACATAGGAGGAGTCTAGAGTCTAGACTATCAACATACCAAATTATATTATACCAATTTTTTATTTTTTTTATGTCCTATATGCAAGCATTTGGCCACAATCTCACCTGATGCAAAGTGATGATGCGGCCGAAAATGTAGCATGCTTGCCTAGAAAGTACCTATTCACTCTTTACTTAAAGACTCCTAGGTTAAAACAATAAAAATCTTTATACAAAGTTTCGAAAATACTAGAACTCGCAACTAATTCAACTTTCGGATGTGAATATTAACCGTGTCTCAACAAAGGCAAAACAAAAAAGTATTTACGGATATTGGCTTGATACGTCGGATCCTATTCCGGACAGTCCGTGCCCGAATTCCGCGTGCTATAAATCTGGTAGGTCGAGTCACGCGAGCTCTATTTTTCACATCGTAAAAATGCAAACAAATGTCACAGCACTATTGGAAAGGTCTTCACACGTAGGTGAAAAGGTCGAACCGTCTTGATCGTATGGGATTAGAGATGTGCTTAACTGATGTATGCGGCTATCGATGTTTTCTAGCTACATGTACGTATATTACACATAAAACGTTAAACGTCTTATCTACAATCACAACGATAAACTGGTGTACGATATTAATAATTAATTGGGTATTGTTTAAATATTTAAGTAGGTTTATATAAAATAATAAAATATATTGTTTATGTAAGTATCTATTAATGTATAAAGATAGGTATGTTTTTACACCACCGATCTCATTATATAAAATTATCCCTCTCCGTCCAAAGGTCGACTGAAGAGATCGCTTTTAGCGATAAGTCCGCCCATTATACTTTAGTTTTTCTAGGAAAGTGTGTAAATGTGTAAGTATGTTTGTTTTCTCTTCACGCTGTAACGGATGAACGGATTTGTATGAAATTCGGCATATATATAGCTTATAGGATTACACAAAAGCTACTTTTTAAATTTATAATCGGTTAATCCTGAATTATTCCTGAACATTGGGACCTCGCATGTGAGTTCAATGACTCCATAGCACGTAGCACTCGTAGCAGTCACCTACTGTCTTACTTGTTATTGTAGCAGCTGTCTACGAGGTTCCATAGGCTACGTGAAAGTCAGTATGATTTTTTAATATGTAATTTTTTGAAAATTGTTTACTATTAAGCCCTCGCATATATCTTTCGCAGAAGGTTTTGTAGCTGTTTTCTTAGAAGCCCTAGTTTAATATTTTATGCAATTAGTCGTTAATAAGTAATTATTGTTAAATATATCCTATCGCCATGTATTTTACCATCTACCGGTAGTTTCGCTTCTAGCCATACCATTTTAGCCGACTTCAAAAACGGAGAAGGTTCTCAATTTGATTGTATGTTTTTTTGTACATATGTAACGCGATCATTCCACTAATTATTAATTTGATTCTTTTTTTGTTTCGTAGATCGTATCATCATCATACTTCAGAGGTGGTCCCATAAGAATTTTATCGAAATTTATTTAGCGGTTTTTGAGAAAAACAATAAAAAACAAAATATGATCGGTGAAGTTAGTTTTTTAAGCTTTGCTTGCGTTTGAACTATTCTGCACTATTTATAAACAAAATAATTAGGTCATAATTATATTTAAGCTTCAAATACATATTTTGTGTAACACTTACTCTTTGCACGATATAATTTTATGATACATGACTATTTATTGATTTTGCCAATTTTATATTCTTGCAATTACGTAACTACAGTGATGTTTTACAATAACTATTACTATATTAATTCAATTTTTTTTTTGAATGTTAAATAGGCAAGCATTTGACCTTTATCTCACCTGATGGAAAGTGAAGATACGGACGAAGATGTGACTTGCTTGTTTATTCATACCTGTATGTGTGTGTTGTATGTATGTGCTGTGACTTCACCAAACGGCTCCAGCGGAAGACCAGCGCTGGTGTACAGCCAGCATTATCCGAGTTGGAGCTGGTTCTGACATAATCTGAATTGGTGCGGGGCTGTAAGTGTTTGTTTGTTGCATAACTTAGTATCTTGAATGGAATTGCACAGCCGTGGGACACAGCTTGTAATTTTTTTTGTGATTTCTGTTTGTCACGAATAAATTATTTCTATTCTATTCATATTTATCGATAAGTGCAACTCGATACGAGCAAAATCACGATGAACCGTTGCACCACTAGTAGCGTAAATAATTTGACGAAGGACCAACACCGTTCGAGAATCTGAGAACTTTGCCCACTATACCATGTTTACGTAGTTTTTCCCCTCGTCGAGTGGTTTAATGGGGGTCAGCTGGGGTCTGAAGGGGTGCAAAGGGGTGCGGGGAGGGTCAGTAGGGTTTGGCGGGAATTTTTGGATTTTCAAGCCCTTTTGTTTACTGCTTTGCATTGTTGATACTACGGTTTTATAGGATTTAGGCGGGAACTTAGATAATGGGGTGGGAAGATTTGGGTTCCATTGTCAACGTCTGAAGATTTTCGGATTTTAGAGGTGTTAGCTAGTTTGGGGTCGTTTTTTAGGTTCTCAAATATTTACAACCCAGAAGCATTGAGGGTATAATAAAATTAACTAACAAACTTTTCGTAAAAATTATTACAAGCATTTTCGCGTTATAAATTACGAGCTGTGCCCCGCGGCCGTGCAAGTCTATTCAGGATACTAAGTTAAACAAACAATCGCGTTCACTCACAACTCCGCACCAAGTTTAGAGAATCGTGTCTCGGGTGCCAGATACAATCGCATCACATACGAACACACCCAGAACCACAAGATGTTCCATAGTTAAGAAATATTGTACTCTGCCCAGGAATTGATACCATGCTGGCGGATACAGATGCTTCACAAACGCCCAACAAGATTTTTTTAAAAGATTGTAAAACAGAACTTGCAATAGCTGTACTACGAAAGACGTTGGCATCACTCCAACATTGAGATGGTTGGAATGTAGCAACGCTAGCTATATACGGACTTTTTATAAGCATGAAGGTCATAGTTCAATACACGATATAAACAAAAAGCGTGGTAGGTTTAATACTGTCCATAATTGTAACGCAAGCAAAGTTTAAAAATCCGACTTCATCGCTTATATTTTGGTTTAAGCATGACCGATTTCGATAAAATTGATATGGAACCTCTGAAGTATACTCTACTAAACAAAAAAAAAACAACAAAATCGATTCATAATAACAAGTATGCTATCTACGGGCCAATTGCCTATATTTCCTAAAACTAAACTAAAACTATGTACAGCAAAGAACTAAGTTACTTACAAGACATCGAGCCTATAGGTAATTCAAGTGCTCATTATCACCATTAATAATTGGTGGAGATATCGCGTAACATTCAAACAAAAAGAAACATACAGTCGAATTGAGAACCTCCTTATTTGAAGTCGGTTGAAAATACAGGTAAAGACGGACCTTAACGGAAATTGTATCCACGTGTCCAATTTCTATTTTCCTAGTAACAGAATACGAATTATCCTTATAGGTCTGGTAACTACTTTAACAATCCTGAGAATTACCTTTTCCCGTCCTTTCCTTCCGTAAACGACAATTCCAACTAGTTCACGAACTATCACACCTGTTACTACCCACTCTTTTAATCTCTACACAATTGCCAATACCTATCCCAGCCTCTATTGGTTTGGGTCGTGCCTGCTCCTAATTTTTGGGATAACTTGAAAATAAATACGTAAATGTGTAATTGTAAAAGTATGTTAGTTCCCTCTTCACGCTTTAACGGCTGAACGGATTTGGATGAAATTACATAGCTTATACCAAGGATTAACACATAAGCTACTTTTTAACTTAATAATTGCGGGCGAAGCCGCAAGGCACGGCTAGTAACCTTATAGTTACTTGAAAATCTTTAAGGCTATAGGGTATATATGCATCAGATTTCGAGAGCGGTTCGTGTATGATATGGGTCCGCGCGAATCTCTATGGGAATTCTTTAAAGAAACAGGCATACATACCATGACTTCGCTTTACATCTTTGAAAATATTATGCATGTTCGCAAAACTATTGATATAACAATTAAAAAGCGACGCACACAATCCTAATACTAGATATAAGCATAAAAATATAGTGCGCGATAAAGATAGTAGAGAGAAGCAAAACGAATAAATCTTTTATGGCAAAAGGGGTTAGATACAATAAAACTCCTAAAATTGTAACTGAATTCCTATTGGTAAAGTTCAAAACAGTTATAAAACGGGCATTAATTAACTAAGCTTATTATAAAACGATTGATTACATTAATGACAAGTATGCATGGAGGCAAACTGCACAAGCGCTTTCTAGTGACTACATAATATAGACAAACCTATGTTAATATATTATGTATTAGTGTTTAAGATTTTTTTTTTTTAAATGAATGAATTAAAATGCGCCGCCGAGTTGCTGAAGAACCTGGCAGGTTCTTCTAGAGATGAATGTAATTTTGCAAATCTGGCAGTAGAATCATTAACTTTCACCTTTTATCTCTTTGGGGCCCAGTAAATAAACAATTTTGATTTGATATGATTTAAATAATATAGGTAAGTATACATAATTTGATAAAAATTCACGCACATTTTGAACTATTAAATTAAAATGGGAAATAGCTATTACACGCTAATTTCTGTTTTAATTTAATAAAAGTATACACCTCGCTCGAAGGGTTTCGCTTCTACGTTTGTCATCCGTACTGCGAAGGAGTAGAATTCACCGCCCGCGACTTTGTTACCCGAAAAGTTATAATCTGGGAGTCTTCAAGTCTAGAGTGAATAAGTATCTTCTAGGTTAACATGTTACATATTCGGCCGCAAAATCACTTTATACCAGATGAGATAGCGGCCCAATGTTAACCAATCCAGGAAAAATTAAAGAACAAAACATTTACACTATATTAGTTAAAGCCTATTCCAGAACCAACATAATAATTAAAGGGTTTATCTATGATAGGTCATAGTGCTAGTAACCCTAATGCTACTTGTTGTCCTATTATCACGAGCAAAGCAGCGGGGCATAGCACAATATTTACTGTAGGTTTGTTCTTATTTGTTCTTAGTTAAAATAAATACAAAAATGACACATAATTTGCACGTTGGTAGCCCACATCCAAGCTTTGAAGTAGAAAAGAAGAAAAGCCTTTGACGGTAAACTTTTGATTCGATAACGCGACACGAATATTGTACCGATAGTGTTGCCACCGCCTTATTATAAAACTACCCCGCTTTAACTTCACCCTATAATAGTTAGACATTTGCATTAGTTGAAACCGCCAACCCTAAAGTTAAGGATCAGATCGTTGATAGTTGGCACTTATTTGATTCAACAACACTTATGGAATCCAGTGACTAAGGTGCCTAAAAATAATTTAAATTTATTTTCTTTCTTTCTTTTTGTTGACTACTATTCCCATTGAAATAGCTAGGCTAGGAATCAACTTAAGGTCCTAGATACTGAGCTAAAAGCCGAAGTCCGCTTCTGGTTAGTACGGTTCGCCATTTATTATTCGTATTGCCACACACAAACACACATAATTTACATTATCACACACCCAAAACCAGAAGCACGAATATCTCTTGGGATGTAAAATTGTGCTTCTGCCGAAAATCGAAACCAGGTATTCCGGCGTCGAAACTGTTTTTACCACTAGGAAAAAAAGGTCGGCAGGCTATTTAAAAAGCATACAATATATTTCATATCGCGCTTTATCGACTAATGTGTAAAACAAGAACAACACACAATTACCTTATACCGTATTATTCAAAGTTCTAAAGTCAAATTAGAAAACAGAAACAAACTTTTTTACTCGTCAAAACAATCATATTACGAGTAATAATTAAATTACTTTGTAACGATCAAAACTTAATTTTAAATTAGATTTAGTTAATATAAAATACCGGTTACGCAAATTAAAGAGAACACCTCTCAATAATCTCTGTAAAAAAGTAATTTTCTTACATTCTTTCTTACACACATACATAAATAGTTACGCCTCTTTCCCATTGGGGTAGGCAGATACCACATATCTCCACCTGCTACGATCCTGACACACATCTTTCGCTTCTCCTACATTCATGAGTAATTTCAAACATGCTCGTTGGTTGCGGGTACATTGACCTGTCTTGATTCTTTTTTAATGGCAATTTATCAAGAATCGTATAAGATGAGGCACTGTTTACTACGTGGCGATGTTATCAGATTCAAGGCTTAGAGATAACAGCCTAATTTGAGGGTAACCAGCGAACTTCGAGGGAATTTCCCAAGTAATTTTAAATCTTTGGTGCTACGACCCTGATATGGGTGTAACGAGATTCATTAAGATTTTGCTTAATTGCTTCTCCTGTAATTAGGTAAGGAAGACAGGTTTAAAAATTCCGAAAGTTTTCGAAATCGGGATTAGAGTTAAATTAGAGTTTTTGAATAATTTTATCTTGTTTAAATTGTTGTTGAGAAGATTTTTATCTATTTTTATTTCTGGTAAATTTAGAATTGACCATTTACGTATTAAGTAATAGGCAGGTCTTAGGTTCGATTTCCGGCAGGAGCACAATGTTTCTTTCCAGAAACATGAGTGTTTCTGGTTCTACGTGTATTGTGTATGTATAAAGATTCCGGCTCTCACGATAAAAAATTTTTAACATATATGGGGCTATGACTTTGAATGTGTGTGCTAGTAGCCCGTGATCAAACAATGAGGAACTACAAACAATAATAATTGATTTCAACGAAAATATAATTATTTATCTTATTGGCCGATTCTTTGTTTCCTTAATGGTATAATCTGGTGAAAATGATAATATTGACTTAAAAAATAAATAAATAAACGAACTTTACTTAACAAAGTTCAATTGACTTATATTCTTTTCTTGGAATTGCCGACGTAAGAATGTTATTTATGGCATACTAGCAGTGCCCCGCGGTTTCGACCGCGTTAATTAAGTCAAAAAGTAGCCTATGTGGTATATCAGAACCTAAACTATCTACATTCTAAATTTCATCAAAGTCGGGTTATTCGTTACGGAGATGCATGGTAACAAACATTCACACACACAAACTTTCGCATTTATAATGTTAATTAGTATATCTAGTACATGTATGTAGTTACTTAAACAATTTCATATATGTCTAATCTGCTTGCAGCGTACGCAGCATCGACTGACGATGGTCGCACTATTTTCAGATACTTACGAAGGATTGCGAACTGGATTAAATATATCAGAGTTCGAAATAAGGTTTTAAGCAATTTTCTAGAATTTGTTTCGTATTTCTCCTTATGTTTACGATCCTGTAAGAATTCCCTAAACTATCAATATTAGCCGGTCTCCAGAAATTACGATAAACTGTTGTAGGTACTATTTTTTTTTTCTTTACCTGCTTACGAGTATGAGGGCACGAGGAACTGTTGATCGCGGTTATGTAGGTCGTAAGATCGCAATCGAGATAGAAAACCTATTCTTTTTAATCATTGTTTATGGATAAATATCGGAGCTAAAGATTACATCACTTCTCTATTGTAATTAAAAAAAAGCATCCACTAGGTACAGCATTTTGTTGTCTGTCTATAAATATGAAACGTCATAGACATGCTGTCAAAAGAAAAAAAAAAGAGTTGAAGAAATATGTAGTACCCGAGGATGTTTTTACAAACCGTAGGTTTGTTTCCTATCTCGATGGTAGTACCTACACTTGAAACACTTTATAACATGACACTGTCAAGATGCACAACAATTGCAAAGACAACAAAAAAAAAATGTTAATTATTAATTAATTGTTTCCAGCACCCGCGACACAAGTCATCGAACTTAATGTAGGATGTGTGTAAGCTGTGAATGTGAAAGCGTAAAAAATGTTATTACATATGCATTTATTTGTTACTCTAAGTTTTTAACATACACGGTAAGCATCTCGACCGCGAAATATTTGAACAGTATATAAAAATTAAATTTGGCAACTCGACCAGAGTTGCCACATATAATTTTTGCATACTGGAATTATCATAGCAACACACATTTAAGGATATCCAAAACACTTTCAGTTACAGATTTATGAAGTAAAATATGCAAATAAAGTTGGCTCCTTATTCCAAAACGTATTAGGGTCAACTAAGCTAGCAGGACCAGTCCCTGCTAAGATTTAAGGCATACCGCAGGTAGAGGCATAAAAAACCATTACTTTTATTTAAAGCATTACCTAAGCACACAACTTTAACATACGGGTAGCTCTCTTAAAAATGTTACCTATAATTTCGGAAAAGGTTCCATTATGGTATTACTAAAATGAGTTTGGAGCTGTGTAACGTGTCTTGCAGTACGTATGATAGCAGATTTATTAAAATAAATATTTTGCATTCGTATAATATTATTTTCACCAATTTAAATATTTAGTTATTCTATAAAAAAAACGTATTCGCACACAAAGCCCCACACTTAATTCTATGACTTGTGTCGTGGGTGCCGGAAACATTCACATCACGCACACGATCACAACCAGAACCAGAAGCGCAAATTTTCCTTGGGAAGAATTCTCGTGTTCCCGGGAGTTGAACCTGATACCCCGATACATGCTTAGAAGGCGAACGCGCACCCAAATAAGCTAACGGGTAGTTAAATGAGAGAAAAGCTTACAGTTTGTAAAATATAACTTGAGTTCCGTGTTTGGGCACTTAAGGTGTTGGATTCTGGTTTTATGATTTTGAAACCATGTGTGAGCGAGGAGCCAAATTTCAGAAACGAAACCAAATGGAATTACGACATCTCATTCTTTCATCCCCATTTCATCTTTGAACTACCCGACAGACTGCATTGCGACACCGATGTGGTGGAAATTCATCAATTGCGTACGAAGCGTTTTGCTTCCACGTTCATTATGCGCACTGCAAAGGAGTGGAACTCTGTTAGAATGTTCCCATATAAGTACAATCTTGGAGTCTTCAAGTCGAGAGTGAATAGTTATTTTATAGGCAAGCGTGCTCCATCGTCACTTAACATCAGGTGAGATAGTGATCAAATATTTGCCTAACACAAATAAAAAAAACGAACCTGATATTATTGATACCTATACTTTTTAAAACTATCCAAATAAAATCATGTAACTAGAATTACATGGTTTTACTGGCATATTGAAAGAAATTAATATTTTAGTTCAAATTCCAGTATTTTTTTAATCTATACATATAAAAACAATTGCCATGCTTTAGTTTCGAAAAAAAATAATAGCTCGACCTATTTGGTTGATTTTTTGTAGTGTTTGTAATTGTCTAGGACAAGGATTTTCGTTAATACAATAAAGGAAAAAGGTTGCTGGCCAAAAAAGTAGAAAAGAATACTGTTTAAACGCAGGAACACCGCGGGGCACAGCTAGTTTTTTTTTAATAGCGGACGTCAGTACGCTTCCAATATGAATAAGAATAAAATATCAATTTCAAAGCCAATTCTCGTAAAACAAGACTGAAGTACTGTTTTCCAGCGAACCTGGGGAGTTCTAGTATTATGATATGGTAATGTAATCCTGTACGCTTTTGTTATATGGCAAGGTTTTACCGTCTTGCAAGGGTAGATCCAGATTGTTTTCCCGTTCGTTATGATTTTCTAGCCCCTTTTATATAGATTTTTTATGATCTCATTCTTATGAAACATATAAAAAGCACTGGATAAAAACGTTCGGGTCTGTAGATAAGATTAAATCATTGTTTAGCATCACAGAAGGACTTAGACTGTACATATATATGTTCAAAAAAAAAACCTAACTCCGAAAAACGTGGATCTACTTTTTTTATTTTACTCTTTTTCTATTATAATTCCTATTATGCGATTATATAAGAACTTTATTAAAGCTTTATTATTATATATATTGGTAATATGAGCGAGAATGGTTGCTAACCAACTTTAATTCGTTATAGGTAGATCCTATTCAAACTGAAAACTGATAAGAAATCTCAAATACCTATTCAATGATACCCCACTTAATGCAAATACAAACGTTGCCATTTAGATTGATATATATTATTATTAAAACTATCGTGAGTCGTATTCATGTTGATTAAGTTCCGATTGTACTCACGTTATTTTTGATTTAATCGAGATACTCGACCGGTGTTCGAGCGATATAGACGCTCATCCTCGGGAGCATACGCTGTAGAGGTAACGAGAGCCTGGCGCGTACTGCGTTCCAGCGCGCGTAATGTCCGCTGCGATAGAGGTGGCGGCGGCGGGGGCGCGGGCGGGGAAGGGCCCTTCCCCGGTCGAGTTTCTCGCTTAAATAAAAAATAACGTGAGTACAACCGGAACTAATCAACATAGATTGATATAAACAATAACAAATAAACACATTCATACTCACAGCCCCACATTTAGTTATTTAAATAATTGTATCGTACGTGTCGGATACATTTCATCCCACACATTTTATTATTACCAAAACCAGAAGTATAAATATCCAAAAAGTAAACCGTGCTCCTAAAGGAAATCGTAAACAGGAACGCACAAACTACGTCTACAGAGTCGTCATATGAGTCGTAAAGATTCATTTCAAGAAATTACTAGCCGTGTCCCGCGATTTTGCCTCCTATTATCAAGTTAAAAAGTAGCCTATGTGTTAATCCTAGATATAAATTTTGTCCATACCAAATTTCATCCTAACCAGTTTAGCCGTTAAAGCATGAAGAGGGAACAAACATGCTTACACACAAACTTTCGCATTTATAATATTAGTAGGATAGCATTAGTATGGTTAAACAACATGAAATCTTAAGGAAGATTATTTTCAAAGACTTTGCAGCAATAAAACAGGCTCTGAGGGCCTCAGAAACATATCCGCATTATTTATTTTACGTTCACTGCAAACGGAAATGAAATCTTGACATGCAGACATCGCTGGGGATAAATAAACAAAACGGCATGGGGAAAACATCAGTTTTCATGAGGAATGGATTTAGAATTCACGTAGTTTTCTTTGCATAAAAAACAGAATTGTAAAATATTCAGAGAAGAAAATATGATCAGTGCAGCTTGACGGATCTCTTAGGATAAAAAGCTATCTGTATTACGGCGAAGCCAAAGGAAGGGTTATGTATTTGACTGGTATGTGTATGTATCTCCATCTGTTGCATAATAACTTCTAACCATTCACCATTGAGCGTAGACCCAAGAGACTCATTGGTAACAAGCAGCTGACTAATTCAAAGCTCTCGGTCTCCCGGTTTTTTATCGGATACATTTCGAAGAGTGGACAAGGAACTGCACGATCTAGTTCTCCCATCCCCGTTCTATCGTCGGACAAGCAGACAAACTGTAAATGTTCAATTTAATGTCACATAGCCTTTAACTAGCGGACAAACAAGACGCTTCTAACGACACACACTCATTTGTCAAATTGTGATAAGTTAGGTTATTTTTTTTTTATTCAAGATAGGCAAACTTTTGACCACCATCTCACCTGACGCTAAGCGACGCGTGGTCGACGATGGAACAAGCTTGCCTAGAAGATTCACTCACGACTTGAAGACTCCCATATTGTACTCATCAGGAAACATCGAATCAGGTAAGGAGTTCCATTCCTTTGCGGTTCGCACAATGAATGTGGAAGCAAAACGCGTTGTGCACATTTGTAGAATGTACATATAGCGGTGTCGAATTAAATATTTCAACGCACGAAGTCAAGAAAAAACTAATTTTTTTCGCGCCACCCTCTCAGGTGTGGTATTATTGAACAGGAATTTTAAAACGGTACATCTTATGTTTGTCAAGCGTACCGTTTGCGAGATAGGTATATCATGTCAAAGTCACGAAAACTATTTATTTTTCTTCCGACTTAACAAAAAAGGAGGATGTACTCAATTCGACTGTTTGTTTTTAATGTGTAATAAGTTCTTTCAACGTGAACCGATTTTGTTTTTTTTTGTGGAAGCAAAACGCTTTGTGCACATTTGTAGAATGTACATATAGCGGTGTCGAATTAAATATTTCAACGCACGAAGTCAAGAATAACTAATTTTTTTCGCGCCACCCTCTCAGGTGTGGTATTATTGAACAGGAATTTTAAAACGGCACATCTAATGTTTGTCAAGCGTACCGTTTGCGAGATAGGTATATCATGTCAAAGTCACGAAAACTATTTATTTTTCTTCCGAATTAACAAAAAAGGAGGATGTACTCAATTCGACTGTTTGTTTTTAATGTGTAATAATTTCTTTCCACGTGAACCGATTTCGTTTTTTTATTTTGTTTGAAAATAGTTGCTTTCCCGTTGGTCCCATTGAAATTTGATCATGATCAGATCAGTAGTTTTTGAGTTATCGTCAAAAATGCGTGTTAAATACATTTAATTTGATCAAGGTTCCGAAGATAAAGTGGTGAAGTCGATTTTTGAAGCTCTGCTTGCGTTTCATTATTTCAATTATAGGAAGCTATTTAGAGTAAGTGTAGTCGGGTTTTATTTTTAACTTTAGTTTCTTGTTTTTATCCTTGGGTTCTGTATTCTTATTACAATCCAGCCTAAACAAAGCTAATCAGTAATTTAACTTTAACTCAAACGTCAGTAGTGCACAATACTGCAGGGGGTGGGTTTGGAATCGACAACTGGTCAGAATAAAGACAAAAATATATTTTGCTTAACAACGTACTTACCTTAGTAAGTAAGGGAAAAAATATTTGAGTTTAAACAAAAACTTATTTTCATATTTTTTCTTTTTGTTTTGCCTAGTTGTCGATTCTATACCACCCTCTGCAGGATTGTCCATTACATACCAATAACGGTATATATATACTCATTAATGTTTTACCGATATTGCATAAATACTTAGAAAGCCCCACACTAAATTCAAAAATTTGAATTGCTGGTTCCGGAAACATTCACATCACACATTCAATTACATCTAGAACTAGATACTCAAACTCTTGATAAAAAAAACCTACCGGAATATGACATTTAGTATTTTCGCCTAGAAGCAGGCTTGTAACCAACTACGCCAGCGGGCAGTTCAATAATAACACTATCCGGATTTAACAGCATCCGGATTGCTCCAGTTTTGGTGTCCGGATAGCCGTTAGCTCTTGTTTATAAGTCCGAACGACAAACGTTAGGGCTTTCATACAACCACAAATGATAGTGCCTAACTTTTATGACCCATTTTCGGTATATACACAGGACAAATTGTTTTGAAGCTGCATGAACTAATGTTACAAAACATTTAGGATCAGTTTTTACTATAAACAGGATAAAGAACACAAAGTTGTTTGTCTGGTAGTCGACTTATTAGTCAAACAAAGTCTGGCTGTTTAAAATTGATTTTTTTATTACTAACATCTAACAACAGGACAAACTACCAAGCGTCATCCATTTATGGTTGACATATCTCCAGTTCACTCGAAGCGTTTCGCTTCTACGTTCATCATCCGTGCAGTGAAGGAGTGGAACTCATTGCCTAAGTCTTGGTTCCCCGAACGGTATAATCTGGGAGTCTTCAAGTCAAGAATGAATAGGTATCTTCTAGGCAAGCATGCTACATCTTCATCCGCTTCGTTACTTTCCATCATATAACATGGTGGTCAAATGCTTGCCTATCCAAATCCTACACAAAAAAAAAATAAGAGGAATAAATGTTGTCCGTATGTTTATAAAGTTTATATATGTACAATCAGCCTTTGAATAATCTTTTTCTTGCGTCTGATAACTAAATTATAAATTTAGTTTCGTAACTTAGCCAACTTTCTAGTAAAATAGAGCAAGATATCGAAACTTCATTTAACTTCCCCAAACAGTATGCCTCGGAGTCCCTTAAGACCCTAAGAATATCATAACGATATTCAAATCCTCGTATCTCGACGTTCCTACGGGTCCCGATAATTTCCGCTCCGCCTCAAGTTGTTTCTAGTTGTCGAGTTTTGGTTCTATTTCTAATGTTCGTAGTTTGCGAGGTACTATTTTTGTTGAGGATATAAGTTCTCTAACTAGCGGTAGTCGTTTTGTTATTGGTAAAGCTGTTTTATTGGATATTTTTGCATGATTATATAGTTAAAACATAGGCTATATCGAACTTTCATAAAGAAGAATGTTCTGAATTCGAATGAATACCTATAGTTTTATTTATTTATTTAAAAATTTCATGCAAAAATACTATGTAAATAGGAGGACTTAATGCCACAGCATTTTCTGCTAGTCATCCTTCTATTGTAGGAAATATATCGGCGTGCAATAAATGAAGCTATACAATAAAGAGGACGTTAGAAAACCTAAAATAATTTATAAATATATATATCACTTTATATATATTATATGTGTATATAAAAATAAACACCATTGCCATAGTGTGCAAACATTAATGTATTTCGGATTAAAGGGCAATGTTTCCAGTCAAATTACAAGGCTTAAAGAGATTTAACATGTACAATATCTCAGGGTGACGCTTACCATCAAGCGAGCGACTTGCTCGTTTTGTCACTTAATTAACATAAAAAAATGTTTTTTTTGGGGTGTCGCCTCGTTATTTTTTTATACTTATATCTCCGACGAAAGCTTATTTTTTTCTTTGCAGAGTAACGGGTGGGGTTCGGTTTCCAATCCTAACATAATATTTCTCCCTAATACAATACAATACAAATACTCTTTATTGCACACCAAGAAAAATATTAATTAACAATAGAAAAAAAAAACAATATAGCAGTACAATCGGCGGCCTTATCGCTAAGCAGCGATCTCTTCCAGGCAACCTTAGAATGGAGAGGATAAAAAAGGAAATTTGTGTTTCTAATTCTTACTTCTTTTGTTAATTGTGTTTTTTAAGATATTTTTCCGTGCATTATTTGAAACAGCCTTATATAGAATTTACTCTATTATTGAATTGCGTCCTCAATATCATTATAGGTATATCTTAACTAAAGAATATAAGGGTATTAATTATTGCGCTATTGTCTAATTACTTTTTTTACATGTAGAGCTCTTTAACTAAACTATGGGTAAATTACCTATATTTCCTAAATTCCTATAGGTACATCTATACAACAAAAACTTAAGTTACCTTCAAGCCATCGAGATTGATAACTCAAGTTCTCAAGCCCACTACCGGTGGGTAGCGTTCCCATCATTCGTTCATTACTGTTATTACATTCTAATGTGTGTGTATGTTTCACACTAATAATATCTCTTCTAAACTGATTTAAATGACGTTGTAAGCAGAAAGCATGGACTGCAATGCGACATTAGCTACATTAATCTAGATAGATTATTGCGGACACTGCAGCAGCATAAAACTCGAAACGGAGTAATAAATTAATTTATTTTCATCCTATTTTCTAACCAAGGTCACTGGACTACTCCCTGAGGGTGAGTTAGGCGTCACTCGACACGGGCACGGTACAGCTTGGTAGATGATATAAGTCTTCGAACTTCGTGTCGCTTACTAGTTTATTAGTAATATATTCATTTTAATTCTGTTTTAGTTTTACTTTTATTGTCAACTATAAAGTCTCGAGCCTATGCCTGGACCTTAGTTAGTCGATACTACCTTTTGATGAAACATTTACAATTTATAATATCATCAGGCGTGCCCAAACATAACATCTCTAACGTTTTACAGAAGAATCAGTACGCCGTTTTTTGAGACACTTCTTTACAAGAATAATTAAATCTTATACCTTTAAAATAAACGAGCAATTCCTTTATATAAGTATATATATATATCATCTGAATCTCGGAAACGGCTCCAACTATTTTCATGAAATTTTGTATGCAGGAGGTTTCGGGGGCGATAAATCGATCTAGCTAGGTTTCATTTTTAGAAAACCTCGTGTAATATTAAAAAATAACCGAGCATAAGTCATCCAGGTACTAAATACATCATATGAACAAGGCCAAAAGATAATTTTATTTTATTTATTTAGTATAAGCAAATAATGGTAAGCCTGAAGGTAAGCGACGATGTGGTCGGCAATGTAGCACGTTTGCCTAGATGATTCATTCCTATTAACACGCGACTTGAGTTGAATATAGGTTCACAATAACTATGACAATTGAGAGCAAAAACTGAGACTGTTCTGTTGAATGTTTGGTGGATTATAGATCTGGATAATGGCATGAAAGTCTGAAATAGGAATAACATAATTTATAAACTGTCTAACTACGATCTACGGACGGGAAGTCCGTAATTTATGGTAGTATCCTGAGAAATAGTTTAGGCCTTAATCCGAAATGTGATTCTTCGACATGTCCTTTCGCCTTCTAGGACTTTCTGATGCTGTTTATATTTATAGTTTTAAGTAATATTAATAGCTGAAACTCATCAGACCTTATATGATTCGTAGAAAAATCCTATATCCCAGATGAATTTAAGAGTTCGGCAACTTAATAAGCAGCCCAGTTACTCAAGTTTTCTCAAAATCCCATTGCCCAATAGTTGCTAAAAACGCAGCTATTCTATTGTTCCCTGAATTAAATAATCGTTGTGGTTTATCTAGTAAAACATCTACAGTCACACTTGTGGACACAAAGAAGTTCTTCTCGAGATGGCTGTAATTTTGCGAATGTGGCAGTAGAATCATTAACTTTCATGAGTGCCTCTTTGGTGCCCATATGAATAAACGATTTTGATTTTGAAAGAAACATACATATCTTATTAAATAGTTATGCTACTTGACAGCTGGGACGAACCCATGCCGTTCGTTTGAGCATTTCACAGCTTTTTTTAATGCTGGATAGGCACGCCTTTCTCCATTATCTTATCTGATTGAGAGTGACTCTGCAACCGAAGGTGGAACGTGCTTGCCTAGTAGGTACCTATTCACTCTAGACTTGAAGACACCCAGATTGACCAGAACAAAGACGCAGGCAATGAGTTCCACTCCTACTGTACGGATGATAAACGTAGAAGCGACTCGAGCGAACTGGAGGTATCTATGTCAACCATAAATGGATGACGTTTGACAGCTTGTACGAGTGCTCTATTCAGCCCTCGATGTGCCATGTTACGACCGCACACGGCAATAATAACATGGAATACACTGCACTGCCTCTAAAATGTCCAATATACTTTCGGCCTCGCATGCCCGTTGCATCGATTCCTCGAATCCCGAGAGGCCGTATCGTCAGTTGTCCGGTACTGCAGTGTCGCAGTTATTCCGGTAATGTGCTGGGTACTCGATTGCCCTGGTATAAAACGGTTACACAAACGGTAACAGTACTAAGCGGCTTCTTATCGAAAGTTGAAAATATGTAAGCGTGCGACAAATTCGAATGAAATTTGGAATGTACATTATATTGGCTTATACTCAGGATTCATACACACGAGCGAAGCCATAGGGTTCAGCTAGTAAGTGTTGTGTATATTTTTGGATCGTATTTTAGAGATATTTAATTTGATACCCATTTTGATGCTATTTGACTAACACACAAACATATTTACAGTTACTTTTATAGTTTGTCGGCATGTCTATTTTCTCTGGAAATTTTTCCGTAATTTCAACAAAAGCATATCACACTCACAGTTTCGCAATTTGTAAAGACTCATCGTGGGTGACGAAAATTGTCCCACACAATTGAGTGGGTCTTTCAAGGTTCTCAATATGCTCTAGTAATATGGTAATACGTTAATTTACGCCCGAGGATTTGCCTAGAGTTTTAAAGTATCCAGTGCTAGGCAAATTAAGCAGTGACGTTTACGCTGTAAAGGCTTAACTGATTTGGATGAATTTTCAAATGTGCATAGACTCAGGATTAGCATATAGGAAAAGCACTAATTTTGTTATTGATTACCGTGGGCCGCGAGATAAGGCTAGTTTTATAACATACTGTACCAACATAACTTTATTGCCAATCTTTACTTTCTACTTCCGAAACAAATGCTAGTGCTCTCCTTTTGTAATAACACTACAAAGAAAATCAACGTTTTGCTTCAGCATGGAACAAAACTTGTTGACTGCAAATAGCAGGCAATTAAGTAACAATCGCCAAAGGAGTGGTACTACGATAGCTATTCGCACCAATTTTATTCACGATGTATTTATTTACAAATGCTACGCAAAATGCTACGAGAAATGCTACGTGCTACGACAATATCTCCAAAACAAACGACATTCTCTTCGTAATATAATTTTAATATCCCATATAACGATATGCCTACAGAGCGATCTTTTCGTCGGTACACGCATAATGAATAATGCATAGCGACCCTGAGCTAAGCTCATCAACTGGGACGCAAACCGGGACGTGTCCCATTGAAATATGGGACATACGGCCCAGGATTGCGACGAATGTGGGACGTTTTATCTTACCTTAGTGAAAACCATGAATGATTGTTTGGGTATGTGAGGTTGTTTTGATGTGATGAGTTCAGTGACCTTTTCAGGTTTGTAGTTACTTGTAGCGTGACGTAGTTTTTTTTTCTCTGATAGGATAGCGTTTAGTCACTATCTATAGCCGAGGCATCATATATATATGGACTGGCAATGAGAACTAGCTGTTTCAGCGTTTAGTTCAATAGATATTTATTGTATACAAGTACCTAGCTTTTAGTTGTCTATAAAAAAAAAAGTTGAATAAATTATTGTTCCTAGGGACATGATTTTTACTTGAGTGGATTGGATAAAAGCTTTAGATATTTATCACAATTTTACCTTTTCCAATTGAATTTGAACCTAACACCGAGCAGCACTATCATATATATATATTTATATATAACAGTTATCTATATTTTATATTTATATCTATGTATAAATTCTTTTATTAATTACTAGCTGCGCCCCGCGGTTTCACCCGCGTTGATAATGATGAAGAGTGATGATGATGATGATGAAAAATAGATGTTGGCCGATTCTCATAGATACCGGATAAGCACAAAAAATTTCATCAAAATCGGTCAAGCCGTTTCGGAGGAGTATGGCAACGAAAACTGTGACACGAGAATTTTATATATTAGATAAAATATATTTATTTTTTGTTATGCCTTGTATTGATTTATGACTGAAAATCAGCGCTGAATAAAAATTTTACCAAATGCTAACATGTATAAAAAATAATAAGACATATTTTGTAAGTAGATAACTTTTTCTTATTTAATCATTGACCTTAATACAGTTTTGTCATAACTTTTTGTGTTGTATAAATACATATTAATATTTTCGTATCCGAGATTCTGGCCAGGTTTTTCTCGAGATTATTCATATCTGGCAGTAGAGTCCTTAACTTACATGAGTGCCCCTTTAGGGTCCATGTGAATAAAAGATTTCGAATTAATTACTACTACTATACGCTGACTGATGAGGGAAAAATAGTTGCACATGTTTTCTTGTGTATATTGTGAATTATTGGCACCCACGACAATACAGTTAATGTTTAGTGTTGCATGTAGAAACACAAAGAACAAGGAGATACAAACAGCTGTATACAAATTAAGAATCATATAATTTAATATTACTAGTTTTTCTCCGCAGCTTTGCCTGCGCAAATTAAATGATTCGTTCTAGAAATATTATCAAAACCCCGTTGAGTAAAATCAATAACATTGTTTTTTTCATTAAATGTTTTTCGAGATTTTTTTCTGATGTTTTATTAATTATTCTGCTATTCGGTAAATCCAACAAATTAAAGACCATAATAATCGATACAGCTGTTCTTGAGTTATGAATAACGTAATTAACCCGACTTTGTTTTATAGATATGCAGAAGCATGAAGCTTTCTATCTGGCCAATTTGTCTCCTCTACAAACAGCCAAAAAGGTTACAAATAATCTCCTACCGTGAGTCAGAACAACAAAGCCCGTGTCCGTCTGTCATCTCAAATGCCGTCTCATTTCGCGGACCAACGAGCCTATTCCTTGAGATCCGTAATTCTGTTGGAAGCGTAGACACCCGGTACTGAGCAGGTTTGACTGGGATTTGTATATAACCAGTATGGGAAACTCATAAACAAGAAAAGTTTGATAATATTCTTAATCAACTTTATGTTCAAAGCCTTTCCCGTCATATAATTAACGTAAATTAACTAGTGGCTTTGTGAGCTGAAGACTTCGCGTATTTTTTGATATGACTGAAACATTTTTTTTTTACGTTTTCAATATCTATGCTATATCTATATCATTTTAGATCAATAACTAATCCGAAACATCAACTTTCAAATGTATTTGTTCAGAACGAAAACAGGTTGAAACGAATACTTATATCAAACTTCGAAACTATATCGGGAGTTATGGCGTAAAAGTGAAAGAATGGCAATGTCGATTTAGTATTATTTTGCAGAACTTAAGATTTTTTGAGTGTTTTTTTTTTTTATTATTTGTGACAAGCTAGTGTTTGACCACTATCTCACCTGATGGTAAGTGACGATGTGATCGAAGCTGGTAAACACACTAGACCTGGAATACGCAGGCTCTCAAGGATAACTGCCGGAACACCGTATTTGGCTTGGCGGCAGACTTTCAACTTGATGGTGGTAAGCTACTTTGGTAGCAAGCCAGGCAGCAACTCACAAAATGCTCTACCACCCGGGGACCACGTGTAGGGAGTCAGACTTAAGGGGTATCCTCCTACGGACGTGGGTGACTCAGTCCCCATTTTGAGTGTAATAATGTAATGATGTGTATTTGTGTGGTAATGTTGGATTATTATTTTTTAATAGTTCGTGATTATTTTAGACTTTATTTAAATTTTATTGAATACTGTTTTTACTTCCCATAGGAAGTAATAACAAAGCGTCGTAACGCTGGCATATCAATATAAAACATTTTTCTTTCTACAGAAGGTGCACAACTGTCCATACTGGTTTACATGTAGTGCACCTAGCTAAATCTAGAATTTTCGATTTCCCTAAAGACCTAACTGGAAGATACAAGGAATTGTTTCACCCGCCAGTTTAAGAAGGTCAAGCCACATTATTTGGTAGGAAATGGAAGAAATCCGTAGAATATATTAGCTCTTCTGCTCTATTGGGAGTATCTGTTTTGCAGTTTTGTGATATTTTCCTCTAGAATTAAGTTTCAGAGACATAATCATAATATTATAAAGATAATGAAATCTGGAAAGTAATTTTGAGTAAAACGCGCATTTTCTTTAAGTAAATAAAGTAATTTTATCGTAATAAATTAATAAATTTGTAAATTGTTTGTAAAAAATTAAAATTTTGTTAAATTACGAAATATTAATTACAACCTACCTAGTCTTACAAATGTTTAATTTGTGTTTAAACGAAAAAAAAAAGTATTCTTTTACCTACCCATACTAAAAATATAAGGATCAAACACTATTTTTTACGTTCGCTCTCGCACTTATCTCCCATATACGTGTATTTTTTGTCATAATTTCACTTTAAGAGCTATAAATATTCATAATACATACTTTGCCAACAATTTGAGGTTAGTCAAAACAATTATTAATGAAAAAACAGCGTCAAAAACACAGTCGATATATTATTATAGTAGTTATATGAAAGGGTTTTAGTCTTATAGCGCATACGTATTGTTTTGGAGATAGAGAACAGAAAAAAAGTAAGAAAAATTTAATTTATACATAATTTTTTCGTGAGATTTGACCATGTACTTACAAATTTAAAGAATATTACCATCAACATAATACACAATAATATTACAAGATTTACAACAGTCTTATTGTAAGGTAATGTACCTCACATGAAGTAATTCTAAAAATATTATATGAATAATTATTTATTATAATTAATGAATAATATAAATTAAAAATTTATTACTTTCCATCAGATAAGGTTGTGGTCAAATACTTGCTTATCGGGCATAAAAAAAACGCTCAAAACCAACATTTACAACTGTTAATAACTGTGTAAAAAGATTATTACCATGCTTTGTTATGACGGCTGTAATTTTGCGAATCTGATGACTTTCATGAGTGCCTCTTTGGGGCCCATGTGAATAAACGATTTTGATTTGATTTCTACGTCTAAAAACGATATTCTATTTTATTTTCACGTAATGAGGGAAATTATACTAGTTTCGGTGCAAAGGTATTGTAACTCCATTAACTTACCATTTGCACACTTGACATTTTGAACGAGTATCATATCAAACAAAAATTATTATGTTAAAGCAATTTCCGTATACATATACAATCCGAACCATTCAAATACAATAAATTAAAAAAGCATTCTATTGCCTCATTTACAGAGCAAAACTGTTGTCTTGGAAGCAGTACAAGAAACAACATAATTTCCTTTCCAAGACAGTTAAACATTATACTTTCTCGAAACTAATAGTGCCCAGCGAAACGCGGCAAAAGCTCTGTTCCGTAGTTGTTATTAAGTTAAATTCAATATTTGTACCCAGCTAGGAAGCTTGATGAATCTGTTGTTCAGACTAGCCATTTTGTAAAGTTTCATAAGATATTGGACCACCTGCTTTTTGTAGTTATAGTAGTTTTGTCTTCTAAATATGTAGGTTGTCCTGTGAAATATGTTAGCGACCATTTGAGGCACTGAGCAAGTCATTGTTGTCTACACAGTCCCAAGTCCATTTTTATAATTTAGGGACAAACATCGAAATATTTGTGTAGCAATATTTCGTTGGTGACGAAACGCAAGCAAGACGCTCGTCTGATGGTAAGCGTCACGCGTGTCACCCAAAGTTTTGAAGTTATTTTACTCAAAACCCTGCGAGGCAAAGCACTGCGCTCGTCACCTGAGATTAAATGTTATTATTATGCCCTATAATTTTAAATTGATAGCAATATTTTTAAATGTATATTGATGATATAGATAGCGTCGGTCAAAGATGTAGCATACCTGCCTAGAAGATATCTATTTACTCTTAACTTGAAGACTCTCAGAGTATACCGTTCAGGAAACAAAGACGAGCATTGAGTTCCACTTCCTCGCAGCATCCTACTGCGTAGCATAAACGTAGAAGCCAAACACTTCGAGCGAGTTGGAGGTATGTGAGCCATAAATGGATGACATTTGACTGTTTATCTAGTTGTTAGATGGTAAAACGGGGGCTTGGGGGAATTAGCTCGTACAATTCCTGCGCACACTCCCCGAAATGCAAACGTTAGATAACAGATAAGCTCGCTACCTTACGTCGGTGACCGAGACTCTACAGTTTCGACTCGACCAGCTTACTATCGCCAAATATGTTAGACAATCATTGACTTCACTTCGAGGACGGCTTAGGCAAATCTATACATACAAAACTAATTAATTCTCTTGCGTAGGTTTTTCTGAAAAGTAGGGTCAAAGAATTTGACGTCCTATACAAACCGTGTGAAAAATTCAAAAGAAAAAAAATCCACCAAAAATCCAAGTTTTTGACAGGCCAATTTTTTACAGTAACGTTAGGCAGGCTAAACATAAACTGGTGTGTTGTTCTTACGGTTTCTACTAATGTCAAAAGCACGTGTCTCAAACACACGCCGTACACTTAATGTCTGAACTCGCAATAACTCCCTGTTTTACTGTCAGATCGTAAGGGATCTGTTAACTCATTTTGTGATGAGTTGTGTAAAACAGTACGTGGAGTATTTAGAGCAAAAGTGGAAAAAATGACGTGGTCCAGTGTTTTCCAATACTTTATTTATGTCATAGGGAGACCAGTCGAGCAAGTCGTGACTTTGTATAATAATTTAATTTGAATTGTGCCGAGATATAATACGATTAATTAGTATTTCACGGGTAATATAGATTATAATTTTAATAATAAACAATAAACTGTAATATTATATTAAAATAACAATATTATAATGCTCGGGACTGTGTAGAGAGTAATGACTTACCCTAATTTTATTTTATTTTTTGTCTAAGAGACTGATAAATTCGGCACATGACCAAAATGCTGGGTTGTATTTGGGGCAGAGGATAAGCCTTGCTATATAGCGTGGTAATGCAACAAGCATTTTGGGAATTTTGCCGAGTATCGATCGTCTAAACCATCTTTAACCTTTTTTATAACTTATATATTTATGTTGTAAAACTAGGTATTAGAATAAATAAAAATAATAATTATCCAAAAAAGGACTTAAGACTAAAATATTTATTTAAAATGTATGGAAACTATACAGGTATGTGGCGAACCAATTTTAATAATAAAAAATGATTGTGTGGGGAAGCGAAAAGAGTAGGAGACATATCCTACTTTTTTATCCCCATTAAACAAACATAGTCGCAACGTATAACAAAAACTTAGATTTCCTAGTTAAGTTTGTACTTTTGTTCTTCTAAAGTTATTGAAGAAACACTTTGAAAATCCAAAAAATAATTTAATAATCAATTATGATACCAAGGCTTTTACATAGAACCTGCAAAATCTGTATCATATTAAATGACGTTGTCATCAAAGAAATGGGTTTCGATTTATTCAATAACTTAGCACTCCAACTTAAGCGGCTTTTAAACAAAATTAGCACGTTAATATCCTGATTCTTTCACTTTTCATAGTAAAAAACATACATATATACCGTCATTGGTAAGAAGTACACAATCGTGTAGGGGGTGGTTTAGAATCAACAACTGAGCAGAATAAAATATTTTTTATTACTCAAAAAAAAAAATTTTCTTTACTTAGTGGTTATGTACACTACTTACCAATGACTTTTTAGCTGCGCTTCACAGTTTTACTTTTTAGAAGTTCTTGGATAAAAAGTACCCAGTGTTAATCCAGGGTGTCAACAAAATTGGTCCAGCCGTTTGAGCGTGAAGAAGAAACAAACGTACAAACATACTCACAAATTTTATAATATTAGTGTGATGTTGCCCATCGAGCATAATAAAAAAGTGAGTGATGTTACGTTCGTTCTTATCTAATACTAGCTGCGCCCCGCGGTTTCACCCGCGTTGATAATGATGAAAAGTGATGATGATGATGATGATGAAAAATAGATGTTGGCCGATTCTCATAGATACCGGATAAGCACAAAAAATTTCATCAAAATCGGTCAAGCCGTTTCGGAGGAGTATGGCAACGAAAACTGTGACACGAGAATTTTATATATTAGATTTAGGTATTTTATAATTTTTGTAAAAAAAATAAGTGGCCCTCTGTTTGCTGAATAAGTTATACTTTGTTATACATCTGTAAG
This sequence comes from Lomographa bimaculata, assembly GCA_948107665.1. Lineage (NCBI taxonomy): Eukaryota > Metazoa > Arthropoda > Insecta > Lepidoptera > Geometridae > Lomographa > Lomographa bimaculata. Next base: position 3,265,024 of record OX403602.1, on the reverse strand, counting down.
TTTCCTATAAATAAAAAAAATACCAATATGTGAAAATAAGGTACTCAAAAATTATTACACTGTAACAGTCCACTAAAAAACTTATGAAGCGATCCATCTGTCCCTACCTGTCCCGGTCGTAAAATAAATTGAAATTTCACGTATGTATGTACGTATGTTGACATATAAAATGGTCGTTTGGGTGCCCAGAGACTAGCCAAAAAGTTAGGAAGCTTTGAAGAGGGCTTCATTATTAAATTATATGTAAATTATTGTTGTAAATAAGCTTAACATTTATTTAACTTTGAACAAAATTCCGACGTTGTATAAACAGGTTTCGTGTATAAATTATGCTTTCTTGCCGTGTGGACTCATGGGCAGTCTTGGTCTTAGAAGTGTCAAGACCGCCTAAAGGCACCTGACAATGCTTAACGACTCGTCTTACGACGAATTAGAAATCTTTTTGTACCATTTTGTTAGTTTTAATGTTAGTGTTGCCCAAGATGATTCCTTTTTATTTTGCTTTCTCACTTTTTTGGGTTTTTTTCCATATTAAATAGACATCATTTTATTATATGTATGTATTGTATATTTTAAAATATGTAGTATTTTATTACAATAATATAGTATCTGTTTACGTGTATGTAAATGTATTATTTATATATCTTCTGTTTTTATTCACTGTTCTGATTCTGATATTTTATGAACGTAGAACGACGTCCTATTACAATGCGTTATTTCTCCCATCCAAAGGTTGTCTGAAAGAGATCGCTTTTAACGATAAGACCGCCTATTGTTACATTTATATATATTTTTTAATGTCATTCCTATTTTGTGTTCTTTATTATTTTAAGGTGTTCAATAAAGAATATATCTATCTATCTAATTAGCTTAACGTGACCTTCTAAGCACGGCTATGATCTGTTGGAATTTTTTTTTTTTGGTGGGAAAATGCCCTGCTAACCTTTTTCTTCCCATGGGTGACGAATTGGGGAGTGCGTGGTCGAACCCACTAAAAACTCCCTCGTGAGCAGTCCCTTGCCGAGGTGGGGCATGATAGGGTCGCTCTAGCAGTCACTATCTTGCCTCGGGGGTAGGCCCGGACAATCCAAGAACTGGCCTGAACATTGATTAAGACGATATACGACGACCCAGTTGGCGTGGTGGGCAAGTCTCTGCCCTCTGCGCTGTGGGTTCTGGGTTCGATTCCCGGCAGGAGCACAATTTTCCTCCCTAATTTGATTGACCCCTAATTTTGATTTGTACTTCTGGTTCTGGGTGTGAATTTGTATGTGATATGTAAATGTTTCTGGCACCCACGATACAAGTCTTTCAACTTAGTTTGGGGCTGTGACTGTAAATGCGTTTGTTGTTTGTTATTATACCCATCAAGATAGGAGACGAACCTTCGGTTATCACTAGCTGCAAAATCCTTGATGAAAAAAAATAAGGAACTTATATCCTTATTTTTTTTTTTAGACGGTAGTGTAAAAAAGCGTACATGCTATTCAATCTTCTTTCTGTAAAAAGAGATAGACGCATAGATCAGAGCAACTTCGTTTTATCTCGGGTAAGCTCGGCTAAATCCCGTTTTGCGAGAATTACAAATGTTTCAAAAAAATTGGTTTCCGTTTATTTAGATACTTCAACTATATAAAGGATTTATAAACTTTAATTTTGATATATAATAATATTCTCAAGTCGAAGAATGAACGATATTAGTAATTTATTAGACGAAATTTTAAAGAATAATTCTAAAGAGTAAACTTTCACTAATCATAGATTATATCATCGTGAATCTTGATTTCTCGCGCTATCATCAATTTTCAAAGAATCTATACTTGAACTGCCTGTTAGCTTAGTTGGGGGCGCGTTTCGCCTTCTAATCAAGGGGTATCGGGTTTGATTCCCGGCGGGATCAAAAGTTTTTTCCACAAGGGAAATTTGTGTTTCTGGTTCTGAATGTGATTGTGTCTGTGATTTGAATGTTTCCGGCACCCACGTGACAAGTCATCGAACTTAGTGTGGTGATGTGAGTGTGAAAGCGTTTATGTTTTTTTTATTCAGACGGACAAGCAGTGCCCCGCGGCTTCGCCCGCTATTATCAAGTTAAAAAGTAGCATATGTGTTAATCCTAGGTATAAACTGTATGTACATAATATGTACATTCCAAATTTCATCCAAATCCATTCAGCTGTTAATGCGTGAAGACTTATAAATACATATACTTACACACACTCACTTTATAATATTTATAAATAATAAACGCTTTCACACTCACAGCCCCACACTAAGTTCAATGACTTGATGATGAATGTCGTGGGTGCCGGAAACATTCACATCACACACACAATCACAACCAGAACCAGAAACACAAATTTTCCTTGGGGAGAAAACTTGTGTTTCCGCCGGGAATAGAACCCGATATCCCTGCTTAGAAGGCGAACGCTCACCCAACTTAGCCAACGGGCAGTTCAAGTATAATATTAGTTATATACAGTATAATATTAGTAGGATATCCTCACTGTCAAAATTAATAACATAAAAATCCTCTTATCATACGATCCGAAGTTAATCTCGTAAAGATGTAGAGCGTTTTCAAGTTTCCCGGCTCTATAGGAGCTATATCGGCAGTTTTTGTCAAAGCCGTAAAAACTTGAGTGGATAAGATTCACCTTGAAAGTATTTATTGGGTAAGGATATATTATTGTAGGGAAAAGTTGTGGAGAACGGAAGAGAGGGGGTCAGGTTTATGGGTTCCAAAACTTTAACGTCAAGGCAGGAGAGAATTTTTAGATATTCCTTATTTTTGTTATAAGTGATAGTAAGTTAGTGGAGTCCAAATTGCAGTCTTGGTCACTTACGCGTAAGGTCGCAAGTCTAATGGTACTCTATCGTCTATATTTTGATGAGTGTAATTACATTAAAACATGATTTAATTCGCCATGCCTGTTTTACCATGTAACAACAAGACAAACTGTCAAATGCCATCCATTTGTGGTTTATATACCTCCATTTCGCTCGAAGCGATTCGCTTCTACGTTTATCATCCGTACGGCGAAGGAGTGGAACTCATCGCTTGCGTCTTTGTTTCCTGAACGGTATAATCTGGGAGTCTTCAGTTCTAGAGTGAATAGGTATTTTCTAGGCAAGCATGCTACATCTTCAGTCGCATCTTTACTTTCCAGCAGACAAGATGATGGTCAAATGCTTGTCTATCAAAAATTTTTGAACTTCGTGCAGGGCTGCAAGTCTTTTTATTCTTTTTTCTGTTGTTATACTTTTAACAACCAGAGTTAACACAAACATCAGACAGAACCAGTTCTAAATGCGATGCATAATAAAATTTCGTATTCATAGTTATATGCCATGTAAACCCTCTTTATCATAGTTGTAGTATGTTTATTACAGTTGTAAAACTTCTATACAACTAACAGCATGATATAATGCAGCAGTAACTCACTTCGTAAAATATGATTTCATAAAGCGAGATAAAGTTCTCGCGAGAGTATAATTATGTCCCATTTTTCTCGCGGAACTTGGTGCCAGTCTTGGTCTATAGTATTTCAGACTTTTCATTTCATGGTTGTATTGTCTTATTATATGAGATGAAATCAGATTTCTTTCTTAGGGGCAGTATTTACGCCCAATATTATCTTCAGATCCACGATTACCCATGATTATCCATAGACAAATAATTATTAAACGCAAGCAAAGCTTAAAAAAACCGACTTCACCGCTTTATCTTCTGAACTTTATTCAGATTAGATGTACTAAACACGCATCATTGACGATATCTCAAGAACTACTGATCAGATCCTGATCATATTTAAATGGGAACACATGAAAAGCACCAGCTTTCAAATAAAAAAATAATCATCAAAATCGGCGCATAAAGAAAGAAGTTATGAGGTAACTTTTGAAGTCGGTTAAAAACGAGAACATCGTCAATGTAGTCCACAGAATACATATTATTGAGTATAACTCAAAAACTACTCGTCAGATCTTGTTCAAATTTAAATGGGACCAACTGGAAAGCAAGATCTATCAAACTAAAAACATTTTCTAAATCGGTTCACGTGGAACGAAGTTATGAGGTAACACACATAAAAAAAAATACAGTCGACTTGAGTAGGTACCTCCTCTTTTTTTTGTGAAGTCGGTAAAAAAGAATCTGGTTTTGTAATCTATTGAGTCCTTTATATATATTATAGATAGGACAACACAGAAATGTTACTGTTTTTTTTTGTAGGCAGTTCTTTCCCGAGCATGATTTTGACCTAAGTTCAAAACTCTGGGTGGCACTGAATTGTAGTGGGCAACCATGACGCTTACCATCCGGCGAGCAACTTGCTTGTTTCGTCACTCAATAACCATAAAATAGTCTACATTTACAATGTTTTTTTATGTTAATTGTTTTTTTCCAAGTTCATAGCCATTGTCAAGTAATAACATATTTCAAGTGTATTTTAAATTAAAAGTCCCAGACACAAGTCACAGTCAAAGCCAAGTAAAAGAGTTAAGGTCCTAGTAGAACCTACACTAGAACTTTTATTGGAGTTTTGGAGCGAAGGCGAAAATCACGTTTTTCAACTTTGTATGATTTGCCCATACTTATGCACGTTTACTAATTAGTATTAACAGTTAATAATCCACTATTATTACACATTGACAATCGAAGAATCACAGGTTTTGGCAAATTATACAAAATCAACAACGCCATTTATTCACTTTCGCGGCAAAATCTCAATTTGCAATATTGGTATACATTTAAAAGATTCGTTATATTTTGTTCCATTTTCGAAATTGGACCACATTGCATTTTCAATGAAATGGAGATATTGGTAATGAGTTCGATTTTTGGTTTTTATAAACAGATATTCGATAAAAGTTGACCTAAGCAACTTTATGCATGGCCCCGGCTTGCATAAAGAAAGTTGGCCCGGTCCGGTGGACTCGACCTTCATTACACGTTAGTGGCGTGAACATGGATAAGTAATTAACAGTGTTTTTAACTTTACCATATCGCTAAGTCATTTAGGTTACGTCTCAAGGTTAAAATGCTTTGAATGTCGTCTCATTTGACCTATTAGTTCATGGATTTCAAGGATTGAGCTTAACCTTGCGCCTAAATGTAATTGTAGAAAAAACGTGAGTCGCGAGACGTAAATTTGGATTTTATTTAAAATTCAGCTGATATGTTTGATATATCCTACTAATAATATAAATACGAAAGTTTGTGTGTAAGTGTGTAAGTATGTTAGTAGTACGCTTTATCGGCTGAACGGATTTGGATGAAATTTGGAATTACATAGATTATACCTAGGATTAATACATAGGCTACTTTTTATCTTGATAATAGCGGGCGAAGCCGCGGGGCTCGGCTAGTTTGATAATAATTGTATGCTGAGTTACAGAATTTCAGTTTTTTTTTATTATTTTATTGATATCAAACTCAAGACACACGATGCGGGCAGAGATCTGCCCACTGCACCAACTGAGTCTTCGATTTAGGAATATATTATACATAACTTTATTTTTTTATCATCCTATTAAAACCTCCTGCTACCGAACTCTATCGCAATCTAATCTTTAAATAGACCATAAATCACTTCTGAGGGCGTTCGTATTATAACGATAAGGTAAGCCGTTATTAAGTCAAAAAAGGTTGTTTTACAAAAGAGTTTAAAAAATATTAGAAACGTGGCTTGTTACTTTTATTTTAAGGTGTTGCTACGCAGTATATATATACTTGTATATACATTTGAAGAATTTTAAATCGACTTAAAAAAATGAGTAGGTACTCAATTCGACTGTTTTTTTGTGTTTACCTATCTTTTTTTAAGGTGAACCTATTTTGATGTTTTTTTTTATTTGAAAGCTGGCAACTTCCATGCTCCGTTTAAATTTAAATTTGATCAAGACCTGACCAACAGCTTTTTATTTATCCTTAATAATGCGTATTTAATTAATTTAATCTGATCAAAGGTTCCCAAGATAAAGCGGTGAAGTAAGTTTGTTAAGATTCGCTTGCGTATAAATAATTTGTTTTTATTTGCGTGGAACAGTATCTATCTACGGGTTTGCTTCAATTATCTACGGTAAGTAATTGATTGTTGTGTACATTCTTCAAGTATCAAAATGTTTAAGCATTATATCAGCCGAATTAACAATTAAAGGACAGAAGGTTTACTCTGCAAATAAATTTGAACAAATAGCGACTCTTGTTACGACGCAATAAGGTCATAGTTTAGTTGGCACAGCGCTGCATGACTAAATGATTATTCACATTTGAGTGGAGTTGAAATTTTAAGTTCTGTTGGAATAACGTATAGTTACGATAAGAGAATCGAGATCCAGGATTAGCTCCAGTTACAGGAACTTTTCAACAGTCAAAAGCATCAATAGGATTTAATTTTTATTATGACATGGTGGCTGCTCATACTGATTAAAGAACTTATCAATTTTAAGGAGGACAGACATTAAATGTTGTATACGCGTTTAATTATGATAATCCATTCTATGTTTCACCATAACATGTGTGAGGGTTTGTTAATTAGCAATCATAATTGGTATTTTATATCGATAAATATTATTACATGGGGGTAAGTCTGGATTACTCATGGCGCCACTGTAGGCCGATGATGCCAGCCAATCATAGAGCGGAATTTAAAAAGTAGCGGGTAGGAACCCGGGTTGTGATTGGTTGATATCATCGAGCGGATGGTGGAGCAAGGCAGTGTTGGTCGGGAGCTCGAATCGAAAAGGTGTGCGAATTAAGAGAAGAATATAAGTGTTCAAAAGCATGTTTATTGTTTGATTCCTGACGACAATCGACCCTGATATGATGGTATCCTATCACATATGGATACTGCACTCAATCTTTGCTCCTGATAGCTTGTTTTTATAATAGTTTTTATACTGTTAAGTTGTTACCAAACATCATAGCTGTAGACTATTAGTGGAGTTTTATAGAGAATATTATCTAAAAGCTATTCGTGAATTTATTTAAAATGCAGCCTCTTTTCGTTTTCGCAAAATAGATCAGACCCGCGGCAATACTGATCACTAACCAGAAATCGTTGCGTCATAGCCTATTGACCATCATTTTATATCGACACTCAATTTCTCGTATCTTACTACACCGAAATCACCCGCCGTCATTTCGGCGGATGATCATCAACTCCAAGTTCATAGCCTATTTCAATATTCGACGCAGTAAAGCCGCGGTATACGGCCTATTAAATCTGCGTTCGTAGCTTTTTGAGCTTTATATGTAGCGGTTTTAAGTCGCGCGGTTGTTGCGCTGTTGGGCTAAAGTAGACCTACGCCTGTTAGTCCTCTGTACACCAAAAGTTTAGTGTGATTGACGAATAACTATAATATAGTAGTATAATATACTGCCCTGCGTATTCACCCGCAACTATCAAGTTAAAAAGTAGCCTAAGTGTTATTCCTAGGTATAAAATATGTACACTCCAAATTTCATCCAAATCCGTTCAGCCGTTAAAGCGTGAAGGAGGGGACCAAACATACAAACTTTCAGATTTTTAACATTAGTAGGATTCTGTGGCGGAGGCAAGCTATAAAATTATTATATTTGGGACACATTTGGTAGGTACTACGAAGGTTGTGTTTAATGCAAAATTAATAAATAATCCTACTAATATTATAAATCCGTAAGTTTGTGTGTAAGTGTGTAAGTATGTTTGTTCCCTCTTCACGCTTTAACGGCTGAACGGATTTGGATGAAATTTTGAATGCACATAGATTATACCTAAGATTAACACATAGGCTACTTTTTAACTTTATAATAGCGGGCGAAGCCGCGGGGAACGGCTAGTTCAAAATAAATTTATAAGAACATTCTAGTGAATGACTTATTCGAAAGCAAACGTTGCTGATGAAACGAAGATATTATAAGAAATGTTCAACACATATTTGAGAAAACTTATATCTTATCTAGGTCACATTGACACTTATTCACACATACCTATTGCCTGCGTCTTTGTTTCCCGAACAGTACAATCTGGGTGTCTCCAAGTCTAGAGTGAATAGGTATCTTCTAGGCAAGCATGTCACATCTTCGGCCGCATCTTCGCTTCCCATCAGGTGAGATTGTGGTCAAATGCTTGCCTATCTATCATAAAAAAAAAACCTTCTGTCGTCGCATAGTTCCCCATAATTCTTCCCATTGTTTATCTATAGTTAAAAGACGCATGAGATTTAAAAATAATAACCGCTCTACATAAAGTCTTTGAATGGGCTAGGTACAGGTATTTGCCTCACCAAAAAGGGAACATGTGATCTGTTTGGATTCAGAAGTTTATAGCTTAGATATATTATCATGTGATGGCCCATGTTATAAAATTCAGTTGTAAAATTTAACACAAAAAGGTTATTATGATCATGTTATTACTTGTCATGCATGTATTGAAATGTTGGTGTGGGGAAGAATAATATAAGTACATGCTTTCATTCTTTCTGACAAAAAAACATGCTCATGAAAGCTTTACTTGTAGATTTTTATACTAAACTAGACGAGCCGCTGAACTTCGAACTACATAAAATTTCGATTTTTCGGCTGTAAATTTGGAGCCCCAGGGTAGGGGGCGAGTAAAAGAGCGAGGCAAATATAAATTACATTTTGCTAGATACACAAGCATGTCTAGCATACAAAATGACTATCGAATCGGTCAAGCCATTATGAAGTGATTGCGAGACCAACGCACACAATTCTTGTTATTTATGTCGATTTATGGGATATCTACTGTAATTTTGCGAATCTGGTAGATCTGGTAGATCTAGTAGATCTGGCAGATCAGTAGATTCATTAACTTCCATGAGTGCTTCTGTGGGCCCATGTGAATAAACGATTTTGAATTTTACTCTACCAATAACAATGACATCTCATGACACATCACACTTACACGTTATATAAGTGTTAATAATTCGATCTTTTTCCAACATTTTCACTTCAAATTTAAATGATCTACTATGAAGACTCAAATATTGATGGAATTAATAAAACAGGGTAATACTCAGATGTGACCATAAGTATAATTTCAATAATAGACCATATAAAATAATGAACCATTTTACAATACTTTCTTTTACAACGTCCAAGTTTCGTTTTGCTTGTAATAGGGTAGGCAGAAGCTACCGCTTAGGCATAAGACGACACCTTTATGCATGCGTCCTGAACGATACATGCTCAAGCTGAGCTTGCAAACAACCACGGACGGTGTTCGTCAGTACAAAGTGATCTCGTTTGTGACTATATATTTTTTCAGAGAAGACGCGTAAATTTACGCGTCTTCTCGTTTACATTTATTGTAATAATCAGAATGTTCAGAGTCCCATAATCCTACTAATATTATAAATCCGAAAGTTTGTGTGTAAGTTTGTAAGTGTGTAAGTATGTTTGTTCCCTCTTCACGCTTTAACGGCTGAACGGATTTGGATGAAATTTGGAATGTACATAGATTATACCTAGGATTAACACATAAGCTACTTTTAAACTTGATAATAGCGGGCGAAGCCGCGGGGCACGGCTAGTACTCTATAATTTTCAAAGTTGGACAAGTTCATGCTGTGATTTGGTATCGGTCTCCATGAAACATGTGCGCGCGACGCAAAAAAAAACCCGTCCGTCAGCAGGAAGCGCACGGCTCGCACTGAACCGGGCGATTGCAACGGCGAATGCTCACAGTGAGCACACATGTCCACACAGCCCGAGGCATGCGTGATGAGCCATTCGAGACGCACGCCTCGCAATGTCTGTACGCGGCTTAACACGTTCTGAGAGCCCCTCTGTTCCATCCATCCTTTACAGTGGAGGCATCTTCGTCGTATTTATTCACCTACGCAAGGAGTCGCAACTCAGACGTCAAAACACTGCTTTTTTATTTTAAATAAAGCAGTATTTTGATTAACTAAAAATATCAATCGATAGGAATATTCTTTTAATTATTTACATCATTACTTATTGATAATCAATCCAAAATAAACCAACACATAGGTTCATTATAATTAATTTATGTTAACTTACTTTGTAGTCGACTAGTTTCGGACAAATTTGTTATCCTTTATGAGTCAGACGCGCGATACGCAAAGGCAAGTGGCTCGGGCCTCGGCGCGTGACTACGTGTTTCAAGCCGTATACAACATAAATTATGTGTAATACTCACGATAGTTTTAATTGTCATATTCATTACAATTATAACAAGTCAACTATATGCGCATCTAATCTTCTCTCTCTCTACAATCGGATAGTATTCGAGCTCATATATTGCTCCTGACGTTATGTCGTTTCACGTACAATGTCGCAAAAACTAATCGATTGAACTTGTTTAATTTATTTATTATACTCATTATAAATGGAAAATAATAATGCTTATTTTTAATCTACATATTGATTATAGCGAGCATTCTATCGCCTATTAACCCAGGAATCGCCGGATCTGTCGGTAATCCCGAACCTATTTACAGTTTTGCTGCGAAGTTCCTAATGTGAGGTAGTCACGATATTTGCGCAATTCGTCGCAAAATGGAAAAGGCGTAGACGAAACTAATGAGACAGAACAAGATGTAACTTGAATCTTAACCCACTAAAAAGAAGAAGGACTCAATTTGTAGGCAATTTAGCATGTTTAATTTTGTTGTAAGACATAAAAACTGGATACAATGATTTAATTTAACATAAAACTTTATTAAACAATATAACACGGGAGAAAAAAAATTTGTGGTCGAATCTGCTTCACTGTTAACAAACTTCATCTCCAGAAAATTTGAACCTGATCTACACCTAAGGTTTAGTTAGACCAGGTTAACATTATTAACAGCACAATTAAATGTCATCTACGTAAATATTCTATGGTATTCATCTTACTCCAGGCAGAGTTAATAAGTGAAGTTACAGTAGAAAGAGGAAATGTAGATTATTTTGAACCGATATCGCTGATTTGTGTTGAAAGGATTTAATTTCTAATGGGTTACGACTTGGTAATTAGCGACGGTTATTCACCACAACGCGCGACGCTTCAGATCTCGGTTGTCAATACAGCTTTTTTACTCGAATATATATGTATATATTATTATGTAACTTTACTATTCTCTGAAGTTACTTGCCGGATGAGCATTATACATTAAAAAACCTAACCTTGTTCATCGTATCCATTTGTTCTTTAATAAATAAATAAAATATGTTTTAGAGACAACTTATAATGTATTTACCAAACCTCTGAGCTTGAACCGATTTAGATAAATATTTTCTATTCGGTTAATAAAACCCGTAATGAGTTACCTTTGGCTGGTAAGTACCCACTAGTTTGATTTTGAAGTTTAACATTCTATAGAATACAGCGATATAGGATAATTATCTCGAATATTTATCGAACAAACCGATAAAAAAGTAGGTATACAAAATTATGCCGCAGGTTTACTTTCGCGACACTAAAACTATCTTACTATAACCTAGACCTTAATGGACCGCGGTCTTGTTAGACTAAGTTCTATTATTGCGTTTGATTACGTCCTTTTTGTATTAGTCTGTATTTTTTATGGTTTTAATTATTTCAGAGATTCAGAATGTACACGATAGGCTATAAGTTTTTTAGTTAATGATAATATTTCAGTTTTTCTATACAATAAATAACCCGCTGTTTACGGGTACCTACTTATTAGTTAATTGAGAAAGTCATATCGTCTCGACTCGTAAAGTTGTCACAATAAAACAGAAAATACACAAAACTATTGAGAAATGCTATATAATATAAATTACTTAGGTTTTTATTATCAAGCTTCAGTACACACCAATACCGTTTCTCGAGAATGGTTGTGCTACGCTCTATTGAGACCGATCTATCATCACGGACAGGACTATTGTCGCCAATAAGCCTGATATCGTGTTGACCGAACGATCGCAGCGGCGGGCAGTGCTCATTGACGTCAAGTTATCCCGCATGATGAAAACGTCGTGAAGGCTGAGAAGGATAAGCTAAGCAAGTATCTTAACCGCCATGTGGGATGTAGATTCGATTATCATTGTCCCGATAGTTGTCTCGGCGAATGGGCTAATAGCGAAAAATCTCGATCAATACCTCAAGAGGCTTTCATTAAATGGTTGGATCAAGGGTCAGATTTAGAAGGCAGTACTCTTGGACACGGCACGTAATGTCAGGAGGTTCCTCTCTCTGCAGCACTGACCTACCGGTAGCTTCGGCCTTGCTCCGCTGGTGGTGGCATACTAGGCTTAGGTTTTTTTTACAGTTTTCTGTATTTTGTAATATTGTATTGTTTATGACTTTTATTAAAATATTGTAAAAAAACAACCTTAGCTTAAGAAAAAATAATAAATAAAGAGAATAATAATAACAAAAGTTCTGAGTCCGGCTCTTACCGCATTATGAGGTCGATGAACCAGGATAAAAAGACCATAATAAGGCAATGGCCACTATCACTCTCTGGCGTGGCGTTGGCGTGCATATTACCAGACACAGTGCGGCGATGCCGTTCTTTTACGGGACAGTGTAGTTTAAACAACTATTGGAGAACTTGAATGCATCGAAATGCCACTATTCTTTGTTAAGTTACATACAGCCATTTACAAGTCAAATCTAGGTCAGCATGCTTCGTTGAATAAGTTAATGAGGGAGTTTAATAATAATATCACGAAGACCAAGGATATAGACCTTTTTGACATCAATATCCGCAGGTTTAGAATGAGCGTCTGTGATACGAATAATGATCAAGGGTCAATATGATGAAATGTTTAATTTTTAATAGTTTTATTGTTTATGTAAATGAGTTCATAAAAATATTATCATTATCGTGTAAATTGTATCTTTATAGCTTGCTTTAATTATTTTTTTTTATCTCGTTCATATTATTTTTCAACATTAACATTTTTGCCATTATGTTATTTAAATTTATTAATGTCTTGTTTTCATCTATTTAATTCACATGTCATCTTGCCAAAATTTATTGAATGTACCTATAATTATAATGACACTTGATTTGATACATTTCGATGTTTTTAAATATGTTGATTGTAATAGTGTATGTTATGTTGGTGTTCACAAAAAAAATATAAAATTAATGATTGATGGCACAGAATCCAATGAATTAAGAGTTAGAATAGGATTCAGGGTCTGAGAGCTTTCCGGTATTTTACAAATTACTCTTTAGAAGTTTAGTGTCAAAGCGTTTTATTCATATTTTTTAGTCTATCTGCATATGGAAAGGGAATGAAAAAAGAGCCTGAAGGAAAAATCCATTCGTTTTATCTATTTCAAACAACGGTCTAGCACTTTGCTATCGTTCGAATATTAAAAAGCATAAAACCCATCTCTGTTCCAATTTAGAGTCTGCAAATAAAAATGCTACGCGAGTAGAATATGATGACATCGAATAATAAAGGTATCGTAAACATTTGCTATCCCACGGATCAATAGTTCATCGATGTATCGAATACTGGTAGCGCAGAATCGATATCCGTTTGCATTTCCCCCTTTTCCGGTGAGCATGTGTACTGTCAGACAAATAAATATATGGCGCCCAACGTGTGACTATTTTCAGTTGGCGAAGAAATCGGCGTGTTTTGTGCTAACGCGTGTGGTTTTTTTTACAAAATGGCTTTTGATTTATTCGGCGCCATTGCGTACATGGTAACGGACTGCTGAAAAAAGAGGGTTTTGTGCATATTTCACGGTGGAACTGTGCCACATCGTAAACTGTACGTCGGTTTTTGTGTTTTCGCTGTAGCGAAGAATGGATTGGATATCAGAAACAAATCGAATGCAGTGTCATTATTTTAATATGAGTGTGTAAAAAATCTAAATTAATAAATAACCAAATAAGTAAACTGAATAATTAAACGCAAGCAAAGCTTAAAAAAACCGACTTCACCGCTTTATCTTCGGAACCTTAATCAGATTTAATGTATTGCACACGCATTATTGACGATAACTCAAAAACTACAGATCAGATTTTAATCAAATTTAAATAGACCACATGAAAAGCACCAGCTTTTAAATAAATAATAATCATCAAAATAGGCTCACAACGAAAGAAGTTATGAGGTATCTTTTGAAGTAGGTTAAAAACGAGAACATCGTCAATGTAATCCACAAGATACGGATTATTGACGATATTTCAAGAACAACAAATCAGATCTTGATCAAATTTAAATGGGACCAATTGGAAAGAAACATTTTTCAAACTAAAAAAAAAAATCTAAATCGGTTCACGTGGAAAGAAGTAATGAGGTACAACACACATAAAAAAATACAGTCGACTGGACTACCTCTTCCTTTTTTGGGAAGTCGGTAAAAATAGCTTTAGGTGTAATTCTTTCTATATCTATAAAAATAATACTTAACCTACCTATATTTAAATTTAATGTATATGTATAAGAAGTTTGTTAAAATTGTCTTTTAAGATTTTATAACATAGACTGATTGTTACAAGCGAAGCAAATCTTTTAGCTTAAAGTTGTCTGATGTGACAAACAAAGTGTTTATTATATTCAATTTCGCGTAATCATATTCGTCCCCTATCAAATTCAAAGTCCACAACCCCAGTCCACTGTAATTTCACCTCTTTATTCCCCGGCAGCATCTAACCAAACAACTTTTGCATTACAGTGAAATCTCTCCAAGATGCTGCCTTATCCTTAGATTAGTATGCTTTCGTCGTATCTGAAGAGAGGCCCGATGTTTGGATAAACCCCATATACATAAGAATATTACGCGAAGTGTACGCAGTGTCACGCCTGTCACGTTCGCTACAACATAGTACGCACTACCGCGTATTGTTGGGATCGAGTGTTAGGTAAATTTAAATTATATGTGGTTTTAGTGTGTTTGGAAAAGGATTGCGCAAATGTGGAAGGGTTGAGAGGGCTTGTTGAACGTTTGAACAACGTTTAGAAACGAATTTAGTGTAAGTACCGGAAGTTCTTCTCTTCAGTCTGTCACTCTTGACAAAGTGGTCGTGGTTTCATGATGCAGAACTATGGTTCTACTTTGTGACGGAGGCTCTGGCGATATATCTCCATCTGCTACGATTGATAGCAGTGCGGGAATACTCTATTATGAAACTTTTTGTGGCAGCGTTAATAAGGTCGGTCCAACGCATCGGCAATCAGCCGCGCGATCTTTTGCTTTCAACTGGGCCCTGGACGACTAGACCGAGAGTTACTTCAGCTGAATTACTTTTAAAATAAAATTAAAACGGGAATTAGCGTGACTTACGCGGCGAAGTCAAGATCGACGATTGTTTAGGCTTCATACAGAAGCCTTATTCAGAAAGGCGAGCGCCCTGCACTCATCCTGAAAGCTCATCATCTGTAACCTCAGAATGAATTTTTTGTATTTCCAAAAGTGAAAAGTTATTTCCTAGGCAAGCCTGCTCCACCTTAGCCCGGTCGATTTAATTGAGCGAAGCCAGATCTTTAATTTTAGATAGACTTAGATGCCATAAATGAAAATATAAAGGGCATTTCAAACACGTAAATGAGTGGCAAAATATTTTGTAAGTGTTATAATTATACTGCCTGTGTGGGTAACGTTGAAAAAAACTCAACTACAAAAATAGTACGAAACAGTTTTAATAAATAATTTATCTATGTTGAAAAATGACATTTTGGTAGGCCACCAGAGTTAATGTTTTTAGGCTTATTTTGTCTCAGAGTCTATTTAAAAAACCGATGAGACGAAACTTACGTATAAAATCCGTTATATACTCTTATTAAACAACAAATACAAAATCCATCAATAATTGTTAAGAAATAAAGATATAAGCATTTCAACTTAAAAAAAATATCTATTAGGCAAAATGTAGGCGTGCGGTCTCAGATCGGAGCGAATGACTCGTATAATTTTAACATTCGATTAAAAGTATGAAAAAATAATGCATATTCCCTATTATACAATTTCGTAACAATAACAAATATGAACCCACCTCGAAAATGTATTGTAGGGAGAAACTCATGTTGTTGATGAAGATACCTTATCTTGCATTTGCAGCACGTCTGCATTATAAGGTAGTGTTTCTATCTGCGCATTGGATATGTCTCGCAACTTCCCGCAGCAATTTCATGCAGTATAAACTTGATTTAAGAGTTGCATAGCCTTAATGTATCTTATGCTAACCTAGAAGATACCGTAGTAAGACTACCAGTTTTATTTTCTACGGACAATGGATATACAATATAAAATTTGACAATAGAATTAAAAACGATTGTTGTTTGAAAAATATTTATTTAGTTTGAAAAATATCGCGAGTGTTATTCTTTATTATTTGTTTACTAATGCAGAGAAGCGTTGCGATGAGCCACTTCTCTGATGATGGGCGTCTTATATGCCCGAAACTATTCTGAAAATCCGACAAATACCGATGCGAGTCCCAAAATAATATTATGAACAAATAATATTTAATACATTCATGATTATTCAATACACAGATTTAACTAAACTACTTACCTAATTAAAAAAGTAATATTTAATTATTTATTGCACAATAAGTACAAAAGGTGGACTTACGCTAGGGGCATTCTTTACCAGTCAACCACACACGGTAGACCAGGAGAGGGGTGTAGGCGTGCATCAAAATGGTATAGAGAGGGAGATAAAAGAAAGTAGGATGATAAATTAAAAATATCAATAGAAAATTAACATACTCGTAATTTTTTTTATTCGTTCAATAAATGTATTAAATTATTCGATTTATCAATGTGTCTCAATCAAAAGTGTTCTTAGCATGGTTTGGTGAAAATCGGTGACGCAATCATCAAAATACCACTTGTTGTATATTCAAATAACTAGAGACTGTTAAACTCAATCGCAACAAGTGCTTGAAAGTGTACGACAAAATATGAGCCAGGACTATTGAATTACAAACAAAGCAAGTCAAATGAATGCCTGTACATACTATCTTGCTTCTATATTGACTTTACCTGCTGATCACACACGTCACACCCTTCCCTACCTGTCACGCATTTGTTTATCATCACGACACGTATATCGATAATGCATAAGCATTATCTATTCCCTTCACACGTAGGTATTATATTGTTCATAATACAAAGGACGAGGACGTATGATGCGTCTTTTGCCACGTAACTCTACCGTTTGTTTTGGTGGTAGGGAATTTTATGTTTACCTGCCTAGCTATTACCATTCTGCCAGAAGTAAAGAAGTACTTCGCTACTTTCGGATATAAAATCCAAGGAAAGTCAATGTTTTTGGTTCTGGGTGTGATTGTGTATGGGATGTGAATGTTTCCGGCTTGGGAGACATCCATTCGACACAAGTAATTGAATATATGGGGATGTAAAAAAAAAACATCTACCGCTCAACAACAAACGGTTATAGCTATCCTAGAGAATCAGTACTCAGTAGACTGGATTGTAAGTAGGCTAGCTAAAGCTCTAGGTTTAGCTAACCTACTTACAATCCAGTCTCGTCTACCACAACAAACCAAAACACTGAGATAGGTACAAAGATTTAGCAGTTTTTTGTTTATAGTTTTGGTACCGCAAACTGTGTGCAAATGCACACAGTTTGCCAGCGGCAAGTAATAAGTAATTTTAAAATTAGCTAGGTATTTTATTAAACTAGTCCTATTCACCAGTCACAGTCAAGTAAAAGAACCATGGTCCAGTCATAGTCTAGTCATGATCTAGTAAAGTGGTAGAAACTTTAAGAGAACTTGTATAGATTTGGAGCGATAGCTAATATCACGTTTTTAAACTTTGTATGTGATTTGCCTTGCGTTACGTTTAGGAATTTTAATAGTTAATAATCCACCATTATTATACATTTACATTCGTAGAATCACAAGTTTTGGAAAATAAAACAAAATCGCATCGTCAAGATGGCCCGGAGGAGTGTCAAAAATAAAAATCATGAATTTTACATTATAGGTCCTATTTTTCATACTGCAAAGTTGAGTTCCGATTGCCGAATAACTGTCATCATCTCCTTTACTTTTTATTACTTACTTCTCTACACTAAGATTTGACCAGCCAAACCAAATGCCTGTAACCAAGTCACTGAGGACTCGTTCGTTAATCAGCACAGGGTACCACGTACTGGCGAGATCGGCTTGATGGGGAACGAGCTGTTAGGCGGGGACTCCTGGCTAGGACATTAAACACCAAGCAACCATCCGGTGTTAGGTATCTAATTCGCCTCCCAAATCACACTTATCATAGTTATATTAGAAATCCGAAAGTTTGAGTGTAAATGTGTAAGTATGTTTTTCCCCCTTCACGCTTTAACGGTTGAACGGATTTGAATGAAATTTGGAATGTACATACCATATACCTAGGATTAAAACAAAGACTACTTTTTAACTTTATAATAGCGGCCGAAGCCGCGTGATAGGGCTAGTATTATAAAGGCGAAAGTTTGTTAGTGTGTTTGTTACTTCTTCACTCTCAAACGGCTAGACCAATTTTGATGAATTTTTGGGTGGAGGTAGCTGCCACCCGGTATTAACACATAGGCTTTTTATCCCGGAATTCCCGCGTGTCAGCGACTAACACGAGTAAAACCGCGGGGCGCAGCTAGTATCTACTAATCCAGCATACAGTCTACTTGTATGAGTTCTTTAATAGGACCCTAAATTTCCTGAATTCCAGCAGGTGCACCGTGTCGACATGAGAATGTTCCGAATGACTGCGCTAAAGAAAGAACTAACATAATTAAGTTTTAAAAATGTAAACTAGAAGAGTATCACGCCGCGAGATTACCAATTTCCCGGTAAAACACAGAAACCACGTATCATCAACATTTAAAACCCAGTTTTAATCAACGTGTACAATTGCAGGTGTAGTAAACATTTTGCTGAAAAGAAATTAATGGAAACACTCTGTTCCGGGCGCTTTAACTTCGCAGGAGTTCTGCACATTCATTATACAAGCCAAAAAGAGGATTAACATACATTTGCCGGTGGTAAAATTCAAGAATTATTCATAAAAAGTAAGGTAAACTGAGCTCGAGCCGTGTATTTACATTTGCTGTTTAGCTTGAAATGTTGTAAGAAGCGGGATTTGTTTAAAAAATATAGGCTACTTTGGATTACGTTTAACCTTGGTATCCTTCAGGATTAATCCATCTGATTGATTTACAATTTCTCTCCTTAAGACTCGTCTTTTAAGACTCAAAATTCAGCATGTTATGGACCTTGATGTAAGTTGGTACATATTTATGGAATGTTTTTTTCTTGAAATAACGTCTATATCTACGTGCATTGCAACATGGTTGTTACTACAATTGCTGCGACCGAAATGTAAGGAAAAATAGACTTAAATCACAATTACTCATAATTTTATGCTTTTTGAAAAACATCTTGGATCTCTGACAAAGGATACATTACACTACATTAAATTATACATGTATGACTCTTAATTATATAATTATATTATTTAGGTGACATATATTTTTTTTTTATTCACACTCACAGCCCCACACTAAGTTCAAAGACTTGTATCGTGGGTGCCGGAAACATTCACATCACACACATTACACCCAGAACCAGAAACACAAATATCCATTGGGAAAGAATTTGTGCTCCTGCCGGGAATCGAACCCAGGTCCCACGGCGCAGAGGGCGGAAATCTGTCCACTGCGCCAACTGGGTCGTCAATTATATAGAATATTATTTAATGTGGGTTATTTATATCGAGCCAAATAAACGCATTCGTGCTTTCGGTTCAATAATATTATTAAACTAAAATTAAAACGGGAATTAGCTTGACTTACGCGTTGTCGATGTACGATCGACAATTGTTTCGGCTTCATTTCGAAGCTAGGACAGTCCACGAATTGGACATTCCTCAAATTGGACAATCTACGAATTGGACTATCTGAGAATATGACATTCTGAAAATTAGACATTTTGAAAATCTGTTTGTTACCAACTTACTGCAATCCTACTGGATTCATTAAGCAATTATAGGGCATGTAGGGGACATGTCCTTTACCTATCCGCTTAAGCCGATCGACCTCACCTGCACTGTCTCATCTCCAGCCTTGCTAATTAATAAATTAGATTTTGGTGACATATAATGAACCAGACAGATGGAGAACAAAGCGATAGGATCACACAGAGGGTTCTTTTCGTCTTTTTTACGAAAACCAAAAATAGAGATTGATTTAAATGTACAGAATGCAGTTATTTCACGTTCTCGCAGCGTTTGTTTTCAATCTACCTCCGTTCTCGGACAAAAGTATTCGCCGAAGTTTTATTGACCGAACGGGGTACAATATAGTGCGGGCTTCAATATAGGTATCATTTTCATCTATAACAAAATACCTATGTATAATTGCGTATGCGTACCAACTAAACTAACCGTATCTAAAAGCGTCCAAGCGGCCCAAGTGATATTATGCTTGCAATATTATACTGAACCGGTAACACATTTACCTTGGGGAGAAAACTTGTGTCTAGTGCCAAATTCTATCGGGAATCGAACGCAATATATTTATTCTTAGAAGGCGGACACGCAACTACGTCAAGGTCAGTTAAAACAACAAACTAAAATTTGAAACGAGATAATTTTGAAAAGACTACACAGATTTGGATAAAAAGTAGATAGTCTTAAGCCTGAAATAAGACATAATGGTTTAGAACTTGATTAAAGCGGGTAAACCCGCGGAGCAAAGCTGGTTCGTGTAAAGTCAGTTTCGGCGCTCTTCACTCGCCTTGGCTTAATGCCGAAACTTTCGGCATTCTCTTAATGCTTTTACCATGCGCTAGAAGAGATAAGAGTCCTTGATAAAAAAAGGGAAATAAACATCTAATGCAGGCAACGCTGTGCGAGTTGAATTGCACTCTACTGCGTAATATCAAGAGTCGCTATTTATTAAAATTTATTTGCATACATAAACTTCTGTACATGCAATTAAGTCTGATAAAACGTGAAATAGCAAGTCCTTGATGACATGTCAATGACAGAACTCGCGTCTATTCTATCCAAGTGCTTTACAATACTAGCGACTACCCAGTCGGCCTTTAAATTACTTTTGAAATGAGTTAATCCAAACAGAGTCCAATTAATTCCCAAATGCCATCCTTTCCTAATTGCCTTTTGCCTGATTGTGGATTTAGGCAATTCCGATATTGCCTCATTTGGGAAATACGCGCACGGTGAACTATTTAATTACTGTTGTTACATAGCGTTTCATTTCAAAAGACGTAGTAATGGTTTTTTAAGCACATACTCTCTTTTACAGCTCGGCTTTTTAAAAGTCGGTCCATAAAAGCACTTAACTTAAAAAATCCTTTTTCTTCTCCCTTATGTGAGGCAGCTTTAGGATGTCCGTCCACTGGAGCGGAGCAGAGTGGAGCAGAGCGGAGCAGAGCAGAGCGAAACTGAGCAGAGAGCAGTGGAGCTGTGCCAATATTAGCCTATTAATTAAATTAATTAAATTAATTTTATTAAATTTAAACGCTCCGCTCCAGTATGAAATGGATTCCCAAACTTAATAAAAAATTTATATATTTTAACACGAGGCAAAGAAGCAGATCAGTGAAGCGGGACGGGAAGTGGAACGAAGTAGCGAGGCTCGTAGCTATACGCAAAGTATACGACTCTGCTCCACATACTTTCTCGCTCCGCCCCGCTCCAGTAGACGGGTTTTTTTCATATTTATATAGGTATAGTCATAGATGTTTTTGATTAATGCTAAATCTCCGTCCAAAATATTTACCAGCATTTTTTTCACGAGTTGCTTCGACCAAACGCCCTGATAATTCTTAAAGATTGTATGTGCTCCCGGTCCCCACGGTCTCAACGCCTCAACCCCAAAAGGCACAAAAATATAACCGCTATCAATACTATATATGCGCCTTTTGAGATTGTCTGCTGATTCAGCCGCAACACCAGCCTTATTTTTAGTTTCAAATTGATGAGACGGTGCCAGGGAGTCTGCGCAAGTTGCATTCCAAACCAAAGGCCGTCCCATCTTCCACGGAATCAGGGTTTCGTCTGGCCTTTTACCATCATCACGTCCAAGACTATTTGGTTCCAAAATAGCCACATAGTTAGCGGTGGTAAGAGCCCGACGTATGTTATAGTTAGGATAGCGTGGCGGGAATACGTCCTGTACTCCTAGAGCAAGACATACCATGATTACCGAGCCAGTCGAAAGCAGTACCGCATTAAGAGCGGTGTGGAGCACAACACGATGCGCCCAATCGAAGTGATGCCGCCATACGGAAAGCTAATGAATCCAGTAGCGTTTCCGTATTTGGCAATGGGAGAACCTGCAACCACAGACCCGATTCCCACTCCTAACTTGCAAGAAGACGGGCACGATCTGCGGCACTTAACCGTAAAATAACTCCAAACGTGAAATAAATGATTCCGAACTTTATCGCAGAGCGGCCCGGCCTAAAGCTTCTGAGAAGACCGACTTTTTAGGAATTCAGTGGCCGAAGATGCTACCAACCATGCTTTCTTGGCCTCGTCTATAAATGATATATTCGTGTTTAATGGTAGAGTCAATTTTTAAATACTGTGTACCTACTAATGACAAGAAAGCGGGAACGGCGACTCCCGAAATTGATATGATGCCAAGGCCTCCCAAACGCACTGGCAGTGAAGCTTGCAACCACGCTCTCCCGTCTAAATTCATATTCAAAATATATGCCAATGTGTTTTTGACAATGTTGTCTAAATTGTGAATAATATCTTCATGTTTCCATAGCTGGCAACATCGTTAAGTATCTGTAAATTTTGGGACAAAAAGACAGTATTTGAGTATTTCATGAAGGCCATATGGCCATATATATTAAATGTTAGTAAACAATCTGAACTCTGCCTAAAATTTTTTTCATCAAAAAATGAAGGGAATTCATCGAGAATGAAGGAGCCTAATAACCGAGGGGTATATTTGTCAATAATTTGAATATTTGGAGCACGAATTAAATTTCTGAATTGCTTGGTCTCTTTCGGGATATTTTTCAGAACCAAAAAGTTCACATTTTGTAAGTACTTAACGATAAAAATATTTAATTTGTGTACTTTAATCTTGCTGTCTTTATAAACAAAATGTTTCTTATCTGATCAACTACTTTAAGGGGAAAGAAGTAAATAAAACTGGCCAAGTCCGTGTCAAACTTTTAATTTCAGGGTGCAGTTGAACTGAAATGCCAACTGATTAATTGAGTGCGCGTTCGCCTTCTAAGCTGCGGGTATCGGGTTTGTTTCCTGGTAGAAAGTTTTCTACCTAGGGAAATTTGTGTTTCCGGTTCTGAGTGTGACGTGATTGTTTCTGTATGTTTCTAATATTCTAGTGCTATGTGAAACTATAATTATTTACCAAAAAACACAAAATTATTTGGTAATAACTAGCTTATTTTGAAAAAGAACAGTGTCAGCTACAATTTTGATTAGAAAATATGTTTCTGAGTACTTTATGTTTGTCCCAATTTTTCATCTACGTGTTATACCTAGGATTAACACAAAGGCTACTTTTTATTTTGAAAAACGCGGACAAAGGTGCGTTATTTTACATGCTACGAGTACTCATAGGATGTAAAAAGGTACACCTTCGGGCACACCATCGCTTTCCGTCAATTAATATAATGGTCAAAGGCTTGCTTATCGAGCATAAAAATAGTATTAAAATCGATGTAATGAATACATATCTAAATGGATTTCAATTGGGTAATAGGAGTTGATTCAGCGTATGCTGCGTATACATTTTCATGTCATGTCTTTGCAGCGCTGATTTACAATATTCTACGAACGATTCAATTAGGTCAATGCCGTAATAGGTATGACGGTTTAAAATTTTAAGGTTAGGAGAGATAAGCAGACGGAGTAGGCATACTATTAGATTCCGTTTGCAGCTTTTGGGTACGCACGAAATTGCCGTTAATACATAAAACTTCAATGGTACGGAACCCTTAAAAGAACATAAACGACTATGTAAGAAAATAATATAACAATTTTTTTTAAATTCGAATAAATACAAACGTATTCAATAATATAGGACAACAAACAAGATGTAGATGACAGGTGGCAAAATTAAAATTTTGAAAATCCCTTGACGCTCTATGAAAAGCTGCTGCATTGATTTTCATCAAACATAGCTAAGATAACCTCCACTACCACTACAACCGCTGAAGTATTATCTACCAAACAAAAAAAAATCATCAAAATCAATTCATAATTGGCGGAGATATTGCGTAACATACATACAAAAAAAAACATACAATCGAATTGAGAACCTCCTTTATTGAAGTCGTTTTAAAACTATAGATCAGTCACCAAATTAAAAACTTGGCTTATTTCCAAAGTCCACTATAGCCTTAAAGAGTATTTTGATACCGAATCTTAAACTTTTAAAAATCTTATTTAAACTTAGCTTTAAACTTGTTTTTGTATTATCTTTATATATTATATGTTTCGAATTCTAATACATTAAGATAATACTTTTAATATTTTATGAAAATATTGTACGCTCGAAATGGGCAAGCTGTTGAAACTGTATATATTTTATATAAGATCTTTTGTAACCACAGTCTGACAATAAACGATATTCTGATTCCTTTCTAACAAAAAACAAAACTAAATCAATCGTTCTAGCCGTTTAGGACAGATATACACTCAGATACGCAGATACAGCCATTAAATTTATAACACCCCTCTTTTTATGTCGAGGTTTACAACCAGTAAAATGAATAATTCTAGTATCTTTAAAAAAATTACAACAATACCAGACTTATGGCCATTCCTAATGAAAAATGCGTACAAAGTCACGAGCTCAAGCTAGTTCATTATAAACGCGGTCGGCGCTTCACATGTACGCCGTTAGAAGTAAATTATGAGCTGTAATTTACCATCGTGCATTGTGCAGGGATGGATTTAGGTGTGAAATATAATGGCCTCGATTCTGATGTACACTCACTAAATTAAATTTAAGCTATCCCTGTCTCTTACAAAATAAAACACAAGACAGAGATAGCGTGCATTTTAATGCTGTCACGCTAGTTTAACAATTAAAATATGAACAGCAGAAGCAGAAAGGCGCTTGTTTTTAGTCAACACCAATACAACACATACTCGAGTAAGCTTGCATAGACATCTAAGTTCTGACTAACTTGACAGCACAGCAGTATGCTATCTCTGTCTTGTGCTCCTATTTTGTAAAAGACAGGAATAGTTTAAATTTAATTTAGTGATTTTACATCAGAATCGAGGCCATTGTCTCAGTGACACGAATGCTATAATACTGGCCATTATAGAACGGCCCGGTGGCTTAGTTGGATACACATCACACAATCAATCACATTAGATCCAGATGCACAAAAAAACAAGAAGAAAGAAAATTGTGCTCCCAAGGACATTTTCTTTATTATCTGTTGAAGCAATAGTAGAGTGATTATTATAATTTTATTCGTAAAAAGTCTTTTAAAGTACTTTAAGATGGAATTGCAATTAAAAATAATAAATTTAAAATGATAAAAAATTTAAAATATAATATCAAGCTATTTAAAGAACCAAAATAAAGTAGAATTTGTGAGTTCTGTTATCAATCAAGAAATTATTTTGGCCAGAAACAGATAAAATTAATGTTAATGTTTTATATTAATGATATAAAGAGTAAAAAGAAGATGGTCTGTAACAAAATTAATGTCACATATACATAAAAATTATATAAGATAAAATGTACCTAGATATAAAATTGTACTAGACCTAGTAAATATCTTATGACGACTACATTGTTAACAAACTAAAAAAAATGTGATGTTATTATTATGATGATTACTGGTGGAAACACAAGTATTCTCCCCAAGGGCAAGTTGTGTTTCTGGTTCTAAATGTAATTGTATGTTATGTGAATGTTGCCGCCTCCCACGACCCAAGTCATCGAACTTAGTGTAGGGCTGTGAGTGTGAAACATTTATATTTATATAATAACAAAAAAAGTATTTTGTTATTCTTCGCGTACTAAATAAACATTATTTCATATATAACACTTAATTCCCTGTTTACTCAATACAGCCCTGTTGAAGAGAATTGCAGAACATTTCAGTGAAAAATGAAGCAGCTAAGCGTTGCAGCTGGCCGAATTAAGGTAGTCATTTTTAAATAAAATGTTTCTACACTCAACAGCCTGGTTTGAAAAAAAATAATTCATTATAAATTGTAATTTTGGTAGCAATTTATTTATTTATTTATTTATGCACACATTAACAATAGTTATTTACATATTTGGACGTAAGCTAATAACATGTACCCTGTATAAAAGGGTGTAGCGAAATACATATACAGCATTTTTTCTTATTATATAACGATAACTTAGATATTAACTATAGAAATATTTAATTTTTACAAGATAACTTATAACTCATAGATATAAGAACTATTTTATATTATTTTCCATATATTCACTTAGGGTATAATAACCTTGCTTTATTTAAGATGTACGAAGTTTAGTTTGGAATATCTTATTTTTAATATTTAAATAATCTAGGTATTATTAATATAAACGAATACACGTGCCCCGCGCCTTGACCCGCATTGTTCAAATAAAATCTAAAAATCTAAATCAGTTCAGCCGTTACAGCGTGAAGAGAAATCAAACATACTTACACATTGACACACACACAAACTTTCGGATTTATAATATTTTAAAATTAGTGTGAGTTGCGTATTTAGCTATCATGTGTATATTCAGTACTTTCCGAGACACGTTTGCGCACCAGTCACAATATTCCCGAAGACAAATCACAGGGATGATTTTCTACGTTACATGCATAAATATGTAGAATTTCAATCTGGGCTCAATTTGGCTAGTAATTTTAATTTAGATTGTCGTTAGACAAATTTAAGATAAAACACCATTAAATAAACTCCATTCATTTAAGAATTTAGTAAATGCAAGTTTAAAGTGGAAATCTTTAAAAATATCTTTCATTCATGAATTAATACTAACATAAAACACTAAGTTGAATGATTTGTGGCTTGGGTGCCGGACATTCACATCACAAATACAATCACAACCAGAACCAGAAACACAAATTTTCTTAAGGAAGAAAACTTGTGTTTCAGCCGGGAATCGAACCCGATACCCCTGCTTAGAAGGCGAATATCTTACCTAAATAAGCCAACATGCTGTTCATACTATATATTAACAACAAACCCTTTCACACTCACAGCAGCCCCACACTAAGTTCAATTACTTGTATCGTGGGTACCGGATTCATTCAAATCACACAAACAAATACCCAGAACCAGAACAACAATTTTGCCTTTGGGCGAAAACTCATGTTTTCCCCGCCGTTAATCGAACCCGATGCCCTTGTTTCGAAGGCGAACGCGCACTCAACTAAGCCAACGCGCTACGGGCAGATCAAATATGCAGAAAGGTGGTGTTATTTACCAACTTGAAGTAAACTATCACACCTTACATTACTAGAAACTCAGAAAAAGAGAAGCGTCTCGACCATAGATAAGTACATAATTGAGCTCAAACAACGGAAAACTGACAAAGGATCGAAATGAGATATTCATTAGCATCGGTTCATTGGCTGCGTATTATTTGAATTTAGAACTCCACAATGGGGTGGATCTAGTAGGGATGTGAAAAAATATCTAACAAAGAATTGATTATTTTTTCATCAGTTTTTATAATTCTTTTTTTGTTGTTTGTGGTGATAAGATGGTTTGATGTATAGACATTTTATTAGTAGCCCGTTCGCTTTTTATGTTAGTAATTTCACATTTAGTTCTTTTATTTTGGTAGATCGTCCCTCTGATAAGGAGCGGTGTGGATCAATGTTGGTTAAAAGATTTTTTTATTTAAATTATTTGCTATATACATTGACATTGAAAGATACTGGCTGTTCGTGTATATTTATAGCAGTCCTATTTCCAATCTTAGTTGTGAGGCTTGCAAGCAAATATAGATCCATACTGATGATCCTATCTCTCCAAATTGATTCCATATTGATGAGTACAAATTTATAGCTAAATATTCTGACTAACCAAATCAGATCAAAACAGGGTGTGTCGTAAAGACACACGATAAAAGTGTTTTTTTTGTATTAAAGTGAAACTATGTATGTTTCATAAGGCTTCCATCAATTGTAATAATAATCGCTTTTTTTGTCCGTGCGCAAATACCCTGCCAGCTTGTCTCGTCTCTGACATAATCAGAGAATTGTGTGCTCAATATTTTTTTCAATTCAGTCATTTAATGTTCATTACAATAATTTCTTAGTTTAGACTAAGAAATTATTGTAATGAAGTTTTCTGTGTTACATTAAAAAAGACTGACCATTAATGTATGTATTACTAGAATAATTTATAATTGACAAATAATATGTATTATTATAAGAAAGTGTGTTTAAAACACACAGTGTTAAAAGACTGAATTGATTAGTCAAACACACTTTCTTATAATAATACGTATTATTTGTCACTTATAAATTATTTTAGTAATACATACATTCATGGCAGTCTTTTGTAACGTTACACAGAAAACTTGACATTAAATATTACATCCCTAACCTGGGTGAGCCTGGGGGGTTTCTTTGATGTGACGTTTTATTGACCTTTTTGCTCGCATTTGGCTATAAACGGTTTATGATCTAGTAGCTCATTACTAAGCGTTCTGTAGATACTATCGATACGTTAAACGCATCGACTTGATCTGAATGAAGTCGTTGCGAATTGTATCTGATAACGGTTATGCTTTTAACAATGCGATAAGCATGTGGGGCGGTGGAACTAATCGATACTCTCATACTTAATGTGAGTTATTCCTGCTGTGGACCGTATGAAAATGGCCCGGCGGACTTCCACGCCACAGTGCATGTTTAGTACGATCGTAAACAAAGTATGCGTCTCATTTCCTTTAAGATAAGTGCGAATATAAACATAAACATAGAAACGTTTTCAATCTTACATCGCCACACTAAGTTCGATGACTTGTGTGGTGGGTGCCGGAACATTCACATCACACACACAATCACAATCCGAACCAGATATATAAATTCTCCTTGAGGAGAAATCTAGTAATCCCGCCGGGAATCGAACCCAGCTTAGAATGCGAACGCTCAACCAACTAAGCCAACGGGCAGTTCAAATATATGTAGTTATAAAAGAACCATAGATCTAATCGATACCGACCTGATAACCTGAATTTGTAGAATAAAGAATGGCTGCTAGAAAAAAACCTACTACACTGTAAATGACTTTCTTGATACATATCATATTTAGGTACTATTACTTTCTACTATATTTACTTTCTACGTATTTTCAATTGTGGGATTGTAATAACTGATGACATAATTATATTTAAGTAACATGACATTAATATTATGAAATGTTGACATCCTTTACATTATAAGTTTAATGATGAATTTTCCATTCCCACTTATTGTAATTGCGCCATACATCAGATATAATAACAATTATCATAATTATTATTATGACGCTTTAAAGATACTGACTACCTAGTCCTCAAATCGATATTTGCATGTCACTATTATGACCAAGTGTGTGAACTATTGATACACTAAACCCTAAATCTGTTTATACCTACACTTGAAGCAAATAAATGCATTTCATTTCAATACTGACCAGTTGTCTAAGGATTGAATAAATAACCCTACATTAACTAATATAATGATTAGTGGTAACTTTTGTGAATTTACACAATAACGCGTTGTTATGGAGTAGGAGGAGACCTGTATGGAGTACTGCTGTTACCTGTGCGTTTGTCCGTCAGGTATCAGTAACAGGCTTTGGATTCGATAGAGGCTAATTAATAATGACACGTTAGTTGTAGCCAAATTGCAAACTTGGATATCAACGTAAAGTCGCAAGCCTGTCAGTATTTTATAAAATACATCACGGTGAATATGCATAGGAACTGCTGCACTGCAACTAGGTTCCCGTTTCACCTTTTTTCCATCATACATCCAGACGGACGGCGTCACCCAGTTATGGTTGAAATACCATTTATAGTTGTGTTTTCGCACGAAACGTTTCGCGTCTTCTTTATTTTATAGAACAGTATAAGAATGGAACGTTTTGCCGTCATCTGTATTTCCCGGTATGTTCTAAAGAAAAGTGAATAGGTATTTACTAAGCAAGCGTGCTCCTAACTTAAACCATTATTTACACGAACGCACATACGCATACACACAAACAGACAGAAACACACCCCTACACGCATTGGACACTTCCCACACAAACATTCATTTAACACACACATACAATATACATTTAAGATTAATAATTATATTTACTTTTAAATAAAATTGTAAAATATAGTAAAAAAATATATTTTAGACATAATCTAATTTAAAACATAATTATGGGAGAAGCCACTGGCTCCAGAAACACAGTTTTTAACTAGTTCAGGAGCCTATGGATTCAACATTAACGATGTACTTATATGTCAATAAAGTTATTTGTATTTGTATTTATTTTCCTTAGACAACATCGTCACTTTCTATCAGATGTGATTGTATTCAAACTTTTGCTGAGTCAGTTAAAAAACAAAAACAACAAACAAACGCTTTCACATAGTATAATCTGGGAGTCTTCAAGTCAAGTGTGAATAGGTATCTTCTAGGCAAGCATGCTACATCTTCGGCTGCATCATCGCTTTCCATCACATGAGATTGTAGTCAAATGCTTGCTTATCGAGCATAAAAAAAAACCCACCTCCACACTAAGTTCAATGACTTGTGTCGTGGGTGCCGGATACATTCTTATCACACCCAAAAAGAAACTTACATCATTCAAAGCACCAAAAAGCATCATGATATACAAGTACCTATATAGGTACAGGTATATCTACACATATCCTTGCAACGCGCTCGGCCATACATTTTTGAGCCAACTCATTTGTATCTCTCGTGCATGTTCCTTTAGTACATTACGAGTTGATTAGATCATCCGTTACGTGTAGGAACGTTTAGATGCCGAGTTTTTACGCTATCTTTTGGTGAAAGGAAGCTCTTTCAATCAAGTAAATTAGTACGGGCAAAGAATACTTCTCATGTACGGCGATTACTCCTGCTGTCCGCTAGCTTTCGTGTGCATTTACAAACGAATGTTTTCACACTCACAATCTAGCACTCAGATCGAAGACTTGTATAGTAGGTGCCAGAAACATTCTTACATTATTTCGTTAGTAATAATACCCAGCAGTAATCAATATTAAAAATATCGTACAATACAATACAATACAAAACACTTTATTGTATATCAAACAACACTAACAGATCAAATATTTCAATCATCGTGGTAGTACAATGGGCGGTCTTATAGCTTAAAGCGATCTCTTCCAGGCAACCTTTGGATGGATAGTAACAGAAGAAGGAATAGACGGTGGTGTAGGGACAAAAAGATATAATAGTACATAATTATTTTCTAGATAATCATAGTAGTAGAAGAGCGTTAGTTAGTAGAATATTGTAATGTGCAAGCTAGAAATAAAAACAGCAATTACTTTTGAAGCTTTAAGATATTATGCTTTTTATTGCAGGACAGGCAGATCATTAAAAACCAAGAATAAATTAAATGTTCATATTTAGGCAATATGATTTATTTGTAACTGTAATCTATAAATATGGAATGCAGTAACACTGTGGTTCAAGTTTTTTAGATACAACTATTTTTCAAAGCTTTGCAACACTACTTCGTACACTCCGATTCTGTAAATGACGCAAAGATATTTTTACTACATTCTTTATATAATTAAAATATCTCAGTAAATAGAAACTACAGGGTGGACCAAAAGTCCGGTAACATTTCAAATGGTCATAAAAAATAGAAAAGTAGACAGGAGAGAATAATTGTTTATTTATTATAAAAGTATACAAATCGGGGTTTTATTTTTTGAAAATAACGTCATCCAAATGTGATCCATGATTATTTTGGCACAACTGTAATCTAGAGCGGAAATTTTCCATCACCGCTCGACAAGTGTTTGGAGAAATGTTATGAATTTCCTCGCGTATATTTTTTTTTAACTCTTCTGTCGATGATGGGTTGTTATTAATAACTTTACTTTTAAGGTAGCCCCAAAGGAAAAAGTCCATTGGTGTCAAATCCGGGCTGCGGGGTTGTTAATGTCACCTCTTTTGGATATGACTTTTTGGCCAAAAATTTCGCGAACTGCTGCTATAGAGTCGTTGGAGGTGTGACATGTTGCCAATGGTTATCAACATTTTTCCAATAGTTTTTGAGTTATCCTCAATAATGCGTATTGAATTTATTTAATCTGATCAAGGGTTCCAAAGTTCCAGTGAAGTCGGATTATTTAAGCTTTGCTTGCGTTTAAGTTTAAGTAAGCCGTACGTTCCCGTTTAAAGTATTATTTTAAAACTTTATTAATAGCTTATATACTACAAAATAAGGGATATGCGTTGGACAAGAACTTGTCGAGCCGTGTAGGCAATATTGCAACTTGCGGAAGAATAGGCAGGAACCCGTGAAGCGTAGGTAATGCAATAATACCTATGCGTGTCGTACTTTACACGTGCAGTTATAATGTGCGGTAACCTTAACTTGTGACCGCCTTCAAAAAAGGATGTTTTCAATAAGACACAATATTTTTTTATATAAAATATGTTAACCAATTGGAAAAATATTTTTTGGTTTATATTTGAATCCCTTACTCAGATCTTGACAATACTAAGAATTGTTGATTTGGTTCCGGTTGTAGGTACTCACGTTATGTTTAATTTAATCGAGAAACTCGACCGGTGTTCGAGCGATATAGACGCTCATCCTCGGGAGCATGCGCTGTAGCAACAACGAGCGGCTCGTTGGATGAGCGTCTCTATATACCTCGAACACCGGTCGAGTTTCTCGATTAAATTAAACATAACATGAGTACA
Organism: Lomographa bimaculata; assembly: GCA_948107665.1. NCBI lineage: Eukaryota > Metazoa > Arthropoda > Insecta > Lepidoptera > Geometridae > Lomographa > Lomographa bimaculata. Next base: position 3,232,162 of record OX403602.1, on the reverse strand, counting down.
CTAAATCAACATGAATACGACTCACGCTAGTTTTGATAATAATACTACTAAGAATTTTAAAGAATTGGGACCAATTTTATAAATACAACACCCTATCAAATGTTATTTTTTTCAAAATCGGTCCGGCTGCTTTTGAGTAATAGCGTAACACCCATAAACAAGTTATACAATGAGAATATCATCAATGTAGTCGAAGTTAGTTAAACACGCATTATTGCTAAAAGCAATACAAAAATAATTTAATAGCGCCAGCTATCACACAAAAAAAATCTTAATAAGGCTCATGTAGAAAAAAGTCGTAAGGTTACACATAAAAATACGGTCGAGTTGAGAACCTCCTTCATTGTTGAAGTCGGTAAAAAACAATCAAACTACGCTCTAAAAACGAACGCTTAAAGAACTTTTAAATACAATTTTCAGCGCTAGTTCTTAAATTAAAATCCAATAGTGTAGACAATAAAAGCCGCTAATTCGCAGATCCGATAAACCGATTAAGTACTTCTAACCGGGTCTTTCGATTTAACCGATCCTAACTCACTTCGCTCAGTAATTGACTCTGTTCGAGGCACGTCTCATTTAGTTCACTCATTCATTCGTTCATTTAGTTCACTAGATCAGTGCTAGTTCACTCTGGGGAGTGATTTGGGAAACTAGCTTTTGTTAATGCTTTGGTCTGGATTAGTTTTAGTTTAAATGTGAGAAAAGTAGTTAATTAAATAGTATTGATAATTTGTGGCGATACTTGGTGATTAGTTAAACAAACAAACTTTTTCACACTCACAACCCCATTCTAAGTTCGAAGACTTGTAACGCGGGCACCGGAAACATTCACATCATATATAGGAACAATTAGAACCAGAACCATTTTTCTACCAAAAATAAAGAACTTATTCTCAGAGAATACGAAAGTAATTCACTTGTATGTTTTAGACGCTAAATGCCCCTGACAGATGGACAGACGGACTATGTGCTTAACCACTTAAGTCAACTAAAAACCTCTCTTCCCCGTCAACTATCATTAATATTATTGAAAATTAGTTCCAAATGTATTTATTTATTGTATGCCATTTCAAATTACAAGACGCATTGCTAATTCCGTGTGTGATGGAAGGGCGCATGGTTAAGTGGAAAGACGTAGCGGAAATTGAAAATATACAAACAAACCAGTTAAGTTAAATGAGATCCAGAATGTCTTGTAGGTAACGCTGTGATTAACACTAACTGTGCTTCGAATCTTGAAATAGCGGCGTGTAACGCGGGAGTAATTGTTACGACCTATTTTTAATGCTGTATATTTTATCATTTATTATCTATGGCAGTACATGCGCAAAGCGCGCGAGACCGACTCACGCGCCGGGCCAGTGAGACTCGGGCCCTTGAACCGTGCGGATGAACTGTGCGTAATACGCGCATAATATTGTGAACCACACTTACTGTTCTGTTTATTATTATACCTTTTACACATCCACATCGAGTTTCTAACTCTAATCATCTCAACATCCCTGAGAAATACCTAAGGCACAGCGGGCCTACAGGCATATATAAGAAAATGCTCTACCACGTGGATATTCTAATAAACTCCGTTGAAAAAACAGCGGCTGAACTCTAGGTGATCCCTGCATCATACATAATAATATACCAAGTTCCAAACAGTATTTCAACAGCTTTAAAATCATTTGTCACTTGTGTCAACTCCTATCCACGCCCTTTCGCCGTAGCAGCACAAAGTGGCCATTACGCTCATTATGTGTTGCCATGTGGGTTTTATTTCCTCCCCCTTTGAGCTATTGACTTCCTATGTGAATTTTCCGCGTACGTGATCTGTTTCTGTCGTGAATGTTAATTATTTATCAGATACCCCCATCAATTGAAAAATGTTGGTGAAAAAGAGACGTTGTGAGAACGAGTGATTATGGCACACAATCTGGATTAAAATATTTTATTATGTTTAAAGGATTTATGTCATGTGGTCTAGTACTGATAATTCTTGGATTCTTAAACAGTTAAATTCATTTTATTCTATTTTAAATTCTTGAACCCGTGGGACAATAATATTACGCTATTATAGTTACGCTTACCGCAAATTGCCGATATTTTTAGAGACAAACATGTGGATAGCAGATTATTAAGGCACACACATCTGTTGTAATACACAAACCATACAATAAATAATACATTTCAAGTTAGTAAAGTTTGACTTTACCAGCGCTAACGTCCCAGCTATCTGACGGAATGACCTTAATTCTATGGAAGATGGAATTATGAGTCCGCGTAGGGTGGTATCAACCCTTTGCCAAACAGCCGCATAAGTTCCACGCGACGTGCAGTCAAGAAACAAGACTGCAAGATATAGGGGCTAACCTAGCTTTAACCTAACCTAACTTTTAAAAAACAATGTTGTTGCAGGACCCTATTTTATCATAGAGTTTATAACAGTTCAAGCTTCATTTTTCCGTTTATGTGACGTCACTCTAATTTCCTTAGGCCCAGGCAGGACCGCGTAGGGCGGTAGTCACGTGTGACATGACAAGGCTCCACGGTTCTTAACATCTCTTTCACGTTTTTGTTTGCCTGGTAATTTGAAAGTTATTATATCTTCGGCCGCATCATCACTTTCCATTAGGTGCTTGCCTATTCTGCATAAAAAAATGTATATGTTATCCACCATCCTCAAGTACTTATTATTGAAATTGACGGCAATATAAACTGGAACGACATTCGGCAGGATTGCACCGACCGTGGTCACGAAAGACGGTTTTCTTATAAAAACAATATTGCAGTTCGCGAAAGTGTAATAAAATCTACAGCATAGACTATTAATTATCCAACGTCATTCACTGCTTTAACTTAGACAACCATGAGTTAGTACGTTCGTTAGTAATGTGTGTATATAGTAATTTTCAATGCCTTGGCTTAGTGTAAGTCATAACTAAGGTACGTTTATAGATCACATAATTTTGTTTCAAAGTTTTCAGGTCAAACTATCGGAGCGTTTATAACTTGGGCGTCAGTAGCTTAATCTATCCGCACTAAATACTGATGCCGTCATCTAATCACATTACTCAACGTACGCATTACGGATAGGGAAGTACATCAACAGTATACGACTTGGGATCAATATGTTGGCAGTGCGCCTATAAGGCGGGAGTATTTTTTGGCGCAAGACAGCAGCGGAGTACAATGGTTTTACATGTGTTTACATGTGTAGGGAAGTACAATTTATGTAACTACATAAGTTCGTTTGTATCCTCACATCAACCAAACTAATATATTGATTGGAAAATGTAATGTATCGTTGCATTGTTTTGAATTCTCTGATATGACATTCGTAGTATTTCTTAAAGTAGTAAACCAACAATTTACAAATACTTCCGAGATAAGGTTAAGGTTGCATCTTTGGCTCCAATAAATTGGAGTGCTCGGAGCGCCATCGAGTAATTCAAGCCGAAGGTCATCAAGATAAGTTAACTTTTCGGTTAAGCCCTAATTTCTTCATTCACCGTTGCATGTAATAAGTAAATGGGGCCCTACTTACCTTTATGAACAGTTAGGTAGTGTCTAAAAAGGCAAGATTGGCTGTCCATAGAGGGGTGCCCTAGCGGCTAGTGCCCACACTTTGTATGGTAGTGAGTGTTGGGTTTGGCAAAAAAAGCATGAAGGTAAGATAAATGCCGTGGAAATGAGAAGGCTAAGACGTATAGCTGTAGTGACTCTGATGGGCAAAGTGAGGAATATTGTGATAAGAGAAGATTGTGGCGTGGTAGAAGATGTAGTGATAAAGATTGAGAAAGGGATGTTTAGATGGTTTGGACATGTAGAGAGGAAGGACGAAAATAGATTGACGAAACAGATTTATAAGGCGAGTGTGAATGGACATTTGGACAAGTCGGTAAGGGTCAATCTAGGCGAACATATCACAACCAGGTCGAAAACGTTTTAAAAAAATACCAGGTCAAAAGTACCCGCAACCAACGAGCATGTATGAAAAGACTCATGAATGTAGGACAAGCGAAAGATGTGTGTCAGGATCGTAGCAGGTGGAGAGATGTGGTCTCTGCCTACCCCAATGGGAAAGAGGCGTGACTATATGTATGTAATGAAATTTAATCGCCATCTCCTGGTTAAACAACAGTTACGTTTTTAACCGGAGTTCGGTGAACTCGAAGCTAAGTAATACGAATAACTCGTTAGTCTGGGCCAGCATTTCAGATTGGATCTGTGCTTTATATAATTTACATTACTAACGGCGTCAATAAGGAAACAACTTTAGGCCACAGCTATTTTGAATTTCCAACGGCTTGAAACCCAATTCCGTATTTTCATTCGAGAATTGAGATAAACCAATGTATGCAAATGACTGTTGTCCGAGATGATACTGAAATAAACGTATAAATGCTTAAAATGAGTGCAGAAATATACAGGGTTATTTGTTAAATACCAGAAAACTAATAAAATTTATATGATGTATTTTATACAATGAATAATTTCAAAGCGTCTGGTTGGAAAATGCTGGTACTTATTTGGCTCAACGTTTTAGCATTGCAATTCGGAGAGGCAATACCGCCAGGATGACGGGAATGCTACCCACTGGTAATAGGCTTGAGCACTTAAGCTACCTATAAGCTCGATGTCTTGTAGATTACTTAGGTCTTTGTTGTATATAGTTTAGTTTTAGGATACATAGGCAATTGGCCCGTAGTTAGGCACAATGGAAAAAAAAACTATAATTAACATAGAAAATTTCTAACTCACAGCCGCATACTTAGTTTAATGACTTGTGTCAAGTGACAAATGGGCTGGGTCCGGCTGGGTGCCGGAAACATTAATATTACACACATAATCACACCAAGTACAAGAAACAAATTTACCGACAACTCTGCTTAGAAAGCGGCGCGCATCTAACTAGGCTAACCTGCAGTGCAATTAATAATTGTTTAGACTACACTGGAAAGAACGGCATTAGCCTCCTTAGACATTACAGAGAAAATAATTAATATATCCTAAAATGTATATGAAACATCATTTAACAGAATTTGCAATAGCCGTACCATGATAGACGTTAATCTCAATGGTTGTAGGTAATTATGTCATAAGACGTTTCTAATACTGTACATACTGTTCTCATCTTTGGAACGGTTCAGCTAAGTACCAGCTTGAGGCTCTCGACACAATTGAGCGAAGAGCCAAGAGACTCATAATAGTCAGCTGCTGACCAATTCAAAGCTTCAGAGCTTAAGTCTTCGGCCCTTGGCAGCTAGTCTTTGGGTTTTTTATCGGATACATTTCGGAGAGTGCGCCACGATCTAGTACCCCCATCCCTGTTCTATCATCGGACAAGCAGATAAACTGCTAAGCGAAAGGTAGACATTCCACAAATGCGTACGAAGCGTTTTGCTTCCACATTCATTGTGCGAACCGCAAAGGAATGGAAGTCCTTGCCTTAGTCGATGTATCCTGATGAGTACAATATGGGAATTTTCAAGTCACGACTAAATAGGTATCTTCTAGGCCACCTTGCTTTATTGTCGACCACATCGTCGCTTACCATCAGGTGAGATGGTGGTCAAAAGTTTGCCTATCTAGAATAAATAAATAAAATGACCCTGTATACGCGTCGGCAAAAATTGATTTTATCCTCTCAGTTCCTTTTCAACATTTTCGTACGTAATCTCAACACAACTCATTAACAAGTTGATGAGAAAACTCAAAGGACAAGCGTAATAAATACGAGAAACATCTTACCAAACAAATCTGACTCAATCTTTCCAGTCCAGTAGAATAAATACTTGTCAGAAGTAAGTTTCGTCACTACATGGAAAATTGCTTATGAGATGAGTAGATGCTGAACCGGTACTTATTAGGAAATTATGATGTAGTTTGTTTATAAGAGAGAAATACTAGACGATTAAATTGTATGATTATCAAGTTGGACCACGGGCCAAAAATCAACACAAAGCGAAACATTAAGCTCCACCTGTTATCATATTGGTACTTCATACTTCATCGATTGCACAGCTCAATATTAGACTATTATTTTAGCTTAAACCTTTAGATAGAACACTTGCTAAACGGGACGGGTTAAATGGGATGTAGCTATAAATCCAATTAATAAAAAAAAACAAAATCTGTTCAAAAATTAAAATAATAAGTACAGTTCAAAAATCAAAAGGAAATTTATAAAGATTCGGCTGGGAGACTGAAAGAATGACACGTGACAACAATGCTGGATTGTATCTTGCTCAGCATTTTCTCGCTGTACAACGAGGTAACGCAGCCAGCGTTTTGGCACACTGACACACGACCAACGGCTTTTTGCATATGGTAAACTAGTGCCCCGCGGCTTCGCCCGCTATTATCAAGTTTAAAAGTAGCCTATGTGTTGATCCTAGGTATAATCTATGTACATTCTAAATTTCATCCAAATCCGTTGAGCCGTTAAAGCGTGAAGAGGGAACAAACATACTTATACACTTATACACACAAAGTTTTGGATTTATAATATTAGTAGGATAGGTTAATTAACTTTGTATATACTTAGATATTTATTTTTAGGTGCAAATAAGTGTACAATAAAATAAATATTTTCAGTTAGCGTTTTCGAGTATAGTTTATAAGGATTTATTCACAAAGATTTTTTCTTTTTCTGTTTACACCTAACGAGATATGCGGTCAAGCATTACATGCGCCGTACAAATTTTATAATAACAGACGCATTTTTGAAAAGTTACGCATTTAGTCTCAATTCACATCACATATTTTAAGCGCTTTTATCTTGGATCTTTATGTACTACATCTATATGTTTTTATATCAGAATATCTATAAACAGCGTCATTAAATAGTAAACGTGTAATTATTTAATTACATTCTTCACAAATCCTACTACAGCTTTCCTAAACGCAGCTAAGAAATTTGGTGTCATCGCCTCACTAAGGCCAGACTTTACCAGGTATCTTCTATTAAGCTCAGTTAAATCGTATATACTGTGGCTATGTTTGAAGCCCTCGAACTCATTAACAGTGAAGCTACTCTAATCATTAACGATAATAATCTAGTCGAGTTGAAGCTGCTGTTTGGGTCACTTACACAATATAAACATTTATACATACAATGTTCTTTATATAGTAGCAATTGTATACATTTTCCTATGCTGTTTCTGACATCGGACAACAAGGCTATCAGACAGTCTACAGGTCTATAGATCTACAGTCTATTCGTGGTTATTCTCTCCAAGCTTTCTGCTATTACTTTTACTATGAAAAGAAAAAGACGGAACGTCTTAAGTTTTCGAATCTGAAGCGATTAAGAGCTTGGACATACTTGGAAAGTTCTATGATTTTCTACAAAATATTTGCCGTCTCTATACATATTGGCTATAGGCATTGTGGCTAACCTAAAAGAATTATTCTTGGCGTAAGATCAATTCGAGACCGTCGAGACGAGACGAGAAAAAACACAACTGGGTAGCTTGTTTTCTTTGGGCAATCATCTTGGTCGAGAGGGTGCTTACATTATGACGACTCAAACAAAATCCTAGTTCTTATTAACCCACCGAAGCACAAAGATAAGTAATTGTATAAGTATACAATCTTGGCTGGCAAACTAAATAATATAATTCAACGTGATATTTGTATTGTGGATGAGATAGCTTTATGTATGCTTGGGGTATATTCTGTGCATATATAATAGTAGCTTTACATAATATACATAATAGTTTTTGGATTATTGGGACCAATTAAAAATAATTGTACAGAAATAAAATATCGAAATTAGGCTAAAGGACACTGCCAGTTTTTGTATGGAACGTGGCGTCTTTCTTTTTTGCACGGCCAAGAAGTTCAAGAATAGTGTATCGCGATTTCTTTTTCTTCTTGATGTGGGTAAACTGCGACAGTGTTGCGATAGAAGCGAGTCGGAAAAACAAGATAAATAGCCTGTTAAATTGCAATCGATCGGTAACCACTGCGCCTTCAAAAATCGCTACATACACAATAAAAAATATTTAATTCACTTGTTTTATAACTTTCTTATGCTAGACACATAAGACGCATAAGCTAAAAATGTTTCATGACATCAGAATTGCCACCTTATTTGTGTGGCTCTACTCTGCGCTGAAAATGAATCTGTTCTTATATGTATATTGGAAATATTATGCTCTTTGTTGGAAACTTCAGCCTTCCAGACTTCCTTGCACGTTTCTTAGAAAGTGTTAGCACCATAGGAAATAAATAATCTACCCAAAGCCCGAGGTTATCACTATACCGATTTTAATAAGCCCCACCTATCAAATGTAACCTAACAACAATAATAACCTACTAAGTACTCCGTAACATAACAGATGAGACATTCGCCTATTCCACGCATCGTCGGCTCAGAAAATAGACATTATGTTGATGGGACAAGACATCTGCGATACTATTGTGTGCTTGAGAATCGTACAGTACATAAAGTCAAGCAAAATTGAAAGATCATAAATGTAACATTGACAGATGTAAATATACTGACGTAATGCAGCAAACAAATTTCGCTTGTTTTGACGCGGGCTACACTCACACAAATACACCAAAGGTCGAACAATCGTCGCCAATACATCAAGTAATTATTTAGTTGTTAGTGACAGTTTGCAGCGCGATGCACGATTGTCGCCCAAAATTGGCGCGTCACGCAAAAACCCTTAGTCCAGCAAGAACTTTACAACAGACCCACGATATGAGTACAGACTATTAATATATGAAATTTAATAATAGTCTCGTGAGGCGAGCGGCTCGCCTCTGCGTATCGCGCGTCTGTCTCATCCTGATGAAGGTAAAATTTGTCCGAAACTAGTCGACTACGAAGTCGACATTTTCTACGAGTTTCAAGCCGTATACAACATACATTAAGACCATTAATATATCTAGTCTGTGAAAGCTCACAGAAGGCATAATGATCTACAATCACTTTCTATACAAGTGTTTATCTGTGCAAAATGCTGCCAAGTTCGACCTGTAGTACTGTTATCTACAACAGTGTTGATATAACATCCTTTATTGAATATGATATTTGCGCAAGATTTATGCCCGAGTCACCCGAGAGGCGTGTGATATTATGCCCGTGATAGGCGTCATGGAATGCCTAGTTGGCTGCGTTATTGTGCGACAACATGTTGAAGTTATTGTGCAATAGTTTAGAAATGTGCCCAACTCAGGTCATTGACTGAAAGTGGATTTATTTCACAGAAGATTGATAACTTATTGAACTCGTGCCGCGGTTGGCTTGTCGATTATTGAGTTAATAATCAGTTCGGCCAGTATTCAGGCGGGTGACCTGTCTGTGAGTTCAACCGAATGTTATAAACAACAATGAGGAAAATAGTCGCACAGAGATGAGATCCGACAATCAGCGTCAATACACCTAGTTACTATTAGTTGTTTTTGTAGTATCTGAACATTTTAACATCTTGTATCTACATTTTAGCATTTGTACTTATCTTATTGAAGAAGTCTTTGTAGCAAATTGACATGTTAATACGTTGGAATTTTTTTCGTTTGTTCTTATTGACTCGTTGTTCTTGTAACATGTGGGTATTATTTATATTTTAATAACTTGAACTTTGGACTCTGACTTTTGGTCTAAGCTGTAGCCGATAAGCCATGTTGAATGCTTTCAGAGGGCCTGTAAAATACTACAAGGATGTTCCCAAAAGGAAACATATGGCACATTCTATTTTTATGTACTAGATAGGCAAGCATTTGACCGCTATCTCACCTGATGGAAAGTGACGATACCGCCAAAGATGGAACATGCTTGCCTAGAAGGTACCTATTCACTCTAGACTTGAAGACACCCAGATTATACTGTTCAGGGAACAAAGACGCAGTGACGTTCTAACATCACATCATACATTCTATACCATACAATGCGTGTTTGTTCTTGAATTATTTGTAGATCTTGTAAAATTAAAGGAAAGCATTTTATTAATACATATTTACAAAAAAAAAAAACAATTGTACGACGTGTGACATGAATGCTAGTCCAATTATTTCCGAGCCAAATAGTGTGCATTGCACACAATTTTCGTTCGTTTCACGATCCACGTCCTAGGAGCTAGTCACATATCGTCCCGCTTTTGTTAAAATCTTTGATCAGGACTGTTCAATAGCCCAGACGACAGAAAGTAAGCTATCTTCCTAAGATTTTATATTCATATTCATTCATATTCATTTTATTGGTAAATAATTATTACAGGTCAAAAACAATGTAGAAATAATCATATTTAAAAAATAATATTCAAAAAGTAAAAATAAATAAAATAAAATAAATTATTCATAAATGTCAATAGAAATAGTAATTAATTTAAGGATAATAAATTAAATTATTATTAATTCATGTCAAAATAGCGACATTTTACTACAGAGGTCGAAATATATAATTTTATTTTAATGTGTGTCGCCTAATGAAACAAAGGAAATCGAACGCGATACCCGCAAAACCGCACCTAACTAAGCCAACGAGCACACTGAGTTATGAAAAAAACAGTTAAAAACATATGAAACCTGCAAAAACTTAGTGTTGTGATGTGAATGATAACAAGATACTTTGTACACTTGTTTAATTGGATCTTTCCAGCTACATACAATTTCACATTACACTTATTACATTACGCTTGATTATAACTGACTACACTCCTGATCAGACGTCTTATTCCTTTGGCTGCCACACCGAGACTGTTCGCCCATTTCCGCCCTTTTCCACAGAAAATGTCAAACCGAAGTCTGCTATGATTGGCCGACAGCTGCCTGCGATAGGCAGCGTCCTCGTCCAATCACGCGCTGAACGGTGCTGCCATCAACTAGAAGGCACCTCGTGATTGGTTGATAGCCCTTCCGGTCAACCACGTATCTACAATATCTGCCAACAAACTAAAATAACAATTTAACTTCTTTTATTAGTTAATATAAATCACATCAAATTAATAAAGTCACGACATTCGGCCATCCGACATTGTGCAGTCTCCCGACGCACAACTTTATAAGCAGTCAATTTACCTTTGTTGCAGTGATAACTAAGTTAGTCATATAATACATCGAAATTAAACAAGTTCTAAAAGAAGTTAATCACTGTTAGCTATCAAATATAAATATCTACCTAGTTCTTTAACACAATAAAATGTTGAAACCTTTACGCAACAATATTATTGTATTCCCATTATTTTTATCTAATTTATTAAAATTATTAATTAGTTGTAATACACGAGAACATGTTACAACTTTTTTTTATTTTAGCATCATATTCTCGTTTCATACTCAGTAACAGATATCTTAACACACGTTATCTAATTATAATCACGACATTCGGTTATTATACATTACACATTTGGTTTTCATTTAATTTATTGCTAAGAAAGACTAACACAGCTTACAAGTCTTTTAGTTTTAATGTTTAGTATTATACAATTGCAGGTCCCTTTGGTAGGAAAAAATATTAATAATAGAAGTCAAACTTATTACCAGTTACGACTAATTAACCAAGTTATTATTTAAATTGAAACTAAACTACTTATTATCTATAAACTATTGGCATAATTACTGAAAAGTCACAGCACAATACTATCGTATAGCCGACGCTACATAAATAAATTATCATTTTTTTTTTTTTAATCAGTATTATTACAATATTGTACTTTACGTTTACGTTACTTACGGATAATTATAGTATCAGTTTACCACTGTAATACATTTTTTTTTTCTATAATTATATAATTAATTAATATACATTTACTTTGCATAGATGCTTTCAAACGTCCTTAACGTCAGTGTCAGGTTGAAGAATCTTTACAATTTAGGTAATTGTCGGGGTCAGTGGTAAGTAAATAGCCAATTTTCTATTTCGATGTTGTGCAAAGATGACCAGAACAGTAAATAGCCAATTTTCTTTTTCGATATTGTACAAAGACGACCAGAACAATATAATTTACTCATCAAATAAATTAGCTTATTTGTAAGCATCATCGTACGTTACGTAGTAAAAGATCTCGATTCCAAAGGCAGATTTAAAGAGTCTTTCAATAAATGATGTCTTATAACGTAACACTTAATAACACTTTCGATGAAACAAGCACTACCATAGTTGAAGCATTAATTATTCAACTTTGCCAAAATTTAATTATCTTACAAAAGATCCATATGAGTTTTGCCGCGAAAGTGAAAAAATGGCGTTGTTGATTTTGTAAAATTTTCCAAAACCTGCGATTCTTCGAGTGTTAATGTGTAATAATGGTGGATTATTAGCCGTTAATACTTAGTGAACGTGCATAAGTGTAGGCAAATCATACAAAGTTGAAAAACGTAATTTTCACCTTCGCTCCAAAACTCCAATAGAAGTTCTAGTATAGTTTCTACCACTTTACTAGGGCATGACTTGACTACGACTGGACCTTGACTCTTTTACTTGAATTTGACTGTGACTTGTGACTAGGACCTATAATATGAAATACACTTGAAATATATTAAAATATAGGCTAAATGCACAAGATTGCGAAGCCAAAATTAAGGAAAAAAAAAATCCATATCTCGATGGGTTAAGTAATATTTTTGTCTATTGCAGAACATTGGAGTTTTCATCAAGTTAATCTATTATGACTCAAAGTACAAGTCAAAACGAGCATTAAGCTACCAAAATTTTATTATGCCAACCAAAATTCGAGTTTATCAAATTCCGTTATAGGTCTTAACGGTTCATCAACAAAGAGATGACGATTAAATATTGAAGAGCTCTTAAAATCCAATGCCAATTGAACATCTTCATCAAGTGAAACGGTAAATGACAACCAAGACTTAACTGTAGAGTAAAGCAACATACCGCCATCCTAAATAGACGAACTCCACCCCAAGAAGAAATGAACATTATTATTTACTAGTCTAATTAACAATACAATTTAAATTTTACGCTATTATTAATAATCCATCAATAGAATAATTCCACATTAATTTGAAAATTGTACTTAAGGTTTCACCCACTGGACACAAGAACACAAATTTACAAATTTGTTCTTTCACGCAGAATATTATATCATCCAATGTGAACTGTGCTTTAATTATTTTCAAAACGACAATTAGGAGTCTTCTCATTTATGTAATCTTCAACTTGGTGTAGGTTGCATAAAGGAATTTGTATTTTTAGATTAATTAAATTAAGTACCGGTAATTAAGTTGCACAATCTGCTCATTTATTAACAAATATGTTTCCAAAAATCTAATAATTTACTTTTTCTAATCGATAATTGGGTACGTGAGGTTAATTTTTGAATTCAGTATTAGTGTAACACTGTCCGATTTTTTGTGACAAAGGTGTGCACAAGCACAATTGTTACAATTTGTATTGCCTATTTTATATACATTTGAAAGCTAGCTAAAATAATTAAATTCTATTGGTAAGTCTCTGGTCTTTACATAGTGGTCCTTTCACGTCCAGAAAATACCGTCTATTAATGAATCATTGACTGATTGAAGCGAAATCTCCCTGTTGACTCGGGTGACCCAGCACTCTGTCCATATGTCTCTGTGTGGTTTATCGTTGAAAAGAACCTTGCAAGAAGAATATGAAACCATTTCAAAATAAATCCATGTTAGAAAACAACAGTTTGGTAGGATATCTGTCACCGTTTTTAGACCCACTCCGTCCCGGGATCTAACGGTCTGACATTCAAAGCCGAAACCTGCACATACTATCCGCTACATCATCCAATTTAATGAGAAATATAAAAATCTAACAACTACTATCAAAAAGAAATCCATAAATAATTATCCTCAAATTTTTCTTCCTTAGGCAAAATATCGGCGCGAGATCTCATTTCAGTTGACTAGTTCAAAATGAGTCTATTAAAAATACAATCATGCTGCGATTATAAAATTTGGTACAGTGATACATATCTGTAGTATTCTTTAGTATTTCTGCCTATTTACTGAAGCTTCAATCTATATTTATTGTTCTTGTGTAAAATACGTAAACTATATATAGCGAAAGTGGCTTTCTTCCACAACGCAGATCCGCATAGTGTGGAAGTCACATTGATTTTAAATTATGGAAATAATTAATACTATATTTTTACATATAACTTCCGTGAATATGTTAACGTTGGTAAAAACTGTAATGTGAGCCTGATTGTCGGATAATCGACATTTTATTTTTTTCTTTGTGTAAATGGCGCCATGAACTATTGTTGTTGGTCTCAACGTCGGAATTACATTAATTTAACTTAATTAACATCAGCATTGTTCACTCACTCCACACACACACACACATCCCGCAGAATCACCTACGAAAAGGCAATGACTAACAACCAATTTCGCAAATTCAGTCATCTCGTGAAGGACACGGTAGTAACTCGGTAGATAATACATAATACATCTTCCTCTCTATTTTTTTTTCAACAATTTATATACAACCAATAAACATAATACATTCCCTAATCTATACCTCACGGCCACCACAAAGCGCTCGCGCAGTTTGCCCCCGCGCATACACGCCACATATATAATCAACGACCCTACAACGAGCCTACCAAATTAACACACCCTTTACCACTGATTTAAATCTGATATATTTCTGCCATAATACTCAATCTGCCATAAATGACCTGTCAGTTTCGCTCAATCTAAACGCGCTCACCGCTGTATTATACCTACGTCTGGTATTAAAACTATATAAGTACATCAATTCCCAAATGATATATATTGATAATCTTGCAAACTCGCATTACATTTTCAAAAAATACACAAGTATGCAAGAATACCAATGTCTTTACAGACTTGTATGAAAAACTAGCTATAAATACAGCCTTTTTCACTATTTATGCGATAAGTGCCCAAAACTAAGCAATATACTAACCCACGCTACCCACCCAAGCCACATTTTAAAATAATTGATAGCATACATGGTCAATAAAATTTAAAATTAATGCAGTAACGGAATGTATAAAAGGAATCTCATTTGGCTCCATCAGTTATCCCTTTACATCTATGTTCTCCATGGTTCATCCAGTTTGTACACAGCTTTTATACCCGCTATCGTCCTCAACTCGGCTTGTATTTAGTATCAGGGTTTTCAGGATCATTGAAGCTCATTTCCTCATGAAAAACAAAATAAATATTAGTTAATAATCTTATGATCAATACAGTCGTTATGAATGAAGTAACCGTTAGCACAGATGTGAACACTTCATTTTATCAATTTACTAAATAAAAAATATTTATTTGTCGGAACAAAAGTTGAATTGCTTAAAATTGCATTCACTCTCTAATTCTTATCAACATCAAAAAAATATAGCAATGTTCTTTTCATTTATTTATTTCTATTATAATTAAGACGATCAGCTTGGATACTGGCTTTGAGAATCAAATAATAAACTATATTGTTTTCGTAGTAGTATCCCATTTTAATTCTTACCAAGGATTTACTTACAGGTTATCACTTGGCAGACAGCGGCACACTTGGCCTAAAGTTATTCATAATTAAACAGCACACATAATTTAATAAGTTATTATTATAATGGAACACTTAACCTTGGAATTCAATATGGCATATATAGCCATGAGGTAATCAGTAAGGCACACATGACCACTACCTTTCGATATGGCAATCAACCATAAGCTAATCAGTATGGCACACGTAACCATAATTCAGTCAGTATGGCACACATAACCATAAGTCATTCAGTATGGCACACATAACCATAATTCAGTCAGTATGGTACACATAACCATAAGTCCCTCAGTAAGGCACACATAACCATAAGTCCCTCAGTATGGCACACATAACCATAAGTCACTCAGTATGGCACACATAACCATATGTCACTCAGTATGGCACACATAACCATATGTCACTCAGTATGGCACACATAACCATATGTCACTCAGTATGGCATACATAACCATACGTCGCTTTGCTGTCTCATGTTTAACTGAGATGATTACTGTCGGTCCCTATTTGGCACATGTCATTTCATGTCATGATGAACATTCTTCCTCTGTCGTAACTATATAAGAGATTTGTATTTTCATCTCGTCCAAATGGCGTGCAAAATTTACTAACTTCTTATACCAATCTCCTCATTTTTATATAAATTATATGAATAGTTGTTTTATATGTACAATGTACGCATGTATATGTAGTAAGGAATAATATTTTGACCATAATAATATACTGAAATTTTAGAATAAAATAGCTTTACGAACACTTGACTGACTGGCTTATGCTTTTTAACAGGCTTTTTTTTTCTGGATATAACTTTATTCTTGCGTTACCGTTTCTACTTTGATTTTTGTGCAATTAGTTAATGTGGTAACATTTGAACAAGAATTATGTTTCATATATATTCATAAGTCTGATCTCACAAATTAAAAGTATCTCTTACATTGTTATAAATAATTATTCTTATCATCATCGGTAGTATCAAACACTGATATCAGAGGGTAGTAGGTACACGTCTTCTTTAAAAATCGAACTCGGCAAAAATACAGTTATCAAATGAACTAGCGCGGGTGGATAGTCTCAAAATCATTTCGACCGACCCATGCTTTAAAACAAAATTAAAATCTATCAAAAATCCAATTTAATATTATAGTAAAATATATGTCGGTAGGTTATCATTTATTTATTTATTTATTTATTTATTTTGGTTCATCAACAATTACTACATTAATGCATACTTAAAATAACATATTAACAATCTTATTACTAAATGTATAATCAGTTACAGATGAACACAACATGCAATACATAATAATAAGTATTTATAATATTAACTAAATCTATGTGCTTTTGGAGTTGTTGAAGAAATCAGAACTTTTTTTTCGAAAACCTTGCAATGAGTCTGCAAATACATCAACCGAATTAGCGATGTCATTAAGTAGCTTGCTGAGCCTTGGTACCACGGAGTTAGCTCCATGGGTAGTCCGCCGCAAAGGCTTTACAAATAACATTATAGAATTGCGTGGATATATTCGTGGTACTTTAATTTTAAATCTTCCTAGCAAGTCTGGACAATCTACGTGGTTTCTCATAACCTTATACAAAAATACCACATCCAACAGATTTCTACGGCTAGAAAGGGATGACATTTTAAAATACCTCAGTCTTTGATTTTATTATTTTTAAGATTTTATTTTATTTTTGATACCAGCACTGTATGCTAGATGCCAGAGGAACCGTTTTTGTATTCTTTCTAGTCGTAGCATATGTGTAGCGTAATGTGGTCTCCATATCAAGCTACAGTATTCCAGATGACTTCTTACTAAGCTGTTATACAAAGTTATTTTAGTTTTGATATTTTTGAATACTTTTGAATTTCTTAATACAAAGCAATTTCTTAATACGTGACGTTTTACTAATAATGTGATCAAGGTGAGGAATAAATGTAAGTTTGGAATCCATGATAACACCCAAGTCCCTTAGACAGTTAACTTCTTTAATCAACATTCCATTAATGATGTAACTGGAGGTGACTAAGTTGCGATTCCGAGTAAATTTAATATGAAAACACTTTTCAAGATTAAGTAGCATCTGATTCTCTTCACACCAATTCGCCAAAGAGTCAAGATCTTTTTGTAGTAATTTTGTGTCATCAGAGTTTTGAACAATTCTCAACAACTTTAAGTCGTCAGCGAAAATTTAATTTAAACTCAAGCTTAATAAGGCGTTAATTATGTCAAAAATTTCAGTGATCGTTATCATATAAACTAGAATTCACACCGATTAGTCATGGTCACTAAATCTCACCACTTCAGAGATACAAATAAATTTTCGTGGATATAGGAAAAGAAAAATCACTTGTCAAATTATACAAAACGTGGGCATGATCATAAAAAGAAAAGGTAAATTTACATACCTCGGTTCTATCCCGCTGCTGATATGATGTGAATGATAACAAGATACTTTGTACACTTGTTTAATTGGATCTTTCCAGCTACATACAATTTCACATTACACTTATTACATTACGCTTGATTATAACTGACTACACTCCTGATCAGACGTCTTATTCCTTTGGCTGCCACACCGAGACTGTTCGCCCATTTCCGCCCTTTTCCACAGAAAATGTCAAACCGAAGTCTGCTATGATTGGCCGACAGCTGCCTGCGATAGGCAGCGTCCTCGTCCAATCACGCGCTGAACGGTGCTGCCATCAACTAGAAGGCACCTCGTGATTGGTTGATAGCCCTTCCGGTCAACCACGTATCTACAATATCTGCCAACAAACTAAAATAACAATTTAACTTCTTTTATTAGTTAATATAAATCACATCAAATTAATAAAGTCACGACAGTTGTTTTCCCTCTTTGAATTGGTTCTCTATAATTTGCGCAATAACTGAAATACCCTCTGAACTAGATAAATGTACATAATAATATAGAGGTCGTGTAACATTAAATTTCATACAACATTCGAAATTTCAACATTCATATCAGTCGTGAAATATCTATCCGCTCTCAAGGGAGCAAAAGGCTTGGCCACACTGCAAGCGTAAACCGCAGGCTTGTTTATGACCGACCAGATTAATTTGTCGGTCCGTTCGTCCGGGCATAAATTGAGGTTTGTCTGAAAGCGTTCCGTTTTAAGACGCGAAAAGGAAATTTAATTAGAGATTTTGGCTGTAGCGGTGATGGGCAGGGGTGTATCTAGGGAGTAGTTTGGGTGTTTGAGCTTGTTTGTAATTTTGTGTGATTATCTATAATATATTACCAAGACTCGTGTTTTATTTAATATATTTTAAATATTTAGAGGTATTTTTTTGCAATGGCTCAACAAGTAATTATAATAAAAATATGAAGAAGATGGACATATTCCAATAGAATGTCCGCAATATGGCGCAAAATTCTACCATAAATAATTATTTAATCAGCATTCATATCTAACTTCAGTGCTCTCGATTATTTCAAGAAAATATACAGTATTTGCCATAGCATATTGCCTACCATTTTGAAGCAAACAATTTCAATAGATATGGCTCACACTTTCAATCTAAAAAATAAATATTGATCCAACAATAAATGACCAACGACAAATTTTCTTAGTAGTAAATGGCTTTTGCTGAGTCCGTCTGGGGCAGTGCCACACCATTGCTATACATTCAACCACTAGTAGTGTACTAACATTACTGTATTTCGGATTGAAAAGCAATGCTTCCAGTGGAATTAAATGACATATTATTACAGAGATTTAACATGTAATAGCTCAGGTTGACGAGCGCAATGTTTTGTTGCGTAGGATTCAAAACTATTTAAATTCAAAACTCGAGGTAGAATGAAACTGTAATGTGCAAGCTTGACGTTTACTTCAGGCGAGCGACTTGCTCATATTAGTCAAAGAAAAAATTACTAGTGTTTAGTAAATGCTTACAGACCAAGGTGAAAAAGTGTAAGACACTATCAGGATTAGTAAAACAGCAATAAAATTGTCCACTGTTAATCCTGACTCCAGCCCTGGCGTCAAGAACTCGTTATGAAGGATCAAGGGTGTGATTGAAGTGGATCTTTTAATTCAGTTACATATTCGGAGTTGAATGTTTTATGCGATTTAATAGGGTGCTAAGTTAGAGGATAGATTCAATTAAAACCTTTCGAAAACTTTGGCATATTGAGAGATTTGGTGAAAGGGATGCTTGAAATTATACTGATTAATTTGGTGCAAATTTAAGTGTAAAAGCTGATACTGCCAGTCAAAGAGTAGTAAAGTTTCGTAGGTGCAATAAAATAGATAAAGTATTGTATTAAAATAATATTTCCAACACATTCTAGTTCACCGATTCGTGGACCTAAGCTGTCGGTACCGGTTGTTAGTGACAACAGTCGTTAAGCTATGTCAGGTGTTTTCAGGCGGTCTGAAAAATCCTGACTCCAGAACTATTCTATACGACAAGCGAGCAAGCAACGATTCGTAATTTCCTCCTACCCGACAGATGCAAGCGATTAAATTCGGTAAAGTTTTTATCGGACAATTGTTAATATAAGCCGTCGCGAGGTCTCATAAACTTACTATAAATGTTTGTGTCAATAACGGAATATTACCATGTATTACGTTCGTTATGAGTTTCCGATTAATCCCTTTATTGACACCAATATTTATAGTTAAGGCGACTTGGTAACGAAAGAAGTCATACTCGTACAGCGAAGTAGTGGAACTCATTGCCTGCGTCTTTATTTTCTGAACGGTGCAATTTGGGTGTCTTCAAGTCTAGAGAGAATAGGTTTGTTCTAGGCTAGCATGTTTCATCTTCAGCCGCTTCGTCACTTTCCATCAGGTGAGATAGTAGTCAAATTCTATCTAGCATAAAAAAATGTTATAATATCGATTTGAAATTTTGCAAATGTATGTAACTCGGATGATGTCAATATAAATAATTTGACACCATCGAGCTCATCTGATGATGGAACCAGAAGGTAGAGAGTAAATCTCCTCAGGCTTGGACTCTTCGTATCTTTATGATAAGTACCACGTAGCCAGAATGCTTAACAATTAAGAAGTCACAAGTGGTCCACTTTTAGAAACTACGCCGGTCAAAGCAAAGACCAATTTAACGCTCCAACTTCCCGGCGCCATAAATATTGCGGTCAGCTTACCGTCACATAAACATGAAATATAATTAAACGGAGGATCATTAAGCCAAAGATTTATCGCAAATGTGGCGAAGATTGTCTGTTGTTGCTCATTTCAGGAGTTGTTTTATTACTGCCAGAGAAGTAGGGCACAACACGCGTAAATAATTTATGTACTATACGGCTTAAAACAAAAAAAAAACGACAATTTACTTTTTAGCATAACTTTCTTCTAACGCCCCCGAAGCTCCCTGCGTACTAAATTTCATGAAAATCGTTGGAGCCGTTTCCGAGATTCAGATAATATATATATATATATATATATTATTATATACATAGGTACATACAATAATTGCTCGTTTAAATTAGATAGATAGATCAATTTGAATCTTTCCTTATTTGACATATTATATTATATTACTTGACACTTATTTGATTTCTTATTTGACACGACTGTCACCATCTTTGTTATCTGACTCATGTAATAAAATTCTAGGTTTTTTTTTATGCTAAATAGGCAAGCATTTGACCACTATCTCACCTGATGGAAAGTGATGATGCGTTCGAAGATGTGACATGCTTGCGTAGAAGATACCTATTCACTCTTGATTTGAAGACTCCCAGATTATACCCCTCAGGGAACAATGACGCAGGCAATGAGTTCCACTCCTTCGCTGTACGGTTGATGAACGTATAAGCAAACCGCTTCGAGCGAACTGGAGGTATGTCAACCATAAATGGATGACGTTTGACAGTTTGTCTGGTTGTTAGATGGTAAAATGGGCATGGTGGAATTAACTAATATAACTTCTGCGCACACGCTCCAAAATGCAAACGATAGAATACTGATAGACTTGCGACCATACGCCTGTGACAGAGGCTCTGCAATCTGGACTCAATCTTACTATCGCCAATAAGTCTGTTTGCCCGTCGGTCAATAGCCATGTCAAGTCTCTGCGACCAGCGGTTTACGCTGTGCGTTGTTTCTGAGTCAGCCAGTCAGTCAGTGAATCAGTATGTCAGGACAAAGATTCTTATGGTATTAGATATATAAAAATATCTCGTAAATGGAACTTCTTTTTACTATTTTATTATAAATCTAGGATAACCAGATGGATTTAATTCTTTAAAACTTAAATACATTAAACTAAAAACTATATTATAATTAACCAAACAACAAAACTATAACTAGATATAAATATGTACAAAACTTAATCTAATAGACCGCTACCAGTAGGCAAACAATAAAAAATAAAAATAAAATCTGTTAAAATTATTAATCATTATTCTATTAATTATTTTTATTAAATCTAGGTAAAAATAAAACTAAATATTGTTTTTAAGCTATTGCATAGCTTCTATCGCGGGCCTTGAGCGTGGAGACCTAATCCAGAAATTCCGTAACGAAAAAACCTAACGCCCCCCACTCTAGCGACTTCACAAAAAGTTTTCGGTCACGTTGAGTTGCGAACTCCGTACAGATGCATTCGATTCAGTATCCGATACCAATCGGCTACTGAGCCTTCTAACTATAACTACGAAATAAGCGTATAGGTTTTGACGTTTACGTTTTTAAAGTAAACGTCAAGATCTATAATATGCTTATTTCGAAGTTGTAGTTAGAAGACTCGGGAGCCGATTGGTACTGGATACTGAATCGTATGCATCGGTACGGAGTTCGCATCTCAACGTGACCGAAAACTTTTTGTGAAGAAAAATGAAACTGAAAAATAAAAAATGCTAAGCAATAGCTTTACCGCGGCAGTCCCCGAGTGCCACACGTCTTTTTTTATTTTTTCGTTAATTGCTGTTATTGATTTAAAAATAAATTTCACGGATATGTTTATTTAAAGTTTGGCTCTTGGTACCTTGTTAGAATTTAGCGAAGCCGTTACCAACCCTAAGGATATTATTAAAATAATAATACTCTCACAGCAAAACTCTTGTAACTAGCCGTGTCTCATGCTTTTGATTAGAGTAATTAAAAAAACCACCGGTCGAATAAAAAAACTATTATTTTATTGCAAATCTGTTATAGAAGCATCAATACATACTCAATCTGACAATCATATATTAGTTTGATTATGTCCACGGAGATTATTGTAGTGTGTACTTTAACTTTTTTTTTTCAATATATCATAACATAAGAAATCTAATAACATTGTTCCGAAATAATAAACCAAGCTCCGAAATAAGCATTTCCGGTTCTCGTAGCAACTGAGCTACGTTACCGTAGACCCAATTTCCGGCATCCTTGTTATATGTTCCGGTGTAATTATTTTCAGTTTATTTTTTTAACCCCGTAAAAGGTCAAATAACTCATCTAAGGCATGTTTGTATTTTAACTGTAGAAAAAAAACATGGACTATTTCGTATTTTGCAATTAGGCTTTTAAATAATGGGTTTAGTTTTATATCATTTGCCAAGCTAGGCAGAACTAAAGTAGTAAATTTAGAAAGGAAAAATTATCGCTCGAGGCAAACTCGGAACCTGCGGCCATACGGTGACAAATTGCATTTTAAACTGCCCGTTGGCTGGGTTGGGTGAACCAACGTACGGGGCTTAGAAGGCGAACGTTCACCCAACGAACATTTATCGGGTTCGATTCCCGGCGAGAACACAAGTTTTCACCCCAAAGAAAATTTGTGTTCCTGGTTCTGGTTGTAATTGTGTGTGTGTATGCTTCCGGCACCCACGACATAAGTCAACGAACTTAGTGTAGGGCTGTGAGTGTGAAAGCGTTTATATTGATGTTTTATGTTTATTGCTATAACCGCTGAGCTACTCAAACCCTGCCTGAAGCGATAAAATTATCCTTCCTTTTATTATTAACGTATCATGGGGACGTTCTAGCCATCTACCAAAATAGTTTTAAACTACTACGGTCAAAGAGTCTTACGTTGCAGCTAGCTACACGTTGTGTTGATACCGTCCACTCAAGTTAATTGATTTTGTTTTTTATTTTTTATTCAGTATAGACACATGTTTGACCACTATCTCACCTGATGGTAAGCGATGATGTGGTCGACGATAGAACACGCTTGCCTAGAGGTTACCTTTTCACTCGCGACTTGAAGACAAGAGAAACCGACTCAGGCTTTGTGGTTCGCACAATAAATGTAGAAACAAAACGCTTTAAAGTAAACTGAACAACTAAAGTAGTACATTTAGAAAGGAAAAAGAAATGTTGTTTTGTATTTCATCAATTACAAAATATAGCAATAAGTGTTTCCGGATTTACGTAAAATACATTTGCTCTTGGAATTGGTTTGTCGGAATTTATATAACTAGCATCAAACACATAAGTCGTCGTTTTAGAAAGGTAAAATTTTTCTTGGAGCGGACCTGAACGTAACCGGCGTGGCAGCATATCTAAGCTTGGAAAGCTCAGTGGTGTGAAATTGGTGGAAAGAGGGAGAGAGATAAAGTAGAGCTAGTAAGCTAATGATTTGTTGAGTTCAGTTGTGTAATGGAAAAATTATAGCATGACTCATTAGTCATGCTATATACAGATTATATAGACTTACACTTATAGATTATAGATAACTTACAGATTATCTACCTTCAACTAAATTGTGAACAGCTGTGTCTGTTAACTATCCTTAGAAAAATATAGTTATTGAGTGTAATAAAGTCTTTATTAAATACAATTACGACAAAACATTGTATAATAATTGTGATTTTATGTTGTGAAATAGTGCGAACCTACCTAAAGTGACTATAAAGGAAAAACAAAGCGACATTACTGTGTGCTTACTCCTATCTACCCACGACCGACGATTTACGTGCGATATCGTGTATAAAATTTATTCATTTTACTAAATAAACATTAACTTTTGTGCAAATTTAGTAAATACGTACACATTGGAATCATGGCTGGAACGTGTGAGGCTTGCAGAGAGAATATTACAGTGACTCAAAAGCGTGTAAAGTGTACACTTTGTTTACACTTATTTCATTCTGAGTGCATTAACTATAACAATGAGTCCACTTCAAGGTCGCAGTGGAAATGCCCTACATGTATTGCAGGCCAGCGTAAGGGCGGAGATAACAGCAATACACCAATTCGTACTTCTGCCAAAACGCACAAGGACATAAACCAGACTGCAGAAAACACTGTCTCACTGTCTACTTTGCCTGTACCTAACCTACAACAGGTGCCCACAGCGTCAACATCCGGTGATCTTTCGTCAGCATCAGGTAATCATAGCCCCACCTATACTAGCAGTGATTGCAACATAGTGTCGAGGATAGAAACTATCCTAGATCAGAAACTTAGCATACTAAAAAAGGAAATGATTAAAGAACTCAATGGCTCGCTGGCTAAAGAGTTTAGAAAAGAATTGACAGCTGTTACTGCTAAGTACGACTTATTGGAAGGTTCCCATTTAAAACTGCAGGATGAGCACGAAAAACTGAAAATAAATTTTGACAACTTGCATAAAAAATCAGTAGAAGATGGAGGTAAAATACAAGACTTACAAATGCAGATCAATAAACAGCAGCAGTGGGCGAGAATGTCAAATATCGAGATTGTAGGCCTCCCCGAGACTCCGAATGAATCAACAGTTGAGCTGGCTTTAAAGATTGCCAACCATGCCGGTGTCCCGTTGCAGCCATCCCAGATAGAATCGGCCTACCGTGTGCAGCCTATGCAGAAGGTGGAAGGTCGCCCAAAGCCGATCGTGGTTAAGCTTCAGACAAGGATTTTAAAGGACCAGATCATCTCAGGACTTCGTAAAACCAAGGGCATTAATACTCGTGATTTAGGCTTGGGTGGGGCCGAGAGGAGATTCTTTGTTAATGAACATCTAACCCCAGAAAACAAACATCTTCTGAGTGCAACTAAAACACGTGCACATGATAAATCTTATAAATTTATCTGGGTGAGGAATTGTAATATTTTTTTACGAAAAAACGAAGAGTCTCCTGTCATTATAATTGGCTCATTAAAAGACCTACAAAAAATAGTGTGAATGTTATATACTATTTACATATTATACTGCTTTTTACTATAGATATCAATCATATTACTGTAGGTGCTGTTTTATTCTTCTGTCCAGTACGTTTTCACAAAAATTACACATCACAATTTATACAATCACTTACACTCAACACATGTATAACTATATATTATACAATAAAATGCGTAGAACTGTATCATAACTACTTTAATCTTATTTCTCACAAGAGCCCACATCATAATATTATAGTGATAATTATATTATTTACATGTTTTATAATACACAATAATGTTAATATAGTACTACTTTATATAATATTTTACATAAATATAAATATATACATTACTTTATTAACTTTTATACATGTAATACCTGATAACTATTTATTTTCACTGACCATGAAGCAGAATATAATTTATTTTTATCTATATTTACATACTTATTCTATTCACTATAATGCTATCTAATAAGTTAAATTTATACTATCAGAATGTTCGTGGCTTGCGCACAAAGACTATCCAGTTAAAACAAAACATACTTACTAATAACTACCATTGCATACTAATCACAGAATCGTGGTTGTCCCAATGTATTTACTCCGGAGAGTTGTGCGATGACAGATATGATATTTTCAGATGTGATCGAAGTAAAGACACTTCGTCTAAGACAACTGGTGGTGGGGTAATGTTATGCACGAAGCGCAACTTGCATGCGCAGGAACGCACTGAGTGGGCGTGCGCCGGCGTCGAGTGCCTCTGGCTAACTGTGCCGGCCCGTGTGCTCGGCGCCGGTGATAACTGCAATCTACATATAGGCGTTGTATATATACCACCTGACAATATGCAACCATCCCGACTAAGTGCATTTACTGGCTCACTGGTAGATATTGTTACGTCGCATCCTAATGATCACATTATACTTGGCGGGGATTTCAATCTCCCTGGAGTGTCATGGGCATCGACAGGTCCTGCGCTCCATAAACGTGGTTCTGTTGATTTACAACAAGCAGTAGCTGACTTTATTGATGCGTGTAGTTTATCTGGCCTTAATCAGTACAACTTCTTAACAAATAGTTGTAATAATATATTAGATTTAATGTTTAGTGATACACCGATAGAAATATTGCATGCGAGTTCACCATTAATATCAGAGGACTGTTATCACCCATCCTTAGAAATAGACGCTTCAGATCTTATGGTACCTAGGTTTAAACGTAAGTCTATTACTAAGCTTAACTTTTACAAAGCGGACTATAATATGCTGAATGAATACTTTCTTAATTTAAACTGGGATGACTTGTTGGTGGGGAGCACTATAGACGAAATCGTTCAACAATTTTATTCACTTCTTACTGAGGCAATTGATAAGTACGTACCGAAATCGCATGTTTCATCTGTGGACAGGTATCCTGTTTGGTATTCGAAAGCACTTATACACATAATAAAGGATAAATTTGCTGCACATGGTCGGTGGAAAATCACTGGTAATCCAAGAGATTACGACGAATTTTCTATACTAAGAGCTAGACAAAAACAAATCCAAAAAAAATGTCACAATTACTACATCGAAAAAATGCAACGCTTACTTAGAAAAGATCCAAGTAAACTATGGGCATATGTAAAATCTTTGCGAAATAGTAACACGGGCTACCCTAATACATTGACGTATGGCGAACACACTTACAAAACTGAATCAGATGCATGCAAGGGTTTTAATGAATTCTTCGAGAGTGTATTTCAGGAACCAGCTCAGTCATATAGCAATAATCTGCGATCCTACAAAGAACCAATTGACACAGTTTACAGTCTGAATATCAGTGAAAATTCTGTATATAAAATGTTAAAGTTGTTAGATATTAGAAAGGGACCAGGCAGTGATGGCATTCCAGCAATTTTTATTAATAAATGTGCGGAATCTTTGGCGAAGCCCCTCCACGCAATTTTTACACTTTCAGTTAATAAATTTGGTGCTTTTCCGGATATATGGAAAGAAGCACGTATAGTGCCTGTCCATAAAAGTGGTTCGCGGACCCGTATTGAACACTATAGGCCAATTTCCATTTTAAATACATTAAGTAAAATTTTCGAGAAAATAATCTATCAAAGAATATGTCAAACTATCTATAAGTCAATCCCGGAAGAACAACACGGTTTCATGAGCAGACGTTCAACAGTAACAAACCTGACAGTATTTACAAACTATGTTTTCCTGGGTATGGATGAGAGGACTCAGATTGATGTGGTCTATACAGATTTTCAAAAAGCTTTTGATAGGGTAGACCACGTCATTCTGCTTCATAAGTTACATGCACTAGGAATACGTGGTGATCTCCACCGATGGCTTACCTCATACATAACCAATAGAAAACAAGCGGTAGTAATAGGTAGTGCCCGAAGCGACTATGTTGGAATCAGTTCTGGCGTTCCACAAGGGTCAATTTTGGGCCCCTTGCTTTATAATGCTTACCTTTTTGATATCAACACCTGTTTTACTGACTCAAAATACATTATGTTTGCAGATGATAAAAAAATTTACTTAAAAATTAGAAACTCAGAGGACTGTGTAAAAGTTCAAAACGACATAAACAATCTTTATAACTACTACGTTGAAAATAGAATATCAATAAATACTAAAAAATCTCTTCAAATAACTTTTACCCGTAAATCTAAACCTATTAATAATATCTATCATATCAACAATGTTCCTATCCAAAAGGTGAGCTGTGTACGTGACCTTGGTGTTGCACTAGACTCTGGGATGACGTTAGTGGAACACATCGATACTGTTGTTGACAAAGCATATAGACAACTGGGTTTTATCAAGCGCGTTTGCAAACATTTTAAAGATACCAGTTGCATCAAAGTTCTGTATTTTTCATATGTGCGAAGCATATTAGAATACGCTTGTAGTATCTGGTCTCCATGCTATTCTAACCATATCCAAAGACTTGAATCAATACAAAGAAAATTCATTAAATTCCTATGCTTTAAAGAGTATAAAACGTTTGAAACATATTCTGAAGCCTGCAGCTATTTCAATATCGATACACTAGAGCTGAGGCGAAGACAATATGATATTCTCCTACTGTATGACATTGTTACTGGTAAAATTGACTGCAGTAATCTTTTGTCCAGTATAGTGTTTCGAGTACCTTCTTATCGCACACGGCACACGAGCCTGTTTCACGTTCCATCAGTCCACACAAATTATGCACAAAACTCAGTCTTAAGTCGCGCCGCCCGAACTTATAACAAATACTATTCCGAATTAGATTTCTTTCATGTGTCAAAAAATGTTCTAAAAAAGCAAATAAAAAAATTAAATTTCTCCTCATTAAATGAAAAAATACCTAATGAATAATTTAACAGTAAATTTCTTAATATAATACCTATACCTATTATATCAGAATATTATGTATATATGTAAGTGAATGATACATTGTATACACACACACACACACACACACACACACACACACGCACATACACATATAGAAAATCGCACTCATAACTTTTATTTTTTCTAAACAATAAGGATTGTATGATTAGACACATTGTTCATATTATAACATATGTAATCCTATTTTGGCTATACTATTAGAATATTTTTATTACCTATGTATATTTTGTAAACGCTGTTGGATTATGAAAATAAAAAAATAAAAAAAAATAAAAATAAAATTATAGATTAGATAGACACAACATTGCAACGAATACTTTCACACTCACATCCTCTAACTAATTTTAACAAAGACTTTTATATCTGGTTGGATAGTAGTTGCTTTCTTTAATAAACGCTTTCACACTTACAGCCCCACACTAAGTTCGATGACTTGTGTCGTGGGTGCCGGAAACATTTACATCACACACACAATCACAACCAGAACCAGAAACACAAATTTTCCTTGGGGAGAAAACTTGTGTTCCCGCCGGGAATCGAACCCGATGCTTAGGAGGCGAGCGCTCACCCAACCAAGCCAACAGGCAGTTGCTGGAATTATTTACCTACAAACACACCCAGAACGTTTTTTTACACTTATAGCCCCAGACTAAGTTCAACGACTTGTGTCGTGTGAGCTGGAAACAATGAATATCGGCTTATCTGGTCCGAAGAAAGAGATAAAGTTTTCGTCTGGTAGTCAAATAAAGTCTATCTGGCTGTAGAACAAATGATTTTTTTTACTATTAGAAGAATAAATGTTGCCTGTATGTTTATCTGGAGATTGAAAAATCTGCCCTTAAGGAAATGATGTGATTTACAAGTACGACGAAATTTATGATACAGAAATTACGCCCGCGCACTAATGACATCATTATTCTTTTGTTTTTGCTGGTCATCGGATATTTCTCTCTCCAGTAATTGGATTATTAACTGACTTCAAAAAAGTTGCTCAAATCAACAAATGTTTGTTGTATGTTTGACACGCGATTACAGCCGGACCTATTTAGAAAATCATCTTTTTATTTGAAAGAGTAAGATGTCAACTTGGTCGCATATAAAAATTGTCAAGATCTGAACAAAGGTACATACAAAAATTATTTATAATATAGTTACAGACTATCATTCGGCCACTATCTCACCTGAATCGTTGTTATTTTTATAGATAGATAGATAGATAGATAGATAATACTTAATTGATCCACTTTATAAGATGAGATAAAACAAAGGTAACAAGCAAGCTTATACGTAAAGTATCGCAACAGGCGGCCTTATCACTAAAAGCGATCTCTACCAGGCAACCTTCGGATGGAGAGAACTATAGAATGTAATAGACGGGGTATAATAAATGGGTGTATGGAATACCTAATTAAATTAATAACTTCCATTACTTATAATATGGCATAAATACAATATAAATATACATACACAAGTAACATATTATTATATAATAAATTATATAACATATTATATATATATATATATAAAAGAGACATTAAATATGACACGGACACTCAAATCAAATCAAACCAAAAGCGTTTATTCACGTGTGCCCGAAAGAGGCACTCATGAATGTTAATAAGTCTTCTGCCTACTCTACTCAAACATAAAATTCATAAAACATCCACCAACAAGATATAAAAATGTTTTAACGCGTACGGCCGAACATTCTCACATAAAACTATTACTTTTAACAAAGCAAATTCTATCAAAATATATGCACATACAACAAATGTAGCTCACTATAAAACAGGAAGGTCTTACTCAAATAAACATCAAGCGCTCAATAATATATTATCATCCATCTGCTAGCTGAAGTTGTACATTTAAAAGTTGTTTTATTTTAAAAAATATGTATATTTTCAGTTATTTAATAAACTGTGAAGTAATTAACTCCCACAGTCATATTTACCGGCTGCGATGCGGCGACGAAATGTTGCGGGTTGTGAATTTGTTAAGTAAATAAAGTCAAAGTTAATTGTGTTTAAAATAATATGCGAATGATTTTACGGTTGAATGGCGAACGCTGTTTGCCCTGCGGTTCTGAACAAATTATCGCACCAAAATATGTCCTATATTAATATCTAATTAGGATTTAAACGATTTCGGTTGGTTTTTAAAATTTGGCAAGACTAGTTTCGGAGCAGTCGGTGCTCTTTTTTGAGTCGAGCAAAAATACTAACCATGTGATATAGTTAATAGTAGACAACTGGGTTAGCCACCAAGAAGTAACTTTTTTTTTATAGTCAAGATTAAAAATACAGTAAGTTTTTTTTTAATTAAAAAAACAAATATAGTAAATGCAACACTAATCCGAACTACCAAAAACACGAAACTACCAAAAATATAACCCAAAAGAAAAATGGCAAATTTTGTTCGATTCTTATTTGTTTTTTATCAATGTTTAATATAATGTTTTAAACATTTAATTTTGGAAAGAAAACACACTAACAAAACATAGACCGAACTGTTTAAGTTTATGTTTACACACTCATTATTTTTCAACATCATATTTTTAGGCACATCTGTGTTTTATTTGCTTGGGCTGCTATACTGGAATTAGTACATAGATAATGCCCATATTATAAACAAATGTTAGCAAGAAAGTTTCAACGTATTTTTTCATACATATTTTTACATTCACACTTTTTAATGTTACAGATTAAATATCAGCAGTAAGCGAGACAACCAGGAACAAAAACAGGTAAGTGTTCAATCTAATGATGAAAATGAGATGAAACTACGCGAGAACTAGAGAATCGTTTTATGGCATAACCGTGTGCACTGACTGACTGACTGACATAGTGATCTATCAACGCACAGCCCAAACCACTGGACGGATCGGGCTGAAATTTGGCATGCAGGTAGATGTTATGACGTAGGCATCCGCTAGAAAGGATTTTGATTAATTCTACCCCCAAGGGGATAAAATAGGGGATGAAAGTTTGTTGTACTTCTTAACACAAGCGAAGCCGCGGGCAAAAGCTATTAGTAGTATAAATGTGTCGCACGTCCTACGGTCAGTAAGTCCAGTGTCTGACTGAGACGAATGGAGCGCTGGCGCTCATTTCATACCTTCTTAAAATTATTTCTTATGCTCTATCCAAGTATTGACACCGGATAGCAGGTTCTGACGGCCCTAGCAAAATTGCAAAAAGCTGACAAGGAGCTAGAAGAATTACTGCACGGAGGAACATCACTGGAACTGACTAAAATTCAAATACCTGGAACTGACATACCGATATATTGCGACACTACTACAGATATAACTCGACCATACGTACCAAAAGAAATGCGACGTCGAGTATACGAGAGCCTGCACTCGCTCAGCCACCCCGGCGCTAATGCGACTTCAAAATTGGTATCTCAGCGCTACGTATGGCCAAGCATACGTAAAGATTGCCGCGAGTGGGCTAAAAGTTGTCATGCATGTCAGAGATCGAAGATAACAAGACACGTCTCTTCGCCACTAGGAACATTTCAAATACCACGTGCGAGATTCATGACAGTCCATATCGATCTCATTGGACCCATGCCTGTCTCTCACGGATTTAAATATTGTCTGACTGCCGTTGACCGATTCACCCGATGGCCTGAGGCAATACCGATTACCGATATAACCGCAGATACAGTAGCAAGAGCACTATTATCCGGATGGATCGCACGTTTTGGATGTCCGTCTGAAATAATAACGGACAGAGGAGCCCAGTTCCAATCGTCTCTCTTCAAATATCTATCAGAAATGGCAGGATTCAAACACAAAAGTACCACAGCATACCACCCAGCCTGCAATGGCTTAGTAGAAAGGTTCCACCGACAGCTAAAAGCCGCGATATCTTGTCACGGTAATGAGAACTGGACTGAAACCCTCCCATTGGTACTGCTAGGAATACGCTGTGCTTACAAAGACGATCTACAAACATCATCCGCTGAACTCGTATACGGCGAAACACTGAGACTACCAGAAGAGATCTTTAGCCCAAATACAAATACAACCACCGATGTCACTGACCTTTCTGCACGGCTTAAGGAATTTGCAACAACAATCCAGCCGCAACCTGCGTCCAGACACTGCAAAAAGTCAATATTTGTATACAAAGACCTCAATACTACTAGTCACGTGTTCCTGAGAGAAGATGCTCATCGCCGACCGCTGCAACCAGCATATACTGGACCGCACAGAGTTCTAGAAAGAAACGAAAAAGTGTTTAAAATTATAGTAAAAGGAAAACCACTTACCGTATCCATTGATAGATTGAAGCCAGCATACATACTCGATGAGACCCCAAAACCAAGCTCTAGACAGCAACCACTTGAAAAATCAAGATCAGCTACAACGCCACCAAACTTACCCCTTGACCAGAACAGACCACCAGACCGGGAACGTAGAACCAAATCTGGAAGGATAGTTAGGTTTCCGGATTATTATCGCCCGTAAGCCGGTCTCTGGAAGGGAGTGATGTGGCGTCCTGTAAAACAATAACAATTAAATAATAAACAACGTCGCATCACCTGCACCGAGCATCTACTCAGCTGTGCGGCGCTCTGTACCTAGATAGCTATAGATATGCGCGCGCGCATGCCGGCCGCCGCGCCGTGCACCGACGCGACGTGAAACCAGTTTGCTACGGAAACCACCGCGAAGCGCACACCGCTCGAATACATTTATTGTTTACGTTTTACGTCTATTGTAACTTGTGTTGTGCTGTTATTAATATAGAACTTTAAATCGTTTTTATGGTCGTAGTGATTTAATTACCTTACAAAGACTATACTTTCACTATGAGGCTGTACTGATAGTTGAAGCACATACACCCTTACTTAAAAATGGTCCATTAATTATATTCAGCTCCTTCTTGCGCGCCTGCTTTCTAAACAGCGGGTATTGGGTACGATTCCCACACAAGTTTTTTCCCAAAGTTAAATTTATGTTTGCGGTTCTAGGTGTAATGTGAATGTTTCCGGCACCCACTATACAACTCTTCTAAATGAATGTGTGTGCTGTAAGCATTTATGTTAATTCTTGGCTTGAGCCTAAAAAATACATAAAAAGTTAAGTAGAAAATATAAATTTCACAAACTCATAAAACCATTCTACGGAAATGAAATAAAATACAGAAAATAGTGTACGCTAATGTCCTCCGCAAATGAGGTCAGAGCTAGAAATACTCATGAAAAACTTTTATTTTTTTCAATGCAACCATACTTATTAGCTTCTAAAGAAAATAGACACAATTGAGTTACTTTACTGAGACATGTTAGATAGTTGGCTAATTGTATAATTTTACTATTTCTCGAATTTATGGTAAAAAAAACGTATAACATTGTTTTGTAAGTAAATTAAAGTAAAAAAAACATTTTAAAACACTTTGTACTCGACTGAACCACTTTTCAACCATCTTCAAAAAAAGGAGGTTCTCAATTCGACTGTATGTTTTTTTTTGTATGTATTTTACGCGATATCGCCGCCAATTATAGATCGATTTTGCTAATATTTTTTTTGTTTGGAAGATTATACCTCAGAGGTGGTCCAATATAAATGTTATCGAAATAGATTCAGCCAAAACCAAAATATAAGCGGTGAAGTCAGTTTTTTAATCTTTGCTTGCGTTACAATTATTTATTATTCAAGATAAGCAAACGCTATTTTCGGTTGAGTCTAAGTCGGCGCTTCTAATATCGATGATAATATTATTTTTGGAGCTATCAGTAATTGGATGGATCAATAACCACTCGAAAATAACTAACCTCTTAAACGCACCTCATAATTTTCTTAGTAAAAAAAATTGTGCAACTTTAAAACGATTGACCTTTTGAATTGATTTAAAATTGACGTTGATAACATACTATGTTTTACGCTTTCCCACTTACGACCCAATACTTATTTCGGAGACTTGAGTCGTGGGTGCCGGAAACATTCACATCACACGCACAATGTTTCCACCAGGATTCGAACCCGATACCCACCGCTTAGAAGGCGCATGCGCACCTAAATACGCCTTCGAGGTGTTCAGCAAATTTATTTTAATAGATTTTTTTATCGGTAAGCAATTGACACTATCTCAAATCAAAAGTAATGATGCGGCCGAAGATGTGGGATTTCATTGCCTATTCACTACATGTGAAGACTTGGCCTGAATTGAAGATTTACCAATTAATAAGATTATAAAGACTAGATAGTAGCTTCTCGAAAACTATTTGCATCTTACAAGAAACGACACATCTCCGTTCCATTCTACGCATTTCCTCCCAGAAATATATTCAGCTTGATGACTACATGAATATGTAAATAACGTTCCGAGTCCAGGTAAGGCTCTTTTTGATGTCCCTTAATAAATTTGAAAACGCGGGCGCGTTCGTGCGTGAAAAGGATCGTTTCAGTAAGTTGAATGAAAAAAAAAATGTTTAAGAGTGAGGCACAAGCATTCTGTATAGGGTGAATCTTGGTATCGGGTTCAATTCCCGGCGGGAACACAAGTTTTCTCCCCAAGGAAAATTTGTTTCTGGTTCTGGTTATGATTGTATGTGGGATGTGAATGTTTCCAGCACCCACGACATAAGTCAACAAACTTAGTGTGGAGCTGTGAGTGGGAGTGTGAAATGGTTTATATAGGGTGCGTTTTTAAATGCTATAAAAATATTTTTAATAGTGAGGCACAAGGATTTTGCACATAGGCTGAACTGCCCGTTGGCTTAGTTGGGCGTGCGTTCGAATTCTAAGCAGTGATATCGGGTTTGATTCCCGGCGGAAATATAAGTTTTCTCCCCAAGGAAAATTTGTGTTTCTGGTTCTGGTTGTGATTATGTGTGTGATGTGAATGTTTTCGGCACCCACGATACAAGTCATCGAATTTAGTGTGGGGCTGTGAGTGTGAGTGTGAAAGCGTTTATACAGAGTGGGTTTTTAAATGATATTGTATGGCCAAATCTGCAGCTATGAGAAACAAAGAAACGTCGTGAAGGAGTCATAGACTTGAATTATGAGAAAGCCAAAATTGCATATCAATATTTTTATTATTTTATTACTTGAGGAGGAAATCTACCTATATTAAAACAATGGATTATGTTATTAAAGAGGCACATTGGCAAAGGAAAGTTTTGTTAAGAATAAAAGAAAATATCTCAATTTCCCATTCAATTACAGATAATACAAACAATTTTTATCTTCTCATAAATTGAATTCGGATTTTAACGCATGCGAAGATAACAAAGAGATTTGAATACTATGCCGCAGCTTGGCAGCTGCAACTGTGCAACAACATCGCCAAACACGTATCATCACGTGCTCGAGTCACTGAAGCTTCTCAGTTTCATTATGCACTATGCATCTATAGCTATAAACACAAGTGTAGTATAAGGCAGAATAGCAGATTAGTCCAATAGAGTCCAAACAGTAACCGAGTATTTGCAGCTATTCAGTTAACATGGACGATGAAGAATGACTGGCTGTATTTTTTTTGCTGGATTGGCAAGCATTTGACCACTATCTCACCTGATGGAAATTGATGTATTAAATATTTATAATAACAGTACAATCTGGATGTCTTCAAGTCTAGAGTGAATAGGTACCTTCTAGGCAAGCATGTTTCATCTTCGGCTGCTTAGTCACTTTCTATCAGGTGAGATAGCGGTCAAATGCTTGTCTATCTAGCATAAAATATAGGAATAAAATTAAAGTGCGCGCATTTAGATTAAGCAAAACTTTAATGGTAAATGAGATTAATATTAACAATAAAAATTCTAAAACTGTAATTTAATAACCACTGGAAAAGTTCAAATCATTAATAAAACGGGAATTAATTAAGGAAGCTTATTCTAAAACGATTGACTACATTAATGACAAGAATGCATGGAGGCAAACTGCACAAACGCTTTCTAGCGACTTCATAATATAGATATACCTAGGTTAATATAATTATGTATTAGTGATTAAGAATGATTAAAAAAAAGTGCGTCGCCGAATTTTGCGGATGTGGAAGTAGAGACTTTTATGAGAGCCTCTTTATGAAATAACGATTTTGATTTTGAAAAAAATAATTTCATATATATAAACCTATACACCTGAGCACACACCAATCTATATTTTATCATACATACTAGGGACTCTGTGAGTTAAAGACTTTTCGTATTTTTCGGTATGCCTAATATATGCTTTTTAAGTTTCTCCGCCATTTTGAAAAATTTCCATACTGAACTAACAAAAAAAATATTAAACGCAAGCAAAGCTTAAAAAAACCGACTTCACCGCTTTATCATCGGAACCTTGATCAACCAGCTTTCAAATAAAAAAAGAATCATCAAAATCGGCTCACAACGAAAGAAGTTGTGAGGTAACTTTTGAAGTCGGGTAAACCAGAACATCGTCAAAGTACGCATTATTCGTCACAAAATAGACATTATTGACGATATCTCAAGAACTACTGAGTAATGATCAGATCTTGATCAAATTTAAATGGGACCAATTAGAAAGCAACATCGTTCAAACTAAAAAAAAATTTTCGAAATCGGCTCACGTGAAGAGAAGTTATAACACACAAAAAAAAATAGTCGACTTGAGTACCTCCTTTTTTTGCAAAGTCGGTAAAAATCGAAACTGCTTACAAAATTTCAAGAGAATCGGTTTGGAAATTCAACCTGTAAACCTGTGGGAAATGCGGCTGTTCTCCTGGAGCCGGATATCCTCCGCACATCCGGACGTCCACATGATTTTTTACCCAAGCTGAAGCGACGACTCTTCCCTTGCTCTGCTTTCTAGATCAAAAAATTGCTATGAGTCAGTTTAGCATAAACTCGAAAGAAGCTCGAGAGATTTATTTTTGATGTGTTCGTAATTATTAGGGCGAAACCTGATAGTCATTTTTTTTTAAAGTAATGAATAAACATAAAAAATTACATAGGGACGATGTTATATGTTAAAAAAACTTATTTATGTGCTATTTTTTTACACTCGATAGATAAGCATTTAACCACTATCTTACTTATGGAAAGTGATGATGTGGTCGAAAATGGAGCACACTTGCCTAAAAGATACCAGTTAACTCGAGATTTAAAGACTCCTAGATTGTACTTATCGGGCAACACAGACTCGGGTAAAGGTTCCATTCCTTAACAGTACGTATAATTGGAAGCAAAACGCTTCGTACGAACTTTAGGAATATCAACCATAAACCGATGTCGCGTGACTGATTGTCTGGTTGTCCGATGGTTAAAAAGGATGGAGGAATTAGATCATGCAATTCCGTGGCCCATTCTTCGAACAATCTAAATCAATTATTATTATTGTTATCTCAATACTCTCTCACTGCCATCTAACGGAAATAACCAATTTTTCATTTTATTCAGTAAAACATGCCTTACTACCTTGTTTTTATACTATGGATGGATGGCTGCGAAGGAAGACTATTGAGTCGCGTCCGACAAGTCTAAGCTCTCTACACGACGAGTCAGTGCTGTGCTGTATGCGAAAAACATATCGATAGAAGTACCTTCGACTATAAGTAGGTAGTATTATCACTCACCTAGGTTATGTTACAATTAGATGCAGATTATGATTGCTTAGTCATATAGATCATCATTGTCAGCCTATCTCAGTCCACTGTTGGACATAGGCCTCTCCCAAACCGCGCCACTGAGCCCGATCTTCAGCTCTTCTTTTCCAGAGTTTACCTGCAGCCCTACGTACTATATCTTTGCTCCACCTAGTCACAGAGCGTCCTCAGCTACGCTTACCGATACGCGGTCTCCACTCCAGAATTCATTTACTCCAACAGTTTTCAGTTCTGCGGCATACGTGACCAGCCCACTGCCACTTCAGCTTGCTAATCCTTTGAGCCATGTCGATGACTTTCTTTCTCTGGCGAATTGCTTCGTTCCGGATTCGATCCCTTAGAGATACACCGATCATAGCAATTTCCATAGCTCGCTGAGCGACTTTGAATTGGTCTTATATATAGATGTGTAAATCCGTCTCGTTTTCACGACATTTTTATAACAAATCTTCAAGTGTCAGTTTGCAGCTGAACTATGGACAACATGGACAGTGGTACAAAATGAAACGAAATCAAGTTTTTGCTAGCTAGCTCGCTCTGATCTCGATGAAATTTTACAGTTTAACTCACGTAGATAGAAATGAGGTACCTACGTTTTATCCTGATTGACGTGGAATACATACAATTTTATTTAACTCTGAAATCAATCAAATTTCCTACCAAAAAACAAACAATCGACAAAACCTACTAACATAAAAGTCGATGAAAATAGACTCATGAAGAATGTAGATCGACATGGATTGCTTTTTGTCCTGGTTGATTTTGGCGTACCTAATAAGTAGCTGTGTCCCGGGGCTTTGCCCGCGTTAATTAAGTTAAAATGTAGCCTATTTGTTAATTCTGAGTATAAGCTATGTTCGTTAGAAATTTCAGCCAAATCAGTTAAGCCGTTGCAGCGTAAAGATAAAACAAACATACTTAAACACTAAAACATTTACAACCTTTAGAAAAGAAAAACTTTCAACATGAACTTTCATCCCCCATTGAATCACTTTAATGTACCCCCGACAAAATAATATTGTTTTTTTTTAATATGAAATGAACTACTCAATTACTAATTTTCATCGCTATAAGTTCAAAAACAAAGAACTTTCATACAAACATTGTCACCCCATTTAACCCTCTTAGGGGTAGTTTTTCCAAAAATCCATTCTTAGCACCTCAACGTACTAAGACAAATCTACTCTTCAAATTTCAAGTCTCTACGACCAACGGTTTAGACTTTGCATTGTCTCTAAGTCAGTCAGTCAGTCAATGAATTAGTATATCAGGAAAAAGATTTTTATATCATTAGATATATTTAATTCCATTTAATTCCAAATCAAGCCAATTTTATACAACAAAACAGACTATCGACAAAAAAGATGCACACAAAAGTCGCCTCACTAAAGAAGCCAGCCACTAATCGTCTCCTCATAATTATAGGTTATCACCGCGCATGATTTCACAGGCTTCTTGCCTCTCCATTCTTTTCTAGCCTCAGTAGTAATTAGTTACTCATTCAAGTAAAAACTAGCTTTAACTTCCACTGGGGAAAGATGAAAGTCGTGTGTGAGAGAAATCCGAGCGCTCAATGACTCTTCGGCAGACTGGAGACCTATTCATACAGTGTGGTGCCTGATTTCACCAGATATTTCGTGACACTTTTTTTCCTACCCTTTTTCAGTCGGCACCGGATTTTTCTGGTTATTTTTCTGAAGTTTCCCGCTCTTTTGACGCGAGTCGTTCGACTGATGAATAGACTTCTGACAGACTCGGGTTTCGATATTGCTGGATTTTCGGGATTTTTCGGTTAGATTTCCTTCCATTTTGTTTAAAGTTTTTGGGAAGTTTGCGGATATTGACAAATTTTATCGGTTCGTTGGACAGATACTTCTTATTACAAATACGATTTGTAAGTTGAGGTTGGAGTCCACTAAGACAAGTTAAGACGCCGTGGCTGGATTCTCCGGTTAAGTTTTAATTGTCATTCACCGTTAGTGATGCTGTTTCATTTTACAACTATAAGCAAAATACATTAATTTCAGGTAATATAAACCGTATTGACAATTTACGTTAGTAACTATAATTCCGTATATATTCCAGCCGTCTACAGAACAGTATTCTTACTAAGAACTGGCCACTTTTAGAAGGATTGTGAAGCCAAAATTAACATAATTTTTTTTTTTTTTTTTTTTTTTATTTGTGACAGGCTAGTGTTTGACCACTATCTCACCTGATGGTAAGTGACGATGTGATCGAAGCTGGTAAACACACTAGACCTGGAATACGCAGGCTCTCAAGGATAACTGCCGGAACACCGTATTTGGCTTGGCGGCAGACTTTCAACTTGATGGTGGTAAGCTACTTTGGTAGCAAGCCAGGCGAGCAACTCACAAAATGCTCTACCACCTCTCAAATGTCACCTGATTAGCACCACCCGGGGACCACGTGTAGGGAATCAGACTTAAGGGGTATCCTCCTACGGACGTGGGTGACTCAGCCCCCTAAAAATATAAACGCTTTCACACTCACAGCCCCAAATAAGTTCGATGACTTGTGTGTACCGGAAAAAAATCACATCACAGACACAATCACACCCAGAAACAGAGACACAGATTTCCCTTGGGGGAAAACTTGTGTTTCCACCGGGAATACAGCCTAATACCCGTTGCTCGCACGCAACTTAGCCAACGGGCAATTCATTCTGATTTAAGCAGATAAAATATATCATACTGACTGATAAGCAGACGCGATGATTTCATTCACGCACTTGAACAAACTTATATATAGTCTCTAACACTAACAACTACATACATACTCTTTCATAAGGCTAGGATACGATAAAAAGTTTTACTATTGGACGTGCAAAATCTCGACCAATTTGCTACTTCGACAAACATGAGAGCAACCTATCCCAATCACTTCCACTACAGGTCATTTCCAAACCAGTAACGTTCCAACTACAAAATTGGATTCCGAAACAGATATCGGCAACTTACTAAAGACGCAACAATGCCGAACTGACAAAGCATTATCCGACTGCCGATGCCGACTAGGAAAGCATTAGTTTAACTGGCCACTGCCACTGGCAAAGTTACCAAAGTTGCTGGCAAAGTTGGAGCACAAGCAATTAATTTATAGTCAAAGGATAGCAGCTAGATCTGTCGAGCATTTTAACTGTTGAACTACGAGTTTTAGTAACATGACTGACTAGGAGTTTTAGCACCGAAATCTCGCGCCTATTTTGTTTTTATTACAAGCTTTTTTAATAGGATGTATGTATAGGTATTTGTCCGGGTGGAATCTTACGACTGAATTTTAAATCAGTTATCTTTAACCGATTGAGCTGTTGGTACGAGTATACACGTTTATTTTGGATGACAAAGCATGCTTAGCTATGTGACGTCATTCTAATTCGAATATGGCGGGACCTCAAAGATGGCGGACAAGTTATATTATGCATTACAACGATTTTTTTTTTTTTATTTGTGACAGGCTAGTGTTTGACCACTATCTCACCTGATGGTAAGTGACGATGTGATCGAAGCTGGTAAACACACTAGACCTGGAATACGCAGGCTCTCAAGGATAACTGCCGGAACACCGTATTTGGCTTGGCGGCAGACTTTCAACTTGATGGTGGTAAGCTACTTTTGTAGCAAGCCAGGCGAGCAACTCACAAAATGTGGTGCCCTGCCTGAAATTTAGAAGGCATAATGATAACTTATGCATTCTTCATCACACAACTCGGGCATATAAGCCGGGCACAAATTGTATTAAGTCATATTCTGGGGAAACTATTTGTTTTTTAATATATATTAATGATTTTAACGTAGACTAGCTTTCAGCTCTATAATTAGATCAACGATCATAAAAAATCTCTCTCCTCTATAACAAAATAACTTAAGAACCTTAAAAACCTAGCTTGTTTACCACCCTCGACCACCATCATTTACCATAACATGAGATCACTAACTCCAAAAAGGTGTATTTTCGTATATAATATACTATGCAACACTGGGTGATACTGTATTGTAATGAGCAAGCTTGACGATTACCATCAGGCGATTGCTCGTCTCGTCTCTCATTAACAAAAAAAAACATATTTGAACCGTTTGGTGTAGAGACACTGGGCCTGTGGGGACCGGGAGCTCATTCTGTTTTCAAAAATCTATCAGAGTGCCTGGTTGGGCGATGCATGAACAAAATGCTGGCACTTATTTGGCTCAACGTATTAGCATTGCAATTCAGAGAGGCAATGCCATCAACATGATGGGAACGCTACCTGGTAGTGGGCTTGAGCACTTGAGTAACCTATAAGCTCGATGTCTTGTAGGTAACTTAGGTCTTTGCTGAATATGTATAGTTTTAGTTTAGGCCCGTAGAAAATTCTCAAAAAAATAACATCCACAAATGTTTGTAAACAGTGAAAAAATATCGGAAACTCAAAACAAACGAAATAAATGGTAAATATCCCGTTTCTAACACAAACATTTATAATAGAAGCGTGGCATTTATAGCTTAAGAACTCTTATTATACAATTGTAGGTACTCAGACAGACTAATAACTGTGTAAATGGAAATATAGAGCTACACTCGTACAAACTCTTCAAAGATTTATAAAGTAAAAATGCTGCCAAAATATTCGCTAAACGGATTTTTCCTTTGAAAGTCGAACAGAAAACCTACTTTCTACCCTACTTATTACATTAAACAGAACCCTCCGAGTGACAAATTCAATCCCTTTGAGCAACAGACCCACTAAACGACTATTATATAACCAAAGACTTCAAAATAGGTCCTTATCTAATATAGGTTACTGTGAAGGTATTGATGAGACAGGTACCTTCAAGCCGGCTTCCTTATCTGGCTTCGCACGAGTAACTTCAACTATATTAGCACCGCTATTCGTTAGATATGTTGAAATTGGTATTTGGCCGGATAGACGACGCACAATAGAGAAAAATTTGATGTAATTGACAAAATTTCATTTTATATGAGAGAGCACTTGAGTTACCCATAAGCTCGATGTCTTGTAGATAGATAACTGAGGTCTTTGCTGTATATAGTTTTAGGATATATATGCAACTGGCTCGGAGATAGGAGAAAAAAATAGTTGGATATAGATAAAAATTAAACAAGCAGATAGTATACTTAATTGTTTGAAAAAGAAATGAAAAAAGCGCCAACGAGTTTGTTGCCTTCTTTTCGAGATGGCTAATAAAAATAAAATAGTGAATCTAATATTAAATAATCGATTAGAGTCGTTTACTTTCATGAGTGCCTCTTTGAGGCCCATATAGATAAACAATTTGAATTTTGATGCCTAATGTCACTGAAATGTGTGCAGTGCCAACTAGAACTTAGAAATGGAATGATTTGCCCGGTTCCAGATGTAACATGCTTGCCTAGAAGATACCTATTCACTCGAGATTTGAAAACTCCCAGATTATACCGTTCGGGGAACAAAGACGCAGGCAATTAGTTCAACTCCTTCGCTGTACGGATGATAAACGTAAAAGCAAAACGCTTTGAGCGAACTGGAGGTATGTCGACCATAATTGGATGACGTTTGATAGTTTGCCTTGTTGTTAGATGGTAAAAAGGGCATGGGGGAA
The DNA here is from genome assembly GCA_948107665.1 of Lomographa bimaculata. NCBI lineage: Eukaryota > Metazoa > Arthropoda > Insecta > Lepidoptera > Geometridae > Lomographa > Lomographa bimaculata. The sequence goes on along the minus strand of OX403602.1, from coordinate 3,188,037 downwards.
TTAACTCAAGTAATTCCTGTGCACACTCTCCAAAATATAAGCGATCTGTATCTGTATCTTCATCGAACTATTTTACCTTTACAAATTTACTACATTATTATATAATTAATATTCCGAGTTAGCGAATATGGCATAAATCATCCGGCTATTTGTGTAACAGACTATCTCTAATACACACCTTATCTTCCAATATGATATTCGTATAAGACTGCGTAAACTCAAACTCATACCCTTGATATGTGTTTCTGATACATTTCATAATATTAAGGAAGCATGGGAAACTGAAGTAAAATACTGTACTGGAACTAAAATACTGATAAATTTTATTATAATAGCTATAGCCAGCATGAGTTGCGATGGCAAATAAATAAAAATAGCATTTTATCTTTTTCAAGTTTATGTTTGCCTAGTACCATATTATAAACTTATTGACTAAATTATTATCTCCTTAAGTTTATGTTTACTTAGAAGTTTACCAAATCCGAGTGACGTATTCTTGACCATGGATTTTTTATTTCTCAAAATATTTCGTAATTTTTAAATGTTATATTTATTCTATAAAAAAAAAATTCTTTTTTCTAATTATTTTTTTAATATAATCTTATGAAGTTATCTGAAATTTTCTAATAACTGCGCAATCTATACTTATAATAAAACTGTTCGAGGTCAAATTCTGTACAATGAAGATATTTTGAAAATGTTTAATGGAGGACAGTCTACTATCGAAACGGAAGCAAAATATGTATTTAAAAAAATTTTTGTCTGTCTGTCTGTCCTCCTGTATCTTGAAGCACTATCACGCCAAAACTACTGGGTGGATTATTATGAAATTCGGTGTGATTATAGTGTATTCTCCGAGGTATTACTTAGAATACTTTTTATTCTGAAGTTTTTATTAGTTTGGGTTTAACGGCTTTTTTCCCCAACTACAGTATATAACTTTGTAATTTCATGTAAATGTATGAAGTTACCAAATTTACTTTGCATTTGATGCAATCAATGCGATCATGTACATTGCAGATATTTCGAATATTTATTCTAACTTCGGTACGTACGTCATGGGTTTTGTACTTTTTAAATTGCATAAATAAACACCTACAGCCATATTTAGTGCAACTCTGTGCTCTATGTACAGCGTAGAATGGCAAAAGAGCCTACCGCATGCACATATTCTTTTATGGCTCCAAGAAAAAATTCGTCCGATAGCATAATTAGCGCTGAATTTCCAAACCCCAGTGATGATCCGTCCTTGCATGCCATCGTAAAGGCGCATATGGTGAATGGTCCATGCGGTACTCTTAATAATAACTCCCCCTGCATGCGAGATGGGCGTTGTACTAAGAGGTTCCCGAAAACACCAGTCCAGCAGACAGTGACTGGGGAGGATGGTTACCCATCCTACCGTCGCCGTTTGCCTTCGCAGCCAAGAAATCTTGGTGGATAACCGATGGATTGTGCCGTATTCTCCAGTCCTGACAAAAACATTTGAAGCACATATAAACGTGGAGATGTGTAACAGTGTGAACTCGATAAAATACATATGCAAATATGACAATAAAGGAAGCGACCAAGCGATAATTGCTGCAGACAGCACCAACAGCCGAGATTAAGTTAGTCGCTACCAATCGGGTCGATACATTAGCACTTCGGAAGCCGTTTGGCGGATTCTCAGCTTTCCAAAACATGAGCGCTACCCACCTGTTTCACATCTCGACATTCATTTGGAGCGCCAACACAGAATTTAGTTCAATGAAGATAGCGTCGAAGAGAGGCTACTAAATCCAAGACAAACAACTATGTTGGCCTTTTTTCGACTATGCCAAACCGATGATTTTGCAAATACACTATTATACGAAGAAGTGCCTGCCACGTATAAATACACGTATAATAAACAACAAGGCGAGTTCAATAGGCGTAGAAGAGGTGCAGCAGTGGAAGGTTTTCCCGGTGTTTAGAGAACACAATTTGGGTAGAGTATACACAGCGCACCCAAACAATACGGAGTTGTATTACTTGCGGTTACTTCTGCATGCTGTTCGTGGCCCGACGTCATTCAGTGGGCTACGAACAGTGAACGGCGTAGAACAACCTACCTATGTTGCCGCGTGCCGGGAACTACATTTGCTGGATGATGATCAGCACTGGGATGCTATACTAGCTGAGGATTGCATCAGCGACAGTCCACGACAATTGCGCCATCTGTTTTCCATGATGTTGGTGTTCTGTGGGCTTGCTGATGCCTTACAGCTTTGGCAGAAATACCAAAATGCGTTGGCAGAAGATTTCATTTGGAATGGTGCAAATCCCGGTACATCTCACAATGAATGCCTTAAGAAAATTCAAGATATGGTTTTCTCAATCGGTGGGAATAGCCTCACATGCTATGGTTTGCCAGAACCTGCACCTATTCCAGACCAAGTACAGCCTGCTAACCGGAAGTACCTTTCTGAGACCAACCATGACCCTGCAGAAATCGCGGCAACTATAAATAAGACATGGACTGCACCGACTAACTGTTGAGCAACAGGCAGTTTTTCATCAAGTATGCAACAGCGCCGTGAACAATACAGGAGATATGTTTTTCCAACCAAAATAATCTTGGCTCAGATACGCAGCCAAGGCAAAATTGCCTTAGCTGTGGCGTCATCTGGCATAGCTGCTACATTGTTGCCAGGAGGAAAAATAGCCCACGCCATATTCAAAATTCATATACAATTGGAGACTTCTGAAATACCGGAGTATGACATCTCACGCAATAGTGATAAAGCACAGGTTCAACGTGGGCGTTCTCTAATTGTATGGGATGAGTGTACAATGGCGCACCGCAAAGCAGTGGAGGCTGTAAACAGGACGGTACAGGACATAAGGCGAGACGACCGGCCCATGGGAGATATCACAACGTAGTTTTGTGGAGATTTCAGACAAACACTGCCTGTAGTCCCACGCGGCACAAGAGCTGATGAAGTTAATGCATGTTTGAAATCGCCAAGTCTCTGGCCACAAATATATCGGCTTCATCTTAGCACCAACACGAGAGCTCAAATCGGCGGCAACAATAATGCTCAAGAGTTTTCCGATTTGTTGCTTAGTATTGGAAATGATACGTTTCCAAAAGAAGAAGGAAAAGTTAGACTAACTTATGTCAGATGGTTCCTTCTTCTGAAGAACTAATCCCGGCGGTCTATGATGATATTGAACAAGTGATAAATCGTGAAAATTCTTGGCTTTGCGAGCGTGCCATACTCACGACTCGAAATGACCAGGCGGCAGCTTTGAATAATAAGATACTCAGTCGCGTCGCTGGTGAAGCCACCAACTACAATTCTATCAATAGGGTAGTAGAGCAAGATGAGGCTACTACTTACCCAATAGAATTTTTAAATTCGTTGTCGGCCCCTGGGCTGCCATCGCACTCAATAAGTTTGAAAGTTGGAGTGCCAATTATCCTGTTGCGTAATTTAAGTCCGCCCATATTATGCAATGGAACTCGACTGAAGGTAGTTAGGTTGCAACAAAACGTCAAAGAGGCAGACATTTTGGCTGGATGTGGTACTGGGGAACAAGTTTTCATTCCCAGGATACCGCTTATACCGAACAACTATCCTTTCCGTTTCAAGCGGGTCCAGTTCCCCGTGAGTTTATGCTTTGCAATGACAATAAATAAAGCGCAAGGCCAGACTTTGCGCACTGCGGGCGTGGACCTCACCTCCAGCTGTTTCAGCCACAGACAACTGTATGTGGCACTGTCGAGGACGAGTGAAGCAGAAAATATGTTTATGTACTGTCCCGACGGAGTCACTCATAATATAGTGTACAGAGAAGCTTTGTAAATGAAGGTGTCATCGCCGTGACACAAATACAAATACAAAATTTATTTATTTAACAAACAAGATAAATACAATTATATAGAATTGCCCACGAACCCCGCACTAGGACAAGCCTGTACCGCGGGTGACACACACCTTCATTTACAAAGGCAACATAACGGACATAAACTCCAATTAGTGTTAAGTGGATTCAAGTAAATCACCCTGATGGTAAGCATCGCTTACCATCAGGGTGATTTACTTTACGGTTGAAATAGTGAAAAACCAACAAGGTTATCCGAAGGTATAAACCGTTTTAAAAGGAGTTCAATAAGTCAGAACACGCGTGCAACGCCGCGGGTACAGCTAGTTTTCTTATATTTTTTTAATATTATACTACATGGTATTACAAAACTTAAAAACAAAATTTAAATCAGCAAAGTCTTTCTCAAGTTATGGTGCGACCAAGAATGGAAAATAGAGTTTATATATTATATATATATAGTATGAAAGGAGATATGCATGACGGTTACCTAATATCAAGTATCATATGCCTGTATATAACATCTTCCACCAAAAGATTTCAGTAATAACTTCTTGCAAGACTCTGAACTTCGTTCGTCTTCCATTGACTTACTTAACTTACTATCTATTTTGCCCAATTTCACGGACAAGTTTGCCTTTGCTACTGAAACTCTGGAACCTTTCCTGTTTGCCCAGTAGTATTGCGGCAAAGCGTTCCATCCATCCCCAGGCGGAATCACAATATATTGCTACTACTGCTACAGTTACTGCAGTTTAACCTTTATATTACCTTTATTTATTTTATAAAAAATATTAATATTAATTTAAATGTAATATAATAGGATAGTCAAATTCTATACAATGTGTAACAGAAAGGTGTAGTAACACTCAAGCCATGTCTAGTCTACACGTATGAAGTCTAACAGAAACTTCTAAATTTGCGGCAGCAGCATTAATATTGAGTTCTGACGAATTAAAGTTACCAAACAAAATTATGTTATTTGCAACCCTATTTCATCAGCTACCGTTCTACACCACAAAGTCTTTAGACGTAAACGTCTGACAGTGGTGGCCATAACAAAGTTCAAGGTCACGTGCCACAGATGTAACCGATGGGTTGTCAAAAATATTTGAAAAATATGATTTTCAATTATTTTATGAAAAAAAATTAAAAATATATTTTTATTTTTTTTCATATCTCTGAATTTGCTAGCAGACGATTCCTGGCACGATACACATAACACCACCAAGTATTACTACACCTTTTTGTTACAGGTTGTATAATGAATGCACTGCTAACAAATATATTGGGGAATTGTAATTTTTTAACTTTCGCGATTCGAACACATAGTTTAGGTATTATCTCGGGACTAAATCGCACTAAAAAACAAATTTTATTTACCTCGACGTTTCGGCCAAGTTGCATTGGCCATGGTCTCGAGAAGACTTGGCCGAGACGTCGAGGTAAATAAAAATAGTTTTTTAGCGCGATTAAGTCCCGAGATATTTATTACCTAAACTATATTGGGGAATATCTGGACCATGGGCCAGCTCACGCTTTTTCAAGAAACACGGTTTCAGTAAAAATTGTAATAACTAATAAAGTTCAAATAAATTATTGACTGATTGATTAATTGATATATTCTTGAGAGCCAGCTACATTCTGTAAATGTTTGTTAGGTGTTTACACCCTCGAATACATCATCAATTACGAACATGACTGTGACACAGTGATCAACTGCGTGCCTATCATAGATAAAACTTGTAGGGAAGAAAAGTAGCGCCTCATTTGTTTGATGTTAAACGACACTCCTATACCTTTGACGTCTGGTTCTGGTTGTGATTGTGTGTGTGATGTGAATGTTTCCGGCACCCAGGACACAAGTCATCGAACTTAGTGTGGGGCTGTGAGTGTGAAAGCGTTTATGTAATGTTATGACTGCAGTGTCACAAGGAACATTGAACAAATTATCTTTGAGACTTAAGCTCAATAGCCTGATATATCTACCACCTTAGCTCTTTAATACACAAGTCAATTAGAAGATATAATAATCCTGTGATTTTTTTAATAGTTGATTTTGTCACATCAATTGTTTTATTGAATTTCACCTCATATGGAATTCGTACCCTGGGGTGCGTTATCTTAATTATGGCAGGCACAGCCGCGGTCTTCAAAGATGTATATGAGAGAAGGCCGCTTGGAAATCTTATTAGGCGTTTCGCTTTTCTGTTTTCTCATGGGATGTCTGCATTTTACCGGGACTCATATTCATATTACTTATTCAGCCATGGGATTACGTTTGGATGTTACGAGAGTTATGAAATGAGAGAGAATATTTTTAAAATATACGTGAGCGTAGAGGCTAAGTAGAGATAAGAATGTACAATATTATACTCTCTCTTTCTCTATCCACTTAGGCCGAAAGCACCGGAAGCTCGTTGTAAAAAATGTCTGTGACAAAATTTCTAACACGAGCCTGACAATTCTCTACACACTATTAGAAACTTCGTTCCGGCGATTCTACACCGTTTATTACGTTTATTATATATACAACAGAACTGCTATCGCGGTCTCTAGCATTGCTCTACCGTTTTGATGTATTCGATGTATTGTGATGTATTAAAAAGGCTAAGGCAATTTATAGCTGCGACTATAACACTAGTAGACAATGACTACACATAGCTCCCAATTTTTCCATCTCAAAAATGTTCGATAACAGTCTTGTCAACTTTTACTATATTATTATCCTCTGTGGTTCACACTAAATGAAAAAAGAATGAAAAAGGCATGGTCCAGTCTTAGTCAAGTCATGGCCTAGTTAAGTGGTAGGGACTTTACTAGAGTCATGGCCTAGTTAAGTGGTAGGGACTTTACTAGAATCATGGCCTAGTTAAGTGGTAGGGACTTACTGTGAATGTGAATGCGTTTGTTTGTTTGTTTTGTTTAGAACTTATAATACTATTGTTATAAGTTTTATACTATTGTTAATTATATTATAATACTAGCCATGCCCCGCGGCTTCGCTTAAGTTGATCAAGATAAAAAGTAGACCATGTGTTATTCTAGGCATAAGCTATGTACATTCCAAATATCATCCGTTCAGCCGTTACAGCATGAAGGGAACAAACATACTTACACAGAAACTTTCGGATTTATAATATTAACGTGACTATTGGAGTTTTGGAACGAAAGCGAAAATCGTGGATATCGAATTTATTTGATTTGCGTTTACGAATAATTATTGATGAAGGATTTTTTTTTGCAAACATTTTGTCGTTTTTGCTCACTGCACCGGCAGAAACTAGTGTAGACACTTTGCTGAAGTTGCAAAAACGTAATCAGCTAGTTTGTTTGCGTACGCAAATTCGGATGTGTTACATTTTTAATGTTAAAACTATCGTGAGTATTACACATTATGTTTCAATGTTTTATTCGGCTTAAAACACGAACATTTCGACTTACTTTGTAGTCAACTAGTTTCGGACAAATTAGTTGTCCTTCATCAGGATGAGTCAGACGCGCGATACGCAGAGGCGAGCGCACGCCTCTGCGTATCGCGCGTCTGACTCAAATTCGAAAACGAACGAACTGTGACCTTCATTGAAAGCTTGTTTGATAATCGTAGTAAATAACACTGATTTCCTTTCGAAAATCTCATCAGCATCCACTTAGTTTTATCCCATTAGGATCCTGGATACCGGATTTCATACCCGTATAACATATTCAGCCATGGGGAATACATGGAACGTTTGGCCGTTACGAAAATCATTTCGAAATGGGAGCGAACGAGGTATTTAAATATGTAACATTGTAAATGTACTTGCATACTTAATTTATCTCAACGAGGGACCTCGTTGTAAATTTTTCTTCAAGTCTAGAACCAATGGCCATTTTTGGGACAAACATGCTACATTTTCGGCCGCATCATCGCTTTCCATCAGGTGCGATGTAAGTGGTCAAATACTAACTTACGAGTATAATTCATAAACAGTATTTATACTGACTATATTAACTCGGTTACTGCATATTATTATGCAATTTTTTACTATAATTAATCACAGAAAAAATAATAAATTGACAGTTTTTTTTTATGCTAAATAGGCAAGCATTTAACCACGATCTCACCTAATGGAAAGTGACGATGCGGCCGAAGATGTGTGACATGCTTGTTATTACACCATTTCTTCTCATCCATGTCGGATGCCTACAGACGGCATGTAAAATCCTGACACTAGAACTGCCCTCTAGTCAATACTATAAGCATTAAGGAAGTATTTTTTCAGGAAATTGGGTATTTTTACCGACTTCACAAAAAAGGTGGAGGTACTCAATTGTACTGTTTTTTTATGTGTGTTACTTCATAACTTCTTTCCACGTAAACCGATGTCGATGTTTTTTTTGTTTGAAAGCTGGTGATTTCCGGTTGATCCCATTTTAATTTGATCAAGATCTGATTTGTACTTTTTGAGTTATCGTCAATAATGCGTGTTTAATACATTTTATCTGATCAAGGTCCCGAAGATAAAGCGGTGAAGTCGGTTTTTATATGCTTTTCTTGCGTTTAAATTATTGAAGCATACTCAAAGAACTCCCTACTTACTGGTTACAACTAGTTGAACCGCAATGCTATGCGGTACGGGTACGACCAATCATTTGTAGAGCTAGGTGTAGCATAGACTAATCAGAAGCATCTTTATTATCTCGTCTCCTGGCTCCGTCTCGTCTACTAGTAGCTGGTTTTTTAATCTTTACTATCATATATAGAACTGGACAGGGATACTTGCAAGATTATGGAGGACCTTTGCCCAGCAGTGGGACACAATAGGTTAAAAAAACATTATCACCATCGTTGCTATGAATTCATGATGTAAATTATGTTGAGCATAAAAATAAGTTCGCTCAAAGCGTTTCGCTTCTACGTTCATCATCCGTACAGCGAACGAGTGGAACTCATTGCCTTTGTTTCCCGAACAGTATAATCTGGGAGTCTATAAGTCTCGAGTGAATAGGTAGGTATTTTCTAGGCAAGTATGTCCCATCTTGGCCGCATCATAACTTTCCATCAGGTGAGATAGTGGTCAAATGCTTTGCTATTAGGTATGTAAAAAAAAAAAAAATTCTTCATAAAAGACCTAATAATTCTAATACGTTTTAATACTTTCATATTTTGTTGGTTTATAACTAAGAAGAGATAAATTTTAACTCTTTTTTCATATTATATCAACCATCATATTATGCGGACGTACTGTATTCAAAAACAGAAATAACATTTGTATGGTTAAATTAAATAATTCAATGAAAAGGTTTCGTCCCCGAAATATCACGTTTCAATGAGATTTACATCTCTCTTACTTAACCGCATTATATTCTGATTGAAATGGGGTTGTTTTCGTTTACATTTTATCATTTCGTTTTTGTAAACAGCTTCTCAAAGTATCAGGTGAAAATAATCATGAAATAGAAAACAATATAGCTTCTGTTATTGGACGAATAGCAATATCACACTAACCACATCAAAATCAAAATCGTTTATTCACATGGGCCCCAAAGAGGCACTCATGAAAGTTAATAATTCTACTGCCAGATTCGCAAAATTACAAGAAACTCAATTAAGAAACTCTGCGGCGCATTTTTTTCATAAAATTTTTTAAATTGTTCCTTAAAACTAATAAATAAAATAATTACATTAACCTAGGTAGATATATTATGTAGTCGCTAACAAAAACATAAAAAAATATTATGTAGTTGCTAACTGATTATGTAGTCGCTAGAAAGCGCTTGTGCAGTTTGCCTCCATGCATCCTTGTCGAGTCGATCGTTCATCACATAATATTATTATGAAAGAGAAAGTTTGTGAGTGTGTTTGTATGTTTGTTAATACTTCACGCTCAAACGGCTGAAAATTTTTTGATGAAATTTGGTGTGGAGGTAGCTGACACCATGGATATTACATATAGGCTATTTTTATCCCTGAACTTACGCGGGTAAAACCGCGGGGCGCAGTTAGTTTACATTTTAGCTAGTATGTATTATTGTTAATCCGAAAATTCGTGTGTTAAAGTGTAAGTATGTCTGTTTTCTTTTCACGCTGTAACGGTTGTGCGGATTTGTATGAAATATGAAATATACTTAGCTTATACCTAGGATTACAGGTAGGTTACTTTTAGCTTGATAAATGCGGGAGAAGCCGCTGGGTACGTCTAGTACACTAATAATTTACTGATCGATTTTAACAATGGTAAGCCTATCCTGCGTATCACCCACATTATCACATACCGACAGGTAATTAATAATGTTGTCTAGTTTATACTTGTATAGCATATAATCAGCTTAAAGCGTTTCGTTTCTACGTTTATCATCCGTGCAGCGAAGAAGTTGAACTAATTATTTGCGTCTATGTTTCCTGAAGGTTTATAGTCTGAGAGTTTTCAAATCAAATAAATAAGCATTGGCCGCTTCATGACTGTCATCAGGTGAGGTTGTGGTCAAATGCATGAAGTTACACAGATACATACGATAGAAGTGGAACTTTAATATCATAGTGACACATTTTAACTATTATTCATCACAGTGTTTACATCCACCACTTTTTTTCACACAAAACCGTTGCGGATAAGAATTTCAAAGCTCTTCCATAAGAAGTATCACTTCAAAAAATAACTTGTCGTGCATACAAAAGATCATCGCATTTGGCTCTTTTTTATGCTAAATAGTCAAGCATTTGACCGCTATCTCACGTAATAGCAAGTGACGATGCGACCGAAGATGTGACATGCTTGCCTAGAAGATACCTATTCACTCTTGACTTGAAGACTCCCAAATTATACCCCTCGGGGAACAATGACGCAGGCAATGAATTCCACTCCTTCGCTGTACGGATGATGAACGTAGAAGCAAAACGCTTCGAATGAACTGGAGGTATGTCAACCATAAATGGATGAAGTTTGACAGTTTGTTTGATTTTAAGATGGTCAAACGGGCATTGTGGAATTAACTCATGTAATTCCTGCGCACACTCCAAAATGCAAACGATAGAATACCGATAGACTTGCGACCATACGTCTGTGACCCAGGCTCTGCATGCTGGACTCATATAGCTTATTATCGCCAATGAGTCTTTTTGCTCGTCGGTCAATAGACTCAAGACCTTTAAGCTGGTACTTAGCGGATTCATCCCAGAGATGGCTACAGTACGATCGGACTTGCGCTTGATATAATTCCAAAAATTGTAACTGATTTACCACTGGGAAAGTTCAAATCTGTAATAAAACGGACATTAATTAAGAAAGCTTACTATAAAACGATCGACTATATTATTAACAAGGATGCATAGAGGCAAACTGCACAAGCGCTTTCTAGCGACCACATGATATACCTAGATTAATATAATTATGTATTAGTGTTAAGGAACGATTAAAAAAAGGAATGAAAAAAAAATGCGCCGCCGAGTTTCTTGCCAGTTTTTTCTCGAGATGGCTGTAATTTTGCGAATCTGGCAATAGAATCATTAGATTTCATGAGTGCCTCTTTGGGGCCCATGTGAATAAACGATTTTAATTATTCAATTTTATTATATGGTTTTTATGCTCTGCGCATTCTTAAGCGGCAGCCTCCTTATGAGGCCTCATTTCAGCACGATAAGTTATATCAAGATAAGATTGAAGTTAAGAAGATAGATAGATAGATAAACTCTTTATTGAACACCATATTTGCGACAAAACATAATAAAAAATAATTACATACAAAATAAGTGTAACAATAGGCGGTCTTATCGCTAAAAGCGATCTCTTCCAGACAACCTTTGGATGGAGAGAAAATAATTACATACAAAATATGTGTAACAATAGGCGGTAGAAGATGTGTAGTCTAAAGTTTTAATGATATTGTACCGATCGTGTAGGTATCTGTATTTCATCAAAATAATCTCTTCCACACTCGTACAATTCCTCATTTAATTTAAACCATTGTAATGATCGGTATCAACCACTATCGGAATTTATTACTTTACGGTTTCACGTAAACAGTACGTGAAATACGGACACGTAAAATTGAATCTGAATCCGGGTTCATTACAGAATTACGGACAACCCGATATTCAATTCTGTTAAAACGGCACCGATAATCACTGCACATGTTAAATTGTTGTCTCTGGGTAGATATATTCATATATTATAGTCTACATTCGAGAGTTTCTGCGTATTTTTTAATTGTTTTGTCAAGGAACTTGTTGAGTACGTCATTTTGGATGTATCAGTTTTTTTATAAGTATACATAATGATAGGAGAAATGAACAAGGGAATTAATGGGATAGGGCGTGACGGCTCATATTGAACCTATAATTATTAGTATCTTCTGATTTACTATTATCTGCTAATACAGATATTTTTCATTCAGAAGCCTCGCCGAAACACGAACCAGCGGTCATTTCTCCACCAGTGGGGATCTGAGTGCAGTTCGCTCAAAGCGTTTCGCTTCTACGTTTATCATCCGTATAGCGAAGGAGTGGAACTCATTGCCTTCGTCTTTGTTCCCCGAACAGTAAAATCTGGGAGTCTTCAAGTCAAGAGTGAAAAGATACTTTCTAGGCAAGCGTGCTGCATCTTCGGCCACATCATCGCTTTCCATCAGGTGAGATTGTGGTCAAACGCTTGCCTATTGTACATAAAAAAAGGGCGAGTAATCGTTCGCCGCACTCGCTCACTCGCTTGATAGCTTGGGCTATAGTAGTTCCTATAGTTGTCTCGTTGGCGAGACTATAGGAACTACACACTAGTTTCTCGCTAGCCAACTTGTATCTAGTTTCTAGCTCTAATCGTATCTCGCTCATCGCCGGCGGTGAGACAAGTACCTAAAACCGGAAACCGAACCGACGCTTAGAAGGCGAACGCGTACCCAACTAAGCCAATGGGCTGTTACTACATTGTTAATACATACAATTATATACATAAACATGAAAATGTTACAAAAACGCGCGTTTAATCCACCAACAACAATTGTGTAAAGACCCTTACTGAAACCAAAATAATCGATAGCGTTTTCCAATCCAGTAAACGTTTGCCTCAATAATTCAAGTATCAACAAATTTCCATAATTTCAACCTCTAAATAAAAAATGTGGAACCGTACCGTATTTACGGTAAATCATGCACCATTATTTTACAGATAAATGGAAATAATGGTTTCCGCTCCGCCTCAGATAAGCCAGCTTACGATTCCAAAGTGATAAATTCTCCAAACGGATTCTTTCTGAATATTATTTGATAATTTTATCAAGCTCGCATTGATTGTAGAAGCCTTACGTGACCTTTTTTATTCAAACGTTTGATCACTATCTCATCACTGTTTCAATACCGCTTGAAACATGTAAAAATGTCAACTGACGACTAGTTTCGGACAAAGTAGTTGTCCTACCTTTGTCCGAAACTAGACTACAACAAAATAAGTAGACATTTTCACGTGTTTGAAACTTGTATACATTGAAACATTATGTATCAAAGACAATTAGTGTCTAAACCATATATGAGAATAACTTCATATTCATACAGATACAAAAAACAAAGTCCGGTTGTTACAACATTTATATTTTATTTATTTATATTGTATGACCAACAAGACAAACCCCTAAAGCCCATTTCCCTTCATACAAAAGCAGGATTATCCAAATCGGCCAACGTAGCTCAGAGATGTATGAAAATGTTTCCAAAAACGGATAAATGCATTTTTTTATAACTATTACTAACTTTTCCTTTTTTGATTCGTTAAAAATAATCAAAAAAAAATGCAAGGTGAGATTCTGTCTGTATCTGATCCATCTACATCATTAAAGTTGGTTTCACACAAAACTTACTATATAAGCGGACTTCTCTTGCAAAATAGAAGCCAAAAAGGAAGTCCTTACCAAAATTTAATAAATTTATATTGATTTAAAATAGCACATAAAATCCCACACTCCAACCTTACCACTCGAGAAAACCACCTGAAGCCCTACACATAGACGGGCAACAAACACAACTTTCCGCACAAAACGGGAAAATATAGTTTCATTTGCAACAGAAATAAATCCGCAGCGACTTTTAATCAAAGCGAGTTTATCCGGGCCGTTTTTATTGCACAACCCGAGTGTCCATTACTAGAGGTCAAAACCGACGCTGGCAACGGAAAGGGAACACTGGTTACGGGAGGGAACACTGGTAACGGGTGGGAACGCTGGAGTATGAAGAGGTGTGTTGAATTAAAGGGGACTGGAAGAGACTTCCAGATTAATTATTAACCAATCGTTTTGTAGCCGCTGAACTTTGTCTTTCACAGTGCAGGTGTCCGGTTCACTTTCCGTCAAAGGCAAAATTCGAATCTGCTTTTAAGTATAATGTCCGTCCCTCTGTCAGAGGCATCTAGCGTCTAAGCCATATAAGCGAATGACTTCAAATTCTCATATAATATGTTAAACTACGACCCAAAGCCAGAAATTACATTTTAATTTATGTAAATGATAAATGAAAATATTAAGGGGCTCTCATACATGTAAGTGGGAAGCAAAATATTTTTTTATTTTTATCTTCCCTTGTATCTTTGAAAAGGGCATGACAAGTAAAGTACGAAACCGGTTTGAATATAACGATTTGATAGGCGACCAGCCAAGTCCCTGTTTTTAGACCTATTTCCCGGGGTTTATCTCAAAAACGGCTTCAATCAATTATTATATAGAAAAAAAGTTTTAAGCAAGTAACCTCAAAAGTTTTTCTCTATGAGGCAAAATTTATGCGCGAGATCTCAGTTCGGCGCGAACGACTAGTAAATTTATTTTTGTGCCTATGTTTGATAGGTATGAGAATAGGTCGTAAAGTATTTTTCACCCTCCTATCCTCCGCCCTTATCTTTTAATCGTAATTTTAGTATTTTTGTATGAACAATAATACAAAAAGTTTTTAGTATGGTATTGAAGTTTTAGGCGACCATAAACGTGAAAGAGGTTAAACACTTTTTCTAAACTGCATTGCAACGCATGCCGGGTACAGCTAGCATTGTATAATAATACATATTTCAGGCCGGTTCCACACAACATAGATCTTTGTAGCAAAACGCGCTTGTATTTTTCCCTTGCAAATCCACGCTTGCAACAGTCATAAGTTACTCTTATCTAACGGCATTGCCGGCTGGCACTGCAAGTTAGCGCTAGCAGGTGTAGATGCGATTTTGTAAATTATTGCTTTTTGCACCATTTTTGTGTGTATTTGAGCAATCACAAACCTTTTATGTCGATACTATTTTGTTATATTTTTTATGTTTGTCCGGTTAGCCAGAAATAGAAATCCTGTTTCCAAGAATGCACATGTTTCCAACAATGAATTGTGATCCCGGAGCTATCCTAGACATCCATTTCCTCTCTTGTTTTATTTTTCTTTCTCATAATCTTCATTTTGATTCAAATCACAGACTAAAAATAGTAAAACACTAGCTAATTATATATAAAAATATATTTTCCAATAAAAATATATTTTTTGCCTTTGCAAGCGGTTGTAGAATAAACACTTCTTTTAAAGTTTACCCTAACTTTAATAGGTAATATTCTGCGAGACGTCCACCTTCTAAGCAGCGGTTATCGGGTTCGATTTCCTCTAGGAACACAGGTTTTCTCCTTCAGGGAAATCTGTTTTTCTGGTTTTGGGTGGTATTAGTGTGTGTGATGTGAATGTTTCCGGCACAATATCGAAGTTAGTGTGGAGCTGTGAGTGTTAAAGCGTTTATGTCTAAAAATAATTATTAATAATAATATATTAAGCGGACCGTACTTTAAGTTTTGAATTTGTGTTATCTATATAAAAACATAACATAACCATAAACGCTTTCACACTAAGTTCGATGACTTATATAGATATTTACTTATGGATATAGATTCAAATTTAAACAGGAAGAGCCCAGACCGTTAAAATAAATCACCTAACATCCGTGAATTAACTCGAGATCTCTATTAATTAAGATATATCGTTCTACCGTGGAAGTTCCCCAACGTTATTAGTTTAAAGTTCACAGTGCAAGCTTTGCAAGTTCTCGTAGGTTTTGGTATGAGACATAGTTTCGTCCGAGGTCGAAATGTGACTTTGATTGAATCTTGATTGGTTATTTAGTTTGCTATGTGGTAAGGCTATAGGAAATTGATTAAGTTTGGAAAATTCCAAACTAAATCGCAGTCAACTGACTGAATGCGGAATTTAACTGAGTGTCGAATTTGACTTAGTATCGATTTTAACTAAGTTTGGATTTTGACTAAGTGTAGAATTTGGCTTAGTGTCGAATTTAACTGAGTTTGGAAATGGACTGAATGTAAAATTTGACTGAGTGGGGTATTTGACTGAGTGGGAAATTTTGCCGAGTGTGGAATTAAGAATAAGAACATAATTTATTTCGTCAAACTTATACTTATTTCATACAATGATATAATGTTATTGTAAGAAATGAATGTAAGTTTTATGAGGAATAAGAACAGTGTAATTCGATTGAGTCTGGAATTTGACTGAGAGTGTTATTTGACGGAGTGTGGAATCTGAGTGAGAGTGTAAAATGACTGAGATTGGAATTTGACTGAGAGTTTAATTTGGCGTAGTGGGGAATTTGATTAAGAGTGTAATTTGACGGAGTGTGGAATCTAAGTGAGAGTATAAAATGACTGAGATTGGAATTTGATTGAGAGTTTAATTTGGCGGAGTGGGGAATTTGACTAATAGTGTAATTTGACGGAGTGTGGAATCTGAGTGAGAGTGTAAAATGACTGAGATTGGAATTTGGCTGAGTGTTGAATTTGACTGAGAGTTTAATTTGGCGGAGTGGGGAAGTTGACTAAGATTGTAATTTGATGGAGTGTGGAATCTGAGTGAGAGTATAAAATGAATGAGATTGGAATTTGACTGAGTGTGGAATTTTACCGAGTGTGAAATTTGACTGAGAGTCTAATTTGGCGGAGTGTGGAATTTGACTGAGAGTGTAATTTGACTGAGTTTGGATTTTAACTGAGTTTTGAATTTGAGTAATAACCAATTGTAGCGATAAAAGACTAGTTGTACTTGTAATTAAACGCCATTATTATTTACTATAATACTTACCATAGTTTTGAAGTGCTAATAGTGCCGTAGTACTTCAGACCGCTAGGTTGCGGTTTCGAATTCTACGACGAGATCGATTTTACAATGGGATCACTGCTAGTTCTAAAATATTTTAACTGGTTAAAGTAATCCATTGCCAGTCTATCAGATAAAAAAATCTATTCCTCATTTATTTAGACGATGTCGCGTGACAATGGGTAGTATAGAGAGACGTTAATAGAAACGCAAACTACGTCAGCGGTTGCGGAGCTTCAGGCGAAGTTTAATGCTAACTGCAAGCAGCTAATTTTGACGTTAAGGAGTTGGTTACATAATTTAGGTATTCAGTACAGTGTAATGTTTATTCTATGAACTGCTATTATAATGCGTCAAAATTGTTGTAAGCGTGTATAGAAATTTGTAGCTATAATCTGTAAGCTGTACTTTTGTTTTATATCGTTTGCTGTGCTAGGCAGAGATGATGAATAAATAATTTGGTCAAGCAAAGCTTAAAAAACCGACTTCATCGATTTATCTTTGGAACCAATAAAATCAAAGATCAATCAATATCAAGTGTTATTGAATTCGCAAATATCATTTAAATTTAATTTACACACAATGTGAATCAATCTATTTCTAGCGTCTTAGCATCCTCGACCACATCATCATTTATCATCAGGTGCGATAGTAGTCAAACGCTAGCCTATCAGTGATAACAAAACAAAAAGTGGTATTAAAATACGGCGTAACACGCTTTTATTCGATATTTTTAGATATCATTGAAGAACTAGACAAACAAGTCTCTCGCCTGATGGTAAGCGTCACGCTTGTCCATTACAGTTCCGTGCCACTCAGAGTTTTGAATTTATATAATTCGAACTGCTTGTCATCCTGAGATATATAAGATGTTAAATCTTTTTAAGCTTTGTAATTTCAATTTTTTTTTTTTTATTTGTGACAGGCTAGTGTTTGACCACTATCTCACCTGATGGTAAGTGACGATGTGATCGAAGCTGGTAAAAACACTAGACCTGGAATACGCAGGCTTTCAAGGATAACTGCCGGAACACCGTATTTGGCTTGGCGGCAGACTTTCAACTTGATGGTGGTAAGCTACTTTGGTAGCAAGCCAGGCGAACAACTCACAAAATGCTCTACCACCTCTCAAATGTCACCTGATTAGCACCACCCGGGGACCACGTGTAGTCAGACTTAAGGGGTATCCTCCTACGGACGTGGGTGACTCAGCCCCAAATGGAATCAATCAATCAATGGAATGGTTGCCCTGCAATCCGAAATACAGTAATATTTGCACACTACTGCTTGGCGGTTGAATGTCTGGCAATGGTTTGGTACCGTACAGGTGGACTTTGCAAAAGATTCAAAATATTTATTTCACTATAACATTATCAATGAATTAGATTTTTTATTACAGAAAGCTTAGCGTTACGTAATAACTGATAACGAATTGATCTGTTTATTATAGTTATTAAGCTTAAATATTTATAGCTTTGAACATACCGAAGACTACAACCCCTACTCAAAGGTTGCCTATAGTTACACAGATTTAATTAAAGGATTTATTTAATTATTATAAATACTACCACTAATACAGCTACATCGCTGGCGGTTCGGAATTTTGCTGAATTGGAGTACATATAGGGGAGAGGCGTACAAAATGACATAGTAGTTATTACATCGGTTATACAATCTTTATTTATTGGAAATTTTGAACTCTTTATGTAACTACATATTGTTTGATTTATTACCTACCGAATTATCAGAGACACCATTCAATTTAAACATAAACATAAAAATTATTAAACATTCATAAAATCTTTAATAAAAACCGTTTTGTCCGCCCTAGGCGGGTAAAATGACACACGTGGTGTGGACAAAATGGCATACCATATTTGTACTGAAAATCAGTCCAATACTTGCAGAGTTCACATGAAAAGCTTCAGTGAAAGCTTGTGAGGAAGAGAAATAATTTTCACTGTTGGAATTAATTTCCAAAGCTTTTGAAACATTTTTAGCTTTTTCTTTGAAACAGATGGATTTAATATATTTCTTTTGGCACTGGATATAGCACGCTGACTAGAAAATTGTTATATATTAACCTATGTGATGTGGGAGTCGCAGGTATTGCAGCAGCTATGTCAACAGATCGGGCTGTTGAGAGTGGACCTGGATTGTCTACGGCTGATATACTCTCAACCATCAGTGATGTTGAACTGCTTTCTTCCGCCTGAGATGGACCTGTTGAGGATATGATTAGGCACTAAAGCACAAAAGTCCTAAGGTTCAAGAGCATTTCGACAACAGATTGAAAGCATACAAAACAAACTACAATAAGCTGTCCACCGCTGTTTCATAATAAGTGGTTATTTTATCGTTCCATTTTTACCCGACTGCCAAGGAAGGATTATGTTTGTTTACTACCTCGTAACTTCAAAACGGCTGGATGGATTTCGACATATTTCGTTAGATTCGTCTCAAAAACTCAAGTGTCCTTAGATATGTTTTTGTAAGAAAAACAAAATGGTGGATTTTTGACGAAAATTAGTAATTTTCGTTTTTCATTTTCCTAGCTACCTGTTGCTTTTGTTTTTGCAACAATTTACTTTACAGATTGTTTTTTATTTAATACTAGGGGTGTTAACCAAAATTTTTTTTTCATTTTTCATTTCCTCTTTTTTTTTACTATATAGTACAGTCAGCGTAATTTATACCGCCCCTTGAACACTGCTTGTGAGGTTCTTGCAAACCACTTTAATAAGCAGTCTTCAACTGGCTTACAGCTTATTTTTATTTTTATTCACATCTATCTTAACTCTATTTTCATATATTGCAATTTATTACAGCTCATACATACTTCGGGTTTTTTGAATTCTTAGTACATTGACTTGCCTATGTTTATATTTTTATACTTGAGTAAGAGACTGATAAATTATTTGCCTGAAGGCCTGAATTGTGGGAAAGGAACTGCCCGTTGGCTTAGTTGGGTGCAGGGCCGTCTTCTAAGCAATGAGTATCGAGTTCGATTCTCAGTGAACATAAGTTTTCTCTACAAGCGAAATTTGTGTTTCTGTTATTAGGTGTGATTGTGCTATGAACTGAAATGTAAATGTTTCCGGCATCCAGCACAAATCACTGTACACAGTATGGGGCTGTCAGTGTGTGCGTTATTTTAAATTAAATATAAGTAAACTTTTGACCACCATCTCATCTGATGGTGACATCAGCTCTTATTTAATTTAGGTAACCGACCATGTGGGATACGGACGATTTGGACTACCGATAATTACGGAAGCACATCTGCCATCGTCCAAAATATTGTTGACAAGGATTTCTAGTACGAGGAAAATAAAATCGAAACATATTCATGAACATGTTACACAAAACAGAGTTTTTTTCTCGACGTAGTTGACGAGCCCTATTTTCATCATCATAGAGTGTGCGCTGTTAGATCGCATCAACAACAGTCATCAGGTCAGGAGTATTAGGCGTTTTGTATTTTATTACCATATAATGTTTCAAACTCACAAAAACTTGAATAATTAAAATTTCATAAATGCTCCAAATATCAAATAGTTCAAAATATTTGGGTAAGTCTATAGAAAACTTAAATAATATATGAACTCTTCTCGCGCAGTTATTAAATACCTACTAAACTTACTCGACGATAAAAATGTCTATGTTTTTTTCCAATTAAAAAATCTTGATGGAGCTACTCCAACAGTTTTTAAATTTAATTAACAGCGTACACTTTGCAGCTTACATTTTGAAATTAGTCTTTTAAAAATCTGTGGCGTTTGCTGAGCACTTTGTTCCTGTTTAAACTATTTTTTTAAAAGAAAAAGAATCAATTCGTGTGTTTTCGTGCTTTTTAAAGTATCTATGTATGCATTTTTAACTAATCCAGTTTGAAGTCAATGAAAAATAAACAGTTATACTTTTTAAACTAG
The DNA here is from genome assembly GCA_948107665.1 of Lomographa bimaculata. Lineage (NCBI taxonomy): Eukaryota > Metazoa > Arthropoda > Insecta > Lepidoptera > Geometridae > Lomographa > Lomographa bimaculata. The sequence continues at coordinate 3,167,163 of OX403602.1, read as the reverse complement.
TTGCTACCCGTGGCCTCGCCCGTATTTATTAAAAAACATTTATTTATCGGATTGAGTCGTGCATCTAAACCATTCTTGAATCCACCTGAACACGCAAAAAAATCATTAAAATCAATCAATTCGTTTAGGAAGAGTTCAGTGACATAATCACGTACTGAAGAATCATATATATACCTATATAAAGAAAAAATAAAAAAATTGATCGAGCGAAGCGAGATCTCTAAGTTGACTCGTTCAGCACTTTGTCTATCCGTCCGTCTGTCAGAATCATATAAGAAAATTACTTCAAATTCTCATAGTATCTGTAAACCTACCGCCCAAAGCCAGAAATAACATTTAAAATTATATAAATTAAAATATTAAGAGGGCTCCTATATATATAAGTGGGAAACATTTTTTTTTATCTGCTCTTGTGAGGTATTTTTGAAAAGGGCTTGACAAGTAGAGTACGAAACCGGTTTCAAAAAAAATCTATGTTGGAAATTAAAGATTTGGTAGGCCACCAAAGTCACGGTTTTTGAACTATTTTGTCCCGGGGGTCCTATCTCAAAAACGGTTTCACACTGAACGCTGAAACTTATATATAATATCTGTTATATCCTGTACTTGAACAACAAATACATTTATTATATAGAAAAAAGTTCCTCAAAAGATTTTCACTATGAGGCTAAATGTAGGCGCCAGATCTCAGTTTGGCGCGAACGACTAGTTATTTAAAATGAAAAGATTCTTTGAATTAAACATACTCAAAAAATGTATACCAACATGTTATTTACAACACGTGGTGAAGCGTCTTTGCCTTTTATAATATGAATAATAAATGTAAATTATACATCTGTGAATAAATACTTCACTTTATATACCTAATATTCATATTGGCAAGAATCTTTGGATATCTGAATACATTTACAGTGGGGCTTGGGCTCTCTGCTGACCACTGTTAGAGATCGTTCAAGGACGACCCTAGAGATGGCGCTAGTTGTATCGAGTGACATTTTTTGCACTCGCGATAACTTCACAGACTTAAAAAGGAAGAACTTCAGTCGTGTGTGTCACCGGATCCGTGTTGGTCGACAAACGCTCCGCTATTGAATTTTGTGACGTAGAAAACTAATTAAATAATTATCATCTAATTAACCAGGACTTAAAATAAAAACTTCATCGTGTTTATTGTGATCGACCGCTTGAACTGTGATGTGACTTATTGTTCAGTGCCTCGCAGATTTTCGGATGTGTTCGGATTAAAACTCGCCGGCCGGCGCGACGTGGAGTTGTGTGTGTGCGCTTAGGCATACATACAGTTTGCTGTAGTTCCTTTCTTGGGGAGCTCCGGAGGCGGTTTCGAAGCAGTCTAAGGTACGTGGGCTTAAATAAACACTGTAAATTGATTCGTGTATCCCTACTGATTTTTGCCAATGTTCAAAATAATTTACCGCTATCATTAAAAATATTAATACGTAAATGGTGGGCTATTTACACGCCAGCGATTTTACTCGCGCCACCATAATTTTGGTCCTTTTCGAGCCGGATAGTCCAGTTTTAATTACCTTTTGCTTTGAGTTATTAACCATAAACATTTCATACATAAGTTCGCCCGCCCGTTGCTAAGTGCAATTCACTCCGCTTATAACTACCTATAGTATAAACCGCCCGCTAACTTACCTACTTGTTCCCGCCCGCATTTGTTGTTTGTAAACAAACATTTAGTAGTTTATTCGTGCATAAATTATTAGCATAACGATAACCGAACATGTCGAAACCAAGTTCAGATACTATGTTGATCATTTTAAGAGGAAAGAAAGAGTTGTTATTTAAACGTATGAATCATTTGTTTAATATGTCTAAAAACATCACTTCTTTCGAGAGTTCAAGGTCGAATGAAAACTTTATGTCTGAAACAGAAACTATGGATGACCTTCATAATAATTTTGAATCTATTGTAGATCAAATTAATGAGATTACCTTAATGTCAAACCCTTCCGCGAGTCCCGATTTTGGTTGTTTGGAGTCGTTTGACGAATTGTTTACAAGAGTGAAACGTGTTAGAAATAAGATGAATAACCACGCCAATGTATCACCGCTGCGTAGTGATAGTGCTTCTGTGTTTAAATTGGAGCCGCTTCATATTAAGGAATTCGATGGTAAAATACAGAATTGGCCAGCGTTTTATGAATCTTTTAAAGCAAATATTCACGATAATACGCGTCTAAGTAATTCGCAACGCATTCAATACTTAGTTAGTAAATTGAGTCATTCCGCAAATTCCGTTATTTCTGGAATAGTACCTACGGGTGAGACATACAGCATAATTTGGGATAGCTTAGTCAAGAAATACCAGGATAAGCGACTTTTAGGAACACATTATCTCAACAATGTGTTAGATTTAAAAGGGTGTACTCACACTGCCGCTAGTCTCGACTCATTTATCGATCATTTTTCGGCATCGATTTCTGCTCTCAAACAGCTGCATGTTTCGGATTTGACGGATTTTATTCTCGTGCACTGCGCACTTAGAAAATTAGACACTCAAACCGCACAATGTTTTGAACTTTCTGTTAGAGATGTTGAAATACCTACAACAAAACAGCTGATCAGTTTCGTTCAAGATCAGGCTAAGATCTTAGGACGTTTGAATCCGACCATGTACATGAACTCAAACCCGCGTAATTCAAATAACACATATAAACCGCCCGCTTCTACGTCACGGAACACACGCTCAAACACATATAAATCCTTTGTTGCGAGCGAGGTACCAATGGTTGCTACCGGAACCTCTGCTTCGCACTCATACCCGCCCGCCATATCTCATTGCGCATTTTGTAATGAATCCGCTCACACACATTTATATAAACCGCCCGCTTCTACGTCACGGAACACACGCTCAAACACACATAAATCCTTTGTTGCGAGCGAGGTACCAATGGTTGCTACCGGAACCTCTGCTTCGCACTCATACCCGCCCGCCATATCTCATTGCGCATTTTGTAATGAAACCGCTCACACACATTTATATACTTGTGCTAAATTCAAAAATACACACGATCCTAAATCTCGTTATGATTTTATTAAATCCAAAAGTGGATGTGTAAACTGTCTCAGTATGACGCATAATTTATCGACCTGTAATTCGTCATCTGTCTGCGAGTTATGTAGAAAACGACACCATACGCTTTTACATTTTGTGAAACAAAATAATAATACGCATGTACAAACGCATTCACACTCACAACCCCACACTAAGTTCGAAGACTTGTATCGTGGGGGCCGGAAACATTCACATCACACACACAATGTACACACTGCTTATGCGAATTTTCCCGTGCTGTCGCCGACAACGCCGCCGCCGCCGGTGCCGCCGCCGCCGACTGATTGCGCGCCTTCACCCGCTTTAAATCTACCGCTTACGTCACATAATGCCGCTGTGCTTCTATCCGCCGAAACAAAACCGAAGTCGACTGTTTTATTATCAACCGCTCAGGTGTACGCGCGTTCTAAAGGTAGTACAGGTCCGAAAACTATCATCAGATGTTTAATTGATAATGGTAGCATGAACAATTTAGTAACGACTGAATGTTGCCGCGCTTTAAACTTGCCGATAATACCTTTGAGTAATTCTTTTGTCAAAGGTGTTGGCTCAACTTCGCGTCCAATTGTTGGATACGTGTATTTGGATATTGAATCCCGCATATACCCGCAACAGAAATACACCATACACGCTCTTGTCGTGGAGTGTATTACAGATCAATTGCCGTCGCAATTTATTGAATGGAATCGTAACATAGATTACCACGACCTCCCGCTCGCAGATTTGAATTGGAATATTCCAGGAGACATTCAGGCAATTATAGGTGCCCAACTCTTTCCGTACATTTATTTGGGGAAGCGGGTTGACTTTGGTCTGCGACTTCCACCTGCACTTCTAACCACTTTTGGTTACGTTCTGATGGGAGATTTTCCACGTAATGACACCATACCTACCGCTTCTTTCACCGCGCTCGCGCTGAACGATCTAGTACAGAAGTTTTGGGAACTCGAAGAAGTACCTACGATGCGTTTGTTGTCACCCGAAGAGACGGAGTGCGAAAATATTTTCACGTCATCAGTGACGCGTGATGATGTCGGTCGCTACACGGTATCGCTGCCATTCAGCAAGGATCCATCTGAACTCGGCAATTCACATGCTGTTGCTCTTCGCCGATTTATGGCACTAGAAAGAAAATTTCGCCAGTCACCCGATTTGAGGGAAAATTACAACCAGGTCATTCGAGAATATATCGATAATGGTTATCTTAGCTCTGTCGATGAAACCGAAATTTCTGGTGGAGGCTACTACATACCTCACCATGCGGTCGTGCGACCTGATAAGCCGATGCCGCGCATAGTGTTAGATGCAAGTTCGAAAACTCACACAGGTTTGTCTTTAAATGACGTGTTGCATATAGGACCTAATTTGCAAGCTGATCTGTTTTTATTGCTTTTGCAATTCCGCTTGTTTCCTGTCGCGATGAACGCTGACATAAAACAAATGTACTTACGCATAGGTGTACCCGTGGACCAGCGTAAATACTTACGCATCTTGTTTCGTTTCAACGAGAACGAACAAGTGCGTACTTTCGCCTTCAAACGCTTACCGTTTGGACTCAAGTCGAGCCCTTATATAGCTATGCGCACTGTGCGACAGCTGGCTTCCGACATGAGTCCACACTATCCTGACGCTGCAAAAATTGCAGAATCCAGTCTCTATATGGATGATCTGGTATATTCTGCACATAATGAACAAACCGCTATGCAGCTGTCACAAGACCTAATAAACATGTTCAGATCGGGTGATTTTGATCTGGTGAAATGGTCTAGCAACTCACCAGCTCTCTTAAGTAGTCTTCCTGATTCGCACCGCAAATCCCTCGATTTTGACGAAGGCAATATTTCCGCGAAGATCTTAGGTCTTTCCTGGGAATCTTCTGAAGATAACTTTTTCTTCACTTCCGCTGTAATAACCGACAAATGCACTAAGAGGAATATACTCTCCGTAGTTGCACGATTATTCGATGTTCTGGGTTTGGTCGCTCCAGTCATTCTCTATGCCAAATTGCTCATTAAAGAGTTGTGGTTGAGTAACAGTGGCTGGGACGATCCCGCTCCGGAAAATATTGTTGTCCGCTTTTCCGCCCTTGTGCAAGAATTTCCCTTGCTTGATAGCTTACGGATTCCGCGCCATGTAGGTGTAAATATTGACTGCATTGTGAATCTCGCTAGCTTTTGTGATGCTAGTTTAAATGGCATGGGTTGTGTGATCATTTTACACTGTACCTACCCAGCTGGCATCATAGTTCGCTTACTTTGCGCAAAGTCAAAGGTCTCACCGACTAAAGTCACGACTCTTGCACGTCTTGAGTTATGTGCTGCTGTGCATGTTGAGTTGGTAACTTCATTAAATTCTTCGGCCTTTGTAGACGCCTTTAAACGCTTTATTTCCCGCCGCGGACCAGTATCCTGTCTTTACTCTGATAATTCCACCACTTTCGTTGGTGCTAAAGCTCAATTGGATGAGCTATATACCTTTTTATTGAACTCTAGTTTCAATTCGTCACTCTCAGAGGAGTTGATGACCCGACGCATTGACTGGAAAATGATTCCTCCTAGAGCTCCTCATTTTGGAGCAATGTGGGAATCGAACATTAAGAGTTTGAAAACTCATATGTACAGGGTGATAGGTAGTCAGCTTCTAACATATGAGGAATTACAAACCGTATTGACGCAAATAGAGTGTATTCTTAATTCGCGCCCTCTGAATGTCGTATCTTCTGATCCACATCCAGAGGTGATAACTCCCGCCCATTTTTTAATGTCGTCTCCCCTGCAATACTTACCCACTGCCGATCTTTCTGATCAGCGCATCAGTCTTGTACAACGCAAAGAACTTTTGGACAGCATGGTCCAATCCTTTTGGAAAAAATGGCGCTTAGAGTATTTGCATACGTTGCAAGTAAGGCAAAAGTGGGCTACTCCGGATAAACCGGTTGAAATCGGGACTGTAGTACTCGTTGGGCAGGATAATTTAGCTCCTCTAAACTGGCCTTTAGGGGTTATTACCGAAGTTTATAAAGGCACCGACGGTATTGTTCGTGTTGCCACGGTCAAGACCAGTTCAGGTAGTTTTAAACGCCCTATCGTCAAACTATATCCCATTCCGACACAATAAATGTATATTCGTAAAATATTTATTGTTGTTTATTATTTATATATCGACGCGCTTATATAAGTATTCCGCATTATTAGGATTAAGTTACAATTACTTAAATAATTAACATTCACGCCTGATCAGACATAAAGTTCATTGATCTTTTAGATTATTTCATAATATAAACGAGTAGAATCTAATAACTCTTACTGTTTCTTTTGAAAGATCTTGCGCTCTTCCAAGGCGGGGTGCATGGTGAAGCGTCTTTGCCTTTTATAATATGAATAATAAATGTAAATTATACATCTGTGAATAAATACTTCACTTTATATACCTAATATTCATATTGGCAAGAATCTTTGGATATCTGAATACATTTACAGTGGGGCTTGGGCTCTCTGCTGACCACTGTTAGAGATCGTTCAAGGACGACCCTAGAGATGGCGCTAGTTGTATCGAGTGACATTTTTTGCACTCGCGATAACTTCACAGACTTAAAAAGGAAGAACTTCAGTCGTGTGTGTCACCGGATCCGTGTTGGTCGACAAACGCTCCGCTATTGAATTTTGTGACGTAGAAAACTAATTAAATAATTATCATCTAATTAACCAGGACTTAAAATAAAAACTTCATCGTGTTTATTGTGATCGACCGCTTGAACTGTGATGTGACTTATTGTTCAGTGCCTCGCAGATTTTCGGATGTGTTCGGATTAAAACTCGCCGGCCGGCGCGACGTGGAGTTGTGTGTGTGCGCTTAGGCATACATACAGTTTGCTGTAGTTCCTTTCTTGGGGAGCTCCGGAGGCGGTTTCGAAGCAGTCTAAGGTACGTGGGCTTAAATAAACACTGTAAATTGATTCGTGTATCCCTACTGATTTTTGCCAATGTTCAAAATAATTTACCGCTATCATTAAAAATATTAATACGTAAATGGTGGGCTATTTACACGCCAGCGATTTTACTCGCGCCACCAACACGGTTGAGAAACTATTATTTATTACATTTCTACGTCGACTCCAAATTTGGTAAAACAAAACAAGATGATTATTAATTTTACAAATAGCACTTCAAAGCACTTCAGGAAGGCTGAGGACTTAAGTTCAAAATCTTTTTTATGACAAAATATTTTTGTTATTTTTATTGAAGATATTATGAAAATCATGCATTTTAGATGTTTTTTGTCTAATACACCACAGACAAAATAACCAATAATCGATTTGCTAGTAGACTACTATCTTAATGCTGCGTGCTCCATCTTTGATCGCATCGCCGTTTTCCATCACGTGAGATTGTCGTCAAGGCTGAATTACAAACAAAAACACTGACTTCGTATTTGTTAATTGATTTTTGTATGGGAAGCATGCTGTAACAGACTATTTTGAGGTTTGAGATTTATTCGTAACTAATCGTAATTATAATGTATTTTCGTCGCAAAAATAAAAATTGGCGTTGTTGTTTTTCTCTATTTTCCAAAAAAAAAGGATTTCTTAGTGTGTTATTTTTTAATAGTTAATAGATATTTAAACGTAAATAATGAGTAAACGTACACGTGTAAGCCAATCATATAAAGTTTTTAAAACTCCAATAAAAGTTCTAGTAGTTTCTACCACTTAACTAGGTTGAATTTGGTTGGAACATAAGTTTTTAATTGATTTTAACTGTGTCTGACAAGGACTAGTTTTATGAACTAGTAAAATGAAAATGTAACGCTGGCTCAAAGCACATCCTACTTATATTATAAATGTCAAAGTTTATGTGTGTGTGTGTGTGTGTGTGTGAGTGAATGTTTGTTACCACGTATCTCCGTAACAAATAAACCGATTTTGATGAGATTTACAATGTAGACAGTTTGGGCTCCGAAATAACACATAGGCTACCTTTAAACTTAATTAACGCGGGCGAAGACGCGTGGCACGGCTTGTATGATTATACTGTCGGAACTAAAACTAAAAAAAAGTAAATGATGAGGCATGCAAAGTTATTCAGGCAATTTTTTTTTTGTTGTTCTGGATCTCGCAAAGTAATGTTTATGTTTTTCTTTGTACTGATATGTATAAACTTCTCGAACAAGATGTTTTCGACAAATATTACTCCTTACTGGAATATTGCTCTGTTGACTCAGTATCGTATCATGCATATTGATGCTCTGGGATTCAATATATCGCACAGGAACAGGGATATTGAAACGGTTCTCTTGGAATGTATTTGTTTTCGTAATGATCTAGGAAGTTGCCCAAGTAGAAGCATTCCCTAGGAAATTCATCCCAGGAAAATCAAAGTCATCAAACGACCTGTTACAAAAATCTTTTTTTTTTTTATGATAGATAGGCAAGCATTTGACCACTATCTCACCTGATGGAAAGTGAAGATGAGGCCGAAGATGTGACATGCTTGCCTAGAAGATACCTATTCACTCTAGACTTGAAGACGCCCAGATTGTACTGTTCGGGAAACAAAGACGCAGGCAATGAGTTCCACTCCCTCGCTCGCTATCTGCTAAATATTATCTGCGAAACAATATTAGAATGTAAACTTCTTCGTGATGAGACGAGCAAGTTGCTCGCCTGACGGCGCTTGCTCTGTACAGTTCAGTATTACCAGGATTTTGAATTTAAACAATAAGGGGCAATTCATTCTAAATAATAAGGGGCAATTCATTGCGCTCATCTTGAGTTCTTTCCATATGCCATGTAATTTAAATGGAAGTAATGTTTTAGTTTCAAAATACAGTAATGTTTTAGCACAAAAATGCTTCTCTAGGAGACCCAGAAAAAGAGGCCTTCTATTGTACCTACGAGTAAGAGAAAAATACATTCTCTTGTTCTAAGGAGAGTTGGAGCTATGCCGATCTAAAGGCTGGCACAACTTCTTTTTTTATTTGGAAAAGAAGATGATTATATGGCTTTATTTCAGGGGCGAAAAAAGTTCATGGTGGTGACGGCATTGACTAGGATAAATGATTAACCGAAATCAGCTTGTTTAGCTTATTTCTAACAACAAAAGTAAGATTTTATATAGGTAATATCATACATAAATAGATCTATCCCACTCATTTCCTAACTTGCCGAGCTACAGAGCCAAACGTTTTTACAATGTCACAGGAAAATTGTTAATGCCGTAGTAATTAGTTGAGCTAGTTGAGTCCAAGTTGCAAAGCCTCAGTCATCGACGTAAGGTAGCTAGCCTGTCGGCGTTCTATCGCTTTCATTTCGGAGAGTGTGCACTGGAATTACAACAGTTGATTCCCCCATGTTCCTTCTATAACCAGACCACAAGACGAACTGACCAACGTCATCCATTTATGATTGACATACCTCATATCCGCTCGAAGTGTTTTGTTTCTACATTTACTATCCGAACAGCGAAGGAGTGGATGTTCACTGCCCGCGTCTTTGTTCCCCGAACATTATAATCTGGGAAACTTCAAGTCTATAGTGAATAGGTATCTTTTAGGTTAGCATACTTCATCTTCGGCCGCATCATCACTTTTGGGATAGCGGCAAAACGCTTACCTATCAGTCATAAAAAAGAAATGTAAGGATAGACTACTTAAAGATATTTTTTTATAACATTTCTTATAAAACTTAAAATCATTGACAGTCAACTAAACTACCCGCGATCATCGAATGGTATAATGGCCGCGCCACACAGGACAAACTGGCACTATACCCGGCGGTCTATTACGGGCATTTTCTTTTCTTACGAACTATCGAGTTGGCTGAACTTTCAACCGATCGACTGTCTTATCGACGTAGCGTCAATTTGAACAATCGTAGTTTGACGACCTGAATAGACCGTACTGGTTCGAACAGACGTGGTAAACACCTCACCAATTGCTTTTGCGTAGACCCAGAACCTTCATAACGGTGCTGCATTACAGCGTTCACCACTACTGTTAGCTGGTCCCGTCAGAACAGGATAAGGAATGCTTGTTACCAGCAGTAGAAAGGGTTTTGTAACGGTGCCTGGATAGCTGCATAATGTTTACCAAACATAAATAAATACATCTACCTCTCAAAAAATACTATAGTCAAAGTTAACCTTTATCGCTAAGGACCAAACTGTGTTCCAGCTTTTGTTCACTAAAGGTTGTGATTGTGTGTACCACACACACCATAGTAAATGTTTCTGGCAGCCACGACACAAGTCATCAAACTTAGTGTAGGGCTGTGAGTGTAAAAGCTTAAAAAAAAAGACGTGTGGCACTCGGGGACTGCCACGGTAAAGCTATTGCATAGCATTTTTTATCAACTTATGCAATTATAATTATTTATTTATTTTATTTATGCAGTATTTTTTTTTGCTGCCACCTAGAGGCGAGTTGCTGAACTAAAGAGACAAGCGTGATATTTAAAAAAAGTCATTAAAAGTTCTGCTATTCATCGATAGATGGCAAAACTAAAAAGTATCACCGCTGTGCCGGTCGGAGTGGGGGTGTTAGGTTATTTTCGTTACGGGATTTTTGGATTCGGTCTCCCCGCTCAAGGCCGGCGATAGAAGCTTGCAATAGCTTAAAAAAAGTTTTGCCACTTCTATCACCTGATGCGACCCTGACACGATGCGGTCGACGATGGAGTAAGCTGGTCTAGAAGATGCCTTTTATCTGGTTTTATATATACCCATATTGTATTTATTAAGGTTGTAACCGAAATCAAAATGTTACCTACAGTTAATATTTCCACCCCTTCCTAAGGCCATGACATGCCACTTCTTTCATCTCTAAATTCCCAAAGTTTCAAATTAAATATTGTTTTCTACAAAGCGGAATTTTGGTTGAAAGTATGCTGAAGTACGAAGTTAAGGAAAGTTACGTAAATATTGATTGGGGTGAATTTACAGGGTGCAATTGTGCGAGGGTAAAGGAAATTCACAATAAAATTATGGTTTTGTTTCAGGAATTTGTGTTATACAGACTTTCTTTGTAAATTTTGGCGTACTCGTAGAGACAAATATTGACTAAACAAACTAATAAACTATTAATATTATAAATCCGAAAGTTTGTGTGTAAGTGTGTAAGTGTGTAAGTATGTTTGTTCCCTCTTCACGCTTTAACGGCTGAACGGATTTGGATGAAATTTGGAATGTACATAGATTATACCTAGGATTAACACATAGGCTACTTTTTAACTTGATAATAGCGGGCGAAGCCGCGGGGCACGGCTAGTAAACTATAATATAAACTGAAGTATCTATAAAACTATTTATATTAGAAATATATTAAAGTTCTGGCAATTATCTTTGAGAGCCAAGAAGTTTGAGTAATTCTAATGCTAGCTTGTGAGCTCAGAATACAGAAAGAACCATAAGCCGCGACCGCGCCTTATACTGAAGCGTCAAAAACTACGCTTGTTGAAAGTAGTTTTACGCTGACGCGATTAGTTAATCTGTCACCGTCACTCGCGCTGACGTGTTTTACCGCTGCAAATTAAATTAAATTATGCCTTCCTGTGCCGTCCCTACGTGTAAAAATTCATCAAGACTAAAAAAAAAAATTTATGGGATCACATTTCATACGTAAGTAGCGCATATAGATGTTGTGTTATTTTATAATTTAATAAATTGTTCGATCATTAATTGTCGTAAATAGTGACACCTCCATTTTGTTGGTGTGCCAAATATCGAGTTGCAATTTTCCCTAGAATGAAAACTTTTATTTGTTGTAGTTTTATATTATGTAATTAACTTTAAAAAATCTACTTATATAGTTATACATTGTTACTGGTACACTAAGTCAGCGTGCTTTTAGGGGCATGTCTGTCTGTACATAAAAAAAACAACTTTTGTTCTGCTTCTTTTGAAAATTCGCAAAGAGGAAAAATCTACTGTTCCATACATTTTGTCGGATATCAGTGAACTTTTTGTATGGGGCCGATTTTTTTTACTACGACAATAACATTTGTTTTTGTGAAATTTTAGCTTTCCTGCTGATGAAGAAAAGAAAACAGTTGTCTTTAGACAGAAATTACTTACGCAGCAAAAAGGAAATTAAATGTTTTCATCGAAACCGTATTTTATTTTAACATCATTGAGCTTAAAGGAAGACTCACGCTAGACTGTGTCGGGTCCGAGCTGAGCGTCAGCTGTAGCACGGACAACTAAAATTATGTGTATATATTTTGTATGGACACACTCACACTATACCGAGCGGCAAACGAGTGACGGCCGAGCAACGGACAACTCACGGAAACAACTCGGTCTCGCCTCGGCTCGGCACACTCCATTTCCTTGTAGTTGAAGATTCAAATTCTTTATCGTCCAGAGCGATCGCAATAGCCGCTAACTCCAGATCGTCAAAAGTCAACATGATTGTGGTCTAGTTTCAACACTATTTTTGCTCTGACGAGTAGACTACATCACGGCGCAACGGTAATTGCTCGGTCGAAGCCTCTCTTACAGGCACGGAACCGGCTCAGTGACCGTGCTACGGCCGAATCTCGACTCGGACCCGACACGGCCTTGGGTAAGTCATCCTTAATAGGTAGATAACAATAACTAATATAGTTTTACATTTAATATGAGCAATACACAGGTAGTCTATTTGGGGTGCCCTAAGCCGAAAGGGGTACCATTATACTGTTTCAGCTTAGTACACCCTAAACATATTATAACCTTGTATATATATATATAAAGTAGTGGATAGTTATTATATTTTTATTTACTTATGCTTGTTTTTGTGTCAATCCGATCGTATATTGATTTCATTAAAAGTGTGTGTGAATAGTATCTGCCCTAAAACATTTACCCCAAAAACGGGTAAGTGTGTAAGCTAGATACATTACGCGGGTGGAGGTGAGACGGGCGCGGGACGCGGGTTTTGTTTTTTGGACACAGCGCGCGGCTTGCAATCAAAGCTTAAAGCGGCTTCTGGTTCTTTCTGTATTCTGAGCTTGTGAGATGGTGGATAAGCACTAGCCTACCAGAGATAAAAATATTGCTCGGACTAGAATATGCTGCTATATTGGGACCTGCCCTACCGCTCTAACCACTGAGCTATCCAAGCTGCGCTTGAAGCGATGAAATAATATATTTCTTCTTATCGACGACTATTTAATTTGTAACGAACAATTACGGAAATTAACTACGTTTATTATCCGGAACGCGAAGTTGTGGCACTTATTTCCTGGGTCTTTATTCCCTGAATGGTATAATCTAGGTCTTCAAGTCTATTGAGCCTTTCACGGAAGCATGCTTGCCTATATAGCATAAAAAAAGTTAAACGAAAGTGGTGGCGCGAGTAAAATCGCTGGCGTGTAAATAGCCCACCATTTACGTATTAATATTTTTAATGATAGCGGTAAATTATTTTGAACATTGGCAAAAATCAGTAGGGATACACGAATCAATTTACAGTGTTTATTTAAGCCCACGTACCTTAGACTGCTTCGAAACCGCCTCCGGAGCTCCCCAAGAAAGGAACTACAGCAAACTGTATGTATGCCTAAGCGCACACACACAACTCCACGTCGCGCCGGCCGGCGAGTTTTAATCCGAACACATCCGAAAATCTGCGAGGCACTGAACAATAAGTCACATCACAGTTCAAGCGGTCGATCACAATAAACACGATGAAGTTTTTATTTTAAGTCCTGGTTAATTAGATGATAATTATTTAATTAGTTTTCTACGTCACAAAATTCAATAGCGGAGCGTTTGTCGACCAACACGGATCCGGTGACACACACGACTGAAGTTCTTCCTTTTTAAGTCTGTGAAGTTAGTCGCGAGTGCAAATAACGCCACCCGATACAACCAGCGCCATCTCTAGGGTCGTCCTTGAACGATCTCTAACAGTGGTCAGCCGAGAGCCCACTGCAAATGCATTCAGATATCCAAAGATTCTTGCCAATATGAATATTAGGTATATAAAGTGAAGCATTTATTCACAGATGTATAATTTACATTTATTATTTATATTATAAAAGGCAAAGACGCTTCACCATGCACCCCGCCTTGGAAGAGCGCAAGATCTTTCAAAAGAAACAGTAAGAGTTATTAGATTCTACTCGTTTATATTATGAAATAATCTAAAAGATCAATGAACTTTATGTCTGATCAGGCGTGAATGTTACTTATTAAGAAATTGTAACTTAATCCTAATAATGCGGAATACTTATAAGCGCGCGTAGATATATAAATAATAAACAACAATAAATATTTTACGAATATACATTTATTGTGTCGGAATGGGATATAGTTTGACGATAGGGCGTTTAAAACTACCTGAACTGGTCTTGACCGTGGCAACACGAACAATACCGTCGGTGCCTTTATAAACTTCGGTAATAACCCCTAAAGGCCAGTTTAGAGGAGCTAAATTATCCTGCCCAACGAGTACTACAGTCCCGATTTCAACCGGTTTATCCGGAGTAGCCCACTTTTGCCTTACTTGCAACGTATGCAAATACTCTAAGCGCCATTTTTTCCAAAAGGATTGGACCATGCTGTCCAAAAGTTCTTTGCGTTGTACAAGACTGATGCGCTGATCAGAAAGATCGGCAGTGGGTAAGTATTGCAGGGGAGACGACATTAAAAAATGGGCGGGAGTTATAACCTCTGGATGTGGATCAGAAGATACGACATTCAGAGGGCGCGAATTAAGAATACACTCTATTTGCGTCAATACGGTTTGTAATTCCTCATATGTTAGAAGCTGACTACCTATCACCCTGTACATATGAGTTTTCAAACTCTTAATGTTCGATTCCCACATTGCTCCAAAATGAGGAGCTCTAGGAGGAATCATTTTCCAGTCAATGCGTCGGGTCATCAACTCCTCTGAGAGTGACGAATTGAAACTAGAGTTCAATAAAAAAGTATATAGCTCATCCAATTGAGCTTTAGCACCAACGAAAGTGGTGGAATTATCAGAGTAAAGACAGGATACTGGTCCGCGGCGGGAAATAAAGCGTTTTAAGGCGTAAGGCGAATCGGAGAATGCATACACTCCTGCAATAGGAACGCGTGCAGCGTAAGAGTCATTGACAACCTTCACTAACTTAGACATAAGCACAGCAGCACATAACTCAAGACGTGCAAGAGTCGTGACTTTAGTCAGTGAGACCTTTGACTTTGCGCAAAGTAAGCGAACTATGATGCCAGCTGGGTAGGTACAGTGTAAAATGATCACACAACCCATGCCATTTAAACTAGCATCACAAAAGCTAACGAGATTCACAATGCAGTCAATATTTACACCTACATGGCGAGGAATCCGTAAGGTATCAAGCAAGGGAAATTCTTGCACAAGGGCGGAAAAGCGGACAACAATATTTTCCGGAGCGGGATCGTCCCAGCCACTGTTGCTCAACCACAACTCTTTAATGAGCAATTTGGCATAGAGAATGACTGGAGCGACCAAACCCAGAACATCGAATAATCGTGCAACTACGGAGAGTATATTTCTCTTAGTGCATTTGTCGGTTATTACAGCGGAAGTGAAGAAAAAATTATCTTCAGAAGATTCCCAGGAAAGACCTAAGATCTTCGCGGAAATATTGCCTTCGTCAAAATCGAGGGATTTGCGGTGCGAATCAGGAAGACTACTTAAGAGAGCTGGTGAGTTGCTAGACCATTTCACCAGATCAAAATCACCCGATCTGAACATGTTTATTAGGTCTTGTGACAGCTGCATAGCGGTTTGTTCATTATGTGCAGAATATACCAGATCATCCATATAGAGACTGGATTCTGCAATTTTTGCAGCGTCAGGATAGTGTGGACTCATGTCGGAAGCCAGCTGTCGCACTGTGCGCATAGCTATATAAGGGCTCGACTTGAGTCCAAACGGTAAGCGTTTGAAGGCGAAAGTACGCACTTGTTCGTTCTCGTTGAAACGAAACAAGATGCGTAAGTATTTACGCTGGTCCACGGGTACACCTATGCGTAAGTACATTTGTTTTATGTCAGCGTTCATCGCGACAGGAAACAAGCGGAATTGCAAAAGCAATAAAAACAGATCAGCTTGCAAATTAGGTCCTATATGCAACACGTCATTTAAAGACAAACCTGTGTGAGTTTTCGAACTTGCATCTAACACTATGCGCGGCATCGGCTTATCAGGTCGCACGACCGCATGGTGAGGTATGTAGTAGCCTCCACCAGAAATTTCGGTTTCATCGACAGAGCTAAGATAACCATTATCGATATATTCTCGAATGACCTGGTTGTAATTTTCCCTCAAATCGGGTGACTGGCGAAATTTTCTTTCTAGTGCCATAAATCGGCGAAGAGCAACAGCATGTGAATTGCCGAGTTCAGATGGATCCTTGCTGAATGGCAGCGATACCGTGTAGCGACCGACATCATCACGCGTCACTGATGACGTGAAAATATTTTCGCACTCCGTCTCTTCGGGTGACAACAAACGCATCGTAGGTACTTCTTCGAGTTCCCAAAACTTCTGTACTAGATCGTTCAGCGCGAGCGCGGTGAAAGAAGCGGTAGGTATGGTGTCATTACGTGGATAATCTCCCATCAGAACGTAACCAAAAGTGGTTAGAAGTGCAGGTGGAAGTCGCAGACCAAAGTCAACCCGCTTCCCCAAATAAATGTACGGAAAGAGTTGGGCACCTATAATTGCCTGAATGTCTCCTGGAATATTCCAATTCAAATCTGCGAGCGGGAGGTCGTGGTAATCTATGTTACGATTCCATTCAATAAATTGCGACGGCAATTGATCTGTAATACACTCCACGACAAGAGCGTGTATGGTGTATTTCTGTTGCGGGTATATGCGGGATTCAATATCCAAATACACGTATCCAACAATTGGACGCGAAGTTGAGCCAACACCTTTGACAAAAGAATTACTCAAAGGTATTATCGGCAAGTTTAAAGCGCGGCAACATTCAGTCGTTACTAAATTGTTCATGCTACCATTATCAATTAAACATCTGATGATAGTTTTCGGACCTGTACTACCTTTAGAACGCGCGTACACCTGAGCGGTTGATAATAAAACAGTCGACTTCGGTTTTGTTTCGGCGGATAGAAGCACAGCGGCATTATGTGACGTAAGCGGTAGATTTAAAGCGGGTGAAGGCGCGCAATCAGTCGGCGGCGGCGGCACCGGCGGCGGCACCGGCGGCGGCGGCGTTGTCGGCGACAGCACGGGAAAATTCGCATAAGCAGTGTGTACATTGTGTGTGTGATGTGAATGTTTCCGGCCCCCACGATACAAGTCTTCGAACTTAGTGTGGGGTTGTGAGTGTGAATGCGTTTGTACATGCGTATTATTATTTTGTTTCACAAAATGTAAAAGCGTATGGTGTCGTTTTCTACATAACTCGCAGACAGATGACGAATTACAGGTCGATAAATTATGCGTCATACTGAGACAGTTTACACATCCACTTTTGGATTTAATAAAATCATAACGAGATTTAGGATCGTGTGTATTTTTGAATTTAGCACAAGTATATAAATGTGTGTGAGCGGTTTCATTACAAAATGCGCAATGAGATATGGCGGGCGGGTATGAGTGCGAAGCAGAGGTTCCGGTAGCAACCATTGGTACCTCGCTCGCAACAAAGGATTTATGTGTGTTTGAGCGTGTGTTCCGTGACGTAGAAGCGGGCGGTTTATATAAATGTGTGTGAGCGGATTCATTACAAAATGCGCAATGAGATATGGCGGGCGGGTATGAGTGCGAAGCAGAGGTTCCGGTAGCAACCATTGGTACCTCGCTCGCAACAAAGGATTTATATGTGTTTGAGCGTGTGTTCCGTGACGTAGAAGCGGGCGGTTTATATGTGTTATTTGAATTACGCGGGTTTGAGTTCATGTACATGATCGGGTTCGAACGTCCTAAGATCTTAGCCTGATCTTAAACGAAACTGATCAGCTGTTTTGTTGTAGGTATTTCAACATCTCTAACAGAAAGTTCAAAACATTGTGCGGTTTGAGTGTCTAATTTTCTAAGTGCGCAGTGCACGAGAATAAAATCCGTCAAATCCGAAACATGCAGCTGTTTGAGAGCAGAAATCGATGCCGAAAAATGATCGATAAATGAGTCGAGACTAGCGGCAGTGTGAGTACACCCTTTTAAATCTAACACATTGTTGAGATAATGTGTTCCTAAAAGTCGCTTATCCTGGTATTTCTTGACTAAGCTATCCCAAATTATGCTGTATGTCTCACCCGTAGGTACTATTCCAGAAATAACGGAATTTGCGGAATGACTCAATTTACTAACTAAGTATTGAATGCGTTGCGAATTACTTAGACGCGTATTATCGTGAATATTTGCTTTAAAAGATTCATAAAACGCTGGCCAATTCTGTATTTTACCATCGAATTCCTTAATATGAAGCGGCTCCAATTTAAACACAGAAGCACTATCACTACGCAGCGGTGATACATTGGCGTGGTTATTCATCTTATTTCTAACACGTTTCACTCTTGTAAACAATTCGTCAAACGACTCCAAACAACCAAAATCGGGACTCGCGGAAGGGTTTGACATTAAGGTAATCTCATTAATTTGATCTACAATTATTATGAAGGTCATCCATAGTTTCTGTTTCAGACATAAAGTTTTCATTCGACCTTGAACTCTCGAAAGAAGTGATGTTTTTAGACATATTAAACAAATGATTCATACGTTTAAATAACAATTCTTTCTTTCCTCTTAAAATGATCAACATAGTATCTTATAATAAAAACTCCGTTTCACTTACCAATACACAATTTATTATTTATTATTATTACAATATGCACAAGATATACTTAAGAAGACGTGTTCTCTCTAAGACGGTTGTCCAACATCTCCCCGTCTATCCCTCCATTCTACCACCGCCATGTATTTCCACCCCACCCAACAAACTAGAATCAATTGACAGTCTCATACTGTATCTAATCAAATGAAGTACTTAAAAGTCAAAAGACTTTCCAATAAATTAAAATTTATATTGATAGTGTAGTAAAATAAAGTACTCGAAAGTCCCAATAAATTAAAACCTAACACTCGTCCGTCCTGACCTCGTGCATGTCCTCATGCACGCTGAAAGAAATACCTAACACATGGCCAAACATAGCATCCAATTAACTTGATTTCATATTACATTATTATGCTATTTACAATCAATATTCTAAATACATCATTTATATTCTATAATATTATAATTATTTAGTACTATATACGTCATTAATATTATTGTAACTTTAATAATTGTAATTACACTAATAATATATTACTATCTTACAATATTTACTCCATTATTTAGATTATACATTTACGTAATTGCATATTTTATCTAAATATTATGCATTATGTGAACCAATCAATTCTCACATAATACATATTCGTATCCGTAAAGCAATCACTTCTTACGGATATCTCAAATATTGTGAACCAATCAATTCTCACAAAATACTTTCTTTCATCCGCAAACCAATCACTTCTTACGGATAGAATCTCAAATATTGTGAACCAATCAATTCTCACAAAATACTTTTCTCCATCCGCAAACCAATCACTTCTTGCGGATAGAATCTTAGTGGTACTGCGAGCCAATCAATTCACGCAAAACCAGACAGTTTACATTTAATAGTTTTCTCACTGTAAACCAATCATTTCTTACAGAAGAATTAAATAATTATTGACATTGATATTATTGCAAACCAATCACTTCTTACAATACGTTACATTATTATGGCATCTTAACATAATTACATGATGTTACATTAGTATCGTATACGTAGGTAGGGTTTTATAACACAAATCACACGTTTGACAGTTGGTAGTTTAGATACACACTTTACAAATGAAATGATATATAATTCACTTTACTACTAGCAGTATTCAGATCATTATTATTGGAATCATGTACCTCCATGGCAGCCTTGTGAACCCAAGGTGACACTCGCAGCAGCGACAGTTGTTTTGCGCTTATGTTTAGTGCTGGTTAAGCCTGGGATACTCTATACTCGTTACTTAAAGCCTTTTTAGAACTAGTGAAACATTGACCGAGACCAAACCCAAGTGAGCCACAAAACTAATAACTAATTTTGTCAATAAAGACACTTTGCTGCCGAAATCTACGTAAACATGAAAGCTTACCGACTGCTTATTGACGTCATTCATTCACATGAGCAACTTTGAAGAACTTAGAATTCGGATTGGAAAAAGATATTCACATTGTTTTTTTGTTTTTTTTTTTTATTCTAGTTGTCTGCCCTTACAGTTTTCTACTAGGTGGCCTACACGATGGCATTGAGAGCACCGTACCAAGGGCTTCGGACATCTCAGAAACGGATGACCGACTTCTTTGCAATTGAAACAATATACACCATCAACCCGAGGGCTGTTAGGTCTTACCACGAATTTGTTGTCTGAAGCGTGTGTGCTATTAAAATTTGTGTTTGACTTGCTCTTTAAATTAGGAATGTCCAGAAAATGTGAAATTTCTTTGTTGCTAATCAGAAACTGTAACAATTGGTCTGGATGTGTACATCTCAAGGCAAGAGCACTCGATTTCAACGTCTTATCGCTTAAACCGTGGATTATGCAATCAACAGCACGCTTACCGTCGATGTCATATTGGTTCAAGAGGGCCAATTTATCGTAGTAATATACCTCTATAGGTTCACTATACCTACTTTTCCGTTTTAGCGTCTCCTCCAAAGATTGCCCATAGTTCTGTTCGTACGGAAAGGCCTTGAGTAATTTTTCTTCCCATTCTGTCCATGAAAAAAGTATAGAGTTCAGGCTCTCATACCAAACCTTTGCCAATCCTTGGAGTTTTTGCATTGCAAAATGAATTTTAGTTGTATCATCCCAGCCGTAAACAGTGGCACACTCATTCACTTTTTTAAGCCAGATGTCCACTCTTTGATTCTTTGATGAAGGATCAAATTCGGGCAAAATATTTTTATGGGTAGTACTACTTGTGTGAATGGATGTTCCAGATTTTGACGGCTGTACCCTGCTCTCTTTGATTGCTTTTAGTATATTAACAATGTCATAAGTAGAAAACGATGGATCATCTGACCTCAATGAACGCTGCGTTACCTTACCGGTGTTTTCATCTTCCAATTGCTGCTGTTGTCCTCCTACACGGTAGTCACTACTTGTATCGCGATGTTGGGACTTACGTAGAGAAAGAGAACGGTGGCAAGCTCGTTCACAGGAATTTATTCGGCTTCTTTTTCGGCGCACCTCTTCTTCAAGCTCTTGAAGGCGTTTTCTGTTTCGATCAAGGTCGCGCTCGCGCTGGCACAGTCGGTCACGCTCACACGTAACACTGCGGTCGCGTTCGCACAAGCGGTCACGCTCAGGCGTAATGCTGTGGTTGCGCTCGCACAAGCTGTCATGCGCACGCGTGCTGCTGCGTTCGCTCTCGCGAAAGTGGTCACGCTCACTCGTCATGCTACGGTCGCGAAGTCGGCTCCGGCTTCGATAGCGGTGCACGCTCATACTGCTGCGATTGCGGCTGTGGCAGCGCCTAGTGTGTTTTCTAGGCCTTGAAGACTCTCGTTCAGGAGTCTCCACGCGTCGCGGGACCTCACCATCATTACCCATTATCTGTGACTCACAAACAAAATATACATGTATATTATTCTTTTTGCAGTCTTATAAGCAGTAAAAGTTGTAAAGAAGCTTTAAAATGAGCCATTAAATGGTTTTATATTTGATTAGGGTAGGGCGAAATTAAAATTCAAATCAGAAGCAAATATTTGAAATGTAATTTGTTAGACAACATTTATTATATTTACACTAGAATTGGCACCAACTACCTTCTGCTATGTTTTTTTTTTTTTTGGAATATAAAAGTGTCTTCTATACCTCCAACACACAGAATCGATTTAGATCTTTATTTCACTATTTAGTAAAATCACAAACACAGCAGTAAAGGTATCGATTCCAGAAACATGCATAATTTGTAGGACAATAATAGCCATAATTAAAAAAATAAGTAGGTACTTACCACTTCTGATATATAATAAAAACTCCGTTTCACTTACCAATACACAATTTATTATTTATTATTATTACAATATGCACAAGATATACTTAAGAAGACGTGTTCTCTCTAAGACGGTTGTCCAACATCTCCCCGTCTATCCCTCCATTCTACCACCGCCATGTATTTCCACCCCACCCAACAAACTAGAATCAATTGACAGTCTCATACTGTATCTAATCAAATGAAGTACTTAAAAGTCAAAAGACTTTCCAATAAATTAAAATTTATATTGATAGTGTAGTAAAATAAAGTACTCGAAAGTCCCAATAAATTAAAACCTAACAATCTGAACTTGGTTTCGACATGTTCGGTTATCGTTATGCTAATAATTTATGCACGAATAAACTACTAAATGTTTGTTTACAAACAACAAATGCGGGCGGGAACAAGTAGGTAAGTTAGCGGGCGGTTTATACTATAGGTAGTTATAAGCGGAGTGAATTGCACTTAGCAACGGGCGGGCGAACTTATGTATGAAATGTTTATGGTTAATAACTCAAAGCAAAAGGTAATTAAAACTGGACTATCCGGCTCGAAAAGGACCAAAATTATGGTGGCGCGAGTAAAATCGCTGGCGTGTAAATAGCCCACCATTTACGTATTAATATTTTTAATGATAGCGGTAAATTATTTTGAACATTGGCAAAAATCAGTAGGGATACACGAATCAATTTACAGTGTTTATTTAAGCCCACGTACCTTAGACTGCTTCGAAACCGCCTCCGGAGCTCCCCAAGAAAGGAACTACAGCAAACTGTATGTATGCCTAAGCGCACACACACAACTCCACGTCGCGCCGGCCGGCGAGTTTTAATCCGAACACATCCGAAAATCTGCGAGGCACTGAACAATAAGTCACATCACAGTTCAAGCGGTCGATCACAATAAACACGATGAAGTTTTTATTTTAAGTCCTGGTTAATTAGATGATAATTATTTAATTAGTTTTCTACGTCACAAAATTCAATAGCGGAGCGTTTGTCGACCAACACGGATCCGGTGACACACACGACTGAAGTTCTTCCTTTTTAAGTCTGTGAAGTTAGTCGCGAGTGCAAATAACGTCACCCGATACAACCAGCGCCATCTCTAGGGTCGTCCTTGAACGATCTCTAACAGTGGTCAGCCGAGAGCCCACTGCAAATGCATTCAGATATCCAAAGATTCTTGCCAATATGAATATTAGGTATATAAAGTGAAGCATTTATTCACAGATGTATAATTTACATTTATTATTTATATTATAAAAGGCAAAGACGCTTCACCAGAAAGAAAAAACCAACTTTACTGCTCAATATTCAGAACCCTTGATCATAATAAATGAATCAAATACGCATTATTGAGGATAACTCAAAAACAACTATCACCTAGAAAAAAGTTCTGAAGTGACACACAAGAAAAAAACTACTGCACTACCCTTAGGTGCTGCTTAAATAGAGTGTCAGCTTATCGCCGGTGTCAGACATCGAGCTGCATATTTTAATCAAAATGCAGCGAGCACATCTGCTGCAAATTCAAATGAGATCGTTATCTGTATACTTGCTGTAAAATACTGTTTGAAGCAACCTGCTTGTACCTATATATTTATATTTAGGTTTTGCTACGATTTAAAAAGTGTAAGAGCATCTTTGTAAAGAAATGCACTCACGGTTGTTTCCACGCATTGCTACGTGACTAGTTTCGGAATAGTTGTTGCTCCATCATCAGTCAAGTACGCGCGTAAACCGTCCGGCGTCGGCGTGTAAGCCGGACGATCTACGCGCATACTCGACTGATGAAGGACCACCGATTGTTCCGAAACTAGTCTCGTAACACGAGACAACCACCGTGAGTAAAATTGTTAAATCCTTCATAGAATTAAAGAAAAGCTGATTCTAAGACGTATTAATATTCAAAATATTTATTTACGTTCTCGAAGATCGAAGATAATTACTGCTGCAAATGTTCGTACTTATTTCTAAACTTCACTATTGTATTTCACTGGCAAGTTAAATTGATAGATACTTCATAGTTTAACAAAAACCGGCGTTAATCTTAAGATACTGTATTGAACTGCCAATTAGCTTAGTTGGTTGAGCGTTCGCTTTCTAAGCAGGGGTATCGTGTTCGATTCCCGGCGGGAACTTCGGTTCTGGTTGTGATTGTGTGTGTGAAGTCATGAGATGAGAACTTAGTGTGGGGCTGTGAGTGCAAAAGCGTTTATGTTTATTTTTTTGAGGCACCTGGAGCTGGTCGTATTTAGTACCCATAAATGATAATGTTTTTATATTTGGGCAATATACTTTAGGATTAGTAAATAAATAAAAACATTAAGTCCGGAAACAATCAGTGAAACTTCTCGATATAATTATTATACAAAATTGGGTCTTTTGGGATACTAATATGGTTCACTATCCGACTCTAGAAAAGAAGATAATATTTATTACTTAAGTTTGTGGATCATTAAAGTACCTAATCGTTTTAAAATAAATTAAAACAATCTTTGATCTTTTATCTTTCTCTTAGCAAAGAACATAAAACAGCAAGTCTATTTTTTCTTCCGGCTCAAATTAAAATGTGTAAATCTTTATGGTTGCTTATTTAAAATAAACATATATCACGTACTAGATTAGGTACATCTATTTAAGTCGGCCCGCCCATATGTATAGGTACATAAGCACGTAGGCAAGCAACGTACGATTGTGAGATTTTGTTGCTTCCCGCAGAATGTCAGTGCTAAGTGACCTGTCTACTAATTCTTCCTTCCTCTCGTATGCTATAACTACTGAGTTATAGCATACGAGAGGATATATAACTACTGAGTTTGCCCCGAAGTATGACCTCAAATAGTTTCTGACTTGAATAACTTTGCTTTACCTTTTCCTTGTTAATTTTATTAAATTAATTGTTTTATCAAGCACATAATATTGAAATTATACTTACATAAATATAGTACAAAAAAATATAGATACAATTTTTCCAACAAGAATAACTAAACAGACACTAAAAAATATACAGTTTACAACGACTTTCCTTATCTAGGTTCGCGCGGCACACTAAGCAATTTCGAGTTGCATCCCCTTTTTGATGTTTTATGGAGAAACTTTTATGAAAACGTAGCTAAATTTAAAAGTTTTATTACAAAACTAGACACGGCATAGCTTATCGTGGTGGCACATAAAACTGGAGTTCATGCAGCGAATGTACTCGATTTAATTCACACTTAAAACAAAAGAAAAACTTTTATATGGATCACGTAAATTTTGTAGCAAGGTTTTCAAAAAACTTAAACGCTTTCACACTCACAGCCCCACCCACGCTCTAAGTTCGATGACTGGTGTCTTGGGTGCCGGAAACATTCACATCACACACACAGTTTGCAACCAGAACCAGAAACACACATTTTCCTTTGGAGAAAACTTGTGTTCCCGCCGGGAATCGAACCCGATGGAAGATGCTTGGAAGGCAAACGCTCACCCAACTAAGCCAACAGGCAGTTCAAAAGTAAGTAAAAGTTAAAAAGTTGACTTCATCCTAATCAGTTTAGCCGTTACAACGTGAAAAGAAAATACTATTAAATATTTATTACACAAAACCTTTCTCATACATTTATAATATTAGTGTAATGCTTTTTATATTTATAACTAGTTGACCCGGCAAACTTCATACCGCCAATTGCCTGTGGTCAAATATTCAGAAACATCTCCTGTTTGACAGGTACGAACAGTTTGTATGGGAAAATAAAATACTACTTTTTACTAATTTTATTGCAATTTCTTTATATTTTCTCACCTTTTAAACCTTCCCTGAACTTCCACAAATATTTCAAGATCAAAATTAGCCAAATCGGTCCAGCCATTCTCGAGTTTTAGCGAGACTAACGAACAGCAATTCATTTTTATATATAAAGAAGAAGAAGAAGAAGAGAAGATAATAGAGTTTCAACAACCGTTTTGATCAAGCGTTATTGTGTCTATTAAATTAAAATTAAAACGGGAATTAGCGTGATTGTTAAAAATAATGGTTAATGATTGTTTAACTTGTCGTTGTCGATGTCTAAATCGACAATTGTTTCGGCTTCATTGAGAAGCCTCCTTCAGGATGAGTGCGGAGCGCTCGCCGTCGCGTCCCACCTCGCACAATCCCAATTCCCGTTTTAATTTTAATTTAATAGTTCAAAATGTGCGTGAGTTTTTATCAAATTATTATTTTGTCTGTGTTAGATTGGATTAGATTTATTTATGAGCCTTATAACAAGAGTTGTAATGTTAATAACGCATAATAGGTAATCTTGAAAAAATCCAAATATAGTGAGATGCAATGATGTTAATTATTCGTAGAATACAAGATTATTATTTTTTTTTATAGAAAGTCTAGAAATCCTCGAACCTGAAAACCTATTTGCTTACATACCGATAAACTTTATTTTACAAACTAAAAGCATAAATATTCATTTTCCTACGAACTAAGCCAGAATTTGATTCCGAGCGTCTCTCAGTATTGTGAGAAAAGTTATAAAATAATAAACGTAGCCAATCTTAGGCCACGATATTATTGTATTTATAATTCATGGACGTCGACTCGCAGTTTTGTTACGAGAAAATTGAGGAAGATGTGAGAAAATTGGATAACCGTTGAAATACGAAGCATTTTACATATGTATTTTTCGTCATTTTGTTGAATAAAAAGTAATTTACATACGGCATGTATTTAAATTAGGTATTGTTCGAATTTTGTGGAAAAAAAAACAATAGCTAAATATGGTGAGTATTACACATTATGTTTCAATGTTATATTCGGCTTAAAACACGAAATTTTCGACTTACTTTGTAGTCGACTAGTTTCGGACAAATTAGTGGTCCTTCATCTAGTGTTTTTTAAGCTGAATATAACATTGAAACATAATAACTAAATAATTAAAAATGATTAAA
This sequence comes from Lomographa bimaculata, assembly GCA_948107665.1. Lineage (NCBI taxonomy): Eukaryota > Metazoa > Arthropoda > Insecta > Lepidoptera > Geometridae > Lomographa > Lomographa bimaculata. Next base: position 3,140,105 of record OX403602.1, on the reverse strand, counting down.
CGAAAGCGAAACGAATAAAATTCGCATTATTGAGCTATAGCTCAAGAACTACAAATCAGATCTTGATATATAAATGTGACCACATGGAAAGCATATTCAAATAAAAATGAATAATTAAAATCGGTTCACCTACAAAAGAGTTCTGAAAATATATAAGAAAATACAGTTAAATTGATAACCTCCTACTTTTGAAGTCGTTTAAAAAGAGGATCAAATATTACTTTTGTATACCACATGTTATTTGAGTATGTTTGAAAGTGCTCATTTATAATATACCAGTTAGATTTTAGACGATCAAATAATATTGTTCCTTTCTTTACAAACTTGTCAAAATTCACAACAAACACCAGACTCCAACTCACACACTAGAAAGTATGTTTTGACAGTATCCCTCGATACAGAACTTTTTCTAGTGTGCGAGATCCTGGGTTCCTACACAAAAACAACATTTTTGTTATTGTATGTATTAGATATAGGTTTCACGGAATACATTTTATTCTACTCGCCGTGCCCCGAGGCTTCGCCCGCGTTAATTAAGTTAAAAAGTAGCCTATGAGTTATTCTGAAACCCAAACTATTTTATGGCTAATGGCCCGCTAATGGTAAAAATACCGACCATTCGCACGAAGCGTTTCGCTTCCACTTTCATTATGAGAACTGCCAAGGAGTGGAACGCCCTGCCGTCTACTGTGTTTCCCGAAAAGTATAATATGGGGAAGAAGTTCAAGAAGAGAGTGAATAGATATTTACTGAGCAAGCGTGCTCCATCTTCGACCGCATCGTCACACCGCATTGTGGTCAAACGTTAGATTAGTCTCAAAAAAAAAAAACATTCAAAACATCAAAATCGGTTTACTCATTACGGAGATCAAAGCTGCGGGGCACTGTTAGTAGTATATATAGGATTTAAATTGTCGTCTAAATATAAATGTAGAATATGTAATTCCAATAGTGTTCTATAATTTTTTTTTATTAACAACTAAATTAATTATTTGATTGTGAATTTACTAATACAATGTTTGTGTTGGATACCAGTAAGGGGTAAACTGTATTCACCTGATGCATTTCCATTCTTCTATAGAAGATAAAACCATTTTAAAAACCGAAAACACCTGTATTCAGTACAGAAACCAACCATGTTTGACAGTGTTATTAAAAAGCTCATTGCTAAACGGGTAGCGTGAGATAAAAGCTTTCAAAAAAACAAATAAATCTGGCACCTGCCTGTTTCTCCCAAACAATGCTGCCAGCACAAAATAAAAACCCCCTATGGCAACAGAAAATAGCTGGATATGATTTTAGCTGAGGTAAAAATGGGAACATTTACACGAAGATTTTCGCATCTGGATCGGTGTATGAAATTATGTTTATATAGGCTTTCTTTAGTTTAGAAACAGGAGGAGCGATTAGTTTGCTTTTTTATATCTATAACTAGCTGTGCCCCTCGGTTTTACCCGCAGATAAATCGTTTATTTTACCAATATGTTTGTGCCTGGAACAATTTTGTTTTCATAAAAAACTAAGATATTTAAAAAGAGGTTTACTTGAGCTAAAAGAGTTTTTTTTTAAAAACAACGCAACACTGCATTCCACCAGTACAGATAACACACACATACTTCTTGTGACATAAATTCAAAATTAGAGATAGATCATTAACTAAAGTTGCAATGACTCTATATTCATGAACATTACGAACAGCTTATTTCATTATTTTAGTGTTAATTCTGAATAGGATGTTACACAGAGTAACTTTTTTATATTGTTATGCTTCCACGCCGCACACCCGCACGCCGCGAATGTTAGAGTTACTTGGGTACAAACTTAAGTACCTGTTAGTATTGTGGGAACTCCGCCGAAGCCGTTCTCTTCAAACTACTTCAAATCCGACACGTGATTCGCATCTACATAAGATATGCCCCCGAGGCTTCCTCCCGAGAATCTCCTGAGGCCACTTATACAAATCACAACACTCATACTTATGTTTGCCCTATACATCAGGTGAGATAGTGGTCAAACACTAGCCTGTCACAAATAAAAAAAAAAAACAATTTGACTCATAATGTTCCGATTGTTTTATTACTCTAGACACTATCAAGAAAAAGATTTATGCTTGCAACGAAGATCTAAAGAAAATAAATAAAAATAAATAAAATAAACGCATTCACACTCACAGCCCCACACTAAGTTCAAGTCGCAAGACTTGTATCGTGGGTGCCGGAAACATTCACATCACACACATATTACACCCAGAACCAGAAGCACAAATATCCCTTGGGAAGGAATTTATGCTACCGCCGGGAATCAAACGCAGGACCCACGGCGCAGAGGGCGGTGACCTGTCCAATGCGCCAACTGGGTCGTCAAGAAAAAAAACAGGGTGTGTCGTAAAACAAACAATAGAAGTAAAACTTTGGTATTTTTAATTATTCGTCACACATTACACAATCACCCCATTTTTCGTTTTACAAAAAAAGTTAGGATCAGAACTTAAAGACCTCCCATAAAAAGTTTCACTTTAACTTAAAGTTACATTGTGTGCGTGTGTGTGTATGTTTGTTATCGCGTATGTCCGTAACGAATAAACCGATTTTTATGAAATTTTGAATGTATATAGTTTAGGTTCCGGGATAACACATAGGATACTTTTTAATTTAATAAACGCGGACGAAGCCGCGGGGCACGACTAGTTATGTTATAAAAAAGTTTTAATTGGTATTACGCCGTATTTGGATTGAAAAAAAGGTTAGTGACCTTGTTTCCTGTTTCAAAGCTAAAGCTCATTAAAGTGCAGCAACCACTCCTACAGTCATAATTTTCATGAAGTTTTCACCCTCGACGTTCCACGCTATAGACTCATTTCAAAGGCCCACGGCACGAACATCATTACCATCACGTATTCTGTTACGAATTTCATCTGTACAACCGATCTATTCGTCCATTCGAATGTAAATGACGTCATCAATCGTGTACCTGGAAATTCGGATGCCTTCTGCATTTTGCTGATATGTGACGATGGCTAGGTTTGATGGCTATGAGATCTGTGCTGGAGCTTTACAATTCATTGCTCTGACTGATTTTTCTCTATGTCATATTATAATAGTGGCAACACTAAATGTAGTGGTTTTTATATTAAGACTGTTTGTTATTGAGATACGGTGACATAAAGTTCTGGCGATTAATTGATCATTAAACACAAGCAAAGCTTAAAAAAAACCAACTTCACCGCTTTATGTTCGGAACCTTGATCAGATTTAATGTACACACATTATTGACTATAACTCAAAAACTAGAGATCAGTCCTTAATCAAATTTCAATGGGACTAGGATAAAAAGCACCAGCTTTCAAATAAAAATCATCAAAATCGGCTCACAACGAAAGAAGTTATGACGTAAATTTTAAAGTCGGGTAAACGAGAGCATCGTCAACGTACGCATTATTCGTCACAAAATAGGCATTATTGACGATATTTCAAGAACTACTGGTCAGATCTTGATCAAATTTAAATAGGACTAATTAGAATGCAACATCTTTCAAACTAAAAAAAAATTTCGAAATCGGCTCACGTGGAGAGAAGGTATGAGGTACCTCCTTTTTTGGGAAGTCGGTAAAAAAACCAGCGTCTGTTTTACTACTGAGGTATAACAAGATGACTTTTGACAGTTTGTCTTACTTTTAGATTGTAAAACAAGCATGGGGGAACTTATTCGTGTAATGCCTCCAAAATGTTAACGTTAGAAAACCGATAGGCTTGCTACCTGAAGTCAGTGACCGAGACTCAGCAATTTTGATTTGACTACCTTATCATCGCCAATGAGTCTTGTTGCTCGTTAGTCGATGGACTCAAGAGCTCAAACTGGTTCATAGCTCCATCTCACAGGTGGCCACAGTAATCCATACATGATCGGACTTGAAACTGATATAAATGAGACTTGAAGTTTCCCAGATTATACCGTTCAGGGAACAAAGGCATGACAATGGTTCCAGTTCATCGCGCCGTACAGATGATAAACTTAGAAGCGAAAAGTTTCGAAAGCAAATAATGATTTAATTAATTACTTTTATACTATGTAGAAATTTACGTGCTACCCAGGGTTTTGCTAATCGAAATGCACTACAGTTTTATGTGTCATGACAAGTATTATGCTAGCCACGTTTTCGAATTGTTGGTTTCACCGGAAAGCAAATTTGATACTATGTGCAAATATAATTTACATTTGATTTACGATTCAACAGCCTTTACGCGTGTTGATACCCGCACTGAAAGCCGCAATTGAAAGTCAGGACGTTTCAATTCAAAAACCATTCACGTTAAATCAATGTTACTATTTATGACACGTCATAAATAAACATCAACTCAACGCGTCATTCCACCTGCAACACTATTTATAGTACACAGTATGGACACTTGGACCAAATTTTTTCGTTTTGACCGTTCATCTTTGCAAAACAAAATTAGCATTTTTGAATCCATCATATCTTTTACTTTTTATTGGGAAGTTATTTAAGTATAGAATGTTTGTCAGCTACCATTGCCGACGTTTCACTTTTGTGTCTATTTATTACCGGACTCGTTTTAGGAGGCTATCAGGCAAACATTTGACCGCTATTTCACCTGATAGAAAGTGACGATGCGGCCGAAGATGGAACATATTTGCCTAGAAAGTACCTATTTACTCTAGACTTTAAGACAACTAGACTGTAACGACTGTAATTCCTGTGCACACTCTTCAAAATGTAAGCGATAGAAAACCGATAGGCTCGCTACATTACTTGACTTTGTTTTTTATTTAATTACGACACTTTGTAGTTTGGACTCAACTACCTTACTATGGCCAATGGGTCTTCTGGCTCGCCGGTCAGTAGAGTCAAGAGCTTCTAGCTGATACTTAGCGGATCCATCCCAGAGGTGGCCGCAGTACTCCATAAACGATCCATATGAATAAAAAAGAAGTGAAGATGGCTAACACCCGAAGGTGAGAATGATAACATGTGCCGACCGCACATAAAGTGGGATAAGGGTAGAGATGTTTTGAAATTAAATTCACTTATATGTACAAAACTGAGTTACTTTATACTACTTGTAGAGAGAGGTTTCGTTTGCACAAGCCCGAAGCCATCGTCTATTTGATCGACAAATATTGTCACTCAATTTTGGGTGGTGCTTTTTTTTCAGCGCATTCGTTCATGGCTCTGTAGCAAAGTGAATAATTTAAAAACTAATATCGTGCGAGTGACGTGGTTTAAGGACATCGTGTTCTTTTTTTGTGCTAGAAGATAATAACTTAGCAATTGTTCTTGATAGTACGCGTCTGGCCTAATTAATTTTGTCTCTGCAATTGTGTTCTGAAAACTATATGTGAATTTAGTCAGTGTCAAGTGATGAATATTTTTCAAGTATAATTGCTATATTATAATCACAAGTCACAGTCAAAATCAAGTAAATGATTCAAGGTCCAGACAGTCAAGTCATGCCGTAGTAAATTGGAAACTTAACTAGAACTTCTATTAGAGTTTTGGAGCTAAAGCGAAAATGACATGATTGAAACACATGATTTGCCTACACTTAGGCACGTTCACCAACTATGAAAAGTTAATAATCCACCATTATCACACATTAAAACTCGAAGAATCACAAGCTTTCAAAAATCAACAGCGACATTTTTACACTTACGCGTCAAAACTCAAACAATAGGTTCGAGTGACACTCGGTTTTTTATTATTATTTTGGCTCCGCAAACTGTGTGCATTTAGACAGTCTCAAGTTGTAAATATTTTGCAAAGATATTGTAGTCCATACCAAGTCCTAGTTGCCGGTCACAGTCAAGTTAGCTCAAAGCGTTTTGCTTCTACATTCATCATCCGTACAGCGAAGGAGTGGAACTCATTGCCTGCGTCTTTGTTCCCCGAACGGTATAATCTGGGAGTCTTCAAGTCTCGAGTGAATAGGTATCTTCTAGGCAAGCGTGTCACACCTTCGGCCGCATCATCACTTTCCATCAGGTGAGATAGTGGTCAAATGCTTGCCTATTAAACATAAAAAAAAAAAAAAAAAAAAAAAGGTTCAGTAAAAGAGTCTTGCTCCAGGCATAGTCAAGTCATGCCCAAGTGATAGAAACTTCACTAGAACTATTATTGTAGTATGTATGGAGCGTTGCTCTCTCTTTCTCTCATGTTTGCTTCCTTAACCCAGCAAAACACCTAATTTATAGTTAATCTGCTCAATCAATCAAAAAATTAAAAATATGTTATCAAAGAGAATTTAAAAAAGTTTTATGTGAACTGCTTTTAGAGAAAAAATAATTTCGTCTGTGCATTTTTGCTTTAAAACTTTTCATATCCAACATTGTTTATTTAGCAAACTAATATTATATTTATAATATTAGTTTGCTAAATAGTAGTATTTAGTAGTATTTAGTATTTAGTATTTACTAAATGTATATGTTAAAAGCCGATTTGAACGTATTATGTTGAAAAAACAACCACAACTACAACCAGAACCTGAAATACAATTATTTGGGAAAATAAATTTAACCATTAAGACTTTGAAAAAAAAAGGGGTTCCCGATCCTTGCAACTATAGTGCAGAAGGCAGACATGTCTACGCCAGCGGAACCTTCGACGGAATAGGCGAAAGAAGAAGTTAAATACTATTCATTTCAATATTATTTTATAAATAATCCGAAGCTCTTATTTTAATGTTACTTATTTGATATCCACATTATATAAATATTTGTACACCGGAAACGGTAGAGTATGTGAAACTAATACTATGTCCTACTATTAATTACTTACCATACTCTGACAAATAAATACATTTTGATTTGATTTTGATTTTTGATTTGGAATAGTAACAATATTGAGGAACAGGTATACAAAAGTCGAATTTGTCTACATTATGTAATTTTTTTAGTGACTTTTAAAGTATTTTGCAATGTGTGTGCGTGTGTGTATGTGAGAAAGAGAGAGAGATAGAGGTGTTACAAATTAGATATCAGTATTATCTTCAACGGCTGTAAGAATAAAAAAACACACGTCATGTATTACATGCAAAATATCTACAGATTTTGATAGTCTTTTAGAGTCATTTGGGGGCTGAGTCACCCACGTCCGTAGGAGGATACCCCTTAAGTCTCCCTACACGTGGTCCCCGGGTGGTGCTAATCAGGTGACATTTGAGAGGTGGTAGAGCATTTTGTGAGTTGCTCGCCTGGCTTGCTACCAAAGTAGCTTACCACCATCAAGTTGAAAGTCTGCCGCCAAGCCAAATACGGTGTTCCGGCAGGTATCCTTGAGAGCCTGCGTATTCCAGGTTTAGTGTGTTTACCAGCTTCGATCACATCGTCACTTACCATCAGGTGAGATAGTGGTCAAACACTAGCCTGTCACAAAAAAAAAAAAAAAAAGATTCTGTCAGAGTTTGATACGCTCTGATTGACGTTAATGACACAGTTGATAAAACTACATTTGGTTTTTGATCAGAAGCGAACTTGTTTTTAATGAGAATTATCTAGAAATTAAAGTATTAACTAAATACTATGGTCAAAAAGTCTATATAAAACCCAACTGTCGCTGGAAAGAAGTTCACTGTCGTTGAAAAATTCTTAAGTGGCCTGGACACATCTGCCGCTTGCTAGGCAAGATATGTATGAGCTAAAACTGCCTCAAATGGGTTGCACTGAACTGATCTGAAAATAGGGGGTCGCGGCAGGTGCAAGAAGATTTGGCGGGATGTGCTTGACTCTTAATGGAAAGACTGGACAGACAAGGGACAAAACAAGACTGGAAAGAGAAAGACCTGAATTGTTCTGCCGACAGTTATATAAACATAAACGCTTTCACACTCACACTAAGTTCAATGACTTGTGTCGTGGGAGCTGGAAACAATCACATCACACACACAATCACACCCAGAACCAGAAACACAAATTTTTCTCGGGGAGAAAACTTGTGTTTCCGCCGGGAATCAAACCCGATTCCCCTGCTTAAAAGGCGAACGCTTACCCAACTAAACTAATGGGCAGTTAAATATACAAAGTAGATTAAAATCCAAATTTAAAGGGAAAATAGTCATAATGCACGTGTCTATTCTTCATAACTATATTTTAATTTAATATCAGCAACTAATTTATGAAAATTAAAGTATGCGACAGGCCAGCAATTAAAATTACTTGATCCAACTTAGCTACTATTATTTCAATTAAAATACCTATAAATATTTTGGTAAATTAAATGAATAACAATTAATTGTTCGTTCGTGCAAATTGAGGCACAAAATTAACGAAATGCGAAATTTTAAAGAGTCTTTCTTATATAAGCAAGTCTTTACGTAAAAATTTAAATAAGCTAATTTTACATTTGAGCAGAATAATTAATATTATTTTGTTCTTTTGTTGCTTAATAGGTTTTGATTTCAAATTACGCTTCTTTAGTTCCCTGGATGGTATTATCTGGGAGTCTTCGAGTCAAGAGTGAATAGGTAGGTATATTATGTGTATAAAAACATACATAAATTGGTTCATCCTATTGGAAATTACAAAAGAATATAAACTGACAGACATGACCTTCAAACTTATGTTAACTTACTAGGCGTGCTCCGCGGCTTCACCCGCGATTATCAAGTTAAAAAGTATAGCCTATGGGTTAATCCTAGATACAGCGTGAAGAGAAAACAAACATAACACATATACACGCTTACACATTTTTTTCTTTTTTCTTTTTCGGACTTACATTCGGATTTACAATATTAGTGTGATTAAGTCAAATATTATGAGGATTGTTTGACTTTCCCGAGGTAAAAAAAAAGAAATAAGTATTGCGCAAATAATCCGCAATAACTTTCCTACCATTGTGGTATGTCCGATAAACTAGGAATCTAATTCCGCGGCAATGCCAACGTAGCTGCAGGCAACGAAAATCTATATTGCACGTACGCAGGTCAAGAGGAAATAAAGTTGTGTTGTTTCATACATTTTCAATTTTATACCGCAAGCGAGTACTACCAAGCTGTTGTTTGGTGCAAGGTAAATGCATTTAGCGATATGAAAAGTTATTTTTAACGTTTTGGTAAAACGAACTACATGATAACAAAGTGTCGGAGTTTTAAAATGAAGTACTTTTTTTTAATATGCTGGATAAGCATTTGACCTCATGGAAAGTGATGATGCGGTTGAAGATGTAGCATGTTCGCCTAGAAGATACCTTTTCAATCTAGACTTAAAGACTCCCAGATAATGGAACAAAGACGCTGGCAATTTATTCCATTCCTGTATGGATGATGAACGTGAAAGCAAAACGGTTCAAACTGGAAGAATGTCAACCATACATGAATTGCGTTTGCCATTTTATCTTGTTGTAAAATGGTAAAAAAGGCAAGGTAGAATTATATCGTGCAATTCCTGCGCGCACTAAAATTAACGGTTTTTAATTTGCCAAAACCGTTCTTTATATTGTTATTCTTGATGTTCCTACAAAAAGAATATAATTGAAAAAATCTTAAATTAATAAAAACGTCACTCATTCAGAAGAAGGTATCCTTCTTGAATTCCTTCCTCAAATGAAGTCGAAACAACTGTTGATTGATAACGCGTAATTTACGCTAATCCTGTTATAGATAAATTTAAAAACACTTCAATATTATTAACTTAACAAAACGTTTCGTGCCAGACGTCCATAACAAGTTTCAGCTTAACAGCATGATTTAACTTCTACTTCCGTTCGCTACATATCAGGAACACAGATTTTCCGCTCTTATCTGTATTTTGTACCACTCATAGAAGTAAAATACGAGCCAAGTAGTTCGTACAATACTGGATTCTCAGTATACCTTAAATATATACATATATATATTATTTTTTTTATAGTATTTGTATTTTATTATTACTTTATTTTACTAAACTAAAATACAAATTATAAAAAGAAATGTTAAAGATGGTTTAGACGATCTTTAATGTTCGGCAAAGTTCCCAAAATGCTTACTGCATTACCAAGCTGTATAGCAAGGCTTATCCTCTGCCCCAAATACAAACCAGCATTTTGGTCATGTGCCGAATCAATCAGTCTCTTAGACAAATCTTTGAAAATTTCTAAAGCACCCGGTCCCCATGGGTCTAGCGTTTCAACCCCAAACGGCACAAATATAAAACCTTTGTCAAGTTTGGAATACTTGCGCCGTTTGAGAGATTCAGCTGCCATAGCTGCGCCACTAGCTTGTAGCGTGGTTTCAGGAAGATGGGATGGCGCCAAAGTGTCAACACACGTGGCATCCCACACTAAAGGCCGACCCATCTTCCAAGGAATGAGTGTCATACCATCGGGTCTTTTGCCGTCGTCACGCATCAAGCCAGTTGGCTCTAAAACAGCCACAACGTTTGCACTTCCAAAGGCACGACGTATGACATCATTTAAAGCACTGTGACGAGCTATACGACCAGCACTCTTGCTACAAGACAAACCATGATGACCGAGGCGGTCCACTTGCTCAGTACATGTGCAACGGTGGGGAACAACGCAAGGTGAACCAATGCGCAGTGATATGGCTAACCTGAATGTGTTGTTATCCAATAAGGTTCCTAAATGATGTGACGGAAGAGTCTGCAACCAAAGACCTGACTCCCATCGAGAAACAGCTAAAAGACGAATAATATATTTTATGAAATATATTTATTATTATATATTTATATTTATTTATTTACTAACCAGTGCACAATCTACATTTATAAGTTTTATTGTTGATTATAATTTGATTTGTACATTTAAGCAAATACATAATATATATATCGAGTATCGATGTAGTTATATATATATATAACTACATCGATACTCCTATTGGGCTTGATCAAAAATTCCATTTCTACCCTTAGGCGAACAGTCGCATAGTAATATTGTGCAAGCATGACTGGTTCCGATTGAAAGGTCAAGTTGCAGTACGCTCATCTCTTTTATCGATAGGCCCCGGAGATATAATATATATTATAATAATATATGAGAGAGTAGGACACTGCAGTATGACTGAGGACTTTGTTATGCAAAGTCTCTGGTAGACGGCAGTGACTGCAGCCGTGACGCTTATAATCAGGCTTACAGACAGGTCTTCGCTTTACTCTCAATAAAAAAAAATACAACTATTCCTTTAAGGAGATATATCAGAATGTCTCCTAAAGCTAATGTTTTTTGGAAAAAAAAAATTATTTCATTTTGGACAATAATAAACGCTTTTACACTCACATCGCCGTACTAAGTTCAATGACTTGTTTCAAGGGTGCCGAAAACATTAATATCACACATACAATAACACCTAGAGCCAGAAACACTAATTTACTTGGGGGAAAAAACCAACCGGAATTGAACCCAATATCACCGCTTAGAAGGCACCTTAGCCAACGGGTAGTTACAGACAGTGTGAAAGTTATTTTATGTACGTATTTATTTACGAGATGAAAACCTTTTCTGGTTGTTTATTTTTGAGCCGCATTTTAACAAAGTAATGTTATTGCTACTGTCTAAGTTAATTGACTGTGGTTAAAGAAGGTGCTCACGGGGGGGTTTTTAGTGGGTTCGAGCCCCACACACCCCCTTCCTTCACCCTAGGAGGGAAGGGAAGTGGTAGGCATTTTCCCCCCCACAAAAAAAAAAAAAAGTGCTCGCATTGGTGAAGAGTCAGGAGACCTCTGCATTGGCTTGCACGGCCCCACACGTCTGGGGCCTTGGTGAGCAAGGTCACTCCTCCATGGGCGCAGTGGCCCAGTTTGCATCTGGGCGTTCCGTTGAGGCGAGATATGCGACCCGCGTTAGCACTAACTGTCTTGCCCCGGCGAGGAACTGCTCACGGGGGGGTTATAAGTGAGTTCGAGCTCCATAAACTCCTTTCCTTTACCTCTGTGAAGGAAGGGAAGGGAACTAGGTATTTACCCCCTCCCCCTCTACGAAAAAAGACTGCTTGCATTGACATATAGCTTACTATTAACTCCTTCAACATAATTCTACCCGCGGCATACCCCCAGATAAAATTAACTGCATGCATTTTAACCAAATAAACAAAACCGCAAACTGAAGTTGAAATTTCGCAGCGAATGTAAAGACTTATCCCTTAACTTGTATTAGATTACGGAGAAACAAGATGGAAGAAAATCCTGGAGAACAACTGGATAAGATCCGTATGCCACTCTATAAACTTACGCAGTAACTCAACTGGACTGGATTTTGTTTTATATAATTTGTTTTTAGTCAATAGGTACTTTTATTATGTCAACTTTTATTTTGGTGGTTTAGAATACTTTTTTTTAGAATATTTCGTGTACATTAAAGCAGTTGGAGTTGCCAAGCTTTTTGAAAGTGAAGCTTTTTGTCTTTGAATTTCTGATCCGTAACCTTTTTGTGTGACGAAAAGTGGTGGGAGTAAACACCGATGAATAATTTAAATGTTTTCTTGTAATGTAAAAGTTTCACTTCTATCGTGTGTCTTTAAAACACACCCTGTTTTTATTTCAATTGTTATATTCGTCTTATTGATAGGTCAATATAAGTAGACTATAATTTATCTTCCTCGCATTATTATTTCAAATCACCAAATGTGAATTATAAGCTTGTGCTTAGTTCTTATTGTCTTGAGTAAACATTATTTTTACTCGTCTTGCTTAAAAATACAATTCATATAAATATTTATAAAATAAAACACTAAAACACATAATAACTGGTCACAACATAACTTTTCACTGTCTCGATACGTTATATATTTTTACTTTTTTTTAAGTACTCAGCTAATTACCTTATAAGACTCAGGATAAATTGAAAACCAAAACATGGTTTGAGGTGGTTGATAAAATTATGTATAAATAACATCAACCACCTCCACCTGTCTTTCTTTTCCTCACCAGTCTTTACGATCAAAAATTCTTTATAATATTACGAGTACATCAAATATCAAATTGATTTTGTTTTTATAGTATTGGCCATACTAGGCAGAACTAAAGTAGTAAATTGAGAAAGGAAAAGTTATCGCTTGATGCGGGGATTGAACCCAGGAATTAATATTGGTATACTGATACTGATACTGATACATGCTTTAATAAAATCAACATGATCTACTGGATATACGTTCAGGAAATAATTCTTGCCGATTTAGCATTCTAGTCACGAAGCAAACTTCATATACAGTTCTATTATGTTCCGTCTGGGAAATAGCGGGAGTACATAAACAAGTCAATCGGTCACTGTTAGGGTACAAGCACGTATCTGTACCCTACAAGTTTTAACTGTAACTGTCTTTGTACGATCATAATAGTTGTTTTTATAACATACTAGCGATCCGCCCCGGCTTCGCCCGGGTGCAATTTCCGGTGGGTTAAAAAAAATACATATAAACCTTGGCCTGACAATTATGATGACGCACACAACAAAAATAGGATCAGCCAAATCAGTCGAGCCGTTTTCGATTTTTTAGTGAGACTAATGCAGAATAATTGTTTTTTTTTAATATTATACATTATGATATCGATTAAATATTGTATATTAATGCTTGTGTTTGATACTATCTCTCCTGATGTTAATAGATGTGGCATTGAAAAATGTAATAAATGAAGAACCGCTCGACCGATTTTGTGCAAACTTCACATAAACCATCTACTAAATAGTCCGATCAAAGCCTTAACGTTTGGTTTGGATAGGTGAGTTATAAAATAACAACGAAAAGTGGCATTGATTTTTATATATATAGATAAATTCAAGATAAGCAAACTTCTGTAAGCGACGCACGGTGATGGATGGAGCAAGTACCCACACAATACAGGTGGTAACATGTTACGAAAACAGCTAGAAAAATCTTCGTTTGTAAGTTAGTTAGGTACGTGACAAGACGACAATTTCTTTGGTTAGGCAACATAGTTATGATGGCAGCCGAAAGGATTCACTCGCGACTTGAAGACTACCAGATAATACCGTTCGGGGAATGAAGACGAGTGCAATGAGTTCCACACAGCAATGGCTACTAGGGAATCAGACTACCCCATTGCATATTGCCTCATGTAGGTCACATGGTAATTTTTTAATAATTTCTTGCTCATATTTTATTTTTCAAAATTATTTTAATATGTTTTAAACCATTTTAAGATTCATGAATAAACTATGAGAATGATAATGAGGATTCGGTGATATAGAAAATAATAACACATTCCTTGCCGCTCTAGCCCATATTTATGATAAGTACGCGTGGAAAGAACACAGCTGTGAAAATAACTACATACAACTTTATACCCTTAAATGTTTCCTCGTAGGCAGATGCCGCTTTTTTTTAGTTTATGGTAGGCTAGTACGCCATAACCCTTGCATTAAGTTATTTGAGTTGTTGTGCCATTAACAAAATTGTAACAAGTCAATGTAAGTACTAAATTAAAAAAAATGTGAACCTACTTGTTATGTATTTTGTAATATATACTACTATATAAACTTGTTTAATTTCCTTCGTTTCAATACCCTACTCGTTATGTTTGGTTAACTTCTTTAGCGGAATTGTGCACTTTTTTTGGGATGGCTAAAAATATTAAACTCGCGTCAGGACACGTGATCTGATCGAAAATTCTTAAGCTCCGTCTTACGAATAGACCGCCGGGCGCGGCGTAGGAGAGGAAGTTATACCCCCTCTCTTTCTACCGCGCGGCGAAAATGTATGCCTGTTACTGATGTTTACAACGTTGATGTTTTTTTCTTTTTATTAAAGTAATACTATTTCGCGCAAAAAAACCGCAATTTTTTTTCAAACACCTTTCTAAAGACACTTAAGTTGTTAAGACGAATAAAACGATAGCTTAACTGTCAACATCTATACAGCCATTTGGAAGATACGAGGTTATACAGAAATTTACAAATATACCTACATAAAAGATACGCGCGAAAAACATAACCCTTCCTTGGTAGTCGGGTAAAAATAATAACGCCCGTACCGCTATTTTTAACGAATAATAACTGGAGTTATTTTAGAGACATAATTCTACCTGCTCGTGACACAAGGCGTAGGTTTACAAAGTAAAAACTGGGGGTAAAATATCCTACAGTTGTAAAAATATGAAAAGAAATTATTTATATGGTGTCTGTGTGTATAAGATCTTGTGACATAAAAGAACAATACGAACGGCCTAAAATGTAGAAAAAAATATTTAAAAAAAAAAAAGTGTATTGGCATGCGTATTAGCATTGCAATTCAGAAAGCCAATGCTGCCAGCATGGAAACGCTTTGGAATGGGCTTGAGCACATGCCTATAAGTTTGGTTGTTAGAAGGTAATTTAGGTCTTTGTTGTATAGATGTATATATAGTTTCAATTTATTAAGCTTAAAAAAACCGACTTCACTTGATCAGATTAGATGTATTAAACACACATTATTGACGATACTTTAAGAACTGCTGATCAGATCTTGATCAAATTTAAATGGGACCAATTGGAAAGCAACATCTTTCAAACAAAAAAAGATTCAAAATCTGTTCACGTGGAAGGAAGTTATGAGGTACCTAACGCAAAAAAAAAAATACTTTCGACTTGAGTACCTCCTCTTTTTTTGTGAAGTCGGTAGAAAATTAGTAAAATAAGTTTAAGTAGCGATGGTGTGTCATGTCGCTTGAAAAACCGATAATCCTAACGCAAAAAAGCTCTCAAGAGGTGACAATAGTAACCACTCAAATAAATAGTATTGAATGGTCAACAAGGTCGACAGGCTAGCGACTTAACCTATGGAACCTTCTGCACTTGTAATAGGCCAGATGCCTGAAAAATTATATTGAGTCCGTGATTTACATTATGAAAAACATGGGGCACGTATTTTTTTCTTTTGTCAATTAAACAAACAATTACGAAGATATAGTGCGTTAAAATGTGACGTCTCAGTACAGTTTTTACTGAGGCGTGACGTCACGAGCCCCCACTACACAAACAATGAAACCCATTGCCAGATGCACAAATTTTCCTTAGTGAAAACAAATCATACTTTACAATACAATACAATACAAAACTCTTTATTGTATAACCAGTTTACAAAGTGTACAACTAAAAATTTTTTAGAAATTATAGATTTTTTAGTGGTAATACAATCGGCGGTCTTATCGCGTATAGCAATTTCTTCCAGACAACCTTAGTATGATCATAAATGTAACTGGAATGTGTTAGACGGTGGTGTACACTAGTCAAGGAAAAATAAAAAAAGTACAAGAATCTATCAAAACAATTACATACTAAATATACATACATATATACGTAATGTAAATATACCTGCATAGAATACTCAATATAAGTAGTAGTACATAAATAAAAATAATAACAATAAAAATTACGCAATAATGTGCAGCAGTTTTAACTGTTTTGAGATAAATAGTATTTTTTTACCATAGTCTTAAAATTTGAAGGGATTTAGCACGTCTGATATCTACAAGCAGCGCGTTCCATAAGCGGACCGATTGCACTGTAAATGAGTGATCGTAAAAACGCGTGGTATGCTGAGGCATCTTTAGCTGAAGTGTTACTGAAGAGCGCAAAGATAATTGATGTGTGAGATGCAGAAATTTTAAGCGCTCTTTGAGATACACAGGAGTAGAGGGAATAAAGAGAATAGAGTAAAGAAGAGAAAGAAAAAGTTTTTTAAAATCAAGCTTTTACAAGTTGTTAATAAAGAGGACTCAAAGTCATATAACTAGAGAACTTGTCAAGACGAATCAAACGAGCTGAAACTCGATGGGGTTGCGTCGTTTCATTACAGAGTTCCTATGACCACCTTCCAGATCATCAGATCAGCACCATGTCATATTGCTATGTCATGCGATTTACACATGTATGCAAAATTTCAACTCAATCGGTAACCGGGAAGTGGATCAAATTTAATTTGCATAATTTGATGACAAACATCGGGACAGGTGAAACTAAATAAAAGCTTGTAAAAATTGAGCTTCTGGCGGAGATCAAACTCAAGCCGTGGCGTAAAAAGCAAAGACTTGCCCTACTGCGCCAATATGGCCCTCTGGTATTCAACATAACCGCGGATCTGCACTGTGCTGCATCTGGTTTTCTTCATGCAATATTTCAAAACAGCTCAATCTTTTAAAGAGACACCGCAAAATACCCTAAGCTGTATACTTCCTTAAGCCTGAATGGTGAAAGCTATTACCGGCGTCACGTCACGCGCCTGACCACGTACGCTCTCCATGAACACAGTACTTAGGATCCCTAAAAAAGTAGAGTAAAACATTATTCACTATTGAACTGCCCGTTGGCTTGGTTTGGCGAACGCTCGTCTGCTGAGCAGGGGTATCGGGTTCGATTCCCAGCGGGAACACAAGTTTTCTCCTCAAGGGAAATGTGTGTTTCTGGTTCAGGTTGTGATTGTGTGTCTGATGTGAATGTTTCCGGCACCCACGACACAAGTCATCGAACTTAGTGTGGGGCAATGAGTGTGAAAGCGTTTATGTTTATGTTGGTTTGTATAAGAAGTAGTTATGGTGATATAATTTTTAGTAAACAATAGTATGTTTATATTACAAAAATAATGTTTGCATTCAAATGCAGTAACCATTGTGGGCACTTTGCTGAACATAAAAGATCAGGTAAACCATTTCTAACCTCTTTTTCTGTAATTTTGCAAATCTGGCAATAGAATCATTAACTTTCATGAGTGCCTCTTTGGGGCCCATGTGAATAAACGATTTTGATTTTGATTTTTTTTATTTTTATAACATAAACATTTATATTGTAAAACTCAGACTTGTTTTTTTTTTACCAAACTGCCATTAGGTAATATATACCACCTATGACTGTTCCAGGAGCAAAGGCGTCCAATATGCTAACATCATTGCCCCGCTTGATAGCAATAGCTATCTTCCGCACTAGGAACGATAAAGAGCGTCACCAACTAATATTTCAAAGCAAAAATCGGTGTCCCGAATATTTTTTAAATATTTAAAAATACAAAGTAAGATACTGACCACATCTTACACTGAATTACCTGGGCTTCGAAACTGCATTTTCTTGGGCGGGTATATATTTTATTCCAAGAGAAATATTTGGTGACACATTTTATATTTTCGTTTAGAAACGTCGTCACATTTACTTAAAAGCTGTGTGTAGACCGGTTCTCGTATTCATTTATATGATAGCTGTACTTTGATCCGCTGGCGTAGTTGTTTGCGCGTTTGCCTTCTATGCTACTGGTATCGGGTTCGATTGCCGGGGGAAACACAAGCTTTTTTTTATGCGAGATGGCATTTGACCATCTCATCTAATGGAAGATGATGATGTGAAGATTATACCGTTCAGTAAACAAAAGAAATTTGTGATTTTGGTTTTGGGTATGTTTGAGTGTTTTAAGTGTTTTCGGAAAGTATGAAATGTAATTAAATGCATTTATTCATCATTATTATCAGGTCATTATTATTATTGTTAAACAAGGCAAGTCAATTTTACAGAAATATTTAAATGTTATGTAAAATAAAAATGTATAGTTTAAGTTTTGTACATTATTATATCTAGTTATAGTTTTTTTTGGTTAATTGTAATTTAATTTTTAGTTTAATGTAATATATAATGTATTTAAGTTTTAAAGAATTAAAAGCACTTTAATATGTTTGTAAAATATGAATATTGATATAATTAAATAAAATAGAATTATCAAGCTGGCTACATTATAAAAACATTGATATTATTAAAAATGTCCAGACAGTATTATGAATCTACATAATAATATAATATCCGGATGACCAAGCTTTGCTCGGTTTTTTGTTTTTGGTAGAATGTGTTTGAATTTATAGCCTCAGAAAGCTCCATCTAGTGTCGAGTAGAAACAGTTTTTTACATTGGTCATGGCGTAATAGATGGCGCTGATAGTTTCTTAAGCCCGGTTTTTCAAATGCAGTTTGTGAACCTAGCATTTCTGGGACCTGATACGTTGATAAATCGTTTCCTTGGGCCGAAAAACCCCTAATCTGTAACTTTCATGAAAATCGTTGGAGCCGTTTCCGTGATCCTGATTACACACATATATATATATACAAGAATTGCTCGTTTAAAGATATTAGATAGATAAAAGTCAGATCTTCTACGTTAGTCTCGCAAAAACTTGAGAACGGCTTGACCGATTTGGCAAATTCTTTTTTATTGTGTTCGTAATTGTCAGGTCAAGGTTTGTAAGATTTATTTTTTATAATCTATCGGAAATTGTACCCGCGCGTAGCCGGGCGGATCGCTAGTTAAATACAAAAATTTTCAAAACAAATTGTAATTTTCATCACTTCAATTTTATGTAACATTATCATTGTCACATCGAGTCACATGAAAATGAGGACTCATCGTCATAAATTCACTAAGCGAATATATTGGACGAAATTTAAAAAAAATATTCTTTTTTAAGTAGCATAACCAGTCCATAGATTAAATAATATTCCTGTATTTCACAGAGGCAGGAAAATGTTCCAGTCCAATTTCATTAAAACCCGTTCAGCAGTCTTGGCTTGACATTAATAAACAAACTGATGCATTTATTAATAATGACAGTGAAAAGTTTTATATTTAGAACATAAAACATATTCACAAGAAATGAGTCCATGTCACGTGCAGAAGTATTCAACTGTGTGGCAGAAGGCAACGCCACCTCCGGAAATATTTTGTGACTTATTAAAGTTATACAAAGAAAGTGGAAGAATCCCACTAATATTATAAATCCGAAAGTTTGTGTGTAAGTGTGAAAGTATGTTTGTTCCATAGTGATAAATTTAGAAAGGCAAAAATTCTAGTTCTGCCTAGCATGGCTAATGCTATATAAATAAAATCAATATGTTTGTTCCGTTTTCACGTTTTAAGGGCTGAACGGATTTGGATTAAATTTGAAATGTAGATAGATTATACCTAGGATTAACACATAGGCTACTTTTTAACTTGATAATAGCGGGCGAAGCCGCGGGGCACGGCTAGTTGGTTATATATTAAGGAGTCAAACTATTTCACTCACAGGTGGTTTTTAGAATTGTTGCGAAATCGTACAGAACTGAGAAAGAAAACCGACTACACTGAAACTAGTCTCGCCGCAATGCAAGGAACCACCCGTGAGTGAAATCTTTTAAATCCTTATCTAATATGTGTTTACATCACGAATCGTTGTCATTACGAAACTTCCAATTAAAGAATTGGACCAGTCCTTATAGCACAGTTCTTCTATTCAGTTGTTCGGCAAAGCAGTGATACCTTCAAGTAGGAATTGCAAGAACTAAGTACCTTGTTTGTTGACGGAGTTTCGTATTTCCGGTCTTCTGGTTAGTTTGAGATATTCAATTTAAAATGTAAAATATTCAATTAAAATATATTTATTATTATTCAAATTGAATTTCGTTGCCTTGTAGGTAACTTGGGTGACATACTTTTTGTTTTAAATCGATTGTGAAGTTAATAAAACCCGCGAAAAAATTAATTAATTAAAACATTTTATTTATCTCAAAATAAATATTTGAAAGTGTAATCAAGTTTGGGCAATTTTAAACGTGGCTATTTTCTTTATCCACGACCCAATCATAGCTGCCGTAAAGGAAAGTTGACCAACCATTGATACCAAAAATCTAAAATATAAATTTATAGGTGTTATTTTAAAATTTAAAAGATTTAAAAATAATTGTTGACCTATATTTTAATCTCATGCATATTTCCTATTACATGTATATATTTACACGTGTAAATACGTACCATTTTAATGTAATTTATCTCCTAACCATTCAAAAGGAAACAAGAACCAAATACACCTTACTAATCAACCCTAACTCGATTCCATTACTCGAAATGAGTTCCCATAATCTCCCTACTTCCCACGTACCACCTACCAACCTACTCCTAGGGTTACCACGCGTCAGGATTGGTTCACGTCATGATCCTACATCGACTTTTAACATAAACATTAAACGATTTCAGACTCACAGCCTCACACTAAGTTCGATGAATTGTGTGGTGGGTACGGGAAACATTCACATCACACACTCAATCACAACCAGAATCAAAATAAGGACAAGTCAGGTCTCTTTGTCAGTTTTTTTTAAACTTAAAAATCTAACTTGTTTAAAAAAGACTACTTGCGCCATATGGCTTTTCTAGACTAGACTATCCACATACCAAATTTTATATAAATATCTTCAGCCTTTACAGCGTTACTTTGTTACAAATGCACACAGATATTTTCACAAATCGGGATTTAAGAAAAAAATCTAATTTAATTACAATAAATAACCTCTAAAAGATGACAAGTGTCAATCTTGACATAAGCACTCTATGGTTTTTTATTTATTCAGTAAAAGGCAAACGTTCGACCACTATCTCATAGCAGAGGCAGGCTTTTCTGCTTTGGAGGGTAACTTAAGCTGTCGGTCCCGATTATTAGTCTTAAGACATCAGTCGTTAAACGATTTCGGATGCTTTCAGGAGCCCTAAAAAATCCTGACATTAGGCCTGCAAATTAGTATATACAATAGGCAATTAAGAAAGTAGATATGCATAAAACAGATGTTTGAAAAAATCACACGACTTTGAAATATATGTCTTCAGTTGTGCTAACCCTACATCCCACCTCGCCTGTTCGCTTCACATAAAGAACTCGACTTTTCATTCCGTCAAAGCACTCACCATAAAGTAAATACTACCTACGGAACCCCATGCAACTAATAAACGGCATTAGCCCCTATGGCACAAATAAAAGTCCTACTTAACTTCTAAAAGTCGGTCAAGTAGTTTCTAACTCGTGTAGAAATTGTTGACTGTGGTAATGAGATAGGCACGCACGGTATACACAATACGGTACATATAATTAACGATATATATAATTAGAATGATTATTGACGATTAGAAAAACCTTTTCTGAAATTCTGTTACAATTAGATTATATAGATTCTGTTATATAGAGCATTAAGTCCATAGATATCACATGATGACACTCAAAATCAAAAGCGTTTATTCACATGGGCCCCAAAGAGGCACTTATGAAAGTTAATGAATCTATTGCCAGATTCGCAAAATTACAGCCATCTCGAGAAGAACCTGGCAAGAAACTCGGCGGCGCATTTTTTTTTTCATTCAATTTTTTAAAAAACATTCTTAATTTCTAATACATAATTTTCTTAACCTAGGTGTTATTATGTTATTAGAAAGAGCCTGTGCAGTTTGCCTCCATGCATCTTTGTTATTAATATAGTCTGTGGTCTTATAGTAAGCTTTCTTAATTAATGCCCGTTTTATTACAGACACTAAGTACGGGTATTTCCTGGCCGATGATGATGTGATAATTTGGTGACATAACTTTCTTTTAACCGGGTATTTGTCTGTCAGACTGAAAACTTAAACTTTGATACGGCAGCGTGTTAAAAAAGCCACATATAAAATGTGTGACGGTTTTTCTTCATTCACATTACTTAGCACCTAAGACAGCTTGGTAAAAAATCGCTTTATAATATGAGGATAATAAAAAAATGGTGAATTGATAGTACCTGGATGATTTTTTTAGAAAACGACGTTTTCTAAACCTACCTAGCTAGATCGATTTAATGCCCCCTAAACCCTCTACATCCAAATTTCATGAAAATCGTTGGAGTCGTTTCCGAGATTCAGAATATATATTTAGGTACATATACACAAGAATTGCTTGTTTAAAGGTATAAACAAAGGAACACCAGCATAGATTAACTTCAAATATATTTCTTAAAATGTTTGCAAAAATGTAAAATAATTTAATTTGATATAAAGTAGTTTTTAATACAAATCCAAACTATATTAAATGAATGATGTACAAATATGTAACAATATTATTTACTTTATTATGAAAATTATCGCGATTGCTATAATATGCTATTTTGATGTTTTTTGAAACTGATCAGAATATTTTTGACGAATTTAAGTGATTAGATAGCCGGTTAGTACCAGAATATTATATATATCTGTCATCAGTGGTTACAAATTGGTTTCCAAAACTATTCATAACACTATCGATTGATCTACGATTAAAATCACAACGTAAATACCAACTCAGCGGATATCGACAAAAACGTGCAGAGAGAGAACTCCCGTTGGCCTTGCTCTAATTAAATGGCAAAAAGTGGCAAAAAATTGGCTCCAGGCGGCTCGACCTACTGTTGGGACAATTGAGAACTGGCAACTCGTAAGAATATGGTGCAGGCTACAAGAGATTAGAGATCACGGAGCGGGAAATGATGTGCAAGAGATCAGAGGTTGCGGTGCGCGGTTATACTCCATGCTAGCGGTTATTATATCAATCACCACCAAAAAATTAAGTATTTTATTTAAGGCGTTTATTAAAGGTGTAACCAAATATTTTTTGATTCACAATATTTTTAAGATAGAGATATAAAAGAAAGATGTATCTCGTGCAAAGGTTTGGGCCGTGGACTGCCGCGTATTGCGCACTGACTCACTATTAGGGGTCTAACATATTTAAAATGAATAGTCCGATAATTTTACTTATTTAAATTCGTTAAAAACATTTACAAAGTATTTTTTAAATATGATTTTATTTATATAGCATTAGCCATGCTAGACAGAACTATAGTGATAAATATGGACGCGGGTTCAAATCCCGCCTCAAGCGATAATTTTTCCTTTCTAAATTTGTCACTATTTTTTTAATATGCCTGGTAATTAAATTGGCAACTTACTGCCTATGAACTACTCGTTAGTTTAGTTATCCAACTAAGTGTTTGCATTCGCCTTCAAAGCATCGGTGGTATCGAGTTCGATTCCCGTCGAGAACACTAGTTTTATCCCCAAGGGAAATTTGTATATCGTTCTATATTCGTTCTTTTAATTCTGCTTGAGTAGTGCTGATGTGTGTAACGATTATGTATGTGTATATATGGGTATATGTCTCTGGGATCGTAGCTCTCAAATGGCTGAAGCAATTTTCATTTCATTTATTGTTTAAAAAGCCAAATGACCTTTAAATCGAGAGTTTTTGCAGATATTTTAGGTGAAATTCCAGGAAAACCGACTGTGTACAAAGTTTCGATTTTGCAACTTATTAATATCACACTGACATACATACCACTTTCTATACCGCTGCATCTCTTGCTTTGCACAACAATATAAAGCAAAATGTGCAGCAGTAGGTAATCTTTAATGTTACGTAATTAACTGGATATTGCTTAAAGTGTGGCCTAATTTGTTAGTTAGTGTTATTTTTAGCATTCCCTAGTAAATCGTGCAAAGATATCAACTGGAATCTTACCTTTATGATTAGTAGTTATTGGATATCATTTAGGTATAATTAATGAAATCTATCAATAAAAAAATTCATCATCAAATTGTATTAATCGAACCACTTGATTTTACGGGTGTGTATTTTTTGCCTCCGCAGTCACTATGCGAACTGCAAAAGAATGGAATTCCTTACCTGAGTCTGTGTTCCCTGATAAATACACTATGGGAGTATTTAAGTCGCGAGTGAAAAGGCACCTTCTGGGCAAACGTGCTCCATCGTCGACCGCATCGTCGCTTGCCATCAGGTGAGATAGCGGTCAAACGTTTGACAATCTTACATAAAAAAGATCCACACAAAGAATAAAATGTTCCTTCTCAAGCGAGTTATGTGCATTTGTTATATGTAAATGTTTCCGGCACCCACGACACAAGTCTTTGAACTTAGTGTGGGGATGTGAGTGTGAAAGTGTTTATGTTTTGTCTAAGTACGTACTCTGAGCCATATTCTACCGGTCTATTTGTTCTCTGTTTTTTATAACTTTAAACTAAACTGCAGGCAGTTTTAGTGCATACAAGTTTGTAGTTCCCATAAATTTGCAGGTAAAGTGTCAGACATTTTAAGGTGTAAAATAAAAACCTAAGTGGAAAAGTTTTCACTTGAATATTTTATTCAATATCGCAAGAACACTTGCGAAATACATTGTTAAATTTATTATTTTAACGATTTTTGCATTTTGAATGGTTGTATAAATACAGTGTAGGTTAGTAATGAAAAACTAGGAGAAGAATAAATGATATTGAAAATATAAAACTAACAAACTTTTGTCGTTTTTTTTTGCATTAATTATATTTCTGAAGTTTTAGAAATGTATTAGACCAGCAGTTAATACCAATACAACAGCTGTAATGTACCAAATATTTGTTTTTAGTATTGTTTTACTACTATGTCTACAATGTAGATTTGTGTATATACAGGGATACAAATTAAGGATTGACCGTCACACCAATTTTCTACTTTGATTGAGATTGAAAGAGAATACACAGTCTCTATGTAATGTAAATTAAAATATACAAATAAGTAGGTATATTTAACTCCCTAAAAAACGAAACTAATGACAAATTATTTATTAATTATCTAACATCAAATTTAATTTGAGATGGTAGTAAAAAGTTTGCCTACTTTAAATTAATAATGGTTTATAAATAAAGAAAATACAGATTTAACTAAACTACTAACCTAATACAAAAAGTCATTGGTCGAAATTTAATTATTCATGAAACAATTTTAACAAGGCTTAATATTTTTTTATCTCTATAAAGATGTATTATCATTTATTTTATTGATCTTTTCCAATTAAAATCACTATTACTTCTATATATAATATAAATATATATTATTAATATTATTAATAATATAATAATAATATTATTAAAATAATATTATAATATAATATTATTAATAATAATATTATAAATATTTAATTAATATATATATATAATATATATATTATAATAATAATAATATATACTAGTACTTCCGACCGGGTCTATATTTCTAAGATAAATATATATATTTTCATATACATAAGTTTTATTGATAAATAAATACATACATTTTATACGTTTTCTTAAAATAAAACCTAGCTACATTGATTTATCGCCCCTGAAACCCCTTGCATACTAAATTTCATGAAAATCGTTGGAACCATTTCTGAGATTCAGATTATATATATACAAGATTATATATCGCTTACCATCAGGTGAGATAGTGGTCAAACACTTGTCAATATTGAATAAAAAAGAATTTCACGTTTAAAGGTATAAGATAGACATAATTACATTAAAAAACCCTTGTACATTATGTAAACATAATAAAAAAATTGTATATTGAGATGTCGCCGTGATATCTTACACTCCTGTCTAAAATACAATTCGGTAACAACTCATTAACTTTTCAAGAGAATTAAAACAACGAACAAATTGCCTATGCTTCTTTTTTTATGCTAGATATGCAAGCATCTTAAAACTAAACTAAAACTATACAGCAAAAACCTAAGTTTCTTGTAGGACAAGACGTAGAACTTATAGTAAGTATATTGTAAGTGCTCAACCCCAACCAGTGGGTAGCGTTCCTATCATCATAAAAAAACTTAAATTGAAGTAATGATTCACTCAAATACACTTGACAATAAATGAGTCTTTACGCAAAAGTCATCGCTGCAACGACATTATACTTATCGAAGTCTAAACTTTTAATAAAATTCGGTTTAAAGAATGTCTTTTTCCATAAAATCTAGTAAACCTGCCCGCAGGCGACAACAAATGTGAAAATATCTCAGGAAGTGGGGAAAATAAACCAACTTTAGCAAATAAAATTCAATCTTAGAGCTCTAGGCGAGAAGTCAGATATATTTTAGAGCATTCTCTAGGATGCGGCACTTAAATTTTAATAATCTTATTTAGTTCTTAGAAGAAATGTCTGCAGTGTACACTGAGTAAAATGTCCCGTTGCTGTTATAAACATTATAGTGCTATATGTAACAACTGTTCTATAATTATTTAGTAACAATCATAAAATGTGTAATTGTTTTATTTTAAAAACATAGAGTAATAAAGAAATTCACTTGACATTAATAAAGAAAATACAGATTTAACTAACCTACTAACCTAATCATAAAATTATTTGGTAATCAATAGCTTATTTTGTAAAGAGAACATAGTAGTTGAAATTTTGATAAAAATATTTTAAGTTTCTCTCTCTTCAGTATAGTCTAGTTGTCCCAAATTGTTTTTTAGTGTAAAGGGCTATTTCTGTATATTTTGCTGCATCCGCAGCAAAATAGACAGGCATACCCGTACCCAAAGCGTTTTGAATTAGTTGATTAGTCTGATTTCTGACAGGAGCTAATTTTTTTTTATGCCTATTTTGGGTTGTCCTTTGTTTGAACTGCTTTTGGCTTAGATGCATGGCGTTAGCCTTCTAAGCAGGGGTATTGGGTTCGATTCCTAGCTGAAACACAAGTTTTCAACCCATGGAAAATTTGTGTTTCTGGTTCTGGGTGTAATTGTGTCTGTGATAAGAATGTTAGTGTGGGGCTGTGAGTGTGATAGTGTTTATCTTTATGTTTATTGCTACTGGAGTCGCTATGGAATGGAAATGCAGAAATATTACGTTTACGATACGACAAAAAATATTTTTACTAACTAACTATTATCTAAACTAAAGCCATTGGCTAAGTTAAATGAACTTTCAAAGGATAACTTATGTCCTGGATGCCAAAAACATTCAAATCACACACGATCACAACCAGAACCAGAAACACAAATTGTCATTGGTGAGAAAACTTGTGTACCCAAGTAAAACAACGGGTAATTCGATAGTACAGAGTAATAGGTATATATTTTTACACATGGTATAATTGTTAATATTTTGGTTGTTTCAGATAATGTGTGTCAAGTCAACTTCCACATCAAATCTATGAAAAGGAAACATTAAATTGAGATATCTGAAAGGTAAGTGCCTGATTATACCATCATTACCTAGATTTAATAATAGTATAATCAGAGTTAAGTATGAGAAACACCATATGTACAGAATTTTCTAGTACAGCTTTGCGATCCTTTGTAATTATCTAGTAAATATTTGTTATAAAATAAATATATGAAAAATCTTGCAGATTGGAACAATAATAATTATAAACGCAGCCATTTCGACGTTCTTTCTGCGATATCCACGATTCAATTATGGCTGCCGTAAAGGACTAAAAATCTGGAAACAAACGTCACAAATAAGTCTTGTCAAAAGCGTGCGTTTTACTTTTTTGAATTTTCATATTATTTTTGTTGGTTTATATTCTTAATAATATCTAATTAAAAACGAATAAGAAAATAATGTTATAGGTGTCAATCTATCATTACAATAATAATAAAATACCTAATGTATACTTAAATCTAGTATAATATTTCATATTGCCGCTGAAATAAAAGTGCCAAGCATTTGTGCAACTTTTCATCAACAACACAACTTTACAATTTCTCAATGAAAACTGCAAACCCCATTGCATTGTTGCCATTTTAAAAGTCGAAGAGAATGTGGCGATAATTTCTTTCTTATTGTTCAAATGTTGGCAGCATTGAATACCGTAGAACGTAATGGGGTAACGGCAGACGAAAGTTAAGCGCCGTCGTGTAACGAAACAATGAATCGTTTTTGTGTAACGATTATCGTTTTGGAAGTTCTTTTGTTGAATATTTTTGCGGGAATAAATGCGAGTCTGCGCGACATATATAATTCGAAACTTTTTAATATTTCATTTTCAGTTGGTGCAGAGGGCATATCTCTGTCCTCTGCGCCGCGGGTCCTGGGTTCGATGCCCGGCAGGAGGATAATTTTTCATTCCAAGGGATATTAAAATGTGTGCTTCTGGTTCTGGATCTATTTGTTTGTGTGATGTGAAAATTTACGGCACCGACAATACAATCCTTTTAAATTAGTTTGGAGCTGTGAGGGTGAATGCATTTTGTTTACACATTTGTTTCAACTACATGTTAATAGGTCTTGTGGACTATAATATGGTTTTTGAAAGCTACATATTATTTGTCAAATTGTTAATGTTATCATGATTTATTGTCACCTCTTTGAACATTTCCTTGTGAATCCAAATCTTAACGTAAATACGCTCAGAATAAGTTAGAAGCCAGAAAAATTCTTAGTTGGTCGTCTGGTTGCTGGTCGTATGTTTTTTTGATGATTATTGTTTGGACAATAATTATCAAAAAAACATACAGTCGGATTGTGAACCTAGAGAAAAGGCGTTATTGGTACGCCTGATGAAAAATAGTGACAATGAGCCTTATTTTCAACCGACTTCAAAGAAGGAGGTTCTCAATCCGACTGTATGTTTTTTTGATAATTATTGTCCAAACAATAATTATTCTTAAGTTTCATTCTTGTTTACAAACTTTCGTATTACAATACAATCAAACATAACAATCAGATACGTGCATAATGCCAACAGCCATTCTAACCCGGGAAGCGAGACAGGGGTCGTAAGGATACAGGCAATCGTCTACAATGGCGTACCAATTGCTAAACTTCGCTTGTAGGACAATGGTAACGATTCGCGAAATGGGAAAGCGATGTGAGCTTGGGCTGTTAAGTGTGAATTGATCTCATATCTGTAAAAAGAAGACTTGTTTTTTACTATTTATACTTTTTTACCAATAATATTAGCAAAAGAGGCCTACCTCCTAGAATATGGACTAGCATAATTGTTGTCTCACATAAAATGCTTGCGCTTTTTTTGTAAATAGTAAAAAAAAACTTAAACACATTTCAGCTGAGTGTTAAATAATTACTTACTGGACTTACATTAAACATAAACAATTTTGAATCGGACCCAGAATCAAAAATACAAATTTCCCTTGGAGAGAAAACTTGTGTTGCTATCGGGAATCAGCAAGACACCTGGTTCGGTTTCTAGCAGGTATTCAAACCAACCCGCAGTGTTTATGCGAGAAAAAATATTGAAAAAAGAGCATCTTCAAATCATTTTGAGCCTTTATTGACACCTAGATAGGTCCGCTAAGGTTACCCACTTACTAGTTTTATTTCAGACATTTCATAAGGCCAACCATCGTAGGTCTCGTCTCGATAACTTTAGCAAGATTGTCTTTATTGACACCTAGATAGAATCTATCGGCACCCACTTACTAGTTTTATTTCAGACATTTCATAAGGCCAACCATCGTAGGTCTCGTCTCGACAACTTTAGCAAGATGTTTGCCTTTATTGACACCTAGACGGTTCCGCTAACGGTACCCACTTAACAGTTTTATTTCAGACATTTCATAAGGCCAACCATCGTAGGTCTTGTCTCGACAACTTTACTAAGATGTATGCCTTTACTGGCACCTAGATAACGATACTCATTTACTAGTTTTATTTCGGACATTTCATAAGGCCAACTATCGTAGGTCTCGTCTCGACAACTTTAGTAAGATTGTCTTTATTGACACCTAGATGGGTCCGCTAACGGTACCCTCTTTCCAGGTTTATTCCAGACATTGTTTTCACACTTTATAAGGCGGCAGTATGCCGCACTTCGAAATGCATCCGAAAATAGACCTCCATCCATTTTAAATGAATTGTCTGTGTAGTAGAACACTGCATTATAGATGGGATTGCTTGAGATGGATCCTATTTCAAGCGAGTTATAGACACTAGAAACACTAGCACTTATTTGCGAGGCATTATTGCTAGCAAACAGTGGTTGCCCGTAAAATAAAGTTCTCCATTGTAAAGGTTACAAAGATAATATTATATCTGCATGTTAGCTTAGTTGGATGCGGGTTGGCCTTCTAAACAGTAGGTATCGGGTTCAATTCCCAGTGGAAACATAAGATTTCCAAGGGAAATTTGTGTTTCTGGTTCTGGGTGTCATTGTTTTTTTTCTTCAATATAGACAAGCGTTTGACCTCTATCTTACCTGATGGTAAGCGATGATGTGGTCGACGTAATAATTTCTAATTTCTGTGTTTAGTGTGAATATTTCCAGCATCCACGACACAAGTCATGGAACTAAGTAATCCGTATAACATTTTTGATTACGTAAATTATTTTCCTTGGAAAGAAGTTTATAAATTGTTAATTGTTAACTTTTTAATATTCGAACGTAACTCAACCAAAGATGTTATCTAAGTATCGCAAGGAAGGAATTTATATTTTCTTAGAGCATTTTTTTATCAGGATACCTTTGATTCATATCCGTCTCAGCCTGATTAATACCTACCTAACTATTCATACGCTATAAAAAGAGATAAGTGATAGAAAATCCCTGTAGCGAATTTTACAATATATTTATATCTAGCCGTGAGGACCAAGTAATTGGCTTCAGCTGTTGGTCTTCCTTATAATGTAGCTGCACAGACGTTTGTAGTTTATATTATAACTAGCTTTTGCCCGCGGCTTCGCTCGCGTTAAGAAGTATTATTTTAAAATTGACAAAGTTTCATACAAACTTTCATTCCCTATTTTATCCCCTTGGGGGTAGAATTAATCAAAATCCTTTCTTA
Source organism: Lomographa bimaculata (assembly GCA_948107665.1). Lineage (NCBI taxonomy): Eukaryota > Metazoa > Arthropoda > Insecta > Lepidoptera > Geometridae > Lomographa > Lomographa bimaculata. The sequence goes on along the minus strand of OX403602.1, from coordinate 3,108,826 downwards.
GCGGATGCCTACGTCATAACATCTACCTGCATGCTAAATTTCAGCCCGATCCGTCCAGTGGTTTGGGCTGTGCGTTGATAGATCACTATGTCAGTCAGTCAGTCAGTCACCTTTGAGTTATATATATTTAGAAAGTAGGTATATTTACCTTCATATAATAATATTATAAATGTTAAAAATGTGCATGTAATATTTAAGAGGACCATGCGCTTGGACTAAATATAAATACAAAACTCTTAATTGTATATTATTATTATTTGTTGAGTTGAGATACCGCATCCAATGTTATCCTACTAATATTATAAATGTGAAAGTTTGTGTGTATGTATGTGAATGTTTCTTACCACGTATCTTCGTAACGAATAAATACGAATAAACCGATTTTGATGAAATTTAGAATGTAGATAGTTTAGATTCCGGAATAACACATAGGCTACTTTTTGACTTAATTTACGCGGGCAAAGCCGCGGGGCACTGCTAGTAATTTATAAAATAGTACCTCTATATTAGTCTATAATACAGCAATTCGCAGTAGTAGGTCACCACGACAAGGCCCTTGAGCCTAGTTTGGGGCAGGAGTAATAACAAGCAAGGGATGGTAGTTATTATGATCTTGAGCTCGTTTGAATCATTTATTTATTTATTTATTTATTTATTACACAAAAAAAAATATTTAGTTGATTTATATATTTAGAATTTTTTTACTTATGCATCCGATGTAAGTTATATTTATGAAATAAGTTGTTATCTTATCTTCAATTTATAAAATCTTATGGTATGACAATACAAAACAAATTTAATTGATAAATATGTACCTATTTGCATGCTAGATATTAATGGCTTGTGTTTAAACACCGCCCAAAAAAGTATCTATTTTATTACCAAATAAAATCTAAACGGTAGCCAAAATGGATAAATGGTCACCAAATTACGTTGGATAAATGGTCACAAAATTACGTTTCCTAAAATATTATGAAATAAATTTTTTTTCGTATTATAAATATTTTTGTATTAATTATTTTAAAAAAATTACCTTAACCTACTATTATCCGATTCGGTTCTGTCACAGGAAATTTTATTTTTGGAAACGTATTTTGGTGACCATCATCCATTTTGGTAATCGTTTAGAATTTTTAGTGGCTGTCTAAATTTTACCCGATATTAATTAGCTTAACATGTGGCTTATCTCAAATGTAACATCCTTATACCAAGTTAAAAGCAAATAAATCATTATGATTATGGAATAAATAAATATCAGAATTTTTTAAACTTTCGCGAACTTCAATCATGTTTATGTGAGAAAACCGGGTCTTTTCGCGCTTTTATTTTCAAAATAGCATTATTTTGACTAACCTCGACGTTTCGGCAGGGTTGCACCGGCCGTGGTCACGAGAGACTCCGTCTCTCGTGACCACAAAGCGCGAAAAGACCCGGTTTTCTCACATAAACAAAAAATAAATATCACTTTTAAAACTCTATATTTGCAGAGCCATGCTGTAGAAAACTACGCTTGTATTTGCGCTTAGTTGCTCAGCTCATATCGGAACAATGTGAGAGCGATATTTTTCCAATAGATTTCAAGTGAAAAGGAGGCACGTACGATTCAAGCCCGAGAGGAAAGCTGTATTGTTCTGATGCAGTTCAATCAGGTCATATCTGAGTACAATTGCACGGGGTTTTACTGCAACAGGGTTAGAGTTTATCTGTTAATTCCATTCATTTATTTATTCTTTTGCACAATTTACTGCTGTACATGGTGGACTTAATGACATTTAAAATTATTTAAATGAAAATATAAAACCACCGGAAATGACATAAAAAATTATAATATCCGGATGACCGAGCTTTGCTCGTTTTTTTGTTTTTGATAGAATGTGTTTGAATTTGTAGCCTCAGAAAGCTCCATCTAGTGTCGAGTAGAAACAGTTTTTTACATCGGTCATGGCGTAATAGATGGCGCTGATAGTTTCTTAAACCCGATTTTTCAAATGCAGTTTGGGAACCGTGCATTTCCCGGACCTGGAACGTTGATAAATCGATTCCTTGGGCCGAAAAACACCTAATCTGTAACTTTCATGAAAATCGTTGGAGCCGATTCCGAGATCCTGATTACATATACATATACATATACAAGAATTGCTCGTTTAAAGATATTAGATAAATGAAAATATTAAGAGGACTCCCTTAAATGTAAGTGGGGAGCAAAATATTTTTTATTTTTTACCTACCCTCGTGGGGAATCGTTGAAAAGGGTTTGACAAGTAGAGTACGAAACAGGATTGAAAAAAATTTTGAAAATAACGACTTGGTAGGCCACTAAAGTCACTGTATTTAGACCTATTTGGTCCCGGGATCTATCTCAAAAACGGCTTCACACTGAACGCTGAAACTTACGTATAATATCCGTTATATCCTGTACTTTCACAACAACTACAGAAATTAAATAATTATTATAAAGAAAAAAGTTATAAGCAAGTAACCTCAAAAGTTTTTCTCTATGAGGCAAAATGTAGGCGCAAGATCTCAGCTCGGCGCGAACAAATAGTTATTTAATAAAAGCTTTTATTTTAAATGATATTTCCGCATTTGCATTTCATAGCGATTCCAGTGACGTCACCATTCGAACGAAACGTGTCGCATTAGGTCCGTAACTGCGTACACTTTAATCGATAGTTCAAACATCAATAGATTTTATCTCTGGGTAGGGGGATCAGTGTCAGCGCCTCTCTATGTTCTACGATAAAGTTTTTCATGTCGTTGTTTTAGCTCTTTATTCTTTAACTATGTTTAATGTACGGTACTGCTCGTGTAGAGTATATTTTTTTCTATGCTGTACTGTGGGAAGATAATATGTGACTTAATGTGAGTATCTCCTAGAACATGAACTGCATAAAAATCAAATCAAATCAAAATTGTATGTATCGCGTATAAATTTCGCGGCAAAACTCGACGTCAACATTTCTGTAAACACGAAGCATACGTCAAAGTTTTGACATCTACGTTGAACCATAGACTATTCAATCATCGTACTCAGTGGGTCGTGCCCCCATACACGAACAACCGGCATCTGTCCCTCTGTATTGACAACCGGAATCCCGTTCACAATGAAGCTGTCACTCAACCGGATTTCCGATGGAAAACATGTTTGTATGAAGTATTGATGCACTTCAATTACGCTTGCAAATTGGACATATTTACAATTGTGTGAGGTGATACGTTAAGGCAGTTTATATTCGTGCTTTGTTAAATCTAACGTAGAATTTAAAATAAATATTGTGAACTATGAGTAACATTTTACAGACTTTTTTTTAAATACTGTCATAGTAAAAGATTTTTGTTATGTGCAGGAGATTTAAATGTAGATATTTTTTTTAATTTTAAATCTATCGAATTAAATGTTTATATTACTTTCACAGCTTAGCGATGACTTACAATCATCAGGACCATCAGGTGCGTGCCATTCAGATGGCATAGTAATATTTGATAAAAAATGCCACATTTCAATCTGTTACACGTGACAGACCGCTACAAATGATACTATATATGTAACAAGCAATTAATAATAAAATAGAAACAAATTAAAAACAAAAAAAACTCAAGAGGCAGTAAAAAAACAGTATGCTATTGTCACAAATCGGCTCCACCTCAGCATAATGCTGCCAGTGCTGGTCTTCCGCTGGAGCCGTATAGTGAAGTCACCGCATTGTCATATCTATTACACACAAGTAATGCAAAGTCGCCAGCATGATGGGAACGCTACCCACTGTTAGTGGGCTTGAGCACTTGAGTTACCTATAAGCTCGATGTCCTGTAGGTAACTTAGGTCTTTGCTGTATATAGTTTTAGTTTAGTTTTATGCAATATAGGCAATTGGCCCGTAGATATTAGTATCACAATAAATTAATATACAAATGCAATTTATTCGCATTTTTCAGAAACAGCTTTAGTAGTGGTAGACTCTTGAAGAGTACGCCTGGTATCACAACATTGTCAGTAATAAAACCGTCAAACATTATTGTATTTTAGATTGAAGGGCAAAGTTTCTTGTGAAATTACAAACAAACAAACAAACGCTTTCACACTCACAGCCCCACACTAAGTTCAAAGACTTGCATCGTGGGTGCCGGAAACATTCACATCACACACACATTACACCCAGAACTAGAAGCACAAATATCCCTTGGGAAGGACTTTGTGCTCCTGCCGGGAATCGAACCCGGGACCCACGGCGCAGAGGGCGGGCACCTGTCCACTGCGCCAACTGGGTCGTCTTGTGAAATTACACGGCTTATATCTCAGAGTATTATAAAATATCTCAGGGTGACGAGTGCAGTGGTTTGCCGCGCAGGATTTTAACCTATAATAAGCTGAAATGGGCAAGCGTGACGCTAGCCAAGCCAGCAACATGCTTATTTCGTTTCTCATTACATAACATAAAAAATAAATTCTAAATCGTGTAGAGAAAATATAAACACTGTAGTCCTAACATTACCGCTGCTAATTCGAAACTGTAGTTTCCTTTTGAAACCAAATTCGCTCGACTCTACTTGAAAGGCAAACGTCATAGTAGACAATTAGTCGGCAAGACGACCGTTAAAACAATTTGCTCGCCATCTCTCAAAGCTAATAAGATTTAGTTCCTTGGAAAATGTTCTTGTTAAACACTGAATAGACACTTTATCTGCTCTTTTGTGAACAGGAAAAACGATATTTTATATTTTTCCATTTGTGTGAGAGTGGATGAAATAATTTATTTCGATTTATTGTTGATTTTACTAGAGTTTGACCACTACATCTATCATCTAATGGAAAGTGATGAGGCAGCCAATGATGTAGCATGCGTGCCTAGCAGATGCCTATTCAGTCTAGACTTGAAAACTCCCAGATTAATGTTCGGGGAGCAAAGACGAAGGCTTACTTACTTCGTTATAATGGTTGCGACACAATGGACGCATCTGGCTCGTTCGGATGGCGAGCGGAGACACAGACGCAGTAGCCCGGACAGAGATGTCCGCGCCCACTTTCCTGCAAAAAAACTTTACCGATTTTTGCTAACTATACCTGCACAAAATACTTCAATCTAATTCAGTCAAAAGGTTCTTACGTTATCATTTGAAGTCATGATTGCATATGCTATCTAATACACGAGTCTGACTTTAAAAAAAAAATCTAGCACCAATTTAATACCACCAACTTTCTCATACGGAAAATCCTAACAGTGATTCCCTTCAATTCTCTTAACCTCATACAAAACGCCAACCCTTTCCCGACTTAGAAAAACTGTCAGTACCTTACCCAAAGGAAAATATACGACGATCCCGTACACGAAGATAATTTTCTAAGTGCCTGAGCGCGGGCCCATAAAATAAGCATAAAGTGTGATAGAAAAAAAAACTTTGTCTACCTTCTTACCTTTTATATAAAAACAGTGGATTCTATCGACGAAGGTAAAGTGAAGCTCTGAAACTTTTTTGATGTCCCTTTTGGCTTTGCGTACCTTGAAAAGTTTTTTCGGAAGCTTTTTCGTTTTTCGGCTGTTTTGTTCGTAAACAAAATTTTTGGGTCGTGGAGTTGATTCATTAAAAACAGTTTTGCTCGCGGTGAGGATATTTTCTTTTTTTATAAGCAAGTTAAGTTAGATTCAGTTGGAGCATTAGGCTACTATCTCACCTGATCTTGCCTAGAAGGAATTTGATATACAAAGCTCCCAAGGCGCGCGCCCCGGGCGCTGTGATGATAAAATGTATGGCGCCTAAGGGACCTTGATATACAAAGCTGCCTTTGACGCTTCCCCCCGCTCTGCCGACTTTTTGTATAGGTTCTAGTGTAACAAAATATACAAAATGCCCGAGGCGCGCGTACAGGGCATGAGAGTCAAAATGGCGGGTGTATTTTAATGAATAAAATTGTACCTCGTACCAAAAATTCTGCCAAAACTGTACTATTCTGTACCTCGGCTATAAAAATCAATACCTTTTTAACAACGAAGTTTTAGCAAAAACAAGGTAAAGATTTTAAATTTTACTAAATTTATCAATATTTATTCATTGTTTATTAAATAGGTATTATTATATAAAAAAAAACTGCAATTCAAAGAGGCAATACCGCCAGCATGATAGGATACGCTACCCACTGGTCGTGTAACTTAAGTCTTTGCTGTCTTGACAAATGAAAAAGTTCAATGATTGTAAATTAAATGTTGACTTTGAATGAACACTTTGTATTCCAGAAGAAGATTCACTCTTACTTCCATTCCTTCGCAGTGCGGATGATGAATTAAAAAGCGAAACGAGATATGCTTTAATTGCTGTCTTACGACTAACCACCGAGGCCGACAGCTAATTACCGTACTATTCCATTTTTAAAATAGTAAGTGATACTCGTATGTACAGTATAAACTTTAGAGATTTGTGTGTCAGGATGTTAGGAAAAATATTTGCTACGCAAACGTCGGAGGATTTTGATGTAGGTTCTTTGATATGAATCCGATACGGTTTCTAATGGATCAAATATGTTACAGGATTTTTTCTTTGTTCCCGCTTTAAATGTCACATAAAATCTTTATGGTTTAATTGTTTTATTGTTGCACAAATAAGTAAAAAAAGTAACAAAGCAGCCTAAGCTTGTCAGGATGTCAGGATTTTCTCAAGATGGCTGTAATATTGAGAATCTGGCAGTAGAGTCATTTTTATGAGTGCCTCTTTGGGGCTCATGTGAATAAACTATTTTTAATTCATTTGGCCGTGATGGTGTGTGTGAGCAATTTACAATTGTTCCAGCACCCACGACACAACACATTGAACTTAGAGTGGGACTGTGAGTGTGAAAGCGTTTATGTTTACAAACTAAAGTAACCATTATTCGGTATATAATTAAACGCAAGCAAAGCTTAAAAAAACCGACTTCACCCTTTTATCTCCGGAACCTTAATTAGATTTAATGTATAACATTACTCATTATTGACTACTAATATAACTCAAAAACTAGTGATCAGATCTTGATCAAATTTAAATGGGTGTACATAGAAAGCACCAGCTTTTTAATAAAATGATAATCATCAAAATCGGCTTACAACGAAAGAAGTTATGAGGTAACTGTTGAAGTCGGTTAAAAACGAGAACATCTTCAATGTAGTCCACAGAATACGCATTATTGAGGATAACTCAAAAACTACTAGTGAGATTTTGATTGAATTTAAATGGGACCACGTGGAAAGCACCAGCTTTAAAAAAACACAAAAAAAACTTTATTTACCGATGTCATTCCTTTCTATACCTACGTGTGTATGTGATTGAGCTCCTGAACGGCTGGACCGATTTTGATGATTTTTTTTTATTGTGTTCAGGTAGATTCAAGAATCATTTATTTGCAATTCGAACCGATAGCTAATATTTTTTTATTTACACGGGCGAAGCGCGGGGATCAACTAGTTCATACATAAAAAAGAAGATTAAGCCTTCTGGTTGAAGAAATAAACGCTGGTTTTCAATGAATGGTGTGAATTCCATTCGGTACAATGTTTAATTATATTCTCTTCTGTTTTTTTCAGAATCACAATCAGAATTATTATTGCCAGAACTGTGTAACAAAATATCTTAGTATAAAATACTAGTTGAGCCCCACGGCGTCGCCCGCTGATGATGATGATTAAAGTAGTCTATGTCGTAATTCACAGTTTAAGCTACCTGCATTGAAAATTTCATTAAAATCGGTTAGAACGAAGATACGTGGTAAGAAACATTCACACACACACACACAAGCTTTCGCATTTTTAATATTAGTAGGAAGTAGGATGGTATCAACAGATGCCAAGCCCAGGTTGAAACCAACGTGATTATTAAAAATAAAAGTTTATACGGTAACAAACGTGTAAATTTACGTGACCTATATCGATGACTACTTACTAATTTAAAATTAAAACGGGAATTAGCGTGACTTACGTGTTGTCGATGTATAAATCGACAATTCCGAATGAAGCCGAAACAATTGTCGATTAATACATCGCCAACGCGTAAGTCACGCTAATTCCCGTTTTAATTTTAATTTAAAAGTTCAAAATGTGCGTGAGTTTTTATCAAATTATGATGACTACTTTCGGTCAAATTGAATTGTGTCTTATGAATATGAAGAAAGGTTTGTAAATCTAACCTGACTACTAAACAATTCGTGTAGGTATGTACCTATATTAATTTTTTTCGAATCGACCCTCAATAATTAAGGTTATGATTAGCGGAGGTTGTTTAAAAAGCTTTACTTAAAGCTTATCTGAAACAAACAAACATTATTTCTATAGTTATGCTTTACAATTAGCACAAATTACAAAAAAACAAAACTAAACAATTCTGTTTGAGATGTAATAATTATACAAAAGGTACTTAAAATTTTATTTAGTAAGCGAAATTGCTATAATTTCACAAATATTTTATTTTAAAGATAATTTAAGCTATGAAAATTATTTAAATTTATTGTTTTGAGCTTTTGCTTTTGGCTCGTTTCTAAGACAGTCAAGTTGTTAGTGAAGGGAACGTAAATTTAATTAATTTACAAATTAGAAGTTATGACAGTTTTCGTCTAAGTAACTGGATTGTGAAATTATTTAATTATTTCTTATTATTTACGGTCTATTGCAGTGACAGTTTTATTAAGAGGAATCAAAGGGATGCTCTAAGCTGGTCTAGAAATCACGAGGGCTTAATTAAGTGTTGGCTAATATATGTACATTTGGACATTTATTTAATTAGAATCTAGATTCCAGAGCAAGCTATAGTTGTCACTTAAAAAAATAATAGTATAGGTGTATAACTAAGTAGGTTCCTGCGGCAGTAGAGGGTTTGGCACGGGCTTGCTGACGTCACGCTTTCACACTAACACACCCACACTAATTTCGATGACTTGTTTCTTGATTGCCGGACACATTCATCATACACATAATTACACCAACCAGAAACACAATTTTCTCTTGGGGAGAAAACTTGTGTTCGCACCTGGAAACGAATCTGATAGCTTAGAAAGCGGACGCGGACCCAATCAAACCAAAAGGCAGTTAATAGTCGTGATAGTGTAAATATAAATGTTCAGTCGGCTTTAATAAACATGAAAATTTTACATATTCATTTGAAAATTAAGTATGGGGCTGTGAGTTATAAATGTGTTTATTTAAATTACAAAAGTAATGATTTATTTTACACTTATGCGTAAGCAAGGTCTTGGTCACCGAGAACGGAAGGTCGCAAGTCTATCGGTATTCTATCGTACATTATTCTATCGTACATTTTGTAGAGTGTGCGTATGAATTATATGAGTTATTTCCTTTACACCCATTTTACCATCTAACAGCAAGACAAACTGTAAAACGCCATCTATTTATGGTTGACATACCTCCATTTCGCTTAAAGCGATTCGCTTCTACGTTTATAATTCGTACAGCGAAGAAGTGGAACTCATTGCCCCCAAATTTGTTCCTGGGAGTCTTTAGCTTAAAGTCTAGAGTGAATAGGTATCTTCTAGGCAAACAAAGAAAGATAGATAGATAACGCTTTATAGTCACACCTTACATAAATCACTTACAAAAAAAATTAAAACTTACATTAAAGTGTACAATAGCATGCTACATCTTCGGCCGTATCTTTAGTTTCTATCAGGTGGTATAATGCTTGACAAAAGCGAAGTCATTTCCTTTATCTAACCGTTCCTCCAGAAAGAGTACATCTTATACCGAGGAGATGATAATCGCTTTAAGCGATCGTTTAACGGCCATTAGGTTTGGAACTCGACGCTTATCAAACATTTCGAAACAATAAACAATAATAACCACAATAGAAAATGTACTTCCTTTTAGAAGTAAAGCGGTTCCGATTGCCTTATCAAGATTGTTGGAAAACTATTCGAGCTGGCCTCGCCGAGTTGTGTTGCGACAAAAGGAGAAATTGACTTCTTTTTTCAGGGATGTGTGGCATTTGGTAGAAAAAAGTTGTACCTTTTTTGTACCAAATTCCAAAGTCGATTTGAACCAACTTGATTTCCTTTGCTATCGATTATTTTATTGTTTGCTTTGTACTAAACTTTTTAATTTTCGCGATTGGAACGTTCACGTCCGGTATAAAGGGGCTTACTTAATCGGGTCGAGGTAAAAAATAAAAAAGTTTTTGGTGATTGTAAGGTCCAAATTCATCAAGCTCCAGTTATAAACATAATGGTTGTTTTAACTTAGAGATGGCAGTAAAATCTTAAAAACAGTCAAATTGAAATCAAACGTCATCACGTGTAACGGTGAATATAAGTGACAATAAAGACTGAACCTGAAATTTGAGAAGAGAAAGCGACCGAGTGATAACTTCTTCTCTTTATACATATCTACAAACGCATTCACTCTCACAGCCCCACACTTAGTTCAAAGACTTGTATCGTGGGTGTCAGAAATTTATTTTTATCATACACAATCACACCCAAAGCCAGAAGCACAAATGTTCCTCGGAAAGGAAAATTGTGCTCCTGGCGGAAATCGAATCCGGGGCCCACGGCGCAGAGGGCAGAGACTTTCCACTAACTGGATGATCTCCATTTTTCCACTCCAAGTCCCGTTATACCGTGAACTATTTAGTATTTACATGTTTGGACTACTTAAACTTCTGTTACGTAGTAAATCGATTTTATTCCTCCTGGTTTCGTATTTGTATCTATAGACCTTAGCTTCAAAATATTTTAATTTTATTCCTATCAATTAGTAGGTCCAAGATATACCGCAAAACATTTATAAAAATCATCATCATCATCATCATCTCAACCCCAAAGATCTCCAAAAAGAACGGCATTTGGATAATGAAATAGACCATAGAATATAAATAAGGAATAGAAAATCCTCATTTTATTTTAAAATAATATTTTTAATTATTTTTCTTTTTTCAAATGGCCAACGGTTAATAAACAGTAAATATGTCCACATCCCTATCGAACACTGAGTTCGCCCGTTGAAACGAGTTGAAAGTGTTGCAACAAATGAAAAATTTACTCCTTTTTGTCCCGCGTTGTTTCTTTTGTTAGAAACGTTTTGTCTTTAAATCTGCCACTTCTGATTTAAACAATGGCTCCGTAATGAGGTGACGGTTTTACGGGTTTGTGCTGCTTTTTTTCTTCTTTTATTAAGAAAAAATGCTTAATTAAGAGAGGGTTGATTTGGGATTTGCGATGTACCCTCGTTTTTGGGTCTTTATAAACGGTCTTTAAGATTATTTTTCTTAAATATTTAATGAATTTTAAACAGGTCAGTAACGGATTAAACGAAGATAATTTATAGTAATTGACTGAGTGTTGCGAGGTATCTAAGTTGATTGGGGTACTTCAGCAATTTGTTTGTCCGTCCATAATTAAACCAGTCAAGCATTATTAGTATTATATTTTTTTATACAATAAGTAAAGTTTCTTTATATACGTTTCAAGCAAGCATTTCACCAAAAAGGCTCAAAATAAGTTCAGTAATAATAAAGAAGCAAAAATGTTCGGTGCGGGATTCAAACACCTACTCCAATGCTATAACCACATATTATATATGCCCATTCGAGTTTACACTTACAGCAAGAAATTTTTCTTTCTATATAAAACTATCTACCTATGTAAAAGTAACCCACTTCGTAGAAATCACATCACTAAGGTCACATTTAATAAGAGAAAGTCAGCTGTTAAACATGATAACACCGATATTTACTTAAGTATAACTATCTCAGCTAAATTAGGTTCGACTATAATATCAAAACAATGTAGACGTGTCTCTGGAGGGTGTTATTGCATTACTGTAATTACGTGGTGGCGACAGACGGGCGAGCTTGTTGTCGAACATGCTAATGAACAAGCTTGAATAAAACTTTTAAAATTAAGGGAAAATAAGTCCGTATCTGTACAAAAAATATTTTTAATAATTAAACGCAAGCAAAGCTTAAAAAAGCCGACTTCACCGCTTTATCTTCGGAACCTTGATCAGATTTAATGTATTAAACACGCATTATTGACGATAACTCAAAAACTAGAGATCAGATCTTGATCAAATTTCAATGGGACCAAACGGAGAGCAACATCTATCAAACAAAAAAAAACAAAATCGGTTCACGTGGAACGAAATTATGAGGTAACACAAATAAAAAAAAAATACAGTTGACTTGAGTACCTCCTCCTTATTTGAGAAGTCGGTAAAAAATCATACTACATTGCAGTAAATACACACTCACACAAACACACTTATATAGATAACAATAACTGTTTTTTAAAGTATTTTAAATATGTAATGTAAATCCGTTTTTTGGCTGTATCTACTTCAGCCAAAAAACATCCTACTTATATTATAAATGCGAAAGTTTGTGTGTAAGTATGTTTGTTCCCTTTCACGCTTTAACGGCGCTGAACGGATTTGGATAAAAAAATTAATATACATAGCTCATACTTAGGATTAACACACTACCAGCAGTGCCTCGCGGCTTCGCCCGCGTAAATAAAAATGTACTTACAGAGAATATATTTGAAATCTGAATCTCTCTCTTATATGTAATTATATAAGATCTATGTAATTATTCTAAAATGTCTTTTTTTATATAGGTATACGCGTATCTTAAAGCTGTACGCCCAAACTTGTTTCTTACACGCCCAGGAAAGCTGGTATAGATAATGCTTCATAGCATTAAGCTATTCCTTATTTTTATTCAATAAAGACAAGGGTTTGACTACTATCTCACCTGATGGTAAGCGATGATGTGGTCGACGATGGAGCACGTTTGCCTAGAAGATACCTATTCACTCGCGGCTTGAAGACTCCCATATTGTACCTATTAGAAAACACCGACTCAGGTAAGGTGTTCCATTCCTTTGCGGTTCACATAATAAATGTAGAAACAAAACGCTTGTTCACTGTTTTGTGCTAAACTATTAAATAAATAAGTTAGCTGTTATTTTATTAGAACTTTATAGCTACAGAATTTCATCTATAATATTTTTTTCTTACTAATCGCTTTTTAATTAGGAATTTAAACTAATAAATTGTGATAAAAATGTATGGGACATTCATTATATTCAATTGCATATTAGCTAATAATTCATGTTATTCTTAAGTTCGTCTGTATGTCACACGTTTGGAACTACAAGTATAATGTTATTATCTTGTACTAGTTACTAATAATGTTCGACTCTATAAAATAGATCGACCTAATAGTTACCGTAAATGGGTAGAGGTACAGAATATATATTAGTACGAGTAGAAGAGGCTAGAGTTAGGTGGCTAAAATTCGGCTTTTGTCAGTTTTCGCATCCAATATTATATTTGTGAGCGTGGTTCTTTGAACCGATGGATCTCTATGACGGCTGAACGGATTTCAATATAATTTACTAGAGAGGTGGTAGAGCATTTTGTGAGTTGCTCGCCTGGCTTGCTACCAAAGTAGCTTACCACCATCAAGTTGAAAGTCTGCCGCCAAGCCAAATACGGTATTCCGGCAGTTATCCTTGAGAGCCAGCGTATTCCAGGTCTAGTGTGTTTACCAGCTTCGATCACATCGTCACTTACCATCAGGTGAGATAGAGGTCAAACACTAGCCTGTCACAAATAAAAAAAAAAAAAGTAGATAGTGAAGGGCCCAGGCTTTAGTGTTCATATTTCAAGGTCTACCCGATAGCGTAGTTAGTTTCGTGTCTGTCTTCTGTGAGTGTGTGTGTGTGTGTGTGTGTGTTTCCAGCACCCGCGATACATGTCTTTGAATTAATTACGGCCTCTCGGTGTGAAAATGTTTGAAAAATAAAAGGTTAGTAGTAACATAATTAGAATTTCTATCTATTCTGTGTCTAAACTAACGCATGTGAATCTGCGGAGCATATCAGGTGATTACACTAATATTATTAATTCCAAAGTAATATGTTATACATAGTAACATAACATTTACATAATCACTTACCATCAGGTGGGAAAGTGATCAAAAGCTAACTTATCTATCTATATGTATAGAAATCAGTGGCCGTGCGTAAGTATGCCGAAAACTTGAAAAGTTCTCGACCGATTTTACTCATGTTTGCTTTAGGAAAAAAGAATAGGAAAAGCCCAAAAAAATATCGAAACGATTATTTTCAAAAGATTGCGTAAGTATAGTACGAAGTTCGTCGGATTTAAAGTGACGTCACTTTATTTTTCAAGTTATTCTTTCATTTTATACCCATATTGTAGGAGTGCATTAAAAATTACTTGTCCGCCATTTTGTGTGTTCCGCCATGTTGGACTTAGAATGACGTCACATAGCTAACCATGCATTGTCATTCAAACTAAACGTGAATACAAAATTTCAGCTCAATCGGTTGAAGATATCTGCTTCAAAATTGAGTTGCAAGATTCCACCCGAACATACCTATATACAGTGCAAGCTAAATAAAAGCTTGTAACTTGTAAAAAATAAACAAAACCTTTCTATATGTTAGAACATAAGCTGCATTTTTATTAATATAGACGAAGTTTAAAGGAACAGTTAGCATTAAATAATTAATTTGAGCGAACGGAAAGAAAAAAGCGATACTGTTCCTCTATTACTTATTTCTACGAGTATATTACATTTTTTCCCAATCGACGAGTACATAATAATTAAATAAAACAGTTATCGATCACGCGTCAGTTCAATAAAGAAACAGCTCTTCTAACAAAATTACTCACTCACTCACTCACATTCAATTTACCCAACGTGTTCAATAAAGGAGTAACTTCGATTGGTACCGGAATTTGAGCTGAAAAATTCGCTTCATAGCCATTTTGCGATATTGGGAGGCTCTGAATACTCGCTTCAGTTGTTTGGTTCGTAGGCGGCTTTAGAATTCGATACGGCGGTGGATTTTGTAACAGTTACAGAGATTGATAATTAAAGATTATCATTATAAATGTTTGTATCAATAACGGGATATTTACCATGTATTTCGTTTATTTTGAATTTCCTATATTTCGGCACTGTTGCAAGGGCCACGATCACGGAGTAACTGGAGTAGCGGGTGGATGAAGATTTAGATTTACGAGTATACAAAACGGTCTACCCGCTTTCGTACTCGTATAAGCAAAACAAACGAAATACAAGGTAGTTATGCATTCCGGAAACAGACCAAATACCATAGCAATCGATGCGTCAGCAATATAATTGCTGTACTTGCGTCTGGCTCCCGTCCGGTGGTCCGATATTCC
This sequence comes from Lomographa bimaculata, assembly GCA_948107665.1. Taxonomy (NCBI): domain Eukaryota; kingdom Metazoa; phylum Arthropoda; class Insecta; order Lepidoptera; family Geometridae; genus Lomographa; species Lomographa bimaculata. Next base: position 3,093,639 of record OX403602.1, on the reverse strand, counting down.
TAGAACCCATCGGAATGTGTAAACATAGATAAGCTTTGTTCTCTTATAGTTTTAAGCCACTCTGTATGTTAGTTCTAAATCAGCTCTCATATGTATCGCACATATTTTGCCAATTAATTTGTCTTTAATTAATTATAGTTTAGTTTTTAAAAAAAGAGTTTTCTTGGCCCTAAAACTTATCTGGCGCAGCCGGTAGGATTCCCGTGCGCGAAAAACTGTGTCATACGATTTCCAACTAAAATCGCGATCCAGCTATCTTCGCCGTGCCGCTTCGCACTTGCGCGGAAATCCACGAACCAAACAAATCAAGAAAGTATCGAGGAACCCAAGGACTCTCCTGGCTGACAACGGAAGCATGAGTTTGGAGGCACTGTGAGTAAACCTTTTCACTTTCCCCTCATTTTCTGTGTATTTCCGTTTGCCAGATTATAAATCGTTATTTGATTTTCCTTATAACACACTTACTTCGGTGTTATATTTTATGTGTACTTAGCATAGTGTTATTATAGTTAATAGTGTTAGATTCACACATAAATCGGTGATTTGATTTAATATAGTATTAATTAATTAGTAATAATGGAACAGCTTAGAGCTATCCCAAAAGACGTGTTATGTCTCATCCCCAAATTCGAAGGTGAACAAAACCTATTAAACTTATTTTTAAGGAAATCACAATACATCCATACAGGATTTTCCACTGGTACCCCGCTACAAACACAGTATGCGTTCCAAGCAATTACGAGTAGATTAACTGGTAGAGCCGCTGCCTTACTAAGTGAACGGGAAGATATCACTACTTTTGAATCCCTAAAAGAACTATTAATACAACATTTCGGAGACCCACGGTCGGAAGAATGCATTGCCATCGAACTCGAGCAAATCAAAATAAAAAATAGCGAGTCTTACATAGAGTTTTGCCAAAGAATCCAGCATATGCGTAGTAATTTATTCGCAAAAGTAAACTTACTGTCAGATGCCGGTTTAAAAGCAGCTAAAATAACTATCTATAACCATACGTGCTTAAACGTCTTCCTATACAACTTGCCGGAAGATTTAATCCGCATAGTCCGCCTTAAGCAATGCGATAGCCTCGAAAGTGCCCTCAGCATTGTTGTCGAAGAAGTTAATTTCTTAAACCAATACAATGCGAAAAGGAAACAGATAACTGCGTCACAAAGTAGTAAACCGCATGTACCACAACCACCAGTACCATTATCATTTGGTAACCAGCAAAACAAGTTCCACATGCCTAACCAGAACTTTAAGTTTGGGATCCCACATCCACCTCAAATGGCATCCAAATTTGGTGTACATAACCAACATAGTGGCTTTAATCCTAAGTTTACTCAGGGACCACAAAACTATAGATTCGGTATCCCAAACCAACCGCAGAACTTCAAATTCGGTATTCCAAACCAACAAAACTTTAGATTCGGGATTCCCCAACAAAACCAGGGTTACAGACCAATGATGAATAGTTTCAGTAGACCACAAGGTTTTCAGTCCCAAAATAACTTTGCAAGACCACAGCTGGGATATCAGCCCCAAAACAATTTCAAATTCGGTATACCTCACCAAAATCTCCAGAACCAAAAACCTATAGATAGCGACGTGTCTATGCGTACCGCTCGTCCGCTTAGGCAAAATATGCTAGACGCCCCGAACACAACTGACGACAATAGTAACGTATTTTATAACGAAACGGAAGCTACCCCCGAGCATGACTACGAAGAATACCAAAACGCGAGTTATGACGGAAACTACGGATATATGTATAACTTAGACATGCCACACTCCAATACTGAGATGCATTATGTAGAGACACCCGAAGTCTATTATCAGGACGCTGACTCCTATTACACTGAAAATTTTCAGGCACAAGCCTCCCAACCTCACCCGAGATAATACAACTAAACTGTGACTCTATCTTAAAGCTGCCTCACATCGTAATTCCAGAAATAAATGCCCGCTTTATGATAGATACAGGTAGCACACGCTCGTTCATAAGCCCCGCGAAAGTAGATGAGTTTTTCTCAAACTTCAAATTATACGAACCGTTTGAAGTCATAAGCACACACGCTCGCAGTCAGCATAATGAAGCCATATATATACCGCTTTTAAAGACTTTCAAGAGTTCAGGGAAACATAAGTTTTACGTCTATGATGTCGACGGTAGGTACGACGGGTTAATAGGATCAGACCTTTTAAAACAACTAGACGCTACCATTGACATGAAACATCAGATACTGCATACACGCGATACAAATATCCCAATAATATATAACCCTCCTTATGAAGTCACCCTTGAACCCAGGTCGGAAACGCGTATTAAAGTCCCTACCAATCTACAAAATGGAGATGCTCTGATAGACTATGTTGATTTTGGACAGGGAGTAAGAATGCCTAGTGCCTTAGTCAAGTGTCAAAATTCATTTGCCTATACCGTTATTCAAAACGCGTCTGAGGACAGGATAACAATGACATTTGGTAGGCCTCTAATGGTAGAAAGGTATGATAGAGAAGAATGTATTGTGAACACTGTGGAAGATATGAATGAGTGTGAGATGGACGAACTACTTAAACAAAATCTTAAAAAACTTCGGCTTGATCACACAAATAAAGAGGAGCGAGCATGCATCGAGAAGCTATGCCACGAATATCGGGACATCTTCTACTGCGATGAGCTGCCACTCACGTTCACTAACAAAGTTAAACATCAAATCAGGACGAAAAATGAAGACGCTATCTTCATTAGGCCTTATAGGCATCCACCCATGCAAAATGATGAAATTCAGAACCAAGTAGATAAACTCTTACGCAGTGACGTCATTACGGAATCTCACTCTCCATGGAGCGCCCCAGTTCATCTAGTCCCCAAAAAGACAGATGCCTCAGGTGAAATGAAATTTCGAATGGTTATAGACTACAGGCGTTTGAATGATATAACAACAGATGACAAATATCCTCTTCCAAATATCTCAGATCTTTTTGACAAATTAGGTAAATCAGTTTACTTCAGCACCATAGATTTAGCAAGTGGGTTTCATCAGATCGAAGTCCACGAAGACGACAGACACAAAACTGCATTTTCAACTCAGTCAGGACACTATGAGTACAAACGAATGCCGTTCGGGTTGAAAACGGCTCCTGCCACTTTTCAGCGCACAATGGACAATGTGCTCAGAGGCCTGCAGGGCTTGCATTGCCTTGTATACTTAGATGATATAATTGTCTATAGTTGTAGCCTCCAGGAACACATAGATAAACTGCGCATGGTATTTGACCGACTTAGAGAGACCAATTTAAAAGTAACGCTAGACAAATGTGAGTTTTTCAGAAAGGAAGTGTTATACCTAGGACACATGATAACGAAAGATGGATTAAGACCAAATGACGACAAAATCCAAGCCGTGCTTAACTTCCCCATCCCCAAAAGTGCCACTGAAATCAAAAGCTTTTTAGGTTTGATAGGTTACTACCGTAAATTCATTAAAGATTTTGCCAAAGTTACTCAACCACTCACAAACTGTTTAAAGAAGAGAAATAAGATCGAAATAACAGAACAATATATAGCAGCCTTTGAACGATGTAAAGAACTCTTAGTAAATGCCCCTGTTCTCCAGTTTCCAGACTTTCAACAACCGTTCATTTTAACAACTGACGCGTCTAACTACGCCCTGGGCGCAGTCTTATCTCAAGGCCCCATAACGGTAGACAAACCCATAGCCTATGCCAGTAGAACGTTAAATGAAGCAGAGACTCGGTATAGCACTATTGAGAAGGAACTCTTAGCAATAGTCTGGGCAGTCAAGCATTTCAGACCATATTTGTATGGTAGAAAATTCACCATATATACCGACCATAGACCCCTTGCATGGTTAAATTCTATTAAAGAACCAAACAGCAAACTGACCAGGTGGAAGCTTCGCCTTGCAGAATTCGATTACGATATCATCTATAAGAACGGCAAGCAAAACTGCGTTGCAGATGCTCTGTCCCGCATGAAAGTAAATGCCTTAGGTAGCGAGGACGAAAGATCTATGGAAGTAAATGTAGATAATGTTGACGACCTTAATAAGCTCATAGATGACGAAATGAGGAAATTCGAAAGACTCCAAAAGATCCACGAGGACTCGAATGACAGTGTAGCACCCCCGGTTATTGAGATTTCATCTGACTCCGATAAAACCATGAGCATTAAAGCTTATTCTGAAAAGAACTTTTCTATTCCATCCCCATCTATAAGTACTCTCTCAGCATCAGAAAAATCTGGTGAAACATTTACAGGACATTCTGCACACGAGGTCGACACAGACGGTATTAAGATCTTTGACGAAGCAATAGATACTAAACCCAACCAAATACTTATTCACTCTTGGTTTAGACAAGATATGACTGTTAAAGATCTTTCCAGACCGAAACAGAAAGTTTTAGAAGTTCACTTGCCCCTCAATAGACCCGATTTAGTCAAGAAATTTTTAAAAGAGTATATAAGACCTAAAATTAAGCACTTCATTTACTTTGAGGAAGAGACTCACAGAAAACAATTTGCGGAAGCCACAATAGCCCTATTTAAAAAGGGGACAGTTCAACTATTCGAATGTAAACAGAGAGTAGTCTACGTTGAGGACGAAAATGAACAACGTCAAATAGTCACCAAATATCATATAGGAAAAACCTGTCACCGCGGCATTAGAGAAACATTAATTCATCTAAAACGTACTTACTTTTGGAATCACATGGACTTGACTGTAGCAACTGTAATTAACTCATGCGAGACCTGTAAATCAATGAAATATGACCGAAAGCCGTTAAAGCCAGAACTACAGCTAACCCAAACACAAAACCGACCTTTTCAAGAAATTTTTGTAGACGTTTTCACAATAGAAGGAAAATCTTTCTTAACAATAATAGACACATTTAGTAAGCTTGGCCAAGCCTTAGAGATCAACAACAAATCGACACCCGAAATAGTTAGAGCCCTTATTAAATATTTCTCTATGTACGGTGTCCCACGCCGCATTAGCTCAGACTCTGGAACGGAATTTAACAACGATCTTATTAAGGAAACTCTAAGTTTCTATAAAGTAGACTTACACATCGGCACCCCACACAACCCCAACTCAATGGGCCTCATAGAACGGCTCCACTTAACCCTCGTAGAAATCTATCGCCTAGCTAAATATGATCATAAGATCACAGACGCTGCCTCGGTTATGTCATACGCGATTATGGCATATAATCAAACTATCCATTCCTCTACTGGTCTCACCCCTTTTGAGGTCGTGTTTGGTCACACAGACTCGACAAGTACTTTCGATGTAGAGTTCAATAAAAACTATACTCAAAAATTACTACAAGACCACAAGAACCGCACAAAATATCTTTATGAGTACTTGACAGATAAAGCACTAAAACAGAAAGAAAAAATTAGGGATAAGCGCGGAGGAGAAAAGGAGTTCGATATACAGGTCGGAGATACTGTATATATGAAAGGCGTGAATGTAAGGAGGAGCAAAGATAAACCGCGTTACGAGAAAGCTAAAGTCATAGGTGAAATAGACAGAAATATAGTTCCTGTTAAATTCCACCGTCATGATACTAGAGCCCCTGTTAAGGATATTAAACGACCTTCGCAGGTTCGTGCTGCTCCTGACACACGTGTCCGGGACCCCGGCCCTTCTACTTCAGGCGGTCGATCACAACCCCGGGATCCTCCCAATTAAGGAAGGACAAGCATTAATTAGTAATGATAAGTGGACATTAGTTAAGATACTAGATTTAAGTTTAATACGAGACGATTTAGAGTTTAATACAAATAAATATGCAGATTTTAATAAGCAATTTGGCAGAAAAGCGTTTAGCGCAGAAATTATTAACATAAAAATGGAAACCGATTACATGCAAAATCTTACCATTGAAAAACTAAGCCAGCTATTACCGTCTAAACGATCCAAACGTGGAATTGTAAATCCTCTTGGCTCTCTTATAAAATTAGTTACCGGAAATTTAGATAACGATGATGCGATAAGATACGACGCTCTTATTAAAGAAGTTCAGGCAAATCAAAACGTTCTAGACAAAAAGATGACCGTAGTCTCTGAAATGATGCAATCCTTTGTAAGTATCTCAAACTCAACAAAACACAATTTTGTAATACTAGATAATGCAATTTCAGAAATCCGTAAGCAAATTCTGGATACGAAAAACTCCGTAAATGAGTTAAAAATTATTAATGTTTATAATCTCTTTTTACATAACTTTGAAACGCTTTATATTCGACTAGACGAAATAGAAACAACAATAGCGTTTAGTAAGTTAGGAACACTTCACCAATCTTTGGTAAACACCAATGAACTATTCTTATTACTTAAGACTATAGAGTCAAATAGCAAACTAGTTTTTCCTGTATCTTTAGATAACATGTATAAGTTAGAATCATGTATAGAACTTAAGGCTTTTGTAAAGGAAAATCAAATAATGTTTATCATGGATATTCCCCTAGTTAAAAATGATTTATTCACATATTATAGAGTTCTCGCTCTACCTATCACTAATCCCCTAAACCAAACCTCCATGGTAGTTCCTAAATATCCTTACCTTTTGATGAAAGGGTTGAAAACAGTGTCCCTGCTGCACCCCTGTAAAGGAGTCGACGTGTCGCTGTTTCTTTGTGAAGAAGATTACTCACCCCTGTTGATGAAAGACGATTGCGTCATCGCCCTGATGAGTTATGTCACCAACACCACGGAATGCCAATCTAAAGTTGTGAAGTTTGAAGATGTAAAGATAGAGAAGATACAGATGAATAGATGGATGCTCTACACCAAGTCACCCTTGTTACTTACCAAAAACTGTACAAACGAAATAACCCATCAGCACATCCGCGGAACATACATAATAACTGCAGACGACGAATGCGAAGCCATCATCAGAGATGTTACCTTGAAAAGACATCGAGAACATCATGAGAGATATTCCTTGCCTGCTCTACCAATTATAAACCTTCCTGAAGCCTTGCTGCCGATGACATCAGAGCTGGAGCTGAAACCAGTAAACCTGGATGACGTGAACCTGAGCGATCTTCAACAACTGTCACAAGTGCTATCCAAAAGTGAAAGTGTTAGCGTAGAAAGAAACGAAAGTGTTATAAATGTAAAAGGCATAAGTGTCGGTACATTGGTTCTGTACATATTCGTAGCTTTACTAATTTTAATACATTTTAGAGATTTTGTGTACCGAAATATTGTAAAACTGTGTGTTCGAAATTCTCAGGATGAAGTTAATTCTCCCGATAATTTCGAAGTTATGGTGGGAGGAGTTATGCATTCCGGAAACAGACCAAATACCATAGCAATCGATGCGTCAGCAATATAATTGCTGTACTTGCGTCTGGCTCCCGTCCGGTGGTCCGATATTCCTAGAACCCATCGGAATGTGTAAACATAGATAAGCTTTGTTCTCTTATAGTTTTAAGCCACTCTGTATGTTAGTTCTAAATCAGCTCTCATATGTATCGCACATATTTTGCCAATTAATTTGTCTTTAATTAATTATAGTTTAGTTTTTAAAAAAAGAGTTTTCTTGGCCCTAAAACTTATCTAGGTAATATATATCCCGTTATTGATACAACATTTGTAGTGAAAGTGACCATGGTAGCTTAAAAACTGACAAAGATTATCATTATCTCCTTGTTCTATTCCTGTGTTTCAATAAATTTTCTATGCAGGGTAATTTGTAAAATTAGTACCCTCAGCTTTTTTAGTTCTACGACTTTCTTCTGAATGCTACATTTTCCGTAACTATAAGGAAATTGGTTTTCTATACAACCTATAATTTAAAGTTGTTTAAACGATCGTACTTAAAACGCCATCGCCGCGCCGCATCTTGTAATATGCACGCCAACGCCAGTTGACACTTTACACCTTAGACTTATCAGAGAAGATAAATAAACGCTTTCACACTCACAGCCCCACACTAAGTTCAATGACTTGTGTCGTGGGTGCCGGAAACATACACATCACACACACAATCACAACCAGAACCAGAAACACAAATTTTCCTTGGGGAGAAAACTTGTGTTCCCGCCGGGAATCGAACCCCCCCCTGCTTAGAAGGCGAACGCTCACCCAACTTAGCCAACAAATATATAATACCTATATTAAAAAAATCATAAATCAGAATTTACATTAGACATACCAAGACATACGTTGCTATCTATGGTTGACATTATGTCCCAAGAGGTTTTTGATATTTCTCAAATTTATCTGTACATGAAACCGTTATAAGGCACATTCTCATGTACGGATGCGACGCTTGGACGCTGAGTCAATAAGATGAAATGTAGGTTCTTGTAGCGGACCGAAAGGACCTCTGATAAATTTCTGGGGCCAGTTAGGAGGGTGGCACTTGGTGAGTCCGGAAGAATAAAGAAATAGTAGAACTAGTGGCCGAGTCAAACATCATTGGCGAAACAAAAGGACGTAAACTTCGTTGGCTTGGTCACTTAGAAAGTATGGGTCGTGCAGCAAAGCAAGGGTACCAGGGACGGCCAACCGGCTATTGACCTGTGGGGCGTTCTTAGATAGCTCTGGAACTGAACGGAAAAGGTCTTGCGTCTTAGCTCTAAGCCACCTCTTGGCAGGAAGTTGCACTTGACAGAGAGAAACAGCGTGTTGTGGTGTTGGAGGCCAAGACTCATTTTAGGTCACTGCGCTTCGACAAGCGATATTATTTCCAATTATAATAGCGATATGGTTCTTTATTGCTATTACAATGGAACTAGTGACGCGCTAATCACTGGGAACAAATATGGAGAAGGAGGGAAAGAGTAAGGGAACAATCATAAGCCCATGTTATGATTGCATAAGTGTTTATAACCGTACAAATAATGATATTTGTTGGGAAATGCCAGAACTTCTTTTGTTGGTGTGCAGGGGCGCCAGGTGCAAGCAAATTCAGCTTAGGCGGCTAAGTAGCAAAGGCTTGTTTATGTGTTGTGTATTTAAAGAAAATAATCAATTATTTTTAAAAAAATACACGATGTCATATTTGGCTTATGATGACACTGATCTTGACCAGATATTAAAACCTTATGGAAAAGTGACAATTATACATAGATATTAAATAGAACAGCTTCCGGTTTCTTTAAAGGTTCGGTTTCAGCACTACGCAGAATTTTGAACTTCAGTTTAAAATTCTGCGCGGCAATCCACTGCACTCGTAAGCCTGAAATATAAGATGTAAAGTCTCTCATTGACTTTATTTAACTGACAAAAATAGCCTTTTAATTTAAAATAGAGTAATATTTGCACACAACTTCAGATAGTTCAGAAAACAGTCAGGTGCCCCAATTAAGTTGATTCAGTTCAACCCACGCACTGCTAAACAGTGCTTTTCGCTGCTCGATTTGCTATAGAAATGGAACCAACACTATTTCTGAATACTAAAACTATTCAAAATAAAGCTGGAACCATTAAAGTCACGTATCTGAGTCGCTTAATTTTGCATTTGGGTACGTGGTAACGAATGGTGCAGCTTGATGGTGAGAGGAAAATGGTTTCGGCATAAGATTTTATTAAAGGCATACTTCTCTTGGCGCGTTTGGGAAAAATTATGACATTAATTTTTACGATGCGCGCCCACACCGACACCTAAAAGCGATACCATACAGTTGGTTGTTAACTGTCCCTCAAGTTTCCGAGAGAACTATCTTCAAGGTAGTTATTTAATGTCGTTTTTTTACAAAAAAAAAAGAGTACTAGCACGTGGAATATACAAGGTTACTTTGAATTAGCGCTCCATACTCCACAGGGGAGTCAGGTATCGACAATGCAACACAAAAAATAAAAAAAAAAAAAAATTTTATTTTTTTATTTTTATAAATTTGTAAAGTGTTGAGCTACGATTACAACCAATTATCCAACACGTAAACTCAAAAATAAAAAACGAAACTTTTTTTTTTTTCAATTTTTTGTGTTGCATTGTCGATAGCCTACCCCCTGTGGAGTATGGAGCGCTAATTCAAAGTAACCTTGTATATTTTTTGTCAATTTTTATGTTTTGTTAAAAGATTAACTTCTTACTTGCGCAGACATACACATACACGTTTTATGTATTAGATTTCGATGTTGGTGGAACGTGTTTTTAGTAACACTACCATCTATCTGAAGGTGAACGCTTGCATATAATTATTATTTAAATATAAATCTTCATAAATAAGCTACTGTAATATTTTCAAGTACATGTGAGTCTTAGCCTCATTTTAAATACAAAAATAAGTTTGTTGCTTAGTAGTCTAAGCATAATTAAACTCAAAGCGTTAAAGAAATTTATTTGTCTCCTACCACGACTGGACAGCTCTAACAAGATTAGGGGTGACAGGTTTACTCCCTCGGGATGTTTTGTTAACTGTAGGTAATTTTTGTGAAGTTATAAAGGTTATGTGAAGAATTGTAGCTTATTATGAAAATGAAAAAATTATATAAATAACTAGCGATCCGCCTCGGCTTCGCCCGGGTGTGATAAATAAAGACCCGCTTGACCGATTTTGTGCAAACTTCACATAAACCATCTACTAAATTGTCCGAACAAAGCCTAAACACTTGGTTTGGATAGGTGAGCCCGTTCTTGAGTTATAAAATAACAACGAAAAGTGGCATTGATTTTTATATATATAGATAATATAATATTTATATAATTGAATACTAAATAATTAATAAAATAGCATTGATATTAGTGCTATGGCTTTCTATTTTATGTCAATTTGTTTAGTTTTGTTTTGTTTGAGGACTATGACTTAATTTTGACTTATATACATAATTATTATAATATTTTTGGGATAACAAAATCTGACATCAATAGTTTAATTGTTTTAGTATTTAATTATTATCTTTTTTTTATTTTTTTATCTGACATTATATTTATTATTTAATGAAAATTTATAATTGGTCATTTGTTTTTATTATTATTATTTTTATTGATGTGTACAGTAGATGATGTAAAATGTATGGGTCTTTACCTGATATAAATAATTTTAATTTAATTTAATGTTTTTTTTTTAAATATGTAAGTATGAAAACGAAGTTCAAGATTTTGTGGCTGTAATACATATGTACCTAATATGTAAACATTGTCTAATGTGGACACTAAATAGACAAAATTAAAGCTGTGAAAATTGTATGTTCTTTTTAACGCATTTACACTTACAGCTTCACACTAAGTTCAAAGACTTATATCGTGGGTGCCGCAAACATTATCATCACGTTCCCACAGTAACACTCAGAACCTGAAGCACAAATGACCCTTGCGAAGGAAGATCCTGCCGGCCGAATCCTGGACTCACGGTGCAGAGGGCAGATATCTGCCCACTGCGCCAACTGGGTCATCAATCACACCTAGAACCAGAAAGACAAATTTATCTTAGAGAGAAGACTTGTGTTCTGTAAAACGATAAGACGGACGGGAATCAAACCCGATACCTGCTGCTTCGAAGTCAAAGGCCCAACCAGCTGCACCAGCAGGTAGGTTGCGCGTCTCATCTCGTGAAATATACAAGGTTCTTCAAACGTTTAACATTTTAAACTGACTTCAAGAAAGGAGGAGGTGGATCCCAAATCGTCGGAATCTTATTTTTATGTATGTTTACCGATTACTCGATAACCGATACCGATTACCAATAGCCTGAACCGATTTGGAAAATTATTTTTTGTTTCGAAGGGTATGCTTCCCATCTAAATTTGATCAAGATGTGACAAGTACTTTTTGAGTTATCCTCAATAATGCGTATTTAATTTATTTAATCTGATCAAAAGCTCTGAAGATAAAGTGGTTTTTTAAGCTTAGCTTGCATTTAGTATGAAATGAGACAAACTGTCAAACGACATCCATTTATGGTTTTGTAATGAGAGCATCTTGTGATTTTAAGAGGCCATCTACTTATTTATATCTATACAAAACTCTTGTTCGCTCCCAACTAGAATACCCAGTAAGCATTTGGAACCCATACTACAATAGGTATAAGGAAGCTATTGAGAAGGTTCAACGTAAGTTTTTACGCGCAATGAATTATAGGTGCCAAAGACGTTACATGTCCTAGCCCCAATTGCTAAGCAAATATAAAATGTTAACTCTCGAGTCTAGACGCAAATACCTCGAAGCCACTACTTTGTACAAAATTGTTAATAATAAATTTGATTGTATAGAGCTGGTTACGAGATTGTGTTACGTTGTCCCCAGAAGCACACACACGTGAGGCACGAGCCCATCGCTTGTTTGCGTTGGGTCCGTGCCGTACGAACTCTGGATTACGAACGCCTACCAGGCGGATGGTAGAGACATACACTAATACCTTTGATGAAATTGACATATTTGCATGCAACTCAAATAAATTCAATTTTTTAATTATACAGAAACTGCAATCACAAATTCAAATTTGAAATAGAAATTGTACCTTGAAAAATTTGCATCTCAAAATTTTTATTCATATCACCCATTAAAAATCAAACATTAAAATTTAATTACATTATAATCATATATTTTAATCTTTCCGATGTCTTTGTATTGTTTGTATTTGTATTGTTAATTAATTTATAGCTTTTTCTAGCGATGTACTAACTAACCCTTTACATAACTCTGAGGATAGCGCTGTGGGCTACATTATTACTAATACCTATAATATGTAATCTTTGTTATTTTTATTATTTATAGTGTAGCTGTTTGTTGTCCCATAATAAATAAAATAAAAAATACCTCCAGTTCGCTCGAAGCGCTTTGCTTCTACGTTCATCATCCGTACAGCGAAGGAGTGGAACTCATTGCCTGCGTCTTTGTTCCCTGAACAGTATAATCTGGGTGTCTTCAAGTCTAGAGTGAATAGGTACCTTCTAGGCAAGCATGTTCCATCTTTGGCCGCATCGTCACTTTTTCTTAGGTGAGATAGCGGTCAAAAGCTTGCCTAACTAGTATAAAAGATACAAGTCCAGTTACAAAGAGAGGCAATGATCGGACGATTGAACTCAAGCCTGATGGCCGTGTCCGATTGGGGCGATGCCAACTTAGTTCAATTCAATGCGTCAAAAACACAGGCGTGTTTTTTCTCCGCAAAACGGAGACCATTCCATCTATCTCCGACCTTCCAAGATGTAGCAATACCGATGGCAAACAAGCTTGAGATTCTTGGCGTTACCCTATCGTAGAACCTTAATTTTGGCACATACATAGAAGCTAGAGCACAACTGGCCGCTAAGAAACTGGGTATCCTCGCTAAGGTCAGGCAGTACTTTACTCCGGGACAGCTTCTTAACCTTTATCAAGCTCAAGTCCGATCGTGTATGGAGTACTGCGGTCACCTCTGGGATGGATCCGCCAAGTACCAGTTGGAGGCTCTTGAATCTATTGACCGGCGAGCCAAAAGACTAATTGGCGACAGTAAGCTAATCGAGTCCAGGTTGCAAAGTCTCGGTCACCGACGTATGGTGGCAAGCTTATCGGTATTCTATCGATTACATTTTGGAGAGTGTGCACAGGAATTACATGACTTAATTCCCCCATGCCCTTTTTACCATCTAACAACAAGACAAACTATTAAGTGTCATCATTTTATGGTCGATATACCTCCAGTTCGCTCAAAGCGTTTTGCTTCTACATTCATCATCCGTACATTGAAGGAGTGGAACTCATTGCCTGCGTCTTTGTTCCCCGAACGGTATAATCTGGGAGTCTTCAAGTCTCGAGTGAATAGGTATCTTCTAGGCAAGCATGTCACACTTTCGGCCGCATCTTCACTTTCCATCAGGTGAGATAGTGGTCAAATGCTTGCCTAACCAAAAAAAAAAAAAAAATTAAAAAAAAATACCACGAATACCCAAAAAAACAGCATGACATTAACAACTTGTCTGTGAATCTGTTAGTTAGCATCGGTTCGTGAGAGTCATTAAATATTTACCTAGGACTGAAATTGGACTGAAATTATGCTGAAATACGTAGGACAGTAATTAAAACTTGCGGTAATAAGTCGTATAATTTTGTGAAATTTAAAAGTTAATATAAAATGAGGAATGAATTTCAAATTTTGTGGTTAAACCCGTCACGAGTGTTTGTTTTAGCCGTTTATACTCAATAATGGTAACTAGATATTTTTTTTTGTTTATTGACACGTGGATGCTAGAGATCCATTAAAAAGTAATTGAGCTGAAATTATGAACTAAAAATAAAGCTTGTGGTTGTATCAGCAGATAATCTCAAAAGGTGCAAATAAAATCTTGATAGTGGTTAAGTACATATATGTGCCTTTTGGAGTTGAGACGTTAGGACCGTAGGGACCGAGAGCACATACAATCTACAAAGAATTTACAGGGCGTGTGGTCGAGGTAACAAGTGACTAAAATGCTGGCAAATATTAATATAGATTGAGTATTGCCATTCAACGTGGTAATGCTGCCAGCATTTGGATACTTTGCCAGCTTGTAGTACAGTACTTGTATTACAACCCTACTACATGTAAACGAAAGAAGAAAGTTTGTGTTTCAGTTTCTGGGTGTGATTGTGTGTGGATGCGAATGTTTCAGGCACCCAGAATTACAATTCTTTGAACATAGTGTGAGGCTGTGGATTTGAAAGATTGTGGTCAAACCCTTGCCTATCGTAGATAAAAAAAAAACGTAAACTTCGTTGGCTTGGTCACTTAGAAAGTATGGGTCGTGCAGCAAAGTAAGGGTTATACATCATTTTAATTAATTATAACGGAAAATAGAACATACAGAAGAAAGTCGTAGAGCTAAGGGTTAGAACAAAAATTAGGGTCTGAGAACTTTCTGGTATTTTATAAATAACCCTGTATAAGTATACAAGTTGTATCTAGTAGCGCCATCTACAATTTTATTAGAGCTATAGTTTTTAAATGTTCTCAAATTTGAAAACTCCCCAAGATATTTCCCGTTAACCTCCGTGCAATCCGAAACAAGGCAACACCAATCTTACCTCCCCAGAGAAGTTTCTCGCCAATTAAGACTTGAAGCTCGTTTCGTTAGGGTACGCTCTCATTGCTTCCCAAGAGAGCTCTAGATAAGGCAGGGACCTTATTGGGAACTTGAGCAGGTTGCGAAATGTTCGCTGGATAAATACAAATAAAAGGTAAGGAAATAGGCTTAGTATCAACTGGACCCCTTGTTACGTATCTGTGTTGTGAGCAGTTTCTATGAATTAAGCAAAAATGATCCTTTCTTAGAAATTTTGTCAATTTAGTATTGAAACCGTTTGCAACAGAGATGGTGTGAATAGAGGGCCTGGACACGCGGACTCGTGTACCCAGTTGGTGGAACGAGAAATTTGCAGCTATTGTTATTTCTTCAACTGGATATTTTTGAGTGTGTCAGATAAAACTTGGTAGAGGCAAGTCCAGTTTACTTATGGAATACGTAAACATGGAAGGTATAATAATAATGTAGTAATTTTATATTTTATTTTATCATCACTTTCCATCAGGTGAGATAGTGGTAAAAGGCTTGCCTATTCTGTGTAAAAAAAAGTAATTGTAGTCATAATATTATAAATCGAGTATTAGTTATTACATTGAATGCATGGATGTAAATGTGTATGTTTGTTTTCTCGCTTCACGCTGAAACGGCTAAAAGGATTAGAATGAAATTTGGAATGTACGTTGTTGTGTTATGTCATGTTCAACTAAATGATTACGTCATTCACAACTATGTTTGCCTAGTTACGAAGTCCGATCCCGTCCAAAAATATTTTTTTCAACTTACCAAAGTTTCATCACAATCGGATGAACGGTATGGCAGTGCATGAAAAACAAACAAACAAACATCTTCCGTAGAAGCCGTTCTGTCGTTTTTAACTTTGAGTCTGGTTTATTCATCTTGATTATGCTTTTGGAGCCGTAAGAAACACCTAGTTTTTTTTACGCTTTTACACTCACAGCTCCACATTAAGTTCTTTAATTTGTGCCACACATCAATGAACAAACCAGAAACTCAAATTTTCTTTGAGGTGAAAATTGTGTTCTCTCCGGGAATCGAACCGGATGCCCTCCGTGGGTAGAAGACGAACGCGCACCCAACTAAGCCAACGGCAGTCAAAAACAGATTTCCCAGCAATGAGACATCAGAAACTGGCATAATTATTCATCCCCTCCGAGAAATACTAAATCACCTCTGCAAACCGGATCGAAGAGATTCGTAATACGATAAGGGTGGCGTGCTTAAACTATAATTAGGTTACTTCGATTGGAGATCGTTAGAGCACGGAAGAGGTACTTTTTATAACGACCGTTAGGATTTCGTCCCTTATGGCGTTAACCTTTAAGGATAAAATTAATGTACTATTTATTATACTACTCGTAGCAGTGCAGGCTCTGTAACGGCATTGGTGTAATATATGGTTGTATTCGGATGGCATTTGGCATACGCATAGTCTAGAGTCTAGACTATGCGTATGCAAATTTTCTAGGAGAAAAATATAATAATTGGACAATACCTTATTATTATTCCAAAAGTTGTAAATCTTTGAGTGTTATTGTCTAATAATAACATAATTGACTCACTGATTCACACTAATTTCGAAGACTTGCATCGTTGATGCCGAAAACATTCACATCACACACACAATTATAACCAGAACCAGAAAGACAAATTTCCCTTGGGGAGAAAACTTTCGAACCCGATACCCGCTGCTTAAAAGGCAGATGCAAACCCAACAAGGCAAACGAGTAGTTCCATAATGTTACATTATTAACTGTTAATAGTTCTAAAACGATCAAAACGATGTAGGCAAATTGTACAAAATGGAAATAATTGATTTTCGTTATTGCTCGAAAACTCCTATAGAAACTCTAGTAAAGTTTATACCACTTTACTAGATCATGACTTGACTATTACTGGATCACGACTCTTAGTCGACTTTGACTGTGACTGACGACTAGGACTTGTTTTAAGAACCACATTTAATTAAACTTTTTTTTTAAGTACAGAAATATCTACGGGTCAATGCCTATATTTCTTAAAACTAAAACTGTATATAGCAAAGACTTAAGTTACTTACAAGACATCAAGCTTATAGGTAACTCAAGTGCTCAAGCCCACCATGCTGGCGGCATTGCCTCTCTGAATTAAAATGCTGATACGTTTAATTAAACTTGAAAACTATTACTTGGCTCTGGCTAACACAGAATTTACAGAGCCAAATAAAAAAATGCTACTAACTCAGCCAAGCAGCTTCGCTTTTGTTATTTATCCTAATAACAAAAGCAAAGCTGCTTGGCTGAGAAGAGGATATTTCTTATTCCAGGATCTTTGAAAAGTGATCCTAAAGCTCTGTGAAACGATAATAGAACCCCTTTACAGGTAGGATAGACAGAACAAACAAACCAACTAAAATATAAGGCAGGTTTAGTAATAGGATCCCGTTTACACCCTTAGGTGACGGAATTCAAAAAATAATTAAACTGTTGGCGAGGGGTCTACGCGCACTTGTAGAACATATCCTTCTAAAATTAAAGCTGATCACATCATTCTGTATACAAATAGCAAGGTAGTGGATAAACCTTGATTTATTTTAGTCGACAAATTTAATTCATGTGAATATGAAACTATCTAGATACAACAGACAGATACAGTCTAAAGTATTTTTTGGTTAAGCTTAAGAATAAACAGGAATGGGGTTTTATAAGGTAGCATACCCGGTAGAACACTGTAATAAAGTTGCAAATCAACGTCACACAAAAACAGTGATTGTTCATACGCGCTTTTTCAAATGTGTTCTTGCTACAACTATTTATCGGCCAGTAAACTTAATATGTCACTGTCAGTTTGTTCGGAGGATGTACGTATAAATCTCAGAATACAGAAAGAACCAGAAGCCGCGTACGCGCCTTATACTGAAGCGTCAAAAACTACGCTTGTTGAAAGTAGTTTTACGCTGACGCGATTAGTTAATCTGTCACCGTCACTCGCGCTGACGTGTTTTACCGCTGCAAATTAAATTAAATTATGCCTTCCTGTGCCGTCCATAAGTGAAAAAATCCATCAAGACTAAAAAATAATAATTATGGGAACACATTTCATACGTAAATAGCGCATATAGATGTTGTGTTATTTTATAATTTAATAAATTGTTCGATCATTAATTGTCGTAAATAGTGACACCTCCATTTTGTTGGTGTGCCAAATATCGAGTTGCAATTTTCCCTAGAATGAAAACTTTTATTTGTTGTAGTTTTATATTATATAATTAACTTTAAAAAATCTACTTATATAGTTATACATTGTTACTGGTACACTAAGTCAGCGTGCTTTTAGAGGCATGTCTATCTGTACATAAAAAAAACAACTTTTGTTCTGCTTCTTTTGAAAATTCGCAAAGAGGAAAAATCTACTGTTCCATACATTTTGTCGGATATCAGTGAACTTTTTGTATGGGGCCGATTTTTTTTACTACGACAATAACATTTGTTTTTGTGAAATTTTAGATTTCCTGCTGATGCAGAAAAGAAAACAGTTGTCTTTGGACAGAAATTACTTACGCAGCAAAAAGGAAATTAAATGTTTTCATCGAAACCGTATTTTATTTTACCATCATTGAGCTTAAAGGAAGACTCACGCTAGACTGTGTCGGGTCCGAGCTGAGCGTCAGCCGTAGCACGGGCAACTAAAATTATGTGTATATATTTTGTATGGACACACTCACACTATACCGAGCGGCAAACGAGTGACGGCCAAGCAACGGACAACTCACGGAAACAACTCGGTCTCGCCTCGGCTCGGCACACTCCATTTCCTTGTAGTTGAAGATTCAAATTCTTTATCGTCCAGAGCGATCGCAATAGCCGCTAACTCCAGATCGTCAAAAGTCAACATGATTGTGGTCTAGTTACAACACTATTTTTGCTCTGACGAGTAGACTACATCACGGCGCAACGGTAATTGCTCGGTCGAAGCCTCTCTTACAGGCACGGAACCGGCTCAGTGACCGTGCTACGGCCGAATCTCGACTCGGACCCGACACGGCCTTGGGTGAGTCATCCTTAATAGGTAAATAACAATAACTAATATAGTTTTACATTTAATATGAGCAGTACACAGGTAGTCTATTTGGGGTGCCCTAAGCCGAAAGGGGTACCATTATACTGTTTCAGCTTAGTACACCCTAAACATATCATAACCTTGTATATATATAAAAAGTAGTGGATAGTTATTATATTTTTATTTACTTATGCTTGTTTTTGTGTCAATCCGATCGTATATTGATTTCATTAAAAGTGTGTGTGAATAGTATCTGCCCTAAAACATTTACCCCAAAAACGGGTAAGTGTGTAAGCTAGATACATTGGGCGGGTGGAGGTGAGACGGGCGCGGGACGCGGGTTTTGTTTTTTGGACACAGCGCGCGGCTTGCAATCAAAGCTTAAAGCGGCTTCTGGTTCTTTCTGTATTCTGAGGTATAAATATAATACATATAAAATAATATATAATACACGTAACAATAATCATTCTTGCCTTTAGCAACTGCAGTGGTTCAGCGCCACCTAGCAAACAAATTTGTCCTTTATTTGTATCGAAAAAGACTTTTTTTCTTTTGCCAATAATTTATATTACTAAAAATCTGTTTTTCCATTATAATATTATAAAAATTGGTCGGTCTAGTGCACGGTAACGCTAAACAATAACCCCAAGCGGGAAAAAGTTTTAAACCCGAGGTGACGATTCTGATTTAAACACCGTTATTGTGTTCCTCGTTTCTTGCCTGTGGTGGTTTTGTTATGCAAACATAGTGCAAGAGGTGTAGGCCTATTAAAATAAAATAAACGCTTTCTCACTCACAGCTCCACATCAATCTATGACTTATGTCGTGAGAGTCGGAAACATTCACATCTCACGCACGCACACACACAAACAATCGCAACCAACACCACAAATTTTCCAGGGAGAAAACTGATCTTTTTTTTATGAAAATAAAAGTAGTTTGTGCCACCAAACAATGAACAAGGTACTATGTTATGGTACTTTATTTATAGATTATGTATGTGCTAGTGTAGTTAGACTTTGCACGAAAAATATAGATTGATTAAAAATTATAAATTGCACCAAAAAAAAAAATAGGTACATAATATGCGAACTTAATGCTAAACAAACTAAATGAAGAATTATTTTCCAGTTAACCTCTTTACGATAAATTATAACACGGAATTATTTTACCAGAATGTTATGAGTTTTCATTTAATTTATATTTCATTTTATAAAATGTTCTGTGCCAAAATTACTGTTTTAGAAGCGGGAACGAAGCGTCTTCCTTTTTGCTTGGGGTAGTAATGCTTTTGTACGTGCGGCGGATGTCCGTCTGTTTTTCTCTACGGCAATTGTCAACCGATTTTGATCGTAAATTTTTGTGCGCAGATTCGATAATTATTTTGTCGATTTAGTTTTTGGATATTTTTCTAAATGGTGGAGACGCAAAGGTAAATAATGTAAAGACTGACTGGCGAGGTTTTCGGCTCACAGAGTCACTAGTTTATGTACTACAAAATAAAACTCTTTTATTCATGAAACAAATTTAACAATATATGATACAGTGAAGTAAAAAATACCTACGCCTCCTCTCCTATAACAAAGTAATGAATCTTGTCCTCCTGCATAATGCATGCCAAAATATTAAGTTTTCGACTTGAGGTAAAAGCGGTTTTGAACTGACGTAGTAATTTAAGTTAGCTATAAGTTATGTAGGTGAAAGTAAGCGCGGTTAAAATCTTATTCAGATGGTTTGAAAATCGGAGTTGATAACCAAAGTTGGCGTCAAGTTGGCATTGAGTTAACGAAGGCGTTGAGTTGACTTTAGCAAATACTGCCAACTAAGTAGTCGGCGTTGAAATTCTTGTCAACGAAAGTTGAAACTAGTAATTATGAATAGAGTATTTTCAGTTAAGTCAAAACTTAATTTGTTATATAGCAACCCATTGGCGTAGTTGGTTGTTCGTCTGCTTTCCTAACAACGTTTAGGTTCGATTTCCTTTGGGAACACAATTATTTTCTTCTAGGGAAATTTGTGTTTCTGGTTCTTGGTGTGATTGTGTATGATGGGAATGTTTCTGGCACACACGAGTCTTTGAACTTATTGTGGGGCTGTGAATATTGAAGCGGTTATTTTAAACTGGTCAAAAACGATTGGTTAACCGTATGACATACACAGTTCTCGCATGGTGTCTGTGGCGGTAGCCTTTTTCAGCCTTTGCCTTTTACTAATACCCGAAGATTGTAGGTTTATATAACTTGATAACAAAAACGTCTTCTTCTCATTACATGTATTTTATTGGCTCTTCCATAGATAACAAAAAAACTTTTATAGCATACTCTGACCACAGACAATATACATTATATCCTCAACACACTCCCGGGGGCAATAAACAGTAATTACAAAATACTTGAACCCCTGAGTTTAACCCTTAAGCTATTATAGACATAACTAAATCAGAATGTTACAATGACTTTTATAAAATGCTACTAGTATAAGGAAAAATTTCCTTCTTCAAATTTCTAATACAATATAGGTACATTCTAATTATTGTTATTGTAAATAAAATAAAAAACACCTTCAAAGAGTAATAGACATTTGTCTACCACGATCCAGAGAACATAATACTCAAAAAAATACCTAAGATACTTGTGTATTATAATATGAAGTTATCTTACATGAACCTTGCAGGTAACTTTATTGCCCGACCAGACCTCGTACTTGCAGCTGATGGTATTGTAGTCACCTGCTTTGAGTTATTTGTTTGTTCATGCTGACTTGGTTGGTGATGCACTGCGTTTCCAGGTATGTTGTCCAGCCATTCTTGAGAGACTGTAGAGAGCTCTAAAGGATATAGTCTCTGGTATGGTCTTACCTTTTCTCCAGAAGCAGTTTGTAGCTTAGCAACTCGCGTGAATCCATCTTTTCCAATGTAAACTTCTTTAATTAAACCTACAGGCCAATGTAACCTGCTTTTATCTATTTCTATAAGGACTAATTCCCCGATTTTTGGTTCATGTCTGTTTTGTTTACCTTTGCTTATTAGGAGCGCTAAGTATTCACTCCTAAACCTCATTCTGAAGTCATGTCTTAACTGTTGGAGATATTTGTAACGAATTTGTAAGTTATTTTCATCAATTTTATCAAAATCTGGTGTTTGGCTCGTTGGTAAGCTTTGTAGAAATAACATGGGCGTGAGTGGTTTTACATCCCCCATTTCTACATATGTTAGCGGTCGGCTATTAATCACCATTTCACAGTCACATAGAATGGTAGAAAGCTCGATCCAATCTACTGAAGCTTTTCCAAGTATTCTTCGAAGCATTTCCTTAACTACTTTTACAAGTCTTTCCCACCATCCTCCCCACCACGGAGCTGCTGGCACGGAAAATTTCCACTGTATCTTGTCAACCTTATTTGTAGTTTCTTCAACCTCTTGCCAGTTTATCTCACTAAGCAGGTTAGCAGCACCAACAAAATTTGTTCCATTATCTGTGTAGACAACTCGGATTCTTCCTCTTCTGGCTATAAACCTCCGCAATGCCATGAGAAAACTATTTGTGGAGAGTGACTCCGTAAGTTCGAGATGTATTGCTCTGTAAACTGCACAAGTGAAAAGGACAATCCAACATTTCTCTTTGTTTTTTAGAATGAGAGGTCCTGCCAGATCAATTCCAGTTACTTCGAACGGAGCTATGCTTTTGATTCGATCTGCAGGCAGTGGTGGTTCTGGGACTTCATAGTGTTTCGCTTTATATCTTTTGCAGATAATACATTTTGACACTACATTTTTTACTAGCTTCCTGACTCCTGTTATCCAATATGAGTTTCTTAAAATAGTCATTAGAGTCCGTGTTCCTACATGATTCATCTTTTTATGTGTTTCTTGAACCATTCTGTGTACTATCATATTATTTCCTGGTAGTAGAATTGGATGTATGAAATCTTTATCTTCTCCACTATAGTCTAATCTTGTTTTCACCTTCAATACACCATCTTCTTTTATAGTTATAATCTTCTTATCAATATCCTCCTTTTCAGTGTAACTTTCTTTCTGTATTAGTTTTAAGAGTGTTATCTCGGCATGTATATATTCGTCAGCCTCTATGTGTAAGGAGCTTATATTGTATTTTTGTCTTATTCTAGGGCTTAGCCTTAGCAGTCTGGCAACTAACCTTACAATTTTGTTGTATTGGTTAAAATACAAAAGGTGGTTGCTGAAGTTCTCTGTATTTATCTCCACATTAATTGTTGTGCTTTTATTCTGTTCACTACTAATGATCTCTTCTTCTATTGAAGTATTATTAATAAGTGACTTGGGCCATTTTTCTTCATTTAAATACAACCATTCTGGACCTGTCCACCACTGTGTTTGTAGTAGTGTTTTCGCATCACAACCTCTTGAAGGTAAGTCTGCTGGATTGTAAATTCCAGGTAAGTGTTTCCAATCTTCTCGGTTAGTGTTATTACAGATTTCTTTTACCCTGTTTGTCACAAACATTTTCCATGTATCTTGTCTCTGTATCCAAGCTAGTACTATAGTCGAGTCAGTCCAGCAGTGCACCTTGTAGTTTTTGCATGTAGATAGCAAGCCTGCGCCAATGACTTCATGATATAGTCTCGAAGCTATGAGAGCCCCCATTAGCTCTAATCTCGGTATTGTCATTTGCCTTTTGATAGGCGCGACTCTGCTTTTGGCCATTATAAGTCTTACAGTTACCTGTCTTTTATGAACTGTCCTTATAAATATGCACCCACTGAATGCATCTTTGCTTCCATCACTAAAAAGGTGTAGCTGGATACTGTCACATTCATGCAGTGGATATTCAGTAAGGCGTCTTGGTATTCTGCATTTTTGAAGACAGTCAATAGAACTTATCCATTCTTTATATTCTTTTTCGAGTTCTATAGGTATTTTTGAATCCCATCCTGTCTGTAAAAGCCATGCTTTTTGTGTGATGAGTTTTGGGATGAGTGATACTGGACAAAGAAAACCAATTGGATCAAAAATTTGTTGGGTTATTGATAACAAATCTCTCTTAGTTATACTGTTAGGTACAGCTTTCAGATTTAATTTGCATTGCAAGTCATCTCTCTTTCTATCCCACTGTACTCCTAAAACAGAAACCGGTTCTACTTCTTGTACTGAATTTGTCATCCATCCTCTCAGATCAAATTTTCCTCTTTTCATGATTTTTGTTGATTCTTTGATAAAATTATCAACTTCTTCTTTGGTATTAAAACTGGTTACAGAATTATCAACATAAAATGACTCTTTCAATCTTGTAGCTGTCTCTGTGTCAATATTAGCATGTTTTTCTAGATGGTGGTTGATAGTACTTGCCAGTAGGAATGGGCTGCATGCAACGCCAAATGGTACTCGAGTATGTTGATATGTAAGTACTTCGTCTTTTGTTTCAGGGTCATTCCACCATAACAGCTTTAAATACTTTCGGTCTTCTGGTGACACAGATATCTGTAGGAAAGCTTTTCTTATGTCAGATATAACTCCATACATGCCAGATCTGAACATGATTATCAGCTTCGGTATAATTTCTATTAAGTTCAGTCCCTTTTCAATACACATGTTCAGTGATAATCCATTTTTATCCTTCGAGGATGCATCAAAGACAGGTCTTATTTTCGTTGTACTTTCCAGCTTGATTATTGCATGATGAGCTAGATAATGTCCTTCGTTTTTATCATCATTCTTAACTATCTCTATGATTCCTTCTTGTTCCCATTCTTTAAAAATATTATGGTAGTCTTCAAGCTTCCCGGTTGACATCAACTTACTTGTAGTGGTCTTTAAACGTTTTTGTGATGTTTCATAGTTTGGTTCAATTGTAGGGTATTTATTTTTCCACAGCAGTGGTACCTCATATCGCCCTTCTTCATTTACTTTAATTTCCAAACAAGTATCATATACTTCGTTGTGACATGGATCTTTAATACCTAGAGTTTCAATGTTCCATAAGAACTCCAATGACATATCCATATCTGGCATTGCTGTCACAAAATGTGTGTGGACTACATGGTTATACACTCCTTGAGACACTTGAACTGGCCCTTGTAAGGTCCATCCTAGCTTCGTTTGTACTGCCACAAGTTTGTCAGTGACATGTACCAGATTGTTACTTAAAATGGAACCAAGGTAGTCTGAACCAATAAGAATATCAATTTCTTTCACTGTAGCCGCATCTTCATCAGCATCAGTCACATGAATCTGTAATTCATGGAGCTTTTCTAAAATCTTTGAGTCTTGTATTTTTGGCAGGTTCCCGCACAATGTGTTCTCTTCAAGGCCGGTCATTTTAGTAGTGTAAGTATTGTCCAAACTACTTACTTGGAACTCAACTACTCTGTGTATCTGTGTTGCCTTTTTGACACCTCCGAAGAGGGAATGACTAATTGTCTCATTTCTTGTTACAGGCAGCTTCAGTTCTTCAGCCAGCGCAGTCCTTACATATGTTCTCTGGGAGCCGGAGTCAAGTAGAGCCCTCACCTTCTTTTCTTTATTTTGACCTGAAATTTTGACAATAATTGTTTGTAGTAAAGTTGTATTGTTGTTTTTGGATAAGTTACTTGAAACTTCTGGTTTTTCCATTTTAGTGTCACAGGCTACCAACTGACTGTGCAGAGTAGGACATAAGATAAGTAGATGCCGTTTATTACAACACATACACTTTACAAATGCTTTGCAATACTTAGCAAGGTGTCCCTTTTTTAAACATATATAACACCCTCCTTTTTTCTTTATTAAATCTTTCTTTTGTTCTAGGCTTAAAGCATTGGCCTTACCACACTCTAATGTATAATGTGATTTATCACAGAAATAACATTGATCCTTACCTTCTTTTGAATGGTGATACATGTTGGATTTTTCCTTTACCTGCTTTGTTTCTGCCACCAGGCAGGTAGCTGTCGGGACCTGCTGTACTTGAGTAGAGTTCTTGTTCTCGTTAAAAAATGATTTTGCTATACTTACCCTACTCTCAGCTTCTACCTCAGTTTTTATATAATGTAATAAATTATTTATTCTAGATTCCCCTTTTGTATGAATTGGCATCCTACCCCATGCTAGTAGTATGTTCTCTGGAAGTGCGGATTCTATCATAGGTAAAAGAATATATTCATATTTGTCTTTTGCAATTCCTAGGGATTCTAAGATCTGTAAATTGGCCAAAATTTTGTCATATAAACAGTCCAAAGGTAAGGATTTTTTTTCACTAACAAGGTTAAGTAAATCACGAACATAAATTTCGATTAAGGTTTCTTCTTTGCCGAATCTGTCCTTCAGTGTATGTATTACTTTCGGGTAATTATCTTGTGTTGGTGGGTAACTTTCAACTAAACTTCTCGCCTTGCTGTTGACTTCTGTAGCTTGTATCAGGTATTGAAACTTGGTTTCTGAATCAATGCTTGCATCTTCGTGAATTTTTCTGAATTGGCTCCAAAAACTCAGCCACGATTTTGGATTATCATTGAACTTAACAAGCTCTAACTTCGGTAGTTTCAGGCTATTCCTGCTTGAGTTGGATTTTCCGGCTTCTACTTGGTTCTGATTGAGTGAGCTTTGCTGTTGGGTTTTTACTTGTAGCCATCTTTTTCTGTAACTATCACACGTGTCGCATTCTTGTTGGTATGCTGTTTCGTCATAGGCTTCTGAGGTAAGAAGTTCTTCTTGTATAGCCTTATCCAATATTAACAGTCTATCCATCTTTTCACATAGAAATTCTAGGTCAACTTGAGTTTTCGCGGTAATTTCGTGACGGCTGAACACGCGGCGAACTTGTTCGCGTTCTCGTGATAGCTTCTTGAAGAGATCCATCGTTTTTGTATCTTGATTTAATAACTTTACGGTCGCCAGTTGTGGCGGTAGCCTTTTTCAGCCTTTGCCTTTTACTAATACCCGAAGATTGTAGGTTTATATAACTTGATAACAAAAACGTCTTCTTCTCATTACATGTATTTTATTGGCTCTTCCATAGATAACAAAAAAACTTTTATAGCATACTCTGACCACAGACAATATACATTATATCCTCAACAGTGTCCCTAGGACGCTACTCGAATGATCGTAATGGGGATTTTGCCACTAACCCTTTTCTATGACCTAGAAAATATTCATCTATAACAGGTCGTTGTCAACGGTCAAAGCCGTAATGTATTAATTTCCCTAGTGATATCAATTATATTATACTCAAAAAATTTACATTGTTATTTACCCTTAACAAAAAAGGGGTGTTATTTGGTAGTGTGTATATGTGTATTGGTGTGTTTATCTATGGCATCATAGCTGGGAAACGGCTAGACTGATTATCATTTCGTTTTATTTGTTTGAAAGATAACTCGATCAAGAGTGTGCTTAGCTATGTATGATGAAAATCAATGCAATCGGTTTTCAGATAGAGAGGTATTTTCAAAATTTGGTTATTGCTAGTTGTTTCGCATATTTTAATCATTTAAGTCTTTTAACTCCGCGAAATAAAACTTCTTTTCTAGCACTTTGCTTTTCACACTTACTTTGGTGGCGCGTCTCTACATTGTCAACTATAATAACTGTTAACCAAATTAACTACTAATCATTTCACTCGTCATCTTTCCTATAAAATTGAATTAAAGACACAAAATGTTTAAGATCTTGTTTCCTCGAAGTGGTATAACATATTTAATTTAATACTTATTGTATCTCAATTAAACATCAAGTAACGATGATATCGAAGGTGGTACACAGAGTACCTTTGTATAGGGGTGGCAAGCTCAAAATGCCTAGAGTGGGAATTGACTCTCAAGTATGACTGCAGGAACATCGTTTACTTATTAGTGATAGATGTTCTACTCGAAGGTGGTAAACTACTACTAAACTATTAGTAAATGATAGTTATACGAGCATTAAAAAACCCTAAGCAATAAAAAAGCTTTCCAATGTCCTCAAATAAGCAATGACTAGAACTGAAATCTCTCTTTGATGTCTTTAAAATTTCATACATTTTACAGAAATCACCTCATTTTCAAATAAATTTACTGTCAAAATATATATAAAAATTTTCTTATGCTATATTCTTACCTAGGTATAATCTTAGATATGTAATGTTGTAAGTTGGAAGACTTATAAAAAAGAACTTATTTAAGATTATTAAAAAAAAAACAACAAATTCAATAGCACAAGAGTCATTAGCATTCGTGCTAGGTTGCCCTGTGTTACGAATGCTAAGTCTTCCGTATCTAAGTTACAATAAAACAATAATATTCTATTTTTTTATTATTTTCATGTACAAACATTCACATGCCTGGACAGTATAGTATTAATAACCCGGTTAAAGCTTTAGTAATGCGTAATGCGTAATGCGTAAACCGGTTAAAATCAAAACAACAATATCGGTTCTCCGGAAGCTTGCGGGCAGCGGCGGTGTAGTATTTCAAGTTATTTATGTAGGTTGCGGTACTGCGGTAAAGGAGGCAGATAGTAATTTGAAGATGCAAGGGTTGAAATCACAGAATAAATAACTTATTCTATCTAGTACTTTTTTTAAAAGTTACTAGGTACTAGAAGCTAAAAGCACATAGGTCCATTTAGCGTGTGTCAAGTAATAAAATATTACAATATTTTAATGTGGCTTCCTAGTCTCCAGTTAAAGTCAAGTAAAAGAGTCAATTCATGCCATAGTAAATTGGTTAAAACTTTACTGGAACTACCACCATTGGTTTATTGAAGTAATGACGAAAATCAATTTATCAACGATGTATGATTTGGCTACACTCATGCACTTTCACTAACCATTTATGGTTATTATTTAAACTTTATCAAAGATTCAAAAGTTTTGGATTGTAATACAAAATCGACATTCTCTTTTTTATGAACTGCCCGTCGTTGTCTAAATTGGGTGCGCGATCGCCTTCTAAACAGGAGTGTCGCATTCTATTCCCGGTGGATCACAAGTTTACTCGGCAAGGGAAATGTGTGTTTCTAGTTCTGGTTGTGATTATGTGTGTGATGTGAATGTACAAAATTGTAAACAAGTATTCAAAGGCCATGTTGTTTTCGTAAGGGGAAAAGGTACTAGAAAGAAATTGCCGCGCATGTGTCGTGGTTGCCGGAAACATTCACATCACACCCAGACCAGACTAACCAGAAACACAAATTTCCCTTGGAGAGAAAACTTGTGTTCCCTCCAGATATAAAACCCGATACCCGCTGCGTAGAAAGCAACTGCGTCACGGAGCAATCCAGAGAAAGGAGGCTTACTCAACAAGAACTTGTTCGACGATGGAATGGAGATGGGACTATATATTTTAGTGGCTCTAGTCAATGTTTACTTTACCCTTCTGACATTGCCCGAAAAGCCTTAATTACTTGTGCTATTTAGTATTATGTGGATGTAAATCGTCCAATTCTGCATACATCAGGTGATAGGACAGACAGCTCGCATCATGGTAAGCCGCATCACTGTCAGCGTTCGGGGCCATAAATTATGGCCACATGCGCCAAATTGTAGTCATCGTTTCTGTAATTAACATTTCAACCAAATGAGCTGATTGTTTTATAACATATTTAACACATTTTGTTCATGCAATTAAGTATAACCATTTACCAACACACATAAAAACCCTTAATGGTAAACCATTTAAATCAACGCTCAAACAATGGCTTATAAGTAAAGCTTACCTTAAACAGTACTATGATGTTGAATAACTGAAACTGAGTTTTGTATATATCTGTAAATTTTAGTCACATATTTTGTAATGATAATATTTTTTTTATTATTTTTACGATAAATTTTCCAATTAGTAACATAAGTTACAACTATTGTACGTCCGAAGAGGACAAACTGTTGAGTCAAATTGTATATTTAATACCTGCTTTTCTACACAGTTCTAAAAATTAAATTTTCTTATTCTTATTCATATTCGAGTGTTTTTTAATTGTTTAAATTAACTTCTAACAATTTTCCTGTCCAAGGGACATTTGTGCTTCTGCTTCTAAATGTATGTGAGATGTTAATGTGTTCATCATCCACAATGCATGTCTTTGAACTTATTTACGGGCTGTGGGTGTGGATGCGTTGGCATGTTTTATCTGAAACATGAGTCTTAAATTGAATATCTTTTATTTGCATTTTTCTTGTCTTGATTGTTCTCTCTCCTGTGACGCCGTGTTTCAAAAGAAATATAAATATTATAGCATAATTAGTAGGTATTGATTTTCTGTTACAAATTAAGGTTGTTAAGATCAAACTACAGTAGAATAATGATAACTACAAAATGTCATTGTGATCGTGCTTTAAAAAGGTACTGTGAGCGTTGTCTCTCATGTATCCATCTTAACAAATCATCTTAAAACAACTCAACACTGTCGCCTAACAAAAACAAAATCAAAAAATCAAAAATGAGTTTATTAATAAAAACTATAGTAATACATAAATTCTGGGTACGCCTTTCAATATAACGACCACTCAAAAGCATGCTCTAAAACGAGTTCCAAAATGAAATGAGGCGACGTCCGCCATTGCGAACCTAGATCTACATAGTCATAGGTTATGTAGATCTTTGAATGACTTGTATACGGAGTACACCCGTATTGTATGTATCTTTTGAGCAAACATCGTTTTGAGCATAATACTGACTCTCAAATGTGTCCGGACATTTCGCTGATATATGTGTGGCGCAGCGCCAGTAACTTTCTGTCGTCGCTAACGATTGTACACACGGTCTGGCGAATTGGAGAATATAAGATGAGACAAAGTCGAAGTTGTTTCATATGGAAGCTATTTGATGTTTTACTTTATGACCACATTGTCATGTGTAAATTAATATTTTATTTCGTGTTTTAATGTTTAAATTTAAGATTAAAAAGGGTTTTTTTATGACCGATAGGTAAGAATTTAGATGCTATTTCACCTAATGGATATTGACGATGCGGCTAAAGATGAAGCATGCTAATTTAGAAGATACCTATTCACTCTAGACTTGAAAACTCCCAGATCTGTTCGGGGAATAAAGACGCGGGCAGTGAGTTCCACTCCTTCGCTGAACGGATAATAAATGTAGAAGCAAAACGGTTCGAGCAGATATGAGGAATAAAACAAACAGCACTCAAAAATTTTGTAAAGCGCTTGCCTTAGGAAAAGTGCCCAGAATACTGGCTGGGTTTCCACGTTATTTGGGGAGCAAATTTTTTTGGAAGTTTGAATATTTTACTTTTTGTTTCTTAATATAATCTTAAATAAGTCCTAATTAATAATTCTTTTATCTAACAACACTATATATCCAAGATTATACCTTGATAAGAATATAGCATAAGAATATTATAATATGTTTCAACACTTTTGGAAATAAATCTATTAGAATTTGAATTATAATTTACATCAACATTATGCCTTCTGCAGTTTTGAAACCAAAACATAAATCACATAAATATGTATATTTTTTAATAATTGTTCGTACATAGGTGACTATTTTTATTTAATTATAGTATCAATTGCGGTGTAAAATAGACATATTTTTTAAATCTTTTTTTAATTACCATTATTAAACTATATCACGTTCCTATTGTATTTTATTTTGGTATGGTGAGTTAACAATAATTGGTTCAAAATAAAATTACAAAAATTCACTAAATTGAATCAAGCTGACCCACAAAATAACAGTTCCGGCCGCCTGCGAAGATGGATTGGTCATCTACCTGTTTATCGTGTAATTTAGTAAAAATGTCTCCCAAAATGCTGGGATAGTTTTTTTGCTAGGGCCTTTCACAACGTGTTAACAAAAGCTTGGACATTGCTTCGACCTCATGATTGTTTTTTTTTTCTTTTTTTTTTCTGACGGACTACATGCTGCTGGCTGTGTGTAGCCTCTGCAGCGTCAACGGGCGGGAGGGCGAGCGCGAAAGGCGCTCCGCCGCAAAAGAGAGGGTGTAAGCAACTAGCACAAGGGCCACCTAGGAGGTGCGAGCCTCGGCTTGGACCGTTGCCAGGACAGGGGGAACGAGAGAGAATGGCCCTGGTACATGAGAGTACCGTTAATAAAGTCCTATGAATATTAAAGGTTCGATTAGATCGATTTTGACTACAATTTGGAAAGACATGACGAAAGAATCTACGTCCTCGCCGGCGAGGACTGTTTAGTTTGATTGTGTTCTGTGTACCGCACGAAACCATGATTGTTACAATGAAGATTAAAAACTGAAATCGTTTTGTTCGTTAAACTCGCCAACTGTATATCACGCTTCTGTGAAAATAACGAATGAGGCGTGAACTCGCAGATTTGATGTTGCAGTTTTTAGTTTCAAAGTTCGCTTTTAACATATTCCAGGGAATGGCGTAATGACGTGATATTCTGGTTACGTCATAAGTTAGTGATAGTGTAGGTACTTAGTAGTCACATCCATATTCATATTCAGAACTCACGAAATTTTGCTGAGTTTTGCATCTGTTTGTGAATTCATCTCAACTAGTCCTTGCACTTTACTCTAATTTATAATAAATTCAAATATTTGTGTACAAGTGTGTGAATAATCATATGTTTGAAAAGAAGTATGTCTGTAACGATTGAGCTGGACGGATTTTTATTGGATTTGGTATAATCTTGTGCCTCAAATCAAAATCGATTATTCACATGAGCCCCAAAGTGGCCATCAATGAAAATTCATGAAAATTTATGACTCTACTGCCAGATTCGCAAAATTACAGCCATCTCGAGAAGAACCTGGCACGAAACTCGGCGGTGCATTTATTTTCATAATTAAAAAAAAAAAATCTTATCAAATCAAATCGAAGCATTTATTTCAGAAAGTCATCCATATTATGATTAATTTAAAACAATAATTAAACTTAATCATTAATACATAATTATATTAACCTAGGTGTATCTATATTATGTAGTCGCTAGAAAGCGCTTGTGCAGTTTGCCTCCATGCATCCTAGTCATTAATGTAGTCAATCGTTTTATAATAAGCTTTCTTTATTAATGCCCGTTTTATTACTGATTTGAACTTTCACAGTGGTAAGTCAGTTACAATTTTAAGAATTTTATTGTAAAATCTAACCCCATATGTCATAAAGATTTATTCGTCTTGCTTAATCTAAATGCGCGCTCTGTAATTTTATGCTTATATCTGGTATTAGGATTGTGATTGTGTGTGAAGCCTGAAATACAAAGGCTGGAATTATGTCAATCGTTCATGGATGACGTTTGACAGTTTGTCTTGACATTAGATGGTAAAATGAGCATGGAAGATTTGTAATTTCTGTGCACACTCTTCAAAATACAGGCGATAGAATACCGATAGGCCGCTACCTTAAGTCAGTGACCGAGACTTTGTTGAAACACTTTGTTGACAAAAAGAATAAAAAAAAAACAATAATTAACACGAAAGTTTATGAGTATGTGAGTTTGTGTGTAGATCGGTTTGACATGCGAATGTAGGTTAATTTATTTATTGATGCTCAATTTATTTATGAATTCTGTCAGAATCCAGAAGTTGACTAGTTTGTAACATACTTAACATATTTTTTTATGCCCTCTAAAAGAAAAAAAAATTTAAGGTAATTATTTGTTGCTATTGGGCTATTAATTTTTTCAGTGTTATAACTTTCATGAGTGTGAATAAATAATTTTAAATGTTGTAAAGAACTTATAAGTAAAATAAATTAGATATTATATGTAATATAAAATACAGCAACTTGTAAAAAATAAATTGAAAAATACTTTCCGAAAAGGTGACACGTGTAAACAAAAATTAATCGGAATATTTTTCGACCATCACATCCACCTCTATTAAAAAGGGTACACTGCCCACACTCCCTCAAATAACTTTACTATACGTGTGTGTGTGTGCGTTTGTCCATGTAAGCACATGTGTCTGTACACACATGTTTACGAAGGTGGATGTATTACGTAATCAGCTGTTGAGTCAGCCGTTTCGTTTCATGCCTACATCAACCTCTGTCCTTATGTCATGCTACAGTATCAACAGTAAGGATTATACTTCTTTTTATCCGACTACGGTGAAGCAAAAAAGTGTCATGATTATAGCGCCGTATGTATTGTATTTACTCTTAAAGCGTCAAAACTAAGAAACCGATTGTAATTATAAGGTTTCGTTAAATCAGTCTGGGTATCATTCGCTTAGTTTAAATAAACAAAATAGCGTCCGTAAAGTAAAAGTATACTCCATAAATAAAGTGGTACAAGTGACGAAATCAAAATATTGATAATATCCTTTTTCATCCGAGTAGAACTCATTACCTGCTTTTTTATTCCTTGAAACGGGTACTATCCGTGTTACTATCTGGGTCTTTAAGTCTAGAGTAAATAGGTATCTTCTAGGCATGCATTATAGCAAGTTAAATATTCGGCTGCATCTTTAACTTCCATTAGGTCAGATCACAATAAATATCAAATATAAAAAAGATCGAGCCTGAAGTAGGATTCGAACCTATGCACACCAAACCACCACTGAGGTTGCTTTTAATGGCTTTACTGGTTTGAATCCCTACTGCTAGTACGTGTACCATAGACCCTGTAGCACGATCCGGGCTTCAAAGGCCGCCCAAATTGTTTCAGATAGCAGTCATATTAAATCTGCTATGTCGGCCCTTCGCGACACCCTTTGTGTAGGGATTTTGATGAATATTAGTTGAAATTTTGTATAATAGTTTCTTAGACTTGTGTTAAAGATCAAAGTTTCTGGTCTAGTCTTTAAAAGGGGTTGTATGCGATCAGATTTTATACGCGCATTTTATATGAGCGATTGTTAAATTTTGCATTAGACTGTTCATACTGCTATTGCTATGCTATTTAAAAAGTCAAATGCTATATGACGACCCAGTTGACGCAGTGGGCAGGCCCTCTGCGTCGCGAGTCCTGGGTTCAATTCCCGGCGGTTACACATATTTTCTCCCCAAGAGAAATTTATGTCTTGGTCTGGGCGGGAATGTGTGTGTGGTGTGAATGTTTCCGGTTCCCACGACACAAGTCATTGAACTCAGTGTGAGAATGTGAGTGTGAAAGTGATTAAGCTAAATAATATTAACTAAATCACTTGATATTGTAAGGACTACAATAAAATTCTGGGATGGGAATGATATTTTTTCTTAATTGACATGGAATAAGTTTTGACATTGTAAAAAAAAAACATTTATCTATTATATAAAAATAAGTCTGGTTTTCCTTCCTGACGCTATAACTCCAGAACGCACGAACCGATTTCCACGATTTTGCATTCGTTGGAAAGGTCTCGGGCTCCGTGCGGTTTATAGTGGCGAAACGGAGTTCGCCAGGTTTGCTAGTTTATTATATAATAATTGAAATAATAATAATAATGACATTGAAACGTTTTAAATTTGCACGCAAAATATATCTGGTACTGTACTAGCATTTCCATCTAACTAACCTACTATTACCTACATTTTAAACAAATTGATGAATCTGATTCTAATTCTAGTATGATAAAAAACATACACAGTAGAAACATATGGGTCTAAACATAATTTATCGTACAACGGCAGTTAATCGTGCCAAAAACTTTTCGTAATTTCCCTCGACGACAAATTATGTCTTCGAATCAAGAAGGTTTGAAAGTTACGTGAATCTCGACGTCACAATCAATTTTATGGTATTTTATCATCGTCATCATACTCAGCCTACCACAGTCCACTGTTGGCCTTTACCAAAGGGCGCCACTGATCTTAGGCTCTTATTTTAAAGTCTATAAATAGCAGCCCTACGTATATCGTCGCTCCACTAGCCACAGGGCGTCCTCTGCTACACTTACAGATTCGCGGTCTCCACCCCAGAACTCGAATTCTTCAAAGATTGTGAGTTCTGCGAATGTGTGACCAGCCCACTGCCACTTTAGCTTGTTAATCCTTTGAACTATATCAAGGATTTATACGACTTCAGTCACGGTAGTTTGCTCGCATTGTTACGAGACTAGTTTCGAAACAGTCGGTACTCCTGCATCAGTAGAGTACGGGCGTAGACCGTCCGGAGTAACCTATGCCTAACGCATTGTAATACTTACGAAACTTTGAAGTATGTCAATAACTTGTGCCTGTTTTATATGGTATTTTCATATCAGCAAAATAAAAACTTCAGGAAAACAGACTCTTTGCGCAAACATCTTTTTTCAGAAGAAAAATTGCACCAAATAGACGACGACGTGTAAATGTACTACATCTTTTTTTTCATTTCTTTTAATTATGGCTTCGGAATCTTGTGTATTTAGCCAGTATCAAGTTATAATATATTTAAAGTGTATTTCATATTAAAAGTCTTAGTCACAAGTCACAGTCAAAGTCAAGTTAAGGGGTCAAGGTCCAGTAACAGTCAAGTCATGCCCTTGTAAAGTGGTAGAAACTTTACTTGAACTTCTATTGGGGTTTTGGAGCGAAGGCGAAAATCACGTTTTTCAACTTTGTATGATTTTCCTACACTTATGCACGTTTACTAAGTATTAACGGCTAATAATCGAAATTTATTACACATTAACACTCGAAGAATCACAGGTTTTAGAAAATTATACAAAATCTACTATGCCATTTTTTCACATTCGCGGCAAAACTCTACTAGATGTTATTTATATTACAGGCTTAAGTTAAAAGACACGAAGAGCTCCCAGCATATTTCTTAAATTATACTGTATGTTGTTGAACTTTGTGTCAGTAAAAGATTTAATGTAACATCTTGTAATACAACAAACGCTAGACATTTGTATTATGACACAATACTTGAGTACGGCGTATGTTATAGGATGTGTAATACTAAAGCTTATATCAGTTTAGCAAGGTCTAAGCTATAGAAACAAATCATAAACGCTTAACACTCACATCCCGCACTAATTCCGATGACATCTGTCGCTGGAAATATTCACATCACACCCACAATCTCACCCAAAACCAGAAACACAAATTTCCCTTCTTGAGAAAACTTGTGTTTCCATTGGGAATCGAACCCGATACATAATTCATAAAGAACGTGCACCCAACTAAACAAATAAGCAGTTCAGAAATACACCGAAATAACGACAACAATATTTCTAAATAACAAAGACCTTCCGTCAAATATGCATACCTCCAAACTGCTAATACGGTATATCCCCAAAATCACTCGAGAAACCCGATTCCAAACTTTCCGGAGAAATAAGAATATAACAGGATTCCCGAAAATCCGATGGTTTTAGAAAACCCGGGGGATTTGTCTGAGCTAGGCGCGAATATATCATCCTAGGGTCTGATATAAGCTATTTATTCATAGATGAATGACGTCACTGGACAGCTGTTATTTATTGGAGATAAGTTTGGGGTATGGCTGTTTTGTTTTGGCGCAGTATCATAGCTTAATATAAATTGGACTAAGATTAAAGCGTTCATAGAAACTGCCAATTCATTACATGATTTTAGTAGTAACTAGCTATTACCCAGTACACTGCACTGTTGCAATGTCACGTGACTAAATTATTACCTCCTTCATGTTTATGTTTGCCTAGTACTTTATCAAATCCGAGTGCCGTATTCCTGTTCATTTGAACATGTTTTTTTTTAATAATGTTTTTCGTGGTTTCATTTTAAATATGCTCA
Organism: Lomographa bimaculata; assembly: GCA_948107665.1. Lineage (NCBI taxonomy): Eukaryota > Metazoa > Arthropoda > Insecta > Lepidoptera > Geometridae > Lomographa > Lomographa bimaculata. Next base: position 3,056,042 of record OX403602.1, on the reverse strand, counting down.
AATTTTATCCATTTTTGTACCCACTTGAACACACACAAAAAGTTTCATCAAAATCGGTTTAGCCCTTTAGGCGGAGTTTAGTCACATACACACGTACAGAAGAACTGTGTATATAAGTGATGTCCTGTCCATGGGAAAATGTTTTTTTTTGTATGGCTATGCGTTTTGTCTCTAGAACGCAAATAATGAAACAAACGCACATATATACAAAATAGAAAATACAGTCGTCGCCGCATGATCCCGCTAACTAAATGGGGCATCTGAAACCTCAAATGAATTTATTAGACAGAATTGCCCCATAAATTCATCAACGTACGTGCCGGTTTGGGTAACTGTACCTCTCCCATTTGCTGAGAAAAAGGTTTGGAAACGAACTTGTAAGTGAATTAATGAGTAGTTTGATAGCGTATCAGTTAAATGCAAAACAACCATAATTATATATTATAATTACCCATAAATATGTTGCTTTTATACCAAATTCCAATCCTATTTTATTGTAATTTTAAAACCACGTTCTCAATTAATTTGCGCAAATTTGCGTGAGGGTAAACGTAATGCTTAACGGAGGAAACACTCATTATTGATCGAGCGAAGCGAAATCTCTTAGTTGACTTGGGTGATTCGGCACTTTGTCCGTCCATCCGTCTGTCTGTCAGGCACATCTAGCGTCTAAACCGTAAAAGTAAATGACTTCAAATTCTCAGAGAATATGTAAAACTAAGGCCCAAAGCTAGAAATGATAATTAAAATGATCTAAATGAAAATATTACGGAGGCACTCATACGTTTAAGTGGGGAACAAAATATGTTTTATTTTCTTATAAACCCTTGTATCGGGTATCGTTGAAAAAAACTTTTCAAGTAGAGTACGAAAAAAAAATGTTGTAAAACAACGAAAGACGACGTCTACTGTGAATAACGAGTACTATTATTATAGTTTATCGATAACACTATAGGTCATCCCCGTCTACGGCTTCCTTGACAGTTTTATCCCAATTTTATTTGTGATAGACATTCGGGAATAGTATTTGTGAGAATAGGTCCTAAATCTAATGCTGGGATATAAATTGTACGTCGTAACTTAGTTACGAGATGATGGTCTATATTTTAAGCATTATTGTGATAGATTAACCATCCTATCTCAGTAAAGGTATTCCCGAATAAGATATTGTTTACTATAGAAAAAGAGATTGTTTACAAGTTTACCAGCGTATACAATCATATACTTATATACACAATAAATATATCATGTATGTTCGTTTCTTACACCACAATACCCAAATAAGTGTCGTTGAATTCGTCTCAATTCTCACACGTCTTTTATAGGCTGGGCTTTCATAAATATATAATTAGAAAATTTAAATTTAAATGTTTTAGTGTATAATTTATACTATTCTATATGCTTACGTTTGGGTGCAAGGTGCTATGTTGCCCATAGCTGTCAGTGTAGTACTGCTGTTGACCAGCTTTGTCACCATGGTCTCTCGTGCCAGAAAAGTGCTGGCCGAATTTCCCGCCACGCCAGCCTCAAAGATATCATCCGCCGGGCTTTTACCAGTGCCATCTTTTCAGCCATTCTCGAACCGAATGGTCTGATTCGTGACGACGCTAAGATGCCCGACGGCATGACTTTAATTCCATGGAAGATGAGACGGCCTTTAGTGTGGAATGCAATTTGTGTCGACACTTTAGCTCCGTCACATCTTCCTGAAACACAGAATGGGGTTAGCGTCGCGGCAACTTCGGCAGAGCACCGCAAAGGGCGAAAATATGGAACCCTCGGCAGTGGTTACATATTTGAGCTGTTTGGTGTTGAGACACTGGGCCCGTGGGGACCGGGAGCTCATTCTATTTTCTGGTTAAGGAGAGGCGTGATCAAAATGCTGGCACTTATTTGGCTCAACGTATTACCATTGCAATCGTGAGAGGCAATGCCGCCAGCATGATAGGAATGCTACCCACTTGTAGTGGGCTTGAGCCCTTGAGTTACCTATAAGCTCGATGTATTGTAAGTAACTTAGGTCGTTGTTGTACATAGCTTTTGGGTAGTTTTAGGAAATATAAGCAATTAGCCCGTAGATATTAGTTTCACGAATATTGAAAAAAAAAAATAGTATTGGTTAATGTCTCAAACCTATGTTAGGTTTATTGGCAAGTTTTCTTTGTATGTATTATTCAAAAGAACAATTCCGATTCTTAAAACAAAAAGCAATATCTCCTATTCGCCGGTTACTGAAAGTTATATCAAGTTACTCTACGCATTACTAATTTCCTCCCTTTAAGGTGTGCCTTTCACAAATCTGTAATTTCTACAAACTTGGCCCTCCGTCCACCATATTTAATAGGGTAAAAGTAATTGACAACAACTGCTCCATCCCGACTTTCGTAAGCGCGAGTAATTGAGAATTGTTTCGGGCCAGCATTAAGGCAGAACTATACGTATATGAACGATACTATATGTATTTATTAGTTAAAGTATACATGCTATAAAGTATCTTATACACTATTAGCTGATCTGCCTGGCATCGCCCGAGTAAAATCAAACATAGCCAGCTCACAGATACCATGGCTTTTTATTAGTAAAAAAAAAATCAAAATCTCTTCAGTAGATCCAGAGAATACCCTCTTAAACCTCACAAAATCACAAACGTTACCTCTTTATAATATTAGTATTACATGAGATATCGTTAGTTTAGATAAAAGTTTTGCCGTGAGGAAACGCGTTTTTCCAGCCACGTTTGGAATTTAGTTGTCTTCTTCCTGGTCGCATACTTCATTACTGAAGGTCGTGTCCTTAAAAGGCATTTATAGCTTTATTTGCAGTTATGTGTGTATAGGAATAATGCACACGGTACTTAGGTACAGCCGGATTTCAAAAGGAAAGAAGAAGGTTCAAGATGTAGTTCATGTCTCACTCTATATTTTCTCCTAGCTTAATTAGGCTTAGAAAAGAAAGGGATGTGTCGTGAAGACACGATAAAAGTTAAACTTTTGTATTACAGGGAAACATTTTAAATGTTAATCACAGTATTTATCCCCACCAGGTTTTGCCACATAAATTTTCCGGATCAGAATACCTAAGCCTATAAAAAGGTTAACTTCAAAAAAAAGTTAAATATACACATAGTCTGTAAAGACCCACATCCTCCCAATCAATTCAATCTAAACCAACACTAACTCCAATTCGAACCAATCTCTCACCGCTAATGAAAGCCGGTGGTTACCGTACCCCTACCCGGGGTAATTGTCACCTGATGTATTTATAGCGGGTCAGGTCGGACCTTGATTTATAGGGCCACTCTGTCCCAGACCCGAGGGCATTTTTTTAGGACGGTGGTGAATAGGTTAGGATCGGATACAAAAAAGGTGGTGAACAGGTCAAGGGAATTTATTTAAGATCTAATAAGTAATGGGTAAGTTGTTCTGTGTAAAAATGGGTAAATACCGGGGTCAAAAAAAATTTCAAAAATGTTGTAGTTAGCTCTATTATAATCATACTAATATTATAAATCTGAAAGTTTGTGTGTGAATGTGTAAACCATAAGGCTACTTTTTGACTTAATTAACGCGGTTATAAAGTACTAGGCCACCATAAACGTGAAAGAGGTAAAACACTTTCTATTTACGTGGCATTGCAACGTATGCCGGATACAGTTAGTAACATATAATATTATACATAGATTAACAATCGAGGCTTCAGTGAATCACAAAATTATCACCATAGTGAAAAAAAAAAATCATCAACATAAAAAAAATTGTGAGTTGACGTCAAGCGGGCCGCTGGTTATACGATACGTAACATAAAGACGCTATCCAAATTTTTCGTTATTAAAAGTTATAAAAGATAATAATAAGACAATAACTTACTTAATTACTTTAGGAAATAATTTTAATAAATGCTACATCTTCGGCCGCATCATCACTTTCCATCAGGTGAGTTAGCCAAATGTTTACCTATCAAGAATAAGAAAAAATGACAACCAGAAACGTGATTGTTGAAGATTTTCTCGTTAAAATTGCCGTCCGAAATTGGATCTTTGAAACACTAATATTGTTCAAATTCTAATCAGTTTAATGACATAATTACATTTACACATAGATCACGTGAATTCATAAGCTCCTGAACTTGTGTTAACCACTGTATTTAAAGAGCCAGATCACCATTCCGGTAAATGGTGTCACACATTAAGACGTTAATAATAAGGAAAGGATAATTTAAAGATCATTTCAATATAAAGATCCGCAGTAGACACATCTGCTACAACCCTTAACATATACTAAATAGCAAAGACATTTCTGATGTATATAACTCAATTTTGACAAAATATACTTACGTCTTTTTCTCCTAATGACAGAATAGTATTGTAAACATAGATTGTAAAACTATGATACCAATCCAAAAATCTTAACATTTTTAATCAAACGGCACTTGTGAGTTAAATTAAATCTTATCAAATAGATTAAAAAGTGATTTCTGTGACATCCGGGCCATTATACTAATGGGACTTTGGGGCAATTGGGACCACAATGGGTTAATTGTGAAGTAATGGATTTATAGCAATGGCCCGGGTTGGGAACAGAGAAAAGTAGTGATGCGGGCATATTAAAATTAAAATTAATATCGATATTTATAATTTTTAAATGACTTATAGGTAGGTGTTAAATAATAGCTGCTGCATATAAATAAAAAAAAAAACGAATAAATGATGGATAAATTAGACACCGAGAAAAACATGATTTCTATGGGTTAAATATTTACTCTTACGGGATTCGAACCCAGTTCCCCCGGCAAAGAGTGGCAGTAGAGGCATTAACTCAAGAGTTTCTCTTTGGGGCCCATGTAAATAAATAATTTTGATTTGATTTGAAGAAATAACTACATATTAAATGCATCAACAAAATTGTCAACGCTCAAAAATATTGGGACTTGGTATCAATGTAAAAAATTCGTTTATCCATGCTTTTGAAGGCATGTAAAGTCAGCCCAGCTATTAGTCGTACTACGTTGTTAGTCAAAAATCGTTAAGCCATGTTGGATGCCTTCATGCGGCCTGAAATTACCTCGAACTAGAATTACCCACTAGTCGATACGACAAGCAAGCAAGTGTGTATAGCTTATTCGTTACAAATTTCTTTCATATTCACACACTTATTTGGTTGTGTGTGAAAAAAGAATTATACATAAAAGGGTATAAATACTTTTATAGTACCTACTGATTACTGCCTCCGCACCGTCGCTAATTACTAGAAGTAAAGTATTATCGTCTCTGTCATAACTCCCCCATCCCCATTTTACTATCGGACATCGACAAAGACTTCTAAATGACATCGGTATATGGTAGACATGCCACAAATGATGACGAAGCGTTTTAATAAAACCCTTCCACATTCATTATGCGAACCGCAAAGGAATGGAACTCCTTATCTAAGTCTATGTTTCCTGATAAATACAATTTGGGAGTGTTTAAGCCACTAATGAATGAGCATTTTCTAGGCAAACGGGTTCATCGACCTCATCGTTGCTTACCATCAGGTGAGATAGTGTCAAACGTTTGCCTATCTTGAATGAAAAAATAAAGTCTAAAATCTAGATTGTAAATATATAATAACAGTGGTGTGATATAATAATGATTGATGATGTATGATAGTTATTAGTAAACTAGTTTTCAGTTCAGGGTCATCAAACATCGATATTTTCAACTTATCGACACCCGCCATCCCTTATCAAAATATTCCATCCCGCTGAACTTGGGACATAATTTCGGCTGAAGGCGATTAGAGAGATTGATAAGACTGAGATAGATACCTCCAGAGCTCTCCTTATTACTAAGTTAATGGGCTGAATCTATGTGGGAGGCCTAGAAATTAGTGGGAGGCCTAGGAGTAAAGGGTTAAAAGTTATCATAAGTTTTATCTCTACATGCGAGATTTTTACAATTTTGAATTGCGTTTACAGAACTTTATGTTTTACTTTTTTATTATCTGCAGAAATCAACTCTATTTACCTGACTGCAGTACGCGAAGGAGGGGAATGTTTTATCAGCCTATGTTTGTATGTTTGTTCTTTTGTGGTGCTAGACACCAAATGTGTGGGCCGAATTTGAAGATTCTGACGTCAATGGATTTTCTTAATCTTGCAAGTGTCATGACAGTAATCAACATGTATTATGGCCATAACAAGACGCCATATTTTGAAAACCATCTAGATAAACATTTCTATGGTTTATTCTAGCCAAACTATATAAAAGTTTAAATCCATACCGGCAAGAATGACGTCTCGTTTTTATGTTAAATTCAAACTGAAGTCTTATTATTTGCAACAACTTGAATGCTGATGATGACGTACATGTGTACTTACCAACTTCTTATTATTTAGGTATAATGTAGACTAGTTGTAGTATTATATTAAAAACCTTAGTGGTTTTTTAAATGCTATACTATCAAATTTTTGTATACTTTTTAAATGGTAAATAAATGAAAAAAAAAAAAATGTAATTTCGCGTGAAAAAAAATCATTTCCATACAAATAGCAATGACGTTTTGTCTTTACGTGATCATCCTACTAATATTATAAATCCGAAAGTTTCTGTATAAGTGTGCAAGTGCGTAAGTATGTTTGTTACTTCTTCACGCTTTAACGGCTAAACGGATTTGGATAAAATATGGTGTGGCTTAAAAGTTTACAATAACTAGCCGTGCTCCGCGGCTTCGCCCGCTATTATCAAGTTAAAAAGTAGCCTATGTTAATCCTAGGTATAAGCCAAGTACATTCAACATTTCATCCAAATCCGTTCAGCCGTTAAAGTGTAAGTATGTTTGACTTACACACTTACACATAACTTTCGGATTTATAATATTAGTAAGATTACGTATTCATGCTCTAACACCTTCAAGTTCAAGAAACTCATCAGGCCACGAAAATAACAATAGGCGTGGGAGAAATGAAAATTGTAACCAGACATACATTTCTGTGGTTGCAAGGTTTTGACGTCAGAGAGAAACTGTTTTACTTTTACTTCTCTCAAACATTTACCTACCTATTCCGTGAAAGAACAAATTTACATATCTCGACAATACAGTATTTAAAATTTTAAAGCATTAAGAAGAATGGAATAGAATATTTTTATTGTATGAAACTGTGTACAAAGATCATTTTATGTAGAGAAGAGTTTCAACAGTCTGCACGTTTCGGGTGCACATTATTAGGTAGGTATGTTTATGCAAACATGTTATTATAAGTAACATAATAATAATAACATAATTATTTTTTAGATTTATCGTAGTAACAACTTATTACTTAAATTATGTAATATGTTCTTACACGCTCAAAACATTTTATCTTTTTTGATGTGTTTTAAATTCGTTGTAATGATTATTAAAATTACTTAAAAGTTTACAATTACTAGTTACTATTTCGTCCAAACTGAGACCTCGTGAATAGTAATCATCAATTATCTGACAAATACTTTTTTTTAATGAGATGCATTAATTCAATTTATTAAAAAATACTTATTAGTTAGTCTAATTTAAACCATAAATAGAAGTTAATCTAACCAAAAATAATTAAAACTAGATTAAACATGTACAAATTAGTCTTAAATTTTTGTGCCAATTAAGCGAGTAAAGGCAGGAAACCTAATTTACACTCGGTAAAATATCTACATATCTATGTATATAAAAAAATCAATGCCACTTTTCGTTGTAATTATATAACTCAAGAACGGGCTCACCTATCCAAACCAAATGTTTAGGCTTTGTTCGGACTATTTAGTAGATGGTTTATGTGAAGTTTGTACAAAATCGGTCGAGCGGTTCTTGATTTATCACACCCGAAGCCAGGGCGGATCGCTAGTATATTATATAAAATGGATCCCTATTTACCTTTGTACTATAACTTGAAAACGACTTTAACGATTTAATTCACCTTATTTTAAAGTTTTTTAATACTTTTTAAAAGGTTCTTACGTAAAGAAAATTAAGAATCTTCAAGTCAAGAGTGAATAAGTATCTTCTAGATAAAAATGTCACATCATCGGCCGCATCATCACTTTCCATCAGGTGAGATAGTGGTCAATTTGTCTATAACGCATAAAAAAAAAACTAAATTGAAAAATTTCAGAAAAATTTACGACAATTTCATTTCACGCGTTTGACAGTTTTCGCGTTTGATGAATGTGAATTTACCAGATATAGCAATTTTTAAACAACATTTGTAGAAAATTAACTCATTGAACGAACACGAATAGAAAAAGAATAAAAAATCACACTTTTATGAACAGCTATACGTCACTAGGATTTGGTACTAGGCACACATGAACATGAAGGAGGTAATATTTTAGTAAAGTTTAAGTATGATATTAAAGTTCTAGGCAACCATAAACATGAATGGGGTAAAATACTTTTTTTCCATTAGTTATTTGAATAAAAACCTATGTACTGTTTTAATCGGTACATTGTAGCCGTTGATACCATTTTGTTACTTCTAACTCCGAAGGATTGTGAACCTTTTATTATTCTTTTGATGTTCTATACACAACGCCCCTTTGACATTTTAATGATGCATGAAATGATATATGTATTTATTCTTGACAAGCAAGATCTAAGACGGTAATGTTATTGCGAAAATAGAAACAATATTTTCATAAGAAGAAAGATGAAACAATCACAATGAGGAACAAATATGGAATAATCTTAAGGTTGTGAGAGAGAATGAAATTGTGTTTGAATAGAAGATGAAAAATCGAAAAGAAAATACAGGTCGTTGTTTGTTAGCGTTATAATAGAGGCCAGCCGAATCTGCACGTGGTGCTCCTGCCGATCAACATGCGACACCCTAGTGACTTACAATGAGCATTTCCAATGAAGGTTACCTTCAGGCAGGCGGCTGAAGGTAACCTTCATTGTACATTCGCTGTGCGTGTTCTGGGGAGGTTGTTATGAGTGGCCCATTTGAACTGTCAGCTGACGTTGTTGGTAGCCAGATTGTCGTCTTACCAGCGGCTATCTTGTTCGATTCCCAGTATACAAAGTTTTCTCTTCAAAGAAAATGTGTGTTTCTGGTACTTGTGTGTGTTTGTGTTTGTTGTGAATGTTTCTGTCACCCACGAAACTGGGTTTCGAACTTAGTGAGTGTGATTTTTTTTTAGAAGTAATTGATGAAATGAAAAATATCACCTAAGGCGGGTTTGAACCCGTGGCAACAGTAACAGTAAAGTAGGGTTGTCAAAAGTATTTTAAAAATATAAATTTTAATTTTTGTACGGATTTTTTTTTTTCCGATTTCGACTTTCGTTTTCTGGCAGACGATTCCTGGCACGATACACATTCATACCACCAAGTATTACTACCCCTTTTTGTTACAGGTTGTATAAATGAATTATAGTAGTTTATGCATTAATTAAACAACTAGCTGCTTCCCGCGTAAGTTCTGGACCTGCGGAATTCCGGGATCAAAAGTTAGCCTATGTGTTGATCCAGGTTGTCAGCTACCATACCAAATGTCATCAAAATTGGTCTACCGTTTGAGCGTGAAGAACTAACCAACATACAAATACACTCACAAACTTTCGCCTTTATGATATTAGTGTGTTTATTTCATTTATCTACCTTCTAAACATAAGTTAAAGGTAATTTCCTAACAACACTTTATCACTAAAGCCGCTCGTCGCCATCCGGGCTTATACCCAGATTAAAAACGAGTTACCCAACGAACTGCAAACTGCGGTAATTGGAAATAGTTAGCTCCGAGTTTACGTTAACTGGGTAAACCCCTTACACATTATCACACTTTACACACATCTGAAATATCTATCCAATGTTCAATACAATGTATAAATGTATGTAATTTTAGTTTAGTTTTAGGAGATATTGGGGGCTGAGTCACCCACGTCCGTAGAGGATACCCCTTAAGTCTGACTCCCTACACGTGGTCCCCGGGTGGTGCCAATCAGGTGACATTTGAGAGGTGGTAGAGCATTTTGTGAGTTGCTCGCCTGGCTTGCTACCAAAGTAGCTTACCACCATCAAATTGAAAGTTTGCCGCCAAGCCAAATACGGTGTTCCGGCAGTTATCCTTGAGAGCCTGCGTATTCCAGGTCTAGTGTGTTTACCAGCTTCGATCACATCGTCACTTACCATCAGGTGAGATAGTGGTCAAACGCAAGCCTGTCACAAATAATAAAAAAAAAAAGATATAGGCAATTGGCCCGTAATAAAAAAAAGTACAATGTTCCTTATTATACACCAAAAAAAGATTTACTTACATCTACGAAATGTATATTTTAAGGCATTACAATAGGCGGTCTTAGCTTTCAGCCATTTCTACCAGACAACCTTAGGATGGATAGAGATTAAGTAGCAACTGAGGTCGGTACATTACAAACATACATAAATATTATTTGTCAAGTTAATAAAATAAGAATATGTATCGTTGTAAATAATTAAAAAATATTCATATTGACTGTTGTTTCTAGTTTATTAAAACACTGCCTTATTTGAAACATTAATAGGCTGTATTTTGACTTCCGAGTCGCGCCTGCCTGCGTAAGTTAACTAAATCGACGACAGTTGGCGCTACCGTCGTCGTGGCGCCACCGTCGTCGTCAGAAAAGTATTGAGCAGAGGAGCTCTCAGAACTAGACAGATTTTGAAAGGGAAAGGTATCCCTATCGTATTACAGGCAGAACATGGCTTGGAAGTTGTTGAAGAAAGTATTGTAAAATTGTTTATGGTTTATTATTGGAATTATAATCGTGATCACATGTGAGTATTACCCTGTTTTATTAATTCCATCAATTTCAAAGCCTTCCTAGTTGACGCATTTATATTTGAAGTAGAAAACGTTGGCATAAAGCTCGATATGCTAACAGTACCTACATAAAATACATATACACTACATAAATATAAGATATTCCTTGGAATATCTAATATCTCTGGCTTTGTAGTTTGACTAGTCAAACTCATAAGAATATTTTAACAGCTGTAGGGTGAACTCACCATTTCCTGGAAGACAAAATCATATCTGTTCTATCGTGGATTGTGGACGACGACTAAAGAACAGGCAGCGCTTCGGTTCGAGCACGATGGTCATCTCAGGCGATCATACAGCGTATATACTACCTTACAAGGCAGCGCGTACTTAGATTTTTAAGTTTATTCGTAAAAATTTGGATAAGTAGCGGATAATGAACTATGTTTCAATCTATTAGTATTTATTTACGACATAAGGCTAACCGTAAATCTATAATAAACTCAAAAATTTATTTATAAAACTAGCTGTACCCGCGGCGTTGCACGCGTGTTCTGACTTATTGAACTCCTTTAAAAATGCTTACCATCAGGGTGATTTACTTGAATCCACTTAACACTAATTGGAGTATATGTCTGTTATGTTGCCTTTGTAAATGAAGGTGTATGTCACCCGCGGTACAGGCTTGTCCTAGTGCGGGGTTCGGGTTCTATATTATATAACAAGATAAATACATATCTTGTTTGTTAAATAAATAAATGTTGTATTTGTATTTGTGTCACGGCGATGACACCTTCATTTACAAAGCTTCTCTGTACACTAAATTATGAGTGACTCCGTCGGGACAGTACATAAACATATTTTCTGCTTCACTCACCCTCGACAGTGCCACATACAGTTGTCCGTGGATGAAACAGCTGGAGGTGAGGTCCACGCCCGCAGTGCGCAAAGTCTGGCCTTGCGCTTTATTTATTGTCATTGCAAAGCATAAACTCACGGGGAACTGGACCCGCTTGAAACGGAAAGGATAGTTGTTCGGTATAAGCGGTATCCTGGGAATGAAAACTTGTTCCCCAGTACCACATCCAGTCAAAATTTCTGGCTCTATGACGTTTTGTTGCAACCTAACTACCTTCAGTCGAGTTCCATTGCATAATTTGGGCGGACTTAAATTACGCAACAGGATAATTGGCACTCCAACTTTCAAACTTATTGAGTGCGATGGCAGCCCAGGGGCCGACAACGAATTTAAAAATTCTATTGGGTAAGTAGTAGCCTCATCTTGCTCTACTACCCTATTGATAGAATTGTAGTTGGTGGCTTCACCAACGACGCGACTGAGTATCTTATTATTCAAAGCTGCTGCCTGGTCATTTCGAGTCGTGAGTATGGCACGCTCGCAAAGCCAAGAGTTTTCACGATTTATCACTTGTTCAATATCACCATAGACAGCCGGGATTAGTTCTTCAGAAGAAGGAACCATCTGACATAAGTTAGTCTAACTTTTCCTTCTTCTTTTGGAAACGTATCATTTCCAATACTAAGCAACAAATCGGAAAACTCTTGAGCATTATTGTTGCCGCCGATTTGAGCTCTCATGTTGGTGCTAAGATGAAGCCGATATATTTGTGGCCAGAGACTTGGCGATTTCAAACATGCATTAACTTCATCAGCTCTTGTGCTGCGTGGGACTACAGGCAGTGTTTGTCTGAAATCTCCACAAAACAATGAAATGCAATCAAATCAAATGAAATGTAATGAAATAAAATGAAATGAAATGAAACTAAATGAAATGAGTATATTTCACACAAAATAGAGTATACATATTGGTCTTCCTGGTTGAATCGTCCTTCTATTTTGCCATGTGTTGGCATTGTGATACCTCCCATAGGCCGGTCGTCTCGCCTTATGTCCTGTACCGTCCTGTTTACAGCCTTCACTGCTTTGCGGTGCGCCATTGTACATTCATCCCATACAATTAGAGAACACCCACGTTGAACCTGTGCTTTATCACTATTGCGTGAGATGTCACACTCCGGTATTTCAGAAGTCTCCAATTGTATAGGAATTTTGAACATGGCGTGGGCTGTTTTTCCTCCTGGCAACAATGTAGCAGCTATGCCAGATGACGCCACAGCTAAGGCAATTTTGCCTTGGCTGCGTATCTGAGCCAAGATTATTTTGGTTGGAAATATTTTACCTATTCCCCCGGGTGCATCCAAGAAAAACATATCTCCTGTATTGTTCACATCGCTGTTGCATACTTGATGAAAAACTGCCTGTTGCTCAACAGTTAGTCGGTGCAGTCCATGTCTTATAGTTGCCGCGATTTCTGCAGGGTCATGGTTGGTCTCAGAAAGGTACTCCCGGTTAGCAGGCTGTACTTGGTCTGGAATAGGTGCAGGTTCTGGCAAACCATAGCATGTGAGGCTATTCCCACCGATTGAGAAAACCATATCTTGAATTTTCTTAAGGCATTCATTGTGAGATGTACCGGGATTTGCACCATTCCAAATGAAATCTTCTGCCAACGCATTTTGGTATTTCTGCCAAAGCTGTAAGGCATCAGCAAGCCCACAGAACACCAACATCATGGAAAACAGATGGCGCAATTGTCGTGGACTGTCGCTGATGCAATCCCCAGCTAGTGTAGCATCCCAGTGCTGATCATCATCCAGCAAATGTAGTTCCCGGCATGCGGCAACATAGGTAGGTTGTTCTACGCCGTTTACTGTTCGTAGCCCACTGAATGACGTCGGACCACGAACAGTATGCAGAAGCAACCGCAAGTAAAACAACTCCGTATTGTTTGGGTGTGTATACTCTACCCAAATTGTGTTCCCTAAACACCGGGAAAACCATCCACTGCTGCACCTCTTCTACGCCGATTGAACTCGCCATGTTGTTTATTATACGTGTAATAGGCAGGCACTTCTTCGTATAATAGTGTTTTTGCAAAATCATCGGTTTGGCATAGTCGAAAAAAGGCCAACAAAGTTGTTTGTCTTGGATTTAGTAGACTCTCTTCGACGCTATCTTCATTGAAATAAATTCTGTGTTTGCCCTCCAAATGAATGTCAAGATGTGAAACAGGTGGGTAGCACTCATGTATTGGAAAGCTGAAAATCCGCCAAACGGCTTCCGAAGAGCTAATGTAATGTAACTAATGTTAATCGACCCGATTGGTAGCGATTAACTTCATCTCGGCTGTTGGTGCTGTCTGCAGCAATTGTCGCTTGGTCGCTTCCTTTATTGACATATTTGCATATGTATTTTATCGAGTTCACACTACAAACAACAAACAAACAACAAACGCATTCACACTCACAGCCCCACACTAAGTTCAAAGACTTGTATCGTGGGTGCCGGAAACATTCACATCACACACACATTACACCCAGAACCAGAAGCACAAATATCCCTTGGAAAGGAATTTGTGCTCCTGCCGGGAATCGAACCCAGGACCCATGGCACAGGGGGCAGACACCTGTCCACTGCGCCAACTGGGTCGTCAATTCACACTGTTACACATCTCAACGTTTATATGTGCTTCAAATGTTTTTGTCAGGACTGGAGAATACGGCACAATCCATTGGTTATCCACCAACATTTCTTGGCCACGTACAGCCATGGTTGCAAAGGAACCTCCCTGCGAAGGCAAACGGTGACGGTAGGATGGGTAACCATCCTCCCCAGTCACTGTCTGCTGGACTGGTGTTTTCGGGAACCTCTTAGTACAACGTCCATCTCGCATGCAGGGGGAGTTATTATTAAGAGTACTGCATGGACCATGCACCAAATGCGCCTTTACGATGGCATGCAAGGACGGATCATCACTGGGGTTTGGAAATTCAGCGCTAATTATGCTATCGAACGAATTTTTTCTTGCAGCCATAAAAGAATATGTGCATGCGGTAGGCTCTTTTGCCATTCTACGCTGTACATAGAGCACAGAGTTGCACTAAATATGGCTGTAGGTGTTTATTTATGCAATTTAAAAAGTACAAAACCCATGACGTACGTACCGAAGTTAGAATAAATATTCGAAATATCTGCAATGTACATGATCGCATTGATTGCATCAAATGCAAAGTAAAGTTGGTAACTTCATACATTTACATGAAATTACAAAGTTATATACTGCAGTTGGGGAAAATAGCTGTCAAACCCAAACTAATAAAAACTTCAGAATAAAAAGTATTCTAAGTAATACCTCGGAGAACACACTACAATCACACGGAATTTAATTACAATCTACCCAGTAGTTTTGGCGTGATAGTGCTTCAAGATACAGGAGGACAGACAGACAGACAAAAATTTTTTTAAATACATATTTTGCTTCCGTTTCGATAGTAGACTGTCCTCCATTAAACATTTTCAAAATATCTTCATTGTACAGAATTTGACCTCGAACAGTTTTATTATAAGTATAGATTTTCGACACAAAAAACTATATAGTGAAACTAATTTAATCCTGAAAATGTCTAAGAAAAATTTATGTAAAACTGATATACTAAAATAGCACATAGTTCGGCTAAGTGGTCTTTATCCTGTCTGGATCCTTGCGACGTATCATAAACGCTTTCAAACTCACACTCGCAACCCCTAAAACACGCAACACTAAGTTCGATGACTTGTGTCGTGGGCACCGGAAACATTCACATCACACACACAATCACAACCAGAACCAGAAACATAAATTTTCCTAGGGGAAGACAATTGTGTTCCCCGGGAATCGATGAACCCTTAATAGTTAGCTAACGAGCAGTGTGTTTTAGGGAGCCTGCTCTTAATGTAGAACTAGTTAGGTAAATAATTCCGTAACGCTCTTATACTCGCTAGTACAATCTACTACTACAAGAATAATCGCATTAAGAACTGTTCGCATAAATGCCGGAAATTTCGCGCTAAAACCAGTAAATGTCCGTCAAAGGGAAAGTTGTGGTGTGTCGTGATAGTACAGTAAAATGAAACGTTGTACAATGGACACAGAGTTCAATGTTATACTGGAAGAGACTTTTTGCGGCCTGATGACTGATTTGATTTCTATTACTATATAATTATTCAAAACATACATAAACACTTTCACACTCACAGCCGTATCACACACACAATCAGAATCAGAATCAGAAACACAAGTTTTTCTTAATGAGAAAACTTGTGTTCCCGCCGGGAATCGAACCCAATACCCCATTGCCATTTGGATGAAATTTAGAATGTACATAGCTTTATTAACACATAGGCTACTTATTAACTTAATAAACGCGGGTGAAGCCGCGGGGCAGGGCTAGTGTGTAGTATACAAACGCCAAGTTTATATCGAACTAGTGCTCTGCGGCATCGCCCGCTATTATCAAGTTAATAAGTAGCTTATGTGTTAATCCCAGTTAAAAGCTATTAACATTCCGAATTTCATCCAAATCCGTTCAGCTGTTACAGCGTGAATAGAAAACAAGCACACTAGTGTGTTTTTTGGATCCATTCGAAAAAAGTCTGGAATTCTAACTAACTACTTTAACTTCTTCTTTAAATGGCAACTATAGGGCTGTCGCACCATAATTCTGCCAATATCGCGTATAAGTAGGAGCGCAGTTAAAACAAATTAAAAATTATTTATAATATATGCCCGGTAACTTCAAGTTACTAATTCTACTTCTAGTACAAAGTTAGCTAATGGGTGAGTAATGGAGAGAAGATAGATAGATAACTCTTTATTGTACACCAGAAATAGAGGAAAATACATTAAAGACATTAAAACGAACTTAGGCTAGTACAATGGGCGGTCTTATCGCTTAAAGCGATCTCTTCCAGACAACCTTTGGATGGAGAGAAGGTACAGATGAATATGAATATTAGTAAAAAAAACGTATGAAAACGCCCTCTTGACTGGCGGCGTCAATCAATTGACACTTCTAGTGCTGCTACATCCGTGTTCAAGTCACAATTTTCTCTTTGCAAAGTTGCGGCGGGGAACAAAGCCGCCACTATCTATTGTTAAATTTTTAACAACCTACTGCCTTTTTAACTCGCTTCCGGCTTTTTTACCGTTTTAATCTTTTGGTTTCTGAGCTGGTGCCTTCGTGAATAGTTGTTTGCGAGTATTGTGTCTTGGAAAATGTTCTGTTTTGTTGTATTTGTCTATTGTTTGTGATGTGATTGTTTTTGGCAGGCGCGGCATAAGTATCCGAACTTAGTACTGAACATTTTTTCATAGAAAATGTTTTACCCCACCAAACATTTTCTCTCACCTGATATAACTACTTAGTTTTACCATTATATTTTTGCACTGTTTCATGTACTAATATAATAACAACAAACGCATTTACACTCACAGCCCCGTACTAAGTTCAAAGACTTGTATCGTGGGTGCCGGAAACATTCACATCAAACACATATTACACCCAGAACCAGAAACACAAACATCCCTTGGGAAGGAATTTGTGCTCCTGCCGGGAATCGAACCCAGGACCCACGGCGTAGAAGGCGGAAACCTGTCCACTACGCCAACTGGGTCGTCAAGTAATATATATAATTATGCTTTCATTCCATAGTTGTATGATTTCCTTTTCTTTTAATAATATATCTATTTTATGGTAGATTTTGTTATCTTATTTTTCACTATACATGTTTCTGCATTAAAATAAGATTTGGCAGCAGCTACCAAAGTATTGTGTTACTTAAATATCATTTGTATATCTTTCTACCACTATTCAGTATTATTATTGAATAGTGGTAGGAAGAAGAGTGCACTAATCTAAAAAAAAAAAAAAAAATATTTTTCTTGACTATTATAGGTCACGATAGCGTGTTCCCTATTTTTGTTACAATCTAGCTATGATTAGGCTACACTTAACTCAAAAATTAGGCTTAACATTTTGATGAATATAAAATTTATGATTATGATGAATTAATATTACATAACATAAACGCTTTCAAACGCATATTCTATACTAAATTCAATGACTTGTGTCGTGTCGGTTACATTCACAACCAGAACACAAATTTTTTACAGGGTGAAGTATGATTATTATTATTTACTATCCTTTTATGGTGGATATTCCTCAGATTAGAATCAAGCGTTTTGCCTCTACTTTTGTAATGCGAACTGCAAAGGAGTGGAATACCCTGCCTTCGTTCTTGTTTCCCGATAAGTATAACTTAGGCTTCTTCAAGTCAAGAGTGAACAGGTACCTTCTAGGCAAGCATGTCCCACCGTCGACTACATCGTCGCTTTCCATCAGGTGAGATAGCGGACAAAGGCTAGCCTGCTTGTCATAAAAAAATGTGACCTTTATCTCGCCTGATGTTAAGTGACTCATAATAAATGTGGAAGCATAGTTACGTGCTATATGTTGATTATTTACCCAATAACGGTCCCGTTATTTGCAAAACATTGTTTGTCTCGTTGAACAGTGATAGAAAGTGGGTTCGAGCCCCATATACTATATTATACCCCTTTCCTTTACCCCTTTGAAGAAAAGGAAGCGCATGGCATTTACTTCCCCACAAAAAAGGGATTATTATCGATGCACAAAGATAAAGTGGTCAAACGCTAGCTTATCAGAGGTATAACCTCTAATATACCTGTTTTTTGGCAGTCTTACAACTGTTCTTTTCTTTTTTCCAGATAATATGTTCCAAAAATCTTGAGAAACAATAGAAGCAACTGAATACAATTTGGTGAGTTCCTGTCGTCAAATATAATTTGAACTAAAGCTTCTGATAAATTAAAACAAGCTGTGCTTTGGTCAGAACACAATATAAAAAAAAAATAACTACACTTATCCTACTAATACTTTTATCCTACTAATCCTACTAATCATACTAATATTATAAATCCTAAAGTTTGTGTGTAAGTGTATAAGTATGTAAGTTTCCTCATCACATCGTGACACCACTTTACTAGGGCACTATGACTGTACCTTGACTCTTTCACTTAACTTTGACTGTGACTTGTGACTATGACTTTTAATATAAAAAAAACACTGGAAATATATTATTACTTGTCACTGCTAAATGCACAAGATTGCGAAGCCAAAAGTAAAAGAAAAAAAGTAGCCTTGGTTTTAGCGATGGGTGTTTTCATGTGACGATGTTTTCTTCAGTTCCACCTGTTTCAGACAACACGCTTCCGAGATAGGTGAAATGGGACACCCACTAATTCAGCTACCCTATCCGAGATAAAAACAAACACTACATACTTTTATAGAACTAGCCGTGCCCCGCGGCTTCTCCCGCTATTATCAAGTTTAAAAGTAGCCTATGTGTTAATCCTAGGTATAAGCTATGTACATTCCAAATCCGTTCAGCCGTTTAAGCGTGAAGAGGGAACACATGCTTACACACTTGCATTTTTACATACAAACTTTCCGATTTATAATATTAGTAGGATTAATCAACTATGTTAACCCGCCTGTACACAAAAAGTAATATAACATGTAGTTCGACAGTGATGGATCGGACAAAACAACAAACAGTTTTATTTTAGTTTTCCTGAAATTATGCCAACATGTCGCATTCGGCTACTGCCGCCATTATGATGGATTGTGACAAGTGTAAACAAAAGCTGAAATATTTATTCTAATTTAAAACTGACATGAAAAAAGGAAGTTCTCAATTAGTAAATTTTTTTTATGTGTGTTCCTCATAACTTCTATCTGGTATAACCGATTTTGATATTTTTTTAAGCTGGTCCTTCCGTCTCATTAAAATTTGATCAAGATCTGACCAGTAGTTTTTGGATTATTCTCAATAATGCGCATTAAATTCACTTAATCTGGTGGAGGCAGGTTTTTTAAACTTAGCTTGGGTAAAAAATGTTGACTGCATAATTTTAATGATAATTTCTATTTTACTAAGATGAAAGAGCTGCCTACAACTTCGGTTATTCGGTTGTTATCCGCGAAGGCTCCGAAAGACATAGCACCATGAAATAACGAATAGGATAGTTATCTACATATGACAGTCAAATTCATCCAACAACTCCTTTGATTTCCAACATTTGCATGAATGTGTGTTGTGGTAGACCACTTACCTACTAGAATGCTGTGCATTAAAGCACAGTAGGTATATTCTGGTCGACAAACTACGATTGTTCGAATTGATGCGACGTCGATACGACAGTCGATTGGTTGAAAGTTCAGTCCATTCGATGGTTTAAAAGATAATTAAACGCAAGCAAAGCTTAAAAAAACCGACTTCACCGCTTTATCATCGGAACTTTGATCAGATTTAATATATAAACACGCATTATTGACTATAACTCAAAAACTAGAGATCAGACCTTGATCAAATTTCAATGGGACTACATAAAAAGCAACAGCTTTCAAATAAAAAAACAATCATCAAAATCGGCTCACAACGAAAGAAGTTATGAGGTAACTTTTGAAGTCGGGTAAACGAGAACATAGTCAAAGTACGCATTATTCGTCACAAAATAGGCATTATTGACAATATTCAAGAACTACTGATCAGATCTATTAAATTTGAATGGGACCAATAAGAAAGCAACATCTTTCAAACTAAAAAAAAAATTTCGTAATTGGCTCACGTGGAGAGGAGTTATGAGGTAACACAAATAAAAATTAAAAAAAATACAGTCGACTTGAGTACCTCCTTCTGTTTTGGGAAGTCGGTAAAAAAGAAAATCGTTAGATTTCGACGTCGATGTAAAGATAATTGAAGCCCCCCCTATAATGGAATAGACCTCCAGTTTTGGAGAGTGTGTATATAATATAATAACCTCCATGCCCTTTTATCATCAAACAACAAGACAAACTGTCAAATGTCATCTATTTATGGTTGACATACCTCCCATTCGCTTGAAGCGTTTTCCTTCTACGTTTATAATCCGTACAGCGAAGGAGTTGAACTCATTACCTTCGTCTTTGTTCCACGAACGGTGCAATCTAGTCGTCAAGTCGAGTGAATGGTACTTTCTAGGGAAGCATGCCCCATAATCGGCTGCATCGTCACTTTCCATCACGTGATATAATGTTAAAATAAAGGTAAAATGCTTGCCTATCCAGCACAAAAAAGTGAAGTGCGCGTCCGCGGGTTGAAATAGGATGGTCTACGTCCGGATAGCGGTAGAGATCGAGACAGTGTTGTTGATTTAAAAAAGCGAATTTTTAACTACTATGCCACGACCAC
This sequence comes from Lomographa bimaculata, assembly GCA_948107665.1. Classification (NCBI taxonomy): domain Eukaryota; kingdom Metazoa; phylum Arthropoda; class Insecta; order Lepidoptera; family Geometridae; genus Lomographa; species Lomographa bimaculata. The sequence continues at coordinate 3,035,144 of OX403602.1, read as the reverse complement.
TCCTACAACAATAGCTGGTACGATGACAGCATATAAATCTAAAGCCTGTAACCGTTTTCATAATGGACTAATTAAAACGCGCTCTACATAACTAAAATAGCTCGGAAGCCTTTGTGTAAACGTTTATTTTACTTCAAAGGAGTGAAATTGACATACATACACACACATTTGAAACGAGAATTTAACCTCGTGGTGTAGCTTCCGCTATGAATAATTTATGCTAACGAATTTACACAGAATAGAAGCACACACGTTAAACAATCTCAAACGAAATGCACGGAATTATATTTTGCTTCTGAGTCTTTTGTTTTGTAACCGATTTCATAAAAAGGAGGAGTTTCTCAATGTGACTTTATGTTTTGTGTGTGTTTTAACCTCAAAAGTTTTTTCTAGTGAAACCAATTTTGTTTTTTTTAAACCTAGTGCTTTTCTTGAGGTCCCATTAAAATTTGATTAAAATCTAATCAGTTGTTTTTAAGTTATCCTCAATAATACCTATTTTTTTATTTGATCAAGTTCCGTAAATAATGACAGTTATGATGATGATGAAGCCAGTTTTAACCTTTGTTTACTTTAAAATTATCACATTCATCATATAAAATATCCTGTTAAAATCAATAATATATCCTAAATTAAAAATAATAACTTAGTCCGGACAAAAATAACCTTTGTCACTGCTGCTACGATTTTTTTCCTATTGATTGTGTTTCTTTGTATAAGAAATGAAAATAATATAAATAGCAAGTTAAAAGATATAAAATACGCGTTTAAATGGACTGCCGTTGGCCCAAAATTAATTAACACAGGAAATAGTTAAAACGTCCATTTAACTTTCAAATAACCCCCTTAAAACTGAACAACCATATCAAATTAACGAACTTGATTTAAGAATGAAAAGCGTTCGCATGGTCGCCTTACCTGATTATGACAAGGTTGTTCAAAACTAATATACTTATGAATAGTAGTAAATATAAGTCTAACGTTTCGTAGGTGAATGAGAGTGTTTTTCGTCACGCTATAACTGAAACAGTTGGTTGTCACGAAATGATTGCTCGAGGTGCGATTGAACGAGGACAGTAACTCACTCCAGTAATGTGCAACAAGTTACTGTGGAAATCGCTTTTCTTCAGTCGTCGGTGAAAATATAGAAACAAATTTATTAAAACGCTTTCACGCTTACAGCCCACACTAAGTTCAATGACTTGTGTTGTGGGTGCCGGAACCATTCACATCACATCAGAACACACATTTTGAAAGATATGAAAACTAAAATTTTCAGTTGATTTTACAATACAATGATTTAATAGAAAATCTACCTAGCAAAAAAAGAGGTTAGTGTTTGTCATACATGTACCTAAACCGGTATAATGAGTCTATTTACGAATTTTTTTGTTTAAAAAATTAAACAAATCCGCGATTCCCTCAAGAAAAACCATGGTTCAGTTTTACTAAACAGGTTTTATACTATTTTCTACCGACTTCGCAAAAAAGGACGAGGTACTCAATTTTACTGTATTTTTATTTATGTGTTACCTCATAAATTCTTTCCATGTGACACGATTTTGTTTTTTTTTTGTTTGCAAGCTGATCATGAATGCGTGTTTAATACATGTAATCTGTAATCAAGGTCGGTTATATAAGCTTCTCTTGCGTTTAATTATCAGTTTCAGTTTAATTATCAATTTTGTATACTTATGTCAAATAAACTACTAAACAATATTTTTAGATTTGTCAACCTTCAGCCAGTAACTGGACTGATGTAAATCCACACCTGACAAACATTTTTTACTGCTACGTGGCTGATAAAACAGAAGATATTTGCCGACGTTACTTATTTAGTACAGAGTTGGTTATTCAATTTATTTCAAGCTCTCCTGAAGAGTCTAGTCTAGACTAATCAGTAATAAGATAAGACAAAGTAAAAACAAAGTAATTCGCCAGAAAACGAAAGTCATCGACATAGCTCATAGGATAACTAAGCTGAAGTGGCAGTGGGTTGATCACATATGCCGCAGAACTAACAATCACTGGAGTAGACGAGTTCTGGAGTGGAGACCGCAAATCGGTAAGCGATTAGTGGACTGTGACTAGTGGAGCGACGATTTACGTAGGGCTGCTGGTAACGACTGGAAAAGAAGAGCCGAAGATTGGGCTCAGTAACGCGCTTTAGGAGAGATCTTTTTCCAACATTAGACTGAGGTAGGCTGCGTGTGATAATGATGAAGACAAGACAGACGAGAAGAGACAAGACAGACGAGAATAGACAAGACAAGTAATACCTTAGAAGGTAATTAAGCCTTTAGATTTCTGATGAGGAATAAGTAAGCTTATCTGATAATGAAAAATTAAACTTCTCAAGCCATTTACCAGAAAAAGCCAGAGAAGTTTCAACGAGCCATCATTTTAAACTCTCACTCTAAAATGAAATAGAATCATTCATCAATCGTTTCACGAACACGTCAAGACATGGGGTGAGATACAAAATAAATACTTTCTTTTTGTGGAAAAATCTATATTCAGTCGAATCGACGGTCTAGAATAGACTGAATAAAGATTTTTCTTTCTTAATATAGAACGAAACAGGTAAATATTATTAATAACTGCTACATTTTTGACCCAACACCAATAGACTGTGTCCTTAGATGACCCCAACACTCGAGTCTCTGGGGTCAGAACACGCTTTACCGTGCACGCTAGAGTTAAACTATTTTCCATTAGCTTTTTTATAGAAAAAGTTTATCGAAGAAGTAAATAACGATGGCGTTAATAGCTTAGCCGCATTAAGTGCTAGATTTATTAAAATTTGATATTATTATGTTATATACTTTAACTTTTCCATTATACTCGCGTCATTAAATAATGGTGTTATAAATGGCACCGGTTTTGATGTGCGATCATCACAAAAAAAAATACTTTTCTATCGTGTTTGTTTGATGACAGAATTGACAGATAGGTCAGCATTTGGCCGCTATTTATACAGATATTACCAGTTTAGGTATATGATTGTAAAGTAACAGACTAAACATAAAAGTAAACTAACTCTTTAACTGTACTCTTATTCATTATACATGTGAAAAAATTACAGAACAAACCCGACTGCGTAAAAATGTAACATAATTTAAAAAAAAACGTAACCGAAATAGTAGTCAATATTATTAAGTCAATATTGCTTTTTTCATTATCTCGGCCGCGCGCCTCGGGCACTTTGTATATCATCTCCCTTAGAGATTTGGGACGAAATCGATAATCACGATTTTAAACTTTGTTTAGTAATGACTTATAAATATCTACGTTTATGAATGACTAGCTTTTGCCCGCGGCTTCGCTCGCGATAAAAGTATTATTTTAAAATTGACAAAGTTTCATGCAAACTTTCATCCCCTATTTTTTTCCCCTTGGGGGTAGAATTAATCAAAATCCTTTCTTAGCGGATGCCTACGTCATAACATCTACCTGCATGCCAAATTTCAGCCCGATCCGTCCAGTGGTTTGGGCGGTGCATTGATAGATCACTATGTCAGTCAGTCAGTCAGTCACCTTTGAGTTATATATATTTAGATTAACGGATATTCATCCACCAATTACGAATGGGTAAAAAAACTAACGGGAATCGAACCCAATACTTGCGAGATAGCGGGCACTAACGAGGTCATCCCTATCACGAATATACAATCTAGAATATTTTTTACAAGATCGACCGTCCGGTTGCCGTCCTAGTTAATATTATAAAGGTGAAAGTTTGTGAGTGCATGTTTGTTACTTCGTCACACTTAAACGGCTGGGCCATCTTTGATGATATTTAGTATGGAGGTGGCTGATACCCTAGATAACACATAGGGTACTTTTTATCCCGGAATTTGCGCGACTCCGGAACTTACGCGAGTAAAATTGCGGGGCGCAGCTAGTAACTAAAAATATCCCAGTTGTTATTCATTTACAAAATTTCAATTTAGAATCAATAAATAAAATGTATGGATTACCAAATTTTAAAGTGTGTGTGTGAGTGAGTATAAGTGTGTGTTAAGATTCAAGCGTGTATGTGTCTGTGGGTATGTTTGATATTTTCATTTAGAGCTTTGTGACGACTAGACCGCTTTGGATGATATTTAGTATTGAGATCAAGATAATAAAGAAGAGTTATAAGCAATTAAGAGAAAGTCATATAATATTTTTTTATGAGATCTTTGTTCGGAGTAATATTTTTTTTTTATGTAATCCTTATCGTTAAGCGCATCAAACCAGATCGGTTCTGTATGCTTCGATGCGCTTAACGGCGAAAACGGCATAGCAAAGAACTGTTTCTCAAGAACAGCTGCCGGAGACCGTTTCGTGACAAACACAAAAGATAAATAATTTACCTACTTCTTGACATATCGTTAGATAATAATAATATACTTGGTATACAGAGAAAAATTGACCAAAGTATATTCAATTATTTGTTCAGAGATTTCTTCCTCTTACAAATTGCCATCATTTCTTGGTATTGTTTTTCTTGAACAGTGGCTCTAAATAACAGCCTTACATGAAGCAGTATTTGATACGCTGCAACGTCGGGTTTGTTGTGAAACTCGTTTATGTATTATTTATGTAGGTACCCGGCATGCGTTGCAATGCCACGTGAAGAAAAAGTTATTTAGCTCTTTCACGTTTTGGGTTGCTTTGAACTTTAATACCATACCAAAAATAATAATTGAAACGCAAGCAAAGCTTAAAAAAAACCGACTTCATCGCTTATATATCGGTTGTACCTTGACTGATTTCGATACATTTTTTATGTGACTAGAGTCTGAAGTATACTCTATCACACAAAAAAATATATCAAAATCGATTCATAATTGGCGGCGATATCGCGTAAAATAATTTAAAAAAAAATCATACAATTGAATTGAGAACCATCTTATTTGAAGTCGGTTGAAAAACAACAAATATTTAAATAGATTCATATTTTTTTCAATCATATTTATATTAAAATGAGGTAACACACATAAAAAAAAATATACAGTCGACTTGAGTACCTCCTCCTTTCTTGGAAAGTTTTTTTTTTTTTTATGTTAGTTAGGCAAGCATTTGACCACTATCTCACCTGATGGGAAGTGAAGATGCGGCCGAAGATGTGACATGCTTGCCTAGAAGATACCTATTATAAGTCGGTAAATATAGCGAGATTATTAAATAACTGTGTATCATTTACTATAAACATTTATTTTTTCGTATTTCATCTCATATCAATGATGGTAGTTGTGATGTGTTGTGTTATTGTGTTGTGTATTATGTAACTGAATCAAAATTTTAAAAATACCCCTCTATGCTTTCCCTGGAAAACGGCACATCCGATTTTACCAAAAATAGCTAAACACTCTCGAGCTATTCACCTAACTAACAACTCCCTAAAGAATTCCTCCTAAACCGCTGAACCGATTTTGATGAAATTTGTTGTGCGTTCAAGAATGGTTAAGATTCAAGAATAAAAATATTAATGCACAAAAACAAAAATTATGCAAAAATAAAACTTAGTCTCATGGACAGGAATACGTAACTCGGATTTGGTAAAGTACCTAAGTACTAGGCAAAAATAAACATGATGGAGGTAATAATTTTGTCAATAAGTTTTAAGTATGATATTAAAGTAATTGGCAACCATAAATGTGAAAGAGGTAAGATGCTTCTTTCTTTACGTGACATTGCAACGCATGCAGGGTGTAGTTAGTTCATATATAATTTATAGCTTCAATCTTTAATCATCAATTTATAGTTGATATACCGCCAGTTCGCTCAAAGCGTTTTACTTCTACGTTCATCATCCGTCAGCGAAGGATTGGATCTCATTGCCTGCGCTTCAAGTCTAGAGTGAAAGGTACCTTCTAGGGAAGAATGTTCCATCTTCGGTCGCATCGTCACTTTTTATTTTAACATTTTCACACTCACAACCCCACAATAAGTTCGATGACTTGTGTCGTGGATGCCGGATGCTTGCCTCTCTAGAATTAAAAATAAAAGTTCCACAAAAAACGTCGCGTGTAAAGCCACGGACGAAAAAAAATAAAGCTTCTTATTAGACGATGTTTTTTTCATTGAATAATGATGGAATTAAAATCAACATAAAATTACTATTTACTTAGGACTCAGACCGACCGACTCTTAATTTAATGGCTAATTGAATGGTTAATAATGCAAAGCTAAATGTTTGAGTAAACAAACATAAACAACAGCGGGACTGTTTTTTATCTCTGATAATATGTTTGATAACCTAACTTTTGAGTAATATCTCTCCTGTTGGTGAGTGATAACATGTGAAGACTACACCTAGAATCTGACTGACTCAGGGATAGCTGCTGGAACAGCTTTTAGAGTTTGGTGTGAGATATGGTTTTATAATTTTCTACTTGAGAACGATAAATTACAATAAATTGTACTGCCATTCTACGCCTTACAAAATCTGTATTAGAATAATTTCGAACTGCCCGTTGGTTTAGTTGGGTGAGCATTCGCCTTCTAAACAGGGGGCATCGGGTTCGATTCTCGGCGGGAACACAAGTTTTCTACCCAAGGCAAATTTGTGTTTCTGGTTGTGATTGTGATTGTGTTTGTGATGTGAATATTACCGGCAAGACACAAGTCGTCGAACTAAGTGTGGAGCTGTAAAAAAATTTATTTGGAATTAGGTACCCCACTAAATGTTTTCTATTTTAACTTAATGCACATGTTTTAAAGATCTGTAAAAGCATACTTCTTTTGTAAGTTTTATTTATATAATACTAGCCGTGCCCCGCGGCTTCGCCCGCTTTTATCACGTTAAAAAGTAGCCTATGTGTTAATCCTAGGTATAATCTATGTATATTCCAAATTTCATCCAAATCCGTTCAGCCGTTAAAGCGTGAAGAGGGAACAAACATACTTACACACTTACACACACAATTACAAACAAACTTTCGGATGTATAATATTAGTAGGATATTACTAGTTATGATTATGTTATGCTTTTACAATTTGGACGGACTGCCAGAAATAAAATTCCACTACGGTCATCCACCTTGATACAGGCTAAAACATTGCTTTACCTTGTCTGTCGATTATAATCGACCAGGCAGACCGTATTGCGAATGCTGCGTAACAAAACACATAAAAGCCAACTATCTTACTTAATTTGTTAGCAAAGCACTCGTCACCTGTATTGTCATGGCGTAACAATACCTTTTCTTAAAGCAACAGGAAGATGTCTAGTCACTGGGTTGGTAGTGACCCGAATAACCGAAGTTCAGAATCTACTTCCGACTTCAAATTAGTTTTCAGGGCGTTGACGGACAAACACCTTTTTTCCAAGAATTTTAGGGATGGGAACAACAATTTCATGCCAGAAACGAAGCCGGAATGTATCTCCTAGTAATATTTTTTTTCACTTTCACTTTCACTTGGATACTTATAAAGTAATTAATGCATTTTTTTAACAAAAAAGATGATTTGCCAGAACTTTATTAACCAGTCTGCACCCTTAACCAATTACTTATACAAGAGGGTTTTCTTGATTACCACTTCTTTGATATTATTGTCATAATTACTAGCCCATCACAGTTCTCACTCGGGGCCTTCTTTCAAAATGTTTGATTTATAATAATAAAAACTGACTCTTTGTGTTTAAGTATCTATAAATATATATAACTCAAAGGTGACTGACTGACTGACTGACTGACATAGTGATCTATCAACGCACAGCCTAAACCACTGGACAGATCAGGCTGAAATTTGGCATGCAGGTAGATGTTATAACGTAGGCATCCGCTAAGAAAGGATTTTGATTAATTCTACCCCCAAGGGGATAAAATAAGGGATAAAAATTAGTATGAAACTTTGTCAATTTTAAAATAATACTTCTTAACGCGAGCGAAGCCGCGGGCAAAAGCTAGTTTTATATATAAATGTTATACAAACTTAAAGATAATAATTATAAGTGATAATTTATCAAAAATTAAATAATTACTTTGTGATCAACGGCACATATTTAATTTTGCTTAGCCAAAACAGTCAGGCAAAGCTGACAAATTGTATCTAAAATTTACTGGTTTTTAACCGACTTCTTCGAGGAGTTTCTCAATTCGACTGCATTTTTTTATGTGTGTTATCTCATAACTTCTTACTGGTTGAACCAAATTTGAAAATATATTCTTTTTAAAGCTGTTGCTTTCCCATTGGTCCCATTTAAATTAAATTATAACTGACCAGTAGTTTTTGAGTTATCTTCAATAATGCGTATTTTATTAATTTAATCTGATGAAAGGTTTCGAAGATAAAGCGGTAAAGTAAAGGAAGGTGAAGGTTTTTAAGCTTTGCTTGCGTTTAAATTAATTTGTTCACATATTATATTCATGCTAAATTATTATTATTATTTATCAGTGCATTGACTACTAGTATTTTTTCCACCATCACGAGAACAACATGCTTTTTGAAACATCATTATGTAGTTATAATTGGTCGTTCTGCAATTGACGCTGCAAATGATCATGCCAATTATGGAGTACAGATTGGCCAATCACAAGCTCGCATCACACATAAAAACACAAGCATACATTTACCTTGAATACCTCGCTGATGAATTTTGTTATGAGGAAAAATTTGTATAATGCTTAATCCACTAGTTTAATAATCTTTGCTAAAACGTGTTGGTTCATAATATAAGTAACTCAAATATCTTCATAGTGTTGGATTCTTGCCACAATACATTAAATGCTCTCCGGTAAACACACCAAATTATTTTTAGCCGGAAAGCACACCACACTTGTGAAATTTTCCAATAAATCCAGGGGCTCTCAACATGTCAGTCACGTATTCGAATGAAGTGTGAACAAAGGACAATTCCCGCAAATATTTGTCCGATAAATTGAGCGTGTGTTTTTCTTTGAGAAACTTTGGAAAACTTTGTAAGCGTACAAAGTTATATTTAGTAATTCTTAAAAATTACAGATCGATATTATGACGTGACGTAAATGGACGTAATTTCATTGTTCCAGTAGCATATGAAATTTCAACTTAAAATTAATTTAGCTAACCCGCCGGGCGTTGCCCGGATTAGATAAACATTAACATAACACAAACGCTTTCACACTAACAGCCCTTCACTAAGTTTGAGGACTAGTGTCGTGGGTGCCGGAAACATTTATTTAATATAAATGTTTCCGACACACGATAACATTTTTGGTTAATTGATCAAGCGAAGCGAAATGTCTAAGTTGATTTGGGTGCTTTAGCACTTTATCCGTCCGTCTGTCAGAGGCTTTAAGCATCTTAACTATACAAGAGAATAACCTCAAATTTATAATAGAGATATTTTCAAACTCAAATATACATAATATAGATATTTTCAAACTCAAATATGTAAAGCTATGGCCTAGAGCGAGAAAATGGCAATTAATATGATATCAATGAAAATATCAAGGGGGCACCCATACACGTACTTATGTGTGTATGTTTTTTTTTCTGCCCGTGTGGTGTATCATTAAAAAGAGCATTACAAATAGAGTACGTACAAAAACTTTTTAAAATCTATATTGGAAAATTACAATTTGGTATGACATCAAAATCACTACTTATTTCAGACCTTTTTTTGTCCCGGGGTCTATATAAAAATCGGCAATATATCATTTTACTAGGAAAAAAGTTATAAGCAATTATTCTCAAACGTTTTCTCTACTAGGCGAAATGTAGACGCGAGATCTCACTTTGTGGAGAATGACTAATTAACGAAGGCACCAATTTAACAATTAGTGCCCCTACGTCATCTATCCCGCACCTTGTTATTCTGACCACGAAGCTTGCACTATGAATGTTCTTCATAATAATTAACTCTCTCTCATAGTAATATAAAGCAGTTCAAACCACAAATAACCATCTTATAAAAACATTTGAGGACCAAATTAAAATCCAAGCGAGAACCAGTGTCCCAATTTTGAACCGTACTCATTACGCTGACCCTCTTTGCCCAATAATGAACTGAATTGCCTCGTTACAAGCGCAAACAGCTCAATAATGGGCAGGGCACAGTGTAATAGCAGAAGGGTATGTAGAGCCATTACTGTTGACAAGAGAGCTTAGACGGATTAACTACAATTGTATGGCTGTGGATACGGCTATTGCGTGTGCTTGTAGAACTAGCTGTGCGCCGTGACATTGATTGCGTTAATCAGGATAAAAAGTTTGTAATAAAATTGAGACTATCTACACATCCAATTTTTTTGAAATCAATCATATTATTTAAGCGTAGCTTAGTTGCAAACAAACGATTAATCATTATGACCGTGTAAGACATAGACCTATGTCTATTCTATATTCAATACTAGACGTGCCCCGCGGCTTCGCCCGCTATTCTAAAGTTAAATAGTAGCCTATGTGTTAATACTAGGTATAAGCTATGTTCATTCCAAATTTCATCCAAATCCGTTCAGTCGTTAAAGCGTGAAAAGGAAACAAAAATACTTACACACTTGCACACTTATACACAAACTTTTGGATTTATAATATTAGTAGGATTTCTTAGCAGCCGCATTAGTTTTATTTTATAACTGACTTTATCAAAAGGAGGTTCTCAATTCACTACGTTTTTTTCTATACTACTCGAATACTTGAAGATGATTGGATCGATTGGAAATATGTTTTTAGTTTAAACCGGTATAGTCAAGTTGGTCGTATATAAGTCAAGATCTGATCAAGGGTTTCGGGAAATAAAGCGATGACGTCGGATTTTTTATTTAAATTATTATAGCATTTACTTGCTGTCGTTCTGTGATTATTTATCTTAGTCCTATTTAGCATGCAGTTCTTTCTTTCTTTATTAAAATACGGCTTTCACTCATTTGATCCAAAATGTCAATCTAGTTTTCGAGCATGAACGATGCTCTTCTCTGGGATGTGTTTACGTCGCGAGATCGCGACGAAGAATTCGCACCAACATTCGAAATGGCGCACCTATAATTATAGAATAGAATAGAATTTCCTTTATTGTAAACTGTGTAAATAAGATGGTATTACAGAAAATATAATATTATACAGGTAACAACAGTTTGCCCGTTTCGGGCGTACAATATTAAAAATACCCTAAGCGTTTTCCTTTGATTCTGATAAAAAATATCATACAAAGCTGTAGGCGCTACTAGCATAGCTTATTTTTTCGGTTCTTGTGAGTGTTCCTACTGCTGGTCATTATACTGTGTCAAATGGTTTGAAAACACGTTCAATCGCCGCAAACCAAAGAAGACATAGCTGACCCGTGGAACGATGGTCCATTTTCACATACTTTTATTAGTCCAATTAGGGTAACCATGATGCTATCATTTTTATGTTAATTGGACCCAAAAATGTTTTTAGATAGATTGCTCTGATAATTTAATTATCATAATCATACTTAATTTAAATTAAAAGTTTTGTATTTATGTAACAAAGATATTGTGTACAGAACCAGAAACAATTCATAACAGCTGTGCTACACATGTACAGATTTTGATGACATGTAGTGTGTAGACCTTGGAACAGAAAGTAGCAATTTTTATCCGGATAAATGCGGATGAACACGTCTAGTTTAGACCACAGTTAGTAAGTCTTTAGAAAGTATGTCGGTAGTAGTGACCAGCGAACGGTATCGAATATGGTGCCGTGGTTTAAACCGGTGACCGTGCGAAGTAGAAGTAACTACTTAACTACAATAACTATATTTAGTTTTTAGAACAACAATAAGTCAATATATCATGTTTATATTCTCTTCAATAAATGTCTTTACTATATTTATGTAAATAATAACATATTATTTTTTGCGGTATAATTGCATGTTGATAAAAGCTCTTACTCTAATTATTTAATATTATTACCATGTATATATTACGTGCAGTGTGTTCGGTATATACGTTCGTTAATTCTCAGAATAACAAAACCTTTTAATTTAACCATCGTTATCGATTGTTGACATATCTTTTGTTTTCCTAAAGCGTTTTGCTTCTTTAACTGTCACTCAAACTGCAAAGAAGTAGAACTCGTATTTGGTCTAAAGCGAATATGTATCCGATAATTAAGACACTCAGATTGTTCCGTTCAAGAAACAAAGAAGCAGGCAATGAGTTCCACTCCTTCGATGTACGGATGATAAACGTAGTAGCGAAACGCTTCGAGCGAACTGGAGGTATGTCAACCGTAAATGGATGACGTTTGACAGATTGTCATATAGTTGTCATCACTCACCATCAGGTTGTGGTCAAATGTTTGCCTAGATACTGAATAAAAAAATAATGTATTCGCAATGGCATCATCGCTTTCTATCAGATAAAATAAGTACGGCGTAGTGCTAGTCGTAGTATAGTCGTAGTACATCACGCAAAAGTTAAGCAAATGCATTTTGTTCTATCTGCATCGCACACTAAAAGTCTCCTGAAACTCACTCTAAATTACAAACAATAAAAGAACCCAAAAGTATAAAACAAAGTTATGCAGTTAACCACTATTTTTGCAACTTTTCACCTGCGCTGTACTAAAACAGTTAGACAAACTGCCTCTCTAAAGATACTTAACAAACTTTATCTTGTCCCTCACTAAATTATAGCGTGGTCACCATTGCTAAACCTAGTGTTGTAGCTTGCACCCATGCATTTTTATCGATAGTTTTTATCGAAAACAGTGTGTTAACATCCGCGACTCATCTGAGACTTCATCCGCATTATAATCTACTTTTTAGTTCTCCCTTTCATCACCGAATATGGTACCCTAAAAAATGAGTGACTTTACCACCTCTAGACTGTGCATTAATTGCTACGGGTATGCAATTAAATGATAACTATTTTAGTTCTCTTTTCATTTCACGTATTACCCTTTACAGTTTACACTAGCTTATTGGTTTTAAATTATGTACACGTAAGAATATTGACGACTCTATTAGCACAGTGGGTAAGTCTTTACTTTCCATGCCGCGGAGCCCGGGTTTTGTATAATGTAAATGTTTAATTAAGGCACCCACGATTCAAGACTTTGAACTTTGTGTGGGGCTGTGAATGTGAATAATTTATATTAATATCATTCCATTTTAAAGATCATTTTGAGTAACAAATTTTTTAACGTTATCGATAGCATTTATCGATAAACAACATAATATGTAGTTACAACACTACCCCATCGCACAAATTCCCAGTGAGATATAGCCGGGGTGTCACCACAGAGGCCTTTTTTATCGCCACCTATCTTCAGATTTCTCATTCCAAAAGAAAAATGTCCGTAAATGCCTGCCCACAAATCTTTATTATCTAGCAATATAATATAGGAAAGGCAAAATTTTGGTAGAGCCGAGGTAAAACATTGTCTTCGCAAATGGGCGATGGACATAGATTGAAATAAGATAAGTTATGCTTGGTTTTTCAGTTTTTCAATTTAGGTTAAAGATTTTTTACAGAAACAAAAAAAAAGAAGTACTCGAATTAAAAATATGATTCCTACTACTGGCAGTAACTAGGTACTGTGGTGGGAATATTTATTTAAATATTCAATTCCACGTTTATGTTTTATTAAATTTAATAAAATATATTTGTTTCAGGAATTTTAATCAATTTCAACAATTTTACATTTTATTGTTATACACAATGATAGCAGTCAGTCATTATAACAAAAAAAATTGTTTTTTTTGTTAGATATATTTAAATAAAATTATTTATAAGGCAGCGTATACGCCAAACAAGAAATGTTTGCCAAGTTTTAGTCGAATGGCTCCTTTAGACAGTATCATTGAGATCAAGTACATAAAATATATAGCTGGACGGTACTAATACCTTTTGAATATAGAAAAAAATACAATCACCAACATTGGTAGTTAATCTCGATTACGATTATAAGAAATGTTCGTTACTTGTCGCTAATTATATCTAAAATAATTCAAGTTTTTACATTAAACACAACAAAAAGAGATAATTTGCGTGACCTTGCTACACAGAAGTAGCAAGGTGAAAGTCTCTCCAAAAATTGATTTACTTTATGAATTATTTTTATGTAATATTATATGAAGCAAGTAGGTAATGTAAATGATAATAACCTTTATTTAAAAAAAACTTACAAAACATGTTTATATAATCTATTAGATAGATATATAACACTTTACTGAACACCGAATTACAATATAAATTAAAGATTTTTGCAAAAACCTCCCTTTACAAAACAGTAAATAATATATAAATATATTAACATAAATAAACTACCTAGATAAAAAAAATATAATAATAAAGACATATATATATATTTATTTGTGGCAAAAAAAATTCAATTGACAAAAGGTACAAATAGTTTTTTTTTTACTTTTTATAATAATAATTATGTATAAAATTACACAATATTGATATTAATTAAAAAAGAAGTTAATGTCAAAAATAATTTTTAGAACAGCATTAACCTATCTATTTTTAATTATCTAAGTATAAAGTAATTATTTAACTAAACTATTTGATAGGTACTGGTATTAAGATTGTGTTGCGTTTCCGCAAAAAAGGGCAAAAAGATCTCCCCTAGAAGTAACGTAAAGCTTTATAACAAATGGCCAAAAAGATGGTCAAAGATTTAAATGGTATTTTTTCAAGAACTTTATATTCTTCTCTTCTTCTTTGTCCTTGCCATTGTCCCATTTAGTTAGGGTCGGCCTTTCTCATCTTTCTTTGCCAAGACATTCTGTCCTGTATGGTCTTCTTGTCAACCCGAGCCCGTTTCAGGTCATTGGAAATGATTGTCCACCACGTGGCTGGTAGGCGGCCTCAGCCTTTTTTTGGTGTTAAGTAAAGCTAGGCATTTCTTAACAACGTGTTCATCGTTTCTGCGCATTATGTACCCATACCACTGTAAGCGCCTTTCGACCAATTTGTCTACAACGGGTACAACTTTAAAGATCACAAGGCACACTTTACATTATTATTAAAAAAACTACATCGATGTTATTTTAATGTTAAATTTGTATGTGGTGTTACGAACGAATGGAGGCCGTTGTTTCAAACTTAACATTCTTATAATACAAGCAATGTGCTGTACATTGCTTGTATTACAGGAATTGTTAAGTTCGTAACAACGGCCTCCAAAGTTGGACCAGAATTATTACTAACTTTACAGCATAAGCGTTCTTTTAAAAATAAATTTCACTATTACAGTAGCTTAAATTGAACCAAAAATTATTTACATGAAAAACATTTACTTATTTTACAACATATAAATAAATAGGTACCTCGGCCTCCATTTTTGTAGAGAGATATTAATACACAATTTGATCCGATATTGTTTTTTTTTAATTGTGAATCTTTTATAAATAAACTTTCTTAAATAAACCATTCTTGAATCCACCTGAACACACACAAAGCATTTCATCAAAAACGGTCCAGCCGTTTAGTAAGACTTATGTAACACAATCACGTACAGATCAAAGAATTATAATTACACGAGTAGGTATATAAAGTATCAAGTATGTTATAACGTATAAGTGTTAAGTAATAGTTTATGGGATTTTGGTAGTCGACCGAGACCATCATTTTATTAAAGTTTCTTCATATATAAATAAAAACATACATTTATGTCGGGGTGAGGTTAGGATAATCTTTGATGGAACGGTCCCGCATAATACCTTCACCGTCATCAGATGGATTTCGGAAATGAAACTGTAGGCGTAGACCACACTCAAACGCTGTGTTAGATCGATCTATTCCCGCCCGATCTGTAGCAACTCACACAACACTAGACGTCTCTTCAACCAGCGCCATCTATTCTAAATCGTCGAAGTTAAGCTCCCTTCTCGACCAATGTTTTCCTCGGTAGTCCGGTATCGGGGTCGCTGGGAAAATATGTTTACGTCCCCGGTACCCGTAACGTCTACATGCAACGCGGGTTTTAGCACAGATTATAAGGTAAAGTATCAAAGCCCCCGGTAGCTGCTGGCACGCAACGGGGCAGATGGCACAGATGAAGTTCCATCGTCCCCGGTACTCGCATTTAATAGGAGAGAAATGGTTTGAGGTTATTTGACCCATAATATTATAAGTACGTCGTGAAATAAATAATTAAATTGCAACCTGCAGTAGGTCCCATACTGGTATTGCGTTACAAGAGAGGGTATCCCAAAGTTTTTCAAGCATACCCATTCCGAACGGAGTTTTCTCAACATAATATCGTTTAGGAAGTTTCGACAGGAAATATCTTGTAATAATGGCTTATTTAATCCACTTGGTATGAAACCGAGGGATTGAAATCGCGCTGATTTATAAGGATCTATAGAACACCGCTGCGTTGTTTATGTTTTGGAGTTTTTGGAATTATGGACTCATTAAAAAAAAAAAAAAAAAAACGCATTCACACTCACAGCCCCACACTAAGTTCAAAGACTTGTATCGTGGGTGCCGGAAACACTCACATCACACACACATTACACCCAGAACCAGAAGCACAAATATCCCTTGGTAAGGAATTTGTGCTCCTGCCGGGAATCGAACCCGGAACCCACGGCGCAGAGGGCGGACACCTGCCCACTGCGCCAACTGGGTCGTCAATACATTATTGTTATTATTAATCTAGCAAAGTCGAGCTTGTTTCAAACATACATACATATATAAACACACTAGCTATAGCTTTTTTAATAGCTCAATAATTAAATGAATGAATGATTAATATATAATAATAGAATCGGTATTTTTTGAAACGTACAATGTAATTATGTGTAATATATATTATTTTTGATGATAGTATTTGTAATTGTGTTTGTTTTTGATAATGTATAATAATTAGTTAGATATATATAATGTTGACTTGCACTATTGCATTAGGATAATCCTGTAATGATAGTTGTAATTGGAATTTAATAAATAAATAAATAAAAATAAATAAATAAATAATAATTTGTTTGATTTTATTAAGTATATTTAAATTCATAAACTTTGTTTAGTTAAGGACAGGGGTGAGTGAATTGCCTGTAATGCTCACCCTGAAAGTTTTAATAAATAAATAAATAAATAAAAATTTGAGTTTTTGAGTTTTCAAGTCGCGAATGAATCTATCTTCTAGGTAAGCGTATTTCATCGTCGACCGCTTACCATCGACGAACAATTGACCCCTATATCACCATATAGGGGTCAATAGTTAGTCTATACTTAATTTAAAATAAAAAAACATTCTATTTACATAAGTTATTTATTCTAATAGGAACACATTGAACGTTTAGTTCGCGGAGAACTTTTAAATCATTTTTTTAAGAACATATTTTCTACTGACTTCACAAAAAAGGAGGAGGTAATTAATTCGACTGTATTTTTTTTATGTAAGTTATCTCATAACTTCTTTCAACATGAACCGATTGTGATTTTTTTTTGTTTGAAAGCTGTTGCTTTCCCATTGGTCCCATTTAAATTTGGTCAAGATCTGATCACAAGTTTTGAGTTATCGTCAATAATGCGTGTTTAATACATTAAATCTGATCAAGGTTCCAAAGATAAAGTGGTGAAGTTGGTATTTTTAAGCTTTGCTTGCGTTTGATTATGTAGAATAAGAACGTATTCGTTATTTATTCATTTGTTTTTCTTATACATATTACTTTCTTTCTTTATTGCAAATGTATACAGTTACATTAGCAGTAGGTACATGAGAAAGGGAGTTGCAAAATAAACAGGTAAAATATATCTTATCTTATCTTACTAATATTATGAATCCGAAAGTTTGTGTGAATGTTTGTTACCATGTATCTCCGTAACAAATGAACTGATTTTGATGAAATTTTAAATATATATAGTTCAGGTTCCGGAACAGCACACAGGCTTATCCAATTTTTAAAAATCAACTCTTAAGTGTGCTAAAAATAGGGTTAAAGAGGTTTGTATGGAAATTTTTACTCGCTTCGATTCACTCAAAAATCGGTACAAATAAACATTTAAGTAAATAATAAAACACCTTTTTTTTTTAAACTACCCCTAGGATTTGTGCAATAGAGTTCAAAACTTTTTATTAAAATTTTTATTTCTTGGTTCGATTCCTTCAAAGCTCAGTTTAAAACAGTAAAGTAAATGATGAAACACGTATATTTTATTTTTACAAAAATACCCGTAGGGTGTGTGCAAGGTAGTTCTAAAGTTTGTATGGAAAATCTTATTTCTTGCTTTTACGGTCTACAATATTTAGATTATAGACGAGACTGCGAATTCAAACCATTAATCTATCAGTCCAAAATTAAAAACCCTGAAATAGTTCAACCACAACTTTTAAATCACGCGGGCGAAGCCGCGGCGCAGAGCTAGTTATTAATAATTACAAAATTTTAAATAATTTATGGATGTATAATCGGCTTATAGGCCTATACTCATACCAACATCACACCTAGTATGTTCCACTTTCATTATATTACAACTTTCCTTCAGACCCTCTTATTTAAATTTATCAACATAATAAGATTATGTGGTTTCACGCCAAGCTCCTTTATTATATACAGCGTGTTCTTAAAATACCCGCAAAGTAATTTCATTGTGATCCACTGTAGGTATCCCGGGGAGCTTTATGTATTTTCGTCTTTATGTACCATCACAGGTGGATATGCGGAAAGTTAGAAAATTATATTTATATTAAAAAAATGTTGGAATGCGTCATGTTTTTATGTTATAAATAGGTTTTGAATAACAGGGTTTCACTGGTACATAAAAATATGTTTTCAGTACGTAGTAGTGCATCAGAGAACCTAAGATAACAGTTATGTTTTCTTTTCTTGATTAAAGGATTTTAAATCGAAATGAACTAATTTACTCTATACTTACACTCAAACCTAATAATTATAAAAATTAAACGCAAGCAAAGCTAAAAAAAACCGACTTCACCGCTTTATCTTCGGAACTTTGATCAGATTATAGGTATGTACTTAATACGCATTATTGACGATATTTCAAGAACTTCTTCAGACTTGGTCAGATCTTGATCAAATTTGAATGGGACCAATAATAATAGGAAAGCAACATCTTAAAACAAAAAAAAATTCAAAATCGGTTCACGTGGAACAAAGTTATAAGGTAAAACACATTAAAAAAAATACAGTCGACTTGAGTACCTTCTCCTTTATTGTGAAGTCGGTAAAAAAATATAAATTCGAGGCGGAAGCCCAGCTGAAGAACTTCTTCGTGGAAAGGCTTCATTTCTGGTCAAATTAATCACGACTTGTGTATAATGTATCCACAGCAACGTTTAACAAGTCTTTCCAGGAAACGGAATTCATTTGAAATTAGAACTTCCACTAAAACTTATAAGGAAAACCGACGTAACCATTGGGAAATAATTTACCTAAATAATTAACCATGTCCGGATTGTTATGTCGGGTGCTTACTTACCATGTTACAAATTTCAATGTACTGACTAATATACCAAAACATTCTTGATACACTTTATCAAGGTAAACATAAACATATCTTGTAATCACAGTATAACATGATCATTATCCAACGTGTAAACCAAGCTTTACAACTTGAGAGCAACTTGGTTAAAGTAATAATTACGCAAAGTGTAAGAGAAGTTGATAGTTTAAACAGTATAGTTAATAGTTCAAGATGTTGCTTTTTTAGTCAGAATATGATAATGAAACCATGAAGTCAGTATTTCTTGAATTCAACATTTAGTAGGTAATACGTGAATACTAGATATTTCAGAAGCGTAGAAATGAAAATAATTGTTTAAGCGTTTGCAAACCAATATTGTATGTATAAATACAAAAACAATATTCTTTTATAGGAGAAAACCGCCTTATTTTATTAAATAATCTTCAAACCAATCGCTCATTTTTTCCTTTAAATAAATTAAAGTTGTTTGGACTTGTTTTTGAAATAAAAATATAATTATGTTTACTAAATTTGAGTATTCAGCAGAGTTACTACCAGGCAGGTGTTTTTGCATTTTGCTTTAATGATGACTTGTACCTAATTATTAGACTTTCTAATCAAAGTCACTTATTTTAATAGCAATATTTTTATCGGGTTTAATATCTGAATCAATATTTATATTTGAGAAAATATCATATTATAAATGAATTTGAGTTACCTACTTAACATTAAGCCAAATACAAGAGAACAGCATTAGAGAGGCTAGCGTTTGATAACTCACAATTGGCAGCTGCCGTACACCATTTGGTTCTTAACTTTTTTTTCTTATGTTGAATAGGCAAGCATTTGACCACTATCTCACCTGATGGAAAGTGATGATGCGGCCGAAGGTGTGACATGCTTGCCTAGAAGATACCTATTCACTCGAGACTTGAAGACTTGGGAGCGAGTATTCTTGCTAAGCGATTGTTAAAAGAACCTTACATATTTTAGTAAGGTTTTGGCTTTATCGGAAACTCAATTGTAGGATCCGTGGTAGGGTTCGCACTTACAATCGGTACTATTACTATTTGCTATCATTTATAACTTTTAATTTAATATGGTTAGTAATCTATAATTTACTCCCGTATTATAATTGCCACCAGAGAATCACATCCGAATAAGTAGGAGAACTATTATCGCACACTGTACCATAACATAAATTTTAATACTTTTTTCATTTGTTACAGAACCCCAATGCGTCGGAAGCCTCACCATCAGGAATGCAACCACACGGGGCGATGACCAGCATCATAGCAAAATGGCTCATAAACATTGGACGTCATGGGTGAAAATCGCATTCATACCTCTAGCACTGCTCGCCACAACCGTCGCAGACTTTACCGAATGCCAGCGACCCTGCGACTGCAGATGGCAATCAGGAAACAAAGCAGCAATCTGCACAAACACCAGTCTGAAAGTTGTGCCAGGAAACCTCAGCAACGATATACAAATACTAGACCTATCTAACAATAATCTCCAACAGCTCCATCCAGAAACTTTCAAAAAGGCCGGCCTCAGTAACCTAAAAAAACTCTTCCTCAAAGAGTGTAATATAGAAATCATACACAAAACCTCATTCGTCTCTCTGGCTATCATGATCGAACTAGATTTATCCAAGAATCGGATCAGACATCTCCACGCGGACACGTTTAGAGGAACGGAGAAGTTAAGATTAATAAACTTGAGCAACAACTTGATCGAGAAATTGGAAGACGGACTGTTCCGCAACTTGAAATTTCTGCAGAAAGTAGAGGCGAGCAATAACCGGATCATCCGCATCGGGACTAAAGCGTTCGCCAATTTGCCACAACTGAAGATCCTGAGGTTTGACGGTAATAGCCTGAGTCACATGAAACCGGAAACTTTGATGGGTTTAAGGAACTTATCCGGGCTGGATTTGCACAATAACCCGTGGCGGTGCGACTGCAATCTCCAGACGTTCAGAGATTGGGTGATTAGTCATAACTTGTACACGCCGCCGACGTCGTGTGCAGAACCACCTAACGTGCAGGACAAACTTTGGAACGAATTAGACTCGTCGAACTTCGCGTGCCGGCCTACGATTCTAGACCCGTCGCCGGGTTCGACGGTCAAAAGTTACGACGAAAACGTGACGCTGACTTGCAAAGTCGTCGGGAATCCTACTCCGGACGTCTCGTGGCGTTTTAACGGAAAAATGATCGAAATGAAATCGTTTGGGGAATTGAGATACACTGTGAATGAGAACACGATGGATTTGATTAGATGGGTCAATCTCACAGTGATAAACGCTCGATATAGCGATAAAGGAAACTATACTTGCGTCGCTGAGAATCCCGGCGGCCGCGATGAAAAGACTTTAGCTCTAATTCTATCTAAATATAGTTCTGGGACTATAGCTGGGATGGACACAGACTCCTTTGCTATACTAGTTGGGTGTCTCACTGCTATAGTTATAATTTTTGGGGCTGCGTTGGTCGTGTGTTATTTCACGGCGCAGAATAATGAAATCAAAAGACTGATTAAAAATGATACTTCTTCCAATGGCGAGGTTCTGATTGAGGGTTCCGTTGCCTCGGAGATGGAGAAGGGTGTGAAGATAGAGGTCAATCCTGTGACGAAACCTCCGCGTAAATATGAGCCGCAGCCGTCTAGTGAAGCCACTGAGATGTCCGAGCTGAACAAAACTTTGTTGGAAAATGAACCCACCGGTAAGTATCCATAACAACTTCGACAGCATGTTTATTGAAAATTTTTATAACATGATATAGATATATTATTCGTCTACCTATTAGTCATCTAACAATGCTTAAAAAAACTAATGAAAAAATGCACAACCGTGTTTCTTGCCAGGTTCTTTTTGAGATGGCTGTAATTTTTATTAAAGTAACTAGTAGATATGTTTAGTAAAGTAATATTAGAGTTATTAACTTTAATGTAACTTTAATGTCTACTCTTTGGGGCCTATGTGAATAAACGATTTTGATTTTGATTGTAATGTTCTCATCACATAAATAGTGATTGACATTCGTTTATCTATTTTATAGATTTTCCTTGTTTCTTTAATTTAATCCATAGATGGGTCGTTATTCTCGTTACAATTTTCTATTCCATTTAACCTCGGATGTTTCCTTACGAGCAGGTTTTTACAATACCTAACCAAAAATCTTACAAATCAGTTCTCAGTAAACCAAAAATGTATTGATTGGAGTTTTTTCATTGATACAATTTTTTTTAGCATTATGATTATTAAAATAATAAAATACAACTATACATACTTATATAATACAGCCCGGTCAACAAAAATTACTACGTTAAGGATACACCAAGGATGCTAAGCAAACATTTAGAAAGTAAGTGCTTAATGATCGTTATTTTTAGTGAGACATGTATGTATGTGCGAGTGTGAGTATGTCTGTGTGATTGAGAATCAAAAGCAATAAAATCCAAATGTATAATTTACTTTGGTGGTTTTTTTTGTAAATTAATAATCATAACCAGGGATGCAAGCTCATAGTTAGTCCTAATATTGACGATTGTTACAAATTCTTGACAATAGTTTACTAATAACAAGTGGCTAAATCAACATTTTGAAATCCTGCCCGACGCTATCAATTTTCACCAAACACACTCTCGATCAAGTAACCTTTAAAATCAAATCTAAAACGGCACAGCATTTGGGAGCTTTGATACCACAGATGATTTTTGACGATGGTTAAAAACAAGTCACAGTCAAAGTGAACACTAATTTAATGAAAAATTAAATAAAAATTTAATCAACCTTTTTTTTTTAATTCTAGATAGGCAAACGTTTGACCGCCATCTCACCTGATGGTAAGTGACGATGCGGTCGACGATGGAGTACGTTTGCCTAGAAGATGCCTATTCACTCGTGACTTAAAGACTCGCATATTGTATTTATCAGGAAACACAGACTCAGGCATGGAATTCCACTCCTTTGCAGTCCGCATAATGAATGTGGAGGCAAAACGCTTCGTCCGCATTTGTGGAATATCTACCATATAGCGGTGACGCTTAAGAGACTGTCTCGATGTCCGATAATAGAATGGGATAATAGAATGCGGGCTGTTGCTCGGAATCGGTTGTGCACTCAGCGCACCAGCATTGTGTACGGGGAGAAAACTGCTAGCTACTTAGTACCTGGGTTTATTAATAAATTACCTACTGATTTACTCCACAAAATTACGCCAAAAAACATTAAAGCAAAATTAGAACATTTTTTTTTATCTAATCTAGACATACCCATGATTAGTAAATGCACTTACCTAGTTTTCACTTCGATGTAGACTGAGAATTATAGCATCATCCCTATAAACCTAAGTGGTTTCTAAATGCTATTACCGTTTGTGTGTACATGCTTATAAAATATTTTAACTTGGAATAAAAGAAAAAAAAAGGTACCTACCTAAAAATTTTAACAAAATACCGAAGTTTGCAGCCGATAATGACTGGTGTGCATTTTTTCGGTCGAGTACTGTACAACTCTTCTGCGACACGAGGTAAAAAAGCCAATCTCCGTCGTGTTCTCGATGGCAAGTCCCCTAAGACTTTGATTTTCCTTAGGAAAAGGTTTTTTGGGTTATTTGGTCCTCTTCATAATTTTGACAGTAATTGAGGACATAAAATTGTTTACCGTTTTTTTCGTCGACGAATCGACGTGGGAATATTATGAAGCATTTGAGATTAACTGTTTTTAAGGTTAATGTGCCATTTCAAACAAAACATTTTTAAAGCATTTGTCGAAAAACGATAACAGGTGGTTTTCTCTTTTTCTTTCTCCCTTCTCTCTCTCGCTTCCTAGATCCTCTAGAGAAGGGCACACTGAGAAACATTTTGATGAAGTATTTTTCTCTTATACCAGAGAAAAATACTTTGTCACATTCATAAAAAAACTAGTGTTATTTAAAAAAAGAAATAACAAGCAGGTCGCATGATTAGTCCAGTAAACTACGAATTTTCAAGTAAAAAATTAATAACAGGCCATTTTTCTGGAATTACAATAACCACGTTATTTCAAGAGACTACCGATATCACGCGGTTATTATTTTTGTTCTAAATTTGAACAGATTGATAGTTTTTTCTAGCTTTCTCTGTAAAATTTTACTGGATTAATTTACTAACATAAATATTATAAACATGACAAACTATAATTATGTTAAAAAAAATGGCTGGTTGTATATTCATTATGGAAGTTTGCCATACAACGTTTTACTAATTTAAGTGGATTACATATTAATCTTGACTTCCTTTATGGTATTTAAATTAAGAAAACATAAGTTTTATAAATTACTAAAATAAACTAAATCAAAATTTGTTTGAGAGCTACGATGCCACAGTTCCACACGTTAACATAAACGCTCACACACTCACAGCCCCACACTAAGTTATTGTCGATGCCGGAAACGGAACCAAAAACACAAATTTTCCTTGGGGAGAAGAATTGTGTTCCCGCCGGGAATCGAACCCAATACCCCGCTTAGAAGGCAAACGCTCACCCAACTAAGCCAATGTTTCGGGGGTTAAAAATAAAGCAGAATTGAATTTTTTAAATTTTCGCGAACTTCGAAGATGTTTTATATGAGAAAACCGGGTTTGTTCGCGCTTTTATTTTCGAAATAGCATTATTTTGACTAGCCTCGACGTTTTGGCAATGTTGCATCGGCCGTGGTCACGAGAGATTTGCACCGGCCGTGGTCACGAGAGATTGAAACGTCGAGTTTGCACCGGCAAGGTTGCTCCGGCAAGGTTGCACCGGCCGTGGTCACGAGAGATTGAAACGTCGAGGTTTTTCTTTTTTTAACTGATAGGCAAACTTTTGACCACTATCTCACCTGATGTCAAGTGACGATGCGGTCGACGATGGAGCACGCTTGCCTAGAAAATACCTATTCACTCTCAATTTGAAGACTCCAAGATTGTACTTATCTGGGAACACAGACTCTGGCAAGGAGTTCCACTCCTTTGCAGTGCGCATTATGAAAGTGGAAGCAAAACGCTTCGTGCGCATTTGAGGAATATCCACCATGTATCGGTGACGCAATGCAGTCTGTCTGGTGGTTAGTCAAAATAATGCTATAATATATAAAAGCGCGAAAAGACCCAGTTTTCGCATATAAACATGATTAAAGCAGAATGGTTCTGAAAACACTATCCAGAATCGAAACTAACAAAAGGCTTAACTAAAAATACGCTGATAGTTCAACCAGGTAAAATTGGAATCGTCCAAAGAGCCACCGAGCAACATTTTACTTGGCAATCGATTCAAACATATAATTTGATGAGACGAGCTTTGTGCCAAAGTTTGAGCACTCCAATTGTACTTGGACACATTTTCACGTTCCAAAAATGTTATTTGAATGTCAAAAGACACTCTAGACAGTACCTTTTGCACGTTTCAGTGTTTGAGTTGTCTGTTATGCTTTGGGAATATTAAACTAGTCACTGTCTGCGTTTACAGGGTTATATTTTGTGAATAAAGAAAGCCTTTGCATCATCACAACGTTAACGTTTTCTATCTATTTAGGTACAATATTACCAGCGGTCCCGGCTTAGATAGATAGATACTCGTAGATAAATTATTTATTTGCACACCAAAAAATAACACTTACAAAGAAATCTTAAATATAACTTAGCACAAAGGGCGTCTTATCGCTCAAAGCGATTTCTTCCAGACAACAAAACTTCGCTCGTGCACTTTCCCGTGAAATAAAACCATTATCCTACTAATGTTATATAATGCGAAAGTTTGTGTGTGTGTCTGAATGTTTTGAAATTATAATGTAGATAGTTTTGGTTTCGGAATAACAGATAATAACACATACTTTTTAACTCAATTAACGCTGGCAAAGCCGCGGGTGTTAAAACCATTCTTGAATCCACTTGAACACACACAAACAATTTCATCAAAATTGGTACATACATACGTACATCATACCTATACATATAGATATTTTATAGTATTATTAAAACACGGTTTCCACTCACTTCATTTGATCAAATATGAAAAGAATATTTAAACTATAAACATTAAACGCTTAAAGCCATCACACTCACAGCCCTACAAACTAAAATACTTGTATCGTGGGTGGTACATCACACACACAATCAAACCCAGAATCAGAAAAACAAATTTCCCTAGGGAATAAAACATATGTTCCTACTGAGAATCGAACCCGATGCTTAGCATAAACATGCAAGCAATATTAGTTTAGTTATATCTATGGTACATTAATGCATAATAGTAATATCACTAATAGGCTAGCGTTCGACCATTATCCCTGTTAGTATGTCATGATGCAAACACGACACGGTTCAAAAATTTTTCTAATAATTGTGACAAGTAGAAAATTCCGTCGCTAAGCTCTTAGTGGGGATCCGGTAGCTATATTTGAGTACCTATATTTAATTATAGGTCTACCTTTTACCACCCTCGATCAAATTATAAATAACCAATAGGTGAGACAATGGTCAAATGCTTTCAAATATACATTTTGTAAAAAGAATTACGACCTCAGATATTATAGGTATTCAAACTGATCCTATTACAACTCCGAAAATATTCTAACTTAACAAGAAACTTAAAAGAGAACATTACATAATTGAATATAAAAGTTACATTTAGAATTTACTAACAAAATAAAGCTCCCTTTTAACAGAACAAGGTTCTCTTTGATTGGATTTTTGTTTTTGCCACAGATTTATTCAAGTAAAAGACTGGCTACACACTTAGAGCGGTTTGTAAACCTTTGATAGGTTAATCTAGAAATAATAGTTGAGTAGAGTACTTCGTAAAACCTTTTAGATACTTTTGGATTTTGGAAGGATCAAAACGAAGTGTTTTGATTCTTGACAAATTCTCAACCTTTTGATTGAGAATACTTTGGTATTATTTGAAGGTATAAATAGTAAATCTTTTTATGCCATTTAAGCAAGGACTTCGGTTGGTTTAAAGCAAATATAGGCCAATGCGAGCACCTTTTTTAACCAGAGCCAATTATCCCCCTTACACGTTTGCACATAAAGGTGTATATTGCATAACTTATATTATGGCAGTTACGCAGGGTCACGACTGGCAATCTTTGACTAGTTAATGCTTTTATTAAAATTTCTATTCATTTTGCCTCGAAAAAGAGAAAAATTTTAATGTTAAAAATTTTTTTTTTGTTTCTTTTTTTTTTTTTTTTTTTTTAAATAAACAAACTACGGGCCAATTGCCTATATTTCCTAAAACTAAACTTAAACTATATACAGCCAAGAACTAAGTTACCTACAAGACATCGAGCTTATAGGTAACTCAAGTGCTCAAGCCCACTACCAGTGGGTAGCGTTCCCATCATGCTGGCGGCATTGCCTCTCTGAATTGCAATGCTAATACGTTGAGCCAAATAAGTGCCAGCATTTTGATCACGCGTCGCTTCAACCAGGCGCTCTGATAGAATGTTAAAATTATTTCAATGTTATATTTGGCTTAAAACACGAAAATTTCGACTTACTTTGTAGTCGACTAGTTTGGTGTAGACTGGTGTAGTAAGTCGAAATTTTTGTGTTTAAGGCGAATATAACATTGAAACATAAAGAGAAAAATGTTGGAAATTTCATTTATCTAGTAAATATACGTATATGAAATAACAAAGTGTTCTAATATAAAATGACGGAACAAAATGGTTACAAAAAAATATATGATATATGATTTGTTTTTTTTTCCTATATTGAATATTCTTAGAAGTCATTTGTCATATTAATTAAACAGATTTCGACGACTTTTTTAAAATTATTTTTTTATGAATCCCGAGTAAAACGGTCACAAAGTCCAGCGTTTTAGGAAATATTGTGGTCTCACCCCTTACTAGATTTGCAATATTTGGCCCTGATTAAGTTCAGATTGCACAATGCATCTATTTTCAGCAAAAGAGTGTTAGGTGGTAAACCCTAAATAATTATTGCATTTTTGTTCACAGCCTCCACCGAAGATAGCAATCGACATCCGGAAGCGGAGCTTTCAAAGATCTCCCAAGAAACTCTTCTCATGGACCGTCTCACGCAAGACCACCAAGCTTATCCTCCCGATTTGCTCTCATTCCCACTAAGAGGACCCCAAGTTTCTCCTGGGACCTCCCATATCCAAACTGAAAGTCCTGTAAAATCTCCAGGATATGGCGTTACAGCGATAAACCCGGCTATGTACAGAACCCAGGCTCCTTATCAAGGATCAGTGCCACTAATAAGCCAAAAAGGCTACGTCACGCTTCCTAGAAGACCGCGAATGTACGATGGTGTAAAACCACAAGTATTTTCAACACTAAACGGCGTTATACCCTACTACGATACGTTTAATATGAAACTATTTGGGCATGGTGGGAATTACTACAGCTTGAACAAGAGCGAGATGGACTTGGGTCCAGTTGGAAAGATGACGTCCACTTACAATGATTCTGAGGAACTGGAGCCAGCTCCATCACCTGCACCGGGGACTCCCCACGCGACTATACCAAGGAACAGTCTCAGTTCACCAAATATTCATAACCAGTTGTTGGCTCTCCAAGCGATATCTAATTCTTCATTGAGATCATCGGAGCAAAGGAGTCTGAAAGTAATGGTGGCAGAGAATGAAGGTCTTCTGAGAAATCCAAGAGATCTACGCATAAACTATAGTGTCAACGTGAGTGGTACTTTAAGTAGGCGGACACCCAAACCTCCCCCAAAACCTAAAAAGCGCAATTCCTGTGAAGTAAAGGAACAATTTTTAATGACCAGTGAAAACGCGACCCAAGTATGAAATAATGAATATAGCGATTTATGGATAATATTGGCCGTGTTCCAAATGCTATGAAGTTGGAACGAATTTAGTTTTCCGCTGAATTTACAATACGGAATTTTGTTACCTTTTTATGCACTACGATACGAATTTAATTTTACTTGGTAGACGTAAACTATTGGCAACAATTTTATTACTGTTCACGAAACTGTACTATGTCAGAGATATTGCAAACTGTGTTGGTTGTCAAATATACAACAAATGTGTGGTAGAGATGTAGTAGAGGTTTTAGTTTGGAAGGTATTGTACTTAAAGTATTTAACGTTGTCAAGCGTTGTCTTGCGAAACTTCTATAGTGCATACTCCGTAAAATACCGACATCATTGAAAGTTTCGTTACGAATTAATCAGAATCGGCTGATAGTATTTTGATCTAGTCTTTTTCAGTTTAAAAGTCTTTTTCATCAAATGTTTTATTTACATCTCAACAAAGATATCCAATCCCAAGTCAACAGGTAGATTCGCATAACAACAATATGTCCTTCCTTCTATAAAATTCTGCAAATTGTGTAGCCCATTGCCTTACCCATCATTGAAATTGTAGCATTTTTGGAATAATATATTAAAAACTTTAAGTGTTATATCTACTGGGACTTGATATACGAAGCGGCCAGGGCGCGCGGCTGAGCAGTGGGCGCGCAGCGGACTCGCGCCTGCGACGCTTTGGCGATAGGCTTTTGTGTAACAAAATATACAAAGCGGACAGGGCGCGCGTATTTATACAGTGGCAACAGCTGCTGAGGCGCGCGTACAGGGCGCGTGACGGGCGGGCGCCTGTGGCGCTTTGTATATCAAGTTTTTAATAAAACTTTAATTATTATTTATGTACCTAGTATTTCGAGGTTTGTTTGAGTAGACATCGTTTGAATTTAATCGATTCAGTTTCTAAGTGATATTGTTGAAATATTTGTCAAAATGTATCATAAATAAAACGTACATCATATTATATTGATAAATTTAGAAAGGAAAATTTATCGATTGAGGCGGGGTTTGAACCCACGGCCATAGGTTGTCATGCCCTATTACTCTAACCGCTAAGCTACTCAAGCCCCGCCTGAAGCGACGAAATTATTCTTCCTTATTATTAACGTCTTACGGGGACGTATGACGTCATCTACCGAAACAGTTTTTTTAGAAACTACTACGGCCAACGAGTCTAATATTGCAGTTACAGTACATCATATATAAATAGTGATATGATAATATAAACAGATTTATCTCGAAAAAACTCAAGTAGGGCGACGCGTCGGTAATTGTTGTCTGCCTCATGATAATTTTTTTGTAAGTTGTCTGGTTGTCACGGCTATGTTGTCAACTCATGCCGAGTCTTTTAATAGAATTTTCATTTTAGAACAATAGCAATTGTAATTTTTTAAGTTGTTTGTAACATAATAGATAATGTTTCCATATGAAAACCCACTTTATCATTGTTTCTGTTCGACAGCACATTGAAATTCATTTGTATGCCAACTGAATTGAAATTAGATAATGGTTATATATTAATATGAATATTCAGATTTAATAGTATTGAATATTGGTGCTTATGAGAATATTGGATTAAAGCATTGGTTCATAATGAGTCTAAATGTTTTGTTGTATGGTATGTGTTGATAATGCAGGATATTGTTTGCAGTTAAATTTCATAAGATAAAAATATTTAGGTACTTATGTCACATCACATTACATGAGTGTGCCAAGGAATTACATGACCTAGTTCCCCTAGCCAAGTTCAATCATCTGACAAGCAGACAAACTGCTAAGCGACACCGCTATATGGTAGACATTACACAAATGCGAACTTCCACATTCATTGTGAGAACCGTAAAGGTCACAACACTGTGACTTTTATGAAAATTTTGATAGGCTTGCGTTTGACCACTATCTCACTCTTGATAACTCTTAAAAAGAATTGCGTCTAAGTTTTGCCATTTCGTAAAATTTTACAAAAATGATACACGTCTTGAAACAGGTAAAAATGTCGGCTTACTTTGCTGTCGAACTTAGTGTGAGGCTGTGAGTTTGAAAGCGTTTATGTTATTTATTTATAAATATTAAGACCTGTTATAATGTTTATGTATGTTTTTATTATTTATATATTTTTTCAGTGTCCTCTTTGGAGAAACTAGATATTTCTTGCATTATCAATACATTCGTTTTTATGTACTTTGAAATAATAATATTATGCTTTAACTTCTAGATTACGAAATTATTGTGTAAATAATAAAATACAATATTTGTTATAGTTGACTTGTATAAAAATATATTTCAAGTTTCCATGATATACCTAATAACGTTTATAATATAGTTGATTATTATTAAATATAGATTATTGTCGCTTTATTTGCTAGGTGAAATTTTTAATAACTTATATTAATGTAAAATTTGTAAATACATAGAGCTAAAATTAACTATAATTTATAATGAAATGTATATTATGGCCTACCGTTCGCTGAGACATAGTTTCATGTTTGAATATATTAAACTATTTAATTATTAATTTCTGAAATTGTTTTTGCCTACAAAATAAGTATTTAACACTTTTTTTTCGCCTTACAATAATAGGTATTATTAGTTTTATATTCGACTGCACCGTATGTATGTATCTATGAATATTCGTTAGTTCCTTCGTAGCGTCCAAACTGTTCATGAACAAACTTGGATGTTTGGACAAACTAATAAAACAATTACAATAGTTCGTTAAGCAATGTTACATAACTTAACCGACTATAATTGAATCGCGAGTGAAAAAATTACGTTGTCTATTATTATTCCAAAACTATTAATTTCGAATGTAAATATGTAATAATGATAGGTTATTATCTATTAATAGTTGGTGAACGTACACGAGTGTAGAAAGATCATACAGTTGAAAAACGTAATTATCATTTTCGCTCCAAAACTCCAACAGAAGTTCTAGTAATGTTTTTATCACTTCACTAGGGCATGACTTGATTGACTATGACTGGGACATGACGCTCTTTCATGACTTTGCCTGACTGGTGCCTAGAGTCAATCATAAAACCAGTCCTAACTGGTTTTGTAAATTACTTGCTTGAAATATATTTATTACTTGACTGCCTAAGAAAACTGAAATGAATTATATTTTTTTAATTAAATAATGTTTATGAGATATTGAATATGAAATTATGTCTCACTCTAAATAGAGTATAAAAGAAGAGTGGATATGACAATGGAGAGATTTGAAAGGACCAATTGTGTGGAATGTGAACGAATGCATAATTAAAACTAACAGATACAAATAAATACAATTTGAAATAATTTCGTTGTTTCATTACATATTCTAGGAAACTTTTTTAAGCTTGATAGCATTTTACCACTATCTCACCTGATGGAAAGTGAAGATGCGACCGAAGATGTAACACGCTTGCCTATAGCTTATTTCAACTAATAGCAGGCAAGGATTTGCCAGGACGAATGGTGCTTGACAACTGATTTTCAACTCAGACGTGTTAAACTACCACTATACCTATTTCTTGTGGAGTGGTAGCTAGCTAGGCTTTTGAAGTGAAGTTTATGTTCTCGAGGGTGGTAAACACAATAATACCTACAGAAACATAATGGATACATGTAGAGTTGTCGACAGAGTTTTATAAAGGGTGGCAAACTGCAACTGTATTTTTGTACAGGGTAGTTAGACGAGCTTGAGAAATTCCCATGGGAAAAATAATTTGGGATTTAAACTCTACCCCGCTACGGTCACAATGAAGTTACCTATTTATTATTTGTCGGAATTAATTGCCGACAAATAATAAGCAGGTACTACTCATTGAGAGAACATGTAGGTTCTTATGGAATTATGTGCCGCCGACTTTCTTGCCAGGTTCTTCTCGAGATGGCTGTAATTTTGCGAATCTGGCAGTAGAGTAATTAAATTTCATGAGTGCCATGTATTGTGAATAAACGATTTTGATTTGATTTGATTTGACACTTTAATTTTTTTTTATTTACTCTCCATAGGTCAGCATTTGATTAATATCTATATAATATGGAAAGCGATGGAGCATGTTTACCTAGAAGATACCGGTTCACCCGAGATTTAAAGACTCCTAGATTGTACAAATCGGGAAACACAGACTCGGGCTAAAAGTTTAATTCCTCAGCGGTACGTATAATAAATGTATAAGCAAAACGCACAATTGATATATCAAGTATAAACCGATGATAAACGTAAGCTAATCTTCTTCTAAATATATATAACTCAAAGGTGACTGACTGACTGACTGACATAGTGATCTATCAACGCACAGCCCAAACCACTGGACGGATCGGGCTGAAAGTTGGCATACAGGTAGATGTTATGACGTAAGCATCCGCTAAGAAAAGATTTTGATTAATTCTACCCCCAAGGGGATAAATAGTGGATCTATACCTAATTAATAATAATGCTTCTTAACGCGAGCGAAGCCGCTGGCAAAAGCTATTATAATATATTTCCATAATTTAAAACCTTACATTCGATAACAGATGCAGCTGTTCATAAAAATAAACCAAACAAGCAATCCGCTAAAACACTATATAACAAAACAAAAAACTTCCTTAAACATGCTACGTGTCATCCCCTGTCTTACTAATTACCCTCTGACAAAGGTGCCGACTTTTTATAACACGAGCATTGTGATATTGTCAGGGGACGCCTTAAATTCTCTGACTTTTAACTTTTTATGAGCAATTTTCCATGTGACTTTTAGTTTTCTACCGACTTCACAAAAAAAGAGAAGGAACAAAAAAATAATTCAGAATCGGTTCACGTGGAACGATGTTACGAGGTACGCCGTTTTTTTAAATGTGTGTTATAATATCTTATTACATGTTCTTATTATGTTATATTATCTCATAACTTCGTTCCACGTGAACCGATTCTGATTTTTTTTTGTTTGAAAGATGTTGCTTTCCAATAATCTACCTACGGGCCAATTGCCTGTATTTCCTTAAACTAAACTAAAACTATATACAGAAAAGAACCAAGTTACCTACAAGACGATCGAGCCTATAGGTAACTCAAGTGCTCAAGCCCACTACCAATGGGTAGCGTTCCCATCATGCTGGCGGCATTTCCTCTCTGAATTGCAATGCTAATACAATTGATCCCATTTAAATTTGATCAAGATATAATAAGTAGTTCTTGAAATAACTTCAATAATGCGTGTTTAGTACATCTAATCTGATCAAAGTTCTGAAGATAAAGCGGGGAAGTCGGTTGCGGTGAATTCGGTGCGTTTAATTATAGTCAAAGAAAACAGGACTTGTCGAAATTGTGAAACTTTCTCGACCAATGTCAAATACAAAATCGTTATTAAAACAAACAAATACAACATTAAAAAACAGTGTTTTGACATTCGAGTTGACACTGCCTGCGGAGGTTAAAAAACACAACGTAGGTGGACGCCGCCGTAGTCGTCAAAAATAGTTTGTACACGAGCTCTCATACAGAACGTGGCTTGGAAGTTGTTGAAATTATTGTAAAAGGTCTACTATTAAATTATAACAAGTGATCTGTTATTACCGACTTCAAAATAGAAGGAGGTACTTTGTTCGATAGTATGTATTTATTTTTATGTATGTACACCGATTTCTCCCCCTTTGTGGACCGTATCTTAAATTTTTTTTTGTTTGATAGATAACACTTCAGAGGTGGTCCCATATAAATTTTATCACAATCGATCAAGTCAAAACCACAATATAAGCGGTGAAGTCAGTTTTTTTAAGCTTTGCTTACGTTTAAATTATTTTACAAATTACCGTGTATGTATGGTGTAGAAATAGATCCACACTCAATGTGTCGTCTCCTCTAGTCTCCATGAAACATTGAAAGCGTTTATGTTAGCACGATAAGCGTAAGTACACGTTAAATATAATTTATTGCCCATTATTACGTCGTTACGTTATCCATTTTACATCTCCGAGTGTGAAATGCAATGTCGCGTGAGCCGATTTAACAAAATGTAGGTACATTGTAGAGAAAATTTTTATTTACTGGCCATGCCACGCAGTTTCGGCCATAACAATCGGCAAATAATTATTAAAATGTGTTAAGGTGAAGTAGGCTCCAAATTGGACGATTCATCCTCACGAATATTAAAGATTTGATCTTTAAAAACGTCGATTAACAGCATTTTTTTATGTGTAATAAATGTTCACAAAATATTTTAGTCGGATATGTTCAGCGATACACGATTGAATAAATTTGGCTCTATAGAAAAAAAAAAAAACTTTACTAAAAAACACCAAATTTCCCGTTCCTGTCAGTGGAATGTATCAACTTTATTCTGTTTCTATAAAACATATTTTTTACAAAAAATATTGGGTGAATTCCCAACAAACATTCAAACCTCGTTGTGAACTCAAGTATTTTGTAAAAGGGTAAGATTAATTTTAAAAAATATATGAAAGCGCGCACGCTGACTATGCAGACAATTCTACAAGGCTACAGTTTGGCTCCAGTCCGCCAATTCGATACCAAGTCGCCTTAATCATCGTCGCTGGCGCACCCAACTAAAGGTGCACAATGGCCTTCTATTCCAGGTTCGAGGAACACAAATTTTCTCCCCAAGAAAAATGTGTTTCTGGTTGTGTATGTGATGTGAAAGTTTCAGGCACCCACGACATAAGTCATTGAACATAGTGTGGGGCTGCGAGTCTGAAAGCGTTTATTCAATAAATTAAACAAACATCCATACTTTTGAATTTATAATATATTTTTAAAAGCTTTTATTTAGTTTCCACATCCCGTGATCTGTAATAATAACTTGCTAGTTAAATTTGACCAACTTTTCGGTTTCCGATTGAAATTTTGCGTGCATATGTAAATCGGATGACAATTCAATATTATTCTGATATGGAGCTGATCTGAGAGAGAAAGACCTAAGTTATCCATAAGCTGACTTCAAGCCACCAAGCTTTTAAGTAACTCAAGTGCTCAAACCCACTGTCAGTGGGTTGCGACCGTGACCGCCATGCTGGCGGCATTGCCTCTCTGAATCGGAATGCTAATACGTTGATCTAAAGGCAACATTGTACAACCAAAATTATAAAAATTTACCTTACGGATGTATTTTTATCTTTCTCCCCTTACTAAAGACACAAAATAAACAGATGCAAATAAATAACGCAAAAACGACGATCTCAAGCATCGATACGAACCATCATTCAAGCTAAATAAAACAAAAAAGAATTAGGTCAGATTTACTTGCCTAAAACAACAGGGACATAAAAAAGGAGGGGCGTGTTTTTCTCTCATTATGTGCATAGTAAAGTACTGAAGTCACTTTAACTAAATGCCACATAGGGATGGGACAAAGTAGGGCAGTCTTGTTTTTAAAAAAATGATTTTTCTTGCAGCATAAAATTGGCCATGATGATAGGTAGACTCTCAATGACACATATATAGTGAGAAGACTCAAAAGAATAAAACCGTTTGAACTTGTTTAGTGTTAGTGTATTAGTGTAATGTAGTATTTTATAAGTGCTGCTCAAAAATAACACACGAACTAAGTGTCTTCGCCTTAATAGAAACAGTAAGAAAAGTGTTCATGAACATATTGTTGGATATTTTGAATCTAGCAGAATACGTTAAATTTAAGTTACTTATTAGCCTAATCTTGGCTAGATTGTAACAAAAATAGGCAAAAAAAAAAAATAGGTAGACCTAATAATAATGTTATTTAATGTGAAAACGTTTGTTAATTATTTTTTGTTATTATGTCTCCGTAAGAATGGTGTAACTTATCTATTGCCGGGGTAATTATGAATGTATGTATACTTATTGTGGCTGAATTGATAACTTTGATGGACAGATCTCTATTAAATTACATTCACAGAAAAAAAAAAGTGTTTATGAAATTCTAAACCAACAATGTGGGAAAATAGTACAGGTCTGATAGCACGTATGAAAGAGTTATTGATGAAATTCTGATAATTAAGTAAATGGTAAACATTAATGATTATAAGCGCAATTCTATATTATATATTTATCTAAATGTGCTTATAAGTAGCGTAGTATATATATACTACGCTACTAGCTACTAGCCGTGCCCCGCCGCTTCGCCCGCCATTATCAAGTTAAAAAGTAGCCTATGTGTTAAACCTAGGTGTAATATATATACATTCCAAACTTCATCCAAACCCGTTCAGTCGTTAAAGCGTGAAGAGGGAACAAACATACTAACATTCTTACACAAACTTTCCGATTTATAATATTAGTAGGATTTAATGCAATATGGATATTCCTCTCATTTGTCTATGAAAAAATATGATTATTTAGATAAATTTTTCAAATAACTTAAGTCATAATTTATATTTTTTGTCCCACTTGTTTATTAATGTACCAGTTGAGAAGCTATCTAAAAACAGTATCAAACAAAAAATATTTTAGAATTATGAACTTCTACATTCTGATCCCAAAATCTTTAACTAATAATATTATAGCTTTTTTTTATTCAAGAATTCTTAAACTTACTTTAATGTAGCTGCATGATCAAAACAAATATATTATATAAATTTACTTGAGCTTCTCCCGCGCCTACCTGCAATATTGCTAATAATTAAGTCTTAAATAAAACCCAAGACCGTTTAAACCTGCAATTGCAGTCTTGTTTTTGTCCGACTTCTGTCCCATCACTATAAACAAATACGGTCGTTAATACGTCCACATTTACAAACAAAAAGCTATTTTTCTAATTTAATCCCGCGCTCGGGATGAGAAGTGCCCAAACAAATTAGCTCCGACCTGAGCTCTTCCAATAAGGCTGGGAGAGAACGGTGTGTTTTATAATCTCTAAGGACTGATTGTAATTTTTGCGATTTGAGCACATCGTTTAGGAAATATATCGGGTCTTAATCGGGCTAAAAACTCGCCCTTTCCCACGCTGACACCTGGAGAATTATTCTTCTCGAGATCATGGAAATTCTACCCCTTAGAGGGTGAAATAAGATGAAAACGTTTGTATAAAAGTTCTTTGTTTTTGAACTTATAACGATGAAATAATGTCAAGGCTTACTATATTTCTTCATAAATCTTCTTGTTCCTTTTTGTTAGTTTTAGTGTTAGTGTTGCCCAAGTTCATTCCTTTTTATTTTGCTTTTTTTTTTTTTTCTCTCCATATTAAATAGACATAATTTTATTATATGTATATATATGTATATGTATGTATTGTTTATTTAAAAATATTTAGTATTTTATAATTATATGGTATCTGTTTACGTGTATGTAAATTTATTATTTATATATCCTCTGTTTTTAATCACTGTTCTTCTATCTAATCTTTTATGAACGTAGAACGACGTCCTATTACATTGCGTTATTCCTCTCCATCCAAAGGTTGTCTGGAAGAGATCGCTCTCAGCGATAAGACCGCCTATTGTTACACTTATATAATTTTTTACTGTCATTCCTATTTGTGTTCTTTGTTATTTTAAGGTGTTCAATAAAGAATATATCTATCTATCTATCTATCTAACATTGGTATTTGAGTAGTTCATTTAATATGAAAAATTAAGTTATCAATATTTTTTGTCAGGGGCGCATTAAGGTGGTGCAGTGGGGGATGAAAGTTCATGTCGATAGTTCTTTAATTATGAAGTTACAGTGATGGAAATTGGCCTTTGTGTAGTTCTTTAAAATAGAAACATTACGCTATCAATATTTTTTGCCACGGATGCATTAAGTTGGTGCAATAGAAAATGAAAATTGAAAGATTAAAACACAGGCTTTTTTCACTTTATGAACGCGGGCGAAGCCGCGGGTCACAGCTAGTTTATCATGCAATTTGTGTGACTTACGCGTTATCGCGGAGTGCTTATCATATGTATCCCACCTTGCATATGTTTTGTCAGAGAAGTAGGACACGCCGGAAAGACTCATTACTCAGAACTCATTCTTAAGAAGGCTTCCGAACGAAGCCAAAACAATTTCTAACTAGACGTCGATTACGCGTTATTCACGCCGTTTCCCGTTTTAATTAATTTGAATATATTTTCTATAAAAACGCTCTGACACTCAAAGTCACACACTAAGTTCGATGACTTGTGTCGTGGGTGCAGAAATCAGTTACATCACACACACAATCACAACTAGATCCAGAACCGAGAATCGTATCCAAGAGGCGCTTAGAATGCGAACGCTCATCCAGCTAAGCCAACGGGCATTTTAGTACATATCTTCGCTCCACCTAGTCACAGAACGTCCTCTGCTAACTTACTAGGTGGAGCGACGATATACTTAGGGCTGCTGGTAACGACTGGAAAAGAAGAGCTGAAGATCGGGCTCAGTGCCGCGCCTTGGAAGAGGCCTATGTCCAGCAGTGGACTGAGATAGGCTGAGTATGTGATGATGATTAGTACGTATATTTTGGCATTACAGTTTATTGTAATAAATTGTAATGCCAAAATATATAATTTAAAAGGAGATTTTGCTATTAATAATCTAAAATTACGTACAGGTCGTACTGAGCATCACACTAATATTATAAATGCGTAAGTTTGTATGTAAGTCTTTGTTATTTATCTCTCTGTCTGTTCTCTCTTTAATCTTTGTTTTTTTTTCACGGCTCATCGGATTTGAATGAAATTTTGAATTTACGTAGCTTATAACCGAGATGAACACATAGTCACAGAACTTAGTGTGGGGATGTGAGAGAGAGAAAAAACTTTACTCGTTACAAAATTCCTCCGCAGCTCCTTCCTAATTCCATTACAAAAGACATCTCGCAAAATGTCCACAGTCGTTATGATAATCAGGGGTTTTTTATGCTCGGGTTGATTTATAACTTCCGAAGATAATGCCTCATTATAAAAGATTCACGGTTGACGGACGCGGTCCTAAAACGTATGATACGGCTTTTATTACCTGAGCTTTGCGGTTATCATTGTCTTTATAAATGGACTCGAGTTATGGGAAATTGAACTTTGAAGGACAAAATTATGACTCCGGGTGTATTAGTCTAAATGTCAGAACGTCCAAAGTGTTAAACTGTCCAGATGCTACGAAAACAACAAGTCAATATAACGAAATAGGGGAAATATTTAAAAAAATATCTATTATCAACAATACTAAAAACAAAAGAATAAATTAAAAATTGGCCCGTAGATAGAGGGTACTAGAAAAAAAAGTTTAATTAAAGTGGTAAAGGAAACTAAATAATAACTGTTTAGGCTGGGATTGAACCTGTGGCCACAGGCTCTCATGCCCTATTATTTTAATCGGTTATCTGAAGCGACGAAATATATATTAACGTCATAACGGATGTATTACGCCATCTACAGAAATAGTTTGGTTTTGCTGCGGCCAGCGTGTCTAACATTGCAGTTAGCTACACGTTGTGTTGATAACGTCCACCAAAATCTAGCCAATACTAAAGTAGTACATTTTGAATCTTTAGTAGCATGGCTCTTTAGCCATGCTACTAAATTCATTACAACAATTAAAAGTAGATTGTTTTTTTTATAGCTTTCTATAAAAAAAACAATCTACTTTTAATTGTTGAAATCAATTCCCTAGAATTGTAAAAGTTACATATATATAAGTAAAGTTTTATGTTTGCACTTGATTCAGTATAGTATTGTTTAAAGCAGAATATATTTTTAAGCTATTGCATAGCTTCTATCGCGGGCCTTCAGCGTAACGAAAATAACCTAACACCCCCCACTCCGACCGGCACAGCGGTGATACTTTTTAGTTTTGCCATCTATCGATGAATAGCAGAACTTTTAATGACTTTTTTAAAATATCACGCTTGTCTCTTTAGTTCAGCTACTCGCCTCTAGGTAGCAGGAAAAAAAATACTGCATAAATAAAATAAAAAAATATTTATAATTGCATAAGTTGATAAAAAATTCTATGCAATAGCTTTACCGCGGCAGTCCCCGAGTGTCACGTCTTTTTTTATTTCAAAGTTAATAACATAACTAATCTACTTACCTAATACAATAAGTATAAGTAAAGTTATGTATTTTTACACAATTAATTTATTTGTTACGTTTAAAGCACGACAAATACAAAGTAGGCCGTATTTTCGTACAATACCACTACAAACATTTATCCTTTTCTCTCTAAGGACATCAAAAGTGGATTACCTATGATTATAAAATTAATAATTAATTTAACGTAAGCCCCATGGGTATCAAACGTTTTATCTAATTAAAATTGCTTTTAGAACACATCGTTTTATTTTTAACTTAAAAACAGAGGGTTTTTAGGTAAGCCTACTTTCGTGTACGTTTTGTTTGATGAATAGTTGGGGTAATATTTTAAACATCTTTAAAAAAAATGTAACGGTAAAAATGGTTTTACTGCTACATTCTACTCTTTGAACTCTATGATATGTTGATAAAGATAATATGGCCCAACAACACCCTAACTATAAGCTCGATGTCTTGTAGATTACTTAGTTCTTTGTTGTATATAGTTTTTGTTTAGTTTTAGGAAATATGGGCAATTGGCCCGTAGATAGTCCATTGGACACATCAACAGAAAATACAACACCCATTCACCGTTTCAAAAAAAAAAACCTTCCACACTCACAGGTCCATACTCATTTCCATAACTTGTACCGTGGTTGCCGGAAACATTCAAATCACATCCAGAACCAGAACCACTCATTTTCGTTGGGGGAGAAAACTTTTGTTGCAACCGTTAATCAAACCCGATACCCATTGCGTAGAAATCGAATGCGCACCCAACAACAAGCAAGCAGTTAAATAAATAATGACGCTTTTAAATCGGTTATCGTATACGCCGAAGATATGGGGAATCATGGAGCAAGAGGATAAAATGGAAATTTGGACCGCACGGTATGCCCAAGAATCTCTTCTAACCCACAGAGCAGGAAACTCACTCCTACCCTGCTCTGCGAACACATTTCATTCAAATAATTTACCTACTCTACTACAGCTGAAATTAGACAAGTTAGAGATATTGTCTGGCAAAAACACATTTTATTTATTTTCATGGTACTTTTTAAAGTTTGTATTTGTTTGAGTTATTATACGTATGTTTTAAACGTAGTATTTATGCTGAAAGAATGTGAATTGTTAAATCTAGATTAGAAACTAGAATACATCGAAGTCTATTTTTTCTCCCAATCAACACTAAAACTATAAAAACAAAGCTGTATACAA
The DNA here is from genome assembly GCA_948107665.1 of Lomographa bimaculata. Taxonomy (NCBI): domain Eukaryota; kingdom Metazoa; phylum Arthropoda; class Insecta; order Lepidoptera; family Geometridae; genus Lomographa; species Lomographa bimaculata. The sequence goes on along the minus strand of OX403602.1, from coordinate 2,992,833 downwards.
AAACAGGCGCAATTCCTGAATGACTAATTTGCCCGAAACTAGTCGACTACAAAGTAAGTCGACATTTTTTACGTGTTTTAAGATATAACATTGAAACAACATTTAACTACCCACAAATTGGACTACCAGCTAATTGGTCGTAAAGACAAGTGGGTATTCTTGTAGTAAAACAAGATTATACATACAGGCCGCCTGAAGGCAATGGGTCTGGTTTAACGACCATGTCTTTTGACTCAGATCCGAGACCGACAGATATAACCCAGTGAAATAAATCAGGTACTTGGTGAGCATTTTCTTCGCAGCCCTCACGTGTATGTAAATAAAAATTTTTTGTGTAAAGGCTTTTAAACATAATTTAAACGCAAACAAAGCTTAAAAAACCGACTACACCGCTTTATCGTCGAAACCCTTAATCGATTAAATTTATTAAATACACATTATTGAGAATAACCTTTATATACGAGGAACTTTTAAAGTACGACCGATACAAGATAAATTGGCAGAAATACGACTGCGATGGTACGGCCATATTATGAGGAGGCCGGCAGATCACATGACTAGGAAAGTGCTCGACCACAAATCTAAACCAAAAAAGCGCGGAAGACCCCGACTTACGTGGATGTCTTTAGTCAGAAAACAAATAGAGCAGAACGAAATTGACCCAACGATGATCCAGAAAAGACATCTTTGGAGAAGAATAATTAGGAGAGCCGACCCCAAATAAAAATGGGATAAGGCCAGAAGAAGAAGAAGAAGAAATTATTGAGAATAACTCAAAAACTACTGGTCAGATCTTAATCAAATTTAAATGGGATCACATGGAAAGCACTAGCCTTCAAATAAAAATAATTATCAAAATCGTTTCACGAAGAAAAAAGAGCTGAGGTAACACACAAAAAAATTACAGTCGAATTGAGAACCTGCTCCTTTATTTAAAGTCGGTTAATAATACCGCTACATTTGATATGCGCAATTTCTGACTTTATCTTTTGCGATATAAGCTTATGTGACGTCTACACAGTCCTTAACCGGAATAGGCGGTATGAAATAATCGTCAAGTTACCGTTATCTTGCCGTTAATGGCACCATGCTATTGATACCGTATAAATTATTACCGTCATAACATCTCGGTAACATACCCAATATGCTAATCAATCTGTAATGAATATGGGTAGTAACAACCCCCCCCCCCCTACCCTTTTCCACCAACCCCGAAGTCTCAAGAGGCATTATAGAACCTTGAATTAATTTGACGGAAAGGGTGCATAGCATTAAGTTTTCCATTATCCTGCAATAGTCGATAAGTTAACACGACAGTAAACTTTTAACGATCTTTTTTAATTAAAAATAGGGAGGGGAAAATAGTCGTTAGAATTCGGGTCAATGTGAACGCTGCTCGAAGTCTTCTCTAAAAGATGGTGTGACTAAAGTCGGTAATAGACTCGTCGAAGTTTTAGGTTTAAGGGACTTGATATACAAAGCGCCCCAGACGCGTGGCCCGGGCGCTGTTAAGATATAATGCAAGGCGTCTAAGCGATTTGACATACAAAACGCCCCAGGTGCGCGGCCAAGCGGCGCGCCTTTGACGCTTCTGTTTTCGCTGACTTTTTTGTATAGGCACACTAGAAGAGTGTATAGAACACTAGTGTTACAAAATATACTAAGCGGATGGCGCGCGTATTCATGCAGTGGCAGCAGCATCGGCCAAGGCGCGCGTACAGGGTGCGCGCCTGAGGCGTTTTGTATATCAAGTCCCTTAGTACGCGTGTTTGCTAAATTTTTACGCGCTTTTCGTTTACTACTAGATATAATCGTGAAGTGATTGTCCAGTATCAATTAAGTATAGCAAAGTGTGATTTATCGGGATGATCGTGTTTATACGCGGAAATGTGTTCTTTAAATGTAGTTTCGAAATTACGGCCAGTTGGACCCACATAGACCCCGTTGCAATCAAAGCAAAGCAAACATAAGCAAAGCTTAAAAACACCGACTTCACCACTTATATTTTGGATTTGGCTTGATCGATTTCGATAAAATTTATATGAGACTACCTCTGAAGTATAGTCTACCAAACAAATAAAATCATCAAAATCGGTTCATAATCGGCGGAAATGTCGTAGAACATGCATGCAAAAGTACTTTTAAATTTTAAAAATACAGTCGAATTGAGAATCTCCTCCTTTAAAAAACCGTCTTCATCGCTGATATTTTGGTTTTGGCTTGATCTATTTAGATAAAAAAAATATGGGACCACCTAGACCAAATAAAAAAACATCAAAATCGATTCAAAATCGGAGGGGGTAACGCGAAAAAAATAACTCCATTTTTGAAGTCGGTTGAAAAATGATGATAGTTTGTCATGTAATTGTTTTTTTAAATGCACATCACTACCATTCTTTCTTTGAGTAACAACGTATTTTTATTTGCTCAGCCAAAGGCCTCTATAAAGTTTTATGAGCTCGAAATGTAAACTGGTCCTTTCTTAATTTTTTATAGCTAATAGAATATTTTAATTGGACTGTAAATGTTATGGCAAGGGTTACGGCGAATGTCGTAATTTTACACCTTTTTAGAAGGAAAATGCTTTAAAACTGCTTTGTGGCAAGTTTTGTGCTTATTGAAGCATACATTAATTTAAGTTGAAAATTTAGTTTAAAGTGTTTTGTATGTTTACGAAACAATCTTCCAAATTTAACAACATAATCCAATATTTAGTTATATTATATTTAAATTTCGTTTATTTTAGGACAGGTATTTATTTTTATTTTTTGCCTATATTTCCTAGAACTAAACTCAAATTATATACAGCAAAGATCCAAGTTACCTACGAGTCATCGAGCTTATAGGTAACTTAAGTGCTCAAGCCCACTACCAGTAGCGTTCCCAATCATGCTAGCGGCATTGCCTAGGTATATTAATTTATTTTAATATATAATAAACATTTATTTATCAAATATGTTTATTTATATTGTATGTTAGAACAAAAACCCCTGATGTATACTAGCCGTGCCCCGCGACTTCGCCCGGGTTCATTAAGTTGAAAAGTAGCCTACATTCTAACGTGGGAACAAACATTCACAGACACACAAACTTTCGCATTTATAATATTAGTAGGATTAATAATAAATACCTACTAAGTGGACAAACTAAAATTAAAATCGGTTTTTATATATATACGATCCAGCCACACAAGCCTATTTTGGTTTGCATGTGGTCCGCTCAATGATTCACAATAATAACGACTGGTAAAGCCAAATACATTAAAAAAAAAGAAATTTGAGGTACACAATTCCTTTTCTCTCGAATCCTACCCTCAATGCAAGCACAACCGCCGCCGGCCCGCCCCCCTTGCAAGCCGGCAGTAGTGAAATATGCCTCCTCGCAATAGATGCATTGCGCATCAGTTTACTCAAAAACAGTAATTACGACGCAAAATAGCATTTCTGAAGTGGTTGTGACAGTTAGTGTTTTACACAATTCGGAATACTACGCCGCCTGGCGTCAGGTTAGTAGACCTAAGAATCCCTGTCGAACACGCGGCAGGCCAAGGAGACCAGCAGACTGAGTTCAAGTAAGTGCTTGTACCTCCCATTTTCTCTTCTTTTTCTGTCGAATTGTGTGATTAATTACCTCCTTACAGTCCACTCAAACAATTTAATTACTAATTAGAACCGCCAATTATGATTTCTAAGGAAGCTGAATTCATGCCAAATCTAACATTAACGCGTTTACACTCACAGCTCCACACTCAGTTGAAAGACTTTAAATATCGTGGGTGACGAAAACATACAGATGACACACACAATCACACCCAGATCTACAAATAGCTGAAGAAATAAACACAAATTGTATGCTATGTCTTCATAGTTGTGTCTAGCTCAGTTTTTGTTTATGTGACATTAGAGCGTACCGTATCTTCTAGACATAGACATTTCATGAGTAGCATGTGAAAAATCATTTGAAATGCATTATCATACGTCACACATGCTACTTTTCATCGCCGCGCATGCTACTTTTCATTACATCGACAATTACAAATCATAAAAATGAAGAGTTCGGATTTCATGGTAATTTCATATTTGATCGTTAACGAACGAGCAAGTGGGCACGAATTGTAAAAGATGGCATTGGAAAGAGCAAAGCAGATTTTTATATCTAATGCGTCAATAAACCCTATCGTCGACCTGTATCGGTGTTTAATTTCTTATAGAAGCGCCTTTCATCATATTTCATACTTCATGTGAGTAGCCAAATGTTGTAGTGTGACAATAGTCAAAGAACATCATTTTACTGTAAAATATCACAGGTGAAATCACTGTGAAATAAAAAATTAATGAAATTTAAGGTAGCAATTATTGCCATGCCTAGTACCTTTCACTTATAATGACATCATTGATTAACCATCATGAAGTTCTGTACTTTTCTACTGTATAAAATCGTTCAAATAATTATGGTAGTTAAACGTGACTGAGTAGTTCCGCTTTAATCAATCATTGAAACTTGTTGAAAACTTCTTGCTTAACAATACCCAATAACTCAAATTATATGGGACCACCTGGCAAGTTTCTAGGGAAATTAAAAAACAACTTGTAAAATTGGTCAGAAATATAATGAAAGATTTCTTTTCAAAATTGTGGTAATTAAAACATTTGTAATAATAAAGTTTTGAAATTCGTTAAAAAAAAAAGAAAAAAACGTTATATTTATATGAGTAAAAATATACATTATATAAATTTCCTTAATCATTGGAAAACATACATTAAATGTTGTCCAATGATAAAGTAAATATATGGACAGACCTCAATTTTAATATTATCAAAATAGTCTACAAAATTAATACAATGTGTATTCCACAAGTAAAATAGGTAACTATAACATTTAATAATAAAACATTTGTAATTTTATATAGCATACTTATGTAGGTATGCTAAAAAAACTAGAGTCCACAAATAGATACCTACATTTAATATCATTTTCAACTGTCTTTCTCTAGCATACAAATTTTTAGAAAAACTTAAAATCTTTCGCACTCACAGCCCCACACTTTCGATGACTTGTGTCGTGAGTATTGGATAATTTCACATCACACACACAATAACAACTAGAACTAGAAACACAAATAACAAATTAATATTGTACGCGAAAAAGCAAAATACTCATTACTTCCTAATTTTGTGAGATATGACTAAGTTTTATTTATATATTTAATTATTAGACGAGACGAACAAGTAGTTTACCTGATGGTAAGCGTCACGCTTACCATCAGGCAAACTACCCAAAGTTTTGAACTTATGAGCACAGTGAGCAATCTGACGTATATAGGCAAAGCACTGTGCTCGTTACCTTAATATAAGATGTTAAATCTCTTTAAGTCCTGTAATTATACTGGCAACATTGATAATTAGCAGTTATTAAGCAATTAAATAATTATATTAAAAAAAAAAGAACTAAAAAATCAAAATGTTTCAAATCAATATCAAAATTGTTTATTCACATGGGCCTTAAAGAGGGACTCATGAAAATTAATGACCCTACTGCCAGATCCGCAAAATTACAGCCATCTCGAGAAGAACCCACAGTTACAGACACAGCCTATAAAAATAACCCTAGTTCCAACAACCAAGTTCTAAACCAACCTAACATTAAATTCATATCATACCCATCCTCTGAAAAATCATTCAAAGTTTGACTTTCTAGCTTAAACTGTTTGTCAACCTTTCAAGAAGCGATTGGGCGAAAATCTAGACGTTCCCGAAGCACCGCACGTAGGTAGGCGGGCCAATTGTCGACGTCAGCTTATTGCAGACCTATCTGACTACGTGAGTAGAATGGAGTCTTCGAATGGGACTGTGGATGGGTTTTTGCATGATAATATCGGTATTACAAAGTTAAAACAAAGTTGAGTTGAAATTGGACCTGTGTAAAATAGAGATACACTCTTTGTTTGTGAATGTATACTAACACAGTAACTGTTTATATATTAAAACATTAAACCAATCAATGTACTAAGTACTGGGCTGCGAAAAATGTGAACCTACTTTTTTTTGTAATCTATTTAATTTGATACCCTACTTTAACGTATTACTATTTCACGCCAAATCCGCCCGAGGCGCGCGCCGCGGGCGCTGTGTATAAAATGTATGGCGCTTAAGGGACCTTGATATACAAAGTGACCGGGGCACGCGCCCGCGGCGCTCCCCCCAACCGGTCCCCGCACGGCCGACGTTTTGTATAGAATCTAGAGTAACAAAATATCAAAACGACGACCAGTTGGCGCGGTGGACAAGTCTCTGCCCTCTACGCCGTGAGTCCTGGGTTCGGTTCCCGGCAGGAGCACAATTTTCCTTCCCAAGGGAGATTTGTGCTTCCGGTTCTGGGTGTTATCGTGTGTGTGATATGTAAATGTTTCCAGCACCCACAATACAAGATTTTGAACTTAGTGTGGGGTTGTGAGTGTGTATGTTTGTTTAAATATACAAAGCGCCCGAGGCACTTTAAGTTGCGAGTGAATAGGCATCTTCTAGGCAAACTTCCTCAATCTACGCTTACTAGGCGAGAGAGTGGTCAAACGTTTGCCTGTCTTGAAAAGCAAAAAAAAATGGTCGTTGGTTGCGGGTACTTTTGACCTAGTCTTTCTTTCGACCTGGTCGAGATACTTTCTCCTAAATCGACTCTTATCAACTTGCCCATTTACCCTCGCCTATTTAAAAAACGAAGTGACAAACTCTATTTTCATAATTATTTAGTCGAGATACGATAGGCCTGTAGACAGGTACGACAGGTGTATGGCAGGACTGCAATGTCACTGAATAATTCAATGAGGAAAGTATTTTTAGGAGTTTTGGCGGGAAAATGAAAATTATCGTTGTCGATTTTGTATTGTTTCACAAAACTTGATTCTTCGAATGTTAACGTATTATATTGGTAGAATATTAACTGTTAATAAAATGAACGTGTATTATGTAGGCAAGTCATACAAAAACAACTGCTGAACTAAGTCAAACTGGCTAAGTTGAACTGCTTGTTGGCTTAGTTGGGTGGCGTTTGCCTTCTTAGCAGGGGTATCGGGTTCGATTTCCGGCGGGAACACATCTTGTCTCCCAAGGAAAATTTGTGTTTCTGGTTCTGGTTGTGTTTGTGTGTGTGTTCACATCAGTGAATGTTTCCGGCACCCACGACACAAGGTCATCGAACTTAATGTGGGGCTGTGAGAGTGAAACCGACGTTTCGAAACGTCGAGGTTAGTCAAAATAATGCTATTTTGAAAATAAAAGCACGAAAAGACCCGGCTTTCTCATATAAACATAATTGAAGTTCGCGAAAGTATAAAAAATTCTAGTGGTAATTTTAGTTTAAAACGTGATTTTCGCTTTCGTTCCAAAACTGCAATAGGTCTAGTAAAATTTCTACCACTTTACTAAGACATGACTTGACTGGATCATGTCTCTTTTTTTATTACTTGATATTGGCCAAATGCACTCAATTTGCGAACCAAAAACTAAAAGAAAAAAGTATTTTTGACTGGCATGATCATTCCCACTAGCATAATTGTTAGTTTTTGTCCCAAAAAAAATCTAAAATACAGGGTGAGAACTACGTTGTTCAACTTCATGTCAACAACAGTCATGCAAGTTCTTAAAAAAATATATTATATATATATATATCAATTCCAAATTGGTTACGACCAATATTGAATTAATTTTTGTTTGAATATGTTGCTTTCCAATTGGTCCCATTAAAATTTGATCAAGATCTGATCAGTAGTTCTTGAAATATCGTCAATAATGCGTGTTTAGTACATCTAATCTGATCAAAGTTCCGAAGGTAAAGCGGTGAAGTCGGTTTTTTTAAGCTTTGCTTGCGTTTAATTATTTGTCATGAAATGCTCAGTTGCAAGTTATCCAGCCGGTACAAATGGTGATCATTAATCTTTTTTTTTTTTCAAGATTATGTATACAATGTATAACAGAAAGGTGTAGTAATTCTCAAGTCACACATCTAGCTAAATGTATGGAGTCTAACAGGAACTTCTGCATTCGCGACAGCACCATTAATATTGAGTTATGATGATATAAGTTTTAAAAAATATATGTCGTTTGCAACCCTATTTCATCAGCTACCGCTCTACACCACATAGCCTTTGGACCTAGACGTCTGACAGTGGGGGCCATAACAAAGGTCAAGGTCACGAGCCACGGATGTAATCGTAGGGTTGGCAAAAAAATATTTTTTAATTTTTGTACGGAACAAATATCTCCAATTGCTGCACATGTAACTGTAGGGTTGTCAAAAGTATTTGAAAAATATATTATTTAATATTGTTACGGAAAAATTATGTACGATTTCTTTCGTTCTCTGGCAGGCGATTCCTGGCACGATACACATACACACCACCAAGTATTACGACACCTTTTTGCTACAGGTTGTTTAGATATATTATGTAACTATAAACTTAGCACTTTAAGGTCTGTCGACCAGCTTTTAATCATCAGAAATTACAAAGTTAGTTTACTTCATAGTAAAGAAGTTTGGCACTCGTAAAACGAGCGTGCTACGAAAACTGTGCCCCAGCGTAGCACATCCGTAGCACTGCTACGTTCCATTACGAGCTCGTAGAAGTTACCCTGCAGAGTAACATTACTTAATTTTGTACATTGGATTTTTTTTCTTTTAATGTTGCCTTCGCAATCTTGTGCATTAAGCCAATGTCAAGTAATAAAAGTACATATAAAGTGTAATAAGTTAAAAGTCCTAGTAACAAGGCACAGTCAAAGTCAAGTAAAAGAGTCAAGTTCCAGTCATAGTCAAGTCATGCCCTAGTAAAGTAGTAGAAACTTTACTATAACTTCTATTGGAGTTTTGGAAGGAGAAGGCAAAAGTAACGTTTTTTAAACTTTGTATGACTTGTCTACATTTATGCACGTTTATTAAGTATTAACAGTTAATTAAACACCATTATTACACATTACAACCTTAAGGTTACAGGAAAGTGATGATGCGGCCGAAGATGCTTGCCTAGAAGATTCACTATATACCAATTATTCTAGTATTTTATTTAATCTAGTATTCAGCGTAGCGCATCCGTAGCGAGGAGCTTAAGTTTTTTTGTAAATCTAGATCGTATTTATAATATGTATTTGGACAAATAGACATAAACGCTTTAACACTCTCAGAACCACACTAAGTTTGACGTGGGTGCCGGAAACATTCACATCACACACACAATCACAACCAAAAGCAGAAACACAAATTTTCCGTGGGAGAAAAACTTGTGCTCCCGCCGGGAATCGAACCCGATTCCCCATGCTTAGAAGGCGAACGCCACCCAACTAAGCCAAAGGGCAGTTCAAAAACGATTAGAATTTACAAATAAACGGCAAAAATTGATTTACTCAAGTTTGGAACTGGCTTTCAAAAACAACTGCCTTAATAGTAACTTGACGCTAAGCATTTCCATGCTTTGTGTGAGATTTTTCTTACTTAGTACGGATGCCTATTGACTCGCATAATTTTCCAGTTCCTAATTTAATTTGGCCGAAAATGTTTCGCATAACAAGTTTTGGCATATTCATGATTTGGCATAATAATGTTAGGGCATACCGTTTATTTTTGCATAACTATTTGTTGGCCTAATATTTTTAGGTATAATATTTGAATTGTCAACGAGGAGGAGCGTTAGGTTACTGGTGACCACACAAACGCGCGAGCCGAGCGAACGCAGCGAGCGTGCCGCGGCAGCGGCCAGCAAAGCGCCAGGATATAGTTAAACACATTCGTTTTAGGCCACTTAATCATTATGCTCAATATTGTTATGAGGAAATTTTATACCTAAAACGTTATGCTTTTCATCATGTAGCGTATTGATGCGTGGACCATAAGTAGTTATGGCACTTTAAATTATGACTTCAGATTTTATGCGAGCCAATATATGTTGCATATTGTATGCATATTGTACTACGTGGCTCCCCACGTGGTACAATATGCACTAGAGTATTAGCAAGCCGGAAACGTAAAACCTGCTTACTAACTAATTATATTTTATTTTTATTGTAATGAGACGACATTTGACCACCCAGTTAGCGCAGTGGACAGGCTGTCTGCCCTCTGCGCCGTGGGTCCTGGGTTCGATTCCCGGCAGGAGCACAAATTCCTACCCAAGGGATATTTGTGCTTCTGGTTCTGGGTGTAATGTGTGTGTGATGTGAATGTTTCCGGCACCCACGATACAAGTCTTTGAACTTAGTGTGGGGCTGTAAGTGTGAAAGCATTTGTTTTGTTTGTTTGTATGTCGCTCGCCTGGTAAGCGTCACGCTGGCCCATAACAGTTAAGCGTCGCCCAGAGTTTTGAACTTAGTTCAAAATCTAATGCGGCAAAGCAATGCGCTCGACACCCAAAAATATATTATTAGATGTGTTAGAAGTCCTGTTATTTCAAGAAATGTAACGAAATATTTTAATTATACAACGCGGCGTCCTCACATTGAATTTTCCACAAGAGAAAATTTTGTATACAACACAATTCTGTCCTAGAGTATACAGAGTATCTCCTTACCTGCACATAGATACGAAGTCTCATAGACGAGACTGTCTACGAGTACGCTATATTTTCGCTAACGGAATCCACTTTAAGTAACAAAGGCGTCCCCGGAGTATGCGATGCATAAATTCTCAAAAACATCGTCATAATGCGGTGTTCAGCGAAACATTCATGTTTAGATATTTTGAGGTGCACTAAGTTAAGGCTTTTTGGAAAATCTATTTTACCTAACTATGGCGAAGCAAAAGGAAGGTTATGGTTTTAGCACTGTATATATGTACATGCATACATATGTATCTATGTATGTTCGTTTGTTCCGAAACTAAAAACTGATTGTAACATATAGGATACCGATAAATTCGTCTCAATTCTCCCAGTACCTATATTCTAAGTTATTTTGTAAATCTTCTAAATATATATAACTCAAAGGTGATCTATCAACGCACAGCCCAAACCACTGGTCGGATCGGGCTGAAATTCTGGCATGCAGGTAGATGTTATGACGTAGGCATCCGCTAAGAAAGGATTTTGATTAATTCTACCCCCAAGAGGATAAAATAGGGGATGAAAGTTTGTTGTACTTCTTAACGCGAGCGAAGCCGCGGGCAAAAGCTAGTAAAATATAGGCAACTAACTTCTTGAAATGGAATAGCTCCAAAATACTGTTTAAAAACAATACATGATAGAATGTTGTCCTACTACAATGGAATCTGTATATATTTGGACTTGTTTGATGGTTCTTTAGCCTCGACCAAGGTCCACCTTGCAAAAATTGTAATTCAATTAATATAATATTTTTGTGCATTGTCTAATTAGAAATGAATAAACTGTGTAGTTTTGCCTATTAATGTTTTATTGATCTTTGAAAGCTGTACACAATTTCAAGTGTTAACTATTTCCTAAAAATACTTTGCTTATTATTTTAAGTCACTATCAAAATTAAATCTTCCTTTAGATATTTAACACTATCGTTTGTGCATGCTGTGTTCACTGTACCAGAATGGACACTGCTTGCAAATTATATAATATGTTGTTTACCTATCTAAGTTTAAGTGTTGCATTCAATTTCTAAACCAAATAAGTAAATAAAAAAACTACAATAGGTACCTTTATGAGGATAAGGTATAACATAGATTTTTTTATAATTTAAAATTTAAGGAAGCCATTTTGTTGAGACTAATAGTAAAGAGGGTTCTTGTATCTTTGCCTTTGGAAGTGCTACAGATAATTCAGGCTTTTTTAAATCAGCTTAAAAAGTCGTGATAAGAACTGTTTTGTGATGTCATCACCTCACAACTTGTTTTTATTAAGAATCCAGCCCAAGAAAAAAAAAACGTTAATCGCCTGCATACAAATTATATTCTGAAAAAAATGACTATACATAACCTTCTTTGTTTTTTTGAGTCGTTTAGAACATTTTACCGTCCTGATTAACACAGCTAGTTGATCAAGAAAAAATAAACGCTAACACATTCACAGCCTCACACTAAGTTCGAAAACATGTATTGTGGCAGTCGGAAACATTCACATTACACTCGCACATAAAACCAGAAACACAAATCTGCCTTGGTGAGAAATCCACCGAGAATGGAACTCGATACCCTCTGTTTAGAATGCAGATGCACTTCGGAAATCCAGATTTTTTTATGCCAGATAGGTACGGATTTAACCGCTATCTCAATCGGATGGAAAATAATAATGCGGCCGAAGATGTAGCATGCTTACTACTTACTGTACTCTTACTACATACTTTACTGTACGGTACTCTAGACTTGAAGACGCTCAGATTATACCAGTAATATATATGGAACCAAAGTAAGTATTTTTCCTCTTCGTCAACCGAAAAAATAACTTAACTAAAACAAACAAGTAGAGTGGCAGATTGGCTACCATGTATTTTTAACATCACGCCTCTCAAGGGAGTTAAATAAAGCTAAGTACAAAAAATATCACGCTTTTCTTTGAAAAAATGTTAAAATAGCATATTATTTATGTTTAAAGTTCAATCTCAGCCAGTCTAGTTATCTGCCGAGAATTCGGTCGCTGTTGTTTTGAGGTTACTTTAAATGAAAACAAAGCATTTTATTGATATAAAAAACAATGCCAGTTTTATTATGGACGATGTTCGTAATATAAAAGAGACCAAATAAGCAATTTAAGCTTTAAGGTACTAAAAATATCATGACACTTTAAGAAAAAAAATTTGAAATGGACCAAAGTCTTACATAGTGATAAATTTAGAAAGGAAAAATTATCGCTTGAGGCGGGATTTGAACCCGCGGCCATAGGGTCTCATGCTCTATTGCTCTAACCGCTGAGCTACTCAAGCCCCGCCTGAAGCGACGAAATTAACCTTTCCTTATTATTAACGTCTTACGGGGACGTGTGACGTCATCTACCGAAACAGTTTATAGGAACTACTAAAATTCAAATCCCGCCTCAAGCGATAATTTTTCCTTTCTAAATTTATCACTATAGTTCTGCTTAGCATGGCTAATGCAATATAAATAAAAATCAATTAAAGTCTTACAGTCTCCTTTAGATAAACTCATTTAAGAAGATATAATTTATCCATCATAATTAATAGCATAAGATCAATTTTGACTTGTATTTATTTCAAATAGCATTACTAGGGAATACATGTACATAAGATCTTAAAATAACAAATATATACTTACTTAAAATTTAAATATATTTTTTATTACATTAAACTAAAAACCAAATTAAAATTAACCAAAAATAACTGTAACTAGATATAAATATGTACAAAACTTCTAAAATAATTCTAAATCTAATAGACCGCTACCAGTTGGCAAGGTACCCAAAATGCTGGCAGCATTGCCACGTTGAATGGCAATGCTCAATCTCTGTCCAAAACATTTCTAAGCATTTTGGTCACGAGTTTTTGTCATTTTGATATGTACGCTAATTTGACATATAATTACATTTAAAATCTAACTATTGCATGTGACATTTACTAAGCATGTATCTCATGATCCGGTTGTATTTAAACATTGTTGTATGGAATTAACGCAATGTTCAGTATTGCCATATTAAATTGAAATAAATTGTCTGTTTTATACTATCATACTAATATTATAAATGCGAAAATTTGCGTGTGTGTGTGAATCTTTGTTACCACGTATCTTCGTGACGAATAAATTGAATTTGATGAAATTTAGAATGTAGATAGTTTAGGTTCCTGAATAATGCAAAGGCTACCTACTTTTTGTAATTAACGCAGGTGAAGCCGCAGGCCACGGCTAGTATCTGTATATTTACTATCTATGCTGAGTCCCTTCCGGTCAGGCTACTCATCAAAATAGAATCGCGGTGTCTCTAGATATTAAATTCATAATGCTCTTAAAATATTTGTCCCGTTGTACAGGACTTTGAAGTGATTCTTACTTTTCCTGAATTCAGGACAATGACGACGTGTAAACTGTATTATAAATTAATTTACTTTATTTTAATTAAAGTAAATTAAAACTATTATGAATATATTTTCAACTGACACAACTTCAACTGAAAACTAAATAATTAAACGCAAGCAAAGCTTAAAAAAACCGACTTTACCACTTTATCTTCGGAACTTTCGGATTTAATGTATTGCACACGCATTATTGACGATAACTCAAAAACTAGAGATTAGATCTTAATCAAATTTCAATGGGACCACATGAAAAGCACCAGCTTTCAAATAAAAAAACAATCATCAAAATCGGTCCACAACGAAAGAAGTTATGAGGTAACTTTTGAATTCGGTCAAAAACGAGAACATCGTCAATGTAGTCCACATAAAACGCATTATTGACGATATTTCAAGAACTACTGATCAGATCTTGATCAAATTTAAATGGGACCAATTTGAAGGCAACATCTTTTGAAATAAATTTTTTTTTTCGTAATCGGTTCACGTGGAAAGAAGTTATGAGGTAACACACATTTTATTTCGCGTTAAAATTATTTAAAACTAGTCGTACCCCGCGGCTTCACCCGCGTTAATTAAGTTAAAAAGTAACCTATGTGCTATTCCAGAACCTAAACTATCTACATTCTAAATTTCATTAAAATCGGTTACGGAGATACTTGATAACAAACATTCACACACACAAACTTTCGCTATAATATTAGTAGTATTTGTTGGATGTTTGTATTGATCGTGCAATTAATTCAATGGTGTAGTTATTAAATATTACTAAACAGATTTCTAGTCTTGTATTTTTCTTTTCTGTTTTTATTTTAAGTTCACTTTTTATTTAAACGGGTTTGATTTGGAACGGGTTGTATACTATGTTTTGTATAGATTTTTTCAGTTTTTTTTTACTAACCTAAAAAAACAATGAGTTCAAGAATACCGTAACACGGGTATTAGCTAATAATACTACATTAACTGTATTCCTCAAATAAAAAATTGTCAAAACTCGCCAGTAATTCAATGGTGACAAGCTGATTTACATTGTAATTTTTTAATGTCCCCGGTAGTAATTCAACGAACAGTTTAACAATCTGGCATCAGTTTTGATTATTTTTTATTTTATACAATATGCCTGATGATGTTTTATTTGCATTATTAAGCACATGTCATCACATCATGTCATCACATGCACATTCGTCATCCAATTTCAATGTTAAAACTATCGTGAGTATTACACATTATGTTTCAATGTTATATTCGGCTTTAAACACGAAAACACTAATTTGTCCGAAACTAGTCGACTACAAAGTAAGTCGAAATTTTCGTGTTTGAAGCCGAATATAACATTGAAACATAATTCGTCATCCAGTTCTATTTTATACCGACGAGGAGGAGGTACTCAAGTCAACTGTATTTTTTTTCATTGTGTTTCCTCATAACTTCGTTCCACGTAAACCGATTTTGTTTTTTATGTAGATGTTGCTTTCCGATTGGTCCCATTGAAATTTGGTCTTATATAAATAAAGCGGCGAAGTTGGTTTTTTAAGTTTTGCTTGCGTTTAATTATTTTGTTTGAATGATTTAGTGTTTAGTTAATGTCATACAATTCCCATACACCACGTTTGCACGGGCACTGAAAAAGATAACATTGCGATAAAATCCCTGCTGGTAGACAGTGGTCTACGATGCGATGACGCTGATTAGCCCGGGGACACAATGGTCTCACCGGGCTATTCAGGCACGCCTGGCTAGCTCGGTCAGCAGGCTACTGGCATTCTAACGCTTAGCATCATAATTAATTCCAACTATTCCAACAGCTGTTTGAGAGATAGCAATGCCTCAATACGCAATGACATGGCTGCAGAGAATATGAAAATAGTGACATCAGAACTAAAACGCAATTAATGAGAGAATATATTTCCGATTTTCTTATATGACGTAGAGACAATTCGAGCAAGAGCAAGACAGAGGATAAATACATTCGAAATGTGGTGCTGGAGGCGAATGCAATAGGAATGAACTATCTATTCTTTACCAACTCCTCATAAATACTCGGTAATCCACCGCTCCATGTCGGCCAATAAATTGAGATGAAAAACTGGTCATTATTGGCAATGACCAGGAGTAAATAGAACGAGGCCGGTTGCCAGCGACAGATAGTATGACCAAGGAAAAGAAAACTCCTCGAGCAAGTACTACCAGATGATGAAGGGCATCAATGAACCGGAATCAAGGCAGATTTTCGGCAGAGAATCCTGTAACTACGATCATAAGCAATCAGGTACCGACTAGAGAGAGAAAGTATTTGAGAGCCATTTTCTATTCTAGGTTTACCATCACTTACCAAGAATTCAAAGACTGATCAAAAGTCTACTTAAAATATATAATAGCCTTAGCGTTAGATTGGCATTAGTGAAATAACGCCCCGGCAATAAACACAACGCGCTTTCATTAACAATCTAATTTAGTTAATCCGTTCGGCCGAAACTAAAACGATTTTAAAAGTCATTAGTTGCAAGCAAACTGCGCATCAGCAAAATAATAATTATTTGTAACATATTGTTTAATTTAACTATCTGAATAATCGGATTAAAATTGAGGTTGTTAAGCGGAAACTGATGATTGATGAGTGAACATATGGATTGATGGTGTCGATAAACACTAACGCACATCCCTTTGCTTTTTTTATTATGCGTTATTGCCAGGAATTTGACTATTATTTCCTGACCTGATGGAAAGAGTTGATGCGGTCGGAGATGTAGCATGCTTCCTTATAAGACGAATATTCTATCTATAGGCTACCATAAAAACATGACGCGCATAATAGGTTTCACTCTTTTGCTGTACGAATGATGCACGTAGAAGCTTTGATCGAACTCGATATAAATCAACAACAAACTATAAATATAATTTAATATGAAGATATACGTTAATTCCCCCATCCCCCTTTTATCATATAACAATAAAAACCCGGCGAAGGAGTGGAAATTGTTGCCCGCACCTTTGTTTCCTGAACGGTATAATCTGTTCATCTTCAAGTCTACAGTGAATAGGTATCTTCTAGGCAAGCATGCTACATCTTCGGCGATATTCACACTTTTTATCAGGTCAGATGGTGGTAATATGATATCTATCATAAAAAAAAAAAAATTTGCTTGGTCGGAAATCGAAGCGCCGAGTTCCAGGAAAGTAATCAAGTTTAAAAGATGGAACCTTTTTACCCAAGAGCACGACGGAAAGGAGGATAATGTGTTTAACAGGCTATGTAAGTGTGTTCCTTTATGGCACTCTAGAGACCAAACGCGTAGGCCAATTTTGATGATTCTCAATTGATTTGTCTTCTTTGTGAAGGTGTCAATAAAGACATGTCAGTTATTAAAATTCGACATCGCTAAAAACAATAATTAAACGCATGCAAGGCTTAAAAAATATCGACTTCATCGCTTTATCTTCGGAACTTTGATCAGATTAGATGTACCAAACACGCATTATTGAAGATATATCAAGAACTACTGATCAGATCTCGATCAAATTTACATGGAATTGAAAAGCAACATTTTTCAAACAATTAAAAAAATTAAAACTTGTTTCACGTGGAACAAAGTTATGAGGTACCTCCTCCTTTTTTATGAATTCGGTAGAAAACTCAACGCACTGTGTCAAGTGTAAGTGTGAGTGTGAGTTTGAATGACAATTTACGATCTATAGCGATTCAAAGTTGGTTAAAAACCATTTTTATTTAAATTTTCAATGCTTAAAATAAAACTGTGATAATTCTCTTATACAATCGCATAATAATAATTCTTATTAACAAAAGAGTGTCCAATAACAATAAGTAAAATTTTTGCGATTTTGAGTGTTTCTAATTCTTAGTATGTCGGTTTTTTGAGTTTACTGCGGTGCATAGGCTTAATAATATATATTTTTTTACACGATTTAACTCTAAAAAGCCGATAGCTATGAATAAGTAGGTCGATGGATGCACGTTCGACGTATCGAATAAATGCGATAGTACACTTGGCTTAGTGAACGTTGTTATCGAAATATCGACTATCCACGCATCACTGACTCCTTACAAGACGCGCATTGGTTTGAAATTGTATAATTAAAATAATGTTATATGTTCAATATGGCAAAGCATTTTTAACCGCACTCGCTCTTAAAGCGGTTTATAAAACATAACTTTGCTTGCTATCCACTTGGTCAATTGTAACAAACAAACAAAGGCATTCACACTCATAGCTACAGCACTACGTTCAAAGACTTGTATCGTGGGTGCCGGAAACATTCACATCACACACACATTACAGAACCAGATGAGACCGCAACTTATGGTACAATAGGAAAATTAAACCTTATCGTCACTTACCATCAGGTGAGATAGCGGTCAAACGTATGTCCATCTATAATTAAAAAAAATCATTTTTAAGTCTAGCGAGTTTACCATTTTCGATCACATCATCACTTAACATCAGTCAGTCTTTTTTCTATCCTCCATATAGCCAGTTTCAGGATTTAACGAGTTTCACTCGATAGATTTTTCGGCGAACTTTTTGATACTGCTATTTGAACTTATTTTAGATTTTTCGTTAAATTGATAATAGCCCTTATGCCGTAAATAATTACTTATAGTTAAAATACATAATTTACTATCCGTTGTTAGGCCAAAATGATAATCTATGTATCTTTATTTTAGAGAAAATTAAGAAAAACATTAAATATCTAAGTTTGACTTGCACGACCTCGCGTAACCGCCATATGTATTTTAACTCTATATGTATTTTAAGACGGTAGTAGGTATATGCTGTGGCAAATTTTATTATCACCTGTGATGACAATCGTGCTCACACCAAAGCGCTGCCTTCTGTTTGATAGATAGATAGAAAATTCTTTATTGCACAAACAGTATTGTAGGTACATAGGCGAACTTAATGCTACAAAGGATTTTCCTCAAGTTAGCCTGGGTGTATCGAGAATATTTCCATATGGTAGTGCACATCTTCGGTAAAAATAAGTTGTATTTTACAAAATCTTTAATTTGTATATAGTATTATATAGAAAAGTCTATTTTAAGATACCAAGTGTATAACACATTTTACTACTGATAGTACTCATATACACATACATATATTTCCTATATTTACATATACATATAAACATATAAATTTAATAAATATTTTAATTTAAGATATTATATAACTAAATATTGGATTATGTTTGGTAGAAATTGCATAAAAAAATCGTTAGCCACTTTTTAGACACATCTACAATCACGGCTTACTTACAAAAACAACCTCATAAAGTCCCCAAGGTCAATAGCATCACGTACTAACGTAAACCAAAAAGGTTACAACCGGCATTAATGTTGTACTTAATGCGTAAAAAGGTCCGCAAAAGGTATAAAACCTTAATTAATTGAGGCACGCCCTTGGCTATTCCACAAATTAAGAGAAACCTGGACGTCCATACGAACTACGGTTCTATGAGAGTCGGGCTCCACTAATAGTCGGGTGAATTGGAATGGAGGTCCATTGCTGACGTACAACGTAGAACTAAAGCACAGATTATAGTATTAAAGTGATTGCTGGCGTAGTTTGATGCACGTCTGCCTACTAAGCAGCGGGTATCGGGTTCGATTTCCGGTCGGAACACAAGTTTCCTCCCCAAGGGAAATTTTTCCAGCCATTCTCGAACCAAATGGTCTGATGCGAGACGATGGTAAAAGACCCGATGGCATAACTTTTATTCCATGGAAGATGGGACGGCCTTTAATGTGGGATGCAACTTGTTTCGACACTTCAGCTCCGTCACTTCTTCCTGAATCACAGAATGGGGTTGGCGCCGCGGCAAATTCGGCAGAGCCCCGGAGATGGCGAAAATATGGTAACCTCGGCAGTGGTTACATATTTGAGCCATTTGGTGTTGAGGACTCTGAGAGCTCATTCTATTTTCATAAATCTATCAGAGCGTTTGTCTGAGGCAACGCATGACCAAAATGCTGGCTCTAATTTGGCTCAACGTATTAGCATTGCAATTCAGAGAGGCAATGCCGCCAGCATAACGGGAACGCTACCCACTGGTAGTGGGCTTGAGCACTTGAGTTACCTATAAGCTCGATGTCGTGTATGTAACTTAGGTGTTTGCTGTAGTTTTAGGAAATTGGCCCGTTATTTGATAATATACTTTCGCAAATTTCATGAAATTTCGTTGAATTAGATTTAGTCTTATGCCGTAAATAAATACTAACAATTAGAAATACTTTATCAGAACCGTTTAATATCTAAGTAGGATGCGTGACTTTACCTAATGCCATATTTTCCAAGCAGAATATTTGTGTTCCCGCTGGGATTCTAACTCGATACCCCTGCTTAGAAGGCGGACGCGCACCTAACTAAGCCAGCGGGCTGTTCATTCAATTGTGAAACTGGCTAAACAAAATCGGCATCACTTTGTTGACAATAATAAGAATGTCCTCGTAAAGCTATCCAACCTTCTCGGTATTATTTAAATAAAACGTTGCCCCCAATATATTTTTGTCCATATTTCATAACCTCCAGCTGTCAAAAATATAAAAATGCAAGTCATTAAAACTGCTTTCAGCATAGCGAGCGAGTCACTGTAACCATTATATTAAAATATGTACAGATGTGACAAAAATTCCAATACGTCAGAACGTTATTGTACGAGACAGACTTGTTTTTAATTTGAGTCATTTGTGTATTTCTCTTTACCCAATTTTATATATTTTTTAACACTCGTAGCCCCAATATCAAGTTCGAATAATTGTGTCGTGGGTGCCAGGGGTGGTCTGGTGCGTAGGTGTTAAAAACTTGTTTTGTGGGTGCCGAAAAAATTCACGTCTCACATAATTCCACACCATCCCATTCTACTAGAGAGATTTTTTAAGAGAGATAGAAATTTGTATTTCTCATTCTGGCTGAATATCTAGCTGGCATTTTCTCACCATCTTTTTATATAGTGGGTTAGGTTATGAACACAGACACCATTTATTTTATATCCAATTCCATTCTCTGTAAGTTACGTTCTACGTCCAACAAAGAGTGTAAAACCACGGCACTTCCATGCACTTGCGTCCCGATGGACCGACTTAATATCAGTTATGCAGCTGTTTGCGGGTAAACCAGTGCACACTTTCATATAGAGAAAGAGCTGTCTTCGAGACTTTTACGTCATTTTATATGTAAAATAAAAACTTGAGAGGTGTTAAGGGACACCCGGATGGAACGAAGTTCAATTTCCGTCTAGTCCCCTTTCGCAACGCGCGATAAGGAACTTTCGTTCCAAAATTAAAAGTAACATGCAAAAACCAACATCACGCGGTGTTCCCAGACGGTCACCCATCTAAGTACTGAACGCGCCCGACGTTGCTTAACTTCGGTGATCGGACGAGAACGTGGTATGGCTTACAACTATAGCAAAAAGTGTCGTTACAACTTTTGGTCTTAGTTTTTTCCGTCTAGCCACCTTTCGCAACGCGCGATAAGGAACTTTCGTTCCAATAAAATAATATTAATCTGATAGTTTTTTATATCATACATTTTTGTATTTTATTAGCATGCCGGCACTCGCAGCGGCTATTGTTGGATTTTTCTACTAGTTTCGCATGCCCGAAAATAATCTGGGAGGTGGCCGATCGCAGCGTTAACTGTAATTTTTTACTATACAATACTTTGTTAACAGTTACACTAAAGAAAAAAACTACAGTCGATTTTTGTGAAGTCAGTAAAAATAAACTTGTGTAATAGCAGAACGAATTTGAATTCTGGCTAAACGTTCATATAGGAGGTTAGATTTTCCCACTTTCTTTCTCATTGTAAAATAGGCAAAGCAGATGGTATTAATGCGGTTTGAACCAAATTTGGAAACACATTTGGTGAATGTAAACAGTTTGACCCAATCCAAACAATAAACAAATGCCTATGATTTTGTTTTACTGATTTAATTTTATTATTTTTTCAATGTGGTGAATAACAGTTGTTTTAATATTTTTTTACCGAGTGTTCGTCAACCGGCAAAAATACATTAGTTTTATATGGTACCTCTTTAACAATTATTTCTGTAATAAGGTAGGTATACATGTAAGTAATTAATAAAATCATTACATAAAATAAATCTTGAGTATAACAACAAAATATTATATAATCGTGTTAACTGCAAAGTCAACTTATACACTACTTATCTGTTAATTATACTAAACCAATTTCATCCAAACCTCTGTCTATGCTATGTATTTCAAACTTCGGTAGATTTTGCATGAATTGGGGTTGTTATAGACTGAAACTTGGTTTTAATGCATCTGTTTGCGGCAGGTTAACCAGTGCACAGTCTGATATAGATAAAGAGCTGGCACAGTGAATTCTCTATGATTTTACACCATACAATTTACAGATCTTTAATGTTTATTTTATAACTGTTACTGTTGTTACGTTTGTAATGTCCTTAATTTTTGCTAAAATAGAGTGCCTAAATTAAATCGCTAAATGTTATAAACTATATAGATCTCAGTAGGATAAGTTGTCTATTATTACTTAAGTACATATATAATAATAATTTACACAATGCTTTGGTTATCTCTAATGTATTGTAATTTCCTTGAATAAATTTGAATGTTAATTTCTTTTCGAAACATTTACATTCATTCAGATACATTTTTAAAATCACCAAAAAGCTGGCAAGGTTATTTCATTAAATTGTTTTCTCGAGCAGGTTCGCGCCAACTATATGATCAACATAACAGGTGAACGAGATTTAAATTTCAGACTGCAATACCTCACAGATTTATATTTCATTTAGGTAGGAACCATTAAAAAATTACCACACAATCTATGAGTACAATGTATCTCTGGTCAATCATGCTATAACTTCAATCTTTTACCCTGAGGTAAGATAGTGGTCAAATGCATAGATCATTAAAAATAATTGATACACTTACATAATATTGTAATGTGTATGTTAATTTCATAAACTATCTCCTAGACTACAAATATGGCGGTTTGAGCACATTTTGCGCACGCTTTAGACACATTTGAGCGTATTATTGGACTATCATTTCGTTTGGCAATTTGGCGTCTTTGAATTGGTTTAGAAATTGAGCTTGTGTGTAGCAGATACAAGAGTAAAGGGAATTCGATATGAGATACAATACTTAACGATTATTATATGGAATACATTTAAATGTTAAACATATTGAGTTCGCCAATATACCCGTTTTATCTTGTGCAATAAAATCAAAATCAAAATAGTTTATTCACAAGGTCCCAAAGAGGCACTCATGAAAGTTAATGACTCTACTGCCAGATTTGTAAAATTATAGCCATCTTGAGATTAACCTTCGAGAGCATTTTTTCTCTCATATTGTTTTAATCTAATAGCTGTATACGAGCAATTCTTGTATATATATGTGTAATCAGGATCTCGGAAACGGCTCCAACGATTTTCATGAAGGTTAGATTAGGGGTTTTTCGGCCCAAGGAATCGATTTATCAACGTTCCAGGTCCGAGAAATGCTCGGTTCCCAAACTGCATTTGAAAAACCGGGTTTAAGAAACTATCAGCGCCATATATTACGCCATGACCGATGTAAAAAAACTGTTTCTACTCGACACTAGATGGAGCTTTCTGAGGCTACAAATTCAAACACATTCTACCAAAAACAAAAAACCGAGCAAAGGTCGGGTATCCGGATATTAATTCTTAAACACTAATAAATTAAGTATATTACCTTATTAAACCTACGCTTTCTAGCGACTAACTTATATAGATATATTACGTAGTTGCAATTTGCTTCCATGCAACCTTATCATTAAAGTAGTCAATTGTTTTATAATAAGCTTCTCAATGAATGTCTGCTTTATCACTGATGAACATGTACTGAGTGTAGCATGCTTGCATAGAAAATACCTGTTCACTCTAGACTTGAAGATTGTCAGTTTATACTGTTCAGGAAACTAAGGAGCTGGCAATGTGTTCCACCCCTTATATATTTCGTAATTGAAAACTCAGTCCCGCGTGGTTTAAATTTCTACTATTTCATATTTGGATACTACGTATTTCATATGTAACGACGTCTTCAGAGAGTTCAATTTAGCTCAAACGTTATGGAAACTAGAGACTAAAACGATAAATCTAATTTAACTAGAAACGTAATGTCAAGAAAATTAATGATGTTTGTATTAAAAAAGGTTTCATGAGGGATTTTTATATTAGTGCGAGTATATATACTAGCATTTGTAAGGTTGTAAGTGGCACCATGACGGTGTCAGTTGTAATTTTATAGAGCCTAATATTTGTTTGGGTGTGTAAATAATATTAAAAGTAAAATACAGTAAAAAGTTGTTTCTACGGTAAAAAAAAACATACATATGTCTAAGAAGACTTCCACTGTCCATCTTTTGGCTCCGTCTGATGATGGATCTGATTATCAGCTCCAAGATAACCTATTATAGTTACCTACTTATAGATTTGACATCCGAACTACAAATTACATACAAAGTTACATTTCGATACAATTAGAAGTAGGTTAAAATTTACTTCAAAAATTTTATAGCTTTGTTTTTTTTTCTTTTAATTTTGACTTCGCAATCTTGTGCATTAAGCTAGTGTCAAGTTAAACATTTTAAGGGTATTTCATAAAAAATGTCCTAGTCACAAGTCACATTCAAAGTCAATGAAAAGAGTCAAAGTCCAGTCACAGTCAAGTCATGCCCACAGGCCAAGTAAAGTGGTAGAAACTTTACTAGAACTTCTTTTAGAGTTCTGGAGCGAATGCGAAAATCACGTTTATCAACTTTGTATGATTTGCCTAAACTCATGCACGTTCACTTAGTATGAATGGTTAAGAATCCACCATTATTACACATTAATAATCACAGGTTTTGGAAAATAAAACCATTCTTTTTAAAAGCACAGCTAATAAAAGCGTGTTCAAAATAATATAAACGCAAGCAAATCTTAAAACACTTCACCGGTTATTATTGAACATATCACAAAAACTACTGGTCTGATTAAATTTAAATTTCCATTCAAATTTAATCAAGATCTGACCAGTAGTTTTTGTTAGCACCAGCTTTCAAATAAAACTGATGTTTTTTGTAAGCATTCGCGAATTTCAATCATGTTTATGTAAAAAAACCAGGACTTTTTGCACTTTTTTATTTCAAAACAGCATTATTTTGACTAACCTCGACGAAAAAAGAATCATTAAAAGCGGTTCACCTAGAAAAAAGTTATGTAGTAACACAAATAAAATAAAATACAGTGGAATTGAGAACCTATTCCTGTTTTTGAAGTCGGTTAAAAATAGGTTAGGTTTCTGGCAATCGGTCAATAGTTAATACTACTACACTATGTGTCCGAAGTTCAATTTAGAAGTTACGTTGCTATTTCGAATTAAAACTTGGTCTACAGTCACATTCATTATTCAGGACTTCGCAAAGTAAGAACAACGGAGTGGCCAGGACAAAGAAAAGTTTGCGCGTCTTTCAGCAAAGTAGTTGAATGTTGTGATGTTACGTTACACAATGGAATGTTATTCTGATGTAACACAAAAGCATTTTGTTTCATGCAAGGAAACAGCGGCTTAAGATTTGCTTTTATTTAAAACGTCTGTCTCATTGGAATGTCATCTTGGGCTTTTCATTAGTCTATTTTCATATCTATCGTTGTTTGTAGGACTTAATATTTTTTTAACTAACTTCAAAATAAGAGGTATCTTTTTTTTTTTTATTCAAGATAGGCAAACTTTTGGCCACTATCTCAACTGATGGTAAGAGACGTTTTTTTTGTATGCACGCGATATCTCCGCCAATTATGAACCGAATTTGATGTTTTTTTTTTGTTTGGTTATACTTCAGAGGTGGCCATATACATTTTATCGAAATCGATCCAGCCAAAACCAAATTATAAGCTTTGAAGTTGGTTTTTTTAAGCTTTGCTTGCGTTTAATTACTATGGTGAAAGCCTTGTTACCCGGCAACGGCGAAACAAAGAGAAGTGTTATGATTTGAAAACCGTATGATTAATTATGCATTTAAATATTTCTATATCTATGTATGTTCGTTACTTCCCTCACAGCGTCCAAACTTATAAACCGATTATAATGTATTGATTATACCTAATCGGTGTATTAGTTTGGATCGTTGAATTTACCGCTATATTACTATTATCTCTTTCTCTTTAATAATAAAAGAAGTTAAGAAGAAGAACAGAAGAAGCGTGTTCACACACAAAATCAATGTGCAAGAAAGCGAAAGCCTTTAAAATAATATAGGTATATTAAAACGTCAAGAGCTCAACACCGTAAAATGTAGAACACTGGCATACCTGGGCCATGTTAATAAACAAACAACAACATAACAACAAACAAACGCATTCACACTCACAGCCCTACACTTAGTTCAAAGATTTGTATCGTGGGTTCCGGAAACATTCACAACACACACATTTCACACCCAGAATTAGAAGCTCAAATATCACTTGGGAAGGAATTTGTGCTCCTGTCGGGAATCAAATGGCGTTGGGATGTTATGAGTAACCCAGGGTATGATCTGTTCCAATTGTTTTTTTTTGTTTTTTTTTATTCAGGATAGGCAAACGTTTGACCACTATCTCGCTTGATGGTAAGCGATGGAGCACGTTTGCCTAGAAAATGCCGATATACGAGACAAAATATAAAGAATGAGATTTGTCGCCAAAAAGAGAATATAAATCTTACGCCTGCAGTTAAACCAGAGCACCGATCTTTGTTCCGGGCTGCGGTGTCCAGGGCCCCAAATCTCTTAGTTATTGATCCGCGATATCGCAAGTCAATTGCTTGAAAATCGACGATTTTGACGTAGTTTTCGTAGGCTATTTGCTATTTTGGTTCGGTCGCAGGCAGATGACTTGCTATCGATAGTATTTGACATATTTACTATTCTTTTAAAATTGGTTTGCAATTTGTAGCACGATTTTACTTTAGCATTTACCTACTTCCTTTATGACGTCTTTAGCTTTCGTGGTTTTTTTATAGACATTACACTTCTCCAATGTCAACGTTCACATTCTATTCTAATGTTACAATAATCCTAATAACTCAAATTTGGTTATGATTAAAAATGATTATGAAGCAAAATCATTAAATTGCACACTAAAGTAGGTATAAAATAAACTTGTTTATGCTGCAAAACCAAGATATTGACGTTTTTACGGATGCTTGGTTCAAAAACTTTATCAATTTGAACAAACGGTTTTCAGTCGTAGCTCTGTCATTTTCTGAGATCATAGGGCATAATTCCTATAAGGGCCATAATATTACAGCGTACCTTTAACACAAACTGCGATACTACTTAATTTAGCAGAATACCAGATTTAACTATAATATTGTAATCATACACATAACTTTATAGTCAGTATAAAAGCACAATCATTGCAGTTGTGTACTAATGTTCGACAATAAGTAATAAAGTCAATATAATAAAAATAAATACAATAAAATAATAACGCTAATGTTAAGAGACTTGGGGCCCAACTCAAGTGCCTACGTCACGCCCCAACAATCGCCAACATTAGTTAGAAAAAGGCACAAGTAAAAGAAGATTGCCTCAGTACTCGCCAGTCCTACATTTTTACTTTACCTAGACCAGCATCACACACTATAAACGTCTAGACATAAAAACCTACCAAGAGAGCTCACATTCTCCACGGACGTGATTGTAAAATCGGTGAGGCGTAAAATTTATCGCATAGTTTATCACTTCCTTGGCGTTTAGACGAATTGCTTGGCTAAATGTGTGTTTTATACTTTACCACTTTGACTTAGAACGTTCGATTATCCCCCATACATTTTATTTTCTTTTTTTTTGTGCTGGTATCAAACATTTGACCTAGTGGTTAAATGATCTTACCTCATGGAAAGTGACGATGCGGCCAAAGATGGAACACGCTTGCCTTGAAGGTAACTCTAGGCTTCACTTCTTTTACTAGACTTGAAGACAACCAGATTAAATCGTTTAAGGAGCAAAGACGCAATGAGTTCTACTCCTTCACTGTACGGATGATAAACGTAGAAGCGAAACGCTTCGAGCGATATGGAGGTATGTCAAACATAATTGGATGACGTTTGACAGTTTGTCTTGTTGTTAGATGGTAAAAAGGGTATGGAGGAATTAAATCATGTAATTCCTGAGCACACTCCAAAATGTAAGCGATATAATATCGAAGCCTATCGGTATTACTACTATCGGTGCTACCTTACGTCGATGACCAAGACATTGCAGTTTTGACTCATTTTTTATTCATTTCATTAATATTTATGTACTTATATTATGTAGTATATGTGTGTATATTACATGTGTAACGATCATATTAAATATGTATTTATATAAGATCATTATTGAGGGATATATTATTTTATTATTTGTTAATTATCATTACTTATAATTAAGTATATCATAATTTATTATTCTTAGATTCATGCACTCTTTAAAATGTTTTTTTCTTAAACACCGACGTCTAACTCTATTGCGTAATTCCGCTCCATCCAAAGGTTGTCTGGAAGAGATCGCTTGTAGCGATAAGACCGCCTATTGTTACACTTTTTTTTTAAATAATAATTTTGTTTTGTTTTTGTCTAAATTAAGGTGTTCAATAAAGAGTTTATCTATCTATCTAGCTTTCTAACGCCAATGAGTCATTTGGCTCACTGGTCAATGCGAACGGATTTTAATAACAAAATGTCTTTTGTAGCGCAGCTTTGTTCAACTGCATATTGTCTCAACCGTACAGTGTGTAGGTAGACGACCCTAATTTCATAGACGTGTAATGTGAACTCCTTATTCCCTTGCCATATTATTTTAAAGTGCTTATATCTTGAACTTGTAAGTGCATTGTCTCCAAGGCACCCGCTAGAGACTTAGCTTCTGAATTGATATTATTTACTTATGATAATTCTAGACTTGAACATAAGCAGAGTTGTACTCGGACCCTTATTGAGTAGGTATTTTAGAGTCTAGAATTCAGACCCTGGGATAAGTTAAAAGGTTCTTTGAGCGAAGCCTCATCGTCACGGGGCTTCGCTCAGAGAATCGAAGCAATATCAATAACTTTCTAGTAGCAAATATTCCAAGTTACCAACTGGAGAGAGAAAGCGCTCCACCGAGACCAGTAGTGTATTCTTTTGTCGGTCAAGATCCACTTTGTGTCACTCATTACACTAACGGAATAAGGCGAGCATGTTACATCTTCGGCCGCATCGTCATTTTCCATCAGGTGACATTTTGCCCAAACGCATTTCTAGCATAAAAACGGTGGGAGCAAGTAAATAAGCAATTATTCAGTGATGTTCACAAACAAACATTTTCACACTCACAGCTCCGCACTAATTTAATAGACATAACAGGTGCTGGAAACGTTAACATCATCCACATAATCACACCAAGCACAAAAGCAAGGGTCTGAAACAAATATGCCCCTTGGGAAGTTAAATTGTGCCTCTGTCAGGATATTGTCTTCAAAATGAATCTTGGATCCGGATAATAGACACTAAGATGTGATAGCTGTTATTTTGTTAATCTGTCAGTACAGTCATTAACTTTCATGAGTGCTTATTTCGGGCCCATGTAAATAAAATGATTTTGAATATTCAATTTTGGTAGGTAACCAAAAATGTGGCTTTCGAATATAGGTACATAGGAATTCTCCAATCGGCATGACAATCTCAACTTTTTTTTATTTATGTTACGCAAACGTTTGACGACTATTTCACCTGATTTAAAGCAACGATACGCTCGACGATGAGGCACGTTTTCTTAGAAGATGCATATTTACTAGCAACTTGAAGACTCCTAAATTGTATTTATCAGGAAATATAGATACAGGCAAAAAGTTCCTTTGCTGTTCGCGTTATTACCATTGAAGATAGTTAAAAGTTTCATAACTTCCATTATTTCGATGCAATTAAATGCATGACGAATTCCAAATTGTAGCCAATATAAACTTAATAACTAGTTATAGAAGTACATAACAAGAACTCCTTAAATTGATAAAGGAGATTCAACTAAAATTTCTACCAACACGTCGGGCAAATAAAATTAAACGAACATTAAAAAAATATAACCTGCAAGCTACACTATTGCTAGATTGATACAAAAAAGAAAACGGAGCTATACGGAACAAGAGTTGGAATTTTCATCAGATCGAAACTCGGTAGAACGACAATCTCGACACGTACAAATAGGGATGGGAATAGTTCAGTCTTTCGAAACTTTGGAAATAGTTAACTCCCTGTTCCTAGGTTACTGACAAATGCAACCGATGTGCGGTTTGCTTGTTCCGAGTTTCTAGGGACTTCGCGCGGGTGAACTGTGCTTATGAATAAATTAAGTGTAATAAAAACGGCTTTATTAATTTTTATGACGACCCAGTTGGCGCAGTTGGCAGTTTCCTGTCTTCTGCACCGTGGGTCCTGGGTTCGATTCCGACAGAAGTACAAATGTTTTTCCCAAGGGACATTTTTTTTCTGGTTCTGGGTGTGATTGTGTGTGTGATGTTAATGTTTCCGGCACCCACGATACAAGTCTTTGAATTTAGTGTGGGTGTGTAGGCGTTTGTTTGTAGATTGTTTGGATTAGTGGGAATTGAACATAATAAGAGATAGTAACCTGATAACAATACAATTTCTGCGTTAGTAATTTTTTCTCTTAGTTAAGTTAAAGGATGTGAATGTTTACAGCATCCAGGACTCAAGTCAACTTAGTGTGGGGCTGTGATTGTGAAAGCATTAATGTTTATGTTATGTTAAAATTCGATAATCTGACATATATTGCTGCTGTTAAAAGGTTTATATTATACACAAAATCTTTTTTTTTTAGAGCAACTAAGCAAAATTTTAAAATAATCTTGAATAATTTATTTAAGTAAATAATCTAAAACAAAACAATTATTACGTAAAAATCTTATATTTTATTAATCAAAATAAAAATTTAACATTAATTTTACTAATCAAATACTCAAATATTCATATATTCATAAACATTAGTTTACACGTCATACAGTCTAGAATGGAATATTTCATAATTAAAAATACAATGTCAAAATGAAAAATTACGAAATAAAAATTAAATATACAGGTATGTAATAATTTCCATAAAGAACATGTCAATATAAAATTATGTTATTTTCATAAACACTAAGATGAGTTTAATTAGTTTTTAAAAATAAATTGAAACGATGGCTTATCGATTAAACGTTTTATAAAAAGTTTAATCGATAAACCATCGTTTCAATTTATTTTTTAAACAATTACAAGAAAAGGCCTCTTAAATGGTATTAGGAAGCCTTTTGTACACAGCCATAACATGCGTCAGCTTGCTGGTCTTTGTCAGCTTACGAGGTAAGCCCACTATAGGAGTACATGAGTGCTATAGGAGTGCATGTCACTACGTTTGGTGTACGTGCCGAGATTTGTTTTCACATATACCGCCACCGTGATAGATCACGATGGCAGGCAATATGAGGATCCCGAGTTCTCTGAAATAGGGTCTCGCTGAGGTATCTTGTGTCACACGTACCAAGGCCCGGATTGCGCGCTTTAATATAGTTCCGATGTTTCTTATCATTTCTTTAGTTTTCAGATATCATTCGTTTTGTTTACTTTATATAAAGAAACGTAACGAAAAGAAGGAATTAGAAGTAAGTTATAAGTAAGTTCTTATCAAGCTTACTAAAGATGAACAAATAAAACCAATGAGAGGTGATAGAGCATTTTGTGAGTTGCTCGCCTGGCTTGCTACCAAAGTAGCTTACCACCATCAAGTTGAAAGTCTGCCGCCAAGCCAAATACGGTGTTCCGGCAGTTATTCTTGAGAGCCTGCGTATTCATGGGGTCATGTAGTCGACTGTGCTGATACATTTTCATAAACATAAAATTAACGCTTTTTTCTCACAGCACCACACTAATCTTAATTTGTGTCGTGGGTACCGAAAACATTCACATCATACACACAATTCACACCCAGAACCAGAAACACAAATTTCCCCTGGAGAAAACGAGAGCTTTCTAAGTCTGGTTTGATTCGTATTCCAGGTCTAGTGTGTTTACCAGCTTCGACAACATCGTCACTTACCATCAGGTGAGATAGTGGTCAAACACTAGCCTGTCACAAATAAAAAAATAAATAATAATAATCACATTTCTCGAACTGTACTACAGCTTAGTTGGATGCACGTTCGCCTGGTCTTTCTAAGTCTGGTTTGATTCATCAAGAATATTTTTTTTTGTTACATGCTAGTGTTTGACCACTTTCTCACCTGATGGTAAGTGACGATGTGATCGAAGCTGGTAAACACACTAGACCTGGAATACGAATCAAACCAGACTTAGAAAGCTCTTGCTTTCTCCAGGGAAAATTTGTGTTTCTGGTTCTGGGTGTGAATTGTGTGTATGATGTGAATGTTTCCAGTACCCACGACACAAATTGAGATTAGTGTGGTGCTGTGAGAAAGAAGCGTTAATTTTATGTTTATGAAAATGTATCAGCACAGTCGACTACATGATCCCATCACTAGCAACAAGCCTGACGGCCCGACGTTTAAAAGGAATACGTATCGGTGGAACGATTAGTAAATAATTGCATCACGTCGGCGGAGTTAGCTCTACCAATTCTTTCATGTCTAGACTATAAGTTAGAAAGGTGTTCTGCACTTTAGTTAGCAGTTTCAATCTGGCACTGGCAAAGGTCGAAAAGTTTTACGTAATTTCTTTTTTTTGGATAGGTTTTTTTATGTCATGAGATATGAATGTTTGCACTCTACTGCTGGCGATTAAATGTTTGTGCAATGGTGAGGTACTGCTCCAGGCGGACTCTGCAAAAGAGTCGTGCCACTACAAAACCTGTAGTCGGCGATGTAGCACGTTATAGTTATCTGTTTACTTAAAGGTCATAAGATATCTTTAAAATTATCATAGAATCTCAAAATTATCTTTACATATATATAATTCTTCTATACGTGTGTATGTGACTACTGTGAAAGTTTATATCAGTAATGAAACGGGCATTAATTAAGAAAACCTAAAAACTATTGACTACATTTATGACAAGGATGCATGGGGGCAAACTACACAGGCGCTTTCTAGCGACAACATAATATAGATATACCTAGGTTAATATATTTATGTATTAGAGATAAAGAATGATTTAAAAAAATGAATGAAAAAAATGCTCCGCCGAGTTTCTTGCCAGGTTCTTCTTGAGATGACTGTAATTTGCGAAGTTATTAACTTTCATGGGTGCGTCTTTGGAGCCCATGTGAATAAACGATTTTGATTTTGACTGAACTCCTAAACGGCTGAAGCAATTTTAATGTTTTTTATTGTATGTGTTCAATTGGATTTAAGAATGGTTTAGATTCACAATCCGATCTGTTAAATAATGTTTTTTAATTAATTAATTGAATTAACTTTGCGCGTCCGAACGTCCGCAAACTTACATCGAAGTTCGCTCCGACGTCCCAAGCTATTTCTTTGCTCAACGCCCTGCTTGCCCAAGAATCAGAGTTAGACGTGTTTTGTTGTAAGCTTAAAGTATTTTATAATGAATGTGTAATTTTTTTTTGTAAGTTAATAGCTACTATTTTGTATTCGAGCTCCAATTGTTGCTGGTTCGCTGCACGCTTTGGTCACGACTGTGAGTATAGTAGGCATTTTTTGTTATATATAAATAAATAACCAAGAGAAATAAATACGTGACTTTCGAGCATATACGACGCCCTTTTCAGCACGTGGCCAGGCGTCAAGATTATCTGGCCTGCTGACGACGCTCTTCTGGGAGAAGGAGCTCAGAAGAAGAGCGTCGTATAAGCTTGAAACTGTCGAAGTGTTTTCGACACAAAAATCACGCGATTCAGAACTGGTTAGTACGTAGTAGTACCACAAGATATATTTCGTTTACCGTTGTAGTCTTAACAAGTTCAACGTCAAAAAACAGTGGGAGCGAGAAAGTTGAGCAAAGCCAAAAGCCTGTGGCCACGTCGAGTAACACTTAAAACTTTTGAGTCTGTGTAATTCCGCACGACAAGGAACTGTGTGGGAGAACGCTCACCTGTTAGGATTTACTTTTTATTCAAAAGTTATCGGTTTTAAACTTTTTTAACCGTAGACAAGTTATAAATTTGGCTACAACACAGTTGGATCTGTGGACATTTCACAGCTTTCTTCGAAGTCGGTCTTGTGTACGATTCCCGGTAGGCGCACAATTTTTCTTCCCAAGGGACATTTGTAGGCGATGATGTAAGTATTTGAACTTAGTGTGGGAGCTTTGAATGTTTTTGTTTGTTTGTAGAGTTTGAAGCGATGATGTGTGTGTGTATCTGTCTGTAGCACTGTAGCTCTTAAACAGGTGAACCGATCAGGATGCGTTTTTTTATTTGAAAGGTGACTTGATCGAGAGTGCTCTTATCTATGTTTGGTGAAAACTCGGTGCAGTCGCTTCCAGATAGAGCTTTAGGGGTATTTTTAAAATTTTTGATTTTGTTGGAGAGTCAGAGGTCCCATATAAAGTTTATCGAAATCGATCAAGCCAAAACCGAAATATAAGCGATGAAGTCGATTTTTTTAAGCTTAGCTTGCATTTCAATTATATAGGAAACATTTTGGAAAGTGTGCCACGGAATTGCATAATTTAATACCTCCATCCCCTTTTTACTATAGGACAACCAGACAATCCCCCATGCGACATCGATATATGGTTGATACTCTACTCTGTACGAAATATTTTGCTTCCACATTTGTTATACGCACTGTCAAGTAGTGGAACTCCTTGCCCGAGTCTTTCTCGATAAGTACAATCTGGGTCTCTTTAAATCCTGTAAACACATCTTCACTTTTGTCCTAGTGAGATAGTGGTCAAATGTTTGCCTACATAGTATAACAAAGCTATACAATAATATATGTTGCTGCAATGTCTACGTGTTTCACCAAAGTAAAAGTTTATTAATGTCTACTATAAAGCTATTAAAGCACCTTGTGAAGCCAAATTGATTGAGTAAATTAACTAAATAGGTTCTTATAAAATATTCCTCCGCAATATTTCGTTCACACAAAATATAGCAATAAGTCTCCCTCAGACAGCATTATTTATGTGCCTGGGACGAAACGGTTATAAGAGCAGTAAGGACATTGATAAGAAATTGGTTTGAAATGTGCAACAAAAATTGGTATTGAGGTGACCATAGATTTAGTGCTCTTCGCATTAGCTTTCTGTAAAGATTGAGGCTGGAAATGCTGAATGCTTTATTTGAATCAATACATTTAATTCGTTCGTTTATTTTTAATGTTGGTACACTTATGAGCGTCAAAAATATTACATAAGTAAGTTAAAAAATATATTAAATTGTAGTACATTAAAACAAAATAAATAATAAATATTGCAAAGGTTGTCAAGCCCTAAGGTTGCGAGCTGGAGAACAGGGACAAACGGAGTGATAACGCGCTCTCGTTATCACTCCGTACGTCGCTATTCTTTACATACTTAGCTAGAATTGTTGAAAATGCCTAAAAATAATCGCATAATTGCCACTGTAACATCGATCTCACTCCATAGACATCGCGACTAGCGCTAGGACCGCATTTTGAGTACACAGCGGTGTACGTAAATATTTACGCACGCACAATTACACACGGAATAAGAGGCACTATCGCCATTCTCAAACTGGCTAGTACGCTCCATAATTTAGTCTTTAGTAATCTGCGTAGGTAGCTGTTTTAAACTGCGTAGTTACTCTGTCGAAAGCCAATCTTCACCGTACATGTGTATTATTATTATGTGTATTCTGGCTGTGATTTTGTGGGAAATGTAAACGTTCTCTACACTCACTTTGCAAGGCTTTGAATTTACCGCGAGCCTGTGGGTATGAATGTGTTTTTATTGCATTTTATTAGCACTGTATTGGCAGTAAACTCATTAACTTTCATAAGTGCCACTTTTGGTCCCATGTGAATAAACATTTTCATTATTATTTTGTTGGCTGACACGCTTTGCTTAGACTGCCTGGATCTTAAGGATTACAGGAACATCGCTTCTAGAACTAATGTTGTGCATAGTATGTAATTCTCGTATTGTAATCTGTGTATGCATTACCCATACTGTTTATAAGTGGAACTAAAGACACCCCATCGGTGGTTCAATTGTTTCGACAATCGTTCGATTTATTTATTAGCTCCTTTCTATTTGCTCCGGATTCCATTTTGTCAGCTAAATTCTTAGTTTGACAATCGGAGAAATATTTACAAGGGACAAATATTTATAGTTCAATTAATATTCAATTAGCTTTTCGGTACAACCACATCTCAGACACTCAACGTAAATGTTGTAAATCGACGACATACAATTTTAACCAACTTCAATAAAAGAAGGAGGTTCTCAATTCGACTGAATTTTTTTTGTCAAACTTTTTTCTAGGTGAACCGATTTTGATGATTGATTTTTGTTTGAAAGCTGGTGCTTCCCATGTGGTCCCATTTAAATTTGATCAAGAACTGACCACTAGTTTTTGAGTTATCCTCAATAATGCGTATTTCATTCATTTAATCTGATCAAGGGTTCCGAAAGATAAAGCGGTGAAGTCGGTTTTTTTAAGCTTTCCTTACGTTTAAATTATTTAGCTTTTATCTTGCTGATGGCATGGAGGCGTACGCGGCATTCCACGCTGTATGAAAATTTATTCTGACCACTAATCGGAGTTGAGGAGGTGCGGGGAAGGAATAACGGGGAGCGGAGTCTTTGTACTTTTACAGTCCACATACATACATACACTTTAGCAGCCATTATTTAATAAAAAAGTTTCATTTGTAATCAAACCACTGGAGTATCAGCAACGTTCATTTGAATGCAAATCGAAATGGGAACAGGATCGAATGTCGATCATAGTGTAATTGCGTTCTGTTTCGCCCAATTCGGGGATGGAGCAATACTTATAAATGAACAAAGTTATATTTGTAAATAATTTTTTTAATACAGTTATAGTATCCCCTATAGCCTAGCGTACACAGCTTTGTAGCATGTACATAATCACCATCTCACA
This sequence comes from Lomographa bimaculata, assembly GCA_948107665.1. Classification (NCBI taxonomy): domain Eukaryota; kingdom Metazoa; phylum Arthropoda; class Insecta; order Lepidoptera; family Geometridae; genus Lomographa; species Lomographa bimaculata. Next base: position 2,955,802 of record OX403602.1, on the reverse strand, counting down.
TGGCTCCGTCGCAGAATGTCCCTTTCCTAAAATGTCTACTGCACGCCCTTACTTGACGACCCAGTAGGCGCAGTGAAAAGGTCTCCACCCTCTGCGCCGTGGGTCCTGGGTTCGATTCCCGGCAGGAGCAAAAATTCCTTCCCAAGGGATATTTGTGCTTCTGGTTCTGGGTGTATTTGTGTGTGTGATGTAAATGTTTCCGGCACCCGCGATACAAGTATTTGAACTTAGTGTGGGGCTGTGAGTGTGAACGGACGGTTTGCGTTTGCACGCAAAATGTCCCTTTAGCACAATGCCTATTTCTCACGATGTCTCTTTTGCAAAATGTCCCTTTCGCAATATGAAATGATGTCGCAAGAAGTTTCTAGTGTTTAACAAATAGCCCTATAATAGTAATTCATAGTACCCATAAATCTGTTATTATCAAATGTATGTCTAATAAAGTGGGACAATGAGAGATAATGCCATTATCAAGATCCAAGTGTGAGGACTAATCCGTGTCGTCACGGACGAGTTGTAATAACGGTCGTCTGATTGCTTGCTCGTAAAATGTTTGAGGAGGGTTGTCTGATGATAAAATACCCTAGAAATAAGGGTTTTGGAACGAATCTTTCAATTCTAGATATTCTTCAGCTTTTTTTATTATTTATTAGACTATACAATGAAATTACAAGGCTTAAAGAGATTTAACATCTAATAACTCAGGTGACGAACGCAGTGCTTTGCTGAGCAGGACTTTGAGCTAAGTTCAAAACACTGAATGGCACTGAACTGTATAAGGCGAGCTTGACGCTTACTATCAAGAGAACGACTTGCTTGTTTCGTCACTCAATACCCATAACTTGCTATGACTTTTACATCTTTTTACGTTACATGCGAAAAAATATTTATTTTACATTTGAATATCTTTTAAACACTTAACTTACACTACTTTTTTAAGTATCAGCTCTTGCAATAACTTCCTTACAAATAAAAACAAATATTACCCCACTACACTATGCCACGTGAATTATAATATTGATAAATTGTTTTTAAAGCTCTTTTATTTGATATCTAGTTATTTGATAACAAATATTTTTGAAAACACGCACTACAGTTTTTATACTCAAATAGAAATTGATCTAAATATAAACTCAATTAATACTTATCCTAAATTTAGAATAGACTTGTCTCAGGCATCTGTGTTTTTGAGGAATATTATAATTTTATATACCATGTGCCTTTATAATCTAGCACGAAAAGAATATCAGACGCCTGTTACTATATGCTTTTTCTATGGTTTATCTTTCTGTCAATTTTACCTCGGCAATGATGATAGTAATTTATCGATTAAATCTACAGATAATAATCATGTGTACATGTATAGAGCAAATAAATGTAAGTCAGTAACACTCCATCACAGGAGTATACAGGTAACTAAGAGTACAATCGAAGCCTGGACAAAAAAGCATATATAATGATGTTACGAAATAAAAATATTTTCGATGAATTGGAAGCCATTAAGATAAATTGACATGTGATAAATGAACCTGAACAGTGTAAAAAGATAATTTCAAGTGATTATAACTTTAAAACTTTAGCTTTTAACATTCGCAGTATAAACAAAAATTTTGATCAGTTTCTTGTACTTTTGTCTCGTGTAGGTATCTCTTATTATGATGTCATAATACTTAGCGAATGCTGGTTAACCGACAATACTATTATCCCTCAATTATCAGGATACAGCGCTCACCGAACTGTAACACCTAACAATCAAAACGGTGGAATTGTAGCCTACATAAAAAGTACATGGAATGGTATAGTTCTGGAACCTAAAATAGAACAAGCAGACTGTTTACAAATATCAATATCAAATGCAATAACAGTATTAGGCATATATCGTTCTCCTTCATACAGAAATTTGGATTCCTTAGAGTCCCATATAAACATAATGGGTAGCCAGCCCTTGCTCATCGCGGGAGACCTAAATGTCAACATATTGGATACTTTATCTAGTACTCAGAGTCTGGAATATGTGTGTTTTATGGCGGAAAATGGATTTTTCCCTGCTATCAGGGAACCGACTAGAGAATCTGCATGTCTGGATCATATGTATATAAAAGGGAAAAGTTCTACTGCGAGTGTTGGTGTAGTATGTAAATCAGATATCACTGACCACGACTTGGTAATGTTCGCGACAAATCTACATAAAGAGAAATCTCAAAGACCTAGCCGTTTTATTATAAAAAGAGATACAGACTCTATTATTGCCGATCTTGAGACAATTAATTGGTCGGATTATTTGGGTACATCTAATGATATAAATCATATTACTAATATTTTTACGAAAATTTTAACGGATACACTAGATAAACACACTCGTACACTTAAAGTGAGTAGGTCGAAATATAACTTAAAGCCATGGATTACGCCAGGACTGATGCGATGTATGCGTCACCGAGATAAACTCCATATGCAGGCAAAGCGGGAACCAAATAATTTAATTACTCAAATTGCATATACACGCTATCGAAATTTCTTCGTGGATTTGCTTCGTAAACTCAGGTTAGAATATGAAAGAACGGAGCTGCAAGCAAACAAAAACAATACAAAAAAGCTATGGAAGACAATCAAAAATGCTTGCAACCTCAACTCTTCCAAAAATGAAACAAGAGAACTGTTAACTCTTAATGGAAGTATCGATGAACGTGATTCTCTCGACACATGCAATACCTTTTTTACTACTGTAGGACAAAAACTGGCGGACAAAATTCTGCAAAATATATCTAAATCTGAAAATGAATTAGCTACAAGTGTAAAAATCAAATGTTCGCCTGTCGAGTCTTTTTTCATGCAACCTACTGATGAAAATGAAGTAGAACGTCTAATTGCTAACTTAGATAATGATAAAGCACCTGGTATAGATAGCATAAGCAACTCCCTTCTTAAAACCCTCAAAGAAGTACTTGTTAAGCCGCTTACATCAATTTTCAATCTCAGTATGGCCTCGGGTGCGTTCCCGGATGCATGGAAATTAGCGCTTGTTTGCCCCATCCATAAAAATGGACCAAAAGATAAGATTGACAATTATAGACCTATTTCGCTTTTGTGTGTTTTCTCAAAACTACTCGAGAAACTTGTCAACAAGAGGCTTATGAATTTTATAGACTCGCGAAATCTTATCTCCGAGAGGCAATTTAGCTTTCGTACAGGGAAATCGACGGAAGATGCAGTGTCATTACTAACATCAATAGTGTCGTCACATTTAGACAAGAAAGAGTGTTGTGTAGGCGTATTTTTAGACTTGGCCAAGGCCTTTGACACTGTCTCCGCTCCAATTTTGTTAAGAAAATTAGAGAAAATGGGCGTACGAGGATGTGCATTAAATTGGTTCAATAGCTATTTAAAACAGCGGAGGCAGTGTGTTAAGGTAGGTCAAACAGTAAGTGCGGCACAAGTTATAAATTTTGGTGTGCCCCAAGGCAGTATCTTGGGGCCAACGTTATTTATACTATATATAAATGACATACACGAACTTTCTATCCAAAATGCAAACATACAATGTTATGCTGATGACACTGCAATTTTGTTTGATGGGCCCACATGGAATGATGCTTTTTCTGCAGCGGAAGTTGGAATGTCACAAATCCATAACTGGTTGCAAAATAATCTTTTAACCTTAAATACTAAAAAAACTATGTATACATGCTTTCACAAAACTTCAATCTCAGCACCGCCGTCATCATTGAAATCGATCAAGATTCATACATGTGAAGGAAGTAGTGTATCTTGTTTATGTGAAGAATTAAAACGGACAAAAACTATGAAATATCTTGGTGTACTGGTGGATGACAAGCTTTCTTTTAAGATGCATATAGATAATTTATCTGGACGCGTTAGGAAAGTTGTCAATATTATGAGGCAACTTCGTGATGTGGCCAATTACGAAACCCTTAAGTTGGTATACTACGCATTGTGCCAGTCACTTCTCATGTACTGCATCGTCTGTTGGGGATCTGCAGCTAAAACTGTAATAATACAGGCTGAAAGAGCTCAACGCTCTGTGCTTAAAGTAATGCTTACAAAACCTCGTAGATCTCCAACAGATGATCTATACAGAGAAAGTGGCGTTCTCAATGTCCGTCAGCTGTTTATTTTTAAAACATTTCTTTTAGCTCATAAATCAGTATTAGCATCCGAAAACTACGAAAGTCTAATAAAACGAAGAGTTTTTAGACTCCCAAATCTATCAACTGCCACAACATTTGCCCAACGCTTTGGAGAGTTTCTTAAAGTTCAAATATATAATAATATCGTCAAAAAATGTGAAACAAATATAAAAGAATTGACATTGCGCCAAGCTAAAACGCATGTTAAAGAATGGTTATTATCACTTAATTACGAAGACACTGAAAAACTGTTAGTTATTCTAAAATAAATGAGATAAAACGTTAAGTTATAAGAATGTATTTAAACTTTATAATTGTATGTTTATTAAATAAGTAGCTATATTAAGTTGTTAGTGGTAAAAATAGTAATAAGCTGTAAACCGAGGTATAAATATCACTTTGTGTAAACATTAAACAGGTCATCACGATACAGGCGTTGCCTAGTGTGAAGGCCAGCAGGTACATCTTGTATTGAACTATTGATTCATCTCTGCATAAAACCTTTGTTTTTACGCATGTTAGTTACTAACATATATGAAATAGTCGTAAGTCGTTTTTTATGCAGCAAATAAATATTTTTCATTTTTTCATTTTTTCATTTTCACCTACCTACCGGGAATTGAACCCAATACCCGCTGCTTAGAAGGCTGACTTGCAACTGATAACGCTAGCTCGCAGTTCTCGTTTCTAGTTAAAACCATTAGTTAACTATTTTTAAGTAAAGACATATATATGTATGTATATGTTATAATAACAAATCTTGATAACTTCTTCCTACACAATTTTATTTTAAAATTGCACTTTTAATGACTGCTGACAATATTATTAGAAGCACCTGACCCCACATTTATAAGCCTTTTATTGCTTCCATTATTTCCTGCCTTCAGAAAACCATTTCTGAACTGGTCAATCCATCTTGTAGACTACACTATACATCATACTTGTCACCATTTGGGGCTGTCACATGCTCAAGATGAATTTAATAAAGTTCTAAGGTTTTGCCAGTTTGAAAAGCTAAGTTTTGGGAAGACGGAACCGGTTTTGAGAGATTTTTGAAAGTTTAAAGTAACGACTTCGCACGACCACTGAGTTTGAGTTTCAGCTTCTTTTTAATCGCCTTTTTATGCAAAAGAGAAGTTAGTTTTGTCTTCTTGTGGTCAAGTTCACGTCTGTTTTTCGTCATGGTGAAATTAATTGCTTAAATACTGAATTCTCTCTTATACTATTCTATCTTAGTCTACATAATTATAGAAATCAGAAAATACCAGCTTCCGTGCGTAACGTTTCTCCGTCATAGAGTTTCCTTTACCTCCATCGCGTACCCATTAGAATTACTTTTATTGTAACTATACATCAAAGTGCCAACCCTACGAAGACACGTGTTACGTCCTTTATAGCGGAACCTTATGAGACTCGTCATGTGAAAATTTATTGTAATGTCTTACTACCTCTTTTTTGTTGGACAATGTTGTATAGTAAATTCTACGTATGCTGTGAGAATAGACAATTCTACATCCAAAATGGGCGTATCTGATTCGTCTACAAATGATTAGAGGCATTTTTCAATCCAAGATAGGAAAACGTTTAACCACTATCTTCACTCGCGACTTGAAAACTCTCATATTATACTTATCAGGAAACACAGACTAAGAAATGGGGTTCCATTTCTTTGGGGTTCGTGTGGAAGCAAAATGCTTAGTTCGCATTTTTGGAATGTCTCTACCATCACGAAGTCGCTTAACTGTCTGGAAGTCTGATTTTTATTAATGCTAAAAAGACAATTAGCATTTGACCACTATCTCACCCGATGGAAAGTGATGATGCGGCCGAAAATGTGACATGCTTGCCTAGAAGATACCTATTCACTCTTGATTTGAAGACTCCCAGATCTTAGATACCCCTTGGGGAACAATGACGCAGGCAACGAATTCCACGCCTTCGCTGTACGGATGATGAACGTAGAAGCAAACCGCTTCGAGCGAACTGGAGGTACGTTAACCATAAATGGATGACGTTTGACAGTTTGTCTGGCATTGTGGAATTAACTCATGTAATTCCTGCGCACACTCTACAAAATGCAAACGATAGAATACCGATAGACTTGCAATCATACGTCTGTGACCGAGGCTCTACAATCTGATGATGATAGGTAGGTATAGGGAAATTAGATTGAGCACACTTTCCGATATGTATCTGTTAAAATACTGAGAGACTCGCTACCTGGCGGAGTTGCCCTAAGCTTTGCATCCGTCAAACGGTTGCAGCCAATAAGTCTCTTGGCTCCTCGCTCAACGGTGACAACCTCAAGTTTTTATTTATCTTAACCATCCCAGCATTTATGGGTCGACATAACACAATGTATGGGCTAGCGACCAGTGGCGGCACAGCTTTATCTAGCTAAGTCTCTTTCCCAGAGCTTTGCATATTGGACACATGAAAAATATGCATTGTTTATAACTTACTGTTAAACATACATATAAATGTACGAACATTAATAACTCATCTACAGCGTGTTTAAAAACTAGTTTTCATCACAAAGTTGGCGGCGCGTCGAAGCGTAGGACAAAGCAGTGAACGCGTCGTTGGCCACAGGCAACTTTGAGCACCCCGTATAGCTGTAGATGTTGTGAAATACGGGGTTGTTTTAGGGTTGAATTTTGCGTGATTGAGTTATTTTCAGTTGTTTAGTCGGCTAACTTTTATTGAAGTTAGAATGCGGCTAGCGGCCTAAAATATGGTTGGTTAATTATTATTAGTGTTAGATATTTTATTTTGTTACGTTACGTCTATAACTTGAATAACTCTTTTTTCTTAGGGTGAAACAGAAAAAACAGTAAAGTTAACAGAAATAATTTAAATTCAAATCTTCATTGCATTTTCTAAATGTAGATAGGTGTTAGAAATAAATGTGTTGTGCTCAACAAGGTCTCTAATGTACTGTACATTAGAGACCTTGTTCAGCACAACAATTTAGAGCAAAGGAGGACGATATGCTTCATTAATCGTAATGTATCGTTTTAATTCATACTAAGATTCCATAATTATGTATTATTAACATTGTTATTGTACCCAGAACAAAAAGGCCTTACGTGATTAGAATTGGGACTCAGATAATAAACGTTGATAAAAAAAAAATGTGTAAAATATCTGGACAGGTAGGCTGATCCAACCGAGGCTCGAATCACGAAATATAGTACAATTGAGTTTGGATGGAATTCTCTAAACTTCAGTCAAGTACATAACGGACGTTTAAGCGGGAGATGCCAATTAAAATAGGTATAGTTGTCAAAAGAATCAATCAACGGAGGTTAACTTAATTTTTTGTTTTGTGGTAATTGAGTAGCGAAACGAGCGAGTCGCTCGCCGGTGGTATGCGTTACGCGTGCCCCTTACAGTTCAGTACCTAGAGTTTTAAACTTAGGTCAAATACCTTCTCGGCAAAGCACTGCGTTCCTCACCCTAAAAACGTTAAGCCCTGTAATTTCTCTAGAAATAATGCCCTTCAATCCGAAATACATGTTTGCACATTATTGCTTGGCGGCTAGCAATGATGTGGTACTGCCCCAGGCGGACTCTGCAAAAAGAGTCCTAGTTTCTTTATCAAATCAGTCCTTAAACGCATGAACTACAAGAAAGTAATCAAACTATCCTAATCTATGCACCAACGATTCAAAACAAAAGTCAATGAAGATGCCATTCCCGGCACCGCAAGCTGTTTGTCACCGAACTTCACAATAACTTTGCAAATGAAGGACCTTTGGATCCATTTATTTCGGCTAAGTAACGCCCGAGGAGACACCAACTTTTGGGAGACAAATTTCACCTGGGAAAAGTTCTGCTTTTGTCGTTTGTGATTTAAAAGCGAGGTGTGGATGGTATACGAGGATTATCGTAAATAAAGCCTTTTTATCAGTAGCATAAAACTGCCTATTAGCATAGTTATATAGTGCCTTCTAAATAGCGGATATCGGGTTCGGTTCCCGATGAGAAGATTATATATATAAGACCGCAGACTATATTAATGACAAGGATGCATGGAGGCAAACTGCACAGGCTCTTTCTAGCGAGTACCATAATAACACCTAGGTTAATAAAATTATGTATTAGAAATTAAGAATGTTTTTTAAAAAAATGAATGAAAAAAAAATGCGCCGCCGAGTTTCTTGCCAGATTCTTCTCAAGATGGCTGTAATTTTGCGAATTTGGCAATAGATTAATTAACTTTCATGAGTGCCTCTTTGGGGCCCATGTGAATAAACGATTTTGATTTTGATTTTGAGAACACAGGTTTTGTCCCCAAGGAAGAAAATATGTGTTTTGGGTTCATACACTCATAATACAAGTATCCGAACTTAGTGTGGGGATGTCACTGTATTTTGTATGTTCTAGTTCTAACATGTTAAGCATATTTTTTTTTTTTAATACTTATTTGGCTCAACGTATTAGCATTGCAATTCAGAGAGGCAATGCCGCCAGCATGATGGGAACGCTACCCACTGGTAGTGGGCTTGAGCACTTGAGTTACCTATAAGCTCGATGTCTTGTAGGTAACTTAGTTCTTTGCTGTACATAGTTTTAGTTTAGTTTTAGGAAATATAGGCAATTGGCCCGTAGTTAGGCATGAAAAAAAAAAGCATATTTGACCTCATCATTACTTACCAACAGTGATCAAGCTCGCCGTTTATAAGGAACGAGCAAGCGCGAAGTGCGAGCGAAGCATCTCCGTTTAAGCATGGGGAAAAATGTTTGACAACCCAGTTGGCACAGTGGACAGGTCTCCGCCCTGTGCGACGTGGGTCCTGGGTTCGATTCCCGGCAGGAGCAAAAAATCCTTCCCTAGGGATATTTGTTCTTCTGGTTCTGGGTGTAATGTGTGTGTGATGTGAATGTTTCTGGCACCCACGATACAAGTACTAACTTACTAACCCCACACTAAGTAGTAACTTAGTGTGGGGCCATGAGTGTGAATGCGTTTGTTTGTTTTTTTTATGCTAGATAGACAAGCACCTCCATTTCACCTGAAGGGAAGTGAAGATGCGGTCGAAGTAGTAGCAACAATATTTTTATGAAAAATTTAATAACAATTAACCTAATTTTTCTTAGGCAAAATGTAGACACGAGGTCTCAGTTCGAAACGAACGACAAGGTATATTAATCTCCAAGCTACGACGGACAAAAACTCTATGATAATCAGCTACAAATCCTCAAGCATACAAAATTCAAACAGTGCAACAGTCGTTTTAATTTCAACCATCAAGCTGCAACAATAAAGCAAGCCATTTACTTTGAGATATGATTTGTACCGGACTGTGAATAGTAAATTACTCTTCAGATGTTATCATTTGTCCTGGCTGCTACGTTTAAATTATTTGGACGAGGGACAGAGGACTGAAAGAAACTCTAGACGAAGATGAGTTGCAGTCGATTGCTGTTTTTGCTGCTTTGTATGATGATTGCTGGCGATTTACTGAATTGGTTGTTTATAAAACTCATTTTGTTTAGCTCAAGGTCTGAGTTTACTAAACTACGGTTAAAGAAAATGTCATACGTTTAGATTAAATATTAAATAGCTTGGAAAATCAAACAGAATATGATATTATTATGTGAAACTTTTGTTAATAGAATTTTCCGAAACAAACAACAAAGACTCTTACGAGATCTGTATTCATTTTTCAAGTACAGAATATATTTATTATACATAAGTTTTAACTTTAAAGCCTTTTACCAAATTTTAATTTTCCAACTATGATTTCTTTAAAAGATTTTAACTCTAATTGCTCTATTCAACTATACCCCAAGTTAGATAAAAATATATATATATATATTTTGCTCACCATTTACGTGTATATGGGTAGCCCTCTTAATATTTTCAAATTTTAATTGCCATTTCTGGCTTTTGGCCATACCTTTTAATATAATCTGAGAATTAGTCATTCCCTTGTATGGTGACGCTAGATGCCTCTAACAGACGGACGGACGGACGGACAAAGTGCTGAACCACCCACGTCAACTTGGAGATCTCGCTTTGCTCGAACAACTATTGCTATTGATTATTAATCTTTATACTTTACTCTATTTAATTTTCCCCGTCTTAACGTGGTATTAAGATGGGTACTGTTACTAGCCTATACATTGCCAGTGAGGCGTGTAATATTTTTGCGATGCTATCGCCAAAAATAAACCATTATTGTAAATTTTTTATCTATCTAATGTCTATTGTAGTACAGAAAAAAATATTTTAATAACGTTTAAATTCACGAGGAAAAGCTACCAAAGTTCCTCCTCGAATGTAGCTCTAAAAATATTAAAGTGCTTTTCCCAAGATGCTGTTGTATTTTTAACAAGAATAACGTTTCTATTGTGTGAAGGCTATTTAATGTCCCTTTTGTGCTTGAAATCGTAAAGTTAGTGTTAACATCTTATCACTTAAGTTTAGAGAAAAACAGTGTTCAATGTGCAGCGTCCTAAAATTTCCAAAGTGAGAAGATATTTTACAATTCATTCTCTATGAGTCGTGGAAATAAATAGGACTACGATATCACCTGATAAAAAGCGACGATGCGATCAATAGTGGAGCATGCTTGCCTAGAAAATACCAGTTCACTCTTGACTTGCAGTTCGCATAATAAAAGTTATAGGGAATTGCTTCGTTCGAATTAGAGGTCCACTATGAAAGGATGTCTTGTCTTAAAACGTTTTATTGTACGATGATGGAAGGGAGCTGGAGGAATAAATCATGCAGTTCGAAGAGTGTGTGTGACAGCACACACTCTTCGAAATTTTGTAGCTACTGTATTTTGAAAAAAAAACGCACAAACTAGAAAAATGCCGATGTTAAAAATAGAAATATACTTTATTGATCTAACTGTGTACATATTAGTCTTAAATTAAAAATGTCTCAACAGCCTTTCCATTTCGGATATGAAATAGCTTTAAAATATACATGATATACACATAACTTGCACTGTAGTCATTTCACAGTGAACACATTTGTTACAGTATTTGTTCAGTATTTATTAATTACCTACAATATATTATTCAATAAAATAGAGGGTCTTTTCTCCACTAGTTCAGTATATCCGCAATCTGCTTTTTTGCTCGCTTTTCAATGGCATCCAAAGCCTGAAGCTGGTACTTTTCTGAGCCATCTCAGAGGTGACTGCAGCATTCACACAGTACACAGGATCAGACTAGTGTTTGATAAAGATTCAGAAGCTGTACAGGTGTCAGATACCGCTTCACCTTGCGAGGATTCCCAATTTATTGGCAATCAGTTAACCTTTGGACTCAGTGTCAGAGCCAAAGTTAAAACCAAAGTTAGTGTATGTAGGTAGGTACAGTAATGTCGGAAAAGGTCAAGTCACAGCAAGATACTGTGGATTTCTTCTCAGAACTGATCTTTAATCCTGACCATTGGGAGACGCACTCTACTAAACCTAATAATTTATATTTTTTTAAGTTGCTGTTTTTATTTTGTATTATACATACAAAATAAAAACAACAACTTAAAATAATAAAATAAAAACAAATATAGCCAAATAATACTTAAAAAATATGAATATAGCAAAGGAACATCGACCATGGACCTTATTTACAAAAAAAAATTATATTTATGTATAAATGCCCGTTTTGTTTCTTTTCTACCGACTTCACAAAAAAGGAGGTACTTAAGTCGACTGTATTTTTATTTAATTTGTGTCACCTCATGCCTTCGTTCCACGTGAACCTTTAGAATTATTTTTTGTTAGAAAAATGTTGCTTTCCAATTTGTTCCATTTAAATTTGATCAAGGTCTGATCAGTAGTTCTTGAAATATTTTCAATAATGCGTGTTTAGTACATCTAATCTGACAAAGTTCCGAAGACAAAGCGGTGAAGTCGGTTTTAAAGCTTTGCTTGCGTTTAATTATTACCACAAATAAAGATATGTCTATGTCTATTTTATTTGACCAAAATGCTGGCACTTATTTGGCTCAACGTATTAGCATTGCAATTCAGAGAGGCAATGCAGCCAGCATGATGGGAACGCTACCCACTGGTAGTGGGCTTGAGCACTTGAGTTACCTATAGGCTCGATGTCTTGTAGGTAACTTGGTTCTTTACTGTACATAGTTTTAGTTTAGTTTAAGGAAATATAGGCAATTGGCTCGTAGATATATACATAACGTTATCTATCAATAATGAAAAAAAAAAAATTATATGTAAATCAGTGACTAGACGAACAATTCACTCGTCTGATGGTAAGCGTCACGCTTGCCTATTACAGTTCAGTACCACATTTTTTTTTTAATATCTACTTATTATGAAAAGGTATTGTCATGTCATATCTTACATTATTAGGTAAATTAAAGTTAACGAAAAAAGATACATTTAAATGTATTTAAAGTGTTTTTTATATTTGTAGCTTAAGCAATTAAGAAAATGATTAAGATGGACAATGATAGCAAAATAATGGGTACGCTGCTCACTTGTAGTGGGCTTAAGTGAATCAAAGCTTACTATAAAACGATCGACTATATTAATGACAAGGACGCATAGAGGCAAACTGCACAGGCTCTTTCTAGCGACTACCATAACCACCTAGGTTAATAAAATTATGTATTAGAGATTAAGAATGTTTAAAAAAAAATTAATGAAAAAAAATGCACCGCCGCGCCGAGTTTCTTGCCAGGTTCTTCTCGAGATGGCTGTAATTTTGCGAATCTGGCAATAAAATCATTAACTTTCATTAGTGTCTCTTTGGGGACCATGTGAATAAACGATTTTGATTTGATTTAATTGAAAGCGTAAATTTTGTTGAGTTTAAAAAAAAATATATACAATCATTTTTATTGTCCCGTATAGTTTTCATCAGTAAAATCAGTGACCTTGATATTTTTTGCAATTCTCTAGCAGCTTGACCCTAAGTAAATTTTCAATGTCAATTAAAGTAATTGTATAGTTAGAAATTTTAAGAATTCCTTCTATTTTTATTTTCATTATTTTATTATTTCTTGCTTTTTGAGTACATTTGGCAAATGATAGGCACGCCGAAATTGTCATGCATATCGGAAAATTCCCTTGTTGCTAATTTTAAGTTTAATTATAATATGTATGATGTGGCAGTGCTATATTAATAAATAAATAAATAAATAAATCAGTAAAAAGAAGCAAATTACTATCGTGTACCAACGCAATAAAATGACATAAGTTCTAAATTTCCGTAATGACGCCAAAGCTAACGTTCAGTATAGTGTTTGCTTCCCGGCGTTGCTTGCTCTCCTCTCGACGAACAGCGGCGATCTAGGGCAAGCATAATATTTGTCGAAATCCCGGGCGAAATATCCACGATTAAAATCGCGGCATGAGGCCGGGAATATCTACAGCAGTATTAAACTGCAACGGGCTCGTATCTGTCATTATAAAATATTTAAAAATCTTATTAAATATATTTTTAATGACAGATACTGCAGCAGAATTAGCCATGATAGGCAGATACAATTATTTTGTTTTTTATTTTAGGATAAGCATGTGACCACTATAAGGCACTTAGTCAGATGACCTGATGGTAAGTGATGAAGCGATCGACAATGGAGCATGTTTGCCTAGAAGGTACCTGTTCACTTGTGAAGATTTTCGTATAATATCTTATCGGGAAAAACCAGGAAAAACAGACTCGGGCGCGACTATGCGTACAGACTATGGAATTCCATTCCTTAGCGGTACGCATAATAACTGTGAAAGCAAATTGCTTTTCGTGGAAGCAATATTATAGGTTATCATCGCCAATGAGTCTTTTTGCTCGCCGGTCGATGGAATCAAGAGCTTCAATCTAATTCCGCCATCCCTATTTTATTATCGGACAACCAGGCGAACTGTTTTGTGACACGTTATGTAGTTGATATTCGACAAATACGCGAAAAGAATTTGCTTCCACGGTTATTATGCGTACAGAGAAGGAGTGGAACTCATTGCCCTCGTCTTTGTTCCCCGAACAGTATAATCTGGGCGTCTTCAAGTCAAGAGTGAATAGGTAACTTCTAGGCAAGCATGCTACATTTTCGGCCGCGCCATCGCTTTCCATCAGGTGAGATTGTGGTCAAACGCTTGCCTATCGTACATAAAAAAAAAATTGATTCAATTCACTCCAAAATGTAACCGATAAAATACCAACAAGGGCCCAAAATACTCATCCTGACCAAAGAGTAGGAGCAATTTTTTTTTCATTTTATACTTGCACAACCCTACAGTAAATGTGTGGCTCGTGGGTGCCGGAAACATTCACATCACACACACAATCACTCCCACAGAAACACACTTTTTCTTGGGGAGAAAACTTGTGCTCTCCCGGAGAAAGCACAAGTTAACGCGGACGAAGCCCCGCGGCTTCGTCCCGTCGCGTTTTGTCGTTAATAAAGTTGAAAAGTAGCCTATTTGTTATTCCGGAAACTAAACTATCTACATTCAAAATTTCATCAAAATCGGTTTATTTGTTACGGAGATACGTGGTAAAAAACATTCACACAGACAATATTAGTAAGATAGGATAGGATAGTAGGATTGACAAAAGAAAAAATACGTGTCCAATATTTTTTGATAATGTTAATAACGGACTAGATTTTTTCAGGCGTCTAGCTTATTTGTCCGTTATGGCCGACGCTTAAAAATTGTTTTACAGCCAAGCAAACCCAAATGTCAGGCATAGTTTTCAGAGCCAATAATTTTCAGAATGAAGATTAAATTTCATAATGAACGATGAGAGGTTTCGAGAGGCTTAATAAAGTTATATGATATCGGTACAATAGTGTAATAGGCTGGGAATATACTGGGAGACATCATCATCATCAGCTAGTATTTAACCACAGAGAAGGTATGTGCGATTGGGGTGAAAGATTGGCTGTGCGTAAAATGTACCTATGTTATAATTACAAGCTTTTATTTAGTTTCACGTTACGTATGTATAGTTAAAAGAGAAATGACTTTACTTTCACGAGATTCAAATAAAACCATGCCACACTGTTGTAGCAAAACGGTGTGACCACGAGTCCGCAGCGAAAAAATCAAAGATTGGCACGCGTGACCTTGCGTAACCGCCGTAAAAACTATGCAACCTTAATGTGCAAAACTGTATGAGGGAAAATTGTCTATAATAAAAAAAATTCAGCCCCTTAATATAAACCTATTATTGATATACCACAAGAGATACGTTCATACTACATCGTACAACAGAGTATCTTCAGATAACCACTGTAAAGGTAAACAAGTGGGACAACTCCGTACTGCTTTAGTTTTGCTGAGTTACGGAGTTGTCCTACTGCGAGCGTATCATCAATTATTACAATCTAAATATATATAACTCAAAGGTGACTGACTGGCTGACTGACATAGTGATCTATCAACGCTCAGCCCAAACCACTGGACGGATCGGGCTGAAATTTGGCATGCATGTATGTGTTATGACGTAGGCATCCGCTAAGAAAGGATTTTGATTAAGTCTACCCGCAAGCGAATAAAATAGGGGATGAAAGTTTGTATGAATCTTTGTCAATTTTAAAATAATACTTCTTAACACGAGCGAAGTCGCGGGCAAAAGCTAGTCTACCCATAAAGCTGATCAGTATTCTTAATTTGACCAAAAAACTGCTCATTCAATTATTATACGCAGGCAAACTGTTTTTTTTAGCAATTGAATTTTTCATTATTTTATGCATGTCCCTGTTGTCACTTTTCTAGCTGAATCAATTATAACTTTACGTAGAAAACCTCTTGTTCTTCTGTTATTTGTGGAGGGCGTTATCCTATTCAAAAAGATTGCGGCACGTAAGAGATTGCGGCACGTAAACATCCGATCCGCGAATAAATATTTCTAAAAAATAGTAATCTCGTCAAATCTCAACTAAAATGTGTAAATATCCTTCAGCTATAGCCAAATAACGTGTGAGAGTGTTATCTTAACAGTGCATAAAGTGTTTACTTAAATAATTAAATATATTGTAAAGTGTAAAATTAAAACGTAAAAACGAACTAAAACAATAAAATCAACAACATAACAATGACTGGTGTAATAAATGTAAATACTATATTGATTACCATTGAGTGACTGAACTGTGTGTGCAAAAATAATAGTGATTTTAGTGAAAAGGTCATAGATTGTTAAACGCGATGTAACGGCATTTGCTAACCGTTATCAAGATTTGAAATATAAATAAAATCCCAACGCTCATCAAGAAAGATACCACGAGTCATCAATAGTGTAAATTCGTCGTATCGTTAAAGTGCTCAGTGGTCTAGTTGTAATAGCCGCGGCTTTAAAGTGTGCGCATTGACAGGGCAGTGTTCGAATCCTAGCGCTGACTGAACTTTTTGTGAATAATATTTTCGTAATACATGAAACTAAATAATAACCCAAAATCCTTCAGTTTAAAGTTCAACTATAAGAACAGAGATGGCGTCTTCAACAAAAGTCAAAATTTCCCTGGATTGCCATGGTTGCCCTCAAAAAATAAGAGATAGGCAATATATAAAATGCGCGCAATGTAAAGCCACATATGATCTGATTTGTGCCAATATTTCTTATCCACGCTTTATATTAATGGAACCTGAAAAAAAGGCTACGTGGAAGTGTGTGGTCTGCATTAGTAAAAACCCTAGATCCAATAACTCAGATACGCCAGTCGGATGTTACAATTCCTTGAGTGTAGCAGAATCAAATCACAACATAACAGTTAGAAAACCTAGAATATTACGATGCTTATCATTAGAAAACTTATCGATTTCAAGCGAAACGTTAGAAGAAACCTTTGAAAACACGACTCACAGCTCAACTACACCAAATTGCTTGATGGAGGCATCTAATAATATGCAAATTAAAAAAGAATCAAAACAACTTAAACACGAAAACGAGGAACTAACAAACCACCTAATAAAAGCGAGAGAGGAAATTAATAATTTGCTCTCTGAAAATATTAATCTTAAGCGCAAGATAGAGGAATTAAGAAATGAACATAACAAAAATGACGAAAGCTACCCACTAACTACTACCCCAACTATTGGTAAAAAATTAAACCTATCCTGCGAAGCACAAAAACAACTAAATACTTCTACATGTAAGGCAACACGAAAAAAGAAACCGGTCAAGTCACAAAAAGAAACTTCGCATCAGAAATCAAGCTTGGGTAAAAGTCAAAATTCAACACTCACACGATCCAATAATACTGAAGAGATAGACCAAAGCATTGCCCCAACGGTTGCAGACAACCCAAGGCCAGGACGAAACCGCTCGACATACGATGAGGAATTTCCCAAGCTTACAGAACCAACAAGCAAACCTTGTAAGAAAGACCCTGAGGTAAACAGGCCACAGTCACAAAATATATTCATGGAACGAACGAACACTAACACAACACGAACAATGAACACCAGTACAATGTTTTCAACCAATAAACTAAACAATGGAACATCCATCAGGAAACCTGAAATAGTAGTAATTGGAGACCAAAACTGCCGAGACCTAGCCACAAAGCTTATTTCACTACGAAACAAACATAAGAATCCAAAGAATTACACCATCAAAAGCTACATCTATCCTGATGCGCCAGCTGATTTCATATTACGGAACTTTGGAATGAATAACGTCAACCTAAATGAAGACGACTGGCTTATACTGTCAATTGGTGAAAATGACACAAATCCTACTCGATTATTTATTGAATTGTCAGCTTTCCTCAAGAAATTTCACAGAGTAAAAATCGTTGTCACTGGTATATCTTACAATAAGTACCTTAACGAGGGTAAACTTACCCAAGAGTTAAGAACTGTTGCAAAAAATTTCGATAATTGCCACTACGTACCAATTCCACATGCCTCTGGTTATAAATCATCTCTCCAAAATGGACAACATTTGTACAAGATTCTAAACCACTTTCTTAACACCCATGACTATAACACATGTTTCATAGGTAGCAACATTACGAAAATGTCCAAAACAACTAAGCCAAAACCAACGAACATCGGTCTCAAACAAGGTACAATACCATATTATTTTGATAAAATAAAAAAGGCCCAAATTTCATCAGAAATCCTAATATCGTCAACGAGCTCAACCTTGGACTCAATAGATAAAAAACAAAAGGTCGCTAAGCCTGGGACTATACCCTATTATTTCCACTATAAAAATTCAATTAGTAAACAACAAAATACTAATGATATCCACAGCATTGATACTAAAAGCATAAATGAACAAAAAAATAGCGACTCACTACCGCTTCAGTTTTTTCGAAACCAATAAAATTACCAATTCCTTGACTTTATTTCATCTGAACATACAGGGCATCAAATCTAAAATAGATCAAATAGAAATTTTAACAAATGAGCAAAAATTTGATGTATGTTGCTTCAGTGAATCATTCTTAAAAAACCACGAAGTTGAAGTGTTACAAATAGAAGGATATAAAAAAGCTGCACATTTTTGTAGGAAAAGTGGTCCAAGGGGTGGGGTATGCATTTATGTCAATCACTCAATTAACTTTAAAAAACTTGACTGGATATCTGAAATGTCAATTGAGCGTCACTTTGAATCTTGTGGAATTAAAATACCTGATTTAAATTACGTTATTATCTGCATGTATAGAACCCCTGATGGTAATTTAAATTTATTCATGGAGAGCCTAGAAATTCTACTACATAAATTGATAATCAGAAATAGAAGCAATAAGAACAAAGTAATAATTTTGGGAGACTTTAATATCAACCTACTTGAAAGTAACAAAAAAAGTGAACTATTCACGAACACGCTACAAATGTTCAATATGCACCCCACTATTAAAGAAGCTACTAGAATTACTGAACATTCCCAAACGTGCATCGACAACATTTTAACAAACATAAAACACTATAACTCTAATATCCTAAATTTAGGGATATCTGATCATACCGCACAGACTATAAATGTATCAAGCAACTTGAGTTTTCGTGAGAAGTATTGGTATGTACAAAGAAGAAATATTGACATACACCTACCTGTCTTCCTCAAGTATTTATCTCAAATTAACTTCACAGAAGTATATCTTTTTAACGACCCAAACCAAGCGTATAAGGCGTTTATTGATTTATATTCTTTACTGCATAACTTATGCATACCCTTAGAAAGCGTTAAAATTACTTACAAAAAAAAGGCAAATTGGAAGACAAAAGGGATTAGGACATGTAGTAAAAATAAGCGTAAAATGTTTTTACAATGTCAACGAAACAAAAATAAAGAAATCCACAACAAATACAAAATGTACTGTAAATCATACAAGAAGGTAGTACGAGTTTCGAGAAAAATTGCTAATATGAAATACATAGATAGAAGCTCCAACAAAAATAAAGCAACATGGGGAATCATTAAAGAACACACATCGGAAAATAATACTATCAAAACATCAATTGAAAGTATCACCATTGATAATGAACAAATTAGTGACCCATTAAAAATAGCTGCATCTTTAAATGAATATTTTATCAATAGGAATAAATCACATCAAAAACCAGATCCTGTTCAGTACAAAAATAATAACGAAGTATGTAATACCATTTATATTAACCCTGTCACTTCACAAGAAATAAAGAATATAGTAAAATTACTAAAGAACAAAAAAACAGCAGGGCATGACGGTATATCAATGCAAGTTATAAAACAGAGCATTGATTTTATAGCAGAACCACTCGTTCATATCATTAACCAAACACTAGAAAGCGGGTGTTTCCCTGATGAGCTTAAGAAAGCTTTGATCAAACCGATATACAAAAAAGGCTCAAAAAAAGATATGTGCAATTATAGACCCATTGCAATACTACCTAGCATATCTAAAATATTTGAAAAAGCAATATATAATCGTTTTATTTCTTTTTTTGACAAACACAATGTCATAAACAACAACCAGTTTGGTTTCCGCAGGAAAAAAAATACATCATTAGCAATCTTTAAAATGTTGAGTAATGTTTGGGACGAAATTAACCATAAAAAGACAGGTATTGCACTATTTCTAGACCTATCTATGGCCTTCGATTGCGTCATCCACAAAATACTGCTAAATAAATTAGAAGCAGTTGGCATAAGGGGCACTCCGCTAACATTAGTACAAACATACCTATCAAACAGAAGTCAATCCACAGTTATCGAAAAATACAATAGTACAACAAAAACAGTTGAACGTATACATTCTGCTTTCGAAAATGTCACCCTCGGTGTGCCTCAAGGCAGCATTCTAGGCCCTTTGCTTTTTTTAATTTACATTAATAACCTTACCCAAATCACCCAACATCTTTCAGTTATGTTCGCCGACGACGCGTCAATCTTTATCCCCCAAAAAAACTTAAGCCCATCTGATTTTGAAAAAGAAATCAACCAAACACTACAAAAACTTGTCGAATGGTTAAAAAATATAAACTTAAGTGTAAACATAGACAAAACTAACATATTGCAATTCAAAAATTACAAAACCCAACCATTAGATATAAAAATTACAAACAATGGTAAAACAGTCACAGAAGTTAAGGAAACAAGTTTTTTAGGTGTAACAATTGACTGCCATTTAAATTGGAAGTCTCATTTAAGCAAAATCAATAAAAGGTTAACCCAATACTGCTATTCAATATCACTTTTAAGTGGAATAGCATCAAAAGAAGTAGCAACAAGCGCTTACTATGGTTATGTTTACCCTCAGTTAAGTTATGGATTGTATTTTGGGGAAATTCAGTGGATATCCAGTCTACATTTGTTTTACAAAAGCGATGTCTGCGAGGTATCTTCAAATTGGACTCAACTGAATCTCTCCGGAATATTTTTGTTGATTATAGCTTTCTTACTCTGACGTGTATATATATCCTAGAGTTAAGTTCATTTGTAAAAAAAAACGAAAATCAGTATTTTAATCAAGAATCGTTCCGGGCTTCCAATCTGCGGAAAAACTACAAATATAACAAGTGCATTCCTCAGATTAATAATGCCATGTATCAGAAAAGCACTTTTGTAAATGCTATTAAAGTCTACAATCACCTGCCCTTAGAATTAAAATGTTTAAAAGCTATTGAATTCAGAAACAAACTAAAACAGTGGCTACTATCCCGAGCCTACTACAGCTTGAGTGAATTCTTTAAAAACTAAGATATGTAAAAATAAATGAAACAGAATTTGCTAAGATGTATTGTATTGCAATTGTAAAAAAAAAAGTAATTAACACACCTTTCTTATCCTTGCTGCCCTAGGCGAGAGCTTACTTGGAATGAAACCAGGAGAGACATTATATACATTTTAATAAGTTTTATATGTTACGTAACGTCATTGTGACATATTACTAATTCTGTTATTGTTGTATGTTCGAATAGAACAGGCTGTTGAAACAATATTTAATTACTTAAAATACCTAAATGTACACAGTTTTTCAATAAAGTTTATTCTATTCTATTCTATTCTATTCTATTCTAACATGTTATTTTCATCTCCAATAAGCTAGCGTTTTACCACTATCTTACCTGTTGAACAGTAGTAAGCGTGGTCGAGGAGAGACAAGCTAGGTAGAGTCTAGTTTGTGTCCATTCTATTCTTGTTTGAGTCCATTCTATTTTGTAATTTTACACCAACATTAAAATATTTCTTTACTTAATCTATGTACTCTAGAGTAAAAGTCTTTGTTTCGTTTTTTTTTTTAATCATATGTCATTGATTGCAAGAATGAAGTATATTAAGGTGATTACAACATTATTGAATCATACATTCTACCTTGAAAATGGTGTGCAAAAATTATAGAAGGTTGCAAGCTCTGTGCACTATGATTTTTTTATTTAATTTTATTGTTTATATTTTTTTTTATTATTGGTATCATAATGTGACTGTTACTGTATATGAATTTATCTGTATGAGTCTATGTAACTTGATCAATAAATGATCATTTGTATTATATAGTACAGAAAATTATCGCTATTTAATGTAGGTAAAATATTGTGCATCACATAAATAATAATTATTACACTAGTCATATCTATGTTTTATAATTAAACACAAGCAAAGCTTAAAAACACCGGTTTCACCGCTTTATCTTCGGAACTTTGATCAGATAAGATGTACTAAACACGCATTATTGACGATATCTCAAGAACTACTAATCAAATCTTGATCAAATTTAAATTGGACAAATTGGAAAGAAAACTCTTTCAAACAAAAAAAAAATTGAAATCGGTTCACTTGAAACGAAGATATGAGGTAAAAACATATATTAAAAAAAAGAAAAAAATATACAGTCGACTTGATCGAGTCCTCCTTTTTTGTGAAGATGGTATTAAATAAATAAACGCTTTTATAACCACACGCAAACAAACACTAGCACACATTGAAGCCGTACATATGGCAAAATCGAAATGTTTTACTGTTCTCATCTTTACTGTGGTTCCGTATCACCACCGTGATCTCGTAAAATGTTCTGATACAGTGATACAGTGTACGGTAGATATATAAGGCGATAAATATTCATTATGATGATCCACCACATATCCTTGTACACCCGAATCTGGAATGGTTTATTTGACGTTGTTTTATGTGAAACAGAATGAAGATTTACCTGTTCGTTTATTTTATAGCGTTTGTGTTGGGACATATACATGTTATAAATAGTCGTTCCCTTGAAACTGACATCTCGCGTCTACATTTAACCTATTAAAGAACTTTGAAGAACTAATGACGTTACAATGGCTTCTACCTTATATTCTTAATATTTATTGTTAGAATTTTGCATTTGTTGTTTAATTAGAGTAGATTTTATGTCTAAGTTTCAGCTTTACATATGTAGGTGTTTTTTAAATAAACTCCGAGACAAAATAGATTTAATATCAGTAACTAAGATGTCCTAACAAATTGTTATATTCCTATAAGTTATTTTCATGGACAAACCACACGGGCATAACAAAAAATAAAAAATAATGTGCTCCTGACTTACGCGTATAGCACGTGTAAAGTGTATCGAATATTTTTAATTTATATAGTTTTTATTGGCATTTTTGTTTTTGGATTATTGGCTGACAATTTGAAGTTATTAGCTTTAACGGTTTGAACGCTAATGCTTCTGACAGACGGCCGGACGGACAAAGAACTGACCCAAATTAACTAAGAGATTTTTTCTTTGCTTATCAAAATATGTAAAATTTACTCTTATATCAATATAATTTTGCCTTTTCTCAGAGACAGATCTCTAAGAATTTGTAGTTATATTCGTTTATATGGTTTAGTCGCTAAATGCCTCTGACAGACGGACGGACGGACAAAGGGCTGTACCTCGCTTCGCTCGATCAATTGTACTTATAACTTTTGTACTTTGAAGACCAATTTTAGACAAACTGTAATTAATAATAATGGGAAAAGTGTGAATCCTAAATATGTGTAATACTGACGAATCTTTCAATCAAACAATATTGGGAATATAAAATTGGATTCCACATTTTATGTAGACTATATAATTCTAAAAAAAACTAAATAATTTTCTTCATTTTGTTTCATCAACTGGGTACTTGCTCAAAGAGATTTACCAAAACTGTCGAAAAAAGAGTATTTATAATCTAAAAATGTGCCATTTTCCCGCGCTAAGAGCAGCAATAACAATATGGCCGGTTCAAAATGGCGACGACACAATTTTCTAAATAAACAAGGTATAAACTTCCGCATTTTTCAGCCTATTTAGGTTAGAAAGGAAATTTAAATTTGAAATAGCTGTTTCATAGGCGTTTTAACCGCCTGCAGGCAGGTTTTAACTTAAATTGTGAACATTGAGCGTTCAAATCTTTTGAAGTTTGTTCAACAAATATAAATATTTTAAATGAATTGAATCTTGGGCTATGATACAAAATATTTCATAATATCAAGTTAGCTAAAGAAGTTCAGACAATTATATTATGCTTCGCTCCATTTGCTTGAAATGAGGTTAACTCATAATAACTCTCCAAATCGGTTCACTGCCTAAATATATAATTATCTTCATACATTAAAAACTTTTTTTACATAAGTAAACATTTATTCTCATAAAGATTTTATAATACATACTTTTATCATATATAGGGTCTGAGGTTTGTAGTTAACAATCTTGATTCATTATATATTTATTTTAATGTAGAGTTTTGCCGCTATAGTAAAAAATGGCGTTGTTGATTTTGTATTATTTTGCTAAACTTGGTGATTTTTGAAGTGTTAATGTGTAATAATGGTGGATTTTTAATCGTTAATAGTTTGAAGTTATGATTTAGGCACACCATACTAAGTTGATTACAAGTACAGTACAGTTGGCACTCCAAAATTCGATTAATGATTCTACTACTTACAAGAGCACGACTTGACTTTGACTATAACTTGCGACTTAGACTTCCATTACGAAGGATGTAATACCTACACTTGAAACGTTTTATTGCTTAACACTGGCTAAATGCACAACGATTGTGAAGCCAAAATAATTAAAAAAAGTACTAGGACATGCCCGCTGAGTTTTTTTTTATTGACAATGAAATAAATTTATCACGATTATAAAATGGTTACTGTTCTAATGTTCACACATGCTTTAATTATTCGTCTAACCTCTTCAAACCGAATTGTTTACTGTATTCGATATTTTCATGTTCGTTGTAGTTCAGGCAATATCTGTCACCACTCCAATAGTTTTCGCAATCCAATTGAGGTACGGACACACCGGCGTTACAAATGCTGCTTCCTTAACTGGGACAAAATCAACTTTTGAGATATATAATTGACCAGAACTACGCACGACAACAGCCACAATGCCAGAAAGATGCACGATTGGTCCACCAGAATCTCCATCCGCAACTTGCGACACTGATGAGCAAGAAGGAACCACGCAAAGGGAAGGGTACCCCATTTCTGAATCACATTGCGTTATCATACCATTCCCAACTTGTAATGGTTTACCTTGATCGAACGTTTTATTAATATTATCATTTGACTTCATAATGCCAAACCCGAGCACTTTAACCTCATGTCCAGACATAGCTGAGTAGTGCAAAGCGCTCAGCTTTGCGTAAGATTTTACTTTTATTGAATCAGTGTTGAGTAGAGCAATATCTTCCACCATCACAGAAACAGGGCGTTCTCTTGGGAACGGGACAATTTTAAGAACGTCAGTGTATTTATCTTCTCTTTTATTATCAGATATCAGCTCATATCTTATGACGTATTTAATTGATTCTGCGGGAATATCGTCTCCTTTCTCAAATGCCCCATCGGCGTATTTATTTGCTTTGGATGCATGTGATCCGCTTAAACAACTACCAGCGGTCAAGGTCCAAGAGGGTGTGAGAACCGAAGCAGTGCATGAGTCGAATTTCTTTTCATTTCCTTTACGGATTTCTAGTATAACCACATATGGGAATTCTCCAGGCGCCGCATCTCTGCCTCCTACTATTCTTAAATCTGATGCAGGTGACTCTAAGACTGAACTAGACAACACCATAAGAACTATACTTAACATTACGTTGACCACTGATTTAGGTATGTATTTCCTATAGCATACAATCATATTTATTTTATGTTCACCTCATTCACTTTTATGTTGAAATGTTACCAATGGCGACATTGGAAACAACTTGATTTATTGCAAAATAATCTTTGAATGCTTAACTAGTTTTTTTATTGTATCACGGGTGTGAGGTTTTGAGATTAACACGCGTATAAACACGGGTCAATACAAAAATGAATTCTGATTCTTATTTGTAGTAGGGGCAATATTGCCTGCACTGACGTAGAGTAGACATTAGGGTATTGTGCATTTCCCCCAAGCGTAGGATGGCTCTGGGTAGCCGGCTAAGCTGTTCCAAAGAAGATGTTTTAGATGATGTTGTTAATGATATATGTTAAAATTGTGTTGAATGTGTATAAGCAGTAGAAGCTGATGCATGAGTTTTTTATGTGAATGTCTGAAGGAAGTCTGGCGTTTTGATGTTTATTTTTTTGGGTGGCGACTCCCTTTCTCCATCACATTCTATAAGAGTTCTTGTTCTTATTCCCTCTGTAGTCTTGCATTAGAGTTATGTGTTAAAAAATATGTAAAAAAAATTGCAATGTTTAAGTGAAGACATCCCGATATTCTGCTACGATATTGATATGATATTTTCTAAAATGCCAGACGTAATATTTGTCTTTCACTTGTATAAAACTTTTGAAATACACACATTCAAATTTCAGTGTAAGCCCTTCACAACCCTGCAACAAAGACAGTTTTGTCGTGATCTAAAAAAAAACTTGAAATTGCGGGATTAATCAAAGCCTTAAGTCCTTTTATTATAACCAAAAAAATCCTACATAACAGAAACAAAGCTGAAAGCGGTGAATATAGTAGAAACTATTACAGATAGTTTCCATTTGAGCTGTTCTGTGTTGAAACACTGCATAGGTCCGTGGGAGCCAAAAGATTTACGCTCTTATTTTGGCAAAATGAATGTAGCATTGCAAATCAAAGGGACTTTGCCGCCAGATCTACGGGTACGCTGCTCCCAATATTTACCTTGGTGACATGAAAACCAAACACACAAACTTTTGAATCTGTAACGTTAGTCTGATAATGTAAAGTGTTAAATTATTTATAGTCTAACGACTTCAGTTTAGCCAATAACTACAGCTTAACATCTGTAGTTATTGCCTAAACTAAAGGCATCCAACAGTCTTCAGGCTGCTTGAAAGAAATCGAAACGGACATCCCACTACTAGTCCACGCAATAAGCGTGATCTCCATTGATTTAATATAATTTATTCATTTACCTTTTGAATATAGCTTTGTACATTCTTATATTTCCCTTTACACCCTTAACTGCTCTTCTTCCATGAAAAATACAGATTCTCGAGGACTTCCCTGAACTTGTTACATCACATTACGCTTTTCATAATGGCTCGTATACTTTTACATTACTTGTTGGGAACTTCTAAACAATGCCGTAGACGATACTTGGCTTTCTCGAAATGATAACATATCGTAAAGAGAGGACGTTAAATTAGTGAAAAAAATTTGAAGTCTTTCGCGAACATAAAGTTTTTGGTGTAGGTTATAAGTGACCGCGATTTGGGAAAGCGAATTCCTGAAGCGGTTTCTTGATTAAAATTTGTTAGACAAACTAGCATGTTTTACAGCGAATGTAACGAAGCAAGTATTTACTGTCGCCTCCGTCGCAATTAAGTGCGAACAAGTATAAAATAATAGTAATGTAATTTTTTACGAGTATTATCATACTCGACATCTGTTTTCTTTTCTACGCCTCCGATAAAACTGTCTTGTATTCAGTTTGAAAGGATGCTCTTAAACTAGCTTTTTTATGCAAGATAGGCAAGCATTTGACCGCCATCTCATCTGATGGAAAGTGACGCTGCGGCCGAAGATGAAACATGTTTGCCTAGAAGGTACCTATTCACTCTAGACTTGAAGAAACCCAGATTGTACCGTTCAGGGAACAAAGACGCAGGCAATGAGTTACACTCCTTCGCTGTACGGATGATAAACGTAAAAGCAAAACGCTTCGAGCAAATTGGAGGTATGTCAACCATAAATGGATGACATTTGACAGTTTGTCTTGTTGTTTGATGGTAAAAAGGGCATGGAGGAATTGTATCATGTAATTCCTGAGCACACTCTAATCGTGATAAAACCTCACAATGACCTCGACACAATAAATAGTTGGCATGAGAGACAGTAGGTCTATTTTATTCGTCAAACTATAGAATTGATGCGATATCGATACGACATTCGATCGGTCGAAAGTTCAGTCGATTCGATGGTTCATAAGAAAAGAAATCGTTAGATTTTGACGTAAAGATAATCGATGCGCGGAATACACCCTCAGACTTTTCTGACTTTTACGCCAACAAAACGCGACTGTTGGGCGTTTGTCCTTTTGAGAAAGATGTTGATGAGCGATTTTTGGAGCGCATTGACACAATACTGCATCATTTGTGTCAATACATTTTTTGTATTACTGACTAAGCAAACCTTTGACTACAATCACACCTGATGGAAAGTGACGATGTAGTCTAAGATGGAGGACGCTTGCTCAGTAAATACCTATTCACTTTACTTTTAAACACACCCAAATTGTACCTTTCGGGAAATACAGATGACGGCAAAACATTCCATTCTTTTGCTGTTCTATTAATGAACGAAGACGCGAAACGTTTCGTGTGACTACTATTAGATATAGATTAACTAATATATAGATTAACGGTATTTCAAGCATAAATGGGTGACGCGACGCCGTCCTTCTGGATGTATGGTGGAAAAAAGGTGTAGCGGGAACAAGATTGTGTAGTTCCTGAGCAGAAGCGGAAATAAGGGTGTGTAAGTACATTCATCGTAATGAATTTTATAGAATACCAACAGGCTTGCAATTTTACGCCGATGTTCAAGACTTACAACTAGACAATACGCTCTGAAACTCGCTGTTATCTCATCACATAAACCCCGCAACGGTCGCGATCCGTCGGAATGGGAGGCGAATTTCTCGTTGTAGACAGGCTGTCACATAAATTCAATTTCGCTCGCGAGGCTAAATGAAGACGCCTTCTTTCAAATTGGAATCGTTACAGAACCTCGTCTGATAGATACCCGATGTTTTCTTTTATGATGTTGCTGGAATTGGCAACGGAATATGATTTGAAACTGAAAATTTTAACTTTAATTCAGATTCTACAGTAGCGTAATGCCTATGACGAGCACCGGTGTGCAGGTTTATATTACAGGAGAATAGAAAAACAACAAGGACGGTTGTGATTTTAGCAGCGTATATTTGGTTTACAATTGTGCTCTAAATAACTAGTCGTTCGCGCCGAAGTGGGATCTCGCGCCTACATTTTGCCTCATAGAGAATCACTTTTGAGGTTACTTGCTTATAACTTTTTTTCTGTGTAATAATTGTTTGATTTCTGTGTTTGTTGTTCAAGTAAAATAACAGATTATTATACGTAACTTTCAGCGTACAGTGTGAAGCTGTTTTTGAGCCGGGGTCTATCCCCGGGACAAAATAGGTCTAAAAATAGTGACTTTGGTGGAATGCAGGCTAGGTTTCTCCAAAAACAATCCACGACGGCATTCAGTTACTCCACAAAGTAGTCGCGTAAAATATTTAAATTGACATATTGCATCAAGGTGGATAAACAATCAATAAATTTAGAAAAATATTCCAAAAAAATATATACAAATAAAGTATGCAAAAATCACTTCAGTCTTACATTATCTAAGAAACTGCATAGTTCTAAAAATCGTTTTTTTTTTTTTATTTAAAGGGCTTTGTCACTTAGCTACCACATCGCCCTGTAAGAAAATTCAACATAATTATATAATACTATTAACTAAAGCTAATTCGTACATACAATATAAACGTTTTGCTCCTTCAGAAATTGGATCTGTCAGTAAACTGTTACAAAGGCCGATATCCATACCTCTCATGACAGCTCCAAAGTAAGTACGTCTGTAGGTAGCGTTCCGGGCAAACTCACATAGAACATGATGGACATCTTCTACCACACCACAATCAACACAGTTACGTGAAGCTACCTTTTTCATTAAAAACCCGAATTTGTTCGATGGAATGTGTCCAGATCGCAACCTGAGAGCCGTCACCAACGTTTTCCTACTTTGTGGGATGTTATCAATCCATGGAACTCTATAAATTTACGGCTGTATTGTTCTGTACCAGACCCTTCTCCTTCGATCTCTCATCAAAATATTCTTGCCAATACAAATAACACTGGTCTCTCACAAGTCTTACATGGTCAGAATACAAAGGTAGAGTATTTAGGCTGATTCCATCAGTAGGAGGTTGTTTAGCTAAGAGGTCTACATCTTCATTTTCTTTGATATTCGAATGTGCCGGAATCCACTGCAAGATTACGTCCCTATTATTTATCGGCTTTTAGTTTAGAACTTGTGTCTAGCTTTCATTCACAATAAAAGCCCACAGAACATATATAACAGAACGATGCTCTGGAAGTTGTTGACAAGTTCGTTGGTATGTCTACCTAGGCAGGCTGTCCAATTAGGCTGTCCAACTTCAACAAAGAGGTCTCGGGAAGTATCAAACTCGGCTAGCTGTATCTGCGGTGCAATATCTTTAGTTTGAAATACCATAGTGAGATCATGTTTAAGCAGATTTTGTTAAATATATGATTTTAATTAAGCGCTGAATTGAATGATGAAGATTATGCGTTATTTAGAGATGTTCTTTCCAAAAAGAATCAATTTGAAGAGTTTTCTGAAACAGGGAGCTGTTCCTTTCTTTTGTAACTATACTGGAATAAAAACGGTTTAGGGACTTGATATACAAAGCGGCCAGGGCGCGTGGCCGAACGGTGGGCGCGCGACGGGCGCTCCCCCGCGCTTCCGACGTTTTGTATAGGCTCTTGTGTACCAAAATATACTAACGTATATATACAGTGGCAGCAACAGCGGCCGAGGCGCATGTATAGGGCGCGCGGTGGTAGCGGCGCTTTGTATATCAAATCCCTTAGGACAAAATTTCAGATGCCGTTGTTCCGGCAGTTTCGCTATTGAGGATAATAACTTCCTCCATAATTGGTTTCAGAGCGAAAGCACAGCAGTGCTAATTAACATTTAACAGTGTTATATTAGAGACATCTAATCGTTTGACCATTATACAGATCGCTAACAGAAGGGCTTATGGAAAATAGTAAACATGCTAAGACATTGACTAACATGAATGTAACTGGTATTCAAGCATATGCGGAATACTATACTGTCACCAAAGCTACTAGATTTTCTACTTGAGTGTAGCTACAAATGTCCGTAGAAGTCTTCTTCTTCCCAGTCAATGATTCCATACTCGAGTCACGGCTAATGAATTAACTGCAATCACTTACTACCTATCTACTCATTAAACAACCACCTGCATATCTAAATTGAAACAAATGAGTAGAAAAAAACAAAAAATCCAACAGCGTTTATTTTTTTACCGACTTCAAAAAAGGAGTAGTTTCTCAATTCGACTGTATTTTTTTGGATTATTACGCGATCATTCCGCCAATTATGAATCGATTTTGATGTAATTTATTTTTTGGGATATCGTACTTCAGAGTTGTAAATATACATTTTATCGAAATTGATTTAGCGCTTTTGTAGAAAATCGGCAAAAATATAAGCGGTGAAGCCGGTTTTTTAAGCTTTGCTTACATTTAAACTATTTGTTTTAAACTTTTTCTTATTAAGACCTATCATGCAATTATATAAGAACTTTATCACAGATTTATTATAAGTATTGAACATTTAAATGTTCAGTTATGTCTTACTCATTTAAATTTCAAAGTATTTTTTTTTATTCAAGATAGGTAAACTTTTGACCACCATCTCACCTGATGGTAAGCGACAATGTGTTCGACGATGGAGCAAGCTTGCCTAGAAGATACCTATTCACTCGCGACTTGAAGGCTCCCATATTGTACTCATCAGGAAACACCGACTCAGGTAAGGAGTTCCATTCCTTTGCGGTTCGCACAATTAGGCAAAACGCTTCGTGCGCATTTGTGGATGTCCACCATATAGCGGTGTCGCTTAGCAGTTTGTCTGCATGTCCGATGATAGAACGGGGATGGGGGAACTAGATCTTGCAGTTCCTTGGCACACTCTCAGAAATGTATTTAATGGTCATTCAAAATGAACAATGACAAAGGAAACCTAAAGATAATTTTCCAATACCTGTTCATTGGTTAACTCTAGACATAGTTATATAGTTGAATTTCTTTTATTTATTTTTCACAATACGTCTGGTTGTCGCCATACTGGATTTTGATTGCTGTCATGTGTTTAGTGACACGCGCAAGATTAAAACAAATCGATTGGACTATCAATCATCACATTTGGCCCAAGTTGAGATACCGTTCATTCGGACGAAACGTTTCGCATCTTCGTTCGTTTATAGAACAGCAAAAGAATGGAACGCTTTGCCGTCGTCTGTGTTTCCCGAAAGGTACAATTCGGGTGTGTTCAAAAGTAAAGTGAATAGGTATTTATTAAGCAAGCGTGCTCCACCTTAGACTACATCGTCACTTTCCATCAGGTGCGATTGTTGTCAAACGTTTGCTTGGTATGTAATAAAAAAAAACGCTTTTCTTCTCTAGAAAGCCACAAAGGAACAAACATACATATATATATTGATAAACACATGACTCTCCTTTGCGTCGCGCAATCGGGTAAAAATAAAGATTTTTGATAGAAACTTCATTCAACTATACCTTACATGCATTGCAATAAGTATAAATAAGTACCCAATATCCTATACCTATTATAAGTAACCAAAAATACCATTTATATCCAACGCTATAAAGTCCTATTTTCACAAAATTGAATTTTATGTCGTTGCACGTTTTACTACATAGGGAATGAATATATAGTATTAATTTTGCAGGCTCGGTTGTCTACGTCAAATTATGACAAGGGACCACGGGAAGTGATCGCAGCCGCGTCCTAAGCACGTCGGTCCGTTTGAACCAAATGCGTCCATTGCGTAGCAGCTACCAATTTACCATCTTTGCTTGCTTGTCGTATAGACTAGTGGGCAGTCCTAGTGTCAGGATTTTTCAGGCCCGACTTACGTCTACGTTGTCTTACGCTTATCAACTGGGACCGACTACTTGTCGAGTCCTCCGTAGCACGATGAAACTCAGTAACGGTAATCACGGCTATCGCATTTTTTCCGTAACTTTTACTGACCTTGCTGAACTTAATTATTCTCTCTTTGGGAAGTACCCGTAGGTTTTGCTTTGTTAGTCAAAAATCCCGTATTTTGTATAGCTTCAAGGAACCGTATAAGTACCTACTTGCCGTCCCCCGCGGCTTTGCCCGCGTTTATAAATAAACCTATGAGTTAGTCCTAGGTTTAAGCTATGTAAATTTCAAATTGCATCCAATTCCGTTTAGCCGTTACAGCGTGAAGAGAAAAACAAACATACTGACACACAAACTTTCGCGTTTTTTAGTAGCCGTGCCCGCGGCTTCACTCGTAATTATGAAGTTAAAAAGTAGCTTTTAAAAAACATTCCAAATTTCATCGAAATTCGTTTATCCGTTACAGCGAAGAGAAAAGAACATACTTACACATTTACACACAAACTTTCGGATTTATAATGTTGATGTTTTGAACTTGATACTTGTTGTACCCGTCAGTTGAAGAGAACTTTTTACTTAGTTGTCTCGTGTAAAACAACCTTAACTACTCGATAACATTAAAATTCAAATGTCGTAAAAACCACTCTAAGAAAATTACAAACTTTATGTCCTTTTATTCGAGTAAAAGTGTACTTTAGTACCTATTCGCTAAATAGGCACTTCGACTTTTCTTTAAGGTTGTACGGCCTTTGAATTTAAAAGTACATAATCCTAATTTCCAAGCATCTTTGTTCCAAATGAAATATGCCTAGTTGCAAGATCATTACAGCAATCATGCTGAAAAGAAGAAAAATGTCTCAAATATTATTTTTAGAATTCGCAGTGATAAAAATTTTAGGGCCCCGTACAGAAATTATAATTGTACATTGAACTTTGTTATTTTAAATTAACTCTGTGAGTGTTTTAATTGTGTATGTGTGTGTATACTGTAGCAAATGGAAAGATTTAAGTGAAATTGGGAAAATAAAGTTTCTTGCCAGGTTCTTCTCGAGATGGCTGTAATTTTGCGGATATGGCAGTAGTCATTAACTTTCATGAGTGCCTCTTTGGGGCTCATGTAAATAAACTATTTTGATTTTGAGATGGTATTGTTGTCACATTAGTGCGAGGATGGCAGATCTTCTGCGAACTGATATTCATCATAATTATATATCCAAAAGTTTATTTCAAGAGTCTATGTGTACGTTTGAGAAAAGTTATCTCCACAAATTAAATAATCTTTGTATCGGATTCGGCTAAAAGTTGGTATGTCAGTGAAGTACCAGTTTGAGGCACTTGAAACAATAGAACGAAGAGCCAAGATACTAATAGGTGATGAACAGTTGATCGACGCCAGTCTCCTTAGTCAAGAAGTATCGTGGCAAGGTTGCAAGTATGTCTTTTAAAGAATACATTTCGGCGAGTGTGAGACTGAATTGCATGACCTGATTCCTCCATCGACTTTCTACCATCGGACAACCAGAAGTACAGCCATGCGACATCGATTTATGGTAGACATTCCAACAATGCGCACGAAGCGTTTCCTGGACTTCCTTGCCTTTCTTTGTTTCTCGGTAGGTATAATCTGCGAGTCTTCAAGTCACGAGTGAATAGGTAGGTATATTCTAGGCAAACGTGCTCCATTGTCAACCGCATTTTTACTTTCAATCAGGTAAGATAGTGGATAAACGTTTGCCTATCATAAATAAAAAAAAACATTAGAAATCCAGCTAGACCCTGGATCAGATTACTACCGTTATAATCAAAGCAGTCGGATTTAAACATACAAACTTATGTATACTAACTTATAGTGTAAGCCACGTCTACAAACCTACTGATTTATCCAAGATTTTAACGCAAATCCGTAATACCGCAACTTGGGAAAGTTCAATCCGTAACCATACGAAACCTAGCAAAATATATAATTCACGCTCTTAGCCGATGTACATTTTAATAAAAAAATAATTTGCTGTCACAAAAGCGTATCACAAAAGCTGTCAGTTTGTCCGAGATATTCGTCCCGCAATTACGTAGATTTGTTGAATTCCATATTAAATCTTCTTTGTCGTACGAAATGGGACAAAATTTGCGCATATTTTTATAAAAAATACGGTGAAATTAGTAGGGCAGTATTTCTTTTACAAATAATGTATGTCATCATGAACAAAGACTTAATAACCATATGAACGTTTAGGCAATCCAGCTCCTCGACAACACCGACTTAGTGAGAAGACTACAAAAAAACTAAACCTTTTTTTATGCAGAATAGGCAAGCATTTGACCACTAACTCACCTGATTGCTAGTGATGATGCGGCCGAAGATCAAGGCAAGCATGTCAAGACATGCTTGCCTTGTAACCTTTTGAAAACCTTTTGAGTTAGTGTAGTGATGTGACAGTGTAATGTAGTGAGTCCTTTTAACAAAGAACATAAAAACAAAGTGTCTCTTCTCTTTAATAGAGACAGTAAGAAAAGTGTTATTAGACACATTCTTAGTATACTACTCTAGATAGCAGTTTAGGTCAAAATTATATGACTCATTTAATACGGAATACTGACTGAATGAAAACTCGGTCGTATTGTAAAATCATATAATGTTTGCTTCATTCAGTTGAACAGTTTTTATTGATGCACTTTGCGTGAACACTTAACAACATAAAACGTAAAAATATGGCGGATGAGAGTCGCGGAGGATCGCTGTGAGAGCGGCGTGCGCACGTTAACTTGGCTCTAGGCGGAGTGACGAAGCTACTTGAAGCTAGTGGCGCTGGCGGCGAGGCGCGCGTGAGTTGAAACAGCCACGCACGGCGCATGCGCGCAGCCATGCGCGAGCGGTTCGTTGCTAGGCAACCTACCCGCGTAAGGATGTGGTACCTAGTGCTTTTAGAGCTGTGCGTTTTGAACTTGCCCGCGTTACCTCCATTTAAAATTTGTCTTAATGCTACATATAAAATAATGCTAATAAACAGATCACCATCTACTCTCAAAGGCGCAGAGTAAAACAATATATACGCTATAACATAAAGGTCATAGTCATACCGCATAAAAAGTCCAAAGAGACGAGCGAGAAAATCTAACAAAGTTCAATATTTAAAAAGAGATTTTCTCATTGCCCCATTTTGTTCAGTTTTTGCTGAGTCAGCTTAGATAATTATCATCCTTACAATTTTATCACCCGACGGGCACTAAGCAGTCAGTTTAAATCTAGCAAGTCTGGAGTTATAATTATTACATAACGTTCACGTTTTGAAGATTTGAAATTAAACTGAGCGAGTTATGAAAGGAGAACCACTTTCTTTGGGAAGTTCTTTTGACCGACAGACAGGTGGTCTATTTGTCAAAAGTCAGGAAACCATATAGGGACTCCTATAAGGTTTCCTGTTTTTACAGGATTTTATTTAATTTTAGTTTCACCTGTCCCGACCCAAATACTCAAATACTCATCTATTGACAAACCATGTTTACAACCTGTTTAAATGTAAAATAAAATAATATAAATAATAATGACAATATAAAGATTTTTTACATTGCAGTTTTTTACATTGAGTACGATTTGCATAATTATTGTTATGTATAAGCATAAACAATAGCGAACAAAATTATTTACATTTCGAAATTTCATAATCATGTTAATCAAATTGAAAAATTAATTAAAAATATTAAAATCTATTTTAAATACAAAAATAATAATTATATATCCCTCTTCCCGATGTACGATCGGATTAAAATTTGGTGTACTTATGTATCTTCGGTGACAATACAATGATATGGTACCATGGAGCTGGTCTGTAGATGGAGACGGAAGATGACCATAGAAACTTCTGGACTAAACAAGATAAACCCACTGGGTTCGGGCTCGTTTGATTCATCTTGACAAGTTCTCTGACCCCCTATTACCTATCTCTGTTGCAAACGGTTTCAATACTAAATTGACAAAACTCCTAAGAAATAAGGTTTATTTTTGATTAATTCAAATAGAAACTGCATGCAACAAAGATACGTAATAGGCTGGCTGGTTATATAAGTGTTTAGTCCTTTTTTATTAACAACTATTAAAGCTTGTTTTTAAAAATCTTTTAAAAATAGTACTTGTTCCTTTTGAAAAATAAAAAAATAAAATGCTTTCGTTATGAATTCATCAAATTTAAAACAACTTAACTTAAGCCGTTATGTTTAAGTTAAACATTAAGTTAAATAACTGTAAACATTTACATTAGCAGATTTAATTACTGCGACTTTACTAGAGTGTTGGACTGGATAAGTCGTTGTTATCTTGCACTGAAATTCATGGCTTCCGGCAAACATGGATAAACGAGGGAAATAATCAAGGAGGTGGTATTTTGTATCTTACAGATGTATGCTTGCTAAGATAATAAAGATAGGAGGATATAGGCGACACGTACAATTTAGAATTTTAGCAAAACAACAAAATACAATACAAAATTCTTTATTGTACACCAAAAAAAAAAAACTTATAACTAAAAAGATAATATTATAAGGCAGTACAATGGGCGGTCTTATCGCTTTCAGCGATTTCTACGAGACAACCCTTGAATGGACAGACATTGTAGTAGCAACTGAGGTCGGTGGAGGTGTACAGTACAAATATACATAAATATAATATGTTAAGTTAATAAACTATATAAAATAATTTAAACGATAAAAAGTACAAATAAGATACATATACTACATAAATATAAGTTATATCATATATTCAAATGATAATTTTGAAATTGAAAGTGACTCTGCTTGCCTAATAGGCACAGGCATTGCATTTCAAAGACGGATAGCATGCACAGTGAAAGATCTTCCATACATTTGAGATGTGTGGGAGGGAATTGTTAATTGGAGAGTATTGGAAGATCGTAAGGAAAGGGTTTTGGTACGGTAAAGGAATTTCAAGCGGCTTTTCAGGTACAGAGGAGTAGTGGGAATGAAGAGGATGCTATACAGGAGGGATAGGATGTCAGAGTATGTACTTAGTTTATTCAAATAGATCATAGAGATTAGCAGATAGCCGGCATCGGCACCGTCGTCCATTATGCTTGGGAGGAGAATGATAAGAGATGATTTGTTTGATAATAGTGAACTCTTCTTATGAGAAGAGCTAAAAAAAAAAGAAAGCTCATAAACCTAACAATAAAAATACAAATAAACTACCACCTCCAATCCGCCTCCTTTCCTACCTCATCCAAAGTTACAACTTGAGAGCACAGCCAGAACTTATTTAATTAGTATTCTGCAAATGAGGGGGTGGGGGTGACAATCTAAATACAACCCCTGGGGGTTTAATTTTTCGTTAATCGCCACTAAAGTCGGCGACTTATGCGTGTTCACGCTCCCACGAAATTTATGCCTGTTATTTAAAGATGTTTTTGAAATTTCGCGCCCTGAGATTTTAGAAGTGGAATTTTCATTATGATTAAAGTTGGTGGATGATATGAAGGGGTAGAAAGTTGAAACCACTAATTTGGTGGGTTTAATCTTGAAAATTGGAGTGCGATAGGGATGGCATGAATGCGAGGGCGGAAAATCAGAGGGGATTCATAACATAATGATAAGCATCTTTGACTGCATCATCACTTTCCATCAGTTGAGATAGTTGCCAAATGCTTACCTATCAAGCATAAAAAAGAAACTCAGTCAAATATCTCTTTTTTCGAGACGTTTTGCTTTTGGCAGAACGGTCGTGGTCTTTATGTTGTATTGAGGGATGGGCTACGTTCAGTGCCTTAGTTGCAGCTTTTCACTCTCGTATTGGTTGCAGCTTTCACACTCACAGCCCCACATTCACACCACACACACACACACAATAACAACCAAACCGGAAACACAATTTTTCCTTAGGGAGAATACTTGTTTCCATCGGGAATCGAACCCAATACCCCTGCTTATAAAGCAACCGTGCACTCAACTAAGCCAATGGGCAGAGCAAACAGTAAAATCACACATATAAAAAATACATGCACTCACAAAATATATGAGCGATTCGAGTTGGTCTTTTGTATTTTTATCACACCACACATTTTCCTGCCGTTTTATCTGACAGCATAATTTTAAACCGACAAAGTTTAAAATGTGAACACCTCGGTTATAAAATAATTAAGCACAGAGTTGCTCGAGCTTTAAACTGAGCACTTAAGCTATCCGGAGATACATTTTACGAGACATTTAAGCTCTAGGTAAATGTGGTGTTAAATAAAATCATTTTCTTTTTTAATAAGGAAGACGGGGTTTTTCTTAATGATAGCTTAGCGAAAATGAGTTGAAAGCTACTAACTATAACAAAACAACAATAAAGAAATGGTATAAATCTTGCATTAAAACGGTTGTCGGAAAATTCTTATTTCCTCAAAATAGTTTCACCTGATGGATAGTGACGATGCGGCCGAATATAAGAAGATTAAGATTTTCAAGACCCTTTTTGTATAAGAATTTTTCGTCAACCCGTCTTTCTTTTGTAAATAAATGAATAGAATAGAATAGAATAAACTTTATTGAAAAACTGTGTACATTTAGGTATTTTAAGTATATAGATATTGTTTCAACAGCCTGTTCTATTCGAACATACAACAAAAATAGGATTAGTAATATGTCACAATGACGTTACATAACATTAAAACTTATTAAAATGTATATTATGTCTCTCCTGGTTTCATTTCAAGTAAGCTCTCGCCTAGGGCAGCAAGGATAAGAAAGGTGTATTAAGGTGTGACTTGGCCCTAAGCGAGGCTGACCTAAAGCCACTAGGACGTTACATACCAAAGGGGCAAGTGGTCTCCAGTTCCTCTTCCTCGTGTTGATGATAGGTACAAGGTTAGAAGTTC
Source organism: Lomographa bimaculata (assembly GCA_948107665.1). Lineage (NCBI taxonomy): Eukaryota > Metazoa > Arthropoda > Insecta > Lepidoptera > Geometridae > Lomographa > Lomographa bimaculata. The sequence continues at coordinate 2,916,182 of OX403602.1, read as the reverse complement.
TTTTTTACCAGAAGGTGGCTACTTCCTCTGCATCTACGGAGCATTGGAATAGCTCTTTCAATGTAATATGTGGGGATACGATGGACATTCCAGCAAGTGCGACGTGGTCTGCACAGGGGTCCCGCAGTCGAACTGCGTTTCGGATTGGTAAATCATGCTCCACTTGTATTATGTTTTATGGTTGTTCTGTCTGGTTAATATTTTCCACACAAATAAAGGTTGTTTAAGGCCTAGTGGAAGTTTCTCTGCTGGAGTAATTAGGCCGAGAGTTTAAGTTTACAGGTCCAAAGATTTATTTTTCTAGCAGTCTCCAGTACGGTCTCCAGTTAAAAATAGAGCAATATCCCTTAAAGAAACCCTAATCCTAAGCATAACCAAATAAAACATTTCACTGGTAATTTTTAGACAGAATAAATAAAAGTTAAACATAGTTAACACAGATAGCTTCACCGATGATTAGCAACTAATTACAAAATACGGGACCTATAGAAATACATTTTCATTAAAATAAATTCAGTACAGTCAGACAAAAAGTTTTGAATGTTTATATTAATTCGGAATGATGAATGAGTTGGATTTTAAATTTAATTTGAATATTTTATTTGTTTTTAGTTTGAAAGCAGGCTTAATGGAGTGTTTAATGACGGTGTCTTGTGATGAATGAGCAAAATTTACGAGTATTACATAAATACTTACAACCCCCGATGAAAAAGAGAGACATAGGTCTATGTATCTGTATGTATGTATGTCTGTTGCATCGTAGCTCCCAAACGGCTGGACCGATTCTGATTCATAATTTTTTGATTGAAAATAACTTGATAGAGAATTTGTTTGCTGAAAATCGGCCGTTTCCTTGATAGAGTTGGGGGATTTTCAAATTCTTGTTGTTGCCATTTGTAAAAAGTTTGTAAGCAAATTTTCCCATAATTATATTTTCACTATAGACTATACAATGCAAATACCCTTTACTGCACAGAAATAAAAATATGATGTATACAAAAACATAGTTACAATATGGTACAATTGGCAACCTTATTACTGAGCAGCGATCTCTTACAGACATTATCGTTATTATAACATTACTATGTGTAATATTAGTTTAAGATAACATTGAAATGTGTAATGTGTTAGTATAGGAAAGAGCAGATGCCTATATTACAGGTTTTTAAGCCTAAGTAGTTCAGGCATCTGATACTCGTAATATGCTATTGTTGACAATAATTGTGTATCTATGGGTACTTTAATATATCACTAAAATGTAAAAGTTATAAAAATGTAATAAAGAATTAATTTGATTTTTTTAATACTAACCTGTCATATTTATTAAACAATTACAACATTTTAATAATATAGCTAAATTAAGTGAAGTAAGATACAAATTATAAAAAGAAATGTTAAAGATGGTTTAGACGATCTTTAATGTTCGGCAAAGTTCCCAAAATGCTTGCTGCATTACCACGCTGTATAGCAAGGCTTATCCTCTGCCCCAAATACAAATCAGCATTTTGGTCATGTGCCGAATCAATTAAAAAAAAAAAAAGAAAAAATAATAAAAATAAAAAATAAAGAAATAAATAATTAAATAAAGAATATTATATAAAGAATTTAAATTAAATTGAACAGAATATACGTGTATCCAATTAGTATAGATTAATCTTTACACTTACTTCGTAAAGTTTGTAGTGAGTTTCATTTGTTTGTAGGTCAGTGATGAAGGTGGTCATTACAAGCTTATATTTCGTTTCACCCGACCGGTTATCTGTCTAAATTGTGTCGGTCTGTAATCAAATCTTGCAAGCTAAATTATACCCACTCCCCGATGTCCGATCGGACTTAAATTTGGTGTATCTTAGGTGACAATACAATGATATGGATCCATAATCAGACCAGCTAGTATATGGTATAATGATGGAGACGGAAGATAGCCATAGGAACTTCTGAACTAAACAAGATAAGAGCCCATCGAGTTTGGGCTCGTTTGTTTCGTCTGTACAAGTTCTCAGGGTATTTAACACTAGCCGTGCCCTGCGGCTTCGCCCGCTATTATCAAGTTAAAAAGTAACCTATGTGTTGATCCTAGATATAATCTATGTACATTCCAAATTTCATCCAAATACGTTCAGCTGTTAAAGCGTGAAGAGGGAACAAACATACTTACACACAAACTTTTGGATGTATAACATTAGTAAGATTTTAGTCCTTTTTTATTTACAACTGGTAAAAGCTTGATTTAAAAAAAAAAATTTAGTCGTACTTGTTTTTATTTCAAAGCTCTATATATTAACATTTACGTGTAAAATATTCAGCATAATGTACTTAATCTAGATTCAAAAACAAATTGGTGAACCGCCAGCGGTCAACAGCATCGTTAATTTTACGCCAGCTACGTCACAATCCAGGTTTAACAAGATTTTATTACCTAATCAAACGCGTTAAATACTAACTAAAACAATTGAGGTTTATTATGTGGCATTAGTTAGCCGCTCTTCTGTTTTATTTCAGAATAATACTTATGTTTTATTTTATTTTTATGCTTGATAGACAAGCCTTTGACCACAAGTTGGGCTGAGTCACCCACGTCCGTGGGAGGATACCCCTTAAGTCTGACTCCCTACACGTGGTCCCCGGGTGGTGCTAATCAGGTGACATTTGAGAGGTGGTAGAGCATTTTGTGAGTTGCTCGCCTGGCTTGCTACCAAAGTAGCTTACCACCATCAAGTTGAAAGTCTGCCGCCAAGCCAAATACGGTGTTCCGGCAGTTATCCTTGAGAGCCTGCGTATTCCAGGTCTAGTGTGTTTACCAGCTTAGATCACATCGTCACTTACCATCAGGTGAGATATTGGTCAAACACTAGCCTGTCACAAATAAAAAAAAAAAAAAAAAACTCACCTGATGGAAAGCGATGATGCATCCGAAGATATAGCATGCTTGTCAAGGAGATGCCTAATAACTTAAATTCTGCCAGATAATACCGTTCGGGGAACAAAGACGAGGGCAATGAGTTCCACTCCTTTGCAGTAGGTAAAAATGATAAACGTAGAAGTGAAACGCTTTGAGCGAAGTGAAGGGTTGTCAACCATATATGGATGACGTTTGATAGTTTTTTTAATCATAGATAGGCTTGCATTTGACCATCATCTTAACTTTTTTATTTAGTATAGCCAAACATTTGACCAATGTCTCATCTGATGGTAAGTGATGATGTTGTCGAGAAAGGTTAACACGCTGATCCTAGAACGGCTGGTTCTTTGACGCAATCTCTTCAGTGCAAAAAATAATTAGAAGTGATGCAAATGAAACTGTTTTAGACCATATCTTAAAACTGCGACCGAGAAATGCAATCTGTATCATTAACTCTGACATGTAATGAAACTTCTAGAAATGTAAAGTCACCGCCCAATGACAAATTACCATGAAAACTCTGAGGTCGGGAATGTGATACCGTCTCAAGGCACTCCGAAATTCTACGAGAAGTGTACTGGTGTGATGTTTTAGCCGGAAATCCGGCAAAATAAGATATACTTAACTAAAACTAAAAAATACTTATATGGATTAAGAGTAAGATTTCTATCATACAAATTTATTAATGTTAGTCACCAAACAGATTATAGTTTACCATAGCAATAACGATTAACATTTTAAACTAAACCGTTATTCTAGCTTGAGAATTCAGCATAATCAAATAACGCTTTACTAATTATTTAAACTAGTAATCATGAAATAATTATGTTAAATTATAACTTGTATCTTATAACTCCATCTATTGAATCCATTTTTGTTGTAAGGCAAGGAATTTAAGTTTCAATGCAGTTATTTAAGTAAAAGGAATATTGTTGCGCTGTTGTAATTAAGTTTATTCAATTCATGAATGGATGTCATCTTCCTTCGGGTATAAATTAATCGTTAAAAGTACACGCAATAAAACTTTACCAAATTAACTAGATGAAAACAACTACCACCGGCATGCTACATCTTCAGCCACATCGTCGTTTTCCATAAGGTGAGATTGTAGTCAAATGCTTGCTTATCAGGCAAACATAAAAATATTGAAAGCACGCTTCTTTTTATTTTAAGCTGGGTGCATAAAACGTGAGCTAATAAGATTTAAATTCTAAATCACACCACTCGCAACAAGGCCAAACCTTACTAGATAAAAATAAACAGCTAGGCAGATGTGTGCACCAGGTGCACTACAATGTCTGATAAGACACATCACTACTAAAATCACTGAGTAGGTACCTACCTATGTTTTGGCGGAATTGCGCAGTGCAATGAAGTTAACTGTTTATTAGAATGTTATATTATAAAAAAGTTACTAGAATGTTTAAAAATTTAAATACACATTTTACTATTAAAATTATCTTGACAATTACACCTTATAATATTATTAAAATAAGACTATCACTAACGTCATTTGATCGATATTGTCGTACATGCTCGAAACCTAGGTCACAATATCGATCAAATATTTTAATAACATTAAATACACATCATAAAACTGCACTCTTTCCTAAATAACACTTCGGCTGGGATTACATATTTGAGCCGTTTGGTGTTGAGACACTCGGAGCTCATTCTAATTAAAATCTATCAGAGTGCTTGGTTGAGGCAACGCGTGATCAAAATACTGGTACTCATTTCGGTAAACATATTAGCATTACAATTCAGAGAGGCAATGCCGCCAGCATGATGGAGACGCTACCCACTGGTAGTGGGCTTGAGAACTTGAGTTATCTAGAAGCTTGATGCCTTGTAGGTAACTTAGGTCTTTGCTGTATATATGTATATAGTTTAAGTTTAGTTTAAAGAAATATAGGAGTTTAATACTTTAACATATTCATTTGCAAAATGAGTGCAAATTATTGTATTAATTTTCGCCGGTTAGATATATATTTTTATGCCGGATGCACAGTAAAACAGCAATCTTACCACATCTCTAAATCCTACAAATTCATAACCTGTAAATAACTTCTGAAGCCGTCCCTTTGATACTAAAATCCTGTAAACTCTCTGTAATATTTCATTAGTATCAGATAGCCGGTTTTGATTCTTGTTCTAGATAAATAGTTAAAATTAGATTTCGGAGTCAGTAGCCGTGTAATCTTTGAATAACTAAACGCGCCGAACGTGATCGTGATAATTTAATTTGGTTTATCAATTTAATTTATTTATTATATAAAGTTATTTTATATAATAAATAAAGTTATTCTAGTCATAATCGATCTAATCGAACTTTTCGTATTCATAGGGCCCATTATCAACGGTACTCCCCCTGTCCTGGCAACGGTCCATGCCGAGGCTAGCACCTCCTAGGTGGACCTTGTGCTAGTTGGCTTTAAAAAAAAAAAAAACTGGGGCCTCATCCGGCCCGGTAATGATGCAAAGGCTACATACAGCCAGTAACATGTAGTCCGTCAGAAAAAAAAACTGTGCCCTCATTCTGTACTGCACACATATATAAGACGAAACTCTGTACGATTGCTGATAAAAATAAATTATTTTGATCATCTTCAAAAGTTATAATTCCCTTCTGTTTCATAATAATCGCTCGCTCTATTGAGCGAGAGGATTATTATGAAACAGAAGGGAGACATTTCAAAATACCTATTAGTTATTATAGTCTTTGCCGAACATATTCCAGTTGGTTTGATCAAAGCTTGTGTTTTTTACCAATAATATAAACTACATAAATTATATGCATGGGTATTATTTTAGTCAAAAGCTTTTAAGCGATGTCAAAGAGCTTTGCTCTCTGTGACGCTTTAGTAGAGTTTTATTTTTAAATGTAGAGTGATATCACAATTTTATATTTGAGACAGTCTGTCATAATTAGATTCGGGGTCGTTACGGGTCTCTATCAGAATGACCTTTTTTAACCGACTTAAAAAAGGAGGAGGTTCTCAATGCCATATTATTCTTTTTCGTATCTTACCTCAAATTTTTTTCTAAGTGAACCGATTCTGATGATTATTTTTTATTTGAAATTATATGATGTCAAGTTGGTCCTATATTAAAATTGTCAAGATTTGATCAAGGGTATGCTCATAATTCCGCGACGTCGTTAAAAAGGTCTTGGCAAGTAGAGTACAAAACAGCTTTTAAAAATATCTATGTTGGAAAATTACAAGTAGTGGTAGGCCACCAAAGTCATTGTTTTTAGACATAACTAGTCCCGGGTCTACCTCAAAAACGGCATCACACTGAACGCTAGTAGGTGGTTATTGGGCATTCTAATTCACTTTTTTCTTAAACGCTCGTTCACTCGCGTTTTTTCTCGAAAAAAGTGAATTAGAATGCCCAATAACATTTTAGATTTTTGCCAATCGCTCATGTTGAAAAAATATTTTAGAATTTCCAATCTTACGTTCGACGTCACTGGTTGGTTCATTCATTTATATATTTAAAAACAAATACAATTTTTTTCACGTTCCATTTTGGATGAAGCCATATTAGACTGAACACTATAAGTTAATCTGCAATGAAGTTTGAAAAACAAGCAATTTCGTTACGATTAGGTGAAATATGTCCGAATCTTACAGAGGGATTAAAACGTCACGGAAATTTGTTACCGAATACGATTCGTTGTATTGTTTGTGGTCCGTCAAATTGTGGGAAGACAAATTTAGTCATAAGTCTTTTATTACATGAAGACGGCCCACGATTTTGTAATTTGTATGTTTATTCTAAATCTTTATACCAACCTAAATACAAATTCTTAGAAGACGTGTTAAATATGGTAAATGATGTTCCATTTTACAAATATAGTCATAATAGTGAGATTTTGAGTCCTCATGAAGCTTCATCAGATTCAATTATTATTTTTGATGATGTAGCATGCGAAAATCAGAATAATATACGAGATTATTTTGCAATGGGTCGACATAAAAACATAGATTGCTTTTACATAAATCAAACATACTCCAAGATCCCAAAACAACTTGTGAGAGATAATTCTAACCTGATAGTTTTGTTCAAACAAGATGATGTTAATTTAAAACATGTTTACGAGGAGCATGTGGGTTCTGACATGTCATGGAATCAGTTCCGGGAAATGTGCTCGATCGTCTGGAATCAACCTTACAGCTACCTTGTGATCAACAAAGACTGTCAGAAAAACCAAGGTTGTTACAGAATGGAATTTGACACGTTTATAACTATAGATTAACATTAATAACTAAGTGATATCTCTATAACAAATCATTTCTACTTCTGATACCAACCGGGTTCAACCACATCAAATATGGAAAAAGATCTTAAAGAAAGGATCGTTAAATCTTCAGAAGCTGTAAAGAAAAAGGTAGAAATGATGAGAGCTGCCAAAGCTATAAATAATCTTACTTTGGAAACTTTATTTAAACCAATAGTAGATCCTCTCAACATAATGTCCAATCAAAATAAATCCGAAAATATAGAAAAAAATAATTTAAAAGGATCGGAATACGCCGTAAGTGAGCATTCTTCTTTTTCAAATGAGGAGTTTGATGAACAAGGTAGCGAAGAAGATAGTTTAGATGAACAAAACACAAAATCAGATGTCACTCTTACAGTTCCCCCTTCTGATGATCTACAAGAGAGCGATGATTCATTTACATCTTTCGGATCTTCACCAGATAAAAAAAATATGTCACTATCTTGGTCAATGTCTTCTGAAGTGATGAATGATGTTCCTTTCGGTGTTAAAATAGATCGAGGAAAAATTATGCTAGGGAATACACCAGTTATCGAGTACGAGGATACATTAAAGATTGGAAATAAAGTAATGAAGAAAACGCCTGGATTGATAGAACTCCTGTTTAAAAGAACACCAAATTTAAAAGTTATTAAGAATATAGATTTACAAAATTACAAAATTCTCCTTACAATGACTAATGCACATCGTCGTAATTGTGACCCGAAAAAACCCATCAACAGCAACAAAGGAATTAAATACATGCAAATAATAAAACCATTGTTTAAAATAGGAAGTATAAAAAATGTTACAGAAGGAAAAGGAATCAATAATTTGAAAATATATAAAAAGAATACAGATTTTATTTATTGGGACGATCCGAACGAATTGGTGGAGAGATTAAAATTACTAATTGCATCACGCGATGCTGGCAACACTGGCTTAGACAACGAAATAATTTCTGTCGTAGAGGAACTTCGCGAGGGAGGGTACATAGATTAAGATATAAGAAATATTTATTAATATTTTACGACAGTCTATCGATGTTAATTTACTCTGCAACATGAATTTAGATAAATTCGGACATCACGTCCATAAACGTTTACGAGTATCTAATTCACTTGATTATGGCTGCATATTAACTAAATCTGATACTGGAGATTACGATTTAAAACTATCAAGACTCAAAGGCTTGAAGACCCCAGATAACTCCGATGAAGCTGTGAACAAAGCGTATGTTGACATTGAAGTGCAATCGTTAAAAGCTGAATTAAAGAAAATACAAAGTAATGTACAAATTTCTCTAAGAAATTTAGAAAAGGTAACAATAAACCATTTAAATACAAGATTTTATTCAAAGTCGGACATTGACCACATGATTAATCAAGTAACCAAATCAAGTAAAAATGAGTAAGCAAAATATCGTTGACGAACTTCATAGAGCTGCTCGGAGAAATTTCCCTCGTCGATCTACAATCATCAAGGGAATAAATGACTTATGGCAAGCTGACCTCATTGATATACAAAATTATGCGCGTTCCAATAAAGGCTATAAATACATATTAGTAGTAATCGATTGTTTTTCGAAATACGTGTGGACTATTCCATTAATCTCAAAAGCCAAAGTTTGTGTCACCAATGCAATGCAACACATATTATCTAACACTAAGCTACGACCGAATAATTTACAAACAGATTTAGGTAAAGAATTTTATAATGAGCCTTTCAAAAATCTAATGAAAAGTTATAACATCAACCATTATTCTACATTTTCTACAAAAAAGCATCGATTGTGGAGCGAGTGATCAGAACAATTAAGTCTAAACTTTATAAGTGCTTCAGCTTACATGGACAATATCATTGGCTTGGAAAGAATATAGAATCAGTAGTAAAATCTTATAATAACACTATTCATCGAACTACGAAATTCAAACCTATAGCTGTTGATACATCCAATGAAATGGTTGTAAAATGTAACATTATCAAATCGCAAAAACGTTCTACAAATCCTAAAAGAAAGTTTAGTGCTGGTGACAGTGTTCGTATAAGCAAATACAAAGGTATTTTTTACAAAGGCTATACCCCCAATTGGTCCACAGAAATATTTATCGTAGCAAAAGTTAACAAAACCAATCCTGTAACTTATCTACTAAAAGATAAAAACGATCGTAATATTTTAGGTTCATTTTATGAATACGAGCTGCAAAAAACTAAATATCCTGAAATATATCTTATAGAAAAGGTAATTAAGAGAAAAGGAAATAGGCTTTTTGTGAAATGGTTAGGCTTGGGAGATGAAGAGAACAGTTGGATAAGTAAAAAATCTGTTATATTGTAACGAATACATATAAATAAAGTGTTAAAATAAAATCACATGCATTTCATTAAAATCGATGAAGGAAGGAAGTGGTATAATTGATAGTTTAATAAATAACTTACCTGTTGAGCTACATTTACCAGGATATCAATTTTGCGGTCCTGGAACTAAACTCGACAAACGTCTCCATAGAGGTGAACGAGGCATTAATAAACTGGATGAGGCTTGTATGTATCACGATATCGCGTATACTAATAAAGATCGGAAAACTCGACATAAAGCTGATTTAGAGTTGTTGAACATGGCGAAAAAAAGACTTAAGTCAAAAGATTCTAGTAAAGGAGAAAAAGTTGCATCATGGATAGTAAAAAATGCAATGAAAGCTAAACTAAAAACTGGGGCTGGTATTAGTTCATTTAAATCGGTTGTGAAAAAAATATGGTCACAACTGAAGAAAAATAAATCTAAAGATCAAAATACAGCAATAAAAATAGCATATGCAGCTGCAAAAAAAATATTAACTAACAAAAAGAAAATACGTATGCCGCGTCGTATTCCTCTATCTAAAACTGGTGGATTGCTGCCTTTGATACCAATATTTGCTGGACTATCTGCTTTGGGATCATTGGCCGGCGGTGCAGCAGGTATTGCGAAAGCTGTGAATGATTACAAGACTAACCAAAAAAACCTTCACGAATCTATACGGCATAACAGAATGATGGAAGCGGTAGCGCTTGGGAAAGGTTTATATATTAAATCTTACAAAACAGGAGCTGGTTTATATCTAAATCCTTCAAAAAACTGAACAAAAGGCTGCCCAGGAGACCGCTCACAAATATAGATTTATTACAGCATGCTCGTGATATTCCATACTTTCGAGGAGTTTTTATGAGAGATATGTTACCTGCAATAGCAAGAAAAATCGAGTGTGGAATTATAAACCTGGATTCCTCAGATAAATCTGGAACTCATTGGGTAGCCTATGTGAAACACAATAAGTACTGTGAATATTTTGATAGTTTTGGAAATTTAAAACCACCGTTAGAATTAATAAAATATTTAAAAGGTACACCAATTAACTATAATTACGCTCAATACCAAAAGTATGACGCTGTAAACTGTGGTCATCTTTGTTTAAAGTTTCTAAAACATTATTGGAAACGTGTTTAAATATAGTATATGGTATAATATAATCATCAGTCTAAAAATGTCATTCACTGTATCGATAACCGGGCGAGGAGCGTGTTTGACCACAAACTATTCACCAACATTAGAATTACGTGAGGAATATGAATGCGGGCTTCTGTATTTCTCCACATTCAATTCTATTCCTAATATCGACGAAAGGAATGACAAATTTTATTACGGTGAAAATGACGTTATTAATATTCCTGAAGGTTCTTATGAACTACAAGATATATGTGATTATTTAAAAGAAAACATTAAAAGCAATGAGATATTAGAAATATCTTGCAATAATAACACGTTAAAGACTAAGATATTTTGTTCCCAAATTGTTAACTTTGAAAAAAACAATTCTATTGGAAAAATCTTAGGTTTTGGAAAGGAAACTTTGAAAGCAAATATAAACAGTGAATCTCGGTATCCTGTGAGTATTTTATCTACAACCATTGTGCGCATCGAATGTGATGTAGTGAGCGGTTCATATGTAAACGGCATAGCAAGTCACATCATTTACGAATTTGTGCCAAATGTTCCCCCTGGTTACCGAATCATAGAAATACCTAAGAATCTAATTTATTTTCCTGTTAACCAACATTCAATCACTGCCATAAATATAAGATTACTGGACGCTGAAAATAAAGTGATAAATTTACGAGAAGAAGAAGTGCAGCTATATTTACATTTAAGAAAAAAATGTTAAACTTCAGTAATAAAACCCCTGCTTTACCTAGAAACGAAATCAGTATCAAATCAGAATCTCATAAAAGAGGACCTTCTCGTCAAAAGAAAAAATTGACAAAAAATAATATCAAGTTCCTGAAATTAATTGGATTGCTAAAATGAATATTCTTAATGTATCTCAACAAACGCAATACGATAACAGCATCGAAAGTTTTGAATACCATTCGTATAAACCATACGTAACAAGTTTCAACAAGAACGACGAAATACGTATACCTATCAACCAACAGGACTTGTATGTTTTACCTTCACATAGCACGTTGTATATCGAAGGTATAGCATCCGTTTACAAAAATAACCCGAAAGAAAAAGTATCCAGTGTGCATTTTGTTAATAACCCTGCATTGTTTCTATTTCAAGATATTCGATATGAACTAAACGGAGTAGAAATAGACAAAATTAAAAATGCAGGCATTACAACTACAATGAAGTCGTATTTATCTTTAAATGAGCAAGAGTCAAAATCTGCACAGGTTTGGGGTTGGTCTATGTCTGGCACAACTAATGTTACAAACGGCATGTTTTCAGCTTCCATTCCATTAAACAAAATATTGGGTTTTGCGGAAGATTATCAAAAAATTCTAATAAATTGCAAACACGAGTTGGTACTATTAAGGAGCAATACTAATTTAAATGCATTAAAGTTAAATACGGGTGAAGTTATAAATGATATAGAAATTAATAAAATTATTTGGCGCGTACCTCAAGTGAAAGTATCTGATCGCGAAAGAATTAATTTATTGAAATGCTTAGAAAAAGATCGTCCATTAACTGTACCTTTTAGAAACTGGGATTTGTATGAATACCCTTTGCTCCCTAGAACGCGCAAACATGCGTGGTCTGTAAAAACTTCATCACAAATTGAAAAACCGCGGTTCGTTGTCATTGCATTACAAACGAATAGAAAACATGAAGCTCAAATGTCATCAGCAGAGTTTGATCACTGTAACGTACGTGACATAAGAGTATTTTTGAACTCTACTTACTTTCCATACGAAGGCCTAAATGTTAGCTTTTCTGAGAACAAATTTTCTTTATTATACGAACAGTATGCAAGATTTCAACAGTCATATTACGGACGCCGTGCTGAACCCTTGATGAGCATGAAAGAATTTAAAGACATTGCTCCCCTATTTGTGATCGATTGTTCCCGCCAGCACGAATCATTAAAAGGCTCTGTTGACGTTCGAGTTGAAATTGAAACCGATCAAGACATACCTGACCAGACAGCAGCCTATTGCTTAATACTAAACGACTGCATTTTTGAATACAAACCACTGAGTAGCATTGTGAAGAAAATATCATGAATAAAAATTGCATTTTCTTGGACTTGCAAGGATTCAAAAATCTTAAAAATCAATTTATTATTAAAGAATTTGCTATAGCTAATGACCATACTCAAACATTTTTAATTAAACCTCCATATCCGTTTTCCAAATTGTCTAATGAAGAAAAGCGGCGCGTTCTATGGTTAGAAAGAGAAAGAGGATATCATTGGAGTGAAGGCTACATAGACTATAGAGAATTTCGAAGGATGATTAAACCTCACTTAGAAAATAAAATATTAATTGTAAAAGGTGAAGAAAAAGTTAAATGGGTCCAAGAGTTATGTACTCACGCTAATATCATAGATATAAGTGTCAAGGGATTGCCTAATTTAGAAACATTATATCAGTTATATTGTCCAGAAAAACTTAATTTTAATTGTTTAGCTCATAATAAAATGTGTGCGTTAAGAAATGTTTTATGTGTGAAAAAATGGTGTTTAGAAAATAATGTATCTATTGAATAAAATTGCTCTAAAATTACTATTTGTTTGATAATTTAAAACCTACTCCCCTAACTACCTAATAATATGTTGTAATGACTTATATTTAAATGCTTAAAATGAAACAAAAAATAGAGTCAATCATTTTATTTCATATAACACTAAATCTTTATTACGATCTAAAACTATGTTATAACTATTATAATAATGTAATCTAATTTAGAATATGTTTGACGCAATTCTTATTGTAATTTACCTGTTTTGTGATTTAATAAATAAATTAATAAAATAAATCCAGCACTCACTCGCGTACTTAAATCAATTCTCCGACCAGATTTACAGGTCCCGGCGTGCGCGTCTAGCTTCAAACAGACATTACATTATTTATACACGCTTACATTATTATAATGAATAACTCACACGATTGTTTTTATACTAAGATGCTATAACTAGTTATACTATGTACACTGATTTAATCAAAACCACTTTCACTGCAAAGTTTTTTGGAAATTTTTCTTATTACACGTTCTGTCTCGTCCATAATTTCGTCAACACTATCTTTTACTATGTACTGTGCACTAAGAAGAAGGCTGGTATTACTGTCTGAGTCGGAAACGGCTGGCGACGCGGTCAGATCTATGACTTAAATTTTTATAAGCCGTGTACCCCGTCGCGGTTCATTGTTTATCACGTAAGATTTTCCGTGCAGCTTACATTTCTTTTTTCTGACGACAGCATCACGCCGTTGTTTAGGCTTTTTCCCCGTCTGCTTTGTCACTCGCCCGTTTAAAAACATCTCTGGATACAGTTCTTCAAAGGGTTGTGATTGTGATCGCCATGGATCCGGTTGTGCGTACTGGCTGCATGCTATTTCCGTATCAGACATTGTCTGTAACAAGGAAACAAAATATTAGACACTAATATCAACGCCGGTAAATGGTAACAAACATAAGTACTCATTACTTTAGTTTTTATTAGTACTGAAGGACAATAGCTGGAATGAACATAAGGGAACATTATTAAAAACAATATTTTACTTACGATTAAAATGTAGTGAAGTGAGATGGACGTATTCGTCTGCACGTAACAAATTGCAATTTATTTATGACTGAAAATAAATCGAACTAATCATATAGTAGTTTGTGCTGTCGCAATAATAATTGGTGAACCAACATGACACTGATTCGTCATGAGTTCATGCGAGTTCATGTATTTTGCGTCGTCAGCGCATAGCTCTATAGTAAATATGATACGTATTGTACTTGTCTAATCTTGTTTTATTATTAAAGGTTTCTTATTACTAAAGATAAATGAAAACATATTTTAATATTTGATAAGGATAATTTATTCATAAACTTATTTATAAACAGCATATATATAACTTATTTATAAAACTTATTTATTTATTAACACAACACTCGACAAATTATGAATAAAAAACATATTATTTTTATATTCTAAAATATTATAGTCTTAGTATATTAATAAAATAAAATTTAACAAACTAATAGATTTAAGTAGGAAAATTAAATTTAAAGTTAGCGCAATGCTAATTTTGATTAAAACAGGCTGCTCTTATGCCCCCATGCCAGTGTCGATATATTATTTTTTAGTACTATCCGCTTATCATCATTAGACGATAATGCAATTTTATTAACAGACTGCGTAAATATTTCATGTTTTAAAGACTTAAAAACAATATTTGTTTTCCTTATAACGTCATTGTGTTTAAGCACTCTTTTATAATCATTAAAGTGCAAGTCTTTGACGACATTCTTCTTGATTCCCTTAGCTTTTTTAATATCTTTAGTTTCAGTTTTAATGCAATACAGCTTAGACCTTAAGCCAACAAACTCCGTTATAACTTGTCCGCCAAGCTCGTCTTTAAATAACCCTGGTACCTTTTTATTTTTACAAACTATACCATAAATATTGTTTTTGTCATAGTTACTAGTGTCAAAATATGATTGCAAATTATGTTTTATGTCATTGTAAATATCGTTAGTCTGTATTGAGTACAAAAAACTATCCGTGTCGGTATAACAGAGCTGCACATTGGGTCCGTAAAAAGGTTTTATTACAGAATAGTGAAAATCGTACATGTGACTTTTTGATACTTCTAAAACTGTAAACCCAATATAAATTGGTTTGTCTAATTTTATTGATTCTGGTTTCATTTGAACAGCCACGAAATTTTCTGAAAAGACGGAACAACTGTGAAAATTAGGTCTCGCTATGAGTCGCTGAGCGGTGTAACTTTTTTTCGTTTTATTTCTATTATCAACCCATTGATTTACTAATTTTACATCCAGTCTTTTCTCCGGGTCTTCTAAAGTCTTTCCAAATATAGAATTATTCAATAATTTAAAAAAGTCCTGTTCAAAAGTTGAATTAGCTTTTTGCCGCAAGTCTGTATTTAGATCTATATATTGTTTTAAGTAAGCACTTTGTTTAAATTCTATTACTCTATGAATTTTTTTAAGTAACAATCCATGACGTATACATATTTTCAAGTGTACATAGTGTATGACATAATAAAATTTATCATATAAGTTTGGTATTAACTTATTTGTCTTTGAACCAGGAGGAATAAATTTTTGCGGACAAAAAGGTAAATCGTTGTGCGAGTCATGTAACTGATCAGGATATTCTAAATCAACTTCTAAAATATAACCGTATTCAGAATCGTCTGATATTTTTAGAATATTAAGTGATTGAAATTCCGACACTTTGAGCATTCGGAAGTCAGAATGAGGTAAATATGAACACAAACTTTTTCCGTACAAGTTGTTGGAATCCCAGTACATCAAATAACTATCTGGGTATGTTGGATCGTAACTAGATAGATACTTATTATTTGCTTTTGCATGTCTAGTCGAACACAAACAGACTCCACCGCGTATACCTTTCTGTATCATTCTTACTATTTCTAAGTCTTCTATAAGCTGAAGTTTAACTTTTGTTTTAAGAAGCATGGCGTCAAAACTTAAACTTGGGGCGGTTATATAAAAAGCAGGATCTAATTTGTAATTTAATCTGCAAGTAGAGCGAAATTTTTCGAATATATCTGCAAGTAAGAGTACGTCTGATTTTAGATATAGGTCTGTATATTGACCTAAATTTTTAATGTTAAATTTTTTCCATATAATTTTGGCATGATTGTAATCAGACATTGAAACAGTAGAATTAAAAAGAGTGCTGTAAAAACACTCTCTTGGGGGCAAACTTTCCTCATCATATGATTTCCAATCAGTCATGTATTCATATGGATATACACCTTTTCGCGTTAACAAATCAAATTGTTCTTTTTCAGGAAATTGATTAGTTAAATGCAAAAAATCTTTTCTACCTAAATTTACAACAAGTTTTTCCAGGCTTGTGCCTAAAAACTTGAAAGAGTCTACAAAACGAAGAGCCATGTACTGTTGAGGTTCGGTCATAAAAAATTTTGTGAAAGATATATAATTTTCTTTATTTTTTGCTATAACTTTTAATGACCCAGGCATTTGTCCTAGTTGCCGAATAAATAAATGACTATCATATCCTGACAAATTGTGAAAAAATACCGGTATAAACTTTGGTAAGCTAAATTTAAGATTACAAAAACTGTGTGCGGCACCGCGGTACCTGCCCGTTAAATGACAGTGATCTTTTACGCTATCATCAAATAAAGTCTGATTACAAATATGACACAATTTTGCATTTAAAAAAGATTGTGTCTCCTTTGCTGTCAATGGTAGCATAGGCTTAACATTTTTATAAATTTTGGTTATTTTAGATACATCTTTTTGTAGAAATTCAAGAAAAACTTCAACGCAGTCTTCACCCCGGTAAGATACATACCGATTAAGTAAACCATTATATGAACATACTACATAATATGCAAAAGCGGCTGGAACGTGTCTTTGTAATGATGATGTGCAATTAGAACGTTTTTCATCCTTACTAGGTTGCAACAACGATTCAAAGTCCGCGTAAATAACAAAGGGCATATCTTGCATTCTCTCGTAATGTTTGAATTGTATGAAAGTACCAGATTTAGGTAAAATTGTCGCGACTCCACCGCACACGTGATTGTTTAATTTATGTTCGCTATTAAAAAACATTATACAATCATCACAAAACCATACTTTTCCATGATGTTTTGTTATCTGATGCCTTAGTAAGCGACTTAAATTTGATATCAAGCAATAATGACTAACGTTTCCTTTCTCTATGAACAATAAGTTAACATGATGTTTTCTTCTGTTTTGTGTTCGGTATAGCGGACCAACAATGCTCGTTTTGTTTTTAAGACCATAAACATTTATACTAATGCGTGAGTTATTTTTTTCAAACGTCTTGATGTCATTAAAATTTACTGGAAAAGACATATTTTTAGTGTTAAGCAAGGTATTATAGTGTGGATAAGAAGAAGTGCGGTGAGCGTTTTTCTTAGCAGGAAATAATGCTGCTACTATGCACCACAGAAAACAAAATTGATCCCTGTTTTGAATATTTACACATGCTCGTTTAGATCGTAAAGCTTTTGGTAAATTAATAAAACCTGATGCTCTTAAAGGGTTATACTTATTTATATTAATCTCCAAGTACGAACTACCAAAAAAAGACCAACCGCTATCACGTTCTTGGAATTCATCGATGTGAGTTGAAATAATCGAAATAACTTTGGTGAACAATTCATTAAAATCAAAGTTTTTATGAACGACATAATTTTCAGTAGCAAAAGATTTAACTTCCCGCGAGTCTTTCGAAGGCAAAGCAAATTCGGCAAATAATTCGAAGTTTACTTTAATGCTATCAAAAGAGGCTAGCCTTGCATGCAAGAGCTGACTCACTCGTGCGCGCATCCCGTGTAGGAACGCAGCCGGCGACTTGAAACCCTCGTCTACCCCAACATCCCGCACTCTGTATGATGCTATACGACTACGAAATGCGCTACAAATTTTTTCTATTCCGTCATCTACTTCAACTGCACTATTATTTTTATGTACAGTGCTTCTCAGATGGGCTGAGAATGCCGAACTTTTGACAGATACATCGCAAACAGAACAAAATATTTTTCTTGTTGACATTATGACAACCTATCTAAATAAAAACTAAATGGTGATCCTACTTTACTATTAAAAAAATAATCAGGTCTTATAATTAAGTACAAAAATAAGAACTGCCTGAGGGCTTAGCTAAGTGCGCGTTCACCTTCTAAGCAGCGGGTTCGATTCCCGGTGGAAAGTTTTCTCTCCAAAGGAAATTTGTGTTTCTGGTTCTGGACGTAATTTTTTGTGTGATGTGAATGTTTCCGACACCCACGACACAAGTCATCAATATAAGTGTGGGGATGTGAGTCTAAAAGCGTTAAAAGAAAAATAGGTAATTCTATTGATTTATTAATTATCTACCTATTTGAAAAGTAAAAGAATGCTTATATGTGAATACGATGCCTAGGTATACCTAAACGTTAGCGTTAAAATGATTAAATACCTACCTGATTCATATTACATTTTTCAAATATAAATTAGAATTAAAAATATACTGGGATTTTAGTAATATAAAATCTTTATTGAGCTTTCACAAATAAAAAACAAAAATTTTAAATATTAAAAAACCTAATGCGAAGAGCAAGAAAACAGAAAAGAATAACCAATAAATATAGGTTAAATTAATTTATTTTTTCTTGTCCGCGAAAAAAGTTCCCTCTTCGTGGAACTTCCCTTTAGAGGCTTGTACGAAAGATCGCAAAAACTCCAACTCCTGAGCGTCGGAGTCTACTTGATATTTTAAAGACAAGATCGCCTTCTCCCAGCGCTCCCTAGCATCGACAGCCTGGATATCCTTATAATTATAGAGCCGCAGCTCAACAAACACATCACCCGATAGGTCGGCGGTACGACGTAGAACCCCGTTGGCAACGCGTCTGGTGAGCACCGACTGTAGTGAACTCGACTTTTTCTTTCGGGTCACCTCACGATCCTCGTCGCTGTCGAAGAAGTCAAGGTGCCACCCGCTGCTGTTGCTGGACAAAGACGCCTCCTTTTTCTCTGGGTTAATCTTGCGTTTCGCTGTCTTTTTCATAGGCGTGTTGGCACTGAAATAAAAAAAAGTAAATTAACTAGACGATAAATAACTTCTACATAAGGTTGGGATGTAGGTAAATAGCGAAAGGTTGACCTTTGAACCGACTATTCAAGTAAGTTATACACATTCGAGTTAAGCCTAGGTACCTAGTATAATATTAAATAATTTTAAAACGTACCGTTTTGACTTTGGCAACAGCTCGTCTTCGGAATCTTTGTGGTAGCGCTTGGTCTCGTACTCAGAGTCCGACCTGGTAACAAACAAAAGAACAAGAAATTAACATACTACGCATGATGAATGGTCCAGCGGGCTAACAGCCGACTAAAAAAGTCATAAAAATATGTTATAGTAGGTAATAGGAATAAACTTAGTATTAAACTTACGAACATTATTTAAACTGAAGTGAAGTTTGATTCACAACTATGTAGCAGCACGATATTGAGCTCGATGGGACCCTCGCAGCTACGGTCTCGAAGCACACGTTGCAGCAGGTTGTAGCTGAAGCCTCGATGAGCACGTTGGAGCTGCTGGATTCTTGTAGAGCCTCGAGGCTGAGACACTAGTTGTTCCGGGATCTTGAGTTCGTTGAAGCTTGTCGTTGAAATGTGATTCACAGTTCAGGCCCACAAGGTTTTGTGTAAAAAAATAATGTTGATAAGAAGTGGTCAACATTTACGTTCGAATAGATTCGATTATTATTATATAAACTTAGTTTATGTCTATACCTATTAACACTAAAAACAGTTTGGCGTACCTGAATCTTGTTTTCGTATGTCATCAATAATAAATTATTGATAACAATAACAAAAAAATATATATTAGAAATCTAAGCGATAAAATTTAAATAGAGGTCACCGGATGTACAGTCGACGTTAAAAATATCTTTAGCAGAAAACGTGCACTGAAATATAATAATCCACTCACGAATCAATCCATTTACTTTAATTAATCGACTTAAAACCACGATGATGTTTTATGTTTTTTATATGTATGTTCGAGCGTAACGTTTATGTTTAAGAAACACATGAAAGCTCCAAAACATATATTTTATTTTGTTTCAGTTGTTTTTTAAATAGGTACTACTAACTAAATATTTATTCATGTGCGACGGAGCGCAGTTATCATTTGAGAAATGCTAAAGGTAACATATTTATTTTCCAACCAGGTAAGGAGATTAAATCGATACAAAATAATTCTGCATCATCGTACATAACGTAAAGTATTAGTCTTTTAAATATACGTAACATTGGACAGGGATATATGTATTGACATACATTTACATACATATCAATTAATTTTAACACCTGTCTTTGCTGGTCGGTTAAATCACCTAACATGCAGCTAACTGGTGTTGACAGTACTTTTATTGCAGTTTATGCAGAAGTGCATGTGACGTCAATAACATGCGCTATTTAGCAAGGTAGCTAGTTGCACAATACTACGAGTACCTATTGATTATTATTTCAACAGGGGCTAGTCATACGAAAAGAAAAACTTTAATACATGTTATGATTAAAGATAACCAGCGGTCAAAAAATAGTTTGTATATTCAACATAACATAATTATTATATAAAATTAAATATAGATTTTTTATTACTTTTTAATAATACTTAAGATATTTATATCAATAATATATATACACTCATAGAATTTGTGTTTTCTGTAGTAAGGTATCTATAGGAATATAATCAACTTATCTATATAAGTATTTAGTTTAAATCATATATTTCTAAATAATGAATAATCAATAATTCTGTGTTTTTTGTAATTATAACATTATTTTATTTATAAAACTAAAGCGACAATGATATCAACAGAGCGTACTTACCGGCCTGAATTATAACCAGTGTTTATAAGCTGTTATAAATCATGCATTGTGAAACATGCCCTATTACTAAGGTACATTGTAATATTATATAAACACTACGTTTCATCCTTTATCATTGATTTATAAGCAGTTGAGGTGACACCACGTTTGACTTAGCTGCCAACTGAAAGTTCCATTTCTAGGTGCCATTTTTTTGGGAAAATTTGGATGAACATGATGAGTTTATCCAAACAGAGTACTAGATTAATGGTACGACGAATCGCGCTAGAATGAACTTTGAGCAATCGGCCGACCGGCGCTGAGTCACGTGAAGTCTAATCGATGTCGCTTAGTAGAAACTCGTAAATGAAACCGGGACAACTTAGTGAAGGTTTGTTTCTAGGTGTCGTTTTGTGTAATAACAGAATGATACGACCAATCGGGCTAGAACAAACTTTGAGCGATCGGCCACTAAGCTTAACGGAATCATTGCGAAGTTCTGGTGGTGTGCATTGAGGTGACACCACGTTTGACTTAGCTGCCAACTGAAAGTTCCATTTCTAGGTGCCATTTTTTTGGGAAAATTTGGATGAACATGATGAGTTTATCCAAACAGAGTACTAGATTAATGGTACGACGAATCGCGCTAGAATGAACTTTGAGCAATCGGCCGACCGGCGCTGAGTCACGTGAAGTCTAATCGATGTCGCTTAGTAGAAACTCGTAAATGAAACCGGGACAACTTAGTGAAGGTTTGTTTCTAGGTGTCGTTTTGTGTAATAACAGAATGATACGACCAATCGGGCTAGAACAAACTTTGAGCGATCGGCCACTAAGCTTAACGGAATCATTGCGAAGTTCTGGTGGTGTGCATTGAGGTGACACCACGTTTGACTTAGCTGCCAACTGAAAGTTCCATTTCTAGGTGCCATTTTTTTGGGAAAATTTGGATGAACATGATGAGTTTATCCAAACAGAGTACTAGATTAATGGTACGACGAATCGCGCTAGAATGAACTTTGAGCAATCGGCCGACCGGGGCTGAGTCACGTGAAGTCTAATCGATGAGGTACTCGTAAATGAAACCGAGACAACTTAGTGAAGGTTTGTTTCTAGGTGTCGTTTTGTGTAATAACAGAATGATACGACCAATCGGGCTAGAACAAACTTTGAGCGATCGGCCACTAAGCTTAACGGAATCATTGCGAAGTTCTGGTGGTGTGCATTGAGGTGACACCACGTTTGACTTAGCTGCCAACTGAAAGTTCCATTTCTAGGTGCCATTTTTTGGGAAAATTTGGATGAACAGGATGAGTTTATCCAAACAGAGTACTAGATTAATGGTACGACGAATCGCGCTAGAATGAACTTTGAGCAATCGGCCGACCGGCGCTGAGTCACGTGAAGTCTAATCGATGTCGCTTAGTAGGTACTCGTAAATGAAACCGAGACAACTTAGTGAAGGTTTGTTTCTAGGTGTCGTTTTGTGAAATAACAGAATGATACGACCAATCGGGCTAGAACAAACTTTGAGCGATCGGCCACTAAGCTTAACGGAATCATTGCGAAGTTCTGGTGGTGTGCAATGTGTGTTTAATTACCGGAATATACAATGATGATTCACCATGACTGTAATTGAATTGGTAAGTTCAAACGTGCTAGTTGACAATCGTAATATACTTTTTGTGTGATCGTGAGTAGAATAACCGAACGGGTATGATCGAACGTAAGATTGGAAATTCTAAAATATTTTTTCAACATGAGCGATTGGCAAAAATCAGAAATGTTATTGGGCATTCTAATTCACTTTTTTCGAGAAAAAACGCGAGTGAACGAGCGTTTAAGAAAAAAGTGAATTAGAATGCCCAATAACCACCTACTAACGCTAAAACTTATGTATAATATCCGTTATATCCTGTAATTGAACAAAATATGCAGAAATCAAACAAATATTATATACAATATTATAAGCAAGCAACCTCAAAAGTTTTTCTCTAAGAGGCAAAATGTAAGCGCGAGGTCTCAATTCAGCGCGAACGAGGCTGGTTGCGATACCATCTTAAGTCACATCATTATTAACTCAGTCGGGTTTTTTTTATTGTTTTAGTATATTGAATTCTTGCATGTGGGTTAAAAATACATACACACTATTTAACTAAATAATAATATGTTATTATCAAGGCAGTATCACACAAGATAATATAATTAACATAAAGTATAATGTTAGCTAAGCTAAATGAAAATGAATTAGTTACTTGTTAAAAACTTTTTTAAAGACAAGTTTTTAGAAGTCCGCCATATTGGATATAAAGTGACGTCACTTTATTTTTCGAGTTATTCTCAGCAAGCCCTTTTATTTGATATCCATATTGTAGGAGTGCATTAAAAATTACTTGTTCGCCATTTTGTGTGTTCTGCCATAGTAGAAATATATAAGTAAGATAACTCGAGGCCCGTAGGACATTCAAATGCCTACTCTAGCTGAATACGCAGGGTTGTCACTATATCCGACTTATAAAGTATAAAAACCTTTGTGTAAAATTTATATTATAAAAAACCAACAAGTACCTATAAAATAGTATAAAATGTGGTGGTAAAATGGTAACGATTTCATTTACATGAAAGCTGTAATTTGGCATGAATATACATATTAGCCACGCCGACAGAGATAGAATGTTTTTCATATGTGAAAATAAATCACGGTAGTAGTATATATAACGACCTTAAAAGGAAAACTATCATAGTTAAGTAGGCTTCAATAAATCAATGTTCGCAGCATAGCCGGTAAAAGATCAATCATATACTTAAATTACAAAAATAGCATGTGTCTTTAGGGACTGCCTATATACACGGTATACATAAATAATAACCATTATAAGTTGATCCCCGATCGTGAGCAATATGTATCGCGCGTAGAACTCAACAAATATTGGCCGTCAGTGACGATGACGCGAGTTCCATGATTTTTGTTCACCCAAAAAGTGCTCAACGCACCTAAAGAAGTTTTCACTTCAAAAACCTACATAGCTATTAAATTGAATAAACACGTAGAGTAACACAACAATCACTTGAGTCAACCTAGCTTGATCAAATATATATAATTCTATACACCAACTCAAATTGCGTTATATATAATGTAATTCATTATTTACCAAAAGAACGACCCAAATTATCTTACGCCCACATTATATTATCACACCTTATTCTTGTTAGTAAAAACATATATTTTTTATTTTTGCCGCGAAATTGAAAAAATGGCGTTGTTAATTTTGTATAATTTTCCAAAACCTTTGATTTTTCGAGTGTTCATGTGTAATAATTAACCGTTTATACTTGGTAAACGAGCATAAGTATAGGCAAATTTTACAAAATTAATAAAACGTGATTTTCGCTTACGCTCCGAAACTCTAACAGAAGTTCTAGTAAAGTTTCTACCACTAATAGTTTAGTGGTAGAAACTTACTAGAGTTACAGTTACAGTCAACTCATGCCCTAGTGGGCATGAGTTGACTGTAACTGGACTTTTTTGCTTGACATTGACTGTGACTAGAACTTTTAATATAAATACACTTGAAGTATATTATTACTTGACACTGGCTAAATGCAGAAGATAGCGAAGCCAAAATTAAAAATAATAATAATAAGAAACGACTAAAACACATTACCTGAATCATAAGATATAACATTTCTCTTAATAGAAAAACATCTCGCTTCAAAGCAAAACTTACTTTCCCTACCCCTGTTTCCTTAAACAAATATATGCAGTGTTCAAGTTGAGCAGAAGAAGTCCTACCATGTGTTACATTCTCCCGAAAATCTCATTTACAACTCGTACGGTAATGTACCCGCAAATTCGTTGAAAGTTGATCGAGAAGGGAACTTCTGTATCATTAACTGAAACCTACCCCCAATTTGCATAGTAATGACACCCCCGCGTCAGGGTGGAGATTAAAATAATTGTTTTATTCCAAGTTAGGGGTCGGTGGTATTGTTTTAACAGATGAGGTGAAATTTAGACAGTGTTGGCTTGCTCAAGGCTGTCTGTGAGTTTATAAAAGACAGCCTGGAATTGATTTCACTTGAGATTCTCGAAATCGGGATAAATCGAATTGTTTTCTTATAATAACGTTTGTACAGTTGATATCGATGATTGAACACGTGCGTCTATTATGTAAAAACAGTTTGGGTGATAAGACCTTGATTGAAATCAAATCCAAAACTAGTGAATATAGTCATTATCGCACTCGCGACACATCCAGCTTAGTTACAGAGTCCCTAGGCCACCAAGATACAGGCCTAGACTAGTTTGGGCCACGCAGTAACATAAATTAATGACTGTAACTGTTTATTCCGAATGTATGACAAAGTTTGATGTAATATTTGCGTATAATGTGTTAAAATATGTGTTTTTTAATGGAACAAACAAATATAAACAAATAATATGCCTGTTTACTCGTGACTTGACTTACTGCATGTTTTAACGAGAAACAGAGAAGTAGTTTATTACAATGAAAAAAAGTTGCGAAAACCTAAAAAAATATTAGAATACAGAGCTACAATTATTATTAATTACTTATTATGAATTACTTTGAGACTTATATAGCAGCTATTAGATTCTAAAATATTCGACTAACAAATCAAATCAAAATGTACTTATTTGTCAGAGTATGGTAAGTAATTAATAGTAGGACATAGTATTCGTTTCACATACTCTACCGTTTCTTACTCTAGAATATTATGTATGAGACTATAATAAATAACCTAAGTACTTACGTATTTATTAAAAACTTTTTTAAAACAAGCTTTTAGAAGTCCACCATATTGGATTCAATGTGACGTCACTTTATTTTTCGAGTTATTGTCAGCGAGCCCTTTCATTTGATACCCATATTGTAGGAGTGCATTAAAAATTACTTGTCCGCCATCTTGGGTGTTCCGCCATGTTGGATTTAGAATGATGTTACACATATAACCATGCATTGTCATCCAAACTAAATGTAAATACAACATTTCAGCAGCTGGGTCAATAGACTCAAGACCTTCAAGCTAGTGCTTAGCGGATCCATCCCAGAGATGGCCACAGTACTCCATACACGTTCGGACTTCATATTGAATAAATTGAGTTAATTGAACCGCTTGATATAAATTGAGCGATGACATAAAAGCTGCGAGGTGGGAAGTACTGTCGGATCTTGGCGAAGATACTCATCTTCTTAGCGGTTTTTGAGTGTGTGTGTGTGTGTGAATGTTTGTTACCACGTTTCTCCGTAACAAGTAAATATAATCCAAAGAACAAATTATCACAGACTTCTAGATGTTTGGACGGCTTGATATGTTGAGCATGAATAACGAACCCAGAAAAAAAACGTACAGTACTTAGAATGTTTTTTTACATTAAAAGGAAAGCTCCAAACCCTTTTCTGAAATTGTATGTTCACGAATGTTTTCGTCCGTTACTGGGTTGCCATATTATTTTAGGATAAAAATAACAGCTTGAACATACACTTAGAATATACACTCTCTTAAAAACCAAGCGCAGGGTAATATTAGATTCGTTTTTTAGCTTTTTTTT
Source organism: Lomographa bimaculata (assembly GCA_948107665.1). Lineage (NCBI taxonomy): Eukaryota > Metazoa > Arthropoda > Insecta > Lepidoptera > Geometridae > Lomographa > Lomographa bimaculata. The sequence continues at coordinate 2,889,547 of OX403602.1, read as the reverse complement.
TTTCATGACAATACATTTTTTTCATGCCTAACTACGGGCCAATTGCCTATATTTCCTAAAACTAAACTAAAACTATGTACAGCAAAGAACTAAGTTACCTACAAGACATCGAGCTTATAGGTAACTCAAGTGCTCAAGCCCACTACCAGTGGGTAGCGTTCCCATCATGCTGGCGGCATTGCCTCTCTGAATTGCCATGCTAATACGTTGAGCCAAATAAGTGCCAGCATTTTTTTTAGCTTAGACTTTTTTATTTATCATTTATTTCTGTTAAGCTAGCGTTTCACAACCATCATACCTGACGCTACCCACTGGTAGTGGGCTTGAACACTTGAGTTACGTATAATTTCGATGCCAGTGTAACATACAATACAAAATTCTTTATTGTACACCAAAAAAAAACAAAAAGATACGACTTAAAACAACGCAATTAATATTATAAGGCAGTGCAATGGGCGGTCTTATCGCTTTCAGCGATTTCTACCGGACAACCTTTGGATGGACAGAAATTGTAGTAGGCATATAACATACGTCTTTGATGTATATAAGTTTTAGTAAATGTAGGCGTTTGGTCCGTAGATAACTAAGAAGAACTTAATAGATAAGTTAGCAAGTCAATTTAAACCTTATGCTAAGATGATAAATATGGTCAAAGAAAATAACTTTGGTGTTATTGTTTGGGATAATATCACATTTCAAATCTATCTTAAATTATTAAGTCTAAATCTATCTATGTACTCGTATGATATCGAATACTATTTATTTAATAATTTTGCACAAATCAGAGTACAGGGAATGGCCTAATGCCAAATAGCATTCTCTACCAGCCATCCTGGCCGTGAAAGAAAAGCGGTGGGTGTGCGGCAGAAACAAAACAACCGAATGTAATAGAAATATTTTCAATGATATTATTCGAATAGGAGTGATTGAATAACTTTACCAAATAATATCATATTGAACAGTCTAGTATTTATTATGTAGGTAATTGAATGATATCTTTTTGAACGGAAAATCTGTGTTTTTTTATGCTCGAAAGGCAAGCATTTGACTACAATCTCACCTGATAGAAAGCGATGATGTAGCCGAAGGTGTAGCATGCTTGTCTAGAATTGCCTAGATTCACTCTTCACTTGAAGACTCCCAGATTATACAATTCGGGGAACAAATACGAGGGCAATGAGTTCCACTCCTTGGCTTTTTTTCTTCTCTTTCACTTCACATCTTCTTTTCTGGTTCTGGTTGTGATTGTGTGTGACGTGAATGTTCCCGGCACCCACGACACTGTAGTCATCAAACTTAGTGTGAAAGCGTTTATGTTTATGTTTTATGTCTAAAACATACAGTCTTTTAATGATATGGCTAGAACACGCCCTATGCTATTTACTACCTATTATCACATTTAAGAGTACTGCATCGTACTCGTGTGATATCTAATACAACATATTAGACTTAGAATAAATTTAATGTAATATGTTAGATACTTACACAAATAGACGCGATCGTACAACTTTACCACCTAATATCACTTCGAACAGTGTAGTACCTATTACGTACTCGTGAAGTATCTTTACATTAAAGCGCACAATCACGATCTACCAGCGAAGTTACAAGCATTAAAGCCTAATAAAAACTTTGAAGCGGCGCTTTAGGCCCGACGCGGCGTGTGTTTTTAATTAATATTAAATCCTCATACATCGCTGATGGAGCTCAGGAGCACAACGCGTTCTAGAATGGAGAGTCAGAGATGGAAATCTCGAGTTTAAGAGGCCGGGGAGTCTATGAAACGATCTATAGGCTGTCTCTGTTTAACTGGCAAACTGTGCCCATGCTTGATGTGATAGCACTACCGACCGAACATTATGATAGGTGCCGTAATACCAAAAATTATGAATGAAAATGTAATGTTTAGCCATTGTTTTTTTCATTAATAGTACCTTTAAATGATAATCTATGTTCCTGTTGTAATGACAAAAGAAATGTGTTAGTTTTTAATACAAAACGAATAAGTTAAAGATGCGACATTTACGTCGTAATAATGTGTGAAAATCAATTGGTTCATATTTCGTTTTAGGTAATTATTTTAGAATAAAAACTATCCAGGAACCTAGATTAATACGTTTTTAATCTGAATAACAGCACAAAATGGTGGTAATATGCTTGAATTATAAATAATTTCGGTATTACGATTGTATGGGAAAATCAACCTCCGCAGGCCCCTCAAGCGATAGTCAACTCAGCTACTCACACAGGTCCCCAATCGGGTGGTACCAGGCTTCCATCCAACAGGCTGAAGGCCGTTATTACGTTATCAAGTTGGATTGGTCATATAATAGTGACGGTTTAGATTATTCCAGTTCCAATCCAAAGTGCGGGATTGGAGTGGATCTATTTAGAAAGGGATTGGGGGTATTAGATCGCAATTCGATGGTACACTTGCCGAAATGTATCCTTTAAAAGACAGACAAACTAGCAAATGCGACGATGCTCTAGGCTTTGGTTTTAATAAACATAAACGTTTTCAGTCTCCCACTAAATGAGTTATGTCGTGGGTGCTGTAACATTCACATCACACACACAATTCACTTAGAACCAGAAACATAAATTACCTTAGGGGAGAAAACTTGTGTTCCCACCGGGAATCGACCCTTAATAGCCTCCCCTGCTTAAAAGGTGGGCGCATATCAATCTTAGCCAACGGGCAGTTCACATTTTGACTTATTATAAAGTGGCATATTATCATCTTCGCTACTGCTCCAAATTTTCAGCCGTTAATGAATTTGCGGGTAGGTATCGCGAGCCGAAACTAATTGCGTTGTGGACTCTTTGATGCCGGTTTTATCCGGTTTTATCAGCCGCAAACAGTCGAGTGTGGAGCGGTAGTCATAGTTTACACGTGTATGCTTATTTATTTAACAAAGCGAAAGTACAAAACTAAAACCAAATACTCCCTACATTTAATAACAAAAACAAGTGGCAAAATCAATTCAAAAAAATTTCTTCGATGGTTTATCTGCAAAAGGACTGCACCGATTTTCACTAGTAGTTTATGTGATTTCAAAAACTAATCATCACTCGTTCTCGTATAATTCGAAACTGTGATCATCCCCGATCAGAGTTCAATCTTACAAATTATGTAAGGTCATCTTTATTAAACCCAAGGGGGCGGATTAACCTGCGTAAGTCCCAGACCCCGTGGGAATACCGATATAAAAAGTAGCCTGTTGTGTTAACCAAATTTCATCAAAATTGGTCCAGCCGTTTGAGCGTGAACATAAAAACACACAAACTTTCGCCTTTATAATATTAGAGTAATATCTAAAAACACAATCGATCAAGTCACCTTTGAAACATAAAAAACTAAAAAAAAATTGTGTACGTGTATAATTATTGTTAATGAGATTTTAGAGAAATTCGACCACAACTTTTTTTTTATAGATAGGCAAGCATTTGACCACTATCTCACCTGATGGAAAATGAAGATGCGGCCAAAGATGTGACATGCTTGCCTAGAAGATACCTATTCACTCTAGACTTGAAGACACCCAGATTGTACTGTTCGGGAAACAAAGACGCATCAAGTAGTTCCACTTATATGCCTTGCCCATTACCATTCAGTGTCACCCAGAGTTTTAAACTAAGGTCTAAATCCAGCGCGGCAAAGCACTGCGCTCGTCACCCTGAGATATTATATGTTAAATCTCTTTACGTCATGTAATTTCACTGGAAACATTGCCCTTCAATTCGGAATACAGTAATATTTGCACACTACTGCTGGCGGTTGAATGTCCGGCAAAGGAGTGGTAGTGCACCTGGCGGACTCTGCAAGAGTCCTACTACTACAGATGCTGCAAACATTGCATTCGTTTGGGCAATGGGAGGAAACAACCGTTTTAAAATGTATAATCCTTCTAATATTATAAATGCGAAAGTAGCTCTGTCTTTCTGTCTGTCTGCCGCGCTTTCACGCCAAAACTTCTGAACCGATTTAAATGAAATTTGGAACACGGCTAGTCTAGAGCTTGGGAAAGAACATAGGCTAATTTTTTTCCCGGAATACCCGCGGGTTCGTAAACGCGAGTAAACCGCGGGGCGCAGCTAGTAAATATTATAAAACCGGAAGCTCAAGCCTGTCGCAGGATTCGAAATCTCGCTTTCCCGATTGGGCAGCGGGCTATCATGGTTTCTATAGCCTTTATCCTTCTAGTGTAAGTACATCATTTGTGAACATGGACTGCCCGTTGGCTTAGTTGTTTGCGTGTTGGCCTTCTAATCGTGATTATCGGGTTCGATTCTCGGCGGGAACACAAGTTTTCTCCCCAAGGAAAACTTTTCTTTTTTATCTGTGATAGGCAAACATTTGACCACCATCTCACCTGTTATTAAGTGTCGATGCAGTCGACGATGGAGCGCGTTTGCCTAGAAAATACCTATGCACTCTTGACTTAAAGACTCCAAGAACTTGGTTGTGAATGTGTGTCATGTGATGCCGGCTCAAGTCAACGAACTGAGTTTGGGCTGTGATGTGAAAGCATTTATGTTTATGTATAGGGCTATAGAATAGCAACATTACTGCATTTGCCAGTTCGGACAGTGAGTGACAGACGACATGCGACGCCGTCCTGCGCATCTGCGCCATGATTAATGTGCGATGTTTTAATTACGTTTTAATATACATGATAAAACAAATATAATTAAAAACAATAAGAATCTAGAGAAAGAATGAAGTATGAAAAATGCGTTTTGCTTTTACATATTGTAAGACGTATATGTGATGTACCTCATATCTTCGTTCAACGTGAACCGATTGCGAATTTTTTTTTTGTTTGATAGAGTTTGCTTATCAATTGGTCCCATTTATATTTGATCAAGATCTGATCAGTAGTTCTTGAGATATCGTCAATAATACGTGTTTAGTACATCTGATCTGATCAAAGTTTCGAAGATAAAGCGGTAAAGTCGGTTTTTTTAAGCTTTGCTTGCGTTTAATTATTTGTTTAGCCGGGTTATAACTTATCTTTGAACTTTGAACTGCTCGCTGGCGTAGATGGGTCGCGTTCCCTTTGAAAGTAGCGGGTTTGGTTCCCTGTGGAAACACGTTTCCTTCCTACGAGAAGTGTGACTATCGATGTTGAAAGAGCACAAAGGGCGATATTAAAAGTTATGATGTACTTACCTTACAGGCACTCCACCTCTGATGTTTACAATAAAGTCCAAGTATTAACTGTAACAAAACTGTATAGGTATACATCAGATCCTAAGACAACAAGATCACATAAAAATAGTTCCACATTTACCTGTGTTAAATATACGCGTTGACCGATGCCCAGTGCCTCGTACTCACAGTAAGTTTGCTCAAAAACATTTCGAATATGCTGCTCCGCATCTGTATAATAAGTTGATTAAACTAAATAGCGACTGTAATATAAAAGAATGCTCTACCAATAAATTTAAAAAAGTTATACTCACCTGGCTCAACACTTTGGATTATGAAGATGTGGAAAATCTGCAAATTAATTCCTGATTATTTAATTATTATTTCACACACGCACTACACACACACACACACATTCACATACTGGTCATTCAAATATTGTAAGTAGCTGTAAACTAACCCTTGGCATAATTAAATAGTTTCATGAATGGGAGAAGACGCTGGTTCTCGAAACACAGTGTAAACTACATCGGGAACCAGACGCTTCAGAATCTATATTGTATCATCTAAATTTATGTCAATAAATATTTGATTTGATTTGAAATTTGTAGTGTTGGGCTGTGAGTGTGAAGCGTTTATGAGTATGTTTTTATTAACCTGGGCGGGTCAGCTAGTGACATCTAAAATAACAAAGTAACACATCTTTAATCTACATGTTTTGTATGACAATTGATAACTCTAGCAACAGATTAATTATTAACGGTGATTATATTCAGTAGAGTATTTATTTGCAGCTTTAACTTATCAATTCCATATATTAGAGTTGCAGAACTTAATTATTAAATAAAGCCCAGCCGAAGCGGGCATATAAAAACTGGTTTTAGACTCATTTGAGTGTTCCCCTCCACGGAAATCTTTAGTAAAAGGCGAAAGATTTGTTCGTATTGAAGGGAAACCAGAGAACAGTACCAACCATCTACAGAGCTTAGCTGCGCTCGCGGCGAATCTCGTCACCGCGATGCAGAGCAGTGACGTCATTTTACTAGCGACATCTAGTTTCACTTCTTGGTCCTTTTGATTTCTGATGACTATACATAATAACTAAATGAGAGGAAATGTACAATAATTATTATAAAAGCCTTATTATTTGTTATAACAACATTAGTTACGCGAAAAATAAAGGTAACATGTAGTTTTATAAAATGATCGATTGTAATAAGTACGGTATACGCCTTTATAATTTCTATGAGCAAAAATTGTCTTGATGAGACTAATATTATAAATTGGGAAGTTTTTGAGTGTGTTTGTTACTTCTTCCTTCCTACTGCACCAATTTTGATGAAATTCGGTATAGATGTAGCTGACACCCTGGATTAATATATGAGCATACTTTTTAACCTGACACAGCGGATAACACCGTGTGGCGCAGCTAGTATACCTATATAATACTACTTAATATTATAAATCCGAAAGTTTGTTCCCACTTAACGCTTTAACGGCTGAACGGATTTGAATTAAATTTGGAATGTACATAGCTTATACCTAGGATTATTTTTGACTTGATAATAGCAGGCGAAGCCGCAGGGCACGGCTAGTAAAATATAATCTTTATACTAATACACAGTTCAGAAGCCATTTTATTAACAACTAGCCGTGCCCCGCGGCTTCGCCCGCTATTATCATGTAATAAAGTAGGCTATATGTTAATCCTAGCCATAAGCTATGTACATTCCAAATTTCATCCAAATTCGTACAACTATTAAGGAGTGAAGAGGGAATAAACATACTTACACACATACACTCACAATTTACACACTTACATCCGAACTTTCGGGTTTATAATATTAGTAGGAAGTAAGATTTAACACTTAAAAACTAGAACAATACATAATTTATGAAACCAAAGCTATACAAAGTTTAGGTACTACAAATATCCATATTTTTTCAGGCAGTTGCTAAAGTGCAATCGATCACTTCCCACACCATGTGCGGGAACATTGTTCTTTTTTCTCTTTAGCTAATGGATTAGAACTACGTAACTTTGCAATGGTACGGCGATCGTTTTTCACAATCCAATATACCTATGTGAGTAGGTTTTAAGCTATTGCATAGCTTCTATCGCGGGCCTTGAGCGTGGAGACCGAATCCAAAGATTCCGTAACGAAAATAACCTAATACACCCCCACTCCGACCGGCACAGCGGTGATACTTTTTAGTTTAGCCATCTATCGATGAATAGCAGAACTTTTAATGACTTTTTTTGAAATATCACGTTTATCTCTTTAGTTCACCAACTCGCCTCTAGGTGGCAGAAAAAAAAATACTGCATAAATAAAATAAATAAATGATTATAATTGCATAAGTTGATAAAAAATGCTATGCAATAGCTTTACCGCGGCAGTCCCCGAGTGCCACACGTCTTCTTTTTTTTATGTGAACAAGTGATGAGACGAGCTGGACATTCACCTGATGGTAAGCGTCATGCCAGCCCATAACAGTAGCAGTGCTACCCATTGCTTTGATTTACAAAGTCATTGGTTGCACTGCACTGCGCTCATCGCCGTGAGACGTCTGTTCTTGAGTCTCGTGTGGCCAGTAATTCCACTATTACCAGCATTTCGTCTCTTTCTCTAACACTTCATATTACTACTATACTTACGTCACACGCCGTTCGTCACATATGCGGTTCGTTACAAACGGCCTTAATTACCAACGCGTATTGTCAACAAGTTAAAACGCTAAAAATTACAGCGTAAAAAGGAAATTTACTTTTTTTTCCGTTAATATGGGCTATAATGCGATTGTAGAAGAACCTTATCACAGCTTTATTATAAGTATTGAAAATACAATTGTAAATGTTTTCCAACTTCCTCCTATCTGATATAGATCCAAAATGGTCATTCAAATGAAAAATGGTTTTAGAAACCTATAAATGATTTTTAAATACCTATTTAATGATATCTCCTTTTAGTTCGTCAAATTTCATTTTTTTGACAATATGGCGTCTGTAGCCATTTTGAATTTGATACTGTCGTGTCTTTAGTGACACTTGCACAATGAAGACAAATCAATTGACGTAAGAACCACCAAAATTGGCCCACGAGTTTGGTCCTTAGAGTGCCATAATGAATAAAACATACATACATAGGCTGATCAACACATTACCCTTCCTTGCGTTGCGTTGTCGGGTAAAAACGCGATTCGTCACAAAAGCATTAAAAGAAATTATGAGAAATTTAATTAGTCAGTCAATAAAAGTAAATTATAATAACATTAATTGCCTGCGCCATTGTTTCTCGACCGGTATTATAATTTAGCAGTCAAGTCAACAGTGAATAGGTTTCTGATCTACTAGGAAAGCATGTTACATCATTGGCCGCATCATTGCTTTTCATCAGGCGTATCGAGCATAAAAAAATACTGATGTGAATACAACGAACAAAGTTGGTGAGGAGCATTACCAGAAAGTAAACTATGAATATTGACATGAATATAAACCTTATTTAAATTATTGTTAGAAACGGAATAATTACCATATATTTTTTTTTTTTTTTTTTTTTTCATGTTTAACAAACATTTGTACAATTATTGAGCAATTAATAAATATCAAACGATACTAAATACTTTTTTTTAGTTTGGTTTCAATTAACTTTTGCGAGTAGGTATGTATAAAAAACATTTTTGCTTAGTAAATTAAAACAAAAAGTTTCCCGTACCGGGAATCGAACCCGAGCCTCCTGGGTGAAAGCCAGGTATCCTAGCCACTAGACCATACGGGAGATAATATGCTGATTGAAATTATCATTCTTATTATTTTTTCAAGTGTATACTTGTTTTATTAAACTTTGTGACGTCATTCAATAACAGATGTTCGATTTCAAGGTGATATAAGATAATAATAAAATATAGGTGCTAGCTACGGTTTGTGTATTTTTATAGGTGACGTGAATGATCGCAATCAGTAATATTATTGCGTGATTGAGAGAAAATATGTAATGTATAAATATATCACTCTCTAACAGACGTTATATGCTTAGATAGTCATTCAACAAGTTCCTTATAGTTGTGGGAGATAAAGGAAGGTATTTTTAATATTTTATTATAATATTTAAATATTTACAATAAACTCAAATTAACTGAAACTTAAATTATATATTGAAGTTTTTAAGTAAGTATATATTTGTTATGTTAAATAAATCTTAAAGTATTTGTATAAAAATAATAATAACTGAAGATTTTTAATTTATATTTGAATAAAAAAAAGTCTTTGTAAATCCAAATAGAATACACAAAATTACCTAGAATATAAATATTTAAGTGATAAAAAGGTTAAATGTGCTTAGACGATCTTTAATGTTTGGCAAAGTGCCCAAAATGCTTGCTGCATTACCTACCACGAACAACTCGTACTTATATTATGAAACTAGGAGTTGATGAATACAATTTTTATATGATCATAATTACTTAGATAAATGAAATAAACTATGATAAAAAAGTTAAGTAAAATAGACTGAAAATAAAACATAAATATATTTTTCAAGATGCTTGAAGACAAAATATCATTATTCTCATTTTTTTAATTATGCAAGATTATCAAGCATTTTACTACTATCTCACCTGATGGAAATGAAGATGCAGCCGAAGATGTAACATGCTTGCCTAGATGTTACCTAACCATTCTATTTACGGGCCAATTGCCTATATTTCCTAAAACTAAACAAAAAGGTAGGTGTTCTTGTAGGTAACTTGGTTCTTTGCTGTCTATATACAGCAAAGAACCAAGTTACCTACAAGACAACCAACATTCTAGACCTGAATCACCCAGATTGTACCATATAAACACAAGTACAAGTTCGAATGACGCTAATTCCTTGGAAGATGGGACCATTAGTGTGGGATGCAACTTGTGTCGATACACTGGCGCCGTCTCATCTTCCAGAGACTAGTGTTCAAGCTAGCGGGGCTGCAAACAAAGCAGAAAACCTCAAACGGCGTAAATATTCCAACCTTGATAGGACCGTTTGGGGTAGAAACTTTGGGTTCGTGGGGACCGGGTGCACACGAAATTTTTACATTTTTATCCAAACGTTTAGTCGAGGCGACAAGTGACCAGAATGCTGGCTCTTACAAAAAAATAACATCGCTATTCAACGTGGAAACGTGGCCAGTATTCTGGGCACTTTTTCTTAGGTTTTACAAAAATTTTGAGTACTATTTGTTTTAATGCCCTTTTGTAATCTTACATGTGTATTCTAACACTGTCTAATAAATAATTTAGTCAATACAAGTAAAAAATTATACAAATAATATTTTTTTAAATCATTTAAATATATTTTATATCTTGTTAAATTGTTTAAGACTATCAGAGAACATCTTTTAAATGAAATTACTCGCTTCATTAATTACTTAAGTACACTTTATTAAATACTTAAAAATCTATTAAAAACTAGCCGTGCCCCGCGGCTTCGCCCGCTATTATCAAGTTAAAAAGTAGCCTATGTGTTAATCCTAGGTATAATATATATTCCAAATTTTACCAAATCCGTTCAGCCGTTAAAGCGTGAAGAGGGAACAAACATACTTACACACTTACACACAACTTCCGGATTTATAATATTAGTAGGATAACTCCAAAGAACTGCTTTAAAATTGTAAAGAAATGCTATAAAAAGGTGCATAATTTTCATCTCAGTCTTAACCTACTCAGCTTTCCTCGAACGTTGGAAACCTTGGTAATCCTTAATTACTCAAAAAAAGTTTACCGTTCAAACTTGGATGCTACGTCATTTAAGGGGAGTAAAGAGGGATATAAATGATCTCATCCGACCAAGGAAATGAGGGGCGATCGGCCAAACGATTGGACATTAAATAACTGTGGTTTAGAGACGAGTTTCATTGGTGCGACTTGGAAAAAAATGCTATTTCTTTAAATTGACTATGCAAAATACCAGCGAAAATGTGAGTTAGATATAAAAATATTACGTAAAATTCTTGAAAAAGAATTCTAAATGTATAATTGTTTAAAATTCAAAGCGTTTATTGTGAATATAGGTACATTTTATATACCTTCTAGCGATCCGCGCCGACTTCGCCCGGGTGTGATATTAAAAAAACCGCTCGATCGATTTTGTGCAAACTTCACATAAACCATCTACTAAATAGTCCGAACAAAGCCTAAACATTTGGTTTGGATAGGTGAGCCCGTTCTTGAGTTATAAAATAACAAAGAAAAGTGGCATTAATTTTTTATATATATATATAGATAGATAGATATATATATATAGATATAGATAAATAGATATCTTATTGTAGATTGTTACGATAAAGTCCTACTGTAACAAGGCATAATGTTGGACATGCAATCCTTAATTAGTGAAATTAGTTATAAATTATTAAATTTTACTAATATTATTAATCCGAAAGTTTGTTGTTAAGTGTGTTGTTTATGTTTGTTACCTCTTCACGCTTTAACGGCTAAACGGATTTGGATGAAATTTGCAATGTACATATATGATATCTAGGATTAACACATAGGCTACTTTTAACTTGATAATAGCGGCACGTCTAGTAAATTTATAAATACGCTATGTGCATTCCAAATTTCATCCAAAGCCGTTTAAGCGTAGAACAAACATACTTGCACACTTACACCCAAACTTTCGGACTATATTAGTAGAATTATATTTTTTTACGGCAACTTTAGTAGAGCACCGCAAACGGCGAAAATAATTATAATATGATAACCTCGGCAGAGGTAATATAAATATATAACCTCTGCCGAGGTTATCATATTATATTTGATATGCCCACCAAACGGCTCATTTGAGCCGTTTGTTGTTGAGAAACTGGGCATATCATCACCACAACACCGAAAAATATCGTAAGCTGCATTGAACGAGTCCGTGCCTTAACCAGCCTTCTAAGATTTTACCGAAGAGATATTATTTGGACCCAAATAGAGCTCTCCATTGTTTAAGCGAGGAATAAATGTAATCGGTGGATATTCACAATGCCGCCCATTTCTCTTTATGTTTTGATTCTGAGTGGTGCTCAGCCGATGTTATGATAACCGACTGAAGTCTTGACCTATTTTTCTTTTGTTAAGGAGTAATATTTTGTTTTCTTGAAGATAATTAGGCAAATGCTTAAGTTAGGGAAGCTCAATTATTATTTTACTTTTATAACGAACAGTTCTATAATTTTAAAATTAACTAGTCGTTTGCGTCGAACTGAGATCTCGCGCCTATATTTTGCCCGATGGAGAAAAACTTTTGAGGTTAATTACTTATAACTTTTTTTTATATAATAATTGTTTGGTTTGTCTATTTGTTGTTCAAGTACAGAATATAACAGATGATGTACGTAAGTTTCTGCGTTCAGTGTGAAGCGGTTTTTGAGATAGACTCCGGAACAAATTAGGTCTAAAAACGAACTAACTAGGTAACTTTGATGGCCTACGAAATCGTTAATTTCCGACATAGTTTTATTTTTAAACAGATGTACTATACTTGTCAAGCCCTTTTCAACAATACCCCATAGATAGTAGATAGATGGTAGATAAATAAATATTTTGCACTCCATTTACATGTATGGGAGCCCTCTTAATATTTTTTTATTTATATAATTTTATCTCATTTCTGGCTTCGGGCCGTAGTTTAAAATATTCTATGAAAATTTGAAGTCATTCGATTATATGGTTTAGACGCTAGATGCCTCTGACAGACCGACGGACGGACTGAGAAAATGCTGAACGACCCAAGTCAACTTAGAGATCTCACTTCGCTCGATTTATTTTTTAAGCAGTTTTTTATTATTCAAAAATATTGATTAAAAAAAATATTCATTTAAAAAATCTATTTTTTTTTAATAATTATTTTTTAATAACGTCTGACAGACAAACATATCAGACGTTATTTTATAAATTACCTCAGCTTGTAATTCAGCAGATAATGAAGAATTGGTGTTTATTGCTAATAAGAAAATAATAAGCTCGCGTAATGGGTTCTGTTATTAGATTTTGTGTTATCTTGTCGCAGATGAGTAAAATAGAGTGACACACGTTGAAAGGTTGATATAAAATGACAAAACACATTTGAAGTCTCGACATAACGACGATAAACTTTGAATTGTCGATGATTATTTTTCGCTTTTATAAGGTGGGGTGGCTTGTTCCCTATTTTACAAGCTTTTATTTAGTTTCATCTGTCCCGTTGTTTGTCTATTTGTCGGTCTGTAATCAAACCTTGCAAGCAAAATCAGACCCACTTCTCGATGTCCGATAGGATTCAAATTTGGTATGCTTAGATATCTTAGGTAACAATACAATGATATGGTACCTTGGAGCAAATTTTTTTTAGAAATAAAAGATTTTTTTTATTCTGCCCTGTCGTCTATTCTAATTCATCCCCTGCTGGATTGTACGCTACTAACCAATGACGGTATATCTGATGCGTTATCAAACCCTGTCCAAACAATTACTATAATAAGTATATCTAAAAATTATCGAGCCTTTTTAGCCATGAGCTTACACACATGCGACAATATTTTTTTATTTTTATAGATTTAATAATTGATTTAGTTATAGCCATTAAAAACCGTCATAGATTTTACATCCGCGATAATTGTATGGCGGGTGTAAAATCTATGACAAGACATTGGTCTTCCGGCTTGTGTGAAAATCTTTATTTAAATATTCTTGTTTAAAAAGATTGCAGAAAAATATTTGTAATTGTAAACTTTATAACATTTATTGAAATATTGTAAAAAAAAAACCGGCAATGTGCCAGTGGGACTCGCGCACGAAGGGATCCGTACCATTATCTATAAAAACGGCAAAAAAATCACGTTTATGCATGTAAATGAGCCCTCTTAAATATTTGTTTAATTTTAATTTAATTATTTATTTTGAAATTGAATATATAACTAAATATTTTAGGAATATTTCAAGCGTCTAGCTGTTGCCGTTAACAATATCGAGCAAAAACGAGCCAAAAAATCACATTTGCTGTATGGGAGCTCCCTTAATTATAAATTTTATTCTGTTTATTATTATTTTTTGTTATAGCGGCAACAGAATTATATTATCTGTGAAAATTTCAACTGTCTAACTATCATGGTTCATGAGATACAGCCTCGTAACAGACGAACGGACAGCGGAGTCTTAGTAATAGGGTCACGTTTTACCCTTTGGGTACGGAATCCTAGAAACACATTCAACTATATTAAGTAGATTTTTCACAATAAACATGTATAAATCCACTTAAACTAAATGATATCATACAATTAATACAGTAAATAGCTTATTATCTGTATTAAATTTCACCCTTTTCCCACAATTATTATATTCCCACGCTGCTTAATATCCGCGTACAAACTTTTGTTCTCCAACAATAACAAATAAACAATAGGATCAGACTCGGAACTGTCGGGAAATGTGCAACAGACAGCGAGAGGTTTAAATTTATTATGTTTTCAGTTAATTAGTTCGCTTAATTTAATATTTCTTCTCTGAATTTGTGCTTGGCTTGCACAATCGTTTCATTTTGAGATCTGGAATACTGAAATTTAAATAGTGCTTAGTAGTTAATATAATAAATCCGAAAGTTTGTGTGTACCTTAGTGTGTAAATGTGAAAGTGTGTGTTTTTTTTTTTTTATTTGTGACAGGCTAGTATTTGACCACTATCTCACCTGATGGTAAGTGACGATGTGATCGAAGCTGGTAAACACACTAGACCTGGAATACGCAGGCTCTCAAGGATAACTGCCGGAACACCGTATTTGGCCTGGCGGCAGACTTTCAACTTGATGGTGGTAAGCTACTTTGGTAGCAAGCCAGGCGAGCAACTCACAAAATGCTCTACCACCTCTCAAATGTCACCTGATTAGCACCACCCGGGGACCACGTGTAGGGAGTCAGACTTAAGGGGTATCCTCCTACGGACGTGGGTGACTCAGCCCCCTAAAGTGCTGAGTCACCCACGACGAGAAAAGAAAAGAAAAAGTGTTAATCATCAATCATCATGTTTGTTTTCTTTTCACGTTTTAACGGCTGAACGGATTTGGATGAAAATTGGACTAGCTTATAATATAATATAATAATAATAAGTCATTTAATTCAGGCAAAAAAACCCATATCTAGTACACAATTATACACAGCTAAAAACGCTGAAAGCCAATATAACTTAAAAAAACGAAATACAACTAAATGTTAAAATACAATAGTACGTACATAAAAAAAAAAACAATTAAACATCGCAAAGAATGCCGAGTCGTCATTTTTTGTTCTCAGTCATATGAATACAAATCCAACGCTTATATAGTGGACATCTGACATTGTCATAGACAGCAATAAGAATTTTGTTTGCAGAGCGACGCAGCCTACTCCAAAACGATGCTACGCGTGTTCTAATCACGGCAAAAAAGTCTTATACCTAGTATTAACACATTTTTCACTTGATAATAGTATTACATATGAACGTTAATAACTTACGCAAAGATAGAAGAGAAGATAAAAAGAGTCGCTAAATGTTAGTGAAAAAAAGAAGGTATCTATTTCCTAAAAAGAATCGAAAAGTTTCTTCAGTGCGCGACGCTAGCTTTTCTTCTACAAGGCCATTTTTCTTCTTCCAGGCAAGGTGAGAATTTTCTCAGCTTGTCTGGCTCTACCACTACAGGGAAACTCTTTAAACTCTCCCATGAGAAAATACCCCCATGTTAAATCGAACCATACGATGAATGACAAGTGTTTTTTTAGCCCCGCACTAAGTTCAAATACTTTTATCGTGGGTGCCAGAAACATTCACATCACACACGCATTACACCCAGAACCAGAAGCACAAATGTCCCTTAGGAAGGAAGTTGTGCTCCTGCCGGGAAACGAACCCAGGACCCAGGCGAAGAGGGCGAAATTTTTTTTTTAAATAAATGTAAAAATAATAAATAATACATTTATTTAAATAAATAAATGATTTGCTTGTCTATCTTGTCTCAAGAGAGCACTTTGAAGTCCAGCCCTATCGACATTAAATAGTTTACTTGGTAAAAATGGTATTGATTTTTAATGTTGCGGTTACAACATTTTATAAAAATCCAATAAATAATAAATGATTTTCATGGTTTAAATATTTTTACTTCAGATCTCAATAAATTTAGATATTAAGTCCTAGGTTTAATATTTCATTAACGTCTTCATCCGCAAATCTCCAAATTCTTTCTGTCTTTATCTATTTCAAATATCAGTCGCTTTTGCAGATGACTTTGACAGTCTAATGGTATAAGACAGTTCAAGATATTAACAAACGCAAATTTGGACTTGCAGAAATCAGGACTGCTGCTTTATTTCTGTGGTTTATGGTTGATTTTTGTTTGGCAAGGCTTTAGGCTGGCTGCAAATCATTGGTGAGAACCAAGTTTGTGGGTTGTGGTGCAAGTTTAAGAGTGGAAGAAGTTGACTTAATTGTTATGAATTACTAAAAAAAACCTAGATCGCAAGAGTCGACATCGAATTAATATATTGGTACTTATGTCTGTCCGGTCGTTCCTACAGATCGCATTTCTCAGCCGATTCTCGTGAAAATTTGTAACCAGGTTTGATAATTATGCACAGACTTAAAACAAATACGGAAGTAACCTCATCTGGTCATGTGTGAAGTATGCAAATGTTACTGCGTGTGCGTGCATCTCTCTGCAAGATGTCACAAACAACTAAATAGTTACTAAGCGAATTGGCGCCGGTTGTCGGTTGTGTGCCTTTGGTGTACATGAGTGCGTGTAGCTCGCGTTATGATAAGCTAAACAGGACCTAGGGTGCTTCACCCGTCTTGTATGCGGTATTATGTCCACGTGAATATATGGATTCTTTTGACGATACAGTTTTCAGATTTTTTTCAAAATGGCGGAGATACGAGGGTTCATAAAATTATGCAAAGACCAACTCGCGAGGTCTTCAGCTAACAGAGTCACGAATACTAGTGGTCTTGATATACATCAGGGATAAACAGGCCTTTTAAAATCTGATTAAAATTGTACTAAATATTCCGCAAAGCAAACATCGTTCGCTTAAACTTTAAATCGCTCGATACGTTACACACAAGCTCGTTCCCGCTCAAACTCCGACCCAACCTCTAAGCGTTCAGGGGTAAATGACGCCATCTTGCAGCGGAAATTATCAGCTATGCGGCAAATGGGCTGCCGATATCGCTTATCTACGTCTACCCGCAAGCTCGCATGCACACTATTGAAAACGTATTCGGAATCTGTGGGATTGAATCCGTGTGAGCTATCTACTGTATCGACTCTACTGTCAGTAACTATGAAGTGATCTTGCGGAGGTATTTTGTCATATTTTTGCTTAGATCCTCTTACTACGGTAAAAGAAAAGAAGGGTTAAGAGGGTTTATTCCCTTTGTCTTCTCTCTTGCTCGCACATTTCGATATTTTTAATAAAATTAGCTAAATGTATTTTTGAAAATGTTTTCAACCAACTTTATGGATATTAATACAATTAATGTTTCAATCTACCTTTCGTTTTTAATATATTTAAGTTAAACGAAGAAAGCTTAAAAATCACATTGGAATTTGGGAACTGTGTTTTTTCTCATCTTATTGAAGGATATGATAGTGAACTAAGCCTAAAACAACACTCGTTATGTTTAGCGTTGAACGATAACCGAATGGACGAAGTACTGTGAAATTTTATGCTAAAATACCCCCGAATCTAAGATAAAATCACACATTATTAAATCTTAACTACTAGTTCAAGTTATTTATAGTTACCTAAGTTTGCTCACTGTCATGTATCTGCGGCACATGTATTAATTACTTATTTTAAGTTTATCTCAGCAAGTGAATCGTTAATTCTTATGAGATTATAAAGAATTCTAAACACAAAAGAAGTATGAAACATCCTTGTATTAATATCCATATAGTTGAAAACATTTTCTAAAACACACGTAAATAATTGTATTTATTAAAAATATCGAATTGTGCGAGCGAGAGAGAAGACAAAAGGAATAAATCCTCTTAAGATTATATAATATATATATGATAAAAGCTTAAGCTAGTTTATTTACTAGGTCCATACGGCCCGTTGGCTTAGTCCGCTACCGCCTCCTAAGCACCGGGTTTGATTCCCGGTGGGAACCCAAGTATTATCACAGGGAAATTTGTGTTTCTGGTTCTGGGCGTTATTGTGTGTGATGTGAATGTTTCCGGAACTTATGACGCAAACCATTCAGAGCTTAGATAGAAAGATAACACTTTATTGTCACACCTTACATAAATCACTTACAATTTTTTTTTTACTTAAATTAAAGTGTACAATCGGCTTAATGTTGTGCTGTAAGTGTGAAAGCGTTAATGTTCATGTGTAATCTATACTATTACAATAACATCAAAAATTATTACAATCTGCCAGCAATTTCAACATTTAAATAAAATGAGGCCGTGGGAGGATGCGAAACTGAGACCCTTAATTCGTTTTTTTTTTTTTATTTGTGACATGCTAGTGTTTGACCACTATCTCACCTGATGGTAAGTGACGATGTGATCGAAGCTGGTAAACACACTAGACCTGGAATACGCAGGCTCTCAAGGATAACTGCCGGAACACCGTATTTGGCTTGGCGGCAGACTTTCAACTTGATGGTGGTAAGCTACTTAAGTAGCAAGCCAGGCGAGCAACTCACAAAATGCTCTACCACCTCTCAAATGTCACCTGATTAGCACCACCCGGGAACCACGTGTAGGGAGTCAGACTTAAGGGGTATCCTCCTACGGACGTGGGTGACTCAGCCCCAAACGTGTTAGAAGTAGACATATATTTATTCATAAGTATGAATTAAAACGTCATATATTTAATTAATTTGAAGTAATATATAAAGCATTTATAATTATTTATAATTATTACGACGACCCAGTCGGCGCAGTGGACAGGTCTCCGCCCTCTGCGCCGTGGGTTCTGGGTTCGATGCGAAATTCCTTACCAAGGGATATTTGTGCTTCTGGTTCTGGGTGTAATGTGTGTGTGATGTAAATGTTTTCGGCACCCACGATACAAGAAGTTAGTGTGGGGCTGTGAGTGTGTTTTTTTTTAATTATTAATTTTATTGATTGTAATACTACAATCAATAAAATTAATAATTAAAAAAAACTTTACTAATGTATGAATTAACTCTTTAAAAAAGTAGAATGCTAGCTTATTAGTCATTAGATAGATAGATGAACTCTTTATTGTACACAAATTAAAAAAGAAAATAACAGCAACCAATAAAATTAAAAATAACTTAGGCTAGTACGATGGGCGGTCTTATCGCTTAAAGCGAATCGCTTTCTTCTAGGTAACCTTATGATAGAGAGGAGATACAAAAAACTTACTTTTAACTTTTACGTCAGTATTTTACTTTTAATCTAAAAATTGCTAAACTTGTCATCTCAACAATATCTATCGGTAATTTATTGCGTAAACTTCTGGTCCCATAACATGAATTGTATTTACAAATTTTGTTAATGAAATATACTTGCCAGTGTACCTCGCGAGTATATATCGGTTACGTGTACTACATTTATTTATTTATTTCTTATATACAACACCATAACAGTAAAACCCCGTGAAACTCTTTGCCCTCGTCTTTGTGCCCCGAACGGTATAATCTGGGAGTCTTCAAGTCAAGAGTGAACAGGTACCTTCTAGGCAAGCATGCTACATCTCCGGCTACATCAGGTGAGATTGTGGTCATAGGCTTGCCCATCGGGAATTAAAAAAAAACAATGCGACGTTATAGCTACTTATAAACTTGTTTTAAAATTAATTACACATTTCAAATCTTAGTCTATATAATTAAAATACCGCTATTTCATAAATTTTTGTATTGTCTCTGTAAACTTCAACAGTGAATACACAAAAATATACAATACAATATTTCTTTATTGAACACCAATAAGTAAGTAAAACAATGACAGTAAAAAATTAAAAACAATAACTACTGTACAGTAATTATTGTAAACTAGCCGTGTCTCGCGGTTTCGCCCGCTATTATCAAGTTAAAAAGTAGCCTATGTGTTAATCCTAGGTATAATCTATGTACATTCCAAATTTTATCCAAATCCATTCAGCCGTTAAAGCGTGAAGAGGGAACAAACATACTTACACACAAACTTTCGGATTTA
Source organism: Lomographa bimaculata (assembly GCA_948107665.1). NCBI lineage: Eukaryota > Metazoa > Arthropoda > Insecta > Lepidoptera > Geometridae > Lomographa > Lomographa bimaculata. Next base: position 2,869,228 of record OX403602.1, on the reverse strand, counting down.
TAATATTAGTAGGATGGTATAGTTATATTATCTATTCTATCTTTATATTTAATATATCCAAACCAAATGTTTAGGCTTTGTTTGGACTATTTAGTAGATGGTTTTTGTGAAGTTTGCACAAAATCGGTGGAGCGGGTCTTCATTTATCACACCCGGGCGAAGCCGGGGCGGATCGCTAGTACTATATATATTTTTGTGTAACGACTGCGGTGACATCACGGCATCAAAATATAATATAAAATATACGTGGATGAATTAATATTAGAATTGTTTATAAGCCTTATAACATAGTTGTTACACTGGGCAAGTCATATATACGGCATATAGATGTATATTTAGGAATGGTTGAATACATCACTAACCTCAACGTCTTAATATAATTAATTTAGAAACGGAACATTCATCTCCAGAAATCATAACTCAGAAGGGAAATCAGATTTTCTTTCCAATGGTGTTGTCACAATCTTCATAAAATTTGGGATATAATTAGAGATGGCATCCAGTTTGAGTGGGATATATCGGCAGTTTTATATCGATAATAGAGTATCAATGTTCCTATATTGAAATTAAACTTTTTAGGGAAGGGCTTTGAAATTCTGATCCGCAACCTTTTTTGTGACGAAACGTGATGAGTTAAACACTGTGATTAATAATTAAAACGTTTCACTTCTATCGTGTGTCTTTACGGCAAGCCATTTTTGCTTTTAATTTGATTTTCTCTTCTATAATTTCATTTGTTTTTTTATTTCATTTCTATATTTTGCATTATGCATCTACATGCACACTGCGAACATATCACATATTTCAATATATATTATAACTAATATCAAACATGTTTGTGCTGACCTATGCTAAATACTTTTTGAATATATCGTAATATAACGATAAAATCTAGCTTAGGAAAGCTTAACAATATTCAAAAAGTATTATGAGAACGATTTTAATTTTCAAATTATATGTTCTTAGGTACATAGAATTCGAAAATACGAGTGCATCTATTTTATTGCAAAAATCATCATACAAATATTTTTGATTTAATGTGTAACAAACAACCCTAATAAGTAGCGTTTTCTGAAGGTAAATCTTTAAATATCGCCATTATCATGATGTCAATGTATAATCCATAATCCAAAATCGTAAATCCAAGCTTAAAACACCGATTCCGATAAACAAATAAAAATCATCACCGTTGGCAACATCGCTCCCCAAATATATCGACAACACATTTACTTTCAAAATTCCTTCGCATGCACTTAAACATCGATAAATCGCATTTTATTATCGATACATCACATCCCTACGTAATCAATTCGGATCCTAAGCAAACTGGTGTTAATGGCCGACCCTGAGGGGTGGCCTAAAATAACATTTTCTGTGTATAAATTGCATTTTGTTAAAAGTGACAGCGGCAAAGTGATTTCTCCGTATAATTTTTGGTGGCAGGGCGACCTTTGTCGGTTACAAAACAGGTACTGTAAGGTGGTTAATGGATGATATATATTGAGTTCAAGGCAGATTGAAGGACGTTATATACAAAGCGCCCGAGGCGCGCGTCCTATACTGCCGTCATGGATATACTTGTTTTATAAATCCGTGACTGCCATCATAAGGGAAAAGGCGTAACTGACATTTTTGACAAAATTGAGTTGGATACATCAGAAACGACTTTACTATTTAATACTTGTAGCAAATGGGTATTAATTAAAAGTGAGAATTAGTAGGTTGCATTTTGATATTCAAAAATAAAAAAAATACTAGAAGTTGCGTCTATTTTTCCTGATTCCGATGATATATATTACTTAATTTTGACAAAATGCATATACGTCTTTTTTCCTAATGACGGCAGTATACAAAACGGGGACAGAGCTCGCCTTGGGCGCTTTGAAGAATGTCCCTAAAGATAAATGATATCTTTTACACAAAATCATCTTCAAGGTTAATAAGAGGTAGGTAGAGTCAAGAACAAAATTTCCGGGACATTGCTAGATTTCAAAGTGATATTATTCTTTAATAATAATAAAAAACGCTTTTACACTCACAGCCCCATAAAACTTCGATGACTTGTGTCGTGGTAGCCGGAAACTTTCATATCACACACACAATCTATTAATTATAAAGAGATTATATTTAATATATGACTAAATATAACTTGAAAACACATCAGGATTTTTCTGGTAGAGTTATTCTGTACAAATTAAAACAAATTACAATGATCACGAGACTTAGTCTTCATGTGCATGGGTGTTGAGTAGTGTTAACTGTTGGTTATGAGCAGACGTACGTTTTATTAGTATTTCTGGATCTGTGGATCTATATTCACCGAAATTTGAAGTTTCAGGTTGCATTTAGTGCAATCAATAACGAAAACCGAAACTTCGTGACGAAGACTCGTCAAACATATTCATTAATGTGAAGAAAACTTCACATATTTTTTTTTTTTGCAAAAGTAAGTTTGTACAACAGATGACAGTAACAGCGTAATTATTCGTTTTCCTCTTACTCTGCCTTTGCAGGCGTGCAAATCTTCTAATCATTGAAATTGTTTATTAAAAATAATCTACTACGTCCTAAAATCTTATTACAACCACCAAATATAATTAAAATTGAATTATTTAGTGCTAAAATCAAATTATATTCCACCAAATATAATTTATATAATTCAAATTAAATTATATATATAAAAAAAACAAGTATCACAATCACAGAATACTATAAACAAAATAACGATTCAGTACATGCAAATTTTACTAAACCACCCTTTTCCACAAAATTTCCGCTATCATTGTTAATTTTATATTCCCCAAACACCGCTGATTCTGCGCCACATGCGTATTTCAGTCAATTACAGCCGTGTACATAAACATGTATACCGACCATATACATGTATATAGCACATATACATGTATACTGACATTGCGGCACAATCGTTCCAATTAGGGCTAATTTAAATTTCTGTTTGAGTCGCGCCTAAACGTATTTATGTGACCAATATTACAAACGGGGGAGGCTATGTTGCCTAATGAATTTGTTAGTATGGAAGCTTGTTTCGGATACTATATAAAATAGTAATAAAATGAATGGTTCTGACACCCGCAATAAAATCTTTGAACTTGGTTAAGATGAAGTAGGCTCCAAATTGCACGATACATCCTCACGAAATTAAAGATTTGACCTTAAAAACGGTCGATTAACAGCATTTTTTTTATGTGTAATAAATGTCCACAAAATATTTTATTCGGATATGTTCAGCGATACACGATTTAATAAATTTGGCTAAATAGAAAAAAAAACTTTATTAAAAAACACCAAATTTCCCGTTCCCGTCAGTTTTATGAATCATCTTTATTCTGTTTATATAAAAGATATTTTTTACAAAAAATATTGGGTGTAATCCCAACAAACATTCAAACCTTGTTGTGAACTCAAGTTTTTTGTAAAGGGGTAGGATTAATTAAAAAAAAAATAAGAATGCGCGCACGCTGACTATACAGGCAATTCTACAAGGCTACAGTTTGGCTCCAGTCTACCAAGTCGATACAAAGTCGCCTTAAGGGCTGTCAGTATGAATGCGTTTTGAAAATTAAAACTATCGTGAGTATTACACATAAATTATGTTATACAGTTACCGCTTAAAAGACGTGTCGACTAACTTTGTAGTCGACTAGTTTCGGACAAGAAAGACGCCAAGGGTTGAGCCACTCGCTTCAGCGTATCGCGCGTCTGACTCATACTGATGTAGGACAACATAATAATATTTTTTTTAAGCTACCATTGTCAATTTCAATTAAATGTTTGTATCAATAACGGGATTGGTGAAGCGTCTTTGCCTTTTATAATATAATAATAAGTATAAATTATACATCTGTGAATAAATACTTCACTTTATATACCTAATATTCATATTGGCAAGAATCTTTGGATATTTGTGTACATTTGCAGTGTATTAGGCTCTCTGCTGACCACTGTTAGAGATCGTTCAAGGAAAATCCTAGAGATGGCGCTATTTTTGCTGTTGTATCGAGTGACATTTTTGCGCTCGCGACTTCATCGTGTGTGTCTTCTCTGTGTGGTTGACAAAAACGCTCCGCTATTGAATTTTGTGACGTAGAAAACGAATTAAATAATTATCATCTAATTAACCAGGACTTAAAATAAAAACTTCATCGTGTCTATTGTGATCGACCGCTTCATCTGTGATATGGATTAGTGATCAGTGCCTCGTATATTTTCGGATGTTTTCGGATTCAAACTCGCCGGCCGGCGCGACGTGGAGTTGTGTGTGTACGCTTAGGCATACATACAGTTTTCTGTAGTTCCTTTCTTGGGGAGCTCCGGAGGCGATTTCGACGCAGTCTAAGGTACGTGGGCTTAAATAAACACTGTAAATTGATCCGTGTATCCCTACTGATTTTTGCCAATGTTAATCCAAAATAATTTACAGCTATAATCAAAATATTTATTCGTAAATGGTGGGCTATTTACACGCCAGCGATTTTACTCGCGCCACCATAATTTTGGTCCTTTTCGAGCCGGATAGTCCAGTTTTAATTACCTTTTGCTTTGAGTTATTAACCATAAACATTTCATACATAAGTATCGCCCGTTCGTTGCTATGTGCAATTCGCTCCGCTTATAACTACCTATAGTATAACTGCCGCCCGCTAACTTACCTACTTGTTTCGCCCGCATTTGTTGTTTGTAAACAAACATTAAGTAGTTTATTCGTGCATAAATTACTAGCATAACGATAACCGAACATGTCGAAACCTAGTTCAGATACGATGTTGATCATTTTAGGAGAAAAAAAAGAGTTGTTATTTAAACGTATGAATCATTTGTATAATATGTCTAAAAACATCACTTCTTTCGAGAGTTCAAGGTCGAATGAAAACTTTATGTCTGAAGCAGAAACTATGGATGACCTTCATAATAATTTTGAATCTATTGTAGATAAAATTAATGAGATTACCTTAATGTCAAACCCTTCCGCGAGTCCCGATTTTGGTTGTTTGGAGTCGTTTGACGAATTGTTTACAAGAGTGAAACGCGTTAGAAATAAGATGAATAATCACGCTAATGTGTCACCACCGCGAAGTGATAGTGCTTCTGTGTTTAAATTGGAGCCGCTTCATATTAAGGAATTCGATGGTAAAATACAGAATTGGCCAGCGTTTTATGAATCCTTTAAAGCAAATATTCACGATAATACGCGTCTAAGTAATTCGCAACGCATTCAATACTTGGTAAGTAAATTGAGTCATTCCGCAAATTCCGTTATATCGGGAATTGTTCCAACGGGTGAAACATACAGCATGATTTGGGATAGCTTAGTCAAGAAATACCAGGATAAGCGACTTCTAGGAACACATTATCTCAACAATGTGTTAGATTTGAAAGGGTGTACTCACACTGCCGCTAGTCTCGATTCATTTATCGATCATTTTTCGGCTTCGATTTCTGCTCTTAAACAGCTGCATGTTTCGGATTTGACGGATTTTATTCTCGTGCACTGCGCACTTAGAAAATTAGACACTCAAACCGCACAATGTTTTGAACTTTCTGTTAGAGATGTTGAAATACCTACAACAAAACAGCTGATCAGTTTCGTTCAAGATCAGGCTAAGATCTTAGGACGTTCGAATCCGACCATGTACATGAACTCAAACCCGCGTAATTCAAATAACACAAATAAACCGCCCGCTTCTACGTCACGGAACACACGCTCAAACACATATAAATCCTTTGTTGCGAGCGAGGTACCAATGGTTGCTACCGGAACCTCTGCTTCGCACTCATACCCGCCCGCCATATCTCATTGCGCATTTTGTAATGAAACCGCTCACACACATTTATATACTTGTGCTAAATTCAAAAATACACACGATCCTAAATCTTGTTATGATTTTATTAAATCCAAACGTGGATGTGTAAACTGTCTCAGTATGACGCATAATTTATCGACCTGTAATTCGTCATCTATCTGCGAGTTATGTAGAAAACGACACCATACGCTTTTACATTTTGTGAAACAAAATAATAATACGCATGTACACACTGCTTATGCGAATTTTCCCGTGCTGTCGCCGACAACGCCGCCGCCGCCGGTGCCGCCGCCGACTGATTGCGCGCCTTCACCCGCTTTAAATCAACCGCTTACGTCACATAATGCCGCTGAGCTTCTATCCGCCGAAACAAAACCGAAGTTGACTGTCTTATTATCAACCGCTCAGGTGTACGCGCGTTCTAAAGGTAGTACAGGTCCGAAAACTATCATCAGATGTTTAATTGATAATGGTAGCATGAACAATTTAGTAACGACTGAATGTTGCCGCGCTTTAAACTTGCCGATAATACCTCTGAGTAATTCTTTTGTCAAAGGTGTTGGCTCAACTTCGCGTCCAATCGTTGGATACGTGTATTTGGATATTGAATCCCGCATATACCCGCAACAGAAATAAACCATACACGCTCTTGTCGTGAAGTGTATTACTGATCAATTGCCGTCGCAATTTATTGAATGGAATCGTAACATAGATTACCACGACCTCCCGCTCGCAGATTTTAATTGGAATATTCCAGGAGACATTCAGGCAATTATAGGTGCCCAACTCTTTCCGTACATTTATTTGGGGAAGCGGGTTCTAACCACTTTTGGTTACGTTTACTTCTAACCACTTTTGGTTACGTTCTGATGGGAGATTATCCGCGTAATGACACCATACCTACCGCTTCTTTCACCGCGCTCGCGCTGAACGATCTAGTACAGAAGTTTTGGGAACTCGAAGAAGTACCTACGAAGCGAACGAAGAGACGAATGCGAAAATATTTTCACGTCATCAGTGACGCGTGATGATGTCGGTCGCTACACGGTATCGCTGCCATTCAGCAAGGATCCATCTGAACTCGGCAATTCACATGCTGTTGCTCTTCGCCGATTTATGGCACTAGAGAGAAAATTTCGCCAGTCACCCGATTTGAGGGAAAATTACAACCAGGTCATTCGAGAATATATCGATAATGGTTATCTTAGCTCTGTCGATGAAACCGAAATTTCTGGTGGAGGCTACTACATACCTCACCATGCGGTCGTGCGACCTGATAAGCCGATGCCGCGCATAGTGTTAGATGCAAGTTCGAAAACTCACACAGGTTTGTCTTTAAATGACGTGTTGCATATAGGACCTAATTTGCAAGCTGATCTGTTTTTATTGCTTTTGCAATTCCGCTTGTTTCCTGTCGCGATGAACGCTGACATAAAACAAATGTACTTACGCATAGGTGTACCCGTGGACCAGCGTAAATACTTACTCATCTTGTTTCGTTTCAACGAGAACGAACAAGTGCGTACTTTTGTCTTCAAACGCTTACCGTTTGGACTCAAGTCGAGCCCTTATATAGCTATGCGCACTGTGCGACAGCTGGCTTCCGACATGAGTCCACACTATCCTGACGCTGCAAAAATTGCAGAATCCAGTCTCTATATGGATGATCTGGTATATTCTGCACATAATGAACAAACCGCTATGCAGCTGTCACAAGACCTAATAAACATGTTCAGATCGGGTGATTTTGATCTGGTGAAATGGTCTAGCAACTCACCAGCTCTCTTAAGTAGTCTTCCTGATTCGCACCGCAAATCCCTCGATTTTGACGAAGGCAATATTTCCGCGAAGATCTTAGGTCTTTCCTGGGAATCTTCTGAAGATAACTTTTTCTTCACTTCCGCTGTAATAACCGACAAATGCACTAAGAGAAATATACTCTCCGTAGATGCACGATTATTCGATGTTCTGGGTTTGGTCGCTCCAGTCATTCTCTATGCCAAATTGCTCATTAAAGAGTTGTGGTTGAGCAACAGTGGCTGGGACGATCCCGCTCCGGAAAATATTGTTGTCCGCTTCTCCGCCCTTGTGCAAGAATTTCCCTTGCTTGATACCTTACGGATTCCGCGCCATGTAGGTGTAAATATTGACTGCATTGTGAATCTCGTTAGCTTTTGTGATGCTAGTTTAAATGGCATGGGTTGTGTGATCTTTTTACACTGTACCTACCCTGCTGGCATCATAGTTCGCTTACTTTGCGCAAAGTCAAAGGTCTCACCGACTAAAGAACTGTCGTCAGGTCTCAATTTCGTAAATGTAATACGTGTTTTAAGGTGAATCCGTCGCATCCCACTCCCATGATGGCAGATCTTCCTGCGTATCGTGTTTCAGAAGCGAAAGCCTTTGCTCACACAGGAGTAGATTATGCGGGTCCTATACGCATAACGCTTACCCGCCGTAGAGGTCAACACGCGCAGAAGGCGTATGTCTGTCTGTTTGTATGCCTGGTTACCCACGCTGTGCATGTTGAGTTGGTAACTTCATTAAATTCTTCGGCTTTTATAGACGCCTTTAAACGCTTTATTTCCCGCCGCGGACCAGTATCCTGTCTTTACTCTGATAATTCCACCACTTTCGTTGGTGCTAAAGCTCAATTGGATGAGCTATATACTTTTCTATTGAACTCTAGTTTCAATTCGTCACTCTCAGAGGAGTTGATGACCCGACGCATTGACTGGAAAATGATTCCTCCTAGAGCTCCCCATTTTGGAGCAATGTGGGAATCGAACATTAAGAGTTTGAAAACTCATATGTACAGGGTGATAGGTAGTCAGCTTCTAACATATGAGGAATTACAAACCGTATTGACGCAAATAGAGTGTATTCTTAATTCGCGCCCTCTGAATGTCGTATCTTCCGATCCACACCCAGAGGTGATAACTCCCGCCCATTTTTTAATGTCGTCTCCCCTGCAATACTTACCCACTGCCGATCTTTCTGATCAGCGCATCAGTCTTGTACAACGCAAAGAACTTTTGGACAGCATGGTCCAATCCTTTTGGAAAAAATGGCGCTTAGAGTATTTGCATACGTTGCAAGTAAGGCAAAAGTGGGCTACTCCGGATAAACCGGTTGAAATCGGGACTGTAGTACTCGTTGGGCAGGATAATTTAGCTCCTCTAAACTGGCCTTTAGGGGTTATTACCGAAGTTTATAAAGGCACCGACGGTATTGTTCGTGTTGCCACGGTCAAGACCAGTTCAGGTAGTTTCAAACGCCCTATCGTTAAACTATATCCCATTCCGACACAATAAATGTATATTCGTTAAATATTTATTATTATTTATTATTTATATATCTACGCGCGCTTATATAAGTATCCCGCATTATTAGGATTAAGTTACAATTTCTTAATAATTAACATTCACGCCTGATCAGACATAAAGTTCATTGATCTTTTAGATTATTTCATAATACTCGTATAAACGAGTAGAATCTAATAACTCTTACTGTTTCTTTTGAAAGATCTTGCGCTCTTCCAAGGCGGGGTGCATGGTGAAGCGTCTTTGCCTTTTATAATATAAAAAATAAGTATAAATTATACATCTGTGAATAAATACTTCACTTTATATACCTAATATTCATATTGGCAAGAATCTTTGGATATTTGTGTACATTTGCAGTGTATTAGGCTCTCTGCTGACCACTGTTAGAGATCGTTCAAGGAAAATCCTAGAGATGGCGCTATTTTTGCTGTTGTATCGAGTGACATTTTTGCGCTCGCGACTTCATCGTGTGTGTCTTCTCTGTGTGGTTGACAAAAACGCTCCGCTATTGAATTTTGTGACGTAGAAAACGAATTAAATAATTATCATCTAATTAACCAGGACTTAAAATAAAAACTTCATCGTGTCTATTGTGATCGACCGCTTCATCTGTGATATGGATTAGTGATCAGTGCCTCGTATATTTTCGGATGTTTTCGGATTCAAACTCGCCGGCCGGCGCGACGTGGAGTTGTGTGTGTACGCTTAGGCATACATACAGTTTTCTGTAGTTCCTTTCTTGGGGAGCTCCGGAGGCGATTTCGACGCAGTCTAAGGTACGTGGGCTTAAATAAACACTGTAAATTGATCCGTGTATCCCTACTGATTTTTGCCAATGTTAATCCAAAATAATTTACAGCTATAATCAAAATATTAATTCGTAAATGGTGGGCTATTTACACGCCAGCGATTTTACTCGCGCCTCTAGGGATATTTACCATGTTTTTCGTTTGTTTAGAGTTTCCGATATTTTGGCACTGTTGATCACGTATTAACTGGAGTAGTGCGGGTGGATGAAGATTTAGATTTACGAGCATACGAAACGGTCTAACCGCTTTCGTACTCGTTTGCTGTGTTAAACAACACTACCATTGTTATCACTTTAAGATGTTAATGATCTCAATAATAGAGGTATCGCGTTGGATTCTTTTCTTTCTCGCGTGTTTCTGGTTGTGATTGTGTGTGATGTGAATGTTTTTGGCACCACATCACAAGTCATAGAAATCATGTGGGTCTGTGAGTGTAAAAGCATTTATGTTTGTGTTCATGTTATCAAACTTTAAAAAAAGAACAAAATTAATCCAAAATGTAATGTAATAACTACATTCTACAACTTGAGTATTAAATTATAACTACAAGTAAGAACTAACAAGTCTACGAAGTTTCAGATCCAATCTAGCACTTCTATTTTGATAAGAATGCCTCAATTAATTACAATGAACTTGTACAATAATAAAGTGAAAGTACTATCAAGTGCGTGTGAGAACGGTGACCATAATGACTTAAATCTGTGGAAAAACCTTATCTAAAGCATTATTACAGTCTCAAATTCTTCAAATTCAATGTGTGACGTTGTAGCAGTTAAGGGTATTTTTTGTTAATTTTACTTCATGCTTCATAAAGTAACTAATATCAGGATTAATAACAAAACAATTATATAAATCGGTAAAAGTGAAATAAGGAAATTCTTTTTTTTTTAATCATGATTGGCAAACCTTTGACCACCATCTCACCTAATGGTAAGCGACGATGTGGTTGACGATATAACAAGCTTGCCTAGAAGATACCTATTCACTCGCGACTTGAAGACTCCCATATCTTACTCATCAGGAAACATCGACTCAGGTAAGGAGTTCCATTCCTTTGCGGTTCGCACAATTAATGTTGAGGCGAAACGCTTTGTGCGTATTTGTGAAACGTCCATCATATAGCGGTGTTGCTTAGTAGTTTGTCTGTTTGTCCGATGATAGAACGGGGATGGAGGAAGGAACTAGATCGTGCATTTCTTTGGCACACTCTCCGAAATGTATCCGATAAAAAAACCGAGAGACTTGCAACCATGCGGCGATGACCCAAGATGTGTATTATATGGCAGTATGTTATTATATTCATAAATATAATAACATGCTGCCTGTCTTTTTAAAGCTGCATGTAAGAAGTCGCGTATTGCAATTTGGCCGTTTATTGTACAATTATTATTTTTGTAAAATTACTATTATAATATGATATGTATCATAATATTATATATTTGGTGTTCAATAAAGAAGTATTTTATTGTATTCTATATTGTATACCTAATCACTTTTGTATTACCTCATAAATAATATAGTCTTTTATTAAGCAAACGCCGCTGTAGACGCTGTAGTTCGAAGTAGTGGTCTTTCTAAAGTGTGCGTTGTCGAAGTTAGTTCTGTCGGACTATTCCTTGTCGAATATATGATCTGTCGAAGCAATGACTTGTCGAAATATATTTTTTCGAAGTAAGCGACTTGTCGAAGTAATGAACTGGCGAAATTTAGTATGGCACCCCTTTATATTGCTTAAAAGCCTAAAAGATAACAAGTCACGCCCATACAATAATTTCAAATAATTAGCGTCTAGTCTGGCCTTATCAAGATGTATGGTAACCCTATATGTGAGCTTGTTATATGAAATTTTAATAGTTTTAGAACTCCATTAAATATTAGGTATTGTATCAACTATTTAGCAATTTTTAGAAGTAGTTATTATCTATTCTAAGCGATTTTAATCTTTATAGAATAAAAATAAACTTTACAAGCTTTTATTTAGTTTCACCTGTCCCGTTGTCTATCTGTCTGTCTGTAATCAAATCTTGCAAGCTAAATTAGACCCACTTCCCGATATCCGATTGGTCTCAAATTTGGTTTGTCACTAAGCCAGCGTCTGATCACAATCTCACCTGATGGATAGCGACGAAGCGGCCGAAGATGGAGCACGCTTGGTATTTCATAAAACCAGTCCTAGTCACCAGTCACAATCAAAGTCAAGTAAAAGAGTCATGGTCAAGTCATGTACTAAGTAAAGTGATAAAAACTATACTAGAGCTTCTATTAGAGTTTAGGAACGATAGCGAAAATCAGGGTTTTCAAAGTTTTTTATGATTTTACTAACTAAAAACAGTTAATATTACACATTAACACTCGAATAATCACAAGTTTTGGAAGTAATTAATGACAAGGATGCATGGGGGCAAACTGCACGAGCTCTTTCTAGCGACTACATGATATAGATATACCTAGGTTAATATAAATTATCTATTAGTCTTAAGGAATGATTAAAAAAGAAATGAAAAACAAATGCGCCGCCGAGTTTCTTGCCAGGTTCTTCTTGAGATGGCTGTAATTTTGCGAATCTGGCAGTAGAATCATTAACTTTCATGAGTGCCTCTTTGGGGCTGATGTGAATAAACGATTTTGATTTTGATGACACAGAATCGACTTTTTTACTATCGCGCCAAAACTCAATTGGTTTTCATAAAAAGTTGGTCTAGTCCTCCATAAAGCAATGCCTTCTTGTACTTTAGACTAATATAATACTCCATCAAAACTTCAATTACTTCATTTTGTTTGTGAACCATCTAATACGAAAACTTAAATAGGTTTTCAAAGTCTTATACTATCACTGTTTTATTAAAGTCTGCTTTTTACATCAAATGCTATTGCTGGCACAAATAAATAACATTTAAGGGGGTGATACCAAAATATCTCTATATCTATAAAATATTAACACTGCCTTCCTTGTATATTCTAGAGACAGCTGCATTTGTAAAAACAAATTCAATGTTATTTCCCCGCCTTTGTGACGTTATAGTACGTTATAGACGAAACAACTCAAGATTGCAGCTAAAACGACTTTCGTGTAAAAAATTATATTTTGCATGGCTCCAGTCATCTATAATAAATTGCCAAAAACAATGAAAGAACTGGCATCAGTATTGTTAAAAAAAATAAATTAAAAAAACTAGCAGACAAGTGTTATTACAATATAACTGAATTTCTAACAGACAAAATAATATGATATAATGATAATTTGATAATTGAGATGAATAACATAATATGAATGAAGAATTGAATGAATGAATATATACGATGCGCTCAGTCGGACAATCAATTTGTGTCACAAGAAAATCTGGTTCAGTGCTCACAATGTTCCCAGGTACGATATTTTAAGGGACAGAAAGGCTTGAAAATACACCAAGGTAAATGCCACAAAAGCAATAATATTTTGTCACTTTCGGCCCCAAATTCGAACTTGAATTTTGAGTCTAACAATGAAATTTATAACCCAGAACCATTTTGGCAAACATTAACGAAATTCAAACATTCTAAACCAATACTAAAAAGAATTCCTCGAGGTGCACGCCTTTCTGTTGCCTCTGCTTTGGCACAAGCCAATCGAAATGTAGTTACACGAAATTCAAAATGTAGTTGGGAACATTTATTGTCCTTTCCATATTCCGTACTTTATGTCAGTCGTGATCCTTTCAACAACAAATCTTTGACCAATAGGGTTAAGGAAAACTGCGTAGAGTACAGTGCCCAAAAAGGACAGTTTTCTTGTTTGGAAAATACCTTGGCGACAATTCAAAATTCAAATATTACTGTTAAACCGTACACTGAATCTGCTACCTACAAACTCGTGGAAAGCAAACTGGGTGACGGCGATATAAAAGGAGCTGCCCGAATACTATTTTCAAGTGACACAATTGCGCCTGCAACCCCTGAAACACTCTCTGTTTTAGAAGGGAAACATCCACCTCCAAGAACAGACCTCCAGCTTCCTGAAGCACCGGAAGAGTCAAATGTCACTGTAGAAGCTACCGCCCTGGATGTTTTCGCAGCCGTCATGTCTTTCCAAAGCGGTTCCGCTGGTGGTTTAGACGCGCTTACGCCACAACATTTGAAAGATTTGCTGTGTGGCGGAAACGGCGAAACTGGCGAAGTCTTATTGAGGGACCTGACGGCTTTGGTTAATCTGATGATGTCTGGGCGAGTAAACAGTGACATTATTGATATTCTTTACGGTGCTAATCTCTGCGCTTTAAAAAAAAAGGATGGCGGAATCAGACCAATAGCGGTTGGTATGACTTACCGACGCCTTACGGCAAAAATTTGCTGCAGAAAAACAGCTACGCATCTAGCTGACCTATTTCAGCCTTTGCAGTTAGGGTTTGGCTCGCGAGGGGGTTGTGAAGCCGCCGTCCATTCAGTTAGAACTTTTTTGAACGAGGATTGTGGAGAGGTTTTATTGAAGGTGGATGTGAAAAATGCTTTCAATTCGGTGGATAGAGGAGCCCTTTTGACGCAAGTAAAGGATAAAATTCCAAATTTGTACAATTTTCTTTGGCAGTGTTATGGTTCTTACACAAAATTAACATATCATGGCAACCAAATTAAATCAGCAGTAGGCTGTCAGCAAGGAGACCCATTGGGTCCAGCAGTCTTTGGTCTCTCTGTACATCCCATTATCCAACAACTTCGCTCCAAACTTAATGTTTGGTATTTGGACGATGGGACTTTAGGTGGCGATGTAAATACTGTTTTTGAAGATCTTCGTCTTCTCATAGACGAATTCCAAAAAATTGGCTTAGAACTAAATTTTTCAAAATGTGTACTTTACGTTTCCAAAAAATATACAGAAAGAGACCAAGTAATTCAAAAATTTAACTCGTTAGCTCCAAATATTCAAATTATTAACAAACAATCCCTTCGGTTATTGGGCTCCCCTATTCTTAACGAATCATTCCCTTCATTTTTTGATGAAAAAATTCAAAATTTTAAACAGAGTTCAGATCGTCTACTAAAAATACTAATACTAATACTCATATGGCCTTCACAATACTCAAATACTGTTTTTTTGTCCCAAAATTTACATATACTTTACGGTGTTGCCAGCTATGGAAACATGAACATATTATTCAAAATTTAGATAACATTGTCAAAAACACATTGGCATCTATTTTGAATATGAATTTAGACGAGAGGGCGTGGTTGCAAGCTTCACTGCCAGTGCGTTTGGGAGGCCTTGGCATTCGATCAATTTCGGGAGTCGCCCTTCCCGCTTTCTTGTCATCAGTACACAGTACTCAAAAATTGACTAATAAAATTTTACAAGTAGCTCTACCTTTTAATACAAAAATATCATTTATAGACGAGGCCAAGAAAGCGTGGTTGGTAGCCTGTTCAGGCACTGATTTCCCAGAAAATCTGTCTTCTCAGAAGCTTTGGGACGGGCCGCTCTGCGACAAAGTACGGAATCATTTATTTCAAACGTGCTTAAGTTCCGCAGATCGTGCCCGTCTTCTTGCAAGTTCGGAGTGGGAATCAGGTCTGTGGCTACAGGCTCTCCCATCGCCAAATACGGGAACGCTGCTGGATTCATCGGCTTTCCGTATCGCAGCATCACTTCGATTAGGCGCATCGTGTTGTGCTCCACACCGCTGTCAGTGCGGTACTGCTGTTGACCGGCTCGGTCATCACGGTCTGTCTTGCTCTAGGAGTGCAGGACGTATTCCCCGCCACGCGAGTCTTAATGATATCATACGTCGGGCTCTTACCACCGCCAACTGTGCGGCTATTTTGGAACCAAATGGTCTAGCGCGTGATGACGGTAAAAGGCCTGACGGAATGACCCTGATTCCATGGAAGATGGGACGGCCTTTGGTTTGGGATGCAACTTGCGTAGACACCCTAGCACCGTCTCATCTTTCTGGAACTAAAAATAAGGCTGGTGTTGCGGCTGAATCAGCAGAGACTCTCAAAAGGCGCAAATATAGTAATCTTGATAGTGGTTATATATTTGTGCCTTTTGGGGTTGAGACGTTGGGACCGTGGGGACCGGGAGCACATACATTCTACAATGAATTAACAAAGCGTTTGGTCGAAGCAACTCGTGACCAAAATGCTGGCAAATATTTTGGACAGAGATTGAGTATTGCCATTCAACGTGGCAATGCTGCCAGCATTTTGGGTACTTTGCCTACTGGTAGCGGTTTATTAGATTAAGTTTTGTACATATTTATATCTAATTATAGTTTTTTTTTTTTTGTTTAATTTTAATTTAGTTTTTAGTTTAATGTATTGTATAATAATGGTATAAGTAATTAAATGTTTTTTATTTAAAATAAATATTTATGTATTATGAATGAATTAAATTTAATTATGACATTAATATAACGATATGTACCACAATTGGATGTAATTTATAAATTTGTACGCTTATCTATGCAAAACATGACGATCCATTAATCATTTGTATGACCAATGTGCATGCTCATATACAAATCTGTGTGTATATTTTACTCATGTTTCACAAATAAAATATCTAAAGATCTCTTTATCTTTATCTCTTGAAATGCGTGACTTTGTAACCGTTTTACTCGACATTCGTAACTAAATCTGATATCACATTAAAATCTCTAAGTTTGTGTGTGTAGGTATGTTTGTTTTCTCTTCAAGTTGTAACGGCTGAACGGATTAAGATAAAGTTTAGAATGAGCTTATACCTAGGGCTAACACGTAGGCTATTTTTAATCTGATAAACGTTCGCGAAGCCGCGGGGCACGACTAGTATGTAGACACTTTTTTCTTAGAATATTCTTATCATATAAAAATGTAGGGTATAAAAAAACACTTTGGGTACGCAGACGAGAGCACTGTCGAAAGATATAATATCCAATGCACGAGCTGGAGAGGTACAAGTCCAGTCACAAAGAGAGGCTATGATCGGACGATTGAACTCAAGCTTGATGGCCGTGTCCTAATGGGGTGATGCCAATTTGGTTCGATTCAATGCGTCCAAAACACAGGCATGTCTCTTCTCCGCCAAACGGAGACCTTTTCATTTTTCATTGGGAGAGAATTAACAATGACAGTGATAAAAAAAAAATCTTGACGTATAATCTGGCCCTTAAAAAGCTTTTTATGAGAATCGTTCTAAGGGCATGCCTGGCAATGTGAAAATTAGTACACGCGCACATTTAAATAACGTGTGCTTTTCTTATGGGACATTGATTTGACACATCTTTATGGAGAGTCTGGTTGTGGCTTTAAACTAAAAAATGTCCCTCGGTCCATTTACATTTTTTATTATTAAATTATCTTATCATCAAACGTTGACGCGGGTGCTGTAGCGTCCCGAATAGCGTTGCCCGCGCCCGCATCCCGGCCTCCGTTCGAACCAAATGCGTCCAGTATAACAGCTGTTACAATCGCACAGACCTATTATCCTATCAAAACGTACCAAAAGGCAACAGAGCAATAAATATATTGCAGATTCTGACGTACGGTATATCACTCAGCGCAATAAAAGTGCCACGGGCACCGCAATCCCATAATTAAACGCAAACGTGAATTATGCACTCCACTGTACACAGATAATGTTAAGTATACCGTAAAATTGAACGGGAATCTATAACATCCAAACATTTTCTAATTTACTTAGAAAATATTTTAACCTACTTAAAAAAAGGTTTTTTTAAATGAATGTTACGCGAGCATTGCGCCAATTATGAATCGATTTTGATGAATCTTTTTTTTCTATATCATATTTTAGAGGTAACATTACTATAGAAATTGATTCAGCGCTTTTTGAGAAAATAGACAAAAAACAAAACATAAGCGGTGAAGTTGGTTTTTCTACTGACTTGACAAAAAAGGAGGAGGTATTCAATTCGACAGTATTATTTTTGTGTGCTCGATTTTGAAAATTTTTCATGATGGCGAGAGAGACTCTCTCGGTATTTTATCAACATTTCGGAGAGTGTGCAACGGAATTACACAATCTAATTCCCCCATCCCCATTCTATTATCGGACATAGAGACAGACTCCTAACCGACACTGCTATATAGTAGACATTCCATAAATGCGGTCAGAGCGCTTTGCTTCCACACACATTATGCGAACCGCAAAATAATGGAACTCCGTACCCGTGTCTATGTTTCCTGATAAATACAATATAGTGAATAGGCATCTTCTAGGCAAACATGCTCCATCGTCGCTTACCATCAGGTGAAATAGTGGTCAAAGGTTTGCTAATCGTAAATAAAAAAAACAGCAATGAAAAAATACATTCTAAGTCGATTAAAAACAGGTTGGATTTCACGGCTCACCATTATATTTATGGTAGATATAATAACTTATTCACACTCACAGCCCCACACTGAGAAAAATATTTGTATCGTGGGGTAGGAAAAATTTACATCAAACACCTTAAAAAATATTTGTATAGTGGGTGTAGGAAAAATTTACATCAAAAATGTCCCTCGGGAAGGAGAATTGTGCTCTGCCGGGCATCAAACCTAGGATCCACGGCGCAGAGGTTATAGACTTGTCCAATGCGTCTACTAGTTCGTGTTTAACCAAAAACTGATTTCATCGCTAATATTTCCATAAACGAATTACTTATCCTATATTTAAAAAGTCGGTTAATAAATTAGTATGTTCTTTATAGATACAATTAGGTTTTAGTCTATTTTTTTAGTTTGTTTGTATCTAGTTGGTCCCATACTGGAGGTGTTGTCGGTTACTTAGCTTCATATCCGAACGAAAAAATTTACAATAATATAATATAGTCATAATTATCTAAATTGCTGTCTCAGTCACCGATATAAGGTAAGAAGCCTTTCGGCATTCTATCGCTTACATATTTGCAGGAATAACATGACTTATTTTTCCATATTAACCATTTTGCAATAAGACAAACTTTCAAACGTCATCAATTTATGGCTAACGTACGTTCAGTTCGCTCGAAGCGTTAACTTTTATCTTTCTTATCCGTATAGCGAAGGAATGGAAAACCTTGCCTTCGTCCATCCGGTAAGATAAAGGACGGCAAAAAAAAGATACAGTGTTGATACAAAGCTTCAATCCGCAACGCCTCGCTTCTCTTATTCAAACTTTATAGAAACGCTTACACTATTCCATTTCATTCCCCCCCTCCCTCCCATTATCGTTCCCCATAAAGGCGTACTGCTGTTTTATAGAAAAACAATACACTTACTGGATCAAACACCGGAACAGAACGCCGATCTGGTAATAAAATCCTGTTTGTTTGATACGCCCAATATTTAGATGAAGAGCCAACGGCTATTTTAGTTACCTCGTTTGGATTATTAGAAAGAAAGAAAGAAAGAAAGAAAAATATTTTATTTCGACACGTAGCAAAAAATAATAATATTACAAATAACAATAACGTGAAACACTTATGAACTAATAATTAATGATATAATATGTATATATTATGCATGCCGAAATGGGTTTGCCTCAGCACAAAAGTCAAGCACAAAACTCGACGCTGATTTTCAGGCAAACCTGCGGGTGATATGTAAATGTGAGTAAACTTGTTAAACAAATATTTATCCAATAATAAATCTAAATACATAAAACAAAAACGATAATACCTATAACATATAATATACTTACATAAAAAATAACTATGATACATACATATTAGATTTTTGATTAAAATTTTAAAAATTTTCCGACGCTCTATCTGGAAATTGGCTGCATCGATTTTAACCACATATAGCTAAGAGCACTCTCGATAAAGATTTCAAAAAAAAAACTCGGTCGAAATCGGTCCAGCCATTTCAGCTTAAAATTAATAAAATGTATAGTTTCAAACACTGGAACGAAATGCCGATCTGGTTATATAATATTTTTTGTTTGATATGCCATAGACGAACACGATCTATGTATCTTTAAACATAATTATGTTTTAACTATCTTTATATGATAGGGTTTTATGAAACAAAATGTTCATCAAATCAAACATTAGACTATAACACCGAAATAGAAAAGCTTTGCAAACTTTGTTCTTTAAAAACGTATTCACTATCGCAGCTATATTGTGTGCACCAGTAACATTTACATCACACCACCACACCTGAAACCAAACGCACAAATGTCTTTTGGAAAAGCTCAAAACCTCGAATTTTTCGAAAAGGCTGATAGTTTTTTTTATTTTTCATCCGTATCTCCGTCAATTTGAAAAATTCTAAAAACTGAATCGACAAAATCCATTCTAGTTATTGAACAATTACGCTCACACAATTTCAAGAGAATCGGATGAGAAAAGCGACATGTAGAGGAGAACGTCCCGACATCTGACAGACTTGTAGTGTTGCCCAAGCTGACACTAAGACAATGCGCCTGCGCTGCTCGCTTGGTTAACTATATTAAGTATAATTATGTACCCTTTAGTAACAAATTAATGAATCATAATGATCAAACACTTTACAAAACACATCTCCTATCTCTTAGCCTACACGCTTGATAGACGAAAATATTGTTTTACCGCCGACACGGCTTTGCTTATTTCTCCGGAGGCTGGTTTTATTGATATCACTATGCTTAGGTATATTGGGGTAGGATAAATAGTAATGAGCTCCTGGTCTGGCCAAGGTTCGTATAGATTGAGTTTGTGCATTTCTATAGCCAACTCCAATGGATGTTATTTATTTTATTCTTGATTGTTTTGTTTGTTTTCCACTCACACTAGCTTCGATTCAAGTTGAAGATAATGATAGGTAATGAGTTTATAAATCTTAGTCATAATTGGATTTACAAACATCTGAGTACGTAAACTCAAAACTGAGTAACACCTATGTGTTACTAAGTTTGGATATTTGTATTATACTAAGTTTGGATCCGGTGTTGCTTAGTTTGGATTCAATGAATCCAATCTTAGTAGCACAAAGTATCCAGAACTAGTAACACATATAAGTCAAATTGAGTAACACAGGATCCAGTAACGCGTAATAATAGCAAAACATTCAAAGCCCCACATTTCGTTAAAAAATTTGAATCGTTGATGACGGAAACAATTACATATCACACACACAATCACATCCAAAACCAGAAGCACAAATGTCCCTTGAGAAAGGAAAGTGTTCTCTTGCCAATAATCGAGTTCAGATAGTGGAAGTTTAGGCAGTCGTTAGATTTTTAATCTTTGATAGGCTAGAAATTGTCTACTAATCTCATCTGATCAAGAATAATAAATATATGCTTAGAATGAAATGGCTTTCAAATACTTGCGCCGGAACACTGTCCTGAGCGTGGCTATTCAAGGCTTGGCTTATCATTGTATCAAAAAGCAGCAAGCTTTTTTACCTGAATACTACAAATGATTTAATAAAGGAGGGATGATTTAATCAGGCGTACATTTTCAAGCAGTCAGAGAATCTATGAGCTTATGAACCGATATGTAAATAGTAAGATGTCGTTTTTTTTGTCCTGGTTATCAGTTATGTTTTACAATGTTACGTATATTAAAAATAAATCGCCAGAACGCACCAAGTCAATCCCCAGTCTTAATTTCATAGGCTTCGTATAAACCGCTTACGTCACAATAAGTGGCGCTTACCATCCGTTCCACGCCTCAACGGTCGAGTGGGTATGATCTCCCAATCTCAACTTGACGTGGAACGTCTCCCGGCGAGGATTTAGTATGCAGAGCTTACGATTGAATAGGGTGCGATTTGTAAAATATATTTTATACCAATAATCGTTTTCACACACTCATTTCAAAAACTTGTATTTTGGGTGCTGGAAACTTTAACGCTACAGACACAATTACACCCAGCATCAGATACACCAATTTCCCTTGAGAAGCAAACTTGTGAAACCCTAGCTTAAAAGGCGGATGCGAAACTAACTAAGCCAACGGGTTGTTCATTTACTCGTTCAGCTCATTAAATTGTTGTATCGAAAATGTAATAAACATTTATATCACATCATCATAGATTGTAACAAAGTCATTGTATAACAACAAATTATAATTTGGCAATTTCAGCTCTAGACCTATTACTCAACTTACTCCAACTTTAATCAACATGTTACTGTAATGTATCAATGACCACGTAGATGATCTGTTTATATTAAAATTAGCCAATCCTATTAGTGACATTTTTAACCGGGCACCCAAGATACAGAGAAGAAGATGAGTGCCTCTTTGGGGCCCATGTGAATAAACGATTTAGATTTTGATAGACATTGCCTAATTCGGGCCCACAGGCAAGACGCACCCAACGTCATGTGTATTGATGTACCTATGTACCTACTGCTTGATCGTCAATAAATAATTTTTACTTTTATAATAATTGCATAAATAAACCATTTATAGATTAAACTAATAGTGTAGATCTATTAATAAATATGATATAAATGTCAGTAAACCTAAATTAAAATAGACGCACCACATAGCATCGTATACACTATAGCCTTAGTGTAAAGGATGCGGTCTGTGTCTCCTCTCGATAACGACCTGCAGAGTTCTGATTAGTGCTTATGACTTAGTGACTAGATGAGAGCCTAGACTTAGCACCTATCAAGAGACAATGTTGGCCACTTGGCCTCCATTTGTACTAAAGGATTGTGTGATAAAACATATTATATTCTTTAATATGATGATGATATATTAGAAGGGAAACGAGACAAGTAAGCCGATAGTCTGATGGTAAGCGTCACGCTTGCTTATTACAGTTAAGTGCCAATCAGAACTTGCCACGTAAATTTTTGACCTAAAAAATGAGTGGCAAAAAAAGTAAAAATTTTGACCTAAAATAGTTCAATAATCTAAGTGACAAAATGTTAAAAAAAGTTTATTCAAAAGTTGCTTAACTCGAATAAAAAAAAGTAGCTAATATATTAGATGTTGAAAAAATAATTTACTTCTGTCAAATTAAAGCATCCATATGAGATAACATCATATTATTAGGTACTATAACAATATTAAAATTTAAATATATGATAATTGAAATCAAAAATTGAATTGGAAACTTACCTTCAATTAGAAATAAAATAATAGTTTTGTACATATTTAAATCTAGTTAGTTATATTTGGTTCGTTTTAATTTAGTTTTTAGTTAGTAGTAATGTAAGTAACATAATCACAATAATATGATGCAATTAATCGAGAGATATATTTGTGTTGAGGAGATATGTTTTTTACATATGTATAAAAACTGAAGTAAATAAGTACAAAAAATCTGAATAACATATATATATAACACATATATATTGTGTGTATATATGTTATATTTGCACTCTAGTACAGCTAGCGGTTGAATGTCTGGCAATGTACTGTTACTGCCCCAGGCGTACCGATAGGCGAGCATTTGACCCATCGAAATATTGAATTTCGATGCGTTTGACTATTATCTCACGTGATGGTATATGAATAATTAAAACTATATGCAATTGGGGATTTTATCATTTTTCACATATTTTTAAACTAGCTGAGCCCTGCGGCTTCGCCCGCTGATGATTATGATGATGATTAAAGCAGTCTATGTTTTAATCCAGAGTATAAGCTACACACAATCCAAATTCCATTAAAATCTGTTGTGTATTTACGGAGATACGTGGTCACAAACATTCACACACAAACTTTCGCATTTATAATATTAGTAAGATTCTCGTGCATTCACACTCACAACCCTACATAAGTATAATGGCTTGTTTCGTAAGCGCTGGAAACATTCACATCACACACACAATCACACTCAAAACCAGAAACACATTCTCTTAGGGATACATTTTTTAGGCAAGTATGTCCCACCGTCGGCCACAATCGTCGCTTCCCATCAGGAGAGATTGAGGACAAATGCTTGCCTATTTGTCATATTAAAAAACTTGTGTGTCTAGAGAATTGAACCCGATCCCCCTGCTAAGAAGGCGTATGCGAACCTAACTAAACCATTGAGCTGTTTATTTAATCATACAGCTTATTCAATTGTTTCACCATGTTTCACAGTATTGCGCAACAGCCACAAAACGGGCGACGGCGCCGTCTGTCTCTATTAAAATGAAAAATATTCATTTAAAATTATTACACACTTTTCAGTTAATGGTATAATTTTCTCTGTGTAGTTTTATTCAGATATATTATCATGTTTCATCATCTTGCGCAATCACTAACCGGATGTGTGAGTCATACGGACAACAATAATTGTACGATATGCTGCAATCGTAAACAACTTCATTATCTCTGAAATACGTTGTACATATTATTATGTATATGCAAGATATTTTTTCGATACCCGGATGACCGACGTTTTCTAAGAATTAAACCTGGCTAGATTGATTCATCGCCCCTGAAACCCCCCCCCCCCCCTGCTTACTAAATTTCATGAAAATCTTTGGAGCCGTTTCCGAGATCCTGATTACACACATATACATATACAACATGAAACAAAAAGGTGTAGTAATACTTGGTGGTGTGTATGTGTATCGTGCCAGGAATCGTCTGCCAAAGAACGAAAGTTGAAATCGGACATAATTTTTCCGTACAAAAATTAAAAATTATATTTTTCAAATACTTTTGACAACCCTACAGTTACATGTGCGGCAATCGGAGATATTTGTTCCGTACAAAAATAAAAAAATATTTTTTTGCCAACCCTACGATTACATCTGTGGCGCTTGACCTTGACCGTTGTTATGGCCACTACTGTCAGATATCTAGGTCCAAAGGCTATGTGGTGTAGAACGGTAGCTGATGTAATAGGGTTGCAAATGACATAATTTTTTTAAACTTTTATTTATCATAACTCAATATTCATGGTGCTGCCGCGAATGCAGATGTTCCTTTTAGACTCCATACATTTAGCTAGATGTGTGACTTGAGTATGACTACACCTTTCTGTTACACATTGTATATATACAAGAATTACTCGTTTAAAGGTATTCGATATTTCTTACTTTTTGAAACAAAAACACAATGTACGTTGTTTTACAAATTAATTCTTCTACTATTTCGAGAATGTGTTCTTACGTCGAATCGTTTTTCATTTTTTTTCGAACCGTCCGTTGTTTATATCCGTGCGCGTTCGCTTCCTAAGCGGCGAGTATCGGGATCGATTCCCGGTGGAATCACAAGTTTTCTCCCCAAGGAAAATGTGTGTTTCTGGTTCTGGGCGTAATTGAGTGTTTGATGCAAATGTTACCGGCAAGTCATCGAAGTTAGTATGAAGATGTCAGTGTGAAAGTTTTTATGTATGATTATCTAATTTAATAAAGATAAATAGATATTTAGGACATACCTATAGTACATTTAGGCATCCTACATCTACAGTCGCAACGTCATTTCTTACACAAAAGTAATTTGATAAAAAATGAGCCATGCCCCGAGCAAATCTAACAATAGTGCAAAAACAATCAAAATGACTCATAGATTTTCGTACAAATGTTGGTCGGACAAACACTTCCTGCGATTACAGGTAAATTGAACCATTTATATTTATAAATGGTTCAAACTATTTAGTTTGGGGTATTCACCTTTTTGTTTGCTGAGGTAGTGTTTGACTACGATCTCTCCTGCATAGAATACTTATTAGTGCAAGTACAGAAGGGTATGCATTTTTCACCCCACTGCCAAGAAAGGATTATGTTTATCGGGCGTATCTTATATGTAGATTTCTTTATTACGTCGTATTTTCCAACGGCTAGATGTTCGAAAGTTAAAGTATCGTTATATTCATCTTAAACCCTAAGAGTACTTAGATAGGTATTTAAAAATTAAGAACATGTCAGATTTTTGGCGCGAAATAGTAAAACGTTATTTAAAACCAAACCTAGTAGGATATCAAAATAAAGGAAATTTAAAAAGGATTACATGAAAAGTAGGTTCACATTTTTCGCAGTAAGGTTTTTTGAATTTTTAGTACCTAAATTGACTTGTTCTATCGGGTACTCTTATTTGTTTTAGCGTGCAAACCATTGATTGTCACGCAAAGCGGATTCGCGGGTACTTACGGGTGCTTGTAACTGCGTTCAAAGAGCGCGGAGTGAGCCAGGCCTTACGAAGGTAAAGCTAGAATAAATAAATTAACACATTTGTTTATTGTGAGACAAGACGAGCAAGTCGCTCATCTGATGGTAAGAGTCCCGCTTGCTCATTATAATTCAGTACCCGGAGCTGAAATTATATGATTCGAAGCCAAAGTACTGCGCACGTCGTTAGATGATACATACATACACA
The DNA here is from genome assembly GCA_948107665.1 of Lomographa bimaculata. Taxonomy (NCBI): domain Eukaryota; kingdom Metazoa; phylum Arthropoda; class Insecta; order Lepidoptera; family Geometridae; genus Lomographa; species Lomographa bimaculata. Next base: position 2,843,075 of record OX403602.1, on the reverse strand, counting down.
CTTAATAAATGACTTGATAGTTTTTTTTTATCTGTTTAATTGCATTTAAAGATTGACAAGATGTTATAATTATAATTGTTATGACGAGGGAAAATATTACCTATTGTTTATACCTACATTTTTAACTTCACATTAGACTTTATTATTTTGTATTATTTATTACAATACAATACAATTCATCACATTATATTGTATTGTATTATTTATTTTAAATCATAAAGCGTTTAAATAATTATTTGTCGCCCAGTTTATAATCTCAACGTTAGCAATCTTAATTTTTGTTTTGTTTATCATACAATTTCGGTATAATATTAAAACGAATTAAATCACATTCCTATTACACTTTGTTTTTGTATAAATTATTATATATATAATTGCACAATGTTTGAAATTAATGTGCAATTTCTGAAAAAACAAACAGACAGTCCACATCATTTTTCTGTGTATATTTGTTTCACAACATTACGATAGAATTATTCCCCTATAAAACAACAATTCATTGCCTACAGCCGACACTACTCAACAACACGCTATCGACATAGCACGAGTAATCAGCTGTCTTATCAACGATCTTCAACTTTATCAACGACGGTCACTTAACACAACGAGCATCATTGTCCACTACTCCTAGAAGTTTATCAACGATAGAACTTTATCAAGGCGTTTTTTCGATTAATCGAAATAGTAAGCTATGAGAGGTTGCGACTTTCGACCTTTCGGTATGGACCCGTTTGAACATTTCGGAGCTCCTGGCTTTGGCGGATTCGGCTGTGCTCGAGACTGTTTTGGCCCGACTAGGCATTTTGGACGTCCAGGATTTGGACCTTTTGGTCGACATCACGGGCGAGGCTTCTTCAGGCCTGGACCCCCGTGTTGCCATGAACGAGGACCTCGAGAAGATATGGAAAATAGCTGCCGCGACTTCTGTGGGATCCGTGGGCCTGGTAGACGAGGGCCCAGTCCGCCTCATGATGGCCCTCGGCACGTTGGACCAAACGGACCAGGTGCTGCTGAATGTGAGCATAGAACCAGTTTTGAACCTCGCCATCATCATGGTCCTGAAGGAAGGCATGGAGCTTGCAATGAATCACCTTGTGGTCCTCATCATCACAAAGAGCGTAGTCCTCATGGACGGAATAGCCGTCCATGCCATGGACCTCATGAAGAAGGAAGACCCCATGGACCACCTCATCATGGACCATTTCATCAGAAAGCAGGACCTAAACGAAGGCCTCATGGACATGGGCCATGCCATGGACCTCATCATGGACCGGGTCCTCATGAAGGAAGGCCCCATAAACGTTGTCATGGACCTCATCATGAAAAAGGACACGGCCATCATGAACCCCATTTTGGTCACTTTGGCGCCCATCGTCGCCCATTCGGACCCTGGAATCGACGATGCCCTTACGAACGACCTTCTGATGAAGAATCTGGTAACGAAACCGAACCTGCAAGGAAGAACGGACCTAGAGCTCCGAAGAATAATGATCAAAGTCCTGATGCAACAATACTTGTTCAGAGAATTGTAGTTGAAAAAGCACCTAGATGTTATTCGGTTTAAATCCATGACGTCATCTGTGTATGTAGTAATCATTTATATTATTGTTGTATGAATCATATCTGTGCTATCATTTGACATACATATTTTGAAGTAGTTGCCAAGAATATAATAATTAAAAAACAAGTTGATTTATCATCGTATTAAATAATAACGGTGTGTACCTATCTATGATATTATTATATCTATGAATAATAATTAAATATATTTTAATGTAGTCGTTTGAATTGTAAATTTAGTATTTTTTAATTCACACGGCTATGTCTAGCTTTGTTTTTATTTTTGAAATATATTATATTCCATTTAATTATTGATATTTTAATATAATCTCTATTTGTTTAGTTAATTGAATAGGAAAATACATGTGGCTGCGATGTTAAGGTCTTTATAAAAAAAAATTAAAGAAATAAAAAAATCAAAAAGCAAAAAAATAGGTACCAATTTTAGTTAATAGATGTAGGTTTACCTACATCTATTAACCTACATCTATTATTATATACTATTATATATTAATGGTAAAAAAGAAACAGTATTATTAATCACAAAATTATTCAATAAAAATTATTAAAAAATATTTGTGTTTTTTATTTATATTACAATAAATATAACCAAATAGCGTCATGGAAATAAAAACCAACAACTAAAAAGAGTTACATTCGGCTTTGCCCAAAACTGACCTAACTTTAAATAAGGTCTTAGTTAATCAAAAATCAAAACGTAACGTCCTTTTAAACTTTTTTTTAACTACAACTATACCAATATATACATTAGATTTGGCCTTGTCCAAGAACAATACTATGTAATTAGTAAGATAATAACAAGATCAATAAACTAGACTGAAATCAACTTTGTGTTCTTTATTTTACTTACCCTTTAGTTTTAAGTAGGTACATAATAGTATGATAACGGAAAATAGTTTATAAGATCTCTAAGTTATATAGGGACAGATTTACAATGCGAGCACCTTTTTAGGGTTCCGTACCCAAAGGGTGAAAACGGGACCCTATTACTGAGACTTTGCTGTCCGTCCGTCCGTCTATCACCAGGCTGTATCTCAAGAACGGTGATAGCTAGACAGTTGCAATTTTCACAGATATTTCTATTGCAGCTATAACAACAAATACTAAAAATAAAATAAAATAAATATTTAAGGGGGGCTCCCATACAACAAACTTGTTTTTTTTACCGTTTCTTGCTCGATATTAATAACGGTGACAGGTAGACGTTTTAACTATTCACAGAATATTTAGTATAAGTTTTATTTTAATTAATTATATTTAAAGAGTGTTCTCTTTAAATATAATTAATTAAAATAAAATAATAATGATAATGGTACGGAACCCTTCGTGCGCGAGTCCCACTCGCACTTGGCCGGTTTTTTAACTACAATCTATTATCTCCCTTACACGTTTTCACATAAAGTGGCATATTCCATAACTTTTACTATGTCGGCTATGCAATTCACGCCTTTCATCCAAAACTAAACTGAAATGCCTTTTGGCGTAGTTGATTGCGCTGCTGCCTTGTAATCAGTGGTTGAATTTATCGGGTTCGATGCCCTGTGGAAACAAAAGTTTTCTCCAAATGGAAAATTGTGTTACAGGTTCTGGGTGTGATTTGTGTGTATGATGTTTAAGTTTACGGCTCCCATGTCGTCATCGAACTGAATGTGAAGCGTAATAAAAAAATTACGACAGTTTAGGTAGCAAGCAAGGCGAGCATGTGAAAATAGTAAAAAAAAAAATTTTTTATGATCGAGATATGAGTTTACTTTTATTTAATGATCGAGTTAAGCGAGATCTCTAAGTTGACTTGGGTCGTTGAGCACTTCGTCCGTCCGTCCATCCATCCATCCGTCCGTCCGTCCGTCCGTTTGTATCACACATGATTCAAGTCTTTGAACTTAGTACGGGGTAAAATATGTGTTAACTACATGGTGACACTTAAAAAAGGTTTTATATATGTGGATAGTACTCATTTAGTGAAATAATTATTAACAATAACGCCTTTAAAAATATTATAGCAAACCAAATAATATTTTTCATTTTGTAAGGTTTACTGGAAAATACTAAATATAATAATAAAAATCTTCAGCGAGAAAAAAAAACCTGATTTCATTATGTGATAATTTAATACAATACGTTTTAACGAAAAATAAATGAAGTGTAAGCTTTTTCGAGAAAATGGGATGATTGCTTTTTCTAGAAAAATGGTAACTTCGCTAGATTCATTAACAATCTAAGATGAAAACTGTAAAATTTTCTTTTTATAAATTAAATAGAAGTAATTAAAGTAATACTTAGTCATAAAATGGAGCTACACTGAACACTGAGAAAATCTTGATAGGATGATTAATCACTTAAATTTTTGACTAAAACCTTGTAACTAACAGTTAAGTACAGAATACGAAATAGTATTAGTACTCTTCGGCTTAGTAGGAATAAGTACTCTGGCACTAACTTAAACATATAAATGCTTTTACACTCACAGCCCCACACTTAAGTTCGATCGCTTGTGTCGTGGGTGCCGGATAGGAAAATCGATTTTTCCATGAAAGTTCTACCTTTTGTTGGGAGCCGTTCACCACAAGCTCTTTACGGAACACTATCGGTACACGGCGCTACACGGCGCTACACGGCGCTACACGGCGCTTCACGGCGCTACACGGCGCTACACGGAGCTACACGGAGCTATACGGCGCTACACGGCGCTACACGGCGCGTAATAACAGACTTACGCGTCGTAACTGCACGTGTGCTCGGGCAGCGATAGCGTGGGTAAACAGTCTATTAGTGCGGACACACGGATTTAATGTTAAGCGAGCTTTTGTTTACTTATAAAACCGTGATAATATTAGCTCTGAACTAGCGTGATGGGACACGCGCCGCAACGTCCCATAGATAGATAGATAAACACTTTATTGAACACCTTAACAAATACATGACAAGGAATAGTAATCTAGAAAATAAGTCCCATGTTAACCTTAGCCTTATTATTATATTACTTATATAATTACTTATGCAAAATTTGATAATTTCACAAGTCCTGACTCAATGTCTTGGGATCTGTTAACAGGCCAAAGCAATGGGTCTAAAGACTTCGAAAATTTTGAGAATATGTTCCTATAGTGATGTGAGGGATATACTTATAAAGGGTTTCGAGACACTCTAAACGAGTAAAATGATATATCTGTACTTATTAAATATAAACCATTAATTTTAAGATTTTTTTATGAATTACATGAAAACATAGATCTCTCCTTAAAAGCCCTGTCTTTAGTTTGGAGCCGTTCACCGCAAGCTCGTTACGGTACACTGTCGATGTCGGCACACGGCACTACACGGCGCTACAGGGCGCTACACGGCGCGTAATAACAGACTTACGCGTCGTAACTCCACGTGTGCTCGGGCAGAGATAGCGTGGGTAAACAGTCTATTAATGCGGACACACGGATTTAAAATTAGGTGAGCTTTTGTGTCCAAATAAAATCGTTATGTGATATATAAGACATGTATTTGGATTAGGTCGCGACGTCGCCTTTTAAGATAGATGTGCATAGCCTGCCAATCAATCAGAAAAAATCGATTAATATGTTTTTTCAGTCTCATATTTGCTATACTAAGCTAAATTGTTACTATGAAAATAGGCATGTATACGTCTCACGCAGATCGAATGTATATGTAATAACAGTTGAGATTTTTGCTACCTTATTTTACTGATATCCGTAAATCTAGTTTATATCTTCGATATGTTGAACAGGACCTATATAATTAAAGGGTCAAAAATAGATACTGTTTTTTTTGTGTGGAAACTGCAAACATATTTATTTAAGTATCGGTGATAGCTAAATCCCTAGTAAACGCCTCAAAAGGTTCAAGATTAGGTTGTTTCGGTTTTGATTCTCACGACGACGGACTTGAGTACTTCCGCTATAATTTATATATTTTTTGTATTCAAGGTAGGCTAGCATTTAACCTCTATTCACTCTAGACTTGAAACCACCCAGTACCGTTCGTATAAGCAAAGACGCTGGCGATAAGTTCCATTTCTTCGCTGTACAGATGATAAACACAGATGCGAAATGCTTTGAACTTTGACAGATGACGTTTGACAGTTTGTTTTGTTGTTGGATGGTATAAACTACACATTTTTTTCACAAACACAACTCACCGTGTTTATGTACCTACTGTTGAGCGGGACCGGTGTATGCCGAGTTCGACCGAAATTAACTATCTCTCATTGTTGGTTGTTATAAAGCGCAGTATGTCACTTTTATTACGTATCTACATGCAGAGCATGTAAAATTAATTACCATAATAAATTGCAAGCAGCTTCAAAATGGAAAGTGCCCATACTCACCTAATTATGTACAGATTACAATATGCACGAACGTATGACGCCAGTGATGTTTGGCTTTAGGGAGCTGATATACAAAGCGCCAGAGGCGCGCGGCCCGGGCGCTGTGAAGATAAAATGTATGGCGCCTAAGGGACCTTGAAATACAAAGCCCCCGCGACATGTCCCCCCGTGACACATCCCCCCGTGCTGCGGACGTTTTGAATAGGTACAGGGTGCGCACCCTAACGCCCGCGTACGCCTTTGTATATCAAGTCTCTTATAGATTGTGTAGAGTAGGTACTGCATATTACTTATTACTAAAAAAATATTCTTTTATTTATTTGAAAAAAACTTCATGCACAAATAATATGTACATAGGAGGACTTAATGCTACAGCACTTTCTGCCAGTCATCCTGCTATTTCAGGAGCTATATCGGCGTGCAATAGATGAAGCTATACAATAAAGAGGAGGTTAGGAAACCCAAAATTAATTTAAAAAATATATACCTGTGTGTATATGAAATAAAACTTAATACAAAACATGTATATGCAAAAACTTTTAGAATTCAATACATAAACATACATACAACAGATCGTATGATACACACATAAACATAGACATAGACGCTTTTACACTCACAGCCTGATGTAGATCAACCAGTAAGTTTGATGACTTGTGTCGTGGGTGCCGGAAACATTCATATCATACACAATCACAACCAGAACCAAAAGTACAAATTTTTCTTGGGGAGAAAACTTATGTTCCCACCGGGAATCGAACTCGATACTCCTGCTTAGAAGGCGGACGCCACCCAACTAAGACAACGGGCAGTTCATCACATAAACATAAGATAAAGATAAGCTTACTGGTATTTTGTAACCCTGTAACGGTCCCATACGTGGGTACGAGAGCAAAGCTAAGGGTTTTTTATCTATGTCAACGTAATTCGAAGCTGTCGCTAAGTCTTTTCAATTTTACACTCGACTCAATTCAATTAGACTCAGAGACAAATCCTCTTTTGGCAGCATTCCCCGTGCAATTGAGCAAAGTGGGTGTAACCGGTTACCTGTTACCGGTTTAATTGGAACCGGATCGTGTGGATAATCCTGTTGTTCATGGGTTTGCACAAACGGTAGCGAATGGTTGTAGTGCAAATTAGCAAAGAATGAATAGGGAAAGAGGGGATTTTTTTTGTCCCTCTAAAATAAGGTCCTAAATCCTTATAACCGTATAGAGAATATTTCAAAGACGAGATTAACCGTTAAAGCGTTTATTAATTATATTAATTATTATTACTAACTGAGATCATGCCAGCGGGGAGTGGAGAGAAGCATGATTGGGGTCACTGAAAAAGATCGGTTAAGTGCAGTTGAAGTACGTTCCAGAACCGAAGTAGAAAATATAATAAAGAAAGTAAGACAATTAAATGAAATAGAGATGGACAGGACACATGACATGAAAATGGTAAAAAAATATAACAGAGTGTCAACCACGTGATGGCAAAAGAAAAAGGGGAAGACAAGCAAAGAGATGGATAGACGACATAAAAAAATCGGAGGCGCTACCTGGCCTAGAAAAGCTAGAGACATAAAGGAGTGGAAACTGTTGAAAGGTCTATGTGTCACAGGACACACTGATCACCAAACCGGAAAACCAGATGTGTTAGATTTAAGTTTTTAATACTATTAGATTATACTGTGTTTAGTTCCTCAGCAATAAAGGCTTAATAATGAAATAATAATATATATAACTTACGCGGATAAACCGACGCAGCTAGTATCAATATGTAGGGTTGAGTATTAACTCAACCCTCCTACTTCAATAATTATATTGTTAGATCTAACAATATCTAACAATATTATACTTGAAATCGTCAAAAACAAGTGAAGTACGACAATAACAAATTAAAGTAAGCATTTGACCACTCTCACCTGTTGGAAAGTGATGATGCCTTATACCCGTTTGGTAGGGTGCACGTTCGCGTAATCCTTGCTTAGAAAAGCAAGTATTCGATTCCCGATGAGTTCACAAGTTTGCTTCCCAAGAGAAATTTGTGTTTCTAGTTCTGGGTGTTTAATGTAAATGTTTCCGGCACCCACGACGCAAGTCGTAGAGCTTTGTGTGTGAAATCGTTTATTAATTATAAAAAACAAATGTGAAGTACCGTTACCATTTGTTTCGTGCTGGGTTAACTCGCATTTGACCTATATTTTTTTTATTTACGTTAAATAAACGTTTGAACACTACCGCAAATGATAAGTGACGGTGTAGTCGACGATGCACATTTGCCTAGAATATATCTTCCACTCACTATGTTCTCAAGCGAAATAAATTAAACTTACATACATCTAAGTGTATAAAAGCTCACTAAACTCACTACTAGCTATGATCAAGCCGTAGGCTGCAGTTGGTACCGTTGGCAAATATTATGGTGTTAAAAACCTAAACTAAAAGTGGAATTCATCAAGTTAACAGTCGGTTGGTAAAGTCCACCCAAATCAATTGATTTTATTTATTCAGCATTAGCCATGCTAGGCAGAACTATAGTGATAAATCCCGCCTCAAGCGATAATTTTTCCTTTCTAAATTTATCACTATAGTTCTGCCTAGCATGGCTAATGCTATATAAATAAAATCAATTGATTTGGGTAGACGTTATCAACACAACGTTGAGCTAACTGCAATGTTAGGCCGCGGGTTGGCATGGAGGCAAACTGCACAGGCTCTTTCTAGCGACTACCATAATAACACCTAGGTTAAGAAAATTATGTATTAGAAATTAAGAATGTTTTAAAAAAAAATGAATGAAAAAAAAAATGCGCCGCCGAGTTTCTTGCCAGGTTCTTCTCGAGATGGCTGTAATTTTGCGACTTTCATGAGTGCCTTTTTGGGGCCCATGTGAATAAACGATTTTGATTTTGATTTTGGTTCAAATTCCGCCTCAAGCGATAATTTTTCCTTTCTAAATTTATTACTATATCATAACGCACTTTGGGAAGAAGCAAGTCATCAAGACACGAGGGCTTACTGCATCTAGTTTGAATTCCTGGAATGTAACTAAAAATAAAGTAGTTCAATGCAATAAACAATTTTCCCGGACGCAAAGGAATTCAGGGATAGAACGTAACCTAAGTGTTAATACAGGGTTTCAGCTAGCTCCGTACAAAATTTCATCAAAATTGGTCCATTCGTTTGAGCGTAAAGAAGTAACAAACATACAAACACACTCGCAAACTTTCGCCTTTATAAAAATACTAGCCGTGCCCCGCGGCTTCGCCCGCTATTATCAAGTTAAAAAGTAGCATATGTGTTAATCCTAGGTATAAGCTATGTACATTCCAAATTACATCCAAATCCGTTCAGCCGTTAAAACGTGAAGAGGGAACAAACATACTTACACACTAACTTTCGGATTTATAATATTAGTAGGATTAGTATTAGTATGATTAATGTAATTTAGTAAAACATAAAATTTAAAAAGTTAGAAAAGTTAATTTACGTAACAGTCAAATAACCAATAGTAGAAATACATAAACATGCTTATATATATCGGTTTTGAGGTATAAAGCCCAATTATTATGTCCCTAATCGGAGTTTGGTGGACTCGGACCTTAAAATCGTGTTCTAAATACCCCTAAACGTTACAGCTTCCCCATAAGCCTCAATGAGAATCCCTGAGTGGCATTTGCAGATCCTTCTGAGCTGAATTGAGCTGATAGGGAAACACTTTAGAGCAGTGAACAGACAATCCTGAGTTTTGAGAGCCTATTGTTTATTTAAATGCCCATTGGCACGTTGCGCTTCTGCCTTTTAAGCAATTGGTATAGGGTTCGATTCTTGGTGAGAACATAAGTTTTTTCCCTGACGGAAAATTATGCTTTTGTTTCTATGAGAGGAATGGGATTGTGTGAGGGATGTCAATGTTTCTGACACCTCGACACAAGTCTCGGAATTTAGTATGGTGCTGTGAGTGTGAAAGTGTTTGTGTCTTCTTAAGTTTTCTTTTCTTTTTGGTAGCTTTTATAAAGCAAATTCAAAATCAAAATCAAAATCGTTTATTTACATGGGCCCCAAAGAGGCACTCATGAAAGTTAATGAATCTATTGCCAGATTCGCAAAATTACAGCCATCTCGAGAAGAACCTGGCAAGAAACTTTGCGGCGCATTTTTTTTTTCATTCATTTTTTTTTTAAAAACATTCTTAATTTCTAATACATAATTTTCATAACCTAGGTGTTATTATGGTAGTCGCTAGAAAGAGCCTGTGCAGTTTGCCTCCATGCATCCTTGTCATTAATATAGTCTGTGATCTTATAGTAGGCTTTCTTAATTAATACCCGTTTTATTACAGATTTGATTAGAATTGGCGTAAGTACATCGAAAATGCACATTGTTTTTTTATGTTCGACAGAATATCATTTGAAAATCTATCTCATGTGCTGGAAAGTGATAATTCGGCCGCAGATAGGTATTGCTTACTTGCTTATTAGATATAAACTCTTTTACTAGCATTGTTTGATAGGAAACTATAACTTTTATTCTTTAGTAAGAGCGTAGTCGATTAACTTGAATTGTTTTATCTTTGTCCACTTTACAATGCATTAATATTCACAAAATAATTACATTTTCATTGTCAAGTTTAAAAATGTGCGTGAAATATTTTTTTTTAAAGAAGTTAACGAAGATAAACCGTAGCTGAACCGTAGTAGAAGAGTTTAAAAAAAAAAAAAATTGGGCCATTACATTTGTTTGATTACTATTATTTTTTTATTTGATTTAATTCCTCATAAAATGTTTGTATTACCTATTCACACTACTATTATTACCCAATATCTACTATTATTCACATTATTATTCTTATGGCAAAAAAATATTATTTTAACTTTACCTGTCAATATGAACTAATAAATCGTGGTTGTTCAATTTCCTGTTTAACGTTTTTTGTTTGTTGATGTATTATGTATACTTCACCATTAATTAAACTAAAGGTCATTGTTGCTCAAAGAGGTTCAAACAACTTTATTTCAACTTTCAGGTGTACAGGTATTCGACTGCTGCGGAATACTCAGTCTTCGACATTGAAAACAGGTGAGATTTCTTTTATTTTAGTTGTTTATTATTTACTAGCCATGCCGCGGCTCGGCCCGCTATCATCAAGTTAACAATTGAAACGCAAGCTAAGCTTAAAAATCGACTTCATCGCTTATATTTCAGTTTTGGCTTGACCGATTTCGACGATTTGACTGATTTTGATTACGGCACTATCTTTGAAGTCGTACAACGTCTCTTACTGTATTCTCTCACGGTTGGCTTTTAAGTGAAGCTTTTGAATCCTAAATATATTATGTATAATACTTACGAAACTTTCAATCACTTATAATGCAAAATACTTATTAATGAACTCGTTATAAAATTATATTAAATATAGTTACCGATCCGCCTTACTCCAGATTTGACACATTGCACAAAAGGCCAACTACTACAAGACAACACATTCTAGAAACGTTGATGTTTTTAATATGGGACAACGTGAACCATTTAACTTTTTGTTAAAAGTTTGCCCTTCAGATTCCTAGGTATAGTAATTTCATGCCAGACGCCTCTTGTCACGGCAAATGCGACTGCAAGTAGCGTGACAAAAATGTAACATGACTTGATACTTAACAGTCACAAACGTAATGTACTATTTAGTATCCAGCTTTGGCAACCGATAGTTGTACTGTTAATAGAAGTACTGCAGCTGCAATACAGCAGGCTGCTTTGCAACTTGCGAAAAAGTCATTTCACTAGTTGAAAGTCATAGGTTTGTATCACTAAGTCAAAAAAAGTATATGGTTCCTACCTGTGAAGTAGATTAGTCAAAAATTTTCTGCAAATCATAGCTACTACATGATAATTTTAGGTTTTTAAAAGTTATTTTGTGTGATTGCGATTCACTTATAGAATTATTAATCAATTGAAATCCGTGACGTGTGAACTAATAGAATTTTCTAAACCAAAATTTACTACAATTATATCTCGATTTAAAAATAATCAGTTACTAAATTAAGCATTATTTATTTAGTATGTATGTTATTATATATTGTTTCATATTAATTTAGTAATAAATGTATTGACTTTTTTATTTCAATTGATTAATTTAGTAATTTATATCAATTTATTATTATTTATAGTCTCTCTACTACCACTAATAATATAAAACACAGATATAGATAGCGCATAGCACTACCACCAAATATATAAAACACAAAAGTCATCTACAAGAAAAGTGATAAAGTTTGCCTATGTACCAGTTTATCTTGTGTAATAAATTTTCTATCTTTTTCATTAATTTTATTGTATTTTTTCTCTGCATTCCATATGTGGTATGTAAATAAAATTATATATCTTGCAATACTCATGCGACAATGTTATTGATATTAATTCCCGAGACATCTTGACATGCCAAATGCATCTGCAATCCAAATACTGAGTACAAGGAGAGGCATGAATTGATACTTTGAAATGCTTTATTGTATTGCTTGTAATAATAATGAAGAGTGATAAAATGTATAGGTATGTAATTTTTTTATGACATTTGATGAATCCTAAGTTTCGTTATTGCTCACAGCGATTTTATAAAAATGGGTATTCTAAATGAAACGTTGCAAATTATAACGGCTGAACCAATAAGTAGTTAGATACTGCTGCCAAAATTTTAACTATTATATCATTAAAATTTTGGCAGCAGTATCTCAAAGTTTAAGAGGAGACAAACTAATTTGATGCTTAACAGTACGTTTATGATTTATATCTTCAAAGCCATACAGAAAACTCTAAATAACAAAATTTCACGTATCGAAACAGGTGAGTGGTGGCGTATTTGTACGCTGTCAAACAACGTCAAGTATACATAAACTTTAGTTGCAAGTATCAAAACCTGTTGCTCCTTGAAAACTGCGCTATGCGAAATCCCCGGCGTCTAATCGCTTCATTTGGCTGACATGTCATAATTTACGACTCGAACAAATGCTTGTGTCTTCTCTAATATATTAGTTACAATTAGTGGCAGTGCTACTAGTTAAATAGTTCGTTTTAATCAATTTAGCTACGGCTTATTTAAAATATCAATGATCTTAACACTTATTAATATAATATTTCTTACATATTTATTATGACGACCCAGTTAGCGCAGTGGACAGTGTCCGCCCTCTGCACCGTGGGTCCTGGGTTCGTTCCCGGCAGGAGCACAAATTTATTCCCAAGGGATATTTGTGCTTCTGGGTCTGGGTGTAATGTGTGTGTGATGTGAATGTTTCCAGCAACCACGATACAAGTATTTGAACTTAGTGTGGGGCTGTGAGTGTGAATGTGTTTGTAAATTAAGGTTAAGTTATATATACTGTCGGTACATGTTTTATCTTAATATCTCGCTTAATTCATTGCTTTATAGTTTTGCAGATCTTTTCTAATATTGTTATAATAATTGTCCAGCTGAGGAACAGACAGAATCTTAACACAGGTTTTCCTGGTGTGGAAGACAGAGGTCAACTTTTGTGTGCCTTGGAAACGCACACATTACATGTTTTGTAATTTATTTAATTAATTAATTTCAAGTTTTTTGATGACTTAAAAAATATGCTGTCCAAGTAACCAGAAGTGGAGTGGTCATATTAAAGCCAAATTTTTTTTTTTACCAGCAATAACGTAATTCACTGGTACACGATGAAAAAAGCCCACTATCAGTGGATAGCGTGCCAATAATGCTAGCGGCATTGTCTCTTTGAATTGCACTTCTAATACATTGAGCAAACGGCTCAAATAATGATATGTAGTCACTACTGATACTGATTATATTATGATTAGGTATATATAAAGAAAGCCGGAATATAAGGTCTGTCCACTGCGCCAAATATTATATGATGTTAGAGTGTAACGGATTCTTATCTTACATAACGAAAATATATGATAGGTATATTATGATCTTCGTGTCGATGTTTTAAGATAAAGCAATCATATATTAAGCTAATTAATTTTCAAATTGCATATAAATAATTATTTGCCAAGAATGTTCAGAGAATATACAAACAGAAAGTATCGAAAAACTTACCAAATATACATAACTCATATCAGTGAGAGAAAAAATAACACTTCTGCTTTAAAATTTTTCGTACATTTTTGCGCAGTTTATAAAAACATTTTCCTCCAGCATTCTTTAAAGCGCTGTTTTAGTATTATCCTAGTATTTGCAGTACATTCTAGAAAGCTGGTAGGATCTAGATTAAAGTTGCCCAGGATTTTATCTCGTGCAAAATCTGGACTAAGCCAGTTTGCATTAACTCATCTAAAATAGCTTTGTAGTTAAAACCAGCTTAAACTAGATTGTATTTTTCTAAATAGTTACTTTGCCGACACTTTACTTCGTCTGGTTTATTTATATGCTAAATAAGCAAGCATTTGACCGCTATCTCAACTTATAGAAAGCCACGATGCGGCCGAAGATGAGGCATCTTGCCTAGAAGTTATTACGCTAAACTTGAAGACTCCCAAATTATACTGTTCGAGGGACAAAGACGCAGGTAGTGAGTTCGACGCCTCTGCTGTACGGATGATAAATGTAGCAAAACGCTTCGAGCGGATATGATGTAAATCAATCATAAAAGGATGACGTTTGTCAGTTTGTGATCTGATGGTAGAAGGGGCATGGGAGAATCACTTGGTTTAATTCGAGTGCACACTTTCCGATATGAAAGCGGTACCTAATAGTACTTATAAATAGAAATAGTTGGTACACTATAGTGTGTAAAACCAGCATCATAGCTTGTCTCATCCTACTAATATTATAAATCCGAAAGTTTGTGTGTAAGTAGGTATGTGTGTTCACGATTTAACGGCCGAACAGATTTGCATGATATCTGAATTGTACATAGCTTATACCTAGGATTAACACATAGGCTACTTTATAGCTTGATAATAGCGGCCAATGTGTAGGCTATCAGTGCAAGTTTAATCTAATATAACTATCATAAATTCGACCTATAATCATCTAATATATAAAATTCTCGTGTCACAGTTTTCGTTGCTATACTCCTCCGAAACGGCTTGACCGATTTCGATGAAATTTTTTGTGCTTATCCGGTATCTATGAGAATCGGCCAACATCTATTTTTCATCATCATCACTTTTCATCATTATCAACGCGGGTGAAACCGCGGGGCGCAGCTAGTAATGTATAAAATTAAATAATTAGACATATTATTTACTGTACAGCCGTAACTTTTCTACTTATTTTTGTGACTTTCTATGGTAATGCCAACAGCATCAAGACCAACAGCATTAAGATAATTTAGATACAAAACATCAAATATATATAGTACAGCCAATTATAGGTCTCCCTAGATAAGTACAATTATTATTTACTCTCCTAGTTGGCATAAAAATACAAAACAATTTAGTGAGATATATGTTTGTATGTGTGTGCGTTTATGATGATGAAATTAAATTTAATTTAATTTCAAGTTTTATGCTAAGAAAACGAGTCGCTAGGGAAAAACTAATTATCTCGTTTCACAATGGCTCAAATGTAAATTCAAATCATCGCTTATTCACACGGGCTCCGAGGTCATAATGACTCTACTGCCAGATTAGCAAAATTACAACCATGATGAGAAGAACCTGGCAAGAAACTCGGCTGCTTCAGCAAAAGAGGCACTCATGAAAATTAATGACGATACTGCTAGAATCACAAAATTACAACCATGATGAGAAGAACCTAGCAAGAAACTCGGATGCCACAGCAAAAGTTTCGCATCCATTTGAAAAAGATCTTTCCTAATACATAACTAAAAAAATGTGTGGTTACAGCGCAAATATTTTGTAAGCGCCTCAATTTCCGAGAGAGACGTAACTAGAGCCTTACCTTGTAGTTTACGAGATATTGCATCGGTGAATAAATTTAAAAATCTAAGCTAAAAACCTCGTTATTGCCGAGTTAGTTTGGAAAGTGAGGAAACGTGGTTTCGGGACTCTATCATCATAAGTTATGGAGTTGTAATTTAAGTTTAGAATTGGGTTTTTATAGTAGAAGATATAACTCACTCATTTTATAGTACGATACGTAAGAGACTTGCGTTGACGGCTCTAATTTTTTAAATTACATAATAAGTTATGTCATTAAAAAAAATAGTGGGTGCACAATGTATTTAATGCAGTGGACTGGTCCTTTCTTTCTGCAACGTAGGTCTTGGGTTCCCGGTAGAAGAACAATTTTCCTTCCCAAAGGACATTTATGCTTCTGGTTTCAAGTGTAATTGTGTGTGATTTAAATGTTGTAGCCACGATACAAGTCCTGAAACTCAGTGTGCATGTGCTTGTTTGTTTGTTTGTATTATAATTGCTCTTATATGACTGACCTTACTCCCTCCAGAGTGTATACATAGCTATAGCATATACGTGATATGTAAAGCTCTATAGAGAGACAATCACAGTAATGGTATCAAACAAACAGCATGTTCATGTTCTTCGAAAAAATTGCGCGAATTCTTAAACATGCCATGTTTGTGCTACAAGCAAGGATCGCAAAACATTTTTTTTCTCTAATAATGCATTATGATTCTGGGGTAAATTATCTAAGCCATGACATTAAAATATATTTTGTAGCGATATTTATAATAATTTGCTTTTATATATATATTTATTTATGCAGAATAGGCAAGCATTTGACCACTATCTCACCTGAAGGAAAGTGATGATGCGGCCGAAGATGTGACATGCTTGCCTAGAAGATACCTATTCACTCATTGATATTGTCAATTCCTAAAATATAACGGGCCAATATCAATTTAAATGATATGCAAGGGGTTTTTGTTCTTCGTAATTAGCGATGAATGCATTTTACTTGCTCTAATTTTGTTAGTCTAACCTAGACCTACTCCTTGTAACCTAACGACTCTTCTTTAGACTTATATTAATGAATAAAATACAATAGCATGATGAATATAATGCCTTACCTAGGCGAAATGTCAGCAGAAGAATTGATACAAATAAAAATTTACCGGTTATCACAAGTGACAAACAATAGATGATATAAAAAAACATTTTCCAATATTTCTAGTTATAAAAAGGTTCAATCAACCCTGCTCGCAGGTGCTATGATAATTGGCAAAATGAAGCCAAGGCATTAGTAGTAGAAATATAAGTTAGAAGATTTACGCGGCAGCACGGCGCGGCGCGACATAGTGGCGAGCGTTATTAATTTTTTATTATGTTATATACCACTCCAATTTTTTTTTAATTAAAAATTTTAAAATTTTAATTTAAATAAAATCTCTTATTATTATTTTGAATGTAAAAGCCTTAATGTGCTTGTTGAAGCAATTAAATTTTTCTATACGAGCTAAAGTGTCATCGACGATGTGGAATAAACTCATCCTAGGCGCCACTCGTGACTGTAATTTGGTAACTTATTTAATAACCACGCCAGCTAGCATAGATATTAAAGAAGGTAACTCAGCGAAGCAATGTATTCTAATTACGTCACCACGAGATGCATGCAGCTGGTCTCATCTGCGCTATCGCCATTTTTAATTACTAGCTTTCCGCATAATGCTTCACTTGCTCTACTACGCTCGAGGGAGCCATGCTTTTGGCTTGAATAAGCTCAATTACAGGTGGATAAGTCGAGTTTGACAAACCGCGGCGCAGCCAGCTAATAAGTAGATTGCATCTGGATTTGCCTGATCAGCATTTGATTGCTCATCCTATCTTTTTACTTTTACGAATATAAATATCTATTTTGGACTCTGTCATACCAAATACGTACATATTGTATATGTTTTAGTATCACAATTTATACACCTGTGTGATACAATCCTATTGCCGTTGCACTACGGTATTGCTGATTAATCGTCCAGAATAGGGAATATGAATACTAATAGAATATGAATATGAATAGAATATGAAAACGAATTGAATATGAATTTAATATAAATATGCATTATGTTTTGTTAAGATTCTAATCTATTGTTTACATTAATACATTACTACATTACTAGCAAAAAACATTACGTAATATATTTAAAAAAAAAATTTAAATAAAATGAATTAAAAAAATTGGATTGAGATTGAGTATTGGCACTCAACGTGGCAATGCTGCCAGCATTTTGGGTACTTTGCTTACTGGTAGCGGTCAATTAGATTAAGTTTTGTACATATTTATATCTAATTATAGTTTTTTTTTGTCTAATTTTAATTTCGTTTTTAGTTTAATGTATTATATGTTATTAAAAAAAATCCTAATTTGAAAAAACCTACTTTGCAACAGCTTAGTCGGCGACCCAGAGCCATCCTACGCTACATAAAAGAGCTGAGAAAAGGCTTGGTTAGATGCCGTCAGGGGGAAATGCACAATACACCCCAAGCGAGACGTCAGTGTAGGCCATATCATCCTACTACAAATTAAAATTAGAAAATGAATCAAAATCATCAATATATCGAAAACTATCATAAGATAATAGCAATTGTTTTTTTTAATTATAGACTATAACAGTTTAAATCCGTTATAAATCGGGCATTAATTTAAAAAGTTTAGCATAAAACTTATTACGGCAAACTGCACAATGCTTTCTGGTGATTAAATAGTATAGACATTCTAGGTAGTTAAGATAATTTTTAAACTAGTCATTTTAAATGTTTGAAAAAAAAATATGAAAAGGATGTGCTGCCAAAATTCTTGCCAGATTTCTGATTTTTCTCGAGATGGCGGTAATTTTGCTTTGGGCCCATGTGAATAAACGAAATTGAATTTGAAACTAAATTTGTTTATACATTTGTTTTACATTATTTATCGTCTCATAATAATTAAACTTATTTAACACATAATATAACTATGTCAAAACTATCATAATACTAAAATTATTTTAAACAAACTTTTTAAATTTCTTTGTACATTTTAATTTTAATTTTAAATTAGGGATGAAAACAAGTATAGTATCTACTAATGAGTAAAATTTTTACTAAGAAAGAAACTTAAATTTTTAGATACAAGGCTACTTTTATTTGCATAATTTTGACAACTAACACAATTCATATTGTTCAATAGAGCACTCGACTCACTCGCGGTGTTTAGCGTCTCTTTACAAATGAAACATATTACCATAGAATATTTATGGTAATTGCGGTTATTACGGAAAATATTTAGTACAATATAACAAAGACAAGTCTCGACGATTGACGCAAGTTGCAAAACGGTCATGATTATTATTATTTTGTGTCATTGAGAGACGAGACTAACAAGTCGCTCGCCTCATGGTAAGCGTCAGGCTTGCTCATAAGTGACTTTATACACAAAGCGCCCCACTCGGACTGTGAAGATAAAATGTATGGCGCATTTCGAACGAAATATATTTGGTTTCGAGGGCGTGCGCCCGCAGCGCGCCTGCGACTACGCTTTCCTCCGCGCTGCCGACGTTTTTGTATAGGCTATAGTGTACCAAATTATACATGCAGAAATTACATAAGAAAATAATAGTACGAAAGCATACTATTGACATACATGTTATACATGGCATACGTAACATACATGACTATTTAAAAGATAATCTTTAAATTTATTATTAATTTATACAATTAAGTTTGCGTCCTCTTCTCTTTTAAGTGGCTGCGCCCGTCAGGGTCCATATGAAACATTGTACCTACCTATTGTAATGTAACACCTTGTACTGTATACATGGAGGCAATAAACAATCTGAATCTGACTCTATACTGAGCGGACGTGGCGCGCGAATTTTACAGCGACAAAGTTCGATATGGAACACGGCGGCCGAGGCGCGAGTACAGGGCGATCGTCAGAGCGCGCGCCTTAGCCGGTTTGTATATCAAGTCCCTTACAGTTCAGTGCCACCCAGATTTTGAACTTACATAATTCAAACTCCTGCGCAGCATAACATTAGACGTTAAATATCTTTTAGCCCTGTAATTTCACTGGAAACATTTCCCTTCAATCCGAAATATAGTGACAATGGTGTGATACTGCCCTAAGCGGACTCTGCAAAAGAACCCTACCAATACATTTACTCAAAAATATACAAAACGAAAAAACAAAGAGAGTTTTTTCATTTTACACGCTTTACTTATTTTATTTCTCTGATAGGCTAGCGTCTCACCTGTGGTAAGGGATGATGTGGTAGAGGATGGTTAATGCTAGGCTTACATTCGATGTACCTATAAGATTATTAACATGAACTCTTTCACCCACACAGCCCTACACTTTTATATTGTATGTGCTGGAAACATTCACATCACACCTAAAACAAGTAACACAAATTTTCATAGGTGAGACGTAGGGAAATAAAAAAAAAAAAAATTTAAAAGAAAATTGTACATTCTTTTTGTGGTATTAAGTAAAAAATACCAGTGTTTTAATGGGATTTTTTATTCAGAAGGCAAACGTTTGACCACTATCACACCTGATGTTAAGTGACAATGTAGCCCGCTTGCCTAGAAGATACCTATTCACTCGCCACTTCAAACCTCCCATATTGTACTTATCAGGAAATACCGAAATCGGCGAGGAGTTCTATTCCTTTGCGGTTCGCACTATAAATGTAGAAGCAAAATGCTTTTTATCCGCATTTTTTTATGCTGAATAGCCAAGCATTAGACCACTATCTCACCTGATGGAAAGTGAAGATGCGGCCGAAGATGTAATATGCTTGCCTAGAAGATACTTATTCACTCTAGACTTGAAGACACCCAGATTGTACCGTTCAGGAAACAAAGACGCAGGCAATGAGACATTTGTTTCATCGTTATCCTTGCTAATGTTATAAATGCGAAAGTCTGTCTGTTAGATAGATAGATAGATAATACTTTATTGATCCACTTTATAAGATGAGATAAAACAAAGGTAACAAACAAGCTTATACGTAAAGTATCACAACAGGCGGCCTTATACTAATAGCGATCTCTACCAGCCATCATCTTTGTCTGTCTGTCGCGCTTTCACCCCAAAACCACTGAACCGATTTAAATGAAATTTGGTACACAGATAGTTTAGAACTTGGGAAAGAACATAGGCTTTCTCAAGCTCTAGACTATCTTTTTATCCCGGAATTCCTGCGGGTCCGGAGCATACGCGGGTAAAACCGCGGGGTGTAGCTAGTTTTACTATACACCGGTGTCGCTTAGCAGTGACTGCTTGTCTGATGATTGAATGGGGATGTGTGTATTAGATCCTTGTAATTCTTTGGCACTCTCTCCGAAATGTGTCTGATAAAATACTGAGTAACGAACTAGTTAAATATTTTAAGAGCTTAAATATTTCAAGGCATTCCAAAGAGGAGACAACAAATAAAATGGAAATATTTACTTCCAAATTCTTATTAAACTAGACTACAAAGCAATGTCCAACAAAACTTTAACAGCAATAGTTCGATCTCCGACAAAACATACAGAAGTTAACTAAAACTTTTATTAAAATCGCTTCAATACGCGAATTTAATTTTTTTTCTTTCGGAACTTGGAATCCGAGAGGTCGGATTTACTTCCAGAAGACCGTTATTAATAAAAAATAAAATTTTCACTTAAACTTTTAATGTAAAATTATGACATCTGTTGTAGTGGTTTGATATAACTAAGAGTTGTGATTACCCCTCTAAAATATTACTTACCTATAACATGTTATTATCGTAGAGACCAGATACCCTATATCTATTGAGATTTGTTTCTGTTAAAATAATGTGAACGCAAGCAAAGCTTAAAAAAACTGACTTTACCGCTTCATCTGCGCTTCAGCCGCTTCATTAAACATGCATTATTGAGAATAACTCAAAAACTACTGGTCAAATCTTGGTCATATTAAAATAAGACTACACAGGAAGCATCAGCTTACAAACAATTGTATTACTATCTATATATATATTAAACAATCGTAATACTAGATATAAGCATAAAATTACAGTGCGCGCAATTATTGATATGATTAAGCAAAACGTATAAATCTTTTTTGGCAAATGGGGTTAGATTTAACAATAAAATTCCTAAAATTGTAACTGAATGTCCACTGGGAAAGTTCGAATCAGTAATAAAACGGGCATTAATAAAGAAAGCTTATTATAAAACGATTGACTACATTAATGACAAGGATGCATGAGGGCAAACTGCTCAAGTGCTTTCTACCGACTACATAACATAGATACATTGGTTAATATAATTATGTATTAGTGTTTAAGAATGTATAAAAAAATGAAAACATATGCGCCGGCGAGTTTTTTGCCAGGTTCTGCTCGAGATGGCTGTAATTTTGCGAATCTGGCAGTAGTCAGACTTTCATGAGTGCCTCTTTGAGGCCCATATGAAAAAACTATTTTGATTTGATTTGAAATAAAAATCATTGAAATCGTTTCACCCTGAAAGAAGTTGTGAATTAAAATGAAATTAAAAAAAACCGCCGAATTGAGAACCTCCTCCTTTTTTGTGAAGTTGTTTAATAAGGTTAATGTTTGCTAGTTATGCATCTGTTGTTTAAGCTGTATAAATTTGTATTTTATTTTAAAATATTTTTTTTTTCATTGAGGGTGGAAGGTCGTTCCATATATTTGTGGTACCATAATTGGAACAACCTTTAAATCCAGCAGTTTTGTGTTGGGGGATGGCTAGAGTAACTTTATTATTTAATTGATGAAAACGCGTATTTCATTGATAAATGTCTGTAGCGGTAGTAAATTTTTCGAACAGATACTGCAGTTTTTTATTAAAGAGAATATCTGTAGTTAAGTATACAGGCTAAATAAAGATGTACGTGTGTATATGACTCCTCCTAAACGGTTGGACCGATTTCGATGATTTTTTTATGTGTGTTTAAGCGGATTCAAGAATGGATGAGATTCAAGCAGAATAAATATTTAATCACGAAAAAAAACGCAATAATTTTTTTTCATAGACAGGACATTAGTATACGTCATTCTGATTTGGTAAAGTAGGTACTAGACAACCATAAACGTGAAAGAGGCAAAATACTATTTTTTTTTGGTATTGCAACTTATGACGGGTATATAATATAAAAGCTAGTATAGTTTTGGGGAGGTGCCGCTAAAACCAAATTTATAGAGATTGAAAGGTCACAAAGAATTCTAATAAAGGTTATGTATTTCAAGCAGTATAGATTTTATTTATATAGCATTAGCCATGCTAGGCAGTACTATAGTGATAAATTTAGAAAGGAAAAAATTATCGCCTATGGCCGCGGGTTCAAATCCCGCCTCAAGCGATAATTTTTCCTTTCTAAATTTATCACTATAGTATAGATATCCTACAGATTGATTATATGCATTAAGTAATTTACTAACAGCAAGAAAATTGTATATCGTACAAACAGTTTTAAAACGCCACAAGAATCTATCATTTGATACAAATATTTTAAAGAAACGAAGAAAGGATAAGGCGATTGTAGTCCAAGCCACAAAAACTTCTTATGCTAGCAATCAATATGTAAAACGATCAGCGCGATTATATAATGTTATAAACAGAAGCATAGATATTTATCCAAAGAAATATTATGATGTTAAAAAACTTCTAACTGGTTGGATACTTTCAAAAAACTATGATGAAACAGAAGCACTACTACAAATACTAAAGTAAATAACTTAGATATAAATAAAAACGTACACTCTATTTAAATACCATTTAACTCAAATATACTGGATATAATATATTCTTCACATGGACATTATACACACCTTTACACTCACACACGCCACATAAACACATACACACACCCACCCACATATACTCACACATACACACACATACATACACTCACGCACCACAAACACACTAATAATTACTTGTATAAGAACTAAATATTATTACACAAAGTAGTCCTTCCACTAGGCCTTTGTTGCCGTGGTGGGTATCTGGCCTTCTGGATTGTCCAGTCTGCCTGGGCTGGGCGCTGGGAGCAGCTACTCCCAGGGAGGGTCGAGAAATATTATTATTATAACTTACTATTCAAAAAACTTAATTATGTATAATTATCATCTACCTATCTGAAACCTAAATATATTTTATGGAATGGATATGGAAGAGCGAGGTCTTCTGAGACAGGTATTTTTATACTTAATAGAAGGTCCCAACCTAACTTAAGTTAAGCAAAACTTGGTTACAGAAATAAATCATTATAATTTTTTTTTCATTTTTCAAAATAAAATTGCTATAGGGGTATAAACCGCTCCATTGAATCCCTTGCTCAACGTGGAAGGTTCTCGAATTGTTATTAAGTTTTTTTCCTCTGGTTCATAGCTCGCAGATCGGCCATTGAAACTCGGAGCTATTGGAAAATTGAATTTTATTTTCCAACAAGGATATATTAGTTTTAAAGTATTTCAATTAGTTTTTTTTTAGTCGATTGTTGTACAAATTATTAACGGACTTCACTTTGAGCTTCGTTAAAAATGTAAAATGCAGTGAGACAAAAATAATTCCAGGTCTAGTGTGTTTACCAGCTTCGATCACATCGTCACTTACCATCAGGTGAAATAGTGGTCAAACACTAGCCTGTCACAAATAAAAAAAACAAATAAACGTGACATATTGTCTAATGTCAACGTCATATTTTGTTGTTTGCGACATGATGAACTACTTACTGTTTGTCAAGTCAGGATGAATAATCCTGACTTGACAAACAGTATCTGAATTTTGTTTAATCTACAGTATGTGAATTTTGTTTACGCTAATCTGAAAGATGTTATTGCATGTTGAATTAAAATTAACTGAAAATCAATTAGATGACGTTCGAAATGTGTTTAATAATATTTAGTAAAGAGTATAATAAAATATATATAATAAAATTATAATATTGACATTTATATTCACTTACCAATTATTATTTTACCAAATCTGACAATTATTTAATTTACTTATTATAATAATTATTTATTTATTGACATACATTTAATTATTAACGATGACGCTAATTAAATAAATGATTACATGGATGACAAATAATATTTGTACACCCTTAAACAGGTATGTTAGGATCACTGAATTGACCACTACACCTTCTGTATTACCTACATTTTGACGATGTTTGAGTTTGAATACGTATCTCTATGTATTAATGTGCCCCAAATGCCCTTTTTCAAGAAATTATGTTTGATCATTGAACTTTAATAATAAAAACACACGATAGACGTAAAACTTTTTTTCAACTTTCCAACTAGGAGAGTAAATAATAATTGTACTTATCTAGAGAGACCTATAATTGGCTGTACTATATATATTTCATGTTTTGTATCTCAATTATCTTAATGCTGTTGGTCTTCTGAATAAATAAATAAAAAAAAAATACTTTTATTACTGGGACATATTTTAATTATTCATCACCGTGTTTACGCCCACCACTTTTCAGCACACAAAAAGGCTGCGGATCAGAATTTCAAAGCTCTCACATAAAAAGTTTTTTTTTTTTGACAGGCTAGAGTTTGACCACTATCTCACCTGATGGTAAGTGACGATGTGATCGAAGCTGGTAAACACACTAGACCTGGATACGCAGGCTCTCAAGGATAACTGCCGGAACACTGTATTTGGCTTGGCGGCAGACTTTCAACTTGATGGTGGTAAGCTACTTTGGTAGCAAGCCAGGCGAGCAACTCACAAAATGCTCTACCACCTCTCAAATGTCACCTGATTAGCACCACCCGGGGACCACGTGTAGGGAGTCAGACTTAAGAGGTATACTCCTACGGACGTGGGTGACTCAGCCCCCAAAGTTCACTTTAAAACACCTTATTAAACAAAATATCCAATGTGAAATATTTCTATCCTATATAAAATTTAATTTAAGCCTCAGTTGCAAACCCAGAAAATGGTAAAAAAAAACAACGGGTTGCACTCCGGGAATGCCAGAAGAAGGGAAAACTTGAACTTTTCGCCAGGCGGTAGAAAGAGAGGGGGATATTACTTCCTCTCCTTCGTCTTGCGAATTTTCCGTCATACGATTTTCGATCAGGTCACGTGTCCTGACGCGAGTTTAACATTTTTTACCCATCCCTGAAAAGTGCACAACGCCGCTAAAGAAGTTTTCACTTCAAGAAAAAACTATATTTCACAGCATAATTAAACTAGCGGAATTCAAAACGTATCTTTACACAGAAACCGTTAATGGCTAATTGAAAGAAAGAAAGAAAATACATTTATTCGATAATATAATTAACAACTTAAGAATTAATACCAATAAAATATACATATTTATTTCATGCCAAAAAGGTTTAGTAATTAGACCATTTTTATTAGTCTTATTGAATGTTATTATGTAATAAATAAATATATATGCTTATTGCGTCAAAATACCATTTGCATCAATATATTAGAAAATACACAAAATCTATTTAAAAAAATATGTAGGTAAGTATGGGACTCAGCCTATCAACAATTAGACCTCTTTTCTTGAAAATAATATAATATTATACTAACTATAATTAAATTAAAGTAATAAAATTACTGACACGGCTCAGTTACGACTGGCTTGCCCTGTGGATAAAAGTCCCCAAATAAATATTAATTGAAAATAATTAAACGCAAGCAAAGCTAAAAAAACCGACTTCACCGCTTTATCATCGGAACCTTGATCCACCAGCTTTCAAATAAAAAAAGAATCATCAAAATCGGCTCACAACGAGAGAAGTTGTGAGGTAACTTTTGAAGTCGGGTAAACCAGAACATCGTCAAAGTACGCATTATTCGTCACAAAATAGACATTATTGACGATATTTCAAGAACTACTGATCAGATCTTGATCAAATTTAAATGGGACCAATTAGAAAGCAACATCTTTAAATAAAAAAAAAATCTATACATATTTGAACTTTGTCTATTTGTTCATTGCAATCATGCTCTTTTTAAAAAACGCAATGATGTAGGCAAAATAATAGATTTAAATACAAGTTGTACATACCGAATCAAAGAGTAAAGACCTTCAGTGACAATGTGTATTGTATGGCTATACGAGCATACAACAAGCTACCCGAAAGTTTTAAAGAATTAAGAACACAAATGTTTAGATCAGCCCTCAAAAAACTCCTTCTTACTGAATGTTTTTATTCTTTCAAGGAATTTATGGAAAAGAAGTGGAATACATGACATTAATTATTATTATTACTATTTTGAACATCTATTGACATATTATTTAATTCTATCCTGACTTTACCATTCTTGACTTGATTACCCAATTTAATAACCAACCAGCCAACATTTATATTTTTGACATTTAATAATTTTTGACATGTATATTAATTTCTTTATAATCGCCTGATATTGATGGTCACAATTTGTTATTTTTAATAATTATTACTTTTTAATGATTTAATTTCGAGATTTATTTATTTTAGCCTTTTTTTATAATGTTTATACACCGGAAACGGTAGAATATTTTGAACAATTATTATATATAAGACCTGTACTGCACAATATTCTGATAAATAAACATAATTTCATTTTCATTCATTTCATTTCATTTCGAAATTGGCTCACGTGGAGAGAAGTTATGAGGTAACACACATAAAAAAAAACGAAAAATAATGCAGTCGACTTGAGTACATCCTCCTTTTTTGGGAAGTCGGTATAAAACTGACACACGCGATATTATTCTCGATACGCAAGCATTTGACTACTATCTCACCTGATGAAAAGCCATGATGTGGCCGAAGATGTGGCCTAGAAGATACTTAATCACTCTTGAATTGCATACTCCAGATTATGCCGTACGGGATACGAATACGCCAATGAGTTCCACTCCTTTGCAGTACGGATGATCAACGTAGAAGCGCTACTTATAGCTTGATAAAGATTTTGCAGCGAAATAAATAGTTTACTATCTCGACGCTTTTTTAATTATACGATATACAAACAAGTTGAGTGTGAAATTTGAGTTTCATGGAACTAATTGCTTAGAAATAAAAATTCAAGGCCTGTAGCAAAAGAACTGTCATAATTTTGTTTTTCAGCGTAAGAAATGTGAATACACATAACTTCGTTGCTATTACTATTTAAATTAAGCAAATATGAACCTTATTTTTTCTGTTTTTTTTTGTTGTCTTTAAATTGCTATCTATGGTTTGTAACATTGGGGGGCTGTATCACCCACGTCCGTAGGAGAATACCCCTTAAGTCTGACTCCCTACACGTGGTCCCCGGGTGGTGCTAATCAGGTGACATTTGAGAGTTGGTAGAGCATTTTGCCGCCAAGCCAAATACGGTGTTCCGGCAGTTATCCTTGAGAGCCTGCGTATTCCAGGTCTAGTGTGCTTACCAGCTTCGATCACATCGTCACTTACCATCAGGTGAGATAGTGGTCAAACACTAGCCTGTCACAAATAAAAAAAAAAAAAAACAAAGTTAGTAGGGATCTGATGAATTTTTCTTGAATAGAGTCTCAGTTTAAAAATAAACGCTCCCCTAAGTAAATACTTTGATACTCGTCAGCCAATCAAACAAGAACTTGACGGTATTATATATTTTAATAACGAATAATAGTGATGGAATTATTCCCAATTACGTATGAAAGTTTATTCAAGACTGTTTTGAACTTCTTGCTAACTACTTTTAAAACGACTTATTGTCATGTTGAACGAGCTAAGATTGTATTAGGAATACGTCGAAACATTTCACACGCAAATTTTATACTACAAAGAGAGTATTAGCTATGGTCGAATTAGATAAACCAAAGCATTTAGAGCCGGTGGTAATTAATTCAAAATTATCTAGTATATAAGTGGCTCGCGAATTTGTTACTCTACAGTATCTGACAGAAGCAGAAACGCAAACAGCAACATGAAATTCACTTTGGTAAGTCTATCTTAGCATTGATACAATAGTTTGTTCGAGATATTTTTTTGTGTCTTTTCATATAATTTTTTTTTATTTGTAAAACTGTGATGAATAAATGTCGGAACAGTTGTTTAAAACATTTAAAAAAAATTATCGCTTTCACATTCGCAACTACTACGGACAATTGTCGTTGAATGACTTTTGTCGTGGATGCTGGAAACATTCACATCACACACACAATCAAAACTAAAATCAGAATCTCAATTTCTCCTTGGGGAGTAAACGTGTGTTCCCGCCGGAAATCGAATCCGATACCCTTGCTTAGAATGCGCACCTAACTAAGCTTTAATTAAATTATTACTATAGTAGATTTACATATCTAAATCTTCAGCCGCATGATCACTTTCCATTAGGTGAGATTGTGGTCAAATCATCATAAGAGCATTTTCTTTTGCTCGCCTGGCTGGCTACCCTGTACTAAAATTCAATCGTACCCTAGAAAAATGAACCATATTATCTAATTTAATGTTCTATCAACAAATCTTGATAGCCAGTTAAATTATTTATTGTCTAGTTTGTAAGGATATTACCCTTGACTACAACATAACATACCAATACGTGAGATAACAAACAATACTAGCCTATCACAGATCAAAATATTGAATATTTTTTTTTGGATATTTTTATTTTGTCATTTTTCAATTTAACATTTTTATTTTTTAATTGTATTTGTAATGAACATCTCATTCTCGACTGTACAAAAGGACGTGTAAGCGAACGTTTATGTATAAATGAGTATTTAAGTACCTGATTATTAATAATTGACAATACTCGAGACAAGTCCTACGTGTAGAAATATTCATCTTATTTTACTTCTTCCTACAGATCTTGTGCCTCGCCATGGTAGCGCTGGTTTGTTGCAAAGACGATACAACAACCACCACATCTGCTCCTGCTCCTGGAACATCACAAAATAATGCAGGCATCGGCGCCGCCGCCGCCTCTGCGGCTGGGGCTGGTCCAACCAAAGACACCACTACCGGAGCTCCTGTAACGCCTAAGTCGAAATAATCAGACCTTAACATGTTTAGGTAATCCAGGATATTTCTTTCCATAGTTTCTTCACCTGTAACATACTAATTGTTCAAATAAATACAGTTTCAATCCACTTTCGTGAGTTTCTATTTAGTGACGTGTTTGATACGTGCTGGCCTTTAAGGCGATTTGGTATCAAGTTGGCGGACTGGAGCCAAACTGTAGCCTTGTAGAATTGCCTGCATAGGCAGCGTGCGCGCTTTCATATATTTTTTTAAATTTATCTTACCCTTTCAAAGTTAGTAGGGATCTCATGATTTTTTCTTGAATAGAGTCTCAGTTTAAAAATAAACGCTCCCCTAAGTAAATACTTTGATACTCGTCAGCCAATCAAACAAGAACTTGACGGTATTATATATTTTAATAACGAATAATAGTGATGGAATTATTCCCAATTACGTATGAAAGTTTATTCAAGACTGTTTTGAACTTCTTGCTAACTACTTTTAAAACGACTTATTGTCATGTTGAACGAGCTGAGATTGTATTAGGAATACGTCGAAACATTTCGCACGCAAATTTTATACTACAAAGAGAGTATTAGCTATGGTCGAATTAGATAAACCAAAGCATTTAGAGCCGGTGGTAATTAATTCAAAATTATCTAGTATATAAGTGGCTCGCGAATTTGTTACTCTACAGTATCTGACAGAAGCAGAAACGCAAACAGCAACATGAAATTCACTTTGGTAAGTCTATCTTAGCATTGATACAATAGTTTGTTCGAGATATTTTTTTGTGTCTTTTCAAATAATTTTTTTTTTTATTTGTAAAACTGTGATGAATAAATGTCGGAACAGTTGTTTAAAACATTTAAAAAAAAATATCGCTTTCACATTCGCAACTACTACGGACAATTGTCGTTGAATGACTTTTGTCGTGGATGCTGGAAACATTCACATCACACACACAATCAAAACTAAAATCAGAATCTCAATTTCTCCTTGGGGAGAAAACGTGTGTTCCCGCCGGAAATCGAATCCGATACCCTTGCTTAGAATGCGCACCTAACTAAGCTTTAATTAAATTATTACTATAGTAGATTTACATATCTAAATCTTCAGCCGCATGACCACTTTCCATTAGGTGAGATTGTGGTCAAATCATCATAAGAGCATTTTCTTTTGCTCGCCTGGCTGGCTACCCTGTACTAAAATTCAATCGTACCCTAGAATAATGAACCATATTATCTAAATTAATGTTCTATCAACAAATCTTGATAGCCAGTTAAATTATTTATTGTCTAGTTTGTAAGGATATTACCCTTGACTACAACATAACATACCAATACGTGAGGAAAACAAACAATACTAGCCTATCACAGATCAAAATATTGTTTTTTTTTTTTTGGAAATTTTTATTTTGTAATTTTTCAATTTAACATTTTTATTTTTTAATTGTATTTGTAATGAACATCTCATTCTCGGCTGAACAAAAGGACGTGTAAGCGAACGTTTATATATAAATGAGTATTTAAGTATCTGATTAGTAATAATTGACAATACTCGAGACAAGTCCTACGTGTAGAAATATTCATCTTATTTTACTTCTTCCTACAGATCTTGTGCCTCGCCATGGTAGCGCTGGTTTGTTGCAAAGACGATACAACAACCACCACATCTGCTCCTGCTCCTGGAACATCACAAAATAATGCAGGCATCGGCGCCGCCGCCGCCTCTGCGGCTGGGGCTGGTCCAACCAAAGACACCACTACCGGAGCTCCTGTAACGCCTAAGGCGAAATAATCAGACCTTAACATGTTTAGGTAATCCAGGATATTTCTTTTCCATAGTTTCTTCACCTGTAACATACTAATTGTTCAAATAAATACAGTTTCAATCCACTTTCGTGAGTTTCTATTTAGTGACGTGTTTGATACGTGCTGGCCTTTAAGGCGATTTGGTATCAAGTTGGCGGACTGGAGCCAAACTGTAGCCTTGTAGAATTGCCTGCATAGGCAGCGTGCGCGCTTTCATATATTTTTTTAAATTTATCTTACCCTTTCAAAGTTAGTAGGGATCTCATGATTTTTTCTTGAATAGAGTCTCAGTTTAAAAATAAACGCTCCCCTAAGTAAATACTTTGATACTCGTCAGCCAATCAAACAAGAACTTGACGGTATTATATATTTTAATAACGAATAATAGTGATGGAATTATTCCCAATTACGTATGAAAGTTTATTCAAGACTGTTTTGAACTTCTTGCTAACTACTTTTAAAACGACTTATTGTCATGTTGAACGAGCTGAGATTGTATTAGGAATACGTCGAAACATTTCGCACGCAAATTTTATACTACAAAGAGAGTATTAGCTATGGTCGAATTAGATAAACCAAAGCATTTAGAGCCGGTGGTAATTAATTCAAAATTATCTAGTATATAAGTGGCTCGCGAATTTGTTACTCTACAGTATCTGACAGAAGCAGAAACGCAAACAGCAACATGAAATTCACTTTGGTAAGTCTATCTTAGCATTGATACAATAGTTTGTTCGAGATATTTTTTTGTGTCTTTTCAAATAATTTTTTTTTTTATTTGTAAAACTGTGATGAATAAATGTCGGAACAGTTGTTTAAAACATTTAAAAAAAAATATCGCTTTCACATTCGCAACTACTACGGACAATTGTCGTTGAATGACTTTTGTCGTGGATGCTGGAAACATTCACATCACACACACAATCAAAACTAAAATCAGAATCTCAATTTCTCCTTGGGGAGAAAACGTGTGTTCCCGCCGGAAATCGAATCCGATACCCTTGCTTAGAATGCGCACCTAACTAAGCTTTAATTAAATTATTACTATAGTAGATTTACATATCTAAATCTTCAGCCGCATGACCACTTTCCATTAGGTGAGATTGTGGTCAAATCATCATAAGAGCATTTTCTTTTGCTCGCCTGGCTGGCTACCCTGTACTAAAATTCAATCGTACCCTAGAATAATGAACCATATTATCTAAATTAATGTTCTATCAACAAATCTTGATAGCCAGTTAAATTATTTATTGTCTAGTTTGTAAGGATATTACCCTTGACTACAACATAACATACCAATACGTGAGGAAAACAAACAATACTAGCCTATCACAGATCAAAATATTGTTTTTTTTTTTTGGAAATTTTTATTTTGTAATTTTTCAATTTAACATTTTTATTTTTTAATTGTATTTGTAATGAACATCTCATTCTCGGCTGAACAAAAGGACGTGTAAGCGAACGTTTATATATAAATGAGTATTTAAGTATCTGATTAGTAATAATTGACAATACTCGAGACAAGTCCTACGTGTAGAAATATTCATCTTATTTTACTTCTTCCTACAGATCTTGTGCCTCGCCATGGTAGCGCTGGTTTGTTGCAAAGACGATACAACAACCACCACATCTGCTCCTGCTCCTGGAACATCACAAAATAATGCAGGCATCGGCGCCGCCGCCGCCTCTGCGGCTGGGGCTGGTCCAACCAAAGACACCACTACCGGAGCTCCTGTAACGCCTAAGGCGAAATAATCAGACCTTAACATGTTTAGGTAATCCAGGATATTTCTTTTCCATAGTTTCTTCACCTGTAACATACTAATTGTTCAAATAAATACAGTTTCAATCCACTTTCGTGAGTTTCTATTTAGTGACGTGTTTGATACGTGCTGGCCTTTAAGGCGATTTGGTATCAAGTTGGCGGACTGGAGCCAAACTGTAGCCTTGTAGAATTGCCTGCATAGGCAGCGTGCGCGCTTTCATATATTTTTTTAAATTTATCTTACCCTTTCAAAGTTAGTAGGGATCTCATGATTTTTTCTTGAATAGAGTCTCAGTTTAAAAATAAACGCTCCCCTAAGTAAATACTTTGATACTCGTCAGCCAATCAAACAAGAACTTGACGGTATTATATATTTTAATAACGAATAATAGTGATGGAATTATTCCCAATTACGTATGAAAGTTTATTCAAGACTGTTTTGAACTTCTTGCTAACTACTTTTAAAACGACTTATTGTCATGTTGAACGAGCTGAGATTGTATTAGGAATACGTCGAAACATTTCGCACGCAAATTTTATACTACAAAGAGAGTATTAGCTATGGTCGAATTAGATAAACCAAAGCATTTAGAGCCGGTGGTAATTAATTCAAAATTATCTAGTATATAAGTGGCTCGCGAATTTGTTACTCTACAGTATCTGACAGAAGCAGAAACGCAAACAGCAACATGAAATTCACTTTGGTAAGTCTATCTTAGCATTGATACAATAGTTTGTTCGAGATATTTTTTTGTGTCTTTTCAAATAATTTTTTTTTTTATTTGTAAAACTGTGATGAATAAATGTCGGAACAGTTGTTTAAAACATTTAAAAAAAAATATCGCTTTCACATTCGCAACTACTACGGACAATTGTCGTTGAATGACTTTTGTCGTGGATGCTGGAAACATTCACATCACACACACAATCAAAACTAAAATCAGAATCTCAATTTCTCCTTGGGGAGAAAACGTGTGTTCCCGCCGGAAATCGAATCCGATACCCTTGCTTAGAATGCGCACCTAACTAAGCTTTAATTAAATTATTACTATAGTAGATTTACATATCTAAATCTTCAGCCGCATGACCACTTTCCATTAGGTGAGATTGTGGTCAAATCATCATAAGAGCATTTTCTTTTGCTCGCCTGGCTGGCTACCCTGTACTAAAATTCAATCGTACCCTAGAATAATGAACCATATTATCTAAATTAATGTTCTATCAACAAATCTTGATAGCCAGTTAAATTATTTATTGTCTAGTTTGTAAGGATATTACCCTTGACTACAACATAACATACCAATACGTGAGGAAAACAAACAATACTAGCCTATCACAGATCAAAATATTGTTTTTTTTTTTTTGGAAATTTTTATTTTGTAATTTTTCAATTTAACATTTTTATTTTTTAATTGTATTTGTAATGAACATCTCATTCTCGGCTGAACAAAAGGACGTGTAAGCGAACGTTTATATATAAATGAGTATTTAAGTATCTGATTAGTAATAATTGACAATACTCGAGACAAGTCCTACGTGTAGAAATATTCATCTTATTTTACTTCTTCCTACAGATCTTGTGCCTCGCCATGGTAGCGCTGGTTTGTTGCAAAGACGATACAACAACCACCACATCTGCTCCTGCTCCTGGAACATCACAAAATAATGCAGGCATCGGCGCCGCCGCCGCCTCTGCGGCTGGGGCTGGTCCAACCAAAGACACCACTACCGGAGCTCCTGTAACGCCTAAGGCGAAATAATCAGACCTTAACATGTTTAGGTAATCCAGGATATTTCTTTTCCATAGTTTCTTCACCTGTAACATACTAATTGTTCAAATAAATACAGTTTCAATCCACTTTCGTGAGTTTCTATTTAGTGACGTGTTTGATACGTGCTGGCCTTTAAGGCGATTTGGTATCAAGTTGGCGGACTGGAGCCAAACTGTAGCCTTGTAGAATTGCCTGCATAGGCAGCGTGCGCGCTTTCATATATTTTTTTAAATTTATCTTACCCTTTCAAAGTTAGTAGGGATCTCATGATTTTTTCTTGAATAGAGTCTCAGTTTAAAAATAAACGCTCCCCTAAGTAAATACTTTGATACTCGTCAGCCAATCAAACAAGAACTTGACGGTATTATATATTTTAATAACGAATAATAGTGATGGAATTATTCCCAATTACGTATGAAAGTTTATTCAAGACTGTTTTGAACTTCTTGCTAACTACTTTTAAAACGACTTATTGTCATGTTGAACGAGCTGAGATTGTATTAGGAATACGTCGAAACATTTCGCACGCAAATTTTATACTACAAAGAGAGTATTAGCTATGGTCGAATTAGATAAACCAAAGCATTTAGAGCCGGTGGTAATTAATTCAAAATTATCTAGTATATAAGTGGCTCGCGAATTTGTTACTCTACAGTATCTGACAGAAGCAGAAACGCAAACAGCAACATGAAATTCACTTTGGTAAGTCTATCTTAGCATTGATACAATAGTTTGTTCGAGATATTTTTTTGTGTCTTTTCAAATAATTTTTTTTTTTATTTGTAAAACTGTGATGAATAAATGTCGGAACAGTTGTTTAAAACATTTAAAAAAAAATATCGCTTTCACATTCGCAACTACTACGGACAATTGTCGTTGAATGACTTTTGTCGTGGATGCTGGAAACATTCACATCACACACACAATCAAAACTAAAATCAGAATCTCAATTTCTCCTTGGGGAGAAAACGTGTGTTCCCGCCGGAAATCGAATCCGATACCCTTGCTTAGAATGCGCACCTAACTAAGCTTTAATTAAATTATTACTATAGTAGATTTACATATCTAAATCTTCAGCCGCATGACCACTTTCCATTAGGTGAGATTGTGGTCAAATCATCATAAGAGCATTTTCTTTTGCTCGCCTGGCTGGCTACCCTGTACTAAAATTCAATCGTACCCTAGAATAATGAACCATATTATCTAAATTAATGTTCTATCAACAAATCTTGATAGCCAGTTAAATTATTTATTGTCTAGTTTGTAAGGATATTACCCTTGACTACAACATAACATACCAATACGTGAGGAAAACAAACAATACTAGCCTATCACAGATCAAAATATTGTTTTTTTTTTTTTGGAAATTTTTATTTTGTAATTTTTCAATTTAACATTTTTATTTTTTAATTGTATTTGTAATGAACATCTCATTCTCGGCTGAACAAAAGGACGTGTAAGCGAACGTTTATATATAAATGAGTATTTAAGTATCTGATTAGTAATAATTGACAATACTCGAGACAAGTCCTACGTGTAGAAATATTCATCTTATTTTACTTCTTCCTACAGATCTTGTGCCTCGCCATGGTAGCGCTGGTTTGTTGCAAAGACGATACAACAACCACCACATCTGCTCCTGCTCCTGGAACATCACAAAATAATGCAGGCATCGGCGCCGCCGCCGCCTCTGCGGCTGGGGCTGGTCCAACCAAAGACACCACTACCGGAGCTCCTGTAACGCCTAAGGCGAAATAATCAGACCTTAACATGTTTAGGTAATCCAGGATATTTCTTTTCCATAGTTTCTTCACCTGTAACATACTAATTGTTCAAATAAATACAGTTTCAATCCACTTTCGTGAGTTTCTATTTAGTGACGTGTTTGATACGTGCTGGCCTTTAAGGCGATTTGGTATCAAGTTGGCGGACTGGAGCCAAACTGTAGCCTTGTAGAATTGCCTGCATAGGCAGCGTGCGCGCTTTCATATATTTTTTTAAATTTATCTTACCCTTTCAAAGTTAGTAGGGATCTCATGATTTTTTCTTGAATAGAGTCTCAGTTTAAAAATAAACGCTCCCCTAAGTAAATACTTTGATACTCGTCAGCCAATCAAACAAGAACTTGACGGTATTATATATTTTAATAACGAATAATAGTGATGGAATTATTCCCAATTACGTATGAAAGTTTATTCAAGACTGTTTTGAACTTCTTGCTAACTACTTTTAAAACGACTTATTGTCATGTTGAACGAGCTGAGATTGTATTAGGAATACGTCGAAACATTTCGCACGCAAATTTTATACTACAAAGAGAGTATTAGCTATGGTCGAATTAGATAAACCAAAGCATTTAGAGCCGGTGGTAATTAATTCAAAATTATCTAGTATATAAGTGGCTCGCGAATTTGTTACTCTACAGTATCTGACAGAAGCAGAAACGCAAACAGCAACATGAAATTCACTTTGGTAAGTCTATCTTAGCATTGATACAATAGTTTGTTCGAGATATTTTTTTGTGTCTTTTCAAATAATTTTTTTTTTTATTTGTAAAACTGTGATGAATAAATGTCGGAACAGTTGTTTAAAACATTTAAAAAAAAATATCGCTTTCACATTCGCAACTACTACGGACAATTGTCGTTGAATGACTTTTGTCGTGGATGCTGGAAACATTCACATCACACACACAATCAAAACTAAAATCAGAATCTCAATTTCTCCTTGGGGAGAAAACGTGTGTTCCCGCCGGAAATCGAATCCGATACCCTTGCTTAGAATGCGCACCTAACTAAGCTTTAATTAAATTATTACTATAGTAGATTTACATATCTAAATCTTCAGCCGCATGACCACTTTCCATTAGGTGAGATTGTGGTCAAATCATCATAAGAGCATTTTCTTTTGCTCGCCTGGCTGGCTACCCTGTACTAAAATTCAATCGTACCCTAGAATAATGAACCATATTATCTAAATTAATGTTCTATCAACAAATCTTGATAGCCAGTTAAATTATTTATTGTCTAGTTTGTAAGGATATTACCCTTGACTACAACATAACATACCAATACGTGAGGAAAACAAACAATACTAGCCTATCACAGATCAAAATATTGTTTTTTTTTTTTTGGAAATTTTTATTTTGTAATTTTTCAATTTAACATTTTTATTTTTTAATTGTATTTGTAATGAACATCTCATTCTCGGCTGAACAAAAGGACGTGTAAGCGAACGTTTATATATAAATGAGTATTTAAGTATCTGATTAGTAATAATTGACAATACTCGAGACAAGTCCTACGTGTAGAAATATTCATCTTATTTTACTTCTTCCTACAGATCTTGTGCCTCGCCATGGTAGCGCTGGTTTGTTGCAAAGACGATACAACAACCACCACATCTGCTCCTGCTCCTGGAACATCACAAAATAATGCAGGCATCGGCGCCGCCGCCGCCTCTGCGGCTGGGGCTGGTCCAACCAAAGACACCACTACCGGAGCTCCTGTAACGCCTAAGGCGAAATAATCAGACCTTAACATGTTTAGGTAATCCAGGATATTTCTTTTCCATAGTTTCTTCACCTGTAACATACTAATTGTTCAAATAAATACAGTTTCAATCCACTTTCGTGAGTTTCTATTTAGTGACGTGTTTGATACGTGCTGGCCTTTAAGGCGATTTGGTATCGAGTTGGCGGACTGGAGCCAAACTGTAGCCTTGTAGAATTGCCTGCATAGGCAGCGTGCGCGCTTTCATATATTTTTTTAAATTTATCTTACCCTTTCAAAGTTAGTAGGGATCTCATGATTTTTTCTTGAATAGAGTCTCAGTTTAAAAATAAACGCTCCCCTAAGTAAATACTTTGATACTCGTCAGCCAATCAAACAAGAACTTGACGGTATTATATATTTTAATAACGAATAATAGTGATGGAATTATTCCCAATTACGTATGAAAGTTTATTCAAGACTGTTTTGAACTTCTTGCTAACTACTTTTAAAACGACTTATTGTCATGTTGAACGAGCTGAGATTGTATTAGGAATACGTCGAAACATTTCGCACGCAAATTTTATACTACAAAGAGAGTATTAGCTATGGTCGAATTAGATAAACCAAAGCATTTAGAGCCGGTGGTAATTAATTCAAAATTATCTAGTATATAAGTGGCTCGCGAATTTGTTACTCTACAGTATCTGACAGAAGCAGAAACGCAAACAGCAACATGAAATTCACTTTGGTAAGTCTATCTTAGCATTGATACAATAGTTTGTTCGAGATATTTTTTTGTGTCTTTTCAAATAATTTTTTTTTTTATTTGTAAAACTGTGATGAATAAATGTCGGAACAGTTGTTTAAAACATTTAAAAAAAAATATCGCTTTCACATTCGCAACTACTACGGACAATTGTCGTTGAATGACTTTTGTCGTGGATGCTGGAAACATTCACATCACACACACAATCAAAACTAAAATCAGAATCTCAATTTCTCCTTGGGGAGAAAACGTGTGTTCCCGCCGGAAATCGAATCCGATACCCTTGCTTAGAATGCGCACCTAACTAAGCTTTAATTAAATTATTACTATAGTAGATTTACATATCTAAATCTTCAGCCGCATGACCACTTTCCATTAGGTGAGATTGTGGTCAAATCATCATAAGAGCATTTTCTTTTGCTCGCCTGGCTGGCTACCCTGTACTAAAATTCAATCGTACCCTAGAATAATGAACCATATTATCTAAATTAATGTTCTATCAACAAATCTTGATAGCCAGTTAAATTATTTATTGTCTAGTTTGTAAGGATATTACCCTTGACTACAACATAACATACCAATACGTGAGGAAAACAAACAATACTAGCCTATCACAGATCAAAATATTGTTTTTTTTTTTTTGGAAATTTTTATTTTGTAATTTTTCAATTTAACATTTTTATTTTTTAATTGTATTTGTAATGAACATCTCATTCTCGGCTGAACAAAAGGACGTGTAAGCGAACGTTTATATATAAATGAGTATTTAAGTATCTGATTAGTAATAATTGACAATACTCGAGACAAGTCCTACGTGTAGAAATATTCATCTTATTTTACTTCTTCCTACAGATCTTGTGCCTCGCCATGGTAGCGCTGGTTTGTTGCAAAGACGATACAACAACCACCACATCTGCTCCTGCTCCTGGAACATCACAAAATAATGCAGGCATCGGCGCCGCCGCCGCCTCTGCGGCTGGGGCTGGTCCAACCAAAGACACCACTACCGGAGCTCCTGTAACGCCTAAGTCGAAATAATCAGACCTTAACATGTTTAGGTAATCCAGGATATTTCTTTTCCATAGTTTCTTCACCTGTAACATACTAATTGTTCAAATAAATACAGTTTCAATCCACTTTCGTGAGTTTTTATTTAGCGACGTGTTTGATACGTTCTGGCCTTTAAGGCGACTTGGTATCGAGTTGGCGGACTGGAGCCAAACTGTAGCCTTGTAGAATTGCCTGCATAGGCAGCGTGCGCGCTTTCATATATTTTTTTTAATTTATCTTACCCTTTTACAAAAAACTTGAGTTCGCACGACGTTTGAATGTTTGTTGGGATTGCATCCAATATTTTTTGTAAAAAATATCTTTTATAGAAACAGAATAAAGTTAATTCCTTCCACTGACGGGAACGGAAAATTTGGTGTTTTTTAGTAAAGTTTAAATATTTTTTCTATCGAGCCAAATTTATTCAGTCGTGTATCGACTGAATAAATTTGGCTCGCTGAACATATTCGAAAAAAATATTTTGTGAACATTTATTACACATAAAAAAAATGCTGTTAATCGACCGTTTTTAAAGGTCAAATCTTTAATATTCGTGAGGATGAATCGTCCAATTTGGAGCCTACTTCACCTTAACCAAATTATTATGATGAGGCAAAGTAATTTCAGAAGCAAAGACGCGGCAACTAAATAGCTGGTAGAACTAAATCTCCTATGAGACTATGGTTACCTGGTCTCACTGTACTTGAAAACACTCTTAATATTATTGACTAGCTTCTCCCCGCGACTTCGTCATCGTGGTAAGCAAAAAGTCTCATCTTATGTTAACCCCGGTAATAAATCTGTGTGCCAAATTTCATCTAAATCCGAACAGTAGTTTTGACGTGATTTAGCTACAAATATCCATATAAAATTTCAAAATTATTATATTTTATAACTGTTAAGTACCATCCCATAATGTGTGGTATCACCTCTCATATTACAAACATACCTTCTAAAATAATAGACGATTACAAATCATTAAAATTGGCCAAAATTATGTTTTTTCTTTTTTTAATGCTATCTACGGGCCAATGGCCTATATTTCCTAAAACTAAACTAAAACTATGTACAGCAAAGAACTAAGTTATCTACAAGACATTGAGCTTATAGGTAACTCAAGTGCTCAAGCCCACTACCAGTGAGTAGCGTTCCCATCATGCTGGCGGCATTGCCTCTCTGAATTGCAATGCTAATACGTTGAGCCAAATAAGTGCCAGCATTTTGACCACGCGTCGCCTCAACCAGGCGCTCTGATAGAATTTAGAATATAGAATAAATAAATTATATCGTATTAAATTTCATTTTCAAACACGTATTTTAGCTATCATTATTTAGGATACTTCATATACTATGTAAGTTACTTATAGTCTGTACTTATAATCTACTTGATTATTTAACGCTGCATTACTTTTTCGCAATCTACGCATAAGCTAACTTAGCCCCCTAGGGAGGATACAATCTAATTCAAATAAATAGGTCGAAAATCAAATAATACGAATCTCCGAAATCATCACGGTATTTATTATTATTAATAAAAGTAATAAATAATACGAAATTATAAAATAGAAAAACAGTAAAAAAATAACTAAACCTAGTATGCCACCAGTAGCGGGGCAGGGCCAAAGCTACCGTTAGGTCAGTGCTGCAGTGTGAGGAACAACCTCCTGATAATGCGTGCCGTGTCCAGGAGCACTGCCTTCTGAATCTGACCCTTGATCCAACCATTTAACGTAAGCCCTTTAAGGCGAAAATCCTCGATCAACAGATCAAGGCTTTTCGCTATTAGCCCATTCGCCGAAACGATTATCGGGACAATGTTTTTTTTTTTTGATACTAGCGTTTGACCACAATCTTACCTGATGGAAAGCGACGATGCGGTCGAAGATGGAGCACGCTTGCTCAGTAAATACATATTCAATCTCTTCTTGAACAACCCCATTTTATACTTTTCGGGAAACACAGTAGACGGCAGGGCGTTCCAATCCTTGGTAGTTCTCATAATGAAAGTGGAAGCGAAACGCTTCGTGCGAATGGTCGGTATTTTTACCATTAGCGGATGCCGCATTGCCGTCTGTCTAGATGTTCGGTAGTAGAACGGTGATGCGGGAATAAGATCATGCAATTCCTTTGTACACTCACTCTCCGTAGTGCAATTTGTAGAAAATTGAGAGGCTTGCTACTTTTCGCCGATGATCGAGACTCTGTAGTCGAGACTCAACTAATGCATAGCTATTGATGAGTCTGTTAGCTCGTCGTTCAATAGATTCCAAAGCCCCCAGCTGGTACCTAGCCGATCCATCCCAAAGGTGGCCACAGTACTCCATACAAGACCGAAATTGAGCCTGGTATAAGTTAAACAGTTGACCTGGTGTGAAATACCGCCTAGCCTTCGATAGAATACCTAGCTTCTTTGCTGCAGTCTTGGCTTTGGATTCTATGTACGACCCGAAGCTTAGATTAGAAGTGAGCGTAACGCCCAAAAGCTCGAGCTTAGTGCTGATTGGAATCGACACATCCGCAAATGTTGGAAACAGTTGAAACGGGCTCTTTTTTGAGGAAAATAGACACGCCTGTGTTTTTGCAGCATTAAACTTGACCAAGTTAGCATTACCCCACTCGGAAACAGCTTTCAAGGTCAAGCTTAGTCTGTCCACCATGGCTTCTCTCAATATACCTGCTTAGTTTGTCCTTCTCAGCCTTCACGAGGTTTTCACGAGTTTCGAGTCACTACTTGTACGTAGATCCTGGTATGTCAAGCGTCTCCAAATTAGTGGGTATTGTTTTTGGGTATGACTCCAGGTAGTAAATTACTATGGGTATGTTTCTAATGCTATGGATTTGCCACTGTATCCTGATTTCCATTGTAAGGTTATAAGGTATTTGGCTATTTTCTCTGTATGTGTTGTTAGTAAATTGTATATGTTGCAAACGGCGATATCAATGAGGAAAACTGATTTATTTACTTTATCTTAAATAGTTATGTCTAACCTATTATAATGTTCAGTTTTATCTGTTATAACAGTTCAACCCCAATATAACCTAAAGTTGTCACCCTCAAAGACAGCCTGTGGTGTTTATTTATAATATGGAACTTTTTCTTGAATTAAATTATACTTGTGTGCTAAATATTGATGTATGGTGACGGCAACCTGATCGCGTCGGTGTTTGTAGTCAGTTTGAACAATAGTCAGATATATGTTGAATAGTTTCAGAGCCGCTACAGCACTGTCTATAGATGTCGGAAATATTGGAAGTACGTATAATATATTTTTGGTATTTACGCGTGTCAATAACTTGGTTTTGGATAGCCAGTATGAACGCTAGGAAGAGTTCAACATTTCGCAACCACGCTCTCGACCCTGTGTTGTTGTAAATCATGGCGGTGTTTTCCGTGTAAAGACTTCTGCTCCCATGCAGCTATTTTATCTTTTGCGTCAGTTACAATCTCATTGCGTTGTTTGCTATTGTTTGAAAAATTCAAAGGAGTTAATCGCTTATCATTAAGACTATTGTTTGGTGTAGGTTTGATGTTTCAGAAAGATCGTGGAAAAAATTGTTTATTGTGAAGGTTTGTGATATCTATTAATCCTCTGCCTTCTGATCTTGGAAGTGTTAGCCTTTGAATGCAGAATCTTGGATGGTGTTTGCGGCGAACTGTCATTGTGGTGTTGATTATGCGTTGTAGTTTTAGTGAAACCATCTGGCACCAAGTTACAACCCCAAATGCGTAGGTTAGTATCGGGATAGCAAATATATTTAAAGCTTTTGCTATATTGAGTCTATGTCGAAATTTTCGATTAATATCGGCCTTTGGTTGATTGTGAGATATTTGATGTTATTGCTCAAAACTTAAATATGTGTCATAACTATTTTGATCCATTAGTTCAATGACTTCGCCAGAAGTTAAAGGGTATGGTTGCAGTGTAACTGTTATGTCTTAAATTGAAAATGTTTTACATTTATCAATTCCAAATTGCATATTAAAATCATTTGAACGTTTGTGTAATGTCTGCTAGTAAATTGAGTGATTGGGTGTCGCTGCTATATAGTTTTATATCATCTATTTGCATTAAGT
This sequence comes from Lomographa bimaculata, assembly GCA_948107665.1. NCBI lineage: Eukaryota > Metazoa > Arthropoda > Insecta > Lepidoptera > Geometridae > Lomographa > Lomographa bimaculata. Next base: position 2,798,595 of record OX403602.1, on the reverse strand, counting down.
GCGTAAGAGTCAGTGGGTTTATATTATTAAAAAGCATTCCTGATCCTGAGTCAGATGCAAGGATCAGAGCAGGACAGAACCATAATGGACTGAGAGCATCCCCTTGGAAAATTCCGCGTTTTATAGCTATTTCACCAGTTATTAAAGATCCGTTTCTATTTTTCACAGTAAGTTTAGATCTCCTGTGTTTCATAGAAAATGTGCTTTAATAATAGTCGGATGGATTTTGTGGGAGAGCTATGCGGTACTGAGTAATTTGCTTTGCGGTAATAAAGGTCTCAGTCTAAAAATAAATGCTCCTCTAGTAAATACTTTGATACTCGTCAGCCAATCAATCAAAGAACTGACGGTTTTATATATTTTGATACTGATTAACAATGATCGAATTAAATATTCCTAATTACTCAATAATATAAGAAAGCTCAATCAAAACTATTTTGAACTTCTTGCTTACTATTTTTAAACGACTTATTGTCATGTTGGATGACCTGAGCTACTCAAAAATAGCACAAAATACTAATACTACCCACCAGGGGAAATGCGTCGAAGTTTCGCACGCAATGCTACAAAGAGGACATTAGCTATGGTTGAATTAGATAAGCCAAAACATTTGGTGCCGGTAGTAATAAATTCAAAATTATTTAGTATATAAGCGCCTTACAAATTTATTATTCTACACTATCTGACAAAATCAAAAACGCAAACAGCCAAATAAAATTCATTTCGGTAAGTCTATCTTTTAACATTGATTTAATAATTTTTTTTCCTTTTCGAGATTTTATTTTGTGGCTTTTCATAGAACTGTTTTTTATATTAATTTATAGAATAAAACTGTGATGAAAAAATAACTGAGCAGTGATTAAAAACATAAAAAATACCACTAAGTTCAATGACTTTAACAACCAAAAACAACTTTTTCTTTGGGAGAAAACTTGTGTCCCCGCCGGGAATCGAACCCGATACCTCTGCTTAGAAGGCGAACCCAACTAAGCTTTAATTACATTATAGTAGAGCATTTTATTTTGCTTGCTTAACTGGTAACCTTGTACTGAAATTCAATCGTAGTTCACCCAAGAAAAATCAAATTAACTGAATTGATGTTCTGACAACTAATTTTGATAATGGCCTAGAGCCACAGAAGGTTTTCACGTCTAATTGGTGCAGCCCCACAGCTGAATACCGTACGTCAATATCGGCGAGATGTAAATATAAAATAAAATAAATTTGATTTTGATTCCGTCGGGAGTATTTTCAAAATTTCAATTTTGTCACTTGTCTTTTGTGTAATCTTTTTAATTTCTTTAAGCCAATCCTTAAAAACAGCAGCATTTACATGCAAAATAACACTCTTCGCATATTTTAGATATGGTTGAATTAGAACCAAACAATATGGCAGTATTCATTTAAAATTAACTAGTGTTGCTGTGTGTTAAATTATTTAATTTGTTTAACAGAAATGGAAGTACCCACTGACAGCAAAATTATGTTTATATTGGTAAGTCTAATTGTAATACAAAAAAAACATATATGTAACACTTAATCAGAGCGTTTATGTTTATTTTTAATGCAATACATAGACGCACAACTTGTACTGTAATTAATTTTCCATAGATTATTGATGTGTGAGATAGAATAGTCTACTATAGTGTATTGGAAGATCGAAAGAAAATGGTTTTGGTGAGGTAAAGGATAAGCTTATTATCCTCGGTGCAATACCTACAATATTTGATTGATATCCTGTTGATAACACAAACTTGTCTTTTCTCCGCTAAACAGTGGCCTATCCATCTATCTGCGACTAGATGTGCTAAATCGAAAGCAAACAAATCAAAATTCAAAATCGTTTATTCACATGGGCTCCAAGGAAGCACTCATAGAAGTTAATGAATCTACTTCCAGATTCGCAAAATTACGCGAATCGTTAGTTTCTGCATAACCTTGTAGTCGAATCTTAACTTAGGAACTTGCATCAAATCAGAGCTTAACCGGCCGCTAAGAAACTGGGTATGCTTGCTAAGGTCAAAGAGGAGGTACCTAAACTTCACACCAGGACAGCTTCATATATTTAGCTAATGTCAGTTCATGTTAATAGTACGGTCTACGAATCCAAATCCTTCTAGCAATTTTTTTTTTCTTCAATCGAACTGATGGTATGTCAACCGTAAATGGATTACGTTTGTTAGGTTGTCTTGTTGTAAGATGGTAAAAAGGGCACGGAATAATTAAATCATGTAATTCTTGTGGGCACGCTTTAAAATGTAAGCGATAGAATACCGATAAGCTTGCCACCTTGCGTCGGTGACTGATACTTTGAATATCTTTCTAGCTTGAAGCTTTTGAATTCGTAGACCGTACTATATTTATTAAGTACGCATATTGTAGAGTACATTAAAAATAACATGACCGCCATTTTGGGTGTTCCGCCATATTGGATTTAGAATGACGTCATACGGCTAACCATTAATTTTCATCCAAACTAAACGTGAAATAAAAAATTTCATCTCAATTGGTTGAAGATATCTATAGATAAAAGCTTGTAAAGAGGACTAAAAAGTTATATAACCAGAGAATTTGTCAGGGTAAATCAAACGATCTTGTTTAGTTAGGTAAGAAGTTCATGATCTTTGGAGACGGAAGATGGCATTGATTACAGATCGATAGATAGACAACGGGATAGGTAAAACTATATAAAAGCTTCTAAAAATGTTCTGAATGACCTCTATGGGTCATTTTTATTGGGTCATACATAAAAAGACATTTTCATCTTGACAATCGTTGGCTGCAGGAGCCTCGGCGCTAGTGGGTGGCGTCCTGTCCGCAAATTTGTTCAGTTGTCCTTGACCAAAACCAGCGCCTGCAGTAACTGATTTGCAACAAACCAGAACTACCGTGATGAGGCACAAGATCTGTAAAAACACAATAAAAAATTTTCTAGACATTTTATCTGTGATAGATATGATTGGCTCTCAAGAATAGTAAATAGAGTTTTGCCGCGAAAGTGAAAAAATGGCGTTGTTGTTTTTATATAATTTTACAAAACCTGTGATACTTCGAGTGTTAATATGTAATAATGGTGCATTATAAACCGTTAATACTTAGTAAACGTGCATAAGTGTAGACAAATGATACCAAGTTGAAATACGTGATTTTCGCCTTCGCTCCAAAACTCCAAAAGAAGTTCTCCTAAAGTTTCTACCACTTTACTAGAACATAACTTGAGTATGACTGAACCTTGACTCTTTTACTTGACTTAGACTGTGACTTGTAACTAGTACTTTTAATATGAAATACACTTGATGTATATTATTACTTGACACATGCTAAATGCACAAGATTTCGCAAAGCAAAACCTAAATGAAAAAAAAGAATAGATAACGAAATATCAATGTAGCAACTGCTTCATTGTAATTAGGTAGATTTGTCTACTTCAGGCTGAAATATTTTTGAATACAAAATTACGTAAGTAATAAATAATTAATGACTAGTTGCCGTACAGTTACATTTATAGTTATCATAAATTATATTAAACGGATACAGTTAAAATATCCAAATTGAAGTAGCATCATATAAATAAAAAAAATATGCGCTTATGTTTTACTCGATTACGTTGAAGCAAAATAAATAATCCTGCATGCGTCTCTTTTCCCCAAACAGTGGTATCTGGGAATCTTCAGCCGCAACATCTTTTTCCATCAGGTGAGATGGCGGCCAAATGCTTACTTATCTGGCAGAAGAAATAACTCCTTTAAGCAGATCATTATTAAGATCAGCATTCCAGGAAATCTTAACTGGCAGTGGTCTATGAATATGTTTTTTTTTATATGAGTGTTTGTTTATCAGTTCCATCTTCCATCAGTTTATTATTTATGTTTATGGGTTCTGGCTTGGATTCCCGGCAGAAGCACACATTTCCTTCCTAAGGGACACTTGTGCTTCTGGTTCTAGACGTGATTGTGTGTGTGATATGTAAATGTTTCTGGCACCCACGATACAAGTCATACAAGTTAGTTTGGGACTGTGAGTGTAGATGCGTTTACATTTAACTTTAAAAAAAAATAAAAGTAAATAAAAGAGAGATGATATGAAAAGCCGCAAACAAATCATTCTGAATAGAAAACGAACTATCAATGCTAAGATTGACTTACCAAAGTTAATTTCATTTTGATTTTTGGGTTTTTGCTTCTGTCAGATACTGTAGAATAACAAATCTGAGAGCCACTTATATACTATGAATACTTTACCACCGGCACCAAATGCTTTGGTTAATTTAATTCAACCGTAGCGAAAAATCTCCTCTGTAACATGTTCGTGCGAAATTATAAAATAAGAGGCAAACCAAAGTTTGCGTTCACGAAAAAACAATAAAGTAAACTTGCCAAGATTAAATACCATCGTAAGATATTGAAACTTTTTAAAGTTATTTAATTATTGTACAATCATTATATACTGGTATGTATCTTTGTTCATTTATATTTGTAAATAAAACCTAGCAGTCCTCTCGTCCTCTAAGGTTTGCGGTGCCCTACAAGCTATGTTGCTATTATAGATTGCAATAAAAGTTTTTCTTGATACTCAAATACTCATTTATTCATAAACATTAGTTTACACATCCTATTGAACAGTTAAAAATGAGATATTGCTTAATTACAATACAATAAAAAATTAAAATAGTCAAGATGAAAAATTACAAAAAATAAAAAATTACAAGAACATGTCAATATAATCTATGACATAAAATTTAATGATTTTAAATCAAATGAAAGTTTAGGCTCTATTGGTTTTGATTTAATCAACCATGCGGCCATATTATGTACTTGCAGTCTTACTGTATTACTTGTCGCTAAGCAATGCTAAGCCACCTCTTAGTTACGCAGCTCTTAAGCCCATAATCAACAATTAACTTTTTTCATTCATAAAAATAAGTTAGACGCTGCTTAGTTAAAAAACGCACAGACAATCGAAAATAATTGAAATTTACATGATCGCCACAAACTATAACATAAAGTAGTCGACTAAAAATGAAAACGAGTACAGCTGTCAAAAATGTGTTCTTTTTAATCTGTTGAAACGAGAATAAAAGACAGGTGACATTCAACTGTTCTCGAAGTGACAATTTGCCACCTTACGTAAAAAAGTTTGGAAAATGTATGACTGCATAGAAATACAATTTGTGAGAGCGATTGCGTCTGTTGGCGCATTCCATATATCGGCCCAGTCCTCTTGAATCTTAAAAACAATAGAAATAAATACCTAGCTAACAATTTATCACTTTATTATGACCTAGATAGGTTTTTTTGTGCATTCACGCAAACTTATACAAATTAAAAATTACCTCAAGGCGGGCCCAATATCTGATAGCTGCCTTTATGTGCAGTAGGTGACTTTTGGTAGAATTTATTGTCTACAGTTTCAAACCAACAGATTGAGATTTACAAGTTCGATAGATCAGCTGATATAATTGAAATCTGCCATCTTGCCTCTTGGCAAAGTTTTAACTAGGCAATGGCAGTGTTTAATTTTGACGACTATTTAGGCATTATTTAACGATCTTTTAACGCTAAATCGCGTTTATAGGTAACATTTTTGATAAACTGATGTTAAGCAAATGATTAAATATATGTTAATTGCTATTTTTTTAGTTTTAAATGGTTTTATTTAGCTTGCCTTGTTTAACAAGTCTAATTTAGCAATCAAATCTTCACACCCTTCCTGTCGAACGATTGATCTAAAATTATGTACCTGATTGTACCTACATATACCATATACCCAAAGACGAGGGCAATGAGCTCCACTCCTTCGCTGTACGGATGATAAACGTAGAAGCAAAACGCTTCGAACGAACTGGATGTATGTCATCCATATATGGATGACGTTTTACAGTTTGTCTTGTTGTGAGATGGTAAAACGGCCATGGGGAAATTAGCTCGTGTAATTCCTGCGCACACTCACCAAAGTGTAAACGGTAGAACACCAACAGACTTGCGACCGAGACTCTGCAATTTGGACTCGACTAGCTTATCATCGCCAATGAGTCTTTTTGCTCGCCGGTCGAAGGACTCAAGAGCTTCAAGCTGATACTTAGCGGATCCAGCCCACAGGTGGCCGCAGTACTCCATACACGATCGGACTTGAGCTTGATTTAAGTAAGTCTTCTCCTCTGGCGCTTTCTGCGCGTCAGGTGTAGGCCTCAATGTTGGTCCATTATTGCCTAAGCTGGGCGCCGAGGGCAATTACCCTCGGGGAATCTTGGCGGGAGCTCTTGCCTATCTTGGCTTGTGCCCCCTACTAGTCTTCCGGTCCTGTCCATGGTCTTCAGTCACTACCGTCTCTTGCTCCCTCGTCTTCGTCGTCACCCTTGGGGACAATGTCACGTGGGAGTGCACGCCAGGTCGTTACGTCCGGCGGTCGGGCGTGCAGCGGCGCAATGTTGTGGAGGTGGGGGTGTGGCCCGTTGTCGGCGCGGTCGAACATGCCGCGCGCCATCCTGACCACGAACTCCCCGACTGTCTCGATCACTCCCCCACTGTCTCGATCAGCTTGATTTAAATTAAGAAGCTGCCCTGGTGTGGAGTTCTGCCTAACCTTAGCGAGGACACCCAGTTTCTTAGCGGCCAGCTGAGCTCTGGCTTCGATGTAGGGGAAGTTAAGGTTCGACGACAGGGAAATACCAAGAAGTTCGAGTTTATTTGCTATCGGTATAGGTACACCTTGGAAAGTCGGAGACAGATGAAAAGGTCTCCGTTTAGCGGATGATGGAAATGAATACATAATATCTTTCAATTGAAGTATTACGTCACTGTTGCCGCCAAAAACTTTAATTTTTTACTGAATCCAAAGACATGTAGGTATATTTCTTGACATTCATAATGCTTAACACGGAAATAGCAACCGTAAGTAATGCAAAATAAGAGTTTATTTCTTGTAACTCAAAATCGATTAAGTGGAAAATTCCTATTGAGTTACGTAAATTTAAGCAATATTTTATTTTTTTCTACTGGATGTAAGTATATTTTTCAATGTGGTAACAGCAAACAATAAGCAGTTAAAGCATCAAAACTATCAGCAATTTTGTATACCGTGATGAGAAGAAAAAGGTGTGGTCGTTAGTTTGGTGCAGTCGAAATCTTCCACTGATTTACGGTATAATTCAAGGTAAGACTAATTTCTATAGTGTATTTGTTCAGTTTTTAAGAAAGATTAAGGTTAATACTTTTAATTTAAATCAAAATTTATGGAAAGGCAAAATCAATAACCTATAAATTCATTTTTGTATTATTATCTCACATGGAAGCGTTACGTCCGTTGAGAAACATTTCACACATTGGAATGAATTTGTAACTCAATGGAAAAGTAAGGGCGAGTACAAATTGTAAATATACTAGCGACCCGCCCCAGCTGTGTACGGGACCTCTGTGAAGTTAGCAACCAAGTTGGGAAAAATGCTGGTTTTGTGATATCAAAGGATTGTACCGGAAGTGTACCCGTTTGTACCGTTTTCGAAATTAGGGTACAAACGTTGGGGTGCGAGATATTAGGGTGCAAAAATTTGGGCAAAGAAAAATATTTTTTCGTACTTTCGCTGGACCGTGCTTATTAATTATTATGTCAAATGATTGCAGACAACATGGGCTTGTTGGCACCGAGTCGATTGTTGTTTGAACCTCAAGGGTTGTGAAGATATAGGGGTTCAAAAATAAGGCTAAATTCAATTTAATATTTTAGCACTTTCGTTTAACTGTGCTAAATATGTATCGGCTTAAAGGATTGTACCCGACATGGGACTACTGGCACCGTTTCTATAATCGTTTGAACCTCTGGGGTTCAGGAGGTATGGGGGCTCAAAAATTTTTCATTAAACTTTCCATATTATAGTACTTTCGTTCGCCTGAACTCAATATCTGTCTACACAAAAGATTGAAGCCGACATCCGCCTGTTGGCACCGAATCGACCATCGTTTGAACCTCAAGGGTTGTGAAGATATAGGGGTTCAAAAATAAGGCTAAATTCAATTTAATATTTTAGCACTTTCGTTTAACTGTGCTAAATATGTACCGGCTTAAAGGATTGTACCCAACATGGGACTACTGGCACCGTTTCTATAATCGTTTGAACCTCTGGGGTTCAGGAGGTATGGGGGTTCAAAAATTTTTTATGAAACTTTCCATATTATAGTACTTTCGTTCGACTGAACTCAATATCTGTCTACACAAAAGATTGAAGCCAACATCCGCCTATTGGCACCGAACCGACCATCGTTTGAACCTCAAGGGTTGTGAAGATATAGGGGTTCAAAAATAAGGCTAAATTCAATTTAATATTTTAGCACTTTCGTTTAACTGTGCTAAATATGTATGGGCTTAAAGGATTGTACCCAACATAGGACTACTGGCACCGTTTCTATAATCGTTTGAACCTCTGGGGTTCAGGAGGTATGGGGGTTCAAAAATTTTTTATGAAACTTTCCATATTATAGTACTTCCGTTCGACTGAACTCAATATCTGTCTACACAAAAGATTGAAGCCGACATCCGCCTGTTGGCACCGAATCGACCATCGTTTGAACCTCAAGAGTTGTGAAGATATAGGGGTTCAAAAATAAGGCTAAATTCAATTTAATATTTTAGCACTTTCGTTTAACTGTGCTAAATATGTATCGGCTTAAAGGATTGTACCCAACATGGGACTACTGGCACCGTTTCTATAATCGTTTGAACCTCTGGGGTTCAGGAGGTATGGGGGTTCAAAAATTTTTTATGAAACTTTCCATATTATAGTACTTTTGTTCGACTGAACTCAATATCTGTCTTATCAAAAGATTGAAACCGACATCCGCCTGTTGGCACCGAATCGACCATCGTTTGAACCTCAAGGGTTGTAAAGATATAGGGGTTCATAAATAAGGCTAAATTCAATTTAATATTTTAGCACTTTCGTTTAACTGTGCTAAATATATATCGGCTTAAAGGATTGAACCCGACATGGGACTACTGGCACCGTTTCTATAATCGTTTGAACCTCTGGGGTTCAGGGGGTATGGGGGTTCAAATTTTTTTTATGAAACTTTCCATATTATATATAGTACTTTCGTTCGACTGAACTCAATATTTGTCAACTCTTCAAATTAAGTCTGTGTAATTTTTTTTTGTTTTTACTTTTTTATTAATAATATAAGTCTAAGCTCTAAGTCTTACAAAATATATTTTCTAATCAGCTTTGTTCTATTAAAAAGAAAATTTATATTTAAATAGAATAGATAAAACGCTGTGAACAAGATTTTTTAATTTCTGTCAACTCTACAAATAATTATATCGGGGTTTATTTTTTTTGTTTTTTGAAACGGTGCCAGTAGTCCCATGTTGGGTACAATCCTTTAAGCCGATACATATTTAGCACAGTTAAACGAAAGTGCTAAAATATTAAATTGAATTTAGCCTTATTTTTGAACCCCTATATCTTCACAACCCTTGAGGTTCAAACGATGGTCGGTTCGGTGCCAATAGGCGGATGTCGGCTTCAATCTTTTGTGTAGACAGATATTGAGTTCAGTCGAACGAAAGTACTATAATATGGAAAGTTTCATAAAAAATTTTTGAACCCCCATACCTCCTGAACCCCAGAGGTTCAAACGATTATAGAAACGGTGCCAGTAGTCCCATGTTGGGTACAATCCTTTAAGCCGGTACATATTTAGCACAGTTAAACGAAAGTGCTAAAATATTAAATTGAATTTAGCCTTATTTTTGAACCCCTATATCTTCACAACCCTTGAGGTTCAAACGATGGTCGATTCGGTGCCAACAGGCGGATGTCGGCTTCAATCTTTTGTGTAGACAGATATTGAGTTCAGGCGAACGAAAGTACAATAATATGGAAAGTTTCATGAAAAATTTTTGAACCCCCATACCTCCTGAACCCCAGAGGTTCAAACGATTATAGAAACGGTGCCAGTAGTCCCATGTCGGGTACAATCCTTTAAGCCGATACATATTTAGCACAGTTAAACGAAAGTGCTAAAATATTAAATTGAATTTAGCCTTATTTTTGAACCCCTATATCTTCACAACCCTTGAGGTTCAAACAACAATCGACTCGGTGCCAACAAGCCCATGTTGTCTGCAATCATTTGACATAATAAATAATAAGCACGGTCCAGCGAAAGTACGAAAAAATATTTTTCTTTGCCCAAATTTTTGCACCCTAATATCTCGCACCCCAACGTTTGTACCCTAATTTCGAAAACGGTACAAACGGGTACACTTCCGGTACAATCCTTTGATATCACAAAACCAGCATTTTTCCCAACTTGGTTGCTAACTTCACAGAGGTTGTGTACGGGTGCAATTCAGAGTTATAATTTTATTGTGAAACAATTTATTCTCTCAATAACAATAAATTAATTAATTAATAAATAAACTAATAACAATTAATTACTTTCTTTATATAATATTTAATTTTATCTATATTAACATTTTATTAATTTAATTCCAGGTTGAAAGCGAGGATATTAAAACAGTTCGGTCTATTAGAACAGTAGTCTCACGTTCTGTAGCATGCCGTAAATGTACAGCACAAAATCCTTTTCAATCTTGTAGAAAATGTATGTGCTGTTCAGCCTGGTACTGCAGACAATGTGCTGGGACAGAATCAAACCATCACGGTTACGATGACTACATTTGTGACGAATGTTAAGGAGAGTAGTTTTCTAAGCATTCACAAAACCGTTTTTTTTTTAATTCAGTTAATTTTTTGACGTTTAAAACTTGTTTATAATTACGATGACTACATTTATTTGTGACGAACGTTTAGGAGAGTAGTCTCCTAAGCATTCATTAAACTGTTTTTTTTGAAGTTCAATAAATTTTTTAAAGTTTAAAACTTGTTTATTACGTAATTCTTTATTTTGTATAATTTTAATGTAGGTACTGCTATTACTACTCCAAATATGTTTTTATAGGTTTTAGTAAAAACTGTAAAGCAGAACAAGTATTATTGAGTAAAAGTATTTGTTGTGAACAAAGCTTTACTCGTTCTATTTAGTTATTTCGTAATTCTATTGAGTGATGTCTACCAAATCTAGTGATAATAAATTAAAGATATTTCATTAAGTTCCTCAATTCACGTGCCATTAATACCAAATAAATAAATAATTATGTATGTTTTTTCTTTTAAATTTCTTAGATTTTATTGGCTAATTTGTCCTAAAATACGTTGTTAGCAAACAAAAATGTAGGTCTATGATTATTGGTTATGTTGTGTTTAAAGGTTTACATTTTAATAGATAAGTGTAGAAATGACAGAATATGTTCCAAATAAATATTATTTCATAACTACTGGCCTATTTAATTTATGAAAAATCTATTAATGTTTCGTTACTCAACGGAGCATTTTATCAGTTCTAGCGCATTAAAAGACGTTTTATTTTAAAAGATATGGTTTTTACATAAAAAACATATTAATATTCAGATAAAAGATATATTAATGATCATAAGAAAATATTCAAATAGTATTGAAATGAGGTTTCATATTACAAGAAAATCGCCCAATATTGCAGAGCCAAAATAAAGAAAAAAAGAGGCGCTTGAACTACTCACAAGCTTGCTGGGACCGAATAGCAGGTCTCCATGATATGTCCCTTACCATTATGCATTCTCCCTTTGGTTGTCTGGAATAAATTGCTTTGAGCGATAAGACCCTTTGTGCGCCTATGGTAAATTTAATAAATTTTTTTAAATCTTTTTTTTGGTGTGCAAATAAACAATTCCTTCATCTATTATGCTATGGTATTACTTGACTACTTTCCCACTAGCATCAATAACAGTGTCGTACGGTAATTTCTAGATACAATTGACAACATGAAAAATATTGTGACTGGAATATTTTGTAGCACGCAAAATTATATTGTTGAAATTAGATCTGGTTGATTTACTTATACTAAGTTGTTTAGCTTCGGTTTTAAATATTCAAAAGTGATGGTATATATAGGTAAGTGACTCAATGCATAAGTTTACTATATCTGACAGAAATAGAAGCCGCGCAGCAGAATGAAGTTGATATTGGTAAGTCTAATTCTAATATTATGTAGTTATATTATATTATTATGTTAGTGCCTTTTTAAATTTATAATCTATAGTATATATGTATGTATAAAGTGTTTTATTATTTTTTAAGTTTCGTTTGTATCTCTGTCCTGACGCGCGTAATGTCATGCATGGGTTCCGCCTGAAAACCAGTTACTGGGTGGGTAGGAGGATCCTGCCCACCTACTTACCTAGTTATATGCTGAGTCGGGACCTCATTCGTGACATCACGCGGCGCTATATTGTTTATTCTTGTATTTTGTTTTGTGCTTTGTTTTGTTTTTTTATGTAAATAACTAGCTGTCCCGGCGACCTTCGTTCCGCCTAACAGTCAATGAATGTGCATATTGAGGAAGCCATACCCGGCATGCGTTACAATGTCACGTGACTATATTATTACAACCTTCATGTTTATGTTTGCCTAGTACTTTACCAAATCCGAGTGACGTATGAGAAAATAGAAAGCATGTCGAAATGTAAAAAAAAAATTTAAAGAAATGTACGTTCTTAAAAAGTATCCTATGTCCTTCTCCTGGCTCTAAACTACCTCCCTGCCAATTTTCAGCTAAATCGGTTCAGCCGTTCTTGAGTTATAAGTGGAGTAACTAACACGACTTTTATATATATAGATGTAACGTCGCGTGTTGTCCCGAATAAATTTATTTTCTTTCTTTCTTTCTTTCTTTCTTTCTTTCTTTCTTTCTAAATTCAGTATGTATTAACATTATCGTTATCCGTAATCAGTTATTCTTTTTTGGAATTTTTTAACAAACATTTTAATTAAATTGGTGTGGGTTTGTGTGTGAGAAGGTGTGAAGTGTTAATGTTTAACAATTTCATTTTATAGGTTCAAGGCCTCAGTATTTTGATCTTTTAATTATTATATCATGGATATTAGATGCTTTTAATTTTAAAACAAGTAAGCAAATTACTGCTAATGATCTTATAATTGATCGAACAAACCGAGATTTCTAAGTCGACTAGGGTGGTTCAGCACTTTGTCCGTCCGTCCATCTGTTAAAGGCAGAGAAGCGTCTAAACCATACAAGCGAGGCACCATGTAAGTAAGAAGCAAAATATCGTACCGTATGAGGTACTTTGTTATTTTAAAATAAAGTTTGTTTTAAAAACGGGTTGGTACTCTACTTGCAAAGTTATTTTCAAAGATACACAAGGCAAACAAAAATATTTTCTCCTTTGCTTTGTAAGGGTGCCGCATTATTATTTTCACTTACATCATTTAAATTGCTATTTTTAGCTTTAGCTTTACATAATATCTGAGTTGTTTGGTTTGGACGCTAAATGCCTCTGACAAACGACAAACGGACGGACCAAGTACTGAACGAACTTAGAGAACTCGCTACGCTCGATCAATAAGGGTCAGAAGCATATTACAGTACTAAGCGACTATGTAAGTCCAGATCGGCATTGTTGTGTTATAAAAAGCACACGAGTATATAGAGCATGTTCTAGATCAGGGATGGCAAAGCTTTTTTTGGGGAAAGTGCCAACCTACTATCTACTGTGTAAATGTGAAAATTTTGATGTTTGTAACCCAATCACGCCGAAACTACTAAACCGATTTGGCTGAAATTTGGAACGTATGTAGATAGAAATAATATAATAATAATAATATAATATATCTACCTAGATTAATTTTTTTGTTACATTTTAAAGAGATTTTTTTTTAATTTGCATTAGGGTAGCATTTGACCACTATCTCACCTGATGGAAAGTGATGATGCGGCCGTAGGTGTGACATGCTTGCCTAGAAGATACCTATTCACTCAAGACTTGAAGACTCTCAGATTATACCGTTCGGGGAACAAAGACGCAGGCAATGAGTTCCACTCCTTCGCTGTACGGATGATGAATGTAGAAGCAAAACGCTTTGAAAGTGGAGGTATGTCAACCATAAATGGATGACGTTTAATAGATTGTCTTGTTGTTAGATGGTAAAAAGGGCATGGGGGGATTAAGTCATGTAATTCCTGGGCACACTCTCCAAAATTTAAGCGATAGATTACTGATAAGCTTGCCACCATACGTCGTCGGTAAACGAGACTTTTGCAACCTGGACTCGATTAGCTTACTGTCGCCAATGAGTCTTTTGGCTCGCCAGTCAATAGATTCAAGAGCCTCTAAAGTACCAGACTTGGCGGATCCATCCCAGAGGTAAAACGTGCGTAGCCGCGGGGTACAGCTAGTTTGGATATAAAATCAATAATAATGTCACAATTATGACGTGCCGTCAGAGAAACTTGCCTTATATATAATGAAGAATAATGTTTCCAATAAATCTTTAAACTGTAGAAATATTGCTGAAAATTAATAATTGTTATTAAATGAATTACAGACACTCGTGATAGACTTTTTCTACTTGTGATCAGACAAGAACTAACCTATAAAGAAAGCGTGCCCGATTTGTTATATCGCGTGTTGTTGGCTCACCATCCCTGTTCTAGATGATGATGAAGAGTTAGTGCTGATGGAGGATTTTTTTTTTATCTTTTTTTATCTTCATTCTTTTTAACGATTTTTTATCTCTAGATTAGCTTTAGACCCCAATCTTACCTGGTAAGTGATGATAATACTGATGCAAAGTCGTCACTATTCACCCACCCATGGACTATCTTGCATTTGTATACTATCTAGTGCATCGTTAGCTCCGTCCTTCGTCTCGGCGTTAGCCACTCCGCTAAGTGTATAAAATAATACAAAACTAATTGATTGTCAAATAATTTAAATCACATGAGCACACAAAACGAAACGAGCAAGTCAATCGCCTGATGGTAAGCGTCACGCATGCCCGTTATAGTTCAGGACTTTCAGGATTTGACCACTATCTCACTTGATGGAAAGTGAAGATGCAAAGATATAGCATGCTTGCCTAGAAGATACCTATTCACTATTGATTTGAAGACTCCCGGATTATACCGTTCGGGTAACAAAGACGCAGGCAATGAGTTCCACTCCTTCGCTGTACGGATGATGAATTTAGAAGCAAAACGCTTCGAGCACACTGGAGGTATGTCAACCATAAATGGATGACGTTTAATAGTTTGTCTTGTTGTTAGATGGTAAAAAGGGCATGGGGGGATTAAGTCATGTAATTCCTGGGCACACTCTCCAAAATGTAAGCGATAGAATACTGACAGGTTGGCAACCTGACGTCGGTGACCGAGACTCTGCAGTTTGGACTCGACTAGTCTGTCATCGCCAATGAGTCTTTTCGCTCGTCGGTCAATGGACTCGAGAAATTCAAGCTGGAACTTATCGAGCCTTTGCGAGGATAACAAATTATTAGCTTAGCTCTGGCTTCGATGATCGTTGATGTTGATCAAAAAGAGCGTAGCCGAAAGAAGCGATCCTAGAGGTACCCCGGTATTCACGTTTAGTTTGGATGACAATACATGGTTTGTTAGTTGTGTGACGTTATTCTAAATCTTTACTTTACTTTTTTCCATAGGTCTTGTTCCTCACAATGCTTGCGATCGCGCTGGGTGCTGGTGCAGGTATATCTGTCAATCCAGACAAAAAAGACCCCATAGGCCCTAAACTCGACTACGAGCCTCCAAAATTTCAAAAAGATTTAAGTAATTATTTGAGTGAGCATTACGGTATATTTAACAACTTAACTATTTATACTCCGTAAAAGGGAACTTACTTTTAAAGGTATCATTCAGAACATAGAATTTTTTTTACCGCAATGTTATGTTTTGAATAAATACATTTTAACAGATACGTGAGATTTTTCATTTGTGACGTGCTTTATACCATGAAATACAAAACTGTTTTTAATATTCAGAGTCGGAACTTCGTTTCCTGCAGATAAGGCTAATTAAAAGAAAAAAAATATGTTTATGTAACAGACTAAGTAAACGTTTGAGTACAGTCACACCTGATGGAAAGTGACTATGTAGTCTAAGGTGGAGCACACTTGCTCAGTAAATACCTATTCACTTTACTTTTGAACACACACAAATTGTACCCTTCGGGAAATACAGATGATGGCACAGCGTTCCATTCTTTTGCTGTTCTATAAATGAACGAAGACGCAAAACGTATCGTGCGAATGAACGGTTACTTTCTATATTATAATTTATTACATATAAATTAAAATCTAAACAGTACAATTATGAAATAATGGCAATATTTCCAGTGAAATTCCAAATCCTGATCGTCAAAATACTGCATTCGTCACACTGAGATATTAGATGCTAAATCTCTTTGTGTGACAAATGCAGTATTTTGTCGATCAGGATTTTGACCTAACAAGTTAAATCGTTCAAAACTCTAGGTGGCTGAACTGTACTGGGCAAGACGTAACGCTGACGTCTTGCTCGTTTTGACACTCAATAACCATAAAACTAGTCGTTCTCGCCGAACTGAGATCTCGCGTCTACATTTTGCCTAATATTGAAAAACTTTTGAGGTTAATTGCTGATAACTTTGTTCTTAAAATAATTGTTTGACTTTTACCTATATTTTGATCAAGTAAGTTTCAACTTTAAATGTGAAGCCATTTTAGTGATAGACCCCGGGACAAAATAGGTCTTAAAGCGTGACTTTTGTAGCCTCTAATTTTGTTTCCAATATAGATTATTTTTTAAACCGGTTTCGTAATTGCAGAGCTCTTTTCAACCCTTGTGGGGTCACAAGGGTAGATAAAAAAATAATTTGCTTACCCATTACATAACATTTTCACTTATATCATTTTAATTGCCATTTATTACTTTGAGCCATAGCTTTATATATTAACTGAAAAATTCATTCGCTTGCATAGTTTAGACGCTCTAAGCCTTTAATAGACAAACGAACGGACGGACGGGCGGACAAAGTGCTAAAACAACCAATTCAATTATCTTAAAAAAAAATGTGCTCATTAAGTCAAGCTTAGGTAACTCATGTCCTAGAAGTCAAAATAAACTATATACATTTTGAATGTTTAAATTCGAGACGTTCTGATTTCCATTCGTTACATTTTAGACATAAAAGCTATTTTCAAGGCGACAGGTGATAAGTGAAACTAATTGTTTCGTTAAAATATAACAAAGAGTAAAGAAATTAAGCGTGAGCGAAGCTAATAATACAAGTCTAAACTTATTATTTCTAAACACAATTCCGCCTAAAAATTACTTAATACGCTTGCGGCACTGTTTTCTAGTTGTGTGGGGTTGGGTGCAATCGTGTGATGAGAATGTTTCAAGAACATGCATTACAAGTCTTCAAATTAAGAAATGAAATGAAATTTATTCACTATAATAGGGTATTACACTGATCTTAGTATTTTATGTGCTGAGTTTTCCTATTTTGACGTTGCTCAGCATGTGAATATGGTCAAATTTTAATAATATAGCTAAGTGTATTAAAAAATAATAGTTGGCGTATTAAAATTGCGGTACCATACTATAACTTTTATATTTATTTTTGTGATTTTAAAAATAAGTTGAAGGTTGCAGTTATGTTGTACATAATTTATTTATTTATTTATTTATTATAATTGCATATGCTCACTACACTAACAGTAAAAACCAATGCGTGTAGTGAGCCAGTTAACAATGTTGTTAAAGTTCCTTACTTAATATTATTATTACTTAAATATTTCATGGACATATTTACAAATAGCGAAAATTTAGTAAGAAAAATGACTATGTTCGGATCATGAGCAGTTAGAGCATTGAGCAGATTTATCGCCTGGGAGGTGGGTGCAAACTGTGCCGTCTGTGTGCGCACTGACGGCGCGGCGAACAAGCGACGGGTGAGCGGGCGCGAGCGCAGTCGCATCTGCCGCCGGTCCAGCGCAGGCGTCAACAACAAACAGCGCGCTAAAGCTTCTGAGTTATCAATCTTATTGTTGAGGAGCAAATAGTAGTGCATTAACAATGAACACTTGCGTCTCAACTCCAAGGTGCTGATACCGACCATTCCGGTAACAAATAGAGATGGATACAAGTATGGATAATATCCGTACAATTTCTTGTACAGATATCGAGCAAATTTTCGTTGAATTCTTTCTATCATGATTTTGTATTTATCCTCGTGTGGGTCCCAAACTAAAGAGTTGTATTCCAGTTTGCTTCTCACAAATGCGTAGAAAAGGGAAACAATGGCATTTCTATCCTGAAATCGAGAAGTGTGTCGCATGACGAAGCCAAGGGATTTGTATGCTGATTTACAAATATTTATTATATGCCTATTAAAAGTTCGTTTCATGTCCAAGGTCACTCCTAAGTCACGAATTTCTGTGACCCGCTCCAGGTCGACTCCAGATATGTTGTAGTGGTACTGAATGGGCGATTTATTTATTTATTTATTTATTTATTTAGTAGCAAACATAACAGAATACAATCATAATAGGAACAAATTATAGAAATATGGGGTTGATCTAAATTGTATTCCTTAACCATGTATGCCTAAAAGCAACAATCTAATAATTTACATAAATCGCTAGAAAAGTTATAGTTTCATATAACAATTATCTTATACATAAAATCATTATTATTATTATATATTCATACATTTGAAGTAAATAGAATTTCTTTTATTTGCCTCCGAAATTGGCTCAAATTGAGGTAGAAAATATCAATATTTCTGTTAGAGACAAGAATTTCGTTGTACTGGCGACACATCCTGACAATGGGGTTATAATAGGAAGTGTTGTTGGAATATACTTGAAGACTAAAAATATTGAAATTGCGGTTACGTGTTCTGAATCTAGTGTTAAAATTAAGGAGCGATAGAAGAGTGGGGGAATCTAAGGCAGAGTGAATTATTTTATATAGCAGGGTAAGATTATAGTATTTTCGGCGAACCTCAAGTGACGTCACTTTGAAATGATTCAACCGTTCGCCATAGCTTGCTAGCCTGCGGCCCATGCCGTATCTGAAGCTAAGGATTTTCAGGAAACGTTTCTGAATTCTCTCAATTCTATCGTTGTGGACTTTGTAGAATGGAGACCAAATCGAGGAGTTGTACTCAAGGACACTACGTATAATTGCGTAATACAAATAAATAAAACTTGTAGGTTTACGAAAATGTATGGTAGTTCTTGAAAATTGTTTGTGACCGAGTAAATGAGATTGTCTTACATTTAGAATTATTAAATTCTAGGCTATTTAATTTACCCCATTCTACCACATTGTTGATATCTTCCTGCATTGCCTCACAATCATTAATGCTACTTATACCATAGAATAGCTTCAAGTCATCAGCAAACATTAGACATTCTGACGTTTTGATGACCTGCAGCAAATCATTTATCATTATAAGAAATTGAGTTGGACCTAGTATGCTACCCTGACTAACACCAGATCGTGTCAAATAGGGATTGGAACGAAATCCGGTAAGCTGTACATATTGTACACGGTCAGCAAAATAACTAGCGAATAACTCCAGCAAAGAGGGAGTAAAACTGATTGAGGAAAACTTTCTTAAAAGAACGTCATTATTAACGCGATCAAATGCTTTTTTTAAATCAAAATATGCCCCATCAACCTGCATATTTTGATCCATCCTAGCTACTGAGTAATATACAAAATTAACGTGATTAGTTGTGGTGGATTTACCTGATCGAAAACCATGCTGGCATTCGGTCAGTTGCTTTTGCACCTGGTTAGTGATATAACGATTCAGGATTGATTCAAACACCTTGCCGAAGGCCGACAGAACCGCTATAGGTCTATAGTTTTCTACCTGTGACCTAGACCCACCTTTAGGAATAGGCGTAACACGCGAGATTTTCCAAACCTTTGGATATTTACAAGTTGATAGTGCCAAGTTATATATGAATAGAAGTGGTTTATGAAAACTGATACACAAAAATAATATACACATAAATAATATGTCCAACTATTTATACGTACTTATTCTATGTCGAATGCATGATTATAATTATTATAATCATCAGGTTAATTGATTTATCAAAGTACTTGCGGCCCGCCCCGCATTCGCAAGGGTGTAATTTAGAAAAAATAAATAAGTGTGAGTCAACCGTAACAGATAGAGATATGCCATCCAGGAGGTTTCTTTATGTTTTTAGAAGAACTACAATTCTCTAGTACCTACATCATTTTTATGTATTTAAGGTTTAGCCTAAGTGTGCCATGTTAATTTATTCCCCGATGACTTGGTTGCAAAACATTGTTTATTTCTTTTTGCATATAAACTTATTTAGGTTTTATTATACCGGGTGTTTGGTAGAGGGTCCGACAAACGAAATGAGCGTTTTCGGGGGCCCATTTGGAGAATACAAGTTGGCCAAAAAAAATCCCCGACTCCCCAATTTTTTTTCCCTTTTTTTTAGTGAATTTTCCCGTTTTCTCCGACATTGTACTTTTTTTTTAGATCACTGTGAAAGTTGAACTATGAGGTAAAATTTATTTCATTTTTCACTCTATGAGCTCTAAATCAATTAGTTAGCTCTGTTTTGTATCAAATTTTGCTTTGTGTGGCCTGAAGGTGTATTAGAGACCAAATTAAACTAAAAACATCCGGTCTAAAACAGATTTTACAAATGTTATGGCGGTAAATAGGTACAATTTCGGTGAAAACGGGAAAATTAACACAAAAAAGTTAAAAAAAATTGGGGAGTCGGGGATTTCTTTTGGCCAACTTGTATTCTCCAAATGGGCCCCCGAACACGCTCATTTCGTTTGTCGGACCCTCTACCAAACACCCTATATATATAAACCTTCCGTGAAATCCGTTTTCAAGAAACCTAAATGAGAGAAAAAAGGAGTAAAAATTTATGGCGAAATATTGAGTCGCCTTCGCTTTGCGGACGACATCGTAGTGTTTGCCGAAAGCGCACCAGATATAACCGTGATGATAAACGAGCTAGAGAGAGAAATCAAAAAGGTAAGGCTGTCAATCAACGCATCAAAGAAAAAGATAATAAAAAATTAAGAAATTAAAGATGTAATTATAGAGAGTAGAGAAATAGAGTTTGTTAAGGAATATGTTTATCTCGGACAACTAGTCTCATTTGAAAGTTATACTAGAAAAGATATACAAAAAGAAGAATAGCACTAGCTTGGAAGAAGTAGTGCGGGCTGAAATAAATAATGAAGAACAAAGAAATTAAAATAAACATTAAGTAAAAAGTATTAGAAAAAGTTAAAGTAAAAGATAATTTATACGAAGGCAATGCTTAAAAAACTGACTTCACCGCTTATATTTTGGTTTTGACGATAAATTTTATCGAAACCACCTTTGAAGTATAATCTACCAATAATAATATATTAAAAATAATTAAACGCAAGCGAAGTTAAAAAAACCGACTTCACCGCTTTATAATCCACCAGCTTTCAAATAAAAAAAGAGTCATCAAAATCGGCTCACAACGAAAGAAGTTATGAGGTAACTTTTGAAGTCGTGTAAACCAGAACATAGTCAAAGTACGCATTATTCGTCACAAAATAGACATTATTAACGATATTTCAAGAACTACTGATTTGATCTTGATCAAATTTATATGGGACCAATTAGAAAGCAACATCTTTCAAACAAAAAATTTTTGAAATCGGCTCACGTGGAGAGAAGTTATGAGGTAACACAACTAAAAAAAAAAATACGGTCGAATTCAGTACCTCCTCCTTTTTTGGGAAGTCGGTAAAAAATCATCAAAATCGATTCATAATTGGCGGTATTATCGCGTAAAATACAAACAAAAAAAACATACATTCAAATTGAAAACCTACTTTTTGAAGTCGGTTGAAAAATAGTACATAAGTGTAACATTTACTCATAGGGATAGGAAACAAACCTACGGTTATATTACTATAATATTGCTGAGAAATCCTTGCATATATTGAAATTAGAACGCCCGATCCATTACAAAACCTACATTAAGATACAATGAAGCATGTTTGTATGGTAAGTAATTTTGTTAAATAGGTATTATAAAGCATGACAAATCCACATCTCTAATTCAATTCTGTTTATGTATAGTAAGTAAGTAGAACATACATACACTGAGTCGTGTCCTCATAAAAAATACAGATGCTTCTATCGCAACCATAATCAGTGTAGTAGGCAGTCAGTCGGTGATAGGACACAGATATGTGGAGTTTTGTGTTGCTATTTAGTCTACTTATAGCAGGCGCCTGTTCTGTATCGCAAGACGATAATGTTCGTGTAGTGAATATTGCTCAAGGCGAAGTGCGCGGGCGCAGAAATCCTAGATCTGGAGTTTTTGCCTTCTACGGCATACCTTATGCAACTGTTCCTGTTGGCTCGGACAAATATAAGTGAGGAAAAAAAAATACCTTGAAAGAAAAGTTAGTTAAATTACCTGTAACTTGCTTGCCGATTAGACTGTCCTAGTGTCAAGATTTTTCAGGCCATCTGAAGTGATCCGACATGACTTAACAACTGTTGTATTATGACTAACAACTGGGAGCGACAGTCTAATTACCTATTACCTAAAAATATGTGAGTGAAATAACCTTAAGATAGTATAAATAACATTACATTTTCTTTCTTATACAAGAATGATAACATAAACATAAAAAAACATAAACGCTTTCAGACTCCAAGCCTACACTAAGTTTGATGACTTGTGTCGCAGGTGCCGAAAACATTTACATCACTCTCACAATCACAACCAGAACCAGAAACACAAATTTTCCATGGGGAGAAAACATGTATTCCCGCCGGAAATCGAAGCCGATTCCCCTGCTTAGAAGGCGATCGCCACCCAACTAAGCCAATGGGCTCAGAACAGAAGAGGTTACTTGTTGATAAACATATAAAAGTGAAATATCAAACGTAATGTCTACAGACGCGACGAACTTTGCTAGACTTTAAACTTAAAGCTGTATTATTTATTTAAGTACATTAAAACGACCAGATAAGAAGAAAGTATTAAAGTTATAATGACATTAAAAACTTTTCAGGCACCTCTACCAGGGCCAACGTGGCATAAGCCACTAGGCTATTTTAATGAAAGAATTATATGCCCACAAATGGAAAACCATTTCGCCGACCTGTATCCGGAGAAAAAGATGCAAGAGGACTGCCTAGTAACGACCGTTTATGTCCCAGATACAAAGGAAAAATATCTTTCCGTGGTAGTTTACGTACATGGAGGAGCTTTTCAAATCGGCTTTGGTGACATGCTGCCTCCAACTAATCTTGTAAGAAATAAAAACGTGGTTGCCGTCACCTTTAATTACCGAGTTGGTGTAAACGGTTTTCTTTGCCTAGGCACGAAAGATATACCTGGTAATGCAGGCTTGAAAGACCAGGTGGCTTTATTGCGTTGGGTTAACAAAAACATTGGCAGTTTTGGAGGAAACCCTGATGACGTGACTATCATAGGCGCTAGCGCTGGATCAGCTTCTGTTGATCTTCTGATGTTATCAAACACTACGAGAGGATTGTTTAATAAAGTCATACCAGAAAGTGGTGCCAGCGTAGGAGTTATCAATTTGCAGGTTGACCCTATAGAAAATGCCAAGAATGTTGCTCTTGAACTTGGTTGTACTAATGTTGATGACATCTATGCTTTGGAGAAATTCTACAAGGAAGCTCCCTTAGAATTGATATTAAAAAAATTAAATATTTATAGTCCTCTTTCTACGCACGTTGGTTTCACACCTTGTATTGAACGAGATACCGATACAGAAACATTTCTAAACGATGCACCTGTTAACATTTTAAGAAATGGCAAATATATAAAGTTGCCTATTTTATTTGGTTTTGATAACATGGAAGGTATTTTGCAAGTACAAAAATTCGAATCTGATAAAGCTACGATGAATGAGAACTTCTCTGATTTTTTGCCAATGGATTTGCAGTTTGAAAGCAAGCTGGAAAAAGAAAAGGTAGCAAAGGCGGTAAAATATTTTTATTTTGGTGATAAGCCTATTGATGAAGGTACTATATTAGGATACATAGATTTCTTTACTGATGTTAAAGTGGCTTATCCTACATTACTGGAGGTAAAATTACATGCTGAAGCAGGACATGATCAAGTGTATCTTTATGAATATTCTTTTGTAGACGAAGACACTGAACTTGTGCCTCATACTGACATTCGTGGCGCTAGCCACTGCGAACAAACGGCTCATGTCAATGGTATAAAATATATGTATTCGGGCGAGGTGAAAATATCAAAAGAATATAAAGATATGTATGAAACAATTCAGGATATATGGTACAACTTCATTAAAACTGGGTAAGGTGCTTTCATATCTAGATCTTAGTAAACTATTGATTGATTAACTATAATATATATAAATAAAACCTAACTAAACTAAAATAACTAAGTTTAAGTAGGAATGAGGCCCGAGTTTATTTTATATTATAGTATAAAGATATTTGCTGTAATACTACATATCCTATGAAAATTTAAAACATTAAATTTATCCGGTCCAAAAGGTTAATTTAGAAGAAGAACAGATAGACAGTTGGCGTAAGCTTAGTAAAGGACTTGAAATACAAAGCGCCTGGGGCGCGCGGCCGAGCGGCAGGTGCTCGGCGGGCGCGCGCCGTCGCTTCCCCCCGCGCTGCCGACGTTTTGTATAGGCTCTAGTGTAATAAATTGTATTAAGCGGACAGGGCTCGCGTACAGGGCCCGCGTACAGCCCACGTACTTGTGCGTTTTGTATGTCAACTCTCTAATAGAGTCCTGATTGCAACCGTTGAGTAGATACGAAAATCTTAGGCACATGATATACAAACCGCCCGAGGTACGCGCCCTGTGATAAACAAAACGGCAGTGTGGGAAGAGGACGCCTAGTGCATTTTGTATATCAAGGTCCCTCACGCGCCCTACATTTTCCTTAACAGCGGCCAGGGCACGCGCCTCGAGCGTTTTGTATATCATGTTCCTTAGTCTTTACTTCTATTCGTGAAAAAAGGTCGTGATAAACCTATCAATCTCACTGTTTATAAAACAATCATATTATGATTTTTTTATCTACATCATATTATACATATAATAAAATTGAAATAGGCTATACATTTATTGAATCATGTCAAATGCTTGCCTATTCAGCATAAAAAAAGCATTAAAGATATTGTAGAAAAACTAATATGGGGTCTTTACTAGAGCTGCTTTAGCCAAAACAGCCATTTTTAGAATTCTTGTTTTTGATAAAATGTGGTTTGTGGTCATAATAGACTAAAAACGTTATCAAAGGAAAAAAAAACATTTTTTTATAATTTCTAACCACGTAAACCATATTCCGTTTTAGAAAACCAGTACCAGAAGGGTCAAAGTTACCAAAATGGCCTGCAGCTGGAGCTGATGGTTCTCCATACATGTCTCTGGGAGTAAAAGTGGAGTTGCGAGACTTTGTGATGAAAGAACGAATGCAGTTCTGGGATGAAATCTATGCTAAATATTACAGAATGCCAGTGGCGCCATCTACTCCACCACCAAGACACTATGAACTTTAACAATAATATATAAACGTGGTTCGCCCGAAACATATACTTTGCCCTTTAGATGAGTTCTTCCGCCTGTTCCTAAGTATGCATACTTAGGAACAGGCGGATTTTTTTTGTGCCGGATAGTAACGCATTTAGCCGATAACTCACCTGATGGAAAGTGACGATGCAGTCGAAGATGCAGCATACTAACCTAGAAGATAAAAAAAGCCTATTCATTCTTGACTTGAAGACTCCCAAATTTTAATTTTCGGGAAATGAAGACGCGTGCAGTGAGTTTCATTCCTTCGCCGTACGAATGCTTAATATAAAATGAAATCGCTTCAAGGAGTCCCTATATTTTACGTCCAATAATTTACAGCCTGATAATGTACGGTCAGTAATTCGCAACCAGTATTCTGTGATATGGCTTCCAATTATCAGGTTGGACAATACTTTTTTTTTATGAATATTATGTACTTGCAGTCTTACTTATAAAAATGTCGCCAAGCAATGCTAAGCCACCTCTTAGTTACGCAGCTCTTAAGCCCATAGTCAACAATTACCTTTTTTCACTCATAAAAAAAGTTAGACGCTGCTTAGTTAAAAAACGCACAGACAATCGAAAACAATTGAAATTTACATGATCGCCACAAATTATAACATAAAATAGTCGACTAAAAATGAAAACGAGTACAGCTGTCAAAAATGTTCTTTTTAATCTGTTGAAACGCAAATAAAAGACAGGTGACATTCAACGAGTCTCGAAGTGACAATTTCCCACCTTACGTAAAAAAATTTGGAAAAATGTATTACTGCAAGAAATACAATTTGCAAGAGCGATTGCGTCTGTCGGCGCATTCCATGTATCGGCCCAGTCCTCTTGAATCTTAAAAACAATAGAAATAAATACCTAGCTAACAATTTATCACTTTATTATGACCTAGATAGGTTTTTTTGTGCATTCACGCAAACTTATACAAATTAAAAATTACCTCAAGGCGGGCCCAATATCTGATAACTGCCTTTATGTGCAGTAGGTGACTTTAGGTAGAATTTATTGTCTACAGTTTCAAACCAACAGATTGAGATTTACAAGTTCGATAGATCAGCTGATATAATTGAAATCTGCCATCTTGCTTCTTGGCAAAGTTTTAACTAGGCAATGGCAGTGTTTAATTTTGACGACTATTTAGGCATTATTTAACGATCTTTTAACGCTAAATCGCGTTTATAGGTAAAATTTTTGATAAATTGATGTTAAGCAAATGATTAAATATACGTTAATTGCTATTTTTTTAGTTTGAAATGGTTTTATTTAGCTTGCCTTGTTTAACAAGTCTAATTTAGCAATCAAATCTTCACACCCTTCCTGTCGAACGATTGATCTAAAATTATGTACCTACATATACCCTTTTGTACTGATGACAATACAGTTACTTTATTCGAAACTAGCCGTGCCCTGCGGCTACGCCCGTGTTAATTAAGTTATAAATTAGCCTATTTGTTATTCCGGAACCTATCTACATTCTGAATTTCTTTAAAATTGGTTTATTCATCACGGAGATTCGTGGTAACAAAAATTCACACACATATTCATACAAACTTACGCATTTATAATATTAGTAAGATCATTGTAAATCCAAGATGGCCGCCGCCACTGTTTTTTTTTACTTTTAGTAAATAATCTACATCAATATCTTTCGTTTCAATAAATCCGTTTAACTTAAAGTGTTTTATTGCCTATTTTTATAAACATTACCAGCTGACCCGACGAACTTCGTACCGCCAATAAATAATTGTCTGAACTTATCTAAACCTATAAATAAAACAAATTTGGAAAGCTTTGAAGGTCGTCTTCTCCTTGGCATGGTAAATAATCAAACGCAAGAAATGCTTAAAAAAAAATTACTTCACCACGTTATCTTCGGAACCTTGGTCAGATTTAATTTTGTGTCAAGTCTTTGACAGGTACGAACAGTTTGTTTCGGAATATAAAATAGTTGTTTTTACTACGTTATCATCCGTACGGCGAAGGAGTGGAACTCATTGCCTACTATTAATGTTTCGTTTTTCAATGGAGCATTTTATCAGTTCTAGCGCATTAAAAGACGTTTTATTTTAAGAGATATGGTTTTTACATAAAAAACATATTAATATTCAGATAATAGATATATTTATGATCATAAGAAAATATTCAAATAGTATTAAAATGAGGTTTCATATTTAGTACAAGAAAATACGCCCAATATTGCAGAGCCAAAATAAAAACAAACTCCGCGACGAGGCGCTTGAACTACTTACAAGCTTGCTGGGACCGAATAGCAGGTCTCCATGATGTGTCCCTTACCATTATGCATTCTCCCTTTGGTTGTCTGGAATAAATTGCTTTGAGCGATAAGACCCTTTGTGCTCCTATGGTAAATTTAATATATTTTTCTTAATCTTTTTTTTGGTATGCAAATAAACGTTTCCTCCATCTATTATGCTATGGTATTACTTGACTACTTTCCCACTAGCATCAATAAGAGTGTCGTACGGTAATTTCTAGATACAATTGACAACATGAAAAATATTCTGACTGGAATATTTTGTAGCACGCAAAATTATATTGTTGAAATTAGATCTGGTCGAATAACTTATACTAAGTTGTTTAGCTTCGGTTGTAAATATTCAAATTTGATGGTATATATAGGTAAGTGACTCAATGCATAAGTTTACTATATCTGAGAGAAATAGTAGCCGCGCAGCAGAATGAAGTTGATATTGGTAAGTCTAATTCTAATATTATGTAGTTATATTATATTGTTGTCATGCATGGGTTCCGCCTGAAAACCAGTTACTGGGTAGGTAGGAGGATCCTGCCCACCTACTTACCTAGTTATATGCTGAGTCGGGACCTCATTCGTGACATCACGCGGCGCTATATTGTTTATTCTTGTATTTTGTTTTGTGCTTTGTTTGGTTTTTTGATGTAAATAATGTAAACGTCGCGTGTTGTCCCGAATAAATTTATTTTCTTTCTTTCTTTGTTTCTTTCTTTCTAATTTCAGTATGTATTAACATTATCATTATCCGTATCAGTTATTCTTTTTTGGAATTTTTTAACAAACATTTTAATTAAATTGGTGTGGGTTTGTGTGTGAGAAGGTGTGAAGTGTTAATGTTTAACAATTTCATTTTATAGGTTCAACGCCTCAGTATTTTGATCTTTTAATTATTATATCATGGATATTAGATGCTTTTAATTTTAAAACAAGTAAGCAAATTACTGCTAATGATCTTATAATTGATCGAACAAACCGAGATTTCTAAGTCGACTAGGGTGGTTCAGCACTTTGTCCGTCCGTCCATCTGTTAAAGGCAGAGAAGCGTCTAAACCATACAAGCGAGGCACCATGTAAGTAAGAAGCAAAATATCGTACCGTATGAGGTATTTTGTTATTTTAAAATAAAGTTTGTTTTAAAAACGGGTTGGTACTCTACTTGCAAAGTTCTTTTCAAAGATACACAAGGCAAACAAAAATATTTGCTCCTTTGCTTTGTAAGGGTGCCGCATTATTATTTTCATTTACATCATTAAAATAGCTATTTTTAGCTTTAGCTTTACATAATATCTGAGTTGTTTGGTTTGGACGCTAAATGCCTCTGACAAACGACAAACGGACGGACCAAGTACTGAACGAACTTAGAGAACTCGCAACGCTCGATCAATAAGGGTCAGAAGCATATTACAGTACTAAGCGACTATGTAAGTCCAGATCGGCATTGTTGTGTTATAAATAGCACACGAGTACATAGAGCATGTTCTAGATCAGGGATGGCGAAGCTTTTTTTGGGGAAAGTGCCAACCTACTATCTACTGTATAAATGAGAAAATTTTGATGTTTGTTACCCAATCACGCCGAAACTACAAAACCGATTTGACTGAAATTTGGAACGTAGGTAGATAGCTAGCTACCTAGAATATTTTTTATGTTACATTTTAAAGAGTTTTTTTTTTATTTGCATTAGGGTAGCATTTGACCACTATCTCACCTGATGGAAAGTGATGATGCGGCCGTAGGTGTGACATGCTTGCCTAGAAGATGCCTATTTCCTCAAGACTTGAAGACTCTCAGATTATACCGTTCGGGGAACAAAGACGCAGGCAATGAGTTCCACTCCTTCGCTGTACAGATGATGAATGTAGAAGCAAAACGCTTTGAAACTGGAGGTATGTCAACCATAAATGGATGACGTTTAATAGATTGTCTTGTTGTTAGATGGTAAAAAGGGCATGGGGAGATTAAGTCATGTAATTAATTCCTGGGCACACTCTCCAAAATTTAAGCGATAGATTACTGATAAGCTTGCCACCATACGTCGTCGGTAAACGAGACTTTTGCAACCTGGACTCGATTAGCTTACTGTCGCCAATGAGTCTTTTGGCTCGCCAGCCAATAGATTCAAGAGCCTCTAAAGTACCAGACTTAGCGGATCCATCCCAGAGGCAAAACGTGCGTAGCCGCGGGGTACACCTAGTTTTGATATAAAATCAATAATAATGTCACAATTATTGTGACGTGCCGTCAGAGAAACTTGCCTTATATATAATGAAGAATAATGTTCCCAATAAATCTTTAAACTGTAGAAATATTGCTAAAAATTAATAATTGTTATTAAATGAATTACAGACACCCTTGATAGACTTTTTCTACTTGTGATCAGACAAGAACTAACCTATAAAGAAAGCGTGCCCGATTTGTTATATCGCGTGTTGTTGGCTCACCATCCCTGTTCTAGATGATGATGAAGAGTTAGTGCTGATGGAGGATTTTTTTTATCTTTTTTATCTTCATTCTTTTTAACGATTTTTTATCTCTAGATTAGCTTTAGACCCCAATCTTACCTGATGGTAAGTGATGATAATACTGATGCAAAGTCGTCACTATTCACCCACCCATGGACTATCTTGCATTTGTATACTATCTAGTGCATCGTTAGCTCCGTCCTTCGTCTCGGCGTTAGCCACTCCGCTAAGTGTATAAAATAATACAAAACTAATTGATTGTCAAATAATTTAAATCACATGAGCACACAAAACGAAACGAGCAAGTCAATCGCCTGATGGTAAGCGTCACGCATGCCCGTTATAGTTCAGGACCACTCAGAGTTTTGAACTTAGATCAAAATCCTGCTCGGCGAAGCACTTTTTTTATGCCACTTTTTTTAGGCAAACATTTGACCACTATCTCACTTGATGGAAAGTGAAGATGCAGATAACAAATTATTAGCTTAGCTCTGGCTTCGATGATCGTTGATGTTGATCAGAAAGAGCGTAGCCGAAAAAAGCGATCCTAGAGGAACCCCGATATTCACGTTTAGTTTGGATGACAATACATGGTTTGTTAGTTACACAACTAACAGACCATGTATTGACGTTATTCTAAATCTTTACTTTACTTTTTTCCATAGGTCTTGTTCTTAACAATGCTTGCGATCGCGCTGGGTGCTGGTGCAGGTGCTGGTGCAGGTGCTGGTTTATCTATCTATTCAGACAAAAATGACCCTAATGGCCCTAAACCCGACTACGAGCCTCCAAAATTTCAAAAAGATTAAAGTAATTATTTGAGTGAGCTTTACGGTATATTTAACAACTTTACTCTTGATACTCCGTAAAAGGGAACTTACTTTTAAAGGTATCATTCAGAACATAGATTTTTTTTTTACCACAATGTTATGTTTTGAATAAATACATTTTATCAGATACGTGAGATTTTTCATTTGTGACGTGCTTTATACCATGAAATACAAAACTGTTTTTAATATTCAGACTCGGAACTTCGTTTCCTGCAGATAAGGCTAATTAAAAAAAAAAAAAAAAATTATGTAACAGACTAAGTAAACGTTTGAGTACAGTCACACCTGATGGAAAGTGACTATGTAGTCTAAGGTGGAGCACATAGCTCAGTAAATACCTATTCACTTTACTTTTGAACACACACAAATTGTACCCTTCGGGAAATACAGATGATGGCACAGCGTTCCATTCTTTTGCTGTTCTATAAATGAACGAAGACGCAAAACGTATCGTGCGAATGAACGGTTACTTTCTATATTATAATTTATTACATATAAATTAAAATCTTAACAGTACAATTATGAAAAAATGGCAATATTTCCAGTGAAATTCCAAATCGTGATCGTCAAAATACTGCATTCGTCACACTGAGATTTTAGATGCTAAATCTCTTTGTGTGACAAATGCAGTATTTTGTCGATCAGGATTTTGACCTAACAAGTTAAATCGTTCAAAACTCTCGGTGGCTGAACTGTACTGGGCAAGACGTAACGCTGACGTCTTGCTCGTTTTGACACTCAATAACCATAAAACTAGTCGTTCTCGCTGAACTGAGATCTCGCGTCTACATTTTGCCTAACATTGAAAAAATTTTGAGGTTAATTGCTGATAACTTTGTTCTTAAAATAATTGTTTGACTTTTACCTATATTTTGATCAAGTAAGTCTCAACTTTAAATGTGAAGCCATTTTAGTGATAGACCCCGGGACAAAATAGGTCTTAAAGCGTGACTTTTGTAGCCTCTAATTTTGTTTCCAATATAGATTCTCTTTTAAACCGGTTTCTTACTTGCAGAGCTCTTTTCAACCCTTGTGGGGTCACAAGGGTAGATAAAAAAATTATTTGCTTCCCCATTAAATAACATTTTCACTTATATCATTTTAATTGCCATTTATTACTTTGAGCCATAGCTTTATATATTTACTGAAATATTCATTCGCTTGCATAGTTTAGACGCTCTAAGCCTTTAATAGACAAACGAACGGACGGACGGGCGAACAAAGTGCTGAAACAACCAATTCAATTATCTTAAAAAGAAATGTGCTCATTAAGTCAAGCTTAGGTAACTCATGTGCTGGAAGTCAAAATAAACTATATACATTTTGAATGTTTAAATTCGAGACGTTCTGATTTCCATTCGTTACATTTTTGACATAAAAGCTATTTTCAAGGCGACAGATGATAAGTGAAACTAATTGTTTCGTTAAAATATAACAAAGAGTAAAGAAATTAAGCGTGAGCGAAGCTAATAATAGAAGTCTAAACTTATTATTTCTAAGCACAATTCCGCCTAAAAATTACTTAATACGGTTGAGGCACTGTTTTCTAGTTGTGTGGGGTTGGGTGCAATTGTGTGATGAGAATGTTTCAAGAACATGCATGACAAGTCTTCAAATTAAGAAATGAAATGAAATTTATTCACTATAATAGGGTATTACACTGATCTTAGTTTTTTATGTGCTGAGTTTGGAGAATATAAGTTGGCCAAAAAAAATCCCCGACTCCCCAATTATATTTTTTTTTTTGTGAATTTTCCCGTTTTCTCCGAAATTGTACTTTTTTTTAGATCACTGTGAAAGTTGAACAATGACATAAAATTTATTTAAATTTTCACTCGATGAGCTCTAAATCAATTTGTTAGCTCTGTTTTGTATCAAATTTTGCTTTGCTTGGCCTGAAGGTGTATTAGAGATCAAATTTACTTAAAAACATCCGGTCTAAAACAGATTTTACAAATGTTATGGCGGTAAATAGGTACAATTTCGGAGAAAACGGGAAAATTCACACAAAAAAGCTAAAAAACATTGAGGAGTCGGGGATTTCTTTTGGCCAACTTGTATTCTCCAAATGGGCCTCCGAACACGCTCATTTCGTTTGTCGGACCCTCTACCAAACACCCTATATATAAACCTTCCGTGAAACCCGTTTTCAAGAAACCTAAATGGGAGAAAAAAGGAGTAAAAATTGATAGCGAAATATTGAGTCGCCTTCGCTTTGCGGACGACATCGTAGTGTTTGCCGAAAGCGCACCAGATATAACCGTGATGATAAACGAGCTAGAGAGAGAAATCAAAAAGGTAAGGCTGTCACTCAACGCATCAAAGACAAAGGTACCTACCTAATAAAAAATGGAGAAATTAAAGATGTAATTATAGAGAGTAGAGAAATAGAATTTGTTAAGGAATATGTTTATCTCGGACAACTAGTCTCATTTGAAAGTCATACTAGAAAAGATATACAAAGAAGAATAGCACTAGCTTGAAAGAAGTAGTGGGGGCTGAAATAAATAATGAAGAACAAAGAAATTAAAATAAACATTAAGTAAAAAGTATTAGAAAAAGTTAAAGTAAAAGATAATTTATACAAAGGCAATGCTTAAAAAACTGACTTCACCGCTTATATTCTGGTTTTGACGATAAATTTTATCGAAACCATTTGAAGTATAATCTACCAATAAAATAATTAAACTCAAGCAAAGTTAAAAAAACCGACTTCACCGCTTTATAATCCACCAGCTTTCAAATAAAAAAAGAGTCATCAAAATCGGCTCACAACGAAAGACGTTGTGAGGTAACTTTTGAAGTCGTGTAAACCAGAACATCGTCAAAGTACGCATTATTCGTCACAAAATAGACATTATTGACGATATTTCAAGAACTACTGATTAGATCTTGATCAAATTTAAATGGGACCAATTAGAAACCAACATCTTTCAAACTAAAAAAAATTTTGAAATCGGCTCACGTGGAGAAAAGTTATGAGGTAACACAACTAAAAAAAAATACAGTCGAATTGAGTATCTCCTCCTTTTTTGGGAAGTCGGTAAAAAATCATCAAAATCGATTCATAATTGGCGGTATTATCGCGTAAAATACAAACAAAAATAACATGCATTCAAATTGAAAACCTACTTTTTGAAGTCGGTTGAAAAATGGTACATAAGTGTAACATTTACTCATAGGGATAGGAAACAAACCTACGGTTATATTACTATTATATTGCTGAGAAATCCTTGCATATATTGAAATTAGAACGCCCGATCCATTACAAAACCTACATTAAGATACAATGAAGCATGTTTGTATGGTAAGTAATTTTGTTAAATAGGTATTATAAAGCATGACAAATCCACATCTCTAATTCAATTCTGTTTATGTATAGTAAGTAAGTAGAACATACATACACTGAGTCGTGTACTCATAAAATATACAGATGCTACTATCGCAACCATAATCAGTGTAGTAGGCAGTCAGTCGGTGATAGGACACAGATATGTGGAGTTTTGTGTTGCTATTTAGTCTACTTATAGCAGGCGCCTGTTCTGTATCGCAAGACGATAATGTTCGTGTAGTGAATATTGCTCAAGGCGAAGTGCGCGGGCGCAGAAATCCTAGATCTGGAGTTTTTGCCTTCTACGGCATACCTTATGCAACTGTTCCTGTTGGCTCGGACAAATATAAGGTGGGGAAAAAAAAATACCTTGAAAGAAAAGTTAGTTAAATTACCTGTAACTTGCTTGCCGCGTAGACTGTCCTAGTGTCAGGATTTTTCAGGCCATCTGAAGTGATCCGACATGACTTAACGACTGTTGTATTATGACTAACAACTGGGAGCGACAGTCTAATTACCTATTACCTAAAAATATGTGAGTGAAATAACCTTAAGATAGTATAAATAACATTACATTTTCTTTCTTATACAAGAATGATATCATAAACATAAAAAAACATAAACGCTTTCAGACTCCAAGCCCTACACTAAGTTTGATGACTTGTGTCGCGCGTGCCGAAAACATTTACTTCACTCACAAAATCACAACCAGAACCAGAAACACAAATTTTCCATGGGGAGAAAACATGTGTTCCCGCCGGAAATCGAACCCGATTCCCCTGCTTAGAAGGCGATCGCCACCCAACTAAGCCAATGGGCTCAGAACAGAAGAGGTTACTTGTTGATAAACATATAAAAGTGAAATATCAAACGTAATGTCTACAGACGCGACGAACTTTGCTAGACTTTAAACTTAAAGCTGTATTATTTATTTAAGTACATTAAAACGACCAGATAAGAAGAAAGTATTAAAGTTATAATGACATTCAAAACTTTTCAGGCACCTCTACCAGGACCAACGTGGCATAAGCCACTAGGCTATTTTAATGAAAGAATTATATGCCCACAAATGGAAAACCATATCGCCGACATGTATCCGGAGAAAAAGATGCAAGAGGACTGCCTAGTAACGACCGTTTATGTCCCAGATACAAAGGAAAAATATCTTCCCGTGGTAGTTTACGTACATGGAGGAGCTTTTCAAATCGGCTTTGGTGACATGCTGCCTCCAACTAATCTTGTAAGAAATAAAAACGTGGTTGCCGTCACCTTTAATTACCGAGTTGGTGTAAACGGTTTTCTTTGCCTAGGCACGAAAGATATACCTGGTAATGCAGGCTTGAAAGACCAGGTGGCTTTATTGCGTTGGGTTAACAAAAACATTGGCAGTTTTGGAGGAAACCCTGATGACGTGACTATCATAGGCGCTAGCGCTGGATCAGCTTCTGTTGATCTTCTGATGTTATCAAACACTACGAGAGGATTGTTTAATAAAGTCATACCAGAAAGTGGTGCCAGCGTAGGAGTTATCAATTTGCAGGTTGACCCTATAGAAAATGCCAAGAATGTTGCTCTTGAACTTGGTTGTACTAATGTTGATGACATCTATGCTTTGGAGAAATTCTACAAGGAAGCTCCCTTAGAATTGATATTAAAAAAATTAAATATTTATAGTCCTCTTTCTACGCACGTTGGTTTCACACCTTGTATTGAACGAGATACCGATACAGAAACATTTCTAAACGATGCACCTGTTAACATTTTAAGAAATGGCAAATATATAAAGTTGCCTATTTTATTTGGTTTTGATAACATGGAAGGTATTTTGCAAGTACAAAAATTCGAATCTGATAAAGCTACGATGAATGAGAACTTCTCTGATTTTTTGCCAATGGATTTGCAGTTTGAAAGCAAGCTGGAAAAAGAAAAGGTAGCAAAGGCGGTAAAATATTTTTATTTTGGTGATAAGCCCATTGATGAAGGTGCTATATTAGGATACATAGATTTCTTTACTGATGTTAAAGTAGCTTATCCTACATTACTGGAGGTAAAATTACATGCTGAAGCAGGACATGATCAAGTGTATCTTTATGAATATTCTTTTGTAGACGAAGACACTGAACTTGTGCCTCATACTGACATTCGTGGCGCTAGCCACTGCGAACAAACGGCTCATGTCAATGGTATAAAATATATGTATTCGGGCGAGGTGAAAATATCAAAAGAATATAAAGATATGTATGAAACAATTCAGGATATATGGTACAACTTCATTACAACTGGGTAAGGTGCTTTCATATCTAGATCTTAGTAAACTATTGATTGATTAACTATAATATATATAAATAAAACCTAACTAAACTAAAACAACTAAGTTTAAGTAGGAATGAGGCCCGAGTTTATTTTATATTATAGTATAAAGATATTTGCTGTAATACTACATATCCTATGAAAATTTAAGACATTAAATTTATCCGGTCCAAAAGGTTCATTTAGAAGGAGAACAGATAGACATTTGGCGTAAGCTTAGTAAAGGACTTGATATACAAAGCGCCTGGGGCGCGCGGCCGAGCGGCGGGTGCTCGGCGGGCGCGCCCCGTCGCTTCCCCCCGCGCTGCCGACGTTTTGTATAGGCTCTAGTGTAACAAAATGTATTAAGCGGACAAGGCGCGCGTACAGGGCCCGCGTACAGCCCACGTACTTGTGCGTTTTGTATGTCAACTCTCTAATAGAGTCCTGATTGCACCCGTTGAGTAGATACGAAAATCTTAGGCACATGATATACAAAGCGCCCGAGGTACGCGCCCTGTGATAAACAAAACGGCAGTGTGGGAAGAGGACGCCTAGTGCATTTTGTATATCAAGGTTCCTCACGCGCCCTACATTTCCCTTAACAGCGGCCGGGGCACGCGCCTCGAGCGTTTTGTATATCATGTTCCTTAGTCTTTACTTCAATTCGTGAAAAAATGTCGTGATAAACCTATCAATCTCGCTGTTTATAAAACAATCATATTATGTTTTTTTATCTACATCATATTATACATATAATAAAATTGAAATAGGCTATACATTTATTGAATCATGTCACATTTCCATCAGGTGAGATAGTGGTCAAATGCTTGCCTATTCAGCATAAAAAAAAGTATTAAAGATATTGTAGAAAAACTAATATGGGGTCTTTACTAGAGCAGCTTTAGCCAAAACAACCATTTTTGGAATTCTTGTTTTTGTTAAAATGTGGTTTGTGGTCATAATAAACTAAAAACGTTGTCAAAGGAAAAAAAAAACATTTTTTTATAATTTCTAACCACGTAAAACATATTCCGTTTTAGAAAACCAGTACCAGAAGGGTCAAAGTTACCAAAATGGCCTGCAGCTGGAGCTGATGGTTCTCCATACATGTCTCTGGGAGTAAAAGTGGAGTTGCGAGACTTTGTGATGAAAGAACGAATGCAGTTCTGGGATGAAATTTATGCTAAATATTACAGAATGCCAGTGGCGCCACCTACTCCACCACCAAGACACTATGAACTTTAACAATAATAAATAAACGTGGTTCGCCCGAAACATATACTTTGCCCTTTAGATGAGTTTTTCCGCCTGTTCCTAAGTATGCATACTTAGGAATAGGCGGATTTTGTTTTTGTGCCGGATAGTAACGCATTTAGCCGATAACTCACCTGATGGAAAGTGACGATGCAGTCGAAGATGCAGCATACTAACCTAGAAGATAAAAAAGCCTATTCATTCTTGACTTGAAGACTCCCAAATTTTAATTTTCGGGAAATGAAGACGCGTGCAGTGAGTTTCATTCCTTCGCCGTACGAATGATAAATATAGTATCAAATCGCTTCAAGGAGTCCCTATATTATACGTCCAATAATTCACGGCCTGATAATGTACGGTCAGTAATTCGCAACCAGTATTCTTTGATATGGCTTCCAATTATCAGGTTGTGCAATACGGGCCGTACATTATCGGATGTAAAATAAAAACACGGACTGATTTTGTACAGCCGATAATACGCAGCCAGGAAAACGCAACCAATATTTGAATTAAAAGGGGGCTAAAGATTTCCTTCCTCAAAGGGGGATTGGCTGTGCTTAATGAAAATCGGCGCAGCTGTTTTCCAGATATATTTCAGACAAATATTTTTTAAAGGCAATGTTCTCTCCTGGGCTGCACGTCCTCTGGGCACCTAATAACTATAAGCAAAACACATCAAGTACTTATCAAGAGAGAGCCTCAAATTCATTCTTATAGCGTCACAACACGACGACGTTGTTTTTACACGCTTTATATTAGCTTCACTTGTATGTTTGTTTGTTTGTATGTATGTTTGTAACTGACTCCTTTAGACGCGATTTTGATCCACTTTAAACGGCCAGATTTCATTCAAACTTTGTAGATCTATCGAGGACCAAAGACAATACACTAAGATAAAGCAAAATGAATAAATAGAATACCGCCATTTCTAAAACAAAGAGGTCAAAATACAAATAAAAAAATACATTCGTTCTTTACATTTGCGCCATCTATACAATCTGTGTTTACTACTAGTTTCAATAGCAATCAGCAGCCTAATTCTGTAAGTTAGCGTCATGGATGGGCGTCACGCCCATAGACAAATCTCAGCTGTTTTAGCCCACAGACTAAATAGCAATAAAACCACCAAAGAACGGCCAGACCTATCTCTGTTGCAAACGGTTTCAATACGAAATTGTTGAAAAGGTTTCAAGACATAACTTCTAAGAAATAAGGTTCATTTTTGCTTAATTTAAATAGAAACCGCGTGCAACAAAGATACGCTGTAGGGGGGCAGCTGTTATAGTACATAGACAAAATAGCAATAAAAACCACCAAAGAATTACGTTTCATTTCACCCTATTTGTGGAATCGAGTTCCTCAAAGTAATTGTTGAACTCCTTAGAAATTAATAGCTTTAAATAAATAAGAACCCACTGAATTTATTAAAAATAACCAATCATTAAAAAAAACATTAAATTTTAGCTTACCTCTCTTCAGCGATACGAAAATAATAAACTTAAAACGACTTTAATTCATCATGACGAATATCTATTGTTTTATTGCTTTCAAAAATTAAACGCTCAAGAGAAAATAGTGATTACATTATCTTTGAAAGCATAAATAAAAAACACTAATGATTAAATTATTATAAACTGAATGTAAGGCCTGCATTTATTTGACATCAGCGAATTGTCTGATATCTTAAACTGTCCACGTAGTACTGAATATATGCTCTGTATTTCTGTTGTCACAGGATTGTGAACTCGCTTGCGTTTCTACTAGACGTAGCGCCTTAGCTGTAAATATGTTATAACTATTGTTCACCAAATCAACTGGTAAATTTCCCAATTCGCGAGCACTACCACGAAAATAAATATACATGAAATCAAAATCAAAATCAAAATCGTTTATTCACATGGGCCCCGAAGAGGCACTCATGAAAGTTAATGAATCTATTGCCAGATTCGCAAAATTACAGCCATCTCGAGAAGAACCTGGCAAGAAACTCGGAAACTCATGAAAAACGTAATTCATAGACAATTTCGCCACAAGTAACAGCGTGAGCAAATTTCATGCTCTGTGGTTTATGTATTGTATTCTCATTGTTTCATTCTTTCGTTTCGGTCGTTGAATCGGCTTGGTTTTTGACGCTATTATGTCATTGTTGACAGATTTTATGTCATTTTTGACAGGTGGTATGTCACTTTTGACAGTTTTTTGACATTTAATGACGCCCATCCATGATACAGAATACGGCAGCTGGTGCTTGACCTACATTTTCTATTCAGTACTTTATTACTTTTTTACATAGTTTTGCTACTTAAATATAGATGGCGTTGAAAGCTCACTCCTAATTATAACGTAACTTTGTAAAATGTATATCGTTATGCCTATTTTACACGCTTGATATTAGCGAATTGATTTTAAAGTAATTATAGTTTTAAAAAACTATAAAATACGCTTTTATAGAAAATTTAACTAAAAAGTTAAAAATAAATAATAGTTTTAAAAACTAATAAACACGCTTTATATAAAATTCAACTTAAAAAAAGTTAATAAATTTTAAAAAAAATTTATTGGAAATAGTGTAAAAAATATATATTTCATTGTAAAAAAAGCGTGGGGAGCATGGTGTCAATATGTAGTTATAAATATTTTTCTGACAGATTTCAGACAGTAGAAGAATTATTATTTTAATAATATCTTAAAAAGGACCCCACGCTTTTAAAAAAATGAAATGTATATTTTTTTACTCTATTTTCAATTTCAATTTATTAAATTTTATTTTCTATTTTTTGGTTGAATTTTATATAAAGCGTGTTTTTTAGTTTTTTTTTACTATTATTTATATAATATGATGTGCCTGTTTGGTGATGAACTAAGACCTAAGTTATAATACAGAGCTGTCACTCGAAATTTCCTCAAGCCTACATCTTCGAATAATACCCGGAAACAGAAAAGATTTAAAGGGTATAAATTCTTGAAATTGTGGTGAATTGCAACTGCGGCGTCGGAGAATAGGAAATTTTAATGAATTCTTGTCTTGAAAGAAGTCAACTTTACTGGATAAGCCAATATCGGTAACTTTTTTTTCCAATTTGGTCACAAAATTAAGTTGAATCTCAACTCGCCCATTCTATCTCTTAGATGGACTCACTTTCTATGTTTTTTTTTTTAATTTGATAGGCATGCATTTGACCACAATTTCACCTAACGGAAAGCGCGATGATGTCGCTGAAGAGGTAGCATGCTTGCCTAGAAGATAGCTATTCACTCTTGACTTGAAGACTTCCATCAAAGATTATACCGTTCGGAGAACAAAGACGCGGGCAATGGGTTCCTCTCTTTCGTAGTAGGGATGACAAATGTAGAAGAGAAACCCTTCGAACGAACTAATTTGTCAATTATAAATGGATGATATTTGTAGTTTTGTTGTTAGATGGTAAAATGGTAAATAGAAAGTAATAGGTAATGTTGTAAATAGAAAGGAAACTTAGCTTGGATCGGATTTTGAACGCAGAGACATGGTATTATGCTCTACTTCTCTTACCACTGATTCGTCTACCGGCGTAGATAGCTTAGTGGCGTGATACCCTATTACGGCCGCGGGTTCAATACCAGCTATATTTTTTCCTTTCAAACATTTACTAGTTTAGTTCTGCCTACCATAGCAATAAAAATAAATAGTTAAACGCTTTTAAAATCAAATTAAATAGAATCAAAATCGTTTATTCGTTCGGCCCCAAAGAGGTACTCTTGAAAGTTAAGAGCACTACTGCCAGATTCGCAAAATTACAGCCATCTCGAAAGAACCTGGCAAGGAAATCGGCGGCGCATTTTTTCATATTTTTTTTTAAATGATAAACACTAGTAGGTACATGAATTATATTAACCTAGGTACATCTATATTATGTAGTCGCTAGAAATCGCTTGTGCAGTTTACCTCCTTTGCACACTCACAGCCGCATACTAAGTTTGAAGGCTGTAATTTTGCGAATCTGCCAGTAGAGTTAACTTTGATGAGTGCTTCTTTAGGGCCCATGTGAATAAACAAACGAATTTGAATTTGAAGACTTGTATCGTTGGTACCGGAAACATCACACATACAATCACAATCTGAACCAAAATCACAAATTTCACTAGAGGAAAAAACTCATCTGTCTCCAACTTTCCAAGATGTGCCAATACCGCTAGCTAACAAGCTTGAGCTAATTGGCGTTACCTTATCGTCGGATCTCAACTTTGACAGTTATATCGAAGCCAGAACTCAACTAGCTGCTAAGAAGCTGTGTATCCTTGCTAAGGTCAGGCAGTACTTCATAACAGGGCAGCTTCTAAATTTATATCTAGCTCAAGTCGATACTTGAGCTAGATATAAATTTAGAAGCATTCTACGGCTTACATTTTGGAGAGTGTGCTCAGGAGTCACATGATTTAATTCCCTCATGTCCTTTTGTACCATCGAACAACAAGGCAAACTGTCAAACGTCATCCATTTATGGTTGACATGTCTTCAGTCCGCTCGAGGAGTTTCGCTTCTACATTTATCATCCCTACAGTGAAGGAGTGGAACTCATTGCCTGCGTCTTTGTTTTCCGAACGGTACAATCTGGGTGTCTTCAAGTCTAGAGTGAATAGGTACCTTATAGGTAAGCATGTCCCATCTTCGGCCGCATCGTCACTTTCCATCAGGTGAGAAAGTGGTCTAATGCCTGCCTATCCAAAAAAAAAAGGTATGTTTCTATCGGGAACGGAACCCGCTATCCGCAATTTGGAAGACAAACGCGCGAACAATGCCAACGGGCAGTTAAAAACCAACATAAAATAAGGTCTACGATACAATTGCCAGAAGCTATTCAAAAGTTATACATTTTATCTTAATGCCACTTCTAGTATAAATTTTATATGCTTTTACGGCATCCCCGTTGAGCAGGTAATTAAGCAAGAAGAATTTAATGAAAATTATTATTGGCTTTTGCTGCATAAGATAATATAGATGTTCTTACACTTTAATTCACCGGTTATTATATGGATTATTAAAGACTTATTTGAAAGCTTTGAAGCCAGGCAAACTTATTACTTTACTAGCTGTTTTACCGGAGTAAGTCCCGGACTCGGAATTCCGGAATAAATAGTAGCTATGTGTTTATCCAGGGTGTCAGCTACCTCCATACCAAAGTTCATCAAAATTAGTCCAGCTGTTTGAGCGTGAAGAAGTAAAAAACATACAAACTTTTGCATTTATAATATAATACACTAGCCGTGCCCCGCCGCTTCGCCCGCTATTATCGAGTTTAAAACTCGAGTATGTGTTAATCAACATTCCAAATTTCATGCAAATACGTTCTGCCGTTAGAGCGTGAAGTCCCTCTTCACTATAAACAAACATACACACCTACACGCAAACTTTCGGATTTATAATATAAGTAGGAAATATAGGTATAATATATAATACATATATAGGTATAATGTATATAACGTAGTAACAGTTACCGCGGGCGCTAGAATCGCTCAAATATAATAATAGGGTATAATTTAGACGACCACCAAAAATTCTAAACGGTTACCAAAATGGATAAATGGTCACCAAATTACGTTTCCTAAAATAAAATTTCCTGTGACAAAACCGAATCGGATAACAGTAGGATAAAGTTATTTCTTTTTTATAATTAATACAAAAATATTTATAATACAAAAATTTTTTTTATTTCATAATATTTTGGGAAACGTAATTTGGTGACCATTTATCCAACGTAATTTGGTGACCATTTATCCATTTTGTTAACCGTTTAGAATTTTTTTGGGCGGTGTTTAAACACAAGCCACAATAATATAATTAAGAGGTGCAATAACCTAATAGTTCTAACTAATTATCCATTGTCCTTCCTGTGGTGTTTTCCGCCAAAAT
The DNA here is from genome assembly GCA_948107665.1 of Lomographa bimaculata. Classification (NCBI taxonomy): domain Eukaryota; kingdom Metazoa; phylum Arthropoda; class Insecta; order Lepidoptera; family Geometridae; genus Lomographa; species Lomographa bimaculata. The sequence goes on along the minus strand of OX403602.1, from coordinate 2,754,751 downwards.
GTCTATTCAGTTTTTGGAATATTTTCAAAATGAAGGAAATCCGGTGTTACGCAAAGATAAGCTCGCGAGGTCTTCGGCTCACACTGTAAATACCACGAGTTAAGTTTTGTTAGCAATACTCTTTTATTAATAGTAATTGAGTGACGAAACGAGCATGTCGCTTGCCTGATGGTAAGCGTCACGTTTGCTATTGCAGTTCAGTGCCACCCAGAGTTTTGAATTTATAATAAACCACGAAATATTAAATGTCTAGATGGAAATATATTTAAAAAAAGTTTAAAGCGATGGTTGATAGAAGAGGGTTTTTACAATTTAGATGAATATTTCGAGTACCTACACGAGATTTAAAAGGCATTAACAGAGGTGCGTTAAAGGGATATAGTTTATATTTCTTGTCTATCTTAATTAATCGCGGCAACTTCGGCATAGCAGCGCAAACCGCGTAAACCTTGGCAGTGGTTACATATTTGAGCCGTTTGGTGTTGAGACACTGGGTCCGTGGGGACCGGGAGCTCATTCTATTTTCAAAATTCTATCAGAGCGCCTGGTTGAAGCGACGCGTGATCAAAATGCTGGCACTTATTTGGCTCAACGTATTAGCATTGCAATTTTATTCAGAGAGGCAATACCGCCAGCATGATGGGAAATCTACCCTCTGGTAGTGGGCTTGAGCACTTGAGTTACCTATAAGCTCAATGTGTTGTAGGTAACTTAGTTCTTTGCTGTACATATTTTTAGTTTAGTTTTAGGAAATATAGGCAATTGGCCCGTAGTTAGGTGTCTTCTCGAAAAGTAGTATTTAGTTATTAAGATATAATATTGTATGTCCGAAAAGGACAAACTGTTGATACCTATGTTAAAAATTTACAACCTTGTTAAACACAGTAATACACGATCTATTTCTAATATCCTGCTCGTCAGCGCAATGCGCTCGTCACCCTGAGATATATATATTTTTTTTATTTGTGACAGGCTAGTGTTTGACCACTATCTCACCTGATGGTAAGTGACGATGTGATCGAAGCTGGTAAACACACTAGATCTGTAATACGCAGGCTCTCAAGGATAACTGCCGGAACACCGTATTTGGCTTGGCGGCAGACTTTCAACTTGATGGTGGTAAGCTACTTTGGTAGCAAGCCAGGCGAGCAACTCTCAAAATGCTCTACCACCTCTCAAATGTCACCTGATTAGCACCACCCGGGGACCACGTGTAGGGAGTCAGGCTTAAGGGGTATCCTCCTACGGACGTGGGTGACTCAGCCCCCATTAGATGTTAAATCTCTTTAAGCACTGTAAAGTCACTGGAAACATTGCCCTTCAATCCTAATCTAATACCTTTAAACGGGCAATTCTTGTATATATATATTTATATATATGTGTAATCAGGATCTCGAAAACGGCTCAAACGTTTTTATGAAATTTAGTATGCAGGGGGTTTCGGGGGCGAAAAATCGATCTAGCTATTCAATTTTAGAAAACGTCGTTTTATCCGTGTTTTCAGCCGAGCAAAGCTGGGTCCGGGTACTTTCAGTAATGTTTGAACACTACTGCTTGGCGGTTGAATGTCTGGCAACGTTGTGGTATTCCAGGTGGACTCTACAACAAGAGAACTCTACTACTACTGTATCTGTGTCATATTATGAACTGCGTCTAAAACCCATTAGGTGATTAGAGTGTATGTAAGCGTCATCATATCAAAGGCTCTGAGAATTGTAAAGGCTTTGCAATTCCAGGTATCCAAGTGAAATCTGGACCAATCTTACCTCGACGTTGGTACTGTGAAACTTAAATGTTAAAAAAAAAACTTAAACCTAAACTTAACTTGTGAAATTCGATAGTTGAAATGAAATGAAATTAAATACATTTATTTGGCACTAAGGACAAGATAAACAATCAACAAAAACATTATATAGACAATAAAAAAACAGCTTACTTTAAATGGTCGTGACTCAGCATTATTGCCAAGTGTAACACTATCAAGTTAAAAAGTAGCCTATGTGTTAATCCTAGGTATAATCTATGTACATTCCAAATTTCATCCAAATCCGTTCAGCCGTTAAAGCGTGAAGAGGGAACAAACATACTTACACACAAACTTTCGGATTTATAATATAAGTAGGATCAGACGAGTAAATCGTGTAACGGTAAGTCATCTCAAGGTGTTACGTTATGCTTGCTCATTACAGTTTAGTCCCATCCAGAATTTAAAAAGCAAAAAAAGATAGAATTTCAGAAATTCAGTCTGAATTTAAAAAGCAAAACAATTTTCATTCAGAAAATTTTGAACTTGATTATTTCAAAATTCTCCAAGGCATTGCAATGTCCTCGTCACCCCGAGATAAGTCTCTCTTTTATGAAGTTTCGTAATTAAAAGTCTGAAGAAATGATGGGCTCTGCTTGGGCTCTGCAGCCTCACCGGATAGATGAAACAAATTGTGTTCAATCTGGACCTTATGTATGAGGTTTAATATTAGATATAAGCATAAAATTACAGTGCGCGCATTTAGATTAATCAAAACGAATAAATCTTTTATGGCAAATGTGGTTAGATTTTACAATTGAATTCCTAAAATCGTAACTGAATTACCACTGGGAAAGTTCAAATCTGTAATAAAACGGGCATTAATTAAGAAAGCTTACTACAAAACCACAGACTATATTAATGACAAGGATGCATGGAGGCAAACTGCACAGGCTCTTTCTAGCGACTACCATAATAACACCTAGGTTATTAAATTATGTATTAGAGATTAAGAATGTTTTTTTAAAAAATGAATGGAAAAAATGCGCCGCCGAGTTACTTGCCAGGTTCTTCTCGAGATGGCTGTAATTTTACAAATCTGGCAATAGAATCATTAACTTTCATGAGTGCCTCTTTGGGGCCCATGTGAATAAACGATTTTGATTTGATATGAGGTCCACCTGTTAGGCGCACTTTAATATAAGGAATAAGATAATGTATATTTAAGTTAATATTTTGTTTCTTTTAATAAAATCATTGCTTTTATGCCTTGTTTTACTGGTTACATTGCACATCAATCCGAAATACGGTACTGATTAGGTAGAATGATTGGATAAGGTACAGCAGCAATGTGCAAAAGTGTCATACATGTTCCATGATCATACAGTGCAAAACAGAACAAGGTAAATATATTAAAATCAGTTTGAAACTAGATCTTCCCATCTTTCGCCGTGCATGTAAACTTTGAATTTTAATTGGAATTTTCCCATCGCCTCAAACTTTCAGCTCGGGATCAATTTCCAATTCTAAGTATTCTATTCGCGTTCGCGGATGCGTAGTGTTGGGATGAGGACACTCGATAATACTCAAGACATCGATAGTTTTCATCGACATTTTGACCAACATAGCATGGCGCGAAGCTGTGCCTAAATTAAGATAATTGATCTAGCGAAGCGAGATTTTCTTGTTGACTAGCTAGGATGATTCAGCACTTTGTCCGTCCGTCAGTTTGTCAAAGGAATCCTAGCGTCTAAAACATACAAGCTAATAACTTTAAATTCTCAAAGAATATGTAAAACTATAGCCAAAAAATAACAATAAAAATAATATAAATTAAAACATTAAGGGGGTACCCATACATGTAAATGGGGACGAACTATTTTTAATTTTATTGCTGCCCGTGTAGGGTATCGTTGATAAGAAATTAGCATGAAGAGTACGAATCCGTTTTAAAAATATTGTTAGAAAATAACAATTTGGTAGTTGCTGTTTGTCGGATGTAAAAGAAGTTAGTTTGGTTTGAGAATCTTAAATTATATTTGTTGAAAATCTTCTTAGTATAATATAAACAAAAAAATTGTCGCGTGTATGAAAGATTCGAGAACAGAACGACCGTTTTTTATTTTGTTGTGTTTGTACTATGAAACTCCACCGCGATTAGCTTAAAAGCTTTATTTAACGTAAAAATATATACAATACAACAATTAAGTCGTATACGCTTTTTTTTGCTGTTATAGGTAACGATAGTGTTTCCTGTTTTTGTTACAATCTAGCCAAGATTAAATAAATAATAATAAAATAAAATTCTTTTATTTCAGACATGGTCATATACAAAAATTTAAAAATAAGTAAAAATGTTAGTCTTACACACCTTACAAAAACTATGTTAGTAAAAATTACATTCATTACTTCATTACATTATTATTATTAGCTATATGCAATATACATTTATAGTTGTTTATACATATATAGTGCAACAGTTCACCAATACCCACGTGTAACATGTAAATCAATGAACGGCTGCACTACAAAAGAGTCCATCCTCTCAGCTATCATCTTAAGGATCCCGTTACTGCTTCCCCGCATGTGATGAATAATTTTTGCTGTCTTTTATTAGGCTAACAAGCAACTTAAATTTAACTTATTCTGCTAGATTCAAAATATCCAAGAATATACATTCTTGGATATTTTAAGCGGTAATGGATACCCATTACCGCTTTTCTTACTGTCTCTATTAAGGCGAAGACACTTGGTTCATGTGTTCTTTTTGAGCAGCACTTATAAAACACTAGATTACACTAATAGGTGTACCTACACTAACACTCAACAAGTTCAAACGGTTTTGTTCTTTAGAGTCTTCTTACTATATACGTGTGATTGAGGAGCTGGATGGTCTCGACGTTATAAGATAAGTATAAGTTACTAATAATAAGTGTTAAGATAATAAAATAATGTTTTACTTTTCAATATTGAGCTGTGTCCGAGTGTAAGGAAGTGTGTGAGTTAATCAAAGTAAAAGTAGCCTCTGTTCGATTCCTAGAATTAGATTTTCTACACAAGCTTACGCATTTATAAGTGTGTGATATTGAATTTTGTTTTAAGGGCTCTAAAATATGGTATATACTGTTTGCGTTGCGTAAAAGACATTTAAGCAAAATATTGACTACATAAAATAATGATTAGTCATGCTATATCGCAGATTATTTAGCGATGTTTAATAAGCTGATAACATTTTAACCCCGGCATTAATATTATCTAAATTAAGTATGAGTGATGATTATTGATATTTTTATTAATTACTATGACCCGCCAAGCGTCGCCCGGATGGATAATAATTAATCTATATATATAAAAGAAAGTCGTGTTAGTTACTCCACTTATAACTCAAGAACGGCTGAACCGATTTAGCTGAAAATTGGCAGGGAGGTAGTTTAGAGCCAGGAGAAGGACATAGGATACTTTTTAAGAACGTACATTTCTTTAAATATTTTTTTTACATTTCGACATGCTTTCCATTTTCTCATACGTCACTCGGATTTGGTAAAGTACTAGGCAAACATAAACTTGAAGGTTGTAATAATATAGTCACGTGACATTGTAACGCATGCCGGGTATGGCTTCCTAAATATGCACATTCATTGGCTGTTAGGCGGAACGAAGGTCGCCGGGACAGCTAGTTTATTATAAAGCTAAAAGGGAAAAAAAAATATACTTGATAACCTCCTTCTAATCTTAATTTGCTCAAAATGTTAAGGTATAATAAGATATATATCTAAATCTTAAACCGCTGATGAGCTGGATTACGTGCAACTGTTACGTTAATCTGTGACGCAGAATCCGTCGCCACAGCAATAGTTACAATACGATTATTGCAATGTATTGTCCAAAGAGCATGCAGAAAGTTGAATGGAATTGTACTAATTTGCAAAATATACATAAGACGAAAAAAAATTTGTTAATAAGGATCAATTTTGAATGCTTTAAAATAATCAACTGAACATAAAAAAAAACATATAACGTGTAAGTAAATATGCTTCGCCGACTTTTTCCAAACTAAGAAGCTAATAATTTAGGCATATAACTTACATACAACTTTACCTTGGCTAACAATAATATTGTTTAGTCAACGGAAAGCGGCCAATTTGATTTGTTCTACAAATATTTCAATTTCGTGTTGGAAACTAGCTATTCAAGAACAACACATTATTAGAATTGAAGTTGCTCCAAAAAATACTTTTTAAACAAACAAACTTCACCTCTTTACAATTATTGTTTGTTAGTTTAGAATAATATATATGTAATATTGCATAAACTTATGATGATGATAAATAATATGATAACTGTTGATTAAATGACACACGACACGGGCTAGCTAATCTTTAAATCTAATATTTTAATCTTTAGGGTACAACAAATTCAAATAATTAGGAAGAAAATCAAATAATGCGACTCTCCAAAATCATCACGGTATTTTTTATTATTATGACTATTTAGGTACAAATAAATCTCCTGCTCGTCTCGCACCAGCAACGATTCCGCCCCAGGTCTCGATGCAAACCTGCTGGATGTATCTTGGGTTCAAATTAAATCCTTGGAAACCTCCAGAGAGACCAGGAAGCTCGTAGGTATAGGATAGAGGAACTCCAATAGAGTGAGCATAGTCTTCCGAAGCACCAGAAGCCGGGTAACCAATAACCAGCACTGAGTTGCCAACAACGTAGCGTGGAAAGTAGTTAATAGATCTAGCATGGATAGCATCAGCCATAGCAATACCAACGGTATGTAACGCTAGTGCATTATTGGAGAGGGATCCATCGTGTCCCCATGGGTACAATATCATACTCCCAAAGCTATGCATGGTGAGATACAATGCAATTCTAGCGAGGTGTTCTTTTAAAATGTCGCGGACGACGCGAGTTTCAATTTCAGAGAAGGCACGGTTTCCAGCGAAGACGTCGGAACAAGCCATGTTGCTGGTGCCGACTGTGTTCCAAGCAAAGTCATAGTTACGGTTGCCATCAACTCCTGGACATACTTGACTAAGAGAATTGGTGTTGGTGGAGCGAGTTTTGCGCCAGAAACGGCTCTGAAAATTAGAAAATATAGGTAAATATACAAAGTAAAACGCTTGTAAGCTTAAATATCGGTTAGAGTGTAAACATTTATGATATTGATGTTACTCGTAACTAGCATGAGTAAGAAGCAGATTAAAAAATAACATGGGTATAATATATTTCAAAATAAAGTCTGAGCCGATTAATTGACCATATTTTACTATCGATGCTTCTCGATTTATCAGTCTAGGCCTAGTGTGTATACTATTCTCGGCTACATCATCACTTACTAACTAGGGTAAGTTATGTTTTATGGTCGTTAGATTTGACCACTATTTTACCTGATGGAACGCGACGATGCGGTTGAAGATATAGCATGTTTGCCTAGAAGATTATTCAATCTAGACTTGAAGAAAAACCGATAAGCTTAAATCGATGACCGAGACTCAACAGTTTCGACTCAACTACCTTACTATCGCCAATAAGTCTTTTGGCTCGTCGGTCAATGGATTCCACAGCTTTTAGCTAGTACTTGGCAGAGCCATCCCAAAGGGCACTAAAATACTCCATACCTACATGATCGGACTTCAGCTATGTACAGATTTAGTTGATATAATTGGTAAAACGAAGACCACCATAGATAAAATAAAACTGCCACTAATGCCAATTTCAAACCTTTTCAATGTACTTATTCTATAAGATACCTACGAATATGCATATAATATTATGTACAAAACATATTAAGTAACTTACTCCGCCAAAAGTAAACTTGTATCCATCAGGGTTGACCACGGGCAAAAGAATCCAGTCAAACCTCTGCAAAAGGTCAGGTTCGGTGACATCTTCAACGAGTTTATTGATAGCCCAGGTTACAGTGGGAGGGGAGATCCATTCCCTGGAGTGGATACCGCCGTCAATGAAGATGACTGGCTTGCTACGGTCTTGGAAGTTAGTGCTGGAAATCTTGAGGTACTTAATAGGGCGCCCTTCGAAAGAATTGGCCGGTTCGACGAGAGTAACCACGTTTGGGAAGCGAGCTGCGATGTCATCCAAGTAAGCATAAATCTGGTGGCAAATTGAATGACTATTAGTTGCTGAGGAAGCTCTAAATTCTAATATTCTTATGTAGTATGTGTGAAATTTTGGATAGAGCGCAGTCCTGCTAATCGGCTAGTTGGCAAAGGTGAACTACAGCTGAAAGCGTTGCGCTAGAAGCCCTGCATTAGCTTTGTTTTTTGACAGTGTTTCATGTTTTCGGCCTTGTAGACTGCAGTTTTTTAATTGCTTTCAGTCCTAAGGGTTAAACCTTCTAACTAACGGTTTCTTATCCTCCACCAAAGGAAGCGACCTAAAGAGAGTTTTTTTTTTAACGCGGGTATAGGTACACCACGCGTCAGAAAATCACATTATTCATTCAAATTTGAAACTTGTATGTTACCAATTTTACGAAAGTGCATAACAAAGTAATATTTTATGTATATTTTGCATATTTTTTTTTTTATTGTATCATCATTCACATGTTCTTGGAGTTGAGCGTGTTTGGCCAAATTAATTCGCTTGTGAATCTAAACTTTAATGTAATGGGCTGATACGTGACGATGGTATAGTGTGGGATGTAACTTGTGTCGACACTTTAGCTCTGTCACATCTTCCTGAATCACAGAATGGGCTTGGCGCCGCGTCAACTTCGGCAGAGAGCCGCAAACGGCGAAAATATGGGAACCTCAGTGGTTACATATTTGAGCCGTTTGGTGTTGAGTCACTGAGCCTGTCCCCACAGGCTCAGTGACTCAACACCAAACTGGGAGTCCATGCTTTTTTCAAAAATCTATCAGAACGCCTGGTTGAGGCGACGCGTGATCAAAATGCTGGCACTTATTCGGTTCAACGTATAAGCATTGGAATTCAGAGAGGCAATGCCGCCAGCATGATGGAAACGCTACCTACTGGTAGTGGGCTTGAGCTCTTGAGTACCTATAAGCTCGATGTGTTATAGGTAACTTAGGTTTCGTAACTGTAACTTCTTATTTATCTGTATAATTTATTTGTTATTTTACACTTCATATTTTATGAATAAAATACTTTAAGAATAAAGTGTTCCTTTTTTTAATGTTTCAGGCAATAAATACTTTTTTTTTATTGTTTAAGACGTCTGAACGATTGATTTATTTTTTTAACTTACATTACATTAACAACATTTATAAAAAAATCAATACAATATTTCAGACTGCGTATTCCAGGTCTAGTGTGTTTACCAGCTTCGATCACATCGTCACTTACCATCAGGTGAGATAGTGGTCAAACACTAGCCTGTCACAAATAAAAAAAAAAAAAAAGACTTGTAGACATTTATACACAAACTAGGAAAGTCCTGCGTAATCACACTAATATTATAAATACGAAAGTTTGTGTGTAATATAAATAAATAGCTTTACGTAAATATAAATATAAAATATAAACGCATTCACACTCACAGCCCCACTCTAAGTTAACTTGTGTCCTGGGTGCCGGAAACGTTAACAACACACACACAATCACAACCAGAACCAAAAACACAAGTTTTATAAATAATAAGTTTATGTTTGTTTTTTCCTCATCACGATGTAACGACTGATTACACAGGCTACTTTCGAGCGTAGCCGCGGGGCACGGCTAGTGGCATATAAACTTCCTCCGCAGTATATATTATTCAAGAACAAGATGAATCACAAACAGAGAGACGTATTTGAACCCCCTGAGTACGAAACGATTAGAGGGATATACTCACGGTTTCCAGTTCCTGGTAATTATTGTACGGGAGGTTTTTGCCATTCCTTGCTTTAGTAGCGTTCCTCCTGGTTTCGATGAAGAAGTCATCCTGGTCAAGAGCTCTGCAAATAAATATTCAATCAAAACAAATAATAACAATTAAATGAGAATTGAAATGCTCGTTAGCTTAGTTGGGTGGCGTTTCCCTTCTAGAACACAAATTTTCTCCCCGTGGAAAATATGTTCTTCAGGTTTTGGTTGTGATTGTGTGTGTAGTGTGAATGTTTACGGCACCCACGACACAATTCATCGAACTTTGTTTGGGGCTGGAAGTGTGAAAGCGTAAATATAAATAAAAATGTAAATGTAAGTGTATAAATGATTACTACAATATTAATTACTAGCTTTTGCCCGCGGCTTCGCTCGCGTTTACAAGTATTATTTTAAAATTGACAAAGTTTCATACAAACTTTTATCCCCTATCTTATCCCCTTGGGGGTAGAATTAATCAAAATACTTTCTTAGCGGATGCCTACGTCATAACATCTACCTGCATGCCAAATTTCAGCCCGATCCGTCCAGTGGTTTAGGCTGTGCGTTGATAGACCACTATGTCAGTCAGTCACCTTTGAGTTATATATATTTAGATTAGTTAAGATGCTCAAGAGGCAAGCAGTAGTAAATTCTGAGATGTTTTTAATATATAGTGTTTGTTTGAGATTTTTTTAATATATACCATGGCCAATGAAATATATTAACATATATTAATCTACCGAAACGTGGTTTTCTCATAAAAATAATGCTGTCATTCTAATTATCCTTAAGTATATATAGGCCTGTAGGATTATAAGGAATGCAGTAAATAAAAAAAACATGAAACACTTACACTTTAACATCAGCAGTATGGATCCTGTATCCGATTTCCAGATCTTCCAAGGTCTGCAAAAAGCTAGCTTCATGCTTAGGTTGAACGAGGACCACACCTTCCCTCTGGACAATAGGGTGGCTCAAGATATCCACTTCATATGCATCAGCTACTGCACCAAAGTTCTTCATCTGGTCCAAGCTGGCAGTTTTTATGTAGAAGGATTTCCATCTAAACAAATTTTTACGAACTTTTATTTAGTTTCACCTGTCCAGTTATCTATCGATCGGCCAGTAATCAAATTGTGCATGTTGGTGTTAGACCCATTGGTCAAACCCAGATTTAGTGTACTTATGTATCTTCGGTGAAATACAATGATATGGTACCATGAAGCTGGTTTGATGGACACGGAAGATGGCCATTTAAGCTTATGAACTAAACAAGATAAACCCATCAAGTTTGAACACATTTGATTTGTCTTGACAAGTTCTCTGGTTGTATAACTTTTTAGTCCTTTTTTATTTACTACTGGTAAAGCTTGATTTTTGTTTACTATTTTGTGTATGCATTGGGTCTAAATAAATATATATTAAACACTTTTTTTTATTACTTACTTATATATGTAATTTAAAAAAAACCCTTGTCAAGTGTTGTTGCTTTTCTGGCTAAATTTCTTTTTCAGCGGGATTTGTCTATTATGACTGACTGAATAACGTTTTACATATATTATAACACATATTGAAACACTTAATTTCAAGTACTTAAAGACTAAGAAGATTTAATTAGTCATGTAGTAATAATATATCATCATAGTAATAATAAAAAATCTAAAACCAACATCTCCATCAATATCTCTGTCTAAAACCTTTCATTTCATCCTAATATGCCCGATGGCGTAGTTGGTTGGTTGTATGCTTTCTAAGCAGCGGGCATCGTATTCGATTCCCGTTGGGGGGAACACAAGGTTTCTTCCTAAGGGAAATTTGTGTTTCTGGTTCTGGGTACGATTGTGTGTGTGATGTGAATGTTTTTTTTTCTTGGTATAACTGACAGACAATTTAATAGATAATGTTTTTTATTTTCTCGTGTTGTTCCACATTTCTGGCATCTACATTTTAATAAAATATTAATTTAATTACTCACCCTTGATATTGTTCGTGCTTGGCACAAGCCAAAGCAAGAAGTACTGCTAGAAGCAAAACCTTCATGATGAAACTCCAAGTCAAACTAAACGTTGATCCAAATGTTTGTACTATTTCACATTGATAGCTTATCTACTGACAACAAAGATCTGTTGGTAATCTTAAAATGTCGTTTTATGAGATAAAAATGATTAATAATTAGATTTCATTAACAATATAGTATTAACTTTAGATAAATATGTATTAGTCTAAGATCCCAAGTAACATTGACCTTCACAAATCTGTTTACCGACTGAAAAATATATTTTAGCGAATAAAGTGTGTTGCTGAACACATACCAATAGGGTTGCCTAAAAAAATATGGTCAAGGATATAATTAATTAAAATTAGTAGACCGATTCTCAAAATTATTTTTTTGCTTGGTAGATGAGGTGGTCCCATTTAAATTTTATCGAAATCAATCAAGCCAAAACCAAAAGCGGTTTAGTCGGGTTTTTAAGCTTTGCTTACGTTTAAATTATTATTGCGTTTGTTAGCCATTTTTATAAAAAAAAATTATTCTCTTTAATATTCTTAAAGAGGGTCGCGAGCGCAGCGCCTTTCGCTGCGCATTCAAGTGCCTTCGCTGCGCATTTTTTTGTTGTCTTCAAAAACATACCAGGCGCTTGTTTTTTATTCAATGGGTTTATATAGTTATCTTAAGAAAAGTTTTTCATTTATGCTTTATAGACAAACATTATACAGATAGTGGTCAAATTTTGATTTCTATCTCACCTGATGGAAAATGATGACATGCTTGCCTAGATGATACCTATTCACTCATAGATAGATAAACTCTTTATTGAACACCTTAATTAAGACAAAAAACAAAACAGAAAATAATTATCAAAAAAAAAGTATAGCAATAGGCGGTCTTATCGCTAAAAGCGATCTCTTCTAGACAACCTTCGGATGGAGAGGAATTACGCAATAGAGTTGGAATAACGAATAATTTGAAATAACGAGTGAAATGAATGAAATATCTATTTTCCACTATAAAGTAATATATATTAAAACTTAACATAAAATGGACAACAAAAACAGCTTACAAAAAAACATAAAAAAGGTAATTAAACAACAAAACAAATAAGTGCCAAAAGGGTCGTGACTCAGCAGTTTTGCAAAGTGTAACACTAGACGCTGATTTTAAGTCACAAACCAGAAGTGGCGGTTCTTAAACAGTGAAATAGATACATAGGAATAAAAAGTGTATGTATTAACTATATCATATATTAAGAAAAATCTAAATCCCAAAGCCTTTTACGAATACCGCCCCATATCTATCGAGCCCTTCCTTTCCAAAGTTTGTTCAAGACTTGTTCATAAAAAAATAAACTCCATTCTCGGGAATGGAGTTTATTTTTTTATGCATATGAATAGGCGATAGTTGGTTACTTTCAGACAAGCTTACTGCTTCTCTCCTCTCTCACTGGCATTCAATATTTACATTGATTATCAACGAAGTTTAAATCAATGGTGTTGAAAGCTTTGCTAAAATCCAATAAGTTAAGACTGCAAGCTGATCACTTCCTATTTCCGAACGCATAATATAAGTAATCTTCACTAGAGCAGTTCATTGACTGCCCTAGTGAAGATTGTGAAGTAGGTTTCGCCCTGGCACAGTACAGTTACTGTGACCAGGACGAAACCTAGACTAAAATAGATTAAGGAGATCCTTAATCTATTTTAGTCCACCCAGGAAGGATAATTACACTGGAAACTTCTTTTTTATGCCAAAAAAAGGGGACACACGTTGACGTATTTAACATGGTTTTTTTTTAAATAAAAGTAATCCGTATTTAATTCATTTCATCTGATTAAGGGTTCCGAAGATAAAAGTCGGTTTTTTAAGCTTTGCTAATTTATTAATAATAATACGTATTAAGTAATATCTTTTTCTATGTATTTGAAATACAATGAGGTGAATTAATACAATCATCAAAAATTTTTGGTCTTTATTTAAAATAAACTAAGGCAAAGGTACAAACAGATCACCAGCTCGTCTTACTCCAGCAACAATTCCTTCCCAAGTTTCAATGCAAACCTGTTCGATGTATTTGGGATCCAAGTGGAAACCTTGTAAACCTCCAGAGAGACCAGGAAGCTCGTAGGTGTAGGATAGAGGAACTCCAACATAGTGTGCGTAGTCTTCAGAAGAACCAGCTATTCCAGAGCCAAGAACCAGTAGAGAGTTGCCAACAACGTAGCGGGGGAAGTAGTTAATAGATTTAGCGTGGATAGCGTCAGCCATAGCGATTCCAACCATGTGCAGAGCCAGAGCATTGTTAGAGAGAGAACCATCGTGTCCCCACGGGTATAAGATCATGCTTCCATAGCTGTGAATGGTGAGATACAGGGCTGTTCTGGCGAGGTGCTCATCCAAGATGTCGCGGACTACGCGGGTTTCGATTTCGGAGAAAGCCCGGTTTCCGGCGTAGATGTCAGAGCAAGGCGAGTTGCTGGTGCCGACTGTATTCCATGCAAAGTCGTAGTTTCGGTTGCCGTCAACTCCTGGACACATTTGACTGAGGGAGTTGGTGTCGGTGGAACGGGTTTTGCGCCAGAAACGGTTCTGGAAATACAAAACGAAAATGTAAGAAAATATAAATACAGACACTCAATAATAAGTAAGTATCGTGTTATGGAAGAATAACTCATGATGTCCCAGCAGTTATTATAGAGTGGCAATCTTTTAGTTCTAACGTTTTTACCATCCTTGTTATCATCAGGTGAGGAAGTGGTCAAACGCAAAAAGTACGGCTTTCATTCACGTCGATCGAAATTGTCGACCTAGGTCAAATACGTCTTTGATGATATCTCAATTTAACAAATTAAATACTATAAATGACACTTACGCCATTAAAAGTGAACTTGTATCCATCAGGGTTGACCACGGGCAAAATAACCCAGTCAAATTTTTCCAGAAGGTCAGGTTCGGTGACATCTTCAACGAGCTTCTTGATAGCCCAGGTTACAGTGGGAGGAGAGATCCATTCCCTTGAGTGGATACCTCCATCAATCACGATGACTGGCTTATCGAGATCTTCGAAGTTGGTGGTGGAAATCTTCAAGTACTTGATGGGATGTCCTTCAAATGAGTTAGCCGGTTCGACGAGAGTGACCAAGTTGGGGTAGCGAGCTGCGATGTCGTCGAGATATGCATCGATCTGATAAGAAAAGAAGATCAGTATTTAGCGTAATAATAAACATTTTCGATGAATTGTGTCGTGGGTGGCCGAAACATTCATATCACATACACAATCACAATCAGAATCAGAAACACTTTCCTTGGGGAGAAAATTTGTGTTCCCACCGGAAATCGAACCCGATAAGAAGAAAAAACCTTTACTGATACAAATGACAACTTTGATAGAAGGCGAACGCTCACCCAACTGAGCCAAGGGGCAGTTCAACTTGGTAAGATGGTGATGAAATTCGTGATGGTAAGTATCTTATTCCAAGCGAGCTGAAATACGATCATACCACTCTTAACTAGAGAACTTTAACTTATAAATTATGGTCCCATCCTTAAGAAACAGTCACTCTAAGCAAAACAGGTCAATTATAATTGAAAAATAATAATTACTTGACAACAACTAAACGCAGATAGATAGCAAAGCCAAAATCAAACAAAATAATCCACTCCAAATTTTTTATCGAGTGTTGTGAGGTAACAAGCTCGTCTTTTGCCTGTCGGTAAGCATCATGCCTACTTGTAACATAAAACAATGCCACCGGAACTAAAGCAAATTTCCATTTGGCACTGCCCTGAATTCCTCCTCTTGAGACTAAAGTTATTATGTCTGTTATGCCCTTTTATTTCACTAATAATTTGCGGAACTATTCCTGCTCGCACAGCCCTGCTGTTTGCGAAAATGATGATTTTGCCCCGAAAAGACTAAAAAACATTTGAAATGATATGAGTATATTTCACACAAAATAGAGTATACAACTATATAATTATATCTTCTTTTACTTAGCGTTTAACTATGCATGTATGAGAATAGAAATCATTATTAATAGTAGATTAAACATAAAATTCCTAATGAATTTATTACCGTCGACCACTTTTACCAACTTAACTTGCCATCAGATGAGATAATGGTCAAAAGCACAAAGAAAACATGCATTTCTTAATTCTGGATAGGCAAGCATTTGACTACTATCGCTTGATGGAAATTGACGATACGACCGAAAATGGAGAATTGTCTAGAAGGTGCCTTTTTACTCTTGACTTGAACACATCCAGATGGTACCGTTCAGGGAACAAATACGCAGGCAATGAGTTCCACTCCTTCAATGATAATTTTTTATTTGATAACTTTACAGATATTATAAATAAAGTATTTAAGCTTAAGTATATCTTGGAAGAATAGAATAACTTACAACTTCGAGCTCCTGGTAGTTGTCGTAAGGAAGTTGTTTGCCATTCCTGGCTTTGGTGGCATTCTTCTTTGTTTCGATGAGCAAGTCATCCATGTCAAGAGCACTACAAAAGATTATCAATCCATCGGTTATTTACAAGAATACATGATAATAAAGATCTTAATTTAAACTGTGGCACCATATATTTAATCAGCAAGCACATGCATATATTTTCTATGTCTACATATATTAACATTTTCTTCTACGAGTAAATCGTTTTGCAAAGAATCCTTTAACTATATAGAAACAATGGAAATGAGGCCAGTTAGTCAACTTTTTTTTATTTTTGAATTTCAACAGACCCTGATTTAAGTTTTTTTCCAACCGGGACAGAAACGCGATTGGGGCCCCGGTTTGCCCGGGTTTGATCCGGGGCTGCAGTCTTCTTTTATATAATTAGGTTTAATTAAATGGATGCTTGAAAAAAACTGTACAAGCATTTAATTTTGCCCATTACAGTTTACCCAGAGTTTTGAACTTCTGTAATTCGAACTTCTGCGCGGCAAAGCACTATGTTTGTCTCCCTGAGAGATTTCTAATATCTATTCTTTAAAGAAACAGGCATACTTACCATGCCTCATCTTTGAAAATATTAAGCATGTTCGCAAAAATATTAATAAACTAGCAGTGCCCCGCGGCTTTGCCCGCGTCAAAGTTAAAAAGTAACCTATTTGTTAATCCTGATATATCCTATATACATTCTAAATTTCATCAAATTCGGTTCATCTGTTACGGAGATACGTGGTAACAAACATTAACACACACACAAACTTTCGCATTTATAATATTAAGTAGGATATAAATTAAGAAGCGACGCACACAATCTTAATACTTGATGTAAGCATAAAATTACAGTGCGCGCATTTAGATTATGAAAACGAATAAATCTTTTATGGCAAATGGGGTTAGATTTTACAATAAAAATCATAAAATTGTAACAGAATGACCACAGGGAAAGATCAAATCAGAAATAAAACGGGCATTAATATAAAGAAAGCTTATTATAAAACGATTGACTACATTAATGAGAAGGATGCATGTAGGCAGACTAAACAAGCACTTTCTAGCGACTACATAATATAGTTATATCCCTAGGTTATTGTAATTATGTATTAGTGTTTAAGAATGATTAAAAAGAAATTAGTAAAAAAAAAGTCGCCGCCTAGTTTCTTGCCAGGTGCTTCTCGAAATGGCTGTAATTTTACGAATCTGGCAGTAGAGTCGTTAACTTTCATGAGTGCCACTTTGGGGCTCATGTGAATAAAAGATTTTAATTTGATTGGATGTTAAAATTCTTTAAGTCCTGTAATTTTACAGGAAATATTGCCCATTCAATCCGAAATCCAGTAATTTTTGCTTGGTGGTTGAATTTCTGGCAATGGTGTAGGACTGCCCCAGTCGAACTCTGCTAAAGATTCTTAACACTAATAAACCACTATATATTCGGCAATGGCACAATTAAGCTCACCCAATGAATTACTGCCAATGCTTTTTTTTTTCCTTAACTTAAGATTTAACACGACCAGTTTAAGACGATAATTATATATAATTTAAGACGACCCAGTTGGCGCAGTGGACAGGTGTCCGCCCTCTGCGCCGTGGGTCTTGGGTTCGATTCCTAGCACAAATTTCTTCCCAAGGGATATTTGTGCTTCTAGGTCTGGGTGTAATGTGTGTGTGATGTGAATGTTTCCGGCACCCACGATAAAAGTCTTTGAACTTAGTGTGGGGCTGTGAGTGTGAATGTGTTTTTTAAGAAGTTTTTACATAAAAATCTCCTTTAAGGTTAATTGAATAGATTTGTCCAGGCGCATGGTCCTCTTACATATTACGTATACAAACCAAAAAAATATATGTGTTGTATACCAATGTATACATCACAGATTTTTTCCAGTTATCAATCTTAGGCTCTTGAGATCTCAATGAATTTATTTAGTTCAAGTATGTATATATATACCTTACTTTATATTTATATATATATATGTATATTTTTACGAAACTTATATTTACGCCCCGTTTCACCGAATTATTTTTAATCTTCTCTATCTAAAGGTTGTCTGGAAGAGATCGCTTTTAGCGATAAGACCGCCGATTGTACACTATAATTTAAGTTTTGTTATTTTGAGTGATTTATGTAAGGTGTGACAATAAAGCGTTATAACGAGATGTTTTAATTTATGTGTATTGTACATGTTTTATGAATAAATGATTATTATTATTATCCAAGTATTTATTTAATCTCACGGGTCTGTGCCCGGACCTTTGTAAGGCATTAGCGGAGCGATAGCCAACGCTAAGAGGCCCTTTGGTATAATTACATTTTAATAATAACATATCAGGCGTGTCCAAACATACGACAGACATCTCTTCGTTAGAAGTTGATGCCGTTTTATGCTTGCACACGCCTTTACAATATAATTATATATTATTAACTATGGATTGGGGGATGGATGATATTGGGTTGACAATAACTGTGACTAATGCGAGTAAAAACTTAAGAGTATTGCATTGTTTATTTGATGGTTTATAAAATATCTGGATTATGGCATGAGACTACGGCACCTGCCAATTCCGCCTCATTTAAAAATATGTAGGCAGGTGGTGACTCGCCACCCACTGAACGGGCTCCCCATAAGGGCCGCCTGCACTGGCGACATAAGGAGCAACGTTGGTGTGGATAGCTAAAGGGTGTTGAGAGGTGTTGCTGCAGTTTCACTAAACGCTACTCCCGACGTTATGCCCTTTATCACTTCCACCCTTGGAGCTTAGAAACTTAGCTCTTGCGCCCAGTGTTGCCAATTTGGCATTTTTTATGCTAAATTTGGCATGTTATTGCCTAGATTAGCATTAAAAATAGCCATCTAGCATGTAGCATATTCTTTAGCATATTATTTTGGGCTTAAATATGGTAGCTGTAAGTATATCCTATGCTTCATTGAAAGAAGACAGAAATTGTTTATGCTAAAAGTGAAAATATAAACCACCATCCAACCACAGTGTTAATATTCTATTGGCATCTTTTGGCAGGCAAGTGAAAAAGTAGCGTTCTCAATTTTGTATTATTTTCCAAAACTTGTGTTTCTTCGAGTATTAATGAGTAATAATGGTGGGTTATTAATCGTTAATTATAATTGTTCGTGAAAGTGCATGAGTGTGGGCAAATCATACAGAGTTGTAAAAACGTGATTTTCGTTTTCGATCCAAAACTTCATAGAAACTTGTAGTAAAATTTCCACTACTTTACTAGAGGGTATGACTTTTGTTCTCGACTTTGACAAGGACTGTTTACTTGTTTTATAAAGAGGACAGAAAAAGCCTTAAGAGGACAGAAAAATTTTGCTTTTCATATGTTGTCCCAGACGACGTGTTGCGCTCTATTGAGACTAAAGAAAATAATGATTTTCAACAGCCCTCGACATCTACAATGGATGTTGACGATGAGAACGAAGATGTCGATATCTTATTTCAATAAAAAATTAAGGACATAAATTAAGCTTATTAATTATTTTTTTATGTAAGTATCTGGCATTTTTATTTAGCATTTTTCTGAGTAGCAAGATTTTTTTTGGCATATATTTGGCATTTTTTAAGGAGTAACTTAGCATATTATTCACTAAAGAGTTGGCAACACTGCTTGCGCCTCCACCCTCGGACGGCCAATTAAGGCAAGCCGAGGGTCATGGGTCTCACTTAGCCCCAGGGAGTGTCTCGGGGTACGCGATGTCGCCACACACCGACGGTTCGCCACAAAAACGCCCCTGCGTTTTTATTATTGTTATTATTATCTAACTATCTAATGAAGCCAATTTTTCTATTAATACAGAAGATGAAGATGTTCATTAATATGTACGTATTAATTAATAAAATAGACGCATTAATTCAATAAGATAAGTAGTTATTGATAGGATTCGTAAGGATTACATTTAATTTTTATCAAGAATGTCGTAAATCAATAGATTATATTAAAATCCACATTTAACCAGATTAGTGGATTTTGCTGAATACTTTATACGTAAGCATATTAAAATATATAAAAACTTAGATAACACTGAAATAAGTAAGTAAGTAATTACGTTCTTTTTATTACGTTACATTAAAGTTAATAATAAAATGAAATATAAATAAAATAATTAAAAATAAATTAAAACCAGTTGAAAACTCCACTAAAATAAACATTTTAGTTAGTAATTTATAGCCTTAAGTACTATCTTGAATTCCAACATCTTTGTTTTTGTTAGATACTTACTACCTATATATCTAATATATAAAATTCTCGTGTTTTTTTCGTTGCCATACTCCTCCGAAACGGCTTGGCCGATTTTGATGAAATTTTTTGTGCTTATCCGGTATCTATGAGAATCGGCCAACATCTATTATTCATCATCATCATCATCACTTTTCATCATTATCAACGCGGGTGAAACCGCGGGGCGCAGCTAGTATATATATAAAAGAAAGTCGTGTTAGTTACACTATTTATAACTCAAGAACGGCTGAACCGGTTTGGCTGAAAATTGGTGGGGAGGTAGCTTAGAACCAGGAGACGGACATAGAACTTTTTAGGAACGTCATATTTTTTTCAGGTATATAAAAATCATTTTCTCGTACGTCACTCGGATTTGGTAAAGTACTAGACAAACATAAACATGAAGGAGGTAATGATATAGTCACGTGGCATTGTAACGCATGCCGAGTATGGCTTCCTAAACATGCACGTTCATTGACTGTTAGGCAGAACGAAGGTCGCCGGGACAGCTAGTATAAAATATAATTATAATAAAATGTAAGCTTATTTAAAACAAGATGCGTGATGACTCGTCAATGTAGAAGTTGAGAATAGGAAGCAATATAGTAACAATTTAGGAAAACATATTTAGATAATATTTACAAATATTACATATGGTTTTTATTACTTTAAATATTTCAAGGATAAAGAATTTGGTACTATTTTTGACCGTTAGATAATAAACCATATTAGCTTTTCGATAATTCAAAACGATAAAAGAAGACCGGTTAAACGAGTGCTCGCCCGCGGGAAACAGGGGCTCGGGGGCTGGACGAGAACGGGGACCGTTCACAGATCCAGTAGTATAAGCATTAACGTTCCTTGGGAAGGACAATTTATTATGCTCCTGCCGGGATTTGAACCGAGGAACCACGCGTCATCTGGGTCATCCCACCGCGCCAACCATATTCTTATAAGTACTTACGCCTTCACATCAGCAGTGTGGATCCTATATGCGATGTCCAGGTCTTCTAAGGTCTGCAAGAAGGCAGCCTCATGTTGAGGGTCTACAAGTACCACGCCTTCCCTCTGGGTGATAGGATGACTTAGGATATCCACTTCATATGCATCAGCTACTGCACCAAAGCTCTTCATCTGGTCCTTGCTGGCAGTCTTTATGTAGAAGGACTTCCATCTGGAAACACAAAACATAAAAGTTTTAACACTCACATCCCAATGCTAAGTTCGATGACTTGTGTCGTGGGTGCCGGAAATATTCACATCACAAACATAATCTCAACCAGATCCAGAAACATAAATTTTCCTTGGGGAGGAAATTTATGTCCTTGTCGGGAATCAAACCCGATACCCTCTGTTGAGAAGGTAGGCGCTCACCCAACTAAGCAAATGGACAGTTAAAAGAAAATATTTTATTGCTTAGGTTATTTTTTTATTTATTTTAGTTTTATAAATGTACCAGTATGTTAGGTTATGGGTAAGTAATCATTTTCAAAACTATGTTAACACTTTTGTCTTCGTAAAGTTTTATTTAAAAAAAAAAATTCGGACATTTTTCGAAAAAAAAAAATATTTTATTTTTTTTATACCCGATAACTTTTTATACCTTAAGGCTTTCAATGCCTTAACTGATAAGCAGATTTCATCTCTGTATTTTTTTAATGAAAGAAGAAATGTGGCCGCATACGATAAATCTTACTCAATTATTGTGATTTTCAACCGACTTCAAAAAAGGAGGTTCTTAATTCGACTGTATATCTTTTTTTTTTGTATGTATGTTACGCGATATCTCCGCCAATTATGAATTGGTAGAGTATACTTCAGAGGTGGTCCCATATAATTTTTATCGAAATCAGTCAAGCTAAAACCGGAATATAAGCTATGAAGTCTGTTTTTTAAGCTTTGCTTGCTTTTCAATTATACCATTTGTTTTTTTTTTTTCATAACTGTAGTCTAGTCTGCGTCGGGAAACCAAACCACATAAAATTTTAACTCAAAACCGCATACATAAACTCTCCTTGTGGTCAACACCTGTACTTACCTGCCGGGAATTAAGCCTACGGCGTGGTTAGCAAGGACTTTATAATCAAAATTTTTATTTTTGTTTCTACATTCGTTTTTAAACGTTTAGTTGCATAATGTCCAATTCAAAATGTCCAACAGTTGCCAAAAGTCCAATTCGAGCAAAAGCTTGACTGCGTTCACGTTACATAAATTGTCATTTGAAATTAAGCTATCTTATATTCCAGAGTCAAGTTTATTTTTTTACGCTCGATATGCATGCATTTGTATCTCACCTGATGAACAGCACAAGCACCTTCTTATAATATAATTAATATAAGAGTGCTTTAAATGAGTTTCTTGCCAGATTCTTCTCGAGACGGTTGTAATTTTGCGAATCTGGCAGTAAAGTCATTAACTTTCACGAGTGCCCCTTTGGGGTCATGTGAATAAAAGATTTTGAATTTTAATGGAAAGATAGGTCCCTATTCACTTTTGACTTAAAGGCTTCCAGATTATACCGTTCGGGAACAAAACGTGGGAACAAAAATTAAAAAACAAACACGTACATTTCACACTCACATACATAAACTTTCGAATTTATAATATCTATTTCATGTGATTATTGTTTATATTCTTCATATTTGTCTTTGTTTTGTTTTATCGCCTTCTTCAATTATAGAAGTAATAGCTGTGTACCCCGGCTTCGCTCGCGTTAATTAGTTTAAAAAGTAGCCTTTGTATTATTCCTGAACCTAGTTTAGGTTCAGGAATAATCTACATTTAAAATTTCATCATAATCGGTTTATTTGTTACGGAGATACGTGGTTACAAACATTCACACACGCAAAATTTCGCATTTATAATATTAGTAGTAAAAGTAGTATTAGTAGCATTTTAACGCACCCACTGACACCAAGTAGCCTCACTGTAATTATTATGTACGATAGACATTTAAATAGTTTGATTATATTTTTTAATTTGTTTTATTTGACATTTTAATTAAAAAAAATTAAAGATTAGTTAACTTTTAACTTTAATTTATATTGCTCTTAATAATCATTTAATACTGTGATTTGATTTATTTGTTATTTTAGTGAATTTTCTACTGTAATTTTTGTAATTATTTATGGGTTGATTTGCCTGGATAAATGGTATCATTTATTTTTTATTTTATTAAATTTATTCATCATATTTAGTGTAAGTTACTGGCTAATTAGTGCAAATTTCTCACCCTTGATATTGTTCATGCTTGGCATACGCCACAGCAAGAATAACTGCCAGAACCAAAAGTCTCATGTTTAGACTATCACTACAACTAAATTCGGCGATCAAAATTTTATAACATTTCTCAACCGATATCTTATCTATCGATATCAACAGATTGTTGCGTCTATTCAAACGTCATTTTGAACGACATATGAACTTTAATTTTGTTTAATTCGTTAATCTTTGTATAATTCTGATACACTAATCACTATTTATATAACAATGGGAACGTGCGATTGTCGATTACAAATAATTAAACGCAAGCAAAGCTTAAAAAAACCGACTTCGCCGCACCAGCTTTCAAATAAAAAATAATCATCAAAATCGGCTCACAACGAAAGAAGTTATGAGGTAACTTTTGAAGTCGGGTAAACGAGAACATCGTCAAAGTAGTCCATAAAAGGACGTTATGGACTATTTTAAGACCTACTGATCAGATCTTGATCAAATTTAAATGGGACCAATTAGAAAACAACATCTTTCAAACTAAAAAAAAAATTTCGAAATCGGCTTACGTGGTGAGAAGATATGAGGTAACACACATAAAAAAATAAATAAAAACAAATACAGTCGACTTGAGTACCTCCTCCTTTTTTGGGAAGTCGGTAAAAAATAATACAAAATACTTTATTTTCCAAATAAACACTTTGCAAACATAGGTATCCTAGTTACCAACGGTTCCCGCACTAGGGCATTCTACGATTTGCATATGAAAACTATGTCGATTTGTTCTTACACATTTATACACTAAGTAAGTTTTTAAAGGGCAGGTATACGTCAATGCGAGCACCTTTTTCAACCACAGCCAAATATCCCCCTTACACTTTAGCACATAAAGGCGTATATTGCGTAAATTACATCGTGTCGGTTACGCAAGGTCACGCGTGGCAATCTTAGATTTTTAATGGTTTTTTTTTAATTTTGTGCAAACGCGCACAAAAAAAAAATTTGTATCATTCATCTAGTAAATTTGCGTATATTAAATAACTTAAAAGTTATTTAATATACGCAAATTTACACTGTTTTGATTTATAATGGCGGAACGAAATGGTTACAATAGTATAAATTGATGTTACTTCCATGAGATTCGTTATTTTTTTCCTTTATTATTTATGAACGTTATGATTATTTTAACGTTATAATTTATCGCATCACGCAGATTACGACGAATGTTTTTATTTATCTGGTTTTATTTTATGCTCGATAGGTAGACTTTTGACCACCATCTCACCTGATGGTAAGCGAGGATGTGGTCGATGATGAAGCAAGCTTGCCTAAAAGATACTTATTCACTCACGACTAGAAGATTTCTATATTGTACTCATCAGGAAATGCCGACTCAGGCAAGGAGTTCCTTTCTTTTGCTGTCGCACAATTAATGTGTAAGCAAAATGTTAATACAAACAAAATACGTAGCAAACGCTTCCTACGTATTTGTGGAATATCTACCATATAGTCGGCTGTGTCGCTTAGCAGTTTCTCCGATGATAGAACGGAGATGTGGGAATTAGATCGTGCAGTTCCATGGCACGCACTCCGAAGTGTATCCGATAAAACACCGAGAAACTAGTTACATAAGGCGATGATAATTTTATGTTTTTGGCCGCATCATTGCTTTCCATCAGGTGAGATAGCGACCAAATGCTAACTTATCAGGCAACACATTTAATAATTAATTCAATGACACTTAAAAATTACAACACAAGAACAAGCACAAATCATGGAAAGTGACTGATGTCGGAGATAGTGGCGTGAACGCAGGTGAAGCCGCGGAACTAAGGTAGTTAAGAAGATAAAATTATTTATGTATTATCAATGAAAAAAAAAATGATAAGATTATTACCATTTATTACTAAACAGTGTGAGTGTTGGGCCGCGCCATCTAGTGAAACTATGAGAAGTTATTACTCTTATTATATGAAGTAGATAATCTCTAAAAAAAATATAGATGGGGTTGTAATTAATAACTTACGTTTGGTTTACATCAAAATCATAATTTTGTCGGACTGCTTCTTTAGTTGGCTGCGTGTTTGCCTTCAAGCAGGTATTGGGTTCGTTTCCCGGCGGGAACACAAGTTTTTTCTTCATGGAAAATTTATGGTTCTGGTTGTGATTGTGTGTGTGATGTGAATGTTTCCGGCATTCTTGACAAGTCATCGAACTTAGTGTGGAGCTGTAAGTGTGAAACCGTTTATGTTATGTTATGTTTATATTTAAAGACAGTTCAAATTGATGACAGCCGTAAGAAAAAGGGGAATATGAATTATGAGACGTAAATAATAAAACAAAAGCAAAGCTTAAAAACACCGACTTCATCGCTGATATTTTAGTTTTGGCTGGATCGAATTCGATAAAGTTTATACGGGACCACCTCTGAATAATCTACCAAAGAAAAAAAAACATCAAAATCGATTCATAATTGGCGGAGTTATCCCGTAACATACATACAAAAAACATACAGTCCAATTGAGAAGCCCCTTTTTTGAAGTAAGAGTTGTTGATTTTGTGTTATACAATGTGTAACATGTCTTACTTATAAAAATTTCGCTAAGCAATGCTTAGCCACCTCTTATTAAAGCAGCTCTTTAGTCCATAATCAATGATTAACTTTTTTTCACTCATAAACATTAGTTAGGCTCTGCTTAGTTGAGAAACACACAGAGAATCGAAAATAATCGAAATGTACACGATCGCCATAGATTATAACCAAAATAGTCGACTAAAAGTGAAATTATACGAATACAGCTGTCAAAAATGTGGTTTTATAAATCTATTGAAATGAAAATCTAAGACAGGTGACATTCAACGGTTGTCGAAGTAAACAATTTTGCGCCTTACGTAAAAAGTTTTGACACAATTATTATTGAAATATATCAGTCCCGCCATCTTGCCTCTCAGCAAGTTTAAACTAGGCAATGACGGTGTTTAATTTTGACAACTATTTAAGCATTACTTAACGCTAAATCGCGTTTATGAGTGACATTTTTGTTAAACTGTAGCTAAGCAATTGATTAAATATTAAGAGGGGTTTATAAGTAAGACTGATAGTTGTAAATAATACTCAAGCAAAATTATATCCGATTTCGACTTTCGCTCTCTGGCAGATTTAAAATTGTTGTACTTTTGATTATTGAAGTATAACTACACCTTTTTGTTACGGATTGTATACCGTTAATACTGAGTGAACGTGCACGTGTAAAAAATCATATAAAGTTGAGAAACATGAATGCTTGACTATGACTCAACCTTGACTCTTTTACTTGACTTTGAATGTGACTTGTGACTAGGACTACTATCATGTAATATGTGATAAACTTGAAAGAATTATGGCTAAATGCACAAGTCCTGCATTATTTTTTTAATCTTTACGTATATACACGTATAAAGTTATTTTCTTAATAATAAGTATATGAATAAATCATTAGATGCAGAATAGGCTACAATAATGATTATGCATGTTTTTTTTTTGTTTAGCCGACTAAATAATTGATCGAGCGAAGCGAGATCTCTAAGTTAACTTAGGTGGTTCCGTCTGTCTGTCAGTGGCATCTAGACTAGCAAATAACTCCAAATTCTCAAAGAATATGTAAAGCTATGGCCAAAAGCCAGAAATCGCAATTAAAATGCTATAAATGAAAATGTTAAGGATGCGCCCATCGACGTAAGCGAGGAGAGAAAAAAAAAAATTTGCCTTTGTGGGGTACCATTGAAAAGAGCTCTGCAAGTAGAGTATGATACCAGTATAAAACATATTATCTATGTTGGAAAATAACAATTCGGTAAGCCACAAAAGTCACCTTGTTTAGACCTTTTTTGTCCTGGGGTCTATCTCAATACATCTAATTCCTTTAAACAAGCAATTCTTGTATATATTTATAATAGTTTATTCACAAAAAAAATCTGTAGATATAAGTACCAATGTTTTTGTGAATAAACTATTATTTATATATATGTGTGTGTAATCAGGATCTCGGAGACGGCTTCAACGATTTTCATGAAATTTTGTATGCAGCTGGTTTCGGGGGCGATAAATCGATGTAACTAGGTTTCAATTTTAGAAAACTTCGTTTTACCCGTGTTTTCAGCCGAACAATGCTCAGTCATCCGGGTACTTCACATTTAAGTAATTGTAAGCTGAAAATTGCGTATAATATCTTTTAGTTTTTAGTTAAAAGATAAGCACGTAGTACGGAAACAATATGTTTCTTCACATTATTAATCGTAAATATGTAATTATTGAAATAATTTGCACTTCAAATTGTTGTTATATCTCTAAGATTAACTGGATTAGACAAAAGATAACATAATGTATTATATTAATCACGTTGTGCGTAAATATTTGTTGCATTGTCGTCTTTGAGGAGTTGGCAGGTGCATCGGCAAAAATGTTGCGAGTGGCTCTGTTTGTTTGTTTGTTCGTTAGTTTTGTTGTCGCAAAACATGAGATGTATGACGGGTGAGTTAATCGTACCAATACCATCTATTATGCCCAAAGATTATTATTGTATAATCTAATATCTTTAAACGAGCAATTCTTGTATATATATATAAATATATGTGTAATCAGGATCTCGGAAACGGCTCCAACGATTTTCATGAAAGATTGGGGTTTTTTCGTCCCAAGGAATCGATTTATCAACGTTCCAGGTCCGAGAAATGCTCGGTTCCCAAACTGCATTTGAAAAACCGGGTTTAAGAAACTATTAGCGCCATCTATTACGCCATGATCGATGTAAAAAACTGTTTCTACTCGACACTAGATGGAGCTTTCTGAGGCTATAAATTCAAATACATTCTACCAAAAACAAAAAACCGAGCAAAGCTCGGATATTTATATATTAATACAGGTTATATTCGCCCTTTTATCAGGGGTATCGGGTTCGGTTCCCGGCGGGACCACAAAATTTCCTCCCAAGGTCTCGCGTTTTTGGTTTTGGTTGTGATTGTATTTGTGATGTGAATGTTTCCGGCACCCAAGACACAAGTTACCGAACCAAGTGTGGGGCTGTGAATGTGAAAGCGTTTATGTTTATATTATTATATATTAATCCTGGTTATGTTCGCCTTTTTAGCAGGGGTATCAGCAGGGGTTCGATTCCTAGTGGAACAACAAGCTTTCTCTACAAGTGAAATTTGTGTTTCTGTCTGTGTGTGTGATGTGAATGTTTCCGGCACCTACAACACAAGTCATTGAACGTATTGTAGGTTGTGAGTGTGAAAGCGTTTATGTTTATGTACAATACTTATTGTAAGTGATTATAACAAACTATTTTCTATTGTCTTAGAAAACGTTTGACCATAATCTTACCTGATGTAGCAGTTGTTTATTGCCTGAAAATATGGATAAAACGACGTTTTCTAAAAATGAGACCTGGCTAGATCGATTTATCTCTCGAAACAACATTTCATGAAAATCGTTGGAGCCGTTTCCCAGATTCAGATTATATATCTACATATGAACAAAACTTGCTCGTTTAAAGGTATTAGATAGGTAGATATATAGATATTTAAAGATCACTGCTAATGGGTGGCGTTCTAAAAATTCTGGCAGCATCGCCTCGTTGAATGGCAATGCTAATCGAAGTATACGCCAGAATCACGATCACGTGTTGCATGTTTTGGTAAAGTCTGACAAAGTTCTAAAATTTATGTGACATACGTCAGAGGAGTTAAGTTGAAACGAATTCACGTTACACTATCACAACCACAACCAGAAACGCAAATTTACTTTGGGGAGGAGAATTCTACTCCTGCCGCAAATCGAACCTAGTACCGTGGCACAAGGACTTGCCAATTGCGCCAAGATAAATAAATTAGCATAAAATTTGTATGTTCCAGCCACTCGCTCTACGATGTAGACGTCAAATCCTTGGATCAAATAAAACTCTTAACTGAGCTCCGGAACAGACTGAACTTAGATGTCTGGTCAAAAGCTATTCCTGGAAGATCAGGCAAGATCCTCGTACCAAAGGACCAGAAGAACCTGTTCCAGGATGCTATGAACACCGCTGGCATCGGCTTCAAAGTTGATGTTGAAAATATCAAAGAGTACGTAATTTTTTTGTGCTATGTTGGCATGTTTTTGACACTAGCTCACCTGCTGGAAAATGAAGATGTGGCTGAAGATGGAACATGCTTGCCTAGAAAATACCATAGTTCTCGTAGTTGAGATATTTTTTTGTTGACTTTAGTTGCAATTAATAATTAAACGCAAGCAAAGCTTAAAAAAACCGACTTCGCCGCTTTATCTTCGGAACCTTAATCAGATTTAATGTATTAAACACGCATTATTGACGATAACTCAAATACTAGTAATCAGATCTATTTAAATGGGACCACATGGAAAGCACCAGCTTTCATATAAAAAAATAATCATCAAAATCGGCTCACAACGAAAGAAGTTATGATGTAACTTTTGAAGTCGGTTAAAAACGAGAACATAATCAATGTAGTCCACAGAATACGCATTATTGAAGATATCTCAAAAACTACTAGTCAGATCTTAATCAAATTTAAATGGGACCATACGGAAAGCACCAGCTTTCAAATAAAAAAAATAATCATCAAAATCGGCTCACAACGAAAGAAAATATGAGGTTACACATATAAAAAAATACAGGTGAATTGAGAACCTCCTCCATTTTTTTTTTCAGATAAATCCTGTCCAAATTGCAACTTTTCATTTTTTTTACCTTTGACAGTATCCTCCACTTAATATCTCACCAAAGTTTCATCGCAATCGTATGGACAGTATGGCAGCGCATGTAAAAAGAATAAACAAACAAACATTGATTTTTATACATTAGACGATTTGATAGCAGTTGCTACGTAATTGTTAATTTTATTACCAGGTGGGATTAGATACAACAGATTAAAGATTGCGAGCCAGTCATAAGAATAAAAACGTATCTGTTATTTGATTAACGAGTGATTTAAGGGTTAGATATTATAAGCCTTATATTACCTACGTGTCTTCGCCTACATTTTGGAGACTGTGCTCAGGAATTACATGATATAATTCCTCCATGCCCTTTTTACCATCAAACAACAAGAAAACTGTCAAACGTCATCCATTTATGGTTGACATACCTCCAGTTCACTCGCGTTTTGCTTCTACATTCATCATCCGTACAGTGAAGGAGTGGAACTCATTGCCTGCGTCTTTGTTCCCTGAAAAGTATAATCTGGATGTCTTCAAGTCTAGTGTGAATAGGTACCTTCTAGCGAGCATGTTCCATCTTTGGCCGCATCGTCACTTTCCATGAGGTGAGATAGTGGTCAAATGCTTGCCTATCTAGTATAAAAAAAACTGCGCATTTTATTCTTGCGTATGGGGATTGCGGGCGCGATCGCCTCGCGTACAACAAACGCTATATTCGCGCATCGGTCCGAGCACACCAGATCCACATCGTTTGTAGCAGCTCGTCGATGTTTCTGTGTACCTAGATTGACCAGATGAAATGCACGCAAATAACGTCAGAGCGGGAGGCTCTGTAGGACTTGCTAAGTCACACTCGCTAATTCTCATATTTACTTCTAGGAAATTAGACCTTGAAGATGCTTTACTCGCTGCATCCAGAACTAAGAGCAACAGGTCCAGATCTGGTGGCCTCTCGTTCGACACCATCCATACCTTTGAAGTAGTAAGTGAATACTTCTTCTCTACTGCAACTTCGTAATACTTTAAATTAGTTTTTATTGAAATCTAGCTTCTAGGATTTAGTTCAACTCTCTATTTGCTCTGGCACCTTCGATATCAAACTGCATGCTGGCGTAGTTGCTCATTTATCTTCTAAGCAGCGGGAATATTGGGTGGGAAATTGGTGTTTCTGGTTCTGAATTTTCACAAACTGGCCGTCATAAAGCAAAAGTTAATAATGAATACTTATTTAAACTATTCTACCAAGAACCTCATCGTACTTTAAAGGGTTACTAGCTACTCCTATATAAATTCGAAAGGTAGGTTGCAGAGTCTCGGTCATCGACGTAAGGTCGCAAGCTTATCGGTATTCTACCGTTTGCATTTTGGAGAGTGTGCGCAGGAATTGCATGATTTAATTCCCCCTTGCCCTTTTTACCATCTAACAACAAGACAGACTATCAAACGTCATCCTTATATGGTTGACGTACCTCCGGTTCGCTCGAAGCGTTTTGCTTCTACGTTTATCATCCGTACAGCGAGGGAGTGGAACTCATTGCCTGCGTCTTTGTTTCCCGAACAGTACAATCTGGGTGTCTTCAAGTCTAGAGTGAATAGGTATCTTCTAGGCAAGCATGTCACATCTTCGGCCGCATCTTCACTTCCCATCAGGTGAGATAGTGGTCAAATGCTTGCCTTTCTATCATAAAAAAAAGTAATTCTTTTTTTGTCTGTTTGAACGTAAGAATTTTATTTAACTGTATCTATTACGGTCGAAGTTGAAGATAAAATGACAGATAAATAACATCATATTTTTTATCTTTTTCATTTAGGAATTATATTAAAAACTCAAGTCTTAAACATTTTGGGACATTGCCTATAGGAAATATTTCAATGTCAGACGATAATCTTGATAAACACCTCAGTGTTGGATTATTTTCTCATTAAGATAATTTTATAATCCAGTACGTGCGTCCTTAAATTTATATTAAATATTGTACACTTTGATACCATAATATTGTAAATATATCAAACTCACTTTACCCGGTTTTGTATTTCATTTTCCAAGACACAATAGAGTATTCAATATCCAATTGCAGGATTGGTCTATCTAGGCTTAAATTCTAGTTTATTCTATGTATAGCATAATATCATAAAAAATCCTTTAAAGTAGGCAAATTCCTTATATTTCCTAAAACTAAACTAAAATTAAATACAAAGGTAGCCTTTGTACATAATTTCCTATATAATGTCTTTCGATGTTTAAATTATTGTATATTATTTGGTTTTTTGTTGCTTTGGATATCTGTAATGTTGTATAATTTACTTTACTTAATTTAAATTTGAATTGCTTAAGCACTTGAGTTATACTAAGCAAGATGCCTTGTAGGTTGGTTTTTGCTTTATAGATTTGTCTAGTTTTAGGAAATACAGGCAATTGGCCCGTAGATGGAGAAATAAAAAAAATGCTGTAGTATCACATTTTTTATGCCCGATAGGCAAGCATTTGACCACAATCTCACCTGATGGAAAATGATGATGCGGCCTAAGATTTAGCATGCTTGCCTAGAAGGTACCTATTTACTCTTGACTCGAAGACTCCCAGATTATACCGTTTAATGTACCAAATGTTTGTAATTTTTCAGGTTGACGAATACATAGAAGAGTTGGCTCGGAATTATCCTAATGTAGTCACTCTGGGCATTGCAGGATACAGTATTGAAGGCATACCCATCAAGTACCTTAAGATTTCGACCACTAATTTCCAGGTATATGTTTTTGTAACATTATTTAATTAAGCGTGACTTTGAACGCGTATAAAGGTTTGTTATGCTAGCGTCTCACTACAATCTCACCTACCTAATATTATAATATTAACATACATAAATATAATATAAGATAAAAGGTACAATACACATTCATAAATATAAAATTGTACTAGACTTAGTATCTTATGACGACTACAAAGTAAACGAACTAAACAAAAAAAAAAAATATTTGTACCATTACGTACGTGCTAGCGGGCAAGCTAAATACCCGCCTTGTAAATCTGTTTGCATAGGGGCTAAAAATAATTATATTATTACCTTCATCCCGATAAGGAAAATTAACAAGCCTAAGGCAAATAATTAGAACAAAGCAAAATATTTTTTGAGGAGCCTAAATCAACTTACTTTAACTTTTCAGGACAGTAGGAAACGCGTTGTCATGTTGCAGTCACTGCTTCACAGCCGCGAGTGGGTAGGCCTACCTGCTACTCTCTATGCCATTGAAAAATTGGTAATTGACGTCCAGGACCAAGACCTTCTTCAGAACCTTGACTGGATTATCGTGCCAGTTGCCAACCCTGATGGCTATATTTGGACTCATAGTAATGTGAGTACTGTAGCTAATGACTACATCATAATCATTCATTCACATGGGCTCCAAAGATTTGCAAAATTACAGCCATCTCGAGAAGAACCTGGCAAGAAACTCGGCGCATTTTTTTTTAATCTTTCCTAATCTCTAATACACAATTATATTAATCTAGGTGTCTATATTATTTAGTCGCTAGAAAGCGCTTGTGCAATTTGCCTCCATGCATCCTTGTCATTTATGTAGTCAATCGTTTTATAATAAGCTTTATTAATGCCCGTTTTATTACTGATTTGAACATCGAGAGAAAAAGAGAGTGGAGGTGGGAGTGGGGTAGGTATGATAAGAGCAGTGTTTGATCGCAATTTAATGTTATGATTGTAGTGGTTTTATTTATTTAATATAAGCTTCATAACATAAACTACCTATATTCTAAATTTTATAAAAATTGGTTTATTCGTTGCGAACACACAAACTTTCGGATTTATAATTTTAGTAGGATTGTCATACCAACTAGGAGAGTATATAATAATTGTACTTATCTAGGGAGACCTATAATTGGCTATAATAATATATATTTCATATTTTGTATCTAAATTATCATAATGTTCTTGTTCTTCTGAATAAATAAAATAAATAAAAGGGGAGTCGAAGCCCAGAAAATATACATTTCAATTTATTTTATTGCAGGCGCGTTTCTGGAGAAAGAATCGTGCGCGTGGCTTCATGGCTGGAGACTTTTGCATGGGCGTGGACCTCAACCGTAACTTTGACATCATGTGGGGAACAGCTTCCAGCACCAACCCTTGCGCAGAAACCTTCCACGGTCGCGGACCCTTCTCAGAACCAGAAACAGCCGCTATCCGTGATATCTTCAGAGAGCACGGGAGCAGAGTCGAGCTTTATATGGACATGCACAGCTTTGGCAGCATGATTCTTTATGGCTATGGAAACGGACAGCTTCCTCCTAATGCTTTGGGGAAACACGTATTGGGAGTCAATATGGCACAAGCCATCGACCGAGTCAAATGGGCGTCTAACTCTAACTACATTGTAGGCAACGTTGCTCTGGTTCTTTACTATGCCTCAGGTGGTTCTAGCGACTACGCAATGGATGTAGGTACTCCATTCTCTTATACGTACGAACTTCCCGCTTGGAGAAACGCTGGTAATATTAATGGTTTCCTCGTTGACCCTGAATTCATTGAGCAGGCTGGTTTCGAAACATGGGAGGGTATCAAGGTTGGAGCTCGGTTTGTTATAGACAATTTAAGGAAGAAACAGATGGAAAATTAATGGAACACACATTTTAGTGAGAAAGAAAATAATAGCAAAAATTTGAGAAATAAAAAAATGTTCCTATATTTATATTAATTTATTTCTTTTTGACCTTTATTTTCTAATAACGAAACAAAATTGACAGTATCTCTTTTTGAAAGTTGCATGTTAGCATGTCGCATAATACTCAGATGGATCTAAACTATAACAACTGTCAGACATTCCTATCGCTTTGCAGAGCGGGAAACTGCAAAATGAATAACTACTTTAGTTTATATAAAATACTTTTATTTTACCGTATTACTTCTTAACTTTCGTACTTTCAAATTAATACTTAATTATTTACTAAATTTTTCCTTGTACACAAGCTTTCACAGCGCTTCTTGTAGCAGACGCCTGCGTTTACAGCACGGTCCCACAGTGCAATTGCCAAAGTAGAATTTAATAATCGAGTAGTCGTGCGAATGAAACCACCTCAAAAAGAAACTGCAGTCCCTTTGGCCCGATCAATTTATTTTATTATTTTTATTTGAATGATAGGGACCAGTCAAAATTTTAACGACAAATGCATTGTTTCTTCTTACCTCTAGTACAGTTACAAGAAACAGTATAGAAATGAAAAAGACGTGTGGCACTCGGGGACTGCTTCGGTAAAGCTATTGCATAGCATTTTTTATCAACTTATGCAATTACAATAATTTATTTATTTTATTTATGCAGTATTTTTTTTCCTGCCACCTAGAGGCGAGTTGCTGAACTAAAGAGACAAGCGTGATATTTCAAAAAGTCATTAAAAGTTCTGCTATTCATCGATAGATGGCAAAACTAAAAAGTATCACCGCTGTGCCGGTCGGAGTGGGGGGCGTTAGGTAATTTTCGTTACGAAATTTCTGGATTCGGTCTCCACGCTAAAGGCCCGCGATAGAAGCTATGCAATAGCTTAAAAAGCAAATTTGTCACTTAATAAAATTGAAGTATGTGTCACAACTATCGACTTTTGAAATTAGACTATCGATACCCAGTGTTCCCATCCCTACGGTTCCTTGGCTAAAGTTCTCGACGCCGTCGAATGGTAATGCGGTGTAATCCAAACTGCGGAACTTTTCAATGAATTTAGAATCTACCTGCAGATGCAGCGTCTGGCTCCCGCGGTGAATCTTACTGATTGTTTGTACCTAAGTAGTTGGGAATCTATGACTGAAACTGATCTAACTGCGTTAAAAGTACCTATTGGAAATTGAATCTAATTGAATTTGAATCTTAGTACTACACTTTTAAAGCGGAGGATTACCTAAAGCGCCAGAGGGATTGGTGCAGGTTGATGATTTGCCTTCTAGTAACGTTTTGACGACCCAGTTGGCGCAGTGGACAGGTGTCCGCCCTCTGCGCCATGGGTCCTGGGTTTGATTCCCGGCAGGAGCACAAATTCCTTCCCAAGGGATATTTGTGCTTCAGGTTCTGGGTGTAATGTGTGTGATGTGAATGTTTCCGGCACCAACGATACAAGTATTTAAACTTAATGTGGGGCTGTGAGTGTGGATGCGTTTGTTTGTATTGTTTTTTTGTTTGTTTCTATCACTTTTCTAGGGTATGTGATTATGACTAGACCTTAACTCTTTTGTGAAGAATTTGTAAATATTTCTTATATAACGAATGAAGGACTCGGTATCATTCATGAAATAAATTAAAAAAAGAAAAGTATTAACACAGCGCAGTGTAGCGGGAAGTCTGGCTATTTATAAAATTGCTGATAGCAAACAATAACTTAATCGCATTTCGAATTGAAGACAATTAATTTATCACTAGTGGTAAAAGTCACGACTGCTCAAAGTTTAGTGCTGGTTCACCCCGTGCTATAATAGATTCATTAACTTTCATGAGTGCCTCTTTGTGGCCCATGTGAATAAACGATTTTGATTTTATTTTGCTCACCCTTAGTCTTAAATGACATAAGTTCATCAGGTTTTTTTTCAACCGACTTCAAAGAAGGAGGTTATCTATTAGATTGTATGTTTTTTTTGTATCTATGTTACGTGATATCCCGCCAATTATGAATCTATTTTTTTGTTTGGTAGATTATACTTCAGAGCTGGTCCCATATATAGGTACATTTTATCGAAATCGATCCAGCCAAAGCCAAAATATAAGCGTTAAAGTCGGTTTTATAAGCTTTTCTCGCGTTTTATTATTATTGTATTGTACATATTAAAAATTGAATTTTTATATATTTGACACTTCTTGGTCTATGTAAAAGAAAAATGTTACTACCTAACAATTTTACTAACACAACACAACTGTACACAACAAAAACAAGTAATGCTTAAAAAAATTTGTCCAATCGGACATCGGGAAGTGTGTCTGATTTAGCTTGCAAGATTAGATTACAGACAGATAGACAACGGGACAGGTGATACTTAAAAAAGTGGCCCCAGTATCTAATTACTGGGACAATTTTTTTAACTTTCACCAGTTAGTTGAGTAAAAACATTGTCATTGACTCAGCTGAGTAAAACATTGACCTGACTAAGAATGTTAAGAAGATCAACTATCTGGTAAATGTTGTATGTAGGTAGTTTAGAATAATTAAACGCAAGCAAAGCTTAAAAAAACCGACTTCACCGCTTTATCATCGGAACCTTGATCAGATTTAATGTATTAAACACGCATTATTGACTATAACTCAAAAACTAGAGATCAGAGCTTGATCAAATTTCAATGGAACTACATATAAAGCACCAGCTTTCAAATAAAAAATAATCATCAAAATCGGCTCACAACGACAGAAGTTATGAGGTAACAGGTTTTGAAGTCGGGTAAACGAGAACATCGTCAAAGAAGTCCACAAAATAGGCATTATTGGCGATATTTCAAGAACTAATAATCAGATCTTGATCAAATTTTAATGGGACCAATTAGAAAGCAACATCTTTCAAATTAAAAAAAAAAACGAAATCGGCTCAGAAATCGGAAATAAGTATTGAGGTACCACACTTAAAAAAAAACAGTCGACTTGAGTACCTCCTCCTTTTTTGGGAAGTCGGTCAAAAGTAAAATCGTATTTATTGATAAAACTTCACATAGAACACAAAACAAAACATCAGGTGGGTATTGCAATAATAATAAACATGTTTTTTTTAATTAAGCTTTTAATCAGTTGTTAATAAAAAAAGGATTTAAAAGTTATATTACGATATAAATTACTTGTCAAGACGAATTAAATGAGCCCAATCTCGATGGGTTCTTTGGCTTGATCAGTTCAAAAGTTCCTTTGGCGATCTTCCGTCTCCATCATGAGATCAACTGCATGGTACCATACCATTGTATTGTCACCAAAGATACATAAAAGTTGGGGTTGGCGTCGCGGCCACTTCGGCAGAGCAGCGCAAACGGCGAAAATATGGAAACCTTGGCAGTGATTACATATTTGAGCCGTTTGGTGTTGAGACACTGGGTCCGTGGGGACCGGGAGCTCATTCTATTTTCAAAATTCTATCAGAGCGCCTGGTTGACTCGTGAGTCGACGCGTGATCAAAATGCTGGCACTTATTTGGCTGAACGTATTAGCATTGCAATTCAGAGAGGCAATGCCGCCAGCATGATGGGAACGCTACCCACTGGTAGTGGGCTTGAACACTTGAGTTACCTATAAGCTCGATGTAGGTAACTTAGTTCTTTGCTGTACATAGTTTTAGTCTAGTTTTAGGAAATATAGGCAATTGGCCCGTAGATTAAGATACATAATATATATTTTTGGTATTGCCTTTTAATTCTTCATTTTGATACTCTACTTGATAGATTTGGCTCAAAAAATGTAATAACAACTTACAATTAAAAAAAAAAAAACCCGCCATTTTGTTTTTTTTTTTAACACCTATAATATAGGAACACTCGGATTTTTGTGACGAATCTAAAGACACCTTAACTGTCGTATTTATCCAGCCTTTTGGAAAATACGTGTTTATAAAGACATTTACATAAAGATACGCGCGAAAAATATAACCTTACCTTGGCAGTCGGGTAAAAAGGCTCATGGGCGATGATAAGCTAGTCGAGTCCAAGTTGCAGAGTCTCAATCACCGACGTAAGGTCCCAAGCTTATCGGTATTCTACCGTTTACATTTTGGAGAGTGTTCAAAAGAATAACATGATTTAATTCCCCCTTGCCCTTTTTACCACCTAACAATAAGACAAACTGTCAAACATCATCCTTATATGGTTGACATACCTCCGGTTCGCTCAAAGCGTTTTGCTTCTGCGTTTATTATCCGTACAGCGAGGGAGTGGAACTCATTGCCTGCGTCCTGGTACAATCAGGGTGTCTTCAAGTCAAGAGTGAATAGGTATCTTCTAGGCAAGCATGTTACATCTTCGGCCGCATCTTCACTTTCCATCAGGTAGTGGGTAGGAGATAGTGGTCAAATGCTCGTCTATCTAGCATAAAAAAACTCCTTGCAGTTAGATTTTTTTCAATCGTACACTTGTAAAGCTCGAATGACAAATGTTAGGAAATATCCTAGTTTTCTTACGTGAGACATATTTTTCCGAAGTACAGAGACATGTCCGCTTGAGACATTCCTCGATTCGATAACGTTGGCACAATTTCTATCGATATCGATACTATATTTTATGATTTTTTATTATTTTACTATCTAATTGAGTTCACAAATATATCTCAATGTTGTCTACCAAAATGGCCAATTGCCAATGTTTCATAAAATTGTATTTAAACTTCATCTATTGTTTATTTCATGTTATCAAATTAACTAAATCGTCACTTAATATTGTTAGATAGTAAAAAGTTATTTCTTATCTTGGCAATAACAATAATATGAAAATTAAAACTATTGTGAGTATTACACATAATTGATGTTGTGTACGGCTTGACGCACGTCTAAATTTCGACTTACTTTGTAGTCGACAAGTTTCGGACAAATTTGTTGTTCTTCATCAGGATGAGTCATTCATATCATTACACATATCATTTCAAAATAGATATTTGGAGTGACGAGCATGTTCGAGCAATTTTAAACGTAGCCATTCTGACGTTCATCTGTGACATCCGTAATCCTATCACCAACTAGGAAAATTGACCAATCATCATCAAAAATATGTGAACTGACCACGAATCAGTTTAGCCAATGTAGTGTTTTTTGCTGTTTGAATTTCTTAACATTTTATTCTCTGAAATTCCCAATTAAATATTTAATTATACATCTCAGGCATATTGATTCTTTAATATCCCACGTTATGGGCAAACAGTTTCCTAGTCAATCTCTTGTTTAGGTAAAATCTTTTCAATGGCATCTATCTTTGAAGGTAAATCGATCATAAAGGATTATACATAGTTACATATATATAGTTAATTTTAGACATATAAAAAATTACTTTACCTACCTATATTTAAATCTCATGCATATTATTCAACGCTTAGGACGCGGTCTCCACAAAAAAATAATTACGGTACAATTATACACTCTATCAAACAAAAACATGTGTCTAAACTGGTCAGTTTAGTTTAGACACATTTTTTTTGTTTTTTATTCTTTAGTAGACTTACTAATGCCAAATACTATATTACGAAACAAAAATAGACAACATTAATTAATAATGAAGACTTCCTTATACATCCAAATTTTTAAATCAATTGTCTAATCTACGGGCCAATTGCCTATATTTCCTAAAACTAAACTAAAACTATATACAGCAAAGAGCCAAGTTACCTACAAGCCATCGAGCCTATAGGTAACTCAAGGGCTCAAGCCCACTACCAGTGGGTAGCGTTCCCA
Source organism: Lomographa bimaculata (assembly GCA_948107665.1). Lineage (NCBI taxonomy): Eukaryota > Metazoa > Arthropoda > Insecta > Lepidoptera > Geometridae > Lomographa > Lomographa bimaculata. Next base: position 2,714,160 of record OX403602.1, on the reverse strand, counting down.
TCATGCTGGCTGCATTGCCTCTCTGAATTGCAATGCTAATACGTTGAGCCAAATAAGTGCCAGCATTTTGGTCACGCGTCGCCTCAACCAGGCGCTCTGATAGAATTTTGAAAATAGAATGAGCTCCCGGTCCCCACGGACCCAGTGTCTCAACACCAAACGGCTCAAATATGTAACCACTGCCGAGGTTTCCATATTTTCGCCGTTTGCGCTGCTCTGCCGAAGTTGCCGCGACGCCAACCCCATTCTGTGATTCAGGAAGATGTGACGGAGCTAAAGTATCGACACAAGTTGCATCCCACACTAAAGGCCGTCCCATCTTCCATGGAATTAAAGTCATTCCGTCAGGTCTTTTACCATCGTCACGCATCAGACCATTCGGTTCGAGAATGGCTGGAAAGTTGGCACTGGTAAAAGCCCGGCGGATGATATCGTTGAGGCTGGCGTGGCGGGAAATTCGGCCAGCACTTTTCTGGCACGAGAGGCCGTGGTGACCGAGCTGGTCAACAGCAGTACCACACTGACAGCTATGGGCAACATAGCACCTTGCACCCAAACGTAAGCATATAGCGAGACGGAAAGCAGATGGATCCATAAGAGTACCAGTATTAAGCGAGGGAATGGCCTGCAACCAAAGCCCTGACTCCCATACAGAAACTGCTAGAAGTCTAGCACGCTCTGTGACGCTAGGACACGTATCTAAAAGATGTTTCCGTGCTAGTTCACAGAGCGGCCGATCCCACAGTCTCTGTGAGGATAGCCTCACTGGGAGCCCGGTATTTGGGCATGCCATCTCCCAGGCGCTTGTGGCCTCAGTCTGGTTTGAAATTTCTAAAGAACCCAAACTATGTGAAAGTATTTTTTCGACTAATTTAGAAGTACCATGAACTGAGGACAAGAAAGCCGGTAACGCAACACTAGAAATTTTACGAATACCTAAGCCTCCTAGTCTTACAGGTAAAGAAGCTTGCGACCAAGCCCTATCATCTATGTCAATATTCAAAACCGATACAAGAGTATTCTTTACGATATTGTCCATGCTCTCGAGGAGCGCGCCATGTTTCCATAGCGGACAACATCTTAAAGAATACGTAAATTTTGGGACAAAAAGGCAAAATCTAATAATTGTAAAAGCCATATGAGTGTTAATTTTGAGCAATCGGTCGGAAGAATTTTTAAAATTTTGAATTTTTTCTTCTACAAAAGGTGAAATTGATTCATCTAATATCGGCGAACCTAAAAGGCGAAGTGAACACTTGTCGACTAGTTTTATATTGTAAGCCAATGAGTTAAATTTTTGTAAAACCGATAATTTGTCTGAACAGTTATCGCAAACAAAAAGTTCGCATTTTGAAAAATTTAGTTCAAGCCCAATCATTTTAAATTCATCTATTAGTAATTTTAGATCACTTAAGACAGTATTCACATCACCTCCCAGAGTTCCGTCATCCAAATACCAAACATTTAGTTTGGATTGGAGACGTTGAATTATCGGATTGACAGCTAAAGAAAAAATTGCTGGGCCGCACGGGTCACCCTGCTGACATCCAACGGAAGACAAAAGAACATCGTTTTTGTAAATTAATTTTGATGGTTTACCATAGCATTGCCAAATAAAATTATATAACTCTGGAATTTTATCTTTCACCTGGGTCAGAAGGGTGCCTCTATCAACAGAATTAAAAGCATTCTTAACATCCACCTTTAGCAACACCTCTCCACAATTTTGATTTAAAAATGTTCTAAGGGAATGGACAGCAGCCTCACATCCGCCCCGCGAACCAAAACCAAGCTGTATAGGCTGAAAAAGATTGCTTAAAGAAGCAAACATTTTCTTACAACCGATTTTAGCCGCGAGGCGGCGATATGTGGTGCCTACCGCTATAGGCCTGATGCCACCATCTTTTTTGTTTAGTGCGCATAAATTTGCGCCGTACAAAATATCTGTGACGTCATTATTGACTTGACCTGACAACATCAGGTTAACTAAAGCCGTAAGGTCTTTCAAAAGAGCCTCACCAATCTCGCCAGAACTAGCACATAAAAGATCTTTTAGAATTTGCGGTGTTAAGCCATCTAGGCCACCGGCAGACTCACCTTTAAAAGACATAACGGCCGCAGCAACATCCTGAGCGGTCGCCTCAACAGTGACGTCATTCTGTTGAGGTGGATCAGGTAAATGGAGATTTGTTGCCGCGGGTGGATGTTTGTCACGAAGTGACTGTATCGTATCCGAATTATAAGGGGCTAAAGTGTCGCTAGAGAACAAGACTCGTGCTGCCCCTGTAATGTCACCATCACTAATTTTGTTTTCTACAATCTTATAAGTCGCCAAATTATCTTTATTTTTAGAATTTGTATTATCCCGCCTTATGGGCGGGACAATCATGCAAGAATCGAAAGAAATGTCTTCCAATGCCATGTACTTTACGCAGTTTTCCTTTACTCTATTAGTAAGGGACGTTTTGTTATTAGGGTCAAAAGATACGTAAAGTACGTGGTATGAAAAAGTCAATAGATGTTCCCAGGCACTTAATGAATTTTGAAAAACAACTTTCTTAATTGCCCTTGAAAGAGACTGAGCAACTGAAATGCGTGCACATCCAAATTAGTCTACTTATTAAAATTATGTGCACGCACATAAAATTACGACACCAAGTCTAATATATCAGTACGGTGATCAAAGTAGCTATTTATCGCAAGGATCGATACTTGTCTCCACAAATGTCCCAACCCTAATGTCCACCACTCCGCTTCGTGTCACGTCTTTCCTCGGGGCAATATTTCCCCTCCCTTCCACGGGTGAAGAGGGGATGGCAAGGCAACCGTGGAGGCATCCCGCTCCCCATTATTGCTTACCTGCATCGAAAACAACGTTCGAGGACTATTTCCGTTTGTTTCGAAAGGATTTACGAATATTTTATGTTTCTTGGATATTTATGGTACAACCTACGTTTTGCATTTCCAGCTGTTTATAGGTTCTATCGATATGATTTGAACGCATTGAAATTCTAATTCTGATTTGTAGTAGTAGCGATATGGCCTATATTTTGAAGACCCAGTTGGCGCAGTGGATAGGTGTCCGCCCTCTGCGCCGTGGGTCCTGGGTTCGATTCCCGGCAGGAGCACAAATTCCTTCCCAAGGGATATTTGTGCTTCTGGTTCTGGGTGTAATGTGTGTGTGATGTGAATGTTTCCGGCACCCACGATACAAGACTTTGAATTTAGTGTGGGACTGTGAGTGTGAATGCGTTTGTTTATTTGTTTGTTTTATATTGACGTCCTGCTTGGGGTGGATAGTGCATTTTCTCTCGGCAGCAACTACCCAAGCCATCCCAGTATGTTGCGTAGGATGACTCCGGGTCGCCGACTAAGCTGTTCCAAACCACACCTACTTTAGATGATGATGATATATGCAAAAATTGTCTCGAATGTGTATAAGCAGTAGAAGTTGATGCATAAGTTTCTGATATTGATTGCTGAGTTAATATTTTTATTTTTTTTGGGGTGGCGACACTTGTTCTCCATCACATGGAAATAAAGTGCGAATTAACTCAAAAAAATATGGTCGACTAGCTAAAGAAATTACTTGATAGTAATAGCAGAAGACTTGTTTGATATTATTATGATATTATTTAACACAGGCTTGCCTAGTGTGAGATACAGGGGTCACTGTAATAATTACTGTTGCTGACATCGTAAACCAATTCCTAAGTGTCCTAGAATAAGTGTAAGATTTTTCGATCAATAAATATAATTATTATATATTTTGCAAACATTTTTATTCTCACGTTATTATTATTATATTTAATGCCTCTCGTACATTGTAGATTATAGGCGATCAATCAACATGATCACCTTCTTTATTTTTTTTATTCGTATCAGTAAGAAAAAATGACTATTTAGGATTGATCATGTATTTTTGCACACCAGATACCATATCTCACACGAGTGCTAAAAGTTTTAGTCTAGACTTTTTATGAGGCGATAAATCCTCATTTTGAGAAAAGTTATAAATCTTTCGGAGCATTAAGAAGGGTCAATTTTTTAAGGATCACTCACCTCAATATTATCTGTGAATATTTAAATTCCCCTAAAAGCGAGGGGTTCAAAATTAAATCTTCCATTAGAATATTCGGTTGTCGGCTTCCTTTTCAATTTTATGATCAGTCCGAGTTGGAAAGAAATATGATTGCTTGGCTTACTCTTTGGAAAGAATAATAATTTGAAACTATTTCAATTTTTAAACTAACGGATTTACCTTATTGAGTCTGTTTGAATTTGATTTGTAGATACTGGCATGTTCTGCAAATTCGATTGAATTAATACATAGTTAATTAGCTTTCGCCCTGCGGCTTTATATGCTTCAATAGAAGCAAAACTTTGAACTGCTCATTAGCTTAGTTGGGTTCGCGTTTGCGTTTTATCAGGTTCTCGGGTTTGATTTCCGGCGGAAACACAAGTTTTCTCCCCAAGGAAAATTTATGTTTCTGATTGTGACTGGTGTGTGATGTGTGAATGAATGTTTCCGGCACCCACGACACAAGTCATCAAAATTAGTATTAACGCCACTTTGAGTGTGAAGCATTTATTTAAAAAAAAAACTGAATCGAGACGAGCAATTCAATTTCGCTTGTGTGATTGTAAGCTACATATGGCAGTTCAGTGCAACCTAAAATTATAACTTAAAAATACTACGCGGCAATTCGTTGCGTTCGTCACCATAAGACATCTTTATTCTTTATGGATTTTATTATCTTACTTACTAGTTAATTTGCAACGTTTATTTTTTGACTAAGAACAAACTATAAATATTAGTTTTGAATTCTGATTCGAAGCACCTTCATTTTTTTTTTTTGTAAATTTTTACATATTATATTATAATTAGTGTTCCTTAATCTCAATTCGTATATTATTATTATTTCAGCCTACGCTACAGATCTGATTGCGAGAAATAATTAATATTATGTTACCTGACAAGAAATCATGGTATATAGTAATACATTGTTTTGAATAAAAACTTTTAGTCTATATAGACTAAAAGTTTTTATTCAAAACAATGTATTATAAGCATAAGTTCTAATGATATAAAGAAAAAATGAAAATTTGTCTTAATAATTTACTTTGCCAGTTGCAATCACAGAAACAGCTCGCCATACATCTTCAGCTAAACTTTTAATATTCTCTTCAGGTATAATTACTCCATCATCACCTTCTCCTTCTACTCCAACATTAAACGTATAAAACACTCTATTCATCCTTGCATAATCAGTACTTGTCCCAGATTCTCTATCTCCAAAAGCGATTGCTCCTGCATCTTGCTCGTAACCTTTAAGATCTTCAATGGCTTTAAGTCCCAGGAAGAAATGTCTTACAAATAATCCGCTCGCAGCCTTTTCGTATCTCCAAGGGTATGTAACAAATTTGCCATTATTTTGGATAGAGATGAAATATCTAGGATTGTAAGTTTCAATGACGTCTCTGATGAATCTAGATTCAATTTCAGAAAAAGGTTCTACGCCGGCGTAGAGATGACTGCAGGGGCTCGAGCTGGAGTCGGAAACGAGCCAATCAATGTCAAAATTGCGGTTAAGGTTAACTCCTGGACATACGATACCGAGATTGCTATTGAGGCTTCTAGATTTCTTCCAAAGGCGGAGCTATAAAAAATAACCGATAGTAAAATTAGAAACATGGATTAATTTAAGTATGCCGATAGAAAGAAGCCATTTGGCACTGAATATATTTAAATTCACGTTGTTACCGTGATTCATTTAAATTCTAACAATATTAGGTATTACTGGTCGGTTCTACTTAGTGATCAAATTTAACTTATTATAGTTAAGCAGATATACAACATATTATTTTCATAAATATTACTGAGATAAGTAGACTACGTTTTAGAACTGAAACTGCTAAAAACGAATTAGCTTGTTAGGATTATCTACTATATTATAATTGGTTAAATGTTAACTGCAATAGTTAATAGTAATCAAAATTCTTGAGAACTTTTTGGAAGTAGGATATTTAGATAAATCAAATACAAAGAAATATATCTTTCCCGAGTATTTTCTTACATTTGTGTGAGTATATTCGTATCCATCGGGGTTTAAAACTGGAATGACAATCCAGGTTCTTTCATCCAGATTTCTTTGGTCTACCAATATTCTATTAACCACATTCAAAGCCGAAGGTACAGTGATCCATTCTCTAGGGTTACTTCCTGCTTCTACCACCACTACTGGCTTGTCGGTGTCGTTACCATTGGTTATCTTTAAATACACCAACGGCCTGTTCTCTTCTGTCTCTCCGTATTGAATAAGTTCCACTGATGTTGTTGAATTTTCGTAAGCATTTTGAAGTGCATATAGGTGTTTTAAAATCTGCAATTTTTATATATTTATTAGTTAAACTTGTGTTTCCAATATCATAGTTTGAACCATAAGAATGTAACTATAAAATTGAGTGTGAATTTTAATCAGGCAGTGAAAATATATTTTGTTTATTGGATTTCAACATTTGCACACCTCACATGAATTAGTTAAGTTATATTTAACCATCGAATAAAAAAGAATGGGGTTAATGCTTTTGTCTGTTTGTATGTATTTAAATGTCATCGTATCTAAGATCATAAGGCTGACAGTAAATTGATCCTTAAAAGACTTATTCATCGACATTACATAAAGAATATTTGTCCTAAACAAATTCAAGAATATTTAACTCTATTTATTTACTCTGATTATGTGTTAGTTACACATACAGTAAGTAGTATATTGTTTTTATTGAAATATATATTTTAAATTCTTTATTTGTGTTTCAAACTATTTGATATAGTTTATTCTAAAATCTCATTATTTTTTACATTCCCGTATCTTTTAGCTGCACGCCTAATCACTTTTCTTACACGCCCAGGAAAGCTGATAGATAATGCTTCATAGCATTAAGCTATTCCTTGTACACTGTTTTGTGCTAAACTATTAAATAAAATGGCTAAATAAATATCTCCCAAATTATATTTTTATGGTTTCCTACGTGTGCAATAGCTGGACTTATTAGAATGATTATTATTTATATTCGTTGCCAGTCGGTTACGACGTTACATCCATTTTCTAGTACTTATAGATAACACTATAATATGAAGAACAATGATATTGTATTTTTTTTACTTTATGTGAGCCACTTTAATGAGTTGACAGTATTACGTTATTTTCCTTGTAGTCATAAGACTACAAGATAAGTAATATGCGCGAGTTATTTCTTGGTGGTAAAAACGAAGAGATAACTGTTGCTTTTTAATTTCTCAACAATATTCTGGGGACTGAGTCACCCACGTCCGTAGGAGGATACCCCTTAAGTCTGACTCCCTACACGTGGTCCCGGGTGGTGCTAATCAGGTGACATTTGAGAGGTGGTAGAGCATTTTGTGAGTTGCTCGCCTGGCTTGCTACCAAAGTAGCTTACACCATCAAGTTGAAAGTCTGCCGCCAAGCCAAATACGGTGTTCCGGCAGTTATCCTTGAGAGCCTGCGTATTCTAGGTCTAGTGTGTTTAGCAGCTTCGATCAAATCGTCACTTACCATCAGGTGAGATAGTGGTCAAACACTAGCCTGTCACAATAAAAATAAAAAAAAATTATATAGGTTCAATCCTAAAATCTACCAATCTGTACGGTTGTGGAGGTATATTAAATAGTACGTTCCAATTTTGTTTCCTTAAAAATAAGGCATTACAAACAACGATAAGTAATATCGTTGATAACAAAATATGTTATAGTAGTAACTTTTATAATTTCGATTTGTGATAGTATGTCATACAAACTTACCACATCATACCTGTGGTAGGCATCAAAATCGAACACTAAATCCTCAGTCGTGTTATTTTTTATTGTTTTCTGCTCTTTATTAGTTAAATATCTGAAAAATTACAACAGCACAATTTATAATTATTTCCCTTATTCTTAACTATCTTTATAAATATTCATCTATCTACAAGTAGGTATAGTATCCTTTATTGACGTGTTTTAATTCATTTGAGATAAGGTTAATGAATGTACTTTTTTGGTCGCTATACAATGCAAGTGGTAAATACTTCTTATTATCGTATCGATTTGAAACTTTGTAAATGTTATTTTGATGACAATTTAATGATTTGTTAACATTGAGGTGGTCTTATGGTAGAGCCAGGAGGTTGATAATGAAAGTCTTCAAAAGCTCCTCATATAAATACTATTAAATACTTACTAACATCACGTTTCTCTTTGGTTTGTTTTGTTTTTTAATTTTGGCTTCCAATTTTTGTGCATTTAGCCAGTGCCAAGTACAATGTTTGAAATGTAGATAATACATATTTCGTAAGAAAACTTCTAATCACAAGTATATTTCAGTTTTGGAGCGAAAGTTGAAAAACGTGATTTTCACTCTTGCTCCAAAACCACAATAGAAGTTCTAGTAAAGTTTCTACCACTTTACTAGGGCATGACTTGACTATGACTGGACTTTGACTCATTTACTTGCCTGTGACTTGTGACTAATACTTCTTTTCTTGCACTTCAAACCCTATATTACTTGACACTGGCTAAATGCACAAAGATAACGAAGCCAAAAAAAAGCCTTACCTGTACACATCGTTAACTGCTATATCTTTTTCTATATTCATTTCAGTTAGCTGTTCTTCAAATTCAGAGAAATAAGAAGGATGGACCATAACTTTTCCTTCGATGTTGTACTTTAGGGAAGGTTTTCTCCAAAAGTCTATATGATCACTTTTTATTTTGTACAACACATCCTGCTGCCGTTCACTGGTGAGTTTTATGTTGTATACTCTATATCTGAAAATAAAACATTAACTAATAGGGTATTTAACGAATTATCGCTGTCCGATATAAATTACTAGCCGTATGTGTGTGTGTGTAAGTATGTTTGTTCCCTCTTCACACTTTAACCGCTGAACGGATTTGGATAAAATTTGGAATGTACATAGATTATACCTAGGATTAACACATAGGCTGCTTTTTAATTTGATAATGGCGGGCGAAGCTGCGGGGCACGGCTAGTATTATAAATGCGAAAGTTTGTGTGTAAGTATGTTTGTTCCCTCTTCACGCTTTAACGGCTTAACGGATTTGGATAAAATTTGGAATGTACATAGATTATACCTAGGATTAACACATAGGCCACTTTTTAACTTGATAATAGCAGGCGAAGCTGCGGGGCACGGCTTGTATTATAAATGCGAAAGTTTGTGTGTAAGTGTGTTTGTTCCCTCTTTACGCTTTAACGGCTTAACGAGTTTAGATGAAATTTAGAACGTACATAGCTTATACCTAGAATTAAAACATAGGCCACTTTTTAACTTGATAATAGCAGGCGAAGCTGCGGAGCACGGCTAGTATTAATATTTGATAGTCCTCAATACACTTACCCAATATACTCCTCATTTTTAGCAACAACGCTTGCAATTAACAAAACACTCATAAATATAATAAACATTATTAATGTCAAATGCCAAGAGCAAGGAAAACAATATTGATAATTTATTTTTGTATGTAACACCAACAATAAAATAATCTTATCAGTTATAATCCTAGTGATAATTAAACAAGAATCTGGATAACCCATGCGGGGATATAAATTATCGTTAATTCTTAAGATAATTATTACAAATGTAATTACATGTCCAGAGTCTAACAAAAAGACTCATTGGCGATGATAAGGACAAGCATGCATGGAGGCAAACTGCACAGGCTCTTTCTAGCGACTACCATAATAACACCTAGGTTAAGAAATTAAGAATGTTTAAAAAAAAAATGAATGAAAAAAAATGCGCCGCCGAGTTTCTTGCCAGGTTCTTCTCGAAATGGCTGTCATTTTGCGAATCTGGCAATAGATTCATTAACTTTCATGAGTGCCTCTTTGGGGCCCATGTGAATAAACGATTTTGATTTGATTGATTGATTGGTAAGCTAATCGAGACCAAATTGCAGAGTCTCGATCACCGACGTAAAGTCGCAAGGCTATCGGTATTCTATCGGTTATATTTTGGCGAATGTGCGCAGGAATTACTCGAGTTAATTCCCCCATGCCCATTTTACCATCTAACAGCAAGACAAACGTCATCCATTTATGGTTGACATACCTCCAGTTCGCTCGTACTGCGAATTCATTGCCTGCGTCTTTGTTCCCCTGACGGTATAATCTCAGAGTCTTCAAGTCAAGACTGAATAGGTTTCTTCTAGGCAAGCATGCTACATCTTCGGCCACATCATCACTTTCCATCAGGTCAGATAGTGGTCAAATGCTTGCCTATCGTGTTTAAAAAAAACATTAATAAGTCAAATTTGTGACGTATTTATCACATACGTTTTTAAGCTAACATGGTCAGAATAAATCGTTATTATTTCTGAAAAAAAAAGATTGATCATAGTCATCTAACTTGTAATTTTGTTTAATATGTTTATGATAAGGAACTAACAAGACAATGTACTAAAAATTTTAAAAAACCAACCGCTAAATATGTTATCCTACTTTTTATATAATCTCCTTTAACATGATATGTGTTAGAGTAAATAGTGAAAAGAACATTTCAAAAGGATATGTAAATATTCTTTTAAAATGTTCCTTTCACTATCATAATAAAAAAACAAAACCCTTTATTTAATATGCGGGCGCTATTTTCTAAATCTATATAATTATAGGCTATATAGATTTAGGAAATAGCGCCCGTCTCTACCACAATTCGGACGAATTCAACTACACCTCATATGTCAAAAACCGTCTAGCCGTTTGGATATAGGGCATGCCAAAAAAATTGATCATATATACATACGGTCGAAAAACATTACCCTCCTTCTGACACTATCGGGTAAAAAACAAAAAAAATATTTTAAAAAAATGAATGTTGAAATAATCTGGATTTTGGGTGTGATCTTGTGGGTACGGTTATGCCCGTGCTCCACCTAGACTCTTTCTTCACCTGGGTGAAGATTTTTAATTTATTATAAAATACAATTATTTTTGAAATCTTGTATTCAACATGACATTAATAATATTATTGTATCTACATATTTTACTATTAAAGTTTTCGTGAGTTTGACACATATTTTGATTTCATAAAAATTATCTATGAGTTTATTATGTTTTAATGGATTGTATACAGTTTTATTTGAAATATAGGTAATGTAACATGACTTGCCCAGTATAACCACTATGCTATAAGGCTATTAGCCTTATAACTGAAACGAGGATTCATTAGAATTAGAATTGTTTATTAAACAATTCTAATTATAATGGAGAACTTACACGTCCTCGTACTTTGTGTGATATGTTTCTGGTATCCACGATACGAATCCAAAAACATGAATAATAACGCATTTTTTAATTGCTTTATTTAAGCCATGATCTGAACTGATGACCACGAAATATTCTTCAGGGATAATTTGTAATAAAATGTCATACAGAATTATTTTTTACATCAGTTTAATTTCTTGCATGCTTCGTTAAATAAATAACTATCAAAGTCTGCTACAGTCCATTTTATAATTTTTTTGCAGCCCTAGTTTTGAAACTGTTCCGGGCATACCGGGCACCAGCCTTAATCCCTTCCCAAGTCTCAAATCCAGCTTGTTCGATGAAATCTGGATCTACTAAGAAACCTAGAACAGTGCCTAGGCCATTTCTATGCCCTGGAAGTTCATAAGTATAGGAAAAAGGTACGCCAACTGATTTGGCATAATCTCCAGCACTACCAGAGGCTTGATAGAGAACCATAGCAACATTGCCGACGACGTAATTGGGGTTGAAGCTTAGCTTGACAGAATCAATAGCTTGAGCCATCTGGACTCCGACTAAATGAAGGAAGAGACCATTCGCTGGCAATTCTCCTGTTCCATATCCATACAAGATCATACTTCCAAAGCTGTGGATGTCCAAGAACAGCTCGATTCTGTCTCTGTGCTCTTCAAAAATGTCTCTGACAATGGAGGTCTCTGGTTCAGAGAAAGGTGCGCGACCGTGGAAAGTGTCCCAGCAGACCACGCTGCTAGAAGCTTGGGACCAAAATATGTCAAAGTTACGATTTAGATCTACTCCAAGGCAGACGTCGTTGATCATGTAGCCAGTAGCGCGGTTCTTTCTCCAGAAGCGGTTCTAGAAACAAAATATGTTTCAATTAATTTCAAATTATCTTACATGATTAATGAATGAGGTAGTATTCCAAACAATATTGCAAGTACCAACAGTTATTTAAGTGTAATTAAAATTAAAGAAGATAATAATATTATGTTGCGTTGGGAATAAAGATTCTTCGTATTATATACAAATTCAAGACATTTTTTTTAAGTTTATTTACATTTAATTAAAATATATATGTACTATTTTATTTGATAAGTTGGTGCCATCTTGCAGGTAGATTCATCAGTGACATCTGATCAAAAAATACGACAAATAATTTTAATTATTCTGAAAAAATCGAATCAGATGAAAACCTGAGGATGCAAGATCAGAGCTATATGCTGGATACATTAACAGTTCCCAGCCAAGCTCTTACAATTTTTGTTGAGTGGCTAAATAATTTGTGGCCGTTGGCTTAGTTGTGTGGCGTTCGCCTTCTAAGCAGGGGTATCGGGTTCGATTCCCGGCGGGAACACAAGTTTTCTCGCCATGGAAAATTTGTGTTTCTGGTTCTGGTTGTGATTGTGATTGTGTATGTGATGTGAATGTTTCCGGCACCCACGACACAAGTCGTCGAACTTAGTGTGGGGCTGTGAGTGTGAATGTGTTTGTTATTGTTTATTTATTATAATTATGTGTGTGGTCTGGTGTTATCGTTGATGAAAGACCACAGTCTCTCTTTTCATAAATTACGGCCGTTATTCTGTATTTCTTGCTTGAGTCTTATCAGATTTTGGCAGTAGAATTTGAGTTGATGGTTTTCATCGAAACCAGCCAGTAGACAGACAGTAGGTACAATCCAAGTGACTTTTCACATCTTTCATCGAAAAACGAAAAGACTTTTCCCCCAACCTATATATATCAGCTTACCTCTGCATGGGAGAATGCATATCCATCAGGGTTAGCAATAGGCAATATAATCCAGTCAATGTCCTGGAGCAGGTCTTGCTCTGTCACATCGATCACTAGCTTATGGATGGCGTAGAGAGTAGCTGGGAGAGTCACCCACTCACGAGCGTGCAGGAGAGATTCCATGAAAACGATGGGTTTGGAGGCATCCTGAAGGATATACTTATGTTAGTGACATTCTAAGATGATATACGATACAAATAAAGTAACATTTTGATATGACAAGTGATCGACTCGGATAGTAAAATAACATTATTTATAGCGAGTTTGTATGTATGGCTGTATAGATCTTTGTTACTATTTCACGCAAAAACTACAGAAAGGATTTTAATGAAACTTTACAATAATATAGCTTAAACATCAGAATAACACAGATGCTATAATTAATAAAGATATTGTGTAAATTGTCCAAAATATAACGATAAGTGTCAAGTAAGTAGGAAAAAATTCTGCCATCTGCGAGCTATTCTGGCGTACGTTCCAAAAACCGATAGAGTTACACGTATAATAATGTGTAATGGAAATGTTTATCTTAAATTGTCCTACAAAAAAAGTCCGCGAAAGCATATATAATTTTTTTAGATATAAGCCATTATCGCCAAAATAGTGAACCATAAATACAATAAAAAATTAGATTTATTTCTAATGCAACGGATGCTGATGGCTGAACGGATTTGCAATGTGCATAGCTTGTACCTACAGGATTAACACATAGACTTTTTAAATTTAAACTTGATCAACGCGAGTGAATCCGAAGGGCACGACTAGTATTTCATATTTGTGTTTAAGCCTCGAGCTCGAGCAGCTTAGATGATTGCTAAACAATCTTCTAAGCTGGATACCAGCATAGTTCTTATCTATGCTAGTGATCATGGCGATGATGATTGTTACATTTCTAACCTGGAAGTTTGTGGTAGAAATCTTGATGTACTTAATATCCCTTCCTTCGAAACTCTTTCCAGCATTGACTAATGTCACTGTTTCAGGGTATGCGGCTGCTAAGTCGTCAAGAAAAGCATTAACCTGAAACAAAGAAGTTTTAAGAAGTAAAAAGACCTATAACGTGTTCGTAATAACTGCCAAGAAGCAAACGCATATGCACTATATACATACATTGATAGATTTTATTGACTCAGGATGTTTATGGCTATTTTTAGGGAGCCTCCACTTTTTTATATGAGTTAAGCTAGGGTTTGAGATAGTGGATACCACTTGATGAGAAGTGATGATGTGGTCGTGGTTGGTAAACAAGCTATTACAGGCATATAATGACTGATTCTCAAGGATAGCTACTAGAACTGAAGCCAAAAGTCGTAAATTGACCCTACGACTAGCAGAGCGTCAAAAATAATAAACAAAATATGTCAAATAAATGCAATTGCGGCGAATCGATTTCAAGAAAAAGAATACAACTACGAAAATTCAGTATCTAATGATATAATTGCGTTTAGTTTACAGTTTTCCTAAAATAAGCTGGCTCACGGGCGGGGCACTGCTTCTAAACAAACGTGTCATTTTAGTAACTTCGTTGTTTTCCACAGTATTTTGCACGCCAGGTCAGGTTCTTCAACATTGGTAATCTAAATATATATAACTCAAAGGTGACTGACTGACTGACTGACTGACATAGTGATCTATCAACGCACAGCCCAAACCGCTGGACGGATCGGGCTGAAATTTGGCATGCAGGTAGATGTTATGACGTAGGCATCCGCTAAGAAAGGATTTTGATTAATTCTACCCCCAAGGGGATAAAATAGGGGATGAAAGTTTGTTGTACTTCTTAACGCGAGCGAAGCCGCGGGCAAAAGCTAGTTAATTATATAATTTATTCGATACGTAAACTTTGTGCGCAGAGTATGAATGTATTTGTGACTAATAAGTAATTTGCCGTCAGTTAGAGCTACGTAATTTTATTAGCAATGTACACCAGCACTTATCAAGTAAATAAATATAATTATACCCTATCAAAGGATGCCAAATGCTAATCATGTAATAATTAACTCGCACATACCTCTTCATACGTGTAAATTCTGTCAAAAGTTAAAGTGACTCTTGAACCCTCAGCTTTTGAAGACTTATTTGAAGCTGCAGCCAGCAACTTGTCTTCTAACTCCAGGAATCTGAAATTAACATCATTCTTCTTAGCGTGTCGATGGTAACACATACTTTTTTTGCCCTATACTCAACGACGCAAACAGCATTCGGCCTAGCTCCTAGTCCAAGAAGTACGAGTATGACTTCCTGAGCATAATAATAAATGAACTATAGTTTGCGGTGACGCTCCACATTCGCAGTGGTTTGTGCTTGGGTCGAGGTAGCCCCACCTGGACGGATTGTCTTTTGATCTACCAACCTTGGAACGCAGCTTAATGAGCGCCTGCCAGGTTATTGTTATATGCTTAAAGTTACACCAGCAAGCGAAAAAAGCATCAAAAATACTGTGCCATTTGCTTTTTGTGCCTCGGCGCAAATAGATGAGCATTTTATGTTTAACGGATGTATCAAAATCTGTGTCCGTCTGTGGAATCGTAGCTCAAAAACGACTAGGCCTATTTTGATTTAATTTTTTATTTTTGGAAACATGAGTTGATCTATATGTTTCTTAGATATTTTTGGTGAATATTAGTGCAGGTTTTTTCCAGATAGAGCTTTAGGAGAAATTTCAACAATTGTTTTTGACACTTGTTGAATCTTTTTTTAAACGCTCATATCCTGGTAAATGACGTCACACGACCGCATAGAGATGGTAATAATAAGGAGAGTATAATTTTGTCGCTGTAGGCAGGGTTTGATTAGCTCTGCGTAGGGCGCGAGTTCAATTCCCGCCTCATCGATATTTTACCTTTCAAATATACTTTTAATGCTAATGAGAATGATTACAATAATGAAACATACGGGAAGATGCACAAGACCATTCATTTGTAGTTAGCCAAAAAGGGGGTTTTGATATTAACACAATTTCTTTCCACTAGGGTACTGTTTTTCCACAGCATAGCGTCTCAGCTCTTTCTTCGTAACATGAAACGCATAACGTTTTACGAACAAAGTTAGAAGAAAGTAGCAGACTTTGCTTAATAACCCGACTTCAAAATAGGAGAGTGGAGGTTCTCAATTCGAGTGTATTTTTTTTATTTATGTTACATCATAACTTCTTTCTAGATGAACCGATTTTGATGATTTTATTTGAAAACTGGTGCTTCCTTATGTAGTCAATTTAAATTTGATCAAAATCTGATCACTGGTCAGTCATTATTGAGTCTCTCAAAAACTACCGAGTTTTTGAGTTATCCTCAATAATACGTATTTAATCTGATCTAGGGTTCCAAAGATAAAGCGGTGCTGACGGTTATTTTAATCTTTATTTGCGTTTAAATTATTTTAAATAGGGGTTTTTAAATAAAAAAAACATTCTTACTCTTTTATATTCTCTGCCTCAATTCTGTACTCCACTCCAAGACCCTTTAGGCCATCTTCGAACAGCTGTTTCTTGTCTCCAGCTACCAAAACCTGGCCAGGTCGCCCTGGAATCGCATATGACCAAACGTCCAGCCCCAAGGAGGTCTCTAATTCGTATACAGGTTGTACCTGGTCCGGGGTCTTCACTGATACTTGGTAGAGAGAGTATCTAAATTAATAGTAACATTACCGTATTAGTGTTATGTGCAATTGATATTTCTTAATCAGTAAAATACACAAATATAAATGCTTTTACTATCACAACCCCTCACTTAGTTTGATGAATTGTGTCGCGTGTGCCGTAAACATTCACACAGAACCAGAAATACAAATGTCCCTTGGAGAGAAAACTTGTGTTTCCACCGCGAATCAAATTCGACATCCAGAGCTAAGAAGGCAAAAGCGCACACATCTAAACAGAGGGTGTCCGAGGGTTTCTACATTGAAATTGATTACCGAGTCTTAAGTGACACATTACACCTCCTTTGCGTCATACAGTCTGGTAGAAATACACAACCCCTTACACGCACACATACGATTCGTCACCTTAGATATCAAGAGTTTCAAAAAACATACATGCACAGTTTATTGGATAGATAATTATTATTGTAGATCCATAAGTTGTCATCCATTGTCAAAATTTTATTTTAATTGGATACTAGCGACCCGCCCCGGCTTCGTGCGGAAGCAATTACCGAGTGGATAATGGATAGTGGATTAAAAAAAATGTTACTTACAAACGGCTTGTGTTTTAACACCGCCCAAAAAAGTACCTATTTTATGACCAAAAAAATTCTAAACGGTTATCAAAATTGATAAAATTGATCACCAAATTACGTTGGATAAATAGTCATCAAATTACGTTTCCTAAAATATTATGAAATGAATATTTTTTTTCGTATTATAAATATTTTTGTGTTAATTATTAAAAAAAATAACCTTAACCTACTCTGTTATCCGATTCGGTTCTGTCACAGGAAATCCATTTTGGTAACCGTTTAGAATTTTTGGTGGCCGTCAAAGTTATACACCTTACAAACCTTGGCCTGACCATTAGGAACACAACAAAAGAATCGGTCGTGCCGTTCTCGATTTTTGTGAGACTAACAAACGCCAAGATTTATATTTGTATAGAAGTTTTTCAATAACGTTTGTGCATGTTGTTGTTCACTGTACCAGAATGGACACTACTTGCAAATTTTGTAATGTGTTGTTTACATATCTAAGCTTCAGTTTGTGAACCAAATAAAAAAAAACTATAGGCTGAAACACCGAACTATCTTTCTTAATTTAGCATATTATTATCCTTTGCAAATAAAGTTTTTTTTAAATTCATCACTATTAACTTACCCATCATAAGCTTCGTGTTTAGCTGAAGCTACTCCAATAAAAACAAACAGACAAACAAGAGACCGCATGTCTGAGCCAGTCACTGTCGTTAAATGAACTAAAGTAATTAAATCTAGAAATCATAACCTTATCAAAATCGATTTATCATATTAGCTTGATAAGCGCGACAGTTTCCCAACGAATGTAATCAAATTTGGTAATTTAGCTCCTTCTGATCATCGGAATAATGATCGAAACATCTAAATATGCTGGCTCATCAAGGCTTTGTTCGCGTTGGGATATTTATTTATTTAACTCTTTATTGCCCAAAAAGGTACAAAGAGTGGACTTAACGCTAAAAGCATTTTTTTTTTATTTGTGACAGGCTAGTGTTTGACCACTATCTCACCTGATGGTAAGTGACGATGTGATCGAAGCTGGTAAACACACTAGACCTGGAATACGCAGGCTCTCAGGCATTTTCACTCATGGTTGAAAAGCGAAGGCTGTAGGCATGCATCAAAAATAAAAAGTGGTAAAAAATATGGCAATATTAAAATAATTTTTGTATGACTAAATTAAATTAAAAAAATATATAAAAACTAAAATATAATATATATCTAAAAAAAACAATACATATACTATAATAGACGTAATACATATGAATACAACATTACATAGTACATAAAACATAATTATTATAACATTAAACTCATTGTAATTAATCGGATACCTGTCTTAGTGCCTCCCCCCTACTCTACCAAAGGATACAGAAGAATGTATAGAAATGTTTGAAGTTAGCTAAATGAGAGTTATTCCATTTAGATTACTATTCTTGGGAACATTGACCAGGGTAAGCGAAGGAAACCCATAAGAATAACATACTGGAACAACAAAGAGTGGGACTTTCATGATAGGCAAGCATTTGGCCGCTATCTCACCTGATGGAAAGCGATGATGAGGCCGAAGATGTAACCTTACCTATAAGATACCCAATTATTAAAGTAATTAACTTTCATGAGTACCTCTTTGGAGCCTATGCGAAAACACTATTTTTAATTTGGTGTGTGAATTGAATGTTTCCGGCTCCCACGCGCACAAGTCATAGAAATTAGTGTGGGGGTGTGAATGTGAAAGCGTTTATGTTATGTTCATGTTCATATACACACATCAATCTTATTACACCCCTCTGCATCAGTGGGTCAACGATGGGTTTGAATTATCATTACCCGCGTCCTAATCTCCGTAATCTAGGAGTAACATGCTACAACATTGACTGTATCATGAAATTCCAAGTTCTTGCATTTTTTATCCATTATAGACAAACGTTTGACCTCTATCTCACTTGATGGTAAGCGACGGTGCGATCGATGAGGGAGCACGTTTGTCTAGAAGGCGTTTATTCACTTGTGACTTATTTAGCATTAACAAGTAACTTGAAAATGGCTAAATTGATTTTCACCAAACCAGCAATACGTATCACACGTCGATCAAGACATGCTCGATAAAGCCACTTATTGAATCAAAATTTGCTTATCCGTTTGGGAGCTACGACGACACTGACTGACTTTGAACTGCCCGTTGGCTAAGTTGGATGCGCGTTCGCTTTTTAAGCAGTAGGTATCGGATTCGATTCCCGGCGAAAACACAAGCTTTCTATCCATGGAAAGTTTGTGTTCCTAGTGGGCTGTAAATTTGCGAATCTGGCAGTAGAGTCATAACTTTCATGAGTGCCAATTTGGTGCCCATGTGAAAACACTATTTTTAATTTGGTGTGTGAATTGAATGTTTCCGGCACCCACGCGCACAAGTCATAGAAATTAGTGTGGGGGTGTGAATTTGAAAGTGTTTATATTATGTTCATGTTCATACACACCCCTCTGCATCAGTGATTAATAATTGAAACGTAGCTTGACCGATTTCGATAAAATGTATATGGGACCACCCCTGAAGTATACCTACTCTACCAAACAAAAAAAAACATCAAAATCAATTCATAATTGGCGGAGATATCGCGTAACATACATACAAAAAAAAATACAATCGAATTGAGAACCTCCTTTTTTGAAGTCGCTTGAAAATAACAATAATTAAGTTGTTTCTACGGCTCTCTACTACAAACCATCAAGTGAATTCGAACTTCATACAGAGTTGAAGAATTGCAAGTACACTTAAGTAATACCATAATTACTTAACACGTATGCTTGCCATCAGAAATAATTAATAGTAAGTATTAATAACCGCGTACATGCATGACCTATTTAGTTCCCTGCAGTATTACTTAGCAAAATGTAATATTTTTAGTAGAAAGTCTTAAAGGTTAAGGGGCCTGTGGAGGTTGATTTGCCCATACAATCGTAATACCGAAATTATTTATAATTCAAGCATATTACCACCATACTGTGCTGTTATTCAGATTTAAAACGTATTAATCTAGGTTCCTGGATAGTTTATATTATCTTTAACTTGTTCGTTTTGTATTAAAAACTAACACATTTCTTTTGTCATTACAACAGGAACATAGATTATCATGTCAAGGTACTATTAATGCAAAAAACAATGGCTAAACATTACATTTTTATTCATAATTTTTGGTATTACGGCACCTATCATAATTTGTTCGGTCGATAGTGCTATCGCATCAAGCATGGGCACAGTTTGCCAGTTAAACAGAGACAGCCTATATATCGTTCCACAGACTACCCCGGCCTCTTAAGGCAAAAAGGATCTCCGCTAGGCCTGTTTACATAGGGTAGGACGAAAATCGTTATTAAGTGTTATTTGGAGCATTGTGTGCAAGAATTAAATTAATTAATTCCTTTCAAAAAGTTTAAAGTATGTAATCGAAACCGACGACCCAGTTGGCGCAGTGGACAGGTGCCGCCCTCTGCGCTGTGGGTCCTGGGTTCGACTTCGTTCAAAGACTTGTATAGTGGATGTCGGAAACTATTTACATATCACACACACACAATCACACCCAGAACCAGAAGCACAAATCTCCCTTGGGAAGGAAAAATTGTGCTCTTGCCAGGAATGTTTGAATAAACAATCACGTCGAAACTACTAAACCAATTTGGTAGAAATTTGTAACGTGTCTACCTACGTTCATCTGGAATAACAAAAAAAAAACAAAAAAACAAACGCATTCACACTCACAGCCCCACACTAAGTTCAAAGACTTGTATCGCGGGTGCCGGAAACATTCACATCACACACATATTACACCTAGAACCAGAAGCACAAATATTCCTTGGGAAGGATTGTGTGCTCCTGCCGGGAATCGAACCCAGGACCCACGGCGCAGAGGGCGGACACCTGACCCCCGCAGGGTCGACAATCCTTAATTCCTAAAACAATTACGAATGTAGTCCAATTTTAATGACAGACAAATATTTTGTGGTGCTCGCCGAACATTTGACGATAATTATTTGTACCTCGTACCAACCCAATTATTTTTCCAAGAAATGTTAATAAAACTAGCGCTTGGAGCTTTACAATTACTTGCACTAAAACAATAATGCCGCGTTTAGTTTTACTCCATTTTTATGAAATAATGCGGTACTCGGTTGACTACGAGCAATAAATAGGTTATGTTAAAACTTGTGGTTTTATTTTAACTAGGTATGACGCGCCGACTAACACATAGGCTACATATACAATGTAGCCTATGTGTTAGTCTTATGTATTAGTCCTCATCAATTTTTTCTTATTTTTTTTTGTTGCATGGTTAAGCAGTACAGACTCTGTATTTAAAGACTATTTTCTAAGGGCCAATCCTACTAAAATTATAAATCAGAAAGTTTGTGTAAGTGTGTTTGTAAGTATGTTTGTTCCCAATTCACGCTTTAACGGCCGAACGGATTTGGATGAAATTTGGAATGTATATAGATTATACCTAGGATTAAAACATAGGCTACTTTTTAACTTGATAATAGCGGGCGAAGCCGCGGGGCACGGCTTATGGTTGCTTATATTTCCTAAAACTCAATTAAAATTATAAACATAACAAGACATCGAGCTTATAGGTAACTCAAGTGCTCAAGCCCACCATTCCCAACATGCTGGCGGCATTGCCTCTCTGAATTGCAATATCACGTTGGGCCAAATAAGTATACCAACATTTTGATCATGTGTCGCCTCAATCGACGCAATGGTCTGATAGATAAAAAAAGAAAACAAAGATACCACACACTAACATTTACATAAAAACTTTCCGATTTATAATATGAGTGTGATAGGCCCCATAATACGTTCTAGGATACGCAGGCTAGGTCTATAGACATAATACATTGACCAGCTAACTGCAATTTCTTAGCGGTATACAAAACTGTACACTTTAAACTGTTTTGTATACCTGAACATGATTTGAACTGCCCGTTAGTTTAATTGGTTGAGCGTTCGCCTTCGAAGCATCGGGTATCGGGTTCAATTCCCGGCGGGAACACAAGTTTTCTCCACAAGGATAATTTGTATTTCTGGTTCTGGTTGTGATTGTGTGTATGATGTGAATGTTTCCGACACCCACGACACAAGTCACCATCATCGTCAAATTAATGTGGGGCTGTGAAAGCGTTTATTTTTATGTTTTATTTCGTTCTAAAATATAACCCTTTTACAACGCCAAGACCTTTTGTCCAAAACTTGTTATGAAAATTTATGACTGAACTTTTGATAGTTAGCGCAACATGCAAGGCATTGTCTTGCGATATTGCAACTAGTAAATTATTTTGTTGCAAACTGTCGACACGTCTATGATAAATTATTTCTTACTTTTCGAGAATTAAATGACGACAATGATGATATAATAAAACGGGTATTAATTAAGAAAGCTTACTATAAAACGATCGACTGTATTAATGACAAGGATGCATGGAGGCAAACTGCACAAGCTCTTTCTAGCGACTACCATAATAACACCTAGGTTAATGAAATGATGTATTAGAGATTAAGAATGTTTTTTGAAAAAATGAATGGAACAAAAATGCGCCGCCGAGTTTTTTGCCAGGTTCTTCTCGAGATGGCTGTAATTTTGCGAATCTGGCAATAGAATCATTAACTTTCATGAGTGCCTCTTTGGGGCCCATGTGAATAAACGATTTTGATTTGATTTGAATTTTACTAAACACCTTAAAATTTATTTTTGGCACGCGCGACGTTGTTTTTTACCGACTTCACAAAAAAGGAAAAGGTACTCAAGTCGACTGTTTTTTTTTTATGTGTGTTACCTCATAACTTCTTTCCACGTGAACCGAATTCGTTTTTTTTTTTAGTTTGAACGATGTTGCTTTCCAATTGGTCCCATTTAAATTTTATCAAGATCTGATCAGTAGTTCTTGAAATATCGTCAATAATGCGTATTCTGTGGACTACATTGAAGTTGTTCTCGTTTTTAACCGACTTCAAAAGTTACCTCATAACTTCTTTCTTTGTGCGCCGATTTTGATGATTTTTTTACTTTGAACGATGTTGCTTTCCATGTGGTCCCATTTAAATTTGGTCAGGATCTGATCTCTAGTATTTGAGTTATAGTCAATAATGCGTGTTTAATACGTTGAATCTGATCAAGGTTCCGTAGAAAAAGCGGTTAAGTCGGTTTTTTTAAGCTTTGCTTGCGTTTAATTATTTATAATAGACTAAGCAAACGTTTGACTACAATCACACCCGACGGAAAGTTGAAACAATGCAGTCTAAGGTAGAGCACGCTTGTTCAGTAAATTCCTATTCACTTTATTTTTAAATACATCCAAATTGTACCTTCTGAGAAATAAAGATAACGGCTAAGCGTTTCATTCTTATCAGACGATAGTTTAGATTATTTAATTCTTACTTACTTGTCGTATAGACTAGTAGACCCTAGTGTCAGGATTTTTCAGGCTGCCTGAAAGCAACCGACATGGCTTAAAGACTTCTGTCTTACGACTTACAATAGAGGCCGAGCTTAGCGCGCTCTCAGAAGCACGGTGACACTCAGTTGAAAATCCCACTAAACGGTCACCCATCCAGCACTGGTCTAATTGAACATTAACATGAACATGAATCTTCTTGTTCCTTTTTGTTAGTTTTAGTGTTAGTGTTGCCCAAATTCATTCCTTTTTATTTGCTTTTTTTCTCCATATTAAATAGACATAATTTTATTATATGTATGTGTATGTATTGTATATTTAAAAATATTTAGTATTTTATAATTATATAGTATCTGTTTACGTGTATGTAAATTTATTATTTATATATCCTCTGTTTTCAATCACTGTTCTGATCTTTTATGAACGTAGAACGACTTCTTATTGCGTTATTCCTCTCCATCCAAAGGTTGTCTGGAAGAGATCGCTCTCAGCGATAAGACCGCCCATTGTTACACTTATATAATTTTTTACTGTCATTCCTATTTGTGTTCTTTGTTATTTTAAGGTGTTCAATAAATAATATATCTATCTATCTATCTATGAACAAATGGTTTAGCAATGTTTTTATGAGAATTTAACAATGTTCTGTTACATATTTATAAAAACTAAAGATACCTTTATAAGGAATTTTTAACATTTAGGTATATCAGCAATGCGCTTTTGTTAAAATAAAAGGTCGATTGCAGTTTTATGTAAATAATTTATCTATACTAAAAGGTATCTTCAATTTTTAAAACAGTTGCCTCAATTCAAAGGATTAAGCGTATTAAGAATGTAAGGATAGTTTTTTCACAAAATTGTAGGGATTAAACTGTTTCTTTTCCTGATAAGATAAGACAAGATAATTGTTTAATGGCAAAAATTAATTGAAGGTAATGTACGAGCACTAGTTTTTTTTTAATTATTGATTGGCAAGCATTCGACCACTATCTTAACTGATGGGAAGCAATGATGCGGCCGAAGATGTAGCATGCCTGCCTAGACGATACCTATTCACTCTTGACGATTGAAGACTCCCAGATTATACCGTTCAGGAAACAAAGACCCGGCAATGAGTTTCACTCCCTCGCAGGACGGATGATAAACGTAAAAGCGAAACGCTTCGAGCGAGCTGGTGGTTTGTCAACCATAAATGGATGACGTTTGACTGTTTGTCTTGTTGTTAGATGGTAAAACGGGTTTGGGAGAATTAACTCAAATGATTCTTGCGCACACTCTCGACAGTGAGTGAAATCGTTAAATCTTTAATAGATAGTTCCTAACATTATATTGTTCAACTGTTCACACACTCTTACAATAGTGTATTTTCGTCATTGTTTTCCTCTATTTTAAAGTATATGCTAAATGTCATTAAACTTGTGCCACACCTTCCTCCTGAACGGAGAGACAGGAAGTGCTCGGAGGAAAAATGGCCGTGTTTCCGGCGCCTTGATGTTCTTGATAGTGCTCTTCCGGTTTAAGAGCATTCGGAATTCCTATATCAAATGTTAACCGAAGATTAAAAGAAAGAGTAGATTGATGACCACCTGGCAATGAAAAATAGTATAGTATAGTAGAGATAGATACTATAAAGGATTACATGGGTAATTTGTTTTTTCTTCACGCTGGATCGGCTGAACGGATTTGGATGAAGTTTTAAATGTACAAGGCTTATAGCTAGGATTACTACATGGCTCTTTAGCTCATTAGGACATCTTGAAAGAAAGAAAGAAGCTATTGCCCCATCGGACATTAAAGTTATAAATTTAATGTCGTATGGGGCCATAGACTATGGTCTATCTTAAAAACGGCTGCATAATATTCGTTATATCCTCTTATATTCTTTATCGGACCCACACTGATCAATGTTTTACAATAAGGCCATAACAACAGATGTACAAAGGCGATTTCTTTTTTTTCTTTCTTTCTTTCTTTCAATTTATAAGAGCGAGTAGGTTGTTGTGTACATAGAAGTATGATAATAATACAAGACACTAATCATATGTAAAAAATATACACTCAAATTTACGAATGATAATAGACATCATTAAAAATCTATATAGATAAATATAAACAACATAATAAAGTAAGAATAAATACCAATATTAATAAATATCACCTATATATATAAGTTATATATACCTATACTAGCTGCGCCCCGCGGTTTCACCCGCGTTGATAATGATGAAAAGTGATGATGATGATGATGATGATGAAAAATAGATGTTGGCCGATTCTCATAGATACCGGATTAGCACAAAAAATTTCATCAAAATCGGTCAAGCCGT
This sequence comes from Lomographa bimaculata, assembly GCA_948107665.1. Lineage (NCBI taxonomy): Eukaryota > Metazoa > Arthropoda > Insecta > Lepidoptera > Geometridae > Lomographa > Lomographa bimaculata. The sequence continues at coordinate 2,688,126 of OX403602.1, read as the reverse complement.
TTCGGAGGAGTATAGCAACGAAAACTGTGACACGAGAATTTTATATATACCTATATGTATTTAATACATACTATATATATAAATTAAACTTTACTTAAATAGTGTTTTTTCACTCTTCTCTAATAAAGAACTGTGATAAAAATCAAACAATTATAATTATTTATGAGATATGTTCATTTCGAGATGGCTGTAATTTTGCGAATCTGGCAGTAGAGTCATTAAATTTCATGAGTGCCTCTTTGGGGCCCATGATACTAAACAATTTTGATTATAATTCAATCATATTTTTAAAGTGATTGAGGCGACACATACGCTTAAAGTGCACCGCTTCAAAACAAACAACCACTAACTCGTCATTGAAATCACGCTTGTCTCGACTCAACCACTCCTCCGTCTTTGATCTGAACATTCTTTGTTCGTATTTCTTTCTTCAGAACAACTTCTTTGTTCATGTTCTCTTGTAAGTTGTGGACCTACAAAGAAATATAGTATTGTGATACAATAGGTGAAATAGTGTTTGTCGCGGGTTATTTAAGTGATTTTAAGAATGAAATGAGAAATTCGCGAACAACTCAATATTTTTTTAGTAAGAATAGAGTAGAACTTTTTTTTTTACAATCCCCACACAAGTTTTTTGACTTGTGTCGTGAGTGCCGGAAACATTCACATTACACACACAATCACAACCAGAACCAGAATCAGAAATTTTCTTTGGGGAGAAAACTTGTGTTCCCGCCGGGAATCGAACCCGATACTCCTGCTTAGAAGGCGAACGCTCACCCAACTATGCCAACGTTCAGTTCAAAGATCGAGTGAAATAGTAGTCAAATGTTTGCCTATCATATATATATATGTATATAAAAACAACTATTTTACCCCTCCCGGCTTACAATGCAGCCGTACAAATATACCAAACAAAATTTTATTAAAATGGACAAAATAAGTACATTACATAAGACTAAATAATTTGAACACTTATTTCCTAAGTAGCTTAGCCTTTATGTCTCCTGGAGGTTTCCATAACAAAGTAGCTATATACCCTATATATACCTATGTATATAGGGCCCTCCTTGTCCCAATTTATTCTCGTCAAAATTTTCCCATCTCCTGTCATTTACACAAAGCACTTTATAGGGATAGTATGGACACTTGTTTGCCTGTGTTTCGGCACATTAGTGAGTTCCGAGCTTAAATACTTTCACACACACAGCCCAGTAAGTTCGATGACTTTTGTCGTGGGTAACATTCACATCACACACAATCACACCCAGAACCTGAAATACAATTTTTTTTTGGGGGGGAAATTGTGTTTCCAGAGGTAATCGTGCTTAGCGCTATGTTTCTCTACGGGCGAATGCATGATCAGTGTGGTAAAAACAGATCTTAATGACACCTGCTGAAAAGTATTAGGATGTCTGAAACCGAATCCGATAAAACTGCTGTATCCACTGGCAGGCATTGCCCCCTCATCAGCCGTCCGTAGAGAATGGAGAGTCACCGCAAAATAGGGCTCATTTATATATTTTTTATTTTACCATGCTCAGCAATCCATAGTTCTTGTAAACTCTACGAAGCTAAGCCGAATGCCGTTTGCATCGCCGAGTATTGGGCAAGGTGAAAGTATGATCATTAAATTCGGAAAAAAATACGCTTTCATTTTACTATGACAATGCGATCGACGGTGATATACTTAAATTAGTCGCTTGCCTAAACAATCTGTAGACATTTGTAACATATACATATTACTGCTTTTTACCGACTCCCCAAAAAAGGAAGAGATACTGAAGTCGACTGTATTTTTTTTATGTGTGTTACCTCATATCTTCTCTCCATGTGAGCCGATTTAAAAAAAAAAAATTTTTGTTTGTAAGATGCTGCTTTCTAATTGGTCCCATATAAATTTGATCAAGGTCTGATCTCTAGTTTTTGAGTTATAGTCAATAATGCGTGTTTATACATTAAATCTGATCAAGGTTCCGATGATAAAGCGGTGTAGTCGGTTTTTTCTAAGTGCTTGCGTTTAATTATTTTCTTTTAATTTTGTCTTCGAAATCTTGTGTATTTAGCCAGTATCAAGTAATAATACATATTTCAAGTGTATTTCATATTGAAAGTCCTAGTCACAAGTCACAGTCAAAGTCTGTAAAAGAGTCAAGGTCCAATCATATTCAAGTCATGCCCTGTAAGTAAAGTGGTAGATACCTTACTAGAACTTCTATTGGAGTTTTGGAGCGAAAGCGAAAATCATGTTTTTGAACTTTGTATGTTTTGCCTACACTTATGCACATTAACTAAGTATTAACCGTTGATAAAACACTATTATTCCACATTAACACTAGATGAATCCCAGGTTTTAGAAAAAAAAAAAGGACGTGTGACACTCGGGGACTGCCGCGGTAAAGCTATTGCATAGCATTTTTTATCAACATAGGCTATTATAATTATTTATTTATTTTATTTATGCAGTATTTTTTTTCCTGCCACCTAGAGGCGAGTTGCTGAACTAAAGAGACAAGCGTGATATTTCAAAAAAAGTCATTAAAAGTTCTGCTTTTCATCGATAGATGGCAAAACTAAAAAGTATCACCGCTGTGCCGGTCGGAGTGAGGGGTGTTAGGTAATTTTCGTTACGGAATTTCTGGATTCGGTCTCCACGCTCAAGGCCCACGATAGAAGCTATGCAATAGCTTAATTATACAAAATCAACAACGCCATTATTTCACTTTCGCGGCAAAACTCCCCATTCTGCTTTTATATCAGTGACATACCATATACAGGGTGTATAATGTTGATCCTGTACAGGGTGCCGGGACAATTCATCAAAGTCTCGACACGGGCGATAATTACGATCGATATTGTTGTGATATAGGTCCGATGTAAAACTTTTCTGGAGATCGATAGTAGCAGCTGTCATTCATAAAATATGTACTGGGACGTCAAACGCTACTCTTGAAAATTCGGCAGTCTGTGGTTTAATGACATTTGGCAGGGAAGTTTGATCTATGGAAAATGCTAAAAAAAAGCCCGACTGCGCAAAGAGTGGACTTACTTTTTGTTATTTTACACTTGGAGCTTTTGATTGAAAGTGAAAAAATGGCGTTGTAGATTTTGTAAATTTTTCCAAAACCTGTGATTCTTCGAGTGTTAATGTGTAATAATGGTGGATTTTTTACCGTTAATACTTAGTGAACGTGCATAAGTGTAGGCAAATCATACAAAGTTGAAAAACGTGATTTTTCACCTTCGCTTCAAAACTCCAATAGAAGTTCTAGTAAAGTTTTTACCACTTTACTAGGGCATGACTTTACTATGACTGGACCTTGACTCTTTTACTTGACTTTGACTGTGACTTATAATATGAAATACACTTGAAATATTACATTATCACTTGACACTGGCTAAATGCACAAGATTGCGAAGCCATAACTAAGAAGAAGAAGAAGAAGTATTTTACACTTTTTTTTCAATCAAAATCAAAATCAAAATCGTTTATTCACATGGGCCCCAAAGAGGCACTCATGAAAGTTAATGAATCTATTGCCAGATTCGCAAAATTACAGCCATCTCGAGAAGAACCTGGCAAGAAACTCGGCGGCGCATTTTTTTTCTCATTCATTTTTTTTTTAAACATTCTTAATTTACGAACACCAAAGGAGTGGTTCTATTCCTTTGGTGTTTCTTGCCTGAGTCGGTGTATCCTGATAAATACAATATGGGAGTATTCAAGTCGGGAGTGAATAGGAATCTTCTAGGCAACCTTGCTCAATCGTTGACCACATCGTCGCTTACCATCAGGAGAGATACAAGTACAAATACAAAATGGATGTAATATTCTTGAAAAATAGTGGCGGTACATAATAATCATAAATCCGAAAGTTTGTGTGTGTGTTAATGTATAATTATGTTAGTTTCCTCTTCACGCTGTATCGGCTGTATGAATTTGGAAGAAATTTGGAATAGATTATACCTACGAGAGGATTGGGATGGTCGGGAGCCGCGTCAAAGAAACGGCGAGAAGCCGCCTTCATAAATTGGATGACAGAGGGCAGTTCGAGATCGACGTTACGCTGATACCGGGGAGAGCCGACCGCTTTGCGAATAAATCGATTTTGAAGGACTTGTAGTATTTTGAGTGTTTCGGGTTTGGAGTGAGCAAACACCTGGGAGGTAAGTCATAACAGGACGGACGCAAACTTTGTAAAGTGTCAGCTTATTTCTAAGCAACAGTTTATTACGTTTGCAGACGAGAGGATAAAGACGGCCGAGAATAAAGACTACCTTGTTTCGGACATAGTTATATGCCTAGCATTAACACTTGTTTTTAACTTGATAAACGGGGGCGAAGCCGCGAGGCGCGGCTAGTTGTTTTATAAATAGAACTTAAAACCAGGACATACAGTACCTTCGTGAACCTCTGTCCCCAACTCTAGGTCTCGCTAGAGCCTGTATTGTTGTGTTACAGCGACCCTCTCTGGTCGCTGAAATTATAACATGTTATATTGCATGAAATGATTATATGTGTGTGCACCTATAAATTACAATAGTTGTATATGTATTTGACCACTATCTTACCTGATAATAAGATAGTCAAATCGCTTGTCTAGTAAAGTTATATAAATAATTAAACGCAAGCAAAGCTTAAACAAAACCGACTTCACCGCTTTATCTTCGGAACCTTGATCAGATTAAATGTATTGAACACGCATTATTGAAAATAACTCAAAAACTACTGTTTAGATCTTGATCAAATTTAAATGGGTCGAGAGCAATGGAATAACTACAAATTTAAAAAAGAAAAAAAATCGGTTCACGTGGAAAAAAGTAATGAGGTATAACACACACATACAATAATACAGTCGAATGTATTTACAAGGATTTCCCTTCAATACTATAATTAAGATATTTATCTTAATTATTGATAGGATAAGATATTTATCTAATTAAGATATTTATCTTAATTATGCACTTGAGTTACCTATAAGCTTTATATCTCGTAGTTAACTTAGTTCTTTGTATATAGTTTTAGGAAATATAGACAATTGGTCCGTAGATATGGTTGTTGTTAGTTTTATTTATTATTTATTATATTATATATTATATATATATATATATGAATATGTATATATATATATATATTCATCAGCGTTAACCCCCACCACTTTCATCAAACAAAAAGTTCCACTTCAAAATTTTAACCACTAGAAATAATGCCCCAATTGCGCCATCAAAATGTCAACTAACAATACCACACATGGTATTGTCAGAAACTCACTTAGTTCAACTTACACTAGCTCCATTTTAAGCCAAACAGTAACCAGTATTACATGAGCCGTGCATTTTGGAGAACGTACCGTAAACCAATACAGAAATCGTTTCGCTATAACAATGTGATTTTATTTCAATCACGGCACTTCCAGTGACACTATTGGATATATCCAACGTTATTGGCTCTACGTTCGATTTGGTGTAAAAGTAAATGCTTGTGGTTATTCTACTAGGCTCAAAAAAGCTTGCGATACTCAGTTGTTTTAGAGACAGTTACTTATAAACTCCTCTTCATTTTAATTCAATTGCTTAGCTACAGTTAAACATAATTGTCACTCATAAACGCGATTTAGCGTTAAGTAATGCTTAAATAGTTGTCAAAATTAAACAACTCCATTGCCTAGTTTAAAACTTGCTAAAAGGCGAGATGGCGGGACTGATATCTTTCAATAACAAATGTGTCAAAACTTTTTACGTAAGGCGCAAAATTGTTTACTTCGACAACTGTTGAATGTCACCTGTCTTTGATTTTAATTTCAATAGATTAATAAAACCGAAAACCGTAGGTTTGTTTCCTATCTCGTTGATAAAACCACATTTTGACAGCTGTATTCGTATAATTTCACTTTTAGTCGACTATTTTGATTAGTCTGTGGTGATCGTGTAAATTTCGATTATTTTCGATTCTCTGTGCGTTTCTCAGCTAAGCAGCGCCTAACTAATGTTTATGAGTGAAAAAAAAGTTAATCATTGATTATGGGCTTAAGAGCTGCTTTACTAGGAGGTGCTAATCATTGCTTACCGACATGTTTATAAGTAAGACTGATGTCTTTAACATAACTGCACGCTAGCAGTTCGTAGCGCGTCTGGCTTCTATAGCGGGTTCGATTCCTGCTTAAAACACAAGTTTTTTCTCCAACGGAAATTTGTGTGTCTGGTTCCGTTTGTAATTGTCTGTGATGTGAATGTTTCTGGCACCCAAGACACAAGTCATCGAAATTAGTGTGGGGTTGAGCTTGTGAAAGCTTTTATGATAAATTAGGCTTAAGTCGACCAGTAAGCTTTGATCGGTCCGACCAAGAATGAGCTGCTTTAACAAAAGTGATTTAGAGGCGCATTACCATTAAGAATTAAGTGTCACCCATTAGCACTAAGTAATGCAAGTTAAGGGGTGTTTGGGTATATTTTTACCCCCATCCCCGTTTGCTTTTGATTTATCATCCACATTAACCCTGAATTGCAATACAGAATGACAGCAGTATGGAACTATTCTGCTTACAAATGCTGCCTTTCTATTTACGAATAATATTATAAAAGTTAATGTTAGTATTATTATAGAAGTTGGTTATTACAGAAGTTTACTTCGTTAAATGTTTTTAATGTTTATTAGGTTTTAACAAATATATTAAATATACAGTCATTGGTTAGTAGTGTATAATCCTGTGAGGGTGATATAGAATCGACAGCAGAGCAGAAAAATCATTACGAAAAGCCATTTTTTTTTAATCTGAAAAATAAGTTAATCATTCTTCTACTGGTAAGTAAACTGCGGCGTAGACTGTTTAGTAGTAACTGTCAACTAAACTATGGCAACTCGAAGACAGCTGCTAACATACTATCTTTGGTATTTTTCACTGATCAAGTTTGCTAATGAAATAAAAAAAACTAAATAAAAACAACATCATCTAGTAAGTACATAACTACATGTATAAATAAAAAAAATGGCTAAAACTGTAATTGGTATGCAAATTTATAATTTTATAAATAAAAAATTCGAAATATAATACTTGCATGATTAAATCTATTCCATTCCTGTTTTAATATAAGTGAAATTAATGATAAAAGATTTAAAAAAAGGGGCATAAAAGTTTTTTATTCTAGACTGACAAGCATTTCACCACCATCTCATCTTAGAATGGAAAGAGAAGATGCGGCCAAAGATGTACTATGCCAGAAGACTCCTATTCATTCTAGACTTGAAAGCATATTCTATTACACAATCCAGGAGACTCAGAAAAAGCGTTAGTAACTAATTAACTTATTAGCATGGATTCTCGAAATTTGACCTTTTGTATTGTCAACTTTACTACATAGACCAGGACAAGAAAATCCCAATTAATCAGCGATCCTTCAACTTCATAACATCATTTAAGTCAAAACAAAACTCGAAAATCCAAGAAATTGTACTTATTATTCATCATCTTGAACAAAAACTTCATCTTTGAAGTCGGTTTCAGTTAGGGCTGCCATCCGTCCGAGATTCCCCGGATTTGTCCTAGTTTAGAGGGAGTCTGGAGTCGGTTCGGTAGGGGTTTTCAAAAAGCGTCCGGGTGAAAACTGGACACTTTTTGTGGCAGGGGAATCCCGAAAATGTATATAAAAGGACTAAATAATTATAATCACAAGTCAGAGCAACAAAAAGAATTAAGATATAATTTGAAGGAACAGCTGAGTTGCTTCGACTTTTATTAATTCCTGTTGGTAAAAATAAAGACATTTTTGGTAAAATTCAATATTTTTTGGTAGCCAGATTTCCTTGAAGAATTAGTGTACAATTTTATCTGAGTATTGTACTTGTTACGTTTAATTCCGATTTTTTACATTTTTATCATAGAATAGCAAACAAGCCGTTTAAATGAATAAAAAATACTAAAATCTAATGGGTGTTTTAATTTTAAACGTAAATATATTTTTTCCATCGTGTCCGGGAAAAAAACTCAATTTCACGCAAATGTCCGGGGATTTTGAAATTTTATGGCAGCATTAGTTTTAAAGTCTCATTTACGATTATATTCTGAATGGACTCTTGAAAATGTAAGATACAAAAGTAAAACTAATTACGAATCAGTTCACAGTTTATTGTGTCCTTAGAAACGTATAAGGTATGGTTGACAAACCTCATGTCCGCTCGAAGCGTTTTGCTTCTACATTTAACATCCGTACTGCGAAGGAGTTGAACTCGCTGCCCGCGTCTTTGTTCCCTGAACAGTATAATCTGGGAGTCTTCAAATCTAGAGTGAATAGGTATCTTCACGGTAAGCTTGCTACATGTTCGGCCGCATCATCACTTTCCATCAGGTGAGATAGCGGCCAACAAATTCTTACCTATTTAGCATATATAAAAAAGGTAATAGGTATTATATTTTGGGTTAAGTTACGTATACTCTTTAGTATGTGTGTAATAAAAGGGGCATTAATTAAGAAAGCTTACTATATAACTAATGACTACATCGGCAGCAGATTCAAGAGAAGGGAAAGCTGAGGGGCCTAAGACTAACCTCTACGTTTCGGCAGAGTTGCAACCCTTAATCATGTTCTTTGTGACCTGGTGGAAGCTTCTCCACTGGCAAGATGAGATTGTCAGGTTGTTTGCATTTTTCTATCCAAAAACTAGTTCGAGCATTGAAAATGTGACAAAATAGGTTTTAAGTTCAAAATCGTTTATACACATGGTCCCCAAAGAGGCGCTCATGAAAGTTAATGACTCTACTGCCTGATTCGCAAAATTACAACCATCCGAGAAGAACATAAAAGCCTGCAAACTAAGAAAATCAAATCAAAATCGTTTATTCACCTGGGCCCCAAAGAGGCACTCATGAAAGTTAATGACTCTACTGCCAGATTCCCAAAATACACCACAATACAAGAATTATTTTAACCTAAGTATATCCATAGTATATAGTCGCCAGAAAGGGCTTGTGCAGTTTACCTCAATGCATCCTTGTCATTAATTATTAATATTTATTATATAATTAATGGCTAGTATAGTTTTGTGAGAAGAATACTTACTGCGTTCAAATGTATATTACGACTTTGTTTTCTAAATCATTAATGTAATTTAGAGGCGCTTCCTCCTTTTCTTATACACGCGGATTTGGGAAAAATATCGCTTGATTTAGCAGATTTGTGTGTTTGTAAACTAAATGTGATAACGTTCACAGACAAAACGCACCTAACCCAAGGCCATGAGTGTACATGTACTTATACATATCAATCAATCAATCAAATATTTATTGACATAAATTTAGATGATACAATATAGATTCTGAAGCGTCTGGTTCCCGATGTAGTTTACACTGTGTTTCGAGAACCAGCGTCTTCTCCCATTCATGAAACTATTTAATTATGCCAAGGGTTAGTTTACAGCTATTTACAATATGTGAATGACCAGTATATGAATGTGTGAGTGTGTGAGAGAGAGAGTGTGTGATGAAAGTACCTAGCTCTGAAATAAATACTTTTACTTTCATTCAACGTTACAATACGCCAATACGCACTACAAATTAATTAATATTGTTATCGTAACATCTTATATATAAAATTCTCGTATCTGGGTGTTAGTGGTCGAACTACTCCGAAACGGCTCGAGCGATTTTAATAAAATTTTGTTTGTATATTTGGTAGGTATGAGATTAGGTTATAAAGTATTTTTCACTCTCCTATCCCCCATTTTTAAATCGTGATTTTAGTATTTTTGTATCCAATATCCAAAAAAAATTTAGTATGGTATTAAAGTACCAGGTGAACATACGCGTGAAGGAGGTTTTTTTTTTCTAAACGTGACATTGCAACGCTTGCCGAGCTAATAATAATACAGATGAAATAATAATTAAATATCCTTATATAATCTACGCCTACAAACGCGGTCTTTCTCCCTGTATGAGGGCATGCAGACAGAAAAATAGCTTATATAGGCTTAGTAAAAGGGTCCCATTTACACCCTTTGGGAAATGAACTCTTAAAAATATTAGGTAAGGCAGTCTTTGATTGCCTTCATTACCAAAAAAATGTTTCTGACTGACTCAACAGTCGTGAAAAATTTCAATGTTCCGAGGACTTGTTTGCAACGGACGAGTGACTTTCATGGCTACTGTCATTTGAGGTAATATCGGAATTTTATTACTATCTCACAAGTTGTTGAGTAACGTTCTTCCATTCTTATAACCTTACTAGCCGAGCCCCGCGGCTTCGCCCGCTATTATCAATTTTAAAAGTAGCCTATGTGTTAATCCTATGTATAATCTATGTACATTTCGAATTTTATCCAAATCCGTTCAGCCGTGAAAGCGTGAAGAGAATACAAACATACTCACACACAAACTTTCGGATTTATAAAATTAGAAGGATTTAGTATATTCCTTACTTACACTTGCTGAGTTACAGACTTGAACCGAAATTTATTTTTATTCTTCAGGTATTATTTCCTAGAAGAAAATATTTTTTTTGTCGTAGGATTAATTTATTTTTTAGCACGACCTTGCTTTGATAGTAGTAGTGGAGGCTGTTGCTGTCCGTGCATAACAATAAGCTCTGACTGCGCGAAAATATGCTAAGTCCCACAACGTGCTCTTCCGTGCTGTTAAGTGCTAATAAAATGTAACTCATATTTTTTTTTTTATCTGTGACAGGCTAGTGTTTGACCACTATCTCACCTGATGGTAAGTGACGATGTGATCGAAGCTGGTAAACACACTAGACCTGGAATACGCAGGCTCTCAAGGATAACTGCCGGAACACCGTATTTGGCTTGGCGGCAGACTTTCAACTTGCATGGTGGTAAGCTACTTTGGTAGCAAGCCAGGCGAGCAACTCACAAAATGCTCTACCACCACTCAAATGTCACCTGATTAGCACCACCCGGGGACCATGTGTAGGGAGTCAGACTTAAGGGGTATCCTCCTACGGACGTCGGTGACTCAGCCCCCAAAATAAACATGTATAAACATACACATTTCAAACCAATCTTCTATTCGTCACATATTAATTCTCGCTTACTGGCTCCATTTACTGGAACAATGTAAAGTTCTCTAGGGAGGTGTAATGACGATCTATCAAATTAATAATCAGTGCCAATAGCACTCTTCTTTGTTATGGAAGAAATTTGCTCATTTTAACTTAATTAAGGAACGCGGGTTCTCTCTACATCAATTTGGGAAGTGAAAATGTGAGGCGGAAATATAAAATAAACTTCGCCGTGGAGTTTCATACTCAAATATGTCCAATATATAAATATTTGTATCCAATATATATATATGAATATTTGTGTTTCTGGCCCTGGGTGTAATGTGTGTGGGATGTAAATGTTTCCGGCACCCACGATACAAGTCTTTGAACTTAGTGTGGGGCTGTGAGTGTGAATGCGTTTGTTTGTTTGTTTGTTAATTAAATTTATTTCTAATAGTACTAGCTTTACCTGGCATGCGTTGCAATGCCACGTTAGGGTTGCATTAAGATGGTGCAAAAGGGAATGAGGCGAATGGCTGCTCTCGGGGGGTTTGTACTGAGTTCGAGCCGCACACACCCCTTTCCTTCATCCCTGGGAAGGAAAGGAATTGACAGGCATTTTCCCTCCTCAAAAAAAAAACGGGAATAAAAGTTCATATGAAAAGTTTTTTTATTCTGGATAAGCAAGCATTTTACCACTTTCTCACCTGATGGAAAGTGACGATGCGGCCGTAGATGGGACTTCTAGACACTCTAGACTTAAAAACACCCAGATTGTACCGTTCAGGGAAGAAAGACGCAATTCCACTCCTTCGCTGAACGGATGGAGAAATTATATCAAGTAACTACGGAGCACAATCTCCAAAATGTAAGCGATAGAATACCGATAGGCTTGCTACCTTACGTTCGGTCGGTAAAGTTTTATTTCTGAAGTTCAAGTGATGTAAATTGTATCGGAGCAGTAAAACGAAAGGTAGTTCGTAATGTACATAGCTTATACTCAGGATAAACACATAGGCTACTTTTTACTTTAATTAACGCAGGCGAAATCGCGGGGCACTGCTAGTGCCGGATAAAGGAAGAATGCACGAAGTGAGAGAGAATCGTATGATGCTGGGGTCGACGTGAGAGGGACCAACTGGACATGTAAATTTTGTACGCATCAGATTATGCATCTACGGAACTCTTTAGAGATGATAAAACCCTATATATTTTCGATTTGTATTACTTTTTTATACGTATTTGCTTATATAATCAAAATATTTTAAGTAAAACCCATGCGCAAAAAAAAATTTTGATGTTAGATTATTGTTGACATTATCGTAATTTCATCGACGACAGTTGGCTAAAATTACCATGGCCGCACATACCTTTTTTTTAATTTGTTATAAGGAATAAGTTGTCGTTTTGATTGTTTTTTTTTTGTTTGTATAGTTTGTATTGTTTTCCTGAAGTTTGTAAAGCCAAGACCATGAGTTACGACTAAAAATCAATGACTAAGGTTATTTACCTTAGTCGTATTTTGAGTCGTGACCCATATTCATGACACTCACACTTCTCTGTCTTTTACTTTTTCTTTAAAAATGTATCCGCCTTATATTGATATTATAATCCCATAAACGTAATTAATCAATTTAAAGTAGCCGGTTAGTACCAACTTGATATAAATTAAACTATTTTCCCTAAATTCAACTAGTTGGCACCAGTATCGGGCTCGTTTCTCGGTGGGAACACATTTTTTTTTCCCAAGGGAAAGCTGCTAGTTCTGTTTGTGATGTGAATGTTTCCGGGACCCACAATAAAGGTCTTCTAACATAGTGTAAAGTGGTGAAATTGTTAATTATTAATTAATTAATAATATGATTGGTGCGATTCCCGGCACTGTATGTCAGAATTCAAACGAAATACAATTATACGGTAGTAAAATTCATATTATTTAGATTACAATGTGCAATAGAGTAGAAGATTTTGGTTGTACCAACTCAATATAAATCCGAACAGCATCGAAGCAGGGGTGCGCAAATTGTGTTAGTGCAAGCGCAATTACGTAGTACAGTGGTCGCAAACCGTGGCTTTTGTTATTTCTGCCTACCCCATGATTGAAGTTGGCATAGAGTTCAGACTGCACATTGGTAGTCAACACTTTATGACTCAGTCAGTCTTAGGCTACTACGAACTGGCCGCTGGCGTAGTTGGTTTTGGATCTGCCTTCTAAGCAGCGAATATCGGGTTCGATTCCCGGTTCCCGACATCGACAATTTACTCCGCAAGCAAAATTTGTGTTTCTGTCTAGGTGTGATTGTGTGACACAAGTCTTGAAACCTAGTGTGGGGCTGTCAGTGTGAAAGCATTTATATTAACATTGGTTATTATCTAAAACTTTCTTCTCACTATCATTCAAAATATCTTTGATTTTTTGTACCTTTTACAGCTACACAAACCTAGATATATATAAATATAAAAATGTGTCTGTATGTCCTTTGTTGAATCGTAAACTATGCATTTGTTCATGTGATGATCTTCAGCAGTGTTGTGCATGAGCCCACGAAGGTTTCTGAGTTGGTACGACCAATCTTCGGCAGATGGCGCCACTATCATTCCAATGAATCCTACTAATTTATACCTAGGATTAACACATAGGCTACTTTTTAACTTAATGATAGTGAGCGAAGCCGCGGAGCACGGCTAGTATTATATAAAACATAGAAACACATGATTGTGCACCTATGTATTTTTGTATTAAGGCATATCTATGATCAATTCTGTATATTTATATAGGTTAGCGTTTGACCACCATCTCTACAAAGTTGTGATGTGGTCAACGACAGTATACACGCTATTTCACAGGCCGGGATCGGTAATGAAACAAAAACAAATAGATAGTCATATATTTAATTAAAAGAAAAAACAAACAAGTAATAACAATGGGTCACACAAAAGTTTAAACAAAATAAGGTCCATAACCATTGTAACGGACTGAAGTTCTCTGTAACGTAAAAGTTAAGTTTAAGCTTAATTTTTAACACGCTTTTATTAGCTTCACCTGACTATATCTGTTTGTTTGTAACCAACTCCTTTGGGCCTGATTTTAACCCACTCCAAACCGTCAGATTTCATTTAAACTTCGTAGACTTATCGAGGACCGATGACAAGGTATACGATAAGGTACACAACGTTTTCAAATTTATATTAGCTATCTCTGTTGCAAAAGGTTTCTGTTCGAAAATAACAAAACATTAATTTTGGTTTAATTAAAATAGAAACTGCTCGCAACAAAGATACGTAATAAGGGGTTTGATAATCATAAGCTTTAAATCTAAATAAAGTTATGTCTCTTAATATATTTTTACTAGAACATTGCTGAATATACGTTAAAATGTATATGTCGGTGCGACGCCACTTACAGATTGGGTTTTGTATGGGTCCAGATAGATTCTGTGATCGAAGTTTTCATCTATATTACTCCACTGTTACTGCTATTGAAAGTTTGGCCTGCTTTCTGTATGAAATTCATAATCAGTACTATATCCGATGGTTGTACTCGTTGTATTCGTTGTACAAGGTCCTTCACAGCACCATTTGTCGAATTGCGCTACGGATCTTTTTTGAGACAACCCATATTCAGTTCCATTGCACTTAAAGGGTTTGATACATCCCCTGGGAGGGTATTCTCCGAAAATGGTGCAAATTTTCTTCAAGTACCAAGTATCTTCAACCTGGAAATTATAGCAACAAGTGGCAAAATCAACATTTTGAACGACGACCAATCCGGAAAACGGCTGCTCCGATTTTCACCAAACATTGCTAAGAACACTCTCGATCAAGTAACAGTTCAAACAAATCGATAAAATCTCACGAATATTTTGGACTATTAACTTAAAATTTAAACGGGAATTAGCGTGACTTACGCGTTGCCGATGTCAAGATCGACAATTTTTTGGGCTTCATTCGGAAGCCTTCTTCAGGATGAGTGTGGAGCGCTCGCCGTCGCGTCCTACCTCGCAATCGATCTAGACATAGACAACGCGTAAATCACGCTAATTCCCGTTTTAATTTTAATTTAATAAATCTAAATCAGTTCACATTTGGGAGCTTCGTTGTCACATACAGATATACACACGTCAAACTTATAACATACCTCTGTTTGTGTTGGGAGTTAAAATAAGATATTACATTTAGCGATGCACTGTAGCTTCGCTAGCTTTTATAATGGTGAAAAATGTTTGTATCAGGAATTAAATGAATTAACTCACCCATGTCACTTTTTTACAATATTTTTTTTAATTTTATATAGGCATAGTTTTGATCACCATCTTACATGATAAGCGATGATGTGGTAGATAATGGAGTGAGTTTTCCTATAAGATACCTATTTAACCGCGTCTTGAAGACTTCCACGACTCATCAGGAAACATCGCTTTAGGCAAGGAGTTCCATTCCTATGCGGTTTGTCCAATAAATGTGGAAGCAAAACCAATTTGTGGAATGTCTACCATATAGCGGTGTCGTAACAATAAAAAAAACCCGACTGCAAAAGACAAGTTAAATAAATTGTATTGCAGAACATGGTGACTTTGATAGTCGGGACCCATTAAAAATCTAAACCGGTTGAAATCTTTCTAATAATGAGTCCCGACTGTTTTTAAATATAAAGGTTTGTTTGAAAAAACTATCAGTTAACAATTTTGCGCCAAAAATACACCATTTTGTTTTTTTTAAACTCTTCCTAAGGACATTTGGATTTTTGAAACAAACCAATACCTTAACTGTCGAAATCCATCCAGTCTTTTGGAAGATATGGGGTAATATAGAAATTTACAAACTAACATACAAGATACCAAAGCACGAAGAAAACACCCTTGAGTAAATCCTTGGCACTTGAGTAAAACCTATCAAATGTCATCCATTTATAGTTGACATACCTCCAATTCGCTCGATCACTTTTACGTTTATCATCTGTACGGTAAAGGAGAGGAACTCATTGCCCGCGTTTTTCTTTCCTGAAAGGTGATTAATATGGGCGTCTTCGAGTCTACAGTGCAAGTAATAAGAATATTATTATAAGTATCGAAAATTGTTATATATTTGTTCCCCGATGGTAATCGACGATCAATTCCCACCCACCAAATCATCTGAGTTTTTCCGTGACAAATCTCGCCTCTCCCAAATGACATTCCTGAATCCATCACTGTTTTGAAATACCTAAGACAATCCAGAAATCATATTATGCATATGCCTTACCCCAAAAACTGTGCTTCCTGGTCCAATCTCTATTAAGGGCGTAGTGTCGATACCCACTTGTTGAAACTTGGCTGATGAGATGGAAGCCAACGAGCCCCTATGTCTCACGCACTCCTTAAATATCAATGGGTCTATACCCGTTTTGCACAGACAGTATTCGCTAGGTTTATCTAGAACAGAACATTTTACAAATAAAATAAATAAAAATAAAAAATCAAATTATTTCGCAAAGTAATAGATTCAGATTCTCTCGAGATGAGAATGCTCAGCTGGTATGCCGGTGTCACTTTTTGGACTAAGTGTCAAACATTGGTTAATTTAGAATATCGGTCGTACTTTAAAAGTTTCATGCACGACCGATACTGGATAAATTAGCAGAAACATGACTGCGATGGTACGGCCATGTCATGAAGAGGTCGGCAAATCAAATGAGCAGGAAAGTGCTCGACCAGTCAGAACTAAAACAGCGCGGGAGACCCCGACTTCCGATGTCTGTAGTTAGAAATGAACTAGAAAAAAATAAAATTGACCCAATGACGACCCAGAACAGACATCTTTGGAGAAGAATTATTAGGAAAGCCGACGCCAAATAAAATGGGTTAAGGTCAGAAGAAGAGAATAGATTCAGATTATGAAATTTCTGGTCCCATACGTAGTTTACACTGTGTTTCGAGATCCAGCGTATTCTCCCATCCATAAAACTATTAACTACTATTAACTATATGTCAACGGTTTGTTTACAGCTGTTTACAATATATGCATTTTGAATCCCGTTGGCTTACATGGGTGAACGTTCGCCTTCTAAGCTTGGGTATCGGCTTCGATTCCCGACGGAAACACAAGTTTTCTCCCCATGGAAAATTTGTGTTTCTGGTTCTGGTTATGATTGTGTGTGTGATGTGAATGTTTCCGACACCCTCGACACAAGTGATCGAACTTAGTGTGGGACCGTGAGTGTGAAAGTGTTTATTTTATGTTTATGATTATGAATATCTTATGTGTGTGTGTGTCCACTCACCTTCAGCCTCACATTTCAAGTACTGAGCTTGTAAGAATGTGTTTGAACTCAGTTCTTCTAAAACACACATTTGTGGAACGCTGTACCTCCCGCTGCCTTGCATGTAGTAATCCACAGAGAGATCCCCGCCAATGTTATCTATGATCCAAGGAAATGTTCTGTTGAAGAAGTCCGTGTCCTTGGAAACATCTCCAAAAAGAGATATAACATAAGTGCTTTGAGCAGGGTAGAATAGAGACAGAAGCAGTAAGACGTACATTTTTTTATTTGATGATTCTGAAGAAGAGTTCTGAGTTTTATAGTAAGTTACACGTGTTTTAATTTCTAAGCGTAGTGTTCAATAGTTACTTTATCTTTTTGTAAAAGGAAATATATTTTGATATTTAAAAATAGGTCAAGTAAATTTTTAAGATCTTTAAATAGCTTTATGATTTACATCTAAAAACTATTTTACCTACAACTAATAAAAAATTAAAGAATAAAAAATGCATAATATATTCCTTATATATCCAATATCTCAGGAACCCTTCATATTAATAACTATTTTCGATATCTTTTCTTTACGCTTTCATACTCACAGCCCTACACTAAGTTCGATGCCTTGTATTGTGGATGTCGGAAACAACCAGAACTAGAAACACAAATTTTCCTTGGGGAGAAAACTTGTGTTCCCGCCGGGAATTGAACCCGATACCTCTGCTCAGAAGGCTAACGCTCATCCAACTAAGCCAATGGGCAGTTCGAATAATTAGTTTCGATATAAAAGTAACATTGAACGTTCATCTGACCATTCTTGAACATTTGGCCTTAGTCAACAATAAATCACTGTTAATTATCAATTAAATGTTCAGAATGTGTATCGGTATTTAAAAACAATTATTTATATATTCGAAATATTCAAATGACAAAAATAACTAGATAGACAATGTTATCTACAAAAAATATGACATACCGCTGAATAACTCCTATATAGTACGTATATTTCCGTAAAGGAAATAATGTAAGTATGTATATATACGTTATATTCCTTTACGGCAGCCGTGATTGGATTATGGATGTCACAGAAAGTACGACAAAATGACCGCGTTTAAAATCTCGAATCTGCTATCTCACTCCGTTTTTATTAATAACATTTTTTTTCTTCGACTATGTGGTTTAAATATCTTCGGTTTATTCGTTATGGAGGAACACGGTAACAAACATTCACACACACACAAACTTTCGCATTTATAATATTAGCAGTAAAGGTTAAGAAAACTGACTTCACCGCTTTATCTTCGGGACCCTTGATCAGAATTTACTTCAAAAACTACTGGTCATGCCTTATTTTTTTTAATGCCGAATAGGCAAGCATTTGACCACTATCTCATCTGATGGAAAGTGACGATGCGGCCGAAGATGTGACATGCTTGCCTAGAAGATACCTATTCACTCTAGACTTGAAGACTCCCAGATTATACCCCTCGGGGAACAATGATGCAGGCAATGAATTCCACTTCTTCGCTGTACGGATGATGAACGTAAAATCAAAACGCTTCGAGTGAACTGGAGGTATGTCAACCATAAATGGATGACATTTGACAGTTTGTCTGCTTGTTAGATGGTAAAATGGGCATGGTGGAATTAACTCATGAAATTCCTTTATCAAATTAAAATGGAACCAAATTTTTTTATTTAAAAATCTTCAAATAAATAAACATCGAAATTTATTAACCTAGAAAAAAATTATGAGGTAACAAAAACGCACATAAAATAATACTAATGTATCGAATTGAAAACCTCTTATTATTTGTGAAGTTGATTAAAAATACGCATATTTCCATATTACAGAACTCTTATTCAAGTTTATAAATCTAGATACATATACAGAATTGTTTTTTTTTTTTTTTTTATTTGTGACAGACTAGTGTTTGACCACTATCTCACCTGATGGTAAGTGACGATGTGATCGAAGCTGGTAAACACACTAGACCTGGAATACGCAGGCTCTCAAGGATAACTGCCGGAACACCGTATTTGGCTTGGCGGCAGACTTTCAACTTGATGGTGGTAAGCTACTTTGGTAGCAAGCCAGGCGAGCAACTCACAAAATGCTCTACCACCTCTCAAATGTCACCTGATTAGCACCACCCGGGGACCATGTGTAGGGAGTCAGACTTAAGGGGTATCCTCCTACGGACGTGGGTGAATTGTACGAGTACGATAGCCGATCTTGTAACACCAAGTTTTGTTAAAGACACTTATAAAACTCGCTTTGAAAAAATACCTCTTATCAGTAATGTCGTAGAAAGTTTTAGTCGGATAAGAAAGACCTTCGGTGTAAAGAAGGAAGTTCGCCGATTAAACATGGACTTACTAGAGATGTTGATTTATCAATAGAATTACGACAAAACCATCTTTACATTGTTTATTTTGTAAGTAGTATTTAAATTACATGTTAGTATTTTTTTTATATTGCATGCGTAGGTTTGTTGTATTCGTTAAGAACACCACCTATAGCAAAATATTTTTACCATCCTGTCCATCCAACGGTTGCCTCTAAGAAATGTAATAAGGCCATCCATTTCACAAAAAAATATTAATTTTCTATTTTTGGTGTCATTGTTTTACTCAAAAGGTGTTCAATAAAGAAATAGGTATTGTATTGTATTGTATTTTCTAATTCGGATGTTTGTTTCAACAAGGAGGTTTGTTTTATTATACTACTAGTAGTTCCCCGCGGCTTCGCCCGCGTTAAGTTTCAAAATATCATCAAAACCCCAAAAAAATTGACGTTCCTAAAAAGTATCCTATGTCCGTCTCCTGGTTCTAAGCTACCTCCCCACCAATTTTCAGCCAAATCGGTTCAGCCGTTCTCGAGTTATAAAAAGTGTAACTAACACGACTTTCTTTTATATATATAGATTGTAGGACAATGGATAAATATGACGATGTATCATAAATTACTTACGGTGCCGAAGCATGGACACTCACAAAGGAAACTGTGTACAGAATTAGAGTCACACAGAGGTCTATGGAGCGTGCCGTGTATGGCATCAGTCTAAGATACCGAGTCCGTATCGAGGAAATCTGGAGACAAACCAAAGTCTGCGATATAGGTCAACGCGTTGCAAGACTCTGATGGCGATGGCAGAACACATGGCGAGGTGATGGTAGGAGGAGTAGAGCCCTGACTGAGTGAATACCGATAGCTAAGCGAGCCGTTGGCAAATCTGTTGCTCGATGGATCGACAATATAGTGGTGATCGCAGGAAAGACCATCAGCGCGAAACAGATATGAGAGACACAAGGGAGAGGAGGCTTATACCCTGCAGTGGAATAATTATTATAAATGTTTCACTATAGTTTTTGTTACCAACGGAAATTTACCATGTAATTTTGTTTTTTTTTTATCAAGGACTCGATCTTTCGGTACCGTTACAAGCGCCATGGTCACGAGAACTAGTAACCTCAATAAGAACTTCGAGTAATCAATAAAATACGAAAAATACCCGGTAAATATCCCATTTTTAACAATAATTCTAATGTGATCACTCACACTGGTCACCCATTTCAGTTTAAAATCTTATTTAACTAAGTATTCGAAAATCAAAGAGGCAAGTCGTCATAAAAAAAATTTCATAAAGGAAATCACAAATAATAAAAATATTGCAAAAATATGTTATCAGTAGTTTAATTTCATAAATAAAATTAGCCCATAGATAGCCCTGTGTTGTCGTTTAAAAATACTAAAAATATCTTCCCAATCGATATTTCATTAGTTCTATTCTAACATACCCTAGTTCGGGTAAAATAGTGTCCAACATTTGAACTAATCCCGATGGGAACGATAATTTACATACACCCTCGGAACGGTTCTCGGGGTCAAACAACTCCCAAGAGTACTTGATGTACATTTTCAAGAAATACGATAATATACGTGATGAAATTGAAATATTTTTAAAAGTAATAATATCAAATACATTGGGAAGTAATTTTGTCCACCGGTGTCATAAATATTAATATCAATTATCTATAAATGTCAAATCCAATCAAATCAAAATCGTTTATTCACATCGGCCCTCAAGAGGCACTCATGAAAGTTAATGACTCTATTGCCAGATTCGCAAAATTACAGCCATGTCTTGTAGGTAACTTAGGTAAAGACCTATTAGGTATACAGCAAAGGCTGTATACGATATGTAATTATTAAATAAGGTATACAGCTAAGACTGTTTAGTTTCAGTTTAGCTTTAGAAAATATAGGCATTGCCCGTAGATAAGGAAAATCCCTGTTTGCTGTAACCCTTGGCTAAACGTCCCTGAATAAAAATTACAAGGCAAATTAGATAATAACACTAACAAATCTTAATTCTGGTGCAAAGGTTGGCCATTGCTATCCAGCGTAGAAATGCTGGCAGCGTCATGGGTACCTTTGCACCGGGTATAGTCAGGGGTGGGTTATTTCATTAACTCATGGAAACCTTGTCATGGAAACCACAATTACAAGCTGTTAGTCGTAAGATTTTTGCTTCTGCTGGCTCACTACGAAGGCTGCGTAATTTTCTTGACTATGCCTGCTACATAGATATCACAGAGAACCAGCTGAATAAGCTTGAACGTCTCCAGAATGTTTGCATCGGGTTCATATTTGGCTTGCATAAGTATGACCATGTCTCTCAATTTCGCACTAGACTCAAGTGGCTTCCCATACGTTTTCGACGGAATACTCACAACCTCTCCTTATTATATACTGTACTTATTAATCCCTCCTCCCCATGCTATCTTAAAGATCGGTTTCAAATCAAGAGTGAATAGGTATCTTCTAGGCAACCATATCACATCTTCGGCCGCATCATCGCTTTCCTTCAGGTGGAATAGTGGTCAAATGCTTACCTAATTAGCAAAAAATAAAGCTTCAAAAATCCATCTTAAAAATATATATAGCTATAGTAATTATTATTTTAGGTTCGAAGTTTTCGTGCTGTCTTTAAATATATGATATATTTATTATTATTATGGAAGCTACGTGAGTTATTTGCTAAAAATATTTGAAAAGTATTAGGATGAGGTACAAGTACACCGATAGAATCTAGTTATGTTAAATCTGCTATAAACTTTTTTATTATTATTGAAATTCTCAATTTTCTTTGCAATTTTCTCGAAGATTCCTAATTGCTGTTATAACCCGTTCCTCGCCATTTAATAATCAAAGTTAAAGCTATTTCCCTAAATTATTAAATCTGAGGCGATTTGGTAGCCGTGTTAATGTCTTCAGTGATTTGTGATCTTGTAATTATTAATATTAAAGTTTTTATTGCTCTAAGTAGTCATTTTCGAGATTATGGGACCGTCATGTTATTAAAATGAAAACGTATTTACAAAAAAGTTGGAGTATTAGTTTCCTTAGCTACGTTCCCCTCATCTGTAGCGATCGCCTCGCATGCGAAGCTGATCCACTTTGTGGTCGTAACGGTCGCGCATTTTGATTAACCTGTCACTGCTGACACTGTACCGGTATTTTTTTTTTACCATTAATTACCATCCGAATCATATAGCATATCTACTAAACACATACCTGTAGAGTTTTAATTTAAAAGTGACAGAAAAAGTACTAACAAAATTTTTAACGGAAACAACTCAAATACGGTTACATGGTAGAGATCGTTTTAGTGGTGCGCTTCTTGTTGTGACACTTTATGTTTAAGTTTGTTTGTAAACTTTTATTATTACCTTATAAAGTATCTATCTATCATTCGTTTTAACACATGTTTGATGAATTATCTCTCCCGCTATTATCAAGTTAAAAAGTAGCCTACGTGTTAATACTAGGTATAATCTATGTATATTCCAAATCCGTTCAGCCGTTAAAGCGTGAAGTAGGAACAAACATACTTACACACACACACAAACTTTCGGAATTATAATATAAGTAGGATTTCTTCAGCTGAGCTATGAGTGTGAGACTCATCAAGACAAATAATAATAATAATAATAATAAAGCCATTTATTTTTATTTCCTTAAAAAGTTTACAAGATAAAATATAATTTTAATATATATAATAGACCTCTCTACGCGTATAGGCCAAATCAAGACAAATTATCGGAAATGAAAATTTAACGAAAATTAATATTTGATAATTTGATAAAACCTCACGCACATTTTGAACAATTGTCAATTTAGACATCGATAACGCGTAAGTCACGCTAATTCCCGTTTTAATTTTAATTAAAAAATTTATATTTGACCCTGAAATCGGGTTTAATTTTAATTTAAAAATTTATATTTGACCCTGAAATCGGGTTTCCCAACTATGTAAACTTCAAACTAAATAACTCAATTTAAATTTATCTGCTTAATTAATTTAAATTTGTATTTAATTTGAATCTTTCCGCAAGCTATTTTTGACAATCAGTCTAATTCCAGCGTGCTTACCACCTTCGACCGTATCATCACTAACAAGCTCGGGTAGAGTATATTCTTTTCTATGCTTACAAGGCACACACAGTCATAAAAGATAAAAAAATTACAGCCTAAATTCAAGTTATATTCACTCAAAGCACTATCAACAATTAAAACTCAAGCATGCAAATTAGTCCAACCAGACTGTCGTTGAAGACAAAGGGTAGACCGTAGAAGAACTAGTCGAAAGTAAGTGTACATCATTGCCGTCAAAGGGAACAAAGAACGGAGTGCACTATAGTGTTGTCCTAGAGCCCGCATGTTGGCCTTTGTGAAGGCATAGAGGCACACTGAGATTCCTTTTTTTGTAATTCTACGAAATCTTACTGCCTGATTTTTGGAGGCGAATTTTTATATCCGATAAATAGAACGAAAAAAAAAACGCTTTCACACTCACAGCCCCACACGAGGTTCGACGACTTGTGTCGTGAGTGCGGAAACATTCACATCACACACACAATCAAACCCAGAACCAGAAACACAAGTTGTCCTTGATACGAACCCGATACACCTGCTTAGAAGGCGAACGCTCATCCAACTAAGCCAACGGGCAGTTCAATAAATAGAGTTATTTAAGGGACCGCTTTTTTTTTTTTATTTGTGACAGGCTAGTGTTTGACCACTATCTCACCTGATGGTAAGTGACGATGTGATTGAAGCTGGTAAACACACTAGACCTGGAATACGCAGGCTCTCAAGGATAACTGCCGGAACACCGTATTTGGCTTGGCGGCAGACTTTCAACTTGATGGTGGTAAGCTACTTTGGTAGCAAGCCAGGCGAGCAACTCACAAAATGCTCTACCACCTCTCAAATGTAACCTGATTAGCACCACCCGGGGACCACGTGTAGGGAGTCAGACTTAAGGGGTATCCTCCTACGGACGTAGGTGACTCAGCCTCTAGCCCGCTTGTTACAATGTAAACCAATACTTAGTCACGTATTGTTGTTGGAATAAAATGCTCCGACCAGCTGTTCAGTAGCGTTTCAGCGTGATCAAGAGCTCCACACTAACCTAAAGGGCTTGTAAAGTGTGGTGCTGGAAATATTCACATCACACACACAATCACGCCCAGAACTAGAAACACAAATTTGCCAAAGGAAGAATACTTGTGTTCCCACCGGGACTTGAACCCGATACCGGCTTAGAAAGTACTTAAACACTTAGAAGGTAGACATACAACCCACTATGCCAGCGGGCAGTTGGATGTTTAGCATATAAGCCTCAACTGGTACGACGGTACATCTATGTGGCAAATTACATAAACATTTTGCAAAGTAAAAATATATATAAAAAACATAAAATAGCAGTTCCCCACAATTGCAGTTTACTTGGAATATTTCAGCGGTACAGCAGGTTCGCAGTTCATTAGTAGTTCAAAGGGTTACAAACAATAGCCACATCAAGTGGCTGGCTGGGTGAAATTACCACAGATAACCTTATAGTTCTTATCCCGGAAACAATGGTATTTCTACAGTGAAGCGTAGAAAAAAGAACAAAAACGTTCCAAAAATGCATATTTAAAAATATGTTTCATACGAATAACAGAGGGTTCATACTTAGTATCAACTTTTAGAGTGACGTCATTAAAACTGCTTAGTGATCTAATAATAATCAAACGCAAACAAACGCATTCACACTCACAGCCCCACACTAAATTCAAAGACTTGTATCGTGGGTGCCGGTAACATTCACATCACATTTACTTTACACCCAGAACCAGAAGCACAAATATCTCTTGGGAAGGATTTTGTGCTCCAACTAGGAATCGAACCCAGGACCCACGGCGCAGAGGGCCTATAATAAAGTACCTAAGCCTATTCTATCGAGGTCACGGTACGAAAATTCATTGCTTTATTTAAATAAGCCTGCTATGAGGTCATGGTGAGGCCCCAGACCTATTAAGTTAGGCATTTGGCCACTATCTCACCTGATAAAAAGTGATGATGGGGAAGAATATGTAGCATGCCTGCTTAGAAAATACATTAACACTGTAGACTTGAAGACACCCAGATTATAACGTTCAGGCAGCAAAGACGCGCAACTCTTCGAGCGAGCTGGAGGTATGTCAACCATAAATGGATGACGATCAACTATCTTGTACGCAAACATGCTTCATCTTCAGCCGCATCATTTAAGTTATCTAAGTTTTGGTCAAATGCTTGCCCATCTATACTTATAATAAAACTGTTCGAGGTCAAATTCTGTACAATGAAGATATTTTGAAAATGTTTAATGGAGGACAGTCTACTATCGAAACGGAAGCAAAATATGTATATAAAAAAATTTTTGTCTGTCTGTCTGTCCTCCTGTATCTTGAAGCACTATCACGCCAAAACTACTGGGTGGATTGTAATAAAATTCGGTGTGATTATAGTGTGTTCTCCGAGGTATTACTTAGAATACTTTTTATTCTGAAGTTTTTATTAGTTTGGGTTTGACAGCTATTTTCCCCAACTACAGTATATAACTTTGTAATTTCATGTAAATGTATGAAGTTACCAACTTTACTTTGCATTTGATGCAATCAATGCGATCATGTACATTGCAGATATTTCGAATATTTATTCTAACTTCGGTACGTACGTCATGGGTTTTGTACTTTTTAAATTGCATAAATAAACACCTACAGCCATATTTAGTGGAACTCTGTGCTCTATGTACAGCGTAGAGTGGCAAAAGAGCCTACCGCATGCACATGTTCTTTTATGGCTGCAAGAAAAAATTCGTCCGATAGCATAATTAGCGCTGAATTTCCAAACCCCAGTGATGATCCGTCCTTGCATGCCATCGTAAAGGCGCATATGGTGCATGGTCCATGCGGTACTCTTAATAATAACTCCCCCTGCATGCGAGATGGGCGTATCCGAAAACACCAGTCCAGCAGACAGTGACTGGGGAGGATGGTTACCCATCCTTCCGTCGCCGTTTGCCTTCGCAGGGAGGTTCCTCTGCGACCATGGCTGTACGTGGCCAAGAAATCTTGGTGGATAACCGATGGATTGTGCCGTATTCTCCAGTCCTGACAAAAACATTTGAAGCACATATAAACGTTGAGATGTGTAACAGTGTGAACTCGATAAAATACATATGCAAATATGTCAATAAAGGAAGCGACCAAGCGACAATTGCTGCAGACAGCACCAACAGCCGAGATGAAGTTAGTCGCTACCAATCGGGTCGATACATTAGCTCTTCGGAAGCCGTTTGGCGGATTCTCAGCTTTCCAATACATGAGCGCTACCCACCTGTTTCACATCTCGACATTCATTTGGAGGGCCAACACAGAATATTTCAATGAAGATAGGGTCGAAGAGAGGCTACTAAATCCAAGACAAACAACTTTGTTGGCCTTTTTTAGACTATGCCGAACCGATGATTTTGCAAAAACACTATTATACGAAGAAGTGCCTGCCTATTACACGTATAATAAACAACAAGGCGAGTTCAATCGGCGTAGAAGAGGTGCAGCAGTGGAAGGTTTTCCCGGTTTTTAGGGAACACAATTTGGGTAGAGTATACACAGCGCACCCAAACAATACGGAGTTGTATTATTTGCGGTTACTTCTGCATGCTGTTCGTGGCCCGACGTAATTCAGTGGGCTACGAACAGTGAACGGCTTAGAACAACCTACCTATGTTGCCGCGTGCCGGGAACTACATTTGCTGGATGATGATAAGCACTGGGATGCTACACTAGCTGAGGATCTGTTTTCCATGATGTTGGTGTTGTGTGGGCTTGCTGATGCCTTACAGCTTTGGCAGAAATACCAAAATGCGTTGGCAGAAGATTTCATTTGGAATGATGCAAATGCCGGTACATCTCACAATGAATGCCTTAAGAAAATTCAAGATATGGTTTTCTCAATCGGTGGGAATAGCCTCACATGCTATGGTTTGCCAGAACCTGCACCTATTCCAGACCAAGTACAGCCTGCTAACCGGGAGTACCTTTCTGAGGCCAACCATGACCCTGCAGAAATCGCGGCAACTATAAGACATGGACTGCACCGACTAACTGTTGAGCAACAGGCAGTTTTTCATCAAGTATGCAACAGCGCCGTGAACAATACAGGACATATGTTTTTCCAACCAAAATAATCTTGGCTCAGATTCGCAACCAAGGCAAAATTGCCTTAGCTGTGGCGTCATCTGGCATAGCTGCTACATTGTTGCCAGGAGGAAAAACAGCCCACGCCATGTTCAAAATTCCTATACAATTGGAGACTTCTGAAATACCGGAGTATGACATCTCACGCAATAGTGATAAAGCACAGGTTCAACGTGGGTGTTCTCTAATTGTATGGGATAAGTGTACAATGGCGCACCGCAAAGCAGTGGAGGCTGTAAACAGGACGGTACAGGACATAAGGCGAGACGACCGGCCCATGGGAGGTATCACAACGTTGTTTTGTGGAGATTTCAGACAAACACTGCCTGTAGTCCCACGCGGCACAAGAGCTGATGAAGTTAATGCATGTTTGAAATCGCCAAGTCTCTGGCCACAAATATATCGGCTTCATCTTAGCACCAACATGAGAGCTCAAATCGGCGGCAACAATAATGCTCAAGAGTTTTCCGATTTGTTGCTTAGTATTGGAAATGATACGTTTCCAAAAGAAGAAGGAAAAGTTAGACTAACTTATGTCAGATGGTTCCTTCTTCTGAAGAACTAATCCCGGCTGTCTATGATGATATTGAACAAGTGATAAATCGTGAAAATTCTTGGCTTTGCGAGCGTGCCATACTCACGACTCGAAATGACCAGGCGGTAGCTTTGAATAATAAGATACTCAGTCGCGTCGCTGGTGAAGCCACCAACTACAATTCTATCAATAGGGTAGTAGAGCAAGATGAGGCTACTACATACCCAATAGAATTTTTAAATTCGTTGTCGGCCCCTGGGCTGCCATCGCACTCAATAAGTTTGAAAGGAGTGCCAATTATCCTGTTGCGTAATTTAAGTCCGCCCAAATTATGCAATGGAACTCGACTGAAGGTAGTTAGGTTGCAACAAAACGTCAAAGAGGCAGAAATTTTGACTGGATGTGGTACTGGGGAACAAGTTTTCATTCCCAGGATACCGCTTATACAAGGCATACTTTGCGCACTGCGGGCGTGGACCTCACCTCCAGCTGTTTCAGCCACAGACAACTGTATGTGGCACTGTCGAGGACGAGTGAAGCAGAAAGTATGTTTATGTACTGTCCCTACGGAGTCACTCATAATATAGTGTACAGAGAAGCTTTGTAAATGAAGGTGTCATCGCCGTGACACAAATACAAATACAAAATTTATTTATTTAACAAACAAGATAAATACAATAATATAGAATTGCCCACGAACCCCGCACTAGGACAAGCCTGTACCGCGGGTGACACACACCTTCATTTACAAAGGCAACATAATGGACATATACTCCAATTAGTGTTAAGTGGATTCAAGTAAATCACCCTGATGGTAAGCATTGCGGGTGGCCGTTCCAGATTCAGTGTAGGTAACTTGCTCGGTTGAAATAGTGAAAAACCAGCAAGGTTATCCGAAGGTGTAAACCGTTTTAAAGGAGTTCAATAAGTCAGAACACGCGTGCAACGCCGCGGGTACAGCTAGTTAAACATAAAAAAATAAATAAAATAGTAGAGTAATATAACTCTTAAATGTTCTACCAACTACCACCTATATCTAGAACATAAACATCTGATTATCTTAGACATTACGAGCCCATCAAGGCTAGTGATGTTCGGATTATCGATATTGACTTCGAGGAGCTAATCGATTTACTACGATGCATGCTCGTAAATAGGCAAATTGGCTGAAAGGGCATTAGAGATGTAATAGTAATATGTCGATAGTCATAGAAACGGTGTTAAAATTTACTTTGAATTAATGTTATTATTTCTTCATCACTTTTTTTTAAACTTACAATTTATAAAAGGTATCTCTATCTTGATATGACTGTACCATTCGAAATCTATTTTAGTATTTATTATTTACGTCTAAGATGGTGAAGCAATGTTAACTAGAAGCTATTTTTGCGCCTTTGTTCCCCAAAGGGTGTAATATGGAATTTTAAGTCTTCAAGTCTTGAGTGAATAGGTATCTTCTATGGTTATTGCCTGCATTTGACGCACTCACTCCATTTTCTGTTTAATCTTGTCCCACGCACTCGAAGGAATCGCCTGCAAATTTGTGGTGTTCGCTATTCGAAGACTTAAATACAGCCAGCTGGTCATCATAAAGTTCGCAGAAGCAACGGGATAATAGTGGACCCTTGAAACAGCGCAGGAAGACCGTAAATCCCCTTGCTTTTTACCACACAATCTCTCAAACTTTAAATTTAGACGTCAACAATCGCACTACGGTACTGTTGTAGTTACCCAGACGACCATACCCTACTAACAAAAATATTACCAGGAGACATCAAGTACGGAGATCTACCAAAACTCAAGACTGGGACATGGGTTTCCCGTGATGAAGGTACAAGCAGACAGCCAAGACAGTTACCAGTATTGTCGAATTTATATATCAGTGCGATATTGATTACCTGGTGAGATAGTGGTTAAACGCTAGCCTTTCAGATATAGAAAACAAAGTGAGCCATTTGCGTTAAGTGTATTGTTTTTCTTATATATTGTCATTATTAAGCAGTTTCATAAATAAGCTTTGTATTTTTAAATTCATATTATCTACCTATGTAGAAATTTTGTTGGACTGACTGACATAATATAGTCGAATACAGTGAGGCATTATAATATCGAACAGCATGTTTTTTTTTTAAGATTACCCCTGTAACTAACTGTATTTGGTGTACAATAAAGAATTTTCTATTCTATTCTATTCTACTCTCATGAAATTCTTATATATAAATAATAAATATTCATTCAATAAAATTTAAGAGCAAATGCAGCTTTACCTAATACAAATTATCGACATTTAATTTAATCGATAAACACCCCATCACTATAACTTCAGGGAATCGGCGGCGCAGGTATATTGAAGGAAAATATATCTTCATGTAGCTGAGAAGAGCGGCTTTGCAAGGCATCTTACAACGTCAGTGAGAAATATTGGCGTCTCGATATCGGGCGGGAGTTTTATATGACCTAGATAATATTTAAAAATGGAAATATATATGAAAAGAAGGAATGGAAATGTGATATTAAAAATAGTTTTTTAATGCTTGCTTGTATAAACTAGAGGACATAGTGTTAGTATTTTTCAGGCCGCCTGAAGGACTGATGTTTTACGACTAACAACCGAGACCGACAGCTATCTTGCCTTCCGAATCACACTACGTTGAAAAAAACGTTGTTAAAATCCCAGTAAACGGTCACCCATCAAGCACTGGCCTTTTTTTGTTTGCCGGAAGTTGCATAGTGCGACTGGCTCTCAAGGATAGCTATCGGAACACCGTTTAGAGATGCCGACAGATTTTTCAGCTTATCAGCGTACGGATAGAGATTAAGAGTGGTGGAACTACGACTGCGATTCAGTGATAACTACCCAAACGAGCATTAAATATGCAAAAACATGCTTGCCCTATTCGCTTTCGATAAATTATAAGTTCATGTAATGTGTGTGTTCTTTGATAAACAATAAGTTTATGTATGTTATAAATATATAAGTTAGGTTAAGTTTATTAAAATTTTAATGTTGTCAAGGTATGAAGATTAGCCAATGTTGTAATATAGGTATTATGTTGAGTTGTTCGTTAGTGATATGTTAAATTGCACGTCCGAAATGGGCAACTGTTGAAACCTAACTCATGCACTTTAACGAACTTAATCCGCCATTACTAACACTAACACTCGAAGAATCACAAGTTTTGGAAAGTGATAGAGATAAAAGAGATAAAAAGTTATTTATTCAGGAAGAACAGTGTTTGGTACATATTGATTAAAGATAAAATATTTATGTGAGTAATAATTGCGATATTATGTACCTTTGTGATTCTCTGTCCCCAGCACTAGGTCTCCTAAGAGCCTGTATAGCTGGGTTACAGCAACCCTCTCCGGTTACATACTATAGCTTATTGTTAGGTATCCTTTACAGTAATAATTGTTGTTGTTGTTTTTTTTTTTTTTTAATCTACGTATACATAATAGTAATTTCAATATAGTGTTAGTAATTAATCTGTTGGTAATAATTTTCTATATCTAAAGGTTCATTGCCATTTTTTGTGTAGGTTATGGTGTGTAGCAGTGTAATAAAAAAAAAAAAATAATCTTTGTACATATAAATAACTGTAAAGTGTCTATGTATAATACTATATTCAGGTAATTTCCGTGAAACATGTATGATTGTAAGAGTGACAGGTGATTATTGTGTATCAAGGGAGGGTTAGTGAGTATTTGTGCTATCAGTGATTGTGTGTGCGTATGTGTAGGTATGAAAGAGTGTTAGTGTATAGTGTGTTTGTTTGTGTATGTGATTGCATATTTTATGTCTTCGATTGTCTTATACGAAAATTTTACCTTTATTAGTCTCTAAGTAATACATTATTGACAACATTTTTTTTCACTTTAGCGCCAAAACTTATTTCACCCGTTTTTTTTAATTTTGGCTTCGCAATCTTGTGCATCCAGTGTCGAGTAATAATACTTATATTTCAAGTGTATTACATATTAAAAGTCCTAGTCACAAGTCACAGTCAAAGTGTCAAAAACAAGTAAAAGAGTCAAGGTCCAGCCATGGTCAAGTCATACCCTAATAAAGTGGTAGAAACTTTACTAGAACTTCTAATGGAACACACATTAACACTAGATGAATCACAGGTTTTGGAAAATTATACAAAATCAACAATGCCATTTTTTCACTTTCGCGGCAAAACTCTAATTCACCATTTATCCGTTTTTTTTTTGTTATTGGCTTCGTAATCTTGTGCATTTAGCTAGTGTCATGTAATAATATATTTCAAGTGTATTTCATATTAAAAGTCCTAGTCACAGTCAAAGTCAAGTAAAAGAGTCAAGGTCCAGTCATAGTCAAGTCAACCCTAGTAAAGTGGTAAAAACTTTACCCAAACTTCTATTGGAATTTTGGAGCAAAGGCGAAAATCCCGTTTTTCAACTTGGTATCATTTGCCTACACTTATGCATGTTTACTAAGTATTAACGGTTAATAATCAATTATTATTACACATTAACACTAGAAGAATCACAGGTTTTGGAAAAATGTACAAAATCAACAAAGCCATTTTTTCACTTTCGCGGCGAAACTCTAATTCACCATTTATCAGTTTTTTTTTGTTATTGGCTTCGTAATCTTGTGCATTTAGCCAGTGTCAAGTAATAATATATTTGAAGTGTATTTCATATTAAAAGTCCTAGTCACAAGTCACAGTCAAAGTCAAGTAAAAGAGTCAAGTCAACCCCAGTAAAGTGGTAAAAACTTTACCCAAACTTCTATTGGAGTTTTGGAGCGAACGCGAAAATCCCGTTTTTGAACTTGGTATCATTTGCCTACACTTATCCACGTTTACTAAGTATTAACGGTTAATTATCAATTATTATTATACATTAACACTAGAAGAATCACAGGTTTTGGAAAAATATACAAAATCAACAAAGCCATTTTTTCACTTTCGCGGCAATCTCTATTTCATTATCTACCTTATTATAACATTTTAATTTTAGCGCCATCTGTGTCAGCGGCTTGGTACTACGTAGAGCAACAGTAAACTGAAAAGATAGAATAGAAAGCTGACTGAAAAGAGGTTTTTGCAATTTCTAAGTTTTGCAACCCTCTGCGATGGGGGCGGTGCTGGTCTGAAAATTAAGGTGTAA
The DNA here is from genome assembly GCA_948107665.1 of Lomographa bimaculata. NCBI lineage: Eukaryota > Metazoa > Arthropoda > Insecta > Lepidoptera > Geometridae > Lomographa > Lomographa bimaculata. The sequence continues at coordinate 2,654,650 of OX403602.1, read as the reverse complement.
ATTTTGTTTCAAGTGGTTTAAGCTAAGGTAAGCTAACCTGGAGAAAAAATCAATGAGAACGCAAAGATAAATTAAAAAAAAAGGTAATAAACAAGCTCGTACGTGAAGTGTCACAACAGGCGGCCATATCACTAATCTCTACCAGGCAACCTTCAGACGGAGAGAACTATAGAAGGTAATGACGGGATTTAATAAATGGGTGTATGGAATACCTTACCTAATAAAAAAATATGTAGGAACTACGCGGACCTATAAAATTATTACCTATAAAATAAAATTTAGATCCAAATTATTGCGATTATGACCATGTCTTATTACCACCCATTGAGATATTACGGAGCAAACTCCAATATCGTTGTGTACATTTTAATTTATTATGAAATTATATACATTATATACAGCAAAGACCCAAATTACCTTCAAGTCATCGAGCTAAAAGATAACTCGAGTGCTCAAGCCCACTGCCAGTGGGTAGCGTTCCCCTCATGTTCCCGGCAGGAGCAAAAATTAGGATTTTTTTACGGATATTTGTGCTTTTGGTTCTGAGTGTAATGTATCTGTGATGTGAATGTTTCCGGCACCCATGATACAAGTCTTTGAACTTAGTGTGGGGCTGTGAGTGTGAATGCGTTTGTTTTTGTTTACAGTATTGGAAGCATAATGGAAGACTTGACTTAAATTCGCCTGTCAAAATTGATATTGCAATGTGCACCAACTACCTAAACCGTAATTGTGTCATTATTTTAGATATTTTTTTTATTTTTTATCTTTTTTTTTTATTATTTGTGACAGGCTAGTGTTTGACCACTATCTCACCTGATGGTAAGTGACGATGTGATCGAAGCTGGTAAACACACTAGACCTGGAATACGCAGGCTCTCAAGGATAACTGCCGGAACACCGTATTTGGCTTGGCGGCAGACTTTCAGCTTGATGGTGGTCACTATCTCACCAATGTGTAAGGGACTTTATGCTCTAGGGTCTAAGTCTGGGTCTTGGAGATAAAATACTTGGGCATGGTCGCAAGGTAGCGCCTGTCTCGGTATTTACATTACCGAATCCATTTCGGAGAGTGTGCGATGGAACAAGATCGGATCCTTCCATCCCCATTCTATAATCGGACATCCAGACAGACAGCTAAGCGACACTGCTAAATAATAATTAAGTTTCACTAACTGGATATGCTCAAAAATCTAAGGGATTTGATATACAAAGCGCCAAGGACGCGCGGCCTAAGCGCTCGTTGTAAAGATAAAATGTATGGCGTCTAAGGGACTTCATAAACAAAGAGGCCAGGGCCTGCTACGCTTCCCCCCACGCTGCCGGCGTTTTATATGATGTTTTATATGATCTTCTAGAAAATATAGGAAATATAGGCAATTGGCCCGTAGTTCTTCTAGATAACAAAATATACTAAGGTCTGAGGTGCTTTGTATTAAGACCCTAAGTGTGTTCGGTTGATGAAATAACAAATAAAATAAACAGAAATAGAAATAAACCAAGATAATTAATCCTCATTGACAACCGGTTCTGGATCACTGGTTACGTAGTAGGCAGTCTGGAAAACCACTATTTGGTTTCCCAGTCCGCTTAGGAATTTCTTTGATTATTTCTATACAGGTAGGTAAATAATATACCCTTTATTAAAATTGAAATCTAATATTTTTGACATTATTATCCTTAATAAAGACTCTATGGAACATCTAGTCGTCCAGGGCCCTATTGAAGGCAAGAGATCGCTCGATCGATCGCCGATGCGATGGACCGACTCGGACCAATCTAATAAAAGCTGGCTCAAAAAGTTATTGAAAAGTGTTTTCTCAATGCGACCAATCGTAGTAGATGGAGATACATAGCCAAAACCTCCGTAACCAATACCATACTTCTGCATCATAAAACCACGACCACTCTGTCAAGAGTGTATGTCTGAAGAGAGATGCCTAAATAACCCTTTACCCTCCCTCTTTTCAACAAACACGAAATAGCAAAAACAATCAAATTTTCCGTTTAGTTGACTGCTCAAAGTGCTTCGAAATGCAAAGAGAGATGGCGACATTCAATTGGGAAGGCACCTCCAAGTCTCTTAACGTTCTAGCCGGGGCAATCAAACTTTTGCACGGAATCGACTTTTTCAGACTTTTACAGAATGATTTGATGTGTGCATAATAGGGGCGGAGTCAGGACGTAATATTGAAGGGGGAAGTAACCAAGTTACCATTTTACATACATACACAGGTGGGTTTGTCACATAGTACTTATATAGCAGCGACATCTTAAGTGATGACTATTCCATTGATAAATTTAGAATACACAAGCCCTAGGGAGCTCAGCGGTAAGAGCAATAGGGCATGACATCGTATGGCCGCGGGATCAAACCCCGCCTCAAGCGAATTTTTTTTCTTTCTAAATGTATCAATATAGTTGTGCATTAGCATGGCTAATGCTACATAAACAAAATCAATATTATAGTTAAAAAATAATCTTACCATTAACAAACAACAACAAACGCTTTACTCTCACAGCCCTGCACAGAGTTCGAAGGCTTGAGTCGCGGGTGCTGGAATCACTCACGTCACACACACAACTACAACCAGAACCAAAAACGCAAATTTCCTTTAAAAGAAATTTTGCTTTTGACATTTGCTTTTTAGTTTGCTATTTTTTTAATACCATAAACTAACTTCTCTTTCAATAATACTCACTAATAACACTCTTCATCTGTTTTTTATCATATCATAGGACCAACTATAGGTACACCATAATGGGTTAAATGATGACTGGCCGCGCTAGGTTTTGCTATGTTGGTTTCTACGTTGCGTTAACAGTTCCGTCACGACGGGGCAGATGGCGCTGTAAGTGGCAGAGGACGCCATAAGCTGTGGGATTCATATTCAGTGGGATAGAGTTATAGAAGAAGACTAGCATTGTTCTGCTAGTAGAATTGGTGAACAGGTCTCATACAGTAAATCTGTAGATCCCATTGGTTATCACGTATGATGTCACAGGTACGTTAATGGCCCTATTGCCCTGCTCTAGATCCGCCTCTGTATCCAGACGTTCGAAGAAAGTGGAAAGCAATGTCGGCGAATGGTAACCAGCGCAAATGGTGATTGTTTTCATAAGTTTCGATGGCTTCACCTTGAAAAGGAAAGTTGTGGAATAAACGCCTTTTTGTCGTTTTTTAGGGATGTGTATAGAGTACTTTAGAGTGGTAGCGGCTCAGCGACTGCCCGCCCAATTGACAAGCCAAATGCAGCTGGTTTGATTCCGCATATGTGAATCTGTGAAGCAAAATATTATGAGGAAACTGGAATATCATAATCATCGTTATCCATCTCTTTTGATCCCACTGCTGGGTACAGGCTATCTCACATTCTGCTATTCACCTCGATCCATGCTACTCTTGTCCAGGTTCGACATAGGATCTAAACGATATATTGTATATAGTTTTAGTTTAGTTTTAGGAAATATAGGCAATAAATCGGCCCGTATACCCTAAAAAAATACACATATTGTCAACCTATTTGCTGGTACCAAATACTCATTGGCGATGAGGTAGTCGAGTCCAAATCGCTGCGTCTCAGTCACCAACTTAAGGTCGCCAACCTATCAATATTGAGGGAATTGTTCAAAGGAATTATACGAGTTGATTCTCACATGCTCGTTTTACTATCTAATAACAAAACAAACTGTCAAACGTCATCCATTCATGGTTGATATACTCCAGTTTGCTCAAGGCGTTAGACTTCTACCTTTATCATGCGTACTGCAAAGGTGTGGAACTCATTGCTTTCGTCTTTTTTCTTTGAACGGTATAATTTGGGAGTCAAGAGTGAATTGAATTAAATATATCTAGAAAAGCATAGACAACAATATCCTGAAAGTAAAGCTGATGACCCGAAAGCGCCTGTACTGAGGCATCTAGTGCGGACAATGATACCTCACGGGATGCCTCGTAAGTTCATGACGCATTAATTTTAATTGTATTTTATATTGTGTCACTAACCAATTGCTTGTAGGCCTTATTTTATAATTTTTTACTAACAATATTGTATGGATATATTAATATGTTCCGATTTAAACAATTTGAAATACTACGTCTTTAACCGCATCATCACTGTTCACCAGATGACAGTGGTCAAATTCTTAAAATATTTAGGATTTAAAAAAAAATGTTTTTGTCATTTTGAGTCGAGGTTGCGAACCTAGTGCCGTTAGCTTGAAAGGTAACCGTATATACTTCAACCATCTATCTCCTATTAATATAATCGAATTCCCTATATCTAACCATTATCATATTTTCCAAAAAATAGCAGAAAAAAATATTAATAAATCTTCGTAATTTCGACTTCCGCTTAGTTACCGTACTTTTTCCTTGTTAATATATTTTAATATTCCAGAGATACAATAAGTCATTGTTTACCTTCGCAGAAAACCTTTGTTGGTCTAATAGTACTGTTCCGATTTTATTCAACCTTTATATCTCTAAGGGATATGATATTCACAGCGCCCGAGGCGCGCGCCCCGGGCGCTGTGAAGGGAATATGTATGGCACGAAAGATACCTTTATATACAGCGCGCCCGAGGTCCTCGGGCGCGCGCCCTAGACTCCTCCCCTCGAGCTGCCATTTTGTATTAAGAGGCCTGCGGAGGTTGATTTGCCCATACAATCGTAATACCGAAATTATTTATAATTCAAGCATATTACCACCATACTGTGCTGTTATTCAGATTAAAAACGTATTAATCTAGGTTCCTGGATAGTTTTTATTCCAAAATAGTTACCTAAAACGAAATAAAAACCAATAGATTTTTACACATTATTAACTTATTCGTTTTGTATTAAAAACGAACACATTTCTTTTGTCATTACAACAGGAACATCGATTATCATTTTAAGGTACTATTCATGCAAAAAATAATGGCTAAACATTACATTTTCATTCATAATTTTTGGTATTACGGCACCTATCATAATTTGTTCGGTCGGTAGTGCTATCGCATTAAGCATGGGCACAGTTTGCCAGTTAAACAGAGACAGCCTATTGACTCGTTCAAAGCCTCCCCGGCCTCTTAAACAGGGCGCGCGTCAAAAGCGCGCGGCGGGTGCAGGCCCTGTACTTTACAATACAATACAAAAACTCTTTATTGACACCAAAAGATAAATACAAGGTACAAAGAAACTTATAAAGATAGGTACAATGGGCGGTCTTATCGCTAAGAGCGATCTTTTCTAGACAACCTTTAGAAGGAAATATAAACGAAAAGACAATGTAGGGATGGCTACGCGCGCCTCGTGTGTTTTGTATAAGTATATATATATATCAAGTACCTATTTGTGGCAACAACCAAAATGTGTAGGTGGGTAATTTTTGTATACAAATCTACGGCTCGAGAATTCCATCTCCGGTCTTGTGGTTACGGAGGTTATTTCCTTCTTGCCCTTTGATAGTGATATCTCTTACTGAACGTTTCCCTGTCAACTTATTTTGCCTTATATGGTCCTCTATTTCCCCTGATGGAAAGTGGTGATGCGACCGAAGATGAGATGTGTTCTTTGTTGGATCACCTCGTTCTATTTCTCGATCTTCGATCCTTCAGAGAAACAGAGAGCATTACTCTCTCCATAGCTCCCTTTCAAAGGGGAGATCTAAAGATTCGTCACTTGCCGCTGAGCAACCTAACATATTTGAATAAGTCCTACTGTCACTGTCTACGTTTCGGGTAGGTCACAACGTAACCGACGGACGTAAGGTCGCAAGCCTATCGGTTTTGTATCGGTTACATTTTGGCGAGTGTGACGAATTACACAAGTTAATTCCCCTATGCTCGTTTTACCATCTAACAACAAGACAAACTGGCAAACGTCATCCAATTATGGTCGACATACCTCCGGTTCGCTCGAAGCGTTTTGCTTCTACATTTGTCATCCGTACTGCGAAGGAGTGGGATTCATTGCCCGCGTCTTTGTTCCCTGAACGGAATAATCTGGGACTCTTCAAGTCAAGAGTGAAAAGATATCTTCTAGGCAAGCATGCTTCATCTTCGGCTGCATCATCACTTTCCATCACGTGAGATAGTGGTCAAATGTTTGCCTATCGAGTATAAAATAATTAAACGCTAAAACATCGTCAAAGTACGCATTATTCGTCCCAAAATAGACATAATTGACGATATTTCAAGAACTACTGATCAGATCTTAATCAAATCTAATGGGACCAATAAGAAATCAACATCTTTCAAACTAAAAAATAATTTCGAAATCGGCTTACGTGGAGAGAAGTTATGAGGTAAAACACATTTTAAAAAAAAATACAGTCGACTTGAGTACCTCCTCCTTTTCCTGGGAAGTCGGTAAAAAAAAACAGACAAACACCCAGAGATTCTTCGCACCCTTAATATATAATAAATAAAATAATAATTACAATTATTTATATTTATCCACTTCTTACTTATTTAGCTTTAAGATCAAATATTTAAATTAAAGATTGGTTATATATATTTGACACGCTTTTTTTGTGGACCATCCACAAAGCACGGGTATCGAGTTTCATTCCCAGTGGAAACACAAGTTATAAATTTGTGTTTCTGGTTCAAAGATTTTTTTATTCAAGATAGGCAAACTTTTAACCACTATCACACCTGATGGTAAGCGAAGATGTGGTCGACGATGAAGCAAGCTTGCCTAAAAGATACCTATTTACTCGCGACTTGAAGACTCCAATATTGTACTCATCAGCTTAAGAAAAATACAGTCGACTTGAGTACCTCCTCCTTTTTCTGGGAAGTCGGTAAAAAAAAAACAGACAAACACCCAGAGATTCTTCACACCCCTTTGCCCCGCCGCGCCGTTACCATAACCGTCAATAAAAACATATTTACAATGATTTATATTTATCCACTTCTTACTAATTTAGCTTTAAGACTCAAATTTAGCCAAATGTGAACGTAAAGTTGAGAATTCAATCACTCTAAAACACTTCCGTCGTTCCTCCCCAGGTCTGTATTACCTAGGCTACGTCGATTGACCTACTTTTAGGTTATTTTGTCAAGTCTGCATGCCCTAGGTCAGCCGTTGAAAATATTTAGCTACGTGAACAAAAATTTTAGATGCTTATCTGCATATTTGCGAGAAGGTAGCCACTCTCGTAATGTAATATTATATGTTATTTTTTTATATGTTGCGATATGTTTGTCGTTTCTTTATGCCGCATTCACCTGATTATACATATATGATATAATTTTATTTGTATGGTTAGATTAAATATAAATCTATTGGCCTTGCTTATAAATTATTATCTATATCACATTTATTTAAAGGTTTGTCTTCTTTTAGTTACATTTTGCATCAGCCACGAAGTAATATCCTACTAATATTATAAATCCGAAAGTTTGTATGTAAGTATGTTTGTTCCCTCTTCACGCATTAACGGCTGAACGTACACGTACATTCCAAATTTAAATGAAATTTGGAATGTACATAGGTTATACCTAGGATTAACACATAGGCTACTTTTTAACTTGTTAATAGCGGGCAAAGTCGCGGGGCACGGCTAGTATACTATAAAAATTAAAAATCTCGACTGCATAAACATTTTAGTTTCTCATTTCATTTTACACTTTTTTGTTAATAAAACCTTTTTCGAAATTATATAAGAACTTTATCATATGTATTAGTAACACTCTCGAGATTAGGACAATATAAGTAAGAAATACATAGTAAATATCCCGTTGATACAAACATTTATAATAGACGTAAGAATCATCAAAATTGGCCTCCGCGTTTGGTGTATAGAAAGACACAAAGGAACAAACAAACATACATACGTAGGTACATAGTCTTATAAACACATTACCCTCTTATGCATCACGCAGTAGGGTAACAAAAAAAAGAACGCCCACAGTCCCATCGCGCACTTGATAGTAGTAAACAGTTGTTTCATATTGGAATGAGATCTAATTTGTATTTGAGTCTTTGTATTTGAGTGCGTTTAACAAACAAAAAAACCTGCAAGATGTTTATCTTATCAAATATTTAAATTAAAGATTGTTATATATATTTGACACGCTTTTTTTGTGGACCATCCACAAAGCACGGGTATCGAGTTTGATTCCCAGTGGAAAAGTTATAAATTTGTGTTTCTGGTTCAAGGTTTTTTTTTTATTCAAGATAGGCAAACTTTTGACCACTATCTCACCTGATGGTAAGCGAAGATGTGGTCGACGATGAAGCAAGCTTGCCTAGAAGATACCTATTTACTCGCGACTCCAATATTGTACTCATCAGGAAACACCGACTCAGGTAAGGAGTTCCATTCCTTTGCGGTTCGCACAATGAATGTGGAGGCAAAACGCTTAGCGCGCATTTGTGGAATGTCCACCATATAGCGGTGTCGCTTAGCAATTTGTCTGCTTGTCCGATGAATGTCTTCGGCACCCACAACACAAGTCATTGAACATAGTGTGTGGCTGTAAGTGTGAAAGCGTTTAGATTAACGTTTTGCATCTTAATAAAAACTAAATTTAAAGCATAATTCAAGTCAATACGCTAACTGTCCCTAAGTAGGTATGGAATATAATATATTCAATTTAGTTTCCGTATTCAGTTTAGTACCATATGGTCAAAGTTACAATGTTTGTAGAACCTGCCCCCAAGTCACACAACTTCAATTTAGTTAAGGTGTTGGCGTGTTCACAAGCGGAGCGAGAATTACTTATTTTACAAGCTACTTGTCATTTTTTTTTTAATAACAAGCTTTTGTAAGTCCGCCATTATGAAATTAGAGTGACGTCAATTCATTTTTCAAGTTATTCTCAGCAAGCCCTTTCATTTGATACTCATATTGTAGGAGTGCATTAAAAATAAATTGTCCGACATTTTGGGTGTTTCGCCATGTTGGATTTAGAATAACGTCACACAGCTAACCATGCATTGTCATCTGAACTAAACGTGATTAAAAAATGTAAGCTCAATCGGTTTTAGATATTTGCTTAAAAATTGAGTTGCAAGATTCCACCCGGACAAACATTGCCAGTTAAATAAAAGCTTGTTAAAAGTAGAAAGAATATTATATTATTATTATTTAAACTATCATGAGTCGTATTCATGTTGATTTAGTTCCGGTTTTACTCACGTTATTTTTGATTTAATCGAGAAGAGAAACTCGACCGGTGTTCCCGCCCCCCGCCGCCGCCACCTCTATCGCAGCGGGCATTACGCGCGCTGGAAAGCAGTACGCGCCAGGCTCTCGTTGCCGCTATAGCGCATGCTCCCGAGGATGAGCGTCTATATCGCTCGAACACCGGTCGAGTTTCTCGATTAAATCAAAAATAATGTGAGTACAACCGGAACTAAATCAACAAGAATATTATAATTAAAACCTGACGAAATTATATATTCTGAGGAGACTTAAAATAACTATACCATTTGATTAAGTGTAGTTTAAGCAATGTATATCATTTAATATATAGTGAGAGTGCAAAATAACATACCAACAAAGTGGCTTACACATAAATAGAGTCAATAATAAATATAGCAATGTAGCAGTTTAAGTTAGATTTAAATTACTAATTTGCCTTATTGTCTAGATTGTAATAAAAATATGGAACTTTGTAAGAGAAGCCTTGGAAGTAAACAATAAAACAAAAAAAGGTCTGATGAGGACGCGTCTGACACTATCTCAGTTAGTAAATCATGAGGTAATCGGAAACATACTACTAAAAGTACGCAGTAAAAGCCGAATTTACTGCCATATAACATCTATAATTAAGTTAAACTTGGTTTATCAAATTAGCTTAATTTAACGTATTTCTTTTCTAGTAGCAATAAATATCTTTCTCTTTGGTTGGGCACGTTAGAAACTTGTACCATTAGATATTATTTATTATATAGTTAGTTCTAGAAGTAGCTTACAAGGGAAGTTGTCGGAACACACCGATGACAGATTTTCTTCTCTTCTGATTTGTCATTTAAGTGATCAACTCCTACATTAACAGAACAGAAGATCCGCCACCGCTCTCGCTATATCTTATACAACACAATCTCAGCCTTATTTAATACAAGCCAACTACCTACTTTGTTTTTCAATTTGTTTCGAAGACGTAACCGACTTAAGAGGACCAAGTTTTAAGTAAACATTTAGAGTAGAATGCAGAGCTTTAACAACAACAACATTCTTCATACAATTCAAGGTCTAACCTATGACGGAATATGGTTTATATTCCTGTGAAATTTTTAGTCCAAAAATGTGTTGTGGTGTCTAAGTTAAGTGTTTTGTTGATCATTTATCTTGAATATCCTGAAAGCGTATTAACAGTATGGTACGTTGCTTGATTATGAAGTTTCAGGGTTTCATACACACATAAAGATATAATCGTGTACTTACGTAATTTTTTGTGTCGTGTCGATTCGTGACTTTGGCAATCTTATTGGAATCGTATTTATTGTTTTAGTAATTATAATTGAATTAAACAACTTTTAACGGATTTTATTGCGTATAATTTAAATTATTTTATTGCTTCCTATGTTTTAAAATATTATTTTTTTATGCTGGATACCATACCTGATGGTTCTAAAACGAGACTTTATTTAAAAGTAACTACTGAAATACAGAACTGAGGTAAATATAATCAATAAAATATCTTTTGAAGTAAAATGTGTTCATATTATTTAATTAATTTGATAGGCTCGACAATAGAGCAGTAAAGATTATGAAAAAAAAAATTGCTGCCAATGACGGTATATAGTACATGTATAGTTGCGTTTGTTGTTTGTTATAGAATTTTATAAGAATTAGAATTTTATTAGTGGAAATGTTGTCATACTCTCATTACTTATTTTTGTACCTATATTTTGTAACCAGCTGTAAATTTCCCTACAGTTAATAAATACAAATGATTTTTGAAATAATCTTTCTATAATTGGTCGATTCCTACATCATAATCAGTTAATAAATTACGCAAATTTATCGATAAAGACATCGCATCGTCTCAAACAAATTTGTTCAACAATTTAGCGTCGAATAAAAAAAAGGTTATAATTTAGAATCTCTCATAAAAACGCAAAAATACCTACCTTTTTATAAAGGCGCCACACAGGACACGGTTGGTTCGAACAGAACGTGCAGGCACCGCTGTATAGAAGGTGGCCGTAACCGATACCTCGCACGCCATCCGTTCGAACCAGGTGCGAAACATAAATATACTCCACTGAGAACGTGATAACGCAGCGCAACCAACGCTTAGCAATAGTAACAATACATAGTTATACAAAACGTAAAAGATAATTAAATAATGGCAACTCGTCACATCTTAACCCACATACGTCACAGATGCAGATAAAAGTGTAGGTATTCAGTAATAAGTATCGTAATTATTCGCCTAAGACCGGCGTTCAGTCGTCTCGCAGTTACCACTGCATCAACACTTATATATATTGTTATTTAGTATTAGTTTATTATTTAGTTTGTTATTTAGTTAAGTGTTCATGTGAGTATTATTTGTTATTTTATTTAAATTTGGTTTTGTTTTTAGCGTGTTTCGATTTCTGCGGAGTTTAACTTGTACACAATTCTAAGTTAGGTTTGGGTTTAAAGAAATTTATTTCTCCAAAAAGACATAAAATAATTTAAGTTACTTAATTCCAAATAAGTTTGTTAAACCGACTTTTGAAAGAAGGTTTTTAATACGACTGTTTTTTTTTTCATAGCCACTGCTATGTTTATATTTATTGATATTGATTATTAGCTAATTACTTATTTACCTTAGTGTTCATGTCAGTATTGTTTGATTTTTATCTAAATTTTAATGTAGAACTTGTTTTTAGCGAGTTTCGATTTCTGCGTTATTTAATTTGCAAGGAATCCTAATTTATTTTTCCTTTTATTTAACCAAAAAGAAGTTTTTAATACACTGATTTAATTTTTTTTCATAGCCACTGCTGCAATGCTTATGTTTATTGTTTTTTAGTATTATTTTATTATTTAATTTAGTGTTCATGTGAATATTATTTGTTCACACGCTTTGATTAGCTCCACATGTATGTTTATATGTAACGGAAACTTTGAAATTTGACCCCCTTCAAACGTCGGATTAACTCAAAATTTTGCATACTTATCAAGTACCGGTGACAATGCAATATTTTAGCGTGATTAAGCGTGTTTTTTAGATTTTATAAATTATTTTTTATTTTTATTGTTAATGTAGAGTTTGTTTTTAGCGTGTTTCGATTTCTGCGATATTTAACTTGCACGGAATTCTTAGTTGTTTTGGTGTTTTTTTTTTTTAATTCAACTGACTTTTTTTTTAATTAACACTGACTGCTAGTTGCACTTACATTTATTTAATTTGAGTTTATTAATATTTTTGTTTAGTGTACATGTAATGTAAATGTATTTATTGTTTATTTTTACCTACATTTTATATTTCGATTTTTTTCATAAACGTGTTTAGATTTTAAAATTTTAAAGTAAAAAATTTCATAATTCGTTTAACTTGATTATTGACCATTATAATGATTTTGAGTAGGACACGTTAACCGATCCGGATGTTTTTACTCGACTGCGCGACGCAAAGGGTATAATGTGTTTATCAGCCTATGTTTGAATGTGTATTTGTTCTTTTGTTGCATTCTAGAGTCCAAAACGACTTTCATGTTTTTTTACGAAAAAGTGTAAAATAAATACGTTAAGGAATACAGAATTTCATCTAAAACGGGTGTTTTTGTTAAAAACTAAACTTTTATACTCGGCATTCATAGTAAAACCAGATAATTAAAAATCTTCGTCGTCATTTGTGTGATTCGATAAATGATGCCTTCTTAGAATATTCATAACGATCATAATTATACTTGAAGGAAAAATATTGCTAATAACATCAATTTGTATTTTTGTAGCCATTTCGTTTCTCCATTTTATATCAAAACACCGTGAAAAATTATTTCATATACGCATATTAATATTTTTTTGAGGCGCGTTTTCACTAAATTTGATGAAATTCCTTAAAAATCAAAGATTGCCACGCGTAACCATGCGTAACCGCCACAGTGTAATTTACGTGATATACACCTTAAAGTGTAAGGGGGATAATTGTTTTTTTTTATGCGTAATAGGCAAGCATTTGACCACTATCTCACCTGATGGAAAGTGACAATGCGGCCAAAGATGTAACATGCTTGCCAAGAAGATACCTATTCACTCGAGACTTGAACACTCTCAGATTATACCCCTTAGGGGAACAATGACGTAGGCAATGAATTCCACTCCTTCGCTGTACGGATGATGAACGCAGAAGCAAAACGCTTCGAGCGAACTGGAGCTATGTCAACCATAAATGGATGACGTTTGACAGTTTGTCTGGTTGTTAGATGGTAAAATGGGGATGGTGGACTTAACTCATTCGAATTAACGCACACTCTCCAAAATGCAAACGATAGAATACCGATAGAATTGAGACCATACGCCTGTGACCGAGGCTCTGCAATCTGGACTCAACTAACTTAATATCGCCAATGAGTCTTTTTGCTAGTCGGTATTGACCGAAGAATTGTACCAGCTCGAAGGTCTTGAGTCTATTGAGACTCAAGACTGGAGACTCTAGAGCTGGTACTTAGCAGATCCATCCCAGAGATGGCCGCAGTACTCCATTGGATTGTGTGTTTAAAAACGTGCTCGCATTGCCGTATTCCCCCTTAACTTTTTACGCAGTCGGATTTAGCAGTAAATTGAATTGTATTTTGTATAGGTACACAGACCACAATCAGACTAAACAGTCCTCACCGGCGAGGACGTAGATTCTCTCGTCATGTCTCTCCAAATTCTAGCCAAAATCGATCTAATCGAACTTTTCGCTTTCATAGGGCCCACTATCAACGGTACTCTCATGTACCGGGGCGTTTCTCTCCCGTTCCCTCTGTCCTAGCAACAGTCCAAGCCGAGGCTCGCACCTCCTAGGTGGCCCTTGCGCTAGGTGCCTACACCCTCTCTTTTGCGGCGGAGCGCCTTTCGCGCTCGCCCTCCCGCCCGGTGACGCTGCAGAGGCTACACACAGCCAGCAGCAAGTAGTCCGTTCGAAAAAAAAATAATGTATAGTACCTAGTAGTTAGTAGTGTTTAGTAAGAGTATTTGTACCAAATAATAGATTCTAATTCAGGTGAAAGTTTTCAGGAACGTGGGCGATGGAGGTTTTAGGTTTTATGAAAAGTCGTGTCTCATTATCTCGTCTCAGAACCACTGAGTTATTTATTCGGAGCATTTTGTTTTTGTTTTGTTTAAGTATCTGTCATCGGATTATTGTGAGAAGCGTACGTTTATAATAAATCAGGATGATTATAGTATAAATGACCGGTGGATTGTAAACTCACAACAGCATCATTTGATTTGATTACATTAAGATCTTATTTACATGTATTCTGGCAAATAAAGGATTTGATTGAAATTTTGCCGCCAAGCCAAATACGGTGTTCCGGCAGTTATCCTTGAGAGCCTGCGTATTCCAGGTCTAGTGTGTTTACCAGCTTCGATCACATCGTCACTTACCATCAGGTGAGATAGTGGTCAAATACTGGCTTAGTTTTAGCCAATAAAGAATCATCTTATCTTATCTTAATTCATATCTCAAGGTGACGAGCGCAGTGGTTTGCCGCGCTGGATTTTGACCTAAATAAGTTCAAAAATCTCTGGATAGCACTGAACTGTAATGGCCATTCACGCATTCACACTCACAGCCCCACAATAAATTCAAAGACTTGTGCCGTAGGTGCCGGAAACATTCACATCACACACACATTACACCCAGAACCAAAAGCACAAATATCCCATGGGAAGGAAATTGTGCTCCTACCGGGAATCGAACAGACCCACGTTGCAGAGGGCGGAAACCTGTCCACTGCACCAACTGGGTCGTCAACGAATTGCTTGATTCGTCTCTCAATAATTAAAAAAAATGTGGTAGGGTGATTATTTCTAACGCAAATAATGATAAGATAAGATAAGATAAGATAATTCTTTATTGGCTAAAACTGTAGTGTTAGTATTCGCGAGTTCTTATTGCAGGTAATGTTATTACAGTTGACCCATCTCGGGCGTCCAATGTCACAAAATATGATTATACAAGCCATACAAATTTTCATTATTTAGATTATAGATCATGTTTATGTGAGAAAACCGGGTCTTTTCGCGATTTTATAGACCCGGTTTTCTCACATAAACATGATTGAAGTTCGCGAAAGTTTAAAAAATTCTAGATTATAGATATTTGGAATTTATGGTGAATAAGATACAATAGTTATGATTAGTTTGTTAAATATAAAGTACACTACAAAAATGTCAGAGATATTAAATTCATGCTATGTCAAAAAAATTTTAAGGAAATATTCTTTCAAACTATAGAAAACATTTTCAGTCAACCAATTTTTTAAAGCAGATTTAAACATATTCATAGGAAGTTCTTTAATTCTCTTAGGGAGGTGGTTATAGACATTTATGCTAGACACATAGGTACTCTTCTCAAAGATCTTACACTGTATAAATGGAAGATGTAAGTCATTGTAACACCTCATTTGAGTACTTCTTACACGCACATCAGACTTCGTTTTGAAAATATATCTATTATTCCTGACAAACAAGCTAAGTTCCATTATGTATATTGCTGTGAGTGTTAAATATTTTTTATTTTTAAAAAGTTCTCTGAGAGATTCATCACTACGCAAACCATATAGTATTCTGAGGCAACGTTTTTGTAGTATAAAAGTGCTCTCGATGTTTACAGAATTGCCCCAGAATATGATGCCATACGTCAGCAATGGATATACGTTTCCATAATAGGCGTTGCGTGCCACATCTATCGAACAGACGTCAGTCAATACTGAAAGCGCATAACACTGACTAGAAATTTTGCTGTTTATGCTATCTATGTGGGATTTCCAGTTCAGGTGTTGATCTATTTTCATACCCAGGAAATTCGTCTCATTAACTCTGTTTATCTGACTATTTGATATTTGAGTAGACGTATTTTTATAATTCTTAAATCCAATCAGTTTTGTTTTGTTAAAATTTGTTTTTAAATTTGGTGTATTCAGCCACTCAGTAATTGTTATTATCGATTTATTTATTTTTGTTGAATATTCAATGTCAGTAAGACCATCGTAAATGAAAAGTATAGTGGCATCATCTGCAAACAGTACACAAAGTTCTTTTAGCAGCGTAGGCATTTCATTGACGTAAATCAAGAAAAGAAGAGGACCTAATATACTGCCTTGTGGCACTCCTAGATTAGTGTTCTTATAGTCTGACACAATACGTTCTACCGCTTTTGTTTCTTTGTCAAAATGTATTAAAGTAGTTGCTTGTTTTCTATTATTAAAGTATGATTTAAATAGTTCAAGTGTTGAGCCTCTAACTCCAATAGTTTCAAGCTGTGTCATTAAAATGTTTGGAACAACGCAATCGAATGCTTTGGACATGTCTAAAAAGACGGCCATACACTTTTTTTTTTAAGTTTATAGATTCCCACACCTTAAAGAGAACATTAAAAACTGCTAGTGATGTCGATTTCCCTTTTTGAAAGCCATATTGATTAGTGTTTAATATCTGATATTTTTCTAGAAAATTAAGCAGCCTATCATATAGCGCTCTTTCAAATATTTTAGAAAACGCTGGAAGTAGCGCTATTGGCCTATAATTATTTGAGTTATCCCTTGGTCCTTTTTTGTAGAGTGGTTTGATATGACAAATTTTAAGGCTATCTGGGAAGTTTCCAGATTCAAACATCAAGTTAATCAAGTATTCTAGTGGTTTGGCAATGTAATTAACACTTGATTTTAACACTAATGATAAACATATCATAGCTGAATTTGCCGCGCAAGTCTTATAACTATACTAAATTAGGTTCAAAATTAAATTAGAGCTCAGTGGAGAGGCATCAGATAACAAGATTTGTTTAGTTTCATATTATTATAGAAGGAGGGTCACGTTCGTAGAAAATTTGCTTTTTTGATTCCAACAAGATATCAGCTTTCAAAGTGTTCATCGAATTGGAAATCCTAAATTAAATTTTGTCATTGAAAAGGTTTTTGCTTTAAATTCTAATAATAAGCGACATTCAAAACAGCAAATTGCCATGCCCGTTTCACCATCTAACAACAAGACAAACTGTTAAACGTCATCCATATATGGTTGACATACCTCCAGTTCGCTCGAAGCGTTTTGCTTCTACGTTTATCATCCGTACAGCGAAGGAGTGGAACTCATTGCCCTCGTCTTTGTTCACCGAACAGTATAATCTGGGAGTCTTCAAGTCAAGAGTGAATAGGTACCTTCTAGGCAAGCATGCTACATCTTCGACCGCATCATCGCTTTCCATCAGGTGAGATTGTGGTCAAATGGTTGGCTATCGTACATAAAAAAATATCCTCAAGCATTCTCCTTTGCTCCTTTGCATAGAATGTGTGAAAGTTACAATGGTGACAATATATAGCGGAATGGAAATGGAAGTGGATAGAAACCAAAAAATGGAAGTAAACTGGCGATGTAGTTCATTAAAATAGAATTTTTGGTTTGTTTTTTTAACAATAAATGTGAAAAAACTGTTTCGGTAGATGACACGTCCCCGTAAGACGTAATAATAAGGAAAGGTTAATTTCGTCGCTTCAGGCGGGGCTTGAGTAGCTCAGCGGTTAGAGCAATAGGGCATGAGACCCTATGGCCGCGGGTTCAAATCCCGCCTCAAACGATAATTTTTCCTTTCTAAATTTATCACTATAGTTCTGCCTAGCATGGCTAATGCTATATAAATAAAATCAAAAAATGTGAATAAAAATCCGAATTCCGCTACATTATGTGTCAATACTATTATGTGCCCAATATTTAAGTATATTTTACTAATATATTGAATTAATTTTAACTAATGAATTAGGAGCTGAAATTTTACTCTATTACCGTGTTTAGTAAAACTAAGTGCTGAAGATTGAATATTACAAAATAATTAGAGATATATTTAAACATCTGTTACATTATGTGACAATAACAAAGACCGATCTTTATTTAACAAATATAAAACAGTATGAAATCTTTTCATAAAACAGTAAATCTTCGAATATTCACTGAACGTGCGAAATTCGATATGTTTAATAGGTTATAGGATGGGATAGTTCACTTATGTCAGTGAAAAGGTTTCTTAGAGGAAATATTTGACTAAGCTAATTATATAAGGTAACTATGACATGTTACCTTATATAATTAGCTTAAGTCAAATATTTCCTCTAAGAACTTATTTGTGATTCCAATTTATTTATGAAAGCGACGGGCAATATGTACATGTTTTAATTTTTAATCATTAAATTAAATTAAATTTTATTACATTTAAATCCACCTTCATTTAATTATTATGTCCTAATTTTGTTTCTATAGTTTAGTGTCAAAGAGTAAGTTGATTGTGCATGTTAGGTTCACATAGGCTTTAGGGTATATAATTTAATTATAATAATATAATTTAATTGTTTTATTCTTTGAAAATAATCCATTTTACTCGTTAAATGAATTTATGGACATGAATCTATCTCAAACTTGTGTTATATTTTGTTGCTATGATTATAATTGACATTCTATTTTTAATTTATTATGACATTCAATTATTTTTAAAATCTTGTATTCTACATGACATTAATAATATTATTGTGAAAAGCGTTTAAGCGTTTAAAGCTTGCCCAGTATAACAACTATGTTATAAGGTTTTTTTTTGCCGCGAAAGTGAAAAAATGGCGTTGTTGATTTTGTAAAATTTTCCAAAACCTGTGATTCTTCGAGTGTTAATGTGTAATAATGGTGGATTATTAACCGTTAATACTTAGTGAACGTGCATAAGTGTAGGCAAATCATACAAAGTTGAAAAACGTGATTTTCACCTTCGCTCCAAAACTCCAATAGAAGTTCTAGTAAAGTTTCTACCACTTTACTAGGGCATGACTTGACTACGACTGGACCTTGACTCTTTTACTTGACTTTGACTGTGACTTGTGACTAGGACCTATAATATGAAATACACTTGAAATATAATTATCACTTGACACTGGCTAAATGCATAAGATTGCGAAGCCAAAACTAAGGAAAAAAAAAAAAAAAAAAAAAAACTATGTTATAAGGCTAATAAACAAATGTAATTCTAATTTTAAACGTAAGCAAAGCTTGAAAAAACCTACTTCAACGCTTATATTCTGGTTTTGGTTTGATCGATTTCGATAAAATTTATAAAATCAAAATCAAAATCGTTTATTCACATGGGCCCCAAAGAGGCACTCATGAAAGTTAATGAATCTATTGCCAGATTCGCAAAATTACAGCCATCTCGAGAAGAACCTGGCAAGAAACTCGGCGGCGCATTTTTTTTTCATATTTTTTTTTTTAAAAACATTCTTAATTTCTAATACATAATCTATGGGAGCACCTCTGAGCGTGACTCTCTATAATCTACCAAACAAAAAAATAATTTTGAGAATCGGTCCACAAATGGGGGAGACATCGGTGAACATACATAAAAAAAATACATACAGCCGAACATAGTACCTCCTCCTTTTTTAAGTCGGTAAAATTAAGATTAATTTATAATTTTAATATAAGTATGTAAGGTTCATAAACTTAAGGCTGTCTTGTGAACGCGCCAGCAATGAGTACGGGGTTAATAATTAATTACCTACTGATTTACTCCACATAATTACGCCAAAAAACATGAAAGCATAATTAAAACATTATTTTCAAATAATACAAAATCAACAACACCATTATTTTTACTTTCCCGGCAAAATTTCGTATCGTGTTTATCTACTGCTAATATAATTTCCCCCACATTAAAATAATTAAGTTACTAAACTTAGTGTGGGGTTGTGTTTATGATTTTTACTACAGTCAATATCTTTTTTTTTTTTTTTTATTTGTAAGACGTATGTGGTAAGGCGTAGTTTGATAGCGTTGGCGTATAAGATGTCATATGTTGACCACCGACGCAAAAAGAGAGATTTAATAACTTAAACGTGTGTATTCCAAGATTTTTTAAAACCCACTGTGCATAACTGTGGCATCGTAGCTCCCGAACGCCAGTAAATCAAAATTGGTCCAATTTTGATTTACTTTTGTTTTGCATGAATCTTACTCGGACTCTTTCACAGTATCAGCTATTCACTTATGGAATAGTCTCCCAGTTGATATTCGTCGAGCTACATCTATTGACACTTTCAAAACAAAGGTTAACAACCACTACCTTTTTCTACAGAATAATTAAGTTGAGCAACAAAATCTTTCCATATTTTAGTAACTTACTTATGTTTATGTATGTATATTGCTATATAGGTATATTTATGTATGTAATATGATGTATGTATTTATATTTTATATGTAGATAAGGAAATACTGTAATATATTTTAAACTTATAATTCTATGTTTAAATATGTTTAAATAATAAATAAACTTACTTCTCCATAGCATGAGCACTACCACTTAAAATTCACACGATACACCGAGGTTAACTGGAAGATAATGCTTTATAGCATTAAGTTCGCCTGTTTACCTACAATTTGTTTCGTTTGTGCAATAAAAAAATTTCAATCAATCAATGAAAGGTGACTTCATCGGGACTGTTCTAAGTCATGTCTTTGTCGTAACAAATATACGTCATAAAAACCCAAATTAAAATGGCGTAAGAGCGGCATGACCTATCAAAAACTTTCCATTGAAGAAACGATTCATAAACATTTCACGTTCATGTTGAAAAACAAAAAATCAAAGACCAAATACACCGTTTGTAGAAGTTTACCAACTTTGACATTTGTTTACACTTCTTGACTACCGTATTTACCCACGTGACTACACTGTCGTGACCAAGGAACTAGGATTTCCTATAGTTCTAAATAACATAAACATAAACGCTTTCACACTCACAGTCCCATACTAAGTTCACTGACTAGTGTCGTGGTTGCCGGAAACATTCACATCACACGCACAATCATAACTAGAACCAGAAACACAAATTTTCCTTAGTGAGAAAACTTGTGTTCCTGCCGGGAATCGAACACAATACATAACTCCGCTTAGAAGACGAACGCGCACCCAAGTTACCTAACAGGCATTTCAATATTATAAAATAAATAGTTTTAATTTTTAGATAAAATCGGTACTACAAATTAGAAGTAGGTAGAAATTAGAATAGAGTTAAAAACAAATAGTTGTAATTCTGCAAAAAAATACCATCCATATGTACTATCAAACTATAGTATATTAGGGTCACATAACCGTCCAAGGTTGCAAAAACTGCTATTATTATGTATCATAAACCTCATTACACTAATTGTTTTAATGAATAACTGTTAATTATTCATAGATTGGAAATCTACTTTGAAAAACCGGTTCTGATAATATTCAGTCCGATTTAAGCGTTTCAAATTGCGAAGATAATTTGCTATTCCTCTTTGCGAAAAAACAATTTGTGATAGTCGATTTCAGGGTATTGCTCCTATCGGTACTTAGAACTATTTATTTTGAACTATCTCATGTTTATATTAATTAATTTAGAAAGGAAAAAATATCGCTTGAGGCGGGGTTTGAAACCCGCGGCCATAGGGTGTCATGCCCTATTGCTCTAACCGCTGAGCTACTCAAGCCCTGCCTGAAGGGACGAAATTAACCTTTCCTTATATCAATATTTTTATTTATTTGGGCAGGGTGGGGTTTGAACCCGCGACCTTAGGGCATGACACCCTATGGCCGCGGGTTGAAACCCCGCCTCAAGCGGGAATTTTTTCTTTCTAAATTTATCAATATAGTTCTGCCTAGCATGGCTAATGCTATATAAACAAAAAAAACTATGTCATTGTTACTATGACCTACTGTGTGACAATACCTGCAGTCGTCATCTAGGTACTTTTTACTAATGATGTTCGCTTGTTCTCAGCGGGAACTCAAGTTTTCTTCCCAAGGAAAATTTGTGTTTCTGGTTCCGGTTGTGATTGTATGTGTGATGTGAATGTTTCCGGCTCCAACGATACAAGTCACCTTACTTAGTGACGGGCCGTAAGTGTGAAAGCATAGTAGAAATATATTATTTCTACTATGGTGAAAGCGTTTGTTTGAATAAAAAATGAGAATAATGTGGTAACCAGTTTCACGCTTTTCATAAACCGAGCAAAGCGAGGTCTCTAAGTTCTCCAAAATTTGAACTCATTCAGATTGTACTTTTTAACCAACTATACAAATAGGTGTAGATGTTTATTTAACGTAAATAATTGTGTTTCCTTAGAACTCTGTTATTTATAAATCAATTTGTTTATCGTTTAAAGTTACCAAATTGGTTTTTTTAGAGATACCTTCATATTGGTTACACACAAATGTAATTAAAACCGGTTATAAAATACTCAAAAATATGTCATCCAAAATAACGGAATCGCGTTTTATTCACCAGCGTACGTTATTAGATATGGAATTGTTGTTTGAAAGAGTTTACTCGCAGAACGTCCCATTCGCAATTGGTCACGCAGTCGCAAATCGTGAAAGACGTTTAGTCGCAGAATGTCCAATTCGCAAAATGTCCAGTGATCGCGGAATGTCCAGTGATCGCGGAATGTCCAATTCGCGGAATGTCCAATACGCAAAATGTCCAATTCGCAGAATGTTCAATATTCACGATAACTTATAAAATGGTTCCGTTTGAGGTACGGAACCTTGTATAATTATGTAGTTTATCTCACATATATTTATTACTGACACGCGGTTAAATGATAATGATGTTTTTTTTTATTGTGTCTAAACCAGCGTTTGTACAGAATCTCATCTGATGCAAAGCGACGATGTGGTCGAAGATGGATCATAAATACCTATTCACTCTCTTCTTGTACAACCCCATCATTTGAATGTGTGTCTCATTGATCTCTTGAAAATGTAATCCTACTAATATTATAAATCCGAAAGTTTGTGTGTAAGTGATTAACCATATTTGTTCTCTCTTCACACTTTAACGGCTGAACGGATTTGGATGAAATTTGGAATGTATAGGGTGAAGATGCCGAATATGAGATACCATTTTTATTTTTGTCTATAAAAAAACAACTCTTACACTTAGTTTCACAAACTATATTTGTGAATAGGGAATTTAATATATATTAACAATATAGTTGCTATTTAATCTTAATTGTAAAATATTTTCAGTAATATTAGATAAAATAAAAAATGGCCCAAATTACGTCTTAGCCAAAGGGTCTCCTATTATGAGATACTAGAGGTTGCTAATATGAGATAGTATCTTATATTAGGTTTCTACAATTTTAAGGTTTAGAAAATGTATAAAAACCAAAATATACTCAATGAAATCACAGTTTTTATTTGCACTTAATAATTAAATGAATCTTAGAGTAACAGTCTTCATATTAAAAGAGATCTAAATTAGTCGTTTGCCTTAACTAATGATCAAAGGTAGATTTAATCTATATCAGCCACTTAATTATAATCACAGCGATACTCATAATGGCACATGTTTAACAATATCAATTAATCAACAATAGATAACAGTAAGATCTCTTCAAGAGGATTCATAATTTTACATATCCAAACATAAAGAACACAAAAAACAATTTGCTGATACGTCTCCACAGCCCTCATGAGTCCACTTGAAACAACTCTGACAATTAGCCCATTTTTCTTCTCTCGTTTCTTCTGAGAACTTGCCACTGCAGAATGGACACTCAGCGTCATAAGATTCATCACAACTGCTTTCTGCGAGCTCTGGCAAGTCGTCATCTTCAGAACTGGAACTGTCTGACTCTTTAGTTTTCTTTACAACTTTTTTATTCTTTTTTTTTAGCCTGTGATTCCTTTATTGTCTTTTTAGAGCCTTTCTTCTGACTTTTTTTTGTTTTACTTTTCTTTCTTTTTATTTAAACTCTCTATGAGTGTTTTTTATATGGAGATGCAGTAATTATGTTAGCTGATCTAGTCCTGGTTTTTTTGGCAGAATCGTTCCGAGGCAGTCTGCCTTCTCATATAACCCCGCAGCCACTTTTTGCCAGCAGATGCTTTCACCACGCTGAAGGGGTGTTTAAGACCATTTTTGATAGCTAACTGAAACGCCATGTATTTTATGTCCTTCAGACGTAAACCATAAAATCGTCCATCCATTTCTTTGCAATATTTTTATAGCTCTTCTTCTAAATGGTCAGGTAAGGCTGGACGTCTCCCCATACGAACCTTAACAAGTACTTCTGCATGGTCATCCTTCTTGACGTAGCGCTCTAGGGTACCCTAAGGAACACCAATTTTTTTTGTTGCCCTTAGGTATCCCATCTGCTTGCTTCGTACTGCATTCACGTCTCGTATCATGGCACTGTGATCCCACGTTTTTCTTTTGATTGGAGCCATCTAAAATATAATAAAAAAACATTTGATCAAAGACCTTATACTAGCGCCGCACCTGGATCCTAATATGAGATGTCTCATTTTAGGAACCTTAATGTGTCTCATATTGGGAATTTATCAAAATTTTACAAAATCGCTGCCTACTCTTTTGTTGACAAAGAAAACACAATAATATGGCATCCGTTTCTTAAAATTGACCGTATTATGGATACAATGAAAGTAAATTAAAAGAATTTAGTGAAATTATAAAGTTCTTACATACCTCGTAAACATTTGATGACAAAATTTTGTTTCTGTGGTTCCACAAAAAACCGTACGCCCACGTACTAACAGCGCCACTGGCCGGCGCGCACTTACACACGATTAGAGCGGTTACTATGTTGCTTCGGGTGACACTAGCGCCAAATAGTTGCCGTGAATAGTTTGGGCAAAACCTTGCTACCTCACATTTGGCGCCTATCTCATATTCGGCATCTTCACCCTATAGCTTATATCTAGGTCTAACACATAGGCTACTTTTAAACTTGATAATAGCGGGCGAAGCCGCGTGGCATGACTAGTAGCATAATAAGTTAAAGGCATTTCAAATTATATCCGAAAGTCGGTTTTTGGTTTAAAGAAAGATCTTTCACTTTACCATGCAATACAAAGAATACATATTATTATGCAGTTGCTTAATCTAAATTGCTCTAAAACAAAATATAGTCTACTAGCGATCCGCCCCGGCTTCGCCCGGGTGTGATAAATGAAGAACCGCTCGACCGATTTTGTGCAAACTTCACATAAACCATCTACTAAATAGTCCGAACAAAGCCTAAACATTTGGTTTGGATAGGTGAGCCCGATCTTGAATTATAAAATAACAACGAAAAGTGGCATTGATTTTTATATATATAGATAGATAGATTATGTAATTAAAACTCAGAATTCAGGTATTGCCGCGAAAGTGAAAAAATGGCGTTGTTGATTTTGTATAATTTTACAAAACCTGTGATTCTTCGAGTGTTAATGTGTAATAATGGTGGATTATTAACTGTTAATACTTAGTAAACGTGCATAAGTGTAGGCAAATCATACAAAGTTAAAAAACGTAATTTTTTCTCTCGATCCAAAACTACAATAGAAGTTCTAGTAAAGTTTCTACCACTTTATTAGGACATGACTTGACTATGACTGGAGCTTGACTCTTTGACTTGACTTTGACTCTGACTTTTGACTAGGACTTATTATTACTTGATACTGGCTAAACGCATAAGATTGCGAAGCCAA
This sequence comes from Lomographa bimaculata, assembly GCA_948107665.1. Classification (NCBI taxonomy): domain Eukaryota; kingdom Metazoa; phylum Arthropoda; class Insecta; order Lepidoptera; family Geometridae; genus Lomographa; species Lomographa bimaculata. The sequence continues at coordinate 2,628,994 of OX403602.1, read as the reverse complement.
AATAAATAAAAAAGCTGCTGTTGGTTTTTTGCAGAGAGGAATAGTTTTTATATCGAAGTCTTCCATAATTAAATTCCATCAATTAACAGTAAATTCATGATATACCAATTAGTCTAATTAGGTTTATGGTAAATAATGACAGCAATTCTCGCCACCATAAATGATTATGTGACCTTAATTGACAATAAAGTATTATTTGCATAACTATCGACGAGGAGATTAGGCGCGAAAGAAAAAAATCGCGTTATTTTTTTCTTTTATATATGCTCCATATACGGCAAGCATTTGACCATCTCACCTGATGGAAAGTGAAGATGCGGCTAAAGATGTAGCATGCTTGCCTAAAAGATTGCCGATTGACTATTGACCTATTCACTCTTGACTTGAAGACTTCCATATTGTACTCATCAGGAAACACCGACTCAGGTAATGAGTTTTATTCCTTTGCGGTTCGCACAATAAATGTGGAGGCAAAACGCTTAGTGCGCATTTGTTGAATGTCCACCATATAGCGGCTTAGCAGTTTGTCTGCTCGTCCGTTGATAGAACGGGGATGGGGGAAACTAGATCGTGCTTTTACTTGGCACACTCTCCGAATTGTATCCTAAAAAAACTACAAAATATTACCTCTTTCGAGTTTATGGTTGCCTGGTACTTCATTACCATGGTATAAATAAATAAGAACTAATAATATAAAAAAAACAAAAAACGCAAACGCATTCACACTCACAGCCCCACACTAAGTTCAAAGACTTGTATCGTGGGTGCCGGAAACATTCACATCACACACACATTACACCCAGAACTAGAAGCACAAATATCCCTTGGGAAGGAATGTGTGCTCCTGCCGGGAATCGAACCCAGGACTCACGGCGCAGAGGGCGGACACCTGTCCACTGCGCCAACTGGGTCGTCATATAATGTGTTGTTGATACAATGTTCGCTATATGTATATTCAAGCGTTTAAACTATTGTTAATAATATCAGCAAGCTATATGAAACGTATGTTATACGAATCATTTTCTTTACGCATAAAAAAAAATGATTTTGGTTATATATTTATGTATGTTTAATTACTTAATATAATATGAAATAAACACGCTTTCACACTCACAGCCCCACACTAAGTTCGATGACTTGTGTCGTGGGTGCCGGAAACATCACACACACAAATACAACCAGAACAAGAAACAAACATTATCCATGGGGAGAAAACAAAGACTATATACCCTAATTGATCTGTGGGAGAAAACTTGTGTTTCCGCCGGGAATTGAACCCGATATGGATATGGTTAGAAGGTTGGAATATAAACATACTCATTAAAAATCTTGTTTAAATCAAACTTTTAATACGATTAGGTCATTTACTTTTAGCTTCATTTTTTCAACCTTCAAATTGTTAATCGCTTATGCATTTAGACTTGCTGGACTACCGACCTCTAGTCGGTCAACCAGATAAATATGTTGTTTGTTATTTTAGTTTATTTTTTGCTGGTTTTGTTTGATTGACGGGCATTCTAAGGGCCTGGATGTACCAAGCGCCCGAGGCATTTAGTTCAGCCATCAAATTTTGCTATTGACTTCTTCCTAATTTTTGATCGGTTATCAATAAATACCGTAGATATTAATCGATGTCGCAATACGGTCTTCTTCTTAGCGTGTCGATGGCAACACTTACACCTTTTTTGCCCAGTACTCGGCGACACAAACAGCATTCGGCCTAGCTTCGTACAAGTCTTCTAGCGTGCAAGAACTATAGCTTGCTGAGCATGATAATAAATAAGCCATAGTTTGCGGTGACGCTCCACATTCGCATTGGTTTGTGCTTGGGTCGATGTAGCCCCAACCTAGACAGATTGTCTTTTGATCTGCCCACCTGGGTACGCAGCCTGTTGAGCGCCTTCCAGGTTGGCCAAGGAAGTTTGTGTCCTGGAGGTAGTTTTTCTGCCGGTGGGACAAACGTCGAGAGGGAGAATTTCTCGACCCACAAACTCTCTCTTGCTTTGGGGGCGCCATCTTCGCAATACGGTTGAATGCCACTAGGCTGCAAGTAGCGTCATAGAAGATAATAATTATGTATAAACGGTTTTTTCCTTTTAGAATCAGAAACTTATTCAGTGACCGTTACGTCAAAAATCAAGTGTCACGTTCATAAACAAATTATAAATATCCTACTGCAGAAAAAAATCTGTTTTCTACTTATAGTTTCGAAGAATGCTATCGCAACAAAACAAATACAGTTACCCTTTCCTGGCTCATGTTGGTAAAGGCACTGATTCTGGGCAAAAATGTGTCGCTTAGCGGCGTTAGTTCCACCCATTCTATCCTAGTTTATCGATTTATAGTTAGATTTGAATCACGATAGGTTATGGATCTTTACTCCTTTAAGTTGATTGGTGGATACCCAAAGCAAGAGCAACGCAAATCCAACAATTACATAAATGTAACAGTTCAGAAATCCGTTTTATTCAATTCAGTTTTAGTTAACTGTTTTTTCAACCCTTTTTTATTCATTTTAATTAATAATAATTCTTAGGCCACATCTGTATCCTATGTAATTGCCGTTAATAATGACGATTAGAGCGGGATAGCTTTGTAGACTTTATTTGGCTATCTCACACTGTGTTCCATTACCTAAATAATTTCGCCGTAACCTCGTGGTACGACGTTAAATAAAAGTGTCATAATAAATATCGAGAGAAATAAAAAAACAGAATCGATTAGTATATCGATTTTTTTTATAATGGTGACACTGCATTGGGTTTATGTCAATGTTTTCACCTTCAATTAGCCGAAAATGACAGATTATTGCGATTGAAAATTCAAAGTAGGTACATGTATTTGGTACATATTAGCCGAAATATATATATATTTTATACCTACGAATATAATAGATAATTTATCAGAGAAGCAATACAACAATGTTATTATGACTGTATTAGATAGATAGATAGATAATACTTTATTGATCCACTTTATAAGATGAGATAAAACAAAGGTAACAAACAAGCTTATACGTAAAGTATCACAACAGGCGGCCTTATCACTAATAGAGATCTCTACCAGGCAACCTTCATATTCTGTATTGTGGGCCGAAGGACTGTACGGTACTAGGCTTGTGTAATGTAATTTGGTATTTGAGCTGGGCAAATAGCTTATTATATACATATTGACACAAAGTTATTGTAATATTCTGTTACCTACTGATATAAGCTAGTAAGCTTTTCTTGCGTTTAATTATTTGGAATTGGTCCAGTAGTTTTTTCGTTACATACAAAAATACAATTCTTTTCTCTTTATAATAATAGTGTAGAAGTATAGATTATAATTAGAATACCTCTAGTTCATTCGAAGCGTTTCGCTTCTACGTTTATCATCCGTACAGCGAAGGAGTGGAACTCATTGCCTGCATCTTTAAGTCTAGAGTGAAGGTTACCTTCTAGGCAAGCATGTTCCATCTTCGGCCGCATCGTCACTTTCTATCAGGTGACATAGCAGTAAAAAAACATTGTGCTTATGGTTCTGGGTCTTTGAACTAAGTGTGGGGCTGTGAGTGTAAATGCGTTTGTTTGATTGTTTAAATGCTTGCCTATCTAGCATAAAAAAAAAGAATTGAATATTTTAATGAGAACGGTTGCTAGCCCGATTTGAATCGTAATAGATCCTAAATAGGCATTCAGAATGAAATATGGTAAAAAATCTTAAAAAATACATTATTTAAATGAATTTAAAATACATATAATATTATTATTAATAATCATCACCGTTGGGACTTTAAACAAAGCAGTCGTGTCGCAAATTTATTTTAAAATTCATAAATTAAAGCCAGTGAAATTTCAAATTTGGATCGTTACTAACAAGTCATAATACTAATTACACTGCGATAATTACTTACGACGTTATACTTTTGAGGGAACAACGTTGTCATCGCTGCACTGCGCCTGAGTGAGTAACTATACCCAAAGATCATTATGAGTGTAGTAAGATCGCCAACTAGAAGTGGCATCGGTGTCGGACGTAGTGACTCGCAACCAAACTTAACAACAAGTGATTCCAAATCGGATTTTTCGGATGCACTAAAAGTTACTTTTCGCAACAAACGGAAGCAGATGGATGACAATGATCATATTCTGACCGAACTGGGTGAGATGCGGAAACAGATGACTCAAATGATGGCGATGTTAACGACACTTACAACATCACAAAATGAGTTTACTCAAAAAATTACAGAAGACATCACTACTATAAAAGACGAAATTATCAATATTAAATTTTCTACTGAGAATCTTGCCATCGAACAAAATGTCATTAAATCAGATATAATAAATCTACAAAACGACAAATTATTAACCGAGAAAAAAGTCGAGGTTTTGAATGATGCGGTGGAATTACTTAAGAGAGGGCATGCATCCTCTTCTTCGACATCCTCGTCAAATGAAACCCAAGAAGACATTATTGCTGAAATCAATGACCGCGAGTATAGAAGTAAAAATATTATAATAAGTGGCATCCCTGAGCCTGTATCGTCTAACAAAGAGGATCGCATAAATATGGATAAAAAAAGAAGTCGCTAGGGTAGTCAAATTGGTCGATGGTGCCTTTCCTGAACCTGAGAAGGTTATGCGTTTGGGGATTTATAACGCCAAGAAGTCTCGCCCATTAAAAGTCTATTTTAAATCGCAAGAAATTGCAAAGTCCATTTTACGCAACCGAAATAATTTGAAACTAGACAATATAAAAATGTATTCCGATCAGACACCGAAACAACAAAAGTTTATAAAAAACCTTAAAGATGAACTTGATCGTCGATCTCAAAAGGAAAATAAAAGCTTGACCATAAAATATATAAACGGTGTGCCTAGAATAGTGCAGCTATCGTCGTCGAAAAACGAGAAACATTAGAACCCGCTACAGTAAATATTAATACCGGAAATGAGGATATTACCTATCAAGTGGTCGACTGCTATGACAAAATTTTGACAACTAAAAAATCTTTAAAATGTCTTTATGCCAATATGCGAAGTATCGTGAGACCTGGTAAATTTGATGAGCTAAAGTGTGACATCGAAGCATTCCGTGCATGCTTACATGTAGTGATTCTTACAGAAACGTGGATAAAATCGGAAGAAGAAGCAAAAAGATTCCAGATTTCAGGATACACACATTATTATAATTTTAGAAATGACACGAGAGGAGGTGGCGTGTCAATTTTTGTTAAAAATACCCTGAAACATAGTCTGAGTGAAGAAAAATGTCAAAATCATAATCACTACCTTTGGATTCACATTGAAAATTACTCTCTAGAAATTGGAGCTATATACAGAAAACCGGATCAATCAAACGTCAAACCCTTTCTAGAAATATACTCTCAACAATTAAATCAGCGAAAACGAGGCGTAATCTTTGGAGATTTCAACTTTAACTTATTGAATAATGAACGAGCAACTGTCATGTATAAAGACCTAATCCAGGAGAGCGGCTATGAATTTCTAAATAAAATAGATGAAGACTATTCCACCCGAGACTCAGTTACATCAAAAAGTATTATTGACCATATATGCACATCTCTTAAGCAGAACAAATTTCACCGTGCGATAATCAAAACACCAATATCAGACCATAAACAAATTTATCTCGAACTGAAACGCTATCAGCCAGAACCTTTAAATAAAATTAAGTATCAGGCAGTTGACTACAAAATGCTCTATAAAACCACTTCAGAATTAATACCCAATAACGAAGACTATTTATGTAATATCTTAGAAGAAAAAATATTAAAATGTATAACACAAAGTAAAGTCCTTAAAACTAAAATATCAAACCCACCAAGACAAAATTGGATAAATAATTCAATTATAAATGCAATCAATAAAATAAATACTTCGTGGAATATGCACAAGAAAAGCCCAGAAGATGAAACAAAAAATAATAATTTTATAAACATAAGAAATGAGGTCTCCAATAGTATACAACAAACAAAATCCAAGTATTACATGAAAGCCTTCACTGATTGCAAAAAACAGCCATTGAAAATGTGGGAGCTTATAAATAGTCTCTCATGTAACAAAGTGGTAGGAAAGAGCGCCCCTAAGAAAATTCAAACACACAATGGAGTCACTACTGATGAAAAGGAAATCTGTGAAATTTTTAATAGTTTTTTCGTTAATGTTGGTTCGATACTCGCTAATCAAATACCTAAACAATATCATAACGCTTCTATAGAATTAGTTGAATGCGGATCTGGACCTAGCTCTTGTACACTTAGTAACCTAGCACCTACAACCACAGATGAAGTCTTAAAAATCGTAAACAATTTACATTGTAACACCAGCTCCGGTTTAGATGGCATCAATACAAAATCAGTAAAGTGCGTTATAAATTTTATTCTTGATGAGCTTACCTGCTGTATAAATAAATGCATTGAAACAGGAACTTTTCCAGACAGTCTAAAAATTTCCAAGGTGACACGGGTATATTAATCTGGAGTAAAATCGGAGCCGGGAAATTATCGCCCGATATCAGTTCTTCCTGTGTTTTCAAAAATATTTGAAAAGATTTTGTACAATCGCCTTGAAAAGTATCTTAACTCATTAAATTTTATATATAAAAAACAATACGGCTTCAGATCAAAATCCAACACACTTTCAGCAACAATAGATCTTGTAACAAACATATAGCTCAATATTGAAAAAAAAAAACTTGCGTTGGGGGTCTTTATTGACCTAAAAAAAGCGTTCGACACAGTAAGCCACGATCTTTTGTTAAAAAAACTTTATGAAGTAGGCTTGATAGGAAACGCGCACGAAATTTTTAGATCTTATCTCACAAATAGACACCAAGTGGTAAAAATTGGAGACGCTCAAAGTAGTCCCGAAATTATTACATACGGCGTTCCCCAAGGCTCAATATTGGGTCCTCTATTATTTCTCTTGTATATAAATAACATACACCAAATTGGTTTAAAAGGAGAAATAACTCTTTATGCTGACGACACATGCTTGTTCTACTTCGACTACTGTATTCATACCATAATAAATAAAGCACAAACGGATTTAGATCTTCTGAATGAGTGGTTTCAGAGGAATTTCCTCACTATAAATACGACAAAAACAAATTACATGATATTTGCAGCAAAAAATAAAAAAATCGATAAATTTACACCATTACAGATAAATAATCAAACTATTAATAAAGTAAGTCAAGAAAAGTATTTAGGATTAATACTAGACAGTAAAATGACATGGCTCCCACACATTTTGAAAATAAAAACTAAACTCACGTGCCTTATGGGAGCCTTACGAGGAATAGTCCGTTGCTTACCGCGACGGGTTCGATACATAATATACAACTCACTCATAAAACCACATATTGACTACCTAGTTGAAGTATGGGGTACTGCAGCAAAAACAAATTTAGGCCTTTTACAAACTGCACAAAATAAATTACTAAAAACATTATTTAACTATGACTACCTAACTCCAACACATACACTTTATAAAATAACGAAACTAATGAATATTTCACAAACTTACATATATTTTAATTGCATACTCATTCGGAAAATACTAAATAAAGATATACATACGAATATTACCTTTACTAAAAATAAAAAAACACACAAAATGAAATTAAGGAACGAAAAGTACTTAAAATTGTACGCACCTCGCACAAACTATGGGAAGAAAAGTATTAAATATGAAGGATCTAAATTTTACAATAAACTACCTAAAGACATCAAGGAAACAAAATCAATGACTACTTTTAAAAAGCTACTTAAGCACTACGTAATGAACACTTCACATTTACCACAGTAGTACAAGACACTTCCAGCTACGCTTGATCTGTGTAACTCGTTTACCGGTTTTGTGTCCGAGCACGAGTATCGAACGAACATGACGTCAAACTTTTTCAAGCTACCTTGTACCCTACCAAACAACATTAAAATGTTGATGTGAATGTTAAACATTCTACTTCATAAAATTAACTATTAAATACCCCCAACAATAAGATGTTACTAAATTAAAATAATTTCTCATGTAAGTGAATAATGTATTCTTATGAGAAATAAAGAATCTCAAACCATATTCGATATCCCACTTAACACTTTTGTTGACTTTAATTTCTTTATATTTCACAATATGGCGTCTGATTATCGCCATCTTGAATTTTGATTACTGCCATGTCTTTAATGACACTTCTAAGAGTAAGACAGATTCATTGCAATTTTAGCATTGGGCCGTAGCTTTACTTTATTCTCTGAGTATTTAAAGTAATTCACTTATATAGTTAGACGCTAAATGCCTCTGACTGACAGACGGACGGACAAAATGCCGAACCACCCAAGCCAAATTAGATCTCTCGCTTGACTCGGTCAAAAACTAATCATGCTGTCTGAATATTCAAACTTCTTTTAACTAAATATTCGCAGATAACGGTGATGTAATATATTGCGTAAAATCCTACTAATATTACAAATCCGAAAGTTTGTGTGTAAGTGTGTAAGTATGTTTGTTCTCTCTTCACGCTTTAACGGCTGATCGGATTTGAATGAAATTTGGAACGTACATAGATTATACCTAGGATTAACACATAGGCTACTTTTTAGCTTGATAATAGCGGGCGAAGCCGCGGGGCACGGCTAGTATTTAATATATTATCAACTAGCCGTGCCCCGCGGCATCGCCCGCTATTATCAAGTTAAAAAGTAGCCTATGTATCAATCCTAAATACATTCCAAATTTCATCGAAATCCGTGCAGTCGTTAAAGCGTGAAGATCGAACAAACATACTTACAGACAAACTTTCGGATTTATAATATTAGTAAGACAACTTTGCTAAAAGTCTAGTTATCTAATTTCATTACGGATTATTAACATGGTCAATGAAACACAGTTATAACTTGCAAATATACAATTGTTTTGTTATAGATAACTTATCTAAGTGAGCTCTTATCTTTGCTCGTAATATATTTAATCGCGGCACGTGCTTATTGTAACCGACTTTTAGAAAGGAGGTTAAGGTAGATTGAGTTTTTGGTGACAACAACTTACCTACAAAAATATTTGATACCGCTAATGGCGGTAACGCCATATCATGTGACCTGTTTATTTTCATACATGTCATAAAGTTAATCCGCATATTATTCCGCATAGATCTTGGATCCGATTTGTATAGGTTTCGTTAGATTAGGTTTATATGTATATTATATCAATATGTATTTAATTCCGTTAGTTACAGTTAAATTGTGTAAAATAATAAACAAATAAATATGGTTATGGTGCGTAAAAATTAGGACTATAAAAAATGAGGGCTATCGACTATTATGCGAATATATAGGGAATCATGACAATAATATCTTTTTTATGACAATCATTGATTTTAATGGTGATGGTTTTATTCAAATTTTAATGAAACCAATGTGTAATTGCGCATCAAGCAAATAAAACATGCTGACAAGATGTGCTTTGTCTAATTAATTTACGTATTTAAAAGAATTGGCCGCGCCCCGCGGCTTTGCGCTCTACTATCAAGTTAAAAAGTAGCCTATGTGTTAATCCTAAGTATAAGCTATGTACATTCCAAATTTCATGCAAATTCGTTCAGCTATTGAAGCGTAAAGATGAAATAAACATACTTACAAACTTACACATTTAAAGACTTACACGCAAACCTTCGGATTTATACATATTAGTATGATTACTAAATAAAATCGTTTCTTGGTTTGATATTTTCCCTTTGCATTCCAAATTTTTTGAAGATAGCAATGGTGTAGGCGTGTATTTTGTTTATATAAATTCTAATATTGAACAGCTTGTACTGTGTGTTGTCTACTTGAGGAAATAAGATTGGCCACGTACGGTATCACAAATACTTGAGGAAATAAGATTGGCTACGTACAGTATCACAAATACTTGAGGAAATAAGATTGGCTACGTACAGTTTCAAAAATATTTGAGGAAATAAGATTGGCTATGTACAGTATCACAAATACTTGAGGAAATAAGATTGGCTACGTAAAGTATCACAGATACTTGAGGAAATTAGATTGGCTACGTACAGTACCACAAATACTTGAGGAAATAAGATTGGCTACGTACAGTACCACAAATACGTAGTAATTTTATAGAAAAAAGTCGCGTGCTACGCCTAGTTCTCACGAAATCGCAAATCGTAAACAAAAGAGAGATACAGGGTCTAAAGTTCGCGAGATAGAAGAGGAGGTCACTAGACGTCGTTTCCTATGTGAACTATAGAAATAATCGAGACAAGCACGAGACGATCTCGTGGTGACCTCTAGCACAAATCAGAATAACAATAACTGGTACTTATAGCTCGATAAAGAGGAATTTATATAAAAAAATTGGTAGTAAAACTAGTAAAGAACGATCGCTTGTTACCGTGCCAATGAAGCGTGTAACGTAAATTACAGGAGTCTTTTGAAGCGATTTTATGCAGTGGTGAATGCGACTCTTGCTCGGACGTACGCAGGTTCTTCAATAAAAAATACAGTAAATATTTTTAACCAACTCCAAAGAAAATGAGGAGGTTGTTAATTCGATCGTATTTCTTTTTTATGTGTGTAACCTCATAGCTTCTTTCTGGGTGAACCGATTTTAATGTTTTTTTTTTTTTGGTTGAAATCTTGTACTACCCATGTAGTCCCACTTAAATTTGATCGAGATCTGACAAGCAGCTTTGGAGTTATCCTCAAGAATAATCTGATTAAGGCTTCCGAATATAAAACGGTGCAGTAGGTTTTTTTTTTTGCTTTGCTTACGTTTATATTATGTGGTCTTATTTTCTTGTCACAGTGTACACAAGCGCCACTATCATATTAATCTGGGTTGGTACTCATCTCGACCGCGAAATATTCGACCACGCGTATTAGTTATATGTAATTAGATCGGCTCAACTTTTTTCAATATTGGGTTCCGCCTGTTTTAGTCGCTATTAAACAAACAAACAAAACAAACGAGTTCACACTCACAGCCCCACACTAAGTTCAAAGACTTGTATCGTGGGTGCCGGAAACACCCAGAAGCACAAATCTTCCATGGGAAGATGAATTGTGCTTCTGCATAAAATACTTCATTTAATGGCTCAGTTTAGTGTCAATATCATTTTGACCTCCAAATGTCCAGCGTGCATCTTATTATAATGAATCTTACTTGCATTTTTATTTTGTCATCTGATTCTTACAGCTCTTTAAGTTTAGTTTTTGATAAATTTTAGTTGTAGTCTATCAGTTTAAGCGTAAGCTGTCTATCGCTTTTGCGATAAGACCGCCTGTTGTTACACTTATTTTGTAACTCATTATTTTGTATTCAGTTTAATCACTAATATGGTGTTCAATAAAGGGTTTATCTATCTATCTATCTATCTGTTTTTGTTATTTTCTTTTTGAATTCAAGACCTCCCATAGAAATTTAGAATGAATAATTGATTAAATCAAAAAAGAAATTAAGATATATTAAGCTATCTTAAGGAAACGCCTTTGCTTTGTACGCCACAGGTTCTGACTAAGACTCCTAACAGAATTTAAATAGAAAAGAGATTTTTGTGTTTTCTAGATTTAAAACAAAAAAAACGCTTCCACACCTACAGCCGCTGCTACCTACAGCAGCTACCTACTAAATTCGAAGACTTGTATCGTGGGTGTCGGAAACATTCACATCGAATATGTTTTCACCTAGAACCAGACACAAATTTTCCTACAAGGAATAGTTGTGTTCCTACTGGGCATCGAACATGTTACCCGCTTCTTCGAAGGCAGTCGCCAAAACAACTACCCCAGCTGGTAGTATTGAAGTGTGTCCTTACTTCCTTATGTCACTTAATAACTAAATCATTTTAGATTTTTTACCGACTTCCCAAAAAAGGAGGATTTTTTTTATGTGTGTTACCTCATATCTTCTCTCCACGTGAGCCGATTTCAAATTTTTGGTTTGAAAGGTCAAGCTTTCTAATTAGTCCCTTTTAAATTTGATCAAGATCTGATCAGTAGTTTTTTAAATATCGCCAATAATGCCTATTTTGTACGCCTACTTTGACGATGTTGTCGTTTAACCGACTTCAAAGGTTACCTCATAACTTCTTTCGTTGTGAGCCGATTTTGATGATTATTTTTTATTTAAAAGCTGGTGCTTTTCTTGTGGTCCCATTTCAAATTGATCAAGATCTGATCTCTTGTTTTTGAGTTATAGTCAATAATGCGTGTTTAGTATATTAAATCTGATCAAGGTTCCGAAGATAAAGCGGTGAAGTCGGATTTTTAAGCTTTGCTAGCGTTTAATTATTTTAATTTATGCTTTCTTTGTTTCAGAATGTTCCGGTATTTATTAGTCTGCTTATTAGCTCTAATAACCAAAGTACACTCAACTAACGGTAATCCTATCACAAACGAAATTACAGGCGATCAAGAATTATTATTAAGTATAGTGGTAAGTTATTTACTCCTAGTTTTTTCCCCTAGTTTTGTTCCTAGTTTTTTCAATTACACTCACAAGCCCACTCTAAGTTCTTAGACTTGTATCGTGGGTGCCGGAAACATTTACACATCACACACACAATCACACACAGAACAAGAAGCACAAATCTTCCTTGGGAAGAAAAATTGTGCTCCTGCAGGGAATCGAACCCAGGACCCACGGCGCAGAGGGCAGAGTCATTCCCAACGCGCCAACTGGTTCGACGTCTAAGAAGAAGGTAGAAGGTCTAAGCAAGATGGCGCATTTGTATAGTAACCGCGCTTAAATCGGGGGTCGTGGTTTCGAAACCTGCGACGGGGTTGAGCTTCCGGTGAAGGTAACGTGATGAAATCCATGTTGGTAGGATATTGGTTATACATCACCACCCTCAAGTAGACAAGTTTCGCGAAAATCTCAAAAAAATATGTTCCGACTGTTATGTTTGTTATGTCATCATTCTAAACATAGTTACTAAAATTAATTATTAAATTATTCTAAATGCTAGGTTAAATTAAAAAAATATCATCATCAGCCTATAGAAGTCCACTGCTGGCCATAGGCCTCTCCAATTGCACGCCACAAGCACGTTCCTCGGATTCTAAATCAAAATCGTTTATTTACATGGGCCCCAAAGAGGCACCCATGAAAGTTAATGACTCTACTGCCAATTTCGCAACATTACAGCCTCATCTAGATCTCTCATCCAACTGAAAAAAAAAAAAAAAATTAAATTGGTCTGCCAAAAATACAAATTGAAAGTAAATATCAAAACTACAATCCAAATTAATATTATAATTAAATAAATAATGTATACTAAGTCAATATTTTATTATCTTGTACCCAAGAAAATAGGTAAAAAACTACATTGTTTTTAACGACTTCAAAAGAAGAATGAGGTTCTCAATTCGACTGTATTTTTTTTATGTGTTCTATCTAGTTCTGTGATCTGTGCTATATAGATCTGGGGGTTTATTCGGGGTATCGATTATCTTCACATCGACGTCGAAATCGACCGATTTTCTTTTTTTATGAACAATCGAATCGACTGAACTTTCGACCGATCGACTGTCGTATCGACGCGACGTGGCATCAATTCGGACAATCGTAGTTTGACGACCAGTGTCCTCTATCGACGATCGTACCGTTTACAATCAGTAGGTCTATTCTGGTAGTCAAAATACGATTGTTCGAATTGATGCGACGTCGATACGACTGTCGATTGGTTGAAATTTCAGCTGATTAGATGTTCATAACAAAAGAAAATCGTTCGATTTCGACGTCGATGTGACGCCCGGAATAGACCCCCAGGTGTGATAATGTTAAACGTATACCAATCTAGATGAATATAAATGTTCTCGTATACATTTTATGGTGCGATTACTTTGCCGATATGTACATTTTCTGCGGTTTGCAGTATCAATTAGGTTACCTAGTGCCTTAGATTTGTAATTATGCGGGTTTGAAGTAGACCAAGGTTGACTTCGGGTAACTAAGTCTATAAAGTAGGTAACAGAAAACCCAAATGTCGTTTATGAACAGTGCATCTAGGTGACATCCATGGTGGTAAGCAGATTTCTTCTGGTTGCCTTTTTTTTATGAATTTTAGATGAACATTTGACCACTATCTCACCTGATGGAAAGTGATGATGCGGCCGAAGATGTAACATGTTTATCTAGAAGATACCTGTTCACTCTTGACTTGAAGACTCCCAAATTATATCTCGGGAAACAAAGACACAGGTAATGAGTTCCACTCCTTCGCCGTACGGATGATGAACGTAGAAGCGAAACGCTTCGAGCGAACTGGAGGTATGTCTACCATAAATGGATGCCTCAGAGATATCAACAAGACAAACTGTCAAACGTTATCCATATTATATTGTTGCTTATAATTTAACCAACAATAATAACGTTAACGTTATTATCCGCACAGCTAAGGAACTCATTGTCTGTTGTTCCCTGAACGGTACAATCTGGATGTCTCCGAGTCTAGAGTGAACAGTTACCTTCTGAGCAAGCATGTTCCATCTTCGGCCCCATGGTTACTTTCTATCAGGTGAGATAGTGATCAAATGCTTGCCTATCAAGCATACAAAAATATAACAACTCTCCATACCAAGGTTGTCTGGAAGAGATCGCTTTAAGCGATAAGACCGCCCATTGTACTAGCCTTATTTTTAAGTTCTTTAATGTATTTACCTTTATTTGTGGTTTACAATATCTATCTATCTATCTATATTTATTTAGAAACTAAGACGCGGAGTATTTACTGAATAGTGCTAATTCCTGTATTTTATCTTATATGTTTACATCCGAGGTCTTAGTTGGTAGACAGATATAATTACTTCCGTTTGTGTTGTAGTAGGTATAAGGAAAATTACATATATGTAACTATCACTTATAAATACTTATGTGATAAGGAAAAACAAATCTGTTTCTTGAGGTCGCGTAGGCTGACATTGCTGAAGGCTATAAAATAATCTTTGTAAAAATAAAGATATAGATGGAGTTTTGCCGCGAAAGTGAAAAAATGGCGTTGTTGATTTTGTAAAATTTTCCAACATCTGTGATTCTTCGAGTGCTAATGTGGAATAATGGTGGATTATTAACCGTTAATACTTAGTAAACGTGCATAAGTGTAGGCAAGTCATACAAAGTTGAAAAACGTAATTTTCGCCTTCGCTCCAAAAGTCCAATAGAAGTTCTAGTAAAGTATCTACCACTTTACTAACATGACTTGACTATGACTGGTCCATGACTCTTTTACTTGACTTTGACTTGTGACTAGGACTTTTAATGTGAAATGTTATGCTTAAAATAAATCTACTATGACTTAACACTGGCTAAATGCACAAGATTGCGAATCCAAAATTAAAAACAAAGAAATAAAAAAGATAAAGATCATTTTATTTGTCAAAATCTTCGCTTACATACACATCATACAACATGCATGCAGGTTGGTAATAGGTATTTGACTAAACAATTTTAGGCGTACAAACTTGGTTTTGACAATAAATATCCCGTAGTATTATTAATAATTATTGAAAAAAATATATAATAATAATAATGCATCCACATACATTTATGATGTATTCTCTAATATTTAGCCAATGTTAATGTCAAAACTATGAGTAAAAAATAATTAGTAAAAAACCGGCCAAGTGCGAGTCGGACTCGCGCACGAAAGGTTCCGTACCATTATCTATAAAAAATCAAGTTTGTTGTATGGGAGCCCCCCTTGAATATTTATTTTATTTTATTTTTAGTATTTGTTGTTGTAGCGGCAATAGAAATACATCATCTGTGAAAATTTCAACTGTCTAGCTATCACCGTTCTTGAGATACAGCCTGGTGACAGACGGACAGCGAAGTCTCAGTAATAGGGTCCCGTGTTTACCCCTTGGGTACGGAACCCTAAAAATGACAAAATTAGAATAGTCGAATAATAATTCGTCAATAAAATAAATAAATGAGTTCATTTAATTAACATAATATCATTAATATCCCTTTTATTACGGATTTCAACAATTACAATTGATGTAATTCAGTAACAATTTTAGGAATTTTAAATTCATTTTTATAATTCACATAATATCTTTATAAATTATAGCCTATGTGTTATTCTGAAATATACGCTATATTATTGTAAAGTTTCATTAAAATCCATTCAGTATTTTTTGCGTGAAAGAGTAACAAGCATTAAACATTCGCGTTTATAATAAAACTAGCCGTGCCCCGCGGCTTCGCCCGCTATTATCAAGTTAAAAAGTAGCCTATGTGTTAATCCTAGGTAAAATCTATGTACATTCCAAATTTCATCCAAATCCGTTCAGCCGTTAAAGCGTGAAGAGGGAACAAACATACTTACACACTTACACACAAACTTTCGGATTTATAATATTAGTAGGATAAGTAAGGATTTCAATGCTGAAATGAAATGGCCAAAATACCAACAACGTCAATGTGTGAAGTTGAATGTCAATGCTTTGACTTAATTTTGGTCACGTGTTGCTGCTTTCAAGGACCGACAAATCTACACATACATACCTATTGAGTTAGATATAATTATATGCTATACATTCTGAATAATAAGTTAGAGTATACAGCATCACGAGCAGTAAAAACAATGTAAAAAATAACACGTTTTTGCAACGTGATTCAACAAAGAAATACAATGAACAAAGAATCGAAGATGTCCGCCTTTGAAATTCTTTCAGTTTCGCTTACCAAATGACAGAACAAATAAACTTTTGTTCAAGTAAAGTTTGACCAGCGATCCGTGAAAAGATATTTAAAATGTTATTTTAAATTTTAGAACCACAGCAGGAAACTTGCTCGCAATTCCACTAGAGGCGAAATCGTCTATGAAATTCATGCCGCGTATTGTTGGTTATCTATCAAAGGATCTTGCGATGAAAAATTGCAAAAGACATTGGATACTCTAGGGCACGGGTCAGCAACCTGCGGCTCGAGAGCCACATGCGGCTCTTCGGATGTGAAGCTGCGGCTCTTTAGTTCCATACGCAAATATTATTAAAAAAAAAAACATTTAAAAAAACGTTCTGAATCGATAAACGAGGATTAGGCACCATTTATATCGAACCATTAACAAGCCTCCAAAGGTAGCAAAAAAGTACATTTATACATTTGAAACAAGTAAATTATGGGATGATTAGGTAGGTATTGCACGTGCATAGCGTTTTCTATACGATACTCATAGTACAGTAGGTATTATTGTTGGCATTAAGGATTATTGTTGGCAAGAAAGAAATATGTGGCTCTATCAAACTTTGAAATTTTGTAAATTGTAATTTTTGACTCTTTAGACTCAAAAGGTAACCGACCCCTGCTCTAGGGATAATTTTTTCATACTGAGTGTATACATTTTGAATTACATAGATAGATAAATTCTTTATTTGCATACCAAAAAAGAACAATTACAAAGAAATTTTAAATTTAACATAGGAGCACAAAGGGTGGTCTTATCGCTCAAAGCGATTTCTTCTAGACATCCAAAGGGAGATGATACAAATATTAAAAACAATATTACAAAATACTACAAACAATTATACACATATTGTCAAAATTATTTCCGTCTTATTGTCTGTCTGTCAGTAGAGACTGACTAACGGCTAAACCACGGGACCGTTTACGTCGTTTAAGAAGATATGACTACTTTTATCCTAAATCATCATCAGTAGTTTTTCGATTTAGTAAATAGTATAAATAGTAATTATTCTGGTGTGAGACTCTAGTAAAACGTACATTTCGTTAATGTTTGGCAATATAATTGACTTGAATTATTGAAAAAAAAATTGCCTAAAAATTTACAACGCTTGTCTATATGAGCTAATAGTTGGGTGCCCGATCACCTTCTAAGTATCGGGTTCAATTCCAAGTGGAACACAAGTTTTCTCCTAAATCTAAACTAAAACTATATACAGCAAAGAACTAAGACACAAAGCTTATAGGTAACTTAAGATTAGACATACATAGACTACTAGCCATGCCCCGCGGCTTCGCCCGCTATTATCAAGTTAAAAAGTAGCCTATGTGTTAATCCTAGGTATAATCTATGTACATTCCAAATTTCATCCAAATCCGTTCAGCCGTTAAAGCGTGAAGAGGGAACAAACATACTTACACACTTACACACAAACTTTCGGATTCATAATATTAGTAGGAAGTAGGATCTACGGGCCAATTGCCTATATTTCCTAAAACTATACTATATTCAACAAAGAACTAAGTTACCTACAAGACAATTAGCTTATAGGTATCTCAATTGCTCAAGCCCACTACCAGTGAGTAGCGTTCCCATCATGCTGGCAGCATAGCCTCTCTGAATTGCAATGCTAATACGTTGAGTCAAATAAGTGCCAGCATTTTGATCACGCGTCGCCTTAACCAGGCGCTCTTATAGAAAATAAAGTTTTCAAGGAATGTTTCTGGTTCTGGGTGTAATTGTGTGTGTGATGTAAAAAGTCATCGAACTTAGTTTGAGGCTGTGAGTGTGAAAGCAAAAAAAACATCTCCAGAATATATTACCTATAAAGTATTCTTACATTTCTTGACTTTTTCAGTACCTTGATCGCTAACGAAGCTCTTTTGAGGCGCAGGGAAATTTTATATTTTTGGGTCAGCGTATTCCGAAATGATATAAAGGAAAATGTGAATACTTTTCATCGAAATAACGTACACATTACACCTACATTTCCTGTGTTAAATACTAATATCCTGATGACCGAGCTTTGCTCGGTTTTTTGTTTTTGGTAGAATGTGTTTGAATTTGTAGCCTAAGAAAGCTCTATCTAGTGTCGAGTAGAAACAGTTTTTTACATCGGTCATGGCGTAATAGATGGCGCTGATAGTTTCTTAAACCCGGTTTTTCAAACGCAGTTTGGGAACCGAGCATTTCTCGGACCTGGAACGTTGATAAATCGATTCCTTGGGCCGAAAAACTCCTAATCTTTAACTTTCATGAAAATCGTTGGAGCCGTTTCCGAGATCCTGATTACACATATATATATATACAAGAATTGCTCGTTTAAAGATATTAGATTTATATTTGACTTACGCCTTAACACGAATCCGACATAGAATTTATATTTGACCTACGCCTTAACACCAATCCGACATAGATTCTGCCAATACCATTTATGTTGTTAATTATTATTATGTTTATAAAATACTTGTTGCTGTTTTGTATACTATAGCATATGTTAAATTATGAATCGTGTAATCCGCTTCCACATAAATACATTGGCTTCTATCTTTTTTTTATGCTAAATAGACAAGCATTTGACCACTATCTCACCTGATGGAACGTGACGATGCGGTCGAAGATGTGACATGCTTGCCTAGAAGATACCTATTCACTCTTGATTTGAAGACTCCCAGATTATACCCCTCAGGGAACAATGACGCAGGCAATTAGTTCCACTCCTTCGCTGTACGGATGATGAACGTAGAAGCAAACCGCTTCGAGTTAACTGGAGGTATTTCAACCATAAATGGATGACGTTTGACAGTTTGTCTGGTTGTTAGATGGTAAAATGGGCATGGTGGAATTAACTCATGTAATTCCTGCGCACAGTCTGCAAAATGCAAACGATAGAATACCGATAGACTTGCGACCATACGCCTGTGACCGAGGCTCTGCAATCTGGACTCATCTTTGATGTAAATCAGCGCTGTGAGCACATGAAAATGTACGCACAGCATATGCTGAATCTACCGCTATTCCCAATTTCAGAATTTGACCCCAAGTATGCACATGAACTTTGAAAATTTTGTATGTATTTTTCTTAGTTTTTATTGTTTTTGTACTAATGGGCCTCTTGCCATGTCTGACATATGGATGCCAAACGTGGAAATTCACCGCTGAAGCAAGAAAAAATATAAACGTCTGTCAGAGGGGACTCGAACGAAGTATACTAAATATAAGAAAGCTGGATAAAATAAGACACACTAAAATAAGAAAAATAACTAAAGCAACAAACGCTCTGAGTTACGCACAAAAATTGAAATGGAAGTGGGCAGGACACATTGCGCGGCTAACAGACCATAGATGGACCAAAAAAGTAACATTCTGGAACGGGCCACTAGGCAAAAGAATGAGAGGTAGACCTATTACAAGATGGGAAGACGACATTAAAGCAATAGCCGGTCTAAACTGGAAACAAGTAGCAAAAGACAGAACTAAATGGGCATCACTGGGGGAGGCCTTCACCCATTCTGGGGTTCCGGTAGATTAAATAAAAAACTAAGTAACTATAAAACTAAATACTATGATTAAAATACACAAGATACACATAAAAGTTTAAACTAAATAAGAGAACAATAAATAACATAGAAATAAACAAATGAAAACTAACACATACATAGACTTTAAGAAATGTAAAATTTACTGGAAATAAAAAGGCTTTTTATTTTATTTATTTATTTTATTTATATACTAATGGGCAACAAATATAAATATTTTTTTGATTTGATTTAGGTACATCAGCCATTAAAGACTATACAGTTACAATATTAATATATATAATATATACAATACTTCTACCTTTTTTTCACCTTACATGGACAAAGAAGCTTCTACGTTATCGTCGGCTTCGTGTCACCCATGTATCGTTGAAATACCGTTTTTTCGCACGAAACGTTTCGCGTCTTCGTTCATTTATAGAACAGCAAAATAATGGAACACTTTGCCGACAAGGATACATGGAGGCAAATTGCACAGGCGCTTTCTAGCGACTATTTAATAAAGATGAACCTATTTTAGGTTAATATAATAAATGTATTTAAGAATAACATAAAAAAAAATTTTCGCCGCCAAGTTTCTTGCCATGTTCTTCTCGAGATGACTGAATTTTGCGAATCTGGCAGTATCATTAACTTTCATGAGTGCCTCTTGGGTGCCCATGTGAATAAACGATTTATATTTGTTTTGTCGTCATACCTATGTATTTCCGGAAAGGTACTATTTGGGTGTGTTCAAAAGAAAAGTGAATAAGTGTATTTATTGAGCAAGCGTGCTCCACCTTAGACTACATCGTCTCTTTCCATCAGGTGTGATTGTAGACAAAAGTTTGCTTAATAAGTAGTAAAAAGAAAAAAATATATATTATCTTTGAAGGTGGGTGAAGATAGGTGGCAAAAATTTATGTGGAATGCAAATAAAAATATGAATATGAAAAAATAAAAAAAGAGAAAAAAATAAATAAAAATATGTGGAAAATAATCCAACAATTTATTCGTCAAGTGGATCAGGCCAAATTACGTAGCCTCAAATTCATATTCAAATTCGAATTCATATTCAAATTCGACAAAGTTTATTCAAATGGACTCCAAAGAGGCAGTCATGAAAGTGAATCTCGAGAAAAACCTGGCAAGAAACTCGGCGGCGCATTTTTCATGGTATTTTTTCAAACTGATTAATTAGTTAAAATTATACATTCCTAAATTAGTTTTCCTTTTCAGGTTAATAGACATGGAGAAAGAGCACCAGATGACGAGGAGTTGTCTCTATCAAACCAACAGGAGAAGATTAAGAATTTAACCTATGTCGAAGGGCCAGAAGGTCTTACTAACGTAAGCAGTCATTTAGTTCCACCCTAGAATAGCAATATAGCAACAACTAATCCTTACTTATAATCAAAATTATCATACTAATATATTACTTATATATATATATATTACAGACTTAGTGAGAAGACTTAAAAGAACTAAACCATTTGAACTTGCGTAATGTTAATATATATCAGTGTAATTTATAGTGAGAGTGCTGCAAAAGAACACATGAACAAAGTGTATTACCCTTAAATAGAGACAATAAGAAAAGTGTTAATGGACACATTCTTAGTTTAGCAATGTAGCAGTTTAAGTTAAAGTTAAATTACTGATTAGCCATAGTTTGGCTAGATTGTAATTATAATAGGGCACTTTGTAAGAAGTACTCTAGAAGAAAAAAAAAAATTATCATTAACTAACCTTATATCTATCTGCCCACTGAGCTAACTGGGACGTTATTGTATTAGTCGGCGAAGTAGAGGTACGGCACGGATTTCTGGGGCACAGTGTCCGTTCTGTACAATACAATACATTAACTCCTTATTGACAACTAAAGATAAATAAAGCTTACAGATACACTTATAAAGATACAATGGGCGGTCTTATCGCTATGAGCGATCTCTTCCAGACAACCTTCGTATGGAAATAGTAACAACGTATAAACGTAGTAAAGGTTGTGATTATGTGTGTGATGTGAATGTTTTCGGCACCCACGACACAAGTCATTGAACTTAGTGTGGGGCTGTGAGTATGGAACCGTTTATGTTATAAACGAAAAATAAATGTAGGGATGGTGGTGCGATAAAATAAATGAAATAAATTTTAAAAAATCATAGAAATACTAACATTGTTTAAACTACATAAACATTACGTACCTATAATAATAGCAGAATATATGTATACATATTATTTAACATACATAATTCACATATAGTAATGTTTAGAAATTGGACATATAAAAGTTGTTGACTTGAGTTTTTTTTTCTTGAGTTTTTGACTCTGGTGTTTGCGCACGTTTGAGAATGCGTCTCTGGAATGCTCTGCTCTATAGTGTACTATAGAGCAGAGCATTCCAGAGACGCACGGCTTCTACGGTTAAAGATGAATCACAGAAGCTCGTGCTGTACGTCACTACCATAGATAAAAACATAATTAATTCTGTGCCACGGTTATAAAAAAGTAATTAGGTATACGGTGTTGTTTTATTAACTTTATTTTCCTTCTGAACATCCGCCTTCCATCTTCAGACCTTCACAATGATTGGAGGTAGACGTTAAGGTCACCACTCTATGTAATATAGCCACGTCTCTCAACTGATTGATAGCAAAACTATTCAGGATTTAGCTATCTTCACCGTACATTGTTTGATTGAAAGATTCTTAAGTATTTATTGATTTATACGACTTTAACTTTCGGTTGTCTGCTCGCATTGTTACGTGTACACGCCGAGACGCCGGACGGTCTACGCGCGTACTCGACTGATGATGGAGCACCGAATATTCCGAAACTAGTCCCGTAACAATGCGAGCAAACAACCTTGAGTAAGTGAAGTCGTTTAATCCTTAATATAAACCGTCCAAACTCTTGTGTTGGAGGATATCAAAAGGCGGAACAAAAAAAACAGCCAAAATAAGTAACGACGATTTCACACTCACAGCCCTACACCAAGTTCGATGACTTGTGTCGCGGGCGCCGGAAAAAATCACATCATACACACAATCACAACCAGAACCAGAAACACAAATTTTCCTTGGGGAGAAAACTTGTGTTTCAGCCGGGAATCGAACACGATACCCCGCTTAGAAGGCGAACGCCACTCACCTAAGCCAACAAGCAGTTAAAATTTTGTAATCCTTAAATATTAAAAGATATATTTAAAGTAAATAAAATTAATCGTTGATTAATTATTGACTCTCAAATAATAATTAAAATTAATACTGTACATCTTGTTCACAGATGGGCAAAAGAACAGCATACCAGCTGGGCAAATACTACAAACAACGTTACGGCTCAGAAAATCTGCAGCTGATTTCCAACGTGTACCTTGGTGGTGAAATTGCCATTAGGAGCACAGATAAGGAGAGGACTAAGATGACGATCCAGGTGGCGATGGCTGCTGCATACCCCCCGGAGCCAGTGCAGCAGTGGGACGAGGGGTTGGGGAGGATCTGGCAACCTGTTCCGTATAAGGCTGTGCCGTTGAGTGAGGATTATGTGAGTACCTACTATGCGCGACATGCATTGCAATGTCACGTAAAGAAAAGCATTTACCTCTTTCACGTTTATGGCTGCCTAGTATTTCAATACCATAATAAAACTTAATGATTAAATTATTTAGCCATTAATGTTTATGTTTGCCTAATTAAATAATTTAAATGCAAGCTAAGTTAAAAAAACCGATTTCACCGCTTTATCATCGGAACCTTGATCAGATTTAATGTATTAAACACGCATTATTGACTATAACTCAAAAACAAGAGATCAGATCTTGATCAAATTTCAATGGGACTACAAGAAAAACACCAGCTTTCAAATAAAAAAAGAACCATCAAAATCTGCTCACAACGAAAGAAGTGATGAGGTAACCTTTTAAGTCGGATAAACGAGAACATAGTCAAAGTACGCATTATTCGTCACAGAATAGGCATAATTGACGATATTTCAAGAACTACTGATCAGATCTTGATCAAATTTAAATGGGACCAATTAGAAAGCAACATCTTTCAAACTAAAAAAAAATTTAGTCGACTTGAGTACCTCCTCCTTTTTTGGGAAGTCGGTAAAAAACCGATTTCACCGCTTTATCTTGGAAACCCTTGATCAGAATAAATAAATCCTACTATCCTACTAATATTATAAATCCGAAAGTTTGTGTGTAAGTGTGTAAGTATGTTTGTTCCCTCTTCACGCTTTAATGGATGAACGGATTTGGATGAAATTTGGAATGTACATAGATTATACCTAGGATTAACACATAGGCTACTTTTTATCTTGATAATAGCGGGCGCAACCGCGGGACACGGCTAGTTAAATATACATTATTTAGGATAACTTAAAAACTATTAAGCAGACCTTAATCAAATTTAAATGGGACCCAATGGAAAGCACCAGCTTTAAAAAAAAACATCAAAATCCGTTCACCTAGAAAATAGTTCTGAGGTAACATAATAAAAAAAATCACGTCGAATTAAGAATATTTTCCTTTTTTTGAAGTTGTTTAAAACATAATTTTACTTTTTTCACGTTTATTATTGCCTAGTAGGCACCTACTTTAATACCATACCAAAAACTTATCGACTAAATTATTGCCTCCTAAATGTTTACGTATGCCTACTAAAAAAAACATCTATCGAATCGAATTATGAATCTAAACCATTTTTTTAAAATTCAATATAGACAAGCGTTTGACCACTATCTTACCTGATGGTACGTGATGATGTAGTTGACGATGGAGCAAACTTGCCTAGAAGATACCTATTCACTCGCGACTTGAAGACTCCCATATTGTATCTATCAGGAAACACCGACTCAGGTAAAGTGTTCCATTCCTTTGCGGTTCGCATAATAAATGTCGAAGCAAAACGCTTTGTTCGCATTTGTGGAATATCTACCACATACCGGTGTCGATTAGCAGTTTGCCTGCTTGTTCGATGTTAGAATGGGGATGGGGGAACTAGATCGTGTAATTCCTTGGCACACTCTCCGAAATGTATCCGATAAAATACCGAGAGACTAGCTACCTTGCGACGATGTCCCAAGCTCTGAAGCCTTTCATCGGCCAACTGCTCGCTATCAATGAGCCTCTTGACTCTTCGCTCTATGGTATCAAGAGCCTCAAGCTGGTACATAGCTGAACCATCCCAAAGATGACAACAGTATTCCATTCTCGAATCCACCTGAACACAACATTTTCACCAAAATAGGTTTACCCCTCTAGGAGGAGTTCAGTGACAAACACATACACAGAAGAAAATTGCAGTTCATATCACTCTCAAGAGCATATAGCACACTGAACGCATTTGGTTCGAACGGACTCAGTTGCAGGGACGAGGCGCGGCGCGATCACCTCTTCACGACCCTTCGACCGTCCGTTTGAACCATATCATTAAGTTTGTAGCATATAATACTCGATCGAAACGATCAAATGACTGAGTAATCCGATTCATCCGATGCAATCTTGTATCTCGTTGATGAAATGCGTGGAAAAATGGACGCGGTCGAGATGCAATTCCACCCCAATCAGCTTAATGAAGAATTTAAGAGCCTTCCAATTATGAAATCCACTAATAACTGGCAAATGATTATCATTATTTATTTGTTATTCCGGGAATGAGCTACTTATCACACCGATCTACCAAAAATAAAGATACAAAGCACGGGACATTTGAGTTAAGCCGTAAGAGTGGATACCACTCCACTTTTACGTTAGTCATCCGTACAGCGTAGGCGTGGAACTCATTACCAAAACGGTAAGGCAAGCATGTTCCATGATCGGCCGCATCGTCAACGTCTATTAGGTGAGATATTAATGAAATGCTTAACTATCCTACTAATATTATAAATTATTATTATTATTTATTATTATTGTGTGATAATTATTATTATTTTTATATTGATGACATTTTAATTTAATTTATTTTGATATGTAATATGTGATATGGTGTACCTAATACTGAAATAAATGATTATTATTATTATTATAAATCCGAAAGTGTGTTTGTAAGTGTGTAAGTATGTTTGTTCCCTCTTCGCGCTTTAACGGCTGAACGGTTTAGGATGAAATTTTGAATGTACATAGATTATACCTAGGATTAACACATAGGCTATTTTTTAACTTGATAATAGCGGGCGAAGCCGCGGGCACGGCTAGTGTATGTAATTAACATTATAAAGACGTAAAGTTTGTTTGTAACAGGTAATCTCTGAAACCACTGATCCGATTCTGAAAATTCTTTCACTAGTAGATAGCTGCAATATCCTTGAGTGGCATGGACTATGTTTTATTGAGATAAAAATAAGCTTTCAGTTCGAAATAACAATATTGGTAAGACGCGAGAGCCGATTTTTATGATTATTTTTTTATTTGAAAGCTAGTGCTTTCTATGTGGTCCCATTAAAATTTGATCAAAATTTGACTAGTAGTTTTTGAGTTATCCTCAATAATGCGTATTCTGTGACTACATTGATGATGTTCTCGTATTTAACCGACTTCAAAAGTTACCTATTAATTTCTTCCGTTGGGAGATTTTGATGCTAATTTATTTATTTGAAAGCTGGTGCTTTCCATGTAGTCAAGATCTGATCACTAGTTTTTGAGTTGTATTTTGTTATAGTCAATAATGCGTGTTTAATACATTAAATCTGGTTTAGGTTCCGAAGATAAAGCGGTGAAGTCGGTTTTTACCGACTGCCCAAAAAAAGGAGCTACTCCAGTCGACTGTATTTATTTTTTATGTGTGTTTATGTGACTTCGAAAATTTTTTTTTAGTTTGAAAGATATTGCTTTCTAATTGGTCCCATTTAAATTTAATTAAGTTCTGATCAGTAGTTCTTGAAATATCGTCAATAATACCTATTTATTTGGGTACTACTTTGACGATATTTTTATTTCATCATCATCATCATCATGCTCAGCCTATCTCAGTCCACTGTTGGACATAGGCCTCTCCCAAGGCGCGCCACTGAGCCCGATCTTCGGCTCTTCTTCTCCAGTCGTTACCAGCAGCCCTACGTATATCGTCGCTCCACCTAGTCACAGGACGTCCTCTGCTACGCTTACCGATTCGTGGTCTCCACTCCAGAACTCGTCTACTCTAACGGTTATCAGTTCTGCGGCATATATGACCAGCCCACTGCCACTTCAGATTGCTAATTCTTTGAGCTATGTCGATGACTTTCGTTCTCCGGCGAATTACTTCGTTCCGGATTCGACCCCTTAGAGATACACCGATCGTAGCTCTTTCCATAGCTCGCTGAGCGACTTTTAAATGGTGGACTAGTCCTGCCGTTAGTGTCCACGTTTCGGCTCCGTATGTCATAACTGGTAGGACGCACTGATTAAAGACTTTTGTCTTAAGACTTTGCGGTATTTTTATTTAACTATTTATATTTTTATTTAACCGACTTCAAAAGTTACCTCATAACTAATCATAATTTTTTCGTTGTGCCGATTTTGATGATTAGTTTTTTATCTGAAAGCTGGTGCTTTTCATGTAGTCCCATTGAAATTAGATCAAGATCTGATCTCTAGTTTTTGAGTTATAGTCAAAAATGCTTGTTTAATACATTAAATCTGGTTAAGGTTCCGAAGATAAAGCGGTTTTTTTAAGCTTTGCTTGCGATTAATTAATTTTAACTCTGTTTGCGTTAATTATTTTCTTTACTTACAGGCATTGCATGCCGGGTACTACTACTTAATAATAATAACTACAAACATTATTCACAAGATTAGAATTAACGCTATCAAAATACAAAATAAATGCGATGTTATCTCTACGAGTACAATTAAATACTAATGATACAAATCTAACATAATATTGAGATTTATAATTGATACCAAGGACTCGTATAACTGTTATTTATCGCAAATTAATCTCAATTTGAACTTGCACTTAGATAACGACTTATCTCTGAATTAAATGCTTAAATGTAGTGATAAGGATTTGTGTGGAGATTGCCGGTATAGACAAGTAAAATCCAGTGTTGGATCCAAATTAAAATAAGTGAATTGTTAAAAACTTTTTTAAAGACAAGCTTTTAGAAGTCCGCCATATTGGGTTTAAACTGACGTCACTTTATTTTTCGAGTTATTCTCAGCAATCCCTTTCATTTTATACCCATATTGTAGGAGTGCATTAAAATGTCCGCCATTTTGTTTGTTCCGCCATGTTGGACTTAGAATGACGTCACACAGCTAGCCATGCAATGGTGCTAATTCTGTTGAGCACCGAACTAACCTTAACTAAACAAAAAATAAACTAATTTTAAGCACCGAACTAACCTAAACTAAACTAAAAATGAACTAATTTAAGTCAAAGAATACCTAAACGCTATTCTGATTTTACATTGAACCTAATTTAAAAGTTGAAATGACAGGACTAAAATTGAATTTGACAGCAACCAAATTGAATTGTATTCATAAGAGCCGCAATCACATATTCCTCCATTATGGACTTTGTAGGTCAGTATTTGCTTCATTAATTGCACGTGTTATTCTTTCAAGTATAAGATCACATTAAAAATAATCCAGATCCTTTTCATACAGACTAATTTGAGTTTAAATTTTTTATTTTTAGTCTTAATTTGACGTAAAACGTGTACATCAGAATAATAATTTGGTCATTTTCACTAAATTGAGTAACTAAACTAACTTAGTCCTGTCAAACTTAATTTTAGTCTAATCTTGCATTTTCTGAATAGGTTTTGGACTAAAGCAGGACTAAAACTAATTTTAGGCTAGTTAAGTCTAATTCTGGACAACAGAATCGGCACCATTGTCATCCAAACTATTCCAAACTAAACGTGAACACAAAATTTCAGCTCAATCGGTTGAAGATATCGGCTTCAAAATTAAGTTGCAAGATTTCGTTGCAAGATAAAGTAACGTCACTTTAAATCCAATATGGCGGACTTCTAAAAGCTTGTCTTTAAAAAGGTTTTTAACAAGTAACTTATTTATTTAACATTACTACCATATTTGCAGCTTCGCTACTACTCCAACTGCAAGAGATTCATGCTCCTCATGGAGGAAGCTCAGCAGGCGTGTCTGACGGATGAGTTCCACCAGTTCATGGATATCATACCCTTGCTGAAGGAGAAGACTGGGAGGAACTTTACGGAAAACCCGCTTCTCTTCCAGTCGTTGTTTGACCTATTTAGGAGCACGGTGAGTGATCATTTATTTTGAACCCCCGACGCGACGCAGTCGACCCAGCGGGGGGCAAGTCTCTGACCTATGCGCGGTGGATCCTGGGTTCGATTCCCGGCAGGAGCACAAATTTTCTTCTGTGTGTGTAATATGTAAATGTTTCCGGCATCCATGATACAAGTCTTTGAGCTTAGTGTGGGGCTGTGACTGTGAATGCGTATGTTAATGTTTCTTAAAGAAAAAAACCCTCTTTTTACCCGACAACGGCAAGTCAAAAGGGCTATGTTTTTGACCGGTAAATATGTATGTATGTTCATCAGACCCCCTATTACGTATCTTTGTTGCACGCTTTGCTAATCGGGGGGCTGTTCTCTCATAACTTCTAAACTACTTATCATTATTTGACAAATGAGGTGTCGTTGTAAGCGTCTTGTTGCTATATTAACGGACGTTTCTGTGTATCTATCTGTGGCATCATAGCTCCCAAACGTTTTTTTGGAAGGTGACTCTATCGAGAGTTTTATCTATATTTGGTAAAAATGGTGCAGCCGTTTTCAAGATAGAGCATCAGGAGTATTTTCAATTTTTTTTTTAATTAATTCCTTTTGTTATGATATACCTATATGTTTGCGAGGATTGGTGCGGTGGTTTTTTTTTAAGGCTAGATAGGCAAGAATTTGACCTGATGGAAAGTGACGATGCGGCCGAAGGAGCATTGGTGCGGTGGTTATTTTTTAATGCTAGATAGGCAAGAATTTGACCTGATGGAAAGTGACGATGCGGCCGAAGATGGAACATGCTTGCCTAGAAGGTACCTATTCACTCAAGACTTATATCCGAAAAGCTTAGTTTTAATAAAACAGTTATATACTTACAGTAAATTATAAAGTTATATATAGTTTCTAACAGCTTATTCATACATTATGATACCCAAAAGAAAATGTTTAGAACTAATGAAATCATGCATGCATTCCGCAAAATGTTCTTTGACAATAGCCTGGCTAAGTCGTTTTTTCTCGTCTAGAAATACTAGAATATAATATCCTAAAACGCTTGATTTAGTAGCCGTTTTTTTATAAAACCTCTCAGCATTTATAATAAAACCTTACACATAGAAATATTCGTCAGGATCTGTATGATATTAACGAGAGCCTTCCATTTAGAACATTCATAAAATTTAAAAATATAAGGCAACAAAATATCAAATCACATGCCTTTGTCGGCACCCACGACACACTTAGTGTGGGGCTGTGTGTGTGAAAGCGTTTATGTTATGTTTATATTATCTCTTAATATAAAATTAAGTAAAATTATATAAAATCAACAACGCAAGTTTCA
Organism: Lomographa bimaculata; assembly: GCA_948107665.1. Lineage (NCBI taxonomy): Eukaryota > Metazoa > Arthropoda > Insecta > Lepidoptera > Geometridae > Lomographa > Lomographa bimaculata. The sequence continues at coordinate 2,598,250 of OX403602.1, read as the reverse complement.
CTTTCTCGGCATAACTCTATATAGTGATATATTTTTATAAATTATTATCTAACGGAATATAAAGGTTGCAGGTCAAACCTGAACTATTATTAAACTTCCGACATAACACTAAAAAACTCTTCACAAATTTTGAAAGTGACTTGTCCACCTTGACTTTTTGACATTCTAATATGCAAGACCACCTATGCAGGTTGTCGGCCTTGATGTAAAAAGTCATGACTTCATTTTAATAATCGATTACAAAAAAAGTTCTCCATTTTTTCTACCCGTCAGTACAGTCATAAAAATCAGTCAGTCTATGATTTTTTATGACTTAGTTGAAATTTTTGTTTAAATGCGCCTCAAAATAAAAATAAAACAATCTGATGATTTCATTCCTCTAGTATGTATATGCGTATATCCGCCATTTTGAAGCAGATATCTTCAACCGATTTAATTAAATTAATAATTAATTATATGTATGTTTATAAAGAGTGCATGTATAATGATCATTGATCACCGATCACTTTTTATTGAACTTTATTATCCTCTCCATCCTAAGGTTGCCTGGGAAAGATCGCTGCTAAGCGATAAGGCCGCCGGTTGTACTACATTGTTACTTTTTCCTGTTATTAATAATTATTTCTCTTGGTGTGCAATAAAGAGTTTTTTTTTGTTTTTTTTTTATTTGTGACAGGCTAGTGTTTGACCACTATCTCACCTGATGGTAAGTGACGATGTGATCGAAGCTGGTAAACACACTAGACCTGGAATACGCAGGCTCTCAAGGATAACTGCCGGAACACCGTATTTGGCTTGGCGGCAGACTTTCAACTTGATGGTGGTAAGCTACTTTGGTAGCAAACCAGGCGAGCAACTCACAAAATGCTCTACCACCTCTCAAATGTCACCTGATTAGCACCACCCGGGGACCATGTGTAGGGAGTCAGACTTAAGGGGTATCCTCCTACGGACGTGGGTTACTCAGTCCCCATATTATATAAGAGTATTTATATTGTATTGTTTGTCGTCATCAGGTAAATCTAAACTTGGAGATTCCGGACTGGTCGAAACCAATTCTCGCCAGACTGGGGGAGGCTGCACGACTAGCGTACAAGCTCTATTACAGAAATGATGAGATGAAGAAGATCGGTGGAGGTGAGAATGACATCTTTAAAGAATACTTAAGGTGAAATGGGACACAAAGTCGATATTTGACCGCGTTTCGAATTTTACGGAAAACCAGTTTTTCGAAATGAAAATCTATGAACGCTATTAAATTTTTTAATGATACTTAAAAATAATATACTATCGGTGCCCCGCGGCTTCGCTCGCATTGATCAAGTCAAAATTAATAAAGCCTATGTGTTAATCCTATAGGTATTATATATCCTACTAGCTCACCCGCCCGGCGTCGCCCGGGTAAACAAAAGCTTACACATAAACGCTTTCACACTCACAGCCCCACACTGAAAGTACTATGACTTGTGTCGTGGGGCCGTAATTTTTTTATTATGCTATTACTTCAAAAAGGTATGATTGATTTATAAAATAAGTAGATATAAAATCGCGTAACGTTTTTTTTGTCACCACAATCTTACCTGGTGGAAAGTGATTGTGCGAATTGCTCGTACCTGACGAATCCACGCTCCCACTTCGACTTAAAAAACAACATAATAAATCTCTTCTTTTTTTACTACTTTTTACTTTTATTTTCTGTTTCTATTTACCGGCCAATTGCCTATATTTCCTAAAACTAAACTTAAACTATATACAACAAAGACCTATGTTATCTACAAGACATCGAGCTTATACCTGTAATTTGGCTGTAATTTTGCGAACACTTAAACAATAATACATACCTACTTAATTACTGGCAAAAATTTTGTATTACCACATGGAGACTGCAAAGAAGTTCTACCTCTATAAAAACAAACAAAACAGCCCCGCACTAAGTTTAAACACTTGTATTGTGGGAAGTGGGTCGGAAACATTAACATCACATACACATTACACCCAGAACCAAAGCACAAATATCCCTTGGGAAGGAATTTGTGCTCCTGCCTGGAATCGAACCTAGGACCCACGGCGCAGAAGGCGGAGACCTGTCTACTTAGACATTTCGTTGAGTGGCTCAGTACCTACACTACTTGCTTTCAATTCATTGAATGTTTTAAACCACTTGACGACCCAGTCAGAGCGCCTGGTTGAGGCGACGCGTGATCAAAATGCTGGCATTTATTTGGCTCAAGGTATTAGTGATTGCACTAGTTACGTTATTTACGTATTGCACTGAAGTTACGTTGTTGACGACCCAGTTGGCGCGGTAGACAAGTGTCTGCCCTCTGCGCCATGGGTCCTGGGTTCGATTCCCGGCAGTAGCACACTTTTCCTTCCCAAGAGACGTTTCTGCTTCTGGGTGTAACTGTGTGTGAGATATGTAAATGTTTCCGGCACCCACGATACAAGTCTTTGAACTCAGTGTGGAGCTGTGAGTGTGAATGCATTTGTTGTTTGTTGTAATTATATTACATATTTGCTCAATTTGCAGCGGTTTTAACATAATAACTGAAACGCGAAGAGAAAAATTCGTTTAAATCGATCAGGCGCTTTATCATAAACTAATAAACAAAATAATTAGAATTCTTAATTTTAAACAAAATGCATCAGTAATGATTTTTTAATTCTTTATTGGACAAGAAGTACAAAAAGTGGACTTAATGCTAGGGGCATTATCTACTAGTCAACCACACATGGTAGATGAGAAGAGGGGTGTAGGCTTGCTTTAAAAAGGTATAGACAAAAGAAAGTAGGATAATCAGATAAAATTATCAATAGACACATTATATAAATATGTTCGTAAAATATACACAAATAATTATATTTATATTAATAATAATAATAATAATTTAAGAAGGCAGTACTCTTGGACACGGCACGTATTGTCAGGAGGTTCCTCACTCTGCAGCACTGACCTACCGGTAGCTTGAGCCCTGCCCCGTTGCTGGTGGCATACTAGGTTTAGGTTTTTTTTACAGTTTTCTTTATTTTGTAATATTGTATTGTTTATTACTTTTATAAAAATATTGTAAAAAAAAACCTTAGCTTAAGAAAAAATAATAAATAAAGAGAATAATAATTTTATTGACACAAGATTCTTACAAGTCATGTTTATGAAGCCAGTGGCCCCTGATGTAGTTTAAAACTGTGTTTCAGGAACCAGTGTCTTCTCCCATTTGTGGCTCAATTACATGTCAATCTTACATGCTAGTTACAAGATTTTCTGCGTTTGTATGCGTGTGTGGGTGTGTGTTTTAGTGTGGATGATGTGTGCATTTGCGTGACTGTATGTTAATACTACTTACACGTTACTATTATTTTAGTATTAGTACTTAAATATACAAAAAAAACCATTAAAATCGGTTGAGCCGTTTCTAAGGAGTTCACAAACACGAGATATTTATATGTTAGATAATACTTGACCTATATTTTAATGTTATGCATCAAAATCAAATCAAATCAAAATCGTTTATTCACATGGGCCCCAAAGAGGCACTCATGAAAGCTAATGAATCTATTGCATACTTCCTATACCAGGAGTGCTTCTTGACAATTTTATCAAAGCTGCTGATGACATCGCCGCCGGCATTCCTGTCACCCAGCGCCTGAGGCTGTTCTCATCCCACGACTTCAACATCGGAGCGCTGATGGAAGTATCAAGGGTCAAGGAGTCATTCGGCATCCCGGACTACGGATCCGCTTTTGCTTTGGAGCTGTATAGGTCAAGGAGCAGGGGAGACTATAGCGTTCTGGTAAGTTTTATATCTCTGATCGCGTTTGACTAAGTTAACCTAGTGGATTGATAGTTCAACTAGATGGTGATGAAAGATGTGGCCGATGATGGTTAACACGCTAAAACTAAAAAGGATCTTTAGAAAAGATAGATAACTCTAAATTGTATACTAGCCGTGCCCCGCGCCTTCACCCACTATTATCAAGTTAAATAGTAGCCTATGTGTTAATCGTAGGCTATGTACATTCCGAATTTCATCCAAATGCGTTCAGCTGTTAAAGCGTGAAGAGGGAACTAACATACTTACACACTAACTTTCGGATTTGCCAATTATTTTATAGTACTCAGTAAAAAAAAGAGAATATATGAATTGATCTTAAACTTGACTTATATACTTTACTATTTATATATTTATATATATATCTATATATTTATATTAACTAGACTTCCAGTCAGCCTTTGGATGGAAAGAAGATAGCAAAATAATTTGTACTACAAAATTTAGTTCCGCAAACTTTGTATTAATGCAACATAATAATTAACGAATTATCTTTTCCTATCTCAAATTGCCTTATTGACACCGTAATGTGTATAGCTACTTCCGCGTGAACCGATTTTGAAATATTATTTTTTGTTTAAAAGATGTTGCTTTTCAATTGGTCCCATTTAAATTTCAAAATCAAATCAAAGTTTCAAATCCGTAGTTCTTAAAATATCGACAATATTGAGTGTTTCAAATCTAATCTGATCAAAGTTCCGAAGATAAAGCGGTGAAGTCGGTTTTTTTAAGCTTTGATTGCGTTTAATTATTCTTCAAATTTTTTTCTGTCCCTTCCAGCCGGTCTACCTTCGTTCAGCTGGAAACTCTTCCCCCATAGAGCTACGTATCACCGGCTGCGAAAATTACGTATACTGCGACTACTCCAAGTTTCGCGAGCTGGTGAAGGAGTACCGACTTCCAGAGGAGGAGTACTACAAGATCTGTGAAATTAAAACCGAAATGTGACCTGATTCTTCTACTTGACTTTGACTGTGTAACTTGAAATATGTCTTACTTGATACAGGCTAAATGTATAAAATTTGAAGAGCTTAAACTAAAAAAATATTGTTGTAGCTTCTTCGGTTGTGTCCTTCACCGTAGCTAACGTTTCATTTTGACAGCTACTCAATATTTGATCTCCATCTCTCGGTTAAACGACTCTATGTTCTTAACCGGAGTTTGGTGAATGATTACCTATGTCGACCACAATTTCTGTTACTTACTTTAGAGTAGGTACCACTAAATTATAAATTCTTATTTATGTTCGTATACAATGGCCTCGATTCTGATGTCACACACTTAATTAAATTTAAACTATTCCTGTCTTTTACAAAATAGGAACACAAGACAGAGATAGCATACTGCTGTGCTGTCAAGTTAGTCAGAACTTAGATGTCTATGCAAGCTTAGTCGAGTATGTTAGTGGTGTTGACTAAAAACACGCGCCTTTCTGCGTTAATATTTTAAATGATAAACTAGCTTGACAGCTCTAAAATGTATGCTATCTCTGTCTTGTTTCTATTTTGTAAGAGACAGGGATAGTTTAAATTTAATTTAGTGAGTGTACATCAGAATCGAGGCCAATGTGTCACAGAAAGGTTTAGTCATATTCAAGCCACGCATCTAGCTACATGTATGGAGTCAACAGGAACTTCTAAATTCACGGCAGCAGCGTGAATATTGAGTTTTTATAAAATAAAGTTTCTAAAAAAAATTCATTTGTAACCCTATTTCATCAGCTACCGTTCTACACCACGTAGTCCTTGGACCTAGACGTCTGACAGTGTTGGCCATAACAAAGGTCAGTCACGCGCCACACACCTTAGGGTTGTTAAAAATATGTGAAAAATATAATTTTTGGATAGAAAAACTAATCGACTTTTGTTCTCTGGCAGACGATTCCTGGCACGATACACATAAACACCTCCAAGTATTACTACACCTTTTTGTAACAGATTGTATAAAGTATGCTGCATCATAAATGTAAATATAGTATATTGCGATAACGCGACCAACTTGATGGGCACGTTTAGAGGAGGAGGCACAAGTTGACGTATTCTTTTGGATGTAATATACTTTATTATAAATAGTGATAATTGACAAATTGCTACATCTAAATATTATAAATTTATTTTGTCTTCTTTAATTTAATTTGAATTAGGTAAAGTAGAAAGTACAAACGATGAAATTTCCTTATTTATTTTAAACGAATTACTGTAGTTAAATTTTTTAGTTGAATTTGTGCATGTAGTGTAAATGATTTGTTAATTTTACCATAGTGTAAAATGCTACAATTAGATAGATGTGTACACTATACGTAATGAAATATATCCGCACCTCACCAATGCCAATGCATAACACTAAACGTGAACGGATTGTAATACGCTCAATTGAACTGAGAAAAAAAATTCCTGTTCTGAAATTTATAACTTAGGTACTTTATATATTTCTTTTTTATTACATGTCACTTTTTTTGCAACATAGGTTTTTTTTTTTATTCTGGGCGCTTTGGCTCGGCCAGCGTGTCGCGTCACTGGCATAACAAGAGATTTTGGTTCAGGTAAATAATTGTTTTCATCATCAGTCTTATATATTTTCAAATTTACTTATTTATATTTACAACCTTATTAGCAATAGTCACACAGTATTCAAGAAATAGGTCTCGAATATCCTTATGATTAACAATATCACAGATGGAACATAGGAGTTAGATATACGTAGGATAATTCCCGCTGTCTGAAACCACCTGTTATTGTGAGCCCTATACTAAAATTTACACATGTAAGCAAGCATGCTACATCTTCGGCCGCATCATTACTTTCCGTCCGTGAGATATTTGCCTATCGAACATAAAAAAATAAAGTTTTTTTGTTTTAACTAGCAAAAATTTAAAAAATACAAAAGAATTTCTGGTTTTAAATATTTTTTAAACTTTATTATTATAAATAAATTCATTTTATACAATATTACCAGTATAGCTACATGTTCACATTGATCTCTTACATTTGTGAGGACTCTCCAGACGGTGTTCCAGCAGCTATCCTTAAGAGCCTCTAAGTGATATGACTGCCTGTAAGGTACCAATAAAAAGATATGAATTACTGTGTTACCACTAGGTGTAGTTATAATTTTAGTTAGCACAATGTGATCGTTTTACAATTTGTCCGAAACTAGTGTCATTTTTGTAAGTCGTCATTTGTCGTCGTTTTGAGTCGTATATAACATAAATTAATGATGGTTTTTGTTTTAACATTAGGCGACCTTTGTTACTATGAGTGGATGCGCGATGGATGCGATGGTACTAATGATATAAAGGTTTAAAGTAGTGTCACTAGTACCATTAATGGTACTATCGGATAGTACTAATGATATAAAGGTTTAAAGTAGTGTCACTAGCACCATTAATGGTACTATCCGATGGTACTAGTGATATAAAGATTTAAAGTAGTGTCACTAGCACCATTAATGGTACTATCCGATGGTACTAGTGATATAAAGATTTAAAGTAGTGTCACTAGCACCATTAATGGTACTATCCGATGGTACTAGTGGTATAAAGGTTTAAAGTAGCGTCACTAGTACCATTAATGGTACTATCGGATGGTACTAGTGATATAAAGGTTTAAAGTAGTGTCACTAGTACCATTAATGGTACTATCGGATGGTACTAGTGATATAAAGGTTTAAAGTAGTGTCACTAGCACCATTAATGGTACTATCCGATGGTACTAATGATATAAAGGTTTAAAGTAGTGTCACTAGTACCATTAATGGTACTATCCGATGGTACTAATGATATAAAGGTTTAAAGTAGTGTCACTAGTACCATTAATGGTACTATCCGATGGTACTAGTGATTTAAAGGTTTAAAGTAGTCTCGTAACATAGATACAAAAAAAAACATACTGTCGAATTGAGAATCTCCTCCTTTTCTGACGTCTGTTAAAAAAAAGAACGAATGTGTAACATTTCCGCATAATGTACCATGGTTACAATTTGTAATGAAACTGTTGGCAGCATTAAAACATGTAATTATGTAATTCAACAACAACGTAATTCAAGTGTCTGTGATAAAATAAATAATATATATTAATATAAAGCCTGGTGTTTTTTGTTATATTTACAATACAATACAATACAAAATTCTTTATTGTTCACCAAAAAACAAAAAGATACAAACTTAAAACTACGAAATTAATATTATAAGGCAGTACAATGGGCGGTCTTATCGCTTTTAGCGATTTCTACCAGACAACCTTTGGATGGGCAGAAATTGTAGTAGCAACTGAGGTCGGTGGAGGTGTACAAATTTACATAAATATAATATGTAAAGTTAATATAATATGTTAAAATGATAAAAAGTACTAATAAAATACATAAATATAAGTTATATCATATATTCATACAAATATATACGAATATATCATATTATATTCTACATAAATATAGGTTATATATATTTAGGTAGGTCCCTTTTTTGTGAGGGGGAAAATGCCTAGCACTACACTTCCTTGGGTGAAGGAAAGGTATGTGTGGGGCGCGAACCCACTAAAACCACAAAACCCGTCTGTGCCGGAGCCGGTCAGATTGGGACTCTCTGGCCCGCTACGGGGCCTTCTTTTGCGCCACCTAGAGACCACCGCCTGCTACGATCTCTAGCTGCCGAGCATGGCGTCTACCACGCTCGGCAGGGAGAGATCTCTGTCTATCGGATATAACTATCAATTAAACATAATAATTGGTAATCAGTTTTAACAAAAAATATTTGTTTTCGTAGGAACAATTTAATATTGAGTAGTGTGATGTGTGTAAGTATGTTTGTTACCTATTAACGGCTGAACGGATTTGGATGAAATTTGGATTGTACATAGATTATACCTAGGATTAACACATAGGGGAGAGGCGTACAAAATGACATAGGCGGGAAAAATGACACACTTGTTTTTCTCCAAAACCACTGACATATTAGTATTCGCAATAGCCTGCAGAGGGCCGCTTAGTAACAATCGCAACCTGTGTTGACGGCAGTTGCTTCCGTCTGACCGTGTGATGAGTATTCGTGTTTGTTTGATTTTTGCAGTCACGAGTTTTACTCAGATGGATTTTGTTTCTTCGCAAAAGTAAGTATTTTTTTAAGTTATTTTATTTTTATTGACTCAAGTTTATAGTTATTTTACTAAATAACTCAGAGAATGTGTTGAAACCTAAAAATTGTTATTTTATTTTTAGTTATTGTTTTTTAATGTTTGAGGTTATAAAGTGGACAAAATGACATACCACTTGTTCGGGTAAAATGGCATAGTATGTCGTTTGACCCACCTATCTTTTTCTTCTTCAAAATAATTGTTTATTTGTTTGAGCCTGCTGATATAACAATCATCCTCATGCAACAAGATCGGGTAAAGCTCGAAGAAGATATAACGGCAGCAAAAAATCTTATCATATCCTCAACAGGTCCATCTCAGGCGGATGAAAGCAGTTCAACATCACTGATGGTTGAGAGTATATCGGCCGTAGACAACCTAGGTCCACTCTCAACGGCCCGATCTGTTGACACAACTGCTGCAATACCTGCGACTCCCACATCACCTAGGTTGATACTCCAAGGCATATATAACAATTTTCCAGTCATCGTGCTATCTCCAGTTCCGAAAGAAATATATTCAATCCATCTGTTTCAAAGAAAAATGCTAAAAATGTTTCAAAAGCTTTGGATATTCATTCCTACAGTGAAAATGATTTCTCTTCCTCACAAGCTTTCACTGAAGCTTTACATGTGAACTCTGCAAGTATTGGACTGATTTTCAGTACAAATTTGGTATGCCATTTTATCCACACCACGTGTGTCATTTTACCCGCCTAGGGCGGACAAAACGGATTTTATTAAAGATTTTATAAATGTTTAATAATTTTTGTGTTTAGGTTTAAATTGAATGGTCTCTGTGATAATTCGGTAGGTAATATATTAAAGAATATGTAGCTACATAAAGAGTTCAAAATTTCCAATAAATAAAGATTTTATAACCGATTGTATAACTAGTATGTCATTTTGTACGCCTCTCCCCTAGGTTACTTTTTAACCTTATAATAGCGGGCGAAGCCGCTGGACACGGCGATAGTAAACTGTATACAATTTAACGACATTAACATTTTTATTCAGGGAAATCAACTATAAGTAAAAAGAAATAAAGTTAATATCAAAATTAAGAGCAATTAATAATTGTTACCTAGTAAAAACTTTAAAAAAAAGTATAAAATTGAATAATAAGTCATAATTATCAATAACATAATAAAATTAAACTTTGAATGGTAAATGATCATAAAATGAATGGCAATTAGATGGTAGCATTGCTTTTAAATATTGCAGATCCTTGAATTTTTTCTATGAAATCCATAGTTTTGCAGAATACAGTTTAGGGAGCGCACTTAAGGGTGCCACATTGCTCATTTTTAGTGGACGTTGTGGAGAAGGTTGCAAATGATCGTCGAAAATTAATGAATACAAAATCGTACTATTATGTGGTTTGTAAACTAAAACCATAAAATCAGTCACAGTAGGGTCATTAGTTTTTTACACGGTTGAATGTTTTATAAATAACTAGCCGTGCCCCGCGGCTTCGCCCGCTATTATCAAGTTAAAAAGTAGCCTATGTGTTAATCCTAGGTATAATCTATGTACATTCCAAATTTCATCCAAATCCGTTCAGCCGTTAAAGCGTGAAGAGGGAACAAACATACTTACACACTTACACACAAACTTTCGGATTTATAATATTAGTAGGATATAATAATAATATAAATTAATTTGTTATTGAAGTCAGTGAAAAAAATATATTCATGCGTATGAAGGTAATGGGTAAACAGTCGAATGGTAATGGGTTATAGTCTATCTAGTTATAGCCCTAGCTGTCTTTGCTATACTTGCATACTGAGAAGGTCGGTAGATTTCTCTTCCCTTTAATTTATTTCATGGTCGAAGGTGGTGGGTTTGGGGCAATGTCTGCATTTATTTGCTGTATTAAAAGTCACATGGACAAATTTCGACCAAAGTGAGGGTAATTCTAGTAATATATATGAAATAGATTTGGATATTTTTGTTACCCCAGCGTCTAAGTTGATTGTGTAACGATTCAGCAACATTCGATTGGCCCATTAACTGTTGGCCAACATAATTTTTAAACAATTAACTTTTCATACAAAGAACTTTTCACCAACGCACGTTTCGCCAACATAACTTTACGTCAGTGAATGCTAAAGCAACATAATGTTTTGACCAATCACTTTTCAACCAAAGATCATTTAGCACATGGACTGTTCCTCAACAGAACGGTACGTCAGTGGAGTGTTTTATCAACATAATCTTTTGACAATATCCTTTCCCCCCATGAACTTTTTGATTTCATAAGCGTAATCAAAACATCGTATAATGGACGTATATGCCATAGAATAAATAATAGTATGGTATTGATTAGCGTTTTTTAAAATGTAGTACAGATTATTATTATGATTAATTTCTCAATATCTCTCCTGAATTATAGATGAGCCCTGCAAACAGATGAATGATAAAAATAACAATTAAGTGTAACATTCCATGGCAGTAGAACATTTTCTAATGGTCGTCTACTTAGCTACCGCTACCTTAAAGTTAATTCGTAATTTACCACTGTCAAATAGAAACATCTGTCAACCAGCGCCAAATAGTTTCCGCTAATCTTGAGAGCCAGTTTCATTCAACGCCTAGTTTGCTTACCATCCATGATCACATCATCACTTACCGTTAGGAAAGACAGTGATAAACCGCCAGCCTGCCAGACATGATTCCACTCTTATTATATGGACTATTTACAACGGCAACTCCATTATACGGATCAGAAAAGTGACATAGCGCTTGGATAGTCGTAGGTAATCGATTCTTTCAACAGACAACTGAGCTACCTAAGCTCAGTAGTAACAGAAGCAGTCACCGATCTGGTACTTTCCATTTCAAACTATGCCATGGGCTGTTCTGGGTCTTAAGTTCTTTGTTCACATCATGACTATCAACACTGATGTTCTTCAAACGTCTATGAAAAAATCTCTTCTGTTCGAAAATGATGATGTGGCTCACTCAGTATTGTACTGGGCTGAACTGAACTCTCCAGGTTACTCGCTGAAAGGTTGGTGTCGACACACAGGATTCGTAGAATTTACATGACGTGGCATATTTGTCATCAGAAGTTTTGTGCAAACTTCTTATTTATTGTGATTGAAATTCCTCTAAATTGATTTCACACATTTAAACATAATATTTAGTTTCGTAAATGCGTGATTAATCAATCCAAAGTGCAACATTTTTCAGAAACCTTTTAATATTTATCTATTAACAGTCAAACTTTTTAATATTTATCTATTAACAAATTATGAATTATTATTATTATTATTTATTTAATCTTATTATATCTTTATTATTTTATTATTATTATTTATTATTAATGAATGTTTAATAAGCTTTATATTTATTTATTTTTGGGTGGAACAGCTGTTGAAAGCGGCATTTTTATAATTTTAAATAATGTTATTTCATTAAATGATTGATATTTACGCCATCTTTAGAAGAATCCCAGCATGTTTGTCATATATTTTCACTTTACTGAAGTGTGGTGTTGCGTAGTTACTTTTAAAAGAAATTATAGATGGCGTCAATCAGCCATAAAAGAGTAATTTTGAACGTTGTTGGAAGACGTCAAATTGAAAAACCAGCATTATCTGAACCTCATGGTTCATGGATCTGGATTTTTGTTTAAGGTCAAGCTGATACAAAGCTTTAGTAGAAGTTGAAATATTATTAAGTATCCTATATTCTAAGTTGGTAAATAAGCAGTCATTCGGTGAAAATCCCGTTGCAATTATTTAAGTAGTTTTCGCGTGATGCGCGTACAAACAGACAGACAGACAGATAGACAAAAATTCTAAAAATAGATTTTTTGGCTTCTGTTGCTCTAATAAAGGCCTCCCATATTAGTTTTTCTTCAATATATATAATGTACAGACATCGTGCATCGGCCTGTTAGGATTTTATTATATGTATAGATTAAGTAACAACAACAAAAATAAAATGAAAAAAAGAAAGGTATGTTTTTGTAAGCGAAATTTCGTAATTGAAATATAATTTTTGCAAAAAGTTCATGGGGGGAAAGGATATTGTCAAAAGATTATGTTGATAAAACACTCCACTGACGTACCGTTCTGTTGAGGAACAGTCCATGTGCTAAATGATCTTTTGTTGAAAAGTGATTGGTCAAAACATTATGTTGCTTTAGCATTCACTGACGTAAAGTTATGTTGGCGAAACGTGCGTTGGTGAAAAGTTCTTTGTATGAAAAGTTAATTGTTTAAAAATTATGTTGGCCAACAGTTAATGGGCCAATCGAATGTTGCTGAATCGTTACACAATCGTCTAAGTTTAAGCGGATTTACAACGATCGCTTTTTTTCAACCCTCAAATAATTATTGTTTATCCACAAACTTTCTAGCATTAACATTTTTGTCTTAAACGATAATTTAACGCAATTTGTATTGTATTCTTGTTTCAAAAAAAAAAAAAAATTGGGTGTTTTTTTAATCTTATTAGTTAGCTTATCAGTGAAAACTTTTAATTGGCCTTAGTTTCATAGATATTTATTCTTTCATGTATCTAGCTGTTAGTTTTCCAATATAAATAAAATAAAATATCTACGGGCCATTTGCCTATATTTCCTAAAACTTAACTAAAACTATATACAGCAAAGACCTAAGTTACCTAATTTCGACTTACGAGGTATTGTTAGCTAAACGATTTCTGGTAATCGTCAAACGTTTTAGCTATAAAAATTTATTGATAAAAATATTACGAAAAATTAATTGAATTAGGCGTTACTTTTCGGAAATCCATAACGACAAAATGAATTTATTATATTTAGTGTTAATCCCGATAAGGTTGTTAGGCTTCAAGCTGGATGCAGCACCCGCCCGCCCGCACGCCGCGAAAGTTAGTGTTATTGGGGTGCGAACGTTAGTATTAGTATCGTAGGAACTCCACCGAAGCCTCTGTTCTCGCGGACCCTGTTCGACACGAGTTTCGTACACGAGGCATCCTCAGGAGCTGTTGACTCGCCGAACGCTAGAACGAGAGTCATACAAGTAAGTGAAAATTTTATTTATATTTTACTTTACAGATCGATTGTAAAGCATGGTCTGAGTACATACGTTTCGGGAAAATACTGATTCTAATTGCACCGTGTATGATTTTAATTACTAATTTCAGCATTGGGCTACAACTTTACGTACTCTCTGAGAAATTCAAGTATGGTGAGCTTGTATGGTTTAGCCATCTATAAACAGCTTAAAAAAACGACTAATGCTTTAATTGATGTTGTGTACGGCTTGAAACACGTCTAAATTTCGACTTACTTTGTAGTCGACTAGTTTCGGACAAATTTGTTGTCCTTCATCAGGATGAGTCAGACGCGCGATACGCGGAGGCGAGCGGCTCGAGCCTCGGCGCGTGAGTCGGCCGTGCGAGTTATGTGTAATACTCACGATAGTTTTAATAATGACTAATGCTTTGTTTTTGATATAATACTTGTGTTTGTTTGCTTATAACTTATTTGTAACAATTATTTATTTATCCTACAAATATTATAAATGAGAAAGTTTGTGTGTGTGTCTGTGTGAATGTTTGTTACCACGTGTCTCCGTTAACAAATAAACATTTCAAATTTAGAATGTAGATATTTTAGGTTCCGGAATAACATATAGGCTACTTTTTTTAATCACGCAGGTGAAGCCGCGGGACACGGCTGGTTTTAAATATTTGTTGTATATAACAGAATATAATGAATATTATACGTTAGTAACAACTTTGTAAATAAAGATGTTTTAGAAATAGAGGGACTCCGGAGAATTTAAACGTAAGCAAAGCCTAAAAACCCAACTTCACCGCTTATATTTTGGTTTTGGCTTGACCGATTTCGATAAAATTTATATGGGACCATCTCTGAAGTATACTCTACTAAACAAAAAAAACATCAAAATCGATTCATAATTGGCGAAGATATCGCGTAACATACAAAAAAAATAACACACAGTCGAATTGAGAACCTCCTTTTTTGAATTCGGTTGAAAAGGGGTTCTATTATTATTGAAAAGGGGTTACCTTACTTACGTATCATATCCGCCATATCCTGTACTTGACTAACATATACATAAATAATTATTTATTATGCAATATGTAGGCGCGAGACCTCAGTTCGGCGCGATCAACTAGTTAAATAACGTATTGACTTAACTTTGAATTTAATTTAAATTGTAATAAGCGTTCGTAACTAATTTCTAATTGATACTCGATTTTTCTACTTGTTATTTTGCTATTATTATTTAACAAATGAAATATAGCTTATTTACACAATTGTTGGAACATGTGTTTACGATTTGTAAATATTTATATAATTTTTTTCTTTTATATCTTACCAACCATTGCTCTACTTTATATGTAACACATTTGTTATTGCAGTTGTATATTAGACATATTCTTAGTAGAAATAGCGCTAAAATCATATATTTTTATGCAATATAAGTAAACTTTATTACTTACTAGCCGTGCCCCGCGGCTTCGCCCGCTATTATCAAGTTAAAAAGTAGCCTATGTGTTAATCCTAGGTATAATCTATGTATATTCCAAATTTCATCCAAATCCGTTCAGCCGTTAAAGCGTGAAGAGGGAACAAACATACTTACACACACACTTACAAACAAACTTTCGGATTTATAATATTAGTAGGATTCTACAATTACGTGGTGAAAAGTGAAATTCGTCTTAAATTTCAATCATGGTAAGTTTATTTTTTATAATGATATTCATTATACTTTTTTACTACTATCTACTTTTTTTTATTATTTTTTTCTAATCTTGTATATAGTACATAAGTATAACTTTTTGCATAGTTATTAGCGTTTATCGTATTTATTTTCAAATTAATAATCTAAAAAATGTAAATCCGTTATTGGCTATTAGTTTTACCATATGTTTTTAAAGTATTCATTTTGAGAGCTGTGGATTTTGTTTGAATAAATAAATACTGATGCACATCATTTAAACTACATCCGTACTGCGAAGGAGTGGAACTCATTCTTCAAGCCTTCGTATTTGTTCCCCGAACGGTACAATCTGGGAGTCTTCAAGTCAAGAGTGAATAGGTACCTTCTAGGCAAGCATGCTACATCTTCGGCCGCATCATCACTTTCCATCAGGTGAGATTGTGGACAAATGCTTGCCTATCAGGCATAAAAAAAAATCTAGGCTAAGGTAATAATGAATACTACCAATTTAATCTTGACCTAAGCTCCAAAGTATAGTGGTATACTAAGAAGTGATACAAATGTAGGACTATATCCATATTCAAACTACGGGCCAATTGCCTATATTTCCTAAAACGAAACAAAAACTACATACAGCAAAGACGTGAGTTACCTACAAGACATTGAGATTATAGGTAACTCAAGTGCTCAAGCCCACTACCAGTGGGTAGCGTTCCCATCATGCTGGCGGCAGTGCCTCTCTGAATTGCAATGCTAATAAGTTGAACCAAATAAGGACCAGCATTTTGATCACGCGTCGCGTCGCCTCAACCAGGCGCTCTGATATATTTTTGAAAATATAATGAGCTCCCGGTCCCCACGGGCCCAGTGTCTCAACACTGCCGAGGTTTCCATATTTTCACCGTTTGAGGTGCTCTGCCGAAGTAGCCGCGACGCCAACCCCATTCAGGAAGATGTGACGGAGCTAAAGTGTCGACACAAGTTGCAACCCCCTCTAAAGGCCGTCCCAACTTCTGAGAAGTTGTCTACTAACACATTTATTACTGTTTCAATTAAGGGGATGTTAGCAGAATGTCTCCTAAAATACGTGTTATTGTAACCGTTTTACTTGGCAATCATAACAAATTCGGAAATTGTTCTACTCACTAAGTCTATGTGTATAAAAAAATATGTAAATTTCAGAGATGGGCATTAGATCTACACAACCGGAAAACATTTCTAGCTACTTTCATAATAGTCTACACAACAGGGCTAGCTGTCTTTTGGCTTCGATTTTCACCCACCCTGCCTACCACTTCACGACGCCTGCCATTCAGGTTCAAGCCGCAGCAGAATGAACAGTTTCCTTCAAGGTATTTTTTTATTCTATTTATTACAACCATCTTTCTACCACAATCATACCGAAGTAATGCAATCCAAATATAAAAACAGTGTGGGTGATAAAACCTTGATTAAACAACAAACAAACAACAAACGCATTCACACTCACAGCCCCACACTAAGTTCAAAGACTTGTATCGTGGGTGCCGGAAACATTTACATCACACACTCACATTACACCCAGAACCAGAAGCACAAATATCCCTTGGGAAGGAATTTGTGCTCTTACCGGGAATCGAACCCAAGACCCACAGCGCAGAGGGCGGACGACTATCCACTGCGCCAACTGGGTCGTCAAACAGATTGAAATGAAACCCAAAACTAGTGAGTAGTCTTTATCGCGCTCGACAAATCTAGCTTAGATACAGTCTCTGGGCCACCAAGATACAGGCCTAGCCTAGTTTGGAGCCCACAGTAACATAACTAAATAGGAGTAACTATTTTTATACCGAGTGTATGATAAATTCTAATGTAATGTTTACGTATAATATGTTACAATATTAGTTTTTAAGCTATTGCATAGCTTCTATCGCGGGCCTTAAGCGTGGAGACCGAATCCAGAAATTCCGTAACGAAAATAACCTAACACCCCCCCACTCCGACCGGCACAGCGGTGATACTTTTTAGTTTTGCCATCTATCGATGAATAGCGGAACTTTTAATGACTTTTTTAAATATCACGCTTATCTCTTTAGTTCAGCAACTCGCCTCTAGGTGGCAGGAAAATAAATACTGCATAAATAAAATAAATAAATAATTATAATTGCATAAGTTGATAAAAAAATGCTATGCAATAGCTTTACCGCGGCAGTCCCCGAGTGCCACACGTCTTTTTTTTTTTGGTAAATAAACAATCATTTATTTTGACCACCATCTCAGCTTGCCTAGAAGTCTTACCTATTCACTCGCGACTTTAAGACTCCCATATTGTACTCATCAGAAAACATCAAGTCAGGCAAGGAGTTCCACTCCTTTGCGGTTCGAACAATGAATGTGAAAGCGAAACGCTTTGTGCGCATTTGTGGAATGTCTACTATATAGCGGTGTAGCTTAGCAGTTTGTCTGCTTCTCTGATGATAGAAGATGGGGAACTAGATAGTGCATTTACTTGGCACACTGTCCGATAATAAAATGAGAGACTACTTACCTTGCGGCGATGACCTAAGCTCTGTAGCTTTGAATTAGTCAGCTGCTCTCTACCAATGAGTCTCTTGGCTCATTGCTCAATGGTTTTGAGAGCCTCAAGCTGGTAATTAGCCGAACCGTTCCAAAGATGAGCACAATATGGATGGAGATTCATGAACGGACTGGTGCTTGATATAAATTTAGCAACTGTTCCGGTGTGAAGTACCGTCTCACCTTTAACTTTGATTTCTGTGCAAGCGAAAGGAGACTTAAAAAATGTAAGCTTAACACCAACCCGTTACATCTACAATGTCATACATTACAACACAAAGGTACACTTGGCACTGTACTGCACTTCCCTGCCTTGCATACTTGTGTTACAATACCCTGCTTTTTGCAGGTATCCCTTGTACCGGTGGCACAAATAAAGGGATAACGTATCCTTTATTTGTGTAGTTTTTGCTTAGGTATTATATTTTATGTATCTACGTTTTTTATGCTAGATACATATGCATTTGACCACCATATCACCTGATAGAAAGTGAAGATGCAACCGGATATGTAACATGCTTGCCTAGAAGATACATATTATTCATGTTTACTAACCGACTGGTACTCGGCGGTTTTGTCGGATTTACCGACTAGTTTCGGGCATGTACGCCTGCGCCGGACCCCAGCGCTCGTCAGGTGCGCGCGGAGAGGCGACGCGAACTTTGCGATCGGCCACCTCCCAGATGATGGGCATCGTACATGCCCGAAACAAGTCGGAAAATCCGACAAAACCGCCGCGAGTACCAGCCGGTTAGCAAACATTAATAATGAATAACACTCGCGATAGTTTTCAAACTCAAAGATACATATTCACTCATGACTTGAAGATTCCCAGATTATACCGTTCGGAAAAAGACCCGGGCAATGAGTTCCACTCCTTCGCCGTACGAATGATAAACGTAGAAGCGAATCGTTTCAAGCTGACTGGAATTATGTTAACGTATTATTTGTTAACCTCTGAAGTATAATCTACTAAACAAAAAAAAATCATCAAAATCGTTTCATAATTGGCGGAGATATCGCGTAACATACATATAAAAAAAATACAGTCGAATTGGGAACCTTCTATTTTGAAGTCGATTGAAAATGTAGGCACGACATCTTAGTTCGAGGCGAATAAAAAGTAATTATGTTTCCAGGTTACTACCCTATAAACAATGGGAACATCGTCATCAGTATCCCGAAAACTACAACCAAATCACGTGCAGTAACTTTCCTCGGTTGGAGGACATCCGTTACGCAGCAGCTGCATGGCAGCATCTTCAGGTGAAGAACGGGAGCGTGTATATATATGCAGCGCACTGGGACAATCGATTTGACGAGCCTCTTGTGCGTCTTCTGATGTATTGTGATGTCAATCCGTTGCCTACGCTTATGTGCCAATTATGGTGAGTACTTTCCATGAAATATTTAAACATACTTAGGAACTAATAAAAAATTCAACCTGTAACAAAAAGGTGTAGTAATACTTGGTGGTGTGTATGTGTATCGTGCCAGGAATCATCTGCCAGAGAACGAAAATCGAAATCGAACATATTTTTTTCCGTATTAAAATTAAAAATTATATTTTTCAAATACATTTAACAACACAACAGTTACATGTGCGGCAATCGGAGATATTTGTTCCGAACAAAAATTAAAAAATATTTTTTTCCCAACCCTACGATTACATCTGTGGCGCGTGACCTTGACCTTTGTTATGGTCACCACTGTCACACGTCTAGGTCCAAAGGCTATGTGGTGTAGAACGGTAGCTGATGAAATAGGGTTGCAAATGACATAATTTTTTTAAAACTTTAATTCATCCTAACTCAATATACATGGTGCTGCCGCGAATGCAGAAGTGCCTGTTAGACTCCATACATTTAGCTTGATGTGTGACTTGAGTATTACTACCCCTTTTTGTTACCAATTGTATATGTTCGCTTTATAAGGAATATGCTTAAGATTTCAATATTGATTTAGTATCATTTTTATTATTTAAAACTATAGAATCACACTAATACCATAACTATCTTATTTAAATGATTTTTAATTAAGAATGTTAAAATTTTATAAAAATGCATAGGAAATTTAAAATAGCAAATCTCTCGCCATTGGCTAAGCTGATTCATGGAGTCAGTTCACACATTTTTGATGTAAATAATTGGCCAACTTTCCGTCAAATTAAAGTCAAAACATCAAAATAGCCGCGTTAAAAATTTCTCAAACAATGATTTCTTTTTCAAATATTTTTTTGATATGAAAAGTTAAAAAAAACTTATGATTAAAATAAATTAAAAAAAAACAACAATGTATTAGCGTAAAGAATCGGTTTAGCATAAAAAAATAATATTCTCTCCCTATAAGGTCCTGTAGACCTGATATAGACGGAGGGTTCAGTAAATTTTCACCAAACTTTAGTCATGGCATTATTACCTTAGGGCTTAGGTTAGATCTTGTGTAAGATGGCAAACTGCACCGAAGTTCAGACGTCTCATGGAGTGTCACTACAAGCTACCTCTGCGTCTTTTAGACTTTTACTATTATTGATACGAGTATGAATAGACCATATTATATATTAGTAAGAATTATGAGATCGATTAGCCAAAGCTATTCTGTCAGAGGTCTCTGTAGCATCACACACAAATAGCCAAAATAGCGGTGGATTGAAAATGCTAGATCTGGGACATTACGATTAATTTCATTTTAATAACGATGTTCAATAACTCCACCTATTCCAAGACAAGATATACAGTATGCATCTATTTACCTTCAACCTTGCCTCGAACGTCCAATGGAGCACCACCTGGCCACGTTCAACAAGCTGCTTCTCCAGAGATTTACGGAACACGAGATTGTCCCAAAATGGCGTGCGCGCAGAGATTAGATTTTCGTATAGAAAAAGACTGTGTGATATGACACTTCACACGCGAACTCCACTAGAGCCCTTCGGCGAGGGTGGCGATAGATGCACAAGGTCGCGGTAGACGATCTATCTTGCCGGTGTCAGACCGAGCATTGTTCATCGATACAAAATTACGCGAGATGTCAAACGCGTACCCGCGTATATAAAAAAAATAATGCTGCGTTCAAAAACTATGATAACGAAACAGTGTCTGTAGCATATTAATTGGAATTCGTACTCTTACTTGTTACAGGTATGAAAATGAAAATTCTCCTGTTGTTGTTCCATCAACTGTCACCTATGGCTGGCGAAGCGAGTGGGGTGGTCCTAAAGATCGCATCAACGAGCCCTATATTCTAACGTGCTCCGCGCGGCGTCACCTGCCTTATAAACAAAAGGCTCCCGCGGCTGTCAGCATCGTGAGAGATGATAATTTATGTGGGACGCCGACCAATGTGCTCAATGTGCAGGTAAGAAACGATGGAAACTGTAGTTTAGTAAAGTCTAAGTAGTCTAACTGATAGTTATTCATCTGAAAATGTTCTCTTATTTGTTAACTATTTGCTTGACTTCACAAAAAAGGAGGAGGTGCTCAAGTCGACTGTATATATATATATTTTTATGTGTTACCTCATGACTTCATTCCACGTGATCCGATATTGAATTTTTATTTTTGTTCGAAAGATTTTGCTTTCCAATTTTGATCAAGATTTGATCAGTAGTTCTTGAAACATCGTCAATAATGCGTTTTTAGTACATCTAATCTTTTGTAAGTTCCGAATATAAAGCGATGAAGTCGATTTCTTTAAGCTTTGCTTGCGTTTGATTATCAAAATAATAATTTTTTTTAGACATATGCACAAGAGTGGACTGTTAGTCTAGTTGGTGTTTAAATACAAAATAGATAATGGGTTGGTTTTAAGACGCTGCCTAGTTCGACCTTTAGGCAGAGCTGAGAAGTACATTATCAGAAGCGCATTATGATTGGTAGAAAACAATCTCAAAACTGGCAATATTTAAAGTAATTTTTTGTCATTAACACACAAAACGACCAACTCGCTCGGCTGATGGTAAGCGATAAACTTACCCATTACAGTTTAGTGACATCCAAAGCTTTGAACTTACATAACCTGAAATCCTGCGCAGCAAAGCACGGCGCTCACCCTGACAAATTAGATGTAAAATTTCTTTAAACCCCATAAATAATAATTGAGATATTTTTAACAACCAGGGTGCCCCACTTCGCGATGAGCCAGCTCCTTTCCTCAACACATCAAAGATCAGCGTGTGCCTCAAAACCATGCATTTCCGAGATGATATATCTGCGGAGCTCGTTGAGTGGATCGAGCTCCTCAAGGCCTTAGGAGCTGATAAGCTGTTTGTCTATATTGTACAGGTTAGTACCCCAGTGTTTAGCTACATAATTCTAGATTCAGGTTCAGATCAGCCTCAATATATACTCCAAAAGGTCACCCTCCACATCAAACCCTCATATGGACACTCTCTCGCAGCAACTTACAAGAGAAAAGGACGCAATCATATTTATAAAATTTAATGTTTATATATGTATGTATATAGAAATATATAAGTTCATATTAATTTTAAATAATCATGTATTGAGAATAGAATAGAATATATATTTATTGTCAAACCTGTGTACATAGGATATATACTTTGCTGGTTCCTTATTGGCGTTTCCATATGCAACTATCGTATATATATTTGGATTTTAAAATCCTATTAAAAAAGAAACAAGACTAGCACAGGTCCGAGGCAAATGGCAGAATATGAGAGAGGCCTATACCCAGCAGTGGGATCAAAAAGGCTGTGGATGATGATTAAAAAAGATAATAAGTTTATGAAATTCGTTCCAGGCACATCCAAACACTCGACTAGTCCTCGACTATTACGCCGCTGCAGGCTTCGCTGACGTCACGCAGTTCGAGAACCCGCCGCAACTGCGTTCCGACTACACACCTTCGGAACAGGAGTTCCACGACTTGCGGAGGGAACTGCTGTCACTGAATGATTGCTTGTATCGCTCCGTGAATAAGTATCCGTGGCTGACCGCAATAGATACTGATGAACTCATCGTGCCGCTAAAGTAATCGCCATTAATCACTTACAACCCCACACATCACATCACACACACAATCAGTCTTGAAGTATCGAGTAAATAGGTATCTTCTAGGCAAGCATGTCACATTTTCGATAAAAAAAAATTTACTCGCGTCAGGACACGTGACCTGATCGAAATTTCGTAAGACAAGATATATATATAGATAAGAGATTCGTAAGAAAGAAAGGAAGTAATACCCCCTCTCTTCTACCGCGCGGCGAAAATGTATGCCTGCTCCTGCTGTTTACAACGTTAATGTTCAAGTTTTCACTTCTGCCGGCACTTCCGAAGTGCAACCCAATATTTTTTTTTATGCAGAATAGGCAAGCATTTGACCACTATCTCACCTGATGGAAAGTGACGATGCAGCCGAAGATGGAACTTGCTTGCCTAGAAGGTACCAATTCACTTTAGACTTGAAAACACCCAGATTGTACCGTTCGGGGAACAAAGACGCAGGCAATGAGTTCCACTCCTTTGCTGTACGGATGATAAACGTAGGATACGAAACGCTTCGAGCGAACTGGTGGTATGTCAACCATTAATGGGTGACGTTTGATAGTTTATCTTGTTGTTTGATGGTAAAAAGGGCATGGAGGAATTATACCAGCGATCCTGAGACGATCTCAACGCCTGCGCCACAAATGATAAAATTTGTTCCAGTTTCACCACCTGGCAACAAATCATAGAAGCAGAGACAAAGGGAATACAAGGCTTAGACGCGATGACATTCCCGAACTACTACTTCCTGGATCCAGCTCAACGCGACCTAGCCGCGCCGTCTTATATGAAGAAACTTGGCCATCTTTGGCGTGGAATTCAGCCTAATCCACCAGGTAATTGAACCTGTCCTCCTGAATAAGTTGCAGGAGAAGGGTTATTTATCGTCAATCTATCAACGAGACCTTGAGTTTTCTTGGTTATGGTTTCAAATTTTATATGATATATTTAGATTTATTTAATCTCACGGATCTGTGCCCGGACCTTTGTAAGGCATTAGCGGAGCCGTAGCCAACGCTAAGGGGCCCTTTGTTATAATTACAGTTTTATAATAACATATCAGGCGTGTCCAATCATACGACGCGTCATTTCTTACGTTAGAAGTTGATGCCGTTTTATGCTTGCACACGCCTTTACAATAATTATATATTATTAACTATGGACTGGGGGATGGATGATATTGGGTTGACAATAACTGTGACTAATGCGAGTAAAAACTTCGAGTATTGCATTGTATATTTGATGGTTTATAAAGTATCTGGATTACGGCATGAGACTACGGCACCTGCCAATTCCACCTCATTTAAAAATACATATTTAGAAGATAATTATTATGCTAGAAGTACAGAAGCATCTTAGTCTGAGAACGTCGGTAGCCCCGTTCACTGCTCTTAGTGTTTTTTTATGGACTTTTTATGGATACTTATTTTCATGGAGATTTCTATGCTATCCCTTTAATTGTAACTTGATGCGGTATTTCCGCAAAATTGAAAAAAGCTACTTGTTAAAAACTTAAAAAAAAAGCTTTTAGAAGTCCGCTATACTGGATTTATAATGAAGTCTCTTTATTTTTCGAGTTATTCTCCGCAAGCATTTTCAATTGATACCCATACTGTAGGAGTGCATAAAAAATAACTTGTCCGCCATTGTGGGTGTTCCACCATTTTGGATTTAGAATGACATCACACAGCTAACCATGCATTGTCATCCAAACTAAACGTGTATACAAAATTTCAGCTCAATCGGTTAAAGATAACTGATTTAAAATTCAGTCGCAAGATTCCACCCGGACAAACAACCATACAATCCAAGTTAAATAAAAGCTTGTGAAAAAAGTTATTTTTGACAATTTATTATTTCCAATAATTTGGGTTTTAGTTTGAACCGCCTGTAAGTTTAGTTCGCCATATAAACAGGGGTATCACACAAGTTTTCTCCCCAAGGAAAATTTGTGTTTCCGGTCCTGATTGTGATTGTGTGTCATATGAATGTTTCCAGCACCCACGACACATGTCATTGAACTTAGTGTGGGGTATGACGCTGTGAACGTTTGTATGTGTTAATCTGTAATATTGGTGGATTAACTGCTATTGTGTGTGAACTTGCATGAGTGTAGGCATATCATACAAAGTTGAAAATCGATAAATTTCGCGACTTAACTTTAACAATGGAAGTTAATAGAATAAATTCTATATTACAGGTATGAATGTTGTGTGTATAAGATGTGTTTCCGACACTCACAATTCAAGTTTTCGAACTAAGTGTGAATGCTTTTATGTTATGTTTAATCTTCTACAATATAATATGTTTAACTATAATATATTACAAATGTATTTGTTAAATATTTGGTATTTACAACTTTTGTTTTATAAATTTAATTTGTTTAGAACTGTAGTACACCACAGTCCCAAAATTATTTTGCTTTCTCCTCTCCATCCAAAGGTTGTCTGGAAGATATCGCTTTAAGCGATAAGACCGCCCATTGTACTAGCCTAAGTTATTTTTAATGTAATTGTTTAATGTTATTTTTCTTTTTTAATAATGTACAATAAAGAGTTCATCTATCTATCTATCTATCTTGTAGGTGACAATGTGAAGTCGTTCCACAACTCATCGTCCATTGTTGCAATGCACAACCACTACCCGCTGTCTTGCGGGCCGACACGTGATTGTTGGTCCGTAGGCGCAAAAGTTGCACGGTAAGTAACGTACGAAAAAAACTAAAAAAAAATTATAATTAAATAACTAATTAATTAAATATAAAAATATTAAGTAAATAATAATAAAAAATATTATTATTATTTTAAAATTTTATTTATAAAATTTTATTTTTATTTAATTTATTAATTATTATTATTTTTAAATTTATTTCATTCTTTAAATTTCAATTTGCGCTATTCAACCGACTTCAAAAAATTAAGTCCTCTTTCCGATCGTATGTTTTTAAGCTATGTTTGCGTTTAAACTATACAGAACCGCATTCAGTAGTTTTACATACATAAATATAGTCGTGCCTCTTTTCCATTAGGCAGACAGAGATCACATCTCTCCACCTTTTTTTTTGCTTTTCATACATGCTCGTTGTGGGTACTTTTGACTTTTTTACGTGCTTTCAAATTCTCATACTGTAAAGAAGGTTGGGACTATGGTAATATCTAAACTAAAACTAAATTATTAAAACTTTTTTTTTTTTTTTTTTTTTTTATGTACGATAGGCAAGCGTTTGACCACAATCTCACCTGATGGTAAGCGACGATGCGGCCGAAGATGTAGCATGCTTGCCTAGAAGGTACCTATTCACTCTTGACTTGAAGACTCCCAGATTATACTGTTCGGGGAACAAAGACGAGGGCAATGAGTTCCACTCCTTCGCTGTACGGATGATAAACGTAGAAGCAAAACGCTTCGAGCGAACTGGAGGTATGTCAACCATATAAGGGTGACGTTTGACAGTTTGTCTTGTTGTTAGATGGTAAAACGGGCATGGGGGAATTAGCTCGTGTAATTCCTGCGCACACTCTCCAAAGTGTAAACGGTAGAATACCGATAAACTTGCGACCTTACGTCGGTGACCGAGACTCTGCAATTTGGACTCGACTAGCTTATCATCGCCAATGAGTCGTTTTGCTCGCCGGTCGATGGACTCAAGAGCTTCAAGCTGGTACTTAGCGGATCCATCCCACAGGTGGCCGCAGTACTCCATACACGATCGGACTTGAGCTTGATATAAATTAAGAAGCTGCCCCGGTGTGAAGTACTGCCTAACCTTTGCGAGGACACCTAGTTTTTTAGCGGCCAGCTGAGCTCTGGCTTCGATGAAAGTACCGAAGTTCAGGTTCGATGATAAAGAAACACCAAGAAGTTCTAGTTTATTTGCGATCGGTATTGATACACTTTGGAAAGTCGGAGACAGGTGAAAAGGTCTCCGTTTAGCGGAGAAAAGACACGCCTGTGTTTTGGACGCATTAAAACGAACCAAGTTGGCTTCGCCCCAATCGGCCACGGCCAACAAGCTCGAATTCAATCGACCTATCATTTCCTCTCTTAGTAACTGGACTTGTACCTCACCAGCTCGTGCATTGGACATGTATCTTTCGACAACAGTGCTGTCGTCTGCATACCCAAAGATACCGGGCTTGAGCAGATCGTTAATGTGAAGCAGAAAGAGTGTTGCCGAAAGAACCGACCCTTGAGGTACACCGGCATTAATTGCCATTAGATCGGACGAGCAGCCATCGACAACTACTCGAATCGATCGTTCCCTCAAGAAGTCGGATATCCAAATACATAAATTGGGAGGTAAACCATAGGCTGGAAGCTTGCCAATAAGGCTATCGTGCCAAACCCTGTCAAAAGCCTTGGAAATGTCTAGCGAGACTGCGAGTGCCTCGCCGTGTTTTTCCAAGGCCTCGCTCCAAATGTGTGTGGCATATGCAAGAAGGTCTCCTGTTGACCGGTTCTGGCGAAACCCATATTGCCGGTCACTCAGTAGGTCGTTTGCTTCAAGATAGCCAAGGAGCTTTTTGTTCAGTACACGTTCCATTGTCTTACAGATAATGGACGTGACTGAGATGGGCCTATAATTGGCCGGGTCGGCACGACTTCCCTTTTTAGGCACAGGCTGCACGTTGGCAGACTTCCAAGCTTTCGGCACTTGACCAGTTTCCATAGAGAGGCGGAACAGGCGTGTCAGTATTGGAGTCAACTCAGGCGCACATGTCCTCAAAACTAAAGCTGGTATGCCATCAGGGCCACTGGTCTTGTTCACGTCCAGATTGCGTAGCGCCTTACGTACATCGATCTGTCGAATGCGGATTTCCGTCATGGACGACTCGCAGACAGATAAAGTCGGAGGCACAGCGCTACCAGCATCTAGACGAGAAGATTCCGCAAAGAGTGAAGCAAACAAGTTAGCTTTCTCCTTAGCGGTGTGAGCCAGTGACCCATCCTGCTTCAGCATTGGAGGCAGTGAGGGACGGCAGAAGTTCGCTTCAACCGACTTAGCCAGGGACCAAAATGCTTTACTCCCTGCGGGATAGGAAGCAAGTTTGGCTCCTATTCGGCTTATGTGGTCGAAACGAGCCTTCTTAAGAACCTTCTTGCAGAACTTGGCAGCTTTGTTGAAGGCTTTCTTCTTTTCGCGTATGTCCTTTGCTTTACGGATTCGAGCATCAGCCCAAGCGGTGTAGGCCTCATGTTTTAGCGCCATTGCGCTACCACATTCGGCCCCAAACCAAGGGCGAGCTTTGCTGGACAGAGGTACGTCGGAGAATGGAATAAAATATTCCATACCTTGACGCAGCACATCCACCACAGCATCCGCGCATGCAGAGGGATCGCTGGAAGAAAAGCATACTTGCCGCCAAGGATAAGATGCATAAAATGAACGCATCTCATCCCAATCTGCTGACTTGTATCGCCACACCCGCCGAGTGCCAATTGGGCTGGGGTCGGGCGGGGAATGGACTGATACAGACTTCACCAGACAGTGGTCGGAGCTACCAAGTGGTGATGAAACCGACACTGAGTAGCGGTCTGGGTCTGTTGTCAGCAGAAGGTCCAAGCAATTGGCTGTGTGGCCATCAACATCGGGTATCCTTGTTGCCTCTTGGACCAGCTGAGTGAGGTTGTGCGTCAAGGCTAACTTGCGCATCTCTCGCCCAGCATAGTCAGTATTCTGGTATGGGAATATCCACTCCTGGTGGTGGGCATTAAAATCCCCCAGAAATACTATTTCGGCAGAAGGATAACTCTGATGCGCCACGTCGGCCGCCTCACTGAGATGTGTAGTGAGCCTGGTTGTCTCCGCATCTCCCGTGTGCGAGCGGTAGACACCGGCATAGAGAATTTTCTCTATGCCAGTATCCACTAAAACCCAAATACTGGAGAAGCTGGAGTCTTCAAGGTTCCGGAGACGCCGATAACAGATGTCATCGCGAATGTACACGCAAACACCCGAGCGTGGCTTGAACTTATGCTCAAGGGTGTAGCCCGGGTACGCTAGGTACGACGCGTCAGCTGGACATCTGATCTGCGTCTCCGTGAGGAACAGAAGGTGCGGTTTTTCGGTCTCAAGGTGGTGGTGGACCGGTACGACATTGGAGTGCAAGCCTCGAATATTGGAGAGGTGCACTTGCAGTGAGAGGACGTGCTTCCGCTGTCTAACCAAATTTCTTTTTATTCTGTTCCTCATTGTGTGGTTGTGTGGTATGGGTAGGGGGTAAGGGATGGGTCGCGGCGCTACTCGGTGACTCATGACACACAACAATTCACTACACCATTGGGGAACCAAACCGGAGACCGCGGGGACGCCCGAGCCCCCCCAAGAGTGTCCATCGGGTCCTCTCTTCCGGTCGCCATCCGGCACGATGGCGCACTCCCGGGATTTTTCGCTAGATGGCGGGGCAGCCTTTCATGAGTGGCTAGCTCACTACTTGGGCCCCCAACTATCTGCGGTCGGCCAGCGGAGAACCGTGCCTCGGATCCCGCTGCTCTCCGAGTTTGATTACCCGATACAGCGTCGTTGGGTATGCCAATTATAGTCTTAGCGAGCAACGCAACAGAACCCACTCTTATCCCCAAACGGCTGGCCCGGACATCATGATGGAACGCGAATCGCTTGGCACCATGGCTTTGTCCGGGGGGTGGTACGTATGCCGGCGGCCAAAGCCTCCCACCACTTATCTTGTTGCTCCTTGGCGCCACCCAGGGGTCACGTGTAGGACATCGAGGGCTAAATCCTACGGACGTGAGCAGACATGGACCCCCAAAATCTAAACTATCGAGAATCATAGTCATATTGATTATGCATCAAACGAACTCACGTCTTGTAATTGATCGAGCGAAACGGGATCTCTAAGTAGACTTGGGTGGTTCAGCACTTTGTCCGTCCATCCATCTTTCAGAGGCATCTTGTGTCTAATCCTTACAAGGAAATAACTTTTTATTCTAAGAGAATATGTATAAAGGTATGGCCCAAAGCCAGAAATGGCACCCAAACACGGAAATGGAGAGCATAATATTTTTTTAATTTTCTATCTACCATTATGGGGTATCGTTTATTAGAGCTTTGCAAGTAGAGTACGAAAACGTTTTTAAAAAAAATATATGTCAGAAAATATCGACCACCAAAGTCTTTAGACCTATTTTGTCCCTGAGTATATCTCAAAAACGGCTGCATATTTAAAGCTGAAACTTGAGTAACATATCCATTATATCGTCTAATTAAACAACACACACAAAAATTTAAAAAAATAAAGAAAAAAGTTATTAGCAATCAACCTCAAAAGTATTTTTCTAATAGGCATATTGTAGCGCGCGATCTCAGTTATCTAGAATTTATTGTCGTGTATTGTATATTGTCGAGAAAATGAATTGAAGAAAGTAAAATACATTGTTCCAGGTTGCATCACTACAGAATACGATGCAATTATGAACAACCAGACTGCCCTGCGATCCACGACGTAGTCCGAGACGATACCATCACAAGGTGGAAGCACGTCATGACGGACGTGGACCGCGTCCTAACTACTCTTGGGATCAAGCCAGAAGATACACGAAAAACATAACCCCAATCTATGATCTGTCCGATTAACTTATTTCTATCCCGACTTAAGCTAAAGACTGAACTATCGACTTGAGGCAGGCTTTTCAAATGTCTGTCAAGTGACCGGCAAGAGACTTATTTTAGCTGCAACAGTTGACCGAGGCGAAGCTTCTGAGCATAGGGCATCATTGCAAGGCGAATCTTTCGGTATTATATCGAAGAGTATGCCAAGCAATTAAAAACCCTAATCCATTATATCATCGGATATCCAGGACTGCTAAGCGACACCGGTTTATGGTTGATATTCCACAATTGGAGTCTTCCAGGCGCGGGTAAATAGGCATTTTCTAAGTAAACTTGCTCTATCGTCGATCACGTTGTCACTTAACTTCGAATGAGTTGGATAAAAAAAACGTTTACGATTAAAAGATCTTTTAAAATTGCTATTATCTGATAATATTAATAGTGGATAGTTACGCCGAAGTTATAATAGGGTTTAAAAAGGATCAGATTAAAAATGTGAGAATTTAAAAAAAAGCATCGGTCAAAAAATAAAACAATCAGTACATGTTCGATTCCAAGCAAGAGAACCATTAACTTTCATAAAAAAATGTCCTTGTTCTCTACTAGATGAGATTGATATGTCCTAGTGATCTAAATGTTTCAGGCATCCACAATACAAATATGAAAAGTTAGTGTTGGGCTAAACGTGTGAATGCGTTTGTTTTGTTTAATTTAATAAACCTCTGATGTATAAGCGTTAAAAGTTTTTGTTTTAGTTAATAAAGTAGTAGAAAATGTAGTTACTACAGATTCTGTTGTAATTTTGGAGCGAGTTTTACGTGTTATATATACAACCTGTAAAAAAAGCTGCAGTAATACTTGGTGTTGTGCATGTGTATCGTGCCAGGAATCATCCGCCAGATAAACGAAAGTCGAAATCGGAGATATTTTTGTCAATACGAAAATTAAAATTATGTTTTCAAATATTTTTGACAACCCTATGGTTACATCTGTGGTGCGTGCCCGTGATAAGCATTACAACGCAAGGTGACATTTTAGACGTCACAGAGAAGATAAATATATAAATAACATGTTTTTAATTTATTTCGAATTTGATTGAAATCCATATATTGGTAAATCGATGAATTATAGCAACAGATTTTTCTTCAGTAAATAAACGATTACTAACTATTGCGTAAGACGAGAGTATTATTCGGTCGCCGTGGTTTTATTCTGTCCCACATTTACCCCGTATTTTCCAAATTTCCCCCATATCCTTATTCCGTCGGTATTTTTATTTGATTTTGTCCAGAAAACATTAATAACGAGGGTAATTCATACGGCTATATTTATTTAACCTGACGAGGGTGTGTCAGATTACCTGTTCATTCTGGTAAGAACGAGTTTGCAGGGTTTTCACGTTGCAGGAATTATTTCTACTGGAAAAAGAAATTAATTATGTTTATTTTCGGCAGTAAATACCGATTTTAACAATCTGAAACATCACGCAAGGCCATATACGCGATGCTGGTCGATACGGTGACTGCTCGCCTTCAGATGGGCGGCCTGCTTGTATTTTCTATACCTGTTGAATAAAAGATTACCGTTCTGAAAACTATTTACCATTCTGAAAAAATAAGCCGGCGTTTTGAAGAACACACTTTTGACATACTTTTGTTTGACTTCATTCTTCGTCATGCCCCGGACACTCAATACAAACGTAGTGTACTTTTTTAATACTATATAGGCAAGCAGGTTGTTCTTTTCGTGAACAGAGACACAGGCATTGAATTCCACTCCTTTGCTGCACCGATGATACACGTAAATGCGAAACGCCTCGAGCGAACTAGAGGTGTGTCTACCATAAATTACGTTTGACAGTTTGTCTTGTTGTTAGATGCTGAAAAGGGCTGATGCCCTTAATAATTTTATTCCTATGAAGAAATTATATCATAAAATTCCTGAGCACACTCAAAAATGTACGTCATATACGTGCTATATATAAAACAAACTGTTCTATCGTGCTAAGGTTGTCTCATACGATCGTGCATTGACAGCTGTTTACGAGTTTGAAAATTCAATAAGACAAAAACGCGATTATTACGGGACACAGTGGAGGAAGGGGGAGGGGGAGAAAGTGTCCCTTCCATACGTCAGTACTATTTTATGAATACCATCAATGATAAAAAAATATATATAATTTTTGTGTGCTTTCATTTTTACTTGTAATTTTTTCTTTATTTTGTATTGCGTGGCAGCCCTAGCACACGAGCGTGCTCATACCCTTATCAAGGTTTTGCGCCTGAACGTGCAGAAATTAGGACTTATTATTTCAATACCTCTAATGTTACACGATGTTAGGGATTTCAAGCTTTTTGGGGACTGTTTCTTTATTATTAACCGACGAAGCGTGAAGCGCGAACGAAGCATCTCCGTTTCAAATTGGACAAATTGCTTTCATATGTCCGATGACCGGATAAAATGAAATTGTTTACTTTACACATTAAAAAAAACGGATCCGATTGACGACCCAGTTGGCGCAGTGGACAGGTGTCCGCCCTCTGCGCCGTGGGTCCTGGGTTCGATTCCCGGTAGGAGCACAAATTCCTTCCCAAGGGATATTTGTGCCTCTGGTTCTGGGTGTAATGTGTGTGTGTGATGTGAATGTTTCCGGCACCCACGATACAAGTCTTTGAACTTAGTGTGGGGCTGTGAGTGTGAATGCGTTTGTTTTGTTTTTGTTTGTTTGTTCTCGCATTTCTCAACTTCTTTTCGTGATATTGTATTAGAAAATTCGAAAATCATTAAAAAAAATTGTCGATTCCGTTTTTGAAAAATTTTCTAAATGGTGGAGGAATGGGGGTTTATAAATATAATTTAATATATTTCGGCAAAATACGCGCCTCGTTACCGAGTTAACTAGTATAAAGGTGTTCCAAAGCTTAGAGTGCTCGTACAGTTCACTTTTTGAGGGGTCACAAGATAGATAAAATCATTAATTTTGAGGGGTCAAAGATAGATAAAATCATTAATTTTGAGGGGTCACAAGATACATAAAATCATCGCTTTGAGGGGTCCCAAGATACATAAAATAATCAATTTTGAGAGGTCACAAGATAGATAAAATCATTAATTTTGAGGGATCACAAGATAGATAAAATCATCAATTTTGAGGGGTCACAAGATAGATAAAATACCTATTCTAGGCAAGCATGCTTCCCATCAGGTAAAATAGTGGTCAAATGCGTGCTTGAACTGCTTATTGGCAATAAGTGAACGTTCGCCTACTAAGCAGGGGTATCGAGTTCGATTCCTGGCGGGAATACAAGTTTTCTACCCAAGGATTTTTTTGTTTCTAGTTGTGATTGTAAGTGTGATGGGATTGTTTTCGGCACCCACAACTCAAGTCATCGAACTTAGTGTGGGCTGTGAATGTGAAAGTGTTTAAGTTTTTCGTTATGTTTAATGCGTGCCTATCCTACTAATATTATAAATTTGAAAGTTTGTGTGTAAGTGTGCAAGTCTGTAAGTGTTTAAGTAAGTTTGTTCCCTCTTCACGCTAAAACGTTCAGTCGTTAAAACGACTGAACGGATTTGGATGAAATTTGAAATTTACATAGCTTATACCTAGGATCAACACATAGGCTAGGTACTGTTTAACATGATAATAGCGGACGAAGCCGCGGGGCACGTCTAGTAGAGAATAAAAAAATAAGTTCGTCATAATCAGATAAAAAATTACACATTATTATTATAACTTTGCTTGATAGCGGTGGTATAATTTTTAAGCTCAATGAAGAAACGTAACGTCCATGAAAACTTCATAAAAAACCTTCAAACTTTATGGGCATCGAAAAAGACTATAAAAACAAGGATATCGCTTTCCGATAATTCTCTTCCCGGGATGTTTTCGTTAGCAAAAGCATTAATTATAAAATAAATGTTTTCGTTCATTTGTCGGCCAGAAAACGTTTGAATTGAAATTGGATTTGGGGTCTTGGATAAACTGATTAGTACACTAATTGAATTTGAGAAGTAAAAATTGGGAATGTAAAAAAAAATATAGTGAATAGGTATTTACTGAGCAAGCGTGCTCCACCTTAGACTACATCGTCACTTTCCATCAGGTGTGATTGTAGTCAAACGTTTGCTTAGACTGTAATAAAAAAAAAGAAATTACTGAGAAATCTATTTACAATATAAATACAAATACAAATACTCTTAATTGCACACCAAGAAAAATAATTATTAACAATAGAAATAAATAACTATGTAGCAGTACAATCGGCGGTCTTAGCGCTTAGCAGCGATTTCTTCTAGCCATCAAAGTCAAAGTTAGTATTTAAATCAAAGTGAAAGTCCAAAATGTTTAATGCATATTAAGAGCAAGCTCCCCAAAATTATGAAATTTTACAATGATGAATCCTGAC
The DNA here is from genome assembly GCA_948107665.1 of Lomographa bimaculata. NCBI lineage: Eukaryota > Metazoa > Arthropoda > Insecta > Lepidoptera > Geometridae > Lomographa > Lomographa bimaculata. Next base: position 2,563,062 of record OX403602.1, on the reverse strand, counting down.
TCCTTCATTTATCCTGTATACATTTAACATAACTAACTAAGTATTCTTATCAAAACTTTTACGAGCGTACCTAGAACGATGTCCTATTATGTTGCGTAATGCGTTATTCCTCTTCATCAAAAAGTTGCCTGAAAGAGATCGCTCTCAACGATAAGAATAGAATAGAATAATCATTTATTCCGACAAACTTAACTTAACTTAACTACCAATGATAAACCGAATGCGAAAAACGTTATTGTTATTCCAGTTTGCCGGAAAAGGTCTGCAAGCTCAGCATAATGCTGAAGACAGAGCCTCAGCGCTGGTTTTCAGCTCCGCTTAATAAGACCTCCAATTGTTACACTTACATATTTGTTAACTGTTATTTCTATTTCGGTTTTTTGATATTTAAAGGTTTTCAATAAAGAGTTAATCTATCTTTTTTGTTTACGCTCGATAGGCAAGCATTTAACCAATATCTCACTTGATACGATATAGATATAATTTGTCTATTTAGCCAGTTTCACGCTTGAAAATATTTTGGGGAGTAAACTTTTTTTAATTTAAGTCTAAGCAAACGTTCGACAATTACACCTGATGGAAAGTGACGATGTAGTCTAAGGTGGAGCACGCTTGCTCAGTAAATACCAATTCACTTTACTTTTGAACACACCCAAATTGTACCTTTCGGTAAACACAGACGACGGCAAAGCGTTCCATTCTTTTGCTGTTCTATAAATGAACGGAGACGCGAAACGTTTCGTGCGAATGAACGTTTTGTTGGATTTAGAATGACACAGCTAATCATGCATTGTATCCAAACTATAATAGTTACATACATACATACACACTTGTTGAGACACTGGGCCCGTGGGGACCGGAAGCTCATTATATTTTCAAAAATCTATCAGAGCGCCTGGTTGGCGCGACGCGTGATTAAAATGCTGGTACTTATTTGGCTCAACGTATTAGCATTGCAATTCAGAGAGGCAATGCCGCCAGCATGATGGGAACGCTACCCACTGGTAGTGGGCTTGAGCACTTGAGTTACCTATAATCTCGATATCTTGTAGGTGACTTAGGTCTTTGCTGTATTAAGTTTTAGTTTCGGGAAACACAGATGACGACAAAGCGTTCCATTCTTTTGCTGTTCTATAAATGAACGAAGACGCGAAACGTTTCGTGCGAATGAACGGTATTTCAACCATAAATTGGTGACGCGACGCCGTCCTTCTGGATGTAAGGTGTAAAAAGGTGATAACTTGTGTTCCCGCCGGGAATCGAGTAAAAAGCCATGGCGCCAATAGGTAGTTCAAAGTCTTTAATTATACGAATACCTTTTTTTTTTTTTTTATTTGTGACAGGCTAGTGTTTGACCACTATCTCACCTGATGGTAAGTGACGATGTGATCGAAGCTGGTAAACACACTAGACCTGGAATACGCAGGCTCTCAAGGATAACTGCCGGAACACCGTTTTTGGCTTGGCGGCAGACTTTCAACTTGATGGTGGTAAGCTACTTTGGTAGCAAGCCGGGCGAGCAACTCACAAAATGCTCTACCACCTCTCAAATGTCACCTGATTAGCACCACCCGGGGACCACGTGTAGGGAGTCAGACTTAAGGGGTATCCTCCTACGGACGTGGGTGACTCAGCCCCCTAATCCCATACATCAAAACAGATATCTATTTACAAAATCTGTAGTATCCTTTTCACTTGCCAAGGAAACGCAAAATTGCTATCCCTAAAACAACAACGACCCTTCGCTATTTAAAAGCATCGATTTAGTTGGATAAGGGCATAAATTACGTGAAAAATCTACATTTGGGGCGCGCCTAAATTACGCGCTGACGAGTCCCTGGAGGAGGCCCTGGTAAGGCTGCGTTTTGGTAATAAGATCAGCGATTTAGATCTTAATAGGGTACTTTTTTCAAAACAAGCTTTCAGAAGTCCTCCATATTGAATTTAATCTGCGTATTCCAGGTCTAGTGTGTTTACCAGCTTCGATCACATCGTCACTTACCATCAGGTGAGATAGTGGTCAAACACTAACCTGTAACAAAAAAAAAAAAAGAGTGACGTCATCTTATTTTACTGACATAAAAAAAGGAGGAGGTACTATGTTCGACTGTATCTATTTTTTTTTTATGTGTTCACCGATTTCTCCCCCATTTATGGACCAAATCTCAAAGTTCTATTTTTGTTTGGTAGATTATATTTCAGAGGTAGCCCCATATAAATTTAATCGAAATCGGTTAAGCCAAAACCAAAATATAAGCGGTGAAGTCGGTTTTTAGCTTTGTTTATGTTTAAATTATTATTCGAGTAATTCTCAGCAAACTTTAATTTGATACCCATATTGGAGTGCGTTAAAAATAACTTGTCCGCCATTTTGGGTGTTCCGCCATGTTGGATTTAGAATGACACAGCTAATAATGCATTGTATCCAAACTAAAATAGTTACATACATACATACACACTTGTTGAGACACTGGGCCCGTGGGGACCGGTAGCTCATTATATTTTCAAAAATCTATCAGAGCGCCTGGTTGTCGCGACGCGGACGCGTGATTAAAATGCTGGTACTTATTTGGCTCAACGTATTAGCATTGCAATTAAGAGAGGCAATGCCGCCAGCATAATGGGAACGCTACTCACTGGTTGTGGGCTTGAGCACTTGAGTTACCTATAATCTCGATATCTTGTAGGTGACTTAGGTCTTTGCTGTATTAAGTTTTATTTTAGTATTAGGAAACATAGGCAATTGGCCCGTAGTTAGGCACCATGAATGTAATCGACATACATACATTGCAAGTTAACAGCTAGTTAAAACTATCGTGAGTATTACCCATTATGTTTCAATGTTATATACGGCCTAAACACGTAACAAGTAAAAATGTCGACTTAATTTAAATGTAAATAAAAAAAAATTCTCTGGTGTCCGGGAAAAAAACTCAGTTTCACCCATATGTCCGGGGTTTTTTAAATATTTATCCGGCGTAAGCAAATTAGGTGATGGCAGCCCTAGGTTAGAGTGACGCTCACATAAGTACCAATTATGTATATCTAATATATAAAATTTTCGTGTCGCGGTGTTTGTTACCAAACTCCTCCGAAACGGCTCGACCGATTTTTATAAAATTTTTTGCCCATATCGGGTAGCCTAAAATTATTTTTTTTAATTTTTGTATAATTATTTTTGTATTTATTTTTTCATGGTTCAGCATTGAAAAATATATACAACCCTTATATAAGAAAGAAAGAAAGAAAAAAAAAGTCGGCTAGTATTCCAATAAAAATAAGGCGTCTTAATTTTATTGTTTTGTTACATAAACAACAAAACAATAAAATTTATATTTTCTATGTCGGTAGTCGTAAGACAACAGTCGTTAAGCCATGTTGGATGCCTTCAGACGGCCTGAAAAATTCTGACACTAGTACTACCTACATACATAATTATACGATAAGTTTTGAGTTTTGAGTAATTTTTACCGACTTCCCAAAAAAGGAGGAGGTACTCAAGTCAACTGTATTATTATTATTATTATGTGTTTTACCTCATATCTTCTTTCCACGTGAGCCGATTTCGAAAACCTTTTTTTTAGTTTGAAAAATGTTGCTTTCTAATTGATCCCATTTAAATTTGATCAAGAACTGATCAGTAGTTCTTGAAATATCGTCAATAATGCCTATTTTATGTACTACTTTGACGATGTTCCCGTTTACCCGACTTCAAAAGTTACCTCATAACTTCTTTAATTGTGAGCCGATTTTGATGTTTTAGTTTTTATTTGAAAGCTGGTGCTTTTTATGTAGTCCCGTTGAAATTTGATCAAGGTCTGATCTCTAGTTTTTGAGTTATAGTCAATAATGCGTGTTTATACATTAAATCGGTGCGGTGAAGTCGGTTTTTTTAAGCTTCGCTTGCGTTTAATTACGTATTGTTGAAATATAATCGCTTAGTGAACGAACCCGGTCACAGCTTTATCCAGAGGCTCAAAATCAATCAGAAGGTCGAGTAAATAAATAAGGTCGTTGTGTTTTGTCTTGTTGGATTGGATTATTGTTTGTTTTGTCGAACCAAGAAAAATATTACAATATTTGTTAAAACGGGATATTATTTGGTTTTTATTATAAGGACTGGATATAATTGCACATACATACATATAGTCACGCATCTATCTCATTGGGGAAGGCAAAGATAACATCTCTCCACCGGCTGCGATCCTGACACACATCTTTCCCTTCTTCTACATTCATGAGTCTTTTCATATTAATTTTGATTATTGTTATGTCTTTAGTCACACTCGCACAGGCAGTACTTCACTCCGGGGCAGCTTCTTAACCTTTAACTCAAGACCGATCATGTATGGAGTACTGCGGCCACCTCTGGGATGGATCCGCCAAGTACTAGTTAGAAGCTCTGAATCTATTGACCGGCGAGCCAAAAGACTCATTAGCGACAGTAAGCTAATCGAGTCCAGGTTGCAAAGTCTCGGTCAACGACGTAAGGTGGCAAACTTATCGGTATTCTATCGCTTACATTTTGGAGAGTGCACAGGAATTACATGAGTTAATTCCTCCATGTCTATTTTACCATCTAACAACAAGACAAACTATCAAACGTCATCCAGTTTTGGTCGACATACCTCCAGTTCGCTCAAAGCGTTTTGCTTCTACATTCATCATCCGTAAAGCGAGAGAGTCGAACTCATTGCCTGCGTCTTTGTTCCCCCAACGGTATAATCTGGGAGTCTTCAAGAGTTCTAGGCAAGCATATCACATCTTCAGCTGCATCATCACTTTCCTTCAGGTGAGATAGTGGTCAAATGCTTGCCTATACATAAAAAAAAGAACTCCCAAGATTAAGACAAGTCTATCGGCCCACGCGTAATCTTCTCTAGAGCGCCTCAATGAGAGAAACATACATACATCTATATATATAAAAGAAAGTCGTGTTAGTTACTCCACTTATAACTCAAGAACGGCTGAGCCGATTTAGCTGAAAATTGGCAGGGAGGTAGTTTAGAGCCAGGAGAAGGACATAGGATACTTTTTAAGAACGTACATTTCTTTAAATATTTTTTTTTTTACATTTCGACATGCTTTCCATTTTCTCATACGTCACTCGGATTTGGTAAAGTACTAGGCAAACATAAACATGAAGGTTGTAATAATATAGTCACGTGACATTGTAACGCATGCCGGGTATGGCTTCCTAAATATGCACATTCATTGACTGTTAGGCGGAACGAAGGTCGCCGGGACAGCTAGTAGGCTGATAAACACATTACACTCCGTTGCATCGCGCAGTCGAGTCGGGGCAAAAACTTATTTTCATAGTTCTTTTATATAAAATGGCGGAAAAAAAATATAAATTTATGTTATTTGATATGTTTTTCCTTTATATTTATGAACGTTATTAATATTCTTAGAAGAAGGCATCATTTATCGTATCAAACACGAATATATTTATTTATCTGGTTTTATTTTGAATGCTGAATAAAACGGTTACAAAAACGCGCGTTTTAGATGAAATTCTGGTATCGCCACCTTAAGAGATATAGCATCTTATATCCAAGGGTGACGAACGCAGGGCTTTTCAAAGCAGGATTTTCAAAATTCTGGGTAGAACTGAGTTGTAATGGGCTAACATCAGGCGATCTCGTCACTCCATTACAATAAAAAAGATAATAATGTAGATAGATATATAGATATATTCTTTATTGAACACCTTAAAATAACAAAGAACACAAATAGGAATGACAGTAAAAAATTATGTAAGTGTAACAATAGGCGGTCTTATCGCTGAGAGCGATCTCTTCCAGACAACCTTTGGATGGAGAGGAATAACGCAATATAATAGGAGGTCGTTCTACGTTCATAAAAGATTAGATAGGAGAATAGTGATTAAAAACAGAGGATATATAAATAATAAATTTACATACACGTGAACAGATACTATATTATTATAAAATACTAAATATTTTTAAATATACAATACATACATATAATGAAATTATGTCTATTAAATATGGAGAAAATAAAAAAAAAGCAAAATAAAAAGGAATGAACTTGGGCAACACTTACACTAAAACTAACAAAAAGGAACAAGAAGATTTATGAAGAAATATAGTAAGCCTTGACATTATTTTAAAAACTATTAAGTGACTGTGCCCTTCTTATTTCTACTGGAAGTAGGTAGATAAGAAGAGTCTATAATAACATACACTCAAGAGCAACGTTGTAGGTATCACTTGAAGTATATGTTAATATAAACTTTATCCTGAGTTGAAACTGTTCCGTAGGTGTTGGGCAGACTTGGGCGGTTTTGTAAGCACTTACTAGCTTGCCATGCGAACATTTGCAACTCCCAACAACTTCGAATTTTACCCGGGAACTGCGACGTGTTAATGTCATCTAGGATTTGCAATAGATGTTTAAAGAAAGGAGGACATGCTCTCAACTAGGAGGTATTCTTCTTCTTTGTCGGTATCACTCTTGACAGAGTGGTCGTGGTCACTTAAGGTGTTGGTGACAAGCTTGACAACACGCCGCCACTCTTCTCTGATGGCCGCCTTCTTCCTTGGAGGTATAATTTAGTAGCGAATTTACTAATAATTATAAGTTGAACATCTTTGTTGGGTGCGCGTTTGCCTTTTAAGCTGGAGCTGCTGTTTGGTCTCTGAACAATGTTTATTTAAGTTTAAGAGAGAGAGAAAATAAAAAAGATTGATTGAATAAACTTTTTATGCTCAATTGGCAAGCATTTGACCACAATCTCACCTGATTGAAAGCGATGATCTAAACACTGTTTCTCGTTACGCTTTAGTACCACAAATAACATATACCTGCATATGCAATTTTTTTATAGCAATTAATCTCACCTTCTGGATAATTAATATTATCGAAGGTGGCAAAGGCATTATAGTTCCTGGTCAAAGATTTTCTACTTGAAGTTGGTAAGATACAATTGTATGCAGTTGGTGGAGTGTAGCTAAACAGACTTTTCACCAACAAAACTGAAGAACTGTTCTTCAGTTTTATTGGTGACACTGGCTGCACTCAATGTTTTTCCTTCAGCTGCTGATACCCTTGTTTCACTTAACCTGTTCTGCAGATACTCTTGCGGTGTGAACGCGAAGGATAAACCCATTAAATAAATAAACTATTTCACACTCACAGCCCCACACTATGTTCGATAGCTTGTGTCGTGGGTGCCGGATACATTCACATCACACAAACAATCACAACTAGAACCAGAAACATAAATTTTCCTTAGGGAAAAAATATGTGTTCCCGCCGGGAATCGAACCCCTGCTTAGGAAGGGAACGCTCACCCAACTAAGCCAAAAGGCAGTTCATTATATTATAATGCCCGGGCTAATTCAAAGACGAATAAAATTTTAATTAAAACATATCAGATTTTCATAGTGTTAATTTAGTCGTCAATCGCATCTCATAAGTGTAAGCATAAAAATCCCATATTCCTCGTTTTCCTGGTAATATGCAGTCCTGGCAACACAGTAAAACCACTATAATCGACTATCACGGTGTTACCATTACGTCACTTGCCGAGATACCGAATATTCGTCGCTCTAACGGGAGCGTGACGTGATCGAGTACTGCTATTTTAGTAACCAAATACAGCGTGAATAAGTATTGCTATCGGAGTTTTGGTAGGCGTTTGAAAGGATAGTTTGGAAATAGGATTCTACCAATTTGATGTTTTGTATATTTTATTCGTATTGTATTCTACAACGATATCAAATGCAATCTAATATATAAAATTCTCGTGTCGAGGTGTTTGTTACCAAACTCCTCCGAAATGGCTCGATCGATTTTATATAAAATTTTGTGTGCATATCGGGTAGTTCTGAGAATCAGTCAACATCTATTATTCATACATAAGGGTTGTCCAACCCAATAATTTTTGTTTTTATTTTTTTATGATTCAGCATTGAAAAATACACACAACCTTATATGGCAAAACAACGTTTGCCGGGCAGCTAGTTATCTTATATTATACATATATAATACGTAAGTATTTATATATACGACATAGGTACATAAAGTGCCTAGCAGCGGTTGAAAAAAAAGAGCTGAAGATCGAGCTCAGTGACGTGCATTGGGAGACAGGCAGTGGATTGTGGACCAATACGGACTGATGATGATGATGATATAAAAAACAATGTAGGTATGTTCGTTTGTTCATAAGCTGCCATGCAGATTTGATTTGACCATTTTTTGAAGTTAAACTTTTCTATGAGACGGCTTTGAAATTCTGATCAGCAACCTTTTCGAGTGACGAAAAGTGAACACCCACGTAAGCACTGAGATGAATAATTAAAATGTTTCCCTGTTATACAAAAGTTTCACTTCTATCGTGTGTTCTTACGACACAACATGTTTTTTTTATTTTTAGGACAGGAATGCGACAATTGGACTTGTTAAAGTTCTAGGCAGCTATAAATGGAAATTATTTGGAAATCTCTGAGGATATATAAATCCTCCAAGCCAAAATTGGTCTACCAAGGAGTTTAAAAACGTAGAATCATTTATATCATACTAATATTATAAATCCGAAAGTTTGTGTGCAAGTGTTTGTTCCTTCTTCACGCTTTTATCGCTGAACGGATTTGGATGAAATTTGATATGTACATAGATTATGCCTAGTATTAACACATTGGCTACTTTTTAACTTGATAATAGCGGGCGAAGCCGCGTGGCACGGCTAGTAATTTATACGTAAGTACAGGTTTAAGTTTCGCGACAGAATAAAAGGCCACTAGTTTCTACCAAGGGTAAAATCTAGGGGTCGCTCTAAGTCAAAGGTAAACGAGATAATGGCCAAACGCTAGCTTATCAAAGATAAGTCTAGCTAGACCCCTAGACCATGAAAGAGCAGCATAGGGGCACGTTAAAAGTAATCGTAGGTATATCTGTCATGTAATTCATTTACTATTTTTATATTTTATCTGATAAGGTACCTATCAGTATCTAATCTGTAGGACGCCTCGGCAAGGGTATTTGAAAGTCTTTTTTTATCAAATTACCTATCAGATAATATCAGAATTTGTGAGATGGTGAAGATCAGTTTAAAGGATTACAATGCAGTAATCCTTTAAAAAAAATCAGAAAAAGTGATCGTGATAGATCACTACCACGTGATACATCTACCTACTAGCCACAGATTATATGACCTGATTTAACCGACTTCAAAAAATAGGAGGAGATTCTCAATTCGACTGTATTTTTTTTAATATGTGTTACCTCATAACTTTATAACTTATTTAGTTGTTAATGATATTTTTTTATTTGAAAGCTGGTGCTTTCCATTTTTTTTTCCATTTTTGCTTTGTGGTCCCATTTAAATTTGATCAAGATCTGATCACTAGTTTTTGAGTTATCGTCAATAATGCGTGTTTAATATATAGCGGTAAAGTCGGCTTTTTAAGCTTTGCTTGCGTTTAACTATTTATAGGTTTATTGTTTTGCAGGTATATTGTTTTTATAGTCTTTGCTACTAGCCTACTAGTCCACCCGATGTGTGCTGCTTACCTTCGATCATACGAGTACATACCCGATCGAAAGCTACCAAAAAAAGAAAATAACATTTAGTGGTCCATCTTCGCATTGTTGCCTTTAAAATAAAATAAATTGGGCACATCGGTTGGAGATCAAAGTCTATAAAGGCCATAGGTAGTTTTTTTTTTGTATTTTATAAAACACTAGCCGTGCCCCGCGGCTTCGCCCTCTACTATCAAGTTCAAAAGCAGCCTATGTGGTTTATCCTAGGTATAACCTATGTACATTCCATATTTCATCCGATATGGATGAAATATGGAGTTCAGCCGTTATAGAGTGAAGAGGGAACAAACATACATAAAAAATTACACATTTACACACAAACACAAACTTTCGGATTTTTAATATTATTAAGATTTATAATATTAGTAGGATATAGATAGTGATTTTTTTTATTTGGCTCCATAATCTTCGTGCATTTAGCCAGTGTCAAATAATCAATATTTTAAAAGTTTATTTAAACATTGTTCTAGTTACTAGTCCTAGTGGTGACTAGTACTATGACTAGACCATCTTGACTATGACTCACTGGCTGTTCCCGTCATAAGTCATGTTCAATTAGAGTGATAGAGACTTAACAAGAATTTCTACTTTAGGTTATTTAGGAGCGATAATAAAAATCAAGTTTATTGACTTTGTATAATTTGCCTACACTCGTGCACGTTCAATTTTTTATGCTGGATAGGGAAGCACACTATTTACAGTTAATAATCCACCAATAATACTCTTTTTTTAACTTTGGCTCCGCAATCTATTTGCATTTAGCCAGTGGAAAATCCTACTACTAGATACGTGTCATTAAAAAAAAAAAAAAAAAATCCGAAAGTTTGTGCGTAAGTGTGTGTGTAAGTAAGTATGTTTGTTCCTTCTTCACGCTTTAACGGCTGAACGGATTTGGATGAAATTTTGAATATACATAGCTCATACCTAGGATTAACACATAGGCTTCTTTTTAACTTGATAATAGCGAGCGAAACCGCGGGACACGGTTAGTAATAAATCATTTACAAATGAGTTATGTATTTCATAAAATCAGTCCTAGTTACCAGTCAAAGTCAATTTGTGTCCTAGTAAAGTGGTAAAAAACCCTAGGAAACCTAGGAAACTTTACTTGAACTTCTAATTGATTTTTGGCGAGAAAAATCACGTTCACAAAGTTCAAATCATAAAGTTTTTTTTTTACTTTCGCTCCATAATCACAAGCATTATATATTCACATTAGAAGAAACACTAGTTTTGTAAAATAATACAAATCGACAACTCCATTTTAACACTTTCGCGGCAAAACTCCTTTATTGTACTTACTTACGTAAACATAGATGTCGCTGATCGCAGAGGTAAATACACAGTGTACGCTGATCAGTAGGTTATTCCCTGCGCTTATCCTTCTTCCTACTAATATTATAAATTCGAAAGTTTGTGTGTAAGTATATTTGTTCCCTATTTACGCTTTAACCGCTGAACGGATTTGGATGAAATTTGGAATGTACATAGCTTATACCTAGGATTATATATTGATTACCAGCCGTGCCCCGCGGCTTCGCCCGCTATTATCAAGCAATGTTCATTCCAAATTTAATCAAAATCCGTTCAGCCGTTAAAGCGTGAAGAGGGAACAAACATACTTACACACTTACACACAAACTTTCAGATTTATAAAATTTGTAGGATTATTTTATGTATGTAGTTAAATTTAGTATTGGTTTATATTGTTTTACAAATAATATATTGTACGTCCGAAATGGAAAAAAACTGTTGGCACAAAATGATTATTGTAACATCCACCTATGTGTATACAGTTATGTACAATAAAATAATTCTTATTGTTAACAATTAGTTAGTACGTACCAACACGTAGTCATGTCATGGGCTCTTTAAAATGAATATGTAGATATAAGTATCTACTTCCTATAATATGTTACTGCCTACCTAATATACTATTATTAAAATACTCGGCTATCGGTCGGAGTTTATTATTGTACAAAATATCTCGAGCAAAAAACTATCCACAAAAAACAAGTAAGTAACGCAGGTAGTGCCCCCTCCTTACGCGATAAGCATGAACTCAGTCACACTTTCTGTCACTCACTGCCTTCACTGCACTGTAGCAGATGCAGAAGTTAGTTTTGCAGCTAACTTCAGCCTTACCAAAATAAGGCACGGTGCGTGACTTAAAATTAAACAGAAACCTTTATTGACGTTCTAAACTAACTTTAAAACACGCACAGCCCCGTGATTTAGTCTACACAACCCCAAACAAACGTAATGTAACATTAGAAGTGTACAAGAAAAGTTATTCACTTTGTTTATAAATTGGCGGGGTAACCTTGCTAAGTGCGAGAGCGCAACAGTTTGCTCCGCGCCTTGGCGAGCGTGGGTTTCTTTAAATTTGCCAGGTTATACTTGAACGTCAGGCGACCAGTCCTTCGCTTGCCATAGAGCGTGTTCCCGCGTCGCGCGCGGTAATATCTTCGAAAACTTTTAAAGTAAATCGAAAATTACTGATAAAACTCGCGAAATCGATTCGAAAAACGAAATTAACTCGACTTTTGTGATTCATGTGTGTTGAAGTGTTTTAACTGTTACTTCATTTGAGTGTATCCGAGTAATAGTGCATTCTTTGGTTTGGTGAATCATCTCGTGGCGTTCAACAAGAAATTGTTGTGTCGTATTATTGCATTGCTCATAAAATAAAATGTGGTATCAGTAGTGACTAGTGAGTGTTCTGTGGATTTTTTTTTCGGATTCCGAAGAATGCAGAGAGATAACGGGTGCTCATTTTAAGGTGAGTTATTGCATGGGTTTGTTTCGATTTTAGCGGCTGCTATTTGTTCTGAGGGGCAACCGATTTCTTACACCTTGTAGTTTTGGTGTTTAGAAATTCCCTTAACTATTATCCTATATTAATTGTAGCACTATTGTTTATTCAGTGTACTAAGTAATCAATCACTTACTCATAGCAGATTGTAGTAGGAGGTATACTGCAAGCCTTGTTCATTCATCATAATGATTAATCCAAATATACCATTCGAGTATTACTCAAGTATTAGATCCTACTTGTATCTATAACACGGTACTTCAATTATCAAAATTATAAACGTACACAGGATACCTTCTTCTTAGAACTAAGTAGGTAGGTATAGTACTATAGTAACTTAGCATTTTTTTTTAAACGCATTCACATTCACAGCCCCACCCTAAGTTCTAAGACTTGTATCGTGGGTGCCGGAAACATTCACATTACACCCAGAACCAGAAGCACAAAAAATCCCTTGGGAAGGAATTTGTGCTCCTGCCGGGAATTTATTCGTTACTACCCGTTCCCGCAACTTCGCCCGTGTTTATCAAGTACAAAAGTAGTCTGTGTTAATCCTAGGTATAAGCTATGAACAATCCAAATTTCATCCAAATCCGTTCAGCCATTACAACTTGAAGACAAACAAATATATATACTTATACATCTACACACTTAAACACAAACTTTCGGCGTATTTATAATATTAGTTTGATTTAAGGTGGAGATACAAGAATGCGTGTTTTTGTAACCGTTTTACTCGGTATTCATAATAAAACCAGATAAATAAATATATTCGTCGTGATCTATGTGATACGATAAATGATGCCTTCTTCTTAGAATATTCATAAAGTTCATAAATATAAAGGAAAAAATATCAAATCTCACACAAATAACATCAATTTGTATATTTGTAACCATTTCGTTCTGCCATTTTATATCAAAACACAAAGTTATTTCATATACTTATATCTAGACGAAATATGCCTTCAGCTTTTTTTTTTATTTTTAGGCGCGTTTTCACGAAATTTTAATAAAACCATAAAAAATCAATGATTCCCACGCGTCACCTTGCGTAACCGCCACTATGTAATTCACGCAATATACTCCTTTATGTGCAAAAGTGTAAGGAAGATAATTGGCTGTGTGGTTAAAAAAGGTGCTCGCATCGTCAATGCGCAATTAGCCTTTGCGTATGCCCCTTCATATTTTGTACATCTTGGCTCAGTAAGAAGATGAGTATGAGACTGAATCCCACAACACAGGCTGTCCTTTGACGACCCAGTTGGCGCCGCGGACAGGTGACCGCTCTCTGCGCCGCGGGTCCTGGGTTCGATTCCCGGCAGGAGCATAAATTCCTTCCCAAGGGACATTTGTGCTTCTGGTCTGGGTGTAATGTGTATGATGTGAATGTTTCCGGCACCCACGATACAAGTCTTCGAACTTAGTGTGGGGCTGTGAGTGTGAATGCGTTTATGTTATGTTATATTGCACTTCTCCGAACAGACTTTTATCCTTAATGGTACAGTTCTACGTTCCTAGGCAGGTAGAAAGGTACCTGGCTGCTCCTTGAAATCTGGAACCGGTTTTAGACCATGAGAAAATAGTTATGTGCATCCACAGACTAAAACAGACAAAAAATAAGCGTATTTATTAACTGTTGTAAAAAAAAACATACAGTAAAATAAATAATAGTTAAAAAAAATTTAAAAAACACGCTTTATTTAGAAAACCAAACTAAAAAATAGATTTTTTTTTAATAAATTTGAATTAAGAATAGTGTAAAAAATAATCCTACTAATATTATAAATCCGAAAGTTTGTGTGTAAGTATGTTTGTTCCCTCTTCACGCTTTAACGGCTGAACGGATTTGGATGAAATTTGGAAAGTACATAGATTATACCTAGGATTAACACATAGGCTACTTTTTAATTTGATAATAGCGGGCGAAGCCGCGGGGCACGGCTAGTAATAAATATAAATTAATAATAGTGTAAGTAAATATGAAGAATATTTTATTTTTAAAAAAGCATGGTGTGCTTTTTAAGATATTATCGAAATGATAATCCTTCTTCTCATGTCAATTAAATATTTATAACTATTGACACCATGCACCCCACGCACAATAAAATATTTTTTCTTATTTACACTATTATTATTTAATACTTAATTATTTATGATTTAAAAAAATTACACTATTCTTAATTCAAATTTATTAAAATTTATTTATCTATTTTTTAGTTTGGTTTTCTATAAAAAGCATGTTTTTTAGTTTTTTTAAACTATTATTTATATTCTACTTTTTTTTGCAAATTGAATAATGAAATAATCTTATCAAATTAGTGTATTGCCATCGGTTCTCGATAAATCTACAAAGATTGAATGAAACCTGACCGTTTAAAGTGGGTCAAAATCGCGGCCAAAGGAGTCGGTTACAAACATACAAACATACAAGTGAAGCTAATATAAAGTATGTAGACGTAACAATATATTAGACATCGTTTGCACAAGCGTGAACTTGGCGAGGCGGCTGCTTAGTAGCGATTCTTTGATAATTAGACTCAATGGTTAAAATAATTTACACAATTCTTATTATTGTCTTTGTTCGGATGTACTCAAAATTTGAAATTTGTTTGGTAGGTATTTTTTTTTGTGTAACGATGCGTTAATGTCATGTTTGCGTTAAATAGTAAAATATTTTGTTTATTTTAAAATCGACAGAGCATTCATAGAGCCGTCCTCACGGCTATAATAGCCGTGAGTACGGCTCTGTGAACTTGGCACGCGACTTTGATAAAAACTGTACTTATTTGGGTTTGAATGAAAGATTTCGATAAGTAGTAGATAGTAATGAAGCTTACTTCGTTTGTAATAAACACAAAGGAAAAGTTATGGACAAAATACAATTTAATTAAAAAAGAAAAAATCAATCACAAATACTTTTTTTTATTCTGTAGATGACAGAATTAAAAAAAAACTATTTCTGATTGATTATTTTAAGAACACGTTAGTAGAAGATTGTAGTGTTTTTTTTTTCGTTTATATTAAAACAGAAAAATTATAAAAAATACAAAACGATACGATATTTCCATACTGAAAAAAAAAAAGCCTAAAGGATTACTAGAGAAGCAACAGTAATTGGCTTAGGCTGTTGTCTACCTTATTAATAAATAAATATATTACTATACTAGCTTTGAGATAACAGACAAAACAGGTCTAAAATGTCAGTGACTTCGATGTCCTACCAAATTGTTAATTAATAATAATAGCGGGCGAAGCCACGGTGCACGGCTAGTAAAATCATAAATCAGAAAATTTGTGTATATGTTTGTTCCCTCTTCACGCTGTAACGGCTGAACGGATTTGGAATGTACATAGCTTCTACCTAGGATTAACACATACGCTACTTTTTAACTTGATAATAACGGGTGAAGCCGCAGGGCACGGTTAGTAGTTCTATAATATCTTCTACGAGTTAATAAATAACTCGTGTTGTCATATTATAATTAACGGGAATTTATAGCGCAAATATTCATCAAAATTATATTATATTGTATAGAAGAACAAATACCAAGACCTTTCGGTCAAGTTGTAATTACAGGCGTGGCCAAGAAAGACTCAATAGTATCATACTTGGATCTTCTTTTGATTGTTATCAGAAGCACGCCTATGAATTATTCTGTGGCCATGGGAACGCTCAAATGGAATGCGCATCATTCATCTCTTTAGATAAGACATGCAGATTGTTTCTGAGAACAGTATAGGTATTTAAGGTACGAGTTCGTACATCGATAGCTGCTCGCATTTTATTTTTTTACTAGCTTTTGCCCGCGGCTTCGCTCGCGTTAAGAAGTATTAATTTAAAATTGACAAAGTTTCATACAAACTTTCATCCCCTATTTTATCCCCTTGGGGGTAGAATTAATCAAAATCCTTTCCTAGCGGATGCCTACGTCATAACATCTACCTGCATGCCAAATTTCAGCCCGATCCGTCCGGTGGTTTGGGCTGTGCGTTGATAGATCACTATGTCAGTCAGTCACCTTTGAGTTGTATATATTTAGATAGAAGTACCTACTCCAGTGAGTTGGGATATAACATCTTAGACAGAGTATGTCTTAGATTTTTTTAACAATGTTATGGGGATTAATTAAACACAAGCAAAGCTTAAAAAACCGACTTCACCGCTAATATTTTGGTTTTGGCAGAACTGATTTCGATAAAATTTATATGGGACCACCTTCTTCATATAATCTATTAAACAATAATTAAACGCAAGCAAAGCTTAAAAAAACCGACTTCACCGCTTTATCTTCGGAACCTTGATCAGATTTAATGTATTAAACACGCATTATTGTCGATAACTCAAAAACTAGAAATAAGATCTTGATCAAATTTCAATTGGACCACATGAAAAGCACCAGCTTTCAAATATAAAAATAATCATCAAAATCGGCTCACAAAGAAAGAAGTTATGAGGTAATTTTTGTAGTCGGTTAAACGAGAACATCGTCAAAGTAGTCCACAGAATAGGCATTATTGACGATATTTTAAGAACTACCACCACTATCAGATCTTGATCAAATTTAAATGGGACCAATTGGAAAGCAACATCTTTCAAATTACAATTTTTTTTTCCACATCGTCATAAGTGGAGAGAAGATACACTTAAAATAATAATAATAATAATACATTCTACATGAGTACCTCCTCCTTTTGGAAAGTCGTTAAAAACCGTCTTCACCGCTTATATATTTTAGTTTTAGCAGAACCGATTTCGATAAAATTTATATGGGACTACCTCCTTCATATAATATACTAAACAAAAAAAGAAAGAGCGAAGCGTTATCTCTAAGTTGACTTAGTGGTTCAGCACTACGTCCTTCTGTCAGACGCTATATGTCTGTATGGACAAGCGAATAACTTTAAATTCTAATTCGATTCTGATTCTCCCCGTGTGGGGTTGAAAAACTTAGCAATTAGAGTACGAAATCACTAAAATTTTTTTTTTACTTTATTTTAAAATACATTTGAGAGGTGGTAGAGCATTTTGTGAGTTGCTCGCCTGGCTTGCTACCAAAGTAGCTTACCACCATCAAGTTGAAAGTCTGCCGCCAAGCCAAATACGGTGTTCCGGCAGTTATCCTTGAGAGCCTGCGTATTCCAGGTCTAGTGTGTTTACCAGCTTCGATCACATCGTCACTTACCATCAGGTGAGATAGTGGTCAAACACTAGCGTGTCACAAATAAAAAAAAAAAAATTGGGAGTATATTGAAACCACTGTTTTTAGACCTATTTTGTCCCGGGGTCCATCTTAAAAACGGCTACACCTTGAAAACTGAAACTTCCGTTTGCAATCTGTTATATCCTGTACTTGAATAACAAACAACCTCGATAGTTTTTTTCTCTTAGGTAAAATGTAGGCGCGATGTTTAAGGTCGGGGCGAAATACTAGTGTAATCTCTCTCTACCTTTATAACGATATCTATCACCTATATGGTAAACCTTTATATCACTAGATGTGGCCCCCGGCTTCGCCCGCGTTTATCAAGTAAAATAAGTAATTAAGCTATGTTTAATCCAAATCATCTCAGCCCATACAGCGTGAAGAGAAAACAAACATACCTACTCACTTACACACAAACTTTCAGATTTAAAATATGAATGTGATTAGGCGTGACGTCTATAGACTACCTAAATAATCTAGTCACTGAACCCATATATTACGTAATAGCCGTGCCCCGCGGAATCGCCCGCTATTTTCAAGTTAAAAAGTAGCCTATGTGTTAATCCTAGGTATAGTCTATGTACATTCCAAATTTCATCCAAATCCGTTCAGCCGTTAAAGAGTGAAGAGGAAACAAACATACTTACACACTTACACACAAACTTTCGGATTTATAATATTACGTATTTCAACTGGAACTTCTGTTCCGCAGCGCACATTGCCACAAGTTCTTCCTCCAAATAATTTATTCAAATACAGTTATCCTTGAGAGCCTGCGTATTCCAGGTCTAGTGTGTTTACCAGCTTCGATCACATCGTCACTTACCATCAGGTGAGATAGTGGTCAAACACTAGCCTGTCACAAATAAAAAAAAAAAAAAAAAAAGGCTTAGATAATTTAGGCGATCTGGGAAATTCCCGGTCATTTGGTTACCTAACTCCGGGCTAAGCCGGAAACTTGGCGGGTGAGATAAAAGATAGCGTTCACGTCCTGTGACCCTAATGTGTTATGGACTTGCCACGACAGTCACCTGTTTTCGATACGTTGGCAAAAAAATAATTAAAATTTGATAATTTCTTTTACCAATACCTTAATTATATTTTCATTGCAATTTCTAGCTTTGGACCATAGCTTTACATATCATCGGAGAACTTGAAGTTATTCCTTTGAATGGTTTAGACGCTAGATGCTTCTGACAGACGGACGAACGGACAAAGTGGACCACCCAAGTCAACTTAGAGACTCGCTTCGCTCGATCAATTAAGTTATATATACTCCCGATACCAAATTAAAAAACATATATCAACCTCATGCACGTCTGTTACCAAAACGAAGCCAAAACGGTACGCTTAACTCGGCCTAAGTAACCGGTTCCTCAATACAAACCGGTTACGGTACTGAATACCTACCAATCAATGAACATCTCGGCCTTACTTGGTAATGCGCTGTCATGTGCGCTGAAGCTGCTATGTTAAACATTCCAGTTTCCACAATAGATATGTACTTATTTATTTATTAAATAATTTGTTTAAATATTGTATGTGACGCTTACCATCAGGTGTGCCTGATGGTAAGCGTCTCATATATATATATATATATCACTAGCTGACCCGCCCGGCGTTGCCCGGGTAAACAAAAGCTTACATATAAACGCTTTCTCACTCACAGCCTCACTGTAAAAGTACTATAAGTTGTGTCGTGGGGCCGTAAACAATTAACACCACACACACAACATTCATGTCATACCCAGAACCAGAAATATAAACTGCCCGTGGGGAATAAACTTTTGTTATTGTGTTCCCACCGAGATTCGAACCCGCTGCTTTAAAGACGAACGCGCACTCATCTACGCCAGTGGGTAGTTCAAAGTTCAAAGATTCCCCACTCTGCGTCGCCCGGTTAAAAAATCTACACATAAACACTTCCACATTCACAGCCCCACACTAAGTTCAGTGACTTGTAACGTGGGGCCGTAAACATCCAAGATTCACAACATATTAAAAACCAGGAACACAAATTTCCCGTAGGGAGAAAACTTCTGTTACCACCGCGAATCGATCCCGCTGCTTTGAAGGCAAACGCGTACCCATTTACGCGAGTAGATAGTTCAAAAGATGACCCGCCCGGCGTCGCCCGGTTAAAAAATATGCAAAGAAACACACTTCCACATTCACAGCCCCACCCTAAGTTCAATGACTTGTATCGGGGGCCGTAAACATCCAAGATTAACAAAGTATTCACAACATACTCAAAACCAGGAACACAAATTTCTCGTGGAGATAAATTTTCTAGGTAAATTACCACCGGTAATCGAACCCGCTGCTTTGAAGGCGAACGCGCACCCATCTACGCCAGCGAGCAATTCAAAGTTCAGGAACGACCCGCCCGGCGTCGGCCGGGTAGTAAATATTAAAAAACATACCCATAAACGCTTTCACATTCACAACCCCACACTAAGTTCAATGACTGGTATCAAGGGGCAGTAAACATCCAAGATTCACACAACATTCACAACATACTCAAAACCAGAAACACAAATTCCCGTGGGAAAACACCTGTGTTCCCACCGGGCATCAAACCCGGTGCTTTAAAGGCAAACGCCCACCTAACTACGCTAGCGGGCAGTTCAAAGTTTAATGATAAGACTAAACAAAAAAAAACAGTCGAATTTATATCCTCCTTCTTATGTTAGTCGGTTCAAAACATAGACGTATGCCGGATTACGCAGTAACTGTTCCATTCTGTGATCCACCGTTTTCACCCTCAAATAAACTTAACGATTTCTCCTAGACTATAGGTCCAAATTATGTGCAGTAAAGAGCAAATTACATCTACCTGAACTACGTAAGCCGATGAAATAGGTTTTTTGATAAGGATTAATATTAAATACTTAAAAAAAGCCAACGAAATAGAAGCCGCTATTTTTTAATGTGCAGGAATTCGTAGTACGTGGCGGTACATTTCTGACCCGTCCCGTTCACGGGCGGGCTCCCGTGAAACTAATTTCACGATTTCTCATAGACTATTTATCCAAATAATATGCAGTAAAAAGCAAAATGTATCTACATGAACTACGTAAGACGATGAAATAGTTTATTTTGATAAGGATTAATACTGAATGTCTCAAAAAGCCAACTAAACATAGGCCGCTTTTTTTTCAGATTTTTAACAAAGAAAAGTATTTTTTCTGAGCTATACATACATGTTAGATATATGCTGTCGCGGACTTTTTTGTAAAACTCATGAAGGCCAACATTTTTGCCATACATTGTATTCAACTATGTCTTACCGTTTAGTCAGCGTACGCCGATAAAGCGGAAAGTTAGCAAATTTTTCTCCGACTTGTCTTACGAATATTATTATTTCGAACTGATAACTAACTTTTATCCCGACAAAACATAGCCTATGACACTCAGTGATAGTGTAGCTATCTATTGGTGAAAGAATTTTTAGAATCGGATCAGTAGTTTCAGAGATTACCTTTTACATACAAACAAACAAACAAACAAACAAACAAACAAACTTTACCTCTTTATAATATTAGTTTAGATAAGATGGTTTGCTCGTCTCGTTTTATACGTTTCCTTAAAAGTGAATCCTTAGAAGTAACTTGAACTTGAGTCTAACAGTTAAACCTAAGTCTACGATAATTTGAGTCTTCAAGTCAAAAGTGACTAGGTATCTTCTAGGCAGGCATGATGCATCGGCCGCATCATTGCTATCCATCAGGTGAGATAGTGGTCAAATGCTTGCCTTAAAAAACCCTTGCCAAGCCTATGACTAAAGGACCTAAGAAGGAAGTTGGCATGTGAGGAGTTAAAGAGTAAAAATATACAATGTATTTGAAGAAACTATCATGGTGCGCCGAATAGCCCGAATTCCGGAAGAAAATATACATTTATATGAAGAGTCGTAGCCTTTCTGCCCTCTTAAACCGTGATTTGGACCTCCGTCCACCGCCTTTTTAGGGTCCCGGATCCAAAGGGCAAAACGGGACCCTATTACTAGGACTCCGCTGTCCGTCCGTCTGTCTATCCGACTGTATCTCATGAATTGTGATAGTTAGACCGTTAAAATTTTCACAGATGATTTATTTATGTTGCTGCTATAACAACTAATACTAAAAAACAGAATAAAATGAATATTTAAGGGGGCTCCCATACAACAAACGTGATTTTTATGCTCGATATTGATAACGGTAACAGGTAGACGCTTGAAATATTCACAGAATATTTAGTTATATATTCACTTTTAAAATAATGAAATAAATTAAAATAAAACAAATATTTATACAACAAACGAGATTTTTTTAGTTAATGTTACGGAACCTTTCGTGCGCGAGTCAGGTTCGCACTTGGCCGGGTTTTTTTCTCGATAGGCAAACATTTGACCCCAATCTCACTTAATGGAAAGTGACTATATGGTCGAAGATGGACAATTCTTGCCTAGAAGATACCTGTTCACTCGTGATTTTAAGAGTCTTAGATTGGTACTTATCGGGAAACACAGACTCGGGCAAAGAGTCCCGAGCAGAACAGAATTCCTTAGCAGTACATATAATACATGTAGAAGCAAAACGCTTCGTGCGCGCCCTTGGAATATGAACCATAAACCATTACCTCTATTCAGTCTTGAAAATATGCGAGCGAGAGAATCCACTACTGTTGTAAATAAATAATTGAGCCTCCTTTCGGTTAAACGTCTGTTCACGAAAGCGTTCTAAATGCCTGCTCTCTATTATCATATTAAATATGCATTACTTAAGGCCAAGTCATCAAGGTCCTACTTACTGCTACATTAAATATACGTACTGATGTTACTTAGCAACAGGTTTCCTTTACAATTTGGCTTCACCTTAACAAAGAGACTTTGTTATCACGGATTAAGGGCGTAATCTTAAACAATTGTTTTTTTTTAAGTATAGATAAAAATTATTGTGCTTAAAGTGTTCTTTGTTAGTATCCATTGTAATACAATAATAATTTCTGTGATAATGTGTATTTTTTTTACAAGCTTTTATTTAATTAACACTATTATTATATGTAAAAACTTTTATTTGTCCAATCTGTAAACGTTACTATATGTGAATTATATAAGTGTAAATCATATGTGTTATAGGTACTTATATGTAATTATTTGATTTTATTATTGGTATGTATTGTTTATGTAGTTTAAACAATGTATTTCAATTGTTTTAAATTTTATTTCATTCATTGTATCGCACTAACATCCCTACATTATCTATTCGTTTATATTACCATACAAAAGTTGTCTGGAAGAGATTGCTCTTAGCGATAAGACCGCCCTACCTATCTTTATAAGTTTCTCTGTAAGTTGTATTTATCTTTTGGCGTAAATGAGAATTTTTTGTATTGTTTTGTATGTACTCGTATTGTAACTATTTTTGTCCGGGTGAGATCTTGCAACTTAATTTTAAATCAGAGATTATCAACTGAATTAGCTGAAATGTTGTATACACATTTAGTTTGGATGACAATGCATGGCTTTGTAACGTCATTCTAACTCTAACATGGCGGAACACCCATAATGGCGGACAAATGTTTTTATGTACTCCTACAAAATGGGTATTAAATGAAAGGGCTTGCTGGGTATTCCAGGTCTAGTGTGTTTACCAGCTTCGATCACATCGTCCCTTACCATCAGGTGAGATAGTGGTCAAAAATTAGCGTGTAAAAATTAAAAAAAAAAAAAAAAAAAAGAATAAAATTCACTCTAAATCCAATATGGCGGATTTCTAAAAGCTTGTTTTTAAAAAGTTATTCATATATGTATTATTAATATCAGCACTACAATATATCCATCTTACTGCTCGTGTTATTATTATCTGCAGTATTGTTATCATCGTGACTTTATCTACAGGGTCATCAAGGTATAAGATTTGTGACTGCGTAGTAAAAAAAACAATATTTAATACGTCAGAAATAATCGTTGGAAAGTAAAAACTATGCTCCCGCCAGAAATTAAATCCAGTAGGTACAGTCTGGGGTGTGTGATGACTGATGTCCCGCCCGGTGACGCTGCAGAGGCTACATACAGAAGGCAGCATTTAGTTCGTTAAAAAAAAAGACTAATGACTCAGTCGCCGTCTCAGCCCTTAGCAGACTGATCATTAATGTGTCACCTAAAGTATATAAAGTCCAAAAAGAGTAGATAGGTAACTCTAAGGTCACACACGACATTAGAGACAAAAAAGTTCTATTATTTATTCGCATATTATCGTAAATCCTAATTTTTGTTTTTTATGCCTGATCGGCACGCATTTGACTACAGTCTCACCTGATGGAAAGTGATGATGCGGCCGAAGATGTAGCATGCTTGCCTAGAAGGTATTCACTCTTGACTTGAAGATTATACCGTTCGGGGAATAAAGACGAGGGCAATGAGTTCCACTCCTTCGCAGTACGGATGATTAAAGTAATATTTTTTGATAACTTTAATTTTTACGCGTTTTAACCATATTTAATTATGTATTCTTTTGTTTAGTTTCGCTGTACACACATGTCTTAATACATATTCTTATTATAAGCTTACCTTTTTTATTTTATTTTTTGTTGGGGGGAAAATGCCTAGCACTTCCATTTCTTCCCAGGGTTTATTGAAAGAGGAGTTCGGGGCTCGAACCCACTTACCGCGGAGAGCAGTCCCTCGCCGAGGTGAGGAGGGTCGCGCTAGCAGTCATCTGTCTATGCCCTAGCGGTGGCAGCAGTATTTGTGCTCGCCAAGGCCACCCCCAGACGTGTGGGGCGGTACAAGCCGACGGGAGGTCCCTTGACTCTTCACTAGTGACCCCGCTACAGAGAAGGAGAACGGAAGCGAACAAACCGTTTCGGGTAGATTAGCTATTTACATGATTTATTTTGCATAGTGAAGACTCTGGATGCAGGCCGCTGACAACCGCTCTTTTTGGAGATCTTTGGGGAGGCCTATATCCAGTAGTGGACTTCTTGCGGCTGAGATGATGATGATGATGTTTTATTTTTAGGTTCAAAAAATTCTAAGCTAAGCATATCCGAATCGAATATAGGCTACAAAATATATATGCAGAATAACTTTCTATCATGTATAGTTATGCGAATTAAAGGGTCACCCCGAAAATACCTAGTCCTTTATTTCCTAAAACAATCTAAAAACGGTTCAACGACCTCGTCAAGAATAATGGCAACTAGTTTCTCCACAAAAAACCGACAAGTATGAAGAATATTAATCTGACGCCGGGAAGGGAAATACCTAGCCGGATCGAGACACCTCGCTAAAAATAAAAGTTTGTGTTGGGAGACAACTGGACAGTTAAATAACGGTACAACATTTCTAGAGAATGGATAATATGCAAAATTGTTTATTTACACATTGTCGGAAGTAAAAATTCATCAAAGCATAACCCCATTTCATATAAAAATAAATATGAAAAATGAGAGAAGATTGAAGCAATTTTAAACGCGGCCATTCTGAGGGCCTATCTGCGAAGACCATGATAGAATCACGGCCGCCGTAATGGAAAGATCATAAATAGCAAAGAAGATCATAAAAATAATCATAGACATCAAAAATCTGGAAACTGAAGTCTCGAATCAGTCAAGCCAATAGTGTATATTGTGCTATTTTGAATTTTCCATGCATTTTTATCACTTATAATTAATTCAAATTAATAATACGATGGAAGTCTCAAATACTTCTCCAGTTGGGTTACTCCTAGCCTTCCCGGTGAGTCGTCCCCGTTCGCTGGGTGGCTGAGAAAAATAAATCTATTGAAATTATAAACAATTTTGGTCTAGGCTCCACGGAAATCACACGGCTAAAATATCATGACGGATGATACAGGAGAATCTACCAAAGTGCTAAACACAATACTAAAGGTTAACAAACTTAGAAACAATTAGCAAATTATATATGCTAACAGAACAGGGAACATTCAACAGATATATAAAAAATTTCCTAGATCAGTGCTAAATATTTCCAGTATCTCCTAACCTATAGTCTGGTGATTGGATAGTCAGGTTTAACTCGACATTGCTTGGAATCGATATCCAACTTATCCAAGTATAGAAAGTTAACTTTGTACTATCAAATGGAATGAGTTTCCACCACGTTGCCGCTGTCTTCGGATGGATTCTAAGAGGCTATACTTGTAAGTTGTACCTACTAGGTATTTATAGTGGCATTATGTAAGTACCAAAACTATTAGTAAAGTCTTTATAGCCAATAAATGTTTGGAAAGTATGGGAACCAATACTTTTTGCAAATATTAATGACTAGTATGCATGGAGGCAAACTGCACAAGCTCTTTCTAGCGACTACCATAATAACACCTAGGTTAATAAAATTATGTATTAGAGATAATAATGTTTTTTTAAAAAATTAAGGAAAAAAAAATGCGCCGCCGAATTTCTTGCCAGGTTCTTCTCGAGATGGCTGTAATTTTGCTAATCTGGCAATACAATCATTAACTTTCATGAGTGCCTCTTTGGGGCCCATGTGAATAAACGATTTTGATTTGATTTGATTAATACATTTACATTACTTATAAAAATAAATATTAAAAAACGCAAGCAGCTTCGAACAATTTTATAGGAAAGAGCATGAACTTGGCACATTTGTTAATTAGGCGTACAAGAGTGGAAAACGCTCGGGAGGCAGCGGGAGACACCCTGCTTGAAGTTATAAGTATATCATACTTCCTACTAATATTATAAATCCGAAAGTTTGTGTGTAAGTATGTTTGTTCCCTCTTCACGCTTTAACGGCTAAACGGATTTGGATTATATTTGGAATGTACATAGATTACACCTAGGATTAACCCATAGACTACTTTTTACTTGATAATAGCGGGCGAAGCCGCGGGGCACGGCTAGTAACTTATATATCTGGATTGAAGGGCCACGTTTCGACTTTAATTACAGGGCTTAAAGATATTTAAAATCGATTATATCGATCTTATAAATTACAAGTCTATCGGTATTCTACCGTTTACACTTTGGCGAGTGTGCGCAGGAATTACACGAGTTAATTCCCCCATGCCCGTTTTACCATCTAACAACAAGACAAACTGTCAAACGTCATCCATTTATGGTTGTCATACCTCCAGTTCGCTCGAAGCGTTTCGCTTCTACGTTTATCATCCGTACAGCGAAGGAGTGGAACTCATTGCCCTCGTCTTTGTTCCCCGAACAGTATAATCTGGGAGTCTTCAAGTCAAGAGTGAATAGGTACCTTCTAGGCAAGCATGCTACATCTTCGGCCGCATCGTCGCTTACCATCAGGTGAGATTGTGGTCAAACGCTTGCCTATCGTATATAAAAAAAAAAAACGAATATCTCGGAGTTGACGATCGCAATGCTTTGCGCAGAATTTCGACCTATACCTATGTTCAAAACTTTAGGAGTCACTGAACTTTAATGGCGTAGCGTGACGCTTACCACTCGAGCGGCTTGCTCATCTCGTGTCACAATTACATAAAAAAATGTACATTTAATTTTTTTTTTTCTTTCTGGAATATGGGTGACAAAACCACGTTCAAAATTACTAATTCCCGTTTTTCTACTTCCCGAGTAAGACTTTGTATAAGCACATGAATTTTTTTATCGCATTCACACTCACATCCCCACACTAAGTTCGAAGATTTGTATCGCGGGCGCCGAAAACACTCACATCACACGCACATTACACCCAGAACCAGAAGCACAAATATCCCTTGAGATGGAATTTGTGCTCCTACCGGGAATCGAACCCAGAACCCACGGCGCAGAGGGCGGAGACCTGTCCACTGCGCCAACTGGGTCGTCAAATTAACTGTATAACAGCAGTTTTTCATCTCGTCTACGTTATAATAGTTAAAATAACGGTTCTGTCCACTACCAGTGCGTAGTGCCCTTCGTATTTGCGGTACTGCCTCTCTGAATTGCAATTTTTTAGCCAAATAAGTACGAGCTATGATCATGAGTCGCCTCAACTAGGGCTTCTGATAACTACGCAACACTATAATTAACTATATCTTACACTAGCAGTGCCTGCGACTTCGTCCGCGTGATTATTAGACTTTTAGTAAGGATCCCTAATTAAAAAAAAAAAATAGTATAGCCTATAGCCTTCCTCGATAAATGTACTATCCAACACTGAAAGAATTTTTCAAATCGGACCAGCGGTTCCTGAGATTAGCGCGTTCAACCAAACAAACAAACTCTTCAGCTTTATAATAGTATAAAGATTAAGATACAAAAAACAGGTGCAGTACCTGGCGATTAATAATGCACATTGCACAACGGCTGACGCGACAAAACATCATATAATGCAGTGAGTAACAGAGACGACGCTCTACGAAGCCGAAACTATCCAACTATCTCCCTCTTTTGCACGATGTATATTATTTACCGCCGGGTACTGTACCTACGTTAATGCTAACAAAACACGAATTTTAAAGTCAAAAGAAATCGTAAAGTGACAGAAAGTAAAAAAAATACAAGCTAAGAACTCCGTTACAAACATTCAGACCGAAAACTCGACGGTGAAGTTTATACAGTCCAAAGTAAAGCTACAAGTTATTTATCAAAGCGAAGGAAAAATTTATCAAACTCCACGGAATTCAAATTCTCTTTTAATTTAATTTAATTTTAACCTTTAAAACAATAGCGATACGGTCTACACTTTAATTGTTTGCAGGAGACCGTACCCTGGAAGTTGTTTGATTATTGTAAACAAAATGATCCTTTGATACTGATCGTGAATACTACCAATTATTTAACAAGAGGGTTATAAGCTGTTTTAATTAGTGTTAATTCATGAAGTAGGTTGTACGTCAAACTTTTCCCGTTTTCGTTCGAGAGCTTTGGAAGACGCCTCGTCGGCCTCGTGTCAGCTAAACACTTGTGGAAGATGGAGGAAATAGAATAAATCCCCTTCTATTTTATACTGACTTTCTTTGCGAAGAAACAATAAATATTTAAGTTATTTATAAGATCTTGGCACTTCAATCTCTTCTCATCATCTCGTTCTCATTTTGGATTTACACGAGTCAATTCCCAATGTCTTTTACCATTTAACAACAAGATAAACAATCAAATGTTTAGTGAGGCATGGTTGGAAATCTTCCAGTTCGCTTGAAGCGTATCGCTTCTGCGATTGTCATCCGTACTGCCAAATTTATAAAGCCATCCACAAACTAGTTCATATTCAAATTTTGAATGTCAATAACTAATGCCAACACAATATTTTTAGTATAGGTACATCTAATACTATAAGAATATTTTTCCTGACATACTGATTCACTGACTGACTTACAGACAACGCACAGCCTAAGCCGCTGGTCGTAGAGACTTAAAATTTGGAGGGTAAATTTGTCTTAGTACGTAGGGGTGTACTAAGAATGGATTTTTGGGAATTCTACCCCGAAGAGGGTTAAATGGGATGAAAACTTTTGTATGAAGTTCTATGTTTTAAAAGTTACAGCGATGAATATTGGTATTTGACAGTTCTTCTAATATAATAAATTATACAATTTTTTCTGCCAGGGGTGCATTAAGTTGGTGCAATGAGGGTGAAAGTTCATGTCGAAAGTTCATTAGTTGCGTCAAAACGCTAAATGCCTCTGACAGACGGACAAATTTCCGAACAACCCAATCAATTGGGAGACCTCGCTTCTCGGCCAATTATTTTTATATATTTCAGTTTGAATTGATTATGGAAGTTTGTTATTGGGTTATTGATATTATACCTACCTTTAGGGGAGAGAATATTTTGCCAGAGCGGTAACCATTGCAGTATCCAGATATAAGATTTTAAGATGGTAACATATATTAGTATTTGTTTTTTAACAGGCAAGTCATGTCACTTAGCATCCGATGAGACATTGGTCATACGCTCGCCTATCAAATATTAACATGCTTAATAAATTAGGCGAGACAAAGGAAACCATTTAAATTTTTGATATTCTATTTGATGATACTTATTGCTTATTGATATACAACAATAGTCTACGGCGAAGAAAATAAGCTGTTATTCTCCGTAGCAAAGAACATCCCGTGGTTCTCCACATGTCGAAAATTTGCGAAGAAACAATTGGAGCTCGAAAAAAATATATTCGATCTTTTTTTTTCAAGTTAGGCATATTTTTGACTACTCTATCACTATCTCACCTGATGGGAAGCGACGATGGAACAAGCTTGCCTAGGAGATGAAAATGAGATGCGACAAAAACAAGAATTCCAACAAAACCAAATAAGACGCATCAAATACAAACGATGAAAGTTGCTCTACAATTTACTATCGTAGCATTGAAATTAATAGGTAGTCAAAGCTGACTTCAGCATTATTCTATTTGTCAGAACAGCGAGGTCTCAATCTAAATTCAATTCTATAACGAGTGCAAGACATTGAGTCAGCGAGCTTTCCAAGAGTCAAACAACCGGACGGGTCACTAAATGTCAATTCGTTTAAAGGAAGAGGTCCCCAACTTTCCATTACTTGGCAAGGCTACGTGTTCGAAAAGATTCGAGAACCGGAAATGAGGGTAGAAAGCGTTACTTCACTCGAACCATCTTGAATACGTTGTCATCGAATGCCAAATCGCCGTTGCTCTGAGATGGTACGAAATTGTTTTTGCGAACTTTGTTTTTGCGAAACAAATCTTACTTAGTCACTTATTATTGGTAGGCTCCAAACTAGGCAAAATTTTAACATTCATCACAGGGTTTACCCCTACCACTTTACAGCACACAAAAAGGTTGTAGAATTTAAATTCCCTCCCATACGAAGTTTACTTCAAAGTTAACGACATGTGTTAGGTACAACACATGTCGCGGGCACCCGGTTGAAAATTACTACAAAAACTCAATTTACCAAGATTCATCATTTGTATTCAGTGGCATCTATATCCTGCCTACTATATTGTCTATCTATATCGTGCCTACTATATCTTATGAGGTTTCCACTATAAATTCAAAGGATTCTCTAAAATAGAAATTGACTGGCCTTCTGTAAACTCCCAATTATTCTGAACGGCTAATTTCGAGAAATTCAGGCGTGTAATTTTAACTAGCCCATTGTTTGGATTTGGAGTTCATTATGGCGGTCATAGTGTGGTTAGAGCTTAAATGTTATATATATATGTATAATAATTATGTTAAAAATTCGCACTATGATTAACTGGGATTGTCGATTTTCAATTTTTATTGACTACGCGACGCAAATCGGGCAAACTGCTCGTTGGCTTAGTTGGATGAGCGTTCGCCTTCTCAATAGTATCACAGGGTTCGATTCCCGGCAAGAACACAAGTTTTCTCCCCAAGGAAAATTTGTGTTTCTCGTTCTGGTTGTGATTGTATGTGATGTGAATGATTCCGGCACAAACGACACAAGTCATCAAACTAAGTGTGGGGCTGTGAGTGTGAAATCATTTATTTTTAGTATACTAAATTAGAATTAGCGTGACTTACGCGGATGAGCGTGACGTTTTACGTTCCCGTTTACGCTCACGTAAGCGGGAATTAGCGTGACTTACGCGTTGTCAAAGACATGACAGTAATCAAAATTCAATATGGCGCTAACCAGACGCCATATTGTAAAAAATGAAAGTCGACAAACTATGTTAAGTGGGGTATCGTTGAATAAAACATCTTTAGGTCTTTATCCTCGTTGATGAATTTTGTTATGGAGGAAATTAGCCTCATTCGCTATCAACTTGTTTTAAAACCTTTGGCGAATGCTAAAACTCCTCTTAAAAGTTTAATAAAGCGACCACGGTACGTAATTACGTATTAGATATTTTAGATAGATCCACGGAATCGTCTCCCACGCGTCTACAAATTTCTATAACCTATATTTTTTTCTATGGATCCATCTTCAAATCTTTTTGATTGGATTACAAAAATCATTTGATCTTTTCAACTTACAATTTAAGATATATTTTGTTAAGCCTATGGGGTAAATTCATCCGTGTCTGGTCTGTTATCCTAATATTACGTGTGCGTGAGTTCAAAATGTTTTATTTTATAATCAATAAAAACTTCTGATAGGTTCCAGAAGTGACTTGAGGAAGGTTATTTCAAACCAACAATATAGGTTCTGTATTTTTTGTTCTTTTATACTTATCTCATATTAAAATCGAATATTTGTAAAAGATCATGTTCGAGCAATTGTTCGAACATGCTCGCATTACAATTGTAAACGCGGTCCGTGGTCAATTTAATGTTATTTCCATGACGTTCACAATCCAATCACCGTCAAGGAAAGTTATTCACCAGGCTGTCGTGTTGACCAATCATAGATATCAAAAATATGTAAACTGACGTCACGAATCAGTTTAGCCAATAACATGTGTTTGGCAATTTTTTTAATTTCACTTGCATCTTATCACTTTCTAGTAATTTAAGATTTAATTAAAAACCATTTAAATAAAAAAATTATGTTAAAAGTGTAACTGTATATATATATATATATATATACAGTTACACATATATATATATATATATATATATATATATATATATATATATATATATATATATATATATAAAAAAGATACTGAACCTATATTTAATCTTAGCTATGTGAAAATGTGCAGTTGTTTTGCAAATTTTGTCGTCTGAGGTACCTATTTCAAAATTTTAATTTATCCACTTTATGTTTTTGTTTTACAAAAAAAATATTTATACACTGCATTGCTTCACTGCTTGTTTTTTAAAGGTGTAGAATATAGTGTATTACAGCTATTAGCTACCTGTATAAAGTCTCTAGTCCACCTGTAAATACTTAATTCAGGAGACAACCCTGATGGAAGTTTAATGTGGGACTAGACCTATGACCTTTACTAATAGGTATTTGAAGTAGTCTATGTAACTAACCATAATTAGTTTGAACTGCCCGTTGACTAAGTTGGTTGTGTAGCTGCTTTTACGCAGCGGGTATCGGGTTCGATTATCGGTGATAACACAAGTTTTGTCCCCAAGGACTCAAATCTTCAAAATTTGCATGGAGCTGTGTGAGTGTAAAAATGTTTAAGCTTCAAATCTGTGACTTCGACCTCATCTGCACGTGGGTACCCCTGCTGATTAACGACTTTAGACGAACATTCTTATGGAGGTTTACGTCTACCTTCAGGCAGGCTGTGTATAAATCGGATGTAGACATCTATGTCGGTTATGGTCGAGGGTGGTAAGGACGCTAGTTCTCAACACTATCTAAAGGAATGCTGTTTGTTTCTTAGTGAATATTTTTGTACTTGCGGTAAACTAAGATGGCAATATAACAGCAAAAAACATTACGAACACACAACACTCAGACAAATCAAGGGTGAATAAATATCTTCTAGGCAAGCATGCTACATCTTCGGCCGCATTGGGAGTTTAGGGCTGCGTCATTTACTCCGGCATTCAAGAGTTAGGATCTATAGTGAACACAACATTGTGAGTTGGACTTATTTATTGTAAGATAAATAGTTCTCAAGGCTTACGTATTAACTATTCATTAATCTGTGCCATGGCCTCCTAAAATAGTTTCTAATCTGTCAGATTAACCGTAAGTGAGTGCAAGTAAGTTATCGGGAGACCCTATTACATTACGCAGGGGAGCTATTTTAAGAAGGGTGGTGGAAGCAGACACCAGAGTTTACCAGACGGGTCTTTATAGCCGGGCTACTTATGCTTCCTTTGCACAGTGCGAGTTACTGCGCCGGTAGACTCTCTTGAAATGTTAGAATGTGCAAGTTAACTTTCTGGTGTGGCAATAGAAATAGATTTAAAGAAAATTAAATGTCACTGTTCTTCCACTAGCTCACATCATAAATTGTTCACACGCACATCACAAGCGCTTTCTAGCGACTACAAGTATTACTGTTCAAGAATGATTAATTAAAAAATAAGAATGAAAAAATGCGCTGCCGAGTTTCTTGCCAGGTTATTTTCGAGATGGTTGTAATTTTGCGAATCTGGCATTATTATTATTTATTTTTTTTATTTTTTTTATTAATGTGTACACTAGACAATGTAAAAAGTATGGGTCTTAACCTGAAATAAATGATTTTAATTTAATTTAATTTAATTAGAGTAATTAACTTTCATAAGTGCCTCTTTGGGGCCCATGTAAATAAACAATTTTGATTTTGAATGAAGATAGATAGATAGATAAGATAGATAAACTCTTTATTGAACACCTTAAATAAAACAAGAAACAAAGCTAAATAATTATTTACAAAAAAAGTGTAACAATAGGCGGTCTTATCGCTAAAAGCGATCTCTTCCAGACAACCTTTGGATGGAGCGAAGATGGATGGAGAGAAGATAGTTGTACAATCAAACTATTGGCTGTCATTGAAAGTGTGCATCTTGTAAGATACCTTACACCCCTTATTACCTATCTCTGTTCTGAACGGTTGCAATTAAAAAACGACAAATCCACTTCTAAATAAGGTTCATTTTTGCTTAATTCAAATATAAACTGCTCGCAACAGAGATAAGGCAATTCTCGTATAGGACTTCCACGATGAATTCATTTCTCTTCTGGGGTTTTTTACCGAAAAGAAGAGATTAGGCCGGCCTAGTGCGGCTAAGCACATAATGACATGAGTAATGGTTTCATCTTACTGCAACAACAGCTAACAGCAGTAAAACAATGTGTGCGAATAATACTCCAACCAATTTCGAGCGTATAAGACGCTCTTCATCTGGGAGTAGGACGGCAACAAGGCGGGTGAAATAGGTGAAAAATAATTCAGTTCCGAGTTGTACTACTGTACTGTTACTTGTGTATGTCGCTTGAACATTAGCTCGCCCTGTGTAAGCGGAGCACCACGTAAGGCAACTACGTGAGTTTCTGAGGTTACCTTACCTTGCAAAGTTAATCTTATTTCCTCGGACACGGTCGGTGGCCACTTGCAAAGTGTCCAACTATCCAACACTTACACAGTCTACCTAAGTTTCAAAGACAGTCTGGGGCGTCTGGCGAATCAGTATTTCTCTGGATATTTGGGATTAAATTTTAACTACGCGTTATAAATAGTTTTTTTTATGTCCGAAACGCGAGCATTTGACCACTACGTCACCTGATGGAAAGGCATGAAGCGGCCGAATATGTAGTATGCTTACTATGAAGATACCTATTCACTATTGACTCAAAGACTCCCAAATTATACCGTTTAGGGAAAAAAGACGCGGGCAATAATTTCTACTCTTTCGCAGTACGGATGATTAAAGTAGAAGCAAAACTAGGTAACTACGTATTAGGTATAGTATAGGACTATTCAAATGATATACCTTATTTATTTTGTATATTGTTATTTCGACCTGAAAAAGAACCTTTATCCCAATAAAACATAGCCTATGACACTCAGGGATAGTCTAGCTATCTATGTAAAAGAACTTTCAGAATCGGATCAGTGCTTTCAAAGGTTACCTTTTACAAACAAACAAACTTAACCTCTTTATAATATATTAGTAAAGTTGTTTTTTTTTTAATTTATAAAAGTAAAACTCCAAGTATATTTCCTAAAACTATACTATAACTTTATACAACAAAGACCTAAGTTACCTACAAGACATCGAGCTTATAGGTAACTCAAGTGCTCAAGCCACCAGTGGGTAGCGTTCTCATCATGCTGGCGGCATTGCCTCTCTGAATTGCAATGCTAATACGTTGAGCCTAATAAGTAACAGCATTTTGAAAATGGGACGGCCTTTAGTGTGGGATGCAACTTGTGTCGACACTTTAGCTCCGTCACATCTTCCTGAATCACATTGCAGAACGGGGTCGCGCCGCGGCAATTTCGGCAGAGCACGCAAACAGCGAAAATATGGAAACCTCGGGAGTGGTTATATATTTTAGCCGTTTGGTGTTGAGAAACTGGACCCATGGAGACCAGGCGCTCATTATTTTTTCAAAGATCTATCAGAGCGCCTGTTTGAGACGACGCGTGATCAAAAAGCTAGTACTTTTTTATATGACAGAATGAATCGATGTATGGGATTTACCTGCCTACTTAGTTGTATACATTTTTAGTGATTAAATATGACGAGTAATTTACTAAAATAAATCACTTATAGCGATTGGTTTATTTAAAGCTTTCGGAGAACTATTTTATTTCAAGAACAAACAGCCATAAATTATGTAAAGGTGGTCTAGGTATGACCTAAATAACTATTTACTTAAAGATATTATATTTACCGGCGTACATAGCCTCGAATGTTTGAATAACATATTTTCATAATTGGGCTTGGCTAAAACTTAGGTCTTCAAGGGGCAATATAATGGTGACCCAGATTTTCCAGGCTGGAAAATAAATATCTCCAGGGACCTAGAGTATAAATCTAGGTACCGTCTAGGTTTTATAACAAAGGTGATAAAAGCTAGAGTAGGCTATTCAAGGTTCGTTTTTAAACGAAAATTATTTTGTTTTTGATTGGTTTACGACTTAACGACAGGCTCTCGCTGTAGGCTATTTAGGTCTACCAAATTTATTGTTACAGTTTAAACCTGTGTCTGTCAAGTCTGCCTGTCCATGACTTCGAGCTGATGTCGTAGCTTTAAAACAGTTGGATCGATTTCATTGGGTTTTTTTATTTGATGGATATGTAGGTATATCGTTATGGCTAGCTATGTTGATGTTCCACAACACAGGATGCATTTGGTTTGAACAGATCGGTGCGTCGATCAGTTATGGGACCATTTGGAAAGCACCAGCTTAAGTGTCGGAGTCGGAGAGTGGCGGAGATATCGCGTAACATACATACAAAAAAAAGATACAGTCTAATTGAGAACCTCCTTTTTTTGAAGTCGGTTGAAAAGTAACGTGAGTCGTTTTTATAATCTACTTGATATGGCTAAGATTCAGTCAGTCTTCTTCTTCTGGCGGTGCTTCTGCGCGTCAGGTGTAGGCCTCAGTCTAGGTATTACCCTAGGGGAATCTTGGCGAGAGCTCTTGCCTATCTTGGCTTGGGCTCCTGAGTCTTCCAGTCCTGTCTATGGTCTTCAGTCACTGCCGTCTCCAGTCACTGCCGTCTCTTGCTTCCTCGTCTTTTATTTACTTGTAGATAAGTTGTGCCCCTCCCATACAGACTAGAAGCTTCCAAGGGGATTACTGTGCTCGCTATCAGTCTTGCAATTTAGATTGTTTTTTTTATGTAATTGAGAGACTGGTCAACTCGTCTAGTCTCTCGTTTAGTGGTAAACGTCACGCTTGCCATAACAGTTCAGTGCGACCCAGAATTTGAACATAATCAAAAGCTCTGCGCTCGTCGGATTGTTCCCAGTTGTCCCCTCTAGCCCTGTCACCCGGGTTGACAGCTGGGAATTGTCTTCCAATTCTAACGAACAATTCTAATGAGAATTGTACCCAGTAATTGTCACCCCGGTGACAACTGGGAAGACAATTCCCAGCTGTCACCCCGGGTGACAGGGCTAGAAGGGACAACTGGGAACAATCTAGCTCGTCGCTCTGATATTTAAGACATAAAATCTTTTTATACCCTGTCATATCACTGAAAATACTGCCCTTCAATCATAAATACCGTATTAGTAAGTGTAGTAATTTGTTCATATTTATAATTCAGCAGATTGCAATATTATTTTAGCCAAATCTCTTTCAGACGAGACAAAGTTATTAGTTAAACTGTATAACATAAAGCCATCAAATGATTCACATTAGTTAAAAAATTATAAGTAAGCTATTTTGTAAGTAATTTTTATTAGGTTATATATTGTCTCTGTATAACTTTTATTATTAAAATGTGTACGTTTTTATAGCGACATAAACGTTTTTTTATTTATCTCTTAAATAAATTAAAAAAAAAAACAGAAATACAAGAATAATTCACACTACTGCTAGCGGTGGAAATTCTAGCAATGCCTTAGGCGGACTCTGCGAAATAGTACTAATCGCAAACGTTGTATAGCCAGGACGGTTCAGATGTATATCTGTATGTATAATTAGGTATTAGATATAGTTAGTTATTATATCTAATACCTAATTGTATTAAGTATTACAAAACACATTTTATCATGTATGTAATATGTGCCTTGGGGCAAAACCTTGCTAGTAGAGACCTAATTATAATGTACCCTTCCAAGGGTGAGTTTAAACAACGGCAGTAATTTAAAATTATGTGATGTCTGAAAACAGATCTCTTCAATTAAGTTCAGGAACGTTTCAATTTCAGCGGTTGCTTTGTTAAATTGAAACGATTGTTTTCAACTCCCGATGCAAAAAGAGGGGTGTTATACGTTAAACGGGTGTATCTGTGTGTATGTCTGTGTGTATGTCAGTGGTATGGTTGTTTAGCGTATTTATGTTTTAGGTATATTGTAATGCGCGCTGAAGACTTAAACGCTTTCACACTCACAGCCCCACACTAAGTTCTGTGACTTGTGTCGTGGGTGCCGGAAACATTCACATCACACACACAATCACAACCAGAACCAGAAACACAAATTTTCCTTGGAGAGAAAATTTGTGTTCCCGCCAGGAATCGAACCCGATACCCCTGCTTAGAAGGCGAACGCTCACACAACTAAACCAACGGGCAGTTCGATATTATTCGATATTAAATAGTTACTTTAAATTTACAAGGTCATAAATAATAATAATATGGTAAAATATCTGCTCTAGAGCAGGTGTGGATCCGTGACGAGCTATGAGGAACGATTAAAGACTTAGCTCCGTGGACCTACCACAATGACGCGATGACGCAATGTCACCGCAGTAGCTCTTAAACGGCTGGACCGATTTTGATTTAGTTTTTTTTTTGTTTAAAAGGTGCCTTGATCGAGATTGTTCTAACCTATGTTTGGTGCAAATCTTTGCATCCGTTTTCTAGATAGAGCGTTGGGGGTATTTAATTATTATTTTTTCACTTGGTATTAGTGGGTACTCGCTGTGCACTTCGGCTTCGTTAGCGTTAATCAAGTTAATATATACAACACTAGCTTTTGCCCGCGGCTTCGCTCGCGTTAAGTAGTATTATAGATCCCCTATTTTATCCCCTTGGGGTAGAATTAATAAAAATCCTTTCTTAGCGGATGCCTACGTCATAACATCTACCTGCATGCCAAATTTCAGCCCGATCCGTCCTGTGGTTTGGGCTGTGCGTATGGTATATATACATACTTAAACAAAATAAATTATATAAGGCAATAATAATAAATACATAATGTTTATAATATAAATAAATATATACAAAATATTATAATAAAGTAAGGATATTTGTTACAGCTTGAATCATATTATGATATATAAGTAGCAGAACAGAATGACACAGAAAAGTTATTGGGAGAGAAAGAAATTGTGTGTGATGCGGCAAGTCTTCAAACTTACCTAGTGTGGGGATGAGAGTGTTAAAGTGTTTATTTAATGTTTTATTTCACTCGGTCCGTAGAACCAGGCGGTAGTGCACTTGTTATTGAAAAGTAAAAATGAAATACGGAGAAAAACCATTTAACTTACTAGTAAGGGAGCTTGGAATAAGTTGGAGACTTACAGCTTATTTATTTCAAGGCTTTTCTAGAAATTCTCAATGAGGCAGCTTCAGAGCTTTTCTCTTTATAACGGCAACCTATTAGGAAATTGGAAATTAATAATAAATTTGTTGTATGTATTGTAGGAGAAATAAAATAATTAAAAAAACGCATTCACACTCACAACCCCACAATAAGTTCAAAGTCTTGTATCGTTTGTTCCGGAAACATTTACATATCGCACAAAATCAGA
This sequence comes from Lomographa bimaculata, assembly GCA_948107665.1. Taxonomy (NCBI): domain Eukaryota; kingdom Metazoa; phylum Arthropoda; class Insecta; order Lepidoptera; family Geometridae; genus Lomographa; species Lomographa bimaculata. The sequence continues at coordinate 2,523,769 of OX403602.1, read as the reverse complement.
CCAAGAATCTGAAGCACAAATATCCTTTGGGAAGTTAAATTGTGCTCCTGCCGGGAATCGAACCTAGGAAGTACGTACGTTCATCATCCGTACAGCGAAGGAGTGGAACTCATTGCCTGCGTCGTTGTTCCCTGAGGGATATAATCTGGGAGACTTCAAGTCAAGAGTGAATAGGTATCTTCTAGGCAAGCATGTCACATCTTCGGCCGCATCGTCACTTTCCATCAGGTGAGATAGTGATCACATGTTTGCCTATTTAGCATAAAAAAGGACCCTCGGTGCAAAGAGCGGAGATATAGTCACTAGATCAACTAGGTCGTCATAATAACAAGATAAGAAAACCAAGCTTACTGCAAACTTCTTGTTATAGATTGTATAAAAAATTTAATCTTAATTGTAACGAAAAATATAGGATTCAGAATTAAAGTCACAGAATTTAATGGGCTGGTTATTAATATATTATATTATAAATTAATATATAATGTATTATTAATATATTATTTGTTTAAATATGTAATATATTGTATGTATGATATATATATATATATATATATCCTAAAATATTTATAATACATTCGGTTATTTTGTTTTTGCCGCACACCCACCGTTTTTTTGCGCGGCCAGGATGACTGGTAGAGAATGCTATTTGGCATTAGGCCATTCCCTGTACTCTGATTTGTGCAAAATGATTAAATAAATAAGGTTAGAAACCAAATCATAGTCTGAGCGCTTCCTGGTATTTTTCTAATAACCCTATATATATACAAAGGGTCGCAACTGCAAGGCATAAATATACGGCAGGGTATATATACCAAATAATACAGTACAAAATGGCGTAACCCATAAATTTTAGAAACTTGCTGATAATACTGATAAAAAACTTCACCGCACTAACCGACGAATTGAGAGCAACCGGGAGTCCAATTCTGCTAAATCCATGTATTTTGTACCGGAACTGTGTCACAAAGTTCATATACTTTGCTGACTTGTTCGCGGATATTCATTTTATATTCATATTAACTGAAGAGTTTCTTGCTGGGGCACAGATAAATAAAACACGAAGCTGCTAGTTCAACCGTCTATTCCGAACGTCTGAACAATGTACTTAGCCTAGGATCTTTATGACTAACTTACATCTACCAACTTATATTAATAATAATTAAATAGTCGACAAGTACCTAAATAACAATATCTCAATACACTACATTAACTACGGGCCGATTGCTCATATTTCCTTTTATTATACATCTGTACATCAAAATATATAAGTTACCTGTAACGGATTATTACGGTTATTATTATAAAATTTCAGCGTCAATGAGCAACAGACATATTTAACTCATACATAGTCGCAAACATTTATTACAGTGATATTAATTAAACTTATATATATGAGAAGGGAAAAGTGTAAACTCGGTAATTCTAAAACGTCGCATACTAAGACTTGCGCTTAACTTTAGATAATCTCTGGCAAAGTATGACATATCCGACAATTCAAATCAAATCAAAATCGTTTATTCACATGGGCCCCAAAGAGGCACGCATGAAAGTTAATGATTCTACTGCCAGATTCGCAAAATTACAGCCATCTCGAGAAGAACCTGGCAAGAAACTCGGCGGCGCATTTTATTCATTATTTTTTTTTAAACATTCTCAATCTCTAATACATAATTTTATTAACCTAGGTGTTATTATGGTAGTCGCTAGAAAGCGCTTGTGCAGTTAGCCTCCAAGCAATTGATTCCATAAGCGGAACTGGTAATAAAGGTACACATATCTTAATTCTACTGTACGTGTCACTGAACTCCTCCTAAACGGCTGGACCGATTTGAATGAATTTTTCGTATGCGTTTGGCTAGCGCCCTGGATGGTTTAGATTCACAAATCAGCCTGGCAGATGGCGTTGAAGGGGTTGCACACGGGCGAATCACTTGTATATATATCTTTATATATAAAAATCAACGCCACTTTTCGTTGTTATTTTATAACTCAAGAACGGGCTCACCTATCCAAACCAAATGTTTAGTCTTTGTTCGGACTATTTAGTAGATGGTTTATGTGAAGTTTGCACAAAATCGGTCGAGCGGTTCTTTATTTATCACACCCGGGCGAAGCCGGGGCGGATCGTTAGTATATAAATAATGGTTGTGTCATGATCGTATTATCAATAAGTAGAATTGGGCCTGCCTTCAGGGTTTCACGAAATTTATGTTATGTCTATATCTGCGAGCCGGTATGCCGAAGTTGCAGCAACTAGGGCTGCCTCGCAACCCTTTTTACCCGGGAAACTGTTTCCCTCGGAAAAGGTCAATGACGGGTATTTTATAATGAACAAAGAAACTCCGTTATTGTTATCCTAATTATGTCATGGTGATGACAAGTTTTGGGAGTGAGCTTAAGTATTGTGCGGGAAAATTAAATTTGTACCACTAAAAAAAGAGGTTCGTTATTCCTGCGGGATATTCGTTTTTTAGGGTAGTTAATTTGCTGCGCTTTGATACATAACAGCATACATGTATATACCGTCAATGGTAAGTAGTGTACAATCCTTCAAGGGGTGGTTTCGGATCGACAACTGGGCAGAATATAAATCCTACTAATAATATAAATCCAAGTCTGTGTGTAAGTGTGCAATTGTGTAAGTATATTTGCTCCCTCTTCACGCTTTAACGGCTGAACAGATTTGGATGAAATTTGGAATGTACACAGCTTATACCTAGGATTAACACATAGGCTACTTTTTAAGTTGGTAATAGCGGGCGAAGCCGCGGAGAACGGCTAGTAAAAAATATATAAAGTAATAAAGCTGTCTTAGTGTTGCCATAGTTTACTTAAAAGTTTCTACTGAACTGTCTGCGTCACAGTCTACGTCAGAATGTTTTTTTTTGTTTTTAGGATAAATAAAAATATGTTCATTTTCCTCAGTTGTCGATTCGATACCAACTCCTGCAGGAGTATACACTACTAACCATTGGCGGATACTAAATAAAAAAAATCTTTAACATAATTTTACATTCACATATTTTGTATCTAGTTTGTTTTTATATCTAACTTATCTAAATCTTGACTGTATTAAAACGCGCTGTATTAAAATTTAGCATATTGCTAAAATTATGACCGATTGTTATTAAAATGTAGTAAGTAGATTCTTATTAAAATAAATTAAATCTCACTGATAATTCTACTCCTATTTTTTTCATTTTTCGATCTCGTGTGACTAGCGCATAACATACACACGTGCATCGACGATAAAATCGTTTGTTTTTCTCGGAAAATGGAGTATTCTTACTATTTGGTCCCATAAGAAAATACTAATAAAATATATTAATTTTAAAAACAAATGAGTTTTATCCAATATTTTTTTTATGCTCGGTAGGCAAGCATTAGACCACTATCTCAGTTGATGGAAAGCGATGGTGCGGTCGCAGATGTAGCATGCTTGCCTAGAAGATTACCTATTCACTCTTGACTTTAGACTCCCAGGGGAGCAAACCGCGGGCAATGAATTCCACTCCTTCGCAGTACGGACAATAAACGTAGAATCAAAACGCTTCGAGCGAACAGAATGTATGGCAACCATAAATAGATGACGTATGCTTCAATATGTTAATTCAAAATTTTCCAGAAATGGCTGGGGTTTATCAATAATTTGCTATTTGTAACGTCATTTTCCATCGTCGGAGTTAATTTTGTAATTTGTGGCTGACCAGACGATTAAAGCACAAAATGGTTAACCATTTGCACTTATGTAACCACAGGATACCTATTACTATACTATATACCCAAGTATAATTCTGTGCTGTTGTTTTGCGTGTGAATAGAATAGAATATAAATTTATTTGTATGAGTTACATAACTATTATGAGGAATAAATACAATGAAATGAAAAGACTTAAAACTACCCTAATTTAACGTGCACTCACGCAAAATGGTCCCATCTCAGCATAATATCGAAGAAGGTAGTCACCCACCTATCTCCGACGACGCTGGTATTCTGTTGGAACCATTCTAGTGAAATCACGGCCCGCATACAGTGCATATAAGCAAATTTATGACAACCAAAGTAACCGCAAGTACAGATAAATCTAAAAACTGATAAAATATAAAGTATACATTAAATATAAGCAAAAAACAACATTGTATGAGATTATAAATAGAACATAGAATAACAACAAAAAAAAACATGACACTGTATAAAATGTGTTGGGAGAAAAATAATATATAACGGTATGTAGGTACAGAATTACTTTCTAAAACTTCCTATTTTGAATTCTACAACGCGCTGGTGTCGTGCTCTAGGGTGGCTTGGTTCACCTGAAGCAATCATAAGATTCTCGTTTAATTTACAGTTTCTGATTGAAAATGGTATTATATTGAAATATATTATATATTGAAATGTACAATCTGGGAGTCTTCAAGTCGAGAGTGAATAGGTACCTTCTAGGCAAGCATGCTACATCTTCGGCCGCATCATCACTTTCCATCGGGTGAGATTGTGGTCAAATGCTTACCTATCAGGAATAAAAAAAAAAATTATACACTTTACTCACTGCGCTATATACTCAATGTAGAGATTGTCTAAGCTGAAATGACGCGCCCCACCTTCGCATTTACGCACCCAAGCGTGGTCGGATTTATCACCCGACTAGTCGACCGTCTTGTACACGTGCAGATCCATTGTTCACTGAACAATCGAGGCTCCCATACAGATGAAGTGTCGTCATTAATATTTGCACTCATACATCTAAATAAACTAATTAAGTAGTGGGGCGCGTCATTTCAGCTTGGACGAGCTCTACTAGTGGCACATATAAGATTAAAATGGTAAAGATTACATTAATGTAATTAGTGCGTCGCCGTCGTTTCAATTAAAGTCAACCATTAAATTTATCTTCGCCCCAAATGTTTCGCTGACTTTCATGTGAACTGCATAAGGACGAGCCCTGTACCAAAACTTTCAGTACCGAAGTGCTTGGCACTACACTGCGCTCCACTTGAAAAGTTAGGACTAACTTACTTGATGCTATAGATTCGTAGCCTACATTTCTAAAATAGTCGTAGAAACCTAGAACACCGTTGTGAAACTCACCGAGATTTACAACAAAGATCTACTTGAGAAACTTCATACAAGTTGAGTACAAGGACTTAGACTTAGGGGCTGAGTCACCCACGTCCGTAGGAGGATACCCCTTAAGTCTGACTCCCTACACGTGGTCCCCGGGTGGTGCTAATCAGGTGACATTTGAGAGGTGGTAAGGCATTTTGTGAGTTGCTCGCCTGGCTTGCTACCAAAGTAGCTTACCACCATCAAGTTGAAAGTCTGCCGCCAAGCCAAATACGGTGTTCCGGCAGTTATCCTTGAGAGCCTGCGTATTCCAGGTCTAGTGTGTTTACCAGCTTCGATCACATCGTCAATTACCATCAGGTGAGATAGTGGTCAAACACTAGCCTGTCACAGAAAAAAAAAAGACCTAGATTGTCTGTTTTTACACTGTGCTATAGCGCATCACATAAATTTCAAGCATATACCTGGTAAGAATGATGTAGTTTCTACAGATAAGTTTGAACTCCAATGCGCCATATAAGTTGAGCGAATGGAGTGCGGGAATCCCCGCACTCAACCATAGTATTCAGGTGTTAGGTTTAATTTTTTATTTTGTCCCGCCTTTTTGTTCCATTAACATTTTAAAGCAGGTTACGATCTGTTATCAAGATGCAATGGGCCTCTGTTTCCTTTACCTTTCACAATTCACTAACTTACATACCAATGATAAATGGCTGTCGCTCAGTGAGGCGGGTGGTTCTATATTCTAAGGGCGGGTGTTTAGTCAGCAAGCAAAATGAAGGTGGATTGTTTCTACTAGCGTTGTTTCCCCCAATGATTACTGAGATTTATTAAAAACGGTGATAGAAATCTTCGCGAGATCACTGGAGGTATTAAACAAAACTTATTTTTTAATTTATTCGAGAGGCTTACATTCGACACACAAAAATGTATATAACCCTAACTTATTAAATGTTTTGGACACCTAATATTGTAACGCCAATTTAGAAATATCCTAACAAGCTTTAAATTTTATAACATCGTTCGAAACTCAATAAAGCCTCCCGTCTACATCTAAAGGAGTTCAATTTCCATCAGAGCCCTGCGTTATTATCGAAAATAGAAGTGCAAAATATGAAATCTGCTAAAGCCAGCCTTATTTCAACTTCATTTAATCGGATTCCAATTATCTGACGCCTGGTATCCCAATGGGTTTGACTTTAATCAAAAACCTGGTTGGTCGGGTGAGCATTGCGAAATACTAGGCGATATAGGCAGCCGACATCGACACAGAAATTATCCAAATCATACGCGCGTGTGCCTTTTACATTTCTAGACCATTGCTTTTTATACTTAACACCAGATTAGGTACTTTCTTTTGATTAATGTTTAATAAAAATGTAGGTACATTTTTTTTTAATTTTTTTTTTATTTTTTTATGTTGAATATGCATGCATTTGATCACTATCTCACCTGATGGAAAGTGATGATGCGGCCGAAGGTGTGACATGCTTGCCTAGAAGATACCTATTCACTCGAGACTTGAAGACTCCCAGATTATACCGTTCGGGGAACAAAGACGCAGGCAATGAGTTCCACTCCTTCGCTGTACGGAAGATGAATGTAGAAGCAAAACGCTTTGAGCGAACTGGAGGTATGTCGACCATAAATGGATGACGTTTAATAGTTTGTCTTGTTGTTAGATGGTAAAAAGGGCATGGGGGAATTAAGTCATGTAATTCCTGTGCACACTCCAAAATGTAAGCGATAGAATACCGATAAGCTTGCCACCTTACGTCGGTGACCGAGACTTTGCAACCTAGACTCGATTAGCTTACTGTCGCCAATGAGTCTTTTAGCTCGCATTTTACATATCTTTTATGTCTCAACAATTTTTTCCATCTTTGACAGGCGAGCGCTTCTCACTACTATATCACCTGTTGGCAATGATGAATTGATGATGTCCAAAAACACAATACATGATACAATATAGATCAATATAAATAATTTGCATATATTTAAAAAATAATTTCAAATAATAAAAAAACACTTTTCACGCATTGAAAATTATAAAATGTTGACATTTGTAAATGTCTCATTCTAAGTCTTGCATACTTACCACCTTTTACCACATTGACACTATTTGACACTTACTTACAGGTGGGATATTGCTATAATGTTAGCTAACAATATAAAAGAAAAAAATAGATATCTAAAATAGATTATTTTCTTTGTTTGTTTTCTCTTAACGTCTTAATTATGACTAAACGGAGTGTAGTACAGTCCAGTTCAGTTAACATATAACAGGAATAATTTAATACTCAATCATTCGACGCCAAGGAGTGTAACGCCCTGCCGTCTACTGTATTTCCCGAAAAGTATTGTATGGGGTTGTTCAAGAAGAGAGTGAATAGGTATTTGCTGAGCAAGCGTGCTCCATCTTCGACCGCATCGTCGCTTTCCATCAGGTGAGATTGTGGTCAAACGCCAGCTTAGTAACAAATGAAAAATTTAGTAAACAGGCACTTACTTAATAGATATTTCCGAGAGTGTGCGTTGGAGAAAAAAAGGAGATTTAGATAAGCCTATCCCAAAGATAATATAACCTGATTTATAGGCCACTCCCTTCCATATTAAAATCTTATTCTCCACTAGACTCCGCGCTAAAAATTAGAGGGCACGAAATTGCAAAATTTCAAGTTTTCGAGGTTGTCAAGTGCTGCAGCAAGCCCATATCGGCCCTTGTGCACGACATGGATGGTACTTGTGGGTACTTGAGTTTAGATAGGGGTATCATAGACCCAGTGGCGCCCGGGCCTATATCGGAAGCAGCTAGCGTGCCAATATAATGACACTTTTGGAAACTTCTTCGCTCACTGAGCCATGGGTCATTGGTTGCTAATGTGCGTATGGAGGCGTGTACGATGACTGAGTAACTCAGTGCCTTGGGAATATAAGTAAAATTTTAAATACGAACAAATCTAAGAGTCTTCAAATCTCGAGTGAGTAGGTATCTTTTAGGTAAGTATGTCACATCTTCGACCGCATCATCACTTTCCATAAGGTGAGATAGTGGTCAACAGTCTTGCCTATTCAGCATAAAACAAAAAAAAACTGCCAAATTGGTGCCATTATGCGTTTTCGAGACTAAAGCACGGCATTGACCGTCCGTTGACGATGATTATTATAAAAATATCTATCTATGTTTAAAATTTGAGCTAAATTAGTTCAGTCGTTTTGGTGAGATCGAGCAGCAAATATTAAAATTCAAACTTTTATATTTATTTAGATCTGTGTTTAACGATCCTTTCATTACGTGTAAATCTTTGAATTAACATTATCGTAACCGCTTTCACACTCACAGCCCGACACTTAATTCGATGACTTGAGTCGTGGGCGCCGGAAACGTTTAGACCAAACACACACAATCACAACCAGAATCAGAATCACAAATTTTGCTAGGGGAGTAAACTTGTGTTCCCGTTGGGAACGGAACCCGATATCCGCCCCTGCTTAGAAGACGAACGCGCATCTAACTAAGCCAAGTGGCAGTTCAAATAATAAGAGGGTTAGGATACTTTTGGTAACTCGCCACGGAAAAAGTTTACTATTGTTACCTAATCTTGTGTTTGTCGTACTTCACTTGTTGTTCTCGGACTGGTAGGTAGGTACTTGTTTTTGTCCTATTCATTTGTTATTGAGTACAGAAAACAAGTGAGTACAGATAACAAATGAGTACATACTCACTCGTTTTTCACGTACTTAACTTAATTTTTAACCGATTTCAAAAAAAAAAAGGAGAAGGTTCCCATTACGACTGTATTTTTTTTATGTGTAACCTCATTACTTCTTTCGTTGTGAGCCGATTGTAATGATATTTTTTTATTTGAAAGCTAGTGCTTTGATCAAGACCTGGCTAGTAGTTTTTAAGTTATCCTCAATAATGCGTATTCTGTGGACTACATTGACGATGTTCTCGTTTTTAACCGACTTCAAAAGTTACCTCATAACTTCTTTTGTTGATGATTATTTTTTTATAAAAGCTAGTGCTTTCCATGTACCATTTAAATTTGATCAAGATCTGATCACTAGTTTTTGAGTTATCGTCAATAAAGTGTGTTTAATACATTAAATCTGATCAAGGTTCCGAAGATAAAGCGGTGATTTTGGTTTTTTAAGCTTTGCTTGCGTTTAATTATATTGCCATAATTTGTTTTTATATTTTTTTATTGGTGATGGGTCTTTGACGGGTAAATTCTTGGTGGGCCATCGAGAATGTATACGTAATAAAGGTCAAGAGAGTCTAAGACAGTCGGGAGTAGAGACCCAATGGAACAGAAATAGAATGAATCAATAAGGAAAATTTCTTCATATTATTATGTAACTGTGATATAAATTTCATCGTCATCTAACAGAAATTATAACGAGGTGCCGACCATGGCTATCCAATATCATATGAAAATTTTAATCAGCTTTCCAGCCTATCCCGGTTCATCAAAATTCATCGACAAACCCAAGAAAATGTCTAGAAAATGTCAATACAAAGAAGCAGGGCAAATCCTTTAATCCTTTCGTATCTTAATCCTTTGAAATCCAGAGGCATCCATGAATACAGGACTAGGGCTTAAGGGCTAGTTGACCCAATTATTCTGTTTTCTTTTGCAAGGACCCTTGTTCAATTTGAATAGAATGGCAAGTGTTTAAGATTCTATTGTCTAGTCTAAGGAATGCTGAAATACGTGTCCTTTCGAGGCAGGTATTTGATTAGGAGAGTAAAATTTTTTTTTTTACAAAAATCGCGGCATATAATTATATCATGAGTGCCCGCTGGCTTAGTTGGTTGCACATTCGCCATCTAAGCAGCGGGTATCGGTTTCGATTCCCAGTGGAATTACCCAAGGGAAAATCGTGTTTCTGGTTCTAGGTATTTTTTTATTCAAGATTGTCAAACGTTTGACCGCCATCTCACCTGATAGTAAGTGACGATGCGGTCGACGATGGAGCACGTTTGCCTAGAAGATGCCTAATCACTCGCGACTTAAAGACTCCCATATTGTATTTTTTTTATTGTGAATTGTGTGGCACCCACAACACTAGTCATCGAACTTGGTGTGGGGCTGTGGATATGACAGAGAGTAGATTTATTAGTCCATTTAGGCAGGACAAAGTTATAATCGGCTAAAAAAAACAGTCTACTTGCGAGCAATGTATTACGGATTACATAGTAACTGTTCCTTAATCTGTGACCCGTCGCCACTGCACTAAGACTCATCTAACGATTTAGCATAGACTATTTCTCCAAATTTTATGCAATAAACAAAATATTTGTGTTGCTGGATTTTGTACGCTATAAATCTACTATATTTGGCTGTCGATTTATACAAAGAAAATCTGGAGGCGCAGAACCATATACCACACCATAAACTCTTTTGTGACTGAATTCAACGACGTGACTAACAAACGCCAATCGTCCCTTTAACCTTTCTCCATATCTAATTTATCAGATTACTGATAATCCATGCATTGCAATCCCAACGTTTTGCAACGCCGACAGCCGCACCCTCGGTATCACAATAAACATTGTTATCACGAACGTTGGTAGATAGGCTTATCAGATACGACGGTGACAGAATTGATTGTAAAAATACGTTGAATTTATCGATTGGGTATTACTGCGTATAATTTTAAAAGGTAGTAATGACCGAACTACAAGTTGACTTCAAGGATTATTGAAATCAAATGGAATAAATACAATACTTATTAGGCTAAATAAATCTAAAAACAAATGAAATCTAACCAATAATAAAGATAACTAGAATCAATTGTACACTTAGTTGACTTAGTGGTTCAGCACTTTGTCCGTCCGTCTGCAGAGGCATTTAGCGTCTAAACCATACAAGTGAATAACTCAAATTCTCTGAAAATTTGTACAGCTTTAGCTCAAAGCCTAATAAGGCAATTAAATTATATATATATGAAAAAATTATGTCACTATGCGTACTTTTTGATCCGCTACCGTACTTACTTGGTACTTGGTGCGCGGGCTGTTTTCCGCAACTAGGCCGTATGTCGGCCCTTATTGCGTGTCGGTTGGTTGCGCTAGTCCAGCCACCCGACGTCAGCAAGGAAGGCCAGCAGCTCGCTGACGCCGGCACAGGCCTCCCGCATCGTCTTCGGTGAGCCGAGGAGTGTTCTCCGCTGGTTCGCCACGCTACTGCACTCTAGGAGTACATGCGCGGCCGTTTCTTCTGCCTCCATGCAGCCTCTGCACAAGGGACTGTCGGTAACACCTATTGTAAATAAGTGTTTGTTTAGTGAGCAGTGACCCGTGACTTCTCCGACAACTTGTCGGAGTTTGTCCCGTTTTAGGTTGAGCAGTTTTCGGGAGTATCTGGTGATTAACTCCGGAAGTGCCTCCTTTGACTGTCTGCATTCCTTTATACTTGCCCAGTAGTCCGCTACCGTAACCACGACACAAGTCTTCGAACTTAGTGTAAGGCTGTGAACGTATAAAAATAAGTTTTATCACGAGCGTGTCCATATGCCACATAAGAGAGAGAGAACAAGGCCCATTATCCATTTCTTAGAATCAAGATCCAGAAACATCTTAAATATCAGAGATAATTAGGAAAATATAAGTAACATTATCACGAAAATTTCGAGAAATGTATAAAAAGCCAAGCTAAAAGCTCGTCCTAAATCCCAACTACCACAACGTACAATGTGGACAACTAATTATGATCCTCCATTACCTTGTTAATGGAGTGAGGGTTCTCATCTCTGTATTACATTAACTACACGAAATCTTGTACAATACATTCTATAAGATTTATTGACCGAGCGAAGCGATGTCTCTAAGCTGACTTGGGTGGTTTAGCTCTTTGTCCGTCCGTCCTACCGTCTGTCAGCGGCATTTAGCGACTAAATTCAAATTTTTTATGAATATGTTTAGATGTGATCCAAAACTGAAAATGATATAAATGTAAATCTTAAGGGGACACTTATACAATATCGTTGAAAAGGGCTTTAAAAGTAAAGTAGGACCTATTGAAAAAGAATATTAGGAATTTGGTTGAACACCAAAGTCACTATTTTTAGATCTATTTTGTCCCAACTACGGGCCAATTGCCTATATTTCCTGAGACTAAACTAAAACTATATACAGCTAAGACCTAAGTTACTTACAAGACATCGTGCTTATAGGTAACTCAAGTGGTCAAGCCCACTACCAGTGGGTAGCGTTCCTATCATGCTGGCGGCATTCTCTCTCAAAATGCTAAACCATTTTGTCCCGGGTCTATCTGAAAATTAGCTACACTTGAATCTAAAATTATTATTATAGAAGTAGTTACAAGCAACTTCTTGTAGATAAAAACTATTAGCTAAAATGTAGGCGTCAGGTCTTAGGTCGGGGCGATCCACTAGTTATAAAGGAGTAGCAATTTTCTAATATTCTAACATTTGGAGCACCTCAACGAATTGACAAAGGTCGGCTGTTTGAAAAGCAATATCCATATTCATAGCCCTCTGGTTTTGAAAAAGTTCCGTAATTTTTTAACGATATTTTTAACAAAGACCGTTGTTTTTTACTGTGTTTTACTACTCAATGTTTAACACGTTCAAGGGAGTTAAATAATAGTTATATCATCGTGTTCCCCTTTCCCTTTTACCATTTCATTGGGCCAGCGCACTATGTAGGTAATCTTCCTGGATAAAGAGGTATATAAAAGGGGATTCTTCTCTTTTTGATGATAGCTATCCTAATACCTAAAAGAGACTAGTCTCTCGGTATTTTATCGGATACATTTCGGAGAGTGTGCCAAGGAATTACACGATATAGTTCCCACATCCCCATTCTATCATCGAACAGGCGGACAAACCGCTAAGCGACACCCGTAGGTACATGGCAGATATTCCACAAATGCGGACATAGCGTTCTGCTTCCACATTCTATGTGCGAACCGCAAAGGAATCAAACTTACTGCCCGAGTCGGTATTGCCTGATAAGTAAAATGTGGGAGTGAACAAGTTGCGAGTGAATAGGCGTCGTCGAGGCAAGCGTGCTCCATCATCGAGATAGAAGTCAAAGTTTGTCTATTCTGAATGAAAAATAATCTTTTGTTGGTTCTAGATTTTTTTATTAAGATTTGAAGAAATTCAAGTTACTGGCGTAGAAAGAACATTCAATATACCATAGACAAGTAATTTATTAACAACAAAGCATTATATAGTAGCTCTGTTCCATGTTTATCATTTGTTCCGTAATCTCCTGTTTATTTCATCTTCCTTAAATTAGCTTAAACGGATGAAGGGATTTAAACAGTTAAAGAGTACACACCAAAGTTAAATAATCCGGAAAATTATTACTGAACAATTTAAAGTTCGCAACATCAGTTAATGGGTCAGAAAAGTTCAGGACGTTTGACTTGTGAGGATTAAGAGTTGCCAGTAATTAATACTTTGGTAATGCGGCGTTTTGCAAAAGGATGAGTTCACCAAACTACGGTAAATGAGTAAAAATTACATGGTTCAGTCAAAGTAAAGTTATGCTCTAGTAATGTAGACTACTAGAACTTCTATTGAAGTTTTGAAGCGAAAGCGAAAATCACGTTTTCAACTCGATATAATTTGCTTACACTCATGCACGTTCTAGAACTATTAATGGTTAATAATCCATCATGATTAAATAAATTTATATTGAGGAAGACGAACAGCTTACAAATCTAATAATTTTCAGGTAAAATTTACCGTGTCTCAATTTATATTAACATTCTATTAACCTAGGTATATCTAAACAATATAATTAATCAATATACAAATTTAACTAACCTACTTACCTAATACAAAAAGTCATTGGTCGGCAGTGTGCCCAGAATGCTGGCTGCGTTACCTTGTTGTACAGCGAGACTTAATTGCTGTGCAAAATACAAACCGGCATTTTGGTCACGTGTCAACTCTTTCAGTCGTCCAGCCAAATCTTTATAAATTTCAAGTGCACGTTTCTACTCCAAATGGCACAAATTTGTAACCTTTGTCGAGGTTTGAATATTTCCGCCTTTATATGTTGTTGGAAGATGAGACGGCACCAAAGTGTCAGGTTAAGCATAATACAATGAGCAAATTAAAGTTCCTCACGGTTAGTATAGTTATAAACAATACAAATTAAGCTTATGATCAGCTAGGAAAACAGTAAATAAATAATTGTTAATATTACTATGTAAATTACTTATTTATATGGCTATACATATTATTATCTATATGGCTTAGTTATCGAAAAAGTCCCTGCTCAACAGCCGTCTAGCCGACATGGAATAGATCTAAATCTAGGCGCTTACTAAGTTTATTGAAATTTCTGCTCGCTCGCCATAAATATGAGTTTTGTCTATAAATTGTATTTACTGAGGGCACATTCAGTAAAGGATTAAACCTCATTGGCTTAAAGATGGGACTAGATCTATTTTACCTTTTAATCCGGGACAGTCTACAAGGCTAGTGGAAATCTTTAGAAGAAATGTCATATCTGCAATTTCCCTTCTATTAACTAGGGGAAGAAAATCGATTTTTTTTTACAAAATTTTAAATAGTTACTCGATTTGTATGGAATTTTCGAACGGAAGGTAATTCATCAACTTTTTTTGGAGCTGTTCAATTCGAGCAGTATACTTGTCATAACGAGGATTCCAAATCTGTGAGGCATATTCTGAGACACTACAGAAATACGTACAGTACAATATAGTGAAAGATTTTAATTTTGTTAAAGACGCACATGTTCTCATAACAAATCCTAGTGTTTTGGAAACTCTAGCTCCAATTATATCACTATGATTATCAAAAATAAGATTTGTATCATGAATAACTCCAACGATTACACATTAAAGCATAAATAATTAAAAGTTATAGAAAATAGTACAAAATCTTACATGTATACATTTTAATATGTATATGCACGCACTTATTTGTTTTGTATAGCAAATTTTAGTGTTGAATAAACAAAACCACGGTCATAGCGGGCACTGCAAAAATTTTACCCATTCCGCTGACTAATGAGAACGAAAGGTAACTTATCTATTTAGTAGCAACAAAAACCCAGAACAAACAAGTCAACGAACTCGAAAGGTGAAGAGCTCATGGCCAAGGATTGATTGTGAATTGTGGAGGCAATGGACTTGGCAACTAAAGATAAATTTATGCGTGGCCTTGCGGAATAAAGCTATATATATTTAGTAGTGAAACTACAGCCGCATGATTGTAATTTGGACTGTTAAGTTTGCTTTAACTTACCCGAACTGAAACGTAATAGCTTTTTCAGTACTTAAAATTGTTGGATAAAGGCTGCAACGTTTTTCATCAAAGTTAGTAGAAAAATCTATATGAAAATCGGTTCAGTCGTTTGGAAGCTACGATGCCTCAAACTGACACAGATACAAAGGTTAAACTTATTTTATATCTTTTTGTGTTGGGGGTTAAAAATCAGAATAATGGTCCATCCGTTAGGGAGCTACCTACGCTGCGACCGACACACTGTGTGTTGTACACGTGTCAAACTCATACACCTTTCCTGATGGAACTAACAAGTAAAGTTGTTGTACAAACAAAAGTATTATTGAACGAGCGAGTGTGAGATGTCGCCATTTGCAAAACCGCGCTTGGACAAAAATGCTTTCGTATATCCGGTGGATGTCCGTCTGCTCTCCTCTAAAGTACGCATTTCTCTATAGAACTACTAGCTGCGCCCCGCGGTTTCACCCGCGTTGATAATGATGAAAAGTGATGATGATGATGATGATGATGAAAAATAGATGTTGGCCGATTCTCATAGATACCGGATAAGCACAAAAAATTTCATCAAAATCGGTCAAGCCGTTTCGGAGGAGTATGGCAACGAAAACTGTGACACGAGAATTTTATATATTAGATATAGATATTTTTGTCGATTTAATTTTCTATTTTTTCTAAATGGCCGAGATACGGGGATCGAAAATACAATAATATGTTGTAATTCGTTCTAAAATTTTTGACATTGTGATTATTTTGTAAATAATTTTACCAAAACATTGCACGTATAAGAATGATTTGTATTTAAATATACAATGTTATATATTTAACATCTTATTTGTATTTAATAGGTCCATAATCTAGTAAGTGTCCAATTAAGCCATGTATTTGATTTCAAAATTTGATGTAAGATTCGTTAAACAACTTAAATCATGTACTTCTGTTAAATCGTGTTTTTAAACTGTGATTTTTAAAATTACACTATTAGCATAATTCAAGCTTAAATTCTAGTTAATTAATAACTATAACTTTGTTAAAATTGTCTAGATAGTGGGTAGATTATTAGTTATAAAATTTTATTTGAAGTACTCACCGATTAGACGGTGGCATGTCGCAACGAAAAAACGACATTGTCTCGGTAAAAAAACGTGAGAAGTGACCGTGTAACTGTGCGGTAGTGTATAATCTATAATAATCTATATAATTATCAAAATCAAAATCGTTAGTTAGTTTATTGACATGGGCCCCAAAGAGGCACTCATGAAAGCTAATGATTCTATTGCCAGATTCGTAAAATTGCAGCCATCTCGAGAAGAACCTGGCAAGAAACTCGGCGGCGCATTTTTTTCTTTTTTTTTTTTAATCTTTCTTATTCTCTCGGAATTCGGAATTCCCGCGGGTCCGGGACTTAGGCGAGTAAAACCGCGGGGCGCAGCTAGTTGTTAATGAATGATAGTGAATTTGTTACAACATATAACATTTTTGTCCTTCACATATTACAGTAATTTCGAAAAAAAATATTCGAAGTGTTCAGCTTACAGAGAGTACATTTTTAGAAACATTCCTAAGAAAATTAACAAAGAAGGATAAGTAAACAAAAATCTGGGAAAGTACGAATTTCTAACAAACGTTCGAACTTATTATTTCTGTCTGAAGCAATGTCCTATATTATTAACATTTCTGGCTAAGACATCCATATTCCAGACTTATAGGAGCTTTATTTAGATGAAATGGAAACACTAAATAATGTTTTGCTGTTATTCACAATTCTGTATGATACTCATGTCTTGGCTGCTTGCCCATTCTAAGCTTAATACACAAGTAACTTTAATGTTGCCATCGATGTACTATGTAGTAGGCCACAATTTGTTGCCTATATAATAATATGATTTCTTTACCTGTAAATGAGTTGCACCCACACCCATTTAGATTAGAAGCGTTTAAGCCGTGTTTCCTTATGAGTACAATATGAGGTTTCCTGATGAGTACAATATGGGAGTCTTCAAGTCGCGAGTAAATAGGTATATTCTAGGCAAGCTTGCTCCATCGTTGACGACATCGTCGCTTACCATCAGGTGAGATGATGGTCAAAAGTTTGCCGATCATGAATAAAAAAAAATAGATTGCACCTAGTCTTGTTCTTCCGAGTTCGACAATACGTCAACGGAAAACGTGTTGTTTTGTAAAAAAAAATGTGATAAAATGTATTCTTGAGTCTAGAGAGTAGAGACACGCAGTGCGCGTTTTAACAGTGTCTAAACACTGTACAAAACTTGTAATTTTTAAACTTTCGCGATTCGAACACATAGTTAATGGCCATGGTCTCGAGAAGTCTCAACGGCCAATGCAACTTGGCCGAAACGTCGAGGTAAATAAAAATAGTTTTTTAGCGCGACTAAGTCCCGAGATATTACCTAAACTGTACAAAACACTGCGCACTGCGAGACTGTACTACGGTTTTAGTTTTTAATGTTAGTTTATATATGAATATAATAGGTAAATAAAAAGCAATATCATTTGACTTCGATTACAACGATCTATGAAAGAGGCGATTAACTTGAACTCTCAAAGTCGTTCTTAAACTTTATTAAAGTTTAAATACCCGCATTTAAACTAGTTGGTTAACTTAGTAAGTTCTAATTAGTTCAACGGTTATTAGATTTTCTAGGTATAATGAAATAGGTTAAACGAAACAGCGATAAGATGTTGGAACGTGCAAGAGCTTAGTCGGACTCTGTTGTGAATTTGTTCCAGTTTGCGGAGAAACATTTTCGACGTTGTTCGGTGATTATTACTTATATTACCCGACTTTACATACTAGATACTACATAGATGCGACCGAAGCCGCAGGTCACGCCTGCGGCTTCGGTCGCATTTATCATTTAAAAAGGAGCCTATACTGTGTTAAATCAAATTTCATCCTTATCCGTTCAGTAGTTACAGCGTGAAGGAATGATTAAAAAAAAAAAATGAAAAAGAAAATGCGCCGCCGAGTTTCTTGCCAGGTTCTTCTCGAGATGGCTGTAATTTTGCGAATCTGGCAGTAGAGTCATTAACTTTCATGAGTGCCTCTTTGGGGCCCCTGTGAATAAACGATTTTGATTTTGAAGAGAAAACAAATACACTTACACACACTTACACGCAAACTTTCGGATTTATAACATTAGTGTGATTGGAGAATTTGTACCATAATTCAAAAATGTTTCTACCCTCATCCATTCTTAAGATACTTTCAAGGACCTTAAAGTTATTAATTATTCTTACATCTACCTGCCAAGTTATTCAATTTTAGGGACAAAGTACTTTCTTTCTGAAGTTTTAAGTCTTTTTCTTGTGAAAACTTCCGTATATTCCTAAAATTATATAAGGGATAATATTACCGAGTTTTTAAAACTTTCGAGTAAGTAGGTTTGGCACATTGATATTATTACTGCGTCCTGCTGGTTCGCCGACGTTGATCAAAATGAGATTAGATTTCTAATGCATTTCTAATAAAAAAGGAAAGCCTTTTTAGCTGACCAAGGTTTCGCCAAGCTAGACATACATAATATACCTAAATATACGAGTAGAAAAACTGATAACTGAAATCAACGGTATTTTTTTTTCTCATTCCGACGGTTTTTTTTTTAATATATGTTATCTCATAACTTATTTCGCTGTGAGCCGATTTTGATGATCATTTTTTTATTTGAAAGTTGGTGCTTCCCATGAGGTCTCATTTAAATTTAATTAAGATCTGATCACTAGTTTTTGAGTTATCTTCAATAATGCGTGATTAATCTCTTCAGATGGAGCGGTGAGATCGGATTTTTTTAAAGTTTTGCTTGCGTTTTATTATTTTTCTTACGGCTGTCTCTAACCTCTGTTTCGTCACCGGTTGGGAAAAGGGGCGGCCGCAGGTTGACAGCGGCTTTTATACCCTCACAATCTGATTAATCTTCTACCCTCCAACACTACATATTCATATGTGTTTGTCACACACACTAAACAAATAAAAATGTATATGCGTAGATTTATTTCTTTATTTCTTCTTATCGTTTGCACTGAATTCATATTCAATAAAGATACAAATTTGAGTATTGTGACGTCACCAAAATGCTGGCAAATATTTTGGACAGGGATTGAGCATTGCCATTCAACGTGGCAATGCTGCCAGCGTTTTGGGTTCTTTGCCAACTGGTAGCGGTCTGTTAGATTAAGTTTTGTACATACTTACCTATATCTAGTTATAGTTATTTTGGTTAGTTTTAATTTAGTTTTTAGTTGATGTAAGATAATTATATTTCACTAATATTATAAATCCGAAAGTTTGTATTTACTTTTTTTTTTTTTTTTATTTGTGACAGGCTAGTGTTTGACCACTATCTCACCTGATGGTAAGTGACGATGTGATCGAAGCTGGTAAACACACTAGATCTGGAATACGCAGGCTCTCAAGGATAACTGCCGGAACACCGTATTTGGCTTGGCGGCAGACTTTCAACTTGATGGTGGTAAGCTACTTTGGTAGCAAGCCAGGCGAGCAACTCACAAAATGCTCTACCACCTCTCAAATGTCACCTGATTAGCACCACCCGGGGACCACGTGTAGGGAGTCAGACTTAAGGGGTATCCTCCTACGGACGTGGATGACTCAGCCCCCAAAAAACACGTGTGTAAATGTGTAAGTGTTTAAGTATGTTTGTTCTTTCTTCACGCTTTAACGGCTGAACGGATTTGAATTGAATTTAGAATATTATATACATAGTTTATACCTATGATTAACACATAGGCTACTTTTTAACTTGATAAAAGCGGCAGAAGCCGCAAAGCACGGCTATTGATGCAATAAATGAGTCTATTATAAAGATACAACTACAGTTGCAATATAACATTAAATATAAAAATAGACCCTGTTAGGGTGTGGCAAAGAATAACAAAAGAGAGTGAATAATACACATGAAATCATAATATTTAGTTTATTATAAGTACGTGCTAAATCCCTTCAAATTTTTAAGACTATGGTAAAAAATTACTATTTATCCCAACACAGTTAAAACTGCTGCACATTGTTGCGTAATTATTATTATTTTTATTTATGTACTACCACTTATATTGAGTATTTTATGTAGGTATATTTAGATTACGTATATATGTATGTATATTTAGTATGTAATTGCTTTGATAGGTTCTTGTACTTTTTTTTTTCTTTTTTTTTTCCTTGACTAGTGTACACCACCGTGTAACACATTCCAGTTACATTTATGTCCATACTAAGGTTGTCTGGAAGAAATTGCTATACGCGATAAGACCGCCGATTGTATTACCACTAAAAAATCTATAATTTCTAAGAATTGTTTAGTTGTACACTTTGTAAACTGGTTATACAATAAAGAGTTTTGTACTGTATTGTATTGTATGACTTATTGATGGTCAAGATTATTCTTGCTAGGTACTATATATACACTGAGCGCCAGGTCTTTTCGGCGGGGACTCGTCTCATAACTCATATCGGGGATCAGACATCCCTGAAAGCTAGGTCGCTAGAGTCGACCCTAACTCGTGAGTCAAGCCGTCTCATTTATCATATCTCATTTCAACCTAACCCCTTCTAGCAGTATCATAGACTCAATGTACAAAATATATGTTAACACAAATTACTTTTTTGTAAGTACGATAAAGTCGCTTTAAAAAATAGGCTTGTTCCTTTTTCTTGAGAAGCCTTTGAAACTTTTTTGACAACTTAATTTGCAACTGTTTGTGTTTCTAAGTTAAATCAGCTCAGGTGATTGGATGCCCGTTTGAATCCCAGGAGTAGTTGTAATTAGAAATCTTGTAAGACATTTTGGGTTGAGTTTTTAAAGACGTAATCTTTATTAGGGTGGCTAAAGTATCCAATCGAATCATTGAAAGTTTGTGAACGCAACCAATTGTCTCATACATTGTAACCTAAAGACCGGTCATTTAAAATAACACAAACACAATATTTATTGTTTTATTTGTCTGTTATTCTTTGTCGAAAATTAATTCTCTGTGTTGCTCTTCACTCATTGTTTTCATTATGCTCAACTGCTGCTCGAGCAATAGGGATATACTGAAAACCGGCCCTGCTTAAACATAGTCTGCGCACCAGTGCTGAGTGTATTCCTTTTGACAAATACAATCGAAAGCACATTTTAATTTTTATTATGTATGTTTAAGATCGGTTTTTTTAGGTTTTAACTTTTTTTTAGGCAATAAATATTTTTTTACTTTTAGTTTAATTACAACATCAGAGTTAAAACCCATCAAACGGAATAGTCTAATGCGTGACGATGGTGTAAGACCTGACGGCATTACCTTAATTCCTAGATAGATGCGACGGCCTTTCGTGCGGGATGCAACTTGGAAGGCAAATTATGCTGCTACCTGGAATCGAACCCAGGATCAGAACCTGGCTTCTGCGCCGACGAGGTCGTCTAAATAAATTATTTCTATAGTTATCTTGATACTATGGATCAAACTACAAAGTAACTACGTCCTTCCATAGGGTCTTTTTTTCCTGAACCTAGGGTGAATAGGTATCTTTTAGGCAAGCAGACTACATCTTCGGCCGCATCATCACTTTCCATCGGGAGAAAGCGGCCAAATGCTTACCTAACTGATGTGCATCTCATCTGAGGGATCATCTTTAAATCCATTAAACATAAATAGGCGGTAATTAGTAAAAAAAAAAATATTTGATGGAGTTGTCCTAAAATTTGTAAAACGCTAGTTAATACAGCTATGGCCGAATAATTAGATCCCTCAATTCATGAACCTGAAAAATGGAATCTCAGAACATTTTATATGTGTGCGCATAATTTTCTTTTTACTAATTTGTTAAGAAAGAACGGTATACATACTCGTAATTACTTTAACATAACACAAGTGAAGCTTATCACACTAATATTATAAATCCGAAAAATTGTGTGTATGTTGGTTCGTTTTCTCTTCACGCTGTAACGGCTGAACGGATTAGTATGAAATTTGGAATGTACTGCTTATAACTAGGGTTAACAAATAGGTTAGTTTTTTACTTGATAATCGCGGACGAAGCCGCGGGGCACGGCTAGTATAAACTATATTTAATAATATTGTTGCTATGCTACATATACTTCATAGCAATACAAAACCTTAGGAACGTTCAATATTCAGTATAAGCTGCTTGTAGATGTCATATCAAATCAAAATGTACATAAGCGACCTTTTTCACTCCTCTGTGTTCCCTTATCCCGTATCGTTAAAGGGCACGCATTACATCTTGCCCTTTTACGCAGAAATTTAGGATGACATTTTATTTGTAGTATTTTGTGGTGGTGAGCTGATAGCGGGCGATCTATGGGAGCTTAAAATGGCGGCCTTGTGAAAGAAAATTTGCTCTGCGTAGAAAAATACTTGTTATGTTGGCGTTCATCCGATTAGGGTACAATATTTCGGTCGTATAAGTCAATATAGGTACTGTGGAACTCAGAACTCAGAACTCATTACTTGGAAGTTGCGTCTTCGTTTCCTGAAAGGTAAAATCTGGAAGTCTTGAAGTCAAGCCTTCAAGAGTGAATCGGTATCTAGGCAAGCATGGCATATCTTCGGCTGCATCTTCGCTTTCGGTGAGATGTAGAAAAAAGCTTCCCATCGAACATTGAATAATTAAACGCAAGCAAAGCTTCAGAAAACCAGCTTCACCGCTTATCTTCGGAACCTTGATCAAATTCAATGTATTAAACACGCATTATTGACGATAACTCAAACACTACTGATCAGATCTTGACCACATTTGAATGGGGCCAATGTGAAAAGACCAGCAATCAAAAATTTCTAAATCAGTTCACGTGGAAAGAAGATATGAGGTGACACACATAAAAATACGGTCGCATTTAGTACCTCTTCCTTTTTTGTAAAGTCGGTAGAAAAAGGTACTTACAATAACATCAATAAAACCGACTGCGTAAAAAGTAAACTTGTAAGAATGGTTTTTAACCTGATTTTAATCGTTTTAGATCCTAAATGGTCATTTGAAATGGAAAATGGTTATAGAAACCTTAAGATAATGTTCAGAGACAGAGGCGAATGACCGACTTTTTTTACTTTCGTCATAGGTATGGAAAAACTAAAGGAAAGCCCATTTATTTATTTATTTTGTAGGAAGACTAACAACTATTGTAATACAATATGGCAATTTTAGTATATAACAAAGAATTAATAAAAATCACCATTCATAGATATTGAATAACCTAAAAAACATGTAGGATATAACAATTATATAAGTGTTTTATCCTACATGTTTTTTACTTATATAAATCCCGCTTTTTTTTCAATAACCAGTGATAAATAATCACAGGGAACAAACAAAAATTAAGATGAACCGCACTCACTAACAATACAGTATAAGTATAATCGAAAGCATTAAATATATTGTTAAAAAAAGTATCGCCAATTATACGCCTCATTGTTGGTATACTAGTGTGGAAAAGGTCAAGGTCGACTTTTTCCTTCGATAAATCACTAAACGTTTTGCATGCGCGGTAGACAAAGCTAATGACGTCTACGTTTTTTTTTATTTAACGTAACTATGATTATAAGTGGAAATTTTTAAATGGCTTTCATGACGTATCAGTGTATCTATATTTTGTAACTAGTAAGTTTCCATACAATTAATAAATTAAATTAAATAAATAAAAAATAAATGATACTATGATCTGGTTCGTTGGACCTGGTATATTTTTTTTTTATAACAAATAGTTGTTTATATTGGTCCTGCCTATAGCGCCGCCAATATTATATCATATTAGAAATACGAAAGTTTGTCTGTACGTATGTTTGTTTTTTATACATGCTGTAAAGGCTGAGCGGATTTGGATTAAATTTGGAATGTAGGTACGTAACTTATAAGAGCCAAGAGACTTAATAACAGCGACCAGTTGACTGATGCAAAACTTCAGAGCTTAGGGCATCGTCGCATGGTGGCGCGTCTCTCGGTATTTTATCGGATACATTTCGGAGAGTGTGCAACGGAATTACACAATCTAATTCCCCCATCCCCATTCTATCATATTCCACAAATGCGGACGAAGCGTTTTGCCTCCACATTCATTATGCAAACTGCAAAAGAATGGAATTCCTTACCTGTGTCTGTGTTCCCTGATAAATACAATATGGGAGTCTTTAAGTCGCGAGTGAATAGGCATCTTCAAACGTGCTCCACCGTCGACCGCATCGTCACTTGCCATCAGGTGAGATGGCGATCAAACGTTTGCCTATCTTGAATAAAAAAAAAACCTTAAATTAATTTGTTTTTTAACTTGATTAACGCGGCGCACAGCTAGTAATCATTAAAATGTAAGCCAATTAATTGAATTGTCTTTATTTTTAACATAGATCAATGGTTTCATGGTTAAAAAAGTCTACTCATTCTAATTGAATCCTATAAAAATAATGAGTAAATGTGAAAGAGTATAATGAAAATCCTACTTATTATACATCCGAAAGATTGTGTGTAAGTGTTTAAGTATGTTTGTTCCCTCTTCACGCTTTAACGGCTGAACAGATTTGGATGAAATTTGGAATGTAAATAGATTATACCTAGGATTAACACATAGGCTAATTTTTTCTATTTTATAATCGACGAAAAATATGAACACAAATAAATCAAAGAAAAAGTTATATATCTATATATATAAATGAAAGTCGTGTTAGTTACACTATTTATAACTCAAAAACGGCTGAATCGATTTGGCTGAAAATTGGTAGGAAGGTAGCTAAGAACCAGGAGACGGACATAGGATACTTTTCCGGAACGTCAATTTTTTTTGGGGGTTTTGATGATATTTTGACTTAACGCGGGCGAAGCCGCGGGGAAGAACTAGTAGTCTATAAACCCATCAAACGACACCAGGCAAAAAGCCCCGGAAAGTGCCAGAATTTCTGGTGTCAGATACAATTTTCAGGCAATTTCAGCTGAATTTCAGACCACGGCAGTAATCTTCCTGAAAGAGATATATCTATGCAAAAATATCACCTCAGCGGTGCGGGTTATGGCATATTTCGTTTAGGAAGGTTTACTGGGAGATAAAAATACGGGGGAAATGCCCGGATATTGTTTTGGGTGCTTAGGATTATTTTCATTGCTAACTT
Source organism: Lomographa bimaculata (assembly GCA_948107665.1). Lineage (NCBI taxonomy): Eukaryota > Metazoa > Arthropoda > Insecta > Lepidoptera > Geometridae > Lomographa > Lomographa bimaculata. The sequence goes on along the minus strand of OX403602.1, from coordinate 2,498,319 downwards.
AGTAATATTTTGGTCTCAGAGGGTTGCAGTGGACAGCCAGTTATACTCAGTATTCTGATTCTGTTGCATTGCAGATGGTCTATACCAGAGTTAGAAAATTAGCGAATTAAATGTCGCACAAATCAAGAGCTCACAACCAGTAACATACTCCTGTTCGCTTGAAGCGTTTTGCTTCTACGTTCATCATCCTTACAGCGAAAGAGTGGAACTCATTGCCTGCGTCATTGTCCTCCGAGGGGTATAATCTGGGAGTCATCAAATCAAGAGTGAATAGGTATCTAATACCTATGGGTATCTATTCACTCTAGACGGTTCTTTTCAACAATAAACCAGGGCAGAATACAAATTTATAATTTGCCCTCCCCCCCATTTTAGTGTATTTTCCCTTAACATTTTCAATTAAATAATTTTAATTGCTATTTTTGGCTTTGGGCCATATTACATATAATATGAGAATTTAAATTCAAACGCTAGTAGACGCTAAATGCCTCTGACATACGGAACGGACGGACTAAGTGCCACCTAAGTCAACTTAGAGATCTCGCTTCGCTATATTAATTAGCCAAATCAATACATGGCATTGAAGCTTTACCGACTGAAAGTAGCATGTTACATTTTCGGCCGAATCATCACTTTCCATCAGGTGAGATAGTGGTCAAATGCTTGCCTATCGAGTAAAAAAAAAACCATAATCCAGTCGCCGTAGGCGAAATCCGCATGGATAAAATTACTCATTACTACCCATGCCCCGCGGCTTCTCCCGTGTTAATTAAGCTTAAAAATAGGCCCATGTGATATTACGGAACCTAAACTATCTACATTCAAAATTGCATCAAAATCGGTTAATTCGTTACGGAGATACGTGTAAACACAAACATTCGCATTTATAATGATTGTAGGATCAATGTAAAAGAAAAGTCAGTTTTAGTTTCAAATAGAGACAAATCCTCTTTCATGTCTCTAAACCAAGTATAAGTTCCATGACTAAACCAGAGCAGTATTCCTATACAATGTTAACAAGTCAGCTTATTACCTCCTATTAAAATTCACAACACTCTCAGTCCCTAACGTAAACAGCCTAATTACGTAACTTTTACATCTAAACAGCTCTCGAGTCCTAGTTCCCGCCATTCCCGAGCCCGAAAACTGAGAGCTTTCCAACTACCCTCACAAAATTCTCAACTCACATACCGAATGAAGTTGGCGTGGAGCATGCCTGAAGGCGTTGAGTTACCATATTTTAGGAAAGATCTTGGTATAGTGTAATACAGTGGTGGTGGTACGATGTCGGTAGAATATTATTTGGAATAATTGAAGTGCCCGTTGGCTTAGTTGCATGCACGTTGGCCTTTTAAGCAGAGGTTCGATTCCCGGCTCCGGGAACACAAGTTTTCTCCCTAAGGAAAAAATATTGTGGTTCTGGTTGTGATTGTGTGGTATTGAATGTTTTCGGCACCCCCGACACAAGTCATCGAACTTAGTGTAAACACGTTGTAAATAAGTCTAAACGCTTATTCATGTTTGCCGAATTGAGTGACAAATATTTCAAAAAATTCTTTTTTTTTTACGGTTTTGCCGTGACAACAATGGCGTCGTTGATATTATCATAATTGAAACTCAAGCAAAGCTTAAAAAAACCGATTTCATCGCTTATATTTCGGTTTTGGCTCGACCGATTTCGATTAAATTTATATGGGACCACCTCTGAACTCTATACTCTAAAAACAAAAAACTCTACCAAACAAAAAAAAATCATCAAAATCGATTCATAATTGGCGGAGATAACGCGTAACATACATACAAAAAAAACACAGTTGAATTGAGAACCTCCTTTTTTGAATACGGTTAAAAACAAAAGTAAGTTAATTTATTACGCAGTCGTGTTTTTAGTTTTTAGTATATTTAATGTTGTCATTGCTGCTTCTGCGAATAAAAAAACGTATCTACGAAAAAGAGCACAGAACGTCCCGGTTGCTTCGTCCTTCGATAAATATACTCTCACACTTGGGTACACCTACTGGTAAGTCATATTTTTCCGGCATTCCCGTAACCCGTACAGATAAAACAGGTCGAATCGCGCCCACAAATAATGTATATCGCCTTACCCTCAGGCCAGATCATTGTCATGTTTTTTTTATTCCCACCCAGGGGTGCGAACTTAATATTCCTCCCGCGTGAACCAGGTGTGAAAACCTTTTTTCTCGAACAAGTTATTTTGCGGTACCGTTTATTTTCCCACTTACTAGCAGGTGTGGTTTCTTATATCTGCATCGGGAGAATCTTATTTTATTAGGGTCAGGGTTTTAATAAAATTCATACCAATTTCATTGTTCGCTGATATGAAAAGGAAATTACGAATTTTCTTTTACGTCTACGAGCGAATTGATTTCTTAAGTGCTTTGTTGTTTTTTGCCACGGGACGTTCGCTGTTCGAACGTCGGATTCTAGAAATAGAGGGCTTTGGTGTGCTTACTGAGTCGATTTCATTACGGCAAATCCAGTATCGGCAAAGAGATTGTTTTTGTTAGTTGCATAAGAAATCTTATCAAATGCGGTTTAAATAAAAAAAACGACATAGTATATATATACTAAGACAAAGTATAATTGAATTCACTGTATAAATTTTATCATAACGTCGCGTGTTGTCTCGAATAAATGTATTTTCTTTCTTTCATTTCTTTCTTTCATAATTGATTTAGCAGTTTTTTCACAAAATCGACAAAAAATATAATTAAACGCAAGCAAGGCTTAAAAAAACCGACTTCAACGCTTATATTTTGGTTTTGGCTGGATCGATTTTTATTAAATTTATATGGAAAGTATCGACCAAACAAAAAAAAAAACATCAAAATCGATTCATAATTGGCGGAAATATCGCGTAACATACATACAAAAAAAAACATACAGACAAATTGGGAACCTCCTTTTTTAACGTCGCGTCGGCTGAAAACGTAAGCGGTGAAGAAGCTGTGCTTGCGTTTAAATTACGAGTACTTATATCAGAAAATCTAAAAAAAAATATTTCAGAAAGTCTCAATAATTTATCAGTTTATGTTGACTGCCTGCTAAGAATGTTAAAACTTTCCTTAACTCACTTTTTTGTGTTTTTAGGACACTGCGTCCTACATCCGTACGAACTTTTTCCATTTGCGAATTCACTAATTTGTAGAAAACTTTTACGTTGATAAATTATTGGAAGCGCTAAAACGTGTCGAAGATTTCCATCGGGTATACCGTACATAGGTATTTTTTTTTGATATTTTTTATTCATATTCGATATTTTCTTGTGTTACAGGTAATTGAGTTGCAAGGACCTATCGCACACTTCATTCCAGTAAGGAAGGTAATCTCATTATAAACTTAACATTATAAATGCCAAAGTTTGTGTGTTAATAACAAACAAACGTATTTACATTCACAGCCCCACTCTAAGTCCAAAGACTTGTATCGTGGGTTCCGGAAACATTCACATCACACACACATTACACCCAGAACCAGGAGCACAAATATCCCTTGGAAAGGAATTTGTGCTCCTGCTGGGAATCGAACTCCACCCACTACATCGTTTGTATTTTTGTTTTCACTTCACGCTGTAACGGCTGAATGGAATTGTATAAAAGAATAAGACATTATAATACTATTAAAATACGGCTATCACTCACGTCATTTGATCGATATTGTCGACCTAAGTTTCGGCATGTACGATGCTCTTCTTACTTATAATATTATAATATATATCTATATATCGTTTAATATACGCTTTAAAGTATGAACAACGGGGTTATTCAGAGTAACATAACCTCAAGAATTTATCATAAGTGAGAAAACCCTTCTCAAAACTAACTTTCTAACCAAAGTTTTTTTTTTTTTTTTTTATTCTGGATAGGCAAGCATTTGACCGCCATCTCACCTGATGGAAAGTGACGATGCGGCCAAAGATGGAACATGCTTGCCTAGAAGGTACCTATTCACTCTAGACTTGAAGACACCCAGATTATACTGTTCAGGAAACAAAGACGCAGGCAATGAGTTCCACTCCTTCGCTGTACGGATGATGAACGTAGAAGCAAAGCGCTTCGAGCGAACTGGAGGTATGTCAACCATAAATGGATGACGTTTGACAGTTTGTCTTGTTGTTTGATGGTAAAACGGGCATGGAGGAATTATATCATGTAATTCCTGAGCACACTCTCCAAAATGTAGGCGATAGAATACCGATAGGCTTGCTACCTTACGTCGGTGACCAAGACTTTGCAGTTTTGACTCAACTAGCTTACTATCGCCAATGAGTCTTTTGGCTCGCCGGTCAATTGACTCGTCAATTGACTTGAAAGATGACCCTAAAGCCCCATTCTTACAATCTTAAATAATAGTCCCCATCAATAAATCGCGCCCTTTCCTATCACGTTCCTAATATTTTATCTCCAATACCATTGAGGAGTTAATTGCCTCACATGCCAGAGCCTCAGTTATTTCGGAGTTTACCCCCTGTAGGGACCGTTTACACAGGGAAGATTGTGGGGGAATTTCGGATTTTGAAACTTTTGGTGAGGACATTTCCTTGTGGCGACCTCCGCTACATGTACAGCGCCAACTGCCTCACAGTGGCAGAACTACATAGTCGTCGGAATAACTAATATACCACTAGTAGCTCGGCCAATCACAGCCCGAGGCCTGCATCGCGCAAGCGATATTTACTCGGAGTTATCGCAACTATGCTAGTTCCAAGTTGGGAACATCGGACAGTTATCACCGAGCCAAGATCACCCGGCTCGGTCGGAAGTACTTCCCGGATTGATGGAGGCGCTTCCGCAGTGGAAAATCCACCTTATTTACTCCTTACCCTCGCCTCCTCTCCGACGTGTGAACACCATCCGCTCACGATGACACACTTCCACATCCTTTTTGATCTAGTTACCTTAAAATAGAGATGCCAATAAAAACATTATACCCAAACAAGAGGTTGACTAGGGAACTGTTTGTCCATAACGTGAGATGCTGAAGAACCAATTTGCGTGAAATGCTTTTACTGTTACACACTCTTATTTTAAAATGATTTATTATTTGGGACATATAGTATCTATTGTACGCGAAAAAAATTTAAGGAAGATAATCATGAACAACATTTACCCGCGACTTGATCAAGGCGGTAGTAATAGTCCTGTATATTGCACTCTCAATCAAAATCAAAATGTACAATACACACCTACACTAAATATCAATCTATTTAATAATTCAATAAATTATGCAATACACGTTATTATAATTGTATTAAAACTCATTTCAAACTTTTATTTAAATTTAAAATGGTAGTAGTAGTATTTAAACTGATACCGATCTGCGTGATAAAGTTAAATAATTACAACACGTCATACCGCTCTAATAACTGCGCTATATAAACACAAGAAGCCGCAGGTTTGAATCCTGTCAAAGGTTTAAATGCATTCAAGCCAACATTTTTGCAATCCTCCTTTGCAAATTTTAGTGTAATATCTATTATGTTGTAATAAGATGAAAAATGCAATAATGCATAGCTTTGAGAATTAAAAGAATGCCCGACATTTTGATATAATCTTCGATTTTATTACCTTTGCAAATTGCACAACGATAAAATAGTCGACGCGGCATTCTCTCAACACTCACATTAGAATTATTATTAGGAAATTTCGTAAAGATTTATGCAGTCTTAAAAGTCACATAAAACTCGCGCTGATGCATACATTTCTTTGCGACTCGTTTTAAACGCAAATGCGATGAAAATTTTTAGCGAAAAGGCTCAAAAAACCTACATTACTAGAAAGAATTTGAGAACAAAATTGTCGAGTTGAAAACCACTAACCGCTGCGTTTTGCAACACCTGTGTACAGGTACCTTTATTTCCTTAGAAATCTTCAAAACTATGAGCCATTGTCTGTGAAACAATGATGGTGAATTATGGCAGCCAATTTCGAGCGCGTTTAAAATATGCTTTGAAAACTTCACGGAACTAGTCAAGGTCTTTTGAGCTATAATTTCGGGTTTAGTTTAGTTCTATAGTTTGGAAAATATGGTATTTTATGTAACTAATTTATTGTTGAGTAATTTGTGTTGTTTTATGTTTAGGTCCGCAGTAAAATTTCTGAGGTAGTTTGGGGTGCCTTTTACTTTATCAGGTTAACTTACTGGTTGCTATAGTCCCAATGTCAAAATAATATATAAGGGCGAAATAAGACATAGATTTCCAACCAGATCTCACCTGCACATGGTACTTAAACACGTGCTGATTAAAGATGCGGCTGGTCATAAAAACCAAAACCAAATCTTAGTCGGGTCCACGAGTTTTTAAAGAATCCATTCTTCACTCTAACTCTTTCTTCAAGAAGGCAGGAAGAGTAATGTTGTGCCTACCACGCTAAGTACGAAAAGGGGAAGGAGATAATCATTGAGGCGTGTCGAGAAAATCTCTTATATTCTATTGTTTAAATCATCATGTCCTAAAATGCTTTTAAAAATGCTAACATTAAATTTGCAGAGGCGAGATGCGTAAGACATTTTGACGGACATCCTCTACTGTACCACAAAACTAACGATTTTAAGTATAAGATTTTTAAAAATTTTAGTCTTTTAATTTATCATTAGTTGTCGTCATTGAATTGCTTGTATTGAACGGTATAGTAATGATTATAAGCGTTAGTAATTTGTAATTAACTACATATTTTAGGAATGATTACTCCAAATTTGCTGGTAAATTATGCTTTCATGGTATTAGCCTATATTATACGCGCTTGAGTACCTGGCATGCCTGCACGCGGTGTAATTGGCTCTTGACCTTAATAATACCGCACAGGTTAGGTAATACTATACGATTTAGTACATGCAGCAAATTTACAGCAAGCTACAAAGTACCTACAAATATGCACAGTGTCCTTACACCACATTTAACACTACAAATGCTGAACCTCTAAAATCAAACCGACTATTATCCTGATATCCAAGCATTGTGGTTATTTTTTGCTATGCAGAGCAACTGCTCAACTGACCGGGCAGACACTGGTTGTACCGGTTTTGCAACACCAGCACCTAGAACGGTATAAAAGCTTCAAAAACTTCTTCGATTTTCACTCTTAGGGGTTGGATATAAAGTGCTGTTTTCAATAAATGTGATAAGGGAACGGGACTGGTTTTTGGAGAGGTTATTGTAGCTTTTAAAGTTGAGGGTGTAAGGGCGATTCTACAATGATGCGGTAATGCACTCTGTAGGATGGTGATTGCTGCCCGCAGGCCTTTCTCGGGCATGGTACTATTTCGAGTTCGCAGCAAAAACCGATGTGTAGTTTGCAAATTGTGGACCTTTTGTTTTCTATTATACGTGGCCACGGAGAAATGAGGTCTTTTTGGTCCTCTCTCAACTGTTTTGTTATGGTTTTGAATCGGCAGAATTTTAAAGTGTAATTTTACCGAAAGTTGGCGTTAGATGTTCGTGCTGTCGTGCCAACTTATGCAAGATTCCACTAGTTTGCCAACTTGGCCGTCTTTATGGCGCACTTTTGAACTAGGTACCACGGTTTCACACGAATTGTCAATTATGCTTTCCTGCTGATGCTCTGCTTCGTTGGCTTTTTAATAAGGGAAGCTACAATTTGGGACACATTCAGAGTCTGGGGAAATTAGTATTAATTTGCATTGTACATAAACCAATGCTGTATATCTATAGATGTACTCGTCTATCGTGTACATCTATAGATGTATCTCTGTTATTCCGACTGGTTTGCTAGTCTTTCCCGATGATGCTAATGGTAATGTTTTTAATAGAAATATATTTAAGACAAAAACATTAGGATACTGATGAAAGAGCAAGATATACACTGATTTTGTTTTGGGATGAAATTTAATGACCACCAAAAAAACAATCGTTGCCCTAAACAGCCTCATTCAAAAAAATATAATATGTACAAATAAATGAAACCTGTACCAAAATCTTTCGGGCTATTTAAGTAATGCCTGCACTACAAAAACTTTTCATAACCCAAAAAGGCCACGCGTGCACCAAATTTTAACTTGGGGTATAATTTAGATGGCCACCAAAAATAAAATAAAATTTCCTGTGACAGAACCGAATCAGATAACAGTAGGTTAAGGTAATTTTTCTAAAATTAAAACAAAAATATTTATAATTCGAAAAAATTGATTTATAGTAACATACTTATTTGGATGAAATTTTTAAATAAAATGCGAGTACGTACATATTTGGTGCATGCGTGGCCTTTTTGGATAGCTCATTCTTATTATTCTGAAGATACTTGCCTTTTTTAGGTAAGCAGACTTTACGTTTATTGGTGATCATTTCATATTAAAATGGGGATTAAATTCTGGTAAGTTCTTACGATTTTTTGGGCGTTATATTTCATTATATGTGGTGATTGCTTAAACCTAAGCATATTGTTTTTAAATTATTGGCTTTATTAATATTCTGTTAGTGCTTAAGTGAGACCATTAGCGAAGTAGCGCTATTATTTACTGTACAAGTTACAAAGAAAATTAATAACAGCTTAAACCTCAACTAACACTAAAAATACAAAAGTCGTGCGAAAACAATGCTCCCGATAAAGGGAGGAAGAACCAACCACAAGTGACATTTTGACAAATCCTTACACAATGTAAGATGATCTAACAAGGTTAACTGACACTCCTGGAAGATTAGACAAATCTATATCAACCGAAGGATCTACAGAGGAAGAAAACATTGTCGCTCACATTCCGTATGCGCCAGACGGCGACAATATGCCCCCAGAGACCGACTATGTACCCAAAATATAAGATTTTCTCTGAGTGCTAGAGATTATAAGGGACACGACCTCCCAAATGTCCGACGCTTGAAGAAGCTACGTGCAGCAAATACTAACTATAGAGACAGGTCTTCTGTCTTGAGCTATTGTAACTATGATTTAAGCTGTCACGTGACTCACATTTTTTGCGATTCTTGGCTGCCTTTCGGGATTTCAATATGTAACTCTTAAATAACAAAAATTGCTATTTTGCATTGGGCGCTTATAGTTCAGAATGTAGGAACATTTGAATTCTCTACATCTGCTTAAATAATTAATCATCATCATTATCATAATCTCAGCCGCAAGAAGTCCACTGCTGGATATAGGCCTCCCCCAAAGGTCTCGAAAAATAACGGGTGTTAGCGGCCTGCATCGCTGTCTTCCTGCGGCCTTCATTATGTCGCCCGTCCACCTTGTAGGCAGTCTTCCGACACAGCTCTTGCCAGTCCGTGGCTTCCATTCCAGAATTTTTCGGCCCCATCGGTCATCCGTCCTTCTTACTATGTGCCTTGCCCATTGCCACTTCAACTTGCTAATCAGCCGGACTATGTCAAAATAATTAATAAAAAATACTAAAGTCGCAGTCACTACTTTGATAACTTGAACTGCCCGTTGGCTTAATTGGGTGCACGGTCGCCTTCTAAGCAAGGGTATCGGGTTCGATTCCCGGCGGAATAACAAGTTTTCTCCTCAAGGATGTTATGTTTCTGGTTCTGGTTGTGATTGTGTGTGTGTGATGTGAATGTTTCCGGCTCCCACGAAACAAGTTATCGAACTTAGTGTGGGGCTGTGAGTGTGAACGCGTTTATGTTTACTACTCTGACAATGAAATGTGATGACGATAAGAACTTACCTATGTTAAAATTAGTTCAGTGGTTTTGGTGTCATTGATAGTAATAGTAATAGTTTATTCACAAAAACATCGGTACTTATATCTACAGACATATAGTAGGTATGATTAAGTAAAATTATTGTTGCACATGTACCTAATGCAGAAATACAGTAAAAAGAATCTATTCATTATAGGAAAGGTGAAGCTGCTTGAACTGCAATTACTGTCTGGTTAACACTGACCTCATACTAGGATTCCCTGTGTTATGAGGACCTTAATTAATATTTCATGCACACAAACATCAATGGATTCGCATTCATAATTATTTATTCATTAAAATCAGAGACCTATCACAGAGCTTATTAGCGTGGAGGGCTGTTATGATTCGTTATTACGAATTTACCTTTTACATAATTTTGACAAATTAATCGAGCCAATTAACGGCGATTGGTTCTGTTATTAACACCTTGTCTTTCGACAAAGAAAATTATAAACTTCATTCATCTTAGAGTTTATATTGAATAATCGAAACGCAAGCAAAGCTTAAAAAACCGACTTCATCGCTTATATTTCGGTTTTGGCTTTACCGATTCCGATAAATTTTATATGGGACCACCTCTTTGTTTGGTAGAGTATACACTCAACCTAACAAAAAAAGAATCATCAAAATCGATTCACAATTGGCGGAGATATCGCATCACATACATACAAACAAAAAAGAAACATACAGTCGATTTGAGAACCTCCTTTTTGAAGTCGGTTAAAAAGCAGTGTTCAAAATCAAATCAAAATTCACATGGGCCCCAAAGAGACACATGAAAGTGAATGACTACTGCTAGATTCACAAAATTACAGCCATGTCGAGATCCTGGCAACTCGGCGGCGCATTATTTCATTTTTATTTTTCAATAGTTTAAAATGTCAATTTCTAGCAACACGTATTGTGAATACAGTTCTTCCAAACTCCAGGCCTCATTATGCCAGTGGTCAGACCCTAGCCTAGTTTCTTGGGATTAAATTTCCGCTACCGTTGGCAAGCTTCCTTATCTTCTGCCCATTGGGTTATGGTTATGTTTGTTGAAGCGCGTAATAATTGAGATAGTACTACCGTAGAATTAGATGGAAAAACTGGAGTGATTATTTTCTGTTTGGGTAACAACCTGCGTGAATTATACTTAGAAAACAAGTATAAATCGCGTATTTTGGAAACGCTGCTTACTGGTAGCGATCTTTTTGAATACATTTTCAACAGGACTGAAACCCACAACCCGAGTCGTAGAAGGCGAAGACTCACTGTGCTTAGTGAAGGTTCATCTAAAATACTGATTTTATGGTAACATATACGACACAGGCTTTGCACACCTTAGCTGTTTGGATAAAAGAGTTTAGCGTATAAAAATTTCGTATAGAGGAAATTTCAATTATAACATAAGGATGGTTAAGGTGGGTTTTGTTGTCCAAAAACACATTCACAGACACACAGCCCCACACTAAATTCAAAGACTTAACATAAACATTTACATGACATACATAATCACACCCAGAACCAGATGCACGTCCCTTAGGAAGGAAAATTGTGCTCCTGCCGGTAATCGAACCAGGCAGATTCAAATTCAGATTCTTTATTCACCTTAATAATAACAGTGACCGTTATTCTAGGCATGTCACATTACAATTTAATAATTCGTAAATAACAATAGATATTATAATAAAGAATATGTCAGACATTCAGGTAATAAAAAATAAAAAAAATATTATTATAAGCATAAGATATGTCAAAAATAAAATGACTATTAAATAATTAAACACAAGCAAAGCTTTAAAAAAACCGACTTCACCGCTTTATCTTCGGAACTTTAATCAGATTAGATGTACTAAACACGCATTATTGACGATATTTCAAAACTACTGATCAGATTTTTATCAAATTTCAATGGGACTTCTTAAAAACCACCACCTTTCAAATAAACGAAAGAAGTTATGAGGTAACTTTTGAAGTCGGTTAAAAACGAGAACTTCGTCAATGTAGTCCACAGAATACGCATTATTGACGATATCTCAAGAACTACTGATCCGATCTTGATCAAATTTCAATGGGACTAATTGGAAAGCAGCATCTTTCAAACTTTTAATTTTTTTCCAGACCTGTTCTCGTGGAAAGAAGTTATGAGGTAACAAACTAAAAAAAATTTTTTTTTGGAAAGTCGGTAAATACTAATTGATTAACAGTCAAAATATATTAGAGGTAATTCAGTCATTATCAAAATAAAATTATTACTTAAGTGTATGTCCATGAATAAATTAAGGCTGGAGAAAGAATTGTGCAGTGGTAAGTTTGAAATTTCAGTAGGCAATTTACTAAACAATTTTATCTTGTTGTAGATACCCTGTTTCTGTACTTGGGCTAATCTTACTTCAGAGACCTGCCTACTGCGACAACTGGGTTGTCAAAGAAGAACGGACATAAAGTACCTCACTGGGTCGTGTAATGTGCACACGCTCACCAAAAGAACCAGTTTTAATTACATTATATCCCTGTTACTGATCCGGTTCAGTGACTTCGAAAGCTATTGTAAGAAACGTTCTGTATTGAACTTAATTCAATAAAAAACGCTACCGAATTTACGTGACTCGGTGGCTACGCCGTGCCGTTCAGTTTTTTTTAATTGGTCAGCTTACTTGCACGTGTGCACTAATATAAAAAGGAAACCTTCAATATTCAGACCCTTTTTCAGGAACTCGTTTAGGTTTTTCTTTTTTAAACATTTGATCACCATCTCACTTGACCGAAAGTAACGATGTTTATGATTCTACCTTTTTTAGTTCCTTGATGATTCTCTTCCCCATACCTTTGTATAAGCATCATCACATAATAAGATAAATATCACCTTTTTGTTCCATTGGACAAATGCAACCAACAGATATATAATACCTGACATTAAATAATAACTAAACGCAAGAAAAGCTTAAAAAAAACGACATCACCGCTTTTTATTCGAAACCTTGATCAGTTTTAATGTGTTAAACACGCATTATTGACGATAACTCAAAAACTAGAGATCAGATCTTGATCAAATTTCAATGAGACCACATGAAAAGCACCAGCTTTCAAATAAAAAATAATCATCATAATCGGCTCACAACGAAAGAAGTTATTAGGTAACTTTTAAAGTCGGTTAAAAACGTGAACATCGTCAATGTAGTCCACAGAATATTGACGATATTACAAGAACTTCTGATCCGTTCTTGATCAAATTCAAATGGGACCAATTGAAAAGCAACATCTTTCAAATTAAAAAAAAAAATACAGTCGACTTGAGTACCTCCTCCTCTTTTGTGAAGTCGGTAAAAAACCCGGGATTCTAGTAAATTTTAAATAAAAACCCGTCAAATGTCTCGAATGTTCATTACGCGCTCAATTTTACTCTTGAGGAAGTTAAAAAGTTAACTGAATCTTATTAAAATGCTTTAAACTCAACGTTACGAGTGTTTTTGATAAAAGACGAGATCTCGGTTTAATTAAAAATAAGTTTTTTATACAACTTGGGCTATGAGCAGTTAAGTAATAACGAATAGGGTAGTACACAGGCTGGAATAGTCCGGACACAAATTTAGCCGGACGTCTAGATTTATCCGGACATTTTATAATTGATAGTTTAACGTTTGACAACTATTTTATCTGTTCTCACATCTGTTTTGTTAATGGTAACGTGATCGAGGGTGGTAAGCATGCTAAATCGAGAACTGGACTGGCTTTCAAAAAGTTCTTGTTATTTAAACCCCGAAAAAAAGAGGCGTTTTATACGTTTATATAGTGTGTATATTTGCGGCATTGTAGCTCTTAAACGGCTGGATCGATTTGGGTTTCGTTTTTAAGGTTGAAAGATGACCCGATCGACAGTGTTTTTACCAAAGTTTCGTGAAAATCGGTATAGTCGTTTTCCAGGTAAATTGTCGGGAGTATTTATAAAATTTTGATTTTGTCACTTGTTTAATTTTCTACGTGTTGTCGTTTAGCCAAAAGCCTTAAAGCATTATTTGTAAAACTTGTAGTAAGGCCGGCAATGCCTTGAAAGTTGCAGGATTCTGCGATATAAAGATTTGAACGGATAAAGCAGACCAGGTGAACAGATTTTTCACAGTATAAGTCGAACAAACAAGATTTTGTTAATTTGGTCCAGTTCCGAACGAAACTTGATGTGTTATATTTCATTTTTACATATTTTTAAATTGGTAAATTAAATGAAATAAGTTTATTTAGCACCATAAACAAAACATAAATAGATGCTACAAAACAACTTGCAAAGAAACATAAGAAAGAATATACTATACAAGGAGTCTATCGACATGTACTGAGAGCCTGCGTATTCCAGGTCTAGTGTGTTTACCAGCTTCGATCACATCGACACTTACCATCAGGTGAGATAGTGGTCAAACACTAGCCTGTCACACCAATAAAAAAAAATAATAAAAAAATACTACGTACATTTAAAAAAAAAAAACAAACATATACGCATTTACACACAAACTTTCGGATTTATAGTAGTAGTGCGAAGTGTGATATATAAAGAAGAGTAATATATAAATAACTAGAACTAAGAAGAGTATTACATATTTACTATATAAATTACATTATATAATACATACTATCACATCCATAATTTGTGAGGATTATTATATCTTATCCTACTAATATTATAAATGCGAAAGTTTGTGTGTGTGTGTGTGTGTGAATGTTTGTTACCACGTATCTCCGTAACCACTTAACCGATTTTAATCAAATTTGAAATGTAGCTAGCTTATACTCTAGATTAGGTTATAGGCTACTTTTATCACCATCATCATCGGGCGAAGCCGCGGGGCTCAACTAGTGTTTCATATGTTTAATTGTATTTATTTTAATATATTTTTTATAAAATTCGTATTACTATTGTTTATTATTATATTAGAATCTTCCTTTTGTAATATTTATCGCCATTTCACACACTTCCGTCCATTACGTGCACCTTTTGTTCTTACGCAACCGACCGTATTGTTTTCAATGTATTGTATCAAATTACATGAATTCAATTCATTCGTATGGTTGCCCTGCGTATATATAAATTGTGTTTTTTTTTGCATTGGTGCAAAATTCAGTTTCTTTTCGATTCGATGAGTTTATATTTTCAGAAAGTTATTGTTTAACTTACGATGATGTTAAAAGACACATTACAGATACATTATTTAGTCTTTGTAAATTACGGAGAATGTGCCAAGGAATTATACGATCTAGTTCCAACATCCCCATTCTATCATTGCAAAGCAGACAAACTGCTAATCTGCACCGGTATATGGTAGATATTACACAAACGCGAACGAAGCGTTTTGCTTCTACATTTATTGTGCGAACCGCAAAGGAATGGAATAGCATGCCTGAGTCGGTATTTCCTGATAGGTACAATATAGGAGTCTTAAAGTCGCAAGTGAATGGGTATCTTCTAGGTGCTCCATCGTCGACCACATCATCGCTTACTATCAGGTGAGATAGTGGTCAAACGCTTGCCTATAATGAATAAAAAAAATGAGTTAACTAAAATATGTGAATTTATTTATTATCGACTATCAGAGATAAAAAAGGAAACTTAGAACAAATTAGTTTGCAATCTATTTAACAAATTACTAAAAAGCTTTGTTCCAGCAGCCATCCTTGAGAACCAATCAGTCATTTTTGGTCTAGCGTATTTACAACGTCGTGGTTTACCTACAGGTGAGATAGTGGTCACAGTGTAGCCTATGAGAAAGCCTAGGTATCTACTAGGCAAGCATGCTACATCTTCAGCCGCATCCACGCTTTCCATCAGGTGAGATAGTGGTCATATATTGTCTATCGAGCATAACAAACAGAAATTAAATGAAATCAGAATAATATTTGGCAATTAAGCCAAATAATATACAAAACAATGTCTGTATATACATATACTGATAATAAGTTATCAATGCATAACTTCACCATCCATCGAGGCGTTACTGTTACGTTTACACGTGTCGCACCCGTGTTAACATAACCTACTTGTCAATGTAATATGATTTGTGACTTGCAGTCGCTGAGCACATAAATCAACCAGATTAGATGGGCTGGGATGGGAATTTAGTTGTTGTCAATTGTTTATTCAGTTATCACTGTAGTTACAATTATGATATATTGTAATGGTTAAAATCTGTGGTAGATTATGAATGTTTCAGTTAATCCTTAAAGTACGATAGCTCAGACATGCAGTGGCGGCAGTGAGAGATTGTGGCAGGCGGTAGTCTCCTTCTGCGAAGCGGTGATGGCGCAGAAGGAGGCCGCGGAACGGGCCAGAGAGGTCGATCCCCTTTCTGACCCGATCCGTCGCAGACGGATGGGGGGGAGGAGGCAGTTCGCCCGCCTCCTCTCTCCTCCTCTGTAGTGGGGTCACCGGTGAGGAGTCAGGGAGCTCTCCACTGGCTTGCACTGCCCCACAAGTCTGAGGGGTGGCCTTGGTGAGCAAGGTCACCCCTACATAGGCGCAGTGGCCCGGTTTGTACTCGGGCCTACCGCCGGGGCAAGATAGTGACTGCTAGCGCGACTTATCTTGCCCCACCTCGGCGAGGGACTGCTCACGGGGGGGTTTTTAGTGGGTTCGCCCCTGGGAAGGAAGAGAAGTGCAAGGCATTTTCACCCCACAAAAAAAAAAAAAGATATGCAGTAGCGCGAACAGCAGGCAAGAGTGATGCTTATCTGACGCGAAGGCTGTGAAAGTAAAATATAAATAAAACATGACTAGTTTCCTTCGCTTCGGGCCTCGCCATCGCTTATCAACACTATCTTATCGTTGAACTATCGTGTCCTATTCCATGATTGAGAGTTTAGACGATCTACTTACTTGCAAAAAATATAGATGGATAGAAAATTCTGTATTGCACAAACAGTATTGTAGGTGCATAGGTGAACTTAAAACAAACTGAACTGCCCGTTGGCTTAGTTGGGTGGCGTTCGCCTTCTAAGCAGGGGTATCGGGTTCTATTCCCGGTGGGAACACAAGTTTTCTCCCCATGGAAAATTTGTGTTTCTGGTTCTGGTTGTGATTGTGTGTGTGATGTGAATGTTTCCGGCACCCACGACACAAGTCATCGAACTTATTGTGGGCGCTGTGAGTGTGAAAGTGTTTATGTTTATTTATGCTTAACTTAATGCTACAAAGCAATGTCTTCCAGTTAAGCTGGGTGTAACGAGGATATTTCGATATGGTAGTGCACATCTTCGTAAAAAAGAGGTTTTATTTTACAAAATCTTTAATTTGTATGTAGTATTATATAAAAAAGTATATTTTAAGATACCAAGTATTTATACATACATTTTGATAAATTTTACTACTTATTTTCTATATAGACATATATACATGACCATATTTATCAGATAAATTTTTGAATATAAATATAATACTACTAATATAATATAACTATATATATAAAACTAAAAAAATTAAATTCGTTACAATAACTTAAGCTATAACAGCTGTGTCAAACAAACTCGGTGTGAGTTTGATCAGTTATCACACGTTTAGATTTTAAATTTTAGTAAGGAAATAAGTATATGGAATTCTTTCTGTTACACATAGTCAATTTCTCTAACGATATTCGCAAACTTTGTGACGTGAGAGCTGAGAGCCATTCCGGTCAACCACGCTTGTATCGTTTCCGCCAAAAAACTAAAATAACGTATTCACTCCTTTTCAACCGACTTCAAAAAAGGAAGTTCTCAATTCGACTGTTTGGTTTTTTTTGTATGTATGTGGCGCCTGTATATATGTATATATATACATATATATTTCCATGTATATATTTCCGCCTATTATGAATCGATTTTGATGTTTTTTTTTGTTTTGTAGATTATACTTTAGAGGTGGTCCCATATAAATTTTATCGAAATCTTTCAAGCTAAAACCAAAATATAAGCGGTGAAGTTGTTTTTTTTAGTTTTGCTTGCGTTTAATTATAATTATTGGTATGATTCCCAACAAAGTCATAAAGTCAGGACTTAACTATAACAGTCTTCAGATAAATCATCTGTCCGGTCAATTCCGGAGTTGACGGGACAGATGATTTATCTGACATTTATAATTTACTAACTTTTGCCCGCGGCTTCGCTTGCGTTAAGAAGTATTATTATTAATTAGGTATAGATCCCCTATTTATCCCCTTGGGGGTAAAATTAATCAAACCTTTCTTAGCAGATGCCTACGTCATAACATCTACCTGCATGCTAAATTTCAGCCCGATCCGTCCAGTGGTTTGGGCTGTGCGTTGATAGATCACTATGTCAGTCAGTCACCTTTGAGTTATATATATTTAGAATTATTGATAATTTTTTTGAATTCAAACCTTTTAATTTTTTTCTCGATATTTAGGGTGTACTAGCTAGATTAGTCCGGCCTAATCGCAGCAAGGACGCCCCTAAATACCGAGAAAATTTTCCAAGTCTTGAGTTTTCATAAAAGTTTCCCGCGGATTCAGAAATGAGCCGTAAACAAGGATTGTAAATAATTCAGCAGGCAACAGATGAAGGGGCTGATGTTTTGAGACAGCTCCCCAAATTAATATACAATTTCATTTATTACTTTTGAAATGGAATCGGGTGGTAATGCGAGAGGCGAAATGGAGTACCTTGTAAAGAAATTAAATAGGTTTGCGGATCATTATCTAATTAAAACTTAATGAGATTCACTAAACTAAAATGTGTATGGAGTACTGCGGCCACCTATGGGATGGTGCCGCTAAGTACCAGCTTGAAGCTCTTGAGTCCATCGACCGGCGAGCAAAAAGACTCATTGGTGATGACAAGCTAGTCGATTCTAAATTGCGGAGTCTCAGTCACCGACGTAAGGTAGCTAGCCTATCGTCTATCGTCTACATTTTGGAGAGTGTGCGCAGGAATTACATGAGTTAATTCCACCATGCCCCTTTTACCATCTAACAACAAGACAAACTGTCAAACGTTATCCATTTATGGTCGACATACCTCCAGTTCGCTCGAAGTGTTTCGCTTCTACGTTCATCATCCGTACAAAGAAGTGGAACTCATTACACGGATGGGGAACAAAGACTGTGTTTTTGTTCCCCGAGGGGTATAATTTGGGAGTCTCCAAGTCAAGAGTGAATAGGTATCTTCTAGATGTTTATCTAAACATGTCACATCATCGGCCGCATCATCACTTTCCATCAGGTGAGATAGTGGTGAAATGTTTGTGTGCAATGCATAAAAAAAATTAAATCTATAATAGATGTAAATATGTACAAAACTTAATCTAATACTCCGGAGAATCAGCAGAGAATCTCAAAAGGCGCAAATATAGTAATCTTGATAGTGGTTATTTATTTATGTTTTTTGGGGTAGAGACGTTGGGACCCTGATAATTCTTTAAAGATTGTATGTGCTCCCGGTGCACATACAATTTTCAAAGAATTATCAGAGCGTTAGGTCGAAGCAACTCGTAACCAAAATGCTGAGAAATATATTGGACAGAGATTGAGCACTGCTATTCATCGTGGTAATGCTGCCAGCCTTTTGAGTTTTTTGCCTACTGGCAGCGGTCTATACTTAATTTTGCAACAATAGGATTCTTTTGCACAGTCCGCCTGTGGCAGTACCAAACCATTGCCAGACCAACCTGTGGGTTGTCAGCCTCGTCAGCGGTAGTGTGCAAACGTTACTGTGTTTCGGATTGAAGGGCAATATTTCCAGTGAAATTGGGGACTTGAAATACAAAGCGGCCAGGGCGCGCGCCCGGACGCTCGCTCTGTACGCGCGCCCTGTACGCGCGCCCCGACCGCTTAGTATGTTTTGTTACACTAGAGCCTATACAAAAACTTCGGCAGCGCGGTGAAGCGTCGAAAGCCAAGAATAATTCGTTCGTTGGGCGCCGTTTTTATCTTCACAGCCTAGGGCGCTTTGTATATCGAGTCCCTTACAGGGCTTTAAGAGATTTAATATATCTCTGGGTGGCGAGCGCAGCTGCTTTGCCGCGCAATATTTTGATCTATAATAAGTTCATAAGTCTTGGTAGCACTGTAATAGGTAAGCGTGACGCTTACCATCAGGCGAGAGACTTGCTCGACCCAGTTGGCGCACTGGACAGGTCTCCGCCCTCTGCGCCGTGGGTTCTGGGTTCGATTCCCGGTAGGAGCACAATTTCCTTCCCATGGGATATTTGTGCTTCTGGTTCTGGGTGTAATGTGTGTGTGATGTGAATGTTTCCGGCACCCACGATACAAGTCTTTGAACTTAGTGTGGTGCTGTGAGTGTGAATGCGTTTGTTTGTTTGTTTGCTAGTTTCGTCACTCAATAACGTAAAAAAATCTAAACGTTATTACCAGCGGAAGTACAGTTTCTCAAAGGTCACAATATAAGTCATAAGACAACAGTCGTTAATCTCACGAATGTCATTGCTCGTTTGTTATCCATGCTTTATTTATAAATAAAAAGCAGGATTGCGATGAAAAGATCCTTCTACTTACAAAGGTAAAAAAGACTGTAAGTTTGCTACCCCGCGGGAGCCATGTTCGGAAAATTACATTCAAAGAATTTAATTATTGTTGCGTACAAAAACAATCAATAAATTCGCCTTCTAAACAGCGGGTATCGGGTTCGATTCCTGGTGTTCGATTCATGATGTGAATATTCCCATCACCCACGACACAAGTTATCGAACAAAGTGCGGAGTGTGTGTAAATTTACACAGTACCTACTGTGAGAACAGTTTAGAATAAACACTGACATACCTACTAATTATTAAATTTGGTTGTGTTTTAGATTGGACCGGGAAAAAAATTATAAGAATAAATAAAACTTGTGAAATCTAATAATATTAACTAGAAAATTATATCCAGCAGATATCCTTGAGAGCCTTAGTTGCCTTAGCCTTGGATACGTGTTTTATTTGAGTTTGGTATAATGGTAAGCTATTCAAAGTTGAGTGGAAACTAGATACGCTTTTGAAAATGAAAATACTTGCCACCATAGAACTATCATTTAAGTTAGCGGAAGCTCAAGCCCTTGGTAGGGTTCGAACTTACAACCGCATCACCGGCAGGCTGCTACCACTGAGCTATCAACACCATTAAGGCGTACTAAAACAAGACATCCTTTCATGGTGGACATTCCACCGATTCGAACCAAGTTATTTGCCACAACTTATGTTATGCAAACTGCAAATGAATGGAATACCCTGCCTTCGTTCTTGTTTCCCGATAAGTATAATTAAGGACTGTGCCAAGAGCGAATAGGTATCACCTAGGGAAGCATGTCTTAACGTTGTCGACCGCATCGTCGCTTTGCACCAGGTAAGATTGCGGTCAAATGCATGCCTATTAATCATAAAAAAAATAACTCATTCATCCTCCAATTTAAACGACCCAAACACAAAATGTGAAAAAAATGACACTTCTCTTATTCTCGTAACCATTTCAGGAATCTCATCTCTAAAGTTGGCATCTACCTGAGTATTCAATTATGGCGTTCTCATATTAAAAGTTTAAAGCACAGGCTTCCGGCCGAGATGCTTTGCCCACATTGTTTTATTTTTCAACTTTGCCCATCTCGGAGACAAATGGCAAAACGCGGGCTATTGAAGGCTTATGTCTTACCTAGGGTTGGCAGTTCACCAATTACATAACTGAAGAAGCAATTGACGCGATTGGTGGCGGCCCTTGGCGCGGGAGGCAAGTTTCTGGCCTCTGCCCCGTGGATCCTAGGTTTGGTTACCGGTAGAAGCATAAATTCCTTCAAATGGGACATTTGTGCTACTGGTTCTGGGCGTGTTTGTGACGTATGTACTTAAATGTTTCCGGCACCCACGTTATATATCGTTGAACTTACTGCTGCGTATGCGTTAAAAAAATACATACTGGTGCCGATTCTGTTGTCCAGAATTAGACTAAACCAGCCTAAAATTAGTTTTAGTCCTGCTTTAGTCCAAAACCTATTCAGAAAATGCAAGATTAGACTAAAATTAAGTTTGACAGGACTAAGTTAGTTTAGTTACCTACTCTATTTAGTGAAAATGACCAAATTCTTATTCTGATGTACATGTTTTACGTCAAATTAACACTAAAAATAGAAATTTTACACTCAAATTAGTCTGTATGAAAAAGGTCTGATTATTTTTTATGTGATCTTACACTTGAAAGAATAACACGTGCAATTAATGAAGCAAATACTGACCTACAAAGTCTATAATGGAGGAATATGTGATTTCGGCTCTTGTGAATACAATTCAATTTGGTTGCTATCAAAATCAATTTTAGTCCTGTCATTTAAACTTTTAAATTAAGTTCAACGTAAAATCAGAATAGCGTTTAGGTATTCTTTGACTAAAATTAGTTTATTTTTAGTTTAGGTTATTTCGGTGCTCAACAGAATTAGCACCATTATAAATATAACTATAACATAACATAATATGTCATTTTTCATTGTGATAAGTAATAAGTGTCTATGTCTAGGTTCGAGTTTGGGACTCTAGTTGCAAACAAAAATCGTGTACGAATTGTAGGTTATGCACCAGGGGGATAAAGCAGTGAAGTCACGGGCGGCGTATTGGACCCTGAGGGTAACTAGGGACGAGTTATGTAGAGTCCTGATTCAAGCGAATGTTTCTAGCCGCCCGAGACCAAGACAGGCTTTATCCTTGAGGTGAATACTATTCTTTCAATACCTTCTGCTAGATATAAAGACCCAGGGCTACATAATAAATACACCATCCGTCTTTTGTTTCTCATTATTTAAAATACACCTTCTTTTATTTTTTTCATTTTCGTGTTCTCCCTATGGTGGCCAGTTTGATTGTTGAATAAACTTTCTTTACAATGCCCCTTATATATGCTGAGAGGTTTCATACGAATTTCAACGTTCCAAATTAATTCGAACTCTTGGGATGTTTGACTTGCTTTACGTTGAGATTGCCTGATATGTATTGCACATTTCGAGCATGTGGTATTGAGAGTAGTAGGTAAGAGATTGTGGCAACCCTAACAAGTCGTACAACAAAACGCAACAGGCTCACGCTGAGGTGAATTCTCAAAGAATTTAATATCGCCCCCACAGTTTCATTTCGAGGGAATGTGCATTATTTATGCAAGTTTTAAGAGTTCTCGAACTTGATCGGAAGTGGAGTTGAAAATTGAAAGCCTTTGCTCAAGTTATGGAGATAGATGAAGTTGCGAAACTTTTTATTAGTGCCGGAGTTTATGCGCCGGGGACCAGGGTTTATTTAGTTTGTTGTGGATTTTGTTTACTTTGCGTCAGGATCAAAAATAATGGCGCTATATTTTGCAGAGGTTTTGCATAATCCCTTGAACATTGCTTGTTTTTGTTTAGAATTCTCACTTTCTCTAAAAACTTATATATCAAAGCTTAATTTTGGACCTAACCCAAAAGTTTAAGAGTAGATGATATAGCAAACGTTGAACATTCTAGATATACCAAGTGGACATACGTGTGCTCAGATCCAGTTGATACTGAACCCTTCTTTACGAACAAAAAGAATAATCACGTATGGTATATCCCGCGACTACCTGACGGCTATGTTCATGACTCTTGATCTACGATACACCTTCAATGATGGAAACAAAGATGCACATATCTGCGGTGTTTTTCGGCTGCGACTAATAGTAGTAAGATGTAAATTTTAATAATTCTATAGTCGCTTTTATAGTAAATTAATTACAACAAAATAAGAATATTCTCGAGTCATATTAAACCAGAATCTTTAACTTTTACTTTTATATATTAATTATGTATGAATTTTATTGTTGATTTGTGTATTGTAATTTATGAATAATGTCTGAAATATATGGATTAAAAATAATATACTCACCTTTTTATTTGGGTTTTTGCAAAAATAAAATGTACGCCTAATGCTTGGGTCCGCATTTTCAAACTATTAAAACTTTTTTTTATTCAAGATAGGCCAAAAACAAACGTTTGACCACTATCTCATCTGATGGTAAGCGAATTGATTTTAAATTTAAATACACCTAATATTTGGTCTTTTTGAGCTTTAGACATTTTGCTTCCTGGTCATTGTGCGCCTTGGACTTATGCTTTTTTAACATTTTGCTCTTTGGACAATTTGCGACCGTTTGTCATTTTGCGCTTTTGTCATTTTGCTACTAAATCTAGTAATTCATGCGTACAAAAATCGGCGATGTCAAAATTATTATGTTTCAAGAATAATGATATATTCCACCATCGCTCTAAAAGTGCCTTAAAATGTATAACGAATATTCATTCTGATTAAAAAAAAAAACAAAAACCAATCAAATGCTGATTAGTCTGTGCCATACAGACGTCTGTTGTCTGAAAACATTAATATCAATTTACGAACCAACCTTTTCACATAGTGTGTCGATTTATTTACATTACGTGTCGGTACCCTGCTACCTTTACCGCACTCTACCTAAAGCTTTAAGGTATTTTATTTCCTCAAGCACTTAGCGGATAATCTCACTGAGGGATTTCCTCAAAGGACTTTAAAGCGCAAAAGCGCTACAGAATATAATGTATGGCGGAACTATTTTCGACAAAAAGCGGCTGCAAACGCTGCCGTGCAGTTCGCCAGTTTTGCTACCTAGAGTAAGTTATTAAAACTTTTATGGACCATTTCGGCGGCAGCGAATAATTGAAGGCATAAAGTCAAATAGTTCTCGACGGTAAAGTTTTAGATTCAATTTAGGAGGTAATTTCAAGTGTTTCATTCATTATTCTCTCATATCAAAGTACAAAGTAAAGGCAGGGAAAATTAATAATTCAATTTAAAAATACGGCCTAATTTTTTTTTATTATATTACAGCCTTTCTAGAACAACAGTATTGCCTTTGTCACATGCATTTTTTTGAGGCGCATTTTCACTATATTTGAATAAAACAATAATAAATCAAAGATTGCTAAGCGTGACCTTGCGAAACTGCCATAATATAACATTAGTGCAAAAGTGTAAAGGAGATAATTGGCTGTGGTTAAAGAGGTGCTCGTATTGACGTATATCTGCCCCTTAAGTACTATTCTGACAAAATTCTGACAGAACGACCTTTCCGTAAACATTGTTAATGACAGAAAACCCAACGAATCACCGGTTACAAGCCTTTTCAGCGAATTCGCGTGTCACGAGCAAGTAACACCAAAATGTGGGTAGGCGTCACTTTGCGTAAGTAACTGGTAGAGGTACCGCCTAAGTACTTAATTGAATGAACCCATTTGCGTTAGGGTGCCAATTGGAACAAGTCAAAAAGCGTGTGCGAAAGTTATAAATAAGTCTAATATCAATAAATCAACTAGTATTGTTAACTGTTTCAAGCCAGCTATGCGATGCCAGGTTGTAGCGGTTTGGCAGAGATTCAAAATCATGTAGGAATTTTTGTTTTCTGCGAAATTAAAACGAGTAGAAAAAGCGCGGAGATCTAGCGTGTCGTTATTTAATTCTACAGTGCTAGCACAAGGATTGTAATACTATAAGTGAGACTGTACGTTCTATGCTGCCGATAACTTCCAGTGAAATAACGGACAAGACTCCTCCAATGCTACAAATAACCTGTTGTCTTTTGTTTTAGGCATGGCCCATGAAGATACAGCTGAGTAAAATTGGAAGCTGAGATGTGGTCATATAAGTAATGCATGCTTTGCATCAGTTAGACTGATAAAGTTCCCAATACTAAAGTTTTAGAGCGCATGAACCTTATTCGGACTATTAAACAACGAAAAGTCGCTTACTTCGGACGCATTTGCGTAACAATAAATACCAACTGCTACAAACCACAATGATGGGCAAATTACCTGGCACAAGAAAGATCGGAATACCCAATATGTCACGGCTCCATAACATCCGGGAATGGACAAATATTAGGACTGTTGAAAGCTGTTCAAACTAGCTCTGGACAAACAAAAGTTAAATAAACTGACTACCAACCTCCAATAATTGCAGCGACAGTGGAAGAAGAAGAAGAGACTGTAAGCAAAAGTGTTGCCCAATTCATCGCTCACTGTTCTCATCACATCAAACACATGAAGAATCTTCTAAGAGGTTAATAGAACTACAATTTTTCAAACGTAGTTACATAGCCGCCTTCTACACTGAGTCGGGTTCGATTTCCGGTTGGAACACACATTTTCTCCATAAGGGAAATTTGTGTTTCTGGTTCTGGTTGCGTGTGGCACCGGGCACCCGTGATACAATTCTTCGAATTTAGTGCGGGGCTGTGAGTGTGAAGGTGTATGAATACCTTCTTATTACACTTATTATAATCATGAAAACCATGTTTGAGAGACCTCGAAATGAGAGCGACCTATACTCTATTGTAGCATTCGTAATTTAGAATCGAATTGAGTCTTTGGTGATTAATTACAACATCTGCAGCTCACTTAAATTACGACTATTCACAATATTATAATATAATTACTATAGTTAACGGAATTCAGATTAAATTTACTAAATTGGTGACCTACTGTTTAGAGTTTATTTCAGGATTTCATGCTCCGTAGTTTATTTTCTATCTATTTATTCATTTTAGCATGAAAAAGGTCATATATGTCAAACTTTCACTTACAAATGTTATATAAATATAGAGATTAATTTTAGTATAAAATAGATTACGATATATTTTTTAACCTCAAATACTGCTGTAATTTTACGAAACTGGCAGTAGAGTCATTAACTTTCATGAGTGCCTCTTTGGGCCCATGTGAGTAAACGATTTAAAATTTTGTATTATATACCTAGTAAAATGGACAAAAAACATTGTTCCATAATTTATTATCTGTATATTTAATCAAATACAAAATTTAACCCGTAAACATAAAACAACAACGGACAAATATGATACAAATTCAGTTTTATTCAAAAGAAATGTAGGTCAAAATAAACTACAAAGTCTGAACATAATTCGATGCAGTATGTACTAGATTATGATCAAAGCAACTTAGGTATTAACTTACAAATGTAGCATAAACCAAGAATGGTAGAAATAATAAGCACAATGTGCTGAAGGATTTCGTACAGTCGCAGAAAGAATGTATTTTATAAAAGTTTGTATTAATGGCTTTGTTCTAAAGATACAATACAATACAAAATTATTTATTGTACACTAAAAATAATACAAACTTAAAAGGCAGTACAATGGGAGGTCCTATCGCTTTCAGCGATTTCTACCAGACAACCTTTGGATGGACAGAGATTGCTGTAGCAACTGAGGTCGGTGGAGGTGTACAGTATAAATATACATAAATATAATATGTGAATTTAATGAACTACATAAAATAATCAAAATAAGAATCAGTACAAATAAAATACATCTACTAGTTAAATATAAGCTATATTCTATATTAAAAAAAAATGTATATTATTTATAGTAACGCAAATATAAACAAGGTTGACTACGGACCAATTGCCAATTCTTACTTTGCTTATGAACGCAATTACTACCCCACACAATCACACCCAGAACCAGAAATACAAATTTTCCTTGGGGAGAAAACTTGTGTTCCCGCCGGGAATCGAACCCGATACCCCCTGCTTCGAAGGCGAACGCTCACCCAACTAAGCCAACGGGCATTTCAAATTTGTTTTTCAATATAACTCAAATATTATAAGCAATCAACTGGCCTATATAATTCTATTTATTTTATCTTAGAAGAAATTTTAAGCAATACACCTTCACTTTTCAACAAAACTGTACCACATTGGGAACAGCCTGCTCCCAGACCAAACCTCGACCGTTTATTGAATTCAAAGTGCCTCATCGTCGGGTATCGAATATTGTCATTTCGTATCTCTTTATTTCTTATATCTTGGTGAGGATTGCCTTCTCCATTGCTGGGGTCGTTGATGTCAGAAGGGATTATTTGAATATGCGTAAGATGTAAATTAGATCTTGCGTACAAGTGTTTAAACCACAAAATCAAATGTGTAATGCGTTCACTGGGTTACACGGCTTTTTTTATGTAGGTAATGAGTGATCGATCAAGTCGCTCGCTTGATGGTAAGCGTGGCATTACAATTCAGTGCTACAGTTTTGGACTTAAAGTTCAACATCCTTTTGGTCCTGTGCGGCAAAGCACTGCGTTCATCACCTTGAGATATTAGATGTAAAATTTTTTATGCCCTATAATTTCACTGAAAACATTGCATCCTTCATTCTGTATACAGTAACATTATTAAAGTTTTCGTGAGTTTGACACATTATACTTCATATAAATGAAACGGCTTGACTCACGATTTGAGGTCGACGCTTGCGCCGTGACCTTTCGTCGTGAACTCACCTGATGATGAGGATCGGACATCCCCGAAACCTAGGTCACAAGAGTCGACCATAATCGTGGTTTCACTTATATAAAGTATACAGTAATATTTACACACCACTCAATTGTAGTTGCGACTTAGAGCGTTTCATTCTAGTTTGTGTAGTCGTGTTTGCCACTCTTGACCACAACTAATTCCCGGTTCAATTACCGGTGGGAACACAAGTTTTCTCCCAATGGAAACTTGTGTTTCTAGTTCTGGATGTGATTGTGTGTGTGATGCGAACATTTCCCGCACCTTGGCAGTTCTATCTATATCTCACGCGTATTCCAACTCAATTAAGAGCTCTATTTACTGGAAAACATATCACAACAGTGTGTTGCTATTGAGCATTCCCATTGAATCCCACAATGGACGTTTGTTAGTCATCAATAAAAAAGGTTTCTCAAAATACTCATAGATATAAGCACATAATATCACGATACACATATCCTTTCCTTTCAATAGAAAAGGCTTCGTTCACGTACCCTAACTAATGTCCCCTATTCACGTCTAAAGTGCGCGCATTCTGTCATCAAAAATAAGTCCTCTTTTTTTGACTTAGCACCGGATATGGGTAATATGATATATTTCGCGACTACCCTCCATGTATCACAAATATCGGTCAGTGTAAAACCCTCATATTTATGGATCGACGCCGACATCGAATTTATGTAGTAAAACGTTGCCAAAACCCCATTGAAAATGTGGGGAGAGCTTGCGGTCGTAATGGCAAAGGTCTTCGGTCAGATGATAATTTTGTTCTAACTTATTGTTACCTTTGTTTGATATCATACCATACCAGTGTGTGAACATTTTTTTTACAGTTATTATTGATATATTTAATCATATCGCATGAGTACTGTCTGTAACAGTGTGGTGTAGTAATATTCGCGCCACGTATCTAACCCCATGTGTGGAGCTTAAAAATAACTTCAGAATTTTCAGCAGTGGCATTAAAAATACAGTTATAATTAATTAAAGTTTAGCCGCAAAATAGCCTTTTAAAATAGCGACGTGGTTGTGTAAAAATAGATTCGCACGCTAACAATATAGTAAACAGTCCAGCTCTATGCGTTTTAGAATCTGAGCGCATGACCGTATACGTTTGTACATAAAAGAGTTAGATTAGAGATTTAGTGAAGTTACAACTATATAGTGTAATTTCTACAGTTAACTTAAGTATTACGAATCTGTGGAAACTCAGTAAAAGCATCAAGTAATATAGACATTTCCCAATTATAAGTGAAAACCAAAAGTTCTAATGAAATTCTAAACTGCAGAATACATTTCGAAATATGTAATACTGTTCTTACTGTTAATTAACCAATCATTTAGCCAATTAAGAATGTTTTTTGTAAGTTTAACAATTTTTCTTAACGAATACAGTCTAGGACCATAGACCAGAAAATGTACCACGATAAAATAACTCAATACTTCGGTCTATAGCTCGTATACGTTATAAATCCTACTAATCTACTATCCTACTAATATTATAAATCCGAAAGTTTGTGTGTAAGTGTGTAAGTATGTTTGTTCCCTCTTCACGGATTTGGATGAAATTTGGAATATACATAGATTATACATAGGATTAACACATAGGCTACTTTTTAACTTGATAATAGCGGGCGAAGCCGCGGGGCACGGCTACTATTATATATCCAAAAGTTTGTGTGTAAATGTGTAAGTATGTTTGTTCCCTCTTCCCGCTTTGACGGTTGAACGGATTTGGATGAAATTAAGAATGTACATAGATTATACCTAGAATTAACACATAGGCTACTTTTTAACTTGATAATTGCGGGCGAAGCCGCGGGGCACGGCTATAAAAATATAAAAGAATAAAGAAATCTCATCAAAAACACCTTATTCACAAAGCCCGCCAGCTCCTCACAAACGGGTACATGACATGGAAACCATGGAATGTTTTGTCTGGCATTGATAAATGACTGAGGTCGCCTATATTAATATAAAAACTGTCGCTTAAACCTGTCACTTACTATTAACTTCTTTGTTACAGGTAATATTAATCAAGATTGTAGCTGTCACAGGATGTAGTAAATTTATTAGGAAAATTCTGAAAAACCATTTTTCTCAGGTAAGTAAAATTTTCTGTAAAGGTTTCTTTCGCAGGCAATTTTTTGAATTTTAGATACTTTTTTTGTAAGCAAGAACTTGAAAATAAACAAACAATAGGCAACTGTTTGTGCTAGTTTTAAACTTTTTCAACTTATGATCTTGTTGCACCCGTATTTTTACAGACTTCAAAAAGGAGGAGGTACTATGTTCGACTGTATGTATTTTTTTTATGTATGTTCACCGATTTCTCCCACATTTGTGAACCGACTCTCAAAATTATTTTTTTGTTTCGTAGATTATATTTTAGATGTGGCCCCATTTAAATTTTATCGAAATCAATCAAGCCGAAACCAAAATATAAGCGGCGAAGTCAGTTTTTCTAAGCTTTGTTTGCGTTAAAATTATTTAAGTGCAACTTTTTTTGCGAGGGCATTGAATTTCTGATCCGTAACCTCTGAAGTATAATCTACCAAATAAAAAAAAAACATCAAAATCGATTCATAAATGGCAGAATTATCGCGTAACATGCAAACAAAAAAAAACATACAATCGAATTGAGAACCTTTGACGACCCAGTTGGCGCAGAGGACAGGTCTCCGCCCTCTGCGCCGTGGGTCCTGGGTTCGATTCCTGGCAGGAGTAGAAATTCCTTCCCAAGGGATATTTGTGCTTTGTTGCGTATTTGTGTGTGTGTGTATGATGTAAATATTTCCGGCACCCACGATACAAGTCTTTGAACTTTGTGTGCGGCTGTGAGTGTGAATGCGTTTGTTTAAAAAAATACCTTATTTTTTTAAGTAATAAAAAAGTAATGAAAATATATAAATACGTTATGAAAATATATACGTTTAAATTATACACGTACACAAACAAGATATACCTGAAGGTGTCAGATTATGTCCTACTCCCCGTCAGCCATTACGCTGTTATTGAAGTCGTGTCTCTTGTCGACTTGTTTACGTCTTGTAATTTAATATCCCATTATGTCGGTAAATGAGCCATTTGAGCTGCGCAACCGATGTATCGAAGTTAAGTATCGATTGATCATCACATGTCTTATGCGGAGTCAAGTTTATGTGGTTTACATACCCATATTACTTTGTGTGTGTCATTCGGTATCATTAATGTTTGATTCATGTGGTACTTGCACTATAATCTTCGTATTTCGAATTCTTCCTCAGATAAAAAAATAACGGGTTGACGAGTGACGGCAGAAGTGAAAACTTGAACATTAACGTTGTAAACAGCAGCAGAAAACAAGACAAAACACAACAATTTAATCAAAACACAACAATCCTACTATATATTATTATACAAGTGTCCGCCCTCTGCGCCGTGGGTCTTGGGTTTGATTCCCGGCAGGAGCACAAATTCCTTCCCAAGGGCTATTTGTGCATCTGGTTCTGGGTGTAATGTATGTGTGATGTGAATGTTTCCGGCACCTATGATACAGTAGTGTGGGGCTGTGAGTGTGGATGCGTTTTTTTTTTGTATTTTTTATAAAAGTAGCACACACACACTTTCGCATCCTACTTTATATTATATGCGAAAGTTTGTGTGTGTGTGTGAGAGAGAGATTGTTTGTTACCACGTATCTCCGTAAAGAATAAACCGATTGTGATAAAATTTAGAATGTAGATAGTTTAGGTGCCGGAATAACACATAGGCTACTACTTCTTAACATAATTAACGTGGGCGCAGCCGTGGGACACGACTAGTAAAATATATATATATATATATATATATATAAAACGCTGCGTGATGCCACAAATTAGGTACTCATTTCTTATTTTTCCAATTTAGTTACTCAACACATATGTATACATATGTGTGGAGCAACAACACATATATCTCAAAATTTGCATCTGTGTTGTTATATATATGTTACATGTGAAGTGGTTCACAAGTCGTCTGTTTTTGCCATCTATAGCATCATAGCAGAACTTTTAATGACTTTTTTGAAATATCACGCTTGTCTCTTTAGTTCAGCAACTCGCCTCTAGGTGGCAGGAAAAAATACTGCATAAATAAAATAAATAAATAATAATTATTGCATAAGTTGATAAAAAATGCTATGCAATAGCTTTACCGCGGCACGGCAGTCCCCGAGAGCCACACGTCTTTTCTTTTTTAAATATGTGTGTTAGTTACTTCAGAACTTTTTTCTAGGATTTTGATGATTCTTTTTATATTTGAAAGCTGGTGCTTCCATGTGATCCCATTTATATTTGATCAAGATCTGACCAGCCGTTTGTGAGTTATCCTAAATAATGCGAATTTAATTCCTTTAATCTGATCAAGGGTACCGAAGATGAAGCGGTGAAATCGGTTTTTTAAGCTTTGCTTCTGTTAAAATTATTACTATAAAACCCCCATCAGTTGATTCCCCCATGCCCTTTCTATAATCGGAGCACAAGACGAACTGACTAAAGTCATCCATTTATGGTTGACATACCTCATATCCGCTCAAAGCGTTTTGCTCCTACATTTATCATCCGTACAGCGAAGGAGTGGAACTCACCTGTGTTCTTTGTTCCCAGAACAGTGTAATCTGGGAGTCTTCAAGTCTAGAGTGAATAGGTATCTTCTAGGTTCATGCTCATCTTCGGCCGCATCATCACTTTCCATCAGGTGAGATAGCGGCCAAATGCTTACCAATATAGCATAAAAAAAAAATGAAGCATACGCAAGATTCGACCAGATGACTATAGCGCCAGGTGCGTAAAGCCATCTGTTCTGAGTGAAAGAGACAGATGCTACTCACATGAATAATGCTTGAGCATTTGATAACTTTACTGTTATTTATTCTGTGGCATTGGGGTGAGATCATTACAATTATGCAAAAAAAACTGGGTGACTCGGCCAAAATACATTGCGTGCATAAAAACTATTAAAAAGTGACATTTAAAGCAAAATGAGGGATGACAACGTAAATATACTCGGAAACCTTTTAATATCTCATTCGAAGCATGGAGCATTTGTATTTTGTTTACGGGCAAATTAAGATAATTTAAACGCAAGCAAAGCTTATAAAAACCTGCTTTACCGCTTATATTTGGTTTGTTGATTTTCTCTAAAATTTATATGGGACCACCTCTGAATCTACCAAACAAAAAAAACATCTAAATCTATTCATAATTTGCGGAATTATCGCGTAACATACAAAAAAAAAATACAGTCGATTTGAGAACCTCCTTTTTTGAAGTCGGTTGAAAATGTCGAGGTTGAACTTTTTTTGAGTTTTTTATGTGAAAAAATGGCGTTGTTGTATTCTTTTCCAAAACTTGTGATTATTTACGTGTTAATGTGAAATAATGGTGGATTATTAACTGTTAATAGTTCTTGAACGTGCATAAGTGAATGAAAATCATACAAAGTTATATAATACGTGATTTTCGCTTTCGCTCCAAAACACCAATAGAAGTTCTAGTATGTAAAGTTTCTACCACTATTAGGGCATGACTTGAATATGACTGGAACTTGACTGTTTTATTTGACTTTGACTGTGATTTGTGACTAGGACTTCTGTTGGTAAATATGTTCCACTTGAAATATTGTAAAACTTGACAGTGGCTTAATGCAAAAGAATGCGGAGCCATATTTAAAAAAATATTTTATTTATAGGCTAGTGTTTGACTACTATCTCACCTGACCACCTATTACCGATCTCTGTTGCAAACGGTTTCAATACTAAATTGACGAAACTCCTAAGAAATAAGGTTAATTTTTGCTTAATTCAAATAGAAACCGCGTGCAACAAAGATACGTAATAGGGGGTCTGATAGTAAGGGACATGATATACAAAGCGCCTAAAACGCGCACCCTCTTCTGCTGTCACAAGGAAAGAAGAAGTAAGTATGTGTTTGTCAAAATTGAGTTATGTACATCAGAAATGTCTTTACTATTTAGTACTTTTATGTTATGACTTGTAACAGATGCGTCGAAATTAAAAGTAAGATTTAGTAGGTTGCGTTTGAATATTTTAAAATTAAAAATAAAAGTAGATGCGTCTATTTTGCTGATTCCGATAATACAGTTAGGTACGTCTTTTTAAGGTTCCGTACCCAAAGAGTAAAAACGGGACCCTATTACTGAGACTTCGCTGTCCGTCCGTCCGTCCGTCACCAGGCTGTATCACAAGAACGGTGATAGCTAGACAGTTGACATTTTCACAGATGATGTATTTCTATTGCCGCTATAATAACAAATACTAAAAATAAAATAAAATAAATATATAAGGGGGCTCCTATATACAACAGACATGATTTTTTTGCCGTTTTTATAGATAATGGTACGGAATTCATTGTGCGCGAGTCCGACTCGCACTTGGCCGGTTTTATTTCATTATGACGTACAGTACAGTATACAAAACGGCAGCGCGGAGGGAGAAGTCGCGGGCGCGCGTCTACCTCTAGTCCGCGAGCCTCGTGCGCTTTGTACATCAAGGTCCTTAAGAGGCCGGGGAGTCTTCGAACGAGTCTATAGGCTGTCTCTGTTTAACTGGCAAACTGTGCCCATGCTTGATGCGATAGCACTACCGACCGAAAAATTATGATAGGTGCCGTAATACCAAAAATTATGAATGAAAATGTAATGTTTAGCCATTGTTTTTTGCATTAATAGTACCTTGAAATGATAATCTATGTTCCTGTTGTAATGGCAAAAGAAATGTGTTAGTTTTTAATACAAAACGAATAAGTTGTAGATGCGACATTTACGTCGTTATTATGTGTGAAAATCAATTGGTTTATATTTCGTTTTAGGTAATTATTTTGGAATACAAACTATCCAGGAACCTAGATTAATACGTTTTTAATCTGAATAACAGCACAATATGGTGGTAATATGTTTGAATTATAAATAATTTCGGTATTACGATTGTATGGGCAAATCAACCTCCGCAGGCCTCTTAAGTGCTATTGTGGTCGAAGATAGCAAACACGCTAGGTTTAAAATGTTTTTTTTTGATCGGTCAAACACCCTTTTTACTCACAATGAAATTAGTAACCTATGTCATAATTTGCATATGGGGTGGATATTTAATATTTATGGTGTCATGTTCAGAGACAGATGTTTGGTGCACCCACAGAACATAATAACAAGTTCATGTCGGTCGTCGTGAACATATAATTTTAACCGACATTAAAAAAGGAGGTGGTTCTCAATTTGACTTTTTTATGTGTACTACCCCATAACTTCTTTTTAGGAGAACCGAAGAATGGTGTATTATTAACCGTTAATACTTAGTACACGTGCATAAGTGTACGCAAATCATACAAATTTGAAAAACGTGATTTTCGCCTTCGCTCCAAAACTCCAATAGAAGTTCTAGTAAAGATTATACTACTGTACTAGGGCATGACTTAGCTATGACTGGACCTCGACTGTTTTACTTGACTCTGACTGTGACTTGTGACCAGGACTGAAATAAACTAGAAATAAATTATTACTTGACACTGGCTAAATGCACAAGATTGCGAAGCCAAAATTAAAAGAAAAAAAAAGCTTATCACTGTCTCATAAACAGTTTTTTATCTTGTTCATCTATGCATAGAACAAATCTGTTAAGTCAGCACTGTCACTGCCCAATCCTTAATTTTTATCCAAAAAAGTTGACAGACCAGTTGTAAAAACTCGTTTAAGCCTAAAAGGTCTAACTTTAACGCTTAATAAAATGTTGGCTTATTTTTTTTGCCGAAATTCAACATGGAACTTTTGGAATGTTGCACAGTTACCTAATGAAAGCTTTACAGTAACAGTTGTTGGTTTTATTTGGTGCCAGGTTCGACAATGGTCATGGGACCAATAACATTCAGTACGGTTTGCAGCAGACTGGTGAAATTCGGGATTTTGCGAGCTTGATGTATTGTCTGTCCGTGTATGGCATGCTCTGTAATCTAGAAACACTATTGGGCCTTTGGCGTAGCTGTAGTCATCAAGCTCAGTTGTCTGCTTCGCTTGGTTTTCCGGAGAAAAATGTGGTGTTCGAAGAGAAAAATATTTTATAAGTTTCCGGTTTGGAAGTGTGCGTACAATCAATGAAAAAAATTTAATCATAATGTTCATCTTGATTCGATTTTTTACTACTAACTCAAATTGTTTCAAACAATTTGTTATAGTTAGTAGTTAATGCACGATAATTATAAGTATTGCTAATCGCTGATGTATCTTTATTCAGTTTTGTTTATTATAGTAATTATTTCTTTTTTATGTAATGTAATCTCTCATATAATTGTTTATTTATTTTTTATATTGTTTATAGCACTTGAGTTATCTATAAGCTCGATGTCTTGTAGGTAGCTTAGATCTTTGTTGTATATAGTTTTAGTTTAGTTAGGAAATATAGGCAATTGGCCCGTAGATACCCTAGTAATTAATTTAAAAGAAAAATGTTTATCCTAATAATATTATGAATGCGAAAGTTTGTTTAGGTGTGTAAATGTTTGTTACCACGTATATCCGTAACGATGAAACCGATTTTGATGAAATTTATAGTGCAGGTAGGTTTGAGTTTCGTAGCACATATGCTACTTTTTAAATTAATTAACGCGGGCGAAGCCGCGGGCACGGTGAGTTAAACAAAAGGCACGGTCACTAGGTCGGTGGTGAGTATTAAAAAAAACGTTTTCGGATCCAGTGACCAAAAAATGACTGTGGAAATCAATGATGGTACTTACTGGACACTGAAGTACGTTAAATAAGGCATACAGATAATCGCTTTCAGCGATCATAGGTGGAGATCTCTCCCTGCCGAGTGTGATAAACGCCATGCTTAGCAGCGAGAGATAGTGGCAGGCGGTGGTCTCCTTCTGCGAAGCGGTAATGGCGCAGAAGGAGGCCGCGGAGCGGGCCAGAGAGGTCGACCCCCGATCTGACCCGCTCCGGCGCAGACGTACGCGGGGGAGGAGGAGGCAGTTCGCCCGCCTCCTCTCTCCTCCCCTGTAGTGGGATCAGAGCCAGGGGGCTCTCCACCGGCTTGCACGGCCCCACACGTCTGGGGGGTGGCCTTGGTAAGCAAGGTCACCCCTCCATGGACGCAGTGGCCCGGTTGGGCCTACCGCCGGGGCAAGATAGTGACTGCTAGCGCGACCCTATCTTGCCCCACCTTGGCGAAGGACTGCTCACGGGGGGGTTTTTAGTGGGTTCGAGCCCCACATACCCCCTTCTTTCACCCCTGGGAAGGAAGGGAAGTGCAAGGCATTTTCCCCCCACAAAAAAAAAAAAGGCATACAGATAATACATCTTGACTAGCGAAGCAGTAATAGTGAATAATATAAACTAATACAAAAAATTTATCCATCCAGTGCAAATAAACATTGTAAATGTCCCTACATTTTCCACATAATCCGCAGCAGTATTCCAAGCCCTTTGAGTCACGTGTTAATCCAATCAACCCTTCCTCGGCGGTATTATTCATCTTTCCAGACCGGTCTAATTAGTTTCAATTAGTGCCATCTGTCCGGCATGAAGCCGGTTTGCATTTAGATGACTCTCTTGACGCAATGTAGACTATTGTAGGCCAGAATTAAACAACCATTCTTCATTCATACTGGGTCCGAAAGTTAGGTTTAAAATGTGATATTATTTTGTCATGTATCACTTTCAATCATGATAGATGCCTGGTGATCCAAAGGTTGCCTATAGCGAGTAATAATCTTTTTTTTTTCTGAATATATCGGGTATAGATTCTTTCTTCTGTTATTTGCCTACAAAGCTGGCAATATGTTTCACGATACGTGAAAAATAGCATAGATAGGTAGATTGTAATTTAGAAAATAGGAAGCAGGTGTGCATGTCGATTTCCTATGTATATAATCAGTTTTTTTAATAATATTTTAAACAAAGCAAAGCTTAAAAAAACTGACTTCACCGCTTTATCTTCGGAACCCTTGATCAGATTACATGAATTAAATACGTTAATTAAATACGTTTCACATCATCTGTGAAAATTTCAACCGTCTAGCTATCACCGTTTTTGAGATACAGCCTGGTGATAGACGGACGGACAGCGAAGTCTCAGTAATAGGGTCCCGTTTTTACCCTTTAGGTACCTAAAAACCCTAAAAACCATTAAAACCCGGCAAGAAACGTGGCGGCGCATTTTTTCATACACATGAATTATATTAAATGGGTATATCTATATTATATAGTCGCCAGAAAGCGCTTGTGCAGTTTGCCTCCAAGCATTCTTGTCGTAAATGTAGTCATTCATAACATGGACAAATACCGGTTAGACGACCGATATGTCCTTCAACGGAGTTGGCAAATTCGGACCATAGATTCCTTTGTCATCGTCACACTTTATCTGAAATTTCCCGGAATGCAATTTCGGTGTTTTGTAGATGATTGTTCCTTTTTCGCGTCCATCTATGGATACATGTCAAAGCAAACCTTTGAGCGAGCTATTGGTATCCAGAGCAAGTGTTTTCAAATGTGTGGTCATTAGATAGTTCAATACCATTTCGTGGAAAATGTGGGATTAATCTTAAATTGAGACGATTTGATACAGGAAAGGGAACTGGCTATCAGACCTACCTATCTTTATATATATATATATATATATATATAGAAAGAAAAATAATTTATTTCGACACGTAGCTAAAATATAACAATAATATTACTCTTTGGGGCCCATGTGAATAAACGATTTTGATTTTGATTATCAACTCTAATGAACTTATTCTTATAATAATACTAGCCGTACCACGCGGCTTCGCCCGCTATTATCAAGTTAAAAAGTAGCCTATGTGTTAATCCTAGGTATAATCTATGTACATTCCAAATTTCATCCAAATCCGTTCAGCCGTTAAAGCGTGAAGAGGGAACAAACATACTTACACACTTACACACAAACTTTCGGATTTATAATATTATAGTAGGATAGGATAGTTCTATATTATATAGTTCTTCTATACGTGTGATCTCTTCCTAAACGGCTGCACCGATTTTGATAAAATGTGTTGTGTGTACTGGTGGATTCTATAAAGATTCAGATTCAAGCTCAATAAATATTAATAAAAAAATAAATGCAAATATTTTTTTTCTTATGTAAAGGACAAGTACAGGATGTACTAGGCAAACATAAACATGAAGGAGGTAATAATTTAGACAATAAGTTTTTAGTTTTGGTGTAAGTACTAGGCAACCACGACACAAACATAAAAGAGGTCAAATGCTTTTTTTATGTGGCATTGCAACGCCGGTCAAGCGAGTTATTACATAAAAAGAAAATATTTTACATCTATTTGATGTTAGCATGACAAGCGCTCCGTGGCTACCACGCGTTAGAAAAAACAGGCTGTTATCCCGTTAATTCATTGGGGATTTGCCTTGAAATTATTTAGGCCTTATTAAGATTGGAAACGGCGCCATATTGTATTATGCTATTCAAAGATAATATGTTCTATTAACGACTTTAAAACATATCTATTTATCACACAACAAAATTGAGCGCGTTCTTATCAGCACTGTTTGTTACGACGCTGCTGATATTTCTAACGAGTATTTGATAATTATAAATTAGACAATGCATTAAGAAGGGTCGCGACCTGGTTTTGTTTGCACATAAAACTGGGTTGAACATGTTTAATTGACTTCTTAGTTTGTTAATTAATTATTCGTCAATATATAAAGAAAAGGTAAATGTTTATTATTGTTATTAATGTGATGTATGCATATGATATTTTGCGTATGGGACGTACTGCGAATGGGACCGTTTGAGAATGAGACGTTCTGCGAATGGGACGATTTGAGAGAGGGACATTCTGCGAATGGGACGTTTTGCGACTGCGTGATAAAATGCGAATGGGACGTTCTGCGAGTAAACCATTGAGAGGAATATTTTTTCTCGTAATAGTAAATTGCTTGTGGTACAACCAATTGAACATCGAAGTTGGAGCACGGGCAAGATATATGGTTGACATACCTCCAGTTCGCTCAAAGCGTTTCGCTTCTACGTTTATCATCCGCACTGCGAAGGAGTAGAACTCATAGAGTGCACTCGTCTTTGTTCCCCGAACGTTATAATCTGGGAGTCTTCAAGTCAAGAGTGAATAGGTACCTTCTAGGCAAGCATGTTACATCTTCGGCCGCATCATTACTTTCCATCAGGTGAGATTGTAGACAAATACTTGCCTATCAGGCATAAAAAAAGTCGGGTGACCGTTCGCCTTCTGAGCAAGGGTATCGGGTTCGATTCCCGGTGGGAACGTAAGTTTTCTCCCCAAGGAAAACTTGTGTTTCTGGTTCTGATTGTGACTGTCTGTGTGATATAAATGTTTCCGGCACCCACGACACAACTCATCGAACGTAATGTGGGGCTGTGAGTGTGAAAGCGTTTATGTCTAAAGAAAAATAATACTGAAAATCTGTGCTCTATAGAAATATGCTTTCTTACATTTCTACCATTCCAGATCTCAATTTGTTATTAAAATAAGTATTAAAACGACTATAAAAAATATTAAAAATGGTTCTGTGGATGTATTTTAAAAGGCTAATGAATTCATTAAAATGAATCAGCAGTTTCATCAACCAAGTTATTAACTAAATTGCTTTTCAAATAAATTAATTGATCATTAAATTAATAAATGTAATTCGTGACGATTCCCACTAATTACTTTAAGATGTTTAATTAACCAAATTCCACAATTTCGTAATATAATTATAATCGTCTGAAATTTGTTAAATCTGCTAGCCTTTTTTTTATGCCAGATAGGCCTCTATCTCACCTGATGGAAAGTGACGATGCGGCCGAAGATGAAGCATGCTTACCTAGAAGATACCTATTCACTCTAGACTTGAAGACTCCCAGATTATACTGTTCAGGGAACAAAGACGCGGGCAGCGAGTTCCAGCTTTTTGAATAAAGAGAAGACTTTTTAAGAATACATTCTTTGTAGCCTTAATGTCATGTCTATCCAGGCAAAAATCTATCGGAGCGCCTGGTTGAGGCGACGCGTGATCAAAATGCTGGCATTTATTTGGCTCAACATAATAGCATTGCAATTCAGAGAGGCAATGCCGCCAGCATGATGGGAACGCTACCCACTGATAGTGGGCTTGAGCACTTGAGCTACTTATAAGCTCGATGTCTTGTTGGTGGCTTAGTTCTTTGTTGTATATAGTTTTAGTTTAGTTTTAGGAAATATAGGCAATTGACCCGTAGATAGTTCTAGAATGTACACTTATATTTGACCAGGCATATTTATCACCACGTCATCGATTACCAATATATTTTCCAACTACAAGACAAACTGTCAAACGGCTTCCACTTACGATTGACATACCTCCAGTTCGCTCTAAGCGTCTCGCTTCTACGTTTATCTTCTGTACTGCGAAGGAGTGGAACTCATTGCCTTCGTCCTGTTTCCCGAACGGTGTAATCGAGGAGGCATTTTTTTACGCTAGATAGGCAAGCATTTGACCTTTATCTCACTTGATAGAAAGTTAAGATGCGGCCGAAGATGTAACATGTTTGCCTAGAAGATACCTATTCACTGGCATCTTTGTTACCTCATAACTTTTTTCTAGGTTAACCGATTATGATTGTTTGAAAGCTGGTGCTTTCCGTGTGATCCCATTTAAATTGGCCCAAGATCCGACCAGTACTTTTTGAGTTATCCTACTAATATTATAAATACGAAAGTTTCGTGTGTAAGTGTGTGTGTAAGTATGTTTCACGCTTTAATGGCTGAACGGATTTGGATGAAATTTGGAATGTACATACATTATACCTAGGATTAACACATAGGATACTTTAACTTGAAAATAGCGGGCGAACCCGCGGGGCACGGCTAGTCATCAATAAAGAGTATTTAATTAATTTAATCTGATCAAGGGTTCCGAAGATAAAGCGGTGAAGTGGGTTATTTTAAGCTTTGCTTGTGTTTAAATTATTAAAACAGTATCTAAATAAAAGCTACCTTGTAAAAATAATCAAATTAAATATGTACCTATTCATAAACAGCGCGAGCGAGCATCAGTACTAATGAAACACATTTTCTTTGAAAAGGTCCAGGCTATTCAAAAATTAAATTAGATTTTCCCTGCCCACACCTTCTGTTTTCTTTCCTTATGAAAATGTTAGTGGTTGTAAAACAAACTCTATTTATTGATGTAAAGGAATGAAATTCTTTTGTGTTTTTGTATCCTTTGTGTTTATAATGGGTATTCAATTAAGTACTTACATTTTTTGTGTTTAATTAACAGTCGAATTAATCTTCTCGGGAACCACCAATAAGGTTTTCAGAAGATTCCTGGAAATGTTATGTTTGATTAGTACGTATAAGCTGTGCCCCTGACTTCGCCCGTTCCTTTATCATACTGTAACCGGCGCGGTGGAGAAGGCTAGTAAAACCGCAGGATACAATACAATACAATAACTCTTTATTGACACCAAAAGATAAATACAGCTTACAGAGAAACTTATAAAATGAAGGTACAATGGGCGGTCTTATCGCTAAGAGCGATCTCTTCCAGACAACCTTTGGATGGAAATATAAACGAAAAGTGAAAGTAGGGATGGTGGCGCGATAAAATGAATGAAATAAATTATAAAAATATTAATAATAATACTAATATTTTAAACTACATAAACAATACATACTATAAAAAATAACAGAATACCTAATTTAATAAACTTACATAAAATAAATAAATAATTACATACATATAAGTACCTATAATACATATCATTTAACCTACACAATTCACATACAGTAATGTTCAGATATTGGACTGATAAAATTTTTGCAATTGAGTTTTAAATGAATCTTGTGTTAGAGTACGTTTGATATTCACAGGCAGAGCATTTCACAGACGCTCAGCTTCAATGGTGAAAGAAGAATAAAAAAAGCTAGTACTATGCGATGGTATTTTGAGACGTAAGTTTTCCGAGGATAGGAAAGTACGAAGGATATTAGTATTAGGTATATGGTACAACGCGTGTCTGTTCAATTTTGTGTCACTGACAGTGCTAGTGAGTTAACTATACATATGTTTTTATTTCTATACTAGCTTCTGCCCGCGATTTCGTACGTGTACTAGGTAAAAGTTTCATAATAACTATCTTGAATTTCATTCAAATCTGTATAGTAGTTTTGGCGAGATTAAGCATCCATCCAAAATGTCATATAATTAATATAATAAGTATAGTATAACTTCCTCAATAAACTCAAGCAAAGCTTAAAAAAACAGACTATTAATTTTTATACGTGTCGGGTATATCGAAAATATATCAATGTAAAATAATAAATAATCAATTTATTGTTTAAATATATACGCATTACTAAGGTATAACAAAACAAATACGTTTATTAAAAAAAAACAGCAGCTTTTGTTGTTGACGATTACTATACTATACTAGATACTAACACAACTATGGATAGTTGTGTTAGTATCTAGTACAGTCAGCAACAAAATCTGCTATTTTTTTCCCTCTCTACCTTATTTAACAAATCAAAATCGTTTATCGTAACAGTCCTACATTACCCATAATGATGCACTATCCATAGTTGTGTTAGTATCTAGTACAGTCAGCAACAAAAGCTACTGTTTTTTTTCCCTTCTCCCTTATTTAACAAATCAAAATTGTTTATCGTAACAGTCCTGCATTACCCATAATGATGCTTAATGGACAGACCCTCCCGGAATAATATAAACGATTGCTTTTGTAGCAATTTCGTGGGATTCAATATAATGAAGTTATATAAAAAATAACATAATAATGCGGATTAAAATTAAAATAAAACTACAATATTAATATAATCTTAATCTAAGTATATATAACTCAAAGGTGACAGACTGACTGACTGACATAGTGATCTATCAACGCACAGCCCAAACCACTGGACGGATCGGGCTGAAATTTGGCATGCAGGTAGATGTTATGACGTAGGCATCCGCTAAGAAAGGATTTTGATTAATTCTACCCCCAAGGGGAAAAAATAGGGGATGAAAGTTTGTATGAAACTTTGTCAATATTAAAATAATACTTCTTAACGCGAGCGAAGCCGCGAGCAAAAGCTAGTTTTAGAATAAAATTCATAAACTTCTCTAACTCTAGCAAATTCTCAGATTATATATCTTTTTAGTCCTTTTTTATTTTTACAGCTGGTAAAAACTTGCTTTAAAAAAAACTCGTTACTGATAAAGACTAGTTCTTAGCAATTAAAAAAAACATAACGCCTATAAGTACAACTGAGTTCAAATTTCTCAATGCCAAAGCCAATTTATTATAACAAAATCTAATGTAATTCTATTACTCATAATA
The DNA here is from genome assembly GCA_948107665.1 of Lomographa bimaculata. Taxonomy (NCBI): domain Eukaryota; kingdom Metazoa; phylum Arthropoda; class Insecta; order Lepidoptera; family Geometridae; genus Lomographa; species Lomographa bimaculata. Next base: position 2,454,006 of record OX403602.1, on the reverse strand, counting down.
TGAGCAAAATAGTACAAAGAAACTCGCCAAGAATAGCATTAATAGCACTTGTTAAAATATTCTACACAATTGTCTACGAAACATATTTCAGTAATTTATTGTACGAAACAAATTATTGCAACCCCCAGACGTTCGTATTATGAGTCGAATCACAAAACTTTTTGTACTTTCTTTCATACAAATGTAGCTTATTTGTTAGCTTTGTGTGAAATTGCCCAGTTGCAATAAAGGCGGCGCCAGACTAAGCTATGATAATTATAATATTTAAAATATTTATAGCACGTAATTTTATAGCACAGATTACGTTCAAAAGATAGACCAGCAGCCTTACAAATTAAATAAATAGCACGAAATTCCTGAAAAACCTAAAACAACTATTAATAACGAAAGCATACTACTCAATTTATGACTTCTTAAAAGATAATATTTAAATTTTATGATTAAGAATTGCGTCCTCTTCTCTCTTAAGTTGCTGCGCCCGACAGGGTCCATATGAGACATTGTACCTACCTTTTGAAATGTAACATCTTGTACTGTATATATGGAGGCAATAAACAATCTGAATCTGATGTTTATATTATTGTCTCTGTTATGCTGAATATTTTGTTATTTTTTCTGTGTTAAGGGAACAAATACACAACAAAATTTCGGATGTACTAAATACACATCGATCTTATTTATTATTAACTTGTTGTTCCCCTCGGCTTCTTCTAAATAAAACAAACTCACCAAAGTTTTATTATAATCGTCGATAAGTTCTCGAGATATCATCATAAAAGCCGTTCTATACAAAATGTATGAGAATATTAATTTTCTTCATAGTATTTTTTTCCGATGTTTTAATAGTTATTCTGCTATTCGGGGAAAAATCCAGAAAATTGAAGATCATAAGAATTGGTCCATCCGTTCTTCAGTTGTAAATGGTGTAACTAACCCGACTTTGTTTGATATAGATTCTTCTTCTAGATTCTATAGATTCAATGTTAGTTTACCGATGTAGCAAAAGCGTTAAATATATTTTTTAACGCATTCACACTCACCGCCCCACACTAAGTTCAAAGACTTGTATCGTGGGTGCCGGAAACATTCACATCACACACACTTTACACCCAGAACCAGAAGCACAAATATCCCTTGGGAAGGTATTTGTGCTCCTGCCGGGAATCGAACCCAGGACCCACGGCGCAGAGGGCACCTGTCCACTGCGTCAACTGGGTCGTCAATATATAGTTGTCGTGGCAAGATATGCCACATGAATATCTTCTAGTACCTTACTTACCTGCATTTCGGAAACGGTCAAGCAAACGGATATGACGATGGGAGATGTTTCGGCAAAATTTGTAATATTCGATTTACGTTTCGAATTAACGTTTTCATGGTGTTTACGAGTAATATTCCATAATCACTCGAAACGTTTCGCTGTTACGTTTACCATCCGTACAGTAGAGGAGTGGAACACAGTGCCTAAGTTTTTGTTCCCCGAACGATACAATCTGGGTCTGGTCTTGCAATTCTAGGTGTATAGTTATCTTATAAGTAGGCATGAAACATCTGCGATCGCATCTTCACTTTCCACTAAATGAGATAGTGGTCTAATGCTTGCCTAGCTAGCATAAAAAACGTCAATATAGAAGCAAAGTAGTTGAAAACTTAGCGTGTTTACCACCCTCGACCAAATCACTTACACAGGTGAGATAAGTAGTCATTTCAGGCCAGTTGCTTAATTTCCTCAACCACTTCATCACTTTTAGTTGTTAAAATACTAGCCTTTATGCTATAAAAGATATAGAAAGTAGCTGTATTTTGATTTACTACACAAAACTGTATAGCTTATTCTAAAAGCTTCCTAATGGTGCCTACTTTAATATGAATGCTGGCGTGCGCCTGGAGTCGTGTATGCCAACTAGAGCAGAGCCAAAATAGCGAACTCTAGTAGTTTTAGGTAAATTTATGAATGTATAATTTACCTACTTATTGTGTGCAGTAGTCAGGTTTGCGTGGATACATTCGTGTAGCGTCAAATAAGTTAAAGCCCGGCTTTAAAGTAAGCGAAGTCTTACATAGTCTTGTTAATTAAAAAAAAACAGAGGTCAGTAACATAATGGCAAGATTTTTTTAACCGACTTTAAAAAAAGGAGGAGGTTTTCAAATCGATGTATTTTCTTATGTGCGGTTACCTCATAACGTTTTTCTAGATGAACCGATTTTGATGATTCTTTTTTATTTCAAAGCTGGTGCTTTTCATGTAGTCCCATTTAAATTGGATCAGTATCTCATCTATAGTTTTTGAGTTATCCTCAATAATGCGTATTTCATTTAATCTTATCAAGTGTTCCGAAGATAAAGTGGTAAATTCGGTTTTGTATCATTTGACCATCTTTTTTAGCATTTGACCATTTTTCAAGCAGCAATTTTGTCTTATTGAGTACAAATTCTTTAAAAATTATGCTTAGCGTGTTTACCATTTTCGACCACATCATCAATATGCCATAGTAGTTAACCCATGAGACAAACGACTACGAGACAAAAAAAAATATCGAGTCGATTCGTCGAGTCCTTAAGGATGCGTATTTGAATGACCGAGCTTTGCTCGATTAAAAACACTGGTAAAACGACGTTTTCTAATAATTAAACCAAGATAGGTCGATTTATCGCCCACAAAACCCCCCTGCATACTAGATTTCATAAACATCGTTGCAGCCGTTTCCGAGATTCAGATTATATATATACATATATACAAGAATTGTTCGCGCCTGATGATGAGGATTGGACCATCTCCGAAACCTAGGTCGCAAGAGTCGACCTTAAATCGTGAGTCAAACCGTTTCATTTGTATAAAGAATTGTTCGTTTAAAGGTCAAATGTAAATTCAGACTATCAAACGTCATCCTTATGTGGTTGACGTACCTCCGGTTCGCTCGAAGCGTTTTGCTTCTACGTTTATCATCCGTACAGCGAGGGAGTGGAACTCATTGCCTGCGTCTTTGTTTCCCGAACAGTACAATCTGGGTGTCTTCAAGTCTAGAGTGAATAGGTATCTTCTAGGCAAGCATGTCACATCTTCGGCCGCATCTTCACTTCCCATCAGGTGAGATAGCGATCAAATGCTTGCCTATCTATCATAAAAAAAAAAATGTATAAGATAGATGTGTTTATTTGAAGACCACATTCTCTGTTCACTCGAGTTCATTTCAAAATAACGGTTCACCATAAAGGAAGCCACCTCCCATAATCTAATTCACAGTTCACTCTAAGCGTGAACCACAAGTTTAACTGCAAAACGGTACCAGTAACTTGAATAAATCCACTTAGATATGATCTAAGAAACGGTCCTGTGTTGATACTTGCTGCATCCGTCCAGTGTAACTAGGCATCTTAGCTTTTGGTGTTTGTATGAAGATCGTGCTGCTATGTGCAAGCATGTTGTGGAAACATTACGAATATGTGCTTGAAATTGTACAATATTATTATATTTATGTAGTACTCAATTAATGCTCGAACTTTTGGTTTAGTTGGGTGCGCGTTCGCTTTATAAGCAACTTGCCGTGCCCCGCGGCTTCGCCCGCTATTATCAAGTTAAAAAGTAGCCTATGTGTTAATCCTAGGTATAATCTATGTACATTCCAAATTTCATCCAAATCCGTTCAGCCTTTTAAGCGTGAAGAGGAAACAAACATACGTACTCAAACACTTACACATTAACTTTCGGATTTATATTAGTAGGATTCAAGTATCGGGTTGTATTCCCGGCGGGAACACAAGGTTTCTCCCCAAGGAAACATTGTGTTTGTGGTTTTGGCTGTGATTGTATATTTCCAGCACTTATGCCACAAGTCATCCAACTTAGTGTGGGGCTGTAAGTTTCAAAGCGTTAAAAAAAAAGAAGAAAAAAATAATGTTATCGAATGTACTACGAAATGTCCCTTTTAATTGGTACTAGATGAATAGAATTTTCACCTAAAAAAATCTCAATTTTTTGTTACCTGCACAAAATGCTGCAGGCAACGGGCAACCCTGGTAATTTAAGCATTACTTTTTATAAACATCACGCCTGAATCGGCTTACTTTGTTACTTGATGAGATAGGGTTGCTGACTGCCTACTGTCTGTTAGTAGTTGTTTGATTAACGTTTCGAAAGTATTACTCATGGGTTTAACGATTTCACTCACGGTTGGTATTTCGCATTGTTGCTAGACTAGTTTCGGAGCAGTCGGTGCTCCATCATCAGTCAAGTAAGCGTGTAGATCAAGTGAGTGTGTTGTGCTGCATTAAAAAGTCATGTTGCGAGTAGGTTAAGCAACTATCTCTTGATCTGTGGTAGTCTCCAGACGTGTACGTAAGTGAAAGAACTTGTTCATATGTTAAAAATGTATTATTCATATTAATTTGGTACTTAACTAAATATTGCAGATCCATAACAATGTAAAAAAGGAAAAAATCATAATTAAACGTTATATAAAAAAACTTTATATGAAAAAGAAATTAAACAACATATGAAATACTCATAAAAATTTCAATAATAATAATAATTAATTATATTCTCAATAACATGTCAACAAGCGATCGATTAAGTTATTTCCATTTCAATCAATTGGTCATATGAATAAAAAGCCTGCTTAACAATGGCTTGTAGTGAAGAAATGGATTTCTTCATGTTAACCTGGAACAAGTTTTCGGAATTGGTGTTCCAATGTCCGAGGTGCTGTCGGAAAGGAGGCACAAATGTCATAGTGTCTCCGGGAAGAGCTAAAAAGCAAGGTGGGTAGAACGGTTCCAGTGACCACCGAGAGGGTTTTGAAGCCGGATATCTTTCAATCATTTTTCCCTCGTAAACAAAAAAAAAACGACCATGTGCGAGTTGGACTCGCGCACGAAGGGTTCCGTACCATTATCTATAAAAAATCAAGTTTGTTGTATGGGAGCCCCCCTTAAATATTTATTTTATTTTATTTTTAGTATTTTTTGATATAGCGGCAATATAAATACTTCATGTGTAAAAATTTCAACTGTCTAGCTATCACCGTTCTTGAGATACAGCCTGGTGACAGACGGACGGACAGCGAAGGCTCAGTAATAGGGTCCCGTTTTTACCCTTTGGGTACGGAACCCTAAAAAGTGTCACTGTGCATTTTTTATTTGCATCTACTCTCAAATATCCAGCTGCTGAGTTCTCTCATAAATTACAAAACATTATTCTACTTATATTATAAATCGAAAGTTTGTGTGTGTGAATGTTTGTTACTACGTATCTCCGTAACGAATAAATCAATTTTGATGAAATTTAGAATGTCGATGTTTTGGGTTACGGAATAACACATAGGCTATTTTTTAACTCCATAAACGCGGGCGAAGCGGGGGCTACCTAAGCATAAGTCTTTGTCAATTACTTTATGTAAAATAGGCCATGCACACCCTACCTCAATCTTCCGAGCACCAATTTCACCTTCACGCTTCCACGAAATGCAAGGCTCAACGTAAGCTGGTTACAGCACGTTCATAATATGTATTATGTTCTCCATATTCATACAACGTCCGTGGCTCGTGATACTGGTGCATGTTTACACTAAGTCGGTCGATGTCGTGATTGTAATGTTTATTGTTTAGTAGGTACACGATTGTCGTTGTCGTGTTTTTATGTCTTTTTTAAGGTTACGTGTTAAGGGAACGTTATTAGAGGTAATTAAGACACGTCGGCTTGCTAATCTGTGCATAGATCTCTGTGAAACGTAAATATTGGCTGCTTATTTGATACATTTATTATTTTGAATTTTGAAACTCATTATTAACAATTAATTATAATAATATTTATTTCAGTAATCAATAATACAAATGCAATTTCAAGCGACCAGAGATATTTTTTATGCTTAAAATGCCTGTATTAGAAGCCCCTGCTCTTCATTTACATAGAACGACAGCAATTTGTGGTGATTTTGAGTGAATAATTGCATGTCATATCTTCGGCCGCATCATCACTTTCCATCAAGTGAGAAAGTGGTCGAATGCTTACCTATTTAGCATAAAAAAAATCAAAGACTCAACTCAAAGACTCAACAATTTTCAATGTTTGTGTCAATAATGGATGTATTTTGAACCTTGTATTTTTTAAATTCATGGTAAATGTATTGTTTTTTTTTTTATTCACACTCACTAATTGATTTTTGATATAAACATATTTTAAATAGCAATTCGGCTCAATATATTTTTAATTAGTAGTTGACAAACAACCTGAAGAACATAAATATTACATTAAACTAAAAACTAAATTAAAATTAAACAAAAAAAAGAAAAAACTATAATTAGATATAAATATGTACAAAACTTAATCTAATAGACCGCTACCAGTAGGCAAAGTACCCAAAATGCTGGCGCCATTACACGTTGAATGGCAATACTCAATCTCTGTCCAAAATATTTGCCAGCATTTTGGTCACGAGTTGCTTCGACCAAACGCTTTGTTAATTCATTGTAGAATGTATGTGCTCCCGATCCCCACGGTCCCAACGTCTCAACCCCAAAAGGCACAAATATATAACCACTATCAAGATTACTATATTTGTGCCTTTTGAGAGTCTCTGCTGATTCAGCCGCAACACCAGCCTTATTTTTAGTTCCAGAAAGATGAGACGGTGCTAGGGTGTCTACGCAAGTTGCATCCCAAACCAAAGACCGTCCCATCTTCCATGGAATCAGGGTCATTCCGTCAGGCCTTTTACCTTTTATATTAATAGTTTATATTCAGATGTAAAGCTTCACGGAGAAAAAAAATGGGACAACTAGACTACTAATGTTCTCAAAAACATATTTTCTAGTCAAAATTACAGTTACTATGTTCTTTTTACAAAATAAGCTAGTTATTACCAAATAATTTTGTTGTAATTGTTACTAAAATAATAGTTGTCACATATAGCACTAGAATGCTAGTAATAGCAACGAGACATTTTTTTCAATGTTCCAATGTATTAGTTTGATTTTGATGATTTTTTTGTTTGGTAGAATATTCTTCAGAGGTGGTCCCATATAAATTTCATCGAAATCGATCAAGCTAAAATCTAAATATAAGCGATGAAGTCGGTTATTGTAAACTTTGCTTGCTTTTCAATTATATAACGTATAGTAAGATTGCAAAAGAAGATTAGACAAAGTTTATAGAAACAGAAGAAGCATTATCAAGAATTCCTAATCTCTTAATACGCTATCCCATCAAACTGTAATTAGTTATTTGTTATGCTAAATAGAAGTCTATAGGCTCGGCGAATCCAACAATAATACCGGAAAGTCAACCATCGCTTTTACAAAGCATTCTGCTCCTAAGTCGCGTAAATGTCGTCTTACAACCAGTTTCGGTGAATATTTCTGTAATTCTACGCCCAACTTTTTCAGGGAATATTAAACCCAGCAATTCCCTGTCCTCAAAGCCTTTGTCTTAATGAGACACTTAAAACATTTAGCCCGAAAAACTTGAGCGAATCCCAGGGACCACAGCTATTTACCCCGTTTGTAGGGCACAGAGATGGGAGTAGGTGATCTCTGTGAAACGTAAATATTGGCTGCTTATTTGATACATTTATTATTTTGAATTTTGAAACTGTCACAGTATACTATTTACAATTAATTATAATAATATTTATTTCAGTAATCAATAATACAAATGCAATTTCAAGCGACCAGAGATATCTTTTATGCATAAAATGCCTGTATTAGAAGCCCCTGCTCTTCCTTAACATAGAACGACAGCAATTTGTGGTGATTTTGAGTGAATAATTGCATGTCACATCTTCGGCCGCATCATCACTTTCCATCTGGTGAGATAGTGGTCGTATGCTTACTATTTAGCATAAAAAAAATCAAAGACTTATGCATCTCCCGTTAAATCAGTAGTGGATAAACAATTTTCAAGGTTTGTGTCAATAATGGATGTATTTTGAACCATGTATTTTTAAAATTCATGGTAAATGTCTTGTTTTTTTTTATTCACACTCACAGCCCCACACTGAGTTCGATGACTTGTGTCGTGAGTGCCGGAAACATTTACATCACACACCCACAACCACAACCATCTCAGAAACAGAAACACAAATGAAAAATCAATATGATGCTAACCAGACGCCATATTATTTCGAAAATTAAAAAAAAATAAGTCGACAAACTTGTGTGAGTGACAACTTGTGTTGAGTTGGCTATCATTGAATGGGTATTTGAAAATAATCTTAGGGTTTCTTTCACAATTTTTATTAGTTGTGACCATTTAGGACCTCTATAAATTTAAAGTTGGTTAAGAACTATTGAAAATTTAAGTGTTAACTTAAATTTTATACTTAATTAAAGCCCTGATAAAGTTATTACGAAAAGTTCGTATTTACGAAAAAGTTTAAAACAAAAAGATAGTTTACTCATTACGCAGTCAGATTTTTTGATTTTATAGTTTATTCAAATGTTTTCCTACTGTTCTTCTATTCTCTATGGCATCATTTCCCTCGCTTTAATATAAAGCTTGGGCAAATATCCCCCTGTCAACATAATATGGCTTGAAATCCGAAATTTAGAAACAAAACAAAGCTTATAGTATTATAGTTGTAGACAAGCGTAGGATGTCATCTTGGGTTTGTAGGGCTTAAGGACAATTTGAGAGCATTCAAAGGATTGGAATGGATTGTGACGTCAGATTTGGAATAATTTGAGCTTAGAAGTATGAATATTATCTCCAAGTTAAAGTAGTAATTGCTATTGCTTTAACCGCTGAGCTTCCCAATCCCTGCCTAAAGCGACGAAATTATCCTTTCTTTATTAATAATATCCTACTAATATTCTAAATCCGAAAGTTTGTGTGAAAGTGTGTAAGTATGTTTGTTTCCTCTTCACGCTTTGATGCACAGATTTGGTTGAAATTTGGAATGTACATAGATTATACCTACGATTAAGACATAGGCTACTTTTTAACATGATAATAGCGGGCGAAGCCGCGGGGACAGCTAGTATGTAATACGCCTTATTAGAGACGTGATCTACCGGCATAGTTTGAAGCTACTACGGCCAACGAGTCTAACATTGCAGTTTGCGATGATAATGTAAACACTTTGTGTTGATAACGTCCAGCCGAATCAGTTGATATTTTAGCTTTCTAACTTGACTATTTTAGTGTACTTAAGTGCTCAAGGCCAATGACGAAAAAATATCTTTGAAAATGAATGTTGCCATCGTCGAGATAGATTTGGTTTGTAGAAACCAAATCTATCTCGACGATGGCAACCAAAAACCAAATCTATCTCGATGAATGTTGCCGTCGTCGAGATAGATTTGGTTTGTAGAAATCAAATCTATCTCGACGATGGCAACATTCATTTTCAAAGATATTTTTTCGTTAATGTACAGAAATATTCTACCTAAGTTCGTTATTTGTGAATTTCCTCAAGGACCATCGTTTTGTACAAAACATTTCTAGTAAATATCTTTTGATCAACAAGTCTCAAACGGAGCAAAGTGAAGAGATAACAAGGAGATAACACAAGGAAAAAATCTAAAGAGATTTAATGTTTTCTTAAATCATTACTAAATATAATTTTGGGAAATCAGCTGTTAGTTGTTTATATTGGTCAATATTTACCAATATTAACAATGTAAATGATTTAGTCTTTGTTATTAGTTATAAACTAGGAAGTCTTGGCCATCGACGACATTATATAGCAGAGCTTTCTTTTTTTTTTTTTAACTGTGATAGGCAAACATTTGACCTCTATCTCACCTGATGTTAAGTGACGATGCGGTCGACGATGGAGCACGCTTGCCTAGAAAATACCTATTCACTCTCTACTTGAAGACTCCAAGATTGTACTTATCTGGGAACACAGACTCTGGCAAGGAGTTCCACTCCTTTGCAGTGCGCATCATGAAAGTGGAAGCAAAACGCTTCGTGCGCATTTGAGGAATATCCACCATGTATCGGTGTCGCAATGCAGTCTGTCTGGTGGTTCTATGATGGAATGGGGATGGAGGAACTAGATCGTGTAATTCCATGGCACACTCTCCGAAATGTATCCGATAAAATACCGAGAGGCTCGCAATCCTGCGACGATGTCCTAGGCTCTGAAGTCTATTCCATTCTATTAGTCTATTCCATTATGGTATACCGTTATGTGAGTATGCCTAGGAATTGTTTGATTCCTTAATAGTCACAATGACGTCCTAAGAAGTTTCTGGTATTTCAAAAATTACCCAGTATATGATGAGCACTCAGTGGGCGCAGTGGACAGGTCTCCGCCCTCTGCGCCGTGGGTCCTGGCTTCGATTCTCGGCAGGAGCACAAATTCCTTCCCAAGGGATATTTGTGCTTCTGGTTCTGGGTGTATTTGTGTGTGTGATGTAAGTGTTTCCGGCACCCACGATACAAGTCTTTGAACTTAGTGTGGGGCTGTGAGTGTGAATGCGTTTTTTTATATATTATCTATATATTATAGTTAAAACAGACACACCGATTTACGGAGCTCCTTTCATCAACCGAGCAGCGAGGGAGTGGATTTCATTGCCCACGTGTTTGTTCCCCAATCAATATAATTTGAGAGTCTTGAAATCTAGAGTGAATAATAATCTAGACAAGCATGCTTCATCCTCGATCGTGTAGTTGAGATAGTGGTGAAAAACTCGACTAGTACGAGTCTCTTTGCGAATCGAGGGTTCCATACAAACTTGTATGGAACAGTTCATCACGGCCTAGCCCCAAAAATTTCGCCCGTTTTGTTTCATTTTCTATTTTCAATTACAAATTATCGGTTTTCAGACTTTTTTTTCATTATTTGTGCTGTGAGACCTTACTTCTTGTCGAATTACATGATTTTACGTCGTAACATTGTAGGACGTAACACTGTAGGTTTCGATTTATTGTCAATATTGCCCATCTTTATAATGAAACTTCATTTTTTTACAGCTTCAAGATACAATGTATTGAGTATTTGATATTAATTTAAACTTGATATATCCACGCAGAAGAAAGGTATAGACAGACCGACAACGAAGTGATACTATAAGGGTTCTTTTCTTTTGAGGTAAATAACCCCAAAAAAAGAAACTGATGACTCGCTATTTGCATTACCCGTTTCGTTTGAAACATCTTTTTCTCTAATCTAGATTTCTCATGTAAAGTCACGTTGAATGGGGGCAAGCGTCCCGCCATCCATCCAGCTATCTCTGCATTTGTTGACCACAGATAAGAAGGTAGTTTGCATGGAATTAGGAGCAGCAATTTGCATGGAATTAACTGTTTCGTTAAGAAAGCTTGCCGTGGAAATGTTTCGGTCGCTGCCCTTAGTATTTTTTAATTTATTACCCCCCGACGTGGTCTCGAAGGCAGCGTAAATGAACTTTCAAATGCTTAAACAACATATTTGCATACCCTTTCGTGAAGAATATATCGCATAGAACATGGATTACTGCGCAACATGCATCCTGCGTGTAACACTCCTTATCTAAAACTTCTGTATTCATTAATTATTATACCTTCAAGTTACAACAACTAAACGCAAAATCATTCGCTTCTCTTGATCGTATCGATAAAAATTCCAGTATGCCAACATTGATTTTCGTGTTCGCCCTACCGTAAGCTACTGTTACCATCACACGTTGGGAAAACCCCACTCAAAATTCCTATAATAATGACGATAATCCAAACGCATAAAAATACTGCAACATCTGATATTTTCCGCCGAAAGTACAGCTAAAAGCGCGCAATTTCTTCATCCCCTATCGATCCAGAAAATTCCATGGGGTAACAGCCCCTCTTTGCTTAGGACTTGACTTATTGTGAAGCGCTCTTAGGGTGCAAAACTGAGGGCAGTTGCGGATTTATCGCCAATGTGAACGTAACATGACGTTCTTAAGTGTTTTAGGGATACCGACGCAGGGTTGAAAGAATGGGCTGAGGACTTATTTACATCCATCTCGAACTCGTCTCGAACCACTCTTAAACTATTTGCACTACAGTCTTTTAGTTACTATGCTGTGTGCTTTGCAGCACTCAATTGGGAGGTCCTAGCAAGCTTTAGATTGCTTTCAAGTATTTTCAAAGCAATCTTTAGAAACACTGCATCGTGCATCGGTCGTGGCTCCGTAACTGTTTTGGATTGCTCTAGAAGGAAGCTGTTTCTTTGTAGACCTGCCCTTTTCAATCTATTGAGAAGCCAGGTCTTATTAATTATCTCCTATGTAGGTATATAAATGTTGTTAGACTGACATTACTATGTATTGCACTAACAACTACCATTATATATTGTGTACTCAGTCTCTCAATGAATATTTCTTGAATCTTAAATCTTGAATCCTATGCACAGAGTTCAGAGAGAAATCCACAAGTTTACTTAAGAAAACTCTATAGAGGGTTAAGTCGCTTTTGTCTTTGTTTGTAAATCAATTTTTATAGCCTATTTGAAAACTTTTTCATTTTTAATGTGTCTTAATATATAAGACAATTTTGTTTTAAAACTCTTAGCGCGACTCGCTTCGTTGCTGTGTTCGGTGTTCCACTCAATGTTGGTCCGAGGAGAAGTCTACTTCCTAAGTCAATAAGCCATTGTTCAGCCTGTCAAGCTTGATCAAGACTCATATTTGTGTCTCCATCAATCAACAGACAATTTTATATGGTTCCAAAGTAGACGACTTACCTCATAAATGACAGCTTTGGAACGAACTTCCTTCTGTAGTTCCCCAAGAACTTCAATATGCAGCCAGGATAAACGAGTCATGAACGGGTCACTAAGCCGATCAATGATACCTAGCTTCACTACAGATGTCTGTAGACGACAGAGGAAATCTGACCTTTTCCTCTAAGCAGGCTGTCGGTTTATATGATATATAATATGAAATTGATTATCTAAGATTGTGAGTGTGATATTTAAATGTTTCCAGACCCCCCCGATACATGTCTTAGAACTTATTGTGGGACTTTAAGTGTGAATGCGATCGTTCGTTGATATGTCTGTATATTATATGATTTATACGAAATTGACAAGAAAAATATTTTCATATCCTACTTTACTAATATTATAAATGCTATAGTTTGTGTGTGTGAATGTTTGTTACCACGTATCTCAGTAACGAATAAACCAATTTTGATGAAATTTAGAATGTAGATAGTTAAAAGGTTCCGGAATAACACAGGCTACTTTTAAACTTAATTACCGAGGAGTAAATTATATTAATTATATTATATAGTTAATTATATAAGAAAATTATAAAGAAAAGGTTTGTGTCTTTGTGAAATCAACACTTACCATATCACAATTTCTAAAGCATTCTTTCAATTTACATTTATAATTGAATAACAAAAACTAACCCTTTTCAGACTTGCTAATGATGTGCTTACTAATCAGAATGTGTCCCGTCCACGTCACGGGTATCGAATACGTAACCCTCCGTACTGCCAGAACGGACGTTTCCGAACCAACCATGGAGCTGTCAAACACATGAACATAAGTTCTATTAGGTAAAATGGAAATACTTTAAAAAGCACTGCAGGTAAACACGGCGGGAGGCAACCCTAATCATTAGAAGACAACGATGGATGTTTGTGAGTAAGGCAAAGTTGACGCAAGAGCACTCAGAGTGTTGTTAGCGATTCAACTTAATGAGACCGCTTCTGGCATAACACGTTATGTACTCTGGGATGTTGTTTCAGGGTTAATTGGTGCAAATGGTGAATATATATTTCTACTAACATACAGTGCATTTCACTAAGATTTTGTGTTTGAAAGGAAGGATGTGTCTATTGGTCAATTTTTGTGTGTGGGTGCTACTATAAAATGTATATTAAAAGAAGCAACATAAACATCATGTACATTTGCATTGTAAGTGGAGATAGGAGTGTAGGATGCGTCTTCGTAAAATGCACTAAATGTACTTAGATTATTTCCTTAACAACCATTTTAATAATACTAAAGGTGGTTGTAACAACACATCATGCTACTGATAAATAGGTTCGTGTAATGATTTTTTATTGGAATCAAAATTATATATAAAGAATTAAAGTTTTGATTCAGCATGGGCTGAGTTTCTTGTCAGGTTCTTCTTGAGACTTCGCTGTAATTAAGCGAATCTGACCGTAGATTAACTTCCTGTGAGAGAGTAGAGTAGTTAGAGTGCCTCTTTGGGGCCCATGTTAACCGGTTTAGATTTTTTGAATAAAATTTTATAATATATAAAGTCTCTGAAGATTTCTGGTTTATTTTATTTCTGATATTTATTTAACCAATAAGTAATTATTTTTTACTATAGAATACTCTTCAAATTCTTCAAGATCAGGAACACCTAAGTATTGATTTTATTAGTACCTACACCTAAGTATTCATTCAGACGATATCACTAGTTTTCCCCATCATAATATCATACTAGTTTGTATACGTTCTATAGATGTATGTATCTGCATTGTTATTTTTTTAGAAGACGTTAAAACTATACAAATCGATACAGCAAAAACGTACAGTTAACTACAAGCAAGGCAGCGATGCAGTGCCTCAATTCACAGAATTGTTGATAGTATCTAACATCGAATTTTTTCGTTCACTAAACTGAACATAGTGCAATGTCATGACACTTTAGGGGTCTGTATCATGTACTCCACTCCCCAAATTTTCAATACAAAACCACGGAGCCATGCAATCCATTCATTCCAAAATATTCCCTTTTTTCCCTAAAAAAGAACTAAAAGAAACATTGCATTCGGTTCACACGGTTTCAAAAGGGTCCCTATAGATACCTATCGACAGGTATATGCTAACAGTATGGGCAATTGAGCACTTAAGTCGTATTTTCATTATTATACCATTATTCACGGATCTAAAATAAAACAGTCATAAAGATTATATAAAATAATAGCCGTGCCCCGCGGCATCGCCTTCTATTATCAAGTAGCCTATGTGTTAATCCATAAGCTATGTACATTCCAAATTTCATCCAAAACCGTTCAGCCGTTAAAGCCTGAAGAGAGAACAAACATACTTTTGCCCAAACTTTCGGATTTATAATATTAGTAGGATAAAAATAAATCCTTTCACACTCACAGCCCCACCCTAAGTTGCCGGAAACATCCACATCACATACACAATCAGAAACAGAACAATTTTCCTTGGGGAGAAAACTTGTGTTCCCGCCGGGAATCGAACCCGATACCCCTTCTTAGAAGGCGAACGCCACCCGACTAAGCCAACGAGCAGTTCAAATGATAAAAAGTTGGGTAAAATTAATGTATCAGTTGTCCATACTGGCATACACCCGTACAGATGCGTATCGGAGGGCTTTATAGTTCCTTTGTGGAGTCCCTTACGTAAAGGCCGTTACAGATATCGCCGATCGGGAATAGATTTGTACTCGGAACTGATTTATTTGCTTTCGTTATCGAAACGCGGTTTTGATGACGCATATATTATTATGCGTGGATTTTAACGTAATGTTTGCTAAAATGGGCGTGTTTGTGAGCGGCAGTCTTCAGTTATGCTAACATCAATAGTTGTTTAGACATAATTCACAATACTAGACTATTTTTGAGCCTACATTTTCAGATGTTACATTGTTTGTCGTGAAGACGTAAGTTACCTACATGACATCGAGCTTATAGGTGCTCAAGCCCACTGTCATATATATTCCTTCAATGATCTGTTTAACAATAAAATTGTGGATTAGTGTCGAGCTGCGAGCGCTCCACTGATAAATTTGGGTTGAGGTATTATATTCTAATTATTAATCCTTACTGCACCTAAATTATAGCGGTGCTCATTTAAAACTATTGAACAAAAACATTCGTCAGCTAATGAAGATATAATGGGATGTTAATGCAATAATGTCGCAATCAGAAGTCATTGAAGTCCCAGTTGGCGCAGCGGATAGGTGTCCGCCCTCTACGCCGTGGGTCCTGGGTTCGCTTTTTTTTCTTGGACCTTTGGTCGTTTGTCTTGTCCAGTAGCCTCATCTTCTGCCGTCACTTGCCATCTCGTCTTCGACGTCCTTGGGACGATGTCGTGAGGTTACCATCTGGTTATACAACGGCATTCGTTGCATATATATAGTGGGTACTCTACCTGTGACAGAATACCCACAGTTTCAGCAGTAAGATCGAAATGGGTTGATAATGATGAAGGAAAACTGATACGACTGAAGTAGATGACGTTATCCAACAATATTTCGCCAAGTAACATAAATATTAGACGATCTTGTTATTTCGTACGTCTATAGAGTAAATAAATAACGGAAAACGACATATCCTTATTCTATTGCTTATTCCCATCGGACAATATACAAAGCTGGTCGAATTGGGTCGTGACATAATTCTGAGCGCATTGGTCAAATAGCTTTTATTCGCCAATAAATAGCTTAAAATTATAGCCATTATGGACAAAACATACTAAGCTTGAACTAGTTATGAATTGGTAGTTGGAACTGGTTGTCCGTAATAGTCCAGATTATTGGAATAACAAAAGAGAGAATTATAGGACCGTGACAGGCTGGTTATGTAAACTGAAATAATAAACATAATCTATATGCGAAAAACTCATCTCGTCGCCCCTCTGGTGACAAGAGCTGAGACTGCCAGCGTTCTTGGTGACTTGAGGTAAAGTTTATTTTTTTATTAGTTTGTATTTTAATTCAGGTACATATAGTTTAACTTATAATTCAATAAATTTACTATTTTATTATATACATATATATGTAAAACAAATTCGGGTTAGTTACACCATTTATAACTTAAGAAAGGGGTTTTGCCGCGAAAGTGAAAAAATGGCGTTGTTGATTTTGTAAAATTTTCCAAAACCTGTGATTCTTCGAGTGTTAATGTGTAATAATGGTGGATTATTAACCGTTAATACTTAGTGAACGTGCATAAGTGTAGGCAAATCATACAAAGTTGAAAAACGTGATTTTCACCTTCGCTCCAAAACTCCAATAGAAGTTCTAGTAAAGTTTCTACCACTTTACTAGGGCATGACTTGACTACGACTGGACCTTGACTCTTTTACTTGACTTTGACTGTGACTTGTGACTAGGACCTATAATATGAAATACACTTGAAATATATTATCACTTGACACTGGCTAAATGCACAAGATTGCGAAGCCAAAACTGAGGAAAAAAAAAAAAAAAAAACTTAAGAAAGGCTGGATGGATTTTTATGATCTTTGATATGTTGATTTGGCTCCGCACTGAATAGCAGATTAGTTATTACAACATCGGAAAGAGAACAAAAATAAATCTCATAAATTTTGTATAGAACGGCATTGTTTGTTGATATCTCAGGAACGGGTACTATAGGCAACTATAAACGTAAAAAAGATTGGACATTTTTTCTTTATGAGGCATTGCAACGCATGCGGAGCACATCTAGTATATTTATAAATAGAAAGAAAAAAATATGAAGTTCAGCGAGAACTGATCGTTGGCTTAGTAGGGTGGCGTTTCCCTTGTAAACAGGGGTTTCGGGTTCGATACACGACGGGAACACAAGTTTTCTCTCGAAGGAAAATTTGTATTTCCGGTTTTAGTTGATTTCGGGCCAATTGCCTATATTTCCTAAAACTATATACAGCAAAGAACTAAATCACCTATAAGACATCGAGCTTATAGGTAACTCGAGTGCTCAAGCCCTTTGTGATTGTGTGTGTGTGATGTGAATGTTTCCGGCACCCACGAGACAAGTCATCGCGCTTAGTTTAGGGCTGTGAGTGTGAAGCGTTAATTTATTTATATAAAAGAGATTTGTTTCATTGTTAAAGTGAAATGGCCCATTCCAAAATCATTAAATCCCTTAAAGGATTTTCAAACAAATATTTCAGCTTCCTAAATTAACAAATTAGCTCCTCATTACCCTATTCACTAAATGGCCCAATTCCATTTCCTTCCAAAACAAACAACATAATACACTTATCAAACAACTTAATCTTCCAAATTGAACAATTACTCCATGAATGTACAACTGTAGGCTTAACACATAATTAAATTGCAATTAACTAAAACCGTTAATTCTGCTATGTAATTCTAATTAATAGTCTTTTAAACGTGAAAGCGGTACAGTTGGAGTCAGTAAGTCATCTTCACAATCGCAGGAAAAAAATATTTATAACTAGCCGTGCCCCACAGTTTCGCCCGCTATTATTAAGATAAAAAGTAGCTTGTGTGTTAATCCTAGGTATAAGCTATGTACATTCCAAATTTCATCTGAATCCGTTCAGTCGTTAAAGCGTGAAGTTACATACATACTTACACACAAACTTTCGGATTTATAATATTTGTAGAATTTATCATCCACTATCCATGCCCCGCGGCTTCGCCCGCTATTATCAAGTTAAAACGTAGCCTATATGTTAATTCTAAGTATAAGCTATGTACACTCAAAATTACATCAAAATCCGTTCAGCCTTTAAAGTGTGAAGAGGGAACAAACATACTTACACACTTGCACACTTAAACTCAAACTTTCGGATTTGTAATATTAGTAGGATTACATACAAAGTTCATTTACATCGATGTCATCACGTGCGATGCGAATGAAGGCACGTTCTGGGCACCTTGCTGGTTGAGTTTGTTACTGTCGTATGGATTTTAAAGGCGAGTCAAACATAGTAAAAATCGTAGGGTGAATCGTGAGCTTACGCAATATTTTGTAAATTTTCGTCAAAAGATAATATATAATGGTCACTAATTCGCATTATTAAAAAGAGCTTCTATATTTTTTGATTATATCTGAAGTTAAGTAGATGCTACAAAAATATAGTGATTATGAAATTGTCATCAGACTTAGAAGTCAATTTGAAGCCTGGAAATCATTAGGAATCAAAACTATCAAAAACTAAGCTAGAAATATCTGACATAACTTAAGCAATAGAGTCTGAACAATTTGCCTGATAAAGGATTATATAACGAGAAATTGGTATAAAGATCTACTCAATACATTGTCATATAGACATTTTAGTTTATGCGCGTCAAATAAAGAAGCGAATTAAAATGTGAATGGGAAAAAATATACAATGAAATAACTCGAAAATAATAGTGACCCAATTCTTTCTAAAAATCTTGTTAATGGTGCAAGTTAAAATATTATAATAATTATATTAATTGTTTCAATTCAGCTTACTGTACAACACAATTCGACTTGCACTACTGTCGTTTAACTGTAAGGTGTCGAGAGCTTAATTAAGGAGGTGGATTTCCAGAAGACGTTTTGGGAATTCGAGCTCAATAGAGATTGGAAGGTAATCCCTGAGGTATCCCGGATATTGATAGGTATTATCGCGATTAATGGATAAAATACAAAACGGGACAGTTTTAAAATAGTTGGCTTGATTGCTACAGACTTTATACGGCACGTCTACTATAGACATGAGTATTACCAATGTGCTGAGGCACGTGCAAGCCGCGTTTGGTAACACTTTATGAAGACACCATACTTCTTTTGTTTGTACTACAGTATTACAATAGATTTTATAAGGCTGGAAGTAGAGAAGACAGAAGGCAGCTTTCCCTGATGGTAAGTGTTACCTGATGGTTATGGTTTTAAATAATACAAGGAATTAAATAAAGTCACTGAGACGGAAATTTTATTGTTACGTACTTAGAAAAGTTAGCGACGTTGTTTAATTATATGATATTGCCCGTGATTCTGATGTCACACACTAAATTAAATTTAAACCATTCCTGTCTTTTACAAAAATAGGAACACAAGACAAAGATAGCATACATCTTAGTGCTTTCAAGTTAGTCAGAACTTAGATGTCTACGCAAGCTTAGTCGAGTATGTAATTGGTGTTGACTAAAAACACGCGCCTTTCTGCTTCTGCTGTTCATATTTTAATTGATAAACTAGCTTGACAGCACTAAAATGTATGAAATAGCACTAAAGTGTAAAAAATGTATGCTATCTCTGTCTTGTGTTTCTATTTTGTAAGAGACAGGGAATTATATTTAATTTAGAGAGTGTATATCAATATCGAGGTCATTATGTGCAAGTTTCAACTTTAAATGTGAAGCCATTTTTGAGATTGAATACGGGACAAAATAGGTCTTAAGATTTTGGTGGCATACCAAATTGTTATTGTTCAACATTTGTTTAACTGTTTCGTACTCTAGTATTTTCTCTTCGAATATGAAGTTGCTTGTATGGTTTAAACTCTTAATGCCTCTGACAGACGGACGGACAAGTGTGAACCACGCAAGTTGACTTAGAGACCTCGCTTCGCTTGTGTAATTCAAGCAGTCGAGTCGCCACCCGCTGTAGTTCGAAAACAAAATGTTAATTCCGTTTTGTAAAAAGTTAAACCGGTAAGTAGATTATTTTTAACAGTTTTTTATTTAGGTATGGTATTGCAAAGTATTTTTACCCGGAATTATATTATGTTAACCGCTTTAACACCAAGCATGATGCACAATGCTTCATCAGTTTATTTACTTATTTAATACACTTTACCTCATTATAATATTAGTATAGATTTTAAGTGCTGTAGTTTAATGATTTCTCTTTTGCTATATAATTATATGAATAAGTGACTATTTTAAACCTATTTAACCTGTTTTTATGTTTTATTCATATGTATTTTCGAATTATTTTATGTGTTTAAGAACCTCCAATTGCATTTGCGAATCAAGGAAGTTGCATTGTCTTTATCATGGATCTCGTTGTTTATGGACTCAAAACTAAAGTTAATAAAATTTAAGCGTGCTCCATCGTCGACCACATCGTCACTTAACATCAAGTGAGATAGCGCTCAAATGCTTGCCTATCATAAATAAAAAAACATTTTCTTTAAAAATCCTTTTTAAAATAAATACTCCGCTTCTTCAAGCTTAATATTTAGCTCAGGAAATACCTAAATTAGAACTCGAGCTACT
Source organism: Lomographa bimaculata (assembly GCA_948107665.1). Lineage (NCBI taxonomy): Eukaryota > Metazoa > Arthropoda > Insecta > Lepidoptera > Geometridae > Lomographa > Lomographa bimaculata. Next base: position 2,433,153 of record OX403602.1, on the reverse strand, counting down.
CTTGAGCAAATCTTTTAAATCCTCACCTACAATATTGGAAGTCTCTAGAACCTTTTGTGTTCACAACAAAAGCACTCGCTAGAGAAATATATTTTCATTTTCTCGTTTACTAGGTACAGTCGAATCACGATTTTCCACCAATTATTTAAAGTAAAAAGTCCTTTCATGGACGCCCGTTCTTTTTAATGTTGTTTTGTAATAAATCTAATTTATCCGGACCTTTTGACGCTGTAAGTTTTGTGTCAGTATGGATTTTGCGACGTACGTGTATAACTTGTTTAAAAAAAAAATAGGTAAAAATTGTTTCTATATTAGGACTTAATGTATTGTGCTCAGGCCAAGCCCCGCGGTTATTCCTTCCTTTATTTAGAACTAGCCGTGCCCCGCGGCTTCGCCCGCTTTTATCAAGTAAAAAAGTAGCGTATGTGTTAGTCCTAGGTATAAGCTATGTACATTCCAAATGTCATCCAAATTCGCTTAGCCGTTAAAACGTGAAGAGCGAACAAACATACACACAAACTTTTGGATTTATAATATTAGTAAGATCACGGTAACTTACATGTTTTTTCCCCAATAGCAGAACAGCTCTTACTGACGCCACAGTGACCAGCGACAAAACCCCCCGAGGCGGCCCCAGTTTCAGCTGAAAACACGTCGAATAAAGAATATTACAGACGTAATGGATACATGTATTTCGTCGCAATCGCTCACTTTGAGAGTTATTGCCAACTTATATGAGTTTTTTTATGCATATTATGTGAAATTTGAGTTTTATGTCTATATTGTGAACTTATGTGTAAATTACGGGATTTTTTGAACAGATTGGCGTACTTCAAAATGCCTCCAGCATGATGAGTAAGCTACTCACTGGTTCAGCTTGAGCACTTAAGTTACCTATGATCTCAGTGACTTATAGTTGTTTAAGAATTTGGAGTTATTCGTTTGTGTGGTTCATACGCTAAATGCTTTTAACTTTTAACGGACGGACGGACGGACTAAGTTCTGAACCACACAAGTCAGCTTAGAGACCTCGGTTGTATTTTTTTTTTTTTTTTTTTTTTTTATTCTAGATAGGCAAGCATTTGACCGCTATCTCACCTGATGGAAAGTGACGATGCGGCCAAAGATGGAACATGCTTGCCTAGAAGGTACCTATTCACTCTAGACTTGAAGACACCCAGATTATACCGTTCAGGGAACAAAGACGCAGGCAATGAATTCCACTCCTTCGCTGTACGGATGATGAACGTAGAAGCAAAACGCTTCGAGCGAACTGGAGGTATGTCAACCATAAATGGATGACGTTTGACAGTTTGTCTTGTTGTTTGATGGTAAAAAGGGCATGGAGGAATTATATCATGTAATTCCTGAGCACACTCTCCAAAATGTAGGCGATAGAATACCGATAGGCTTGCTACCTTACGTCGGTGACCAAGACTTTGCAGTTTTGACTCTACTAGCTTACTATCGCCAATGAGTCTTTTGGCTCGCCTCTTATTTTATTTGTCAATTGTTTCTCAATTGGCCGCAAAAAAGCTTGGAATTCTTGCCAAGGTGAGACAGTATTTTACACCAGGACCAGTTGCTGAACTTGTACCAAGCACAGGTCCGATCCTGTATGGAGTACTGCTCTCATCTTTGGGATAGCTCTATACGAAGCGTTTTGCTTCCACATCTATTATATGTACTGCTAAGGAATGGAATTCTTTGCCCGCGTCTGTGTTTCCCGTTAAGTATAATCTAGGAGTCTTTAAATCTCGAGTGAACAGGTGTCTTCTAGGCAAGCATGCTCCATCTTCGACCACATTGTTACTTTCCACCAGGTGAGATAGTGGTCAAATGCTTGTCTATCGAGACTAAAAAAAAAACATGCGTCATATAATTATAACATGTATGTATATATGTACCTATATAGTACATACACATCATATTATTATATGTTTCCGGTATCCACAACACAAGTTATTGAATTTAGTTTGAGGCTGTGAGTGCGAAAGCGTTTTTAAAATTAATGTCTCACTATATTGCCTGGTAGAAATATTAGTGATAAGGCTGCCTGTTGTGATACTTTACGTATAAGCTTGTTTGTTTATTTTTTTATGCCTGATAGGCAAGCATTTGACCACAATCTCACCTGATGGAAAGTGATGACGCGGCCGATGATGTAGCATGCTTACCTAAAAGGTAACTATTCACTCTTGACTTGAAGGATCCCAGATTGTACCGTTCAGGGGACAAAGACGAAGGCAATGAGTTCCACTCCTTCGCAGTACGTTACCTTTGTTACCTTTGTTTTATCTCTTCTTGTAAAGTGGATCAATAAAGTATTATCTACCCATCTATCTATCTATATTTACCACATTCATAGTGGAATAAATGTACTGGGTTATATTATTTTAATTAAAAGTCAGAAGAAGTGCTCGTGGAGCGTTGTCCACCATTTCGTGGAGCGCAGTAGCATAACCCAAAGAGTTCTGTTCCAATTACTTGAAGTCTATTATTCCGTGATCACAGAAGCAAATAAATCAAAACATCCAATAATGTCAACGTGAACTGAATCATCGTTTCATATCGCACTCAAACAAAGCAAGACCTAGTTTGTAACTATGACTGTTAATTTGTTGCTTAACTTGTCCTCTATCGTGACTGAATATTACTACTAGGTCACAGAATACAAAATAGATCATAAGTCCCTAGGAATATTCCTTTGTAATTGTTATCATATATTGATATGCGTTGCTAGTGCGTCTGCCTTCTTAGCATCGGGTATCGAGTTCGATTCCCGGTGGATAGAAGTATTCTCCCCAAGGGACATTTGTGTTTCTGTGAGTGTAATTGTGTGATGTGAGGTTTGCGAAACCCACGACACAAGTCTTCAAACTTTGTGAGGGCTGTGTGTGTGAAAGCGTTTATTTTAACTCCATTTAATATTTTTCTTATTTTTATTTTATTCAGTATAGGCAAACGTTTTACCACTATCTCACCTGATGGTAAGCGATGATGCGGTCACCGATGGAGCGCGTTTGCCTAGAATATGCCTATTTACTCGCGATTTAAAGACTCCCATATTGTATTTATCAGGAACACAGACTCAGGTAAGGAGTTCCATTCCTTTGCGGTTCGCACAATGAATGTGGAGGCAAAAAAATCCGTGCGCATTTGTGGAATGTCTTCCTATAGCGGTGTCGCTTAGCAGTTTGTCTGCTTGTTCGATGATAGAACGGGGATGGGGGAACTAGATCGTGCAGTTCTTTGGCACACTCTCCGAAATGTATCCGATGAAAAACCGAGGGACTAGCAACCAAGATATAAAAAAAAAACTACCGAATCAAATGCCATTTCCACTTACACAAATTAAAAGCGCCCTCATTAGCTAAGGCTAAAAGTTAGAAACATCAAACAGTTCAAAACTTGTAAAAGTTTGAAACTCATCTGAATTAACTTACAACTCAAGTGCAGTAGCTCAGCTGGCTCATTAAAAAAAGATTATTCTGCTATGCATGACGGCAGCGCGTCACCACCCAACTCAAGCTTAACTGCGTCCTGACTTTGCATAATTTAATTTGCAATATTTCATAGACGAGCGATTTTTAAGTAGACTGGACGTTCGCTGCGTACTGGAATTTCGCGTCTACATTTTGCCTAATATAGTTTTTAAGGTAAATAAAATTTAAACTATCCCTGTCTCTTACAAAATAGAAACACAAGACAGAGATAGCGTACATTTTAGTGCTGTCAAGCTAGTTTATCAATTAAAATTTGAACAGCAGACGCAGAAAGGCACGTGTTTTTAGTCAACACCAATTACATATTCGACTAAGCTTGCATACACATCTAAGTTCTGACTAACTTGACAGCACTATCTATCTCTGTCTTGTGTTCCTATTTTGTAAAAGACAGGAATAGTTTAAATTTAATTTAGTGTGTGACATCAGAATCACGGCCAATGGCTAATAACTTTTTTCCATGAATAATTGTTTGATTTTTGTATTCGTTGTTAATAAGAAAATATAACGGATATGATATGCAAGTTTCCTATCATTCCAACGTGACTACGATAAGGCGATGTCAATGTTATCCAAAGAACTACTAAAGGTCTAGGTTATTTACGCTAGATTGTTATTTCAACTCGTTCTCATTCTCGAAAGATTTCTTCAATTATAGCGATTCATTTAATTAAATAAGAAAATCTTTTTAGAACCCACTGCCAAGGAAGGACTATGTTTTTCGCGCGTATCTTGTACGTATGTTAATTTCTTTATAACGTCGTATCTTCCGGTTGGAGGGATTTCTATAGTTAAGGTATAATTCGTCTTCAAAACGCGAGTCCTTAGGTGTTTGAAAAAAAAAAGCTAAATGTCGGATTTTTGGCGCGAAATAGTAATAACATAAATACAAAGTATTTATTACTTTGTACTTACCGCGCAAACCTATTGAGTAGTGTATCAAAATGAAGGAAATGATAAAGGGATTACATAAAAAGTAGCTTCACATTTTTGCTGTCGGGTTATTAAATTTTAAAGCATTGACTAACTTTTTCACAACTGCGACTGCTATTGTTTCCGTGGCAACAGCAACGCCACAAAAAGTGTCCCGTCTGCCACCTCTCTAGGGTCTCAAACTGCTCAGTTATGCTCGCAGCTGCACTTTGCAAGTCGCTCCGCGTGGAATTCCGCCTTTGGTACTTCTTCAGGAGGAAAATGAGGGTTAACTGTTGCTGATAATTTCAAGTCACTTCAGCTGAGACTCAAATGTGGCTTTTGCTAAGAGTAATTAACATTACATCGCTCACTTTGTAATTATAACGTCAGTTTAAATAAATAAACCTTTATTTTTCTTACAAAATCATCTCTCTATTAGTAACCCCTTCGAATAACTGTCAAACGTCATCCATATATGGTTGATATACCTCCAGTTCGCTCGAAGCGTTTCGCTTTTACGTTAATCATCCGTACAGCGAAGGAGTGGAACTCATTGCCCTCGTCTTTGTTCCCCGAACAGTATAATTTGGGAGACTTCAAGTCAAGAGTGAATAGGTACCTTCTAGGCAAGCGTGCTACATCTTCGGCCGCATCATCGCTTTCCATCAGGTGAGATTGTGGCCAAAAGCTTGCCTATCGTACATAAAAATAAATAGAGGTCAGCCGTACAGTAGCTACGATGTCTCGGATACATACAATACACAGTAAGTACCTATACGTCCGAAACATCGTAGCTACTAAACGGCTGAACTGATTATGATTTAGATTTTTTCGTTTGACTTGATCGATAGTTCTTAGCCATGATTGCTACGACTTTGTCAAGATGACGTTTGCCAGTCGATCAATTTGTTACAAGGTAAAACCTTTCTAAAGGTAAAACATTCCTGCGTACATTTTTTTTTTTTTTTTTTTTTTTTTATTTGTGACAGGCCAGTGTTTGACCACTATTATATTTTTTGTTTACATTCTCCAAAATGTAAACAAAAAAGAAACAAACAAACGCATTCACAGCCCTATACTAAGTTTAAACTTCTATTGTTGATACCGGATTTTTGAAGCAAGCATACTATTATATCTTTCATTCAGCAATCTATTTATGCATGTCGCAAAAAGTATACTATTTGCTGAAAAGTATCATTTTCACATTTAACATAATTCGTCAAGGTTCTCCAATTACTTTAATGGGCCATGTAAACCAGCATATTAGTTCCATGTCGTAATTAATTCTCACTCAACATGAGCCTCAGTAATCCTTTAAGCCTGTGTAATAATTCTGTAGCAAGAGTTAAGGAGGGCGCGTCTTATCTTCTCTGTTTTTGCAGAAGGGATTAGAGATAAGAATTAAGACTCATTCAGGAACAAGAAAAAAAAAAGTTAAACTTGAAATATTATTTTCGTTTATACATTTTCCTAATAACTGATGATATCAGTGATTAGCAAAATTTATAATGTGAGAAGATGATACTGTGCCACTAAAGAAGTTTGGGGGCTGAGTCACCCACGTCCGTAGGAGGATACCCCTTAAGTCTGACTCCCTACACGTGGTCCCCGGGTGGTGCTAATCAGGTGACATTTGAGAGGTGGTAGAACATTTTGTGAGTTGCTCGCCTGGCTTGCTACCAAAGTAGCTTACCACCATCAAGTTGAAAGTCTGCCGCCAAGCCAAATACGGTGTTCCGGCAGTTATCCTTGAGAGCCTGCGTATTCCAGGTCTAGTGTGTTTACCAGCTTCGATCACATCGTCACTTACCATCAGGTGAGATAGGGGTCGAACACTAGCCTGTCACAAATAAAAAAAAAAATGTAAGCTATCATCGCTGATGATAGCTTACATGGCACAGTATTTGAGTAGAGCAGAGTGTGCTATGAAATTACACGATCTAATTCCTCTATACCCATTCCATCATGGAACCACCAGACAGACTGCATTGCGTTAATGATATATAGTGGATATTCCTCAAATGCGCACGAAGCGTTTTGCTTCCACGTTCATTATGAGCACTGCACTGGTGCTCTGTGCCTGAGTTTGTGTTCCCAGATAAGTACAATCTCTTCAAGTCGAGAGTAAACAGGTATTTTCTTGGCAAGCGTGCTGGAGTCTAAAATGAATGCGCGTCTTGCTGTCGACTAACTATAATCCATATCGTTCAGATACCATTTCGCCGATACAGAGACGTGTATTTCAAGTCAAATATGGGTACCCAGTCACGAACTTCCACTACATTACCAGTCCACCCCAACTTGGCATGGTTGAAATTTTTCATTTAATGCCCAAGAATACAGCAGCGTCCAAAGTAACGCATTTTTAATGAAGGTTTTAATGAAAGAAATGGTAACTATGAATCAACAAGTAAGTCTCAAGCTGATGAGTTACAAAGAGCCCGTTAGTTTTGAAGTGAAAACTTCTTTAAGCGAGCACTTTTTGGGTGATAAAAAAAAGCGTGAAACTCGCGTCATCGTCACTAAACGCTTTCCATGAGCCCGTTGGCTAAGTTGGGTGAGCGTTCGCCTTCTAAGCAGGGGTATCGGGTTCGATTCCCGGCGGAAACACAAGTTTTCTCCCCAAGGAAAATTTGTGTTTCTGGTTCTGGTTGTGATTGTGTGTGTGTGATGTGAATGTTTCCGGCACCCACGACACAAGTCATTAAACTTAGTGTGGGGCTGTGAGTGTGAAAGTGTTTATGTTTATGTATGTTTATATGTATACTGTGTATTATAATAGTTTTCTCTTCTATCGGCAGTCCCCAAAGACTGCCCCGCATGTTATTTTTTTTACTAAGAGGCTAGACAAGCAAGTAACTCGCCTGTTGATAAGCGTATTTACAGTTCAATGCCTCTTCGAATTTAGAATATCAACAGTATAAAATCCTGCATTGCAATGCAAAGCTCCTGCCACCCTGTATATTAGATGTTAAATCTCTTAATTAAATTCACCTGTATTTTCACTGGATGGATTGCTCTTCAATCCGCAATACAGTAATGTTTAGCTGAACTTCCGGTTGGCTTAGTTATCGAAGTCGATACTCCTGCTTAGAAGGCGGATGCGCGCTTTTTAAGCAGGAGTATCGACTTCGATTCTTGTTGGGAACACAAGTTTTACCCCAAGGAAAGTTTGTGTTACTGGTTGTGTATATGATTGGGTGTGTGATGTGAGTTATTCCGGCACCCACGGCACAAGTCATTGAATTTGTGTGGAGCTGTGAGTGTGGAAGTGTTTAAGCGATTATATCAATAATCGCTAAATATCGTTCTGCAAATTTCAAGATTTATTCAACAAACTAGCGGCGCCCCGCGGTTTTACCCGCGTAAGGCCCGGACCCGCGGGAAATCCGGGAAAAAAGTAGGCTAGGTGTTAATCAAGGGTGTCTCAAGCTACTATCACACCACCATAATCATTGTTCCAGCATTTTGAGCGTAAAAAAAGTAACAAACATACAAACACACTCTCAAACTTTCGCCTTCATAATATTATGCGATGTGATTGTGTACTAAATATACTTCATTATTCTTTACAAAAATACCCAGGCTTGTAACATCATTAAATCTATAAATAACTCAACAAGCTGACTCCCCATTCCTTGTCTCAATATACTCTTCTTGTATCCCGACAGTCGTGCAGCATTTATCCTACTTAATTATGTAAAGGGATGTGGAAACAAATCTCGTGTCTTGCGAGGAATTTCGATGTGTTCTTGTAACGCTAGCATAAAACGTTATGGAGAATTGGAATAACGCGACGTACAGAGCGACGTGCAGTATGGAAGAGTACGACTTTAGATTACAGACGATTTTTTTTGCTATCTCGTATTTTTTGTATTTCTGACAGGATGGCATTTGACTACTGAATCGCTTGTTGGTAAATGACGATGTAGTCGAGGATCTTCAAGAATATGCTGGGATAATAGCTTTTTTAGATGTGAACGCGACCAAGCAGCCTGCTCTCTGGCCTGGTTGGTTGATAGAAAGAAAATACATTTATTCGAAGCAACACGCAAAGATAAATTATTGGTTGCGTGACTTTTAAAAAGCGGGTATTGCGTTCAATTCCCGGTTTCTCCCTAAAGGACATTAGTGTTTCTAGTTAGGTCTCTTAGATCTGGTGTAATAGTATTTGTGATGTGAATGTTTCCAACATCCACGATACAAATCTTTGGACGTAGTGTAGAGCTGTGAGTATGAAAGTGTTTATGTTTATTTAGGTCTCTATACAAGGCTATTACGAGTAGTTCTAGTGGTATGGATGCAGATTATATATATATATATATAGAAGAAGCATCTTCTCATGTTACGTTCCGACCGCAATTGGTGCTAAGTATTTATAATCAGTAAGTAGCTGCGCTGTAATATAATATAATGTCCGAGAATTATATGATTAATCGATTGAATTCAAGTACATAAATACCTAATCTCTCCTTTTTTAAATTAGATTTTGGAAATAAAGTAAAAATTCAGGATTTCCGGCTGAAGGAGCCAACCGCTGTGACGTCATCTTTAATGATACACGTTATACAGAGCGAGAGCATGGAAAGTCACATTTCATTTCATTTTTTCTACAGCCATGAAGATCTGGAATAATTTAGTTTAGAATAATGCTTATTAAAATGAAGTCATTACCACTTGTAAATAAAAAAGGCCTAAAAGTTATATAACTAGAGAACTTGTCAAACGAGCCCAAACTCGATGTGTTTATCTTGTTTAGTTCAGAAGTCCCTAAGGCCTTCTGAATCTTCCGTCTCCATCATCAAACAGCTCCAAGGTACGACTCTTAGCATCCATGCACGATTCAGTCCTTACTGTTTCTAGGCTCTATGGGGGTTACGAAAATTCTGTAACATAGCATAGGATGTGTAGGGTAAATTCTATGTTTTGAGGATTCGCGAAATAGGATATAAAAAGGATATTGCGTGTATATGGTGTTGTAATTTAGCCGGTAATGGATTTAAATGTCTATTACATGTGTATACCTAAGTAAATTTGAAGTAACTTGATAAGGGTTGAGGAAAACGAGATCGAGAATTGGGTGACGTGTTTTTGGGTCATGTTTCTCTCATCTGTGCCTATGGAAACGGATTTATTTAAAACAAATAGTATCTTTTTTACCGACTTCCCAAAAAAGGAGGAAGTACTCAAGACGACTTTTTTTTTTTTATATTTGTTACCTCATATCTTGTCTTCGCGTGAACCGATTTCGAAATTTTGAAAGGTGTTGCCTTCTTATTGGTCCCATTTAAATTTGATCAAGATTTGATCAGTAGTTCTTGAAATATCGTCAATAATGTCTATTATGTGACGATAAATGCGTACTTTGACGATGTTCTCGTTTACCCGACTTCATAAGTTACCTCATAACTTCTTTCGTTGTAAGCCGATTTTGGTGATTCTTTGAAAGCTGGTGCTTTACATGTGGTCCCATTGAAATTTGATCAAGGTCTGATCTCTAGTTTTTGAGTTATAGTCAATAATGCGTGTTTATACATTAAATCTGATCAAGGTTCCGATGATAAAGCGGTGAAGTCGGTTTTTTTAAGCTTTGCTTGCGTTTAATTATTTTACAAGCTTTTGTTTTGTTTGACGTATCCCGATGTCTATCTGTCGGTCTGCAATCAAATCTTGCAAGCCAAATTAGACCCACTTATCGATGTCCGATTGGACTCAAATTTGGTGTACTTATGTATCTATAATGATATGGTACCATGGAGCTGGTCTAATGATGGAGCGAAGATGGCCATAGGAACTTCTGAACTAAACAAGATATAATCGAGCTTGGGCTTGTTTGGGATAATTGATAATTATTATTGCTCGTTTGATTGTGTCGCCTTGACAAGTTGCTAATGCTTGCCTATCCAACATTAAAAAAAAACCATCCCGAATAGGCAGAGGTGCCGATTGATTTGAACATAGTGTTTAAAGGTATCCTTCACCTCTTTGCAGTTTATGTTTGCCTAGTACTTTATTTACTACAACGGGCGTGAGAGGAGGACACACACACAACATTTTCAAATGTATTGTGTGATTGATTCGATTTTATAAATCTTATGAACATCGTCATTTTATTTATTTTTTAACCGACTTCAAAAAAAGGAGGATGTTCTCAATCCGAATGTATTTTTAAAATGTTTGTTACCTCATAAATTCTTTCGTTGCGAGCCGATTTTTGTTGATTATTTTTTTATTTGAAAGCTGGTGCTTTCTATGTGGTCCCATTTAAATTTAACCAAGACATGATCACTAGTTTTTGAGTTATCATCAATAATGCGTGTATAATACATTAAATCAAGGTTCCGAAGATAAAGCGGTGAAGTCGGTATTTTTTAAGCTTAACTTGCGTTTAAATATTTAATGTTAGAAAATATTTCTCTTACAATTTTCAAACGACAGCGGTTTGGATGGCTTCAACTTTAACACAAACTTAATAACTTTCGCCTAAATAAATACAGTCTCACAGAAATACAATAACTATTTGAATGACAATAAAAACACGGTAACCTCATACATATCATTGAGCATACTCCATTCATAAAACCACAGACCTTGACTGACTAAGATGGTCGTATTTGTGTGTATGTTTGTATGTAAATGAGTCGTTTCCTGCGGTTCAGATGCTCATGGAATTACTCATAAATGTTAATAGTTAAGTCAACGCTGTATCAGAGAGATCAGAGCTTGGTACAGTTAGTATGAAGGCTGAATGAATGAATGAATGAATGAATGAATGAATATTTTTTAGTTATAAAGTTAAAATAGCTAATGTTTGTTTATTTGTTTCAGGTACTTGAATTTAACATTTTGAAGATACTTATTATTCTTTCTATGTGAGTAAGTAATCTATGATTTTATAGTGTAGGTATTCTTTCTTTTGTATTAACATAACATAAACGCTTCACACTCACAGCTCTACACTTAGTTCGATGACTTGTGTCGTGGGTGACGGAAACATTCACATTACACACACAATCACACCTAGAACCAGAAACACAAATATTCCTTGGGGAGAAAGCTTGTGTTCCTGCCGGAAATCGAACTCGATGGTTCGATTCCCGACAGGAACATAAGTTTCGTATTCTTCTTGCTAAGCTATTTTTAATTATACTCCATGTGCGTTAAAATAACTAAGAAAAATCTCTCCCCATATGCTTGTAGAATTCTCGAAAAAATATTTTAGAAACATTCCATTTAATTTTAATGTGATTAATGGGAGTGATTGTATGTATGGCGTGAATGTATCCAAAACCGGCGACATTAGTCTGAACTTAATGCGGGATTGCAAGAGTAAAAACTTTAACTGTTGTGTGTGATTGCGTTCGGATACATAATACCGCTCTGTATTTTACAATCCTCGTTTAAACTGGATTTCTCCATTAACCATACATTGTGATACATTTCACGCCACAATGGCCGCAACCATGTATGGTTTAACCCTACCACTTAGAATACAATGCTATTCTTCAACATTCTGTGGAATCCTAAAGTGCTGCTCTATAAATCAGTTCATCCGTCAATGTATGACCTAAGTTAGTTTCGACTATGTTTATTTGCTGTTAGGGTTGATTTTTCCCTGCGACGATCTCAAGGTCTGTCATAGAGCCTTGGGCATAGAAAAAATGAGACAGTAGGTTTACTAGAAGCGTCAATGCAAACTAGGTAGTATTGAAAGCGGTAGGTAGCTGTAGGATATCCTATAATATTACACGTCGGAAGCTAAGGGCATCGGGATAAACTGCGACCGCCTGATTGATATCCGATCTACAATATCAATAAGCGAGTTATGTTTTAAAAATACGGCACATGCTCCTTTAAACGTTAATTTCGTTAAAAAAATAGGGAGTATGCGTCAGATTTCAATATAGTTCATTTCATTATATATTCATGTTCATTTCAATATAGTTCAGTTTTTTTTAATCTAGCTACAGAGTTAAAGTTTTTAACACAAAGTGATAAAAATGTAAGGAAAGTGAAGACAAAAAAAGCGTGCCAAAAAAGCCGCGTTTTATATATATTTTATTTTTAAACATGATATTAATGTGAATGATGATTTTTTTTTATCAGCTATGTCACTTAATCGGTAGAAATTCTTAAAAAAGCGTATTTCCTATGGTCAAGGTGAGTCAGCGTTAGCTTAATTAATTTAATATTGTCTCATTATTTAAAAATAAATAATGTTATTTAAGTGTTTAAAATCTGCACTGCGGCACACTCTAACACGGCAAAATGTATCTGCTGCTGTACTAACCATTTCTATTATACCAACCTTAATTTTAAACAATGATTCTGATTTTTAAACTAATAATAATAAACAATCCAGGAGTCTTCATGAGAGAATGGGTACGAGTGTCTTACAGAAAAGCATGCTAAATCTTCGGCCGCATCATCGCTTTCCATCATCTGATACCGTCATACAGAGTAACCAGCTCTGAAAACGAGCTAAATGAAATGGAAATGTAATTAATACTAATTACTGTGAGTGAGTTAACCAACTATCCATCATTTACTGTGGTCATAGGGACACAAATCCATGTAACGTACGATCGCCATGCTAACTTATTCACTTTTGTACTTTGTTCGGAGATATTGTGTTATGTTTCAAGGATTCCTCTCGAATGGGATCGTAAAATCTTTTGAGGAAAATGATACCTTGAGATGAAATTCAGTAATTGAAAAGTTTTTTTATTAGATTGTTTTGACGGTAGAGATAATTGGGCAAGTTATACGTTGTTAAATATTTATTTACGGCAAAAGAAAGAATAAAAAGCATATATTACATTAAACTAAAAACTAAATTAAAATTAAACAAAAAAAACTATAATTAGATATAAATATGTGCAGTTATACATTCATATAAACTTGAATTTTAGTTTATTTTCTTGATTATGGTTGGATTTAAGTAATTATGCTTCAATATAAAAAAAAATATAAGCATTTGACTACTACTTTTCCTGATGGAAAGTGACGATACAGCTGAAGATAGAACACGCTTGCCTAGAAGGTACGTATTCACTCTAGACATGAAGACACCCAAGTTGTATCGTTCGAGGAACAAAAACGCAGGCAATAAGTTCCACTCCTTCGCTGTACGGATGATAAACGTAGCGAAGCGCTTCGAGCAAAAAGGGCATGGAGATACGTAATGATGAAACGAAACGTGAACAGAAGTTTCGTAAAAAGTATGGTCAGCAACGAAAGTTAACAGAATATGGAATTAACATTAACAAAATGCAGTATTTGCTATATAAGATTTTAATAAGCGCTACATAGTTTTTTCTCTACATAGTTTTTCAAAACACCTGTTACAGTTTCACCCTTACCAGTAACGAAAAGTAATGGAGATGATGATAAATATCCTATGTTATTCCACGTATGCACAATCTACCTATTTTCAAAATTCCAGCTTAAACGTTCAAATATCCAAACTAAAAGTTGTACTATATAATTTACTATACAAAAGTTCAAATATCCAAAGTTTGGACTATTCGCATTTATATAGAAGTTCCATGCTGAGCTTTTTCTCAAAAAACTGGGTATGTTTTAATACTTTGGTTTCTGAATATACCTATTCGTAGTACCAAGTCTCAGCACGTCGATGCACTAGATTTCCTTTTTCCTGCTTCAAGTTTTCATTTCCCACCATCTATTTAAGGTGCAAGGAAAACTAAAACTTGTGTACCCGCCGGAATCGAACCCGATACCCCCTTGCTGAGAAGGCGAACGCCCACGGGCAGGTCTAGTAGTTCAAGATAAAAGAACATCATATTATTTTCGCCATATTTCTTACCACTATCAAATATACAACCTTCCTTCACGAAGCTCGAATCTAATCATCTAAAACTATATCAGCTCGGAATCGATGACGGTCCGAGATGGGCCATCAAATGCCATCAATCTAGCTGATAGACGTCACCGCTGTAATTGGAGGTTATGCCGCCATCTGTTCCGGGATGGCCATGTTTGACGACAATGGCGTTCGAATTAAGATGGAGTGGCCAGGTGGCAGGGAATCTCACGATGGAAATATAAGGAGGGGGATAAGGTAGACACTATATATTTTGATTTTGTAACACATTTCGAAATGCTGGACAAGTTTATCATCATTCAACTTGAATTATAGGGAAATCTGGAAATGAGGAATCTCTTCCGTGTGAAGATACACACAAACAACAAACGCAATCACACTCACATCCCCACACTAAATTGAAAGACTTGTGTCGTGGTACATACCACACAAAAACAATCACACCCAGAACCAGAAGCACACCACGACCAGGATACCAGGAGCATAAATGTCCAAGAGACATTGCGCAGACAGAGGGCAGAAACTTACCCACTGCTCTAATTGGTTACAGAACCAGTTTGAAAACAAATGAAGGTATAACTTCTGCAGTATATTTTTTATATATGACAACTTTACCCAGAATTGAAAATGGCAATGAGATAAATAATCGTGCCTCAAGGATGTATGTAAGGATGAGCGAATTGCTTAATTGTATTGCACTGGAGATGCAATAAACATTTTGAACAGATTCGGTTAGAACCGACGGTGTGCAGGGACTGACACCTTCCGTTCGAACCGAATGCGTCCAGTGTGTAGCAGCTAGTACACATTTGTACAGTGAGTTGTTCTGAGCACCCAACATCAAAACTCATCTTGCGAGCTATTTCGCTTTATTCGCTTCTGGCGGATCTTTTATGATTGGCAATTGAACTTATCAATTTGTTCTTCTGACTTTGTAGTCATTGAATTGAATGGCGAAGTACCGACTGATAGTAATCGGTCTTATATTTTTTCTCCTTAAAACTATAATAATTCAAGTAATGTTTAATAACTGTGACTAAAATTTAATGTAATGTAATGATTATAATGATTATTATAATGATGCTTCCTCCAATATTATCCCTCTCTCCGTCCAAAGGTTGACTGGAAGAGATCGCTTTTAGCGATAAGTCCGCCCATTGTACTTTAGTTTTTTAAGATTACCACTGTAACTGACTATTTGGTGTACAATAAAGAATATTCTATTCTATGATAAAATTATTTTTTACAAATACAACGATGACGAAGTTGACACAATTTAAAAGAAAGAAGAAAGAAAATACATTTATTCATGACAACACGCAACGTTTCACTATTTACAAAAAACAAGACAAAACACATAACTATCTAAACAAAAAACAATAATAAACAATATAACGCTGCGTGATGCCATGAAGGAGGTTCTGACTCAGCATATTACTAATTAGGTGGGCAGGTACCACCTACCCAGTAACAGATTTTCAGGCGGGACTCGTGCCTGTCATCGCCATCGTCATTGTCAGGACAAAGATAAAGATACAAAACTTAAAGATATATATATATATATATACACAAATTATTTAAATAGAATAAAGATAACAAATTTAAAAAATCACATCTTCCTGAATCACAGAATGGGGTTGGCGTCGCGGCAACTTCGGCAGAGCAAACGGCCAAAATATGAAACCTTGGCAGTGGTTACATATTTGAGCCGTTTGGTGTTGAGACACTGGGTCTGTGGGGACCGGGAGCTCATTCTATTTTCAAAATTCTATCAGAGCGCCTGGTTGAGGCGACGCGTGATCAAAATGCTGGCACTTATTTGGCTCAATGTTTTAGCATTGCAATTCAGAGAGGCAATGCCGCCAGCATGATCGGAACGCTATTCACTGGTAGTGGGCTTGAGCACTTGAGTTACCTATAAGCTCGATGTCTTGTTAGTTCTTTGCTGTATATTTTTAGTTAAATTTTAAGAAATATAGGCAATTGGACCGTAAATAGATCCTTTCAATAGAAAAAATATCATTAATATTAACAATCTCCGTTATTACTTCTTATCTGTGACATAATAATAGTCATAACACATTAATATTTGGACATAGAACTGCCGCGTCTACACAACCTAAGAAAATAAGTAGCGGTCCTTTCCACCCGGAAACTGGCTCATTGCCAGGTACTCGCATTTTACCAGCCTCCAAATTGATACTCCTGAAACGATAGCCTGTTTTACTATCTCATGTTTGGCCTTGACACCAAAAAAACTAGCTGCAAGGAAAAATACTTCACGGCTTTTTCGTTCAGAGTTTGTAAAGCTGATAAGTCGCCGCTCTTTGCTGTCTGAACCAATATGCTCCTACATAAATCTAACTGTAACCTTTACCTGTGTATATACAGCTTTAGATATCGGTTCAAACGTTAAGAGTTCATTGACTTTTCATTTCTTACGTGGAAAAGTTATAGTGTATAGTTTAATACCAGATACATCTATTATATAACTTCTGCAGTATGTTGTACTGTTAGATATTTTGTTGTATGGTGATGAGATGAGTAAATTTCACACAAAATAGAATATACATATTGGTCTTCATGGTTGAATCGTCCTTCTATTTTGCCATGTGTTGGCATGTGAAATTACATTTAAAATTAATATAATACAAATACAAATACAAAATATTTATTTCAGTAAACTTAATCTAAGTTATATTTCATGGGTTTGGGACCCTCTTTTAAGTATGGAGATACCTGTGTTAGAGGGTCTCGCTCTTCCGTAGTATACATTGATTGATTAAGTCAAAACACTAGTTCTATATTAGAAAAATTACAAACTTAAGAATTTAGAATTTTTTTTGAAAATAATTTGTAGAAATAGGTGAAAAATGAAATAGGAAAATTAATTTTGTGTATAAAATAATAATATTAAATTAAACTAATTATATTATATTAAATGTCAATAAAAGAATTAAAATACAATGTCAAAAATAATAATAACGAATTAAGTAGAAATACAGTTATTGATTTTAATATAATATTACGATGTCAATCGAATTTAGTATTCAAAAAAATCTTTCAGACAGTAAAAAGTCTTGTCAAGTAACCACGACTTCAGTTTTTTTCTAAACATTCCTATAGGTAGGTCTTTTATTTCGTGTAGTATGGGTTTAATTATTATGTTTAGAATGAGCCTGCAAAAATCTTGATTGTGTTTAGAAGTAGCTGGAAGACCATTGCATTGAGAGACAAGACGATTACATAAAACCGATTTACATGCCATTTCTAATGTACTTAAAATACAAAAATCTCAATTAATTATAAACTATAAATAATTTCAGCGTTTTTCAAATATAAAATTCACTATTTATATACATGAATTGTATATTATCTATTATATTTAGTATTATTCCGGTTTCCAGTTCAGAATCTCATGATAGCTTAAATTAAAATATTTAATAAATATGTTTATGTATATGTATATATAGAAAATATATGTATGTATATATGAGTACTATGAGTAGTTAAATGTATGTATAAATATATATATTTTTTTGGTATTTTAAATTAGACAATTTTTTATATAATACTATATACAAATTAAAGTTTTAATTGTAAAATAAAAACAACTTTTTACCGAAGATGTGCACTACCATATCAAAATATCCTCGATACACCCAGGTTAACTGGAAGAAAATGCTTTGTAGCATTAAGTTCGCCTATGTACCTACAATACTGTTTGTGCAATAAAGAATTTTCTATCTATCTATCTATCTATAGCTATAGAACGTCTGGTAGACTAGCCAGCGATTAATGCGAGACTTAAAACCTGTTTAGCTGGAGGCGTCTATAATATTTATTGGTAGTTTATTGTACATACGAGTAGACGCCCGTATGATATAAGTGAGCTTACATGACTTTGCTAGGTTCTCTTAATCCCTGCCAATTTATTAGAGAACCTAGTTTTTAAGGAATGTAAATCCCCACGTTTGGCATATGCTTTTAGGTTATTCCTTGCATCTTGACGACCCAGTTGGCGCAGTTGACAGGTCTCCGCCCTCTGCGCCGTGGGTCCTGGGTTCGATTCCCGGCAGGAGCACAAATTCCTTCCCAAGGGATATTTGTGCTTCTGGTTCTAGGTGTATTTGTATTGTGTATTGTATGTGTGATATAAATTTTTCCGGCATCCACGATACAAGTCATTGAAATTAGTGTGGATGAGTGTGAAAGTGTTTGTTTAAAAAAAAATGTATAAATCATTAAACTATAAAAAAATATTTCATGTGACAACTGAAGCGACTAGGTTCTATAGCTTCGTACAGCCTCCGCTGCTCCCAATGCGTCATATTGCCGCATAATAAAAAACATCGACGCATTTTTATTCGTAAAACGCAGTAGAGTTGGCGATGTCCACGAATTTGTTGCCACTGCATCGGAATCTCCCCTGGCTTCACAATAATCTGTGGAATTAATCTGTCCCCATACGCTTATCCCGTTGTAATACAGACCGTGCGTCCCGACGATTTATCTCGCAGCTCCGCGAGGGGCGCATGCAAATTGCCGGCTTCGTGCTGTGCGCGAGTACAGAAGCTTGGACCTTGTATAGGAACTTAGGAAGGGAAGATTACTTAAACACATGTAGAAAAAAGATGTGGCCGGGATATTTAAACAAAAAAACCTAACATAAACGCTTTCACACTCACAGCCCGACACTAATTTCGATGACTTGTGTCGTGGGTGCCGGAAACATTCACATCTCACACACAATTACAACCAGAACTAGAAAAACAAATTTTCCTTGGGAAGAAAACTTGTGTTCCCGCCGGGAATCTAACCCCTGGCCCTGCTTAGAAAGCGAATACTCACCCACACCCAACCAAGCCCACGGGCAGTTCAAAGTTCAAAGGTACTTAGGATGGAGTTTCTTGCCAGGTTCTTCTCGAGATGGCTGTAATTTTGCGAATCTGGCAGTAGTCATTAACTTTATGAGTGCCTCTTTGGGGCTCATGTGAATAAACGATTTTGATTTTGAAGGAAAGATTACTTAAACAGATATAGAAAGATATGCTCGGGCTATACGTGTTTAGTAGAAAACTAGGATTCCTACACAAGACGAGGCGATAATCACAAATACAGTTCACGTAACCGATATAAGCTTGCCGGTATCCCTCACAAATTAACAAAATGTGCAAAAACAATACACGTTATAGGACCAGAAGTTTACAATAAATTACCAATCGATATTGTAGAGACGACGAGCATAGCTGTTTTTAAAAGAAAAGTAAACATCTGGCTTATAAAACAAGCGTAAAAAGAAAAAAAAAAGAAGAAAAAAAAATTAAAAAAATGAATAAAAAAAAAATGAAAAAAAATAGAATAAAAAAAGAAAAGAAAAAAAAATATATAAAGTATTTATTAATGCGTAGGTATGACATTGTTAGCAATCTGATTTATTCATAAACTACAATTCATAAAATGAATAATTGTGAACCATATTAATAGTTAATTACTTTATATATTATTTTATATTAATCAAATGTATGTGGAGTAATTAATAATTATCTATAAATATATATCTATGTCTATGACTATAGTTTACTTAAATGCAGGATTTTGATACTTTTTAGTCACTATTATTATTTGTTGTTAAATTTAAAACAGCGGAATAAGATATTTTCTATAATATGTTTTAAATATGTATATACATACATTTACTTAAAATATAGGTTCCATTTTACCGCAGAAAATATCTTATCCCACTGTTTAAAATTAATAATATATATGTATATACATATCAATCTTTATAATTTAATACGCTACGATTGGTCGCATTGCGGGATCACTCAAATATGGAACGTTTTGTGTGTGTGTTTAATAAGATCGGTCCAACGCATCGGCTGCGCGAGCAGTTGCCCTAAACTGAAATTATGCTGCTAAAATCATAATCTTCCATTTTGCTTCGTAGTCGGGTAGTAAAGAGCTCACACCTGTTTAAGACGGTTTAGCTACTGTACTCAAAACGTTCTTTTGTACGAGTACACACTGTCTGCGAGTCGTGACTCGTGATATAAAATTAATGTCTACATTCACATACTGTGTCGTACATTTAGAAAAAATGGAGGAAGGTACAGTTTTAATGATATCGTGAAGTCTAGATATACTAAACTGAAAATGGAAGACCTTTTTGTACCCAAAAAATGCGACGTTAAAAAAGATTTAATGGGTACCCACGAAAATACAGGTATACTATTTCAATTTAAAGAACAATTGTAATTGGACCAAGCTATGAGTCACTTGACATTTCAATCAAATTGGCGCCCACCACACAACACTAAAATACTACTTACAATATAGAATACTATATTTATTTCTACTATGATACTTTACTAGTACGTATAAGTTACAGTGATGTTTATCTCAATTTATAAAATGTATTTAGTTTGTGCCTAAATAGAATTAACAAGAATACATTTTAGTAATGTATTCGAGTAACATATCTGACATAATACCATAGTATTGATCAAGTCCAGTATTTAGTCTATTAATATCTCAGTAAGGCTCGTCTGTACAATATGACTAAAGCTTATGTTATGTAAGATGTTTTATCTACCTACTAGCCGTGCCCCGCGGCTACGCTCTCGTTGATCAAGTTAAAAAGTTGTATTTATGTTAATCCTAGGTATAAACTATGTATTTCAAAACCGTCACAGCGTGAAGGGAGAATAACACACAAACTTTCGGATTATTTAGTATATATGAGCATGAAAGTTAGAGACACTAGTTACTATATTAACACAACTACAGCTACCTCGAAAAGAATCTGGTGAGAAATTTAATAGCGCCTTTTTTTCATATTTTTGTAGTTGTGTAAAAATAATCTAAACATTCTAATAATCGCACTGTATTTGAATATATAATTTTGTATTTATAATTAAATTTTAAACTGCCCGTTGGCTTATTTAGGTGCGCGTTCGCCTTCTAAGGAGGGCTCTATTCCCGGCAGGAACACAAGTTTTCTCCTCAAGGCAAATTTGTGTTTCTGGTTCTGATTGTGTTTGTGTGTGAATGTTTCTGGTACCCACGACTTGTGGACGATGACTTGTGGTCATCGAACTTAAAGTACAGCTGTGTGATGGCTACGTCATTGTATTATCAAGTATTTTCTGGACGAATTAATTAAACCTTAAAAGTTTTATTGCATTTGCATGTTCGCTTTTATTTGTTTCTACTACTATTCATGATATCTAAAAAAACATTTCAAAATCTAGTATCTACATTTCACAGCTAATTTACATTTTCTCGCCATCGAAACTCAGACGTTCATAAATTAGTTCTGCCATATAAATCAAGGCAACTTTGAATAACTGTTGAGTATGTCTAAGTTCAGCCCTAACTTGGATCTAAACTGTCCGTTTGTTTTGGGTTTGAGACTAAGTTGAACACTGAAATAAACAAGACCGTTTTCAACAAACTGTAAGATGAACAGGAACGAGTGCGGACTATCGCTGGCTGTATTAACTTGCGGAATCGAAGCTTAGTGTGCTTCCGTTTCTTTGTTTCTAGATAAATGAAATAAAAATGCCAATGTCTTTTCGTTGGTCTAGAATGAATGGGAAGTACGCCAAATGCGTTTAGTTATCCGAATTTAGCTTATATTTGCCTATTTCTTTCAAATCCGACTGTTTATAATAATGACATACCAATTTCGTTTGGTACACCATTAGAAACAACATTCACATGATGAAAATGTATGCTTGTTTTTGATTTTTCAAATACATTATACGTTTTCGTTTTTTCTATTTATATCCACAATCCTACTTAATCCATTTTTGTCGTTAGAATTAATATGTTAAAATTCATTACGGTGAATGTACAAAGGAACTACATAACCTTGTTCCCGCTTTACTTTTTTTCCACCTTACATCCAAAAGGACGGCGTCGCGTCACCCATTTATGGTTGAAATACCGTTAATTCGCACGAAACGTTTTGCGTCTTCGTTCATTTATAGAACAGCAAAAGAATGGAACGCATTGCCATCATTGGGGGCTGAGTCACCCACGTCCGTATGAGGATACCCCTTAAGTCTGACTCCCTACACGTGGTCCCCGGGTGGTGCTAATCAGGTGACATTTGAAAGATGGTAGAGCATTTTGTGAGTTGCTCGCCTGGCTTGCTACCAAAGTAGCTTACCACCATCAAGTTGAAAGTCTGCCGCCAAGCCAAATACGGTGTTCCGGCAGTTATCCTTGAGAGCCTGCGTATTCCAGGCCTAGTGTGTTTACCAGCTTCGATCACATCGTCACTTACCATCAGGTGCGTTAGTGGTCAAACAGTAGCCTGTCACAAATAAAATTTTAAAAAAATATCTGTATTTCCCGAAAGGTACAATGTGGGTGTGTTCAAAAGTAAAGTGAATAGGTTTTGACTGAGCAAGCGTGCTCGACTACATCGTCACTTTTCATCAGTGTGATTGTAGTCAAACGTTTGCTTAGTCAGTAATAAAATAAAATTACATTTTCGTGCTAAATCAACGTCTCGAATTATCCGAAATGTTATTCGTTAGCCGGGTACGTATAAGCAAACTTTAATAATAAGGCACTTGTCTCACCGCCGGCGAGCAAGCGTTTAGCTATCAAATATTTTCTCGCTCAAGAAACGAACAAAAGATATAGATTCCGTGTCTATAAAAGAGACACATGTTATTTGTTGATCACTGGCCGTTCACGCTGGCAGCGAGAACTGTCTCTCCACTATTTGTTCGCGGCGACAACAACCATCAAAGATAAAACTTAGCTATAGTTGCTTGGCGATGCTCGCTTGGCGGTCAGAAGTCACGCCGAGAGACGAACCACCGGTCATTTCTTCTACTAGTGCGGATTTGATTGCAGGCGAGTAATCGACCCCGCACACGCTCACTCGCTTTATATCCCTGCGAGACAACTATAGTAACTACACACTCGCTTCTCGTTGCTTGCCAACTCGTACCTAGTTTCTATCTCTTATCGTTTCTCGCTCATCGCCGGTGGTGAGACAAGTGCCTTAAGTCCAACGGTTCTCTATTTTTGTTATTTTTCTAAAAGGAATACAAATTGCTACAGCGTTTAGAACTCGCCATTTCTAAATAGATCACGGATCCGATAAGGGCGCGGAGTAAATGTAAGGGGTGTTTTAACAGAATGCACCCTAAGCTAAATAGTGCAGTCCCCATGCCACCCCTGTGGAAGTGGAAGAAATAGATCACGTGCATTTTACCTTGCCACCCACTCCTACAAAAGGCACAGAATTAATAATAGTACAAGCATAACGGGCTCTTAACTATATAACATACTGTTATTTATTCTGTTACTAGAATCCTCGTACATACTTAAAACAAGGATGTTTCTTCTATTAAGAAGCTCGTTGCCTTAGTTGGGTGCGCTTTTGCCTTCTAAGCAGGTTTGATTCCCGGCGAGACAAGTTTTCTCCTCAAGAAAAATGTGTGTTGCTTGTTCTAGTTGTGGGTGTGATGTGGATGTTTCCGGCACACCCGACACAAGTTATAGAGCCCCTTGAAAAATTGAAAAAATATCTTTTTCAATTTGAATCTGATATCTGCAGGAATCAGATTTATATCAAGCTCAAGTACGATCGTGTATGGTGTACTGCGGCCACCTGTAGATGGATCTGCTAAGTACCAGCTTGAAGCTCTTGACATACCTCTAGTTCGCTCAAAGCGTTTTGCTTCTACGTTTATCATCCGTACTGCGAAGGAGTGGAACTCATTGCCCTCGTTTTTGATCCCCGAACGGTATAATCTGGGAGTCTTCAAGTCAAGAGTGAACCTTTTAGGCAAGCATGCTACATCTTCGGCCGTATGATAACTTTCCATCAGGTGAGATTGTGGTCAAATGCTTGCCTTCAGGCATAAAAAAATAAGATTATTGGCATAATTTGATTCTTGGCTGAATTTGTAATTGAAAAACATTCGGTATAAACATCGTTGCAGTAATTTAGATAGGTTATAACTTTTAAACTTTTGCGTTTCAAACACACAGCTTATGTAGTATCCCGGGACTTAATTACGCTTAGTACTATTTATTTTTACCTCGGCGTTAAGGCCATGTTGCATAGGCCATGGTCTCGAGAAGACTGAACGTCGTCGAGGTAAATAAAAATAGTTTAGCGCAATTAAGTCCCGAGGTATTACCTATTTAGTTAGGTTACTGCGGGCTCCAAACTAGGCTACGCCAAAAGCTCTGTTATAAAGTTAGATCTACTTAACTTTTCTAATTACAAATAAATTTAAATTGTGAATTACATGTGTGTAATAGTTAATAATATATTTATGTTTGTAGAACTTTATTAGTCACACGTCTGTGATCTTTCGATGCGCAATATCGCATTTTTGCACAAAGCTTTTCTGAC
This sequence comes from Lomographa bimaculata, assembly GCA_948107665.1. Classification (NCBI taxonomy): domain Eukaryota; kingdom Metazoa; phylum Arthropoda; class Insecta; order Lepidoptera; family Geometridae; genus Lomographa; species Lomographa bimaculata. The sequence continues at coordinate 2,408,495 of OX403602.1, read as the reverse complement.
ACCTTGACAGTAATTGGATTCGCATTGATATTCGCTAGAAAAATAGAAAAATCGACTTTTTATTGGAACCTTTTAGCGTTACTTCAAAGAGAGATCTCAAAGGCGAATTGGTACTCAAAGATTGGCGATTACAGATATTTGAATTCGTATAAGCATTGGTAATGAAAAAACCTGGCTCATTTATTCTTCATCAGGATTGAGGCCCGAAGCTGTCAGCTGGACGTGAATCTCTCTAAAAATGCCGTAAATTTTGCTTATTTCTTATTATCCATTCATATTATCCAGCAAATCTCCAAGCAAGCATTGTTTGCTAAACATATTTTCTTTCGCCAAAAATCATTAATTTTAACTGTGTAAGTTAGACTCGAATATTCATTTCATAAAAATCTGCCGTGATGATTATCGACGGGCCAATTGCCTATATTTCCTAAAACTAAACCTATATACAATATACAGCAAAGACAACAAGGCATCGAGTTTATAGGTTACTAAAGTGCTCAAGCCAGTGGGTAGCGTTCCCAACGTGCGCTGCGGCTGAAATATAAAATAACATAAAAAACCGAACCATCTAACTACGATAAATATAAACTAAACTATATTTGTTTAAAAAATCTTTACAAATATCTTTATCTAGCTGCCCGCTGCCGCGCTGACAGTAATGTTTCCAAAATGTTTACGGCATTACCATTGGACAGCAATGCTCATTCGGTGCATAAAATATAGGACAGGAATTTGGTCCCGTGACCTTTTAAAATATGACATTTATGCAAAATTTTATTTATCAAAAATACTTTAATATAATATCTTTGTATCAATAAAAAACTTGAGAGGTATCAAGGGACACCCGGATAAAACGAAGTTCAATTTCCGTCTAGCCCCCTTTCGCTTCGCACGATAAGGAACTTTCGTTCCAACGCGGTGTTCCCAGGCGGTCACCCATCCAAGTACTGACCGCGCCCGACGTTGCTTAACTTCGGTGATCGGACGAGAACGTGGTATGGCTTACAACTATAGCAAAAAGTGTCGTTACAGCTTTTGGTCTTAATTTTTTCCGTCTAGCCCCCTTTCGCAACGCGCGATAAGGAACTTTCGTTCCAAAACCTAGGAATAAAATTAATAATAATATAGCTTGTGTATACTTTTCCTTACTCGCTATTGCGATCATTCGTTGTCTTTAATGAATAAAAAAGTTTCAATAAAATAAGAAAGAAATCGGCTATCACATCTCTTTAGTTCATTTTATGCTTTCACGAATTACTGGAAGTTCTTCTTTAACGTTTTTACAAAAGATCCCAGACGATCTCGAGTTTAAACTGAGCCATTTCTGTTAATTTTATTAAACTGTCTGCACTCTCTGTCTAGAACATTCTAGATATATCGACCCTCTCAATTTACAAGGACAGCGTCACTAATCCAATGGAAGCACTATAGAAGCTGAATTAAATTTCCGAAAAATCGAATAATGATATTAAGTTCATGATTAAGGTTAAGTGACTGTAACAAAAATGGTCCCTTTTTACACCTTATTGTAACTGTAATAGGGTTGATATTTCTATAGTAACTAAACGTGACCCTTACCGACAGACCGACGAAGACTTATAATTACATTAGAAGTCATTTTCTAGGGAATTTATGGTGGTTAAGCAAAGCCGTGTGGGTTGAATGCCTTTTACTTCAATTACTGAAAGAGAGACGCTGGGCGCGTTTAAAAAAGTTATTACGTCTACGATGTGATTTGTCGGTTATCTCTATTTATTTTTTTAGCTATCGATGCAGAAAAATAAATATGCGTTTGGGATTTTGCCGCGAAAGTGAAAAAATGGCGTCGGCTATATATTATACAAAACTTGATGATTCTTGTGTTAATCCTACTATAAAATCCGAAAGTTTGTGCGTAAGTGTGTGTGTAAGTATGTTTGTTCCCTCTTCATGCTTTAAAGGCTGAACGGATTTGGATGAAATTTGGAATGTACATAGATTATACCTAGGATTAACTCATAGGCTAATTTTTAACTTGATAATAGCGGACAAAGCCGCGGGGCACGGCTAATAATATTATAAATCCGAAAGTTTGTGTGTAAGTATGTTTGTTCCCTCTTCATTTACACACACACTTACGCACAAACTATAAATATAATATAAGTAGGATTAGTAGGATTGTTACTAGGATTATATGTAATAGGATATATATGATTTCACTTACGGTTGTTTTCTCGAATTGTTACGAGACTAGTTTCGGAACAATCGGTGCTCCTTCATCAGTCGAGTACGCGTTCGGAGAGAACGTACGGCGTTTTGACGGACGGTATCAGTCCTAAATATATTTATGCTGTACATAATTTGTGAGTACATGTTCCAGTGTTCCAAATACCTAGGCATGACACTAGACGTTAAGCTTCGCTGGAAAGCACATGTCAAAAAGAAACGCGATGAGCTAGAGCTTCGCTACCGAAAAATGAATTGGCTACTTGGGAAGTTTTCTTCATTGAGAGAAGACTCAAAAGAACTAAACCTTTTGAGCTAGTGTAGTGATGTGACAGTGTAACATAGTGAGTGGTATTAACAAAGAACACAAGAACAAAGTGTCTTCCCGATAATAGAGACAGTAAGAAAAGTGTTATTGGACACATTCTTAATATATTACTCTACTTAGCAGTTTAGGTCAAAATTAAATTACCTATTAGTCTTAAGGCTAGATCGTTATTCCAATGGTGTTCCAAACGTAATAAGAAAAAAAAAAAGTGTTAGGTCAATTAATTCCAAAAATTTGGTCAAAGTTTAAATAAACATTTACTTGTTTTCGTTGGTCCCGCCATTTCCCTATTATCATAATGATGATAACCTAGTAACACCATTTACGAAGTTCGGAACAAAAACAATCATATTTGCATTTAAAGTCGAAAGTTTCTTTCACGGGATGCTTAGGGTTGTTTTTACCACAAACAGATAACTTTAGCTAGGGTGACCAAACGATAATGTCAGGATTGCAGTCTATTTTATGTTCATTCTATTACTACGGTAGGTATAATAAGTTATTCGCTCAAATTAAAATTCAAATGCATGTAGTCTTCACCTTTAAATATAGTACATTTGGTTTGAAATTTTTAAGATAATGCTGTTGTGAATGTTTTGATGTACACTATGTTGGTGATCTAATAGATAAATAAATAAATAAATTTCTCAATTTCTTTCTCTCTTATACCCTTATAAAATCATTATTCTTAACATCATATTTGCTTGACTAATATAGACAAGCATTTTCATAAATGCAACTACTACACAAGGACAAACATTGTAAAATACCTCCTCCGTAAATTTCATATCAATATAAACATTTTAAAATACGAACAGGTTCGAAAAATATTAAACGCGACCATTTTGGCGATTTTTCTTAAACGTTCTGCCATAACGTAAAGTTGACCAAAATCTATAACGACAAAGGTTCATCAATTCATTTTTTATTTTATTTATTTAATACTTTTGCAAAAAAAAGAAAACAGTACAAGTAGGAATTAATGCTAGAATAGCATTTTCTTTAAACAATATACATAATCATTATATATATTTGTAAACATTATTTAAAAACTATATAACAAAATAAACTTACATAACTCTCTGCTGGCTGGTACATACTCTGCTTGTGTGTCAAATTGCCTTTTAGTTAGTTGTTTAAGCTGTCTAAAGGTCATCCAACTCCTTCAACGAAAAGATCATTCTAGTAATGACCCAAAATCTGTGTTTAGCATAGCAAATAATCGTATATTTTCTTTAAATTACGTCTACAAAAGCTACTTAAATATTTTAGCTTACGTAAATATTTTTAATTCGTCATAAATGGACGGGTGACAAGTGCAAAGCCTTTGTAGAGTTTTGCTTTTTTATGTCGTTGACAACAAAGAAACTAATTACGAATTTTTTTTTTCAATTCTATTGAAGCTAGGTCACCTGAGTCTTCACGACAGCCACAAGGAATGTCAAAATATATGAGGCACTATAGTTTCTTTATCATTAAACTTCTCGATTCAAAGCTGTATAGGAGTTTTCTTCTCCAGTTTTAGACATCTATAGGCAGGATAATGTATCCCCGGACCATTTGTTAGATGAAGCTTACCGAAGAAACCAAATCACGACCAAATGGACTGAATAAACGATATCTTGCACGTGTGTACTAAAATTACAACTAACAGAGGTGGCGAGACATCGTGATGCAAGCATCAGCGACTACTACATGATGACCACGACCGTTCTGTCAGCGGCCAAGATTTATAATTGCCGATCCATTGTATTCAAACCCCATAAATGGTATCAAGTAGTTGTGTTGGGGCATGCATACCATTTGAAATTATAACAATGACATTACATAATTATTTACATACGAGTCCAATGAAATTCGACGTCTTTAACATAAAAAAAGATTAAATTGGAAACAAACAAACATAATCGGACATATCAATATTATAGTTAAGAATCAAAAATATTTATTTATTTATATGCATTATATTTACAACTAGCCGTGCCCCGCGGCTTCGCCCGCTATTATCAAGCTAAAAAGTAGTCTATGTGTTAATCCTAGGTATAATCTATGTACGTTCCAAATTTCATCCAAATCCGTTCAGCCGTTAAAGCGTGAAGAGGGAACAAACATACTTACACACAAACTTTCGGATTTATAATATTAGTAGGATAAGACTAAACTGTGAAATGCTACGTCGTAACTACATCGTGGCGGTTAAGCAAGGTCACGCGTGGCAATCTTCGATTTTTTTTGGTGCTATTACGACGAATATTTGTATTTATCTGGCTGTTTTTATAAATGCCGAGTTTTACTCGGCATTTATCTCGGCGGTTACAAAAACGTTTTAGATGAAATTCTCGTATCGCCACCTTAATACTAGTCTCAAGTGCGATATGGCAACCCTATCGTTTGCAAACTCTGCAGTTTACCTGACTTCTAACTTGCTAACGAGGTCTTCGCGATTTATGCGTCCGTATTCTATAACTTTGGCAGGAATTACTTCCGTAAGTATTTATGTACTAGACGTTTGCCAAAAGGTAGTTTGATGGAAATGTTTCCGTTGACATTTAATCATTTAATTGTGAAGATCATGTTGGATGACTTATTTATTGATGAACACCACACAAATATATAAAAACTGACATCTTTTGTAGTATCTGATGTAAATACATATTCTTACATAATTATTGTATTTAAGAAAACCACTGTTCGTTTATGATGCGACAGTTCTAGTTCAAATTAGTCTTAATAGTCATGTAAAGCCATATACTGCAACTGTCCTATCGGCCGATTTGTAATGTAAGCATTAATTTCATTTAAATTATTTACCCGTCTATTTGTCGTATCTTTTTTTTACATAGCATGAACTTGTACATTTATCAAGTATGTCTAGTTGTCTAGTGTATTAAGCATGTATCGATGTAACAATTGTTGGCAGACCTAATAAATAAATAAAATAAAATAAAACACCAACATAACAAACAAACAAACGCATTCACCCTCACAGCCCCACACTAAGTTCAAAGACTTGTATCGTGGATGCCTGAAACATTCACATCACACGCACACATTACACCCAGAACCAGAAGCACAAAATATCCCTTGGGAAGGAATTTGTGCTCCTGCCGGGAATCGAACCCAGGACCCACGGCGCAGAGGGCGAACACCTGTCCACTGCGCCAACTGGGTCGTACATAAACTATTACAATCAACATATTTAAAAGCATCGTAATGTAACAAGTTAAGTGTCATTATAATTATAAGTGAAGACTACATTCAATAAATTTTGTGAGATTACATATGAAGTAAATAGATGATAACAATACATTAATTAATTTAAATTACAAAAAGGTTATGTAAGTTATTTACTATCTATCTAATATAGTATAGGATCCCAGTATAGAAAGACCTCAAATTCCATACCAATCGAACATATGAAGCCTATAGAATATGCAAACGTTAGGTGGACTATTTTTTTCCCGTCACAACTCTTGGGTAGTCAGGTATAAGCAGGTAAATCGATACTAATAATTTATTATAGGTCACGATGGTTTGTTCCCTATTTTTGTTACAACCTAGCCAAGATTAGGCTAACAAGTAACTTAAATTTAACTTATTCTGCTAGATTTAAAATATCCAAGAATGTGACCATTAACACTTTTCTTATTGTCTCATTAAGGCGAAGTCACTTTGGTTCATGTGTTCTTTTTGAGCAGCACTTATAAAACACTACATTACACTGAAAAATAACATCACCTTTTAGTTTAGCTTAGTAAAAAAATAACTTTTATATAGCTATCTAGCGTATTATCTACTGCTATCTACCCGTTAGTAAGTGATGGTCGTAGGTTAATGTTTTAAATTTAAGATTATTTCATTACGAACACGGCTGTATAGGGTCGTCTGCGAAAAATCATGATATTCATAATGAGACCTTCGAATCCACCTTTAAAGCTTTTAAATACATAGTTAAAAACTTGTTAAACCCATAGATTACGATGGTTTAATATCGATAACGAATCGGTGACCCTTCAAGGGCTCTCTCACCTCGATATTAAATACCCTTCGATATTGTAGCACAATATGTAAATTGGCAGTAACTCATTTGATGCTGTTATCGTATCCTACTAATATTATAAATCCGAAAGTTTGTGTGTAAGTGTGTAAGTATGTTTGTTCCCTCTTCACGCTTTAACGTCTGAACGGATTTAGATGAAATTTGGAATGTACATAGATTATAATCTAGGCTTAACACATAGGCTACTTTATAACTTGATAATAGCGGGCGAAGCCGCGGGGCACGGCTAGTAGACATATATATATAGACTTTAAATAATTTAAATACAAGCAAAGCTTAAAAAATTTCACTATGTCTTCGGAATCCTTGATCAGATTAAATTAAATACGCATTATTGAGGATAACTCAAAAACTACTAGTCAGCTCTGGATCGAATTTAAATGGGAACACATGGGAAGGAAATAAAAAACTATCATTAAAATCGTTTCACCTAGAAATAAGTTCTGACACATAAAAAAGAGTCAAATTGAGAACCTCCTCCGTTTTTGGAGTCGGTTACAAAAAATGAATAAAAGGTATTGTATTTGGAACACTTGAAATTCAATCACCAACATAAAGAAGCCGGTTTTAAATTTAAGAAGAAATAATAATCTATGATATCATTATCAATGCAACAGTATTTAAAACATACGGCAAAATTTATACAATGTCGTTTTAGGCATTTAGGCATTTAAAAAGAGGGCAATGAGTTTCACTTCTTCGAAGTACGGATGTTAAGCGTGAAAAATGAACGAATTGGAGTTTTTTTTTTATTTGTGACAGGCTAGTGTTTGACCACTATCTCACCTGATGGTAAGTGACGATGTGATCGAAGCTGGTAAACACACTAGACCTGGAATACGCAGGCTCTCAAGGATAACTGCCGGAACACCGTATTTGGCTTGGCGGCAGACTTTCAACTTGATGGTGGTAAGCTACTTTGGCAGCAAGCCAGGCGAGCAACTCACAAAATGCTCTACCACCTCTCAAATGTCACCTGATTAGCACCACCCGGGGACCACGTGTAGGGAGTCAGACTTAAGGGGTATCCTCCTACGGACGTGGGTGACTCAGCCCCCAGGTAAAACGGGCACGGGGCTATTATACCCACTAATTTCTCTAAGTACCTACAGCTCGAAATAATCTTTTAACGTTCTCCTCTACAACTAGATTGTGTCCTTACTGACCAATTAAAGTATTGTATTAAGGGGCGTCCTCACTCACCTTGTTCCAGCTAAATAGTGATTATTTGTTGCAGTTGTCACGCAACCTAAACGATTCAGCCTTGCGGTTGATTGCCTGTTAAAATGCCATTTGATGTTGCTGCTTAGGAGTTGCTGGACAGTTGAATTACTAGGATAAACTTAATAAGCAGCTCGTAGTATGCGCTCTGATCGAGTAGTTACATTTTCGAAGCCGACGCCAGGCTTCTGGTAAATGTAGCATAGTGATGGAATGATCAGTAATATACCCAAGGTTACTTTGTAATACATCCGGTTAGGGTACTTCGGTACAGTATACAGTAGTAGCCGGAAATCACTAATAATAATGTCACAAAAAATATTTATCTTTTGTAATGAAATGTTTGGTTTTGGACAATATACACAAAATATTAAAAGAAAATACGTATTGACTGACAAACTATAGAGGAACAGCAGTACGGCTCTCTTTTATAATAAAAAAAAGGATAAAACCCTAATAATTAAGAAATCTCCTTTCAGGTCGGTGAGTCCCTTGAAATTCACCATGGAATTACGTGAAAAAGGTTTAAAACGAAATTCTATCAGAGCAATTAAATTGCAGTCCTGAAAAATGGCTGGATTCACTGCAGTAATAACTGAATAAAATCCATAAGAATGGTTGCTTTTAAAGGAGAAAATATAGCCTATTACACTAAGGAGAAAGTGGCTGCGGCGGTGGCTAAGGCAGGTGGCTGCGACGTCAGCATGGTAAAAGCCGGAGAAATTCGCCCTGGCATAAGCGGCGTCGGTACTAGCCTTGTGTCTTGCCCAACTTCGGCAGCCAAAGTGCTGCTGGAAAAGGGCAGACTCCTTGTTGGGTGGAGCTCAGTACGCGTGGTGGCACTAGCTGCGCGTCCCATGCGCTGTTTTAGGTGCATGGGGCTGGGACACACTCGAGCCCAATGTCCCGCATCCGATGACAGAGGGGACCTGTGTTTCCGCTGTGGAGGACCAGGTCATCAGGCGGCCAGCTGTGGGAGGGCCGAGCCTCGCTGCGCAATATGCGCGGAGTCGGGGCGGCCGTCTGGACATGTAATGGGGGCACGAAATTGCGCTCCCCCTAAGACGAAGGGCAAGGCTGCTAGGACACAGGTCTACTCTGTGGCAACTAGCCAGGCCGCACCCGAGGGCGCAGGCCAGTCGGCGAGCGTGGAGGTTGTGATGTCTGACTGATGGATCAGGTCCGACATTACAACTTCCTGCAGACTAATCTTAACCACTGCGCCAGGGCTCAAGACCTGCTTATGCAGAGCCTGGCGCAGTGGCAAATAGATGTTGCTGTCGCGGCGGAGCCATACTTTGTTCCAACCCATTCCTGCTGGGCTGGGGACGTGGAAGGCTCCGTTGCCATTGTAAGTCGGGGGGACGGCGCTCCCCCCCTTTCAGTCGAACAGAGGGGTACGGGGTATGTGGTGGCCAAATGGGGAGAGTACGTTGTCGTTGGCGTGTACTTCTCCCCCAACAAAACTGTCGCGGAGCTGGAGGTCTTCCTAGACCTCCTAGCTGCGGCAGTAGGCAGGCAGATGGGGCGACAGGTCTTCCTCTTGGGGGATCTGAATGCCAAGGCCCGGGATTGGGGCAACCCCTCCACTGACTCTCGGGGTTCGATTGTCAGGGAGTGGGCTGTTGCCACAGGACTGACCCTGCTTAATAGAGGGTCGGTCCACACGTGCGTGCGGTGGAACGGGGGGTCCGTGGTGGATTTATCGTTCGCCACCCCGTCTGCCGCGGCACGGGTCCGGGCCTGGAGGGTAATGTCGGAGGTGGAGACTCTCTCAGACCACAAATATGTAAGGTTCGAGTTCTCCACCTCCCACAGCCAGGGACGTTCCAATAGCATGGTGCAGGCGGATTTCCCTCGCTGGACAATTAGTCGTCTCGACGCCGAATTGGCAAAAGAGGCGGCGATCGTCCAGAAATGGCTTGCCGCCCCTATGCACCAAGATGTGGACGTTGCGGCGGGCCGTTTCCGCGAAGCGGTGACGGCCATCTGCGACACGGCTATGCCGAGGTCCCGGCACCGTCCCGACCACAGGGAGGTATATTGGTGGAGCTCGGAGATCGCTGATCTCCGAGCTGTTTGCTCGGGAGCGCGGCGGCCTTACACCCGCTGCAGAAAACGACGTCGGGGTCGAACCGACGACCAGATGTCGGCTGAGGAGCTGGCTGTAGAGCTCCGGCTTTACGGTGTATACCGTGAAGCCAAGCGTGAGCTGCAGCTAGCCATCGGCCGAGCCAAATCCAGGGCCTGGGACGAAGCCCTAGCGGGATTAGACAGGGACCCTTGGGGGCGTCCGTACAGGGCTGCCCGGAAAAAGTTCCGGGGCCGGACGCCCCCCATCGCGCAATCCCTGGAACCGGACCTTCTGAGCAGGGTGCTGGGTGGGCTCTTCCCTGGAAGCAGCCCTCACCACGTGCCCTCAATGATGGCGCCTTCCCCCCCGGAGGAGTTGGAACCGACCTCTATCCCGCCCTTGTCAGAGGCGGAGATGGAGATTGCGGTCAACCGCTTACGAGGGAAAAGGACGGCGCCGGGTCCAGACGGGATTCCAGGGCGGGTCCTGAGTATCGCCCTGGAGAAGATGGGTGACCAGCTTCGGGAACTGTTCGATGAATGCCTCACGTCAGGACGGTTCCCGAAGCTGTGGAAAGACGGCCGACTATGCCTGCTCCGGAAGGAGGGTCGACCTGCTGACTCGCCTTCTGGATATAGGCCCATAGTCTTGCTGGATGATACGGGTAAGCTGCTGGAGAGAGTGGTGGCTGGCCGTGTCATCCGGCACCTTGAGGGTGCTGGGCCTGGGCTGTCTGAGGCCCAGTACGGGTTCAGAGCGGGGCGGTCAACTATCGATGCCCTGCTCTGGCTAAAGGAGTGGACACAGGATGTGGTCAGTGAGGGGGAAAAGGCATTGGCTGTATCTCTTGATATAGCCAACGCCTTCAACAGCCTCCCGCACGGAGCAATACAAGAGGCGCTCCGCTTTCACGGAGTGCCCATGTATCTGCGGAGGCTGTTGACTGACTACCTCCAGGACCGCGAGGTTCTGGTGGATGGACGCGATAGTTTGAGGCGCCATCGTGTCTCCTGTGGGGTTCCACAGGGGTCAGTGCTGGGTCCACTCCTGTGGAACATAGGCTACGACTGGGTGCTTCGTGGTACGCTTCCCGCTAACCTGCGGGTCTCGTGCTACGCTGATGACACCCTTGTCGTAGCCAGGGGGAGGGACCTTAGGGAGGCGGTGCGGTTGGCTACGGTGGGTACAACTACTGTGGTCGACCGCATACGTGCTCTGGGGCTGGAGGTTGCCCTCTCCAAAACCGAGGCCCTATTGTTCCATGGGCCTCGGGGGGGACCCCCTCCAGGAACGCGGATCGAACTGGACGGGGTCTCAGTTCGGGTGGGGACCCAGATGAAATATCTGGGTCTCATCCTTGATGGGAGGTGGGCGTTCGGAGCCCACTTTTCCCAGTTGGCCCCGAGAGTCGTGGGGGCTGCAGCCGCCTTGGGAAGGCTGCTGCCGAACGTGGGCGGCCCGAATGCAACCTGCCGTCGGCTTTACTCCGGAGTAATCCGGAGTATGGCTCTGTATGGGGCACCGGTCTGGGTGGATGCCCTCAACCGCGGGAACAAGGCCCTGCTACGACGTCCACAGCGGGTCATCGCAACGAGGGCGATACGCGGTTACCGGACGGTGTCCTGGACGGCGGGGTGCGTGCTTGCGGGACCCCCCCTGGGAGCTCCAAGCGGAGATCCTCGCCGAAGTTTACCACTTTGTGGCGGCGAGGAGGTCCCGTGGGGACCCCCCAGCGTGGGAAGATGTCACACGTATGCGTAGGCGGGCGCGGGCTGCCCTAATGCGGCGGTGGACGGAGGACTTGGCTCCACCAGTCCCTGGGTTGTGGACGGTGGAGGCTATCCGCCCGGTCCTTCGGAGGTGGGTAAGGCGGCAATTTGGGTCGCTGACCTTCCGATTGGTGCAGGTGCTTTCTGGACACGGATGTTTTTTTTTTTTTTTTTTTTTTTTATTTGTGACAGGCTAGTGTTTGACCACTATCTCACCTGATGGTAAGTGACGATGTGATCGAAGCTGGTAAACACACTAAACCTGGAATACGCAGGCTCTCAAGGATAACTGCCGGAACACCGTAATTGGCTTGGCGGCAGACTTTCAACTTGATGGTGGTAAGCTACTTTGGTAGCAAGCCAGGCGAGCAACTCACAAAATGCTCTACCACCTCTCAAATGTCACCTGATTAGCACCACCCGGGGACCACGTGTAGGGAGTCAGACTTAAGGGGTATCCTCCTACGGACGTGGGTGACTAAAAAAGTAAAGAAAAAGTACCTGCACCAAATTGCGAGACGGGAGCCGACCCCGGTCTGCCACGAATGTGGAGCGCTGGAGGATACGGCGCTCCACACGCTGGAGGTGTGTGCCGCATGGGGCCCCCAGCGGCACACGCTTTCAGCGATCATAGGTGGAGATCTCTCCCTGCCGAGTGTGATAAACGCCATGCTTAGCAGCGAGAGATCGTGGCAGGCGGTGGTCTCCTTCTGCGAAGCGGTAATGGCGCAGAAGGAGGCCGCGGAGCGGGCCAGAGAGGTCGACCCCCGATCTGACCCGCTCCGGCGCAGACGTACGGGGGGGAGGAGGAGGCAGTACGCCCGCCTCCTCTCTCCTCCCCTGTAGTGGGATCACTGGTGGAGAGCCAGGGGGCTCTCCACCGGCTTGCACGGCCCCACACGTCTGAGGGGTGGCCTTGGTGAGCAAGGTCACCCCTCCATGGACGCAGTGGCCCGGTTGGGCCTACCGCCGGGGCAAGATAGTGACTGCTAGCGCGACCCTATCTTGCCCCACCTTGGCGAAGGACTGCTCACGGGGGGGTTTTTAGTGGGTTCGAGCCCCACATACCCCCTTCTTTCACCCCTGGGAAGGAAGGGAAGTGCAAGGCATTTTCCCCCCAACAAAAAAAAAAAAAAAAATTACACGAACGTGACGAAACTACAGAATAGGAACTCATCATTCATTGTGGCTTAGAAAAACTATCATCCAGCAAAGTTGCGTTCTTGAAACAAGTTCAAAGTTCTAAAACTTTTAAATATGCGGGTAGTTTAATATTCATTTGTAGTTTCATTCAACAGCTGTTGTACTATATAACTTTGAATATAAAACACACCACGTGTACCGAGTTGTTATCACAATGGGTATTGAAGAAATATGCCGCCCTAAAATTTAACGGACCCTCGAGTTTTCAGCTTTTTTCAGGACAGTGCGGTCATGCTTAAAAGTCATATAAGTAAGGTTTTTATTGCGTGAGTGCTATGCGTGATATGATGGTATTTTATTTCGAATAGAGATAACCGAGCTCGAACAAGAAGCTTATGAACTAAAAAGAGGTTGGTCGAAATTAAATTTGAATACAAAGGCTCTTGCCTCCCAACGCACATGTAGCTCAGTTGTATCAATGAACAACTATGTTTAGTTTACGTTAAATTATGATTGGTATGTACAAATATGTATCTAAGGGATCGGCATATTCGCTTAGCGAAAAAGCTCAGAAGTTAAGAATAAAAAAAAAATAACTAGCTGTGCCTGGCGGTTTCACACGAGTATTTGATCATGATAACGTTTAATAACATTACACACTTGGAAAGCTCTAGAAAGAAGCTCTAGAAACTAAGAAGTCTTTCTAGTGACATACAAGTGGGAAATAGTGTCAATTTAGATTATTTGGCATAAATGTATGTATCCCGAACTTTTTTTTTGTTACAAAGAGAACTTTTGTCTTTAATTAATTAAAAGTAGCCCTTGTCACTTTTCTTATTAAACTAGATTCAGATCGGTTTCAAATGGTAACATACAGACAAACAAACTTACAAACTCGGTGTATTGAATTAGCGCAATGTACATAAAGTAAGGTATGTTTGTATAGCTTTTCTATGATTTAGTCGCTGGGTTGTGAGAGCAACTGTTCGCAACGCTTTATGTCGCTTGTAATGTACCCAACTCTATATGTAATGAATAATGATTAAAAAAAATATTATTCCTTACACCTGTTTTATTATTCTCACCTGATGGAAAGTGATGTTGCGGCCGAAGATGTGACACGCTTGCCTTAAAGATATCTATTCACGCTTGATTTGAAGACTTCCAAATACCCCTCGGGGAACAATGACGTAGGCAATTAATTCCACTCCTTGCTGTTTTGATGATGAACGTAGAAGCAAAACGCTTCGAGCGAACTGGAGGTTTGTCCACCATAAATGGATGATGTTTGACAGTTTTTGTTAGATGGTAAAAGGGGCATGGTGGAATTAACTCATGTAATTCCTGCGCACACTCTCCAAAATGCAAACGGTCAATAGACTCCAAGACCTTAAAGCTGGTACTTGCGGATCCATCCCAAAGATGGCCACAGTACTACATACACGATCGGACATCTCTAAGTCTCACTCGCTTAGTTAAGTTATCCTTAAATTTCAAATTGTGAATATTTATTGACCGTAAGTTGCCTCAAATTTATAATTACGACGTTTTAAAAAATATCTCATGGTTTAGTCCTCAAAATGAATGTTCGTATCCGAATGTTCGAAAAGTTTGCACTCCATGAGGAAGGCCAGGGCTTAAGGCCCGTGGTTACAGACCTCATTCTCCACGGTCTATCGAGCATTTCATTTAATGGAAGATAACGCAAACAAATGAGAATGAATGTGATAAATGGGTTTAATAAGCGATCGTTCGATCTTGGGAACATTGGCCGAACATTTGTTAATATCGGAGGGTATTGAAATTTAAAGGAACTAACGACTTGACGAAGATTTTTCCGTTTGCCTAAAATTTACAACTATGTTGAAGATATATAATTCTTTACTTAAATAAAACGATGTCTAACCTTAAGAAGCCTGCGATGGTTGATTTGCCCATACAATCGTAATACCGAAATTATTTATAATTCAAGCATATTACCACCATACTGTGCTGTTATTCAAATAAAAACGTATTAATCTAAGTTTCTGGTTAGTTTTTATTCCAAAATAATTACCTAAAACGAAATATAAACCAATTGATTTTCACACATTATTACTACGTAAATGTCGCATCTTTAACTTATTCGTTTTGTATTAAAAACTAACACATTTCTTTTGGCATTACAACTGGAACATAGATTATTATTTCATGGTACTATTCATGCAAAAAACAATAGCTAAACATTACATTTTCATTAATAATTTTTGGTATTACGGCACCTATCATAATTTGTTCGGTCGGTAGTGCTATCGCATCAAGCATGGGCACATTATGGAAAATACACGTAGGTATCCATACGATCACAAGACATCCATCGCACATTGTATCGTCCATAAAGCCGTGATTCCTTCCCATAACATTTAATAGGGTTGCTAAAGGCCTGACATAATTTCCGCGTAAACCTCAAAATAACATGCCAAATAGCTAACTGTAGGCCCTCACCGACCCTTTGTGAATAAGTAACTATCAGACGTACCGTAAATTATTTAGTTGGTAATCAAACATTACCTAGGTAGTGTTGGTAGGATTTACGAGAGACCCTTGACCATCTCGAAGCTACGGGAAGTTTTTAGGTGAATTTTTCATTTCACAATTAGGGAAGTTGAATTGGATTGCTAGGGGGTGAAAATACTAACTACTCTACATTTTGTTTTTTTTTTTGTTTGATGTGAAGGATAGAGTAGCAAGCCAGATTAGCACAAGAAAATGTCCTACTATACTATATGGAGTTTCCAATCTACGGGCCAATTGCCTATATTTCCTAAAACTAAACTAAAACTATGTACAGCAAAGAACTAAGTTACCTACAAGGCATCGAGCTTATAGTAACTCAAGTGTTCAATGCCCATCATTCCCATCATGCTGGCGGCATTGCCTCTCTGAATTGCAATGCTAATACGTTGAGCCAAATAAGTGCCAGCATTTTGATCACTATACTATAGAAAAAATATCATCATCATCAAATATTATTTAGATCCTACTGCTGTGTATAGGCCTCTCATATTCTGCTATTCGCTTCGGATCTGTGCTAGTCTTGTTGCATTGTTTGCCTTTTTGCTTTTGCCTTGTCTTGGCTACCACTCAATTAAAACTTTATGACATAGCCCCATAGAGGCACTTATGAAAGTTAAAGACTAATAACCATAGATTCGCAACATTACAGCCATCTCGAGAAGAACAAGGCAATTAGTTCGGCGGCGCATTTTTTCTATTCCTTTTTACTTCTTTAATACATAAGTTATCTCTATATTTCGCCAGAAAGCGCTTGTGCAGTTTCCATCGTTGTTGTTTTTTATATCATTGCTTTTGTCTAATTCTTTTTAAATCTTCCTCGGTTATCAAACATTAATGATGCTCCTCTCCAGCCGCCGGAACAGGTTTTAAAAGACTGAAAAGCCTTAGAAATTGGCCCTTAGTGCAACCTAAAAGGCCTTGGATGTATGCCAACGACTTGGTCACACAGGGCTTTTCATTACTTTTCATCAGGCCTTTTAGGATGACAGATTAATTAAAAATTCCACCCACGCGGCGAATCGTAGGCAAATGTGAAAGGCGAAATTACATTTCACTTCGCATTCATCATGCGAGGAAAGAATGACAGATATCTGACGTTCCGCGTAGCTTTGCAGACAAGTTGGGATGCTGGGACGTGTGTTGCGAAATATGAAATAATGTGTATATTTGATCAGGTTTGTGCTAAACCAAAGAACTTAAAATATATATAAAACAAACAGTCAAACGTCATCCATAAATGGTTGACATACCAGTTCGCTCAAAGCGTTTCGCTTCTACGTTTGTCATCGATAAACGTAGAGGAGTGGAACTCAAAATATTTAACGACATTTTCTCTTACCTACGAAATACTTAAGCATTTCTGTTGAAAGAGATAGACCTATAGCTCAAAGTCACGTCCACGGCTCACTTCTCATTATCTCGGTTAGCAAAAAATTATAAACATAAACATAAATGCTTTCACACTCACAGCCCCACACTAAGTTCGATGATTTGTGTCGTTGGTGCCGGAAACATTCACATAACACGACCAGAACCAGAAACAAAACTTTTCCATGGAGAGAAAACTTGTGTTCCCGCCGGGAATCGAACCCGATATCGATACCGATCGGGTTCGATTCCCGGCAGGAACACAAGTTTTCTTCTTAAGGAAATTTGTGTTTCTGGTTCTGGTTGTGATTGTGCGTGTAATGTGAATGTTTCCGGCACCCACGACACAGGTCATAGAATAGGGGCTGTGAGTGTGAAAGAAAAAAAAAAACATAACAAATTTCATCCAAATCCGTTCAGCCGCTAAAGCGTGAAAAGGGAACAAACATACTTACACACTTACACACAAACGTTCGGATTTATAATATTAGTAGGATTTTTGATGGCCACATATAATTTCCATTGATTATATCAATCAGCGTGGCCACAAATGCGGTTAGTGTAAGTAGGTACAATCAAGTTCAGAAGCCAAGTCCCCAAGTAGCTTAATGTTCAAAGCTATTGTCACCCTAATCCAATCAGTGCTCTGCAATAGATTAACTATTCACACCACCAATTAGGGTTGTCAGTAGATCAGAAAATATTCTGTCTGTTATTAACTTATAAACATGATTTAGGTTATAACCTACGTGTGACGTTTCGTTCGCTTTCCAATATGTTGGTACTACGGGCACAGTGTATGGCAGAGTGACTGATTATGTAAGCACCAACATAAACAAAACAACAATATATATCAATAAAAAAAAATAGTCTATATGTCTATAAAGACCTCAAATGTATCCAAACTCCGTAGCCGTATTAGTCTACTTATAGATATTTGAAGTCTTTTGTCTACCAAAATATTTACTTATTTTTAATCGTTTTATAATTAATTTATGTTATATCCGGCTCAAAACACGTAAAAATTGTCGGTTTACTTTGTAGTCGACTAGTTACGGACAATTTTTTGTCCTTCATCAGGATGAGTCAGACGCGTTTTAAGCCAACAACATAAATTATATGTAATACTCACGATACAACAAACAAACAACGCATTCACACTCACAGCCCCACACTAAGTTCAAAAACTTGTATCGTGGGTGCTGGAAACACACACATTACACACAGAACTAGAAGCACAAATGTCCCTTGGGAAGGAATTTGTGCTCGTGCCGGGAATCGAACCCAGGACCCACGGCGTAGAAGGCGGATACCTGTCCACTGCGCTAACTGGGTCGTCGAATAATACTCAAGATAGTTTTGGGTTTTATAATTAATGGTATCAAAATGTCGACAACCCTACCACGAGTCACGTGATACAAGATGCAAGACAACGGGGCTATTCTTACTTAATCTATCCACTAAGCGGATTTCACACTAACCAATCAATTAATATACTAAGATCCATGATAATCCTTTGATATCACAACAATGATAATATTATCAACAACGTCTCAATATTATTCAACGAGTAATAATGCATAATTTACTATTTATTTCTTTTTTTTTTCTTCTGGTACAACTGCCTATCTACGGGCTAATTCCCTATATTTCCTAAAACTAAACTAAACCTATTTGAAAAAAATACGAATTTACTTTATATTTAACTTTTCGTTTACATTTCCATCCAAAGGTTGTTTGGAAGAGATCGCTCTTAGCAATAAGACCGCCCTTTGTACCTATCTTTAAAAGTTTATCTGTAAGTTGTGTTTATCTTTTGGTGCCAATAAAGAGTTATTGTATTGTATTGTATGTTAAACGTCCATATTTTTTAATGGAATCTCTCTGAATTTAATTCAGAATAAAAAACTTTGAAATAATATGAGAAGTAATAAAATTATTTCTCATATAACAAATTAAGGCGTAATCTAAATACCTAAGTACTTCAAACTGATCAAAATTTCATGTTTAGATTTCGAAGTTGTATTATTAAAATATGAAACTCACCACTAAGATAAGAAAGTCTTCGAGACCTAAACTAGAAATTGTCTATCATATTTCTAAAATAGGCCTTATATATATTCACATGAACTTTTTCAATCCACTTTAGTGTTACAGACGAAACATATTTCGCAAAATGGTATATCACTTTTTCTACTTCATCATAATGTAGTACACACTTAAAGTACAGTC
This sequence comes from Lomographa bimaculata, assembly GCA_948107665.1. Lineage (NCBI taxonomy): Eukaryota > Metazoa > Arthropoda > Insecta > Lepidoptera > Geometridae > Lomographa > Lomographa bimaculata. The sequence goes on along the minus strand of OX403602.1, from coordinate 2,389,539 downwards.
AGCAAACTAAACTTAAGTTTGCAAAACGTAATAACAAATACTAAATTATCAATATTAGTTTAGGTTCGAGTGGAAATTTACTGACACAATTATGCATACCGGTAAATAGAACTCCAACCCCAGCCTGTGTTTCCCGATAAGTATGTGGGAGTATTCCATTTTAACATATATATAACTAGGCGTCGCACGCGGCTTCGCTCGCATTAATTAAGGTGGCGATACCAGAATTTCAACTAAAATGCGTGTTTTTGTAACCGTTTTACTCGGCATTCATAATAAAACCAGATAAATAAAAATATTTGTCGTAATCTGTGTGATACGGTAAATGATGCCTTCTTCTTAGAATATTCATAACGTTCGTAAATATAAGGGAAATAAATATCAAATCTCATGCAAATAACATCAATTTGTGTTTTTGTAACCATTTTGTTCCGCCATTTTATATCAAAACACTATGAAAGTTATTTCATATACGTATATTTACTAAACGAATGATGTCTTCAGCTTCTTAATCTATCCACTAAGCGGATTTCACATTAACCAATCAATGAATTTTACTAAGATCCATGATAATCCTTTGATAGTACAACAATGATAATATTATCAACAACGTCTCAATCTTATTCAACGAGTAATATATGCATGATTTACTTTTTTTTTTTCTTCTGGTATAACTGCCTGACTACGGGCTAATTCCCTATATTTCCTAAAACTACATTGAAACTTAAAAAAAAAAGACGTGTGGCACTCGGGGACTGCCGCGGTAAAGCTATTGCATTGCATTTTTTATCAACTTATGCAATTATAATTATTTATTTATTTTATTTATGAAGTTTTTTTTTTCTGCCACCTAGAGGCGAGTTGCTGAACTAAAAAGACAAGCGTGATATTTCAAAAAAGTTCTGCTATTCATCGATAGATGGCAAAACTAAAAAGTATCACCGCTGTGCCGGTCGGAGTGGGGGGTGTTAGGTTATTTTCGTTACAGAATTTCTGGATTCGGTCTCCACGCTCAAGGCCCGCGATAGAAGCTATGCAATAGCTTAAAAAAAACTTTAAATTTATGATTTTAATAAACAGTAACGCTTACCATCAAGCGAATAAGTGCTTCGTTCGTGCTATATTTCATTCATTTTATCGCACCACCATCCCAACATTGTCTTTTCGTTTACATTTCCATCCAAGGGTTGTCTGGAAGAGATCGCTCTTAGCAATAAGACCGCCCTTTGTACCTATCTTTAAAAGTTTCTCTGTAAGTTGTTTTTATCTTTTGGTGTCAATAAAGTGTTTTTGTATTGTATTGTATGTTAAGCTTCGATATTTTGAAATGGAATCTCTCTGAATTTAATTCAGAATAAAAAACTTTGAAATAATATGAGAAGTAATAAAATTATTTCTCATATAACAAATTAAGGCGTAATCTAAATACCTAAGTACTTCAAACTGATCAAAATTTCATGTTTAGATTTCGAAGTTGTATTATTAAAATATGAAACTCACCACTAAGATAAGAAAGTCTTCGAGACCTAAACTAGAAATTGTCTATCATATTTCTAAAATAGGCCTTATATATATTCACATGAACTTTTTCAATCCACTTTAGTGTTACAGACGAAACATATTTCGCAAAATGGTATATCACTTTTTCTACTTCATCATAATGTAGTACACACTTAAAGTACAGTCAGCAAACTAAACTTAAGTTTGCAAAACGTAATAACAAATACTAAATTATCAATATTAGTTTAGGTTCGAGTGGAAATTTACTGACACAATTATGCATACCGGTAAATAGAACTCCAACCCCAGCCTGTGTTTCCCGATAAGTATGTGGGAGTATTCCATTTTAACATATATATAACTAGGCGTCGCACGCGGCTTCGCTCGCATTAATTAAGGTGGCGATACCAGAATTTCAACTAAAATGCGTGTTTTTGTAACCGTTTTACTCGGCATTCATAATAAAACCAGATAAATAAAAATATTTGTCGTAATCTGTGTGATACGGTAAATGATGCCTTCTTCTTAGAATATTCATAACGTTCGTAAATATAAGGGAAATAAATATCAAATCTCATGCAAATAACATCAATTTGTGTTTTTGTAACCATTTTGTTCCGCCATTTTATATCAAAACACTATGAAAGTTATTTCATATACGTATATTTACTAAACGAATGATGTCTTCAGCTTCTTAATCTATCCACTAAGCGGATTTCACATTAACCAATCAATGAATTTTACTAAGATCCATGATAATCCTTTGATAGTACAACAATGATAATATTATCAACAACGTCTCAATCTTATTCAACGAGTAATATATGCATGATTTACTTTTTTTTTTTCTTCTGGTATAACTGCCTGACTACGGGCTAATTCCCTATATTTCCTAAAACTACATTGAAACTTAAAAAAAAAAGACGTGTGGCACTCGGGGACTGCCGCGGTAAAGCTATTGCATTGCATTTTTTATCAACTTATGCAATTATAATTATTTATTTATTTTATTTATGAAGTTTTTTTTTTCTGCCACCTAGAGGCGAGTTGCTGAACTAAAAAGACAAGCGTGATATTTCAAAAAAGTTCTGCTATTCATCGATAGATGGCAAAACTAAAAAGTATCACCGCTGTGCCGGTCGGAGTGGGGGGTGTTAGGTTATTTTCGTTACAGAATTTCTGGATTCGGTCTCCACGCTCAAGGCCCGCGATAGAAGCTATGCAATAGCTTAAAAAAAACTTTAAATTTATGATTTTAATAAACAGTAACGCTTACCATCAAGCGAATAAGTGCTTCGTTCGTGCTATATTTCATTCATTTTATCGCACCACCATCCCAACATTGTCTTTTCGTTTACATTTCCATCCAAGGGTTGTCTGGAAGAGATCGCTCTTAGCAATAAGACCGCCCTTTGTACCTATCTTTAAAAGTTTCTCTGTAAGTTGTTTTTATCTTTTGGTGTCTTTAAAGTGTTTTTGTATTGTATTGTATGTTAAGCTTCGATATTTTGAAATGGAATCTCTCTGAATTTAATTCAGAATAAAAAAACTTTGAAATAATATGAGAATTAATAAAATTATTTCTCATATTACAAATTAAGGCGTAATCTAAATACCTAAGTACTTCAAACTGATCAAAATTTCATGTTTAGATTTCGAAGTTGTATTATTAAAATATGAAACTCACCACTAAGATAAGAAAGTCTTCAAGACCTAAACTAGAAATTGTCTATCATATTTCTAAAATAGGCCTTATATATATTCACATGAACTTTTTCAATCCACTTTAGTGTTACAGACGAAACATATTTCGCAAAATGGTATATCACTTTTTCTACTTCATCATAATGTAGTACACACTTAAAGTACAGTCAGCAAACTAAACTTAAGTTTGCAAAACGTAATAACAAATACTAAATTATCAATATTAGTTTAGGTTCGAGTGGAAATTTACTGACACAATTATGCATACCGGTAAATAGAACTCCAACCCCAGCCTGTGTTTCCCGATAAGTATGTGGGAGTATTCCATTTTAACATATATATAACTAGGCGTCGCACGCGGCTTCGCTCGCATTAATTAAGTGAAACAGTTAGCTATTTCTAATGTACTCTAATTACTAAATAGGTATCTTCTAGACAAGCATGCTTTATCTTCGGCCGCATTCATTACTTTGCAGTGTTTAGAGATCAATATATATATATATGTAACATAAATATATATATATAATATATATTTTATATTATATATATATTACAAATATATATACATATATAACATATATATATATATATATATTACGCGATAAAAACAATTACAAATTGTACAATTCAAAGATTTGAAATAATTTATATATATTAATCTTTTAGTTTTATCAATATTTTTTTACATAAAAAAAAATATTTATTCTTATGTATTGAGTCGTTATTTTCCACGAACTTTCTCCTTGCCAGAGTCAGCGTTCCCAGATATGTACAATCTTGGAGTCTTTTTCTAGGCAAGCGTGCTCCATCGTCGACCGCATCGTCACTTAACATCAGGGGAGGCGGTTTAATGTTTGCCTGTTTGCTTATCACAGATAAAAAGTGTAGATATTTCTACATCTGACAGTACCGGTATCTGTTGAACCTTTAAACTGATTGTATTCCTCCATGTCATCTCCTTACGCCGACTTAGATGAATGATAAGAGAAAAACTGATTTTTCTACAAGAAAATGAAATCGAGTTCGTGAAGAACCATATTTATGCAAGAACATGTCGGGGGTGACATTCCACTGGGGCTGGAGATGTAATCACTTAAATGAAGGAATAGTTAGTATGTTCAAGGAATATTTAAGACCTCTCCTGAAGCAGAGAATAGTAGATATACTGAAGAGACGTGAGTTCCAATTTAACTTCAAAATTTCATCGTACCTCATCTAATATGAAATTGAAAAACTGCCAGATGACTTAGATGGCACGTTCATTTTCTAAGCAGGGATTCGATTCCCGGTGGGAACTCAAGTTTTCTCCCCAAGGAAAATTATTGTTTCTGGCTCTGGTTGTGATGTGAATGTTTCCGGCGCCCACGACACAAGTCATCGAACTTAGTGTGGAGCTGTGAGTGTGAAAGCGTTTATGTTTATGTTTTTCACTTATACTTGTACCAATAGTATACAAGCGCACTTACAGCTCCATACTAAGTTCAAAGACTTGTATCGTGGGTACCGGAAACATTTACATCATTATCGTCACACACAATCACATTCAGAACCAAGAGCACAAATATCCCATGAAAAGAAAAATTGTGCTCCTGCCAGGAATCGAACCCAGCACCACTGTGCCTAGGGCAGAGACCTGCCCACTGTGCCAAATGGGTCGTCAATTTGCCTACAGTTAAAAATATTACTATATTGCCGGAAACGATTTTACTTAATTAAAGTCTTTGAACGTAGTGCGGGTTCTGAGTGTGAAGGCGTTGATGGTATGTTACGTAAATTGTTATTTTTATGTAAGATCGCGGCAGTATCTTGAGAAGTTACCGTCGCCCTTGGCAACGCTATCCCCTTTATTTTAGCTTTTCATCCCCTACGTGCTTCCCCTGCGTTTATGCGGCCCTTGGTGAGGGATGGCTGTTACACCGTTGTGTAATTTAACATTAGTTTAATAAGTAATAACTAAAAAATGTGCCTTCGAAATCTTCAAATTGTTTAAGGATCTAAGAACTAGAAGCAATATATTTTTAAATAGCCCTGATGAATTTTGTAAGCAGCACCGGTATTCACCAAACATGGTCTAAGGCAATCTCGATCAATTCCCCTAGTTGAAACAATAAACCTTAATCAAAATCGGTTTATCCATTTGGGAGCTATGATGACTCACACCAAACTATAACACCACCTGTTGATGTCGTGTCGGTGGGTTGAAAGATAATAATCGAAATCGATTAATATGTGTCAGATAACTCCGCTAATATAAACCTAATAAAACGCAACATATTTACTATAAATCGAGAACCTACTCCATTGTTTATGTCGGGTTAGTCCAAAGATTTATTATTTTGAATATGGTATAGACTTTGAAATAGGTAGAAGAGAATATATGTGTTTGCAAGGACTTTGCACAAATGCACCAACTATTTTCTTTTTCGACTTAAATAAATAATGATGGTGGTCTTGTATAGTTTGTCTGTTTTGCATAAAAATAATTGAAACGCAAGTAAAGCTTAAAACACCGACTTCACCGCTTATATTTTGATTTTGGCTCAATCGATTTCGATAAAAAATTTATGGGACTACCTCTGAACTATAATATACCAAACCAAAAAAAAAATCATCAAAATCGATGTATAATTCGCGGAATTATCGCGTAATATACTTACAAAAAACGTACAGTTGAAAAGTAGAACCATTTTTGATATTTCTAAAGATCTCGTCTTTTGACCTAGGATAGATTAAGTAGGTATACCTATTTAATACACATATATATTGTATATACACCGGGCTAAGTGCCGTTAATTAGGAGACACTTATGTTCAGCATATATATAAATATAGATACATATATGCTGATGATGATAAAACTACACTTATAATGTACTAAACTTATAAATTCTTTGCAGCTGTACGGTGTAACATGCGAGTCCACATCGAGTCCGCACGAATTTGTCTAAAGAATCCCTCGTCAAACCCACCCCGTCTGTCGAAAACTGCAGTTTTCACCCCTGATGGTAACTTAATACAGTTTGCCACGCAATCCAAAATTATGTTAGTGTTTATATCGGAGTTTTATTTCGTACATCCATCTTCATGCCAACTCTTTCATGATACGAACAAATTGATATTCTAGGGGATATTTATAAATGTGTGTCTACAACAGGGTTCTTATTTCGGTAAGGAAGAAAATAAACAGGGTCTCTAATGTACTACCATTTATTTCTACCTAATAATAATGATACATTATATAATAATGTATTTATTCTTACTTTATTATATTGTTTATATTTATCTATTTATATTTTAAATGAAATGGTGTCTATTATTATTTATAAATTTGAATGTATATTTTTAACATATAAGTATATTGTATTGTTATCATATTTCTATGTACACAACAACCTACTCGCTACTATAAATTATATCCTACTTAAAGGGTTTGCTGGAAGAAAACTCTGTGAAGGGTTAAGCTCGCCTTTGTACATCCTTTGTTATGGCCTTATTGTAAAAATTTTGATCAATGTGTGTACAATAAATAATACAAGAAGAATACAAGATATATATCCATATTTATCAAGCAGACATTCTAAAGCTTTGATGAATTTGTAAACTGCAAAATGCATACTTTATCTACATTTAGAGAATGCAATAAGGATTTAAATTTGAATAATGTTTCATAAACAGTTGCTTATGTGGTCTAAAAATAGCTATCAATTGTAATGATATATTTCCAGCAGACATTCTACAGCTTTGACGAATTTGTAAATTAGAAATTGTAATCATAATTTATATCTTAACTCGACAATGATTTAGCTGAAATGTATGGACTATTTTAATATTAGTATCCGATCGTAAGGATGTGTTCGTGATTTTTTTCCTAATTACATTGTTATTTTAACGCACATACTTTTTAATTCTGTATTTTTAGTGACGTGTACGTCACTTAAAACAGTTACCAATAAAATGATTACTGATTATTGATATTTTGTTTCAGGTAAACTTGGACTTTAGTACTCGTTTCATAAAGAACTTCGTAAGTCAAACCCCATATATTTTACAAGCTTTTATTTAGTTTCACCTGTCCCGATGTTTGTCATCAAACCTTGCAAATTAAATGCGATCCACTTCCCGGTTACCGATTGAGCTGAAATTTGGATACATGTGTAAATCGCGTGACAATGCAATATTATGATGACATGGTGCTGAACTAATGATGGAGCTGGAAGGTGGCCAAAGGAACTTCGCAATGAAACAACACGACCTCATCGAGTTTGGGCCCATTTGAATCGTTTTGACTAGTAGTTGGTCTTTCAATGGTAACCAGGGTCTGATGATGGGGCTGGAAGGTGGCCATAGGAACTCTGTAATGAAACGACGCAACCTCATCGAGTTTCGGCTCGTTTGATTCGTCTTGACAAGTTCTCTGGTTATATAACTTTTAGTCCTCTTTATTTCCAACTTGTAAAAGCTTGATTTTAAAAAACTTTTTCAAGTATGACTTGTTTTCAATTTTGATTATCACGAATTGTACAAATTAGAAACCACTCAAATATTCGCTGAAGTATTTGCACCCAACAACTATACCTAATTATTTAGAACTGTTAAATTAATTTGAAACGGAAATTAGCGTGACAAGTTATCGACGTCTAGATCGACAATTTTTTCGACTTCATTATCGATGTCTAGATCGACAATTATTTCGACTACATTCAGAAATTTCAATTTAATTATAGAATTGAAATTTCTGCGAAATTTTATTCAGCCATTTTGACGTGATTGAGTAACAAATACACATCATAATTGGATGTATTATAGGACTATGTTCTGATAAAAATTTGCACATTACTGTATAACATTTAGCACACAATAGCAGCTGGTTGTGAATAGGTTTAATGATGAAGCTGGTTAGATCAAAGAAAGGGACATCATGTAAGTAGGAACCATTTCAATACTTATTGTCATTGTTACCTTTAAAACACGGTGCTCATTGGCTTGTGTAGGTGCGCCTTCACAAGGAGTATCGGGTTCGATTCCCGGCGGAAACACAAGTTCTCTCAAATTTGTGTTTATGGTTCTGGTTATGATTGTGTGATGTGAATGTTTCCGGCACCCACGAGACAAGACTTCGAATTTATTGTGAGGCTGTGAGTGTAAAAGCGTTTAAGCGTTAAGCATTTGCCTAAGTAATTAATAGACTGCACCAGAAGAAGTAAACTACGTCATTACAGGTCGCCATTACCTTTTTTTATCTTTTCCTCATTCCATGGACACTTATCTAACATTTATTTTTAATTTAACAACCATTACACTTTCACTAATCTTTCTTCAAATAAGCAATTAACAATTAGGCCAAACGCTATCTTCGTGCATGAGACCACTAATTAAAATTTAATAACATGACCCGGAACATTGGTTATCACGGCAAAGTCCGAGTGTAAACAAACGAGTATCTACATTCCTTGTTAAACATAGGCCCTTGTCTAAGTACATTTTTTGTACTATGCGCTATTCGCGAAGCAAGCGCACTAGGAAGGAATGCAGTTTGCATTTCGAGACATAGTACTAAAATAAGCATGTTTACAATTAGTCGAGTACTTACGTTGCTAAAGGTTCATAAACATTGGTCTCTCTGTCACAGTAAATCATTTAAACAGCTGCTTTGCCATTCACATCAGTTTACGTAAATCTCATTGCGATAAAGTACTCCAACATATTTGTACAATCAGTGCAATGATTGTTTATCTGTTACGTTGAGGTGTTTGACTCTTGCACGTGCGACTTGACCCTTCGCTAGTTATGGTTTGGACTATACGGAAAAGTTTTTTATGGGGTCAAAAATATACTAGATCGATTTCTAGCACAGTTATCCTCAACAAGGTAATTAGAGGTTATATTTCTGGGTGTGATTAAGTTTTTGTTTTTACAAGTATTAAGGTGCAGGGCTGTACATGTGAAAGGGTTCGGACATGAACATAAGTTAATGAATTTTGATATTTAAAACATTGTAGGTAAGCGAGATAATCTTTATCTTTACAAAACGTTTCCTATAAAATGTACTATTGATAGCAATAAACCGAAATCGCTGGAGTGTGTGTTGTTTACTCGATATCAAGTACAATATTGTTATATTAGTCTTGTTGTTTCTTGGAAAGTAAAAGACGGTTTTTTATGTCAATAAGACACGAGACGAGAAAGTCGTTCGACTGATGGTAAGCGTCACGCTTGCCCATTTAAGTTCAGAGGCACCCAAAGTTTTGAACTTTAGTATATAATTTTAACTCCTGCGCGGCAAAACACTACCCTCACCCTGAGATATTAGATGTTAAAATATGGTATTTGAATATAATTGAAACGTCATAAATATAGAGACGAGTATTTTTTCAACCGACTTCAAAAAAGGAGGTTCTCAATTTGTTATGCGATATCTCTGCCAATTATGAATCGATTTTGATGTTATTTTTTTGTTTGGTAGTGTATATTCAGAGGTGTTGTCATATAAATTTTATCGAAATCGGTCAAGCCAAAACCGGAATATAAGCGATGAAGTCGTTTTTTTTAAGCTTTGCCTGCGTTTCAATTATTTAAATATTAGATTGCTGATAGGTTTTCGAGTGGCGTTATTTTGATGAATCTTATATGAACTATAAAATATTATTATGATTATTATGAAATTACAGCAGCGACGATCATGCGCGGCGTTAGTTGGCGTCTGATGGATTGAATTCAGCTGTCATTGTTAACCTCAATACTTCACCTAATTTGTCTATCTAGATAGACTCTAGAGTCTTTGTCTAGACTATGAAATATAACAAAGGTTACTTATGAAAACATTATGTATGAGTATGTTTGATACGAGGTATCTCTATAATTGCTGGACGGATTTGAATGAAATTTAGTATGTAGATAGTTAAGACTCTGGAATAGCTTTTTGTCCTAAACAACTCAAGTAAAACCGTCATGCACAGTTACAATGATTTAAATAACAAAATATACGTTGTTTACATTTTCCCTTCACTGTAACGGATATTTTAAAAACATTGTATATTGTATAGTAAAATTGTTGCTGAAAAAACAATCAAGCACAATCTACCCTCATCACGCTATTAAAGAAAGCTCATCTCCCGAATAAATTATTCTTCAAAGTTGACCCTTAATTAATTTTATTAAAACGCCTCATAATATTTGTAATGGCAGCAGGACAAGTTAATTAAGTAATGTTTTAATTTAATGGACTCTTTTACTGGTGACCACAGTCTCACCTTCAAGTTGTTTGTTGATAAACTTTCGTAATTATCGTAAATTAAGATTATTATAGTGAAAGCTTTTATTTGAAAACTTCGCGTGTTATTAATGCAGGTTTATACTTGCTTCGATATTGTTTAGAACTTTATTTAATATTAGATTCACCTTTAAACATTAATTCGTTCTTGGAAGTTCCTGACTGAAAAATTAATTTAACCCTTTAGAATCACTTTTGTGACCGTCTGCTTGTCTGTTCGTTTATTTTTGTCAGAAATTAATTGACACAGTTCAAAATTAAAATCGTTTATTCTCACGGGCCCCAAAGAGGCACTCATGAAAGTTAATGATTCTATTGATATTAAATACTCAGTTTAGCCAGCACATGTATACAGCAGTAAACAATTTAATTTGCATATTATGATATAGGTATCATGGTGCCAGCATGATGGGAACGCTACGCTTGAGCACTTGAGTTACTTATAAGCCTACAGGACATCGACTGTAGGTAACTTAGGTCTTTTCTGTATATAGTTTTGGAAATATAGGCAATTGGGCCGTAATTAAAGATGGAAAAATCTGAAATAAATTTGGTATAAAAAAAGGTATCAAAACATATTACAGTACAAATAATTGTGGATATTATAGTACTGATGGCGTAGTTCAGAACTTGCATTAATAATTCGATTCCCGGTAAAAGCACAATTTCCCTCACCAAGAGAAACTTCTACTTTTAATTATGTATATGTATTGTGAATGATTCTGGCAGCTGACAGAAGTCTTTGAACCTTTTTTATGTTAGGTATACAAGCATTTTACTACCATCTCACCTGATGGAAAGTGGAGATGTGGCCGAAGATGTAACATTCTTGCGTAGAAGATACCTATTCACTCTTGACTTGAAGACTTCCAGATTACACCGTTCAGGAAACAAAGACGCGGGCAATAAGTTCAACACCTAGTTGATCACCACTCTATATATCGCTGATAATCAAAACCCATAACAATATATTATGAGCCGCCCCTCTAAGTAAAATTACGTAAGTTAGGAATACTAGGCGTCTCCTTTTTTCCAATAATAAATACATTAGATATGCCGCTGCTCCGACGAATTACCATACAATAATAAGTATGATCGAATCTGTCCTATGTGCACTTACTATCGTGCTGAGGCACGTGCGTACGGCCGTGCACACATACAAGCCGCGTTTGGTACCACTCTATGAAGATAACTTACTTATATATTTCTACTATGCTTTCACTTTACATCAGGTGAGATTGTGGTCAAATGCTTGGCTATCGTGCATAAAAAAAACTTACCATTCAGGGGGAAGCGCACATATTTATTAATATTTTCCGATAAATAATATCTCAATAATTAAAGATGCGTTTCTTTTCGTTGTGCTTTTAATCCTTTTAGTCTCAATAGATATGATCTGGTAGCTTATCCATAGCTGTTCCTCAATCTTCCTTTTCATTATTTATCGACTACTCTTTTATATTTAAAAAAAATAAAGTATACTGCAGCAATAATCATAAAATCAAAATAAAAATCACATGGGCCCCAAAGAGGTACTCATAAAAGTTAATGACTCTACTGCCAGCTTCGCAAAATTACAGCCATCTCGAGAAGAACCTGGCAAGAAACTCGGCGGCGTATTTTTTTTCATTTATTTGAAACTATATAAGTTACTTTATTCCAAATAAGTTCATTTTTAATGTCACGTAATACACCTAATTCAGAAACTTAGAAAACGTTTACTGAAAGTTCGATCTTCATAGCAATATTTTGTTACAGACTGGACATTTAAACGTCTATTACTCGAACTTATCACATAATAATATCCTAATCATGTGATAACAACTACCTTCCCGCCCACTACCAATAGAAATATGCCATAACAACGACGTTTCTGTCGTGTCTGTACTTAATTGTAATAAAAAAATTGGGTGAAGGTCATTTTGACCCGCCCACTTATATCATAAGGTTAACCTTTGTGCTCGGGCTAAGCGTGGACACCTGCACGTATTAGTAACATGATTCAGCTGAACTGAGCTAATAAGTACATACCTTTATATGTTAAAGATTTTTACTTCAAGTTACAATGGAAACTTCCTAATACGAAACTTGTACTGCGTACATTTTTACTACCATTATGCTCCTCATATTTCCATGCAGTTTTCAACAGACTTCAAAAAAGGAGGTTCTCAATTCGACTGTTTTTTTTTGTATGTATTTTACGCGATATCCCCGCCAGTTATGAATCGATTTTGATATATTTTTTAGTTGGGTAGATTATACTTCAGAAGTGGTCTCATATAAATTTTATTGAAATCTGTCAAGCCAAAACCGAAATATAAGCTATAAAGTCGGCTTTTTTAAGCTTTGCTTGCGTTTATATCATGAACCATAATCGCCAGATGATTTGTGTTAACTTTATTTATATGTGGAAAAGTGACAATTACAATACAACGTAAGTGCGCGTTCGCCTCTTACGCAGCGGGTATGGGCTTCGATTCCTGGTGGGAACACTAGTTTTCTCCCCAAGAGAAATTGATTCTAAAGGGAATTAAACCCGATACCCGATCCATAGAAGGCGAACGCGCGTCCCTAAGCCATTGGGCAGTTCTATATTGAAAGAAAAAAGAAAAGAAACACATAAAAGTTTAGAAGAAGTATGGTTTGTAATCGCGATTCGAACTCATAGTTTAGGTAATTTCTTCTCGAGAGTCTTCTAGAGACCATGGCCAATGGAACTGGGCCGAAAGGTCGAGGTAAATAAAAAAAACACACAGTCGAACATAGAACCTTTTTTGAAGTCAGTTAAAAATAGTTATTAGCCCGATTAAGCCTCAAGATATTACCTAAACTATATGTAAAGTTTGATTTGATCAATTTTAATTTTATACTGACCATCTACAAATGTCAATGCCGACAACGTACCGGTGCGTTATCCTCATAGAAATCGTATATCTGAGTCCAGCGGACATGCTAGGCATAGGTATTAGAGCTACATATTATGTTTTGCGTAAACAAGAAGCCGAACAGGCATCGGTGCGTGTAGATCGTAGTCCCTTAGTAATTTCCGTAGAAGCATTGCTACATGGCCAGTGGGCGTCCTGAATGGCCCTCGTCGTGGATCGGCATTGACTACAACCAGAACCAGAAGCACAAATATCCCTTGGGAAGGAATTTGTGCTCCTACCGGGAATCATTGACGGAATGATCTAAGTAATGATAAGGAGATGATAATAAGCAATATACTAAAATTCAAATTCTAAAATGTTAACTCTGACTTTGAATATTAGTGGATGGCTTATTTTCTGAAATATCAATAAAAAAATAAAAAATTAAAATTAAAAATATCATTTTCAATCATCAAGACAAGCATATGTTTGATAGGATTGGAAAAAAAAAATGTGATTGTTGAAGAGTGAATAGATATTTACTGAGCAAGCGTACTTCACCTTCGACCGCATCGTCGTTCCGTCAGGAGAGATTGTGGCCAAACGCTGGCGTAGTTACAAATAATAATATTATCAATTTACACTTCACAAATAAATAAATATATATTAAAACTTAATTTAAAACCAAATTAGTAGAAGTACACAGCAGTATAAAATAAATTATAATAAATAAACGCTTTCACATTCACAGCCCCACACTAAGTTCAATGATTTTTCTCTTGGGTGCCGGAAACAATCACATCACACACACAATAACACCTAGACCTAGAACCACAAATTTCACTTGATGAGAGAACTCGTGATCCCACGGTAATCGAACCCGAAACCTCTCCTCAGAGGCGGATATCGGATATATATATTTTTCATTTATACTACACTCCTATCTTAAGACCTTCTCGTAAGTATGTATTTTGTACTTACGTTGTGTTGGTATTCATCTCGACCGCGAAAAGCTCGACTACGTGGTCGAGTCGCCACTTTTATTTTTTGTATTATGTATACTTAAAATTACGTTTATGTCACGTGCCAGGGATTTAGACACGTGGATTATAACCAGTACCCGTGCTCATTATCAATGCACACAACTCGTTGGTAGAGCAAATTTCGAAATGCGCAGAAATTAATGACATGTTTCATCTGTTCGCCTGGGATTGGGCTATCTATTCTATCTATGATATATTATTATATGATATATATGGGCTGATTATCTATTCTATCTATATATATATATATATATATAAATCAATGCCACTTTTTGTCGTTATTTTATATCTCAAGAACGGGCTCACCTATCCAAACCAAATGTTTAGGTTTTGTTTGGACTATTTAGTAGATGGTTTATGTGAAGTTCGCACAAAATCGGTCCAGCGGTTCTTCATTTATCACATTTTTTCCCACCGGAAATTGCACCCGGGCGAAGCCGGGGCGGATCGCTAGTTATACATAGATATTGGTGCTAATTCTGTTGAGCACCGAACTAACCTAAACTAAACTAAAAATAAACTAATTTTAGTCAAAGAATACCTAAACGCTATTCTGATTTTACGTTGAACTTAATTTATAAGTTGAAATGACAGGACTCTTTCAAGTATAAGATCACATTAAAAATAATCCAGACCTTTTTCATACAGACTAATTTGAGTTTAAAATTACTATTTTTAGTCTTAATTTTAACGAAAACATGTACATCAGAATAAGAATTTGGTCATTTTCACTAAATAGAGTAACTAAACTAACTTAGTCCTGTCAAACTTAATTTTAATCTAATCTTGCATTTTCTGAATAGGTTTTGGACTAAAGCAGGACTAAAACTAATTTTAGGCTAGTTTAGTCTAATTCTGGACAACAGAATCGGCACCATTGTACGTCATATTTCTCAATTTTTGCGGTTTTGTCTATGATATCAAAATAAAATGCCTGATTCGTATAGTACCTAAATTGTGTCTATCTACACATAAGATAGATAGATAGATAACGCTTTATTGTCACACCTTACTTAAATCACTTACAATAATTTTTAAAAACTTAAATTAAAGTGTACAATCGGCGGTCTTATCGCTAAAAGCGATCTCTTCCAGACAACCTTCGAATGGAGAAGATTTTTAATAATTGGGTAAAACGGGGGTGTAAATACAAGATTATGAGAAAATTAAAGAATAGTAGATAGTCTAGAACAAAATTCATCCGCATTAGTATAAAGAGATTTAAGATCTCAAGACACTCAGACAAACTGTCAAACGTTATCATAACTCAAGTACGCTCGAAGCGTTTCGCTTCTACGTTTATCATCCGTACAGCGAAGGAGTGGAACTCATTGCCTGCGTCTTTGTTCCCTGGACGGTACAATCTGGGTGTCTTCAAGTCTAGAGTGAATAGGTACCTTCTAGGCAAGCATGTTCAGGTGAGATAGCGGTTAAATGTTTGCCTATCTAGCAGAAAAAAAATCTAATACCTCAGGGTGACGATTCGACTTGTGTCGTGGGTGCCGGAAACATTCATATCATACACACAAACACAACCAGAACCAGAAACACAAATTTTCCTTGGGGAGAAAACTTGTGTTCCCGCCGGGAATCGAACCCGATACCCCTGCTTAGAAGGCGAACGCCACCCAACTAAGCCAACGAGCAGTTAGATCTATCGAAGGGTAGTGGTCTCTATTGTATCTATACGTGTCGAAGAAGGACCAACGTCATGGTTTTCCCTATTTGGGGTGAAGAGATAAGGGTAGACAGTTGTTCGTTTTCATTTGGAAGTTTATTTGTAGGCAGTTGTCTTTAACACGTCCCTTGGAATTTATTGCAAATTAATTTGTATATATTTGTATACACAACATGCACGTTAGACGGGTCGAAAGCAATTTCTATCCGGTAAATTTTTCTAAAAAACCGTTTATATCGGCTTACCAAAATCCTTCATTTTGGTTTTTTAGGTTCTGCGTTCGAAGGAATAAGTTTAGTTTTTATGGATATGATACTTCGTCATACTTTTTTTTAACTGTTAAGAACCAAACGGTGATCTGGCAGCTATCCTATTAAGCTATGTTAAGCGTGCTTACAACCTATGAATAAATCATTACTTTTTATCATCTTCGTCATCAGAAGGACATCGTCTCTGTCCGAAAAATGTGGCATTTTCTACCGACAATCATACGTGACCAGTTTGCATAAACATAAAATAATTCACAATCACAACCCCACACTTAGTTCGATGATTTGTGTCGTGGTTGCCGGAAACATTGACGTCACATACACAATCACCACCAGAACCAGAAACACAAATTTCCCTCGGGGAGAAAACTTATACATCTATACAGCAAAGACTTAAGTTACCTACAAGTCATTATACTTATAGGTAACTAAAGTGCTCAAACCCACTACTAGTGGGTACCGTTACCGTACCATCATGCTGGCGGCATTGCCTCGCTGAATTATTTATTCTATGTAAAAACCAAAGTACTAAAAGTAATCTCACAAACTTAACGGTTACATTTCAATAAATGTGTGGTAATGTTTGTTCAAGATATCAAATGTTGACATTCGATATATGTACAAGGATAAGCCGTATCGGTCAAACCAATCGATGGTCTGTGGTCACGGGACGGTAGCAAACAAGGAATCATTTTCATTCATATATTACTATCATCATAATAATAATAACATGATAACATGAATAAAAGAAATTGGCTGTAATTTTGCGAATCTGGCAATAGAATCATTAACTTCCATGAGTGCCTCTTTGGGGCCCATGAATAAACGATTTTGATTGAATTATTGATTTAACATAAGGCCCATTGTACCTACATGATATATGTTGGCTTTTTTGGTTATGTCGTAACTTTAAAACTAACATTATTAAAATGATTTCGTTTTTCGTGCTGACTGTACAAAGTACATCACAAGGATCGCGGTTCCATTTGACCGATTCCAAATTCGGTATTGGGTGAAAGGAACCGCGATTCCTTTTCTTGTGGTTCCTGTTGCCCGAATACTCGCGTGTTCGCCTTCTAAGCACAGGTATCGGGACCGATTCCCGGCGGGAACACAAGTTTTATCCCCAAGGAAAATCTGTGTTTCTGGTTCTGGTTGTGATTTTGTGTGTGATGTGAATATTTCCAGCACCCATGATGAAGTCTTTGAACTTATTGATGAGCTGCAAATATGAGAGCGTTTATTTATTTATTAGCAATACAATATAATGCGGCGTGAACAGATTATTGAAGTATAAATGATTATTGATATTACAAGACACAAGTCATCGAACTTTGCGTGGGGCTGTGAGTGTAAAAGCGTTTAAGCGTTTATGATGTTACAAGTTAACCTACACAGGTTTCTCAAACCAGCATTATGCTGAGTTGAGGACGGATTGTTGTAAAAATGAAAAAAAAACAAATCAATTGTACCCTTCTGTCAGTTTCAATTTTGTTTTTTTTTTTGCCACAAATAAATATATATATGTCTCTCTTTACCCAAATGTTGGAATTGGTCATAAATTCAGTTTTAACCAAGCATGCTAACGACTCGCATGCTTTCGTGACATTAGTAACATATTATGATGATATAAGATTATGTACAGGTCGACCAACGTAAGTTGACCCGTGATGATAGGAACCTATGGTTGTAAAATATGGGGTAGAACAGTACGAAGAAGCTCTTTTCAACGACACCCCACACGGGCAAATAAAAAACCAAAAATTATTTTACTTCTCACTTAGATGTATGGATGTCCCCTTAATTTTTTTTTTTATTTATATAATTTAAAAGCCATTTCTGGCTTTGAGACAGCTTTACATATTTTCTGAGAATTGAAAGCTATTCGCTAGTATGGTTTAGACGCTAAATGCTTCTGACAGACGGATAGACGGACAGACAAAGTGCTCCACATGGATAAAATCCGCCCAGGTCATCTTAGAGATCTCGCTTTGATCGATCAAATATTGACAAGTTTTGGTCTACTCCCCTTAGCTATCCCCAGCAATGTCTCTTACCGTATTCCTAATAGCATCAGTTAATCTAGGCAGAACTAAAGTAGTAAATATGGAAAGGAAAAATATCGTCTGGGGTCGTATATCGTCTTCCCAGGGGTGAAGGAAGGGGGTATGTGGGGCTCGAACCCACTAAAAACCCCCCCGTGAGCAGTCCCTCGCCGAGGTGGGGCAAGACAGGGTCGCGCTAGCAGTCACTATCTTGCCCCGGCGGTAGGACCGAATACAAACCGGGCCACTGCGCCCATGTAGGGGTGACCTTGCTCACCAAGGCCACCCCTCAAACTTGTGGGGCCGTGCAAGCCAGTGGAGAGCTCCCTGACTCTCCACCGGTGACCCTACTACAGAGGAGGAGAGAGGAGGCGGGAGAACTGCCTCCTCCTTCCCCCCATCCGTCTGCGACGGATCAGGTCAGAAAGGGGATCGACCTCTCTGGCCCGTTCCGCGGTCTCCTTCTGCGCCATCACCGCTTCGCAGAAGGAGACCACCGCCTGCCAAAATCTCTCACTGCCGAGCATGGCGTCTACCACGCTCGACCAGAGATCTCCGCCTATGATCGCTGAAAGCGTGAGCCGCTGCGGGCCCCATGCGGTACACATTTCCAGCGTGTGGAGCGCCGTATCCTCCAGCGCCCACATTCGTGGCAGGCCGGGGTCGGCTCCCGTCTCGCGATTTGGTGCAGGTATTTTCCGAAACATCCATGTCCGGAAAGCACCTGCACCAATCGGAAGGTAAGCGACCCAAAACGCCGTCGCACCCACCCACCTCTGAAGGACCGGGCGGATGGCCTCCACCGTCTACTGCCCGGGGACCGGTGGAGCCAGGTCCTCCGTCCACCGCCGCAACAGGGCAGCCCGCGCCCGCGTGGAGGCCATCCGCCCGGTCCTTCAGCTATTATTGCAGCAGCTGTCTGAGAGTTGTCATAGTTACTACTAAACTGTCTGCGCCACAGTTTACTTACCAGGAAGGAAAACAGTTTTTTTTCATTTTTTTTTCATTTCTAAGGCTCTAGCTAGATATTTAATTTCATATTGGTGTCAATAAAGAGTTTTTGTATTGTATTGTATTGTATACACATTCCTTATGCCATTGAGTCTTTTTAGCCCTCTTGCGGCCTCACCAGGATTTATTCCTATAGGCTTGTACACGTCTGCTTGAGAAAGGCTTATCGTGAATAGAGTACTGGAGTAGCGTAGGCGAAGAGCACGCGCGTTATTTAGTTACTTTACATGTTAAAATGGAGTTACATAAACAAATGCAACTTCTGCGGAGTCCCAGAACACACTGTGCATCTCATATAATGTCTCTTGCATGGCGAACATGTCTGATCACGATGCACGGGGGAGGACCTCAAAGCAACTGAAAATGTATTGAACATATTATTTTATCGAAAGTGAGGAGAAGAGAAAATAATTAAGGGTAAAGAAGGCTGGTTTCACCTTGAGTAGAGTGAAAGTTAGAGTGAAGAAATAGAGAGAAATGTTAGATTTTTTCCTCAGAATAGATCGAACTTCGGCCGCCAATATTATTTTTAATCGGGTCTATACTTAGTTCTGTAAAATATTCTTTATTTTAAGTCTATCTCACACTTCTTTTTCCACTACTAAGTCACAAGAAGTAGGTACTCTTTTTTAGGAAAAAGTAAGTGAGAAGAATAGACTAGACTTACTCGTAAACTCACTTATGTTGTCAATATATGATATGGCATGAATGTGTACGACCGGCCAGGCCTAATATTCTTTTTTCTTCGTTTTAAAGCACCGGAGTTAGTTACCTCATTTGTTAATCAGCAGGAGTACCACGTGCAGTCAAAGTGTGGTGGCTAGGCGTTATTCCGCCAAATACTTTTAGTTTCTGATGGGATCGATTCAAACTCCGAAAATAAATGTATTCCCAAGTTAGGTTTTTACATATCTGCGAAAAGCTTAGACGTAAATAGAATATTAAAGGAAAGTTTAGGTACTGCGGCTTAGTTTAGTAACGAGACAAAACAACATAACTTACGTATGCAAAGTGTCGTCCGTACCGTTTTCAATAAAGTATTAAGTTAAGCGTATATATTTTATTGATTTAATTTGTGATAGGCTATATATGTGAATGGGAGAATAATATAATTTTATAAATTAATATTTTTCTATTTTATAATTCTAGACTCTACATAATCTTTTAAATACATGTTTAAGTTTGTTATTTAACACTAGGAGGTTTGGGTTGTTGCTATATTAACTTAATATATGAATCACAATAGTTTTTTTATAACTAAACTCCCACATTCTTAGGAACCCTGCATTAGATTTGGGTAAAAAAACCATGGGATCAACTTTACACTATGCCGGGATAGGGAGATATTCGAAAGTGTTGGTACTTTTGGTAACTTCCAAAAAGGACCAAGACTTTCTTTCTCAGTCCATAGTAACTTACTGTTTCACAACTGGTTAGAAATAAATACGTTTTCCATTCGATACGTACATATATTTCTGCTTACCTAGTGAAAAAAGTATTCAATAGCTCCTAAACTAGAAGAGCGAATAGGGATTTGGAATTGACAGCATAGGCTGAACGAAAGGTTTCGCTCGAGTTATCTCCTGTAGACCCTGCAGTACATTACAATATGAGTGTATTCTGATTCTCCTATTTTCACCACCATTCTTTGCCATTATTTATCGTATTTTTAATGAGTGATTTTGTCCATAATCTCTCCTCACTCAATCCGATTAAGCGTATTCATAAAACATTGGTCTGAATTCCAAACCTATTTTGTAACGTATAGAGTATAATATACTCTATACGTTACAAATGTGAATACGTCTTTTGTCAATACTGACACCCGTAGAATATTCGCTAGGTTTTGTTATAAAATATCAAGATGACGTCTGTGGTAAACGTTAAAGCTTTCACACTCACAACTCAACACTAAGTTCCATGACATGTGTCGTGGCTCCGGTAACATTCACGTCACACCCAGAACCCAAATTTTCCTTCGGGAGAAAACTTGTACCCTTGTTTATCGGGGTCCCACCGGGAATCGACCCCGATAGAATTTCTCGGATTATACCAGTACACCTCATGCCCGTGTAACATCAACACAAATCGGCAGTTATCCTTGAGAGCCTGCGTATTCCAGGTCTAGTGTGTTTACCAGCTTCGATCACATCGTCACTTACCATCAGGTGAGATAGTGGTCAAACACTAGCCTGTCACAAATAAAAAAAAAAAA
Organism: Lomographa bimaculata; assembly: GCA_948107665.1. NCBI lineage: Eukaryota > Metazoa > Arthropoda > Insecta > Lepidoptera > Geometridae > Lomographa > Lomographa bimaculata. The sequence continues at coordinate 2,367,938 of OX403602.1, read as the reverse complement.
AAAAACTGTCAAACGTCATCCATATATGGTTGACATACCTCTAGTTCACTCGAAACATTTTGCTTTTACGTTTATCATCCGTACTGCGAAAGAGTGGTACTCAATGCCCTCGTCTTTGTTCCTTGAACGGTATAATTTGGAAGTCTTCAAGATAAGAGTGAATAGGTATCTTCTAGGCAAGCATGCTACATCTTAAGCTGCATCATAGCTTTCCATCAAGTGAGATTGTGGTCAAATGCTTGCCCATCGAGCATAAATAAAAGATTGACAAATTGCTTGTATTTTTAACGGAATGAAACGTTCCTTGGTTAGGTTTAGGTTTAAAGAACTTATTTCTGATAAGAACTATTGTTCACTTATAATGAGATACAATATTAAACTCATTTTATAACTAGTTGACCCGGCGAACTTTATACCGCCAATTGTCTGTGGTCAAATATTCAGAAACATCTCCTGTTTGACAGGTACGAACAGTTTGTATGGGAAAATAAAATACTACTTTTTACTAATTTTATTGCAATTTCTTTATATTTTCTCACCTTTTAAGCCTTTCCTGAACTTCCACAAATATATCAAGATCAAAATTAGCCAAATCGGTCCAGCCATTCTCGAGTTTTAGCGAGACTAACGAACTGGCGGGTAGTTAAAGTAGGTATACATTTCTAAGGTGAATTTAATAGGTAATTTTTAAGTTTCTTCTTGTAAATATTCGAGCTGCTACATTCTTTTATTGCTTCGGGTATTTAATTATACATCTGTGCTGGATCAAACAATATTGTTTTCTTTCCATAGTTAGTACGCGGCTTTATCAGTAAAATTTTGTTTTTTTTTCTTAAAGTGTGGGTATTTTTGTGGTAATTTTTGTGGGTAAGGTTTTATTGTGAATGTTATATTTGAGTGAATTGATTGAGATAACACATTGTTTGCGAAAATACAGGTGTATGTATATAGTTGCGTTAGATTAAATAGCTTAGTTTTGTAATATATTTTACAGTTACAAATTAAAGTTATATATAAGTTATAATAAGTTATTTTTCATATGCGCCATATTCCCCGTCCTAGTGGTCAACGACGCTTTTTAGTTCCATAATGAAGCATTAAAAGTTTTAATGATAAGAGTTAAATTTCAGAGCTACGAGAACTATGTATATGTATTTGCGACGCTTAGTTTACTTAAATCAAGATAAAAAAAGTATCCTGATATACAGGGTTATTTATGAAATACCGAAATGCTCTCAAACCAAAATGCAACTAGGCATACATGTTTTGGAATATAGTTCAGTACCTACTAGCCTTTAAGTTTCAAAATGTTGTGATTATATTCTGTTTTGTTTGCTAATAAATAAATAACTAAATAGACCCTGATTCTTGTTCTAACCCTTAGCTCATTGAGTTCTACGACTTCTGAATGCTATATTTTCCGTAGTATAATTAAGATGTATTCCATACAAACTATAAAACTTTTATAATTTGTATGGAACGTTAAACTACACTGTTCCACCGCGCCTCGTAATTTGCACGACAACGCCAGTTGACACTTGACAAAAAAGATAAACAATATATTTTTTGTTTAAAAATTTGTTTGGAAAATCATGAAACAGAATTTGTAATAGCCGTGCCAAGAAAGACGTTGGTCTCAATGGTGGAAATGATATCCCATAAGGTTTCTGGTAATTTACAAATTTTACCCTGTATATTCAACAAGACGAAAATTCTAAAACTAAAGCCCTACTAACCTACAACCTAGTAGTACTACTAATAGACAATTAATAAAATAGTAAGTAAACGCTCACTCTCAGCCCCACACAAAGTATGACTTGTGTCGTGGGTACCGGAAACTTCGTCACTCACAATCACACCCAGAACCAGAAACACTAATTTCCCGTGGAAAGAAAACTTATCCACCGGGAAGCGAACCCGATACCCGCTGCTTAAAAGGCGAACGCGCGTTACTTACTGGACAGTTCAATTACATCCAAAAAACGTGCATGTTATACCTCTTGATTGCGAAAATACACATGTGGTAGGTCATACTTGTATCTGATATGAACATAAACATAAACGCTTTCACACTCACAGCCCCACACTAAGTTTGATGACTTGTGTCGTGGGTGCCGGAAACATTCACATCACAGTTACACAATCACAACCAGAATTAGAAACACAAATTTTCCTTGGGGAGAAAACTTGTGTTCCCGCCGGGAATCGAACCCGATACCCCTGCTTAGAAGGTGAAAGCTCATCCAGCTAAGTCAAGAGTCCAACTATGTCAGAGCAGTTTAAATATTGATGTTCAATTTCGAAAATGGGCTAACAAGCTAATATTCCATTCCAAATCTGATACCCAAACAGTCTTAAAACCATAATTTCGAAGCTATTGGCAAAGTATACCTCTAAAAGGGAAAGTTGGTCCTAAAACGGGAGCGAACTTGGATTTTATGACATAACTAGTAGGAACTGTTGTATATACTGTGACGGAACCACACGGACCGGTTAGGCTAGTCGCACACAGTCCTGTCTTTCATCATGAATCACTGATTTAGTCTTAAGAAACTGGTCCGATGTTTCTGAGTCATGATAACTCATGATAGTTCCTCCAATTGCAATTTGGTTTGTCATTGTTATGTTATTGACTCAGTTGGCGCAGTGGGCGCTGTCTGTGCCGTTCGCCTAAGCAGGGGTATCGGGTTCGATTTCCCGGCGGGAACACAAGTTTTCTCCCCATGGAAATATTGTGTTTCTGGTTGTGAATGTGTGTGTGATGTGAATGTTTCCGGCACCCACGACACAAGTCATCGAAATTAGTGTGGGGCTGTGAGTGTAAAAGCCTTTATGTTTATGTTTATTATTAAAAAATAGAGTTATAAGCAATTAATCTCAAAAGTGTAATCTAGAGCGAAGCTAGCTGCAAAGAAACTTGGCATTCTAGCAAAGGTCAGGCAGTATTTCACATCTGGACATCTTCTTAATTTATACCAAGCCCAAGTCCGATTTTGTATGGAGTACTGCAGCCACATTTGGGATGGATCAGCCAATTATCATCTTGATGCTCTTCATCTATTGATCGGCGAGCAAAGCGACTCATTGGTGATGACAAGCTAGTTGAGTCTAGAGCCTCAGTCATCGACGTAAGGTAGCTAGCCTATCGGTGTTCTATCGTTTACATTTCGAAGAATGCGCACTCGAATTACATTAGTTGATTCCCCCATGCCCTTTCTATAATCGGAACACAAGACGAACTGACCAACGTCATCTATGTATGGTTTACTTCCCTCACAAGCGTTTGTTTCTACGTTTATCATCCATACAGCGAAGAAGTGGAACTCATTGCCCGCGTCTTTGTTCCGCCAGTATAATCTGGGAGTCTTCAAGTCTATAGTGAATAGGTATATATAATATCATCTAAGTTAGTATGCTACATCTTCGGTCGCGTCATCACTTTCCGTCAGCTGAGAAAGTGGCCAAATGCTTACCTATCTTCCAAACAAAATAAGTGTTTCTTCCAAAGGGAAAAGTAGACGGGGCCAGAGGAATTAGTAAGTATGGTACCATAATATTTACAGCTGTATGTCAATGTGTCATTATAATTCAACACTTACCTTAATCAGAGATCATTATTCAATATGTATCCCATGTCCACGCTACACTTAGCTATGTCAATGTACTTATCTATGCACATAGCTTACTGATTGATTTTACAACGTTATCTTCGTGATAGTCTGCTTTTAATGCGGAGAAGTAAATAGAAGAGTGATATTAGCACCGTATGTATGTTGGATTGAATGGCAATGTTTACTTTGCAATTAAAGGGCTTAAAAAGTTTTACTATTAAAGTTTTCGTGAGTTTGACACATTATCCTACTAATATTATAAATTCCAAAGTTTGTGTGTAAGTGTGTAAGTATGTTTGTTCCCTCTTCACGCTATAACGGCTGAACGGATTTGGATGAAATTTGGAATGTACATAGCTTATACCTAGGATTAACACATAGGCTACTTTTTAATTTGATAATAGCGGGCGAAGCCGCGGGGCACGGCTAGTAATATTATAAATCCGAAAGTTTGTGTGTAAGTGTGTAAGTATGTTTGTTCCCTCTTCACGCCTTAACGGCTGAACGGATTTGGATGAAATTTGGAACGTACATAGATTATACCTAGGATTAACACATAGGCTACTTTTTAGCTTGATAATAGCGGGCGAAGCCGCGGGGCACGGCTAGTTCTTTATATAAATGAAACGGCTTGACTCACAATTTTAGGTCTTGCGACCTAGGTTTCGGGATGTCCGATCCCCATCATCAGGCGAGTTCAAGACGGAAAGTCACGGGCTTTAAAAGATTTATATTCTAAAATCTCAAGGTGACGAGCGCAGTGCTTTTCTAAGTTATTAGTTGCATATTATAATATTCAATAACATAAACATAAACGCTTTCACACCCACAGCCCCACACGGAATTCGATGACTAAGACATGTGTGATTTAATAAAAATATAAGGTAAATTTGTGCAACAAAACAAACAAAACAAAAACAAACGCATTCACACTCACAGCCCCACACTAACAAAGGAGCGCGTGAATGGTTTATCTCTGAGATAAGCTATGAGTGTCCGCCGCAAGACTCGTACAATTCGTGGTGCAAAATAAACGTTAATTATTCAAATACTAGCCGTGCCCTGCGGCTTCGCCCGCTATTATCAAGTTAAAAAGTAGCCTTTGTGTTAATCCTAGATATAATCTATGTACTATCCAAAGAACAATGGCGAACTCCCATACATCATTTTAGTTGAAGTAAAATAGCATCGTATATAGATAAAAAGATATCTTACGTAAGGCCGGTTGCCTTCTGAGCTTAATTTTAAAAGAATTGTCGTTTTAGAAGGCCTAGTTATTAAGATATTAAACAAAACATATTTGTAGGTTATGGCTCAGCACACTTTGCCGATCTCTTTTTGAATACGCCAACAGTTCCGACAGTCGTGAATTCGTGATAAAAGCCCATTCCAATGAGCCACCACTACGTTTAAACTTGAAATATATTATTACTTGACACTGGCTAAATGCACAAGATTGCGAAGCTAATATTAAAAGAAAAACGAAAAAAAAAACAAACGTCAAAAGTGAAAACGTCATTCATACGACAGTTTGGTATTGCCATGACATTTGCTTTTTCCCCTTAAATGTCAATGACTGCAATAGCAACCGCAGCTATTTTAAGAAAACCTGTGAATGACAGACAGATTCTGATGGTTCATACATAAGTTACCATAGTATTTTTTGTTTTATGGATACATCATAAGCATTAGTATTACGGCTTAGGAATATAGAGATGCACTAGGGTAAGGCAATGGACATGGTAACATCTTATTCTATAACCACAGCATAGACAAAATCAGAAAAATGAAAAATGGTTGAAAGTAATCGTTTTGTTTCTTTTAATGTGTATTTTTTTACCTGGCTTCGTCTGCCTTTTCTGTTGTTTTAGTAAATCTTTGTAATTTATTTGAGTGAATTTCGTTAATTTCACATTTAAATACGATCAAACATAGGCCAACTAAAATTTCGCCATTGTTCTTTCATCCAAATCCGATCAGCCGTTAAACGGTGAAAAGGGAACAAATATACTTACACACTTACACACTAACTTTCGGATTTATAATATTAGTAGGATTGGTTTAAGGACTCTAGACATAAAGGAGGCGTTCCGGAATTAAAACCGAAATCTTCCAATAGTGTCTCTAATGGCAATCGCTAACCTCTAGTACCACTACACGTTCCCTTGTTATGCAAATTGCTGAGCGATGTAAAACGGATCAACGTTGTTCGCTTTAGTAATTTATTTAATATTCATTACATTATACGATGTAATATTAATTCAAAACAGATTTATAATAGAGATTCTCTTTGAGTAGAGGGTCGCTTAACATATTAGGCTCTAGCCGTGAGCCAAGGCTTCGCCCGCGTTTAAAAATGCACGATCTAGTTCCCCATCCCCGTTTTATCATTGGACAAGCAGACAAACTGCTAAGCTACACCGCTATATGGTAGATATTCCACAAATGCGCACGAAGCGTTTTGCTTCCACATTCATAGTGCAAACTGCAAAGGAATGGAACTCCTTGCCTAAGTCGGTGTTTCCTGATGAGTACAATATGGGAGTCTTCAAGTCACGAGTGAATAGGTATCTTCTAAGTAAGCTTGCTCCATCGTCGACCACATCGTCGCCTACCATCAGGTGAGGTTGTGGTCAAAAGTTTGACTAACATGAATAAAAAAAATAGCCTATGGGTTAATCTTAGGTATGAGCTATGTACGTTCCTAATTTCATTCATTTCCGTTCAGCCGTTACAGTGTAAATAGAAAACAAACATACTTACACGTTGACATGCTTAGACAGAAACTTTCGGATTTATAATGTTAGTGTGAAAGTGTGAAGATGGAAATTAACAAGCACTTGGCTCGTTTTATAACAAACTTAACGAAGACAGAAAATTAATGCTGGGGTTTTTTTTATCTTGTGGATAGTCCTAACGTATGTAGCATTGGAACCTTTATTTGTTGCTAAACAGTTTGTATCACTAAACATATATGAAAAAAAAAATTTTAAATATTGTAAAAAAATACACCATGTTTTTTTTTTTTTGATTGTGGTCATATACTTGCTAATCTACGGGCCAATTGCCTATATTTCCTAAAACTAAACTAAAACTATATACAGCAAAAAACCAAGTCACCTACAAGACATCGAGCATGTTTGTTTTATATATGTACTGATTAATATTGTTATTTTTTATTTCTTTTTTCTTTCTTTTACAATTATCCAGCTTTTATGTTGAAGAGAGAATTACACACCACCCTTACTTCTGTACTTTAATATTAGGTACTGATTACGTTTTAACTACTCATGCAACAGTACATCAAAATACTTATAATCCAATTAGGTGGTTCACTTAACTCGATATCCATCGTTATTGGCTTTATCTGCATTATATAGTTTATTGCCAGAATCAGTTCAGTTCAATTCCTGGTTTAATCACAGTTTTCATGTAATTATCCAGCTCGAAATAGTAGGATGATAAGCAAACATTGATTGAAATATATAATAACGCAACAAGCAGAGCTATGTAGTTATATTTAAGTATGGTAATTGAAGTATCGATCTGTTTTTTACCGACTTCCCAAAAAAGGGGGAGGTACTCAAGTCGACTTTTTTTTATGTGTGTTACCTCATAACTTCTCTCCACGTGAGCCGATTTCGATATATATATATTTTTGCTTTCTAATTGGTCCTATTAAAATTTGATCAAGATCTGATCAGTAGTTCTTGAAATATCGTCATGAATGCCTATTTTGTGACGAATAATGCGTACTTTGACGATGTTCTCGTTTACCCGACTTCAAAAGTTACCTCATAACTTCTTTCGTTGTGAGCCGATTTTGATGATTCTTTTTTTATTTGAAAGCTGGTGCTTTATATGTGGTCCCATTGAAATTTGATCAAGGTCTGATCTCTAGTTTTTGAGTTATCGTCAATAATAATGCGTGTTTATACATTAAATCTGATCTAGGTTCCGATGATAAAGCGGTGAAGTCGGTTTTTTAAGATTTGCTTGCGTTTAATTATTAAGTTTGATTTTTTATTTGTAAAAAGAAGGCCACCTGATTACATTGGGAGCTCTGCTCTATAGCTTTTTGTCCCCGGTCGCGATCCAGAGGCAGGCCAAAGAAAATATGGAAAGAAGTAATGCAAAAGGACATAAGGGAATGTGAGGTATTCAAAACAGATGTCCAGGAAAGAGCGAAATGAAAGAAAATGAGATGGCTGACTCCAATCACGTGGGATATACAGCCAGGAAGAGTGAGAGAGAGAAAGGGGGTCACGGTGGACAAAAGTCGAGTGAAAAGTCGACCAAATGGCCGCCATCGGGAATTGTATTGTGGATGCAGCTCGTACTACTTTATACCCGACTTCGGCGAAGCAAAACGGAGGGTTATGATTTTAGCACCGTATGTATGTAAGCATGTATGTTTGTATGTACCCTTACAGCGTCAAGATTAACAAACCAATTGTTGCGTATATTATCAAATTTATAAATAGTATCGTCATAGGTATCAAATGAAAGAGCCAAATGCCATCTCAAAAATGTATAACACATACAATTTGACGTAGAACTTTTATTTAATTTAAATTTTAAAGTATACGAAACCATTACATACTAGTAGTCGAGTTTCAGTTTTTTTTATTTTAATATTTCTATATACCAATTATTTTCCTCGGCGTCGACCGCGTCTATTAAAATAAGTACCTGGATGACCGAGCTTTGCTCGTTAAAATCGATATATATCGATTTATCGATATATCTATATATATATATGATATAAAGTATAGTCTAGACAACTCTAGAATCTATAATAAACATCCTCAATCCATGCTGAATACTTTAGACACGCACATATTTATAAATTATTAATTTTACAAGGTAGTTTCTGCGAGAAAAGTAAACAATCCTAGAGCTCATAGATGTCAAACTGGAAAATATATTTGAAAATGTTCAACAAGCCTTGATTACATCCAACATCTTAAAACTTATGTACTTTTGTATGTAATGTACCATTTGTAAATAACACAAGCTGTTACTTAAATACGTGTACGCCTAGAGACTAAAAATAGATATAATATTATCAACAACAAACAAACAAAACAAACGCATTCACACTCACAGCCCCGCACTAAGTTCAAAGACTTGTATCGTGGGTGCCGGAAACATTCACATCACACACACATTACACCCAGAACCAGGAGCACAAATATCCCTTGGGAAGGAATTTGTGCTCCTGCCGGGAATCGAACTCAGGACCCACGGCGCAGAGGGAAGACACCTGTCCACTGCGCCAACTGGGTCGTCAAACAATTGTTATATCTTTATACTACATGAGTTGCGCCCCGCGGTTTTTCCCGGACCCGCGGGAAATTCCGGGACAAAAAGCCTATGTGCTAATCCAGGATGTCAGCTGCCTCTATAACAAATTTCATCAAAATTTTCCTGCCGTTTGAGCGTGACGAAGTAACAAACATACAAACGCACCCACAAACTTTCGCCTTTATAATGTTAGTGTGAGTTAACCGTTAAAAATTAACGAATTTCTTTTATTTCAAATCTGAATTTATTCCTAAGACTGTTTCCACACTACGTGGTACCAACACGATAGAGGTTCAAGACAATTTCGTGCATACAGAAATGCCTTAGATTTCCAAGACATTTTCACCCATGTGTCACCGCCTTACACCAACTTGTCACGTCGCAGCTATAAAGCATGGCATGCGGCATACCAATAACAACTTGGACATCTTATTCGATGTATTCTAACTTAAATCACTTAAGGACAGCTTTGATGTGCCAACTTAAATGGGGATTGTTCGGCGAAATACGATAAAGTTACATTTGGGTTGGTTATAAATTCTTTGAATTACTCTTTTTCGAAAAAGTTCGCTTATATAATTTAGTCGTAAGGTTAGATAGTTAATTTCAGATAGGTAGGGGGCTGAGTCACCCACGTCCGTAGGAGGATACCCCTTAAGTCTGACTCCCTACACGTGGTCCCCGGGTGGTGCTAATCAGGTGACATTTGAGAGGTGGTAGAGCATTTTGTGAGTTGCTCGCCTGGCTTGCTACCAAAGTAGCTTACCACCATCAAGTTGAAAGTCTGCCGCCAAGCCAAATACGGTGTTCCGGCAGTTATCCTTGAGAGCCTGCGTATTCCAGGTCTAGTGTGTTTACCAGCTTCGATCACATCGTCACTTACCATCAAGTGAGATAGTGGTCAAACACTAGCCTGTCACAAATAAAAAAAAAAAAGGTATCAGTGCAGTTAAAGATGATTCTATTATTTTATGAGCACGGTCGCACTTAGGTAGTTGTATTTACTTCATAGTGAGAAATTACATTACAATACAATACAAAAACTCTTATTTGATACCAAAAGATAAATACAACTTACAGAGAAACTTATAAAGATAAAATGGGCGGTCTTATCGCTAAGAGCGATCTCTTCCAGACAGCCTTTGGATGGAAATATAAACGAAAAAGCAATGTAGGGATGGTGGTGCGATAAAATGAATGAAATAGATAAAAAAATTATAGAAATACATTGTTTAAACTACATAAACAATACATACCAATACTAATATCAGAATATACTTACATAAAATAAATAAATATTTTTTCTCGTTGTAGTATTATATTACAAACCTTAGTGGTTTTTTATGCCATACTATCAAATTTTTGTATACTTTTTAAATGGTAAATACATGAAAAAAAAACATATAAGTACCTATAATACATATTATTTAATATACATAATTCACACATATATAGTAGCGTTTACAGATTGGACAAATGAAAGTTTTTGACTTGAGTTAATAGAAATTCACAAGTAAACGGAAAATTAAATTCTCCAGCAACATAATTGAATAAAGTACAATACGCATAAAGCTATATTTGTCCGAGCTAGGGGCTATTATTAACTCAGCACTGAAGCGATTCCAGCAATTGTTTCCTAGATATCTTGCTCGCACAATTACCCCGTGTAGCTTCTGAATTATTAATTTCCATTAGTTCTGTGTTCCAGTGCTTGTAGTACACAGGTACAGCCATTGAATTCTTTAGTTACGTTGCCTTTGGGTCAAATAAAATAAGTTTTGTAGCTGGGGATGTTTTGTCGCGGACGTCTAGTGCGTACTGAATGTAGACGTACACTGATTATGAATGTATGTTTCTTTGTTATATAAAAAAAACTTGAGAGGCGTCAAGGGACACCCGGATGGAACGAAGTTTAATTTCAGTCTAGCCCCCTTTCGCAACGCGCGATAAGGAACTTTCGTTCCAAAATTAAAAGAAACATGCAAAAACCAACATAACGCGGTGTTCCCAGGCGGTCCCCATCCAAGTACTGACCGCGCCCGACGTTGCTTAACTTCGGTGATCGGACGAGAACGTGGTATGGCTTACAACTATAGCAAAGTGTCGTTACAACTTTTGGTCTTAATTTTTTTGTCTAGCCCCCTTTCGCAACGCGCGATAAGGAACTTTCGTTCCAATTAACTGAATTATGATACTGTATAGTGAGAATTAACACATCGCACGCCGATATGTTCGAACCAAATGTGTCCTGTGCGGCGCGGCGTGGCCATTAGAGTCTAACGAGTTACGTAAGCCATCTCAAAATGTCTAATGGTAACCTTTTGGGACAGAAGGTCTAGCTCTAGCTAAATAAAATCCAGCTATTTCACTGGAAAGCTCAAGCCGGTCAATTCATACGATACGTACAACACTCCATTACAGAACAGTGAGGTAAAACCCAGTAAAACAGTTCACGATTGTCGTAAAGCGCGGCCATTCTTCAAGACCCACCGCGGTAGTAAGTCGAACATCAGATTTATCGTCCTTCGGGCCGAATTATCTGATCCCGTTACGGGCGGCGGTCACGTTTCGCATCCAGGTTCTTGGCTAATAAAGTATTGATCACAATGTTAAGAGGGCTCTTCCCGCCGCAGGAGTACAAAGCAAGCGTGGCCTAAGAAAACTCTGAATATACTGTTTAGATATTGCATCTGTCTACACTTTTTTTTTGCGGAATAGACAAGCATTTGACCACTATTTCAGATGATGGAAAGTGTGACATGATAGCCTAGAAGATACCTATTCACTCGAGACTTGAAGACTCCCAGATTATACCGTTCGGAGAACAAAGACACAGGCAATGTATTCCAGTTGTCTATATAATTAAATAAATTAAATTTAATAATTGACGACCCAGTTGGTGCAGTGGGTTGGTTTATGCCCTCTGCGCTACTAGGTTTTACCCGGTAGGAGTACAATTTTCCTTCCTAAGAAACATTTGTTATTCTGGTTCTGGGTGTGAATGTATGTATGACGTTTCCGGTACTCACGTACCCGCTACTTAACAGACGAACGTGCAATCAACCATACCAGCTGGCAGTTCATATATCTATAATTCACCTTTCTTCTTTAAATCCTTTTTAATCAAAATGCTGGCACTTATTTGGCTCAACGTATCAGCATTGCAATTCAGAGAGGCAATGCCGCCAGCATGACGGGAACGCTACCCGCTGGTAGTGGGCTTGAGCACTTGAGCAAGGTCGATGTCTTGTAGTTTACTTAGGGCTTTGCTGTATATAGTTTTAGGAAATATAGGCAATTGGCCCGTAGATAGTTAGCGGTAGCTTTAATTTAAAACAAAGTGATAAACATTCATGGGAAATACAAAATCGCAAAACGCACGCTATTAGCTAGACTGATTCGTGACGTCAGTTTTTTCATTTTTTACGTCAATGACCTGCCTTTCCTTCACGGCAGCCATTGCCAGACTCTGTCGTCACAAAACGCCAAAATGGCCGCTTTTAAAATTGCCTGAACCGAATTATTTTGATATTAAATTCTCTTTTTAACCGACTTCAACAAAGGAGGAGGTTCTATGTTCGACTGTTTGTATTTTTTTTTATGTATGTTCAGCGAATTCTTCCCCTTATGTGGATCGACTCTCAAAATTCTTTTGTTTGGTAGATGGATGTTTGATGGATGGCTTCAGAGGTGGTCCCATATACATTTTATCGAAATCGATCAAGCCAAAACCAAAATATAAGCGGTGAAGTCGGTATTTTTAAGCTTTGCTTACATTTAAATTATTGAATGACATTATAAGTTTTAACGAATAAAATCGCATAAACAATTTATGCATATTCCCTTTTCTGGCATCCTTGTTGTCTGGAAGAGACACTTTTAGCGATAAGATATTGTTACACTTATTTTGTTACTCATTATTTTCTGTACTGTTTTGTCACAATTATGGTGTTTAATAAAGAGTTTATCTACTTTCTGTACATCTTATTATCATCTATCTTGATTTGAAAACCAATTCTGACATCCCATTCTCATCACCAAATAATCCACTGGATAAAACAAAGCCAAAACGCGTTCCAACCCTCGTCTAGATCTAATTTCAGGGGCATTTAGCCACATTTTCGCTCCAAATGATTACAGAGACATCCATAAAAGTAAGCCCAGGTATTGGGACATATTCCGTAGAGTTCTGTGGTTATACTTCCGAAGAAGTTTCGGGAAAGATATCAATTTATATCTGAAAGGTTTATGACGATAGTAAAGAGAAGTTTTGGGTCGCGCCCGGTGATATTTCTGCAAGTTTCGGTGTTTTGGTTAAAAATAACCTACACCGTTGTAAGATAGACGATAAAACATTATTTTGTTTGCAACCGACTTCAAAAAAGGAGGTTCTCAATGCAACTGTTTGTTTTTTTTATTTGTATGTTACGCGATGTCTCCGCCAATTATGAATCGATTTTGATGATTTTTTTTGTTCGGTAGGTAGAGGTGGTTCCAGATAAATTTTATCGAAATACATTCAGCCAAAACCAAAATCTAAGCGTTGAAGTCGGTTTTGTCTTTGCTTGCGTTTAATTATTACATAGATCAGCAGTTGTTTTTAAATCTCGACAATAAGAGGAGTGTTATGTTTGGAACTTTCCATCAGGTGAGATTGTGGTCAAATGATTAGGCAAGAATTTGACCACTTATTTGCATTAAAAAAACAGACACAGATGAGTAAGTAAGGTTTGAACTGAATTGCTCGTTGGCTTATTTGGGCGCGTTAGCGCGTTCGCCTTATAAGCAGTGGTATCGGGTTCGATTCCCGGCGTTGTGTGTGTAATGAATAGGATGAATCCTCGTTTCATTGATCCGAACAATTTAAAACAATACTCGAATATTCGCCTAGTAATAGTTTAAATACCTCTAGTACAGACATTGCTTTGAACAAGAGGAGTTGGTATGGCTTTAATGCACAATGCCCTAATAGCAGCGAGCGTAACAGAATTCAAAAACAAACGCATTCACACTCACAGCCCCACACTAAGTTCAAAGACTTGTATCGCGGGTGCCGGAAACATTCACATCTCACACACACACACACACACACACATTACACCCAGAACCAGAAGCACAAATATCACTTGGGAAGGAATTTGTGCTCCTGCCGGGAATCGAACCCAGGACCCACGGCGCAGAGGGCGGACACCTGCCCACTGCGCTAACTGGGTCGTAATACGAACTACAATAATAATTGAAACGCAATGGGACTGAATTGTATTGTATAAATAACAAAAATAATTTTGTAGCATTGCATCCTTGCTGTGTTCTATTCAACCGTTACCCATTTTTCCAGGAAATTGTGTGACGGAAACAGTGACGACTTTCTCAAGTTACGTCCGGAATTTACACTGACTCTAACTTAATGGTGAAGGAAAACATCTCGAGAAAACAGGCGTGTCAAAGAATAAAATTTTGATGATATTGTGTTATCAACATACCCGAACTTCGTCAGTGCATATCATGCAGTATATATATTTATAAGCCTACATAATTATTCCTCCAATTCATTAATACCTTTCTATACTTCTATACAGATAAAAAAAAAAACAAATGTTGATGCTTCTTGATAATTGACCCTAAATGAAAATGATACAAAGACGTATCAATCTTATTAAAGAAAAAAGAAATCATACCCTATAGAAGTCTAGAAGTCTCTAGAAGTCTTTACTAGCTATATATACTAGAATAATCATCTTGGACACTCACTCTCATTGAGGTCATCCGAATCTTTAGAATTAAGAATGCCAAGCCACAGTTCTACATTTTATGACAAATCTTTTACTGTACAAGCTATTCGCCTCTGGAACAGTTTACCGGTCTCTATACGTCGCTCTCAATCACTCCACACTTTTAAAGAACAAATAAAAAAATTGTATCACTCTCAATTAAGTTAAAGCTATGAATGTCCTTTATTAGTCATATATATATATATATGTATAATAATATATATTAGTTTGTGTATGTTTATAATATATTATTATTATTTGTGTAGGTTTTTGTATGTATATTATGTATCTAATATTAATAGGTATGTGTAAGTACATTTATTAATTTAAATACGTGTTGAGGTACACCACCGTCCCTGTTTGTAATATTTTTATCATCTCCCTTTGGTTGTCTGGAAGAAATTGCTTTGAGCGATAAGACCGCCCTTTGTGCTCCTAAGTTATATTTAAGATTTCTTTGTAATTGTTATTTTTTGGTGTGCAAATAAAGAATTTGTCTATCTATCTATCTAGCTGTGCCCCGCGGCTTTACATTCTTTATCTAAAATACAGGCATACATCACAACTATATATAGTATCGATAGCTATTCATTGTATCGATAACCAAAAATATCGACATATACTTCCCAACTCTGTAAAAGCGTTGTCACTAAAATCCCTCTGGTGTCCACACATCGGAATGGTTTTCGGAAACTTTTAGTTTGTTTACATAAGGGTCGAATGTTTTTCAATATTCCCGGCGATTAAGTTTATGTTGGATATTTTAAACAATTAAATGGATATTATGGAAGATGATACTAAACCATGACCTCGTTATCAGAAACGCCTTCATTATAGCTGATGACGATGATAAACTACGAGTATTTTTACCGACTTCCCAAAAAAAAACCATCTACTTGAGTACCTTCTATTCAAGTAGATGGTTTTTTTTTATGTGTGTGAGTATAAAAAACTAGTCCCTTAAATTCGATATTACGATTGTTGGCAGCACTATTATTTTCTACCGACTTCACAAAAAAGGAGGAGGTACTGTTGTTACCTCATAACTTCTCTCCACGTGAGCCGATTTCAAAAATTTTGAAAGACGTTGCTTTCTATTTTGTCCCATTTAAATTTGATCAAGATCTGATCAGTAGTTTTTGAAATATCGTCAATAATTCCTATTTTGTGGACTACTTTGACGATGTGCTCGTTTACCCGACTTCAAAGGTTACCTCATAACTTCTTTCGTTGATGATATTTATGATGATATTTTTTTTATTTGAAAGCTGGTGCTTTTCATGTGGTCCCATTGAAATTTGATCAATATCTAATCTCTAGTTTTATAGTCAATAATGCGTGTTTAATACATTAAATCTGATCAAGGTTCCGAAGATAAGGCGGTGAAGTCGTTTTTTTTTAAGCTTTGCTTGCGTTTTATTATTCAATATCAAGTTTCAGGCATGTAAAGATTTTATTGAAATAATTGCAAAAACTGTGTTTGTTTAAAAAAGTTGATAATAGTAAATTCAACAATTTGTACCACAACGGATGTTCAATATTTATTTTCAGCGATAAAATTAAACAAAATATAAAACATAGTTAAATATAATTACTAAATTGGTAATTTAGGGCAAAACTCATCCGTGAAAGACTGAAGTGCAGAATTTTAAATATGCTTTTTTCAATTCTTACTGACCCTTTTGCTCCTGAATATCTGAAACATGAGTTCTGCTTCTTAGAGGACACTCACATACGGACTCTACGTTCATCAGATACAATGCTTTTAGCTTTTCCGGCTCATAGGACTAATTTCCTTGACCACTCCTTTGGCATAGTAGCGGTGCGGCTATGGAATGATCTCACAATCTATATTAAAAAATCACCCTCAAAAGCTTGTTTCAAAAAGCACGTTAAAGATCATTTTTCTTATATTATATTGTTTAGATATTTATGTTATATATTTTTTTAGATAGTATGTATAATATTAAGTATTTTATATTTATGTACATTACAATTCGATATACATATCATTTACATATATTTTCTTTATCCCTGATTGATGCACGCCTCATATCATTTCATTTTGCCACCGCTGGATGACTGGTAGAAAATGCTTTTAGCATTAAGTCCTCCTTTTGTACACTTTTTACTGTGCAATAAAATATTAAATAAATTTACAATGTCGGTATTAATAGGTATCATCAATGTCGGATTGTCACAAATCCTTTTTTTATGTGTTTGTTTTTTTCACAATCGTGAAAAAATATTAAATCTACCCGCCAAACACAGACAAACTTACTATCAGATTTAATGCTTGTTATTACGGTTCCTGCTTGACATTTCGCGTTAAGCACCCCGAATGTCACCACTTGCCGGGTCGATAGGTCAAACGGTCATCGTTCATAAAGAATTCACAGCTACCTACATCCTTCACACCGGTATGGGACCCGTGGGATTGCCACGGCCAATAAAACCTATGCCGTTTACATTGTACGACTGTACGACACGACTGCATAGAGCGACTGTAACGAGGTACGATATTGAGCCGTCATTTTGGTGGTAAGCTCTTGTTGATATTTTAGCCCAACGGATTAAGCTGAATGTTTTTTTAATACCTGACCAATATATCTCTGGTAAGTGTTGTATGGTACACACGCTAGGTCCAGAATGTCTGGCTTTCAACTGGCGGAACGTCATTTTTAGCGATTGTGATATCAGATTTTATATTACTCAATAATGAGATTAGTAATATATAATATATTTTTTTAACCTTACTAATCGGAATTGGTAGAAGTCTTTCAAGTCTTGCTCGGACTGCTTTGCGTTTATTCTGACAAAACGCATCTACCGCTTCAGAGGGATCCAACAATTCTAACACATAGAAAATGTATGTTCATTGCCTAATTTGAACTGTCCATTGGCTTAGATTCCCGGCGGAAAGTTTTCTTCCCAAGGAAAATGTTTCTGGTTCTGCTTGTGAATATGTGTTAGGGTTTGTTGAATTGCAATCATAATTGGTATTATAACGACTATATATAGACAATATCCCTTGCTCTTGAAGTCGTATCGTCACATATAAACCTGCCAGATATCGTCCGCTTCCTCAGACGTACATAATTAATGCACTGACATGCCTTCAATTATAATACGGCTTTCATTACACACCAATGGAGCATAGGGATTTATAGCAGTGATATGGTAAATGCCGCGGATAGGCATTCCGATTAACTACCATTTAGATTAATATTGACAGCAGTAATAATTACATGCTCTACCCTTGGTATGGTGTAATTATATTTTTTATAATAATTATTTAGGTAAGTAAAGTATTTTTTATAATCAATAGACAAGCATTTGACCGCAATCTCACGTGGTTAAAAGCGACGATGTTGGGATGATGGGACGTGCTCGCCTAAAAGATACCTGTCCACTCTTGAGTTCGCATAATAAAAGTTGTGGCGAATCGCTTGGCTCGAATCGGAAGATTGTCCACCATGAAAGGATGTCATGTTTTAGTACGCCTTGTTTTAGTAAGTATATAGAAAATACTCCTACAAGACATATTGATAGAAATTATAAAAAATTTAAATGATTTAATAAAATTGGCAGAGTAGAGCTGCCCTAGAAGTCCAGAAGGATTTAACTCAATAAATAAAATCAGGGAAACCTTTGTATATTATGCTAAAGTAAGAAATAGCTCTTCTTGCTAAAAGTAGTGACTTAAATCACCGATATCGTATTGTCTTTTAAGAAGATAATTCAATCGCTTTTAAAACAATGATGGTGGAAATTTAAAAAACCAGCAAGTCAAAGAAACAAAGGCATGCGTCATCATTTGATAGATGCCAAAGGAATTCACCGGTGTTCCGACAATTATTTTTAAAAGTTTAAAAACCTTTACTACACGAACGCACAATTATTAGACTCTAATGTGGAATGAAACCATGAATGTTTTTCGCTTTTTCTACAATCACGCGGATCCAAGACATCACTTCTAAAATCGTTTTGAATTCACAATTAAATGTATACCGATTAAGAATCTTGAAGATATCGAAAAGTGGTATAAGTCGACTTAGATCATTCTTAACTGATGGTACTGAACTATTTCGTAGAAAACCAATATTATTAAACGAAAGCAAAGCTTTAAAAAAACCGACTTCACCGCTTTATCTTCAGAACTTTAATCAGATTAGATGTACTAAACACGCGTTATTGAAGATATTTCAAGATCTACTGATCAGATCTTGATCAAATTTAAATGGCATCAATTGAAAACCAACATCTTTCAAACAAAAAAAAAATTCAAACTCGTCCACGTGGAAAGAAGTTATGAGGTAAACACATATACAAATACAGTCGACTTGAGTACCTCCTCCTTTTGTTGAAGTCGCTAGAAAATAAAAAGTAATGAAACTATACCAATGTTCTGGTAAATCTTCATCTGTTTTGTTTCGCACAATCCCATTGTTTACAAACCTAACATCAAAGTACGGGTGCCGCACTCATGCGATATTCATGAAAGGGCTATCAAGACAGGATAACAAGGGACCAGATAACAAGCTTACATCCACAACGTGCTTTACATCCTATTCCTGTACTAATGAGGTGAGCCCTTTGAGTCCAGCGATATCTTTTGAGTACCTTCTCGAATATTTACAAATATTTTTCAAAATTTATTGGAAATGAAGCTCTTCAATTCGATTCTCGTCAGTCGGTCTTGGTTGTGTTGATTTTGTTTTTGATGATGCAGTCGCATAATTGGAGAATACAGCCGTCTGAGCTTTTGAGGTCAATAATCTTTATAGGAATACATTAAAGTGCAAAATATTGTTAAAACGCAAGCAAATCCTAAAAAACTGACTTCACCGCTTTATCTTCGGAACCCTAGATCAGATTAAATTAATTTAATATGCGATGTGGAGGATAACTCAAAAACGACTGGTCAGATCTTAATCAAATTTAAATGGGACTTTTATATAAATATTTAAACGCTAGCAAAGCTTAAAAAAAACCGACTTCACCGCTTCATCTTCGGAATCGTAGATTAGATTAAATGAATGAAATATGCATTATTGAAGATAACTCAAAAACTACTGGTCAGATTATCATAATTTAAATAGGATCACATGGGAAGCACCTTTCAATTAAAAAAAAATATCGACATTAGTTAAACTAGAAAAAAGTTCTGAGGTAACATGAATTAAAAAAAGTACCTTCTCCTTTTATTGAAGTCGGTTAAAAATTCTTACTTTTAAAGTTCATGTGCCACGCCCACGCATACAACCTAGTTAAAATGGGCTTAGGTTTAAGCAATCACCAGATATAATGAAATATAATGCCCAAAAAATCGTAAGTACTTACCAGAATTTAATCCCCATTTTAATATGAAATTATCACCAATAAACGTTAAGTCTGCTAACCTAAAAAAGGCAAGTATCTTCAGAATAATCGCTGAGCTACCCAAAAAGGCCACGCATGCACCAAATATGTACTCGCATTTTATTTAAAAATGTCATCCAAATATGTTACTATAAATATATTTTTTCGTATAATACATATTTTTGTATTAATTATAAAAAAAAATAACCTTAACCTACTGTTATCCGATTCGGCTCTGTCACAGGAAATTTTATTATATTTTTGGTGGCCATCTAAATTATACCCAAAGTTCAAATTTAGTGCACGCGTGGCCTTTTTGGGTTATGAAAAGTTTTTGTAGTGCAGGCATTACTTAAATAGCCCGAAATATTTTGGTACAGGTTTCATTTATTTGTACATATTATATTTTTGTTTGGATGAGGCTGTTTAGGGCTACGATTGTTTTTTTGGTGGTCATTAAATTTAATCCCGTTAAAATGCAGCACAAGACCTTTTTGCCTATTCAATATTAGCCGTATAAGATGATAGATTATCTCGCGGTTCTTTAAACGAACATATATATTATTATTATTATATTTAAAGTGTCCCTTGTCTTAGTTGGGTGCGCGTTCACCTTCTACAGGGGTATCAGGTTCGATTCCCGGCAGGAATATAAGTTTTCTTCCCCAGGAAAATTTATGTTTCTTGTTCTGGTTGTTATTGCGTATGTGATGTGAACGTCTATATATTTATTGTTGATATTTTTGATTGTTAGTTTCTAATTTTATACTTTTTGTTTCAGATGTGAACTGTCCTAATGAATAGTAAATAATAAAAGGATAAAAGGTATGTCTATTAATATTCATATTCAATCGTTTATTGCATCATATATGTACTCCGTAAGGGCATTGTAATACAGGTAGTAGCTAGATCGATATACTTTATTGTAAGTATTAATGTCATATTTATTGATTTTTCATTACAAATTATTGGATCCTTCAAAAATTCGTCTAAATCATAATAACATTTATTTTTTAGTAGGGAGTAGTTAGTAGGGTTAACATATTTTCAAATATTTTTGATTTGCTTCTGCTTTTAAATATTCGGGTATTTTGTTATAAATGTTTACTGCCATTGAGTTAGTACCGTTACTGTGTAATGTAAGTTTGGAACTGGATAAAAATAAATTATGTTTATCAAGTTTGGTAACATTGCAGTTGGAACTTTTTAATTAAAAAATAATGAATATTGTTTGACGAATTTAAACATTTCCAGGATATATAGTACTACTATCTAAGGGCCAATTGCCTATATCTCCTAAAACTATATGCAGCAAAGAACTAAGTTACCTTCAAGACATCGAGCTTATAAGTAACTCAAGTGCTCAAGCCCACTACCAGTGGTTAGCGTTCCCATTATTCTGACGGCGTTGCCTCTCTGAATTCCAATGCTAATACGTTGAGCCAAATACCTAAGTGCCAGCATTTTGATCACGCGTCGCCTCAACCAAGCGCTTTGATAGATTTTTGGATATATATGGATCTAAAAGTAAGGATATATGTTTTGCAGCATTTCCTTGGGTTTTATATTGAAAAGTGTATTTAGGTACTCAGTATAAAAACTGTGTCTAGTCGAATTACTAGTAATTTGGAATAATCTATATTTTAACCCACTGTGAACGAGTGAGAATAGTGATCGTAGTAGGTCCACGTGTTTAATTTACAGCCTTCACGTTATACGCCCACGCGGGATCTTCACAAAGGTCGAAAGTCAAGGAAATGTAGGAAACTGAATTTCAAAAACCGTTAAGATCATTTACCTCGATGTTTTTTTTAACTGTAATAGGCAAGCGTAGAAGCTACCTAAGGGCCAATTGCCTATATTTCCTAAAACTCAACTAAAATTGTATACAGCAAAGACTTAAGTTACATACAAGGCATCGAGCTTATAGGTAACTCAAGTGCTCAAGAACACTACCAGTGGGTAGTGTTCCCATCATGCTGGCTTAGTTGTTTTGTTTCTACATAACAATGTTAAGCTTAGGGGAGATCTTTTAAGTAGTCTACGGCGAAGCGAAAATGGTTACAATTTTAGCACCGTATGTATATATGTACCTGTGTATGTTCGTTTGTTCCCTCACAACTGCCCGTTAGCATTGGGTAGCATTCCTATCATCCTGGCGGTATTAGCTAGCGACTCTATCTGAGACTGCCATTTGGATCCAAAGCCAAGCTTGGTTGCTTAGTTGCAGAGCTTAGCTGCATTGCGCTTCTTTGTGGCTTGAGAAACTTACGTCTCATATCTCCAGCAATTAAACTGGTGAATTCGAACTTACAACCTTAACCAGTGCTGCTTGGATATAACAGTACCAGAAGGTGGTACATACTCAAGCGACCTTACAGTACATTGTTCTTTGTATTTTAACAAAATTTAACATTTTGGGGAGTGTGCTCAGGAATTACACGAGTTAATTCCTCCGTGCCCGTTTTACCACCTAACAACAAGATAAACTGTCGAACGTCATCCGTTTATGCTTGACATACCTTCATACTACATAGTTTGCTCGACACGATTCGCTTCTACTTTCCACTCCTTTGCTATACGGATGATTTATTATCCGTACAGCGAAGGAGTGGAGAAAGAGGTAGGTGGTCAAATGCTTGCATATCAAGCATAAAAAAACTCTGCAGTCTCTTGGTTAACTGGAGGTAGTTTTTTTCTCATACTGAAAAAATAGTACGAGAGAGTACTCGGCTTCTACGTGATTTGGCCATCCCTAGGCAAGTATCAGTTAGATTTGACTCGGGTTACTTTGCCCTGCGTGTGTCAAGCTAAATAGTCTAGAATCTAGATACTACTTAGCTTGACTCACGCACATTATGTCCTATTCCAGGGTCTAGACAGGATGTACTCTCACACCCGTACATACACAGAATCTTTTGGATTTATATTATGAATCTGATACTGTGTTAACTTACACTGAATAAAATTATGTAGTACTGACGATGACGTACATAATGAACACTCTCCACCCCCCACAGTTCAAGCCATAAACGCCTTCTGACACAAATGACTTTATAAATCTGAAAATGGCATAATATTTAGGCCACCCTTGAATAATGGTGATAAATAAGCATTACCCTAAGCATTCGACTGTGTAAATCTCTTCATTACCACTTTACACTCACAAACCTCCCAGCTGAAGATATATCGACGCTCATCTATCTTCCACTCATGGTTTTTTCATCCTCATTTGCAATGCCCCACTTATAAGGTGTCTTCATCATAACGTATTATGAATTGTCAGCCCCTTTGGAGTGCTCTCGGGAAGTGTCTTTTATCGGTACATCTCTCTCAGACACTTGAGACACTAGACAGAAGTGTTGTCGAGTATTGTCGCTTTTTTGTTCCATTAACCTATATTGGAAGCCTTTGTGATATTTGAAGCCTTTTATTGTATTGAAGGAAATGTCAGTTTAACGTCGGTGCCGTAATTTGATATTTACTGACCCTCAATTTAACTTTGAAGTTTTTTCTTTTGTGGTTTCGTTTTTCTTGAAGTCGCCTTCAGTCCCATCAAAGTTATTAGTGTGAGTATATTTTTGATTGTGCGAAGCGAGAAATTTACTTGAATGGTTCAGCTCATTGTCCGTCCGTCTGTCAGAATCATTTAGCGTCTGAAGCATACAATCGAATACCTTTAAATTCTAAAGGATTATGAATTCTGGCCCGAAGCAAGATATGATAATTTAAATGATGATATTTTTTTTTTAATTTATTTATATATTTAAACGCAAGCAAAGCTTAAAAATCCGACTTCACCGCTTTATCACTGGAACCTTGATCCACCAGCTTTCAAATAAAAAAAGAATCATCAAAATCAGCTTACCTTAACAACGAAAGAAGTTATGAGGTAACTTTTGAAGTTGGGTAAACCAGGACATCGTCAAAGTACGCATTATTCGTCACAAAATAGGCATTATTGACGATATTTCAAGAACTACTGATCAGATCTTGATCAAATTTAAATGGGACCAATTAGAAAGCAACATCTTTCAAACAAAAATTTTCGAAATCGACTCACGTGGAGAGAAGTTACAAGGTAACAAACATAAAAAAATAAAAAATTTGTCGACTTGAGTACCTCCTCCTTTTTTGGAAAGTCGGTAAAAATCCACAGCCCTTAATTAACAGAGTTTGATTAATTTGATTTATACCTAAGGCCAATAACGGATTCAATTTTTAATAATATTTCTTAATTATAAGACATATTACTCTTACTGTTATGTATGATTAATTTTATTATTATACTTAAAATAATTAAGTTTGAAGCTACATAAATTAATAAAAACAATATTATAATTAATGCATTGGTTTGTGTGAGTGTGTGTGTGTGAGAATTTTGTGTGTGCGTGAGTAAAGGGTGTGTGTAATTTTTATTTTACCATAATTTTAAATTTATAACTAAATAAATAAATAAAAATAATGGTATATAGTTATGTGGGATTACAAATTAAAATCAAAATATTAGCTTTGATTAAGGGGGCAAGTAACACGTAAGCAACATTTTTTTTGTTATGCCCATGCGAGGTATATTTTATGTAAGTCGTTATTAGCCAGACACCATTTTGAGTCTATAGTATTACATAACATCAGAAAGTAAGAGTTTGAACTCGTAGTGGCCTCTAAATGTGTAAGACGGTATTAGTCAGGTTCATCTACCATCCAGATACGACAGACCTGCAGTTGACTACAATATTATTATTTCCAAATGCTGGATAGGAACGTCTGACGACAGTCCCGACTAACAACAGTGACCATCAAAGTTAGACTAATTAAATGTTGACATGTCGTCAAAGGGCTCTCGTTGGCTGCCATCTGGGTTCCCTATCTCCCAAACAAGTTCCAGGCACTGAGCCGTTACCATAGTGAATCCAAGGAATGCTAAGAAGTTCGTTTCATTAAATTGTGGTATAGAAGTAGCACCACCCAAAATACTTAATTCATACAGGGTATATAAATTATGCCCGCATTTTTTATGATAATTTTACCGCACCTTAAGTTGTGGCACTGGTGACATCTGGAATTATCGCCGCCGCCGCGGTTTAAATTTCATAGGGTTGTCAACAAAACAGTCACGCCCCGACACAGCGAGTTTAGCGAGTTAGTAACCCTAATAACATGTATGCAAAAAGCGTGTTACGTGCTCAATTGTTTTTCGTGGTTCACAATAATTAGGCGTGGCATTGATTCGCAACACGTGTAATGAGCTTCGGTGTCCCTCGTGTTGCACATCCACAACTCTGTTTAAATAGAAACGTCCCTATTAGTGTGGCTATTTTTAGATATTACTAAATAGACTGAAGTGTATTTTTGGGTGCAGTAAGTAAATCACTCAAAGTAATTAGTCTTAGGAACGCTCGCCGCATTGTGATAAATGTTTTGTGGGGGATGGTGTAAGGTGAGAGCTGTAGCAATATTTGGTTTAGATGGTTAACATAACATTGAACTGCCCGTTGGCTTAGTTGAGTGAACACAAGTTTTCTCCCCAAGGAAAGTTTGTGTTTCTGGTTCTGGTTGTGATTGTGTGTGTGATGTGAATGTTTCCGACATATACTATACTATACATCGAACTTAGTGTGGGTCTGTGAGTTTTAAAGCGTTAGCGTTAACATAAACGCTTTCACACTCACAGCCCCATATTAAGTTCAATTACCTGTGTCAATTTCATCAAAATCGGTTCTGTGGTTTAGGCGTTAAAGCGTAACAGACAGACGGAGTCACTTTCGCATATATAATATTAGCAGAGATGATCTTATTAAGATAAAGAATAAATACCGTTGCTACGTCTTAGTATAATTATATTTATTTATATTCTTATCTTTTAAAAACCAGTTTCACCAGCGATTTCAGGATATCGAATAGATACCAACATAATATATATCCAGCTCGTGGATATACAATAAAATTATGACCGCACTCGAAGAAAGCTTTTTACAACAGATTAAACTGCATTTAATGAATTTTTACTAAAACGTACAAAATATTGAGTTCAAAACTTGCGAACTCGTCCGAGTATTTAAATGAAAAGTTACTGGTTAAGTAACGAATAAAGCTGTTTAAATATACTCTCGCTGGGAATCAAAAAAGGTCGGTTTTAATTTAATTAAAAATATTGTTTTAAATATTTAAATAATAACTAAATGAACACTTTATGAAACAGACTTAGATTGTGAACTAAAAAAATAACAGACCAATACTTTTGTACCAAATACTTTTAGTGTAATAAATCAAACTACTTGGAAAGCGCACAATATTGTGCATGTTTTTCTTCTATATAATTTACAAATGTAGTAATATCGTACAATTTACTAATTTCAATCAAAAAAGCTATAGTGGTTGCTATCTCGGGTAGAGTATATTCTTTTCTATGGTTGCTACTATTACAGGTTTTGCAAAATTATTGTAGACGTCTACTTTCATAAAAAATTTAAATTAAAAAACAATACAAAATATCTGCCACATTTCCTACTTTTCTATAATTTTTCATTGTGAAAAAACATTTCTGCAAAACTAAACATCCTCATTGTTTGAAGCTCAAGAGTAAAAAAGCAGAAAATCACGTCCACTGCAATTCATTTACTGGCAAAAAAATCCAGCGCACAGTGAGCCGCATCAAAAATTGCCATAAAAATAATAATAGCGCCACAAAACCCGACATTACCACAATAAGCGACACTACAAGTCCAACATTCACAACAATGTGCCCAGTTTTTTCCCTACTACCCACTATTTATTATCTATTGTGCTCAGAAAGAACGCAATATAATTAAAAGACAGTATCTAGATTCGTATTTTAATTTGACGTAAGGTACCTTACGTCATGTGATTTGTTTGAGTATGCATTTGCTTAACTAGACTAGGCGCGTTTGAAACTTTTGTAATTAGACTATGAAAGACAGAGTATCTGAACTTGATCATGATTCTGAAATATGTTGTTCTCCGGTTTATGCCTTTGGACAGGCTAGATAGGAATAATTATTATATGCTTGCCTTAGTACATACTCATAAAATAATATTCAAACACAAATTGTTTATTAATCATAAACATAAGTATACATGCTGCATTTAGGTCTTAATAAAGTTAGTGAATATTTTAAGTCGGTAATTTATTCATCATCAAATATGGACAAGAAAATTATTACAGTTGTTACAAACGAAACTACTAACAATATTTTTGAACCTAACATTCATCGTTATTTGTAACTAGCTGTCCCGGCGACCTTCGTTCCGCCTAACAGTCAATGAATGTGCATATTTAGGAAGCCATACCCGGCATGCGTTACAATGTCACGTGACTATATTATTACAACCTTCATGTTTATGTTTGCCTAGTACTTTACCAAATCCGAGTGACGTATGAGAAAATGGAAAGCATGTCGAAATGTAAAAAAAAAATTTAAAGAAATGTACGTTCTTAAAAAGTATCCTATGTCCTTCTCCTGGCTCTAAACGACCTCCCTGCCAATTTTCAGCTAAATCGGTTCAGCCGTTCTTGAGTTATAAGTGGAGTAACTAACACGACTTTCTTTTATATATATAGATAACGTCCACCCGAATCAATCGATTTTGTTACCGACTTCGAGAAAACTTAAATTGCCGCCAGGAATCGAACCCGGTGATACTCCTTTTTAGAAGACGAACACGCAACCAACTAAGCTAACGAGCAGTTAAAAAAAAATTAAAAAAATTAGTTTCGAACTATTTCGATAGACGACGTCACATGTTGTATGTGGACGACATAATACGTAAATAATAATGAAAGGATAATTTCGTCGCTTGAGGCAAGGCTTGGGTAGCTCAGCGGTTAGAGCGATAGTGCATGACCTCCTATGGCCGCGGTTTCGAACCCCACCTCCATTCTCCATTCTCAATTTATAAATTTAGTTCTCACAAGGCTATTGCTATGGGAACAAAATCAATTCTACTAAAAATCTTAACTTAAATGAAGTAAAATTCTTAATCAATTCTTTATAGATATCATGAGCATCATCTTTATCAAAATTAATAAAATTTAATGAATTAATTTATGAACACAGATTTTACTGCGGCGAATCTGTGATTCTGTTTTATTTTCACTGTGACGATTTACGGTAGAAGAAAATGTTTTATCCAACCCATATTTTTTGTCCAAAGCTCGTTAACTGTCTTCCACTTACACTCACACTACTATATGGTCACTGTGGCGACTCCTTTGTTGTTGATATTGGACCAATAATTCAGTAGCTCGCTTAATATCTTTTGTCTCGTAGGTAAAGGTTGTTGCTATGGAATATAATAACAGTCGTATAGGGATAGTAGTCGGTAGGTCTATATTCCCGGTAAAATTATTTTTGTTCGCCCTTTTGCAGCTTAACACGCCTACGTGTATATAAACTGACAATGGTAAATTTGATGAAAAATCAGGTTAAATAGAATTCGGGTGCCTTATAATTTACTTTAGCAAAGGTTTTGTCTCAAAAATGTTTTAACAAAATGTCCTATTTCATTTCTATTTAAATTAAATAGGAAAGTAAACTAAACTTTTAACTACCAAAGTAGCTTACCACCGTCAAGTTGAAAGTCTGCCGCCAAACCAAATACGGTGTTTCGGCAGTTATCCTTGAGAGCCTGCGTATTCCAGGTCTAGTGTGTTTACCAGCTTCGATCACTTACTCATCAGGTGAGATAGAGGTCAAACACTAGCCTGTCACAAATGAAAAAAAAATAAATAAAAAAAAAAAACCCTCCTGGGATTCAAACAAGCATTCACCTGAGCAGATTTAACTTAGTTACGAGATATTTTTGAGGCGACGCGTGGTCAAAATGCAGCACTTATTTAGCTCAAGGTATTAGCATTGCAATTCAGAGAGGCAATGCCGCCAACATGATGGGAATGCTACCCAGGCTGGCTTGAGCACTTGAGTTACCTATAAGCTCGATGTCTTGTAGGTAACTTAGTTCTTTGCTGTATATAGTTTTAGTTTAGTTTTATGAAATATAGGCAATTGGCCTGTAGATCGTTACGAGAACAGTTAATGCTGTAGATTAATTAAGTTGTAAAAAAGTTCAAAGTAGATGGAAATTATCTATTTATATACTGGTAAGCAGCAAGCGAAATCTATAAGACTAACTGAGTTTGTTCATTAGCGTAGCTCATCACTAGATTTTTTCCAGCTAATAAAATTGAAAGAGTGATCTACGTCTACTCAATTTTTTAGCAGTCGGATCAGAGTCCTAACGAATGTTTGTTTGTATTCAGGCTTTTAACCGTCTAGCCATGGTAAGCCTATCAGTAAACTCTGCCCATCGCCCCTGTTCTCTAAGTCCGTTCTCTATTATCGTAATGAACCGCCAAAAATAATACATTATATTATTTTTGGCGGTGTTCATTAATATGGTTTCAGATACCTTGACTGTTCGCGTGTCTTGTTCGCTTTGTTTACTATTTACTATAAGGAATTGTTAATGTGGTTCCTGTAATAATTATAGGTATGGTTTAGTTTGGGTACTGCATATTATTTAGAAATATATGGTTTCTTAATTCGAACTTATTTACTGTATTCATATTATATAATAATACTTACCTAATTTTAAATGTGTGCACTGGATTAGGAGCTTGGTGGCTGTAACACTAGTATGACCTAGCACGGACCATAGATTAGTGTACCTACCTACTTTACCTACCTAATTTGTTATCTGAAAATGTAAATAGTCTGGTATGTAGATCTTACAAGTGGTAGATAGTAAAGATCTATGATCAGACCACAAGACTAACAGATCAACGTCATCCATATATGGTTGACATACCTCATATCCACTCGAAGCTTTTTGCTTCTACATTTACTATCTATACAGCGAAGGAGTGGAACTCACTGCCCGCGTCCTTGTTCCCCGAACAGTATAATCTGAGAGTCTTCAGAGTGAATAGGTATCTTCTAGGTAAGCATGCTTCATCTTCGGCCGCATCGTCACTTTCTATCAGCTGAGATAGCGGTCAAATGCTTACTTATCTTTCATAAAAACATACTGGATTTACTTTTTCTTTTTTAGATAAGATAATTTTTATTCATGAAGAATATAAACAATTTTAAAACTTAACTTAGTATATCTACATTCCATGCTATTTAAATTTTCAGATAACGAATTGTAAAAGTACTACCTACTTTACCTACCTAATTTGTTATCTGAAAAGTGTACTCTAAAAGTGAGTATTATAAAAACTCTAATTTTACCTTTTGAAAGTATTACCGTGTATAATTAACTTGATTTATTCATTAAATTAATTCGTTTGTGTTAATGACATTATTACTTACAACTGAATTAGTACAACTATAATTATTGGCTCAATAAAATTTTAACTGTTTCTTTTTAATTAATTGGTAGCATATTATTTACTGTTTTAATAACACAAACACTGTGAACATTTTAGTCGGCTACCTATTATGTTTCAAAATAATTAAATATAGGGCACCCATTAACACCCTTTTTGTATGGAGCCCTAGAAATACGTTGTAGTCGTCGAACTAATTACCACGACTAGTAGGCGTAGTGGGCAAGTCTCTGCCCTCTGTTACTTAGGTTCTGGGTTTGACTACCGGCAGGAACATAATTTTCTTCCCCAAGGGACATTTGTGTATCTGGTTCTGAGTGAGATTGGGTGTGTGAAATGTAATTGTTTCTGGAGACTCTGGAGTGTAAATGCGTTTGGTTGCGTTTGTTAATAAACTCCACATTTTGTGTTTTATTGTTGTAAAAAATTATATCTAATGGTAAAGCTCGAGCGTTTCTCAAATCGCTACATCTCGTAACTTGCTCCAAACATCCCCTTGTTTGCCAACGTCTCTGTTCTAGCGAAACGACTTATCTTGTTTGTCTGATGAATTGTCTGAAAACGTAGGCGTTTACACTCGACAATTATTATAATTCGTATAAACTCCTTTTAGGTATAAATAAACATTGAATATTTTTTATAACTTTCGGTAATGTATCGTATCGGTAGAGTAATGAAAACAATCGATCAAAAGCATTAAAAAATAATGCATATTATCTAATGAGTCGATAAGAAGAAATTACTTGGTGACAGATTCTTTTACATCGTATTTGTCGACCCAGTTGGCGCAGTGGGCAGGTGTGCCGTGGGTCCTGGGTTCGATTCCCGGCAGAAGTACAAATTCCTTTCCAAGGGATATTTGTACTTCTGGTTCTGGGTGTAATGTGTGTGTGATGTGAATGTTTCCGGCACCCACGATACAAGTCTTTGAACTTAGTGTGGGGCTGTGATTGTGAATGCGTTTGTTTGAATGTGTTTGTATGACTGTAAGTACTATGGTAAAGTGGCAAGCATTACAAAATGCCCGTGATGATCGATGTCTACAAGCCAGACTACGCTGTGATATCTACGGACTTCAGCAAACACTTTAAATTATTCACGATCGCAATAAAATCAATAAGTAAACAGGCAATTCACATGAAAAGTCATTAAATTTATCCATAACAGCGTTAACTCGTCACGTACGGTGAAATATCGTTATTACTACAAAAGTATTGCGTTTACGGTGGAATTGATTGCAGGGTACTGTCAAAAGTACCAATTATTGGAAAAACCTGTGTGAATGTAATCAACCACTAGTCTTTAGTAGAATCGTGCTGACAGGTAATTATATATCAGTGTTAAGTTGAAATTGCCTCGTTTTGAGGTTCCGTATTAAGATAAAAATTGAGGTATTGATACATGTGGTCTTTAATAGCATGCTTTTTACTATTACAGCTACTATTAAAGCAAAACCTTAAACTAAGCCTCCTAAAAATCTACAACAAAAAACACACTTTAAAAACACTTTCACACTCGCAGCCCCACACTAAGTTCGATGACTTGTGTCGTGGGTGCCGGAAACATTCACATCACACGCACAATCACAACCAGAACCAGAAACACCAATTTTTCATGGGGAGAAAACTTGTGTTCCCGCCGGGAATCGAACCCGATACCCCTGCTTAGAAGGCGAACGCCACCCAACTAAGCCAACGGGCAGTTCAACACACGTTGATCGGTAAATGACGGCATAAACAAACCCTTTTTTCCTACCTCAAGCGTACAATCGTGCTATTAGATCTTGCTTCTTGCCTCGCAGACTATGTTGTTCTCTAATAATGTGCTAATACACCAAGGTGAAGCTTTATACTACATCTCAACTTCAAACGCGTGTCCTGCCCATCATATTTGGTTGCTTTTTTATAACCCGCTATTTGTCTGACGTTTCTAATGAGTATGTTAGTAAAGACACTGTTGGGGGACGTATACATCTTGCAATCAAATCGAACGATCGCTGTCAAATGCTTGCCTATTGACAATAAAGAAACATTGGATCAGAAAGTTTAGCTATTTTAAAATCAATTTTAAAAATACCTCCAACGCTATTACTAAACGGCTTAAAAAAATGGCTGGTGAAAAATAAAATCCACCGATTTTAACCAAACATAGCTAAGCACGCTCTCGATCAAGTGTTAAAATGAAAAAGCCGTATCTAAATTGGTCAAATCGTTATGTAGATAAATGGGAGCATTTGTTTCGCACACAACCTCTCGCCAGTCTCGCCCTAAACACGTATTATAGCATCTCCGTTCAGTCATGGATAGAAATGAGAAGAATGGGAAGTCGGTAAAAAAACAACATACAGTCGAATTGAGAACCTCCTTTGAAGTCGGTTGAAAACACGATTAAAGTTATTTTATACACGTATATTTACTAGGCGAATGACTTCAATTTGAGTTGTATTTAGGTGTATTTTGGGGGCTGAGTCACCCACGTCCGTAGGAGGATACCCCTTAAGTCTGACTCCCTGCACGTGGTCGACGGGTGGTGCTAATCAGGTGACATTTGAGAGGTGGTAGAGCATTTTGTGAGTTGCTCGCCTGGCTTGCTACCAAAGTAGCTTACCACCATCAAGTTGAAAGTCTGCCGCCAAGCCAAATACGGTGTTCCGGCAGTTATCCTTGAGAGCCTGCGTATTCCAGGTCTAGTGTGTTTACCAGCTTCGATCACATCGTCACTTACCATCAGGTGAGATAGTGGTCAAACACTAGCCTGTCAGAAATAAAAAAAAACAAAAAACTTTTAATTAAGTCATAAAAAAAGTCAAGCATTGCCATGCGTCGCCTTGCATAACCATAATATAAGTAATGAAATATGCACCTTTATGTGCAAAAGTGTAAGGCGATAATTTGCTGTAGTTAAAGCTGCTCGCATTGACGAATTATTTAAGGAATCCTAAATCATTTCCAACAATACAATCAGCGCTTTGCTTACCAAGGAACTTGATATAATTCCTACATCGCAATCGCATACAAAAACAGAGCTAAATTTGCACATTTCCGAACATCTGACGTAGAGACAGCGAATACCGAGAACCAAACGGCAGGTGTTCCGCCGCTGGTGGTCAGAATTTGGAATATCGTGAACGTTTCCGTGCAGTTTAAATTCAATACCTGCCAAGCTGTGGTATTTTGATTTTAATTATACCTGCGCTGTTTATTTCAAGTTGTGCCTGATCAAAATAATCTGATAATTATACGCAAGCAAAGCTTAAAAAAACCGATCGATTTCGATAAAATTTATAT
The DNA here is from genome assembly GCA_948107665.1 of Lomographa bimaculata. Lineage (NCBI taxonomy): Eukaryota > Metazoa > Arthropoda > Insecta > Lepidoptera > Geometridae > Lomographa > Lomographa bimaculata. The sequence continues at coordinate 2,334,250 of OX403602.1, read as the reverse complement.
GGGACCACCTCTGAAGTATAATCTACTAAAAAAAAAAAATCATCAAAATTGATTCATAATTGGCGGAGAAATCGCGAAATCCAAATTAAACGTGTATGTAAAATTTCATCTCAATCAGTTGAGGATGACTGCTTTAAAAATGTAGTGCTTAGATTTAATCCGATCATACATATAGGTACAATATGCAAAAATTGCATGTTAAATAAAAGCTTGTAAAAAAAAATAACTTATACCAACTAACTTAGTCAAAATGCTGGTACTTATTTGGCTTAAAGTATTAAAGCATTGCAATTCAGAGAAGCAATGCCGCCGGCATGATGGGAACGCTTCCCACAGTGGGCTTGAGCGCTTAAGTTACCTATAAGCTCAATGCCTTGTAGGTTACTTAGGTCTTTGCTGTATATAGTTTGTTTTGTTTTAGGAAATATTGGCAATGGGACCGTAGTTAGGCACCATAAATAAAAGAAAACTTAGCAAATCCTCAAGTAAAAATGTATACGTACAAAAATAACGCGGAGGTTATCCAGGAAACTTGAATAAAAATCACTTGGACATTTTAGCTGCGTCTTTCAACTTCCAACGATCAGACAATAGTCCTTTGCTAAAGGAACAAAAGATAAACAAACTTTTGCTTTGATATCGGCTGGCGTTAGTATTGTTTTGTGATGGAGAGGAAATGAGTTTGCGTAGGTGGTTCTATCAAGACCTTTTTTATTTGGGGGACACAGAACCAACAAGCATTGTGTATTACAGGCTATCTACACTAAAAATAAAAATAATATAGGTAATTTGATGATTGGCAACAAACATTGACATCATTTATTCTTTATCTAATACCTTTAAGTGAGCAATTCTTGTATATATACGTATATATATAATCTGAATCTCAGAAACGTGCCCAAAGATTTTCATGATATTTAGTATGCAGAGGGTTTCGGGGGCGATACATCGATCTAGCTAGGTTTCATTTTTAGAAAAGTCATTTACCAAAAAGAAAACCGAGCAAAGCTCGATCATCCAGGTACTATAATAATTATGTGTAGAATAAACTCCACCATTTTTTACATGGCAAGATAATTATGACAACGGACGCTCTAAAACTTAACATAGTAAACTCTATTTTGTATGAAATAAATGAATTTGAATTTCATCTGAACCCAATTAAGCAGTTTCAGAAATAAACTCGCTTAGAGACACTCATAATGTTTGTTAGTTTAAGATAGTTTCTAATATAAGAAGTAAGTTAATAAATGTGTAAGTTAGTGTAGTCAAAGTCACAAAGCCTCGGTCACTGCAGTGTGAAACTCACATGCCTATCTAAATATTCTATCGTTTACATTTCGAAGAGTGTGGGCATGAATTACATTAGTTAATCCCCCATCCCCATTTTTACCATCTAATAAGGCAAAATCAATCCCATAAATGGATAAAATACCTCTAGTTTGCTCGAAGCGATTCACTTTTACGTTTATTATCCGTACTGCGAAGGAGTGGAACTCATTGTCCTCGTCTTTGTTCCCCGAACGGTATAATCTGGGCGGCTTCAAGTCAAAAGTGAATAGGTACCTTCTAAGCACGCATGCTACATCTTCGGCTGTATCATCGTTTCCATTAGGTGAGATTGTAGTCAAACGCTTCGTACATAACATTAAAAAAAACCGACTTCAAAAAAGGAGGTTCTCAATTCGAATGTATGTTTTTTTTGCATGTATGTTACGCGATATCTCCGCCACTTATAAAAAGAAAAACCCCTAATCTGTTACTTTCATGAAAATCGTTGGAGCCGTTTCCAGATTACACACACACATATATATATATTTATACAAGAATTGCTCGTTTAAAGATATTAGATATGTAGACAATATAAAAGAGTAATGATAAGTGGGTAGGCTCCCATATCATTCCCGCTATATTTTCTCTTTCATTTCAGTATACTTACCCCTTAGTAAAATATTCGAGTGTTTTATACGATTCTTTTCTATAACCCGGCACGGCCCCCATAGCTTTGAACGAAAGATTTGTGAAAGCGACAAATCGAAACCATGAATACCCATAAAAATATAGGGGCCATAACGACGGTATTTGTTTTCTTTTGGGGTAGCGTTTGATATGATATAGGGATGATGATATTCTCCTTTGTTAAGTGTAAAGATAAGAATAATTCTAATGTTGTAATCAGAGCTCTAAATAATATAACAAATTGTATACACATGGTATGCTTCCATGGTGCTTCCATGTAGAATTCCATATTGTCTAAATATGCACGGGACATTTCTCAAGATTTAAATTCAATTATAATTGATTTTATTTGTTTTATCAATGTTTACAAATTTTGAGTTAGATTTCATTTTAATATTGTTAATTAAAGTAATAATTTGAAATTATTGTCAAGATAAATGATAATTCAAAGTTGTTTCTTCCTATGGGCCCCATAGAGGCACTCATGAAAGTTAATGTTAAGTTAATTGCAAATGTGATAAATAGATTGTGGTCAAACGCTTGCATATCGTTATAAAAGAATAAAAAAAAAAATTATGGCAGCACACCTTACCAACTACCCTCAATTTGGTGAGAATATCAAAGTAGCGATTAACAAAGGTGAAACTACCTTCATAAAATTGTCGAAATTATAACAAAAATTAATCACGGGGCTTCATCAACAACTATAATGCTATATTGGTAAATTTGCAGCCGTTTCGAGAAGAACCCGGCAAGAAACTCGGCGGCGCATTTTATCCATTGTTTTTTCAAAGTCGCCATAAAGCGCTTGTGCTTTGCTTCTATGCATCTGCTGCATCCTTGTATTAAAATAATAATTGATTTGTTCATTTCAAGATAAGCTTTCTAGTAGTACCTAAAAGCTGAGTTAGAAGCTTCTAAGGTTTATACTTTATAATAAACACTAGGGAAGGCAGTTACATTATGGAGCGGTACTGAATTTTTAATGCACGTGGAGTAAGCCAAAATGAAGGTTTTTGGCTTACGTTTTTGGCTCACTGTACAGATGTTGAAAGTATATATTTTATACTTTTTCCTTGCCGAAAGCCACATTTATTTCTGTATTTTTTACCGGTTTTTGTTACTCTGTCCGGTTTTGTCGTGTCAGTGACGTTAAAAATTATTTCACTGCGAAATTTTACGAGGAGTAGGTTTAACTTTAGCACTCCTAGTGTTTTTAGAGTGTTTTTGCTGGAAATGGCCGCTTTTTCGTGTTTTATTGGTATTTATGCGGTTGAAGCCTGACATTTTGCGTAAAATGCGTCTCATATTTTTAAAACATCTGTAAATTGATACTTCACATATTCTCGTTTCACACGTTCCTTATTACCCGACTACGGCGAAGCAAAAATGGGGGTTATTATTTTAGCACCGTTAGCATGTCCGTGTATGTAATATATTTAATAAACCGCTTTTGAATATTGGGTTGCATAGCACATTAATTTTGGATTTTTCGTTGAATAGGTTTTAGCAATATACCGTAAAAAAATACAAGAGTTAGAAAATATAGTTTACGATCCGATATTTGGCTACAATTTTGACTTTTATTTTGAGAATTTTACAAAAAGCCGTTGTAAAATCTAAGTTTAGAACGCTCGACCTTGCGTAACCGCCATACTTTTACTCCGCTAAACGCGCACGTGTGTGCTTCTGCATAAGCTCTACAATAGTCTGTAATGACAATCGCGCGCGTCGAAACGCAGCCTGTTCTTAATAAAAGCTGTACCTATTTTACCGGTATATTTTAATGAAACTTGTGCTGATATTTCACCACAACCTAATTCAAGATGATCTGCTGGTTACCAGATAATAAATTCATAATGCCTCATTGAAGGCAACCGACGGCCTCGATCCATCAATTTTAATGGGATTTTCCCAAACAAAAGCGGTTATTTTCGGCATTTAAGAGTTTACATTGCGGCAAGTGGGGAAAGAGGTTAGGCGGTCTCTGTTACGTCATAAGATGAATGGTGTAATTATTGTAATAAGATGCTAGAAATTGGTAGAATATAATCAATTATTTCTTTTATGTGCGGGCTTTCAAGTAGCATTTATATTGTGTATGTTTGGTTAAAATTAGATATGAGTTCGATAATTTATTCTAATTCTTATATATATACATAATGCAATGATAATTTATGACGCTGGATGCAAGCCGCTAACAACCGTTCTTTTTGGAGATCTTTGGGGGAGGCCTATATCCACCAGTGGACTTCTTGCGGCTGAAATGATGATGATGATAATGATAATTTATCGCATTTTTAGTTTCTAAATAGTATACTTAGGTAGTATAAAGAACTGCCCTTTGGCTTAGTTGGCTGAGCTTCGCGGTCTAAGTAGTATCGGGTTCGATTTCCGGCGGGAACACAAGTCGATGTCGAGATCGAGAATTTCGGCTTCATTCGGAAGTGTTCGAATTCAGGATGAGTGCGGAGCGCTCGCCATCGCGTCTTATCTTGCATTCGCTGAAGAAGGTTTCCGAATGAAGCCGAAACAAGTCGATTAGGACATGGAAAATTCACAAAGTCACGCCAAATTTAATTTATTTTTTCCGTTCACATTTAAATGATTAATTCTTTAGAGTGTGTGCATTATTTTATTTCAGTAAGCCAAAACGCTCGTTTAATTACAATAATGCAGTAAAGGTCAAAAATCTTGAACAAAATCAAGCAGAACTTCATTTCATCAACGAAATGAACTCTAACAATCCGCACAAAAGACTCATATATAAAATTGGACACGTATATACGCTATGTCATTATTTCACTTTTGTAAACCCCATTGTATGAACGAGTAAGCCTTTTCAAGTCTGGAGGTCAATTATTGAAGCCATTACTGCTAAAGGTATTGTGAACAATTCATTTCAGTTTTTGTTGTAGGGCTTCATTTGTTTTTTATTGACTCACGTAATAAAAGGCAATATACGTGTAGATACGTTCTGTTATTAGCCTACGATGTTATAGATCTTTCTTACTTAAGGCGGCGACAAGAGCCAAGTAGGCTTCATTTTCAACCGACTTCAAAAGGAGGTTCTCAATTCGACTGTGTTTTTTTTTGTATTTATGTTACGCGATGTCTCCGCCTATTCTGAATCGATTTTGATGATTCTTTTTTTGTTTGGTTGAGTATACTCTTCAGAGGTACCCTATACATTTTATCGAAATTGCAACCAAGATTCCTTAAAAGTTAAAACATGCTTTATACGAAATATCTTAACTATTTACGGTCTTTAATAATACAAGAAATTAAAATCAAACTAAGTGTAAGATAGTAATAAAAAGCCAAGTTGATTCATTTTTTCAAATAAGTAGTGGGATTATTAATAAAAAAAATTTAGTGTTAATTTTCAATTACAAGCGGCTAGCGTGTTTACCATCCTCAACCACATAATAAACATAAACACAAACACATCCCCACACTAAGTTCGATGACTTGTGTCGTTGGTGTCGGAATTCACATCACACACAATCACAACCATAACTAAGAAACGTAACTAACTATTTTAGTACCTAATATACTTAGTAAGATATTGATTTCATTTATATAGCATTAGCCATCTAGGCAGTGATACATTTGAACTATAGTGATACATTTAGAAAGGAAAAGTTATCGCTTGAGGCGGGATTTGAACCCGCGGCCCCTGAAAGGCTAGCGATTTACCAATTTATCACTATATAAGAAGGTAAATCGCTAGCCTTTCAGAGATAAAACCAATGTTCACGGAATATACGATCTCTCATAAGTATCAGCCGGATACGTTGTACCTATTATACGATGCGCCAAGCCGCGGGCGGGCGAAAAAGTAAACATGCTGTTAATTACCGGGAAAAAGTAAACGTGCTGGTAATTACCGGGTCTTTATATTAGGTATATTTTTTATTATGATGTATTTTATACGAGCCCTTGACTTAATACAGCTGTAATCGTGATTAAATGCAGCCTATGTCCTAATTTTAATTTTGGTTGTCTGGAAGAAATCGCTTTGAGCGATAAGACCGCTTTCACTAGCCGTGCCCCGCGGCTTGCTATTATCAAGTCAAAAAGTAGCCTATGTGTTAATCCTAGGTATAAGCTATGTACATTCCAAATTTCATCCAAATCCGTTCAGCCGTTTAAGCGTGAAGAGGGAACAAACATACTTTCACACTTACACAAAACTTTTGGATTTATAATATTAGTAGGATTGTTGAACTTAAATAAGTTTTAGTCTTTCTCGAAAAGTTGTATATTTATACTTATGTATATATCTTACTACTAGCCGTGCCCCGCGGCTTCGCCCGCTATTATCAAGCTAAAAAGTAGCCTATGTGTTAATCCCAGGTATAATCTATAAACATTCTAAATTTCATCTAAATCCGTTCAAGCGTGAAGAGGGAACAAACATACTTACACACTTACACACAAACTTTCGGATTTATAATATTAGTAGGATTCGAGAAAGTCCAAACCGCCAAAATTTTACCCTGTAACCGCAGCCTTGTATTGTAAATTATACCCTTTGTAATACGTCTGTGATAACAATCGAGCTCGAACCGAACCACCGCCTGCTTTAACTGTAAGAGCTCGTTTTCGCTTTTCATGAAGCTCTCCAAATTGTATCGATGTGGAAATACCTCGGGCGGAAGATTCTACATCTTGTTGGTGCGTGGGAGAAACAACAGCAAAATGCGTGTTATGTGAGATTGTCACGTATCCATTATGATTTTAAACGAGCCCGTGACTTCAGTAGAATACTTTTTATAGTTACATATCCTACTCATATTATAAATGCGAAAGCTCATGTGTGTGTGTGAGTGTTTGTTACCATGTTAATTCGTAACAAACAAACCGGTTTTGATGAAACTTAGAATTTATATAGTTTAGGTTCCGGAATAACACAGTGGCCTCGATTCTGATGTCACACACTAAATTAAATTTAAACTATTCCTTCTTTTACAAAATTGGTACACAAGACAGAGATAGCATACATTTAAGTGCTGCCAAGTTAGTCAGAACTTAGATGTCTATGCAAGCTTAGTCGAGTATGTAATTGGTGTTGACTAAAAACACGCGCCTTTCGGCTTCTGCTGTTCATATTTTAATTGATAAACTAGCTTGACAGCACTAAAATGTATGCTATCTCTGTCTTGTGTTTCTATTTTGTAAAAGACAGGGATAGTTTGAATTAAATTTAGTGAGTGTACATCAGAATCGAGGCCATTGGCTACTTTTTAAATTAATTAAAGCAGGCGAAGGCGCGGGGCACGGCTTGTTAAATTTATATAATATATATAGTTGTGATAAAGCCTTTGTCCGATTCCAGAGTCTAGGTTATCCGCGTATACTAAATAACTTACTAAGCATTAATGAAATTTAGACACACAGGTCTATTTCGAATTAATATCTTTAGTTAAAACTATTTTTAGGGTTCCGTACCTGAAAAGAAAAAAACGGAACTCTTTTAGGATCACTTTCGCATGAAATTCATAACAAATACTTAGTTTTACTGTCTCTTGGAGCTGTGAATAAATCAAACATCTAAGCCAACGCAATCTTAAGATACAGCCGTTTATGCTGCAAATGTTCGACACACGCAAGGGAATCAAAACCTACAGGACACTTCCCGTTAACTCAGAATCTTGAAATTTGGTACGAAGCAACGTCTTATAGCACAGATAAAGGAAAAATTGCGAAAAGCATAAATTTTTAGTTGCATCATATAATAATCTCATTTAGCAATAAAAATACCATAACTTTTACTTATATACCTACAGATTTGTACGGAACCCTCGGTGCGCGAGTCCGACTCGCACTTGGCCGGTTTATTTTTATGTCATTGACTTGTCAGTGACTATACGAGGAAGTCGCTCGCCTGCCACCCAGAGTTTTTATCCCTACTATATATATATTAGATATATATTATTATATTATTATTCATATTATAAATGCAAAAGTAACTCTGTCTGTCTGTCTGTTACGCTTTCACGCCTAAACCACTGAACCGATTTTGATGAAATTTGGTACAGATATAGACTAGAGCTTAGATACTTTTTATCCCGGAATTCCCGCGGGTCCAGAACTTACGCGGGTAAAACCGTGGGACGCAGCTAGTCTTATAAAATTCGAACTTCTGTGGCAAAGCATTGCACTCGTCACCCTTAAATAATAGATGTTATAGCTCTGTAATTTCACTGGAAATATTGCTCTTCAATTCAAAATACAGTATTGTTTGTACTAGCAGGAACTATTCCGACCTGTGCTTTTACAACACCTACATAATAGCTTAGGAATCAAACACAAATTGCATTATAGAAGTTTTTCGCAGGGGTCGGCAACCTGCGGCTCGCGAGCCACATCACTCTTTGGATGTGAAGTTGCGGCTCTTTAGTTCCATACGCAAATATTATTGACTTTATTAAAAAATATAAAACATTTAAAAATCGTTTTAAGTCTATAAACGAGGATTAGGCACCATTTATATCTCTCAGCTACTTGTGTTGTACTCGTTTTTCACCGCACCCCTCCCCTGTGACAAATTTTTCGTGGCTCTTTAAAAAATCGGAAATTTTGTAAACAAATTTTTGACCCTTCCTATTTAAAAATGTTGCCGATCCCTGGCTTAGTAGATTCATCTGATCCATCAACTCTAACAATAAGTAAACATACTATATCTCCCCACTTTTACATTGGCTGTATCAACCGAATCTGGCAATAGATTCATTAACTTTCATGAGTGCCTCTTTGGGGCCCATGTGAATAAACGATTTTGATTTTGATTTTGAACCGCAAAGTGAGTAAGAGGTGAGCGCAAAAAATCTATCAAAGCAAATAAAAATACCAAACACTTTTTTTTTTTTTTTTGCTTTGCAATTCAAAGAGGCAATTCAGCAAGCGTGATGGGAACGCTACCCACTGGTAGTGGGCTTCAGCACTTGAGTTACCTATAGGCTCGATGTCTTGTAGGTAACTTGGTTCATTGCTGTATTTAGTTTTAGGAAATATATGCAACTAGCCGTGCCCCGCGGCTTCGCCCGCTATTATCAAGTTAAAAAGTAGCCTATGTGTTAATCCTGGGTATAATCTATGTACATTCCAAATTTCATCCAAATCCGTTCACTCGTTAAAGCGTGAAGAGGGAACAAACATACTTACACACTTACACACAAACTTTCGGTTTTATAATATTAGTAAGATTGGCTCGTAGATAGCTAAAATATTATACTTAAACTAATTTTAAGCTCTACCATGAACACAAACGTTTTGTCGACGAATTGGTCTGAACGTAACAACTGTTCATTTTCACACAAACACAGACACGTGAGCAGGTTTTTTGAAATGTTTATACTGCGTAAACGACGGGGCGCTTGCAGCTGAGGCGGGCGTGGTACAAGTCATAAGATCCTACTCATTGCTGTTATATATATTATGTACAATACTGGAAGAGACTGAATCCCACGACACAGGTCTCCGGGGGTACGATTCAGTGCTCACCAAAAGTAACATTATGTGTAATGTGTTTTAAATATTTGAGTGTCAATGAAATAAATGTGTATTATGCTATGCTAAGCGTCGTAAAGTTCCCAGCAAAACTTGTTCCTAACGATTTCTCGCCATTTGTGTCGGTCATTGGCACGGTGTAATGCTTCGGAGATTTTCGCATCCAGCTGTTTAGACACTTGGTCGGACTATCGTAACCCCTGTGTCAAGGAAGATTTTTGTAGTAGGGAAATGCCTAGAACTTTCCTTTCTTCCCAGAAGTGAAGGAAAGGGGTATATGGGGCTCGAACTAACTAAATCGCCCCAGTCAGCAGTCCCTTGCTAAGGTAGGGTAAGATAGGGTCGCGCTAGCAGTCACTGTCTTGAACCGACGGTAGGCCAGGATGCAAATCGGGCTATGCAAGCCGATGGAGGGTCCCCTGACTCTTCACCAATAAGTCCACTCCAGAAGTCAATATAAGGGATAAGTCAATACTTATTTATGTTCAATAGTTTAGATAAGCAAGCTTACAATACTCTAGCAGTTATAAAGAAAACTTTTTTATCCAAGATAGATATTTTTTTTTATTCAAGATAGGTAACCTTATTGTTTATGTTTGATTATCTCTCCTTACATTACGTGATGATGTGGTCGACGATGGAGCACGTTTACATAGGTAGAAAAGATGCCTATGCACTCATGATATGACATGACATTGTAATAACCATAGTATGTTAAGAAATTAGTAGAAGGTGCAGATCGATATCGAACTAAAAATTGCGGGTTTTAGTTTACAAAATTTACATTTTGAGCAAATCAAAATTCACATTCAAAATTTGCATGAATCATATGGTTACAGCAATCTCTTGTTACTTGTACCACACGCGTAACAGATGATGTGTTATCCCAATACAAACATCCACCGCGGATCTGTAGGGCAAATAGCACCACAGTATATATGATAGAATACTGCCCGGTAGCATAAACCACGACACTTTTTATTTTAAACTAGCTATGCCCCGCGGCTTACCGCGTTATTTAAGTTAAAAAGTACCCTATGTGAACCTAAACTATCTACATCCTACATTTCATCAAAATTGGTTAATTCGTTACGGAGATACGTGGTAACAAACATTCACACACACAAACTTTCGCATTTATAATATTAGTAGGATAGGACTCCTGACATATTTTTCATTTGCCCATATTTAGAAATGATTATTTATGTAACCATCGCGTTTACTATCATTAATTACCATCAGGGCATTGAAACTCACATAGTGGGTAAAAACTATCGGAAATAAAAAAGCTAAACGGGCAGTTTCCCTCACAACGCCCGAACAAACGAACATACACAGATACATTTACATACGGTGCTAAAATTGTAACCATTTTCGCTTCGCCGTAGACTGGTAAAAAGATCTCACCTAAGCTTAACATTGTTATGTAGACTAGGCCAGCATGATGGGAACGCTACCCACTGGTATTGGGCTTGGGCACATGAGTTACCTATAATGTATCTGTATATAGTTTTAGTTTAGTACTAGGAAATATAGGCAATTGACCTGTAGACAGAAATAAGATAGACGTTGACATAATTAAACGCAAGCAAAGCTTAAAAAAACCGACTTCACAGCTTTATCTTCGGAACCTTAATCAGATTAAATGTATTAATCACGCATTATTGACTTTAACTCAAAAACTACTCATCAGATATTGATCAAATTTAAATGGGACCAATGGGAAAGCAACAGCTTTCAAAAGCAAAATCTTCGGTTCACGTGGAAAGAAGTTATAAGGTAACACACAAAAATAAAATGACTACCTCCTCCTTTTTTGTGATTTCGGTAGAAATAAAAATCAATTAGGCATATATGTATTTATCAGATGACCCTGTGCATCACATTGTAATCAAGACATTAGGCTGACCCCTGTAACATCACTTTTATTCAAAACCCGCGAAACTTGAGTTGCTTCCAATATTAGCAAACCCTTTCAAGAAGGGGTAAAAGATATTGACGTTCAAGGAAAAGGGGATGACAGGATTGATAGGAAATTGATACATTTTAAAGATCCGTCTTTAAGAGCCGAAGGCGTGATTTGAAAAGATTGATGTTTCAATGGACTACGTTCTCGAAACAATACCAAACTATTACTGAAAGGGTGTCAAAGATTTCAGAAATAATTGGATTGAGTTTCATCGGCTCGAGGAAAGTATCTAACTTATTCACAGCGTTTTCGTTTAGATAAACCACCTTTATTTATCAACTAGTCGCGCCCCGCGGCTTCGCCCGCTGTTATCAAGTTAAAAAAAAAAAGTAGCCTATGTGTTAATCCTAGGTATAATCTATGTACATTACAATTTCATCAAAATCCGTTCAGCCGTTAAAGCGTGAGGAGGGAACAAACATACTTACACACTTACACACAAACTTACGGATTTATAATATTAGTAGGATATATCATCACTTACTCAGTAAGCTAGTGGAACTGCACGTTGGGGTAGTTGGATGCGCGTTCACCTTCAATTATCAGGTTCGATTTCCGGCGGGAACACAAGTTTGCGTTTCTGGTTCGTGATTACACAAGTCATCAAACTTAGTGTGGGGCTATAAGTGTGAAAGCGTTATTTTTTACAAGCTTTTATTTAACTTGCAATGTATGTATGTTGGTCCGGGTGGAATCATAAAACTCAATTTTGAAGCAGATATCTTCAACCGATTGAGCTTAAATGTTGTATTAACATTTAGTTTGGATGACAATGCATGGTTAGATGTGTGACGTCATTCTAAATCCAACATGGCGGAATACCCAAAACGGCGGACAAGTAATTTTTAATGCACTCCTACAATCTGGGTATCAAATGAAAGGGTTTGCTGTGAAGAACTCGAAAAATGAAGTGACGTCACTTTAAATCCAATATTGTGGTCTTCTTAAAGCTTGTCTTTAAAAAAGTGTTTCACAAGTAACTTATTATATTCTGAAATTTAAAAAAGTTCGTTGTATAGCAGTTCTGAAAAGGTGGCATGAAATTGTAGGACGATTCGTTCTCGGTCAAGCGCAAAAAGTTTTCAATAACAAGCTTTTAGGAGCCAACCTTGCTTTAGCATGTCATGTGCTAGTCCAGAGCACCAAAGTTATAATATTTTAGCTCCTACAATCATCGGGTTCGAACAGATGTGCGCGCGGGGCTCCGAGCGCGGGCACCGCTGCACGGAAGACAAACGCGCCCGCGACCCTGCACGCCATCCTTCCGAGCCAAATCCGTCCAGTGTGTAGCAACTATTAGAGCACCACTGTCATACTTTTTCGTAAATAGTCAGTCGTATATAGTAGCCAGCCTTGACAAACGCGCCCGCGACCCCGAACGGCATCCTTCCGAACCAAATCCGTCCAGTGTGTAGCAACTATTAGAGCACCACTGTCATACTTTTTCGTAAATAGTCAGTCGTATATAGTAGCCAGCCTTGACAAACGCGCCCGCGACCCCGAACGGCATCCTTCCGAGCCAAATCCGTCCAGTGTGTAGCAACTATTAGAGCACCACTGTCATACTTTTTCGTAAATAGTCAGTCGTATATAGTAGCCAGCCTTGACAAACGCGCCCGCGACCCCGAACGGCATCCTTCCGAACCAAATCCGTCCAGTGTGTAGCAACTATTAGAGCACCACTGTCATACTTTTTCGTAAATAGTCATTCGTATATAGTAGCAAGCCTTGACTTTCTTCTCGTATATACTTTTTATTGTTCTTGTATCAATACTTAATTTAGGTCAGCGTGCCACTTTCATGCGAGGAGTCGTATAAAATATTACGGGTTTAATAAATTGTTACAGTCTTTCGCGGAACAGAAACGGCTTTTCCTAATTGTGTTCAGATATAAGTCGTAAATTTAGATACGAGAAAGTAGAATGATTCCGGATGCGAATGGTAACAACTGTTTGCACCCAAACTCAAAGTTTGAGATAGGATATTTACAATTTCTTACTTGTCAAAGCACCTACGCGACAGCAAGTTAGATTTTTGTAACAAACGCTTTTACACTCAAAGCCCCACACTAAGTTCGATGACTTGTGTCGTGGGAACCGGAAACATTCACGTCACACACACAATCACAACCAGAACCAGAAGCACGGCTCGCATCCCTTGGGAAGGAATTTGTGCTGTCGGGAATCGAACCCAGGACCTACGGCGCAGAGGGTGGGCACCTATCCACTGCGTCATTTGGGTCGTCTAACTGTTCTTGGCTCGTATAGCATAAAAACAGGATGTGTCGAAAAGTCGCACGATAGAAGTGAAACTTTTGTATTATAGGGAAACATTTTAATTATTATTCAGTGTTTAACCCCACCACTTTTCGTCACACAAAAAGGTTGCGGATCAGAATTTCAAAGCCCTCCCATAAAAAGCTTCACTTCAAAAAAAGAGAGAGATGATGAGTGAAGGGTAAACATGTTGTATCAACAAAGTGAACGTTGAAAAAAGCAATTTCTAGAAAAAAGTTGGTTGTCTTCTGCGACACGGCGCAATACTGGTAATACATAACATTTTCACGCCGTGAACATAAATCAACGTTTACAATATTACGTCACAAAAATAAAGAAATCAACGTACTTGCCTGAAGGGAGATAATGTAATAAAACGACGAATTTCCTGCGCAGATGTATAATGGATAGATGTGAACGGGTGAAAAGGAAACAAAAATTGTGACGTCATTGAAATCAGATGCTGTTTGACGTCATTACAAATACCAGTGTAACGGGATGAAATAAATATATAGAGTAATATGTAAAAAACTAAAATGCTCTCAGACCCCAAGTTCCGGTAGCTTTCCTTGAGAGTCAGTCACTTACAATCATCCTCAATCACATCGTCGCTTATCATCAGGTGTGATAATGGTTAAACGCTAGACCAACACAGAAAAAAAAATCTAATTTCACGCTCACAGCTCCGCACTAAGTTTGATGAATTGTGTCGTGGGTGTCGGAAACAATCATATCACCTACACAATCACTCCCAGAACCAGAAAGACAAATTTTCCCTTGGGCATGTTTACAAATTGAGACATATACGAAGCAAAATATAGTAGAGAAAACTATCAATTTTATTGACGTATTCCTCTATGCTATAGCTCTACATCTATAGAATTAATATTTGAAGCACATTTTGTGAGATAGAACAGCATCCGCTGTGTTGTATGATTCATGTTATCCGTGCAATGGAACATCTTTAGAATGATTATACAATCGTGAGTGGTACATGAAGGTTGCCTAGTAGAGATCGCTATTAGTGATAAGGCCGCCTGTTGTGATACTTTATTTATAAGCTTGTTTGTTACCTTTGTTTTATCTCATCTTATAAAGTGGATCAATAAAGTATTATCTATCTATCTACCTACATATGCAGGCTTGAAAAGACTGGCTCTAATAAATAAGAATACCATTGCAGGACCACGTAGAGCTTGGCGACAGTTTTCTAGTTGGCTGTTGTAAATTACAGCTGTATTTCGGTACAGAGGAACCAGACAGGTGGACACGTGAAAATGCCTATCAAGAATTTCACCTTTCACCCGTTCGGGACAAGCTTTCACTATGCCCATCGATCTATAGTTAGATAGACGAGCTATGGCCGCTTCATATCAGCTATGCAGCTTCACAAGTTACCTTTATCTCCCTGTTGTGCCACATCACTATGACCATCGATCTATAGTTAGCTAGATGAGCTATGACCGCTTCATACGTTAGCTATGCCGCTTTATAACATACCTTTATCTCCCTGTTGCGCCCCATCACTATGCCTATCGATCTATAGTTAGCTAGACGAGCTATGACCGCTACATACGCTAGATATGCCGCTTTATAAGTCACGTCTATCTCCTTGTTCTGACACATCACTATGTCCATCGATCTATAGTTAGCTTGACGAGCTATGACTGCTTCATACGTTAGATATTATGCCGCTTTATAACATACCTTTATCTCCCTGTTGTGCCACATCACTATGCCTATCGATCTATAGTTAGCTAGACGAGCTATGACCGCTACATACGCTAGATATGCCGCTTTATAAGTTACCTTTATCTTCTTGTATTGCCACATCACTATGACCATCGATCTATAGTTTGATAGACAAGCTATGACCGCTTCATACGTTAGATATGCTGCTTTATAACATACATTTATCTCCCTGTAGTGCCACATCAACATGACCATGGATCTATAGTTAGATAGACAAGCTATGACCGCGTCGTACGTTAGCTATGCCGCTTTATAAGTTACCTTTATCTCTCTGTAGTGCCACATCAATATGACCATGGATCTATAGTTAGATAGACAAGCTATGACCGCTTCATACGTTAGATATGCTGCTTAATAACATACATTTATCTCCCTGTTGAGCCACGTCACCATGACCATAGATCTATAGCTAGCTAGACGAGCTATGACCGCTTCATACGTTAGCTATGCCGCTTCATAAGTCACCTTTATCTCCCTGTTGTGCCACATCTAGTCTTCTAGTATCGCACCAATATTTATTTTTACCCTACATCTCAGGTCATTGGCTGGATTATTACATTGCGGTCGTACCGGCTTCATGTTTTATTACCGGCGGCCAAGTGCTACGGAATTAGATTTATGCCTCAATTCAATAGCACCTTTGACATGGACGCGACCGACGTCTTATCTATTTCTTATTCATCTATGGCTTTTTATGATGAATTGTTTTTATATAGTAGCAAGGAAAATGGTATAATAAATCAACGAAGTTATTATATTGATGTTCTTTTTTTTTTTTATTACAGACTAAGCAAACGTTTGACCACAATCACTCCTGATGGAAAGTGACGATGTAGTCTAAGGTGGAGCACGCTTGCTTAGTAAATACCTATTCACTTTACTTTTGAACACACCCAAATTGTACCGAAACACAGACGCTCTTTGCTCTTAATTCGTAAATGGTAAAAAAATGGTTTATTTTTCTTCATTAAATATTGGTTTCCTTTTTATCATCTGTATACATCTTCTTTATAATATTAATAAAGAGGAAATATTTGATTGTTTGTTTGTTTATTTGCATTGAATAGGCTCCGAAACTACTGAACCGATTTGAAATATTCTTTCACTGTTGGGAATCTACACTATCCCCGGGTGACATAGGCTATATTATATTTTCAAAAAAATTAGGGATCCTTACTAAAACTCCTATAATAGAAACCAAATGTTTAAAAAAAGTACCTTAATTTTTATAAATTTTGCAATTTTTGTTAAATACCCGTGCGAAGCCGGGGCGTGCCGCTAGTTTTTATATATATTTGTCTTGTGTGTTTGTTCTTGTGAGGCTAGCAATGTCAGCCTCTGAATATCTGGTACTACATGACGTCCACGACCGATCTGACAGGAACGTGTACGACTGAGGAGAAGAAGTATTCGGCGTCTGATGCTTTGAGGATCATCTGCTGCCTCTACATAGTATACAATACAATATTTCTTTATTGAACATCAATAATATAGTTGAGTAACATGTTAATAAAATAAAATCTAATAATAATAATTGTTGTACTATAGGCGGCCTTATCACATTAAGCAATTTCTTACAGGCAACCTCTGGATGGACAGGATAGTAATAATAGACATATTGCGGTTGTTGGTGTTTTCTAATGAATTACGCTACACATGCATTATAAACAATTTGAATATAACTTACATACAAATAAAAATAATACATTAATAGTCGAATATTATATATCCGTATAAACATATATATACACTACGTATACTTAATAAAAGAATTAAATATTACACATATACTTTTAATACTTAAATACCTACTTTCATAGATCATGTATTGCATGTACCAAATTCTGATGGTAAAAAACTCGAAAACTTATGTCACTTTGTAAATATCCTAACATTTACTTTCTATATCTTGTCGTAACATAAAAACATAATCATGAATGCCTTCACACTCACAGCTCCACACTAAGTTTGATGACTTGTGTCGTGGGTGCCGGAAACATTCACATCACACACGCAATCACAAATACACAATCAACATAGGGGCTTTTACGGTACACACATTGTCATAGTAAACAAAAAAACAACGGGTTGCACCCCGGGAGTGCCGGCAGAAGTGAAAACATTTCGCCGCGCGGTAGAAAAAGAGGAGGATATCTTCTCTCCCTCCGTCTTAAATTTTTGATCAGGTCTCGTGTCCTGACGCGAGTTTAACATTTTTACCCATCCCAAAAAAAGTGCACAACGCCGCTAAAGAAGTTTTAACTTAAAAAATAAGCAATAGTTCTATTACATTTTTATTTATTTTGTCTGCCAAGCAAGCGTTTGACCACTATCTCCCTGTTTGTAGGCGATGATTTATGGTCGACCTGTAAACACAATAACTATAGTCACCTGTCAAACGTAATTTTCTCGAACGTGAAACTTTAAAACGGAACCATCAAAACATTTACGTTAATATGATAGCTAAACGTATCACTACACGCACGAAGTTAGAGTTCATAAACTCGAGATTGGAGTAGAACCCAAGATTGACTGTGGCGAACTTTTCGAATAAGAACAAACTCGTCACTCGACTAAGTTCGTCGAAAGTACTTTTCAACTCAAGATGTTGTATGAATACGGGTCATAATCAAAGAGTTATACATGTTTGTGATGGAAGAAGTGACATTATTACATATTAAGTGACACATTTTATCTTTGACATTAATATTCTGAAATTTTGACAACCCTTGACAATATAACTTTGATGATGAATTTTCCATTTCCACTTTTTGTAATTGGGTCATATATAAAATATGTTAACAAAAATCAAAATTATTATTATGACGCTATAAAGATATCTAACTAACTACCTAGCCCTCAAATCAATATTTGCATTTCACTATTATGACCAAGTGTGTGAACTATATTGATGCACTTAACCCTACATCTGTTTATATACATTTAATACACCTTAAGCAAATAAAATGCATTTCCTTTCATTTTATTATTAGTGATCAAACGCTATTCAGTTATAAATATATAAACACTTTTTGTAAGAGCGTGTCTCCTCTACTTCCTTGATTTAGTTCAGTGATCGTGAAATGAGTTATTACGAAGAATGTCAGGGGAAATTAACTCCATGATCGGTGTTCATTTTTTATGGGACGCTTTGAAATTTTGATGTGCAAACGCATAAACTGTTCAATGTCATAAAGTGTTCAGTAGATATTATTTAGGATTTATGAAGTTTCTGTTAATATTTTATGCGCGTCGAATTTATGTTTATATTATGGTCGTTTTGTAGGAGACAAGTTTTTTACGTTCATAGTTTTGATGTGCCTAATGCTTTATGTCAGCTTTGAACCAATATCTTAGCGTCGTAACTTTAAGTATGAATCTGTGGGTATATTATTAATGTTTTGTAGTAAAGTTTATGTTTGTTTTGTCGAGTTTCGGGGCTAGTGGCAAAATCCCCTTTAGAAATCCCCTTTAAAAAGGATTTTGAGACTTTTAGCGTCAAAATCCCCTTTAACCTGAATTTCCATCACATGAGATAGTGGTCAAATGCTTGCCTATACAGCATAAAAAAAGTGTTTTCCTCTTAAAGGGGTTTTTGAGACTTTTAGTGCCAAAATCCCCTTTAAGAGGAAAACACCTTTTTTTTTCTCTGATCATCACGACATGATCTGATGGAAAGCGACGATGTTATAACCTAATAAAAGAAACAATGGACATTTTTCAAAATGGCAGAGATATGGGGGTTGAAAATGTAAAAAAAAACGAAAAATACGCAAGGTTCACAGATCCGCTTGTTAATTTGAGTGAGCTTTAGGTAATAATATTTATACATTCTTTACAAACACCAGCTCTAAGATTAGAATATAAATAGAAATAGTAAAATATAATAAATTATTCTGATTATAAGTAGCTGAAATAAGCAGTCTCGTTCAGCTCTATAATTAAACACCGTCTCATTCTTAAGTTCTGAACAAAGGAGTTGAAAACAAAGTGAAAGCGAAACAAATCTCTGTAAAGATCTGTGATGTGTCTGCAGCGACGACACACAAAATGCATTAAAGCGTCACACATACCTCCACAGATTGTGCGACTGCAAAATGTAAACCATGTTATCTACCGCGTCTCGCGCGTGGAATAATTTAATTTTTACGTATACGTAGGGAACGCTTCACATTTTCCAAAACATTGCTTTAGAAGACGCTACTTCAGTTATTATAGGCAAGTTTACCTCTTACATTCGCGTTAGTTCTTGAATAATCGAGACACAATTTTTTTAACTTTTTTCGTACATAATATATACAAAAATGTTGATAGAACTTGTTTCATAGAAGGCGTGCATCTAACTATCTATCTAACTATACATGCATACTTTTCACTGATTTTCATCATATATTGTTTATCAAAAATGTTGCTGAGTTAGTTAATTTGTTATTAGTTAGTTGAGCTAATTGACCCTGCTTTGCCCGCACTATTCACGTTAAATTTAGTGTATATTGTTCCAGATATCTATTTACCTACATACCAAATTTCGGTGAAATTGGTTCAGTACTACCGATGTGATTGAGTAACAAACATCACTCCCAAATCCAATTTCTCGCATTTATATAGCTGAAAGTTGGGTTTGGATGAATTTGCTAAAAGCATATTATAGTCACTGCTACTATAAACGAATCGATGGTGCCCTATTTAATTTTAGAAAGTGCAATAAGGACACAAAAATGATCGTTTTATCGCCTGTCGCTATTACTGCAGTCGTTCTGGTCGTATATGTGAGTCCAGACTTAAAATCTAAATGTGGCGGTGCGATGTCACTTATAATTATCCTGGCTGAACACGCCAGGATGTTTGGATCTAAACAGGGGGTAATGGCTCATCCATTACATTCAAATCTGGTGAGAGAAATCAGTAGTCGTTCAAGCAATGATAGATTGAATTTAGAAACTTGTGACGTAGATTTGTTGACGTGGAAGGTAATTAAGCAAGAAAAGATGATGATTTTAGTCCTCGCTACTGTGGACTGTTATTTTCATGTGAAGCGGTATACATAGTAAACTTCCAGAATCCTCTTGGTGCATCATTCCAACCATTGATACTCTTTCGTGGTACGTCTATTGCAAATTCTGTTTTATGAAATGTCTAATGAATTATTAAATACTTTTTTATGTTCTCTGTTAAGTCTAAGTTTTGAAGTGTCAAATGGTGTTAGCGTATATATAACGAGGCGCGGCCGCGGCGTGGCGATGCCGTCCTTTGCAAGACAGTGTAGTTTAAAATAAAAGAGATTTAATAGTCATAATCTTAATTACCGGAAAATATAGTATTCAGAAGAAAGTCGTAGAAATAAGTGAGGAATAAGGTTATATTTACAATAATCAGGGTCTGAGCTTTCTGGTATTTTACATATTATCCTGCACTCAGTAACTGTAGTCAGTGGTAGAAAAAAAAAGTGTATTATCTAGATGAAATAAAAAACAAAGTTTTATGCTGAAAAATGTTTCCCACTATCTTATCTGACGTAAATAATGGAGTTGCATGCTGACGACGCGACGATAGATTCGAAAGGATACTTATTCTGTCAAAACTTTTACGAGTCATACTGGATCTGCGTGTGTGAGGTCCAATCTCTCCTCCTGGAAGTAGACTGAAGTCCCAACTGCACTTATAAGTCTCTTAAAAAAAACGTAAAATTGGAACAACGAGAAAAGAGTTCTACTCTATTACTACACGTATTGAAAGTATAAAATATACTGTTCATACGTCTTTGGTAGAATTTCCACCATTAATTAACCACCCAAGTACGCTGTGTCGCAAAGTTACCGTCTGGAAGTCCAGTGATGGAATGTAGATGTGAGGATACCTTCATTGTTTAGTTAGTTTCAAAGTAATACCAAACTAGTTTGCTAGGTCCTCTATCGCCTGTTGAAACCACATAATGGACCCGTTACACTAAACATTTCCGCGTCATACTCGGTAATAAATTGGCAAGATGGCCGCCGGATGCACCAATTTTAACCAGGCTCTCCAAACAAACCCGTTAATTACTAGAGTAGGCAAAGATTATAGCTTAGATGCGGCAGTATCGGAAGTAGAAATGCGATTGAAAATGTTCCTAGTATTACAGGCGATCATAGGCGGCGTTAAGCAAATACCATTTGATTGGCAGAATATTGGCAGGTTTCTAAGACTATGGTCTGGCGCTGTAGCTTTGTATTATGTCAGACAATAAATGTTTTATGTTTTTTTTATGTAAGGACTAAGGACTAATATATTTTAAAAAAAACCTTGAGACAAGTCTTATCACGTAGCAGATGTAATTAATATCGTTTCAACTATTATAAGACACTTACGTTTAATACTATGCAATTTTATAGTTATTGACTAAGCTAGCGCGAAGTGCGACCGAAGCGTCTCTATTTCAGCTTGGGTAAAATCGCTTTCGTTTGTCCGGATGTCCGGATTTCTGGTTGTTCTACTCTACAGATCGCATATCTCAACCAATTCTTGTGAAATTGTGTAAGCAGGTTCGATAATTATTTATGATTAAGTTGTCAGTTCAGTTTTTTAAATTTAAGTTTTGTTTTCACTACTGAGTAGAAACTCTAAGAGTCGCTATCTAATAATAAAGTAAACAAAATTGGAACTATTATTTGTTATGTTTGTATTTATTGTTATTATTTGTTTGTTGTATTTGTTGTTATTATTGATTTGCTCATCCGACGGAAATCCGAATATTTTTGATATTTTGGTGTTTGTATGAAAATATATGATCATAAAACTTGAAGAGCAACATCTATCAACATTTTATATTCTATGGCATGTAATCAATCGGTCATGTTGACGCTGCTCATGTTTGCCGTCCGCTGATTTGTTCCGATGATTGCTACGTTTTTAGGGCCAAGATTCGCGTACTCAAAACACAAGGGATTTCGAATCTTAATCCGGTTAAGTAAGACCTATAATATAATTTCGCAAAAAAGAAAATTAAAGTTATGTTTCCTCTGTAGATACGGCATTGTAGACTTTATTCTATGCAGTTCACAGTTGATATTTATTTGAACTGACAGATGGTTAAGTGAAAATTGAAGGCGAAGATTGACGTTGCTGTTTGCCAAATAATTTCAACTCTTGATACGTCAGTATAGATGTGATAATCGACTGGAACTTTTTGTGTATAGGAAGTTGAACGACAGAAAGACAGCTTCAGAATTGGTATTTTGGCTGAATGTTGAACTGTGATTCGAGGTGATAGATTGAGTGATGGAATGATTGAGGGAATCTTGACTGACGTGTTGTTTTAAGATAATTGTAGAGATGCGATGTAGAACTGTAGGCCCCTATCAATAGCAATAAATGAAGGTATTCGGTATACTGACTTTATTTAAGTTCATTTCTGAATTAATGTTTTAACCGAGTTCAAAAGAAAGAGTTATTGGCATAAGAATCATTATATTTCGTGATTGATTGATTTTATATGGGGCCCATGTAAATTTTGAATTTGAAAGATGTTGCTTTCCAATTGGTCCCATTCAAATTTGATCAAGATCTGATCAGTAGTTCTTGAAATATCGTCAATAATGCTAATAATGCGTACTTTGACGATGTTCTCGTTTACCCGATTTCTAAAGTTACCTCATAACTTCTTTCGTTGTGAGCCGATTTTGATGTTTTTTTTAATTTGAAAGCTGGTGCTTTTTATGTAGTCCCATTGAAATATGATCAAGGTCTGGTCTCTAGTTTTTGAGTTATAGTCAATAATGCGTGTTTATACATTAAATCTGATCAAGGTTCCGAAGATAAAGCGGTGAAGTCGGTTTTTTTAAGCTTTGCTTGCGTTTAATTATGTATAATGTCAAGTATTAGCTTAAGAAAAATTCAACATGCGTATTTATTAAATTACTTTAAAAAAACTATAACCCGCTGTATAAAAAAATCAGCTATAGTTTGAAAAAGAAAAGAAGAAAAGTAAGCTGAGAATTTAAAATGAACGGTATTACGAAGTCTCAAACTTGGTACGAAGTTTCAAGTTTTTAAGTAAGAACTTTAACGGTTTCCGTATTAAAAAATACCTCAAGACTTATTAATCGCAACATAATTCATATAGTACTACGTGCAGAACAGGACTGACTCGCTCTTGTCTGTTTTAATCTAGTCAAAATTCTGTATCCGAAAACTTTTG
This sequence comes from Lomographa bimaculata, assembly GCA_948107665.1. NCBI lineage: Eukaryota > Metazoa > Arthropoda > Insecta > Lepidoptera > Geometridae > Lomographa > Lomographa bimaculata. Next base: position 2,310,603 of record OX403602.1, on the reverse strand, counting down.
CATTAATACGTTAAGAAGAAAGGGAGGAAAAATAATATATTTGCGAACGTTTTGATGTAGCAAAACGAACATAATAAACAAACAAACGCATTCACACTCATAGCCCCACACTAATTTCAAAGACTTGTATCGTGACTGCCGTAAACATTCACACCAAACACACATTACACCTAGAACCAAAATCACAAATATCCCTTGAGAAGGAATTTGTGCTCCTGTCGGGAATCGAACCCATAATTATAATATTTAAACCTTATCAGCTTATTATTAAGTACGACGAAATGGGTTTGCCTAAGCACAAGAGTCAAACCCAAACTCGACGCTGGTTCCCAGGCAAACCCGCGGGTGATGTTAAAGTGTGTGTTAACTTAATTACAAATAATTATACACTAAAAAAACGTTTGTGTGTATTTCTGTAGACAGGTAAGAAGTTAAGTTCCTTTAACATAACAAAAAAAAATATATATATCCCGTGTGCCAGTTCTTTTTATTTGTGAAACAAAGATATAAAATGACTACCTTGAAATAGTTATTAGTTCACGAAAACTTCAAAGACAATTAGCAACCAACTTGATGATGTCCGCGCGCATCGTAAAAATTTCAAACTCATAATTTTTCCCAAACGCGTCTAAAGTATAACTACAAAAATTAAATAAATAATAACAATAATACCTATAACTCATAATATACCTACATAAAAAGTAAATATATGTAATACTAGCCGTGCCCCGCGGCTTCGCTCGTGATCAAGTTAGAATTAATAAAGCCTATGTGTTAATCCTATAGGTACAAGTATAAACTATTCACATTCCAAATCCGTTCAGCTGTTGCATTAGAAATAAATTATACATTTTTATTGTATTTATGATTCACTATTTTGGCGATAATGGCTTACACATAAAAATTAGATATATGCTGTCGCGGGCTTCTTGTAGGACTAATTAAGATAAACATTTTCATAATACATTATGTACGTGTAACTTAAACTAACTTTTTAATGTACATGTATAAAGTACGTATTTACTTTTTAAGAATTTATTTCTCTTAATAATTACAAATTCACTTACAGAGAAACAATTTTAAAACAAAAAAAAGTGCCGGTAAGCAAAGTACAACTGAGATAAATTTAAAAGTAATTACTTAAGTAACATTATTTTGTATGTGTAAAATTAAATTGTTAGTACCCACATTCAGATTTAATATATTAACAATGCAACGTTTGTATAGCTGCCTACTTTTTATTTAGGTAGGTAACAGCGTGCAGCGCGGGATTCGCCGGGTCGGCTGCACTGCATGTTTACTAAGGTTTATGCCACAGTGAAAATTAAAAATATATTTTACTTACATAGTTTTTTTTTTATATATATATCATATAGTTAATATTTCCCCGAGTGTTAACTGTCTATTAATGAAAAATCCTTTAAAATATGAATCTTTAGTAGTCTTTTAAAAGATTTAAAAGAGTTCACTTCCTTAATGTCCTTAGGTAATTTATTATATAGCTTTGCCCCTTCGAACATTACATTCCTTTTGCCGTAGTTAGTTCTCTGTTGTATCATATAGATATAATTATCTAATAAGATTTCTGAACTAAACATCAATTTCGAATCTCATAAAGCGATACGTACAAACAAGGAGGTTTACATAACTTATTAAGTATAATACGAACAAACCGTTATTTACTCAAGGCTTGATGTAATAAAATATTCTGTAATATGCTATAATATATCCTCAGGTGGTTACACAAATTTATGACTTTTAATACTCCTTTTATGATATGTAATAAAACGACCATTATAGCTAGCTCGATACTCGCTTATCCAAAATGTGAATTTCATGTTAACGCTCGTAATTTTAGAGCTCAGTTTATGCTGGACTGTAGCTTGTATTCGATCTTTGATATCCCACTCGATAACATTTGTTTTGAAGGTTTAGAACAACGCGGCAACGGTTCGAACGGTAACCTATTCCGTATATTGAAAAACATTCGTTGTTCTAGGCCTTTTCGATTAGTAGAACATGGTTAGTTCTGGAAAAATGCGATTGGAAGTTTTGAAGTTTTTAAATCTATTTTAATAGCAGGCTTCCTTAAATTATGATATTTTTTTATCATCACTATTACATATTTCCTAAAATAATTGAAACGCACGCTAAGCTTTGAATACCGCTCTCCACCGCTTTATCTTCGGAAACCTTGATCACATTAAATGAATTAAATACGCATTACTGGTCAGGTCTTGATAAAAAGATGGGACTACATGGGAAGCACTAGCATTCAATTAAAAAAAGAATCATCGAAATCAGTTTACCTAAGAAGTCCTGAGGTAACTAACACACGTATAAAATGTAGTCGAATTGAGAACCTCTTCCTTTTTTTGAAGTCGTTTAAAAAAGTAAATGGATGACGTTTGGTGCAACTATTCTGAGTCTGCATTAAATATTTACCATACCCTATGTGAATTTTATATCGAACCTTTTTTACTCCAGCGACCAAGAATCTGTTTGTCGAAGGACCAGAAAACGATGGTGGCTCGAAGTTTTCAGATCAACATCTGTCGTAAGTTGAGCCTCGAGTCGACCTAGTTTTATGATAGGATTCATGTTTTAATGTATTCTTATGTTGTTTCATGGTTGAGATATTGGATGGGCTCTTTGAGATGTTCATTCCCTTAATCCGAGTGGTTAAGCGTGTTAGGGATATATTTATCCGGACTCCGGACACTTAACATAACATAGCATAAACGCTTTCATACTTACAGCTCCACACTAAGTATGATAAATTTTGTCGTGGGTGCCGGAAACATTCACATCACACCCACACAATCACAACCAGAACCAGAAACACAAATTTTCCTAGGCGGGAAAATTTGTATTCCCGTCGGGAATCGAACCCGATACCCCAATACATGACATATCCGGTCAAGTAAACCAGACATTGAGGGGTATCGGGTTCGATTTCCGGCGGGAGCACATGTTTTCTCGGCAAGGACAATTTATGTTCCTAGTTCTGGTTGTGATTGTGCGTGTGTGATGTGAATGTTTCCGGCACCCACGACACAAGTCATCGAAGTTAGTGTGGGGCTGTGAGTGTGAAAGCGTTTTTAATACAATCACGTTGAATTTGTAATAAAGCTTTCGAATTTTGATAAAAACGATAGCAGCGTTATGTAAACGAATAAACATTCTGCGATGATCGTGATATGACGGGCTTTTTTGAATATTACAATGTTATCGATTACACATAATTTTGTGGATTTATCTAACTTTTATATATTCGTGGAATATATGCGCGTTTCGATATTAACTTACAAATTATTTTCGTAGTGGTAAGAATCTTTTGCAGAGTCCGCCTTAGGCAGTAATATACCATTGCCAGATATTCCAGGTCTAGTGTGTTTACCAGCTTCGATCACATCGTCACTTACCATCAGGTGATATAGTGGTCAAACACTAGCCTGTCACAAATAAAATAAAAAAATATTCAACCGCCAAGCAGTAGTGTACAAACATTACTGTATTTCGAATTGAAGCAATGTTTCTAGTGAAAGATTGGAACTCATTGCCTGCGTCATTGTTCTCCAATATATAGGTATTATCTGGGAGTCTTCAAATCAAGAGTGAATAGGTATCTTTAGACAAGCATGCCACATCTTCGGCCGCATCATCACTTTCCATCAGGTGAGATAGTAATCAAATGCTTGTCTACTTGTCTACACAACTAACAATTGTTGTTAGTTGAATATAGAAATTAATATTCAACTAATAATTGTTGTACGATTTTGGCCGGTAAATCCGGCGTAAACGTAAACAGCAACACTAGTCCAGACAAATGCTACTCGTATTCTAATTTAATGAAATTATTTGCTGTTTGCTGAAATATGTTGAATACCCTTTCATCTTGGAATATTACATTACAGACATTTCTACTCCATTTTTCTGTTTGTTTCGTTTTTATAAGGCGTGACGGTGCGCGGATTGTTTGTAAATTATTTTCTTTTCACACAGATTTAGCTCAAAGATCTGAGGGTTTATCTAACTTGTGTAATGTATAGTTTATTATATTAAACATGATAGGCAAATATTTTACAACCTAACCTTGTGACGATCGAATCGTCGAACGCAAAGTCCCCCGTTGATCCCGTTTGCCTTTAGGACGCGATCACTTACTTATATATTAAATCAGATCTTATATTTTGAACGCATAGCTAAGAGACTCATAAACTGCAAAGAAATGACGGATGCGAAGCTTCAAAGCCTAGAACATCGTCGTAGGGTCGCAAGTCTATCGGTCTTTTATAGGATACATTTCGGAGAGTGTGCCACGGAATTGCATGATCTGATTCCGCCATCCCCCTTTTACCATCGGACAACCAGACACTCAGCCACGCGACATCGGTTTATGGTTTATATTCCAAGGATTCGTACGAAGCGTTTTGCTTCCACATTTATTATACGTACTGCTAAGGAATGGAATTCTTTGCCTGAGTCTGTGTTTCCCGTTAAGTAGTTGTATATTCTAGGCAAGCATGCTCCATCTTCGACCACATCGTCACTTTCCATCAGGTGAGATAGTGGTCAAATGCTTGCCTATCCAGAATAAAAAAAAACAAAGTTCTTATTTACTAATATTTAAGTGTGGTAATATAATTCTTGAATTCAAATTACATTCTTTATGATAAATCCTTCGTCAATTTCTTGAATAATACGTCAGTTCAAACAATACGTATGTAGGTCGTACATATATGACAACATTTTCTTTATCGGACGGGCCATCTGCCAGATACGTATGAGTAGTATTTTTTTTCTATTAATTTTGGCTGCGCAATCTTGTGCATTTAGCCAGTGTCAAATGATAAAGTAATTCAAGTGTATAAGTGGCAGTAATCATAATAGAAAAGTATATAAGTCCTCGTCACAAGTCACAGTCAAAGTCAAGTAAAAGAGCCAAGGTCCAGTCATAGTCAAGTCATGCCCTAATAAGAAAAGTTTATATCACTATATAAACTTTACTAGAATAAAAATTACTTCTATTGGAGTTTTGGAGCGAAAGCGAAAATCGCTTTTTCCACTTTGTATGATTTGCGTACACTCGTGCACTTGAGTATTAACGATTAATAATCCTCCATTACTACACATTAACACTCAAAAATCACATGTTTTAGAAAATAATACAAAATCAACAACGCCATTTTTTCACTACGACTCCGCTGACCGCTGGACCCTATTACTAAGACTCCGCTGCCTTCTGTCTGTCCGTCTCTCACCAGGCGCTATCTCATGAACCGTGATAGTTAGACAGTTGAATTTTTTTCTGATGATGTATTTCTGTTGTCGCTATAACATCAAATACTAAATAACAGAATAAAATAAATATTTAAGGAGGCTCCTATACAACAAACGTGATTTTTATGCTCGTTTTTGCTCGATATTGATAACGACAACAGGTAGACGCTTGAAATATTCACAGAATATTTAGTTATATATTATAACATTTTCAAAAATAAATAATTAAATTAAAATCTATCTACGGGCCAATTGCCTAAATTTCCTAAAACTAAACTAAAACTATACACAGCAAAGAACCAAGTTACCTACAAAACATCGAGCCTATAGGTAACTCAAGTGCTCAAGCCCACTACCAGTGGGTAGCGTTCACATCATGCTGGCTGCATTGCCTCTCTGAATTAAAATAAAACAAATATTTGAGGTTCCCATTTTTTTTTAATAGATAAAGGTACGGTACCCTTCGTGCGCGAGTCCGACTCGTACTTGGCCGGTTTTTTATCCATTCCTATCACCTTTTCCTTTCCTTTCTATCATACTGAACGAATCCGAAAGCGAGACTGCAACATACCATGAAATGAACCAATCGTAACAGGCGAGCGCCTTTCTAGTACAGCTGATTGATGCACAACAAAATTGAATCGCTTTCACTAAGCCATTGTCTATCAACCAGACTATAATAGCCACCGTATTAAAACGCCATTCAAATTTTAAGTTTAACTTTTCCGTGGGCTTTCTTTACAGCTTCTCTCAGTGAGTTGGAATAAACGCAGTGGTTATAGCAGAACAGTACTTAAAAACTAACTAGAAGTCGCCTATCTACATATCTACATGTTTATACGCATTACGCTGCGATCTTTTTCACTCTCTTACACAAGACGATCTATCCATCGCTCGTGAACTTAGTGACAATAATCGTCTAAGATATAATTTAAACGCTATCTAAGTATAAAAAAACCGACCTCTCCGCTTATTATTAAGGATAACTCAAAAACTAATGGTCAGATCTTGATCATATTGAAATGGGACCAAATGGGAAGCACGATCTTTCAAATTAAATCAAGCTAAGCTTTTAAATCAAAATCGGTTCACCTAAAACTTATGAGGAAGCACACATAAAAATACAGTCGAATTGAGGAACTCCTCCTTTTTCTGAAGTCGGTTAAAAACTGGAATTATGTACAGACTATAAGCGCACTACAAATCACCGAACTTATACCTAGGTGTCAAATGCTTGCCTAAATAGCATTAAAAAAAACTAAAATGCACAAGCAACAACATTAACATAAAACATAACATAAACGCTTTCACACTCACAGGTCCACACTAAGTTCGTTCACATTGCCTCGCAGAATTAAGTGTGTTTAAATTTGTATGTTTTGTATGGATATACTGTTTGTATGTATGATCATACCGATCATGTCTTCCGAAGTAGCTAGACTTTTTGGTCACAGTAAACGAATTTGAAAGGTGATTGGACGGAGATAGCGGCGAAAGTTTGAGTGTTCAAGGAACATACAATTTCAATTTGAATAATACTTACGAAAATGTTAATTGAAAGACTTTCATCCGATTAATTTCGATTTTTGAATGAGGCGGCGTCGCATGCTTACATTTGGACGCTACTAAACGCTACAGTGCCGGTAAAATCAATGTTCAATGGGGAATAATATGTATAAAAATCAGATATTGGTCAATTACTATCATTTTTAAATCTTTGCATATAAAATACTAGCCGTGCCCCGCGGCTTCGCCCGCTATTATCAAGTTAAAAAGTAGCCTATGTGTTAATCTTAGGTATAATCTATGTACATTCCAAATTTCATCCAAATCCGTTAGCCGTTTAAGCGTGAAGAGGGAACAAACATACTTACACACTTACACACAAACTTTCGGATTTATAATATTAGTAGGATTAGTAGGACTAGATAAAAAGAGATCAAGATTGAGCTCAGTGGCGTGCATTGGGAAAGGCCTATGTCCAGCAGTGGACTAATACATGCTGCTGATGATGATGATGATAAAATATTCCTATAAAAATGTTTTTTTTTTTTAACTTTTTACCTTGGATTTTTTATATAAAAAGTGATAAAAATGCATGGGAAATGCAAAATAGCAAAACGAACGGTACTGACTGATTCGTGACGTCAGCGTCCACGGTTTTGATGTCAATCATCAATGACAGAAGCCATTACGTTGTGGATTCTAACGTCACAGAAAGAACGTCAAATGGCTCGTTAAAATATTTAATTTGCTGTGAAATCTAACCTTTTTATTAATGCATTTTTTTATCAGCAATGTATTATGACTAAATGCATAAAAAAAACATGTGGGCAGTCTTTGGGGACTGCCGATAGAAGTGAAAACAATATAATATATATATATATATATATATATATATATATATACATATAGCTCATTAAAAGCGTTCGGTGACGATAACGCGAGTTCCATGATTTTTGTTCACCCAAAAGTGCTCAACGCGCCTAAAGAAGTTTTTACTAAAAATATTTTGTCAGTCTAAAGTCAAACATCAAAACTGCATCTGTTAGTCTATTACACTTTCACACTAATATAATAAAGGCGAACGTTTGTGAGTGTGTTTGTATGTTTGTATCTTCTTCACGCTCAAATGGTTGGACCAATTTTGATGAAATTTGGTAGGGAAGTAGCTGACACCCTGGATTAACACTTAGGCTTTTTATCACGCAATTCTCCTAGGCTTGGTCTTACACGGGTAAAACCGCGGGGCTCAACTACTCATACATAAGTGAAAGTCTAGAATCTAGATAGCGTAGCAAGATGGACACAATATATAGCAAAGTTCTGGCAGATCGAATGCACCTACCAAAATCACACAAAACAATTTTAATCAAAAATTATACGTAACATCTATTAGATAACGCCAAATGTTATTTCTATAGCAAATTAAACACCACCAAAGTACAACTAAACCCAAACAATTATTTGAGGGCGTAGCGAGCACTAAAATCGTTTTTATCGTTGATATAAAATCTAATGATGTCACTTGGCAGAGTCGGGCACGCGACCTGCGACCTTCCTGAAACAAAACTGGAGATATCCTAATAAATAATCGAAATGTGAGATCAGGATATCGAGCTTTAAACGGGCTTTGAATTGAACTAAGAATATTGTTTTTAAGCTATTGCATAGCTTCTATCGCGGGCCTTGAGCGTAGAGACCGAATCCAGAAATTCCGTAACGAAAATAACCTAACACCCCCCACTCCGACCGGCACAGCGGTGATACTTTTTAGTTTTGCCATCTATCGATGAATAGCAGAACTTTTAATGACTTTTTTTAAATATCACGTTTGTCCCTTTAGTTCAGCAACTCGCCTCTAGGTGGCAGGAAAAAAAATACTGCATAAATAAAATAAATAAATAATTATAATTACATAAGTTGATAAAAAATGTTATGCAATAGCTTTACCGCGGCAGTCCCCGAGTGCCACACGTTTTTTTATTTAAGATAGGCAAATGTTACCAATGTCTCTTTGGTTTGCGGAAATACGACCATGTGTCAGAAAGCCGCAAGAAGCTCGCATGGTTACCCATTCGTCTTCGGCGGAATACTCACATCCTTTTCTTTCTTTATAATATCCTATTCTCTCCTGCTACTCCTTTATACTTGAAAGAACGCTTTAAGTTTCTCTATCTTTCCAATTCCTTTTCCTTACGGTCATCCAATACCCTACAACTAAAAATGCCTGCTCACACATCACATACCTATGACAGGTCTTTCACAATTCAGGCTGTCCGTCTGTGGAATGCGCTGCCTGTGCCCATCAGGCAAGCTAAATCTATTGCCATATTTAAAACGTTGGTATTTAAACATTATTGGTCAATCTATAGCTAGGTAATATTATTTTGTTAGCTGTTTGTATAGGTATATATTATATGTATCATATATATATATATATTGTGTATATGTGTATTATGTATATTTTTTATTAATTTTATTTTTTTTTTTTATTTATTTAGATATGTTATATTAGTATAGAACGCCACACCAACCCAAATCATCCTGCACATTTTCTGTCCATCCAAAGGTTGTCTGGCAGAAATCGCTTAAAGCGATAAGACCGCCCATTGTGCTACCTCTTATAACTGTATTATTTTAAGTTCTACAATTTTACTTTTATTTGGTGTGCAATAAAGAATTATTGTATTGTATTGTATTGTATTGTCTCACCTGATGTCAAAGATGGAGCAAGCTTGCCTAGAAGATTCCTGTTCACTCGTGACTTGAAGACTCCCAGATTGTACTCATCGAGAAACTCGGGCAAGGTGTTCTACTCCTTTGCGGTACGCAAAACGCTCCGTTCAGACTGTACTTACAATTTTTGAAGTGAAAACTTCTTTAGGCGTGTTGAGCACTTTTTGGGTGCGTCATCGTCACCGCACACTTCCCATGAGCTATCTGGATACTGTGTATGCATATAGGTATATATATATTATAAATAGTTTCACTTTTATCGGCAGCCCTCAAAGACTGCCTAGCATGCTTTTTGATACAATACTAGTCATGCCCCGCGGCTTTACACGCGTCGATCGGGATACAAAGAAAACTTTGTTCTCCTAGTCTAGACTCCATATGCTATCTACACACCAAATTTCAACCAAATCTGTATTATTTGCATTCAGTATTTGTGTATGTTTAATAATAATATCTAATATTATTTTAGTGTATATTATTATTTTATTTATGTATTAGTATCTAGAGTAGGTGTAAATAATTATGTACAATTTTATTGTACACCATTCTATTTTCTGTTACTCTTCATCAAAATGTTGTCTGGAAGAGATCGCTCTAAGCGATAAGACCGCCCATTATATTAGCACGATGATTGTTATATTTTGTCATTGTTTATATTTGTTGGTGTACAATAAAGGCTTTTGTATTGTATTGTAATATGTACCCTTTTTACCCGACTGCGCGACGCAAAGAAAGGTGTGTTGAGATTATACCTTAAACAGTTGAGACACAATATTGAGAAGATTTTTAGAATGTATTATTGGTTTTATGTGTATTATGTCAGTTTTTATTTAAAGTTTAGTTTTTAGGCAGTCGGGTTTCATAATTTTATAAATGTACTTTTTCAAGTATTGGTTCTTAATCGGGAATAAATACTGTGAATAATATTTTGCTTTGATAGTTATCAATCATAAATAAATACTAATAATATTGGTACAAAGTTTTTTTTTTATCTCAATTATCCACTGATACTAATATCTACGGGCTAATTGCCTATATTTCCTAAAACTAATCTAAAACTATATACAGAAAAGATCTAAGTTACCTACAAGATATCAAACTTATAGGTAACTCAAGTACTACCGTGGGTAGCGTTCCCAATATGCTGGCGGCATTGCCTCTCTATACCCTCTCTCTGTTTCCAACCGATTTAAAAAAGGAGGTTCTCAATTCGACTGAATGTTTTTGTTTTGTGTATGTTACGTGATATCTCCGCCAATTATCAATCGATTTTAATGTTGTTTTTTTGTTTGATAGACTATACTTTAGATGCGGTCCCATTTTATTTTTTACGAAATTGGTTACACCAAAATATAAGCGGTGAAGTCGGTTGTTTAAAGCTTTGCTTGCGTTGAATTATTTGTATTAAATTGGGGAAAATATGTATTAGAGATATTGACAACAAAGCAAACGCACTCGCTGTGGAACATGAAAATGTGGAGTGACTACGAGGAAAGGAGATGTCGGAAAGGATTTTTTTTTTAAAGTAAAAAAAGGGTAAGCCTTGATCTGAGATACGTATAGGGAACAAAAAATATGTATTTTTCTGAGCAAATGATATTTAATTTCAGTGTATGCAATGAATAGTAACAGACCTTATTCCTACTTTTTACCGACTTCCCAAAAAAGGAGGAGGTACTCAAGTCTACTGTATTTGTTTTTTTTTTATGTGTGTTACCTCATAACTTCTCTCCACGTGAGCCGATTTCGAAATTTTTTTTTTAGTTTAAATGATATTGCTTTCTAATTGGTCCCATTAAATTTGATCAAGATCTGATTAGCTGTTGTTGAAATATCGTCAATAATGCCTATTTTGTGACGATTAATGCGTACTTTGACGATGTTCTCGTTTACCCGACTTCAAAAGTTACTTTATAACTTCTTTCGTTGTGAGCCGATTTTGATTATTCTTTTTTTATTTGAAAGCTGGTGCTTTTTATGTAGTCCCATTTAAATTTGATCAAGGTCTGATCTCTAGTTTTTGAGATATGTGCGTGTTTATACATTAAATCTGATCAAGGTTCCGATGATAAAGCGGTGAAGTCGCTTTTTTTAAGCTTTACTTGCGTTTAATTATTTTTAGAAACGCATCGGTTGCTTTTTCATACTCTGTGTCAAAGGTGTTTGATTCTTTTCAAGATCTTGAAACAACTTTCGAAATGAATCGCTATATTTAAGTGCATTTGTTCCTAACCATCGCCATCAGGTCCAATATCAAAATAACCACTTTAATTAAAGTTTCCCAAACCAATTAAGGTCACGTATCATCAACGGAAGTGCCAGTTTACGAATGTAGGTATTTACTCAATTAAAACCACGCGCATTTTTATATAATTTTAACCTGTATATATCATACGCGTCACGTGCTTGATAACATGAATATCTGTGTTATGCCACTGCGCTCCACGACTATTATCGGGTTCCCTCCGGCCGCATTTTCAACTGAGTTTTGCAACCAGTTGCCAAAAAAGAAATAATAATCTAGCTACTCAACCAGTTGGCAAAGACGATAAACTTTTCGTTGCTAGGCAACTAGTTGCCAACAAAGAATTTGTCAATAAATATGGGTACATAGGAAGAATTCCTATTCTTAGTACAAAACCTGTCTCACCTAAGCTGTTCCCCCGAATTGCACCCATATTCTTTTACTCATATACACTTAAAGACAGGTAAAAAAAAAAAAAAAATTGTAGGTGCTGGAAACATTTACATCACACACACAAATACACCCAGAACCAAAATCATAAAAGTCCCTAAGGTAGGGAAAGGTTGCTTCTGCCTGGAATGAAACCTAGGACCCACGGTGCTGAAAGCAGAGAGCTGCTGAACATTATCTCGAGATCATTATCTTATCAATCCGTAATTTTTGTATGTGTATATGTGACGTTTATGAAACGCAAGCAAAGCTTGACAAAACCGTCTTCAACGCTTACATTTTGGTTTTCACTGTATCGATTTCGATAAATTTATATGGGACCACCTCTGAAGTATAATCTACAAAACATAAAACATCAAAATTAATTTATAATTGGCGGAGATATCGCGTAACATACGAGTATATCCAAAAAAAAAACAGTCAAATTCAAAAATTCTAAATTATTTTATTTATCAGAATGTAGGTAAATTAAAGGTGTCAAGTTAGGAATGTTCAATATACATTCTTCGAATTGTGAACCTCCTTTTTCAGTCGAATTGTGAACCTTCTTTTTTGAAATTGGTTGAAAATGTCCCCTCTTCGGTGATAAATATATGTTGTTTGTTAAGGCTGTACGGGTTTGAATGCGATTTGGTATGTCTATTATATGTCTATTAGATATCTGGACTTCTGTATGATTGAATGGATTCAGACACAAGCTATCATAAGTTTATCACAAGTTTCCTCCCAAAGGGAGGTTTTTGTGTCTGTTTCTGGGTGTGATTGCGTGTGTGATGTGATTCCACGACACAAGTCATGAGCTTAGTATGGAGTGAACGCGTTTATATTTTATGTATACATCAGACACACAAAGACACCCAGAACCAGAAACACAAATTTTCCTTGGGGAGAAAACTTGTGTTCCCGCCGGGAATCGAACTCGATAGATAATGCTTAGAAGGCGAACGCTCAACCAACTAAGCCAACGGGCAGTTCAAAATATATATTTATAACTTTTATTGGCGGTACAAAGATCGACGGGTCACCTAGTTAATTATATATGCCTGCTTTTACAGGTAGCTGTTTTATATGTGTGTCCCCCTCACTCTTATTTATTGGACTAGAGAGGGCTTATTCAGAACATCCGATGCATTTCTCAGAAAACTGAGTAAGAATTCCAGTCATGTTAAGTAAGCATTAAGTCTTCGTGTGAAATAATAATGACAATGACAAAAATGATCACTCTTTTAACGCTACACGTTTTTAAAGCCTCCAAATCGGCTACACGTAGTTTTAATTTAAAATAAATCAGTATTAAAACAATTAGTTAAAGCTCCCAATGTTTGACTAGGTTTAGTACCTACTTAATTTATTATGACTGATACTAACATTTGAAACGAATAAAATCCTATCCTACTAATAGTATAATTGTGTGTAAGTGCGTAAGTGGATTTGGATGACATTTTGAATGTACATAGCATGTACCTAGGATTAACATATAGGCTTTTTAACTTGATAATAGCAGGAGAAGCCGCGGGGCACGGCTATATATGTGTCTAACGTATTCGTGATTTGATTTGCTGAGGTATTTTTGACAAAAGCTTTTATCGAAGAAGTAGTGTGTTTACCAGCTTCGATCACATCGTCACTTACCATCAGGTGAGATAGTGGTCAAACACTAGCCTGTAATAAAAAAAAAGTATTTCTTTGTATCGAGTCGTAAGTATCGTAAGCAAAACCATTCGTTTTACTAATGAAAAAAATAAATGGACCATCAGTTTAATTCAGGTAATGAACGCTAAAATAATTACCATGCACATAAAGACAATTTAAAATAACTATTTCGTTATCCTCCATTACAAACACGAAATGTTGTAATATGTTGTGGAAATGAATCATAACGAAGTGTCGCGAACTAGATCCGGCGTCAAAAGTTGCGGTGGGTTTAATGATACAGCCCGACCCTAAATAAATAGGTTAATATTCCTATTCTCTGACCTGGTTGTTCGATTTGCTACTAGGTATTTAAATTAGGCAAAAATAACCCTGTTTTCTATGAATTTTTAACACATACACACGATTAAACTCACTCACACATAACATAAACAAACTTGCACACCCATCCCATACACGCTCACTGTCACACACTGGCTGCACTGAAAATATGTAAATGTTGTTAAATTTTGGTTTTTTTTTTGTCTTACAAATACATGCTGTATATTACTTTAGATCTGTATAAAAATTTAGTTAATGTACCAATTATAGTGCTAAATAACATGAATATGTATAATAATATAATATTAATAATATGTATAATATTAATAGGAACAGGTCCTAAATTACGGGGAAGACACTGCTTTTTGCAACACAGTTCGAAACTAAAGCAAGAGGCAGGGTTTCACTCTATAAATTGTTCCTACTTAATTATTCATGTCAATAAATATTTTGTAATTTGTATTTTATTTAAAAAAAAAATTACAAAGACGCAGGACATAGCTCGAGGTGTGCTTTGTGACTTCCTCTACGTTATTTAAATAGGCTGAAAAGTAACCCATGATTATACTAATCATGTATCTATAACCTACTAAATTTCATCTAAATCTGTCCATAGACACACACACATATCACAAAGTTTTAGAATTTTTATTAAACGATTTCCCCAAACATAGCTTCTGTATTGAGACAGACAATAAAAACAATTATATGTGGCCCAATTACTATAATTACGGTATTGTTTGTACAATCACGGACAGACAACTTTGTTTTGTGGTAAAATCGGGTAATAGCCAGTAATTGTTTGTAATTTTCCCCAAAATGACCGGTGAAATGTGCTGATAAGGAAAAAAAAACAATAAATTAATTTCTGTAATGCCAGTTTTTTTTAATGGCCGATTATAGGCAGTTTTTATTTTACTTGTGACAGGCTAGTGTTTGACCACTATCTCACCTGATGATAAGTGACGATGTGATCGAAGCTGGTAAACACACTAGACCTGGAATACGCAGGCTCAGACATTTTTTTCTATTTTATGGTCGTTGACCATGACTGCATTTTGACAGTCGAGCTAGCCGGACGAGCATGAGAAAATGCTTACTGTACATTTCTTACCATGTTTGTTTAAAAATTAATTTGGTTGAGGCGACGCGTGATCAAAATGCTGGCACTTTTTTGTCTCAACGTATTGGCATTGCAATTCAGAGAGGCATTGCCGCCAGCATAATGGGAACGCTAACCACTGGTAGTGGGCTTGAGCACTTAAGTTACCTATAAGCTTGATGCCTAGTAGTTGTTGTATATAGTTTTAGTTTAGTTTTAGGAAATATAGGCAATTGGCCCGTAGATAGTGTTTATGTTGTGGTTTGATTTAAAACTGAACTGATCGCTGGGTTAGCTGGGATGGAGTTCACCTTTTAAGCAGCGTGTATCGGGTTCGATTCTGGGTTTATTTTTCTAGTTCTGTGTGTCATGTGAATCTTTTCGGCACGTCGTGAAAAGTGTGGGGCTGTGAGTGTGAATGCTTAGTGTTTTTATGTTAAGTTAAAAAACTTGCTTAATATTTTTTGTAGGGTTCCGTACTCAAAGGGTAAAACGGAACCCTATTACTAAGACTCCGCTGTCCGTCCTTCTGTCTGTCCGTCTGTCACCAGGCTGTATCTCATGAATCGTGATAGTTAGACAGTTGAAATTTTCACATATGATGTATTTCTGTTGCCGCTATAACAATAAATACTAATAAACAGAATAAAATAAATATTAAGAGGGCTCCCATACAACAAACGTCATGTTTTTGCTCGATATTGATAACGGCAACAGGTAGATGCTTGAGAAATTCACAGAATATTCGGATATATATTCACTTTAAAATTAAAAATTAAATTAAATTAAAACAAGTATGTAACGGGGGCTCCTATACAACAAACGTGTATTTTTTGCCGTTTTTATAGATAATAATTTTATAGGTACGGGACCCTTTCTGAGCGAGTCCGACTCGCGCTAAACCGGTTTTTTTATATACCTATTGCATCGCTCACTGTGCATGGATCGCGCTTCCTGCCGATGTACTATCAATTATTATTTCCTCCGTGTTGCAGCGTCTGCATAAACACAATTCCCGTCTTCATACAAAACACTAATACAAGCTATTAACCCAATATCTTCTTTGTTGCAGGTAACGAGCCTATTGTCTACATCTCCGACCCCTAACATCGGTAATGCATTTAATATCCAATCTTACTTACCTTGCAAAATCCCTCCAAACATCCACACAACACACAACCATATATCAAACGAATATGGTTGCATTTAGAGTACAAGTTAGTTGAGGAAGATAGATTGGAATCGCTACAGTGTTCGGCACATATCGGTGTATAATAGCGTTATTTTGTACCGGTTTGGTCGTGATGAATGGAGTCGAGATCGTGACTGTACTGGGTCGACGGCCAGTGCTTCCTGTCAGGTGTGGATGAAATGTTAAGATTTATGTTTACTCTTTATTTATTGAACGATAAACTTAAGGGCGACGACTGGAGTTAGTAGCCCAATCGATCTAAATAATTAAACGCAAGCTTAAAAAAACCGACTTAACCGCTTTATCTTTGGAACCTTGATTTAATGTATTAAACACGCATTATTGACTATAACTCAAGAACTAAAAATCAGATCTTGATCAAATTTCAATGGGACCACAAGAAAAGCATCAGCTTTCAAAAAAAAAAAACATCAAAATCGGCTCACAACGAAAGAAGTTATGAGGTAACTTTTGAAGTCGGTTCAACGAAAACATCGTCAAAGTGGTCCACAAAATAGACATTATTGACAATATTTTAAGAACTACTAATCAGATCTTGATCAAATTTAAGAAAGCAACATCTTTCAAACTAAAGAAAATTTTTGAAATCGGCTCACGTGGAGAAGTTATGAGGTAACACAAATAGAAAAAAATACAGTCGACTTGAGTACCTGCTCCTTTTTTGGAAAGTTGTTAAAAAATACAAATAGAACGCACGTAAAAAAAGGAGCAAATCCGGAAAACGTTAAGTAAAATCAACTTTTTACTTACCGCTCTCTGTTGTTTATCGGATTTAGGAGAGTGTGCCAAGGAACTATACGATCTAGTTCCCCCATCTCCGTTGTCTTAGGACATGCAGAAAAACTGCCAAGCGACACCGCTATTTGGTTGACATCCCGTCCCGCCCGGTGACGCTGCAGAGGCTACACATAGCCAGAACGAAGTAGTCCATTCGAAAAAAAAAAGGCTGACATCCCGAAGCGTTTTGCTTCCACATTGTTCTAACCCAACAGTTCCTTTACTTATAAAAATTGCTTTACTTATCAAAAATAAGTTCAAATAACGTGCACATTTACATGATTTATTACTTTACTACATGAAAGAACCTACGTGGAAAGCGTATTTGTTTGTTAAAGGAAAAATATCCTTAGAATTGTATGATCAAAGGGATCGGTTAAAAGTAGGTTGTGGTATAAGATGGTAGAGTAAAAATAGATTTTTTTTAATGCCTGATAGGCAAGTACATATTTGACCACAATCTCATGTGATAGAAGGTGATGATGCGACCGAAGATGGGACCACATGGGGAGCACCAGCTTTGAAATAAAAAGGAAAAATCAAAATCGATTTCCTTAAAAAAAAAATAACGATAAAAAAAAAAACATCGAATTGAGAATCTATTTGTGGCATGGGTGCCGGAAACATTCAAATCACACACACTAAATCACAACCAGAACTAGAAACATAAACTTTCCTTGAGGAGAAAACTTGTGTTACCGCTGGGAATCGAACCCGATACCCCTAATTAGAAGGCGAACGCCCATCCAACTAAGCCAACGGGCAGTACAAATTATTATTAGTACCCGGATTTTTTTGTTTTTGGTAGAATGTGTTTGAATTTGTAGCCTCAGAAAGCTCCATCTAGTGTCGAGTAGAAACAGTTTTTTACATTGGTTATGGCGTAATAGATGGCGCTGATAGTTTCTTAAACCCGGTTTTTCAAATGCAGTTTGGGAAGCGAGCATTTCTCGGACATGGAACGTAGATAAATCAATTCCTTGGGCCGAAAACCCCTAATCTGTAATTTTCATGAAAATCGTTGGAGCCGTTTCGGAGATCCTGATTACACACAAATATATATTTATATATATACAAGAATTGCTCGTTTATAGATATTATTAGATAGATAGGTAGGTACTATTCCTAATATCGCAAACTTGCTCGTATATAAAGCCATTGTAGAACCAAAGTAAATGAAAGCTCAAATATCAATTTGCCATACAATTTCAAACGAAATGGCATGCAAGCGAACGTATAGATACACATAAAAATCTCATCTCAGATGTCTCGGAACACATTGATTCCTTTGCAAAACGTATCACCCCATATTTTCCTCTCGGATTTCAATATGCCGAGGAATAGCGGTGTGAGACGTACAATGTGTCTATACATACTGTCATATAGTTTAAGAGGGTTATGTTACCGATTGATAAGGTTAACCAACGTTCAGTGCTTGGATGGTGGGGTTAGTTCCGCTATGACATGGTCCCAGTATGGCACCCTTGCAAAATACTTACCAAAAAGTCCCGTTATGGTACCCATCTTTTAATTCTACGCCAAACAATAGAAGGTACAATGGTGTGATCAAGGTGTCATCATAGTTTTAGTTGTTCACTCTTTTGTAGAGTCCGCCTGGGCCAAACAATTCCAGACATTCAGCCGCCAAGCAGTAGTGTGCAAACATAACTATGTTACGGATTTTGAGGCACTGTTTCCAGTGAAATTACAGGGCTTAAAGATATTTAACATCTAATATGAGGGGGATGATGAGCGCACTGCTTTGTCGCAGGATTTTGATCTGTAAAAGTTCAAAAATCTCTCGTTCGTAAAACTAGCTCGTCTCGTCTCTCAATTATATAAAACAAAAAATACCGGCCAAGTGCGAGTCGGACTCGCGCACCGAGGGTTTCGTACAAATCTGTAGGTATATAAATAAAAGTTATTGTATTTTGATTGGTAAATTAAATTATTATATGATGTTACTAAAAATTTATGCTTTTCGCAATTTTTCCTTTATCTGTGCTGTAAGACGTTGCTTCCTACCAAAATTCCCTGTAGGTTATGAATCCCTTACGAGTGTCAAAATTTTGCAGAATAAACGGCTGTATCTTTTGATTGCGTTGGCTTAGAAGTTTGATTTTTTCACAGCGCGAAAGGACAGTATACCTGAGTATTTGATATGAATGTCAGCTTGATACCTCCACGCGTTCCTGAGAAAAAGGGTCATGACAGAGAGACAGACGGACTACAAAGTGATCCTATAAGGGTTCAGTTTTTTCCTTTTGAGGTACGGAACCCTAAAAAAGTTTAAAATCTTACTAGACTCAGATAATCTCTATGCCTGTTCGTAACTGATGTACCTGTATGAAACTGATACAGTTGACACCGTATGTTATGCTGTTCCCAAATCCTTAATATCCGAGACGTGATGCGGATCACATTTGCATGTCAGGATGCGATGAGGCTGACGGGGATTTGGGAAGGCTTCTAGGCTTGGGGGTCATCAGACTTAAGGCCTAATAGGGTATTTGGAAATGAGTAATAGTTGTGTAAGTCAAAGCAATTAATATTTAGTTTTAATACTATGGTTGTTTGATGCAGGTTAAAGTATTTTTAAACGACTTCAAAAAAGGAGCAGGTTCTCAATTCGTCGGAATTTTTTTTATGTATGTTCAGCGATTCAACTCGAAGACGCCTGAACCGATTTGGAAAATTCTTTTTCATTTATACCCATGTGGTTCCTTTTAGTTGTCATTTTTGAGTTATCTTCAATAATGCGTATTTAGTTCTTTTAATCTTATGAAGGTTTCCGAAGACAAAACGGTGAAGTCGGTTTTTTGAAGCCTTGCTTGCGTCTTAATTATTAAGGGCCTTTATTAGTAATAAAGCTAATGATAATCTAGCATCTGGACTTCTCGAGTAAATAAATTGTTTCTTAAATTGTGGCCATTGTAGACACTTTGCTCTCTGCGACGCAGTTCCTGGGTTCAATTCCCAGCAAGAGCACAATTTCTCTTCATAAGGACTTTTGAGATGATTCTGAGTGTGACTGTGTGTCACAAATGTTGCCGGCACCCACGGTAAAAATGTATGAGCTGAGTGTGTATGCGTTTGTTTGTTATAAGGTAAGTCCTCCACCAAGTTTTACTGATACTTAACACAGTTTGACAAAATTCAAATTCAAATTCAAATCTTTATTGCATTCTCTAAATGTATATAGGTGGTAGAAATAAATGACAGTACATTAGAGACCCTGTTGGGCACAACAATTTAGAGCAGAGGAGGACGACATGCTTTATTAATCATAATGTATCAATTTAAATCATAATGAGATGTCACAATTATGTATTGTTATTGTATTTATGTATTCGTTGGAGGTACCTACCTAAAATGTCTCTAATAAGTATAGATATTTTATCACTAGTAATTTTGCTCCAGCTGAATGACAGGTCAATGAACTCAATGACTTTTCAGAATAAAAGTGAATAGGTAACCTATACGTATTGAAACAGATACTTCTTCGTCTCGCGATTGAAACGGTGAGATTGGACTACTCTGCAAATAAACCTCTTTAAATACAACTTTGATTGTCTTTAGCCTCAATATCTATCTAAACGATATATAATATCTAAGTATTTTAGAAATTGATTTTCAAAACCTATTTAAGTGCAACCAACTTATCTGAGGTAAATATAGACTCTGTTTTTTAAACGAAACTTCTTACCGCCTTTGAAACGTTTAGTCGCAGAATGTCATATTCGCAAAATGTCACGTGGTGAAAAGTCAGATTCGCTAAATGTCAAATTCTCTGCGAATTACACATTCCAGGAAATGTGTAATTCGCAGAGTGTCCAATCCCCGGAATGTCCAATACGCGAAATGTCCAATACGCAGAATGTCCAATACGCGGTACGTTTTTGCAGAATATCCAACATTCACGGTAACTTACAAAATGGTAACGTTTGAGGTACGGAATTTTGTATAAGTTTACGTACCGCGTATTGTACATTCCGCGTATTAGATATTACGCGTATTGGACATTTTGCGTATTGGACATTCTGCGACTAAACGCTTTGAAATTCTGATCCAAAACCTTATTATGTTACAAAAAGTGATGAATTATTAAAATGTTTCCCTGTAATACAAAAGTTTCACTTGTATGTGCGTGTGTGATGCGAATGTTTCCGGCACCCACGACACAAGTCATCGAACTGTGGGGCTGTGAGTGTGAAAGCGTTTATTTATTAATTATTTATACATATCAGTGTACCCAGATTTCGTGTTGGAACTTCCCAATTCACCTACATAATTCAAGGTGCCTAGGCTCTAAAATGATTATTGAATTGGCTCAAATATCTACCAAATGGTTTTGAAGGATGATCAATCATGGCTGTCAGAAACTGCGGTGTCACGGCGAAAACAGAATGTTTTGATATTGGACCAGTGAGCGCTCGATTAATCGTTTCTCGTTTCTAAAAAACCCGTTATCGAGCTTTAAATAAAGAAAAAAGTCGCAACTAAAAATTCTATAGACTATTGAATTAGTTTTAGAAAAATCGAAAAGTAGGTCCCGGTTGTGCGTCTTCATGCGGCCTGAAACAATGGTCTCTTTGGTCTTTGTTTTTATTTTTTTAATTGGAAGTACAAAATAAATTACATTCAATAATAGAACTTATAAATCTAGATTGGATTTTAAACTGGATTGCAACTCAAAATATGTACATTCTGCAAAATGGCAAATAATTATAATGGTGATGTTGAAGCACAATTTACAAGAAGCTTAAAATAAATGCACACAAATACGCAAGGAAAGCTTAAAAAAAATCGACTTCACCGCTTTATCTTCGTAACCTTGATCAGATTAAATGTATTAAACATGCATTGTTGACGACAACTCAAGAACTACTGATCAGATCTTGATCAAATTTAAATGGGGCCAATGGGAAAGCAACAGCTATCAAAAAAAATAATAATTCAAAATCGTTTCAATTGGAAAGACATTATGAGGTAATTAATACATATCATTCAAATACTATTGATTATATTGAACTGTCCATTGCCTTAGTTGGGTGGGCGTTCGGTTTCTAAGCAGGGGTTCGATTCCCGGCGGGAACACAAGTTTTCTCCCCAAGGAACATTTGCGTTTCTGGTTCTGGTTGTGATTGTGTGTGTGATGTGAACGTTTCCGGCACCCACGACAAAAGTGATCAAACTTAGTGTGGAGCTGCGAGTGTGACAGCGTTATTATTATTGTTATCTTTGTATTCAGTAAAATAAGAGGTAAATATAGAGTAAAATAAATATAAAATCTAATCAATTACCTAAACTATTATAACTAGGTATCTATCTACGGGCCAATTGCCTATATTTCCTAAAACTAAACTAAAACTATATACAGCAAAGAACTAAGTTACCTACAAGACATCGAGCCTATAGGTAACTCAAGTGCTCAAGCCCACTACCAGTGGGTAGCGTTCACATCATGCTGGCTGCATTGCCTCTCTGAATTGCATTCTCTGAATTACAATTTAGTGACGCGTCGTCTCAACCAGGCTCTCGGAAAGAAAAAAAAAGAATTTTGAAAATTAAATGTATAATATCAAGTACCTTATATCTCACATCTGGTCTAGAAATCCATCAAAAGATCAACTCCGTCATCCAGAAATCCTGTACATAATGAATAGACGAGAGGAAAAATAATATTGAGGAAACGCTTCATCCTAATTGGTTTATGGAATTGGGCCATCGATGGAGATTACTTATCCGGAAATTTTGACAGAATTACTCGTTGGGAAGAGGATTTACACGATTATATAATAGATAGGATATTTTTTAGCTTTTAGTCGATTGTCTACGTAAATACATTGCCGATGTTTAAATGGGATTCATAATCATAAAACGCAAGCAAAGCTTATGAAACCAACTTCAATGATTTATCAGCAGAACCCTCAGATTAAATAAATTAAATGCGCATTATTGAAGATAACTCTAAAACTATTGGCCAGATCTTGATCAAATTTGTATGGGACCAAATGGGAAGCACTTGCTTTCAAATAAAATAATCATCTAAATCGGTTCACCTAGATAAAAGTTCTGGGGTAACACACATAATAATAATTAAACGCAGGCAAAGCTTAAAAAAACCTTGATCAGATTTAACGTAATAAACATGCATTATTGACAATAACTCAAAAACTAGTGATCAGATCTTGACTAAATTTACATGGGACCACATGGAAAGTACCAGTTTTCAAATAAAAAATAATCATCAAAATCGGCGCAAAAAGAAAGAAGTTATGAGGTAACTTTCGAAGTCGGCTAAAAACGAGAACATCAATGTAGTCCACAGAAAACGCATTATTGAGGATAACTCAAAAACTACTTGACAGATCTTGATCAAATTTCAATTGGACCAATTGGAAAGCAACATCTATCAAACAAAAAAATGTTTAGGTCATCTATATACGATTTGTAATGTAACTTTGGTCTTTGGTGTATAGACGTCTAATCTAAGATGTATATAATTTTAATTTAGTTTTAAGAAATATAGGCAATTGGCCCGTACACTACTATTTCAAACCTATTTTACAGTCCTGTTAGGTTAATGTAGGCACACAAACTGTTACCACTTTCGAAATTACTAGCCTTAATTAATTTAACATCTAATATCTCAGGGTGACGAGTGCAGGGCATTGCCGCGCCGTCATTCGAATTATAAAAGTTCAAAACTCTAGGTGGCACTGAACTGAAATAGGTAAGCGTATAACACTTATCATCAGGCACACGACCTGCTTGTCTCGTCTCTTAATGACATAAAAAATGTTTAACGGTTTTGACGTATTCGACAATGTCAGACCGCTTCCGCTTTTATGTGTTTTCATAGAATTTAATTTAATTTTATTAGTCAACTAAAAAACAGTACAATCCCACCCCAATGCTAATTAAATTGGTTACAGTAAAAGCCTGTAAAAAAAACTAAAAAACGTTTTTTGAAGACATTTTAATACAATTTCAGAGCTATATCGGGTATGAAAAATGTAGTAACAGCTAAAAATATCAAGAAATTAAATTGAAAAAAAGTGATAGAATAGAAGAATAGAATAGAATAATCATTTATTCCGACAAACTTAACTTAACTACCTTAAACTAACATTTATTGTATGATAAACCGAATGCGAAGAACGTTATTGTTATTCCAGTTTGCCGGAAAAGGTCTGCAAGCTCAGCATAATGCTGAAGACAGAGCCTCAGCGCTGGCTTGGTTTTGGTGATAATGTTTTTTGTGATTTTTACTGTAGTATTTTTCATCAGCTGCAATTTTGGCAAATTAATTTTAGTCTATTATGTAATACTGGATATTAAAAGATTCTGCTTTTTGTTTAAATTGTATTGATCATCCGTACGTATAGCCTAACACAAAAAAGTTCCAACATTTCGCTTGAAACCTCCGTAAACTAATAAAAACCTACGTCATTGACCTCGGCCTTCAACCCCGCCTAATCTATCCTCTCTTGGGGTTGAACCCTTTATAAAAAGGCCTAAATTCTACAGTATCTTACGACGAGAAGTCACACATAATATATCTTAACCTAATCTAAGGCTAAAAGGCTAGGGTATGTAGAGTTTCGGAATTCCACTGGGATGACAAGATATGTTTCATATCTTCCTGTTTATCCTTGTTGAACTATTTGGCTATTATTTTATTTTATGTTTTGAACTGCCCGTTGGCTTAGTTGGGTGCATGTTCGTCTTCCAAGCGGAAGTATTGGGTTCGACTCCCGGCAGGAACACAAGATTTCTCCTCCAGGAAAAAATATGTTTCTGGTTTTTTTAATGCTAAATAGGCAAGCATTAGAACACTATCTCACCTGATGAATAGTGATGATGCGGCCGAAGATGTGACATGCTTGCCTAGAAGATTCCTTGGTTCTGGTTGTGATTTTGTTATGTCAATATTTCCGGCTTGCATGGAGAATACAATTCGGCTGGAGATGTAGCTTGATCGGCCAGAATATATCCAGATAAAGATGCCTGATGATCAGACCAGGTCGATGGTAACGTATTCATGTAATGTCATGAGAAGTATCTGTAAAATGTACAAGATTTTATTATGTTAAGAATGCATTTTTTATTCAATTTAGCTATTAGAGTTTTGGACCGAAAACTAATAAGAAAAGAAAACAAGAATTTTTATCTTTTCAATTTGTATAATTTGCCTACACTCATGCACTTTCTCGAACTATAAACGGTTAATGTACCACCATTATTACACATGAACGTTTGAAGAATCAGACATTTGGAAAATAATATAAGTCATTACGTTATTTTTCAATTTCCGGTAAAAAAAGCAGTCGTAGGTTTGTAATTATAATTAGAAGTGGGCGGTCCCATGGTCTTCCACCTAATAAAAGCATGAAAAACATGCAATATATACCGTCATTGGTAGGTAGCCTCATAATTCATGAACAGCTGTGACCTCTCGTGACCACTCACATGTTACTTCAA
This sequence comes from Lomographa bimaculata, assembly GCA_948107665.1. Classification (NCBI taxonomy): domain Eukaryota; kingdom Metazoa; phylum Arthropoda; class Insecta; order Lepidoptera; family Geometridae; genus Lomographa; species Lomographa bimaculata. The sequence goes on along the minus strand of OX403602.1, from coordinate 2,284,833 downwards.
TGATTCCTTAGCACTTTTAGCAGTCATAAGCTATTATTTTAGCAGCAGGCTTAGAGTTGCCATAGTTTTCTTGATAGATTCTACTAAACTGTTTCCGATACAATTACCAGAAAATAAGGTTTTTTTTTTTTTTATTTGATTTTTTTATATTCTGCTCAGTTGTCGATTCTAAACCACCCCCTGCAGGATTGAGCACTACTTACCAGTGACGGTATATACGCAAAGAAATTTTCCACACACTTATAGGTCAGAAATGTTAAGAGGGTTTATTCCTTTTGTCTTCGTCCGCTCGCATATTTCGATATTTAAATAAATACAATTAGCTACGTGTGTTTTTGAAAATGTTTTCAACCAATTATATGGATGGTCACTAATACAATGAATATTTTCATCTAACTTTCGTTTTTCATATCTTTAAGTTAAACAAAGAAAGCGTGAAAATCACATTGAAGTTTGGAAACTGTGATTTTTTTCGATATGAACTGTGTTTTTTTTTCGATATGATATGATAGCGAAAAGAAGTTTGAAACATCCTTGTATTAATGTCCATATAGTTAGTTGAAAACATTTTCTAAAACATACGTACATAAAATTGTATTTATAAAAACTAACTGTCCCGGCGACCTTCGTTCCGCCTAACAGTTTTTTTTTATGATGAGGTAAGCATTAAATTAACAGTTAATTAATGTGGATGTTTAGGAAGCCATACCCGGCATGCGTTACAATGCCACGTGACTATATTATTACCTTCTTTATGTTTATGTTTGCCTAGACTAAAGTACTTCAAAAACATTTTCTCATACGTCACTCACACAAAAAGAATCTTATGTCCGTCTCCGAGGTTCTAAGCTATCTCCCCACCAATTTTCAGCCAAATCGGTTCTTTTCTTGAGTTATAAATAGTGTAACTAACACGACTTTCTTTTATATATATTTAATTGTACGAGCGAGAGAGAAGCCAAAAGGAATAAACCCACTTAAGTAATGAAAGTATATTAAGTATAATCAGCCAGTGTGTCGGGTTATCGCAACATAATTGGCCCGACCTCGGTGTCTCATTGCAGAAACTGAATACCTACATGCGTGGTAATTATTGTGCTGCATACCCTAGTAATCTGGGCTACTTGTACTATTAGTTATGCTATGTCTCGCCTAAGTAAGCTACATAGTGTTTATTTAGCACAGTTGAATATCTATATCCATACAGTAGATATAAATAAAAATTCACAATCAAAAATTCCAACTGCAAAAAACAACGTTAATTCTGATGTGGAAAATAGTGACTTTAACAGTAGAGACCCAATAAAAATCTAGACCAGCTCAAATTTTTCTATTAATTAAGTAGTACTCACTTGTTTTTTGCAGTATAATATTTTTTTTATTACACTTTTTTTATCTTTATAGAACCTAAACGGTTATTAGAAATGAAACCTGAAACTTAACCAAGTTCGGCCTGGCTATATATCATTATTTTAACTCATGTTCGAAAAAAAAACAATGACCATTGCAATTTAGAGAGGCACTGCCAGCATTATAGGAACGCTACCACTGGTAGTGGGCTTGAGCACTTGAGTTACCTATAAGCTCAATGCCTTGTAGGTAACTTAAGTTTTTGCTGTAATAGTTTTAGAAAATATAGGCAATTGGCCCGTAGATAGCTTCTATTAGTGTTTTTTTTTTATATATTTGTGACAGGCTAGTGTTTGACCACTATCTCACCTGATGGTAAGTGACGATGTGATCGAAGCTGGTAAACACACTAGACCTGGAATACGCTGGCTCTCAAGGATAACTGCCGGAACACCGTATTTGGCTTGGCGGCAGACTTTCAACTTGATGGTGGTAAGCTACTTTGGTAGCAAGCCAGGCGAGCAACTCACAAAATGCTCTACCACCTCTCAGTGTTACAGAAGTTATTTATAGTATCTATTAAAAAAAGGGTAATTTCTATGAGCCGCCGCCATCGAAATCGATGCGGAGGGCTATATATTCAAAATATTTCCAAAACAAGCACTCGAGTTCCAATCGCGCAGTTGGTGCCGACGCGTTCGCACGGAAATACTCGGACAGCGGCTTTTGGCAAATCGTCACGAACTGTGAGGTGGCCATGGGTTTGGTAATATTGTGATTTTTTTAGGGTTGGCAATATTGGGAGTATAACTCAGCTGTTTCTCTTAACTAGGATAGAAAGTAGCTAGTGTAATTTTCATGATTTACAACCCCATGCCAAATTTAATTAAAATTTGGTTGTGGGTTCATTTTTGGTATCAAAGTGTTTCTAACAAACAAAATCCAAACTTTAAATAATTTAAGTTGTAAAATATGATATTCAAACAACATAATATATCGTTAATTTTATTAATATTTTCTTTTCCTTACTAAATTTTATTTCTATAACAAAATACAAACAATAATATAAATATTATACGACGTAGCTCCCAATTGGCTGGACCGAATTAGATTTTTTTGTGAAAATCGGTGCAGCCGTCTTCCACATAGATTTTAAGGAGGATTTTCTTAATTTTGATTTGCCACTTGTTTTAAAAGTTATTTTAAGTAATAAGAAGATGAAGGAAACCCAAAATAATAGTTTTAGAGCAATAAGTTTAATAACTAGACAGACATTCCATTTTCAAAAGGTTAATTTGTGGAATTGACTGATTATTCAATATCCATTTTACGATAGAAACTTCTCATAGTTGAGTTCAATTTTATGAGCGAATAAGCCTGGGAGAGACTATTATCCACTTATGGGCGTAATAGGTCAGTGAAGTGGCTCAGATCAATCGTATGAGCTTTCTAATGATGATTTATGAACGGCATTGAGTAGGTAATAAATACTTTTACCTGGTAATGCTTTGGTATAAGAGAAAAATGAAGAAAAGAAGTTTTATTGGGTAACCTACAATTATTATAATGCCCGACGATCATCTTCTATCTTATATAAATATATATAACTCAAAGGTGACTGACTGCCTGACTGACATAGTGATCTATCAACGCACAGCCCAAACCACTGGACGGATCGGACTGAAATTTGGCATACAGGTAGATTTTATGACGTAGGCATCCGCTAAGAAAGGATTTTGATTAATTCTACCCCCAAAGGGATAAAATAGGGGATCTATACCTAATTAATAATAATACTTCATAACGCGAGCGAAGCCGCGGGCAAAAGCTAGTATTAATATATATTTAATTTCATTATCGTTTGAATAGTACATATACCAAAAAGAAACGTGATGTACATGCTTTTTCACATCCCTTTTGTTCGTAAGTATGTTTTTCCCTCTTCACGCTTTAACAGCTGAACGGATTTGGATGAAATTTAGAATGTACATAGATTATACCTAGGAATAACACATAGGCTACTTTTTGACTTGATAATAGCGGGCAAAGCCGCGGGGCTCGGCTAGTAATAAATAAAAGAAAACTAGTCGTTCGCGCCGAACTGAGATGTCATGCCTACATTTTACCTAATAAAGAAAAACTTTAAAAGGTCATTCCTATAACTTTTGTTTTTTTTAATTAATTGTTTGATTTCTGTATTTGTTGTCAAAAAATAGGTCTAAAAACACTGACTTCGGTGGCCTTACAAATTGTTATTTTCCATTACTAGTTCTGGTAGACTTAAAAACTGGACTGTATTAACAGTCCAAGATTAAACTGTATTGAATACAAACTACATCATATTCTTGTTAGAGATTGTCTAAGCTATAATGACGCGCCCCACCTTCGCATTTTATTTTGGTCGGATTTATCACCCGACTAGTCGACCGTCTTGTACACGTGCAGATCCATTGTTCACTGAACAATCGACGCTCCCATACAGATGAAGTGTCGTCATTAATATTTGCACTCACACATCTAAATAAACTAATTAAGTAGTGTGGCGCGTCATTTCAGCTTGGACGAGCTCTACAATGACTTATTATGTTAAGTTGTAACTTAACTACTTGTTATATAAAAGAAAAATCTTATCATTTAGTAATATTGTTTATAACTAGTTTATTTTATTTAAAATAACATAATTAAAATATTTTGAACAGAAAATATGCTTCAAAGAACTTTCTGGTAGTATAGTTATCCCAATTTATTTATCTGTATTGTAACACTAATATGCTCAAGCACTTCCCTGTGTACCGTATGTGTGATGCCTACAACACAGTCAGGCAACACTTTGACATATTTCATTATGGTTCACTAACCTCAATTAAATTAATTCTTAAAAAAAAATATTTTGTCAACAGATAAGCAGTCACTCAACCCATTTATTTGTTTTTTTTTTTTTCTATTGTTACACTCCATCTGTATTCCATTTGTATCTGTTGAACTTTTTTATTATTGTCGTTGTTTGTATCACTTTTTAAATTGAAATGTTTTTTTTTTAGTCTCAAGTTTTATTATAACTGAGCGAATATATATAACACTAATATATTTATATGAAATAATAATATAATAATAATATATGTATATATTATTATGTAAGCTAGGTTCACATCTAGAAGGATACATGATGCACTTCATTATAATTAGGTTTTTTATGTAAGATTTAGTCATTGTACCCAGTTTTGTGATCTTCCAACAATAAATAAAAAAAAAAATCTGTGCTTGTCAACACCAGCTAATAGAAAAATATTTATATTCCCACTAAATGTGTTTTATTTAGTGGGAATATAAATATTTTATGATACTTATTGCTTACCCGTGGGCCTGACGCCCATACAAAAATGTACATTAAACAGAAGAAACACTTTTACTCTCACAGCCCTACAGTAAATTCGATGTAGGTCGCGGCGGCGTCTTGTTGCAAAGCACAACTGACTGCAACTGACCTGTAAACGTAGCTCCCAGAAGAAGGACATCGGATGTGTCCGAAACCTGGTCAGACCATTTTTCTTAGCCAAAAATACGTGTTTAAGTGCTTGTTAATAATTAATTAGAAATTAATAATGAATAACTCTTACGATAGTTTTCACGCGGGGAATCGAACCCGATGCCCCGGCTAAGAAGGCACGCAATAAACCAACAGGCAGTCCATTCTCCTGTGAGTGTCCTAGGAAAGTAGTAACATTCATGGACACTACAAGCTTTACCCGGAACGGATGTGGAACGCATGAATGCAATTTGATTTTTTTTTTCACGGTGCGTTGTATGAACAATGGTGTTTTTGTGACGCCCGCAAACCTTGCAAAATTGATTAAAAATATGAACGCTATGAAAGAGTAAGCCGGTTTGATGGGTTTTTGGAGTCTCGGCACATAAAAGACCATCATTAAACCACCAAATTAAATGATTAAAAATCTTGTTTTGGAAGAACCTTGATCAGTATTTGGTTGGTTGAAAATCAACTTGAACTAACTTAATTTGGTTGACTTATACACTTTTTAAACGCTTTCCCACTCACAGCCCCACACTAAGTTCGATGTCTTGTGTTGTAGGTGTCGGATACAATGACATCATAGACACAATCAGTGATAGGGTAAAAGCCGGATAGTTGCCCCACTTTTCGAAAAGCTTTATTTTTTTTTAAATATGAACTTGCTGAAAATTTTTCAGTTTATATCTCAAAACATAGGTCTTTTATCTTCTATAATAGCCTATTTTTGTGTACATTATTAACAATGGTTTTGAATAAATACTGTTTTATTTCACCTCTCAGAAAAGGGATAGTTGCTTACTATGGCGGATAGTAGCCTAGCGTGGAAAATGCTTCAGGGGATACTTGCCTCGTACGGGGATACCTCGGTACGATTTTTATTTTGGATAGAAATATTTTTTTATCAATTAAAGTATGATAAAGTATGGTAAAAAGCTGTTTATTATTTATTATTTCATTGATACCCTTTTTTAGTCAAAATTCTTCCAAGGCAAGTGCTAAACTATCTTCTGTCCAGTTGTTGTTTTCGCTTATATTTGCGAGGCATTTTGATTATCTAGAATAAATATAAAAAACAGTTAAGTAGACATTTACTTTATATACAACAAGTTGAATCGAAAAAACATCAAAAAAAGAAAATCTGTCTTTACTTGTTAAAAAATGTTTAGTCGCTTTAGGGGCAACTATCCGCGAAAGTAAGTAGGGCGACTATCCTTTTTGATGCGGTTACGTGCCCTTTTTATTTGCAAAATAAATAAAATATATTTAGCAATATAACATAATAAACAATGTAATTTAAATTCGAATGCATACAATCAAACAAAAAGTTGACTGAAACCACAATCAGTAATAAAAATATTCAATAGAAATTACTTACCAATATAATTGTAACGCCCGTCAAAGTCTCGCCGCGGAAGATTTTTGCTCACACGGACAAAACAAGCGCACCTATTCCGATGGCTTACCCAGCACTGAGGCCTGTGAGGGGGTCACTACTTATTGTAGTAAATTACCAACACTACTTTTATTCCTAACATAGTGTATTAAAATCCAGGGCAAGTATCCGTCCGAGGCAACTATCCGGCTTTTACCCTATGAAAAGATTTTATTTATGACACGTTCATTTTGAAAGTTTTTTATTTATGGAGTCAAAGTGATGTAAATGTCATTTGAGTAGTAAAGATAGGTAATATTATTAATAAGTAATTACAGTATATTAGTAATAACTACTCTAAAGCTTAGTTAACTGTATTATAATCACACTAATATTATAAATCCGAAAGTTTGTGTGTAACTATGTTTGTTTGCTCTTCACACTGTAACAGCTGATTTGGCTGAAATTTTCAATGTACATAGCTTATACAGAGGATTAACACAGGCTGCTTTTTATCTTAATTAACGCGGGCGAAGCCGCGGGGCACGACTTGTATGAAATAATTGAATCAAGTTTGAGACTACATTGAATTTCTAAGGCTCCTCTTGCCTTAGTGTCTCTAGAGGCTATCTTGTTGAACGAGGAACCAACGTTATAGTTTGAAAAAACCCTGGATATTCCCTGCCATATAATTTTATGGCGTTGCATCGCTGTTAGAGAATGTACGTGTCAATGACGCCTTAGTGTAAGCGCTCTACATTGCAGTGTGGAATATCTTTATTAGTTTAAACGTATAGAAAATAATTAAACGCAAGCAAAGCTTAAAAAAAACCGACTTCACCGCTTTATCTTAAGAACTTTGATCAGATTAGATGTACTACACGCATTATTGAAGATATTTCAAGAACTACTGATCAGATCTTAATCAAATTTAAATGGGACCAATTGGAAAGCAACATCTTTCAAACAAAATAAAATTTCAAAATCGGTTCACGTGGAACGAAATTATGAGGTAATACAGATAAAAACAAAACAGTCCACTTGTGTACCTCCGCCTTTTTTGTGTAGTCGGTAGAAAAAAATCACGTTGTGTGTGATTGTTCGAGTGTTAATGTGTAATAATGATGGATTATAAACTGTTTATAGTTTGTGAACGTGCATGAGTGTAGGCAAATCAGACAAAGTTGAAAACTCCAGTAGAAGTTCTAGTAAAGTCTACCACTTTACTTGGGTATGACTTAATTTTGACTGTGACTAGGACTTCTCTTACGAAATATGATATACCTTCAATTGAACATTATATTACTTGACAATGGCTAAATGCACAAAGCTCGCGGACCGATTAATCATACACTACTGAATTGATGCTCCAACAGGCATGTTGTTCTCGTAAGAGGGGAAAAATGCTAGCTAGTCAACTGGTCATTTTGTTTGTACGGAAACGATAACAGAGCCTCTACACCTCTCAAGATGTTTATACAAATATATTTAAGTATATATAAATAAAAGAAGCTTACTAGTTGTGCCCGTAATAGTAGTAAATTATAAATAAATAATAATTAGTCGTTTATTACTTCTTACCTAGTGAGAACAGTGTTTATACACTAGAGATTCCTTCTTATCAGAGTAAATTGGAAACAAATTGCTGTGGGAGCAGCCTGCGGTCTGAGATAGGAGAGATGGCGATTAATTTTGTAAATGATTAGCTGTTGCCCGCAACTTCGCCCACGTATTTTGAAGTGAAACTTCTTATGGGATAGCTTTGGAATTCTGATCCGCAATCTTTTTGAGTGACGAAAAGTGGTGGGGGTAAACTCTGTGATGAATAATTAAAATGCTTCCCAGTTCTATATATTTAACAAACTAATCATAATTATTGTATCTTATTCACCATAAATTCCAAATATCTATAATCTAAATAATGAAAATTTGTATGGCTTGTATAATCATATTTTGTGACATTGGACGCCCGAGATGGGTCAACTGTAATAACATTACCTGCAATAAGAACTCGCGAATACTAACACTACAGTTTTAGCCAATAAAGAATTATCTTATCTTATCTTAATGGAAACCGGCTCTCAAGGATAGCTGCCAGAACATCATTTGATGCTTGGCGAAAGATTTTCTACTTGAAGATCGTACACTCAAACACATTCACAGCCTTACACATTCAAAGACAAATTATCCTGGATTTTGGACACAGTTACATCATTCACACTCTAAGCCATAATAAGTCGTAAAACAACAGTCGTTAAACGATGTCGGATGCCTTCAGGCGACCTTGAAAAATCCTGATACCAGGACGAATATAGGATAAGCAAAAAGGGCAAAAACTAGTAATGTGACTGATCCACGCAAAATAAACGACAAAAATAACCGCTGTTATCTCATACCTTGCGCCGCCTACCAGAGATTCACTAAAAGACTTTTTTCCATTAGGACGCGAACACAGCGTATTATCGCTAATCTCTGCTGGGAGTACGCCATTGTTTATAATACCCACTCCCCTTTATACTGCAGAAAATATCATTTTTTTTAACTGAAAGCAAAAATGTCTTTATAGCTCGAGACCTAACCGTAGAAAATATAAGGAAATAGTTTCGGATGTAAATAATAAATCAATTCAGTATTTTTTGCTCTGCTCTGCAATTGATCTCCATCTCATCCGATGGTAAGTGATGATGTGGTCGAGAATGGTGAACATTATCAGTAGGTATGTTCACCAATCTTGGTCTAGAATGACTGGCTCTCTAGAATAACTGCCGATACATATTATTTTGTGGTAGTCGACTCATTAATGAAAAAAGTGTATATGGCTATTAAAAAATTGTTCTTTTTTTTTAATTAGAGGAATACAGCCGTGTCAATCAAACTAGCCGTGCCCCGCGGTATTTGAGTTAAAAAGTAGCCTGTCTCATTCCAGAACCTAAGCTATCTACATTCTAAATTTTATCAAAATCGGTTTATTCGTTACGGAGATACGTGGTAACAAACATTCACACACACAAACACGCATGCACACAAACTTACGCATTTATAATATTAGTAGGATGTTAATACTGTCTAATCGTGGGGTAACAATTTGTACCCTTTTTTACCGATTTTACAAAAAAGGAGGAGGTACTCAAGTCGACTAAATATTTTTATTTTTTTTATGTGTGTTGTTACTTCATAGTTTCGTTCCACGTGAACCGATTTAAAAAAATATTTTTTTGTTTGATAGATGTTGCTTTTTTGATTTGAAATTTTATCAAGATCTGATCAGTAGTTCTTGAAATATCTTCAAAAATGCGTGTTTAGTACATCTAATCTCATCGAAGTTCCGAAGATAAAGAGGTGAAGTCGGTTTTTTTTAAGCTTTCTTTGTTTTTATTTATGTCAGTTTAAATTTTCTTTTTCTTTTTGCCACAAATAAATATATGTCTTGTATCTCTATTAATTTTAGGGTTTATAAATTGGCTTTAATGTCATTGTGACATATAAATTGATTATTAATGTATAAATTGCCCTACTACCATCAAATCAAATCAATCAAATCAGTTTATTGACATCTTATAACATATAACTTACAGATACCTAATATTACATTCTATATTCATTTCATTAAATTTTTATTACAATTATATCTATATATTATACTAGCCGACCCGCCCGGCGTCGCCCGGGTAAACAAAAGCTTACACATAAACGCTTTCACACTCACAGCCAAACACTAAAAGTACTATAACTTGCGTCGTGGGGCCGTAAACAATTAACACCACACACACAACATTCACGTCATACCCAGAACCAGAAACATAAACTGCCCGTGGGGAAAAAACTTTTGTTATTGTGTTCCCACCGAGATTCGAACCCGCTGCTTTAAAGACGAACGCGCACTCATCTACGCCAGTGGGTAGTTCAAAGTTCAAAGATTCCCCACCCTGCGTCGCCCGGTTAAAAAATCTACACATAAACACTTCCACATTCACAGCCACACACTAAGTTCAGTGACTTGTAGCGTGGGGCCGTAAACATCCAAGATTCACAACATATTAAAAACCAGGAACACAAATTTCCCGTAGGGAGAAAACTTCTGTTACCACCGCGAATCGATCCCGCTGCTTTGAAGGCAAACGCGCACCCATTTACGCGAGTAGATGGTTCAAAAGATGACCCGCCCGGCGTCGCCCGGTTAAAAAATAATAATACAAATAAACACACTTCCACATTCACAGCCCAACACTAAGTTCAATGACTTGTATCGGGGGGCTGTAAACATCCAAGATTCACAAAGTATTCACAACATACTCAAAACCAGGAACACAAATTTATCGTGGAGATAAATTTTCTAGGTAAATTATCACCGGTAATCGAACCCGCTGCTTTGAAGGCGAACGCGCACCCATCTACGCCAGCGAGCAATTCAAAGTTCAGGAACGACCCGCCCGGCGGGGCGTGCGTCGGCCGGGTAGTAAATATTAAAAAACATACCCATAAACGCTTTCACATTCACAACCCCACAATAAGTTCAATGACTTGTATCAAAGGGCTGTAAACATCCAAGATTCACACAACATTCACAACATACTCAAAACCAGAAACACAAATTCCCGTGGGAAAACACCTGTGTTCCCACCGGGCATCAAACCCGGTGCTTTAAAGGCAAACGCCCACCTAACTACGCTAGCGGGCAGTTCAAACTTCAATGATAAGACTAAACAAAAAAAAACAGTCGAATTTATATCCCCCTTCTTATGTTAGTCGGTTCAAAACATAGACGTATCCACCGTTTTCACCCTCAAATAAACTTAACGATTTCTCCTAGACTATGGGTTCAAATTATGTGCAGTAAAAAGCAAATTGCATCTACCTGAACTAAGTAAGCCGATGAAATAGGTTTTTTTGATAAGAATTAATATTAAATACTTAAAAAAAGCCAACGAAATAGAAGCCGCTATTTTTTAGTGCAGGAATTCGTAGTACGTTTCTGTACATTTCTGACCCGTCCCGTTCACGGGCGGGCTCCCGTGAAATTAATTTCACGATTTCTCATAGACTATTTATCCAAATCATATGCAGTAAAAAGCAAAATGTATCTACATGAACTACGTAAGACGATGAAATAGTTTATTTATTTTGATAAGGATTAATACTGAATGTCTCAAAAAGCCAACTGAACAGAGGCCGCTTTTTTTTCAGATTTTTAACAAAGAAAAGTATATTTTCTGAGCTATACATACATGATAGATATATGCTGTCGCGGACTTTTTTGTAAAACTCATGAAGGCCAACATTTTTGCCATACATTGTATTCAACTATGTCTTACCGTTTAGTCAGCGTACGCCGATAAAGCGGAGAGTTAGCAAATTTTTCTCCGACTTGTCTTACGAATATTATTATTTCGAACTGATAACTAACTTCTATCCCGACAAAACATAGCCTATGACACTCAGTGATAGTGTAGCTATCTATTGGTGAAAGAATTTTCAGAATCGGATCAGTAGTTTCAGAGATTACCTTTTACATACAAACAAACAAACAAACAAACAAACAAACTTTACCTCTTTATAATATTAGTATAGATTAATTTAAACCATGTAGAGTTGTAGACTGTTTTGTATACCACTTGTTTTCGATATCTACTCATACAGACATGTCAGGCTTAGAAAGCTTACATTATATTATAAGCAACTCGTATATACGTACAGTCTTCGTACATGGGCGTGCAAATTGGCTCAGCAATCGAGCCAGCCCCGGGGAAATCTCTCGTCTAATAAGCATACGATTTTTCACGTCATACATTTGCATTTTCAACGGTGTAATTGATATGCCTAAAGGTTGGATTCCACTGGTACGAAGTTTGGTGACGATTCTCTTTCGGTAGTGCGAAAGTTTGTTTTTCACTTTAGTTTGTGGCTCATAGTTAAAGATTTTAATTATTTGTACATATCTAGGTTTAACACAAACTATTTTAGCTTTTCTGGCAATAAACATTATCTTAATTATCATTATTTTATCTAATACTAGCTGCGCCCCGCGGTTTCACCCGCGTTGATAATGATGAAAAGTGATGATGATGATGATGATGAAAAATAGATGTTGGCTGATTCTCATAGATACCGGATAAGCACAAAAAATTTCATCAAAATCGGTCAAGCCGTTTCGGAGGAGTATGGCAACGAAAACTGTGACACGAGAATTTTATATATTAGATATAGGTAAAGTTAGGTACCATTACTTTCTAGCTGAGATATTTGATCTAGCGATGCGAGATAACTTAGTTGATTGGGGTGGTTCAGCCTTTTGTCCGTCAGTCCGTCCGTCCATCCATCTATCATAGGCATTTAGCGTCTAAACCATACTAGCGATTAACTTAATTCCCAGAGAATTATTAAGCTATGGGCCAAAGCTAAAAATGGCAATTAAAATGATACACCTACATAAAAATATGAAGGGGGCATCCATATTTATTTATTTATTTAAAGCAAAAAACAGATCACAATCAAAATAATGTGTGAATTTGTTTTGTTGTCTGAGTTATTTGGTAATTTTGTTTATTTGTCCATATATATAATTATGTATTTTTTTATTTTATATATGCTCGTGTGGGATTTCGTTGAAAAGAACTTTACAAGTTGAGTACGAAAACGTTCTTTTTTATAAAATCTATGTAGGCAAATAAAAATTTGGTAGGATACTCACGGGCAGAAACATCAGTACGTTCGCGTATTTTAAACTTTGTGCCATCTTAATTATTATTATGTCAAGAAATGTGTTAAAAATGAGTAACGCTAACCAGAAGGACTACTTTCTGATCTATTCTGCTTCTGAACATTGCTTTTATCTTTGCGCTTATATCAGGCAAATGGCAACAGATTTCGATGACTCTTTTGATACAGCTGACCTACAAAAACGAGTCTTGGAAAGGTCAGCAATGGTAGGAGATAACCAGAGTGTCACAGATGCGGTAACCGTTTTACATCATGCTGGCCATCTGCTTGTTTCCTAAGCATTGCATAAAAAATAGGCACTAAATTCCCTTACCCTTCTGTAACTTGCTAATGCATTAAATAACTAAAATCATTGCCTGCGTCTTTATACCCCTAACGGTACAATCTGGGTGTCTTCAAATGTAGAGTGAATATAGGTATCAATAGGCAACCATGTTACTACTTCGGCCACAAGGCAAACAAGCTCCATCGAAGATGTAGAATGCTTGCCAGATAACTGTTCACTTTAGAGTTGAAAATTTCCTGATTATACCGATCAGGGAACAAGGACGCTGGCAATGTGGTCCACTTCTTCGTTGTACGGATAATGAACGTAGAAGTTTTTTTTTATGCCCGATAGGCAAGCATTTGACCACAATCTCACCTGATGGAAAGTGATGATACTTCCGAAGATGTAGCATGCTTGCTTAGAAGGTACCTTTTCACTCTTGACTTGAAGACTCCCAGAGTATACCGTTCAGGTCGGGGAACGAAGACGAGGGTGAGTTCCAGTCCTTCGCAGTACGGATGATAAACGTAGAAGCGAAACGCTTCGAGCGAACTGGAGGTATGTCAACCATATATGGATGACGTTTGACAGTTTGTCTTGCTGTTAGATGGTAAAACGGGCATGTGGGATCTAACTCGTGTAGTAAAACGCTTCGAACGAACTGGAGGTATGTCAACCATAAACGGTTGAAAAATGCGACCTATAGAGGCGAACAGCCGGAAATCCGGACATAAGAAAGCTATTTTGCCCAAGCTGAAAAGGAGAACGAAGCGTCTCACTCGCTGTTAATAACGTTTACCAGTTTGTATGATGGTAAGAATGGGATTTATTTTAATCCCAGTGTGGTCTTACCTTAGAACTGTCTCAACGTTTTTCCACGCGAATAAGACGTCTCGAAGAATGTTACAGATTAGATCTTCGATTTGGTGGCATTGCCAAGACGATCAAAGTGACTTGGATGACAAAGATGCATTGATTACACTCACAGCTTCGCAGTAAGTTCATAGACGTAAAACCATAGTAACGACTTTCCTAGGGTCCATGCTCTTCTTCCATCAAACAATATACAATAAATAAAACAATAATTACAAATCTACGGACCAATTTACAAAAAATATAATGAAATGAATATAGAATGTAATATTAGGTATCTGTAAGTTATATGTTATATGACAATAAACTGATTTCAATTGATTTGGTTTGAATTGCCTATATTTCCTAAAAAACTAAAACTATATATAGCAAAGAACTAAGTTACCTGCAAGTCATCGAGCCTATAGGCAACTCAAGTGCTCAAGCCCACTACCAGTGGGTAGCGTTCCCATCATGCTGGCGGCATTGCCTCTCTGATTGTCATTTGTCATTGTCAAAAAAATAAAAAAGAATTACATACATTTACTTATTCTCATGTATTTTGAATTTTCTTACACCCAAAACTAGAAACACAAATTTCAGCGATTGACCAGCTATAACATTTACACTTTGCCAGCGCAACACGGTGTCTCTTGCGAACACGACCTGAAGCCGTGATTGACTTTCTTACTGTTTATTTACAAATGACAAACGCAGGACGAGTATAACTTAGTGTTTTATCTAAGCACACATGTATAATTTATAATCTAATTTCAATATTAATAATTGTGCCCGTTAATATGATGGGTTGTCAATTTTTTTTTATCATTACGCCCAATTGAAGTGTATTTAATTTACTAAATCGCAGAGTCTCAGTCACCGACGTAAAGTCGCTAGTCTATCGGTATTCTATCGTCTACATTTTGGAGAGTGTGTGCAGGAATTACATGAGTTAATTCCACTATGCCCCTTTTACCATCTAACAATAATACAAACTGTCAAACGTCATACATTTATGGTTGATATACCTCCAGTTCGCTCGAAGCGTTTCGCTTCTACGTTCATCATCCGTACGGTGAAGGAGTGGAACATATTACCTGTGTCTTTGTTTCCCGAGGGGTAATTTGGGAGTCCTCAAGTCAAGAGTGAACAGGTATCTTCTAGATAAACATGTCACATCTTTGGCCGCATCATCACTTTCCATCAGGTGAGATAGTGGTCAAATGTTTGTAGTTAGGTATACCTAACGCATAAAAAAAAATTACGCCAAATTGGGGTAAACAAAAAACACCGGGAATAACAAATGAATGTCGGAAAACATCTGAATATTCCTACTGCTCAGTAAGTAACTGCAACTGTTTTAAAATTCTGTCAGATAGTATATGTCCTATGTTTAAACACAGGCTATATTTCAAGCAGAAAATGCAGATTCCTTCCTTAATATTGCAGACACGAGAAGGCACTATTCAGATCAGGATTTTACAAATAAAAAAAAGCGGCACTCTTCTTGTTTCAAAATGCAACATCGTAATTTATTTTACATAAAATCTTGGAAGAACACCAAGAATAGGACGTGATAATAAATTAAGTTAATATTGATTAGTTCTAGGAAATAAACGCTTTCACACTCACAGCCCCACACTAAGTTCAAAGACTGGTATCGTGGGTACCGGAAACATTTCATATCACACACACATTACACCCAGAACCAGAAGCACAAATATCCCTTGGGAAGGAATTTATGCTTCTGCCGGGAATCAAACCCAGGACCCACGGAGCAGAGGGCGGAGACCTGCCCTCTGCGCCAACTGGGTCGTCAAAAATATAGGCAATTGGCCCGTAGATAGAGGAATTTAGTTCATTTTAAAATCATTTGGGGAGGCCTATATCCAGCAGTGGACTTCTTACGGCTGAGATGATAATTATTTTTTTTTAATTAACGGTGATGATTTTGTGTGGTGAAAAGTGACTAGTATTCAATTGATTACTTCATTTGTTTAAAAAAATGGTGGAACAGCTAGAACTACTACTCTACCTTATTAGGGATACTACTCTACCATTAGTTAGAGGCTCTAATAAATCTTCTTCACCCAGATTTTTTCACTCTTTTGCTTTTTTGTCTCATCTTTATCTAGACCGGACTGTTCCACAGCAAAAGGAATATAGGTCAGCCCCTAAGTGTTTCCTTACGAGACACTTCACCTAAATGTCCCTGCAAAAGGCAGTATTTGTGTCGTTTGTGTACCTTAACGTTAAAGTATCGAAATATTCGGCTAATAACGGATATTGGAAAATCATCAGCGCGGACAAACTTGGTGGGGCTTAATTTCGGAAAGGTCCAACCCTGGGGGCATTTGTGTTTTTTATCTATTTTCATTACTGCGTTTGACCACTATTATAAAGGAAAAAAAAATTCAAGAATAAACAATTTTCTACCGACTTCACAAAAAGGAGGATACACTCAAGTTCACCAGCTCACCCAGCAGACAACTTGTCAAATAAAATCTTTAACACACTCACACTAAGTTAGATGACTTGTGTCGTGGGTGCCGGAAACTTTCACATCTCACACACAATCACAACCACAACCAGAAATACAAATTTCCCTCGCGGAGAAAATCTGTATTTCCATCGGGAAACGAACCCGTTACCGCGTCAAATATGCCGCTTTTTTTTGAGACAAAGAAGCTGTGCGCCACATCTTGTTTGTTCAAATGATTTATTTTGTTAGCTAGTCCCTACTGCATTACTATAGATAAAAGATTGCCTATTTATTGGGTCTTAACGTAAACGTACGTGATGAGACTAAGAACATTACCGGACATCTACGGTCAACGTAGATAGCCAAGATAAGCCACGTATCGTTTCTAAGGCTGTAAACCGATATCTTTATATGATACCCTATTTCTATCCTCCATTCCATATATCCACGACCATTTTGCTAGAGTAAAAATAACACCAGTAGTTTAAGCTCAGTATAAGCGCTTTGGTTTCATGAAATCCGGTATAGCTTACCTCTCTATTTGTAGAAACTTCAAAGCTTTCACATCGTTAAACATTTGGATGTTTTGTCTCGATATATACAAAAGTATCAGCAGAAACGTGACATGTTACTCTCCAAAAAAATTACTTTTCTAGAACTATGCAACAGCAACGAGTATAATGTAAGTTTAAGTAAGGCTGTTAGTGCTGATGCAAGTGTTTCCAAGTGCTTCTTTTTGGTCTGTTGGTCGTGCAGGCTTCTGATAACAAATAACGGGCCACTACACACACGGACCCGTAGTTACCCTTCCATAAACTTCTTAGAGTTAGAGCTGCCCGTTAGCTTGTTGGGTGAGCGTCTTCTAGGCAGGGGTATCGGCTCGATTCCCGGCAGGGACACATGTTTTCTCCCCAAAGAAAATTGGTGTTTCTGGTTCTGGTTGTGATTGTGCGTATGATGTGAATGTTTCTGGCACCCACGACACAAGTCATCTAACTTAGTGTGAGTGTGTTAAAGATTTTATTTGACAAGTTGTCTGCTGGGTGAGCTGGTTTTGACAGCAGCTGCTATCAAAAATGTCTCTGCGGAACGTAGCGCTCACGCTCACAGTATGCTACGGTAGCCGAAGATATTAAAAACCGTTTCTGCGAAACTACTTACACCTTATTTACTACGTTCTTCATTTACTGTGGTTCTAGGAATATGAATATTCCGTAAATGACTGTTCTGATACTTTCATAACGGAAGTAAAAGATAGTTAGGGATAATAAGGGCAAGTAATCCGGATGTGATAGACAAATAATGAAGTTAATATAAGACTTCGATCACAAATTAAATAAGTTACTATCATTTGGTCGGGAAAGATGTTACCGTTGATTTTCCGACATAATAATGTATCAGTGACTATTTTTGTTTGTTCCGCCTTGTGGTTTCCTCCAATACAAGCTAGAGACCTTTTTAAAGCGGGTTTTGATTTGTTATCAAAGTGCAATAGGTCTCACGGAGCGCCTGGTTGAGGTGACGCGTGATCAAAATGCTGGTGCTTATTTGGCTCAACGCGATGGGAACGCTACCCACTGGTGTGTGGGCTGGAACTCTTTAATTATAAGCTCGATGCCTTAGGTAACTTAGGTCGATGCTGTAAATATTTATATATATGCAGTTTTAGGAAATATAGGCGATTGGCCGTAGATAAAAAAGTTAGAATATATATTTTTTTTATTCAAGATAGGCAAAATTATGACCGCTATCTCACCTGATGGTAAGCGACGATGTGGTCGACGATGACGAGCAAGCTTGCCAAGAAGATACCTATTCTCTCAAGACTTTAAGACTCCCATATTGTACTCATCAGGAAACACCGACTCAGGTAAGGAGGTAAAACGCTTAGTGCGCATTTGTGGAATGTCCACCATATAGCGGTGTCGCTTAACAGTTGTCTGCTTGTCCGATGATAGAACGGGGATGGGGGAACTATATCTTGCAGTTCCTTAGCACACTCTCCGAAATGTATCCGATAAAAAACCGAGAGACTAGCCACCATGCGGCGGTGACCCAAGCTCTGAAGCTTTGAATTAGTCAGCTGTTCGCTACCAATGAGTCTCTTGGCTCTACGCTCAATAATATCATCTCATATACTTAATGACTTTAATAAACGTGCTAAAATCTTGACACAGATATCGGGGATGTGTAATGGGTAGTTTTACGATATTTCTCATATAATTCTAGACATTGCGGGCTCGTGTATTTTCGGATTATGGTACTTTCAGTTGTCGTCCATGATATAGGAGAAGGACGTGGAGAATTAAGATGTGTATTTAGGACAAAGAAATGGAATATCTATGCTAATGTGTTTGTGAAGGAGACTAGCGTTGCTGATAGATAAATAGATAGATAGATAAATTCTTTATTTGCACACCAAAAAGAACACATTCAAAGAAATCTTAAATTAGCCATAGGAGCCCTAAGGGCGGTCTTATCGCTCAAAGCTATTTCTTCCAGACAACCAAAGGGAGATGATAATGTTACAAACAGAGACGATGTTTGCTGATAATGTTTTCTGTTACTTTATCTGCAATAGAAATAGTTACCATGCTTTTTTAAACGACTTCAATAAAAGAGGAGGTTTTTAAGTCGGTTGTATTTTTATTTTAGTTTATAAACCGGGATGGCTTTTTTTTAATATATTACAGATTGGTTCCATAAGTTAGGCTTTAACTCAAAATAGCTGTAAAAAATATGTTTTTTAAGTCAAGGATTTTGCAAATTTCGCTTTTCTGTGACAATTTAGAGACGCGATGCCTGAGCCCCGCTCTTCTAATAATTTATATGAAGTGGGTGAATGTTTGCCTACCTAGCATAAAAAAACTAGACATGTGTGTGTGTGTGTGTAATCATGTAAAAATGTGTTAATCCTAAGTAAAAAATATGTACATTCCAATCATCCAAATCTGTTTAGCTGGTACGGCGTGATGAGAAAACAGACAAACTCACAGTCACACACAAACTTTCGCATTTATAACATAAGTGTGATATATCAAAGATAAGACATTCGCCGAATAGAAGCTATGACTTCTATGACTTCCTTCTATCTATAAATCTGCTTAAAACTTTATACTGCTGAAAATAAAACATTGCATTTTAATTTAGTGTAAACAACCAGCATCCGAACACCGGAACAACGTACGTTCTCTAATGAGCCCGTATGGCTAAGTACTGCCAATATAGACTGAAACTTTGATGTGAATCTCTCGTCGATTTTGTATTAAAATTTCATTTGCTCTTTGACAATTTCACCGTTGATAAAATCAAAGAAAAAGCGTACCTGCCAGATACATCTGTCGTCAATTAAGGATACAATTAAGAATGTTGCACTGCATAAATATCAAATCAAATCAAATCGTTTATTTGCCAGAATATATGGAAATTAGATGTCAATGTAATTAGTGACACGATATATTCAGTTTGCTAATGAACTGCTAATGATCATTTCTATGTCCATTGAACAATTATCCATCATTATAATTAAAAAGCTTTACATAAAATCCTTAAACTCCTTAACACTATAGAAACAATGGCAAGAAAGCCACCTAGTCCAAGATTTTTAAATTTGTTTCCAACAAATATTTTTATTTCATTAGGTCTTTTTTTTAGGCAATCCAGCTCCTCGACAACACAGACTTAATGAGAAGACTCAAAAGAACTAAACCTTTTGAGCTAGTGTAGTGATGTGACAGTGTAATATAGTGACTGCTATTAACAAAGAACACAAGAACAAAGTGTCTTCCCGATAATAGACACAGTAAGAAAAGTGTTATTGGACACATTTTTAATATATTACTCTACTTAGCAGTTTAGGTCAAAATTAAATTACCTATTAGTCCGGCTAGATCGTAATTCCAATGGTGTACCAAACGTAATTGGTACATCATAATAAGAAAAAAAAAGTTAGGTCATTTTCATTTATTATTTAGGATAGGCAAACATTTGATCATTATCTCACCTGATGGTAAGTAATGATACGATCGACGATTGAGCATGTTTGCCGCATTATACTTATCGGGAAACACAGACTCAGGCAAGTAATTCTATTCCTTAGCGGTGCGCATAATAAATGCGCCAAATCATTGTTTTTCCTACACATTCGTAAAAACATTCCCAAATCAATAATATCAAATCGTATCGGAACAACCTCCAAACAACGTGTAGGACATGGCTTTTATAGACCATAAAGCCTTTGTTAAACCCAAGGATGTCTGGTCCACTAATTAGACACGATTTACTCAGCCTGGTGAGGTGTAAGCCGTGCACAGTGACAGCTATAATTATTTTATTTTAAAATTGGAATAAGCTCGTTGTTGCCAATGAAATCATAACAAGCGTAAAAAAACTTTAATATCACAAGTTGTGTCTAGGTTTCATAATCCTACTAATATTATAAATCCGAAAGTTTGTGTGTAAGTGTGTAAGTATGTTTGTTCCCTCTTCACGCTTTAACGGCTGTACGGATTTGGATGAAATTTGGAATGTACATAGATTATACCAAGGATTAATACATAGGCTACTTTTTAACTTGATAATAGCGGGCGAAGCCGCGGGGCACGGCTAGTTTTATATATATGAAACCTAGGCACAACATGTAATATTCACGATCCCCGCAATATGACACTATTTCGAGTTTGAGTTACTTTTAATACTTTTAATATACAGATAGTTCAAAATGTCTGTTAGGTAATAAAATCCATAATTATGGTTACCACACGTAACTTACGCTGCAGAGACCGAGGTACTACATAACGATTCAACAATACAACAAGTTATAAGTTGATTCATCAAAATAAATGTATCAATCTCATAAGTGAAATAATACTGTAAAGAAAGAATCAGATCAGTCGAACATTAAGAGACATATACAAATCCCCCGAGGCCCACGCCCCGGGCGCTGCAAAGATAAAATGTATAACGCCTTCCTTAGGCGTATATATACGATATAAAAAGCGCCCGAGGCCCGCGCGCCGGGCGCTATGAAGATAAAATGTATGGCGCCTTATAGGTGAATTTTAAGATCCATTCATAGCAAATATAAGCTTATTTATTTACGAAAGCTTCACCACAAAGGCTCGCGTACATTAATGGCTTAATATGATTACAAGATCAGAGTGGAAGATAAAAACACAAACAAATCGATTCGCAACTAATCGCCGAACAATAACGACGGAATTGAGTGTCCGCCGTTGCGTAGCGGCCGTTACAAACGAACTTACAGCGTTTACTCTGTGGAACTGCAGGAGCGGACTAAGTGATTACACTATTACTGTAGTGGAATTGAAAAACGTTAGTCTGTTCCTTATTCAAGCAATATCTGGTAGTTATTGATCTGTTATTGTTTCATAACATTATATTTGTCCGATTAAGCTTTATGAAAATTGTTAGTTTTTTTTGTGTTATTGAGTCTAGTCAAGACTTATTTTTATTTTTTTTATTTTATAATTTTGAATTCGCAATCTTGTGCATTTAGCCAGTGTCAAGTAATAATATATTACCAGTGTATTTCATATCAAAAGCCCTAGTCAAAAGTCATAGGCAAATTCAAGTAAAAGAATCAAGGTCCAGTCATAGTCGAGTCATGCCCTGGTAAAGTGGTAGAAACTTTAATAGAACTTCTATTGGAGTTTTGGAGCGAGAGTAAAAATCACGTTTTTCAACTTTGTATGATTTGCCTACACTTATGTACGTTTACTAAGTATTAGAGGTTAATAATCCACCATTATTACACATTAACACTAGAAGAATCACAGGTTTTGGAAAATTATACAAAATCAACAACGCCATTTTTTCGCTTTCGCGGCAAAAACCGTCAAGACTTATTTTATTTGATTCACAATACAACTTACTATATACGATAAAACTACTGAATCTGCTGACATTTTAAATGGGGATATATATCTGGAGGCTACTTGATTGGGCACAATTAGTCGACATTAATTAATAAAGATTTTTTTTTGTTCATACTAACCAAGAACCGTCATTTCGCATAAATAATTCGGCAAAAATGCATAAATTTCCTAATGATGTTCTACTTTGTGCGCGGGCTATTTTCCGCAACTAGGAAATGATGATCATAACTTCAATATTCTTTTAACATGCTCTCCCAAATCTGATAAATTTAATGGAAAGTATATAAAATTTTACTGATTTTGTAGAGTTTGTGTAGAATTATATCTATCTGATGATAGTGAAAGATTCAAAAGTCAACAGTTTCCCCCCCACCCTCAGCCTTTAATCCATACCTGCACGCTATCATTGAGCATCGAGTCCGGGCACAATGACAGTTGTTATTGTTTAATTAATGGAAATGCGGAACGACAGCGACCCGATCCTCTTCTATCTTTCCTTTGTGGTTAGCGACTAATATGTAGGTACAAGTAGTACTACTAACAAGTAGAGAGAAACATCGTCGACCACATCGTCGCTTACCATCAGGTGATATTATGGTCAAAAGTTTTTTGTATCTTGAATAAAAAAAGAGAAACGAATTAAGCTTTGTAATAACTTTTTTGGGGGCTGAGTCACCCACGTCCGTAGGAGGATACCCCTTAAGTCTGACTCCCTACACGTGGTCCCCGGCTGGTGCTAATCAGGTGAAATTTGAGAGGTGGTAGAGCATTTTGTGAGTCACTCGCCTGGCTTGCTACCAAAGTAGCTTACCACCATCAAGTTGAAAGTCTGCCGCCAAGCCAAATACGGTGTTCCGGCAGTTAAAAAACTAGCCTGTCAAACACTAGCCTGTCACAAATAAAAATAAAAAAAAAACAAAAACCCGTGTACATAAACATAAACGCTTTCACACTCGCAGCCTCACACTAAGTTCGATGAATTGTACAGAAAAAGAAAATTTTAAAGCTATTGTTAGCAGAGTTGAGCAAATCGTTCTCTGATGGTAAGCGTTGTGTATCCGGCATTTCATTTCAGTACCACCCTGGATTTCACTCCAGGAGTCAAAATCTTGCCTGGGGATCCAATTTATGATGTTGTTTCATTTATATTTAACTTTTTGAGCGACTTTTCTGTTTGTTTTACGTTAGGTCCATATTTTTTGGTATTTAGAAAATAAAAATCTTAAAAAAATGTCTTCGAAAATCCTGCTTCTATTCAATTGGTTTTCAATGTTGCTTTGTTGCACATAATCAAGTATATTTAGTTTTAGGAGTATTTTTTCTAATTAAAACTCAAATAATGTAATATAAAAATTGGTCATTACATTTGTTAATGGTGTTAGTAATTTGTCGTGATAATGGTAAGTACAACTATTCTCATATTTTTCTTAACAACCGTCAATATACTTGCACTAGAAGTAGAATCCTCTCCGAAATGCAAAAAACAGAATTCCTCCTAAGTAACGAAGTACCAATCTTGAAATGGCAACAAGAGCTTTTTTTTTCATTGCAAAAGTGCAGGAACTCAAGTGGCTCATTGTTGGGAAATTCCCGACGACGATCGATCGGGAACAATAGGCTGTTCTCATGCGGGGTTTTCATCGGGAAATGTATTACAGACTAATAAATTTAGTAGCGAAATTAATCATAATTTTAACCTAAATAGCCAGTGACCAAAAAGGAATGCAGTCTCGTGAGTACTCAGGGACTTTTTTATGAATACAGACCTCAGCAAAATTGTTTGACATGTTGATAGGGCTTTATACGAGTAAGCTTGGAATGGTGAAGTCTATATTCGTGAGCTATCAAGGCATGTTATATTACGAATATATTTACTTTAGCGCATAGATTTTATCAATAAACTCTCTAAGTAAGACTAAAATAACGCTGAAATAAAATAGACATATATATATATATGACGGAGTCTGCAATATATCGGATGCTTTATCCGGTGGCAGATTCGATGGCCCACCACGTCCGTCATCCATGATAAAGGTGGCAACGAACTAACACTAATTTAACACAACGGCGCTTTAATGATTGCGGTAGTTAAAATAACAATTTACTTAGGGATCGGATAAATAATACTGGATTTCTTTGAGAGCCAATGAGTTTGCCCGTCTGCACACCGTTCCGCAGCTGTTTCCACAGAGAAGTGAACAGTGAACATAGACCCAATCAAACACTTCCGAGTGAACCTTGCCACACAGCGCCATGACACTGACAACCTCATTCGGTGTTACCCGCTCTAAATAATTTTTAGTTGATCATAGACAAACAAAAATCGACTAAATGATAAAAATAAAATTAGACTATACTAAAATCAGCTTATTTGGTCTCGCGCCGTTATATATATATATATATATATATATATATATATATATATATATATATATATATATATATATATAACGGCGCGAGACCAAATAAGTTTTTTACCAAAAGTTTTTTGTATCTTGAATAAAAAAAAAGAGAAACGAATTAAGCTTTGTTGCAAAAACCCGTGTACATAAACATAAACGGTTTCACACTCGTAGCCTCGCACTCAGTTAGATGAATTGTACAGAAAAAGAAAATTTTAAAGGTATTGTGAGTCAAGTTGAGCAAATCGTTCGCTGATGGTAAGCGTTGTGTATCCGGCATTTCATTTCAGTACCACCCTGGATTTCACTCCAGGAGTCAAAATCTTGCCTGGGGATCCAATTTATGATGTTATTTTATTTATATTTAGCTTTTTGAGCGACTTTTCTGTTTGTTTTACGTTAGGTCCATATTTTTTGGTATTTAGACAATAAAAATCTTAAAAAAATGTCTTCGAAAATCCTGCTTCTATTCAATTGGTTTTCAATTTTGCTTTGTTGCACAGAATCAAGTATATTTTGTTTTAGGATTATTTTTACTTATTAAAATTCAAATAATGTATAAAAATTGGTCATTACATTTGTTAATGGTGTTAGTAATTTGTCGTGATAATGGTAAGTACAACTATTCTCATATTTTTCTTAACAATCGTCAATATACTTGCACTAGAAGTTAAATCCTCTCCGAAATGCAAAAAACAGAATTCCTCCTAAGTAACGAAGTACCAATCTTGAAATGGCAACAAGAGCTTTTTTTTCATTGCAAAAGTGCAGGAACTCAAGTGGCTCATTGTTGGGAAGTTCCCGACGACGATCGATCGGGAACAATAGGCTGTTCTCATGCGGGGTTTTCATCGGGAAATGTATTACAGACTAATAAATTTACTAGCGAAATGAATCATAATTTAAACCTAAATAGCCAGTGACATAAAAGGAATGCAGTATCTTTTTTTTATGAATACAGACCTCAGCAAAAATGTTTGACAAGTTTATAGGGCTTTTTTACGAGTAATAGACCAGGGTAAAAGCCTTTAAAAATAATAAAAAGTGAAGTTTAGTCACGTTTAATCGAGGCGATAAGTGACCGGAATTCTGGCTCTTATTTAGCACAAAAATTTAGCATCCATCGCTATTCAACGTGGAAACGTAGCCAGTATTCTGGGCACTTTTCCTTTGGCAAGCGGTTTACAAAATTTTTGTGTACTATTTGTTTTGATCCACTTTTGTAATCTTATCTCACTTTGTTATTATAAAAAGTGAATAAAAATAATAGTAGGATAAAACCCATTGGAAAAAGAGGAGAATATTAAAAAATGAAAGGAAAAATAATTTAAGGGCGATCTGAGGTCGGGAAGGGGAAGGGGGTGAGTTTTAAGGGTAACAAACGGGTTATATCGATTTCCGGTAAAACTACAAGTCCTATGGAAAAAAATCAAATGACTAAGTTGTAGGTAGTAAAAAGATCTACAACTTTTGTAAACACACTTTTTTCACATAACCTCAACATTTATGTGAAAAATTCAAAAACGAAGTTATTGGTTTTTTTCTTATCTCTTACCCATTTTTATAATATTCTCCTCCTTTTCCATTGGGTTTCATCCTACTATTATTTTTTTTGGTTTCAAAATTTATCGACCCTGGTCTACAAGCTACATAACCAATCCTCACCAAACACCCGAATAATACACTAACACTAAACAAGATCAAATGTTGATAAGTGTGATCGAGGAGCTGGATGCCGCGCCGTTCACAATGGTGAAGTCTATTTTCGAGAGCTATCAAGACGATAAGATGCTATATTATGAATATATCTACTTTAGCACACAGATTTTATCAATCAACTCGATTTTATCAATCAACTCTCTAAGTAAGACTAAATTAAATAAAATAGGTAAAGTTTTTAAGTTTAATGGTTTTATTTAAAAGAAAGATTACTAAGGGTTATGATTGAAGATGTTTTTGTGGTGGCGGCCATCTTAAATTTGATATCCATATTGAGGGAGTAAATTTTTTTTACTAATCTTTAATATTCTTTTATCTTTAATTTGGGCGATGTGGTCGCTCAGCGACAAAGCCTTTTTCCAAGCAATCAAATAAAAAAAAAACAAAACTTTAATTTAAGTTTTAAATGTTTTGTAAGTGATTTATGTAAGGTGTGACAGTAAATCTTTATCTATCTAATCTACCATTTTGTGGCGGCGGCCATTTAGGATTTACAATCATTCGGAAAAGACATAATTGTATTGTCATCAGAACTAAAGGTGTGTACGAAATTTCAAATCAATCGGTTGACAGGAAGGATGTAAAATTGTAATTACTAAATTCGATCCCAACAAACAGTTTAAACCGCTTAAAACATTATTAACTCCAGCTATTCAACACAAATAACTCCTTAAATCTTTTTATTCGTTTTTTTTATAAAAACTCGTCTCGAACGGGATATTGAATTAAAACCTGTTCGTGCGGAAACTCCTTTAAAGAAGAGAGTTATGACATCGTAATTCATAAGAGACCTCTTAAGAGTTACGTGATCCAGGGACGTATCTAGGGCGGGGGTTTATATCAGATTTTTTTTTTATTTTCTTACTTAAGTATATTTTTTTTTTTATATCAATGACTTATATCAATATTTAAATTAGTTTTTTTACATTCCTAATATATTGTCTAGGCTACGACCGCGCGTAGCGAAAATGTTCTACGCATATATGGTCGAGCTAGGACGCAGATACTATGAGAGGAGCGATAGTATTAGACGCTAATATATCAGGTCGAGCAAAATGATCTTGGAATCTTCAAGTCTAGAGCGAATCGGCCGCATCTTTACCTTCCATCAGGTGAAATAGTACTCTGAATGTTTGACTTTTATATACCTATAGCATAAAAAAACAGGATGTGTCGTAAAACACATGATAGTGAAACTTTTATATTACAAGGTACCAATTAATTAGTCATGGTAGATATTCCACAAATGCGAACAAAGCGTTTTGCTTCTTCATTTATTATGCGAACCGCAAAGGAATGGAACACCTTACCTGAGTCGGTGTTTCCTGATAGGTACAATAAGGGAATCTTCAAGTCGCGAGTGAATAGGTATCTTCTAGGCAAGCTTGCTCCATCCTCGACCACATCATCGCTTACCATCAGGTGAGATAGTGGTCAAACGCTTGTCTAAATTGAATAATAAAAAAAAAACCCTATCTCTTTTCGACACCAAAAAAGGTTGCAGATTAAAGCCCTCCCGTACAAAGTTTCAGTTTCTTTCTAGCACATTCTTAATCCAGAATCTAGGTTTAAGGTAGAATAAGCTATATTATAATAAGTTGTTTACATCGTAGCTATAGTTCATGCGAAATCTCATCGTAATAATTTAATGTTATTTAGTAAAAAAGCGAGATAAAAGAGTTGAATTTAGAAAGGGAGGACCTTCAAACGGTCTGTTCGTTTCAAAATAATCCTTTCTAAAACGCTTTGACCTAACATTATCAAATTCGTCGCAATCTCCGAATTCTTATCTAAAAAGTATCAATCTGTTTATATACAACAATTTCGCTGTTTACTTTAACGTTTTAAAAGCATAACAAACATTTCTATCCCGATAACGGAGACAAAACAAATAGTAGGTACTGTTTTGTTTTGTGTCTAATAGGCTCTGATAGAGACAAAACAAAACAGTAGGTACTTTTTTGTTTTGTCTCTGATACGCTTCAACATTTTCGACAAAAAAAATATTCAGAAAGTCGTAGAACTAAATAACCTAAGGGTTAGAACAAGAATTAGGAAGTGAGAGCTTTTTTTATGCCCGATAGGCAAGCTTTTGACCACAATCTCACCCGTTGGATATTGATGATGCGGACGAAGATGTAACATGCTTGCCTAGAAGATTGATAATACTTTATGAGATGAGATAAAACAAAGGTAACAAACAAGCTTATACGTATCACAACAGGCGACCTTATCACTAATAGCGATATCTTCTCTTCTTCTATACCTATGAGTCTATCAGGGCTAGTAGGTATTAGCAGAATAAATTAAATTTAAAATACTTATTAGTCTGATCTTGGCTAGATTTTAAATATGTACACACATAATTATAATTTTACTTAAAAGTATTTTATTTTGCAAATTTAATTTTCTAATTTATATTTAAAAAATATTTATATTTTTTTTCATGCCCGATAGGCGAGCATTTGACCACAATCTCACCCGATGGAAAGTGATCATGCGGCCGAAGATGTATCATGCTTGCCTATTTATTGGAATGTTAATATATTTTATTTTATTGTACTATCATCCTGTTTAGCATGATACGTACATTTTAGGATTGTAGAATCAATTTCTATTGTATTATCACTGTCACTATTAATGTTTGTATTACTGTTCTTTGTATTGTGTATCTAATAAATGAATTAATAAATATAGGCTGATAAAAACATTACTTTTGCGATTGCCAATCTGGGCTAAAAATGACGGCCAGTAATTATTTTAATATCAATCTAAATATATATAACTCAAAGGTGACTGACTGACTGACTGACATAGTGATCTATCAACGCACAGCCCAAACCACTGGACGGATCGGGCTGAAATTTGGCATGCAGGTAGATGTTATGACGTAGGCATCCGCTAAGAAAGGATTTTGATTAATTCCTCCCCCCAAGGGGAAAAAATAGGGGATGAAAGTTTGTATGACACTTTGTCAATTTTAAAATAATACTTCTTAACGCGAGCGAAGCCGCGGGCAAAAGCTAGTTTGCGTATATGATGTAACTTGTCATGTAAGTGACTTGGGTCCTTGCTGTAAAGATGTATATTATTTTAGTTTAGTTTTAGGAAATATAGGCTATTGGCCCGTAGATAGACTTTGCATACATGTTTGTGTGTGTGTTTAACTCATGTTTTGTACAAATAAATAATCATTGTCTTTGTGTTTCTCACGCAGTTTGGTCATAATAATTGAAACGCTAGCAAAGCTTAAAAACCGACATCATCGCTTATATTTCGGTTTTGGCTTGACCATAATATCCATCGATATAATTTATATGGGCCACCTTTGAAGTATTATACTATACCAAACAAAAAAAAATATCAAAATCGATTCATAATTGACGGAGATATCGTGTAACATACATACATAAAAATATATACAGTCGAATTGAGAACCGGTAGGGCGCCATCGTCCCCTGTAATAGCGAAAAAATATAAGTCTGTTTTTTGTACTATATAGGTAAACATTAAATCTCACTCTGATGGGAGATGAAGATGCGGCCGAATATGTAACATGCTTGCCTAGAAGATACATAATATTCACCATAGACTTGAAGACACCCAGATTATACCGCGGACAAAGACGCGGGCAATGAGTTCCACTCCTTGCAGTACGAATGACAAGTGATGATAAGATGCTGAAGCCGGTTGCTAAGTGGTAAAATGGTCTAGGGTAGTAAACATTGTAACCTAGAGCCAGCGACACTCTATTTCGCTGGCTCTATAACGCTGGAACGCTATTGTCGCTTAATAATACCCAAGATCTGAAATGCCTGCTAGTGTTGTTGGCAGCGCATCTGCCTTCTAAACAGTGGATACCGGGTTCGATTTCCGGTCGGAGCACAACAAAAGGGATTTCTTTTTCTGGTTCTGGGTCTGAGACTTACCTAATGTGAATGTTTCCGGCACCCACAAAACAAGTATTCAAACTAAGTGTGGAGCTGTGTTTATGTTGTTGATAGACTAGTCGACATATTTACTCAAAAACCTCCTCAAATTTTTATATCAAAATATACGTTACTTTTATTTAAATTGTCAGGTCGAGCAAAATAATCTTGGAATCTTCAAGTCTAGAGTGAATCGGCGGCATCGTCACCTTCCATCAGGTGAAATAGTACTCTGAATGTTTGACTTTTATATACATATAGCATAAAAAAACAGGATGTGTCGTAAAACACATGATAGAACTGAAACTTTTATATTACAGGGTACCATTTTAATTAGTTATGGTAGATATCACAAATGCGAACAAAGCGTTTTGCTTCTACGTTTATTATGCGAACCGCAAAGGAATGGAACACCTTACCTGAGTCGGTGTTTCCTGATGAATACAATATGGGAGTCTTCAAGTCGCAAGTGAATAGGCAAGCGTGCTCCATCGTCGACCACATTATCGCTTACCATCAAGTGAGATAGTCGTCAAACGCTTGTCTAAATTGAATAAAAACTTTATTTAGATAGACTAGTCGACATATTTACTCAAAAAGCTCCTCAAATTTTTATATCAAAATATACGTTACTTTTATTTAAATTGTCAGCCTCTAAAAAGGTGCAAAGGTTTTTAATATAAATCCGCGCATTCATCAACATAGCAGAGGGCTCGGGTAAATAGAGAGGATATGACGACATTGCTCCGCATCCTGACGTGTCCTCGCTTCTTCGCATTTATCAGGCTCGTTATGTGAGACGCACGCTTTATATTTTATAACGTTTGTGATATAGCGTTTGCCCGCGGGTTCGTCTGTGATAAGGCTAGGCTCAAGTAAATCTTCTTATATATAAAAATGAATTGCTGTTCGTTAGTCTCGCTAAAACTCGAGAATGACTGGACCGATTTGGCTAATTTTGATCTTGAAATATTTGTGGAAGTTCAGGGAAGGTTTAAAAGGTGAGAAAATATAAAGAAATTGCAATTAAATTAGTAAAAAGTAGTATTTTATTTTCCCATACAAACTGTTCGTACCTGTCAAACAGGAGATGTTTCTGAATATTTGACCACAGACAATTGGCGGTATGAAGTTCGCCGGGTCAACTAGTCTGTGATATTTTTCTTATAATAAGTAAGCGCAAAGCGTTTGCATTCAACTTTTTCACTAACGCTAAAATGGTAATATTTGCCTGAATTTTGTGTGTTGATGATCCTTATTTTCACAGAAAATTTGTGCCTATTATTATAAAAAATTATGTCATTTAACGACCCAGTTAGCGCTGTGGTCCTGGCCGGAGCTCAATTTCTTCCCAATGGACATTTGTTGATTCTGGTTCTTAATATTATAAACATTAACATTTTATATATACCGCCATGGGTAAGTAGTGCACA
The DNA here is from genome assembly GCA_948107665.1 of Lomographa bimaculata. Classification (NCBI taxonomy): domain Eukaryota; kingdom Metazoa; phylum Arthropoda; class Insecta; order Lepidoptera; family Geometridae; genus Lomographa; species Lomographa bimaculata. The sequence goes on along the minus strand of OX403602.1, from coordinate 2,252,880 downwards.
ATACTGCAGGGGTGGTTTGGGATCGATAATTAAGCAAATTAAAATTTTAATCGTCTGTCCTGCAGGCAGTTCAGTAGTTATTGTCAAGTAAAGTATGGCCCTCCGTAGACAGCCGCTACAACAATAGCTTCCAGAGTAGGTGAGTGCTACGAGTGCTACGGGGTCATTGAACTAACATGTGACGAGAGGTCACATTTCAGTGTGACCTCTCGGCGGTTCAGGAATTAATTACCTCATAATAACTAGGACCGACTAAATAAATAACGATTATCATAACTGAAACGGAAGCTTTTTTTATGCTAAATAATAATAATAATAATTTGCCATTCTCTTAACAAGTTGGTTGGTTCTCGTAATTCCTGAACCGCCTTTCAGTGCTACCTATAAAAAATTTAAAAAAAAAAAAAAATTAATTTGCTCAGTTGTCGATTCCAAACCACCCCCTGCAGTATTGTGCACTACTTACCCATGGCGGTATATATAGACAACACATACAGAAAACATACAGACAACTCCTAGATCCTTTATAATAACACAACATCCAGATAACTAGGTACACTATTATATATATAGTATTTGGTCTTCTTTGGTACAGTCGAGTCAGGTTCTCTAATATATCTTTCCCACAGACAGCCTCTTCATCACTTGATAGTACACTTTTACTCGGTTTTTACGTTCGCTGAGGTATGTTACCTTTGCTTTATTGCCTTTTATATTTGCCCTGAATGTTGAATTTATCTACGGACACAGCCGTTTCACATCGCTTTTATACGTTTATATCAACAATTGAAATATCATTATTTATAATGACAGCTATTAAGGTGGTAGGACTTTTACATTAAAATGGGAAGCATCGTGACACGCATTGTCGATGTCTAGATCGACAATTGTTTCGGCTTCATTCGGAAGCCTTCTTTAGAATGAGTGCGGAAACAATTGTCGATCTAGACATCAACAACGCTGATTTCCGTTTTAGTTTTAATTTAATAATTCAAAATGTGCGTAAGTTTTCATCAAAGAAAGTAGTGAGACTTGTTACGGGTCAGCCAAGGCACTCCTACCACCCCTTTGGCAAACAGTAGCAGGATTGTAGGCAAGTTGCCAGTGAAAATTTGGTATATGAGACGTAACACTTTAAGTCTCAGGAAGAGGAGCGCATACAATCCCACGCGGAACTCTGTTATTCAAAGTTTCGAATGTCACTGTTGTTATATATATTACTAGCCGTACTCCGCGGTTTCGCCCGCTATTATCAAGTTAAAAAGTAGCCTATGTGTTAATCCTAGGTATAATCTATGTACATTCCTTCTAATCCGTTCAGCCGTTAAAGCGTGAAGAGGAAACAAACATACTTACACACTTACACACAAACTTTCGGATTTATAATATTAGTGGGATGCTGACCATCAGGCGAGCGTCTTTCAGCATAAACAAAATGTTTATCTGCGCACCTAAAAATTCTAGTTCAGCCAAAATTCACCAATTTATCTAATACTAGCCGTGCCCCGCGGCTTTGCCCGCTATTATCAAGTTAAAAAGTAGCCTATGTGTCAAATCAAGGTATAATCTATGTACATTCCAAATTTCATCCAAATCCGTTCAACTGTTAAAGCGTGAAAGGGATCAAACATACTTACACACTTACACACACACATACATACAAAATTTCGGATGTATAATATTAAACAAACGAACGCAAACGCATGCACACTCACAGCCCCACACTTAGTTCAGACTTGTATAGTGGGTGCCGGAAACATTCACATCACACACACATTACACCCAGAACCAGAAGCACAAATATCCCTTGGGAAGGAATTTGTGCTCCTGCCGGGAATCGAATCCAGGACCCACGGCGCTGAGGGCGGAGACCTGTCCTCTGCGCCAACTGGGTCATCAACTGGGTCATAAGTAATAAACAATGTTGCAGCTTACAACAACCCAAGTTCCCAAACAAAACGAACAATACGACGTGTACATCTCAATATCGACGTGCAGCGGTAAGAGTTGTGAAATGTAAACCTTCGCAATGGAGGCGTTTCATGAATATCAAATTCGGCGCCGAAGTCCCGCGGGAACCGGAACTTTTATGTCTACAGGATAAAGGCGTCAATGGATCTGACTTTATATTTTAAAATGTATCGTATACCTACATGATACTTATTGAATACATTTTGAAATATAGAATTGAGGCGATATATTTGTTAGCTTTTAGTCATCCAAGCTTTGGTCTACGAATAGGTGAGGACCTATTCGTGGTGTTCGTGCTGATTTACGAACCAAGATCTCGAAAAAAAAACGGCAGAAAATATAGAAACCTTGGCAGTGGTTACATATTTGAGCCGTTTGGTGTTGAGACCGGGAGCTAATTCTATTTTCAAAAATCTATCAGAGCGCCTGGTTGAGGCGACGCGTGATCAAAATGCTGGCACTTATTTGGCTCAACGTATTAGCATTGCAATTCAGAGAGGTAATGCCACCAGCATGGTGGGAACGCTACCCACCGGTAGTGGGCTTGAGCACTTGAGTTACCTATACGCTCGATGTCTTGTAGGTAACTTAGTTCTTTGCAGTACATAGTTTTAGTTTAGTTTTAGGAAATATGAGCAATTGGACCGTAGATGGCATTCTTCTAAAAAAAAAACAAAAAATAGATCTCGTTAATTACAAAAGCATTCTCTTATAGTATAGTAGTATAGTAATGTGTGTGTGATGTCAATGTTTCCGGAACCCACGATACAAGTCTTTGAACTTAGTGTGGGGCTGTGAGTGTGAATGAGTTTGTTTGTTTGTTGTTTATTATAGGTGGTAAGCGCCCTAAGCCTTGATAAACCAACCATCAAAGGCGATATTTATAATTTTGTACAATGTTGATATTAGACAACAGTTTAAACAGTAATGCAATGTTTAAGTCGGTAAGATCACCCACTCCACAAAAACGATATAATATACTTCTGACTCCGGCCTTAATTACTATGACTCCATTGTGCTTAATGATAACAACCACCCACTCCTTAAGTCGGTTAATAGATCGGTAATAATGGAGATAATGGAGTGCGCGCTGCAAATTGTTATTGCATCGGTTTTTTTTATATGTAGGACAGTCTCGTTTTTTTTAAATATTTGTTATGTAATCTTTTATCTGCCATCTCAACGGACTATTATAAAGGCAAAAGTTTGTGAGTGTGTTTGTTACTTCTTCACGCTCAAACGGCTGGATATATTTTGATAAAATTTGGTAAGGAATTACCCGACACCCTTTTGTGCCTCCACATTCATTATGCGAACTGCAAAAGAATGGAATTCCTTACCCGACTCTGTGTTCCCTGATAAATACAATATGGGAGTCTTTAAGTCGCGAGTGAATAGGCATCTTCTGGGCAAACGTGCTCCCTCGGTCAAAGTTTTATTTGCCTATCTTGAATAAAAAAAACCCTGGATTAACACATAGGCTACTTTTTGTCCCGGAATTTCCGCGGGACCGGGACTTATGCGGGTACAACCGCGGGGCGCAGCTAGTATAACATAAACATAAACGCTTTCAAACTCACAGCCCCACACTGAATTCGATAACTTGTGTCGTGGGCACCCAGAACCAATAACACAAATTTTCCATTGTGAAAAACTTTTGTTCCCGCCGGGATTCGAACCCGATACCCTTGCATAGAAGGCGAACGCTCACCCAACTAATGCAGCAAGCAGTTCATGTACACGAAATAGGCCTTGGTAATGAGGATTATTAAAAGCGTTCGGGGTTTTTTACCGACTTCACAAAAAGGAGGAGGTACTCAAGTCGGCTGTATTTTTTTTTATGCGTGTACCTCATAATTTTGTTCCACATGAACCGATCTTGAATTTTTTTTTGTTAGATGTTGCTTTCCATGTGGTCTCATTTAAATTTGGTCAAGATCTGATCACTAGTTTTTGAGTTATTGTCAATAATGCGTGTTTAAGAGGCCGGGGTGGCTTTGAACGAGTCTATAGGCTGTCTCTGTTTAACTTGCAAACTGTGCCCATGCTTGATGCGATAGCACTACCGACCGAACAATTATAATAGGTGCCGTAATACCAAAAATTATGAATGAAAATGTAATGTTTAGCCATTGTTTTTTGTATTAATAGTACCTTGAAATGATAGTCTATGTTCCTGTTGTAATGACAAAAGAAATGTGTTCGTTTTTAATACAAAACGAATAAGTTAAAGATGCGACATTTACGTCGTAATAATGTGTGAAAATCAATTGGTTTATATTTCGTTTTAGGTAATTATTTTGGAATAAAAACTATCCAGGAACCTAGATTAATACGTTTTTTATCTGAATAACAGCACAGTATGGTGGTTATATGCTTGAATTATAAATCATTTCGGTATTACGATTGTATGGGCAAATCAACCACTACCCGGCGCCTTAATACGCTTAATCTTATCAAGGTTCCAAAGATAAAGCGGTGAAGTCGGCACCCACGACACAAGTCTTCGAACTTAGTGTGGGGCTGTGAGTGTGAAAGTGTTTATGTTTATGTTAGTGTTTATGTTCCTACTACTACTTTTTGTTAAGTTTTAGGAAATATAGGCAATTGGTCCGTAGATGAGCCTTCTTTAAAAATATTATTTAAAATAATTAAACGCAAGCAAAGCTTAAAAAAACGGACTTAACCGCTTTATATTCGGAACCTTGATCAGATTTAATGTATTGCCCACGCATTATTGACGATAACTAAAAAACTAGAGATCATATCTTAATCAAATTTCACTGGGACCACATGAAAAGCACCAGCTTTCAAATAAAAAAATAATCATCAAAATCGGCTCACAACGAAAGAAGATATAAGGTAACTTTTGAAGTCGGGTAAACGCGAACATCGTCGAAGTAGTACACAAAATAGGCATTATTGACGATATTTCAAAAACTACTGATCAGATCTTGATCAAATTTAAATGGGACCAATTTAAAAAAATATCTTTCAAACTAAAAAAAAATATTGATATGAGTACCTCCTCCTTTTTTGGGAAGTCGGTAAAAAGAAACAAAAACTGAATCGACAAAAAATCTTTTGAAAGGATTTTTTTGTTTTTGCTTACAAGATATCACGAGAATCGGTTGAGAAATGGGACCAGTAACGATGCGGTTGACGAAGGAGGAAGCTATTATTATTGCTTGTTATTTTTCTTTGTAGATTCTCAGTCGACAATTGTGTTTCTATCCGCAACTTTGTAACAATTTAGAGTTGAGATTTAAGCATTTCAGTCGACTTTAAAGCATTTTTATACATTTTACTGAGCAATGATGAGAATTTGTTGCATGAAGTACCCCTCTGAAAGCTTTCTAACTTCTTTTTAAAAGGATCGTAAGCTTAACACTGCTTGAAAAGTTCTGAAGTCTTTATCGACATCGCTTCCTTACTGCTTATTACTTCTGTGTTACTCTGTATCCCATGCACTTCTGCTCAGCCGTTACAAGAATATATATATTATATATATATATATATATATATATATATATATATATATATATTAGCTGACCCGGAAAACGTTGATTTCTAGGAAATATTATTTAGTTCAATAAAAAAATAGGGGTTGATCGTAGAAGGGTAAAAATGTAGGGTGTTTTTTTGGTATATTTTTCAATGCTGAATCATAAAAAAAAAGAAAATTCTGTCTGAAAAAAAAAAAAAAATTTAGTTTGGGCCACTCATGAAATATAGATAACAACCTATTCTCAGACCTACCAAGTGTGAATATACAATTTCATTAAAATCGGTTCAGCCGTTTCGGAGGAGTATGGTAACAAACACTGTGACACGAAATTTGTATATATATAGATATAGGGCTATTTAAAAATACTAGCAAGCTCTCAGTTTGATTCTTGTTGATGAGCAAAGGGTAAGACTTTGCTCATTTAGTTCAGTTCTAGTTTCTTCTTTATCCAATTCTTCCGTAATAATCAATACGATTGAATGAAGGACTATGTATCCATATTCAAACTACGGGCCAATTACCTATATTTCCTAAAACTTAATTTAAAATATATTCAGCAAGGACCTAAGTCACCTACAAAACATAGAGCTTATAGGTATCTCAAGTGCTCAAGCTCATTACCAGTGGGTAGCGATCCCACCATGCTGGCGGCATTGAAGAGGGTGCCTCTATCAACAGAATTAAAAGCATTCTTACCATCCGCCTACAACACCTCTCCACATTCTAAGTGAATGGTCAGCAGCATCACAACCACCCCGCGAGTCAAAACCAATATAAAATATGTGTTGTATTCGATATTCGAACATAGTTTGCCAAAATTTTAACTAAAGTAAGAACGAAATAAGATCTATAGAACAAAGACTACAGAGTAGCTCCATCATAACCCATTTATTACTCAACCGAGTCTATTCATAACTGTTAAGTACCAAAGAGTGCTCCAATTTCCCTCATTCCGCTCCTCATCAAACGCTTCCTTCAATTAGCGCCCGTTTCACAATCTTACCTTCCGAATCATTAATTTACGCTTCAGGCGTTATAATACTTATAGAGACAGTAGGTAATATACAAACAAACAAAACAAACGCATTCACACACACAGTCTTTGGACTTAGTGTGGACTAAGTTCAAAGACTTGTGTCGTGGGTGCCGGAAACATTCACATCACACACATTACACCCAGAACCAGAAGCACAAATATCCCTTGGGAAGGAATTTGTGCTCCTGCCGGGAATCGAACCCAGGACCCACGGCGCAGAGGGTAGACACCTGTCAACTGCGCCAACTGGGTCGTCAAATATCAAAGAGATATAATGTGAAAAGAATTAGAAAACAAAATTAAGTTTGGCTCCGTAGACTATGTGCATTGATTATTAAAATAAACAAACGATTCATGATCCCAGCCCCACACTAGGTTCAGAATTATATCGTGAGTGGCGTAAACATTTACATATCATACACAATCACACCCAAAACCAGAAGCATAAAGGTCCCTTGAAATGGAAAATTGTGCTCCTGCCGGGAATCGAAGCCAGGCACAGTGGTTTATAAAGCGAAATAAGCAAAATCAAATTGGCTTCCCGGATGTTAATAAAATTTGATAATTCTGCGTCTTTGTTCCCGAACGGTACAATCTGGGTGTCTTCAGGTTTAGTGTAGAAAAGGTCTTCTAGGTAAGCATGTTATCGTCGACCGCATCTTCACTTTTCATCGGGTGAGATAGTGGTAAAATGCTATCTAGCATAAAAAAGGCAAGGAGAATTTTTTTATAGAACATTGACCGGTGGCATATAAGTTTCATCCCAAAGAAAATTGGTGTTTCTGGTTGTGACTTGAGTGGGAGATGTGAATGTTTCCGGCACCCACGACACAAGTCTTTGAACTGACTGGGGCTGTGAGTGTGAAAGCGTATAAAGTGTTTAAAAACCAGTACCTGGATGATCGAGATATGCTCGTCAAAACGACGTTTTCTAAAAATGAAACCTAGCTAGATCGATTTATCGATCTCGAAACCCCGATGAAACGCATACTAAATTTCATGAAAATCATTCGATATATATATTTATCTTGTAGATAGATATATCTATATATATATACAAGAATTGCTCGTTTAAAGGTATTAGATTTATATATCCCTTCTGTTACTGTGTATACGGGTGCTGTAGCTAAGCAATTACTGCGAATATAATCAGGTAGTGTTTAGTAAATTGCGTGGATTGTTACGAAATCTGGCCTGTTGCATGCCCTAGTTTAGGTGCAATGTGTGACGTACTGGTTATGGAATTAGCTGTTACTTTGTGATAAAAAACGATTTCCGCTGTTATTAGAATAACTGCCTTATTTCATACTACCAAAGACTCAAACCATCAATCAATCGTTCCTTTGAATCTTATAAATTTATATACGTTACTTACCCTAAAGAGACAATAAGAATAGACTAAGCGACTTTCAGACAGTGCGTTTTTTATGTTTATTGAGTGACGAAACGAGCAAGTCGCTCGCCTGGTGGTAAGCGTCACGCTTGCCCATTATCCTACTAATATTATAAATCCGAAAGTTTGTTTGTAAGTATGTTTGTTCCCTCTTCACGCTTTAACGGCTGAACGGATTTGGATGAAATTTGGACTATACACAGCTTATACCTTACATACTACATATAACTTAATGTGTTTGATAGTAATTTTTTTTGTAATTGCGTAACGTGATCACGACTCTATCTTAACGATCACTATCTTGTTATGGTGTACTACGAGGAAATGCCGTACCACCATGGAAAAAAGGAAATTTTAGTAATAAAAATATTCTGCCGGTATGCCGCCATATAATAACTGCCTGTTGACTAAGTTGGGGAGCTTTCGCCTTTAAGGAAGGGTATTAGGGTAGGGTATAGGGTTCGATTCCCGGCGGGAACACAAGTTTTCTCCCCAAGGCAAATTATTGTTTCTGGTTATGGTTGTGATTGTGTGTGTGATTGATGTGAATGCTTCCCACGTTGTCGAGTAATCAAACTTAGTGTGGGGCTGTGAATGTGAAACCGTTTATGCTTATTTTACGTTTAGTTGTTACATTACGTTTCCATACTATTCCATCACATTGGTGTGTCAGAACAATGTGAATTCGTGCAATGTTTATTGTGCACTTGTGCATTTCTAAGAAAGCTATTTAGACCATTTCCGAAATGAACCCTTATGTAACCTACAGTTCAACGCTCCTGCCGTACTCATTTTGATTGAACTCGAAGGGTTTATTAATAAAATGATTACGGAATTTATGCAGCAGCCCAGAATTGATTCATTCAGCTCATGCGCCGTTTAAATGATGGGTCGGCGCGTGTGGACATAGTGAGGACATGCCTTCAGATCTTAGGTCTTCCAATATGTTAAAAAGATAATTTTTTTTACTATCCAATACTTTAACGACGACTTGTAATGACACAATTTCCATAATGACAATGAAATTCCAAAAAAAAAATTTGCCTTTTTGTTATTGAAATTAATTAATGTGTTGTTATCATCTATTTATTTCATATGTAATCTCGCAAAATTTATTGAATGTAGTCTTCACTTATATTTATAATGACACTTAACTTGTTATATTACGATGCTTTTAAATATGTTGATTGTAATAGTGTATGTTATGTTGGTGTCCATAAATAAATAAATAAATAAATATTATGCCAAATAAACGGAAGCAAAGCTTTAAAAAAACCGACTTCACCGCTTTATCTTCGGAACTTTCATTAAATTAGATGCACTTAAGTCGTATTATTGAAAATATTTCAAGAACTACTGATCAGATCTTGATTAAATTTAAATGGGACCAATTGGAAAACAACATCTTTCAAACAAAAAAATAAATAAATCGGTTCACATCGAACGAAGTTATGAGGTAACACATATAACAAAAAAAATACAGTCGACTTTGAGTACCTCCTCCTTTTTTGTGAAGTCGGTAGAAAAGTTACGCTGTCAAATCGATTTATGTTATTTATTTTTTATTAAATTAGAAAGCAACTAAAAATATCGGGTTTTTTATTGAAACTGACCTAAAACATTAAGAATTACTTCTTCTTCAAGCCTCTTAAAATAAGCTTAAGATATATCAGATATCCAGTTCGCTCGAAGCGCTCTTACGCTCGCTTTTACGTTGATCATCTGTAATGCGAAAGAGTGGAAATCATTGCCCTTGTTGTTCCCCGAGCGGTATACTCTGGAAGTTTCAAGTCAAGAGTGAATAGGTATCTTCTAGGCAAGCACGTCTACGGTTACATCTACAGGCTTCGTCATTGCTTTGCATCCGGTGAGATGTTGGTCAAATGCTTGTCTATCGAGCATAAAAAAAAACAACACGATAGACAATATTGACCTTTTTTTTTTATGATAGATAGGCAAGCATTTGGCCACTATCTCACCTGATGGGAAGTGAAGATGCGGCCGAAGATGTGACATGCTTGCCTAGAAAATACCTATTCACTCTAGACTTGAAGACACCCAGATTGTACCTTCAAAGTAGGAGCAGGTACTCCTCTTGCCCCACCTCGGCGAGGGACTACTCACGGGGGTGTTTTTAGTGGGTTCGTGCCCCACATACCCCTTTCCTTCTGGGAAGGAAGTCAAGGCAATTTCTCCAACCAAAAAAAAAATAATACTTGTTGATTGCTCCACGTCCCACGATCGCCATGTCCATGTTATGCTTTCGCTACGGAACCCACTCTGTAAGTAACAGGGGTCAATAAAAGAGTAACCCCTTGCTCCATGGTACACAGAGACTGTACAGATGCGTTTATATATAGATATGAAGAGACTATTATACGAACGATGCAAACTGAACGGTCGTTGTGATAATGAGGGTCGAAGTTGAAAAGAAATGTTTATATAAGTGTATGTATGGGAGGTGTGCCAATACCATTAAAAAATAGTATAACTAGTGAAGAATGTGGGATTATTCGTATTATGCGAATGGAAGATATAATAAATAAATTGTTTATTTTCTCTCACTAAACTAATACAAAAGTATAATACAGTAAGTAGGTATACAATGGTTATACCCGTGTTGTGAGAGCCTGGTGCCTGATGTAGGTTTTTTTAAAAAACCTGTATTACTGGTCACCAGGCCTCCACTCCCCGGATGCATTTCTTGCTTACTTATTTCACTGTGTAAGAGATTTCTAGGTACTTATAGTTAAGTAGTAATTCAATATTAATGTCTAAATTATTATTACATAGTATTTCAAGCTAAAATAGAAGTTACATGCCAATAGGTAGATTTATTACTAGATTTATCCAAATTGTTTTCGTTTGATCAAATACAAGGAAAGAAAGAAAATATATAATATATTTTTATTTATGACACACACAACATAACACTACAAAAACAAGCAGCTTAATAAATTAAATACACAAAAATATACAGACATAAATAATCCTACTAATATTATAAATCCGAAAGTTTGTGTTTAAGTGTGTAAGTATGTTTTTTCCCTCTTCACGCTTTAACGGCTGAACGGATTTGGATGAAATTTGGAATGTACATAGATTATACCCAGGATTAACACACAGGCTACTTTTTAACTTGATAATAGCGGGCCGGCTAGTAAAATATAAAACAAACAATAAAAAACAAACAACTTGACAATATGTCCTAATACATTAAAACGAAATTTCTAGGAGTAAATTAATGTACGTTAGTTTTATAATAAAGCAAAATTAAAATCTAATAGAAAAATAAATCTCAATAGACCACAGAAGAGTGAAAAGAGAGAATTGAAAACATTTTGCAGAGTTAATTTCCACATGCCCGTTTTACCATCGAACAACAAGACACTGTCAAACGTCATCATGGGTGACATACATCCAGTTCGCTCGAAGAGATTCGCTTTTACGTTCATCATCCGTTATGCAGAGCAGTGGTCCGATGTAGTGCCATTTAAATTTGATCAAGATCTACCAGTCGCGAAAGTAACTCAATAATTAGTTTTCCTCAATAATGCGTATTTATTTCATGTATTCTGATCAAGGGTAAAATTTTTTTGTAGTTTGTTAAAGTTTCCTAATAAATTATTTTAGTAATAACTCAAATCAAGACTCTGGACCTGCGACCGTAGATCTGTCGAAGGTTTTCAAACAACCTTTGTTAAAGAATGTAAACAAACAGTATCTTGAGAGAATATGAATTGGAATAACTTCAGAACAATATCAGTCGGCCGAATTACTGTAGCAAAGACGAAGCAGTTTCACGGTACTTAGAACATTGTAGAGCTTGGTTCGAGTGATAAGCGAAAGCGGAGAGTTTATAAAAATATTACCGAAAATAACATTTCAAGTTATGAAATATTTTTTTTATATATGATTTTACCCATTGGTAGTGGGATTGAGCACTTGCGTTACCTATAAGCTCGATGCCTTGTAGTTAACTTAGGTCTTGGCTGTATAGATGTATATAGTTTAGTTTTAGGAAATAAAGGTAATTGTCCCGTATATAGCTTCTAGTAAGTAGATGAAACATATCATTTTATATCGAATTAAAAAACATAAAACATAAACTTTCACACTCACAGCCCCACACTTATTTCAATGACTTATGGCGTGGGTGCCAGAAATATTCACATCACACACACACAATCACACCCAGAACCAGAAACACAAATTTGCCTTGAGGAGAAAACTTGTGTTCCCGCCGGGAATCAAACTAGATACCCCCGCTTATAGAAGGCGGACGCACTCTATTTGAATCAATCATTGATATACTGATTCAACTGATTCGTGACGTCAGTTTTTACTGACGTCACGAATCAGTTGAACAAATAGCGTGCGTTTTGCTATTTTAAGTTTCCCATGCAATTTTATCACTTATTGTTCATTAAAGTTTCTAATTTTTTAACATTTAAATAAGATAGTAATAAGTATTAGTGTTATCTTTAGCTATGTAGATTTAACATAATTAAAACGTAAGCATTTGGCGGAATTATCGCGGAACATACATACAAATAAAAAACATACAGTCGAATTGAGAACCTCCTGTTTGAAGTCGGTTGAAAAATAATACTTAACTTTTTTTTCATAAAATGAAATGCGAATGTTCTGTTTCGTCACATGAGCCAACCAATTGTTCTCCCAAATAAGTAGGAGATCACACTGTGGAACGCACATCCTTCCGAATTGCTGTCAGTTCCCCGCCCTTATTCACGGGCCATGTAATTATCGCACACGACAGGGTGGGGGGAAGAAAAGGGGGAAAACAAACCTAAATCCTTACGAGGGCTCTAATTGTGTTTTTGTAGTAAATTCCTGTTTTACAAGGCAAAAAATGGTATAATTATGCAAGAAGGGAAAAACGGCGAAGCAAATCTGAATATAAACCGTAAATACGTGGATTATTCGCGATTTGAGGATCACGAAAATACCTGAGAGGAAATTCTCTGTTTATTATTGTAATTAGGAATCGGCTTTGTGTTTTGTACCGAATGTAACGAATAAAGCGATATATTGAAATCTTATTCACATCAAGAGATAAGAGATAATAAGGAATTTATTAGATACTTCACGATAATTATTTACGCAAGCAAAGCTTAAAAACCCATTTCACCGCTTTATCTTAGGAACCCTGAATTAAATACACATTATTGATCGAACTCAAAAACTGCTGGTCAGATCTAGATCAATTTTAATTAGAATCATATGGGAAACACTAGCTTTCATATATAAAAAAAATCATCAAAATCGGTTCACCTATAAAAAGGTTCTGAGGTAAAACACTTAAAAAAAATATACAGTCGAATTGAGAACCGTCTCATTTTTTTGAAGTCGGCTAAAAAGAGATGATGGTACCAACGTTTTTTTAACCGAATTTAAAAATAGAGGAGGTTTTCAATTTAATTGTTTTTTTATGTTTGTTACCTCAAAACTCTATTAATTATAAACCGATCCTGAGCTCACTTTCCAAAATGTAAACGGTAGAATACCGATAGCCTTGCGACCTTACGTCGGTGAATTACGTTCTGTAAAGTTTCATAGGTAGAAAACATAAATTAGATATCTGTTTCAAAAGCTTCAACTAGATTCAATCTCATTAAGCTGTCTCGACCACGTGTCGTTAAGCTAGCTTTAATGGAACTTCAGACGGCTTCACGCACTTAAACCATTCCGTAAACTCAACTTTACGGCACTTAAAATACATAAAACGATTCAGACTGCACTCTTGACGCCGCCATTACTACCGTGCGTGTTCAAAACTACTTTATATCGTCTATTTAAAGCATTTATTGCTTCTACAAATAGGTACTACAATGTTGTTTCCTATTGTTTCAGATACAAGACAACATGGAGAAATTACGGCTGCTAGTTTTATTGAATCTGGTGCTCGCAACTTTTGGCGACTTCACTGCTAACTGTCCGAAAGACTGCCATTGTGTTTGGGCCAGTGGCAACAAACAAGCGGACTGTTCCGACGCAAATTTTCACGACATTCCCAAAACTCTCAGCACCGAGATACAGAACCTAGATTTATCCGGGAATAATCTGTATGAAATCACGAGACTCGCATTCACAGACGTCGGGCTCATTAATCTAAAGAAGCTCGTTCTCAGGGACTGCAAATTAATAACTATCCAGCGAAATGGACTGAGCGGACTCGCTATCATGATTGAGCTGGACTTATCAAAGAATGACCTCAAGTTATTACATGCAGACACTTTCAAAGAAACCGTTAAGATAAGATGGATCCTCCTCAACGATAACAAGCTCGAGAAATTAGAAGACGGACTTTTCAACAACTTGCCGTACTTGCAGAAAGTCGATCTGAACAATAATCGTATAGTAACTTTGGGAATGAAGACTTTTATGAACGTTCCTAAGCTGAACATACTCAGGTTAAACGGTAATAAACTTGAGCACATGAAAATTGACACGCTGAGTGCGTTGAACTCTCTGTCTAACTTGGATGTACACGATAATCCTTGGAGGTGCGATTGCTATTTGCAGCCTTTTAGGAATTGGGTGATAAGCAAAAACTTTTACACTTCACCGATATCTTGCGCTGAGCCGCCTAAAGTTCATGGAAAGCTCTGGAAGGAGCTCGACTCCAGTGATTTTGCTTGTCGACCTAGTATCGTGTACCCTTCAACAAGTACTACGCTTCGAACATCCGACTCAAATGTCACTTTATCATGTCAAGTCAACGGTAACCCACAACCTGAAGTTAACTGGGTTCTCAATGCGCAGATTATCGACGGATCATATAGATATCAAGGAGAAATCAAGTACTACATAATACAGAGCAGTGTGGAGAACAGCAAATGGGTTAATCTTACGATCGTCGATGCGGGCAGCACGGACAACGGCGAGTATTTATGCGTGGCGAAGAACCAAGGAGGTGTCGAAGAGAGGAGCTTGACTTTGGCAATAACACAGACTCCGCCAGGTATTGTCGTTCCACCTGGTATGGACAACAACATGCTGCCAGTTCTTATTGGAGTCTCATGTACCGCTGCCATTCTTCTGATAATCCTGATCATTTTGTGTTGGTGCTGCTGTCGAAGACGTAGTTCTGATAAGAAGAAGGCGGACACTACGAACGGAGAGGCCTTGATCGAGGGTTCTGTGATCCCAGAGATGGAGAAGAGCCTGATTAGCGCAGTGAACCCAGTGACGAAGCCGCCGAGGAGGTACGATGCACCACCTTCCATCATGAGTGGCGCCACGGAGATGTCCGAAATGAACAAAACATTGCTGGACAATGATTCTGTTTTTGGTAAGTTGATGTTTTACAGAGGCTGTTGCCGCATTTTGTAATAATTTTGAGAGTTTTTGGGTGTACTTATTTTATATTCTTTACAAAGCGGAGGCGACTATTTAAATACAATCTCGCTTTTACCAGATGTCTGCAGCAGCTACCAAATTAAAAAAAAAATATGGTTTTGACTTGATTGAGTAACACTAAGAAACAGTCAACCCTTCCATTTATCAAAACAGTGCGTTAAAACTACTAATCGAACTGCACTGACTGATATTAAGCAGTAAGGTACCCAGTATGTTTTCATAAAAGCCAGCCGTTCCGCGATCTTCCGTTTTTGCCACCCTTTACTACGTCACACTTACCAACAGATGAGATAGTGGTCAATCTCCTACCAATCGGTGTCAAAAATGTGTTATTCCTAAAAAATTGGGCTTATCATACGATCCGCTAAACAATTATCACTATTTATGATATTCAGTATAATAATTTAAGTGGCACAACAAAAAATACAAAATTGTAAATTCCATTTGCTATTAATTATGTCCAAAGAAAATTAAATTACAGTGCCGCTTCATTTTAACCTTGCGTGCTCTATTGCTCTGCAAATGCTGCCAGCTCCCGCAAGTATAAAACAAATAGCTCCAGAATTAAGAACAAATTGTTTTCCTTATTTCGCTGAAAGCCAACAGAAAAAGCTCGTAAATAAATCAAATAACATTGCTTACTTTCAACCGATTTAAGCGCTAGTGGGTAGAAGGAAAACATTTCACTTAGCCCGCGATTTGTATGACAGAATATGTTATGGGGTGTATATAAAAATATTCCACCAATACGAATAGACGCTAATTTATTCCGGTCTTTCAGGATTGGTTTTTTTATCGTCTCAGATTCACTCGATGTTCTTCACATCCACATTTGTCATCAGAAAAGCGAATGAGTAAAACTAATTGCCGATGTATCTTATTTCTTCAAACAATATTAATAATAAGGTTTTTTTTTTTTATTTGTGACAAGCTAGTGTTTGCCCACTATCTCACCTGATGGTAGGTGACGATGTGATCGAAGCTGGTAAACACACTAGACCTGGAATACGCAGGCTCTCAAGGATAACTGCCGGAACACCGTATTTGGCTTGGCGGCAGACTTCTTAGTTTGAGGAATATCTTTTGGACAAGCAAGCTTGACACTGCAATATTTTTAACCGACTTCATAAAAAGGAGGAGGAAATACATTCTAATTGGGAATTAGAATGTATTTTTTATGTGTACACAACACATACCTCAGAACTTCTAGGTGAACTGATTTTGATGTTTTTTTTTATTTGAAAGCTGTTGCTTCCCATATGATCCTATTTAAATTTGATCAAGATCTGACTAGTAGTATACGAGTCATCTTCAATAATGCGTATTTAATTAATTTAATCTGATCAAAGATTCTGAAAATAAAGCGGTAAAGTCGGTTTTTTTAAGCTTTACTTGCGCTTAAATTATTCTGATGAGAAGTGGCCAAAAGCTAGTCTTAGACAAACAAGTATACAAAAATCAATACATTTACCAAATATGTTTAATACCTAGCCAAACTAGCATACAGATAATAAGTATACTATTTGGTTATTTGTTTTGTCTGGAAAATCCCTGAAATCAAATAATTAGCAAAGTCTGTCTGATTCTTAGAAAACGTTTTGTTTTTGTTTCAGCGCATAACGACGACGAGAAACGATCGCTAGACTTCGATCACCTGAACAAAAGGTCGCAGGACGCCCTCAACGTGGAATATGGACGCACAGACGGACGAGCATATCCTCCAGATCTCCTGTCATTCCCGCCCAGAGCTGCCCAGATATCTCCTGCTGCAAGCAACGCCTCAACAGTACCAGATACCACCAGACTGCCTCCGCAACTAAACCCAGTCAGTCCTATCCATTCACCTATTTACGGCATGACAACCAATCATAATTTGTTCAGAACTCTGCCATACTCACGTTCCCAATCGCCTTTCACGGCTCCCATTAACCCGCCAGTTGTCACTCCACGGCAGGGATACGTCACCATCCCGAGGAGACCCCGAGTACCGAGTTGGTCCAGTACAGCTAGCACTGCCATCCTGCCTAGCTCCGAAGCCCAGGAACCGTTATACGACAACCTGGGGTTAAGAACTACAGCCGACGGAAGCTCAGTGCTTTCTCTCAACAAAGCTGGCTTAGAAACACAATTCTCTCCTGTAAGGAACAGACCGTTGCCACCCACTCCGACGGCCTACCAAAGTACCCATCCGGTTTTCTACGCGCCAATAGAAGAACAGGAGCCAGCACCTTCTCCCGTACCTCAGTTTAATCCTCGGAACAGCATCACGTCTCAACTTTCGAGTCAGCTCTCGACACCAGGGCCTCAGGAGCCCGTCAGCCCGAGAATGAGTTGGACAGCTAAAAACACTTCGACTCCTCAGCACGAGCCCCGCAAACAACTTTTTAGTGATAGAAGCGATACTCAATCCCAAGGTTCCGAGAACAGTACGCTGAGTCGAAAGGGAAAACCAGAGACCGGATCTTTGAGAAGGAACCCAGTTCCGAAGGAGAAAAAAGAAGTTGGGTCAGTTGGTTCTCCATCCAAGGACGACCCGAGGAAACTTGAGACGAACGTATCGTTGAACCAGTCGGGTACTTTGGGAAGGAGCGGGAAGATACCGCCCCGACCTCCGCCGAAACCGAAGAAAAAGCCAAGCACCGAGGTGAGTCCAACTGAACCGTTGTTTGAAGACGAAGGCGAGGATGGAACTGAAGTGTAGTAGTGAGGTCTCGTTACCAACCAAAGTGCCAATGAGCTTTTAGTGAACACATGATAGTGTTAAAGTTGTAAGAATATTGCCCTTGGACTCGAAGTGTGAAACTGGTGTTCGTTAGTTTGAGGTGCTCGTGTACATAAGACGGTCGTGCTAGATTTTTTACCTATCGCGTACAATTTACGGACCATTTTTTAAGGATTTATTATTAGAATTGCGCATCATGAAATACATTGTACACTGTATGTTACATATTTTAAGTATTTATTCCCTTGTGGTACTATGTTTTTTAAGATCGGAGGTAGCTATGAATTCGCTTGCCAGTTTTGTAGTAGGCATCTTTTAACCGTTTCCAAGACTGATTATTCTAAATTGACATCTATTTTGACATTCCTTTGAACATTCTCATCGTTTTGACTTCTTTTTGCTGTCAATAGGTTGGCTAGAATGACATTATTTTTAGAAGACTGACATGCGGTTGGTAGCTTTGTCACTATTGATGACGTCAATAGTTTTTGTAAAGCTTTTGATTGGTTCAGTTCTTTATACTAATGGCTAAAGTTGTAGGGATTTCATTTTGCTGCAGTATGATGATTTCGTAACTTGGAATTTTCATCTGAGTTTGGATCATACCGCGTTCACTCCAGTACCAATAAGTACAACACTGATTTTTTAATGGACAAGCATTTTTACCTAGAGTATTCTATTTATACCTTACCTACTAAAATATTAACTTTGCCCATTCTAAGTTAATTCCATTTTAGTCTGATATCTCCATTTTAGTGTTTGATTACTCCATTTACATGTTTTAATGCATTTTAGTTGGATAACTTATTTTTTATTTTTTGATAACTTTGTCTTAGTTACTAGGCTTCTGTTACCCGAATATTTTACTATTTAACGCGATCGATGGCATTGTAATGCCTAAGAAATAGTTCCTAATGCAACATTGTTTTAGTTTTGTGAGGGCGCAGTAAATGTTTGGTTACGGCAAGTGGACTTGCAATATCTTTATATATGTGCCTAATTTATATTTCACCATTGTAAATAAATGTAGGTGTTAAGTCTAGGTAATAAAACGTGTTCATCCATTAAATATATCTGTTACAGTTAATACGCGATCGAACTGCAAACGCGTTTTCACTTGTTTTACTGGATGCCTTTGTTAATACTAGAATTTTCTAGTAATTACTAGAATTTCCTGATGATTTATGTTTTAATTTTAGTTAAAAGCGTTATTATTCGGTTAGCATGTTAGTAGATGGTTATAAAAATTACTTAACCTATAACTTACTGCTACCTAACTTGCTACTGTCACAGGAAGTCATTTAACAAATGGCAATAGAAAATACTTCAAACGCTCTATCTGGATTATTGATAGCGGCTGCACTGATTTTCACAAAACGTCTAAAACAACTTAAAATTCTCTCGGTCAAGTCACATTCCAAACAAAAAAAAAGGTTCTGCTGTTTGAGAGCTACGATACCGCAGATACCCACCCCTCTTTTTGCTTCAGAGGTAACACACTCGGAACATAAAGTGTAGTTGGAAATTCTAGTATCAACAAAGACATATAGTAAATTCTAGTTTGAACTAGTAAAATCACGTTCTAACTAAAAACTCGTTTTAACTGTAACGTACGAATTCCAAAACATTGAAATAATCGATCAAAAATTGTGTCTGAGTTCACCAAATTCCGGTCAAAGAATTAGCTGTTGATTAACTGGGAGATAGCGTATAAATGGAGAATAGTTGTCAAAGTTAACCTTCAGTAAGGCAGCTTCCAACTACGATTTCAACGACAACTAACTATTTTATAGTCCTGTACGTTGAATGTAGGCTCGCTAGTTTCCAGATTTAATCAACAAATAAGGTTGAAGATACCGTTATGATTGCCATGTTTGACAATGTCATGAAGCCGCGACTGCGAATCAATTTATTATGCTTTTCATTTAATTATATTAGTCAACTAAAGCTCTCCGATCTCATTTAATACAACATCAGAGCTATACGATTCCCGAATAAAAAAGTGTTGTTACCGCTGAAAAACATAAAAAGCATGGCTGTTATTTTGTAATTTAAAACAGCTTATAAATTTTTGCTTCGATTACAATTTACTTCTTTGTATTTTCCATCAGCTATATTTTTGGGTAGGTCATTTGAGTCTATTATTTCATACTGGACTTTGAAATATACTGCTTTTTATTGAAATTTAGTTGGACGCCGCCTTAAGAGATGAAGCTACGTTAAATGACAATGTAGATTTAACCGGAGAATTACTTAACGGACAGATCACACGTCTTGATGAAATCCATCCTAAATATATAGTTTATATTATATCAGAAATGTCGTCTTTATTAATTAATTCAATTATTGATAAGTAAGCATAAGTTATCAAGTTCACTTGTCTCATAAAAGCTGCGCCTAGTTAAGGTACATTCATAAAGTGCAGTTAAGTTTTAACGGTTAAGTTTCAGTTAAGTAAACTGGTGCTTATTTAACTAACATGTATCAATGTGACTATTTATTTACTTATCTTACAGTTAAGTTACATGATAAGTACAATCATGACAAAGTTTGTGTATGAAATGTATAAGTGCGAAATAAATGTATAAAAAATTAAAAAGTAGGCAGCGAAAATTTTATGAAATTATTAAAATGATATGATGTGAAGTATTTCTTTAGAAATGAGTTATATACATAATTACCAATTTTTTGGTTATCAAACATTTTTTGTTTTATATCTTTCATGTATCATTCATCATCATTTCATTTATTGTATGATCTTTCCACTTGCTTGTTTTCACCAAAACACAACTTTGCGTTTCAAATGAAAACTTGGGTTCACCAACTGCTGTTTTTACTGTCTGTACTTTATCTGGAAACGTATTCTGTCTGTATTGCTGTTTTAAAAGCAGTTTGGTAAACTCGGGACTTTATGTTTGATCTATCCAATAGTAAATATATTATCACGTACTTACGGCAAACGTGTGTATGTTGTAAATAAGCATTGGTCACGATAGGGTCAATAGCCACTATCTGTGTTTCTTGATCTTGTTTACTGATCACAATGATCAATATTTATATTAAGAGCATCAACGATTCTATATTTGAACCTGAATATAATTATAAAAATAAATGAAGATATAGGTGATGCCCGTTTTTTGTTTTTGGCAGCTTCAATACTAGGTCAGATTATGTAATAAGCGAGAAAGCAGCTTGATTATACATTGAAAATAGTGACGTGAATTTTAACAAAATATCGCTTCGAGCGATCTTGAATACGCGCCCGTAGAGTGCCATGCTCTACCGATCCAACCACTGAAGTATCTAAATCCGCGTTCTCGTCTAAGTATTGCGTTAAAAGGACAACCATTTTAAAATTACTCCTTCAGTTCTGTCTAGCTTGGCTAAGGCTATATAAACAAAATATCTATTTTAAAGCCAGTATTTTACTTGACTCGTAAAAGATTTAATAAGAAAAGTGCACTCGTTTCAATGGAAGTATTATTCTAGTAAATCATCTACGAGTACTGGAAGCAAGTGAAACAGATTCCGGAACTAAAATATCAGTAAAGTTGTAAGCAAAGCGTTGTCTATCTTCGCGATCGTCTAGTCTATAGCTAGCTAACAGAATCGATGGGCTGAACTCATCGGCTAGCTATAAAACCTTAAGATTTTTTGTCAATGTTTCAATTGCTAATTTCTGTTAGACAATCGCGATAAAGAACGCTTCTCTTGTAACTAAGCTAAAGAGGCAGAACAGAATCCCTTTCCGCTCGCAGTGGAATTGACCCATAGTTTCGTTTAACGCGATATTTTTTGATGCAATAAAAAGAGGAGAAGCACTCACCTGATGAAGAGCTCGTCACGCCTTTAGGTATACATATGAAGTATCAAAAGGGATTAAGAATAACATAGTTTTGGTGGCACTTCAATATGCTCCTTCATCTCTCTAATGTCCGGTACTTAATTATACTGGTAACTTCGCCCTTTCTAATTGAACAAGTCCTGCTTACTCAGCGCTGTTGATACCCTGTTCAGCAGAGGCACAATAATTGTCTATCAAATAATAATAGAAATGATATGGTATCATACAACCTACTGAAGAACCTGAAATGCTAGAACTATTTGCCTGAAATGCTATTTTGAAAGTTTTTCCGTAGTAAACCAGCACTACAGAAAAAATGACAAAATGTTTAACCGGATTTTGTTTATTTGACAAGTTGTAGGAAAATGTACAAGATGTCTATCAACTTTATTAATAAGATCAAAGGTTTAGTAGTAGATAAGATTAGGCCAGTTGTGAATTTTCTCGGAAATGTTTTAAATCCGATTGATGATATGAAAAAAGATATCACCCTGAAAAGACGCTTTAACTTGGAAAGATTTTGGAATAATCTGACCTAAATATATATGAAAGATTCTTAAGCCTCTATTAAGTATGAGTATATGTTTTATGTGGAGCATACAACAGGTTGCGAGACACACGACAAGTATTGTTCAAATATAAAAGAAAAAAATCGCATGGGACGAAACTTGAACTGTCAACTTCTTCGTTATAATGCCGTTAACCTAACAACAAGACAAACTGTCAAACGTCATCCTTATTTGGTTGACATACCTCCGGTTTACTCGAAGCGTTTTGCTTCTACGTTTATCATCCGTACTGCGTCTCGACTCGAATCAGACGAGCGATTTTCTCCTCACTCAATTACATACATTGAATTTAGATTAGAAAACACTTATAACGTACTATTTTTTACTAGAGCTACACAGTCCTGGTTTTCAATATATCCCTATTCTTGGCATAAGATATAGGCCTATTTATGGAGACACGTTACGGCATCTAACTCCTTAAGAGGAACTGCTTACAACAAAATCACGATTAGTTCTAATGACGACGCATCTACATAGTTTTTTTATTGCACTGTTTAGCCAAGTACAGTCCCATGCGTAATTATTTCCATCACTATATCGTAATATTTTTTAAGCTGGTAATTGTTTTTTTTAACAAAAATGTTTTTAAATCATGTGCATCATGCATTGCGTTTTACATCATTCTCTTTTATATTGTTTTGCCGTTTTATTGTATACATCCAGTTTATATAGTTGTAAGTGCTGCTGTGTAAATAGAAACATTATTATGAAAGTGATTAAAGCTATATTTCAGTATTTTGATTTTTATTTGACCATCAACGTTTCCATAATAAGGTATTACGAGGCATTGTGACTGCACCGTGGTACATCCGAAATGACGATCTCCACCAGGACCTCAACATCGAGTTCGTTGACAAAATCATTAAAAAATACGCAGAAGCTCAAGTATATAGACTTCACCATCATGTGAACGTCGAAGCCATCCAGCTCCTCGATCACACGTATATAGTGAGACGACTCAAAAGAACAAAACCGTTGAACTGGTTTAATGTTAGTGTATTAGTGTAATGTAGTATTTTATAAGTGCTGCTCAAAAAGAACACAAATGAACCAATGTCTTCGCTTTAATAGAGACAATAAGAAAAGTGTTAATGGACACATTCTTCGATATTTTGAATCTAGCAGAATAAGTTAAATTTAAGTTACTTATTAGCCTAATTTTGGCTAGATTGTAACAAA
Organism: Lomographa bimaculata; assembly: GCA_948107665.1. NCBI lineage: Eukaryota > Metazoa > Arthropoda > Insecta > Lepidoptera > Geometridae > Lomographa > Lomographa bimaculata. Next base: position 2,229,275 of record OX403602.1, on the reverse strand, counting down.
AATAGGGAACACGCTATCGTGCCCTATAATAATAAAAAAAAATGACCAAACCTAATTCTATGATAGTTCACTCCATTTTCTTTTAGATGACGAAAATTTTAGAGAATCTGTCGTCAATCATGCGACCGGTCATTCAACGTATACCAATTCTTATTCCCGATCTGTACGGTCTAATCTGATACTTCAATAACCGACCGATAAATAACCCTAGAACCCTATAAGAAGTTCGTCAAAATGACGATGATGGATGTCAAGTCTTTCTATATGTTTTTAAATTACCGATCAAAAAATACGCTTCCACGTACCAACACAGCAGCAAGTAGTCGTTCCTATGGTGGTCATTTGTGAAGTCTGTAAGCATAATATATCACGTGATGGAAAGTGAAGATGCGGCCGAAGATGTAACATGCCTAGAAGATACCTATTCACTCTAGACTTGAAGACACCTTTCGGGGACTAAGACGAAGGCAATGAGTTCCACTCTTTTGCTCTACAGATGATAAACGTAGAAGCCAAACGCTTCCAGCGAATTGGAGATATGTCAACCATAAATGTATGACGTTTGACTTGTTCTTAGGTGGCAGAAAGGGCATGAGGGAATTAACTCATGTGATTCCTGCGCTCATACTCTCACACACACTTTCCAAAATGTAAGCAATAGATTAATTCTCTACCGGAAAATTAGGCTTAACTATAACAGCACAAAAATTTACCGTGTTTGTTATGTTATCTTTGATACGTATCCTGCGAGATCGAGAGCTGACCCAAATACCGGAAAAGTTAGAAGGTATTCCATGAGATTCATCTGTACACAATGGCGACCTGACTTTGACAAAGTGATGGCTCTTATAAAGCGCGAGAGATTCACAATAACAACGAAGCTAATCCTAAACGTATAAAAGTATTTTTATACAAAATTGTTTTCTTAAACACCGACGTCCAACTCTATTGCGTAATTCCTCTCCATCCAAAGGTTGTCTTGTTACACTTTTTTGTAAATAATAATTTTTTGTTTTGTTTTTTGTCTTAATTAATTGTTTCAATAAAGAGTTTATTTATTTATCTATCTATCTATAAAGTTTATAAGTAAGCATAGTAAATCTTGGAATAATAGCTTAAAAATCCTACTTCACCGCTTTATCTTCGGAACCCTTGATTAGATTAATTTAATTTAATACGCATTATTGAGGATAACTCAAAAAGTACGGTCAGATTTTGATCAAATTTAAATGGGGCTACATGGAAAGCTCCAGCTTTCCAATAAAAAGAGAATCATCAAATTCGGTTCATCTTGAAAAAGTTCTTTGGTCACAAACATGCAAAAAAATACAGTCGAATTGAGAACCTCGTCCTATTTTTGAAATCTATGGTAACTCCCAAAATAATAGCTATAATTCAATCGTTGAATTTAATAGCTACTAGCATGACGTCCAATAAGACATTTATAAGTTTAGAAAAAATAAGGAAACCTTGTATTATAAAGGTTTACGCAAGGTCACGCGTGGCAGTCATTGATTATTATGATTTTACTAGCAGTGCCCCGCAGCTTCGCCCGCTATTGTCAAGTTAAAAAGTAGCCTATGTGTTAATCCTAGCTATAAGCTATATACATTCCAAATTTCATCCAAATCCGTTCAGCCGTTAAAGCGTGAAGTAGAAACAAACATACTTACACTTACACACAAACTTTCGGATTTAATATTAGTAGGATACAAATTTGATGAAAATGTGCCTTAAGAAAAACAAGCAGAAGACATGAATTTTAGAAGACACTATTTCTACCCTCAAATTTTAATATTTGCTGCATCGCCTAGTTTGATTTGTCGGCCGGTCAGTATAGCTCAGACCACCGCAATATTGTCCGTTTTCTTCAGTCTTTGTCTTGTCACGTGCCAAATAATGTCTAGTTTTCTTTAACTATGACAAGTACCACGCCTCAATCGAGATAAGAAATAAACCTACGGTTTTTAGCTACAAAATCCTTGCGTCTCACCGAACTCTAAACGTCAAGAAACCTGTGGATCTGCTCGAAAAGGACACTCGCGAGTGCAGTGCAGTTTCACGGGAAGACTTATGCTGGTACGCCGGTGCAGCACATCACAGGTCAGCGTTTTCACATTTACTTATTCAGCGTAGTTACTACCAAAATCTTCTTCAAAGTTTTTTGGCGCTCCGCATCCACAAACAGCGTCATGTTTCATGCTTTAAGGTAAACATCTTGTATTAAACTACGAGATTTCATCCTACTTATCCTACTAATATTATAAATCCGAAAGTTTTTGTGTAAGTGTGCAAGTATATAAGTATGTTTGTTCCCTCTTCACGCTTTAACGGCTGAACGGATTTGGATGACATTTGGAATGTACACAGCCTATAACTAGGATAAACACATATTTACTACTACTTTTAAACTTGATAATAGCGGGCGAAATCGCGGGGCACGGCTAGGACAATATACCAGTATATATGATAATCATAAACAAAATCGCTTTCACACTCCCAGCCCTTCACTAAGTTTGAAGACTAATATCACGGGTGCCGGAAACATTCGCATCGCACTAGCAATCACACTCGGAACCCAAAACACAAACTTGCCTTGGGGCCAAAGCTTGTGTTTCTATTAGAAATCGAACCCGATACCTGCTTCTTTAAAGGCGTACTGCCAACTACGCTAACGAGCAGTTACAACTATAAGCACGAAGCGCTATGCTGCCACATTTATCGTGCGTACTCCTACGTAGTGGACTTACCATAGTTTGTGTTTATTGGTAAGAAAAGTCCAGGAGTTTTCAAGTCATGAGTCAATAGGTATCTTTTAAGCAAACGTACTTCATCGACGTTGTGATTGTACGTGTGATGTGAATGTTTCCGGCACATACGACAAAAGTTCGATCTTAGTGGTGCTGTGAATGTACAAGCGTTTACTTTATATCGTCATCCGTATCGTCACTTAACTAAATTTGAGATAGTAGTCATACTTTGCCTATCCCGAAAAAAATAACCCTGAATATGACAGCAACCCTGAGGCAAAGCCGCAAAGCATGCTAGTATTATATATAATAGTAGTAGTATTAATTAACTAATTGATCTTTTTTTTAATATAGCATTAACCATGCTAGACGAATTTATTAATATTAATTATCTAACTAAGCTTCCATATGAACAGAATTCATCATTATTAGGGAGGAAGACACTGAATTCCACAACACAGGGAACCCTAGTGTGGCATTCAGGGATCATCTACCTATGTCTATGAGAAAAATGAAAATAAATATATGTATAAATAAAAATAGTTTAAGATATTGTATAAATCATAGACTAGCCTAAAGATTTTATGTCCAATAAACCATTATTATTATTATTATTATTATTATTATAAAAATATCACACTTACTCACAACAGCATCGACCACACCAGATGTCAGCTGCGGTCGTGGACTGTAAATAAACTATAACCACAAGAATGAAATGCCAGTGGTTAAATACGTATATACATATACATTATTTATGCATGTATATTGTTTGTATATAACTTTAATATCTAGTATATTAACAGTGATACATTTGGTTAAAATTATTTAGGTATGTGTATTTAAATGTTTATCATTGAAACAAAAAGTAAACTCAGGCTCTGTGAGTTGGAATTCTTGCGTATTTTTCGAAATGGCTGAAATATTTACGTTTTCAACGCGCATATCTCCGCGTTTTAGAAAAAAATCCGAAAAACTGAATCGACAAAAAAGTCGATATAACTATCGAACCTGTAGGTCTATTCTAAAATATTAATTATAAAATATTACGGTAATTATAATAGTGCTATTTCTCTTTCTCGTTGACGTGTATGGAAAATATGAATAAATGAATATGAATATTCTCGTCGTCAAAATACGATTGTTCGAATTGATGCGACGTTGATACGACAGTCGATTGCTTGAAATTTCAGTTGATTCTTCAACTGTCATTCGTCACATCGACGTCGAAATCGTTCGATTTCGACGTCGATGTGACGCCCGGAATAGACCGGAATAGACCCCCTGGTCACAAAATTTTACGAGAATCGGTTGAGAAATGCGATCTGTAGAGGAGGACAACGAAATTCCGACATCCGGACACACGAAAGCAATGTTTGCCGGAGACGCTTCGCTCATTTGGTGTGTATGTATGTATGTTCATCTGTTCCCTTATAACTTCTAGATTACTCTTATAATTTGACAAATATGGTGTTTTTGGAAGCGTCTTGTGTTACAAGAATTTGCTTGAATTTTTCGGTTTTTTGTATTTGGTAGAATGTGTTTGAATTTGTAGCCACAAAAAGCTCCATCTAGTGTCGAGTAGAAACAGTTTTTTACATCGGTCATGGCGTAATAGATGGCGCTGATAGTTTCTTAAACCCGGTTTTTCAAATGCAGTTTGGGAACCGAGCATTTCTCGGACCTGGAACGTCGATAAATCGATTCCTTGGGCCGAAAACCCCCTAATCTGTAACTTTCATGAAAATCGTTGGAGCCGTTACCGAGATCCTGGTTACACACACACAAGAATGCTCGTTTAAAGATATTAGATATAACATTGTATGATTGTAATGGGCAAACTGCTCTTGCTCTGTCTTGCTCTGAACAGTTCTGACAAAGGCGTAGCACTTCCTCAAGTGGACTCTGCAAAACAGATGCTATAAGTTCAATTACAGAATACTGAATCTAGCTCCAACTGAATTACTAACAAATCTATGTTCGCTGTTTTGTAAATTGTTGTTACACTATACGCTATCAAATACGGGCTTAACTAGAACCAGTGTTAAATCTAGCTCTACATTCTAGAATTAAACTGCTTCAATAATTTATAGTTGGGTTAGTGCTCAACTCTAACAATGGTTAGGATTTGTCCAGCTAGTGCCTAGTCCACATTTCATTTGCATCGAGTAACCTGCATGTATATTTTTTGACGTATTATTACTTATCAGATAGACAGATTCAGAGTTTTGCCGCGAATGGAATACAAGTAATACTTTTAAAAGTTTTTGACGTGATAACGTCTTATAAATCGATGAACACCGGCTGCAGGCACGAAAAAGTGTCACGTTCCGCCTGAGCCTGAGCGTGCAAGCGTGAGCGCGGATCAAGCGATAGAGAGGCACGATCGGCCTAAGCGTTCCTCTTATGACGTTATCACGTACAACTATCGTCCGTAAACCAAATTTACAGACAACCATATTTTTTTATATCAAGCTTTTACCAGTTGTGAATAAAAAAGAAACTAAAAAGTTATACAACTAGAGGACTTGTCAAGTCGAATCAAACGAGCCCAAACTCGATAATAATAATAATAATAATAATATCGTTTATTCGTACATAAAAAGGCATTCAATAAGGTACACCATTGGTATTCAGTGTCGTTTACACAGATTATTGTTAATGGCAGTAGAACACAACAATAGCATACCTCAGGTGAAACTCTGTCCCCCACACTAGGATAACCTGTACAGTGAGGTCACAGTGATCCTCCCTCGGACATAATACTGGGATGTCACACATTCAATAACGTTTTTTTTTTTGCTTGAAAGTTATTTTTCTCGACAAGTACCCCATTTAAATACATATTTTGCATGTAACATGGAAAAAAAAAATAATTTAACATGTTACATTCTAATTAAATTATATATATATACTTCTATATTATATTTCTATACACACATGAAAAATAACCAGCAATATACTTTATGGTAAAAAACATGAAATTGAACCTTAGTAACAAATTTTATAGTAAGTGGTGTTTGTATGAGTGTGTGTGTGTGTGTGTGTATCTGTCTGTGAGTGTAGTGAAAAGGATTGTTTACCAGTTAAACATAGGTATTTTTTATTGATGAAAATAAATTATATATTAGTCAGTTAATTGTTCTTAATAGGTTTTCAGTTTTGTCATAATTAAGGTTTAGTAGATATTCCGTAATAGTTTTATTGCATGCATAGCGGTTTAAATGAACCAATGCCTTTGTTTTACTAATCCTATTGTATATAAAAGGCCCTTGTGCTGCAAACGACTTTCTGGCATAGTGTGTTCGAAAGGAGCCAGTCTTAAAAATATAGTCTTTTCTTCTCCTGTGCGAGTGAGTATCCAGTAGTTCTTTATCAACGTTGGAATGTTGTCGCAGGACTACAGACTTAATGAACAACTGTCTTATCGTAAGAACTTTAGCTTCCTTGTATAGGGCTTCCGTAGAATATTTCCTGGGCTTAAAGAGCATAACTTTGAGCAGAGCTCTTTGCGCCCTTTCTAACGGAAGCAGGTGTGTAGTCGCGGCTGCACCCCAGGTCAATACACAGTAGGATAGGATTGATTGGGCTAGAGTGTAGTATACCATCTGTAGAGTATCTCGGCATAATACATGGCGTAGTTTTTTAAACGTGTATATGAGTTTCCTTGTTCTTCCTTCGAGCTTCCTAATATGTTCTGTCCATCTCAGATGTTTATCAATAAGGATACCTAGATATTTAGTGCAATCAGTTGATGCAAGAGATGAACATAGGCATTCTTTTTTAGTGACACAGTCAGGGTCATGTATGTAGAGAGCAAGCGGTGATTTGGGTTGCGTCGAGGAGTTGAGTGTGAAAGTCATGTAATTGGTTTTACTGACATTGATGGTAAGCAGATTTTTCCTAAGCCAACTCGCTACAGTGTGAAGGCCTTTGTTTGCTACATCTTGAGCTTCATTCCAAGATTTACCCTTGAATAAGAGAACTGTATCATCGGCGTAGGTGAAAATCTGCCCTTTTTCTATATTTAGGTTGCACAAATCATTAATATATATTAAAAATAGAGTAGGCCCAAGGATGCTACCTTGTGGAACTCCGAAACTGACAAGAGATTCTTCACTGTAACTATTTGTTATTTTGACCATCTGTGTCCTCTCCGATAGATAACTCGTAAACCACTGAAGGGGTACTCCACGGATTCCGATTGCTTCTAGCTTCGATAAAAGTATGGGGATAGAAACCGTATCGAAGGCCTTTGCTAAGTCAATGAATACGCCGATTGTTTTGAGACTCCTATCCAAATTTTGGATTACCTGTTGCATCATTGCTCCAACTGCGTTTTCAGTGGAGACTCCAGTTCTAAATCCAAATTGATTCTGAGAGAGAAGAAACTTTGACTCTAGGTAATGACGCAGACGATTGTTAACAGCTTTTTCAAGGATCTTCGACAGTGAGGGTAGCAGTGAGATTGGTCTATAGTTAGCCACACTAGCAACATCACCACCTTTATATACGGGACAGATGACTGACTTTTTTAGGACTCTAGGGACAGTTCCATTGCTAATGCTAGCTTGACATATAAGGGAAATTGGGTGTAATATATACGGTAGAGCATTTTTAAGTACTCTAGAAGAAACTCCATCCCAGCCCGGTGCAGAGTCAGTTTTAAGTGATTTTATTATAGAACAAATCTCGAAATCGTCGATGGGTAACATACAGAAAGAATCCCTCTGGCACTTTGAAACATCTGCAGCTTCTAAAGTTATATCCATTTCTGGTGTTTGAATGTTACTTTGAATGTTGTTTGCTAATTTTGAGCCCACGTTAATAAAATAATTATTTATTTTATTTAGCGATTGATTAATATCAGTTTCTATTTTTAAAAGCTCTTCTACGGGGTTAGTTTTACTTGTAAAGTCGCATATGCGCTTTATATTCTCCCATGTCTTTTTGTAGTTATTAGAGCATTTTTTAAGTTGAGTTCTTTCATATATCCTTTTCAAACTCTTTAATAGGTTATTGCATGTATTTCGATATTTTGTGTAGATGTTTTTAATTTGCTCATTATTTGGTTCCCTTTTGCATTTATGGTGAAGCTTGTCCCGTTTTCGTATGCACTTAATTAGACCTGGTGTAATCCATGGTTTTATGTTACGCTTTGATCTTGGAACCTTCTTAATGATTGTATGTTTGTTTATAATGGAGGATACAATTTTTAGGAAAGATTCAGTAGCGCCATCAATATCAGAAAAGTCCAGGCAGCTGCTCCAATCGATATTCTTTAAGTCTCTATTTATTGCTTCGTAATCACATATTTTGTATGTTTTTTCGACTATTGTTTTTATGTTAGCTTTACTATTGAGTTGAAGTATTACAGGGCAATGGTCGGTTATAGTTGCTGGAAGTACAATATTAATTAAAGGGTATCTTGACTTGATCATGCAGTGATCAATGCAGTTGTTGCCTCTCGTAGCGCAAGTATGTCCCGGTAGTAGTCCGTGCGTAGCTAATAGTGTTAAATAATCGGAGGCATATTTGTCTAAGTGGTTGTCTTTAATATTTATGTTAATGTCTCCAAGAAGAGTAACACAACTGGATCTGCTCGTTTCGAGTAATAAAGTGTTAAGGGAATCAAGGAAGTTAGTTGGGTTATTATATGACGGTGACCGGTACATAGCGACCAAGCATAAGTAGTCACCTTGTTGTAGGACTAAACAGGTGGCCTCTTTAATGCTTGGTTCATACACATTAACATTTTGTATTGTATTTTTTATGTACACAACGACACCATCGTTCTGATTTTTTGTATTTTTTGTATAAAAGGTTACATATTCATCTAAACTGGGCGGACAGTCAACTGCTAGAAGCCAACATTCTGTTAAAATAATTACATCGAATTTAAAAGGGAAACGGCTTAAAAAAACTTCAAAATCTATAAAATTCTTACCTATGCTTCGTATATTCATACTTATGACCGATATATTGTTGCTCTCATTTGGTTGTAGGTATGTTTTGCATTCTTCGGGATCGTTCAATGAAAAAAAGTTAGAGACATTGATGTTATCAATGTCGGTTGATATTAATTCGTTTACCTGAGTCATGTGGGAAGGAATATAATTTTAACATGTGGGATAAACAACCACATGGGTGATTTGTAAAGAGTTTTTTCATTGAACATTTCCATTAAATAACATAGTCTACGCAGATAGAGTACATGAATGACTGGTATGCTTTGTTTTTGAGTATTGTGTGTGTGAATGTTTGTGTGTGAGTTTTGAGTGGCAATTTGATTGTTATGTGATAATGTGCAAGAATTCATTAGAAACTGGGCTTTAAAATATACGATTATATAAACAGAGTAGTACAAAAAGAAAATAGGATGAAAACCTACTACACGATATAGCCGCCTAACATATAGTCATTTTTTTTCTTCAATCTCCTTAAGTTGTTCTGCAGATGTAATCTGTATGGCCGGTTGGTTATCTTCCTTTCTGATGAAGACTTTTCCTCCCGCTGTCCAGCTATACTTACACTGCCCACCTTTCACCAGTTCACGTGACAGGTAGTGAAGATGTTTGGCCTTCTTTGTCAGAAGCTCACTTATGAATATAAGTTTTTTCTCTCCTTTAATGTTTATGGTTTCAGTACTCAACTTGCCATTGTTGGCCAAGTTGTAGGCTTTGTAGGCTTTCAGAAGTGACGTCTTTGACTCTGTTGAGTGGAAATCGACAATGAGTGTCTTGGGCTGGTTGCGTTTAGACGGCAATTGGTAGAAATTTTTAATACCTGGTGAATCAAACACTAAGTTCAAACTTTCATGCAATTTTCTCAATACTTCATTAGTATGATCTAAATTTTCAATCGGCATATTTCTTATTTCGACGGTAGACTCGTTAATCTTCCTTTGCAGACTCTCTATCTGTAGGTCTAGGGTGCTTAATTCTTGCGTCATGTTTTTTCCATTTTTTTCCACCATACTAACTCTTGACTTAAGTTGATTCTGCTCGTCTACTACCGAGCAAAGCGTATCCTTTATTTCTGTAAACGACGATATGATTTGGGCATTTTGATTCTTTAACTGACTTATTTCTTGACAAATCAATTCAGAATTCTTCTGCTGGTCGGTTTTATAATCTATAAACAAACTTTGTATATTATTGAACATTTGTTCAAGTTTAGTGTCAATATGCTCAGTCATATCCTCAGAAGAGCTATCTCGCTTTCTCTTCTTGTCATTATTGTAGGCCCGCTTTAGGTTGGACCCCGTAAGGTAGGATGACTGCAGTAGCTCCTCCCTATCCGGCGCTGGGCTATGGAATACATCCGGAAATGATACAGCTTCACTTAACGGTCTGGGTGGTGTACGTATTACTTTTCCCATGTTCGCCATTTCGTCTCAGTAATAGAGATCAGAATCCCGTCGTAATCTTGACTTACACTCGTAGCTTCCAGTAAAAAGTACGGATGTCACGGCGTAGCCGATGCAGTTGTGCGTAGCGACGTAGCGTCTTCGTAGCTGCTGCGTAGCACTTTACGTTTGTAAGCGCTGGGTAATTTCGCCGCGGCCGTCCACTGTTCGGTGGTGTAGTGGTAGGTAGGCTCGCCTCGCACGCCGCTGGATGCAAGTTCGTATCTAGCTGGCGGCGTTGTTGTACAAAATATGAATTCAACAACTCACCGTTTCCTCAGCTCAGATATGACTGTGTACAAGGCTTGGCCGGCCCCTTCCGTCGAGTTTCTTCGCCGTCTCTTTCTAGGACACGCCTAACAGGAGGAGCTCCGCCGTCTAAACTCCGTTAGAGTAATAAGGAATTGAAAATTACTCTACGCAGCCAATCGCAGCTCGCCAAAAAAATATATTCGCTCTGAACCACAAACACACGTCCACTCTCTTCAACTGTCCGAGGGGGAAGCTATTGTGTACTATATTGTCACCGAAGATACAGAAGTACACAAAATTTGAGTCCAATCGCATATCGGGAAGTGGTTGTAATTTAGCTTGCAAGATTTGATTTCAGACCAATCACAGATGACTAAGTGTATTGGCGCTGATTGTCCGACATTTGGTGTACCTGTATGCATGTAGCTCGATTTATGAACAGCGAAATTTGTAGGACTTAGGTGCTGCACCTGTTTTGGATGCGGTATTAATATATTTTCTTATACGTCCGTGGAAATTAAAAGAAAGAAAAAAGTTCAGTAAGACAATAATAAGATAATAGAGAGTCGTTAGCAATTAGCATTCATGCTAGGTTGACCTGTGTTACGAATGCTAAGTCTCCTATAGTATCTAAGGCTACTCAAATAACTCATACTATTTCTTCTACCAATGATGCCAGAAGTAAGACTGAAGAACAGCAAAGGTGTTCCCTAGAATACGCCCGTCTTAACCCAAACAATGCCTCAGTGTTCCAATAGACAATACAAGCAAACCTGCGGGCAATAGCCAGGCCATCAGTCGTCATATTTATCAGACATGCCCCAGAGACAATGCGAATAATCCTAGCCCATTACTCCACCCCGTATCACCCCCTCTAAGGGGGTACCTTAATCCGTACCTAAATCATTGTAAGCTCAGCTTTCACTGCAAATAATTTATTAACACTGTTTTATTTGAAAATACAAAATGCATAGAATTTTTACGCGATTTTTAATGTTTCATATTGTTCCTGGATAGTTAGCGTAACGGATTGAACTTGATCATTTTTATTGTAATTATTATTGAAGAAAATGGGACAAGCAGGACGATTGCCTGATGGTTAAAGTCATTTACAACTGTGATAATATAATAAATCTGGGAGACAATCGGTGTCTCAACTATAGTTTTTTATATCTGATACCTGTTATCGTCTAGTTTGGTTCTTCCATGTGGACTGTATAAATGAAATCATTTGCTGTTCCCATGACAGGATGATTAACAATAACCAAAATTATTATTATGACGCTATGAAGATATCTCTAACTACCTAGCCCTCAAATCAATATTTCAATTTCAAATAAATTTTTCATCAATTTTTTTTTTTTCGAACGGACTACTTGCTGCTGGCTGTGTGTAGCCTCTGCAGCGTCAACGGGCGGGAGGGCGAGCGCGAAAGGCGCTCAGCCGCAAAAGAGAGGGTGTAGGCAACTAGCGCAAGGGCCACCTAGGTACGAGCCTCGGCTTGGACCGTTTTGCCAGGACAGGGGGAAACGCCCCGGTACATGAGAGTACCGTTGATAGTGGGCCCTATGAATGCGAAAAGTTCGATTAGATCGATTTTGACTAGAATTTGGAGAGACATGACGAGAGAATCTACGTCCTCGCCGGCGAGGACTGTTTAGTCTGATAAATTCATAAATAATATAAATATATATACAAGTTTACAATCGCGCAACTATCGGCTTATAGTGCGACGCGAAGTGGAGGGAGCGCGTTCCTTCGAGTCTTAGATCGCGATGATTTTCCGCAACTATACGCAGTGCAGCTTTTGTCCACTATCTTACTTGTTAGTAAGTGAACGTGTTCGAGGATAGTAAGTACGCTAGGTCTATGGGCAAATTTTACACTTCACATGGGTTTGGTTCTGTAAGGACGTATGGTACCTAAACAGCTTCGAGGCTGTACTAAACAAAGTTATCAAATGATTATTCAATGCTTCCAAAACACAGTATTAAGGAAAATTGTCAACGCTACCTGGTACAGAAACGACGGTCTCCCCAGGGACCTTAACGTAGAGATCGTTGAAAATGTAATAAATAAATACGCAGAAGCGCACCAACATAAACTTCATCATGTGAATGTCGAGGCAATCCAGCTCCTCGACGTAAGCCGTTTGAGCGTGAAGTAACAAACATACCAACACACTCACAAGCTTTCGCCTATATAATATAAGTGTGATGTGAAATGTGACTACGTACATTAATACTGATATTATTAAATACTAGCTGTACCCGCGGCGTTGCACGCGTGTTCTGACTTATTGAACTCCTTTAAAACGGTTTACACCTTCGGATAACCTTGCTGGTTTTTCACTATTTCGACCTACACTTAATCTAGAACGGCCACCCGCGATGCTTACCATCAGGGTGATTTACTTGAATTCACTTAACACTAATTGGAGTATATGTCCGTTATGTTGCCTTTGTAAATTAAGGTGTATGTCATCCGCGGTACAGGCTTGTCCTAGTGCGGGGTTCGGGTTCTATATTATTGTATTTATCTTGTTTGTTAAATAAATAAATGTTGTATTTGTATTTGTGTCACGGCTATGACACCTTCATTTACAAAGCTTCTCTGTACACTATATTATGATTGACTCCGTCGGGACAATACATAAACATATTTTCTGCTTCACTCATCCTCGACAGTGCCACATACAGTTGTCCGTGACTGAAACAGCTGGAGGTGAGGTCCACGCCCGCAGTGCGCAAAGTCTGGCCTTGCGCTTTATTTATTGTCATTGCAAAGCATAAACTCACGGGGAACTGGACCCGCTTGAAACGGAAAGGATAGTTGTTCGGTATAAGCGGTATCCTGGGAATGAAAACTTGTTCCCCAGTACCACATCCAGTCAAAATTTCTGCCTCTTTGACGTTTTGTTGCAACCTAACTACCTTCAGTCGAGTTCCATTGCATAATTTGGGCGGACTTATATTATGCAACAGGATAATTGGCACTCCAACTTTCAAACTTATTGAGTGCGATGGCAGCCCAGGGGCCGAAAACGAATTTAAAAATTCTATTGGGTAAGTAGTAGCCTCATCTTGCTCTACTACCCTATTGATAGAATTGTAGTTGGTGGCTTCACCAGCGACGCGACTGAGTATCTTATTATTCAAAGCTGCCGCCTGGTCATTTCGAGTCCTGAGTATGGCACGCTCGCAAAGCCAAGAGTTTTCACGATTTATCACTTGTTCAATATCACCATAGACAGCCGGGATTAGTTCTTCAGAAGAAGGAACCGTCTGACATAAGTTAGTATAACTTTTCCTTCTTCTTTTGGAAACGTATCATTTCCAATACTAAGCAACAAATCGGAAAACTCTTGAGCATTATTTTTGCCGCCGATTTGAGCTCTCATGTTGGTGCTTTGATGAAGCCGATATATTTGTGGCCAGAGACTTGGCGATTTCAAACATGCATTAACTTCATCAGCTCTTGTGCCGCGTGGGACTACAGGCAGTGTTTGTCTGAAATCTCCACAAAACAACATTGTGATACCTCCAATGGGCCGGTCGTCTCGCCTTATGTCCTGTACCGTCCTGTTTACAGCCTCCACTGCTTTGCGGTGCGCCATTGTACACTCATCCCATACAATTAGAGAACACCCACGTTGAACCCGTGCTTTATCACTATTGCGTGAGATGTCACACTCCGGTATTTCAGAAGTCTCCAATTGTATAGGAATTTTGAACATGGCGTGGGCTGTTTTTCCTCCTGGCAACAATGTAGCAGCTATCCCAGATGACGCCACAGCTAAGGCAATTCTGCCTTGGCTGCGTATCTGAGCCAAGATTATTTTGGTTGGAAATGTTTTACCTGTTCCCCCGGGTGCATCCAAGAAAAACATATCTCCTGTATTGTTCACGGCGCTGTTGCATACTTGATGAAAAACTGCCTGTTGCTCAACAGTTAGTCGGTGCAGTCCATGTCTTATAGTTGCCGCGATTTCTGGTCTCAGAAAGGTACTCCCGGTTAGCAGGCTGTACTTGGTCTGGAATAGGTGCAGGTTCTGGCAAACCATAGCATGTGAGGCTATTCCCACCGATTGAGAAAACCATATATTGAATTTTCTTAAGGCATTCATTGTGAGATGTACCGGGATTTGCACCATTCCAAATGAAATCTTCTGCCAACGCATTTTGGTATTTCTGCCAAAGCTGTAAGGCATCAGCAAGCCCACAGAACACCAACATCATGGAAAACAGATGGCGCAATTGTCGTGGACTGTCGCTGATGCAATCCTCAGCTAGTGTAGCATCCCAGTGGTGATCATCATCCGGCAAATGTAGTTCCCGGCATGCGGCAACATAGGTAGGTTGTTCTACGCCGTTCACTGTTCGTAGCCCACTGAATGACGTCGGGCCACGAACAGTATGCAGAAGCAACCGCAAGTAATACAACTCCGTATTGTTTGGGTGCGCTGTGTATACTCTACCCAAATTGTGTTCCCTAAACACCGGGAAAACCTTCCACTGCTGCACCTCTTCTACGCCGATTGAACTCGATTTGTTGTTAATTATACGTGTAATAGGCAGGCACTTCTTCGTATAATAGTGTTTTTGCAAAATCATCGGTTTGGCATAGTCGAAAAAAGGCCAACAAAGTTGTTTGTCTTGGATTTAGTAGCCTCTCTTCGACGCTATCTTCATTGAAAGAAATTCTGTGTTGGCCCTCCAAATGAATGTCGAGATGTGAAACAGGTGGGTAGCGCTCATGTATTGGAAAGCTGAGAATCCGCCAAACGGCTTCCGAAGAGCTAATGTATCGACCCGATTGGTAGCGACTAACTTCATCTCGGCTGTTGGTGCTGTCTGCAGCAATTGTTGCTTGGTCGCTTCCTTTATTGACATATTTGCATATGTATTTTATCGAGTTCACACTGTTAAACATCTCAACGTTTATAATTATGTGCTTCAAATGTTTTTGTCAGGACTGGAGAATACGGCACAATCCATCGGTTATCCACCAAGATTTCTTGGCCACGTACAGCCATGGTCGCAGAGGAACCTCCCTGCGAAGGCAAACGGCGACGGTAGGATGGGTAACCATCCTCCCCAATCACTGTCTGCTATTCAGCGCTAATTATGCTATCGGACGATTTTTTTCTTGCAGCCATAAAAGAATATGTGCATGCGGTAGGTCCCTCTTTTGCCGTTCTACGCTGTACATAAAGCACAGAGTTGCACCAAATAAGGCTGTAGGTGTTTATTTATGCAATTTAAATAGTACAAAACCCATGACGTACGTACCGAAGTTAGAATAAATATTCGAAATATCTGCAATGTACATGATCGCATTGATTGCATCAAATGCAAAGTAAAGTTGGTAACTTCATACATTTACATGAAATTACAAAGTTATATACTGTAGTTGGGGAAAAAAGCTGTTAAACCTAAAATAATAAAAAAATCCGAATTAAAAGTATTCTAAGTAATACCTCGGAGAACACACTATAATCACACTGAATTTCATAACAATCCACCCAGTAGTTTTGGCGTGATAGTGCTTCAAGATACAGGAGGACAGACAGACAGACAAAATTTTTTTTAAATACATATTTTGCTTCCGTTTCGATAGTAGACTGTCCTCCATTAAACATTTTCAAAATATCTTCATTGTACAGAAATTGACCTCGAACAGTTTTATTATAAGTATAGATTTTCATTTTACCTACATACATCAATATTTGTTTAACGTGTCAATGTTTTTTTATTTTTTAAACGTGTTCACACTCATATCCCCACACTAATTTCAATGACTTGTGTCGTGGGTGCCGGAAACATTCACATCACACACACAATCACAACCAGAACTAGAAACGCAAATTTTCCTTGGGGAGAAAACTTGTGTTCCCGCCGGGAATCGAACCCGATACCCCTGCTTAGAAGGCGAACGCTCACCCAACTTAGCCAACGGGCTAGCGGCATTTTGAAAAACGAAGAGAAACATTTAATATTTACCCGCCAAACGAAATATTTGTACAACTATTGATATAGAATTCAGAAGTTGACATAGCGCCGGAAAAATATCAAAGTGAGTTTTGAAAATCAAGCTTGAACTGCAAAGTGGGTCAGACCGAACAATACAAAATCTGAACAATGATATATCCATTATGAACAGCTATTTTTAGGTCAACTTCGTGTACCTACGCTATAGTATGGGAGCTACAAGACTATTTTCTTACTTCCGGACTAAATTCCTAGAGCAACCATAACAATCTATTTTCAGCAAGAATGTTACATCGTCGGCCGCATCGTCACTTTCTACCAGGTTAGATAGTCAAATGCTTGAAGTTTCGTCATTGAAGTACTATAGGTAAACATAAACACTAAATGTTATACTCGTAGGTAATAAAATAAGTATGGCTGACTACGGACTAGTTCGTTACGAAGTCGTAGTCCAACTACTCTAACCAACTTGAGCTTCAGATTCTGGTTGGGATTGTGTGTGATATAAATGTGAACGACACCAATATAATCATAATCATATTTATTGCAGATATCAGGTAAAACAAATAATAGCAATGACATAGAACATGTTGTTAGTATTATAGTACAAAAAGTATTAATTCTCTATGGGCCCCAAACTAGGCATAGCCTGTATCTTGGGCGCCCGTTGCTCGAAAGAATTATCACATGAGCTGTACGTGAACCGCATCAGTGACTGATAGATTAATATATGTACACATTCAAGAACAAAATTATAAAATGTTTTACTTGTAAATATGAATAAGTGAGTAAGTAATAATTATACATACATGTCTAAGTAAGATATATTGGGGGCTGAGTCACCCACGTCCGTAGGAGGATACCCCTTAAGTCTGACTCCCTACACGTGGTCCCCGGGTGGTGCTAATCAGGTGACATTTGAGAGGTGGTAGAGCATTTTGTGAGTTGCTCGCCTGGCTTGCTACCAAAGTAGCTTACCACCATCAAGTTGAATGTCTGCCGCCAAGCCAAATACGGTGTTCTGGCAGTTATCCTTGAGAGCCTGCGTTTTCCAGGTCTAGTGTGTTTACCAGCTTCGATCACATCGTCACTTACCATCAGGTAAGATAGTGGTCAGACACTAGCCTGTCACAAATAAAAAAAAGTGAGTGGAGGGATATTTTCTACCCTCAACCCCCGACTACAAGCGTTTAAAGTTTCATCCATGGTAATCAATCAACTATCGCCTGGCAGATGGTGAGGGAGGCGGAATCAGGACTTTTGGAGTACTTGAATACAATATGTGGGTTTTGAAACGTTTTAACCACCTGAATAATTATAATTAGGATTTCTTGACCAGATTACTTTATAATGATCATGCTCAATAAATACTTAAACTCTGTGTAAATAGGTAGTTATTTTAAACCGACTTCTTATAACTAGGATCTGGTATTTAATTAAGCATTAATTTCATTTTCTAACCGACTTCAAAAAAGAAGCATGTTCTCATTAGCCGGAATCTTTTTTTAATGGGAACTAGAAATCCCCAGTAGTGCATAATTAAAGGCTTATCCACTGCCCTCAAACTATGCCATAATTTATAATTTTACTTAATTTTAAGTTTTTCTTTATGTACTATGTAAAATGCCATATTGTTTTTGTGAATAAAGTTTTATTATATTATAATGTTTTTTCCCCGATTACTTGAAGACTCCTGGATAGATAAATAAATAAATGCATGTATTTACCTTACAAGAAAGTCCACAAAACAATGTAGGTATACTATTACAAAGCTACTTATTTTATATTATAACAGTCATAGGACTTATGGATATATATACTTCCCAGGAAGTCCCATTATATTTTGATCAAGATCTGATGAAGAGTTTCGTAGATATTTGCGATTGTAGTCGGTTATTACTTAACTACGCCAGCAGCTAGCAATATTTCATATTATTAGCATAATCACAAACGCTTTCACACTCACAGCTCCACGGTAAGTTCGATGACTTGTGTCGTGGGCGCCGGAAACATTGACATTGCAAACAATAACAACCAAAACCAGAAACACAAATTTCCCTTGGGGAGAAAACTTGTGTTCCCGCCGGGAATCGAACCCTATATATTATTTTTATATATTGCTACGTCCTTGGTTATGTTTATAATTTTTAAAAAAATACAGCACTGGCAAATTCGCGGGCCGAAATGAAAACCCAACAAAATATATTATTTCAAAGTCACATAGTTAAAATTCCTTCGTCGGTTTGGGTAAAATATTTTCAGCATAATGTTGCCAGAGTGAAAAATATTTTTGGGCTGAAATTACTGGCCGTGCGCTTATATTCATATTAATGTAGACAGGCTATTTTTACAGGAAATTGATATTTGTGTTCGTAATTAATTATGTAAATGGAAATTTGCATAAAGGTAATTTTTATGACGCTTCCGTTTCGCATTGATTTCCCATTTTTTAAGCAAGCATAGCCAGCTTCGAGCGAACTGGAGGGATGATAACCATAAATGGATGACGTTTGACAGTTTGTCTTGTTGTCATATGTTAAAACGGGCATGTGGGATAACTCGTGTAATTCATACGCACACTCTCTAAAATGTAAACGATACAATACCGATAGACTTGCGACCTTATGTCGGTGACCGAGACTTTGCAATTTGGACTCCACTAATTTACTATAGCCAATGAGTCTTTTCGCTCGTCGGTCAATGGATTCCAGAGCTTGCAAGCTGGTGCTTATTACGATTCCGTTTACGATAATGCTTACCTGAAAGATAAGTTGAGAACTCCTTGAGGACTTCTTGAGGACTCCTTGAGGACTCCTGATTATAATGTTATTGTTTTTCACTCCACTGCGGTAAACATGATTAATGTGGAATCAAAGAGTTTCTTAGAATCAAACTTCCAGGGTATTTGGTGGGATCAGTACTGAAGATAGGATTTGTATCTTTGTGTCTATAGGATAGAACTTTGTCGCAATGTAGTTCGTCTGTTTGATTTTTCTATCTGTATTATTAATATTATAATGCGAAAGTTTGTTTGTGATTGTGCATAAGTGAATTTAAAACGGGTTGAATATTTAGGAAAAAAAAAAAACCTATTGTAATTAAAATAAAATAAAAGGACCCTTTTTATTCAGAATAGGCAAGCATATGACCATTATCTCACCTGATGGAAAGTGATGATGCGGCCTAAGATGGGACATGCTTGCTTTGCTTGTCAATCGATTATTCAGATATTACAGTGCCGATTAACGTAATTATTTTTGCATAATTGCACCGACTGTCTCTAAATTAGTATCGTAACAATGCGATAACCGTGAGTGAAACCGAATAAATCCTTAATCAAATTCTTAAGTAGAGTTTGGTGAAAATGGACCTAACTCTACAAATATAGGAAAGACTCTATAAATATAGGAATATGTTAAAGTTTTTCCGTATTCGCTTCCCAAGTCGCAACATCCAAACTACTCCGTAAGTAAAGGTAATCTCGCTTTCGAATGGTTTCAGCAGTAACCAACGTTTGCTAATGAAAATGTTATGGATGCGGTATATATTTTAGCTCTGCCAACGTCTTTTTTCTAATATTTTTTTTATATGCTATCGTGTCCCACTGCTGTGCTGTCTCCTCCATAATTTTCCAACTATCCCTGTCCAGTGCTTGTGCTGTCCAATTTGGTTGGAAGGAATAAATGTCGTCACTACCCCCGTTTTCGAGGCAGGTCACGACGTTGCTTCGCCGGCCGTCTGTTGGTTATTGGGTGACTAGTTTTGCTCACCTTGCTGGATGCATATGTGGCCGGCCCAGTCCCACTTAAACAGTACGCTCTTGATACCAACGTCAATGTTGCCGGTCTTTTAACGCAGCAAAGTGTTTCGAACGCGATCTGTCCTCTTTAATCCGAGTATGCTGCGCTCCATAGCTCTCTGGCAAATTTTGAGTTTGGACTTCTGTGCCTCAGTCAATGGACATGATTATTTTTCTTGTATACCTAAATATTAATACTTTTATTTCATAAATAACAAATAAAAATAACAACAGCAAATACATATTCAAACATCAACGTTTTCACACTCACAGCCTCAAAGTAAGTCTAGTGTTGACTCATGGGTACCGAAAACATTGAAAACCTAAAAAGTGGTAACTAACACAACTTTGTTTCATTGCATATATATATATTATATTGAGGTGATATATATTATTTTGAGAATTGACAGTGTATGCACCAATTAGAATGTATCATAATGTTATGCATAAATAGTTAGAAAATTTATTGCAAGTTATTATTCCATTGTATCTATTTATAATTTTTTGCTAATGATACTTATATTGTTATTGAATAAATTGAATTGAATTGATTACATTACCTAATCCTACTAATATTATAAATCCGAAAGTTTGTGTGTAAGTGTGTAAGTATGTGTGTTCCCATCTTCACGCTTTAACGGCTGAACGGATTTCGATGAAATTAAGAATGTACACAGCTTATACCTAGGATTAACTTATAGGCTACTTTTTAACTTGATAGCAGGCGAAGCCGCGAAGCACAGCTTGTATAATATGAACAGAGAATTATTAAATATTGACTTTGAGCCGACGCTGTCAGGCGTTTCTAACACACAGCACAAAGGCTCCTTGATGATGATCCCACATATGGTCCCATTGGATTTATTCCACCCATTTTCAGCACTGCAGTGGATTGGAATACGGATGAAATGCCCAAGACTTAGAGGATCGAAGCCTGTTCGGCTAATGGATGCGTCCCACTATCCCAGGGCCGGCGACATACAATATAGAGCAGTAAGAGTAGTTTCGCCACTAGACGAAGACATGCATTGTCAAGCTAAGAGATTAGATCTATACTTAGGATATGACGTGGCAAAATAAAAAAATACAATACCCGAGACTATCTGGAAAACGGCTGCACCGATTTTCACCAAACATAAATAAAAGAAAAGACACTCTCGTTTTGTTACAGTTAGGCATAAAGAGTTTCACTGAAAATGACATAGATTTGTATAAGAAACCTTAGAATTAAGAATTTCAAACCACATTTCTACATTTTACGATAAATATTTTGACTATACAAGTTATTCGCCTCTGGAACAGTTTAACGGTCCCAATAAGTCGCTCTCATTTCTGCACAGTTTTAAAAAAAATTATAAAAAAAGTATATCACTCACAAATAAGTTAAAGCTATAAATATCCTTTATTTGTCTATTTATTAATTTATGTATGTATATAATATATTATTATTTAGGTAGGTTTTTAGGTATATTATGTAATATTTATAATTATGCGTAGATACATTTATTTAAATAAGTGTTGAGGTACAACTCATTCGTAATATTTTTATCATCTTTGTTTGTTTGGAAGAAATCGCTTTGAGCGATATGACTGCCCTTTGTTATATTTGAGACTTCTTTGTAAGAGCTCTCTTTTGAAGTGCAAATAAAGAATTTATCTATAAGAAAAAATAAGCAATATATTAATTAAATTCTTCCGGTATCTAACCGGGAATGTCTCGCGTCGCCTCGTCCTGCTTAGTAGAAGGACACGTACCGAATTAAGCCGACGGGCAGTTCAGCGATGAGACTGGTCAATGAATGCCAATTTATACATCATTGAACTACCCATACTGCGGTACTTTGTGTACTGTGCTGTGACACAGCCCGCATCGCTTTGCCTTTTGCCCCCACTTTTCCGAAGTAAAAACGTGGAACGGTGCGGAAAATACCGCCGCGGGCAATCAAGGAGCGGTTAAGTGGTCTTAGAACTTAGCTTATGTGGGGGAAATGCAGGTTGTTATTACCAAATAAAAAGATTGTTAGTTTTGTTACAGTTTACTACTATATAACCTACATTTTATATGTAGAGGCAACAAAAAAATCTCGAAGTGGTCGGGATCTCGTATTGGTGCAGTGGTTGACTTTGGGCCGATGGCTGCTAAGACGAAGGGTTTGAATCGCGCTTCTAGTATTTTAACAAACTTCTAAAAGGAGGAGGTTATATTTTCAAATGTATGTACTTTTTTTATCCTCTCCATCCTAAGGTTGCCTGGAAGGGAGCGCTGCTTAGCGATAGGCCGCCGATTGTACTGCTATATTGTTATTTTTTTCTATTGTAAATTGTTATTTTTCTTGGTGTGCAATAAAGAGTATTTGTATTGTATTGTACTTTTTTATGTATGTTCACCGATTTCTCGATTCTCAAAATTCTTATTTGGTTTGGTGGTCCCATATAAATGTTATCGAAATCGATCAAGCTGTATAATTATGTGTAAGTACATTTATTTAAATAAGTTTTGAGGTACACCACCGTCAAAACCAAAATATAAGCGGTGAAGTCGGTTTTTTAAGCTTTGCTTATGTTTAAATTATCCATCTTTATTTCTTTGCTTAAATAGGTAATAATATAATAAATAAAAAATATGCATATTGCATATTTTTTATTTATTTTATTCTATTGTTTACTTATATATATTGTCGGTAAAAAAATCAAAACATTACATTTTATAAAATAATAAAGATTTGAAATGACACCAGAATCGCAAAATTTTAAACGCAGCTGTTTTCACGTTATTTTATTGACGTCAAAGACCAATCATGTTGCGAGACTAGTTTCGGAGCAGTCAGTGCTCCTTCATCAGTCGACGACGCGCATTAAACAACCGGGTTCTCGGCGTGTATAATCAAATTACGTATACATTTTGGATAAATTTACAAATGTAAAATGGTGTTTAAATGCTTGCATATCTAGCATAAAAAAGTAATAATATATTCAGTTCGCTCGAAGCGGTTTGCTTCTATGTTCATCATCCGTACTGCGAAGGAGTGGAATTCATTGCCTGCGTCATTGTACCCCGAGGAGTATAATCTAGGAGTCTTCAAATCAAGAGTGAATGGGTATCTTCTAGGCAAGCATGTCACATGTTCGGCCGCATCATCACTTTCCATCAGTTGGAATTGCAATGCCTATGCATTGCCTCTCTGAATTGCAAGGCTAATACGTTGAGTCAAATAATTACCAGCATTTTGAACACGCGTCGTCGTCAACCAGACTTTTTTTTTAGATAGAATGAGTTTAAAAATTGTTTCACTCTCTACTTTGAACCTACTTAATAATTCATGTCAATAAATATTTTCTATTTTGCAAATCCATTGTGTGAAAGAGTAACAAACATCCATACATACAAACTTTAGCGTTTATAATATAACTAATGATTATGGTATAATCTTCTATGACACAATCGTTGATTACTTATTTTGTGCACCCAGTAAAATAATATTAAAATTCAATTACCCAGGCAGAAAAACATTCTAACCCGAACTGAAACGACAGGGCCACCATTGTGTATAAATTACCGAAGTCAGGGACAGGCATTTTTCTCACTATGAGCCAACTTTTCGCATAACTCAGTTTTAATTTGGAAACGGTGTTGCCAGCGTAACTCTTCTCCCACAGCTGTCGGTAATTTTGAAGAAAGTATGTAGAGCTATTTTTTAGTTTACCAACCAATAGACCGATTTATCTTACCAGTAGGTAAGACAAAAAAGAACGAAAAAGGAACAAAAAATATTGCACTGTTAGTAAAGACTTGACTTCGTTCATTTATAGAACAGCAAAAGAATGGAACGCTTTGCCGTCGTCTGTGTTTCCCGAAAGGTACAATTTGGGTGTGTTCAAAAGTAAAGTGAATAGGTATTTACTAAGCAAGCGTGCTCCACCTTAGACTACATCGTCGCTTTCCATCAGGTGTGATTGTGGTCAAACGTTTGCTTGGTCAGTAATAAAAAAAAAAAAAAAACTTACCCACTTGACTTTACTTTTTTTTATTATGCTCGACTAACAACTGAGCTCGAGCCCTTCGTAGACGTATATATATAGTAGTCAGCGCATTAGTGCCGAGTGTATTCCTTTTGCCAAATTCAGTCGAAGGCAATCATATTAATTTTTATTTTGTATATTTAAGGTCGGTATTGTTGTTTTTGCAGTATAAAATGTTTAATTTGTAAATGTTAAATCAATTTTTTTGGCAATAATTTTTTTTTTTAAATTTACTTTACTTTTTTTACTTGTCTACTAGTGGGCACTTTGTTTATTTGTTAAGTACTAGTAACTCTGTAACTCTCTTTATTTATTATTCCTCCTTTATGTGCTTATGTCCCCTAGATGGGTCAGAGGGTGTCCACAGTGTTTCTCCATCTCGTTCGTTCTTGAGCTTCTCGTTTAATTTCGTTCCAGGACTTCCCGATGACCTTCTGCTTCTGCAATGATGGTTCGCCGCCAGCTCTGCTTTAAACGACTACGTTTTCGCTTTCCTTGAGGATTTCAGTCTAGGGCTTGCCTCGGTAGGTGGTCATTATCCCTTTGGAGAGTGTGGCCTATCCAGTTCCATCTCGGCGTAATTCTAATAAGATGTAAATAACTCTTTGACGTGAACAATAGAACAATAGCGCCGTAAGTATATGTCGGCTATCACAAAAGGGTCGGCCCAATGCAGGTTGCTTGTTTATTTGCGCACGCTCATCTGGAATATTCTAGAACCTCTTTCTGGATCTTTCGATTGGTTGCGCACGCTCATCTAGAATATTCTAGAACCTCTTTCTGGATCTCTCAAAGGGCGTAACAGTATATATAAGAATTGGGTAACTTAAAAATAGCCAAGTGGCATCACCTTCTGCTGGTGAAACTAAAACCTGATCCGTCCTATTGTCGGCGAACTTCGCTTTAATTGCAAAGTTCGCAACTAAAGTAAGAATAACTTTGGAACCTTTTGTAGTTAGTTGTTCTTCGGTTAAAAATTATGTAGCAAAAAGAAAAAATGCTGAATAATAAGGGAAAATAGTTGTAAACGCGCAGTTAATGTGATTTAAATGGATGTTTGGAATGGCACCCACTGGTAGTGGGCTTGAACTCTTGAGTTACCTAAAGCTCGATGTCTTGTAGGTAACTTAGATCTTTGCTGTATGTAGTTTTAGTATAGTTTTAGGAAATAAATGCAAAAAAAAATTACATAAACAATGCAGTAATACTAGGCTTTCTGCCCATTCCGGTAATATTATATTCCTCTTCTCTTCATAGAAGATTTATTCAAAAATAAATAATAAAATAAATAAATAATCAATATTCTTAATCATAATCACTATTTGCTTAAAATGTAGGTGAGTATGGAGGAAATGGTTAGTACAGTAGATACAATTTGCCATCACGGCGTGCAAATTTTTTACATTTAAAACACATTATTAATATTTAAACAAAAAAAAAGTATTCTTATTTTGATACGTTATTAATTATTTTAATATTTATATTGTACATCTTAGACTTGTTTAATAAACTTATTGTAAACAAAAAAAAGGTAGGTCTGAGAATCGGTCAACATCTATTTTTATACCCCTAAATGTTAAAAGTGGCCCAACTGTTTTTTTTGGACAATTTTTTTTGTTTTTCTTTTTTTATGATTCAGCATCGGGTCTGCTAGTATTATATAGATTTCAAGAAATATATAATCTGTGGCGATCATGTACATTTGGGTTATGCCACTGCGCTCCATGGCTATTGCTCTCAAACGATTGAATGTCCATACTTTGTATCCACTGGGCTCCACAGAACAAAAATTAAAATTATATTTTTAGTCGACATCGCTCCATGGAATAGATTATTTTCGATTCTGTGTGCGTTTCAAAACTAAGCAGCGCCTAACTAATGTTTATGAGATAAAAAAAATTTGATCGTTGATTATTGACTTAAGAGCTGCTTAACTAAGAGGTGGCTAAGCATTGCTTAGCGACATTTTTATGAGAAAGACTGTAGAACGCTGGGGTTGTGAATTTGTGAGGTACCTATTTGTTATCTTACGTAAGGCTATACGAAACGCAGCAAATATTTTGCTATCTCTACTGTAGAGATCATGTTTTTGTTATCATAAGAACTGAGTAGTAAGCACGAGTACGTCATATGAATATTCAATGAAGTTCCTCCGTATTTTCCGTTGGCTCCGTTGAGTGTGCGGTCGCCTTCTAAGCTGGGGTATCGGGTTCGATCCCCGACAGGAACACTACCTATTCTTCCGTAGGAAAATGTGTGTTTTTGGTTATGGTTGTGAGTGTGTGTGTTGTGATTGTTTTCAGCACCCACACGGCATCGAACTTAGTGTGAACTGTGAGTGTGAAAGTGTTATATTATGTTGTTGTTATATGTAAATCCGAGCACCTTGTTTAACCACAGTCCACACACCCTTACACTTTTGCACATACAGATGCTAGTGCGTAACTTATATTAAGACGGTTGCGTAAGGTTTATCTTTGAATTTTTAAGATTTATTCAAATGTCATGAAAATGTGTCTCAAATAATTGAACGCAAGCAAAGCTTAAAAAAAATCGACTTCACCGCTTTATCTTCGGAACTTTAATCAGATTAGACGTACTAAACACTGATCAGATCTTGGTCAAATTTAAATGCGACCAATTGGAAAGCAACATCTTTCAAGCAAAATAAAATTCAAAATCGGTTCACGTGGAACAAAGTAATGAGGTAAAACACATAAAAAAAAACAGTCGACTTGAGTACCTCCTCCTTTTTTGTCAAGTCGGTATAAAAAGGACGAACGAATTATTAAATTAAAATCACTTCTAGTATTTAATAGTACAAAATGTGCGTGAGTTTTTATCAAATTACGAATGAATTACTGTATCATAGACTAGGTACGTAATGAAGAATAAAATAAAGATTCACCTTATTGACACTATACTTAAATACAGTAATACAATTATCCAGGGAACATACAAGTTATTAATTCAACAACTATTAAAGATGAATCTATAGTGCATTAGGGACACATTCATCGTGTGCTATGTGAACTTGTACGCATAGCGCTGTTTTTCAATCTGCCCCTGCCTCAGATTAATGTGTTCACTGAGCAAGAATGTGTCAAGCAAAATAGAAAAAATCATAAACAATAATAACAATGAATAATTAAACGCAAGGCTCATATAAGCGACTTCACCGCTTTATCTTCGGAACCCTAGATCAGATTAAATAAATTAAATACGGATTATTTAGGATAACTCAGAAACTACTGGTCCGATTTTGATCAAATTTAAATGGGACCACATGGAAACCACCAGCGTTTTAATAAGAAATAATATAAAATTCGGAAATTCTTGTAAGACACATTAAAAAAAACAGTCAAATGAAGAATTTTCTCTTTTACTTGAAGTCAGTTAAAACTATCGTGTAAAACAGAAAATACGTACATTTAGTACCTACCTAACCTCAGACCGGAGCTACATAGACCGAGACCTAGGTAGAATCCTATTCATTGCTCCGTGAAATAGAATGCCTGTGGGGCTATGCGATCTCAGTCTATCTTCAATCTAGATTTGGCTAGATTAGTTCAGTCGGAAATTAATTATAGGAATCCGCAAAGAGAACAGGAATCAAAGAGAATTTGCGACATATATTTTCTGAACTAGAAAACTAATTCTAATTTCCACTTTATTGATGAAATTTAATTTATTTCATGTAAACATCATGAAAATCGGAAGAAAGAAAATCTTAAGTCTGACTCCCTACACGTGGTCCCCGGGTGGTGCTAATCGGGTGACATTCGAGAGGTGGTAGAGCATTTTGTGAGTTGCTCGCCTGGCTTGCTACCAAAGTAGCTTACCACCATCAAGTTCCATCAAGTTGCACCAAGAAAGACTGCCGCCAAGCCAAATACGGTGTTCCGGCAGCTATCCTTGAGAGCCTGCGTATTCCAGGTCTAGTGTGTTTACCAGCTTCGATCACATCGTCACTTACCATCAGGTGAGATAGTGGTCAAACACTAGCCTGTCACAAATAAAAAAAAATAAAAATAAAAAAATAAAAATAAACTTTGGCCCATAGAATTAGTGGCGTATTCGTGCATAAAACATTAAACAAACATTATAGTATATATATACAGTACATAAAATTATAGTTGTACGACATAATAATTGAAAATAGCATTATAACATCGAAAAAAAAAACATGCGGGGCAGTCTTTGGGGACCGGCGATAGAAGTGCACACATACATAGAGCTCATGGGAAGCGTGCGATGACGATGACGCAAGTTTCACGCTTTTTGTTCACCCAAAAAGTACACATATATACACAGTATACATATAGCTCATTGAAAGCGTTTGGTGACGATGACGCTAGTTCCATGATTATTATTCACCCAAAAAGTGCTCAAACCGTCTAAAGAAGTTTTCACTTAAAAATATATGTACGTAACAATCTAGTGCTATGCCCAGCATTTCCCTACCTACTAGTATTTCCGGGCCAATTGCCTATATTTCCTAAAACAGTGTCTCAATACCAAACGGCTCAAATATGTAACCACTGCCGTGGTTTCCATATTTTCGCCGTTTGCGCTGCTCTGCCGAAGTTGCCGCGACGCCGACCCCATTCTGTGTTTCAGGAAGATGTGACGGAGCTAAAGTATCGACACAAGTTGCATCCCACACTAAAGGCCGTCCCATCTTCCATGGAATTAAAGTCATGCCAACGGGTCTTTTACCATCGTCACGCATCAGACCATTCGGTTCGAGAATGGCTGGAAGGTTGGCACTGGTAAAAGCCCGGCGGATATCGTTGAGGCTGGCGTGGCGGGAAATTCGGCCAGCACTAGTATTTTATGTATAAATCTGATTTCGACTATCTATTAGTGCAATGGGCTATATCTCCCCCGTGCGATGTGGGTCTTTTGGGTTGGATTCCCGACAGAAGCACAATTTTCCTACCAGGCAACATTTGTCCTCCTGCTTTTGGGTGTGAGTGTGTGTGCGATATGCAAAAGTTTCCGGCACCCACGATACAAGTATTTGAACTTAGCTTGGGGCTTTTAGGGTAAATGCGTTTTTTTGTTTGTTAAATATCGGTTAGTTAAAAAGTTGGATCGTAAAAAAATTGATTATAAAAATTAAAAAAATATATTATTTTGGTTTTAAAATACATTTGTTAACAATTATTCATTGACAGTGGTAGGTCACGGCAATTTCAATATTAGAAGAGAGGAGGTTTAAATAAAAATCTATAAATTAGTGAGTTGGTACAATTAAAGTTTTGTACTGCGTATAATAATAGTTTTATGAGTGATGTTTCTCATCGGTAAACGACCAGTCTTACTTATAAAAATGTCGCTAAGCTATGCTTAGCCACCTCTTAGTTAAGCAGGACTAAAGCCCATAATCAATGATTAACTTTTTTTCACTCATAAACATTAGTTAGGCGCTGCTTAGTTGAGAAACGCACAGAGAATCGAAAATATGTAAATCAAAATGTATAATGTGTAATAATGGTGGATTATTAACCGTTATTACTTAGTTAACGTGCAAAAGTATAGGCAAATCATACAAAGTTGAATAACGTGATTTTCGCTTTAGATACAAAACTCCATTAGGAGTTCTAGTAAAATTTCTACCACTTTACTAGGGCATGACCTGACTCTTTTACTTGACTTTGACTGTGACTTGTGACTAGGACTTTTAGTATGAAATACAATTTAAATTTATTATAACTTGACACTGGCTAAATGCACAAGATTGCGAAGCCAAAATTATAAAAAAAAGATAAAGTCCCACCATCTTGCCTCTTAGCAAGGTTTAAACTAGGCAATGGCGGTGTTTATTTTGACAACTATTTAAGCATTACTTAACGATATTTTAACGCTAAATCGCGTTTATGAGTGAAATTGTTGTCAAACTTTAGCTAAGTAATTGACAAAAAATTTATAAGTAAGACTGTAAAAGCATAAAAAAATATGTGTATTCCATATTCGTCAACTCAGTTTCTAACTGCAGTTATTTAGTTGAAAATAGAGTCGTTGTAAAATACATCTTTTATCGGTGCATCCGACGGAGTGGAAACGTGCTGTAAATGTCGAACTGGCAATCTAGGCGGCAACTTGTCAACTGTTGCTTTCGGCGCAATGCAGACGTAAAGAGGAGTTCTACAGGGAGAGTGGAGTGGAATTGAATAGTGTTGGGAGTAAGAGTATCGATATTCATCTTTTTTTAACTTCATAAAAAGGAGGAGGTTCTCAATTCGAGTGTAAGTACTTTTTTGTGTGTTACCTCAGAGGTTTTTCTAGGTGAACCAATTTTAATGATTCTTCTTTTATTTGAATACTGGTGCATGTGGACCCATTAAAATGTGATCAAGATCTGACCAGCATTTTTTGAGTTATCCTTAATAATGCATATTTAATTCATTTAATCTGATGAAGGGTTCCGGTGATAATGCGGTGATGTCGGTTTCTTTAAGCTATTATTCTAAAATTGATTATATATACTTACTTATAAACGTTGTACTTGTACTGTATAAATTATTATCGATACACGACCCGTTATGGCTTACTCGTAACTTCTCGGCTATTGCTTTCGTCTGCAGACGTAGAGAGAAGTCCTACAGGAAGAGTGGAGTGTAATTTAATAATGCTGGGAAAGTATCGACATCGATGTTTTTCATATCGATACACGACCTCCAAAACAGCCCAAAACAGGGAAATTTGGGCATCTTTGGAGGAGGCCTTTACCCACCTGGGGGTTCTTGATAAATTTTAAGGTTAATTTGCAAGCACTGTAAATATTATGTAACACATTAAGAAAGAACAAATAAAGGCTTTTTTATTTTTATTTTTTATTTATTTATTATACACGACCTATTATGGCTTGACGGTCGAACTGGCAATCTAGACAACAACTTTTCAACTGTTTCTTTCGGCGCAATGCAGACATAGAACAGAGTTCTACAGGGAGAGTGGAGTGGAATTTAATAGTGTTGGAAGTAAGAGTATCGATATCGATCTATTTTTATCGACACACTATCGATATTGGTACTATTTAAACGTCCCGCTAGCGTAGTCAATTCGATTCTTAACGAAAATTTGTGTTGCTGATTCTGAGTGTGATTGTGTGAAGTAAATGTTTAGAAATACCGTAGAAATAGGAAATATGGTGACCAGTCAAAAAAAAAAGTTTGTAGGTCGTTTGGTTGGCAAGAGATGACGTGTCGAGGATGATAAGCACTTAAACGGTTAAGCACTTAAGAAGATAAAAATGATTTAAAATATTATTTGACTTGGTATCGATTGATACATAACTAATTATTATCAAATAAGCGTATGTTCTTGATAGATATACCCTCTCCCAACGTTCATCAGGTGCGCGCGGAGAGGTGACGCGAACGTTGCAATCGGCCATCTTCCAGATGATGGGCATCGTCGCTAGTCAAATTAAAGAAACTAGTCGGAAAATCCGACAAAAATCGCAAGTACCAGTCGGTTCGTAAATAGTAATAATGAATAACACTCGCGATAGTTTTCAAACTCAAATATCTCGTTTCGAAAATACTCATACACTTACACAACCATTTATTAGCATAATTAAGACATTAAGATTATTTAGTTATTAGGTACTCTATATTTAAAAATAATCTACAAATATTTATCGTTTAAATAAGAGAAAACTATCAACGTCCCATCACTACTCTAGTATTTACAACCCACCCCGTGCAATCGGGGTGCATCTCGAGAGAAATCCAACCGGAAAATTCCGGCTACGATCCTTGCCAAACAATTTACGCAGTACCTTTCAGTGTATTACATGTCGAATGTGTTCGAGAATTCTAGATCGTTCCATGATTTCTACGACATGGGAATAGGTAAGGACGTTACGTTATTAACTCACTTGCTAGTACAAATATAGTCTGTATACTCTATCGAGCTCGCGATTGTATTTATATTTTTTTTGGCAGTTTGTGCAATTAGCCAGTGTCAAGTACCTTATTTGTTTTTTTTAATTCTATAGAGGTATTGCCGCCAGGATGATGGGAACGCTACCCACTGGTAGTGGGCTTGAGCACTTGAGTTACCTATAAACTCGCTGCCTTGTAACTTAGGTGTTTGCTGTATAGATGTATTTAGTTTAGTAAATATAGGGACCTAATTGGCCTGTAGATATAGAAGAGTAATGATAATTATGTTATTAATAGCAATATTACTAATAATATATTATGTTATAAGATCGAAGTTTTACCAAATTATTTCGTACAAAAATAACTAGATGGCATTAGGCGTCGAGTTAGACCGCGGTGGTGTTTTGTTCCGCGACCACTAGTAGGCTCGACGAATTAAATGCAATAAAGACTTGCTTAAAAAAGACTTGCTTAAAACCTGATTTCGAGAGTTTGATTTCGGGGGGTTTTTGGGGATGTGTACAATATAATAATAATAAATTGCCCGTTGACTTAGGTGCGCGTCCGATTTTTAGCACTAGTATAGGTAACACAAGTTTTCTCCCCAAGGGAAATGTGTGTTTCTGGTTCTGGGTGTTTGATGTGAATGTTTCCGACACCAACGACACAAGTCATTTGTGTTATCAATATCTGATCAGTAGTTTTTGATTTATCATCAATAATGCGTGTTTAATACATCGAATCTGATCAAGGTTCCGAAGATAAAGCGGTGAAGTCGGGTTTTTTAAAGCTTGGCTTGCGTTTAATTTTTTTTTATTTGTGACAGGCTAATGTTTGACCACTATCTCACCTGATGGTAAGTAACGATGTGATCGAAGCTGGTAAACACACTAGACCACAGCAGGCAATGTTTTTTGTTAATGACCTAACTACTGTGATTACACCATTGGAATTAACTTATAATAAAATTAATTGAATTTCAACATTAATTGCTAAGTAGATATATAACGAAATGTTCAATAACACTTTTCTCACTGTCTCTACACTTTGTTCTTGTGTGTTTTAACACTTGCTATAATTACACTATCCCACTGTATTTGTGAATTCAGCCTAAAACCCGCGACACCATAATAATAATTGTTTTACAGTCCTTGTACTTTAACATTTATTCCCTTAGAGGCAGAATTTGAATGGAACACTTCTGCCGATAGCGCTTAGGGTTTCAGCAGCCACTTAGGCAGTCTAGGCAGTCTGGGATGTTCAAACTCGAATTGCAAACCAAGCCTTGACAGCTACGAAAATTAATATAGATAAGTGTATTCTATTTTACTAGCCATTCCCTGCGGCTCGCGTTTATCAAGTTAATAATTTAAACGTAAGCAAAGCTTAAAAAAACCGACTTCACCGCTTATGTTTTGGTTTTGGGTTGATCGGTTTCGATAAAATTTATATACTACCTCTGAAGTGTAATCTACCAAACAAAAAAAGAATTTTGAGAACCGGTTCACAAATAAGGAAAGAATCGGTAAACATACATAAAAAAACTTACGGTTTAGTTTAATTAATTCACTTTTGTGATTTTTGAAGTGCATTGAATTTTTTTAACAAATAAAAAGTATACATAAAATTTGATGGTGTAGCATTTGTAAACCAGTAAGGTCTGTAATTTAATGCTACAAACTAATTATACCTAAATATGTAATAAGACATTTGTATTGTCTTCAAAATATTATAGCATACGCTGATTAAGTTACACATACTTTCACATCTTCACATACATCAAAGCTTTTACTTTAATAATAATAAATTAAACTAAAAACTAACCATGAAAAACTATATCTAGGTATTATTATAACATATTTTTTAACAAGAATATCTTATGCTATCCTAAGCTCACGGAAAGCTCGCCGGATAACATTTACAGTGATTACGTATATACACAGTACCTATCATCTTGATCTAAGGGAGATCCTTATAATGTTACATATGTGTTAGTTTGGCACATAAACCTCACTACAAACTAGGTCCCAGCGGGTGAAGCCCACACTTAATTACCATCGACACATGCGATAACTTAGATGAAGTTCAGGATCGAGGTCAACTGCCTGTTAGCTTAGTCGGGTGAGCGTTCGCCTTCTAAGCAGGGTATCGGGTTCGATTCCCGACGGGAACACAAATTTTCTCTCCAAGGAAAATTTGTGTTTCTGGCTCTGGTTGTGTGTGTGATGTGAATGTTTCTGGCACCCACGATACATGTCATCCTACTTAGTGTGGGGTTGTTAGTGTGAAAGCGTGAATATTTATGTTTATCATTCAAGCATGTTCCATCTTCGGCCGCATCGTCACTTTCTATCAGGTGAGATAGCGGTCAAATGCTTGCCTATCTAGAGTAACAAAAAATACTATGAGTTTGTTAAGACCTTGAGAAAGAACCTATAGTATACGTATATATAAAAACCTGAGTAATATATACAAATAAACGGATTTACAATCACAGTCCCACACTAAGTTCAAAGACTTAAAGATTTGTATCGTTTTTTTTTATTTATTGTTGTCTACCGAGGTCTCCATTTTGGATTTTTGGCAAAAAGAGACCAACGTCTTTTTCCCAGAGGTTTCTGTTATTTTACGGGTAGGATAAAATTACTTTGTTGGTTTTTTATTTTTAAAAAGCTATCATTTGACCGCAATCTCACTGGTAAGAGATGAAGTTGTCACTAGAATCACTTCGAGGATGGCTGCCGGATTTAATGATTATTAAACTATATTACACAAATGCAACAATAACACCAAAGTTCTATCATAAAGTCGTTATAATTTAACTACTCTATCACAGCATAAACAAGGCAATCAAAACTATTTATTAAGTGAAATACACAGTGAACATAATAAACAAACAAGTTAGAGACAGAGATAGACAACCGGCAAATATGAATTAGTCGGTCACTTTGCTCGCTCCCTTTATAGCCCCCTTAAGCCAAAGCCTTTCCTTACTTGACACTTATCATTAACCGTAAAACGAAATATATAAAAAAAATCAATAATACAATGATGCATATAAACGCTTTCACACTCACTGCCCCACACTAAGTTCGATGACTTATGTCGTGTGTGCCGGAAACACACTCAGAACCAAAAACACAAATTTATCTTGAGGAGAAAACTTTTTTTGCTTGGTAGTCCTGAATAATATAGTCTTATCTAATATAGGCAATTGGCTCGTAGTTAGGAGAAAACTTACCGGGAACCGAACCCGATATCCGCTGCTTCGAAAAGGAACGCCCACCCAAAAAGGACCAGGGAACGGACAGGTCAATAATAAAACAATCCATTATAAAAATGTATGCAAAGATGCACGTAACCAACTACACCAGCGGGCAGTTCAAAGTTCAAAGATGACCCGCTCGGCGTCGCCCAACGCTTTTACATCACAGCCCCACAGTAAGTACAAAGACTTGGACTGCCCTACTGATCTGATTCTAAAAATACTTTCATCAATAGACAGCTAAACTATCCCCGAGGGTCATATAAAATGCTATTCTAGCATTAAGTCCTCCTTGTACTGTGTTCGTGCAATTGTATTGAATAAATAAAACAAATAAACTTAACCCCATGGTTAAATAAAAAGATCGATACAGTTGGCGCAGTGTACAGGTCTCCGCCCTCCGCGCCGTGGGTCCTGGGTTCGATTCCCGGCAGGTGCACAAATTCCTTCCCAAGGGATATTTGTGTTTCTGGTTCTGGGTGTATTTGTGTGCGTGTGATGTAAATGTTTCCGGTGCCCACGATACAAGTCTTTGAACTTAGTGTGGGGCTGTGAGTGCGTTTTGCGTTTTGATAAATAATACTTTATCGATCCACATAACATGAGATAAATCAAAGGTAAAAAACAAGTTAATACGTAAAGTATCACAACAGGCGGCCTTATCACTAATAGCGATCTCTACCAGGCATCGTTTGGATGGAGAGAACTACAGAATGTAACATACGGGGTATAATAAATGGGTGTATGGAATATCTAATTAACTTCAATATATATATATATTTTTATCGGATTCTACCCTTTTTAATAAAAAAATATAAAATTCTACAAAATAATTATAATTTACATCACATAAGTTAATTTATACAAAAATAATAAAAACCCAAGTACTGATTCTACAAGAAAAACAATTACAACAACAATTATAAATAAGCAACGAAAATACGAGAGGTGTTGTCGGTCTGACGACCAACGGTGAAATAAGAGGGCGGCGCCACTGCGCGCTTGCTTTTATAGGCTCGAACGTCAAGATGGCGGTATCACGCTAATAATATACATGTTTATAATGTTTTCCTAGATACACTAAAGTGAAAAACGCAAATCTCTAGAGCGAAAGACGACAGAAATTTAACAACATTACCAATGTTAGTGTTATGGTTAGTGACTAAGGATAGTCTCGGAACTATACGATAAAACAACAATCCCGGTGTATCCTTCACAGGTAAGATGCACTTACTGTCGCCTGTAAGGGAGAACAAATAATCCTAAGGAGAAATTCTAAGCGATTGTACTTGTGTTATAACAACATAAAGATTACTTTCCCGTCTACTGTGTGTATGTATTACCATTACCTATTTACCTTTAACCAGCCGTGAGTATAAACCCTTTACATGTGTGTTTACATGTTTATACTTTTAACGAATTTATGAAATTTAGAGACAATAATATTTTATAATATTTGCACTTCTGCATGCAGACTGAATACATTGTATTATTTATAAGACCTTTTAACGTTTGAGTTTGAATTTGTAATACTTACAAATAAAAACAAATGTACATGCGTAGTTCTGCGTAGACAACAACAAATATTAGCTTGCCTAAATATGCCCCGGAATATTATCCGGCTCAACTACCCGGCCAATCCACGACACGGCCATCTCTTCAACAAGCTTTGGTTGCGCTTTTAGGTTAATGTTTCATTTAATGCGTTTAAGCAATAAATCTTTTTAGAAATATAATATTAGTAGTTTGGACTAAAAATATTTTATTTTATTTAAAAAAAGGCTCATATTCATAATGGGTTGACATAACTCAACAACAGATGTGACACACGGTACAGTAAAGTTGTATAAAAGTAGTAAGGGGCAGTACGCTAGGCTTCTAAGAAAAATCATTGCTGAAGTAGCATTACAAGTCTAGAATATTTACGTTTCAAGGAACGAATTTAGGAACAGACCAAGGATAAACCCTTTCTCCATGCCCGATGTTAAAATGGCTTTTTTGAAATGGCTAAAATAAGATGTTTTCAACCCCCGTATATCCAACATTTTGAAAATTTTCTAAAAACTGAATCGACAAAATAATCCCAGATAATTATCGAATATGCTCACAAAAAATTCACAAGGATCGTTCGATAAATGCGACCTGCAGAGTAGGCCATCCGCCGGACATACACAAGCATTTTTATATTCAAACTGAAACTGAGAACATTTCGACACCGATATATGCTGGATATTTCTCAAATGCGCACGAAGCGTTTTGTTTCCACGTCCATTACGTACTGCAAAGGAGTGGAACTCCTTGCCAGAGTGTGTGTTCTAAGATAAGTACAATATTGGAGTCTTCAAGTCGAAAGTAAATCGGTATTTTCTTAGCAAGCGTGGTCTATAGTCGTCCGCATCGTCACTTAACATCAGGTGAGAATGGTCAAACAGACTATCACAAATTTTAAAAAAAGCTCCCGCGCTTCACGCTCGCTTCGTCAGTAAATTATTTTATATTTCCAGCAGCATATTTTTTAAAGTTATTCACCCGTGTGTCCGCTCTTCTACGTTAATAAGCAGACACTATAAATCAACCCGGGACATAATTAAAGGTTAAATCATTTTTATTCACACGGTATCTCGGAAACAATGAATCTCGGCAATCGCTCGGGTCAAAATAAAGGGTGTTTACGTCGTTTTTTATAGAGGGTGGTGATTTTCCGGGTAAGAAATGAAAGGATTTTGAAATTGTGGTATCGAGGTTATAGCTTTTGATATCGCCGCTAGAGGCGCTAGTGAGGCGTCAGTGTTGTTTGATCATAATTTAAGCAACAAGTCTATGTAGGTACTACATATCAAAAATCCAATTGCGTAGAACAGTGAACTTATTTCTCTTATATACACTTTTTCGCTAATAAGGTCTATTATGCAATTATACAAGAACTTTATTACAGCTGTATTATACGTAGGTATCGAGATTATAAGTGTTACGCGATTATTAGGTCTATATCCAAATGTCGTTGAAAATATATTTGTAAACAGACAAGTTATATGGTGTGACTGTCAGTGTCACACCATTACTTGTCGACACTGTCAAATAAATAATCGGTCTACCATAGACAAGCTCGAGTCGGGGCTTTTCGGTCTGCCATCTTGAGTGGTCAGTTGGGAA
Source organism: Lomographa bimaculata (assembly GCA_948107665.1). Classification (NCBI taxonomy): domain Eukaryota; kingdom Metazoa; phylum Arthropoda; class Insecta; order Lepidoptera; family Geometridae; genus Lomographa; species Lomographa bimaculata. Next base: position 2,190,743 of record OX403602.1, on the reverse strand, counting down.
CGAGCCGTCGTCGTCGTGATAAAAGGTCGGTACTGTGTTTTATTGTTAATATTTGAATAAATTCAGTGAAGTGTATTGTGAATCGTTTAATTTTGAATCCCTTCTGAGGTGTAGATTACATAAGTAATAATTGTTGATAACCAACTTTAATCCTTATAGATTAAAAAATAATTCGAAATGAAAAATGCAAAAATAAATTGAAAGATAATTTTCGAATACTTATTTAACGGTACCCCACTTGATGCAGTTCGTCGAATTTATTATTTTATTTTTCACAATATTATTATGGTGTTAGGTCGTCGCCATATTGCATATCGATTACTATCATCTCTTTAGTGATTCTCGCAAGATTCAAATCGAAGTTAAATCGATTAACGTAAAAATCAACAAAATCGGTCCACGCTAACGCGTGAGAGATAACTCTCTAGTAAGCCACAAAAGAACGAACAAACATAGGCTGATAAACATTTTAGTCTCCTTTGCGTCGCGCAGGGGCAAAATCATTAAAAATTTTGTGTTGTTTTTTGTGCTGTTTTAAATAAATAAATTAAAACTTTTGTTACAGTTTGTTAAAACAATTGCCAAAACTTACATGTAGTTCTAAAGTTGGTAAAGTATCTAACTATCTAATATTTGAGGTACGTGTATGTCCACCCACCGAGGTCGGTAGACTGGTGGAACAGCGTGGTGATCCCTGTGTCAAGTTTAATCCAATATACAATCTAAAGACATATATTTGCAACGTTTAACTTATTGACCGAGTAAATCACAATTTATTTAGGTGATTCAGTACTTCAGTCCGTCCGTTTTAAGAGGCGGTTTAGAAACTAAAAGAAAGTAACTAAAACTAAAAAATAAACTAGACTAATAAATATATTATTTATTAGTCTAGTTTATTCAAAAACTCATTAGTTTTATAAATGCGTATCTGCACGCCCAATCACTTCTTACACGCCCAGGAAAGCTGGAAGATAATACGTCATTGCGTTAAGCTATTCCTTGTACACTGTTTTGTGATAAACTATAAAATATATATTTCATTTATTTTATTTTATTTTAAAAATAAAATAAATAAATATATAAAAGCAATATCTTCTAGGCAAGCATGTCACATCTTCGGCCTCATCTTCACTTTCCATTAGGTGGGATAGTGGTCAAATGCTTGCCTATTTATCATAATAAAAAATATATATATATACATATTTCACCCTAAAAACCTTATTGGTTTCTGAATGCTATTACTGTTTGTTTGTACCTACTTGTAAAATATTTTAACTTGGTAAATAAAGAAAAAAAGATAACGTAATTGGTAAGTAGTACACAATCCTGCAGGGGTGGCTTAGAATCGACAATAACAGAATAAAAAAAATTAAAATTAAAGATTGTTTTTACCCATGCCCACGTTGAAATATATAGTCATTTACCAATGACGGTATCTATATATATTTAAAAGAAAGTCGTGTTAGTTACACTATTTATAACTCAAGAACGGCTGAACCGATTTGGCTGAAAATTGGTGCAGAGGTAGCTTAGAACCAGGAGACATACAAATTTTTTTTTAGGGCTTTTGATGATACTTTGAAACTTAACGCGGGCGAAGCCGCGGGGAACAACTAGAATATTATAGATTGGAACCTTCGAGCGAATAATTTCACATTCTCACATTAAGTTAGTCGAAATTTAGTCAGTGCGAAAATTGCTCATGTATATCTCCTACTTTATTTCGTTAAGTAGTTTATTCTTTCTAGGATTGAAAAATTTGATAAAAACTCACGCACATTTTGATCTATTAAATTAAACTTAAAACGGGAATTAGCGTGACTTACGCGTTGTCGATGTCTAAATCGACAATTGTTTCGTCTTAAGAGCGCTCGCCGTCGCAACCCACCTTGCGAGATGGGACGCGACGGATAGCGCTCTGAAGAACTCATCCTGAAGAAGGCTTCCGAATGAAGCCGTAACATTTGTCGATCTAGTCACGCTAATTCTCGTTCACATTTTAATGTAATAATATTGGAAAAGTTATAAGCAATTTAACCTGAATTCTTTTCTCTATTTAGCAAATTGTAGGCGTCAGGTCCCAATTCGTAGTGATTCCTACTCAATGGCCTCGATTCTGATGTACACTCACTAAATTAAATTTAAACTATTCCTGTCTTTTACAAAATAGGAACACAAGACAGAGATAGCATACTGCTGTGCTGTCAAGTTAGTCAGAACTTAGATGTCTATGCAAGCTTACTCGAGTATGTGTTGTATTGGTGTTGACTAAAAACAAGCGCCTTTCTGCTTCTGCTGTTCATATTTTAATTGTTAAACTAACGTAACAGCATTAAAATGCATGCTATCTCTGTCTTGTGTTTTATTTTGTAAGAGACAGGGATAGCTTAAATTTAATTTAGTGAGTATACATCAGAATCGAGGCCATCAAATTTACTCGTTATATTAAGGTAATAGGATAGTTTAGGCACATATAAGTTTGAATCTGATCACCACAATATACACACTCTGGAATCAACAAGTTAAGTTATCTGTAAAGTCAACAGCGAGAGCCAATATTGGGATTACGAATCACGTCTGTTACGAACCTAATGCTGTTGTTTTAGTGAGGGGGTTTACATGGCGTGGGGAATATGATTATTCTATTTACTAGTCGCTACTGTTTTAAATATAAACATAAACGCTTTCTCACTCACAGCTCCATACTAAGTTCGATGACTTGTATCGTGGGTGCCGGATACATTCACATCACACACAGATCTAGAAAAAATAATATGGGGAAAAAATTTGTGGTCCTACCGGGAATCGAAACCGACACCCGTTGCATAAAAGTTAAACGCGCAGTGCGAACATAACTACGCCAGTTTTTTAATTTAATCATTAATTATTGTATTGGCTGAGGCAGTAGTTTGAGTACAGTTTCATTCAAAATTCATATAAGTAGTATGTAGTTTTTATTTATATGTGTATAAGCATAACACTAATGTATAATTTTTTGTGCTGCTATGGCGGAATATGGAGTACTATTTTCATCGACACCTGTTTGTACCTACCTATGTTCAAGCAAATAAAGAAATCCGGGAACACAAGTTGTCTCCTCAAGGAAAACTTGTGTTTCTGGTTTTAGTTGTGATGTGAATGTTTCCGGTAACCACGACACAAGTCGTCAAACTTAGTGTGGGGCTGTGAGTGTGAAAGCGTTTATATTAATGTGTATTTATATAACGTATATTCCGGCGCTATGTAAGCCATCCACGTCGGTTATCGCGCTCCAATATTCAAAGTTCCGTCCAAACTGCCGATAAACGAACAAGTACCGACAGCTTAACTATATACACGTAACTACTGCTGATTGGAGTTACGGTATAACGGCGTAGTTACCGTACTTGTGGTGTGTGAGATGTAAATTATGATAAAATTATGACGTGCGAGATATATAAAACGATGTAAATTTTAACTTTGTATTAAAAGTTAATAAATATCATATATTAATAAATATTTTGTAAATTTTAACTATATAATTTTAACTTAACTAACATTACCTAGACGATATCCCCTCATTTACACGCAATTTTTTTTCAAAATGGCCGAGGTCTTGGGTAATGGGGAGTTGGGTTCACGGTTCTACCTCGTAGATCAGATCACTGTTTTAGTGTAAGTACTTAGTTATTTATTTATTTATAACAAAAATTGCCTACTGCACTTACAGCCGTGACCAAAGCGTGCAGCAAGCCAGCAACAATTGGAGCTCGAATACAAAATAGTAACTATTAACTTACTAAAAAAAAAATATACATTCATTATAAAATACTTTAGGCTTACAACAAAACACGTCTAACTCTGATTCTTGGGCAAGCAGGGCGTTGAGCAACGAAATAGCTTGGGACGTCGGAGCGAACTTCGAGGTAAGCGTGCGGACGTTCGGACTTAGATTAATTTACTTTATTTGGCGTGCAATAGAGTATTATTTTATTGATTTGTATTGTATAGTATATAGTTGGTCCCATAAGAATATTACATTATATTTTTTGCATGACATATATGTGATAAAATGATAAAAAGTGAGGTGTGGTCGTTAGTAAAAAGTTCAATAAGTCACCGCTGAGTTATAAATATATTATAAAATACGCTTTCATGCTCACAGCCCTACACTAAGTTTGTTGACTTGTGGCATGGGTGCCGGAAATGTTGACATCACACTCACAATCACACCCAGAATCAAATACAAAAAAACCACTTGAGGAGAAATCTTGTGTTTTCGCCGGGAATTGAACCCAATACCCAGCTGCTTAGACGGCGGACGCGCACTCAACTAACTCAAAAGACAGCTCATTTGGTGGGCTATTTATCGGATGAAATAGATAGCAATGCATCTTTTTAGATGGCATGTTCACATGTTTTTTTCTCATCTATAGATACTATTTCAAGTTAGGGGCTCGTTCACCATCATTCACCGTCTAATTACAAGCTTTAATGAGCTTCATGCAGCGCCGACGCATCTGTCTAAAGTGTTTTAAATTTAGTTTTAATTTGTCTCAAATATCCCATTATTATAAATCACAGAGTTGTTGTTTGTGTGTGTGAATGTGTGAGAATGCTTTAAGGCGGGGTTACCCTGAAAAACGGCGTTTTGAACTCTTCTTAAATAGCACGGATTTAAATATTGAAAAAAAAAAATGTTATTATACAGTATATGATCATTACTTTTGGGCCATCTGATACAAGATTTGATACATTTCGCTGCGTAGTAAAAAATGGCAAAGATGGGTCTAAATTGTGATAAAAATGCATTTTTACCGACTTCACAAAAAGGAGGAGGTACTCAAGCCGAATGTATTTTTTTTTACGAGTGTTTCGCGGTCGAGTTAACAAACAACCTTGAAATCTAGTTCGAGGTCAACAATTTCGATTGTTTTTACAGACTTCACAAAAAAGGAGGAGGTACTCAAGTCGACTGTAAGTATATTTTGTATTTGTGTTACCACATAACTTCTTTCCACCTGAACCGATTTCGAATTTTTTTTAATTTGAATGATGTTGCTTTTCAATTGGTCCTATTTAAATTTGATCAAGATCTGATCAGTAGTAGTTCTTGAAATATCGTCAATAATGCGATTTCTGTGGACTATATTGACAAACATTGACGATGTTCTCGTTTTTAACCGACTTCAAAAGTTACCTCATTACTTCTTTTGTTGGGGGCCGATTTTGATGATTATTTTTTAATTTGAAAGCTGGTGCATTTCCATTGGTCCCAATTAAATTTGGTCAAGATCTGTAGTTATTGAGTTATCGTCAATAATGCGTGTTTAATACATTGAACTTGATCAAGGTTCCGAAGATAAAGCGATGAAGTCGGTTTTTTAAAGCTTTGCTTGCGTTTAATTATTAGATTTTCTATGTACAATGAACATATAAAGATTTGCCCGATTATTATAAATTAAATTGGGATTTAATCGAATGAATAACTATTTGTTTCTCCATCAACATCGCCGAACTCTACAATTCCCATCGATTTCCCCCATTCTCCCCAACAAAGAGGATGTTGGGGCACCTTCCTTCATTAGCGTGCGCTTCCGGAGGGTCCTGTATATCGGATTAGGGGTCGTTTATCGCATCTGTAATGTGTTGGTGTGAATTTAGTTATTTACGTGATTGATAAGGTATAAGGGAGTTCGTGTTAGATTTGTTTTAAATGTGGGTAGATTTATTTTCGCACAATAACGATGTCCGTCTACTGGAGCGGAGCGGACCTTTTTTTTTTGGGGGGGGAAATGTCTGGCATTTCCCTTCCTTCCCAGGGGTGAAGGAAAGGGGTATCTCTGCTATTATTATAGTAGACATGGATTTGCAAGCTTAATATGCTTATGTTATTTAGTATATGTGTATGTATGTATTATATGTGTAACGATCATATTAATATTTATTTATATTACACCAATATTAAGGTATATATTTAGTTATTTGTCAAAAACTAAATTATAATTTACATAATTATAAGTAATAATTACTTATAATATAATTATGTATATTTTAATTAATTATATATATAAAGTATTTTTAGATTCATGCACTATTTAAAATGTTGTTTTCTTAAACACCGACGTCCAAATCTATTGCGTAATTCCTCTCCATCCAAAGATTGTATGAAAATATCGCTTTTGGCGATAAGACCGCCTATTTTTTTTGTAATTAGTTATTTTCTGTTTTGTTTTTTGTCTTAAGTAGGGTGTTCAATAAAGAGATTATCTATCTATCTTAATCAACCAATTTTATTTTAACCGACTTCGAAAAAAGGAGGAGGTTCTCAATTCGACTGTTCTTTTTTTTATGTTCGTTACCTCATAACTTCTTTCGTTGTGAGCCGATTTTGATGATTATTTTTTTTATTTGAAAGCTGGTGCTTTCCATGTGGTTTCATTAAATCAAGATCTGGTCACTAGTTTTTGAGTTATCGTCAATAATGCGTGTTGAATACATTAAATGTCTGATCAAGGTTCCGAAGATAAAGTGGTCCCCACCACATACAGGTATTCTGTACTGGGTATGTATTATATATATATAAAACATATATATTTCCGGCTTCCACGATTCAAGTAAGTAAGCATCTTCTAGGTAAGCATGCTACATTTTCAGCCGCATCATCAGTTTCCATCAGGTTCGATGTCAGCCTAATGCTTACCTATCTGGCAATAATAAAAAAAAGTATTTAAACGTAATGTGCTGTGAGTTTGAATTTGATTGTTTGTCAAAACCATGGTCAATGCAACTTGGCTGTAACGTCGTAATTTTTTTTATTTTTTTTATGTTTGATAGATTAGCATTTGACCACTATCTCACCTGATGGAAAACGATGATGGCCGAAGATGTAGCATGCCTGCCTGGAAGATACCTATTCACTCTTGACTTGAAGACTGCCAGATTATACCGCTCAGGAAACAAAGACGCGGGCAATGAGTTCCACTCCCTCGCAGTACGGATGATAAACGTAGAAGCGAAACGCTTCGAGCGAGCTGGAGGTATGTCAACCATGAATGGATGACGTTTGACTGTTTGTCTAAAAAAAAAATATTTGAGCATGATTAATCCATGACCCTTGATAACTAATTAAGCATTTTAGAAACGACGCGCCCAACACATTAGGATCAAAATAGGTCTTACAGTTATACCATTGTCTAGCAAATATGGCCTAATAGACCTAACGGATCGCCTTACAGGGTTACTACGTAAGGTCTCAGCTTATGTAGGTCTAGAAATTGGTCCCTAGAGCATGAACTGGTGTAACGGGCGATCAGGGAAATTCAAACCGTTCTGTTATGTTGTTGTGTGATGTGGAAGTATGAATAGATTATATTAGGAACTACTAAAATTAAATTAAATAAAACATCAACAACAAAAACAGCTTACAAAGCAACATTTTTTTATGCCTTATAGGCAAGCATTTGACCACAATCTCATCTAATAGAACGTGATAATGCGGCCGAAGATGTAGCATGCTTGCCTAGAAGATGCCTATTCACTCTTGACTTTTCAAAGATTTGTCTAAGACAGGGGTCGGCAACCTTTTGAGTCGAAAGAGTCAAAAATTACAATTTACAAAATTTCAAAGTTTTATAGAGCCATTTTGAAGGGTTGTTAATGGCTCGATAGAAATAGTGTCTAATCCTCGTTAATCGATTCAGAACGTTTTATTAATGTTTTTTTAAATAAATAATATTTGTCTATGGAACTAAAGAGCCGCAGCTTCACATCCAAAGAGCCGCATGTGGCTCGCGAGCCGCAGGTTCCCGACCCCTGGTCTAAGAGACTGATTGATTCGGCACATGACCAAAAATGTTGGTTTGTATTTGGGGCAGAATATAAGACTTGCTTTACAGCGTGGTAATGCAGCAAGCATTTTGGGAACTTTTCCGAACATTAAAGATCGTATAAACCATCTTTAAGAGCCATTTCGCAAAATGTGGGCGCTCGCGCCGTAATGTACGGCGCTTGCATTTATATCGCTATTTAAAGCAGTTTCAAGTGATGATAAATAGTATTTTGTGAGTACTGTGAATTTATTATTTTTTTAACTTTTGATTTAGATTCAATAAAGATCAAAATCACATAAACGCATGAATTTTGTGTCACAAATGTGACTATTTTATATAAATAATGGAAGTAAAGTAGGGTTAAAATAGGGTTTTTTATTAGTTTTTTTATTAATCAATGTAAATAAAAATCAAAATTCCGCTACATTAGGAATGTGTCAATAATATTACGTGCCTGATGTTTAGGCATATTTTACTAATCGATTCAATTCATTTTAATCAGAGTATAAGGAGCTTAAATTTACTCTGTTTTTGTTTTTACTAAAACTAAGTTCTGAAGATTGAATATTATAAAATAATTAGAGAGAATATTTAAAAAAAATCTGTTACATCAAAGATCACATCAAAGATGGATCTTTATTTAACAAATATAAAACAGTATGAAATGTTTTCCCAAGATAGTAAATTTGTATATATCATTATTATATATATACATTTCCATATGTATAAAATGAATAACAAACAAGCAAAGTAAAAAAAAAGAAACAGTTAAATATTTTAACTAAAATATTTATAACACGACCTTTCGCTCTCTTGCCACGTTCTCTGTTCACCACATTAGAGTAAAATACAACCCAGTAAATACAATCAAACAAACAACAAACGCATTCACACTCACAGCCCCACACTAAGTTCAAAGACTTGTATCGTAGGTGCCGGAAACATTCACATCACACACACATTACAGAACCAAAAGCACAAATATCCCTTGAGATGGAATTTGATTTGATCTTGTGAGTTCGTGGATTTTCCACGAACTCGCAAGATCACAAAATATATCATTACTAGCTGCACCCCGCGGTTTACCCGCGTAAGTCCCGAATCCGCGGAAATCCCGGGATAAAAATTAGCCTTTGTGTTAATCCCGGGTGACAACTTCCAAAAATCACCATAATTGGTCCTGTCGTTTGAGCGTGAATAAGTAATAATCATACTTACACACAAACTTTTGCCTTTATAATATAATTGTGCCCCGGGGCGTCGCCCGCGTTTATTTAGTTAAATAAGAATAATAAAAAGCAAGCGAAGCTAAAAAAACCGATTTCACCGCTTGTAGTTTGGTTTTGGCTGAACCGATTTCGATAAAATGATCACCTCTAGGAGTACCTCTGAAGTATAATCGACTAAAAAAATTAATCAAAATCGATTCATGATTTACAAAAAAAAACATACAGTCTAATTGAGAACCACCTTTTTTGAAGTCGGTTGAAAACTTAGTGTCCCCACACTTAGTTTGTTTATGTAAGGCCTCAATTAAAGAGTTTAAAACAAAGTCTTTCAATTTAATGTAAAAAACTCATCCAGATTAATTAATACATCAACGATTTTAATTACGCATTTTCAATTAAGCTCCATTTTCCAGCAGAAAGGGGGTGAAAATCAAATGACACCCTTTAATAAATATTTCACCGTTCACCGCAAATGCTCGGACGGCAAAGATGTAATTCTGGACAAAATTCGACACTCTGACCGTTACAGAATTAAATTCGCGGTTTTAGTGATTTTGGGCCCCTAAAACAGCTGGGACTGGACATGACCCTTTTTTGTCCTATTAGTGGTTATTAATCGGACAAAATAGGGTCATATCCAGTCACAGCTGTTTGTGTGTTCTTTAAATGGATTCTTATATGATGATGTGTCGCTAGGTCTAGAATAGATAGATAGATAACGCTTTATTGTCACACCTTACATAAATCACTTACAATAATTTTAAAAACTTAAATTTAAGTGTACAATCGGCGGTCTTATCGCTTAAAGCGATCTCTTCAGAATATTAATTGGATCTTTATTATATTGGCTGCACATTGGGAACACCATTTTTCATGCTAGATACGCAAGCATTTGACTATCTCATTCCTGATAGAAGGTAAAGCCGAAAATATCACATGCTTGCCTAGAAGATACCTATTCATTCTAGACTTGAAGACACCCAGATCGTTGATCGTTTTAGTGTACACATCCGCTAGATGCAGTTCTTTTTAAAACTTATATGTATACATGGTAAGGTTGTCTGGAACAGATTGCTCTATGCGATAAGAGCGCCTATTGTGAAACCTCTTTAAGATTTATTTAGTTGGTTAGTTCTTAAGATTTTTGTATTGGTTTTGCAATAAAGAGTATTTGTGTTTTTTATCAGAAATGAAACTGTCAAAAGTCGTCCATTAATGTTTCACATACCTCCAATTCGCTCGAAGCGATTTGCTTTTACGTTTAACATTCGTACAGCGAGGGAGTGGAACTCATTGCCTGCGTCTTTGTTCCCTGAACGGTACAATCTGGGTGTCTTCAAGACTGGAGACTACCTTCTAGGCAAGCATGTTCTATTTTCGGTCGCATTGTCACTGTCATCAGGTGAGTTAGCGGTTAATTCCTTCAAATAAAATAAAATCGTAAACCATTTTTTTCTTTGCCATTAAAAATGCTCTGTATTTCGTGAAATGGGTGACATAGCAATAAGTGGAAAGCATTGTTCTACAATGGAACTTTAGATGCGGTATTTGTAGGACGACAATACCGCATCCTCAATTCATACGCTTCTATTGTTTACATACTCGTTGTACAACAGATTTTCTATTGTTTAAAACCCAGAAATGGAGTTTTGCCACGAAGTGAAATAATTAAACGCAAGCAAAGCTTAAAAAAACCGACTTCACCGCTTTTTAATTGGAACCTTGATCAGATTTAATGTATAAACACGCATTATTGACTATAACTAAAAAACTAGAGATCAGATCTAGAACCAGCTTTCAAATAAAAAAAGAATCATCAAACTCGGCTCACAACGAAAGAAGTTATGAGGTAACTTTTGAAGTCGGGAAAACGAGAACATCGTCAAAGTACTTATCATCAAATCGTAAAAAAAAATTTTCGACATCGGCTCACGTGGAGAGAAGTTATGAGGTAACAAAAAAAATACAGTCGACTTGAGTACCTCCTCCTTTTTGGGAAGTCGGTAAAAATGGCGTTGTTTATTTTGTTTAATTTTCCAAAACCTGTGACTTTCGAGTGTCAATGTGTAATAATGGTGGATTATTAACCGTTAATGTTTAGTAAATGTGCATACGTGTAGGCAAGTCATACAAAGTTGAAAAACGTGATTTTCGCCTTCGCTCCGAAACTCCAATATAAGTTCTAGTAAAGTTTCTACCATATTACTAGGGCATGACTTGACTATGACTTGACCTTGAATCTTGTACTTTACATTAACTGTGACTTGTGAGGCTTTTAATATGAAATACACTTGAAATATATTATTACTTGACACTGGCTAAATGCACAAGATTGCAAAGGCAAAAAAAAAAAGAAAATGATGAAATTTGGGCGAAAACACCTATAGGTATTTGGATCATTCAACTGAGTCCGTCGCGGGATCACCTACCCGCGCGAGCATTTTTAACAATTTTGTATGGAACCGCGTGGGCGTCCACTTAACGCAGTCTTGGCCTAAGAGTAAAGTGAATAAATACCCTTTTGTAAATAAATACTCCACAAGTCTAAATTGGACTTGCACTGTATACAAACTTTAATAAGGGCGCTTATTTTTAACCAAATTAAAAAAAGAAGAAGGTTGTTTGTTATTTTATAACTTTTTCTAGATGCACCGAATTTGAAGATTCTTTTTTTATTTGAAAGCTGGTGCTTCTCATGTGGTCCCTTAAATTATATCAAGATCTGTCTAGCAGTTTCCGAACTATGCTCAATAAAGCGTATTTATTTCATGTCAAGGGTAAATTATTTTTTGCTTAATTCAAATAGAAACTGCTCGAAACGAAGATACGTAATAAGGGGGCTGGTATACTTAGGAGCTTTGCCATTGTATTAAAAGCGAAAATTATCAATATTTTAAAGTATTGATAATTAAACGCAAGCAAAGCTTTTAAAAAACCGACTTCACCGCTTTATCTTCGGAACTTTGATCAGATTAGATGTACTAAACACGCATTATTGACGATATTTCTAGAACTACTGGTCAGATCTTAATCAAATTTAAATGGGACCAATTGGAAAGCAACATCATTCAAACCAAAAAAAAAGACATGGAACGAAGATATGAGGTCATTAACAAACATAAAAAAAAAGTTGACTTGAGTACCTCCTCCTTTTTTGTGAAGTCGGCAGAAAAATGTATCTCGCGGCGCATCTCATCCCGAGGAAGAGAATCCAATGTCGACCACGTGCTCGAGTAGTTCGCGGTCGAGTTAACAATTAACCTTGAAATCTATTTCGACGGTTCGAGGTCGACAATTTCGAATGTTTTACCGACTTCACAAAAAAGGAGGAGGTACTCAAGGCGACTCCATATTTTTTATTTTTGCTACCCAATACCTTCTTTCCACGTGAACCGATATCGTTTTTTTTTTTAGTTTTTTAAGATGTTGCTTTCCAATTGATCCCATTTAAATTTGATCAAGATCTGATCAGTAGTTTTTGAAATATCGTCAATAATGCGTATTTTGTGGACGACATTGATGATGTTCTCGTTTTTAACCGACTTCAAAAGTTACCTCATAACTTCTTTAGATGTGAGTCGATTTTGATAATATTTTTTTTATTTGAAAGCTGGTGCTTTTCATGTGGTTCAATTTTATCAAGATCTGATCTCTAGTTTTTGAGTTATCGTTAATAAATTAAATCTGATCAAAGTTCCGAAGATAATGCAGTTGAGTCGGTTTTTTTAAGCTTTGCTTGCGTTTAATTATTTTTAAGTAAGTTGATAACTCCTTGCCTGAGTCTGTGTTTCCTGATAAATACAATATGAGAGTCTTAAAGTCACGAGTGGTGTCTTCTAGGTAAGCTTGCTCCATCTTCGACCACATCGTCTCCAGTGAAATAGTGGTAAAAAAATCTTTTGATACAATACGTCTATCTTGGTTAGTAATATATAAGTATTTTGCCTTCATTCAGAATAGACTAGAGGGACAGAAAAAAACATAGAAAGAGACAAGAGGGACAGAAAAAAACATAGTAAGGGCCAAAACTGCGTTAAGCAAACGCCCACGCGGTTCGATACAAATGTGATCCGTTGCGGGTGTCCCCTTAACGCAGTTTCAGGCCTAAAAACACTTTCGAGTTTATAATATTACAGTGTAGCGGTAAACATTTCACTATTCCTGTTCATTTGCTCGAATCGCTGTCGCCGTGGCCCGAAGCGAAGGCTATGCCCGACCACAGTTAATTAGTGCAAGCTAATGACCCCCACCTGAGTCGGTGAAATGTGGCAACACCGTGCAATTTATACGGCGACGCGCGAGCTATGGCAACACTGGTTTAGTGTGACCACGTAATAACTCGAAGATGGGCATCATTTCATGTACATTAAATTACATATTACATACAGTAACGAATTTGCTTCTGCTCGTATTTGTTGCATGCTTGTCGTGTATTCTCGCCCTTAGTGAAGTTGAGCCAGTTCGCTGCCTACCCTCGGATAGTTCGGTTGTTATTTAAGAAGAGAAGTGAAAGTTATAAACTAAGTGTACATATAACCCGAGTATTTTATTTCTTAAAACTACAAGAAAAAATTGCTATTGCTAAACCAACGCAGAATTTACGTTTGATAGACTGCTTCTACGACTTCTACACATACTATCTAATATATAAAATTCTCGTGTCACAGTTTTCGTTGCCATACTCCTCCGAAACGGCTAGACCGATTTTGATGAAATTTTTTGTGCTTATCCGGTATCTATGAGAATCGGCCAACATCTATTTTTCATCATCATCATCATCATCACTTTTCATCATTATGAACGCGGGTGAAACCGCGGGGCGCAGCTAGTAATATATATGGCTTACTAGCCGTGCCCCGCGGCTTCGCCCGCTATTATCAAGTTAAAAGTAGCCTATGTGTTAATCCTAAGTATAATCTATGTACATTCCAAATTTCATCCAAATCCGTTCAGCCTTTAAAGCGTGAAGAGGGAACAAACATACTTACACACTTACACACTTACTTTCGGATTTACAATATTAGTAGGATTTTATTATGCTTAACCTGAAAATTATTAGATTTATAAGCGGTTGGTCTTCATAAATATAAAAAAAAACTACATTCTGCTTAACACGACCACACTGTACGTACTGTGCAGAGACTGAGACCCGTATGTAACGTTGTTTAGCCTTAATTACGACTTAGGGATGGAATTTAATATTACAGGACTTGTACTCATTATGATGCTGTTAGATGGTCTCGTACTCATTAGAAAGGTAATAGAAGTAATTGTTGGTGATGATTGACTGCTCTGTTGGCGAAGGTTTCGAAGAGACAAAAAACTCGAATAGGGTATTCAGTATTTTTTTAATATAAATATGTATTTCAATTATCTATAGGATTTAGTAAAAATGTTTTTATCTAAAATAACATAAACATAACATAAAAGCTTTCACACTCACAGCCCCACACTAAGTTCAATGACTTGTGTCGTGGGTGCCGGAAACATTCACATCACAGACACAATCACAACCAGAACCAGAAACACAAATTTTCCTTGGGGAGAAAATTTGTGTTCCCGCCGGGAATCGAACCCGATACCCCTGCTTAGAAGGCAAACGCTCACCCAACTTAGCCAACGGGCAGTTCAAGTTAAAATAGGACATCATTACCACGCCGCGCCTTGTAATATGCACACCATCTTTAATTGACACTTGAAACCTTTATTGAATTCATATAGATAATGAATATTAGTTTTAAAAAATGATTTATTTTGAAGAATTTGCAATAGTCGTATCAAGGTGAAGGCTTTTATACTCACAACCCAACACTAAGTTCGTAACAGATGGAACAATTTCGCTAATTCTTTTTTTGTTGTGTTAATTTATTGTCAGGAGAAGGTTCTTATAAAAGAAAATGTTATCCCAGATTCACGCGGGTCCGGGACTTCGCAGGTAAAACCGCGGGCATACATATCAGCTAGCAAGATGTAATAATATATATGACGTTTTTTATTCCCAATAAGAATATCTTCGGAAAGTGAACTCACCTTTATGAGCCGTATAAAGAAGAAGAAACATACTGTATCTCAATGGAATATTTCCGAAACTGTGCAGAGACGAACTTCATTGTATGTGATACATATCTATCTATACTTATGTCTGGAAGAGATCGCTTTTAACGATAAGACCGCCTATTGTTACACTTTTTTTGTAAATAATAATTTTTTTTTGTTTCTTGTCTTAATTAAGGTGTTCAATAAAGAGTTTATCTATCTATTTATCTATACTTATGACGATAAAACCATAATGATACTAGAGAGAAACTGTCAGTAAATTAATTAAATAATGGTTGTTTTGTTGATTTATATGTACAAATAATGTAGCTCTAAGAGAGCGCCATATTCGTTTCAAAAAAACAAAACCGGCCAAGTGCGAGTCGGACTCGCGCACGAAGGGTTCCGTACCATTATCTATAAAAAATCAAGTTTGTTGTATGGGAGCCCCCCTTAAATATTTATTTTATTTTATAAATATAAAATAAAATAGAAATACATCATCTGTGAAAATTTCAACTGTCTAGCTATCACCGTTCTTGAGATACAGCCTGGTGACAGACGGACGGACGGACAGACGGACGGACGGATGGACAGCGAAGTCTCCGTTATAGGGTCCCTTTTTTACCCTTTAGGTCAGGTCTAGTGTGTTTACCAGCTTCGATCACATCGTCACTTACCATCAGGTGAGATAGTGGTCAAACAATGGCATGACACAAAAAAAAAAAACCCCTAAATACAAAAAAAAAGAATTTCTATAGATTTTTTTTGTTGGAAATCTATATTGATTCTTTTGTAGTAAGTACATTATACACAGATTGTATCTAATTGTTATGTGATTACCTCATATTCGAAGCCAGACAACTCCGAGTTTCTTGGAGCTATAAGCTCGCCTAAATTTAGTATCTTTTTTCTCATGACATCGAGCTAATTTTAATATCCGCGATAAGCTAAAGTTTAACTGTCTCACCCGTCGATAAGTAATAACATAGTAGAAATATATTCTACTATGGTAATAATGTGGTCGAAGATTAAACACGCTCTTCAACAACGTCTGTATACAATCAACACTTTTCGGGACTGTAATGTATACATGCACTGGTCATCAATGTAGTAAAAAATTAAGATACAACGCTCGGGATATCGGAGTGAAGCCGAAAAGGCGTCTTCCTTTTCACTAATAGCTCATGCCTATATCATAAAATGATTGGTTTTACTCACCATCCGTCACTTTTTGTCAAATTTCATACAAAATATGTAAAAAGGAATAAAATGTATAATATATAATAGGCATCTTCTAGACAAACGTGCTCCATCGTCGACCGCATCGTCACTTACCATCAGGTGAGAGGGCGGTCAAGCGTTTGCCTATCTTAAATAAAAAAAAATAAGCAACATTTGTATGAAGTAAATAAAAAGGAATTTGATTATTTTAATATTGTATTTTTTTTTACCACTTCTTTTAATTTTTGATGCATGCCTACACTTTTACAACCTTTTGTGGTTACTGTAATAGCATTAAGACCATCTTTTGTCCCTTTTTATACGGTAATAAATAAATTAATAAAATAACTAATAATCTAATAATTATTTGCTTTTGTGTATGGGTTTGTGGGCAGTCCTGGTGACACGACTTTTAATGGTACCTGAAGGCATTGGACATGGCTTAACGACTGTTGTCTTACGACTAACAACCTGAAAAAATTAGTAAATAGGAGCTAGTTATATCAATAGTGGAGTGATAGTATCCGTTTTTTGACTTACTTAACTGTTCCGTGCGATATATCTGTATTTTTTAAATAGGTCGTTGAGACCCGTGTACTCGTTCACTCGCGCCGTATACGTAAACGTCGTAACGTTTTACGTTAGCAGTAAATATTCCGTATTTTTATAGAAAAAAGTGTCGTTACGACTCACGATACGCCCGTTACGCAACGTAACAGCGTATTGGTTATAGGCTATAAAGGATTAACTCAATAGGACAATGTTTCAGTCTTTGCAACGATGGATGGTTAGATAATAAGTAGGTTTCAGCAAAATAAGCCTCAAATAGATACTAATGTGTTTATCACACACACACATACAGTAGATGACCTGGGCGTTTTTTTCTTTTCATTTTGGCTTCGCAATCTTGTGCATTTAGCCAGTGTCAAGACTGTCAAATAATAATATATTTCAAGTTCATTTCATATTAAAAATCTAAGTCACAGTCAAAGTCGAGTTATATAGTCAAGGTCCAGTCATAGTCAAGTTATGCCCTAGTAAAGTGGTAGAAACTTCTATAGTAGTTTTGGAGCGAAAGCGAAAATCACGTTTTTCAACTTTATATGATTTGCCTACACTTATGCACGTTTATAAGTATTACCGGCTAATAGTCCACCATTATTACACATTAACACTCGAAGAATCACAGGTTTTGGAAAATTATACAAAATCAACAACGCCATAATTTCACTTTCGCGGCAAAACTCCCCGCTGCTGACGTTTTGTATACGCTCTAGTGTTTTTTTTTCTTTGATTATTGGCTTCGTAATCTTGTGCATTTAGCCAGAGTATTGATATATTTTAGTTATATTAAAGTTTCTACCACTTTACTAGGGCATGACTTGACTATGACTGGACCTTGACTGTTTTACTTGACTTTGACTGTGACTTGTGACTAGGACTTTATATTATACTAGCCGTGCCCCGCGGCTTCGCCCGCTATTATCAAGTCGAAAAGTAGCCTATGTGTTAATCCTAGGTATAATCTATGTACATTCCAAATTTCATCCAAATCCGTACAGCGGTTAAAGCGTGAAGAGGGAACAAACATACTTACACACTTACACACTTGCACACAAACTTTCGGATTTATAATATTAGTAGGATGAAATACTCTTGAAATATAATATTACTTGCTAAATGCACAAGATTGCGAAGCCAATACTAAAAAAAAAAACGTTAGCAGGGCGGGGAGAACCTTTGATCGCGCGCCCTGGCCGCTTTGTATATCAAGTCCCTTAAGGCCATATAATACATTTTATCTTTACACAGCTCGGGTCGCGCGCCTTAGGCACTTTGTATATCAAGTCCCTAAGGACATCGAAATGTAATATTTCAATGCATAACTCCAGGGCATCTCCTGTATGTGTGTGTGATAATAGGTCTTATTTTATTGTTAAAGTGACATTTGACATTACAAACATTTTGTCATGGCAATATTGAAGAATTACGGCTTTATCAGTTTTGGCGCGAAATAAAAGTTAAAAAATGTCGTTGTCGATTTAGTATCATTTTCCGAAACTTATGATTCTTCCAGTGTTCATTTCTAATAATGGTGGATTATTAACGTTAATAGTTCGTGAACGTGTAGGCAAAGCATACATGTGATAAACATGATTTACTTCCATTCATGTACTCCAATAGAAGTTCTAGTAAAGTTTCTACCTCTTTACTATAGGGTATGACTGAAACTAAAAAAATAATGACTCTGCTGCCAGATACGCAAAATTACAGCCACCTAGAGTAGAACCTGGCAAGAAACTCGGCGGCGCATTTTTTTTTTCATTCATTTAAAAAAAATCTTTCTTAATCTCTCATACATAATTATATCCTTGTGAATCGTTTTATAATAAGCTTTCTTTATTAATGCCCGTTTTATTTTTGATTTGAAATTGCCCAGTGGTAAGTCAGTTACAATTTTAGGAATTTTATTGTAATTGACTATCTAGACTATGACTCTCTTACTTGACTTTGACTGTGACTGGGGACTTCGACTTGTTTTATGAAATACCAGTCCATCGTTTTCCAACTGACGACATCGCATCGGTTAATCACACGCATCAGCCAATCACAAACATATATTTACGTCGTCTTCCATCGCTGATGAATTTTGTTATGAAGGAAAGGCCTTGCGCTATCAACTTTTACAATATTTGCCCTCAACACTGTAAACAATCGCAACTCTCGCTCGCTAGTCACGCCCGCCATTTTCTAGAAACGACTTCCTAAATCAAACGGGGGCTAAATATGCCGACTATAAAACTTAGCTTGACGACAAAGGGCCAATTAAAACTTGCCTTGCCTCGGGTGCGGTGACGTGGTGTGCTGTGCAGTGTAGGGAGTTAGGGACGGCAGTAGGTTATGTTTCTGAAGTGACATTTCTTAAGGGCTTTAAAATTCTGCTCCGCAACCTTTTTGTGTGACATAAAGTGGTCGTGAATGTTTCCCTGTAATACAAAAAAAATCTTCTATCTATAATCTTTGTTGTAAAGGCATGTGCCTTTACGACACACGCTGTTTTTTTATGACAGACTAGCGATCCGCCCTGGCTTCGCCCGGGTGTGATAAATGAAGAACCGCTCGACCGATTTTATGCAAACTTCACATAAACCATCTACTAAATAGTCCGAACAAAGCCTTCACATTTGGTTTGGATAGGTGAGCCCGTTCTTGAGTTATAAAATTACAACGAAAAGTGGCATTGATTTTTATATATAATATATATGAGTATAGATAGGTAAGCATTTGGCTGCTATCTCACCTGATGGAGAGTGATGATGCGGCCGAAGATGAAGCATGATTACCTAGAAGATAGCTATTCACTCTAGACGTTAATTATTTCTATATCTTTTTTTTTATTTTTTTTATTTTTTTTACTATATAAAAATAAGTCGAGGTTTCCTTCCTGACGCTATAACTCCAGAACGCACGAACCGATTTCCACGGTTTTGCATTCGTTGGAAAGGTCTCGGGCTCCGTGAGGTTTATAGTGGCGAAACGGAGTTCGCCGGATTTGCTAGTATGTACTATAATTTTCAGATTATACAGTTCGGGGAACCAAGACGCGGGGAGTGTGTACCACTCATTCACTTACTTTGCTGTTGGGTTTTTTTTTTGTGAAATTGATAAGCGTCACGCTTGTCCATTACAGCTGCCACCTTTTAAACTTAGATCAAAATCCTGCACGGGAAAGTATTGCACTCGTCACCCTGAGATATTAGATGTTAAGGGGGTGATACCAAAATGTCTCCCAAAACGGGCGACTTTACACTTAAGCATTTACTCGGCATTCATAATAAAACCAGATAGAGTAAAATATTCGTCGGAATCTGTGTGATATAATAAATGCCTTCTTAGAAAATTCATAACGTTCCAAAATATACAGGAAAAAAATACCAAATCTCATGAAAATAACATCAATTTGTATCTATTTTTGTAACCATTTTGTTCCGCCAGAACGTGTTATATCAAACTACTGTGAAAGTTATTATATACTAGCCGTGCCCCGCGGCTCCGCCCGCGTTAATAAATAAAAAAGTAGCATATGTGTTATTCCGGAACCTAAACTATCTACATTCTAAACTTTATCAAAATCGGTGTATTCGTTACAGAGACATGTAACAAACATACACCCAAATTTTCGCATTTATATTATTAGTAAGATATGATACGTATATTTAAAACGAATGACTTTTTCAGCTGGTTTTTTTTTTTTTTGGCGCGTTTTCACGAAATTATAATCATACAAAAATTTTAAGATTGTCACGCGTGACCTTGCTTAACCGCCACGACATAATTTATGCAATATGCACCTTTATGTACAAAAGTATAAGGGAGATAATTGTCTATGGTTAAAAAAAGGTGCTCGCATTGACAACGTATATCCTGCCTCTTAAATCACTTTAATTTCGCTGGAAACTAACTGTTTAAGAACCCGTATACATTTTTATGTCTTTCTCGCTCGCAAGATTCTCTGATTTTGAGATATAAAATTGACGGTGTGAGTTGTTGTAAATGTTGTCAATATAATCCCTAAATAATAATATCACGGATCTTATAAACTGATATTCGTTTTCTTAGCTTTTGGATTGGCGGAGAAAATCGATTTTTTCACTCTTTCTTCGTCTAATTAATAGGTATTTAAACGAAATTTAATTTAAAGTATGCGTTACATAATTATTTAGTAAAGTTATTGACAACATTTTCCATAACTCGCTCCATAATTTTTATTTCTCAAAATGAATGAATTGTGCGAGTGAGACAGACATAAAAATGTATACGGGTTCTTAAGTTACTTCTATCAAAGAAAACCTACTGTTACTCGTGCACTGTATTAATTTCGAAGTAATAAATGCAATTTATGAGAATAATTCATGCATTTCAATTCTGGTTTAATTTATTCTTGTCTTAAGCTTTTGTCTTACTTCGGAGTCAGACTTCAGGTCTACTTTGATCGGACTTAGGGAAATTTGCGTAACTTTATTGTGGCGTAGTAACTATTAAGTTATCTGTGGTTGTGGCTGGAAACTTGCACTGTGTGCTGAGAATCGGTAATTCTTCTTACCCGACTGCCAAGAAAAGGTTATGTTATTGATGTGTCTTGGATGTGAGTATATTTTTAAATGTCTTTATTACCTCGAAAATTCGAACTGGATGAATTTCGACAGTTACGGTATAGTTATATTCGTCTTACAAACCCAAGTATCCTTAGATATGTGTATGGAAAAATTAAAATGGCGGTTTTTTGGCGCGAAATAGTAAGGTACGGTTAGCAAAATAATATGACCAAACCTCTCGAGTAGGGTATCAAAATCAAGAAAATGAAAAGGGCTACATAAAAAGTACATTCACACTTTTCGCAGGCGGATTTTTTGAATTTTTTAGTACATTGTCTTGTTGTATATGTTTTCTGTCTTCTAGTCGGTATCATAAGAGTGCAAATCAATTGAGATCTTATAACATACGCCGTCTGTCTGTCTGTCCTAACCATCAAAAGGCTCTATCTTTTGAACCGTTATAGGCATCCAGCAGAAAATTCCACAGAATGTGTTGAAAGCATACATTGATAAAATAACCAACCAAAAAACACCTTGTGTGTGTACTCATGCACGAACGTAAGAAGTTATAGGAACTTCCTTAGCGTAACGGAACAAAAATAACTAGAAATTGTATCCCGGCAGTACTCTTTGTTTATGAAAAAACGACATTAAATCACTACCTTAAATATAGATAGATAGATAAATATACTCTTTATTGAACACCTTAAATAACAAATAACACAAATAGTAAAATTTATAACAGTATATTTTTAGAAAAGTGTAATGATAGGCGGTCTTATCGCTGAAAGCGATATCTTCCAGACAACCTTTGGATGGATAGGAATAACGCAAAGTAATAGGACATCGTTCATAAAAAGCTTATTGAGAACGGTGCCTACGGAACTAAATTATAATAAATTATAATAATATATATATATACATATATCAATTATAAATTTACATATACATAGGTACATACATACTATAATATATTAGTTAGGATAATCAAATAAAATTAAGATTAAATAAAGATCCTGAAAACGCTACTCACTGGTAGTGGGCTTGAGTTACATATAAGCTCGATGTCTTGTAGGTAACTTAGTTTAAAATAGAAATATAGGCAATTGGCCCGTAGCTATATATTAATAAAGATCCTTAAAATAAACATCAAATAACTTTCTTAAATATCTTAATTATCTTATAAGATATTTCTGAACTTGATTGTTACCAAAAAGGGTATTTAAAGAGTCCAGTCTTTAAATACCCTTTTTGGGGGAAAATCCTCAAATTTTTATTTATTCATAGTAAACATTTTGAACTAATTAACGTCTCCAGTCTTGGATAAGTTTGCAAAGCACGTCTGTGAAAAGTGTAGGTATACGAAACGTTTTAGAGATGGTACAGTGAAAAATGAAGCTTATTCGAGGTTCAAAATAAAACCCTTAGGAGCTGTCTTATACTAGAACAAAACGGACATTAATTAAGAAAGCTTATTATAAAACGATTGACTACTTTAATAACAAGGATACATAGAGCCAAACAGCACAAGCGCTTTCTAGCGACTACATAATATAGATATACCTAAGTTAATATAATTATTCGTATTAGTGTTTAAGAATGATTTAAAAAAATTAAATAGAAAAAAATGCGTTGCTTGCCAGGTTCTTCTCGAGATAGCTGTAATTTTGCGAATCTGACAGTAGAATAATTGAATTTCATGAGTGCCTCCTTGGGGCCCATGTGAATAAACGATTTTGATTTGATTTATTTGATATATATTTACCTTTTTATTGACTGATTTTTCATCGAGCATAACGCATCTTTTAACATAGAATAAAGGTTAAATAGGTATATTTTTTAAAAGCTTTATAGCTGTAGAATTATACTTACTTATAACATATTGCCTGCGTCATTTTTCCCTACAACCTACCGGTACAATCTGGGTGTCTTCAAGTGTAGATTGAATAGGACCTTCTAGGCAAGCTACATCTTCGGCCGTATCATCACTTTCCATCGGGTGAAATTGTGGTCAAAAGATTTCCTATCGGGTATAAAAAAAGCTTAATGATGACTGTTTATGTAGAACTTGAGAGGTGGTAGAGCATTTTGTGAGTTGCTCGCCTGGCTTGCTACCAAAGTAGCTTACCACCACCAAGTTGAAAGTCTGCCGCCAAGCCAAATACGGTGTTCCGGCAGTTATCCTTGAGAGCTTGCGTATTCCAGGTCTAGTGTGTTTACCAGCTTCTATCACATCGTCACTTACCATCAGGTGAGATAGTGTTCAAAAATTAGCCTGTCACAAATAAAAACAAAAAAACCTGTTTTACCCCATCCCTACTAATTTAGCTTGTCTGACAAAACAGTAAAACAACTAATTACCAGACGGTAACTTACTGTCGTAGCTAATTTTGTGTCGGTTTAACAGCTAATTCTGTGTCGGTGTCTGTCGTCCGTGTGACAGTCGTGTCGTTTGTCTGCGGCCATCAGTTTGTTGGTAAAACTAAAGTTTTAATACAACATTCCGGGGTTGCGGGTGCGAAAGTTAAATTTTAGTTGTTAACTTGTGCATATAATATGTTTACGTGCTAGTTTGTATATACCTAGAAGTGAATGGGTACCTTCTAGGCAAGCATGTTCCATCTTCGGCCGCATCGTCACTTTCCATCAGGTGAGATAGCGGTCAAATGCTTGCCTATCATAAAATAAACAAAATAGCTTAGGTTTAGGTGGAGGCGTTTTATGTCTCGAACCGCGTCGAGGTAGCGCGGGTGTGTGTATGATAATTATGTTACAATTAACTAAAAACGAAATTAAATCTAACCAAAAATAAAGATTACTATATATTAATATATACAAAACGTAATCTAATAGACCGCTTCCAAAAAGCTTCTTTAGCAAAGTACCCAAAATGCTGGCAGCATTGCCATGTTGAATGGCAATGCTCAATCTCTGTCCAATATATTTGCTAGCATTTTGGTCACGTGTTGCTTCGATCAAACCTGATAATTCTTTTAAGAACAGAATACTAAATGTAGAAAAACATGTTTTATAAATATTGTTAAACAAACTTTCTTCGATATTATTTTGTCTCTGCTATCAAAAACAAACAAACAAAACAAACGCATTCACAGTCACAGCCCCACTCCAAGTTCAAAGACTTGTATTGTGGGTGCCGGCAACATTCACATCACACACACATTACCCCCAGAACCACAAATATCCCTTGGGAAGGAATTTGTGCTCCTGCTGGGAATCGAACCCAGGACCCACGGCGCAGAGGGCGGGCATCTGTCCACTGCGCCAACTGGGTCGTCAAAAACTGGTCGTCATCTATCGTTTTGCATTTAGTCTATGTATAGTTTTTTATTGTAAAAATATTGTCCACTAACTCTGTCAAGTGAGGTATCATTTATCGTGATAGAAAACAAACCTAGTATGTGTATCATTGAATAGGTATTTAAAAATCATCTTGAGGGTTTTTTACCAATTTTCTATTTGAATGACCATTTAGGATCTATAAAGATTTAAAGTCTTACCATTCTCACGAACATTTTCAATACTGAAGTGATACATTTAGAAAGACGTAAGACAAAGACGTTAATAATGAGAAAAGGATAATTTCGTCGCTCCAGGCGTGACATGAGTAGCTCAGCGGTTAGAGTAATAGGGCATGACACCCTATGGCCGCGGGTTTAAGCCCCGTTTCATGCGATAATTTTTCCTTTCTAAATTTATCTCTATAGTTCTGCCTAGCATGGCTAATGCTATATAAATAAAATCCATTTTCAATACTTTTAAAAAGCTGTGATAAAGTTCTTTTATAATTGCATATAAGTCTAGAGTGAATAGGTACCTTCTAGGCAAGTATGTTCCATCTTTGGCCGCATCGTCGCTTTCCATCAGGTGAGATAGCGGTCAAATGCTTGCCTATCTAGTATAAAAAAAAAAAAAAAAAGAAAATGTAATGAAAAAAGTATGTTAACTTTTTACGCAGAAGGATTTTTTATGCCCGATAGCCAAGCATTTGACCACAATCTCACCTGATAGAAAGTGATGATACGGTCGAAGATGTAGCATGCTTGCCTAGAAGGTACCTATTCACTCTTGACTTGAAGACTCCCAGATTATACCGTTCGGGGAACAGACGAGGGCAATTAGTTCCACTCCTTCGCAGTACGACTGATAAACGTAGAAACGAAACGCTTCGAGCGAACTGGAGGTATGTCAACCATATATTTACTTATTAAATCCTGTTAACTATTCTCCACAGTTTGCCTCACAACAAAAACTGTACGGTACGTTTATTTAACTGAAACTTTGTTTAAACAGTCTGTATTTATTTCCATACACGGAAGAACGAAAGCCATTAAAACTAGAGCTATTTTCGAACGAAAACAACATCGCTAGTTGTATAGTAAAAGTACGGTTGCTTGAGAATGATCTGGCTTATATTGCGGCCGTGCTGATGTGGTATTCTTAGATGTGAGTGTGAAATGTAGATTATGTGGTATAGAAACGCAAATTAGATAGTAGTGAAATGATTGCCTAACGTGTAAAAATTACAAAAGCATTATTCAACTTAAATAATATAACGCCAGCAAAACTTAGATAATTAAACACAAGCAAAGATTAAAAAACCGACTTCACCGCACCATCTTTCAAATAAAAAAATAATCATCAAAATCGGCTCACAACGGAAAAAGTTATGAGGTAACTAATTATTGACGATATTTCAAGAACTACTGATCAGATCTTAATCAAATTTAAATGGGACCAAGTATTTTTTTTCCTGCCACCTAGAGGCGAGTTGCTGAACTAAAGAGACAACCGTGATATTTCAAAAAAGTCATTAAAAGTTCTGCTATTCATCGATAGATGGCAAAACTAAAAAGTATCACCGCTGTGCCGGTCGGAGTGTTAGGTTATTTTCGTTACGGTATTTTTGGATTCGGTCTCCACGCTCAAGGCCCGCAATAGAAGCTATGCAATAGCTTAAAAATCCAGTCGACTTGAGTACCTTCTCCTTTTTTGGGAAGTCGGTATAAAAGTAAAATGTCTGGCAGTGGTGTGGCACTCCAGGCGGACTCTGCAAAAGAGTCCTAACTTTACTCATGAGCGTGGCCTTCGTTCTGCCTCTAACTTACTTCTTTATGTTTCTTAACATTCTAGTTCCTTTCTTGACAATTATTTTTCTTATGTTGCTGGCCGACTCTGGAATGAATTGCCAGCACATGTAAAAAGGTTCTCCACCCGTAATGATATTATCATCATCATCACAATGAGAACATTATGATGATGATACAAAAGAAACTAAAATCGACAAAACAAAATAGAAATTTTGTTTAGTTCGTTTAAAATGTAGTCTTCATAAGATATTTACTAAGTCTAGAACAATTGTATATGTTATGCTATGTATATATGTTTATTTAAGCCATAAATAGACATAGTTTTCCTTCACCTTCTCGGAAGACTGGCAGAAAATACTGAATAAGCATTAAGCCCTCTGTGTACAACTAAATTGTGCAAAAGAATAAAAATAAATCAATACTAATAATGTGAACGAGAGGAACTCATTGCCTACCGGGCATAAAAAACTTTAGAGTACACGCTTCTACACATACATATTCTTTGGACATCTCAAGTTAGAAGTTTGATACCACTTCATAGCTGCACTACTGCAGACCAATAAACAGATTAAGTAAACTAATCCACTTTGATCTGGAGATGGAGACCAGAACCGCATCATAAAAAAGATGGCCAGCTACACGTATACAAGTTTACATGGAAAACTTTACTCAAAGGTGGCAAAACTAAAAGGTGTCAACGTACATTACATTATCAACTAGCCGTGTCCCGTGGATTCACTTGCGTTGATCAAGTTAAAAACTAGCCAATGTGTTAAGTCTAGGTATAAGCTATGTAGGTACTTTCTATAGCATCCAGGAATTTATAAATTGCCTGAAACATAGGAAAACTTTTTAAACGGAGGTTTACGATTATTAGAATTTTTATTTTAACATGTATTAAACATAATATTTTATTTTTATAATTTAACTAATAACAGAATATAAACCTAGTTTAAAACTTGATCAATACGAGTAAGACAAACTGTATTGAAAAAAAAATATACTTGTGACATTGGAGTTATGAATAAATTATTTGTATTTTGTATTTGTATTTTGTACATTTCAAATTTAATTTAAATCCGTTCAGCCGTTGCAGCTTGAAGAGGGAACAAACATACTTACACACAAACTTTCAGATTTAATATTAGATAATATTAGTAGCCGTATCTTGAGGCTGCGCCCACTATTATCAAGTCTAAAAGTAGCCTATGTGATAATCCTAGGTATGAGCTATGTGTATTTCTAAATTTCATCCAAATCCGTTCAGCCGTTAAATTGTGAAGAGGGAACAAACATACTTACTTACACACAAACATTCGGATTTATAAAATTAGTATGATTTACTTTACCTGAATTTACTTAAAGGACTGAATCGAGTTAAAATAATAATCAACAAACTATTAAAATTCATCCGACTGCGGGAAATGTGAAACTACTTTTTATGTAATCCCCTTTTACATATACACATTCTGGATAAAAACATAACCCTCCCTTTTGATCAGCCGTAGTTGGGTAATAAAGAAACTTCTTCCGTTTTGTTTGAAAATAGAACATTGGATATATGTGCCTTCAAATTCAAAATGTGTCATTCAGTAATGATTTAATTTCCTTTAGATTTCGACGTTAGTAAGTACGTTTATATTCAACTTGGATTAGCTTTGCCTAAACCAACCAAGACTTCCTTCGTCTATTTAAATCGTATGCTAAATACCTAGGATAATGGAAACCTAGTTCAAGGAAAATGCTAAACCTAGTTCAAGGTTTCGATGGTTAAAAGGGGTTGCCGCTATCTGTCTAGAATCAGGATCGAAAACTAATTAATTTGATCGTAAATTTAGAACGAGACTACTCCCCGGGGCACGTGTGTAGGGTTGTACGTGTGAGTTTATTTAATATTTATTTATTTACAGCAAATTATCAAGTTTTATCAGGACAAGTTACACGTGCTTGGCATCCACCGGAGTATTTTCTCTTATATGAATTGCTGTTCGTTAGTCTCGCTAAAACTCGAGAATGGCTGGACCGATTTGGCTAATTTTGATCTTGAAATATTTGTGGAAGTTCAGGGAAGGTTTAAAAGGCGAGAAAATACAATGAAATTGCAATAAAATTAGTAAAAAGTAGTATTTTATTTTCCCATTCAAACTGTTCGTACCTGTCAAACAGGAGATGTTTCTGAATATTTGACCACAGACAATTGGCGGTATGAAGTTCGCCGGGTCAACTAGTGTTTATATAAGTATCTTAATAACGCCAACAAAAGCAGTTGTAGTTTTAGACAATGTGAAAGTGATGAAGTATAACGTAAATTGTTCTTTGTGTAACACTTGAAAAGTATAAAAATTACTCTGTGGAATAAACTATTTAAGTAAGTTATTCTATATTGGTCAATTCCTACATAAGTTCCACATTTCTGGCGAAACGGGTTTTGTTCTTTTGATTAATGAACATACTAACTTTCACATTTAGTAATAATAAAAGTTGGGTGGAATTTTGCCCAACATTGAATTTCATGATAGCAGATTGGAGTGCTTTGGGCTTGTTGAAAAATTGGCAGTTGGATGGACAATTGAGTAATATTGAGTTCGTGATATCATATAATTTTTACTTATTAAAAGAATGTATACATTTTTAATATAAATTTAAATTTTATGATTAATACTTTAAGTTAACCGAAAAATATTCGAAATGTTAGAATTACAAAAATGTAAACGAATTTACGAGTAACCCGCCTAAACAACTAAACATTTGGGCGGTTCCGCCCAAAGCCATTGCGACAGATTTGCATTTGACAAATTTTTCGCCGACCCACCCCTAGAATTAATGATCGCGTGACAACCCTGGCCGTATAATTGAGCGGAAAATACATTTTTACCGGATAAGGCGGTGGTGCGGGTGGGAGCGAGGCGTTTCTTAAGCGAAGCGGATTATATATTTACTTATTCTGAATAAATAGTATCGTTTATATCCTTTTCTACGACAAAATCTCTCGCCATACTAAATTTAATTAATATCGATCCCGCTTAAGCCATTAAAAGGTAACTTTCAGACACAGCGACAGAGACGGTAGCTTAATTAAATTTTCTGTATATATTAATAGGTATGTTCGTATTTCAAAGTATCATTGACGTACGACTATTATAAGTGGTTGTGGTAAGGCCCCTGTACTGTAGTTTAGGGGCACATTGAATCAAAGATAATATAACCAGTTGATGAGGCATGAGGCCATTTTTGAATCAAAACAACTCATCACGTCGGGGTCGAGGAAGGCGTAATAATTACGCTTGTGATTGGCCGACGCGTCCCCGCAGCCGACGCGAGCCGAAGCGCGCCCGATCAGGGCTGAAGCGCGAGTTCTAGCTATACGTAGAGATATAGAATAGTGATGGTACATAGATACTACATTCAATAAGACCGATAGCAAATAATTCAATGTATTGATCATATCGGCTACTGTATAATTCCTGTTTAATCTAATATATAAAATTCTCGTGTCACAGTTTTCGTTGCCATACTCCTCCGAAACGGCTTGACCGATTTTGATGAAATTTTTTGTGCATATCCGGTATCTATGAGAATCGGCCAACATCTATTTTTCATCATCATCATCATCATCACTTTTCATCATTATCAACGCGGGTGAAACCGCGGGGCGCAGCTAGTAGTCTATAGAAATGTTTTAAAACTTTATAGCGTTTTAAAATCCCACCCGCTCTCACTTCAGCCACACCTCTTCCCGTCCGGAACAAACAGTATGATGGAATTCGAGTTTAGTCGACGATATTTATCTTTTCATTGTGATTTGAAATTTCGCGGTGATTTCTGGTGAACGCCTGACAAAGGTCCACTTCCCTTAGGTTGTTTTGTTGTGGACGTTATTTTAAAATATGAATAACTAGCTGTCCCGGCGACCTTCGTTCCGCCTAAAAGCCAATGAATGTGCATATTTAGGAAGCCATACCCGGCATGCGTTACAATGTCACGTGACTATATTATTACAACCTTCATGTTTATGTTTGCCTAGTACTTACCAAATCCGAGTGACGTATGAGAAAATGGAAAGCATGTCGAAATGTAAAAAAAATTTCAAGAAATGTACGTTCTTAAAAAGTATCCTATGTCCTTCTCCTGGCTCTAAACTACCTCCCTGCCAATTTTCAGCTAAATCGGTTCAGCCGTTCTGGAGTTATAAGTGGAGTAACTAACACGACTTTCTTTTATATATATAGATAAAGAATTTGACGAGTCTGTAGCGCAATTCAAAAGTACTTTCTTTAACTGTAGGTCCTGGGTTCGTATGCGGGCAGGCACAATTTCCTTCACAAAGGTTGTAATTGTGTGTGTGACGTGAATGTTTCCGGCACCCACGACACAAGTCTCCGGGCTTAGTGTGGGGCTGTGAGTGTGAAAGTGTTTATGTTTTTGTTGTATGTCTAACTATTTGTTTATTTTATAAATTTTTTAACATATAAAAGTTTGTTAGAGTTCCGAAGATTCTGGTGCAAATCGATAATTGGTAAACTTTAAATAAAAAAGGTTTTGCTAATTTCAATTAGTTCTCTGCTTGCAGTCTAATCAGAGCTCGGTAGCCAGGTGTTCCGGGATGAGTAATGAGGTTGAAACAGCTGGAAGCCAGCCAGGATATAACCACTCCATTAATTATGCCTGTAGCTGTTAAATGAGAGCTGGAAAAAATATTTTTGTATAAGGTGTCCATTTCAATCCTTACTAATATTATAAACGCGAAAGTTTGTATGTATGGATGTATGAATGTACTTTTTTGCTATCTTTGAAGGCTTGTTATGGCTCGATAGAAATGGCGCCTAATCCTCGTTGATCGATTTAGAACCTTTTTTTTAAAATAAATAATATTTGCTTTTGGAACTAAAGAGCCGCAGCTTTATATCCAAAGAGCCGCATGTGGCTCGCGAGCGGCAGGTTGCCGACCGCTGGGTTAGTCCAGTTCAATGGACCATCGTTATTTTTTTTGGTTACTCCGAACTTTCGCAAAATAAATACTAAAGACACGCATAGTTTTCGTTACACACTTATTATTTTTTTATAAAAAAAATTAAATCAAAATAAAAAACCTTTCCTTGCCCGTAATTTTAATATATTTGGGTTAGTCCAGTTCAATGGACCATCGTTATTTTTTTTTGGTTACACTGGAATTCCGCAAAATAAATACTAAAGAATCGCATAGTTTTCGACCTGGTCGAAATACGTAGTTGCTTTTTTTTTGTGTGAGGCAGAATGCATAGCACCTCCCTTCTTTCCCAGGGGTGAAGAAAGGGGGATGTGGGGCTTGAACCCACTAAAAACCCCCCGTGATCAGCCCCTCGCCGAGGTGGGGCAAAATAGGGTCGCGCTAGCAGTCACTATCTTGCCCCGGCGGTAGGCCCGAGTAAAAACCGGGCCACTGCGCCTATGTAGGGGTGACCTTGTTCACCAAGGACGACACTTTTAAATACGTACTTGCTTAGATTGACCCTTACCAACTTGACCATTCACACTCGGCTTATAAATCTGCTTCGTCAATCTAGTTTTACGTCAACAACAACAGTTATTAAAGCAAAACACTTACAACTAATATTAATTAATTTACTCCATATAAAGCTATATAATTATTTTGTCATCATAATTAACTAAGTACAGTTCTTAATTGGGTTGAAATTATATACAACAATACATTTATTAGTAATTGTCTACTACAAAACAAAGTACAAGACGTAAGGCACATGAAACAAACGGCACAAATCCTACTCAACCCTGAGCAAGCAAGCATCAAAGGCCTCTTGAGAAGCATTATGTTTCTAGAGGTATTATCCTTGAATAAGCTGTCATAAGAGCACTGGAGTCTGGAATCTTCTTAGACGAGCAAGATCTTCTAACGCTTAAGCTTTTCAGGATTGCGAGAGAATATATAGATATTACTGAATTATCTGGGAATATTATAAAAGTTTTTGAAGTGAAAGCTTCTTTAGCGGCGTTGTGCACTTTTTTGGGATGGGTAAAAAATGTTAAACTCGCGTCAGGACACGTGACCTGAACGAAAATTCGTAAGACGAAGAAGAGGAAGTAGAAAAATGAAGTTTTCACTTCTGCCGGCACTCCTATTGCCGGAGTGCAACCCGTTGTTTTTTTTTTGCCTATAATTTACTCATATTTGCAATGTCTTTGTTTGTTTTAATTATGGCTTCGCAAACGACGTTAGTTGTTACGTTTATAGTTACAGGTACACTGTTGACGACAATCATGCACTGATTGCAGTGTTAGCAACTGCAACATGCCACTACCAAAATTGGCGCCCAACGTGGATCAATAGTAAAAATGTAACAGCTTTTTTTTTCTTTTGATCCACGTTGTTATTTGGTAACGTTAACAAGCCCTGGAACGATCCAGGGCTTGTTAACGTTACCAAATAACATTAAAAAGTAACGTTAATTACCGTTAATTCACAATAACGGTAATATAAATTATCGTTACCTGGGTATCGTAACAATAAAATAACGTTAACAATGAATAGCAATTAACAATAAAATAACGTTACGAAGTGAAAAGTATCGTTATCGCATATTATTATGAGAGTAGTTACCTAATTAATAACTTAAGCTAGCATTGTTTGGAGTCTGCGCTTAACGACGAACGGAGACGCGAATCGCGACAAAGCAGCAGACAAAAAGACGTGTGGCACTCGGGGACTGCCGCGGTAAAGCTATTGCATAGCATTTTTTATCAACTTATGCAATTATAATTATTTATTTATTTTATTTATGCAGTATTTTTTTCCTACCATCTAGAGGCGAGTTGCTGAACTAAGGAGACAAGCGTGATATTTCAAAAAAGTCATTAAAAGTTCTGCTATTCATCGATAGATGGCAAAACTAAAAAATATCACCGCTGTGCCGGTCGGAGTTAGGTTATTTTCGTTACGGAATTTCTGGTTTCGGTCTCCACGCTCAAGGCCCGCGATAGAAGCTATGCAATAGCTTAATAATTGTTTTTTTTTTAAATATGGGTCGAAGGTAATAATGTTATCAATTACCGTTTATTACGTAAAACGTTATAAAAATATATCGGTAACACGCCTATTGATTTACGGTAAACCATAAAACGTTACATGTAGTAATAACGCTACCGTGTTTGACTACGGTAACGTTACCACCATTTTACCGGTATTTCAAGCCCTGGTACGTTCTATGATCTGTGTGCTCCATGTCAACTTGTCAAGCTCTTAATAAACATTACGGCATAAAATGGACTCTAACGTGAAATTGCAATAAAAGCAGCAGGTGATCAGAAAAGTAATAAGTGAATATAGTTCTGAACTGAGTGCATTATGATTATTGCAAAACAAGCATTTGGCCAAAAAGTGACTAACAATTATTAAACTTCGCCTTATTTTTAGTAGATAAAAAGTTGCTTTTATATAACACACACCTTATATTACGACACTTATTTGCACACTCATTTATTAAAATAATATGTTTTAATATCCTCGACATTTGGTTAATTAATATGTCAATACTAAAATTTGCGCTCAAGGGTGGACAAAAAATAAAATAAAAATAACAAAAATCAGACTGAACAATTATTATTAAGCATTTCCTATCATTATTAATAGTTTTTGATTAAGAATTATTAACGACTGACTACTATTTTACTACTATTTTTTTATCTACAATCTTTAGATAATAAAATATCTTTAAAAAAAAAAATTTTAGTGTATATTTTATGTACTTAATAGCGAACATGTGTAACACCTGAAATAAATGTATTTTAATAAATTAAAAATAAATTCCTACCTTATTTTTAATAAAGAAAATTGTATTAGTTTTGTCCAGTTAGAACATAACCTTTGAAAAAGATGTTGCAATAGCTGGCGCCCACCGTGGGACAAATATGGAACACTGCTGAAGCTGATCACATTTGAATTTTCTATTTTTTTTTATAAAAAAAGAACAAGCTTAACTGAATTCGGTGCATTCTTTATGAGTATTGCTCTGCAAGCCTCGCTTCCAAAAAAACGCTTTGACCGAAACTGCCGCCCAACGTGGGGCAACGATTAGAAGCATCTGGCGACCAGATTTATCCCAGTCAACGTTTGATAGATCACGTTAAACCTTTACTGCCGACATTTTACTTGAACTAAAATAAACAACCTTATTCCTTTACAATAAGGTATACGTTAAGCATTAAACAAGTTTGCAGAGCAATAAATTGGAGAATACGTCTGTCGTTGGAATTGGATTTGTGGAATTCGCGGATACAATCAGGTCTTATTAGATTTGACGAATACATTTTATTTACAGGTACAAACGAACGTTTGCTTTATGGACCGAATAAAGATTGCGAATGTTTGATCGGATGATTTCTTTGAAACAAAAGAGTTTGCCTTTGGTTTTGGATTTTCGCAACGTTAAATAACATTATTTTTATATGCGATTGGCAAATATTTTACCTGTTGGTGAGTGATGATATTTTCAAGGCTTTAGGTTAGCAAATAAGACTGTGCCACGGTAAAATAGTAGATAGGCCAATGATGTGATGAGACGTCGTTGTGGCTCGTCAGCCGTCTATGCAGCGGTTATGGGATCGGTTCCTGGTAAGAACACGTTTTCTCTGTAAGGGAGATTTGTGTCTTTGGTTCTTGATTTGATTGTGTTAGTTACACAAGTATTTGAACTTAATGTGGAGCTGTGAGTGTGAAAGCGTTTTTTTATGCATGCGACCATTGTATAAATCCCCATTTTTTATTAATTAATTTATTTGATGCCTTAAACGCAGGTCTTAAACCTAAACGGCATCAATAAATCTTAATTAATCATTTATATCAACTGTTTTAACTGCACTGCTTAGTTTATTTGTATTCTGTGACTAGCGATCTGGAGAGGCAGTCATTGTCCGAAATACAAGTATTACTTAGTTTGGAAACGACTGCCTTAAAAGATAGTGAGGTCACAGAATGTGCTTTAGGTCTCTATAAGTTAGTTAAATTTAGTTCATATTTAGTTAATAATTCGTTATAATAGTTCTGTTATTTAAAATAGAAGTTAATTTAATTTGTCACTTTATTAATAAACATTTATTATTATTATTTTATATTTCTGAGGTAGTAACAATAAATGGGGGAGATATTATGATGTCATTGGATATTGGATATCAAAACTTTCGGATATCTAATTGTTATTTGTCATAAAAGTTCCGTTTAAGTACACTAAACGATAATGATGTGGTTTTACGTTGGGGTTTCAGAATCTATCTGAAATACCTCGTGTATTCATCGAAATGACTGAAATATTAATTTCTACGTCATAGACACCATATCTCCGCCATTAAATATCCAAAAACTGGATCGACAAAATCTAATTTATAACAATCTCGTGTCCACGGTGTTTGTGGTTGAACTCCTCCGAGACGGCTTGACCGATTTTAATGTTTTTTTTTTGTACATTTGGTAGGTATGAGAATAGATCGAAAAGTTTTTTTCACTCTTCTACCGCCACACCCCATATTTTAATCCTGATTTTAGTATTTTACACACTGCATCGCATGCTGGGTACAGCTAGTAATTATACAAAATTAACGAACCCTCACAAAATTTCACGAGAATCGGTTGAGAATTGCGACCTGTAGAGGAGAACAACCGGAAATCCGCCGGACATACGAAAGCAATTTTGCCCAAGCGGAAACGGAGAAGCTTTGCATGCGCTACGCGCTCGCTCAGTCAAATATATTCTACTCTATAATATCGTTTGGAATATGACAATAACTGCCTTTCGGCTTAGTTGAGTGCACGGGGTACAAAAAGTAAAGAACCTATATTTACAATTCTTCTTAATTTGATATTATTATTTTTTTCCGTATATACGTTACATTATCTAAGGTGTATAGCAAAGTATACGAACGGAACAGGATTCAAAATAATATTAAACATATGTCTTAATTTATTCTATTTTTGTTGGAGCTGAACTTTGACAACAAGAAAATGGCGGACCGTCTACTTTTTTTTCTTTTAATTTTGGCTTCGCAATCTTGTGCATTTAACCAGTGTCAAGTGATTATATATTTCAAGTGTATTTCATATTATAGGTCCTAGTCACAAGTCACAGTCAAAGTCAAGTAAAAGAGTCAAGGTCCAGTCGTAGTCAAGTCATGCCCTAGTAAAGTGGTAGAAACTTGGAGAGTTTTGGAGCGTAGGCAAAAATAACGTTTTGCAACTTGGTATCATTTGCCTAGACGTATGCACATTTACGCAGTATTTACGGTTAATAATCCACCATTATTACACATTAACACTCGAAGAATTTTGGAAAATTATACAAAATCAACAACGCCATTTTTTTACTTTGGCGGCAAAGCTCCGACCGTCTCTTTACTTTTTTATTCTGAACTAGCCGTGCCCTGCGGCTTCGCTCGCTATTATCAAGTTAAAAAGTAGCCTATGTGTTAATCCTAGGTATAATCTATGTACATTCCAAATTTCATTCAAATCCTTTCAGCCGTTAAAGCGTGAAGAGGGAACAAACATACTTACACACAAACTTTCGGATTTATAATATTAGTAGGATACTGTGCTGCCCCTACACAGTTGATATTTACTTCTACAGATCTAAGTCAACAGTAAAAAGTGTGTTAATAAAGAAATCTTATTATAAAACTAATTATTATGTTAATGACAAGAATGCATGAAGTCCGACTGCAGAAGAGCTTTTTTTTATGTTTCCTAATACTGAATAAAAAAAAGGTTATAATATATTTGTGATATAACTATTATTTACAAACAGAATGGAAAATAATTCGTGTTTTTTCAAGCTTTGTTTACTTTTAAAAATTATGTTTTACCCTGGATAGGGTAAAATATTACTGTTTGTTCATTAGTACTCTTTACAAAGTGTATATAATTAATATCCCTCTGCATTTTCAAGTGCGAAACTTTTATCCAGTGACGTTTATAAATATTTTGATAGGCAATTTTTTGCCTCCATTTTATGACCACCTGGGATTACCGTTGATCCTCGGTTTAATAAGATATACCGTGATAAAATTGACTTTTTAATGCCTATACTTTTATGACTGTGACATATTTTTGGAAGTGTGAATGCATGTTATGGTATTCTATACAGCTATAATCTAGTATTTGTGTTTGATACGGGATTTTCACCATGTACATTTTGAATTTATAATTTTTGATGTACCCTTTTTTATGTTAGATTGGCAAGCATTTGACCGCTATCTCACCTGATGGAAAGTAACGATGCAAGTCAAGCATGTTACATCTTCGGCCGGGCCGCTATCTTACGTCGCGTCGGTGACCAAGACAGTTTTGACTCAACTAGCTTACTATCGCCAATGAGCCTTTTGGCTCGCCGGTCAATAGACTCAAGAGCTCCTAGCTGTTACTTAGCGGATCCATCCCAAAGGTGGCCGCAGTACTCCATACACGATGAGACCGTCACGAGCATGTATGAAAAAACTTATGCATGTAGAAAAAGCGAAAGATTTATGTCATCATAGCAGATGGAGAGATGTAGTCTCTGCCTACCCCAATGGGAATGAGGCGTGACTATAATATGTATGTACGTAAATTTAGTGTTTGATTTTTTTCTTATAATGTTGGCTTCGCAATCTTGTGCATTTAGCCAGTGTCAAGTAATAATATATTTCAAGTGTATTTCATATTAAAAGTTCTAGTCACAAGTCACAGTCAAAGTCAAGTAAAAGAGTTGGTCCAGTCATAGACAAATCATGCCCTAGTAAAGTGGTAGAATTTTTATTTTACTGTTCTATGTAAGGCAGGTATTTCATTTCTTACCCTGGGGAGTTTTAGCTCTCAACACGTTATCCTATCCGCTACCTCCGCTTCGGGACACAACCACTAGAGAATCAGGCTACCAAGAAAGTCTTCAGGTCAATGAAAAAAACAACATGTGGTTTTTCGCAAGTCCATTCTAATAGGTATCTACTCTCAACTCAAATAACAATGACCATACTTTCCCACTTATTTATTACCCCAGCATCCCCTACCCCACCCCAAAAAATGGATCAAAGTGACCCTTATTGCAACGGATTACGATGGAATCTATCCAGATGATCAACATTCCCAATAAAAAGCTATAGAGCATACAGAAAATAGATCCTATCTTCGCTGTATAAGCTACAATATGCCATGTACCATGTTTATGTAATTTAAGAGGATTACGGTGGACGTTTATTGTGCAATAAATTGGCTGCATCTTCGGCCTGTACTGCATTACCTGCATTTCCCCAACGTCCCCTGTGAGGGTAAATATTGGTAATACATTTGAATATTTTACGTTTGATGGAAAGCGTAATTCTATGGAATAGGTTATTAGCTTCATTTTCCTGAGAATTTATTTGTTATATAGATAACAGGTATAGGTTTTTAATTTATGCATAGGTATATTTTTTTCTTTTAGCCGATGAGCGCTGTGTTGTATTTGGGA
The DNA here is from genome assembly GCA_948107665.1 of Lomographa bimaculata. Taxonomy (NCBI): domain Eukaryota; kingdom Metazoa; phylum Arthropoda; class Insecta; order Lepidoptera; family Geometridae; genus Lomographa; species Lomographa bimaculata. Next base: position 2,151,772 of record OX403602.1, on the reverse strand, counting down.
CGGAGGATAAGCCATGCTATACAACGTGGTAAGGAGGAGGTTCTTAATTCGACTGTTTTTATGTGTGTCACCTCAGAACTTTTTTCTATGTGAACCGATTTTTAGGTTTTTTTAATCAGTATGTTTTGAGTTATCCTCAATAATGAGTATTTAATTAATTTAATCTGATCAAGGGTTCCGAAGATGCGGTGAAGTCTGTTTTTTAAGCTTTGCTCGCGTTTAAATTATTTATTATTATAACTTAAATATTTATATTGTAAAACTAGCGACTTTTTTAATGTAATTTTTTTTTGTAGTTTATAGTCGCTGCTGTAAGTTTTTCATGTAAAAATAAATATTTGAAAACATATTCAGGTTATTCGGATTCGATTCCGGGAACACAAGCTTTCTCCCCAAGGGAAATTTGTGTTTCTGGTTCTTATTGTTGATGTCTGTGTGATGTGAATGTTTTCGGCACCCACGACATAAGTTATCGTACTTAGTGTGGGGCCATAAAGAAAAAGCATTTTATATGCACACAATCACAATGCAGAAACAGACACATAAATAATATAGCAAAGGTAATAAAATAATATAGAAGCACTTCCTATGAAGTGAATTTGTGCATAAAAAAGCAAGTCCAGCATCCATTGTGCTATGGAGACAAACCTCGCACGCGGGCTGTGAGTGTGAAAGAAAAAAAAACTTGAGAGGGTCAAGGGACACCCGGATGGAACGAAGTTCAATTTCCGTCTAGCCCCCTTTCGCAACGCGCGATAAGGAACTTTCGTTCCAAAATTAAAAGAAACATGCAAAAACCAACATCACGCGGTGTTCCCAGGCGGTCACCCATCCAAGTACTGACCGCGCCCGACGTTGCTTAACTTCGGTGATCGGACGAGAACGTGGTGTGGCTTACAACTATAGCAAAAAGTGTCGTTACAACTTTTGGTCTTAATTTTTTCCGTCTAGCCCCCTTTCGCAACGCGCGATAAGGAACTTTCGTTCCAATAACTGTAAATGGTATGGAATTCATTTAACGTAGTAGGTATAAAATGAGATGGCGAACACCTTTTTGAAGTCAGTTAACCAACACCGTCACATTTCGATTTAGCGTCGAGCAGAAAATCTATTTGTTTAGTGCTTCAGGCTTCCTTCAAATATTCTGTATCAATATTTATTTCTAAAATATATTTTCTCGAAGCACAAAGAATCGTGATCTTTGTCCACAAACATGGAATTCTATACACAATGCTATCGAGGAATGTCATTCTAAGAGATGCGCTACTGTTCAAAATGGTATTTCATATTTTTAGGATTGCTTTTGGAATTCAAGTTTGATTTTGGAATCGCTGATCGAAATATGAATAGATCGAGCCGTAGACTTACGATCGAACATATTTCTTAACTTGCCACCAATGAGGATTTAATGAAGTATTTATAGAGTTTTGCCGCGAAAGTGAAAAAATGGCGTTGTTGATTTTGTATAATTTTCCAAAACCTGTGATTCTTATAGTGTTAATGTGTAATAATGGTGGATTATTAACCATTAATACTTAGTAAATGTGCATAAGTGTAGGCAAATCATACAAAGTTGAAAAACGTGATTTTCGCCTTCGCTCCGAAACTCCAACAGAAGTTCTAGTAAAGTTTCTACCACTTTACTAGGGCATGACTTGACTATGGCTGGACCTTGACTCTTTTACTTGGCTTTGACTGTGACTTGCGACCAGGACTTTCAATATGAAATACACTTGAAATATATTATTACTTGACACTGGCTAAATGCACAAGATTGCGAAGTCAAAATTAAAAAAAAAGAGCCACGAAGAAGAGTCCCGAACCCATGAAATGTATCTAAGATTAAGTTTACTGAAATTAATATTTGTATTGTATATCTCAATACCTACTCAAAGATAATATCGTGATCGCAAATATTTCCGGCACCCACGATACAAGTCTTTTTACTTAGAGTGAGGCTAAAAATTTGAATGCTTTGAAAAATCAGGATGTGTTGGTATATTAGGAAATATGCATTTATTTACGCTTACAATCTGAAAGCGCTTTTCTGAGCAAATAGAGATATATCGTACTATAAATAGCCTTCTCACCGTTTACGCTACTTTTTACGGATTTTTTTTCAATATGAGTACTTTTTCATTCATTCTGATGATAAACGATCTTTTTATATAAAACGCCTTTTTGAGCGCGCCCGAGGGATACAATAACCCTTTACCGCTTTGGGTGCGTGAGTACCTTTGTTGGTTTTACTTGAGTTTTCTATGGAGTTTTGTGGAAGATAGCTTCTGATTTTAAAAACTAGGTATTAATATACTTACCTTACTAGCGACAATTGTACATTTCTATTTGATTGTCGTGAGGTGTTTATTGTCACAAATAAATATATTTTCTTTCTTCTTTCTTTTTTTCTTTTATTTTTGGCTAGGCAATCTTTTGCATTTAGCCAGTGTCAAGTAATAATATATTTCAAGTATATTTCATATTAAGTCCTAGACACAAGTCACAGTCTAAGTCAAGTAAAAAAGTCAAGGTCCAGTCATAGTCAAGTCATGCCCTAGTAAAGTGGTAGAAACTTTGGTCACCCTCACTATAAATGTTTGTGTCAATAACAATGCTACGGACACCGACGGACAGTATCCTCTCGAAAAGCCAGGGGTGTACAAAGTTGACTGTAGTTGTGGTAGTTCTTATATCGGCCAAACAAAACGTATAGTTGCATGCCGTATCAAAGAGTACATAAGAGCAGTCAAAAACATTGCCCCTTATAAATCGACCATCGCTGAACATCTTTCGGAGTCCGGGTCAAACCAATGGATTGAGTTGCATAACCCATAGTTGTCAGTTGAACGCCACTACATACCTAGACTGGTGAGAGAAGCGATTGAAATTTCTAAGTTTAGTAATTTCAATCGTGAAAATGGCTTTCAACTGTCAAATGTCTGGCATCCAGTGGTGAGACTGTGTAGTAATAGGTAACAAAAAAATGGACACAGTGTTTTGTGTCGCGATCGAGTTAAAACTCAAAGTGATAACAACGGTAGTGGCGTTCAACGCAGTAAACGAGTACGAAAGCGGGTAGACCGTTTCGTATGCTCGTAAATCTAAATCTTCATCCACCCGCACTACTCCAGTTACTCCGTGATCATGTCGCTTGCAACAGTGCCGAGATATTGGAAACTCAAAACAAACGAAATACATGGTAAACATCCCCTTATTGACACAAACATTTATTTCTTGATAACTTCTAAAGTATTTATTATCCTGTAAAAGACAATTGTAATCAACATTTAATGTCCAAGAATACATTATATTTGTTTGGATAAGGATTAGTATGTAGGATATCGTCGCAAGTAACCCATTTAGTAAATCATATAACTGATGCGTAATCCCTGTTATTACTATCATATCTTTAAATTGTTATAGAGCTTACTAGCAAGCGCTTTTAAAATAAAATTCATAGTAAATAGATAATAAGAGTACCGATACTAACTAGAAGATTGATTGCTTCGAGACTATTCCGTGGTAAATTACTCCTCTGTATTTTAATTGAATTTCCTTCCAAGGAAACTTTGAAGCACTACACTTGGGAAATGGAAGCTTGTTTTGTTCCTTTTTATTAATGATAGGCAAACGTTTGATCACTATCTCATCTGATAGTAAGTGATGATACGGTCGACGATGGAGCAAGCTTGCTTAGAAAATACCTATTCACTCGAAACTTAAGATCTCCCATATTGTACTCATCACGAAACACCGAATTTCATTATTTTGCGTTTTACATAAGGTGAAAGCAAAACGCTTCGTCCGCATTTGTGTAATGTCGCTTAGCAGCTTGTCTGCTTGTCCGATGATATATAATTTTCTCTATTCCTGTGTCCACCAGAACCCCAAATACAGAAAAATGAGAGTCCTCAAGGTTACGGAGACGCCGATAGCAGATGTCGTCTCGGATGTCAGGTGTTCATTTTTATTTGTCGTCTGACGCGGCCTTCTGTATCTCCTATAAATATTTAACGTGACTGAGCAAATACATCGGATCGGCGTTGAGTTTTAGTACAAACGATCTAGTTCTCACTTTATTCATCATCATCATCACCAATTATCGCTATAAACCAGGCGTTTATTAACACTTGACGCATGCAGATAACAGTCGGTTGCAGCCGTCATTGGACACTCAGTGCCTGTGACAGTGCGTCGTAACTCAGGGTAAGGTTCGGCGGTATTGCTAGCGGAGAGTAAAAGCTGACCCGGAATTAATGATAAAGGTAAGGTATTTTTTATAACTTCATCGTGTCGCTGAGTTTGACGAATAAAATCACATCACTGTTTAAAATTTATACGGAAAGAAACCTGTAAAATGACGTAGTCAACGTAGTGTCAAATATATATAGCGCTAATAAATTCACCGGTCATAAGCATATTGGCACATCAAAGCAATGTGTCCGTTAAAGTGTTAACTTCTAATGCGTACACTTAACTTTTCTGGTGCGTAGCAAAGGCATTGGAGCCCACCAATCCGGGTGCACCGATGTACTTGTAGCGTTTATAAAACGCGAAGTGAGGCGGGCGTAGAAATCTAGAAGTTGTAATGTAGTCATAATGAGTCATTCATCTTGAGAGCCTGTAATTGTAAGCCTTAAACTTGTCTACAACCCCAGACTATCAGACAGTGATCAAACGCTTACCTAACAGAGATAAGTATTATTATATTAGTAATATCTATCAGACACATATATATTACTGACTGAATATATTGGTATACTTAGCAGAGATAGATATAAATTAATAGAGTTAAATATGAACTGCCCGACGCGACGACGCAGTTGGTTGAGCGCCTTAGAAGTAGCGGGTATCGGGTTCAGTAACAGTTTCCGGTGGGAATGCAAGATTTATTTAAAAAAAATAGTGTTTCTGGTTCTGGGTGTGATTGTAAGTGATGTGTATGTTTCCGGCACCCACGACACAAGTAATTGTAATTGCGTTGTTAATGATTGCTGACCAAGCTCTCGCTCGACGCTCCGCTATCATCCCCGCTGGCACTCCCGCCGCGCGGTCACGCGTCTGTCGCAAATGGCCACTCGTGTGCACTTACCGGCCATTGTAATCGTGGCTTTAAATTGTACGATTATAGCAGTGGACATTGTTGCCTTTCATTTTGGTGGCTATCAGTCCAGTTGCCAGATGCAGTGTTGGATTGGAGTGCGTAGCGTTATGGTCATTTCTGGCACGATTTTTCCCTTCGACGTATCGGAATCCAATGAACCTTGTTTCACGAACGGCAGATCACTAAGTCAAGTTGTCTATGTGATATTAATTATAAAATATTAAAGCATATGAATTGAACTGCCCGTTGATGTGTTTCAGCACTTTACCCGTCCGTCCGTCCGTCTGTGAGAGGCATCTAGCGTCTAAACCATACAAGCGAAAAATTTCAAATTCTCAGAGAAGATGTAAAGCTACGGCCCAAAGCCAGAAATGGCAATCAAAATTATATAAATTATAGAGGCAATTTTTTTTTATATATCTTTGTGGGGTATGGCTGTATTTTTGCGAATCTGGCTATAGAATCATTAACTTTCATGAGTGCCTCTTTGGGGCCCATGTGAATAAACGATTTTGATTTGATTGTATCGTTAGAAAGAACTCTGTAAGTAGAGTACGAAACCGATTTTTTTTTTATCTACGTTTGAAAATAATAATTTCGTAGGCCACCAAAGTTACTGTTTTTAGACATATTTTGTCCCGGCTCTATCTCAAAAACAGCTTCACATTTAAATCTGAAACTTACGTATAAAATTCGTTATATCCTGTAAACAAAAATACAGAAATTAAACATCTATTTAAAAAAGTAGGCGTAGGCGCGAGATCTCAGTTTGGCGCGAACGACTAGTACTTAAGTAGAGACGAAAAGATGAGATGACTAAAAGCGCTTGGTCGATAGGAATGGATACCGTGGATCGGGACTTAAAGAAATTGAAATAGAAGTTCTTCGCTTCAAATCGATCCGCCATCAATCTTGCAATATTTCTTTTTGAAATAGAAATAGAAAACTTTATTGTGTGTTTTATTGCTCCAATTCGTTGCACTGCGTGTATCAGCTGGATAAAACATGAACGCTTTCACACTCACAGCCCCACACTAAGTTCGATGACTTGTGTCGTGGGTGCTGGAAACATTCACATCACACACACAATCACAACCAGAACCAGAAACACAAATTTTCCTTGGGGAGAAAACTTGTGTTCCCGCCGGGAATCGAACCCGATACCCCTGCTCAGAAGGCGAACGCTCACCTAACTGAGCCAACGGGCAGTTCATTGATATTTATTGCATTGCTTCTGCACTATGATTTGTATGATGGATTTATGAAATGTTGTTTGTTTCTTATACGGAATAACCAAATAATGCTAGACAGACTGCTAAGCGACACCGGTATACGTTGGAAATATTCCTCAAATGGAGACAAAGCGTTTTGCTTCCACATTAATTTTGCGAACCGCAAAGGAATGGAACTCCTTGTCTGCGTCGGTGTTTCCCGTAAGTCTTCAAGTCGCAACTCGATTACGGGTTATCGTATATACTATCGATTATTAGTACCTGGATGACCGAACTTTGCTCGTTAAAACGACCTTTTCTAAAAATGAAACCTAGCTAGATCGATTTATCGCCCCCGAAACCCCCTGCATACTAAATTTCATGAAAATCGTTGGAGTCGTTTCCGAGATTCTTAGCTAGGTTTCATTTTTAGAAAAAGTCGTTTGAACTAGCAAAGCTTGGTCATCCAGGTACTGTATATATACAAGTATACAAGAATTGCTCGTTTAAATGTATCAGATAAAACCTACTGCATAATAAAACACGCAAAAGTGTGCCTATACCTATGGGTACAGAATAAATAAATAGTATGCATAGATATGTGGTACCATCGAGATAGGAAATAAACCTACGGTTGGTAAAGTAGATTCTTATTCGATGTTTGTTCCGATGCCCAGCTATAAATTTAAAATTTATCACCGTTCGATTTTCCTGCGGTGAATTTTTGAAAGTTATTGCCTACGTTGGAATGGATATAAATGATCACAATTTGGGGGTTTTTAATGATTTTCATGTTTAAACTAATTTATTAAACCACATAAATGCTTGATTTCACACTCACAGCCCCAAACTAAGAACGATGACTTGTGCGTCGTGGGTGCCGGACACATTCACATCACACACACAATCACAACCAGAACCAGAAACACAAATGTTTGTTCCCGGAGAAAACATGTGTTCTCGCGGAATCAAACACGCGCTCCCAAGTAAGCCAACGGGCAGTTTAAAATTATTGCACCTACATTTTAAATGTGCTGCTTTCAGTTATTATCTATGGTGATCTACCTACACCTACCTATCTTGTTGAAATATAGAACGCAAAATGTAACTAGTAATGGCCACACCGACGCTATGTTATCTGTACACGTTCCGCGCTATTACGCTCTGATAAAAATATCATTACGTGCAGTAATTGCCTCGCTGTATTTTCCTTCAAATAATTAATTAAATCGCCGTAAAATCTCAAAAGTCCTCTTATTTCTACATATCTACCCACCATGTCTAGATTTATTAGTACTTATGAATATTCCTGTAACGTAGATGAGCATTACGAGGTTTTCCCCCGAGTTTAGGATTAAAGGTAATTTGGATTTTTGTCATTTTCGATCCGAAGGATAATCACATTGAACACACGGCTAGACCGTTGAGGCATTATCAAGGTGTGCTATTCACAAGATAAATTGATACTAAGTGATATGTATCTAGGGTAGGCTAGGTTTTAGAGAGAGGGGTAATAACTTACATAGACAAATTATCCAGCTTCTTCGAGCACCTAACATTTATTTATATTATCTAAGTCCAGTTTATGTAATTATATATATATATTATAAAATTATCGTACAAGGGTTCAATTTTTTTCTAATGAGGAACCCTAATGGAATCGAAAGTTTGTCGCGTAACACAAAACAACGTTCCAGGTATTTCTGTATACCTGCCATCAAGCGGATGTATTCGTTACTAGCTAATGGTAAAGATTCACTGCTAAATTGTTAGATGTCGCTTTCGTAATGATAACTCTGTAACTTGAATAATCGGAATATGATAATAATTATCAAAGTTAAGCGATGGTATTATTACTAGTTTCTTATATTTATATAACTTGGTACATAAAACAAAATATAAAAAAACAATAAATCGTACGGATAAATCGGTACGGAATCGATACATGATCGTTCAACCACAACTCTATATAAAAAAAGTTATACACAAACAACATGGTGGATCAGCTGTTTTCATTTTTCTTTAGTTCTATTTTATTTTTGTAAAAAGAAGAGTTGTTATGGTTTCCTAACCATGTGTGAATTAAAATGGGCTCAATCGCATCTGTGCTGCAATGGCATTGTCAGACGTGCGGCCAAATCAACCCAACAGAAAGTGTGAAGTGTTTAAAATGTGGAACAAAACGAGTTTCAAGTCATGACACTGGATTTTGTAAAGAAAATTGCAGAGAATCATCTCCAGAATACACATTGCGTACTGGAAAGAGCGAGGGAACTACACCCGGTTCAGAGGCGATCGTTATTCCGACTGAAAATCCATTTAACAGGTGAGTTTCAGTCATTGTGTAGTACGACCATTGTCAGGGGTATGAACAAAATATCGATTTTTCTCTGCCCGTATTTTAGGTTATAATTCCTTTGTATTTTGTAGTTGCGCGGCCCTGGAGCTAGTTCATTATCGAAATTACCTGTAGGCGTTAGTTTTTGTACATGTTTGTGTCAGTATTTGAGTGATAATGTAGCTATTGTTGTCGACAATGGATTGGGTAGGTAAGTTTGTGAATATCATGGTTCTGATCTATAAGGAGTTTATTGCCTCTGCTCCAAGGCAAATCAATTTTCTTTTATTGAATAGCTAGTTTTCTGTCAGCCTTTGACTGAGCAGGTGCTGCACAGCAAAAAACAAAGTCATTTGTAAACAAATTTATAGTGCTAATGATTCATTGGGACATTGGGACATCATTTTCCTTCACAGGTGTGTATAAATTCTCCTTGAAATCCAAATAGGAACTGCCACAAGACATGTTATCATGTCTTTAGATTTTGACATTCTAGGACATTTTTAGCAGACCATTTCTGGCTCCATGATTTATGAGCGCAGCTTCAAGTAAATCATAAAACAAAACAAACATATTCACACTCACAGCCCCACACTAAGTTCAAAGACTTGTGCTGGAAACATTCACATCACACACACATTACACCCAGAACACAAATATCTCTTGGGAAGGAATTTGTGCTCCTGTTGGGAATCGGACCCAGGACCCACGGCACAGAGAGTGGGTACCTGTCCACTGCGCCAACTGAGTCATCAATCGTGCATTAGTCTTTACCTGTCCGGTCAATGCTTTTCCATGAGCCAGCGGAGATAAGAGATAGAAAAAGAAATTAATATAACTTGTGACAATTAGCATTATTTTTTATTAGTAAAATTTTACAATAGACTATTCTGTGTTCAAAATAGCCACTGACCTTCAATATAGAAACCTTTTTGCTAAGTTTAGGTAATTATTACACACAAAGCCTTGACCAATAGTTCATAGGAGATATTTTATATCTCTCATTCTCTGTCTAGTACAGTAGAACTCCTATTATCCGAATTAATGGGGACCGAGACCCATTCGGATAATCAAATATTCGGATAATAAAAAAAAATTGCCATTGGAGAGAATAAAAGCTACGTTTTGATATTGCACTATTTTTTTATTGAATTAAATGAAAGAAACATGAAATTTTCACATGTTTTAAATATAAATAAAATGTACTTATGTACAAGTTTAGAAATAAAAATCATTCTTTTTTAAACATCTCCGTCAATGTAAGCTGTTTTGCGGTCTTCAACCGTTTTCGGGCAGCCAGGTCACGCATTTTGTGATTCGGATAATCGGCGATTCGGATAGTCGGAGTTCGGATAATTGGAGTTCTACTGTATGACAGATAGGCATTCCGGTATCACAATGTATGTACAATACACCCCCAGGGGGACATCAGTGCAGGCCTTAACACTTTTAATAAGGCATTCTGTATCTACCATCTTTATTGACAACGCCAAGGTACTTCTGCTTCAAATAAGTGATTAATAATATAACTTCAGAACACTCACTCTCTGCAGAGGTATTAAAATAAATAGCAACTCTTCTAAGCTCGCAATAAAGTTACATTTCAGCTGGAATAGTACTGCATGCCTAATTAATATTGTACACTCTTTCTATGACATGTATACTCATAAATGTGAGTATTGAAAAAACAAGACCAGCAACTTTATTATTCAGATAATAAGCGAACACGAATTGATGACCCAGTTGGTGCAGTGGACAGGTGTCCGCCCTCTGCGCTGTGGGTCCTGGGTTTGATTCCCGGCAGGAGCACAAATTCCTTCCTAAGGGATGTTGGTGCTTCTGGTTCTGGGTGTAATGTGTGTGTGATGTGAATGTTTCCGGCACCCACGATACAAGTCTTTTAACTTAGTGTAGGGCTGTGAGTGTGAATGCGTTTGTTTGTTGTTTATATAGTATGGAGAGAGCTAAGCTAGAAAAAACTTACATTCCTAGTATCAAAAGTAGTATTCCTAATATCCAGTTTGCTCGAAGTGCTTTTTTAATTTATCATCCATACAGCGCAGAAGCTTATGAATATAGACTTCACTATCACGAACGTAGAAGCCATCCAGCTAAATCACACATTTATAGTGAGAAGACTCAAAAGAACAAAACTGTTTGAACTTGTTTAGTGTTAGTGTATTAGTGTAGTGTTTTATAAGTGCTGCTCAAAAAGAACACATGAACCAAGTGTCTTCGCCTTAAGATTACATATATCGACGTTTTCTGTCCTTCTAGTCCGTCTACTAGTATTGTTATGTGAAATATTCCAGCGGATGGTCGTGCGTGGGCTCTGCCCCGGAAGCGTCCCGTGCGTGGCGGTGTCCGTGCGGGTTGCGCAACGTGTCCGCGGCGTGGCGTTGTGCCGCATGCGACGCGATCGCTCACCACGCTCCTGTTTACAGGTACCTTATACATTTTTAGTTAAAAAACACCAGTGTTTATTCATTGGCCCCAAAGAGGCACTCATGATTCTCATGAAAGTCAATGACTAGATTCACAAAATTACAGCCATCGCCAGAAGAACCTGGGAAAAAACACGGCGGTGCATTTTTTCATTCATATTTATTTAAATTTAAGTTTATCATTTTGGTGTAATTTATTATTTGGTGAACTGTCTATTGGTTTAGTTGGGAGAGCGTCCGCCTTCTAAGCAGGTGTATCAGGTTCGATTCCCGGCGGGAACACAAGTTTTCTCCCCAAGGAAAATTTGTGTTTCTGGTTCTGGTTGTGATTGTGTATGAAGTGAATGTTTCTGGCACCCATGACAAAAGTCATTGAACTTATTGTGTGTGCATGTTTATGGTATGCTTTTGTTGGTTTCAGGCTGTCGGATGATGAAGATCAAGCTACAGGGATGACGGACAAAGAAAAGTCTGCTAAGGGTAAGTTATAAATTATTTTTAATAACATTGGATAATTGCAGTATAGATATAAACTATGATAACATGGCCCCCCCAAATAATGCAAAATGTTTGAATGTATTTGTGAAAGTATTTACGAAGCACCACCAAGACTCACAATGCATGTGTGCATACTGAGACGGCTGTCAAGCAAAATACAAGGATTTGTTGCTCGACTATCAACGTCATTATTTACCTATTATTATACATTATTAGTTTAGAGGGCCGCGCCATGTTATCGTAGTTTATATTTATGTATATTAGACTGCGACGGTCGCACTAATATCATAAACTCACAGTGTGTGTATTCCGATTTAAATTCCACATGGAGTGGGAGATTTACTTTTTCCCTGATTGAGGCTGTGTTTCCACAAAAACTGAAATGAGCGGAACAACGCTGTGAAGAGAGGTGTGGGTTTTGACTTTTTGGTTGGAGACAAGTGGATCTGCAAACGGAGACAAGCGGATTTGTTAAGCGAAGTCGAGCAGAGCTGTGTAGCGGAGATATAGGGTGGAGGAATACAATACAATACAAAATTCTTTATTGTACACCAAAAAAACAAAAAGATACAAACTTATAACTACGAAAAATGCTGCACGAAGTTTTTTTTTTGCCTCTGCAATGTTTTTGTATTTAGCCAGTGTCAACTGATAAATATATTTTTTAAGTATAATAGAGTATTTCATAAAATATATAGTTCTAGTCACAAGTTACAGTCTCAAGTAAAAAGAGTCAAGGTCCATTCATAGTCAAGTCATGCCCTAGTAAAGTGGTAGAGACTTTACTAGAACTTCTATTGGAGTTTTGGTGCGAAAATCACGCATTTGAACTTTGTATCATTTGCCTACACTCATGCACGTTCACAAACTATTAATAGTAAATAAATGTGGATTATCCACCATTATTACATATTAACACTCGAAGAATTACAAGATTTGGAAAATAATACAAAATCGACAACGCCATTTTTGTACTTTCGCGTCAACTTGAAAAGGTATCTGTCTGAAGACGTCATGGCACCGCTCCGCTATACCCCGCCCCTCCCTGCTCCGCTCGCGTCGCCCCTCTACGTCTCGTTTTGATCGGCGATACTGCGCAACCCCAACAATTTGATACTGATCCATTGAAATGGAGTGGAGACGAGATGTGGATTTCAACCAAAGTGATGGTCAATTTCTGCACGCCCCTTCTCCTGTCCACTCCGCTCGACTCCGTTTTAATGGAAACGCTGCCTTATGCTGGAATGTTTCGAGGTACGAGTAGTATACTTGTATCTATACATTTACATGTTTATTTTCCAATTAAACATCTTTACCGACATTCAGCTAAAATCTTCGCCTCCCCACCTAATTTTACATACATTAAATAACATGTATTTGTTGGCTAAAAGGCGTTTTGGATCAAAAGATATCCAACAAAAAATCACTACTAATAAGATCTTCAATACCTTTCAGACCACACTATGATAAGATCAAACACCCTCGCAGTTCCACAATACAAGCCAACCGCGACGTATTCAGACGGACGACCACTAAACCTGGACCTCCAATCGTTAAGACTATCACCCACTCAACTCACAGACACGGCTCACGGAGTCACAAGGTCACTCTCTCACGGTTCAGTTATCAACTCTCAACAAAAATGGTGGCATCTGGACGAAAACAGAGGTACCATCAACAGACCAACAAGCTTGATGGTCTCGGAAAGATACGGTTTCAACACCCAAGGGAATCCAAGAGAGTCGTTCCTTAGAAGTCTGCATACAGTCACTCGCAAGCCGAAGAAGTGTAACGAAAGCAAATCGAACTGGGAACTGAATTACGTGAAGGAATATCAAAGGGAGCAGAGCAAAGCGTTGCACTTGAAGAAATGGTCGTGCTCTGAATGTACGTTAGAAAATTCTGGAATTAGGACTCATTGTGAAGCGTGTATGACTCCAAGAGTGTCTCCGTTAGCTAGACTTCCAAACGCTAGGGGTTTGAGTGTTACAACGTTGGGTAGGCACGAAGGTGTTAATCGCGATGGTGCTACATCCTTGCCGTCATCCGGTGGAGTAATGATCACGGTTCCCGATTGGCCACAGAACACCATCACGACTCTAGGCAGCTCCTTTCGCCGTTCAATAAGCGCGCAGAACTCCCCCGAAATCCGACCGACATACAGACGTTCCTTCTCCGAACATAATGCAGAGCGACCCGTCGGGAAAGTCATTTCTAGTAGAAGAAGCTTAAACGACTACCAGAAAACTCTAGCTACGTACTGCAGTTTGAATAAAGACATCATTGATCGTAAGATCGAGGAGACCAACGCCGAGTTGATCGATAAAGAGTGCAGTTGGGATACGAATGCAGAAGGAGCTATATACGCTTTGCCGAACAAAGGCAAATATAAAGACCTAAACCTCCAATTGCAAGTCAACAACAACGGCACGAGATACTCCTACGTTTCCGTTCAGGACACAAAGACGGTCATGAGTAATTCGCAGAACGAAGCATTGTATTCCAACGATCTGACCGATGGTGATTATGCTAGGATAGACGAACTGCTCGGTACTGAGAATTGTGTTTCGCCAGTGCATGAGGCCGGTGCTTTGAGGACGACGCATATAGGTGCGGTTCCTAGGGAGCCGAAGTATAATATTTTACCATCGATGGGTAAAGTTCATCATCCGAGGGAGCCGAGTCAAGTGCCTTCAACACAGCTGCTGACTAGGTGAGTGTTTATTTTGGTAATCCGCAAAATCTGAACCGCAGTATCCGCGCTCTTGCCATCTCACTCACACCATCGGTTAGCAGCAACGATTAAAGAGAGAGGTGTCCAACCATGTCGTTTTATAAGCTGAAATGCGATCAATGTTGTCTGAAAGTGATTTGTTAATTCAAATCTTTCGACTCGAGTTGTATATTTCAAATTTAAAATCGTTTATTTATCGCACCCCAAAGAGGCACTCATTAACGTTATTGACTCTACTGCCAACCAAACTACTGTCAGCCAAATATAGCACAAGACATGTTGTCGCTCTATATTTATATACTGTTCGTCTGTAAGGGTTGTTAGATAGGAACTGGCTCCCAATAGTAATTACCGGAACACTGATTGGTTCTTAGCCATAGAATTCACTATGGCTAAGCACCAATGATGAACTCAGGTAGAGTAGAAGCTAGTAGGGCACTATAAGACAATGCATACATTTTGTCATGTTGTAACCATCACCGAAAGCTGAAATCCGTCTTAGAGTTAGAAACACCGTCATCCTAATCGACAGCCAACTCCCAACTAAAAGCAGTCATTTTCTACTAGATATTAAGCTGGCTAACGACGATGCCTCCATTCTTCCCGCACAAACTCAAAGGGTAATAGATCATGTAGATCAATCAATTCGAGATAGACATGTTTGGTTGCAGCCAAGAAGCGAAAGAGAGCCGTATGTGGCAGTGCACAGAGTGCTGGTTCGCTTACAACGCGCGTTGGGCGCGCTGGTGCGGCGTCTGTCGCAGCGCCCGCCGAGCGCACGTCTCGCACACGCTCCGGCTCGGGTAACACGCGCTCGGTTCTACTAACGATATGTTCCGCTTAGTGTTCGCGACGGTCGCTGCGCCCGCGTAGTCATTCCGCTCAGGTTCCATCTCGTTATAATGTCAATTCGGGATGACCGACTGCGGAATGGTCATTGCAATACCTCGAAGCATTTTTTAACCAAACCCCAACGACAAAAAGGGGTGTTATAAGTTTGTAGTGTGTATCTGTGTGTCTGTCTTGTGGCATCGTATCTCCCAAACGATTACTGACTTTGAATTCGTGTTTTTAAGTTTTTAAAGTTGACTTGATCGAGAGTGTTCTTAGCTATATGTATGGTGAAAATCGGTGCATCCGTTTTCGAGATTGAGATTTTTTCAATATTTTGATTTTGCTACTTGTGTTCAAATACGATCGTTGCGATTGTGCATCTTGAGTGAAGTTTCATTTCGCGTTCAGTGGCGGATTTACACAATTGCCGCCAGTAGGGTATTTAATTTTTTTTTGCCGCTGTTACCGACCTCTACAATTCAATTACTTAATTGCAATGTTTTCGTCAATTAAATATTATGATTACAAATCATAATGTTGCAATTTCAATAAAAGGTTAGTGTAATAGAATGATAATGTATATTACACCATCTTTTGTCCGTAATTAGTATGAATGCAAACTAGTAAAAAAAAATTGGTCCCAAATTTGCCGCTCTTAAAATCTGCCGCCCTAGGCTCCAGCCTACTCAGCCTGCTGGTAAATCCATCACTGTTCGCGTTGGATAGATTTTGAAGTTTTCATTTAACACATATATTTATGTATTTTATTTAAAAAAAACTGCGTTGCCGTTTTTCGTTCCAAAGGCCACCAATGCTCATGTTGATCAGAATGGAAGATCTCTATGGATCCTACGATCGTTTACGGCTTTAAATAGTTTGTAAGCCATTCGCTACAGTAAGCTCAAAATGTTTACTTTTCTAAAGCATTCCTTCAGACACGTCCATATGTATCTAATATCATGTGCAGACCTTTTATAACATTACTGATAGACGTCTCTGATAACGTTATTCTCATATTTATTTACTCAAAATGCACGATTGCTACGACGTTGCGACCGTTGCGGATGCTAAGAGGAAAGTAGCTATAGTGAAAAGTAAAGACGGCACTGGACGGAAAAGGTATTGAGTGGATTTCGTTACAGCGTTCAGTAATTGCAGAATGTTTTAGTGTAATTTAGATATGTTGCGCTCGGGATATGTCTTAACGTGCGGGCCTCAAGACTCCGCGACTGTAGAACTTATTTTGTGCACCTCAAAGGACGTTTTCCTCTGCTAGGCTTGAATAATTACTTCTTTATACGAAACAATGTTCTAATTTCCAGTGCGCGACAATCGGAAGCTAGTGGCAGCAAAACGCCGGAACCCAATCGGAACGAACCTCCCAGGAAACTTACTGTGCCCATCGCGTCCCTAGACCACGATTTGAACAGCGACGAGCTACTGTTTGCTGTTGGTATGTTGTGTTCGTTAAGCACCTATAAACATAAACGCTTTCACACTCACAGCTCTAACCTAAGTTCGATGACTTGTATCGTGGGAGTCGGAAGGATTCACATCACACACACAATCACACCTAAAACCAGAAACACATTTTCCTTGCAGAAAAAACTTGTGTTTCCGCCGGGAATTGAACCCGATACTCCTGATTAGAAGGCGAACGCTCGCCTAACTTAGTTCAATATATACAACGGGTTGTTCTTTTTTTTTTTTTTTATTTGTGACAGTCTAGTGTTTGACCACTATCTCACCCGATGGTAAGTGACGATGTGATCGAAGCTGGTAAACACACTAGACCTGAAATACGCAGGCTCTCAAGGATAACTGCCGGAACACCGTATTTGGCTTGGCGGCAGACTTTCAACTTGATGGTGGTAAGCTACTTTGGTAGCAAGCCAGGCGAGCAACTCACAAAATGCTCTACCACCTCTCAAAAATCATTATGTGGTCGAGAATACTCCAGGGCTAAAAATGAGACTGGCTCTCAATTATGGCTGCGGGAACACCATGCAGTGCTTGGCGACTGATTTTACTACGGGTTGAACTACGCGTGTATATGTATTTGTTTTTAATTATTTTGTTTTAGAATTTGTTTTTCAATGTTAGTATTTGGTATTTTTATGTTCAAGTAGAGGATATAAGAAATATTTATACGTAAGTTTTAGCTTTAAATGTGTTGCCGTTTTTGAGATAGACTCCGGGACAAAATAGGTCTAAGCACAGGGACTTTGGGTGACCTACCAAATTGTTATTTTCTAACATAGGCAAAGTTCTTTTTAAGGTCTAACCTTAGTCGTATGCTGAGTCGTAACCCATATTCATGACACTCACAGCATTCCACTCTTCTCATTATTTTATTTGTTTTATTTTTGATTATTTTGTATGTATATTTCTGTGTATTTTATTTATTTTGCTGTTTGTTTGTAGTGTTAATATTGTGTGTGTCATTAATAATAAATGTATTTTGTTTCTTTACTTCTCTTTTCAAGAATATACCACACGGACAGAAAATACTTTTCAACCGACTTCATAAAAGGAGGTTCTCAATTCGACTGTATGTTTTTTTTTGTATGATGTTACGTGATATCTCCGTCAATTATGAATCGGTTTTGATGATTTTTTTGTTTGGTAGAGTACGCTTCAGAGGTGGTCTCATATAAAATTTATCGAAATTGGTCAAGCCAACCATTTTGCCACCACTTACGTGTATGTGTGCGCCCGTAATATTTTAATTGATATCATTTTAATTGTCAGTTTTGGCTATTAGTTACAAATTTACATATTCTCTGAAAAGTTATTTGCTTGTATAGTTTAGACACTAAATGCCTCTGATAGATGGACGGACGGACTGAATCATACAAAATGCTTCGCGCGGCCCCGTTTGTTCTCAGTTATTTTATATTTCTTTCTTTTTTATTCCAGATTCTACAGCCAGCAGTAATATAGAAACTTGGTCGTGCGCGCGTTGCACACTCGTCAACGAAATAAGCGCGGCCGTGTGCGCCGCCTGTGCCGCCGCGAAACCGCAACCGCATCCGCACTGGTGAGTGACTCACCACTTTCCCCTACTAATGTAATATCATCATCATCATTATTCTGTTACAATAATGACAAGGATGCGTGGAGGCAAACTGCACAAGCGCTTTCTGGTGACTACGTAAATTAGATATACCTAAGTTAATATAATTCCAGTATGAGTCATTTAAGGCTGTTTAAAATAAAAAAAATGGTTGTCTGTAAAGTCGGTTTACGGACGATAATTTTACGTGATAACGTCATACGAAAACATCGAAGTTTGGGCCGATCGTGCCTCTCTATCGCTTGTTCCGCGTTCTCGCTCGCACGTTTAGGCTCAGGCGGAGCGTGACACTTATTCGTGCGTGCAGCCGGTGTTCATCGATTAAGACGTTATCACGTCAATAATGTAATCATGCGTTTATTGCCAGATTCTTCTCGACTCGTAACTAAGCCAACGAGCAGTTATGGTTGTGTGTGTGTGTGTGATGAGAATGTTTCCGGCACCCACAACAAAAGTCATCGAACTTAGTGTGGGGCTGTGAGTGTGAAAGCGTTTGTTTTCATATTCTTATGTTCTGTCTTTAGGTCGTGTACGTCGTGTACGCTGCAGAACCCCCTCTCTGCCAACCTGTGCCTGGCTTGCAAGACTCCGCCCGTGCCTAAGCACGGGCTCACGGCCGCCGAAGGGAACTGCGCCGGGGCTGGTAAGTCTTATCACTCAACTTCACACTCACAGCTCTGCACCAAGATCAAAAAGTGTAGATATCAGATACAGAGCTCATAAAAAAATCCTACTAATATTATAAATCCGAAAGTTTGTGTGTAAATGTGTAAGTATGTTTGTTCCCTCTTCACGCTTTGACGGCAGAACAGATTTGGATGAAATTTGGAATGTTCATAGCTAATGCCTAGGATTAACACATAGGCTACTTTTAACTTTAACTTGATAATAGCGAGCGAAGCCGCGGGGCACGGCTAGTTACTAATAATCCAAGAATGACGTAAGAGTTTCTGGGTGTTGTCCTTTGTAGTGGGTGAAATCTGAAGGACCTTGTTCATGTGTAGTCAAATTCCCTCGAAACTACAATAGAAGTTCTAGTAGTCTTTACTTTTTTTTTTCAATCTTTATTTATTTATAGAGGGTTTTAGTAGTCTTTACTTCTAGGGCATGACTTGACTATGACTGGACCATGATTCTTTTACTTGACTTGACTGTGACTTGTGACTAGGACTATATCGGTTGAAAAAGAATGTTTGTTCAACAATAATAAAACATATTTTCCTACATTTTGCGTTTTACATACATAATTTATTTCCAGCGGGACGCAGCCCGTCGCCGAGAAGAAGCGCGAAGCACACACCCGCGCTACCTCGACGCGGTTCGAGACATAAAACGCCTCCACCTGAACCTAAGTAAGCTATTTTATAATCCAATCAGATATCATCATCATCCACAACCCTTTTGATCCCACTGCTGTGTAGGTCTCTCTTATTCTGCCACTCGCCTCGAAGCTGTGCTTGTCTTGTCCAGTAACAATATCGTCAACCCATCTTGCCGCTGGACGTCCGACGCTGTGTTTTCCTTGCCTTGGCCAACACTCTGGTTATACCTTGCTCCATTTGAGGCCCATAACAAATATTCCGAAGTCTATAATTTTTTTTTCTGCTAGATAGGCAAGCATTTGACCGCTATCTCACCTGATGGAAAGACGATGCGGCCAAAGATGGAACATGCTTGCCTAGAAGGTACCTATTCACTCTAGACTTGAAGACACAGATTGTACTGTTCAGGGAACAAAGACGCAGGAAATGAGTTCCACTCCTGCACCGTACGGATGATGAACGTAGAAGCGAAACGCTTTGAACAAATTGGAGATATGTCAACCATAAATGGATGGCGTTTGACAGTTTGTTTTATGTTAGATGGTAGTACGGGCATTGGGGAATTAACTCGTGTAATTCTCAAAATGTGAACGATAAGACACTCCAAAATGTAAACGCTACAATACTAATAGACTTGCGATATTACGTCGGTGACCGAGATTTAGCAATTTGGTCTCCTACACTAACTTACCATCGTCAAACAGTCTTTTCGCTCGTCAGTCAATGGATTCAAGAACTTCAAGCTGATACTTGGCGGATCTATCCCAGATCTCCAGTACTCCACACACGATCGGACTTGAACACGGATGTATTGTAAATGTTTGTGTCTTATGTGTTTGACCTATTTGTGTATTACAGAGCAGAGAGTTCGGAGTGGTCATGTTCTGAATGCACGTACGTGAACAATGCCGGAGCCCTGACGTGCGAAATGTGTCAGTCGGCGAAGACGAGGCTCTTGCGGGCGGCGCCGGAACAACCCAGCTTGGATGATGATGATTCGCGTAAGTAAATTTTTAGTCGCATTTATTATCATCCGCCGTATAGCAAGCCCACTAAAAATTATGATATTTTGCAAAAATTTCCTGATTCGATCCCGTATCAAGATGTAACTAATTTGTCCGAAACTAGTTGACCACAAAGTAATTCGAAATTTTCGTGTTTTAAGCCAAATATATAACATTGAAACATGTAACTTTAATGTTTAATGGTACACATATTTTTTACAAGCTTTTATTTATTTTCTTGTGTCCAGTTGTCTATCTTTTTGTTGCTCTGTAATCAAATCTTGCAAGCTAAATTAGACCCACTTACCCTTGTCCGATTGAACTCAAATTTGGTGTACTTATGTATCTTCGGTGACAATACAAAGATATGGCATCATAGAGCTGGTCTGATGATGGAGATGAAAGATGGCCTTAGGAACTTCTGAACTAAACAAGATAAACCCATCGAGTTTGGGTTCGATAGATTCGTCTTGACAAGTCATCTGGTTATGTAACTTTTTAGTGATGTAGGTTAAGATGGTAAACAGCTAGTAATGCATTGTTTTCGTATTACAGCGGACGGATCAGACGGTGAAAGACAGGACAGTCTGCCGATGGAAATTCTTCGGTTAAGTGAAGAGAGTCATGCGTGGACGCAGTGGCAGGAAGTCCTAGCTCAATGTGCTGCTGTAAGTACTAACTATATTTCACACTCACAGGCCCACACTAATTAGCATGCTTGCCTAGAAGATACCTATTCACTCTTGACTTGGACAGACACAGATCGGGAATTCAGGGAACAAAGACATATCATTCATTCATTCATCATTTATATCATTCATTCATCATACAACTAGCGCCCTCAAGAAGGAACTAATTGACGGTCGCCCCATTACAGACTGGCGAACAATACGTGGACTCTTCATTCCCGGCCATGCCGCGTTCTCTGTACTACTGCGGCAGTAGCGGCGAAAGCGGCGCCGCCACCCGCTGGCTGCGGCCGCATCAGATCAACACAGACGCAGACCCACGGCTGCCCTGGGCGGTGTTTAGGGACCCACGACCCTCGGATATATCGCAAGGTAAGGTTTGGTTCCTATAGTAAGTATTGGCGCAGTCAGTAGGATACATGGACCAGTCGGAAATAATGTTACACACATTCAAATTTTAAATTTATTTCAGATAACAAAGATCGATGTGTTGCTTGCTTGCTTGTAGTATTGTAGTAGGCAGACTTGTAGTTTTATTAATCTGTTAAAATGAAAATCAAAGACAAGTGACATTCAACGGTTCTCGGAGTAAACAATTTTGCGCCTTACGTAAAAAGTTTTGACATATTTATATTTGAAAAATATAAGTCCCGCCATCTTGCCTCTTAGCAAGTTTTAAACTAGGCAATGGCGGTGTTTAATTTTTTCTGCTAGTTTCAGGATTTTTCAAGCCGCCTTAGGCATCCGACATGGCTTAACGACTGTTGGCTTACAACCTAGATTACTATTGTAAATATATTTAAACTATTGTATGTCCGATCGGGCAGACTGTTGAAACATTTTAATTTTTAAGATACACAGTTTTAAACAATAAATATATTCTGATTCTGACTCTTATGTGTTAGTAGCTTGCAATATAAGGTATGCCTAGGTTTCAAGTTTCAGTTGTACACAGTGCCGTTTAAGGCGGTATTTAGAGAAACCTCGAATATTCGCTCTGTGAGTTTGACGACCCAGTTGGCGCAGTGGACAGGTCACCGCCCTCTGCGCCGTGGGTCCTGGGTTCGATTCCCGGCAGGAGCACGCATTCCTTCCCTAGGGATATTTGTGCTTCTGGTTCTGGGTGTAATGTGTGTGATGTGAATGTTTCCGGCACCCACGATACAAGTTTTTGAACTTTGTGTTGTGAGTGTGAATGCGTTTGTTTGAAGGTGTTTGTTTATTTTAGTGCACTTTTCGAGGCCTTTCCGAGCATGTATGATGAAAAAGTATAGCCAATGTGTATTCCCAGGTGTCCTCGGTAATTGTTGGTTGCTGTCGGCGCTGGCCGTGCTGGCGGAACGCTCGTCTCTAGTGCGAGGAGTAGTAGTGCGCAGCGAGCCGAGAGTGGGAGCGTATCAGCTGCGACTGTGCAAGGATGGCCGCTGGCTGACTGTCACTGTCGATGACCTACTGCCCGCTAATAAGAAAGGACACTTGGTTTACTCGCAAGTAAGCTCTTTATTCAAATTAAAACTATATTTTTCTTTTTTTTTTATGCCTGATAGGCAAGCTTTTGACCACCATCTCACCTGATGGTAAGCGACGATGTGGTCGACGATGGAGCAAGCTTGCCTAGAAGATACCTATTCACTCGATTCTTGAAGACTCCCATATTGTATTCATCAGGAAACACCGACTCAGGTAAGGAGTTTCATTTCTTTGCGGTTCGCACAATGAATGTGGAGGCGAAACGCTTCGTGCGCATTTGTGGAATGTCCGCCATACAGCGGTTTCGCTTAGCAGTTTGCTTGTCCGATGATAGAACGGGGATGGGGGAACTAGATCGTGCAGTTCTTTGGCACACTCTCCGAAATGTATCCGATAAATTTATTATCTATATACACATATCTAAATATATATAACTTATATATATATGTGAGTATAGTTCGACTAGTTTCGGCCGAATTATCAATTACTAGTTGAGCCCCACGGCTTCGCCCGCTGATGATGATGATGATGATGATGATTAAAGTAGCCTATGTACTAATCCAAAGTATAATCTACCTATATTCCAAATTTAATTAAAATCGGTTTAGTAGTTATGGAGATACATGGTGACATTCTTCTACTTAATTAATGTCCGTATAATTAGTTGAAAACATTATCAAATACACACGTTGATCATAGTATTTTATTTTTATTTTTTTATGCTAAATAGGTAAGCATTTGACCACTATCTCACTTGAAGGAAAGCGATGATGCGGTCGGTTATGTGACATGCTTGCCTAGAAGATACCTATTCACTCTTGATTTGAAGACTCCCAGATTATACTCCTCGAGGAACAATGACGCAGGCAATGACTTCCACTCCTTCGCTGTACGGATGATGGACGTAGAAGTAAACCGCTTCGAGCGAACTGGAGGTATGTCAACCATAAATGGATGACGTTTGACAGTTTGTCTGGTTGTTAGATAGTAAAATGGCATTTATTAAAAATATCTAATTGTGCGAGCGAGAGAGAAGAAAAGGAATAAACGCTCTTAACACTTGATTTGTTGTTATTTTCAAGGCAAAAAGGAAACAGCTGTGGGTACCGTTGATAGAGAAAGCCGTCGCTAAACTACACGGATGCTACGAGGCGCTAGTGTCGGGTAGAGCTATTGAAGGTAAGATTTTAAGGTTACATTTTTAACCGACTTCAAAAAAGGAGGTTAATTCGACTGTTTTTTTTATGTATGTTACGCGATAATTCCGCCAATTATGAAGCTATTTTGACGATTTTCTTTGTTTGGTAGATTATACTTCACAGGTGTTCCCATATAAATTTTATCGAAATCGATCTAGCGCTTTTTTGAGAATATCAACAAAAACCATATAAGCGGTAAACTCGGTTTTTTCAAAGCTTTGCTTGGGATTAAATTTTAGTATATTGCATTGTTATTCTATAGAGCTCATTGACGTATTTTGTTAAAACTTTATCAATAATTTAAACGCATGCAAAGCTTAAAGTAATTGAACGCA
Organism: Lomographa bimaculata; assembly: GCA_948107665.1. Taxonomy (NCBI): domain Eukaryota; kingdom Metazoa; phylum Arthropoda; class Insecta; order Lepidoptera; family Geometridae; genus Lomographa; species Lomographa bimaculata. The sequence goes on along the minus strand of OX403602.1, from coordinate 2,127,514 downwards.
AGTAAAGCTTGAAAAAACCGACTTCACCCTTATATTTAATTTAGGTTATATTTAGTTACGGTAGTTTTAAGTCTTTTAGTTTCATATTTATTACTCGTACTAATTATTGATGTGACTTATACAAATAAATTAATATTCCATTCTATTCTATTCTATTTTGGTTTCGGCTTGACCGATTTCGATAAAATTTATATGGGACCACCTCTGAAGTATACTCTAACAAACAAAAAAAAAAACAGAAAAATCGATTCATAATTGGCGGAGATGAAATACAAAAAAAACCGTCGGGTAGAAAAACTTTATCCAATATGACAAAATCGCACTATAATATTATAAAGGCGACAGTTTTTGAACGTGTTTTTATGTTTGTTACTGCTTCACGCTCAAACGGCTGGACCAATTTTGATGAAATTTGGCATGGAAGTTGCTAACTCCCTGGATTAGCACATAGGCTACTTTTTATCCGGGATTTGACGACCCAGTTGGCGCAGTGGACAGGTGTCCGCCCTCTGCGCCGTGGGTCCTGGGTTCGATTCCCGGCAGGAGCACAAATTCCTTCCCAAGGGACATTTGTGCTTCTGGTTCTGGGTGTAATGTGTGTGTGTGTGATGTGAATGTTTCCGGCACCCACGATACAAGTCTTTGAACTTAGTGTGGGGTTGTGACTGTTAATGCGTTTGTTTTTTTTTTTTAAATCCCGCGGGTCCGGGACTAACGCGGGTAAAACCGAAGCACTTACTCAAATGAGAAATGCTTCGTTTGTTTCTCAGGGCTCTGCACGTTAACCGGAGCGCCTTGCGAGTCGGTTTCCCTCCAAGCGGGAGGTGGGGGGTGCGCCGGGGGTGGAGGGCCCCTGGAACAACTGGATCGGGACCTCGTGTGGGCACAGCTGCTATCTTCTCGGCAGGCCTCCTTCCTCATGGGGGCCTCTTGTGGAGGCGGTAATATGAAGGTAGGTACTAGTACCAGGAGTTCAGACCTCACGGTATTCTGTAGAGCATTGGATCAATATGCCTATACATTTTTGATCGATTTTAATAAATAATTGTTAGTTGAATATATGGACCCCCTCTGATAGTTATTTTATTAGATGGAACTTTTTTTGTGAGTCTTTTACATTAAAAGTGACCGTTTAATACTATATTGAATTAATTACTAGGGTATGTACGGGCCAATTGCCTATATTTACTAAAACTATATACAGCAAAGAACTATGTTACCAACAAGACATCAAGTTTATAGTGGGCTTGAGCACTTGTATACTATATTTGGTATAAACAATAATACAAAGGAGTTAGTGTTAAGATAAAAAACTTAACGTAAGTGCAATTTTTCGCATAAAACGGCACTGCATTCTAAACTTATACCGACAAGGCACCTAACTTTTCATAGATTCTATAGAAAAAGTGGGAAAATGCTCCCACAAGTTTTTTATTTTTTTTTACTTTGACATTTATCATTTTTGGCATCTATCACGATTGTAAGCTCAGCTTGACCACAAAACTGATAAAAATAAAAAAAATACATAAGATGTCATTAGCTGTCATATTTGACATGAGCTGTCACCACCTTTCGTTTCATTAACATTACTATGAAGGGCAGGTTCATACTTTTGTACCCATTCGAACATTTGTTTATTTGGTTGTGACTGTGTGTGTGATGTGAATGTTTCCGGCACCCACGACACAAGTCATCGAACTTAGTGTGGGTCTGTGAGTGTGAAAGCGTTTATGTTTATTTGGGAATAAATCCTCCCACATACTCTATTCGAGATGATTATAGAACTAGTTCGAATATTTTTTCCCCACTTCTGCAGAACAAATATACAATATCAATACACGAAGTGAGAATGTCCCTTCTCACCCAATATATTTACACTTCACAATAATCCAGGTAGACGAAGAAGAATACCAGAGATTAGGCCTACGCCCCCGCCACGCCTATTCCGTTCTCGATGTAGTAGAAATAACGCTAGAGGGCGCCGCCCCCACTCGCCTCTTGCGTCTCCGGAACCCGTGGGGACATTACACGTGGCGCGGGCCGTGGGCCCACGGCTGCCCGCGATGGACCGAAGAGGCAAGGCGGGCCGTGCAGGGATGCAGGCATACGGACCACGGAGTCTTCTGGATACAGTTCGATGATGTGCTGAAGTGAGTGTTACTATACTATTTACTAAGTGTGTGTGTTGGGTGTGTAATATGTGTTACACCAAATGCTATGCTTTTAATAATTTTGAAGCTGGATTTTTTTATTTATCGCCAAATTATTATATTCTAGTTAAAGAAAAGTGTTTGTGAGTGTGTGTGTGTGTGTGGTGTGTGTGCAATACGTGTTAGACCAAATTCGTGTAGATTTGCATGCATGAGCAGGTTAGTGTATAATATTAGTCGCTACTTCTGTGCTTATAATAATTTTAAATTCTACTTAAGGAAAAGTATTTGTGAGTGTTTATGTTTGTGTGTGTGTTGGGTGTGTAATATGTGTTAGACCAAATTCGTGTAGATTTTTGGCATGTTTGAGCAGGTTAGAGTATATTGGGAGCTACATCTATGCTTATAATAATTTTAAAGCTGGATATTTTAATTTATCGCCAAATTATTATATTCTTGTTAAAGAAAAGTGTTTGTGAGTGTGTGTATGTGTTGGGTGTGCAATATGTGTTAGACCACATTTGGTGGATTTTTGACATGTTCAAGGTTAGAGTATAATATTAGACTCTACTTTTATGATTATAATAATTTTGAAGCTGGATTTTTAAAAGTATCGCCGAATTATTAAATTCTAGTTAAAGAAAAGTGTTTGTGTGTGTGTGTGTTGGGTGTGCAATATGTGTTAGAGCAAATGCGCGTAGGTTTTTGCCAGGTTTGACCGGGTAAGAATATATTGGGAGCTTCTTACTTCTTACTTCTATGCTTATTTTTTTTAATTTCCAGGTATTTCGACTGCATAGACATATGCAAAGTGCGCGTAGGTTGGCACGAGGTCCGGTTGGCGGGCATACTACCGCCGATGTCTTCTACCAGACACCTTACGTGCCTTTTGCTGACCGCCACCCAGCCGACGGAGGTGGACTTTACGTTGTTTCAAGAAGGACAACGGTGAGTCTACGTCTATATATTACTAGCCGTGCCCCGCGGATTCACCCGCATTCATCAAATTCAAAAGTATCCTACGTGTTAATCCTAGGTATAAGTACATTCAAAATCCTTACTATAATATTATAATATAATATTATAAATGAGAAAGTAACTCTGTCTGTCTGTCTGTTGCGCTTTCACGCCCAAACTACTGAACCGATTTGAATGAAATTTGGTACACAGATAGTCCAGAGCTTGGGAAAGAACATAGGCTTCTTTTTATCCCGGAATTCCCGCGGGTCCGGAACTTACGCGGGTGAAACCGCGGGGCGCAGCTAGTTTCATATAAATCTGTTTAGCCGTTACAGCGTGAAGAGAAAACAAACATACTTACACATTTACACACAAACTTTCGCATTCACAATATTAGTGGAGTAATATGAATTAATGATTATAATTGTACAACAATACAAACTCATTCACACTCACAGCCCCGCCCTATGTTAAAAGACTTGTAACGTGGGTGCAAAAAACACTGCCACGCCTAAACCAAAATTACAAATGTCTCGTGGGAAGGAAAAACGTAGACAATATTATCATCATCTTCCATAAGTGAGAAAGATTAGCTAGCCGCAAGCATTTGACATGCTTGCGGCTAGCATTTTAAAAATGTATAAAGCAAGCAGCTTGCCCTTATAGCATTAAAAAAAAAAAGTTGAGCTCTTGCTGGGAATCGAACCCAGGAACCACGGCGCAGAAAGCAAAGACTTGTCCACTACTACTGGGCCATCCAGCATAAATTAATGCTTTTATTTGTTGGTTGTGATTGTTTCCGGCACCCCAACACAAGTGATCGGACTTATAGTGTGGGGCTGTGAGTGTGAAAGTGTTTATTTATTGTTTAAGTGTGCAATTTTTATCATTTTAGACTTAACAATCGAAAGCAATCTAAAACGTTAAACAAACGCTTTCACACTCGCAGCCCCACACTAAGTTCGATGACTTGTAATGTGGATGCCGGAAACATTTACATCACACACAATCACAACCAGAACCAGAAATACAAATTTTCTTTGAGCAGAAAACATGCGTTCCCGCTGGGAATCGAACCCGATACCCTCTGCTTAGAAGGCGAACCTGCCCAACTAAGCCAACAGTTCAGTTTCTATTTGTTTAATATTTTCAGGAATTCCGAGAAAAGTCAGCGATCACAGCTAGATCTGTGCGTCGTTGTGTTTCGAACTAAGTCGGGATCGAGTGCGCAAATCGGGAAGCTGGTCGCGCACAGTAAACGGCAAGTAAGTATCTTGAAGGAGTGGAACTCACTGCAAAATATTGAAATATTTATTTAGTCAATAACAGTCTTACTTAAAAATGTCGCTAAGCAATGCTTAGCCACCTCTTAGTTAAGCAGCTCTTAAGCCCATAATCAATGATTCACTTTTCTTCACTCATAAACGTTAGTTAGGCGCCGCTTAGCTGAGAAACGCACAGAGAATCGAAAATAATCGAAATTTACACGATAGCCACAGATTATAACCAAAATAGTCGACTAAAACTGAAATTATACGAATACAGCTGTCAAAAATATGGTTTTATTAATCTATTGAAATGAAAATCAAAGACAGGTGACATTCAACGGTTGTCGAATAAACAATTTTGCGCCTTACGTAAAAAGTTTTTACGCATTTATTATTTAAAGATATAAGACCCGCCATCTTGCCTCTTAGTAAGTTTTAAACAAGGCAATGGCGGTGTTTAATTTTGACAACTGTTTAAGCATTACTTAACGCTAAATCGCGTTTATGAGTGAAATTTTTGTTAAACTATAGATAAGCAATTGATTAAAAATTAAGAGGAGTTTATAACTAAGACTGTAAGTATTTAGTATGGTATTAAAGTACTAAGCAACCATAAAGTAAGAGGAGTTTTGGCGCGAAAGTGAAAAAATGGCGTTGTTGATTTTGTATAATTTTCCAAAACCTGTATTTCTTCGGGTGTTAATATGTAATGGTGGATTATTAACCGTTAATACTTAGTAAACGCGCATAAGTGTAGGCAAATGATACCAAGTTGAAAAACGTGATTTTCGCCTTCGCTCCAAAACTCCAATAGAAGTTCTAGTAAAGTTTCTACCACTTTACTAGGGTATGACTTGACTATGACTGGATCTTTACTGTTTTACTTGACAAGACTGTGACTTGTGACTTTTGAAATCAAATACACTTGAAATGTTACATTATTACTTGACACTGGCTAAGTGCACAAGATTGCGAAGCCAAAATTCAGAAAAAAAATAACTCACTGCCCGCGTTTTTGGGAGGGATTCTGATCCGCAACCTTTTTGAGTGACGAAAAGTGGGGGTAAACACCAATGAATAAAGTAAAATGAAAATGTTATTTACTAGCATATTTTTTTAAAATTGATATAGTTGGTCCATAGGCTTCTGAACTAGTGAAAATACTGGATGCCAGTGGCTTCTGATCCCGATGGTGGCACTGATTTATGTCTATTTTTAATAGTTTAAATGTTTCCCTGTAATACAAAAGCTTCACTTCTATCGTGTCTTTCCGACACGCCCTGTTTTGTAAGCATGACAGGCAAGTATTTCACCACCACCTCACGTGATGGAAAGTAACGATACGGCCGGCGATGTAACATGCTTGCCTAGAAGATATGTCTATTTACGCTGGACTTAAAGACTCCCAGATATCAATAATAAATAAGAAGAAGCGGGCGAAGAGTTTCACTCCTTTTTACGGATGATGAACGTTGAATTGTATAATAAGGGGCATCCATTAATTCTCCCCCCCCCCCTCTCCTCTCTCTTGCCCTCCCCATGTCGTGAGATGTTGCTCGACCTCCTCCCCCTCACGTGAGATTTTTTGAAATGCGTATATTTAATGTAAATATGTTATTATGTGTTTCATTGCGTTGAATTTATTAAACACACATTTTGTTTTATTATTTTTATTTAAGCACACCTACTTACTATATGATTTAGCAATAATTCATCAGTAGTTTATTTTTTACTTCATCAAACTCAGTTTTAAATGTTTGTATCAATAACGGGATATTTACCATGTATTTCATTTGTTACTCCGTGATCATGGCGCTTGCAACAGTGCCGAAATATCGGAAACTCAAAACAAACGAAATACATGGTAAATATCCCGTTATTGATACAAACATTTATAGTGAAAGTGACCATGGTAGCTTGAAAAATTACAAACTCAGTTTTCTTGCAATGATTGTACATTTCAAGAAAACTGAGTTTGTAAGTTTTCATCAAATAAAAATTACGTGATATTTGCTGAGACGACCCCTCTCCCCGATAAGACATTGGGTGAGGTTCGGACATTTTGACCGAGCCGAGGTGATCTTGGCGGGGGCAGCTGTTCGACGTCCCCATCTTGGAAATTCCATCAACTCTTCTCTATTCCCAGGTCCGAGGCTTTGTTGGATGTCACAAGATGCTCGAAAAGGGTTTCTATTTGGTGGTATGCTTGGCGTTCAACCACTGGCACACCGGGCTAGAGCTAGCCGACAGCGGGTCGTGGCCGAGGCATGTTCTCGCGGCACATTCCTCCAAGCCTCTCGTGGTGGAAAGGCCTCCGTTACACCCTCACATACTAGCTGACGCTATTATAGGTATGTATGCATCCACCTGGACACCATTGATAGACATTCAACTGCCAAGCAGTAGTGTGTAAACACTATTGTACGATACAATACAATAACTCTTTATTGACACCAAAAGACGAATACAAGGTACAGAGAAACTTATTTTATTTGTTTTATTTAATTTTATTTATATCAGAAAATAAAGATAGGTACAATGGGCGGTCTTATCGCTAAGAGCGATCTCTTCCAGACAACACACAACAATTTATGAGTTTAATGTACAATACAATACAATACAAAAACTCTTTATTGACACCAAAAGACGAATACAAGGTACAGAGAAACTTATAAAGATAGGTATAATGGGCGGTCTTATCGCTAAGAGCGATCTCTTCCAGACAACACACACAACAATTTATGAGTTTAATGTACAATACAATACAATACAATACAAAAACTCTTTATTGAGACCAAAAGATGAATACAAGGTACAGAGAAACTTATAAAGATAGGTACAATGGGCGGTCTTATCGCTAAGAGCGATCTCTTCCAGACAACACACACTACAATTTATAAGTTTAATGTACAATACAACACAATACAAAAACTCTTCATTGACACCAAGAGATGAATACAAGGTACAGAGAAACTTATAAAGATAGGTACAATGGGCGGTCTTATCGCTAAGAGCGATATCTTCCAGACAACACACACAACAATTTATGAGTTTAATGTACAATACAATACAAAAACTCTTTATTGACACCAAAAGATGAATACAAGGTACAGAGAAACTTATAAAGATAGGTACAATGGGCGGTCTTATCGCTAAGAGCGATCTCTTCCAGACAACACACAAAACAATTTATGAGTTAATTTTTTACCGACTTCACAAAAAAGGAGGAGGTACTCAAGTCGACTGTATTTTTTTATGTATGTTGCCTCATAACTTCGTTCCACGTGAACCGATTTAGAAATATTTTTTGTTTGATAGATGTTGCTTTTTAATTGGTCCCATTTAAATTAGATCAAGATCTGACTAGTAGTTTTTGAGTTATCCTCAATAATGCGTATTCTGTGGACTACATTGACGATGTTCTCGTTTTTAACCGACTTCAAAAGTTACCTCTTAGCTTCTTTCTTTGTGCGCCGATTTTGATGATTATTTTTTTATTTGAATGCTGGTGCTTTCCATGTAGTCCCATTTAAATTTGGTCAAGATCTGATCACTAGTTTTTGAGTTATTGTCAATAATGTATGTTAAATACGTTAAATCTGATCAAGGTTCCGAAGATAAAGCGGTGAAGTCGGTTTTTTTTAGCCTTTGCTTGCGTTTAATTATTGTTAAACTGTAGCTAAACAATTGATTAAAAATTAAGAGGAGTTTATAAGTAACACTGTTACATAATAAACTAGCCGCGGCTTGCCCGCTATTATCAAGTTAAAAAGTAGACTAAGTGTTAATCCTAGGTATAAGCTATATACATTCCAAATTTCATCCAAATCCGTTCAGCCGTTAAAGCGTGAAGAGGGAACAAACATACTTACACACTTACAAACAAACTTTCGGATTTATAATATTAGTAGGATAATAGAAATAGAATATGTATTTAAACATGATAGTAGTAATGTACAGTTGCTGGGTATGTGTGTTATGTACACAATACACTCACACAGACGCACGGTGTGTGAGGACGAGTGCAAATACTTGTATGTATTTATTGGGATTTAATAATTCTTGATAACAGTATTATTTGTTTTAGGGTTGACGCTGGCGAGGGGACAGCGTCACGAAGGACGTCAGGGTATGACTGCTTACTATTTGACGAAGGTGAGTAGAAAATGGTCTTGTTATAGGATTTTAAATAAGGTGAAACAAACATGAGACATAGTGATAAGCGCCACCGCTATATGGTGGACACTCCACATATGCGGACGAAGCGTTTTGCTTCCACATTCATTGTGCGAACCGCAAAGGAATGCCATTCCTTGCCCGAGTCGGTGTTTCCTGATGAGTACAATATGCGAGACTTCAAGATACGAGTGAATAGGTATCTTCTGGGCAAGCGTGCTCCATCGCCGACCACATCATCGCTTACCATCGGGTGAGATGGTGGTAAAAAGTTAGCCTATCTCGAATAAAAAGAAACTATGTAAAGAAGTAAAAACAATTTGATCATGATCATGGTACCTATTTGCAGTCATGAAAGGTTCTAGAAGGTTTTATTGTTAACCACTAAAGAAGAGAGCAAGTAAAAGAAATAGATATAAATTGACACCGCCGACGTAAGGTAGCAAGCCTATCGGTATTCTATCGTTTACATATTGAAGAGTGTGCTCAGGAGTTACATGATATAATTCCTCCATGCCCTTTTTACCATTAAACAACAAGACAAACTGTCAAACGTAATCCATTTATGGTTTGACATACCTCCAGTTCGCTCGAAGCGTTTCGCTTCTACGTTTATCATCCGTACAGCGAACCAGTGCAACTCATTGCCTGCATCTTTGTTCCCCGAACAGTACAATCTGGGTGTCTTCAAGTCTAGAGCGAATAGGTACCTTCTAGGCAAGCATGTGCCATCTTCGGCCGCATCGTCACTTCCATCAGGTCACATGCTGGCCTGTCCAGCATAAAAAAAAGAAGCGGGGATGTCGTGTTCATTTCATTTTTGTTCCAGGGTTGGGCTGGATTGGTGGTAATGGTGGAGAACAGACATACAGACAAGTGGATTCACGTGAAGTGTGACTGTCAGGAGAGTTACAACGTGGTGTCCACCCGAGGGGAACTGAAGACCATCGACTCTGTGCCTCCCTTACATCGGTAAGTGTATTTTTGACCTAGTTGAACATATTTATTTAAAAAAAAAAACTTCATGCACAATTACTATGTACATAGGAGGACTTAATGCTACAGCATTTTCTGCCAGTCATCATGCTATTTCAGGAGATATATCGGCGTGCAATAAATGAAGCTATACAATAAAGAAAAGGTTCAGAAATCTAAAATTAATATTAAGAATAACATATACGGTTGAGAGTAAGTTACTAATATTAATAACTAGCTGTGACCCGCAGCTTCGCCCGCGTAAATTAGTTAAAAAGTAGCCTATATGTAATTCCGGACCATATACTATCTACATTCTTAATTATATCAAAATCGGTTCATTAGTTACGGAGATACGTGGTAACAAACATTCACACACACACAAACTTTCCCATTCATAATATAAGTAGCATTAACGCTTTCACATTCACAGCCCCACACTAAGTTCGATGACTTGAGTCGTGGGTGCTGGAAACATACACATCTCACACACAGTTACACCCAGAACTATAAACACATGTTTTCTTGAGGAAAAAACTTTTGTTCCCTCCAGTAATCTTGCCTGATACTTGCTGCTTAAAATGCAGACGCCCATCAACTACGCCAGTGCAGTACTGTACGTCTTACAGATAAATAAAAAACGCCAAGGAGCGATCATCTCTCTCAGGTGTAAATGGTTTTGGTACTTTAAAAAAAAATACAAACAAACTCATTCACACTTACAGCCCTACACTAAGTTCAAAGACTTGTATCGTGGGTGCCGGAAACATTCACAACACACACACATTACACCCAGAACTAGAAGCACAAATATCCCTTGGGAAGGAATTTGTGCTCCTGCCGGGAATCGAACCCAGGACCCACGGTGCAGAGGGCAGACACCTGTCCACTGCGCCAACTGGGTCGTCATGTCAAATTTTTTTTTTTTTTTTTTTTTTTATTTGTGACAGGCTAGTGTTTGACCACAATCTCTATAATAGATTACGCAGAATACGCAGGCTCTCAAGGATAACTGCCGGAACACCGTATTTGGCTTGGCGGCAGACTTTCAACTACCACAAATACCACATAAATGACTTTAAATTCTTTAATTTGTAAAAACATACTCGACATATCCCGCGGAGGTCATTTATTTGCCGCTAGCCGTGCCCCGCGGCTTCGCCCGCTATTATCAAGTTAAAAAGTAGCCTATGTGTTAATCCTAGGTATAAGCTATGTGTCCAAATCCGTTCAGCCGTTGAAGGGTGAAGAGGGAAACAAACATACTTACACACACACAAACTTTCGGATTTATAATAATAATATTAAGTAGGATTACATAGGAATTTCCTAGTTTGGGTTTTTAAAGTCTACAACTCTGGAATGTTGCGCCGAATTGTTAAAGAGGGTTTATTCCTTTTGTGTGCTATCTCGCTCGCACATTTCAAAATTTTTAATAAATACAATTGTGTGTGTGTTTTTGAAAATGTTTTCTACCAACTATATTTTCATTAATAAAATTAATGTTTTAATCTACCTTTAGTTTTTTCATATCTTTGAGTTAAACGAAGAAAGCGTGAAAATCACATTGAAATTTGAGAACTCTGTTTTTTCTCATCTTATTGAAGGACATGACATCAAAAAGAAGTTTCAAAGATCAAGTTAGTTGAAAACATTTTTAAAAGCACACGTACATAATTGTATTTATTAAAAATTTTGAATTGTGCGAGCGAGAGAGAATACAAAACGAATAAACCCTCTTAAAAAATGTTAAATATACTTGTGTAAGTACTAAGTTAGTTGAATTAATGAATGATTAATTCATTCAAGTTTCCATTGCCCGCAGACAAGTAATCATCGTCCTGACTCAGCTAGAAGGCAGCGGTGGGTTCAGTATAGCGCACCGACTGACTCACCGGCTGGCCGGCGGAGCTCGCCTCCAGGACTGGGCGCCGAGCCACGCTGAACCCACGCACAAGCCGCCGCTGGCCAGGACTCTCCACGCTCTACACAACCCCAGGCTTATCACCTAGGACTAGTCACTTACAACCGAGGAAAGATCACCTTCAAACCACTCAACAATCTTTGTAGCAGCATCTTAGTGCGTTATGAGCGCCTGGTACCTTGGAACTTAAGCAAAACGCTGCTAGCGAGAACTCCGCGCTCTATACAACCCCAGGCTTATCACCTAGGACTAATCAGTTACAACCGAGGAAAGCAGGTCACCTTCAAACCACTCAACAATCTTTGTTGCAGTATCTTAGTGCGTTATGGGCGCCTGGTACCTCTGAACTTATGCAAACTGTCGCTAGCGAGGGCTCTCCACGCTCTACACAACCCCAGGCTTATCATCTAGGACTTATCAGTTACAACCGAGGGAAGCAGGTCACCTTCAAATCACTCAACAATCTTTGTTGTAGTATTTTAGTGCGTTATGGGCGCCTGGTACTTCGAAACATTGCAAACCACCGCTAGAGAGGACTCTCGACACTGTACACAACCCGAGACTTATCACGTAGGAACAAGAGAGTAAACAGTCACTTTAAAATATACCCCATCAAGCTTTTTGGCAGTACCTTAGCAAGAATCCATCCATCGAACTTTGTGGCTGTATCTAAATGCTTTATGGGTGCCTAGTACCTCGGAACTTTATGTGATCCGCCACTAGCGAGAACAATTTCAACTCTTCGCTTCAAATAATTTGTCTCTGATAAATTTGGTGATTTTAACGATATACCTAATCTTCTTTGTGGCGATATTAACTAATATATGTATTTTTTCGCGCTAAGTAAAAATCAAAATCAAAGTCAATAGTAAGTCAAAATCTACCCACAAACCGCCGCTAGTTTCTAGACTTCCCGCGCTGTACAACCCGAGGCTTATCACGTAGGAAGAAATAAGAGAGAAGTTGGCTTCTTCAAGTTAACAGTCAAAATGAACAATTTTTTTAGGCAAGCATGCCTCATCGAGGCTTACATCGTCGCATTCCATCAAATGAGATAGCGATAAAATGCTTGTCTATTCACCATTCGCGATATTTTTATTGTTAAAAACAAAAAATAAAACCGGGAACTCGATACCCGCTGCTTAGCAGGCAGACGCGCAAGGAACTACGCCAGTCCAAAACAATAATAGTGCTGGAATGAAATACATCATCCGTCCAGCGAAGTGGAACTCATTGCCTGCGTCTTTGTTCCCTGAACGGTACAATCTGGGTGTCTTCAAGTCTAGAGTGAATAGGTACCTTCTAGGTCTTCTTTCTATGTCCCACCGTCGGCCGCATCGTCACTTTCCATCAGGTGAGATAGCGGTCAAATGCTTGCCTATCTAGCATAAAAAACTCAACCGCTGCATCAGATAAATAACTAAATTTGTTCCTTATGTAGGGTGAGTAAAAAAGTCTTCAGAAAAGATTCTTTGAACTTCAGAAATTATTGTAATGCCACGAAGTTGATACAAATATAACACTTTTGTAGAGTTGATGCATACGTCACCGTATCAGCAGATTCGGATCTCTTCGCCTCACCATATCATCGTCTCGTCTACACATAAGCTAGGTGAAGATGTGTGTGTGACCTTAGAAAGATTTTCAGTTTAAGAAGAGGATAGAGTTATAAAAAAAAACTGTATACAAAAAGTCTATGCTAAGCGCCTTAAACGATGTTCTTGATCTACCAAGGTAGATAAAAAGCAATAAATATGTATAATAATGAAATGGTCAGTGTTTTTTTAAATAAATATTTACTCAAAACGAATGATACATCTAAAATCTCAAACTGAATAAGATATAATATAAATAAATACACGTGTAAACTAAACTGCCTTCTATAGGATTAATTCCTGTTACGATTTTTTTTATATATATAGAAATAACTACCCATTGGCTTAGTTGGATCATTCGCCTTCTAAGCAGAGGTATCGGATTCGATTCCCGGCGGGAACACAAGTTTTCTTCCCAAGGAAAATTTGTGTTTCCTGGTTGTGATTGTGTGTGATGTGAATGTTTCCAGCATCCACATTACAAGTCATCGAACTTAGTGTGGGGCTGTGAGTGTGAAAGCGTTTATGTTTAACGTTTTAGATTGCTTGCGATTGTTAGTCTTAAATGATAAAAATTGCGGGTAGTTTTGAGGCATTAGATTAGAAGGACATGTTTGTGATATTATATTTGTTTTGAAATTGATATTAAAAAAATATTCTGTTTAACCGATCTCAGAACAAGAGCAAGTTCTCAATTCGAATGTATTTTTTTGTGTCTCGGAACTTTTTTCTAAGTGATTGATTTTGATGTTTTTTTTTCATTTGAAAGCTGGTGCTGATATTTTTTTGCAAGCAAAAGTAAACTGTGTAGCAATGAACATTAGACATACATTGAATTGTTTTAGTTTGTTTTTAATCACATACAATTTGTATACATATTTCGTAACACCTTACTGTAAATAATATTTTTTATTGTATGTCCGAAATGGACAAACTGTTTGACAACCTATCTGTAACACCTTTTATACACAGTTCTACATATATAAATCTTCTCGAGATGGCTGTAATTTTGCGAATCTGGCAATAGAATCATTAACTTTCATGAGTGCCTCTTTGGGGCCCATGTGAATATACGATTTTGATTTTGAATAAAGTATATTTTGATTTTGAAGAAACGAATCAAATATCACAAACATGTTTAATTAAAATAAAACTTATTCTAAAAACATAAATAGTTGTTAATATTTTTTCTACAACACAAAATGAATACTCATAGACTACGTACGTACACTAATACACTGCCGGCCGAATAAAAGTGTACACAGTTTACAATTTATTTTTTATCATAAGTATACTTTTATTCGACGGGCTACTGTCACTGTCACTGTCACGCTTACGTGACGAAAAATATGCGAATAGGACGCACCGAGTGTTATTTTTTGACATGATAAATAGACATAAGTCACTTTTAAAATGTAGAATGTATAATACGTTGTGTATAAAACGTTGTTCATTTCAAAGCAATTCTTTTGTCATTAAGTATAAGTCGTAGGTGAAGCGTTTTATAAAATTTCGAATTTAATTGTATAAAAAAAATAAGATATTTCACAAAAAACCAATCATATTAAAAGAACATGTATAATAATTCATATTCTTTGATCTTTATTCATATCCTGACATTGATTTTGTTTTACGCATTGATTATTGTAATAAAATCAACAGGTATCTTCTAGGCAAGCATGCTCCATGTTCAACCTCATCGTCACTTTCCATCAGGTGAGATAGCCTATCTTGAATTAAAAAAAACTAATCCAACTATTTAACCGAGTATTTGATTTTGATAAAGCTATAATATTGGAATATAATTTATTATCAATCGATTTCAATAATTTACTATTATGTTTTCAGTTAATTATTTACGATGCATTGAAGATAATTATAAATAGTCGAATATCTGAAGACAATTAAGATGACAGATTAAGATAAAGTAAAAAAGACGTGTGGCACTCTTTACACAGCATTTTTTATCAACTTATGCAATTTTATTTATTTTATTTATGCAATTTTTTTTCCTGCCACCTAGACGCGAGTTGCTGAACTAAAGAGACAAGCGTGATATTTCAAAAAAGTCATTAAAAGTTCTGCTATTCATCGATAGATGGCAAAACTAAAAAGTATCACCGATGTGCCGGTCGGAGTGGGGGGTGTTAGGTTATTTTCGTTGCGGAATTTCTGGATTCGGTCTCCACGCTCAAGGCCCGCGATAGAAGCTATGCAATAGCTTAAAAAAAATATATTAATAGGAACATCGCGTTCTTAATTTTTATTTCATATTTAAATATGTTCTTATGTATACATAGAAATAGCTATGACACTTAATTAATATAATTAATTTATATTTCAATATTTGTTAATTTCTGAAACAAGCATAGTTTTTATATTATCGATTTCATATGTTTTATGTATATTGAACGAGTTATATACATTCGGCTTTCTAGTAAAGTGTTTTCGAAGAAAATTATCTTAATTCCTACAGCCGTTGTTCTTGGCATTAAAAGCTTAGCCGATTTGTATAAGTACTTATATCAATCGTTTGTATATGTATATATGTATGACAATTAATGCCAAGTCATTACACGTTGTATTATTCTTTGAAATCTTATCTTGTGACGTATATGACTGGTAATAAATTATTTGAATGACATCAAAAGTTACTGAATATGTTAAGCTAGAAAATGACCACCTATATATATCTGCGCTAGGTTTTAACGGTATCGAACTTGCTTGTTATGGAATGCTAAACTTTTTTCTACCGACTTCACAAAAAAAGGAGGATGTACTCAAGTCGACTGTATATTTTTCTTTGTGTCTTACCTTACCCGATCTTTCCACGAGAACCGATTTTGAATTTTATTTTTTGTTTCAAAGATGTTGCTTTCCAATTGGTCCCATTTAAATTTGATCAAGATCTGATCAGGAGTTCTTGAAATATCGTTAATAATGCGTTTAAATATCGTTAATCAGATTAGATGTACTAAACATCTAATCTGATCAAAGTTCCGAAGATACAGCCTTAAAGTCGGTTTTTTTAAAGCTTTGCTTGCGTTTAATTATTTGTATGTTAATTATATATTATTTATTTATATGAAAATTTTGCTTTGACTCTCTCAAAGAGAGCTTACAAACATATTCATTAATATTTATGTTAATTTGGGATATTTATTATGTAAAACCAGTTTATAAGGTCGGCTAATAGCAAAGTGCATTACAATTTAGAAGAGTACTTTCATACAAATTGATCTGTGTACACTCGGCTGTAATGTATGTATGCAAAAAATATCATTTTAAGCGTTACCTATGTTATGATTTATGTCCAATGTGATGGAAATTACAATATTGATTTCAAAAATTATCTCTTCTGCATTGTAAACATTGTGTTGTAAATATTATTGTATGACCGAAACAGGTAAACTTTGTGACGTAATTAAAAACAATAACACCTAAAAATGTTCACAGTTATAATTAAAACATATTCTATCCTTAATTTTGATTTGATTGAGAGCTTGATATTTCGGCACCGTTATAAGCGCCATGATCACGATCAATCAAACTGTCAAATATAAATATTATACTATCACATAAAATATGTGATAGCTTAATATAAACGTATATAGCTAATAAACATTTGTAAGGCTTCGACATAGGTAACTAAATAGCAGTATATTTTTTTTCAATGCTTGTAATGAGGCAGTTACACGAATTAGCAGAAAAGCAGGTTTTTTATTTACAAGTATACTATTGTACTTTATAAAATAAAACATTCTTCATACATTGAGCACTATCTTATGGTTATTTTCGGTAGTAATGGAATATGGTACCTGTATTATTTTTTAATGTGTTGAAGCGTTTCTATTAAGTTTCTCACGTATTTTTAATTAGCGAGGAATAGAAACAATTGAAGATTAATACTGTTTTCATAAATAAATGTCATTAGTAAGAGTCAATGTGATTTTTAATTAGAAATAACGCATCTGCATTCTCTCAAATAAAACAATCAACACGACAAATAATTAATGATTATTATTATTTGTATTTGTACATTCTACACTATACCCGGCATATAAACCGATATAAAACCCCTATATATAAACCGGCATTATGCCGAGTTGGGGATGTTTTGTGGTACAAATAAAAAAAAACTTTAAAACCATTTGTATCATTTTGTCAGTTTTAATTTTTTATTTCTTTTTGCCACAAATAAATACATGTTTTTATGTCTCTTTAATATACTTGATAGTTGTATTTAGAAATCGGCCTGTTATCAACAATTTGTAACAAATGGTGACAAAGTTCTACATGTACCGTTCTGTTGGAATCTCGCGTGGGTGTTAACAAACGTCGCTTATTCAATTTGTATTAGTATTTAACTTAGTTACGTTCTTTAAGTACGTTATAATTATACTTAATATTATTAGAATCGTTTATCTTAGGAAATGTTAAGTTTCCATTCCATAAATACTCATATTATTAAATTTAGTGATGTTAAGTTCTTGCCATTTATTTATTTAAATAATAATATTTATGGCCTATAAAGTAAGTGCAATATTATTTATATATGTACCTAAGTGGATGCAATATGTACACTCACTGGCACAAAATATGCACACTAAGAATAATCGTAGTTTTTAGAAAGCATAATGTAGTTTGTTTCACGCTGTAAAGCGTTATTTCAATTAGTTAAATAAAAAATAGGTTTCTATTTGCAAAAGCGATAACTTTTGTGTTGAAGTAATAATAACAATTTTCTTGTTGTGTGTTTCGATTGTACATTAAATTGTTGTTATTCACAATATCATCAGTTGAATATATAATTTTCATTATAGCGAACCGAGGCTTGAAGTTTTTAAGTCTAGTTATTAATTTATCACCCTAGCTCTCTAAGATTTTTATAATTTTACTAACTACCTGTGCCATAATTTTGTATTTTATATTAAAAATATCATTCGCAAATTAACAATTTCGCTATTTACACATAATTCGTACATTTTAAATCCCGACCAAAATATATTTTATTTTGACAAACAAAAAAGTATTTTTGTACACAAAACAGTGAGTTTTTTTTTAAATGATCTGTTCTTTTTTACGTAATATCGAAAAAAACTCATGTTATAAAAGATAAATTACAGTGCCTGACAAAATGTAGCATACCGTGACAGTATTCTTCGTCTCATAATTGTAGCGATGATCTTGAAACCAGTGCGTGTTATTTTTTTATATAAGCATGGCGTGCTATATTTTTTGTCGTGTAGTGTAATATTAAGAAGTCAATATATATCATTCCATTTTCATTAAAAATGTAAAAAAGAAATTGCGTGAGGAATAGAGTGCACTAACTTGTAATCCATGTATTTTGATATCACAATATGTTGTTTTTGTCAATAATAATTGTTTTTGTAGCATTAATACGCTTATTTACGTGTTAGCGTACGTGCATGTTATAACTATTTAAGGCTAAGAAATAAAATACTATTTGAAATGTTCGTCTTTTCTTTTCTACCGACTTACCAAAAGAGGAGGTACTCAATTTGACTGTATTTTTTTATGTATGTTATTTATTCCTCATATCTTCTTTCCACGTGAACCGATTTTGAAGTTAATTTTTGTTTGAAAGCTGGTGCTTTTCCATTGGTCCCAAAATTTAGTCAAGATCTGATTAGTAATTTTTGAGCTATCGTCAATAATGCGTGTTTGATACATTGAATTTGATCCAGGTTCCGAAGTTAAAGGCCGTTTTTTTTAAGCTTTGCTTGCGTTTAATTATGTAAAATATGCTTATACGGACCTATTTCCTCATACTATTATTAATAGAGCAAAACGAGATCTCGTAAGTACGAATGTTCATCGTATATTGACACGCTAAGTCCGCGGGATTAACGCCATTAGACACAGGTTAGTTTAAAAAAATCCACTTTGCAAAAATATATGGATAATGGATTAAAGTGGACATAAAGGTGCAAACAGATCCATCAATGGATCTTTACAATGGATTTCAGTGGACCGAGGGCATTTTGTGAAATATACATCTTTATACCTATTTAATTAAACCAAAATGAAAATGGTTAAACAAATTGAAAGGGACTAAGGCAGAAGCGTAGGTATGTTGATTTCTATACATGGTCCGAACTTGTTCGACTAAGGTCTGTTTGTGACTAAGGTCTCGGGAGGACTAACATCGACTATTACTATATATACACTGACCAATTTGTACGAACCCGTATCTACAAATTGGTCAGTGTCAAATGAAAACAAGGGTAGGTAATCTGATTATTTTAGGACAGTTCAGTACCAGACCGAATGATTGTTGAGCACTGCGCCAATAGAACACTAGTAAAGTTTTGGTGAGAAAGTGAAAACATGGCGTCGTTGATTTTGTGTTATTTAACAAAAGGTATGATTCTTCGAGTGTTATGTGTAATAATAGTGAATTATTAACTATTAATAGTTCTTAAATGTGCATGAGTGTAGGCAAATCATACAAAGTATGAAAAAACTTGATTTTCGTCTTTGCTCCAAAACATTAATAGAAGTTGTAGTCAAGTTTCTACCACTTTACTAGGGCATGACTTAACTATGACTGGACCTGGACTCTTTTACTTGATTTTGAATGTGACTTGTAACTAGGAATTTTAATTAAAAATATATTATTAGTTTACACTGGCAAAAAGCACATTATAGCGAAGCCAAATAAAAAAAAATCGGGCTGATAAACACCTGACAACCTTTGCGTCGCGTAGTCAGCCAAATAATTATTCAAGTGTTTATATAATGTATTAAAGTTAAGTTTATAAAACCGATGCGACCGAGATGCGACAGACGTGGGCGGAAGTTGTCGTACGACAAATCATAACTACTTATTAACATTGTTATTTTCGTGCTTAAAAGGCGAACGCGCACCTAAGGGCAACGGGCAGTTTACTTCAGTTAATACATCTGAATGTTTTAGTAGTAGAATTCTTATGCAGAGTCCGCCTGGGGTAGTACTACACCATCGCCAGACTTTCGGCCGCCAAGCAGTAGTGTGCAAACTTTGCTATTACGGATTTTCGAGATTTAACGCATTTCATGTCAACTCTAACCTTAAACCTAGGCCAAAATGCCCGCCCGTTGACTAGAAACGCTTTCATACTCACAGCTTCTTATTAAATTCGTGAAACATTCACATTACACTTACAATCCCAACCAGAACCAGAAACAAATTTTCCTTAGGTAGAAAACTTGTGTTCCCGCCGGGAATCGAACCCGATACCCCTGCTTAGAAGGCGAAAGCCATCCATGTAAGCCAACGGGCACTTCAAATTATCTTGTTATCAGACAGTGACTTTGTTATCAGTTCGCGTGCTCCACTCATGAATGTATCGTGGGAGACTACTGCAAATGTGATACCACGGGGGGTGTGTCTGATGCTTAACTATGTTTTTAAAGTCTTAGATACCCGACTATCGATTACTAAAAATATAAAAAAAAACATTGATAGCCAAGGTTCCGTAGAATTTATATTGCCGGACAGCCTTACGTACCTATATAAATACTATCCGTGCCCCGCGGCTTCGTCCGCGTTTATCGAGTCCAAATTTCATCCAAACAGGTTCATCCGTGACAGTGTGAAGAGAAAACAAACATACTTACACTCACATTTACACACAACATTTTGGATTCATAATATTAATAAATAAAAGTGTGATAACATAAACGCTGTTGAGTGAGTGTTCTAAGCCCCACACTAAGAAGAACGAAGTGTCGTGGGCGCTGGAAACATTAACATACACACATGCACAGTTACACAAAAACTTTCAAATTTATAATATTAGTAGGATTAGCAGGATGTCTGAATATTTAACCAATACCCTCTAATTTTTAATTTTGGTACAGTGATCACAATACTTCATTCACAAGTTATAAGCAACGGTGTAAATCATAATGTACTGTAAAGAAGCATAATAAAAGAAACAACGTTTAACTAATGAAAATGTATACGCCCTGACACCCGTTATTGTTTCCAATTTGCACTTTTATTCAAGCAAAAGTATATATAATAATTTATTTTAGAATGAGGTGCGATAGTTTTGGGTAACGCTAACTACTTTACGCTAAAATTGCCTAAAGATTTTTGAAGGCGTACACGGATTGCGTTCAGGTGTTTAGAACTGAGTGTAACGCTAAAACATTCGCTGTTTTATCGAATGTAAATCCCATCATAAAATGATTAGTATATATATAACAATTGGATAAATAATCAGACATTGCTAACAGAACATCGGGTAAAACAGCAATTATGTATAAGTACGTTTTGCTTCTGTTGGCCATCACTGCCCAGGGTTTAGGGGACTCTGTCACAATTGGAACTACTTTAATTTCTACGTTTTTGGTGAGTTTTTTGAGCACAAATAATTAAAAAAGACAAATTTACTACATCGGATATAATTCACACAGCTTCCAATAGCGCTGGATTTTTACTGAAATATACCTTTACATACCTCATTATGGCATCGGCACGAAATCGCGAAAGTTTTCGGGTTGGACTCATTATAATTACTATTTAAAAATATCATCACCCACAATCACAACAGTGATTTACATAAAACAAAGAGTTTTCAGTTTTGAAGTGGTTTTGAGATGGCATGGGACGCTCCATAGAACCTCTTTGTGAAATTCTCAATTTGTGCATAGTCTCTTTTCTGAGCAGCTTTGCTTCGGAACCACAAGTCATGGTAGGTAGCTATTACTATTTTTTGTTTTGGCTCCGCAAATTGTGCATTTAACCAGCATCAAGTATATATAACACATTAGCTAGGTATTTTCATAATGTCAGTCCTAGTCGCCAGTTACTGTCAAAGTTAAGTTAAGGAGTCACGGTCCAGTTATAGTCAAGTCATGCCCTAATAAAGTGGTAGAAACTTTACTAGTACTTCTGTTGTAGTTTTGGCGAAAACGAAA
The DNA here is from genome assembly GCA_948107665.1 of Lomographa bimaculata. Lineage (NCBI taxonomy): Eukaryota > Metazoa > Arthropoda > Insecta > Lepidoptera > Geometridae > Lomographa > Lomographa bimaculata. Next base: position 2,105,532 of record OX403602.1, on the reverse strand, counting down.
ATCACTATTTTACCTGTAGATAATGTATGATCTGCCTACCTATAGGTAATGTAATCCACCATTATTACTCATTAACACTCAAAGAATAACTAATGTAAAAAATAACACAAAATTGACGACAAATTTCTTTCACTTTCGCGACGAAACTCTTCCTAGGTAGTTTCCATACTGAAATACTTAATAATACCTACTAACATGACTCTGGCCCGTGCATGTTCACTACCTCAAAATATGGATAATTAAAAAGTAACTTCCACATTGTGACTTTAGATCCATCGCCATGGAGACAGGACCCCAACGGAGTCTTCGGTCTCATATGCTACGGATGTAGAAGCGACTGTAGCAGCTTCGGCTAAATATGGTTATGGACAACTTACCGATGTAAGTACACAAATAGATGATTTTGATTGTAATTAACATAAACACAAACGCTTTCACACTCACAGCCCCACACTAAGTTCTATGACTTGTGTCGTGGGTGCCGGAAACATTAACATCGCACACACAATTACAACCAGAACCAGAAACACAAGTTTTCCTTGAGGAGAAAACTTGTGTTCCCGCCGGGAATCGAACCCGATACCTCTGCTTAGAAGGCGAACGCTTACCCAACTTAGCCAACGGGCAATTGAGCGTTTATTCATGATTTTGCAACAATCTGACGGAAAATGGTGCGGCTGAAGATTTAAGATGCTTTTATGAAAAAACCGGGTCTTTTCGCGCTTTTATTTTTAAAATAACTTTATTTTCACTACCTCGACGATTTGGCAGGGTTGCATCGGCCGCGGTCACGAGAGATCAGTCTCGTGGCGGGTGTCATCGACTTGACTAGCGAGCAGTATTTGCACTTCACGCGTTTATTTTTCTAAGTCAGAATTCATAGTACAGGATCCCAGCATAGAACGACCTTTACCGAGCTGATTAATGGATAAACAGTATGTCATACAACTAATATTATAAATCCAAAAGTTTGTGTGTAACTGTGTAAGTGTGCAAGTGTGTAAGTGTATGCTTGTTCCCTCTTCACGCTTTAACGGCTGAACAGATTTGGATGAAATTAGAATGTACATAGGTTATTCCTAGGATTAACACATAGGCTACTTTTTAACTTGCTAATAGCGGGCGAAGCCGCGGGGCACGCCTAGTATCAAATTAAATATGTCCATAAATATGTTGCAAATGGGTTGTCTAAAAAAATTCAGTCCAGAATATGATTAGTTAACAATTTAACAATAATTGTTTTTTAAATATATCAATGGTTTGGTTAACAGACAAATTCTATACCAATCGTGGTTCGATTACTTGTGTCGTGGGTGACACACGACACAAGTGATCGAACTTAGTGTGGGGCTGTGAGTGTAAAAGCGTCTAAGTTATTTAAAGTTTAATGATCGTTAAATTTCCAGTTTTATACCAAACACTTATATAACAATCGTTATTTAGTAAAGGGGGCAAATAATGAAAAAGACAACAAAATTATAAAAAAACAGGACAAAATCAGAAAGGGAGCAAGCAGCGAACAGACCATCTTAGGTGGACGTCAGAGAGAGATCATCAAATAGATTGCAAGTGGTAGGATAATTGTTCAGTAATTGTTATTTTTACCGACTTAACAAAAAAGGAGGAGGTACCCAAGCCGACTGTAATTTTTTTTTGGTTACCTCATAACTTCGTTCCACGTGAACCGATTTTGATTTGTTTGATAGATGTTGCTTTCCAATTAGTTCCATTTAAATTTGAACAAGATCTGACTAGTAGTTTTTGAGTTATCCTCAATAACGCGTATTCTGTGGACTATTTTGACGATATTGTCGTTTTTAACCGACTTCAAAAGTTTCCTCATAACTTCTTTCTTTGTGCGCCGATTTTGTGATTATTTTTTTATTTGAAAGCTGGTGCTTTCCATGTAGCCCCTTTTAAATTTGGTCAAGATGTGATCTCTAATTTTTGAATAATTGTCAATAATGCGTGTTTAACACGTTAAATCTGATCAAGATTCCGAAGATAACGCGGTGAAGTCGGTTTTTTTAAGCTTGCATTTAATTATTGTTTCTCCTAGTTGGGTAAGCAACGTGCCTACAACCTGGGCAAGTTCATCCGTGCTCGCTACGACGAGCTCCTCTCCCCACAATACAACAAGTCTGAGATCTACATCCGCTCCACCGACTCCACCCGCACCAAGATGACTGTCCTCACCGCCATGGCTGCCGTCTACCCTGCCTACCCTGGCAGCTGGAGCGCCGAGATCAACTGGGTCCCCACACCTTATACTACTGTTCCTACTAAATATGACTTCGTAAGTTTGTATCTTATGACAAAACTAATGATTAGTACCCATTATCTCCGATTGTCCAACTAGATATATTATAGATAGATAAATAGATAACGCTTTATTGTCACACCTTACATAAGTCACTCAAAATAATTAAAAAAAACTTTTATTATAGCGTACAACCGGCGGTCTTATCGCTAAAAGCGATCTCTTCCAGACAACCTTTAGATAGAGAAGATTTTAAATTCGGTGAAATGGGGGTGTAAATACAAGTTGAGAAAAAAAAATAGAAATATATAGTAAGGTATATATATACATACTTAAACTAAATAAATTTTATAAGGCAATACTAATAAATACACATGTTTATTATATAAATACATATATACAAAATAATATAATAAGTAAGGATATTTGTTACAGCTTGAATCATATTATGAAATATAAGCAGTATGACACAGAAAAGTTATTGGGATAACTAGATAGTTTTCAAGTCTGGAACGGGTAGAATCTATTGAAGTGAAAACTCTTATGGGAGGGATTTGAAATTCTGATCCGCAACCTTTTTGTGTGACGAAGTGATGGGACTCTGATCACTGTGATGAATAATTAAAATGCTGCCCTGTAATACAAAAGTTTCGCTTCTATCGTGTTCTTCTAAAACATTTTTTTTCTATTTATGTTACGTGATATCTCCGCCAATCATGAATCGATTTTTATGTTTTTTTTGTTTGGTAGAGTATACTTCAGAGGTGGTCCCATATACATTTTATCGAAATCGGTCAAGCCAAAACCGAAATATAAGCGATGAAGTCGGTTTTTTTAAGCTTTGCTTGCGTTTCAATTATTTGTTTTGGGTAACTAGTTACAGTATATTTTTTACGGTATTATAATCTAGACTAAACTTAGTTATTAAAGGTACACTAATGGATACTGTATGATGCAGGTCATCATTCAACATGCATTTGTATCTAAATTAGGTATATCTACGACTTGTGTCGTGGGTGCCGGAAATATTCACATTACACACACAATCTCAACAATAACCAGAAACACATATTTGCCTTGGAGAGAAAACTTGTGTTTTGTGTCAGTCGGGAATCGAACCCGATAGAAGACGAACGCAACCTAACTAAGCCAACGAGCAGTTTACCTTTTTTTTTGAACCGACTTCATAGGCAATATTTCGAGAACCCTATAACTTCTTCTTCTCTTCTTCTTATCGATTCTTCTATTAATAGAATAATAATCGATAAATCGATACCACTTTTTTATATTCATATTAGGCAAACGTTTGACCACTACCTCACCTGTTGGTAAGCGACGATGCTGGAGACGATGGAGCACGTTTGCCTAATATGAAAGAACTACAACATTTTTCTTTTTATGATGGATTGGCAAGCATTTAACCACTGTCTCAACCAATGGAAAGTGCGATGCGGTCGAAGATGATAGATAGATAATAATTTATTGATCCACTTTATACGATGAGATAAAACAAAGGTAATAAATAAGCTTATACGTAAAGTATCACAACAGGGGGCCTTATCACTAATTATAGCGATGAACATTCTTGCCTAGAAGGTACCTACCTATTTACTTTAGACTTGAAGACACCTAGATTGTACCGTTCAGGGAACAAAGACGCAGGCAATGAGTTCCACATACAATGAGGTGAACTATCTGCTTGTTTACCCTTAAAAAAACATTACAATTTGCTGTACTTTCTATACTTACGTTGTATATGTATATATTTATTATTAAAAACTGCGAAATTAGTTAAAAACAAATTTATATAGGTAATCGCGACAAATATCGCGTCATACGGTCGACAAAGGAAAGTGTTTGTTTATAGCATCATATCTCCTGATATCTTGATATCCTTGCCTTATCAGTTTGCCCACAACAATTAACATAAAAATATAGGGTGTGTCATAAAGACGTGATTTTTACATGCTTATGCATTATGCACATACAGTTATTTTATGATAAATCATAGTTATTTTCTGATTAAATATAGTTCCAAGTAAATTGTACAATGAATTAACAAAGCGTTTGGTCGAAGCAACTCGTGACCAAAATGCTGGCAAATATTTTGGACAGAGATTGAGTATTGCCATTCAACGTGGCAATGCTGCCAGCATTTTGGGTACTTTGCCTACTGGTAGCGGTCTATTAGATTAAGTTTTGTACATATTTATATCTAATTATAGTTTATTTTATTTTTTTCGTTTAATTTTAATTTCGTTTTTAGTTTAATGTAATATATGTTGTTGATTATACTTACTTTGAGTAATAAAATAATAATAAATACTTAAAAAAAAAAGTAAATTGTAAAATGTCTAAAAAAGGCCAATAAGTTTGTGATGTAATAATTTGCATAAAAAAGGGTGTGTCGTAAAGATACACGATAAAAGTGAAACTTATGTATTACAGGAAAATATTTTTATTATTCATCATAGTGTTTACCCCCACTTTTCGTCACACAAAAAGTTCAATCTCAGTAGATCCATTATCCATATCTATACTTCTATACTATATACTATTATACTATAATATACTATATACTATATTATATATACTAATCTATACTAATATTATAAAGAGGTAAAGTTTGTTTGTTTGTTTGTTTGTATGTATGTAAAAGGTAATCTCTGAAACTACTGATCCGATTCCAAAAATTCTTTCACTAATAGATAGCTACACTATCAGTGAGTGTCATAGGCTATGTTTTGTTGGGATAGAAGTTAGTTATCAGTTCGAAATAATAATATTCGTAAGACAAGTCGGAAAAAAATTTGCTAACTTTCCGCTTTATCGGCGTACGCTGACTAAACAGTTAGACTTAGGTGAATACAATGTACAGCAAAAATGTTGGCCTTCATGAGTTTTACAAAAAAGTCCGCGACAGCATATATCTAACATGTATGTATAGCTCATAAAAAATACTTTTCTTTGTTAAAAATCTGAAAAAAAAGCGGCCTATGTTTAGTTGGCTTTTTAAGACATTCAGTATTAATCCTTATCAAAATAAACTATTTCATCGTCTTACGTAGTTCATGTAGATACAATTTGCTTGTGCAAAACTAACTGCATGTGATTTGGATAAATAGTCTATGAGAAATCGTGAAATTAGTTTTACGGTAGTCCTCCCGTGAACGGGACGGGTCAGAAATTTATCGACACGTACTACGTATTCCTGCACATAAAAATAGCGGCTTCTATTTCGTTGCCTTTTTTTAAGTATTTAATATTAATCCTTATCAAAAAAACCTATTTCATCGGCTTACGCAGTTCACGTAGATGCAATTTGCTCTTCACTGCATATAATTTGGACCTATAGTCTAGGAGAAATCGTTAAGTTTATTTGAGGGTGAAAACGGTGGATCACAGAATGTAACAGTTACTGCGTAATCCGCCATACTTCTATGTTTTGAACCGACTTACATAAGAAGGAGGATATAAATTCGACTGTTTTTTTTTGTTTAGTCGGTTATAACTTATCATTGAACTTTGAAGTGCTCGCTGGAGTAGTTAGGTGGGCGTTTGCCTTTAAACCACCGGGTTTGATTCCCGGTGGGAACACAGGTGTTTTTCCACGGGAATTTGTGTTTCTGGTTTTGAGTATGTTGTCAATGTTGTGTGAATCTTGGATGTTTGCAGCCCCACGATACAAGTCATTGAACTTAGTGTGGGGTTGTGAATGTGAAAGCGTTTATGGGTATGTTTTTTAATATTTACTACCCGGCCGACGCCGGGCGGGTCGTTCCTGAACTTTGAACTGCTCGCTGGCGTAGATGGCGATTCGCCTTCAAAGCAGCGGGTTCGATTCCGGTGGTAATTTACCTAGAAGATTTCTCTCCACGGGAAATTTGTGTTCCTGGGTTTGAGTATGTTGTGAATGCTTTACAAGTCATTGAACTTAGTGTGGGGCTGTGAATGTGGAAGTGTTTATTTGTATATTTTATAACCGGGCGGGTCATCCTTTGAACTTTGTACTATCTACTAGCGTAAATGGATGCGCGTTTGCCTTCAAAGCAGCGGGATCGATTCGCGGTGGTAACAGAAGTTTTCTCCCTACGGGAAATTTTTGTTTTTAATATGTTGTGAATCTTGGATGTTTACGGCCCCACGCTACAAGTCACTGAGCTTAGTGTGGGGCTGTGAACGTGGAAGTGTTTATGTGTAGATTTTTTAATCGGGCGACGCAGGGTGGGGAATCTTTGAACTTTGAACTACCCACTGGATAGATGAGTGCGCGTTCGTCTTCAAAGCAGCGGATTCGAATCTCGGTGGGAACACAATAACAAAAGTTTTTTCCCCACGGGAAGTTTATGTTTCTGGTTCTGGGTATGATGTGAATGTTGTGTGTGTGGTGTTAATTGTTTACGGCCCCACGACACAACTTATAGTACTTTTAGAGTGGGTCTGTGAGTGTGAAAGCGTTTATGTGTAAGCTTTTGTTTACCCGGGCGACGCCGGGCGGGTCAGCTAGTCCATTATAAAGTTGCAGATCAGAATTTCAAAGCCCTCCCGTAAGAACTTTACCATCAATAATAACTAGACTCGGGTACAGAGTTCTCTTTTAAAATATGCATAAGTAAACCTTCAAAACCATTATCTTCTAGAACCAGGCCGTGCTAAACTGCCCCACGTTCTTATCAGCGTACTACACCCTTATACTAAGCGACAACAGCCGCATGAACAAGTACTTCGACACCCTGAATACTGTCTCCGAGCAGCTTGGCTTCAACATCACCACCATTCCCGGCATGATTTACGCCGTTTTTGATGTCTATAAAGCCCAGGTCAGTCTAACAGATCTTTTAAGTCTCGTTTTACTCCCTTTAGCTTCGCCGTAGTTGGGTAAAAAAATATATGATTACAATAGAATGTAGAATAAAAGTAAATACAATACAAAAGGTTTTTTATTGATAGATAGATAGATAGATAGAAAATTTTTTAGTGCTCAAACAGTATTGCGAACTTAATGCTACAGCATTTTCTTCCAGTTAAGTTAGACCCTGATAAGCTACCTCAAGGGACCTCAAAGCTCAGTTCTTTCGGCAACGCTCTTTTTACTCCATATAAACGATCTGCTTAAGCCCGGTATTTTTGGCAGCACTGTTGTCGAAAGATATGTATTTAATGCACGAGTTGATACAAATCCAGTCACTAAGAGAGGCAATGATCGGACGAGTGAACTCGAGCTTGGTGGCCGTGTCCGATCGGGGCGATGCCAACTTAGTTCGATCGTTTCAATGCGTGAAAAACACAAGGGTGTCTCTTCTCCGCCAAACGGAGACCATTCTATGTATCTCCGACCTTCAAAGATGTACCAATACCGATGGCGAACAAGCTTGATATTCTTAGCGTTACCTTATCGTCGAATCTTAATTTTGGCACATACATCGAAGCTAGAGCTCAACTGGCCGCTAAGAAACTTAGTATCCTCGCTAAGATAAGGCAGTAATTCACTCCGGGGCAGCTTCTTAGCCTTAATTAAGCTCAAGTCCGATCGTGTATGGAGTACTGCGGTCACCTCTGGAATGAATCCGCCAAGTACCAGTTAGAAGCTCTTGAATCTATTAACCGGTGAGCTTAAATGACTCATTGGCGACGGTAAGCTAATCGTGACCAGGTTCCAAAGTCTCTGTCACCGACGTGCGGTGGAGCTTATCGGTATTCTATCGCTTTCATTTTGCAGAGTGTGCACAGGAATTACATGAATTCATTCCCCCATGCGCTTTTTACGTAACAACAAGACAAACTATCAAACTTCATCCATTTATGGTCGAAATACCTCCAGTTCGCTTCTACGTTCGTCTTTGTTCCCCGAACGGTATAATCTGGGAGTCTTCAAGTCTTGAGTGAATCTATATCTTCGGTATCTTTTAGGCAAGCATGTCACATCTTCAGCCGCATCATCACTTTCCATTAGGTGAGATAGTAGTAAAATGCTAGGCAAGTATTTGACTACTATCTCACCTAATTTAAAGCTAACGTTTGGCCACTATCTCGCCTGATGGTATGTGATAATGTGGTCGGTGGTGGTAAACTCGCCGCAACATCAGATAACACAGTTCTTGCTCTTCAATAAAACATATTTATAACCGAGTGATACAGTGATAGTGATTCTCGTAACTCGATGTCAATGTAGTAAAGAAAACTAATTATATATATAACAAATGCCCAAGTAAAAAATACGTGTTTCACAGAGTAACTTGGGCGTGCCTCTGAGTGACGTAATCGAAGCCATCATGTCTGACATCAGCGACGCTGCCAATGAAGCCATCGACATCGTCTTCGGCGACGATGACTACATCAGGTTGCAGGCTGGTAAGATCGATGAAAGTATACAAATACAATACAAATACAAAAATTGTTTATTTGCAAAGAAAGATATTACAATGGCTCCTTAGTTTATATTGGTCCCCGCACTAGGGCTAGCCTGTATCGCGGGCGACCGGAACCTATTACTATATAACACTGGTAGATGTGGAGAACTGAGAAATAAACTAACAAGAAATATACTATATAAGATTATCTAAATAGGCCTTATTAATGTACGGATGTTTGATATCTTAAGTGTGTGTGTATGTGTGGTTGGGGGGTGGGGGAGGGGCTGTGTGAGGGTGTGTGTTGAGTGATAGGTAATGTTTACGCTTAACGATTGACAGTTGCCTTAACATATAACTTATTTATTATTATTTTCACTATATATTTTTTTTTTTTGGAGATTAGTCATGATATTTCTTAAATTTTAATTCTGAATGATTAGCAGGGACTCGGTATCATCATAATTTAAAGTAAGGAGCCATTTCCTAACCTTTTCTTTGACTCCATGAAGCATAATTGGATGTAGAACGTAGTTCCCTACGTAGCGATACAAATAGATGACAGCTGTCTCGAGTTAATATAATAGAACCCCATCTAGCAATGAAGCATTGTGCGGAGACGTAACCATAGAAAAGACAACTCTCAAAATGAGAAACTGCTACTAAGGCAGTTTTTTTTATGCTAAATAGACAAGTATTTGACCACTATCTAACCTGATGGGAAATGATAATGCAGCCGAAGATGTGACATGCTTGCCTAGAAGATACCTATTCACTCTTGATTTGAAGACTCCCAGATTATACCCCTCGGGGAACAATGACGCAGGCAATGAGTTCCACTCCTTGCTGTACGGATGATGAACGTAGAAGCAAACCGCTTTGAGCGAACTGGAGGTATGCCAACCATAAATGGATAACGTTTGACAGTTTGTTTGGTTGTTAGATGGTAAAATTGGCATGATGGAATTATATCATGTAATTCCTGCGCACACTCTCCAAAATGCAAACGATAGAATACCGATACACTTGCGACCAGACGTCTGTGACCGAGGCTCTGGACTCAATTAGCTTAATATCGCCAATGAGTCTTTTTGCTCGTCGGTCAACCAATTTCTAGAATTATATTATATATAATAATTTATAGTAGTTTCTAGAATTTAGAAACAAAACATTTCTATAGAAAGTGGAGGAAAACATGAAGAAACCCGGGTTCTAGTGACCACTTAAATGAATTAATTACCTACTGTAATTTAAAATCGTAGAAATGTTGTACGTTATTCAGTTACATAATAATAGGTATTGTATACATATTATTATAAACACACGTTATTTTAGGCTCTTTATTTGGTACTCATCTCGATGTTATCTTTTTTTTTTTGTCACTATTTTATGTACTAAAACTCTTTTTGATTAATTTCAAAAAAGGATGTTCTTAATTCGACTGTGTTTTTTTTTGTATGTTATTTTTACGCGATATCTCCGCGAATAAATTTTTTATTGTTTGTTAGATTATACTTCAGAGGTGTTCCCATATAAATTTTATCGAAATCATAGACAACAAAATATAAGCGTTGAAGTCGGGTTTTTTAAACATTGCTTGCGTTTAATTATGATAATTTGTTTTCATTACATAGTTTTTTGTTATATTTTTCTTTATATCTTTTTTTATTCTTGACAACATTATGTTTTTTTTTTAAACATTGCTTGCGTTTAATTATGATAATTTGTTTTCATTATATAGTTTTTTGTTATATTTTTCTTTATATCTTTTTTTATTCTTGACAACATTATGATTTTTTTTTAAACATTGCTTGCGTTTAATTATGATAATTTGTTTTCATTATATAGTTTTTTGTTATATTTTTCTTTATATCTTTTTTTATTCTTGACAACATTATGATTTGTAAATTCATGTTGTAAATAGATTTCACTATAATTTTATAACCAGCATGGCTGACTACCCATCTCATTGGATTGCTTGTTTTGAGTCACTGGAGCAATATTTGTTGATCAGCAGTAGCACCAGGCAGTATGCAGGTGAGATTTGCTTGCTATAATTCTAACAGCGTCATTCCTTCCAGGTCCTCTCCTCAACGATTTCTTTACGTACAGCGATGAGCTGATCGCTGGAACAGATACTCCCGCAGTCAGGATATACTCTGCTCACGACGTCAACGTGTTTTCTTTCATGGCTGTGTCGCAGATCACTCCACGACAGGGTGTCCCGGCTTATGCCTCGGCCTTCGCTCTTGAGCTCCGCAAGGTGGACGAAACAGGAGAATATGTTGTTTTGGTAAGATATTGATAAACTAGCCGTGCCCGCGGCTTCGCCCGCTATTATCAAGTTAAAAAGTAGCCTATGTGTTAATACACACAAACTTTCGGATTTATAATATTAGTAGGATTGATAAACCAGTACAGGCGCAGCGGTCTATGCTCTCTGCGCCGTGGGTCTTAGATTCGAATCTCGACAGGAGCATAATTTTTCATCCTAAGAGATATTTGTGCTTCTGGTTCCGGGTGTGATCGAACTGATCGTTGGCTTATTTGAGGGTTAAATCGGGTTCAATTTCCGGCGAGAACACAAGTTTTAACATTCACAAGTTTAAGGAATATTTGTGTTTCTGGTTCTGGTTGTGATTGTGTGTGAGTGATGTATATGTTTCGGGAACCCACGACACAAGTCATCGAACTTGTGTGGACCCCAAGGCCAAGAAATTGGTGTTCCTATCGGGAATCGAACCCGATATTCACTACTGAGAAGGCAGATGCGCAACCAACTACGCCATCTGGTAGTTCGCATTGACAAATTTGGATAGACTTAGTAGATACATTAACTTTTTATTATACAACAATTCAGAAAGGAAAAACAACAGCTTGAAAAATTTAAACTCGAGCAAAGCTTTTAGAAACCGACTTCACCGCTTATATTTTGGTTTCTATTGATTTTCTCAATAAGCGCTTAACGTACACCACCGTCCCTGTTTGTAATATTTTTATCATCTCCCTTTGGTTGTCTGAAAGAAATCGCTTTGAGCGATAAGACCGCCCTGTGCTCCTATGTTATATTTGAGATTTCTTTGTAAGTGTTATTTATTTTGATGCGCAAATAAAGAATTTATCTATCTTTATCTATCAATTTCAATAAAATTTATATGGGACCAGCTCTGAAGTATGACCTACTAAACAAAATAATAACATCAAAATCGATTTATAATTGGCGGAATTATAGATAAACATACATATGATAATCAACGCAAGCAAAGTTTAAAAAAGCCTACTTCAACGACTATGTTTTGGTTTCGGCTGGATCGATTTTGATAAAATTTATATTGGACCAATTCTGAAGCATAATCTAACAAAAAAAAAAAAAAAATAGTTGGTGGAAATACCGCGTAACATACATATGAAAAGTAAATTAAAAAACACATTCAGACAAATTGAGAACCTCCTTTTTTAGATATCGGTTGAAAAAAGAAAAATACAGTTGAATTAAGAACCTCCTTTTTTAAGTCTGTTGAAAATGATAGTACAATAGGCGGTCTTATCGTAACCGATCTCTTCAAGTACGAAGATATCTTGCGAGTCCAGTATCACCGCAGTGCCAAACAGCACAACTGCTCTAACTGAACATCTTTTTTCTTCCAGCCTGTGTACCAGCCGTCACCTGGTGAAGACCTCATCTACCTCCCCGTGTCTGGATGTGACAGCCTCCTCTGCCCCTACGACACATACAAGGAGCTGGTCTCCGGCTACACCCTGGATGAGGACACCTGGAGAACCGATTGCGGTTTCACGGATGACCTCGTGATCGACGACTCTGACATTGCATAGGCAATAAAAAAACAAATAACTGAAAATGTAACGCGATGTGATACTAGAAGTGTATATACAGTTATCTAACAAACATAACTGTGTTCTTGTTAAAAATTTGAGAAATGTTACATAAACTAAAAAAAATCATAAATGCGACGTTGTAATTTGTGGTGATTTTAATATAGATCTAATAAAAGTTATATTATTATAGAACTATAATTAAAGAAAATATATAATTTTTATAATTAATATAATATAATATAATAAGTCTTTATTATGTACAATAAACACATTAAAACTAGAAAAATACAGAGTACGATGCCACCTGCAGAAGTATAAAACTGTGTCGCAGATGGCAACGCCCACCTCCGGAAACGAATTAAAGAAAACTTAAGTAAACCGACTTCACCGCTTATGTTTTGGTTTTGGCTTAATCGATTTCGATAAAATGTAAGTATATTGGACCACCATTGAATAATCTATTAAACAAAAAAAACATCAAAATCGATTTATAATTGGCGGAGATACCGCGTAACATACATACAAAAAAATACAGTCGAATTGATAACCTCTTTTTTTTGAATCGGTTGAAAAATAATGTCTCATCAGTCAATGTTTGCAGTTAGAGTGTAGCCTTTTCACAGTAGTTTAGGCACTAAGTTCTAACATTTGCCATTTATCCGCAAATTGATCAACCTGAGGATAGACAGTAGAATCCAAGAGTGATATTATAGAGTCCTGAGTAAAACGATAAGCGACGATTTCTAACAATAGTTAATCTCAATGACCTCGTTAGTTAAAAATCTATCTTATATTGACTACTGACAATAAAATAATGTATAGACGTGCAAATCGATCAAGCTTTGCGGCGCGGCGGTAAATATATACATCGGTATATGCATCGTCACTTTCCATCAGGTGAGATAGTGGTCAAATGCTTGCCTATCATGCATAAAAAAAAAAAAAAAAAAAAAAATAGAGATAATTTCCCTTACGGAACAAAAACACTGATTTCCCAACCGAGAATGGCGTTTTTCTTGTTCTTGGAAATTGCAAAAAGACGCATTGTGAAATAGGAGCGTCTGCTAACCGGCACAATCTCCCCGCGGGGATAGAATTCTATTCTCATAATGAGAATGGCTTCGCGTCTTCGAGTCACGGATGTAGAAGGCGGAAACAGACTGGAAGTGGCTCCTGACTTAGAGTTAAGCTAACGCATGTAATTTATTGTGTGTCGTACGTGCATTTAGTAAGTACTTCCAGAAGAAAGAAATAGTTCCTAAGGTAGTAGTAATTCTATTTTCGATTTTGTCGCTCAAAGATATAGGTATTTTATTTTCGAAAGGCAAGCATCTGAACACTATCTCACCTGATGGAAAGTGATGATGCGGCCGAAGATGTAGCATGCTTGCCTAAAAGATACCTATTCACTCTTGACTTAGACTCACAGATTAATCCGTTCAAGGCACAAAGACGTAGGCAATGAGTTCCACTTTTTCGTAGTACTAGTAATAAACGTAGAAGCAAAACGCTCCGACCGGACAGGTTTCTGGAGGTATTTTTATATATTAAAGTCATTAATGTCAGAATTCGTTTAGATATAATGTATAAAGAGCTTCGTATATGTATATATACATTCATAGCCTACTTTTTATGTCATAATTTCTGAGTTTTTTCATGATTTTTTCGCTGTACGTACATACTCTGCGGTGTAAGAAGTACGTCGCATCGCGTTGACCAGGCATAACATCTTTACTCACGTGAGATGTCTCAAATGTTTGCGTCGTTGCGATGTAGTGTTTATTACTTGGCGCCAATCTGTCACTATCACGCAAATGCATCCTTTGAGCGAGACTGAGAATGCGTTTGAATGAAGTGATAGCGATCTCAAAAAACAATCTAGGTATACCACTTCCATTTAGCCGATATCCGTGAGTACTTACATAGATATTGTAGGAGCTTCATAGACCGCAGCCGCCGGATATGACCTGCTGATGGCATAGCACTCCTCAAAGGGCAAAACTTCCGCGGCACATCGCGTGTGGAACCCACGTAATTATGAAGGTTGTCTCATGGTTAAATTACAGTTTCTGTTTAAGAGGAGTCTAGGGACATGTTTAAATAAATACTGGGAGACCATACAGTTGGCTCACTGTGCCGTGTGTATGTTCACACAAGAGTGTGCCAATTGAGTCATGGGTTTTAGGTTTGATTCCCGGAAGCTTAACCATTATCCTTCCTGAGGGACATTTATGTTTTTGATGGTGTTGATATGAAGATGTTGCCGGCTCCTACAAAACAAGTCTTTGAACTTAGTATGCGCCTGTGAGTGTGGATTTGTTTATTTGTTGGCTTTGAAAAGATCAACAATAAATATTATTTAAGTACTACACAAAATCGTTAGATGTGTCTTAGTGCGGTAGCGTCGGGTCACAGATTGAGTAACAGTTACAACGAATCAGGCACGTTGTGCCTGTAATATAGATACCTTTACGTTCTGAACCGATTTACATAAGAAGTAGGTTCTCAAGTCTACAATTTTTGTTATTTATCCAGTTAAATTTATATTTGAGTTTTGAACTGCCCGCTGGCGTAGTTGACTGCGCGTTCGTCTTCAAAGCACCGGGTTCGATTCCCGGAAGGAATACAAGTTTCCTCCTCACGGGCCGGGTGTGTTCCTAGTTCTGGGTACGGTGTAAATGTTTACGGCTCCACGACACAAGTAAACTTAGATAAGCGGCCGAAGCGAGTTGAACTTAGTGTGAGTCCGTTACTATGAAAGCGTTTATGTGAATGTTTTTTCGTTGGTTTCTACCCGGGCGACGCCGGGTCGGTCAGCTAGTAGAAGATACGAAGAATACATAGGTTTATTTTTGATAAAAAGCATTGTACGTGATAACGGTTTTATAATTTTTTTTAGACTACGATAATCCACATTATCAAATTTATATTAACGGCTTTGATTGTCAACCAATTACTGATATTAGATTATGAGATATCATACTAATATTATAAATCCGAAAGTTTGTGTGTAAATGTGTTAGTATACCTAATTGTTCCCTTTTCACGCTTTAACTGCTGAACGGATTTGGATGAAATTTTTGGAATGTATATAGCTTATACCTAGGATTAGCACATAGGCTACTTTTTAAGTTAATAATACCGGGCGAAGCCGCAGGGCACGGCTAGTATGTTAGAACTCTTGATTTATTGAGATAGACGAGTATCTCTATGTAATCTCTCTATGTATGTTGTTTGTTCGGGTGTTATCTTGACACTCATTTTTGAAGCAGATATCTTCAACCGATTCAGCTGAAATTTTGTATACACTATTAGTTTGGATGACAAAAGCATGGTTAGCTGCATGATGTCATTCTAAATCCAACATGGCGGAACACCCAAAATGGCAGACAAGTTATTTTGAATGCAGAACTACAATATGGGTATCCAATAAGAGGGCTTGCTGAGAATAACTTGAAAAATAAAGTGACGTCACTCTAAATTCAATATGGCGGACTTCTAAAAGCTTGTTTAAAAGACAAAACTAAAAAGGCATTACATAAGAAAGCTTATTATAAAACGATTGACTACATTAATGACAAGGATGTATGGATGCAAACTGCAAAAGCGCTTTCTAGCAACTAGGTACATAATATAAATAAACCTAACGATTACGAAAGATTAAAAAAAAAATTAATTAAAGAAAATGCGCCGCCGAGTTTGTTGCCAGATTCTTCTCGAGATGGCTGTAATTTTGCGAATCTGGCAGTAGAGTCATTTACTTTCATAAGTGCCGCTTTGGGGCCCATATGAATGAACGATTTTGATTTGATTTGATTTTATTTCCATGTTACAAATATCTATCATTTTACATTTTCTATGAAATTTATTCACTTAATATCAAACTTTCATATCATATAGATGTTGGTCTCTGCACGGTTTTTTTCTTATACAATAAGATCTTATACTTTTTATCTATATTTCTCAGCACACCACCGGCACAATAAATACATTTATTACATTAAATATTTTTTTTATTCTAACAAAAGGTTATCTGGAGGATATCGCTCGCTCTCTATTGCCTATGCAATGCTAGAGTCGTCGATCACGAGGTCATCCGTGAAACCGCACTTGGTCCTCCAGGTGTCCTCATCCAGCGTGTAGCCGGAGACCAGCTCCTTGTATGTGTCGTAGGGGCAGAGGAGGCTGTCACATCCAGACACGGGGAGGTAGATGAGGTCGTCGCCAGGAGACGTCTGGTACACAGGCTGGAACATAGATAAGAAGTGTAGGTTCACTGAACTATATTTATTGAAGAAGTGTTTTTGGGAAGTTTATAAGTAAGTCGCAATGTGTTTCAACTATAACTAGTTGTTCGCGCCAAAATGAGATCTCGCGCCTACATCTTGCCTCATAGAGAAAAAAAATTGAGGTTACTTGCTTATAACTTTTGCTCTATTTATTAATTGTTTGATTTCTGTATTTGTGTTCAAGTACAGTATATAACGGATATTATAAGTAAGTTTCAGCGTACAGTGTGAAGCCGTTTTTGAGATAGACCCCGAGACAAAATAGGTCTAAAAACAGTGACTTTGGTGGCCTACCAAATCGTTATTTTCCAACAGAGTTTTTTTTTGTAAACCGGTTTCGGACTCTACTTGTTAAGCCCTTATCAACGATACCCCACAAGGGTAGATACAAAAATATTTTGCTCCTCACTTACATATATGGGAACTCCTTTTTATTTCTTTGTAAGCTGGTTTTCTTATAATATATGCTTATATATATCCATTTATAGTTGACATACCTCCAGTTTCCTCAAAGCGTTCGCCAAAGCGAACATCATCTAAGCATAAATATATCTTTGGTTCTTGAAATGTACAATCTGGGTGTCTTCAAGTCTAGAGCGAATAGATATCTTCTAGGCAAGCATCTTACATCTTTGGCTGCATCTTCACTTTCCATCAGATGAGATAGTGGTCAAATGCTTGCTTATCCAGCATAAAACAATATAGTTTTGTGGTTTACTACATAATCCTATCCAATCCTACTTAATTATATAAATGCAAAAGTGTGTGTGTGTGATTGTTTCTTACCACGTATCATCGAATAAACCGATTTTGATGAAATTTTGAATATAATTATTTAGTCTAGGTTCCGGAATAACACATTTGCTACTTGAACTTAATTAACGCGGGCAAAGCCGCGGGGCACGGCTAGTACAAAAGTATGCGTTACATTAATTGAATAACAATTTTATTGTCATTTCAAACTTACCAACACAACGTACTCCCCGGAATCATCAACCTTACGCAGCTCAAGGGCGAAGGCCGAGGAGTACTTAGGGACTCCCTGCCTCGGAGTGATTTGAGCGACTGCCTCAAAAGCGTACACGTTGGTGTCGTGAGCGGAATAGATCCTCACGGGAGGAGTGTCAGTTCCATCGATGATGTTGTCAGCATGGGTGAAGAATTCGTTAAGGAGTACCCCTGAAAGTTGATAATTATAATTAAACTAGCCATGCCCGGCGGCTTCGCCCGCGTTTATTAAGTTAAAAAGTAGCCTCTGTGTTAATCCTAGGTATAATATATATTTCTACTATGGTATAATGTACACACATTCCAAGTTTCGTTCAAATCCGTATAGACGTTACAGCGTGTAGAGAAAAAAAAATACTTACACATTTACGATCAAACTTTCAGATTTGTAATATTAGTGTGATGTACATGATGTGCAAAGATACAAATAAACAGAAAATTAACTCAATCATAGTTCCGAACTAAGAACAGACAGACAATCGTAGCGCTCCTATTCTAGTTTAATAACATACCTTGTACATAAATTACTACGTTTTTATCTCGTGATTTAGTGACAAAAATTATACTATTAAGCATATACAACAATAAAAAATCAATATCCGTTAGTTAGGGACCTTGATATACAAAGTGCCCAAGCCGCGCGGCAGAGGCGGCCTAATCCCCGCGCTGCCGTTTTGTACACTGTCGTCAAAGGGAAAAAATACGTATCTAAATTTTTGTCATAATCGAGTTATATATATCATTGGAATCAGGAAAAATAGACGCGTCTATTATTGTTTTTTTTATTTTAAAATATTCAAACGCAACCTACCAAATCTTACTTTTGATTTAGACGCATCTGGTACAAGTCATCATAACACAAAGACATTTCTGATGTATATAGCAATTTTGACAAAAAAGGCATTTACTTCTTTTTTCCATATGCCGGCAGAACAAAATATACAAAGCGCCCGAGACGCGCATATAGCGCTTTGTAGTCCCGTAGTCTCGCAATAACTTGAAAAGGGCTCGACCAATTTCAATTATTTTTTTTTATTCTCCTATATATGGGCTTTGTTTAGCAAAAAAGACAATGAATAAAATCTAATAGAAACAGCCGAAAATTCAAAAAAAAAATTACATTTTCTATGGGGACCACTAGAAATTTATTAGATCAGTGTTTTTTTCGAGATCGGGAATTTCACAAGTTCTAGAAAAAAACCACATTTGCATGAGATGCATAGTCACAATATCGTTGCTCTATCATGACGCTGCATTCGCTGTTCTTATATTTTCTACCGACTTCACAAAAGAAGGAGGTACTCAAGTCAACTGTATTTTTTTTATTTCTTTTTTTTTTATGTGTGTTACCTTATAACTTCCACGTAAACCGATGTTGTTTTTTTTTTGTTTGAATGATGTTGCTTTCCAATTGGTCCCATTTAAATTTGATCAAGATCTAAATCTGATAAAAGTTCCGAAGATAAAGCGGTGAAGTCGGTTTTATTAAGCTTTGCTTGCGTTTAATTAATACAGAAAACAGAGGTACGTTTATAATTCAAAATAACTATGTGTTATGAAGAGACGGGCTAAGACGACCAGTCAATCAATCTCATGTCAAGGTTGTACCTTCAAACTGAGGTATTAGTGCTTACCAGCTTGCAGGGCAATATTGTCTTCATCGCCGAATAGAATATCCATGGCAACACCAGCAGCTTCAGAAAGCTCTGGCATAATAGCAGCGATCTCATCACTTAGTGGAACTCCTAGGCTTTCCTGAAAATCACTCATAATTATTAGCTTCCATTCCTGTCTATTGTCAGATATACGTGAAATTTTTCGAAAAAAAATTCTAACAACTCAAAAAAAACATAAAACTATAAATGCTTTCACACTCACAGCCCCACACCAAGTTCGATGACTTGTGTCGTGGGTTGCGGAAATATTAACATCACACATACAATCACAACCCGAACCCTGTCAGTTCTATGCTTACCTGGCTAACATAAGCATCGTAGAAACCATAAGCCATGACCGGCATATCAGTGATGTTGATTCCAGAAGAAGCTGATACAACGTTGAGGACATCGAAGTATTTATCCATGCGATCTGAGTCTACGAACATCGCCGAGTAGTATTCTGACAGGAAAACGGGGCAGTTCAAGGTGGCCAAATTCTGTAAGAAGAACATGAGGAATGGTTGGATATCTTTTAAGTTAGCTGGCTCCGGCTTACACGTCTGGGCTTTGGCGCGGCTTTGGCGAACAAGGTCGGCTCCATGGTTGCAGTGGCCCGGTTTGCTTTCGGGCCTACCGCCGCCGGGGCAAGCGCTAGCGCGACTCTATCTTGCCCATCTCGGCAAGACTCACGAGAGGTTTTTAGTGGGTTCGAGCCCCATACCCTTTACTTTTCCCCTGGGAAGGGAAGTAGACATAAGAGACAAGAACATTAGACTGTAACCCATCTGCGTTCTTTCTGCACTCGAGGAACGAGTTGCCGATGCCACCCCGAATTTTGACATAAGCTGTCCTGGTGTTACAAACAGACGTAAAGCTAATAGCAAATAGCCTGCTTCATACTATTTGGAAGAGTAATTACGAAGCTGCATGAGCGAATTGTGTAATTCAACATGTTCAGAAAGCAATAGGAGGACCAACTACTCATAAGAAATCTACAGGTGGTATATAGCACTCTCGGTGAAAATCCAATAAGGATGTCTGAGTCTGTCTGATTGCCTGGGTAAAACAAAATCTGCCGATCCAAAGGTTGTCTGGCAGAAATCGCTTAAAGCGATAAGACCGCCCATTTTAGTATCTCATATAACTGTATTATTTTTACAATTTTACTTTTATTTGGTATACAATAAAGAATTATTGTATTGTATTGTGTTGTATAAAGAGTGTCAAAGTTCGGGAGCGTGACTCGTGACGTTACGCCTCTGTAATAAATAGTTTTTTTCAGGCATTCAGCCTATTGGATAGAATGCCGTTGGAGAACGAAAACATTGTAAGAATTTGAAAGCTTATTATACCAGACCCTGCAAAAGGAGTTGGTAACGCTATTGGCAATATCTTGCTTGAAAGGGTTCCCACGCTGCTGTGTTGATACCTACAAAATCATATTTAGCAGGAACAGTGGTATAAGGTGTGGGGACCCAGTCGATCTCGTCGCTCCAGCTGCCAGGGTAGGCAGGGTAGACGGCAGCCATGGCGGTGAGGACAGTCATCTTGGTGCGGGTGGAGTCAGTGGAGCGGATGTAGATCTCAGACTTGTTGTATTGTGGGGAGAGGAGCTCGTCGTAGCGAGCACGGATGAACTTGCCCAAGTTGTACGCACGACGTTTGCCAACCTAGAAATTTAACAATCATGATTTCCATCAACCTAAAAGGCCAAATCAATGTAGCCATCTTTATATTATTATTATTTTTAAGTTTTTTGCGAACTGAGGCAGTTAATAAATGTATTTTCTTTCTTTCTTTCTTTCTTCTATCTGTTCGTTGATATCATGGAAACCATAAGCAAGTTGGGGTTTGTGAAATTGTTACTGAAAAGTTTGCATGTGATCTTTTCTGATTTTCTTTTGTTTTTATGTATTTACAGGTGTTCATTTGTCTTTATCGAAGTTTGTTCTTATCTTTTCGAGTAAGAGTATAAGTAAAGTATTTTTTCATGCTACCAATCCAGAGTAGAAAGTGAGACGGGTAGAAAGTTTCATCGCTTTACTACTGGTAGTAGATCTTGGTAGCAGCACGGAAACAAAACGCTCCTTCTTGTTATAAGTACTTATTATCATTTGCAAGGGAATAAACGTCTTGTCGAAATACTGTAATATTTAATGTAAAATACCCCCAAATCTAAAATTAAATCACACTGTTTAATCAAGTTATATATACCTACTTACGTTTTCCCACTGTCATGTATCTCCGGCACATATGTGTTAATTAATTATTTTATTTTTATCTTTTTATATGCAGAATAGGTTAGAATTTGACCACTATCTCACCTGATGAAAAATAATGATGCGGCCAAAGATGTGACTTGCTTGCCTAGAAGATACCTATTCACTCGAGACTTGAAGAATCCTAGTTATCTCACTATGTTACATCTTCATTTTCCATCAGATGAGATAGTGGTCAAATGCTTACCTAGGTTTGAAAAAAAAGTGTATAGTAAATTCTTATGAGATAACAAAGTATTCTAAACACAAACTAACAGTATCAGCCCATTTCATCCTCACAGCTGGGAACTAAGAATTTTCTTCCACCGGAAGAGATTCTAGGCCGTAACCCACCATGATTTTTATGCTCGATGAGCAAGCACTTGCATTCCGCACGATGTTTTCCTTCACCTTTACTAGAGCTTTAACAAATTTTGCACGTATTCGTATTACCTTGAGAAAAAAATGGGGCTGAACGGGATTAGAACCAAGATGCCTAGGATTTAAGTCGCACAAACTGCCGTTAACTTTTACTTGCTCAACAGTATTTTGGACAGGGTTCCACGAGAGCAGAGGCTTCAGAAGGATTCCAATTATACTAATACTAACGTTCGCACCCCAATAACACTAAAATTCGCGGCGTTTGCATCTTGCTTGAAGCTTAACAACCTTATCGGGATTAACACTAAATGTGATAAATTAACTTTGTCAATAGTACTTGTAAATTTATGAGACAAAATTTAATAACACTTTTTTTTTGCCGATAGGCAAGCATTTGACCACTATCTCACCTGATGAAAAATGACGATGTGGTCGAAGATGGATGGAGCATGCTTGCCTAGAAGATATCTGTTCATTCGAGATTTAAAGACTCCTAGATTGTATTGATTTTGTTTATGTAGCATTAGCCATGCTAGGCATTGATAAAAAATAAATTTAGAAAGTAAAAATTATCGCTTGAGCTCTAACAGCTGAGCTACTCAAGCCACACCTAAAACGACGAAATTATCCTTTCTTTATTATTAACGTCTTACGATTTACCTTGATTGTATGTCTCCTAGATTGAACTTATCGGGAAACACAGACTCGGGCAAAGAATTCCATTCCTTAGCAGTACGTATAATAAATGTGGAAGCAAAACGCACCCTTGGAATATCAACCATAAACCGATGTCGCGAGGCTGATTGTCTGGTTGTTAGATGGTAAAAGGGGGATGGGGGAATTAAATATTGCAATTTCGTGGCACACTCTCCGAAATGTATCATATAAAAGACCGACTTAATAAGCATGCTAGATCTTCGGCCGCATTATCGTTTTCCGTCAAGTGAGATAGTGGTCAAATTCCTGCCTATCGACCACAAAACAAAAGACTTACATCTGTCAGCTGACCATATCCGTACGGAGCGGTAGCAGCTTCAACAGCATCAGGGTCGGTGGTAAGTGAGATGGTCTGTTCGACTGGGGTCCTGTCTCCGTGACGGTGTATCTGATAAAATAATTATTTATAGGAAAAATATTTGTTTGGAAAGAAAATATAAAGATAAAAAAGCTTATTTAATTATATACGCTATCAAACTCACAGCCCCACGCTAAGTTCGATGACTTGTGTCGTGGGTGCCAGAAACATTCATATTACACACTCAATAACAACCAGAACTAAAACACAAATTTTTCTTGGGAAACTTGTGTTCCTGCCGGGAATCGAACCCGATACCCTTGCTTAGAAGGCAAACACGCACCTAAGCCAACAGGCAGTTAGATAGGATGTCCTTAGGTGTATAAAAATAAGTGAGTTGAAAATTCTTACGTGAAGCAGTAATTTGTATCGGTGCCCGGAGGCACCGGATACACAAGATACCTATATCAACCACGAACCGATGTCGCGTGGCTGATTGTCTGCTTGTCCGATGTCTGTTGCTGATTGCTTGTCTGTTTTTTTTTTTTTTTTTTTTTTTTTTTGTGACAGGCTAGTGTTTGGCCACTATCTCACCTGATGGTAAGTGACGATGTGATCGAAGCTGGTAAACACACTAGACCTGGAATACGCAGGCTCTCAAGGATAACTGCCGGAACACCGTATTTGGCTTGGCGGCAGATTTTCAACTTGATGCTCTACCACCTCTCAAATGTCACCTGATTAGCACCACCCGGGGACCACGTGTAGGGAGTCAGACTTAAAGGGTATCCTCCTACGGACGTTGGTGACTCAGCCCCCAGAAATGGTAAAAGTGGATGGGGGAATTAGATCATGCAATTTCGTGGCGCACTCTCCGAAATGTATTCTATGAAAGACCGATAGACTTGCGACCCTGCGACGATGTTCAAGGCTTTGAAGCTTCTCATCCGTCAGTTCCTTGCAGTTTATTAGTCTCTTAGCCCTGCGTTTCAATAGTTTATGCTATATTTATCGAAATATTTAACATGGTGTATTCTATACAAACTATAATGACGAATACCTCATAAATAATGATTAAATTTAATTCGTTCTGACCGTTTTGATATTAAGATTGACATTTATAATAAGTTTGGATTTAAATAGTTATTTACCTATATACCTAATATTATATCTTCATATTCTAATAATGTTAGAATTAATTAATTATATGACTTAATTTATAATGTATTATAATGTGGATATATTGTTAATTTATATTATTTCAAACACAATGTATGTTGTAATTGAATAAATACTGAATAGTTGTTTTAACTACATTGTCCCGCAAAGAATTGTGTGTGTGATCGAAATGTTTCCAGCACCCACGACACAAGTCATCGAACTTAGTGTAAGCGTTTACTTCTTGAGTTTACTTTTATAGTGGGGCTGTGAGTGTAAAAGCATTAATGTTAATGTTAATTCGCTATCGTACCACAGTGAAAACTTACCAAAAAAGTAGAAATAAGGGTGGTCCCATCTGTTACAGAGTCTCCCAAGCTCTGTCCAGTAATCGCTAGAAGCAACACAGCGGATAATTTGAACATTTTTTTTGTATTTTGTATAAAATGTTGATTGCCAAAACGTGCTTTTTGCAATGTTGTATAAGAGTCATAAACTCCTATATATACAAATATTTTTTCATGTTAAAATATTATCGACATTTACCTAATCCTTCGATTAGGGTTGCATTTTAAGTAAAACCAATACTACTAGTTAAATGTATGTTTATTGAATTGACATTTTGTCCGCAAAATTAAAGACTAAACTTAGTGATCAAGTTAGAAGTGCATTCTTAAATGTTTCAAAGTTTAAGTCATATGATGTGGTCGAAAATTGGAATCAAACATCAGCATCCGCAGCGTAAAAGGCAAGTTACCAACTAAGCCCGCAGGCGGACTATCAATCATTCAATCAAATTTTATTCTCTCTCTTAAGTAAACATTGTTTGCCGAGTTTAGGTCTAAGATATAAAAGTAGGTTGATAACAACCTGTATTACAGGTCACCAGGACTCTCATTTACAGTTTGGCAACAATTATTAAGAAACATAACATAATACAATAAATGTTGGAGATTATATAGAATTATACTATAAGTACCCTATAGTATAATATACTTAATGCTTGTGGAACTAAGTAAGATTGTTTTGTTGTGTACCTTTGTTTGTGTTTGTGTAAATGTGTGACTATGAAATCGAATTCAAGAAGTGTAACGATTATTCCGATATATCAG
This sequence comes from Lomographa bimaculata, assembly GCA_948107665.1. Taxonomy (NCBI): domain Eukaryota; kingdom Metazoa; phylum Arthropoda; class Insecta; order Lepidoptera; family Geometridae; genus Lomographa; species Lomographa bimaculata. Next base: position 2,080,206 of record OX403602.1, on the reverse strand, counting down.
GGCCGCTTTATGTAGTTTTTATTTATTTATTTGGAAGAGAATAAATCATTTTAAAACGTAAACTGTGTGTATACTAACAACTGGGTACAAAGCAAGACGTTAATTTTTAAATTAACTTAAAATGTATAAATATTAAGAGGGTTTATTCCTTTCGTGTTCTCTCTCGTTCGCATATTTCAATATTTTTAATAAATACAATTAGCTACGTGTGTTTTTGAAAATGTTTTCAACCAACTATATGGACATTAATACAATGAATATTTTTAGCTACCTTTCGTTTTTCATATCTTTAAGTTAAACGAAAAAAACGTAAAAAACACATTGAAATTTGGGAACTCTGTTTTTTCTCATCTTATAAGCGGTAAGCGAAAAGAAGTTTGATACATCATTGTATTAATGTCCATATATAGTTAGTTTAGTTTTCAAAAACACACGTACATAATTGTATTTATTAAAAATATCGAATTGTGCGAGCGAGAGAGAGGACTAAAGGAATAAACCCACTTAACGGTCTATTCACTACTTGCCCCCTTTCTATATCTTTTTTGAAGATTTTTAGTTTGAATAAATTAATATTTCAATATATGTAAACAATAATTTATGACACATTTTATACGGAACAGTAAAGTGAACATTAACACAGATAAAATTGATAATTGGGTTATTAAATGAATGAAAATTTATTGTTTTACGATAGAACACGCCTCTTACGAATCACACCTCCGTCTATCGGGATCATGTGTCTCTCATGCATTGTACATGCCCCTAGTATATAAAGTACTATATACAGGATGATTAAAACATCATTATGTGACACACCCCCTTTAAAAAATCAAGCGCACCCATCGCACCTACAAAAAAATTACCTCGGGTCTAAAACAAACTTCACGAAATAGGTACACGAAAATACAAAACTTTATCTTTACAACAAACCAATGTTTTTTCTAAAGACATTATATTCTATTTCACTGTCACACATCTACTGCACACCATGACTGTTTTAAAGCAAACTTTGATATGTACAGTCGTTCCTAAATCTATTCTACCAACAAAAAGCAACAACATCCACGTGCTACCAAAACTTATCGACTAAATAAACTAATAAACACTAACACACGTGAAGTAAAACCAAATAAACATAATTTTATAGCAGAATTACTTTCAACCGTCACGACTTATATGTATACAGAAACATAGAAACATAATATGATCGTGTAGATTCATAAAAGAACTGAGAAGTAAATGAAAAACTATTCCCATACAGCACGATATTTTTTACTGTTGAAGGTAATTTGTTGATAAGGTTGACTTGTATTTTTTTATATTGTATTATGTACATCCTGTATTAAGTACATCCTGTATTCGATACGCATCCTGTATCTTTATAGCATAGATATGTAGCTACGATAAGTAGTCATGCCAAAACAGCAGTTTACAATGTTCATTCTCAAATATTTCCCTGTAATGGTGAGTAAGGTAAAAAATCATTGAGAGAAAAGTAACGAATAAACTGAACTACCCTTTGGCTAAGTTGGGTGATCGTTTGCCTTCTAAGGGGGGTATCGGGTTCGATTCCAGGCGGGAACACAAGTTTTCTTCCCATGGATAATTTGTGTTTCTTGTTCTGGTTGTGATTGTGTGTGTGATGTGAATGTTTCCGGTACCCACGACACAAGTCATCGAACTTAGGGTGGGGCTGTGAGTGTGAAAGCGTTTATGTTAATGTTATGTTAAACAAATAAAACTAATTGTAATAATTTAAACGCAAGAAAAGCTTAAAAAATGTTTTATGTTTTGGGTGGATCGATTTCGATAGAATTTGTATGGAACCAACTCGAAGAATCTACCAAAAAAAAATCATAAAAATTAATTCATAATTAGCGATATTATCGCTTAACATACATATTAAATAATTGAAACGCTATCAAAGCTTAAAAAACCGACTTCATCGCCACAATAAGCGGAGATATCGCGCGACATACATACAAAAAAAACATACATTTGAATTGAGAAATTCCTTTTTTGAAGTCGGTTGAAAATCAAGTTTACTTTTACAGATAACTAAGCCTTATCATCGTATAATAAGTGTTACCTGATAAAGTACTCGATGGTAATTCCATCTTATTTCGCTATAACACCGCGGGATGAAAGGAGGTTATCTATTATATCACTGTATATCACTGAGTCCTCAATCCAATGCTGCCACAGTCAATAGACATAGTTACGAAATATAAAGTCCAAAAACTTTCTATTGGTAGGACACTTTTGCATAGTCCACCCGGGAGATTTTTGCCTGTCATTGAACCTCCAAGGGAAAGCTAACAAAACGCAAACAAACGCATACTCACTCACTGCCCCACACTAAAATCAAAGACTTGTATCGTAGGTGAACACACACAACACACTAAAATCAAAGACTTGTACCAGAAACACTTATAAATCACCCAGACAATCACACTCAGAACCAGAAATCTAGAAATCTAGAAATGAACCCTTGTGGTAGAAAAATTGTGCTCCAGCCAGGAATCGAACCGAGGACCCACGACGCAGAGATCAGAGTCGTCAACGTCAAAGGTAACTTTGAGTGATTTTACTGAACATGACAGAAATGTGAACTTTTTTTTTGAATGAAAGTTCTTAAGTGAGGACTTTAAAATCTGATCCGCAACCTTTTTATGTGACGAAAAATGTGTGAGTAAACACTGTGATGAAAAAATTTTATGTTTCCTTGCAATACGAAAGTTTTACTTCTATCGTGCGTCTTTACGACACGCCCCTTGGCAAACGTTTGACCAATATCTCATCTGATAGAAAGCGAAGAAGTGGTCAACGATGGAGCACGAACCGTTGAATTTAAAAGTTCTTGTTGATAATGGGTAAGCTTGACGTTTATCATGCCAGCGTCTTATCATAAAAACTATCATAAAAAGTCTCACTTAGCATAAAAAGTACCTAGCATAAAAAAACTTACTACATAAGTACTCCTACGTCACATACCTTATATGAGTCAAATCCACGGGTCACTGCTCACAGCTCCGCAGGGACTTACACTAAAGCACTTTAAAAGGAAAAAAAGAAACCACATACAGAATGGGTAATGACTAGACCGATCTGTGGCAATGGCACCAATCATTTATTTATTTTCTTTTCTATTTTATTGTTGTTAGTTGTTTATATGTTATTTTGAGAGGTGGTAGAGCATTTTGTGAGTTGCTCGCCTGGCTTGCTACCAAAGTAGCTTACCACCATCAAGTTGAAAGTCTGCCGCCAAGCCAAATACGGTGTTCCGGCAGTTATCCTTGAGAGCCTGCGTATTCCAGGTCTAGTGTGTTTACCAGCTTCGATCACATCGTCACTTACCATCAGGTGAGATAGTGGTCAAACACTAGCCTGTCACAAATAAAAAAAAAAAAAAATTGTCACAAATAAATAAATTTTCTTACTTTACATACACCAGAATACATAATTGATTACTGCAAAGGAGTGGAACTCATTGCCCTCGTCTTTGTTTCCCGAACGCTATAATCTCGGAGTCTTCAAGTCAACAGTATCTGACCACAAACTCACCTGATGGTGAGCGATGATGTGGTCGACGATGTAGGACGCCTGCCTTGAAGATACCTATTCACTCGTGACTTGAAAACCCCTAGGTTATACTTATAACTAATTATACACTTTTTTTTTAAATTACGGTTCTGCCGTCATAATGAAAAAAGACGGTACTGCACTTTTGTCAAAATTGAGTTATACATATGTACATTATCGGGATCAGGAATAAAAGTTTTTTTTTTTTATTATTATTATTTTTTTATACACTGGGTCTTTAGGGACCGGGAGCTCATTCTATTTTCAAAATGATGTGATCAAAATGCTGGCACTTATTTGGCTCAACGTATTAGCATTGCAATTCAGAGAGTCAATGCCGCCAGCATGATGGGAACGCTACCCACTGGTAGTGGGCTTGAGCACTTGAGTTACCTATAAGCTGTCTATAAGCGTCGATGTCTTGTAGGTAACTTAGTTCTTTGCTGTACATAGTTTTAGTTTAGTTTTAGGAAATATAGGCAATTGGAATAATAGATGCAACCACTATTATTTTTTTAAACATATGTTTGAATTAAATTGATTTAAATATATTATGATTTAGATAAATTAATTAATAGATAAATAATATAGATAAAAGAAAAATATATTAGTAAAACATATCTGATGTGTATATTACTTAATTTTGACGAAAATATACTTACGTCTTTTTCCTTTATGACGGCAAAGTTTTTGTGATATGTTGATTTGTAATTTTTTTTAATGTATCAAACGATCGTGCCGTCATACGGAAAAAATACGTAACTGACATTTTAATCTAAATAGTATATGTTATGACTTGTAGCAGATGTGTCTAAATTAAAAGTAAGATTTAGTAGGTAGCGTAGCGTTTTAATATTTTAAAATAAAAAAATACTAGTAGATGCGTCTATTTTTCCTGATTCCGATGATGTATATAACTCTATTGTAATGTCTATTTTGTTAACTCTATTGTCTGTCTAATTTTGTCAATGCAGATACGTCTGTTTACCTCATGAAGTCAGAATTTGTAACACCGATCCAGCGGTATTTGTTTACTTAAACTACTTCTCTTGTTTTCATTTATTCATTCAGTTCATCATTATTTTATTCCTGTTATTTTAAACACTTTGCAGAGTTTATGGTTACAGACTAATGTAAAAAGTTATTCGAATGATAATCGAAACGCAAGCTTATAAAAACCGACTTCATCGCTTATATTTTGGTTTTGGCTTGTTCGATTTCGATATAATTTAAAAGGGAAAAATCATCAAAATCGATAGCTGGCGGAATTATCGCGTCACACATACAAAAAAAACATACAGTTAAATTGAGAAACTCCTTTTTTAAAGTCGGTTGAAAAACAATAGCGCAGATTCAAGATATCATTGTTTTTTTAAGTTTTGAACTGCCCACAACTATATACTAAACCATAACGTTACTCACGTTGAACACTACTTGATGACCTCGAGCGCAATCATGCATGAAGGTTGCCTGGTAGAGATCGCTATTAGTGAGAAGGTTGTCTGGTAGAGATCGCTATTAGTGATAAGGCCGCCTGTTGTGATACTTTACGTATAAGCTTGTTTGTTACCTTTGTATTATCTCATCTTGTAAAGTGGATCAATAAAGAAGTATCTATTTATCTATCTATCATGACTACAAATGCTACGTCATGACTACAAAAGCTACGTCATGACCAGGAATGCTAACTCATGACAAGAAACGCTTTACGTCTTAAACGCCAAGTCTGTTTCTATGTTACTTTTTACTGTAAAACTATTGGAAACAGATCTTCTTATTTTCAACGTAGATATAAGACAGGTTATTTTTACTCGGCACCAGTTATAAATTTATTTGTGGTACAAACTTTGAAATTCGAAGGCTACAGCAAAGGTCAGCTCACCAGACAATTCCTCAAAATCATTGTTAATAATTAAATAGGATCATACAGATTAATTATGTACCTACAGAACCCATCTCAATTTCTGCCTGAATGTTCTATGGTCTGTGACAAGGGTGATTTTTGCAGATGGTAGTGTCGGGGAAGTTAAGGTTGCAGTGCGTCTGGAATGTTATTGGAGGCGAAAATCGCTTCATTTGTCATATAGCCAGTGGCAGTCGTGGTGCCAGAATTCTTCAGATCGCTTGAAGGCTTCCAACTTGGATTAACGACTGTCGTCTTACAACTAACAATCAGGATCGCCAGCTTAACGTGCCCTCTGAAGCACGGTAACATTCAGTTTTAAGTCCCACTAATCAGTGAGTTGTAAAAAAGGAACTTAAATTTTGGAATCGAACTTGAATAATTGAAATAATTACGAAATGTATTTAGAATATTTTTATTTACAAAAATAGAAAAATAATCACAGACTCAATATATACATTTTTAACTAAACATATTCCTTAACTAATAAGTACGTTATATTCTGAAAAAAAAATGTCTGCTCGAATATTTATTTGAAAGTTAATAAAATCGGCGTTATCGCCGTGCCCATTACTTTTATAAAGAAAAAAAAGAACTAAGAATGAGTTCTTTTATTGGTGTAATTTTGAGAGAACACTTTACAAGAACTTAAAGGGTAAGAAGCATATTTTTTTAAGGTAGAAATATTAAAAAGGCACCCCTATGAAGTTTATACAAAAAATGTTTGATATATTATTTTATTGTTGTTTTTTTTTAGATACACAGTTAATGGAATGTACCATGGACAATTTAAAATAGCGTTTTATTCGTTTGATCATATGTATGAATAAGATGGTTATAATATTCATATTTCTATGCAGTGTCACAGTTATTCTTTAACTAGCCGTGCCCCGCGGCTTCGCCCGCTTTAATTAAGTTAAAAAGTAGCCAATATGTTATTCCGGAACCTAAACTATCTACATTCTAAATTTAATCAAAATCGGTTTATTAGTTATGGAGATATGTAGTAACAAACATTCACACACACACTCACACAAACTTTCTTTAGAGCCATACAATTTCGTCTGTTTGAAATACTTTTAAATTACGATTTTTTTAAAACAAAACGTAATCTCGTAAGTCTTTTGAATGAAAGAATGACGAATCATCAGCTAAACCCACATTTAAAATAACTATTATTTAGCCTATATGGCCTTAGAAGTGCGATTGTGCGCTTTTTAAGTGTAAAACACCGCATTCTCTTCAAAAATAACCCCAACGTACAAGGTTTTGTTGCGTGGATGATAAAAAAAAGAAATACTAAACTAGTGTACGGCATTGTTCTATGGGTGCGCGCACTCAGAACATCTTAAAAGGCTAAAAACTATAGTTAATCATACATTTTTGACAGTTTTTGGCAAAAGCTTGTAAAAAATATTATATTAAATACAAAATGCTCGCGCAAATGAGACGCTCAATTTCTACTTCTTTGTAAAATGTATATTCTACTCTTTAGATGCATAAAATATATCATAAAAGCATCTAAAAATCCGTAATTGTGGTAATTAATGTAAGTTACAAGTGATTATGTTCTTCTTCTTTTTAATTTAATTAGCGGAGTGGATATATCGGCTCGGTAACAAGCGTCAATATAGCAAGAAGTATTTGTTTTGAAGTTTTATTTATAGAAGAGATATTTTAAAACCAGAAACAATTAAAATAAGATTATGAACATTTTCGCAAAATTTTAGATTTCAAATATGCAACTTTCTATAATGCTACGGTGTAAGCGATCCATTTGACTGCAATTACAAACGATGCGCAAAAGATCATACTGAAGTGGGTATTTATCAAGCAGTACACTCTGAACCGTCTCGATACATAGTTTATACACTACATAGAGTTTTTGAGCCGAGGCTTCTAACTTATTTTACTAATTACGCCGAAATTATCCATAATAATGAGGTCCGTGGTAATACTGGTCACCTCGCCGGTCTATTACCACTAGGTTCGCGTTTTTGGCTGGGGAGCCGTGGTGGTAGACCCACTTGCTGCCCCCGTTTTTGCCCGCTTTCTGATAGTGTCTCTGATCGTTCTTGCCATGGCTGTCGTGGCCAGCGGCTTGTTTGTGACCCTGGAAGATGAAAAATTATGGACTAAGTTATTCAAGATTTCGTCAGTTATGGCCTCATATTTTTATAAATGTAGGGAAAAAAATATCAAATCAATAGTCTTTTCCTGATATATTATAAGAACCCCGACGTCGCATGATAATTAAATTTATTTCAAACTTATTTGCAATTTTATAAATATTGAAACCTAATCAAAATCCGTCAAATTCTGCAGTTTTTTTAGTACATATTACATTTATTACAACCACAACAGTTGCAGTAATGGTAGACCATCGATTACCATTAAAGTTAGAGAAAGGTGGAGTAGCGACCTTGTATCAGTTATAGGCTATTTAATATATGAAAATCAATGCCACTTTTCGTTGTTATTTTATAACTCAAGAACAGGCACACCTATCCAAACCAAATGTTTAGGCTTTGTTCGGACTATTTAGTAAATGGTTTATGTGAAGTTTGCACAAAATCGGTCGAGCGGTTCTTCATTTATCACACCCGGGCGAAGCCGGGGCGGATCACTAGTAGGCTACTAAAAACGAAATTGTCCCTTGATCTAATGTGAGGTCAGAGTTAAGCATAACAAAAAAAAACGCAGAAATCTGTAACTTTAATAAATAATAACAGTAGATTAAACGTATTCACACTCAAAAGCTATATTTTTACCATATAGCCATTCCGTCATACCATCCCATTGTATTAGAAAATTATCTGCAAAATGTAATTATTCTAAACCCACCGGTACAGCCACTAAGTTGTCTAATAGCCTGTTTTCAATATAAGTGGATTATGAGATACATTTCGAAGAGTGAGTCAAGGAACTAGGTACACGATCTGGTTCCAGCATCCCCGTTCTATCATCGGACCAGCAGACATCGATATATGTAAGACATACCACATATACGGACGAAGTACGAAGTCATCGAAGCTGTTGCATGTCATGGCACCGACTGTATACAACAGGTTGCCAGAAGATGTTCGGAACGCCACTTCCGAAAACTTGTTTAAAGTTAAAATTAAGAAATGGCTTGTTAAGCAGGCTTTTTATGCATATGACGAATTTATTGAAATGAGAATTACTTAATCGTATGTACGCTATTTTGACATGAATTTATAATAATTTAATTTATTATCCTTAAATTAATTACTATTTCTATTGACATTTATGAATAATTAATTTAATTTTATTTATTTTTACTTTTTGACTATTATTTTTAAATATGATTATTTCTACATTGTTTTGACCTGTAATAATTATTTACCAACAAAATGAATATGAATATGAAGCGTTTTGCTTCCACTTTCATTGTGGGAAAGGAATGGAACTCCTTGCCTGAGTCGGTGTTTCCTGATGATTACAATATGGGAGTCATCAAGTCACGAGTGAATATGTATCTTCTAGGCAAGAAAGCTCCATCGTCGACCACATCATCGCTCACCATCAGGTGAGATGGTGGTCAAAAGTTTGACTCTATCTCGAATAAAAAAATGTAGATTTTGGTGAATTTTTACCTTGTCAGTATGAAGGTGGCCTCCCTTATTGAAATGTCCAGATTCTCCCATAGAGTGCTGCTGATGGGCCGCCTTTAGATTACCCCTCTTGAACTGTCCACCCTGGAAAATAAGTGTATTTTATAAATAATGTTTTTTTATACAAACATAATTTTTCCCCGCGGGATCACCCGCGTAAATCTAAACCATTCTAGAATCCATCTGAAAACACACAAAAAAATCATTAAAATTAGTCCAGCCGTTTAGAAGGACTTCAGTCACATACACACGTTCAGAATAATTATATACATATATATAATTATAAACAAACGCTTTCACACTCACATCCCCACACTAAGTTCGATGACTTGTGTCGTGGGTGTCTGATTTAAACGCATGTAAAGCTTAATAAAATCAACTTCATCGATCGATTATTGAAGATAACTCAAAAATACTGGTCAGATCTTGATCAAATTTAAATGGGGCAGCAACAGCTTTAAAAAAATCATCACAATCGGTTCACTTGGCATAAAGTTATGAAGCAAATAAATAAACAGTCGAAATGAGAATCTCCTTCACTTTTTAAATTTTTTGAAGTCGGTTAAAACATACCCAGAGCCAGTAACACCATTTCTCTTGGGGAGAGAACTTGTGTTCCCACCGGGAATCAAATCCGATACCCGCTGTTTAGAAGGTGCACGCACCCAACGAGCTTACAGACATGTTATCTGTAATAATATGTTGTATGTAAGCTCGTTGGTCCCGCGACTCTTCCCCCGCGCTGCCGTTTTGTATACTGCCGTCATAAGGAAAAATGACGTATCTGCATTTTTGTCAAAATTGAGTTATATACATCATCGGAATCAAGAAAAATAGACTCATCTACTACTATTTTTTTATTTTAAAATATTCAAACACAACCTACTAAATTTTACTTTTAATTTAGACGCATCTGCTACAAGTAATAACATATATACCCACTATATGTAATAACATACTAAATAGTAAGGACATTTCTGATGTAATTAACTCAATTTTGTCAAACATTTCAATACGTTTTTTTCCTTATGACGGCAGGATAAAATGTACAATGCGCCCGAGAAGCGCATACAGGGCGCGTGCATCGGGCGCTATGCATATCAAGTCCCAAAGAGAAAGATTATCATCTTTCTCATACCATTATTACATATTAGCTCTCGATTCATAGAGATGATGTGATTCATCATAAGTTTCAGAATATAATACAAAATCGACAACGCCATTTTTTCACTTTCGCGGCAAAAACTCCTTGTAACCAAATCAAATGTAACCTTTTGTTCGACTGCTCCGTGACTGCTCCTCCAAAAGATCTTGCAAAAAACACTGAGCGTAGACAGATAACTGTTACGTGTTCTGTTGCTTTATTATCTAAGTTATATTAAGAAAGGCAGGCTGCCTATCTGTTATTGACATTTCGTCTAAAAAACTCTGCCCTTTGTTTCCTTCAGCGATGAAAAAAACCAGACTGACAAATTACGTTACGTTATCACGTAGCAACTGTTTCGGTCTAGATGTCAGTTTAAATAGAATATTTGGCAGATTGGCAGGTTTATAGCATTTTTCACAAAACGTGAGGTTGAAAGCTATTTTTACCGACTTCCCAAAAAAGGTACTCAAGTCGACTGTTTTTTTTCTTTTTTAATGTGTGTTACCTCATAACTTCTCTCCACGTGAGCCGATTTCGAAAACTTTTTTTAGTTTGAAAGATGTTGCTTTCTTATTGGTCCCATTAAAATTTGATCAAGATCTGATAAGTAGTTCTTGAAATATCGTCAATAATGCCTATTTTGTGGACTACTTTGACGATGTTCTCGTTTAATGGACTTCAAAAGTTACCTTATAACTTCTTTCGTTGTGGACCGATTTTGATGATTATTTTTTTATTTGAAAGCTGGTGCTTTTCGTGTGGTCCCATTGAAATTTGATCAAGATCTGATTTCAAGTTTTTGAGTTATCGTCAATAATGCGTACATTAAATCTGATCAAGTTACCGAAGATCAAGTCGGTGAAGTCTGTTTTTTAAAGCTTTGCTTGCGTTTAATTATTTGTGAAATAATTGAATAAACTTCTCATGCAGCGCTCGCTTAGGTTGTTTAAGTGAGTATTCTATCTTCACTTAAAGGGCAGGTATACGTCAATGCGTGCACCTTTTTTAACCATAGCCAATTATCCCCCTTTCTCTTTTGCACATAAAGGTGTATATTTCGTGAATTACATAGTGGCGGTTACGCAAGGTCACGCATGGCAATCTTTGATTTTTTTAATGGTTTTAATCAAATTTCGTGAAAACGTGCCTCAAAAAAATTTTAATGAGCTGAAGACATCATTCGTCTAATACGTTTATGAAATAATTTTCAAAGTGTTTTGATATAAAATGGCGGTACGAAATGGTTACAAAAATAAAAATCGATGTTATTTGCATGAGATTTGATATTTTTTTCCTTTATATTTATGGAAATTATGAATATTCTAAGAAGAAGGCATACAGATTATGACGAAAATTTTACTATGAATGCCGAGTAAAACCATAGTAGAAATATATATTTATATATATATATATTTAGTAGTTTAGTATATATATATATATATATATATATTTCTACTATGGTAAAACGGTTACAAAAACACGCGTTTTAGATGAAATTCTGTTATCGCCACCTTAATAAGTTTTTTTGGTTGCCGTTAAAGCATAGATTACTTAATAGTTATTATTGATGTGAAACTTCTTAAGGGAGGGCTTTGAAATTGTGATCCATAATCTTTTTGTGTGACGAACAGTGCGGAGTTAAACAATATGATGAATAGTTAAAATGTGTCCCTGTGATACAAAAGTTTCACTTCTATCGTGTCTTTAGGATACATCATGTTTTTTGTGGTAATAAAACGATAGAATGGTGAATGAATTATTGTTAGACCCTTTGAAGCTTTTGTCTTGGGAATATCTGTGTCCATAAACAGACCGTATAAGTCTTGACGCGACTCGTGGGGAGTAATACAACGTTTGTTGAAATTTCCTATTTAAACTACATATTTGTTGTGACGCAACTTCCGGTTTTTTATCTTTGAAAGGCTAGCGTTTGACTACTAAGCCGATAAGATGTGGTCAAGAATGGTCAACTCGCTAGATATAGAATGCAATTCAATTTATTTATTTCAGATTATTAATCTATTAAAAAAAAACCAAATACAATTCTAGAGTAACAACATATTACTACAGTAATAAAAAATTATAGTATTAAATTCATTAAATGTCTAATAAAATAATAATCATCGATTAAATACTGAAAACAATAAAACTAAAATTTAAATTGAAAATGTTTCACACTCACAGCCCACACTAAGTTCAAAGACTTGTATCGTGGGTGCCGGAAACATTCACATCACACACACATTACACCCCGGACCAGAAGCACAAATATCCCTTGGGAAGGAATTTATGCTTCTGTCGGGAATCGAACCCAGGACCCACGGCGCAGAGGGCGGACAAAATAAAATATTACAAAAAAAAAATATGCTGTTGATAAAAAAATATTATTAACACCGCGAGATGCACCCGGTCTACATATACAGTGGAAGACGTTGACTTCGAAACCTCCCAGACCGTACGAAAGCCTAAAGTAAAATCAATCAATACTTTTTGCGGCGGTTTCACAAACACCTGTAGATAATTTCACGATCGTTGGCTGTGAAATGACCGCTATTTGACTATAATTTCATGCACATTTTGAATTTCAAATTCAAGGTCCCAGTTTTGTAAGTAAATCAATTTTGGTGAGACTTAGACTAATCCATGTGAAAGTATTGACTAAGCGGACCGTTAATGTTTGTTAACAAACGCTCCAATTACTTTACAATAACATGATTAACTAACCATGCCCTGCGGCTTTGTCTGCATTTATCAAGTTAAAAAGTAGCCTATGTGTTAATTCTAAGGATATTAAGTTATGTAGGTACATTCCGTTCAGCCGTTAAAGCGTGAAGTGAAAACAAACATGCACACATACTTTCACACAAAGTTTCGGATTTATAATATCAGTGTGATCTGAAAGTTTGTATGTTAATGTGTAAATGTGTATGATTATTTTCTTTTCATGCTTTAAGGGCTGAACGAATTTGGATGAAATTTGGAATTAACATAGCATATACCTAGGATTAACACCAAGGCTAGTTTTTAATTTGATAAACAAGGGCGAAGCCGCGAGTTTATATTTAACAATTATTTATTAGACATTTATTGGCCTAAATAATGTGAAAAACAAACATAGAAAGTTACAAATGTATAACTTTTGAAACTTTTGGGAACTAAATTCTTGTTATTTTTATAATCAAGCGGACGGCGCAAACATTTAAATCAAATCCTTACACACACACCCACATACTAAAAACTATCAGCATTTTAGTAGGACAACAAACATAAACATATACATAAGCGTTTTCACACTCACAAGCCCACACTAAGTTCGATGACTTGTGTCATACCACAAATTGTCAATTCCTTGAATAGAAAACTTGTGTTCCTGCGGGGAATTGAACCCGATTTTTTAGAAAGCAATTATAAGACGAACGTTCACTCACCCATCTAAGCCAACGGGCAAAAATTCAAGTTTTTTTTAAATACTTTTTTTCATTTTTTTTTGTGTTCTTACAAATTTACAGTACTTTACCCATTACGGTTTATACTTTCAAAAGTTAAGACAGACAGACAAACACCTCTGACTTGAAAAATTGAGTTCCTTATACACCCTAAAGTAATAAAACATCTGTGAGTGAGTAAATAGGTATCTTCTAGGCAAGCTTGTTACATCTTCGGTGGCATCTTCACTTTCTATCAGGAAAGATAGTTGTCAAATGCTTCAATATCCAGAACAAAATAAAAAAAAAACTTACCTCAGAATGTCCTTTCTCTTCATTGTAACCACCATGCTTCTCTTCTTCGGCGGAATCCCCGTCTTCTTCAAAGAACTCTATGTTCTTCTCGTATTCTTCTTTCTTGTGTATGTCGTGGCTGCCTTTAGTGCTGTGGCCTTTGGAGTGTTTCCCAGATTCTTCGTACTGGGGTCACGTGAAAAAGTCGTAGAGTATTGAAAGCATGGAAAAATAGTTGATATTAGTTGTTTACATGTAAAAATGAACCTAATAGAACGGTAATGACAACGATGCATGGAGGCAAACTGCACAGGCTCTTTCTAGCGACTACCATAATAACACCTAGGTTAAGAAAATGTTGTATTAGAGATTAAGAATGTTTTTGAAAAAAATTAATAAAAAAAAAATTGCGCCGCCGAGTTTCTTGCCAGGTTCTTCTCGAGATGGCTGTAATTTTGCGAATCTGGCAATAGATTCATTAACTTTCATGAGTGCCTCTTTGGGGCCCATGTGAATAAACGATTTTGATTTAGATTTTGATTGAAAAGGGGTCCAGTTTATTTGGCCAAGAGGTTTCTCCACGTATAAAGTATAACTATAATTTGTAGTGGTAGGCGTATATTGCAGAGTCCGCCTGGAGTGATAGTCTCAGGGTAACGAGCGCAATGCTTTGCCCCGAAGGAGTTCAAATTATATAAGTTAAGACTCTGGCACTTATCTGTAACGGGCAAGCGTGACGCTTCATCAGGCGAGCGACTTGCTCGTCTCGTCCCTCAATGACAAAAAAACTATAAGTAGTCGTACATCTTTGGCGACAAATTTATTGTTGTAGTGGCAATTTTAACGATGCAGAAAAAATGCTTTACGCATTTGATTCGCGCGGACGTCATGCGGGGAAGCTGACGTGGTCTCGGTGGAAGCTTATACTAAAGATATTTAGTTTTTCTAATGAACCAGTAGGTATTTTAATTTATAAAAAAAGTTCAAAAGAGTATGTTTCATCATATTCTTACCTGAATATATCATAAGAAAAGAGAATATATTATATTCTTTGATAATGTTATCAAAACGGATGACTGTCATAAATAAGAAGCTGCAAGACTATGAATAAAAAGGTTATCAGAACGAATTAAAAATTAAAATCATGTATTGATGCCTAACTTCCTATCTCACATAATTTTGCATGCTTCTTTACGCGCTCCTCACGATAATGATCTGTCTATTACCATTGATAACCGAGTTTTCATCGTTGTATCATCATCACACAATTATGTATTGAAACCTATCCTCCTTTCGCTCATATCTTTACGAGTTCCTCCTCGTGCTTTTCATGATGATGGCCTCCCTATCTGCCGAGCTATCATTACTGCATGATCATTACAACGACTTTATAATGAAAAATAACGTTTGATGCCTAACCCCCTTTCTTAAATATCCTCCTTTCTCAATACCTTTACATATAACGTCTTTTGCTCATGATGATCTCTCCTATCCGATCAGCAGCAAAACTATCATCGCTTAAACATCATCAAGTTCAAGGCATTTCAGAATGATTCCATAATTAAAAATGATTATAACCTTTCTCACTTACCTGTGCATGTTTTTCAACCTGCTGTTCATGAGGATGACCTTACCAATCAGCAGCTTTATCACTGCTACACCATTATCAATTTAGAGACTGCTCAGAAAGACTTTATACTAAAAAAGTAAGTTGTATTGCTTTACCTCCTTTCTCACATACCTTCGCATGTTTCTTCCCATGCTCCTCGTGATGATGACCTCCGTAGTGGTCCGACTCCTCGCTGTGGTGTTTATCTACCCCGCCTTTGTCGTCGTATTTGCCAAGATGATTTTCTTTATCGTGAAAGCCTTTGGCGGTCTTTTTATCTTCATGGTGCCCCTGCGAATATATTAGTAAAGAATATATTATATGTTTTATGTATAATCAACTATATCATTTAATTAATGTAATGAGCACTTGAGTTACCTATAAGCTCGATGCCTTGTAAGTAACTAAGGTCTTTGCTGTTTTAGTTTACAATACAAATACTCTTTATTGCACACCAAGAGAACTAACAATTAACGAAAAAAAAAAAATATAGCAGTACAATCAGCGGCCTTATAGCTAAGCAGCGATCTCTTCCAGGCAACCTTAGGATGGAAAGGATAGAAAAGTTTAACAAAAAGTGATCGGTGGTGCGGCAATGATCATTATAGTTTAGGAAATATAAAAAATAAAATATGCGTTATTGTCATCTAAAAATGCTGAAGAATTCGATTGAGAATCCGTTTTTTCGGGGTAGCTCACAATATATGATCCGGAAAACTCCGGTGTACAAAATTTACCGATATTGATGTTCTTTTCCAATAGGGTTAGTGTCTAATTAGGACATGTTTTAATTAGCACAAAGCAGATTATAAGTAGCTCATTTTATCTACAGCAGCGCGCAAGACTTTTTAAAACTAAACATTAATCTACACTACATAAATAACAATACTGATGACATAATCTAATTGTTCAATATTATATACGGCTTAAATGATTTGAGATGATGACATAAGGCAAGTAGCGGGAGTAACGTGGAACAAAAAGGCCCAAGAAAGACAGGGATGGAAAAGGTTGGACGAAGCCTTTGCCGATTGGCAAACAGACCTACAAAAAATAATTAAGTATTAGAATATAATAGATTAAGATTAATTACGCTAAAAAAAATAATTAAATATTTGTATATCCATACTCATAGTTTTCGTTCTTAATACTTCGTAAATAGATACTAAGTTGGTCTGAATAAAGGGCTTTATTTTTATTATTGATATTATATAATAATATACGGCTTAAAACGCGTAAAAAATTTTGATATTAATCGATGAACGCAAACACTGAACACAACACAGTCCTAGTTTACCGTCCCATCCCTATTGTTAGGGCTGCCATCAGTCCGGGATTCCCTAGATGTCCTAGTTCTAAACTAGGAGAGTCGGGGGTCCACCCGGAAAGGGTTTTTAAAAAGTTTCGGGTTAATAAAATATGAAAATCCAAACTATCTTTTAATTTTTTCAATGGTGCCCGGGAAAATACTCAATTTTGCCCAAACAGTAGTGCAGTGCAGAGTCAGCAAATTAGATAGCAGCCCTATCTATTGTTAATTTCAAAATGTTTCGTGAGCGTACTTGTCTGTAAATCACTTAGTTAATTAATTACAAGTAAATTCAGTGTACATCGTGCCTTGCTTTTATTATCTATATCAGGTATTTGTAATACTCATGATAGTTTAAACTTAAAAACTGATGACGTATTTTAATTAGGTAGTCTAAATATAAACTTAGATTTATCAAAACACAACATTTGTAAAATGTACAAAGATTACGATTTCACACTCACAGCCCCACACTAAGTTTGATGACTTGTGTCGTGGGTGCCGGAAACATTCAAATCACACACACATTACACCCAGAACCAGAAGCACATATAACCCTTGAGAAGGTATTTGTGCTCCTGCCGGGAATCGAACCCTTTGCTTGCGTTTAATTATATGTGATTGTGTTAATTATGTGTGAAATAATTGAATAAACTCCTCATGTAGCACATCACACACACGATCACAACCAGAACCAGAAACACAAATTTTCCTTGGGGAGAAAACTTGTGTTTCAGCCAGGAATTGAACCCGATACCCCTGCTTAGGAGGCGAACGCCACCCAACTAAGCCAACGAGCAGTTCTCTGTATCTATAATAAATTAATGATTAAAAGAAGAAAATATTTTATCTCTCATAGAGTGTAAACAAGCCTCATATATTTTATATTACTAGAAAATAATTGGCTAAAGTAGGACGTTCGCAGTCGAGCTAAAAACATAATTTGATTACTTGGTAGTTTTAGAAAAAGCTACACTAATGGAGTTTGAAACTCTTATTAGTCTTTACCGTTATTTACCTAGCTCTTGCATCTGTGTCGGTCATTAAGGTTGCTCTTTGAAATTAATTGGCGTGAGCGAGTATTTTTAGATGAATTAAGTGCTTTTTAAAGGGGCTAGATCGTGAACCGTTCGGCAATCCTATGTCAGCGATATTACCGATGTAACTGAGATCTGTAAATTCGTTTTTAAGAAACTTCGAATATTTTGAACTGTCCGTTGGCTTAGTTGGTTGAGCGTTCGCCTTCCAAGCCGGGTATCGGGTTCGATTCTCGGCGGGAACACAAATTTTCTCCACATGGGAAATTTGTGTTTCAGGTTCTGCATGCAGCATGTATTAACAATTGAATAAACAATTTGAATTTAAAACCAATTTAAGTTGTTGTGTGTTAAAATTATGCTTAAAAAAGTTAGGGTTGCCTGATTCTACTCTGGGACATTTTTTACAAGCTACTTGTAAATTAGGTTGAATGTCTATAATACACCGCAAAACAGTATAAGAACTTAGGCCTTTTGAATTATTTTCAACTATAACATTGCCATTATTGCATTTTGACTCTCGGTAGCGGAACGAGTGGGAAATAAAAAGTTCCAATCGTCACCACTGGGGACGAACGAAACTTTTTTTTCCCACTCGTACCCAGTGGGGAAGACAGGGTGGGGACGACCGGGAATAATCCCAAGTGGCAAATCAACACTTAGAAAATACTACCGATCTTCACCAATGATAGCTAAGAACGCTCTCGATCACAAAAAGAACTAAATCAAATCGGTCCAGCCAATTGGGAGCAACGATATCACAGACAAGACACACGTCGTACTTATACTAGCCCTATTTTTGCATCAGAGTTTAAACATATATAAAGATCTGAGAGGCTAGCTCATATTGCAAACAAACGCACCCCCACACTCTTGAATAAGCACGCTAAGTTCTCTTAAGTAAGACTTGCATCGATGGTGCCGTAAAAATTTACATATCACACACACACACCGAGAACCAGAAGCACTTATATAGGGAAAGTAAATTGCGCTCGTGTCGGGAATCGAACCCACGACGCAGAGGGTAGAGACTTGACCAACGCGCCAACTGGGTCTTAAAACACGCAAAATAAATAGCATATACACTATTCACACTGAACAACTTAAATCGCCGATATCTTTTAAATTATCGATGTAGATAAATCATTATCTACATTACGATTGCCTGTAAATAAGACTAATCTGATTACCTAATAGATTACATTGTCCATTTAATCCATAATTCGATTTAAATAAAAAGATTATTATGTCTGTCCTGTTTGTAGAATTAGATAAAATTATGCCTATTATGTGAAAAGGTTTAATTTTCCTTGGGAACAAATCTTGTGTTCCCGCCGGGAATCGAACCCGATACCCCTGCTTAAAAGGCGAACGCTCACCCAACTAAGCCAACGGGCAGTTCAATAGCTCAAGTATAATAGCTCGAAACGGGCAAATTGATGTTACTTACTTTATAATGTTGTTATTATAATTTTCGTAATACCATCTTATATAATTTAATTACCATCTTACATAAATTATATTCTATTCTTAAAAATGCTCAGACATTTCTCGATCTACCCAATTTTACGATAATTCGACGTCAAAAAAACACGACACTTAGCAGCCTACAGTCACGTGCAATTATATCAAAATCATGCACCTGATAAACATAATAAATATCGCGGGGGAACCCAATCTTTATTGCTAATTTTATTTGCAATTATTATAAAGCATTAAAGTATTAAGTAGGTAACAGAAAAAGATTTATGAAAATTCTCGTATGAACAATTTTGAGGCATTGTTTACAAGAGGAGAGTTTTCGCATCTCTGAGAAAATTTATCAAATTCACTGACGAAATTAGCTAAGACATAAATAATTATATTAATAACACATGCTGTAGTGTTCGCTTTTTTAAGCCAGTTCTTATTGACAGCAGGGCAGTGGACGTCCGCTCTCATCCGTGGCTAGAGCGTGACTGTCTTCCCACCGCCCGTGAGCTCAAGACAACATAATATCTACCATAGGTAATAGATTATAGAAACACTACACATGCGGGTGTCATACTAAATTCGACAGTTCATTACTTCGACAAATCATTGCTTCGACAGATCATATATACGACAAGGAATAGTCCGACAGAACTAACTTCGACAACGCACACTTTAGACAGACCACTACTTCGACAAACCCTGCTTCGACATGCACTTATTCGGCTGATAATTATTTCGACAGAAACATACCTTTATACTTTACCTCTTTTATTTTACCTATTCCAACCTTGATAGAGGTTAAGTATGTGTTTGTACCGTTTGGGGTAGAAACTTTGGGTCCGTGGGGACCGGCTGCACACGACATTTTTAAATATTTATCCAAACGTTTAGTCGAGGCGACAAGTGACCAGAATGCTGGCTCTTATTTAGCACAAAAAATTAGCATCGGTATTCAACGTGGGAACGTAGTCAGTATTCTGGGCACTAATTCTTCGGCTAGCAGCTTACAATGAATGTTTTTTGTTTTATTCCCCTTAAGTGATTATTAGTTATAATAAATCATAATTGATCGAACTGCCCGTTGGCTTAGTTAGTTCAGCGTTCGCCTTCTAAGCGGTATCGGGTTCGATTCCCGAAGGGAACACAAGTTTTCTCCCCAAGGGAAATTTGTGTTTCTGGTTCTGGTTGTGATTGTGTGTGTGATGTGAATGTTTCCGGCACCCACGACACAAGTCATCGAACTTAGTGTGGGGCTGTGAGTGTGAGTGTGAAAGCGTTTATAATTTAAAAATCAATCAACTGAATTCGAAAAACTCAAATCCTACTAATATTATAAATCCGAAAGTTTGTGTGTAAGTATGTTTGTATCCTCTTCACGCTTTAACGGCTGAACGGATTTGGATGAAATTTGGAATGTAAATAGATTATACATAGGATTAACACATAGGCTACTTTTTAACCTGATAATAGCGGGCGAAGCCGCGAGGCACGGCTAGTAGTACATATAAGTGAGAAATTTTATCTTGGATGACGTCATTACTTCTTCCAGCTAGGTATTTAAATTTAGCCGGTCATCTGCTTTTGTAATCTTTGATAAGGTGCCTATCATAACGTTTTCATAACATTGAATTCATACGGTAACATAAAACAATTAGAACAATAGACTTTTTGGCTTCACATAACAATGCCATGTTTGATAATAGACAAAGATTCAGTAATATATATACAAAGGGTAGTAATAAGCCGCCTTCGGAGGAAGCGTTAATGAAAACATGATTGTTCCGAGATTTTCACGTTTAAAAATGATGTTTATTATGTATTGAATTTTGTTATGAGACTAACGACATAGGATCTTAAGATTATCATTTGATATTTTTGAGAAAAAAATAAAAAAATATTTTTTTCTCTAAGATTTACTTATTAAAAAAAAAAGATTCAATTTTTTTTCTTTTTGGAGTAATGTTTTGTGTAATCAATATTGGCTATTACAGTAGTTACACGGGTTGAGATATTTCCTTATTATTAGTAGTATACTGTTAGCCCAGAATACTAATTGATACAAAATTCAATAAAATGCTCTTTTTCTGGATTTATAAAATGGAGTTAATGTCAAGAGATTAGGGAATCCACCAAAATTGCCCGTTGGCTCAGTTGGGTGAGCGTTCGACTTCTGAGAAGGGGTATCGGGTTCGATTCCCGGCGGGAACACAAGTTTTCTCCCCAAGGAAAATTTGTGTTTCTGGTTCTGGTTGTGATTGTGTGTGTGATGTGAATGTTTCCAGCACCCACGACACAAGTCATCGAACTTAGTGTGGGGCTGTGAGTGTGAAAGCGTTTAAAAAAAATATTAATATTATAATCTAAACGCAAGCAAAGCTTAAAAAACCGACTTCATCACTCTATCTTCGGAACCCTTGATCAGATTAAATGACTTAAATTGAGGATAACTCAAAAACAGCTGGTCAGATCTTGATCAAATTTAAAAGGGGCGCATCAGTTTAAAAAAAAAAACCAAATCAGCTCACCCAGAACGTTCTGAGGTCACACAATTATTGGGGAAAGCGAGTCGTGAAATTCTATATAATCAAGATATTAATATAAACATAAAAACAGTAATATATTGAGACATCTTTACTTTTGGCAATTGAGTTAACTCGCAAGCCACAAGATCAAAGAAATGTTAAATTAATTGATAAATATACTTTCATCCAAGCATCTATTGAGTAGATTCTCGTTAATTGAGACTCAAAAGAATTATTAAAATCATAAAAATATGAACCACCTCTTTGTGACCCAATAAACGTATTTATTTTAAATTAATTAACATTAAACAGTTATTAGTGGGAGGAGCCATTGGAACTTGAAATACAGTGCTAGTTCAGGAGCCTATGGGTTAATTTATCATATTATGTCAGACAATAAATGTTTAATGTTTTTTTTTAAACAAACAATACAATTAAAGATGACTCGGTTAAAACATACGTACAGTACTAAGGTAAAAATTAAGATATGTCTGGCTAAGTTAGCAATAATAATTTGTTAAAATAATTATTATTATTTCACGATAAACGTTTATTATTTACGCTACAGATAGACTTACGTCCATAGACAAGTGTTTATACCAAGGCCATCTCCTTCTTCTGTACCTTAGTATAATCTTGGGGTTTCTCCTCGGCTTAGGAAAACTCACCTTATAATAAATTAGAACATGTTACTGACTGACCTGGACTAACAGTAACAAGTTCATTATATTTAAGAGCCATTTCGCACGTTCAGTGAATAATCGAAGATTTTGAGCGCCTAATTTACTATCTTGGGAAAAGATTTCATACTGTTTTGTATTTGTTAAATAAAGATCAATCTTTGGAATTGTCAGATAACGTAACAATTTTTTTAAAATATCTCTAATTATTTTATAATATTTAACAGAGTAAAATTAATTGAATCGATTTGTTAAATATGCCTAAACATCAGGCACTTAATATTATTGACACATAATGTAGCGTAATTTTGATTTTTATTTACGTTGACTAATAAACAAACAAATAAAGAACCTTATTTTGAACCCTAATTTACTTCCATTTTTTATTTAAAATAGTCACATTTGTGACACAAAATTTATGCGTTTATGTGATTTTGGTCTTTATTGAATCTAAATCAAAAGTTAAAAAAATAATCAATTCATTACATTACTCACAATATAAACTGCTACACATTGCGATATAAATACAAGCGCCATACATTACGGCGCGAGCGCCCACATTTTGCGAAATGGCTCTTAACACTGAACATGTTTGAACTGCTCTTTGGCTTAGTTGGGTGGCGTTCGCCTTCTAAGCAAAGTAACGGGTTTTATTTTCGGCTGGTAGACAAGTTCCCCAAGAAAAAATTGTGTTTCTGATTCTGGCTGTGATTGTGTGTGTGATGTGAATGTTTCCGGCACCCACGACACAAGTCATCGAACTTAGCGTGGGGCTGTGAGTGTGAAAGCGTTTATGTTTATGTTACTACTACCTGGACTGGCAATACATAGGTAACACGTTCATTATATTTATCACTGAACATGTTACTGACTGACCTGGACTGACAGTAACACTTTCATTATATTCACCACTGGACATGCTACTACTACCTGGACTGGTTGTAACAGTAATTCATTATTGATCGAACGAAGCGAGATCTCTAAGTTGACTTGGGTCGTTCAGCACTTTGTCCGTCCGTCCACCCGTCTGTCAGAGGCAAAGTCTGTCTAGCGTTTAAACTATATAAGCGAGTGACTTCAAATTCTCAAAAAATATGTGAAACTACGGCCCAAAGCCAGAAAAGACATTTAAAATTATATGAATGAAAAATATTAAGGGGGCTTCCATACAGTAAGTGGGGAGCAAAACATTTTTTATTTTTTTATCTACCCTTTTTGGGGTATCGTTGAATAGGGGTTGACAAGTACGAAACTGTTTTAAAAAAATCTATGTTGGAAAATAACGATTTGGTAGTCCATCAAAGTCACTGTTTTAAGACCTATTTTGTCCCGGGGCCTATCACAAAAATGGCTTTACACTGAACGTTGAAACTTACGTATAATATCCGTTATATCCTGTACTCGAACAACAAATACAGAAATGAAACAATTATTATATAGAAAAAAGTTATAAGCAAGTAACCTCAAAAGATTTTCTCTATGAGGTAAAATGTAGATGCGAGATCTCAGTTCGGCGCGAACGACTAGTATTTATCATTGACATGTTACCTGGGCTGGTAGTAACAATTTAATTATATTTATCACTGATGTTACTGGCTGACCTGGACTGACAGTAACACGTTTATTATGAAGGTGAACCTGACAAACGGTGCAGCAGGAAATAAGGATCATGATTTTAGCACCGTGTTTGTATATGTAATTGACTGACTTACTTAGAGACAACGCACAGCCTAAACGCTTCCACACTCTCAACCCCACACCAGGTTTAATGTCTTGTGTCGTGGGTACCGGCAACATGTATCTACATATCGGGCACAAAAACTCACCTAGAATCAGAAATACAAAAGTCTTTTTTGGAAAAAAGTGCTCTTGCCGGGAATCGAACCCAGGACTCACGGCGCAGAGGGCAGAGACCTGCCCACCGAGCAGTTTTAAACTAAAAAAAAACACCTTATATTCATATAACTTTTATATATCTTAGTGTGTTGAGAGTGTAAAAGCGTTTAAGGAGCCATTTTGTACTAGTAGTCGTGTTTTAGTTCTTAAACTTTCGTTTTGATTTATTTATTACCTACATGTTTATGTTATGTTATTTCTATAGTTTACATTGTACCAATAACAAACAAACTGTTATATATATGACTTTAATATTGACTTTCATTATATCGATAACTATTTATCTTGTTTTTAATTAGAGCCTACAATGTACCAGCTATCTGCGTAATAAAAATATTTATTGGTGTAGTCGTAAAATACGTATCATGGCATGAAATTGAACATAATGAAAGTGGTACAGGGTTTGGTGAAAGAAATTAATCGTATAGATTGTTTTATCGTATAGTAAGTATTTATTTATTCCAAGATATCACAATATAAATATTCAAGTTATAAAAAAGGTTTTTTTATTTTTTATTACTGTCTAAGCAAACGTTTGATCACAATCACATCTGATGGAAAGTGACGATGTAGTCTAAGGTTGAGCACGCTTGCTTAGTAAATACTTATTCACTTTACTTATGAACACACCCAAATTGTTCGGGAAACACAGACGACGGCAAAGCGTTCCATTCTTTTGCTGTTCTATAATTGAACGAAGACGCGAAACGTTTCGTGCGAATGAACGGTATCTCAATAGTAAAAACGTGAAGCGGGAACAAGGTTGTGTAGTTTCTGAGCACATTCATCGTAATGTATTTCATAGAATACCGACAGGCTTGCAACTTTACGCCGATGTTCAAGACATTGCAATCTGGCTTCAACTAAAGCGTCATTGTTAATTAGCCTCTTTACGCGTCGCGTCGCTCTAAAGATGATGCTTAAAGATCGTTTAGACGATCTTTAATGTTCAGCAAAGTTCCCAAATTGCTTGCTGCATTACCACGCTGTATAACAAGGCTTATCCTCTGCCCCAAATACAACCCAGCATTTTGGATTTGTGCCGAAAAGTATAGTATAGTTAACATGTGTGATGTGAATGTTTCCGGCACCACATAATGTCATTGTACTTAGTGAGAGAATGTATATTATCTACTCTCCGATGCAAGCCAAATCTTTTAGCAATTTCGTTAATCAATTAAGTTTTTTAATTACTTACTTCGTCGTTCGCCACAAACTGATATCTCGCGCCTACGTTTTGCATAATAGAGAATATCTTTTGAGGTTAATTGCTTATTACTTTTATCTTAATGTTAATTGTTTGTATTTGTTGTTCAATTACAGGATATAACGGATATTATGCTTAAGCTTCAGCTTTATTTGTTTGGTCATTTTTGAGATAGACCCCAGGACAAATAGGTCTCAACAGTGACTTCGATGGCCTATTATTTTCACACATAGCTTTTTTTAAAACTGTTTTGTATTCTACTCACAGAGCTTATTTTAGCTATGCCACTTAGTAAAAGAAAAAAAAATTGTTTCCCACTTAACTGCATGTATGGGGTACGCCCTTTAATATTTTCATTTATATCTTTTTAGTTATATTTTTTGGCTATGGGGCATAGATTTAGATTTTGAGAATTTGAAGTACTGAGATCCAAGTTTTTTATTACCTTGTGGTAGTGTTTAAGGGTAGTTATCGCGGACACTATTGCTTGGCTAAAATATTTTTTTTTCAAAATTGTGATAGATCATATACATAAGGTTAGACAATTAATTCTAGAATATTATGTCGTATCTTCTAAATGGCTGTATGGATTTCAACAGTTAAGGTTTCATTATATTCGTCTTAAAACCTTTGAATAAAAAAACAAAATGGCGGGTTTTTGGCGCGGAATAAATAAACAACTTTATTAAAAAAAATAACAAACCTATCGATTAGGATATCAAAACAAATGAAATTAAGAGAGGATTACAAAATTAACATTAATTTTAATTCGTAGTCGGGGTCTTTGAATTTTAAGTATTGACTTGATGCAGTAAGTAAATAGTACAAACTTAACATAAATTGCATATGTAATAGCTTAACGTTAGTTGTTATTTAGTATAGTCTTATTATTTTTTATGTATTTTTAAGTTTTTTTTTAAGACGTTATAATAAAATATACTTTTTCTTAAACTTTAAAACCTAAGCATCTCGCAGATAACCCAAGCATCTAGCATAAAAATAACGAGGCATACAATTTCGAATTGGCACGCAATTTTTCTAGTCTAGATGGCCACTTAGTGCATAAGCTTTTAGCTAAATTAAATTCCTACTATCTCAGACTTATTTTCCTATGGAAAGCTGGCTCATATCCTTTTTTTAGTGCAAATTTATACTAATAGTAGCTTTTAAGTGTTTTTAAGTAAGCACACATAATTTTCACATATATACGTGAGTTTTTGCCGCAAATGTGAAAAAAATTAAATGGCGTTGTTGATTTTGTATATTTTTTCAAACCTGTGATTATTCGAGTGTTAATATGTAATAATGGTGAATTACTAATCGTTAATACTTAGTAAACGTGCATAAGTATAGGCATATCAAACACAGTTGAAAAAACGTGATTTTCGCATTCGCTCCCAAACTCCAATAGAAGTTCTAGTAAAGTTTCTACCACTTCACTAGGGCATGACTTGACTATGACTGACTACTTGACTTTGACTGTGACTTATGACTAGGACTTCTATTATGAAATATAGAATTTGTTATTTTCGTTTAACATTTCGACTGAAGGACTATGCATCCATGGTCATGAAATAATAAAAAAAAAACATAATACCTATACGTTTTACGATTCGAATGTATGGAAAGTCAATATAATGAGTAATAAAATCTAGAGGAATCATGTTTAATTGTTTACCTCTCTCGACAAAATTATCAATTACCAACATGTGAGACCTTTATCTGCGTATGCAACAAAGAAGAAGACGCGTACCATATTTTAATGGTAGGTATACGTCCGAAACTATGCAGAGAGACGAACTTCATTCATGGACAGCTTCATTGGATTATGTAATACGTATCTATCTATACCAGAGGTCGGCAACATGCGGCTCGCGAGCCACATGCGGCTCTTTGGATGTGAAGCTGCGGCTCTTTAGTTCCATACGCAAAGATGATTTATTTTATAAAAAAATATAAAACATTTAAAAATCGTTCTGAATTGATAAACGAGGATAAGACACCATTTATATCTCTCAGCCACTTGTGTTGTACTCGCTTTTCACCGCAACCCTCACGCGTGACAATTTTTTTTGTGGCTCTTTAAAAACTTTGAAATTTTGTAAATTGTAATTTTTGACTCTTCCGACTCAAAAGGTTGCCGATCCCTGATATATACCTATGTCGGATAAAGCCAAACTTATACTAGACTTGGTAAAGATTGGTCTGAAAAATCGCCAGTAAATTAATGGGGGTATCAAATTATTATTATTATGTTGATTTGTATGTACAAATATGTATTAACGCTAAGGCTTATTCGCTCATCGAAAAAGCCCCGTAAAAAAGAAAAAAAAACATTTGAGATAGTAGTTCGAACGCTAGATTATCACTTTAAAAAAATAGCTTGGATTTTTACAAATACTTGAAGATAGAAATGCTAATTCAACGCAAGCAAAGCTTAAAAAAACCGACTTCGCCGCTTAGATTTTGGTTTTGGCTTGATCGATTTCGATAAAATTTGACCACCAAATAATCTACAAACAAAAAAGATATCAAAATCGGACTACTCTGTAAAAAGTTACGCGTGGTCATACATAAATAAAATATATCCGCTACCATAAGTGTATACGGAAGGTAAGCGACAAAACGAAATATAAGCCACAAACCCGCCTCACTCAAAACTCAGTAAGGTGAAAATAATGCGGCCGTTGTCAGTATTAGCTGCGTATACTGATAAATTGTTTCAAGCAAAACTAAGCTGTGTGGCAATAGATATTGGACAAACTATTTTAGTATAAGAAATGTTAAAGATGGTTTAGACGATCTTTAATGTTCGGCAAAGTTCCCAAAATGCTTGCTGCATTACCACGCTGTATAGCAAGGCTTATCCTCTGCCCAAAATTTTTTGCCGAACATTAAATATCGTCTAAACCATCTTTAACATTTCTTTTTGACACAAATAAATCTATGTCTATATCTATGTCTTTTAGTATAAGTAATTAGGTTTGTATACGTTAATCGGTGCATGTTTGTCGTTAAGTTTGTGTAAATCCCTAGGTTCATTTGTTTGTTGATAGGCCATCGGCCTAAACTGGAGAATTGCACTGTAGTAAATCAAATAACTACTACAATATTTAATCGCCTTCCTTTAATCGCAATTATTATTAATGAATGGGATGCAATTATTAATTTAAGAATTGCAATTATTATTTGTTTCAGCCTTGATTATTGTGTTTTTTAAATCTGCTTAAAACAATGTACAATAATAATTGCAATTCGAATAACTCCATAATTAAATTGAATTACCTAAACATATCTTGCACAAGATTTAAATGTAACCTCTATTACCGATTTTTATTGCGGTCGGTTACTATTAAAATTAAGCAAATATAAACCTTATTCCATTTGTTATGAGTTAGTTGTATCAAATTGAAATAGATCGCAACAGAGACAATTAATAAGGTCTAGTTATTGTGCAACAATACCGCCATAATCGAATAATACCTTTTTCGATTTTCACTGATAGGCTAGCGTTAGACTATCTCACCTGATGGCAAGTGATGATATGGTCGAGGTTGGTAAACACGCTACGTAGAATGAACATGAACAAATCTGTAGCTACTAATCATTTCGTGGTTCTTACCTCGTACGCCTTTTTCCCATGTTCCTCATGATCCTCTGAATACTCCGATGTATGCTCTCGACTGCCACCTGCCATGAAAATAATGTATTAAGCTTCAACAATTATTATTTGAACTGCCCATTGGCTTAGTTCGCCTTCTAGGGTTCGCAGGGTTAAGTAAGGGTAAGTATTGGGTTCGATTCCCGGCGGCCCGGCGGGAAAACAAGTCTCTCTCTCCTCAATAAAAAAGTGTTTCTGGTTCTGGTTGTGATTGTGTGTTTGTTGTGATGTTAATGTTTCCGGCACCCACGACATAAATCTTCGGATTTAGTGTGGGGCTGCGATTGTGAAAGCGTTTATTTTTATTATTATTATCAGCCTGTGGAGTCCCACTGTCTCTCTTTTCTTCCACGTTTCAAGATCCTGGGCTATGGTAGTCCTTTCAAGTGAGAGTCAAGGTCATCTCGCAATCTCCTTCTAGGTCTGCCGCGACGTCTTCTTGTCTTATTTTGTTGGACCCATTCCGTTGATGTTTTGGTCCAGAATAACTGGCGATTACTCCAAGTTTTAGGGCTAAAAAACTTGAAATAATAAAAACAAATCACAGTGATACTGTAAATCCAAAAGTTTGTGTGTAAGTATGTTTGTTTCCTCTTCACGCTGTAACGGCTGAACGGATTTGGAAGACATTTGAAATGTACTTAGCTTATACCTAGGATTAACACATGTACGACTTTTTAATTTGCTAATGCGAGCGAAGTCGCGGATACACATCTCATAATAATTGCCAGGAGTTATAATTTTATGCGAACTATACAGTTTTTTCGTAACATGACTTTAATCTCTTCTCTAGCATGTCCATACCATGCTATCGTACCTAAACACCAACCTATGACTAATTTAATCAATAACAAATAAAGATGACACAACGAATTATCAATAAATCCGTAGATAATATCATTTGCCAAAGAAAGTGTGAAAAGTGAAAGTATTGAGACTGATTTAAATAATTCACTCAGAAGTCTTGTCTTTCTTTTGAAATACAGTTGTTCTTCTGATCCATCTTTATTTTGTGTTATACCATAATGAACTATACTAACAAGCACTTTCACACCCACAGCATCACACTAAGTTCAAAGACTTATATCTAGGGTGCCGGAAACATTAACATCACACACACAATGACTCGGACCAGAAGCACATATTGTCCTTAGGGAGAAAACTTGTGTTCCCATCGGGAATCGAACCCGATACCCCAGCATAGAAGGCGAACGCCATCCAACTAAGCCAACGACCAGTTCGATCAATAATCATAAAGAGAAAAAAACAAATTTAAAATACCGAAATTCTTCTTTTGTAGTTCAAATCAAACAATCAGTCGCTAAAAACTTTAAAATGAACAGCAATTATGGCAGGCGTAGAACGACTGGTTCGCAGCCACCCATTCTAGCCTATCGTGCCACTTGATGTACCTACCGGTCAATTACTAGCCTATAAAAACATACCTATCACTAATTAGTCACGCATTAAGTACCTTTCAAACTTTGGGAGCTTTTATTTTACTTTTTTAAAGTCATCAATTTTAAATTCTATATATATATTAAACTAAGTGTCTGCGTGCCGATTTGGAGGCATTAATATTAATGAAAATATCCGGATGACCGAGCTTTGCTCGGTTTTTTGTTTTTGGTAGAATGTGTTTGAATTCGTAGCCTCAGAAAGTTCCATCTAGTGTCGAGTAGAAACAGTTTTTTACATCGGTCATGGCGTAACAGATGGCGCTGATAGTTTCTTAAGCCCGGTTTTTCAAATGCAGTTTGGGAACCGAGCATTTCTCGGACCTGGAGCGTTGTTAAATCGATTCCTTGAGCCGAAATCCCTAATCTGTAACTTTCATGAAAATCGTTGGAGCCGTTTCTGAGATCCTGATTACACATATATATAGGTACAAGAATTGCTCGTTTAAAGATATTAGACACGTATCTCTAGTTTATTACACGAAGACTTAAATGCTACGTTAACATAACTAGAGTTCTTACTCAGCTCTACTGAGAATTGGATCGGATGTGCTGAGAAAGCCCTCTCTAACTTAATACAGAAAGGCAAGAGGGATACATAACTATATACTGAATTTATCTGTATTTATTCAGCTGGCTAGTGTTAGTGTGTTCACGTATAAGATGCAACGTCAATCTATCAAACTAACATGAGCAAAGCTTAAAAACACCGACTTCTCCGCTTGTATTTTGGTTTTGGCTCGATCGATTTCGATAAAAATTATATGACCAAAAAAATTTAAAAATTATACCACCTCCAAAGCCAAAATCTACTAAACAAAAAAATAATTTTAAGAATCGGTCCACAAATGGGTAAACGGTGGTATACATAAACATTTTTTTTTAAATACATTCAGTCGAACATAAAAACATTTTTGGAAGTCGGTTAAAAAATGTTTATTCACATGGGCTCCAATGGGGCACTCTAATTGCCGGATTCGTAATTTTAGTTCGCAGTTTTTTAGTGCCTCTTGATTTACACACACGTTTTTTTAATATAATAACACACGAACATCATGCTTTTATCCTTCTATGATATCAGATAAAACTCTAATTTCCTCCCAACTAAAGATGAGATAACTTGGCAACGATCCGGATTGCGGAGTGCATCGTCCGTACAGCAAATATCCGTGAAATTAAACGGGACCGGATTGATATAGATCGACTTTAATCTTACGGATGACGAATTTGATAGTAGCCGGAAGTGTCCGGATGCTTATCGATTTCGTTCGCGGTATTGATGTGTTTACCGATAGGGCAATAGATTTCCCAAGTGACGAGTAAATGTAGTTGTTCCACATTTATACAACACCCTTGATAAAAGACACAACATCAAAAGAAATTATACAACGAAGCCGAAGCCGCGGGGCACAGGTATTGTTTAATTAATATAACTACTTTTTTTTTTATGCCTGATAGGCGAGCATTTGACTACAATCTCACCTATTTATTCCATCAATACAAATTAGAACAAATAATTGAATATACCTAGTCTGTAATACAGTCTCGGCAAACGAGCTCCATCGATGACCTCATCGTCACTTAACGTAAGGGAACGTATTAGAACAATACGAAAGATATGAGCAACCCGACTTATAGTTACCAAAAACGATGTTCATGTTTTTTCCTTATTTGTTATGTTGACATAGATGTTGAGCCCCGCGGCCATGTTAACGAGATTAAGTATTTATGTAGTAGAAGTTGAACGGGTGAAGCGAGATCAGTTCAGCGTTTTGTCCGTCTCTCCGTCCGTCCGTCTGTCTGTCAGAGGCATCTAGTGTCTAAACCATACAAGCGAATAACTTTAAATGTCAAAACGCAAACAAATGCAACATTTTTTTTTCGGAACGTGTGGAGTTTTTTTTAAAAGAACTTTCAAGTAGAATACGAATCTGTTTTTTTATCTAACTTTATGTAAGAATATAACAACTTAGTAGGACATCAAACTGATTTAAGACCTACATATAGTCCCGGGTCTCAAAAACGGCTGTATATTTAAAGCTGAAACTACATAATTATGATCCTACTAATATTATAAATCCGAAAGTTTGTGTGTAAGTAAGTTTGTAAGTGTGTCAGTAGGTTTGTTCCCTCTTCACGCTTTAACGGCTGAACGGATTTCGATGAAATTTGGAATGTACATAGATTATACCTAGGATTAGCACATAGGCTACTTTTTAACTTGATAATAGCGGGCGAAGCCGCGGGACACGGCTAGTATGGATATAAGGGATACATGCAGTATCTCTTATATCCGCTAATTAAACAAGAAATACAAAAATAAAACAATTATTTAATAAATGTATTTAATTTTATTTCATTTCATAGTTTTTCTTTATTAGACAAAATGTAGGTCGCAAATGCTAGGTCTCAGTTCGGGGCGAACGACTTGTAATATTTAAGACCATTGAAAGCGAGGATCCATTTTTCTATCAATAATTTCTCTTTATTGATTGCGGTTCGATCTTTACCAAGCAATCTTCTCTGTGGTGGGAAGACAATTTGAAGGTCGACGGCATTAGGCACAACTGCCAAGAACTGGTGTTCATTGGCTGTGACGGATGAGGTAGACCGAGAGGAAAGTAAAAACTGAAAATGTAAACAGCTGACACATTTTTCGTTAGTACCTTTTTAAATTTATAATCTACTAGCCGTGCCCCGCGGCTTCGCCCGCTATTATCTAGTTAAAAAGTAGCCTATGTGTTAATCCTAGGTATAATCTAGTTCATTCCAATTTTCATACAAATCCGTTCAGACGTTAAAGCGTGAAGAGGGAACAAACACACTTACACACTTACACACAAACTTTCGGATTTATAATATTAGTAGGATAGTATATATGTATGAAGTGTTTTATTATTTTTTTAAGTTTCGTTTGTATCTCTGTCCTGACGCGCGTGATGTCATGCATGGGTTCCGCCTGAAAATCAGTTACTGGGTAGGTAGGAGGATCCTGCCCACCTACTTACCTAGTTATATGCTGAGTCGGGACCTCATTCGTGACATCACGCGGCATTATATTGTTTATTTCTTGTATTTTGTTTTGTGCTTTGTCTTGTTTTTCTTATGTAAATAATGTAACGTCGCGTGTTGTCCCGAATAAATGTATTTTCTTTCTTTCTTTCTTTTCTGTAAATTTGATGATGCGGGTTCTGCAAATTCGGTCATAACTAACGTTTTTCTTTTATGTTAGCCAATTAAATTGAAGCAAATAGTTTATGTTTGAAATGAAATGAGTATATTTCACACAAAACAGAGTAGAATAGAATGGAAAAATCAATTATTGTTAATTCAAACCAGTCATATTAAGGTACTAAAAACAAAATACATAAAAGAAACATTTGGCAATTGGAAAATAGTAGAATTTGGTATTGGTATAGATTAGTATTCATATTAGTAGGCCGCTGCAAGTCAAATCTAGCAAAGTGGGGGTATTCAGACGCAAAAGCGACTCAATGTGAGTGTGGCGCCCTTGTACAAACTATGGAGCACCTTCTTTCTTGCCCTCAATGCCCTAACATGTGTACGATAACAGACTTGAACGAAGCTTCCCCTTTCGGAGTCGCAGTTGCAGAGTTCTGGGCTAAAAATATTTAGAGCCTAACAGTTTTTCGGATGTCCTTAAAATCTGGAAAACTATAAGAAGTATACTTTGGACCATCGACACGACGAAGAAGAAGAAGTATTCATATTGGTGTTAATTATTCAAATCTAAATCGTTTATTCACATGGGCGCCAAAGTCATGAAAGTTAATGACTCTACTGCCAGATTCGCAAAATTACAGCCATCTCGATAATAACCTGACAAGGAAATCGGCGGTGCATTTTTTAAAACAAATCGTTCTTAAACACTACTACTTAATTATAGAAACCTATATCTCTATTATGTAGTCGCTAGAAAGCGCTTGTATAGTTTGCCTCCGTGCATCCTTGTCATTAATGTTGTCAATCGTTTTATAATAAGCTTTCTTAATTAATGCCCGTTTTATTACAGATTTGAACTTTCCCCGTGGTGATTCAGTTACAATTTTTGGAATTTTATTGTAAAATCTAACCTCACTTGCCATAAAAGATTTATTAGTTTGTCATAATCTAAATGCGCGCACTGTCATTTTATGCTTATATCTAGTATTAAGATTGTGTGCGTCGCTTCTTAATTGATATTTATCAATATTTTTGCGAACATGCATAATATTTTTAAAGATGTAAAGCGAAGGCATTGTAAATAAGCCAGTTTATTTAAAGAATTCACTGAGAAATTCGCGCGGACCCATATCATAGATTAAAGTAGGCAACCATTACACAGAATCCTGTTTTTGTAAAATGTATGTAGTCCAATAAATTTAAATAGAGATAAATGGTAAAAAATGGCTTTTTCATGCACGCGGCTTACAAAGCTAACGAACACAAATGATAACAAAGCTGATGTATTCAAAATTAAGGAAATATACCTAAACGTTTAACGTTTATTGATGTGAAAACAATTTGAGGGGCGATACCAGAATGTATCCAAAAATGCGTGATTTGGTAACTGTCTCGCTATAACAAAACCGGATATGTATATATTATAAATATTCGGCATCTATATGATATAAGTGGCCGCGAAAGTGAAAAAAATGGCGTTGTAGATTTTGTATATTTTTTCTAAACCTGTGATTCTTCTTAATGTGTAGTAATGGTGGATTATTAACCGTTAATACTTAGTAAATGTGCATAAGTGTTTTCATTAGCGGTCAATAATCACCACAATTACACATTAACACTCGAAGAATCACAGGTTTTAGAAAATTGTACAAATTGATTGATGCCATTTTTTTACTTTGGCGACAAAAATGTTTTTCGTCTAGTAAATATACCTACGTAATTTGATTTAATCCATCATGCGAACATCATCGCCGGAAGTGGGTTGTTCTTTTATAGGATATATTTCGGAGACTTTGTTACAGTACATTTTACTATTTTTAATAAGTAATGATGTGGTCGTGGATGGTAAAAACGTTAGAATAACTGCTCTCGAATAACTCGAAAGGATAGCTGCCAAAACAGAACTTTCTACTTGATTTTTCTACTTAATCGTGGTTTATGAAGTTAAAAAGTAACATATGTGTGAATCCTAGGTATAAGCTATGTACATTCCAAATTTCATCCAAATCCGTTCAGCCGTTAAAACGTGAAGAGGGAACAACCATACTTACACACTTACACAATAACACACACACAAACTTTCGGATTTATAATATTGTAACGGTTAATTATGAATATTAATTTTATTTCTAGTTAGTTGTTGTAGAAAATTTTATTCCCATAAAATGATTTAAAAGAATAACATTTTACAGGTTACAGCGTTAAGAGAAAACAAACATATTTACATACTTACACACAAACTTTCGGATTCATAATATTAGTGTGATAACTGTGAAATTTTCTTAATTCTGTTTGTGTTTACGGAAGAACCTTTTGAAACCGTATTTTATTACTCTGTTTATCTCCAAAACAGAATTTATTAACTAAGTAACATCTGATCCGAACTGCGGGTACAAACTTGAGGTATAACTTACTTAACACTGTCTTCGGAGTATGAAACTTTGTCTCTGTTCCACCAACTTAAGTTAACTTTACGAGACGTTTACTTAGCACCCAAATTTTGGTGAACTCTCAATAATTTCTATACTGGTTGCCGTCAGCTTTTTGACGTCAATAGCTTTTACATTTGTTACAAGTTAAACAAACTATACTGTCATTTATGTTTGATACTAGCCGTGCCCCGCGGCTTCGCCCGCTATTTACAAGTTAAAAAGTAGCCTGTGTGTTATCCTAGGTATAATCTATCTACATTCCAAATTTCATCCAAATCCGTTAAGCCGTTAAAGCGTGAAGAGGGAACAAACATACTTACACACTTACACACTTACAAACAAACTTTCGGATTTATAATATTAGTAGGATGCCTTGACCTCGCTCAAAGCGATTCGTTTCTTCTTTCATTATCTGTACAGCGATTAAAACTTTTATGTAGCCCGCATCTTTGTATCAATAATATAACAAACACTTTCACACTCACAGCCTAAGTTTGAAGACTTGTGTCGTGAGTGCCGGCAAAATTCACATCACACTCCACCACCGAGAATCGAACCTTACACCCGCTTAGTAGGCAAACGCGCAATCAACTGCGCCATCGGGCAGTTTAACTAGTTTTGTTTAAATTTGTGTTTCTCATCATGGATGTGATTGTATGTGTGGTGTCAATGATTCCGGCAGCCCTGACACAACTCTTCAAACTTAGTGTGGGGCTGTGGGTGTTTTATTTTATTTATTTCGTCAATCCAACAGCGTTACATGACATGATATAAATATTAAAGTTATTATACATAAAGTAAGGCCAGAAAAGGATTACACTAATAGATTTACATTTACATTCAACGAACTAGAGGAGTAAAGAGATATCTCGTATTGCATTGCGAGTATATACATTTTACAGGATATAATAATGTTGCAATAATTTCATAAACACCTATACATGTATAATACTATTTAAGGTAACTAACTATGTGTGGCTCTTTCAACGTGTCTGAGGGTGTGTGTGTGTGTGTGTGTATGTATGTTTTTTTTTGCGTGTAAATGAGGGGATATCGTCTAGGTAATGTTAGTTTCGAGATTTTTCTTTTTGATGTAGTTTTTAAATAAATTCTTGGTAAGGTGGCTTGGGTGTGAAAGTATACTATTATTATAGGGCCTGCACTCGCATCTTATTTGGAGATAGCCTGTTCTATAGACAAAGTTTAAAATATAAGTCACAAAACTACAGCTAAAAGATAAAGTACTGTCGTAGAAGATCTACTATGTCACTAATATCTGCTCTGTGTAGTCTGACAAAGCCACATATCGCGATATTAACACCATTACTCAGCACCGAAGCTCGGAAAGACTTACGTAAACATATAATTATGTGATTATTCTCGAAGCCGAAATCTAATCTTGCACTGTGAATACGTTACGTACGGATTGAAAAAGCTAATTTTCCTGTGAAATTGTACGAATGGGAGTCATTTCTGATTAGATTGTGGTTTGGGGCCTTTATATGAAGCGATTTTTTACTTTCTGTGCCGCCCAAAACGTTGAAAAACTAAATCACGCGTGGCGCTGCAAACGCTCCGCTCCTTGATGCTCAAGGTCTCATGACTCAACTGGCAACTTCGTCCTCTCAACCGAAACCAATCCTCCTTTCACAGTATTGCAATGAAGCTATTTGGCATAGGGGTGTCATCGCCCTACCAGAAGGAGAGGGGGAGTTATCTCTTAAAAAGCTAGACAGCATACATTTTTGTTTTTAAGGCATAAGGCAGATTACGATGTCCACGCTCCTGATTAAGGTTGTAATGGTAGTACAAGTTCCGAAAAAAGTCTTTAATTTAATTAAAATATTCACTCCTCAATTATTCATTATTAGTTACTATTATCTGTAAGTAAAAAATTTATGGAATCCAAAGATAAAAAAACTAATAGTATTTATCCATGAATTTGCCAAGGACTAATTACTAGCTTTTATTTGACTTTCTGATTAAATCCATGGTGGTAGGGCTGAAGTATGGCATTTTCTAACGCCTATCTTACCATTGTAGGTCTATATTACCATCCTCGACCACATCGTCAGTAACACCGGAGAGAAAGTTGTCAAAAACCTGATATCAAATTTTTTTAATCTCATAAATGAATTATCAAGTCAAAAACATTAAACCGCATGAATCCAAGTTTGCGTTAGTAATCGAAAAAGAAAAGTTTTTTCGGAAATCGCGCGACAAATAACCGCTACGCGTAGAGCCTTCATGTGAAATGCCGGCGGGATTGGTCTTAAATGGCTGTACAATAACGCCGAAGCAAACAAACTTGAGTAACAATATAATGTATATAATGGAAAATTTTGCAATGGGCGGATAAATTTTGTGACCTAGCTTTAGAATAACATTCTAGGTAAAAAGTTATTTGTTAGTTCGGTTCATGTGGTCACGTAAGAAGTTGCTAGAACAGTTCAGATGATACAACAAACATAGAAGGAAATAATTACACTCCTTATATCTTTCTTTATACTGGATAAGCATGAATTTGGTCACTATCTAACATAAAGGTATCTTCAATGCAAGCATGTTTCATCTTAGATGGCATCATCACTTTCTATCAAGTGAGATAGTGGTCAAATGCTTTCTTAGCCAGCGAAAAAAATTTGGCTTGGTCTCCAAAGAGGCACTCATGAAAGTTCATGACTCTAATTGCCAGATTTACATATTGTCATCTCGAGAAAAACCTGGCAAGAAACTCAGCGGCGATATATTTAAATCCCTTACATACAAAAAAAATATTGACATGGTCTCTAAAGAGGCACTCATGAAAATTAATGATTCTAATTGCCAGACTTGCAAATTGACATTCTGAGAAAAACCTGGCAAGAAACTCCGCGGCAAGTTTTTTAAATTCCTATTATGTATGTAGAAATATATTGCCCAGTACAATGCTTAACTACTTATTTCTTATACAATCGTTCTTCTTCAATGAAGTCGGTCAAAAAGTATAGTATCTCGTCAGGCGGTCTCTTAAAAACTTTTTTAATTAACGCCCTTGTATTTCACTAAAGAGTTTCTAAACAAATTGATTGACACCGTTGACTTTTTGTTAGTTTGTTAACATTTTGTTAAACGCATCAACCAATTTTCACGGTGTGTTAGTTAAGGCGCCGAGGTAGGCATCTCAAAGGTTGAAAGAGGTTACGGAATCGTTCTTTATTACTTTTTAGTCTGTCGGTTTTTGGTGGTCCTCTGTAGGTGTTCAGAATGTTACAATAGTTACAATAACATTACTAAATTCGTTAAGAAAAATAATCGAGCAAAATAATTGTATATGGATTTGGACAAAAATAGATTTCTGAGCTGTTATATTACATTGGAAATTTTAATCAATAATAAAACGGTCATCTAAATATATATCTATATCATCTAAATATATATATATCTATATATAAATATATATAACTCAAAGGTGACTGACTGACTGACATAGTGATCTATTAACGCACAGCCCAAACCACTGGACGGATCGGGCTGAAATTTGGCATGCAGGTAGATGATATGACGTAGGCATCCGCTAAGAAAGGATTTTGATTAATTCTACCCCCAAGGGGATAAAATAGGGGATGAAAGTTTGTATGAAATTTTGTCAATTTTAAAATAATACTTCTTAACGTGAGCGAAGCCGTGGGCAAAAGCTAGTGAATTAATAAAGCTGATTAAGAATAAAACTAACTAGTTCAAATCAACAACATAAATATCGTAGTCGCCAGAAACCGCTTTCGCAGTTTGCTTTCATGCATCCTTATTAATTACAAAGAAAACAAATATTGTTAAAGGCGGGGATTTAACGCGAGGACATAGGGTGCCATGCCCTATTGTTCTAACCGCTAAGCTACTCAAGCCCTGTTTGAAGCGACGAAATTTTCCTTTTCTTATGATGGGGATGTGTTTAGTTCTTTCTGCTTAGCGTAGCAAATGCTATTAAAATAAATAATATAAAAACGATTAAACTCAAACGTCGCTAGAAAATTGAAAACGTATCGAAATATAGCGAAACCTTCCAATGATATTTTTTACCTTAAAATGTAGGTAACAGCTGCCCTCAAAGAAACGACACAGTCAATATTCACGAAAAAAATTCTATACAACGATCGAAATATCATTACGATACTGACCCAGACCCCAAAACGTAAACGCTGTCAATGAAATTAGGATATTTCGTACCCAAACCAAGATACATTTTCATTTACAAGCCATTTTAAATACAATAAAGAACCTTATCGTAAAGGAATAGGGTGTAGAAATGATAGTTTGCAGACGTGTGGGTAATCTGTGGTTTTGGCATGGTCCAACAACTTGGCATCTTTCAAAGGTGTAACGTCTTCCACAGTTTGATAGGCGCAAATTGGATTGTATTGTAAAGGTTAAAAGGAAAAGAGATAGTGTTACTCTTGTTAAGGTATGGAAATGCTTGGGTCTTGTTATCCCGTCTATCTTCAAATTCCCAAATTTTAATATATAGAATAAAAATAATTTAGTTGTGACAAACATAAAAAACATTTAAAATTCAAGTTAAAAATTTCTTTCTCTCCCAATTACTTTTCTGTGTCAAATTATATAAGTACAAAACTGTGTGCGGCACTGAACTACAATGGGTAAGCGTGACGCTTAACATCAGGTGAGCGACTTGCTCGTCTAAACTACATAAAAAAAGAAACGAAAACATTAAGAGGGCACCCAGGCGGCTACAGCTTTACATATTCTCTGAGAGTTTGAAGAAGCGCCGTACAAGCGAATAGCTTGTACGGCGCAGACGATAAATGCATCTTACAGACGTGTACCAAGTGCTGTACCACGCAAGTCAACTTGAGACATCACTTACCTCAGTCAATTAGTGGGAATAGACGTAAACATCTATTGTTCGTACGTTCTCAGAGCTTAATTTCAACGGCGAGTACAATCGTACAATAGAATATATGTCATCAATGGTGAAAGATAACGGGGACGTATTGATAACTGATGATTCAATAATTACTGAATGTTGTTTACGCAATTTACTGATTAATATAATGGAAAAATAATTATGCCTGAACAATTAATCGGTTTTATCACACCAAGTTTTGAAACTTGTATCAAGGGTGCCGACAATTCACAATACACTTATGATCCAGTACGTGGTCAAATTTTCCTTGAGAAGACAATGTGTACTCCCACCGGGAACAGAACCCGGTACGCTGAGCATAGAAGGATGTTTAGAAATACATATTTCAGTCGAGAATCGAACCTGATACCCACATAATTGATGATGTGTACGGCTTGAAACACGTCAAAAATTTCGACTTACTTTGTAGTCGACTAGTTTCGGACAAATTTGTTGTCCTTCATCAGGATGAGTCAGACGCGCGATACGCAGAGTTCGACGTGTTTCAAGCCGTACACAACATCAATTATGTGTAATACTCACGATAGTTTTAATTTTCATACTGTGATACCCACAACTTAGAAGGCAAACGCGCTTCCAACTAAACCAATGCAATGGGCTGTTCATCCTGTTAGAACGGAGTTCTGTGCATCGTTTATGGTTGTCACTCTTCTCATAACATGCTCATACAATACAATACAATACAAATACTCTTTATTGCACACCAAGAAATAACAATATAGCAGTACAATCGGCGGCCGTATCGCTTAGCAGCGATCTCTTACAGGCAACCTTAGGATGGAGAGGATTAATTATATCTAATGAAAGAGCTTGCTGATAAGAATACGAAAATCAAAATGATTTCACAAATCAAATGAATCTCACTTTCAAAGATATAGAAAAATTAAATAAATGACAAAGAACGGGATTATACTCCGTCTACATTTAAAGATAAAAGCTATGAAATTGTCTGGACCAGCAGATCCATTCCCTTTTAGTTTATCTAAATCCTGCTTCGCACAGTGTGCATTTCCGCATAATTTCTTTTACGCAAACCTTGTTCTAACAATTACAAACATAACAAAAACAAATAAGCCAAATCGTCTAAGCTATTTCCAAATTATGATCTGTCATACCGGCAGCAATTATTGATTTTATTTATATGGAACATTATTACAAACTAGCCGTGCTCCGCGGTTTCGCCCACGTTTATTAAGTTAAAAATTGCTTATGTGTTAATTCTAAGTATAAGCTATGTATATTCTTAATTTCATCAAAATCCGTTCAGCCGTTACAGCGTTAAGAGTAAACAAACATACTGACACATTTACAAAATAAACTTTCGCTAGCTTACGTGTAGCTAACTAGCTACACCCCGAGGTGTTACTCTTTATTTTTTTAATCTCGATAGGCAAGCATTTGACCACTATCTCACCTGATGGAAAGTGACGATGTGGTCGAAGATGGAGCATGCTTGCCTAGAAGATACCTGTTCACTCGAGATTTAAAGACACCTAGCTCGCTGTGTTGGGATAAAAAGTAACCTATGTGTTAAGGGTGTCAGCTAAATTTCATCAAAATTGATCCAGTCGTTTGAGCGTGAAAAAGTAACAAACATACAAACACACTTACAAACTTTCGCTTTTATAATGATGTAGGCTCGCTTAGGCTGATTATGGAAAAAAATATGAGAAAATAAAATTGACTTACCCCTCTCAGTGCTGTAGTCTTCATTCTTCTCTTTCTTGTGTTCAGACGGTGCTGGTATAGCGTCAGTTATAACATCAGTATTAGTGAACAAGGCATCGGTTCCTGTGGTGTCATACCC
Source organism: Lomographa bimaculata (assembly GCA_948107665.1). NCBI lineage: Eukaryota > Metazoa > Arthropoda > Insecta > Lepidoptera > Geometridae > Lomographa > Lomographa bimaculata. Next base: position 2,037,020 of record OX403602.1, on the reverse strand, counting down.
AGTGCTGGTTCTCGTCGCGCCAACAGTTGTATCAGCTGCATCAACAGTACCTTTTACTGGCGTTATTTCTGTCGCACCGACCGCTGTCGTTTGCTTATAATTATCCGTTATAGTCTCAGCAACAAAAGAATCTGTAGCAGCTGTCGTGGTGGATGTTCTTGCCTTCTTTCGTCTATTTTTTTTCGGTTTCGGGAAGAATAGCGTAGGTTCTCCATCTTTAGCTTCTACTGCTACTAGCGATATTCTTTCATCAACATTGCGGGTATCCTCTGTTGTATACCGTGATGAGAACTTTTGCTGACCTCTATTTTTGGTAGTAGTAGTAGCATTAGTAGAAGGTGTGGTTGATGATTCTATATCATCGTCGATAATATACAATTCTGGGTTTTTGAATACAGAAAGCTTCCCTGTTTCAATACGTTTGCCTTTCTTAACTCTTTCTGTTGTCGTTACAATTTTCCGAGGATATTGAATAGTAGACGCTGGAGTTTTATTTTTTAAAACGTGAATTTTATATTTATCTTCAAGTGAGTTAAATTCTTCATATTCGTCGTAATCGGGCTTCGTAGTCAGTTTACGGCCATTTTTTTTTCGGTTTGGCTTATCGGTAGTCTCACCAGAGAATCTATCGGGGAGCTCTTCAGGAGTTTTCCTTTTTCCAAATTCATTTCTATATAAATCTTCTCCTTTGACCCGCTCTGATAATTCTCGTTGTTCTTCTGCATGACGTTCTTTCAGTTCATCGACGCTGCTTAAAATTTTTGCTTTTTTCTTTTCGTTTTCTAAATCCTTTTCAGTATTTCGTGATTTTGTTTTTTCCGTAGTTTCTTCGTGACCCTCACCATCTTTTTTGATCTTTTTTTTCGATTTTTCTGAAGTTTCTTCATGATTATCCTCATTTTCATCTTCACTCTTATTTTCCGTTATTTCTTCTTTTTCTTTAGCCTTAATTATGAGTGGTACCTGGAAAGGCTCTGAATCCTCAGTTTCACTGTAATCTATCTCTTTTATCTTCGGCGTTACTGTCGTTTCTTGTTTGGCAAAGCTACGGGGTTGATGTATGGCATCTAAAATGACGCTCGAAGGACGTTTTGTTATTATTTCTACTACCCCGTCAATGTCTGAGATGTCGCTATGTTCTATGTTGACTTCTTTGTCATTAAGTTTTTTGGCTGATCTTTGTAAATCAGACCATTCTTTTTTCTCGTAATAGTCTTCATTATCGCTTTCTCCCGGAGATTTATCGTAGTAATCATCACCTTCTGGTTCAGCAACTGCCCGGATTAAGAAATTGAAAGGCAGCGCTAGCCTCTTTTTAACTTTATTCTTCTTAGGTACCTGAACAAATTCTCCAAGTTCGTCACCGTGTTTATTTTTGAACGGGACCCAATCCGGGAATAAGTCTGCAGCATTTGTTTCACGTTTGGTCACATTTTGCTCACTCACAGTTCCGATGCTTAGGCATAAAGCGGAAACGAATAAAACACAGAGGGTTAGTAGTTTTGTAAACATCTTGGAGGCATTTAAATTACCAGTAGAGGTGGCCTCACCGCGGTTGCGCGATTCAAACTGCCCGCGATAGTTTAAACTACTATTATTTATATTGTTTGGTAAACTATTCCTTGCGTTGCTGATCGACGACGCGACGATAGATTACTGTGGATCTAACTGAAGTGCATATTTACGTGTTAGTTGCAGTAAATGTGATAATAATTAAATTGTTCAGGATGCGAAAATTCACTATCCGCGGCGTTAAGTTGAGATTTTATTTTAATGAATATTTTGTTATTATAATTTTTACGAACAGATAAATTCCGGACCATTTCATTGCCCTCAATCAGGCAGTTGGTCTGTCATTAAAAACTTATGCCAAATTTTATTGAAAACAGCGGTTTATGAGTTATCTTTGTTAAATTAGTTATGTTTTATCATCTAGTTATGTATTATCACATTTACAATATGATACGAGTACTATATAGACAAATAGATGACAGCATTAATGTTTTGCATCCTTATGCATATAATTGACCGAGCGAAGCGTCTCCGTTTCAGTTTGGGTAAAATTTCTTTCGTATGTCTGGACATACGGTTGATCTCCTTGTCACATTTCTCAACAAAAAAGTTTGTGAGTAGTTTCGATAATTAAGCAAATATATTTTTTTGTCGATTCAATTTTGTATTTTTTTCATAATGGCTGAAATATGGGTATTGAAAACGTAAAAAATCATATTTTAGTCATTTCGAAAAATACACAAGGTTTTCAGCTCACATAGCCACTAATAAATTATAGAAATCATAAGTGACCCACATTATAGAGACATTTTGTATGTTACGATATTTTAAAGTAGCATATCCACACTAATCTGTCGGCAAAAAGCGCCGTGAAATTTTCAATGATCCGTCCTAAGTTATATACAGACGAGCGTTACAGACATAGAAAACAATATAGTTATAGATGTCTGGTTGGTGGAATACAATCGGCCGTCAATTTAATAAATGTTGCTTTCCGTAATAGTTACACAGACTTTTCAGACCACGATGAAGGCTATGATATATATATATTTTTTTTTATGGTGCAACATTACATTAATTATTACACCAATTCATGCTAAAATATCAATTTCAACAATCTTATTACTAAATGAATACCAGTTACAGATTATATTATATTGTATATACGGATATTCCGAAATCATACTGTGTAAAATATTCTTAATCTAACAGAATAATATATTAGAGTCGATACAGCCTTATTATTTTTCTTACAAGTTTAAAAAATGTTTTTTATTTTATACTTATTTTTTTATGACATTACAGGTAAGCATATCTCAATTCTCACCTGATGAAAAGTGATGATGCTGCCAAAGATGAAGCATGCTTACATAGAAGATCCCTATTCACTCTAGACTAGAGTACACCAATTTTTTTTCAAAATCATACAGTTGCTCGTAAAAGAGATATCATATTATGTAACTATATTTATTTTGTATTACTTTTTAATAAAAATAAAACAACTTTATCTTATTTTGTAGGTATCTTCGAAATTGTGATCAAAGAAAACATACTTAAATGTCACATCAACGACAGACAGTAACTTAAGTAGAAGATAGAAAGTTATATCAAAATAGGTTCATCCATTTAACACGAGAAATAATTGGATTAATTAATTAATTGATAGTGTTACATACTATTATGTGCTATTGATACATACGTATAAAACCTTAGTTATTCTAACCTAGGTATAAAACGTAAAATACAACAAGTGATTATTTTACTTTGATGACTGCATTAAATTAAGTTTGAAATATACAATGCACTAATAATACTATCTAAAAAAACCCCAATCTATTCTAACTTTAAAAAAAATGGGTGTTGCGTAAGGACACATATGAGATAGAAATGACTCTTCTGTATTACAGGGAAATATTTTAATTATTTTCGTCACACTAAAAGCTTGCAGACCTAAATTTCAAAAACCTTTCTAGTAATATCACTTACCCTGTATATCAACTTGAATAAAAGGCTAATAAATAATTGCAATTCTAATTCCCATAAGGGACTTGATACACAAAGCGCTCAAGGCGCGCGGCCCGGGCGCTTTGTAAATAAAATGTATGGCGCTTCTTTGCGCTGCCGACGTTTTTGTATAGGCTCTAGTGTAACAAAATAAACTAAGTGGACAGGGCGCGCGTTTATGGTGTCAGCAGCAGCGGCCGAGGCGCGCCCGGACGCTCACCCTATACGCGCGCCCTGGCAGCTTTGTATATCAAGTCCCTAAGAAGTTTCACTTCAATATTATTCTCTCCCAGATATTTTACATTGTGCGTTTCAAACGCAGCGATCCACACGCCCGTCTGCGTGTTCTTCAAGGCTGAATGACAACAGTCGGTCGTGTGTCTAACGCCAGAAGACGACCGAGTGACAAAGTTCATCCAATTGCACAAACTAGTTCGATTTTGTAAAAACTGGTGCCAATGAACTGATTGGAACGGAAATTATTGATTTTAAATTGCATGCCAATAATTTTTGAAGCGTTTTGTATGAAAATAAAAGAGTTCTGAACGGTGGTTAAGTTTATACTACTTTTTACACGCCTTATATTATTATTATACTTACAAACTAAGTACTATTTTTACTATTAAAGTTTTCGTGAGTTTGACACATTATACTTTATACAAATGAAACGGCTTGACTTACGATTTAAGGTCGACTCTTGCGACCTAGGTTTCGGGAATGTCCGATCCCCATCATCAGGCGAGTTCACGACGTGAGCGCCGTGACCTTCCGTAATAATTAGTCTAAAATAAAAAGTCCGTCAAGTTCATTTGATTATATGGATTAATTTATCTAAATAAATGAAATTGATTGATTGATTATCAAAAAAATATTGGATTGACAAAAAAATGTCAAAGATTATAACTGACGCGTTGAAATTCCGCGTGACGTCATGCCCCAGTACATTTTTATCAAAGCGTGACGTCACGAGCCCCCACCCCCGAGCTTTGACGCTCATTATCGGGTCGAGTATATTCTTTTCTATGCTCATTATCTTCGTATTTTTTTGTCTAATTGATAAAACATAATCATTAAAGCTTTCATACTCACAGCTCCACACTAAATTCGATGACTTGTGTCGTGGAAGAAAAAATACGTGTCCAATAATCTAACTGACAGACTTATTAGATTTTTTTTAGCCAGGCAACTTATTGAAAAGCTTTTTTCAATGGTACCAAACAAGTGAAGAAAAATAATATAAAAAATTGCCCTCAATAAGCATGTCTATGCAATGCTCCATTCATATTTTTATTTATATCATTTTAATAATCATTTTTGGCATTGGGCCATTAATTTTGAAGCTCTAGCCTCTGAGAGACGGACGAACGGACAGTCCTGTACACCCGAGTTAACTTAGAGACTTTGCTTGGCTCGACATTACTTTTTCAGTAAGTTTGGTAAGCAAAGTAACAAACTGCTCGAATTCAGGCTGTTTTTTTTTTATTTTCACGAGTGCTATATATACTTGATGACAGTCTGATGATAGAACCGAGAAGTGAACAATGGAATCTTTAAAAGTTTTTTTAACACGGTTTTTTTAGCTTCACCTGTATGTATGTATGTTTGTTTGTAACCAACTCCTTTGGACTTGATTTTGACCCACTTCAAACAGTCAGATTTCATTTAAACTTCGTAGACTTATCGAGGACCGATGACAATACAAAAATATGTATTTTTTATTTTATTCATAAAGCGTGTTTTTTAGTTTTTTAACTAAGTATTACATTTATTATTTTATTATTAAGTTCTAGTTTATTTTATTAATCCAATATATTACAAAGATCGTCGATTCGCATAATTGTACTAGTCATAAAGTTATATTTACTTAGCTCATGAACAAAGACTTCATCACCGGAACGTTGAGGCAATCCAGCTCCGAAAACAGAGACTTAGAGAGAAGACACAAAACAATTAAACCTGCTGAGTTAGTGTAGTGTTGTGATAGTGTATTATAGTATAGTATTATATTAACAAACAAAACAAAGTAGATTCCGACTAGTTCTAGACTTCTCGGAGGTGGCCGACAAAGAAAGTAATTACGTAACACTTTTATGATAGATAGATAACGGTTTATTGTCACACCTTACATAAATCACTTACAATAATTAAAAAAGACTTAAATTAAAGTGTACAATCGGCGGTGTTATCGCTAAATGCGATCTTTTTGAGACAACCTATGGATGGAGACGATTTTTAATAATTTGGTGAAATGGAGGTGTAAATACAAGTTTGCGAGAAAAACAGGTTGTTTGCATACATATTTTTTGGCCATGATCAGATTCGATGATGAGATGAAGACGCTGGATGCTGGCCGCTAACAACCGTTCTTTTTGGAGATCTTTGGAAGAGACCTATATCCAGCAGTGGAGTTCTTGTGGCTGAGATGATGATGATCAGATTCGGATAGGTAAGTTTTTTTAAGCATTTAATAATATTTATTAAGTCCTCCATGTTTTTCAAAACTATAAATAAATAAATATCGTAATGACGAGTAATAATTAACGATATTATGCAAATAAATAATTTAGACCCATTACAAATTAAGAGAGTGCAATGATGATGGGATGTGAAAAGTAAAACTCTCCAACAGCTATGCTTTTTAGGGTTCCGTACCCAAAGGGTAAAAACGGGACCCTATTACTGAGACTTCGCTGTCCGTCCGTCCGTCCGTCCGTCTCTCACCAGGCTGTATCTCAAGAATGGTGATAGCTAAACCATTGAAATTTTAACAGATGATGTATTTCTATTGCCGCTATAACAATAAATACTAAAAATAAAATATGTATTTAAGTGGGGCTTCCATACAACAAACTTGATTTTTTATAGATAATGGTATGGAACCCTACGTGCGCGAGTCCGACTCGCACTTGTCCGGTTATATTTATCTCATAGTTTAAGTATTCAGTAGCATTTATTGATGGAATGCATGATTGAATGAAATATTTTTACGTTTCAATAAAAATGGTTATTAAAGGCAAATGTTTGACCACTATTTATCTGACGGTTCGGGACTTGATATAAAACCGGGCGCTGTGAAGGTAAAATGTATGGCGCGTAAGGGACCTTTATATATATATATACTAGCAGTGCCCGCGACTTCGTCCGCGTGATTATTGGACTTTTAGTAAGGCTCCCTAATTTAATTGAAAATATAATATAGCCTATAGCCTTCCTCGATAAATGTACTATACAACACTTAAATATTTTTTTCAAATCGGACCAGCGGTTCCTGAGATTAGCGCGTTCAAACAAACAAACAAACTATTCAGCTTTATAATATTATAGTATAGATGGTATAGATATAATTGTTTTGTATATTGCCGTCATAAAGAAAAAAGACGTATCTAAATTTTTGAGAAAATTGAGTTATACATCATCGGAACCAGGAAAAATAGACGCAACTAGTATTGTTTTTTTACAAGCTTTTATTTAGCTTGCACTGTATGTATGTAGGTATGTTTGTTCGGGTGGAATCTTGCAACTCAATTTTGAAGCAGATATCTTCAACCGATTGAGCTGAAATTTTGTATTCACGTTTAGTTTGGATGTCAATGCATGGTTAGCTGTGTGACAGTCCAAGATGTCGGAATACACAAAATGGCGGACAAGTAATTTTCAATGCACTCCTTCAATATGGGTATCAAATAAAAGGGCTTGCTGAGAATAACTCGAAAAATAAAGGAACGTCACTTTAAATCCAATATGGCGGACTTCTAAAAGCTTGTCTTTAAAAAAGTTTTTAACAAGTAACTTATTTTTTAAAGCATTCCAACGAGCTTGCGTTGGAATGCTTTAAAAAATGCTAAATCTTACTTTTAATTTAGACGCATCTGCTACAAGTCATAACAAATACTAAATAGTTAAGACATTCTTTTTTATGCTGGATATGGCGAGCATTTAACCACTATCTCACCTGATGCAAAGTGACGATGCGGCCAAAGATGGGACATGTTTGCCTAGAAGGTATTCCTATTCACTCTAGACTTGAAGACACCCAGATTGTACTGTTCAGGGAACAAAGACGCAGGCAATGAGTTCCAATCCTTCACTGTACGGATGATAAATGTAGAAGCGAAATGCTTCAAGCGAACTGATTTCTGATGTATATCACTCAATTTTGTCAAAAATGACAGTTACGTCATTTTTCCTTATGACAGTGTGCCGTGCGGTTGAGGCGCGCACCCTGTACGCGCGCCCTGGGCGCCTTGTATATCAAGTCCCTTCAGGTAACGATGCGTCTTTCTGTTATTTAAGACCTGTGCAATGCCATAACGCAAGGATGTAGAAGGAATAAAGCATTGGGAATATAAGTAAACTTGTCAACTTAGAAGCATTCGGTGGCCCCCAAATCGAAAGCGCTAGCAACTATTTCCCATCATTATTTTAAAGATGATCACATTTTTTTTTATATTACATTCGCAAGCTTTTTTTTTTTATTTGACCCCTATTACAGCTGATGGAAGGTGATGAACTGTCATAGTTAGGTGCGTTGTTTGTACACTCTTATTTCCTTCTTTTCATTGATTTTTTTTTTATTTTTTTAATTCAAGATAGGCAAACGTTTGACCACCATCTCACCTGATGGTAAGTGACGATGCGGTCGACGATGGAGCACGTTTGCCTAGAAGATGCCTATTCACTCGCGACTTAAAGACTCCCATATTAAATTTAAATAAACAATTAAATTTTACAGTTTCTATGTCACTTGTCGAAGGTTTCATTTGAGTAATTGGATGGACAGGTACAGCTGGAACATGGACAGGTGAGGGCAATAGATCGTGTTTACTATTTTCTTTTTAAAGCTTACCATAATAAATTTACGCTTTCACACTCACAGTCCCACACTAAGTTCGATAACTTGTGTCGTGGATGTTGGAAACATTCACATTACACACACAATCACAACCAGAACCACAAATGTTCCTTGGTTAGAAAGATCATGTTCCTGCCGGGAATCGAACCCAATACCAGAAGCTCAGAAGGCGAATGCGCACCCAACTAAGCCGACGGGCAGTTCAATCTAAATTAAAATATTATAAATTAAATTGATGAAATATTTGATGATGTACTAGTTTCTTTACAATTTTTTTTATAGTAAAGATATTTACACTGGCCAAATCAGGTGTAGGTACTATTTATACAATTGATGGTTTTTTTTATGTTAGATAGAAAAGCATCTGACCTGATGGAAAGAGAAGATGAGGCTCAAGATGTAGCATGCTTGCCTAAAAGATACCTATTCACAATGGTAATAAAGTATAATGTCTGTTTATAGTACTTACCAGTTTTATGTGTCATTCAAACATTCATAATTTATCATACTATAATTTAAACGTAAGCAAAGCTTAAAAAACCGTCTTCACCGCTTATATTTTGGTTTTAGCTTAGTCGATTTCGATGAAATTTATATGGGATCACCTCTGAAGTATTTATTATCTACCAATCAAAAAAAATAATTTTGATAATCGGTCCACAAATGGAGGAGAAATCGGTGAACATACATAAAAAAAAATACATACAGTCAAAAATACCTCCCTCTTTTTTGAAGTCGATAAAATCTGATGACGGATCATATCATTATGTAAATAAGCCTTGACTCAAAATAAAAAATCGATTAACCCGGTATAAGTAGTACGTGTAACTAATTTCCTTTTTTTTTAATTCTAGACCAGCAAACATTAGACCACAATCTTTCAATTCTCTGATAATGTTACATACACAATGCTCTCTGGGCTGAATGAAAGGCTATCCTAAACAGAAATTTAAGTTTAGTGAAGAACCGGTCAAGCATTACAAATAACAATGGCACGGTAGTGGTCGCAATAGGTACAACAAAACCTGCATCATCAGTAGATGATAGCTCCACGAAGCGTTATTGCGTAATAGAACAAGTATACAGCTATAAATACAGTATACTCCGTATTCTATAGGACGACAACTTACCCACGAAAACCGTGGGTAGTTTGAACGTCTTAACTTGTCCTTAAAAGCAGTCTCCGATTGAGGCGATGCCAATCTGGTCAAGTTTAATGCCACCAAGACGCAGGCGTATTTGTTCTCTGCAAAGCGGAGTCCATCTAAACACACTCCAATTTTCCGAGATGTATCCCTCCCAGTAATAGACCGTCTCGAGTTACTTGTTATGACCTTAACTTCCAAGCTCAATTTCTGAACTTACATTGAGTCAAAAGCCCAACTAGCCGCCAAAAAGCTGGGAATCCTCGCAAAGTTGAGACGGTACTTCACACCAGGACAGTTGCTTAATTTGTATCAAACACAAGTCCGCTCTTGTATGGAGTACTGTTCTCATCTTTGAGATGGTTCAGCTAAGTACCAGCTTGAGGCTCTTGATACCATAGAGCGAAGAGCCAAGAGGCTTATTGACATCGAGCAGTTGGCCGACGCAATGTAAGGCTTCAGAGCTTGGGACATCGTAGCAGGGTAGCTAGTCTCTCGGTATTTTATCGGATACATTTCGGAGAATGTGCCAAGGAATTACACGATCTAGTTCCCCCATCTCCATTATATTATCGAACAAGCAGGCAAACTGCTAATCGACACCGGTATATGGTAGATATTCCACAAATGCGAACAAAGCGTTTTGCTTTTACATTTATTATGCGAACTGCAAAGGAATGGAACACCTTGCCCGAGTCAGTGTTTCTTGAAAGGTACAATATGGGAGTCTTCAAGTCGCGAGTGAATAGGTATCTTTTAGGCAAGCGTGGTCCATCGTCGACCACATCATCGCTTACCATCAGGTGAGATAGTGGTCAAACGCTTGTCTATATTAAATATAAAAAAAAGTTAGGGTCGCGATATACAAAAACTTGATATATTTTGTTACACTAGAGTGTGACTAGAGCCGATCGGCCGCGCGCCTCAGCCTGTCTGTATATCAAGGTCCCTTAGGCGCCATATATTTTATCTTCACAACTCCCGTCGCACGCTTAGGCGCTTTGCATGTTCCGTGTCATATCGAATAAGTATAAGAATTAAATTTACTGTATAACTGTGTAGGTATAAAGAGATCTTAAAATATTGACTTTGTTCCAACAGTCTATTCGTTTCGAACATGCAATATTAATGTTTTGCTAAAAATATAGCTCCATATGTTACTCAGGAAGACAGCAGGTAGTATACAGCTAAATATAGTAGTGTCCGTGTCTTACAGCTGGACAACATTCTAAGAAAAACTATGAGTAGATTTTTTTTTCATTCATGATAGGCAAACTTTTAACCACCATCTCATCTGATAGTACCTACACGACGATGTGGATGACGAATAAATAGGTAGCTAAATACAGTATTTTACCGCTCCAGTATTTTACAGGCTATTTAGGAAACAGTGGGTAGTATACAGCTAAGTATAGAGTAAGAATATTGTATTCTACAGCTCCACAAGTTACTGAAAAATACAGCAAGTAGTATACAGATAAATACAGCATCCTCCGTATCTTACAGTTCGACAACTTACTGAGTACTAGTAAACGTGTAATGTAAATACAGTATCCTCCGTTTCCTACAATTCCATGCGTCACTGAAGAAGACAACCTGCAGCTCCACAAATTACTCAGGAAGACAGTTGTTACTCAGTTTACAGCTAAGTCACACAATCACACCCAGAAACACAAATTTCCCTTGAGGAGAAAACTTGTATTCCCGACGGGAATCGAACGCGGTACTCTGCTTAGAAGACGGACTTCCACCTAATTAAGCCCACAGGCAGTTCCTTTTATCCGCGCTACCTTTTAACCACGGATAACATCGCGGAGATTCAGTAGTGCTATACGAAATCTGATAGAAAGCGATGATTCGGCCGAAATGTAGCATGCCTGCCTAGAAGATACCTATTCAGCCTTTATTTGAAGACTCCCAGATTATACCGTTCAGGAATCAAAGACGCGCGCTATGGATTCCACTTTCTCGCAGTACGAATGATAAACGTAGAGACAAAACGCTTCGAGCGAGCTGGAAGTTTGTCAACCATATATGAATGACGTTTGAGTTGAGCTACTTTTAGGTCTTTCTCGTCGTCAAGTAGGTGACGGGTGTTCCATGAACACGTTTCGTCAGTCGTCGCTGGACTTCGCCACAACATACTCGTATATACATATCTATATATATAAAAGAAAGTCGTGTTAGTTACTCCACTTATAACTCAAGAACGGCTGAACCGATTTAGCTGAAAATTGGCAGGGAGGTAGTTTAGAGCCAGGAGAAGGACATAGGATACTTTTTAAGAACGTACATTTCTTTAAATTTTTTTTTACATTTCGACATGCTTTCCATTTTCTCATACGTCACTCGGATTTGGTAAAGTACTCATCATCATCATCATCATCTCAGCCGCAAGAAGTCCACTGCTGGATATAGGCCTCCCCCAAAGATATCCAAAATGAACGGTTGTTAGCGGCCTGCATCCAGCGTCTTCCTGCGACCTTCTCTATGTCGTCCGTCCACCTTGTGGGCGGTCTTCCGACACTGCGCTTGCCAGTCCGTGGCCTCCATTCTAGAACTTTTCGGCCCCATCGGCCATCCGTTCTACGTACTATGTGCCCTGCCCATTGCCACTTCAACTTGCTAACCCGCCGGGCTATGTCGGTGACTTTCGTTCGTCTACGGATCTCCTCATTCCTGATTCGATCTCGTAGAGAAACCCCGAGCATAGCCCTTTCCATAGCTCGTTGTGTGACTTTGAGCTTATTTATAAGGCCCACAGTAAGAGGCCACGTTTCAGTACCATAAGTCATCACTGGTAACACACACTGGTCAAAGACTTTCGTCTTGAGGCATTGAGGTATATTGGACGAAAAGACGTTGCGAAGTTTCCCGAACGCTGCCCAGCCGAGTTGGATTCGACGATTGACCTCTTTCTCGAAGTTGGACCTACCTAGTTGGACCGTTTGTCCTAGGTAAACGTACTTGTCAACAACTTCGAGCATCGAGTTCCCAAGTGATACTGGAGTGGGCACAACATGGACGTTCGACATAATCTTCGTCTTGTCCATGTTCATGTTAAGGCCCACCCGTTGGGAAACTCGATTGAGGCCTTCGAGCAAAAGGTAAAGTACTAGGCAAACATAAACATGAAGGTTGTAATAATATAGTCACGTGACATTGTAACGCATGCCGGGTATGGCTTCCTAAATATGCACATTCATTGACTGTTAGGCGGAACGAAGGTCGCCGGGACAGCTAGTATATCTTATATATATAAAAGAAAGTCGTATTAGTTACTCCACTTATAACTCAAGAACGGCTGAACCGATTTAGCTGTAAATTGGCAGGGAGGTAGTTTAGAGCCAGGAGAAGGACATAGGATACTTTTTAGGAACGTCAAATTTTTTTTATAGGTGTCAAAATATCATTTTCTTATACGTCACTCGGATTTGGTAAAGTAGGTACTAGGCAAACATAAACATCAAGGAGGTAGTCATATAGTCACGTGGCATTGTAACGCATGCCGAGTATGGCTACCTAAACATGCACTTTCATTGACTGTTAGGCGGAACGAAGGTCGCCGTGACAGCTAGTATACAATATATTTAGGTCGTTTAAAATATCAATTATCTTTATCGCATAAATGCAATTGTGTTACAAATCTATTCGTCACTGCCTGCTTCGTAGATAATCAAACAGATACAAAAAGCAATGAGAACATGAGCTTTGCTCAACATCATTAGCTACAAACTAACCGTAGATCGAACTACGTGTCTTTCTAGTTTCTCAACAAAGGTAACTAATAAGCTGCAAGTCCATAAAAAATCGCCGAATTAATTTGCTGATTCGCGTCGTAGTCGCAATCCAGTTGCAGCCTTTACGACATTCTCTTCAATATAGTTTATTATTATAGAAAAAATGGATTATTCACACTTTTATAATGAGATTCAGACAGGTGCTTATGTAAAATGTTCATTCAGCCGCATCTGTGCAAATATTATTTTTTTTTTATTTAAATTAGGCAAACGTTTGATCGCCATCTCACCTGATGGTAAGTGACGATACGGTCGACGATGGAGCACGTTTACCCAGAAGATGCCTATTCACTTGTGACTTAAAGACTCCCATATTGTATTTATCAGGGAACACAGACTCAGGTAAGGAATTCCATTCTTTTGCAGTTCGCATAATGAATGTGGAGGCAAAACGTTTCGTCCGCTTTTGTGGAATATCTACCATATAGCGGTGTCGCTTAAGAGTCTGTCTCGATGTCCGATAATAAAATGGGGATGGGGGAATTAGATTGTGTAATTCCGTTGCACACTCTCCGAAATGTATCCGATAAAATACCGAGAGATTCGCCACCAAGCGACGATGCCCTAAGCTCTGAAGTTGAACATGTATTGTGACTTTAATTGTACACGGAAATAAACAGTGGTAACATGGTTGGAGAGTAGTAAATGTATTGATAAAATAATATCATTGACCTTTTGGTCCTTTTTTCTGGCGTGGAAATTAGTATTAAAAAATGGCTGCCAGGAGCCCGAAACACCGTTGGTATTTGTTGAGAGATTATTTTACTTGAGGGTGGTAAATAGTGACTCTACTTTGGAGAGTGGTAGGTAGCCAAGCCCATAAAAACTACCATAGGTCATACTACCATGCATTTAATCACAAGGCCTAATACCACCTATCCTTACTCCTAAAATGTAAGAATTTCACTCCAAAAAAATATAACAAATAAATTAAAATTAAAAAGTTTTATATCTCACCTGGATTGTTTGTTTGTTTTGTTCAACCAATTGTATTGTTTAAAAAAAAAAATTGAAAATTAAAATTAAATAAACATGACGAACAATATAAATTGAAACGCAAGCAAAGCTTAAAAAACCGACTACATCGCAAACAATTCGGTATTAGCTTGACCGATTTCAATAAAATTTATATGAGACCTCTGACCAGACCTCTGAAGTACACTCTACCAAAAAAAAAAATTATCATCAAAATCGATTCACAATTGGCGGAGATATCGCGTAACATACATACAAAAATAAATACAATCGAGAACCTCCTTTTTTGAAGTCGGTTGAAAATCAGGTAAAATATACGAGATTCGAATAATGGATAAGATTCTGACACCCGCTAGTCGTAACGTAAGATTAATAATAAGGTGAAAGTTATTTTTTTTAATTTTTTTTTTATTTGGAATACCAAACAGCCTTCTTACAAAATAAGTCGAAATCATGACGATTGATGGCGATGATTAGATTCTAAGATATACTCAGATACCGAGTTTTTAATTATGAGACATGTGGGCACACTCGCGACAGCGCCTGTATTGTTGAGACAAACTGCACAAAGCGTTCTCGCAACTGCAAAACTTAGATTAAAATAGGTATATTATATGCATATATGCGTATGGAAAAATTTCAGCACCGAACTTCTTTTTTTTTTCATACTCGATAGGCATCGATAGGCATTTGACCACTATCTCACCTGATGGAAAGTGATGATGCGGCCGAAGATGTAGCATGCTTGCCTAGAAGAGACCTATCCACTCTCCAGATTATACCGTTCAGGGAACAAAGACGCGGGCAATAAATTCCACTCCTTCGCAGTACGGATGACATGTCAACCATAAATGGATGACGTTTGCCAGTTTGTCTTGTTGTTAGATGATAAAACGGGCATGGGGGAATTAGCTCGTGTAATTCCTGCGCACACTCGCCAAAATGTAACCGATACAAAACCGCTTGCGACCTTCTTTCTAAGTTCTTATCGAGATGGCTGTGAATCTAGCAATTAGAACTTATAATTAACTTTCATGAGTGTCGTTTTATGTCCTATGTGAATATATAATTTTAATTGATTGATTATTTAAATTCAAGATTGGCAAACGTTTGACCTCTGTCTCACCTGATGGTAAGCGTCGATGCGGTTGACGATGGAGCACGTTTGCCTAGATTTATAGGTACCAGATAAGGGTTAAAAGTTCTTCTGTTCAATTAAAAACGAAATATAGTTTTAAACTACTCTCAATATAATGATTCAATTGCATCAGAGAAAAATCTTGGACAGCTATTGCATACTAAATAGGTACCTATGCAATAACCGTTATTTGAGTAATACAGACACGAATATTCGATTTCGACATTTCAAACAAGCGAGAAGAACGCCCGTTCTTTTTTTATGTCATTAAGACACGAGACGAGCATGTCACACGCCTGATGGTAAGTTGTACCCAGCGCAATAATTGTTTCAACTCTTCTCTAAATAAAAGTCAAAAAAATATTTAACAATCGAGTAGGAAAGAAAATGAAAAAGAAAACATTTCACACGCCAAAAACCATAAAGAAATTATAATAAAATTACTATGTTATTAAAACTACTAAAAACGAAAAAAGATAACATTAAAAAAAACTTGTTCAAATTATCATAATCTATAAAATATGATTTAGTACTCCCATTAGATAAGTGCTTTCTAAGAAACTGCATGGGGAAATAATTATTTTCTTTTGTGATTTTTTTATACCCACTAGAGAAGAGAACACCAATAAATACGGCATGGACACCATTTTTTATTTATATTCTTTTGACCGGGTTAAAGTAACGTATTATGTTTTTTTTAAGATAGGCAAGCATTTGACCACTATCTCACCTGATGGAAAGTGAAGATGCGGCCGAAGATGTGACATGCTTGCCTAGAAGATACCTATTCACTCTAGACTTGAAGACACCAGATTGTACTGCTCGGAAAACAAAGACGCAGGCAGTAAGTTCCACTCCCTCGCTGTACGGATGATAAACGTAGAAGCAAAACGCTGTATAAACAAATTTGGGGCCCGTGATATGTCTCATAATTATTATGTGTATATATAACTATGAGGTATATTATATTTAGGACATATTAACTAAGTATAGCGTTAAACTTAGCGTATAAACTTATTTATCTCTTCAAATGAGTTCTTATTTAAGAATAAAAAAATTAAATAAGAACTCATTTAAAGATATAAATAAGTTTGTTAAGTAATTATTGTTCCTGTTAAGGCAGAGGACGCCAGATCAGCAGCAAAAGGGGGCGTACTGGCAAAACGACTGTGCTATCATAGATTCAAAAGATTCAAAAGATTTTTGACGCAGAAAATCAATAGATTTCAAATTGGCAGCTATCCTTCAAGTCAGTATTTATATTACGCCTAGCGTCCTTCCCAGCCTCACCATCAACGTCATTTACCAACATGTGAGATAGTGGTTAAGGGGCAGGTTTACGTCAATGCGAGTACCTTTTTTAACCACAGCCAATAATCCTCCTTACACTTTTGCACATAAAGGTGAATATTGCGTAAATAACATCATGGTGGTAACGCAAGGTCACGCGTGGCAATTTTTAATTTTTTATGGTTTTATTAAAATTTTGTGAAAACGCGCCTTAAAAATAATAAAAAAAGCTGAAGAAACCATTCGTCTAGTAAATATACGAATATGAAAAAGCTTTCACAGTGTTTTGATATAAAATAGTGGAACGAAATGATTACAAAAATACTAATTGATGTTATTTGATTATATTCTTTTTCTTTATATTTATGAATGTTATGAATGTTCTAAGAAAAAAGCATCATTTATCGTATCACACAGATTACGACGAATATTTTTATTTATCTGGTTTTATTACAAATTGCCAAATAAAACGGTTACAAAAACACTAGTTTTAGATGAAATTCCGGTATCACTCCCTTAAACAGCCTTACAGATAAAAAAAGTAGGTCATTGCCTCGTGGTGGTCGTTACGCTTCGGTACCGGACGATTCGTCAACGAACTGGCTATATCATCAAGGATGTTTTAGGTCATTTTTTGTACGTGAAGAAGAGAAAGCTATTGAGGCTTAGCCTTAGGTACATCGTGCGACTCTAAATTCTACGCATCCTGGTTCGAAAACTCAGTTTTAGTTATACATTGTATGGTATTCCATTCAATCTATAATTGAAGCAAATAAAACATAGGCTACATTTTAATGCGGACGAAGCCGCTAGGATGTGCCAGTACAATATATATGTGGAATATTGGATGCAACTTTTTTTTTTTTATAGATAGTCAAGCATTTGACCACCATCTCACCTGATGGAAAGTGAAGATGCGGCCGAAGATGTGACATGCTTGCCTAGGAGATACCTATTCACTCTAGACTTGAAGACGCTAGACTGTTCATACAATTTAATTAAATTAAAAAAAAAAAAAAAAATTAATTCAATTTTTTTACTTCATTGGAAGCTCAAATCAGTTAGCAACTATAGTTGCTAAGTGAGACTAGAGATTGACTGCTAAAGGGTAAAGCAGTGAATCTCACTATCATCACCCTTTAGCAGTCAATCTCACAACAACCACTACACTCTTAGCTCCCTAAAAATTTTTTTTTTTTTGTAATTATTTCATGACCATGGATGCATAGTCCTTCAGTCGAAATATTAAACAAATATTAACAATTTCTATTTTTCCATAATAAAAGTCTTAGTCACATGACACAGTCAAAGTCAAGTAGTCAGTCATAGTGAAGTCATGCCCTAGTAAAGTGGTAGAAACTTTACTAGAACTTCTATTGGAGTTTTGGAGCGAAGGCGAAAATCACGTTTTTCAACTTTGTATGACTTGCCTACACTTATGCACATTTACTAAGTATTAACGGTTAATAATCCACCATTATTACACATTAACACTCGAAGAATCACAGGTTTTGGAAAATTATACAAAATCAACAACGTCATTTTTTCACTTTCGCGGCAAAAATTCTTCTCACGATGATGCCTGTAACAAAAACAATATTACTACTATTAATACATTATTTCTATTAAAATATACGCACTCATCCTGAAAAAGGCTACCGAGTGAAGCCGAAACAATTGTCGATCAACGCGTTAATCACGCCAAATTCCGTTTTAATTACCGACTACAATTTTTTATGTGTGTTACCTCATGACTTCTTTCCACGTGAACCGATTTCGAAATGTTTTTAAGTTTGAAAGATGTCGTTTTCCTATTGGTCCCATTTAAATTTAATCAAGATCGGGTCAGTAGTTCTTGAAATATAGTTAATAATGTGTATTCTGTGGACTACATTGACGATGTCCTCGTTTTTAACCGACTTCAAAAGTTACCTCATGACTTCTGTCGTTGTGAGCCGATTTTGATGATTATTTTTATTTGATAGCTGGTGCTTTCCAATTGGTCCCATTTAAATTTGATCAAGGTCGGGTCAGTAGTTCTTGAAATATCGTCAATAATGCGTGTTTAGTACATCTAATCAGATTTTGGGGGCTGAGTCACCCACGTCCGTAGGAGGATACCCCTTAAGTCTGACTCCCTACACGTGGTCCCCGGGTGGTGCTAATCAGGTGACATTTGAGAGGTGGTAGAGCATTTTGTGAGTTGCTCGCCTGGCTTGCTACCAAAGTAGCTTACCACCATCAAGTTGAAAGTCTGCCGCCAAGCTAAATATGGTGTTCCGGCAGTTATCCTTGAGAGCCTGCGTATTCCAGGTCTAGTGTGTTTACCAGCTTCGATCACATTGTCACTTACCATCATGTGAGATAGTGGTCAAACACTAGCTTGTCACAAATAAAAAAAAAAAAAGGTCAAAGTTCCGAAGATAAAGCGATTAAGTCGGTTTTTAAGCTTTGCTTGCGTTTAATTATTTTAATTTAAGAACACATGAACAAAGTAAATGTGCGTGACTTTTTATCAAATTCATATTATAGAAAATGCATTTGTAACTAAAACATGGCTTCCGTTTTCTATTCCCACTTCAACCCGCAATATCAATTCTGAGCCGTCAACTCAACACAAGTTATTGCACTATATTGGCCACTTGATAGATAAGAGGATAATATTATCTATATTTATAGCATTTATCACTATTTATGGTGGATTATTGTTTTATTAATATATCGTAGAACTGTGGGAGGGAAATTAATGTTTAGTAATGTTTAACGAGTAAGTTGCGTCATAGGGAAAACAAATTCCAGATTTCGTACTGCACTAGTGGCGCCCCGCGATGTTATCCGTGGTTAAAAGGTAACGCGGTTTAGAGGATCTGCCCGTTTTGGCTTATTTAGGTGCAAGTCCGCCTTCTAAGTATAGTATCGCGTTCGATTCCCGACGGGAACACAAGTTTTCTCCCCAATATAAATTTGTGTTTCTGGTTCTGGGTGTGATTGTGTGTGATGTGAATGTTTCCTGCACCCACGCCACAAGTCATCGAACTTAGTGTGAGTGTAAAAGCGTTTAAAAAAGGTAGCCTTTGTTTAACACAAAGGGTAAACTATCTCTATTCCAAAGTTCATTCAGAGCCGTTTAGTCATTCCAGCTCGAAGGAGAAACAAGTGTTTACTTACAACTATATTCACAGACACAGAAGAGCTATCAATCAATAGTATGTTTGTTGTGTGATTTATTAATCACAATATGATACGCCAAAGTCTCCTTTGGAAAAACAAGACATTGACCCTGGTGACCCATGTTTTTCTAAGACTTGGATCTCTTCATCAGCTAAGTTCTTGGAACGAGATTCATAATAAAAACATAAACATAAACATAAACGCTTTCACACTCACAGCCCCACACTAAACTCGATGACTTGTGTCGTGGGAACATGGTGCCGGAAACATTCACATCACACACACACAATCACAACCAGAACCAGAAACACAAATTTCCCTTGGGGAGAAAACTTGTGTTCCTGCCGGGAATCGAACCCGATACCCCTGCTTAGAAGGCGAACGCCACCCAACTAAGCCTACGGGCAGTTCAATAATATGAAAGGATTTGGGTATTCCTAATATGAAAGGATTTGGGTATTCCTACACATTTAAACGCCAATGTAAAACATACAAAGATCTAATAAAATATAATAATAATAATTAATGCTTTCACACTTACAGCCCCACACCAAGTTCAACGACATGTGTCGTGGATGCCGGAAACGTTCACATCACACACAACCACACTAACCCCAATACTTATTTCCATTGGGGAGAAAACTTGTGTTCCAGTTCAATATGTTACTTCAGTCTTCATGTATTGCCTGTAAGAGATTGCTTTATGTGATAAGGCCGCCCATTGTACAACAATTATTATTTTTAGTTCTTGTGTTATTAACATGTTACTTAACTATCTTAATGGTGTTCAATAAAGAAGTATTGCATTGTATTTTTTTTCATTTTCAATGAGCAAGTCGCTCGTCTGATGGTAAGCTTCACGCTTGTATCTAATTTACCTAAGTACTTGATTTATTGAAAACAAAAAATCGATGACATATAAATTTGATCATTTCATTTAATTTGACATATATATTTATCATTATATTTTATTCAGGTATATAAATCAGCTAAGTAATAATATATATATGAAACAACTGTAATAACACTAGGTGCACATACTTATATGCCAGTAAAAATATGAAGATGACCAGAGAGGGTCGCTGTAACCCAACAATACAGGCTCTAACGAGACCTAGTGTTGGGGACAGAGGTTCACGAAGGTACTTTATGTCCTAGTTTTAAGTACTTTATATAACAATAGCTATGTACCGCCACTATCTTTTAGGAATAATAAAAACATTTTGTATTTTTTTTTGTACCGTATTCCAGGTCTAGTGTGTTTACCAGCTTCGATCACATCGTCACTTACCATAGTGGTCAAAAACTAGCCTGTCACAAATAAAAAAAAAAAATTTCTTCGGAAAAGAATCATGGCACTATAAACAGTATACTTATAAATGTAATGGTTGTGATAAAGTTTTAGCAGCTCAAGTATTAATATAAAAATGTAAAAGTCTATAAACTTTGATCATAAAAGTTGTCAAGTGAAGCGGGAATCCGACACGGCTGAAAGACACGGGGAAGGTGTTATGCAATAAGCATTATATACTGGTAATATTTTTTATGACATACAATACAATATAAAATCTCAAAGTTAAAAAAAATCATACCATATAAATCTATGTACAAAGTGCTGACTTATCACTAAAAGCGATCCTTTCAAACCTTTAGATGGAGAAAGAGAAAAAATATATATTCATTTCTATGCTCGCATCGATGCTATAAATACATATTCATTTAAACATATAACAAATAAATAAATATATACATATTTTAATTACATACTCAAAAACATCTCAAATACAGAATAAATAATAGGTACCTAAATAGTTTTAATGTTAAAACTATCGTGAGTATTACACATTATGTTTCAATGTTATATTCGGCTTAAAACACGAAAATTTTTTCGACTTACTTTGTAGTCAACTAGTTTCGGACAAATTAGTTGTCCTCCATCAGGATGAGTCAGACGTTAAGGATGAGCCAGGATGAGCCGCACGCCCCTGCGTATCGCGCGTCTGACTCATCCTGATGAAGGACGACTAATTTGTCCGAAACTAGTTGACTACAAAGTAAGTCGAAATTTTCGTGTTTTAAGCCGAATATAACATTGAAACATAATACCTAAATAGTATTTGAAACTAACTACAATTTAGAGATGAAAAGATTATATTTAAACAGTAGTATCAAGTGAGAAAGAAGTTTTTAACCTTCACTTTGATATTCTTACCCGGCAAAAGAGATTTCCTTATGGAAATGGGTAGAATATGCCACAAAAGCATTGCTTCCACCGTGTGTGACAGATATAAACAACGTACTATAACAAACGACAGATATAATTGCAATCTGGGAGTTTAGAGTCGCGAGTGGATTGGCATCTTCTAGGCAATCATGATTCATCGTCGTTCGCATCGTCGCTTAAAATCACGAGTAGTATCAAAATTAGCAAAAAAATTATAATTATAAAAACATTTAACTCAAATACAATAATTCATATTTTATCTTGTTCAAAACTTATACAAGTACGTGAAGTTTATTCTTCACTCTTACTCTTTTTCCAGGAAGAGAAAGAAAGATGTATTATGATAAAGATTTTAATTTAATTAAAGCCATATTCACATTTTACATCACCCCTACTAATATCCTACTAATATTATAAATTCGAAAGTTTGTGTGTGTGTGAATGTTTGTTACCACGTATCTCCTTAACGAATAAACCGATTTTGATGAAATTTTGAATGTAAATAGTTTAGATTCCGGAATAACACATAGGCTATTTTTAACTTAATTAACGCGGACGAAGCCGCGGGTCACGGCTACTTATAAAAAGGTAAGAAAAGCTTAATGTTAATTAACAAACCAAACTTAATTCAGGTAAGGTACATTACAACCATCAATATGTTATTTGTGTTACAAAAAAGTTGTAAGTCATATGTGTTGCATTAATAAATGAATACATTTAAAACTCTTTGATTAGATACATGTATACCTGAAAAATTTTAATGTTAGTTAGTATATATCAGTGTAATACCTATATAGCGAAAGTGCAAAGAACTATATGCAAAAGAACACATGAACAAAGTGTCTTACCCTTAAGTAGAGACAGTAAGAAAAGTGTTAATGGACACATTCATAATCACAGCAATGTAGCAGTTAATGTTAAAGTCACATTACTGATAAGCCATGTTTTGGCTAGATTGTGATTAAAATGACGAACTTTGTAAAAATGTGTAGTACGCGCCACGAAAGATGAGACTTGAAACACCACATGGTTTGACTTGATTTCGTAATAAATATTGTTATTTTTTTTAATATATTATTGCTAATTTGCTATATACCTAATTCCGAATGACATCGAAAATGTCTTAATAAATATACACATTATGGATAGCTATTTCGTCCCAACTACAGAAGCTCTTCAAGTCTCATCTTTCGTGGTGCGTATTATACTATAGAAGTAAATAAAACAATTATTTCTAAAATAAAACTATAGATAGCAGTAGTTTCATTGTTGTAGCAATAATGCTTAAATTTTTCTTGGTTACTCCTAGTATCAAACCATCCGGAGTAGAGGCGAGGAGAATGGACGATGCAACCTGAGTTTTATAACACGAAGTGTGTCCTCTTACACTATATCCACGTCTACTTACTGTTATAGGTGTCATACCTCTACATATTACAATATTAAATCGGTAATAAGAAATTTTAAAACGGGCAAAAGCTAATGACTACATTAATGATAAGGATGCAGGAAGCAAACTGCAAAAGCGATTTCTGGCGACCACATAATTAATAATATTGATATACCTCGGTTAATATAATCCCTGCATAAGACATTTACGATTGTTTGAAAAAAAAAATGCATGGAAAAATGCGCCGCTGAGTTTTTTGCCAGGTTCTTCTCGAGACTGCTGTAATTGTGCGAATCTGGCAGTAGAATCATTAACTTTCATGAATACCTCTTTGGGCTCATGTGAATATAGGAATTTTGAGATTCTTGACTAATATTATAAATTATAAAGTCGAATCTAACGTACGGCTAAATTACTATATTTCCTAAATTAAAACTATAATCAGCAAAAGACGTAAGTTACCTACATGCCGTCAGCTTATAACTCAAGCCCACTATCAGTAATTAGCATGACCAACATTCTGGCGGTATTGCCTCTTTGAATTGCAACGCTTAAAATTACGTTGAGCCAAATAAGCACCAGCATTTAAATCACGCCTCGCCTCATCCAGGCGCTTTGATGCATTTTTGACGTCGACAATGTGAACAAGAGTTTTCTGTGCAGCTGGTGGACGGATTTGAATAGGTATAATATGTTCCTTGTAATAGAACACATGATCCATAATTATGCTCCTTAATCCTTCAGGCGAGTCCCACACTAAGTTCGAATAGCGTATTCCAGGTCTAGTGTGTTTACCAGCTTCGATCACATCGTCACTTACCATCAGGTGAGATAGTGGTCAAACACTAGCCTGTCAAAAATAAAAAAATAAAAACTTTAGTCGTGGGTGCCAGAAACATTCACATCACACACCATCACACGTGTGTTTCTTGTACCTAGAACCAGAAACAGAAATTAATCTTGGGGAGATATCTTGTGTTCCCGCAGGGAATCGAAGCCGATGCTTAGAAGACCAAAGTTCACCCAAAACCAACGAGAAGTTCAAATTTTAGTTAGTAATTTTAATTTACTACCAAACGACCCAAAAGACATTAGCGGTAGTAGTTTAGGGTGTGATAGTGTGTGTGGTGTATATAATTCCTGCACCCAAGATACAAGATTTTAATCTTTAGTGTGGGACTGAGATTGTGCTTTCAGTTTATTGACATCTTATAACATATAACTTACAGATACCTAATATTACATTCTATATTCATTTCATTATATTTTTTAATACAATTATATCTATATATTATATTAATTTTAATTCATTATATCAAGGTCTTATAATTATTTATGTACATATTGTGGTAAGGTGAGACTTTTGACGCCCGAACTAGTAACTTTGGTTTGTATAAACAGAGCACTTCCAACGATTTAATATTGTTTGCATAAGGTGTGTGCAAATACTGTAGTCAGGAGGTAATGCGAATAACTGAACTGCCTGTTGGTTTAGTTGGGAAGCTTTCTCCTTCTAAGCAGGGGTATCGGGTTCGATTCCCGGCGGGAACATACAACTCAAGTTTTTTTTCCCCAAGGAAAATTGTGCTATTTCTAATTACGATTGTGTTTGTGATGTGAATCTTTCCGGCACCCACGACACAAGTCATTGAACTTAGTGTGGGGCTGTGAAGATGAAAGCGTTTATGTTTATTGATGTTTCAAGTATAGGATTCATAGAATAAGGTTTAATTAGTCAGGCAAATTCAAGAAGATTCGAAAAGCCCACGCACTACAATCGTGAGGTTTCTTAAAAGTTGTATAGGTGCAAGTAGGACCTATGTGACGTCTACATCCAGTTCTCTACACCTACGCCTTGACATTTAATTCTTACTTAAAGCGAGGGCGTATATACATAGATTATGTATCGGTGATAGCTTGGGTTATATACTTTTTAGTTAACATTTTGAGACAAACTGCATTTTTGATATGTGAATTTTAATACGTTTTAGGAAATTGTTACTTATTTGAACTGCCCTTTGGCTAAGATGAGTGGGCGTTTGCCTTTACTATCTGGTTCGATTACAGGAAATCGATTTTTCTCAAAGAAAAAAAAAAATTGTGTTTCTGGTTGTGATTGTATGTGTCATGTTTCCGGCACCCACAAGTCGTCGAACTTAGTGTGAAGCTGTAAGTGTAAGAGCGTTTAAGTTTTCCCTCACAGCGGACCCTAACTAAAAACGTATTTTCCTAAAAAAGCATATCTTTGATAGATACTTCAAAAAGTAGTGAATCTATGAATAAACATTAATAAATGCCATAGGTTAAAATTAGTGGAAGCCGGAAACATTCACATATCACACAAACAATCACAACCAAAACCAGAAACACAAATGTTCCTTGGGGAAAAAACGCTGTTGTATGTTCCCGCCGGGAATTGAACCCGATACCTCTGCTTTGAAGGCGAACGCTTATCCAACTGAGTCAACGGGCAGTTCATATAATATTAAAACAATTTCACTCACGAACAAATCGAGAACGTTATAGATATTCACCTAAGAGAAGCAATCTTGTCCAGAATTGACTCAAATAGTGACTGACAGGAAGTCAAAGTCAAGTAAAAGAGTCATGGTCCTGTCATAGTAAAGTCATGCCCAAATAAAGTAGTTGAGTCCAAGTTGCAGAGCCTCAGTCATCGACGTAAGGTAGCTAGCTTGTCGGTGTTCTATCGCTTGCATTTCGGAGAGTGTGCACTCGAATTACACCAGTTGATTCCCCCTTGCCCTTTCTATAATCGGACCACAAGACAAACAAACCAACGTCATCCATATATGGTTGACCTACCTCATATCCGGTCAAAGCGTTTTGCTTCAACATTTGTTATCCGTACGGCGAGGGTGTGGAACTCACTGCTCGCATCCTTGTTCCCCGAACAGTATAATCTGGGAGTCTTCAAGTCTATAGTGAATAGGTACCTTCTAGGTAAGCATGCTTCATCTTCGGCCGCATCGTCACTTTCCATCAGGTGAGATAGCGGCCAAGTGCTTACCTATCAGTCATAAAAAATAAAAAAAAGTAGTAGAAATGTTAACTATAGAACTAGAATTTCTATTGAAGTTTTGGAGCAAACGCGAAAATCACTTATCACTCACTAAATTGTAAGTACATAAAAAATAACAACAATTACTGTAAAGGATACCTAACAATAAGCTTTATCATGCGCGCATCCTGGCCGCTATGTATTTCAAGTCTTTTAGGAGACCTATAAGTGCTGGCGACAGAAAATCACAAAGGTACCTACATATATCGTAATTCACATACATATTGTACCTTAAATCAAAATGTACCAAACATTGTTCTTGATCCAATCCTATTAATAACATTGTGAAGCGGGCACCCAAGGTATAGGCGTTGCCTACAAACATTGCTCTTCCTGAATAAATAGCTTTTTATTTTTATAATTTTTTTTATCTTTGTTTTGACTTATTTATACCCATGTTCACTTAGTATAAACTGTTAATAATCCACTATTATAACACTTGATAAATCACAAGATTTAAAATATAATACAAAATCGGTATTTTATTTCACTTTCGCGGCATAAACCTCAAGTGCTCTTTGATAACCATGATACGTTGCAAGTTTCAATTGTATCTTTCTTTTAACGTCAAGTTGAACTGAAAAATTGCCAACAATCAATAAGACATTCATGTAATATGAAAACTGGAAAGCTGGAATGTATTCCTTCGTAGCCTAATTTCCCTATGGAGTTTGTGGGGGCACGCTCCGCTGCATTTGAGGTATCAAAAAGTACGGCGTTCTTTGGTCAAAAACAAATCTTGTAAAACTTCCACGATCCTTTCAAAATAATGTGGCTCCGTCAAATGAGAAGTTGTATGGGTGGTTCAGCATTTAATCCGACCATCCGTCTATCCGTCCGTCTTTCAAAGGCATTTAGCGTCTAAACCATGCCATAACCATTCTGTAATTAACGAAAAATATTCAAGATTACACTTAAATCCAGGGAACAATCACTGTCAAATCGATCTTTAACAAATATTTACTTTAGTTGCAAATTCCAAATTAAACTCTGATGTTTTATGTGTATTACAGTAGTTTAAGGTACAAACGATATTGTAGGAAGAGCCACATATCTGGTATTTTTCGATGTAATTGATCGAGCGAAGGGAGTTAACTTGGGTGATTCAGTAACGTGTCCGTCCGTCCGTCCGAATATCATCAAATTTTCAGAGAATGCGTAAAGCTATGGAAATAGCAATTAAAATGGTATAAATGAAAATGTTAAGGAGACATGTTTTTTTTCTACCCTAGTGGGGTATTGTTGAAACAACACTGCAAGTAGTACGAAACTTGTTTAAAAAAAAAATATGTTAGAAAAGTACTATTTGTTAGGCCACCAAAGTCACTGTTTTTAGACCTATTTTGTGCCGGGGTCTAGGTCTCAGTTCGGTGCAAATTACTATAGTAATGTAAAATTATAATATATGTATATACGTCACTGTAGCTGAATTATAAGCACGGAATCGATTTATGTAGAGCAGCAAACACGTCTTCTTTGCCCGATCTCTAAAAATAACGTTGAAGTTAAATATCTTGTTCATTTCATGTTACCGGATATGTTATGGAAATGTGTTTAAATAACATTTGCTTTGTTAACAATTTGGAGCAACGGAATCTGGCTTTAAGTTTCCTGTATGGACGGTATAGTGCAGAATGTTAAAATTTAAAACATATAGAATAATTATTAATTTATTTTTGGGTTTAGCATTAGCCATGCTAGGCTAGCTGTAGCTGTAGCTAACTGTAGTAGTCGAGGCGGGGTTTGAATTCGCGGTCATAGGGTGTCATGCCCTATGGCAAAAAAAATTCAATCCCAGCCTCAAGCGATAATTTTTCCTTTCTAAATTTACTTCTATACCCAGTTATAAATTTATTGTGAAACTATATACAATGAGAAAAATTACTCGTTGCCGTGACTAAAATTCTTGTGCTATTTGTAACAACTGTAATATCTATTAGCAATCACAAAATTCAATGACTTAATATATATAAACCACACTTAGTTCTATGTCTTATGTCGTAGGTGAAACTTTCTCATCACACCCAAATGTCTGTCACTTCTGTCAGTCTCATGCTTGCTTGTCGAATATACTAGTGGGCATTCCGAGTGTCAGGATTTTCAGGCCGCCTAAAGATATGAATTTCACTATCGCTCTCAATTTTTATGAATTATTTATCCATACTAGGCAACATATATCTCTACCGAACATTACAAACCTTCCAGCCTCTTTGCGTAATATTTGTTACTCTTCTGTATCGACTACCGGTACAACACTCGACACTAGTTTAAGATGTCCGTTTATAAAAAATAATAAACAAATTCGGATTTCATTCATAAATATAATTTATCCTTAGTTCTGGTCGTTCTCGCTCACCACCATCCATCCATATAAAAACAGTTCCATCATATTAACAACTCAGTCGTGAAACCATGTCGGATGGTTCCAGGCTGAAAAATTCTGACGCTTATTTACAGTAGTATACATTTTTATACAGTGGTTATGATAGTGCAAGCCGACGAACGAGCATAATGCGCGCTCAATTATTATATATCTTCGTACAACTCTGCTCTGTGACGGCCGTTTATATTCATAATCACGATTTAAAAATCGGCGACGTAAATTCCAGTGACTTAGTTCTCTTCAAATGGACTGAATTCAAATACGCTTTTCCGTTTGTTGTCAGAAAGAGTATTATTAGATACCCGGGACCGGGGCATATAAACTACGCAGTGATCAGAGCTATCCACATCAAGGACAACGTGAGTGATGGAAGTGGAGAATTCCCGATCATTACTAAGGGAGGTGTTGGACAACTATTCGTCGAGATAAAGTTGATAAGCCAAAGGAATTATGGGCTCAATTACACCATTACAATATTTGGAAAAGTAATATAACAATAAATACGATTTCTAGTACGCCCATTGTAGCCTATATGTAAAATGTTGTTTTAAATGTATCAAATCTAACAAGGTTTTAATAAAGAGTAATTTTATCGTTTGATGAGAATCTGAATATGAATTGTAATAAGCGTCAATAGTTCCCCCTTTCTGGCTTACCATATAAAAATATTATATGGTATAATACTATATTTCAAATCAATCATATAGAAAGTGATCAAAATACAATAATTAGTAGGCATTTAGTGACATTTTCAACATATTATATGCCACTAAAATCCTACTCATTATTGTATAATATACAGAATATAAGCGTAGATACACTTATATTAGCACAGCTTATAATTAATATATATTTTCTAATTTACCTATAACACTAGGCAGTACTTTCTTATAACAATAATAAATTTGTTGCTCTAATGTGTCGATGATGACCCCGTGCAGGATCTGTTACTGTAGTAACCCCAATCCTGTTAATAACATTGTGAACCGGACACCCAAGATATAGGCGTTGCCTAGTTTGGGGCCCACAGACAAGACGCACTTGACCCAAAGCCATGAGTGTACATGTGTATTGATCCAATCCTATCAATAACATTATGAAGCGGGCACCCAAGATATAGGCGTTGCCTAGTTTGGGGCCCACAGACAAGACGCACTTGACCCAAAGCCATGAGTGTACATGTGTATTGATCCAATCCTATTAATAACATTGTGAACCGGGCACCCAAGATATAGGCGTTGCCTAGTTTGGAGCCCATAGACAAGACGCACTTGACTCAAGGCCATGAGTGTACCTACATGTACATATACTTGTTTAAGTACGGTTTATCGGAAATAAATACTGTATAGTGTTACCACCTGCGCATGCATATCAATGCTATGTAAAGAAAAAATGTCATCTCTTTTATGTTCATTGCCTAGTACCCATTCTCGAGATATCAACAAAATAGCCGTTCTATACAAAATGTATGAGAAAATGTTTTTTTTTTCATTTCCGACCTACTTATTCAGGGCAGAGCCATATCCAACTATTTAATCAAAGATAATAATAATCTTAAGTTATAAATGGTATATCGAAGCCGACTTTATTTTACCTATACACATTAATGTTGTGATGTTACCAATTTTTATAATATTCAAATTGTATTAAAAAATTAGAATCGCTATTCAGCCAGTATTCTGGGCACTTTTCCTTCGGCAAGCGGTTTACAACATTTTTGAGTGCTATTTGTATACTTCCCTTTTGTAATCTTAAATTTATAAATGATTATATTTCAAACTAGCCGTGCCACGTAGCTTCGCCCGCTATTATCAAGTTAAACAGTAGCCTATGTGTTAATCCCAGGTATAATCTATGTGCATTCCAAATTTCATCCAAATGCGTTCAACCGTTAAAGCGTGAAGAGGGAACAAACATAATTACACACTTACACACAAACTTTCGGATTTATAATATTAGTAGGATTGTATTTTAGTACAGTATAGTTTATTTTTGTATTCCGTTACGTTTTACAATAAAAATATATATTTTTTATTTATATTAAACAGCCATTATGCGCTATTCAAATATCAATTTGTCACCTTTCACAAAGCACGAATCCATTTGACGAAAAAGTCTAAGCCCAAATTGTCATCTTAAAATTTTTCCGCAAAAAGCTTTCAACTTTGAAATGATTATTTAAATATCAAATGAAACGGAAATAACATTGTTTTGACGCAACAGGAAACAAAATAAATAATTGCCAAATAATTCATGAGATTCTTGGTAAGCAAACGTTAAATAAACAACGTTAAGATAAGACGTTCGGTAACTTCTTCATAAACTGTTGGTACAGAGAATTGTATCGACAATGATATTTACAATACAAAACACTTTATTGTATACCAAAAAAAATATGAACAATGACAAATAAAATATTACAATCATCGTGGTAGTACAATGGGCGGTCTTATCGCTTAAAGCGATCTCGTCCAGACAACCTTTGGATAGACAGTAATAGAAGAATGAATAGACGGTGGTGTACAATAAAATATTATATATATATATATATATATATATATATATATATATATATATGATAGTACATCATTATTCACACCTACTCTAGATACTAATACATAAATAAAACAATAAAATACACTAATATATATTATACTAATAAATACATACATAAATATTGAATGCAAATAATTATAGAAAACTAGCTGCGCCCCGCGGTTTCACCCGCGTTCATAATGATGAAAAGTGATGATGATGATGATGATGAAAAATAGATGTTGGCCGATTCTCATAGATACCGGATAAGCACAAAAAATTTCATCAAAATCGGTCAAGCCGTTTCGGAGGAGTATGGCAACGAAAACTGTGACACGAGAATTTTATATATTAGATAATAACTTATAATAGAATATAAACTGTAATATGTAGCGTTTTAAAAATATTGTTCTTGTACAAATAAATTTAATTAATACCGTTAATTTGATAAATAGTGTTCTTTTACTAAATTTTTAAAAATATATAATTATATTGATATTTGATATATTATTGGCTTGATTTCGAAATACTCGAGCATAAGCTCAGACAGCAAAAATATCTTGTGTAGATACAAGATATTTTTGCTGCTTGAGCTGCTTATGCAGATCATTTGACACGACGGTATGACATTGGTTGGGTTGGAATTCTGAAGCAACATTATCAATTTGATATATTTTATTAACTAGCCGTGCCCCGCGGCTTCGCCTGCTATTATCAAATTAAAAAGTATCCTATGTGTTAATCCTATGTATAATCTATGTACATTCCAAATTTCATCCATATCCGTTCAGCCGTTAAAGCGTGAAGAGGGAACAAACGTACTTGCTTACACACTTACAAACAAACTTTCGGATTTATAATATTACTAGCCGTGCCCCGCGGCTTCGCCCGCTATTATCAAGTTAAAAAGTAGCCTATGTGTTAATCCTAGGTATAATCTATGTACATTCCAAATTTCATCCAAATCCGTTCAGCCGTTAAAGCGTGAAGAGGGAACAAACATACTTACACACTTACACACAAACTTTCGGATTTATAATATTAGTAGGATAGTAAGATTTATGACTTGAAATTCCTTTATCAACGGGCCAATTGCCTATATTTCCTAAAACTAAACTAAAAATATACCAGCAAAGAACTAAGTTACTACAAGACATCGAGCTTAAAGCTAACTCAAGTGCTCAAGCCCACTACCAGTGGGTAGCGTTCCCATCATGTTGGCGGCATTGCCTCTCTGAATTGCAATACTAATTCGTTGAGCCAAATAAGTGCCAGCATTTTGATCACGCGTTGCCTCAACCAGGCGCTCTCCGGGCATCAATTATCTTAACATCGACGTCGAAATCGAACGATTTTCTTTTCTTATAAATTAAATCAACTCAATTTAACTTTCAATCGATCGACTGTCGTATCGATGACGCATCAATTCGAACAATCGTAGTTTGACGACCAGAATAGACCTACTGATATATTAACAATATGTAGTTGATATGTTGCCGATTGTTGTTTAACTGCCCGTTGGCTTAGTTGGGTGGCGTTCGCCTTCTGAGCAGGGGTATCGGGTTCGATTCCCGGTGGGAACACAAGTTTTCTCCCCATGGAAAAATTGTGTTTCTGGTTCTGGTTGTGATTGTGTGTGTGATGTGAATGTTTCCGGCACCCACGACACAAGTCATCGAACTTAGTGTGGGGCTGTGAGTGTGAAAGCGTTTATGTTTATGTTTATGTGTTTCGAGTAGTTATCATTATTTGTTTGGTATAATTTGAAAGATTTCAGTTATATAGCGTCAGATATCAGTATTCTACAATCTTGTAAACCACCCGATTGGAATCGGTAACAGGTCGCAATAAAAATGTCTAAAAAAACTATTTGGTAAGTAAACTGTGGCGCAAATAGTTAATTAGTAACTGGCAAGTAAGCTATGAGACCTCGTAGACAGCTGCTACGATAATAGCTATAATTTAAACGCAAGCAAAGCTTTTAAAAACCGACTTCACCGCTTATATTTTAGTGTTTGTTGATTTTCTCAAATAGCGCTTAATCAATTTCGATAAAAATTATATGGGACCAGCTCTGAAGTATGATCTACCAAACAAAAAAACTGTTGAAGTTATCGCGTAACATACAGACATAAAAAAATACAGTCGAATTGAGAACCTCCTTTATTTGAAGTCGGTTGAAGATAGAATGTGATTGCTACGAGTGCTACGTGCTACGAAGTGAGTGAACTAACATAAACATAAAGGCTTTCACACTCACAGCCCACTCTAAGTTCGAGGACTTGTGTAGTGGGTGCCGGGAACATTAACATCACCAATCACAACCAGAAACACATCAGGAGACAACTCAACAGGGGAAAAAACTTGTGTTCCCGCCGTGAATCGTTATTTATTTTTACTCTTAGATATAGAATTTTTTAATAATATATCTTGTATAAAAGTATTACCAATACAATACTACAAAAAAAAAACCTAAACCTTATGTGCCTCCGGCAACGGGGCAGGGCCCAAGCTACCGGTAGGTCAGTGCTGCGAGTGAACCTACTGACAATGCGTGCCGCGTTCAGGAGTACTGCCGCTCTGAATCTGACCCTCGATCCAACCGTCTAGCGAAAGTCTCCTAAAAAAAGGTATTGAGCAAGGCTTTTCGCTATTAGTCCATTCGCAGAAACAGCTATCGAAAAAAAAATACTAAATTATTTTAATCAAAACTCAGGCAAATTTTGAACTATTCAATTAAAATTACAACGGGAATTAGCGTTGCAAGTGTGAGGTGGGACGCGATGGCGAGCGCTCAGCCTTCATCCTGTAGAAGGTTTCCGAAGTAGTTAATTCTCTACCTATTTTCTATTCCCATAACCAATATAAAATTATTATCGAATCTTTTAAAAACCCACACGCATATCAAATTCAAAATAAGGATCGCAGTTTTCAATATTCATGAAAGCAAGAACAAAAACAAGTAAGCTTAGCCGTATGCTGGCTGCTCCACATTTATACCAGTTATACCGCCGTATGGTACGCAAAAACAGGGAATGCGAAACACAATTTCGATAAAACATGATGCTTACGTAAAACGTAGTTTCTTTAGTATTCATAAATAAAATAAACGGTCACACTCACAGCCCTACACTAAGTACGATAACTTGTGTTTTGAGCTCCGGAAATATTAACATCTTATCCAGAAACAGAAACAATAATTTCCTTTAAGAAAACTTGTACTTCCTCCGGAAATCGAACTCGATACCCGTTGCTTAAAAGGCGGACGTGCACCCAACCAAGCCATCGAGTAGTTCATGTGCTATTTTCTTTTATCTTTTTTTTTGCAAGAAATCTTCGCAAGGCTCTTTTTCTGTATTAGGGACTTTTTAAAGTTCAGAATCGAAGACATGCTTTTTTTTACATTGTGGAACATGAGTATAGAATCAAAGATGCTAATCAGATACAGATATTTAGCTGGCAACGGTTGCTAAAAAAATCTTAAAAACCATGGTCTAATGGTCGTAGTCTGATATTCAGAGTCAGTTCCATCTCTCCTCCATAAAAGTAAAACACACGGTTAACTCGAATGGAGGGGCAAATGAGAAATCCTATTACCATATTTTTTTTCTTTATTTTTCAGTATTCGCCCACTTATTTGCGACTGAAAATCAGCAGATCAAGTGTTGACACAACACTTGGCAATAAGATGAGTTGCAACCCTTTCGGCACTCTCTATTGATTAAGCATAATTAAGTTTTTTTTTTCCCCATATCATTGTGACATATATGTGTTTTATGCTGAACAATTGATTTTCTTTCTTTTTTTTCATTCAGAAATAAAAAATACCGTAACAGTGCTAGCTACTCTCGTAGTCTCCTATTTTCTAAAGATAACACAATACCAGTCTATTGAACACAGCCAGGAGTTCTGAACACGCAACAGTGGCCGTAAGTTTTTGATTGTTCTGCGAACGGTACCGCGGCCAATGCATTCGTGCAAACTGTGTATTGTTTTAAGTTGTGACATACAGGCGTTCAGAACAACCAACAATATCTCTGATTTGTGTGTGTGATGTGAATTTCGCCGGCACCCACGACACAAGTCATTGAACTTAGTGTGGGGCTGTGCGTTTGAAAGCTTTTATGTTTATTTTATTTCTATGTTGCAAGCGGCTTGGAAGCCATTTTGTTTTGTGGGTTAGCTTGATTTTGTATTTATTTTTAAGCATTAATTTGTTAAATGATATTATTGTACATGTTATAATATGTTATATTATTGAAATTAAAATTGTAATTGTTTTTTTTTAAATATAGATTAATAATCTAAAATAAATTAATTGAATTAAATCACCCTAACCTAAGAAAATACAATAGGACCGTATTGTTGTAAAAATCTTAAAAAAACATCTGTGCTAGGCTAGTTTGACTATCTGATGGTAAATGATGTTGTGGTTGAGAATAAACAAGCTAAGTCCCACGATAACTGGTTCTCAAGGATAGCTGACGGATCTAAATTTTTAGTGATTGTAGAAGCAGATTTCTCTACTTGAGGGTACTACTACGACTGTATAGTACAGGGTTGCTACCATAGAGATCTAGTTCCTAGATTCTGAGATCTGTGGTAGCTACCCAGGGACAAGTACTGTCCAACCAAAATGGATTTTATTACGATTCTACCTTCGTCGTGTGCTCAAGCCGTATAACCCGAAGCCTCCGCCTCTTAACAATCTTTTTATATAATTAGAAGATTATCTCTAGATGCATCTAAAGCTTTTAATGCTTTTATCACACTAATATAACAAATTCGAAAGTTTGTTTGTAAGTAAGTATGTTTATTTTACCTTCACGCTGTAACGGCTGAACGGATTTGAATGAAATTTAGAATATAAAATAGTTTGTACCAAGTATTAACACATAAGCTTTTTAACTTGGTAATCGCGGTTGAGAGTGCGGGGCACGGCTATTAATGTTCATATGTTAAAGATAATTAATTGCAGGTAAGTAGGTACTTATACGAAAAAAAAGTTTTCAGGTAGTATAAATTAAACAGGCAAAGTTCACTCTTTCAGTTCAAACTTGTATGCTCAACACTAAAGAAACGAATGCCCGAACTAATTAACTCATGTGAGTTAAGTAAAATTATGAATAATTTTTTTTTGCTGTCTGTTACGAGTAAAAGTTGGCCAACAAGCTCGCGATCCTCTTGTGCCTTAAACACACAAAGCTCCATCGAGTGTCTCATTATTGTTGTACATCCCGCCAAAGTGGGGCGTCGAGTCAGCACGCACCAACTCCCATTTACTGCTGGTATAGTGGGGTTTAACCTTTATAACTACTCATTTCGAGTCTCGAGTGCTTTTGAATGTTACTACTCGACTGTTACTCTACTGTTAACAATAAAGAAGTCCTCAAAGGTTCCTGTCTGGGTAGGTAATGGCGATTCTCTTTGACAGGCAATTATGTTGCGGAAGCTTTGCTTTATAAACGATCATTCAATTCGACTACATATCATTATTAATTTCATATTTTGTTCTGCCGTCATACGGAAAAAAGACGTTACTAGCTGCTTCCCGCGGCTTTGCCCGCGTAAGTCCCGGACCAGCCAGAATTCGGGGTTAAAAAGTAGCCCATGTCCTTTCTCAGGCTCTAGACTATCTGTGTACCAAATTTCGTTTAAATCGGTTCAGTAGTTTTAGCGTGAAAGCGTAACAGACAGACAGACAGAGTTACTTTCGCATTTATAATATTAGTAAGGATTTTTGTCAAAATTTTGTAAATGTTTTGACTTGTAGCAGTAGCGTCTAAATTAAAAATAATATTTTGTAGGCAGCATTTGAAAAAATACTAGTAGTATATGCGTCTATATTTCCTGATTACGATGATGTATAGTCAATTATGACAAACATAGTGGCAATATACAAAACGGCAGCGCGGGGGGAAGAGTCGCGGGTGCACTTTGTATATCAAGGCGTCAAAGGGTGACGCCATACATTTTTATCTTCACAGCGCACGGAGCGCGCGCCTCGTGCGCTTTGTATATCATGTCCCTTATTAACAGAAAAAAGAAGAAATACAAAATTCCAGTTACGATAAATTAAAAAATAAAAACTGAACACTAACTACTGAAATTAACTGCCCATGCATTGGCTTTTTGGGTCCCCGTTCACCCACCAAGCTGTGAGTGTGAAAGCGTTTGCTCATTATTATGAGACTTAAGGTCTCAGGGAGAAATGAGACCAAAGCTAAGTAGATCTGCCCAGAAGTTCCATTTCATGATGTTAGTTTATAAACCCGTTTACAAACTAAACTAATATCAATATTTTATTTCTCTACAAATAAAAATGTCCTCAGATACGATCTTTCAAAGACTGCAGCAATATTGTTCAAGTTTCTCCCTTTATCAAACAACAGGATGAATCCACTTACAAAGTTAGCAGGAACAAGAAAACCTATGTCCGGCGATCCGTATTGCACGGAGTTTAAAACTTAAGACAAAGAGTAGGCGACTTTAAAATAGATCTCATTGTTGTTTTATACAGCCTTATTTATACTATTCTAAAGTTCAAAATCTAAAACTCGACAAGTAAAAAACAAATCTGCGTTTTTATGTATAATTAATATAATATTTTAGAGTTCTTTCATTTGATTTGAAGGCGAACGCCCACGTATCTAAGTCAACAGGCAGTTCATATAAATATATTACCACATATAATAATGAATAAGTATATTTTACATTCTCTGTCGCATTCCGTTTTTTATTTTTTTTATTCAAGATAGGCAAACGGTAAGCGACGATGCAGTCGACAATGGAGCACGTTTGCCTAGAAGATGCCTATTCACTCGCGACTTGAAGATTCCCATATCGTATTTATCAGGAAACAAAGATCAGGTAAGGAGTTCCATTCCTTTGCGGTTCACATAATGAATTTGGAAGCAAAACGCTTCGTCCAGGGTTAGCACATGATTGACAGCAATTTTCCAAGCGTGAAGCATTCAAGTCAATTTGAAAGGATTCTTAAAAAGTTTGAACCTTCTTGAACAGATTAAATAACATCCAATAAGGTTTAATCCGATATCGACTATTGCGCAAGTTCACCTGCTTCAGAAATTATTGGAAAATTACTAGGAATGTGGTTTTATATAACTAAACTGAAGGTCTGATTCTCCACCGTTAGATATGTTCTTGTTAAAGCATCTGGCATATAATTTCATATGTTTAACTTTAACTGTATGCATACAGTAATGTATTCCGGATTATAGGGCAATGTTTCTAGTGTAATTACATGGGGAGGAGCGCAGTGCTTTAACGCGCATTATTTCGACCTAAATAAGTTCCAAACTTTGGGTGGTACTTTCCCCTTTTGTACTGCCCGATATCACATTTGGTAGTCGGGTATCAGGTTCGATTCCCGTCGGGAACACAAGATTTTTCCCCAAGGGAAATTTATGTTGCTGGTTCTGGTTGTGATTGTGTATGAAATGTGAATGTTTTCAGCAACCACAACTTAAGTCATCGAACTTAGTATGGGGCTGTGAGTGTGAAAGCGTTTAACTATGCTCTTTATTACTGCCTTACGCATAATGTATCCTTAATTTCGTTAATAAAAAATTGTAAATAGTTAAGATTCCTTTTAGCATATAATGTTTTAAGATGTAACTTAGCCAAAATAGTATTTCAGAATCTTGGATGCCCTTGTAAAATGATAAAAAAGAAAATATATACTTTTGCTTTGAACATATTTAAACATATTCACACTCACAGCCTCACACTTATTTCAATGACTTTTATTGTGGATGCTAATGAACTGCCCGTTGGCTCAGTTGGGGAGTGTTCGCCTTCTAAGCAGGGGTATCGGGTTCAATTTCCGGCGGGAACACAAGTTTTCTCCCCAAGGAAAATATTTATTTCTGGTTCTGGTTGTGATTGTGTGTGTGATGTGAATGTTTCCGGCACCCACGACACAAGTCATCGAACTTAATGTGTGCGTGTGAAAGCGCTTATTTATTTTATTTTTTATTTATTTAATGAACACTTAAAAATCACAAACTCACACCCAGAACCAGAAGAACAAATGTCATTTGGGAAGTAAAATTGTGCTCCAGCTGGGAATCGAATCCAGGAACCATAGAGCAAAAGGCAGAGCCTTGTCCACTGCACCAACTGTGTCATCATTATGCTGATATAAATTGTGTATATTTTGCTAAAAATATGCCTATGTGAAGCGTAAAAGCCTCTCTGGATCTTGTTACCTTTAAGAGTGTGTGAGTATAATAATTACATACAATTCAAGAGTGAAATGGTATCGTTACTTCGACGCCATATTTAATTGTCAGCCACATCGTCGCTTTACATCAGTAGGTACTTAAATTTCATCTGATAAATGATCTTTTGTCTAATGATGAAACAAAGGATTATATATCAGATCGAGGTCGAGAACATGTTTTCCTTTTATCCTTTCTGGAACTTTCCAACTGCAATCCTATCAGTGCTTAACTATTTGTCCATAATTTTATACTTTGATCTTGTGACCAAAATTAAAAAAAAGACGAGACAAGCAAGCCGCTCGCCTGATGGTAAGCGTCAAGCCTTCCCTTTACAGTTTAGTGCCACCCTAGAGTTTTGAACTTATCTATATACCGGGTGTTTGGTAGAGGGTCCGACAAATGAAATGAGCGTGTTCGGGGACCCATTTGGAGAATACAAGTTGGCCAAAAAAATCCCCAATCCCCAATTTTTTAAACTTTTTTTTTGTGAATTTTCCCGTTTTCTCCGAAATTGTACTTTTTTTTTAGATCACTGTGAAAGTTGAACTATGAGGTAGAATTTATTTTATTTTTTCTCTCTATGAGCTCTAAATCAAGTTAGCCCTGTTTTGTATCTAATTTTGCTTTGCGTGGCCTGAAGGTATACCTTCAGGCCACGCAAAGCAAAATTAGAGACCAAATTCAACTAAAAACATCCGGTCTAAAACAGATTTTACAAATGTTAATGGTAAATAGGTACAATTTCGGAGAAAACGAAAAAATTTTGTTCGGACTATTTAGTAGATGGTTTATGTGAAGTTTGCACAAAATCGGTCGAGCGGTTCTTCATTTATCACACCCGGGCGAAGCCGGGGCGGATCGCTAGTATATTATATTTCGAATTTCATCGCGGCAAATCACTGCGCTCGTCACCCTGAAATATTAGATGTTATATCACTTTAAGCACTGTAATTAAAATTTTAAGAGTACTAAATGATAACCAATAGGGTTACAAATTGATAACCAATGACAAAGTCTGCAAAAGAATTATTAATTTATATATCCATTAAAAAAGTTAACTAGAAACTCATCATAAAATGTTGCACTTATGCCGTATCATGGCTATGTAGCGTCTGTATTAAGGTACGGCTTAATAGTCTGGGGTAATGGTGTCTGGGAAAATAAGGTATTCATAGCTCAAAAAAAAATTCGTGTGAGCTATATGTGGAGTTCACCCCAACATTCTTGTCGTGTGCTATTTCCTAAAATTCGTGTTCTCACATTGCCTCTAATGTATATTGAAAAAATGAGTGTATTTGTTAAAAAAAACCAATGTTTTTACAAAATTAAGAAACTTTGCGGGTTTGCAATGATTGCGGCCGGATATTGCTGCACCTAATTTTTACGACCTAGATAGCTCAGTGCTATCACATATCTTCCCATTTCCAAACGACTTCAAAAAATGAGGTTCTCAATTCAAATCAAATATGAATCGATTTCGATGTTTTTGTTTGTTTGGTAGATCATACTTCAGAGGTGGTCCCATATAAATTTTATCGAAATTGATTGAGTACTTTTTGAGCAAATCAACAATTACCAAAATACAAGCGGTGAAGTAGGTTTTTTAAAGTTTTGCTTGCGTTTAAATTATCAATAACTTGTTTGCGTGTAAGTATGGACTTCTGGCATTGTAATGTATTTCAAGAGCACATTATACAAGGTTTGATTTTTATTTAAGTCGCTCGCCTTGGTATGGTAAGGCACGATGGTTTTTCATTCAAACTTTAGATAATATGCGTTAAGATCCTTATCGATGGCTTAATTTGTCTCAAGTACTTTTGCGAACAATAATTAGAAATTATGCCAAGTTCTCATCCACAAATACTTTGATTAAACTTGTGGAAACAATGTGCCCCAAGCGTTGCCCGTTGAAAGTTAAATTTGAAATTAACTATTTATTGACACTGCGTATCGAAATTGGCAATTTCATTTGGAATTCTGGTGGAATGTAGTTATGATATTGTTATCAGGTGTGATTGGACGGGATAATTGTTCTCTTTAATTATATACTCATTGTTCATTTTATACATATGTAAATGTCTATACATGTACATTATATTATTTAAGCTTATTTTTATGTATTTATTTGTTATTTATTATATTTGGATACATATATTAATAATAATGTATGATATCATACATACATATATAATTATATTTTTACTATTTTAGATCCATCCTCTTCATAAATATAAATAAGATGAATACCATAAAGCGAGCGACTTGTCTCATTTTTCATGTAAATAAAAATAACATCTCAAAACCGAAGTACTTAGATCATAGCTAGCTTACTATGATCTAGTAGCTTCGGTTCTGAGGTATGGTCTAATATTGTGGGGCAACTAAAACACTTTCACATCTAACCTGCGATCTAATCTTTGAACTAAGAATGAGGCTTCGAATAGAAAGAGCATTTATTAAATCAATAGTCTCTATAAAGATTAAAAAGACTATACTAATGGAACAAAAACAGATATTTCAAATAAACACGCATTTTAATATCATAGCTGGCTCCAGGATAATTAAAACACTAAATTTTAATATCAAAGATACAAACTAATTTGCAGGAAAACAGTTTATCCCCTTAGCTGTAATGTCGACCGCTAACTGTTTATGCGTGTTTTAAACTTTTTAATTAAATACCCGTTGCAAAATGATGCTTACAGCTGCTGAGAACCTTGCAGAAACAAGGATGAAGAGAAAGCAATACATGAAGAATTCACATTATTAACGTTTCAAATTTCTGGCGTATAAAAAGATATACCTTGCTCTGCTTCATTCATGTATACCTTTTCCGTACACGGATAAAATGTTTTATTTACACCTAGCGCCCAGTGGTCTCCCTTTACTTAATTTTTTTTTATGTTTTCGGACATAAAGAATTCATCAAAGAGGTTTTTACCAAGGTTATGGAATTCATTCTTCATTTACGTCCAATTTTATCACCGGATCTCGCGGAGTTTTGTAAAAGTGAAAAAATAAACAAACAAACAAAAAAACGCATTCACATTCGCAGCCCCACACTAAGTTCAAAGACTTGTATGGTGGGTGCCGGAAACATTCTCACATCACACACACATTACACCCAGAACCAGAAGCACAAATATCCCATGGGAAGGAATTTGTGCTCCTGCCGGGAATCGAACCCAGGACCCACGGCGCAGAGGGCAGACACCTGTCCACTGCGCCAACTGGGTCGTCAATAAAAATGGTGATACTAGTTTCCAAACCTTGTGATTTTTTTAGTGTTCATGTGTAATAATGACTAATTCAAAGCTTCAGAGTTTGGGCCATCGTCGCATGGTAGCTAGATTCTCAGTTTTTATAGGATACATTTCGGAGAGTGTGCCAAGGAACTGCACGATTTAGTTCCCGTTCTATCATCGGACAAGCAGACAAACTGGTAAGCGACACCGCTATATGGTGGACATTCCACAAATGCGCACAAAGCTTTTGGCTCCACATTCATTGTGCGAACCGCAAAGGAATGGAATTCCTTACCCGAGTCGGTGTTTCCTGATGAGTACAATATGGGAGTCTTCAAGTCGCGAATGAATAGGTATCTTCTGGGCAAGCTTGCTCGATCGTCGACCACATTGTCGCTTACCATCAGGTGAGATGGTGGTCAAAAGTTTGCCTATATAGAATAAAAAAAGGTAAATTATCAATCATTAATAGTTCGTTAACGTTCATGAGTGTAGGTAAGTCATCGGAGATGAAAAACGTGATTTTCGTTTTATTACAGTTTATAACATTATTTAATTTCTCGTATACAGATGACTCTTTTACTTGACTTTTATTGTAACTGGTGATCAGGACTAGCTATTAACTACATAAC
The DNA here is from genome assembly GCA_948107665.1 of Lomographa bimaculata. Taxonomy (NCBI): domain Eukaryota; kingdom Metazoa; phylum Arthropoda; class Insecta; order Lepidoptera; family Geometridae; genus Lomographa; species Lomographa bimaculata. Next base: position 1,993,399 of record OX403602.1, on the reverse strand, counting down.
TTGAAAAAAATTTAGTATTTGACACTGGCTTAAAGCATTAGTTTGTGGAGCCAAAACTAATAATGATAAAATAATTAAACGCAAGCAAAGCTTAAAAAAACCGACTTCACACTTTATCTTCGGAACCTTGATCAGATTTAATGTATAAACACGCATTATTGACTATAACTCAAAAACTAGAGATCAGACCTTAATCAAATTTCAATGGGACCACATGAAAAGCACCAGCTTTCAAAATAAAAAAAAGAATCATCAAAATCGGTTCACAACGAAAGAAGTTATGAGGTAACTTTTGAAGTTGGGTAAACGAGAAAACTGTCAAAGTACGCATTATCCGTCACAAAATAGGCATTATTGACGATATTTCAAGAACTACTGATCAGATCTTGATCAAATATAATGGGGCCAATTAGAAAGCAACATCTTTCAAACTATAAAAAAAATTTCCAAATCGGCTCACGTGGAGAGAAGTAACAAACATAAAAAAAAAATACAGTCGACTTTAGTACCTCCTCCTTTTTTGGGATGTCGGTAAAAAATACCGTGTAGCGCATGACGCAGACGCACTTCCATGGGAATATAACCTACTAGCCGTGCCCCGCGGCTTCGCCCGCTATAATCAAGTTAAAAAGTAGCCTATGTGTTAATCCTAGGTATAATCTATGTACATTCCAAATTTCATCCAAATCTATTCAGCCGTTAAAGCGTGAAGAGGGAACAAACACACTTACACACAAACTTTCGAATTTATAATATTATAAGTACGATAATAATAACTAGCGCCTCGCGGTATTACCCGCTGTGTCAGAATAGAAATTAGTCCATGTTTTCATCCAGGGTGTCAGCTTCCTCCATACCAAATTTCATCAAAATTGGTCCAGCTGTTTGAGAGTGAAAGAGCAACATATGTACAAACATACTCACAAACTTTCGCCTATATAATATAAGTGTGAAGTGAGATGTTATAATAAAATAGTGTGACATACTCCCATTTCAGTAAATATACATAAAAGGTTTGACACTCACAGCCCCACACTAAGTTCGATGACTTGTGTCGTGGGTGCCGGAAACATTCACATCACACACACAATCACAACCAGAACCAGAAACACACATTTTCCTTGGGGAGGAAACATGTGTTCTCGCCGGGAATCAAACCAGTTCGAGAAGACGATCGCTCACCTAACTAAGCCAATGGAGTTCAAATTGTAATAACTGCACTCCTGACGGGAAAATTATCGTGAATATCGTGCGGAAGCGTGGATGTTAGAGTGACATACACTAGGGATATGGAAATTTGCGCTAACGGAAATGTTCCGGGCAATTGGGTAGAATTTGGCATAATTCAATTTCAGCATATTCAGGTACCTTGTTTCAGAACAAAATTGTCCATCGGCGCCAGGAATGTCGTAAAAAATCATACAATGCTTTTACACTCACAGGCCCCACTTTTAGATCAACGACTTGAATCTTGGGTGCCAGAAACTTCCACATCACACACACACAATCACACCTAGAACCAGAAACACAAATTTTCCTTGAGGAGAAAACTTGTCTTCCCGCCGGTGAAAAAAATCATTCATCAAAACGTTACATTTCATATCAAAACAAATATTTGAAAATGCAGTCTGGTTTAGGCTATTTTAAACGCATTTAATAATAATATATTTTAAACGCAGCCATTTTGAGATGTCCAAGACCAGTAATGGCTGCCGTAAAGGAAGGTTGACCAATCACTGATATCAAAAGTGTGAGAACTGACGTCACGAATAAGTTTATCCAATAGCATGCGTATGGTTTTGAATGTTCATTGCTTTAACAGAGTTAAATAAGATACGAAAGTTTTAAGTGAAAACTATAAAGATTACAATAATTTAAACGCAAGCAAAGCTTAAAAAACCGACTTCACCGCTTTATCTTCGGAATCCTGGATCAGATAAATTTAATCAATACGTTTATTGAGGATAATTCAAATAAAAAAAAAACATTAAAATCGGTTAACACCTAAAAAAATTCATTCGAATTGAACACTTCCTCCTTTTTTTGAAGTAAGTTGTAAATAATACTTAACCTGTATACAAATCTCATGCTAAATTCTTATTCAGTCAGAATGGTACATTATTTACTTTAGTATCTCTACATTTAACCTCTGGTTCCTTAATTGAGCCTCCAGTTTATTAAAAGGGTAGATTCCGATGGGCGCTTTTCCCCTTGCTGTAATCAAAAACAAATAAATCCAAATCTAGACCAGCTATAAGGAAACTGAGAGCGGCCATAAAAATTGTCCTTAATTGAACATGGTGGTTTGCTATGGCACCCCTTGCCGCTTGATGGTGCTCCTTCGCCATGATAAGCTTGTTAACCGAATTTGATGACAATTGAGATTTGTCATCAGCTTATAGGATTGTTTTGGAAACAGTTTAGGAGTCGTTTCTGACCTACTTTTAGAAGTGTGGTTCTTGTTAGCCAATCATAACATGTGGATAACGTTGTCATAAGATTGTTTTCTACTGAAGGAAAGTATGTTTACTGTACACACTGTTAAAATGTGTTAATTTGGACATTTTAGTAGAGAACTAACTCAAGAGCATAAAAATCTGACGCTGTCTAAAATAACATGATTGGATCAGTGCCTGTGCACAAAAGGGCTAATTCAGAATATGCTGCAAGCATACATACCTACCCACAGCGCTGATTTTCAACTTGCTACTCACAAGATAACAAATAGGTACTCTCTTCTGTTAGCTGGTGTGTTTCTTACTATACTTACATTCACATATTCACTCGTTCTATTCATTCTTCTTTCACTACTTCACCAGCCTTTCATATTCATACGTTACATTGGTCTCGATTTTTCACTTTAACGCATCCTTACTTATGAGTTAGATCATCCTTCGTTATAGCATTTAATGAGGAAGACTGATCATGATCAAACAAACCTTACTTAGCATACTCAAGAAAAGAAATGCATTTCAAAAAATATTACAGTTAATTTTTTTGTTACGTTATAATAGTTTAAATTCTAGACATAAGCAAAGTTAAGCGGTAGGCCCAACATTTTTGAACGCATCATCACGTCCTTCAGGAGAGAAGGTCAAATGAAGCATCCAGCATAAAAAAAACCGTTAATCAAACATGGCATCATATAAATTAAGATGCGACACAGTTTTTACACATAACATTTGCACCCCGCCACTGTATCTCCCGGGCTTGTATCTGTATCTGACTGAGTATAACCGAGTATCAGTAACTTTATCTCGCCACTTTATCAGTTACATGACTCTTCCATATGTATATTTAAATAAACGCTTATTTGGAGAGCTGTTGAGATATTCGGCGATGTATTTTGTAAACAAAGGGTGAATTAAGTAACGTCATTATTAAGTGTAAAATTCCATCCACTTAAACATTTTGATAATTGACGCTGTTATCTACGGTCCAATTGCCTATCCTACTAATATTATAAATCCAAAAGTTTATGTGTAACCATGATTGTCCCCTCTTTACGCTTTAACGGCTGAACGGATTTGGATGAAATTTTGAATGTACATAGATTATACCTAGGATTAACAGATAGGTAACTTTTTAATTTGATAATAGCGGGCGAAGTCGCGGGGCATGGCTAGTATTTCATAAAACTAAGCTAATACTATATACGTCAATATATATATATATATATGCTCAAGCCCACTACCAATGTGTAGCGTAGTTTGCATCTTGGATATCTGAAACATTAACATCCCACACGATACATTTCATCGTATTTTTTTTTTCTATTTGTTTAGTTATTATTATTTGATGTATTTTTATTCCGGGAACCACGATACAAGTCATCGAGGTTAGTTTGGGGCTGTGAGTGCGAAAGTTTTTTATTACAAAGCAGCTGATGAGTCCAGATTTACTTTGTAGTCTCACAAATTGTATAACACACATTGAAATAATAATAGCTATCATTTTTATTCTGTAAGAAGTCTACAGAACAAAATTTTTGTTAAAGTTAAAAAGACTTATGAATCCTACCTTGAAAATATACTTTTAAACATTACAACTTAATGTAAAATGGTCGGAACTTCTGGAAGTTAGAACTCGTGTAAGATTACTTATTCAGTTGAGACGTGAAATTTTTACTTAGTTACATAAATTAAATTTCAATCTTTTTCTTTGTTACAAAAAATATAAATTTCATCGGTTACCTTAATATTAAATGACGTCAACATTTTATCGATCTTTGTAAATAGTATGCGTTTAAAGTTTGTGTGTTTAATTTTTATATTTGGAAGATATTGTTTTGTAGCCTATTTTAATTGTACAACACAATACAAAACTCTTTATTGTATAACCAGTTTACAAAGTGTACAACTAAACAATTTTTAGAAATTATAGATTTTTTAGTGGTATTACAATCGGCGGTCTTATCGCGTATAGCAATTTCTTCCAGACAACCTTAGTATGGACATAAATGTAACTGGAATGTGTTAGACGGTGGTGTACACTAGTCAAGGAAAAATAAAAAAAAGTACAAGAACATGTCAAAACAATTACATACTAAATATACATACATATATACGTAATGTAAATATACCTACATAAAATACTCAATATAAGTAGTAGTACATAAATAAAAAAAATAATAATAAAAATTACGCAATAATGTGCAGCAGTTTTAACAGTTTTGGTATAAATAGTAATTTTTTCCATAGTCTAAAAATTTGAAGGGATTTAGCACGTCTGATATCTACAGGCAGCGCGTTCCATAAGCGGACCGATTGCACAGTAAATGAGTGATCGTAAAAACGCGTGGTATGCTGAGGCATCTTTAGCTGAAGTGTTTCTGAAGAGCGCAAAGGTAATTGATGTGTGAGATGCAGAAATTTAAAGCGCTCTTTGAGATAAACAGGAGAAGAGGGAATAAAGAGAATAGAGTAAAGCAGAGAAAGAATATGATGATTGCTGCGAAAACGTATAGGCAACCACTTCAGCTTATTGCGAAATACGGAGATATGGTCATATTTTCGTAGTCCAAATATGAACCGGATACAAAAGTTTTGTAAACGTTCGAGTTTATTAAGCTGTTCCTCGGTTAGATCCAGGTAGCTGGCGTCGGCATAGTCATATTAAACAAACAATTCATAGCCCCTCACTAAGTTCAACGACCTGTTGGGAATCAGGACCCACAGCGCAGAGAGCAGAGATTGGACCACTGCGCCAACTGGATTATTATCTATACTCTATACTAATATTATAAAGAGGTAAAGTTTGTGAGTTTGTAGGGGGTAATCTCTGGATCTACTAAACCGATTTTGAAAATGCTTTTACCAATATAAAGCCACGTTATTTGTGAGTGTCATAAGCTATGTTTTTTTTACCTGGGCGACGCCGGGCACGTTAGTTACTTTATCATAAAATTTGAAGCAGTCGTTTTTAGTGTTTAAATTGATTCAGGGTTTCGAATTGTAAAGTTTATAGCTAGAAGATACATTTTATGTAAAATTTAAATGTAAGATTTTATTTCAATGCGCTATTTGAATGTATAAGTAGTTAATCACCTTCACAAATGACAGACTTAAACATAAACGCTTTTACACTCACAGCCCCACACAAGTTTAATGACTGGTGTCGGGTTACCGGTAACATTTACATTACACACATAATCACAACCAGAACCAGAAACACATATTTTCCTTGAACATAATTATTAAAAAAAAACAATTTAGTTCTAAAGACTTAAGCTGATTGAAACTAATCAGAGATATGTAATATGTGCACTTATTGGTAAAGGCTAAAACGACTGCGATCACCTGACAAAGGTTCCCAGTCCATGATACACCCTGTTTATAGGGATAGGGATTCGATTTTTAAAGGTTTGGCAAGATCATTACCGTTTACGTCAATGAGTATACTCAATTTTGCATAGATTCAATTTTGTGATACAAACCCTCAAATATTTGTGAAGGCGGCTCCCGATCACCTGCCGTCGTTGTTATCCTTTTTTCCTGAAATAGTCAAGCGTTAATCGTAAAAATGCTGACGAAATTATGCTATCATCATTTCTACAAACAAATTCAGTTAATTTACGGCGTGTCATTCCGATAACGGCTACGGGCGTAGGCTGACACAACGGCCCACGCTACGGCATAGACTGTAACGAAAATGTGCTACGGAGTTACGTAGACATTTAGCTACGGCCCCATATTACATCATTTGTGATATGGTAAAAAATTATATACTTTACATTATGTATAGTATTTTGATTTGAAACAACTGTCTATACCAGGGATCAGCAACCTTTTGATTCGGAAGGGTCAAAAATTACAATTTACAAAATTTCCAAGCTTTTAAAGAGCCACAAAAAAAATTGTCACGCTAAAAATTGCCTTATCCTCGTTCATCGATTCAGAACGATTTTTAAGTGTTTTATATTTTTTTATAAAATAAATAATCTTTGCGTATAGAACTAAAGAGCCGCATGTGGCTCGCGAGCCGCAGGTTGCTGACCCCTGGTCTATACTAATTAATATCTTTCTTGACTGCTATTGCAAATTCTGTTATATGATTTTACAAATATTTCTTAAAATATGTTATCTATCTTCTCTATTAAGTCTAAAGTGTCAAGTGTCGACTAGCGTTGGCGTGCAAATTTCGAGGTTCGCGGTGATGCTGCTCTTTACGGGACGATGTAGTTTAAAACTATTAATTATAGGTTTTATAGAGTAAATAATCTTAATTATTACGGAAAATATAGCATTCAGAAGAAAGTATTAGAACTTAATAAGCTAAGGGTCACAATAATCAGGTCTAAGAGCTTTTTTATGCTGGACAGGCAAGCATTTGACCGCAATCTAAAGAAAAGAAAGAAAGAAAGAAAGAAAATAGATTTATTCAATCTCACCTGATGGAAAGTGACGATGCGGCTGAAGGTATGCCTAGAAGGTACCTATTAATTCTAGGCTTAAGTACACCCAGATTGTACCGTTCAGGGAACAAAGCAATGAGTACCACTTCTTCACTGTTTGGATGATAAACGTAGAAGCAAAAAGCTTCGAGCTTTCGTTTTGGTATTTTACAAATATTGCTGTATACTGCATTACTTAGTTTTTAATTAAAGTAATTGAAACATACTACCCAACTACGGTGAAGTAAAAATGAGGATGAATCAAGTTCATAATATTTATGTTTTTATTTTGTCACAGCGATATAAACCAATAAATCATATCAGCTTAAACATTTATGGCGCCGCAGTGTTTTTCTTAATCACATAATAGAAAATAGCGGTTGTTAAATTCTATATAGTTATTGAATCATAAAATCATTGGATTTTATTGTTCTTGGCATCAAATTCAAAAACTTAGAGACCATTTCGAAAGAGACATCAATGTTTCTATCGTAACTATAAAAAACTAGTTAAAGATTATCATAGTGACATTACACTTGTTAACTGGATTAAAGTCTTTAAATCTACATAAAAAAACATTAACCAATTTCGATATTAATATCATTAGGAGCCCATTCCGTTCCCACACGGCGCATTCTCTCGTAGCGTAACCAACCTCTTTTAAGTATACTCATTTTCAACCGTCTTAAAAAGGAGGTTCTCAATTCGACTGTTTGTTTCTTTTTTTTGTATTATGTTACGCGATATATCCGCCAATTATGAATCGATTTTAATGTTTTTTTTGTTTGGTAGATTATACTTCAGAGGTGGTCCCATATAACTTTATCGAAATCGATCCAGCCAAAACCAAAATATAAGTGGTGAAGTCGGATTTTTTAAGCTTTGCTTGCGTTTTATTTTTGCTCTTTGCTTTGTATGAACCCGGCGGTGTACATCACGGCTATTTTAAAATAGAAAATTCTTTATTGTACACCAAAAAAGTTAATAACAGAGATAATCTTAGAAAATTTATGTACTATAGGCGGACTTATCGCTAAAAGCGATCCTTTGGATGGAGAGAGGGATAATTTTTTATATAACGAGGTCGGTGGTGTAAAAACATTATCATACACATGAATACAACTTACTTAGATACCTATCTATATATATTAATACATACATATAAATTTACACAAACAATATTTAGTACCAGTTTTAGTATAATGGTAAATGAATTGCACTACGTCCGCACTAATCTCATTAAAGATAATAGTAATCGACTCTATTGGCGCAGTGGCCAATACTTTGCTGTCAAATCCGAGGGCCCTAGGGTCGTTTCACGTCAGGAGCACAATTTTGGGACTCGAGGAATATTTTTTTATTTGTGTTGCCAGAACCATACTGGATGTAATTATTATTATAACACTAAGTAATGCTTTCACACTCACAGCCCTACCCTAAGCTCAATAAATTGTGTCGTGGGTGCTGGACACATTCACATCACAGAAACATAATCACAACCAGAACCAGAAACACCAATTTCCCTTGGGGAGAAAACTTGTGTTCCAGCCGAGACTCGAACCTGATAGCTTAGAAGGCAAACGCGTCACCAACTAAGCCAACGGGCAGTTCAATATCAGTGATATAAATGCTTCCAGCTCCCGCTTTGCAAAGTTTTGAACTAAGTATGGGGCTGTGAGTGTGCATATCTGTTGTAATAATTATCTTTAGAAATATCATATATCTCAAAAGTGTGGTAGCAACAGTTAATCATCACTTGGTGTCATCCGACATCTGCATGCAAATAAATATGAAGTTTGCTCTGTCGGGTACTAAAGTACCCGTAATTTACTAGAAATCTGGTTATCACAGTCCCCCTGCAACATAAACTCTGTCATCATCATTAAGTTTCATAATCCTGCTTCTCTCGAAAATGCAGTGAATTTTCATTTGGTTATTTGCATATGTCCACCCACTTAGAATGAGGTTCACTATCACATTGTGAGAATAAATTGAGTGAAGTATTGGTATTTATAAATGATGGATACTAATTGATAATATTTAAACAAACATATTTTTTATGTTGATGAAAGTGTGATGGAAAGTGATGATGCGGCCAAAGATATAGCATGCTTGCCTAGAAGATATCTATTCACTTTTGACTTGAAGACTCCCAGATTATACCGTCCGGGGAACAAAGACGCGGGCAATTAGTTCCACTCCTTCGCATAACGTACGGATAACAAATCTAGAAGCGAAACGCTTCGAGCGAACTGAGGGTATGTCAACCATAAATGGGAGTTTGTCTTGTTGTTTATGGTAAAACAGACATGGGGGAATTAGCTCGTGTAATTCCTGCGGACATTAACCAAAATGTAAACGATAGAATACTGATAGACGTGCGACCATACGTCGGTGACCGAGACTCTGCAGTTTGTACTCAATTAGCTTATCATCGCTAATGAGACTTTTCGCTCGTCGGTCGATGGACATGTAGAAACGATTAGTAGTAGTAGATCAGCTGTTTATCATCGCACAATCAGAATAAATACTTTTTAATGGCGTGGGCCAAAAATTCGGGACGAATGTGGCATAAATCTCATAAATTTCCAATCAAAAATACGTTATAGAAATTTATTTAGATTCTATTTTGTTTCCAATAAATGTTTAAAATCTGTATAATTTGTAGTTCTCCACATAATTTTTATATGCAAATCATAGAATGGCCTCCTGTGATACAAGCAAGCCCTAGTGCGGAGATCATTAGTAACTAGGATACCTATATTTGTAAAGTGATTATTTTGAAAATAAACTATTTTGTATTTGTATAATTCTTTTCAGAATGTCCAATTATCACTAACGCATAATAGCCTTATTTAGGTAAGAATAACAAGGAACTATTTTTATAGCATATAAAGTAAGTAAGTTGAATAAGAAGACATTTATAGTTTAGATAATATCTCGAGACTCAATTTGCAACTTGGCCGAAACTTCGAGGTAAATAAAAATTGTTTTTAGCGCGATTAAGTCCCAAAATATTACCTATACTATGTATTTGACTCGCGTAAGTTTAAAAGTTACAGAAGGGCTCTAATTCGTACCATCACAACAGTAGTTTGTGGGCATCATAATTAAAACGCAAGCAAAGCTTAAAAACCGACTTCATCGCTTATATTTCGGTTTTGGCTTGGCCGATTACGATACAATTTTTATGGAACCACCTCTGAAGTATATTCTACCAAACAAAAAAAAAGTCATGAAAATCAATTTATAATTGGGGGAGATAACGCGTATATATACAAAAAAACATACAGTCGAATTGAGAACCTCCTTTTTCGAAGTCTTAAGTTCTTAGTTGAAAATTTATTATAAACTAGCTTTTGCCCGCGGCTTCGCTCGCGTTAAGAAGTATTATTATTAATTAGGTATAGATCCCCCATTTTATCCCCTTGGGGGTAGAATTAATCAAAATCCTTTCTTAGCGGATGCCTACGTCATAACATCTACCTGCATGCCAAATTTTAGCCCGATCCGTCCAGTGGTTTGGGCTGTGCGTTGATAGATCACTATGTCAGTCAGTCAGTCAGTCACCTTTGAGTTATATATATTTAGATAAACGTCACGATCACGAGAACTGAAGAACGAGACCTGGAATGCATTATAACGACTTATAAATTAATGTTTGCTTTGGGTAGCTACAAAATGACGCCATGTGTCTCATCTCAGGCCCTGTGTCAAAGTCTTCATTAATAGGTTATATCACCAAAAACAATGTAATGTCCATATAAGGTCAATGAGGCTGCTCTCTTATTTATTAGCAGCCTGAAGAGATAACATCTCCAATCAATCACGTGGGGGTCACATTAATGACACACTATAACAGAATGGGAACTCTTGGAAATTGCCATACTTTCAAAATCAAAATCAAATCAAAATCGTTTATTCACATGGGCCCCAAAGAGGCACTCATGAAAGTTAATGAATCTATTGCCTGATTCGCAAAATTACAGCCATCTCGAGAAGAACCTAGCAAGAAACTCGGCGGCGCATTTATTTTCATTATTTTTTTTAAAAAGCATTCTTAATTTCTAATACATAATTTTCTTAACCTAGGTGTTATTATGGTAGTCGCTAGAGAGAGCCTGTGCAGTTTGCCTCCATGCATCCTTGTCATTAATAATAAAATAATTTCCTCTTTTGCCCGAAGTCGCATTTGGTAGTAGATATCGGGTTCGATTCCCGGTGAAACTACAAGTTTTCTTCCCAGACACCTCCAGACTGTCTTTGCTTTGTTGTTCTTTGTGATGTAAATGTTTCCGGTACCTTACAAGTCTTCGAACTTAGTATGGGGCTGTTAGTGAGTATGTTTATTTTTCAGATTACGTTTTTCCATTAAGTGGAGCAAGACGAGAAATAGAGAAAATGAAAATGTAGATGTGTGTGATAAGTTAATATCACCGGCCGTGATATTAACTTATCACACACATGTATTATTTCGGAACCTAAACTATCTACATTCAAAATTTCATCAAAATCGGTTGTTCCGTTAGGGAGATACGTGGTAACAAGCATTCACACACCACACACAAACTTTCGCATTTATAATATTAGTAGGATTATACTTTTAATGTTATTTTTGTAGTTGTCAGCTGAGCAGGAACGAATGTGTAAAGAAAACAATATGAAAATTGTTAATTGTAGTAAAAAAATAGAAAAAAGAAAAGTTGCTTAATCTTACATACATTATTGTTTGGAACGGTGTGTTTATTTGAAGTTATTCTACTGCAAATACATTACAAAGAAGCCATCTGGTAGCCTTAATATCTTTATGGGATCTAGTGTGGCCAACTGACACCTTAAGGAGACTGTGTTGCCATTTTATTTGTTTTTGTTGTTTGTTTTATTTATGGAACGTTAAAATTATGGATTTCTAAGTTTTTTCTCATTGCCTTTTGAGACAAGCGAGTCATTCGTTACTATCATTAATCATTTATTATCACACCAATGTTATAAATCCGAAAGTTTGTGAGTAAGTGTGTAAGTATATTTGTTTTCTCTTCACGCTGTAAAGGCTGAACGGATTTGGATAAATTTGCAATATACATCGCTATTACTTTGGCTACTTTCTAACTTGATAAACTGCAGGGCCGGGCTAGTTTTATTTATTAAAAAAAACCTATGTACAAATCCCAAAATTCATCTCAATTCGTTTAGCCGTTACAGTGTTAAGATGAAACAAACATACTTACACACACTCAAACATTCACGTTTATAGCAATGATACATAACACAATGATACCGACTGAAGCACAAGTTTTCTCCCCAAGGAAAATTTGTGTTTCTGGTTCTGGTTGTGATTATGTGTGTGATGTGAATGTTTCCGGCACCCACGAACAAGTCATTGGACTTAGTGTAGTGCTGTGAGTGTGAAAGCGTGTATGTTTATGTTATGTTATATACATGTGTAAAGACATTAAAAATACGTAGAATAAGGCAAAAGCGTGAAAAAGTTATCATGCAAGTTTTATTTTGGATTTTATGAGTTTGAGGGTGAGTTTTGGTTTAAATATGTCCGAAGTCGATGGATTATCCGATATCTATTGATCGTCTGGCTAGCTGCCCTGTACCGAAATACAGTCTTAGTTCACAAGTAGAAAAAATTGCCGCTCAAAATTAACAAAACTGATTTCCGGCAGCTATCCTTCAGAGCACGTCATTTAAGTCCTAGCGTGTTTATCATCTTCAACCACATATTATTGTTTATCATCAGATGGGATAGTGCTGGTACAAAAAAAACTTGTTTGTCATCTTCTTAAAGTGAAATCCGGGAAAAGTCAGAACATAAGTAACCTTTTCATTTTTGTAACTTTAAAATTATAAAATCCTAAATTACGTCATTCAGAAGAAAGGAAATGAAACGTTGGCGCGAACATCAGATTCCAATAAATTTCATTAGGAAATTTACGACACTTGTCTGAAACTGACAGCAATTATTGAAAATTATTTTATTTTAGTTCGACTCGAGGAAAAGGTTTTAATTAACAAATCTAGAATATTTTGAATTTGGTACTGGTATTTTTGGGCTGGTCGTTGATTGAAGCTATGCCTGCCATGGCAAAACAAATCTAAATCCAGAATTTCGTAACAGTCCACAAGACGTCGTGAGATCAAGAACGTCTGTTTATCATCAAGTCGCGAGTAACTAGATATCTTCTAAATAAGCTTGCTCCATCATTGACCACATCGTCGCTTACTATAAGGTGAGATAGTGGTCAAAAGTTTGCCAATCTGGAACAAAAAACTATTCATGTGCCAATGAATATTATCAAAAAACAAAATCCATTTTGATTGCCAAACAAAAATAAAAGTATATTTTTAAATAACATTAAAAAATTGGCTTAATAGCGGCTGCTATCTATCTAAATATGTAAATATTATTTTATTTAAATCAATACTAAGATACAATCAAATTATACTATCCATCTATAATATTATGTATTTGAATAAACCAAAGACAAAACTACTCTAAAAATTAATATATTAATTTATGCACTTCTATAACATGCTAGACAAAGTAGCTGCAGTAATTGACCGATATAAATTAGAGATTATAAACGTTCTAATCGTGCGTTATCAACGGCGACGCAAGCCCGCCCGCCCAACTGGGCGGCGCTTGCTTATATAAGGGCGGGCGGGAAGCAAGCCGCACAGTGATCTGCTAGCGCGTGAGGTATGTCGAAGTGACTGCCAGTTACGTACGTTATTTCCTCGCTGTTCGAAGATTCTCAGGTGAGTGGATATAGTGAATTATATCTATATAAAATTGTATTTTAGATATTTTTATACTTCGACGGGTTTGAGTCGTAAGTTTCGACGGTTTAATATGCTTAGGAATAAAAGTGAAACAAAAACTTTTTGCGGAGAAACTTTTTAAAATAACTGTTTTACGCGTTTTACGGATACTTTTATGATTAAAAATAATAATCATAATGGGAACTTTGTTGAACATTAAAATATCGTCTAAACCATCTTTAACCTTTTTATGACTTAAATGTTTATATTTTAAAACTAGGGCTTGATCACATAAATGTAAGCATATAATTTAAAATAATAATTATTAAATAAAATAATTTGAAATTATCTGTATCGTAAATTTTGCAGATTTGTTTCGTTAAAGTTTGTGGTTTTAGTGTTTTTTTAACGTATACGTTTTAATTAATTAAAAATAGTACACAATTTATATTTAATGTATATTTAATTATGGTTAAATTAATTTATGAACATGTAATATCTACGTAATACGCAATACCTAAGCTCGAAAGAAAACTTTAAAATAAATGTGTTTATAAATTAACTATGTACCCATATACATATAGATACAACGTTAACGTTTTTAAATTCCGAATAAATAATTTAAGACTATAAAATCAAAATCGTTTTTTCACATGGGCCCAAAAGAGGCACTCATGAAAGTTAATGACTCTACTGCCAGATTCGCTAAATTACAACCATTTCGAGAAGAACCTGGCAAGAAAATAGGCGACGCATTTTTTCGTTTTTTTTTTCTCTCTTTTATGACTAATCCACTCTATTTTATGAACTAGTTTTTATGTTCATTATAATGACTTAATTAAAAATATATATTTAATATTGTTGAAAACAAATTGTGTTTTTAATTTACGCGTTTCATTTAATCAAAACTATGATAACAATTCAGATTGTACGATCTTTCATAAAAAGTCACGCTAATTCCCGTTTTAATTTAAAAATTATTTTTCTGTAGTTTCTTCGCTTCCAATTTCTATTTCGGAAAAATATATTACGCTTGTTAAATTATATATTTCTGTACTATAATCTACTGTGCAATTTTTTTAAAAACAAAACTATAATTATACATCGCTACAGATATGTGTAAATATACATATATAAAATCCAAAGAAACTACTAATACAAGTCATATCCTTATAGCTTGGCTCTTAACTTAAGTGCTCAAGCCCACTACCAGCGGGTAGCGTGCCCATCTTGTTGGTACCATTGCCTTTGCATATCAATGCTTTTACGTAAGCATATATCGTTGAGTCAAATAAATAATAGAACAATGATCTCGCGTAACTTCTACCAGGCGCTCTCATAAATTTTAAAAATGTATTCGGCTAGGTAAATTTCACAATAAACTGATACTCGTACATAAGATTTATTTAACACGTATCCGCTCGAAGCGTATTGCTTGTATTCTACTTTTGTCATCCATACAAGAAGGAGTGGAACTTTCTGCTCGCTTCTTTGTTCCCCGAACGGTATAATTTTGGAGTCTTGAAGTCTTGGGTGACTAGGCAGAGCAGAACTTGAATAAAAAATAGTATATGCTAGCTAAGCATGAGACATCTTCGATTGCATCATCGCTTTCCATCAAGTGTAATAGAGGACATATATTTGCTTATCAGGTAAAAATAAAAGTATAAAAAAAAAAAAAAAAATTGAATTAGGCGTTACTTTTCGGAAATCCATAACGACAAAGTTAATTTATTATATTTAGTGTTAATCCCGATAATGTTGTTAGGCTTCAAGCAGGATGCACCACCCGCCCGCCCGCACGCCGCGAAAGTTAGTGTTATTGGGGTGCGAACGTTAGTATTATTATCGTGGGAACTCCGCCGAAGCCTCTGCTCTCGCCGAACCCTGTTCGACACGTGTTTCGCCTCTACACGAGGCATCCTCAGGAGCTGTTGACTCGCCGAACGCTAGAACGAGAGTCAAGTCAAGTCAGTCTCGTTCTAGCGTTCGGCGAGTCAACAGCTCCTGAGGATGCCTCGTGTAGAGGCGAAACACGTGTCGAACAGGGTTCGGCGAGAACAGAGGCTTCGGTGGAGTTCCTACGATACTAATACTAACGTTCGCACCCCAATAACACTAACTTTCGCGGCGTGCGGGTGGGCGGGTGGTGCATCCTGCTTGAAGCCTAACAACATTATCGGGATTAACACTAAATATAATAAATTAACTTTAATAACAGTATACATAAAATATGTTTGACATCCAAATAACATTAATTAATCTCTACAATTAAAACCAAAACTTTTTTGTTTAATTAATTTAAGGACTTTGTCGCTGAGCGAACTGAACCTCACAATAAAAGAAAATGATAATCAAAATTCAATTTAAAAATGAAATATCTACTAAGAACTGCTCGTTGGCATAGTGAACTGCTCGTTGGCTTAGTTGAACTGCTCGTTGGCTTAGTTGGGTAAGCATTCGCCTTCTAAGCAGGGGTCGTATAGGGTTCCATTCCCGGCTGGGACACAAGTTTTCTCCCCAAGGAAAATTTGTGTTTCTGGTTCTGGGTTGTGTTTGTGTGTGTAATGTAAATGTTTCCGGCACCCACGACACAAGTCATAGAACTTAATGTGGGGCTGTGAAAGCATTTATGTTTATATACAATGCATATGCTGGATTTGACGTTGGGTAGGCTAGGATGCTGTTACAAAATCCATCAAATATAAAGTGACTCTGACCAAAATAAGACAAATCAAATTCCAATAAGACATGTTATACATCTTATATAACACAATTTTATTGAGAAGTGGTACTTTTCTCATCAAAAATGCAATCTTTCTAGATGGAATGTGGGCAGAGCCTAAATCTGAGAACAGTCACCAACATTTTCCTACTCATTGCACAATTATCAATCCTAAAATATTTAAGTATCTGTAGCTTTATAGTGCAGTCCAAATACCACAACTAATTTAAAAAAAACCAACCAACGACCCAGTTGGCGCAGTGGACAGGGGTCCGCCTTGGGCACCTGGGCACCTGGGTTCGATTCCCTGCAGGAGCACAAATATTTTTTTTTTTTTTTATTTGTGACAGGCTAGTGTTTGACCACTATCTCACCTGATGGTAAGTGACGATGTGATCGAAGCTGGTAAACACACTAGACCTGGAATACGCAGGCTCTCAAGGATAACTGCCGGAACACCGTATTTGGCTTGGCGGCAGACTTTCAACTTGATGGTGGTAAGCTACTTCGGTACCAAGCCAGGCGAGCAACTCACAAAATGCTCTACCACCTCTCAAATTCCTTCCCAAGGGATGTTTGTGCTTCTGGTTCTGGGTGTAATGTGAATGTTTCCGTCACCCACGATACACTACTTTGAACTTAGTGTGGGGCTGTGAGTGTGGATGCGTTTGTTTGTTTATTGTTTGTTTGTTTGATTGATTATTCTCTGCTGTAATAGTAAAATTTAATTAACTCCATAAACATGGCACAAGACCACTAATTTCACATCTTATTATTAAAAAATATGTTAGAATTAGGCTGACATGCCCAAATCTTATGAACATAATATATTAAGTTATCGAACCCATATTTCCTAAACACAAAAACAAATTATCTGATTTGTGACGCCTTTTTCCTTAAGACAATTGAATAAAGCACATTTGTGACGGTGCCAATAGTAAAGACATCAACGGGAGTGCTTTTATCTCAAGTTACTTATCTTAACAAAATTACTATATTTTTTAAAAGAAAGCATATATTATTTTGTTCTCTCACCTGACAGGTTGGGTGTAATCTAATTAAAAAACAAATGAAAAACATTGTCTCCTACAACATCAATGGCATATTCTCATACATCATGAGACCTGAGCAGGGTTTTGATGTAACTTGAATAAAATCTGGCACTATATACGAGATCCGTTTCATGTCATCATAGTATTGTCTGTTTATACTATGCCGTGGTGACGGGAGATTGACCACGACCGGTGTAACCTTACCGAAACAACAAGGATTTATTATGCTTGATAGCAAAAAAAACCTCGACGCATTTGACCACTGACCTGATCAAAACTAAGATGAAATCTGAAAATAAATAATAAACTGATAAATACTGAAAGCGATGATGCGGCCGAAGAAACAGCATACTTGCCTAGAAGATACCAATTCACTCTTGACTTGAACACTCCCAGCTTATACAGGATAGTCATAATAATTTGATTTTAAAAAAAGCACGAGGTTTACTCATAAACACATGAAAAATATCTACTACCTATACTAAACGATACCATCACTATAAAGCCGGACAGATACATATCAACGCGAGCATGTTTTAAAACCAGGTTAAAAACCTACTCCTGTTATGCACAGCAATTAATTTTGTATATATTTATAATGTGTTTGTAGTAAGTGTAATTTGTTGTTGTGTATGATTAATTAATTTTCTTTCTTTCTTAAAAACACAGGTAACATAGTAACACTGCTGCCCATAAAGGTGCATATTACATAACTTAGTCTGTCATTAACTGAGTCACGTCACCCACGTCCGTAGGAGGATACCCCTTAAGTCTGACTCTGACATTTAAGAGGTGGTAGAGCATTTTGTGAGTTGCTCGCCTGGCTTGCTACCAAAGTAGCTTACCACCATCGAGTTGAAAGTCTGCCGCCAAGCCAAATACGGTGTTCCGGCAGTTGTCCTTGAGAGCCTGCGTATTCCAGGTCTAGTGTGTTTACCAGCTTCGATCACATCGTCACTTACCATCAGGTGAGATAGTGGTCAAACACTAGCCTGACGCAAATAAAAAAAAAAACTTATAATATGGCAGTTTATTTATTTTTAAGAAATTTGGTTCTTTTCGGTTTAATTTACATTAAAGTGTAATAATAATAAATCAAGCTAAAGACAAAATAAATAAAACTTTTGACACTGGGCCAATGGAAACCGGTAGCTCATTATATTTTTAAAAATCTATCAGAACGCCTGGTTGAGGCGACGCGTGATCAAAATTTTAGTACTTAATAGACTCAACGTATTAGCATTGCAATTCAGAGAGCCAATGCCGCCAGCATGATGGGAACGCTACCCACTGGTAGTGTCACTTGTGTTACCTATAAGCTCGATGTCTTGTAGGTAATTTAGATCTTTGCTGTATATAGTTTTAGTGTAGTTTAATGAAATATACGCAATTGGCCCGTAGTTAGGACTACATAGTATAAATAACTTTCAAACTGTTTTGATATAAAATAATGGATGAATGAAAATGATAAGCAAAATGGATTAAAAACAGAAATATGATGAATTATATATGTTTCCCTATTATTTATTAATGTTACGCATATATTTATAGAAAGCTGTCCTCTCTAATATCACAGCGATTCCGCCGAAAATTTTTATTTATATAAATTTTTGTATGAATGCCAAGAAAACGGATACAGTCTTTTTTCATTTCCGATAGGCAAACGTTTACCACTATCTCACCTGATGTAAAATGAAGATGCGGTCGACGATGGTGCACGTATGCCTAGAAGCAACACACTTTAGAAGACATTTTAGTATCATCCCCTTAAACTCTAGTATATCTCATAAAAAAAAAGTTTAGAACTTCGATAGACTATTGCTTATTCTGAGGCTTTGTTATTATAAAGGTTGGATCACAATGCTTACTTCAGCTGATAGGGCACGAAAAGCGCCTAGAACAAGTTTACGCAACTAAAAGATCATTATTAGCTAGTGGGCGAACACCTTTACTTACTTTAGTTAGAATATATTATCTTAAGGGGCCTGCGGAGGTTGATTTGCCCATACAATCGTAATACCGAAATTATTTATAATTCTAGCACATTACCACCATGCTGTGCTGTTATTCAGAATAAAAACGTTTTAATCTAGATTCCTGGATAGTTTTTATTCCAAAATAATTACCTAAACCGAAATATAAACAACGTGTTCGTCTCGAGGACCTATACTCCTCCTGGTGTACCACAAATGCTGGTGTACCACAGGGCGGCGTTTTATCTCCACTCCTTTTTTCTACCTTTATAAATTCAATATCTGACAACCTAACTTCATTCTACCACCTCTATGCTGACGATCTCCAGATTTATTCTCAAGCTACTCTTAAAAACCTTCCTGAATGTGTTCATATGATTAATAAAGATTTGGAACAAATAGTTAAATGGAGCAAATCATATGGACTTAGTGTGAATCCTGATAAAACTCAGGTTATTGTTATCGGTAGCTCTAAAATGTTATCCAAACTTGACCAAAATAACCTGCCTTCAGTAGTTTTTAACGGAGTTATAATCCCTTACAGCAAAGAGGTCAAGAATCTTGGGATTATCATTGATCAGACTTTGTCATGGAAACCACAATTACAAGCTGTTAGTCGTAAGATTTTTGCTTCTGCAGGCTCACTACGAAGGCTGCGTAATTTTCTTCCGACTGCTACCAAAGTTGCGCTTGCACAATCTCTTTTACTTTCAATTCTTGATTATGCCGACGCCTGCTACTTGGATATCACAGAGGACCAGCTGAATAAGCTTGAACGTCTCCAGAATGTTTGCATCAGGTTCATATTTGGCTTGCGTAAGTATGATCATGTCTCTCAATTTCGCACTAGACTCAAGTGGCTTCCCATACGTTTTCGTCGGAATACTCACATCCTCTCCTTATTATATACTGTACTGTTTAATCCCTCCTCCCCACGCTATCTCAAAGATCAGTTTGAATTTCTTCATCTTGGACACTCACTCTCATTGAGGTCATCCGAATCTTTAGAATTAAGAATGCCAAGCCACAGTTCTACATTTTATGACAAATCTTTTACTAAAAAAAAAAAAAAATTAATTGAATTAGGCGTTACTTTTCGGAAATCCATAACGACAAAGTTAATTTATTATATTTAGTGTTAATCCCGATAATGTTGTTAGGCTTCAAGCAGGATGCACCACCCGCCCGCCCGCACGCCGCGAAAGTTAGTGTTATTGGGGTGCGAACGTTAGTATTATTATCGTGGGAACTCCGCCGAAGCCTCTGCTCTCGCCGAACCCTGTTCGACACGTGTTTCGCCTCTACACGAGGCATCCTCAGGAGCTGTTGACTCGCCGAACGCTAGAACGAGAGTGAATCACGCGGGTAGGAAACCGCTCTTTTAAACACTCGCTCCGCTGCCGCCATCTGTTGGTTGTGACGCACACCTTCCAAAGAAAATACGTAACAACGGCGATGAAACCAGATCTGTTTGTTCATTCAACAGTGTAAACATGTCATTTTTATGTTTTAATATTTCTAATTGTTCCAACACACTCATACGGAACCCTTTTTCGGAAATATGTAAGATATTGAAACTATTATTATCGCGAAGTGTATGACCGGTATCAATTAAATGTTTGGCAAAGTGTGATTTATCGGGATGATCGTTCCTATACGCGGAAATGTGTTCTTTAAATCTAGTTTCGAAATTACGGCCAGTTTGACCCACATACACCCCGTTGCAATCATCGCAAGTTAATTTATAAATACCGGATTTTTTGGAATTATCTAACTGATCTTTACTGTTAAAAATGTGATGGATATTGTTATTTGTTCGAAAGGAAATATTGACTTTATTTTTCTTTAATATATTGGAAATTTTATCTGATATGGGGCCCATGTAGGTCAAACTACCCACATATTTAGTAATCGGTTCTGGTGGGATTGCGTAAAGCAGTGAATTTACTAAACGTCGTTGTTTATTTTTGATCAAATTATCAACTATTTGTTTTGTATAACCGTTGGAAATCGCGATTTGGTATATTGTATTAAGTTCTTTGGCGTAGTTGTCACGGGACAGGGGAACTGACATTAATCTATGAACATAACTGCGGAAGGCAGCTAATTTGTGTTGTAAAGGGTGACATGATGAGGATGGAATAGCTACGTCCGTATGGGTCGGTTTACGGTAAATTTGGAAATCTAATTTGTTGTTTACTCTAGTTAAGGTTAAGTCCAAAAAATTAAGTGATTTATCTGATTCTAACTCTAATTTGAATTTTATTTTGGGGTGAATGTTGTTGAGTTTATTAACAAAAGTATCTATTTGACGGTGGGTTCCCGTCCAACAAATAATTACGTCATCTACATATCTATAATAAAAAAGAATATTTGGGTCACCCACCACGTAATTGCACTCAAAGTTATCCATAAAAATTTCCGCCATCATCTTTTACTGTACAAGCTATTCGCCTCTGGAACAGTTTACCGGTCTCTATACGTCGCTCTCAATCACTCCACACTTTTAAAGAACAAATAAAAAAATTGTATCACTCTCAATTAAGTTAAAGCTATGAATGTCCTTTATTAGTCATATATGTATAATAATATATATTAGTTTGTGTATGTTTATAATATATTATTATTATTTGTGTAGGTTTTTTGTATGTATATTATGTATCTAATATTAATAGGTATGTGTAAGTACATTTATTAATTTAAATACGTGTTGAGGTACACCACCGTCCCTGTTTGTAATATTTTTATCATCTCCCTTTGGTTGTCTGGAAGAAATCGCTTTGAGCGATAAGACCGCCCTTTGTGCTCCTAAGTTATATTTAAGATTTCTTTGTAATTGTTATTTTTTGGTGTGCAAATAAAGAATTTATCTATCTATCTATCTATCTATAAACCAATTGATTTTCACGTATTAAACGTAAATGTCGCATCTTTAACTTATTCGTTTTGTATAAAAAACTAACACATTTCTTTTGTCATTACAACAGGAACATAGATTATCATTTCAAGGTACTATTAATGCAAAAAACAAAGGCTAAACATTACATTTTCATTCATAATTTTTGGTATCACGGCACCTATCATAATTTGTTCGGTCGGTAGTGCTATCGCATCAAGCATGGGCACAGTTTGCCAGTTAAACAGAGACAGCCTATAGATCGTTTCACAGACTACCCCGGCCTCTTAAACCAAATAAAAATAAACTGTATTTAATCTTTAGTTTATTATCTGTATTTTTTTATAACATCTCGAATTACCTCAACTTAAAAAATACCCTCTTTTGTGACTACAAAGAGAAGTAGACTTATTTATTAAAGTAAAAATTTATCAAAAAAACTTCAATCGCAAGTGGCTTTCAGCATTTTTAACATCTGATAATGTTTTATTAGATGTAAATGCTTTCAAGGAGATATAACATTTCTGCTTATGATGTTTCATAAAATATTAAATCTCCTTAGTGAATAAAAATGTATTTCTATCACTGATTGACGACCCAGTTGGCGCAGTGGACAGGTGTCCGCCCTCTGCGCCGTAGGTCCTGGGTTCGATTCCCGGCAGGAGCACAAATTCCTTCCCAAGGAATATTTGTGTTTCTGGTTCTGGGTGTAATGTGTGTGTGATGTAAATGTTTCCGGCACTCGCGATACAAGTCTTTGAACTTAGTGTGGGGCTGTGAGTGTGAATGCGTTTGTTTGTTTGATTATGTTAACACTTATATTATAAAGCTAATAGTATATGTATGTCTTATAATTATTATATTTCAAATAAGGTATCTGTCTTACGCCTGGACGGATTTAGAGGAAAAATATTGAAACGCTTTCACACTTACAGCCCCACACTAATTTCAATGAATTGTGTCGTGGGTGCCGGAAACATTCACATCACATGCACAATTACAACCAGAACCAGAAACACAAATTTTCCTTGGGGAGAAAACTTGTGTTCCCACCGGGAATCGAACCCGATACTGCTTAGAAGGCGAACACCCACCTAACTAAGCCAACGGGCAGTTCAATGTAGGAGTCTTGTCTAGACCCTAAGATAGAGGCTAGGAAAAGTCGGGAAACTAGTACAAACTTATACTGATAAAGCCGCGTACTAACTATGGAAAGAAAACAATATTGTTTGAAGGAGCATAGATGTATAATAAAATACCAGAAGCAATTAAAGAATGTAGGTAGCAGCTCGAATATTTACAAGAATAAACTTAAAAAATTACCTATCAAATTCACCTTAGAAATGTAAACCTACTTTACCTACCCGCCAGATGAATGTAAATATCATTATTATAAGAAAATATTGTATCTCATTTTAAGTGAACAATTCAGTTTTTATGGGAAATAAAGTTCTTTAAACCTAACTAGTACGTTATAAATGTGTTATTATAGCCTCTTTGGTCAACCTATGGAAGACATATTTTGGTTAAGTTAAAGTTTTAAGTAGACATATATTAATTTGCTCAAAAATTGCTTGTTTAGATTCAGATTCTTTATTCACCTTAATAATAACAGTGATCGTTATTATAGTCATATCACATTACAATTCAATAATTCACATCAGGTAAATAACAACTGTATAATATTAAAAATATGTCAATCGTCAGGTAGTATAAAATTAATACAATAAGCATAATATTTTTTTATTTAGCGTGATCAAAATGCTTGCACTTATTTGGATCAACGTAATGCAATTCAGAGAGGTAATGCCGCCAGCATGATGGGAACGCTACCCACTGGTAGAGAGCTTGAGCACTTGAGTTACCTATAAGCTACGCCTTGTAGGTAACTTAGTTATTTGATGTACATAGTTTCAATTGAATTATTACTTAAGTGCATGTACATAACTTCATTACGGCTTTAGAAAGAATAGTTAGCTAAAATTCATATAAATGGGATCCATAAACAAAGAAACTCACTAAACATTCTAAGAATAAATTTAACTCATTCCTTTTAATAGAGGTTACAAAAGCATAGAGGTCAAAACTAAAACAGAAAAGTAAAAATTGTTTCAGTCCTCACCAAACATTTGTATTACATCCCACAGGAATCCAAACTTTAGTTTGTGTTGCCACATTATTTTTAGCAATATTACATTTAAATGGGCACTTTTAAAGTACTCACAATCCCATCACCATCATCAGCGCAATTCTATCAAATTTCAAATCGTTTTTTTACATGGGCCCTAAAGAGGCACTCATGAAAGTTAACCTTCCTATACTCGCGCTTGGTCTGTGGGACCGACGGAAAATCTTTTCGTATATATTTATTTTCTTAGATACGCTAGGAAGTCAAGTTTTTTGCTAGCTGCCGAGTTAGCTTAAAAGGCGAACGCTCACACAACTAAGCCAACGGGCAGTTCAAGTATTACCACATTATTTTACCAAAAATATATTAAAACTAGCTTTTGCCCGCGGCTTCGCTCGCGTTAAGGAGTATTATTTTAAAATTGACAAAGATTCATACAAACTTTCATCCCCTATTTTATCCCCTTGGGGGTAGACTTAATCAAAATCCTTTCTTAGCGAATGCCTACGTCATAACATCTACCTGCATGCCAAATTTCAGCCCGATCCGTCTAGTGGTTTGGGCTGTGCGTTGATAGATCACTATGTCAGTCAGTCAGTCTGTCACCTTTGAGTTATATATATTTAGAAGATTTTGTGATTAGGCGGCCTATTATATTTTTCTTAACTATTTTCTTCATAGATATAAAAGTGTTTTTCATTGGAAATTCCCGTACTTTTTGTGAAAAAAACATCCCTTTACAGTATAAATAAAAGATCGGAACGTGAGGTTTTACGAATGATAACAGATCGCATGGAAGCCTACAAAAATATAGTTTTTCCTGAGTAGCTTCTGGCTCAGATACAAAACAAAAAGTGTGTATGTGCCTTTGTTAACAACACCGTGTTAGTTTGTACCAAAGTACAAGTCGTGATAAACAGTAATAAATAAATGTGCACGGTCCCATACAAAACTCAATCTCTAAGGTAGCGTTTCATCAACATATATATTTTTTTATGCAAGCATAATGACCACTATGTCACCTGATGGAAAGTGAAGATGGAACATGATTGCCTAAAAGATACCCATTCAATCTAGACTTGAACACACCCAGATTATACCGATCTGAAAACAAAGACGCGGGCAATGAGTTCCACTCCCTTGTTTTACGGATGATAAATGTAGAAGCGAATCGCTTCGAGCAAACTGGAGGTATGTCAACCATAAATTGATACATTATGGATGGCATAATGGACCGAAATGGATGTCGGTTGACAGTTTTTGTTGATTGATTTTA
Organism: Lomographa bimaculata; assembly: GCA_948107665.1. Lineage (NCBI taxonomy): Eukaryota > Metazoa > Arthropoda > Insecta > Lepidoptera > Geometridae > Lomographa > Lomographa bimaculata. Next base: position 1,967,686 of record OX403602.1, on the reverse strand, counting down.
GATGGGGGAATTAACTCGTGTAATTCATACGCACACTCTCCAAAATGTAAACGAATAGAATATAGATAGACTTGCGACCTTACGTCGGTGAACGAGACTGCATTTTTTTTGCAGTTCTCGATGGATTAACTATTCATTGATAGAACTTTTCAAAAGCTTGTTAGGAAAAATGTTATTTAATTCTAAACGTATCTGCAACAAATTTTTTATTAGAAAATTAACTATAATCAACAAGGCTATAGGTTCCTCACATGATCGTGCCCATTATAATAACTTCTACGGAATTAATTAATAACAACTTATCTCAACCACATCCTAATATTCATTAAAATGAAGTTGAGAATGAGTTATCCTCAATAATGCGTATATAGTTAGTTCAATCTGATTAAGGGTTCTGAAGATGAAGTCGGTTTTTTAGGCATTGCTAAAAAATACTCACGATGTTTTCTTCTCTATTGTTTAGATAAAACAAAATTCAAAGCCAAATAAGCTCGTAGGCAAGACATTTTCATGTTTCCACTAAATCCGATACATATTCATCCGATTATGTTGTTATGTTTGCATAATAAGTTACACAGCAAACTACTCTACTATCAGCTGGCTCGGTAATCTTTTTGTAGAAAAATTGTGTTATCTGGTCTACGGAGATATAAGGAAACTATACGGTGAGATGGCACAAGCGTTATGATTTTTTGTATATCGAATAAAATGTGAATGAAGCGTACACATTTTATTATATTATTTATAGACGTAACTAGCTTTTGCCCGCGGCTTCGCTCGCGTTAAGAAGTACAACAAACTTTCATCCTCTATTTTATCCCCTTGGGGGTAGAATTAATCAAAATCCTTTCTTAGCAGATGCCTACGTCATAACATCTACCTGCATGCCAAATTTCAGCTCGATCCGTCCAGTGGTTTGGACTGTGCGTTGATAGATCACTATGTCAGTCAGTCAGTCAGTCAGTCACCTTTGAGTTATATATATTTAGATAGCTATATACGGCTTGCGTTGCAATGCCACGTGACTAAATTATTGCCTCCTTCATGTTTATGTTTGCCTAGTACTTTACTAAATCCGAGTGACGTATTCGAGATATATACTTATCGTCTCCTGTCCATGAGAAAATGTTCTTCTTTTGCATTTTTTTTTCGTGAATTAAATATTTATTCTGCATGAATCTAAATCATTTTGGACTCCACCTGAATACACACAAAAAATTCATAAAAATCAGTCCAGCTGTTTAGGAGTTCAGTCACATACACTCGTACAGAAGAATCCAAGTTGAATTGGGTTGTTCAGCAATTAATCCATCCGTCCGTCCGTCCGTCTATCCGAGGGATCTAGCGTCTAAACCATATAAGCGAATGACTTCAAAATTATAGAATATAATGTTATGGTTCAAAGCTAGAAATGACATTAAAAATTATATAAATAAAAATAATTAAGAGGGACTTCCGTACATGTTAGAATGAAGCAAATATTTTAATATCTACCTCAAAAACGGCTTCACACTGAACGCTGAAACTTACGTATAACATCCGTTATATATCTACTGTACTTGAACATCAAATACAGAAATCAAACATTTATTATACAGTAAAAAAGTTATAAGCAAGTAACCTCGAAAGTTTTTCTCTATGACGCGAGATCTCAGTTCTAGGATTTGTATAAAAAAGGATTTGCTGGAAGAAAACTCTGTGATGGGTTAAACTCGCCTTCGTACATCTTTTGTTATGGCTGTAATAATTTTGATCAATGTGTGTACAATCCTACTAATAATATAAATCCGAAACTTTGTGTGTAAGTATGTTTGTTCCTTCACGCTTTCCTAACGGCTGAACGGATTTAGATGAAATTTGGAATGTACTTAGATTATACTTAGGATTACCACAGGCTACTTTTTAACTTGGTAATAGCGGGCGAAGCCGCGGGGCACGGCTAGTAAAGAATATAAGAGTGTACTAGCAGATAGTGAATTAACCATCAAATAGCCATTAAACTCGCGTAATGAAATCAAGCTTTAAGGCGCTTTGGCTCAATGTTTAAGTACTTACATTAAATTCAACTTCTGAGACTCGAAGAAAATTAAAATACAATAAATAAATTATTTTCATAGGATCAGATCAAATTAATTTATAGAGGTGGTAGAGCATTTTGTGAGTTGCTCGCCTGGCTTGCTACCAAAGTAGCTTACCACCATCAAGTTGAAAGTCTGCCGCCAAGCCAAATACGGTGTTCCGGCAGTTATCCTTGAGAGCCTGCGTATTCCAGGTCTAGTGTGTTTACCAGCTTAGATCACATCGTCACTTACCATCAGGTGAGATAGTGGTCAAACACTAGCCTGTCACAAATAAAAAAAAAAAAAAGGACACAACTAAATTCAACTTCTGAGATTCGAAGCAAATAAAAATGCAATAAATAAATTGTTTTCATAGAATCAGCGACCAATCCAACGATATATTTTAACACGTAAAAAGATCCACGACGTGAAAAATAACTTTAAATTGATTATTTTATATTCCAGAAACGTCTTCGGATGTTCTTGAATATACATATTTCGCCAGATTTACGTTGTAAAGCTTGAACTCGGTATGTGACGAGAATATAAACCTCAGATTGTGGTCTCCTCACAGAAATGATAAAATAATTTTGGTATTTTCTCGTCTGAATTATGTACAGAAAAGCAGATCATTTGACACGACGGTATGACATTGGTTTGGTTGGAATTCTGAAGCAACATTATCAATTTTATATATTAATTTATAACTGGAAATTCCTTTATCAACGGGCCAATTGCCTATATTTCCTATAACTAAACTAAAATTAAGTATATACATCAAAGAACCAAGTTACCTGCAAGGCATCGAGCTTATGGGTAGGTAACTCAAGTTTTTTTTTATACTAGATATGCAAGCATTTGACCGCCATCTCACCTGATAGAAAGTAATGATACGGCCAAAGATGGAACATGCTTGCCTAGAAGGTACCTATTCACTCTAGACTTGAAGACACCCAGATTATACTGTTCAGGGAACAAAGACGCAGGCAATGAGTTCCACTCCTTCGCTGTACGGATGATGAACGTAGAAGCAAAATGCTTCGAGCGAATTGGAAGTATGTCAACCATAAATGGATGACGTTTGACAGTTTGTAAGAACTCAAGCTAGGGTAGCGTTCCCATCATGCTAGCGGCATTGCCCCTGAACTGCAATGCTAATACGTTGAGCCAAATAAGTACCAGCATTTTGATCATGTGTCGCCTCAACCAGGCGCTCTGATAGATTTTTGAAAGTAGAATGCTTCCGGTCACCACGGCCACAGTGTTTTTTTATTTTCAGTCACACATGTAACGCGGTCCGTCTGGTCGATCGTTGCTTATATTCAGTAAGGACAGCTTTTGGATAGGTGATCGTTTATTGGGATTTGAACTAAATGTTACCTTGCTTCGAAGGGCCGTTAAGCCGTTGGTTCCGGTAGATAGTCGAAAGACATCAGTAGTAAAGCCAAGACGGATGCTTTCTGGCGGCCATTTTCTTTAATTTTGGCTTCGAAAACCTGTGCATTTAGCCAGTGTCAAGTAATAATATAATTCAAATTTATTTCATGTTAAAAGTTCTAGTCACAGTCAAAGTCAAGTATAAGAGTCATGATCCAGTCATAGTCAAGTCATGCCCCATGAAAAGTGGTGGAAACTTTACTAGAACTTCTATCGGAGTTTTGAAGCGATGACGAAAATCACGTTTTTCAACTTTGTATGATTTGCCTACTTATGCTATACTTATTTTTTTTTAGTTTTAACGGTTACACATTAACACTCGAAGAATCACAGGGTTTATAAAATTATACAAAATCATATACTACGCAATTTTACTTTCGTGGCAAAACTAATATCAACCTAATCAATCCCCCATTCACCTTTGCGTATCCTAGTACATTATTGAGCTCGAAAGACGTAACCTTATCCAAAATTAAAAAAAAAAACAACATTTGAAAATTGATAAAAAATTATATTAATGGACTATCTATTGTACTCAGAACAACTCAAATCACCAAAATATAATTTCATTCGGAATGGTTAAGGGGCATCTAAAGGCAGCAAATATTAATTGTTATTTTAGTAGACCTACTTAAACAACACAGTTTCGATGAGGTAGACTTCAAAATTTTCCTACAATAAAAAGAACAACGTTTCTTTATCGGAGAACGTCAGCGACCGATAAGAGTTTGGCTTGTCATCGCTAAAGATGACACCTCATTATATCCAGTGACAGCAGTGACAGTGACTTTGTTACCCTTGGTCGGGATAGATAAGTTAGATACTTTACGCTAGGTCAGCGAAATAGTCTATAGTTCACATGTTGAAGCTATACAATTTGACGCTTGTTAGCGTCTCTACAAGCTTTTATTACCGACTTCACAAAAAAAGAGGAGGTACTCAAGTCGACGATTTTTTAAAAATTTGTTTTACTTCATCACTTCTTTCCACATGAACCGATTTCGAAAATTGTTGTTTAGTTTGAAAGATGTTGCGTTCCAATTGGATCCATTTAATCAAGATCTGATCAGCAGTTCTTGAAATATCGTCAAAAATGCGTATTCTGTGGACTACATTGACGATGTTCTCGTTTTTAACCGACTTCAAAAGTTACCTCATAACTTCTTTCGTTGTGAGCCGATTTTTATGACTATTTTTTTATTTGAAAGCTGGTGCTTTTCATGTGGTCCCATTGAAATTTATTAAGATCTGATCTCTAGTTTTTGAGTTATCGTCAATAATGCGTGTTTAATAGATAGATAGATAGATAGATAAATTCTTTATTTGCACACCAAAATAAATAACACTTACAAAGAAATCTTAAATATAACATAGGAGCACAAAGGGCGGTCTTATCGCTCAAAGCGATTTCTTCCAGACAACCAAAGGGAGATGATAAAAATATTACAAACAGGGACGGTGGTGTACCTCGACACGTATTTAAATTAATAAATGGACTTATACATACTTATTAATATTACATACATAATATACATACAAAAACCTACATAAATAATAACAATATATTATAAACATACACAAACTAATATATATTATTATATATACATTATATGACTAATAAGGGACATTCATAGCTTTAACTTAATTGAGAGAGATACCATTTTTTAATTTGTTCTTTAAAAGTGTGTAGTGATTGAGAGCGACGTATAGAGACCGGTAAACCGTTCCAGAGGCGAATAGCTTGTACAGTAAAAGATTTATCATAAAATGTAGAACTGTGGCCTGGCATTCTCAATTCTAATGATTCAGATGACCTCAATGAGAGTGAGTGCCCAAGGTGAAGAAATTCAAACTGATCTTTGAGATAGCGTGGGGAGGAGGGATTAAACAGTACGGTATATAATAAAGAGAGGATGTGAGTATTCCGGCGAAAACGTATGGGAAGCCACTTGAGTCTAGTGCGAAATTGAGAGACATGATCATACTTACGCAAGCCAAATATGAACCTGATGCAAACATTCTGGAGACGTTCAAGCTTATTCAGCTGGTCCTCTGTGATATCTAAGTAGCAGGCGTCGGCATAATCAAGAATTGAAAGTAAAAGAGATTGTGCAAGCGCAACTTTGGTAGCAGTCGGAAGAAAATTACGCAGCCTTCGTAGTGAGCTTGCAGAAGCAAAAATCTTACGACTAACAGCTTGTAATTGTGGTTTCCATGACAAAGTCTGATCAATGATAATCCCAAGATTCTTTACTTCTTTGCTGTAAGGGATTGTAACACCGTTAAAAACTACTGAAGGCAGGTTATTTTGGTCAAGTTTGGATAACATTTTAGAGCTACCGATAACAATAACCTGAGTTTTATCAGGATTCACACTAAGTCCATATGATTTGCTCCATTTAACTATATGTTCCAAATCATTATTAATCATATGAATACAGTCAGGAAGATTTTTAAGAGTAGCTTGAGAATAAATCTGGAGATCGTCAGCATAGAGGTGGTAGGATGAAGAAAGGTTGTCAGATATAGAATTAATAAAGGTTGAAAAAAGGAGTGGAGATAAAACGCCGCCCTGTGGTACACCAGCATTTGTTGTACACCACGAGGAGTATAGGTCCTCGAGACGAACACGCTGCCGGCGACCGAACAGGTAAGTACGAAAAAAGTCGATTGCAGAAGGAGATATGTTAATAGAGCGTAATATATAAGGTTCCGAAGATAAAGCGGTGAAGTCGGTTTTTTACAAGCTTTTATTTAACTTGCAATGTATGTAACTATGTTTCGGGACGAATATGGCATACATCGTTTGTTCGGGTGGAACTTGCAATTCAGTTTTGAAGCAGATATCTTTAACCGATTGAGATGAAATTTTATATTTACGTTTAGTTTGGATGACAATGCATGGTTACTTGTGTGATGTCATTCTAAATCCAACATGGCGGAACACCCAAAATGGCGGACAAGTTATTTTTAATGCACTTCTACAATATGGGTATCTAATGAAAGGGCTTGCTGAGAATAACTGAAAAAATAAAATAACATCCAATCCAATCCAATATGACAGACTTCTAAAAGCTTGTTTTTAATAATTAGGTACCTTATTGAATAGTGATGTCATGTAATATATATATTAGAAGCATCGATATACAAATACATAGATTCCTATCCCGCACCTAAAAACTTTCCTATTTATAATATTAGTATCGTTCAGGGTCTATCTTATAATAATGTATAATATACATACTTAATTAACATGACCTCAACTTATAATACAAATAAAAATTAAATTCAAATTCAAATCTTTATTGCATTCTCTAAATGTAGATAGGTGGCAGAAATAAATGACAGTACATTAGAGACCCTGTTGGGCACAACAATTTAGAGCAGAGGAGGACGACATGCTTATCCGGCAGGTATCCTTGAAAGTCATTCATTCTAGCCTAGCGTATTTACTATATTCAACCACATCGTCACTTACTAACGGATGAGATGGTGGTCAAACGCTAGAAAATCATTAATAAAAAAAAAATTTTTTTTTTCTGAGTATTGCGTGGTTGAAACAATGTATATCTGTATATAAACATATTTGGATGAGGTATGTAGAAATTATTATCATATATATACATCTAATATATAAAATTCTCGTGTCGCGGTGTTTGTCACCAAACTCCTCGAAAACGGCTCGACCGATTTTTATGAATTTGCGTGCATATCGGGTAGGTCTGAGAATCGGTCAACATCTATTTTTCATACCCCTTAATGTTACCTAAATGTACCCCTTAAGGTGGTCCAAACCAAAAATTTGTTTTTTTTTTGATAAAATGTTTTGTTTTAATTTTTTTATGATTAAGCATGAAATAATGTATATGGCAAAACAACGTTTGCTGGGTCAGCTAGTTATATATTAAAATTGTAGCAGGCCGATGTCTGTACATTACAGATAATGAAAAAAACGATGTATTAATCATCTATTTTTAATATCTATTACTTTAATAAACATGATCTTTATTAGAGCAACAGAACCCAATACACGTCAATTAACAGAATTCTTGTCTGTCTGTCTGTTACACGCATCACGCAAAAACTACTGCAAAGTTTTAATATGGTCATAAAGTACTAACCAAACATAAACGTGAAAGAGGTAAAATACTTTTTTTTCTTTACGTGGCATTGCAACGCACGTCGGGTAATGCTAGTAGGGTATTATTAGGGTATAAATTATGCAGTCAAAACCACAGAATCACAGCTAGTGAAGTAATAAAAAACACCCGTACCTCATTGAAATTCCGCCGGCGAACACACGAGTATAATGTAACCTTTCTAAAATTTCAGTTTGAACTCCAATTGTAACTACATATGTCGAACATTAAAATAAGCCGCATGAAAACTTTCAGTTAAAGCACCTCATTTAAACACTTAAACAAACTCAACAATAATAAAAAAGTATACTTTCAACTGCCGTGGAAGTAAATTATCATCGCTAGGTTAGGTGCTTTGCTTAACTTATGCCTTAATCAAAATTAATAAAACCTACCGAAGATATAAACATGGAAACTTAAGAATGCGTGGGTTAAGATTTACGATTGGTATTTTTAACTAGCTACTCAGAAAGGAGGATATTCTCATTGAATGGATTTTTCTTTAATGGCTGGAGTTGACCTCTATTTTAGTTTTTTTTTTTTTTAAATGTCAGTTTGAAAACATTTTTTTCATGTCTAACTACGGGCCAATTGCCTATATTTTTTTATTTTTTATTTCCGAAAACTAAACTAAAACTATGTACAGCAAAGAACTAAGTTACCTACAAGACACCGAGCTTATAGGAAACTCAAGTGCTCAAGCCCACTACCAGTGGGTAGCGTTCCCATCGTGCTGGCAGCGTTGCCTCTCTGAATTGCAATGCTAATACGTTGAGCCAAATAAGTGCCAGCATTTTGATCACGCGTAGCTTCAACCAGGCGCTCTGATAGAATTTTGAAAATAGAATGAGCTCCCGGTCCCCACGAACCCAGTGTCTCAACACCAAACGGCTCAAATATGTAACCACTGCCAAGGTTTCCATATTTGCGCCGTTTACGCTGCTCTGCGGAAGTTGCCGCGAATATTTTAGTTGATCTTAAATACGCTGCTCATTACCCAATGTATTTTGATAAATGATGCCAATTTATGTACGAGTATGTTTGTTCCTTTGATGGACCGATTTTGATGATTCTTACGTCAATCTATTAATCTTGAAATGTCACTTAAGGCATGACAGTAATCAAAATCCAATATGACGATAAACAGACGCGACATTGTGAAAAATCAAATAATGATAGTGAACATATAGTTTTCCCGCAAAAGTGATAAAATGGCGTTGTTTATTTTGTATAAGGGTGCTAGCCCACACTTAGGTATGGTAGTGAGTGTTTGCAGAAAAATCATGAAAAGTAAGATAAATGCCGTGGAAATGAGAGGGCTAAGAAGTATAGCTGGAGTGATGGACAAAGTAAGGAACATTGTGATAAAAGAAGATTGCGATGTGGTAGAAGATGTGGCGACAAAGATTGAGAAAGGGATGCTTAGATGTTTTGGACATGTCAAAAGTACCCACAACCAACGAGCATGAGAAAAGACTCACGAATGTAGGAGAAGCTAAAGATGTGTGTCAGGATCGTAGCATGTGGAGAGATATAAATGCCTACCCCAATGGGAAGCGTGACTGTATGTATGTATGTATGTTGACTTGTTATACGATTGTAATAGAGAGAAGCAAGTTGTTTGTCTTATGATAAGCGTGACGCCTGTCTACAATTTGCACACAACATTGAATGACTAAGTCCTTCGTGCAACGAGCACTGCATTGCGTTCCTCTCCCTGAGATTTCAGGTATTAGATCTAAAGTAATATATTTATGAAAACAAAATTCTTTAAGCTTGATCGTAATTCCAATGATGTCCAACCGTAATAGGTACGTAATTAATCAAAGATTAAAGCAAAAAAAACGAAAACGTTCTTTATCTTTGCGATCGTCTCGGCGACAGGGTATTTTATTAGTCTAAAATTGCTTATTTCTAATAATTAAACACTTGACAGTCGGGTGAACTTATCGGTCAATAGAACTTTAAGCGTGGATGGAAAATTATTATCTGAGAAGAGCGAAGAGCATCCACTAAGGTTTTATAATATAAATATTATGTGTTGAAAAGTGATGAATCGGAGATGAAGCATGCTTGCCCAGATAATATCGATTAAAGACGTACTTAGATAGAGTTATTGACGCGAACAATGATTAACCACTCCTTCGCTATACGGATGATATAAGTAGAAGCAGAACGCTTCAATCGGACTCGAAGAACCGTACGTGGATAACGTTTGACATAACAGTTTGTCTCAATATCTGATAAAAAGATGAAGTTTGAAAATATTTTGCACCCGCATTATAAAGTTAAAGCCTGCAATAGTTTTATGCCCATACATCTTAACTCTAACACAATTACACACCCCGATAAAACACTTTCATCTGAACTTCACGTTGAATGTCAATGTCGATCAAGTTTGCCAAGTTCCGTACATTTCAAATAAAACAAAGAGCGTAACTTTACTGGCTGCCATAGGGGTATTATCTTTTAGAAGTTATAAATAAGTAGGGAAGATAACCGTCTTTTGTTTCATAATTGTAAAACACTACATATATTTCTACTATGACACTACCTACTACCTACTACTCTTTTTTTTTTAATTTGGCTTCGCTATCTTGTGCATTTAGCCAGTGTCAAGTAATAATATATTTCATGTGTGTTTAAAATTAAAATTCCTAGTCACAAGTCACAGTCAAAGTAAAAGAGTCAAGGTCCAGTCATAGTCAAGTCATGCGATAGTAAAGTGGTAGGACCTTTGCTAGAACTTCGCGAGTGAACAGGTATCTTCTAGGCAAGCATGTCACATCTTCGGCTGCATTATCACTTAACATCAGGTGAAGTAGTGGTCAAATGCTTGCCTATGCCGCATAAATAAAATACTTCTATTGTATGATTTTCCTACACTTATGCACGTTTACTAAGTAATTACGGTTAATAATCCACCATTATTACACATTAACACTCGAAGAATCACAGGTTTTGTTATTATAAAAAATCAACAACGCTATTTTTTTACTTTCACGGTAAAACCCTATTACTATTTAATATGAGTGGTTACTTATCCAGGTTACTGCATTATTTATGTTTTATTTTGTTTATGAAATAATGACTATTGTGTACATTAGTTAGTAGTAGGCTACTGTATAAGATTGCATATACTGTAACCTTTCAGTCCAGTTTAGTATCAGCGTTCAGAATCAGCTTGAAATAACAAACATATTAACTTACACACACTTACAAATTTCTATGCAAAGTACGTTTTTTAATTAAGAAACTACCAATTTTAAGTTTTAGCTTTTAATGAAGTAAAAATATTTTTTTAAACAACTACTTAAAAAAACCAAATGAGTCGTAACTAAAAATAAAAGAGGGGTCAAAAGTCATTAAAGAGTAGCAGACCGGGCCGAAAAAAAGTCACCCGTTTTTGTTCAAGACTAGCTGCGCCCCGCAGTTTTACCCGCGTAAGTCCCGGACCCGCGGAAATTCCGTGATACAATTTTCTTTCATAAGAACCGTCTCCTGATAATAATTAACACAACACAAAGAGAATTAGCGAAATTCTTCCATCCGTTCGCATGATGCGGTGACCGAGGGAAATAGAGGTTCATTTTTATATATATATAGATAGGCAAACTTTTAACCTGATGAAAAAACTGATGGTTAGCGATGATGGAGCGATCTTGAATAGAAGATACCTAATAACTTGCTACGAGAAGACTCCCATATAGTACTCATCAGGAAACACCAACGAAGTATTTCTCGTTTCGCATGATAAGACGGATGTACTGCAATTTCCGAACTGAAACTGTATTAACTCGTTCACTGTCCACCATATACTAGAGTTAAATACAACCCAGTGAGTTCTCTGCTACTATTCGTAAAATTGTATTGCTGTGGTGCTTAGCTTTCCGTACAAAAAAATAAATATTTTCGATAACTTTCATGTCCACACGTATAAAGTTAAATGTACGCTGTTCTCACATGTCCACAAAATGTATTATCTAATAATCTAGTTCAGGTTGTGTGACTTCATAGGACATAGGTATTCATGGACGTACACTAAGAGACAATTTGCGACTCCAATTGGAGTCATGACCTGGGAACGTGTTAAGAACCTAGAATGTTTTGTTGATTATCTACAATACTCTTTCGTTGGTCACTGGCCTCGATTCTGATGTACACTCACTAAATTAAATTTAAACTATCCCTGTCTCTTACAAAATAAAACACAAGACAGAGATAGCATGCATTTTAGTGCTGTCACGCTAGTTTATCAATTAAAATATGAACAGCAGAAGCAGAAAGGCGCTTGTTTTTAGTTAACACCAATACAACACATACTCGACTAAGCTTGCATAGACATCTAAGTTCTGACTAACTTGACAGCACAGCAGTATGCTATCTCTGTCTTGTGTTCCTATTTTGTAAAAGACAGGAATAGTTTAAATTTAATTTAGTGTTTGACATCAGAATCGAGGCCACTATCTATCTATCTGGATGACTATTAAAGATGAAAGTGAAAATGAAAAATGTTTATTTTGCAGTAAGTGGTCTGGTTCACAAATAATTTGTTAAAGTAAGTGTATGTACAATAATCATTTCTTTTTTTAACAAACGCATTCACACTCGCAGCCCCACACTAATTTCAAAGACTTGTATCATGTGTGCCGGAAACACACACATTACACCCAGACCAGAAGCACAAATGTCCCTTGGGAAGGAATTTGTGCTCCTGCCGGGAATCGAACCCAGGACCCGCGGTGCTGAAAGCGGACCCCTGTCCGCTGCGCCAACTGGGTCGTCATCAAAAAAATATATATATATTTTGCTAAATGTTGATGATTATATCGAGGTCTTTAGAGAAGTGGGTATACAGAAAACTGCATAGCTTCAAACGTTTACTTATAACTTAGTTTTCCTTTCACAGCAGTTCAGTGTTGTTATTTCGTGTGCGACGTCACGTGCCGATCCCAACGGAAGACCAGCGCTGGTTTTTTTTAAACCAGCATTATGCTGAATTGAGGACGATTTGTGATGATAAAAAAAAACAAGCCTTTTGTCAGTTTCAATTTTGTTTTTCTTTTTGCCACATTTAATTATATGCCTTAACTCGGTAAGAGTTACGTCGGTAAGAGTCCATTTGATTCGATATAAACGATACTTTCTAATATCTTTTCATAAAGATGATTAAGTTAGCACGGTGGCAAGCTCTACTCTTTGAAACGCCGGTCCTGGGTTCTTTTCCCGGCAGGTGCTCAATTATCCTTCCCAAGGAGTATTTGTGCTTCTGGTTCTGGTTTGTTTTGTTTTTTTTTAGTCAACAAAAAAAATATTAAATATTTTTCAAATAAAATCGTCCTTAAAACAAGATACTGTGTTTCTATTAAACATTTCTCAAGGAACTTCCTAGAGTCCACTTAAAGTTATAACATTAAAGTGGATTGGAGCCTAATTTCTTATCAAAGTAACATTACGCGTTATCGAACTTTAATCTGTTGCTATCTAAAACTAATCTCTTGAACCTCAAGTTATATCGCATATACTTTAAATAAAACTAGAGAGTCCGCGACTTCACTCGCTTATTAAAAGCATTTATTTCACGTAACGTTTTACTTAAAATAGTAATTATTCATAGACATATAAAATATATGTAAAAGCTGTATAGCTTTTATTGTGTATACAAATAAAAAAAGAAATCATTCGAATCATTGGTTACAAGTGTGGCTTCTATGCTGCGGGAGTCGGGTTCGATTCCTGGTGGGAACATAAATTTTATCCCTATTTTTATGCTAATAGGCAAGCATTTGATCACCATCGCACCTAACGGAAAATTAAGATGTAGCGTCCTTGCCTACATAATACAACACAAAAAAACAAACGCTGTCATACTCACAGCCCCACATTAAGCTCAATGACTCGTATCGCGGGTGCGGGAAACATTCACATCACACACACAATCACTCCCACCTATTCACTCTTGACTTGAAGACTCCCAGATTATACTGTTCAGAAAACAAAGACGCGGGCAATGAGTTCCACTCCTTCCCCATGGGAAATTTGTGTTTCTGGGGCTGGTTGTAATTGTGTGTGTTTCCGGTATCCGTCGCTTATTCGCTTTAGGACAGATTCGCTTTATGACAGATTAGCTTTAGGACAGAATCGCTTTAAGACAGATTCGCTTTACGGCAGAAATTTTAAGGAGGAAATTTTACCTTTTTTTACTTAAGCACTATTTTAGTGTACTTAACACTAAAATAGTGCTTAAGTAAAAAAAGGTATAGGTTCAAACACGAGAGGCATAGACGTTCTTTAAATCTATACTAAACGCAATTCATGGAAACGTTTTAGCAGATTTGATCCTAACATTGTATAGGTCTTCTGTTTTTTTTACACCAAACCCCACACTAAGTTCGATGACTTATGTCGTGGGCGCCGGAAATATTAATTTCACACACATTTATCCGTTCGGTAGTAATGTGAAAGCGTATTCCGTAAACAGTTTATTGTTTATATTTTAATATAACCGATTAGTTGTTGATATGGCCGCATCCGTACAAGTGCAAAACTCGTTCGATTGAAGGTGGCAATGTTAATTTGTTGAACCCATAGTTGTTATCGATTAATTAATAAGTAACTTCAAGGGCTTAACACTTAATGATTTGTTATTTAATCATTTGAGTTTATAAGTAATAATTTGATGAAACTATGTTTTGCCTATTAATGTTTTTTGTTCTTTGTAAGCTGTACACAATTTAAATTTCTTTTTCAAAGTTTAAGTAAAAAGCGCTTGTTTGAGGCGACACGTGATCAAAATGCTGGTACTTATTTGGCTCAACGTATTAGAATTGAAATTCAGAGAGGCAATATCGCCAGCATGTTGGGAACGCTAACCACTGGGGATTGAGCACTTGAGTTACCTATAAGCTCGATGTAGATAACTTAGGTCGTTGCTGTCTATAGTTTTAAGAAATATAGGCTATTGGCCTTTAGTTTAAATATTAGGTTAATACAATTCACTTTTTTTTAATTTTACTTATAATAACAATTTCAAAATTAAATCTTTATTAGATAATATATTTAACACTATTGTTTGTGCATGCTGTGTTCACTGTACCAGAATTATTAGGAAATTTTATGAATAAGAAGTAATAAAAACGCATGAGAAATTCAAAATAGCAAAACAAATTACAACGCTATTGGCTTAACTGATTCGTTACGTCAGTGCACACATTTTTGACGTCTATGATTGGTCAACTTTCCTTGACGTTAATTTGATTGTTGATGTCACAAAGGTAAAGTGAAAATGCCCACGTTATAAATTGCTCGTATTAATGTTACCAGCATCCACGGTACAAGTCTTTGAAGTTAGTGAGAGGCTGTGAGTGTAAAAGCGTTGCGTTAGCATGTAGTATTGGAGTGTTATCGTTCTCAATTTAACTATTCGTAGATAGCAATACAAAAAAAAATTGTTTGTAATTTATTAAAGTTTGAAGTTCTCACAATTGAAATATAATAAAATACCTACAGTTAATTATTTATTTAAATACATACCTGATGTTAATAATATTTTATTAGGGTTGTTACTAATGGACTGATTCAACTTACACGATTCCCTAGGGCTGTCAGAAAAGGAAAATATTATAAACATTACCTTTTAATTTTTTCATGGTGCCTTTCCTTTAGAAACATTACCCGTACGGATATTTGTTATGTTTTGAAAATAAATAAATGATAATGATATTTATTTCAGAAAACATACAAGCTATTTTGATATATCTCTGTATATATTTTGATATATATCTATATATAGCAGTTGCTAGAACTTAGTTAGGTTCTTCTCGAGATAGCTGTAATTTTGTGTCAAACAGTCATTGACTTTCATGAGTGCCTCTTTGGAGTCCATGTGACTACTCTAAAAGCGTCCCTTTGTGCTACGTTATATACTATAATTGTCTGTGATGATAGTTGCGGACTTAAGCGCAGAGCGACACATAAATCCTGGTACTTTACATGTCACTTGCACTTGCTACTTTTTATTGTAACCCGACTACCATCACTATTGATGATGTGAGATAGTGGTCAAATGCTAACTTATCTAGCATTAAAAAAACTGAGGTTAATTACAGTCCCCATGTTACATATCTCTGTTGAGATCGGTTTCAATTCGAAATTGACAAAAATCCTAAGAACTAATTTCTTAATTCAAATAGAAACTGCTCGCTACAAATACACGTTCCATCTTCGGCCGCATCGTCACTTTTCATCCGGTGAGATAGCGGTTAAATGCGTGCCTATTTAGCAAAACATACGTAATAGGGGGTGATATAGTGGTCAAATATATCTTCTATATTTTTATTTATATTACTATATAAAAATCAATTACTGTGAGTAAATCTCGCAAAAATCTAAAATGAATCGACCTACTAAGTTGTATATTTGTTTATTTCTTCAATACAGGCTTAGGAAAAAAGAAACTTTAGAAAAACCCGAAGGAAAAATTATTAGTTTTGTATGTAAATTTCCATTTCAGATTATTTTTAATAGACGGCTAAATCATTAAAACAAATAAAATTCTGACAAAATGAAGTTATGATTACTCCCAGTATACTCCATAATTTAATAACTCATTACAATAACGTTTGCCTTTTTTTAAAAGTTTTTTAATTTTTCATGTCACGTACCTACTAGATTAGGTATATCCATTTATGTTTGCCAGCCCTTAGTATCACGCAGTCAACCCACGTACGATCTGAAAGAACCGATGCTTGTCGAGAACTGTGCGAAGTGAATTGTCTACAAGTTACAGTAATCCTTCTCTCCCTAATTCGCTAAATAACTCTCTTCTTTACCAATCTGCCCATTGGCTCTGTTGAGTGCGCGTTTGCCTTCTGAGCAGGGGTATCGGGCTCAACTCCCGGAGGGAACACAAGTTTTCTTCTCAAGGAAATATTGTGTTTCTGGTTCTGGTTGTGATTGTATGTGTAATGTGAATGTTTCCAGCACCCACGATACAGTCATCGAACTTAGTGTGGGGTTGAGTGTGAAAGCATTTATGCATAAAAAAACTATGCGTAGATAATTGTCTTCTAGTTACAGTAAGCCTTCTCTCCAGAATTAGCTGAATATCTTTGTTCTTTACCAATCGCATGCAGCACTGCCCTAGTTGCAAGCGAAGCGATGCTAACATAGCAAACGATTCACAGTGGTGAGGAATCATCATCATCATGCTCAGCCTATCTCAGTCCACTGTTAGACATAGGCCTCTCCCAAGGCGCGCCACTGAGCCCGATCTTCGGCTCTTCTTCTCCAGTCATTACCAGCAGCCCTACGTATATCGTGCTCCACCTAGTCACAGGACGTCCTCTGCTACGCTTACCGATTCGTGGTCTCCACTCCAGAACTCGTCTACTCCAACGGTTATCAGTTCTGCGGCATATATGACCAACCCACTGCCACTTCAGCTTGCTAATTCTTTGAGCTATGTTGACGACTTTCGTTCTCTGGCGAATTACTTCGTTCCGGATTCGATCCCTTAGAGATACACCGATCATAGCTCTTTCCATAGCTCGCTGAGCGACTTTGAATTGGTGGACTAGTCCTGCCGTTAGTGTCCACGTTTCGGCTCCGTATGTCATAACTGGTAGGACGCACTGATTAAAGACTTTTGTCTTAAGACTTGTTGGTGAGGAATAGTTATGGGTTATTCTTACAGTAAAACGAGGAGCGAGAAGAAGCGAGAAATGTATAAGAGAGCACGCGTCGTTGCGTCATTGTATGAGGCTGTCTCACATTGGCGACAGCGGTCTTATTTAGAAAAGAGTACAGGAACAAATTAGATTTTTTTTTATTACACCCATGTGAAGCTGTATATATATAGTGATAAATTGAGAAAGGAAAAATTATCGCTTGAGGCGGGATTTGAACTCGCGGCCATAGGATGTCATGCCATATTGCTCTAACCGCTGAGCTATTAAAGCCCTGCCTGAAGCGACGAAATTAACCTTTCCTTATTATTAACGTCTTACGGGGACGTGTGACGTCATCTACCGTAACAGTTTATAGAAACTACTACGGCCAACGAGTCTAACATTGCAGTTAGCTCCACGTTGTTTTGATAACATCTACCCAAATCAATTTATTTTATTTATATAGCATTAGCCATGCTAGGCAGAACTATAGTGATAAATTTAGAAAGGAAAAAATCACTTGATATATACTTAAGATGGATGACTAAGGGTTAAATATTGTAACACATGGAGTGTATACGTTTAGGCTATTACTTTAAAAAAAAACATTTATTGTCTGACATAATATGGTGTACATGATTAATTAACCCATAGGCTCCTGAACTAGTGTCTAGCACTGTATTTCAGGCTCCAATGGCTTCTCCCACTAATAATACTGCGGATTATGTCGTACGTGTGCGTGTGTGTTAGTGAGGATTTTATGTGTCTTGAATTTAGGATTTTATGTGTCTTTGGATGTTATGTGTCTTGAATTTAGATTATGGAGTAAGACTCCAGCACCTGCCAATTCCTTACTACAGCTACATATTATTTGACAGAAAAATTTCATGTTACTTCCGATTCCAACAGCAATCAAGAATTCACGGATTCCACTATCCGGAAGACTAACCAAAATCCGAATATCCGAAACAGATACAGATTGAATAATGAAGGCACACAATCAGATTAAACTGCGTATGATATCCCTAATGCATGTGATTACACAAATGTTCAATTAGTCGATGGAATTACCCGGTTGACTGATACATTATGACGATCGCCAAAATAAAACAAACAAACGCATACACATTAAGTTTTTTTTTTTAGTTTTCTCCGCAAGAAAAACGTGTATGTCAATTTAGTTAATTGAATATGAATTTGATTTAAAGATTGAAATCTACAATTTTCGGTTTTGGGTCCTAGCTTTAAATTATGAGTGAGAATTTGAAATAATTAACTTAATGATGGCTTAGAAGTTATATTAGCCTTTGGCAGACGGGCGGATAAAGTATTGAAGACCCGAGCATCGCTTCGCTCAGTCAATTATATCTGCCGTACAACCAAGAAAGAAATTCACGAGCAGAAAGGCAGGTTATAAAGCCATTCCTTTTAAATAAATTGATTCCTTTTATCTATAAAACGATTGGTTTTGCTTTGTCAAATTCTGTATGAAGTTTCAGTAAACATAAGATGTGATTATCCCTGTTTATATTATTGAGTACTAGATGATACCTGTGGCTTCAACCGCTGATGATAATGATGATTAAAGTAGCCCATGTCCTAATCCAGAGTATAAGCTACGTACATTCGCTGATTGTACTGCTGTATTGTTATTTTTTTCAGTTCGCACAATGAATGTGGAAGCAAAATGCTTCGTGCGCATTTGTTGAATGTCTACCATATAGCGGTGTCGCTTATCAGTTTGTCTGCTTGTCCGATGATAGAACGGGAATGGGGAACTAGATCGTGCAGTTCCTTGGCACACTCTGAAAGAGATAACATTTGAACTGTAGAAATTCTGTATGAAAAACATGGCATTATAAAAAATAGGTATACAATGGTAAATAAAAGGCCCTTGGCGGCAATTAGTTAATGGAAATTGGTCAAGTTCCATGTTTGTAATGTCTATCATATCAATATCAAAAGCGACGCCAGGGTCAATGATAGGTAGGACTATAATAACTCGATTTGGATCGTTTAATAAAGTCTGCCCGCTGCTCTTGATGGTTGCGTGAGTTCGATCCCTATACACTCGTCTATTTACATTTACTGGGCCTGGAACTGAACTCCAGAGTTCGGCGGGAGACCGCAATCCTCTCCTCCTTGAGACTTAGGGTTAGCATCATAATTACGTCCAGTGCTAAAGCAACTTGCTCTTTCAGCCGGAACCAGTTCCGCTAGCGCATAACTTGCTATTCGCCATGTGTGGTTTTACTGCTGGATAAGCAAACATTTGACCACTATCACTCTAGACTTGAAGACACCCAGATAGACTTGAAGACATCCTTCAGGGAACAAAGACGCAGGTAATGAGTTCCACTCCTTCGCTGTACGGTGAATGTGTTGTTATTTATCTCACATATTATAATCCCAAGACCTAAAATTATAATTAGGATATAATGTTCTTTAGTGTTACTATAACGGTACATACAAATCCTTGTAATTAACGCCCATAGGAGTCATAATCACGTCATAAATGCAATACTATCTCATAAAACGGCGTTTAATAATATAGTCTTACAAAGTAACTGGAGATGTCGCTTTACGACGCTGGGCTGCCAGTGTTCAGGTAAATTGTACCCTAAAATGGAAAATCTGACGTAGCGTATTCAACAGGTTGCCCTTGAAGGTTTTTACGTTTAAAAAAGTAGGGTTTTTCTTTTGGAATATTTTTTCTACTCGTAACAATGTACAATTGTACAACCTACTTTTTAAATTGAGATGGAACAAGTCCTAAGATACTTTTTTGTCGTAACTTTGACTTCATCGTCAAGTGATTTAGCTATCAGCAAAGTACAATGTACCTGTTAAATAGCACAAGTAATTGCTTATATTTTTAAGCTTTTTGATGGATGCCTTGTATTGATGTTTTTCTCTGGAGTATGAGAGAATTGTCTTTATTATATCCAATGGTTATGGTTGTGATTGTGAATGTTACCGGCACGCACGACACAAGTCATCGATCTTAGTGTGGGGCTGTGAGTGTGAAAGCGATTATGTTTTTTTAGCGTTTAATGTAAAGACCAATATGCAAAAAGAGCAACAAGCTGCAAGCTTAACATAAAGTTAAAATAATAAGCGATAAGCTACACCGCTATATGGTGAATATTTCACAAATACGGACGATGCGTTTTGCTTCCACATTAATTGTGTGAATCGCAAAGGAATGGAATTCTTTGAGTCGGTATTTCCTAATGAGTACAATATGGGAGTCTCCAAGTCGCGAGTGAATAGATATCGTCTAGGCAACCATCAGGTGAGGTGGAGGCCAAAAGTTTGCCTAACTTTTAAAACTAAATGTCTTATTATAATTAATCATATATTCTTCTCGCGTCTTTGTTCTCTGAACTGTATAATCTTAGAGTCTTCAAGTCCAACTTATAGTATATTCTAGCTAAGGATACTACATCTTCGGCCGCATCATCACTTTCTATCAGGTGAGATAGCGGCCAAATGCTTACAAAAATGGCATAAAAAATATTATTATTAAATTACGATAAAAAACATTGTATAAGTATTTTTTTAACATCTGATTTTTTTCAAGGAAATCGGACGCTGGCAACTCCGAATCTTATTGAAATTATGAGGATGGCTAATTATGTTCGAAGTAATAAGATATAATTATGTGAGAGTGCCATTTTATGAGCCCATGTAGCTATAAAGATAGGTTACTTAAAATGTCTAGACAGAATTGGTTCTTGTATCATTATTACTAATTTTATAAACATAAAACATTATGTAGTTTATATTCTTCATATTCATATTCATTTATTCATATTATATATATACGTTAAAAATTAACTATACCTACGTATACGTAGGTACAGTAGTACATTAATAATAAAAATATCTTACAATGTGAATTTAAGAATAATTAAAATAAATTAATTGTCATACATTATTACATTAAATTAATTAGTAGTTTTTACATTATAATCTTTAATTCCACATATTCATTGAAGGTGTAGAAAGCTTGGTCAATTAGCCATCGTTTTAACTTTAGCTTGAACAACCCCATGCTAGTTGACTGCGTGATCTCCTCAGGCAGGCGATTGTACACAACGGGTCCCATGACGTACGTCAACCTATCTGACTTTGCGACTTAGCTTCTGTACGTGTGTATGTGACTGAATTATTCCTAAACGGCTTGACCGATTTTGATGAAATAGTTTGTGTGTGTTCAGGATTCAAGAATGGTTTAGATTCAGGCTGAATAGACATTAATTAACGAAAAAATATACAAAAAAACATATAGTCGAATTGAAACCCTTATTCTTTGAAGTCAGTAGAAAATAAACATTTATTTTCTCATGGACAGGAATACGTCACTCGGATTTGGTAAAGTACTAGGCAAACATAAACATGAAGGAGGTAATAATTATATCAATATTTTTTTAGTTTGATATTAAAGTACTAGGCAACCATAAATGTGAAAGAGGTATAATGTTTTGTTTCTTTACGAGCGCTGCAACGCATCCCGGGTATAGATAGTATGTTGTAACTTTTAGTATCTGTTGTGAGTGTTTACAGAAAAGTAACATGTGACCTGAAACTGTTGTAAAAACTTAAAATCTTTTAATGCTTCGACTTTCTCGATATTAATCAAAAGCTCCTATTTTATTGTTTTGTTTTTCGTGACGAGACGACCGTAATCGTGGCGCCCAGTACAGTCTAGTGGCAATGAATTTTAAACTTGAACAATTTAAAATTCTGCGCGGCTATGCGTCGCGCTCATTACTCAGACGTATTATATCAAATTATATTTACATTCTGGAGTGAAAAAATTACATGAGTTAGTTTCTCCATGTCTTTTTTACTATCTACGTAACAACAAAACAAACGGTAAAATGTCATCTGTTTATGATTGATGTACCTTCAATTCACTCGAAGCATTTCGCTTCCACGTTCATTATCCGAACAATGAAGGAACTCTTTACCAGCGTCTATGTAAATGTCTTAAATGTATACTTAGGTAATCTAAGCACGCATGTAACATCTTCAGCTGCATCGTCACTTTTCATAAGGTGAATAAATGAACATAAAGGTCATCTGTTGGTAAGTCATGGTGGTCGAGGGTGTTTTTTTTTTATTACAGACTAAGCAAACGTTTGACTATAATCACACTTGATGGAAAGTGACGATGTAGTCTAAGGTGGAGCACGCTTGCTCAGTAAATACCTATTCACTTTACTTTTGAACACACCCAAATTGTACCTTTCGGGAAACACAGACGACGGCAAAGTCCATTCTTTTGCTGTAAGCTAACAGCTTACTGAGTTTTAAAGACAGAGGTCAAACACCGTTTGGTGCTTGACGATATATTATGCTTGATATGGAAGGATAACGTAATTAGCTGTCGTTAGCTGGTGCAGCAAGTCGTTTTTCAAATAGTTTTCTAAGTTAGGTACTTATTTTGTACACCGATTGTTGCCTTCTTTTGATCGAATAATATGTAAAACTAATTCTAACATCTGATTTTTATTATTTCAGGTAAGATTCAGAACCCATCAATGATTCCGGTTCGTATAAATTATGATGTTACATATTCAATCTACGAGTATCTATACAATTTGCTGCACAATAAAAACTAGCAAAAAATTTATAAAATCCACCAGTGTGGACCGATCCTTATGATGCACGCCACACACATTAAAACTCTGTTTGCCTTTTATATTTTCACAGCAAATTACTGCTATTGGTTCCCTAATGATTGACCTAAATACTTATGACAATATATTACATAACAACCAACGTTTCGTATAAAATTTATTTCTTAAACATGCTATTTCAAAAATAATTAATTTAACAAACAACGTTTCTAATACAGCTCGTTTCAAAAGCCTCTTATTTCAAAAATGTTTTGTTTTACAAAAAATTACATTACAAGCATCTATTTCACAAACGCTTCTCTTGTAAAAAGTGTCGAATTATTTTTTAATTTTTTAATTCAAACCTAACCTAACCTAGAATTGGAGCCACAAACACTCATTACCTTATTTTTAATGAGAGTCATTCCACACTATTTTACTCGCATAACCAACGTCATACACTGTGAATGTGTGAAGTTATTATCTATATCTATACTAATATTATAAAGAGGTAAAGTTTGTTTGTATGTAAAAGGTAATCTCTGAAACTACTGAACCGATTTTGATTGAATTCTTTCTCTAATAAATAGCTACACTCACTGAGTGTCATAGGCTATGTTTTGTCGGGATAGAAGTTAGTTATCAGTTCGAAATAATAATATTCGTAAGGCAAGTCGGAGCAAAAAATTTGCTAACTTTCCGCTTTATCGGCATACGCTGACTAAACAGTTAGACATAGGTGAATACAATGTATGGCAAAAATGTTGGCCTTTATGAGTTTTACAAAAAAATCCGCGACAGCATATATCTAACATGTATGTATAGCTCAGATACTTCAAAGATTCCTCACCCTGCGTCGCCCGGTTAAAAAATCTACACATAAACACAATTTTTTCCCCACGGGAAGTTTATGTTTCTGGTTCTGGGTATGACGTGTAAGTAAAATTATATGAATATAAGCCAAACTCGTCCATAAAAAGTAGGCCCACATAAATAAAAATCCGCACTCGTCCCACTTTTATGTCTATTTTCGTCCCGAAAATATTATATTTTTATTTATCTTTATTATAATCCAAACTCGTCTCACTTTCTCATGTTTGGATATATATCGCCGGTTTTTCAGAGAACGTCAATCATTATAGTGTAAATACGCAGACTTCAGATGGCTGGACTAAGTAACAGCTGGGGTGCTTGAAACAATTGATTGTAGCGTCAAGAAACTCATTTGCAAAGACCAAATGACTGATGTTCCATGTTTGGCTTTAGATCTTGAAACATTGGCGTAGAATAACTAGTCTGTAGGTATTTAATCAGATACGTTTGGAATGTGTGCTACGGAATTAAACGATCCAAATCCCCCACCCCCAATCATATGACAACCCAATGCTAGACTCAAACCAATGGTAAATCATCTATTGCAAGAATATACTGCAGTATCAAGGTGGTTTAGTGGCATTACATCTGTTTTTTTTTTAACTTGTATCGTGGGTGCCGGAAACATTCACATCACACACACATTACACCCAGAACCAGAAGCACAAATATCTCTTGGGAAGGAATTTGTGCTCTTGCCAGGAATCGAACCCAGGACCCACGGCGCAGTGGGCGGACACCTGTCCACTGCGCCAACTGGGGCGTCTGGTGTAATTCAGTATGTCTGTTTTCATGTTATCTGGGTGTCTTCAAGACTAGGGTGAATAGGTACCTTCTAGGTAAGCATGTTCCATCTTCGGCCGCATCGTCACTTTCCATCAGCTGAGAAAGTGGTCAAAAGCTAGCCAATCCAGCTTAAAAAAATGTAGTGACATATCTTGTGGATGCAATCAAATATGTTTAAAAGTAGTACTACAAACTAACATATCTCTCTTGTTATGTCTTCATTTTAGGTGGGTACGGACATTAAAACAGAGATCCTTTTTAGGGAAAAGAAAGCAACGTACCAAAGTGCTTTAAATGTGTAAAAACAATGTCAGTTAATAAGACTTACCTACTTTCAGCAAAAAGCTACTTAGCCGGCGGCCATTTTGACAAGATATATTAAAACAAAACCGTTATACTGGCGTTACGTCGAAAAACAAAGATTGTGAGGTCTAAGCGTTTGATATAAATTGTGTTAAGATTTTTGGCTAAAAATATTAACACAATATAGTTACCAACTCGCCTGATGATGGGGATCGGACATCCCCGAAACCTAGGTTTCAAGAGTCGACCTTTAATCGTAAGTCAAGCAGTTTCATTTATATAAAGTATAATGTGTCAAACTCACGAAAACTTTAATAGTAAAATATAACAACCGGTGAACAAGAACATCTCAGTTCAATCTAAACCAACCGGCTAGATCTAACAGGGATAATGCAAATAACTAAATCAATATAAGTTTTTAACATAACATAAATTTCACTCACAGCCCCACACTAAGTTCTACGTATCCATATCAACTGATTTCCTAATTATTAGATACTAGCCGTGCCCCGCAGTTTCGTTCACGATTATCAAGTTAAAAAGTAGCCTATGTGTTAATCCAAAATTAAATTTCATCCAAATCCGTTCAGCCGTTACAGCGTGAAGAGAAAACAAACCTTACACATTTACACACAAAGTTACGGATTTATAACATTAGTGTGAATATTACCGTTTTTGGTATATTTGTTACCGTTTGTGGTACAGTCTTCTCGAGACCATGGCCAATGCAACTTGGCCGAAACGTCGAGGTAAATAAAAATTGTTTTTTAGCGCGATTAAGTCCCGAGATATTACCTAAACTATGTTTGTGGTATATTACAGTTTTAATAAAATAAATTATACAAACATGACATAACATAAACGCTTTCACACCCACAGCCCCACATTATGAACGAAGACATGTGTCGTGCTTACCTGAAAAATTGAATAAACAAGACTAAGACTAGAAAAAACAACTTTTTATGAAAGGGGCAGATAAATCCGCGAACATGTAAAGATTTAAGTGCCATACCTTCCCACGCAGCCTCACTATTATCCCAATGTATTCTAAAAATAAAACGCTCCGGTCACTGTTTTATAAGCAAAATGCTCGACAAAAAGCGTCTTCTACCTACTAAACGATACCTACTTCGCTTAGCTCAGCGAAAGGCGAGGACCGAAAGGGTGCAATCTGCGACGAGCGCCACTCCACGTGATGAGGCTTGTGTATGGACCTGGGGTAGAACTCTGTGAAACCCTTTCAGTTACCCACTTGACTTATTATTTGACCTGATGATCGCAAAGTTGGTACTTTTACTAACCGACTTTCACGAGGGGAGTTCTCAATTCGAATGACCATTCCGTTTTTAAACTAAAAAAATTATTTTTGTTTTTAAGGACATTTTAAAATACCATCGAATGTGATATGATACCTTAGCGTTTTTATGTGTTTCAAAGATTTTATATTGAACTATAGCTGACTCGACAGAAGTTGTCCTGTCTAAGCCAAATCATTTATTTTCATTAAAGAAAAATTAAGAAAATTGCTCAGAAAATATGCAAATTTCAGAAAACTTAGAGATTTTCCAATTTTCTGCGCAATTTTCTTGATTTTCTGTAAGAAACTACAAAGCATTAGAATATATAAAAAAAAAGATAAATAAAATCGGTGAAGTCGTTCTAAAGTTATGGCGTGACCAAGGGTTGATTTTTTCAAGATTTCAAGATTAAAAACGACTAGAGTCGGTTTTTGGTTAAAAAACAGGGAATAAACTCTAACTCCAAAAAAGACGTATTATTATAAATTGGGACCCCTTTATCTTACTATTTGTTTTGGTAACCCATATTGTAGGCTAGTTGAATGATCTGTAGATCTAGGTTTAGCCACAGAATAATAACAGTATGTACTCAGCCTCTGAGCTTTATACTCGAAATTGCGAACTTTTTGGCTGACAAGGGATCTATTGCCTTGACTACAAGCATATCACTATCACCCTCGTCTTCATTATCACTGACCTAACGAAACT
Organism: Lomographa bimaculata; assembly: GCA_948107665.1. Lineage (NCBI taxonomy): Eukaryota > Metazoa > Arthropoda > Insecta > Lepidoptera > Geometridae > Lomographa > Lomographa bimaculata. Next base: position 1,940,787 of record OX403602.1, on the reverse strand, counting down.
GCTCAAATTCTACCCTATATTAGTTGAAAATAGCTATTTTTACCTTCGTTTTAAGTAAACGGAGCCCGAACCAACAAATCATAACAAACGCTTTCGCAGTCACAGTCCCACACTAAGTTCGATGACTGGTGTCGCGAGTGCTGAAAACATTCACATCACACCATCACAATCAGAACCAGAAACACCAAATTTTCCTTGGGGAGAAAACTACCGGGAATCGAACCCGATACCCCCTGCTTAGAAGGCGAACGCTCACCCAACTAAGCCAACAGGCAGTTCCAACAATGCTCCGCATGATACATTTATGTATACCTATACACATAATCGTCCGTACAATAAGCTATGTACAATACAATACAATACAAAACACTTTATTGTATACCAAAAAAATCATAAACAATGACAAATAAAATATTACAATCATCGTGGTATTACAATGGGCGGTCTTATCGCTTGAAGCGATCTCTTCCAGACAACCTTTGGATGGACAGTAATAGAAGAATGAATAGACGGTGGTGAACAATAAAATATAATATATAAATTTTATTGTATTCTATTGTACTATGTAATTTACCTGAAACCTAAATTTTTTTTACTTACTTACGATTTCAATCATGAAAGAAAGGGTAATGTATTGAAAAGAACCGCGATAACAAGGCTATAGATATACAGGTATTTCTATAACTTGAAGTGGGAGTGAAAAGAGATTTCGTTTGAAACTATTGATCCAATAAATGTGAAAATGTAAAATGTGGTTATAGATTGAGGTTTAAGATATATTTATTTCTCAAAAGAATTAATTCACTTATATGAGAAACATTAAAACTTAATTTTAAATATTAACTGGACATAGCGTACATTATATTTAGTTCATCACATATTAGAATTTTTTAGTAGGTAGAAATATAATAAAAACTGACTGGATGAAGGTACTTTGAGATTCTTTGCACACAAATGTAAACAAAGTCCATTTGGTTGTCGCATGGAACGCGTAGCTAATTGCACAGAGCTAACGCAACTGGAAGTGACATAGAAGTACTTAATGTGTGTAAGCAATTATTATTTTTATTTATGTAATAACAATCACATCCATATACATACTCACAATTACAACATTAAGTAAAGTAAGTTAACAAGATTAAGTAGATAATTCTAATTACACATACACACAAGCACACACAGATACGCACCACACATTTCGTAGTCAATGAATAAAATCCGTTATTGGCCTTAGGTATACGTTTTTATCAAACTCTGTTAGTTAAGGGCAGTGGTTTTTGTTAATCTATAAAATAAAAATGAAACTAGTCGTTCGCGCCGAACTGAGATCTCGCTCCTACATTTTGCCTCATAAAGAGAAACTTTTGAGGCTACTTGCTTATAACTTTTTTCTTTATAATTATTGTTTGAAGTTTCAGCGTTCAGTGTGAAGCCGTTTTTGAGATAAACCCCGAGACCAAATAGGTCTAAAAACATTCACTTTGGTGGCCTACCACGATCCACGATATTTCAACGATACCCCACAAGAGTATATAAAAATAAAAAATATTTCGCTCCCCACTTTCATGTATGGGAGCCCCCTTAATATTTACATTTATATAATTTTAAATGCCATTTCTGGCTTTGGGCCGTAGTTTTACATATTCTATGAGAATTTGAAGTCATTCGGTTATATGGATTAGACGCTAGATGCCTCTGACAGACGGACGGACGGACGGACAAAGAGCTGAACGACCCAAGTCAATTTAGAGATCTCACTTCGCTCGATCAATTTTTTTTTTCGGTTAAAATGTTCATTAAATTGTATTTTCCGCTGCCTGGCCTTAGACTATCCACAAAGTCTAAATCCATCAAGCCGTTACAAAGATATCTCGTTTCAAACAAACTATCTTCTATAACATTTATTATTATGATATACCTACGGAGATCACTTCTGTATAGTACGAGAATATAATTTCCAATTTGACTTTCAAAATTAAACGCAACAATGGATGTATTATACCCGCTATTAAAACATTAAAGCTATGATTGCTTAAGCGATAGAACTAGTGTTGTGCTTAATAATACACTTACCGTACATCTCAACGGCACGGCGTAAAGTTGCAAGCCTTTCAGTATTCTATACAATACATTACGGTAATTGTGCACAAGACCACCTTACATTCATTTATGGTTAAAATACAGTTCATTCGCACGAAACGTTTCGCGTCTTCGTTCATTTATAGAATAGCAAAGGAATGGAACGCTTTGACATCATCTGTTTTTCCCGAAAGATACAATTTGGGTGTGTTCAAAAGTAAAGTGAATAGGTATTTACTGAGCAAGCGTGCTCCACCTTAGACTATATCGTCACTTTCCATCAGGTGTGATCGTGGTCAAACGTTTGCTTAGTCAGTAATGATGAACTATGGAACCTTTGAAATAATTTATAAATCATGTGCAATGACGAAACTTCATTATAGTTTTAAGTAGTTTTGATGTTTGTTTAAGTAATCTTAAATCATTAAACAAAATCACACAGCGCAGTCATTAAAGTGAGAGAGGTTTTTGAAGACACTTTATTCTTAGTCTGTAAAAGTCAACACAGTAGTGACATGAAAAAATGATAAAAAAGACATATTTTCGACTGAAAAAAATATACCACCTACTCAAGTTTTTTTTTATGTACCCATACTCGTAAGTATAAAGAAAGCTAAAATTATAATAGTCAAATTTTAAAATTGTTAAAATAATTTCGATATAAGTACGTGAGAAAACATATTAAATACTTAAACTTTATTTAACAAAACATGTTACTTTTCGATATATTTACATCATTATTATGTAAACCATTAATGATTTTGAATCACAAGTCAAATGTCAATCATAAATAAACATAGGGTACATACTAACACTGTTTTTTTTTACATTATATAGTTTAATATCCAACTTACCCTCGACGACGTCATCACTTGCCAACATGTGACTTAGTGGTTAAATGCCATTTTGTAAGTAAAAAAGGAACGTTTTAATATCGGACAGTATATTTTGATTTAAATAGAAATCATTGGCCTGTGGTAATCTAACACTGATCTGAGTATCTAATACAGTTTTGTAGCATGTAATGTGTATAATGATACATTTATAGTTCGTAGTTCGTACGTCTTAGTATGAATACTCGAAGGCCCATCACTAGATATCAAAGCAATGATAACCTTTAAGCGATCATTAAAGATAAAGCGTATTATTTTAGGGGTTATTCGCAATTAGCATCTCTTGTAAGAAAATTATAATTAATTTGAGATATCATAATAATTATAAATATCATTTCTGTACCATTACCTAAAGAGATAATTAACAAGGATTTTTGTAAAATGTTTCATGCTCATTATATTGTTATTATGAGGAAAAGCTTTATCTTATAACTAGCTTTTGCTCACGGCTTAGCTCGCGTTAAGAAGTATTATTTCAAAATTGACAAAGTTTCATACAAACTTTCATCCCCTATTTTTTCCCCTTGGGGGTAGAATTAATCAAAATCCTTTCTTAGGGGATGCCTACGTCATAACATCTACCTGCATGCCAAATTTCAGCCCGATCCGTCCAGTGGTTTGGGCTGTGCGTTGATAGATCACTATGTCAGTCAGTCAGTCAGTCACCTTTGAGTTATATATATTTAGAAGATAGATGTCTTATGTTGTTATGTCTTTATGTTAAAATGATGTAAAGAAGACTTATTACGAGTTTGTTTTATTTTTTAAAAAGCTAGTCTATGGGTGAGTCGATATATTTTGTACTAGCTGCGCCCCCCGGCTTTACCAGTTCCGGGGCCGCAGGAATTCCGGGATAACAATTAGCCAATGTGTTATTCCCAGGTGTCAGCTACTGTTTATTTTTTTTATATATTTTTTTATTTTTTATTTTCATAATCCAACAGCGTTTACAATATATACATAGGTAATACAAATATTCTAATAGTATAGCCAAAATAGGATTAAATATGTTATAATATGAACAATGTGTCTAATCATACAATCCCAGAATCCCTATTGTTTAGAAAAAATAAAAGTTCTGAGTGCGATTTTCTATATGTGTATATTTTTAAGCATGAAGAATTAACAAACATACAAACACACTCATAAATTTTAGCCTTTACAGTATTTATGTGATTTTATGACATACGTACGCATTATTATATATTAAACATTTCTACTTTACTCTAGAGATAGCTCGTAGTTTAGCTGCATGTATGAATGTATGTCTGTCATTGATTATTAACTAAAATATTACGGTAACATTAAGCCTACAAAAAGTGTGACTTCATAGGCAAGCATTTGACCACAATCATTTGATTTAGCAGTTTATGTTAAAGTTTAATTACTGATTGGCCATATTCTGGCTAAATTATAATTAAAATAGGGAACTTTGTAAGAGATACACTAGATGTAAAATAATTAAACGCAAGCAAAGCTTAAAAAAACTGACCTCACCGCTTTATCTTCAGAACTTTGATCAGATTCTATGTACTAAACACGCATTATTATAATTATATTTCAAGAACTAGTGACCAGATCTTGATCAAATTTAAATGGGAACAATTGGAAAGCAACATCCTTCAAACAAAAAAAAAAATTAAAATTGGTTCACGTGGAAAGAAGTTATGAGAACACATAAAACGTGGAAAGAGATTAACACACAAAAACAAAAAAATAATATATACTATCAATAATTTTATATATTAAAATTAATCGTATTTTATTCCTTATATTTGAAATACAAGTGTTTAAGCTACCATGGTCACTTTCACAATGAATGTTTATATCAATAACTCTAAAATCGAAATCTTCATCCACCCGCACTACTCCAGTTACTCCGTGATCATGGTGCTTGCAACAGTGCCGAAATATCGGAAGCTCAAAACAAACTAAAAACATGGTAAATATCCCGTTATTGATACAAACGTTTATTTTAAATACAGTTTTTAATTGTAAAGTCAAGTTAGATGAAGTCCAAAAGGCCAGGAATATTAATTCAATTTTCCAATGTCACCTTAAACCGCAAAACTCAAAAGGGCTACGGTTTCATGATTCTACCCCAATAACCCCATTCACCGCGGACCGGATATCCGGCACGGCATTTTTATTGATATTTACAAGTTCGCGGAACCCTAACCGGATATTGACGTTTGTTACGGAAGTTGAAACGGTTGAGGTAAGAGGTGAGGTTACTGCGGCAGTTTTCTATTAAATTATAGGTGCAATTTATTTTAGAGTACTGTAACTATCTTCTTCTAAATATATATAACTCAAAGGTGACTGACTGACTGACATAGTGATCTATCAACGCACAGCCCAAACCACTGGACGGATCGGGCAGAAATTTGGCATGCAGGTAGATGTTATGACGTAGGCATCCGCTAAGAAAGGATTTTGATTAATTCTACCCCCAAGGGGATAAAATAGGGGATGAAAGTTTGTCAATTTTAAAATAATACTTCTTAACGCGAGCGAAGCCGCGGGCAAAAGCTATTAATAGATAAAAGTAATAATAATTACCTACTGTCTTTGAAATATTAATCAATCAAATTCAAATGCTTATGAAAAATAAAAAATAAAAATGATTTATTTCTGTAACCAAGTTTTGCTTAACTTAAGTTAGGTTGGGTACCTTCTATTAAGTATAAAAATACCTGTGTCAGAAGACCCCGCTCTTGCATATCCATTCTATAAAATATATGTAGGTTTCAGAAAGGTAGATAATAATTATACATAATTAAGTTTTTTAAGTTATAAGTTATCATATTTAGTTCTTATACAAGTAATTATGAGTGTGTTTGTGGTGTGTGAGTGTATGTATGCGTGTGTGTGTGAGTATGTGTGTGCGTATAGTACTGTTTTATTATAAACGTTGTCGTGAAATTGTCACATTATCTAATCTTCTAATATACAAACAACTCACAACACAACAAAAAAATCACACTCACAGCCCCACACTTAGTTCAAAGACTTGTATCGTGGGCGCCGGAAACATTTACATCACACACTTAAATACACCCAGAACCAGATACACAAATATCCCTTGGGAAGGAATTTGTGCTCCTGCCGAGAATCGAACCCAGGACCCACGGCGCAATGGGCGGGACCTGTCCACTGCGCCAACTGGGTCGTCAAATACAAATCAATGTCACGATGTTTTTGGTCGTATTCCTCCGAAACGGCTGGACCGATTTTAGTGATTTTTTTGTTTATTTGGTAGCTATGAGAATAGGTCGTAAAGTATTTTTCGCCCTCCACGCCCGTTTGTTTTGAGCCTATTGTACTAAAAAAGAAAGTAAACTATCCATTCGTGTCAAATTAGATTTAGAGCCTATTGCTTGATAAAACACTGAATTTAGTTAGACAAACAAATGCATTCAATCAAAATCAAAATCGTTTATTTACATGGGCCTCAAAGAGGCACTCATTAAAGTTAATGACTCTACTGCCAGATTCGCAAAATTACAGCTATCTCGAGAAGAAAATGGCAAGAAACTCGGCGGCGTATTTTTTCCATATATTTTGTTTAAATCATTCATTCACACTCACAGCCCCACACTACGTCCAAAGATTTGTATCGTGGGTGCCGGAAACATTTACATATCACACACACAATAACACCCAGAACAAGAAGCACAAATGTCCCTTGAAGGCAAATTGTGCTCCTGCAATAGCGGAATCGAACCTAAAACCCACAGCGCAGAGGATAGAGACGCCAAGTCGGTCGTCACTGCGACTAAGACTAACTACTAATACGACTAAGACACTGCGTCAAGTCGGTCGTCTTTTTATTTACATATATTCTGTGTGTGAATGTTTCCAGCACCCAAACACAAGTCATCAAACTAAGTGTGCGTGTGAAACCGTTTATATACGTTATGTTTGATTATAATATTGATCTGATAAACAAAAGAAATTGTGCTGTTCAACTGCAACCACTTAAAAGCTAAATTAATAATCTAACCCAAACCAATAATGTCGACCGGGAACGAACAATAGGGCGCTGAGTTTGACAGGCCAAACGTTCAATTGTAGAATTGAATGTACGTTCACATTCGCACAATAACACCACTGTATTATGAAAGTGGTTACACTAGTCCGCATTAACTGTGATTGGCTCATTATAGTATATTGAAAATTTGCTCTGCAAATGCACAGGAGAATTGATAAATGCTCCAAGCAGTATTTTGTGAAATGTTTCATGGTAATTCGGGGATAAAAGAGATACAATTGGAGATAAAAGCACACCAAGGACACGTGCTGATCAACAGAAGAGACTCCGGTGAGTCACAGGCATTTTAAGGAATTCATAAAATGAAATGAGTATGTTTCACACAAAATAGAGTATACATATTGGTCTTCATGGTTGAATCGTCCTTCTATTTTGCCATGTTATGGCATGTGAAATTTAATTAAAAATTAATATATAATATAATTATTAATATTAAATTAAGTATATAGTTAAATGTCAATAAAAGAATTACAAAAAATACAATGTCAAAAATAATAATAAAGAATTAAGTAGAAATACAGTTATTGATTTTAATATAATATTATGATGTCAATCGAATTTAGTATTCAAAAAATCTTTCAGACAGTAAAAAGTCTTGTCAAGTAACCTTCAGTTTTTTTCTAAACATTCCTATAGGTAGGTCTTATATTGCATGTGGTTTTTTATTACCTGTTATACACATTGGGTAGCAGTTTTTTTGTAATAATGTGGTCCTCGGTACTACATTTAAAACTAGCCTTTCTCCACGCCTAGTGTTGCGTGGGAATATATCCGAGGCTTTGGTGAACAGTTCAGGATAAATTCGCACAAACATTCCTATTTCGTGATCATGCTCGTTTCTTTGAAAGGTGGAGAGGCGAAGTTTTAGATTAGACAGTCTCTACCGATACTTCTCTTAGGTGTTATGGATTTTATGATTTCACTCACGGTTGTTTCTTCGCGTTGTTACGAGAATCGTTTCATCTTCAATTTCCTTTGTATGATACTTACGAATATTTCAATTAAACAATTCTCTGTTCCCCATTTATTCTTGGGTCAATTTTATTGTTTAATTTGATCAAAACAATTACTATATGTAAAACTTAGAATTATAAACATAGTCCTAACTACGAGCCAATTGCCTATATTTCCTAAAACTATAATCTATCAGAGCGCCTGGTTGAGGTGACGCGTGATCAAAATGCTGGTACTTATTTGGCTCAACGTATTAGCAATTCAGAGAGGCAATGCCGCCCGCATGATGGAAACACTACCCACTGGAAGTAGGCTTGAGCACTTGAGTTACCTATAAGCTCGATGTTTTGTAGGCAACTTAGGTCTTTGCTGTATATAGTTTTAGGAAATTATAACCTTATTCCTAAACATCAATAGAACTATATTATGTATCATAAAAATCAAACAAACAATAAGGGTAGTAACATAAGTCCTAGGGTTGCCCCGAGTTACGAATGCGAATGCTAAATTCCGTTATCTATATATATATATCTATATATGTATATAAAATCAATTGACGTTTGTTAGTCTCACAAAAACTTGAGAACGGCTCGACCAATTTGGCTGATTCTTTTTTTGTTGTGTTCATAATTGTCAAGGTAAGGTTTGTATGTTTTTTTAAATCCACCGGACATAGCTCCCGGGCGAAGCATTAATTAAATAGGTCTCTTAATGACTTCATCACGTCTTAACGGTGAATGTTATCTCGATGAATAATACTAACGACCATTAGTAAAGACTGCTCTACTAAAATACATTAACTTTTAATTAACTTTCATAGTTTACGAGTTTTATATCTGCCACACAGTACTACAGATTCCGCTGCACGGGATGCGGCCGCGCCTTCGTCCCCGCACACCGTCCGTTCAAACCAAATTCATGCAGAAAATGTTTTAAAGGTTAATTGCTTATAATCGTTTTTATTTATAATTAATGTGGTTTTTATTTAATTAGATGATATAACTTGATGCGAGGCTATTGGCTATACGCAATTGCATTTCAACGTTATATACGTAGCCGTTTTAAAGAAAGACCCCGAGACAAAAATCAGTAACTTCGATGTCCTGCCGAATATTTACAGAATAGATAAAAAAAACGGGTTTGTGTACTTTCTAAGTTCCTTTCATCAATACCATTCACGGGCAGAAGAAAAATCGCTCCCTTTTTATTTGATCCATATAATTCTAAACGCCATTTTTAGCTTTGGGCCATAGCTTTACATATTCTCTAAAAATTTGAAGTTATTTGCATGTATGGTTCAAATGCTAAATGCCTTTGACAGAAAGATGGACGGATGGACGGACAGACGGAAAAGTGCTGCATCAGCTAAGTCAACTTAGATTTCACAATTCGTTCAATCAATAACATTATCTGCTTTCTAAATAATTGCATAAAACGGGCACTTAAGTCTAGCTTATCAAGTAATGAAGTCAGTAAATACTATACTTTCCCAGTCTGCCACTGAGCTGAAATAGTCATTAAGACGACGCCGAGACGGCGTGTCGTGATGCTCGAGTAGAAACTACTTAATTAATTAAGGTAGAGGGTCCTGTTTTATATCACCAAACTTGTAGAGTATGAAAGATTCTGTATCTTGTCACAGATTAAATATTACTTTTTTCTTTGAAATTTGGCTTCGCAAATTTGTGCATTTAGCCAGTGTCAAGTAATATATATTTTAAGTATTTTTTACATTTTAAGTCCTAGTCACAGTAAAAGTCAAGTAAAAGAGTCAAGGTCCAGTCATAGTCAAGTCATGCCCTAGTAAAGTGGTAGATACTTTATTATTACTATTGGAGTTTTGAAGTGAAGGCGAAAATCACGTTTTACTACACGACTTGCCTACACTTATGCACGTTTACTAAGTATTGACGGTTAATAATCCACCATTGTTACACACTTTCCACATGAACACTCGAAGAATCACAGATTTTGGAAAATTATACAAAATCAACAAAGCCATTTGTTCACTTCGCGGCAAAACTCCAATTAGTGACTTCTCGTGTGGTTGGTCGAAACCGAATTTTTTTCGTTAGCAGTCGAAAATTATGACAAAAAATAGGAACACTGGCATAATGACTTTCTAGTTACATAAGACCAATTTGGAAAAAACTTATTTTATTTACAAACATTGACAAGATCTGCCCCCTAGCCAAAACCAAAACGCTTCTTATATATTCTTTCAAAAGAAATGCTTTCTAAATGTGACAGACCTTAAAACTAGTACACATAAGGTTTAAAATATCTTAACTTGTTATTTAGCGTTCACAGAGATTGCAAAGTTACAGACAAGCAATTAGAAACCTATGTACACAAGTTTTAAAGTCTGATACATTTGGAAAGCATTTCTTTTGATAGAATAGAGACGAAACGTTTTGGCTTTTGGCTAGGGGAACTGAACCCTAGGTCAGGAAATAATGCGCTGAAATTGATATTTTAAAGCATTATTTGCGTTTAAATTATTATTGTTAATTTTAGTCCGCTATCGATTTGCATTTGGTCACTGTTTGGTAACCTGCCGTTCTCAACGGAAGATCAGCGCTGGTTTTTTAAACCAGCATTATGCTGAGTTGCGGACGGTTTGTGGTAAAAATGTAAATAAAAAACTATTTGTACCCTTTTGTCAATTTAAATTTTTGCCACAAATAAATCTATGTCTATGTAATAAATATATTTCAAGTTACAAAGTTCATTAAAACAGTCCTAATCACCAGTCACAGTCAAAGTATAGGAGTCATGGTCCAGTCGTATATCAAGTCAGGTCTTTCCAAGGGCATGAATCATGACTGGACTATAAATGGTTTATACGTTCTAAAAACGCTTCTATTACATTACTTTGTCGCGGAGAAAATCATGTTTTTCAACTTTGTATGTTATGTATACACTCATTTAAGTTCAAGAATTATGAACATTTAATAATAAATCTCGAGGAATCTTAAGTTTCGGGAAATGATACAAAATTGACAACACTATTTTTTCGGTTTATCGCAGCTTATCAGGAAATGTTATCAACTTGCAGTGGTTTAAACTTAGTCTTATTTTTAAATTTTCTATATAATAATGTAGATATCAATCAACACAAAGAAAACGTATTCATTTACAACCACACTAAAATTGAAGGTTTGTATCGTGGATGCCAAAAACATTTACATGTCTGATGACTCCATCCCACTCGGAACGAGAAGACAAGCATCCTGCTACGTTTTCGACCAAATCATCACTTTTCATCCGGCGAGATACTGGTCAAATTCTTGCTTATACAGCATTAAAAATATGTCCCATGAGAAGAATTTTTTTGCTTCTGCCGGGAATCGAACCCAAGACGCACGCCACAGAAAGCATAGATTTGCCCACTGCGCCAACTGCGTCGTCGAATAAAATCTTTTTATTACTTATTTTTCTAAATGTGATATCAAAGTTGAAAACCACAATCTGACACAAGAAAAATGAATTTAAGGTCAGCATGTTCGCTAACTTGTAAACTTAATCAAAGTAACTTGAAAACTGAAATAGAGTGTCAGAGCAGAATAAGTAAGTGAAAACTGAAATAAGTTAGCAAACTGGCGAGCGAACAAAGGTAATCTTTGAACAAGTTAAATTGTACAATTATGTTTGGTGCATCTGCAATGAAATAGCTTGTTCTAAATACTTAAAACTAACTTAAGGACCGTAGTAGATAAAGTAAATTGGATTTTAAATCCTTCAAAAGTATTTTGCTCAGCAATTAAGTCTCGCTGTACATCGAAGTAACGCAGCATTTTGAGTACACTGTCAAGCAACTACTTTTACATTAGGTTAAAAGTTACTTAACGTTAACTTAACTTTTACTTATTTTAACTTTTTTATCAGATAAGACAGTAGTCAACCGTTTGCTTGTACTAAATAAATAGTTTGCGCTGAACTCGCGCCTACATTTTGCCTCATAGAGAAAAACTTTTGAGGTGCTTTTAACTTTTTTTGAATTTTATTTGTAAAATTGTTTGCACTTTTTATATTAGGTGTTTGTGTTAAGTGGTTACTTTAAATATTATAGTTAATAAATTAACATATAAAAAATCATTGGAAATTAATACAGTGAATAATTAACATATATGTAATTATTTATTTATTTTATGTAAGTCTATTAAATTAGGTATTCTGTTATTTTTAATAGTACGTATTGTTTATGTAGTTTAAAATGTTAGTATTATTATATTTTTTGTATAATCTATTTCATTCATTTTATCGCGCCACCATCCCTACTTTCACTTTTCGTTTTATATTTCCATCCAAAGGTTGTCTGGAAGAGATCGCTCTTAGCGATAAGACCGCCCATTGTACCTTTATTTTATAAGTTTCTCTGTTAGCTGTATTTATCTTTTGGTGTCAATAAAGAGTTATTGTATTGTATTAACACAGTATTCTGTTTAGCCCCATGACTCCTCTTTATCACAAAAATCGTTTTCGATAATATCGTAATTTATCTTATTCCCTTTCTCTTCGTTATTCAAAGACTCTATTATTAAAACTTCCTCAAAACACAGCATCTTTTCATGGAAGTTCTTACACAGTACAAGTTATTCGACTGTGGGATGCTCTGCCCGTAAATATAAGAAGACATGCCAAAACTATAATTATTGCTATCTTCCAAAATGTCTTGCAAATAACTTTTGAAACTTATATTTAAACAATATATGTACAATTGTACATATTATATTTATCAATTTATGTATTTGTAAATGTATTAATAAACATATTATGTACTTTTATTTATGTTTTATTAAGTTTGCGTATTGTATAAACAGATACATATTATTTATCTATATATATAAAAGAAAGTCGTGCTAGTTACACTATTTATAACTCAAGAACGGCTGAACCGATTTGGCTGAAAATTGGTGGGGAGGTAACTTAGAACCAAGAGACGGACATAGGATTTTTAGGATCGTCACATTTTTTTTATCATTTTGACATGCTTTCCATCAAACCCTAAAAAGGTAGTATTCAAGTACTAGGCAATCATAAACATGAAAGAGGTAGTATAGTATTAACCCGGCGTGAGTAAGGTTCAAATTTGTAACACCGAGCGTAAGGTTGGGTTTTTTGAACCCGACATGGTTACTGAAGCAAATCTATTAGTTTATTATTTATTACGATTTTTTATTAAATATTATGTTTATTTAGTCTACTTTTTATATATTAGTAAGTAAAATTTTGAAATAAAACAATTATTTTAAGTTATTTAGTTTTTTTAAATTATAATCAACATTTTTGGTATATATTTTTCATTAAAGCCTTTAATTGACCTCTTTTCATTTTAAACTAAATAAATTTAATGAAAACTTGAACATTTTTATAGGTTTATCTATGATGAATTGAATAAGAATAGGTTTCATCTTATATAACTAGTCAGACCTATGTTATTTATTTTGAGATCGTGCGCATTCTTCACATGTGAATATGGAGTGTTCCATGCATGTGTTTTGTTTTGCGAACCTTTTTAGATGAGTATATTGCACATCACCTGATTGGATTGGGTATCTTATTAAGGAGTTCCTCTGAAATGGTCCACAAATGTCGCTTTCACAGCTTCTTGTACTTATATAGTCAACTTCTATCTCACTATCCAAATCTCCCGATAAGTCCGCCTCAACACTATTCCAGAGCTCCAATAATTTTCTTTGATTCCCTTGATACGACATGATGAATGTTTAGTCCGAAATTATAATCATAAACTAAAATAAAGTAAAAAAGAGTAAAATTTTACGTGTTCAAATTAGTAACACCCAGCGCTAGGTGGGTCAAACTCACCCGCCAACCACTTTGACACCGTCTAACTTCCGCACCGCGTGACGGCTGACTAAACGGTGTCACTCAACACTTCTTTACCTATCCCTGCGCAGCTACTCAAACGCACAGCTTCATTCAGCGCACCAAATTCAAAATATCGACGAAAATCAGATACCTCGGGTGTATTACACCCAACCTTACGCTCGCCGGGTTAAGGTACTAGGCAACCATAAACATGAAAGAGGTCAAATGTTTTTTTTTCTTTACGTGGCATTGCAACGCATGGCGAGTATAGCTAGTTATTTATATATTGTTATTCACTATTGATATATTATATTTATTTGTATGTAAGTAGTATTTAGATAACGTATTAGCATTTTTTTCATATTGCATGCGTAGCTTTGTTGTATTCGTTGAGATCACCACCTATAGAAAAATATTTTAACCGTCCTGTCCATCCAGAGGTTGCCTGTAAGAAATTGCTTAATGTGATAAGGCCGCCCATTATATTACAATTATTATTTTTGATTTTCATTATTATACTTATTAGTGTTCAATTTAGAAATATTGTATTGTATTGTAATATTACAATTATTATTTTTGATTGTCATTATTATACTTATTAGTGTTCAATATAGAAATATTGTATAGTGATTGACATAAAATGATAACCGCATGCTACAGAAAAAAAATTGGGTGTTTTTTCACTGGTGTTGGTACATATAGGCATAAAACAATATTTCCTAATCATTTTAGTAATTCACTATAAGAAAAACAATTAAATAATTATACAAGCGAGGCCGCGAGCGCAACCAGCAAAAGTATGTAGGTACGCAATCGTCGACTCGCGGTGTGACGTCACTCGTTAGCCCGGTCGCTTAGTCGGATTTTTCCGTGGAGGCCGTATTTTAACGTTTAATATCTCAGTTATTTTTGAAGATAGGAAAAAAATAAAAACAGATTCTTTTTCTTTTTTGTATTGTAGTGTATAGTGATTAACATAATATTAAAACCGCATGTTACAAAAAAAATATGGGATGTTTTCTCATTTGAGTTGGTACACATAGGCACAATACAATATTTCTTAATCATTTTAGTAATTCACTGTAAGAAAAACAATTAAATTAATTATAATAAAGAGGCCGCGAACGTACGTGCCAAAGTAAGTAGGTACGCAAACGTCGACTCGCGGCGTGACGTCACACGTTAGCCCGGTCGCTTAGTAGGATTTTTCCGCAGAGGCCGTATTTTAATGTTTAATATCTCAGTTATTTTTGAAGATAGGAAAAAAATTAAAACAGATTCTTTTTTCTTTACCTATTTTTTAGATATACTGATAACAAAAAACATTGGACAAACATTTGACCCATCACAATGTATTAACTTTGTAAAGACTTGTTTATCTATAATTAACTTTGTCAAAGGGTTATTTATTCTCGGTTTTAACTGTCAAATACACGTTGTTTATGAACGTTCCTGCAATTTGTTTATAGAGTCCTTAAGGCTTATTTGGCAAAAATATATATATTTTCCGGAAATTGTGAATATTTCCTTATGAGTTCTGTGGAAACATCCTTTGATCCCGATTTGAAAAATGTCACAAAAATAATCAAAATAGCTTATTATTTACCCGACGAAGCATAATGGAGGGTTATTATTTTAGCACCGTATTTATGTATCTAAGTATGAAGAATGATTATGTGATTCCGGTTAAAAGAGCGAGTTGTTTAAAAATCAAAAATCTATCAGAGCGCCTGGTTGAGGCGACGCGTGATCAAAATGCTGGCACTTATTTGGCTCAACGAATTAGCATTGCATAGAGAGGCAATGCCGCTAGCGTGATGGGAACACTACCCACTGGTAGTGGGCTTGAGCACTTAAGTTACCTATAAGCTCGATGTCTTGTAGGTAATTTAGTTCTTTGCTGTATATAGTTTTAGTTTAGTTTTAGGAAATATAGGCAATTGGCCCGCAGATATCTCTCATGCATAAAGAAATTGAATAACGACTTATTTTGAAATCAGTGCCTTCTATCGATGCGCCGCTTACTCTTAGTTGTGTATAGTAAAGGACACCCTGTTTACACGGAGCTTGGTGGCTGTAACACAAGTATGACCTAGCACGGCCACCACAGATTAGTGTACCTACCTACTGTGCGTCACTTGTCCATGATTTGGGTTCCTTAATTGAAACTATGGTTTTGGTGTCACACTTATTATTCATGTAAAATTATATTAAACAAGATTGCGCAGCCGCACCGGCGTACCAGCGATGCAAGAGAGAGTTGACAGGTCGCAAAATGTTGCCCATATAAAAATATTGGTATAAAAAAAGTTATGTTTATGTTGGGTTGCCAACACCTACTTTACCTACACGTGCAGCTGTTCGTAATTACAGATCATCAGGTTGCAGTAGATCATCAATCCACCCACACTCGCCGATGATGTTACATCAGGAACCCTGATTAATGCTACAGCTACACCGGACCCTCGGGTTTCGTGTTCATATTAATCGATATTTGTACTAACGATTTACGCACATCGAGGTGTGCTATTTCTATTCACGTGTATATCTATAATTAATCTGTTTGGATCATTTTGATAATTAATGTACCAAAGTTGTTGCTTGAGTTTTTAAAACGGTTTTTTTTTTTCGCTTCTACGTTTATCATTCGTACTGCGAAGGAGTGGAACTCATTGCCTTCGTCTTTGTTCCCCGAACGGTACAATCTGGGAGTCTTCAAGTCAAGAGTGAATAGGTACCTTCTAGGCAAGCATGCTACTGATCACTTTCCATCAGGTGAGATTGTGGTAAAATGCTTGCCTATCAGGCATAAAAAAAAAATTAAAAAAAAAAAAGAAAAAAAATAGACACGTTCACCCCATCCCCATTCTATTATCGGACATCGAGATAGACTCGTAATCAACACCGCTATATGGTAGGTCCACAAATGCGGACAAAGCGTTTTGCCTCCACGTTCATTATGCGAACTGCAACAGAATGGAATTCCTTGTCTGCGTTTCCTGATAAATACAATATGGCAGTCTTTAAGTCACGAGTGAATGGGCATCTTCTAGGCAAACGTGCTCCATCGTCGACCGCATCGTCACTTACCATCAGGTGAGATGGCGATTAAACGTTTGCCAATCTTAAATAAAAAAAAACGTTTACACTTGTAGCCCCGTTCGATGACTAGTGTTGTGGGTGCTGGAAACATTCACAGCACACACACAATAACAAACAGATTCAGGAACACTAAATATCTCTTAGGAAGAAATCTTGTGCCCACCGGAAATCGAACCATATATATACCATATAGTTTTATTACAACCTCGACTGTCATCTGTCAGGTTTTACTTCAATAATTTAGACAAAGCAAAACAAGCAAAGCTTAATAAAACCGATTTCACCACTTATGTTTTCGTTTTGGTTTAATCGATTTCGATTAAATTTATATGGTACCTCTGAAGTATAATTTACCAAACAAAAAAAAACATCAAATTCGATTCATAATTGGCGGAATTATAGCGTAACATACATACAAAAAATAAACATACAGTCACATTGAGAACCTCCTCTTTTGAAGTCGGTTGAAAATGAACATTATAATATTTTTTAAGAATATAATCCGCTGGCGTAGTTTGGTGTGAAAAGCGAAAGTTTTTCTAATGGATAATAATATTATATAATATTGGTATCTTGATAGTCCAAATATAGGACATAGGAAGCGAGCAAAGCCACGGTACACAGCTGGTATAGCATAATTTTTCACTGCCCGTAACAACCGGCGGCGTTGGCTTAGTTGTGTGCGCATTCGCCTTCTAAGCAGAAGTATCGGGTTCGATTCCCGGTGGGAACAAAAGTTTTCTCCCCAAGGGAAATTTATGTTTCTGTTTTAGTGTAAGATTGTGTGTGTGATGTGAATGTTTTCGGCAACCATAACATAACTCTTCAAACTTAGTGTGGGGATGTGGATGTGAAAGCGTTTTTATAACGGTTTCTATATTCACAAACGATATACAGAGTGTTTAAGTGGATTTGTCGCCGATTTCAGAAAGAATGGGCGCTCTAATTAAAAACTGTCACCACCAACCCTTCGGGCACAAAAAAAATACAAAAACATTGTTACTCCGTTATATCCATTCTGTCCTTTTTGTCACATGCTTTGAATTATATTTTTGACAAAAACGTAACACCTTTCTTTTTAATAATTTGTTACGTGGTAATTCAGACAAAAAATATAATTAATAACTTGGTTGACTTCGTACTATACGCCAATCTAAACTTTAATGCGGCAGGGGTTCGATTCCCGGCACAAAAAGTGAAATTTTGGCAACAAATAACATTTTACTTTTACTTTTAAATACGTTTAATAATAAATAACGTTCATTTATAGAACAGCAAAAGAATGGAACGCTTTGCCGTCGTCTGTGTTTCCCGAAAGGTACAATTTGGGTGTGTTCAAAAGTAAAGTGAATAGGTATTTACTAAGCAAGCGTGCTCCATCTTAGACTACATCGTCACTTTCCATTAGGTGTGATTGTGGTCAAAAGGTTTGCTTAGTCTGTAATAAAAAGAAATAAAAAAATCTTTAACTGCTTGTCGTATGGACTGGTGTCAGGATATTTGAGGACTGTTGTCATACGACTAACAACCAGGACTGACAGCTTAATATGCCCCCGAAAATGTTTGTATGAGTCGAGTGAAAATCCCACTAAACGGTTACCAATTCAAACACGGGCCGCACTGAACATTGTTTAACCTTGTCAATCAGTTACGAACGACCAGGCGGCCCGCGCTACGAATGCTACAATTTAATAAGCAACATTCACGCTCATACTTGGTTCAATCAACTACTCATACATGACTTCGTTTATGCGTAAAGTAAAGCCTGAAAGGGGCACATGCTTCCTGCCGAAGGATACGTCCCTAGATAATCTTGTAGGGATATTAAATGCCAATCAAAAATGTCTCTGAGATAGACAGATAAAAATGAACGATGACTTGAATAAATTGCGTTTGTAAATTATAACTTATTTATCGTTAGCTAAGGTCTATATCACAATAACTTATCCAATTATTAGTCATCATCATTTCCCTTCACTTTTCCTACCAGTGAGATCTGCACAAAACTCGTCCTCCAGTAAGAGTGAAGCTAATTGTAAATAAAAATGAACGCTTTCACACTCACAGCCTCATACTAAGTACGATGACTTGTGTCGTGGGTGTCGGAAACATTCACATCACCCACACAATCACAACCAGAACCAGAAACGCATATTTTCCTTTTTTTTTTTGTGACAGGCTAGTGTTTGACCACTATCTCACCTGATGGTAAGTGACGATGTGATCGAAGCTGGTAAACACACTAGACCTGGAATACGCAGGCTCTCAAGGATAACTGCCGGAACACCGTATTTGGCTTGGCGGCAGACTTTCAACTTGATGGTGGTAAGCTACTTTGGTAGCAAGCCAGGCGAGCAACTCACAAAATGCTCTACCACCTCTCAAATGTCACCTGATTAGCACCACCCGGGGACCACGTGTAAGGAGTCAGACTTAAGGGGTATCCTCCTACGGACGAGGGTGACTTAGCCCCCTTGAAGAGAAAACTTGTGTTCCCGGCGGGAATCGAACCCGATACCTTACTTACCGATGCTTAGTAGAAGAGCGTTCACCCATCTAAGCCAACAGGCAGTTTAATTGTGAACCCATGTTGTGAATAAGTTTTGTCATGACTATAGAAAACAAACAAACATACTTATCATAAGCTGCCCGTTTGCTTTTTTGGGTGAGCGAACGCCTTCTAAGCATCTATTCTCTATCTATCGGCTTCGATTCCCGGCGGGGACACAAATCTTCTCTCCGAAGAATATTTGTGTTCCTGGTTCTGGTTGAGAGTGTGTGTGTGTGATGTAATTGTTTCTATCTTCCCCATGACACAAGTCATCGAACTTAGTGTGGGTCTGTGAGTGTGAAAGCGTTAATGATTATGTTTTACATCTATTTACGATCAAACTGCCAGTTGTTTTAGTAAGGTGCGTGTCCGCTTTCAATTGATATTGCAGCTCGATTCCCGGTGGGAACACAAGTTTTCTCCCCAAGGCAAATTTGTGTTCACACGATCACATCAGAATATGTGATTGTGTCTGTGATGTGAATGTTACCGGCACCCATGATACAAGTCATTGAACTTAATGTGGGGCTGCGAGTGTGAAAGCAAAACATTCACAACACACACAATCACACCGAGAACCAGAAACACAAATTTTCCTTGGGTAGAAAGCTTGCGTGTCCACCGGGAATCGAACCTGATATTGTTTAGTAGGCAATCCTTACCAACTGAGCCAGTAGTCAAAATTAATTTTATTTGGGACTATCGACAATTGTATTGACCCAGAACCACTTCATAAAACAAAACTTGCGTTGTAATTGACGGGACCGGAAGCCAACCAAAGAGGTTACAAATTACAAACATCTTTAAAAGATCATAAAATGTTTAAAAGGTCCATTAAAATCTAAGTCTATTAGCTAAAGAGATGAATCTCGAAGATGGAATCAAAAGGAAAAGAAATCGATTCTATAAGACGCTAAGGGGTGGAGTCAGGACTTACTTAGTTTACTGGTCATACAGGGCCGGCGTAAGGCGATTGAGAAGGTACACTGAAAGTAGCCTATATTATCGTTATGACATATTGTTCTTTAATGGCATGCAACTTGGAGAATATAATAATTAAACACAAGCAAAGCTTAAAAAACCGACTTCACCGCTTTATCTTCGGAACCTTATTCAGATTCAAAGTATTAAACACGCATTATTGACAATAATGAAGTTATGAGGTAACTTTTGAAGTCGGTTAAAAACGAGAACATCGTCAATGTAGTCCACAGAATACGGATTATTGAGGATTACTCAAAAACTACTCGTCAGATCTTGATCAAATTTAAATGGGACCAATTGGAAAGCAACATATACCAAACAAAAAAAAATTAAAAATCGGTTTACGTGGATTATGAGTTATGAAGTAACACACATTAAAAAAATACAAGACTTGAGTACCTCCTCCTCTTTTTTGAAGTCGTTAAAAAAATAAAAAAAATTATAGGTTATCATTATATTCATATTAAAATCTACAAGTGCTTAAACAAAATTGTTTCAAACTAGTTTGTACGCAGATAAAAAATCGATTGCCGAATTGTTTGAAAGAGATGCATTCTTTGTCTGTTTTTAAGGCAAAATAAAAATATTTTAGTCTGAGAAAGCATAATTATTATCCCAAACATTAAATATACAATATAAATATATAACATTCTGGTGTCGCGATCTTTGTTACCAAACTCCTCCGCAACAGCTAGACGGATTTTTATGAAATTTCGTGTGCAGGTAGGTCTGAGAATCGGTCAACATCCATTTTTCATAGCCCTAAATTTTAAGGGTGGTCCAAACCAAAATTTTTTTTTTATGTTTTGTACAAATTTTTTTGTTTAATTTTTTTTATGATACAGCATTGAAAAATACATACAACCCTAAAGTTTCACCCTTCTACGATCAACTCCTATTTTTTATTGAACTAAAAAATATTTCCTAGTAATAATGTATATGGCAAAACAACTTTTGCTGGGTCAGCTAGTTAAATAATAAATCTTTTAATGACAAATATTGTAATAATTATAATTATTGTAATAATAATAACTGTATAAATAATAATTATCTTTTTGACAAAGTATACTTATATTTTTTGCATGCTCAGGCTAAAATGGGGAGAGCTTATTTTAACTAAGCACCTCATTTTAATGTTACTACCCATATTTACGCAAATAAATAATTTTGATTTTGATTTTTGTGTCTAAGTTACATTGACAGAATATGTGATCGCTCTCTCGATCGATCTAAGGAGGAGAGGAGGATCTATCGATCTGTCTTAGGTCTATTGACAATAGTAATAGTAATAGTTTATTCACAAAATCATCGGTACTTATATCTACAGACATATAGTAGGTATGATCAAGTAAAATTATTGTTGCATATGTACCTAATGCAGAAATACAGTAAAAAGAATCTATTCATTATAGGAAAAGTGAAGCTGCTTGAACTGCAATTACTGGTTGGTTAACACTGACCTCATACTAGGATTCCCTGTGTTATGAGGACCAGTTTCTCCCGTTTGTGCTAGTTTTGACCCGATAACACATATATAATGTATATAGATATATATATATATATATATACTAGCTGCGCCCCGCGGTTTCACCCGCGTTGATAATGATGAAAAGTGATGATGATGATGATGAAAAATAGATGTTGGCCGATTCTCATAGATACCGGATAAGCACAAAAAATTTCATCAAAATCGGTCAAGCCGTTTCGGAGGAGTATGGCAACGAAAACTGTGACACGAGAATTTTATATATTAGATATATATATATACAATCTAATAATACAGACGATCGCGACGATAGATAACGCTTGCAGCACAGTTTGACTACTACAAAAAAGGAAACATTAGATAATCGACTAAAATTTGTGTAGGTAGTAGGATTTGCAGTGTCCGCCCGAAGCAGTACCACACTATTGCCAGACATAGAACCACTAATCAGTAGTGTGCAAATATTACTGTATGCAGGATTTATGTTCCCAGTGAAATTACAGAACAGAGATTTAACATCTAATAATAATTTGAGAGGTGGTAGAGCATTTTGTGAGTTGCTCGCCTGGCTTGCTACCAAAGTAGCTTACCACCATCAAGTTGAAAGTCTGCCGCCAAGCCAAATACGGTGTTCCGGCAGTTATCCTTGAGAGCCTGCGTATTCCAGGTCTAGTGTGTTTACCAGCTTCGATCACATCGTCACTTACCATCAGGTGAGATAGTGGTCAAATATTAGCCTGTCACAAATAAAAAAAAAAAAGAATCTCACGGTGACGAGCGCAGTGCTTTGCGCAGCATTTGGACCTAAATCCTACTAATATTATAAATCCGAAAGTTTGTGTGTAAGTGTGTTTGTATGTTTGTTCCCTCTTCACGCTTTAACGGCTGAACGGATTTGGACGAAATTTGGAATGTACATAGATTATACCTAGGATTAACACATAGGCTACTTTTTAACTTGATAATAGCGGGTGAAGCCGCGGGGTACGGCTAGTATATTATAAATCCGAAAGTTTGTGTGTAAGTGTGTTAGTATTTTGGTCCCTCTTCACGCTTTAACGGCTGAACGGATTTGGACGAAATTTGGAATGTACATAGCTTATACCAAGGATTAACACATAGGCTACTTTTTAACTTTATAATAGCGGGCGAAGCCGCGGGGCACGGCTAGTAAGTTCATAACTCTGGGCAGCACTGAACTGTGATGGGCAAGCTTACCATCAGGCGGCGACTTGCTCGTCTCATTACCCTTATTTATTTATTTAATACTTTTGCAAAAAAAATACTAAAAGGAGGACTTAATGCTAGAATAGCATTTTCTGCCAGTCATCCTGGAGGTGCAGAGAAAAAGGTGGCGTGAAAATATATTAGAAAAATAAAAGGATAATAAATGTATAACAATAGGAATACATGTAAATACTATACATAATGATAATATATATTTATAAACATATTATTATATACTACATAACAATAAAATCAATCAATCTTTTGTTGTTGTTCGATTATCTGAAAGAGATCGCTTTAAGCGATAAGACCGCCCATTGTACTACCACGATGATTGTAATATTTTATTTGTCATTGTTTATATTTTTTAGTATACAATAAAGTGTTTTGTATTGTAGTGTATCAATCGCTCAAAAAAAGAAAGAAAGAAAAAGAAAGAATGAAATATATTTATTGCTACTATAAAAAACAAAAATACATAAAATTAAACTAAAATTCTTAACTATAGGTATACTTTTTATAGAGCAAAAAATCAGTGCACAAACATAAAAACATATAGAATAAAGAAACTTTTTTCATTTGTGTCGAATAATAATTCCATATCCTATAACAAGACAGCCATGAGGCAAACTGTCATAACCTTTGGCAGATTTTTCCTCGTAGCTCAAAATCACCACCAAACCTAGCAGCTTTTTCTTCTTAACAACATTCCACATGCTCTTAACAACTATCGCTGAGATATAAATCAAAAGTAATAGGCTAAAAACCAGCTACAAACAACATATTTGCCGGCAACAAAGACTTGATTTATTAAGACCTTTTTGTATTAAAATAGATGAAGTAAAATAACCTACTTAAAATGTTTATGTTGGGAAAGCTTGCTAGGTACTGGCCTCGATTCTGATGTACACTCACTAAATTAAATTTAAACTATTCCTGTCTTTTACAAAATAGGAACACAAGACAGAGATAGCATACTGCTGTGCTGTCAAGTTAGTCAGAACTTAGATGTCTATGCAAGCTTAGTCGAGTATGTGTTGTATTGGTGTTGACTAAAAACGAGCGCCTTTCTGCTTCTGCTGTTCATATTTTAATTGTTAAACTAGCGTGACAGCATTAAAATGCATGCTATCTCTGTCTTGTGTTTTATTTTGTAAGAGACAGGGATAGCTTAAATTTAATTTAGTGAGTGTACATCGAGGCCACTATGTATTAAACTAGTGATTTTATTAGGCAAGTCAATTAGTGAACTAGTGATTAAGATGTACCGGAATTAACGTCTATTAAGTGTTTTTTATATTAAGGGGAAAGATGTACCGGAGGTTCGAATATTTTGTATTGACGTAGGAAATAAAATCATTCTATGAACCAGCCCTCTTGATGTTTACTTCAATTATCACTTTCAATGACAATTATACAATTCTTTATTGCAAAAATATGAAAAATACATGACTAAGTATTTTGCCAAGTTATTGTAATCATTTTATGTAGTCCATCTTTTTTTTTTATTATTATTTTATATTTTCCTGCTTTTTGAGTAAATTTGGCGAATTATATAGCCGAAATTGTCTTGCGTATCGGAAAATTTCCTTATTGTACCTTTAATTTTAGGTTTAAAATTCGAAATAATATTTAACACATATATCATAACTTTAAACTAAATAATTTTGCGAGTCTATGATTTCTAATAAATACATTATGAGAGTCAAGTGAGTCACATGTTTTAGACAAACTTGCTATATAGTCAAACGCTTCGTCGCTTACTATCAGGTCAGACAGTGGTCGAACGCTTGCCTATCTATCTATCTATATGAAAAAAAACTCGCAGAAACTCAAGAATTATTGTTTTTTTTTTCGCAATAGTCATACCAAGGTTTGTATGAATGACAATATAAACGCAAGCGAAGTTTAAAAAACAAACTTCACCTTGTCTTTGGAATCATTCATTTAATCAGATTAAGAACAGATTTAATTAATTATATAAACATTATTGAGGGTAATTAAAAAACTACTGGTCAAGTCTTCATTATATTTAAATGGGACCACATGGGAAGTACCAGCTTTCAAATAAAAAAAAGAATCACAATCAGTTCACCTAGAAATTTCTTTTGAAGTAACACATAAAAAAAAAGCAGTTGAAGTCGGTTAAAACGGTTCCTGGCTCAAAAAAAGAAGGAATAGGTGACTGTTCATCTCCGGGTAAAACACCACAGAAAAATGACACACAACCCTTTGTTTTTAGCGTCCCGTGACTCAAAAATAAAATACGTAAGTTCATCTTGTAGCATTACTTTGGTGCTCATAGTCTGTCCGTCTGTCCGTCTGTCAAATGGTGTGCAAAAATTATCTCAATCCGCCCCAGACCCATAAAAAAGGTAAAGCAAATTACTCGGTTCAGTTTATATCTTTTTGATGCGATTTTAATTTCCTTTTGGACATAAAGAGTGATTTACATTAAACCAAACGATTCCATGGTCATATTATTTTTTAATTTGTGTGACGTCATGAGGTTGTTGTAGGCTATTGGAGCGTCTTGGAAGCTACAAACAAATTATTAAATTTCCCTATAATACAAAAGTTGCACTTCTAACGGGTGTCTTTACGACACACCCTATTTATTTTGTTTGTAAGATATATTACACTAACTTTTCCACAGCTTTATTATAAGGTTGATCAAACTGGTTAAAGATAGTCTTCGTCGCGATCTCGCGACGTAAACTCATCCCGAAGAAGAGCATCGTACATGCTCGAAACCTAGGTCGACAATATCGATAAAATGACGTGAGTGATAGCCGTAATTCAATAATATTATAAGATACCTATACCGTATTCCAGGTCTAGTGTGTTTACCAGCTTCGATCACATCGTCACTTACCATCAGGTGAGATAGTGGTCAAACACTAGTCTGTCACAAATAAAAAAAAAAAAAAAAAAACCTTAAGATAATTTTCAAATACCCATTTAATGATAACCTAACCTAACCTAATATAGTTCATCGACTTTTCATTTTTTATTGTTCCAACATGGCGTCTAGTTGTAGCCATATTGGATTTTGATTACTGTCGT
Source organism: Lomographa bimaculata (assembly GCA_948107665.1). NCBI lineage: Eukaryota > Metazoa > Arthropoda > Insecta > Lepidoptera > Geometridae > Lomographa > Lomographa bimaculata. The sequence goes on along the minus strand of OX403602.1, from coordinate 1,914,559 downwards.
GTCAAAATTAAACATATTGATTGACGTAAGAATGATCGAAATCGCAATATGAAAATTAAAACTATCGTGAGTATTACACATAATTGATGTTGTGTACGGCTTGAAACACGTCTAAAATTTCGACTTACTTTGTAGTCGACTAGTTTCGGACAAATTTGTTGTCCTTCATCAGGATGAGTCACACGCGAGACGAGTCACGTGCCGAGACTCCAGCCGCTCGCCTCTGCGTATCGCGCATCTGACTCATCCTGATGAAGGACAACAAATTTGTCCGAAACTAGTCGACTACAAAGTAAGTCGAAATTTTAGACGTGTTTCAAGCCGTACACAACATCAATGATCGAAATCGCGTTCGGTCTCTAGAACGCAACAAAGGACATAAATATATGCAGGCTGATAAACACATTACCCTCCATTGCGTTGCGCGGTCGGGTAAAAAAGCCAATGTGGAGAGTACTACTTAAATGCCGAGGGACGCTGTTTTGGACAGCTTATTGATATCAAACATTTTCTCCCCAAAATACGTGTGTGTTTTAAGATTGGGTGTGTAGTGTGAATGTTGCAGGTACCCACGGCTCAATTAGTATTCATTTAGTATTAGTATTGGTACAAAGTGTAAGGCTGTGATTGAGAAAGGGTTAAAAAAATATTATTATTAAACCAGTACTTATACTTTCATAGCATGTTTGTACTATCAACTGGATATTTGCGAACAATTTCAGTTGTTTTGAGTTTCCGATATATCGGAAATGTTGCAAACGCGAACTGAAAACAAATAATGGTAAATACTCTGTTACTAACAGTTAGTTGGAATCAATAGTTATAGCTGCTTTTAACCTAAAAAGGAACCGCCTATCTCCATACCTCCGCATGTTTTTATATTTAGTTCTTAAACTCTTACACAAAAGGCGATCTTTTCACCTCGCTCACCCACTTCACAGTGACAGTCGCCTATAATAAAACATTTTATCAATATCAATAAAACTAACAAACAACATTAAACAAACGCGTGTAATTAATTATGTTTGTCTGTCACTGTGGCTGTGTTGTTTGTCTAAATAAACAGGAAGGCTATTATTATAATATTTTTTTGCTAAAACACACGACAAGCTGCGGCATATTGCCGGACTCGGCAATGTAAGACTGATAGCGATCACGGCAATTACCGTAAACTCTCCTAGTCGATATGGACGTGGCACAACTTATTTAAATATAAAAATAATGAAGCAAGATTTAAGCAGTTGTAATTTACAATTTACTAGCTGTGCCCCGCGGCTTCGCCAGCTATTCATCAAGTTAAAAAGCAGCCTATGTGTTAATCCTAGGTATAAGCAATGTACATCCATATTTCATCCAAATCCGTTCAGCCGTTAAAGCGTGAAGATGGACCAAACATATTTACACACAAACTTTCGGATTTATAATATTAAGTAGGATATATAAAAATACTGTCAGAAAAAGATTTTATTCTAACATTTAGCCTAAACAATCACTTAATAGTTTTGTAGATGTACTCTCATATCGTTGTTATAATTGTGAGGAAGAGACTGAATCCCACAACACAGGTTTTCCTAGTGTAGGAGACAGTGGTCATCTTTTAACAGCAAAGGCTTGCAAATGCATAGATAACATGTTTTGTAATTTATCTGTTTAGTTAAGCTTAAATTTTCTGTATAACATAATTATATATACTACTCGTAACGCAATTTCCTATTTATGAAAAAAGCCTTGGCTTGTTCAAATGGTAAAAGGTAAACAAAAAGTAGCCGTGTATATTTATGCTTGGCTTTCATTCCTGTAAGGGAACAATGTTTGCGTAGGATAACATGCTAAGTCGGTTTAGTAGATTTTAAGAAGAGTGTATACGCCAAACGACAATAAGAATTACAATTTTATTCGACCATTATTTCCATAATTACCAATTAAAATATTATAATAAAACTTTCGATAACATAACAGCAGAAGAAGAAACAGTACTTACCTAATAAAATTAAATACAGGATATCCAAGTCATTGCAATAAAATAAAATAATAATTAGAATTCATCAAGTCTAACCAATAGAATAACGTCATAAGACGAACGCTTGGCCGACCGTGCCTCTCTATCGCTTGCTCCGCGCTCTCGCTTGCACGCTCAGGCTCAGGCGGAACGTGACACTTTTTCGTGCGTGCAGCCGGTGTTCATCGATTTATAAGACGTTATCACGTCGAAAAATGTAGGCGTATTTGGTGTATACACACAATACACACACATTTTCTCCGTGAGTGTAACATTATAGTTCTATATAAACGGTCGTGATATTAAAATATATCGATGCGGTAAGCAAGCGAATAGAAATTCAAGAAAGGTATGAAAAATCTACCTTTGCGACTTCTCTCATCGACTTTTTTCACAATAAAGGCTTGAGCTAAAGTTTTCTTCGGATCGAGTTTCTCGGTAAAAACAATTAAGAATGGATTTTAATTTCGTAACTGGGAAGGTTTCCAAAGTAGGTAACTAACCTAATTATAGATCGTGATTTTTCTTCATCGAGATTTTTTCTTGTATAGGTACCTGTAGTCTTTTTAATTATTCGTTTTATTTCTGATAGAAATAAAACGAATACCACTATCTCACCTTATACGATAAGTTGTGGTTAAAAAGGTAAACACGCTAATAGGGTCTACAATTACTGGCTCTTAAGGATAAGTGCCGAAACACCTGAATAAAAAAGAAGTAAAACATCTTTTTTATTCTGAATAGGCAAGCATCTGACCACTATCTTACCTGGTGGAAAGTGACGATCCGGCCGAAGATGGAATATGCTTGCCTAGAAGGTACATACTTGAAAACATCCAGATTTTACCGTTAGGGGAACAAAGACGCAGGCAATGAGTTCCACTCTACATATATACGACTCTTACAGACTAGGTAATGTAATAATGTATGCCGTCTGTCAAAACCACAGAGCATTACAAGTAGTATTATTCCGTGGTCAGAACTGTGTCTAAATAAAAATACCGTAATAATTTGCACTTGCACCACTATTGCGTGTAAACAAACTTCTGAGCCATAAACTGCGATATAAACCTAGTAGATCCCACTAGTAATAAAATATTCTTACGTTCGTCGCTCGCGTCCAAAGGACACTAAGGGGCTTACACACAGAGGAGCTGTACTTTCAAAGCTTTAGCATTTTAATATTATAAAAGGGAATACATACATCTAAAATGCACTAAATCTTAATTACATCACATTTCATATTAAAATAAATATTTGAAAGTGCGAGCAGGTTCGAGCAATTTTATACGCAGCATTTATTGACGTTGTTTCTATGACGTTCACATTGTGGATCCCGTAAAAACATTGATCAATCATTAAAATAAATAAATATGCTGTTATATATTAATGATGCTTTTATGTGGTATAGCACCATTTTTAATGATCAAAACATTTTTTTTATTTTGAAACACTAAAAATGTATTCCGACGAATTTAACTACTTGGGGTGACGAACTGCAACTGTATTTCGGTACATTCGATACAAGTTTAGTGTGCGAACTAAATGCGTGGATTCCCATCCAGAATAAACGCTTTCACATTCCCATGTGAAAGCGTTTATTCTATAAAACTAACAAAGCTATTATTTTCTATGAATGTTTGATTATTTTGTATTAGTTTAACCAACTACATACATCGTCTGTTTTGTTTTATGTATCTTTTTATTTTTCCTACTCCCTCCCCTTCCCAATTTACTTGTTTACTTGGGTCAGGCCTCCTTGAACGTCGGCGCCATCCGAATCCCAGTATGTCTTTATTGAGATGCTAAGGTCTTTCAAATTTCCACATTGGTCTACCAGATAATGTTAGTATGTAGAGGCAGAGAATGTAGGTGTTTACGCACCCTCGCCAGTCGATGGACGTCTTGGACAGTAGCCCCTAATTTTGCTGGTTATGTCAAACATCAAAATACACAAATTCCACCAAAGAGAGAACCAGATGTTTAGTTAATGCAAACTAACTCACCGAAACGCCTGGTAGTCCTCGCGTGACGGGCTCGATAACTATTCATATAAATATCTGGTTCACTGGTCCCAAAAGTCTCTTGGGTAACTTGGGTTCAACATTATTTCGAGTACCTATTGAGATGATCAAAAGTTGTAGGAACACCTCTTTATTTCGCGGTAGAGTGTAGACTGGTGCGTGGACGAATAGCAAGTGGCAGCACACCTTACAAACTACCCTCAATTTGGTGAGAAATATAAAAAGTTGCGATTAACAGAAGTGAAGCTACCTATATAAAACTGACGGAATTATAACAAAACAAAACTCCGTTTTGTTATAAGAAAGATAATTATGTCAAATCAAATCAAATTAGTTTATTGACATCTTATAACATATAACTTACAGATACCTAATATAACGTTCTATATTCATTTCATTATAATTTTTTATTACATTTATATTTATATATTATATTCATTTAATTTCATGATTTCAAGGTCTTCTAATTATTTATGTTCATATTGTGATAAGGTGAGACTTTTGACGCCCAAACTATGTAGTAATAAAACTGTGTTTCGGGTGCTGTAGCCCTCCATTTATTAGATGACATTACGAGATGATTTTATTATAATTTGTTTAAATTATGACATGACATTTTATATAATATAGTAACATGGAATTACGATTTCATTATATGTACAATTTACTAAATATTATGTTTGTGATAGTGTGGTAGTTTGTGGGTGTGTATGTGTGTGTATGTGTGAATGTGAGTAATCGTAAGCTATATATATATATATATATATATGTATAAATGAACAATTTCATTTCCTTTCAAAAACACGGTAGGTTCAAAATCGCTACGTGTAAAGGACTCTTGTTTATTAAAACGCACTCCATGAGCCCAGTGTTATTCGGTTTATTCGTAGTTAGAAACTTTTAACATAAATATTGGTTCTCTGAAAGCTCGAGCTTCATACGCAGGGATATTGGCACTCATGCCACTCAATTCTAAGCCGCAGATGAATTTTTAAGGGGTTAGACCCTGTTTAGACAGATATTGGCTAGTTTGAGATGATTTTATGAAACTTTCATACGTGTGACGTTCAACTTAAACAATTTTTTGTGGGAGTGGAACACATTAGATGCGTTTTTGTCTGGGCGGTATGATCTGTACGTCTTCAAGTCTTGAGTGAATAGGTAGATAGTGGTCAAATCATGCTCACCCAGAATAACAAAAGATTATGACCTATGCAATTTTTGAAGCGAAAACTTCCTTAGCGGCGTTGTGCACTTTTTTGGGATGGGTAAAAATGGTACACTCGCGTCAAGACACGCGACCTGATCGAAAATTCGTAAGACGAAGGAGAGGAAGTAATATTCACCTCTCTTTCTACCGCGCGGCGAAAATTGTTCAAGTTTTCACTTCTGCCGGCACTCCCGGAGTGCAACCCGTTGTTTTTTTAATCCGCTAAGAATTAGTCATATACAGTAACAACTAAGATAAAGTTTCCATATTTGGACAATATACACTTGAGGATAAATAAATAAATCTAGAAAAATGATCAGTGAAAGTTTTCTCGATAGAATTATTTTTTAAACATGAATCTAATACTCTAATATATCTAATACTCTAATATAATTCTTTCATCAGCTCTAAAAAAGATTAAAACGTATATTTTATGACATTCTTTATATAGTCAAAATACCTAAATAAACGAAACCCATTTTTATTTTTAATCGTTTAGTTCTTACGCAAAACTAATTTCTGCTATTTATCACTTTAACTGAATAATGAGACGTGGCTCTGATCTATATGTTTATCCGTTTTTAATACAATACAATACAATACAAAAACAATAGAAATACATTGTTTAAACTACATAAACAATACATACCAATATATGATGAGTAAATAGCTCGTCCGATTTTTTAAACCTCTTTCTTCTCATAAATGTTGAATAGTCGAAATTGAACATCATGTCATATTAAGACTTAACAGGGAGAACTGATAACTTAACAACTTCTCAGCTCTCTAATTTTACCAATTGCCCAAAAAAGAGGTTCTCAGGTCGAAAAGAGTATTTATGATTGTTTTTTTAATAATATCTGTGTAATCCCCTTCTTGTCCAATCCAACCCTCTGCACTTGGTGCCCCTGTTGTTCGAACAAAGATCCGGTGACACATCAAGGGTTTCAGAAGAGGGTTGAAGTTAGGCAGTCGGCCGGTCGTAAAGACTCACGGCAAATTTTATTTACAACCAGAATTTAAGAATAGTAGTGTAGGTATGTACAGTCAGCTGCAATAACATGTAAGCAACATCTAAGCAGTATCTAAATTCTAATCTCAAGATTGTGACCTTAATATATATATTTTTTAGACTTTTTTATCATGAAATAGTCATGATCCGGGAACCGAACCCGATACCTACTGCTTAAAAAGCGAACCCAACTAAGCCAAGTTCAACTTGATTCTTCATTAAATGTTAATAAATTAATAGTAAAATGTTTTTAAAACATGCTTTTATTTTTCGTTTATTTTTCTATTCAATAAAGCCAAGCGTTTGACCACTATCTCATCTCTTAGAGATATCTTATTCTCAGAAAACCCTTTCATTTGATAGTGCTTAAAAGTAACTAGTCCGCTATTTTGGGCGGTCCGCCATATTGGTTTTAGAATAACGTCTTTTTTTTCTTAACCGGGAACACAAGTGGCCTCTTACTGTGGGCCTTATAAATAAGCTCAAAGTCAAACGAGCTATGGGAAGGGCTATGCTCGGGGTGAATGAGGAGATCCGTAGACAAACGAAAGTCACCGACATAGCCTGTTGCCATGGGTTAGCAAGTTGAAGAGGCAATGGGCAGGGCACATAGTACGTAGAACTGACCCCCTATTATCTATCTCTGTTGCAAACGGTTTCAATACGAAATTGGCAAAACTCCTAAGAAATAAGGTTCATTTTTGCTTAATTCAAATAGAAACCGCGTGCTACAAAGATACGTAATAGGGGGGCTGATGGCCGATGGGGCCGAAAGGTTCTGGAATTGAGGCCACGGACTGGCAAGCGCAGTGTCGGAAGACGGCACGACATAGTGAAGGGCGCAGATACGAGTAGACACTGGATGCAGGCCGCTTACAACCGTTCTTTTTAGAAATCTTTGGGGGAGGTTTATATCCAGCATTCACGACACAATCGAACTTAGTGTGGGGCTGTGAGTGTGAAAACGGTAAAAATACATACAAACATTATCATTCATTTTTTTTATATACAAACAACAAACAAACGCATTCACACTCACAGCCCCACACTAAGTTCAAAGACTTGTATCGTGGGTGGAATTTGTGCTTCTGCCGGGATTCGAACCCAGGACCCACGGCGCAGAGGGCGGACACCTGTCCACTGCGCAAACAGGGTAGTAGTATATTATCAATCATTGCAAGTTAAATAAAAGTTTGTAAAAAAGTGTTCTCAGCACAAAGTCACTCTGACGCTCGTTCTAGAACATTCTCTTTGGGTAATACGCTCATGCAATTCTCTACACTATGAGATCGACGTAGCATACATCACGATTAGGGCCTAAATCGAATTACCCTCCGCTAATAAAGAAATGGGTTTTTAATGAGTTGAATTACATTCCACCTCCATTCTTACTGTTTTAGCGTTCCGTTCCTCATGAGGTAAATAGGAACCCCTACTGGATCACTCAGTTCGTCTGCCCGAACATGAAAAGGTGTCAATTAGAAATTAATCACACCGATAAGCAGAAAGTATGAGTGATAATTATTATAAGCGTAAGTATGTTTGTTTTCTCTTTACGCTGTAATGACTGAACGGATTTGGATGAAATTGTATTGGATTGAAATGTATTTAGGTTGTTCTTAGAATTAACCGCTTCGGCCGTATATGCTACTTCTTAAGATTAAAAATCCAACGTAATAAAAAGATTCGGCCATTTAGTGACACATAAGAAATACTTAAATATAATTATTGTACTCTTTTGTCAGTTTTAATTTTGTTTTTCTTTTTGCCATAAAAAATATATGTATTTATATCATACTGCTGCCGATGGTGTAGTTGGGTGAGCGTCGGTCTTCTTGGCAGTGGGTATCGGCTTCTAACCCCTGCGACAACACAAGTTTTCTCCCCAAGGGAAATGTGTGTTTCTGGTTCTAAGTCTGGGTGTATTGTGTTTAACATTAACATAAACGCTTTCACACTCAAAGTTTGATGACTTGTGTCGTGGTCAACAAAACTCTGGTTGTGAAACACACATTTTCCTTGGAGAGAAAATGTATGTTTGGAATCGAACCCGTTACCCGCTGCTTAGAAGGCGAACGAGCACTCAACTAACCCAACGGACAGTTAACTTGACTTAATTCACTTACTCAGATTAAATTCCAATGATGTTCGAGCTATCTACATAATATATATTTAGTTTCGTTTATAATTTAGTAATAGATTATTTTTTCTATGTGTTCTTCCTTATTTACCTAATGTTTTGTGTGATAAAGTTTTATTGTGGTGATGAAAACGACCTACATACAAGTTTATCTGGAACCCTCGGTGCGAGACACAGACTCTCACATATCCGGTTCGTTCCTCTTTTCACTTGTTTTTTAATGATGTTCCAGCTATCTACACAATATATATTTAGTTTTGTTTATAATTTAGTAATAAATTTATTTGTTCTTCCTTATATACCTAATGTAATGTGTAAAAAAGATTATTGTGGTAACAAAACTCTAAATAAAAAATATTAAAAAAACGACCTACATACAAGTACCTATATCCGGAACCCTCGGTGCGAGACACAGACTCTCACATATCCGGCTCATTCCTCTTTCCACTTGTTTTAGCCCTAGTTACATTTTCGTTTTCTTTTTTGATTCGTTTGTTTCTGTGTTTAACTTTTTGATGAAATAACAGATGGCTTTAACTTTCCGTCTGTTACCATAATTATGTTATTGAAGAATTGAATTAAATGAGATGTTGTCTTAAGCAAGTTCTAATTTTAACTGTTATTTTAAACGCATTTGATTTTTCGCCACGCTAATATCCGAAATTTATTTTATTTTTCTATCTGTTTCTGAAATTTTAAAGCAAATACGAGCAGTTTTAGAATTAGAGAATAAGTAGAATTTCATAAGTAGAATTTCAAGTGAAATTTCATAAGTTGACAGTTTTTTTTTATGAACCTTTTGGCGTTGTGTCTTTGATTTTTCCCCGCGGATCCTCGGTTTGATTCCCTTTAGGTGAACAATTTAACGTATACGTATCTTTCTGGTGCTGATTGTGTTGCTTACCATAAACATGCATTGTCATAGAAACTTAACTAACAAGTTACAAAATCTATTCTGTAGCATATGAGATAGTGGTCTTATTCAGCTAGCAAGGGTTGACCTAATTAAACCAACTAACATACAAACATTGCAAGTTAAATAAAAGATTGTAATGAAGAGTCAGGAGCATCCATCAGAATAGCGTAAGTATTTTAATTAATTAGTTCTGCGGAAAGTACAACGTTCCAAAGAATTTTGTCTCTTATTTCTTGCACAATACACACGATGCAGGACGTCAGCGCAAGCCTTATCACCCCCAGTTAGAATAAGAATTTATTTATTTTTGGGAACAAACGGTATACAATAAATTGATGCATGGAGGCAAACTGCACAAGCGCTTTCTAGCGACTACCATAATAACACCTAGTTTAATAAAATTATGTATTAGAGAATAAGAATGTTTTAAAAAAAAATTATGAAAAACAAATGCGCCGCCTAGTTTTTTACCAGGTTCTTCTCGAGATGGCTGTAATTATGCGAATCTGGCAGTAGAATCATTAACTTTCATGAGTGCCTCTTTAGGGCACATGTGAATAAACGATTTTGATTTTGATTTTTGAAATACAGAGATAAGATAAACAAACTTAAAATTATAACATACACCAGTAAATTTGCCACAAATAGAAACATTATATATGTTGTAAGTTTTCAAGTTACCATGGTCACTTTCACTATAAATGTTTGTATCAATAACGGGATATTTAGTTAGTTTAGTTAGTTACTCCGTGATCATGGCGCTTGCAACAGTGCCGCAATATCGGAAACTCAAAACAAACGAAATAAATGGTAAATATCCTGTTATTTATACAAACATGTATATTATATATTTTATATGAAACGAACAGAACAATACTTATATTCAGATGATAATTTACAGTAGCTTAGTGACTTATAAAGACTAACCATTACAATAGAGATAATTACTGGCTGAAACACATTACACTTCGAGAAGTATTTGTTGTGTTATGTGCACGCTCGGGGAATAAATTAATAACAAGCATATTTAGTTTTGTTATGTTTTACATTAAACAACTTATTGAAGTAACGGTTATTTAAACGTAGAAATCATATTTTAATTTGGTTAAACAAGTATGGAGATTCAATTAAATTTCTTTAAATTTTAAATAACAATATTTGATCCTTGATTGTGCGTCGGTTTTGAAGTGAGTTAGTATCATACACACAAGAAAGTCACGTTAAAGATCATTTTCTTAAAATGATTACCAAAGCCTTATAATGTTAAAAAACTTCTCTGAGCTTAGTTATTAGTATATATTTATATATATATACACATATTTATGTTATATATTTTTTATTAGTATGTATAATCTTAAGTATTTTATATTTATGTACTAATGTACATATGTAAATTGTAATCAATTCGATATAAATTTCATTTACATATATTTTTTTTATCCCTGCTTAATGCACGCCGCATGTCATTTCATTTTCCACCGCTGGATGACTGGTAGAGAATTAAGTCCTCCTTTTGTACACTTTTTATGTGCCATAAAGTATTGAATAATGATAAGATAGGTTTAAGCAAGCAACTTTGCGATTGAGATGTATAAAAAATTAAAGAGAATTCCATTTAGAATGCATCATATGACGACGTTATTTCCAGTACAAAAAAGCTTCAATGCTTAAAACAACTACAAAATCTACTCGCTCATTCATGAACTTAAAAAATTCATGAAAACCGCATTAACAGGACATAAATGTCGGTTTTTCACATTAATTCACTTGACTTTTTCAAGTTCGTTAGCATTGTTCAAGTCTTTAGGGAAATCAGCCGTTTTAACAGAGTACGAATTAATTTTGAAGTTTTCTCTAACTCTTTATGATAGGGTTATTCTTGAATAGCATTACTTAATTTAGGTGTGAAGTAAGATTAAGTCCGTTTAAAGTAATGCTTGTCGTATGGCTTAGTAGGCAGTACTATCAGGATTTTTCAAGCTACTTGTAGACATCCGACATGGCTTAACGACTGTTGTCTTACGACTAGCTGTTAGTCGTAAGACGCCAGTCGTTAAGCCAAAACTATTTTTGATAAGCTTCAATAATAATAATCGAACGCCTTACGTTATTATGATTTTAGTAACACGTTATGTACTTTGGTTATGTTTAAAAAACAAAATATTGTCGACACAAGTAGCAAAGGCCCTTTCGTTAGGAGCAATTTTGTAGTTACAGTATCTTTAATTTAGATTTAGAAATTATATGCAAATGGATTTATAGACTATTTATTTATTATTGATCGAGCGAGCGAAACGTCTCCGTTTCAGTTTGAGCTAAATTGATTTCCGGTTGTTCTTCTTTACAGGTCGCATTTCTTAGCCGATTCTCGTAAAATTTTATGAGCAGGTTCTATTACATAGATTTTTTGGCGATTCAGATTTGGAAAAATAACTTAATGGCGGAGATATGGGGGTTCAATACGTAAAAGAAATCATATATCATTCATTTTTAAAAATACGCGAGGTCTTCAGCTCACAGAGCCACTAATATTAGTGAGGTTAAACATAAACATAAGCGCTTTCACACTCACAGCCCCACACTAAGTTCGATGACTTGTGTCGTAGACGCCGGAAACATTCACATCACACACACAATCCGTTTTATGTAACGTCTACAAAGACGACGTGGTTATAAAAAGGCATACACCTCCGCATATTCGTCGGTTTTACAGAGTTTTACCCTCATTGCTATGCAGATTAGTCTGTCACTCTTCAAATCTAACAAAGACATATTAGAGGGGGTAAAAATAGAAGTTGCGTTGCGTGGGTAGTTTTACAATAAACCTATGCTGTCATTTACTTGATGGGGTTAATCGACTATAGCAAAAAAATGATATTTTAAGGTTGACGAGGAGACATTTTTATGACAATCAGTTTTACTTAAGATAAAGTAACATGAAGTATACCAATAGAGCGCGAGCGACGCGTTTCAGCTTGGGCAAAAATGCTTTCGTGTGCCCGACGGATGTCCAGCTGTTCTACAGGTTGCATCTATTTATAGTCGATTTCGTTTTTGTTTTTTTTTCAAAATGGCGTGGACTCGGGATATTTATGCATAGAAAGATTGGCGAGTTCTTCAGCTACAGGGCCATTAGTTAAAAAGTCTACCAAACTTCGATCACCACTATGATTATCTTCAATATCGATAGCCTGTACTGCAATCATTTTTTCAAAAACATCTTGTCTCTACAAATACATTTCCTCTGTAACTGCCATCTTTTGTATATATAAGGTAAATAAAAGTTTCCCGTCAATATGTTGTACAAATATAATTAGCGAGCGTGACTTATCTTTGTTGGGGGTATTTCAGAAAAGTCGATTCATTGTCGGTCCTATTTGATATGATTATCTATATTTTGTTTATAGAACTGACCCGCTATTACGTATCTTTGTTGCAAGCGGTTTCAATTAAAATTAAGCAAAAATGAACCTTATTTCTTAGGAGTTTTGTCAATTTAGTATTGAAACCGTTTGCAACAAAGATAGGTAATCGGGGGGCTTATGTTTCGGAACTGGTTACATACGAGGCTTTTAATATTACTCATCGACTTACAAACAAATGGACCTCGGGTCTAACACAAACAGCACGAAAGTAGTGTACTGATTACCCGGAACATTATATTTAATTTATACAAAATAATACAGTTTAATTATTTATGTTTAATCTACATCTATCAATACTTCACAGCTTACTTTTGATTGCAATAATTATCAGAGTACGCAGTTTCGGTCGCACTATTTAAAGAGTTTAGTGAGACGGGACTGTCACTTATATTTCACTAGCCGGGCGCCGCGGCTTCGCCCGCTATTATCAAGTTAAAAAGTAGCCTATGTGTTAATCCTAGGTATAATCTATGTACATTCCAAATTTCATCCAAATCCATTCAGCCGTTCCAGCGTGAAGAGGGAACAAACATACTTACACACTTACACACAAACTTTCGGATTTATAATATTAGTAGGATTCTGTCGTTTATGAATTAAATTATCGGAGCCGAAATCCAGTATGTAATGTATTCCGATTTGTTTCTACTGTTTAAATTTATTAATATAAAATTTTATTTCTGCATTTTATTGACTGACTTATAAATAAGAAGTGCCTTATTTGACTATTTAATATGGAATAAAATTAGTTCTTTTTAATACTTAATGTCAACTAAGACTTCTACAGGTTGTTCAGCTGAGATGACGTTGGGACGACTGGAATAACAAAACAAGTAATAACAATAAGAAGGTATTTTCGGAGTTCGGTAATTCTTATCTATCTATCTTCTATCTTTATATATATAAATCAATGCCACTTTTCGTTGTTATTTTATAACTCAAAAACGGGCTCACCTATCCAAACCAAATGTTTAGGCTTTGTTTGGACTATTATTTAGTAGATGGTTTGATGGTAGATTCACATCTACCATCAAACCATCTACTAACCGCTCGACCGATTTTGTGCAAACTTCACAGTTTGCACAAAATCGGTCGAGCGGTTCCTTATTTATCACACCCGGGCGAAGCCGGGGCGGATCGCTAGTATTATATAGGTACTATATAGTAAAATGGTATATTTTATAGTAGTCCTAATATTAGACTTACTTTTTACTTAATTCTACTTTAAAATTTAGTTGGATTCCTATAACTAACATATATTACAAACATGAGAAACTTTAAATTCAGAAAAAAATCAGCTAATTGTAAATTAATGCAATTTCGCCATAGAACGTTTAGCTAATTCGACTGTACTCATCAAAAAGTTTGTAACCCAGTCTAGGGCACATTATTCTCATATATTTCCAATCTCTACTCATATCTTTCATTTGACCCCGCAAAACTGCAAATTGAAAAATCTTCTGCACATTACCTTGTCTCTTGGAACTGTACGTGGGTGGTCCAATAAGTAATATCCAATACATGCGAGGGTCCCGTCGCGATCGAGATACGGCATGCTCCGTCACGATGAGATGATAACTACGTAAAAGTTGTTAGGGGTTAAGAGGTGAGGCTGTTTCAGTTTTCGCAAGGTGTGCAAATTGATATTCTAAACACCTACTTGTACTTACATAGTAAATATTCTAGTGCTTGGATGGATGACCGTTTAGTGGGATTTTCAGTGCTTTGGCGGGTGTGTTAAGAGCCATTTAGCATAATGTGGGGGTTGTACGGCGCTTGCATTTACATCGCAATTTGTAGCAGTTTCAAGTGATAATATATATTTTTTTTTAATTTCACATGCCTAACTACGGGCCAATTGCCTATATTTCCTAAAACTAAACTAAAACTATATACAGTAAAGAACTAAGTTACCTACAAGACATCGAGCTTATAGGTAACTCAAGTGCTCAAGCCCACTACCAGTGGGTAACTTTCCCATCATGCTGGCGGCATTGCCTCTCTGAATTGCAATGCTAATACGTTGAGCCAAATAAGTGCCAGCATTTTGATCACGCGTCGCTTCAACCAGGCGCTCTGATAGAATTTTGAAAATAGAATGAGCTCCCGGTCCCCACGGACCCAGTGTCTCAACACCAAACGGCTCAAATGTGTAACCACTGCCAAGGTTTCCATATTTGCGCCGTTTGCGCTGCTCTGCCGAAATTATAAATATTATTTTGTGAGTAATGTAAGAAATTGATTATTTTTTTTACTTTTGATTTAGATTCAATAAAGACCAAAGTCACATAAACGCATAAATTTTGTGTGACAAATGTGACTATTTAAAATAAGAAATGGAAGTAGAGTTAAAAAAATGGTTTTTTAATTGTTTTTTTTTTATTAATCAACGTAAATAAAAAACAAAATTCTGCTACATTATGTGTCAATAATATTACGTGCCTGATGTTTAGGTATATTTAACTAATCAATTCAATTAATTTTAACCCGTGTATAAGGAGCTTAAATTTTACTCTGTTGTCGTTTACTAAAACTAAGTTCTGAAGATTGAATATTATAAAATAATTTAAGATATTTTAAAAAATCTGTTACATTTCCAAAGATTGATCTTTATTTAACAAATATAAAAAAGTATGAAATCTTTTCCCAAGATAGTAAATTAGGCGCTCAAAATCTTTAATTATTCACAGAACGTGCGGAATTGCTCTTAAACCGTTGTTAGTCATGAGACGTTGAAATGAACCAACATTTTACAAAATATTATGAATAATTATTTAAGTAGATATAAAATTGTTGTATTCAATGTCATATGTAAGTAGGGCAAGCAAAGCTCCGAAAAACACTATTCTCTTATCTATTTAACACTTTTTTTTACCCAAAATGCAATTATATAAGAGCGTTATCATAGCATCATTAAAAGTATCGAAAATTTTAGTGAGTTTGGTCCCTAACCAACTTTAAAGCGTCATATACCTATATATCCTAAATGATCATTCATAATGAAAAATAATATAAGAAACTTAAAGATAATTTTAAAATTTCTAGCAAATCATTGAAATGTATCATGTATCAAGTGGGAATCTAACCCACTTGATAGAGTTCGTTCACTTTATTTTTTTAATTTTTATAGTACGGTGTTTGGTTCGTTTTGATCCACATTGAATCGAAATTTAGATCACTGTCATGTCTTTAGAGACTCTTGCAAGATAAATTGATTGACGAAGGAATCACCAAAATCGGTCCACGCGTTTAAAACAAAATCAAAATCGTTTATTTACATAGGCCCCAAAGAATCGCAAAATTTAATGACTCTACTGCCAGATTCGCAAAATAAACGCCATAAAGGAACAAACAAACATACATACATACATAGGCTGAACATATTACCCTCCTTTACGTCGCACAGTCGGATAAAACAGGTAGTCGCATATACCGGAGATGTATCTCCATAAAATGTTGTATTTGCTCCTGTCTATAATTTGAAGTATCATAGACAAGTGGCACAACAGCTGCGATTTTCTCCAAATATAACTAAGAACACACTCAAGTCATCTTTCAAACAAATAAAATTAAACTAAAATCGGTTCTACAAAGGAGCTACAAAGCCACAAACAGGCTTAAGATACCTACATACCCTTAAACTTACAACTGCATTATTTTGCTCCTAGGTTAAAAACATGATTCAGTCAGCGCCAGAACGGTAAGTGATAATAAAATCCTTAACATACACAGACACACGAGTTTTATACGAGTATGAGTATGAGTACCGTAGTTAAAATTAAAACAATTACAAATTTATCTACACTCCCCAGCGACTTTTAGTCCACAAATTGTACATTTTAAAAAGGGATGTGAAACTAGCGTACTGCTGACACTGCACACCGTTTGCAGCTTTGTTTAATTAACTTAAATGTTCTTTTGTTGACTTTGTTTACAGTACCTATTTGTTTGAATAAAATCTGCGAGCTGCAGGATGTTCTCCTGTTCAGGTTAACGGTACTCACCTTTTGTATGCTTTGTAGACAAACAGTGACCACCATCTCACCTGATGGACAGTGATAATACGATGTTGTTTTTTTTTTATGCCTGATAGGCAAGCATTTGACCACAATCTCGCCTGATGGAAAGTGATGATGCGGCCGAAGATGTAGCATGCTTGCCTAGAAGGTACCTATTCACTCTTGACTTAAAGACCCCCAGATGTGACATGTTTGTCTACATCCTATTCACTCTTGATTTGAAGACTCCAAATTATACCCCTCGGGGAAGAAAGACTACGTTTTTTTTTACTGTAGATGAATTGTGCCGTCACCCTGCGACTGTACTAAAATGTAATATTTTTTTGGTTTGAAATTGGGCAACACTGAGTCTTGTTCAGCTGATGTACTCAAGACACATTTCTCTTGATCTGTGGATTTAATCAACATGTAAACTTTGTTTCCAAATTCGATATAATTATATAACAATATAACATACAACGAAGAAAATTTACTTTTGTCGATCGTTTTTTTTTAAACTAATTCTGAGCTCTTATTGGCCATTAGAAGCCTAGCTTGCCCACAGTACAGCACAGCTACCAGTGGAAACTTACCGTTAGTCGCGACGGTTTAAAACACAGCCAAGAAAGAATTTTCAATTTGTGGTAATAAAGATAAAAAGTTCTTATTTAAAGGTTGACGGAGCATTGTCGTAATTCTTAAGTATCTATTAGCAGTAAACTGAGCAGACAGTAAAGTTTAGTATCTACTGTCTTACCTACAACAGTGGACATGTCTAAACAGACATTTTGGTTGCCCGCCATCATTTGTTCTGCAATGTTATTTTAATCAAAAGTTATTTTTATCTTTATATATGTAAAGATAGTACCTGGATGACCGAGCTTTGCTCGGTTTGGAAAGGACGTTTTCTAAAAGTGAAATCTAGCTAGATCGATTTATTAATAAAAAATAAATAACCTTCCAATGGCTAAAAAACGCGCTGGTTCATTCTAACCATTCCCAACTGTTCCAACGTTTTTAAATCAAAATGTTTTAGAATTATACAAAAGTATGCACGCGAACAATTGAAGCATTGTAAGGAAATTGTTTCGAAACACCACCAGCATTTTGTTCAAAGGTATATGTATCACAATAGATGCGGCGCGGTCGTGGTATGGCACTCGCTAACTATTATATGAGAAAAATAATATTTCTGTAATAGAAACGTACAAGAAGGAAATTGGAAAGGAAATGACGTACTATCCGTTTTATAGTACACTAGCCTTGCCCCGCGGCTTCGCCCGCTATTATCAAGTTATGTAGCCTATGTGTTAATCCTAGGTATAATCTATGTACATTCCAAATTTCATTCAAATCCATTCAACCGTTAAAACGTGACACAACTTTCGGTTCGATTCGATTTACGGTGATTTTTTTCATTGGTTTTGGCTCCGCAATCTATATGCATTTAACCAGTGTCCAGTGTAGAAATTTTATTTACGGGAATATATTCAATCGATAAAATGTTTAACATTAATTGATTGAAAATTACATTAATTTAATTAATATTTAATGGTTTGTATCATTCAATTTAATTCCAAATTCTGTATTTTATTTATTTATAAACTATCTGTAATATAATTATTTTATAATCTCAATGCATATTAAAAAGTTAATTATAACGTTAATTTTATTTAATTCCCATCTACGTATTCCAGCCACGTATTGTATGCTTTATATTGTAGTGTTCTTCTGTTTATTATGTTAGTTTTGATCTGACATGGTCAAAACAAATGATTTTATAATATTAATAATTTAAACGCAAGCAAAGATTAAGAAAACCGACTTCACCGCTTTATCTTCGGAACCCTTAATCATATATTAATTAAATGCGCATTACTGAGAATAACTCAAAAACTACTAGTCAGATCTTGACCAAATTTAAATGAGACTACATGGAAAGCAACATCTTTAAAAAAACATAAATAAATCGGTTTACCCAGAAAAAATCTGAGGAAACTTATAAAAAAATACAGTCGAATTGACCTTCCACCTTTTTTGAAGTCTGTTAAAAAATTCATTTCCCCATTTCAAACACACTATGAACTGTGTTAAATGTTTTAAATCGATTTTATTTATATAGCATTAGCCATGCTAGGCAGAACTATAGTGATAAATTTAGAAAGGAAAAATATCACTATAGTTCTGCCTAGCATGGCTAATGATATATAAATAAAATCAATTGATTTGGGTGGACGTTATCAACACAACGTGTAGCTAACTGCAATGTTAGATTCGTTGGCCGTAGTAGTTTCTATAAACTGTTTCGGTAGATGACGTCACACGTCCCCGTAAGACGTTAATAATAAGGAAAGGTTAATTTCGTCGCTTCAGGCGGGGCTTGAGTAGCTCAGCGGTTAGAGCAATAGGGCATGAGACCCTATGGCCGCGGGTTCAAATCCCGCCTCAAGCGATAATTTTTCCTTTCTAAATTTATCACTATGTTTTAAATCGTTTGAAAACGCAAACCACGAGTCAACTCTACAATTTCAATAGTTTCTTGGTATTTTTATTTATATCCTTTGCGAAGTCCACTTCCGTTAGCAAATAGCATTCTCCAATAGCGTTCCAGAAATACCGAGAGTCGTTTACAAAACCATGTGATTGAATTTTAAATGAGCATTGCATGCCTTTACTAGAGCACCCAGAATTAAAAAAGCCCTGGAGACTTTCTTCACCAAGGGATAATAGACTTTATGTTCTCTTACTTAAAGGACCGTGAAAGCCTATCTGTAGTCTCAAGATTATGGTCGTAAAGTGAAAAGGCTATGTGGGGAAATGATACAAGATTGCTGAGATCAGAGTCTCAGTTCAACTTTGCTCTGTTTTGAATAGGCTATTTATTTCTAAATTTAGCGGAAATTTATGAGGTCGGTGACTCGCAAATAACGTTTGTATTTGTGAAGATATGGTAAGCTATTTATATCGACTACGTCTTTCACTCAATTGAATGATACGACTTATTGACGACAACCACGACGACCTTGTATCGAACCCAGAAACCCTGGCGCAGAGGGCACCTGCCCACTGCCTGGACCGTCAAATGGTTACTTCTTATTATATTTCAAAAAACTGTGCTTGTATTGAAGATTCGTAGTGATACTGGGTTATTACTGTTAGTTTTACTGTTTTTTTTTCGATTAATTGTCATTTTCCAACGTCAACATTTACTTATAAATGTTTACAGCTATCACAGCCAGTAAGTTACTCACATACAAAGCCGTAACCTGTTGCAAAAGTAAATAATAATTTAACTTCCACAACAGCGGTTCCAGACAGGTACTGACTGATTGTTAAGAGTTCTACAGCAACGTTATTTCGGGAACATCATAACTCTTTGATACTTCGCAAACTAATTTACCAAATGTAGACTAACAACAACTTTTGATCCTGTTATGTTACTTAATAATAATAAAATCATGAATGTAGCTCAAAGAGGCAAAATTTTGTACTATAAAATAAAATAGTTATTTACCTACAAACTTTGTCGCATTAAAATATTTATCTCAATCGATGAATTGATGCAACTTCTATTATAATTGTACTCTTCCTTTTTAACCGACTTTAAAAAAGGAGGTTCTCAATTTGACTATTTTTTTTTATTTATGTTACGCGATATCTCCGCCAATTTTTTGATTCCACAACCGACTTTGATTGTGACTTGTGACCAGGACTTCTATTATGAAATACTTATAACGCTTGAAATATATTATTACTTGACACTGGCTAAATGCACAAGATTGTGGGGCCAAAATAAAAAAAAACGTGTCAAAATGTTGATGGTCAATTTAAATAATACCTGTTCCTAAAATGTACGTATTTGCCTGGTAAGAAACTGTTATAAACTATTGATTTAAACACTGACTCCAAGACTCAACCCTTTGCTAGTTATATTATTCAATTGGCAATTCGAATAATCCAAATTCCAGACTAACAATTTTATCGATATAATTATTAAATTATAGACCTTTATTGAACTTTACCTAATGATCAATAGATACTTAAATTGAGTTTGTATCTATAACTATTTGAAGGTAGTGTCGCTCAGACTGTGCTTGGTTTATATTAATCCAGTTAGTGTATGAGATTGTTAAATTACTTGACTATGCACTGTATCATAAGTCATCGAAATATTGGTATACGAAAATGACGGCGTATGCGACCATTCGCACGAAGCGCTTCGCTTCCACTTTCATTATGAGAACTGCCAAGGAATGGAACGCCCTGCCGTCTACTGTGTTTCCCGAAAAGTATAATATGGGGTTGTTCAAGAAGAGAGCGAATAGGTATTTACTGAGCAAGCGTGCTCCATCTTCGACCGCATCATCGCTTTCCATCAGGTGAGATTGTAGTCGAAAGCTAGATTAGTCTCAAAAAAAAAATGCGGTAGTTATAAAGCCCCGCCCGCCGCGGTGGACTTTGCGTGTCGTCACTTTAGAGCCCGCGTTACATTTCTTTGCATGTCAATATTTCTATTGCTAAGGTAGAAAAGCATTATCAACGAGATCGATCCCTATCACAGTAGCTATTTAGTAGCTTCACTTGTTCAAAATTCAATTGTACAATTATGTAACATTAATTATGGAACAAAACACTAGAAGTTAATTGTAACTTACTTCTAATTCTCATATCGAAATTAAACCTTGTATGCAGATAGATAGATAGATTCTTTATTCGCACACAAAAAAAATACATTTACAAAGAAATCTTAAATATAACTTAGGAGCACAAAGAGTAAAGGTATGTAGTTCAGGTGACAAAACTATAATTTAGCTTCATAGAGTTGATCTGATGATGGAGCAAGGAGATGGATAGCGAAGTTTTTCAACCTATCAGCCTAGAGAAGTTAGTAACCCCGTTCTATCATGGATCATCAGGTGAGATGGTGGTCAAAAGTTTGTTTGTCAGACATTCAACCGCCAAGCAGTAGAGTGCAAACATTACTAAAACATTACTGTATTCCCGATTGAAGGGCAACATTACCAGTGAAATTACAGGACTTAAAGAGATTTGGCATCCAATATCTCAGGGTGAAGAGTGCAGTGCTTTGCAGAGCAGGAGTTCAAATTATCTATCTAAATATATATAACTCAAAGGTGACTGACTGACATAGTGATCTATCAACGCACAGCCCAAACCACTGGACGGATCGGGCTGAAATTTGGTATGCAGGTAGATGTTATGACGTAGGCATCCGCTAAGAAGGATTTTGATTAATTCTACCCCCAAGGGGATAAAATAAGGGATGAAAGTTTGTATGAAACTTTGTCAATTTTAAAATGATACTTCTTAACGCGAGCGAAGCCGCGGGCAAAAGCTAGTATTATTATAAGTTTGAAGCACTGGGTGGCACTAAATAATAATGGGCACGCGTGACGTTTACCATCAGAACATCACACTTTTTTTCTTTTACTTATTCTATTTTTATTTTTTTATATTTTTGTGTTTTTTATTTATTTTGCTGTTTGTTTTTTTTTTTATTGTTGTGTGTGTCATAAATAAATGTATTTACTTTTTTCTACCGACTTCACAAAAATGGAGGAGGTACTCAAGTCGACTGTATGTTTTTTTAAGTTTGTTAAAATATATATATACCTCATAACTTCGTTCCACGTGAACCGATTTAAAAAAAATCTGTTTGAAAGATGTTGCTTTCCAATTTGTCCCATTTAAATTTGATCAAGATCAGATTAGTAGTTCTTGAAATATCTTCAATAATGCGCTTTTAGTACATCTAATCTGATCAAAGTTCTGAAGATAAAGCGGTGAAGTCGGTTTTTTTAAGCTTTGCTTGCGTTTAATTATCTTTCATCAGGCTAGTTGTTTGTCTCGTCTTTCAATGACATAAAAAATATCTTGAATAAAAATGAAGGTAGGCTCAATTTTATAATGTAGACTGAATACCATCGTTTTACCTTCCTTGGGTTTGCATCGTTAGCATCGACCAGAACAAGACCATCTTTCGGGTGTTACGCACCATTCCCCACTTTGTTTACAAATACTTAACTTCAATAGTCTAACCTTTCTTTGGATATTTATTTTTATCTTACAGAAAATGTTTTCCATTCAATTACCGATATTTGGAGCCTTTTATTGGACCACAATGTCAGGAAAGTCTTTGAATATTATTTTCAGACATGATCGAGTTCTATTGAAGAAATTTTGTGGTTTTCAGATCGTTTTATGATATATATAGTTATACCGGTTTTGCCGAGACTTCAGAGAGATTATTTATTAAGTTGTATAGAAAATCAACTGAACGGTGACAAACGACAAATAAGACGATACTTTACATCATACACGTCACATACGAGTACATATACGTCATTATCATCAGTCAGTCATTTATCTCTTTGGTTGCAATTGAGTGTGTGTGATGTATGTGTAGCCCGCACCTGTGTTTACACACACAGCCCCATTCGTTAGAAATTCGAAGACTTCTTGGGTACCGGAAACATTTACATCACATATACAATCACTTCTAGAAACACAATGAATTTTATTCAGAAATGGTAGGTAAAATAAGCGATTTTTCTATAAGTTAGTTAGCTTAGCTAGGTGCGCGTCCGCCTTCTATGCAAGGGGTTCGATTACCGGTGGAGACACAAGTTTTCTCCCCAAAAGAAATATGTGTTTTTGGTTCTAGGTGTGATTGTGTGTGTGATGTGAATATTACCGACACCCACGACACAAGTCATGTTGGGCAGTGAATCAAACTAAAAAATGTACCTAGTGGGTAAATTGCATATTTTCCATTAAAAATAGTAATCAACAAATATACCATGACATTTACTAGATCAATCCACTAAACCTTTCTAAACATACCCACCCCTTAGTTTCTCCACTAAATCTCGACTTCAAGGCCGTGCCGATTGAGTTACGGAGTGGAACTCCTAACCGATGAAAACCGGTTAAAACTGGACAATAGTGAAGTAAGACCGTATGCTAATCGGTCTAGCTTTGTTCTCCGGTAGATTAAGTTTTGGATATGTAAAGCAGTTAATTGAATTTCTGACTCCTATCTGCATAAGTATACACGCTGATGTAGTTTGTGTGGAATAATACAAGTTTATGATTCACTACTAAGTTGGTATCGCTTTCTAGAATTCATTAGTAACATATAGTAATCAATTTAGAAAGGAAAAATTATCGCTTGAGGCGGGATTTGAACCCGCGGCCATAGGGTGTCATGCCCTATTGCTCTAACCGCTGAGCTACTCAAGTCCCGCCTGAAGCGACGAAATTAACCTTTCCTTATAAATAACGTCTTACGGGGACGTTTGACGTCATCTACCGAAACAGTTTATAGAAACTACTACGGCCAACGAGTCTAACATTGCAGTTAGCTCCACGTTGTGTTGAGAAAGTCTACCCAAATAAATTGATTTTATTTTATAATATAGTTCTGCCTAGCATGGCTAATGCTATATAAAAATAAAATCAATTGGTTCCGTATGTATGTTACGCTATATCTCCGCCAATTATGAATAGATTTTGATGATTTTTTTGTTTAGTAAAGTATACTTTAGACGTGGTCCCGCATATATTTTTTCGAAATCGGTCAAACCAAAACCGAAATTTAAGCGATGAAATCGGGTTTTTAAGCTTTGGTTGCGTTTCAATTATTAATGCTAGATAGTAAATTGCACGACAAGGAAAGACAGATATTTGACCACTATCTCACCTGATGGAAACTGAAGATGCGGCCGAAGATGTAGCATGTTTGCCAAGAAAATACCTATCCACCACTCTAGACTTGAAGATTCTCAAATTATACCGTTTAGGAAACAGATATGGCCACTCCTTTGCTGTACTTGTGATAAATGTAAAAGCGAATCAACCAGGCAGCGGTCGGCCTAGAATTATTTCATCATTTGTCTTTCAAGAGTAACTGCTGGAACTTCATTTTAAGTGAACTTGACATTAGATTTTTCAATTAGGTAGGGTATACTGAGAACTTTGATCGAATTTGTATCAATAGAAAGCTAGCTTTTATGGGCGAACTAATTACATCTATAAGTAAAAGCTACAATTAATATTTTCCCGGTGTACAGACAGAAGGTTATTTCTGCGTAACGTTTAATTGATTGAGTAACTAATTAAACTAAATACGTCATTAAGCAAGCGTGGGTGTTACCGATTATATCTATTTCTGTTTTACTTACAATTTATGTTGTGTAATCACCAAGCACGTGACGACAAAGACACTTGGAGGGTTTTATAAATCATTATCACTTATTCCAAGTCGTGAAAAACAATTGAGTTGGCCTCCATTCTACCACAAGATATTCCATTAATTGTGTACATCTCGGAAGCTTTTCTTATCAGCTTTTACGAATTATTTATTTACTTATTTAATAGTTTATCACAAAACAGTGTACAAGGAATAGCTTAATGCTATGAAGCATTATCTACCAGCTTTCCTGGGCGTGTAAGAAAAGTGATTGGGCGTGCAGCTAAAAGATACGCGTATATAAAAAAAAAATCGATTTTGAATAAACTAGGTCAAATAATTTGAAAAATAAATAAAGAACAACAAAAAAATTACAATATACTAATTACATATGTATGTATAAGTACACATAATCAGAATATATAAGATATAAATAAATAGAGTTAAATATTGCTATTAACTATATATTTACCATTTAATTCAAGACTTGTGATTAGCCCCGGCTTCACCCGGGTGTAATTTCCGGTGGATAAAAAAAAATGTTACGTACAAACCTTGCCCTGACAATTACGAATACAACAAAAAAGAATCAGCCAAATCGGTCGAGCCTTTCTCGAGTTTTTGTGAGAATGACAAATTTCACTTGATTAATATATTACTAGCCGTGCCCCGCGGCTTCGCCCGCTATTATCAAGTTAAAAAGTAGCCTATGTGTTAATCCTATGTATAATCTATGTCCAGTCCAAATTTCATCCAAATCCGTTCAGCCGTTAAAGCGTGAAGAGGGAACAAACATACTTACACACTTACACACAAATTTTCGGATTTATAATATTAGTAGGATTATATATATATATATATATATATAGGCAAACGTTTGACCACTATCTCACCTGATAGTGGATAAAACATTTGACTTAGTATTACTGGCTCTCAATAATAGCTGTCGGAACAATTTTAGTATTTATATAGTCATATATATAGTCTACTATCATGTTACCCTTAAGTACAACAATCTCGCGATAATAGCAAAAAATATGTTCCGACAGCTATCAATGAGAGCGAGACTATAATTCACGATAAACTAGGCATTTATCAGCGTAAGTTTTAATATTCAACATCGTTCAGCCAAAATAAATATAGGTATATGACATATCAAGTATTCCTTATAATAACCAATTACTTATAACGATTCTAGCGGAAGGAAGCACTCATCAGAAATAATTATCTGTGCTAGGCAAAAAAAAAAAAAATCAAGAAATAGTAATATGTATAGCGTAAGTTATTCTATCGCTTATCGTTGACATACCTCCAGTTCGCTCGAAGCGTTTCGCTTCTACGTTTATCATCCGTACATCGAAGGAGTGGAACTCATTGCCTGCTCTTTGTTCCATGAACGGTACAATCTGAGTGTCTTCAAGTCTAGAGTGAATAGGTACCTTCTAGGCAAGCATATTTCATCTTCGGCCTCATCGTCACTTTCCATCAGGTGAGAAAGCGGTCAAATGTTTGCCTATCCAGCATAAAAAAAGCACCGACACTCCAGATCTTAGACATAGCGATTATAAACACATTTAACGCTTGTCACAGCCCCACACTTAGTTCGATGACTTTTGTCGTATGTACCGGAAACACATAGCACACATAATCACATCACAAACACAAATTTCCATTGAGAAGAAAACTTTCTCTTCTACGTTTATCATCCTAAGTGGAGTGGAACTCATTGCCCTCGTCTTTGTTCCCCGAACGGTATAATCTGGGAGTCTTAAAGTCAAGCGTGAATAGGTACCTTCTAGGCAAGCATGGCACATCTTCAGCCGCATCGTCACTTTCCATCACGTGAGATTGTGGTCAAATGCTTGTCTATGGGACATAAAAAAACTTGTGTCCCCACCGGGATGCCCGATACCCGCTACTTAGAAAGCGTACCTAACCTAACTACGCCAGCGGGCAGTACAAAATAGTACATAGATTTAACATGTAAATAGCTATTGATTATGTAGAGCAATCGCTATAATAACGGTAAAGGAAAATATTGTGAAGAAACAAAGAATTGCAAGATTCGAGGATGTATCATGAACTGGCCGTTACCTTGGTTATGTGCGCGACCACATTCTAAGCATCGGGCTCGATTCCCGGTGGAAACGTACCCGATGCTTGCCCCTTCTCCCCATGACAAATTTGTTTCTGGTTCTGAGCGTATTTGTGTGTGTGTGATGTGAATGTTTCCGGCACCCACGCACAAGTCGTGAAAACGTTTGAGGTGAACGGTTGGTGTAGTTATGTACGCGTCTGTCTTCTAAATAGCTTGTATCAGGTTCAATTCCCAATGGGAAATTTGTGTTTCTGGTTCTGAGTGTATTTGTGTGTGTGATGTGAATGTTTCCGGCACCCACGCAAGTTGGAAAACGTCTGAGGTGAACGGTTGGTGTAGTTATGTACGCGTCTGTCTTCTAAACAGCTTGTATCAGGTTCAATTCCCAATGGGAAATTTGTGTTTCTGGAAATGAAATGAAATGAAATGAAATGAGTATATTTCACACAAAATAGAGTATACATATTGGTCTTCATGGTTGAATCGTCCTTCTATTTTGCCATGTGTTGGCATGTGAAATTACATGTTAAATTAATATAATGACAATATTAAATTAAATTAATTATATTATATTAAATGTCAATAAAATAATTAAAATACAATGTCAAAAATAATAATAACGAAATAAGTAGAAATACAGTTATTGATTTTAATATAACATTACGATGTCAATCCAATTTAGTATTGAAAAAAATCTTTCAGACAGTAAAAAGTCTTGTCAAGTAACCACGACTTCAGTTTTTTTCTAAACATTCCTATAGGTAGGTCTTTTATTGCCTGTGGTATTTTATTATAAACTGTTATACACATTGGGTAGCAGTTTTTTTGTAATAATGTGGTCCTCGGTACTACATTTAATACTAGCCTTTCTCCACGCCTAGTGTTGCGTGGGAATATATCCGAGGCTTTGGTGAACAATTCAGGATGAATTCGCACAAACATTCCTATTTCGAAAATGTACATACAAGTCAGAGTCAAAATTCTTAGGTCGCTAAAATGTGGCTTACATGACACATACGGAGGAATTCCTACCATAGCACGTATGCATCTTTTTTGCGATAGAAAAGCTCTATTAATATCAGTTGAGTTACCCCAAAGTAGTAAACCATATCTCAACACCGAACTAACATAACCGTGGTATGCCAAAAGTACAGTTTGTCGTGATGATGTATTTCTGAGCCTGTTTAGAACATAAACAAATTTATTTAGCTTTGTGCACACCTTGTCAATTTGTGATTTCCAGTCGCAATGTTTATCTAGTGTTATACCCAAGAATGTTACATTGTCAACTTCATTTAGTTTAATAGTTTTATACATTATATTCCTTGTCGTAAACTTTGAACTTTTTGTGCGGAACTGCATGAAATTAGTTTTAGTTAAATTTACTTTCAAATTATTATTATCTAACCATTGTATAATTGATTGAATTGTATTATTTATATTATTGTCAAAGTTAATTATATTATTACATGTCAAGATCAAAGAAATGTCATCGGCGAATAATGTACACTTATAATTAGTTATGTCTGGTAAGTCATTTATATATAATAAAAAGAGCAATGGTCCCAAGACGCTTCCTTGAGGAACACCGTATCTATTGACCTGGTAAGATGAATAATCTTGCGTAACAGAATGATTTGCTAGACTTGATATTTCCACACACTGTTCGCGTTTTGATAAATACGATTTAATCCAGTCCAGCGCTGGACCCCGCACACCATAGTTATCTAGTTTGTCTAAAAGTAAATCGTGGGAAACAAAATCGAATGCTTTAGACATATCAAAAAAGATTACCACAGTAGGTGTTTTTTTGTCTATATTTAAAAGAACATTATGCACCAAATGAAAAGCGGCAAGGGTTGTCGATTTCCCTTTCTGGAATCCGTTTTGTTCTTCTTTGATGACTGAAAATTTATTTAAAAACGATGACAATCTTTTAGACATTGCCTTTTCAAATATTTTTGATATAATTGGAATTATCGTTATCGGTCTGTAATTATTTAAATCAGATTTATTACCTTTTTTATACAGTGGTTTCACTATGGACTTCTTTAGTTTATTAGGGAAAGTACCATTACTAAACGAAAGATTTATGAGGTGTGTTAAAACTGGAACAATTTCTTGAACGCAGTGTTTAACAATATCCGTTCTAATTTCGTCATATCCGACAGAATTTGTGTTATTTAGAGACATAATTATATTGTGTACCTCTGAATAGCTTAAAGGATTTAAAAATAAGCTACTATTTAATCTGGTTTTATTAGTGTTTAAGCATTTGTTTGTACTGTTAGTCATACTTATTAGAAATTTATTAAATTCTTCTGCTATATCATGAGGATTGTGCAACGTATTACCTTCTACTTTGATATTTTCAATGAAATTATAATTTATGTCACTTACTTCATCTTCATTCTTAATTATTTTCCATGCAGCTCTACATGTGTTTTGAGAGTTTAAAATATAGTTATGATTGCAGATTTGTTGTGATTTATAAATGCATCGCCGTAAAATTTTTGAATATTTTTCATATTGGTGCTTACTCTTTTTTGTTTTACGCTTATAGAAAGAATAACGCAATGATCTTTTCGTTACACAGCTACGCCGAAGTCCCTTCGTAATCCATTTTAAATTTCTTTTCTTTATAACAATTTTTTGGCGGAGTTTTGGAAAGCATAGATAGTAAAATATACTAAATAGGTCATAAAAATAATCAAATGCTGCATTTAGCTCCAAAGACAGATACGCATCGTTAAAACTCAAACTTCTCAAACAGTCTTGAAATTTTTCGATATTTTCGGAACAATAATCACGCTTAAAGATATAGTATGTAGTTGGTTGAACAACATTTGCCTTACAAGGTACATTCAGCATTTGAGCAGTGTCGTGATCAGAGAGCCCAAGCTTCAGTACTTCACTCGATGTATTTTTAATATTACTCATAACATGATCTATACATGCATTTAGTCTAGTTGGTTCATTAATATGTAAAGACATGTTATAAGTGTGTAATAAATCTATAAATTGTTGAACAGTTTTACTTTTTTTCAGTGTGTTGATGTTTATATCTCCTGTTATTACTACAGATTTTTTACTATTAAATAACAATTTAAATAAGAGTGTATCTAAGTACTTGAGAAACGCGTCGATATTTGAGCTAGGTGTCCGGTAGACACATATTAACAATAACTTTGGATTATATATCTCCACACCGCAGCATTCGAAAACTCCATTACAAGCATAATCTTTTAATATATTCAATTCTTTATACTTTATGCCTTTTTTTAAATACACACATACACCTCCTCTACATTTTTCTCTGCAGTAAATGGATCCTAATTCAAAACCACATATTTTTACATTACTCTCATTTCCTTTCTTAATAAATGTTTCTGAGAAACACAAACAATCAGGTAGCTTATTTTTTAGATTTAAGTCAGTTAACGATATTTCAAGAACATCTGTTTTAGAACGAAGTCCGGCTATATTTTGGTGGAAAATTTTAAAAGTGCATTTATTACTTTTATTGACGAAAAAACGTGTTCACCATATCTTCGGTGGTTGTTTTGGACTTCCTATTGAAGTAAAAAGGAATAGTTCCCTTTTTTGGAGTTAATTGGATGGTAGTTACAGAACTATTGAAAGTATACTCCTCTAATTTCCGAGAGAAGTAGTAAGGAATAGTTCCTCGTCGTGACTCGTTGACAGATCTGATATCGGCATTAATGCCTTTCGTAGTCGTCTCAGACCCCGAAAGTGACTCTGACTCAATATGTACGCTTCGTAAACATCTATACATACTAACTAAATTGTTCACACTTGCATCAATATTTTTAGAGTTCCCTGAGGAAAAACTGGGCTGTAATTTTGCATACCTAATATTGTTGTCGTTATACATTGTTAAATATCTAGCATTTTTATTGGATTCATAATTTTTTTTATTTATTATTTTACATATTTTTTCTACAAATTTACAAAATTTTACAATATTTACGTTATTTATACATTTACTCTCTAAATTTACAAAATGAGAAGTTTTATATTGAGCACAAATTATTTTCAATGAATTATTTAGCATTTCTTCATTTAAGTGCTGATTTTCTTTGACACTTAATAAAAATACATTATGGTCTTGATAAATATTTAATGCTACAGCTAGTTCAGTCATTACTTTTGTAGGGTTTGTATCGTGTTCTCCGACTGAAATTACTAATATATCCTCTTTGTTTATATTTAGAGAATGACACGTTTTCAGTATTTCTTCGGTTTTTGCTTCCGGTTTCACAAATGCGGTGATGCTGAAGTCTTTGCAATCTTCTCCTAAATCAGTGATAGAAAGCCTTCCCGCGAGTCCTTGACACTGTTTTCCTCCTATGATGAAAATACGTCTTTGGTTGCTGTTTTGATTTATTTCAGTATTCAAGTTTTTATTATACTCGTTTTGTTCCGAAATATAACTAGTATTTGGCTTATTTGCGGTAAATATGGATGTGTTAGCTTGTAAAGACGATGTTGACTCTTGTGATGCTAGTGCTCACATATATTTGGTGATTTGTATGTGATCCTGTAAGAGTATATTTGGTAATCTTACATAGCTTTGTTGTGATTTACTTCGTGTTTTTTTATGCCTTTCACGAAGATGCTCGATAAACTTTCATTTATTGCACAGTTATCCTCGTAAGTATTTGTTTGTCAACACTTCCACTTATTTTCCATGATTTAAACTTTGCTATAAGACACTTATTACGGACAAAACAATGAATTTTAATATTTAAAACAATTTAATATACGGAGCAAATTTAAAGCGAATGTTTACTAGACAGCAGCGCCATCTGTATGGCTCGGTATGATTGTGTGTGTGATGTGTATATTGCCGCACATACGTCACAAGTCTTCGAACTTAGCTTTTATTGATGTTTTCACATTATTCGTGTTAAGAACTTGAATAATATTTGTACCTAAACCGATGTCTTCGTCTCAATGATTTAGGAAGATATTCATGCTCGGATTAATATGCCTTTCGATGCATGAATATTATTATGTAGGTTGTAGAGATATCGAATTATTCATGCGTTATTTACCGTCTAATGTTACTCAAAGAATAGTCTAAAACTTGACGCCTACAGAAGGACCGGATAAAAATATAACCATGTTTCTCCAATGACATATCGGTGACATGTTCTCAAATGAAAACTGATAGTACGAGTCCAGTCAAAGGTTGACCAGAGAGAATACATTTGGATTCCTTAGATTTCTACGGGTCATTTGCCTATATTTCCTAAAACTAAAGTAAATTAATATAGAACAAAGAACTAAGTTACCTACAAGACATCGAGTTTATAGGTAACTCAAGTGCTCAAGCCCACTACCAGTGGGTAGCGTTCCCATCAAGCTGGCGGCATTGCCTCTCTGAATTGCAATGCTAATACGTTAAGCCAAATAAGTGCCAGCATTTTGATCATGCGTCGCCTCAACCAGGCGCTCTGATAGATTTTCGAAAATATGACTCACGGACTCAGTGTCTCAACACCAAACGGCTTTTATTTTTTTTCAGAATCGTGGAAAGAAGTTATGAGGTAATAAAATATAATAACACACATAAAAAAAACAGTCGACTTGAGTACCTCCTCCTTTTTTGTGAAGTCGGTAGAAAATGTTTTCACACTCACAGTTTGATTTATCAAAAAGTTCGTTCTCTTTCCCGTGGAAAATAGCCAGCAATAACAGTCAAGACTTTCATGACGTATGCACTCTAAGCCCGGATATCCTTCGAGCATACGTATCATCAAAATCCGGGACGAATTAGGACCTTTTTCCCAAATCGCACTAACAGTACCGAATGTGGTCCCTTAAGTACAGAGAAACATGGTTTGTTTCCTTTCATGACATTTGACTGTTCATATTATTATGTTATGGCTGTCTGGGTTTGTTTTTACTCAACTGCCAAGGAAGGCGAATGTTTTTCTGCACCATTTTGTTATTTTATCATAGACGTAAAAGGTTATCTTTTATTAATGACTAATGTTGAACTAACCGATGGCTTAGTTGGGTGAGAGATTGCCATCTAAGCAGGGGTATTGGGTTCGATTTCCAGAGGGAACACAAGTTTTCTCCCCAAGGAAAATGTGTGTTTCTGGTTATGGTTGTGATTGTGTGTTTGGTGTGAATGTTGCCGGCACCCACGACACAAGTCTTCGAACTTAGTGTGAGGCTATGAGTCTGAAAGAGGTTTATGTTCATGTTATGTTATGTTTATGATGTCGCGTAACTATTTCGCAACCGAAATAAATACGCGACGACTACAGTTGTACCGACGTACACAATTGGAATACGGATCATGCCTAGGTAAAAAAAAAACCACTTAGTCCATCGGATTATAAAATTACTAGCCGTGCCCCGCGGCTTCGCCCGCTATTATCAAGTTAAAAAGTAGCCTATGTGTTAATCCTAGGTATAATCTATGTACATTCCAAATTTCATCCAAATCCGTTCAGCCGTTAAAGCGTGAAGAGGGAACAAACATACTTACACACTTACACACAAACTTTCGGATTTATAATATTAGTAGGATTGGACATATATTTTTTTAGCACCTGGATGGCCTTAATAATAAAACCTAGCTATCGATTTATCGCCCCCGCATCCCCCTGCATACTAAATTTCATGAAAATCGTTGGAGCAGAAAAAGACGAGAATTGCTTGTTTAAAGATATTACATTAGATTTAAAAAATCAATAGAAATATATTATTGACAAAATTAAAGGCCGTCAAAGTTCGGGAGTGAGGGCTCGTAAAGTCACGCCTCTATAAAAAAGTGAACAAGGCGTGACTTCATTCGGAATGTCAATATACTAAATATTTTTGTTTAATTGACAATAGAAAAATACGTGTCCAATATTTTCAGATAATGTTGATCCCGGACTGAATATAATTTTTCAGGCATTTAGATCTGACGTCACGTATATTATATATATTATTATATCGTCATTCGCTAATGTCTAGCTAGACAATAGCGAACATTCCATATTGAACTTGCACGTTTTTGCAAAAGAATACTTTTTCTTCTTTTATTCTTAAATCTGAAAGTCTAATCAGTTGTCTCCGGTTTCCCTTACCTATTTATTAGTCTCAGCCCCACGTAGAGATTATGCAAAAATTTATCAGATTATGCACGTTTTTGTAAAATATTCAGATCCCTCTGATGCTAGCCAACCCGCTTAGAAAACGAAGGTTTTGGAGTTCGATAGGATGTTTATATTGAGATAGAGATCTATCAAGTTAAATATGCACACACTCTACTCTGGAGCTTTTGCAAACATATGTAAAAAAAGTGGAACTTAAGTCAAGAGTGAATAGGTATCTTCTTGACAAGCATGCTACATCACCGCATCTTCCTTTTCCATCAGGTGGTCAAATGCTTGTATATTTAGCATTAAAAAAAGAATTAAATGGTCTGGTTCTCACGCAATATGAAATTTTATCATGTATATCCATACCCTTAAATCTTAAATACAGCCCCTACGGGGTTTCAAATAAACTGCAATTATATCATGTTTAAGACCCTAATTTAAAAAATGACCCTAATTGTAATATGCAATAAACATATTTGAATAATCGCTTTAGTTATTAGAACCTGGATCACCGAGCCGTGCTCAGTTTTTTTTTGGTAAATGACGATTTCTAAAAATTAAACCTAGCTAGATCGATTTATCGCCCCTTAAGCCCCCTGCCTACTATATATATTATATCATTTTTATCAGTCAATAAAAAGGTCAGTCAAATACCTTGGGCAACAGATTTCTCTCGCTATACAGCGTAATGCGGCTTGATGGGCACGTTTGGGCGAGGGGGCACAAGTTGACGTATCCCATTGGATGTATTATTCATTGACTGATAAAAATGATTTTTATTTTGACAAGAATATAAAATATTTTACAAGAACTGCTCGTTTAAAGGTTTTAAACGATCAATTCTTGTAAAATATTTTTAATTTAATAATTAGATAGATATAGCCAAAAAACTATTGCTATACATTATTTAGCAAAACATGCCAAGATTTTCAGAAGTATATATAAAGTAAATATTATTCAAGGAGTGGAACTCATTGCCTGCGTCATTGTTTCCCGAGGGGTATAATCTCGGAGTCTTCAAATCAAGAGTGAAAATGTATCTTCTAGGCAAGTATGCCACATCTTCGGCCGCATCATCACTTTCCATCAGGTGGGTAGTGGTCAAACGCTTGCCTATTGCGCATAAAAAAAGTGTCCTCCCAAACCAGACATAATAAAGACATTTCATTGATCTTACAAAGAACTCAACACCAACAGTAAAGTGGATCATCATATCGTCCTAAAAAAATAACGTGGGTCGAGTGGGGAAATTCGTAAAACACTTTTATGTGTTTAAGATTGATAAAGGATAACGCATTCCTTTCATCGTATATTGAGTTAGAAAAGGGCTCGACTTTGGTCATGGTACCTGCGTTGTTGACACGCCTATGGTTTCTACAGCGTAACTTTCTATGCCTAGTGTGATTACCTCTTTGACCACATTGTTTAGTAAGCTAATAAAGACCTATATTTTTGCCATACATTGTGCCAAACTTTTTAGTCAGTCAATATAACATAGCCTATATTACTCAGATATAAAATGTATAATAATTGTTTTGTTACAGAATGCTGCACAAATCCATCCCCGTTTGTTTCCTGGTGCTCGGAGCCGCACTCTGCGCTCCAGAAACAGTCCAGAGCGACGCACAGAGTGGTGATCGAGACACGCAGCACATCCACGACTCGATCGAACTGCAGGAGTTAGCTCCACTTGAGAAAAGGTCACCCCACTACAACTTCGGACTCGGCAAACGCGCGTACAGCTATGTCTCGGAGTACAAGAGGCTTCCGGTTTACAACTTCGGCCTTGGCAAGAGGTGAGACTACCCACTGTGAACCAAAAGACAAGTTACGGAAAGATTTATGTCATCTGAAATAATCAACGCATTCATTTTTTTTTATTTTCAAACGACTTCAAAAAAGGAGGTTCTCAATTCGACTGTTTACTGATATGTTAGGCGATATCTCCGCCAATTATGAATTGATCTAGATGACTTTTTTTTTGTTTGGTAGATTCTACTTCAGAGGTGGTCCCGTATACATTCTATCGAAATGTGAAGTAAATTCGGTTCTTTAAGCTTTGCTTGCGTTTAATTTATCTTTACAACCTATATAAGAACTACTCTAGACGACAGTGTCAAATGTTCTTCGTGTAGTATTTTGTGATAACTATATGTATAATAGGAGGTTTTAGACGAAGTAGATAGGTAAGTCAGATAGGTTAGCATTTGGCCGCTATCTCACCTAGTGGAAAAAGATGATGCGGCCAAAAAAGTAGCATGCTTACCTAGAAGATACCTATTCATTTTAGACTTACCAAGAATGAAAATTTAAATTGAAGTCGCCTTTTGACGAATATTTTGTTGTACTTTTAGCTCTTTATTTGCATTTATTAATAAGATTATGCTCAGTATTTGTAATAATTTTTAATCTTTCTATTTCACCAGATCTCGCCCCTACTCTTTCGGGCTGGGCAAGCGGTCGGTTAACGAGGATCAGGCGGAAGAAATCACCAACGACATCGACCAGGCTGCGCTGCAAGAACTCTTCCAGCAATATGAAGACGAACCTGGTGAGATATTACCCACATTATATTATCGTGGCACAAATAAGTTGAAGGTTGAACTAGACTCCTCGGTCTGTCAACTTCGTCTTGTTTTTCTTACTGTAACTATTTCTAACAAACATGATGTTCGTAAAACAAGGTCGAACCTCCTTGCACGGCGGCGCACTGATGATCGATCTCAGGTTGTTTTGGTGAGATGCTTGGCTCTCATATCAACATTGGTCCATATGGAGACGTCTTTCTCTACCCAGAGGTTTAGTTTGTAATTCATAGACCGTATTCACGGATTAATCAGTTTAAGAGCCTTGAAGTGCATTTAAAAATCTACCGGATGATTAACGCATGGATTATGCGATTTAAACGCATTGGCAAAAAACATTATAACTCCTTTTAACTAACCAAAATGGTTAAACATAGGTACATGGGGTCGACCCGATGCACCAACAATGGTGAAAAAAACTGCCTGACGTTAGTAAGGATACCCAGTTTCTTAGCGGCTTAGTTGTATTAAAATTAAAATGTATATGTAATATTGACGTATTGATGCGCAATCAGTATTTTTTTGATATAGTTCGTAGTACAAATCCAGAATCAGTTGAAATAATCCTCAATCAGCACTCTAATCTTTAATTTCATTCTCAGACTACGAAAAGCGCGCCCGGCCCTACAGTTTCGGCCTCGGCAAGCGTTTCTCCGAAGACGAGGCATTAGAAGAGAAGCGAGCACGAATGTACGACTTTGGACTTGGCAAGCGACTGCCTCTCTACAACTTCGGCCTCGGCAAACGCGCCAGATCCTACAACTTTGGCCTGGGCAAGCGGCTAAGCAGCAAATTCAACTTTGGACTTGGCAAGAGAGAGAGGGACTTGCACAGATTCAGTTTCGGTCTGGGGAAAAGGTCTGAAGACTCTTCTGAAGAACCCGATACTTATTTGGATCTGTAAATTGTTAATTAATTTGGAAATTTACGTGATTGGTCTTTATCATGTTATTTTTAATAGTTTCTTTAATATTCATGTACCCTTTTGCTAACAACACGTCTATTTTTTTTCTTGTATTAGTAGTGTCAGTATTATGTATCTAATCTGAGGTTGAATTAATTTTATGTATTTATTAAAACGATTACGAATAGTTAAAAATATCTAAATTATTTTTTTCTTTATGAAAAAGGCTTGTTGTTCTATCCTATACAGTTACGTGCCAACTCTACATTTTTCTTGTGAAAAAACCAGCCTATTTTCACAAGAAAAATTACAAATTTAACTGTGAAATATATTATTTTTTGTGATACTTTATAAATTCTATAAAATATATTATTATTATATTTAAAACTTAATGACATTACTTGTGATCATGTGCACGTAAATTTCCAAAAGCGATGTTAAACTTAAGAACTTGGACTGGATCTTTTTTAATTTATCAACGGACTATTTCTCGGTCTAAATAACGTTAGTCAAACGTTTTTTGACATAGTATTTGTAACCAAACTGTTATTCACTTCTTTCAAGCTGTTTATAATAATAGTTAAACAAGTGTGTACACATAGCTTTATATATTCAAAAGAGCATAAGTTGACTAAATTAACTGTACTTAGTTTATTAACTACATTTATTTTTGACGTGATAACGTCTTATAAATCGATAAACACCGGCTGCACGCACGAAAAAGTGTCACGCTCCGCCTGAGCCTGAGCGTGCAAGCGAGAGCGCGGAACAACCGATAAAGAGGCACGATCGACCTATCATTCGTCGTATGACGTTATCACGTAAAATTACTTACAGACAATCATTTTTTCAGACAAACTTGTAGCAAATAATTAGAATACTTTTAAAACTGCTCTGACAGTAATTATGCCAAAAATAAACCAAAATAACTTTGCCGGACAGATATCAGGCTGTGCAAACTTCCGCGCAAGTCAAGTCGCAAAAAAAATACCTACTCGTGACGTTTGTGTTCGCTTTGATCTTAAAAGATATGCACAACCACCTGCACAAATTTAAGTCCGACCAAGTTGCCTGCGAGTACTCTAACATACCTATTTTCCTATGTTTTATTATTCTTTATAAAAATAAATCGCAGATAGCATCCTAAAGCTTAGTAAACGATGTCTTAACGCGCCTTTTTAAGTCAGTATTCCATAATTGTAGCTGATCTTTCATACAAAGTATGCGGATGTAGAAAAATGTATTTATTTTGTAAATTATTGTTAAATCTTCTGTAGTTATTCTGAGATGTTTACGGAACGATAAATTAATTAACATATTTTGTAATGAAGTTGCAATATCTTTAATTAAAAAAAAAAATAAGTTGATACATTTTTGTCTCTGCTAAATATTTAAATTTTTGTGTCACTTTCACTAAAAGCAAAAATGATATTTAATTTAATTTATATTGAGGAAGACCAACAGCTTATAAATCTAATGATTTTCAGGTTAAGCATAATACAATAAGCCAATTGTAGATCCTCACGGTATGAAAAATTATAAACAATACAAATCAAGCTTATGAACAACTAAGAACACAATTAAATAAATAAATTATTATAATGTAACTCTGTAAAAATATTTATACGTCTATACATGTCTATATGGCTTAGTTATTATATATTTATTATTTTTTTTGTAATTCAGCGTATTGATTAATTAAAATGATTTCAATTGATTATTAAAATAATTATTCAAAATTATATTACCAATTGCAACTTCATCAACATAGTGTTAGATGTAAGTAATAGTAATAAGTTTCTCTTTAAGACTTAAATGTTGTTTAATATAATTATAATCAATAAACAGAATCAATTTAAATTAAACAAATAATAGAAACAGCATTATCTAGTGTTATTTTAGTGCTCCTGCACCTTAAATTACACCTTAAATCTTACCCTATATACTTAGTCTATCAGTTCCTTCGTGTTGAGGTAAGAAGGAAACCAAGTTCCTACCAAATTATATGCTTCATAGAAAAATGGCCAAGTTGGTAAGAGCTTGCACGGCCCACGTCTGGGGGATGGCCTTGGTGAGCAAGGTCACCCCTTCATGAGCGCAATGACCCGGTTTGTATTCGGGCCTACCGCCGGGGGAAGATAGTGACTGCTAGCGCGACCCTATCTTGCCCCACCTCGGCAAGGGACTGCTCACAGGGGGGGGGGGGGTTTAGTGGGTTCGATCCCCACACACCCCTTGCCTTCACCCCTGGGAGGAAAGGAAGTGGCAGGCATTTTCCCCCCACAAAAAAAAAGTACAGGTCAAAAGTGGCCGCAATCAACGAGCATGTATGAAAAGACTCATGAATGTAGCAGAAGCAAAAGATCTGTGTCAGGATCGTAGCTGGTAGGAAGAAGTGGTCTCTGCCTACCCCAATGGGAAAGAGGCGTGACTATATGTATGTATGTTAAATTCCTTCAATATTTAGTTCAGTTTATTTATTTCAGACAAAGTCCGTAGAGTTAAGAAAATTAAAAAAAAGTTAGTTAAAGTAAAGGAGCCAGATTCTATTATGATGGATAGGCAAGCATTTGACCACTATTTCAACTTATGGAGAGACAAGATGCAGCGGAAGAGGTAACATACTTGACTAGTAGATCCTACTAATATTATAAATCCGAAAGTTTGTGTGTAAGTGGGTAAGTGTGTAAGTATGTTTGTTCCCTCTTCACGCTTTAACGGCTGAACGGGTTTGGATGAAATTTGAAATGTACATAGCTTATACCTAGAATTAACACATAGGCTACTTTTTAACTTGATAATAGCGGGCGAAGCCGCGGGGCACGGCTAGTACTTACCTATTTACTTTAGACTTCCGTTCGGGAAACAAAGACGCAGACAATGAGTTCCTCGCCTTCGCTGTACGGATGATAAACTTAGAAGCAATTTGCTTTTAGCGTACTGGAGGTATGTCTACCATAAATGGATGACGTTTGAAAATTTTTGTAAGCTTTTTTATTATCTTTTAAGGTCATTAAACAGCATTTTAATGCCTAAAACATGAACCAGCTTTTAAAAGAAACAAAATATCATATTATAGGTAGGTACCTAAGTTTACATGAACAGAAGGACCTCATTTCTATAGAAAATACAAAGATTATCCTCAGGTAGGTGCGTCCAGGAACATTAAACAGGCGCGGCCCTGAAAAAATACAAACGTAATTTTGTCTTACCGTAGGTGAAACTGTGTGGGTTCTTTGTGCTGCGTACCGTCACAGATTACATAATAGTTTCAATTGCCAGTTGGCTTAGTTGGGTGCACGTCAGCCTTCTAAGCAACGGGTGTCGGGTTCGATTCCAGGTGGGAAAGTAAGTTTTCTCAACACAAAAACATTAACATCACACAATCACAGCTAGAACCAGAAGCACTATAAAGTCGTTTGGAAAGAAAAAAATATGTCCTGCCGGATTTAGGATCTAGGACCTACGTCACAGAAGGCAAAGACCTCACGGCGCCAAAGATGAAGATGAGTTAACTACATTCACAATATTATGCACAGATAATAAAAGTTTTTGACCGTCTTATATTGCCTAGTAGCGTATAAGTTTGGGAGAAAGGACTACTGAATCACTAAACATTATAAAAATATATATTGTTATGTATGTAAGTATTCAAAATCCTTACTAATATTATAAATGCAAAAGTAACTCTGTCTGTCTGTCTGTTACGCTTTCACGCTAAAACTACTGAACCGATTTAAACGAAATTTGGTACACAGATAGTCTAGAGCCTGAGAAAGGACATAGGCTACTTTTAACCTCGAATTCTGGCTGGTCCGGGACTTACGCGGGCAAAGCCGCGGGGCGCAGCTTGTTTATAATAAAAACAACATCAGAATCAATAGAACATGTCAAAGAATTTACTTGAAATTGTTACGATATTGAATACTAGCTGAAAGCCCGGCGTCGCCCGGGTAAAAAAAACATAGCCTATAACACTCACAATTAACGTGGCTTTCTATTGGTAAGAGGTTTTTCAGAATCGGTGCAGTAGATCCAAATATTACCCCCTACAACCTTACAAACTCACAAACTTTACCTCTTTATAAAATATAAGTATAGATTAAACGAAATGCCTTGTAGTTAGCTTAAATCTGCTTGTTTCAGGAAATATATGGAAATTAGCCCGTAAATAGAAAAGCAAAACGTACCAAATAAAAAAAAGTAAAGTCAATGCAATAAATTGTAATTATTGGTATTCAAAAAATCAATAACTTTTTTCAATAAGAAGTTTTTCAACCGACTTCAAAAGAGGTTCTCAATTCGTCTGTAGGGTTATTTTTTTGTATGTATGTTACGCGATTTCTCCGCCAATTATGAATCGGTTTTGATGTTTTTTTTTTGTTTGGTAGATTATACTTCAGAGGTGGTCCCATATAAATTTTATCGAAATCGATCCAGCCAAAACCAAAATATAGGCGTTGAAGTCGGATTTTTAAGCTTTTCTTGCGTTTCAATAATTAACTACCCAACTGCGTCGTGAAATAGGTATAAATTAAATATAAATGGAGTACCGTTGCCTTGCGTGATCATTTTAATATTTACGGACAGTCTCCCTTCGGGAGAAGGCGTGTGTCCCACTAGAAAAATTACAACGAATATCGTAAACCAAATGAGTAATGCCCTTACGACCTGAAATTCAACGTCTGACTAAAGCGAAGTTTGTGGAATAGATATATATAACAACGAAAAAATAGAAAGGAAATACTGTAACTAAAATCTGATGGTAGTAGTAGTCCTTCCACTTGGCCTCTGTTGCCGTGGTGGGTATCTGGCCTTCTGGGTTGTCTAGTCTGCCTGAGCTGGGTGCTGGGAGCAGCTACTCCCAGGGAGTATGTCGAGCGCGTCAGTGGTGGCCGTTGCGCTCTGGTCCGGTTTCTTGCAGGGACTGACCCGAGCTGGGCGTTGGCCATCTTGCTCCAGGCCGTCCCCTTGCATGTGTGGTACATTGGATTTGTCCGTACTGGGCCGGATTCGACCTGGGGGCTGGCACCGCCCTCCCGAGGGACTCACGGCCTTTCCTTGACGTGATGGTGTGTCTTGTCCGGTGGTTGGCCTCATCTTCGGTCGCCGTCACTTGCCCTCTCGTCGTCGTCGTCCTTAGGGATCTAGGATCTGATGGAAAACTTTCCAGTGAGGGACATGCATGAGTTTTTTTTTAATGTAATTGAAAGACGAGACGAGCAAGTCGCACGCCTGATGTTAAGCGTCACGATTGCCTATCACAGTCCAACGCCACTTTTTTTGCACGTAGGTCAAATCCGAGAGGCGAGGCACTGCGCTCGTCACCCGAAGATATCAGATGTTAAATCTATGATTACGATTTTAAGTCGCAAGAAACGCAATTTTAAAGATAAAGATAATTTTATTTGTTAAACATGTGCAGTAACTAGCAATACAGAAGAATGCATGCAGATCTTATGCATAAATGTTAAATTCAACATGTTTTGCCTAAAGAGGCGAACTGATAGAGAGAGATGGTGGTCATATTTATTTTTTATAATTTATCTTATATAGAATGTTAAATATAATTAATAATGTAATCAAGATTTTAAATTCAATAGATGATGTCAAAAAATAATAAAAATTACACCAACTGATAAAATACTATTATGCATTAGCGATTTTTTTGCCGGATTTTAATCGAAGTCGATATTAGTCTCGTCTATTTATTTGTACTGTGACAGATAAGCACG
The DNA here is from genome assembly GCA_948107665.1 of Lomographa bimaculata. Taxonomy (NCBI): domain Eukaryota; kingdom Metazoa; phylum Arthropoda; class Insecta; order Lepidoptera; family Geometridae; genus Lomographa; species Lomographa bimaculata. The sequence goes on along the minus strand of OX403602.1, from coordinate 1,871,174 downwards.
GGAATAGGTGCGCGTAATTAAAGTTTTTATTTCATACTTTTTTATGCTGGATAGACAAGCATTTGACCACTATCTCACCTGATGGAATGTGACGATGCGGCCGAAGATGAGACATGCTTGCCTAGAAAGTAGGTACCTATTAACCCTAGACTTGAAGACACCCAGATTGTACCGTTCAGGGAACAAAGACGCAGGCAACAAGTTCCACTCCTCCGCTGTACGGATAATAAACGCAGAAGCGAAACATTTCGAGCGAACTGGAGGTATGTCAACCATAAATGGATGACGCTTGACAGTTTGTCTTTTAGTTTGATGGTAAAAAGGGCATGGAGGAATTATATCATGTACCTTCTGAGCACACTCTCCAAAATGTAAACGATAGAATACCGATAGGCTTATAAGTTTTAACGAAAGAAGTGGTTACTGTGCCTACGTTCTGCACCTGTTTTGCTTCTACGTTTATCATCCGTTCAGCATAGGAGTTGAACTCATTGCCTGCGTCATTGTTCCCCGAAGGGTATAATCTAGGAGTCTTCAAATCAAGTGTGAATAGGTATCTTCTAGGCAAGCATTTCACATCTTCTTACGCATCATCACTTTTCATTAGGTAAGATAGTGGTCAAATGCTTGCTTATTTAGCACAAAAAAACCGTAACAAACAGAAGCGAAATACTACTTTGTTTTATACTACGAAGAGAAGAAGAGAAAAGATGCCGTCGCTACTTTCCGAGAGCTACATAGGGCAGCTATACGTCAATGTGAGCACCCTTTTTAACCACAGACAATTTTCCCCCATACACTTTTGCTCATATAGATGTATACTTATTGCATATATTGTATAGTGGCGGTACGCAAGGTCACGCGAGGCAATCTTTGATTTTTCATGTTTATATTCAAATTTCGTGAAAACAACGCCTAAATAAAAATAAAATAAGCTGAAGAAATCATTTTTCTAGTGTAATACGTGATATGAAACAACTTTAATTGTGTTTTGATATAAAATGGCTGAACGAAATGGTTACAAAATACAAATTGATATTATTTGCATGAGACTTAATTTTTTTTCCTTTATATTTGACGTTATGAATATTTAAAGAACAAGGACTCATTTATCCTATCATATAGATTCCGACGATTTTTTTTCATCAGAATTTGTTATGATTGCTAAGTGAAACGTTTACAAATAGGAGAAATTCTGGCATACGCGTAACCAAGGTATATTTTAGTCCTTGGTTACGCGTATACCAGAATTGATGGATTACTATGATTGTTTCTTTTACAAAATGTATTATTCTCTTCGCACACTGTTTCGCTAAGCATTTTCTTTGAGCTCAAATGTACTGTGAAGGGGCTTCATCAAAAATGTTTCCGATTTAAAACAACGAAAGGTGCAAAAGGGTTCTTTTACCTTTCCTACGAACTCTTTAATTCCTTGTTTTTCAAAAGGTCCTACAGATACGTACTGATGGAAATAATCTTATTGATGGGAGTCCATAACATGTGTAATGGTGATGGTAGATTTCGAAAAACCTTCAAGTATACAATACAATACAATAATTAAACGATTAAGAAAAGGTTAAGAAAATTATGTATTAGAAATTAAGAATGTTTAAAAAAAAAAATGAAAAAAAATGCGCCGCCGAGTTTCTTGCCAGGTTCTTCTCAAGATGGCTGTAATTTTCCGAATCTGGCAATAGATTCATTAACTTTCATGAGTGCCTGCCTCTTTGGGGCCCATGTGAATAAACGATTTTGATTTTGATTTTGATTTTGAAACCCAAGCAAAGCTTAACAAAACGGACTTCACCGCTATATCTTTGGAACCTTGATCAGATTTAATGTATTAAACACACATTATTAGCGATAACTCAAATATGATTTTTATTTGGTATACATAAAGCACTTTTTTACCAACTTCACAAAAAAGGAGGAGGTACTTAATTCGACTGAATTATTTATGTGCGATACCTTATAACTTCTTTCAACGTGAACCGATTTTGAAATATCTTTTTTGTTTGAATGCTTTCCCGTTGGTCCCATTTAAATTTGTTCAAGATCTGATCGATAGTTTTTGAGTTATCGCCAATAATGCGTGTTTAATACATTAAATCTGATCAAGGTTCCAAAGATAAAGCGGCGAAGTCGGTTTTTTTAAGCTTCACTTGCGTTTAATTATTTTTATGTTTGTTACGCGATATTTCCGCCAATTATGAATCGATTTTAAACATTTTTTTTTGCTTGGTAGATTAGAGATCGTCCCATATACATTTTATCGAAATCGATCAAGCCAAAACCGAAATATAAGCGGTGAAGTCGGCTTTTTTAAGCTTTGCTTGCGTTTAAATTATTTACTAAATCTCCATAACCATGCTTTTGAACAGAAGAGGGCCTAAAGGAAAGCTCTAAGAGACACAGGTCAAATAGGACTTGTAATAATTACATTATGTTTGGACCAACCGAGCAAAGATCAGCAGGATGCAGACCTTATCAGATAAGACGTGATATAGCGCTTTTCGCTCTACAGTCAAGTGAAGTGTGCTTCTCTTGATAGTACATCCTAGATATAACATTATAAACTAGTGAGGCACGGGTAGCTGGGTTTCTTAAACGTGTTAAATATTGGATGGAAAAGATAGAGTCGAAAAGTAAGATGCATTTTTTAAAAACTTCAAAAAAAGGAGGCGGTTCTCAATTCGACAATGCTTTTTTATGAGTTAGTTACCTCTGAACTTTATTCTAGGTGACCAATTTATATGATTCTTTTTTTATTTGAAAGGATATGGTTTTTCTGAGCTTAGCTTGTATTTAAATAATTTTAACAAATAATTGTACTTATACTTAATTACACTATATTATATACACAATAAATAACGCTTTCACATTCTCAGATCCACTCTAAGTTCGATGACTTGTCACATCACACACTCAATCACAACCAGAACCAGAAACACAAATTTTCCTTGGAGAGAAAACTTGTGTTCTCACCGGGAACCGAACCCAGGACCAGAACTAGTGAAGGGCAACCTCTACCATACAAAAGTATAATTATAAAATACAATCTCTTTCTAGCGAAACCAAGTGTAAAAAGACGTAAACATAAAAAAAAATAAACAAGGTTGTACAATCGGCGTTCTTGTCGCATATTGTGATTTCTTCCGGACAGACATTGTAGCTCAGAGGTCAGAGCATTAGGGCTTGACACCTTATGACCGCGGGTTCCAACCCCGCCTAAAGCAATAATTTTCCATTCAAGAATTTACTACTTTTATACAAACACAAGATTTCTGCCCAAGGAAAAATGTGTGTTTCTGGTTTTGGTTGTGATTGCGTGTGTAATGTGAATGTTTCCGGCACCCACGACACAACACAATGAACTAAGTGTGGGGCTGTGAGTGTGAAAGCGCTTACGTTTTTAGCGTTGAATTTAGTAAATCTACCTTACAGATTCAAAACATTGCGAATTCGTTTAATTGGATTTTCAATGGAGTCGAGAGGCTTTTTAAACTGCCCGTTATTTTAGTTGGGTGCGCGTTCTTCTATGCATTATCGAGGTTCGATTCCCGGCGGCAACACAAGGTCTCTTCCCAAGGAAAATTTTATTTTTGGTTCTAGTTATGATTATGTGTGATGTGGATATAGAAACAATATTGTTAAAAAGTGAGGCATTTTTTTTTTCTATGGACGTCACTGTTTGGTCCGCCCTGTACAGTTATACGAACACTGACTACACAGTACACTACAGTCTTCTCGAGACCATGGCCAATGCAACTTGGCCGAAACGTCGAGGTAAATAAATATAGTTTTTTAGCGCGATTAAGTCCCGAGATATTACCTAAACTATGTTTTTTTTTTTTTTTTTTTATTTGTGACAGGCTAGTGTTTGACCACTATCTCACCTGATGGTAAGTGACGATGTGATCGAAGCTGGTAAACACACTAGACCTGGAATACGCAGGCTCTCAAGGATAACTGCCGGAACACCGTATTTGGCTTGGCGGCAGACTTTCAACTTTATGGTGGTAAGCTACTTTGGTAGCAAGCCAGGCGAGCAACTCACAAAATGCTCTACCACCTCTCAAATGTCACCTGATTAGCACCACCCGGGGACCACGTGTAGGGAGTCAGACTTAAGGGGTATCCTCCTACGGACGTGGGTGACTCAGCCCCCAAATCGAATCGCGAAAGTTTAAAAGTTACAACTACCCTACATAGTAGCCATACTACTAATAACCACCTACGGCTTAACCCCGATCTCCCCTAAGGTCGACACAACCTATTAAACTTAAATCGGCTTCCCACAGCCAAGTAATAAAAATCCCAAATTAATACACCAAAGCAAATGAAAATTAACTTTTATACGTTGGTCCCAGTATATCGGTCAAATTAAAATGGTAGTAATTATTTTAAATGGTAGCCGCTGGTCGAAAATTACTGAACAAAGCCCTTCAATGAAGAACTTAGCATAAAATTAGGTAGCTACTGTATTATTATTTTATAGGGTCTGCTGTTAAGGAGAGTGTATGATTTCGTTAATTATTAGTGTTTATTTTGGGGCTCTTATCTACACGTTTACACTCATATTATAAAGAGGTAAAGTTTGTTTGTTTTTAAAAAGATTAGTTAGAATTAGCTTAGAAAGATTAAGCCGTGAGAACAAACTATGGTAAGGGGATTGTGTTTGAAGGTGCACAATTATATAATAATTATATAATTGTGCACCTTCAAACACAATCAAATTTTGAATCGGATCATGGTTTCAATTTTTATTATCAATAGGTATTGATAATAAAAATTGAAACCATGATCCGATTCAAAAATAGACTGAAGAAATATATTTTTGGCACAGTTTTCTAAACAAGTCAGTACCGTTCAAATTGTGGATGTAATTGTATGTACAAAGTAACTAGCTAGGTTCTAAGTTAGTTAAAAATTTGTATGCAAACTCATTATATTATAAGCGAACTGTGTTCTTTATGAGTACATGAAATCGCTAAATCTATTATCTAGAATTGCAGTAGTGGGAATCTTTTGCAGAGCCCGCCTGGGGTACCATACCATTGCCAGACATTCAACCTCGAGCAGCAGTGTACAAACAATACTGTTTCGGATTGAAGGGCAATGTTTCCAATGAAATTACAGGCTTAAAGAGATTTAACATCTAATATCTCAGGGTGACGAACGAAATGCATTGCCGCGCAGGAGTTCGAATTATATACGATCAAAACTCTGGGTGGCACTTAACTGCAATGGGGTAAGCATGACGCTTACCATCTTTCTAACGATTTTTTTGTTTCGTCTTTCAATGACATGAAATAAAAATTGACGATTTGATAAATTTTTCCGCTCCGTAAAACCTTCGTTATCTGTCCGTCTGTCTGTCAAGACTTTTTCTTAGGAACGGATGAAGATATCACGTTGAAATAAATCTCAAATACTAAAGTTAACTTTCCTTTGTTTATGGTACAAAATTGAGCTTCATTTTTATACCAGGTGCTTAAGATGGCTGTATATCAGGTGACATCTCACCTAGAGATGCTAGAGGGCGCGCTGCGTCAAGATTGGCGCGTCATGCATTTTGGCGGGAGATACGAATGATACGGCCAGGGCTCTACATACAACATATAAAAATGAATCCTTATTTACCTTGGTCACGCCATAACTTGAGAACAACTTTACTGATTTCATCCATCTTTATAAGTTTTCAAATACTTCGTAAAAGGTTCTTACGGGAAGTAAACTTAATAAAAATTGCGGAGAATGGAGAGACTGAGATGATGAGATGAATGAGCTTGGCCAGGCCAGTCTTTCGTGTCAGCTGGTTAACAATAAAAATCGGGTAATATGAATCAGTATTACAAAAAAGAAATAAAAAAATATGAATACACATAAATTAGTGATACCTACTATATAATCCTACTAATATTATAAATCCGAAAGTTTGTGTGTAAGTGTGTAAGTATGTTTGTTCCCTCTTCAGGCTTTAACGGCTGAACGGATTTGGATGAAATTTGGAATGTACATAGATTATACCTAGGATTAACACATAGGCTACTTTTTAACTTGATAATAGCGGGCGAAGCCGCGGGGCACGGCTAGTTATACAATACAATACAAAACTCTTTATTGTATAACCAGTTTACGAAGTGTACAACTAAACAATTTTTAGAAATTATAGATATTTTTTAGTGGTCGGCGGTCTTATCGCGTATAGCAATTTCTTCCAGACAACCTTAGTATGGTTATAAATGTAACTGGAATGTGTTAGGCGGTATTAACGAATGCTATTGTCAAATTGAGAGTAAAGATATAGATGTATTTAGTTTAGTTTTAGGAAATATAGGCGGCAATTAGCCTGTTAAAATAGTAAATTAAGAATAAAAAAAATATTGTCAAAATGACAAGTTATCTCCCCAAGGAAAATTTGTGTTTGTCGTTCTTGTGATTGTGTGTATGCCGTAAACATTTACAAGACATCGAACTTAGTGTGAGGGTGTGACTGTGAAAGGGTTAAAAAAAAGTTAATGCATTACTTAGATCAAAATCTACACATGATTTAAGCGCGCTTACTTAGAAATAAGAAAATTCTTGGGTTATTTGCAAAAACATCTGAAAAAGGTACATTTACAACGCCCTGAAAAAATTACCCTAACCGCCTCTCACTTCATCAAATCCCACGACAGGCACGCATCACACTTAGCCGTTTTTTATTACATTATTCTCGCAAATGTATATCTTCAATCCTATTTTCCTTGAAGAAAGAACATAAACGACATGTCAACTGAGCAAGAGGGTTCATACATCTTGGAAAAGGTGTCGCTCAGATTTTAGTGCACTTACTTTGAAGAACTGAAACTCCGTTATACAAGTCTGATTATATATTGCAGGCATCACACTGATATTATAAAGGCGAAAGTCTGTGAGTGTGTTTGTATGTTTGTTAATTTTTCACGCTCAAACGGCTGGGCCAATTTTGATGAAATTTGGTATGGAAGTAACTGACACCCCGGATTAACACATAGGCTTTTTATTCCGGAACTCCGGCGCGTCCGGGACTTACGCGGGTAAAACCGCGAGGCGCAGCTAGTAGAAAATAAAGTTAATTCGTTTGCTTTTAATGAATTTTATTATTTAAATGCTGGTACTTAGTTTGGCTCAACGTATTAGCATTGCAATTCAGAGGCAATGCCAGCATGATGGGCTTGAGCATTTGAGTTAAGTTCCTACAAGTTCGGTGTCTTTTAGTCAACTTGGTTTCTTGCTGTGTAGATATAATCGTATGTAGTTTTAGTTTAGTTTTTAGAAATATAGGCAATTGGCTCCTAGATAATAAATTATTAGCGTTTTGCCGCGGAAGTGAAAAAATGGCGTTGTAGATCTTGTATAATTTTCTAAAACCTGTGATTCTTCGAGTGTTAATGTGTAATAATGATTTGACTTGACTTTGACGGTGACTTGAACTAGGATTTTTAATTTGAAATGCGCTTAGAATGTATTATTACTTAACACTGGCTAAATGCACAAGATTGCGAAGCTAAATTAAATAGAAATTATTGAATAATATACTACAATAATATATATTAAAAAGTAATTATGACTATAAAAAAAAAAATTTAACTCTAATTTTTCCTTTCTAAATGTATCACTATAGTTCTGCCTAGCATGGCTAATGCTATATAAATAAAATCAAAAGACGTAGTTACTTTGTGCGAAAAAAGTCAATGCTCTTAGAAAATACCTCTGTTTCTGCAGACTTCCATAAGGATTATCCGAGGGTTCAGAGCCGCTAGACTACTGAAGTACAGGTGAGGTCATAAAGTTTAAAGCACGCATAGGTGCTTACCTAGCTTGTATTTATAAAGATATATTTCTACTATGTATAAAGTCCCCATCTCCAAGGTAGCTTAGAAAGTTAGCATACAACTAGTTATACGAATCGTTTGCTCTAATAATAAATGCCAGACATTCTGTGGACACGCCTGACGATCTATAATAAGAAGAATAATATATGAAAGGGCCTCTTAGCGCTGGCTACGGCTCCGCTAATGCCTAACAAAAATATGTATATATTTACAATTAAATAGTTTAATGAGTGGGAGAACTGGTTCTCGAAACACAGTGTTAACTGTATCAGGAACCAGAATATATATTGTATCCTCTAAATGTAGTACATTCTAGTTTCTAGTACAATTTTCCACACTAGTTTACCAACAATGAGGCGTATATTTGGGGATACTTTTTTTAATCAATATATTTAGTGCTTTGGATTATATTTATACTGTATTGATAGTGAGTGCGGTTCATCTTAATTTTTGTTTGTTCCCAGTAATTATTCATCACTGGTTATTGAAAAAAAAAGCTACGTTATTTAATTTAATATTTAAATAATGGGAAAAACACTTATATAATTGTTATATCCTACATGTTTTTAAAGTTATTTAATATCTATGAGTGGAGACTTTTAATTAACTCTTTGTAATATACTAAAATTGCCATATTGTATTACAATAGTTGTTAGTCTTCCTACAAAATAAATCTATACTTATAATAAAACTGTTCGAGGTCAAATTCTGTACAATGAAGATATTTTGAAAATGTTTAATGGAGGACAGTCTACTATCGAAACGTAAGCAAAATATGTATTTAAAAAAATTTTTGTCTGTCTGTCTGTCCTCCTGTATCTTAAAGCACTATCACGCCAAAACTACTGGGTGGATTGTAATAAAATTCGGTGTGATTATAGTGTGTTCTCCGAGGTATTACTTAGAATACTTTTTATTCTGAAGTTTTTATTAGTTTGGGTTTGACGGCTATTTTCCCTAACTACAGTATATAACTTTGTAATTTCATGTAAATGTATGAAGTTACCAACTTTACTTTGCATTTGATGCAATCAATGCGATCATGTACATTGCAGATATTTCGAATATTTATTCTAACTTCGGTACGTACGTCATCGGTTTTGTACTTTTTAAATTGCATAAATAAACACCTACAGCCATATTTAGTGCAACTCTGTGCTCTATGTACAGCGTAGAGTGGCAAAAGAGCCTACCGCATGCACATATTCTTTTATGGCTGCAAGAAAAAATTCGTCCGATAGCATAATTATCGCTGAATTTCCAAACCCCAGTGATGATCCGTCCTTGCATGCCATCGTAAAGGTGCATATGGTGCATGGTCCATGCGGTACTCTTAATAATAACTCCCCCTGTATGCGAGATGTGCGTTGTACTAAGAGGTTCCCGAAAACTCCAGTCCAGCAGACAGTGACTGGGGAGGATGGTTACCCATCCTACCGTCGCCGTTTGCCTTCGCAGGGAGGTTCCTCTGCGACCATGGCTGTACGTGGCCAAGAAATCTTGGTGGATAACCGATGGATTGTGCCGTATTCTCCAGTCCTGACAAAAACATTTGAAGCACATATAAACGTTGAGATGTGTAACAGTGTGAACTCGATAAAATACATATGCAAATATGTCAATAAAGGAAGCGACCAAGCGACAATTGCTGCAGACAGCACCAACAGCCGAGATGAAGTTAGTCGCTACCAATCGGGTCGATACATTAGCTTTTCGGAAGCCGTTTGGCGGATTCTCAGCTTTTCAATACATGAGCGCTACCCACCTGTTTCACATCTCGACATTCATTTGGAGGGCCAACACAGAATTTATTTCAATGAAGATAGCGTCGAAGAGAGGCTACTAAATCCAAGACAAACAACTTTGTTGGTATTTTTTCGACTATGCTAAACCGATGATTTTGCAAAAACACTATTATACGAAGAAGTACCTGCCTATTACACGTATAATAAACAACAGGGCGAGTTCAATCGGTGTAGAAGAGGTGCAGCAGTGGAAGGTTTTCCTGGTGTTTAGGGAACAAAATTTGGGTAGAGTATACACAGCGCACCCAAACAATACGGAGTTGTATTACTTGCGGTTGCTTCTGCATACTGTTCGTGGCCCGACGTCATTCAGTGGGCTACGAACAGTGAACGGCGTAGAACAACCTACCTATGTTGCCGCATGCCGGGAACTACATTTGCTGGATGATGATCAGCACTGGGATGATCAGCACCAGCTGAGGATTGCATCAGCGACAGTCCACGACAATTGCGCCATCTGTTTTCCATGATGTTGGTGTTCTGTAGGCTTGCTGATGCCTTACAGCTTTGGCAAAAATACCAAAATGCGTTGGCAGAAGATTTCATTTGGAATGGTGCTAATCCCGGTACATCTCATAATGAATGCCTTAAGAAAATTCAAGATATGGTTTTCTGAATCAATGGGAATAGCCTCACATGCTATGGTTTGCCAGAACCTGCACCTATTCTAGATCAAGTACAGCCTGCTAACCGGGAGTACCTTTCTGAGACCAACCATGACCCTGCAGAAATCGCGGCAACTATAAGACACGGACTGCACCGACTAACTGTTGAGCAACAGGCAGTTTTTCATCAAGTATGCAACAGCGCCGTGAACAATACAGGAGATATTTTTTTCTTGGATGCACCCGGGGGAACAGGTAAAACATTTCCAACCAAAATAATCTTGGCTCAGATACGCAGCCAAGGCAAAATTGCCTTAGCTGTAGCGTCATCTGGCATAGCTGCTACATTGTTACCAGGAGGAAAAACAGCCCACGCCATGTTCAAAATTCCTATACAATTGGAGACTTCTGAAATACCGGAGTGTGACATCTCACGCAGTAGTGATAAAGCACAGGTTCAACGTGGGTGTTCTCTAATTGTATGGGATGAGTGTACAATGGCGCACCGCAAAGCAGTGGAGGCTGTAAACAGGACGGTACAGGACATAAGGCGAGACGACCGGCCCATGGGTGGTATCACAATGTTGTTTTGTGGAGATTTCAGACAAACACGAGCTCTAATCGGCGGCAACAATAATGCTCAAGAGTTTTCCGATTTGTTGCTTAGTATTGGAAATGATACGTTTCCAAAAGAAGAAGGAAAAGTTAGACTAACTTATGTCAGATGGTTCCTTCTTCTGAAGAACTAATCCCAGCTGTCTATGGTGATATTGAACAAGTGATAAATCGTGAAAACTCTTGGCTTTGCGAGCGTGCCATACTCACGACTCGAAATGACCAGGCAGCAGCTTTGAATAATAAGATACTCAGTCGCGTCACTGGTGAAGCCACCAACTACAATTCTATCAATAGGGTAGTAGAGCATGATGAGGCTACTACTTACCCAATAGAATTTTTAAATTCGTTGTCGGCCCCTGGGCTGCCATCGCACTCAATAAGTTTGAAAGTTGGACTGCCAATTATCCTGTTGCGTAATTTAAGTCCGCCCAAATTATGCAATGGAACTCGACTGAAGGTAGTTAGGTTGCAACAAAACGTCATAGAGCCAGAAATTTTGACTGGATGTGGTACTGGGGAACAAGTTTTCATTCCCAGGATACCGCTTATACCGAACAACTATCCTTTCCGTTTCAAGCGGGTCCAGTTCCCCGTGAGTTTATGCTTTGCAATGACAATAAATAAAGCGCAAGGCCAGACTTTGCGCACTGCGGGCGTGGACCTCACCTCCAGCTGTTTCAGCCACGGACAACTGTATGTGGCACTGTCGAGGATGAGTGAAGCAGAAAATATGTTTATGTACTGTCCCGACGGAGTCACTCATAATATAGTGTACAGAGAAGCTTTGTAAATGAAGGTGTTATCGCCGTGACACAAATACAAATACAAAATTTATTTATTTAACAAACAAGATAAATACAATAATATAGAATTGCCCACGAACCCCGCACTAGGACAAGCCTGTACCGCGGGTGACACACACCTTCATTTACAAAGGCAACATAAAGGACATATACTCCAATTAGTGTTAAGTGGATTCAAGTAAATCACCCTGATGGTAAGCATCGCGGGTGGCCGTTCCAGATTCAGTGTAGGTAACTTGCTCGGTTAAAATAGTGAAAAACCAGCAAGGATATCCGAAGGTGTAAACCGTTTTAAAGGAGTTCAATAAGTCAGAACACGCGTGCAACGCCGCGGGTACAGCTAGTAAATAAATAAATGAATGTTTTGATTGATTGATTGATTTAATCGAATATCAATGTCTTCAGTACACTATTGTATTTTATTTCGTAATTGACATTTAGTAAAATTTTATAGAGCAGACTATCGCAACATGTTATAAGCTATATTTTTTATACATTACATGAATTGAAATAGCTTAAAGATAACAATATCTTATTCGTCGGTTAAAATGTTATTGGCCTTTATTGTGTTGTTTTCTATGGTTTACGTTTTGGAGCATCACCGACACTAATCCAACACAATCACTCCTCACGCACATAATCTCGTTAAATTTCATAGCGTTTTCACATATTTTGTTTTCAAAGACTATAATTATAATAGTTTCCACGACACAGGCACTAGCCTAGTGTGGAACCTAGGACTACATTTCCAGAGTAATTCGCATAATATATCAATTGTGTAATTTACTTTTTGTATAGGTACGTATAAATCTTATGTATGAACAAATAAATATTATATCACACTAATATTATTAATACAAAAGTTTGCATTCACGCTGTAATGGATGAACGGATTTGGATGAAATTTGAATTGTACATAGGTTATATCCAGATTTAACACAAGCTTTCTTTTAAGCTTGATTAACGGGGGTGAACCCGAGGGTCACGGCTAGTTACGAGTATATTATATGTATACATTGATTTGACGACATGGTAGATAGTACGCTACAATTGACATCAATTATCATAACAAATCTTAACGCTCTCAGCTTAAGACTGGGAGTATCGAGACAAACCGGGCTATTTCTGTGTCGAGACAAACCCAGTGGTTTCTGTATCGAGACAAACCCAGTGGTTTCTGTATCGAGACAAACCCAGTAGTTTCTGTATCGCGACATACCCAGTGGTTTCTGTATCGAGGCAAACCCAGTGATTTCAGTATCGAGACAAACCCAGTAGTCTCTGTATCGCGACATACCCAGTGGTTTCTGTATCGAGACAAACCCAGTGATTTCAGTATCGAGACAAACCCAGTAGTCTCTGTATCGCGACAAACCCAGTGGTTTCTGTATAGAGACAAACCCAGTAGTTTCTGTATCGAGACAAACCCAATAGTTTCTGTTTGCATAATAATTTGTAAAATATTTTTAATAGGTAGTGAAAATATAATAAATAAAAAAAGAGTCCCAACCTTTAATAAAACCCCATCCTTCTATAGTAGGGAATGGTGGTCCTTAGCCTACAAGCCTAGTGCGGCTTCACCTGACTCTAATTTGTCTGTCACGTATCCGAACATTGTGGTTCTAAGACATGCAAGTTTCTACACGATGTTTTTGAGTATCACAAAGCGATCGCAGTTACGCACATGTATGACTTATTGATAGCGTTAGTGGAACCTACTTCTTTTGGCTTGAAGGCCGAACACGCAACCGTGTACTGACTGAGCTACGATGGCAGTAATCTCGAATGCTTAGGTACTTGAATATGCAGAGGTACACGATATCACGAATGAGTACTAACCATTACCAGTATACGTATAACCATTTACTACACATAAAAGCTCTTAATGGTAAAATACCTATTTAAATCAACTCTTAAACATAATAAAGCCCATCTTATAAATTTTAATATGGCCCGGTCAAATTACCCTAAAAAATAGGGGTACACTTGCATTAATTCACAACAAGCTGAAAATTTACAGGCGCGTAAGGGGTACCACTCTAATGCAATCCTGAAAAGTCCCCATTGGTCCCGTGTGTGCCAAAATTTTTATTCATTATAATCTAAAATAGTACTTTGATGCTGAATCACTTTACATTATTATTTTGTATATTTCTGTAAATTTTAGTCACATATTTTGTATACTATAATCATATTATGATAAAATATATGATATTATATTTGTATTATTCGATGCCCTTTTCGATTAGTAATAATAAGTAAGTAGTTAAAACTATTATTATACCTACTGCTATAACTATTGTATGTCCGAAAAGGACAAACTGTCGAGTCGAAATTACATTTTTAACATGCGATTTTTAAACGACTTCAAAAAAGGAGGAGGTTCTCAATTTTTCGGATTCTTTTTTTTATGTATGTCAACTCTGTCGTTTATTAACCTATTTGGAAAATTATTGTTTGGTTCAAAAGGGTTCTAGTTGGTAGTACGTTTCAGTCGATCCCATTTTATAATTTGATCAAGATCTGATGAAGGCTTTTGGAGATATTTGCGATTGATGTCCTTTATTAGTTTTTTAAATCCGTATATCACACTAATATTATAAATCCGAAAGTTTGTATGTAAGTCTGTAAAAATGTGTAAGGTAGAGGTATGTTTGTTTTCTCTTCACGCTGTAATAGCTTTTTAGAAATTTGGAATGTACCTAGCTAACCTAAGATTAACACATAGGCTACTCTTTACCTTGACAAACGCGGGCAAAGCCGCGTGGCTCAGCTAGTATTTTCATATCCTAAAAAAACATTTCACAGCGACTGTACCTCATACAACATGTAAAAACCAAAGTAAAACATCGAATTTGCGTGCGTAAGTAATCACGTAGTTTTGCAAACATACCAACGTATCTAATACACAAATCTGTACCACACACGTGACAGTACCTACCTTACAAAATCTTCCACTTAGTAGTGGAGCTACGTAGGAGGCTTAAAATAAACGAGACAAAAAGATATTTTACTATATGTACGTGTTTATTTTTAGATACAGATACTAGCCTGAAATATTTGATGTTTGAAGATGTACTTACAGAATTCTGCTATTTCCTTTTATATCCTATTTTTGAGAGGTGGTAGAGCATTTTGTGAGTTGGTCGCCTGGCTTGCTACCAAAGTAGCTTACCACCATCAAGTTGAAAGTCTGCCGCCAAGCCAAATACGGTGTTCCGGCAGTTATCCTTGAGAGCCTGCGTATTCCAAGTCTAGTGTGTTTACCAGCTTCGATCACATCGTCACTTACCATCAGGTGAGACAGTGGTCAAAAACTAGCCTGTCAAAATAAAAAAAAAAATATCATTGAAAGACGAGCAAGTCGTTACAGTTCAATGCCATCCAGAATTTTGAACTCATACAATTCGAACTCCTGCGCGGTAAGAGATCTTTACCCCGAGTTTTTTTATTTTTTTATTTAAGGGGCCTGCGGAGGTTGATTTGCCCATACAATCGTAATACCGAAATTATTTATAATTCAATCATATTACCATCATACTGTGCTGTTATTCAGATTAAAAACGTATTAATCTAGGTTCCTGGATAGTTTTTATTCCAAAATAATATTCTAAAATGAAATATAAACCTATTGATTTTCACACATTACGACGATATTTTTTTGTATTAAAAACTAACACATTTCTCTTGGCATTGCAACAGGAACATAGATTATCATTTCAAGTTACTATTAATGCAAAAAACAAAGGCTAAACATTACATTTTCATTCATAATTTTTGGTATTACGGCACCTATCATAATTTGTTCGGTCGGTAGTGCTATCGCATCAAGCATGGACACAGTTGGCCAGTTAAACAGAGACAGCCATATACTCATTTCACAGACTCCCCGGCCTCTTAAGAAAGGCAAACGTTTGACCGCCATCTCACCTGATGGTAAGTGACGATGCGGTCGACGATGGAGCACGTTTGCCCAGATGATGCCTATTCACTCGTGACTTAAAGACTCCCAAATTGTATTTATCAGGTAACACAGATTCAGGTAAGGAATTCCATTCTTTTGCAGTTCGCATAATGAATGTGGAGGCAAAACGTTTCGTCCGCATTTGTGGAATATAATTATATTAGATATATATATAGATATTATATGTTAAAACTATTTAAGCCCTGTAATTAACCTGGAAACATTGCCCTTCAATCCGAAATACCTATACAGGAATGTTTGCACACTACTGCTTGGCGGTTGAATTTCTGGCTATGGTTGGGTACTGCCCCAGACGGACTCAGCAAAAGAGTCCTATACCTACAAAAATATTGTAGACACATTTTATTTTCCTTCCGTACTTTGTTCTATATATAATAACTAGCGATCCGCCCCGGCTTTGCCCGGGTGTGATAAATGAAGAACCGCTCGACCGATTTTGTGCAAACTTCACATAAACCATCTACTATATAGTCCGAACAAAGCCTAAACATTTGGTTTGGATAGGTGAGCCCGTTCTTGAGTTATAACATTACAACGAAAAGTGGCATTGATTTTTATATACATATATTTTGTATATAGATAATAATTTTATTTCAGATTATAAATACATTACATTACAAATAAAATATTAATATAATTAATATATATATAATATTACAATAATTAAACGCAAGCAAAGCTTAAAAAAACCGACTTCACCGCTTTATCATCGGAACCTTGATCAGATTTAATGTATAAACACGCATTATTGACTCCACACTCAAAAACTAGAGAGCTTGATCGAATTTCAATGTGATTACACAAACAGCACCAGCTTTCAAATAAAAAAAGAATCATCAAAATCAGCGCTCAACGAAAGAAGTTATGAGGTAACTTTCGAAATCGGCTCACGTGGAGAGAAGGTGTGAGGTAACGCATATAAAAAAATATAAAAAAATTCACCCATCATAACCCACATTAATCTCGCCTGTATGGGGCAATCCAATGGGGAATCGGAAATCTTCAGGATGCCATTGCAACTGCTTCACACTCGTTGCCGCAGAGGCATTTTTTTTGCGTATGATTGTAATAAGAAAAATATAAAGTAGACTCACTGGTTAAAAAACAAAATGAAGATAAATAATTAATTGTTCTATTTAATGTGCTTATTAATATTTGAACTGGCCGGTAGCTTAGTTGGATGCTTGCCTTCTGAGCAGGGGTATCAGGTTTCATTCCCGGCGGGAACATAGATTTCTCTCCAAGGAAAATTTGTGTTTCTGATTCCGCAGAGTGATTGTTGTGTGTAGTGATGTGAATATTTCCGTCACCCACGAAACAGATCGTTAAACTTAGTGTGGAGCTGTGAGTGTGAAAACGTTTATTAATATGCTGCATTACTATGTATAGTAACTTTGTTTAATACTTAAAGCAAAGTTCTGCCTGTCTTCCTTTCTGCGGCCTTTCTGCAAGTCAGACTTATAGTTTGGGAGGTACCATAGTTATGAATGTCAGATTACACGCCAACGTATTTATGGCTAATAAAGACAAATTGAACCAATAATAGTTCATTGCTTTGTCTTTCATTGAGAAATTATTGATATTCATCTATTTTTAGCGTAACAAGGGAATTAATTATAGCATCACAGACATTCACAAAAGATTCAGCAATAGGTTTCCCATTATCACTGAAAATAATTTTTATTCAAAACAAGCTGGTAACCGACGGTTCTCAGTAATCAGTAGGTTATGAACTTACTTAAATACCTACAATCAGAGCATCAGGACAAGGGTCATTTATTGTTAATTAAGTTAATTATGTTTAATTAGCAAAGAAAAGACCGGGGTCTGTGGAAGACATACAACGAGCGCGCCGCAATCATGACGCCTAAACAAATCAAATGAAATTCAAATCACAAGCGCACGGTAAGGACAGTATGGGCAATAGGCTAGGAGCCTGAAAAAATATATTTAGTCCGCCATTTACACTGTCGAAATGTATTAGACACGTATTTTTCCTTTTGTCAATAAAATAAATAATTCTAACGCAAGCAAATCTTAAGAAACAGAACTATTATTCAGATTAAATAAATTATTGAGGATAACTCAAAAACTACCGGTCAGATCTTAATCAAATTCAAATAAATTTTATATTTAAAATGTTGTAACATACGACTATTGACCATGGCAACTCGTTGATTACTTTTTATCTTTTGGATTATATTTTGGAATAAATGAAATAAGTTCTGATTTGAAATATTTTCATAGGACAATGCTTATTCCTAATTGCAAAGTAATAAATCTTAATTAATTAAACAGCTGTACCTCCAGTTCGCTCGAACCGTTTTGCTTCTACCTTCATCATCCGTCAGCGAAGGAGTTGAACTCATTGCCTGCGTCATTGTTCCTCGAGGGGTAAAATCTGGTAGCCTTCAAATCAAGAGTGAATAGGTACCTTCTAGGCAAGCATGTCACATCTTCGGCCGCATCATCACTTTCCATCAGGTGAGATAGTAGTCAAATGCTTGCCTATTTTGCATAAAAAAGCTACTAAGTTTATAAATTTGACTTTCATAAATACCTAATTTATTAAAAACCTCAATGTGTCCTACTGCAACTTTATTTAGTGTGTCAAAGGTCACCCAATGAAATTACGCTCAGTGGAGTTTTTGAAAAACTTATTTTATATCAATTGTTTTATTCGGGAGAGTTTGAAGAGTCACTGCGAGAAGGCAATTATAATGTTGAAGCAGTAATTCTGGTCGGAAATTAAGAAAAAATGTGTCTCAGCGAGATAGGTATTTTTTTTGTGATAGGCAAACGTTTGACCTATCACGATGAACCATGTTTGCCAACTAAGATACTTGTTCACTCGTGACTTAAGAATCCCAGATTATACTTATCGTGAAACACAGATTCGGGCAAGGAATTCCATTCCTTAGCGGTGGTAAATAAATGCGGAAACATATCGCTTCGTAGGTATTTGTGAGATATCAACTATACATAACGATGACTCGATGTTATTATTCTTCGATTCACCTGTTATTTGATGGGTGACCAAATTAAGTTGTGGACAATTTTCATGAGCATGTAATTTTTTTTAAATATGACTAACCATTGAATCTTTTTTTTTAACTGCCCGTAGGCTTAGTTAGGTAAGCGTTCGTCTTCTAAGTATGGGTTCAATTCGTATCGGGTTCTATTCCTGGCGGGAACACAAGTTTTCTCCCCAAGGAAAATTTGCGTTTTTGGTTCTGGTTGTGATTTTGTGTGTGATGTGAATGTGTGTCGGCACTCGGAATTGTGTCACGACAAAAGTCTTCGAACTTAGTGTGGGGCTTAAAGTGTGGCAGCGTTTACGTTTATGTTTTTTATCGTTGTTATGTGACAATGAATGTCCTCAGTGAATGACTCCGCTTCCTCTTCATCAAACACTTTGATAATGCAGTCCGAACTCATAAACAGCAAACCGATGACACAGGGGCAACAAGGTGTGAGAGACAATACCGTAGCTACTGATGTTAAGTACAGACAGCCAGCATTCACGAATGTCACCCGCGGTACTGCCATCGCCGGCTCTACTGCATGCCTACTATCAGCCGCGGAGCGAAAGACATATCTACATTTGTACTACGTACAAACTGGAACTACTGCAGAACAAGTAAAGGTACATCTGAGTAATATCTGTCCGGAAGATAACTGCTCTGCTGAGGCACTGAAATCAAGAGGTGACTACGCATCGTTTAAGCTGACCGTATCAAATAAGAATGTTGAAAAATATTTGTCACCTGAACACTGGCCGAAAGATGTTTACATTAAGCCTTGGCGTAGTAGATTTCGCAAATCATACCAAACCAAGTAAGAACATAAAATGTAAATCATACACACTCCTTTACCAAAACGTAAGAGGCCTTCGATCTAAACTTGACACTTGTAAAAAAGCTATATTGGCAGATCCAGTTGATTTCTTTGCATTCACTGAAACCTTTCTGATGAGCAGTGTCGGTAATGCGGAAGTGTTTCCACCCGGGTACCAAGTGATTCGCCGCGACCGCCCGAAAGATGCAGGTTGGGGAGGAGTTCTGCTCGCAATCCGGAATGAATACAAAATAAAGCAGATTGTGGACGTGGATGGTTACCATAATGATATCGAACTTGTTATAGCAATAATTAGTTTAAGTTATAAGGCATTAGTCTGTTGTGTTGTGTATATACCTCCAAATTCAAGCGAAGAAAAATATTATAATACGTTTGCGATACTAGAAAATGTAGTAACCAAATATCCAAAGTTAGACATACTTGTCACAGGAGACTTTAATTTACCATCATGTAATCAGAATATATTAATGCAGTTTAATTGTATGCTAAGCTACTGTAAATTCAAACAACACAACACGATATGCAATAAGCATGGCGTCATGTTAGATCTGGTTCTTAGCAATATAAGCGATAAGTGGCTTGAGGTGTGTGGAGACATAGATCCAGTTGTGCCCATTGATGCGCATCATCCTCCGCTGTCTGTATGTGTGAGGAATATTCGAACACCGCGTCCAAGAGACGGTAAGGCACACGCGCCTCCGTCGCAGCTGGCCTGTGACCATCTAGCCCGTGAATGGAATTTTCGTAAAGCCGATTTCCATTTATTGTACAGAACCATTGCATCTATAAAATGGGAACAGATATATGAATGTTCTGACGTCGAATCGGCTGTCGCTACTTTTTATAATACTCTAGGTACTTGTTTTGATCATTGCATTCCACATAAACGACCTAGTTTCTCAAATAATAAATATCAATATCCAGTCTGGTACACTTCTGAAATAATAAATACCATTCAAAGTAAATATTTTCATTTAAAAAGATACAAAAAAGAACAAAAAGAGTTTAATATGGAAATGTTTAAATATTATAGAAGTAGAGTTAAGGAACTTATAAAATTAGCATACAATAATTATATTAAGCAGACTGAAAATGCCATAAAAAGTAACCCAAAGCAATTTTGGCAATTCGTAAAAAATCAGCAATCCACTCAGTCTGCTGTAGAATTTGAATATGATGGGGATATGGTTTCCGGGAGTAAAGCAGCCAATGCCTTTGCCAAATATTTTAAATCAGTTTTTCTGAATTATGACCCCGTTCTATCAGTAGATGACGCTGAGCGAGACGCAGCCAGCTCCCTCTGTTCCACTAGCATAAAAATTGACAGTGTTAATTCACATGACTTATCACTTGCAATTCAAAGATTGAAGATCCACACTTCTGTAGGACCAGACGGAATACCCTCGTTTATAATAAAAGATTGCATTGATGCGTTTGAATCGCCACTATTGTTCATCATGAATTTGTCTCTAAAAACAGCAACATATCCATCACGATGGAAAATCTCAAGGGTAACACCTATACCCAAGAATAGCTCCGGGTCTAAAGTAGAAAACTATAGGCCTATAGCTATATTGTCGGCATTCGGTAAGATATTTGAATCCATTTTGAACCGTCACATAACCAGGCAGGTTAATAATTCTTTTCTAAGTGATGCACAACATGGTTTTAGAGCAGGCAGATCTACTGCAACTAATCACATAAATTTTGTTGACTTTGCTATTAATGCTATAGACCATAAGAAACAGGTTGATGTTGTTTATTTTGACTACAAAAAAGCCTTTGATCGCGTCCATAATGACATATTACTAAATAAATTAGCAGCAATCGGTTTCTCGTCAAATCTTTTAAGATTTTTTGCTAGTTATTTTTTTAATAGAATCCAGTACGTACAACTTCTAGGCTTCCGCTCTGATCTATACGCAACCTGTTCCGGGGTAAGCCAAGGTAGCACACTTGGGCCTACACTATTCTTAATAATGGTGAATGATTTACCGAATGTTGTGAAGTCAGCAAAATGCTTGTTATTTGCTGATGACCTAAAGTTATTCTTGGGAGTAGATAATGTGATAGACTGTGAACTATTGCAGCGAGATATTGATAATGTTGTCAGGTGGAGTGATCGTAACCAACTGGAATTTAACACATCCAAATGCAACAGCATTACCTTTACTCGTTCCCATTCACCCATTGTACACTCTTACAGCATTGCTGGTGTTCCGCTGCAGCGTGTGGCTCAGATTACCGACCTAGGTCTCATCATGGATTCTGAGCTTACCTTCAATTCACATATTATGGAGCTGTGCGGACGAGCCTACAAATCGCTTGGCTTTGTTATGAGGCAAGCCACGCGATTCCGTAACAGAAGCACAATTCTCACTTTGTATAATTCATTCGTGAGAAGCAAATTAGAATACAATGCTATAATTTGGAGCCCACATGAAAATAAATATAAAATGATGATTGAAAAAGTACATAAGAAATTCGGGCGATATCTGTATATGAAGATATATGGATATTATCCTTACATGTACCCATCCCTTTTCGTAGCAGGCATGGTAGGTATCAACACATTAGAGCTTAGGCGAAAATGTGACTTGTTGCTACACTACTACCTGTTAATGAACAATAAAATAGATAATCCCACCACGCTATCCCACTGTTCACTCTCTGTCCCTGACCAGCTGCGGTGGCTGCGTACGCGGCGCTTATTTGCTACTCCTACAGTCCGTACACAAACTGCGCTGTTTGCTCCAACAACTCAAGCCCTAAGATTGCTTAATGACTTAATTGCTAAAGAACCAGATGTAGATATATTCAACATGCGCTACTCTGATTACATGAGGTATATAACTTATTTTTTAAGTTCCTAATAATAGTCTTATAATAGTGTAAATTATTATTTTAGTTTGTTCTTAATAATAATGTAAATTTTATTTTAGTTTGTTGTGCGTCTTGGCATTGCTGTAAGCGCAACAAGCATCTGTTTATAAATAAATAAATAAATAAATAAATGCGACCGATGATAGGGCACGATTCTTTAGGAGATTATTAAATGACATTAATTCACTCGCGACGGGCGTGAGTACTCTTCGACTGTAGGTACCTACTGGTACATACCTATATATGGAACAGAAGAAGAATAAATGGAAAGAGTGCACATCAAATCAAACCGTTTTTAATCGTAAATATACATGCAGCATGCAGGTCTTAATAAAGGTAGTACTTATTATGCGCTATCATTCACCTCACAGGGCATACAATTTTTCAAGAAGTAGAAAAAAATATACTTAAATTTATATATTGTATAAAAAGTGGCGGTTGACTTAATTAGGTGGGCGTCCGGTTTCTAAGCAGGGGTATCGGATTCGATTCCCGATGGAAACATAATTTTATATTTAATTATATATTTGAGTTTTGGTTCTGGGTGTGATTACGTGTGTGAATGAGAATGTTTCCGGCACCCAGGTTACAAGTCATTAAACTTATTGTGGGGCTATGTGTAAAAATGCTTTGAATCATAGAATGTCCACATAACTCATCATTAAGTCCGCAATATTATTACTGTGAGTAATGTCAACAAAATATAAAGTTACAGAATGTCCATCTATCAAAATAGCAAGAATGATTACATATTTTTGTCACAATTTATCATCCAAAAATCTTTGATAGAATAATAAGATGTTTCAATGAGGAATGTGTATGACTTGTTTTGTGCATTAATAGTCGTTGTAAACTGACTGTGTACTTGAAACAAGTAAACAAATGGACTGCGACTAAAATAATTGCTGGAAAAAAGCAAACGTTCAAGTTGGAACTTTATTCTTGAAACAAATGGAATTAGACAAAAACAAATGAAATGCAATTAATTACTTCTCGAGGCGTCGTTTGTGGAGATAAAACATCTTGTGACGTAGGTACCTACCTATTACAACGATAAAGGGGTGTTAAGTTATTTTTTTTTAATTTAAGATAGGCAAACGTTTGACCACTACCTATACCTGGTGGTAAACGACGATGCGGTCGACGATGGAGCACGTTTGCCTAGAAGATGCCTATTTACTCGCGACTTAAAGACTTTCATATTGTATTTATCAGGAAAAAATAATATTAATGTTTTTTTTTTACTCTACTGAAAAGTTCCATTCCTTTGCAGTTCGCATAATGAATGTGGAGGCAAAACGCTTCGTCCGCATTTGTGAAATGTCTACGATATTATGGTGTCGCTTAGGAGTTTATTTAAATAAATAAATAAACGCATTCACACTCACAGCCCCACACTAAGTTCGACGACTTGTGTCGTGGGTACCGGAAACATTCACATCACACACACAATCACAACCAAAACCAGAAACACAAATTTTCTATGGGGAGAAAACTTGTGTTTCCGCCGGGAATCGAACCCGATACCCCTGCTTAGAAGGCGAACGCCACCCAACTAGGCCAACGGGCAGTTCAAATTTCGATGTCCGATAATAAAATGGGGATGGGGGAATTAGATTGCGTAATTCCGTTGTGCTCTCACAGACGTCGTTTGTAGTGTGTTTCTGTCTGTCTGTGGCATAGTAGCTCCCAAACGGTTGCACCTATTTTGGTTCAGTTTTTTGTTTGAAACGTGACATGATCGAGTGTTCTTAGCTATGCTTGGTAAAATATCGGTAGAAGAAGTTTCGGGGGCTGAGTCACCCACGTCCGTAGGAGGATACCCCTTAAGTCTGACTCCCTACACGTGGTCCCTGGGTGGTGCTAATCAGGTGACATTTGAGAGGTGGTAGAGCATTTTGTGAGTTGCTCGCCTGGCTTGCTACCAAAGTAGCTTACCACCATCAAGTTGAAAGTCTGCCGCCAAGCCAAATACGGTGTTCCGGCAGTTATCCTTGAGAGCCTGCGTATTCCAGGTCTAGTGTGTTTACCAGCTTCGATCACATCGTCACTTACCATCAGGTGAGTTAGGGGTCAAACACTAGCCTGTCACAAATATAAAAAAAAAAAAAGGACCTTTTTCCAGACAGAGCGTCGAGAGATTTTCTTTGTATTTTGCCACTTTTTTCATAAACTAACACTAAAATTGAAATTGAAATATACATTTTATTCAAGACATACACAACAACACACTACTTATCTACGAACAAAAAGTAGTTTAATACAAATAAAACCAAAAAGACTATTAACTAATAAAACAATATAATAATATTAAATGCTTTCACTCACAACCACGCACAAGTTTAAAGACTTGTGTCGCGGGAGGAAACATTCACATCAAACGTACAATCACACACCCATAAAAAGAATAAACAATCGATCATAGAAAACAAAATACTCTTATCCAGCCTAGCATGGCGGCTGGACAATATTCTCTGGGGAGTAGATAAAAATCTTTTTCCCTCAGTAATTTTTTCCTCGCTCCGGTAGATATATTATCCACGGTGGATGAGGAGGGAAACACTGTGCCGTTGCTACGTCATAATTAAACCCATGTCCTACGAACGAGGATAATTTTTATAATCATAATAATCATAATCATAATCATTTATTTGCTTTTAACATGGTATAAGGATGTTACATTTGAGATGAGCCACATGTTAAGCTAATTAATATCTAGCATGCAAATAGATACATATTTATCTTTTGAATTTATATTGTATTTTCATTATATATTAAAACATATTTAATTATTCTTATAAATCTAGGTGCATTCATGTCATAATAATATCTAAAGATTTAAATAATTTATGTCAAAACTTCTTGTCTAAAAATTCCTTAATGTCATAAAAAATATTTTCATTTAAATATACATATAACTTCTTTTTGAATAAATTCTCATTAAGTATTTTTATATCTTCAGGTACTTTATTATAAATTCGTACTCACATGGCCAGACAACTTTTTTTTTCTTTACCAAATGTCAAAAAGAGCAGTTATATCCACTTTTCTGTTATGAAGGGAGAAATATATATGTCTATGCCAAATGTCAAACAGGGATATTATATCTACTTTCCCTTTCTTCTGCTGCCATGCTGTGTATGGTGGAGAGGACAATCTTGTCCCTTGTCAGTGGATAAAAACAGGGGATACAATTTATATCCTCACGCCATACTAGGCCTGCAGAAGCACAATTTTCTCTAGGTGAGGCCAATGAGACTGTGCTCCTGCCGGGAATTGAAGCCAGGTAACTAGCTGCGTAGATAGCCAGAGAATTGTGAACAGCCTTAGATGCTTTATTTCGCCATTTTCTTAGTAAAACGCAAGTTTTATCCCCAAGGAAAATTTGTGTTACTGGTTCTGGTTGTGATTGTGTGTGTGTGTGATGGGAAGGTTTCCGGCACCCAAGCCTCAAGTCATCGAAATTATAATTGTTTATATTATGTTATCCTACTAATATTATAAATCCGAAAGTTTGTGTGTAAGTGTGTTTGTTCCCTCTTCACGCTTCAACGGCTGAACGGATTTGGATGAAATTTGGAATGTACATAGATTATACCTAGGATTAACACATAGGCTTCTTTGTAACTTGATAATAGCGGGCGAAGCCGCGTGGCACGGCTTGTAATATATAAAAGTAACACGATTCTGTAAGTTTCAAAAATGGCCCTGAATAATAACATATCAATATCAATACATAATATTTAATTTGCGTACCTACTGACTTGATCACAAATTAAGATGTTCTAGTTTCTATAGGTACCTAGTAAAAATCTGCCCAAAAGGGTATAAAGTTTAAACTATTTATTCTAAATTTCGACCGCGGTCATTGCCAGTTTTGCAATTCAAAAGCAGCGATAAAATAAACATGATTTGGGCGGAGTGCCGCTGGTATTAAGGGGATTGGGGAGTTTACAGTGACGAACCACTCTTATATGTTCAGATATCCTACTAATATTATAAATGCGAAAGTTTGTGTGTGAATATTTGTTTCCACATATCTTCGTAACTACTAAGCCGATTTCAATGAAATTTGGAATGTGGGTGACTTATACTCTGGATTAAAACATTGGCAACTTTAATCATCATCATCAGTGGGTGAAGCCGCGGGGCTCAACTAGTATTACAAATGTGAAAGTTTGTGCGTGTGTTAATATGTTTGTTCCTTCTTCACGCTGTAAAGGCTGAACAGATTTGGATGAAATTTGGAATGTACATAGCTTATACCTAGGATTAACACATAGGCTACTTTATAACTTGATGAATGGCAGCAGATTAGTAGTGAATAAAATATGGCACTTTTTTTTTATTTTGGCTTCGCAAATTTAGCCTGTGTCAAGTAGACCAGGGGGCATAGGGGGCTATTACGTATCTTTGTTGCACGCGGTTTCTATTTGAATTAAGCAAAAATGAACCTTATTTCTTAGGAGTTTTGTCAATTTAGTATTGAAACCGTTTGCAACTAAGATAGGTAATCGGGGGGCAGGTACTATAACTACATTTCTTTTTTTAAGATTAGTGGTTCATTCGGAACTAGTCCTAGTCACTAGCCTACTGGAACAGTTTAACAGATTCTCAATTCACCATATTATTATTCGAACTCACCAGATTCTCAACTTAACAGATTCGCATCTAACTTATTTAAAACAAAAACTACCACCGTCTACCTCTTGAGTGGACCGTACTAAGTTTTTTGCTCACCTTTGTCCACCTGGTTGTTCGTTAGGAAATATTAAATTTCCACCGTCCACATTGTTATCAAAAAGAGCCGTTGTAAAAAAAATGCCATTATTTGGGTGATCTCAGGAGAAGGGTTGTGTTTTTTTTGCAAGTTTTGACATTTTAATTGACATTTCATTTTTACTAATTCTTCAGTTCTTAGGAATTAGTAGAAATGCTGGCAGAAGTGAAAACTTGAACATTTTACGCCGCGCGGTAGAAAGAGAAGGGGACATTACTTCCTCTCCTTCGTCTTACGAATTTTCGATCAGGTCACGTGTCCTGACGCGAGTTTAACATTTTTTACCCATCCCAAGAAAGTGCGCAACGCCGCTAAAAAAGTTTTCACTTCAATAAGACAACAATTATTTTGAAAAGTTTTATCTAACGGTAAACAACTAAACTCTCAGATAAATTCCACGTAGGTAGCGTCCATTTTATAAAAGTGAAATGTTCCTCGAGACGTCACCCAACAGACACTAATACGTTTAGGTGCAACAAATAAAAAATCCGTATCTCCCTCGAGACGCGGCTAACTCACTTACCCACTCTTGCACTTATTTTGTAGACGCTACTCCGCTACCGTAACTTGATATTAAGATGGAGCTTTGATAATGCTATTTTTTTTATATAATTGAGAGACCAGACGAGCTAGTCGCTTGATGGTATGTGGACATCTATTAATCACGTGAGGTGATTTTGACGATTTACGACCCCCTGTCTCCCCCTGGAGAGATGTCGTGCGTTTTTGCTCGACCTCCTCCTCCACCCTAATCTCACGTGAGATTTTCCAAATGTGTATATTTAATGTAAATAAGTTAATCTGGGTTTAAATGCGTTGATTTTATTTAACACACATTTTGTTCAATTATTTTTATTGAAGACTAACCCGTACTAACCTACTTACTATACCCCTACAGGGTCTATGTTTGTGCCTAATTTGTAACTTTTAATGTTTTAAATGTACAGATGTAGAGCAAATAATAACAAACATATAATTATATAATTGTACAGTTTCTTGCAAAAAAATGACGTGATATTTGCTGAACGTGATATTTCCCCCACGTGAGATTGGGTGAGGTTTGGCTCGACCCCCCTCCTAAACGCCTCACGTAATTGGACGCCCCCTAAGCGTCACGCTTACTTAATGGTAGCGTCACGCTTGCCTATTACAGTTCAGTGTTACCCAGAGATTTTCGAACTTTTTAAGTCAAAATCTCCCGCGGCAAAGCACTGCGTTCGTCACCCTGAGATATTAGATGTTAAATATCTTTAGCCCTGTATAATTTCACTGGAAACATTGCGCTTCAATCGTGCATACAGTAATGTTTGCACACTACTGCTGGCGGTAGAATGTCTGGCGATGGTGTGGTACTGCTCTAGGCGGACTCTGCAAAAGAGCCCTACCACTATCAGATTTTGAAATAAAACACGTCTTATAATACAACTTTTATATACGTCAAGGTAAAGTAAAAGATAATTGACAACTAAATATATAACAATAGACGTCAGTTCCCTAATATATTTTTTTCCCCTGTATAAATGATTTTCTTCTACATACTACAAATTAATTTATTAAATTAAAACATTTTGTTATGTTCAAGTAGTGTCCGACCGAATTTTCGATTTCGCTTTCGGCCCAGTTTCGGTTTCAGCTGCCATAAGGCCGAAACTAAATTTGAGAGTCTTCAAACTATGTTTGGATATGTTCGGTACACCGAGCTGCGAGCGACAACGTGCCATTATGCGTAAAATATTGAGTAAAAATAACATAATTAGTTAAAATGTCAGAGATTGCATATTTGGAAAAATGATTGGGTATCATAATGCTACATGTTTCTTTTTCTTATGAAAAACCTTATATGGGAGTTTCGGTTTCGGTTCCCGAAACTGAGTCCGAAGCCGAAATTCGGTTTCGGTTTCGGTTATATATTTCTAATTTCAGTCGGAAACTATGCCCACATTTTGCTAAATATATGCCGATGTTAAGTTATTATTACATTGAAGATGTTCATGCTTCCTAAATGATACTGATATAGTATGCAGGAAGAGCAATGAATGTACGCATTTCTAGGTGGAACCAAAACATTTCGTGAGCGCGGATTTGTCATGCCAAATGTTTACCAAATTTTACCACATTTTATTTTATTTTCTTTCTTCATCCTAAGAATCTAGGGAACCTACGATAATAATCAAGATAATATCATTACCAAATAATAATATTTAAAACTAAATTATAAAAGGAAATTAACAGTACTAAAGTTAATATTAATTAATAACAAAGTTAATGAAAGTAATATTAAATAGCATATAAGTATCTACTCAGAACGTCAGATGATCGCAAATATAAATATAGTCAAAATATTTCTTTCTTGATTATTAAATGAAACACTAACTCCATCTTTATTTAACCAGAAATCATACTAATATAATATAAATCCGAAAGTTTGTGTGTAAGTATTATTAAAATTTGTTCCCTTATTAACGCTTTAATGGCTGAACGGATTTGGATGAAATTTGGAATGTACATAGATTATACCTAGGATTAACACAAAGGCTACTTTTTTACTTGATAATAGCGGGCAAAGCAGCGGGTTACGGCGTAGTAACTCATATTTATCCAGTATAGAGACTTCTGGCTAAGAAGGACACTTAATAATCCAGTGTAAAGAACCGTTTACTGCACAACAGCTCAACGCAATAATATGAAGAATGACAGCTAGCTGTCAAATCATTTGGACGCTAACGTCATCTCCATGATAAGAACCATAGAAAAGAATATACTCTACCCATTAGAACTACCAATCTTAATCCATTCAGTTACAAACTTTAGGTTTTGACATTTCGGACGTGAGGTGCGTTGGGTAGATGTGGTAGTGAATACGGATAGAGATCTTTCATTCTAAATATGCGCTCCCCTCCATAAACATTTTCATACATTTGACACTCGATAGTTTGACAAATTTGTTGGAGGGGTGTGCACATTTAGAATGAAAGATCTCTAGTCTAGTATTGGCAGCTAAGGAAATATGTTCTGATGAAGATTGTGGACAGTTATAATCTAGTATATATTTATAGAAAGATACAAATTAACAACTTTACTTAAGCTATTGCATAGCTTCTATCGCGGGCCTTGAGCGTGGAGACCGAATCCAGAAATTCCGTAACGAAAATAACCTAACACCCCCCACTCCGTCCGGCACAGCGGTGATACTTTTTAGTTTTGCCATCTATCGATGAATAGCAGAACTTTTAATGACTTTCTTTAAATATCACGCTTGTCTCTTTAGTTCAGCAACTCGCCTCTAGGTGGCAGGGAGAAAAATACTGCATAAATAAAATAAATAAATAATTATAATTGCATAAGTTGATAAAAAATGCTATGCAATAGCTTCACCGCGGCAGTCCCCGAGTGCCACACGTCTTTTTTAGTATGATATTAAAGTACCAGGCGACCATATACGTGAAGGAGGTAAAAAGCTTTTTCTGAACGTGGCATTGCAACGCATGCCGGTTATAGCTAGTATATACCAGGGCTTGTTAACGTTACCAAATAACATTAAATAGTAACGTAAATTACCGTTATTTTCACAATAATACCTGTATAACGGTAATATAAATTATCGTTACCTGGGTATCCTAGCAATTAAATAACGTAAACAATGAATAGCAATTAACAATAAAATAACGTTACGAAGTGAAAAGTATCGTTATCGCATCTGAGAGTAGTTACCTAAATGATAACTTAAGCTAGCATTGTTTGGAGTCTGCACTTAACGACGAACGGAGACGCGAATCGCGACAAAGCAGCAAACAAAAATAGATTTGATTTTTTGAAATATGGGTCGAAGGAAATAATGTTCTTCAATAACCGTTACATTTACCGATAAAATTACGTTTAACGTTATATAAATATATCGGTAACACGCCTATTGATTAACGGTAAACCATAAAACGTTACATGTAGTAATAACGCTACCGTGTTTGACTACGGTAACGTTACCACCATTTTACCGGTATTTAAAGCCCTGATATATACCTATATATATAAATTGCACATATGGGATGAATATTTAGTAATCCAGTGCACAGAACAGCGCGACGCCTCGTTTGATCCAGTGCGCTTGCGGCTTGTGCGTGGCCAGCTCGATCGTCATCACGTAGTTGGTAGAATGTCCGGTGGTGGACAATACGCCTGCGCGGAGCAACGTCTTGTACGTAGGGATTTCGTATAGGCCCGGCGCTAGAGTGTGGTTCTGTTCCGGTTTCATGTATATTATCGCCATTTCTGGGGAAAGAGGATTTGTATTATGCAACCCGATAGTTAAATGTAATGGTTTTTTTTTCTTAATTTTGGCTTCGCAATCTTGTGCATTGAGCCAGTGTTAAGTGATAGTGTAATATTTAAAGTGTATTTCATATAAAAGTCACAATCAAGTAAAAGAGTCAAGGTCCAGTCATAGTCAAGGCATGCCCTAGTAAAGTGGTAGAAACTTTACTAGAACTTCTATTGTAGTTTTGAAGCGCAAGCGAAAATCACGTTTTTCAACTTTGTATGATTTGCCTACACTTATGCACGTTTACTTAGTATTAACGGTTAAACAGTCTACCATTATTACACGTTAACATTTGAAGAAGCACGGGTTTTGGAAAATTATAGAAAATCAAAAACGCAATTTTTTTAACTTTCGCGGCAAAATAACAAATGGTAATGGTTTTCTATAACTGACATCCATAAGGCAGTAGCTTTAACGGACAGCGGACAGCGGGGCGACAGCGGTTCCTATACAGTATGTTATTTATTCTGCGACAATATCCTTAGTCGCTACCGCTGTGGTCGAGTCGAAGGCCTTACAGCTATGTAATTACACAAATATTGTTATTTTGTTATTTTAAGTAATTAAAAAAAAAAAAAAAAATTGGAATTATTATGGATAAATCCATACAATAGTTAGTCAGTATTACAATTATCTAGTCTGGTCAGTAACAATACCTATCCAATATTTTTGGATAGGACAATCAAAGCGAGACGCAAACATTTTCAGAACACTGTTGGATCTAGCACGTAGACGGTGAAACATTGAGGCGACTTTATTCCGCATGATATTGTGGTCAAATGCTTGCCTATCAGGCATAAAAAAAAAAAAAAAATGACAGCGTGACAGCGTCACCCGCGCCTCCGCGAAAATTACAGACGCACTGCAACGCCATGGTAGTCCCAACAGTGCAGTGCTCTAAAAGCATTGTTATATTGCACCCTCAGTTATTTAAATGCTTTTTAATTAGGAATTTTAATGAATAAAAAATGATTCACGGTGAATGTAAAGTAGCATAACGCTCGGCACAGGCTAGACTAATTCGTCAGTCCACACATTTGTGATGTCAATGATTGATTAACTCATCATGATTTGTTGTGGACGTCACAGAAAAACGTCAAGAATTGGTTCAATCTGATTGCATCTTCAAATATTTATTTTTATATGAAACAATGTCAAATTCAAATTCAAATTCAAATTCATTTATTGATTGCGAATACAGGTGTAAACAGGTGATGACAAAAGTGAAAAAAACGATGGGTCGCCGTATCCGGCCTTTCGGCATGCAATACAATTTAAAACTTATCTAATTAGGATACATATTATGTAAGTAATTAGGATGTTTATTTAATTACAGTTTATCTTTTAAATATTCTTCTATACTGTAATAAGCCTTATCAAGTAAAAGGCATTTAACTTTAGACTTAAATATATTAAAAGATTTGGAAATAAGTATTTCATTAGGTAAGTGGTTATAGATTTTAGGGGCCATGCATAGTATGCTTTTATTCAGTAACGCTGTTCTGTTAACAGGACATCTAAGTTTTAAATTATGTCGTTTGCTATTAAAATTAACAAATAATGCGATGTTATTGCGTACAAAATTGACGGTCTCGATAATATATAAACATGGTACAGTCATAATCTTAAAATTTATAAATTGTGGTTTACAACTTTCGGTTTGATCTAGTTTACAAATAGCCCTAACGCACTTTTTTTGTGCCTTAAAAACAGAATCTTTACCTGTACTGTTACCCCAGAACATAATGCCATATCTAAGAGATGATGCAACATAGCCATGATAAGCCGTAATTACTGTAGCCTGGCTGACAGTTTTCGATAGCATATACAGCGCATAAGAATATTGGCTTAATTTAATACATAAAGCTTCTACATGTCCTTTCCAGTTTAAATTTAAGTCTATGTTTAAACCGAGAAACTTTGTATTTTCTACATAATCAATTCTATGGTCCAAATATTGAATGTTATAAGTATTTGTCGGACTTACCCTATTTCTAAATAACATAAAATTTGTTTTGTCCAAGTTGATTTTTAAATTATTCAATGACAACCATTGTATAATATCATGAAGTGTTCTATTAATTTCTTTTTCTAAACACGAGTGTTCTAGACCAGTAAAAAAAATAGTGCTGTCATCTGCAAATAGTATTGTAGGGTGAATAGTGTTTCTAGGAAGATCATTTATGTAAATGATAAATAGCAGTGGCCCGAGTACGCTTCCTTGTGGCACGCCAAATTTTACCGTTCTATAATCAGACGAGTAAGCCACTTCTTGCTTCAACTCTGGACATATTTTATTGATTTGTGTGGATTGTTTTCGATTTTTTAAGTAAGATTCAATAAGACTATGTACGTTTCCTCTGATACCATAAGCATACAATTTCCTTAATAATATATTGTGGTCTACAAAATCGAATGCTTTGGTTAAGTCCATGTATAAGGCACAAGCTGGGACTTTTAGATCGACACAAGTCATGATAGGTTTTAGAAAGTTATAGATTGCCATGTTAATGGATTTATTTCTACGAAACCCAATCTGCTCTTTCGCGAAAAGCCTATTTTGTTCAAAATAGTTATAAATAACATCATATATCACTTTTTCAAAAACTTTTGAAAGAACGGGTATCAAAGCTATTGGTCGATAGCAAGTCATATCAAGTTTATCATTTTTCTTAAAAAGAGGTTTAATAACTGTTATTTTAAGCTTTTCGGGAAAAGTCCCATTGAGTATACACAGATTTATAATATGGCTTAGTACTTGGGAAAGTTGATCAGAAACTTCTTTTAAAATTTGGGTATTTATGTTATCATAGCCTGTACTATTTGTATTTTTAAGTGACATAATATTTTTGTAAATATCCTGTGGTGTTGTTGGTGCCATAAATAGAGAACGAACATTATACATGTTTTGATGAATGTTTTTTTATCTTTACGTATGAAAGTAAAAATTCTAATAAAACATAAAAAATATAGTTATTCATTCTTAGGATATAATATTTTATTATACAATAATCTACGGGCCTATATTGCCTATATTTCCTAAAACTAAACTCAAACGATATACAGCAAAGAACTAAGTTACCTACAAGACATCGAGCTTATAGCTAACTCAAGTGCTCAAGGCCACTACCAGTGGGTAGCGTTCCCATCATGCTGGCGGCATTGCCTCTCTGAATTGCAATGCTAATATAATTTATTTTTTTATAATCTAACAGCAAATAAGACAGACTTGTATCTTTTGACACAAATAGAAGCCTCCGACTTTGTGAGCCATTTAACATCCTGTGGGTATTTTATAAACGCCATCCTATCACGTCTCTACGTCTCAAAAGAAGAAACAAGGTGTTTTTATTCATTCTTAGACAAGATTTTTATATTAGACTCAAGAAAGTAAAATGGTTACTACCAAAGTAGCTTACCACCATCAAGTTGAAAGTCTGCCGCCAAGCCAAATACGGTGTTCCGGCAGTTATCCTTGAGAGCCTGCGTATTCCAGGTCTAGTGTGTTTACCAGCTTCGATCACATCGTCACTTACCATCAGGTGAGATAGTGGTCAAATACTAGCCTGTCACAAATAATTAAAAAAAAAATGAGTCTCTCGTGCTTTTAGATTTACAAATTTTCCGTTTTCATACACACAGCCTCGCACTAAAGTCGAAGGCTCGGTAACTCAATGTCGCAAATGTCGGAAAAATTCACGTTAAACACAGAACGCGTTTAGAAAAAAAAAACGCATTCACACTCACAGCCCCACACTAAGTTCGAAGACTTGTATCGTGGGTGCCGGAAACATTCACATCACACACATATTACACCCAGAACCAGAAGCACAAATATCCCTTGGGAGGGAATGTGTGCTCCTGCCGGGAATCGAACCCAGGACCCACGGCGCAGAGGGCGGACAACTGTCCACTGCGCAAACTGGGTCGTCTGAAAGTTACCTTGAGAATGGAAGACGAACTTTTGCATTTCTTATACCTTCCCTAATAAACAATTTACCTCAAAGTCTAAGAACAGAAATAAACCCAAAAAACTACAATCGAGTATATAAAAATATTTTAAAGAAAGTTTAAAAAATAGAATTCTAAATAATTAAACAAAATAATAATAATAAAAAAAATCAACAATAACACTAGAACGTTAAAGCTTAAATTAAGAATATAAAATTACTTTGCATATATAACCAATTAAAAAAAAAAAAATCTAATTAAGTAAGAGCATTGAAACACCCTTTATAATGACTAAGTTGTTTACATTTGCAAGCAGACCAGTTAGCTGCTCGTGCCTGCGTTTAGAACTCGCAACAATACCCATTGTAGGTATCTATCTACCTGCGTCCCGCGGCGGGCGGCGGCGGCTTGAATGAGTGCTTACGACGATGGCCAATACCTAAAATTTCTATCAAAACTATCTCATTACTTGTATGATTATTGTATATGTTAATTTTAAGTTAAAAATTAGATTAAAATATAATAACTGCTAAACAGTGTGAATCTGTGCGAATGACTGTACCAACACAAACCTCTTTTGGTTTAATGGTACTGTACCTACTGTATGTAAAATTTTTATTAAATAAATAAAAAAAAAAAAAAATGGGAAACAGTTACCCTGCTTGGATCGACAGAGAAAAACAGAAGTCGGGACTTCGATTTCATATTCGTATGCCCTTGAAGTCTCAGTACGAGTCGAACTACTAGATAATATAAGAATGCTTTCGCAACCACAGCCCCACACTAAGGTCGATGACTTGTGTCGTGGGTGCTGGAAACATTCACATCTCACACACAATCGCACCCAGAACCAGAAACGCAAATTTCCCTTGTAGAGAAAATTCGAGTTTCTACCGGGAATCGAACCGACACCCGCTGCTTAGAAGGCGAACGCGCACCCACGAACCCACATGCCAACGGGCAGTTTGAATTTAGTTTACAGTTCGACAAAATAAAAAGTCTATGTTGAACGTACAGTCGAAACTACGGTTTTTAGGTTATAGTTAACTAAAGATCTTTGTATACAGTAAAACAATAAAACTTCATTATATTTTGGAGTTAACAAGCTATTGACTAAAAAGTGCTGGTTTAAGAAACGTCCCAAATTGTCCGATATCCTAGTTTTACCATTGAGTTTTCTCATTCAAATCAAATCAAATCAAAATCGTTTATTCACATGGGCACCAAAGAGGTACTCGTGAATGTTAATGATTACTGCCAGATTCGCAAAATTACAACCATCTCGAGAAGAACCTGCGGCGCATTTATTTTTCATTATTATTTGTCTATATTATGCAGTCGCTAGAAAGCGCTTGTGCAGTTTGCCTCCATGCATCCTTGTCATTAATGTAGTCAATCGTTTTATAATAAGCTTTCTTAATGAATGTCCGTTTTATTACTGATTTTAACTTTCCCAGTGGTAATTCAGTTACCAATTTATTGTAAAATTGAACCCTATTTGCTATAAAAGATTTATTCGTTTTGCTTATATCTAGTATTCAGATTGTGTGCGGCGCTTCTTAATGTATGTTTATCAATATTTTGCTAACATACATAATATTTTCAAAGATGTACAGCGAAGGCATGGTAAGTACGCCTGTTCCTTTAAAGAATTCCCCAAGAGAATTTATTAATGGGAAATCTGGTACTGCTATTCAGCAGAATAAAATGAGAGTAAAAATAAATGGTTCAAAATAATTCATGTACTGAACCTGAAAATATTTAAAAAATGTATGTTACCCGTGTGCAGTTCTTTAGGCCTGCTTTCTTCCAGCGACATATCTCCCATATTCCACCGCGCGCCTTCAAGGTACAGTCCGCGCACGCAACATCCGTCGTCGTACTTCTTGGGTGGTGGTTGCGCTAGAGGCTGCATGGACAACACATACATATTAGATGGGACAACAAGGGAAGCCTAGCTTTCAAATAAAAAAGATAAAAAGATGAGATAGCGGCCAAATGCTTCCATATCTGGCATAATAAAAAAGAATCAATGAGAGCCTGCGTATTCCAGGTCTAGTGTGTTTACCAGCTTCGATCACATCGTCACTTACCATCAGGTGAGATAGTGGTCAAACACTAGCCTGTCACAAATAATAATAAAAAAAAAAAAACATCAATATCGGCTTGCCTAGAAAAAAGTACTGAGGTAACACAAACAGAAATAAGTAACAATATCAAACTATTTTTTTATTTTTTTGAATACGTTTGACCACTATCTCACCTGATGGAAAGTGAAGATGCGATCGCCGATGGTACACGGTGGTACACTGCTTGAACGGGCGTGTTCAAATTACGAGTGAACAGGTATCTTGTACTAATCGGGAAACACAGACTCGGGTAAGAGTATCATTCCTTAGCGGTACAAATAATGAATGTGGAAGTAAAACGCTTCGTCTGTCTATCGTATATCGATGTCGCATCCGCGCTTATAAGGGTCCACGGAACATAGGCGACAATACGAAATATAAGCGATAATCACACTTCGTGAGGTTAAAATAGTTCCATCGTCAGTCGAAGCTACGAATGCTGATCAATTGTTGCAAGCAAAAGTAAACTGTGTAGTTATGAAGATAAGACATGAATCAAATTGTTTTAGTTGATTTTTCATATAAATATATCCACGTTTGTATAGTTTAATCGGCTCTTATTTCGTGAAGTTCGTGGCAACGCACTGCGTTCGTAACCTTGGTAGACTGCAAAAGAGTCCTAACTCTACAAAACAGTGAATAAATGTAGTGGAAACGAGTTTCTTGGAAAGTAAGTTCGACTGCTCGTTGGCTTAGTTGGGTGGCGTTCGCCTTCTTAGCAGGGGTGTAGGTTCGATTCCCGACTGAAACACAAGTTTTATCCCCAAGTAAAATTCGTGTTTCTGGTTCTGATTGCTTGTGCGATGTGAATGTTTCCGGCATCCACAACACAAATCATTGAACTTAGTGTGGGGCTGTAAGTGTGAAAGCATTTTAAGTATAATGTAAAGGTTAACCTCAAAACTATATCCGATAGTATCGATGGCGATGACGTGCTTCCTGGCGTAGTTTTGCAGCGCGCCCGTAAGGAACGCTTGGGGGAAGTAAAACCCAGAGATCCAGAACACTTTGGGGATGCCCGTGTCTGCCCAGCTCTGCATGAAGTCTACACGGAGAACCAAGTCTTTGGTCCAAGCACCTGGATATATAATAGGGATATTGGGTGAGATTTCAATATAAGTTACTATAAGTGTTAATAGAAGCGTCTCCCTTCCAGGTTGGGCAAAATTGCTTTCCTATGTCCAGCGGATTTCCGGTTGTTCTCTTCTACAGGTCGCATATCTCAACCGATTCTCTTGAAATTTTGTGTGCAGGTTCGATAATTATATATATTTTTTTGTCTATTCAGTTTTTGGAAATTTATCACAATGTCTGAATTATGGAAACGGGGTGAAAAATGGGGTGAAAACGTAAAAAAAAAAACATATTTCAATTAATTTGAAAAGTTCGCGATGTCTTCACAGAGCTGCTAGTTAATTAGGGATTGTAATTAGCAAAGAAATAAAAACAGAAAACACACGCTGGTGATCTTGACGTCAGTGCGTATTTTATGTTAATGACCTCACAACTTTCGTTCACGGTAGTGATCGGGTGATGGACTTTGGCGTCATAGAAAAAAACATCAAAATGGCCGCGTTTAAAATAGTCTAACTCACATTTTTTCGTTGATAATACTTATTATGTGCTTATACAAGAACTATATCAGAGCTTTATTATATGTATTGAAAATTTGCAAGTGAGAATTGTTGCAGACCATTTTTAAATCGTTACAGATCCTAATTGGTCCTTCAAAATAAAAAATGGTAAAAGAAATCTAAACATTATTTTCAAATACCTATTCAATAACATCCTACATAACGAAGTTCTTCAACTATAATTCCTTTATTTTTAACAATATGGCGTGTGGTTATCGCCATAATGAATTTTGATTACTGTCATGTCTTTAGTGACATTCGCAAGATTAAATCTATTGACATAAGAATCTTCGAAATCGGCGCACGCGTTTGTTCTATAAGAAGCCACAAAGGAACAGACATACATATACTCATATATACATTTCCCTCCTTCCATATTGACTCCATCGACTTACCCAGAGGTTTAAGCGAGGGGTAAGCTTTGGAGCTCCACATGACAGGCACGCCATTTTTCGACAGACTGTTCGCCATTTCTTCCAATTTTTCTGACATCACCACCAGGCCTTTCAAGGCTTTCAGGAGGTCACTGCACACCAGTTTTACATAAACATTATAAAACCAGACAATACGTGAGGCTATTTTATGTAATGAGTCTCGGTCCCCCATGTATCCTTTGTCATTGAGATTGGGATCTAAATGAATCATTGATTTATCATAGAGACGATACCTATATCATTGAGTCTATTGGTATTCTACGGCTTGCACTTTGGAGTGTGTTTTTTTTTTTTTTATTTGTGACAGGCTAGTGTTTGACTACTATCTCACCTGATGGTAAGTGACGATGTGATCGAAGCTGGTAAACACACTAGACCTGGAATACGCAGGCTCTCAATGATAACTGCCGGAACACCGTATTTGGCTTGGCGGCAGACTTTCAACTTGATGGTGGTAAGCTACTTTGGTAGCAAGCCAGGCGAGCAACTCACAAAATGCTCTACCTTTCAGAAATTGCTGTTAATGTGTAATAACATTGGATTATTATGAAGTGTTCTTGATCGTGCATATGTGAAGGCAAATCATACAATGGAAGTAAAAAAAAGTAGTAGAAAAAAGAGATTTTTGGTTTCGCTCCAAAATTCCGTTTTAGTTAAGTCTCACTTTATTAGGGTATGGCTTTACTGTGATTGGACCAAGACTCTTTTACTTATAGCCCAGGCAAGCGAAGCGTTGTATGGGGAGGTTGCAATAATTTATAACCAGAAATTTGTATAGTTGTATAGTTTCTCATGTCTATAATATGTTAAGAAAGGAATCCAACAAAATTTCACAAGGAACATGAGAAAAATATATATATATCCGAAAAAGTTAAATATGCAAAAATAATAAGTGTAATATTATTAAATTACGGCTATCACTCACGTCATTTGATCGATACCTATTGTCGACCTAGGTTTCGAGCATTCGACACGAAAACTTTAATAGTAAAATAACAGTGTATTTTAGTTTGTGATGTTTCTTTGATATAATTTTTGAAATAAAATCCACCTTAATTTATATCAGGAACATCTAGTTTTTCTAATCTATTGTGTGGTTTGTGAGTGTGAATCCTAGAAACTAAAATTTGTATGCCAGTATTAATAAAATTAAAAACATATAAAAAAGAAAATGCTAACACGCAAAAGTACTTCTATGCCACTTCCAGTTTTGACTTGGATTTTGTTTACTTTTGTATGCAAAGAATCTCAAAGTACCTACATCCAGTGACTTTTTTTATTATATTTCTACTTACTATAAATTTAAAATATTTTATGAACTAAGAATAATGTACGCTGTGTCCAGTTAATATTTACAGTTCAGTTTTAATGTTTCTCATATAAGTGAATTAATTATTTTAAGAAATAAATATAATTATCTTAAACCTCAAATATTTGAGAAATAATAAGTGTGTAGACAAACGTTAGAACAGTTCGATCTTTGATTTGTTTATGTGCTTTCTTTCAAATTACAAATTCAAATTGAAAATAATGAGAATCCAATCCAATCTTTCTTCATATATTTTAGTATTATTATTTTAGTAAAATGTTTGCTTATTGCGTAAGGCGTGCTCTAGTTTACACAACCTTCAAACCTTAGATAGGGTTGGATTCATAGATGTCATTGTGTTTTAGTCTAAAGAACTGTAACAATTCGGTTTGCATTGTTAGTTTGGCATAAATTACAAAATCATTTTTTTAATCTTATTTTATAGAAAAAAACTGACATCTATTGATTATATTCATATTCATATTCATTTATTCATATTTTCCATACACGTCAACAAGAAAGAGAAATAGCACTATTATAATTAAAAATAAAAACAAATGTCATATATAATAAATTCATAGGCATTAAAAATTAAAATTAGATAAATAGATTATATTGTTACAATTTCCGACAATTACACATTTATTTTAGTCACATTCAGAAATTCAGCGTAGCTATAAAACGATTATATTGGTGAATTCGAGTTGCATTAACTAAAATTAAAAGTTTTTCATCCACTATGAACGATATCATGTGGTTAGTATTTTTGCTTCAGATTGGAACAGGTAGATAATTTTTCCTATCTTCCTCTGGAAAATTTTGGTGGATTCCAAAACATAGTCTCTTGAAATCTTTATTATAATTCCAGAAAATTAGCCTGTTATTATTTTTTCTGGAAAATTTTTAGTTTTATCTTTGACTGTGGCTTATGACTAGGAACTCATATTTATGAAACACTCAATTATACTTGGAAAGTAAAACATCACTTGTCACTGGCTAAATGCATAAAGATGTGGAGCCAAAATAAAAAAAAAGCCAAAATATATATATTCAGTAGAATAATCTATCATTTAATTAAAATACTTCCGAATATTGTATCTCAATTTCGCGGAAGAAATAACATAAACCTTCATTCCTAAAAGCTAAACAAAGTAATGAAAAGTTTTCAAGTTCGCAAAGTTATCGCGGATAAATAATATTGTTGTCTATAACTTTTGAAAGGAAATTTCTCTATATATCATTCACAGTTGTAATGGAGTGATTTACAGGTAAATGCAAAAGTTGTCTGGAACTCTTTTGACCTTATTAGTACTTCTGTAGACAATTCCCCGGGGCGCTTTATGTGTACTCATACTTATTTTGTTTTAACCGTGTTGGCGGTCCGACAGGCTTTACAACTTTTAAAAATAAAACTTAAGACCAATCCCTGTAAAACATAGTTTTTAAGCTATTGCATAGCTTCTATCGCGGGCCTTGAGCGTGGAGACCGAATCCAGAAATTCCGTAACGAAAATAATCTGACACCCCCCACTCCGACCGGCACAGCGGTGATACTTTTTAGTTTAGCCATCTATCGATGAATAGCAGAACTTTTAATGACTTTTTTGAAATATCACGCTTGTCTCTTTAGTTCAGCAACTCGCCTCTAGGTGGCAGGAAAAAAATACTGCATAAATAAAATAAATTAATAATTATAATTGCATAAGTTGATAAAAAATGCTATGCAATAGCTTTACCGCGGCAGTCCCCGAGCGCCACACGTCTTTTTTTTTTAATTCAGGATAGGCAAACGTTTGAACTCTATCTCACCTGATGGTAAGCGTTGATGCGATTGAATATTAAAATCATTTTACAATGATAATCGATCACTTATTCTTCGTGTGTTTTTTATGCGCGAGAGCCAAGCATTTGACCACTATCTCACGTGATGGAAAGTGAAGACAGCAGTAGTAGCATGGTCACGTAGAAGATACCTATTATTTTTGTTTTAAAGACGCCCAGATTATACCGTTCGGGGAACAAAGAACAAAGATGTGTAACTTAAATTTATATTTTTTCAGCCTTTTTTAATCCACCATTCGGTCAGTTTTACTCTATATTATATAAACTATTATTACATTAAATATATTATAATGAAAAAAAATCTTTTTCTTCTTAATTTATGTCAACCTCTTTTTGGTAA
This sequence comes from Lomographa bimaculata, assembly GCA_948107665.1. NCBI lineage: Eukaryota > Metazoa > Arthropoda > Insecta > Lepidoptera > Geometridae > Lomographa > Lomographa bimaculata. Next base: position 1,828,024 of record OX403602.1, on the reverse strand, counting down.
AATCTTTCTTAAGTGTGCAATGTATAAATTTAAGAGTTTATGTTAATTTCCATTGTTTAAACTTTAGAGCTGTGAACGTGAAAGAGATTGGCATCGATTCTGATGTCACACACTAAATTAAATTTAAACTATTCCTGTCTTTTACAAAATAGGAACACAAGACAGAGATAGCATACTGCTGTGCTGTCGAGTTAGTCAGAACTTAGATGTCTATGCAAGCTTAGTCGAGTATGTGTTGTATTTGTGTTGACTAAAAACAAGCGCCTTTCTGCTTCTGCTGTTCATATTTTAATTGATAAACTAGCGCGACAGCACCAAAATGCATGCTATCTCTGTCTTGTGTTTTAATTTGTAAGAGACAGGGATAGTTTAAATTTAATTTAGTGAGTGTACATCAGAATCGAGGCCATTGTCTGCTTTGTTTTTTTTTAATAAAATTACTTGTTTTTTTTAAGAGGAGCTACGATCAAGTTGTTTATTTTACTATTAACTAGTTGGGCCTAGATGTGACGTGTAACAAAAAACAAACTGAGTGCGATACTAACTTGAGACTGCCCTTGATGACGCCCAGTAGTCGGTTGTAGCGAATCGCTTCCTGCGCCAACACCGTGTTCAAAGATTCCTTGTACGACACTGGGTACCTGTGTCGTCGACGACGTCAATAATACGTCTTTAGAATAAATTAATAGTAAGAAAGTAACTAACTGTAAGTAAAGATACGGTCTACGATGGAGCACGTTTGCCTAGAAAATAATTTTAACGCAAAGCTTAAAAAAAACGACTTCACTTTCGGCTTTATCTTCGGAACCTTTTCAGATTAAATACGCCTTATTGAGGATAACTCGAAAACTACTAATCAGATCTTCATTAAGTTTAAATGGGAAAGCACCAGCTTTCAAATAGACAGACATATTTGTGGCAAAAAGAAAACCAAAATAAAAAACAATCATCAAAATCAGTTCAACTAGAAACAATTTCTGAGGTGACACACAAAAAAATACAGTTGAATTGAGAACCCCCATTTTGAAGTCGGTTAAAAGAAACAAAAAGGTACTTACGTGTCGGTGATGTATTTCTGGTTGAGAGACGACGGCAGGTGAGACAGGATATCTTTGGCTGCGTTTTCAGTCATCTCCTCAGCGGTCAACCCTCCTCCACCGCTCACTTCCTTAGGCTGAAGGTCCTTGAGGGTGTCTGTATATAATTATTATTATTATTCAGACACCCTAGATACCGTAGGATTCTACGTGGTTGTAATTGTATTTCATTTTTTGCAAGCATTTGACCGTTATGTCACTTGATGGAAAGTGACGATGCGGCCGAAGATGGAACATGCTTGACTAGAAGGTACCTATTCAATTTGAAGACTCCCACAGATTGTACCGTTCAGGGAACAAAGACGCAGGCATTGAGTTCCACTCCTTCGCTGTACGGGTGATATACATAGAAGCGAAAGGCTTCGAGCGAATTGGGGGTATGTCATAAATGGATGACGTTTGAAAGTTATTGTTATTATAATTAAATACATAAATAGTTTCTATGTTCCAATTTATTAAAGAATTCTTTTAAAAAGTCCAGCGGGGCAAGATCTGACGCATTGTGTGGCCACCGGTTTTGCATTTTTTTTAACACGCGTATTCTATCTTTATTAACAGGTTTTGTTTTAACCACTTTTCTTTTTTATATAACTACTAGCCGTGCCCCGCGGCTACGCCCGCTTTTATCAAGGTTAAAGTAGCCTATGTGTTAATCTTAAGTATAATCTATGTACATTCCAAATTTCATCCAAATCCGTTCAGCCGTTAAAGCGTGAAGAGGGAACAAACATACATACTGACACACTTACACACACACTTACAAACAAACTTTCGGATTTATAATATTAGGAGGATAGTAGGATAGTAGGATAAAATAGTCAATTTCATATGATATAAGACCCGACCCTATCAAGGATATATATATTTCTACGAATTAGCCCTCTCATAAAAAAGAAATCTAAAGAATTATTTTTTATGAAAGGGCTTTAAAATTCTGATCTGCTATCGTTTTATGTGACGAAAAGTGGTGGAAGTAAACAATGATGAATAATTAAATGTTTCCCTGTAATACGAAAGTTTCACTTCTATTGTGTGTTTTTAGTAGCTCAGCGGTTAGAGCAATAGGGCATGACACCCTATGGCCGCGGGTTCAAACCCCGCCTCAAGCGATCATTTTTCCTTTCTTAATTTATCACTATTACTTTGTTTTTATTCCAAATAAACGATATGAATTTTCAAAAAAAAAATCTACTTGGTTTCTTATAGCCTTTTTTTTTTTATTTGAGACTAAGCTAGCGTTTGACCACAATCTCACCTGATGGAAAGCGACGATGCGGTCGAAGATGGAGCACGCTTGCTCAGTAAAAACCTATTCACTCTCTTCTTGAACAACCCCATATTATACTTTTCGGGAAACACAGTAGACGGCAGGCCTTCCACTCCTTGGCAGTTCTCATAATGAAAGTGGAAGCGAAACGCTTCGTGCGAATGGTCGGTATTTTTACCATTAGCCTTACACAAAAATACTACATCTAACAGATTTCTACGGCTAGAAAAGGATGACATTTAAAAAGTATTTACCAAGACAGCCGTAGGTCTCTGCTCGCGCGTACGCGATGTTCGCGTTGCTGTGCAGACCGAACAACGACGGGTCGTCGTTCAACGGGAGCGTACGGATGTACTTCGTGTAGTCATCTATGGTCGACGTCGGTACTTGCTAGATAGACATAACACAATTATTAACTACTTAAGAATTGCTCGTTTATAATTTACAATTATAAACGAGCAATTCTTGTATATATATGTGTGTGTGTGTAATCAGGATCTCAGAAACGGCTCCAACGATTTTCATGAAAGTTACAGATTGGGGGTTTTTCGGCCCAAGGAATCGATTTATCAACGTTCCAGGTCCGAGAAATGCTCGGTTCCCAAACTGCATTTGAAAAACCGGGTTTTAGAAACTATCAGCGCCATCTATTACGCCATGACCGATGTAAAAAACTGTTTCTACTCGACTCTAGATGGAGCTTATTCAAACACATTCTACCAAAAACAAAAAACCGAGCAAAGCTCGGTCATCCGGATGTTTATAATTTAAACGCAAGCAAACCTTAAACAAGTCATACTTTCAAAAGTTTCTTAAAATCAAGCTTTAAATAAAGAGGACTATTTATATAACCAGAGAACTTGTCGAGACGAATCAAACGAGCCGAAACTCGATGGGGTTGCGTCGTTTCATTACAAAGTTCCTAGGACCACCTTCCAGCTCCATCATTAGACCCTGGTTACCATTAAAACACAAACTACTCGTCAAGATGATTAAAATGAGCCCAAAGTCAATGGGGTTGCGTCGTTTCATTACAGAGCTCCTATGACCACCTTCCAACTCCATCGTCATACCCTGGTTACCATTGAAATACAAACTACTCGTCAAGACGATTCAAATGAGCCCAAACTCAATGAGGTTGTGTCGTTTCATTAAGTTCCTTTGGCTACCTTCCAGCTCCATCATCAGATCAACACCATGTCATCATAATATTGCATTGTCGCGCGATTTACACACGTATGCAAAATTTCAGCTCAATCGGTAACCGGGAAGTGGATCAAATTTAATTTGCAAGTTTTGATGACAAACATCGGGACAGGTGAAACTAAATAAAAGCTTGTAAAAACCGACTTCACCGCTTTATCTTCAGAACCCTTGATCAGATTAAATGAATTAAATACGCATTATTCAGTGTAGGGACACACTATAGTATTACAGTTACAAATTAAACATAGTTTGTAAGGTTAAATATTATGCTTGTAGGCAAGACGCGCCAGTCGTCGCCCGACCGACCCTCTATGGCCTAACTTGTATACCTATCCAATAAATATTATTACCGAGTTCCGGATGCTTGAATGAATAGCCCCTAGGCACTCACCCTTTAAGTATATCACATATTAGTGCGTACATTCAGGATATCTCAAAAATTACTGGTCAGATTTGATCACATTTAAATGGGACCACATGGGAAGCACCAGCTTTCAAATCAAAATAGTTTACCGAGTAGAACGTTCTGAGGTAATTTATAAAAAAAACTCTCTTAGTTTTAGCTGAGTTAGGTGCTCATTCGCCTTCTAAGCAGCAGGTATCAGGTTCAATTCCCGATGTTTGTATCAATAAAGGTAATACAAGTTATTTAGGAAAATTTGCGTTTCTGGATCTGGGTGTGATTGTGTGTGTGATATGAATGTTTCTGGCACCCACAACACTAACTTAGTGTGGGGCCGTGAGAGTGTATACGTTTATGTTTATATTCTGCTGAAAAATCTGTTTTGGATTACGTTCAAATTCGAATTCAAATTATTTTTTTTACATGGTCCCAAAGAGGACTCATAAAAGTTAAAGTTAATGACTGTACTGCCAGATTCCCGAAATTACAGCATTATTCAAATATAAGATATAGTTATCTCGAAGCGAATCGCTTATACTTTTATCACCCGTACTGAAAAGGAGTGGAACTTTCTGGCCGCGTTTTTGTTCTCCGTAGGGTATAATTTGAAAGTCTTCAAGTCAAGCGTGAATAGTGGTCTTCTAGGTAAGAATGTTACTTCTTTGGCCGTATCATCGCTTTCTGTAAGGTGAGATAGTGGCCAAATGCTTGCCTATCAGGTAAAAAAAAGCATTTTGAACTACTATTTGGCTTTTAGGTTCGCTTTTTATGCAGCGGGTATCGAGTAAGACAAGTTGTATGTAACCCGGAAAACAATGTGTGTTTCTGGTTCTAGGTGTTATTTTTTTTTTATGCTGGGTATGCCTACCCAGAATTTTACCATTAACTCACCTGATGGAAAATGAAATTAGAAGAAAAGAAAGAAATATATTTATTGCTACTATAAAATACATCAAATTAAACTAAAAACCTTTACTGTATACTTTTTATAGAGAAATCGGAGTAAATTTAGCTTTGTACTGGCGTGTTCATTTACATGAGCACACAGTGCCGGTTTTAAATTTACCCAGATCCTCGGCCTTAGATATATATACCGGAAAAGAAAAAAAAGAGGAAAAACATAATGTTAATTAATAAATTAGATTGACAGAATTATAAAATAAATCGGTGTAGTACATTATTAAATAAAAATAATTTAAAAATATATATAAGTAAGTAGGTCACAGGTTTGAGGTTAAGTTAAATGTGTGTGTGTTGTGTTTGTAATTTGTTTTTTTATTTAAGATAGGCAAACGTTTGACCGCCATCTCACCTGATGGTAAGTGACGATGCGGTCGACGATAGAGCACGCTTGCCCAGAAGATGCCTATTCACTCGTGACTTTAAGACTCCCCATTCTTTTGCAGTTCGCATAATTAATGTGGAGGCAAAACGCTTCGTCCGCATTTGTGGAATATCAACTATATAGCGGTGTCGCTTAAGAGACTGTCTCGATGTCCGATAATAGAATGGGGATGGGGGAATTAGATTGTGTACTGTGAATGTTTCCAGCGCCCACGGCACAAGTCATGTTTTTTTTTTTTATTCAAGGTAGGCAATCTTTTGACCACTATCTCACCTGATGGTAAGCGACGATGTTTTCGACGTTGGAGCAAGCTTGCCTAGAAGATACCTATTCACTCGTGACTTAAGGACTCCCATATTGTACTCATCAGGAAACACCGACTCGGGTAAGGAGTTCCATTCCTTTGCGGTTCTCACAATTAATGTGGAGGCAAAACGCTTAGTGCGAATTTGTGGAATGTCCACCATATAGCGGTGTCGCTTAGCAGTTTGTCTGCTTGTCCGATGATAGAACGGGGATGGGGGAACTAGATCGTACAGTTCCTTAGCACACTCTCCGAAATGTATCCGATAAAAAACCGAGACTCTGCCTACCATGCGGCGATGACCCAAGCTCTGAAGCTTTGAACTAGTCAGCTGCTCGCTACCAATAAGTCTCTTGGCTCCACGCTCAATGGTGTCAAGAGCCTCAAGCTGGTACTTAGCTGAACCGTCCCAAAGATAAGAACAGTACTCTATACGTGATCGGACTTGTGCTTGATACAAATTGATCCATCGATCTTACGGTGGGGCTGTGAGTGTCGAATCTCGTTACCTGTTTGTACGCGCCGTTTTCATCGAAGCAGTACTTGTCGGAGAGCACAGCCGACTGGTAGTAGTCGGCCAGCAAGCACAACAGGCAGCGTCGGTCCCAGTCGTCGGTCACTCGACCGCCGTAGTTGATGTGACCAGCCGTGTACGTCAGCATCTAGTGGGAGGAACACACGTTAACTTGGAATTACATGAGTTAATTCCACCATACCCCTTTTACCATCTATATAGTGGACAGCTGTCAGCCTTCTATGCCGTGGGTCCTGGGTTCGATTCCCGGCAGGAGCACACATTCCTTCACAAGGGGTATTTGTGCTTCTGGTTCTAGGTGTAATGTGTGTGATGTGAATGTTTCCGGAACCCACGATACAAGTCTTTGAACTTAGTGTGGGGCTGTGAGTGTGGGTGCGTTTGTTTTTTGTTTGTTTAGTTTCAAACTTCTTTTCGCTATCACAATATACTTCAGTAAGATGAGAAAAAACAGAGTTTCCAAATTTCAATGTGTTTTTCACGCTTTCTTTTAACTAAAAGATATGAAAAACGAAAGGTAGATTAAAACATTTATTGTATTAATGTCCATACAGTTGATTGAAACCATTTTCAAAAACACACGTAGTTAATTGTATTTATTAAAAATATTGATATGTGCGAGCGAGAGAGAAACAAAAGGAATAGACCCTCTTAAGACATCACTAATTGATTAGCAATCGAGCTGTCAAAAGTTTAATTAATGATTGAAAAGAGTATAGCCGAAATCATTTTATATTCAGGATCAACAGCAAAAAAAATCAAAATTCAAAATCGTTTATTCACATGAGCACCAAAGAGGCTCTCATGAGAGGTAATGCCCATATAAACACTATTGCCAATATATTCGGATTTAACCGACTTCAAAAAAGGAGGAGGTTCTATGTTCGACTGTATGTATTACCGATATCTCCGCCATTTGTGGACCGATTCTTAAAATTCTTTCCGAATTTAAGACCGAATTTTAAGGTTGGTATATTATATTTCAGAGGTGTTCCGATATAATTTTTTATCAAAATCGATCAAGCCAAAACCAGAATATAAGCGGTGAAGTCTGTTTTTTTTCAACCGACTTCAATTAAGAATCGATTTTGATGTTTTTTTTTTTGTTAGGTTTACCTAAACAACAAAAATTTACAAAAATCATCAAAGTCGATCGTATATTTCAGACGTGGTTCCATATAAATTTTATCGAAATCGTTCAAGCCAATACCGAAATAAAGCGATGAAGTCCGATTTTTAAGCTTTACTTGCGTTTTAATTATTAAGCTTTGCTTACTTTTAAATTATCTCATAAAAACTAGACCACTACAAGTTTGCAGTAGAGAGGTTTACCTTAAGTGGAACCTCGTTGTACTCATTGAGGTACATATGGAGTTGCGAGATGCAGATCCTGAGGTCGCCATCAGTAAAGTCGTACGGGATGTTGAATCCGAGCGGGCCGAACTTGCGCCGCTCGAGCACCACGCCGTGGAATAGACAGATGCTGAATAGCAGCCACTGACGGAACACCATACTTTGATATACTTGTTGTTTTCATAATTTTGGCTTCGCAATCTTGTGCATTTAGCCAGAGTCAAGTAATAATATAATATAAGAGTTAAGGTCCTGTCGTAGTCAAGTCATGCACCAGAAAAGTGGTAGTAACTTTACTAGAACTTCTATTGGAGTTTTGGAGCGAAGGTGAAAATCACGTTTTTTAAACTTTGTATTAATTGCCTACACTTATGCACGTTCACTAAGTATTAACGGTTAATAATCCACCATTATCACACATTAACACTCGAAGAATCACAGGTTTTGGATAATTATTATACAAAATCAACAACGCTATTTTTTCACTTTCGCGGCAAAACTCCTTTGATATACTTTTTATAAGAGTAAGAAATAACATAAAACACTTTCACACTCACAGCCCCACACTAATTTCGATGATATGTGTCGGGGATCGAAAAAAAAAACAATTTACATTCAAATCACACCCAGAACCAGAAATACAAAATTCTCTTGAGGAGAAAACTTGTGTTTTTACCGGGATACCTACTGCTGAGGTAAATATATATAAACAAACAAATGCATTCACAAATAAACAAATCATAAATATTAATATCAAAAACTATCGTATAGAAAATACTTAGTACTTAATAGGAGATATATGTTACAATTATTATTATTAGAATTATAAAACAAATAGCAAATTATTACATGATTTAAGATTAGCCGGTTGAAAAAAACCCGGAAAAGTTTTGGGTGTGCACATTTGCGTGAGTGAGTATTAATTAATTTTGTTTATATAGCATTAGCCATGCTAGGCAGAACTATATTGATAAATTAGCTGACCCGCCAAACATTGTGTTATATAATAACATAATAACACATAACATATAATAATACATTATTACTAGGAAATATAGTTTTAGTTCAATAAAAAAAATAGGGGTTGGCCGTAGAAGGATGAACATTTAGGTTTGTATGTACTTTTTAATGCTGAATCATAAAAAAATAACAACAAATAAATTTGTCCAAAAAATAAAAAAATAAATTGGGTTGGGCCACACTTAACATTTAGGGGTATGAAAAATAGATGTTGATCGATTCTCAGACATACCCGATATGCACATAAAATTTCATAAAAATCGGTCGAGCCGTTTCGGAGGAGTTTGTTAACAAACACCGCGACACGAGAATTTTATATATAAGATTTAGAAAGGAGATGTTATCGCTTGAGGCGGGGTTTGAACCCGCGGCCATAGGGTGTCATGCCCTATAGCTCTAACCGCTGAGCTTGTGGGTTGTTGAGGTTGTGGTTAGAGCGATAACATTTCCTTTCTAAATTTATCAATGAAATGAGTATTAGTTTGTTAACCTTGAAATTAGGCACTTTCGGTTCGCTCGAGTTGAAATAATCGACATAGTCCGGCACTTGGTTCATGTAGGCTTTCAACAAGTTCGCCTTTATTCCTCTAGGGGGCTCCACTGTCATCTTGTAGCCTGGATGGAAACATTTTAACATACTTTTTAATGATGACTTCAAAAATTGACGCTGTTTGCAATTTTTCCTTTATCTGTGCCGTTGCTTCGTACCAAATCTCAAGATTCTGAGTTCACGGGAAGTACCCTGTAGGTTTTGATTGCCTTGCGAGTGTCGAAAATTTGCAGAATAAACGGCTGTATCTTTTGATTGCGTTGGCTTAGAAGTTTGATTTTTTCACAGCTCCAAGGGACAGTAGACCTGAGTATTTAATATGAATTTCAGCTTGATACCTCCACGCGTTCCTGAGAAAAAGGATCTTGACAGACAGACAGACGGACAACAAAGTGAGGTACGGAACCCTAAAAAGGAGGAGGTTCTCAATTCGACTGTATACATTTGTAATTTTTAATGACTTCAAAAAAGGAGGAGGTACTATGTTCGACTGTATGTTTCCCCCATTTGTCACCCGATTCTCAAATTATTTTTTTGTTTGGCAACCAAAATATAAGCGGTGAAGTCGGTTTTTTTTAAATTTTTGCTTATGTTTCAATTATTTTATGTATGTTAACTCAGAATATTTTTCTAGGTAAACCGATTTTGAAAATTCTTTTAAAAACTATTGTCATTGTTAATAGTTTATTAAAGTTTAGGTATATTAGGTATTGTTGGTGACAGTACCATTCTGCAGCAGGGCGACGGGGAAGTGAGGTGAAGGTGTGGAGGTGAGCCACAGGCGGAAGTCCTTGTGGACTAGTTCAGGGGATATGTGCTCCACGTTTAGCTCCAGAATTGGCATCCAGGATGGCGAAAGGTGGCAGTTCTGGGTAGAAAAACAAATAAACAAATATAAACCATAACATAAACATAAACGGTTTCACACTCACAGCCACACACTAAGTTCGATGACTTGTGTCGTGGTAACGGTAACGTTCACATCACACACATAATCACATTACATACACAATTACAACCAGAATCAGAGGCACAAATTTTCCTTGTGTTCCCGCTGGAAATCGAACCCGAAACCCTTGCTTAGAAGGCGAACGCTCACCCAACTAAGCCAATTATTGTCGGGCAGTATTGTCACTTTGATTAAAAATAATTAATGTTTTTCATTAATTCGCATTTTTTATGCGACGCCGAGTTTCTTGCCAGATTCTCGAGATGGCTGTGATTTTGCGAATCTGGCAGTAGTAACAATTTTTTTATGAGTGCCTCTTTGGGGCCCATGTGAATAAACGATTTCGATTTTTAGATTAACAATAATAATAAAATAAATCAGACTGCGAGACTGACTAGCGCACCAAAAGGGTTCCGTACAAAATATTATGTAAATATGTAGTTTATCCATCACGGGAAACGAGTCGCGAAGCTATTTGCCTTTTATCGTTGACTTGATTTTTTATCGTTTAATTAAAAAAAACTAAAATTCGGCGCCACCATCGCATAGCCAACTGAATCGAAAATGATCATTGTAAACATCATAAGAAGACCAAGAAGAGGGTAGTGACCTGGAAGAAGACCCAGTTTCCGAAGTCGCTGCCGACCTTCATCATGGCTTCTGCGAGCGGGCCCTGCCCCTGCCCCAACGAGATGCTCTCGAACCGCTTGCCCATCTTCATCTTATCGGCGAATTTCATCAGATCTGAAGCAAAAGGATTTTTATATACTGCCCGTTTTGCTAAGGTGAGTGTGTTTTCGGCGAGCACGCACTGTACCTGCGGCGGGATCCGTGCCGGTGGCGAGCACGTACTGTATATGCGGCGGGATCCGTGCCGGTGGCGAGCACGCACTGTACCTGCGGCGGGATCCGTGCCGGTGGCGAGCACGCACTGTACCTGCGGCGGGATCCGTGCCGGTGGCGAGCACGTACTGTATATGCGGCGGGATCCGTGCCGGTGGCGAGCACGCACTGTACCTGCGGCGGGATCCGTGCCGGTGGCGAGCACGCACTGTACCTGCGGCGGGATCCGTGCCGGTGGCGAGCACGCACTGTACCTGCGGCGGGATCCGTGCCGGTGGCGAGCACGCACTGTACCTGCGGCGGGATCCGTGCCGGTGGCGAGCACGCACTGTACCTGCGGCGGGATCCGTGCCGGTGGCGAGCACGCACTGTACCTGCGGCGGGATCCGTGCCGGTGGCGAGCACGCACTGTACCTGCGGCGGGATCCGTGCCGGTGGCGAGCACGCACTGTACCTGCGGCGGGATCCGTGCCGGTGGCGAGCACGCACTGTACCTGCGGCGGGACCCGTGCCGGTGGCGAGCACGCACTGTACGTGCGGTGGGATCCGTGCCGGTGGCGAGCACGCACTGTACCTGCGGCGGGATCCGTGCCGGTGGCGAGCACGCACTGTACGTGCGGTGGGATCCGTGCCGGTGGCGAGCACGCACTGTAACTGCGGCGGGATTCGTGCCGGTGGCGAGCACGCACTGTACGTGCGGTCGGATCCGTGCCGGTGGCGAGCACGCACTGTAACTGCGGCGGGATCCGTGCCGGTGGCGAGCACGCACTGTACGTGCGGTGGGATCCGTGCCGGTGGCGAGCACGCACTGTACCTGCGGCGGGATCCGTGCCGGTGGCGAGCACGCACTGTACCTGCGGCGGGATCCGTGCCGGTGGAGAGCACGAAGATGATGGGTGCGAGTGGGTCGGACTCCGCGTAGAGCGCGGCGAGGTCGGCGGGCTGCGGCTCGACGAAGCGCGCGCCGAGCCCCGTCACCACGAAGTCCTGCAGCGCCGGCACCAGCTTGTCCGGCCGCAGGCACTTCATCACCAGCAGCTTCTGGAACGTGTCCACCTGCGAGTCCAGCGGCTTCGGGTACGGCAGCCTGACCGCGGGGGATACAATACACCTTATTAAAGCGACTTGTAAGGGGAGGTTCTTATACTAGTATACTGCTTATATTAGTAAATTATTTATTATAAAAATTGAAAGTTAGACCCCCGCCCCCCCCGCAAATTACTTTTCGACTCACCAAACCCTCAGTATGAGCAGTCTTAGCGCTAAACATATTCCAATAGCTAAATATTTATTATGCAAGTATTTTGTTTTGTGTACCGAATGATTTTAAATATTTAGCAACAAATGATTTTTCTATATATGTATATTCTATTTCTAATTGCGTATAATAGTGTGATAGATGTCGTTACTTGTGCGGGTTCCAAGCTTCGTAGAAAGTGTGGTAGAACTTGGTGTTGTTGTGGAAGTCTTCGACAAACTGCCGCATTGTGTCGAGTGTGGCCATCTGCTGCATATCCAGCCACATACGCTTGGTTATCCACTTGGGCTCGGGATTGTCGTACTCCTGAAATAGCCAAAACAACATGAAAAACCATTTGTTCTCTGTGATTGTGAGTGATGTATATGTTTCCGTCACCTACGAGTCCTACGACACAAGTTTTTTTATTGCTGTATAGACAAACATAAGACAAAATTCTCACCTGATGGAAATGAAATCCATTTATCGGCCATTATAACTGAGACTCTTACAGAAGGCAAGTCAATGTTACAGAATTATTTGCATGTTAAGTAAAATAATATTATTGATTTAATTAAATAAATTAGAATTAATCAAGGTGGCTTAAACATTACTATATTAAAATATTGATATGATTTATTATGAAACATGTTATTATTCTTATTATTGATAGATTTACTATAAAAATTGACAAAACAAATGGAAAGTGATGATGCGGCCGAAGATGTGACATGTTTGTCTAGAAGATACCTTCTCACTCTTTACTTTAAAAACCCCAAATCATATCCCTCGGGGAACAAAGAATTTGCAATGAGTTCCACTCCTTCGCTGTATGGATGAAGTCCAAGTCATCGAACTGTATTGAATAGTATGGGGCTGTGAACACTCACAGCCCCATACTATTCAGTTCGATACAATTATATATTTTTTTTAAGGTAGTTAAATAAACATTAACATAAACGCATATATACACGTAAGCGTTTATGGTAATGTTTATTTAACTGCTTAACAATCAAGATCACATACGCAAAACAATATAAAAACATTTGTAGTTTTTCCGCGGTTTTTTTGTTTTATTCATGATAGGTACCTTTTGTTCCCAATCTCAATACCCCTGCTTACAAGGCAAACGCTCACCCAACTGAGCCAACGGGCAGTTCAATGGGCAGAAAAAGACAAAGTAATTTTTTTCATGCTGTTTGTATGCAAACAGTATAAACTTTGAATAATACAATGATAGGTGCAAAGTCGTCCACATAATGGACAATAATAAGTATTTTTTTATGATAAGCAGGCAAGCATTGTTTTAACCTTTTTTTTGACCATCTTTTTTAAGTCCGCATAATACTTACGTATAAAATATTAGCTCCACTTATGAGAAAATTGAACTCGGCGATTCGGATCAGCTGTTTGTCCAGGAGGATGCGAATGCAGAGGAGCAGAGCGAACAGCAACTTGTGGCGTTCGAACAAACTACGGCACACGTTTTGATACAGGAGGAACGTGAAGTGTTCTATGATAATGTATACTCGCTCGATGATGTCCTCTGTGGAGAAAAGTTTAAAATCATACAATACAATACAATACAATACAAAATTCTTTATTGTACACCAAAAAACAAAAAGATACAAACTTAAAACTACGAAATTAATATTATAAGGCAGTACAATGGGCGGTCTTATCGCTTTCAGCGATTTCTACCAGACAACCTTTGGATGGAAATTCTGAAACGTGGTATTTTCTTAGACTGAAAATGAACCTAATGCAGAAATTTTGCAAGCGCTCAAGCTTATCGAGTTGTTCTTCATTTAAATCCAGATAGCAAGCATCGGCGTAGTCTAGGATTGGAAGCAGGAGGGAATCATATTAATAAACATTAATTAAACGCAAGCAAAGCTTAAAAAAACCGACTTCACCGCTTTATCTTCGGAACCTTGATCAGATTTAGTATTTAACACGCATTATTATTGACGATAACTCAAAAACTAGAGATCTGATCTTGATCAAATTTCAATGGGACCACATGAAAAGCACCAGCTTTCAAATCAATAATCATCAAAATCGGCTCACAACGAAAGAAGTTATGAGGTAACTTTTGGAGTCGGTTAAAAATGAGAACATCGTCAATGTAGTCTACAGAATACGCATTATTGACGATATTTCAAGAACTACTAATCAGATCTTTATCAAATTTAAATGGGACCAATTGGAAAGCAATAGTGCCGATTCTGTTGTCCAGAATTAGACTAAACTAGCCTAAAATTAGTTTTAGTCCTGCTTTAGTCCAAAACCTATTCAGGAAATGCAAGATTAGACTGAAATTAAGTTTGACAGGACTAAGTGGATTATTTTTAATGTGATCTTATACTTGAAAGAATAACATGTGCAATTAATGAAGCAAATACTGACCTACAAAGTCTATAATGGAGGAATATGTGATTGCGGCTCTTGTGAATACAATTCAATTTGGTTGCTGTCAAAATCAATTTTAGTCCTGTCATTTAAACTTTTAAATTAAGTTCAACGTAAAATCAGAATAGCGTTTATATGACTAAAATTAGTTTTTAGTTTATTTTTAGTTTAGTTTAGGTTAGTTCGGTGCTCAACAGAATTAGCACCAATATCTTACAAACTAAAGAAAAAATTTCGAAATCGGTTTACGGAAACATATGAGGTAACACACATAAAAAAATTTAATACAGTCGCCTTGAGTAGGTACCTCCTCCTTTTTTGTGTAGTCAGTAAAAAATATAATTGAATGTATAAGTCCGAGACCGACCGCAGACTGCAAACTGCAACAGCAAACTGCAAGCAATACTACTGACACCGTTTTACGTATCTTTGTTGCGAGCTTTTTATTTGAATTAAGCAAAAATGAACCTTAAGAGTGCTGACGATTTCGAATTGAAACCGTTCGAAACTGAGATAGGTAGAAGGGGATATGATTTTTATCAGTTCCGTAGGGATTCATACCAACCATTGTGTCGTTTGCAGTTTGCGGTTGCAGTTTGCAGTTTGCGGTCGATCTTGGATCTGTACCTTTAGGGCTAATTATTCAATCCTTAGACAAACAGTCAGATAGTTATCAGACCAAAGTATTTGCCAAATTTAATACTGAATAACTTTTGATATTGATAACTTTTTTTTTTAGTTTTGGCTCCGCAACCTATTTCCATTTAGCCAGTTATGAAATAAATAATATTCAAGTTTTTTTTTTCTTTTAATTTTGAGCCAGTGTCAAGTAATAATATTTTTCAAGTGTATTTCATATTAAAAGTGCTCGCTCAATTTCTGCTGAGAACGGTTGTGTATCTCGCGATCGCGCGTGGCGTAGTTACCGAGGACGCGACGTGTGTAAAGTGCTAACGCATCACAACATTCAGCTGTGACGACGTGCCGATCAGCGAGATGACCTAGTTATTGCTCAAGGTTGCGTCGAATGGCGAATATCATTGTTAAGGCGGATTATCTGCACTAATAATGAGTTCAAAAGAAAGGGAATCGCCTGGACAAGGCAGAATTACACTAAAAACTGAGAATGAACATCTCTTGTATGAAAAATATATGGAAGAACGAGATGAACGCGAAAAATTGTCAGGTCTCGTGGAAGACCTACAAAACCAGATTGAAATTCTGCAACAACAACTCAAATGTCTCGCAGAAAATAATACATCAAAATCTGCTGAAATGGAAACTTCTGCCCCTCGTGCTATGTACAGTACGGACGAAGAAGACCTAGCCCGCGAAACGGAGTGGATCCGCCATAAGTCAAGAAAGAAACGGAAATTGAGCACCTCACCCACTCTGGACAAAACAAGCAATGCAGAAGAAGAAACCCAAGAAAAAATTTAAAAAAATCCTTTACCACCACCTATCGTTGTTGACGGTGTTAAAGAATACCAGAATTTTTTTGACTTTCTGCTAGAAAGTCAGCCAGCTAATAAATTCTCCATTAAAATGATGAGCGGCGATACAGTCAAGGTTAGTGCTACCGATAATGATTCTTACAGAAAATTAACTAAAGCTTTGAGTCGTAATAATTGCCTTTGGCACTCTTACGAAAACAAACAAGAGCGGCCGATAAGAGTGATGGCGAAAAAATTGCCCGCTACGTGTAAGCCAGATAGAATAGTAGAAGACCTTAAGGTCAAGGGTTTTAAGATTAAAGAAGCGGTCAACAAATTGAGCTGGAAGACCAAAGAGCCGCTCAATATGTTTATGCTTACATTTGAAAATAGCGAAAACATTAATAAAATCTTTAGTATAAAAACTGTGTTGGGATGCCAAGTAGAGCTGCAGTCGCTTAGAACGACTCAATTAGTCCCCCAGTGTAAGAGATGCCAGGCTTACGGCCACACAGAAAAATATTGCTCTAAACAGCCCCGTTGCGTTAAATGCACGGGAAAACACCTCACCATAGACTGCGAAAAACCTAAGGAAGAGAAACCAAAATGCATTCACTGTGGAGCAGCACATCCGGCTAACTACAGGGGATGCATGATCGCGAAAGAAATTCAATCTATCAGGAATAGACATACTAAGAACCATAATGTGGGTCGCCAACAAACTAAGTTCAGTGAAAAACATGACGCTCAAAGCCTAAACAAGCCGTCTCTCTCAAGTAATGATTCACATATCAAGAATCTAAAATCTTATGCTCAAGCGGTAGTAAAAGGACCAACAAAGAATCAACATGCACCGCAGATATCGGAAAATACTGAAAAAAAGTTGGACGATATTTTTAAATTTATGTTATCCATTGACGACAGATTAAAAAAAATTGAAAATAGCAACAAAATAGCTTCATCCAAGCTTAAAAAATGAATACCACTCTTAAAATTATGGCTTGGAACTCAAATGGGTTACAAAAGCACCAAAATGAACTTCAAGTAATCCTAAACATGGAAAAAGTTGATGTGTGTCTAATATCTGAAACTCATTTCACCAACCAATCTCACATAGCGTTTAAAGGATACAAAGTGTACCATGCTCTTCACCCCGACAACACTGCAAGAGGTGGTAGTGCTGTTATTGTAAAAGAAAATCTTCAACATTATGAAAAATGTAAATACGAAGAGAAAGAAATACAAGCTATGGCGATATGTCTAAAAACAAAAAGGTATACCTTAACAGTTTCATCTATCTACTGTCCACCTAGGCATGCGATAAAAAAGGATCAGTATTTGAGCTTTCTAAAGAGTCTTGGACATAGATTTGTGCTAGGAGGTGACTTTAATGCGAAAAATGTGCATTGGGGCTCTAGACTTACTAGTACTAAAGGCAAAGAACTGCTGTGTGCCATAAAAGAACTGGATTGCGAAACAACTTCCACTGGAACGCCCACTTACTGGCCCACAGATCCACATAAAATTCCTGACCTGATAGATTTTTTTATCATCAAAAACATATCAAATAACTACTTGAGAACTTATCAGAGTTATGATATGAGCTCAGATCACTCGCCGATATATCTAGAATTAAGTGAAAACATCTTACAAAAACAAAAAGACCAAACACTTTGTAACAAGTTAACGGACTGGGAGAGTTTTAAAATTGCCCTAAATAATAAAATAGATCTTAAGGTTCCACTTAAAACAACTGAACAGTTAAACATAGAATTAGAAATTTTTATTAAGCAAATTCAACAAACAGCTTGGAGTAATACGCCGAATTTTAAAAATAAAACTACAAAGGGCAACACATACCCAGTTCATATCAAACAGCTTATAGCTGAAAAAAGAAAGCAAAGGAGGACATGGCATCAGACCAGGTGCCCTGAAGACAAAAGAAAACTTAATGGCTTGGCGAAAAAAGTGAAGAGGCAAATTCAAACTTATAATGATGAATTAACCTGTAAGTATCTCCAGAAGCTATCCAGTGAACGCAATTCAGATTACTCGCTGGATGGAAGGATGAAAGCTACCAAGAACCTCAAAAGACCAGTAACTCAAATTCCACCTATTAAGGAAGAAAATGGAAGATGGGCAATAAGCAATGAACAAAAAGCCAAAAGGTTTGCAGAACACTTAGAAAAAATCTTTCAGCCAAATGAGACTGAATCAAATGAAAGATTTTCCTTTGATGAAGTACACCTAAACTAGTAACACCTAGAGAAGTTTCACGAGAAATAAAACTCAACATAAGTCAACGTAAAACTCCTGGATATGACATGATATCAGGGGAAATATTACATAAACTCCCAAAGAAAGGCATAGTAAAGATGACAACCCTTATCAATGCTTCATTAAGACTCAAGTACGTCCCAGATCTATGGAAAGTTGCTGAAGTGATAATGATAGCAAAACCAGGAAAACCAGTCCATGAAACAACATCATATAGGCCCATATCTTTGCTTCCAATAATGTCAAAGTTATTTGAAAAGTTGTTACTTAAAAGACTTAAGCCCGTCATAGAAAGCTCACAACTTATTCCTGAGCATCAATTTGGATTCCGAGAAAAACACTCGACTCTTGATCAGGTTCATCGTATTACAAACATTATAGAAAAAACTCTAGAAGATAAGAAAGTTTGCTCTACTGTATTCCTTGATGTAGCGCAAGCTTTTGACAAAGTTTGGCATAAAGGCCTTATACACAAACTCAGAACATCTTTACCAAACCAATTTGCAGATATTCTTGAATCCTATATCTCAAACAGAGTATTTAGGATACGACAAGAAGATGCACATTCAGAATTAAAGGTAATAAATGCTGGCGTTCCACAAGGAAGTGTTCTAGGTCCGGTCCTGTACCTATTGTACACCTGTGACATTCCTAAATTAGAAAATAATACAATCGCGACCTTCGCTGATGATACTGCTATTATGGCCGTAGGAAGCACCCATAAAGAAGCAGTAGACAAAGTCCAAATGGCTGTTAATCAAGTCTGTGAATGGACAGAAAAATGGAGAATCAAACTCAATGAAACTAAATCAATTCACATTGACTTTAGTAACAAAAAACACCATTACTGCCCTGTGTATATTAATGGTAAATTAGTCCCATATGAAAACACAGCCAAATATCTTGGCATCACTCTTGACGCAAAGCTACGCTGGAAAGCACACGTCAAGAAAAAAAAGGATGAGTTAGAAATGCGATACAAAAGAATGTATTGGTTGCTTGGAAGACATTCTATGTTGTCAACACATAATAAGATATTGCTGTACAAACAAGTCCTTATGCCTGTTTGGACTTATGGTATACAGCTTTGGGGCTGTACCAAACAGAACAATAAAATGATTATCCAACGCTTTCAAAACAAAGTACTAAGGGAAATTGTCAACGCTCCCTGGTACGTCAGAAATGACGATCTTCATAGGGACCTTAAGATAGAGATCGTTGAAAAAGTAATAAATACATACGCAGAAGCTCACCAATATAGACTTCATCATCACGTTAATGTCGAGGCAATCCAGCTCCTTGACGTTACAGACTTAGTGAGAAGACTTAAAAGAACTAAACCATTTGAACTTGTGTAATGTTAATATATATCAGTGTTATATATAGTGAGAGTGCTGCAAAGGACACATGAACAAAGTGTATTACCCTTAAATAGAGACAATAAGAAAAGTGTTAATGGACACATTCTTAGTTAAGCAATGTAGCAGTTTAAGTTAAAGTTAAATTACTGATTAGCCATAGTTTGGCTAGATTGTAATTATAATAGGGCACTTTGTAAGAAGTACTCTAGAAGTAAAAAAAAAAAAAAAAAAAAAATATTAAAAGTAAATAAAATGTCACAAGACACTGTCAAAGTCAAGTAGTGCCGTTAAGTGGTAGAAACTTTACTAGAACTCCTATTGGAGTTTTGGAGCGAAGGCGAAAATCACGTTTTTCAACTTTGTATGATTTGCCTACACTCATGCACGTTCACGAACTAATAGTATGGTTCATCAGGTTTCATAAGGTTCATCCACGTGTACTAAGTATTAACGGTTAATAATCCACCATTATTACACATTAACACTCGAAGAATCACAGGTTTTGGAAAATTATTATACAAAATCAACAAAACATTTTTTCACTTTCGCGGCAAATCTCCAAATATAGTTAGTATTTCAGACCAGTCACAGTTAAAGTCAAGTAAAAGAATCATAGTCAAGTCATGCTCCAGTAATGTGATAGGAAGTAATACTGGAGATTTGGAGTGAAAGCAAAAATCACGTTTATCAACTTTGTATGATTTGCCTACATGTATGTTTATAGTAGTATTATAACAGAACGATATTGTATATATCAATATATTATTGATTATTTTTATATGTATACTAGCTGACCCGACAAACGTTGTTTAGCCATATATTAGAAAATTAAAATGGCCAGTAAAAAATAGGGGTTGATTGTAGAAGGGTGGAAAAATAGGGTCGTATGTATTTTTTAGCGCTGAATCATAAAAAAATAAAAACAAAAAATTTTGTCCAAAAATAAAAAAATAAATGTTAAGGGTGAACAAACCTTATCACTTAGGGGTATGAAAAATAAATAGTAGCCGATTCTCAGACCTACTGAATATGCATATAAAATTTGGTGAAAATCAGTGAAGCCGTTTTGGAGGAGTAAGGTAACTAACATTGTGACACGAGAATTTTATATATTAGATATTGTATATATATATATGTATAAGCCATATAATATTATATGTAATAAATAATATATATTAGTAATTAATTATAATTATAGTTTTAATTATTGTCAATACACTGTTCTGATGCACGCTTTACTTTTGTTTCTACCATTGCTGGATGACTGGTAGAAAATGCTCTCAGCATTAAGTCCTTCAATTGTACATTGTTTTTGATGTGAAATAAAGTATAAATAAATATATAAAACAACAGTTAGACAAGAGGGTTCACTGACCGTTAGGCTCCGTCTCGGCCATGCTGCGTATGAACAGTTTGACGAACCATTCGAGCGAGTACTGGTACATGGGGTCTATGTTGGCCATCCCCGAGAGGCAGAAGAACAGGATCTGTCCGCGGTTGGCGACGGGCACGTAGCCCTCGCGGGCCTCGTCTATCTCCAGCGTGGTGCGCTCTATGTCTGCTACTTTTATCTAAAAAGTAATGGAAATTATAGTTGGCTCTGTGGACAGGTGCCCGCCCTGTGCGCCGTGGGTCCTGGATTCGATTCCCGGCAGAAGCACAAAATCCTTTCCAAGGGATATATGTGCTTCTGGTTCTGGGTGTAATGTGTGTGTGATGTGAATGTTTCCGGCACCCACGTTACAAGTCTTTAAACTTAGTGTGGGGCTGTGAGTGTGAAAGCGTTTATGTTAATGTTTATAATATTTAATAATAATATAAATTAAAGTTTAAATTATTGTCAATACACTGTTCTGATGCACGCTTTACTTTTGTTCCTACCATTGCACATAAAAAGGTCAGATTCAGAAGGCAGTACCCTTGGACACGGCACGTATTGTCAGGAGGTTCCTCACTCTGCAGCACTGACCTACCGGTAGCTTGGGCCCTGCCCCGCTGCTGGTGGCATACTAGGTTTAGGTTTTTTTTACAGTTTTCTTTATTTTGTAATATTGTATTTTTATTACTTTTATAAAAATATTGTAAAAAAAAACCTTAGCTTAAGAAAAAAATATAAATAAAGAGAATATAAATTATAAGGAGTATTATCAGAGTATTACATCAGTATGTTAATATTTCTATTATTTTTATTTTATTTCATTCATTTTATCGCACCACCATCCCTACATTGTCTTTTCGTTTATATTTCCATCCAAAAAGTTGTCTGGAAGAGATCGCTCTTAGGGATAAGACTGTCCATTGTACCTAGCTTTATAAGTTTATCTTTAGTTTTATCTTTCGGTGTCAGTAAAAAGTTTTTGTATTGTATTGTATTGTAAGTTTCTCTGTAAGCTGTACTTATCTTTTAGTGTCAATAAAGAGTTGTTGTATTGTATTGTATAACAATAATAATGACGTGCGTTGTACAAGTCTTGTATAGTTCTAAAGCAATATGGGTTTCTCAATGCCTGAAATAAATATTTTTTATTTATTTATAACTAGTCGTTCGCCTCGAACTAAGACGTCGCGCCTACATTTAGCCCAGAGAAAATCTTTTGAGGTAACTTGCTTATTACTTTTATTCTCATATATTACATTTTTGTTGCAGCGGGAGTATCAGTGTCGTCTTTTATTGAAATTTACTTTGCCACATTTGTGTCTTGTACTAGATTATGGTACTATCGGGAAATAAAAAGTACACTACTTTTCATTTGCAACTCATGTCAACAGTGTTGACGACGGATTTTTACCGATCGGGACATCATACCTTTTTGTAATAATTGTTTTATTTTTGTATTTGTTGGGATAGGATATTATTATTAACTTTACCACACTTTCGCATTACTACCGTTTCTTACACAGTTTTTCTTGTAGAATCTATAACGGATTAAAGTTAGTAAGCAACCATTCTCACTTTTTTTTTCAATACATATAATAAAGTTGTGATAACGTTCTTATATAACAGCATAATAGGTTTTATTCACGTAAAAGAGTAAAATAAAAAAGTAAGTAACATTTTTTACTCGTGGTGGTCAAATGCTAGCCAATTCAGTATAAAAAAACCGATCTATAAAAAAAAATGTTGGCATTGTTTTATATAGATTTTGAAAACTCATATATTTTTGTTATTTTTGTGACTGAGTACGCCATTCTCTTTAATTTATACGCCAATCATCACGACCAATTATTTTAATATAATTTTGTAATGTAATAATATAATAAATGTATGTGTTAAACTCATGTTTTGAACAAATAAACATTAATTGTCTTACTAAGATCTCAGCACTTTTGATCTTGATGGCTTCGAGCGTCAATATCAAGGGCAGGTCGTCGACGGGGCTGCCCACGCTGTTGGAGAGTCCGTACAAGATGTCGGCCTGCATTTCTGCTAGCTGCGACGCCATCTGCGCGCGCGACACTATGAGCTGCCCGCGGAGTTCCTCGAGGTCCGGCCGTTCTTGGGCCACCACTATGGATAGCAGTTGCTCGGCTAGACCACTGTCGACAAATTACGATGGGTTGACAGACGACCTAGTTGGGGCAGCGGACTCTACCCTCTGCTAATGTGAATGTGAATGGGTTTGTTTCGTTTCGTTCATAATTAACCTTTACAACAGATTAGCACAACATCGAATGAATATAAAATAATGAAAATAATTGTGTCCAGCTAACGCAGTAGCGCAGAAATAATTGAAATGCAAGCAAAGCTTAAAAAAACGTCTTCATGTTTTATATTTCGGTTTTGAACCTCTGAAGTATACTCTACCAAACAAAAAAGTACCATCAAAATCGATTTAGAATTGGCGGAGATATCGCGTAACATACATACAAAAAAAACATACAGACGAATTGAGAACGTCCTTTTTTGAAGTCAGTTGAAAAATGAAAATATTTGTGTTACTGCTAGAGCAACACAATTTTTTTTTAGTACATAAATAATTTCTTGGCAGCACATACTCCAGAGGCAGATTTATGTATGAAAATCACATCCTTAAAACTTATTACATTAAACATCTGAAAGTTTGTGTATGTATTTATCCCTCTTCACGCTGCATGAACGTCATAAAATGAAATTTAAAATGCCTAAGATTAACAAATAGGGCCGGCGCACAAATGGCGAAGCGCAGCGCAGAGCATGCCCGCGAAGTATTCTAAACGCGTGACCACATGAGGCGAGTTTCTTACCCGAGAATGTGCGAGTAACCACGAGAGGGATACGCAAGTATGCACGCAGTATGACGCAAGTATGACTGCGCATATGACATACCGTAGTCATTCATTTTGCAACTTTTTGAGAGTCCAAACGTGTACCTACTAAATTGATGAATAAAATTATGGATTAGAATGTACTGTCAATTACATTACTCGCAGAAGAGGAAGAAGAGGAATTAAAAAAGATAATAACTATAGTCGTTAAAAAAGATATAACGGATGCGCGCGGAGTAGCGAGCATGCACGCTACCTCTCGTCTGTAGTCGCTTCGATGCTCTCAGGAATTAGTTATTAATTGATTTTCGATATTATTTCAACGCTAACAAAGTAGATAATAGTTTGACATTAAAAATGCTCTACGCTGCGCTGCGGTCCATTGTGCGGCGGCCCATAGATTACTTTTTAACATGCTCAATACAAGGCACAGCCAATAAGAATATAAGAAAACAAAACTGTCATACCTGGGCACAAGTGCAAAATTAACCAGCTGCACCTTGACCGAAGTCTCTGGCGTATACTTGGGGTTGGGCAGCTTGGTGGTGATGTACAGCCGGAACCCAGCCATGTAGGGGATCAGGGAATCGCCTAGCTTCAGAACCCACTGCCCCGCTTGACGGAAGTATTGACGCTGGAATTATTTGGATAAATCACTTTGGGTGCGGTTTCGTTATTGAAGAAAAACGAATATGGGGGTTTTTAATTGGGAGCAACAGAAGCCAGAACAAATTGTATTAAAATTAATATCAAAAAACGGAACAAATCTTCAAGGTTTTAACTATTTTGCATACCTTTAAAACTGGGTCCAGCGCTGGGTCCAGCTCTTGCCCCACATTCTCCAGCAGTATCGGCTTGCCGAATCTCAGTGCCGATTCAAAATTGCGCAAAAGGTCTCTGTCATTAGGCTTGCATACTACGAGACCTTCGATTTTACCCTGGAATGAACACGTCATAGTTTCACCGCTTATCTTCGGAACCTTGATCGGATTAAGTGTATTAAATACGCATTATTGACGAAAACTACCGATAAGATCTTGATCAAATTTAAAAGGGACCAAAGGGATAGCACCAGATTTCAAACAAAAAACCCACATAAAAAAATGAAAAATACAGTCGAATTGAGCACCTCCTCCTTTTTTGTGAATTCGGTAAAAATTGTCAAAAACTGCCGCATTTTGTTAAATCTAATACTGCTTTTATATATTATTATAGTTGTGCTTATTTATCTTTATAATATAGTGTAGGTATCTATATTAACCATTTATAAAAAATGACGAAATGCGAACTCTATGTTTGCGATAACTGTTCAGACAAATTACCAGTTTAAAAAAAAAACTAGTATATAAAACTAGTAGACAAGAGTTCACTTCGCCTTTTATGTTCAAGATAAATCAATTCCACCTTTTGTATAAGAAAATAACAAAATTTTAAAAATACTTCCGACAGATTGCTCAAAGTTAACACTCTGGCTTCTACTATTATTAGATTCTGTCTTTTTGTCCCAAAATTTACATATTTTTTAAGATATTGTCCGCCATGGAATCATGGCGCGCTCCTCGAGAACATGGACAATATCGTAAAGAATACTTTTATATCGGTTTTGAATATCGACATAGATGACAGGGCTTGGTCGAAAGCGTCTTTACCTGTTAGACTAGGATGACAGGTATACGTAAAATTTCTAGGTTGCGTTACCGGCCTTCTTGTCCTCAGTTCATGGAACTTCTAAATTAGTCGAAAAAATATTTTTACATAGTTTGGTTTCTTTACAAATAGCAAACCTGACTGTGGCCAGAAGCGCCTGGGAAATGACATGCCCAAATACCGAGCTTCCAGTGAGGTTATTTCACAGAGACTGTGGGATTGGCTGCACGGAAACATCTTTTAGATACGTGTCCCAGCGTCACAGAGCGTGCTCGACTTTTAGCAGTTTCTTTATGGGATTCCGGGCTTGGGTTGTAGGCCATCCTCTTTTTTAACACTAATACACTTATAGATCCATTTGCTTTCCGTCTCGCTATATGCTTACGTTTGGGTGCAAGGTGCTATGTTGCCCATAGGTGTCAGTGTGGTACTGCTGTTGACCAGCTCGGTCACTACGGCCTCTCGGAGCCTCAACGATATATACCGCCGGGCTTTTACCAGCGCCAATGTTCCAGCCATTCTCGAACCGAATTTCATTCCATGGAAGATGGGACGGTCTTTAATGTGGGATGCAATTTGTGTCGACACTTCAGCCCCGTCTCATCTTCCTTAATCACAGAATGAGATAGGCGCCGCGGCAACTTCGGCAGAGCACCGGACACGGCGAATATATGGCAACCTCGGCAGTACTTACATATTTGAGCCTTTTGGTGTTAAGACACTGGGCCCGTGGGGACCGAGAGCTCATTCTATTTTAAAAAATCCATCAAAGCGCCTGGTTGAAGCGACGCGTGATCAAAATGCTGGTACATACTTGGTTCAACGTATTAGCATTGCAATTCAGAGGCAATGCCGCCAGCATGATGGGAACACTACCCACTGGTAGTGAGCTTGAGCACCTGAATTATCTATAAGCTCAATGTGTTGTAGGTAACTAGGTCTTTTCTGTATATAATTTAAGTTTAGTTTTAGGAAATATAGGCCCGTAGTTTGAAGAAAAAAATTTAATCAACCTTTTAAAATATGTTATGTTTACTTAGGGGTTAAGAATATTTTAAGCCACTTTATCAATGTCTTCTTGAAAATATTTCTTAACATGTGTGATATTTCAACATGTTTGAGTATTAAATTGTACAAGAAAGGTCTTAAACACAAATAATTCCTTTTGGAAAAACTAGTTTCTATCCACGCTATTCTTCTTCTTGAGTAGGAGAAATTACGAAACTGACTATGGGTTGCGAGTGAGAATCAGTGACTAAGGTCTAACCTTTGCTGAGTCGTAACCCATATTCATGACTGTCACAACATTTCACACTTCTCATTCTTTTATTTGTTTTATTTTAGATTATTTTGTATGTATATTTTATTTAATTTGCTGTTTGTTTGTAGTGTAAATGTTGTGTGTGTCATTAATAATAAATTTTCTTTTCTTCTTTCTTTCAAAAACGAATGGTAATGACATCTTTTTGTGGTGATATCAATTGAGTATGTTTTAAAGTGCTCATTTACAATAGATCAATTAGATTTTAGAGGATCAAATAATATTGTTCCTATTTAAATCGAATGCATAATAATATTATCTATACAAAATTAAAATATGTACTCACCATGGCTCGAATCCATTTGTTAGCTTGTGTCTGAGGGTCGATAATGAGAGGCCAGCGACGGGAGTTCCACATCAGAACCGCCGACTCCACAGACAGCGGGTCGCGGGGCAGACCGAACATTTGCCACGTTCTGCAAAAAAATAAATAAACCTAGCTTAACCTAACTCATGTACTAGTAATGTAGGGAACATTCAAACAAAAAAAAAATAAATAGTGTAGTTATTAATTTTTTAAGAACCTGACTGCGAAAAAAAATTATGTAATTTTATTGAACCCCATTTAAATTTCCTTCATTTTGATACCCTACTCAATAGCTTTGGTTATTTTTTTTATTAACGAATTTCTAGCGGATTTGTAGCGTAAGGTTTTAGGTAATTCCTAAACAGCTGTCATTTTTTGTATGGGCTTAGAAAGTAAGTTGACGGAACTTTATTTAAATACGTTTCACCAACCTTAAGGAGAAGCCTAGCGACCTTAAGAGCTACCTAAACTTAGGACACCGATTGGCAGTGCGTAATAAGCTTAGGTGATTCCTAAATTGACAGCAATAATCAGATTCGACAATTTGATGACAATGATTTATTTTTTATTTTGGCCCTATATACTAATACCCCTGCTTAGATGACAAACGCGCACCCAACTAAACCAACGAGCAGTTCTATGATATTTTATTTTAATTCTATATCATAAACACATATTCATTCTGTTTCTTATTCTTATTATGTTCTAAGATAATAGGTAAGTATACTGCATATTAGTTGCAAGATTTGATTGCAGACCGATAGATAACGGAACAGGTGAAACTAAATAAAATCTTGTAAAAAGATAAATGTTGATGGACAGACATACAGACGGGCGGCGTAGGCTAAATAAAAGGTTATATTTGCACCCGTCGGGTCAGGAACCCTGCAAAGTCAATTTTGTTCACCTGATCTGCACCGCGTCTCCCAACACTGTGATAGGCGTAGCATCATTAGAAGTCGGCACACCAGCTTCCTACAAACAATTGAGATATCAGGATGGCTTATCTAAATAATAATACTTAAATATAAATTGGGTGACTTAAGTAAAAAATAGACAGTTTTTGGCAAGCATGATACATTATCGCACGCATCACCGCTTACTTTGGTGCAAATCGGTGCTCCCGCTTTCCAGATAGGTATTCGGGCGACGGGGGTATATTCAAAATTTTGATTTTCTCAATTGCAACTTTCGTCTTGTGGAACAACGTTGTCGTTTGATCTCACCTCATTTATAATTTATATTGTATATCATGTATAATTTTTTAATTAATCATCTCATTAGTTTAATAATAATAAATTAAACTAAACACTAACTTAAAACTAAAATAACTATATAATTGTGTTTTATTGTGTGTTATTTTATATAACACTGTCCGTATGCTTAGCTAGGTGTGCGCCTTCTAAGCAGGAGTATCAGGTTCGATTCCCGGCGGACTTCTTCCCCAGAATAAAATGTGTTTCTGGATTTGGATGTGATTGTGTGTGTAATATGAATGTTTCCAGCACCCACGACACAAGTCACTGAACATAGTGTGGGGTAAAAGCGTTGTGTGAAAGCGCTTATGTTTATATAATTCATTTATGGTTGACATACCTCCAGTTCGCTCGAAGCGTTTTGCTTCTACGTTCATCATCCGTACAGCGAAGGAGTGGAACTCATTGCCTGCGTCTTTGTTTCCTGAACGGTATAATCTGGGTGTCTTCAAGTCTAGAGTGAATAGGTACCTTCTAGGCAAGCATGTTCCATCTTTGGCCGCATCGTCACTTTCCATCAGGTGAGATAGCGGACAAATGCTTGCCTATCATGTATAAAAAAAAAAAAAAAAACTATTGACAAATCTTCTTCAATGTTTACCACAATAAATGACAGCCAACTTTCCAATAACTCCTTCCTAAATTCTTCAGTGAAAGGGGTAATATAGCCCACAGCGCCTGGAAGTAAATGATTGTATTTTTATTAATATACAGCGTATCCCGTAATTATACGACGAGGGCACCAGGGCATCGTCACTTCCCATCAGGTTAGATAGCGGTCAAATGCTTTCTCATTCGTGACATCACGCGGCGTTATATTGTTTGTTTTTTGTATTTTTTTATGTGTTTTCTTGTTGTTTTATGTACATAATGTAACGTCTCGTGTTGTCCCGAATAAATCTATTTTCTTTCTTTCTTTCTTTCATCATGCATAAAAAAAGAAGGTAGGCCAGCTCGTGAAGATTAAAACGATCTTTTTTAAACCGACGTCGTGCCTTTATTAACGCTGATTGTAGACAATTCGAACATTTACTGTTTTGTAACTAATCATTTAATCGCTTCAAGAGTAGGTATAAACATACCACCAGTTCGCTCAAAGCGTTTTGCTTCGACGTTCATCATCCGTACAGCGAAGGAACTCATTGGCTGCATCATTGTTCCCCGAGGGGTATAATCTGGGAGTCTTCAAATCAAGAGTGAACAGGTATCTTCTAGGCAAGCATGACGAATCATCGGCCGCATCTTCACTTGCCATCAGGTGAGATAGTGGCCAAATGCTTGCATATTTAGCATAAAAAAACAGATGTAGGGTTTAGTCAAAGATAAGTTTTAGTGTATCAAAATAGTGATATACAAATATCGATTTGAGGACTAAGTTTAGATCTTTAAACCGTGATAATAAGAATTTTGATTATTGTTGTTTTATTTGAAACGAGCTGCGCCCCGCGGTTTTACCCGCGTAAGTCCCGGACCCGCGGGAATTCCGGGATAACATTTGCTTTTATAAGAACCTTCTCCCGACATTAATTAACACAACAAAAAAAGAATTAGCGAAATTGTTCCGTCCGTTCACGCGTGATGCGATGACCAAGGGAAAAACCAAAACGCTTACAAAAAATTCATTCAAATCGGTCCAGCAGTTTAGGAGGAGTTCAGTGACATACACACGTACAGTAGAATTATATATATAAAGAAGATATATATATATATATATATCTTCTTTATATACATGTGGCACAATTACAATAAATGTAAATGGAAAATTCATAATTAAATATTTGTGATAGTCAGGGCGAGTGACAATTGCTAATATTCCTCGCAAATGTTTGTGATAGTCAGGACGACTGGCATTATTCCTCGCTAAATAAGGTTGACTTTCGGTCTGTCTATATTATGTTCGACGCGGGACAGCTGGGTGCACAAATGGTCGGATGGTGTCACTTACAAGCGCTGACCAGCATATCTCCGATGAGGTTGACATTTGCGACGGCCAGGTCTGCTATGGTATTGATCCACCGCACTCTTTCACTCGACAGCCCGTTTAGTAATCTGGAATGAATGCATTTACTTTTCTTATGTTTTTATTTTATCTTTTATTGATGATATGAGGTCGTTGAGTTCAAATGCTAAAGGATATATTTTCTACCGACTTCACAAAAAAGAAGGAGGTACTGAAGTCGACTGGCTGTTTTTTTTTTATTTGTGTTACCTTATTCTTTCCATGTGAACCGATCTTGAAATTATAATTTTTGTTTGAAAGACGTTGTTTTCCAATTGATCCCAATTAAATTTGATCAAGGTCTGATCAGTAGTTCGTGAGATATCGTCAATAATGCGTATTTAGTACATCTAATCTGATCAAAGTTCCGAAAATAATACTCACAGCCCAATACTAAGTTCGATGACATGTGTCGTGGGAGCCAAATTTGTGTTTCTGGTTCTGGTTGTGATTGGGTGTGTGTGACGTGAATATTTCCGGCACCCACGATACAAGTCATCGAACTTAGTGTGAGGCTGTGAGTGTGAAAGCATTTATGTTTATGTAAGTGTTATAAGCCCTGTAGAAGTATACCTGTTAGCACGGTCCATCCTCGCGAGACACTGGTTGATATCCTCTTCCATCCTCATTCGTTCTTCCTCCTTCTCCTGGAGGTAGAGGTTTAGTTTCGCGAGTCCCTCGAGTAGAGCCTTCATTTTCGCCCTAGCGTTCGCCAGCATGGCTGTGGACATTCACTGATAATAACAATGAGCAAAATTTTCATTTTTTTTTTTAATATTCGGGACCATTGATTATTTTAAAAAAGCAATGGTTGTTATCGTGTGTGTAATGTTTCCGGCATCCACGAGTCCCTCGACACAAGTCATCGAACTTATTGTGGGGCTGTGAGTGTTAAAGCGTTTATTTATGTTATGTTATGTTTAATGACAAAAAACACAGCCCATCACTAAGTTTTAGTACTTGTATCGTGGGTGCCGGAAATATTTAAGAAAGAAAATACACACAATCACAACCAGAACCAGAACTTTGCACAAATTTTAATATTCCTTTAGAAGTACAACTTTATTATTCTGCTGCCGGGGATTGAACCCAGGACTCAAAACGCAGAGGGCAGAGACCAGCGCTCTCCGCAAACTGAGTCGTCATGCTTGAGTTCCTTTCCCCTTGGTTTTAATTTTTATATTACGCTTAGGACCGATTCGAATAATTGGCGATTCGGTTAATCGACGTTCGGATAATCGGCGCTCTACTGTATGAGGATAAATATGAAATTAAAAGACTTAAAAACCCTAATAATTAATGTGCACTCACATAAAATGGTCCCAACTCGGCATAATATCGAAGAAGGTAGTCACCCACCTATCGTCGACGCTGGTATTCTGTTGGAACCATTCTAGTGAAATCACGGCCCGCATACGGTGCACATAAGCCAGTGGCGGATTTACACAATTGCCGCCAGTAGGGTATATCATTTTGCCGCTCTTACCAACCTCTACAATTCAATTACTTAGTTCACAATCATATTAATTGCAATGTTTTCGTCAATGAAATATTATGATTCCCAAATCATAATTTTGCAATTTCAATAAAAGGTTAGTGTAATAGAATGATAGTGTATATTACACCATCTTTTGCCCGTAACTAGTATGAATGCAAACTAGTCAAAAAAAATTGGTCCCAAATTTGCCGCCCCTAAAATCTGCCGCCCTAGGCTCCAGCCTACTCAGCCTGCTGGTAAATCCATCACTGACATAAGCACAATTTATGACAACCAAAGTGACCATCAACAAGTCGTGTAATGTTAGAGAGTAGGTACCTTCGACGGCAGCTAGTTCCGCCTGCGCCCGCGCCAAGGCTTCCTTCTTGGGCGCGACTGCCTTATTGACGTGGTAGAACTTGTACATCGCGTGCACCCACATACATAGAGATTGGCACGCTTTCGATACCTGCACACACACACACAATGGCATTAACACCCTTTTATGTTGGTTTCAGTTTCACACTACGAATTCCAGTATCTAATATATCTAGCACCTGGATATTTTTTTTATTTTAAACGGCTTTTTCTAACAATGAAACCTAGCTAGATCGATTTATCGCCGAAACCCCCTGCATACTCAATTCCATGAAGATAGTTGGAGCCGTATCCGAGATTCAGATTATAGACATAGACATATATTTATTGATAATTATTGATTACACATCCAACATTTGAATATAAAATAATATATAGAGTACTTAACTAGTAATATGGTCCATAATTATTCATTTTATTAATTATATTTTAAGTACTAGCTGTACCCGCGGCGTTGCACGCGTGTTCTGACTTATTGAACTCCTTTAAAACGGTTTACACCTTCGGATAACCTTGCTGGTTTTTCACTATTTCAACCGAGCAAGTTACCTACACTGAATCTGGAACGGCCACCCGCGATGCTTACCATCAGGGTGATTTACTTGAATCCACTTAACACTAATTGGAGTATATGTCCGTTATGTTGCCTTTGTAAATGAAGGTGTCTGTCACTCGCGGTACAGGCTTGTCCTAGTGCGGGGTTCGTGGGCAATTCTATATTATTGTATTTATCTTGTTTGTTAAATAAATAAATGTTGTATTTGTATTTGTGTCACGGCGATGACACCTTCATTTACAAAGCTTCTCTGTACACTATATTATGAGTGACTCCGTCGGGACAGGACATAAACATATTTTCTGCTTCACTCATCCTCGACAGTGCCACATACAGTTGTCCGTGGCTGAAACAGCTGGAGGTGAGGTCCACGCCCGCAGTGCGCAAAGTCTGGCCTTGCGCTTTATTTATTGTCATTGCAAAGCATAAACTCACGGGGAACTGGACCCGCTTGAAACGGAAAGGATAGTTGTTCGGTATAAGCGGTATCCTGGGAATGAAAACTTGTTCCCCAGTACCACATCCAGTCAAAATTTCTGCCTCTATGACGTTTTGTTGCAACCTAACTACCTTCAGTCGAGTTCCATTGCATAATTTGGGCGGACTTAAATTACGCAACAGGATAATTGTCACTCCAACTTTCAAACTTATTGAGTGCGATGGCAGCCCAGGGGCCGAAAACGAATTTAAAAATTCTATTGGGTAAGTAGTAGCCTCATCTTGCTCTACTACCCTATTGATAGAATTGTAGTTGGTGGCTTCACCAGCGACGCGACTGAGTATCTTATTATTCAAAGCTGCTGCCTGGTCATTTCGAGTCGTGAGTATGGCACGCTCGCAAAGCCAAGAGTTTTCACGATTTATCACTTGTTCAATATCACCATAGACAGCCGGGATTAGTTCTTCAGAAGAAGGAACCATCTGACATAAGTTAGTCAAATTTTTCCTTGTTGGTGCTAAGATGAAGCCGATATATTTGTGGCCAGAGACTTGGCGATATCAAACATGCATTAACTTCATCAGCTCTTGTGCTGCGTGGGACTACAGGCAGTGTTTGTCTGAAATCTCCACAAAACAACATTGTGATACCTCCCATGGGCCGGTCGTCTCGCCTTATGTCCTGTACCGTCCTGTTTACAGCCTCCACTGCTTTGCGGTGCACTCATCCCATACAATTAGAGAACACCCACGTTGAACCTGTGCTTTATCACTATTGCGTGAGAAGTCTCCAATTGTATAGGAATTTTGAACATGGCGTGGGCTGTTTTTCCTCCTGGCAACAATGTAGCAGCTATGCCAGATGACGCCACAGCTAAGGCAATTTTGCCTTGGCTGCGTATCTGAGCCAAGATTATTTTGGTTGGAAATGTTTTACCTGTTCCCCCGGGTGTATCCAAAAAAAACATATCTCCTGTATTGTTCACGGCGCTGTTGCATACTTGATGAAAAACTGCCTGTTGCTCAACAGTTAGTCGGTGCAGTCCATGTCTTATAGTTGCCGCGATTTCTGCAGGGTCATGGTTGGTTTCAGAAAGGTACTCCCGGTTAGCAGGCTGTACTTGGTCTGGAATAGGTGCAGGTTCTGGCAAACCATAGCATGTGAGGCTATTCCCACCGATTGAGAAAACCATATCTTGAATTTTCTTAAGGCATTCATTGTGAGATGTACCGGGATTTGCACCATTCCAAATGAAATCTTCTGCCAACGCATTTTGGTATTTCTGCCAAAGCTGTAAGGCATCAGCAAGCCCACAGAACACCAACATCATGGAAAACAGATGGCGCAATTGTCGTGGACTGTCGCTGATGCAATCCTCAGCTAGTGTAGCATCCCAGTGCTGATCATCATCCAGCAAATGTAGTTCCCGGCACGCGGCAACATAGGTAGGTTGTTCTACGCCGTTCACTGTTCGTAGCCCACTGAATGACGTCGGGCCACAAACAGCATGCAGAAGTAACCGCAAGTAATACAACTCCGTATTGTTTGGGTGCGCTGTGTATACTCTACCCAAATTGTGTTCCCTAAACACCGGGAAAACCTTCCACAGCTGCACCTCTTCTACGCCGATTGAACTCGCCTTGTTGTTTATTATACGTGTAATAGGCAGGCACTTCTTCGTATAATAGTGTTTTTGCAAAATCATCGGTTTGGCATAGTCGAAAAAAGGCCAACAAAGTTGTTCGTCTTGGATTTAGTAGCCTCTTTTCGACGCTATCTTCATTGAAATAAATTCTGTGTTGGCCCTCCAAATGAATGTCGAGATGTGAAACAGGTGGGTAGCGCTCATGTATTGGAAAGCTGAGAATCCGCCAAACGGCTTCCGAAGAGCTAATGTATCGACCCGATTGGTAGCGACTAACTTCATCTCGGCTGTTGGTGCTGTCTACAGCAATTGTCGCTTGGTCGCTTCCTTTATTGACATATTTGCATATGTATTTTATCGAGTTCACACTGTTACACATCTCAACGTTTATATGTGCTTCAAATGTTTTTGTCAGGACTGGAGAATACGGCACAATCCATCGGTTATCCACCAAGATTTCTTGGCCACGTACAGCCATGGTCGCAGAGGAACCTCCCTGCGAAGGCAAACGGCGACGGTAGGATGAGTAACCATCCTCCCCAGTCACTGTCTGCTGGACTGGTGTTTTCGGGAACCTCTTAGTACAACGCCCATCTCGCATGCAGGTGGAGTTATTATTAAGAGTACCGCATGGACCATGCACCATATGCGCCTTTACGATGGCATGCAAGGACGGATTATCACTGGGGTTTTGGAAATTCAGCGCTAATTATGCTATCGGACGAATTTTTTCTTGCAGCCATAAAAGAATATGTGCATGCGGTAGGCTCTTTTGCCATTCTACGCTGTACATAGAGCACAGAGTTGCACTAAATATGGCTGTAGGTGTTTATTTATGCAATTTAAAAAGTACAAAACCCATGACGTACGTACCGAAGTTAGAATAAATATTCGAAATATCTGCAATGTACATGATTGCATTGATTGCATCAAATGCAAAGTAAAGTTGGTAACTTCATACATTTACATGAAATTACAAAGTTATATACTGTAGTTGGGGAAAATAGCCGTCAAACCCAAACCAATAGAAACTTCGGAATAAAAAGTATTTTAAGTAATACCTCGGAGAACACACTATAATCACACCGAATTTTATTACAATCCACCCAGTAGTTTTGGCGTGATAGTGCTTCAAGATACAGGAGGACAGACAGACAGACAAAAATTTTTTTAAATACATTTTTTGCTTCCGTTTCGATAGTAGACTGTCCTCCATTAAACATTTTTAAAATATCTTCATTGTACAGAATTTGACCTCGAACAGTTTTATTATAAGTATAGATAAGTCAAAATGCAATGTCATACCTTCGCATTAATAAATCCTACTAATATTATAAATCCGAAAGTTTGTGTGTAAGTGTGTAAGTATGTTTGTTCCCTCTTCACGCTTTAACGGCTGAACGGATTTGGATGAAATTTGGAATGTACATAGATTATACCTAGGATTAACACATAGGCTACTTTTTAACTTGATAATAGCGGGCGAAGCCGCGGAGCACGGCTAGTTCTTTATAAGAGTAGAATACTTGTTTTATTAGCCAGTTGTTTACTTTTCTTTTTTAAAAACAACTATGCTTGTCGTCTCTACAGTATCGGTCATCCAGGTACTATTTATGGTACAAGATTGAGTTTAAGCCATAATACTGCTCTCGTTCAAAATACTCAATAGTCAGGGCAAAGAAGTCTTATCACTATCCAATTATACCTTAATGATTTTAAGAGGGTCATAGTCCGGGTTGATGATGAACCGCTTGAGCTTCTTGACCATGTCCTCGGTGATGGACTCCTTGTCGTACTTCATGAGGGACTCGAGGAAGGCGGTGGGGTCGGTGAGCATCATGGACCCCGGCCGCCAGTAGTTCAGGACCTTCTCGCCGAAGTTCGCGCCCGGCTCCTGTGGAAACACTACTTGTGTCAATACAAATACTTATTAAGTTTATTATATACTTATTGCAATAAGAAAAAAAACGCTTTTAGACTCAACACCACCTAAGTATGATTTATAGTATTTATTAACTTTTATGAGTGCCTCTTTGGGGCCCAGGTGAGTAAACGATTTTGAATTTTGGTGCCGAAAATATTCATTTGGACGAAACGTTTCGCGTCTTCGTTCATTTATAGAACAGCAAAAGAATGGAACGCTTTGCCGTCGTCTGTGTTTCCCGAAAGGTACAATTTGGGTGTGTTCAAAGGTAAAGTGAATAGGTATTTACTAAGCAAGCGTGCTCCACCTTAGACTACATCGTCACTTTCCATCAGGTGTGACTGTGTTCAAACGTTTGCTTGGTCAGTAATAAAAAAAAAAAAAAAAAAATCACATCACTGAACCGCCCGTTCTCATAGTTCGGTGCGCGTTCGCCTTATAAACAGGAGTATCGGGTTCGATTCTTTTATGGCTGCCTTGAATATAGTTATCAGTTCCCACGAAAACTACAGAGACAAGCAGCCAACTTCATGGTGTCACTTTTAAGTGACGGTGTGCGCGCGCATCGAAAAAGTCACTCTCATTAGTTTTCCCAAACGTGCCAAAAAAAAAACAAAAAAAATGGTTGTCTGTAAAGTCGGTTTACGGACGATAATTTTACGTGATAACGTCATAAGACGAACGCTTAGTTCGATCGTGCCTTTCTTTCGCTTGTTCCGCGCTCTAGCTTGTACGCTTAGACTCAGGCGGAACGTGACACTTTTTCGTGCGTGCAGCCGGTATTCATCGATTTACAAGACGTTATCACGTCAAAATAATGTAATTATAATAGTCTAAGGCTTACCTTGATGGGTTTAATGTCGAACACGACACACAGCGATTCAATAACCAGCACCACCCCTTGCGGCGGTTTCTTCATCGCCTTCACTTCCACTACGTCATTACGGTTTAGTTCTTGAAGCGCTTTTTCGGCCGCTCGAAGCGCTGGCAGCGCTTCCTCTGAAGAATAAATTTAAAATTAACATCTGTTTTTATAGTATTTTGTTGAAAACTGCGCCGACAACGATGATACAAAAAACGATAAATCAAAAAAATATTGATAATTATAAATTGAGAACCGACGCGTACAATCTTAATACTAGATATAAGCATAAAATAGCCGTGCACGCATTTAGATTAGGCAAAACGAATAAATCTTTTATGGCAATAGGGTTAGATTTCACAACAAAACTCCTAAAACTGTAACTGCTGGGAAAGTTTCTTTTTTTTTGTTTTTTTATCTGTGAAAGTGAAAGTTTAAATCAGTAATAAAACGGGCATTAATTAAGTAAGCTTATTATAAAATTAATTACTAAATTAATGATAAGGATGCATGGATGCAAACTGCACAAACGCTTTCTGGCTACATAATATAGATATACCTAGGTTAATATAATTCCAGTAATAGTTATATGAATAATGAATGAGCCATAAAATAGTTTAAGACTGTTTAAAAAAAATATAAAAAATGCACCGACGAGTTTATTGCCAGGTTCTTCTTGAGATGGCGAATCATAAGTGCCTCTTCGAGGCCCATGAAAGTTAGGTGGTGAAAAAACGATTTTGAATTTGATGTAAAATATTTCCTATAGTAATAGTTTTCTTTACTAGTAGATAGGTATCTTCTAGGCAAGTTTGCTCCATCGTCGACCACATCATCGCTTACCATCAGGTGAGATAGTGGTCAAACGCTAGTCTATATTGAAAAAAAAAAAAAAAAAAAAAAAAAGACCCTTATATAAATTACCGAGGTCCCGCTGTGCATCAGCCGCCATAGCTCCAGTCTCTGCGCTTAACTTTTCAGCAATCGCCTGCTCTTTTTCGACTTTAATGCGAGCCTCTTCTGCAATCGCCTGGAAACATGTGAACTTTAACCGCATAGTCATTTGTTCGCACGATGCTAGTAAATAAACAAACAAACAAACAAACGCATTCACAATCACAGCCCCACGACACAAGTCATCGAACTTAGTGTGGAGCTTTGAGTGTGAAAGAGTAAAAAAATGTCACAATAGAACAACGTGAGAAGAGTCCGCACCGTGTCGATGGCGATCTGTTCGATGACTTTCTTGGTTTCCTCGGCGGCCTTTTCCATCAGAGGCTTCAGTTCAGCTAATTCAATCTGCAGCTGTTTCACTTCCACTTCGGTCTGGTTCAGTTTGTTTAACCCTATGGACAAACTAATAGTTAATCATATTATCAATAGAAAGCAACAAAATATATTTAGAAACTAACTTGGTAACAATCGCATACTCCGTACAATACAAGGGCTACCAGTTCCACACTAGCTATAAAATAAGCAATAACTACTTTAAATATTTTTTACCGACTTCACAAAAAAGGAGGAGGTACTCCATGATCGCGGAGTAACTTTAACTCCGCGATCATGGCTCTTGCAACAGTGCCGAAATATCGGAAACTCAAAACAAACGAAATACATGGTAAATATCCCGTTATTGATACAAACATTTATAGTGGAAGTGACCATGGTAGCTTGAAAAATTACATTGACGATGATCTTGATTTTAACCGACTTCAAAAGTTACCTAATGACTTCTTTCATTGTGAGCCGATTTTGATGATTATTTTTTTATTTGAAAGCTGGTGCTTTTTATGTGGTCCCATTGAAATTTGATCAAGATCTGTACTCTAGTTCTTGAGTTATCGTCAATAATGCGTGTTTAATACATTAAATCTGATCAAGGTTCCGAAGATAAAGCGGTGGAGTCGGTTTTTTAAGCTTTGCTTGCGTTTACTTATTTAGTCAAGCATTTAACAGTTGTAAATGAAAATGGACTAAAAAGTTATATAACCAGATAACTTGTATAGAACTATTTATATTCTATAGGTATATAGGTATCTTCTATGTAAGCATGCTACATCTTCGGCCGCATCATCATTCCCATCAAGTAAGCTAGCGGCCAAATGCTTACCTATCTAATTTAAAATGCTATATAATATTGTTTACGATTCAAACTACTTCTGCAACATGCACCTTGTTCTTGGCAAGTCAATACTGCTGCCAAAATTATGATCGTAATTCACACTACGGCGTATTTCGGGCTGGTCTTCGTCTTTCAGACGGGTGGTTGACGCGGTGGACAAGTCTCTGCCCTCAGAGCTGGGTCCTGGGTCCGATTCCCAGCAGGAGCACAACTATCCTTCCCAAGGGAGATTTATTCTTCTGGTTCTGGGTGTGACTGAGTGTGTGCTAAGTAAATGTTTCCAGCACCCACGATACAAGTCTTTGAACTCAGCGTGTGGATGCGAGTGTGAATAAGCTTTATTTAACGTAAAATTCGTACCTATAGTGATAAATTTAGAAAGGAAAAATTATCGCTTGAGGCGGGATTTGAACCCGCGGCCATAGGGTCTCATGCCCTATTGCTCTAACCGCTGAGCTACTCAAGCCCCGCCGGAAGCGACGAAATTAACCTTTCCTAATTATTAACGTCTTACGGGGACGTGTAACGTCATCTTCCGAAACAGTTTATAGAAACTACTACGGCCAACGAGTCTAACATTGCAGTTAGCTCCACGTTGTGATGATAACGTCTACCCAAATCAATTGATTTTATTTATATAGCATTAGCCATGCTAGGCAGAACTATAGTGATAAATTTAGAAAGGAAAAATTATCGGTTGAAGCGGGATTTGAACCCGCGGCCATAGGGTCTCATGCCCTATTGCTCTAACCGCTGAGCTACTCAAGCCCCGCCTCAAGCGATAATTTTTCCTTTCTAAATTTATCACTATATTTCTGCCTAGCATGGCTAATGCTATATAAATAAAATCAAAAAAAATCGTACCAGTTTTGAGCGCGTTGCTCTCCTTCAGTATCGAAGCTTGCTTTTTCTTGAACATCTCTGCGTAAGAGCCGAGCATTTCCATGTAAGACATCGGCGTGACGTAGTTGAGTCTGTTTAGTGCAGCGAGGTAGCGCTCGCTCGCCTCCACTACACTTTGATGGACGAAGCAGCACACTCGCTGGAACCAAACGCTCATTTACGGTTGATATACATCCAGTTCGCTCGAAGCGTTTCGCTTCTACGTTTATCGTCCGTACAGCGAAGGAGTAGAAATCATTGCCTGCGCCTTTGAGATTAAGAATGCTTTAAAAAAATGAATGAAAAAAATGCGCCGCCTAGTTTCTTGCCAGGTTCTTAATTAATTTTTAATTTTAATTTTGCGAATCTGGCATCATTAACTTTTATGAGTGTGAGAACCTCTTTAGGGCCCATGTGAATAAACGAACCTTCTAGGCAAACATGTTCCATCTTCGGCCGCATCATCACTTTCCTTCAGGTGAGATAGCGGTCAGATGCTTGCCTATTTAGCATTAAAAAAAAAACATAAACATGATAATTTATTAATAGTCGTGCCCTGCGGCTACGCCCGCGTTTATCAAATTAAAAATTAGCCTGTGTTAATCCTAGGTATAATTTCTGTACAATCCAAACTTCATCCTAATCCGTTTAGTCGTTATAGCTTAGCAGAGAATACTAACATACTTGCACACTTACACTTACACATTCAAACACAAATATATAAGTGTGATTATTTAATACTATATTGCACAATAATAGTGAACGAAGGGAGGGCTTAATGCTAAAAACATTATCTGCCAGTCATTCAGTGGTGGAAATGAAATAACATTAGGCGTGCATCAATCAATAATTTTTAAACTTGATAAACAAACAAGCGCATTCACACTCACAGCCCCGCACTAAGTTCAAAGACTCGTATCGTGGGTGCCGGAAACATTCACATCACACACACATTACACCCAGAACCAGAAGCACAAATATCCGTAGGGAAGGAATTTTTGCTCCTGCCGGGAATCGAACCCAGGACCCACGGCGCAGAGGGCGGAGATCTGTCCACTGCGCCAACTGGGTCGTCAAACGCGGGCAAGGTATGGCTCTTAGTTAATAAATAGCCTCTGCCACTCACCACCATGGCAGTGATGACTTCCTCAGTAGTGACCAGCTCCGGCATCTCTTCTAAGAAGTATTTAGCAACCGACTCCAGTGCAGTTTTCGGCCATTCGCTGAACCAATCGATAGTGCAGCAGTTGACTAACGAGGGGAACTGGCGCAGCCGGGCTCGGAAGATCTAAGAAAACAAACATTCTTATTAAATAATCTTCGGCCGCATCATCGCTTTCCACCAAATGAGATTGTTGTCAAATGTTTGCGTATCTGGCATAAAAAAAATATATTTTTAAAATAATAGAATATTTTTAGTTACATCATTTAATAAAATTATTATATGATGTAACTAAAAATTTATGCTTCTCGCAATTTTTGATTTTTTCACAGCTCCAAGGGACAGTAGACTTGAGTATTTGGTATGAATTTCAACTTGATACATCCACGCGTTTCTGAGAAAAATGGTCTTGACGGACAAACAGACGGACAACAAAGTGATCCTATATAAGGGTTCCGTTTTTTCCTTACAAAACACTTTATTGCAGGAAATAAAATAACATAAAAACAATCATATTATCCATATCCAAGTACAATGGGCGGTCTTATCTCTTCCAGTCAACCTTTGGATGAAAAAAGAGAAAAACAATGTATAAGAACGTAGGTCGGTGTTGTGATTAACTATATATTATTTATAATAAGTACCCGGATGACCGAACTTTGCTCGGCTGAAAACACAGATAAACGTCGTTTTCTAAAATTGAAACCTAGCTAGATCGACTTATCGCCCCCGAAACCCCCTGCATACAAAATTTCATTAAATTTTAAAAAAATATTATATATACAAGAATTGCTCGTTCAAAGGTATTAGATAGATAGAAGTATATTTATAAATACATATAACAAATCAATAATTAAATACATAATACAATAACATAACATACTTAAAAAACAATTCCTTTGAAACCATAAAAAGAATTTATGAAAGAAGGAGTGAGACAACACACCTCTCCAATAGGACTCATGACGATCACGATGTGCAAGTTAGTCTTGACTCGGCGCTGGTAGCAGCTGAAGAGGTTCGTCTTGGTGGCGGCGAGGTTCATCTCCATGACGGCGTGACGGACGGACATGAAGATCTTGTCGAAGTCTTCCGGCTCGTATATATTCGGCACGTCGCCGGACGACAGTATGTTGTTCAGGTCTTCGAGGAATGACTCCATTTTGATCTATAAAAATATATGTAAAAAAATATATTATTATCTATAAACAAACACACTAAAACACACTTTCACACTCACAGCCCCACACTAAGTTCGAAGACTTGTGTCGTGGGTGCCGGAAACATTCACATCACACACACAATCACAACCAGATCCAGACACACATATTTTCCTTGGGGAGAAAATTTGTGTTCCCGCCGGGAATCAAACCCGATAACCCTGCTTAGAAGGCGAACGCTCACTCAACTGAGCCAACGGGCAGTTCAATAATAATTGTTTCTTTTGTTTGTATACTAATTGTTCGCGCCGAACTGAGATCTCGCGCCTTCATTTTGCCACATACAGAAAAACTTTTGAGGTTACTTGCTTGTAATAGTAGAATCATTAACTTTCATTAGTGCCTCTTTGGGGCCCATGTGAATAAACAATTTTGATTTCGATAACTTCTCTTATATATAATAATAGTTTGATTTCAGCCTTTTTTTTTTTGACTTACTAAATCGTTATTTTCAAACTTAGAATTTTTTTTAAACCGGTTTTTTACTCTACTTGTCAAGCCCTTTTTAAAGATACCCCACAAGGTTAGATAAAAAAAAATGTTTCTCCTCACTTACATGTATGGGGAGCCTTCATATTTTCATTTATATAATTTTTAATGTAATTTCTGGCTTAGGGCCGTAGTTTTACATATTCTATGAGAATTTAAAGTCATTCGCTTATATGGTTTAGACGCTAGATGCCTCTGACAGACGGACGGACGGACAAAGTGCTGAACGACCGAAGTCAACTTAGAGATCTCGCTTCGCTCCATCAATAAGTACGATCATCGACACGACGAAGAAGAAGATCAGAACCTGCGAATCAGAGAAGAGGAACACGACGCCCCTGTTCTCGGCGCCCGCCTTCATCATGGTTTGCTTGAGGTCATCGCGCCACTCCGTGTTGCCGTAGGACTTCGTGATCTCTATCTGCAGACACGTCAGCTCCATCATGCTGGCGGCCAGCCGAGACAGGGACTGCCGACCTGAACAAACAAACAAACGCATTCACACTCACAGCCCCACACTAAGTTCAAATACTTGTATCGTGGGGCTGGAAACATTTACATATCACACACACAAATACACCCAGAACCAGAAGCACAAATATCCCTTGGGAAGGAATTTGTGCTCCTGCCGGGAATCGAACCCAGGACCCACGGCGCAGAGGGCGGAGACCTGTCCACTGCGCCAACTGGGTCGTC
Source organism: Lomographa bimaculata (assembly GCA_948107665.1). Classification (NCBI taxonomy): domain Eukaryota; kingdom Metazoa; phylum Arthropoda; class Insecta; order Lepidoptera; family Geometridae; genus Lomographa; species Lomographa bimaculata. The sequence continues at coordinate 1,783,805 of OX403602.1, read as the reverse complement.
AAGAACAATCCAATTATTATATATTCACTTCTACACTACACGGTCAGACGCGTCTAGACGTAGCAACGTGTACCTACGACATGCAAATCCTGAAGTCTTTGAACTCATTGCCCTCGTCTTTGTTCCCCGAACGGTATATTTTGGGAGTCTTCAAGTCAAGATTGAATAGATCTCCTAGGTAACCATGCTGCATTTTCGGCCGTATCATCACTTTCTATTAGGTGAGATTGTGGTCAAATGCCTATCGAGGAAAAAAACAAAGAAGTCTTCGAACTTAATGTACGGAAGTATTGCCGCGAAAGTGAACTTGTGATTCTTCGAGTGTCAATATGTAATAATAGTGGATTATTAACCGTGCACAAGTGTAGGCAAATCACACAAAGTTGAAAAACGTTATTTTCGCCTTCGCCCCAAAACCCCAACAGAAGTTCCCGTAAAGTTTCTACCACTTTACTTGCACGACTTTACTATGCCTGGACCTTGACTCTTTTGATTAGGACTTTTAATATAAAACACACTTGAAATATATTATTGCTTGACACTGGCTAGATGCGCAAGATTGCGAAGCCAAAATTAAAAGAAAAAAAAATGGTTATCTGTAAAGTCGAAGCCGATCGTGCCTCTCTATGGCTTGTTCCGAGCTCTCGCTTGCACGCTCAGGCTCAGGCGGAACGTGACACTTTTCCGTGCGTGCAGCCGGTGTTCATCGATTTATAAGACGTCACGTGAGACGTTTATCACGTGTGGGGCTGTGAGTGTGTGGCTGTGAGTATGTGGCTGTGAGTGCGACTGACCGGAGCCGCCCATGCCGAGCAGCAGCGCGTTGGCCATGGGCTGGCGCATGATGCGCGCGATGCGGCACAGGTGGCTGACGGCGTCTTCGAACAGCACGAGGTAGATGGGAGCCGTCGTCGCCAGGTTGTACTCCGTCAGGTAATGTTGCAGGCACTCGTCCAGCTGGACCAACGAATGACGATGTTTTGAAGAATTATCAGGGTATTTGGTCGTAGCTGTTTCCAATATATCTCTGTCCTCTCCATCTCTGTCCAAAATACTGGCAAATATTTTGGACACAGATTGAGCATTGCCATTCAACATTCAAATTCAAATAGATTTATTTCTAAAAGTTTAACATATTATAATTTTCTTATGCTATATTCTTATCTAGGTATAATCTTTTGGTGTATAATCTTTTGGTGTCAATAGAAGAGTTTTACCTACCATTAAAACTCATATTATGTCCGGAGCCTTATTCGAGGCCTTTTAAACAAAATTGAGATGACTTCTTCTTGTTTCCGGCCGTATTTAAGTCGTTGTAGTTCCTTTTATCCTAGTAAATATGACAACTTCCGGTTCCCAGTTCACCAGGTGTCGGCCATTAGAGCTTTCTTCATTGTGGTCTCAATAAATTACTTATTTCTAACTTATATATAACAAACACCAGGCAGAACTTACTGTAAGGCCTCGAATAAGGCTCCGGACATAATATGAGTTTTAATGGTAGGTAAAACTCTTCTATTATGTCCTTCCGCCGTTATTCGAGGCCTTTTAAACAAAATTGAGACATTGTTTGTTTTCGCCTGGTGAACGAGACGCCAATGTGAATACAAAAATATATATACTTACTAATTATTATTTGCAGTACATTATACATGCATAATTACAAATTTTACTTTTATAGCTTATGCAGTTATACATTTGAACATTAAATTACATAAAATTAAAATCTTACAGGTTCAAATAAATCTACTAATGAAGGATTACTGGACGTAGGTTTAGAAATAGTGACTGATCTTATTTCTTTTTTATAGAATTTTGCAAATGTATTTTCTGATCTCCAATTTGCCCTAGCCAATATTTTATCTAATGGTTCTCTATCAATCCAAGCCCTAGATGCTACAGCTGATCTCACGCTTCCAGGAGTTGCATCAATACCAGCATCAGACAAGACAGACTTTACCCAGCCCGCGATAACAGTTCGAGAAGCAGCTTTGGCGGGTCCTCGGGCTGTTACAAACAGATTACTCACTTTACCTTCCTTACGTCTATCCCCAGCGATCTGTACCAACCTTCTCACCCATAACACGGGATCTATATTAGAGTTTTCTTTATTTGCGTACAGTTTCCAACCTGATTGAGTGTATGATACACAATCAGTTTTAGATCCGTATATAGGCCAAAAAGTTACACAGTTCGTAACACTATCGTCTACAAAATTACTGTCCGATACACTTAAAAGAGTGAGATCGTGTACTCTACGCCCCGAACAAAGTAACAGTAAGGTAGCACAACGCCGTGAAACTTCGTAAAGGTTCTCAACGAACAGTTTTCTGTTTGCTAACCAAGATATTACAATATCAGTATCCCAAATATTTACATTAGAACGAGATTTTGCATTACTTGTCGCTATGGATTTCAATATATGTTTTACTAAAATGTTAGAGCTAAGCTGACCATTATTTTTAGCATTACATAAAGTAGAAACGACTGATTTATGAACCAATATAGTTCTGTAAGCTAACTTTTCTTTCAGGTGGAGATCAGCCAAAAATTGTGCTAATTCTGATCCCGACGGATTAATAGGATTAACTTTAGAGTCTTGACACCATTTTATCCATCGCGCCCATGCCGGTTTGTAAGTATTAAGAGTGGATTCTCGCCATCCCGCCCGCAATAAAGCCTTTTGCTGTGCAGACCAAGATTCTACCGCGTCCGACCACCCCCACATTTCCAAATTTCGAGCGTCATTTCCTGTACTTTTGGTGGGGGGTAGCCCGTCGATAAGTCTATTAGTTTGGACTCTAACTGGCTGATTGTGAATGGGGGAGCAATGGCACGGGCTTTTAAATCCGCTCTCCAAAACGCCTGGGGCCACCTCGGCGCAACTATTAGGTATGTACCTATCGCTCGATTGAGATGCATGAGAACTCTCGGTATTAGGTTTGGAGGAGGGAAGATCCACGCTAGTTTGAACTTCCATTCCCAAGCAAACGCATTGTGTTTCCATGCTGCTTGGTCCGTTTGATCTAAACTTACATATTTTTCTACAACATGGGCTCGATTTGATGCAAACAGATCCACTTCTGGGACACCCCATTTTTGAAATACAACCTGTGTCAACGTAGGAAGAAGGTGCCATTCTGGGAGAATCGACTTCCGAGATAGACGATCGGCAACACTGTTGAATTTGCCTGGAATGTGATGTGCGACTAAATGAATGTCGAAACGATCTAAAACCTTGAAAACCTGATAAGTTAAATTCATCAACTGAACCGATCGACTTCCTCCTTCGTTTCTCAGATACGCCACGACTGATTTGTTGTCGCATTGAAGCAACACCGACGAGTGACTCAGAAAGGGACCGAATCGGTACAAACACTTTAGAATAGTGAACATTTCTTTTTGATTCGAGTGAACCGACTCTTCTCCATCTAACCAATCTCCCTGTACCTGCACTCCGTTCAACTCCGCTCCCCACCCTGTGTCGGCTGCATCTGTCGTGAGAAAATGAGTCAATAACGGAGGGTGAAGTCGAGTCGACTTGTCGCAATTCTGCATCCACCACTCGAGTTCTTTGATTGACAGTAAAGGAAGAGGACCCTTCTTTTCGGATTGGTTCCGAAGAAGATAGTTGCAATGTGTCAAGAGACAACGGAAATTTAACCGTCCCTGCGGTACAACCAACCTGGCATAATTCAAGGTCCCCACTATGCTTTGAACTTCGCGAAGTGATATTCTTTGTTGTTTGACTAACTTTGTTATAGAGGCCCGTAAACTTTGAATTTTCTTTTCGGGTAAGCTTTTCCTGTTCTCCCACGTATCCCATATTAAGCCTAGGTACTCTAATGACTTTTGTGGGACTAGAATTGACTTGGAGGTGTTGACAATCCACCCTAAGACTCGCAGGGTCTTGAGAACAGTCTGTGTCTGCTCTACTAACTTTGACCTGTCCTGGCACGCAATCAAATAATCGTCGAGATACACTACGATACGTATTCCCTGCTCTCTCAAAGTTTCCGCAGTCCAATTTGATAGGGATGCAAACACCTTGGGTGCGGTTGCAAGACCAAATGGCAAAGAGGTCATTTGCAAGAGTTGACCTCTGTAAAGCAGTCTTAGAAAACACCGATGAGTGTGTGCGATAGGCACGTGGTAGTATGCTTGAGTTAAATCGATTTTTACCATCCAATCGTTCGGTTGTAGAAAGTCTGGAATTCGACAAACTGAAATCAGTCTGAATTTGGTTACTTTTAGATACTGATTCAGCCTCTTTAAGTTGAAAATAGGGCGCATGGAACCATCGCTTTTTGGGGTTAAAAAGATGGTTGATAAGAAACTCGGTGTTTGGGGGGCTTGTTCCAAAATGTTGTCCCGTATTAAATTGTTTATAGTTTGATCCATTTCGCAAGATGGAGAAGTTTGATACCGATTGCTGGCGAGATTCAACCGAACAAGTGGAGGTTTCGCTATAAAAGGAATTTTGTACCCCGATATTATATGCAGCAGGGGGGTCGGCGCCCTGAACTCGGCCCATGCATCGGCGAACATTCTTAACCTGCCCCCCGAGAATGATTGTGCTATGTCAATATTTTTTACTGCCTCTCCCCCTACCACGCGTGACATTGGTTTGGCTAAAACTTTGAAAGCCCTGTTGGTTGAAAAGTTTTCTCGGATTATCCGGGGTCCGTTGACGTGCGGAATTCGATTGGATCTTAAATTGAGGTCGAAAAAAACCGTTGGTTTCCAGCATGGGCAGGAAAATCATATTTAAAAGCATATGGTTGCATTGTGGCATACGAATTCAACGGAACATATGGTCTTAAGTGAGGTGTTTGATATCGCAACGCAAACGGTGCCGTGGGGCGACCGGCTTGGTTGTAGCTACTGGGTCCAGGTTGCGCAGCCTGAGATCCAGATGTAACTCTCTTCTCCTGCGCAGAGAAGGAGGGTCTTGAAAAAATTTTACTAGTACCTCCGTTATTTTTTAAAAATTCTGAGAAACCGTCCTTATTAAATAAAAAATTAGATGACGGAGGTATCTTTTTCAAAGTGGTTTTTAAGAATGTATCTTTTACTAAACTGAGAAATGCATCACGTCTTTGTTCAATAATGTCGGCTCGACGACCACAAAGCAGTTGCAAGCAATCGAGAGAGATTTTTTGAAAATCACCTGAAAATATTTCTTTAATTTTTATAAGCAAAGAGTCTTTATCAACATTATTACCATCGTGAACCCACTGCATTAAATCAGACACGCCCATTTTTAACGCATCACTTTGCATAATAAGTGCACGTGTAATCGCACCCAAAGACCTATCAGTTGCAATCAAATTATTCGCCTTATCGAATTGCTTAATCTCATCGTTTACTTCAAGTTCAATGAACCCCGGCCGAGCATTATAAGATTTTTGGATTTCAGAGTAACGAACATTCATCCAGTTTTCGGAATCAAAATGCTGTAATACATTTAACAAATCCACGTGGTCCGACGACGCACATGGAATTGATGGTTGTTTAAGGTTTGTAGTCAGATCAAATTCAAATTTAAGCGCCGACTCGGCGGGCACTTCAACATTTGGCAAAACTTGCTGGTTTGACGCCAGGTCCTCATTCGTTACCACCCGGATGTGTTGATCCGTATCGGGACCAACCGGGTACCACCCTGGAGGATAAGTACTGCACGCCAAATAATTCTGTATTTGACTTACTTGCTCGGCAAGGTGTTTTAATACCTTACTCTTTTTCCCCTCTATCTCCTTACGCGGCCGCTTCCGCTTACGATGCTTTGGCGGTTCCTCCTCGCCACTGGAGGATGAAGATGACGATGACGGGAGATCATCGCACACGTTTTTATCAGTTTCCGACATTTTGAAAGCAAAAATATTGAATAACGAAAAAATATTTGACGTTGTCACAATGTAATGGAAAAATTTTCACCAAAATGAAAAGCTTTTCACGCAATAATATAAATCTTATTATTTTGAAACTACAACTTATTAATCTTAATTAATCGAATAATTTAAATTAAATTATATTTATACAATTTCCAATTAAACATTTTTTACGAACGCTATAAATACGTTTGACATGTTAACGGCTCAAAAATGAAGACGCCAATGAAGAAAGCTCTAATGGCCGACACCTGGTGAACTGGGAACCGGAAGTTGTCATATTTACTAGGATAAAAGGAACTACAACGACTTAAATACGGCCGGAAACAAGAAGAAGTCATCTCAATTTTGTTTAAAAGGCCTCGAATAACGGCGGAAGGACATAATAAAGAGTTTTTGTATTGTATTGTATAATCCTACTAATATTATAAATCCGAAAGTTTGTGTGTAAGTGTGTAAGTATGTTCGTTTCCTCTTGACGCTTTAACGGCTGAACGGATTTGGGTGAAATTTGTAATGAACGTAGCTTATACCTAGGATTAACACATAGGCTACTTTTTAGCTTGATAATAGCGGGCGACGACGCCCCGGGGCATGGCTAGTAGTAGTATATAATAGTATCTTCCATTTTTTTGGTGGGGTAAAATCCAGCACTTCCCTTTTTTTATCTGAGTTAGGCCAACATTTGACCACTATCTCACCTGATGTTAGGTGACGATACGGACGACGATGGAGCACGCTTGCCTAGAAAATACCTATTCACTCTCAACTTCAAGACTCCAAGATTGTACTTATCTGGGAACACAGACTCGTGCAAGGAGTTCCAATCCTGTACAGTGCGCATAAGGAAAGTGGAAACAAAACGCTTCGTGCGCATTTGATGAATACCCACCATATATTGGTGTCGCAATACGGTCAGTCTGGTGGTTCTATGATGGAATGGGGATGGAGGAATTAATTCGTGTAATTCCATAGCACACTCTCCGAAATGTATCACTCAAACGTTTATTTGCCAGAATACATGTCAAAAAGGTCTTACAATTAATAATATGTACAATATATTCAGCCTGCATGCAGACGTACAAATACTAAAGAATACTATCATCTGTAAAGTTTATAAATTTCTTAAGAGCGTTATTCTTATTAGCTTCTCTCTCACTCGCACAATTCGAAATTTTTTTAATTAATACACTCCTTTTTTTTAAATGTTTTCAATTAACTATATGGACATTATCAATGACTTGTGTCGTAGGTGCTGGAAACATTCACATCACACACACAACCACACCAAGAGCCAGAAACAAATATTCCTGGGGAGAGAACTTGTGTTCCTGCATATTCCCGCCGAGAATCGAACCCAAAACCAAGGTTCAATTCCCGGTGGAAACAGGCAACCACTCACTCACCAAAGCCAACAGGTAGTTCAAGTTATAAATGGTTCTCACTTCTTCCTGATCAGTGATCTCGATGTACTTGCGGTCATCGGCTCCCAGGTCCATGAAATCTCCAAACAACATCAGCCTCCCGCCGATCACGTCGTCAGGTTTCTTGCTAAACACCGTTCTGATCTTGTTTCTAAGGAGGCTGTGGAACAAGTATGTCATCATTATCATCAGTTTAGCCAGTAATTGCCAGCTGCTATGTATAATAATACCTATTTACATTATTTTAACTAAGTGCACTGGAATAGGAGATGGGTATCAAAGGGCTTGCTGAGAATAACTCGAAAAATAAAGTGACATCACTCTAAATCCAATATAGGGGACATTAAAAAAGCTTGTTTTAAAAAAAGTTCTTTAAAGAAATGTTGCGTGTAAGTTATTTTCTACCGACTTCACAAAAAGACCTGTTCCATTAAGTCCAACCAGTTGAACTTATTGGACAAAAAAGTCCAATCATTTCAACTTTGTTTTAATTAAAAACTAATTATGTAATAGTTGAAATAAATGGACATTTTATGTCCACTAAGTTCAAGGATCGGAATCGGAAATAAAAATTACTGCAACAGTAATATGTATAAGCATATAAAATAATATACAGTAAGTTTTTCTGGCGCTTCGCCGGCCGTTGCCGCGGCAACCAGTCGAACCTTGCAGGCGACGCACGTTAGCATAATAATTTTGTATTTTATTTATACTAGTTGTAGTTTATTTAAAAACAATGTTCGTACGGTTTTTTCCTTTTAATATGTTTGATTTATAACGTGATTTGATACCTTGTAACGACATCTATTGTGATTTTTTTTAAGGTTAAATAAAGTTAGAAATTGGAGGGTGTGTGAACAAACTCGAGTAAAGGATATGTTTCATTTTGGGCCAGCACTATGTACCATACATAGAAAAATAGGGAAAAAATATTGCATTTTCTTAAAAATACAAATAAATTAATCTGCAGAAGATTACAGCTGTACCCTCAAATTATTATTTAGTGAGTTTTTAAATATGTTAACCCTATTTTTGGGGCAGTCATGACAAGAAGATACTGAATGTCACTCTGTTCTGAGTTTCAATCGAGTAATATATTCTATAGTCCTATTATAATTATAACGAAACCCAAATATTTTAGAATTGGTATGTTGTTTACAATAAATGATCATTGACAATGAACGACACGTCAAAATGACAGTTCAATACTGTCGCAATCCGCCATTTGTAACTGTGTTGTGTTGCTATCGATGTACCAAAATATTTTAAATTTACATTAAAACGAAATAAAAGTAAAGAAAATGGACATTCAAAAACGGTTAGTATATTGTATAGCTATATGTATGTATATGGTACATGGTGCTGGCCCAGGCTCCTTCAACTTTGAAACATCTCCTTTGATATTTGTAAATGCTGGTAGTTGTAAGAACGTCTGCACTGAATCCGGCGATCGGCCACACGTATGCTACTTAAAATTTGTGATTTCTTCGTATTTAATTAACTCTTTAAACCTGTGACACGTAATATCGCACCCTCCAACTCTTTTTTTGTCGCTGGAATTGTAGACTTTCATTCCGATCCGTTATAAACCTAGTTGAACTTATATTTGAACTTATTGGAACGGTCACAAAAAAGGAGGAGGTACTCTAGTCGATTGTATTTTTTATTAACTTCGTTCCACGTGGACCGATTTTGATTTTTTTTTTGTTTGAAGGATGTCGCTTTCCAATTAGTCCCATTTAAATTAGATCAAGATCTGATCAGTAGTTCATGTATCGTCAATTTTTTTTTTTTTTTTTTTGCGTTTAATTGTTGTATGTGTGGTGACTTACTCGACGAACCACATGCGGTCCTCGGCGTTGACCAGGCGGTCTTGGTACACGCGTTGGTGCTCGTGATACCACAACCGTATAACTTCATCTTCATCCTACGGGTCAAATTAAATTGGTTAGTGTTGTCTGTAGAAACAAGACGAGCGCAGTGCTTTGCTGCGCAGAATTTTGACCTAAACTAGTAAAACTTTACGTGTTACTGAACTGTAATGTTCAGACAAGACGCTTACCATCAGCCGAGCGACTTGCTCGTTTCGTCTCTCAATCACAAAAACTGTAACACACGCATATTTTAAACCATACACAATGTTTCATAACAAAATAAATTCGTCTCGAAATTATTTGCATCAACAAACCATACGCTTTTAAACTAAGTAGAGTAACATATAAAAACACGAAATGGCTTTCGTTCAATGATGCAAAGTACACAAAAACACACACACATTACATCCGTCTCGAGAAGAATCCGAGACGAAACTCAGCGGCGCATTTTTCCATTATTTTCTTTTAACACTCTTAAATTACTAATACTTGTAATTTAAGAGTGTTAAAAGAAAATAATTTGCGGCGGTGGACGGAGGACCTAGCTCCACCGGTCCCCGGGCAGTGGACGATGGAGGCCATCCGCCCGGTCCTTCGGAGGTGGGTGCGGCAACGGTTTGGGTCACTGACCTTCCTATTGGTGCAGGTACTTTCCGGACACGAATGTTTCGGAAAGAACCTGCACCAAATCGCGAGACGAGAGCCGACCCCAGCCTGCCTCGAATGTGAGGCGCTGGAGGATACGGCGCTCCATACGCTGGAGGTGAGTGCCGCACGGGGCCCCAAGCGGCACACACTTTCAGCGATCATGGGTAGAGATCTCTCCCTGCCGAGCCTGGATCCCAATCTCACCGGTCCGGCGCAGGCGGACGGGGGGAGGAGGAGGCAGTTCGCCCGCCTATTGGGTTAGCCTAAGTGGGGTCAAGCTCCACATACCCCTTTTCTTCTCCCCTGGGAAGGAAGAGAAGTGCTAGGCATTTTCCCACGGCAAAAAAAAATGGTATATCTATACTATGTAGTCGCCAGAAAATGCTTGTGCAGTTTGCCTCCATACATCGTTGTCATTAATGTAGTCATTCGTTTATAATAAGTTTGCTTAATTAATGCCCGTTTTGTTACTGATCCAAACATTCCTAGTAGTAATTCAGTTAAATATTCATTTATTAATAATAACCGCTGACCGTGACATGTGTGGGGTCCATCATCAGGATCCCCTGGAACACCTTGCTGAGGTCTCGCAGGTTGAAGGTGTAGTGCGACTTGGTGGGCGTGGGCAGGAGTTCTTCCACTAAGCTGGTGAATATCTCGATGGACGCTTTGAGGAAGGGCTCCTCGCGGACACTCACTTTCGTTTTGTCCATCTTACTAGTCCAAGACTTCAGGATGGTGCTGAATATCACGTACTGAAATCACGTAATCCTACTTTACTACTAGGTTTCAGTATTATCCAATCTCCATCATCTGGCGAGTTCCCGACGGAAGTAAGCGGCGTAACATCGGAATCAATCCGTATCATTTATAAATTACTAGCCGTGCCCCGCGGCTTCGCCCGCTATTATCAAGTTAAAAAGTAGACTACAATTATGTTAATTCATGGTATAATCTATGTTCATTCCAAATTTCATCTAAATCCGTTCAGCCGTTAAAGCGTGAAGAGGGAACAAACATACTTATATACACACACTCGCACACAAACTTACGGATTTATAATATTAGTAGGTCATTGTGTCAAACTCACGAATACTTTAATAATGAAACAATGTTCTTTAGATAGGCTAGTAGCATTCGACATAACACTAGTCTTGTTGATAAGTGATGTAGGTCGCTAGAATGCGAACGCAAATTCAACAATCGCAGACGATTTTTTTTCATAACAATAATAAATTACTCTTTTACACTCAAAGCCCACACTAAGTTCGATGACTTGTGTCGTGGGTGCTGGAAACATTCACATTACATACATAGCCAGAACCAGACACACAAATTTCTCTTGGAGAGAAAACTCCCGCCGGGAATCGAACCCGATGCCCTTAGGTTGCGAACGCGCAACGAACTAAGCAAAGGAGCAGTTCAACTATGTATCCTGATAATTACAATATGGGAGTCTTCAGTCGCGAGTGAATAGGCACCTTTAGGTCAAACGTCGACCGCATCATCGCTTGCCATTAGGTGAGATAATAGTCAAACGTTTAAATATCTTGAATTAAAAAAATATACTAAATCGATCTTTCTCGAATTAACCAAGTATCAGTAGGTCTATTCTGGTCGTCAAGCTACGATTGTTCGAATTGATGTGACGTCAATACGACAATCGATTGTTTGAAATTTCAGTTAATTCGATGGTTCATAAGAAAACAAAATCATTCGTTTTCGACGTCGATGTAAAGATAATCTATTCCCGGAATAGACCCCCTGATAGTATCAACGCTAGAACTGTGGCAAACTCGCCTTGCTTGCATATTCCATCTCAGTGAAGGAGATGTAGTGCAGGTGGCGCATGAGCCTCATTGTGACAGGGTTCCGTCCGCCGCCGGGCGGGCCCATGGCCGCCACGATGCCCACGTCTATAAGTGTTCGGAAATCTCCTATGTTCGTGCGGTCGTACCAACCTATAAATTGAAAATAGCAATAATATATAAATAAATAGAAATGAATTTAGAGTAAATAATGAGTCTTGTCCCCACACGACTCATTGTTTAAGCTATATTCAAATTTATTTTAGACTAGCCGTGCCCCGCGGCTTCACCCGCTATTATCAAGTTAAAAAGTAACCTATGTGTTAATTCTAGGTATAAGCTTTGTGCATTCCAAATGTCATCCAAATCCGTTCAGCCGTTAAAGCGTGAAGAGGGAACAAAGACACTTACATACTTACAACCAAACTTTCGGATTTATAATATTAGTAGGATAAATATATTACAAACTAGCCGTGCGCCCCGCGGCTTCACCCGCGTTTTCAAGTTAAAAAATAGTCTGTGCTAATTCTAGGTAAGGTATATTTCAAATTTTACCCTCATCCGTTCAGCCGTTACAGTGTGAAGAGAGAACAGTTCCCTGGTCACACAAACCAGGCAAGACAAGCACGATAGCGTTTCATACTTTTATTAAAATCGACCCAAAATTACGCTATGAAATAACTTATTGTGCTAGATTCAAAGTATCCAAAAATATGTTCATTGACACTTTTCTTATTGAGTCTATAAATGCGAAAACATTTCGTTCATGTGTTCTGTAGCAGCACTTCTAAAACACTACACTAGGTACACTAATACACTAACACTAAACAAATCCAAACGGTTTTGTTCTTTTGAGTCTTTTCACTATACATGTGTGATCGAGGAGCTGGATGGCGTCGACGATAGTGTCGACATGACAGTGAAGTTTAATTAAGAAATAAGCCTTGACATGATTTTAAAATATTAAAGCAAGCCGCACTAATGTCCTCAAGTCCATCGTTCTGACCTGAGAAATCCATAAACTGCCTCAACAGCTCAATAGGCGGCTGCGCTCCATACACTTCGAGCGCTGGCATGTTCAAGTCATCGATAAAGAATATCTGACGTTTGGTGGGAGGGGGGCCATAAACGCCGCGCCTGCGTCGGTCCAGTTTACTGTCTATCACATCCTGAAACAATACCGATCAAAATCAAAATCGTTTATTCACATGGGACCCAAAGAGGCACTCATGAAAGTTGATTCTACTGCCAGATTCGCAAAATTACAGCCATCTCGAGAAGAACCTGGCAAGAAACTCGGCGGTGCAATTTTTTTTCATTCTTTTTTTTAGTGATATTCTTTAGTGGAAACGAAATGTGATAATGCTTTTCATTGATTGTTTAAGTAAATACATTACCGAAAATATAATTTCATATCTAAATTTTAAAGTGCATGTCAGTGCAGTCATTTTAAACGCAGCCAATTTGACGTTCCTTTCTGTGACGTCCATAAACCAATCACGGCAGCCGTAAAAGAAAATTGACCCACCACAATTGTGTGGACTGACTGCATGAAAAAAATAGCCAATAGCAGTCGTTTTGCCTTAATCTATATATATACAAATGAATCTCTATTTCCCTTGGTCATCGCATCATGGAACATGAACGGATGAACCAATTTCGTTAATTCTTCTTTTGTTGTGTTAATTATTGTCAGGAGAAGGTTCTTATTAAAGAATATGTTATCCCGGAATTCCCGCGGGTCCGGGACTTACACGGGTAAAACCGCGGGGCGCAGCTAGTAAAATAAAAATAATCGTTTTGCAATAATGTCATTCTACAGCAACAGATTTGAAAATATATACCCATATTTAAATCAATCACCATATTCTCTATCCAAGTTTCTTAAGTTGTGCTCGTAACATTAGAAACACTTATTTAACAGATACAAACCTATAGTGATAAATTTAGAAAGGAAAAATTATCGCTTGAGGCGGGATTTGAACCCGCGGCCATAGGGTCTCATGCCCTATTGCTCTAACCGCTGAGCTACTCAAGCCCCGCCTGAAGTGACGAAATTAACCTTTCCTTATTATTAACGTCTTACGGGGACGTGTGACGTCATCTACTGAAACAGTTTATAGAAACTACTACGGCCAACGAGTCTAACATTGCAGTTAGCTACACGTTGTGTTGATAACGTCTACCCAAATCAATTGATTTTATTTATATAGCATTAGCCATGCTAGGTAGAACTGCAGTGATAAATTTAGATACAAACCTGCGTCTGATTGGCGGAAGTCCTCGCGGAGAACACAATGAACTCGCATATGAACTTCTTGTGCACGTGGTGCGTCAGCTTGGTGGTGATGGTGACGGTCTTGCCGGTGCCGGTGGGGCCCACGCAGATGGCGTGGTTGTAGTTAGTTATCTTGTAGCCCAGGATGGCCTCGCTGCGGACGTTGTCCAGCGTCGGGACTTCGATGTCTGGAACGGGTAAGGATTCGCTTGCTGTTGTTGGCATCAAACAACTGTTGCACAAGCCAGTGTCTAGAAATATGATAGTTGAAGTGTATAATTGATGACAGATTATATTATTACTAATACTATCGTGAGTCGTATCATTATTTTTCGATTAAATGAAAATAACGTGAGTACAACCGAAACTAAATCAACATGATGATGGATTGTTATTTCTATTGCTTTCTTAGTATTGTATAAGTTAAGTAATTAATAGAATATGTATACAACGTTCGGAGGATGTCCGGATTTCCGGTTGTTCTCCTCTACAGGTCGCATTTCTCAACCGATTCTCGTGAAATTTTGTGATATAATTATACAGATTGTTTTATCGATTCAGTTTATCGAAATTTTTCAAAATGGCTGATATAAGGTCTTGAAAACGTAAAAAAAACATATTTCAGCCATTTCGAAAAATACGCGACTTCTCCAGCTCACAGAACCACTAGTTTATTTAAAAACTAGTCCTAGTGAAAGTAAACATAGTACGGGTCGGGGCCCGCGGGTGCCCACGGGCAGCGCATGAGGGTGCCCACGGGCAGCGTATTGGGGTGCCCACGAGCAGCGCACGAGGGTGCCCACGGGCAGCGCACGAGGGTGTTGGTAAGTTACCGGCGAAGGAGCACTCGGGGTCGACTGCGTAGGGCTCCAGGTTGGCCATCCAGTTGTACCAGTAGGGAGACGCGGGCTCGCCGTCCTCCGTGGGGTCCGTGAACCCGCCGTCGTGCAAACTGCAACGCAACTCTACTGTACGGACTCACAATACTACACTATTGAATGAACGGAAACGCATTCACACTCACAGCCCCACACTAAGTTCGAAGACTTGGATCGTAGGTGCCAGAAACATTTCCATATTACACGCACAATCACACCCAGAACCAGAAGCACAAAAATGTCCCTTAGGAAGGAAAAGTGTTCCGGGAATCAAACCCAGGACCCACGGCGCAGAGGGCAGACCCTCGCCCATTGCGCCAACTAGGTCGTCTAACTAATATTATAAGGGCGAAAGTTTGTGAGTGTCAGTGCGTTCGAAGCGTATCGCTTCTGCGTTTATCATTCGTACTGCTAAGGAGAGGAAGTCATTTCCTGCGTTTTTGTTCCCTAAACGATATAATCTGTGTGTCATCAAGTCAAGAGTGAATAGGTATCTTCTAAGCAAGCGTGCTACATCTTCGGCCGCATCGTCACTTTCCATCAGGTGAGGTAGTGGTCAAATGCTTATGCCTATTGAACATAAAAAAATCAAATAGTTGTTAACTAACGTGTAGTCGTAGACCCGTCCTTCCGGCGGGAACAGTGGTTTGAACCCGTTTTCTTGCATGAGCTCCCGCATGAGGTCGGAGAAAATCGCGCGACCGTTGTGGTCGCAAGTGGCTCCGATCGACCAGATCACTGACCACACTACCCAGCACGGGGCCAGTCGCGCTGGAAACAACGCGGTTCAAGCAACGGATACGGATAACGTTTTCGTTGATATTAAATGCAGTTAAGTTTCAATGTTATATCCGGCTTAAAAAACGAAAAATTTTCGACTTACTTTGTAGTCGACTACTTTGTTTTTTGACTAACTTTGTAGTCGACTAGTTTCGGACGAATTAGTCGTCCTTCATCAGGATGAGTCAAACGCGGGATTCGCGAAAGCGTGCGGCTCGGGCCTCAGCGCGTGTCCGTCACGCGTCACAATACGATGAAGGACAACTAATTTGTCCGAAACTAGTCGACTACAAAGTAAGTCGAAACATTTTCGTGTTTTAAGCCGAATATAACATTGAAACATAATGTGTAAAACTCACGATAGTTTTAACATTGAAATGCAGTTACATTGAAATAAAATAATTTCAAAGTAAACAAAGCTAAAAAAGCTGACTTCACCGCTAATATTTTAATTTTGATTCGATCAATTTCGATAAAATTTATATGGGACCTCTGAAGTATAATCTACCAAACTAACAAAGAATTTTGCGAATCGGTCCACAAATGGGGTAGCAATCGGTGAACATACATAAAAAAGTACATACCGTCGAACATAGAACCTCCTCCTTTTTTGAGGTCGGTTAAAGAAATGAAATGTTATTTATTTCTCAGATTATGGTATAAATGTAAGAATACATTATTTGTTTTCCACATAATCTACCGTTTCCGGTTTATTGTTATCTGGCACGCTCACTTTTAATAAGGGATTAAATATTAATAAAACAAAACATTTGACTTCTTTAATTTGAATCAAATATAAATAATATTCAATGTCAGAATAAATGAAAATAAATAATAAGTCAGTAATAATATCAGTGATTGATTAAAAATAAAATATATATAATGTCAAAACAGAAATCATACTTTATTATAAATCCGAAAGGTTAATAAATAATTTGGGGTCTATTCCGGGTATCGGTTATCTCTACATTGATGTCGAAATCGAACGATTTTGAACAATTTTCTTACGATCGAATTGACGTGCTATTGTCGTGGGCAGTACTCACGTCGCGCAGCCTGTAGTCGTGGTCAGAACTCACGTCGCGCAGCCTGTAGTCGTGGGCAGTACTCACGTCGCGCAGCCTGTAGTCGTGGGCAGTACTCACGTCGCGCAGCCTGTAGTCGTGGGCAGTACTCACGTCGCGCAGCCTGTAGTCGTGGCAGTACTCACGTCGCGCAGCCTGTAGTCGTGGGCAGTACTCACGTCACGCAGCCTGTAGTCGTGGGCAGTACTCACGTCGCGCAGCCTGTAGTCGTGGGCAGTACTCACGTCGCGCAGCCTGTAGTCGTGGGCAGTACTCACGTCGCGCAGCCTGTAGTCGTGGGCAGTAGTCACGTCGCGCAGCCTGTAGTCGTGGGCAGTAGTCACGTCGCGCAGCCTGTAGTCGTGGCAGTACTCACGCATGTTGGCCAGCATGGGCGGCGGCGGCGGCGGGCGGTCGTCCTTGCCGGTGAGGGGCCGCAGCCTGTAGTCGAGCAGCTCGAGGCACTTCAGCACCAGCGACGAGTCCAGCGACACCACGATCTCCGTCAGCCGCTCGCGCAGGCACTGCAGCGCCGGGTACACGTACGTGTTCAGGAGGTTCAGGAACGGCTTGCGGATGTTGTCCGCCATCTGCCGACCGACTCGACTTATTATTACGTCGAATAATTTCAACGCTAGCAAAACTTAAAAAGCCGATTTAACCGATCTTCGGAACCCTCGATCAGCTTAAATGAATTAAATACGCATCATTGAGCATAACTTAACTACTGCTAGTCAGATCTTGTTAAAATTGAAATGGGACCACATGGGAAACACCAGCTTGCAAATAAATAAATAATCATCGAAATTGGTTTTAAAAAAAATTTTATGGCCTGACGAAAAAAAAAAATAGGCAAATTCAAAGTAAGTATCTCCAAAAGCTATCCAGTGAACGCAGTTGAGATTACTCGCTTTGGAAAGCTATCAAGAACCTCAAAAGAACAGATACTCAAGTTCGAGCTATAAAGAAAAAAAAATTAAAAGGCAATAAACAACGAGAGAAAAGCCAAAAGGTTTGCAGAGAACACTTAGAAAAAATCTTTCAACCAAATGAGAATGAAACATATCAAAGATTTTCTTTCGATGAAGTTAATTACAGTGCCTCTGAAGATACCATTAAACTAGTAACACCGAGAGAAGTTTTACGAAAAATGAAACTCAACATAAGTCTACTACGTAATGCTCCTAGATATGACATGATATCAGGGGAAATATTACATAAACTCCCAAAGAAAGGCATAGTAAAGATAACAACCCTTATCAATGCTTCATTAAGACTCAAGTACGTCCCAGATCTATGGAAAGTTGCTGAAGTAATAATGATAGCAAAACTAGCCCACGGAACCACACCACATAGGCCCATATATTTGCTTCCAATAATGTCAAAGTTATTAGAAAAGTTGTTACTTATAAGACCCGTCAAGAAAGCTCACAATTCCGAGGATTTTGAGAAAAACAAACCCTATATTATTTTCTATAAAAGGCAAAATGCAGGAAGTCTAAGTTCGGGGTAAACTACTAGTTGACTGAGCGAACAGATCGAGCGAAGCGTCTCCGCTTCAGCCTGGTCATAACTGCTTTCGTATGTCCGGCGGATTTCCGGTTGTTCTCCACAGGTTGCATTTCCTAACAGATTTTCGTGAAATTTGGTGAACAGGAGGTCTATTCTGGTCATCAAACTACGATCGTTCGAATTGATGCGACGTCGATACTAAAGTCGATCGGTTGAAAGTTCAGTCAATTCGATGGTTCAAAAGAAAAGAAAATCGTTAGATTTCGACGTCGTTGTAAAGATAATTGATGCCCGGAATAGATGCTCAGGTTCGATAATTACAAGGTTTTTTTTTATCGATTCAGGGGGTTCTATTCCGGGCATAGATCATTATCTTTACATCGACTTCGAATACGAACGATTTTCTTTTGTTATGAACATCGAATCAAGTGAAATTTCAACCAATCGACTGTCGTTTCGACGTCGCATCAATTCGGACAATCGTATTATGACGACCAGAATACAACTAGTTTTTGTTTTTTTTTTTAATGGCGGAAATATAGGAGTAATGGGCTTTGAAAATGTAAAAAAAAACATATTTCAGCTACGTGTACAGCTCAAAGCCAGTTACAAAGTGTATCACCATCCCTACTTTGAGTTTTCGTTTATATTTCCATCCAAAGGTTGTCTAGAAGAGATCGCTCTTAGCGATACGACCGACCAGCTTACCTATCATACTAATATTATAAATACGAAAGTTTGTGTGTAAGTATGTTTGTTCCCTCTTCATGCATTAACGGCGGAACGGATTTGTATGACATTTGGAATGCACAAAGATTATACCTAGGATTAACACACAGGCTTCTTTTTAACTTGATAACAGCGGACAAAGCCGCGGGGCACGGCTAGTATTTTATAAGTTTCTTTGTAAGCTGTATTTATCGTTTGGTGTCAATAAAGAGTTATTGTATTGTATATGAGTGACCGGCGGGACGTTCGCCTTCAGCCAAGCGTTGATGAGCGGCGGGATGCCGACGACGCTGGTGTCGAGGTACACCATGCCGCAGCGCGACACGGTGGCCGGCGACGCCACCGCCAAGTCTGCCACCTCGAAGATCATGCGCTGCCGTTCCGTCAGCTTCATGATCTCGCCGCTGGACAGGCAGAGCTTCTTGTTGTCGTCGAGGACCTGATGAAGCGATAGACGATAAAGATCTTCGAAAATTTGGAACAACATTCCACCTCCTATGAGGAATAAAATGAGTTTCATTCTATTTAAAACTAAATATAGAGCTTTATTATTTGAACGTACAAAAATGTTATTTGAAGCAACGTTTAAAATGAGATAGCCGCATAACGACACATTACTTAACAACATCATTTCTACGCATACATGTTCTGTCACACACACGCACACCATACATAGAACCTCTCTGACACATACACAAACTAATATGTTATTTTTTTTTGTTTATTATTTTCAACGTTAATCTTATTTAATAAAAACTCACGCACATTTTGAACTTTTAAATTAAAATTAAAACGGGAATTAGCGTGACTTACGCGTTGTCGATGTATAAACAACGCGTAAGTCACGCTAATTCCCGTTTTAATTTTAATTTAAAAAAATCTTATTTAGTTAGCATTTTTTTGTCTTATTTATTAGTATTTTATAGTTAGGATTTATAAGTATTTTCAACTCTTATGACCAGATCGAAATTCTAGTGTAGATGATATTGTTATGGTCTCATAAGGCAGTAAGATTTCATGGGCAGTAAGATTTCATTAGATTCATAGATATACCTGTCTATGAACATAATGATTGTGATTGAAATAAGTTTTTTTTTTTATGCAGAATAGGCAAGCATTTGACCACTATCTCACCTGATGGAAAGTGATGATGCGGTCGAAGATGTGACATGCTTGCCTAGAAGATACCTATTCACTCTTGATTTGAAGACTCCCAGATTATACCCCTCAGGGAACAATGACGCTGGCAATGAGTTCCACTCCTTCGCTGTACGGATGATGAACGTAGAAGCAAACCACTTCGAGCGAACTGGAGGTATGTCAACCATAAATGGATGACGTTTGTCAGTTTTTCTGGTTGTTAGATGGTAAAATGGGTAGTGGGATGGTAAAGTACTAACAGTGTTCATGTTTTCGATCCAAACCGCATCTACGGGTCCGTCAAATATGTACCAGCGCCTGTCCATATCTTCCGCCGCGATGCCCCACCGCACGAGGCTGGATAGAATGCCGTCAGTCCTACGCAATAACTATCCATTGTAGCTTGGGTAGCGCAAGCCAGATTGATCGTGACCCGAAAATTAATATTAGTTAAGTTAGGCGGCCTTTACAGTCCGTTCTTGTATAGCATACGGCCTAGTTAGGCCTGTGTAGAATTTAACATTCCAGTACCGACTTGTTTTGAAGCGCAATATTTAATCTTCAGTCCCAAATGTAAATTGTACCCATGTAACTTGTTTTCCTTAAAATTCTGACACCGGAATTGCTCCCTGATCTTTTCGATAGACACCACAAAAGCATACATTTCAATTGCACTCTATTTATAACAAAACTTGTAAGACTTTCTCTCTTATTTTTTTATCTTTATTCAATGCTTATTGCATTGAATGAGAATCCAGAAAACTTACTGATCGATCATCAATTAAAGTTATTAAAATACTACGTGTCATATTTTTTTTTTTTGATATTTTTTTTAATGATCAGTCCTAGATAGTACTATGTTAGTATGGGCTTTGACTAGTGCCTACCATTCATGAGTCTGCAGATCAAATTCCCCGTACAGCTGTCCCATGGTGATAGACTTAGGGTTAACGACGGAAGTGTGTACCGGAGTAAAGGGCCAACCATCCGGTGCCAGCTTGCCTTTTATTGCAGTCAGAGCGTCTCGAAGGATTTCGTAGCACTGCCCACATAAAAATAATCATCAAAAAACTTTATTTATAAACGCGATTTCTCTGGAAACACTGATTTGCCTCGTTATTGATAAAATAAAATATCTACCATAATAATTAGACGCTAGCAAAACTTAAAAATCGATTCCGATAAAATTTATATGGAACCACCTCTGAAGTTAGATTACACAATAAAAAATACAGTCGAATTGAGAACCTCTTTTTTGAAGTCGGTTGAAAACTAGACAAATCCGATCAGCCGTTATACAGCGTGAAGAGAAAAAAACATACTTACACACACACTTTCGGATTTATTTCCTTAATTTCGGATTGTTTAAATGTAAGCCTGTAAGTATGTTTGTTCCCTCTTCACGCTTTAACGGTTGAAATTTGGAATGTACATAGCTTATACCTAGGATTAACACATAGGCTACTTTTTAACTTGATAATAGCGGGAAAGTCGCGAGGCACGGTTAGTTGTTTTACAAATAGTACTTAAAACCAGGACATAAAGTACCTTCTTGAACCTCTGTCCCCAACACTAGGTCTCGTCAGAGCCTGTATTGCTGGGTGACAGCGACCCTCTCTGGTCATCTCCATATTTTTACACTAGCAGTGCCCGCGACTTCGTCCGCGTGATTATTGGACTTTTAGTAAGGATCCCTAATTTTTTTGAAAATATAATATAGCCTTCCTCGATAAATGTACTATCCAACACTGAAAAATTTTTTCAAATCGGACCAGCGGTTCTTGAGATTAGCGCGTTCAAACAAACAAACAAACTCTTCAGCTTTATAATATTATTATATGTAATATTGCATGAAATGATAATATGTGTGTGCATCTAGTGTAATGACAGTAGTTGTATAGTAATTTACATATACCTTAGTTTTCCCAGAGCCTGCTGGCCCGACCAGCATGAGCCCGTGCCTCACTACTGTTGTTTCATACAACTGAATGATCTTGAATATAAAACCTGCAATAAATACACAATAATCATTCACAGGCAGATGCTACCTTAGTCACAATCATGTTTAGAAGTGCGATCCTTCGACACGGTCACAATCATAAAGTCTACAGCATCGTCGCAAGGTTGCAAGTTTGTCTGTCTTCTATAGGATACATTTCGGTGAATGTGCCACTGAATTGCATGATCTAATTCCCCCATCCCTTTTCTATCATCGGACAACCAGACGTACTACCATGCGACATCGATTTATGGTAAATGTTCATGCAGTGCGCACTGTTATAAATATTAAACGTACCCTATATTGCAGACTTATCCCTATTCCCGCCTTATCACCATTTTCTAGCCATAGCATCCAGCTACCCATCCACAGCCATTCAGTCTTCATCCTACTTCCAAACCCGACGGTTGTCTAAAAATCTTAATCTAGTATTATTTTATTTTTTAAAAAGGCTCATCCCCAAAGTCTTCTAACAGCACGAAGCGTTTCCACATTTATTATCCACCGCAAAGGAGGAACTCCTTACCCGTGTTTTTTATGCGCGATAGGCAAGGCGATTTGACAACAATCTAACCTGATGGAAAGTGATGATGCGGCCGAAGATGTAGCACGCTTGCCTAGAAGATACCTATTCACTCTTAACTTGAAGACTCCCAGATTATATCGTTCGGGGAACAAAGACGAGGGCAATGAGTTCCACTCCGTCGTGTTCTCCATTAGGCACAATCCGGAGTCTTCAAGTCAGGAGTGAACAGGTATATTCTAGGCAAACGCGCACCATAGTCGACCACATCTTCACTTTCCATCAGGTGTGATAGTAGTCAAACGTCTTTCGAAATAATAAAAAATAAATTACCTATCGACCGTATATATCTCGTAATTTGAAACATTGCAAGTATTTGATGATTGTGAGTATGTTTATTTAGTTATTGTTCATTGTCTTTCGACCCAAGAGAAATGTATCGACACAAGTTGCATCCCATACTAAAGGCCGTCCCATCTTCCATGGAATTAAAGTCATGGGGACCGGGAGCTCATTCTATTTTCAAAATTCTATCAGAGCGCCTGGTTGAAGCGACGCGTGATCAAAATGCTGGCACTTATTTGGCTCAACGTATTAGCATTGCAATTCAGAGAGGCAATGCCGCCAGCATGATGGGAACGCTACCCACTGGTAGTGGGCTTGAGCACTTGAGTTACCTATAAGCTCGATGTCTTGTAGGTAACTTTAGTTCTTTGCTGTACATAGTTTTAGGAAATATAGGCAATTGGCCCGTAGTTAGTACAGGATATTGAAAAAAAAAAAAAAAAAAAAAGAGAAATGAGTGTTTCTAGTTCTGGTTGTGATATGTGTGTGAATGTTTTCGGCACCCATGGCACAAGTCATCAAACTTAATGAAGTGAAGACATATTTCTCAAACAACGGCTATTTTTTTGGTTTATGCAAACCGATGCGCAGTTGCAAATTTCGAAATTTCTTTTCCCTCGCCTCACGTCAGGGCATTTTCTATGCCTGACAGGCAAGCATGGATGCGTGATGTCCACGAAACGAGTTTTAAGTAATATAGTTGATATTTCAACTCACTGTATAGATCATCGTATCCTCGCTTAACGAGCATGTTCCTGATGGACTGTTCCATGATTCCATAGTCCACTACGGGGATATCAACCCGCGGGAATAGATCCGAAATAATACCTGAAATTTTAATTCATCCTAGTATACCTTTCTATTTTAACCTCCGCCATCTTTGGGTATTCAGCCACTGACAATAAATAACATATTTCATAAAAGCACCGTCCGAGACACAGTAAAAGTAAAGTAAATGAGTCAAGGTCCAGTCACAGTCAAGTCACGCCCTATTCATTTGTTAATTAATTAAATGGGACAACATGAAAAAATAATCATCAAAATCGGCTCACAATTAAAAAGTTATGAGGTAACGCAAATTAAAAAAGACGAATTGAGAATCTCCTTTTTTTTTTAAGTCGGCTAAAAATTTACTGGAATTTCTATTGTAGTATTGGAACAATTGATTTTATTTATATAGCATTAGCCATGCTAGGCAGAACTATAGTGATAAATTTAGAAAGGAAAAATCGTCGCTTCAGGCGGGGCTTGAGTAGCTGAGCGGTTAGAGCAATAGGGCATGATTCCCTATGGCCGCGGGTTCAAATCCCGCCTCAAGCGATAATTTTTCCTTTCTAAATTTATCACTATAGTTTTGGAACGTTTTTCAACTTTATATGATTTGCTTACATTCATGCATGTCTGCTTTTGACGATTTATAATCCACCATTATAACACATTACCTAATACTCGAAGAATCATAAATTATGTAAAGAATACAAACTGGACTACGTCTTTTTTTACTTTCGCTGTATAACTTCTAATTTTTTTTTTCGTTTATGTGTTATCTCAGAACTTTTTTCCAGGGGAACTGATCTTGACGATTCTTTTTTATTTGAATGCAAAGAATGAGATAGAGATAGCGGTCAAATTGACGAACCAATTGGTGCAGTGGATAGGTGTCCGCCCTCTGCGCCGTGGGTACTGGGTTCGATTCCCGGCAGGAGCACAAATTCCTTCCCAAAGGATGTTTGTGCTTCTGGTTCTGGGTGTAATGTAGTGTGATGTGAATGTTTCCGGCACCCACGATACAAGTCTTTGAACTTAGTGTGGGGCGGTGAGTGAAAATATGTGTGTGTGTGTATGTATGTGTTTGTGCTTGGCAATATAGCATAAAAAATGCTGGTGCTTTCCATGTAGTCCCATTAAAATTTGATCAAGATATGACCTATAGTTTTTGAGTTATCCTCAATAAGGCGTACCTTTTATTTTTTGATCATTGATACCGAAACAAAGCGGTGAAGTCGGTTTTTTAAGCGTTACCTGCATTTAAAATATTTGTTTCTAAATTGTAATATTTTGTGCGACTCTGTGTGAGAGGATGTGGATGTGTGCATGCAAGGTCGCGAGTGTAAAATAAGACACTCCTTCCAACGTCTAAATCGATTTGTATGGAACGGGGCATCTCAACTATATTATTATTGTGCATATTATAATGCATACTGATACATTTCTCTATACGGATTTGGGTGACATTTGTGAAGTGGCCATTTGAATCCTGTCGCTGCTGCTACAATGGGTAATTTTTGGGGGCTGAGTCACCCACGTCCGTAGGAGGATACCCCTTAAGTCTGACTCCCTACACGTGGTCCCCGGGTGGTGCTAATCAGGTGACATTTGAGAGGTGGTAGAGCATTTTGTGAGTTGCTCGCCTGGCTTGCTACCAAAGTAGCTTACCACCATCAAGTTGAAAGTCTGCCGCCAAGCCAAATCCGGTGTTCCGGCAGTTATCCTTGAGAGCCTGCGTATTCCAGGTCTAGTGTGTTTACCAGCTTCGATCACATCGTCACTTACCATCAGGTGATATAGTGGTCAAACACTAGCCTGTCACAAATTAAAAAAAAAAAAAAAAAAAAAAAAAAAAAAAACCGTAGCATTTCATCACGCCTTCAAACATTTATACATATTTGTTTATATTTGGAAGACTGTTACAATAATAATATCGTACCGTTAAACAGTAAAAGGTCGTCAGCGAGAAACTTGGGCACGTTAGAATCTCTGAGCGCGCGCAGACATATCTGCCGCTCGTCGCCGTCCGGCATCTGGCGGATCAAGTTACCGGCGACCAGGATCACGGTCTTCACCGCACGCATTCCAAAGTCGTAATGGTCCTACAAGCAGAATATCTGCCAGTAAACGACTGCTACTTATAAGAATAGAATAGAAAATCATTTATTGCTAAATATTTAAACAATCACATTATAGTACACAAAAGGAAAAACAATACATTTAAATTTAAATAAATTAATAATTGTTTTTTTATACTATAATATTATTGAAATACGGCTATCACTCACGTCATTTGATCGATATTGTCGACCTAGATTTCGAGCATGTCGTTCGAGTCTTCGTCGCGATCTCGCGGCGTAAACTCATCCCGAAGAGGGCATCGTACATGCTCGAAACCTAGGTCGACAATATCGATCAAATTACGTGAGTAATAGCCGTAATTTAATAATATTATAATGTTTAATTCTCACGAAAACTTTAATAGTAAAATGTTTATACTAGTGGTTCTGTGTGCTCGCGTATTAGCCGAAACTTCAACCCCTGTATCTCCGCTGTTTCGAAAAATTTCTAAATCGACAAAATAAAAAAAACCGGCCAAGTACAAGTCGGACTCGCGCACGAAGGGTACCGTACCATTATCCATAAAAACTTATTTTGTTGTATGGGAATCCCCCTTAAATATTTATTTTATTTTTAGTATTTGTTGTTATAGCGGCAATATAAATACATCATCTGTGTAAATTTCAACTGTCTAGCTATCACCGTTCTTGAGATACAGCCAGGTGACAGACGGACGGACGGACAGCGAAGTCTCAGTAATAGGTAAAAAGGGTAAAAACTCCCATTTTTACCCTTTGGGTACGGAACCCTAAAAAACAATAATTTTAATTATCAAATCTGAACACACATTTAACGAGAATCGGTTGAGAAATGCGACCTATAGAGGAGTACAGCCGGGCATACTTTTTTTCCCAAGCTAAAACGAAGACGCTTCATTCGCACTGCTTGCTCTGTCATTTAATAAGGTAAGAAATAAAAAATGTACTAAAACATTCAGCTCCGCTCACTAACTCAATCAAACTATAATAATATTTTCTGTAAACGTTTACGACGTTCCGTGCCAGGAAATGAACCATCGGCGCCTGTGTGCATACGACGCGAGTGATACAGTTCCGCGCGTCAGGTTTTCATCAACGCCCATCGCGTCTCAGTTTTGCGTGGTACCATTTTCGAACTTCTTTTATACTTTCTTATAAATCATTCATAATAAATAGGTGACAAACCGGTTACTTGTTGACAGTAATACCAACAACAACATAAAAAAAAATTCATAAAGTGATACACACTTGGCTCAGCAAATTGGACTATGATGATGTAGAAAGAATACTAAGTAACGTGTAAGTAGTATTAACATACAGTCACGCAAATGCACACATCAACCACACTAAAACACACACCCACACACCACACACACACACACACAGACACACACACATAAACACACACGCATACAAACGCAGAAAAATCTTGTAACTAGCATGTAAGATTGACATGTAATTGAGCCACAAATGGGAGAAGACACTGGTCCCTGAAACACAGTTTTTAACTACATCAGCGGCCACTGGCTTCATAAACATGACTTGTAAGAATCTTGTGTCAATAAAAATTATTATTATTATAGTAATATACTATAAACAGCGAAAATATGCTTTACCTGCGACGACAGTTGTTCTGAGCTGAGCCGAAAGGTGGTGGTGATCTTTCCCGCGAGGATCTTAGCTTCGAAGAACCCGTACGAGAAGAGCGATATCTCCGCAATCAGCGCATAGTCCGGGACCATCATGGATATGGGGCGGAACAGGGCCTTCAAGTTGTCCGGCAGTTCCGTACGGCCTAGAAAACGTACTCATCGACATTATCATCATTTCTATTTTCTTTTTCTATTGAGAGGTGTTGCATGTACTTTTAACACTAAAAGGAGTCCGCTGTATAAGTAATTTTAGATATAAAAGTAATAGATTTTCAAAAGTATAAATGAAGAGTTCAGCTCGTTTAAATACGTTACTCGGATTTGGTAAAGTACCAGGAAAAAAAACCAGAAGGAGGTAATTATTTAGTCAATAAGTATTTAGAATGGTATTAATGTACTAGGCCACCATAAAGTAAAAGAGGAGTTTTGCCGCGAAAGTGAAAAAATGGCGTTGTTGATATTTTACAAAATCTGTAATTCTTCGAGTGTTAATGTGTAATAATGGTGGATTATTAGCCGCTAATACTTAGTAAACGTGCATAAGTGTAGGCAAATGATACAAAGTTGAAAAACGTGATATTCGCCTTCGCTCCAAAACTCCAATAGAAATTATAACAAAGTTTCTACAACTTTACTAGGGCATGACTTGACTATGACTGGAACTTGACTCTTTTACTTAACTTTGACTGTGACTAGGACATTTAATAAACTTGAAATATATTATTACTTGACACTGGCTAAATGCACAAGATTGCGAAGCCAAAATTAAAAGAAACATAAAGTGAAGTATGTAAAATGCTTTTTTTATTTACGTAGCATTGCAACGCATGCCGGGTATAGCTAGTATACGTATATAATTTAAGTTTAGTTTTATAAAATTAGCAATTAGCACGTAGTTATTTTTATAATAAAACTAGCTATCCGCCCCGGCTTCGCCCGGGTGTTATAAATGAAGAACCGCTCGACCGATTTTGTGCAAACTTCACATAAACCATCTACTAAATAGTCCGAACAAAGCCTAAACATTTAGTTTGGATAGGTGAGCCCGTTCTTGAGTTATAAAATTACAACGAAAAGTGGCATTGATTTATATATAATATATAGATAGATACGCAAAAAAGTAGTAACTAAAAAAAAAAATACCGGACTCCTCCGTGGTTTGGTAAAAGTAAAACTCACCTGCGTAACCAGGATTCATCGTGATAAACACGGAGCACGACGCTTTTAGAGGCAGATCGGTCCCTTCGAACATGAATCTTTCCAGGCGCAGGATTTGCGCCTTTTGGATAGTCACAACCTGTAACCAGCTCCCTTACAAGATAACTGTTATTTTTAATCTATGAGTAAATATGTATCTAGGGAAACAAGCTACATCTACAACTGCATCGAAGAAAAAAAACCCAGCAACAAAACAAGCCACTAATGTTTATTGAAATGCCAGTTTGATAGATAGATAGATAGGTAGTTAGATAGATAGATAGATAATACTTTATTGATTCACTTTATAAGATGAGATAAAACAAAGGTAACATACAAACTTATACGTAAAGTATCACAACAGGCGGCCTTATCACTAATAGCGATATCTACCAGGCAACCTTCGGATGGAGATAACTATAGAATGTAATAGACGGTATAATAAATGGGTGTATGGAATACCTAATTAACTTAATAAATACCATTACTTATACTATGGCATAAATACAGTATGAATATACATAAACAAGTTATATATTATTATATACTGCTCGTAGCGCGTCTTCCTTCTAGACAGCGGGCTTCGGGTTCGATTCCGGTTGGAACACAAGTTTTCTTTAATTTGTGTCTGGTTCTGGGTAACCCATTGTTTAACCAGAGCACCAAATCTTTGTTTCGAGCTTCAGTGTCGAAATTCCAAGTCGCCCTAATGATCGCCGACCTTCATTTGAAGATGGCACAAGAAGGAGGTTCTGGGTAGGATTGAGTGTGTGATGGATATGTCTGGCTCCCACTTATTATTAATAATTCAAATACCTGCTGCGCTACCACGGATAACACCTCGATGTCGATTCTGTTGAATTCGTCGAAGCAAGCCCAAGCACCCGATCTAAAACGACAATCAGTTATTAGGATATACATATATATATATATTTATAATATATAAAAATCAATGCCACTTTTCGTTGTTATTATATAACTCAAGAACGGGCTCACATATCCAAACCAAATGTTTAGGCTTTGTTCGGACTATTTAGTAGATGGTTTATGTAAAGTTTGCTCAAAATCGGTCGAGCAGTTCTTCACATATCATACCCGGGCGAAGCCGGGGCGGATCGCTAGTATATAATATACTCGTCTTTAGCAAGACAAACTGTCAAACGTCATCCATTTATGGTTGAAATACCTCCAGTTCGCTCGAAGCGTTTTTGCTTCTACGTTTATCATCCGTACAACGAAGGAGTGGAACTCACTGCCTGGTACAATCTGGGTGTCTTCAAGTCTAGAGTGAATAAGTACTTCCAGGCATCAATTTCCATAAGGTGAGATGGTGATAAAGTTTTAACTATATATAATACTAGCTGATCCGCCCAACGTCGCCCGGGTAAAAAAAACATAGCCTATGACACAAATAACGTGGCTTTCTATTGGTAAAAAAAAATTAAAATCTGTTCAGTAGATCCAGAGATTACCCCCTACAACCTCACAAACTCACAAACTTTACCTCTTTATAGTATTTTATAATATTAGTATAAAAAATATATATGAAAAACTACTTACGCTGCGAGTCCCTTGAAGAACTTGCCCATGGCCATGTAGTCAAGTTGATCGGAGCAGTTGAAAACGACGCATTGCACCGCCAGCGCTTTTGCTAGATCCTGCGTGGCAAAGTGAAGAAATACATTTATTTGAAACTAGCCGTGCCCCGCGGCTTCGCCCGCTATTATCAAGTTAAAAAGTAGCCTATGTGTTAATCCTAGGTATAATCTATGTACATTCCGAACTTAATCCAAATCCGCTCAGCCGTTAAAGCGTTAAGAGGGAACAAACATACTTACACACAAACTTTCGGATTTATAATATAAGTAGGATTCGTATTATTTTCAAAGAGATCTTATAATCTTTTTATGTCCTGTGATTTAATAAACGCGTTCACACTCGCAGCCCCACACTAGGCTCGAGGATTTGTGTCGTGGGTGCCGGAAACATTCACATCACACACACAATCACAACCAGAACCAGAAATACAAATTTTCCTTGAGGAGAAAATTGTGTGCCAGCCGGGAATCAGTTGTGTCTGGTGCGCGATCGCCATCTAAGCAGAGGCTTACCAACTAAGCCAACGTTCAAATCTTTTTTCTCATTTTTCACTGCAAACATTGCCCTTCAATCCGTTTACTGTATTTTTTACAAACCACTGATTGGAAGCTATGTACAAACGCAGAAGGACTGCAAGAGTCGTACCACTAGAAAGCCGTCGGAAAAAAGTTAGTGACACTTGAAAGAAGGTGTGATGATGATTGTGATGCGTTAACTGATAATGGTGATGAGTTAGTGATGATGGTGGTGAGTTGATGTTAACGGTGGTGAGTTAGTGATAATGGTTTGTAAGTTAGTGATGACAGTGGAGAGTTATTAATGATGGTGGTGATTTAGTGACGACGACGGTAAGTAAGCTTTGACGGTGGTGACTTAGAGATCACGGTGTTGAGTGATGACAGTGGGTAGATAGAGATGATGGTGAAGAGGTGTGATAATTGTAGCAAGTGATCTAGTTGGTGACGACCCAGTTGGCGCAGTGGACAGGTGTACGCCCTCTGCGCTGTGGGTCCTGGGTTCGATTCCCGGCAGGACCACTAATTCCTTCCCAAGGGATATTTGTTCTCTTGTTTCTGTGTGTAATGTGTTTGTGATGTAAATGTTTCCGGCACCCACGATACAAGTCTTTGAATTAATTCTTTGAACTTAGTGTGGGGCTGTGAGTGTGAATGCGTTTATTTGGTGAAAGAAAGAAAGAATGAAAAAACATAAATAGATTATTTATGGCACACACAACATTTAAACTACAAACAAACAGCAACAGAAATATACATACAAAATAATCTAAAATAAAACAAATACAAGAAAGAGAAGTGTGAAATATTGTAAGTGTCGTGAATAAAGTTATGGTGACGGTGGGTAAATGATGATGGTGGTGAGTTAGTGGTGCTGAAATGATGATGGTGGTGAGTTAGTGGTGCTGAAATGATTATGGTGGTGAGTTAGTGGTGCTGAAATGATTATAGTGGTGAGTTAGTGGTGCTGAAATGATGATGGTGGTGAGTTAGAGGTGCTGAAATGATGATGGTGGTGGTGCTGGTGGTACCTT
This sequence comes from Lomographa bimaculata, assembly GCA_948107665.1. NCBI lineage: Eukaryota > Metazoa > Arthropoda > Insecta > Lepidoptera > Geometridae > Lomographa > Lomographa bimaculata. The sequence goes on along the minus strand of OX403602.1, from coordinate 1,752,048 downwards.
AGTGGTCTCGGTCTTCCCGGTCCCGGCCGGCCCGGCGGGCGCGCCACCGAATTTCAGATGCATCGCGCACATCAGTGTTATGTAGCAGCGGTCAGTCAATGGAGTTATCACCAGCCTTCCGCTAACAAACAACGCTTCAGTTAATAAGATATATATATATTTTTTATACAGAATAGGCAAGCATTTGACCACTATCTCACCTGATGGAAAATGATGATGCGGCCAAAGATGGGACATGCTTGCCTAGAAGATACCTATTCACTAGAGACTTTAAGACTCCCAGATTATACCGTTCGGGGAACAAAGACGCGGGCAATGAGTTCCACTCCTTCGCTGTACGGATGATGAACGTAGAAACGCTTCGAGCGAACTGGAGGTATGTCAACCATAAATGGATGACGTTTGATAGTTTGTCTTGTTGTTAGATGGTAAAAAGGGCTTGGTGGAATTAACGCGTGTAATTCCTGTGCACACTCTTCAAAATGTAAGCAATATAATACCGATAAGCTTGCCACCTTACGTCGGTGACCGAGACTTTGCAATTTGGACTCAACTAGCTTACTATCGGCAATGAGTCTATAAAACATCTAAGAACTTTATCGCAGCTTAATGATATCAATCAAAAATTCAAGTGACAATGGTTGCTAATCAACTTCAAATCGTTTGATTGCCGTGATATTTTCAGTGACTCTCGCAATATTAAGACAAATTTGGGGGCTGAGTCACCCACGTCCGTAGGAGGATACCCCTTAAGTCTGACTCCCTACACGTGGTCCCCGGGTGGCGCTAATCAGGTGACATTTGAGAGGTGGTAGAGCATTTTGTGAGTTGCTCGCCTTACTTGCTACCAAAGTAGCTTACCACCATAAAGTTGAAAGTCTGCCGCCAAGCCAAATACGGTGTTCTGGCAGTTATCCTTGAGAGCCTGCGTATTCCAAGTGTAGTGTGTTTACCAGCTTCGATCACATCGTCACTTACCATCAGGTGAGATAGTGGTCAAACACTAGCCTGTCACAAAAAAAAATAAAAAATAATTGATTTATATAGCAATCATCAAATCTGTCAACGAGTTTGATCGCTAGAACGCCACAGAGGAACAAACTTACATAGGCTGATAACCATATTATCCACCTTTTGGTCACGCGTTCGGTTAAAAATATATGCAAATTCACAAGCAATACTACCGCAGGAACATACTTAAATTATGAGCTACCCCTGTAGAAACAGTTGATATTAATCCTAGAAATCCTGTGTTCAATGTGAAATTAAAAATATAGATGCATCGACATATTTATACAGATTATCTATATGTAGGTAACTCGACGCAAAATAATATTGTTATTATACGCGCACAGCGCTTGTGTGGTGCGATATGGGGCAGGGGTGCGGTCGGCTGTCGGTAGCGGCCGGCGGCATCGCTCGAGTCAATGTCATCGAGAGTCAGACCAAGGCTGTGTTGAAAGTTCCGCCGCACTCCACGCGTGCCACACGCTAACCACGTACCGGTTGTGATATTTAAAAGAGCTTCTTATATTACGTTTCCCGTGTCTTAATTGTGAAAAAAAACTTGAGAGGTCTCAAGGGACACCCGGATGGAACGAAGTTCAATTTCCGTCTAGCCCCCTTTCGCAACGCGCGATAAGGAACTTTCGTTCCAAAATTTAAAAAAACATGCAAAAACCAACATCACGCGGTGTTCCCAGGCGGTCACCCATCCAAGTACTGACCGCGCCCGACGTTGCTTAACTTCAGTGATCGGACGAGAACGTGATATGGCTTACAACTATAGCAAAAAGTGTCGTTACAACTTTTGGTCTTAATTTTTTCCGTGTAGCCCCCTTTCGCAACGCGCGATGAGGAACTTTCGTTCCAAAAATGAAAATGTTTTTATTTCTGTAACCAAGATTTTGCTTCACTTAAGGTACCTTCTGGTAGTAGGGACCTTCTATTAAGTATATAAATACCTGTGTCACAAGACCCCGCTCTTCCATATCCATTCCATAAAATATATGTAGGTTACAGATAGGTAGACATTAGATAGAAGATTGTTATAGTATATACCTGTTCCCCAGGTACTCGTTCTGGTAGAAGAAGACAGAGTTGAGCGCCTTCACCTCGCACTTGTTCTGGCTGAACTGGCGGTAGTACTGCGACGTGTCGAGCCGCTCCTCGTCTTGGTATATGTCTGCGGGCTCGTCGGGACCCAGGGGGTTCATTTCGCGGACCACAGAGTAGTATCTGTCACAGGATTTTTTAATGTAGCAGAGACGAGACGAGCTAGTCGCTCGCTTGATGGTAAGCGTCACGCTTGCCAATAGGCAAATAAAATGGATGGCTTTTTACTGTTATTATAGTACAGAGCCACCCAGTTTTTTTTTTATCTTTCATTGGCCAGCGACGGAAACTTCGAGATAAATAATAACTTAAACGCAAGCAAGGCTTAAAAACCGACTTCGCCGCTTATATTTTGTTGATTTTCTTAAAAATCTATATTCCAAATTTCATCCAAATCCGTTCAGCCGTCAAAGCGTGAAGAGGAAACAAACATACTTACACACAAACTTTCGGATTTATAATATTAGTAGGATATTAGTAAGATGTAATGGTTTTATCAATGAACATTTATTTTTGGCATTATAAACAATCGATTAGAAGCATTAAAAAGTATGGGTCTATATACCTGAAATAAATGATTTTAATTTAATTAAAAAAATATGTATATTCCCTATTCGGCTGGCTCTATTATTTACATTATTGGGGCAAATGCTAACTAAAATTCCAAACTTAATTATTTCCTTTAAACTACTGGTATGGTATGTTTCAGTCATTAGTCAGTGTAAGTAGATACTTAGATAGGTTGTTATCTATTTACGTTTAAGTTTAGTGTGAGGGCGTGAGCTGGTCCGCCTTTATGAGCGTATCGATGTATACCTGAGTTGGCACATCCACTGGAAGTCCGTGACGTTCTTAACTCCCTCGTCGAGCAGGGTCTTGGTGACGTCACGCGCGTGCACCTCTATCACGATGAGTGCGCACAGCACCTCGCGCTGGAAGAACGTCAGCTCGCCCTTCACCAGAGAACGTAGGCTGTCCAGCTGTGGGATATTACTTACATTGAACTTAAGGTCTTCTCATCGAGGATCACGGTTTCGGATCCTATTACGGCCTTGAGCATTTGGTGAAGGGAATCTTGATAAAATCAAATTCATTTTATTTCCAAAACATTTACCTTAAATACAACAAATCACATATGCTGGACCTAAAATTCTAGCAATTTCTTTTTTTTATTAGTGTGTAAATTATATGTTCTTTAGCAGTTGTGATAGGATACCCTGTGCTACGGCAGCTACGATAAGAGAAAAAAAATGACCTGTAATAGTAGTTCATCCATGTAGTACTCCATGCGGTACTCTTGAATGGCGTCCTCAACGCCAGCCGTCCAGGCGGTCTGCGAACCCGCAATCACCACCATGCCAGGCCACCGCAGCACCCACTCCGCCCGCGGTAGCAACCATAACTCTTCCAAACCGTCGATCAGCGTCAAACGTACTGAAGGAAGTCAGTGAAATCACGTATTTAAATCAATTTATTAGTAAAATAGCCGTGCCTCGCAGCTTCGCCTGCTATTATCAAGTTAAAAAGTAGCCTGTGTTAATCCTAGGTATAAGCTATGTACATTCCAAATTTCATCGAAATTCGTTCAGCCGTTAAAACGTGAAGAGGGAACAAACATACTTACACACTTGCACACTTACACACAAACTTTCGGATTTATAATATTAGTAGGATAACAATTTTAAGTATATAAAAGTTTTAATTACATAGAAAATAATTAATACACTATAATACATGACAATCGTTATCAAAAATATATTTACAATGTGTAACAGAAAGGTGTAGTAATACTTAAGCCACGCATCTAGCTAAATGTATGGAGTCTAACAGGAACTTCTACTTTCGCGGCAGCACCATTAACATTGAGTTATTATGAATTAAAGTGTCTAAAAAATTATGTCATTTGCAACCCTATTTCTTCAGCTACCATTCTGCACCATATAGCCTTTGGACCTAGAGGTCTGGCAGAGTAGTGGCCATTAAAAAGGTCAAGGTCACACGCCACAGATATAATAGTAGGGTTGGTAAAAAAATATTTTTTAATTTTTATACGGTACAAATATTTCCGATTGCCGCACATGTAACTGTAGGGTTGTCAAAAGTATTTTAAAAATATAATTTTTAATTTTTGTACGGAAAAAAATTGTCCGATTTCGACTTCCGTTTTCTAGCAGACGATTCCTGGCACGATACACATACACACCACCAAGTATTACTACACCTGTTTGTTACAGAATGTATAAAGTAAGGAATGTAAACGCTTTCACACTCACAGCCCCACACTAAGTACGATGACTTGTGAAGTTGGTGCTGGAAACATTCACATCACACACACAATCACAACCAGAACCAGAAACACCAATTTCCTTGGGAAGAAAACTTGTGTTCTCGCAGGGAATCGAATCCAATCCAATAACCCTGCTTAGAAAGCGAACACCCAACCAATTAGGCTAATTATTAAGCGGGCAATATTTGTAATGAAGCCTGCAGGATCAATCTATTTCTAATCTATTACGTTTAATATTATCAATGATGAATCAACCACGTAGCAGTGACTATAAAATCAATTGCACATACGAGCAGTTCGCCGAATAAAAATCTGGAAACAATGTTTAAGAACAGAACAGGCCATCGCCGCATGGTAGCCAGTCTCTCGGTTTTTTATCGGATACATTTCGGAGAGTGTGCTAGGGAACTGTAAGATCTAGTTCCCCCATCCCCGTTCTATCATAGGAACAAACAGACAAACTGCTAAGCGACACCGCTATATGGTGGACATTCCACAAATGCGCACTAAGCGTTTTGCCTCCACATTCATCGTGCGAACCGCAAATGAATGGAACTCCTTACCCGAGTCGGTGTTTCCTGATGAGTACAATATGGGAGTGTTCAAGTCACAAGTGAATAGGTATCTTCTAGGCAAGCTTGCTCCATCGTCGATCACATCGTCGCTTACCATCAGGTGAGATAGTTTGCCTATCTTGAATAATAAAAAAAAAATGCTACTTTTGCTATGAAACTCACTAGTGTTCCTCATGGTATCTTCAAGTAGTAAGAGCCACTGTTCTACATTGGAGGAGGGGTAAAACTTGTACTTCAACTCAACTATCTCGCCCTCGCTTGAATGCATCTGTGATATCAATAGATCCATCTCGAATGTCACCTGAGGGTGGAGACGACATGTTTAAAGATCCCTAGTATATTTTTGAAGAAGTAAACTATTATCATCAATGTGTTCAACCCTCATAAATCTTTTCAGTTTTTAGCAACATTACCAGAATTATTATTAATCAATAAAAGAAGAAATAAACAGTTTATTGCGTCCCATTTTCTAAAAAAAAATATACTTAACGTGTACCATTGAAAAAACCCTTCAAATTAACAGTCATGAACTGCTTCAAGAATACTTAGCGCTCCCGCGCACGGGACACCGGCCACAACCACAAAACGCCGCCACCGGCATATTTCCTATAGTTTTCATAAATTTTATATGGACTCGACGACATTTTATATGTACTAGCTTTTCGTGGCGGCGTTTGTGGCTGTCGAGAGTGGCTCGTGTGCGGCGACACTTAGATTCGTGTAGTTCTGAGGCAGACTACTGCGGCTTCATCTAAGCAGTTAATTTGGTCACTCAGATATAGAAAGCACATCAGTTTCATACATTTAATCTAGTTTAAAAGTAGGCTAAGAGTTAATTCCGGGTATAAAATATATACATTCTCAATTAATCCAAATCCGTTCAGCTACAGCGTCAAAAGAAAACAAAAATATTAAACAACCATTCGCATTTATAATATTAATGTGATAATATTATAAATTTGACATTGTGAAATTAGGAACACCAGATAACCGTGTGTTTAGGGACGTGCGAGAGTCAGAATGGTCGAATGTTCGAACCTTGGCTATATTCTCGAAGCACTTCCTAAGGTGCGGCTGCACGGCGCGAGGGTTGCGCGACTGGCTGAGGATCTCCAACAACTCGTCGTCGCTGAGGAAGAAGAACCTCGGGAACCGCAGCCGCTTCAGCTCCATGTACTCGTTCAGGCCGCGGGAGACCACGGCCAGGAGGTGGCGGGCTTCCACCAGGCTGTCTAGTAACCGGCTGTCCGGGCAGATTATCATTATCTGAGGAACAGATCATATAATGATGACGATAGCTTAATAAGACTCCGGGACTAAGATATCCGCACGTCCAAAAGGTAATGGTCGAATGGTCATGCAATATGGACGTAATTTTGAATTATTAACTAAACACATAGAACAATTTTGCAGAGCACGCTTGAAGGGCAATGTTTCCAGTGAAACGAGAGAGCATAGATAACGAGATTTAATATCTCAGGGTGATGAACGCAGTGCTTTACCGCGCAGCCTTTTGGACTGTTACTTAAACTCTGGATGGCAATTAACTGTAAAGAGCAAGCGTGACTCTTACCATCAGGCAGCTTGCATTTGCGTCTCTCGATAACATTTTTTTTTTCACTATTTTAGGTCACGATAGAGTGTTCCCTATTTTTGTTACAATCTAGCCAAGATTAGGCTAATAAGTAACTTAAATTTATCTTATTCTGCTAGATTTTAAATATCCAAGAATGTGTCCATTAAAATTGAGTCAGAAATGCTCCAGATTCCGTTTTCCCCTAAGTGGTTTAATAGCGCTCCAAAATGAGATCCAAAATATTACTAGCTACGCTCCAATGACATCATACTAGTTATTTGGTTCTAACAGTAGCTGGCAATAAATCTGTTTTTATTTTATTTTTTTATTCAAGATAGGCAAACTTTTGACCTCTATCCTACCTGATGGTTAGCGACGATGTGGTCGACGATGGAGCAAGCTTGCCTAGAAGATACCTATTCACTCGCAACTTAAGACTCCCATATTGTACTCATCAGGAAACACCGACTCAGGTAAGAAGTTCCATTTTATTTGAAATAAACTTTATTATTATTATTATTATTTATGTTTTTTTTCTTTAATTCTCTCGTTTCCGAGGTATGTCTACTATTTTTACGGGCTTTTGGCCAAGCAAAAACAGGCACTATCATTTTACTCTTTTGATAGGAACTTGCGTACAATTCTGCAGGTGTTAAGTATTGCTGCTTTTTGCAGCAACAAATAGGTTAGTTTATGTATGTCTAATGTGTCTAAACTTGTAAAGAGAGTGCAGGGTATAATGCCAGTTGTCGAAATTATAATTGGTATAGTTTTTACTGTTTTAACTTTCCATTGTGATTTAATTTCAACGGATTATTATTATTATTATTATTCCTTTGCGGTTCGCACAATGAATGTGGAGGCAAAACGCTTAGTGCGCATTTGTGGAATGTCCATCATATAGCGGAGTCGCTTAGCAGTTTGTCTGCTTGTCCGATGATAGAACGGGGATGGGGGAACTAGATCGTGCAGTTCCTTAGCACACTCTCCGAAATGTAATCAGTTGAATTTGAAAAGGTTCTATGAATATTCTGACAGTAATGTACAACCTGCTTTAATAAAGATATGACGAATTATCTTTCCATCAGGTAAGATAGTGGCCAAAATTTCCAATATTGCACAAATAAAGTTAATATTGCAACACGAACTTCAAAATAGCAATACACACTCTATTAGATATTGGCTTTATATGGCTAGACAAATTCGTGACATCAGTTTTCATGTTTTATGTCAATGACCAGACAAATTTACTTTTAATTTTAATGTACCTATTTATTGTTTATAATAAAACTGAATACAATTAAAAAACAACTTTTTCAATATGTAAAAAATTATGTATTATTTACATGCCTTTATTTAGTTTCACCTGTCCCGTTTAAGCGTTGTCTGTCTGTCGGTCTGTAATCAAATCTTGCAAGCTAAATTAGACTCACTTTCAGATGTCCGATTTAACTAAAATTTGGTGTACTTGAGTATGTTCGGTGACAATACAATCATATCGTACCGTGGAGCGGGTCTGATGATGGAAGCTGAAGATGGCCATAGGAGATTCTGAATTAAACAAGATAAGCCCATGGAGTTTGGGCTTGTTTGATTCGTCTTGACAAGTTCTCTGGTTATGTAACTTTTAAGTCTTTTTTTATTAACAACTGGTAAAGGCTTCATTTTAAAAAACGTTTATAGGTAAGTATTACTTGTTTTACATTAATTTTTTTCCTCCAATGCAATATATAAACGTAAAAACCGACTAAAAGCGTTAAAAAATATGCATATTCCATTCAGACTCGAAGTACGCCGTGCTGGTATTTTTTTTATAGTATTTGGCCTCTTACCTTCGGACAGGCGAAGGCTGCGCCCATAATGCGTCTCCAGATGCGCTCCATAGTGCCGTACTTTTTGGCTTCAAGCGGCAGCTGACGGGATATATCCTCCGATGTAAAGATGGGCTCGAGATACATCCATTCTCTAGAATAGTTACAATATTACTGCCCGTTGGCTTAGTTACGTTTGCGTTCGCCTTCTAAGCAGGTATCGGGTTTGATTCTCGTCTGGAACACAAGTTTTCTCCCCAAGGGAAATTAGTGTTTTTGGTTCTGGTTTTGAACTTGTGCCTAATGTGAATTTTTCCGGCACCCACGACACAATTCATTGAGCTTAGTGTGGGGATGTGTGAAAGCGTTTATGTTTATATTATGTTTGTGTTCATATTATGCTTATGTTTATGTTTATATTAGACTGAACTTCTTACTTCTGACACTCGATCCATTCATCCAGCACCTTCTGCGTGAGTCGCAGCTTCTCATCCCATTCTGTAATCCGCAGCTCGAATGCGGCTTTGAACGGACTGAACCCGAGCTGTTGCGTGACCAGGAAGTGTTCGTCCAACAGTTGCAGCGTCTCGTCCGGGATCTTCATTATATACGTGCCTAGATACCACAACAAGGTATGATCAAAAAAGTATCGGTAATAATGTTGAAGCCAGATTGCAAAGACTTGAACATCGGCGTAAAGTTGCAAGCCTATCGATATTCTATAAAATACATTACGGTGAATGTGCTCAGGAACTACACAACCTTGTTCCCGCTTTACCTTTTTTCCACCTTACATCTAGAAGAACGGCGTCGCGTCACCCATTTATGGTTGAGATACCGTTCATTCGGACGAAACGTTTCGCGTCTTCGTTCATTTATAGAACAGCAAAAGAATAGAACGCTTTGCCGTCGTCTGTGTTTCCCGAAAGGTACAATTTGGGTGTGTTCAAAAGTAAAGTGAATAGGTATTTACTAAGCATGCGTGCTCCACCTGAGACTACATCGTCACTTTCCATCAGGTGTGATTGTGGTCAAACGTTTGCTTCGTCTGTAATAAGAAAAAAAAATGCTCATTTTTAGAATTCCAAACCTCAAAAAGAGAAATGAACCTTAATAGGAATAATAGGATCAACTTCGTTGCCTATCTGTCTGTTAAGATCGTTAAAAAAATTATATAATCGTCCTTTATAATTTTATCATAATCTTCCATCGACGACCACACCGGCGCTTACCAACAGGTGAGATGGTGGTCAAAAGTTTGCCTATCTTGAATAAAAAACAAAACAAAAAAAACATGTAATCTGGGTCACCGATTTGTACGATAGGCAAACATTAGACCATTATCTCACCTGATGGAAAGCGACGATGAGGCCGACGTTGAAGCATGCTTGCCTGGAAGATACCTATCCACTCGAGACTTGAAGACTCCCAGATTATACCGTTCAGGGAACAAAGACTAAGGCAATGAGTTCCACTCCTTCGCTGTACTGATGATAAATGTCAATAAAAAACCTTTATTTAATGCTTGTCTATATAGGTAACAAAAATAGACAGTTGAGTATCGGGTAGTATATCTTCTGATTTTATTTATATAGCATTAGCCATGCTAGGCAGAACTATACTGATAAAATTTAGAAATGAAAAAACGTCCCCGTAAGACGTTAATAATAAGGAAAGGTTAATTTCGTCGCTTCAGGCGGGACTTGAGTAGCTCAGCGGTTAGAGCAATAGGGCACGACACCCTATGACCGCGTGTTCAAATCCCGCCTCAAGCGATAATTTTTCCTTTCTAAATGTTATCACTATAGTATATCCTCACCAGTAGTCTTGTAAGCCGAGATCTCCATGGGTCGCGCCGTCCAGTCGGCCTGCATTTTGTCGAGCGCCTGTTCTATGACGTACTCCTTGCTGGCGAGCTCGCCGATGTCGGATATGAGCTGCGCGTGCACCGCCACGCCCTGCTTGAGGCACATCTGGAACGTTTGCTTCTCGTTCATCGTCACCACGATGCCTGCAACCAAACTAGTTTATCAACCGAGTCCAGGTTGCAAAGTCTCGGTCACCGACGACGTAAGGTGGCAAGCTTATCGGTATTCTATCGATTACATTTTGGAGAGTGTGCACAGGAATTACATGACTTAATTCCCCCATGCCCTTTTTACCATCTAACAACAAGACAAACTATTAAGCGTCATCCATTTATGGTCGACATACCTCCAGTTCGCTCAAAGCATTTTGCTTCTACATTCATCATCCGTACAGCGAAGGAGTGGAACTCATTGCCTGCGTCTTTGTTCCCCGAACGGTATAATCTGGGAGTCTTCAAGTCTCGAGTGAATAGGTATCTTCTAGGCAAGCATGTCACACCTTCGGCCGCATCATCACTTTCCATCAGGTGAGATAGTGGTCAAATGCTTGCCTATCCAACATAAAAAAAAAACCGATTTCAAAAACTTAACTGCCCGTTGTTTAAGCGTTCGCCTTCTAAGGGTATCGAGTTTGATTCCCTACGGGAACACAAATTTTAAAAGGAAAATTTGTGTTTCTGGTTCTGGGTGTGATTGTGTGTGTGGTGTGCATGATTCCGGCACCCACGACACAAGTCATAGAACTTAGTGTGGGGTTGTCAAAAAAAAAGGGGACATTCTCAAAAAGAAGGGTGTTTTTTATTATGTGTTTTACCCCATTTTTAGACAATCGTTTATTTTTAAAACGGCTTTACATTTAATTTTGATACTTACGTATAATATAATTTTTTTTTTTTTTCCTTAGTTTTGGCTTCGCAGTCTTGTGCATTTAGCCAGTGTCAAGTGATAATATATTTCAAGTGTATTTCATATTATAGGTCTTAGTCACAAGTCACAGTCAAAGTCAAGTAAAAGAGTCAAGGTCCAGTCGTAGTCAAGTCATGCCCTAGTAAAGTGGTAGAAACTTTACTAGAACTTCTATTGGAGTTTTGAAGCGAAGGTGAAAATCACGTTTTTCAACTTTGTATGATTTGCCTACACTTATGCACGTTCACTAAGTATTAACGGTTCATAATCCACCATTATTACACATTAACACCCGAAGAATCACAGGTTTTGGAAAATTTTACAAAATCAACAACGCCATTTTTTCACTTTCGCGGCAAAACTCTAATATAATTGTTATCTAGTAGGTAACTTAAGTCTTTGCTGTATATAATATAGTTTTAGTTTAGTTTAAGGAAATACTAGCCGTGCCCCGCGGCTTCGCCCGATATTATCATGTTGAAAAGTAGCCTATGTGTTAATCCTAGGTATAATCTTGTAAAGCGTGAAGAGGGAACAAACATACTTACACACAAACTTTCGGATTTATAATATTAGTAGGATAGGTACTTGGCCCGTAAATTGGTACTGAAGAGTTGTTATTTTTTATCAATAAACACAAAAACAACAGTTGCAATAAAATAAAAGTTTTGAGCAAATAATGTGAAGAGTATTTTTCCAGTGGGTAACATGCAGGTCGAGCTCGAGTATTAACCGTGCCTTATTTACTAACTGCCGTTATTTTTGTCATTGTAAATACTAGCGGACCCCTTAATGAAATAAACAAACATAAATTATCGGATAGTATCATAAACTCCAGTAACTGACCATCTTGAGTTACTTGGTATGTCGTTAACCTCAAAGCTCAATTTTGGGTCTTACAAAAGCTGGGAATCCTTGCAAAGGTGAGACGGTACTTTACTCCGGAGCAATTGCTTGACTTGTACCAAGCGCAGGTGCGTTCATGTATGGAGTATTGTTCTCATCTTTGGGACGGTTCAGCTAAATACCAACTTGAGGCTCTTGAAATCATTGAGCGTAGAGCCAAGAGACTTATCAACAGCGACCAGTTGACTGATGCAAAACTTCAGAGCTTGGGGCATCGTCGCATGGTGGCGAGTCTCTCGGTATTTTATCGGATACATTTCGGAGAGTGTGCAACGGAATTACACAACCTAATTCCCCCATCCCCATTCTATCATCGGACATCGAGACAGACTCCTAAGCGACACCGCTATATGGTTGATATTCCACAAATGCGAACCAAGCGTTTTGCCTCCACATTCATTATGCGAACTGCAAAGGAATGGAATTCCTTGCCTGAGTCTGTGTTCCCTGATAAATACAATATGGGAGTCTTTAAGTCGCGAGTGAATAGGCATCTTCTAGGCAAACGTGCTCCATCGTCGACCGCATCGTCACTTACCATCAGGTGAGATGGCGGTCAAACGTTTGCCTATCTTAAATAAAAAAAAAAAAAAAAAAAACCTAATCAATTCTTAAATATACCAGAACACACATTTTAAATTAACTATGTATGCGTGGTACGTAATTTTCAGTAGTATATAACGTCCTTACCGGCTTTTTCCATGAATTCATTCCAATGGCGTTCCTTCATGCCCGGGTTGCGGACCGCCTGTATGATCGGAATGAGCGGTCGGAACTCGTCTATGTCATCCTGAAAACATCAGTAAGTCATCGATCTGCAAATACATGATGTCTGGATTTCAGGTCCACACTCAAGTCCCCACGGAAAATAGGCGGCAAAACAAAGCGATATTTTATTGAATGAGTAGATTAATTACAAGCCGTGCCCCGCGGCTTTACCTGCTATTATCAAGTTAAAAAGTAGCCTATGTGTTAATCCTAAGTATATGCTACGTACTTTCCAAATTTCATCATAATAACACCAAAGTAAGAAAATTATGCATTAGAGATTAAGAAAGTTAAAAAAAAAATTAATGGAAAAAAAAGCGCCGCCGAGTTTCTTGCCAGGTTCTTCTCGAGATGGCTGTATTTTTGCGAATCTGGCAATAGATTCATTAACTTTCATGAGTGCCTCTTTGGGGCCCATGTGAATAAACGACTTTGATTTTGTTTTTTTTTTTTATTTGTGGCAGGCTAGTGTTTGACCACAATCTCACTTGATGGTAAGTGACGATGTGATCGAAGCTGGTAAACACACTAGACCTGGAATACGCAGGCTTTGATTTTGATTTCATCAAAATCCGTTCAGCCGTTAAAGCGTGAAGAGGGAACAAACATACTTACATACTTACACACAAACTTTTAGATTTATAATATTAGTAGGATACATTGTGCTACATATAAGTCATAGTGAAGATATACCCTGATAGTGATGGCGACGTGCTGTATCTTGGGCATATCTGCGAAGGTCCGCACGCACTTGACGATAGTCTTGTAGTACTCGTTGACGAGCGGCTCGATGGCGTCCGCGTCCACGTACATCAGCGGGTTGTCGAACCACACCTCCTTCGCTTTCAGGAAGTCTGCCGAACAACACATAACAATACTCTATGGAAAAGAACGGAAGCTTTTTTTTTTCCTTAGTTTTGGCTTCGCAATCTTATGCATTTAGCCAGTGTCAAGTGATAATATATTTCAAGTGTATTACATATAATAGGTCTTAGTCACAAGTCACAGTCAAAGTCAAGTAAAAGAGTCAAGGTCCAGTCGTAGTCAAGTCATGCCCTAGTAAAGTGGTAGAAACTTTATTGGAGTTTTGGAGCGAAGGTGAAAATCACGTTTTTCAACTTTGTATGATTTGCCTACACTTATGCACGTTCACTAAGTATTAACGGTTAATAATCCACCATTATTACACATTAACACTCGAAGAATCACAGGTTTTGGAAAATTTTACAAAATCAACAACGCCATTTTTTCACTTTCGCGGCAAAACTCCCAACGGAAGCTTTTCTCCGATCACCGGATCGGGAGGAGGACTTACTACGACTAAAAGTATCATGTATAATTTAAACGCAAGCAAAGCTTACAAAACAGACTTCAACGACTTCTTCGGAACCCTTGATCAGAAAAATATAATTAAATACGCAATTATAGAGGACTCTTAGAAATCGCTAAATCAATTACGATAACATTTATACGGGACCACCTCTGAAGTATGATCTACCAAACAAAAAATACTCGATTCATAATTGGCGGAATGATCGCGTAACATACATACAAAAAATCATAGTCGAATTGAAAAACTACTTGTTTGAAGTCGGTTAAAAATCAATCAATCAATCAAAACATTTATTGACATAAATGTAGAGGATGCAATACAGATCCTGAAGCGTCTGGTTCCCGATGTAGTTTACTCTCTGTTTCTAGAACCAGCGTTTTCTTCCATTCATGAAACTATTTAATTATGCCACAGGTTAGTTTACAACTATTTACAATATATTAATGACCTGTGTGTGTGTGTGTGTGGAGAGTGTGGGGTGTGTGTGGTGTGTGTGTGATGTGTGTGTGGTGTGTGTGTGGTGTGTGTGTATGTGTGTGTGTGAGTGTGCAATGAGTGGTGTGTGGTATGTGTGCGAGAGAGAGAGTGTGATATATATGAGTTTGTTATGGTAAAACATTGGTTTATTGATCTGATACTATGACCCAGAGGTTTTTTTTTTATGACAAATAGGCTAGCATTTGACCGCTATCTCACCTGATGGAAAGCGACGATGCGGTCGACGGTGGGACATGCTTGCCTGGAAGGTACCTATTCACTCTTGACTTGAAGAGGCCTAAGTTATAATTATCGGGAAACAAGAACGAAGGCAGAGTATTCCACTCCTTTGCAGTTCGCATTATAAAAGTAGAGGCAAAACGCTTGGTTCTAATCTGAGGAATATCCACCATAAAAGGATGTCCTGTTTTAGTACCCCTTGATGTCCCATGATGGAAGGGAGCTGGAGGAATCAAATCATGCAGTTCCATCGCACACTCTCCGAAATGTATCTTGTAAAACACGCATAAGCTAGCTACCTTGCGCCGATGTTTGAGGCTCTGAAGTCTTTTCTCAACTAGTTCAGTATGGCCAATCAGCTTTTTAGCTCGTTCCTTTAAGTGTCTGTGCGTGTACGTGTACGTGTTAGTGTGTGTGTGTTTGTGTGTGTGTGCGAGAGAGTGTGATATATGTGAGTTTGTATTGGTAAAAATAGGTTTATTGACCTGATGCTGTGACCCAGAGGTTCCTGTAAGGCTCGAACTCCTTCACCAGCTTGTTAAGATCCACGAACGTCACGACGGGCACACCGAACAGCTTCTGCCGCTGGTTGAGGATGCGGCCCCAGTCCTGGGCATCCTTCATGGCCTTCCAAGCCTTCTTTATGTCGTTGGCTACCTCGTGCACCTGATAGATGCAATGCAATATTCAAAACATCATTGTAGATTGAATCTATTTAAAATCAATTGTTTTGTTCCTGCAATAAAGGTATCTAACCTACGACAGAAGACTGTGGAATTGAGAGCGTTTAAACTGTTTAAACTCTCCCATTATAGATTTTAAATGGTCGTTCAAAAAAGAAACCTAAAGATCAGATTGAAATACCTTTTCAATGATAATACTTAATAACCCAATAACTTATTTGGCAATGTATTAGCATTGCAATTTAGAGAGGCAATGCCGCCAGCATGATGGGAACGCTACCCACTGGTAGTGGGCTTGAGCACTAGAGAGCTCGATGTCTTGTAGGTAATTTAGGTCTTTGCTGTATATAGTTTTAGGTAAGTTTTAGGAAATATAGGCAATTGGCCCGTAGATATTAGCTTAGCAAGTATTATAAAAAAAATACCCAGTCAACACAATTCGGTGACTTTATTTTTTGTTTTATCACAGTATAGCGTGTGTTTGTTCTGTCATGTCTTTAGTGACACTCACAAAATATAATAATAAGACAAATCGATTTACGTAAGAATCATCAAACTTGACCCACGTGTTTCGTTTCTAGAGCGTCACAAAGTAACAAACATACATATAGGCCGACATTAACCACCTTCACGTCGCGCAGTCGGGTAAAAACGGATATAATAAATAGTCAGTAATGATAGTCGGGTATAATCAATTAATTGCCCGTTGGCTTAGTTAGTTAGTGAGAGTAGGTACTAAGAGAGAGCCTTCTAAGCAGGGGTGTTTTCTCCCCAAGGAAAATTTGTGTTTCTGGTTCTAGTTGGAATTGTGTGTGTGATGTGAATGTTCCCGGCACCTACGACCACAAGTTAGCAAACTTAGTGTGAGGCTGTGAGTGTGAAAGTGTTTATGAGAGCGTTTTTATTGACTGACTTTAGCGAAGTCGTTCTGCAGAGTGAGCGCCATACACTGCGCGCTGAACAAATCAATCTTGTCGTACAAGGTCTGCTCGTCCTGCTGGTGAAGCCTCCAGAACTTCTCCTGCTCCTCCTCGAGGAATTCCGTGGTTACGTCCACCTGGGAATTAAAACTTAAAATTCGAAATCGTTTATACACATGGACCAAGAGGCACCCTTGAAAGTTAATGACTCTACTGCCAGATTCGCAAAATTACATTCTCGAGAAGAAACTGGCTCATTGTGTTCTTTGAGAGATTACATAAAATAGTTATATTATGTTGTTTTTTATATTTATAAATTTGACATTTGTTATATACGATACATAATGTTACAGGTACAGTTTGCCTCCATGCATCATTGTCATTAATGTAGTCAATCGTTTTATAATAAGCTGTCATAATTAATGCACGTTTTATCACTGATTTGAACTTTCCCAGTGGTAAATAAAAAAGGTTACAACCCTATACAAGACAAATACTCAACCGTCACCTAACATACCTGCAGTTCGCTCGAAGTGATTCGCTTCTACCATTATTACAAGATTACGCCAGAACACGCACGAGACGCTGGATAGTCTACGCGCGTACTCGAGAAATATAGGAACACTGTTCCGAAACTAGTCTCGTATCACTTAACATATATACATAATATAATTTAGTACATACGAGTACGTGTGATAAGTATAATTGAAATTTAAACTGCCCGTTGGATTAGTTGAGTGCGCGTTCGTCTTATATCGCCTTACTTCGGGGTATCGGCTTCGATTCCCGACGGGAACACAACTTTTCTCCCCAAGGAAAATTTGTGTTTCTAGTTCTGGCAATGATTGTGTGTGATGTCAATGTTTCAGGCACGAAGAGCCCAAGTCTTCGAACTTACTGTGGGGATGTGTTTGAAAGCGATAATGTAAAAATATTCGTGATTACCTGTTTATTAATCTGCTGCGGCCAACCGATTGCTTCCCACAGCGCTTTGAAGTCGTCGGCTTCTAACGGCATGTAGAAAGCGTCCAGGACTTCATAGTCCTAGAACGAGCAAGCAACCAACTATTGGTGGAATTTAGTCGGTTAACATCGCCGTACGTCGATAACTACCCGTTGACTTAGTTATGTGCGCGTTCGCTTTTTAAGCAGCGGGTATAGGAGTCGATTCCCGGTGGGTGGAAGTTTTCTCTCCAAAGAAATTTCGTTGTACACCTCTACCATCAAGACAAATACACCCTCCAAAAGTAAATACGAAGTCTACGACCGCCGCGCCGGTTTTGGCTGTCAGTTGTCTGTCAGCCATTGAGTCAGTAAGTCTATAGATATATTATAGATATATTTTTATATGTAAGCTAATATATAATACTAATTATATAAATAAAAATGTCCAGCAGTAGACTTCCATAGGCTGATGATTGGCATACAAATAGGAGGAGATGGCTATCAGAAGCTATAAATACATACTCTATGCTATCGTTAGATTTTATATAATAATATGCTGACCTGCCCGGCGGTACCCCGGTAAAAAACATACACATAAATGCTTTCACACTCATAGTCCCACACTAAAAGTACCATGACTTGTGTCGTAGGGCCACACCACACGCAACATTCACATCATTCTCAAAACCAGAAACACATACTTCCCGTGGGGAGAAAACTTGTGTTCCCACCGGGATTCGAACCCGTTGCTTTGAAGGAGAACGCGCACCCATTTACGCTAGCGCCTGGTCGCAGGCGTCGCCTGGTAAAAAATATACACAATTACTTTCACATTCACAGCCCCACTCTAAGTTCAATGACTTGTGCCGTGGTGCCGTAAACATCTAAGTTACACACATTCACATAATACTCAGATCTAGGAACACAAATTTCATGTGGGGAGAAAACTTGTGCTCCCATAGGGAATCGAACCCGGTGCTTTAAAGGCAAACGCAGTTGAAAGATAAGCTACTAATCAATACGTCAATATTATTTCATCATTAGAGTTATCAGAGGTCACTAACTATAAGCTCGATGTCTTATAGGTAACTTAGTGCTTTGCTGTATATAGTTTTAGTTTTATGAAATATATTGGCCCGTAGATACAATAACAGGATAAAGAAAACGTAACTGTAACGTCAACAAAAAAAAGGCTGTCTCCAGCTAGAAAATAGGAACTTACCGTATGTGCTTTTCGCATGATATCATCTTGAGTTTTCAGGGCAAAAGGTACCGATTCCATCCATTCTCTAGAAATAAAACGTAGTATAATTCTATAAACATAAAGTATTCGTTCGTAGGAGGATATCCCTTAAGTCTGTCTCCCTACACGTGGTCCCCGGGTGGTGCTAATCAGGTGACATTTGAGAGGTGGTAGAGCATTTTGTGAGTTGCTCGCCTGGCTTGCTACCAAAGTAGCTTACCACCATCAAGTTGAAAGTCTGCCGCCAAGCCAAATACGGTGTTCCGGCAGTTATCCTTGAGAGCCTGCGTATTCCAGGTCTAGTGTGTTTACCAGCTTCGATCACATCGTCACTTACCATCAGGTGAGATAGTGGTCAAACTGATTTCTGAATAAGAATCATACACCCGAACGGAGTCTTAACTAAGTTATTACCTTATCTCGAACACGTGTTCGATATTATTGGGCTTCTCTCCGAGTTTCCTCATGATGCTCTTGTAAGCCATGATGACGTCATCGATCACAATCCTGACCTCTTCCGCCCACATCGTGAGGAGTGCCTTGATGATGTCAGACCGCTTCTTCACTAGCATTTGCTGAAATTAATATGAACAGAAATAAAATAAATAGCCTTTTATTCCTTGCAGAAACTAAAGTGAATATTCTGTGACTTGAGTCCCTAATATCCAAATTAGACGACGAACTAAAGATCGAGACGTTGGAAAATTTGTTATGGGACTCCAATGGATTTGAGCAACTCCATTTGAGTCGTACCTACTCTTCCAGTAGTTTTTGAGTTATCCTCAATAATGCGTATTTCATTAATTGAATTTGAACAAAGGTTCCGAAGATAAAGAGGTGAATTCGGTTTTTTAAGCTTTGCTTAATTTAAAATGATTTCAAATGTTACCTTCAACGTGTCGACGTTGATGGCGTAGGGCCCGATGTTGATGTACTGCGGCAGGCGCCAGATGAGGTCCTGCTTGGCGTCGTAGTGCATCTGCACCTCCTCGCGTGTCTCCGACGCGGAGTGCTTCTCATCGCGGAACGATCTGCAACGGACGCACGCTCACAGCCCCGCAAGCAAACACAAAACTTGTATACACATCTGACACGCTGCATCGATGCTCACCGACAAATCTCAAAAAAAATATATATATTCAATTTTAATATATATAAAAATAAATGTATTTAGCCCGCTGTTGGTTTAGTTGGGTGGTTTGGTTGGGTGCGCCTTTTCAGCAGGGGTAACGGGTTCGATTCTCGACGGGAACACACATTTTGTCCCTCAAGAAAAATTTGTGTTTCTGGTTCTGGTTATGATTGTGTGTGATTTGAATGTTTCTGGCACCCACGACACAAGTCATCGAACTTAGTGTGGGGCTGTCGAATGAAAGCGGTGATGTTAATGTTTTTTTTATAAACATAGCTACACATAGACTGTTGCTAAGATATAGTGAAGACAACATTTGGATAAGACCTGCATTTTCCCACTCGTCGCATCGTACCGATAACATAGCCGTGTGTAGACTTTTTTATGCTCGATAGACAAGTATTTGACGACCATCTCACATGATGGAAAGTGAAGATATATGAGTGTATAGAGATACGTGGCCCGACGATAATATCGCCGCGATTCAAAAATCAAATCAAATCAAAATAGTTTATTCACATGGGCCCCAAAGAGGCACTCAATAAAGGTAATGAATCTACTGCCAGATTCGCAAATTACAGCCACTTCGAGAAGAACCTGGCAAGAAACTCCGTGGCGCATTTCATTCATTCATTTTTTATAGATCATTTCTTAACAAATACATAAGTATTTATTAAGAAATGACATAAGTATTTATTAAGAAATGATTTTATAATATCTAGGTATATCTATATTATGAAGTCGCTAGAAAGCGCCTGTGCAGTTTGCATCCATGCATCCTAGTCATTAATGTAGGCAATAGTTTTATCAAAATCAAAAATCAAAATCGTTTATTCACATGGGCCCCAAAGAGGCACCCATGAAAGTTAATGAATCTATTGCCAGATTCGCAAAATTACAGCCATCTCGAGAATTATAATAGGCTTTCTTATTTCATGCCCGTTTTATTACTGATTTATACTTTCCCAGTGGTCATTCAGTTACAGTTTTAGGAATTTTATTGTATTCTCTCGCTCGTGAAGACGGATCCTACGTCCCCTTGGACAATTAGATTATCACTCACTCGACGTATTGTTCGATGTCGAGTACGAATATGTCTCGGTAGCACTCGTACTGTCTGCAGTACGCCATCAGAGGGATGATAGACCGCCGGTATGCCTTCAGCAGACGCTCGCGGTATTCCACTACGTTTGGCTCCATCAGACCTGATGGAGGAAAAGTGGCTATAATTTAAAAAAATAATATAAATTGTGAAAATCGACTATCTACAGATCACGACAAGATGAGGGTTGTTTTCAAAAACTGATAAAACGCCATTTGAATTATAAAGAAGAATAGTTCAATAAAGATTGTAGATCAAATCAACACCAGTTTTATTTATACTCAGTATGCCATTCTGACGTACAATGCGGCTGGGTCGCGAGGTGTCACTACTATTGGAGCAGCGAAGTCGCGCGACCGTGGTCGCTTGTTAGTCACGCCCACAGGTCGCGCGACGCGGTCGCTTGCGTTGTTTAGGGCTTCATATACATTCATACTAAGCAGTGAGTCGCGCGACCCTGTCGCGGTCGCCTGTCGCGGTCGCCAGTCACGGTCGCCAACATCAGAATACTATCATTAGGTTTCCTTGAGAAACTATTAACGGTTTAAAGTACTACCTACTTAAAATTTAGTTGTGATAAAGTTCATAAGTAATTGCATATTTTATTACGCAGTCGATGAATTTTTCAAGGTAAGCGTGATCCATCGTGGACCGCATCGTCACTTAAAATCAGGTGAGATAGTGGTCAAAAGTTTGCCTATCACAGATTTAAAAAAAATTCACACACAGCCCCACACTAAGTTCGATGACTTGTGTTGTGGGTGCGGGAAACATTCACATCACACACAAAATCACAACCAGAACCGGAAACACAAATTTTCCTTGGGGAGACTATGTTTCGAACGGGAATCGAATCCGAACTCGCACCCAACTAAGTTCTAATTGACTTGTTAAGTCAAGCTTTAGACCACTATCGCATAATGGAAAGCGACGATGTTGCCGAAGATGTATATGCAAGATGTACACTATCCCGGGTACTGTAGGGTAATTGAAACCTATGGAGGTGAGGTAGAGCTCCCTGTCGAACACCAGCCCGGTCATGATGCGCGGGTGTACTTGCAGGATGAAGTGGCAGCGGAACAACATCTCTCTGAACAGCCGCTGTATCACCACCTGTGGAACAAAACATCACGCATCTATATAAATCTTTCTTTCTTTCTATTTATTAACATAAGAGAGAAATACACATTACAATGATAGTTTCAGTGGGCCCCAAACTAGGCATGGCCTGTATCTTGGGTACCCAGAGTATTTGACTAGAATTTCCAGTCTTTACGTGTGGGAATCAATTTACATATTCATAAGGTTAATAATAAATTTATAACATTGTACGGATTCCGCGCCTAAATTTTGCCTCATAGAGAAAACTTTTGAGGTTACTTGCTTATAACTGGGGGCTGAGTCACCCACGTCCGTAGGAGGATACCCCTTAAGTCTGACTCCCTACACGTGGTCCCCGGGTGGTGCTAATCAGGTGACAATTGAGAGGTGGTAGAGCATTTTGTGAGTTGCTCGCCTGGCTTGCTACCAAAGTAGCTTACCACCATCAAGTTGAAAGTCTGCCGCCAAGCCAAATACGGTGTTGCGGCAGTTATCCTTGAGAGCCTGCGTATTCCAGGTCTTGTGTGTTTACCAGCTTCGATCACATCGTCACTTGCCATCAGGTGAGATGGTGGTCAAACACTAGCCTGTAACAAATAAAAAAAAAATAAAAAAAACTTTTTTCTATCTATGAATTGTTTGATTTCTGTATTTGTTGTTCAAGTACAGAATATAACGGATATTATAAGTAAATTTCAGAGTTTAGTGTGAAGCCGTTTTTGAGATAGACCCCGGGACAAAGTAGGTCTAAAAACAGTGACTTTGGTAGCCGCCAAATCGTTATTTTTCCAACACAGATTTTTTTTAAACCGGTTTCGTACTCTACTTGTCAAGCCCTTTTCAAAGATACCCCACAAGGGGCATCGTTCAAAAAATATAAAAAATATTTTGCTCCCCACTTACATGTATGGGAGACCCCTTAATATTTTCATTTTTATAATTTAAATGATGCCTCCGACAGACGGACAGGCGGACGGACGGACAAAGTGCTGAACGACTCAAGTCAACTAAGAGATCTCACTTCGCTCGATCAATAACAACCAATTGCCACATGTATAGAAAGGTAACGATATCGTGAACATAAACGCTTTCACACTCACAGCCCCACACTAAGTTGACTTGTGTCGTGGGTGCCGGAAACATTCACAACACACACAATCACATCAGAAACACGAATTTCCCTTGGGGAGACTAACTTGCGTTTCCTTCGGGACCCGATACGCCTGCTTTGAAGGCGAACGCGCATCGAACTAAGCTAACGGGAAGTTCAATTTATATAAACAACTAGCCGTACCCCGCGTCTTCGCCCGCGTTTATCAAATTAAAGTCTATGTTAACACTAGGTATTAGCTATGTAGATATATTTATGTATACTTTCACAAATACATTCAAACGTTTTGCATTTTGCAGGGGCGTTTCGTTAATCCGGCGGATTTCCGGTTGTTCTCTTCTACAGGCATTTCTCAACCGATTCCCGTGAAATTTTGTGAGCAGGTTCAATTATTATATAGATTTTTATCGATTCAGTTTTTGAAAGTTTTTCAAAATGGCGGAGAAATGGGGGTTGAAAACGTGAATAAAAAAATCAGTTATTCGAAAAACATGCGAGGACTTCATATCACACAGGCACCGATTAAAACAAAGCATAAATGCTTTCACACTCCCAGCTCCACACTAAGTTCGATGACTTGTATCATGGGTGCCGGGAACATCACATCACACACACAATCACGACCAATTACAGCATATAACATTAGACAGCGGTGACCTCGAACTGCGAGGGCGGCGTGGTATAGTAGGGCCCGTCGTTGGCCATCATGAGGTGGAAGTAGAAGAGCGTGACTGTGGGCGAGCGGAAGGGCGAGTTGAGGAGGTCGGTGGAGTCCCACTCGAAGTCGTCCGGGCACGCGTACGTGCACAGGCACGGCGTCTCGCACAGGTACGTGAACACGAACATCGACTGCTCGATGCAGTACCGGAGCGCGTACTGAAACAATTATCATTTATTTATTTACTAGCCGGGCCCCGCGGCTTCACCCGCTATTATCAAGTTAAAAAGTAGCCTATGTGTTAATCCTAGGTATAATCTATATATATTCCAAATTTCATCCAAATCCGTTCAGCCGTTAAAGCGTGAAGAGGGAACAAACATACTTACACACTTACACACAAACTTTCGGATTTATAATATTAGTAGGATTTATTTTGTAGGAAGACTAAAAACTATTGTAATACAATATGGCAATTTTAGTATATAACAAAGAGTTAATTAATAATCATAGGTAAATATAATCATAAATCCTACTAATATTATAAATCCGAAAGTTTGTTTGTAAGTGTGTAAGTATGTTTGTTCCCTCTTCAAGCTTTAACGGCTGAACGGATTTGGATGAAATTTGGAATATACATAGATTATACCTAGGATTAACACATAGGCTACTTTTTAACTTGATAATAGCGGGCGAAGCCGCGACACTAGATTATATACCCAAAAATAGGGAAAAAGTGTGTGTTCTGGTTCTTCAGCCGACGTCTGCCGGGTACGCTAGTTTTGATATACATATACAGTTTAGTACAATCTAGGAGTCTTAAAATCTCGAGTGAACGGGTATCTTCTACGCAAGCATGATCCATCTTCGACCACATCGTCACTTTCCATCAGGTGAGATAGTGGTCAAATGCTTGACTATCGAGAATTTAAAAAAATAAAAATAATTTAAGGTACAATATATGTGTGTTATGATATGTACATATCACAACACACATCGGTACTTTGTGATTCTCTGTCTCCAGCACTAGGTCTCCCAAGAGCCTGTATAGCTAGGTTACAGCGACCGAGTGTGTAAACACCTGACTTAGCTAATAAGACCACCAAAACGTAGAATAAGTATCTAAACACCTAAGCCACTCATCATGTAGCCTCCACGTAATAAACACATATCTTATATATAAAAATGAATTGCTGTTCGTTAGTCTCGCTAAAACTCGAGAATGGCTGGACCGATTTGGCTAATTTTGATCTTGAAATATTTGTGGAAGTTCAGGAAAGGTTTAAAAGGTGAGAAAATATAAAGCTATTGCAATAAAATTAGTAAAAAGTAGTTTTTTATTTTCCCATACAAACTGTTCGTACCTGTCAAACAGGAGATGTTTCTGAATATTTGACCACAGACAATTGGCGGTATGAAGTTCGCCGGGTCAAGTAGTTCATCAATATATATATCCCTCCATCAATGCCTACCACCAACACCAACTAACCTCGAATACCAACCCCCAATATAGGATGACGTTTCCTTGGGTTCATCCTATATCACACCCTCTCCGGTAACACATCACTACTAATACTATTATATTATACTATAACTGTATAAGATACCTCAGTATCTGATATGTATGTATGATGTCCGAAACACAAATTTCCCTTGGGGAGAAAATCCCTGTTTAGAAAGTAAACGCGCACCGAAGTAAGCCAAGGAGAAGTTAATTTTAGAGTGACGATACGTACTTGCATACGAAACCTGACGAGCTGCATGAACCGACAAAGCTTGCTGACTCCGTAGAACTCCCATTTCTTCTCGTAGATATTAAACCACCTGAAATAATAAGAACAGCCAATCATTGTATCCATACTAGCACCAAAAATGCGAAAGATGTGTCGTTGTTCTTTCACAGTTGAATAAAGAATATGCATATTTTGAATGTTTTAAATCGATTGTTAAAAAAGTAAATAAGGCATTTATTCAAAATGCAGAAATTATGTTCATTAATAGATATTGTTATACAATTGTAAGTGTTTATGAAAAGGTTAGGGTCTGAGCAAATGCTGTTTTTCAATTACATAGTTCATAATTATTACATACATTGCTGGTTAAATCTAATACCTTTTAACGAGCAATTAATTTTTCTTGTATATATATATATATAATCAGGATCTCGGAAACGGCTCCGACGATTTTCATGAAATTTAGTAAGCAGTGGGTTTCGGGGGCGATAAATCGATTTAGCTAGGTTTCAATTTTAGAAAACGTCGTTTTATCCGTGTTTTCAGCCGAGCAAAGCTCGGTCATCCGGGTTCTTATCATTAATCAAACCATAAGATTTAATATTAAATATTTATTTTAAAACGCAATCACGTTCGGACAATTTTAATCGCGGCCACTTTGACCACGACTGATATACATGTGTGCCTTTCTAACTAGCAGTTTGAATTTCCCATGCATTTTTTCACTTTTTAATCATTAATTTCTAATAAAAAAAATCATAGTTAAGGAATTTTGGATCTCAATATTTTTTTAAACCAACAACGTTTAGTTTAGTTTAAAAAAAATTATTCGTTTCAGTAATGTATAAAAAAAGACGAGTGGCACTCGGGGACTGCCGCGGTAAAGCTATTGCATAGCATTTTTTATCAACTTATGCAATTATAATTATTTATTTATTTTATTTATGCAGTATTTTTTTTCCTGCCTCCTAGAGGCGAGTTGCTGAACTAAAGAGACAAGCGTGATATTTCAAAAGTCATTAAAAGTTCTGCTATTCATCGATAGATGGCAAAACTAAAAAGTATCACCGCTGTGCCGGTCGGAGAGGGGGGTGTTAGGTTATTTTCGTAACGGAATTTCTGGATTCGGTCTCCACGCTCAAGGCCCGCGATAGAAGCTATGCAATAGCTTAAAAGATTACATAAATTATTTAAGTCATATGTTTAAATTTATTTAGGAATATTTAATATAAGTCTTTTTAAGTTGTTCTCATTTTTTATAAGTAGACTAATTTGCAATCGGATTTTTTTTAATATTATTATGTATTTTAATTCACACACATCCATATTTTGCATGGAAATGTGTTGTTGTGGCGATATGAAATTCTAAAATCTAAAGTAGCAGGTTACAAACCCTTTGCCGACGTCTCTGAAGGACATTCTGATAGCGTGAGCTGTATTGTTTAACCACGTGATGTTCAGGTATTTTAGCAACTGGAATACAAATAGGTCAAGTTTAAGTTGATTTAATTCCGGTTGTACTCACGTTATTTTTGATTTATTCAAGATACTCGACTCGTTCGAGCGATATAGACGCTCATCCTCGCTCGAACACCGGTCGAGTTTCTCGATTTAAGAGATTCAAGCAACCATGTCAGATTTACTTCAATCATTGTGGTTAAATAGCTAACATGCCTGATTTGTCGCTATAATAAAGTAACGAATTATTTTCAAAAAATATATGAAAATAATGCGCCACCGAGATTTTTAACAGGTTCTTCTCGAAATGGCCGTGACTTTCGGAGCGCCTCTTTGGGGCCACATGAGCATAAACAATTTCGAATTTTAAGGACGGTTACCAAACGATATTTTTCTTCACCGTTATTATAGCGAGTGCAAATTCCGTGCGTTACTTGAGAAATTCATTGGTGTAGTGCCGAGCGGGATTCGAACCAGGGTGCGTAGGATTTATAGTCACACGAGATACAACTGAACAGCACCCGCTTTAGGTAGTGTACTAGAAAACTTCATAAAAACCTTGTAAAATGAAACACATGTACAAAATATGTACCATAGTAGTGGCGTGCTGTTGTACAGACTCAAATTCAGCCAAACTGACATTCCTCCCGTAGTTGGTCGTGAAGAAAAGCATGGACTCGACCTGAAAGGGGACTTTTATTTAACTGTAGGACTTATAGCGTTCTGGTTTTAGTAGTATATAATTAAACGCAAGCAAAGCTTAAAAAAAACGTCTTCACCGCTTTATCTTCGGAACTTTGATCAGATTTAACGTATTAAACACGCATTGACAATAACTCAAAAACTAGTGATCAGATCTTGACCAAATTTAAATGGGACAACATGGAAAGCACCAGCTTTAAAAAAAAATCATCAAAATCGGCGCACAAAAAAAGAAGTTTTGAGGTAACTTTTCAGACGGTTAAAAACGAGAACATCGTCAATGTAGTCCACAGAATACGCATTATTGAGGATAACTCAAAAACTACTAGTGAGATCTTGATCAAATGTTAATAGGACCAATTGGAAAGCAACATACATCAAACAAAAAAAAAATTCAAAATCGTTTCACGTCAACGAAGTTATGAGGTAACACAAATAAAAAAATAAAAATACAGTCGACTTGAGTAGCTCCTCCTTTTTTGTTAAGTCGGTAAAAAAGAAACTTGTTAGTGAAATATTGCGCATAAAGGCATACTAAGATAAACCCTATTAATCAAGTGTCTCGCCTAAAAGTAGCAAGTTTGTTGGTCTTTGAACTGCCCGATGGCTTAGTTTTTTTTATTCTCGATAGGCAAGCTTTTGACCACTATCTCACCTGATGGAAAGTGACGATGTGGTCGAAGTTGGAGCAGGTTAGTTAGTTAGGTGCGCGATCGCCTTCTAACCAAGGGGTATCGGGTTCGATTCCCAATAGGAGCACAAGTTCTCTCACCAAGAGAAATTTGAGTTTCTGGTTTTGGGTGTGATTGTGTGTGTGATGTGTTGCCGGCACCCACGTCACAAGTCATTGAACTCAGTGGGGCTGTGAGTGTGAAAGAATACATTCATAATGACGTACCTTGAGGCACTCTTCGACTACCATATGTATGCAAGAGACGGATTCTGTGAGTATATAGAGAGAGTACCACTGGTTGTACTTCACTTGTCCTGCGAAATTTTCCATCACGCACGGGTAGTTCCCTGGAATGACAAACCACCCTCAAGTTCTACAAAATTATAAAATTTATTGTAATTATACTCTTTTCAACTATTTATTTTACTTTTGAGAGAAGCACGCCTATGAAGTTCCATAATTATTCACAGTTAATAATAGATTTAAATAATTTAACGCAAGCAAAGTTTTAAAACACCGACTTCAGCGCTTCATCAATTTTTTATGGGACATAAAAAGCACCAGCTTTCAAATAAAAAAAGAATCATCAAAATCGGCTCACAACGAAAGAAGTTATGAGGTAACTTTTGAAGTCGGGTAAACGAGAACAACGTCAAAGTACGCATTATTCGTCACAAAATAGGCATTATTGACGATATTTCAAGAACTACTGATCAGATCTTGATCAAATTTAAATGGGACCAATTAGAGAGCGACATATATCAAACTAAAAAAAAAAATTTTAATCGGCTAACGTGGAGAGAAGTTATGAGGTAACACAAATTTAAAAAAAATACATTCGACTTGAGTACCTCCTCCTATTTTGGGAAGTCGGTAAAAAATTCAATACTTCATGAAAGCTGTTGTTTTTTAACAAAATTGAATCGTCGTGGTCCTTCGACATTGATATTTATTAAGCTTACAGATATTAACTAAAAATATAAAATATGGTATTGAGAATAAAATACATATAACGACCATAATATATGTAATTAAGTTTAAATATAAAAATATCTTGGACATTTAATATATACAACCTGTAACAAAAAGGTGTAGTCATACTTGGTGGTGTGTATATATATCGTGCCAGGAATCGTCTGCCAGAGAACGAGTCGAAATCGGAGATTTTCTATACAATAATTAAAAATAATGTATTTCAAATATTGACAACCCTACGGTTACATTTGTGGCGTATGACCTTGACCTTTGTTATAGCCACCACTGTCAGACGTCTAGGTCCAAAGACTGCGTAAAAGAATGGTAGCTGATGAAAATAGTGTTGCAAATGACATAATTTTTTAGAAACATTAATTCATCATAACTCAATATTCATGGTGCTGCCGCGAATTCAGAAGATCCTGTTAGACTCCATACGTGTAGCTAGATGCGTGGTTTGAGTAATACTACACTTTGCTGTTACACACTGTATAGAAAACGCAAATAAAACTGAAACACTTGAAATCGGTACAGTTCGGGAGATTTCCACTTTTAAATCCAAATTATAATACTTCCAGCAAGCATGCTTCAATTCAATTACTAGACAGCTTCGTCACTTTCCATCAGTTGAGATAGTGGTCAATTACACGTATACCACGTGCACAAGCTGTCAGTGAAACAAAGCAAGGGCAAATGAGATATCCTTAGCACGGTTCTGTTCTTGAGCGGCATCGATTTGCAACATTCGTATGGAATGCCCTAAGTGCAAGGATAGCCTGCTAATGGAAGACTAATGGAACTATTGAAAGAGGACTAATAGGACTGATCGTCGTTTTCCATCAGGTGAGATAGTGGTCTTACGTTTGCCTATACTGAATTAAAAAAGTGCAAGATGGGTTGAACGGTCGTATATGGGGGTAATTTATACATAGCACTTCAAGCGGGACGTGAGTGTTAGTCTTACCGCCCCAATGCAATTTTTTCTATACTTTATTGTTTAATAATAGTGTACTAAAGGAGGACTTAATGCTAAAATCATTCTCTACTAGTCGTCCAGCGGAGAAAATGAAAAGACATGAGGCGTGCATCAATCAGAGAAAAGAAAAATATTTATGTAAGACGTTTTCTAATAATGAAACCCAGCTGGATCAATTTATCGCCCCCGAAACCCCTTGCATGCTAAATTTCATGAAAATCCTTGAAGCCGTTTCCGAGATTCAGTAGATATATATATATACAATGTGTAACAGAAAGGTGTAGTAATACTCAAGTCACACATCTACATGTATGGAGTCTAACAGGATCTTCTGCAGTCGCGGCAGCACCAATAATATTGAGTTATGATGAATTAAAGTTTCTAAAAAATTATGTCATTTGCAACCCTATTTCATCAGCTACCGTTCTACACCACATAGCCTTTGGACCTAGACGTCTGACAGTGGTGGTCATAACAAAGGTCAAGGTCAGGCACCACAGAGGCAATCGTAGGGTTGGCAAAAAAATATTTTTTTATATTTGTACGGAAAAATATCTCCGATTGCCGCACATGTAACTGTTGTGTTGTCAAAAGTATTTGAAAAACATAATTTTTAATTTTTGAACGGAAAAAATTAAGTCTGATTTCGACTTTCGTTCTCTGGCAGACGATTCCTGACACGATACACATACACACCACCAAGTATTACTACACCTTCCTGTTACACCTTGTATATATATGTATACAAGAATTGCTCGTTTAAAGGTATTAGATAGATAGATAATAGAAATGTATATCATATTGTATCCTACTAATATTACCGAAAGTTTGTAAGTGTGCAAGTGTAAGTACGTTTGTTCCCTCTTCACGCTTTAACGGCTTTGGATTTGGATGAATTTTGGAATGTACATAGATTATACCTAGGATTAACACATAGGCTACTTTTTAACTTGATAATCGCGGGCGAAGCCGCGGAGCACGGCCAGTTGTAAATAAATACATAATTGTATAATTGTAGTCAGAATTACCATAGTCAGGCACGGGCGCCACGTAATCCTTAGTCGGCAAGTCTATAAAGTTGTAGAGGTCGCGGTTCAGTTGTATCGTGTATATTATCTTCATCTTGCCCTCCATTTTCATGTGTAGCGACTCCGCCTGGAAAAAGTCACGGAATTGGACTGGAAGTGAAATGGTGGCGCGTTTGTGTTATTATTAAATGTTATTATAACATCATTGAATTTATAAATGATACAACTTTAAATACATTATAACTCTGTAATTATAATATAAATGATGAATCGCTAGTTAAATATTATTTCTGTAATGCATGACATGTTATAATAATTATTATTTTTTATAATTGTAATTTTAATATTTGTATGCCTATCAAGGGCGAGAATGTAAATGGCAACCAATATTGTTTTATTCAACATCTTATATTGATTTATTAATATACACCTGCATTCTGACGAATAAATGATTTGATTTGATTTGTACGAGACACATCGTCGTCCGCTTGTCTTCACTTGTCTCCACTATAACGTAAGCCGTAACACTATAAGGTGTCGACGCAGATCACTCACAAGTGATACATTGCGTGCTTGAACCTAAGTTATTTATTTATTTAATCATTTTGCACAAATAAAAGTACAGGGAATGGCCTAATGCCACATAGCATTCTCTACCAGCCATCTTGGCCGTGAAAGAAAAGCGGTGGGTGTGCGGCAGAAACAAAATAACCGAATTTATTAAAAATATTTTTGAATATATATATATATATATACATAAAGAACAATGGCGAAATTTTAGTTGACCTATGTTTGATCGTATTTAAATGTGAAATTAACGAAATTCACTTAAATAAATTACAAAGATTTACTAATACAACAGAAAACGCAGACGAAGCCAGGTAAAAAAATACACATTAAAAGAAACAAAACGATTACTTTCAACCATTTTTCATTTTTCTGTTGTTGTCTATGCTGTGGTTATATAATAAGATGTTACCATGTCCATTGCCTTACCCTAGTGCATCTCTATATTCCTAAGCCGTAATGCTAATGCTTATGATGTATCCATAAAACAAAAAATACTATGGTAACTTATGTATGAACCATCAGCTGTCTAGAATCCGTCTGTCATTCACAGGTTTTCTAAAAATAGCTGCGGTTGCTATTGCAGTCATCGACATTTAAAGGGAAAAAGCAAATGTCATGGCAATACCAAACTGTCGTATGAATGACGTTTTCACTTTTGACGTTTGTTTTTTTTTTCTTTATTCTTTTAATATTAGCTTCGCAATCTTGTGCATTTAGCCAGTGTCAAGTTATAATATATTTCAAGTTTAAACGTAGTGGTGGCTCTTTGAAATGGGCTTTTATCATGAATTCACGACTATCAGGACTGTTGGCGTATTCAAAAAGAGATCGGCAAAGTGTGCTGAGCCATAACCTACAAATATGTTTTGTTTAATATCTTAATAACTAGGCCTTCTAAAACGACAATTCTTTTAAAATTAAGCTCAGAAGGCAACCGGCCTTACGTAAGACATTTTTTTTATCGATATACGATGCTATTTTACTTCAACTAAAATGATGTATGGGAGTTCGCCATTGTTCTTTACTTTTTTCTATGTTGTCATGTAAGTGATTTGTAATCTTTTATGAGAATAAATGTCTTTAAACCTAAATAATATACATGTCTATTCTGCATTATAGATATATATATATATTACATATTTAAACATCTTTTAACAACTTTTTTTTTTCAGGGAACAAAGACGCGAGCAATGAATTCCACTTCTTCGCAGGACGGATTTCAAATGTAGAAGCAAAACGCTTCGAGCGAACCGGAGGTATGTCAACCATAAATGGAAGACGTTTGCCAGTTTGTCTTGTTGTTAGATGGTAAACGGTCGGTACGCGATGCTTCCGTGGAGTACCTCCTTCCGTAGCGCCTGCAGGCGGTCCTCGTTGGTGTTCCTGGCCTGGCGGTGCACGCGCACCATGCGCAGGATGGCCGGCATGTACTGCGCCGGCATCGGCGGCAGACCGTCCACCAGCACGCAGTCCAGGTACAAGTAGAACCTGCACATTGTCACGGCTGGCTGTTTGCGCATCTGGCAGTAGAGTCATCGACTTTCATCAGTGCCCCTTTGGAGCCCACGTGAATAAACGATTTTCATTTCATTTTTAAATTTTTTATTTTGATTCAAGGATTCGGGGTCAAAACTGCGTTCAGCCCGCGGGACTCCATACAAAAGTGCTCTTAATTTTTGTATGGAACCGCGTAGGTGTCTCAGAGTTTGGGACATTGCCGCAGCCGCGAGCCTCTCAATTTTTTATCGGAAACATTGTTATTTTTACGCTTTCACACTCCC
This sequence comes from Lomographa bimaculata, assembly GCA_948107665.1. NCBI lineage: Eukaryota > Metazoa > Arthropoda > Insecta > Lepidoptera > Geometridae > Lomographa > Lomographa bimaculata. The sequence continues at coordinate 1,718,395 of OX403602.1, read as the reverse complement.
AGCCCCGCACTGAGTTCGATGACTTGTGTCGTGAGTGCCGGAAATAATCACACCATACACCATCAAAACCAGAAACACAAATTCGGGTTCGATTGCGGCGGGAACACAAGTTTTCTCTCTTTTAAAATTAGTGTTTCTGGTTGTTATTGTGTGTGTGATTTGAATGTTTTCGGCACCCACGACGCAAATCATTAAACGTAGTGTAAGAATGTGAATACGTTTATGTAAAAAAACATCAAGAAAAAAAATAATTCTATTCATTCTTCTTCGCGTGTTTGGGAATGGTATATATAATCTGGGAGTCTTCAAGTCTAAAGTAAATTGGTATCTTGCTGCCCACGCCTTACTACATCACATTTCCGTGACGGATAATATTTCTATCTCAATTTACCCCTTCTATTTATTCTTCTTCGTGTCTTTGTTCCCTGAATCGAATATTCTGGGAGTATTCAGGTCTTAAGAGTAAATTAGTATTTTGCAACCCGCGCCTCACATCCTTATCATGTCTGCGTTGGATATGTCTCAATTTAACCATTCTACTCATCCTTCTTCGCATGTTTGTGAATGGTATAATCATGGAGTCTTCAAAATAAATTGGTATCTTACGGCCCGCGCCTCCCTACTTTTCTACCATATACACGACGGGTATGCCTCACTCAATTTACCCATTCTATTCATTCTTCTCCGCAGTCTTTTATCCTGAATTGTTTAATCCTGGAGTGTTCAAGGCTAGAGTGAATTGGTATCTCCTAGGCAAGCATGCTACATCCTCCAGTCGCATCATCGCTTTGCAGGTGAGTTAGTGGTAGATTATACGCCTGTCTATCATAAAAAAAAAAATATTTTGATGATTTGATCAAGAGATAAACACATACCATTTTGGTCCCCAAATTAGGAATAGTCTGTATATAAAAAAACCAACAAATAAGCAATAATCATTTTCTTTCATTAGTATTCTGGTACGATATATTTTCACGTAGATATTGCATAACCAATAAGAAGTAATGTTATTGAACAATTCAATCGATAAAACTTAAAACGAATAAGGATGATGCCTTAGTAAAAAATATATATATACAAATTAATAAGAAAAAGAACGTCAAAGTTCGGGAGTAGGAGCTCGTGACGTCACGCCACAGTAAAAAGCGTATTGAGGCGTGATTTCACGCCAGTCTTCGTATTTTTTTGTTTAATTGACAAAACATAAAATATGTTTCCAATATTGTTTGATAATGTAAATGACGGACTGAATAGAAATTTTCAGGCACTAGCCTATTAGAATTTTTGTCGTATTATTTTAGCCCACGTTGCAGAGCGCGCTGATATAAACATAACATAACATAAACGCTTTCACACTCACAGCCCCACACTAAGTTCGATGACTTGTGTCGTGGGTGCCGGAAACATTCACATCACACACAATCACACCAAGAACAAGAAACACAAATTATCCATGGGGAGAAAACTTGTGTTCCCGCCGGGAATGTAACCCGATACCCCTGCTTAGAAGGCGAACGCTCACCCAACTTAGCCAACGGGCAGTTATATAGGCGTTTTTATAATGGGAATTAGTCCGATATTTGAACCGACCCGTAAGTTGATACTTGGGAGAGATCAGTGAGCAAACTACAAAGGAGGGATAGATAAGAATTACCTGAGGTTATTCTCAACTTCCTGACGCAAGTCTACAGCGAAGCGAACCCGCTGCGAAAATGTCTCCGGATCGTCGGCTTTGAACATGAGCCGGATGCGGGGAATTCTAGAGACAACAAATCATCATCATCAGTCCATTTCATTCCCACAGCTGGAACTCGGAGCGCTCTATTATAGAGAGATTCTAGCTAGGTACCATACGTACTATATATACAAGGTTACTTTGAATTAGCGCTCCATACTTCACAGGGGGTAGGGTATCGACAATGCAACATAAAAAAAATAAAAAATTAACTTTTTTCACTGCGTTAACATATTGGTGCACGCGAACAATAGTTGTATTGATTTTTATTTTTGAGTTTACGTGTTGGATAATTGGTTGTAATCGTAGCTCGGCACTTTACAAAATAACCAAAAAAAATATTTTTTTAAGTTTTTTTTTTTAGATTTTGTTTTTGTGTTGCATTGTCGATACCCGACCCCCCTGTGGAGTATGGAGCGCTAATTCAAAGTAACCTTGTATAGGCTGCGTGTATATTAGTGTATATTTTAATAGGTCTAAACCTGCTCGCATTTCCAAATATTTATATTGATGGATGTACAAATTTATAATAAAGTACCTGAAGTTAGATCCTAAATTATCATCCTAAATACAAAATAAAAAGAGATAACAAAAAAATATTTTTAAATACACCACTTATCACACTTATGACAGTTGGGAAATTTTTTTTTTCACTTATGTCATCTTGTTGTCGCCACAGTGAATGTTGATTACTGACATGTCTTTATTGACACTCGTAAGATTAAATCAATTGACGCAAGAATCATCAAAATCGACCCATGCGTTTGGCCTCTACAGAGTCGCGAATGAACAAACAAGCATACAAACATTTTCTGATAAACACATTGCGTCGCGCAGTCGGGTAAAAACAAAAAATCATGCAAAGCGACTCATTAGTGATGACTAGATAGTTGAGTCCAAGTTGCAAAGCCTCAGTCATCGACGTAAGAGCTAGCCTAAACCGCCCCGAACGGTATAATCTGGGAGTCTTCAAGTCAACAGTGAATAGGTATTTTTATTGTAAGCATACTACATCCACGGCCGCATCATCACTTTCCATCAGATGCGATAGCGGCCAAATGCTTACCACCGAGTATCTGGCATAAAATATATATATCAAATCTAATTCGTTTGTTCACATGGGCCCCAAAGAGCACTCATAAAAGTTAATGGCTCTAATGCCAGATTCGCAAAACTACAGCCATCTCGAAAAGAATAGCAGGCCTAGCATAGCGTAGGGAAAAAAAAATATCCCCTCTTTTCCACTGACAAGAGACAAGATTTTCCATAGCATGGCAGCAGTGGAAAGGGAATGTATATCCCCGTTTGACATTTGGCGTAGACATATTTTCTTCCCTTCATAACACGGGGGCAACGACATGTGGATTAAACTGCTCAACTCCACACTTGTTTCACATTTGGTAGAGAGAAATTATCCTCGTTCTTAATTTATATTTATCAATATTTTTGCGAACATGAATAATATTTTCAAAGACGTAAAGCGATGGCATGGTAAGTATGCCTGTTTCTTTAAATAATTTAGATTCGCGAGGACCAATATCATAAATTTCACGAACCTCTTTTATAGAATAAAGATAGTTTCAACATTGGCAGCAGATCCCCAAAGTAAGATTCCGTAACTCATCAAACTATGAAAATATGCAAAGTAAACCAGCTTTGCCGCCGCTACATCAGTCAATTGTCTAATTTTACAGATCGCAAAAGCAGCGGAACTAAAGCGATCTGCAAGCACATCAAAAAATAAGTACCCCACTGCAGTTTTTTTTTTTTTTTTTTTATTTGTGACAGGCTAGTGTTTGACCACTATCTCACCTGATGGTAAGTGACGATGTGATCGAAGCTGGTAAACACACTAGACCTGGAATACGCAGGCTCTCAAGGATAACTGCCGGAACACCGTATTTGGCTTGGCGGCAGACTTTCAACTTGATGGTGGTAAGCTACTTTGGTAGCAAGCCAGGCGAGCAACTCACAAAATGCTCTACCACCTCTCAAATGTCACCTGATTAGCACCACCCGGGGACCACGTGTAGGGAGTCAGACTTAAGGGGTATCCTCCTACGGACGTGGGTGACTCAGCCCCAAGTTTTGAGTCCATATTAAGACCTAAGAAAACAGTTTTCTTTACAAGATCTAATTTGTTGTTTTCAAGTGTAACACTTGCATATACTAAAGGAACATTAGAAAGGGGAAACTTTATACGTTTGGTTTTGCTAGCATTTAACAATAAGATATTAGCAGCAACCATTTCGAGACTAGATCTAATTCATAATTTACTTCATTTCATTCCACGTCCTTCCTATTAGTTTAAAAAATAAGTGAATAAGTTTAGTATATAAAATAAAACTGACTTATAGCGCCGCTTCGATCCGTCGAGCGCCATCACATTCCACTTGTCAGTTTTCTTATCATAGCTGAATGCAGCCACGTTAGTCCACTAAAACAAAACAATATGTTTTTTAAAATAAGCAAGGAAGTATTTTGCAAGATTTTGAGAGATTTTCTTTCACGGGAAGGATGGCTGGGTAGAGAATGCTATATTTGGCATTAGGGCCATTTCCTGTACTTTGATTTGTGCAAAATGATTAAATAAATAAAAAGCTAGAAACCGGAAAAAACAAAAATAAGCCTGAACATAAACAAAAAACAAACAAAACGCTTTCACACTCCCAGCCCCGCACTAAGTTCGAACACTTGTAATCGCGGGTGCTGAAAACACTATATCGTATATGCTGGAAACATAATATACACAATAACAAACAGAAACACAAATTTCCCTTGGGAAGAAAATTTGAATTTTCACCGAGAATAGAACCCGGCACCCGCAGCGTAGAAGGTAGTCATGTAACCAACTACTAAACATAATTACTTACCGTGGAAGCTTTTGTACGACAGCTCTTTTAGAAATACATACTAAGTCGAGAAAATTATTTAATAATACTGTATGAGTCACCTAAGAAACACTAATAATAGCGCTATAAATACGAATTCTAAGAACGAATTCAAAAGAGATATTTTATATGGGTGCTGAAAACATTTACGTATAACACACAATCACACATTATAAAGTTTGCGTAACTATGTGGTACACCTGAGTCCCAATACATTTTGCTATCTCCTCTCCATCCAAAGGTTGTCTGGAAGAGATCGCTTTAAGCGATAAGACCGCCCATTGTACTAGCCTTAGTTCGTTTTAATGTCTTTAATGTATTTTCCTCTATTTCTGGTGTACAATAAAGAGTTATCTATCTATCTATCACACCCAGAATAAGAAGCACAAAAGTCCATTGGGAAGGGAAATTGTTCTCCTGCCGAGAATCGAACCCAGAACCGACGGCCCAGAGAAAGAAACTTGCTCACGTCAACTGGGTCGATCGATAAGCTACTTGCAGTTAGGGTCCCAACTGCACTGTTTCTTAGGTCAACCCCATAGCTTAACTGGCCGCTAAGAAACTGGGTATCCTCACTAAGTACAGGTCAATATTTCACACAGGGACAGCTTTTTACTATGTAAAAAATAATTCAAAACTGTTAACGTGCACACAAAAAAAATAACATTATTGACAGGCTCCTTTTTGGAAGTGTGGTTAAATAAGCAAACAACTGTTCTCTGAACTACAACAACCATGGAATACAAGAGAATCGTATACATACATCATAGATATTGTTGAGGCTCTGTATGATGCCAACGTTACCACCCTTGCAGGGTTTACCCTCCTCTTTGGGGATGAACGCCAGCCCGGGACAAGGATACTGCTCACCCTCTATCTGGCCTAGAGACAGCCACTCTTCGGGAATCCTAGTACAAATATATCATTATTGTATCGGCATCACTACATATACAAGATGGACCACTGACGTCCAAGGAAAAAAAAAGCCTCACCCCAGGGTTTTTTGAAAATACATATACATTTTGGAGTATGCGCAGGAATTATACGAGTTAATTCCAACTTGTCCATTTTACCATCTAACAACAAGACAAACTGTCAAACGTCATCCATATGTGGTTGACATACCTCCAGTTCGCTCGAAGCGTTTCGCTTATACGTTTATCATCCGTACTGCGAAGGAGTGGAATTAATTGCCCTCATCTTTGTTCCCTGACAGGTATAATCGGGGAGTCTTCTAGTCAAAAGTGAATAGGTACCTTCTAGGCAAGCATGCTACATCTTCGGTATCATCACTTTCCATCGGGTGAGATTGTGGTCAAATGCTTGCCTATCAGGCATATTTTTTTTTATAAAAACCTCTTGTATTTTCAGATCTTGATCTTTAAATGGGACAAAATAGAAAGCACTAGCTTTCAAATAAAAAATGAACCATCAAAATCAGTTCACCTAGAATAAAGTTCTAATGTAACAGATCTAAAAAAATACAGTCGAATTGAGAATCTCTTTCTTTTTTTAAGTAAGTTCTCTTTTGATGAAGTCGAGGTATTCGGTGATCCGACCCGCTAACTAATACAATTCAATAGATAGAGACTTTTTGCAAGATAAACACTAGACAGAGTAAACTTAATCAGGCTCGGGCTCTTTATTATCATGTATTTTCTTTTTTATCTTTGCACACACACATACTCATACACACACATTCACACCACAAATTCATTCATTGACACTTAAAATTAATTTAAAAAAAAACGAATGATGCATATAAGAAATAGCAAATTGATTTATTTTATTATAGATTATTGTACCCACCCAGTTAAGTTCTATGTGTAATTTTGGCAATTAATATTATATTATTTATTTTCTAACCAGAGAACCATAAAAATAATTAAGAAGACCACTAACCGACAGTCAAAGTCCGTGTTGTCAAATATCTCAAGGTCCAGTTTCGGGAAGGGGCTGTACAACCCGTAGTACTGCTGGTCAGTTATTTTGTACTCAGATGTCGGCAGCAACAAGAACGGCTGTATGCCAAGCTCACGCAGCAACTTCTGAAAAGGTTAAGTCAAACGATCAAACAATCAATCAATAAGCCCTCTATCCTGAACTTCCGTCTGTTTTGAAGTGTTTGTTTTCCTCATTAAGAGGATATCTCTAAGTTCAGTGTGCCTTTTGGCAAAGGCCTCCTCTAACATTTTCGAAACTATCAAACCAGCTTACAATGTATATCTTTTTTATATATCTGATAGGCAAGCATTTGACCACTATCTCGCCTGATGGAAAGCGATGATGCGGCCGAAGATGTAAAATGCCTGCCTAGAAGATTCTCTCTTGACTTGAAGACTGCCTGATTATACTGCTCAGGAAACAAAGACGCGGGCAATGAGTGCCAACCCCCTCGCATACGGATGATTTAACGTAGAAGCGAAACACTTCGACCGAACGGAGGTATGTTAACCATAAATGGATGACGTTTGACAGTTTGTCTTGTTGTTAAATGGTTAAACAGGCATGGGGGAATTTACTCGTGTAATTCCTGCGCAAATTCTCCAAAGCGTAAACGGTAGAATACCGATAGACTTGCGACCTTACGTCGGTGACCGAGACTCTCCAATTTGGACTCGACTAGTCTAGACTATTGCCTATGAGTCTTTTTGCTCGCCGGTCGATGGACTCAAGAGCTTCAAGCTGGTACTTAGCGGATCCGTTCCACAGGTGGCCGCAATACTCCATACACGATAGGACTTGAGCTTGATATAATTTAATCTTTACATTATCTTGCTGGCAGCTAAAAAGCTGGGACAATCAAAAATGATATGCCAGACCGTTTCGGGGATGGCAGAGTTACACTCGCATCCCTTTCAATAAATTAAAGATTTTCTTTAAGTTTGAACATATGAAGGTATTCAGCTCTTCGTCCATGGCCTGTCAAGGCCTGCACTTCTCGTCAACTGAAATGCTTTGTGCTTCTTTGGGAGAGAAGTTATGTAGGCTGTGTATATTATGTTATACTAGCTGTGCCCCGCGGTGTTACCCGCCTAAGTCCCGGACCCGCTGGAATTGTGGGATAAAGAAGCCTATGTATTAATCCAGGGTCTCAGCTGCCTTCACATCACATTCTCTCTAAATTGGTCCAGCCGTTTGAGCGTGAAGAAGTAACAACCATACAAACACAGTCACAAACTTTCGCATTTATATAAAAAAATATTAGTGTGATAATTATTATTTTTTAATTTGGTTTCGTAATTTTGTGTATTTAGCCAGTTTAAAGTAACAATATATTTCAAGTGTATTTTAAATTAAAAGTCCCAGTCACAAGTCACAGTCAAAGTCAAGTAAAAGAGTCAATGTCCAGTCATAATCAAGTCATGTCCCAGTAAAGTGGTAGAACCTTTACCAGAACTTTCATTGAAGTTTTGGAGCGAAGGCGAAAATCACGTTTTTCAACTTTGTAAGATTTGCCTACACTTATGCACGTTTACTTAGTATTAACGGTTAATAGTCCACCATTACACATTAACACTCCAAGAATCACAGGTTTTGGAAAATTATACAAAATCAAGAACGTCATTTTTTCACTTTCGCGGCAAAACTCCTAGTGTGATTATTATTTAGTTTAGTGACGAGTAACTATAGTTATCGTTTCGATGTATCTTTTCAACTGACTTCAAAAAAGGAGGTTCTCATTTCGACTTTTTTTTTAATGTATGTTACGCGATATTTATAGGTATATGATTTTTTTTGTTTGGTAAATAATAATACAGACTTGATCCCATATAAATTTTATCGAAATCGATCCAGCCAAAACGAAAATATAAGCGTTGAAGTCGGTTTTTTTAAACTTTACTCGCGTTTAATTATTCATCAATATCTTCCTATGAAAATTTTATTCCAACTACCCTCGTACAGGTAGATTACATAACAATGTGTTATGTTATGGGTATAACTACAACAATGAACGTATCTTACCTTTACATTGGCCGCCAGAAACTTCCTCCTCAATCTTTCAATCTTGACCAATCTCGGAAGCTCTTTGGGCAGTACAATACTGAGAAACTGCAGTTTCGGCACAAACGTTTCAAACGGAAATTGCTAAAACCAACAAAGAATGTGTTAATGCTATATTCATACCTTGTATTGACAACTGATTGAGGTTTGATTAGTATGAATGATACTTATTTTAGTTTTTTACTCATCATCTCAGCCACAAGAAGTCCACTGCTGGATATAGGCCTCCCCCAAAGATTTCCAAAACGAACGGTTGTTAGCGGCCTGCATCCAGCGTCTTCCTGCGACCTTCATTATGTCGTCTGTCCACCTTGTGGGCGGTCTTCCGACACTGCGCTTGCCAGTCCGTGGCATTCGAGAACCTTTCGGCCCCATCGGCCATCAGTTCTGCGTACTATGTGCCCTGCCCATTGCCACTTCAACTTGCTAATCCGCCGGGCTATGTCGGTGACTTTCGTTCGTCTACGGATCCCCTCATTTCTAATTCGATCTCGTAGAGAAATTCCGAGCATAGCCCTTTCCATAGTTTTTTTACTAATGCATTCCATTGCTTAGAACAAATTCTAACCGATTTTCTCTTATATATTTTTTATTATTGACCGACCGAGCGCGAAGCGCGAGAAAAGCGTCTCCATCTTGGGCAATGTTATTTTTAATGGGGCTGATATATCCTGACATCCAACTCGGCCTGTATTGTGAATTTTTATCTGGTAGCTCTAACCCTTGCCGTAGTAGTAGGGAACTACATACTCCGATGTGTCTACCCTACACTTTACACATCAGAGTATGGCCCTGAGATGCTAATAGCTGTTCATTGTACCTACATACTTCTACATGGATTCTATCTGTTCAGAACTTCATACAGCGGTACCTTTTCAACGAGGTCCAGTACCTATTTGGAATGTGGGGACACCACCCGAAAGATCAGACTCGACATTTTTGGGGTAAATAAAACCTACTACAATGGAATGCTTCAATTCAGAAGATCAACAGCAAAGTAGGCTTCATGAAAACGTTAGTAATTGGGTAATACGTTTTCAAATAATAAATGATTCTGATTGATATTTGTGGAGATTATAACACTTACAATGCTCTCATCTTCTCGGTACGTGGTCCAACGCCCAGGTGGTAATAGTAACTTGGGTTTTTGTGGTTTCGGCAGGGACACCAGGGTCGGCGCCAATTTATCAGTCTTTGCCTGAAGACAATTATGATAAACTATATTAAAGGTGATTGATATTGATAGCAAGGATAAATAGATATATTGTAATCATTGATTTATCTGATTAGAAGTTTATTTCTTGTGCATAATCACCGTCACACGAAACTTTTGACCACAAGTAGGAATTACTTATCTAATCAAAATATCTAAACACTGCACATAATTTGATTCTCTCTTTTTGTTAATATTTTCAAGTTGACGTGCATTGGTTTCTTGCTGATGCCCTATAGCTGTTCTTTCAAAAAACTCCCGCCAATTTTTTTTTATATTGGCTTCGCAAACTGCATTCCATTTAGGCTATGCAGTATTAAGTAATGAATATGTCACAAGTAGGTATTCTTTCATATAAGTAATCCTTATCACCAGTCGTAGTTAATATCAAGTAAAACAGTCAAGGATCATTCATAGTGTTGTAATGATATCTACAATATAAGGCTAGTGCTGCCATCTATGTTGTCTATGTATGAAATGTAATTTATAAAATAAATTAGTCATCAGTCTGTCTTTTGCAAGTGACGTTGTTTTATTACAGGTTATGGGCCGCTCGCTCATAAGTAATCGCAGTTTTTAACCAGTATTTTGCAGTGTTAGCAAGTGTTAAAAGACGATTTCGAGACGCGATTTAATTGTGTCGTGACGTTTTGTTTTTAGAATCGCAGTGGACTAGTTTAGTGTATCGTAGTTCAAAATGTCAACGAACTATCTAGTCAACGTTCCCAAGTTAACGGGACGCGACAATTACAGCGAATGGTGTTTCGCGGCAGAAAATTTCTTAATCCTGGAGGGCATGAAGCATTGCGTGAAACCAGAAGCCGAAATAGAAATAAAAACTGCTGACGACGAAAAAACCAAAGCGAAATTGATAATGACAATCGACCCGTCTTTATACGTACACGTGAAGAATGTTAGATCTTCAAAAGAATTATGGGATAAGCTAAAACAGTTATTCGATGACAACGGATTTTCACGAAGGATAAGCCTACTGCGGAAAAAAATAAAGGCATGCCCTAGTTAATTGACAAAAACATTAAAATAACTTCTACTGGAGTTAAGGAGCGAAAACCAAAACCAAATTTTTCAACTTAGTAAGATTTGCCTTCAACAATCATGCACGTTAATTATTTACGGTTAATTATACTCGATTAACCACATCAACACTCGAGAAAAATAATACACAATCGCCAGCACCTATCTTTTACAACGCGCCATAACTCCAATTGTTCCTTCTCTTGTCTTTCTATCTCCAATCTCATTTCTTAACTTCTCTATTTTAATTACAGGCTCATGTATGACAAGCTCGTAGTATGCCATACAATCCACAGAATACAGAGCTTCTCCTATTTTACCTGATCCTCGCTCCTAGGCTAGGATACATACTTACATCATACATTCACCTATATTGCCATTGCCCATTGTAGGTAAGTACTTTATAATCTTTATAAGTTTCTCTGAAAGTTGTATTTATCTTTTGTGGTCATAAAATTATTGTGATGTGTATCATCAACAATAAAAACTTTCGGACTTATAATATTCGTGTGATATGAGAGTGACTAGTGTGTGTTTTTTTTATACCAGATAGGCAAGTATTGGCCTCTATCTCATTTTCGGGTTTTTTTAATTCAGGATAGGCAAACGTTTGACCAGTATCTCACCCGATGGTAAGCGATTATGCGGTCGACGATGGAGCACGTTTGCCAAGAAGATGCCTATTCGCTCGCGACTTAAAGACTCCCATATAGTATTTATCAGGAAACACATAGAGTTTCATTCCTCAGCGGTTCGCATAATGCATGTGGAAGCATAACGCTTCGTCCGGATATGTGGAAGGTCTACCATAAAGCGGTGTCGATTAGAAGTCTGTCTTGATGTCCGATAATAGAATGGGGATGGGGGAATTAGATTGTTTAATTCCGTTGCACACTCTACGAAATGTATCCGATAAAATACCGAGAGACTCGCCACCATGCGACGATGGCCCGAGCTCTGAAGTTTTGCATTAGCCTTAAAGACTCCCATTAAAATATACGGGGAACAAAGACGCGATTTAAGTGATAGTGAGAAGTCATGAAGTGTGGTGCATGACATACCTACCTACATTTTTGTCAATTTTATTGAAAGTTAATATGTATAGGTTTGGAAATTGACATAGTTTCAGACAAAATTGGTGCAATAGAAGCAAGGAAGGCATCGCAAGCAGTGTGACGGGGAATTATTTTTATTGGTAGCGTAGCGACCGATACCTATCTCAATTTTATTTGCTGGTAACATTACGTTGAGTAGGTCGGATTATACGTATGAGTATCTCATTAATAGATCGGTGGCCGGGATGAGGGCAATCTAAAAGTCGTAATTTTTATTTATGCCCGATAGGCAAACATTGACCACAATCTCACGTGATGGAAAGTGATGATGCGGCCAAAGATGTAGCATGCTTAATAATAACTATTATATAATGTATGCCTTTAATTATTAACTAAACTATAAATAAAGTTAGTTTCTCATACCTGTAAAATTAATTTCATACGTTTTTTAGCGCATACTTCTCTCGCAGGGTCTTCTTTTGTCATATCAGAAACCAGTTCTGAATAATATCCTCGCTTGGGAACAAGATTTAAGTTATCATACACAACATCATGTTGCTTTACTCTCTTCTTCTTACTGAACATTTTTAATCAATAAGTTGAGGCTTACAGCTAGAAGCAAACTTATACTCATCAATTAATCTTCCGATAATATGATAATTATTTTCCAGCACAGTTCAATTAAATATTATTTGTATTTTTATCGATATTGATTGACATAATATGTCACACAGAGAATGTAAATACTATTGTACAACGCAAGGTAAACAAATCCTTCTTTCGTAGTAGGTATATTTATTAATGTAATCATCTTTTGTTCTACAAGTAGCGGCAAAAATTAAAATCTGTTTGGTCTAGTTTGGGCCAAGAACCTCCTTCTATAAATAAAGTGATGCGAGGCTGTTTATGAATGTGACGTGCAAAGAGAATCTATACACTCTCTTTACAAGTCACGTTCGTGTATATCTTTTTTAAACTATATTTGGGCAGCGACTCTTATTTTTTTGACTGGATCATTGGATGAATTTCTTTTTAGTCAATCGTTTATGAATATATTGCAGGTAAAAACATTAATAAAAATGTATCTACGGGCCAATAGCAAAACACACGGCTAAAGCGCTTCCATTTCGGGTCTTTCGCGGCCGTCCACCCGCGCGCTTTGTTTGTTAGCTGCGCATGCGCGTGCCGCCGTCTCGCTCATTCGCGGGACGTGCTTGATGTGTGCGTCTCGCTCGCCCGCATCGGTTGCGTGAATTGCACCGTCGCACCACGCGTCCGCCAGTCAGCCCGCCGCACCTCGCTCGCTCAGTCGACACGGCGACACGCACGCTCGTAATATTCACATGAGGCCCACGCCTCATAAATGGCGCTCAACTATTAGGGGAAGAGAACAATTCTGTGCTGTATCCGTGTCAGTGCGTATTTTAATAAAATAACTTTACATTAACCGTGCGAGAGTGAAATATGCGGAACACAAGAGCAAACAAGAAGAACGACGCCGCTGGGGATGATGCAACAAGAATTCCCATACCCCCCGCGCCGTCCGCCACCGATGTCCATGCGGAATTCGAAGAAGCGTCGGCGTCGCCCGCGCCGCATCGCGAGCGCCATCGCCGCGCTCCCGTTACTGGCGGTGATTCCTCATGTACAGCCCCGATTCGAGGTGAGATGAAATTCACACAGGAAAGCGTAGCTGCACTCATGACGTCTCTACAAAAATCTCAAGCGGAATCTTTTAAGGAAATTCTTCAGTCGGTCTTGAGAACGTCGACCCCCGTAAACTATGGTTCACAAGTACAACAAGGAACTTCAGCCCGGTGCCGCGCTTCATTTAGTGGCTCAGCAAGTGAATCATTGACGACGTTTATTGATAGCGTGGAGAGCTACGTCGAATGTCTAAATGTATCTGACGCTGACATAGTAAAAGGCCTATCAATGTTTTTACTTTCTGACGCGGGAATTTGGTGGGCAGGAATCAAAGACCAAATATCCGGATGGGCAGACGCCAAACAAAATTTAATCAGTGCATACGGTGACCGACGACCACCTCATCGAATATACTTAGACATTTTCGCTAACCCGCAGAGTAGCGAAAACACGGATATGTTTGTATCGAAAATAAGAGCACTTTTCGCCAAACTACCCAAACATGACCTCTCGGAAAATGCCAAGCTAGACATGACCTACGGCCTCCTTCATCAAAGAATAAGGAAACGATTACGGAGAGAAGTATTTTCGTCATTCCGCGACTTGCTCAATCTCGCAAGAAGCGTCGAGGATTCTCTTAGCCAGGGGGAGACGAAACTTACGCCGCCCGCGCCACCATTCCCCATATCGTGCCTCCGCCCACTCCGCAGCGCGCGACAACGGACTCCGCCGGCGCAGCGATTAGAAAGGATCGACCGCTTTGATCATACTGCAAGCGATACGGCCACAGCAGGGATCAGTGTCGTAAGTTGGCGAACCGAGGTGAGTCCAGTTCAGCTAATAACTCTCCCGCGGAATGTGTTACTAGTGCAAATCGTAAAGAAAGCTTCTATAGTGTTGAATCTCGTTCTCGTAATTCGCGTAAACAGTGTTCGAACATTATTAACAGTCAATGCGATTCCGCCCATAGCAATAATAGTTCATCTTCTAATTTGACGACATGTTCGGGTCGATATAATAACAATGAAGCATGTGTTACGAAGTCTGTATACCTAACTAAACCCATGCATAGGAGTGACGAACGACATTTTTGCCCTCGCAAGTATTGCGACGTTTCACATTCGACGATTATGTAAACAAAAACAATTGTAAACAAATCGACACTGCTGGGCAAAAATGCAGTAACTCAACATTTTCAAAAATTCAAAAAGGCAGTAACTCAACATTTTCAAAAAATCAAAATGTTAGTGATTATGAAATTAATGATTGCAACATGTCACAGCAACATATTTCTCATGATAATATCGAGTACCAACCATTGCAGCGTGTGCGAAAGAGCAAAGGTGATCCGTTTTCGACGGATAATTTTTTTGATAACCCGTCGTCGCTTGCGGGTACACTTTGTTGTGACCCATTTTCGGACACGCCTTCTTTTGGCCCAATGTTGGACATACCTTGTGTTGACTCGTTTTCGAGCACGGTCAATGGTATTGGTAACTCGTGCGTAGACAATTTGCTAACACACCCGATAGTAATATTATTATTGATGTAAGCGACATTAACTCTACAAGTGTTGTTATGTGTAACTGTACTAACCCGACTTTACGAAAAATGTTAAAAGTAGATAACACGCAATTTTTGGAAAATAAGGGTGTGGTTGGTGAATTTTATTGTTATAACTGTTTTTGTAGTGGAAATGACTTAGCACGCGGTACGGATTTTGCGAGACACTCGAATGGTCGCGACTCACGTCCTATCTTCGACATTGAGATTTTGGGTTTCCACGGCACCGCGTTGATTGATACAGCTGCCAAACACTGTATTGCGGGTCATACACTGTATGCTCTCCTTCTTCGTCAAGGTCAAACGCTCCATACATCAACACGGGAAGTAAAGCTCGCTGATGGGGTAGTGCGTAAAATGGAGGTTTTAACTACCACGTTAGAAGTGCGGCTAAAACAAAAAGTTATCACTATGCCGTTTTTAATTTTTCCCGACGCCACAAATAATGAAACATTATTAGGCATCGACTTTATCACGGCTGCTGGGGCTGTTATTGATTTTCAAAAAGAGAAATGGCACTTCAGCGAAAACGAAACAATAAAATATCATTTAGGTTTCGAGCCTGCCTCGCATAGGGTACCCTGTGCTGCTACAAATGACGTCCTCAGAGACGATGAAGGTGCTCACCTTAAACCAGCTGAGCGACAAGCCCTCGCTGAAGTCATCAGCAGCAACGCGCATGTGTTTGAAGCAGGTGGCGGTCCAACTCCTATCTTCCTATAGCTGTGCCACCGTATCGGTTGAATCCAGCAAAGAAGGAGTTGATGAAACAGGAAATAGATAAAATGCTGAATGATGACATCATAGAAGAGTGTGAGTCAGCTTGGTGTTCACCAGCTTTAATGGTGCCAAAAGCCGACGGTAGTATCCGGTTTTGCGTAGATTATAGGCGTTTAAACGCAATTACTAAGTCCGACAATTATCCGATGCCGCGGATAGACGAACTTCTTCAGTCAACAAAAAGGAACTGCTACATGAGCTCCATGGATCTTCGGTCATCATACTGGCAGGTAAGGGTCAGGGAGTCTGATTAGGACAAGACTGCCTTCATTTGTCCACTCGGAATGTACCGTTTTAAGAAAATGCCATTCGGGTTGAAGACAGCGCCCGCTACCTTTCAGCGATTAATCGACCGCGTCCGGTCCTGCGCTTCATTAAAAGAGGTAACCATACTTGCTTAACAAGTATACTGCGGACCGACGCAAGTAACTACGCCTTGGGTGCGGTTTTATTACAGGGGGAGGCTAATCAGGAAAGGCCGCTAGAATATGCCAGTCGTCTCTTAAACGACGCTGAGCGCAACTACTCCACTGCGGAGAGGGAGGCACTCGCTGTTGTTTGGGCCGTAGAACTTTTTGTTTCGGCCTTACCTTGATGGCCAACCAGTCATAATCGGAAGGTTTAACTGAAAACCAGCGTCGAGTTCTAACTCGACATAATTGCTGAGTTAAACCTTTTTGGCATAATAAATTATTGTTTATATTTTTGTTTTTAATATTAAGTTATTTTTGTCAAATAAATGTATTTTCTTTCTTTCTTTTCTTTTGATCATCAACCTTTACGTTGGCTGCTTTCTTTGAAATCGCCGACAGGTAAGTTAGTCCGCTGGGCCTTGAAACTCCAGTCTTTTGATATCAAGTTCGAATACATCCCGGGTAAAGCGAACGTCGTAGCGGATACCTTGAGCAGGCCTATCTGCTCCAGTGAAACTCGTGATGGCTGCGGCATTTGCTCAATTATCTGTGATCTGCCTGCTAAAGCTCCTGATCAGATACGGCAAGAACAGTTGTGCGACCCGGAAGTGACAAAGATTGTCAAGGAACTTGAAGGTACTGATGAGGTCGCAGCTCGAAGATGGAATGAACGAGGGTACCTCATGAACCAGGGTGTATTGTACCGATATAATCCTGATTCTGAAAGCGAATCCCCTCAACTCATCCCTGCTGGTCAAGTGGTAAGCATTCTCAAAGAAATGCATGACTCCTCTTTAGCTGGCCACCCAGGAATCGATCGGACCTACTATAAAGTAGCGCAGCTTTACTATTTTGGCCTCTTACTGTGGGCCTTATAAATAAGCTCAAAGTCACACAACGAGCTATGGAAAGGGCTATGCTCGGGGTTTCTCTACGAGATCGAATCAGGAATGAGGAGATCCGTAGACGAACGAAAGTCACCGACATAGCCCGGCGGGTTAGCAAGTTGAAGTGGCAATGGGCAGGGCACATAGTACGTAGAACTGATGGCCGATGGGGCCGAAAGGTTCTGGAATTGAGGCCACGGACTGGTAAGCGCAGTGTCGGAAGACGGCACGACATAGTGAAGGTCGCAGGAAGACGCTGGATGCAGGCCGCTAACAAACGTTCATTTTGGAGATCTTTGGGGGAGGCCTATATCCAGCAGTGGACTTCTTGCGGCTGAGATGATGATGATGATGATTACTATTTCACAGGTATGCGACGATTAAAATAATATGTCAAAGCTTGCATCACGTGCCAACGGTATAAAGCATCGAACGCTAAACCTCCTGGCCTTCTTCAAACACCGGTTATGAACCAACGGAATGAGGTACTGGCTATAGATCTTTTCGGTCCTTTACCAGAAGGAGAACAGGGGGAGCGTTGGATCTTTCTAGTTGAAGATACGGCAACAAGGTGTACAGAGTTGTTCGCCCTTAAAGATGCAACAGCTGAAGCTTGCGCGCGTGCTTTCATTGAAGGGTATTTCATGAGATTTGGCTTATGTCGTCGCATTGTCTCTGACAACGGCGTTCAGTTCGTTTCTGCAGTCATGCGTCAGTGCATGTTGGTGTTAGGTATAAAGCAGAGTTTCGTTCCTCTTTACCACCCAGAGGACAACCCTGCAGAACAGAAGAACCGGGATTTAAAGGCAATGTTAGCACAGCTGGTGGAGGTAGATCACACTACTTGGCCCGAAAAGCTGCCGGTGATTCGTTACGCCTTGAACGGTGCTAAATGCCGAACTACAGGTATGTCACCAGCATTTTTAACTTTCGGTCGAGAAATGAGATCTCCCACAGAAGTCACACACGACCTTAGAGGTATTCTGGACCAAGATAATTTTGTCCAACAAATAACGCCTTACCTTCGTAAGTTCTAACTTACTACCAGCCATACGTGAGCGGGTAGAGATGCAACAGGATAAGACAAAAGAGTACGCTGACCAGTCACGACGACCTGCAGACAACTTCCAGATAGGAGACTCAGTACTACTTAAATCTCATGTACTCAGCAATGCTCCGAAAAATGTGACAGCTAAGTTTGCGCCAAAGCGTGATGGACCTTATAAAATCGTTAATAAAGTAAGTCCAACAACATACATTTTGTCACATGTTGACCAACCTAGCGATATTCTATGCAAATATCACATTCAAGATATCTCGGCATACAATAGCAGTGTCGATACATTACCGCCTAGGCCGGTCAATCCAAAAAGAAAGCGAGGACGCCCAGCAACAGAGAATAGAGTCCTAGTCCAGGAACGAGGACGTTCACCTAGACTAGAGGGGGAGTATGTAGCAAAACACACGGCTAAAGCGCTTCCATTTCGGGTCTCTCGCGGCCGTCCACCCGCGCGCTTTGTTAGCTGCGCATGCACGTGCCGCCGTCTCGCTCATTCGCGGGACGTGCTTGATGTGTGCGTCTCGCTCGCCCGCATCGGTTGCGTGAATTGCGCCGTCGCGTCGCACCACGCGTCCGCCAGTCAGCCTACCGCACATCGCTCGCTCGGTCGACACGGCGAAACGCACGCTCGTAATATTCACATGAGGCCCACGCCTCATATGTTTTCTTGGATGAAGTTGTGGTCAATGTGATCATAATTATTTGAATCACAGATGCAAATAATGCCTCTCGTGCCAGAAAAGCGTTGGCCGAATTTCCCACCACGCCAGCCTCAACGATATCATCCGCTGGGCTTTTACCAGTGCAACGTTCCAGCCATTCTCGAACCGATCTGATGCGTCTGATGCGCGACGATGGTAAAAGACTCGACGGCATGACTTTGATTCCATGGAAGATGGGACGGGACGGCCTTTAGTGTGGGATGCAACTTGTGTCGACACTTTAGCTCCGTCACATCTTCCTGAAACACAGAATGGGGTTGGCGCCGCGGCAACTTTGGCGAAGCGGGTTACTTATTTGAGCCGTTTTTTGTTGAGATGCTGGACCTGACTACCGCTCCTTTTCGTTTCTGGTGCAAAGGCTGGCTATTGCTATCCAGCGTGGAAATGCTGCCAGCGTCATGGGCACCTTTACACCGGGTACAGTCAGGGGTGGGTTATTTAATTGATATTCTTGATTGTATACACTTAATTTTAAGGTTACCGTGTATCTATTATTATTAATATATTACTTATTATATCATTTCCAACGGATTTCAAGATAGATAAATTCTTTGTTTGCACACCAAAAAAAGAACACTTACAAAGAGATCTAAAATGTAACATAGGAGTACAAAGGGCGGTCTTATCGCAAAAAAAGGATTTCTTACAGACAGCTATAGGGAGATGTTAAAAATATTAGAAACAGGGACGGTGATGTACCTCAACTTATTTAAGATCGGTTGAAGAGAAATATATTATTTTATTTGGGACTGATCTTACAATCCGATTTGACTGGGCGACATTTATAAATTAGTGTAAAATCCGATACTGTGATCCGTTGGGAAGTATTTATTGAATAATAAGTCGGATCATGTATCCATTGGTAACAAAATAAAACATGTTAAACAGTTAAAACTGATTTTATTTATACATATATACAATATACCACAAGGTACGGCTAAACTTATTACTAACATCATACGACTACATCGCGAACCAGAGGCTTCAGAATCTAAATTGTATCCTCTAAATTTATGTCAATAAATATTTGATTGATTGGTTGAACAATGAAAAGACCGATGCATACCAACTATTTAGAAAATACAACAACTTATTTGTATTACTAAAAAAAACCCAAACTATACATAAATATAAGAGATAAGTGTCAGCTTCAATTGATGCTGTACACCCACAAAAGAGAGAAAGAAATAGAAAGGACGAATGGGCGTGATAAATCAGCCACGTGTGAACAATCATATTAACGTCAACTAGTCGAATTCCGCTTCACAGTTGATCAACCGACTTCGAAGACGAAACAACTATCGGATATTTATTATTCACAATGCTGTCTTTCGTTCTAATTACACGTCGAAATGGCTTACAATATATATTGAGGAAGAATATCCTATCATCATTAAGTCTATATTGAATGTAATTTTATTATTTTTTACACGTTTTGATCACAAGGGAATCTGAAAGTAGTGGTTACAAAAATTCTACCGATATAAATAAATTTAGTAATTTTATTATTTGTGCTAGAATTAGTTCGAAATCGTGAATTTGACATTGATTGGACTGTTCTGTTCTGTTCTTGGATTTGATACTGTTCTGTTCGGTACTTGAATATGTCGATGCCTTAAAATTCGGGGTAATTTTAAGGCATCGACATATTGTAACATTTGTTTTTGAGAAATTCTAACACAATAATCAGCGGTGCTATCTTTTTATCAAACAGCCAAACAGCAAGTGGTGCCGGATGGTTTCATGCGAAAGCATCATCAACAACAAGCCCCGTTTGTAGCAAGACTTTTTGTGAGTTCGTGCATCGCAGTATACTATTCTTTGTCAAACAGCCACGAAGCAGCATGCGATCAGGAATGGTTCCAGGCCGTCAATATACTAGGTAGAAAGACTTCTTCTCTTGTTGAGTTCACTTTGGGCCGTGCCTCCCTATTGCCCTGCAGCTCGGGTTCTGAATCCATTCATTATAATGATAATAATTAAACTGCCCGTTGACTTAGTTGGGTACGCTTTCGCAGCGGGTATCGCGTTCGATGTTTCGGTGGAACGAAACCAAAGTTTGTCATATCAAGGAAATTTGTATTTCTGGCTGTGGGTGTTACCTGTGCGTTATGGGAATGTGCCGGAAACCCACATCACAAGTAAATAAATGTGGGTCTGTGAGTGTAAAATAGTTTTTAATAAGGATGTTAAAAAAAGTGATTCTATTCATGATTATAAAAAAATATGATGTAGAAAGTAATGATAATGATTATAAGTTGTTGTAATTAAAAGCGACGATAGTCATGACAGTAGCCTGCATCTGTTTATGATGATTATGTAAATAAAAGATGATAAAAAGTATACGTTTATTGCTCATAATTAAAAGCGGTGACATCGACGAGACAACCACAGGCCCAAAAAATATGTATATTTTATAGATTTGTTGCTATTATTTATTAAAATAAACATAATATCAATATCACACATAAATTTATCTCAGTAGCTGTGATACCACATTTATAATAATTTTATATATAATTCTTAGTATACGTGACAAGTAACCCGTGATAATGTAGTTTGATAATATATAAAACACCACTTTTCGTGTATTTTTGTACATTTTAATTCGGAAAAATATTCTCTAAAAAGGAATAAAAACTGCACAATAATTGTATGTTTTTATACTGGCAGCTAAAAGCAGAAAGCATATATTTGTCGAGTCCCAACTGTATTGCGCGAGAATAAGGTTCAATTTTAATCTGTAACAAAATGGCGTTTATTGCGTTACTTATCATAAGTATGAGGCCGCGTGTCCACGGCAAGAAAAATCGCCGGGTCTATGCAATAATTCGTGTCGTTTCTACACACGACTAGTGTACACTGCGTCGGCGCTGCACAAGACAAAAATCTTGTCTGCGACCAGACACGACGCGATCTGTAGGGGGCGGGGGACGGTGTGTACAGTGCACATGAGAACGTTTGAGTGTGTGGACCTGTGTTGTTTACGACAGGTTGTTTACGCTTTTAGAAAATGCTTGATTCACTTATAACTTTCATAGAGGGTGATGAGATCGACTCGTGTTGTGGGATAAAACTTTGGACATTCATAAAGACAAACGGCGTACTTTCAACATGATTTCCCACTAGTCAACATTATTTCCCACTATTACACGACACGACACGACCCTTTAATGTCTCAACCATGACTAAACGAATCAATTCGTACCGTGTACATATTATATTCTTTCTGGTCTGGAACAGACACGACATTCTTTCGTACACAGACCCGACAAAATCCTTCTCATGGACATGAATATTTTAATCTTATCTGTACGTGCCGACACGACAAATTTCTTGCCTTGGACACGCGGCCTAAAGAGTAGCTCCCTAGCGTTTCGGAGGTACTGCACAACTTTTTATGAATTAGACGATTCGTTTGCATGTGTGCAACTGGCCATGATGGTTTTCATACAAAGCTTCCTTGGCAGCCATTCTAATTGTACGTAAAAATATCCCTTTTCTTTGTGTACACCTATAAATATAAGATAGTTTCAACACGAACCTTGCCTGATGACAAGTGATGATGTGTTCGAAGCCAAAATAGCAGCTCTACAACGACGCAATTAAGATTAATATATTTAAAAAAAAAAATAGTTTCATTGCCTTGTCAGTGTTGCTTAATCGTTTTTCTCTTTCTATCGCGTACTGTACTCTTCTAGCATCTATTAAACATAAAACATAAACATAAAGCCCCACACTAAGTTCAAAACTTGAATCGTGGGTGCCGGAAACTTTCACATTACACCCAGAACCAGAAGCACAAATATCCCTTGGGGAGGAATTTGTGCTCCTGCCGGAACCGAACCCAGGACCCACGGCGCAAAGGGCTGGCATCTGTCCACTGCGCCAAGTGGGTCGTCAAATATATCATTGAGAGAACCAAGACGCGTGTGAAAGTGCAGAGTTGAGGACTACGTTTGTAGAAAGTTTTATTTCAAGTACGTTCTTTTTTCTGATTAGTTGGTTACTGCCAGTGTCAATCGAACGAGGTAATCAGGCTGTATGATGTAAGAAATAGTTTTTATATCTGCGTTTTTTTAATATAGGCAAACTTTTGACTACTATGACGATGCGGTCGACGATGGAGCACATTTGCCTAGAAGATGACTATTCACTCCCGACTTAAAAACTCACATATTTATCAGGAAAAATATACTTCGGCAAGGAGTTAAATTCCCTTGCGGTTTACATAATGAATGTGGAAGCAAACGTTCTTGATCTGACTAGATGTCAGTCATAATTTTTCATTTAAACGAGATCGTCTGTTGAATACGAAGTTTGTAAGAGGTCGTGTCTCAAGTTCGTTGTTTATTCTGAAGTCTTTTTCGGGATGAGGTCATCAGCCAGCGGCTCCGCCTCGTCGGTGACCTCGGCCGCGAGGTCTGCGAACTTGGCCACGTAGTCCACGCTGGACTCTGCCATCAGGGAGTGCAGCTGAGAGTCCACCTACGCACATAAATTTTAAGTTCAAATTAAATACTGGACTCTATTGTAATCCACGATTTGTTACAATTATTCTGGCCTAGACTCAAAGAAGGAAAAATTAAGGGTTTGTATATAGGGTCGAGCTCATTGATGATTTAAACGCAAGCAAAGCTTACAAATACCGACGTTACCGCTTTTTCGGAAATCTTGATCAGATTCAATGAATTAAATACACATTATTGAGAATAACTCATAAACTACTGGTCAGATTTTGAAGAAGTTTAAATGGGTCACACTCACTGGTGACAGTCACACCACCAGCTTTAAAAAAAAAAGAAAAGAACATAATAGGTTTTACCTAGAAAAAGTTATGAACACACATAAAAAAATAGTACAGTAAAAAAAGTAATACAGTCGAATAGAGAACCTCCTACTTTTTCGAAGTCGGTTAACAAAATTAAAAAGTAGTTAATTTTTGTACTACTTTGAAATTACATAAATAAAGAATGCTATATGTATACGAAACTAAAACCATGCTAATATTAGGGAATATGAGGAACTTTGCAAACGAATAAAATTGAACTTTCGAGAGGGAGGTGGCGATTGCGCCGCCTTAAACGAGAGGGAGAGAGAGAAAACTATCGCCACTTTAAGTGAGAGGGGTAGAGAGAGAACTTTTGCCGCATTACGTGAGAGGGGAGGAAGAGATAGAGAAAATAATACATACCGCAAGGTCGGGCTGCGCCACCTCCAGGTGTCCAAGGAACGAGCTGAGCGAGAAGTCCTGCACCGAGCCCGAGAGCCAGTCACCGTCGCGCAGCAAGCGAGAGGGAGACAGAGAGAGAGACTCGGACGGCAGGAAGTCTAGAGGTCGCAACAAATATTTAAAAAGTACCTAAAACACGATATTTCACAAATACAAATTAGTAAATTTTAATAATATAGAATAATAATATTTTACAGTTTTCTTTAAATATTTGGATTAAATAATAATGACGTCCTCGCACCAAGCACAGCCTTGTCTAATAGTTTTTACTTACTTCCGATATCTTGTCCCTGCGTTTTAGTGGCAGTGTTCGGTCCGTCCTTGGCAGCTACTGACGCTTCTCCGGCGGTGACAGCGTCGCCGGCCGACGTGGAGGCCTCCCCGGCGTTAGCAGAGGCCTCCCCGCCCGGCGTAGGGGCCTCCTCATCTTTCACGACCTCCGCTACGGATATACAATTTTGTTATGAACATTTTTCTACATTTGTAACATTTTTTGACTACATTTTTTTTCCTTTAAATTTACCGGGTTATCTAGTCTAAAATAAAAAAGATATATATTACCCGGATGCTCGGCGCCATTGTTCGGTGTGATGGGTATCCTCCGGTCGCCATCGTGGAAGAAAAACTGTCCATTCGACTCGCTCAGAACGTAGAAGAACGATAGGCTGGAAAAATAACCGACATAAAATAAAATAATTTAAACGAAAGCAAAGCTTCTACAAATCATATTCAACGTTTTTTTTTCTTCGTCGTGGTAGGCTAAGAACGGTCGAAGAAGACATAAAGGAAAGAATTGACGTTGCGACAGCGCGAAATAGAAATAAATGGAGAGGACAGACAAAGAGAGTCGATCCCATATAATGGGAAAAGGCTTGGGAGAAGTAGTCTGGTAATAACAGGAAGGCCTGTTAAATAACAATGGTTGCATGTTTTGCAATATCTACCTAAATCTTTCCAAATAATAATGTATGCTAATACTCAAAGACAATAGCAGCACCGTGCAAGCAGGACTGCTTCATTTGGAAAAACGCAAATGGTATATGGGGTAAAATCAGATAAAACACTGTCTTCGAAGAGAGAAGATCTATTATTGTCTATGCACTAGCTGTATTGAGATAAGAGTAACCATTAAGCGAATTACTCGCGTGTCTCTTATAATTGAATAAAAAACTTACTCGGAAGTAGACGTGGGCGGCGGTTTGGGCAGAATCCGGGGCGGAGCGGGCGGCGAGTTCGGAACTACTTTTACCGGAATCAAAGCTGCAAAATTAAAATAATACATTGCTCTGGCTCTCGTCTGTCGCGAACCGCGGGGGCTGTGTCAGATTAAGGTTTCGGACTCAAATCTAATTTGATTTAGATTACTTGGAAATATCAAGGTGAACATGAAAATGCGAGATGTTAAAATAACATAAAAATAAACTTTTTCACACTCCCAAATGAATGACTTGTATAACAGTTTTTTTACAGTAACTTATAAACCGGGTCACACATATTGCAGGAATACATTTTAAGAAATAAATCTTCCTTTTTCATCATTTTTATTACTCTAACAGAATTTCCCCACAACAGAAGACATGATAGTACTGACGAAGAGAATCCATGTTATGATCGGCTCGTAATAGCAGCGCGGATACTGATACATGTTGATGATACATTTAAAAAGAGACTAAAACACTATTCATATATTAAATGGCTAGTCAACAGATTGATACGGGTCATGGGTCAAAAACATCGTCCTGTTTTAGTTTACGCAACTAAATCTTGTGCTCAACTTTATCAAAAGCGCTGCTGAAATCAGTATAAAGTGTGTCGACTTGATCACGAGCATCAATCGATTGGGAAACATCATTTATAAATGTGAGGAGGTTTACATACTAATATTATACATGAAAATAAAAACAGCGCTATGCAAACACGTAAATGTTTACATAGCACGTTTAATTTGTCTCTAATGCTCTATAAAATCGTTTCATCTATAATGAATAATGAAGCAACTGCATATTTTATTTGTAGTGTCAATAAATCTATTTTCTATAAGTATAGTTTGTTAGTTTATTTACACACTGTAGAGTATAAACTAAGACAACATGGCGCGCCCTTCCAAAATGCAAAACGTTTGAATGTATTTGTGAAAATATTTACAAATCGCCATGGGTGTGTGCCGAGACGTTTGTCAAACAAGAATAAATCCAAGGATTTGTTGCTCGACTAGAGACGTCATTAATAATCTATTATGATTAGTTAGGGCGCACCGTGTCATCGTTTGTTTTCTCTTGACGTCGTAACAGCGATTTGGAATGTAGATATATTGACTTGCAATAACACAAAGAAAAGTATTTAACGGGGGCGAAGCGGGAGGGATCCGTCAGTTGATCGGGCGAGCGCGAAGTCTCCGTTTCAGCGTGGGCAAAATTGTTCTAGTACATCCGGGTTTCCGGTTTTCTCCTCAACAATTCGTATTTCTCAACCGATTCTCGTGAAATTTTGTGAGCAGGTTCGATAATTACATAAGTTTTTTTTTTGTCGATAAGTTTTGGTTTTTTGTTTAAATAGAAAATGGTAATTTCGCAAAGTACACTGGGTTTCAATCTACCAGATCCAGTAGTATACATGTGAAGAATGTGGTGTCGTGTACTGACGCGTGGGCGGCGGCAGCTTGGGCAGCAGCGGCAGCAGGCGCTGCACGACGACGCGGCGGTCCGGCACGCGCGGCCGCCCGCGCCGCGCGCGCGGCACGCCCGCCAGGTCCAGCGCCGGCGGCACCTGCCACAACCCACCACGCTGTACTCTCACATACTACCATTCTACTATATTCGCTGGCCGGATTCGCACGGCACAGACGAATTTCGTCGCGGTCTCTCTGGCTTGTCGAGCGTGCGCCTATTCGCACAGCTTATATCTTTCCGCGTCTCGCACCTGGTTCTCGTAAGTCGTTCCCGCCTCGGGGCAGAGGATCTCATACGGGCGTGTCTATTTAGTCTATTCTCGATCATGTAGGTGATATTTCACAAATACGCACAAAGCGATTTGATTCCGGTTTTATTATGCACACCGGTAAGGAATAGAATCCGGTACCTTCAATGCGAACATGTTCCATCGTCACTCACGATCAGATGAGATAGCGGTCGAATGTTTACCTTACCTGAATAAAATAGTTAAACGCAGGCAAAGCTTAAAAAAACCGACTTCACCGCTTTATCTTCGGAACCTTAATCAGATTTAACGTATTAAACACGTATTATTGACAATAACTCAAAACTAGTGATCAGATCTTGACCAAATTTAAATGGGACCACATGGAAAGCACCAGCTTTCAAATAAAAAAATAATCATCAAAATTGGCGCACAAAGAAAGAAGTTATGAGATAACTTTTGAAGTCGGTTAAAAACGAGAACATCGTCAATGTTGTCCACAGAATACGAGTTATTAAGGATAACTCAAATCTACTAGTCAGATGTTGATCAAATTTAAATAGGACCAATTGGAAAGCAACATCTATCAATAAAAATCGCGTGGAAAGAAGTTCTAGTAAAGTTCCTACCACTTTTCTAGGGCATGACTTGACTACGACCGGACCTTGACTTTGACTTGTAACTGGGACTTTTAATATGAAATACACTTGAAATATATTATCACTTGACACTGGCTAAACGCACAAAATTGCGAAGCTAAAATTAAAAGAAAAAAAAAGAACCGCGTGGTAGGGCGGTATAGTACGGGCACGGTACCTCTGCGTCGGGTCGCGGCGCGAGCGGCGCGGGGTGTCGGAAGTGGTCGGGCGCGCGGGGGAGGGGCGCGGGGGCGGCGGGGGGCAGGGGCGCGACGCGCGGGCGGCGCTGTGCGCACGCGTGGCCGCACTCGCAGCGCGCGCTCGACCCCACGTGCGGGTTGCCGGCCAGCGACAGCAGCCGCTTCAACCTGCACAGACAACGTGCAGCCTGCTGAGTAGAGATAACGTCCCGCCTGCAGTACACGGTAACAACCGTCAACCTTACGTTCAGCCTGCAGAAATTTATAGCAAGGAATTGGACAGGTACCATCTAACAACAAGACAAACTGCCAAACGTCATCCATTTATGGTTGACACACCTCATACATAGTTCGCATGAGGCGTTTCGCTTCTACGTTTATCGTCCGTCCAGCGAATCAACTAGTCCTAGGTATCCAAAATTATTCCTGTCTCTCTTTAACTCTTTCATTCCGCGAACTTTTTGATAAAAAAAATATAGATTGAAAAAAAAAATATATCAATTGATTAGCTGGCTTCTTAGCCATTATTTTTATAGTGTTAAGGAGTTTAAATTTTTTGTAAATCTAAACACTAGATAATATAATAGACATTAAAATCATAATTTGCACGTTTGCTTGCAGACTGAATATATTGTGTCACTACCTACATTAAGATCTTATTTATATTATTCTGAGGAATAAACGATTTGACTTGATTTTCAATCAGTTTAGGGGACAGCATTGGCAACACCGACGCCGCACAATCCACAAAACACAATCCACAAGACACAAACGTCAATTTAATTTCCTTCGACCTGTGACGTCAGAAAGTTGCAACTGCGCATTAGTTCGCACGAACTTCAAAGAAGCATAATATTACGTACCTGTCGCTTAGAAGTGAGAACCCGGTGTTACTGGCGGGCGCGGGCTGCGGGTTGTTTATAAGCTTGCTGACTAGCTTCAGAGTGCTGGAAGATGGCTTGTGTTCCGGAGACAGGAGTTGTTCACCTGAACAATAGGTTATTTTTTATGATTGATCGTCAAGCATTTGACAACTATCTCACCTGATGGAAAGCGAAGATGCGGCCGAAGATGTGACATGCTTGCCTAGAAGATACCTATTCACTCTAGACTTGAAGACACCCAGATTGTACTGTAATATGCGTGACATTTTAATATAACACAAATTTTACTTTATGAAGTTACACTTTTTACTTTTGAAATTCTGATCCGCAACCTATTTGTATGACGAAACACTGATGAATAATGTAAATGTTTCCTTATTATACAAAAGTTTTACTTCTATCGTGTGTCTTTACGACACACCCTGTCTTTTTTTAATTTTAGCTGTAAAGATATTCATATTCATTTATGAGTCCAGCTATAACTGCAAATGTTCATTCAGTTTATCTGTTCATCTTTCAATCTAATATATATAATAATGGATTTTTGGAATCGACATGAGGACTTACATTTCCTCTCGTCTCCCGACCCATCATTACTATCCTGACTGAAAGTGTTCTTCGGTGAGAATATATCGGTGTCGCTTTCCCTCGCTCCCTTATCGTCGTCCAAGTTGTCGGCTTTGTCAGGGGTCTTTTCGATCTTCTCGGTCTTCTCAAACTTATCGATCTTCTCTATTTTGATGTGAGGTTCGGGGCGGGGCTTCTGCGTTTGTGGGAGGGGCGGGGTTGGCTCCGCCCACCAGTAGTCGAGCTCGAGTTTGGATCTGCTGCCGAACTGAAACAAAAATACATTATGTTCTTAATAATATCATTGTTTATTTGCTTGTCGTATAGACTATTGTCAGGACTTTTCAGGCCGCCTGAAGACATCCGACATAACTGAACAACTTTTGTCTTATTAGACATCAGCCGTTCAGTCATACTTAACCAATTACAGGGACCGATTAGCTAAAAATGTGTGTAATCCCAATAACTGGTCAATCATTACAATGCTGCCCATACTGACCATAGTTAACCCAATTTTTTTTTTTCTAACACTTTGAACTATATTACATACACTTCATCTGACTTTCTAAATATGTAGGATTTATTTAAGGGACTAAGCTCCTCATGCCTGATAAGAAGAAGAAATCTATCTCTTTCTATTTGCAACAGCGTTCACTGACATCACTGCTATTGCTAAATACGTAGCACCTATTAAAAGGACACACTTTAAGCTATAAGTCTTCGATGGTGAGGTCTCCTATATCTCGATACTCCATCTTTTTCTATATCCCCGCAGTACGTACATAACTGATATTTCTAAACACATCGGATCAATTTAAAGGACTCACCATAAGGTAAAGATCTCCGATGGTGAGGTCTCCAGCGTCGTGTATGCTCCATCCCTTTCTAACCTGTCGCATCGCGAGATCGACATCAATGTCCGGTTTCTCTTCTTTAATATCTTCCTTTTCTTCATCCATTACGAGAGTGTATATGCTGCCGCCACGCTTCTTCGGTCGGATACGGAATTTTACCTGGGGTATAAAAATAAGTTAATAATTATTTTTCGCCGAAGTTCAAGAACTTTTAAAAGTCTTTGTAACTTTTAAACTTTCGCGATTCGAACACATAGTTTAGGTAATATCTCTTTTAAAGTATTTTTATCACCATGTGTACGTTGAGGCGTTCGAGACCTCTATTGTACGATCAATAATGCACGGCCTGATAATGTACGGCCAATAATTTGCTACCAATATTCCGTGACATGGTTTCCAATTATCAGGCTGTGCAATACGGGCCATACATTATTGGATGTGAAATAACAACACGGACCGATTTTGTACAGCCGATAATACGCAGCCAGGAAAACCAATATTTGTATTCAATGTACACGAAATATCAGGTCGTGCAATACTGGCCGTACAATACAGGTCGGAAAATATTAGCACGAGCTGATAATGTACAGGCAATAATGCACGGCCATTAATCCGTGTACAAACACATGTCAGAGTCAAAGCCTAGTTTTTTGATCCAGTAATTTCAAGAGGGCAAGGACGGTGGAGGAGGGGGCTAAGGAACTCCCCCTACGGAGATATGACGAATTATGTATTGTTTTTTGTTCATTTTTATTTCATTTTTTCTTTCTTTTAATAACTTATTTTCGAGCGCTCCGCCGGCCGCTGCCGCGGCACGCTCGCTTCGCACGCTAGGCTAGCGCCGTTTCGCTCGCGTCTTTTGACGAGCAGTTCCAACCTAACCTAGACTTGCAGCAACTTTTATAAAGACCGTTAAAAAGAATACGTTAACGTTATAACGAATCACTTCTACGTTTATCATCCGTACAGCGAAGGAGTGGAACTCATTGCCCTCGTCTTTGTTCCCGAACAGTATAATCTGGGAGTCTTCAAGTCAAGAGGCCGCATCGTCGCTTTCTATCAGGTGAGATTGTGGTCAAACGCTTGCCTATCGTACATAAAAAAAAGACCACAGAGAAGCAAATGTTTTTAATGTACTTAGGTTAGAACTTTTTAATAGTTGAGCCAATCTTCCTAGCGATCGCATAGAGAGTATATGATTATCTATGGTCGGCTTCCAATTATTGGCTGTGCACTACTGGCCGTACAATATCGACACGCCGTGATATTACGCAGCCAGTACTGCACGCACAGTATTGCACACGATGATATTTGAAAGCCATGTACATGAATTATTGGCTGTACAAAATCGGGCCGTTAAATATCGGGTCGTACATTATCGTCTCCCCGTTGAGGCAATCCAGCTCCTCAACAATACATTAGTGAGAATTTTAAGATTCAAGTGTTCTAAACCTTTGAAGTTAGTGTAGTGATGTGACAGTGTAATATATAGTAAGTGTTATTAACAAAGAACATAAGAACAAAGTATCTTCACGATAATAGTGACAGTAAGAAAAGTGTTATTGGATACATTCTTAGTATACTACTCCATCGGGCTTGCTGTATATTCTAAGGCAATTTTAGATTCTCGTGAAACCTGACCTAGGTCTTGACTTGTTGTTACTATCAATAGATAATCAAACCATATGATAATTATTAGGATACATTTTGTGCGCCAGAACTGCATGATTTAATTCCTCCAGAACCTTTCCATCATCGGAAATAAGGCGTACTAAAACAAGACCTCCTGTCATGGTAGACATTACTCCGATTCGGACCAAGCGATTCGCCACAACTTTTGTTATGCGAACTGCAAAGGAATGGAACACCCTGCATACTTTCTTGATGCCCGATGAGTACAATTTAGGCCTCTTCAAGTTAAGAGTGAACAAGTACCCTCTAAGCAAGCATGTCCCACCGTAAACCGCATCGACGCTTTCTATCAGGTGAGATTGGGGGAAAAAAAATAAGATAACGATCACTGATTCGATCCCTCCCCCATACCTTAAGATTTTTAAACTTCCTCTCCTTGCCTTTCCCATGATCACTTTCGTTATCAGTATCGCTCTTGGCGTATTTCTCGTCGTCTTCCATCTCAGAGAAACTGTCCTTCTCCCGTTCGGACATGTCTCGCTCCCTCCCGCTGTCTTCTATCTCTTTCTTGTCGTCTCTGTCTTTGGAAACGTCGTCTTTATCTTTAATAGTGTCGTCCTTGTCAGTTTCTTCGTCTGAAAAATAATAGTTGTTGGTTAACCAAATGGTTTGTAGCCATAAAACATCATCCAATCCATATTTTACACTCGCTATGTTGTTTGAACTGTCCGTGAGGGTAGTTGGTAGCGTGACTGCTTTTTAAGCAGCGGGTATCGGGTTCGATTCCCGGCGGCAACACAAGTTTTATCCCCATGAAAGAATTGTTGTTTCTGGATCTGGGTGCATCTGTGATGTGTGAATGTGAATTTGAGAGAGTTGTAGATTAAATAGTTATTTTGTCTGCGAAACATACACATTCAATCTCTCCTTTACGCTACGTCGAAAGTAAAAAAACTGTCATCCATTTAAATAAGTTGTACTCACTAGTACTATACTCTTCTTTTTTTCATCTATATCGATATATCGGCGCGACAAAGAGGACGTCGCTTCACTATAATGTTTCATTGTTATATACGGCCTAAAAACCTTAAAAAATTGACTTACTTTTACGCTTCACTACATACATACATACAGTCATGCCTCTTAGGGTAAGGGTAGGCAGAGACCACATCTCTCTAAGCTTTGTACTCTCCACTTGCTACGATCCTGACATACATCTTTCGCTTCTCCTATATTTATGAGTCACCCATGTTAAGAAAAAACAACATCCTTGAAATATTGTATTTTTTTTTCTATGGTTGCTTGTCAATAAATATGGAAGCAAAATAAATGGCTGGAAAGAGTATCTGACATTCCACTCACCCTGCTGTTCCTCCCGGCCTTCCTTCTCATCCTCGGTGGGAGTCCGCTCGTCCTCCTGGGTGCTCTTGTAGCTGGCCATGAGCTCGATCCCATCTATAGCCGTTTCCTCGATGTTGATGAGCCTGTCTTCATCCAGACGCAACTTCTTCTGGTCCACTTCTTTGTCTTTGTCTGTCGTGCTGTCTTTGCGTTGGCGTTTTGGAGTTCGGATTTTTGCTGGAACAGAAAGAAAGAAATATATTTATTGCTACTATAAAAAACAAAAATACATCAAATTAAACTAAAATTCTTAACTATATACTTTTTATAAGGTTTGAAAAGGTTTTCTTTACACCACTATACTATATACTACACTAGCACTAAATGTATGCTTTCTGAAATAGTATGCCAAAAAACAATTATGTTAAAATATTATTATGACAAAAAAATATGCCTAACGCGTTATGCCAAATTAAATTAGGACAATTAAAATTTGCCAAAAAAAGGGATCCCCATTGCAACGCATGCCGGGTACATACAACAGTTATTAAAAAGCACAGAAACTATGTCCAACAGAGTTAAGGTACCACTAGGCGTGTAAACTAAATAATGTTCTTACAGCCGCTGTTATCATCTCTTGACCTCTGTGGCGCCATCCGCTCCAAGTAGGAGCTGAAGCAGATCTTCTGGCTGGAGAGGTGCTCGCTGGGACTCACGGTCGGCAGATGGATCTCGGCGTCCGGCCGCGGGCCCACGTGAAGCGCCAGCTTCGTCGGGGACTTGTGCTCTGGGATTAAGTATCATGTTAGAATAAAGACTATCAGCTCTATTACCTATTATCATTTGATTTTATTTATATAGCATTAGCCATGCTAGGCAGAACTATAGTGATAAATTTAGAAAGGAAAAAATTATCGCTTGAGACGGGATTTGAACCCGCGGCCATAGGGTCTCATGCCCATAAAATAAAATCGATTTGGGTAGACATTATCAACACAACGTGTAGCTAACTGCAATGTTAGACTCGTTGGCCGTAGTAGTTTCTATAAACTGTTTCGGTAGATGACGTCACACGTCCCCGTAAGACGTTAATAATAAGGAAAGGTTAATTTCGTCACTTCAGGCGGGGCTTGAGTAGCTCAGCGGTTAGAGCAATAGGGCATGAGACCCTATGGCCGCGGGTTCAAATCCCGTCTCAAGCTATAATTTTTCCTTTTTAAATTTATCACTATTATCATTTTTCAAAGGTTATCCGTAACTAGTTCGCCTATCCCCGTTCTATCATCGGACAAGCAGACAAACTGCTAAGCGTCACCGATCAACAAGGTTTAAAAACAAAATACCTACATTGACATAAAGACTTATTTATTTATTTGTGGCAAAAAAAACAAAATTAGAATTGATAAATACAAATAGATTGTTTTCTACAAAACCAACATTGAAGATTAAGACTGCATTATAAATAAAATGCGTATAATATACAACAAATTACCTCAATCTATAATTTATACTGAAGAACTGCAGCCATTCAAAAACAAGTTATACTCATTTCTCATTGAAAAATCTTATTAATCTGTGAAAAATGTTTTTGTTGATTATTTGTTGACATACTGTAACTTTATAACATTGCGGAGTTATTCATGAAATATGCGGAAATTATATGATTCAAGACAGAGAGTAATTTAAATATATATATATATATATATATATACATATTTAAATTACTCTACTTCTTGGAATATTGTATGCCCTGTGAGGTGAAACTTAGCGCACAACACTACCTTTATTAAGACGTGCATGTAGCTTGTTTAGCTATGTTTACGATAGTAAACAATTTGAAATTGACACCGCTATATGTAAACACTAACCGTGCCCCGCGGCTTCGCCCGCTATTATCAAGTTAAAAAGTAGCCATGTATTACTCCTAAGTATAAGCTATGTACACTCAAAATTTCATCCAAATCCTTTCAGCCGTTAAAGCGTGGAGAGGGAACAAACATACATACACATAAACTTTCGGATTTATAATATTAGTAGGATTCCACAGATGCGGACAAACTTTCAGTCTAATAATATTAGTAAATGTTGGGGTTACCTTGTACAACGATCCTGTCGGTCTCCAGGTTGAGATGATCTCCCGCCCGCTGCGACTCCGACTCTTCAGTATCTTGTAGTGGCTTTAGTTTGTATCCCGGCTGGTTTGGAGTCAATTAAATTATTGACTAAACTTATATAATTTACTAGCCGTGCCTCGTGGCTTTGCTCGCGTGGACCAAGTTAAAGAGTAGCCTATGTGTTATCCTTGGCTATGCTTTGTACATTCCAAATTCAACCCAAATCCATTAAAGCGTGAAGAGGGAACATATATACTTACACACAAACTTTCGGATTTATAATATTAGTGGGATCAAACCCACTCTATAAAAGTCTCTTACTTATCATGTAAGAGGAGTAAGATAACGCAAAACAAAATAAATCCCTCCCGGCATTAAAAATAGATTGACTCTTCATTTCCGTAGCGGCACGTCAAGACCTTGACTGAGTTGCAAAGGCGTAAAGGTCTCTAGAACGCAGTCAGGTCGTTGAACTGCCATAATGACCTAAATGTGAGGGTGGAATGTAATATCCTTATCTTCCCATCTGTAAAGAGTTATTGATCTAGCGAAGCGAGATCTCTTGAGTTGACTTGGGTCATTCAGCACTTTGTCCGTCCGTCCGTCCGTCTGTTAGATGCATCTAGCGTCTAAACCATGTAAGCGAATGACTTTAAATTCTCACAGAATATGTAAAACTACGGCCCAAAGCCAGAAATTACATTTAAAATTATATAAATTAAAAAATTAAGGGGGCTATACTTGTAAGTGGGGAGCAAAATATTTTTTTATTTTTTTATCTACACTTGTGGGGTATATCCTTGAAAAGGGCTTAACAATTAGAGTAAGAAAACGGTTTTGAAAAATTCTATGTTGGAAAATAACGATTTGGTAGGCCACCAAATTCACTGTTTTTAGACTTATTTTGTCCCGGGATCTATCTCAAAAACGGCTTCACACTAATCGCTGTAACTTGCATATAATATCCGTTATATCCTGTACTTGAACAACAAATACAGAAATCAAACAATTATTAAATAGAAAAAAGTAATAAGCAATTAACTTCAAGTTTTTCTAAATAAGGCAAAATGTAGGCGCGAGATCTCAGTTCGGCGCGAACGACTAGTAGGACTGTTGTGATGGTATCACACTATTGAATCGCTTTATCACTTTATTTATCTATCTAAATGAATACGTTTGTACGTTGTCGAGCGAATAAACAAATGAACATATGGGGCACTGTCGAATTTGTCTCAATCTCCGGGAGTCGAAATTCTTATTGTGTTTTGCAGTCGGCAGGTAAAGGATACGTGCACCCGCCAGCGGCGCGCCAGCGCGGCCAGCAGCGCGCGCAGGCGGGCGCGCGGCGGCAGCGCCACCGCCGCGCGCGGGTTGTGTGCCGCCGCCTGCACGCGCGCCCACGCGCCCGCGTCGCGCGCGCGCACGCACACCAGCGCGCGGGACCACACGCGCGCGCCGCACGCGCGCTCTGCAACCACACCCGCGCACTCACTACGTGTGTGCACACGCAACCCGCGCACTCACTACATGTGTGCACACACAACCCGCGCACTCACTACATGTGTGCACACACAACCCGCGCGCGGCGGCAGCGCCACCGCCGCGCGCGGGTTGTGTGCCGCCGCCTGCACGCGCGCCCACGCGCCCGCGTCGCGCGCGCGCACGCACACCAGCGCGCGGGACCACACGCGCGCGCCGCACGCGCGCTCTGCAACCACACCCGCGCACTCACTACGTGTGTGCACACGCAACCCGCGCACTCACTACATGTGTGCACACACAACCCGCGCACTCACTACATGTGTGCACACACAACCCGCGCGCGGCGGCAGCGCCACCGCCGCGCGCGGGTTGTGTGCCGCCGCCTGCACGCGCGCCCACGCGCCCGCGTCGCGCGCGCGCACGCACACCAGCGCGCGGGACCACACGCGCGCGCCGCACGCGCGCTCTGCAACCACACCCGCGCACTCACTACGTGTGTGCACACACAACCCGCGCACTCACTACATGTGTGCACACACAACCCGCGCGCGGCGGCAGCGCCACCGCCGCGCGCGGGTTGTGTGCCGCCGCCTGCACGCGCGCCCACGCGCCCGCGTCGCGCGCGCGCACGCACACCAGCGCGCGGGACCACACGCGCGCGCCGCACGCGCGCTCTGCAACCACACCCGCGCACTCACTACGTGTGTGCACACGCAACCCGCGCACTCACTACATGTGTGCACACACAACCACACCCGCGCACTCACTACATGTGTGCACACACAACCACACCCGCGCACTCACTACATGTGTGCACACACAACCACACCCGCGCACTCACTACATGTGTGCACACAAAACCACACCCGCGCACTCACTACATGTGTGCACACACTACCCGCGCACTCACTACATGTGTGCACACACAACCACACCCGCGCACTCACTACATGTGTGCACACACAACCACACCCGCGCACTCACTACATGTGTGCACACACAACCACACCCGCGCACTCACTACATGTGTGCACACACAACCACACCCGCGCACTCGCTACATGTGTGCACACACAACCACACCCGCGTACTCACTACATGTGTGCACACACAACCACACCCGCGCACTCACTACATGTGTGCACACACAACCACACCCGCGCACTCACTACATGTGTGCACACACAACCACACCCGCGCACTCACTACATGTGTGCACACACAACCACACCCGCGCACTCACTACATGTGTGCACACACAGCCACACCCGCGCACTCACTACATGTGTGCACACACAACCACACCCGCGCACTCACTACATGTGTGCACACACAACCCGCGCACTCACTACATGTGTGCACACACTACCCGCGCACTCACTACATGTGTGCACACACAACCACACCCGCGCACTCACTACATGTGTGCACACACTACCCGCGCACTCACTACATGTGTGCACACACAACCACACCCGCGCACTCACTACATGTGTGCACACACTACCCGCGCACTCACTACATGTGTGCACACACAACCACACCCGCGCACTCACTACATGTGTGCACACACAACCACACCCGCGCACTCACTACATGTGTGCACACACTACCCGCGCACTCACTACATGTGTGCACACACAACCACACCCGCGCACTCACTACAAGTGTACTCACCGGTGATCTGGTTGAGGCGCCTGAGCGCGCGGCACATGGGCGTGCGCACGCGGAGGTTCCGCCCCCGGGCCCGCACCATGATGCTCCCGCCCAGAACCATCTCCCCGAGCCGGCCGCAGGTCTTCTCGTTCACAGACGCGAGCTTCTTCCGCAATTCGCCGTAGTTTATCAGCGCGTATAGCTCTTGTGCTACTTTCTTCACATCTGGAAGAAATAAGCGATGGTTGTAGCAGTTTTTTGTAACTCAAGTTTGACCTCAAACTATACTGACATTATTTAAACAGTTTCACACCCCCAGACCCACTCTAAGTCCGACGACTTGAGTCGGGGGTGCCGGCAACATCCACATCACAACCCGATGACCGCTGCTTAGAAGACGAACGCGCAACTTAGCCAACGGACAGTTAAATATATACCAGTTCAGTATAATATGAATCTTCATTGTTATTTCCAGCAGGCAGGGAGAAAACTTATGAAACTTTGTTTGCACCGGGAATTGAAACCGATACCCGCATAAAGGGTTCGCACGGGTTCGCAGCATAAACACGCTCCCAATTAAGCCCGCGTGCAATTCAATGTATGAATAATTTATCATTAATTAAGCTAGTCTCGAGTTGGATGTGTAAAAAAAACCATGATTTAACATTGCTAAAGCATTGCTCAGGACTTATACCAGTACTAGGAGGGACTACCTCAAGTCCCGCCTTATTTAAACAATCACTTCATCATTCGTACAGCGAAGAAGTGGAACTCATTGCCTGCATCATTGTTCCCCGAGAGGTATAATCCGGGAGTATTCAAATCAAGAGTGAATAGGTATCTTCTAGGCGGCAAGCCTGTCACATTTTCGGGAGCATTATCACTTTCCAATAGTTAAGATAGTAGTTTAATGCTTGCCTATTTAGCATAAAACAAGTAATGGTATAAAAAGATTTTTAAAATCAAGCTTTTATCAGTTGCCCGTTTCTTTACTGAGTTCCTATGACCACGTTCTAGCTCCATCATCAGATCAGACCCTGATAACCATCTAAAAATAAAGTACTCGCCAAGACGAATCAAACTCGATGGGGTTGTGTCGTTTCATTACAGAGTTCCTATGACCTTCCAGCTCCATCATCAAACCCTGGTTACCATTGAAAGACAAACTACTCGTCAAGACGATTCAAATGAGCCCAAACTGGATGAGGTTGTGTCGTTTCATTGCGAAGTTCCTTTGGCCACCTTCAAGCTCCATCATCAGATTAGCACCATGTCATCATAATATTGCATTGTCACGCGATTTACACAAGTATGCAAAATTTCAGCTCAATCGGTAACCGGGAAGTGGATCAAATTTAATTTGCAAGATTTGATGACAAATATCGGGACAGGTGAAACTAAATAAAAGCTTGTAAAAAAACATTTAATTTCAGGCGATAATAAGGTAAATAAAACTTACTTTCATCAAAGTGTACATGTTTCGACAGCTTATGCCACGTCCTATAATAAAAATGGCTGACTTGCGTCTTCGTCTTCAGGTTTTCAGACATGCCTTTCTTCTTCATCTTGGCGCATATGTACGCCGTGATGGCGTCAAAGTCTTTCCCATACTCGTTGAGAGCCTCGAAGAACAAGTTCTTCTCGTCAGTAGACCATAGAGCCTTGGGCATACGTTGTTTCACCGTCGGGAATTTGAGCTCCTCGGAAATTTTGCTGGGCGTGTCACATTCCGGTATTTCTAGAAGATATACAAGAGAAGAAGATAATTATGGAGAATATCTACATAATAAACTGAATGTTCCCTAATTTTTTGTTAGATACAACCTTCCTCTCAGTACCCCAGTAGTTAATACCAATTATCGTCAAAATTCTTACTTATACAGAGCGAGTAAACACTTTAATGACATATGTAGACATAATAGTACGTTAGACTTGTTTTGCACAAGCGTGAGCTCGGCGAGGCGGCTGCTTAGTAGCGACTTCTTTGATAATTAGACTCAATTGTTGAAATAATTTACAATATTCTGATTATTGCCTTCGTTTGTGTTTGTTCGATGTATACTTACAAAATTAAAAAAAATTTTGTAAGTATACATCATACTTACAAAATTTTTTTTAATTTTGTTACGTATTTTCTATTTTTTCTTTGTGTACCGATGCGTTAATGTCATGTTTGCGTTAATTAGTAAAATATTTTGTTTCTAGCCGTGAGAACCAGTAATTGGCTTCGGTTGTTGGTCTTCCTTGTAAATAAATAAATAAATTTATTTTTTATCCGGCTACGCAACTCAAAGCAGTGTATAAGTACATCAGCCTAAGTAATTACGTACGTATGTATATACATATGTTCCTTTGTGGCCCTCTGGATTCTATTTAAAAATCATCTTTAGATTTCTTTTATTTATATTCTTATATAATTACCATTTCAAATATATGCTGATTTACATTTGATAAGCAACCATTCTCATTTACATTTTCATTCGTATGATAAAGCTATGATAAATTTCGTAAATATACCGTCATTGGTAAGTAGTGCACAATCCTGCAGGGGGTGGTTTAGAAATTTTAGAATCGACAAATAAGTAGAATATTTTTTTTTTAAATCGCAAATTTTATTTTCCCTTAATAATTAACATGATTTTATGACATTTATTGAAAAACCATGACTTAATTCTTAACTTTGACTGTGACTGCTGAGTTGTATGATGAATCACACTAGAATTATACAGGCGAAATTTTGTGAGTATGTCTGTATGTTTGTTACTTCTTCACGCTCAAACGGCTGGAACAATTTTGATGAAATTTGGTATGGAGGTCGCCGACACCCTGGATAAGCACAGACTTTTTATCCCGAAATCCTAGCGGGTCTGGGACTTACACGGGTAAGCTAATACCGCGGGGCGCAGCTAATAAATTATAATCTTGAAATATTTATTATTAATTGACACTGGCTGCCGTGCCAAAAAAAAAACAAACTTTAATTCCCAGAACTTACCATCAGAGGCTCCATCGGGCCTCTTCTTCTTATCAGCCGGTGGCTCAAGCTTCAACTTCTTGATGACTCTGGCGCTGGTCCGCTGCTGCTGTTGCGTGGTCAGCGAGCCTAGCAACTCGGAGTCAGGGTCTTGGTCAGTAGGAGACATCTCCTTCGAGTCTTTTGGTGCTGCCTGCTGGAAATAACAATAAAGATTCATATCATACTGAACTGATATATATTGAACTGCCCGTTGACTCAGTTGGGTGCGCGATCGCCTTCTAAGCAGCGGGTTAAGGAATGGAACACCCTGCCTTCGTTCTTGTTTCCCGATAAGTACAATTTAGGCTTCTTCAAGTCAAGAGTGAATAGGTATCTTCTAGGCAAGCATGTCCCACCTTCAACCGCATCGTCGCTTTCCATCAGGTGAGATTGCTTGCCTATTGATCACAAAATAATTAGACGCAAGCAAAGCTTAAAAAACCGACGTCACCACGCATCATTGAAGATTTCTCAAGAACTACTGATCAGATCTTGATCAGATTTAAACGGGACCAATTGGAA
Source organism: Lomographa bimaculata (assembly GCA_948107665.1). NCBI lineage: Eukaryota > Metazoa > Arthropoda > Insecta > Lepidoptera > Geometridae > Lomographa > Lomographa bimaculata. Next base: position 1,676,334 of record OX403602.1, on the reverse strand, counting down.
AGCAACATTTTTAAACAAAAAAAAAACAAAATCGGTTCACGTGGAAAGAAGTAATGAGGTAAACATACATAAAAAAAAATACAGTCGACTTGAGTACCTCCTTTTTTGTGAATTCGGTAGAAAATAGATAGATAGATAACTCTTTATTATACACCAGAAATAGAGGAAAATACATTAAAGACATTAAAACGAACTTAGGCTAGGACAATAGGCGGTCTTATCGCTTAAAGCGATCTCTTCCAGACAACCTTTGGATGGAGAGGAGATAGAAAATGTATTGGGACTCAGGTGTACCACATAGTTACGCAAACTTTATAATAATGGATTAAGATACTTAACAAAATAATTACTATTGATATACTAAAATAAATAAGTACATACATAAGATATCATATACATTCTGTACATATTATAACAACAATAGAATAAATACATAAACAAAAATAAACATACAATACATATAACATACTGTATACATAATACATAATAGATATATGGATAGAGATAGATAGGACCTTGTAGAAAAAAATTAGCTACTCGAAGTACTAATCCTACGCAGACGAAGTCGCGGGCACCAGCTAGTAAGTTCATGTATAAAAGTACAAGTACGTATTACATACACAAAGAATTAATTATCCTGGATCACGCGGTTGGATAAATAAATATTATAGATACCAACCGACTTAGCATTGTTGCATACAAGTTATTCCAACGTTGACACGGGATGGAAATATAAGATCTTTATCTGTTTTTTATAGCAATAAACTGGTAATACCAAGCCCGCTAGATATACAAACTTTATAAACGGTATGTTTTACCCCCGACGTAAAAAGATAGGTGTTAAATTATTAAACGACATGAGTGTGTGTGAGGATGCGGTTTTTTTTATTAATAAGGTGACTCGATCGACAGTGTTCTTATCTTTTTGCTGAAAATACCCCCGACGCTCTATCTGGAAATGTTGCACCGATGTTCAAAGTTAAAACTATTGTTTTATATTTATTTGGAGATGAGATCTAGTTCAGGTGGGTCATCCATACCCAGTTTACTAATAAAATTTGGTTTTGCGTTTTTACAAGCTTTTAAGCGTCTGTCGGTCTGTACAAATCTTGAAAGCTCAATTAGACCCACTTCCCGATGCCCGATTGGACTCAATATGGTGTACTACTATGTATCTTCGGTGACAATACAATATGGTACCATGGAGCTGGTCTGATGATGGTAAATATAGCAATAGCATTATCCTGAGTTGGGGCCGATTTGTGACTTTCATTTATATGTACATTTTATATTAGTATCTTTATTGTTCTTTTATCTATTTTGCTGAGTCAGAAACAAATTATTTTCTTTCTTTCTTTCTTTTCCATAGAAACTTCTTAACTCAACAAGATAACCCCATCGAGTTTGGGCTCGTTTGATACGTATTGACAAGTTATCCGGTTATATAACTTTTTAGTCCTTTTTTATTAACAACTGGTAAAACCTTGATTTTAAAAAAACTTATTAAAGTATTACTTGTTTATCGTATCATTTTGCCGCAAGGTTATATATATTATACAAACATCAATATATATATATATATATATAGGTAAACTTACATAACCATATCTTGCACGGTTGTATCATGCAAGGGGAAAATTCCTTGGTAATTCCTAGCGGTTTTGATTTATTTTGAGAATTGACGGAGTACAGTATTTATATTAGATACGGATACGTACATACTTATGAGACTATATTTATTATATATACCAGTAGAAAGAAGAATTAACACGCAGTCATTAAGTGTTTCAGTTAGCAAAATTATTGTGCTTAGATTTTGGAATTAATTTGTTTTTCAATAACAATTTGATATATTTTTTTAATTGAGTCAATATGAATTACTTGAAAGTCATTATATTTATTATAATTTGCTTTTATACATTGCAAAGTGACTCCCATACGTTAGGGGAAGAGGCGGTTATGACAGTGGTAGGTGTTGAATAAGCTTTCTTTTATACAACGTTTTGTTTTTTAAAACGACTTAATAACAATTTAAACGTAAGCTTAAAAACCGACTTCACTTTGATTTTGGCTTGATCGATTTCGAAAAAAATTACCTCTAAAAGTATAATCTACTAAACAAAAAAATAATTTTGAGAATCGGTCCACAAATGGGGGAGAAATCGGTGAACATACATAAAAAAAATACATACAGTCGATCATAGTACCTCCTCCCTTTTTGAAGTCACTTATGAAAGTAAGTAACTTATGAAAATTAAAGTGAAAACGGTTGCTAATTTTATTAATAACCGTTAAAGATCATAAATGACTATTTAAAATTAAAAAAATATTTAAAGAAACCTACAACTTAACATATTTTAAATCAAAATCGTTTATTCACATGAGCTCCAAAGAGGCACTCATGAAAGTTAATGACTCTACTGCATTTCGTTCGTACATTATCTTTTTAATTTTCATAATATGGCGTCTGATTATTGCTATATTGAATTTTGATAATTATCGTAACTTTAGTATACTCACAAGATTAAAACAAATCGATTGATGTAACAATCATCAAAACCGGCCCGCGTATGAGGTCTCTAGAGCCACAAAGGAACAAACACATATAAACGTAAACGCTTTCACACTCACAGCCCCACACTAAGTTCGATGACTTGTGTTGTGGATGCCGGAAACATTCACATCACATACACAATCACAACCAGAACCAGAAACACAAATTTTCCGTGGGGAGAAAACTAGTGTTCCCGCCAGGAATCAAACCCGATACCCCTGCTTAGAAGGCGAACGCCACCCGACTAAGCCAACGAGCAGTTCATGTACAACGAAGCCGCGGAGCACGGCGGTAATATATTTAAAAACGTACTAGGCTCTAAGCTATCCGGGTCTCAGACTAGTCTTACAGTAACGTCTCTGCCTCTTGGCTCGCCTTTAACGTTTTTAATTGTCAGACCAGTTTTGATAAGATAAAAACATTTTTTCTCCATAGCCACAACTGATACAAGCAGCGGGCTACCCTGTAGAGAGTCACCGGGCCACCACCCACGATGGCTACATCCTTCAGATGCACAGGATCCCGGCTGGCAGGCGAACAGCCAGGCGGTTAGGCTTCAGTGCCAAGGGGAAGAAAGCTGTATTTCTACAGCATGGACTCCTAGGGAGCAGCGACAACTTCATCATCATGGGCCCTGGCAAAAGCCTCGGTAAAGCACGTTTCATTGACGTTGGCGAAACTATTTATTGCAAGCCGTGCCCGAGCTTTCTTCGGCACATAAAAAAAAGCTGTGTCTTATTCCAGGTTTTTGTTTGACTATCTTTCTTCAAAGTTAATTGCGATTCTTGCCCGTAGTACGCAAAGTACGCAATATAATAAGAATTTAAAAAACCTGACTGCGTAAAACAAATATTTTACTATTTTTATATTTTTTCGTTAACAAGACCTATTATGCGACTATATAAGAACTTCATCATAGCTTTATTATACGCATTGAAAATTGAGTGTGTAGTGAAAGTGTGCGTATGAAAGTGAGAATCGTTGCTAAATAACTTGAAATTATAATGGATCTTAAATGGTCATTATCGAAATTAGAAATAAAAAAAGAAACTTAATTTAACATAGTTCTTTGACTACATTTTTTTTCAGTCTGGTGGTCGCCGTATATTCTTTTCTATGGTCGCCATTTTGAATACTACCTAGTTTTGAAGAATAAATATTAGGAACAAGATTTCAAATTAGTATTTTTTTTAGCTTATCTTCTCGCTGATGCTGGGTATGATGTTTGGATGGGCAATTTTAGAGGCAATTCTTACACAACACATCGCACCTTGACTCGAGACGACCGGGACTTTTGGGAGTACAGGTATGACACCAGAAAAACTAATCTTTTTTTATGCTCGATAGGTAAGTATTTGACCACTATCACACCTATGGAAAGTGATGATGCGGCCGAAGATGTAGCATGCTTGCCTAGAAGATACCCATTCACTTTTGAATTGAAGTCTCCCAGATTATACCATTCAATAAGTTGTTCAATAAATGAGCTGTCGAACTGACATTGTTTTTGCTGCGAGTGCAAATACAAATACAGACCAGTTTAAGCACTACTTTTCACCTCCATGCGAGGAAAGTGTCCATGCAAGCAAAACAAATAATACAATTATACCTATAAATACTAATATATTATTTAAATATATTATTATCCAGACACGTAGCACGTAGAGTCATTTATTTATCATTTAACATTGTATTTACTATCAGAAGTAAATGGTTCTTACATATTATTATACATAGTGGTACAAGAAACTTTTCACTATTTTCAATTTATACGAAAAGACAACTTCCAGAGCGGGTGAAATATTGTTAAAACTATGAAATTGCCTTTAATGAATAAGTTAAAACTTATATTTGAAATTATTGAAGGCATTTCAAAGTGATAATTACTAGTGTTCTGTTTTAGCTTCCACGAACACGGCAAGTACGATTTGCCTTCGATGATCGACCAAGTCCTGAACGTTACGGGTCTCGAGAAGGTACTCTACATAGGACATTCTATGGGCACTACAAGTTTCTTCACAATGATGTCTCAGCGGCCGGAATACAATGACAAAGTCGTGGCGTTTATTGGGCTTGCGCCGGCTGTGTATTTGGATGACGCCAGGGATTTGAGCGTGTTCTTGCTGAAGTTTGTCAACTTGCCGGTAAGATCCTACTGACTGGGCCAATAGGGTAAAAGATCGCTAGTGATTATATTTAATAGGCTAGCGGCCGAACATTGTATCTCCTATTGATAAGTGATTCTAATACATGTTGCTAATGCACCAGGCCTGGGATGGGAACTGAATCTAAGGGCTAGCGGATGGAACACCGTTTGGTGCTAAGCGACAGATTTTCTACTTACGGCGGTAAACTACGACTGACCTACTGTAAAATGGTAGCTAGCTGGACGGGCATTATAAATTGTGGAGCAATCATATAATACAAAAAAAAACAAAATAAAGTTAAACGAATCAAAAATATAGTTAAAAAAATACACTAATACAAAAAAACTACTTTACTTGATTTCAGAAAATTATGCAACATTTTGGCATGCTCTCCGCATCGCTGGACCCAGATTTCTTAGAGTTTGTCTCGGGAAATCTGTGCAACGCCAACACTTTCAGGGGTAGAATTTGCTGGCATTTAGTGTACGCTTTTGTAGGAGAGGACTTCGACCAAAACGACTGGGTTAGTAGATTGAGTGATCACAGCCATAAACACCATTGTGGCCCTAAAAATATCCATAAATGCTAAAACTATATCTAACAAATATATCTAATTTATCCTACTTATAATATTATAAGTCCGAAAGTTTTTGTCTAAGTGTTTACACACTTAGACGTTAAAGCTTGAAGAGGGAACAAACATACTTACGTATGAACGTATTTGGATGAAATTTGGAATGTACATAGCTTATACTTAGGATGAACACAGGATACTTTTAACTTGATAATAGCGGGCGTAGCCGCGGGGTACGTCTAGTATCTAATAAAACTAGGTATATCTTATAGTACACATACACTATATTTTATAAAAGAAGATAAACTAGACGCCAAGTCATTATTTAATTATAATTTCAGATCATTCCACCGATCGCGATGGCAAGATTGCAATCAGCATCATGGAGACAACTAGAACATTTCGGAAAAATTGCAATGACAGGTATTTTTATTATTACTTAAAAAAATCTCCTTAGAAACTTCTGTATTTGTAACATTAAGAAATCTGTAGCTATGCTTATATTATTCAAACGCAGCGAGATAACAAATATGTTCAATAAGCACTTTAAAAGACAGTCTCCTGGGAGAAGACCACTCCTACCTATCCCAACAATAAGCCCTATTATCTGACATGACAGTGTAATTAATAATTGGTAATTAACTAACTTTAAATTTTTCATGTAAAAAAACAGTCTAGGACATAACTCGGATGAGCGTTTTGGAAATAAGAGAGGTTCTAAATAAAATAAAAATTACTGTTCATTACACCACCGTTTCAAAGTTTCATCTGACGGTAAATAATTATTGATACCCCTCAATTGTAACTGATTTATTTTCTTAATCTATGTATATAAAAATGCATCTCTATTTCCCTTGGTCATCGCATCACGCGTGAACGAATAGAAAAATTTCGCTAATCCTTTTTTTTGTGTTAATTATTATCAAGAGAAGGTTCTTATGAAAGAAAAATTTATCCTAGAATTCCCGCGGGTCCGGTACTTATGCGGGTAAAACCGCGGGGCTCAGCTAGCATTATATAAATACTCAATATGTTATGTATGTTTATAATCCATATCCAAATATTGTTTTTCAAACTTTACATGAACTGTGCATGACTCATAAGATATTATGGACCACATTATTACCTGCTGTAATATTATTGACATTGTTTATATTATGATTTATAATGTACTAAACTTGGATATAAACAATTTCAGGAGTATTCACGTCATGGGAAGGAGGGTTAAATGGTCCCGTGGTGCCTTACAACCTAGCAAATGTGAAGGTTCCTGTCACTCTTCTCTATGGTGAAAATGATCAACTTACTAAGAAAAATGTAAGTATTAATGCATCCACTCCTTGTCAGTCTTCCTTTTTTTTTTTTTTTTTATTCGTGACAGGCTAGTGTTTGACCACTATCTCACCTGATGGTAAGTGACGATGTGATCGAAGCTGGTAAACACACTAGACCTGGAATACGCTTCTACTTGCTTCTGTCCAAACCAAATCCTTCACAATATCATTTCCAAGTAAGTTTCGAGTTCATGTTGAGCTGACCCCACTCTATGTAAGAAAAGACAAGCAGATGATATAACATATTATTTTTTAGTTTTATTTCATTTAGAATTGTCGGAAGATTAACAATTATGGTTACAATAGAATGATTAGACCTAAGTCTTGTAGTTTACTTGTTAATTTTAACTTCTGGATGTCGGAGATGGGCTCAAAAAAGAATAATAACAATAATTTTTTAAAAGTTTATTTTATTTTTTATTGGAACTATTGTATTGTTTATTACTTTTATAGAAATATTGTAAAAAAACTAATACCTAAATGAGAAAAAAAGTTTTAAAATAATCATTTGTGTATAATTATTATTATTACTTATATTATTAATTTGCAATTTTATGTTCACTTTGTTATTACGGTAGGTATAATAAGTTATTCGCTCAAATTAAAATTCATATGCATGTAGTCTTCACCTTTAAATATAGTGACATTTGGTTTGAAATTTTTAAGATGATGCTGTTTTGAATGTTTTGATGTACACTATGTTGGTGATCTAATAAATAAATAAATAAATAATAAAAGAAAGATTTAAATATAGACTTAATTAGAAGATCCTTTGAGTGTTTTAATAGTTTAACATAGACATTAAAATGCATAAATAATGTTCAAGTCGTATTTGCTAGCTAAAACAATCACACGGCATCTACTTATAATAAGTTTTTGTTGTTCACAGCAAACAATGAGGCTAGCCCGAGAGCTGAAATTAACAGGAGCATTGGAAGAAGTACGCCCGGCCACCACCTGGCCTAAGTTCAACCATTTAGACTTCATCTTCGGCAAAGATGTGGGGACTTTGGTAAACAAACCACTCATTGAATATGTAAACTATATTTACAGTAAAAACACTAAGGCCTATAAAACACCTGAGACTCAGTTGAAGCCAGCTCCAAGAAAAATTACGATATGCGAGGACTGCTTTTTCAAAAATTTTTTTGATAAGTTATTTGACTAATAGGAACCTATATAAATTTGTAAAGATTATTGTATTAAAAAAAAGGATGCTAACGCATACTAGGTATATATGTTAATGGAAATGCGACTAACATCTAGCAATAACTTTCTGGATGTTAGTCACATTTCCGTTAATATTATATATAGTCATAGATATTCATCATCAATACAGCTAAGGGGTGGAACTCAATTCCTCTTATTTTTTCCCTGAACCATATAATGACAGACTTTTAGTATTACTACTATTATTGTTTTAATTGTTAGAGACTGAATAGATTATCTTCTAGGCAAGCATACTACATCTTCAGCCATATTATCTCTTTCCATCAGGTTAGTGATCAAAATGCCACCTGTTTTGCAACCTACTACATTAATTATTATTATTTAAATGACATTGATGATGATGATGATGCTTCCTGGCTGATTTCGGCCTCAGCGACTGTTTTGCAACAATTTTTATACTACAGAGCTTGGTTGTTCAGTCCGTCGACGTTGTGCTCTTTCGTGACTGGCGTACCCGATTTTGGCAGAAAAATGACATTATTGTTGCTATTAGTCAAATTATTTATAATCACAAATATATATTCTTGAAGATGTTTCGACTTAAGTTAAAAATAAAATGTGGATATGTACCTATTGCAACAACTTATCCATTAAACAATTTTGATTATTACATGTTTTTTCTTCAAATCTGTTATGCTGACACGACTACATTAGCTACATTTAGATAGATAGAGTATAGATGAACTCTTTATTGTACACCAAAGTAAAAAAAATAATAACTTAAGCTAGTATAATGGGTAGTCTTATCACTTAAAATTATCAGACAAGACTTAGTATGTTATATAATTATGTAAGTTAATTGATTTCCAAGTACTAATTTTACCGTAACTTGTAAGTGGGTTGGATAACTTTGGATCTGCTTTTGTTAGTAAAGGTAGTTTGCTAATGACTCAATTATGGCATATCTTTTTTAACTGTCAAACCAATTCACACTATCAGTATACATTTTGGAAAAGGTGATAACTCAATAGTAATAAGAATAGGAGTGAATAGGCATCTTCTAAGCATATTTGGGTGTGTTCAAAAGTAAAGTGAATAGGTATTTACTAAGCAAGCGTGGTCCACCTTAGACTACATTGTCACTTTCCATCAGGTGTGATTGTTGTCAAACGTTTGCTTAGTCAGTAATAAAAAAAAGTGCTCCCCATCGTCACTTATCATCAGTTGACATAGCGGTCATACATTTGCATATGTTGAATAATAAAAAATAAAGGCACCTGCCAATCAAATGGTTGCAGTTTCGAATCTTGCTATTTGCTTTTGCTACTGTCAAAGGTGACTTTATAATTTTATTCAAGTTAAACTATAAATAAATTCAATTTATTAACCCTGGCACCGTCTCATATTTCTGGAACTAAAAAGAATGAAAAGTTTGGTTGAAGCAACTCGTGACCAAAATGCTGTCAAATATTTTTAACAGAGATTGAGCATTGCCATTCAATGTGGCAATGCTGCAGCATTTTGGGTACTTTGCCAACTGGTAGTGGTCTATTAGATTAAGTTTTGTACGTATTTTTATTTAGTTATAGTTATTTTAGGTTAGTTTTAATTTAGTTTTTAGATTAATGTAACATAATTAGGTAAACAGTCAAATGAAAATATTTTTATAAGGATAATTAAATTGTATTGAAAAAAAAAAACAGTTTGAATAATATTTATTAACTAGAATCTAGATGCTGTTCTGAAATACAATTGTGAATAATCACCATAAATTTTTTTTTTTTCAAAATAGGCAACCACTATCGCACCTGATGAAAAGTGATGATGCGGTCGAAGATGTGATATGCTTGCCTAGAAAATACCTATTCACTCTTGATTTGAAGACTATTAATCAGAAAAATATGTTACCAACCTCTAATTATATTGTATTATTACATTTACCAGACCAGCACGGAATAACCAGGATTATTAATATAGAAGCTAATAAAACCTTTTATATATTACATAAGATTTTTATCTCATTTAAATTTTAATCTGTTTCCAAAAATTATATACAGCAAAGACCTAAGTTACCTACAAGCATCCCACACTAAAAGTAATTGTGTTTCCATAGACACAATTAAGGCCATGTCATCAGGTCTTCCACCATCAACTCGCATCAGCATTTGGTTCAAAAATGGCTGGAATATAGGCGATAATTTCTATCATTACCAGGGTTTTGCCTGGTAGTTGATATCATTAATGCTGGTGTGACAGGTCTCTTCTGGCAATAGTGTTTGTGGTAAACAACCTGGTTAACAGCAGTACAAAAAACTTGCTATTTATAAACTATTATACTAGTAGTTGGCCCCAAACTGAGACCTACATTTTGCCTAATAGGAAAAATACTCTAGGTTTATGACATAAAACTTTTGTGTTTCTAATAATTATTTGTTTTTTGTATTTGCTTACAGCGTCAGCTGTATAGCCGTTATTGAGATAAATCCCGGGATAAAATAGGTCCAAAAATTGTCATACAAATTAATTTTTTTTCAACAGGGCAGAAAGAAAAGCCAAAATAATTTGTCCCCCATTTACATGTATGTGTGCACCCGTTATATTTTAATATACATGGGCCACAACTTTACAAATTCTCTGAAATTTGAAGTTACTCCCTAGTATGACTTAGATACTGAATACCTCTAACAGACAGACAAAGTGCTGCACTGCCTAGAGACTTACTTCATTCGGTCATTGATTGCAAGTTAGCATGGTTTACAAGTTAACTTGTGTTTATTTATGGGTCAAATCATACCAATCAATAGAAGTTAGGATATACCTAGTTCATATTGTGTAAAATAGAGTTCATGCATATCTAGTTCCAATGACATTACAATATTAGTAACATTCTCTGTTACCGATATTACTGATCTGATAAACACTTTCACACACTCACAGTCCCACACTAAGTTCGATGACTTGTGTTGTGGGTGCCGGAAACATTCACATCACACACACAATCACAACCAGAACCAGTAACACAAATTTTCCTTGGGGAGAAAACTTGTGTTCCCATCGGGAATCAAACCAGATACCCCTGCTTAGAAGGCGAACACTAACCTAACTAAGCCAATGGGCAGTTCAATTTACATGGCAGATAATTAAAGAACTTAACTCCTCACTGAATAACTGTTGGTGGCGAGCTCAATTTTTACTAATTAGAACACTATGACTCCTAGCTCCTTCTGGTCTCTCCAACTCAATTTCACCTCCCAAAGAACTACAATTCACGATGGGGCGTTTAAAAATTGAGACTACCTATCCCAACGCAAATTTACCTTATTCATTGATGGTTTAGCTGTCAGTCCTGGAAGCTTCAAAGAACTTATAGCGGCAGTAGAAGCCGTTTTAGCCTCAACATTTTGTCGACTCGAGTCTGAAATATACAAACATATTGAAACCTACCTAGTTCATCTATCGTAAAGCAGTTGAAACAATGCGATTAATCATAACATTACCTTTGCTTGGTACGGAAGCAGATGGCACCCTAGCAGACATTATCGCGGTCTCTTATTAATATTTCAAGCTTAAAAGGTTTCATTCGTTGTACATTAATGCGCATTAATAAAAACACTTATAAAATTACAGAAAAACATCTTACAAATCACTCTAGAAATCATGTGAAGAATTGGATCATGTTGTTTATTTTGGCAAGCCTTATTTGCACTACGTAACCACAGATTAAAAATGATACCACAGGTAATTAATATCAAATAATTTTCTACTGAACCATAGAAAGTTACCATTTAATAAGTAAAAAAATTGTCTACAATTCAGCCTAAGGATTATAAGAATCCGTGAATAGGATGTTTAGCAAAGACAATCAAGAAGAAAAATGGTCGCTCTCTGCTTTGTGGTTGGTTATTGGGTATATATCTTATTTATCTCTGATCGTCATGGCGTTGGAACTAAAGCCCCTTTTTTTCAAAAGATAAATATTATTCTTTCTGTATTTTCTTGTTGGTAATTCAAAGTTAACCTAGTAAAGATTGGAGCTCGCGGGAATATGTTTTTAAAAAGACGAAAAATACTTAAATTTAATTTATTTGTACGATACAAATGGTGGTCGAAGCTAGACTCAATTATAATTCAACTTAAAGGTACGGCATGCACTGCTTATCAGTACTGCATGCCGGCCGGCTTCTCAGAATGTCTGGCTCTACTCAGCGGTTTTAATACTTAGGTGTTTATAGTAACAACTTGGCTCTTAATACCGGAATGCATAACTACCTATAATTTGGTTTATAAATAAAGGTTGTTTATATCAGAATTAGTTTGATCATGTCCGATGTCTGATCCCATGTCAAATGTAAGTATAACCTAAGACTTGGGTCTACCTAGAATTTAAAACTTAGATTGTTATCATCAGCCTAATTCCGTTCATTACGAGATTTTGTTCATAATCGCCACGCTGGGCATGCGGGGCAGCGGGCTGGCGATCGCAGGGCATAGATCTACGTTCCAGGACGCTACTGTTTTCCGTATGTATCAAGTACTCTAGCCTGTCCTTTGGTAAATGTAATATAATATGGGCTACGTATTTTGGATGGTTATACCGCGTACGGCAAGTTGCCAGGACCTCGTTCGTTATTTATCAGGATGACCACGTTAAATTTTGTGGTTCTGGTTGTGATTGTGTCTGTGATGTGGAAATTACCAGCACCCACGAAACAAGTGATCAAACTTATCGTGGGGCTGTGTGTGTCAAAGCGTTATTATTATTATTTGTTGCTCATGGTAAATATCTTGAAAGCATTTAAAGCTTGTAGGTATATCACTTTTGTGCATTATTACTACTAACTTAAAATAATTAATATGTAGTTTGTCTCCTTTTTTGGAATGTTGGTTAAAAACCAACTGGTGGTCAAGACATCAAGATAAGAAGGCCACTGGTTTAACAATCAAGGAACACAGTTAATGACAATCCAGTAAAGGATGCTCAGCACTGGGTATTTAGGCAAGTGAGTGCGAGTAATAATAATATAGTGAGTGCGAGTCCAAGGGAAACAATTGTAGTGATTAGTCTCACTATCCTACTAATATTATAAATCCGAAAGTTTGTGTGTAAGTGTGTAAGTATGTTTGTTCCCTCTTCACGCTTTAACGGCTGAACGGATTTGGCTAAAATTTTTTCAATATCCTGTACTAACTACGGGCCAATTGCCTATATTTCCTAAAACTAAACTAAAACTATGTACAGCAAAGAACTAAAGTTACCTACAAGACATCGAGCTTATAGGTAACTCAAGTGCTCAAGCCCACTACCAGTGGGTAGCGTTCCCATCATGCTGGCGGCATTGCCTCTCTGAATTGCAATGCTAATACGTTGAGCCAAATAAGTGCCAGCATTTTGATCACGCGTCGCTTCAACCAGGCGCTCTGATAGAATTTTGAAAATAGAATGAGCTCCCGATCCCCACGGACCCAGTGTCTCAACACCAAACGGCTCAAATATGTAACCACTGCCAAGGTTTCCATATTTGCGCCGTTTACGCTGCTCTGCCGAAGTTGCCGCGACGCCAACCCCATTCTGTGTTTCAGGAAGATGTGACGGAGCTAAAGTATCGACACAAGTTGCATCCCATACTAAAGGCCGTCCCATCTTCCATGGAATTAAAGTCATAAAAATAAAATAAAATTTGGAATGTACATAGATTATACCTAGGATTAACACATAGGCTACTTTTTAACTTGATAATAGCGGGCGAAGCCGTGGGGGACGGCTAGTATAATATATGCATAAGCTTCAATACTAATATAATTTATTGTAACTGTTTAACAGGATGTCCGTGTGCACTATACACCCCCAGCGGGACGTCAGTGCAGGCCTTATCGCCCCCAGTTAGAATTAGGTTGACCGGGTTCCTTCTTTGGGCAATGGTAAGTCAGTTTTAATTTTGACAATATAGTGCACAGATCCTTTAATAAATAAAAATATCGAGTATGAGAAGATAACACTCCCTCATGTGGATACTATTTTGAGTCAGTATGCAATGAAGGGCTGAGTGAATACTATCCATTTCTTATATACTGTAAAACATTTTCATAAATGTAGTTTCCCAAATAAATTAGATTTCTATTTCATAAATGTTCATATAATTCGAGTAATACATTTGTTTACCTTTTAGTTACACAATTCTAACATTCATTATGTAGTACAGTGTTGTCTATGTATTTCCACATCACGTTACATACCCAATTATTTGTATCTGTATTCTTTACAGAATTCTGTATAAGAAATCAATTAATAGCAAACTTTAAGAATTGGTAATCCTATAATACCTGAAATGTTCAGGGGCCTTACCACTCATTATAGTACTCTATTATAATATCAAATTTGTACTGTAGAATGTCTATGTTACTACTTTGACTTGTCTTTTACTATTAATATCAGAATGTTAAGATTGTGGTAAGTCCCCTGGTGATCGGCGTTGTCTGCTCTCTTATAAAATATATAGTTAGACAGTCTCTTCCGCATATTTTTTATTCAGTATAGGCAAGCATTTGACCTATATCACACCAGATGGTAAGTGAAGATGGTAATCCGATTCGATCTGGTAATCCTATTTAACGTGACTTAAAAGATGGATTCTGTGATCAGCTTACCTATGTTTATATTTTACAAATTTCCTGAAACTGGCCAGTTTTATTAATGTGTTTGTGTTTGTTTGCTTGTAGTTTTTTCAGAGGTACATTATTTACATGACTATTTGTAAATATATATAATTAAAATACATTAAAATTTATTATCATTATTTGTAGTATTTTTTTTGCCAGCTGTGATAATTAAATTACTGTTAGTACAATTAGTAAGCAAGTAATTTACTGTATGCATTGCTCATTGAATGAGTTTACAGTGAACATAATTTTTTATGTTTAATCCTATGTATTCATTATTATTTATGTACGATCGTAGTCGCAAATAGAATGGTGACAAAGAGTGGAAATACTGATTTTTCTGATCATAACCACACGAAAGGATCATTAGTACCTACTTTATATATATATTTTTTTTTATTACAGACTAAGCAAACGTTTGACCACAATCACACCTGATTGAAAGTGACAATGTAGTCTAAGGTGGACACACTTGCTTAGTAAATACCTATTCACTTTACTTTTGAACACATATATTAGTAGAACAGGGATAGCTTCCTACTGGAACTTTTTTTTTCATACTATGCACCTACTTATCTGCCTATTATAATATTGTTTTTATGTAAAATTTCAGGAGCGAAGGTCAGACTCAATTGAAACTTCTAAAATGATGCGTGCCCCAACAACCGGTTGTTGTTTCTCGTGGACCTTCCATGATGATTAGGACAAATTGCTTTGCGTCGGTGCATGTGAGTACTTACATTCCTAATTATTTGAAGTCAACAAAAATTACCTTACTATTTATGTACCGTAATTGGTAAGTAGTCCACAATCATGCAGGTGATGGTTTAAAATCGACAACAAAGTAGAATAAAATTAAAAAAAAACATTTTTTTTTTTTATTCTGCTCAGTTGTCGATTCTAAACCATCACCTGCATGATTGTGGACTATTTACCAAAGATGGTATGTATATCCTACTAATATTATAAATTCAAAAGTTTGTGTGTAAATATGTTTGTTACCTCTTCACGCTGTAACAACTCAACGGATGTAGATGAAATTTGGAGTGTAGGTAGATAGAATGCTAAAAATATAGGCTATGTGTTATCATTCTATTTCCTACTAATATTATAAACGCGGAAGTTTGTAAGAATGTATGGATGTATGTTTGTTACTCTTTCACACAAAAACTACTGAATGGATTTTGATGAAACTTTACAATAATTAGCCTATATTTTTAATCATATATTAGAAGCTTTCATGCTGTATAGTCAAGCATTTGAACACTACCTCACTGTGACAGAGACTACAAAGTGCTGACCACACAACTTAGTACTATAATAAGTGGGGTGTTCAGCACTTTCACAGCGTACCAAAGATGCAATAAATTATTTTGATTGATTGAAACAAGATATTTTTTTTCTCATAGTAATATGTCGCCACTGCAGGCAATCAGCAGGAGTGACAAACAGGCCCAATTTTAAAAACAATTGTCAGCACTGCGAACATAAAGATTCATTTATATTCGGGTTAAATTGCATTCAATTTGATAGGCTGAATGTTATTATGCTGTAGGGCTCTTTTGCAGAGTTCATAAACATATTCACACTCGCAGCCCTACACTAAGTTTGATTACTTGTGTCGTGGCAAACATTCACATCTCATACACAATCAAAACCAGAACCAAAAACACAAATTTTCCTTGAGGAGAAACCTTGTGTTCCCATCGGGAATCGTAAAAAAATAACAACAGCTTAGCGACAAACTGATACCTGCTACGCATATGACTCAAATAATCAAATACATCCCAAGTGCTGTCACAATTAATAAATATTTTATGTAACCGGTAAGATTCTCCAAAGCTACAGTACAGTGTCAGCACTCAACATATATTTTTAATTTCATTTTCATTCCATGGCAACAAATGAGTCATTTTGGATAGACATATTGTTTTGAAGGAACAATTGTACTCATCACATACACAGGCACCGTGTTTGAAGTATGCTCATATAGAAATAAGTGATTGTAAAATAATGTACCAGATGATAATGATTGTTACAATTGAAACTAAATGTTGTTTATTAATAATTTATCAATGTGTGCTCAGTGTTATAATTTGCATTAAAAAAGCCTAGTGTTGGTCTTCTCGGCATTTACCTTACATTAATGTACCAACAATTTATGATTGTTATAAAACTTTGCTCATGTTACTGCTGTAAGTCTGTATTCTTAAACCCTAACAAAAAAAAAATAGTGGTGTTTGAGAATCTGTGACATTGTAATTTGCCACTTGTTAATAATTATTATTTAATATTTACAGATGCTGCACTTTCCACTGCACTACAGCTGTGCCTGCATTTTGAACATCGAATCTGACGCCAATTAACCGACCACAGGAAGCCGAGCCGAGTACACTTTAATGTAAATAACTGTAATTATTATAATGTCACTAATAATAGTTGGTTTATTAATTTAAGTTTTTATTGTAATGTTACACTAAGCTTTCAGTTTTGTATGATGACCCAGGTTCTGGCCGTAGGTTCTGGGTTCGATTCCCGGCAGGACCACTTTTTTTCCCCCATGGGATATTGGTGGTTCTGGTTCTGAATATGATTGTGTGTGATGTGGGTGTTTCCGCCACGTTTTTGAACTTAGTGCGGGGCTGTGAGTGTGTGAGCGTTTGTTTTGTTTGTTTATATTACGAGTGTTATATTAATCCTATCCTACTAATATTATAAATCCGAAAGTTTGTGTGTAAGTATGTTTGTTCCCTCTTCACGCTTTAACGGCTGAACGGATTTGGATGAAATTTGGAATGTACATAGCTTATAGCTAGGATTAACATTAGGCCACTTTTTGACTTGATAATAGCGGGCGGAGCCGCGGGGCATGGCTAGTTATACATATATTTATTTTGACGCACTCTGGATAAATACTAAAATCGTCATATAAATATAATAGTTATTTGTTTGACATTCACAGATGCGGCAATTTTGAACATCGACTCTCACACTAATAATTAACCAACTATAAAGTCGAGGGTTTAAAGAACACGGCTACACGTCGTATACTGTAATTGTTTCACATATTTTATTAATTCAACATTAACTTCTGACAATTATTTCAATTTTAAAGCAATTTTGTAGCCAGCCCACTTTGCCGCGGTTACTGGGTTCGATTCCCGGGAAGATTTTGATTCTATCTATGATCATTCATAGATAGTATCTTCATATGCGTCCTATGTGGCGAAGGCTTCAGAGTACACGCGGAATGGTCTCGCGATGCGCCTTGACTGACTATTTGGCTTTATCGTAAAGTATACTACGTATGAAATTGAAGTATGTCCGATAAGGCAGGTATATTGATATATTAACGATCTAGTTGGCACAGTGGGCATGCTCTGGGTTCGATTCCCGGCAGCAGCACGAGTTTTCTTTTTATGGGATAGTTGTACTTTTAGTTCCTAATGTGATTGTCTGTGTAATGTGGGTGTTTTCTAAAGTACATATATGTTGGGAATATGTTACTGTGGAACTTTGCTCATGTCACAGCTGCAAGTCTGTATTTTGTCTTGATGTTTTGCCTATTACAATTATTGTCAGTAAAATTGACGGGAAAATAAATTAATAACACTTGTGTATCAACTATTGACAAATTAATTGACGCAGCGGATAAGTCCTGAACGAATGTAGCAGAGGTGCGAGGTCAAGATCGTAGAAAACAAATGTCGTAGAGGTGCGGTGTCAAGGTCATTTGCAGAAGGTCAAGGTGGCGTCTTATGAGAAAAGCAGCGCCACTTACCGGGTCCAATTGTGTTTTCATTCAAACAATCCATTAACCCATTGCAATATACACACAACATTTCATCCAAATCGGTACAGCCGCTTAGGAGGAGTTAGTTGACAAATACACCTACAGAAGAATATATAATATTCGTGCTTCACTACTCTACTGTGACTACGATCTGTCGCCCAGTCATACATAAATTATATCAATATTAAAATAATTTTAGTACATTATCATTTTATATTCACAGATGGTGAGACACGCACTGCAGCGAAATTAGATCAGCATTATGAAAATTGAACACCTCACTCCAACCAGCCACGAAGCCTGGAGCGTGGGTTAAGCATGCACCTTCGTTTAATTTTTATCTTTATGTAAATTAGTGTTTTATGCCCGTTAGCTTAGTTGGTTGAACGTTCGCCTTCTAAGCGCTTAGAGTTGAAACTTGAAGTGCGTTTTTTGTTTAGTTGTATGAAATGTATCACAGGGCAAAGTAATGAATGTGCTATGTTATTAGGCATATTACGAGTGTAACCAAACTAGGTATGTACCTACTTAGCGCCAATCAATAGCACGGATTACTATAATGCTAATTTGTATAATGCAATGTAATAATTTAATCATGTTATATTATAGTTACTTTTATTTTAAAAAGAGAGAGTAGCTACAATTTCAGATGTAAGTCTGTATTTTATCTTAATGTTTTGTATGTTGCAATAATTCACAATAAATTGGGTATGTAGGAAGATCGTTTAATAAGAAATATCACATATATCACAATACGTAATATAGGTTGTTATATTGTAATGTTCGCTGTGGTACCTACAATTTCAAATCAAATCAATTCAATCAAATTGACCTACATCCCTATACATAAGTAAGGGATTACTTATGTATAGGGATGTAGGTCAATTTGATCATTTGTATGGGTAGCGCGTTATTTCGGCAGCTCGATCGAATATAATATAGGTAATTGATATTATTTGCTATAATAATTATAATTTAACGCAAGCAAAACTTAAAAAAACTGACTTTACCGGTTTCTTATCTGAATTATAATACCAAACAAAACTAAAATCATCAAAATCGATTCATAATAAGCGAAGATATCGCGTAACATACATACCAAAAAATGGTATTATTTATATGGTATTCTCTTTATTTATTATTTTTTCTAAAGCTAAGGTTGTTTTTTACAATATTTTTATTAAAGTTATAAACAATACAATATTACAAAATAAAGAAAGCTGTAAAAAAAAACCTAAGCCTAGTATGCCACCAGCAGCGGGGCAAGGCCCAAGCAACCGGTAGGTCAGTGCTGCAGAGAGAGGTTGCAAGTAGAGTTAAAAGGAAAGTTATATTTGATACCTAATTTGTAATGGTCGAGTGTTATTTTGGTAGCTCGATCATATATCTGTTTTAACTGTGTTAATTTAATGATTTAATGTATTATGATGTTATGTAAGTAGTAGCTACATAAGGCTGATATATTGTACAATTACCAAAACGTTAACTGTAAAGTGTGTTTAATATTTGTATAATGTGAACTATTATGAGTTGGATTAAATGAATGTGTTATATGGTAAACTTGACTTGCGTTTCTTTTACTTGTCTTTTAAATTCATCGCAGCACTAAGTAATGTATGCGCTATGTGGGATTAGGCATAGCACGTACAGGCGTAGCGGTACATACCTACTAAACATACTAGGCGTACGTACGTTAGGCGTAGCGGTACATACCTACTAAACATATAAATTTGATGATATTATAAAGGTAGGTATGTAATAATATACGAAAAGTGATGAACATAGATTAGGTTGATAATTTGTATGGGTAAAGTGTAACATCGGCAGCTCGGTCATATATATATCTGGTTAGAGAAAATTAATTTTTCTTCTGTCTAGTTTGTGATAGTGTTAGCATCTGTTTTGTTACATATTATTATAAATGTAGGTATGTAACAATATAGGAAAAGTAGTGTATATAGATTAGGTTGATAGTTTGTAAGAGATTAGTTTGATAGAGTTTTTTTTTTCTTCTGTTTCGTTTGGGATAATGTGTGAAAGTACGACCCCCATGCGGACCCGCGAGGGCTAACTAGGTTGCGCTGCATAAAACCTAGTTACATATTATAAAAGCAAGTATACGACACGTATGAGCTATCTCGCAGTTAGATAGTTTAAAATCCATTCTTTCATTTATTTCATTGGTATTAATATTTATGTACTAAAATTATGTAGTATGTGTTTATATATGTATTATATGTGTACATACATATTAAATATGTATTTATATAAGATCGTTATTGAGGTATATATTATTTTATTATTTGTCATTTATCATTACTTATAATTAAGTATATTATAATTTATTATTCTTAGATTCATGCACTCTTTAAAATGTTGTTTTCTTAAACACCGATGTCCAACTCTATTGCGTAATTCCGCTCCATCCAAAGGTTGTCTGGAAGAGATCGCTTTTAGCGATAAGACCGCCTATTGTTACACTTTTCTTTTTTTGTAAATAATAATTTTGTTTTGTTTTTTGTCTTAATTAAGGTGTTCAATAAAGAGTTTATCTATCTATATAAACAGCCAAATCAATTAGGCGTGAGGAGGTGTGTGTGTTTGAAACAAAAATTAAAACTTAAATTTAAATATAGCTATGCCCAGCAGTTTTGACGGGGTCCCATCTACCACAGGACAGACAGGTTCACATCAAACTTTTCATATAAAAAAAGTTTGTAAAATTACTAATTATTATTGTATAGCTCTACGTATAGCTAGAACCCGAACCCGACGCGACGTGAAGAGTTGTGTTTGATGGTAAGCACCGAGCTTATAGGTAGGTAAATCAAGTACTAAAGCCCTCAAAAAATAAATAATATATATAATTTAAAGGCAAGCAAAGCTTAAAAACACCGACTTCACTGCTTTATTTTCATGTCTTCGTCAGCTTGAATTAATTAAATGACCATTATTGAGGATAAAACTACTAGTCGTCTTGGATCAAATTTAAATGGGACTACATAGGAATAAAAAAAAGAATCATTTAAATCGATTTACCTAGCAAAAAGTTTTGAGCATTATTAACAATTTATAGTATTTGACAAAAATTGTTGAATGTATAGTTATGATACGCCACTACAACACAGTAGATATTACGTGTACCTAATGTTTCTGTAAAATAGGTATTTGACAATCTTCATAATAATTTACCCAGTAAACTGGTGATACCAAAGTATATTTTGCATCTTTTGTACCTACACAGTTTTCGCAATTTAATATATACGCAAGCCAAGTTTAAAAAAAACTGACTTGACCGCTTTATCTGCGGAAACCTTGATTCAATCTTGACAATGTTTGCATGGGGCACCTTACCCTACCCTTTTAAGTAATAAAAACTAGTGGTCTATACGCTACTTTAGGAATTATCCTCTAGCTAACAAGGACGTTGTACCTTCCATCATCAGCTCACCTGAATGACTCGAAGGAACGATATACGAGCCTATGCCTAATATCCACTAACTCCTAATAGTTAAAGAGTTATATTTTCCAATACCTGCTAAGCAACATTAGATGATAAGTACCAGACGCAAATACTTGAATAGTTTTAGAAAAAAAAAAACACAATTATGCGTCCTAAAAAAACTAATTTCTAGTATCGGTCCAGGCGCCTTAGAGTAATCGGGGAACATACATAAAAAAGGTACCGACGACTTTAGAACATCCTCCTTTTTTGAAGTCGGTTAAAATATATTGTATTTTCCATTATTTATTACACTATACCTGCTTACGTATCAAGGAACGTATTCGTGTAAGTACACAACTGCCTTGTACATACAGCACACTAACAAACTCACTGAACTATCCAGCTCCCAAGACCCCTTGACTAGCATTAAACGTATGGTGGAACAGCTCATTTTATAATTTTACGTAGTACAAATAAGGTAAACAAACCGCCACTACGTGTCACACATAGACATTTTATGACATTTACCTAAACACATTCAAAGAAAACCACACTACATACAAATATTTCGGGTCGTTCTTTTCATTCGATTGCCAGTTGAAAGTAATGAAACATTTTTAGGATTTATTTTCATTACGGATTAGGGACAAACATTTGAATGGAATTAACTTAATTAATTGATAACGAAATAGTGTGGAAACAACATTTTATTGATTATACTTTTGGGATTTTTGTAACGCGTAAAAGCTATTTTTCAAGCAACAATCTAAATAATAAGGCTTGCTATTCATGCTCTCATCCTGCCTTGAGAATTTATTATCTATGCAGGCTTCCATAGATTGAGTAAAACTGTCATGAAGTTGTCAGTGTCACACCTACTCTGACGTGTTACTGAGTTTGAATAAGATATTCGGTTTATTTTGGCTACTTCAACTTCAACTTCTTCTTTAAATATTCAACTTACACGGATCTTGTTGCAACTATTTTGATACCGCAATCATGACAATGTCATGCCATTTATAGCCTGTACAAAATTGGTCCGTATAGATAATTTATGGCCAATAATGTACAAATGTCAATTCATGTACATAGCTTCCAAATATCAGAGTGTGCAATACTGTGCGTGCAATACTGATAGAAAGTGATGATGTGATGTGACGGCCGAAGATGTGACACGCTTGAATAAAAGATAGTATCACTCTTAGATTTGAAGACTCTCAGATTATACCCCTAGGGAAACTGTTGTTGCTTCTCTTCATCTAGAGCTGTTTGAATGGCTTTTGACAAAGATTTAATTTGTCTACATAAAATAATCGTACTAATTCTCGTATTCATAAGACCTCTTGCAAAAATATCTTTCGCCCTTTTTTCATTTATTTATGTATTTTGTGTGTGATATGTGAATTTTTCTGGCACCCACGATACAAGTCTTTGATCTTAGTGTGGGGCTGTGAGTGTAAATCCGTTTGCGTTTGATGAAGGATGTTTCCACAGGTCTAATTGTCAATTTCCATCCATTTCATTTGAAGATTCCAGGTTTATTTCTTGGGTCGCCATGTGATATAAGATGAGCCCAAGGGAAGTCGGGACGTATATTGGGGTTGGTATCCAAGGTTAGGTGGTGCTGCCGCGCCGGTAGGCATTGATGAAGAGGTATATTGATGGATAGGTGTTTATAACGTCATTATGCACTTATGCTACGTTTGGTGGTCTTATTAGCTAAGTCAGGCGTTTACAAACTACAACGTAGAAGAACATAAATGGATGACGTTTGATAGTTTGTCTGTTTGTTAGATGGTAAAAGGAACATGACGGAATGAACTCATGTAATTCGTCCTCCGTTCAAAATGAAAACGATAGAATAACGATAGAGTTGCAACCTGTCGGTGACCGAGGCTCTGCAATCTGGACTCGACCAGCTTATTATCGCAAATGAGTATTTTTTCTCTTCGGTCAATAGACTCAAGACCTTCAAGCTGGTATTTAGCGGATCCATCCCAGAGATGGCCACAATACTCCATAGACGATCTTTTTTTGAATACTAGATAGGCAAGCATTTGACCGCTATCTCACTTGATGTGAGAGTGAAGAGGGGAAGTGACGATGCGGCTAAAGATGGAACATGCTTGCCTAGAAGGTACCTATTCACTCTAGACTTGAAGACACCCAGATCGGACTTGCGCTCGATATAAATTGAGAAGCTGTCAAGGTGTGAAGTACTGCCGGACCAGCTTGTTAGCGGCCAGTTAAGCTCAATGTAAGTGCCAGTCCGTGTCGATATTATACGGCCAGTATGGCTGTGCAATTGCTGTGCAATAGCACAGCCGTTAATTTTAAGCCAACCATAGATAAGCATACGAGTATGCTCTCTATGCGATGCCTCGTTTGTTTAGGCAAGTCGCCAGGAAGAGTTGGCACAGAATGCTGAAAACTTCTAACATGAGAACATAAGCATTTGTGCCAGAACCGAGTCGGATGAAAATAGGTTATGGATATTTATTTTTTACCACCCAGAATTTTTTTCCGGCGCAGAACCGAGTCGGATGACAGTAGGTTAAGATATTATTTTTGACGTATATCTTCTTATAAATCGATGAACACCGGCTGCACGCACGAAAACGTCACGTTCCGCCTGAGCCTGAGCGTACAAGCGAGAGCGCGGCGATGTCTTCGTTCGTCTTATGACGTTGTCACGCAAAATTATCGTCCGTAAACCGACTTTTTTTTACTTCATCCACTAAGACTTAGTAAAGAAAGAAAACCTCAAACATACTTAGTATGTTTGAGGTTTTCTTTCTTTTTAATAATCTATGGAAATTTCTGGATCGTCCAAACGAGTCTTTGACTTAGATATTTGCTAGCCGTGCATTGTTGGCTGTACATTATAACCTCGTGCCAATATTTGCCGACTTGTATTGTACAGCCAGTATAGCACTCCCTCATGTTTCGTGTACATCTGATCTAAATATTAGGTTACGTTTTCGTGGCTGCGAATTATCGACTGTACAAAATTGGTCATTTATAGTAGTAGTAGAAGTCTTAGTTATTTCACATCCAACAATCCAATAATGTACGGACTGTATAACGTACCCAGATAATTGGACGCCAAACTTTGAAAGACTGGTAGCGAATTATCGGCCGTTCATTTAGAGTCCGTGCATTATTGGTTGTACAACATAGGGACTCGTCAAAAAGATGCTTTGAATTTGAATTTTGCTGTACACGAATTATTGACTGTACATTATCACCTCGTGCCAATAATTGCCAAACTCTATTGTACGACAAGTGTTGCACTAACTGATATTTTGTGTTCATTCGATTCAAATATATAGTTGCATTTTCCTGGATGCGAAATTTCGGCTGTACGAATTCGGTCCGTGTTGATATTTCACATCCAATAATGTACAGTCCGTATTGCACGCCCTGATAATCAAACGTAAAGCCATGGAGTATTGGTGGTGAATTATCGGCTGTACATTATCAGGCCGTGCATTATTTATCGGTTATACAATATCGATGATACTCCTGGGGTTCGAACATAGAATTTGACAGATTACTATTACGTGACTATTACTCAGGAGTCAGGGTTCG
The DNA here is from genome assembly GCA_948107665.1 of Lomographa bimaculata. NCBI lineage: Eukaryota > Metazoa > Arthropoda > Insecta > Lepidoptera > Geometridae > Lomographa > Lomographa bimaculata. The sequence goes on along the minus strand of OX403602.1, from coordinate 1,651,069 downwards.
AACTTCGAAGCATAGAAAAGAATATGGTTCGAAGGTCCTGGCACTTGGCACTAGTTGGCACTCCTTCTGCTTGTATTTTCATTTTGTCTACGCCAGCGCTAAGATAATTTAAGAATTGATCACTACGTTTTATTCTGCGCTTTGTTTTTTGTATGTAATTTACATAAATTGTTGGATGTTTTGTGTGATGCGTTCTAAGGGTTTATTTCAGCAGTGTTCTCTAATTTGTTTGTTTTTTTTATTATCAATACACGATATTTTATAAAGTACATAATTATATTATTGTAGCAGTGATTGTGTAAATCTATATGTTCGTTCCCGAATAATAGAAAGCTATTTATTTGAAGTTATAGGTTATATCACGATCCGCTTTATTGTTCGTAATCAACCGGCAAATGGTTATTTAGAAATAATCTTCGAGGTTAAAACTGCAAGCTTCGAACAGCAGTGTTTGGCTGTATCTACTATGATACGTAGTATCATTGACCCTATTGATCCCTACCTAGAGTTTGGTACCTTGCTTGGATATGTGACCTTTTCGCTGATACCTATATGCCATGGCAGCAGTGATGTAAATATAGGATTTGGTCAAAAAAAAAAAAAAGTTAATAATGCAATGTGTACTACCGCTACAATACTGATGGGTTTTAAAATTAAAAGTAATGAACTATGCATATATCATTAAAATTTTAATTTAGATGTAGAGTTAAGTATAGTAGAGTACAGATAAGTATCATCTAAATATGTTCTATGTTTTTCAGAAACTTGGCTAAAGCCTCACAAAGTGTCTTTTAATGTTTATAGTTATGTGGTTCCTAGTACATTCAACAGAGTCATCATCACTAATATGTCTGCTAAAGGTGGTGGTACAATGATAAATTTACCAAGGGCAGGTCATGGTGCAAAAACACCAAGGTTTCTGCGTTATCTGGCAGGACTTCATTACGTTTTTGTTCTTATATGTTTCCTGCCTTTGAGAAAAGTCATTTAGAATTTACAAAGCATCTAGGAGGTGATAAAAATATTCATGCCAAAAAACTCATGCAATGGAACTTGTGATTATTCTTAGCCCACCAACAATATGGACATTGGCCTTTTGGCAGCCAATCATCATTTAGATATCTTTCTAATTCTTATGCAATTGAACTTCTGTTTTTTTTTTTACCAACGCGCAACGGTATTTATCTACGGGCCAATTGCCTATATATTACATATATATTTCCTAAAACTATATACAGTAAAAAACTAAGTTACCTTCAAGACATCGAGTTTAAAGGTAACTCAAGTGCTCAGGCCAACTACCAGTGGGTAGCGTTCCCATCATGCTGGCGGCATTGCCTCTCTGAATTGCCATGCTAATACTTCCGGTTACTTTTGTAACTATATTGGGAGGCTTTGCTGCAACCAGTTCCTCATAGCAGCTCCAAAACGTTTTGTGTATGTCTTCATTGTTGTACTGTGTGTAAGATGGTGCTGACTGGACAACTTCATCATCACTGCTTGTATTTTCATTCTCATCCTTAGATATTCTGGTAGAAAAGCACGTCTTATCAAAGGTGCAATGTCTATTGTAAAAAAACATTTTGTAGTGTGGATCCAACAAAGTAGCTAGGCTGTAGTATTTGTCATCTTCAATCTGCCTAAAACCTCCAACCCATCTTTTAGTGACAAATGCATATTATTCATATTAAAACAAGCCACTTGTACTTCTACTTTGGTCAAGTAGGTACTTGGAAAGTGTCATAATGTTGGGTATTACTTCTGATATTCAAGAGTAAGAAGAACTGACCATCTTAGTGATTTCTTCAAACGATTGGAGAAAGGAAAGGCTTTCATTTAGAATATTTCATTGTCTCTCTGTTATATTTTGACAGATAAGTGAGTCGTTATTGTCTGATATGTATAATTAAATAGCTCGATCTGTGTCAGTAATCCCTGTCATATTAAAGGTAATGTTCCAACACGTACTGACGTCTTCAATTAATTGATGCTTTGGTGTATTAAAAGCTGTGTCTGTATCAGCTTTAGTTTTTCTTGAGCTGGTTGGGAGTGATGGAAGTGAGTTACGATGCAACTGCTATGGTTTCGTTAACATTTTCTTGCACTTGTATAGCATTGTAAATAACTCGCTGCAAAGTGTGGATAAAGCATGGTTTTCCTACAATAGGACTGTCATTTATGGCTTTCACAATATTGCTACCATTGTCTGTTATCACAACATGAATCTTGTATGTAATGTTCCATGCATTAGCAATTTCTTCTAGGGCACACCGGATATTTTCTGCTGTATGCTATTGTATGAACGATTTCATTTGTAGAACTCTATGTTGCAGTATAAAATTGTTGTCAAGCTAGTGCACAGTAAAACTTAAAAAGCGTAGCATATTGGTGCACGTTCATTTTTTCAACAGTTCGTAGGGTCGTTGCGCTGGTTTTCGGCCTTTAAGTGGAGTTGTCAACTTTAAGGCTATAGAAAAAAATATTGTCATTAAGTTAGCCTAGTGCTATAACGTTATATTATAGCCTATAATGTACTTTTAGTTCTTATTACTTTTAAGTGCTATAAGATGCAACTCAATTTTATAATAATTTTGAATATGAAAAATTGGTAAAACACTAGTTTTCGGCCACAAAATTTAAATTTCGGCCTACAAGTATTTTAGTTTTCAGCCACTTGCATTAGAGAAAGTATAAAGGTAGTATAAATTAAATATTTGTTGTAAAATTATGATAAAATGTACTTTATTGGTTTCTATATTTTACAATTTGTGTCAACATTAATACAATTATTATTAATCAGGTACCATCATAAGATTTTTGCTAATCTTACTAAAATCACTCTTTATCAAAATAAATAATAATGTAAACAAATGAAACATAGCATTTCCCAAACTATTAAGTAACTTCAACATAATAATATAATAAGTCTTCTCGTTTTTAAAACATATGAATAATATATCTTAATTAACAGTAGGTTTTCTTATAGTACTATTTTAACAATCACTTTGATTATTATAATCAGTCTTCACAAAGATTATCTTATAATTAAAATAAGTTATTTAACTTGGACATAAATCACATTAATCTTTGATTGAAAAAAATACTTTCTAACTACCTTTATAATTTCTAACAATAAATACGTAATAGGTATTTGTACCTATTAACATAAAAGCTTTTAATTCTTGTTGATGTTTATTAAAATTATAAAGAAAAAAATCAAAAATATCTAAATCTTAAAAACAAAAGCTAATGGCAAAATCTCTAGCAATAAAAAATGCTAAATCAAGGATTAATAATGCAAGCATCGCATTTGAATGGTTTGTTTTGTACTTCTTCATATCTTATTCCAACAAAGCTGGTACATTTTAAATGGTACCACTTGGCACAAAAGTCACAACCAATATTTTTTTCTGGATCTTCTTCTGTATCGCTTATTAATATATCTTGACACAGGGCGCAATCTACTTTTACTCTTTCCTTTTCTTTCATGGGCTTCTTAGACTTTGTGATTCTGCGCTTTGGAACTTTAGCACTTAAATTTAACTGTTCTTTTTCAATTCTTTTCTTTTTCAAAATTTCTTGTCGTTTTTTACTCAATTCTAACTTTTTTAATTTTTTCTTTGTCTTCGTAAAATTTTCGCCACTCAGCAGAAGAAATTGCCGCAGATAAAGGAGTACGTGTACTAATAGTGTTTGTCTTTTTTGCGGGTTCCGGTTTAAATAAATGTTTCTCAATGGCATCTCTATATTTTCTCGTAAATGCTAGGGACCCCGGCATTCTGCTAGTTTGTAGAGGTGTACTAGTCTGTTTTATTGGAATATCAACCAGCACATTGCGTTGAATTATTTTGTTTTCAGAGGTCTTATTTTGTATCATGGGTGGTTGTGGCAGTATCATAGTGGTCAATATATTGCTTTGAGTAGTTATTGTCGTATCACTGGATTTTTTCATCATTTCAGGCATTGGCAGTACTGTGGTTGTTGGTAGGCTTATTTGAGTTGGTATTACAAGTACATCATCCAACGATACTAAATCAAATCAAATCAAAATCAAATCAAAATGTATTTATTTGTCAGAGTATGGTAAGTAATTAATAGTAGGACATAGTATTAGTTTCACATACTCTACCGTTTCCGGTTTACAAATATTTATATAATGTGGATATCAAATAAGTAACATTACAAATAATAGTATTAATTTTGGAATATTGGATGAAAATTAGTATATAAGTCAGAATATCATGTCACTAGAGAATATAATATAAATTATGGCGAGATATCAAATAAGTAAGTAAAAATAATAATTAAGAATGTCAGTTGAATGTATAAAATTTAAATACATAGTATATTACCAATTATCATGTCATTCCAATTTGTCATCCATGAATTCTTTCACTGTATAATAACATTTGTTTATTAGTAATTTAAATAACATACATTTTAACTTAGTTAAGCATAATTCTTTGAATTGGTCAGGCAGTTTATTATAGATATGAATCGCTTTACAATATACGTTTTCACTATATAATTTTATTCTTTGCACAGGGACGTACAATTTGTACTTCTTTCGACTTTTCCTACTGAAAATTTCGTTGTGAAGCTTAAATAAACTGTGATTTTGGTGGACAAACAATATTATTTCGAAAAGGTATAGGCAGGGTAAAGGTAGTATATTGTGTTTTTTGAATAAAGGCTTGCAAGAATCTATACAATCAGCACCGCATAGAGACCTGACACATTTTTTCTGTGCTATAAATGCTCTCTCAATTGCTACGGAGTTACCCCATATGATCAAACCATAACGTAATACAGAGGATATATATCCGTGGTAGGCGCACAATGCAGCTTGTATTGTCGCTACTCGCCGCAGACGGTCTAGAACATACACATATCTGTCCAACTTGGAACATACATTTGCAATATGCTCCTTCCAGTTACAGTGCTTGTCTATAGTAAGTCCCAAAAATGTAGCAGATTCGACGCTTTCCACGACGTTGTTGTCATGGGTTATATTTATTTTTATTGGGTGGCTGTTATATGTTTGGAATTGTATTAATTTTGTCTTATTTATGTTAACTTGTAGGTCATTGTGTTTAAGCCAAGTAATAGCAGAATTTAAAGCATTATTAATGTCAGATTCAAATTCAATTTTATTATTTCCTTCTATTAACAAAGTTGTGTCGTCAGCATATAAAACACATTTGTGTTTAGTCATATTAGGGAGGTCATTGATGTATAGGAGAAATAATAATGGGCCTAAGATACTACCTTGCGGAACTCCACATGTGTTAGTTCTATATGAAGATCTGCAGGCAGTTTTAGTATGTCCTAAAAAAGTTTTTATTTCTACATATTGCTTACGTCCGGTCAAATAACTTTGCAACCATTCCAATGCCTTGCCTCGAATGCCATATTTCTCAATTTTGTATAGCAGCAATTTGTGGTTATCGAAGTCAAATGCCTTTGACATATCCATAAAAATTGACACGATGGGTATCTTTTTATTTAAACTATCGGCTACCATTTTTATTACAGAAAAGCAAGCTAAGGTAGTAGACCTATTTTTTCGGAATCCAAATTGTTCTGATGTCAGTATATCGTTTTTGGATAAAAAGTTATAGATTTTTTTATACATAACCCTTTCAAATACCTTTGATAAAATAGGAATTAGAGTTATAGGGCGGTAGTTGGACATGTTATCTGCGGAACCTTTTTTGAATAATGGTTTAACCACAGATAGTTTTAAACGATTTGGAAATACTCCTTGGGAGAGTGATATATTGACAATGTAGCATAATGGAGCCGATATTATTTTTGAACACGCTTTAAGCATTTTAGTATTTATGTCATCGTATCCAGTGGAATTAGTATTATTGAGTGAATTTATAATGTTGTGTATGTCAGAGTTATCAATAGGGGTCAAAAAAATTGTATTCAAATTATTAGAAACATTATAGGGATTGTGAGCTGTGTCGGTATCTTGTACGTCGTCTTTGGTTTTATTTAAATCAATAAAAAAGTTATTAAATAAGTCAGCTATAACGTTGGGTCGTGAATACATTTTGTCATCTACACGTATCGATTCTATTTTAGTAGTTTGATTACCTTTGTCAACAGTATCCTTAATTATTGTCCATGAAGCTTTGCTGATGTTTTTAGAATTGAGAACATACTTAGCATTATTTATTTTCTGAGCGTTGATTATACAGTGTTTTAAAATCTTATTATAATTAAGATAAGTTTTTTTATTTTGATGTTTCCTGGTTTTGGATAAATGATAGTGAAGATAGAGGCGACGTTTATTAATAGATGATCGTTTGAGACCTTTTGTGATCCATTTGTTTTTTATAGGCTTATTATTAACTTTGATAAGAAGCACAGGGAAACAAAGGTTATACATTAGCGATATAGTGTCATGAAACGTATTAAATGCTGTATTGAGGTCATCTGTTTCATAAACATCAGAAAAAGACAGAGAGGCTAATCCTGTTACATATTTTCTTAAGTTGTCTGCACTAAAATCTCTCCTTTTTTCTGACGTAGTCTGTGATTGCTGTGATCTTTTTGCACGTCTAGTTCAAAAGTCAGGGATTGTCCAGTTTCATGATCTGACAATGCTAGGTGATGCAGGTTGGATTTAACACTGGTCAGGTTACTAACTATTAAATCAATGCATGAATTTTTGCGTGTAGGTTTTATGATATGATTAGTAAGGTTATGGTTGCTCAAAATAGAATTTAACTCTTTGGAATTGTTGTTATTTGTGAGTATGTCAATATTCCAGTCACCACATAATATTACCTTTTTCTTGCCTTTTTTTAAAAGTTTTTTTACTAAAAGATTTAAATTGTCCAAGAACATGGTAGTATTCGAACTAGGAATCTTATAAATACATATGACAAACAGTTTTAAATTAATAATTTTTATAGCACAATATTCAAAGTTATATAATGTAGGTTCAATTAACTTCACCTGTTTACATTCCAAGTGTTTTTTGACTAGGATGCAAGTTCCTCCTCGCCTTTGGTTAGGTCTAGAAAAACTTGCAACAAGTTTATAGTTTTAAAGAACCAACATCCAAATAACTTCGTGATAAATGCAATGTAGAAATGTCATTATTGATCAACGATTCTGAGGCATCGGTAGATGAATCCGTATTCAAGTGACTTTCTGGAACAGCTTCAGTTTCTGGAACATTTTTATCCTTGGCTATATTGAACAGACATTCTGAAGTTTTGGAAGGACTTGGTGGTCTTATATTGCTAAATTGAAATAGCAAGTCTTCATTAGTCCGGTTGTGTGGAATGGTTTCAATAGACACCATGTCGGTTGTGTTGAAATCATCTAAATGACTGGGCATATTATTATCTTCAACTATTCCAGATGTTGTCATATTGACTGTTGAATTTGTTCGATCCTCTGAGCATGTTTCATATAAAACATCATCAATTTGTATCTGTGAAGCCTTTCTTTTCAGTTTCTTCATCTCTTTTAATATAACAGCCACGTTTATGTTTTTTCGTGCCAAATTTTATTTTAAATGTTTCAAAACCTTTCTTGTGGAAACTAGGTCTGCATTAGTTATCTCATTAGACATATTTATTTCGGGAGTCTTTGGATTATTATAATTTAGTCTTTCCAAGGTATTCTGGACACATTTCGTGTAATCCACTGCATTGGGGTCAAATGGATAAAGACCGCATTTTCTGAAACCGTTTATTATATTTCGCGGCATATTTGTAGTTTCTAGGCAGTCTTTGAAAAGAACGCAAAAATTTGTCTTAGTAACAGAAGAATTTATGTTTTCTGGCTTCGTCAAAAACTTCCTCACTACATTTTTCCATTCTGATTTTAGTGGCCCGAATACACTTACGTCCGCTGGTTGGAGCATGTGTGTGGTGTTAGGTGGCAAAGCGTAAAGTATTATTCCCATTTGCTCGCACATCCCGCTCAGCCCAAGTGACATATGGGACTTGTGACCATCTACCAGTAACAGAATTGGTTTTTTAATTTCGTTACCCACAATCCAATTATTAAAATCATTGGTGATGTATTCAAAAAATACGTCACCTCGCATCCAACCACTCTCAGACCTTCCGAGGACCCAGTGTGGTGGCATACTATCTGCGATTTGTTTTGGTGGGCGAATATAGGGAAAAACTACAAGTGGTGGACATACTTGTGCGTTTGCATTAAATGTCACCAAAACAGTTAAATTGTCTTTTTCGTTGCCACTTTTTATTTGGTACAAACTGCGATATCCTCGAGGACCAAGGACCTTACCTGTTTTAGGGCAAAGGGCAAACCCACTCTCATCTCCATTAAATATTCGTTCTGGAGATTCCAGTATATCGCGATTACATGATTCCATCAGAAACGCTTCAAGATCTTTAAACCAGCGCCTGATTGATTCTTCTGTAACCCTTGCTCTCGCCTTGTTTATTCCTTCAGCTGACCTCTGTGAAATTTCTGGATGCCTTTTTAGGAAGTTCATAAACCATGTTTGTCCAGGACGGTCATCTTTGAAAGGGGTCTGCATGCCTGAGTCCTTTATAATTTTTTGCACAGTATCTAGCAGTTCCGATTTTTTTATTGGAAAACTGCACTTGGCGATTTCAATGAGCCAGCCCACAATTTTTTTTTTGACTTCATGCGTTAGTATTGGATCAGGCCCTCGCGTCTTAATCGAGTCGCTACTTCTTCCAGATATCCGATCTTGTCTTGTTGCCCTAGGAACTCCATAATTTCGGCACACTTCTCTAATGGATAGTTTTTTTTCGCGAATATCTTTTAGGGCCTTGTTGATAGTTTCTTGAGAGTATGTTGCATTTTTTTTTCTCTTATTAATTATTTCCTTAGACTTTGGTGGAGCCATCTGAATAGAGAAAAACAGCTTATTGAAATATTTTCTACATAAAAATGCATAGTTAGCAAAATTTTGTATGAAATGGACAAAAACCAAAGCGGCCTTCTATTTTCGGCCACAATAATCTTTCATACAATTTTAAATTGGCCGGAAACTGAATAAAAATCATAGACTTATTCTAGTTTTCGGCCACCACCGAAATGGATATTTTAGTTTCATCATTAACCGTTAATAATGCAATACTTTGATGGCCGAAAACTGGAAGCTAGTGTATTCACAAAAATACGAAACGTTTTTTTTTTTTTTTTTTTTTTAATTTATTTGAAGGGCTTTGTCGCTTAGCGACCACATCGCCCTGTAAGAAAATTCCAAATAATAATATTATATAATACTATTAACTAAAGCTAATTCGTACATACAATATAAATGTTTTGCTCCTTCAGAAATTGGATCTGACAGAAAACTGTTACAAAGGCCGATATCCATACCTCTCATGACAGCTCCAAAGTAAGTACGTCTGTAGGCAGCGTTCCGGGCACACTCACATAGAACATGTTGGACATCTTCTACCACACCACAATCAACACAGTTAGGCGAAGCTACCATTTTCATTAAAAATCCGAACTTGTTCGATGGAATGTGTCCAGATCGCAACCTCAGAGCCGTCACCAACGTTTTCCTACTTAGTGGGATGTTATCAATCCATGGAACTCTATAAATTTGCGGCTGTATTGTTCTGTACCAGATACCCTTCTCCTTCGATCTCTCATCAAAATATTCTTGCCAATACAAATAACACTGGTCTCTCACAAGTCTTACATGGTCAGAATACAAAGGTACAGTATTTAGGCTGATTCCATCAGTAGAAGCTTGTTTAGCTAAGAGGTCTACATCTTCATTTTCTTTGATATTCGAATGTGCCGGAATCCACTGCAAGATTATCTCCCTATTATTTGTTTGAAAACTTAAGATCAACTCCAGTATCTGGTAGGCTATCGGATTACCTCGCACGTGCGAGGTACATCGAGCCAAATGCTGTAACGCGCTTTTCGAGTCAGTTAAAATGATAAATTTATCATAATTAATTGATCTGGCATAAGATAGAGCTTCTGCAATTGCAATTAGCTCAATATGCATAATAGATATATCAGTGTTGATCTTAAGTTTTATGCTACACTTTAGAAAAGGGTCTAAAACAGCTGCACCGCTACCTAAAGAATCTTTGGATCCGTCCGTAAAGATTTTATAAAATGTGCTGTACTCTTGATTTATAAAGTTAATGCATAAATTTCCTAAGTGATGCGAGTTGAATGTGCGTTTTGCACGATCAACTAATGGAATCGAGCAATTTAAAACCCGTGATAAATTTATGCTACTGACCCAAGTTTTTAACGAAAACATTTCGAACTGATCACTGGAGTGAACGGCTACAAAATTTAAGGCCCGATGTATTTTGACAAGCAAGGGAATTTTTTTATTACACCAATAAGAAGATTGAGTATAGAGGGACAAATCTTGAATGACAGAAATTGATTTGTTATTGTTTAGAGATTTTGCTTTAAGCCAAAATTTACTGCCTAAGAATCTACGTCGATATTGAAGCGGGGGAAGGCAAAGCTCGTTTTCCATAACGTGGATAGGCGTGCTACGGATAAAACCACCAACTACACGTAAGGCCTGGTTTTGTACTCGATCTAATTTCAATAAATTAGTCTGACAACTATTGTCGTATAGAAAGCAGGCATAATCGATTCTACTACGTATGAGGGCTATGTAAAGGCGTCTTATGTGTTTTTGGTGAAGTCCCCAGCCACGACCAGCCAAAATTTTTAACATATTAACTAATTTAGATGCTTTTTGGGAGGTCTCATTGATATGCTTGCCCCACCTTAATGGACTGTCTAACCACAAACCCAAATATTTGATATGTCTTACAACAGTGAAGGATGTATTGTTAACTTTAAAATCTATAGTTCTTCTGAAGCCTCCTTTTTTAAAAACACAAAATTTACTTTTCGTTGATGACATAGTTAAACCTAAATTATTTAGCAATACATTTAATTTTTCACAGGCTAATTGTAATTGTTTAAGTGCATTATCTAGACTCTTATTTGAAACATACAATACGAAGTCATCTGCATATTGCGAGATCTCTACGTTTTGAATCAATTTACATATATTAATAGTAGCGATGTTGAAAAGGAGGGGAGAGAGAGGATCTCCTTGGGCTAGTCCACGACCCGTACAACGGGTCTTTTTGATACCATCAACCATAATATTTAGACGTCGGGACATTAAAAATGACCATAAATAAAGGCCTATTTTACGGCCCACACCAAGGTTATCTAATTCTTTTAACAGACATATCACATCAATGTTGTTATACGCACTATCAATATCGATGAAGCAGGCTACAGTTGAGATATCTTTAGAAAACCCTATTTGAATGTACGAAATCAAGCGAGTAAGATTATCTATACAAGACCTAGATTTACGGAATCCCACCATATCATCAGAAAACATGAATCGACTCTCAAAATACCATTCTAATCTCTTATTCAAAATGCTATGTAATATTTTACACAGACACGAAATGAGTGATATAGGGCGTAATGCAGTTACGTTTTGGCCTGGTTTAGGAATGGGAATTATTTTAACTTCTCGCCACTGATCAGGAACAAATCCTTTTTTAAGAAAATTATTATATAAAAATAGCAAAAAAGATTTTCCATTATTTGGGAGGTTTTTAATCATTGAAAATGAAATTTCATCCGTGCCAGGAGCCGTGTCGGACTTTTTAATTGAATTTTCTAATTCTTGAAGGCTAATTACAGATTCTAAATTATCATTTCTAGAATGAAAAAGGGGTTGAGGGGGGCATACAAAATCTGGAGTTAAGTCGTTGAGAAGTCGCTCTACTCTCTCTATGTCCACAGACTGATTAGATGAATCGGTATAATGACCTTTCATCCATCTCATTTTTCGCCAAAGTTCAGATGAAGAGGAAGTTACGTCTACTGTTGAACAATATTTTTGCCAATTTTGACATTTAGCTGCTCGAATAGCGCATTGAGCTTTTTGGATTTTCTCATTTAACGTAGCTAAGTTTTCGGGAGATGGACACCGCCGTAGCTCAGCTAAGGCCAAACGGCGCTCCGCTACCGCTTTTGACAATTCCATGTTCCAGTAAGGCTTAGGGGAAAATTTTTTACTTATATTTTGATGAATATTAATATAAGGGATATACTTATTCGCAGCCTCTTGAATAGTCCTTTCAAAATAATCATAGCAAATTTGTAGGTTTGTAGAAAAACATTGCGTAGAAAATAAATTTTCTATATACGAAGAGTAGGACGCCCAATCACATTTTTTATAGTTTCGTTTTTTAATAATATTCTTAGGAAGAGTTAAATTGATCGATAGCTTAATAATTAGATGATCACTTCCAAGAGTCTCTTTAGTAGTCTGCCATGAGAACAAGGTAGCTAATTCAGAAGAGATAAACGATACATCGGGGGATGACTGTTGCAAAGTGCCGTTAACAAGCCGAATCCTGGTAGGGCTGCCGTCATTTAGATAAATAAAGTCATGATCAATCATGGCATCATAAATTTGGAGACCCCTCTGATCTGTGCGACAAGACCAATTTAAGTGATGACCGTTAAAATCTCCTAGAATGAGCGATTTTCCATTAGAAATAGAAAATATGTGATCCCAGTCGCTTTGTATTGTATTTATAGTTGACGGACAGTATACGGAAATTATATTTTCAATATGAGTACAGTTAGTAATTTTAATGTGTAAAAGTTCTATACCTAAGTTTAAACTTAATGATGAGCATAGAGTAGATTTGACTGATCTATGTGTAAGAATGGCGACACCTCCATAACCGTCAGATCTATCTAACCTGAACGTTTTATAATTTTTAATTTTAAATGTACTATCTGGCACAAGCCAGGTCTCACTTAAAATAACAATATGTACTCTTTCTTGTGTTAACAGAGCCTCAAGAGATATGGATTTCGGCCTAACACTTTGACAATTACATTGAATAATGTTAACGTTAACGTTTGTATAGGTGTATCTATCCATTATTAAAAATATGTTCAAAAAGGGAACCAACGGAGAAATTGTTGACAATTTTAGTTAGTAACCATTCAGAGCAAATTGAGATAACTTGTTTGATCTTATTTTCTAAAGACTCCCTACTAGTAACAATATTTTTTAGGTTAATTAATAGACGCATAAAACTTGAACTTGATTTGTCAGGCTTGCTTGAGTCCATGTTCTCAGGTGGAGCCTCTTCTCCACACCAGTCAGATTCCATCGAGGTTAGGGCAGGGCCGGGGGGGACGCGGTTCGTGGGGTTATTAGTCACGGGCGAGACAGCAGCGCGGGTAGCGGAGGGAGCGGCGGCCAATCTGGTCTCGGCGGGGGGAGTGGGGGCTGGAGCTGCACCAGGCGCTGGAGTCGCGGGTCTCGGGAGTTGGCGCTGTTTTTTCTGCTTTCTGCGTCCTTTTACAGTTTGGAATGCACTTCCTTCGGGTTCCACTGAAGTAAACAACTGTGACATAAGCAGCTTACTTTGCTCGGGTTCCTTCGAACATGATACTTCGGGAAAACGTTCAACGTGAAATGGTAATGGGTGCGACTTTTCTATTTCGAACACGAACGAATCAGGTAAGGAGATCGGGCTCGGTGGGACGTATATAGTGAGTGCTTTCCGATATGTACAATTAAACTCGGACATTAACTCTCTCACTCGTCGCTCTTTTTTAAACACTGGGCATATTTTTTGAAGTGCCATATGATTCTCAGTACAATTAACACATCTATACAAAGTGGTCTCGCAGTTGTCGTGATTTTTACTACATTTAGGGCATACAACTTTTTTAGATGGGCAAAACTTTAGAGTATGGCCGTACTTCCAGCATCGGGAGCATTGAGTGACGGGAAAGATATATGGTTCGACCTTAATACGGAAATTCTCAATAAATACATACCCCGGAAGCGAGGGTCCTCTAAATCCTAGGCGGATAGATTCGCTAACGATCCAGTTTTTGGCTTCAGTAGAGGATGGTAGATCATTATTCCGTTTATTCAATCTTTTAGCAGAAACAATCTCAAAATCACTCGAAAGATTTTTCAAAATTTCTTCATCAGAAAGGTTTAGATCAATGTTTTTAATGACGCCATAGGATATGCCTACTTCAGACGTTTTACGAATTCTCCATCCCAGTTCAACAAATGCTTTACATCTAATAAAATCATCCATATCCAGTTCCTTGTGAAACACAATTATTATTTTGTATTGATGTACATACTTCACTCGTCCAATACCTTTAATATTGTTATCTCTAAATAATCGTGCAAGTGCGAACTGCTTGGGCAAGATATTAGTACTCGTAACACAAACTTGTATAATTTCTTCTGCTTCTTGGCTTGTCCTTCGATTTATTTTCTTATTTTTCGATACAGTATTCCAACCTTCGTCCGATGAGTTTTCTTCTCTGATCCTTTTCTTTAATCTAGTCCCCTCTAAATCCATTAAAGTCTGAGTAGGTACATTGCATTCCATTTCTTCTACGGCTACATACGATTCGATGTTATTTTCGATAAGTGGCTCATCATTCTGAGTCATATCTCCAACGTCCTTCGGGTCATTATCCATTGCGCAGGCACGGAAACGCGGCCGACCTGGTCGAGCCCGTGCCTGGTAGGTATGTAATTAATTGTTGTGTAACTCCGCGTCGAGATACGTACGGCTTGACGACTCGAGGTGCAAGCAACAACTGTACGAAACGTTATAAATTAATAAAAGGCTAATACGTGTTAGCAAAAATATGAAAGAGACAAAAGTCTTTAGGCTAAACGCGAGCTACTTTTCGGCCGTATGGCCGAACAACCAAATGTTTGGAGAATTTTATAAGTCACTTTTCGGCCACCTAATTTACCAGCTTTTTCAATAAAATATTGCACTAATAAATGTCAAAATAGATTAACAAGTAATTTATACAGTGGAATACATGCACATTATTAGATAACCTAGGTAAATGCAAAACAAAACTTACTTTTGAATGGAACGCGCGCCGCTGTTTTTTCCGCTCGTTCTCTCATGTGTTGACTGCTCCTGTGCCGGCGTCGAGCTGAACAATTTATTGTGGACGCGTATTGGAGTTGCCAGATCAAATAATGTTGCCAGTCGTAATGCAACTATTTGCTAGTGTAATAAACTTAATTTCGTGCGATAAAATTAATTAAAATCGTTATTAAAGCAAATTCACGGCATCACCTGGTGCCAAAGGCCGAAATCTAGATCCGGCCGGCTAACCAGCGCAACGACCCTATGTGGGCGGTTTAATAAAAATTTTTTTGGTGACAAAATAAAGCCAAAAAAAAGTCATGATATTGGGGGTTTCTTACTTCAGATTGACTGTATAATATCTAAATTTTGTTAGAATAACAAAAAATAAAAGAAAAATGAGGCTGAATTTGACAAAATTGGAATTTGAATGGACAATGATCTGAAATCGTCTTCCGCTGCGTTACACACTAAGTACTCCCGTTTAGAGGATAATTAAAAGAAACGTACAGTGAATAATAGTTATTTATTAAAGAAACTAAACATAATTATTTTCAAATCTATGAAAAAATTTATAGCATTAAACAAACATAAAAAAACATAATATTCTATACTCTGAGTTACACCATGTATAAATTAACTTAATAAAGTTTCGTTTATTTGGCAAAAAAACATATCTGCATTAAAACTTAAACAAGTAACGAAATACTAGTATCAAGTAGGTTAATCTTAATTAAATATATGAGATCTTCTTTATTTATAACAATAAAAACATTAACTAAAATAATTTGCCTCAACATGGGGGACCGTCAGTCAGCGGAAAGGTATGGAAAAAGTTAGGCATAGTTTACAATAAACACTTGTACCAAGTACAAAAAAAATAAAGGGAAAACAGATTATAAATTATGAAATTATAAAGTTCTACTCACCAAAACAAATAGCACAAATAAAATCGTTGTAAATTATAATTATCGCAAGTAAATTTTTACACGCTCTAAATTTTTTCATTATTATTGCAATGATGTTCGAATTTTACATTGTGGCACTCAGAGTGACGGCTGACGACATTTCTAATAGACTTTGTTTGTATTTTTGGAAAAATATTTTCATTCTCTTTATTTAATTTAGGTATTTTTTGTGCTTGTATTTCCCATTTTTTCTCCTTGAATGCAATGCCGCTTTCTATTGGTTATTTTATGTTTGCTGTCTTCTTCATTGACGTCTGTCTCGCCCAAAATTTCTAGATAATCACACATTTCTTCAAAATTATTTAAATCAAATAACAAATCGTTATCTAAAGAAATTATAATTGAATCAAATGCCGCACCACTGATCCCGTATCCTTTGTTTTGTTCTTCTTTTTCTTTGGATCCTATCATCTCACCACTGACTTTGCCTGTTTTTTCTTCATCGTTTTCTCTACATTTCAATGCCGCAGAATAAATTACTTCTACTCTCTCTTGTTTCTCCCTTTCCTGCCCTTTGTCGCCAACTCTTTCTACTTCTATAATGTCTTCCTCTCCCACAAAATTTGTAATTTTATGTTTTTGTTTGGACGAGACAGATATCAGATATATTTTATTATCTAAGAATTGGCATTGCATGCATTTCAGCTGTTACTGTAATTTTGCTAGGAAGATAAGAGCAACTCAGTTTGGATTGTTTTCCGTAGGTATGAGTACATAAGCCAAAGCAATCACACAATCCTCTATTGAAGCCACAAAAAACAAGATGGTGGGCGATATTGAATTTCGCCAGGTGATTTAGCAATAACTTGGTGTGTCTGCATAGTGCCTGTTAAAGGCTTCAAGTCTTCAGGAACCAGTTTATTTATGTTGTCTATATCATTGGCAATTCCATAAAGACATTTCACTAACTTCATGCTTTTTGACAATATCTTTACAGCTTGCTCACCGCAGAAAACATAATTACCATGAGCTACCTGTTTGTCTATGCACCTCTTAACTGGACCATCTATTCCATCTGCCACTTATTTTCCGTGTCCGCTCTCGGTGAATGACCATGTTGAGTACTCAAGGCCTAATTTGAAGGTAAATAAAAAATTCTTTTGCCGGCACTGCGTACACGGATCATCTGAGTAAATGTGAATAACCTTAAGTAAAGGATTGTACTCTTTGGCTAACTTTATGACTGGTGAAAGGTGGGCCCATATAGCTACTGGATCATGTATGTACTATAACTTACAATATCTACATTCTCACATCTGGGTAGAAGCCTGCAGAGCTACAGACTGACAAATTATATTCAATTAATGTAAATAACTACATATGTACTGTATACATTTTATAGAAAATAGTTTTATATATTAAAATGATCTCTAAGCAACGCAAAAGACTGAATTAGATATAATATAAACTCTATATAATAATATTATTAATCCGAAACTGCACAAGGTAACAAACACTGGCTGTAATTTTGCGAATCTGGCAATGGAATCAACTTTCATGAGTGCCTCTTTGGGGCCCATGTGAATAAACGATTTTGATTATGAACAGAGAGTCACATCAGAGTTACTTTCAAGTCAAATATTAGTGTGATGCGCGATTATTACAATACATAAAATTGTTTCTGATTATTAACTTAGTTTTGTCATACAATTAATTCTAATTTAATTACATACAACTTTTTATTGTTGTTATTATTTTAGTTTCATTTAAAAATAAGAAGTTAATAGTTAATATAAGTAGTTCATAGTTAATATTAAAATAATAAACCAGTTTTATTACTTACTCACAGTTATCCTTTATTTAATAATCCTTTTTGACAGATTTATTTTGATAATTATAAAGTATTAATTTTTCTATAATTCACACATTTTACAAACGCATGACATAATCCCTTCGAATATGGATTTTATAAATATAAATTCTAATTACCCTATCTTGTAATATCCTATTGATATATGAAGGTTTTAGCGCTAATACCTAACATATTACAATGTATATAGAGATTTTCAAAAATACAATTTTAAACAATAGTAGAGATAACTTTTACTGTAGCCGTAATAATAATTTGTTCCGTGTAGCTCTACCTTGAAGTAGCTCATTTTGACTACCCTGGAGACATTTTCTGCGACATCTTCATTTGAGGTATCCTCTACTACCAAAGTAGTCGGAGCAGGTAACCTGGCATCTATTGCCATGTTATGTACTGAGCATGCAAGTAGGTACTATTTTCCCAGCTTTAATAGGATGGTAATGCAGTGTTCTGTGCCTCAATTAACATCTCCAGGGTGATTTGAGCAATCCAAAGCAGCGTTCTATACAGTTTCTTGCCTGAAAATGACGCTGGGTGTATGTTTCTTCTGAAGACCCTGGGGCTGCATCTAATATAGGAGTCAGTAGCCATGGCCGCAGAGGATATCCTAAGTCACCTGTAACCAATTGTTCATAATAAGTTTGGACTCTTATCAAACTACCTTTTTGCCAATTTTTATCAAAATTGGTTTATTTATAAAAATGAAACATAGTCCTTTCATGTCCGTATTCTCATGAGCCATTTTGCACGTCCAGTGAATAATCGAAGATTTTGAGCGCCTAATTTACTATCTTGGGAAAAGATTTAATACTGTTTTATATTTGTTAAATAAAGATCCATCTTTGGAATTGCAATTTTGATTTTTATTTACGTTGATTAATAAAAAAACAAACAAAAATCCCTATTTTAACCCTACTTTATATCCATTTTTTATTTAAAATAGTTACATTTCTGACACAAAATTCATGCGTTTATGTGACTTTGGTTTTTATTTAATCTAAATCAAAAGTTAAACAAATAATAATTTCATTACATTACTCACAAAATAATATTTATCATCACTTGAAACTGCTTTAAATTGCTCGTATTCAGTATTCAGTGACAAAGAAATATAGAAAAAATTACATCTTGTGTACTAAAACCATGTACAAACCTTTCCAGAGTGAAGAAAAAAGATAGTGGCGTTATATTTCACCGGTATGCATAAATTTTTTAAAACTATAATGTGATTAATATCATAGTAGAAATATATCAGTAAGATAACTCAGGCCCGTAGGAGATTCAAATGCCTACTCTAGCCGAATACGCAGGGTTGTCACTATCTCCGACTTTTAAAGGTACCTATATGTAAAATGTATATTATGATAAACCAACAAGTAGGTACAATAAAATAGTATAAAATGTGGTGGTAAAATAGATACGATTTCATTTGCATGAAAGCTGTAATTTGGCATGATGGCACATATTAGCCACGCCGATAGAGTCAAATCAAAATCTTGAAAAAAACTTTTTTTTCCATATGTGAAAAGAAATCACGGTAGTAGTATATATAACGAAGTTAAAAGGAAAACTATCATAGTCCAGTCATTATAGTAAGTTCACCTCGGAATTCGAGATACCCAGCTGTAAGGTAAATACTTGTATATTAACACACCCTAAAAGTTGTCTCAAAACCTACATATGGTAGGATGTACGCAACTATTAAATTTCAAGGTCAAAAATTTTTTTTTATACGGTGAACCGTTTTCGAGATAGAGGGCGGAGAGCGCGCGGTCACAGCATCACTTCAGGTCAACCGGTGCCTCCGGTCGAAAATCAATGATTATAAATATTTGTCAATTTTTATTAACTATTATATTTTATAATTTTCTGCTAATTTTACTACTAAACAAGCCAGAGATGATGCGGATGTTCTTATCGTTGAAACTGCAATTGAAGAATCAAAGTCTGAAAAAACTGCAGTTATAATAGGACAAGATATTGATTTACTTGTCATTTTAATTGGGCGTGCACTGTCTTACGAACATAAAATTTTCTTTAAAAAAGTTGGGAAAGGAAATGTAAAAACGGAGATATACTCGACTAAAAGTTTTGATAATTATCCTCATTCCAAAACACATATTTTATTTCTGCACGCAATAAGTGGCTGTGACACAACTTCTGCGCTTTTTAAAAAGGGAAAAAAAACATTTTAAAAAGTTTTTGAGAAACTGACAAATTTGGATGAACTAGCTGCAGCATTTGAGGAAGAAAATTGTTCGGCCCAGAGATTATTAGAGAGTGGAACTCAAACCTTATTGGCAGTCTATAATGCTCCGAAATCTGTGAAAAGTCTCGATCATCTTCGTTATATGCATTACGGCAAGTCTACAAAACTTAATAAACCTAATGCGCAGCTTTCAAAACGACAGAGCCGATATCAACAGTTAGCGATTCTGAATCTATTTTTGACACTCCTCGATAAAAAGAAATCGAAAAATCTTTAAAAGAAAATAATTAAAAGAAAATACAGCTCGAAAACAACTTGCGAGTAAAATCAAGAAAGTCCAGCGTCAAAACAGATACTTTTTTTAAAGAAAAAAGTTAATTATAAAGTAATGGTAGAAAATTGGAAGAAAAAATTTGGGTTTGATTTGCACGCTGTGAATGACCTTACGTCGAAAGCCGAAAATGTGGAGCTGCACAGATCGCTATTGAAAACCAATAAACACAATTCGACACTCTTTACTACTCTCCAGCTGCCTACAAATATGTCTGATAAACTTATAATAAAGCTCTTCCACACGTCAGAAGCATCTCCAGGTGGTATTCAATGGTTGACGCAGAACCGGGGTTTACTACTGAAGATATCGAGTGTTAATAAAAAAAAACGTCCGCTGAGCAACGAACCAATACTTTGTTCATTAGTGTTTGATGAGATTGCATTGCGAAAGCAAAAATTTTTCTACAAATAACGCAAACTTGGCGCTGTACATTTTGGAGCAGGGCCTGTAGAAGGGGAAGAAGGTACTATAGCAACGCAAGCATTAGTTTTCATGCTAGTATCCTTAAATGAAAACTGGAAAGTACCGGTTGAATTTTTTTTTATAGCTGGTGTTGATGCGAAAAAAAGGTCGAATTTAATTAACATGAGCGTTTTCAAAATAAATTGTACCATAGCTGAATTGAGTAGTCCACTTGCAAACCACGTTATGTTAATAAAGCAATTAGTTGAGAAAACTGATAAAAATGTTTATCCTTATAGTTAATATATAGATAAAGGTGCATTAATTTGCGTATAACTTAAGTCTAGGATCATATCAAATAAATTTATGTTAGGAAATAAAATCACAGTTTATCATTTATAATTTAATATGCATTTAAAAATTAAACATACATAGTTTTGCAGAAGTACTTTAAACATAGATAGTTTTGTAGTTGTATTTAATCAACATAGGCAGTTACGAAACAGTTTCATATTTTAAACTTCGTCTATCTACGAGGGCGGTCCGATAAGTAATTAGCCTACAAAAGAAAAATGAAAATTTTAGGAAAAGTGGCGATTTATTTCTAAGCTTAGTCTCCTTTTAACTCAATACACTTGACCCAGCGATGCTCCAACTTCTTTAACCCCTCTGAAAAAAATGTTTTCTCGAGGTCCGAAAATTAGGCCTCCGTGCCAGAGATGACCTTCTCATTCGACTCAAATTTCTACCCGACGAGTGACTTTTTCAAGTTTGGAAAAAAGAAGGAGTCGCACGGGGCCAAATCTGGAGAATACGGTGGATTGGGCAGCAGTTCGTAGCCCAATTCGACCAATTTGCCTTGGCGAGAGCGGAGGTGTGAGCCGGTGCGTTGTCATGGTGGAAGAGCACTTTTTTCTTCGCCAAATGGGGCCGTTTTTCTGCAATTCAGCGTTGAATCGACCCAATAATTCGGCATAGTACAGCCCTGTGACCGTTTTGCCCTTCTCCAGGTAATCGAAGCAGATCACATCTTGTGAATCCCAGAAAACGGTTGCCATAACCTTTCCGGCCGAAAGGACAGTCTTCGCCTTCTTCGGAGCACGTTCAACGGGTGAAGCCCATTGTTTAGACTGTTCCTTGGTCTCTGATGTGTACCAGTGGATCCATGTTTCGAGGACGGTCACTAAAAGACGCAGAAACTCCATTGGATTGCCCTTTAACAGCGTCAAACACTGCTCTGAAGTGGTCACACGGTTGCGCTTGTTGTCCGGAGTGAGCAAACGCGGCACCCATCGCGCCGACAGCTTTTTCATGCCCAAAATTTCATGCAGGATATGACCCACCCGGTCTTTTGAGATGCCTACTGTCTCGGCTATCTCGCGTACCTTGAATCGGCGGTCTGACAATACGAGATCGTGGATTTTTGTGGTGTTGTCCTCCGTGGTAGCCGTTTTCGGGGCACCTGGGCGTGGCTCATCAAAAACCGACGTGCGACCACGTTGAAACTCGTTAAGCCACTTCTTGACAGTCGCCATCGAAGGAGAAGAGTCACCGTACACAGCATCCAAGTGCTCTTTGATTTCTCTGCCCGATTTCCATTCCAAAAACAAGAATCAAATCACCGACAGATATTGCTCTTTTTCCATTTTTCTAAAATCCGCGGACACGCCTGATTCCACACGCGCTCAAAAAAAAACTAGGAGTCCGATTCGGCTGAAATTTTGACTGTACTGGTCTACAAAACTGTACTACACGATGGTAATTTTTTCTTGCGATAGTGGCGCCATGGAGCGGTGAGGCTAAGTACTTATCGGACCGCCCTCGTATTCATAAGAAATTTCAATTTTAATCTATTATTACACTCTTATGTCTATTTCTTCCTGCATTAAAGTTTCTTCACTATCCGTTTCTTCCACAGTAGTTTCGTTTTGTTCTTCTTGAAGAAAACTGTAATAGCGCAGATAATCATAAGAAGCCCAAACTTCACCGATATCCTACTAATATTATAAATCCGAAAGTTTGTGTGTAAGTGTGTAAGTATGTTTGTTCCCTCTTCACGCTTTAATGGCTGAACGGATTTGGATGAAATTTGGAATGTACATAGATTATACCTAGGATTAACACAAGGCTACTTTTTAACTTGATAATAGCGGGCGAAGCGCGGGGCACGGCTAGTGTTTTATAAGAAGATTTCGTACATCATTTAATTATGCTATTTTTACAGGAACTCCAACATCCATTAAAACAGGCTCAATATTTTCGAATGATTTGCCTCTTTTACAAATGTTCCCATAACTTATTACTTCGGATACATAATGGGGTTCCCCTTTAATTGCAATTTTTAGCTGCCCGGCTGGCTCGCCCTACGGGGTAGGTAGACACAAACTAGGTATTTTACTTAGTAAGTTTATTACAGTTCACTTCAAGTTGACACATATGGTTAGTTTTTTTATAATTTAGATTGTAACAAATCACAAATCAGTTTTAGTTTCAGCGAAAACGCGCGGGACGCCGCGTCTGTCGCCGTTCTACTTCCCTCACGCTACCCACAGGGGGCGCTCGTTTATGTGGGCTGACGTTGACAACGTCAGCGCCACTGGGACCCGGTACATCTAGCCTTTTAGCCCGCTCTAACGTTGAAGGACCAGTATGGCGCGCTATAAATTCTATTATTTTTATCTTTTCTTAAAAATAATCTTTTAGAGGCATTAAATTGAAAGTGCCAAGATCCAGGTAACTTTAGTACGTGTTTGACGCTCGATTTCCAATCATAAAAACTGAAGTCGCTTCCGAGCCTAAGAATCGTTCCATACTTTTTTAAAATATTAAAATATGTCTGGGGTTCGACAATGACCTCCAGAGGTCGTATCTCTCTTTCGATATTGCCGAATACTCGGTCAGGGGGCAAAAATGAGTGCCCTACTACTGGGAATATTACTGTAATATTCTTGATGTGACGTGGAGCTTTTGTTTTTAACCAAAATGCCAACATTCCCAAAACTATCGAATTTTTATTTTGCCCCCCGCAACCGTCGCAAAATAATTTCACATGACGAACAGGTTCTTCGAAATTGGTATTTATTAGCCGATGAAATTGCCTTGGTTTCCAGCCACGTGTAAATAAATGTGTTTGAACTGCTTTGATGCCCACGAGATGGTCCTTGGCATATTGTTAAGTTGTACACATATAGTTGTCGGCTAAAGTAGGCACTCTGATCCGGCACTTTTGGCAAAAACATTTTTTTTGACAATCGAATGAAAAAGTTATATCGCAGTCCAGTTGGGTTTTGAGGCTAGTGTAAAACCATTTGGCCTTTAGCTTGTGAATACGAAGTTGCGCTATTTGCAGCTGTTTTTTAGCCGAGTCACGTTCATTTTTGATAAAATTCTTTTAATTGAATGCATTTCGAACAAGCGTCGGTCGCAGGAGATTTGAAACTCAAATTGAAGTATTTATTAAATATACGTCGGAAAAATTCATATCTCACGGCTATATTATGAGCGTCATCATTGTAAAGCTTGTTCAGTTTTCTTATACTAAGATCACTGCTTAGATACTGCACAGCAGATCGCCCTCTCACATAATGTGATTCCACACATTTAAGTTCTTTAATGAATTATTTTACGGATTCTGTGCGATCAGAATACACATTGGACCTTCTATCCCCTCCTCTTCGTTCTTTTAGCATTGCCATTGTGGTAAGACGCTGTTTACAAATTCTTTGTATCCTGTCTCTATAGATTCCCAAAACAGTGGTCATTGCTTTTTGACAGACTTTAATTAATTTGACGCGGCGTCTTCCACTCGAAGTTTCGTGCTTTGGTATAAAATAACATATAGTCTGGGTTTTTTTCTTACCTTCTTTTTTCGGAGTTTGTGCTGTACAATAATTTAATAAAAACGTATCTTGGGCGATTTTATCTGAAGTTGAATAAAAATTGCGTTGAAATTTACTGTAGTCTTGAACCGTTAACTCGTTACACTTGTATCCCTGTTTTAGATTCCCATGTACACATTGTGGTATAACTGGCAGTCCCTTAGGCATATGTCTAAAACAAAACATAGGTATTTAGGCATTTTGATCAGTAATAATGGACAAGTAAAGTATTTAAAAAAACATGACAATATACAACAATCAACAATAATCTCACCGTTTCGTCTTTTCAAGTTGTCTCTTCCATGTAGTTTTATCAATTACGTTTTTACGTCCTCCTCTGCTTGGTGCAAAAACAACTTCTTTTTCCTGACACTCCATAATAATTTTATCACAAAATACTTAGTTTTTAATAGCCTGCAGTTCGTAAACAAAGTAACGCGTGCTTGCACTTGGACTGTATCATGCGTACTGGCACAAGATGGCGGATTTTGCACGAGTCACTACGCAACTTAGCGTTTTATGCAAGTGAACAGTAACATAGAGATGTCGATCGACATAGCGACTTTTGCAAGAGTATTGAGTTTTCTATTCCATTTTATTCGTAACATAACGAGTTTTCACAGATTATGTTAAACGCGAACGTTAATATTTCAAATCGTCAACCGATTGCCGCCATTGGAAAAAAATCTTTTTTTTTTAACATAACTCATTGGTTTAGCTGTACTAGGTCCACCTCCAGTCATCTGGAGAGAGGATCTCGTTGCTCCAGCTAACTTTTTTTAGTTTTGATTTATAATCATTCCAGTACTGAAAGCATAAAACATTAATATAATCAATTGTACATATCCACATTCAATACATTTTTATTTAAATATTTACAATTTTAGAGCATTTTCATTTTTTTAAATAGCAATATCATGTGTTCTTACTTTGCACCACCCTTTCCAATCCTTTACTGCACCATCACCATGGGAGTTCAGGTTTAATGCTATTTCTTTCCAGTATCGACGAGAAAACTCCCTGGCGTTGGCAGATTTATTATAGCCCATAGCAATATCTTTCCGCTTATTCAATAACTCCCATAGGTGCTCGAGTTGGGTATAGGTAACTCTCCGCCGCGCCGTGAGGGTTCTTATATTTTGAGATTCATGTGCAACATTCGATCACAATCTTACACCGAAGATATAGTCATAATGAATTTACAGAAAAATCGTTTTGGTAATGTTATAAGTACGCTATCACGATTTTATCATATGATGCTACAACAAACTTAATTATATTATAAAAGCTATTAACTGTAGTTAGCACTCGCTATATCTTAAACACTTAATTACGAATTACAAACATAAACTACATACTCACCTCATTTTTAGATGTTAGAAAAACACTAAATAACTCCTTTTCAAACTTCAAAATAAATCAAATCAGCCGCGCTTGTGTCTATTTTGGTCTCGGTTCGGGAAAGTAAGTACAACAAATAAAATGTCAAATCTCCATGACTGAGACCGCGCTCCAAACCAACAAATACTGAAAATATTCTTAGTATGTAATTGTTTTAGTGAAAATAAAATGCAAAAGTCATAGTACATTATATCTATTTTACAAAGTTACATATTACAGTAGTCTTACTATGCATTATAATGATCTTAAGAACTAAACATTATCCTTAAAAAATAATATTTTTTAATAGCCGTATCATTCACAAACTCACATCATTAGGTTTTCGAACGCAACTTTGTAGGTGACTCGAAACTAGTGATGTAGTTAGCGATTTAGAAACAAGGTTTCGTTCATTCATTCAAAGTGGCAGCGATCCATTTTAGGTTTTGTTTTCAATAGCTAACTCAAATATATGGTACAAAAAAAATGCGATTCAGTAAACACAATCGTCTTATATCTGAATCGCTAATTAAAAGGTCATGGTAGGCCTGCAGGTTTAACTTCTTTCCAACTCGTTCTATAAACTTTTAAAATCACTCTCAGAACTTTACATGTGTATCTTGCGTTCACCACGCGCTATACAAAATTGCAAACTGACAGTAAATATGACGCGACAGGTCGCCGCCGCGCGGCGCTTAGGTAATTATGTAAGAACGTATTACTTTAATGTCAAAAACCATATAAGCGCCATCTGTTGAGTTTTGGAAACTTCAACTGGCCGGTACTGGATGCCGGCCGGTATCGTAGGACTTTCCCCTACTTATTTCCTCCACTACTCATTTTCTGACTACTAGCTCGTTTTTCTTCACGCCAAGATTTTCTCTTTTTCTCAGCTTCTTGTATGATATGAGATTTTTTTTTTCTTTGAAATTTTTCAATCTTTGGGCCTCTAACTTTTCAGGATTTTCTCGTTTTAATTTCTCTCTATACCTCCACGATCTTTCTGCGCTACTTAGTAGCATTGCGAAACCTAAAAATGCAAAATGACAACAACTGTATATTTAAAAAACACTTAAATTTATGTTTTAAACTTACAAAATTAGCAACTTACTAATTTTGTGCCACTGGCAAGAAGCACAATTTGGAAACAGGTCTTTTAAGAGTACCAGTTTTAATTTTTTAAGGTTACTACCCGAGTGATTTTATCTAATACTGCATGGGTAGCAATGACTTTGCCGTAGAGCCAACGAGATGGTGGCAAATTGTCCTCTTTTACTACCACTGCATCCTCGATCTGAGGCTCAGAAGTGTGACCTGACCATTTATATCTATGTAAAAATTTTGTAAGATATTCCTGCGTGCGACCATTGTCGCCAAAATGTTTGTAAAATCCGCTGTGTATGTTGCCATCTCCTCAGTGTGCTCACATTTCCACTTTCGAAATTATAATCAGGAGCTGTTCCTGGGGCTTCGCCGATGATAAAATGTCCGGGAGTCAGCACAGTGAAATTGTCAGATTTATCGTTCAACGTTGACATGGGCCTAGAATTCAGGCACGTCTCTATTTGGGCTAAAACTGTAGCCATCTCTTCGTATGTCAAAGTTGAATTTCCAATCACCCTTTTCAGGTGGTATTTTACCGATTTTACACCGGCTTCCCACAATCCTCCAAAATTGGGAGAATGAGGCGGTATAAAATGCCATTCGCAATCACTGCTTGCAAGTGAATCTGCGATTTTTTTAGCAGTTTTCTGCTCAGCAACACTGCATTTTTTAATTCTGCTGATGTGCCGAGGAAATTGGAACCGTTATCACTCCATAAATGAGAGCAACGTCCACGCCTAGCCACAAAGTAAAAGCCTGTAAAAATCCTGCTGATGTCAAACAGCTGACTGCTTCCAAATGGATATTTCGAGTCGCCAAACAAACAAATAGACAAATGTATCCTTTATAGGATTTATACCCTCTACCTTTGGTGGTCCTGATTTGTATTGGGCCTGCATAGACCACTCCGCTGTGACTGAAAGGACGAGTTGGTGTGACACGCGCGGCTGGAAGCTGACCCATTAGAGGGTGTTTAGTAGCAGCGACATTTTTTACGCATGTGACATAGTTGCGATAGTGTGATTTCACTAGTTGTTACGCTCCTACAATCTAGTATTTTGACTGAACATACGCCAACATAAGTTGTGGTCCGCCATGAAGTGTTTGCTGCAATGACACATTATTTTTGTTTTATTTCGTACCAAATACAAGGCCTGATACCATAGATATAAAAAAAAATTGCGAAATTTTATTTTGTTTTCTTATAGGTTAGGTTTTTTGCTATACGTTCACATAATTATAATTATAATATTACTCCACGCTCATAACAAAATTATGTGTCAAAGTTGTATAAAGAAATGAGTCACCTGTGACTCTTGAACTCATTCCAAAAGATCTCCGTGAGTCATATGTGACTCATTGGACAGTTAAGTTGTTAAGAGCGTTTACGTTTTGTTCCATGTTGTGCAGCCGTTAATTTATTAACTTATGCTGACCTTGCATCATCTGTTCTTTTCTTTTAAAACGATTGAACTCTGCTTCTAATACGGAAGTCTGATTTTTCCACAGCAGTGCTAAATGCTCCTGATTTTTATGAATGGGACTTATGTCTTTTTCGTATTTGTCAGCAAAACTGCTATCTAATACTCTAAATAAACTGTTAGCTATGTAACCAACTCCATTAATCAGACTGCGACGTTAGCGTGCACGATCATTTTGCTTATTCAGGAGAACCTTATCATAGTATTGCAGTTCTTCATAACCATGTTTTAGTTGTGATATGATTGAGATGCAGGGTGTAACTTATGTATTTGTCGAGTGCCTGCGTGCCATCCCAGTACGTTATCATATTATAACAGACGATAAGGCGCCACTCGTCTCGAATCAAATATATGTTACTGATTTTATCAAAATAGAGACCTTGATCGGGTTTCAATTTTGTTATTTTGTATGCGGCATTGGTATTGGATACCAGAGTCATTATAAACATAAACAGTGAAAAAGCTATTGTTCTGAAATTATATCTTCTTGATGTTCGAGTCTTGTTAAAAGCGGCGTTTGATTGAGCAACGCATGGCTCCGCTTTTTTTACTTGAGTTTTGTTATTGTTACTGGATTCACTTGTTTGTTTTTCGGGATGTACTGGTAAAACTGATAGTTTGACTATGGGTCTTTTCATTATTCCGTTTTTTGTTTTTAACGACACTACTCTCACTAGATTCTACACGTCCCAAAGCTCATTTACCGGCAGGTAGGTGTGCGTCGTGAATCACTACTACGTCATTGATGTTGATGTAATTTTGAGCCTGTCGCCACTTATTACGAGCTGATAATTGGGTCAGGTATTCGGATTTTCATCTTTTCCATATATCTTCGAAAATGTTCTGTGTCATATGCCATCTCGTCCTTAAGTCTTTTTCGGTGTCAATCAAAGACACATTTGGTCCGTCTGTTAGAAAATGAGCAGGAGTTAAGCAATCTAAGTTATCTATATATTTTGTTAGCGGGCAAAATGGTCTCTGGTCTAGACACGCTTCTAATTGAGCAAGTTACGTGCTATATTCTTCGTAAGTTAATCGCTGCTCCCCAATTACGCGTCGGATGTGGTACTTCAGACTACGAACTGCACCTTCCCACAGGCCTCCTGCTAACGGCCAAGACGGGGCATTAAAGTGCCAAGTTATACCCATATCTGTCACTTCCTTCTCCCATTCTTCACTAAAAACATTTTCAATTTCTTCATATTCGTTGAAGAATTCTGTTCGCTCCCACAAAGGCTGTCCTGTTGTCACTGTACATGTGTCCTGGGGTTCCTTTCCGAGCTGCCATTCTTCGTAAAGCGGCGATAAATGAAGAAACATTTAAACTTGATACCTACCGAGATGAATATTTTTAGAAATCATGTATACAAATACAGATTGCTACATATCAATCCAATGATCGGCTTTTGAAACTATTAATATGCTCTCGGACAGACTGTTTGGCAGTATCGGGAAGACATTTGTGTTGAGAATGCGTATCTCTGCTTTCTTTCTCGGTGAAACTTTCCGTCTTAAAACAATGATCAATATTATTAATAACAGCTTCGGCGAGTTGAAACGCCAGACGACGGAGATCTTTATATGTAAGACCAAATAACCGTCTTTCCATAATCAAAATATGCTCTAAACTTTGTTTTAGAGCAGAGGTAAAAACCGGTTTAAATCGTCCCAAGCCTTTACTTGTAGAAGACATCAGATCATTGTTTTGTCTGTATTTATTGACTCGATCCTGTAATGTGGACTTATGTCAGAGCAGTTTTCAAGTACCCCATAGTTCTATCAAATACGGCTTGAACAGCTTTTCTTATATTGTCCAAGTTCCATTTCTGCCGTGTCGTGGTCCTCTTATAATTGCGAGGCATTTGTACATCTGTAAATCGTAAATTGCAACGATATTATTTGAGTCGGTATTTGATTTATCAGGGTCTTTCTCTATTCTGGACAGTTCCTTCTCTTCATTATGTTTTAAGAATTGTATTTTTTTTAAGTCTTCCTTCGCGGTATCTTCGGCATTTTCATATCGTACACAAAATTCGCTTCTATCCTTTTTTGGTTTGAAAAAGCTGATATTAAATTCACCGTTAAATATTCTTGAATACAAAGTTTCATTAGCAAAAGGTGCGTTATTAGATTCGCACATAGTTGCTATGCTATTGACATCTCGTCGGCAAAATTTAGAGGGCTAAGAATTAAAATGATTTTAAACCCAAAATCAGCCAAAACCGTAGTTTTAGCTAATGTTCACTTGCATAACTTTCTTCGCAGAGACTCCATAATAAAAACTCAAATAACTCAGCAAATGAAGCAGCTATCTTTACCCTTACCAATTCGTTACCACTCCTTTTGATATTTGTAATTTATCAAGATATTTTATTTTACCTCAAATGGCGTAAATATTCCAACCTTGATAGAGTTTATATGATTGTACCGTTTGGGGCAAACGAAATTTTTTAATTTTTATCTAAACGTTTAGTCGAGGCGACAAGTGACCAGAATGCTGGCTCTTATTTAGCACAAAAAAATAGCATCGCTATTCAACGTGGAAACGTAGCCAGTATTCTGGGCACTTTTCCTTTGGCAAGCGGTTTACAAAATTTTTGAGTACAATTTGTTTTAATCCCCCTTTTCTAATCTTATCTTGTTTTAATTTAGTTTTTAGTTTAATTTAGTGTACAAATATTAACAGTACATAAGGACAGAAGCATATTTGAATAACGGATTAATTCATTGGCAAGATAGATATTAAATAATTATTTTTATTTGAATAAAATGTTAATTTACAATTTTGTATAAGTATAGTTGGCACTACGAGTTTAGAGGATTGTGTACCGCGCTGGCTTCTTACAAACGGAGATATTAAGTACCTACTTACCACTGCATCAATAGCGTTATTTCTGTCTTGTAAAAAACTGAATGCTTTATAGGCAAACCATTTCGATTTATAGGCTTTGTTTCTACCTGCAACAGAAAAAGAGCATCATTAAAATATTACTTTTAATAATTTGAAAAAGGTACAATTTGGCTTAACTTAAATATTATGTCACGGATTAAATAATAGTACAGTTACAGAAGTTGTACTTCGAGAAAATCACTGCTCTTATTGCGGTAGGTATAGACGAGTGACAGATGCCTGATTATGTATACTGTTAATAAAATTATAAAAGTAGATTAAACTTGTGGCATTAATTTTATAGCATCATGGTGCCTTTACTGCATGCTGCCTCTCCGTTAATGCGTGACCGCCTCTAGACGTTTCGCCAATAAAACTCTTTAGTTGCAACACACATTACATGCTACTCCTAGTTCTCTTGCAGGACTGACAGTATCATGTTTTACTGATTCTCCACGAGGTCTTCGGTATCCTAAGTACTCTTCTTCTTTCATTCTCTTTTCCTTCGCTTTATTTAACATTCACTAGGTTTAGCTTTCTGCGTCGTTTTCTGCTTTTATCAAGTTTTCCGTAGAACACTTCTTGGTTCTCTATATCTAGAATCATAACTTGAGGGTACACATATTCAGAACCAGTATCTCCAATTGAAACCACATTTTCAAAGGCGATACAACATAAAAATGGAATGTCCTTTGTCAAATCAGACATTGAGAGTGATTTGGGATGATCGACGTTGGACATAGAAATGTTTGGCTCAGTAGTAAATAATGCTACTTTATAAACTGCAAAATGACGTTGGTTTTCAGGGCATCTTTTGGGTCTGCACGTTTTTGTTTTAGACAACACAAAAACCAACACGCTTCGTCTCTATTATATCAGAGACTCATTAATTACTGCGGCATCAAATGATTTTACCGTATTTTTTTTTACGATTAGTAAAATCAATGAGCTTCGAAATTCATCATCCTTTTCATAGAGATGCCGATTTTAATTTTTTCTGTTGCTTCTTGAGAAAATATTGGGGCTATTTTGAAACAGATGCAGCCGGATGGAAAAGGAAAAACCAGTAGCATACTTTTCAAAAAAACTAAGTATAGCCCAAAAGAAGGAAAAAGCTACATAGAATGTTTAGCTATAAAAGAAGCAGTGAGGTACTGGCAATAATGGTTGATAGGAAAATCATTTACAGTTTATTGAGATCATAAGCCACTAGAAAATATGAATCTGAAATCAAGAACGGACGAAAAACTGGGTGATTTAACATATTATTTATCGCAATGACTTTAAAGTAAAATATGCTCAGGGCAAACAAAACTTGGAAGCAGACTGTTTAATGTTTAAGCAGAAACCCAGTGTTAGATACGTATGAAAATAGAGATGAACAATTAAAAGTTGTGAACTTGATAAATCTGGAAGATATTTTTAAAGATCAGAATAATAACGAGAAAATACAACATCAAAAGAGTAAACTGATAATTCACAACGCAAGCTTAGAAATATTTCCAAATCTGGGGTTTCCACTCGCGTCAACATCCTTCCTTACTTCGGCCCAGAAACTCACACTGGACGTCTTATTTTGCCAAGTCTTATTATGCAGGCAATTCCAGATTCGATTTCATTTCACAAACCATAAACTTCAGATCGGTTAACGATTCCTAACAAATCAGTGATTGTAGGTTTGGCTTGCGATGTAGCTATTAAAGGGCATAATTTCGCCATTGATTTAAGGAATTCCATCTTATCAGGGAATCTTTTTTGGAGTTCAGAGCACAACTGTCCGAGAAACTCATTACGTCGTTCACGATCGTTTTCTCTCTCACTTCGTACGAGATTAGACACTAACTCTTCAGTTTCATAGCCAAGATGCATGGCTGATGCATGCATTAAGTACTCTTGGAAACGGAAAGAGCAAAGTTCATCGTCATTAACAGATTCCAGCTTCCTCGGTACAACAATGACTTGAA
Organism: Lomographa bimaculata; assembly: GCA_948107665.1. Lineage (NCBI taxonomy): Eukaryota > Metazoa > Arthropoda > Insecta > Lepidoptera > Geometridae > Lomographa > Lomographa bimaculata. The sequence continues at coordinate 1,617,701 of OX403602.1, read as the reverse complement.
GGATGTTCTTAAACAGTAAATAGAAGTCTTCCAGAAGCTTTGTTGGTTCTACATTGTCACTTTGAAATAGAATATTAACTTTAGCGACTTGCCGTAAATGAATGTCCAAGAAGACCAAGTATGCTTTATATGCGTTGCATTTTAAGATATCATGAAGCTGTGCCGCCATGAAGCATTTATCTTCGTTTCGTGCTAGCATAAAAAGCAATTTCAATTCATCCCACTGGTCGAGCAATCTATGAATAGCATTAGAACGGGCTAACCAGGGTGTCCCACAATAGCCTGGTATTTTTTTCGGATTTCGACTTTGGTTCATGGTCTCGTATAAATCTTTGTAAGCCTCAAGGCATTTCGAACTATACGAGAACCAATTATGACTCTCACGAATCAAAAACTCGAGTTGTCGAGGCAGGCATTCTGACGCTTTCTCTGCACATAAATGTAACGAGTGGCAGGTACATTTCACAATAATCAAATCGGGCAAATCTTTTTTCAAAAGTGCTGCAACAGAATGCTGTTCCCGACCATAACATTAGTGCCATCTTACCCTATTCCCACAAATTTATCATATTGCAGATTGTCTTCTTCTAAAGTTTTTTTTATATATTCGTAAATAGTGGTAGCGTCACATTTTGTTATTTTTAAATATCTATAAAATGTTGTTATTATATCGTTTTTCTTGACTGAAAAATAACGTATCATAAGGCACAAAATTTTATCAGTACTACTATCGGTAGTTTCATCAGCAACAATAAAATATGCAGAATCAGCAACATCTTCTAACATCTCTTTCATCATTGTCGGACCGAGAACGTTCTTTATGAGCAGGCTGCATTTAGTTCTATGAAGCTTTATGTTACCCAGAACAACTGATTTCTCATCAATTTGAGGCAGAACTTCACGCAGATGATCAATGTGTTTCATTGAGCCATGTTCAGCTATATATGCTGCCAGCTTTAACTCCGCAACTTTACTGGAGACTGGATTTTTTACAAACGGGATAGCCAAAGTATCTTGTTGAAAACAACACATTGTTACATCATGTAAAACACGTTGCGCAGACAAAAAGACAAAAAATATATATTTCCCTAAGGTGCATATTCAACTAGATACCCAAAGAGCAGAGTGTTCACTTACGTTATTTATAAGTAAACATGCATCTACTTTAACAGTGGATCACTTGTCCGAAATGTGTAAAAAACCATTTTCTGACAGCCGAAGTGCCGATGTTAAATTACACCGAACGAAATGTACCAACATCATTAAATATGCACTAGCACCACACTTTATTTCACAACTGGTTGCAGACATAGGCGATAATAAGTTTAATATACTGGTTGACGAATCCACAGACATCTCAATCACAAAAATTCTCGGCACATCAATCCTATATTATGACAATTCACAGAAAAAGATTATCACGATATTTTTAGGATTGGTTGAGATAGAAAACGGGACAGCTGATGCTATAGTCAACGGCCTCAAGACCTTTTTTGCAGAGCTTAAACTAAATATGAAAAACTTAATAGGGATAGGAACTGACAATGCCAATTCTATGACTGGTGTCAACAACGGTGTTCACAGCTTATTGAAAACTGAAACTGACAGCTAAAATCTGGTTTTGGTGCGGTGCCTTTGCCATTCCCTGCAATTGGCTATCACACATGCATCGGAGGGGTCACTTCCGAGAAATATTGAGTTTTTAATCCGCGAAACGTATAATTGGTTTAGCCATTCCTTCAACTGACTGTAGTTCCGTACAGTCAGTTGACATATACAAGACCATAAACTAATCACAAAATTGACTTAACACTTGAAATCAAAACTTAAAACTTAACTTAGCATTTCTTACAGAAGAATTCTTTTGTAAGAAAAGCAAAGTTAAACCATAATTAACAGTATCAAGTACATTATTTTGAAAACAAAAATTATGTACGACATAAATCAGTATGTGCCTACATCTTAATCAGTCTTGTAGGTATGTGCGTAATCCCTATATTACCATCACTAGGAACTCGAATCATTCTTACCAAAATTGACATAAAGATTATTTATTTATTTATTTATTTATTTCTTACAATTAAACAATGATATACAATACAATTGTATCGAAAAACCACTGGGTTTGTCTCGATACAATAATTCGCAACGCGCGCTATCTTAACAACGTTGCACAGTAAAATTTAGCTAGATATAATCATTAATACAAGATCGGCAAGCACCTATTTGTAAAGACGATGCACTGTTCGCGGGCTCGGAGCTCGCACGAACCGGTTCTGCAACCAGCCCGCGCGCATGCAGCGTCTATTCAATAAGGATGTTTAAAAGTAAGTAGCTTTCTTAAATTATATTAGGAGAATAATAATTGTAATAATAAGTATATCTTAAGTTGCATAGTATTAAAGGATATAGAAATACTTAAAAATAATTTGTATTTATAGATTTCCCACTAATATTATAAATCCGAAAGTTTGTGTGTAAGTGTGTAAATATGTTTGTTCCCTCTTCATGCTTTAACGGCTGAACGGATTTGTATGAAATTTGGAATGTACATAGATTATACCTAGGATTAACACATAGGCTACTTTTTAACTTGATAATAGCGGGTGAAGCCGCGGGGCACGGCTAGTATATTATATTATGAGAGCTTTCTGTGTTTTAGATTAGTATAGAAATGCTTCTTAAACATTCTTTTGTAATTCATGGTATTTATATCGTGTTTTAGTTTTTGGGGCAATTTGTTAATTAGGGTGGGAATTAGGTATGCTAACGTTCTTCTTCCGTAGTAATTATTTTCTCTAGGTATTGTTAGCATATTTTGAGAAATTTTTCTCGTAAAGATTTTATGTGATATAGGTATTTGTATTTCCTTGTTATTAAATTGTTCGATCATGAGAGACATATGCACCTTATCTTGTACCGGTAGTATATTACAGAACTCGAAAATATCAATCAGGTTTTCTTTATATTGTTTTTTAATGTTACTAGGGACTATAAGTTTTAATAACCTAACTTGTAAATTCAATATTTTTTCGATATATGTTTTAAATGTTCGTCCATAACTTGTGATTCCATACGATATAACAGATTCAGCCATCGCCACATACATACTTAGTAGAATCTGGAACGGTAATTTGGGTTTTATTATATAAAATTTAGCTAGTATAGCTCTGAGTTTGTCACATACTGAGTCATTGTGGTAACTCCAGTTAAATCTGTTATCTACTATAAGCCCTAAGTATGTATGATGAGATACCTGTTCTATTTCATCACATGTGCATTTACTGACATTATACTGCGATGTGCTATGTAGACAATTATGATCGTGGGCAACTATTGTAAAGGGATCTTTATGGTTTACATGACTTGAGCGGACGTGTATTATTTTAGTTTTGGACGCATTCAAAACAAGACCAGCGTCGTGCGACCATTTACTAACTTGTGTGAAATCATCCTGCATGTATTTTACTGCCGCGCTAAGATTTTTACTCGAAGCTAGAAGACAGGTATCATCTGCATATTGGTAGACTGAACAGTGATTGATCACATGTTCCATGTCATTAACATAGGCGAGATAGTGCAAAGGGCCAAGTACCGAACCTTGGGCTGTGCCTTCAGTAATATCCATAGCTTCACTATACTCAACTCCCACCTTGACACGATATTTGCGACTTTTGAGATAATCTTCACACCATTTTAGCATAGGTCCTCGAACACCAGAGTTACTTAGCTTTTTTAGAAGAGTTTCATGCCTAAGCGTATCAAACGCCTTGCTAAAATCTATAAATAATAGTATCACGTGATTTTTGTCATTAAGACATTTATTTACTTCGTCTGTAAATTTGGTAAGTAATTGTGTAGTAGATTTATTTTGCTGAAATCCAAACTGTAAATTAGACAGTACTCATATATACACTATTAGATAACACTTCTCAGATAAAATGTTACAAATTATAAAATGTATGACCTCTATTAACATAAAAAAGTATAACTGTGTTATAACAAATAATAAAGTTCTTATAACTCAATTCTTATAGCTACTAAGTCTTCAACCAGTCTTAGGTAAATTGTCATAAAAAGAATGACAGTCTTTGGGCAGAATTAATTTTAGATCTTGGAGATCTTTCCATTTTCTTTGTTTAAGTAGTATTCTATCAGTGTACATAGCACACACTGTATAGTTACCAGGCTTCCATCTGATAGGCAAATCCTGCAATTCATAGGAAAAAGAAAGAAGTGAAGAAGTGAACCGTTAGAACCTTATAGAAGTGTACCGTTGCAGCTGTGAATAATCTTTGAAAAAGTTGTGAGTCAGTATTTGGCCGCATATTTTGGAGTCTTATTTTTAGTCTTATCGTTCTTTTTATCGTTCTTTTTAAGTTTGATTTCTATCACAGAATGTACTGAATCACACTCCATCTGAGTGTGACCCTTTTCCAAATATTTTTGGCTGATGACTAAATTTTCTGTTATAGCCAAATTGAGAAGAGCGTTACTCATTATCGCGTTTCGATTTTGGGCAGTGCAGCCATCACTGTAGATAACTAGTGGGAAAGTTTTCGAAACCTTCTCTTGTATGTAGTCTACCAAGCAAGAAGCGAAATTAGATGCCTGTAACTCGCCTTCACATTCATGCCACTTCTTTTCATTCACTTCTTAACACTGCTCGTAATTTTATTATTTTTCCTTTCATATCGACGATTCATGATGATACCATGGGGCCTTCCTTGAGAGAAGATCGAGCGACTGGCTTACCAAAAATGAAACCAAATTCAGTATTGGATTACTGCACTAACATGGGCAGTGTGGACACGGCTGATATGTTACTTTCTTCAGTGCAATGTATAAAAAAGGCAATAAAGTGGTACAAAAAACTTTTTTTTTATATTGTAGACATGCATTTATTAAACGCATTTTTTACTTTCAGAAAAGTCCATAGCTTGCCTAATTTACATTTTGCAAATTTCCTATTGCAACTAATACGCCAAATTATTGGAAAATATAATACTCACCAAGAATTAGCTCGACCTTTTTATAATCACAATGTCAATGAGAATAATTTAATTTTTCGATTTTAGGTGATATTTAATATAATTTATGAATCGACAGTGTAAATTGTCTAGATAAGTGCCCTATTTTTATTATTCTGTCGTTGATTATTGACTGTTATTTAAGTTTAATTATTGTTAGAGGTAAAAGAAACATGTTAGTTATTTTATTATTGTGACAGATGACAATTTCTTTATTGTGTTAATGTTTATAGACAACTGTGATTACATTTTTCGATTTAGGTGATATTTAATATAATTTATGTGTCGACAGTGTTAATTGTTTAAACAAGTGCCCTATTTTTATTATTTTATTGTTATTTTCTGTGATTTAAATTTAATTATTGTTAGAGGTAAAAGAAACATGTTAATTATTTTATTATTGTGATTACGTTACTTGTAAAATTGGTATGTAAGTTTGATTATTGTTTGCAGCAACATTACTTTTATGTAGTTTGTTGACTAAATAATTACTTATACTGTAACGAAGCGTTACATGTATTTTTTAAAATAACTTAATCTAATAAAAATTTATAAAATATATACATATTTACAAATTAATTAACTACTAAAATAATTACAAATAAAACATACAGTTGAATTGAGAACCTCCTCCTGTTTTGAAGTCGGTTAAAAATAATGCTTTCAGTAATTTCAATTCATTTATAGTTTTGTCAGCTAAAGTAAGTAATATCTTTCTGTAGCTAGCGATGACGCACAGATTTTGAACTGGTCGCGGGCAGAGGCATGAGGCAAGGGGTATGACGACAGTAAACGAGCCTGCGGCCGCGCCTCGCGACAGTCGTTGCTAGGCTGACTTTTGAGCCGGTTCACGCTAGTCTTGCGCCCTAGCAAGCAAGCGCGATAATTTAAATTACAATAAGTGCATTCTTACTTTTTTTACATCATAATTCAAAGTATGACTTCAACTGACATCGCGTCGTTATATTTTAAAGTTTGAAGTGATTTCCCGATATAGGGTAAGTTTTGAATGACACACAAAAACACAATCATGATTTGCTATTTTGTTCATACTGTGTATTAACTATCATTCATTTTCAGCTTTTCATTTGTAGTAATAGCACTCATTTAGTTTGTTTATTTTAACTGTGAGAAATGTAATTAATCTTTAATTACATTTCAATTTTTGTTCATCTACCTTGATTTTTAATTTTTTTTGTAACGGTTCTCAAGAAACCTAATTAATAACATCTAATAACTCAAATATTAACGTAGCTTCATTTGTTTTCTTTTGGCTTTTAGCTTTTTAATTAATTGTAAACTCCGTTCTGATTATTGGTACCACCACGGACTATAAAACTACTACGTAAGTACCTACCTGCTTTCTTCGTGTTTCCGTGGTGGACCCTAGGAACGGAAGTAGTTAAATCAGTGTGTAATCCGCTGGTTTTGTGGATTCCAGGTACTTCGCACAGGTTGGCTGCGCGTTTTAGTGTAGAGGCCAACCAATTCCCGGATCCCGAACTTCGCACAACATCGCACAACTTCGCACAGGTTGGCTGCGCGTTCTAGTGCAGAGGCCAACCAATTCCCGGATCCCGGACTGCTCCTGATTGCCTACTACGCGGCACTACTCCGTCACCCTTTGGTCCCCAACTACCATCTTCAGCCGGACTCACATCAGGGGAGTGCTTCGCTACGGAAGCAGAAATAGACACAGAATCTTCAGGCTCAGAACCACCCCTTATAAATTTATGTGCCCTCCTTCTGAGATAAATATATAATATAATAAATCATATTTAATTTAAATTTAACTTTTGTATTTTTTTACTACCATTTTAGGTAGGGTAGAAGCTTCTCTTCTTCATCAATTCTCTTCATCATTCACACAGTATTACTTTCCCGGTACATTGGCGCCCTCTTACGTGGTTGATTAGTTCTGTTTCTGCTTCTAGTAGTATGTAGTTAGTTTTAGTACGGTGAGTGGGTAATTTTGTAAAACGTTTTTTTTCTCCTTGGTTTGCTGCAACTGAGGTGACAGCAGTAGTCATTTTATGTCGTTTTTTATGCTCTATACGTATGTTTAACATAATAGATTGAAATCTAAAAAAAATATTTTTTAACGAAAAAGTACAGTCTGGTACAAAAGTTTTTAAAAACTTTTAATTAAATAATTTTTTTTTTTTTTCGGTGTTTTAAGTTTTTAGACATAAACTACATCGTTTAGATGCTTTCACACCAGTTGCAAACATTTTGAACAATTTTATTTTTATTTTGGGTTTTTTAGTTATGTTTAATTTTTTAGTATTTATTTTATCAAACCAGAGCGTTCTGTTAAAGTGAATTGTAACAGAACGGAGTATTTTCATCATTGATCACTTTAACCAGTTTTGTGTGTCATTTACAACAATCCTTACTTATACTCGGTGTTAATTTTAATATATTTTGGGAAATATGTCTTTCCCTATTAAATATCTTTCTCTGCAAAAGTCTGAGTTAGAATATGAAGTTGCCGTCAGAGGTGAGACTCCTGCAAGCACTGTGGCAGATATTAGGAAACAGATTGGTAAGTTGAGTCAAATGTATCCATCTGAGGACATTTTGTGTTCCCATCTGGAACCGGCGGAAGACTTGTCGATTGTTTTTGAACTTTTAGAGAAAATTAAATCAACTATAATTGCTGTAGAACTTTTAGACAAAAATACATTGGCTCGTATCGAGAACGTCTTCCATCATCTGTATCACAGGCTCAATCGTGTTAGTGCAGATGAAAAGTTGATTAGTAAACATTTGGAATGCAACACGCTTTTTAAAGAGCTTTACGAAAAGCTACTTATTCTTAAAGATAGAAGTGTAGACCCTCTCTCTGTTGCTTGCGCTAGCTCGGAATCGCATGCCGTGCCCGCACCAGTTCACGTCTCAGTCACTTGTGAAGGTAGTGGTAGGACTCTTTCAGAATTAGGTAAATTAAAGTATGATGGGAAGTCTTGTGTACGATCTTTTATACAACGAGTAAAGGAGTTTAGTGAAGCTCGTAACATTTCTGACACTAAGCTTCTGTCATTTGCCACTGAAATTTTCGTTGATAATGCACTACATTGGTTCCGAAGCGTTAAGGAACAGGTGTCAACTTGGGATGAATTAGTCGACCTTCTGAAAAAGGACTTCGACAAATCAGATTATGACTATCAGTTATTAGCCGAGATTCGGTCTAGGACTCAAGGCGAAGCAGAAAACATTACAATTTATCTATCGATTTTGTCTGGTATGTTTGCGCGGTTATCGAAGCCTTTGTTAGAAGAAGACAGACTCGAAATAATGTTACATAATATAAGACCATGTTATGCAAGCACTTTAGCTTCTGCAACTGTAATTACGAGTATAGAACAATTGCGTATTCTGTGTAGGAATTATGAGAATGTTCAGTCTCGGTTGGCCCAATTTCGTGAGCCTTCTGTTGCTTCTTCCAGTAATTTGTTAGCACCAGAGTTTGCATACAAAGAAAAAACAAACACTTTCAAACAAAGACCAAATTTTCCAAGCCATAATCAAACTTATTCTAAACCTAACTCTAACAATAATATTAATGAAAAATATTTACATTCTATATACAAAAATGGTTCTGATGATAACCGAAAGATGCCTTACTGTCCTAGATGCCGTAACAATACACATAGTTTAAAGTATTGTCAGAACACTGAGGTTATGTGCTTTAAGTGTGGTCGCAAAGGTGTCAAAAAACCCGATTGCCCTAATTGCAATTCAAAAAACTAGTTTCGCAGGATTGTCGCGCCATTTCATCGCCATCAGGTCGCTGTGATAAGAATGAATGGGATGAATGGTTGGAAACTGTACGTAGGTTTTTTAACTGTTACAAAATTGCGACAATTCTGGAAGATAAACCTCTGAATGATACGCGACCATATATAAATATTAAAATAAATGACATTACTGCCTCAGGTCTCCTTGATTCTGGTTCCGCGGTCACCATTATTGGCAATAATGCGCATGATACGTTGCTTAGCCGTGGCCTTAAGCTTTGCACTGATGATAGGTTGTCAATAGTTGCTGCTGGTGGTCAGACTCTTCAAAGTCTAGGTTACATTAATTTACCGATAAATTTTGAAAACCAGTTTCATATATTGAAAACCTATATTGTTCCGGAAATTAATTCATCACTGATTCTAGGCATTGATTTCTGGAGGGCGTTTCATTTATGTCCCAGATATTTAGGTTCCCTACAGTTAGGTTCGGTTCCACTTATGGATCTAAGTGTAAATAGTCCGAACACTTTTGTTCACTCTTATGATAACTTAGATGATTCTCAAAGAGCTATCGCTGATAATATCGTAGACCAATATAATGACATATCTTTCGACCGCAAAGGTTTAGGTCGGACTCACTTGATTACCCATCACATTGATACTGGCGATTCTCCTCCCATTAGGCAAAGGTACTATAGGCTCTCGCCTGAAAAACAAAAAATCCTAGTCGAGCAGGTAGATGAGATGCTGGGTTTAGATGTGGTGGAATATTGTGAAAGTGCGTGGCAAAGCCCTGTCCTTCTTGTCAATAAGAAAAATGGCCAGCCTCGATTTTATCTCGACAGCAGGAAGCTCAACTCGGTGACTAAGCGAGACGCGTATAACTTGCCATATATCTCTGAGATATTAGACAATTTGCGCGACGCGCGTTTCCTTAGTAGTCTAGATTTGTCTAAGGCTTTTTGGCAGATTCCTATCGCAGAGCAGGATCGAGACAAGACAGCATTTTACGTCCCAGGCCGTGGTACATTAAAATTCAAGACTACACCTTTTGGACTGACTAATGCTCCTGCCACACAACAGCGTTTAGTTGATGCATTGTTAGGGAATGTGGATCATCGCATATTCGCATACTTAGATGATGTTGTTATAGTAAGTAGTACTTTCGATGAGCACGTCTCTCTCCTCCTTCGTGTCCTGGACAAATTACGCAAGGCCAACTTGACCATTAACTTAGAAAAATGTGAGTTCTTCCGAAGTCAACTTAAATACTTAGGTTATGTGGTTGATGCGAACGGGTTGCGAACCGATCCAGATAAGGTAGAGGCCATACTAAATTACGTTACTCCTACTAATCGTAAGGAGCTCAAACGATTTTTAGGAACAGCCACCTGGTATCGCCGATTCGTTCCTAATTTCAGTACGATCGCAGGACCACTCAATAAGTTGACTTCTGGTAAGAAGAACACTCCACCTTTCCAATGGACTGATGAGGCTGACGCGGCGTTCAAGGCACTGAAGGAATGCTTGGTTTCTGCACCGGTTCTCTCGTGTCCAAATTACGATCAGCCATTCCAAGTGCACACCGACGCGAGTAATTATGGGGTAGGCGCTATGCTCACGCAGTGTATCGAGGGCAAGGAACATCCCATCGCTTATATGAGTCGATCGTTGACGGCAGCGGAGAAAAATTACAGCATCACCGAACGTGAGACTTTGGCTGTTCTTGTTGCCTTAGAGCATTGGCGTTGTTATGTGGAAAACGGTAAAACTTTCGTGGTCTATACAGACCATAGTGCGCTTAAGTGGTTCCTTTCTTTGAACAACCCTACGGGTAGACTCGCGCGTTGGGGCGTTCGTTTGTCGTCTTTTGATTTGGAAATCAGACATCGTCGCGGTGTAGACAACGTAATACCTGACGCTCTGTCAAGAGCTCTCCCAATTGCTTCTATCGTTACCGCTAAATCAATCGCGACCAGTAGTGATGATTGGTACAAAAGCATTTACAACAACTGCTTAACAAAACCTATACAATATCCAAATTTTCAGGTCAAGAATGAAACTCTCTATCGCCTTAGTAAGAATAAATGCCATCTCAGTAATGAATTTTCATGGAAAGAGGTAGTTCCTTCCGAACTTAGGGATGCTGTCATTACGGCGAATCATAGTGAGCCAACTGCCGGTCATTTGGGCATTTTTAAGACATACAAACGTGTTGCGCTTAGGTACTACTGGCCAGGCATGTATCGAGATGTAGCAAATTTGGTTAGTTCTTGTTCCATTTGTCTCCAGTATAAAACTCAAAACCACGCTACTCTTGGAGAAATGGGTCGTCCCAAGCAATGCTCACGGCCTTATCAAATGATTTCCATAGATTTAATGGGTCCCCTACCCGTAACTCGAAATCGAAATTGTCACATATTAGTAGTAACATGTTGCTTTTCTAAATTTTGCCACATTTACCCAATTAAAAAGGCAACAACGGATATTATTGTCCGAATTTTGGAAGAGCAGATATTCCTTGTTCATGGTGTTCCCCAGACAATTTTTCTGGATAACGGTTCCCAGTTTATCAGCGGTCATACAAAAGCACTATTTAAAAAGTATAGCGTCCCAAACGTATTTTTTACGCCAAAATATACCCCCCAAATAAATACTGTCGAGAGGTATAATAAAACAATAATAACATGCATTTCTACGTTTGTACAAAACGATCACCGATCATGGGATTCTTTCATACCTAGTGTCCAATTCGCCATTAATAATTCGGTTAATGAAGCGACAGGGTTTACGCCATCATTCCTTGTTTTTGGGCGAGAACTGGTAGTATGTGGCTCTCATTATACTGATATTGATTTGGGTGATGAGGTTTTGTTTTTGCCTAGAGACGTGTACGCTGAGAATCTGGGTTGTATGAGCTCGACGTTCGACCAGGTTCAGAAATCTTTGTATCATGCTCATGCCAAAAATAGTACACACTATAACTTACGAAGAAAGTCTTTTGAATTTAGTGTAGGAGACACTGTTTACAAACGCGCTTATGTCCTGAGTGATAAGGATAAGTTTTTCAGTAAAAAGTTAGCTCCGAAATATATCAAATGCAAAGTTGTCGAGAAGCGCTCGCCTCTTGTCTACGTTCTAGAAGACATGTCGGGCAAGAACTTGGGCACTTGGCATATTAAAGACCTAAAAATATTAGGTCAACAATCTTAAATATCATAAGTTATTTTTAAACGTTCAATAGTAATTTATATTCGTTGTTGCCCATGCCCATCACAATTTTTTACATTTCTTACAAAAAGTCGTAAGTCGAATTTTATGACCTATGACTTTCCCCATGTTAGGATGAGTCTTATAATTATAATATTATTTGATTTATTTTTGTTTTTGTTGAACGCTGGTGAGGTATGAAAGGATGTATGAAAGATAATTGTAAGAAATTGATACAGATTTATAGTTTGCGGATTTTAATTTTAAATTAAAATCCTTACGAGGGACAGGCGGGTAATGTAACGAAGCGTTACATGTATTTTTAAAATAACTTAATCTAATAAAAATTTATAAAATATATACATATTTACAAATTAATTAACTACTAAAATAATTACAAATAAAACATACAGTTGAATTGAGAACCTCCTCCTGTTTTGAAGTCGGTTAAAAATAATGCTTTCAGTAATTTCAATTCATTTATAGTTTTGTCAGCTAAAGTAAGTAATATCTTTCTGTAGCTAGCGATGACGCACAGATTTTGAACTGGTCGCGGGCAGAGGCATGAGGCAAGGGGTATGACGACAGTAAACGAGCCTGCGGCCGCGCCTCGCGACAGTCGTTGCTAGGCTGACTTTTGAGCCGGTTCACGCTAGTCTTGCGCCCTAGCAAGCAAGCGCGATAATTTAAATTACAATAAGTGCATTCTTACTTTTTTTACATCATAATTCAAAGTATGACTTCAACTGACATCGCGTCGTTATATTTTAAAGTTTGAAGTGATTTCCCGATATAGGGTAAGTTTTGAATGACACACAAAAACACAATCATGATTTGCTATTTTGTTCATACTGTGTATTAACTATCATTCATTTTCAGCTTTTCATTTGTAGTAATAGCACTCATTTAGTTTGTTTATTTTAACTGTGAGAAATGTAATTAATCTTTAATTACATTTCAATTTTTGTTCATCTACCTTGATTTTTAATTTTTTTTGTAACGTTTCTCAAGAAACCTAATTAATAACATCTAATAACTCAAATATTAACGTAGCTTCATTTGTTTTCTTTTGGCTTTTAGCTTTTTAATTAATTGTAAACTCCGTTCTGATTATTGGTACCACCACGGACTATAAAACTACTACGTAAGTACCTACCTGCTTTCTTCGTGTTTCCGTGGTGGACCCTAGGAACGGAAGTAGTTAAATCAGTGTGTAATCCGCTGGTTTTGTGGATTCCAGGTACTTCGCACAGGTTGGCTGCGCGTTTTAGTGTAGAGGCCAACCAATTCCCGGATCCCGAACTTCGCACAACATCGCACAACTTCGCACAGGTTGGCTGCGCGTTCTAGTGCAGAGGCCAACCAATTCCCGGATCCCGGACTGCTCCTGATTGCCTACTACGCGGCACTACTCCGTCACCCTTTGGTCCCCAACTACCATCTTCAGCCGGACTCACATCAGGGGAGTGCTTCGCTACGGAAGCAGAAATAGACACAGAATCTTCAGGCTCAGAACCACCCCTTATAAATTTATGTGCCCTCCTTCTGAGATAAATATATAATATAATAAATCATATTTAATTTAAATTTAACTTTTGTATTTTTTTACTACCATTTTAGGTAGGGTAGAAGCTTCTCTTCTTCATCAATTCTCTTCATCATTCACACAGTATTACTTTCCCGGTACAATACTTATTTTAAAAACACTAATTTCATTATTTGATGTAGGTACCTACTAAATAATATACTTGTTTTGAGTTAAATTTTACTTAGTCTAATGCGAACACTTAATTTATGACCTTGTCGGTAATCCACCATTGTATTCATTTCAAAGTAAGCCGCCTGCTTTCTTTGTAATTTTTACAAAAGTTTTAACTCGATCAGTAAAGTAGGTCATAAAACACGTGCAAAGTCACGCTGTAAATTTTTTACTCAATCTCCCACAAATTAGGTACTTAACCAACTCACTGCAACAGGCCGCTGATTTAAAAATAACTTATGGACACATACTTGCTTTGTTATTTGACACAATAGGATTAGGACGCGGTTGTTTTTTACTTTGAACGCCCGCCAAGTCTTTTTTAAGATGTTGCTGACAATTTATTTTTCAATTTACCCTAATCTGCTGCCTTGAAACAATAGGATAAAAGCATGTCTGGATTATTTGGAAAAGACATCCCGTCTACATTTAGCATAGAATAATGTGTATATGACTTTACTCTGCACACATTATTCTTTGGATTAAATAATCCAGAAACCACCGACCAGGCAAAGCAATAGTTGTCTGTGTTACGAATATTAATGACACATTTTAACTCTTTTATAGATTGTGGTAAATCAAGATACGTACCACCTCGCATAGGAGAATACTTATTGATATTAATCTCTAAATGATTTATGGATGTAAACGGCCACCCTGATTCACATTGCTCAAATTCCGCTTATTTTGTCTTAAAATTGGCAGTTAATTTTAAGAATACTGTATTTAAATTAGTACTCTGATAAATAATTTCATATTTCGTATTGAAAGACTTGAGCTGATGAGTGTCTGACTTCGGCTAATTAAAGAATGCAAACAATTCAAAGTTTAACTTAATGCATTTATGTTTCTTTACTGCCATTTGTATTAATTCGATAAGATCACTCTTATAACAGCTCAGGAATGTCTCTGGTGTTAGAAACTCGATATCCTGATCGCCTTTCAGGTGTGCACTTGATTTCAATTTATGATCTTTCTGAGTAGGGCTCAAGCGGTACGTAACAATTCTGTTTTTAAACGCCATAGCTACTGTTTCAATATTATGAAATGGGGTCTTTAATAAGCAGTTCGACTTATGCAAATTCGTTCTCAAATAATATTTATATTAATATCGAGACAATTTGATGCGACACTTTTCGCATTGTATCAATTCGTTATTTAAATCATTATCGGGTATCGAGGTCTTTAATAAATAGTTCGACTTATGCAAATTCGTTCTCAAATGATATTTATATTCATATCGAGACAATTTGATGCGACACTTTTCACATTGTATCAATTCATTATGTACTTCATTATTGGGCATCTGGCCGAGGTGAGGTAATACTATGAAAGAAATAAAAATCTTGTAAAATTACAATGTTCTTACATAAACATTTATTTAACTAAAAACTTAGTATAAGTAAAGTAAAGTAAATAATATGTAGGCTGTTTAAAATAATGAGTAAATAGGTAATGAGTATAATAGCGAGTTAAAAGCAATTATAATATATTTAATTTAATTCAACGAGTAACTATTTATTATATCCGTTCGACAGTCCTTAAATTCTATGCGCGTAGCTTTAATGAACTCTGTAAGATGAGTCCATGCTTCCGCTCTTTCGCTAGTTTTATTTTTTATCGTGATGATGGCATGCCTCCACCTATTTACCGGTTGTAGATTTTTTATTTCGTCCGTCCGTCTTTTTCAACGTCTGACTGACGAGAGATGAAATTTGATGAAATAGTGGGTATTTTTTTACCACGAGCTTTGGGAGGCTGCTCATCATCACTGTCGCTCCCAAATAACTCCCACGCTGAAGTCTTCCGGAAGTGGTGGGTTGATGGCGTTTGCGCTTGTGACTGTCGAGGCTTCTTCGGAGCAGGTTCTCTCACAGGGACATCTATTAGACAATTCGATTCTACGTTAAAGCAGCGGCCGATCGTCATGGTGGAATAAATTAAATATAGTAGAATTTTTCGTTTGTTTTCGGGAAGCATTAATAAAGTTTATCAAATGGTACCAAGCGTCTGTATCTGAATTTGTCCTATTTTTTATCAGTAAATCCGGGTACAGTCTTTTTTTATTACATTGGGTGTTGATTGCATTTTCACTATTTATTTTCAGCTCTATAAAATATTTCCCTATTTTCTCTCTTTGGACCTGACGAGTGAAAGCTCGTGAACATTTCGCGTGTAATATGAATGCATATTACCGTTCGTTTCCTCTTCTTCTTCACTGTCCGTCCCGAAAAGTTCGTAGGCGGAGTGTTTTTTGCTCGGAGCTGGAGCGATCGGCTGCTTCCGCTTCCTGGAGTATGCCGCAACAGCAGTGATGGCGGTGTCAGAGTGCGGATGGATGGAGACAGGAGTCGGGCGTTTTTTCGACGCTCGTTCGATGCTATGAGTTGGGCAGTCCGCCTGCTTTGACACCGGCTCATCCTCAGACTCCAGATATTGATGTGGTTTCTTGGTCCTGAAAAGTTCAAATAAATGAAATAAGTATATAATAATACAAAACGAATAAATGCATAGACGAACCGAAAAACAGCGTTTATATACTTACGATAAGGTTTTCGCCATCGGGTAGGCAGCGGTCGTGACGGGTCTCGATCGAGCAGCGGCGTCTGGTTTCGAAGGAACTCGTTTCTTTTCATCGGGTGCAACCTCGTATTGCCTCTCCTCGTCTGAAGATCCGAGGTAAGGTAATGAAGGTAGAGCTGACCTCGACCTGAAGTAGATAAAACCGTAATTAAAAGACATGACATGATTAATTAATAGATGAATAAATGAATAGAACATGTAAGAGACAAAATACTTACATTTTTTTCTTCTAAACAGTAAGAGAAGCACTCGGGACTTCGATGGCTTGAAGACTGTGACACATAAAGGCCTCATTCCCGATTGAAATACAAAGATTTTCACGTGTCCACTTCCATATTTAGGGATCCTCACGAAAACTTGCATCGTTTGCATTTAGTCTGATCAAAGTCCAGATCGATGTAATTGGGTTAGATCTAATTAATTATTACATACTATTTTAATATACTATGTTAATCTAGATTTATCCTAGTCAGTTATAATATAAAAATGATTATAATAGAAGGCTTATAATATAAAGATTATATTGATTAAACAAGCTTATAATATAATTTTATAAATAATTAAGATTCTTCAACATTCTTATTTGTCTTATAAACTAATCCTAATCTAATAATTCTAATGCCGAAGGTTAAGATGATAAATCACTACTTAGCCGTAACCGATAATTTTTAATATCTTATCAAATCTTCTAAACTTTTATTTGTCTAGGACCGCTGTCAGATTTTTCGAGTACCTAATATTTAGTTACAAATACAAATAATTAACTCAACGTATAAACGAGTTTTTTCAAATTACCTACTCTTCCGGATCTCAAAAAGATTTTTTTTTCGAATCAATAATAGTACGTAGTATGTTTAATAACGTATGCATTGAAATCTATAAGTAGATTCCAAATAGACAGCCAGGCAGACAGACAAACAGACAAAAAGTGTGCTTTAATTAAGAGGTTTTAGTGGCAGATACTAAATATTTATAGAAATAAATACACTCACAGGCACAATTAACCGCCCACCTATATTTTTCGACACCCTGTTTGTTTACGTTAACTATGGCTATCTAGTTATGCATTCCGGAAGCAGACCGAATACCATAGCATTCGATGCGTCAGCAATATAATTGCTGTACTTGCGTCTGGCTCCCGTCCGGTGGTCCGATATTCTAAAAACCCATTGGAATGAGTAAACATAGATAAGCATTGTTCTCATTATAGTTTTAAGCCACTCTGTAAGTTAGTTCTAAATCAGCTCTCATATGTATCGCACATATTTTACCAATTAATTTGACTTTAATTAATTATAGTTTAGTTTTTAAAAAAGAGTTTTCTTGGCCCTAAAACTTATCTATCTATTATTTCAGTTTTTGTCACGTGGGTACTTTAGCAATAAATTAAACACATATACCCATATTTTGTTTGATAAACTTGTGTCATCGAAGCGTCTTTCAGAATTTAGTCGTTGTTCGACATTGTTACCGTTGCGTTACCGTGTTAACATTTCCTGCTCTAATCTACCCCAGTGTGTGAATATTGTTTAATTTTGAATTTGTTGCGTTCGTTTATCGTTGTTTGTGGCTCATAATGCCACTCGATGCAACTGGTGCAGCTAGGGCAGTTGCTTTAGCTGAAGCTGGGTACAGCCATTGTCGCATCGCTCGTACACTCGGTGTACCTCGAACTACGGTACGGAATGCCATCAGACGATTTCAGGAGACTGGCTCATACACCCGGAGGCCAGGTCAAGGCCGGCATCGATGCACTTCGAGATGACCGCTTCGTTGTTAGTAATATCACGATAAATCAAACTCGGGTTGTATGTCTGTACACTTGGTTTATTACTTTCACTTCTCTTCATAAATTACGACCGTACAATTCGATGGTAGGCAGCGAACTGTCCATCCCTTGCTCCATTTTCCACCTCCCTCGGCCCACCGGTCCGGAGTCACGTCTGATTACGCGTTTGATGTGATTGGCTGGGCTCCAGCCAATCACAAATGCCAGCCAACCACAAGCTATCAAGGTGCTGCCAGACCAAAGTATAATGTTGCAATGCTAAAATATTAAGTTATGGCAATTCAAAAGAACGAATCATGACATTCGGCCATCCGACATAAAGCAACCTCCCGGTTGAGCTATTCTTGACAAATAATTAGTAATTTTAACTAAAATATTACATTTAAACAGAAATTGTATCACTAGGGTTTATAATCATGGCAGTCGGTATATTATACAATACAATTTGCTCATTGTAATGTATGCTTAAGCTAGAATTACTTAAGTATAATCATGACATTCGGTACATAGTTTTTATATTTAATTTAAACGTAGGCCTATATTATTATATAGGTATTACAGTTAGAACCTAAGTTGTAACATAAAACTCTGTAGCCATATTCTAACATTTTGATGTGCCAATTAATTTAAATTCCAAAAGTGATTTATATAATTAATTAACATACTGTTTAAATCGTTAAATTACACAATGTCAAATATCTACGAAATGACTTGTAAAACTTTATAAATTACATCAAACATGTTGACAATGTTACAATAACTAAAAGTATATCCAAAATATATGATATATTTTTTTGTCTTTAATCAATTCCACAATTTAAAAAAATAAAATCGAGTAGTTCATCGTGACGAGAGAAATGCTTTTAATTTATTTTTGAATAATAAATAATAATAATAAATTATTTTATTCATGGACACTTAAATATTTAGACAATATTACAATTATATATAATGTTATTTCTGGTGAGCACTAAAGCCACACTAAGAAGTGTCCTTTGTCGTGGGACTCTGTCTCTTTCAGTATCATACATACAAACGTTACAGTAGAAGAAATTAATAAATGAATATGAACATAAATAAACAACTTTTTTGTTTACAATTACTTCAATGCAGAAATTTGAACATCAATAAAAATAGGTTAATATATAATAATGCTAGCATTACTTGAAACTAAGAAAATAATAAATCTGCTATTATATATGACACTTATTGAAAAATTGTGAAAATTGTGGCATTATAGATAAATATAATTTTGACCAATATGAATGAATGATCATAAGAATTAATTAATATACATATTTTTTAAATATTGTGCATATCGTGATTACTTATATAGAGCGCTTCTCGCAGTTTTTATTTAATTAATGTACATAAAAAATAACGATTCAGTAAAATGCAATAACATAAGTAAGCGTGTAGGTATTACAATATATCTGCATTGCCTATGACGAGCAGAAAGAGCCATAACAACTGCAACCGTTATGTTGAAAATATCTGAATGGTGTCTATATATTTATATCTTTTAAATAATATCAACTAATATATAAGTACTGATCGAGGCGTCACAATTTCAGGCTTTAGATGTCTGCAAGAATCGTAAAAATTTCACAATGCTATCAATATATCAAATATTATCAAGCTTACATTTTATTTATCATTTATTTCATAAATAACTATAATATTACATTTACATTATACATTTGTGACACCTAAAAACTAACATGGTTTATCCAGGTGCAGAACTTCTCTGTTTACAACACGTATCAACTTTGAATAATACAATAATAGGTACAAAGTTGTCAGCATAAAGGGCAGGTATGCTCAATTATGCGTAGGTAACACTAAACAACATTTATATAAGTCACTAAAAATGTTTACTGTGAATTAATATATTATGATTACATAAATGTGTAAATATAATAATTCTATAACAGATATTGGCAATTACAGGTGACCTTATTGCTATAGTGTGTATCAGATAGAACTAGTCAGTGGATTATGTAGATATTTATAATTTACCAATCGGTCACTAAAGATTCAAATTAGCTGCTGTAAACTACTTTAATGAAATAATTATAATTTCTTTCAAATATACATGTATTTTATGTGACATCTATCATCATCGAGGACTTTTGTCAATTTCAAAAAGACAAAATTCATTTTTGTTCGCACAAAACGTGGTACAGACAAGGTTGATGAGCAAATAACAATAGACCAGACCGGCATGCAAAAAAAAAAAACCATCAAAACAACTTAAATATTAATGTCATAATTTAATACTCGTAATTTTTAAACACATACGTTTTGTATATACGAACACGAATATTATCAACATACCATAAATATGATTGTCACATTTAATACAATGTTG
Source organism: Lomographa bimaculata (assembly GCA_948107665.1). Lineage (NCBI taxonomy): Eukaryota > Metazoa > Arthropoda > Insecta > Lepidoptera > Geometridae > Lomographa > Lomographa bimaculata. Next base: position 1,597,216 of record OX403602.1, on the reverse strand, counting down.
ACAGGAGTAGTCTACATATATTTATATCCGATTTCAAAAGTCTTCAGGCTACCTACAACAAGGTCACTCTTTATAAGCCAAATAGATAGGAGCATCTTCTATCCTAGAAATTGAAATATGTGGTAAAAGATTGTAAGTTTATGTTCCGTGCTCAGATATAATGCAAAATGGTTGCGAAAATTAAAAGAGCTTATTAAGTACTCGACAATCGTAACCGCATAGTATAACTATTCCATAATATATGGTTGCAAACCTAGCCTTTTTGTATAATTTTTTCGGTTAGATACAATACTGATGTTCAGATCTCTAGAGCGACGATCTGTTAATATTGAACATTTATTTATGGAACGATATACAATTTTCTTTACCGTATTTTTGACACTTATGTGCTATAATATGCTCAAATATATAATAACAATAAATAAACAATCACACCAAGAAATAGAAATACATTTTCCTTGCGGAGAAATCCTGTGTACACCCACCGGGAATCGAACCCGATCTCCGTTGTTTATGAAGCAGGTTCATAACCAATTACACTAACCAGTTTTATTAAACACAAAAATCCTCAGGTCAATTGTATGGTTCATTAGAACGTAATTCTTATATTTGTTGTCAAGTTTTTCATCAATTGAGAGTCAAAGCAAGTGTCATAAAACTCTGGCAAAGATGTCAGTAATTATTCGATTTGATAAATAAATGTAATATATATATACCACTATATAGTGATCTGATAGCTCTGTATCAGATATCACTATCAGTGCCTCTTTGGGGCCCATGTGAATAAACGTATGTATTTAGTACGTATGACTACGTATTATTTACCATTATAATAACTTTAAAAAAATCAAGTCAGTGGATTATTATTCTAGCAGATATTATCTTTTCTGTAAAATACTTTATTTTAACTTGTTTCATACGAGTCAGTCATTTGCTTTGCAGCAACTAATCATTTTAATCAAAAATAAACTAGCGCGTCATATTTCAAATAAATATGTTATTATAGACTGCTCGTCTGCGAGCCTATGCTTTTAATGTTATCAAATATACATAAAATAATTCGCACTCACTTAGTGCGGAGGCAGACACACTAAGTTCGAGTCACTTGGTGCCGGAAATACCGAAAATCCCAAATAGAAACCGATACCCCTGTTTAGAAGGCAAAAGCACGCTAGACTAAGCCGAAATTTTAACTATAAAAGTAGGTAGGTACCCCACAGATTAGTGCTCTTGCGTCTGTATGTAGCATGGTTTACGATGTTGATCGTACTAGAACGATGAAAGGCAATTGTTGCTTTGGACAATCAATTCTGTACTAACCAGACAGTTTGCAATATATATTTATTTTAGGAGGTTGGCAAGTGGTCTAGTTGTGTTATCAAAATCCTTGGCAAGATATTGTAACGAAAAAGTAAGCAACATGAACTGACAAATAAATGGAACTTGTTAAGTCAGAACTTGATTTCTAAATTACATCACAATGAATCAATTTATCTACTAAAATGCAGACTGGTTTTCTCTAATTCAAGTCTATAAAGATAACAATCGAACAACTTGATGACTTGTGTCGTGGGTACTGGGAACATTCACATCATATAAACAATCACAACCAGAACCAAAAACACAAATTTCCCTTTGGGAGAAATCTTGTGTTTCCGCCGGGAGTCGAACCCGAAACTCCATCTTAGAAGGCGAACGCTCGTCCAAATAAGCCAACAAGCAGTACCCGTAAGATTATACAAGTGATAATAACCATCTGTCGACCAATCTCATCCTTCACTTACGCGACCTTCTCCCTTAATACTTTGTCCAGAGCAATCATGGAAACGGCAACTAAAGCAAACATTAAACATAAGAATAACATGTCGACCTTTTCTTTGGTTCTTGAAATTGGTGAATTGGAATATTTAGTGCTTAAATACATTTTCATCAAAGAACTAATAACATAATTCGTTTTTAGGAATAATTAAGGTACTCGTATAAGACCTTTGCTAGAGTAGTGATGTTAAATTAAGTAAAACAGATGTTCATCGCCACGCGCAGACTATACTGTAATAAAAAAATGTTAACTTTATTATTTTATATTGATTCTTTGGTTAGATATTAAGACTTCAAAAATATTACTCGTTTGCTATACAGCAGTTACACAGGGAAGCTACGTGATAGCTTATCAAATAGAATGGTTACGTAATTATATAACATCTACTCGTTTTCTTTCTGGTACAGGCCGCTCCATAACCTCTGATGCAATATAACAAATAATTAGTTATCTTGTTGCTATTATGATCACTGAATGGAATTTAGTTATTTAATTGTTATGATCGTACGAAGACAGTTTTATAAAACTTAAATGAAAAATATTTCTGGTTTCTTTAACTTCACTGAAAAATTTAATCTGTCCCGATAAAATATGTTGATAAATTATGTGACTAAAATAATGAAGTTCCTGCTGACTAATAATAAACATATATGGACACCTAATTGGCAAAAAAAAATGGCGCACTTGGTCACTTTGTTTTGTCTACTCTAACACGCAACTCATACATACATTGGGCACACATAGCCCCCAGGCTTACATTGGGCACACATGGCCCTAGACCTACATTAGGCACACATGGCCCCAGACCTACATTAGGCACACATGGCCCCAGACCTACATTGGGCACACATGGCCCTCTAGACACACATGGTCTACTATTAACAGTTCACTAGACACACATGGCCCTCTAGACACACATGGTTCACTATAATCTCAATGTTCTTTCGTCTTCGTGGTAGCTCCAACAGTGTTTTGTTTATGATTGCATCTCGTCTGGACTGCCCAATTCAGAAACATTGGGTGAATGTAGGCACGGGTAGAATAAAATAAGTAGGTCCACTAGTAAGTGTGTACCTACCCATATTTATTTCTTTGTATTTCAAATTGATTAATAATTGTAATAACGATGCAACCAATAATAATTATAATTTTACTAACAGTTATTAAGTTATTTTGTTACTAACAACTATGGATTATGTCCGAAATAAATGATATTTGTTTTAATTCATTTATAAACAGTTCACTAGACACACATGGTCCACTATTAATAGTTCACTTAGCATTTATGTATACACCTTTAATTAGTTATTTTAATAAAAAGTGATAACTACAAACGATTACAGATGCAATTGTCATAGGATTGTTACCGCAATCCGAAGATATCTATAACCAAACTGACAAAATGCCAAATTCAATTTAACTCGAAACAAGACAATAAAATTTTGATAACATTTTTTTTGATCATTTGCATTACACAATGTGTTAATACGATGTCGGTAATTTTAACCATCTGTATCAGAGAGTAGCCCTGATCAAACGATTTCAATCACCAACAGCGCACATTTATTGACTAAGTTGGCATGATCGGATAGTCTCAGAATATTTCTGACCGACCTGTACTAACAGAATCTTTAGTATTTTGTGAATGCAAATGATAGAACGGCTATTGCTCAAAAACAAAAAAAAAACATTTGATCAGTAATTGTATGCACAGTGTAGGAAGCTTTAACACCGCTATCGAAGAGTTGCCTCCATGAAGCAATTATCAAAGCCACCTCACATTAATTAAGCTAGTACGATCGGATAATGTCGGCAGTAGTTCCGACCGACCTATACTAACAACATGTTTGGCATTTTGTAAATTCAACTCTTAGAAAATCTATTACACTACATCATTAATGTTATCATCAAAGTATAGCAATTGGTTTGAGGAGTTTATCATTTGCCTCACAATATTAGCACAGTGTCTGTAGTCTCAAATACTGTTAACGGAGAGTAGCCCCGATCAAACGATTTCAAACGCCGACACTGTACATTTTATGTGATTAAGCTAGCACGATCGGATAGTCTCGGGATAATTCCGACCGATCTATGCTAACAGAATCATTAGTATATTGTGAATGCATATGACAATAATATAGAAAGCCATTAAGCTAAATCGTAAAGTAACTACTTCATCAAAAAAATTTTTTTTTAAAATTATATGCAGGGTAGATTCAAAATATCGCTGTCGGAGCGTTGCTTCGATCAAGCGATTTCAAAAACTAGCATCACACATTTATTCATTAAATTAGCACGATCGGGTAGTCTCGTATTATCACGACCGACATATGCTGACAAAACCTTCAGTATTTTGCAAAATAAAATCATGTACTAGAATTATTCGAAAAGTGGGCGGTTTTTCATACCTTGGTAGTTTTCCCTCTTCTGATTTATCACGATAAATCAAACTCGGGTTGTATGTCTGTACACTTGGTTTATTACTTTCACTTCTCTTCATAAATTACGACCGTACAATTCGATGGTAGGCAGCGAACTGTCCATCCCTTGCTCCATTTTCCACCTCCCTCGGCCCACCGGTCCGGTGTCACGTCTGATTACGCGTTTGATGTGATTGGCTGGGCTCCAGCCAATCACAAATGCCAGCCAACCACAAGCTATCAAGGTGCTGCCAGACCAAAGTATAATGTTGCAATGCTAAAATATTAAGTTATGGCAATTCAAAAGAACGAATCATGACAGTAACGTGTTAAGAAATCGCTTTTGCACCGCTACTGAAGCTCGTACGCGTCTTTTCGAGTTGAGAAATGTCAGTGTGAGTGAACGTACCATTAGAAGAAGACTGGCAGAAAGAAATCTGAGGGCTTTTCGTCCAGCCCGCGCCCCACAACTGCTCCCACAGCACCGTAGAGCTAGACTTGCTTTTGCACGAGAGCATGCTGACTGGAATGTTGAGGAATGGAAGGATGTACTGTTCTCAGATGAGAGCAGAATAGCCTTAAGAGGTTCAGATGGACGTCAGCGTGTCTACAGACGCCAAAACGAAAGGTTTGCTCCATGCGCTATAACCGAAACAGTGGGTTACCAGGGAGGATCAATAATGGTTTGGGGGGGTATCTCTTACGAGGCTCGTACCGATCTTGTTGTGTTCGATAGAGGCAGTGTGAACGCTCAAAGATACGTGGAGGAAGTTATCCAAGACCATGTCGTGCCTTTCGCACCATTCATTGGAGACAACTTTAGATTAATGCATGACAATGCACGTTGCCATACCGCAAGTTCAGTCACGCAGTACCTTAATGAGGTCGGTATTCAAGTTTTGCCATGGCCAGCACGCAGTCCCGATCTTAACCCAATTGAATACATTTGGGACAACCTCAAAAGACGTGTCCGAGCAAGATTACCAGCCCCTACGACACTTGGAGAGCTGAAAACGGCTGTGGTTGAGGAGTGGCACAATATCCCCCAGTCGGATATCCAGGATGTCATGGATGGATTACCAAACCGTCTCCAAGAAGTCATTAGAGCCCGGGGCAGTAATACGCACTATTACAATTTTGATTACATAAAAAAAAATACTACTTTTTTCATAATTAGAAATATTGAATTTTCCGTAAAAAAAATCACAAAATCTATTTTTAGTTATAAATCCTTTAATAAACGAGTTTTTTTTCAAGATATTTAGTTTTTTTTTTACATTAAGGGTTGCTTTTAACGTACCACTCATCAGATGTGGTCTATATTAAATAATTTCTGCAAATTGAAAGAAATACGAGGTGGGCGGTTAATTGTGCCTGTGAGTGTATTATAATAAATAATTAATAATAGTTTATCGAATGCACCGGTACTGACATCACATAAGGCGTATCCACTATGTCCTATTCCATGTCACGCGTGTATCTAAGCGGTATCATATTATAATGGGTCGCGCGTGCCACAACATAAACAGAAAGCTTTGATAATGAACTCTAAAGACATACGATAATTTGTTATAAAAGCGGGGAAAGTTGATTTAAAAAATCAGTTAATGTTTTATTCTAACTCACAGAGCACTCAAAAATGTCGGTGAGTATACTGTTTTAATTATTAAAATAATATAATTAATTAAGGACCATTTATTATTGTCATATAAGATCCCTAATGACTTCCTTGTCATTATTTTAGTATTCAAGCTGGGTCCCCTCACCGCCACCCCTATCCGTAGATGAATGTGGAAGACTGATGGCATTAGACGAGCGAAAAAATATTTCCCCTGGAAATCCTTTCCCCCGAACTGATGAAATTAACCAAATGTTTGAAAACTACAGCACGCGGAGAAAAAGTAATACGCATTGAAATCTATGACGCCAATCAATTTGACAGCAATACAAGAGAAAACGCAATAGAAAGACAACCCGAACCTAGTAGTGTAACAATGGAGGTAGCATCGAGACGAACGCGAGCAGCGGGAAACGAGACCTATGATCACACAGTATTAGAACAAAACTCGCAATTGAGGAGCAGGCGAACATAAGCGGACTTGTCCCATTATTACTTTTTTACAGGAGAGGTGAAAAACTAAATTAAGCGGATACTGACTAGATATAGCCCTAATATTTTGGACATAAAAGCTTTATCAAGTTTAAAACATGCGTGCGTCTTTTGTTCATCAAAATACTGACTAGTTATTGTATTTTTTTTATTTCTTTTATGGACATGTTCGGTTTTGTTTGAAAAGCCTGGACAACTCCAGTTTTGATTGAAAAGCTGATGGACAAGTCAAGTTTTGATTAAAAAGGTAAAAGCAAAAGTAAAAAAAAAACTCAATTCTTTGATGAGAAAAACATTTATTTACATAATCAGTAAATTAACCATACACTAAGTCTTGCATATCCGGCTCGCAACAATCACATAATGTCGTCGTCATTCTGTGCTCCTGTATTAGCAGCTGATACACTGTAAATATTGGTTTGAAAACATTGAAACTCAGTATTGTCGGACCAATCTTCACCAAACTGTTTGATCAAAATTTGCTCAACATCTTTCTCCTTCTGCGCGTCAAAGTGTGGCACTTAAATTTCCTTTATTATGATCACAGACATATTCAAAGTTTAATGCAAGAGGGTCAGGATCCGCATACCTGTAACAATAATAATACAAAACGATGAAAAATTACATTCGTAAAATTTTAACTAAAACTCGTAAATTTACAGATTTGATACATTAAAATAAAGAAATTACTTAGTATTCCTGGTTTTTGAAGAATCTCGTCCCTTTTGTTGTCTTTTACGCGAACCATCATTGATATCACCGACTGCAGCCTCATTTTCGTTCATTTTCAACCAAAAAATAACACTTCTTACTGTTACAATTCACTCCTACCCTCATGCTTAGATATTTTTAGCCGGTAATATTGCTGCAGATGAAAAAACTTTTTATTTAGGGATACCATACTAAAACCTATAATTATTTACTAATTTTATTGGACAAGTATGGTTTTGTTTGCAATAACATCGATAGAAAATGAATCCCAGCAGTTTCGTCCGGTTCTGATTGAAAATGAAAATGCAATAAAATTTTGTTCAAGCGCAAACAGGACAAGCCCGTTTCTGTATGAAATCGCCTTTTTAAATATTTATTTTGAATAGGAAAGGACCTGTTTTGATTGAAAATATTTTAGGACCCAGAAGATGTGAACGTAAAGATGCCAAAAAAAAAAAAAAAAATCGTCGGGGGTGGACAAGTCCGCTTATGTTCGCCTGCTCCTCAATTATTAACACAAGAAGTAGGAAATATAAATGCAAAAATAACATACGATCAAAACGAAATAGATACATTAAAAAAAAAAATCAAACCGATGAATCCACACTTGATGCTATAAAAATAAAATTACAAAAAAGCGAAACCAACTTAAAAAACTTACAAGATAAAGTTAATAAGCAAGTTGAGGCGAAGCAACCGGCGGCAAAAAAAAATAGTAGTAAAACCGGCATCGAAACCAGTTACACAGCAACCGCAAACGCAACCTGCAAAACCGAGGCCATCGCCATACGACAGGCCAAGTGGAGTTCTCTACTCAGCTTCAGTCAAACGCTCAAATACTTGTGCTTTGTTATGTGGACAAAGAGGTTTTTTATAGTGTAGCTGAGCCATGTGTCTCGAATTTAAAATGTCAAATAAATCATTGATTACTTTTTAAAAAATTAACGGTTCCTTTTATATTTACGAAGCCGGGTACCTTTATCTCAGCACAAAATGACAAAGCATCGGCCACGCTATTGCTAAAAAGTTGTGAAGCGAGACGCACCTCCATTTTTTGATTTCTAAACCGGAATGAAGGTGAAGATGTGTTAAAAATTCTACGTACCAGAAAACGTCGAGTTATTTTGTCTTGGACTGTGAAGAAGATGACCGTGATTTATCTCCAGCTTTATCGGGCCATACACCTGAAACTGAGTGGTACCAGCCACGTGGTAAGCAGCCTCGTATAATTCCTTTTACTTGAAATACCTGGACTGAAACCTTACTCACTCCGAAATCAACTAACAAATGCTACACCTGCAAATTTATAAGAAGATGACCGTGATTTATCTCCAGCTTTATCGGGACATACACGTGAAACTGAGTGGTACCAGCCACGTGGTAAGCAGCCTCGTTTAATTCCTTTTACTGAAATACCTGGACAGAAACCTTACTCACTCCGGAATCAACTAACAAATGCTACACCTGCTTATTTATATTCCCTCTTAGTCACTGACCAGCTATATTAAGATATAGCACATCAGACGAATATTTTTGCCCAACAAAATATCGATAAAGGTGCCATCTAGGGTTTGCATTATCCGTTCATATTAAGTATTCGGATAATATGGATAGTAATTATACTAAATATTCGAATATCCGTATATTTCGGATTTTTTTAATAATGAAAAACATAAAGCTATATAGAATAAATCGTATAATCTCTGTTTTGACTTAAACGAAAACAAGCAAATGAGATCACTAAGTAGTAGACACATTAATTTAAAATTTAACAAGAAAAAAAAATACGTTTACACATCAATAAAATTTTTGGAGAATGAGCGAAATGAACAAGAAACTGCAGTGGACCCTAATGCAGGTACACAGTCAGATTCAACAACACATCCACAACCTGCAGCTTCAGTAGGATCAAGAAACACCAACGTCCCTGCGATCAGGCCACACGACAATATCACCACACGAATCAAAGATAAGGGACAAGAGTCAAGCTTTTGGAAATCATGTTGCTTCAAAACATCGTGAATATTCCAAACGGACAAAAGCGTATGTTGAACATTACATAAATAATATAGGTACTGTTCGATGCTGATTTGGGGAAATTTGATTTTGAGTCAAATTTAGCATCAACTCCGATATTCAGACAGTTCAGACAGTTCACAAAATACATGCATTCTGCAGTCACAGATCAATCCACCCAACCAGATAGAAAACAGTTCAGAAAGTAATGTGAACATAGGCCAACAATTACACATTCCGGATGGTACCGCAACTGAAAAAACCAGAGAGTCTTTGCTGCATTTTATTAACAATTTTAAGTAACATTTATTTTCTAGATACTTTTTGTGTACCTAAGTTCTCCGATTGTATTTTTTAAATAAATGTCTTAAAAATAAATTGTCTTAGTTTATCTACTTACTTTCACTAATAATTACGGTCGTGATAATAGTTGTGTAGGTATGTATAAAAATAATAACTATATTGGTTTACTTACCTTAGCATAGTCTTGCAATGCTTCATTTATCGCAGCACATACTTCAGATATAGCATTACATATTGTAGATTTGGACATTTTAGTAAAATATGTGCGGCACTTGTCCTTGATTTGGGTTCCTTAATTGAAACTATGGTTTTGGTGTCACACTTATTATTCATGTAGGATTATAATATTAAACAAGATTGCGCAGCCGCACCGGCGTGCCAGCGATGCAAGAGAGAGTTGACAGGTCGCAAAATGTTGCCCATATAAAAATATTGGTATAAAAAAGGTAATGTTTATGTTGGGTTGCCAACATGTTGCGGCCCCTCGAAGTAATGATATTTATATTATTTTAAGCATTTATACAATTACACTTATAGTATATCTCAAGATGAATTAGAGTAATGCATTTACATTATCAGTTATATATACTAGGTAATTTCTAATCTGGTACATATCTATTAATAAATCAGTATTTGTTTTAATAAAGGTAGTTACAGTTTCTAAATAACTTATGATCTTACAAACACTAATTATAAATGTAATTATACATAGAAAGGTATTCTTACAAGCTTATGAAATAACAATATTAAACTTAAATTAAAAGCTTACAGAAATTTCCTTGAATAGAAAAGCATATTATCATTATCTGAGTTTTTACAATTTCAGTACCTTTAAGTTACATTTTGTTTGTCTCAATCTAGATTAAATTAATTTTATTACTGTGACAAGAAAAAATCTTATTATGATATTTTTATGACTAATAAATCTAGTTTTCTAATGGTATACATATTCCTGAGGGTGATCTCTTGTATATTTTTCCGTTAGGTGTAGTGACCTCAAGGGCACGCACCTTCCCATCATCTCCTGGGAACACTTTGGTAACACGAGCCATGGGCCAATGAAGTGAAGGAGAGTTAGGCTCTCTTAATAAAACTAGCATTCCTACTTTTACATTTGGTAGAACATCACGCCACTTTGGACGAGATTGGAGTACATTTAAGTAGTCTTTGTGCCAAACCTTCCAGAAACATTGTTTTATGCTCTCTACTTGGTTCCAAAATTTCAGCCTATTCATAGGAACATCTGAGATATCTGGTTCCGGATAAGTGGTAAATGGTACACCAACCAGAAAGTGTGCCGGAGTTAGGTAAGTGAAATCAGCAATGTTTGAAGAGGACATTGGCACAAGTGGTCTCGAGTTTAAAATGGCTTCTATTTGACATAGCACAGTGTTTTGTTGCTCATAGGTGAGCACATATTTGCCCAAGGCTCTCTTGAGATGATATTTCATACTTTTTACAGCAGCTTCTGCTAGACCAGCAAAGACAGGCGAGTAACTGGGTGTGAAATGAAATTTTATGCCTTGCTTGGCTGCAAAATCACAGACCTGAGTTTGATGCTCTGCAGAAGTACCTAGCTTGTACAATTCAACTAGACGGTTGGCTGCAAAAAGAGCCACCATTGTCTGAGAAGACCTGGCTTGGCAAGGCCTATCGCGATATAAAGCGCTTGAAACAAGCGAGGAAACAATCCGTATCTATACTAGAGCATAATTCCAAGTGGATAGCTTTTGTTTTAAAGCAAACAAATACACAAATGTAACCTTTTGTCTGGATTGCTCGCCTTACTCTCGAATTTTTAATTTGTACCGGGCCAGCGAAGTCTACCCCGACAACGTCGAAAGCTCTCGTAGCTGTGACTCTCTGTTGTGGCAGCACTCCCATCAGTTGTTTTGCGCAGGCTGCTTTTACCTTAAAACATATTAAACACTTGTGAGTAACCTTCTTTATTTGTCTCATAGCATTAACAAGCCAATATTTTTGATTAAGCTGTGATAGCAGCAATCTTGGTGCTGCATGAAGCAATCTAACATGCTCTTGATGAATGATAAGCTCTGTTATTCTTGAATTTTTTGGCAATATTATTGGGTGCTTTTGATTGAATGGTATATGTATTTGCATTTTCAAGACGACCTGTCACCCTCACAATACCTAGGGAGTCCATGAATGGTAGCAAAGGCTTTAGGGGTCCTGTAATGTGTTTATTTTTTTGCAGTGAATTGATTTCGTCATTGAAATGTATATGTTGCTCGTTTTTTATTAATAGTAACAAAGTGTAGAAATCGACAGGGACCGATAGAAATAAAACCGCACACTGTTTTTACCACTATATTGTTCTTTTTATACAACCTCTGTTAGCTAACTTATTGGGATAACCTCAACTTTTCTCAACTAACTTTTACTAGACCTTTTGCAGTTTTAATAGTTACAACTCTTGTAAGATTATCTTGACCAGGATGCTTTTCTACAATTTTACCCAGTAACCATTTGGCTGGTGGGATGTTAGCTTCTCTTATAACAACAACATCATTTAAATTTGGTTCATTAACCTTTTGATTCCATTTATGTCTATGATTTAAATTTACAATATATTCTTTTGACCATCTCTTCCAAAAGCTTTCAACCATTTTTTGACACATTTTCCACCTATCTAAACCTGTAACTTCATTATTACAATAGTTTTCATCAGCTACATTAATCAATGATTCCCCGACCAAAAAATGGCCTGGTGTGAGAGGGAGAGGGTCACTGGGATCGTCACTCAATACTGATAACGGTCGCGAATTTAAGCATGCCTCAATTTGAGATAAAACCGTACTTAATTCCTGAAATGTTAGAGTACTGTCACCAATAGTCTTTTTCAAGTGGTTCTTCACACTTCGAACTCCAGCCTCCCATAATCCCCCAAAATTAGGTGCATAGGGAGGAATGAAGTGCCAAGTAGTTGCTTCAAGCGTTAGAAGCTGAATAACTTCATTGGGCCATGATGATTGAGCTTTTACCAACATTTCATATAACAGCTTGTTGGACCCAATAAAAGTTGTTCCATTGTCACTGTACAAATCACTACAATGACCCCGGCGAGCAGTGAACCGTCTAAACGCGGCTATAAAGCCTTTGGCTGTAAGATCTGAAACAGTTTCAACATGGATCGAGCGGCTAACCATACATACAAAAAGACATATGTAGCCCTTGTATGCCTTAGAACCTCTGCCTGGTGAAAACCTAATATTTATAGGGCCAGCATAGTCAACGCCTGTTGACTTGAAAGGTTTGCTCGGCTTTAATCGTACTTCGGGTATTTGACCCATGAGTTGAGTCCTTTTGGCTGAAGAAAATCTGCGACACGTCACACAAGTTCGGTAATGTTTCTTGACATGAATCCTTGCTCGAATTATAAAATATTTGCATCTTATGTGATTCATCATGATCTGTGGACTACCATGTAATGTCTTAAAATGGGCATCAGAAATAACTAGCCTGGTCAGATGACTCTTATCAGGTACTATTATTGGGTGCCTTTGATCATAGTTTATCTGGGCTTTATCCAATCGACCGCCTACTCTTAAAATCCCATTTGAATCCAAAAAAGGACAAAGTGTATGCAGTGAGCTCCTTTTCAAGACATTACCATGCGATCTGATGTGCTCTATTTCTTCTTGAAAATTGTTAAATTGTATCACTTTGATTAACTTTAGTAATGTATCCTCCATTTCTTTAACTGTCACTATTCTTGTCATCTTTGGTCTGTCATTATTCTGTGTTTTTAGATTCAGCAACCTTCTGCAATATGAACCCACTCTTAATGCTCTAGTAAGAGATGAAAATCTTTTGGTAAACTCTTCTGTTTCTGTATTCTCGGTCATATTTGAAACTAAACATGCTGTTTCTTCAGTCTTCTTTTCTTCTAATGTTGTCTTTTTGAAATCTCTTTTTTTATACTTTATTTCTTTGTCTCTCAGCCATCTTGGACCCTTCTTCCAAAGTTCCAGATGCATCAACTCTCCAGCCTTGATACCTCTTGAGGCGCAATCCGCTGGATTGTCTTGAGAGCGAACGTGGGACCACTGTGTATTGTCCATTATAGTTAAAATCTCCGATACCCTGTTTGCTACGAACGTCTTCCACTTGCTGGGGTGACAACTTAACCACGCAAGTACTACAGAAGAGTCCGTCCATGCATGAATATTCTCCTTTGGTATCTCCATTATTCGTGACACCTCTAATAAAAGTTTAGCGAGTAGTACTGCGCCGCAAAGTTCTAGACGTGGGATTGATACTTGCTTAACGGGGGCAACCTTGGTTTTAGAGCAGACAAGGTTGACATCAACTTCACCCTGCTCATCAACTACGCGCATAAATACCGCCGCATTGTATGCAAGATTCGACGCATCACAAAATCCTTGCAACTCTATACGTCGTGCGTGTTTACCGCTACTCAACCATCTTGGTATGCTAAAATCCGACAATTCATTTAAGTCCTCTCGATATGCTATCCAATCTTTCAGAAGAGTTTCTGGTAGCTCTTGATCCCATTCTATCCCGGACAACCAAAGTTTCTGAATAAAAGCTTTGGCTGTAGTGATTATTGGAGCTACCAAACCAAGAGGATCAAATAAACGTGCTATATCCGAAATGACTTGACGTTTTGTGATTGGCATTACCAGTGGAGGTAATTTTATAACATACTCGAAAGTATCCTCTGTTCTATTCCATGTCAGTCCTAAGATTTTAAATGTCATATCCAACTTGATGGTAATTGTTTCATTTTCTCTCTGGTGATCTTGTCCAATGTACTTTAATAAAAACTCAGAATTACTACTCCATTTTTGGAATTGAAAACCTCCTAGCTTCATGAACTCATTAAGCTCTTCATAAATATGAACTGCTTCTGACTCATCATCACACCCAGTCATTAAATCGTCCATGTACAGATCAGATTTTGTTATCTTAGCTGCCGTTGGATATTTAATACTTTCTTCTTCTGCCAGTTGATGTAGAGTTTTAACTGCCAAATATGGTGCACAAGCCGTTCCAAATGTCAATGTGAGCAGTTGATAATGCCGAATTGGTTCATCTGTACTGGATCTCCACAGTAATCGCTGATAGTTGATATCTTCCTCACTTACACGAACTTGGCGGTACATTTTGACCAGATCTGCTGTAATGCAGATGCGATGAGTTCGCCACATTAGCAATAGATATTGCAGATCCTGTTGTAACTTCGGCCCAACAAGCAAATTGTCGTTGAGTGATACACCATTTACGCCTTTACAGGATGCGTCAAACACTACGCGTACCTTCGTTGTGTCTTTGTCCTCGAGGATTACTGCGTGGTGTGGGAGGTACACCGCTTTCGGATCATCAATTTCTTCTTTTGGAACCGGCTTCATGTGGTTTAGCGTTAGATACTCCTCGATTACCTTTGTGTATTGTTCATGCAATGTTGTATTCTTGGCCAGTCTCTTTTCTAAAGATATAAATCGATTTCTCGCTATTGGCATTGTCTGACCATACTGGCAATCTGGGTCGTTTGAATTGAATGGCAATTTTACGACAAATCGCCCATCTACCTCTGACCTAGTAGTAGTAGTTTTGAATATATCCTCGCACCTTTGCTCCTCTTCAGTCAACATTTTTGGGCTGATATCTGGCTCTTTCTCTAACTCCCAAAATTGTTTAAGCAAATCTTCTTCTCGAATTTGGGTATGTAGGCTTAATACTCTACCTGATGACGCTGTATCTGATGGCACCTTACCTGATACAATCCACCCGAGCGTTGTGTTCTGTACAATTAAATTACTCGATGGATCCTTGACTATGCCACTCTTTATTATCTCTCCGTAGACTTCAGCTCCGAGTAAAACATTAATTTTACTCGGTGATGTAAACCCTGGATCTGCTAATGGCAATTTCTTCAACTCAATCCACTTGGGTGAGTGAAGAACCTTTGAAGGCAAAATCGATGTAAGAGTACTCATAACATCGATGGCGTGATTCTATTCGTAATACTACGACATGCTTAACTCGAGTGTGACCATCTCCCACACCAGACACCAAACCACTTACTGGCTGGCGCTTAAGTCCCAGTAGTTGTACAGTCTCTTCCGTTATAAAGGAAGCCTGTGACCCCTGATCGATTAATGTTCTAATTGTATACATAGTACCGTTAACTGCCTTAGCCCTAACTACTGCCGTAGCTAACAATACTTCACAAGGTGAAAAGTCTTTTGAAAAGGTTGAAACTATAGTAGTGTCCTCTCTCGGTTGTGGTTGTGATTCTGCTTTCTCTTCTTTCGTTGATCCCTGCAGATCTTTTTTCTCTATGTGCAATAATGAATGATGTCTGCGTCCACACTTTCGGCAATTCGTCGATTGGTGGCATCTTTTTACTGGGTGATTTGGTGCAAGGCAATTAAAGCATAGCCCTTTCTTTTGTACGAACTCTGACCTCTCATTTGGTGTGTATTTGCTGAACGTTTTGCATTGATATAGAGCATGCTGCCCATTACACATAGTGCATATTATAGAACTTTGCTTCTTCTCGTCTACGGATGCATGAAATGATTTTGATTTAGTTGTTGGCTTAACCCTTTCTAACATCTCCATAGTTCTAAATCTAGTCTCCATGAACTTCCTGAGCTGATCCCAAGATGGCAATTCCTCCATGTCATTTTGACTCAACTGAAGCTCCCATTGCTTTCTCGATTCTTGATCCAGCCTTGACACCACGATGAAGTTAATGATAACATCCCATGACCCTGTATTCATATTTAAATTTTCTAATGACTTCAAGCATGCTGATGTTGTATCTAGCAGCTGCTTAATCGCGTTCGATGCCTCTGTGTTAATCGGTTTTTGTGTAAAAAGTTTCTTTAAAACCTCATTTGTGTTAAATCGTTTGTTGCTATATCTTATTTTCGAACTAACTGCGACCAGGCTTCATCATAATTTGCATCTGTGCTCGACAAATTCTTTAACACATTTTCGGCCTCTCCATGTATGTTTACTTTTTAAATAGTGGAGTTTTTGAACGGGGCTCAATGATTTGTTGTTATGAATTAATGAAACAAACAAATCGTGGAATGACTGCCACTCATCATAACCGTTACAGAAACGTGGCAAAGTAATGCGGGGAAGTTTTACATCACCACTAGCAGCGGATGCTGTCTGTGACGCCGGCGTTGAAGACGTCAGGTTTTTCAAATCATCCTTCATCTTTGACTTATACTCCATGTAAAGTTCCTCAAACTTTTCATATCGATCCTCAGTAAAATACGCTAACTCGTTCTGTTTATCCTTATCACACAAGCTTACAATGTGATCGTGATTGTCTCGAAATTTGAGCAAAAGTGGCTCTAGTGCTTCTATTCTCGTTTCAATATAAGACGAAGTAATTCTCGACCTAGGAGATTTGTTATAATTTGTGTAGGCCTTATTGATTAACTTCAATAATTCGTCTTGCTTTAGCAACATGGCTTTTGTCATCTTGATTTGTATACAAAAATAACCAAGTAGATAACCTCAAATTTTTAAGGTTATAAATCAGTGCACAAAAAGAATGTTCGTCGTTATAGAACCAAAATCTACTCAAAGTTTTAAAAGTTTATGATATATGGAACACAGTAAATCACAAGTTCAAACAATAAGTTCCAAGAAAACTTCCAAAAACTCACGGTTACCACGTTCTCAATCCATTAAATCGCACTAAGTCACTGAATAGTCTCATGATAATTTTTCACTAACTCAATTGTCCCGGGTTTCGGCACCATGTAGAAATCGACAGGGACCGATAGAAATAAAACCGCACACTGTTTTTACCACTATATTGTTCTTTTTATACAACCTCTGTTAGCTAACTTATTGGGATAACCTCAACTTTTCTCAACTAACTTTTACACAGATCACTGACAGCCGGCGAATGAAAACGTCACCACGAGCTGTCTAGTGGCGCCATCTAATTATTTTGGATGGGAACTAATAGGAACTAACACAAAGCCTTTTGGAGCTCATCGGTAGTCAAATAGTTTGACTTTAATTTAGGATTAGAAACCTTTATGTTGTTATAAAACCTTAACATGTAGGCAATAACTCGAATCATTTTGTTGATATCTGAATATCTCGATATAAGGGTTGAAATTTCATCATTTTTAGTATTCAAGAGTACCACCTGACATGCACACGGCTGCTTATTCTTAACTTCTGGCAGGTTACTAGGCATCTGTCTTTTATAAGTAAAGTTGTACTCCCTGTTTTTTAGAAAGTCGGGTCCTGTCCACCAGATGTTTGAATCGCGGAGCTCCTGCGGGTTCATTCCTCTGCTTATTGCATCTGCAGGGTTATCGTGTGTCCCGACATAGGACCAGGTCCAAGTTCCTGTCAATGACTGTATTTCTCTTACCCTGTTCGATACATAAGCATTCAATTTTTCAAATTTGGTGTCAATCCATGCCAAAGCGATTTGTGAGTCTGACATTAAATAAACATTATCAATATTTATCTTAAGCTGAATAATTCCATAAACCTTTGCCATAAGTTTTGCAAGCAGTAAATTAGCATTAAGGGCGTATTTTTATTTTTTTGTACCTTGTATTTTTTCACCTGTTACGTCACTTGTGCTATTATTTTTTTGATGATCATTATCAATATGCATGATGTGTATAAAAAATAAAGATAAGTGTTTATTTTTGTATCAGAATATTATTTTTATTATGAGGTTTTCCTTATATTATATTTTTTATGATATTCTGAAAGTAGTCGAAACTAGGAAAATGTTATGTAACTCACTAAATACAGGGGTTTAATCCTTATTTTTACGTCACTGTTGCCGCCAAAAACTTTAAATTTTTACCGAATCCAAAGACAGGTATATATTTCTTGACATTTATAATGCTTAACACGGAAATATCAACCGTAAGTAATGCAAAATATTAGTTTATTTCTTGTTACTCAAAATCGATTAAGTGGAAAATTCCTATTGAGTTACGTAAATTTTAGCAATATTTTATTATTTTCTACTTGATGTAAGTATATTTTTCAATGTGGCAACAGTAGCTTAAAGCGTCAAAACTATCAGCTATGTTGTATACCGTGACGAGAAGCCAAAAGGTGTGGTCGTTAGTTTGGTGCAGTCGAAATCTTCCACTGATTTACGGTATAATTCAAGGCAAATTCAAGGTAAGACTAATTTCTATAGTGTATTTGTTCGGTTTTTAAGGAAGATTAAGGTTAATACTCTTAATTTAAATCAAAATTTATGAAAAGGCAAAATCAATAATCTATAAATTAATTTTTGTATTATTATCTCACATGGAAGCGTTACGTCCTTTGAGAAACATTTCACGCATTGGAATGAATTTGTAACTCAATGGAAAGGTAAGGGCGAGTACAAATTGTAAATATACTAGCGACCCGCCCCAGCTTTGTACGGGTGCAATTCAGAGTTATAATTTTATTGTGAAACAATTCTCTTAATAACAATAAATAAAAAAAATAAATAATTATAAACTAAAAACAATTAATTAGTTTCTTTATATAATATTAATTTTATCTATATTAACATTTTATTATTTTAATTCCAGGTTGAAAGCGAGGATATAAATGAAAAAGATAGTCTAATAATGATAGACTAAATTTAATGGAAATAAATTACGGTGATAGCTAACTAAAAAGGTCAAATTTGACACAAGTTCAACGGCAAAAGGAAAATTTCGATCTATTAGAACAGTAGTCTCACGTTCTGTAGCATGCCGTAAATGTACAGCCTAAAATCCTTTTCAATCTTGTAGAAAATGTATGTGCTGTTCAGCCTGGTACTGCAGACAATGTGCTGGGACAGAAGCAAACCATCACGGTTACGATGACTACATTTGTGACGAATGTTTAGGAGAGTAGTCTCCTAAGCATTCACAAAACTGTTTTTTTTAAATTCAGTTTTTAACGTTTAAAACTTGTTTATTACATAATTCTTTATTTTGTATAATTTTAATTTACTGCTATTACTACTCCAAGTATGTTTTTATAGGTTTTAGTTAGAGAAAACTGTAAAGCAGAACAAGTATTATTAAGTAAAAGTGTTTGTTGTGAACAAAGCTTTACTGGTTCCATTTAGTTATTTCGTAATTCTATTGAGTGATGTCTACCAAATCTAGTGATAATAAATTAAAGATATTTCATTCAGTTCCTCAATGAACGTGCCATTAATACCAAATAAATAAATATGTATGTTTTTTCTTTTAAATTTTCTTAGATTTTATTGGCTAATTTGTCCTAAAATACGTTGTTAACAAACAAAAATGTAGTATTATGGCCAAACTGTAACTCAAAGGAGAGTATTTATAGATTATTATTGCTTATGTTGTGTTTAAAGGTTTACATTTTAATAGATAAGTGTAGAAATGACTGAATATGTTCCATATAAAAATTATTTCATAACTACTGGCCTATTTAATTTATGAAAAATCTATTAATGTTTCGTAACTCAATGGAGCATTTTATCAGTTCTAGCGCATTAAAAGACGTTTTATTTTAAAAGATATGGTTTTTACCTAAAAAACATATTAATATTCAGATAATAGATATATTTATGATCTTAAAAAAATATTCAAACAGTATTAAAATGAGGTTTCATATTTAGTACAAGAAAATAAAAATACGCCCTTAAGCTCAAGTTTGGACACAGTTAATGGTTTTGAGCAAGGATTAATCCTAGACTTCGAACAGAACAAGGAAACTGTAATCTTACCTGTGTTTTCAATTACCCTGAGGTATATGCAAGCACCGTGGCCTACCCGCAGCATCTGCAAAACCAACCAGGTGAACCGCCTCTGCATCTGTGGGAATCTGTATGTTCCTTTGTAAGTGAATGTTTCTCATTGCCACTAAGCTGTTAGCAAATTTAAGCCATTCATTTATTAGCTCCTGCCGTGGTACATCATTCCATGATATTTTTTCAAGGTATATTTTTTGCATAATGACTTTCACCTTGACAAAAATGGGGCTGACATATCCCATCGGATCAAACATTTTTGATATTTGACTCAATATTTCTCGTTTTGTAAGCGAGTTGTGAGGAGTAAGACTATCAGGAGATTTCAAAACAAAACAATCATTCTTTGTATCGACTTTTAATCCAAGCACATTTATATTGAAATTATCCTTTTGCAATTCTTTATCATCTAACTGTCTAAGCTATGAGGGTATGTCAATTAGAATTGAATCGCAGTTAGATGACCACTTATGCAGTTCAAAGTTAGCTATTGAAAGCATTTGCATTAGCTGCTTTTTTGCATCAACCAGAGTTGACTCGTTTGAATCTGAGTATAGTACATCATCAACATACATGCAGTTTTTTTATTATGAATGAAGCAAGTGGAAAGCTAGATTCATGCCTATTTGCAAGCTCTATCAAGCATCTTGTAGCGAGATAATTGGAGCTTCTGACACCGTATGTTACAGTATCAAGGGATATACATTTTATTTCCTCATCGAGGCTATCGCGCCACAAAATAGTTTGTAGCGATGTATGTTCCGGATTTACCAAAACATTTCGAAACATTTTTTTAATGTCTGTACTAAAAAAGTGTTTTCCTATCATATATAGCAATATAATGTCAAACAAATCTCTTTGTACCTGAGGTCCATTTAAGCTCAATGATTTTTTAGTTTTCATTGAACCATCAAACACCACCCGAACCGGTGTACTTTTATTATTTTCATTGATTACGGCATGGTGCGGTAAAAAATTAAGAGTTTTTTCTTTGAAATCCCAGCCTTTTATTTCAATGACATGGGCATGTCCCAATGTTATATATTTGTTTATAAAGTCTTGATAAGCAGTGAATAAGTTATGATCTTTATGTAATTTTTTCTCCAAATTTAGAAATCTATATATTGCGAAGTGAAACGAATCACCTAAAGTTTGATTCATATCATATAACGGGACTTTTAATGGTAGGTCAACTTGAAATTTACCATTTTCTAATTTTACTGAATTTTTATAAATCATTTCAGCTACGCTATGCTCTGAATCATGTTCTATTTGGATCTCAGGTACTTTTTCTGTCTCCCAAAATTTTTCAATAGACATACGATAGACATACGACATATTAATAGAGTATTTCAGAATCATGTCAACGAAAAAACTAGCCAATGCTACTATCATATCACTGTTTAGGCACATTTCACACATTTAGGCGCAATTCATTCAACATCTAGAATTCGACGATCCGCTCAGAACATACATTGAATCCATTCAAGTCGGACAGATATTTGATTCAGGTATACTAGATGGGAAAAATACTAAAGACAAAGTAAGTAAAGCCATTGATGAGTATCTATCAGCCTGCATGCGTACCTTCGTAACTCCTTCCACAAGCGTCACTAGTGGACCTCGAGGTGGCATCTTTGACGAACTCATAGAAGTCTCTGGTCAAGCCGGGCCCTCCCACCAACACCAGTTTTCTCCCACTTCCAAAATCCCTGATCCTCTCTCAATTATCTCTCCGACAAAGAACACAGAAACCATACCCACTACTGCCGCAGACCCAGACGATGAAGAGACTTTTTATGAAGATGAAATTCCTCAGAACCCGAAAGAGACGGAATTCACTCGCAAATTCCATCTTCCCAGGACATATTGCCCAAGCAATTTATACATTAGTACCTTACGCCCTAAATACCTGGACAGTCTCTACACTACGGACAGAGACTCATATCCCAAATCCTGGGCAAAATTAAGAGATGCAGACCCTGACCAGGCTTGGCACTCTCTCAATCAAACGATGATCAATTTTATGAACAGGCGTTGGGGAATGTTATATATGTAAGAACATTTGTATCTACCTTATTTTTATATGTTTAGAATATACCTGTCTCTTTCTTTAAATAAAATCAGTCTCGAATACAAGGTGGTGTCATTCGCGTATATCGCGGCTTTTATTCCCATATAAAACATTTGGCGACGAGATAAGACCCATAGCGTGTTAAAAAGTGCATCGGTACTTCTAATTAGTGCACGAAAGTTCGACACTCACGAAAAACAACATGAATCTTAACCAACTGCAAGAATTCAAGATCAACGTAGACAGATGGTCAACATACGTGAGCAGGCTAAGAGCATGGCTGGAAATTCAGGATATCAAACCGGCAGAATACTCGAAATACCTTGTGGCTGTAGTGGGGACAGAACCATTGGATCTACTCATCGACTTATGTTTTCCGGAGAAGCCAGAAAACGTGAACTTTGAAACCATTGTGAAGTTGGTCGAAGTTCACCTCGCACCGAAGCGTTCTGTCATCGCAGAGCGCATGATCTTCAGGGCGTGTAAACAAAGCGAGTCGCAAACGGTGACAGATTATCTAGTTCAGCTCAAGAAACACAGCAAATCGTGCGCATTCTCCACTACCGGTATTCTAAAAGAAAACTTACGAGATCAATTTGTGTTTGGATTGAAAAGCGACAAAATCAGACAACGTTTGTTAACCGAGCTTGATCTAACATTCGATCGCGCCGTCGAGTTGGCGCTGTCCTTGGAAGCTGCAGTGAGAGATTCACAGGAGGCGACGACGGCGGGAGCCGCCGGAGCCGGACACGGTGACCAGGTGCATTCCATCGCGGGACCGAGCGGCACACGCAGGAGCGCGTGGCGCGGCGCGAGCTCTTCTCGTGGCGGCGCCGGCGGCGGCGCGGCGGGCGTCCTTCGCCGTCGTGAGGGAGCTTGGATGAATGCGAACGCTAAGACGACTACAGGGCCAGGCGGCTCACAGCAGAAATACAAGTGTTTTCGGTGTGGTCAATCATCGCATAGGGCGGAAAAATGTCCGTTCATCAATGTGGAGTGTTTTGTTTGCGGCAATCGGGGCCACATTGCTAAAGTGTGTCGCTCCCGTAAGCGTACAGGTGTACATAAAGTGGCCGCCGTAGATTCAAATCCCGCGGAGTCGAGCAAGGAAGAGGGCGAGTATATTTATCAGTTGAGTGATAAAGAAGAAGATGATTATGTTTATCAGCTGAGTGATAAAGAGGAGGACGAGCGCTGGTTGCTGCGCGTCGTGATCAACGGGAAGCACGTCACCATGGAGGGCGATACTGGAGCGGGAATGAGTATTATCAATAGAAGTATGTATGAGAAACATTTTAGCGATATTCATTTGAGTCCGCGAAAGTCCAACTTAAAAATGTACAATGGCCAAAGGGTTAAGCCTATGGGGGAATTTAAATGTAGTGTCACGTTAGATAACAACACCGTGCATGATCTGAATCTGGTAGTCATTGATAACGAAGAGAGTAGTCCGTTATTTGGTCGCAAATGGATGCGCGCGTTCGGTATTCAATTCCCGTTTAGGTCGTGCCCCGATTCACTAGCTCACGTAAGCGATAACGTACAGCATACCATGGATAGGCAAACGGCTATTAAAGAATTAGAAGCAAAATTCCCCGAAGTGTTTTCTTGTGGCATAGGTGCTTTTAATAAAGGAAAGGTCAGCTTGGAGCTGGTTCCGGGCGCCGTGCCGGTGTGGCGGCGCGCGCGCCCCGTGCCCTACGCGCTGCGGCCCGCGGTCGAGGCCGAACTCGAGCGCCTCGAACGAGAGGGCGTCATATCGCCGGTCGAGTGGAGCGACTGGGGAACCCCAATAGTGCCTATTATAAAAAAATCAGGTGAGGTAAGATTATGTGGTGATTTTAAAACTACTCTTAACCCGGTATTGGTAGATGATAAGTACCCGTTGCCCAAAATTGAGGATATATTTGCTTCTTTGCAGGGTGGTAAAATATTTAATAAAATCGATTTAAGCAGAGCATATCAACAGCTGATTTTGAGTGATGAGGCAAAAAAATATTGCACGATAGTTACACATAAAGGTACTTTTGCCTACAACAGGCTGCCGTTTGGAATTAAATGCGCAGCAAGTAAATTCCAAAGAGTGATGGAAATGCTGTTACGTATGCCAAACGTGGCCGTTTACCAAGATGATGTACTAACTAGTTCCAAAAATGTAACCGAAAGCATGGCAATACTGGGTAAAGTTTTTAAAATCTTTTCCGAAAGCGGTCTTAGAGTCGAAATAAATAAATGTAGTATTTTTCAGAAGTCTGTTTCCTATCTGGGATATGTAATCGATGCAAACGGTTTAAAAACCGATGTAGCTAAAATTGATGCTTTAAACAGGACACCGAGGCCCAAAAATGTAAGCGAAGTTAAAGCATTTTTGGGTTTAGTGAATTACTATGGGAAGTTCGTTAGGAATTTAAGCGAAATTTTTGAGCCCCTACACGGTTTACTAAAATTTAATAAGGAATTCGTTTGGTCCCCGCAATGTGAAGAGGCTTTCATACACATAAAAAAAAGTTTAAATTCGGCCCCCGTCCTGGCGCACTGGGATCCGGCCCTGGCCACGTACGTGATGTGTGACGCGTCGCCGCACGGAGTGGGCGGCGTGCTGGCGCAGCGCGCGGGCGACGGCGCGGTGCGGCCCGTACTCCACGCCTCGCGCACCCTGTCGCCGGCCGAACGCAATTATTCGCAGATTTGTCGCGAAGGTTTAGCTATTGTTTATGCAGTTAATAAGTTTCACGATTATTTGTATGGACATAAGTTCACTCTGGTCACGGACTGCAAGCCGTTAGCGTCAACATTTAGCGAGACGAAACAGATTCCTTCGATGGCCGGTAATAGACTTCAAAGATGGGCCGTAATATTGAGCGCCTACGACTACAAAGTAAAATGTATTAGTTCAAAACATAACTGTGTGGCGGATAGTTTATCGCGGTTACCTATCGACGATGACAACAAGGAATATAAATCGGAGTCGTACATCAATTTTATATCAGAACAGGCGCCTATAGATTACAAAATGATAGCTAGGTATACGGAGAAGGATGTTACTTTACAGAAATTAATACATGCAATCAACTCCAACTGGGTTTATTGCAAAGATGAGGAATTAAAATCATACTTCGATATAAAACAATATCTAAATGTGGAGTCTGGTTGTATATTGTTCGGTCACCGAGTTATCATACCGCAAGTATTACGAAGCTCTATACTAGAAATGTTGCATTCTGGTCATCAAGGTATAGTGAAGTGTAAAAGCATTGCGAGGTATGTATATTGGCCTGGCTTAGACGGCGACATCGAGCGCGAGTGCCTCGGCTGCGCGGCATGCACCGCTACCCGCGCCTCACCGCCGCACGCGCCGATCCACCCGTGGGCTTGGCCACAATTGCCTTGGTATAGGCTTCACGTCGATTTCTTTTCGCTCGGCAAATTGATATATTTTATAATTGTCGACGCTCATTCCAAATGGATAGAGGCGCACAGTATAGGTAGTACATCCGCTATGCTC
This sequence comes from Lomographa bimaculata, assembly GCA_948107665.1. Lineage (NCBI taxonomy): Eukaryota > Metazoa > Arthropoda > Insecta > Lepidoptera > Geometridae > Lomographa > Lomographa bimaculata. The sequence continues at coordinate 1,571,490 of OX403602.1, read as the reverse complement.
ACAATTAATAGACTGAGGCGAATATTTAGTCAATTCGGTTTATGTCGAGAGCTAGTATCAGACAATGGGCCACCGTTTAATGGCAAAGAATTCAAATCATTCTTGAATAGTTGCGGTACTAAGCACATTCTAGTGTCTCCATATAAACCTAGCAGCAACGGCGCTGCGGAAAGTTCAGTCAAAATTATAAAAAATTGTTTGAAAAAGGCCCTCATCGAAAAACAGAGCCTGGACTTGGCTCTGGACAAGTTCCTACTGTCATACAGGTCCACTAACCACAGCCTAACAGGTAGGTCACCGGCAGAATTGCTATTAGGTCGGAAGTTGCGTACGCATTATGATATCTTACGACCGGACATCAACGATATTGTTCGCGATAGACAGGTTAAAATGAAAAACAGTAGGCAAGGTAAACAGCGCTATTTTACGGTTGGAGATACGATTTTGTTTAAATATTTTAGGAATAACAAATTCACATGGGAGAAAGGATGCGTACATAAAATTATGGGGCCTGTGTCATATCTTATTGAGCATAATGGCAAACTTTACAAAAAACACGTAGATCACATTGTAAAACAATATCCTCATGGGGAAACAAAAGGTGAGGAGACAATAGTCTACACGAGCGAGGAGATAGGTGATTTCAACACAATCCCTTATTTAGATAAAAATATTGATAGTAACGATATGGGCGTCACTGAATATACAGAACCGGCAATCGTAACTGTTGAAACCCAAATACCTGATGCTGCTGCAGGCAGGGAACAGACGCGAACTGAAAGACCGAAACGAAAGCGTAAGCCGAATAATAAAATAGACCGATTCCAAATAGCATAACTAATTTTATAGTGAACTCGGGGTCATGCAGAGTGTTGTTTCATTCTAGGGCTAATAGGTATTATTATGATAATTTCTACTTTAATTATAAATATGTATACGTAGATAAGCATTGGTTGTAATTATTGTAATAAGTCATGCCTGGCGAAATATGACTTAAGTACGGCTAAAACTAACATAGGTTGTATGCATTGTGTTTTGTGTTTTTTTATTACTAGTAATTATAATATAAACAAGGGATAAGTTGTAAACAGGGGTGGGAAGATGTTATATATGTAAGAACATTTGTATCTACCTTATTTTTATATGTTTAGAATATACCTGTCTCTTTCTTTAAATAAAATCAGTCTCGAATACAAGGTGGTGTCATTCGCGTATATCGCGGCCAGGGATGATCGCTAGATCATCCCTGGGGAAACTATTGTTGATCTTTACAATTTTAACGACCTTAAGGCAGCCATAACAAGGACCATAAAAGAATCACTTCAAGCTCCTCCAAACACACAGGCAACTGAGAACCAGTCAGTTCCCTCACCAGTCGGAACATCTGACGTTCAAGGAAGAATGGAGAGAAGTGTTGGGCGTCTTGAAGAAGCCGTTCGTGTAATCTCTTCGAACACCGTAAAACTGACCGGACGAGAAGTCTCAGCTCCTGCTCCCACCATCATACCAACCCCGAGACTCGCCGGACCCAGCTACACTACCCCGGCTCCCCGAAATGACACAACACTCTCAGACAGTGACGAAGACATAATAGTTGGATGACTAACAACGTTTTCATTTAAAAAAAAAAATATTGTTGTTTCATAGGGAGATTTCAGTGAGTAAATCTTTAGTGGGATTGAATATCTCACTTTATTCTTTGTGTTTGTTACTCCTATAATTTCTGTGTTTTCTTGTACGGGGGTGAGACCTAGAACATTAACTACCTTGCTTGTTATCAGGGACACCTGCGATGCCGAGTCCAGAATAGTTTTGACATGTATCTCTTGACCGTTGTGTGCTAATAATTTTACTCGAGCTGTGGGTATCAAAACTCCACTGCTTTTACTGTTACCAGACATTACGATGGGTTTGTTGTCTTCGCTGTGTAATAATGCTCCTTCTTGCATGTTGCACACCTAAAATGAAATTTGCACTTGCCTGAATGTGTATTCAAGCAAGTGTTGCACAACTCACCGTTTTTTGCAAACCGTATTCGTTCTGCACCGGGCAGCAATTTAAACCTTTTGCATTGAAAAATTTTATGGTCGGAGGACTTACAGTAGAAGCAAGATGATCTGCCGGCTGTTACTATGCTGTTGACTACCTTCCCGTGTCCGCTTGCCTGTTTCTGCATCTCGGTGTTTTCCGTTGCAAGTGCTCTCTTTTCCAGGAAGGCAATGAAGTTTGTCACCAGGAGCTGCTCCGCTGTGTCCCTCTCTAATTCATAATTTCTCGCAGTCATCATGTCAAGCTTGCGAATAAATAAACATATTAGAATTGGATCCCAGCTACCTATATCTACACCTAAGTTTTTTATAGCTGCTAAGCTCTGCTTGATCATTGAAATGAACTCCCTAAGGTGAGGCGCAGAGGGCTTGGAAATTGATTCTAAATCTAAAATAGCCCCTATGTGTTCATTGAGGTATCTATCGTCAAGCAACTTGAGGGCCTCGTTATAGCTTTGTGGCACAAGTGGCAAGTGTTTAATTAGGTCAAATGGCTCATTTTTGACAAATGTTCTAAGATAATGTAATTTTTGGATAGTGTGCAAAGATGCATCTCGGTCAATTATTGATTTAAACAGTTCAATAAATGACACATAGTCGGTGTATTTTCCCGAAAAGGTATTAATTTGTAATACAGGCAGTTTTGCATTAGATTTACAAGTGTCAGTCTGAGCCTGAGATTGATCACCAATGGTCTTATTTAGGACAGAGAGGAGATTGAAATAGGCGGCTTCGACTTCCGCTATGTCATCCCTATCGTCATAGTCGAGGGCTAATATTTCTTTATTTATTGTTTCATATTCACTGAACAGTGAAATAACTCTATCCCGACGAATACTTAAATTTCCCGTCGATAGGGCTTGTCGCTCCTTCTCATCAGAAAACTGTTTTACAAGGCGTGTTAACGAAGCCTTTATATAACCTCTCGAAGCTACTAATTTCTTAAATCGCTCAGGCTCAGACATTGTGCACTTAAAATATAAATAGGTAGACACTTACCCAAGCTGCACAATATGTACACGTTATTAATAACTATGCTATATACAATACAATAAAATTCAGAAAACAATTCTACTAGTTTCGTCGCAAACTATTCGCAACACGTAAAATGGCGTCCGTCGTCGCCCGCGTTGATTCCTTCCGTTCTTGCTTGGAGACAGATTCCGGCGCCGGCGCGTCGGTCGATTGCGTGGCGTGCCCACGTGATTAGCAGTCGTCGCGGAACTGTGGTCCACGATTGGTTGTCCCAAGGATGCTCGGATTCGCGGCCAATAGGAGGCCGTATCCGGTCTTTGCTTGCTCGTGCTCGCTAGCTAATTCGTCGCTGTTCTGATTTTTCAAGGTGGTACGAAGAATGTTTCGTACAGCAAATTTGGTGGAAGAAAAAAAAATGCCTTTCTATCCTTGCAGGATCTATGAGTACCACGATTGTATTTCGCGTGGAATTTTTGTTTTTTAGCTCGAAGTCCCGATTGCTGTTTTCTTTACGTACTTGTGAATATCTGTTGCTGCGATGTGGCGCGTGAAGGTCGTCCATGCGCCATGCGTGGTGCGTCTTCGTCGAAGTATCTTGTGCTTTGTTCTTAGTTCTGTAAGCTCGAAGCATGTGCGGCACTTGTCCTTATTTGGGTTCCTTAATTGAAACTATGGTTTTGGTGTCACACTTATTATTCATGTGGGATTATAATATTAAACAAGATTGCGCAGCCGCACCGGCGTACCAGCGATGCAAGAGAGAGTTGACAGGTCGCAAAATGTTGCCCATATAAAAATATTGGTATAAAAAAGGTTATGTTTATGTTGGGTTGCCAACAAAATACATCAGGCTTTCATAGGAATCTCCAGTTGCTAAAAATCTCAAAGTCACTGCTAGTCTGTCATATGTAGGAATCGAGTCTCTAAAATTCGTACTTGATTTCCGAATTTTGTCGCTGATCAGAGATAGTAAATGATCATAATCCTCTGACGCCAATCTACAAAAGTTTTGGAATTGTATATTAGCGCTTAGCTGTTCGAAATCCGTTGGTGGAACGAGGATCTGGGATCAGGCGGAGAGTCAATGAAAATGAAGCGTCTCTTCAACGTTGGAAATTAGAATGTAATTCGAGTTTTTTTTAAATTGACAACCAAAGAGTATATGAGATGATCTGTCACGTCAACGTCATTAAAATTTGAAGGATTGATTTGTCCGAACATGCCCCCGGGCGTTGGAAGATCAGCTTTCAACAGGCTATTCCACTAAAGGACAAATCTTGCTAAATAATCTTCGGATGATTCCATTTGAAGTCTTAAGTCAGCAACACGGCTAATTCCGTCAACTCCTGGGTACACAGCAACAATTCTTCCTAATCGCCACTTAAGAGGTGGCAAATTGTCTTCCTTTATGACTACGATACTGTTAACCTTTAGAGAATCGTGGTTATGTCTCCATTCGACACGTTGTTGCAACTCCCCAATATATTCCTGGCTCCATCTAGACCAAAAATGTTGTCGAAGTTGTTAAATTTTCTGGTACCGAGTTAAATGATTCTGATTGCAGTCCTTGAGATTTGGTGCAGGAAGGGCGAAGAGCGGTCTTCCTATCAAAAAGTGTCCGGGCGTCAACGGCGTCAATTCATTTGGGTCCGACGATAATGACGAAAGTGGGCGCGAATTTAGAATCGCCTCGATCTCAATGAGTACAGTATTCAATTCCTCGTATGTTAAATTGCAATTTCCTAGGACCCTAGTTAAATGGTAATTACGGATTTTACTGATGCTTCCCACAGACCACCAAAATGCGGGGAATAAGGAGGTATAAAATGGAAGTTAATTCCTTCATTAGCTGCACTCTCAGATAACGAATTGCAATTACGTTTTAAAAATGCACCTATCTCGTTATAAGCACCTACAAAGGAAGTGCCATTGTCCGAGTACAAGTCTCGAATTTTTCCTCGGCGAGATATGAACCTGCGCAATGCAGCCAAAAAATTGTTACTCGTTAAATTACCTACAAGTTCAGTGTGTAGACATTTTGTGCTGAAACATACGAAAATAGCAATATAGACTTTAACTAGCCTACAACCACGCCCTTGGCGACTAGCACATAACATTGGACCTGCGTAGTCTACCCCTACACACTCGAATGGATAGCCACCTGCTTCTAACCGAGACGGGCAAATTTCCCATAATAGGTTCAAGAACCTTTCCTTTCATACGTGTACAACGTACGCATTTGTGATAAGTAGCCTTAGCTAGGTTACGTCCGCCTATAGGCCAATAGGTTTCATGTATAGTTGCCAACAATAATTGTGGACCAGCATGCATTAGCCTTATGTGCTCAAATTCAAATAATAGCTTCGCAAAGCGATGAGCGGACAGTATTAAAATAGGGTATTTTTATCATAAGCAAAATCTGAGTTACATAAGCGACCGCCCACTCGTAGAAGTTTATCATCGTCTAAGAAAACATTAAATTTACATAAATTGCTCTTTTTTGGAATACATTTACTTTTTACTAAAAGATCGTATTCAGGAAACGATGCATTTTGAGCGAGTCTTATAATTAAAGTTAAGGCCTTCTTCAGTTCATCGTTTGTTAGAAATTCATTCGAAGTTGACTCTTTTTTACAAAGGCTAACAAATCGCAGCATATATGCCACGGAGCATTTCAGTCTCTTCGCATAATAAATGTAGAAGCAAAACGCTTTGTTCGCAATTGTGGAATATCTACCATATACCGGTGTCGATTAGCAGATTGCCTGCTTGTTCGATGATAGAATGGGGATGGGGGAACTAGATCGTGTAATTCCTTGGCACATTCTCCGAAATGTATCCGATAAAATACCGAGAGACTAGCAACCCTGCGACGATGTCCCAAGCTTTGAAGCCTTTCATCGGCCAGCTGCTCTGTTAAAGAGCCTCTTGGCTCTTCGCTCAATGGTATCAAGAGCCTCAAGCTGGTACTTAGCTGAACCATCCCAAAGATGAGAACAGTATTCCATACATGAGCGGACTTGTGCTTGATACAAATTAAGCAACTGTCCTGGTGTGAAGTACCGTCTCACCTTTGCGAGGATTCCCAGCTTTTTGGCGGCTAGTTGGGCTTTTGACTCAATGTAAGTTCCGAAATTGAACTTGGAAGTTAAAGTCATACCAAGTAACTCGATATGGTCTGTTACTGGCAGGGATACATCTCGGAAAAAGCTGGTAATGGTCCTACTTCGTGTGATATGGGATTTAAAGGCCAATGAGTGTTATCGCGACTGAGGTACGGGGGGCCTGACCACCACAAATCAAGTGCCTGAATGTCACCAGTATCAACACACGAGAAATTAAGTCAGCGGGGTTCTCACTTGTCGGAACATGCCGCCAATTGCAGTTGCTTCTCTAAAATTTCTCCAACGCGATTTCGTACAAATGTCTGAAGTTTGCTTGGATGCATTTTAAGCCATCCAAGCTCAATAGTAGAATCAGTCCAAAACGTGGTTTTACTAACGTTAGCTCGAATGGAGGTAATAGCTTTTTGATATAAACGTACGCCTACTAACGCGCCACACGATTCGAGCCTGGGAATCGTCATAGATTTAAGAGGGGCTACCCTACTCTTAGCCATCATTAAGCGTACTAGTATTTCACCCTGCGCATTTATACTCCTAACATATAGAGCAGCTCCGTAGGCTAACATCGATGCGTCCGAGTAAATGTGCATCTCAAAAACATTGTAAGAATCGCACACAACACGACGTGGAATGCGCACATCGTTTAAATTTGGGAGGTTTTCCATTATATCATTCCAAACTTTAAATACCTCTGGTGGTAATTTATTATCAAAGGACAGTTTTAGTAGCCATAATTTTTGCATAAGAATTTTCATTATAATTACACAAGGTGCTTCTAGCACCTTGTGTCCCTGACTGCATCATATATTTTGCCTATTGTAGAAAGTATTCCACGTTTTGTCATATCTGTAGAAAATGAACAATTGAATGCAAAGCCTAGTTCATCTGATGTAGTATACGAGCCTAGTCCTAGAGTTTTACTGTGTTCATTACCAATATTTAAATCAACAGCCATGTTGTTCTTATTTATTGGAGTATTTTGAGTTGAAACCGACTCATGACTATTGGAATTCCATTTACGCAGTGGCATGCCAGCAGATGCTAACATCTCTGAAACCTGCTTTTTAATGTCTAGAGCACCTAACAAATTATCATCTCCAGTCAAGAGGTCGTCTACGTATATATCATGTAAAATAATGTCACTTATTTTAGGATCAGTACAATCAAGGCCTATTTGCTTAATATACCTAGATGCTAGAAAGGGAGCGCTAGCTGTCCCATAGCTAACAGTGTTAAGTTGGAAAATCTTGATTGGTTCCAAAGGGCTAGTACGCCAAACAATTTGTTGCAAGTAGCTATCCTTAGGATGCACCATTACCTGCCGATACATCTTTTCAACATCTGCGGCTAGAACATATTTATGTTGCCTAAATCGGATAATTATCGATAAAAGGTCATCCTGCACAGTAGGACCTACCATTTGAATATCATTACATGAAACTTGTGATGTTGTGGGCATACTAGCATTGAATACTACACGCAATTTGGTAGTAGAACTACTCTCACGGACGACACCATGATAAGGTACAAAGTATGGAACCGGAGTTGGATGAACACTTGGGCATTCAGACATGTGACCCATTGAAATGTACTCCGACATGAAATCAGCATACATCTGATGAAATTCCGGATTAACTTGAAATTTGCGTTCTAAGGATGTAAGACATTGTTTGGCCTTTGCCAATGAGTCACCTAATACTTCAGGTGATTGCTTTAGAGGTATTCTAACACAAAAGCGACCATCGTCTAAGCGAGTTGTGTTTTTAACAAAGTGCTCTTCACAAAGTTGCTCATCTTTGGAAATTAATGATTTATGCTCAACTTCTTCAACTTGCCAAAATCGGGTCAACATATTCTGGCTATCATCAAATTCAAGATTACATTCAATTGAGTCAACCTTTGTTAAGTTACAAAATTCAGGGGACGATACATGACCACTACCTACAGAACCGGAGACTATCCATCCCAATCTAGTTTCCCAAAGAATCGGTTTATTATCTCCAAGGTTTATTTTCTGTGATCCTAACAGATCCCAAAAGATAGAACTACCAATAATTAAGTCAATATGTGAAGGTTTGTAGAAATATGGATCTGCGAGGTTAAGATCTGTAGGTATTTGCAATTTCTTGACATTCACTCGACGACAAGGGATTTCATCACTGATTGCAGGTAATACATAACAAAGCAAGTTAGATGAATAATGTTCACTCAGTGATTGTATCTGAATTTGACAAATTTGTGATGTATGAGTCTCTGTTTTATTTATATAAACTACTGCAAGATGGATTTTTTTGAACAATATTTTGACGAAGACCTTGTTACAACAATCGTTCAGAAGACTAATCAAACAGCTGTCCAAAAAACAGGCAAAAGCCTCATGTTTACTAACGGGGAATGTAAAGTCTTCATTGGGATATCTATGATAATGGCTTGTATTGGATATCCAATTACCAGGATGTTTTGGGAAACGAAGTGGCGCGTACCGTTAGTCGCTGATAATATGTCTCGTAACAGATTTTTTACTTTGCAAAATTCTTTGAAATTTGTTTTCGACGAAGACATCTCACAACAAGCTCGAACTGAAGATAAACTCAGGAGGGTGCAGCCTCTTTTAACAAAAATGATCAACGCTTGTAACAAAGAAGTCAAAGATCAACACATTAGCATCGACGAGATGATGATTCCCTTTACTGGGGCCTGCAATGTGCGTCAATATGTTCCAGGAAAACCCCATCCGGTTGGTACGTAAAAAACCCATCCGGTTGGTACGTCTTAGCCAATCCTGATGGAACAGTCTGCGACTTCGTTGTTTATCAGGGTGACACAACATTTCCTGAATTCAATGGCACTGCATTTAGCCAAGGTGAGAAAGCGGTGTTGAAATTGACTGCAGCCTTGGTGCCAGGCCATTTAGTATATTTTGACAGATTTCTTACAGGAATCGAAAGTACTGGTACGCTTATAAAGAATAGAATTCCTGGTCCAGCCCGTGATAACTTAGAATCTGATAAAAGCTTAGACAGGAAAGGTCGTGGCAGTTGCCAAGTAATTGTCAGAGATGACGATAAAATGGCCATCACCAAGTGGTACGACAATAAACCAGTCGTAATAATGACGTCGGTATTTTCAAACGAGGAACCAGATATTTGTAGAAGATATTCTAAGAAAGGAAAAATCTATTTCGATGTGAACAGGCCTGATGTTATCAAATGTACAACCGAAACATGGGAGGGGTAGATTTAGCGGATAGGCAGCTATCTGTATGTCCTTCACGTAGCCGAGCTATAAAATGGACAGTTAGGATATTTTCCCATATGCTAGATTTAGCAGTAGTAAATGCATGGACACAGTACAAGAAAGCTGAGCGAAACATAGGCACTGATGCGAAAAATATACTACAGCTGAGGTTCTATAAGGTGGAATTAGCCGGGCAGTTGATAGAAAAAAACACTGCTCCGTTCGAGTTATCAGAACAAGAAGAAATTGATGGTGAAGAAGAACGAATAAGAAAGCGAGGCCGACCAGCTACCGTACCCATACCTTCAAAAATACGTCGTATACAAGGATCAACACATATTCCTGAAGTAACAGAAAAACAACACCGCTGTCGCATGGCAGGTTGTGACACAAAAAGCACTGTAAAGTGCATTTCATGTATGAAAAAATACATCAAAACTCTTTTATTCATTGACGATTGATCTCACTGTTCGGAAATTATTAAAAGTAAGACAACATATCTAATTTTCTTTTTCTATATTTTGTGATTGATTATAGTATTTGTAACAATAAGATTATAAGATTTGATAAGTACTGTTTAGGAAAACAACAAGACTGATTTGTGCCATTTTATGAATAAATAAATATTTTATAATAATAATGTGTTTAAGTAATATTAACCCAATGTTCTAAAAAAAGACCAAATATTTCGGAGATTTGTTTGCATATTTATGAATCCGTAGGTCAATATAAGAACATCCCATAACTATCAAACCTAAATATTATTTTGTTACTGAAATATTAAATCTTTTATGTGTGGGTCTATAGGACTAAATTATTTTGTTCTAATATTAGTACAGTAGGTCTATCTTCTATCTAGCTTTATCCTTTTTGGGTCCCAGGAGGATAAGTATGCTATTTTTAAGATTGTGACACTAAATAAAAATAAATAAATAAAATAAAATAAAAATTGTTTATTTCGGATAAATCCATAGAATGGTTAGTTACATTATAAATTAAATTAAATTAAATCTATGTTAGTATTACAATTATTATTATTATTATTATTTAGTCTGGCCAGTAACAATACCTATCCAATATTTTTGGATAGGACAATCAAAGCGAGACGCAAACATTTTTAGAACACTGTTGGAACTAGCACGTAGACGGTGAAACATTGAGGCGACTTTATTTCGCATGACAGCGTGAAAACCATTCACCCGCGCCTCCGCGAACATTCCAGACGCACTGCAACGCCATGGTAGTCCCAACAGTGCTCTAAAAGCATTGTTATATTGCACCCTGAGGGCATTGTAAGTACGTTGCGTATACTGAGCCCACAGGCTGCTCGAGTAGAAAGTTTGACAGTACGCTCTAAAAAGAGTTAGTTTTACTTCTTTTGAGCTTCGAGCAAACCTGCGAGCCAGCATATTGCTTCTCACTGCCAACGCCCTTCGCTCTCGCTCTATATCTAGATCGTCCCTTAGTGCTTCAGTCAACATATGCCCAAGATATTTAAACCTATCTACAACTTTTAAAACAGAGCCGTCAAGTACAATAGGAGGCACGTATGAAGGCTTCTGTTTACCTGCCTTGAAAATAAGTACCTCACTTTTACATGAATTATACTTGAGGCCATGATCAGTAGCGTAAACCTCACAAACTCTAACAAGCTTTCTCAACGCGTTGATCGAGGGAGCCAGCAGTACCATGTCATCAGCGTAACTAAAATTGTTGACACACTTTCCGTCAATGAAGCATCCGACATGTACACTGTTGAGTTCCTCGATCAACCCGTTGATGTACAGATTGAACAAGCTTGGCGACGTCAAGCCACCCTGACGTACTCCACATTCTAAAATGTACTCATCTGACAGAGTATCAGCCCACCTCACCTGATTTATCTGATGTTTGTACCAGTACCTAAACAAGGAGACACCTTCTACAGGCATGCCCGTTTCGCTCAGCTTTTTCCAAAGTATATCATAGGCTACAGAGTCAAAAGCTTTTGACAAATCGAGGAAACAGGCATACACAGGCGTTTTCCTCTGAGTATAGTACCTAACAGTATGCTTAAGGCTGAAAATTGCACTCTCGGTAGATAGTCCCGCTCTAAATCCAAATTGCGCGTCATTGAGGCGCAAGTGCGCTCCAAGGCTGCGATTAAGCATACTGTCAAGTATTTTAGCTGTTGTAGTTGCAAGTGAGATGGGTCTATAGTTACATTTGACCGACACATTTCCAGTTTTGTTTTTAATGATTGGAATCACTACAGTTTTCATCAGTGGCTCTGGAAGGAAGGAGTGACTGAGGCACAATTTGAAAAACATAGCCAACACACGGGGTAAATGGATCCCAGCATGTTTGAAGTGTTCGACGCTGAGGCCGTCATGCCCCGGAGATTTACCTCTCTGCATATTTTTTATCACTAAAGCTAAGTCTTTTGCATTAAAGGCAATTTTATGCTCCGAACGTGACATTTCGAACTCACCGCCACTCACCTCTGCGACTGGCAAAGACCCCAATGGTGATTTAACCATGAAGTGTTCTTTAAATATGTTAGCGATGCTTTTCAAATCGCTTTCACCATCTATGCTCACAGGGGTGCCTGACCTCGGGTTTAGCTTATTAGTCTGTTTCCAAAAGCTCTTAAAATCACCCGCCGAATGATTTGATGCCAAGATATCCATCTTTATCTGTTCTTGTCTATCCTGGCACCACTTCAGCCTAGACTTGAAAAACTTTCTACTATCACACATACTATCATAAACGCCACCATTGTGTGGTTTACCCGCCATGACCCACGTTTGAAATTTTTGTCTGGCAGCCCTGTGCGCCCCAGCTACATATTTATTCCATCCGGTAACATACCCACCCTTTCTGCAACACTTAAGTCTGTGTGACATGATAGAACCGGTCTTGAGAATGTCTACCACATTACTGTACATCTTATTCAGCAAAAGTGTATGATCCTGGTTTGAGCAGAAAGAGTCAGCACAATACGTAAATTCTACAGGAAAATCTAATTTTCTTAGTTCTTCATTACAGTAGTTGTGATACTTTGAAATCTGATCAGCTCCCCTTTCACCCCAGATCACTTGGTTACTCAAGGTCCTGAAACCATTATTACATTTAGCTTTAATGACGTCAATATTGCACTCGATAAAAAGGGGTGAGTGGTCAGACCAATACACATCATGCTGAACCCATACTTTACGAACAGTATCCTGGGCTGCTTTTGTGACAATGCAGTGGTCTAACCACCTCCTGCAACCATGCGCTTCACTAGTAAAAGTGTAGGTATCAGATTCCAGACCTAATAACTCTATATCTATACAACACCACTTTTGTTCTAAACAGAAATGTAACATTTCATTGCAAAATAGCTCCTTAGGATGAGAATTAAATATTAATGATTCTCATTTTTATAATTATTTAAAAAAAAAACCCATTCTCAATAGAAATAGTTACTGGAGAGTAAGAATACGAATATTAATTTATAAATAAAAACTCATTACATGAATAACAATTAATTAAAAGACAATAAAGTTGTACAAAAAACTACAAACTTATGAGACATTTTCTTGAAAGCTAATAAATTTATATTTTTTTCTCGTCTTACTTTCAACTTGCGAATCTGGCAATAGGAGTCATTAACTTTTATGGGTGCCTCTATGGGAATGTCACTAGTTTCGCCTTAAGCACAGTTGGATCTGAGAAGTCGTGTGGCGTAACAGTTTTGAAAACCGAGCATCCAAAGTTATTTATAGTGGAGTATGAAGATTATGATCGCCTGTATAGAAACGGTATTACAAGCTTTACACCTGATGATTCACAAAATGTTCGATACTTAGATAACTTACGTTCGTCGAAAGATCCATAATACATTTGAGAAGAAAATGTTAAAAAATACCTTGTCAATCGCCGCTACGCACCCGGATCAGTTCGCCTACCGATATATGCCGTGCGTGCCCCGGGTATATGGCTGTGATGACAGGAGAGGCAATCCATATTATGCAGTGTTTACCAGTGTTGACAAAAATCCGTCACTCAAACAAATGTTACAATCGACTACCAATCGAGAAAGGAAATCGTTTCTTCCTAACTCCGCTGACTCATATTACACCGAATACGCCACCGAGCTTGCTTGTGAAACGCCACTACGAGAGCACTATAAAATAAAAGGAACTTGGTAGAGACTTATTCCAAAACCAACGTCAGTTCAATCGCCTGTGGTGCTGCAAGCTATAAGTAAGAGGAATTGGACTTATCAGAACCCAGTAGATCCAGAAAAGATCAGAATTTACACGCAACAAGAATTACATGACATGCGAGGACGTTTCATGTTCCCCATAGAGCAAACTGTGATACAACAGATTGTAACGTTGCGTCAAGCGCTGTTACCTAATTTACATTAACTGGCTTTAGTCTGGATATAAATATCAAATTAACTTCTAATTTTACAAATCTTGACTTGTGCGGCTGTACAACGGATATAGGAATTAAAAGCGTGGTACCTTAGCACTACCTTTTATTGCCCACGACCCCTATCTGTGGCAAGCTACAGGCGCTCCGCACGCAACAAGATCACATGTCAACAACTCACCAACGACATTACGGGATTAGATTCCGTTAAAAATATCCTTAATGAATATATACCGTCCGGGGTAAGTAGTGCACAATACTGCAGGGGGTGGTTTGGAATCGATAAAGGAGCACATTAAAAAAATAAAAAAAAATTTTTTTTTTTCGTTTTTTTTTTTTTTTTTTTTATTTGTGACAGGCTAGTTTTTGACCACTATCTCACCCGATGATAAGTAACGATGTGATCGAAGCTGGTAAACACACTAGGCCTGGAATACGCAGGCTGTATATCTTTTTTTGACCTGCAGGCAGTTTTTTCCGTAAGGAAAAGGAAAACTTGTGTTTTTTGTTCTGGGCGTAATGTGAATGTTTCCGCTAACCTCGACACAAGTTATCGAACTTAGTGTGGGGCTGTGAGTGTGAAAGCGTTTATTTAGACAGATTGTAATAAGAAATTAAATTACATAACTGATACAGGTAGGTAGAAAACTACCTTATTTCATTTAGCTTGATAACATTATTTTTGTATGGACTTTGACAGAGTTGATGATAATACTTAAGTTATCAAATCAACGAATTCTGGGAATTCAATACCTACCAGGTAGTAGGTACCTACCTAATTACTTACTGAAGACAAGTATTTCGAATTAGATAGGTGTGGTTTGCTTCATGTAAAACATTGGTTCTCGTAATTCCTGAACCGCCTTTAAGTGTGACCTCTCGTCACATGTTAGTTCAATGACCCCGTAGCACTCGTAGCACTCACCTACTCTGGAAGCTATTGTTGTAGCGGCTGTCTACGGAGGGCCATACTTGACAATTACTACTGAACTGCCTGCAGGTCAGTCGATTAAAAAAACGAAAAAAAAATTTTTTTTTTTTATGTGCTCCTTTTTCGATTCCAAACCACCCCGTGCAGTATTGTGCACTACTTACCCCGGACGTTATATGTTGGAAAAGTTGGCTGAGAATTTTTTGGTCAAGAACCTAAGGGCAAATTTATCGGGTTCGGCGCTATTGTTGCCGGCCTGATCGGCATTATCATAATTGTGAATACGATAATAACGTTCATGGATACCTGCATTCATGCGTGAATTGGAAGGAAAAAAGGGAAAAAAATTGAAGAGCACTTCTATTGAGTGTCTCGTTGGTCCATCCATTTATCTATTTACTCATAGTATCGATATATAGGCATTGGCCCGTAGGTAGAAGATTTATTATGTAAAGATGGACTTCAAAGTATAAATGTTTTTATATAAGTGAAACTCATTGTTGTAAGAGGAAAAACTATGTAATTGAAACACTTACAATATATCGAAGTTAATTAAAGTATAAAGTTGTACATGAAATTTATTTATTTTGTATACAGAAATAATTAATTTTGTATAATATTATATACAGAAATGTTTGTGTATTCTTATGTATGCTATTTTTAAGATTGTGACACTAAATATTAATGATTCTCATTTTTATAATTATTTAAAAAAAACCCATTCTCAATAGAAATAGTTAATGGAGAGTAAGAATACGAATATTAATTTATAAATAAAAACTCATTACATGAATAGCAATTAATTAAAAGATAATAAAGTTGTACAAAAAACTACAAACTTATGAGACATTGGTGCCGATTCTGTTGTCCAGAATTAGACTAAACTAGCCTAAAATTAGTTTTAGGCCTGCTTTAGTCCAAAACCTATTCAGAAAATGCAAGATTAGACTAAAATTAAGTTTGACAGGACTTAGTTAGTTTAGTTACTCTATTTAGTGAAAATGACCAAATTCTTATTCTGATGTACATGTTTTACGTCAAATTAAGACTAAAAATAGAAATTTTAAACTCAAATTAGTCTGTATGAAAAAGGTCTGGATTATTTTTAATGTGATCTTATACTTGAAAGAATAACACGGGCAATTAATGAAGCAAATACTGACCTACAAAGTCTATAATGGAGGAATATGTGATTGCGGCTCTTGTGAATACAATTCAATTTGGTTGCTGTCAAAATCAATTTCAGTCCTGTCATTTCAACTTTTAAATTAAGTTCAACGTACAATCAGAATAGCGTTTAGGTATTCCTTGACTAAAATTAGTTTATTTTTAGTTTAGTTTAGGTTAGTTCGGTGCTCAACAGAATTAGCACCATTTTCTTGAAAGCTAATAAATTTATATTTTTTTCTCGTCTTACTTTCAACTTGCGAATCTGGCAATAGGAGTCATTAACTTTTATGGGTGCCTCTATGGGAATGTCACTAGTTTCGCCTTAAGCACAGTTGGATCTGAGAAGTCGTGTGGCGTAACAGTTTTGAAAACCGAGCATCCAAAGTTATTTATAGTGGAGTATGAAGATTATGATCGCCTGTATAGAAACGGTATTACAAGCTTTACACCTGATGATTCACAAAATGTTTGATACTTAGATAACTTACGTTCGTCGAAAGATCCATAATACACTTGAGAAGAAAATGTTGAAAAATACCTTGTCAATCGCCGCTACGCACCCGGATCAGTTCGCCTACCGATATATGCCGTGCGTGCCCCGGGTATATGGCTGTGATGACAGGAGAGGCAATCCATATTATGCAGTGTTTACCAGTGTTGACAAAAATCCGTCACTCAAACAAATGTTACAATCGACTACCAATCGAGAAAGGAAATCGTTTCTTCCTAACTCCGCTGACTCATATTACACCGAATACGCCACCGAGCTTGCTTGTGAAACGCCACTACGAGAGGACTATAAAATAAAAGGAACTTGGTAGAGACTTATTCCAAAACCAACGTCAGTTCAATCGCCTGTGGTGCTGCAAGCTATAAGTAAGAGGAATTGGACTTATCAGAACCCAGTAGATCCAGAAAAGATCAGAATTTACACGCAACAAGAATTACATGACATCCGAGGACGTTTCATGTTCCCCATAGAGCAAACTGTGATACAACAGATTGTAACGTTGCGTCAAGCGCTGTTACCTAATTTACATTAACTGGCTTTAGTCTGGATATAAATATCAAATTAACTTCTAATTTTACAAATCTTGACTTGTGCGGCTGTACAACGGATATAGGAATTAAAAGCGTGGTACCTTAGCACTACCTTTTATTGCCCACGACCCCTATCTGTGGCAAGCTACAGGCGCTCCGCACGCAACAAGATCACATGTCAACAACTCACCAACGACATTACGGGATCAGATTCCGTTGAAAATATCCTTAATGAATATATGTTGGAAAAGTTGGCAGAGAATTTTTTGGTCAAGAACCTAGGGGAAAATTTATCGGGTTCGGCGCTATTGGTGCCGGCCTGATCGGCATTATCATAATTGTGAATACGATAATAACGTTCATGGATACCTGCATTCATGCGTGAATTGGAAGGAAGAAAGGGAAAAAAATTGAAGAGCACTTCTATTGAGTGTCTCGTTGGTCCATCCATTTATCTATTTACTCATAGTATCGATATATAGGCAATTGGCCCGTAGGTAGAAGATTTATAATGTAAAGATGGACTTCAAAGTATAAATGTTTTTATATAAGTGAAACTCATTGTTGTAAGAGGAAAAACTATGTACTTGAAACACTTAAATATATCGAAGTTAAAAGTTGTACATGAAATTTATTTATTTTGTATACAGAAATAATTAATTTTGTATAATATTATATACAGAAATGTTTGTGTATTCTTATGTATGCTATTTTTAAGATCGTGACACTAAATATTAATGATTCTCATTTTTATAATTATTTAAAAAAACCCATACTCAATAGAAATAGTTAATGGAGAGTAAGAATACGAATATTAATTTATAAATAATAACTCATTACATGAATAGCAATTAATTAAAAGATAATAAAGTTGTTCAATAAAATTACAAACTTATGAGACATTTTCTTGAAAGCTAATAAATTTATATTTTTTTCTCGTCTTACTTTCAATTTGCGAATCTGGCAATAGGAGTCATTAACTTTTATAGGTGCCTCTATGGGAATGTCACTAGTTTCGCCTTAAGCACAGTTGGATCTGAGAAGTCGTGTGGCGTAACCGTTTTGAAAACCGAGCATCCAAAGTTATTTATAGTGGAGTATGAAGATTATGATCGCCTGTATAGAAACGGTATTACAAGCTTTACACCTGATGATTCACAAAATGTTCGATACTTAGATAACTTACGTTCGTCGAAAGATCCATAATACACTTGAGAAGAAAATGTTAAAAAATACCTTGTCAATCGCCGCTACGCACCCGGATCAGTTCGCCTACCGATATATGCCGTGCGTGCCCCGGGTAAATGGCTGTGATGACAGGAGAGGCAATCCATATTATGCAGTGTTTACCAGTGTTGACAAAAATCCGTCACTAAAACAAGTGTTACAATCGACTACCGATCGAGAAAGGAAATCATTTCTTCCTAACTCCGCTGACCCATATTACACCGAATACGCCACCGAGCTTCCTTGTGAAACGCCACTACGAGAGCACTATAAAATAAAAGGAACTTGGTAGAGACTTATTCCAAAACCAACGTCAGTTCAATCGCCTGTGGTGCTGCAAGCTATAAGTAAGAGGAATTGGACTTATCAGAACCCAGTAGATCCAGAAAAGATCAGAATTTACACGCAACAAGAATTACATGACATCCGAGGACGTTTCATGTTCCCCATAGAACAAACTGTGATACAACAGATTGTAACGTTGCGTCAAGCGCTGTTACCTAATTTACATTAACTGGCTTTAGTCTGGATATAAATATCAAATTAACTTCTAATTTTACATATCTTGACTTGTGCGGCTGTACAACGGATATAGGAATTAAAAGCGTGGTACCTTAGCACTACCTTTTATTGCCCACGACCCCTATCTGTGGCAAGCTACAGGCGCTCCGCACGCAACAAGATCACATGTCAACAACTCACCAACGACATTACGGGATCAGATTCCGTTGAAAATATCCTTAATGAATATATGTTGGAAAAGTTGGCTGAGAATTTTTTGGTCAAGAACCTAAGGGCAAATTTATCGGGTTCGGCGCTATTGGTGCCGGCCTGATCGGCATTATCATAATTGTGAATACGATAATAACGTTCATGGATACCTGCATTCATGCGTGAATTGGAAGGAAGAAAGGGAAAAAAATTGAAGAGCACGTCTATTGAGTGTCTCGTTGGTCCATCCATTTATCTATTTACTCATAGTATCGATATATAGGCAATTGGCCCGTAGGTAGAAGATTTATAATGTAAAGATGGACTTCAAAGTATAAATGCTTTTATATAAGTGAAACTCATTGTTGTAAGAGGAAAAACTATGTAATTGAAACACTTACAATATATCGAAGTTAATTAAAGTATACAGTTGTACATGAAATTTATTTATTTTGTATACAGAAATAATTAATTTTGTATAATATTGTATACAGAAATGTTTGTGTATTCTTATGTATGCTATTTTTAAGATTGTGACACTAAATATTAATGATTCTCATTTTTATAATTATTTAAAAAAACCCATTCTCAATAGAAATAGTTAATGGAGAGTAAGAATACGAATAATAATTTATAAATAAAAACTCATTACATGAATAGCAATTAACTAAAAGATAATAAAGTTGTACAATAAAATTACAAACTTATGAGACATTTTCTTGAAAGCTAATAAATTTATATTTTTTTCTCGTTTTACTTTCAATTTGCGAATCTGGCAATAGGAGCCATTAACTTTTATGGGTACCTCTATGGGAATGTCACTAGTTTCGCCTTAAGCACAGTTGGATCTGAGAAGTCGTGTGGCGTAACAGTTTTGAAAACCGAGCATCCAAAGTTATTTATAGTGGAGTATGAAGATTATGATCGCCTGTATAGAAACGGTATTACAAGCTTTACACCTGATGATTCACAAAATGTTCGATACTTAGATAACTTACGTTCGTCGAAAGATCCATAATACATTTGAGAAGAAAATGTTAAAAAATACCTTGTCAATCGCCGCTACGCACCCGGATCAGTTCGCCTACCGATATATGCCGTGCGTGCCCCGGGTATATGGCTGTGATGACAGGAGAGGCAATCCATATTATGCAGTGTTTACCAGTGTTGACAAAAATCCGTCACTCAAACAAATGTTACAATCGACTACCAATCGAGAAAGGAAATCGTTTCTGCCTAACTCCGCTGACTCATATTACACCGAATACGCCACCGAGCTTGCTTGTGAAACGCCACTACGAGAGCACTATAAAATAAAAGGAACTTGGTAGAGACTTATTCCAAAACCAACGTCAGTTCAATCGCCTGTGGTGCTGCAAGCTATAAGTAAGAGGAATTGGACTTATCAGAACCCAGTAGATCCAGAAAAGATCAGAATTTACACGCAACAAGAAATACATGACATCCGAGGACGTTTCATGTTCCCCATAGAACAAACTGTGATACAACAGATTGTAACGTTGCGTCAAGCGCTGTTACCTAATTTACATTAACTGGCTTTAGTCTGGATATAAATATCAAATTAACTTCTAATTTTACATATCTTGACTTGTGCGGCTGTACAACGGATATAGGAATTAAAAGCGTGGTACCTTAGCACTACCTTTTATTGCCCACGACCCCTATCTGTGGCAAGCTACAGGCGCTCCGCACGCAACAAGATCACATGTCAACAACTCACCAACGACATTACGGGATCAGATTCCGTTGAAAATATCCTTAATGAATATATGTTGGAAAAGTTGGCTGAGAATTTTTTGGTCAAGAACCTAAGGGCAAATTTATCGGGTTCGGCGCTATTGGTGCCGGCCTGATCGGCATTATCATAATTGTGAATACGATAATCACGTTCATGGATACCTGCATTCATGCGTGAATTGGAAGGAAGAAAGGGAAAAAAATTGAAGAGCACGTCTATTGAGTGTCTCGTTGGTCCATCCATTCATCTATTTACTCATAGTATCGATATATAGGCAATTGGCCCGTAGGTAGAAGATTTATAATGTAAAGATGGACTTCAAAGTATAAATGCTTTTATATAAGTGAAACTCATTGTTGTAAGAGGAAAAACTATGTAATTGAAACACTTACAATATATCGAAGTTAATTAAAGTATACAGTTGTACATGAAATTTATTTATTTTGTATACAGAAATAATTAATTTTGTATAATATTGTATACAGAAATGTTTGAGTATTCTTATGTATGCTATTTTTAAGATTGTGACACTAAATATTAATGATTCTCATTTTTATAATTAATTAAAAAAACCCATTCTCAATAGAAATAGTTAATGGAGAGTAAGAATACGAATATTAATCTATAATATAAAAATGAATCGCAAAATGTGTTGGTAAGCGCATAACTCAACAACGCCTGGACCAATTTGGCCAAATCTTTTTTTAAAATGTTCGTTGAAGTTCAAGGATGGTTTTTACGGCGAGAAAAATTAGAATTATTGCTGGAAAAACCCTAAAAATAGCCCTTTTCTTTTTCCCATACAAATGCACCCGGGCGAAGCCGGGGCGGATCGCTAGTTTATAAATAAAAACTCATTACATGAATAGCAATTAATTAAAAGATAATAAAGTTGTACAAAAAACTACAAACTTATGAGACATTTTCTTGAAAGCTAATAAATTTATATTTTTTTCTCGTCTTACTTTCAATTTGCGAATCTGGCAATAGGAGTCATTAACTTTTATGGGTGCCTCTATGGGAATGTCACTAGTTTCGCCTTAAGCACAGTTGGATCTGAGAAGTCGTGTGGCGTAACCGTTTTGAAAACCGAGCATCCAAAGTTATTTATAGTGGAGTATGAAGATTATGATCGCCTGTATAGAAACGGTATTACAAGCTTTACACCTGATGATTCACAAAATGTTCGATACTTAGATAACTTACGTTCGTCGAAAGATCCATAATACACTTGAGAAGAAAATGTTAAAAAATACCTTGTCAACCGCCGCTACGCACCCGGATCAGTTCGTCTACCGATATATGCCGTGCGTGCCCCGGGTATATGGCTGTGATGACAGGAGAGGCAATCCATATTATGCAGTGTTTACCAGTGTTGACAAAAATCCGTCACTCAAACAAATGTTACAATCGACTACCAATCGAGAAAGGAAATCGTTTCTTCCTAACTCCGCTGACTCATATTACACCGAATACGCCACCGAGCTTGCTTGTGAAACGCCACTACGAGAGCACTATAAAATAAAGGGAACTTGGTAGAGACTTATTCCAAAACCAACGTCAGTTCAATCGCCTGTGGTGCAAGCTATAAGTAAGAGGAATTGGACTTATCAGAACCCAGTAGATCCAGAAAAGATCAGAATTTACACGCAACAAGAATTACATGACATCCGAGGACGTTTCATGTTCCCCATAGAACAAACTGTGATACAACAGATTGTAACGTTGCGTCAAGCGCTGTTACCTAATTTACATTAACTCGCTTTAGTCTGGATATAAATATCAAATTAACTTCTAATTTTACATATTTTGACTTGTGCGGCTGTACATCGGATATAGGAATTAAAAGCGTGGTACCTTAGCACTACCTTTTATTGCCCACGACCCCTATCTGTGGCAAGCTACAGGCGCTCCGCACGCAACAAGATCACATGTCAACAACTCACCAGCGACATTACGGGATCAGATTCCGTTGAAAATATCCTTAATGAATATATGTTGGAAAAGTTGGCTGAGAATTTTTGGTCAAGAACCTAAGGGCAAATTTATCGGGTTCGGCGCTATTGGTGCCGGCCTGATCGGCATTATCATAATTGTGAATACGATAATAACGGTCATGGATACCTGCATTCATGCGTGAATTGGAAGGAAGAAAGGGAAAAAAATTTAAGAGCACTTCTGTTGAGTGTCTCGTTGGTCCATCCATTTATCTATTTACTCATAGTATCGATATATAGGCAATTGACCCGTAGGTAGAAGATTTATAATGTAAAGATGGACTTCAAAGTATAAATGTTTTTATATAAGTGAAACTCATTGTTGTAAGAGGAAAAACTATGTAATTAAATGTAAACACTTACAATATATCGAAGTTAATTAAAGTATAAAGTTGTACATGAAATTTATTTATTTTGTATACAGTAATAATTAATTTTGTATAATATTATATACAGAAATGTTTGTGTATTCTTATGTATGCTATTTTTAAGATTGTGACACTAAATATTAATGGTTCTCATTTTTATAATTATTTAAAAAAACCCATACTCAATAGAAATAGTTAATGGAGAGTAAGAATACGAATATTAATTTATAAATAAAAACTCATTACATGAATAGCAATTAATTGAAAGATAATAAAGTTGTACAATAAAATTACAAACTTATGAGACATTTTCTTGAAAGCTAATAAATTTATATTTTTTTCTCGTTTTACTTTCAATTTGCGAATCTGGCAATAGGAGTCATTAACTTTTATGGGTGCCTCTATGGGAATGTCACTAGTTTCGCTTTAAGCACAGTTGGATCTGAGAAGTCGTGTGGCGTAACCGTTTTGAAAACCGAGCATCCAAAGTTATTTATAGTGGAGTATGAAGATTATGATCGCCTGTATAGAAACGGTATTACAAGCTTTACACCTGATGATTCACAAAATGTTCGATACTTAGATAACTTACGTTCGTCGAAAGATCCATAATACACTTGAGAAGAAAATGTTAAAAAATACCTTGTCAATCGCCGCTACGCACCCGGATCAGTTCGCCTACCGATATATGCCGTGCGTGCCCCGGGTATATGGCTGTGATGACAGGAGAGGCAATCCATATTATGCAGTGTTTACCAGTGTTGACAAAAATCCGTCCTCAAACAAGTGTTACAATCGACTACCGATCGAGAAAAGAAATCGTTTTTTCCTAACTCCGCTGACCCATATTACACCGAATACGCCACCGAGCTTGCTTGTGAAACGCCACTACGAGAGAACTATAAAATAAAAGGAACTTGGTAGAGACTTATTCCAAAACAAACGTCAGTTCAATAGCCTGTGGTGCTGCAAGCTATAAGTAAGAGGAATTGGACTTATCAGAACCCAGTAGATCCAGAAAAGATCAGAATTTACACGCAACAAGAATTACATGACATGCGAGGACGTTTCATGTTCCCCATAGAATAAACTGTGATACAACAGATTGTAACGTTGCGTCAAGCGCTGTTACCTAATTTACATTAACTGGCTTTAGTCTGGATATAAATATCAAATTAACTTCTAATTTTACATATTTTGACTTGTGCGGCTGTACAACGGATATAGGAATTAAAAGCGTGGTACCTTAGCACTACCTTTTATTGCCCACGACCCCTATCTGTGGCAAGCTACAGGCGCTCCGCACGCAACAAGATCACATGTCAACAACTCACCAACGACATTACGGGATCAGATTCCGTTGAAAATATCCTTAATGAATATATGTTGGAAAAGTTGGCTGAGAATTTTTTGGTCAAGAACCTAAGGGCAAATTTATCGGGTTCGGCGCTATTGGTGCCGGCCTGATCGGCATTATCATAATTGTGAATACGATAATAACGTTCATGGATACCTGCATTCATGCGTGAATTGGAAGGAAGAAAGGAAAAAAATTGAAGAGCACTTCTTTTGAGTGTCTCGTTGGTCCATCCATTTATCTATTTACATAGTATCGATATAATCGTGCAGTAAATAGGTAAATGGAATTATGATTCGTATTAAAAAAAAAAGAAACGAAAATATTTTCCAAGTTGTATGGCGACCAAAGTATTAAGAGGCTAACTTTTATTAGTACTAATAATAAGTATAAACAATGTGATCGAATAGTAGTAAGCCATAACTCATGAAAAATTTCATTGGTGCGACACTTTGAGTGCTATACCTTAATAGAATAGATACTAAGTTAGGTAAGAAACCAAAGTCGAATTGTGACTGAAAGTTCAAAACTGAGTTCTGTTTTATTGGACACATTCTTAGTATACTATTCTACTTAGCAGTTTAGGTCAAAATTAAATTACTTATTAGTCTTAGACAACATTTTTTATATGAAAAAAAAAAACCTTTTTTTTTCAGATAATAAACAAGTGCTATTTACGTGATCGACACCATTTCCTCCATTACAGCTCAAAAGATGGGACGCAAATGTGGAAATGTAAACACACTAAAACTTGCGGTGCTAAGTTAAAAATATTGGGGAAAAGGATTGTGCGTGAAGATCGTCACATTTGTGTCCCTAAAAACTTACTCGCAGCATCCAGAATATTCAAAAATTCTTGTCTCAAGAATGTCAGTGGCAGTCATAAACCCGTGACCAACGTTTATCAAGAGGCAGTAAAACAATATGTGGATGATGGATTTAACCTAATAGATGACATTCCCACTTTTAGTAGTGTAAAAAGTACACTATATAGAATAAGAAACAAAAGTTTGGAAGTTACAAAAAAATCATTCAAATATCCAAAAGATGTGGAAATTCCAGCAGTATTTAGAGACTTTGTGTTGTTTGACCACAATGAGTGAGAAAGAACGAATACTATTTTTTTCAACAAATGCATGTAGAAAAATAATTGAAGAAAGAGAGGTCTTCTTATCTTTATTAAGAAAAAATGTTTAATTCATGTACGTTTGGGTGCAAAGTGATAATATGTTGCCCATAACTGTCAGTGTGGTACTGCTGTTGACCAGCTCGGTCACCATGGAAACTCTACCCACTGGTAGTGGGCTTGAGCATTTGAGTTACCTATAGGCTCGATGTCTTGTAGGTAACTTGGTTCTTTGCTGCATATAATTTTAGTTTAGTTAAAGGAAATATAGGCAATTGGCCCGTAGGTAGAAGATTTATAATGTAAATGGACTTAAAAGTATATTTTTTTTATATAAGTGAAACTCATTGCTGTAAGAGAAAAAACTATGTACTTGAAAAAACTTACAATATATCGAAGTTAATTGGGCGTATTTTTTTTTCTTTGTACCTTGCATTTTTTCACCTGTTACGTCACTTGTGCTATTATTTTTTTGATGATCATTATCAATATGCATGATGTGTATAAAAAATAAAGATAAGTGTTTATCTTTGTATCAGAATATGATTTTTATTATGAGGTTTTCCTTATATTTAATTTTTTATGATATTCTGAAAGTAGTCGAAACTAGGAAAATGTTATGTAACTCACTAAATACAGGGGTTTAATCCTTATTTTTACGTCACTGTTGCCGCCAAAAACTTTAAATTTTTACCGAATCCAAAGACAGGTATATATTTCTTGACATTTATAATGCTTAACACGGAAAAATCAACCGTAAGTAATGCAAAATATTAGTTTATTTCTTGTTACTCAAAATCGATTAAGTGGAAAATTCCTATTGAGTTACGTAAATTTTAGCAATATTTTATTATTTTCTACTTGATGTAAGTATATTTTTCAATGTGGCAACAGTAGCTTAAAGCGTCAAAACTATCAGCTATGTTGTATACCGTGACGAGAAGCCAAAAGGTGTGGTCGTTAGTTTGGTGCAGTCGAAATCTTCCACTGATTTACGGTATAATTCAAGGCAAATTCAAGGTAAGACTAATTTCTATAGTGTATTTGTTCGGTTTTTAAGGAAGATTAAGGTTAATACTCTTAATTTAAATCAAAATTTATGAAAAGGCAAAATCAATAATCTATAAATTAATTTTTGTATTATTATCTCACATGGAAGCGTTACGTCCTTTGAGAAACATTTCACGCATTGGAATGAATTTGTAACTCAATGGAAAGGTAAGGGCGAGTACAAATTGTAAATATACTAGCGACCCGCCCCAGCTTTGTACGGGTGCAATTCAGAGTTATAATTTTATTGTGAAACAATTCTCTTAATAACAATAAATAAAAAAAATAAATAATTATAAACTAAAAACAATTAATTAGTTTCTTTATATAATATTAATTTTATCTATATTAACATTTTATTATTTTAATTCCAGGTTGAAAGCGAGGATATAAATGAAAAAGATAGTCTAATAATGATAGACTAAATTTAATGGAAATAAATTACGGTGATAGCTAACTAAAAAGGTCAAATTTGACACAAGTTCAACGGCAAAAGGAAAATTTCGATCTATTAGAACAGTAGTCTCACGTTCTGTAGCATGCCGTAAATGTACAGCCTAAAATCCTTTTCAATCTTGTAGAAAATGTATGTGCTGTTCAGCCTGGTACTGCAGACAATGTGCTGGGACAGAAGCAAACCATCACGGTTACGATGACTACATTTGTGACGAATGTTTAGGAGAGTAGTCTCCTAAGCATTCACAAAACTGTTTTTTTTTTAATTCAGTTATTTTTTTTAACGTTTAAAACTTGTTTATTACATAATTCTTTATTTTATATAATTTAAATTTACTGCTATTACTACTCCAAGTATGTTTTTATAGGTTTTAGTTAGAGAAAACTGTAAAGCAGAACAAGTATTATTAAGTAAAAGTGTTTGTTGTGAACAAAGCTTTACTGGTTCCATTTAGTTATTTCGTAATTCTATTGAGTGATGTCTACCAAATCTAGTGATAATAAATTAAAGATATTTCATTCAGTTCCTCAATTAACGTGCCATTAATACCAAATAAATAAATATGTATGTTTTTTCTTTTAAATTTTCTTAGATTTTATTGGCTAATTTGTCCTAAAATACGTTGTTAACAAACAAAAATGTAGTACTATGGCCAAACTGTAACTCAAAGGAGAGTATTTATAGATTATTATTGCTTATGTTGTGTTTAAAGGTTTACATTTTAATAGATAAGTGTAGAAATGACTGAATATGTTCCATATAAAAAATATTTCATAACTACTGGCCTATTTAATTTATGAAAAATCTATTAATGTTTCGTAACTCAATGGAGCATTTTATCAGTTCTAGCGCATTAAAAGACGTTTTATTTTAAAAGGTATGGTTTTTACCTAAAAAACATATTAATATTCAGATAATACATATATTGATGATCTTAAAAAAATATTCAAACAGTATTAAAATGAGGTTTCATATTTAGTACAAGAAAATAAAAATACGCCCAATTAAAGTATAAAGTTGTACATGAAATTTATTTATTTTGTATAATACAGAAATGTTTGTGTATTCTTATGTATGATATTTTTAAGATTGTGACACTAAATATTAATGATTCTCATTTTTATAATTATTTAAAAAAAAACCATTCTCAATAGAAATAGTTACTGGAGAGTAAGAATATTAATATTAATTTATAAATAAAAACTCATTACATGCAGCTCAATACAAGGGATCTCTTATACTAGCGTTCAAAGATCTTTAACGAGAAGTTCCAAGTCGATAAAGAAAATTTTTTTGACACGTTTCGTGACCATGGACGAGACCTGGGTCCACCATTTTGACCCGGAAACCAAAAAGCAGTCGATGTCTTGGAAACGAGCCTCCTCACCGACGCCAAAAAAATTCAAAGTATCAAGTTCGGCGGGAAAGGTTATGGCGTCCGTTTTTTGGGACCCTGAAGGAATTATTATGGTCGAATACTTGGAAAAGGAAGCTACTATTACGAGCTTTTACTACGCAGACCAAATAAGAAGATTACGGGAGGCCATTAAAGAAAAAGGCGCGGCAAACTGCGAGCTGGGGTGCTGTTTTACCAAGACAACGCACCGGCTCACAAAGCCGCAGTTGCTGGCTGGCATTTTAGAAACAGGGTTCGAACTGCTCGAACACCCTCCCTATTCGCCAGATCTAGCTCCCAGTGACTTCTATCTCTTTCCTCGGCTCAAAGAACATCTCCGAGGCCAGAAATTTGAAGATGATAGCGAAGTGATGGCAGCTGTCGAGGCATTTTGGGAGAGTCAAGATAAATATTTTTTTCTAAGGGAATCCTAGGTTTAGAGAAACGTTTAATTAAATGTATTGACTTGTTAGGAGACTATGTAGAAAAATAAATTATTTTTGTAACTTTAACCATCGTGTATTATTTTGATTATCATTACTTTTGGATCACCCCTCGTATATTGAACAATATAAAAAGTTTTTGTGTTGAAATACCTTGTTACCTAATTAAGAAACATAAAATAATTAAATCAATGTATATTTTCATTCCATTATATAAATATATAGTTTTTTCTGTCTCATGTAAAAAAAAAAAAAAATTAAATATAGAGGACTTGTGCCCTTTTAGTAATTAGGTATTCTACTGTTTTATTGATTAATAAGTTAGTCTTAACACTAGAGTGCACGCGCCCCTAAATATTCCTTGAGCGCACGCGCGGGCTACAGGCGTAGACCACTTACAGGTCAATTAATTCTTTGAAATAGGAAAGAAAATAGTAAAACACAGCAAATAATTACTAAATATCTTTATTTTTATCAAAGCCACACTTTAAAAACAACAAAATTTTGATTCCTAATTATAATTTGAAAATATAACAAACTTCTTAAAAGTCAATAATATTTGGAAGGTTTGAGATCTCTTAGTCTTATTTTCATTTAGAAACGTAATATGAATTATAAAAATATTTTTTAATATTCTAATTGAACCAATAATTAAAGTGATATATAATAAATCAGTCTGAAAGTATACATTCGGGACACACGACTACCTGATGATCGCTACAAATGCGCCTCATACATTTGCTGCATTGTTTGCGCGTGCTGCGGTCGCGAGCCCTGCTGCAAAAATTACACCGACCAACTCCTCCCCTAATAGGCATATTATGTTGCGGGGGTTGTTCTGCCAATCCTAGAAGTAATCTGCCTTTCAGTTTTATACCTCTGGGTATATTTTGTTGGGATATACGACGCTCAATGCAAGGTCTTGCAAGATCAAATCCGACTACTTGGAGGTATTGTCGACGGATCACTTTCAATTGAGGGTTATTCATCTGATAAATCACAAGACCGTTTATGCCCGCCATGTTTACAAAATTGTAAAACAATGTGAGAGGCCATCGGCGACTGTTGCGAGTAACGTCGTATTGTCTACACATTTTGTCAAAAATATCGACGCCGTATTTTGTGTGATTATAAAATGTGATGATTTCAGGCTTCCTCGCATCACCAGTCGATGCATCAATTTTGTCATCATTGTGGAGGGTAGACAACAGTAATACTACCCTATTTCGTTTTGGCACATAACTGACTAATGTGCAATCAGGCTGAAATCCGAAAGTAGATTCATTTATTTCTCTGTTGTGTGTCGTTTTAAATAGTTCTGGTATCTCTGGTTTATTTTTTTTTAGTGTTCCTACGGTTGTAATCTTGTGAGTTAGTAGTTCTTTGCATATCGGCACACTAGTGAACCAGTTGTCCATAGTTATATTACATCCTAGGCCGTATAATGGACTCAAAATTCGGTCTACGATGTCAGGTACTTTATTCGATTCTCGAAAAGGTCCTTCTGGTTGCATAGCCCACATAGACCTCAAAATTATAGGCATATGGGTATTTGAGATCCACCACCATAACAATTTTTATGCCAAATTTGGCAGGCTTGTTGGGCATGTACATCATAAACCCGCAACGTCCCTTGAATGCTACTAATTGTTCGTCAATAGTGAGATTTTCGCTTGGAGTATAATATTTCTTACAGTTATGTAGCATAATATTCGTAATTTGTCGTATAGCAGCCAATCGGTCGTTTTGTTGACGAGATTGCCTATCTCTTACGTCATCAAAGCGGAGAACGCGCATTAGAAATCGGAATCGACTCTCTGACATAGTTGTGTACACCATTTCAATACCAGTGCCTTTCGAATCATCCCAGAAGTCCTTTAGATTTCTGCGCCCTGCACGGCACGTTCCAATCACCAATAAAATACCTATAAGCGCCTTGATTTCTATTACGTCAGTATCAGATGCATCTCGTTCTCTTTGATATTTGCTTTTTATGGTAGCAATATAAATGTTTGTTGAATCAACAATCAAGTTACAAACATCAGTGTCAAAAAACAGCAGAAACGATTCAAGAGCCGTTTTAGCGTCTTTTGCTGCACTTATTGGGCCTGGTGGACGTGCTAAAATGTTGTGAGATCTAGTTCTAGAAGAAGGCGGAGGAATCTTACTCCATTTTGTACCATTTCGAGACTGGTAGGAAGCCAAAGTCGATAGAGGTACGTCTTCATCTTCGCTCTCGTCCTCCTCGCCATCTTGTTCTGTATCAGAATGGTGAGGAGATCCAAGCGGGCCACTTTGTTCCTCATATCCTCCTTCCTCTTCGCTTTAGCTCAAAAGGTCGTCGTCTTCGTTATCCTCAAGCAGCCATCTTTGTATTTGGTCACACATATTGTTCGAGTTGCCCGCCATCTAAAAAAGTAACCAATACATAAAACTTCATGAAAAATGTATGTATTCATTCATACATACAATAGAAAACATTCAAAAACGATTTGAAACTATGTTTTACATTAATACTATAACATACTATAACATATTTACCTTAATTTCACCACTTGCACTCTAAACATTTAATTTCCACCAACGCACGCGCGGGGTACAGGCGTAGCCCACCAACAGCAAGGACGATTTTTACAGACGTCCATGTGCCGCGAGAGTCGGCACGCTACTGGCGGAAGCGGGGGCTAGTACTTGAGGAATACACTCAATGATTGCGCTGTAGCGCGCCAAGTTAAGAAAATATACGAAAAAAATACACGGCGGGTTACATATGTAGCCCGCGCGTGCACTCCAGTGTTAAGCGAACCGTTGAATAAGCGACATCTGTTATAAATCAAATTGTAGTTTTTAAAAAGACCTCCTGGGACCGTCGGTATTTGACTATCTACCTGTGTGTCAATAATATTATGATTAGTCATTTTAAATTTAATTTCAATTCAATTCATTTATTTCAGATTAAATCCATAATAAAATTTATACACACAATTAAAGATTTTCAGTATTATATATACACAATTATTATAAATGTCACGTCGCAAAAGTCAATAAAAAAATCAAATAAAAACAAACATTAATAATCAAAAAATTTAAATTACAATTTAATTAATTAATTATCTTAGCCTATACTTGGGCTTGGATCCATTTTTGTCCAGTGCTGCATTATTGGACACTGTAAATCCATCCTACATGCGAATAATCGCAGGTAACTGTTGGTGTTGCCCCGCACTCGGCGCATTAGGGATGCAACTCGCTTGCGCATGATCGCTGAGAAGCCGTCTATATGCGCATTCGCAAACATCCCCGATGCACTACAGTACGACGGCAGCCCCATCAGCGCCCTGAACGCGTTATTATATTGGGTGCGCAGAGTCGTGTACGACTTTTTCGTATGCTTGACCCATAGGCTGCACGTATAAAAGGACTGGCAAAATGCTCTAAACAGCGTCACCTTAACTTGTGTAGCACATCGTGCAAACCTACGAGCCAGCATGTTCGCCCTAACTGACAACGCTAAAAACTCCTCGAATTTAGGAAAACTATTGTATTTGATATAAAAGAAATATTAATTCACGATTTCATTGCGCACGTAAAGTGATTTACCAGAGCGATTTGTTACGTAAGTGCCCAATTATAGAAATGTATCCTGTTTTATCGAAACAATTATTCCAAGTGACTTTTCCGTTGCGGTTTCAAGATAACGTAGGTATATAAAGCCATGGTCGATAAGTTATTTTAATTCATTTCGTTACTCACTTCACGAGTGCCAATTCAAAGTTTGTTAACACTCATCATGATGCAGCGTCGCAACGCCCTCGATGTAAAACTGGTTGAAGAGCTACAAAGAGCAGTAAAGGAATCATCAAAAATACGTGAAGCAATAAAAGAGACACAGCGCAAGCATCAGCCTGAGCAAAAGCAGGCAGAACAGCAACGTCGCGACACTATAAATTTGTTAAAACCTGTTCCTGAAGAATCGAACGTGTATTTATACGTCAAAATGTTCATAATTTGTCAATAATAAATATTTGTATACCAAGTATGTGTTTATTCATTTGTAGATAAAACAGTTATGGTTTATTTTTATCCTTCAATGATTTTAAATTAAAAAAATATACTCCTTTAAGACATGGGAATATTACTCTTTTAGTACATATAAGCTAGGCGATGACTATGTATTGCCAATGCCTTCATAAAGTCGCTAAAGTCAGAGCCATTGGTATC
This sequence comes from Lomographa bimaculata, assembly GCA_948107665.1. NCBI lineage: Eukaryota > Metazoa > Arthropoda > Insecta > Lepidoptera > Geometridae > Lomographa > Lomographa bimaculata. The sequence continues at coordinate 1,538,447 of OX403602.1, read as the reverse complement.
CGAGTCTGACGAACCTTCCCGGTTCGATTTTTTATAAATATTTACTCGAAGTCATCCCTCACTCAGCGAGAGCCAGAATTGGGAAGTGTCTTTAGCCTTAAAGAAGTAGCTCGTAAGAATGACTCAAATGGGCCGTCATACTTCTTGATCTCAGTATTCCACTTCTTGTTCCAGCCGTAGCCGTAGTAGAATTCATAGTAGAAATTCACACAGCGCATCGGTCAAGGTTAAGCAAGACTTTATCGTGGAATATTTTTTCATTATAAGTGATCATAGAGGTATGCATATTGGGTTAGTGTCAAAATCCCCACTAGGTATCCCCTTTAATAGGGATTTTGACGCTAAAAGTCTCAAAATCCCCTTTAAGGGAAAATAATTCTATTTTTCATTACTATCCTTATCCTGGTTAATTTACATGCCTAGATGAAAAAATCTACTGCTTTATTTTATGTGATGAACTAAAACTTCTAATAGTACCGTAGCTACAGCAGGTACCTAGTACCTAAGTTACTATGACACTAAGGTAGTGATAAGGTATAGAATAAGGTAAAGTCATAATCCATTTTTTAATCATGGAATAAAAACGATATGAAAATTTGTACTTGTTCAAACATAATATAAAAGAGTAATCGGTGTACATATATAAAAAAACCTATCAACTTGATAACCTCCTCCTTTTGGAAGTCGGTTAAATATGTAAAACTAATTAACAATTCAAATTATAACTTTAAAACTTAATTAGTCTTATGACTTTAATAAAGGTACTATAGGATACGCTTGAATGTTACGGATGAATAGCAAAAAGTCAATCGTAATTTTATTTGCAACTTATAAAAGTTGCAAATAAAATTACGATTGATTTTAACAATCACAGATTTTATCAGTTAGGGCAGGGGTCACCAATTATTTTTGCTCGGGGTCCGTTTTATGAAATGAAATTACCATCGCGGTCCACACATTTTATAGATTTTTTTTTTATTAAACACATGTAATTACGGAAATATATTTTTTTTACATATCTTACAGTTTGCAATCCGCGAACTCTTTCTCGCTTCTTAGCTCGTTACTTCGCCTGGCCGTTTTCGAATTGACCTCAACAAAGATAATGCGGGGGATACATTTTTATTAATTTACGTACTGCATAGTGCAATTAGCTGTGTTCTCGCGGTCCGCACAAAAAGGGTCAGCGGTCCGGATGCGGACCGCGGTCCGCCATTTGGTGACCCCTGAGTTAGGGTTTTGTAGTCATTCTCTGAGACCTCTAATATTAATCTACCATTAAATTATATTTTTTTTGTACTGATTTTGAAATTTTTTAATTAAATGAAAACGGTTAGTGTTAATTGACTTCTCTGAGTATGGCAGTTAGATAGTTAAACCTTGTCTAATAATAATAAGAACCTATGAGCTACGACAATAAAATATCACATAAACTCAGGTAAAAATGCATGCCTTTTCGCTCGCTCATTAGTGGTTCTAGTTGGATTCATTTTCGTGATTGGTTTAAAAGCTCTATTGTTTAGAACTTTTTCTAAAAATTGCAAAGTACAAGAAAGTTTTCAAAATCTTTGCTTTATTAGTCATTGCGCACTCAATGTTTAAATTTGTACAATGGCCGAGACGCCCGAAAGCGGTAGTGGATTTGATTATATCAAAAAACAAAATTCTACTATACTTTTACATAGAGGTTTTCAATATCACTGTAAAAGTAAATATAAAAGTGGTGCAGTGCTATGGGAATGTGCAAGCAGAAAAAAACGTCACTATAAAACCGAACCGTTCTTACGATTCCATTATGGATTTTTTTAAGGTTATCTAATTTTATTATTAAAGGCTTTAACTAGCCAGCTTCCTAAATAATGCTTTGGTTGTTGAAGCGTAGCAATTTTATTTGCAACTCATGCTCAAGCTTTCATCCGTAACCTACAACTATACCTAATCAATCAGTATCTTAGTGCCTTAGGTAAGTTAGGTAGTAGTTACCTACTGTAAGTACGGTACTATTAGAAGTTTTTATTCATCACATAAAAATAATGCAGTAAAATTTTTCATCTAGGCATGCAAACCCAGGATAAGGATAGCAATGAAAAGATACATATTCAGAGTGGTCATCTAGTAATAACGTCACGATATACGATTTTTTTAAGTTGGTATCATTTCAAACTCGAGTTTAACCAAATCCCGGATTGAAAAAGTGGCCCTTAGGTACTAAGAGTAAAAGAATATTTATTGGTAGTAATCAAGTATTTATTATAATATACTTTATAGTGTTAGTAGTCTTGTTCATTTTGTGTTAATAATCATTTTAATTGGAAAACTGCATAACAAAAAATAGTACCGGAATGAAACCACCTTCCATCAGAGAGATACGGTTGAAGCAAAAGCTACGTTAGATTACGTAAAGGGAGGAATGGGTTAAAGATTGGCAAAAGTAGGACATGTGGTTTATGGACGACCGCCCAGAAGCTTGTTTTTCCTTATTCACAGTGTTATCGGCAACGTCATGAACCTATGTCATCTATAAATAATAATTCCGGGAATTTTACAGTGATAAATAACGATAACAGCTGTTATTTTCGGTGAGGTTAAGCATTGAACTCTGTCGTATTCATTTTTAATGAAAATTCCTGGAACACGTGACTCCTTGTTGTTTGGTGAAGAATTGAAGAAGAAGTTGAAGATCACGTGGCAGTTGAAGTAATAATGGATGATATCCGCTGAAAACAACAACTAATGACGATGAATTATTCTGGTTAGTATAAAAAAACCCACAAGTCCATCGAGAGTTCAGTCCTACTCAGTCAGTTGGGAGAGTCACACTACCAGCAATCATCATGTTCCGTGCTAATTTCTTTGTTCCCTGTAAGAACAAGTTTATATTGTTGTTTATCAATATACCGTGTAAAATGCATCCCTGTCATTTAAATACAATCACTTATTGGACATTAAATTGCACACCCCAAAGCTCAAAGTAAATTACAATCAAAATTTCCAAGACAACAAATCAGTACGTACTAAACAAGCTTTGATTTCGACTCTAGACCATAACTTTCTTTCATTGTTACAGATTTGGGACTACTAGCTCTCTTCATAGCTATAAGATTTCAACCTGCAGATGCCGTAGTTGCATACGATTGTAGCAGTACAATTACAAATATGACCACTATATCCCTCCTTGATATAGACGAATGTGACCTTAAGACAGACAATGTAGAAACATCTGAGGAACAAATCGCATTACTTCAACTTAACGAATTTGATCACGTAAAAATTTATCAGTGCAAAGTAGATGTCAAGAGGATTATCTTCAACTGCGGAATGTCCTCTCATAGTTCTAATGTGTCCGAAGGATTTCACTCATACATCGAGTCAATTTCCAAAGAAGATTGATATCAAAGTCACATTGAAATCTAGTAGTCCGGTGCTTGATCGTCCTCAATATTTCATTTAAGTCAAAATTATTTTACTTCTACTCAAATGACTTAATGATTTCCGGATCAAATGGTTATAATTTGTTTCTTTTCTAGGGATCCAGTCAATGCCGTCTAATTTAACTGAAGATGAATCCTCAGGAACATCAACTATAGTTCAAAAAACAATTAAAGAGGGATCAACAGAAACTGCAGATAGATGCAATGGAACAGTCAAACTAACAGGGAACGAATATGAAACATTAGAAAACGGTATGATCTTCATAATAGTAGTTCTGGTAGCGTACCTAGTTGGATGGTCGAGTTATAGTTACCGAGTTAGATACCGAGATTGCTGGAAAGGTGAAATTATAGGATGGAATCCGACTTCAATTGTGTGACAATAATTTAAAAGGACTATCAGTGAAGTGCTTCATTGATAATAAAGTGAAGGTCGTAATTTAAAATTTTGATCATCCCGCGAAATTTCAGGGAAACTTCGTTTAAGGCAATGTAAAAAATAAATTGATTGAATTCAAAGTTGTTTCTATATTTCTACATTAGAAATTATCCAGTTTTACGAAGAACTGTGTGCTTGAAACATTTTCGGTCTGCTCAGACTCCACTGCCAGAGACTATCCTCTTGGCTCTGCACACTTATTGAAGTCCAGTAGTTGTCTGCACATTTAGCTCTAGTAAACGCCGATAGCATTAAACACACATCACTGATGAGAGAGGGTGTATTAAACCCTTCCACGATCGGAGGAGCGTTTCGCGATGATTCTCCTAAGTCTGAGGTTTGATGATGCATCTACTAGAGACCAAAGAAAACAATCGGACGTCGCTGCCGCTATTTCAGATATATTTGGCGAATTTATCTCAAATTGCCGAATGTACTATAAAATTGGGGAAAATACAACAATTGACGAAATGCAAGTATCTTTTAGAGGAAGATGTAGATGGAAGAAATACATGCCAAACAAGCCATGTAAGTATGGTTTGGAAATAAAATGTCTGACTGATGGTGCCACGAGCTATTTATACAATGCGTATCTGTATACATGAAAGGACAGCGACGGAATCGGACTTACTGATGAAGAAAGAAAGTTATTAGTACCTACACAGTGTGTCTTGCGATTGGCAAAACCTATTATGAGATCCAATCGAAATATCACTGCTGACAACTACTTTTCTTCGATTGAAGTCTGCAAGGAACTGAAGAAAAATGGCTTGACATACGTTGGGACGCTAAAGAAGAATAAAAAAGAAATACCAATCGAATTTCTTGATAAAAACCGAGAAGTTCACTCAACCATGTACGGTTTTACGAAAGAACTTACGCTACTGTCTTATGTTCCAAAAAGGAAGAAAACTGTCCAGATGATCTCTTCAATGCGCCATGAAGAGAGCGTTGACTCTACTAAAGGAATCCCAGAAATAATAGCATTCTACAACTCAACAAAAGGGGGTGTGGATTCCTTAGACGAAAAGTGTGCAAAGTATTCTTGTGCAAGAAGGTCTAGACGGTGGCCACTGGTCATATTTTACAGAATTTTGGATATCGCGGCAGCCAATTCTTTTATAATGTCAAATTATAACTCGTCTAAGCGCCTGGCATTCATGAAAGAACTTGGAAGACGTTTAGTAACACCACACCTAGAGAGAAGAAATGCAATACCGCAACTTTTAAATGAGCTCAAGAGTCTTATAGGGCGCATCTTGGGGAAAGATAAAGCTACTGAATCAAACCAACAGAGCATTGAAATTCTGAAGTTTGAGGCCTTGAAGAATTGTTACATGTGTTTCAAACAAAAACGACGTAGAACCCATTATGGGTGTACAATGTGCCATCAACCGATCTGCTTGCAATGTTCAAAACCGACCTGCAATAACTGCCTTTAAAAAGTATCTAGATATGTGATTTGTTGATAATGTGATTTAGATCTCATAAAAACTTTCCTATTAGCGTTATAAAACGAATAAAAAAAGTTCGTAAGATATATAATTTTTTTAAGTTGATTTTTAAAAATTGTATGTGATTATTTAGATACCACTTAGTATGTTGATTAATAATAATAAAATAAGAGTATTTTTACCGTTTTATTTTATCTTTTTAGCTTTAATTTGAAGTGTTTTAGTATGTAACATACAATAAATACATGAATTATATTTGATTACTGCATAGGAGATCTTTAAAAACACAGACGAATGTCATTCGTATGTCAGTGGTTGTGTTAGGTTATGACACGTCAGTGTTTAAGGGTTAAAGTACATGGAGTTAAGAATCAATAGTTAAATGCGGTATGCGAGTAATATTAAGACGTGATAAGTAACGTACTGACTTCAGAAAATCATGACGTGTTTTTGATGAACGTCATCGCACTACATTTTCTAGAGGGCTGGCACCATGCATTAAATAACGCAGTCGACAAAAAGAGGCCCAACATAAATATGCTGTTGGTTATTCTAAAAAAGGATGCTGATTTTTATAGTCATATCACAAAAGATCCAAAACCAATTGTCTCCGATGTTAAATAGTCGCACAAAAAAAAATTCAGACGAATATATAAATATGTTTTTTTGCAAAAAGATTTAAAACTGCACCCGTACAATATTCAATTGGTGCAAGAATTAAAGCCTCAAGATGCTGGTCAGAGGCTTGACTACGTAAACCAGATGATTGAGCGCTTTCCAACATTTACCAACATCTTGTTTTCGGATGAAGCCCATTTTCATTTTACTGGATAATTATGTTAACAAGCAAAATTGCCGCTACTGGAGTGCAACCAATCCAAAACAAAAACATAAGACACCCCTACATTCGCCCAAAGTCACCGTATCGGCCGCAATGTCGGCGCGAGGAATTATCGGCCCTTACTTTTTTGAAGATGGAAGGGGCACAGTTACAGTGGATTCAGAGCGTTATGTGGAGATGTTAGACGACTTTTTCGTGCCTGAGCTGCAAAACTTTCCTGGTTATAACCAAAGAACATGGTTCCAGCAGGACGGAGCAACGTTACACACGTCCAACAGGTCTCTGCTAAGAGTTCGTGAATTTTTCTTGGCAAATTGATCTCCAGGAGAGGTGACATAAGTTGGCCTCCACGCAGTCCCGATTTGACACCTACGGGCTTTTTCCTGTGGGGTTATGTCAAATCCAAAGTTTACGCCAACAAACCGACTTTTCTGGCACAATTAAAAGAAAATATCCGTCACGAAATATACTGTCATAGGCAATTTTAGTGCTCGATTAAACGAATGCCGTGAACGCAACGGTTTACATTTGGACGATGTCATTTTAAAAAAATAAATTCCCAAACAGTGTATTTTAATACGTAAGAAACATTTTTTCAATAAACTTCTTACTTTTTATTATAGTTTTAAGATGAAATTTCTTTTGAGACACAATATTTATCATGGCAAAGATTCAGACGGCAAGGGCCTTACAGAAACAGAAAAGAGTTTTGGAGTTCCAACACAGTCCGTACTAAGGTTATCTAAACCCATTGAGAACAGTAAAAGAAATATAACGGCTGATAACTGGTTTAGTTCCATTCAATTGATGGAGATTTTAAAAACCAAAAATTTCACTTACTTAGGAACGCTCAACAAGAACAAGCGTGAGATTGCGCCAGAATTCCAACTGAATAAGGTCAAAGAACCAGGTAGCTCCGTATATGGGTTCACCAAAGACTACACCTTGTTATCGTATGACCCAAAAAGAAATAAGGCTGTAATATTGATTTCATCATGTCACTATGTCCAAAGCACAGATGATGAGACCCAAAAACCAACTATGATTGTAGATTATAACCACTCGAAAAGTGGAGTCTATGAAATCGATAAAAAAAAACTCAATTTATTCGTGTAATCGTAAAACACGTCGTTGGCCAATGGTAATTTTTTATAGGATTATAAATCTAGCAGGTGTGAATTCCTTTCTTTTAATACCAAAGCTGTCCAGGTGCAAAATTACGGACAGGAGACTTTTCTGCCATTAGCAAGAGACTTAGTTCTTCCAGCTTTGAAAGAACGAGTTTATAATGACACGCTGCCACGAGTTGCGTTTGACATTAAAAAGAGTTTTGGGTAAAGATGTACCCACTCTTCAGCCACAATCTCAGCCTGCAGATCCATCGCAAAGAAAATTTAAACAGGCTCAAAAGACAAACAAGATTTTCTGTTGCTCGTGTAATAAGCCTATTTGTCTGCAATGTTCCTCTCAACTTTGCGAAGATTGTAAACTTTTGTCTTTAAAATAAGACCCACTCGATCGATTAAACTAAAACTTAATTAAAACCAAGATCATGTATATATTTCCTTTGAACCTTTTACAGGGTGGGCCATAAGAGTGTTGGGGATATTTAAACGCAAGCAAAACTTATAAAACCCACATATTATACACTATAAATACACAAAATATACATTGAACAGAAATACTTTATGACAACATAATCTATAATAACATGTATTTTATCCTGTTTCATGGGGTACCTAATGTAATAATATTCATCATAATGTTCAAGGTAAAACTGATTAAAACAAGCTAACTTGCCATTTTAACGTCAATTCAATAATGATGTGATAATTTTAATAAAAGTAGGTACAGCATTGCCTCGTAATCAGCCCAATTATGAAGCCAAAGCTTATATGTAGAACCAGTAATGACATTACAAACAAGAGCCGACTTTTTAAATGCTAACCTAATTATAATAATAAAACAGATGGATTACAGATGGACATACTTATCATTCTAGTTCAATTGTTTCCACATTTCTACTCGTGTACTGAAATCTACGTTTGCAGCATAAAATAATAATGGAACTTGTAAACAATCGAACAGAGTAATTGCATTCAAATTTATTTTTTATTACAGTAACCAGATAAGAGGAACAGCACTGGCAACTATTGACATCTTTGGGTGAGATATATTGGGTACACCCGGACTGTATAAAATATGAAGCATCTCTCCTGGGAACACTGGACGTGAGCAGAAATAAAGTCATCAAGAAGACAAAGAATTCATATCTGCTTGGCATTCCTTGTATTTAGAGGAGTTTTATTATATTCAAAGATGGGCTATTATAAGAATCTTCTGAATTACAGTATGCAGAAACAATCACATGAAGCATATTGAATAAACACATATATAATAATAACAAGAAATAACAAGATGTACAGTGGCAAAAGAACTGAGATAAGAGATTATTTAAAGAGTGTCATGAATAGATGATATATCAGAATCTAAGGGTTTTAATTATGTTCAGCCTTAGGCTTACGACTAAGTTCTACTTTTCTGAAAGGGAAGCAATATGTTACCTCAAATCATCAATATGAAGGTATTCCATCAATTAATCAACCCGCAACACAGGTCTGGTAGACCACATCAAAAAAAATCTCTTGATGTGTATTATATACACCAAATTATCAGAGAAATTGCAAAAAAAATCTAATGAGACTAAGGAAAAGTAATGTTTAACTAATTTTAACTTTGGCCCACTGTACCAATATAGGCATAAATACCCATGTGATCTCCTGTAAAGAATAATTGTAACATATTTCCTTCAATTGATTTCTTCACTTACTTAAAGGGACATAACCAGGACCAATGGCATAATGTTACACTGTTCACAAACTATCCTGGTTCATAGGACAGTTATGTTAAGTCCGACGGACGGCAGGACTGACCAAAGGTTATAAACAAGTGCTTACATACAATAGTATGGAAGCACTTGCTTATGAAACAACATTAGCAGATATAATTTGGACATAAATAAGTAATAAATATTGACCACAACTGATGCCAAGTGTAGTTCACATTTTTTACTGAGATTCCAATTTCAGCTGCAGCTGAAATTTTTGTTTTTTAAATTTTATTTCTTTTCTCATTGTGCTCTCCTGTAACAAACAGTCAAATAGACAAGTATTTTCTTAAGATCGTCAATTAAGCGACAAATAGCAAACCAAACAATTTGGCTCATTATTAGGAAATCAAAAAACTGCTGTTGAAACATAAAATTCCAGCCATTTTTAAATATATTTATATAGTCATCAAGCTCACATATATAAATATTATTAAATAGAAAATTATGTTCAATTATAGCATCTCCTGTAGCCCCATATATCTAGCCAATCAATTTGGCTCATTAGTTGTAGACAATCAAACCAATGAAACTTGATATTCTAGCCTTTCTTTATTTTCTCTTTAGTCATAGGGCAAAACCAATTAAATAGACAAGTCAAGTATGTTCCCAAGATCCACAAATACAGCTCTATTTCCTATAGCGATATAGAGGAAACCAATAAATTTGGCTCATTGATTGTAGTCGATCAACGGTAAGAATAGCACCAAAACCAACACTTAGATTTGTGAATACTAACTACAACTAGCTGCACACGCTTTAAAGAGAATATAACTATAGGTAAGTTTAAAAGCTTGTTATTCAAATGTCTTTGGGTGGCCTAGAAAGCACAGGACATACTTTGCTCTAGTAGATACTATGGTAAATTTTAATTACACTGCTAAATGACATTAAATTGTTTCATTTCAAACGCAACATGACCCCTCCCATCCAATACATTTAACACAACGTTGCACTACTTAGAAATACCATTTAAGGTGACAAGATGGGCAAGCAAAACGCATTAGGTATGCTAGAAACGAGTAAGGACCCACAATACAACAAAATCACATCTCACAATCCTTTGAAACTGTTTTCCCGATACGAAGGCGTATGCCCGTCAGTTGTAAACCGTATCGAACCTTGGTTACAACTATGGACTAAAGGAATGGACTATCCACCACAACAAATAAATAAGTGATTTGCAAACAATACGTTTCACTAAATAAGAACTTAGAGAATTATTATTAATTTACACTAACGAGATCTCCATCACCAACTCTAAACTTTTACACTCGGAAACAAAGAGGATAATAATATACTGGGAAAACCAACTCCAAAGAGTAGAGACCAATAGTACATCACTCTGATTAGACCATCGAGATAGGAAACAAACCTACGGTTTGTAATAGGAGGGACGACTCCGCCGAAAATCTGTGTCCTAGTGAGAGGTCACAAAAAACCTCTGTGTCCCTTTTCTTTAGGGTAACCCTGATTTTGAGATTTGTGGGATAACCTTTTGAGCCATTTGAATTATGTTATACTTGAATGATATTTAACTGTGTCATCGTGCTACAATATGATATCTAATAAAAATATTATTACATCATTCATAAAGATAAACTAAAATACACTATATGCGTGATTAAAATCCACACTGATGTTCCAAATGCATTTAAATTTAATTAACATCTATATATATAAAAGAAAGTCGTGTTAGTTACTCCATTTATAACTCAAGAACGGCTGAACCGATTTAGCTGAAAATTGGCAGGGAGGTAGTTTAGAGCCAGGAGAAGGACATAGAATACTTTTTAAGAACGTACATTTCTTAAAAATTTTTTTTTTACATTTCGACATGCTTTCCATTTTCTCATACGTCACTCGGATTTGGTAAAGTACTAGGCAAACATAAACATGAAGGTTGTAATAATATAGTCACGTGACATTGTAACGCATGCCGGTTATGGCTTCCTAAATATGCACATTCATTGACTGTTAGGCGGAACGAAGGTCGCCGGGACAGCTAGTTATATATATTTACTAGTATCTATCCGCGGCTTCGTCCGCTTATCCAACTATAAGAGCATGTTCGATATTTTTCAAAATGGCGGAGATATGTGCTGTAAAATTGTTGTAATAAGCTTCTAGATACATTTACAACCCATCTTTAAATTTGTATCCTAGAATAAAGATAATCCATAAATCGATGACAGATATTATTACTACATTGATATGTCAGAATCTTGGTAAATATTATTATTACATGCTTATATCAAACTAATTTATGCATCCGAAAGTTTGTGTGTAATTGTGGCATTATTTAAGTATGTCAATTTTCTCTTCACGCGGCAACGGCTGAATTTATTTTGATAAATTTTGAATGTACGTAGCTTATGCCTAAGATTAACAAATAGGCTTCTATTTAACTAGATAAACGCAGACAAAGCTGCGGGGCGGCACGGCTTGATCATCAATATATCCATAAAAAATCCAATAAAGGTAAGCCCTAACTTTTATGACACCTTACTGATACAAATTGTTGTTTACAAATTATTGTTGTAGAGTGTGACCCAATGCAAAATTAAAAATTACTAAATTCTTCAAGCCATTCAACTCATCTTCAAGCAAACATTTTGGCATATAATAGTTATATAAGAAAAATATAATAACGCTATAAATTATCAATAGGAAATAAGCATACAATTTATATACAGGTCAAGTATTTTTTTAAATCTTTATTTTTATAAAATTACACCCATAATATGATTTTCTTCTTTAATTGATTTTTATTAGGAGTTTTAATAAATAAAATGGATGGGAATTTCAAAATAGCAAAACGCTCGCTATTGGCTAAGCTGATCGTGACTAAGCTACACATTTTTGAGGTCACTGATTGGTCAACTTTCCTTTAATTCTATTTGTTTTTTCAAAATCGCTGTGTTTAAATTTGCTAAACTCTTTTCTCCGCTATACGGAGTCAATTTGAACTGACTTCAACTTTCCGAAATGTATCCCTACCAGTAACGGACCATCTCGAGTTACTCTATTTGACTCTAACTTCAAAGCTCAATTTTGGTACTTCCATCGAGTCAAAAACCCAACTAGCTGCAAAAAAGCTGGGAATCCTTGCAAAGGTAGACGATACTTCACACCGGGAGAGTTGCTCAATTTGTATCAAGCACAAGTCCGATCATGTATGGAGTACTGTTCTCATCTTTGGGACGGTTCAGCTAAGTACCAGCTTGAGACTCTTGACACCATTGAGTGGAGACCCAAGAGACACATTGATAGCGAGCAGCTGACTAATTCAAAGTTTCAGAGCTTGGGTCATCGCCGCGCTGCATGGTAGCTAGTCTCTCGGTTTTTATCGGATACATTTTGGTGAGTGTGCTAAGGAACTGCACGATCTAGTTCCCCCATCCCCGTTCTATCGTCGGACAAGCAGACAAACTGCTAAGCGACATCGCTTTATGGTGGACATTCCACAAATGCGCACTAAGCGTTTTGCCTCCACATTCATTGTGCGAACCGCAAAGAAATAGAACTCCTTACCTGAGTCGGTGTTTCCTGATGAGTACAATATGGGAGTCATCAAGTCGCGAGTGAATCGGTATCTTCTAGGCAAGCTTGCTCCATCGTCGACCACATCGTCGCTTACCATCAGGTGAAATAGTGGTCAAAATTTGCCTACTTGAATTTAAAAAAAAAACCTGATTGCATTTCCCAATGCTTATTTATTTCGATATGAGATGTATTGTTATGAAGGAAAATTTTCTTTCCGGCAATGTATTAACGGCAACAATCGAATAAAAATGTATGCATATTCCATGTTTACAACCGTATTCATTAATATAATCATAATTGAGCATCAAGAAGGAACAAACTACAAACACACTCACAAACTTTTGCCTTGATAATATTAGTAGGAAGTATGATAGTAGGATAACTTTATTTTGTTTTTACAAAATACCTATGTTTATAAATGGCGGATGTAGTTGTGTAGCCTGGCTTGTATACCCATATGAGAAAAATAATATCATAAAACCTAATGCTATTAGGAAAAAAGAACGGTTTATTGAGAATAGTTTGATAGTAGGTAGGGCATTTAGAAACATATTCTGTAAGGTTTCGATTAAACAAATTATTACTACGGACTACAATTTCTACCACTTGGAAACTTTTTTAGAACTAGTCGCTCTGTGCGAGAGGGACACAGGGGTCTTTTCTAACCTTTCACCCGATTTCGTCGGGACCGCAACCACGATTGGTTCTTTATGCAATTGATAAAACGATTTGACATTGTAAATACGCTCTTAGTTAGTTGTGATAAGATTCCATGCATGTTTGATATTCGGCACTGTAAGTTTGTCAGTTATCCATCCTATTACTTTAGCTACAACATCCTTGGATTAGACCAACAAATAAATATATCTTATTTATCTCTGAATGAACTAGACTGACTTAACGCGTAGTTCTGTGTTGCCCACAATTCTTTTTTTAATTATTTCATGACCATGGATGCATAGTCCTTCAGTCGAAATATTAAACAAATATTAAGAGGCCGGGGTGGCTTTGAACGAGTCTATAGGCTGTCTTTGTTTAACTTGCAAACTGTGCCCATGCTTGATGCGATAGCACTACCGAACGAACAATTATAATAGGTGCCGTAATACCAAAAATTATGAATGAAAATGTAATGTTTAGCCATTGTTTTTTGTATTAATAGTACCTTGAAATGATAGTCTATGTTCCTGTTGTAATGACAAAAGAAATGGGTTCGTTTTTAATACAAAACGAATAAGTTAAAGATGCGACATTTACGTCGTAATAATGTGTGAAAATCAATTGGTTTATATTTCGTTTTAGGTAATTATTTTGGAATAAAAACTATCCAGGAACCTAGATTAATACGTTTTTTATCTGAATAACAGCACAGTATGGTGGTTATATGCTTGAATTATAAATCATTTCGGTATTACGATTGTATGGGCAAATCAACCACTACCCGGCGCCTTAACAATTTCTACTCTTCATAATAAAAGTCTTAGTCATAAGTCACAGTCAAAGTCAAGTAGTCAGTCATAGTCAAGTCATGCCCTAGTAAAGTGGTAGAAACTTTACTAGAACTTCTGTTGGAGTTTTGGAGCGAAGGCGAAAATCTCGTTTTTCAACTTTGTATGACTTGCCTACACTTATGCACATTTACTAAGTATTTACGGTTAATAATCCACCATTATTACACATTAACACTCTAAGAATCACAGGTTTTGGAAAATTATACAAAATCAACAACGCCATTTTTTCACGTTCGCGGCAAAACCCTGTTGCCCACAAGCACAAACAATGTTGCCAATCCCAACTGTAAGAATTTGTAGATTAAATTACAAAATATGGGCAAAAATTTGTAGAAATTGGTAGAATGTAAAATGAAAGATTAACAGGTTTAACGTATACCGTTAAACCTGTTCTAACAAATCTTATTTCTGATGTTCGTACAAGTCTTTGTAAAAGATATAAAGATTTAAAGCTAGACAGTAAGTTTTTTGCTATCATGTTATATTATTCGAGCTTCGGACAGTAAACAAACCGGACCAGTGCGACTCGCGCACCGAATTGGGGCTCTCGTGCAAACTGGATACTTTACATCGACTTGACACGGCTCGCATTTTCCATAAGGTAAGATAGTATATAATGTATTGAAAAACCCGTACAACACCGCGCTGCCCAACGACCGTCGCGAATCTAAACCTGAAGTAAAAACTTGACATTTGTGCTTTTTTTATACGTAGAATCCATTGGGTTTTCTAATTAGGTATCCACCTCCTAATAAATCAAGCGTTATAAACCACTGCTGTAAACATCTGTTTTATACTGATGACCGAACTTGCCTTCAAAAACACCATTTTGTGTTAGTTATGCTGCCCTAGTCAAGAGCTGATTTCGAAATAGACTGAGATGTAATTTTATATAACATATATATATACATACAAGCCAAAAACAAAAAGAACGTATAACCCAAAAACATAACTAGGATTAAAATAGCCGGTGTGATCATGATGATGAACTGAAATAGGACAAGCAAAATAATGCCACACGTTTATGAAAATTACATATTTCATTCAAAAATAAGGGTAATAGATGGAAAGGCTAGAGGCAAAATAGGTATATCTAACAATAGGTTTGTAGGTATGGCAATTAGTTAATGCCACAGAAGTACGAGGGAGTTTTGCCGCGTACGTGAAAAAATGGCGTTTTTGATTTTGTATAATTTTCCAAAACCTGTGATTCTTCGAGTGTTAATGTGTGATAATGGGTGATTAACGGTTAATAGTTAATACTTAGTAAATGTTCATAAATGTAGGCAAGTCATACAAAGTTGAAAAACGTGATTTTCGCCTTCGCTCCAAAACTCCAATAGAAGTTCTAGTAAAGTTTCTACCACTTTATTAGGGCATGACTTGACTATGACTGACTACTTGACTTTGACTGTGACTTGTGACTAAGACTTTTATTATGAAGAATAGAAATTGTTAATATTTGTTTAATATTTCGACTGAAGTACTATGCATCCATGGTCATGAAATAATTAAAAAAAAAAAACAGAAGTACGAGATGAGTTTTGCCGCGAAGGTGAAAAAATGGCGTTGTTGATTTTGTGTAATTTTCCAAAACCTGTGATTCTTCGAGTGTTAATGTGTAATAATGGTGGATTATTAACCGTTAATACTTAGTAAATGTGCATAAGTGTAGGCAATTCATACCAAGATGAAAAACGTGATTTTCGCCTTCGCTCCAAAACTCCAATAGAAGTTCTAGTAAAGTTTCTACCACTTTACTAGGGCATGACTTGACTATGACTGACTACTTGACTTTGACTGTGACTTGTGACTAAGACTTTTATTATGAAGAATAGAAATTGTTAATATTTGTTTAATATTTCGACTGAAGGACTATGCATCCATGGTCATGAAATAATAATTAAAAAAAAAAACAGAAGTACGACCCGATATTTCACGGCCCGATTTAGTACAGCCAATAATGCACCCCTGATAATTCATACACATGGCTTCGAAATATCAGCCGGTGCTTTCCCGGGTCGCCAATTATTGCCTGAACAACATCGGTCCGTAGATACGGACCGATGTTGTTCAGGCAATGGGTATTTTTAATTTTCTTAGGTTAGAACTTTTTAATAGTCTGTGCCAAATCTTCCTAGCAACTCGCCTAAACAAACGAGGCATCGCATAGAGAGTATGTGTTTGTCTATGGTTGGCTTACAATTATTGGATGCGATACTGGCCGTATAATATCGGCACAGACTGATTTTACGCAGCCAGTATTGCAATTAAAAATATTTGCTTCTCTGTGGTCTTTATAAAAGTGGCTGCAAGTCTAGGTTAGGTTAAGTTTGAACTGCGACAAAACAAAGTGCGAGCTTACGCTTTTCTTTCGAATATAAACAGTTTGTATTAAAACTTTAAACAGCCCTCTATTTATCTTGCCCTCTTGAAATTAGTGGAACATCCAAAC
This sequence comes from Lomographa bimaculata, assembly GCA_948107665.1. Taxonomy (NCBI): domain Eukaryota; kingdom Metazoa; phylum Arthropoda; class Insecta; order Lepidoptera; family Geometridae; genus Lomographa; species Lomographa bimaculata. The sequence goes on along the minus strand of OX403602.1, from coordinate 1,521,883 downwards.
GAGGCTTTGACTTTGACATTTGTATGTATACGAATTATCGGCCGTGCATTATTGGCTGTACATTATGAGCTCGCGCTAATATTTTCCGACCTGTATTGTACGGACAGTATTGCGCGACCTGATATTTCTTGTACATTGAATTTAAATATTGGCTGCGTACTATCGGCTGGACAAAATCGATCCGTATTGTTATTTGTCATCCAATAATGTACGGCCCGTATTGCATAACCAGATAATTGGAAGCCATGTCGCACAATACTGGTTGCGAATTATTGGCCGTACATTATCAGGCCGTGCATTATTGGTCGTACAATATAGGGACTCGTTTACTTCAATGTTTTTTTTTATTTGGCTTCGCAATCTTGTGCATTTAGCCAGTGTCAAGTTATAATACATATGAAGTGTATTATAAAAATAAAGATTATAAAATAAAAGTCCCAGTCGCAAGTCACAGTCAAAGATAAGCCGCTCAGACAGTCTAAGTCAAGTAAAAAAGTCAAGGTCCTGTCATAGTCAAGTCATGCCCTAGTAAAGTTGTAAAACCTTTACTAGAACTTCTATTGGAGGTTTGGTGCGAAAACGAAAATCACGTTCTTCTACTTTGTATGATTTGCCTACACTAATGCACGTTCACATACTACTTCGGTTAATAATCCACCATTATTACACATTAACACTCGAAGAATCACAACATAAAAGTTATGGAAAACAATACAAAATCGACATCGTAATTTTTACACTTTCGTGCCAAAACTCCTACTTTTTGGGTGTTTATTACAGATACTTAAGTTTTTTAATAAAAAAAAAGTATAAGTATGAATCAGGTACTTTTTTTGTATTGAATTGTATTGTTATGTGTATATACTACCGTGTTTCTTTGTATTTCCATCGAGATAAAAAAACAGACCTATGGTTTTACTAATGCTATAGAATTCTTGGTATTTCCTATACACAAACCATTTGAATATATCATATGATTATTCAATGACAGAAACTACTCGTACTTATCTTCTTTTTCTTCTCTTCTCAGCTTCTTTTTTTGATAGAAACATCAACCTTTCTTTCTTTGTGATCGCTAATATTGTTCCACACTGTTACAATGTTTTTGTATGGAGTTTTTATATTAAAACAATTTCAATGAGTACTTATGTTTATTCATTTCCCACAATACACTGTTGCTTAATATTATCCAGACAATAAATACGAATTAAATAACAATTGTATCCGCAAATGGCGATATTCTATACATGCATATTTCCTTGGTTCCTGCATGCACATAGCTACCATATTTTGCAGCTGAAAATAAGGAAAAACAATTTACATTTGCAAATACTGCAGTCATAATTCTGGAACACGGATTTATACCAAACATTTAATTGACACTAGCTATACCCATCATGCGTTGCAATGCCACGCAAAGAAAAAAACAATTTACCCTATTCACGTTTATGGTGGCCTAGTACTTTAATGCCATACTAAAATTTACTGACTAAAATATTAACTCTAAAAAAAGCGTCGTTCCTAAAAAGTATCCCATGTCCGTCTCCTGGTTCTAAGCTACCTCCCCACCAATTTTCAGCCAAATCGGTTCAGCCGTTCTTGAGTTATATAAGTTCTAGTGTAACTAACACGACTATCCTATCCTACTAATATTATAAATCCGAAAGTTTGTGTGTAAGTGTGTAAGTATGTTTGTTCCCTCTTCACGCTATAACGGCTGAACGGATTTGGATGAAGTTTGGAATGTACATAGATTATACATAGGATTAACACAGGCTACTTTTAAACTTAATTATAGCGGGCGAAGCCGCGGGGCACGGCTAGTCTTTTATATATACAGATTACCATTCTTGCAAAAGTGAGACGGTACTTACACCGGTACAGTACCAAGACACAGGCGTGTTTATTCACCGATAAATACAGTCTGTTCACAAATCAATTCCGAAATCAACTTTCCGAAATGTATCCTTACTACTGACCATTTCGAGTTGTTCGGTATGACTAACTTCAAAGCTCAATTTTGGAACTTTTATAGAGTCAAAAGCCAACTAGCTGCACAAAAGCTGGGAATCCTTGCAAAAATGAGACGGTACTTCACACCGGGACAGTTGCTCAATTTGTTCTCGGTTTTTTATCGGATACATTTCGGAGAGTGTGCTAAGGAACTGTACGATCTAATTCCCCCATCCCCGTTCTATCATCAGACAAGCAGACCAACTGCTAAGCGACACCGCTACATATGGTTGACATTCCACAAATTCGCACTAATTGTTTTGCCTCCACATTCATTGTGCGAACCGCAAAGGAATGAAACTCCTTGCCCGAGTCAGTATTTCTTGACGAGTACAATATAGGAGTATTCAAGTCGTGAGTAAATAGGTATCTTCTAGGCAAGCGTGTTCCATCGTCGACCGCATCGTCGTTTTCCATCAGACAGACAGAATTATGAGATAGTGGTCAAACGCTACCCTATTAGAGATATAACATATATTTATACAGGGACGATTCGATAGGCGCAATGGCCATGTTCCGTCTTTTTTTTTATGGTAAATAGGCAAGCATTTGCATTTTAACAGTTAATTCTTGGTTCGATCCCGGGCAGGAGCACAATTTACATACGCGAAGAGAAAATTGTGTTTGGATCTAGTACGTGTGATGTGAATGTTTCCGGCTCCCGCGACAAGTCTTTGAACTTAGCGCGGGGCTGTGAGTGTGAAGGGGGTTTATAATTATTTGTATATAAGTAAATAAATTAACAAAATGCTTTCAATGAATTGTGTCGTGGGCGCAGAAACCATTAATACAATCACACCCAGAACCAGAAAAACAAGCTTCCTTGGGGAGTAAACTTGTGATCCCCCCGGGAATCGAACCCGTTACCCGGTGCTAAGAAGGCGAACGCACAACCAACTAAGCCAATGGCAGTTGGTATATTACATTTTTTTTTTGCTAAATATGCAGGCATTTGACTACTATCTCACCTGGTGGAAAGTGACGATGCTTGCCTAGAAGATACCTATTCACTCTTGACTTTAAGACTCCCAGATTATACCCCTCGAGGAACAATGACGCAGGCAATGAATTCCACTCTTTTGCTGTACGGATGATGAACGTAGAAGCAAAACGCTTCGAGCGAACTGGAGGTATGTCAATCATAAATGGATGACGTTTGACAGTTTATCTGGTTGTAAGATGGTAAAAAGGGTATGGTGGAATTAACTCATGTAATTCCTGCGCACACTCACCAAAATGCAAACGATAGAATACCGATAGACTTGCGACCATACGTCTGTGACCGAGGATCTGCAACCTGGACTCAACTAGCTTATTGACGCCAACTTACTTCTGTACAGGCGGCATATCCAACTTTGTCTTCTCAATGGTTGTGTACGTGCACTCAGTATCTGGGAAGCCGACCAGGTCGGCTATCACGTTTAAATCCTTATATGACGGCTTTGCGCGTAGGATCTGTACAGATATAAGTGCTATTTATTAAATGTATATATATATATATATATATACAATGTGTAACAGAAAGGTGTAGTAATACTCAAGTCACACATCTAGCTAAATGTATGGAGTCTAACAGGAACTTCTGCATTCGCGGCAACACCATGAATATTGAGTTATGATGAATTAAAGTTTTAAAAAAATTATGTCATTTGCAATCCTATTTCATCAGCTACCTTTCTACACCACATTGCCTTTGGACCTAGACGTGTGACAGTGGTGACCATAACAAAGGTCAAGGTCACGCGCCACATATGTAATCGTAGGGTTGGCAAAAGTATTTGACAAATATAATTTTTAATTTTTGTACGGAAAAAATTATGTCCGATTTTGACTTTCGTTCTCTGGCAGACGATTCCTGGCACGATACACTTACACACCACCGTAATACTTGGTACCCCTTTTTGTTACACGTTTTATAAATATAAACGCTTTCACACTCACAGCCTCACACTAAGTTAGATGACTTGTGCCGTGGGTGCCGGTAACATTCCATATCGCACACAAAATCACAACCAGAACCAAATTTTCCTTCAGGGAGAAAACTTGTGTTCCCGCCGGAAATCGAACCAGATACTTCTACTTAGATGGCGAACGCTCACCCAACTAAGCCAACGGGCAGTTCGAGTTTACTACTGATATATGGCCGTAGTAATCCTACTAATATTATAAATGCGAAAGTTTGTGTCTGTGTGTGTGTGTGTGTGAATGTTTGTTACCACGTGTAAAAATAGTGAAATTTGGAATGTAGGTAGCTTATCATTTGGATTAGGACATTAGCGACGCGCGATCAAAATGCTGGCACTTATTTGGCTCAACGTATTAGCATTGCAATTCAGAGAGGCAAGCATGGTGGGTACGCTACCCACTGGTAGTGGGCTTGGGCACTTGAGTTACCTATAGGCTCGATGTCTTGTAGGTAACTTGGTTCTTTGCTGTACATAATTTTAGTTTAGTTTAAGGAAATATAGGCAATTGGCCCTTAGTTGAAAAAAAAAGGACATTGGCTACTTTGATCATCATCGGGCGAGGCTTCAAAATAAATAGTCATTGATATAAAAAAAAACAGCTTATAATTAATCCGTGGACCGCGGTTTTGCCCGCGTTTATCAAGTTAAAAAGTAGCCTATGTGTTAATCCTAGGTATAGGCTATGTACATTCCAAATTTGATCCCAATCCGTTCAGTCGTTACAGCGTGAAAAGAAAACAAATTGTCTTTAGGTTTTATAATATTAGTGTGATTGAATCAAAATAATAGTTGCTCCTAATTTTTTTGTAATTTTTTTTATTCATGATAGGCGAACGTTTGACCACTACCTGATGGTAAGCGATGATGCGGTGGACAATAGAGCACGTTTGTCTAGAAGATGCCTCTTCACTCGCAACTTAATTACTCTCATATTGTATTTACCAGGAAACAGACTCGGGTGAGAAGTTCCATTCCTTTTCGGTTCGCATAATAAATGTGGAAGCAAAACGCTTCGTTCGCATATATTTATTTATAAACAGGTGTTTGTTGCGCTTATAGCAATGCCAAGACGCACAAAAAACTAAAATAATAATTTACACTATTATTAGGAACAAACTCAAATAATAATTTACACTATTATTAGGAACAAACTAAAATAATAATTTACACTATTATTAGGAACAAACTAAAATAATAATTTACACTATTATTAGGAACAAATTCAAATAATAATTTACACTATTATTCGACTATTTTATATATTAGAGCCTGCGTATTCCAGGTCTAGTGTGTTTACCAGCTTCGATCACATCGTCACTTACCATCAGGTGAAATAGTGGTCAAAGACTAGCCTGACACAAAAAAAAAACAAGACGTGTGGCACTCGAGGACTGCCGCGATAAAGCTATTGCATAGCATTTTTTATCAACTTATGCAATTATAATTATTTATTTATTTTATTTATGCAGTATTTTTTTCCTGCCACCTAGAGGCGAGTTGCTAAACTAAGGAGACAAGCGTGATATTTCAAAAAAGTCATTAAAAGTTCTGCTATTCATCGATAGATGGCGAAACTAAAAAGTATCACCGCTGTGCCGGTCGGAGTGGGGCGTGTTAGGTTATTTTCGTTACGGAATTTCTGGATTCGGTCTCCACGCTCAAGGCCCGCGATAGAAGCTATGCAATAGCTTAAAAAAATTAAAAAAAAAAAACTATTATTAGGAACTTATAAAATAAGTTTTATATCTCATATAATCAGAGTAGCACATGTTGAATATTTGTAGAATGTAATGGAAAGTGATATTGTAGCCGAAGATGTAACATGCTTATGGTACATAACATGGTATAATATCTTATTAATATTTAAGTTTTATTTGTTTATATATTTATTTATATATATATATATTTATATTTATATGTGTGTATATTTATGTAATTGTTTAAGTAGGTATACAATATAATATGTATAAATATAATATATTATATTTATGTATTTCTTACATATTTGGTATTTACAACTTTATTTTTTATATATAATTTGTTTAGAACTGTAGTACACCACAGTCCCAATATTATTTTGCTATCTCCTCTCCATCCAAAGGTTGTCTGGAAGAGATCGCTTTAAGCGATAAGACCGCCCATTGTACTAGCCTAAGTTATTTTCAATGTAATTGTTTGCTGTTATTTTCTTTTTTTAATTGGTGTACAATAAAGAGTTCATCTATCTATCATCTATGCTTGCCTAAAAGATACCTGTTTACTTTCGACTTGAAGACTCCCAGATTATACCGTTCGGGGAACAAAGACGAGGTCAATCTAATAAGTACACTCCTTCGCAGTACGGATGATAAACTTTTTTTTTTTATACTAGATAGGCAAGCATTTGACCGCTATCTCACCTGATGGAAAGTGACGATGCGGCCGAAAATGTGACATGGACATGCTTGCCTAGAAGGTACCTATTCACTCTAGACTTGAAGACACCCAGATTATACTGTTCAGGGAACAAAGACGCAGGCAATGAGTTCCACTCCTTCACTGTACGGATGATGATGATATTGTATCTTCATTCATTGTGCGAACCGCAAAGGAATGGAACTCCTTACCTGAGTCGGTGTTTCCTGATGAGTACAATATGGGAGTCTTCAAGTCGCGAGTGAATAGGTATCTTCTAGGCAAGCTTGCTCCATCGTCGACCACATCATCGCTTACCATCAGGTGAGATGGTCATCAAAAGTTTGCCTATCTTGAATAAAAAAAAATCCACGATACAAGTCTTTGAACTTAGATTAGGGCTGTGAGTACATTAATGACAAAGATTTATGGAGGAAAACTACGCTGGCGCTTACTGGCGACTACATAATGATATACCTAGGTTAATATTTTTCCTGTATTAGTAGGTAATTTAATATTAAAAAAAAAATTATAATGCGCCGCCTAATGTCTTGTCAGGTTCTTCTGGAGATGGTTGTAATTTTGCGAATCTGGCAAGTAGAGTTATTAACTTTCATGAGTGCCTCTTTGGGGACCATGAGAATAAATTTTGAATTTGAATTATGAAGTGTAAATGCGTTTGACGACCCAGTTGGCGCAGTGGACAGGTGTCTGCCCTCTGCGCCGTGGGTCCTGGGTTCGATTCCCGGCAGGAGCACAAATTCCTTCCCAAGGGATATTTGTGCTTCTGGTTCTGGGTGTAATGTGTGTGTGTGTGATATGAATGTTTCCGGCACCCACGATAAAAGTCTTTGAACTTAGTGTGGGGCTGTGAGTGTGAATGTGTTTGTCTGTTTGTTTGTTAAATGGATGACATTTGTCAGTTACCTCGGTGGCGACTCCCTTGCGGTCCTCAAGGGTCGGAACGTTCTCCTCACCGGCGGGAATGTTCCAGAACAGCATGCCCACGATGGTCTCATCGCGCAAGTAGAACAGAACACCGCGCTTGTACAAGTTCTTGTACTTGTGCCCTCTGCAATAAGAAAAACATTAATTTATATATTAACCTTTTTTTTTTCATTCATAAATCTATCCGCGGGCCAATTGCCTATATTTCTTAAAATTTTTACCGACTTCCCAAAAAAGAAGGAAGGTACTCAAGGCGACTGTAGTAGGTGGTTATTGGGCATTCTAATTCACTTTTTTCTTAAACGCTCGTTCACTCGCGTTTTTTCTCGAAAAAAGTGAATTAGAATGCCCAATAACATTTTTGATTTTTGCCAATCGCTCATGTTGAAAAAATATTTTAGAATTTCCAATCTTACGTTCGATCATACCCGTTCGGTTATTCTACTCACGATCACACAAAAAGTATATTACGATTGTCAACTAGCACGTTTGAACTTACCAATTCAATTACAGTCATGGTGAATCATCATTGTATATTCCGGTAATTAAACACACATTGCACACCACCAGAACTTCGCAATGATTCCGTTAAGCTTAGTGGCCGATCGCTCAAAGTTTGTTCTAGCCCGATTGGTCGTATCATTCTGTTATTACACAAAACGACACCTAGAAACAAACCTTCACTAAGTTGTCTCGCTTTCATTTACGAGTACCTACTAAGCGACATCGATTAGACTTCACGTGACACAGCGCCGGTCGGCCGATTGCTCAAAGTTCATTCTAGCGCGATTCGTCGTACCATTAATCTAGTACTCTGTTTGGATAAACTCATCATGTTCATCCAAATTTTCCCAAAAAAATGGCACCTAGAAATGGAATTTTCAGTTGGCAGCTAAGTCAAACGTGGTGTCACCTCAATGCACACCACCAGAACTTCGCAATGATTCCGTTAAGCTTAGTGGCCGATCGCTCAAAGTTTGTTCTAGCCCGATTGGTCGTATCATTCTGTTATTACACAAAACGACACCTAGAAACAAACCTTCACTAAGTTGTCTCGGTTTCATTTACGAGTACCTAGTAAGCGACATCGATTAGACTTCACGTGACACAGCGCCGGTCGGCCGATTGCTCAAAGTTCATTCTAGCGCGATTCGTCGTACCATTAATCTAGTACTCTGTTTGGATAAACTCATCATGTTCATCCAAATTTTCCCAAAAAAATGGCACCTAGAAATGGAATTTTCAGTTGGCAGCTAAGTCAAACGTGGTGTCACCTCAATGCACACCACCAGAACTTCGCAATGATTCCGTTAAGCTTAGTGGCCGATCGCTCAAAGTTTGTTCTAGCCCGATTGGTCGTATCATTCTGTTATTACACAAAACGACACCTAGAAACAAACCTTCACTAAGTTGTCTCGGTTTCATTTACGAGTACCTAGTAAGCGACATCGATTAGACTTCACGTGACACAGCGCCGGTCGGCCGATTGCTCAAAGTTCATTCTAGCGCGATTCGTCGTACCATTAATCTAGTACTCTGTTTGGATAAACTCATCATGTTCATCCAAATTTTCCCAAAAAATGGCACCTAGAAATGGAACTTTCAGTTGGCAGCTAAGTCAAACGTGGTGTCACCTCAATGCACACCACCAGAACTTCGCAATGATTCCGTTAAGCTTAGTGGCCGATCGCTCAAAGTTTGTTCTAGCCCGATTGGTCGTATCATTCTGTTATTACACAAAACGACACCTAGAAACAAACCTTCACTAAGTTGTCTCGGTTTCATTTACGAGTACCTAGTAAGCGACATCGATTAGACTTCACGTGACACAGCGCCGGTCGGCCGATTGCTCAAAGTTCATTCTAGCGCGATTCGTCGTACCATTAATCTAGTACTCTGTTTGGATAAACTCATCATGTTCATCCAAATTTTCCCAAAAAATGGCACCTAGAAATGGAACTTTCAGTTGGCAGCTAAGTCAAACGTGGTGTCACCTCAATGCACACCACCAGAACTTCGCAATGATTCCGTTAAGCTTAGTGGCCGATCGCTCAAAGTTTGTTCTAGCCCGATTGGTCGTATCATTCTGTTATTACACAAAACGACACCTAGAAACAAACCTTCACTAAGTTGTCTCGGTTTCATTTACGAGTACCTAGTAAGCGACATCGATTAGACTTCACGTGACACAGCGCCGGTCGGCCGATTGCTCAAAGTTCATTCTAGCGCGATTCGTCGTACCATTAATCTAGTACTCTGTTTGGATAAACTCATCATGTTCATCCAAATTTTCCCAAAAAATGGCACCTAGAAATGGAACTTTCAGTTGGCAGCTAAGTCAAACGTGGTGTCACCTCAATGCACACCACCAGAACTTCGCAATGATTCCGTTAAGCTTAGTGGCCGATCGCTCAAAGTTTGTTCTAGCCCGATTGGTCGTATCATTCTGTTATTACACAAAACGACACCTAGAAACAAACCTTCACTAAGTTGTCCCGGTTTCATTTACGAGTTTCTACTAAGCGACATCGATTAGACTTCACGTGACTCAGCGCCGGTCGGCCGATTGCTCAAAGTTCATTCTAGCGCGATTCGTCGTACCATTAATCTAGTACTCTGTTTGGATAAACTCATCATGTTCATCCAAATTTTCCCAAAAAAATGGCACCTAGAAATGGAACTTTCAGTTGGCAGCTAAGTCAAACGTGGTGTCACCTCAACTGCTTATAAATCAATGATAAAGGATGAAACGTAGTGGTTATATAATATTACAATGTACCTTAGTAATAGGGCATGTTTCACAATGCATGATTTATAACAGCTTATAAACACTGGTTATAATTCAGGCTGGTAAGTACGCTCTGTTGATATCATTGTCACTTTAGTTTTATAAATAAAATAGTGTTATAATTACAAAAAACACAGAATTATTGATTATTCATTATTTAGAAATATATGATTTAAACTAAATACTTATATAGATAAGTTGATTATATTCCTATAGATACCTTACTACAGAAAACACAAATTCTATGAGTGTATATATATTATTGATATAAATATCTTAAGTATTATTAAAAAGTAATAAAAAATCTATATTTAATTTTATATAATAATTATGTTATGTTGAATATACAAACTATTTTTTGACCGCTGGTTATCTTTAATCATAACATGTATTAAAGTTTTTCTTTTCGTATGACTAGCCCCTGTTGAAATAATAATCAATAGGTACTCGTAGTATTGTGCAACTAGCTACCTTGCTAAATAGCGCATGTTATTGACGTCACATGCACTTCTGCATAAACTGCAATAAAAGTACTGTCAACACCAGTTAGCTGCATGTTAGGTGATTTAACCGACCAGCAAAGACAGGTGTTAAAATTAATTGATATGTATGTAAATGTATGTCAATATATATATCCCTGTCCAATGTTACGTATATTTAAAAGACTAATACTTTACGTTATTTACGATGATGCAGAATTATTTTGTATCGATTTAATCTCCTTACCTGGTTGGAAAATAAATATGTTACCTTTAGCATTTCTCAAATGATAACTGCGCTCCGTCGCACATGAATAAATATTTAGTTAGTAGTACCTATTTAAAAAACAACTGAAACAAAATAAAATATATGTTTTGGAGCTTTCATGTGTTTCTTAAACAAAAACGTTACGCTCGAACATACATATAAAACACATAAAACATCATCGTGGTTTTAAGTCGATTAATTAAAGTAAATGATTGATTCGTGAGTGGATTATTATATTTCAGTGCACGTTTTCTGCTAAAGATATTTTTAACGTTGACTGTACATCCGGTGACCTCTATTTAAATTTTATCGCTTAGATTTCTAATATATATTTTTTTGTTATTGTTATCAATAATTTAATATTGATGACATACGAAAACAAGATTCAGGTACGCCAAACTGTTTTTAGTGTTAATAGGTATCGACATAAACTAAGTTTATATAATAATAATCGAATCTATTCGAACGTAAATGTTGACCACTTCTTATCAACATTATTTTTTTACACAAAACCTTGTGGGCCTGAACTGTGAATCACATTTCAACGACAAGCTTCAACGAACTCAAGATCCCGGAACAACTAGTGTCTCAGCCTCGAGGCTCTACAAGAATCCAGCAGCTCCAACGTGCTCATCGAGGCTTCAGCTACAACCTGCAGCAACGTGTGCTTCGAGACCGTAGCTGCGAGGGTCCCATCGAGCTCAATATCTTGCTGCTACATAGTTGTGAATCAAACTTCACTTCAGTTTAAATAATGTTCGTAAGTTTAATACTAAGTTTATTCCTATTACCTACTATAACATATTTTTATGACTTTTTTAGTCGGCTGTTAGCCCGCTGGACCATTCATCATGCGTAGTATGTTAATTTCTTGTTCTTTTGTTTGTTACCAGGTCGGACTCTGAGTACGAGACCAAGCGCTACCACAAAGATTCCGAAGACGAGCTGTTGCCAAAGTCAAAACGGTACGTTTTAAAATTATTTAATATTATACTAGGTACGTAGGTTTAACTCGAATGTGTATAACTTACTTGAATAGTCGGTTCAAAGGTCGACCTTTCGCTATTTACCTACATCCCAACCTTATGTAGAAGTTATTTATCGTCTAGTTAATTTACTTTTTTTTATTTCAGTGCCAACAAGCCTATGAAAAAGACAGCGAAACGCAAGATTAACCCAGAGAAAAAGGAGGCGTCTTTGTCCAGCAACAGCAGCGGGTGGCACCTTGACTTCTTCGACAGCGACGAGGATCGTGAGGTGACCCGAAAGAAAAAGTCGAGTTCACTACAGTCGGTGCTCACCAGACGCGTTGCCAACGGGGTTCTACGTCGTACCGCCGACCTATCGGGTGATGTGTTTGTTGAGCTGCGGCTCTATAATTATAAGGATATCCAGGCTGTCGATGCTAGGGAGCGCTGGGAGAAGGCGATCTTGTCTTTAAAATATCAAGTAGACTCCGACGCTCAGGAGTTGGAGTTTTTGCGATCTTTCGTACAAGCCTCTAAAGGGAAGTTCCACGAAGAGGGAACTTTTTTCGCGGACAAGAAAAAATAAATTAATTTAACCTATATTTATTGGTTATTCTTTTCTGTTTTCTTGCTCTTCGCATTAGGTTTATTAATATTTAAAATTTTTGTTTTTTATTTGTGAAAGCTCAATAAAGATTTTATATTACTAAAATCCCAGTATATTTTTAATTCTAATTTATCATGTATTTATATTTGAAAAATGTAATATGAATCAGGTAGGTATTTAATCATTTTAATGCTAACGTTTAGGTATACCTAGGCATCGTATTCACATATAGGCATTCTTTTACTTTTCAAATAGGTAGATAATTAATAAATCAATAGAATTACCTATTTTTCTTTTAACGCTTTTAGACTCACATCCCCACACTTATATTGATGACTTGTGTCGTGGGTGTCGGAAACATTCACATCACACAAAAAATTACGTCCAGAACCAGAAACACAAATTTCCTTTGGGGAGAAAACTTTCCACCGGGAATCGAACCCGCTGCTTAGAAGGTGAACGCGCACTTAACTAAGCCCTCAGGCAGTTCTTATTTTTGTACTTAATTATAAGACCTGATTATTTTTTAAATAGTAAAGTAGGATCACCATTTAGTTTTTGTTTAGATAGGTTGTCATAATGTCAACAAGAAAAATATTTTGTTCTGTTTGCGATGTATCTGTCAAAAGTTCGGCATTCTCAGCCCATCTGAGAAGCACTGTACATAAAAATAATAGTGCAGTTGAAGTAGATGACGGAATAGAAAAAATTAGTAGCGCATTTCGTAGTCGTATAGCATCATACAGAGTGCGGGATGTCGGGGTAGACGAGGGTTTCAAGTCGCTGGCTGCGTTCCTACACGGGATGCGCGCACGAGTGAGTCAGCTCTTGCATGCAAGGCTAGCCTCTTTTGATAGCATTAAAGTAAACTTCGAATTATTTGCCGAATTTGCTTTGCCTTCGAAAGACTCGCGGGAAGTTAAATCTTTTGCTACTGAAAATTACGTCGTTCATAAAAACTTTGATTTTAATGAATTGTTCACCAAAGTTATATCGATTATTTCAACTCACATCGATGAATTCCAAGAACGTGATAGCGGTTGGTCTTTTTTAGGTAGTTCGTACTTGGAGATTAATATAAATAAGTATAACCCTTTAAGAGCATCAGGTTTTATTAATTTACCAAAAGCTTTACGATCTAAACGAGTTAAAAATTAGCATTGCGCTAACTTTAAATTTAATTTACCTACTTAAATCTATTAGTTTGTTAAATTTTATTTTATTAATATACTGGGACTATAATATTTTAGAATATAAAAATAAAATGTTTTTTATTTATAATTTGTCGAGTGTTGTGTTAATAAATAAATAAGTTTTATAAATAAGTTATATATATGCTGTTTATAAATAAGTTTATGAATAAATTATCCTTATCAAATATTAAAATATGTTTTCATTTATCTTTAGTAATAAGAAACCTTTAAATAATAAAACAAGATTAGACAAGTACAATACGTATCATATTTACTATAGAGCTATGCGCTGACGACGCAAAATACATGAACTCGCATGAACTCATGACGAATCAGTGTCATGTTGGTTCATCAATTATTATTGCGACAGCACACACTACTATATGATTAGTTCGATTTATTTTCAGTCATAAATAAATTGCAATTTGTTACGTGCAGACGAATACGTCCATCTCACTTCACTACATTTTAATCGTAAGTAAAATATTGTTTTTAATAATGTTCCCTTATGTTCATTCCAGCTATTGTCCTTCAGTACTAATAAAAACTAGAGTAATGAGTACTTATGTTTGTTACCATTTACCGGCGTTGATATTATTGTCTAATATTTTGTTTCCTTGTTACAGACAATGTCTGATACGGAAATACCATGCAGCCAGTACGCACAACCGGATCCATGGCGATCACAATCACAACCCTTTGAAGAACTGTATCCAGAGATGTTTTTAAACGGGCGAGTGACAAAGCCGACGGGGAAAAAGCCTAAACAACGGCGTGATGCTGTCGTCAGAAAAAAGAAATGTAAGCTGCACGGAAAATCTTACGTGATAAACAATGAACCGCGACGGGGTACACGGCTTATAAAAATTAAAGTCATAGATCTGACCGCGTCGCCAGCCGTTTCCGACTCAGACAGTTATACCAGCCTTCTTCTTAGTGCACAGTACATAGTAAAAGATAGTGTTGACGAAATTATGGACGAGACAGAACGTGTAATAAGAAAAATTTCCAAAAAACTTTGCAGTGAAAGTGGTTTTGATTAAATCAGTGTACATAGTATAACTAGTTATAGCATCTTAGTATAAAAACTATCGTGTGAGTTATTCATTATAATAATGTAAGCGTGTATAAATAATGTAATGTCTGTTGCGTTTTGAAGCTAGACGCGCACGCCGGGACCTGTAAACGTAGTTCCCGGATGAAGGACATCGGATATGTCCGAAATCTGGTCGGAGAATTGATTTAAGTACGCGAGTGAGTGCTGGATTTATTTTATTAATTTATTTATTAAATCACAAAACAGGTAAATTACAATAAGAATTGCGTCAAACATATTCTAAATTAGATTACATTATTATAATAGTTATAACATAGTTTTAGATCGTAATAAAGATTTAGTGTTATATGAAATAAAATGATTGACTCTATTTTTTGTTTCATTTTAAGCATTTAAATATAAGTCATTACAACATATTATTAGGTAGTTAGGGGAGTAGGTTTTAAATTATCAAACAAATAGTAATTTTAGAGCAATTTTATTCAATAGATACATTATTTTCTAAACACCATTTTTTCACACATAAAACATTTCTTAACGCACACATTTTATTATGAACCAAACAATTAAAATTAAGTTTTTCTGGACAATATAACTGATACAATGTTTCTAAATTAGGCAATCCCTTGACACTTATATCTATGATATTAGCGTGAGTACATAACTCTTGGACCCATTTTACTTTTTCTTCACCTTTTACAATTAATATTTTATTTTCTAAGTGAGGTTTAATCATCCTTCGAAATTCTCTATAGTCTATGTAGCCTTCACTCCAATGATATCCTCTTTCTCTTTCTAACCATAGAACGCGCCGCTTTTCTTCATTAGACAATTTGGAAAACGGATATGGAGGTTTAATTAAAAATGTTTGAGTATGGTCATTAGCTATAGCAAATTCTTTAATAATAAATTGATTTTTAAGATTTTTGAAACCTTGCAAGTCCAAGAAAATGCAATTTTTATTCATGATATTTTCTTCACAATGCTACTCAGTGGTTTGTATTCAAAAATGCAGTCGTTTAGTATTAAGCAATAGGCTGCTGTCTGGTCAGGTATGTCTTGATCGGTTTCAATTTCAACTCGAACGTCAACAGAGCCTTTTAATGATTCGTGCTGGCGGGAACAATCGATCACAAATAGGGGAGCAATGTCTTTAAATTCTTTCATGCTCATCAGGGGTTCAGCACGGCGTCCGTAATATGACTGTTGAAATCTTGCATACTGTTCGTATAATAAAGAAAATTTGTTCTCAGAAAAGCTAACATTTAGGCCTTCGTATGGAAAGTAAGTAGAGTTCAAAAATACTCTTATGTCACGTACGTTACAGTGATCAAACTCTGCTGATGACATTTGAGCTTCATGTTTTCTATTCGTTTGTAATGCAATGACAACGAACCGCGGTTTTTCAATTTGTGATGAAGTTTTTACAGACCACGCATGTTTGCGCGTTCTAGGGAGCAAAGGGTATTCATACAAATCCCAGTTTCTAAAAGGTACAGTTAAAGGACGATCTTTTTCTAAGCATTTCAATAAATTAATTCTTTCGCGATCAGATACTTTCACTTGAGGTACGCGCCAAATAATTTTATTTATTTCTATATCATTTATAACTTCACCCGTATTTAACTTTAATGCATTTAAATTAGTATTGCTCCTTAATAGTACCAACTCATGTTTGCAATTTATTAGAATTTTTTGATAATCTTCCGCAAAACCCAATATTTTGTTTAATGGAATGGAAGCTGAAAACATGCCGTTTGTAACATTAGTTGTGCCAGACATAGACCAACCCCAAACCTGTGCAGATTTTGATTCTTGCTCATTTAAAGATAAATACGACTTCATTGTAGTTGTAATGCCTGCATTTTTAATTTTGTCTATTTCTACTCCGTTTAGTTCATATCGAATATCTTGAAATAGAAACAATGCAGGGTTATTAACAAAATGCACACTGGATACTTTTTCTTTCGGGTTATTTTTGTAAACGGATGCTATACCTTCGATATACAACGTGCTATGTGAAGGTAAAACATACAAGTCCTGTTGGTTGATAGGTATACGTATTTCGTCGTTCTTGTTGAAACTTGTTACGTATGGTTTATACGAATGGTATTCAAAACTTTCGATGCTGTTATCGTATTGCGTTTGTTGAGATACATTAAGAATATTCATTTTAGCAATCCAATTAATTTCAGGAACTTGATATTATTTTTTGTCAATTTTTTCTTTTGACGAGAAGGTCCTCTTTTATGAGATTCTGATTTGATACTGATTTCGTTTCTAGGTAAAGCAGGGGTTTTATTACTGAAGTTTAACATTTTTTTCTTAAATGTAAATATAGCGGCACTTCTTCTTCTCGTAAATTTATCACTTTATTTTCAGCGTCCAGTAATCTTATATTTATGGCAGTGATTGAATGTTGGTTAACAGGAAAATAAATTAGATTCTTAGGTATTTCTATGATTCGGTAACCAGGGGGAACAT
The DNA here is from genome assembly GCA_948107665.1 of Lomographa bimaculata. Classification (NCBI taxonomy): domain Eukaryota; kingdom Metazoa; phylum Arthropoda; class Insecta; order Lepidoptera; family Geometridae; genus Lomographa; species Lomographa bimaculata. Next base: position 1,504,717 of record OX403602.1, on the reverse strand, counting down.
TTGGCACAAATTCGTAAATGATGTGACTTGCTATGCCGTTCACATATGAACCGCTCACCACATCACATTCGATGCGCACAATGGTTGTAGATAAAATACTTACAGGATACCGAGATTCACTGTTTATATTTGCTTTCAAAGTTTCCTTTCCAAAACCTAAGATTTTTCCAATAGAATTGTTTTTTTCAAAGTTAACAATTTGGGAACAAAATATCTTAGTCTTTAACGTGTTATTATTGCAAGATATTTCTAATATCTCATTGCTTTTAATGTTTTCTTTTAAATAATCACATATATCTTGTAGTTCATAAGAACCTTCAGGAATATTAATAACGTCATTTTCACCGTAATAAAATTTGTCATTCCTTTCGTCGATATTAGGAATAGAATTGAATGTGGAGAAATACAGAAGCCCGCATTCATATTCCTCACGTAATTCTAATGTTGGTGAATAGTTTGTGGTCAAACACGCTCCTCGCCCGGTTATCGATACAGTGAATGACATTTTTAGACTGATGATTATATTATACCATATACTATATTTAAACACGTTTCCAATAATGTTTTAGAAACTTTAAACAAAGATGACCACAGTTTACAGCGTCATACTTTTGGTATTGAGCGTAATTATAGTTAATTGGTGTACCTTTTAAATATTTTATTAATTCTAACGGTGGTTTTAAATTTCCAAAACTATCAAAATATTCACAGTACTTATTGTGTTTCACATAGGCTACCCAATGAGTTCCAGATTTATCTGAGGAATCCAGGTTTATAATTCCACACTCGATTTTTCTTGCTATTGCAGGTAACATATCTCTCATAAAAACTCCTCGAAAGTATGGAATATCACGAGCATGCTGTAATAAATCTATATTTGTGAGCGGTCTCCTGGGCAGCCTTTTGTTCAGTTTTTTGAAGGATTTAGATATAAACCAGCTCCTGTTTTGTAAGATTTAATATATAAACCTTTCCCAAGCGCTACCGCTTCCATCATTCTGTTATGCCGTATAGATTCGTGAAGGTTTTTTTGGTTAGTCTTGTAATCATTCACAGCTTTCGCAATACCTGCTGCACCGCCGGCCAATGATCCCAAAGCAGATAGTCCAGCAAATATTGGTATCAAAGGCAGCAATCCACCAGTTTTAGGTAGAGGAATACGACGCGGCATACGTATTTTCTTTTTGTTAGTTAATATTTTTTTTGCAGCTGCATATGCTATTTTTATTGCTGTATTTTGATCTTTAGATTTATTTTTCTTCAGTTGTGACCATATTTTTTTCACAACCGATTTAAATGAACTAATACCAGCCCCAGTTTTTAGTTTAGCTTTCATTGCATTTTTTACTATCCATGATGCAACTTTTTCTCCTTTACCAGAATCTTTTGACTTAAGTCTTTTTTTCGCCATGTTCAACAACTCTAAATCAGCTTTATGTCGAGTTTTCCGATCTTTATTAGTATACGCGATATCGTGATACATACAAGCCTCATCCAGTTTATTAATGCCTCGTTCACCTCTTTGGAGACGTTTGTCGAGTTTAGTTCCAGGACCGCAAAATTGATATCCTGGTAAATGTAGCTCAAAAGGTAAGTTATTTATTAAACTATCAATTATACCACTTCCTTCCTTCATCGATTTTAATGAAATGCATGTGATTTTATTTTAACACTTTATTTATATGTATTCGTTACAATATAACAGATTTTTTACTTATCCAACTGTTCTCTTCATCTCCCAAGCCTAACCATTTCACAAAAAGCCTATTTCCTTTTCTCTTAATTACCTTTTCTATAAGATATATTTCAGGATATTTAGTTTTTTGCAGCTCGTATTCATAAAATGAACCTAAAATATTACGATCGTTTTTATCTTTTAGTAGATAAGTTACAGGATTGGTTTTGTTAACTTTTGCTACGATAAATATTTCTGTGGACCAATTGGGGGTATAGCCTTTGTAAAAAATACCTTTGTATTTGCTTATACGAACACTGTCACCAGCACTAAACTTTCTTTTAGGATTTGTAGAACGTTTTTGCGATTTGATAATGTTACATTTTACAACCATTTCATTGGATTTATCAACAGCTATAGGTTTGAATTTCGTAGTTCGATGAATAGTGTTATTATAAGATTTTACTACTGATTCTATATTCTTTCCAAGCCAATGATATTGTCCATGTAAGCTGAAGCACTTATAAAGTTTAGACTTAATTGTTCTGATCACTCGCTCCACAATCGATGCTTTTTTTGTAGAAAATGTAGAATAATGGTTGATGTTATAACTTTTCATTAGATTTTTGAAAGGCTCATTATAAAATTCTTTACCTAAATCTGTTTGTAAATTATTCGGCCGTAGCTTAGTGTTAGATAATATGTGTTGCATTGCATTGGTGACACAAACTTTGGCTTTTGAGATTAATGGAATAGTCCACACGTATTTCGAAAAACAATCGATTACTACTAATATGTATTTATAGCCTTTATTGGAACGCGCATAATTTTGTATATCAATGAGGTCAGCTTGCCATAAGTCATTTATTCCCTTGATGATTGTAGATCGACGAGGGAAATTTCTCCGAGCAGCTCTATGAAGTTCGTCAACGATATTTTGCTTACTCATTTTTACTTGATTTGGTTACTTGATTAATCATGTGATCAATGTCCGTCTTTGAATAAAATCTTGTATTTAAATGGTTTATTGTTACCTTTTCTAAATTTCTTAGAGAAATTTGTACATTACTTTGTATTTTCTTTAATTCAGCTTTTAACGATTGCACTTCAATGTCAACATACGCTTTGTTCACAGCTTCATCGGAGTTATCTGGGGTTTTCAAGCCTTTGAGTCTTGATAGTTTTAAATCGTAATCTCCAGTATCAGATTTAGTTAATATGCAGCCATAATCAAGTGAATTAGATACTCGTAAACGTTTATGGACGTAATGTCCGAATTTATCTAAATTCATGTTGCAGAGTAAATTAACATCGATAGACTGTCGTAAAATATTAATAAATATTTCTTATATCTTAATCTATGTACCCTCCCTCGCGAAGTTCCTCTACGACAGAAATTATTTCGTTGTCTAAGCCAGTGTTACCAGCATCGCGTGATGCAATTAGTAATTTTAATCTCTCCACCAATTCGTTCGGATCGTCCCAATAAATGAAATCTGTATTCTTTTTATATATTTTCAAATTATTGATTCCTTTTCCTTCTGTAACATTTTTTATACTTCCTATTTTAAACAATGGTTTTATTATTTGCATGTATTTAATTCCTTTGTTGCTGTTGATGGGTTTTTTTGGGTCACAATTACGACGATGTGCATTAGTCATTGTAAGGAGAATTTTATAATTTTGTAAATCTATATTCTTAATAACTTTTAAATTTGGTGTTCTTTTAAACAGGAGTTCTATCAATCCAGGCGTTTTCTTCATTACTTTATTTCCAATCTTTAATGTATCCTCGTACTCGATAACTGGTGTATTCCCTAGCATAATTTTTCCTCGATCTATTTTAACACCGAAAGGAACATCATTCATCACTTCAGAAGACATTGACCAAGATAGTGACATATTTTTTTTATCTGGTGAAGATCCGAAAGATGTAAATGAATCATCGCTCTCTTGTAGATCATCAGAAGGGGGAACTGTAAGAGTGACATCTGATTTTGTGTTTTGTTCATCTAAACTATCTTCTTCGCTACCTTGTTCATCAAACTCCTCATTTGAAAAAGAAGAATGCTCACTTACGGCGTATTCCGATCCTTTTAAATTATTTTTTTCTATATTTTCGGATTTATTTTGATTGGACATTATGTTGAGAGGATCTACTATTGGTTTAAATAAAGTTTCCAAAGTAAGATTATTTATAGCTTTAGCAGCTCTCATCATTTCTACCTTTTTCTTTACAGCTTCTGAAGATTTAACGATCCTTTCTTTAAGATCTTTTTCCATATTTGATGTGGTTGAACCCGGTTGGTATCAGAAGTAGAAATGATTTGATATAGAGATATCACTTAGTTATTAATGTTAATCTATAGTTATAAACGTGTCAAATTCCATTCTGTAACAACCTTGGTTTTTCTGACAGTCTTTGTTGATCACAAGGTAGCTGTAAGGTTGATTCCAGACGATCGAGCACATTTCCCGGAACTGATTCCATGACATGTCAGAACCCACATGCTCCTCGTAAACATGTTTTAAATTAACATCATCTTGTTTGAACAAAACTATCAGGTTAGAATTATCTCTCACAAGTTGTTTTGGGATCTTGGAGTATGTTTGATTTATGTAAAAGCAATCTATGTTTTTATGTCGACCCATTGCAAAATAATCTCGTATATTATTCTGATTTTCGCATGCTACATCATCAAAAATAATAATTGAATCTGATGAAGCTTCATGAGGACTCAAAATCTCACTATTATGACTATATTTGTAAAATGGAACATCATTTACCATATTTAACACGTCTTCTAAGAATTTGTATTTAGGTTGGTATAAAGATTTAGAATAAACATACAAATTACAAAATCGTGGGCCGTCTTCATGTAATAAAAGACTTATGACTAAATTTGTCTTCCCACAATTTGACGGTCCACAAACAATACAACGAATCGTATTCGGTAACAAATTTCCGTGACGTTTAAATCCCTCTGTAAGATTCGGACATATTTCACCTAATCGTAACGAAATTGCTTGTTTTTCAAACTTCATTGCAGATTAACTTATAGTGTTCAGTCTAATATGGCTTCATCCAAAATGGAACGTGAAAAAAATTGTATTTGTTTTTAAATATATAAATGAATGAACCAACCAGTGACGTCGAACGTAAGATTGGAAATTCTAAAATATTTTTTCAACATGAGCGATTGGCAAAAATCAAAAATGTTATTGGGCATTCTAATTCACTTTTTTCGAGAAAAAACGCGAGTGAACGAGCGTTTAAGAAAAAAGTGAATTAGAATGCCCAATAACCACCTACTGACTGTTTTTTTTTATATTTGTTACCTCATAACTTCTCTCGACGTGATCAGATATCGAAATTTTTTTTTTTAGTTACAAAGATGTTGCTTTCTAATTGGTCCCACTTAAATTTGATGAAATCCAATCAGTAGTTCTTAAAAATCGTCAATAATGCCTATTTTGTGGACTACTTTGACGATGTTCTCGTTTAACTGACTTCAAAAGTTACCTCATAAATTCTTTCGTTGTGCGCCGATTTTGATGATTATTTTTTTATTTGAAAACTGGTACTTTCCATGTGGTCCCATTGAAATTTGATCAAGATCTGATCTCTAGTTTTTGAGTTATAGTCAATAATGCGTGTTTAATACATTAAATCTGACCAAGGTACCAAAGATAAAGCGGTGAAGTCGGTTTTTTTAAGCTTTGCTTGCGTTTAATTATTTCATTAATATTTATATTGATTTACTGCAATGTTATATCGGCTACAACTATGTACAATACAGAAAGAGACTGAATCCCACGGCACAGGACTCATTCTAGTGTGGGATTCAGGGCTCACCAGAAGTAACATTATGTGTATTGTAATGTTAGTCGTGTTTAAATGTTTAAGTGTCAATGAAATAAGAAAAATAATAATTTATAATTTATTACTTTTTAGAAGAAAAAAGGAGGAGGTTCTTAATTATGTGTTTTTATGTAACACACAAAAAAGCTTTTCTATCAACTCGACGAACTTTTTTCTAGGTGAACCGATTTTGATGTTTTTTTTTGGATACAGGTGCTTCCCATTTAAATTCGATGAAGATATGACCAGTAGTTTTTGAGTTATCGTGTTTTTGAGTCATTAGCTGTGTGTGTGATAGTGTTTATTATGATGCGACTTACTTTTTGTAACAAAGTAACTCATCTGCCTTGTTTTTTTCCTTGGAGGGGGCTGTGGGAGGAGGGTCGCCCTTGTCGTCCTCGCACGGCTTGAACAGACCGATGGTGGGCATGCACGCGCCCACCTCACCCACCACCTGAAATTAAAACAAACGCATTCACACTCACAGCCCCACACGTGGGTGCCGGAAACATCCAAATCGTTTATTCAGATGGGTCCCAAATAGGCACTCTTGAAAGTTAATGACTCTACTGCTAGATTCGCAAAATTACAGCCATCTCGAGAAGAACCTGGCAAGAAACTCGGCGGCGCATTTTTTCTTAATTTTTTTTTAAACATTCTTAAACACTAATACAGGAATTATATTAACCTAAGCATATCCTACTAATATTATAAATCCGAAAGTTTGTTTGTAAGTGTGTAAGTATGTTTGTTCCCTCTTCACGCTTTAATGGCTGAACGGATTTGGATGAAATTTGGAATGTATATAGATTATACGTAGGATTAACACATAGGCTACTTTTCAACTTGATAATAGCGGGCGAAGCCGCGGGACACGGCTAGTCTATATAATATGTAGTCGCTAGAATCATTCACGTCACACACACAATCACACCAAAAACTAGAAACAACAATTACCCTTGTGAAAAAAACCGTGTTATTGTGTGTTCGGAATCACCAGTAAAGTGTATTAATTACACTTGTTAAATTTTTTATCTCGTTGAGAGACGAGACGTGCAAGTGGCTCGCGTGATGACGTCACGACCATTACAGTTCAGTGCCACACAGAGTTTTGAACTGAAATAATTCGAACTCCTGCGCAGCAAAGCACGCGCTCGTCACCCTGAGATATTAGATGTTCCATTATGATATTTGATATTAGGTGTTTCATGCAGATCCATGGACAGGCGTATATAGTACCTCAATCTCCAACATGTATCCCGGACATATTCATTGTCAAGTGTATATTGTACCTCAATCTCCAACATGTGTCCCGGACAGATCCATTGTCAAGTGTATTCAGTACCTCGATCTCCAACATGTGTCCCAGACAAATCCATTGTCAAGTGTATACAGTACCTCGATCTCCAACATGTGTCCCAGACAGATCCATTGTCAAGTGTATACAGTACCTCGATCTCCAATATGTGTCGCAGACAGATCCATTGTCAAGTGTATACAGTACCTCGTTCTCCAACATGTGTCCCAGACAGATCCATTGTCAAGTGTATATAGTACCTCGATCTCCAACATGTGTCCCAGACCGATCCATTGTCAAATGTATACAGTACCACGATCTCCAACATGTGTCCCGGACAGATCCATTGTCAGGTGAATACAGTACCTCGATCTCCAACATGTGTCCCAGGCCGATCCATTGTCAAATGTATACAGTACCTCGATCTCCAACATGTATCCCAGACAGATCCATTGTCAAGTGAATACAGTACCTCGATCTCCAACATGTGTCCCAGACAGATCCATTGTCAAATGAATACAGTACTTCGATCTCCAACATGTGTCCCGAACAGATCCATTGTCAAGTGTATATCGATCTCCAACTTGTGTCCCGGACAGATCCATTGTCGAGTGTATATAGTACCTACCTCGATCTCAAACATGTGTCCCGGACAGATCTATTGTCAAGTGTATACAGTACCTCGATCTCCAACATGTGTCCCGGACAGATCCATTGTCAAGTGTATACAGTACCTCGATCTCCAACATGTGTCCCGGACAGATCCATTGTCAAGTGTATACACTTATACAGTACCTCGATCTCCAACATGTGTCCCAGGCTGATATAGTAATGCGGCTCTTCGTTGCTGGCGAACCACTGGCCCGTCATGTTGGCGCCGGCGATGGCGCCCGTCTCCGTCGCGTTGTCGAAGTGCTCGAAGCGGATCCGCGTGTCCTTCCACTGGGAGTATGTGCTTGCAGCGTCGCCCGCCTGGATAGTGACGAAACACCGTTAGTTTTCGGTACTACATTTAACAAAAATCTTTCTCCACGCCTCGTGTTGCGTGGGAATATATACTTGGATTCGGTGAACATTCAGGATGAATTAAACGCTTTCACACTCACAGCCCCACACTAGGTTCGATGAGTTGTGTCGTGGGTGCCGGAAACATTCATGTCACACACAATCACAACCAGAACCAGAAACATATTTTTTGTTCCCGCCGCATTACGCCGCATATTCGTAAAAACATTTATATTTCGAATATATACATCAAAGTCAGAGTCAGAATTCTTATTTCACTAAAATGTTTTTTCTGGTTCCTCTTTCTTTCTTCAATTCTTACCTCATTAGAGGAATAAACAAAATAAACGCACGGAAAGCTTAAAAAACCGACTTTAATGTTATCTTCCAGAACCTTGATCAGATTAAATTAATTAAATACTCATTATTGAGGGTAACTCAAAAACATACTGGTAAGATCTTGATCAAATTTAAATGGGACCACATGGGAAGCACCAGCTTTCAAATAAAAAATCATCAAAATCGGTTCATCTAGAAAAATGTTCTGAGGTACACAAAAAAATACAGTCGAATTGAGAACCTCCTCCGTTTTTTATAGTCGGTTAAAAAAGGGGATAATGGATGGTCTAAAGACATCTCTTCAAAACATCATATACAACTGTCTCAGGAACCCCAGTGTACAATGATAACTTACGACCCAAAGATGAGTCCGCGCCTGCATCTCCGTGTTGACAAGGAAGCCGCCGTTGACCGGATCTCTTTCCAAAAATGAATCCTCGGCGATTTCTGTTCGCGGCTCCGCACCAACCGCCACCAGTACCTGTTCATTGATACTTAGTAATGCAACTGCATCTTAATGAGGGAAATTACAGGGCTTTAACAAACAAACAAACGCATTCGCACTCACAGCCCTACACTTAGTTCAGAGACCTGTATCGTGGGTGCCGGAAACATTCACATCACACACACACACATTACACCCAGAACCAGAAGCACAATTATCCCTTGGGAAGGAATTTGTGCTCCTGCCGAGAATCGAGCCCAGGACTCACGGCGCAGAGGGCGGACACCTGTCCACTTCGCCAACTGGTTCGTCAGAGATTTAACATCTAATATCTCAGGGTGAGGGAAATACCATCAGGCAAGCGACTTGCTAGTCTAGTTACTCAATAACATAATAAAAAAACAAGTGTGGCTATCGATATATCGCTAGATAGATCGTGCGTACTTTGACTCTGATGATCCTACGCACTTTGGTTAGATTCTGACTTCGCCCACACCACTGAATTTACCAAAATATTCTATCATCGGACCGAACTCACCAACGTCATCCATATATGGCTGATTTGCCTAATATCCGCTCGAAGCGTTTTGCTTCTACTTTTATCATCCGTACAGCGAAGGAGTGAAACTCACTGGCCGCGTCTTTATCGCCGAACAGTATAGTCTGGGAGTCTTCATGTCTAGAGTGATAGTTATCTTCTAGGTAAGCATGCTACATCTTCGGCCGCATCATTACTTTCCATCAGGTGAGATAGCGACCAAATGCTTACCTATCCTACTAATATTATAAATGCGAAAGTTTGTGTGTAAGTGTGTATGTAAGTGTGTAAGTATGTTTGTTCCCTCTTCATGCTTTAACGACTGAACGGATTTGGATGAAATTTGGAATGTACATAGATTATACCTAGGATTAATACATAGGCTACTTTTTAACTTGATAATAGCGGGCGAAGCCGCGGGGCACGGCTAGTTATATAAAAATTTCATCCAAATCCGCTCAGCCGTTAAAGCGTGAAGAGGGAACAAACATACTTACACACTTACACACAAACTTTCGGATTTATAATATTAGTAGGATATACATAATTAATTATTTAAAAATTAAATTGTTGTAGTTGTTGATTTTAATTAAATTATTTTATGAATTATTAATTTTTTAATTTGATACTCATATTATAATGTTAGCGTATAATTTAATTGAATTTATTTATAATGTTTTAATAATTTCCCATACTATTTTGTTCAGGAATAAATGATATGAAAAGTCCGTGCTTGTTACTCACGTAGTCCGTGACGACAGATGACCCGTTAGAAAGTGTAAGCTGCAGTCTTCCTTCAGGAGTCATAAACGCGTCATAAATTTGCGCTGAAATGAACAATATACATAATTATTTATTCAGCAAATAAAGAAACTAGTAAAATAACTATAACAATGATGACTGCCCGTTGACTTAGTAGGGTGCGCGTCAGCTTTCTAAGCAGGGGTATCCGGTTTGATTCCGGGGCGAGAACGACCCAGTTGGCGCAGTGGACAGGTGTCCGCCCTCTGCGCCGTGGGTCCTGGGTTCGATTCCCGGCAGGAGCACAAAATCCTTCCCAAGGGATATTTGTATTTCTGGTTCTGGGTGTAATGTGTGTGATGTGAATGTTTCCGGCACCCACGATACAAGTCTTTGAACTTAGTGTGGGGCTATGAGTGTGAATGCGTTTGTTTGTTTAAAAAAAAAAAAACAAGAACACAAGTTTTATCCCCAAAGAAAATGTGTGTTTCTGGTTCAGGTTGTGATTGTGTGATGCGTATGTTTCCAGCACCCACGACACAAGTCATCGAAATTATTGTCGGGCTGCGAATATGCAATACTTGAAATGGATTGAATACAGCATCCATCAACAGTTTCCTAAATCATTACTAGCTGTTCTAGCTAGCGACACCAACAAGACACGACCCGGATTCTCCACACATGTGTGTGAGTGTATGTATGTATGTATGTTTACATGTATACTCACTCTGCGGCATGAGCTGCACGCCCTCGCAGCGCTCGACCTCGGCGGCCCACTCCCCGAGGTACTCCGGTATGATCCCGGAGAGGATCCCCCGATCCTTATATATGTGCAAGAATTGGATGGGTTCGTGTTCGTCATCATCATCGTGCTCTACAACCGTATCTGAAATTCACAAAAAATATAGAACCAATAAAGTGATATATATAAAACATTATATTGACCCTATAGATCAAATACTAGTATGCTCTACAAAGGCCATAACTTAAAAAGTATAAATCAAGCTCAAGCTTCCATTTTTGGAGCCGTGAAATCCTGAGACGCGGTGGGCGTCGCTACGAGTGAAAACTGAGACGTACGGCGCTACCAATTCACTGTACACATCATCCTATGATATTGTGTACATATTCCTACGATATTGTGTACATCATCCTATGATATTGTGTACATCATCCTATGATATTGTGTACATATTCCTACGATATTGTGTACATCATCCTATGATATTGTGTACATCATCCTATGATATTGCGTACATCATCCTATGATATTGCGTACATTATGCGTACATGTACATATTCATCCTTTGATATTGTGTATATTTATTTAATTATTTTATTTAAAAACTTCATGTACAGCATTTTCTGCTAATTATCCTGCTATTTCAGGAGATATATCGGCGTGCAATAAATGAAGCTATACAATAAAGAGGAGGTTAGGAAACCTAAAATTAAATAAAAAAAATATATAGGAATCTACTGACCACCAAGAAGCATACCCTCGGCGGCGAGACTATAAAAGAGCGAGCTCACAGTGTGGCGCCCCAACCCGGTGACGCTGCAGAGGCTACACATAGCCAGCAGCATGTAGTCCGTACGAAAAAAAAAAATGTGGCGCCCCATTTGCCCGTGTGCGCTCGTACAGTATGGTTGTCTCTTCGTCCACGTCTCTTTTCAATTATGGCTTAATTATTATTTCTAATCGGTTAAATTATTTAAATATGATATGTTCATCATACTATGATATTGCGTACATGATCCTATGGTATTGTCTACATCATCGTGTGATATTGTGTTCATCATCCTATGATATTGTATACATTATCCTATGGTATTTTCTACATCATCCTGTGATATTGTGTACATCATCTTATGATATTGTTTACCTAATCTTATGACATAGTTTACTAACTCATCCTGCCGAGATGCCACGCCAGCTCGGTGCCGAGCGGTCCTCCTCCCACTATAACCACGTGCTTGCTCTCCCGCACGCGCCTGAACGAGAGCTCCAAGTCTCGGATGTTGCGCATCGTTGACACTTTGTCGCGGACAGCTTTCGGGGCGGACTTGAATATGGTCAGGTTTTTCGCTTTCGAACCTGTATCAATAAACAACAATAGAAACGTAACATTTATTTACCCGACTGCCCAGGAAGGGTTATGTTTTTTGCGCGTATTGTAAGCATATTTGCAAACTTCTTTTTACCTCGTATCTTCCAAAAAAAGGATGGATTTCAACTGTTAAGGTATCGTTTTATTGGTCTTAACTAATTGTTCGCGCCGAACTGAGCGCTTACATTTTGCCTAATAGAGAAAAACTTTTGAGGTTAATTGCTTATGACTTTTTTTCTTTGAAATATTTGATTTCTGTATTTGTTTTTCATTGACAGGATATAACGGAAATTATACGAAAGGTTCAGCTTAAAATGTGGAGCCGTTTAGAACCCGTGATAATATAGGTCTAAAAACAGTGACTTTGGTGGCCTACGAAATTTGTATTTTTCAACATAAGATTTTTTCATACAATACTTACTTGCAACGTTCTTTTAAGCAATATCCCACACAGGCAGTTAAAAAAATATAAAATATTTTGCACCTTGCTTACGTGTATGGGTGCCCCATTAACATTTCCATTTATATTTCTTTAATTGCTGTCTGGCTTTGGACCATAGCTTTACATCTCTGAGAATTTGAAGTTTTTCGCTTGTATGGTTTAGACGCTAGATGCCTGTGACAGACGGACGGACGCAGTAGAAAACAAGCATACACACAAACTTTCGGATTAATAATATTAGTGATTTTTTGATGGCAATAATATACATTTAAAATTGAGTTGTGCGGCTGGGTAATCTCACCTAACGCCAGCAGACAGCGCTCGTAATACATAGGCTTCTCTCCATCCATCGTCTTGATGTACGCCACATGTTCATCCGCGTCCACTCTGAGCACGCACCATCCGCTCGCAATGGACACTGCGGGCCCGGCCCTTCTGCGGTAGAACCTAATGGGGTCCAAGAATTCGTGACAATCCATCTTGAACATGCTGGAAAGAGAGAATTACTAAAACTTTTTTTTGTGGAGGAGAAAATGCCGAGCACTTCCTTTCCTTCCCAGAGGGGCTCGATCCCTCTTAAACCCCCAAAGTTACTTTGAGCTTGAACTCGAACGCTAACAATGGTAGAGGTGTCCAACGCAGTAAACGAATATTGGCGCGAGTAGACCGTTTGAACCGTTTCGTATGCTCATAAATCGAAATCATTATCGACCCGCACGACTCCAGTAACTCCGTGATCATGGCGCTTGCAACAGTGCCGAAATATCCCCATTATTGCCACATACATATTGGAAATAGATAAAACAATACCTGTAATAGACCATGAGGGTAATTTACCTTAAATTTTTATGTATAAAAATTAATAAGGAATATGTACGAGTGGTAGTAATCTGCTATTAACCGCGTGATTATTTAATCATGAGTGCCTATATGGGGCCCATGTGATAAACAATTATGAATTTCTGAATGTTGATCGATGTGATCAATTCAATAGTTATGATTGGTCGTTCCGTAAGTGATTCCGCTATGTTGACATCTGCCGCATCGGCCAATCACAAGCATAAATTGACCTCGTCTTCTTTCCCTCTGGTGAATTTTCTTATGAGGGTTTTCTTTTTTTATTCTTGATAGGCAAACTTTTGACCACCATCTCACCTGAGTAACGACGATGGAGCAAGCTTGCCTAGAAGTACCTATTCACTCGTGACTTGACTCACATACTGTACTCATCAGGAAACACTCTGGCAAGGAGTCCTTTGCGGTTCAATGCATGTCCAAATTTGTGGAATGCCTACCATATAGCGGTGACGCTTAGAACACAATAGAACCCCCGTTCTCATCTATCCGATGATAGAACGGGGATGGGGAACTAGATCGTGCAGTTCTTTGGCACACTCTCCGAAATGTATCCGATAAAAAACCGAGAGACTGCTACCATAAAAACAGTACTCCATACATGAACGGACTTGTGCTTGATACAAATTGAGCAACAATCCCGGTGTGAAGTACCGTGAGAACCTTTGCAAGATTCCCAGCTTTTTTGCAGCTAGTTGGGCTTTTGATTCAATGAAAGTAGCCCCCAGTAGTAGCAAATTACCCCCATCCGCTATTCACTGGTTTTATAAAGTTTGATGTCCGCGTTCCCGCACGCCGTCCGTTCGAGCCAAGTGCATGATAGCCATAACATCGCGTATGTGACTAGGCTGTAAACTTACGAGAATCTTCTACCGTCGACCAAATAGTTAAGTTTCGTCACGTCAGGCGGGTCTTTGTTCCACCACATGGTCTTGGATATCGGCGGGAGTTCGTAAGGCACAAGGTCGTCCTTACTTACAAAGAACACCTGGGGAGATTTGATTCACTGTTAATCATCATCATTTGTATAATGAAGAATTGACGTTAAAGTGAAAAAAAATATGGTTTTAATGACTTACCTATTACGCTTGCTACACCATTGGATTTTCGATCTAGCGTCAAGACTAATAAGGTATAAAATTTATCTGCTAAGTAGAGTAGAATATGGATAAGAATGTGTCCAATAACACTTTTCATACTGTATCTATTAAAGGGAAGACTTTGTTCTTGTGTTCTTTGTAAATAGCAATATATTATCTATCTATATGTATATAATGGCTCGACCGGTTTGTCTGATTTTTTTTTTTGTTGTGTTCGTAATTGTTAGGGCAAGGTTTGTATCATTTTTTTTATTCCACCGGAAATTGCACCCGGGCGAAGCCGGGGCAAATCGACAGCACCATTTTAAGTGATAAAATGGAGTTGTCGATAGTGGATTATTAACCGTTTAATAGTTTAAACATTCAGGAATATAGAGCAAAGCATAAAAAGTTGAAAAATAGATTTGTTTTCACACCAAACCTCTCATAGAAAAAAATTGTCCCTTTGTGGTATTGAGAACTGAGGCACCTTTGTGATGGCTCAGTGATGTAGCTAGACCAACAAAGTTCAAACTGTCCTACTTCGGGACTTGCGGACAGCGATCTGTCTGTTTCAATGAACAAACGACATTTTGCAGTTCGCTCAAAGTATTTTGCTTCTACATTCATCATCCGAACAGCGAAGGAGTGGCACGCATTGCCTGCGTCTTTGTTCCCCGAACGGTATAATCTGGGAGTCTTCAAGTCTCGAGTGAATAGGTATCTTCTAGGCAAGCATGTCACACCTTTGGCCGCATCATCACTTTCCATCAGGTGAGATAGTGGTCAAATGCTTGCCTATTGCATATAAAAAAAAAGTTACTTTAACGGGAGTTGGTAAGAAACGATCTACGCGAACGTATCTCCAGGCCTGGTCAAAGTAAACGAGTAGGTATGTATCTCGCCAGCAGTCCCCAGTGTACCGCGCACCTCAATCAGCTTGTCTCTGTATATCCTCAGGTTGATATATTTGCGGATAAATGGCAAATGTTAGAACGTGTATGCCTAGACTACTGTGAAAAGGCTAGACTCTAACTGACTGCACACATTGACGAGTGAGATATTCTTTTTGTTGTTAAAATTGTTCATTATTTGTTTTTCTTTTATTGAATATTTTATATTGTAAGTATTTTAAAATTGTTAAACGTTGTATAAAGATCTCCCTAGGTTAAGTTTTCTGTTATTACTTAATAATATTTTTACACGATGCTTTGGATGTATCTGTTATGTTGTGTAATTTAATTGAATAAATTTTGAAATTTGAAAAAAAAAACTCCTGCATGTAGGAGAAGCGAACGATATGTGTCAGGATCGTAGCAGGTGGAGAGATGTGGTTTCTGCCTACATCAATGGGAAAGCGCTTACCTACATATTATAGATATACCTAGGTAATAATTTAATTCCTGTATTAGTATTTTAAGTGTTTTAAAAAAAACAATTGAAAATACACCGCCGACTTTCTTGCCAGGTTCTTAAAGAGATGGCAGTAATTTTACGAATCTGGCAGTAGAGTCATTAACTTTCATGAGTGCCTCTTTAGGGCCCATGTGAATAAACGAATTTGAATGTGAAAGAGGCGTGAGTATGTGTGTAAATGTATGCATGTATATAGGCGCTTACCTTGGCTGCTTTGTCGTACTTCGTAATGGCCTGGTAAGCAGCCCAGCCGGCTTCACCGGAGCCAATTATGAGGTACTGCACGCAAGCCGGCAGGTCCGCGTCGTGGTATGGTCTCTTCCTTATGCGGCGTGGGCGCCCTGACGTGACGTGGGAGTGAAGTTTTACAGACGGTATTAGATGTATAATAAATAAATAAAAGCTTTCACACTCACAGCCACATACTAAAATCGATGTTTTGTTTTGTTTGGATAAAGGGGGTATTTACCCCTTTATCCAAACTCGCAAAGCATATGAGAGCGCCAAAAGACGTCATCCCTTTGCAGACACCGGGTGTGTACAAAATTGACTGCAGCTGCGGTAGTGCACACATAGGACAAACCAAGCGCACTATCGCGGAAAGGGTTAAGGAGCACATCGCAGCTGTGAAGAACCGCCAGGTGACTAAATCTGCTATCGCTGAACACTTACTTGAGTCGGGACCTAACCACTGGATTGAGCTCCACGCCCCTGAAATCCTTTCCACTGAACGTCATTACTACTCAAGGATTGTACGTGAAGCGATTGAAATTAAAAAACATCCTAATTTCAACCGGGAAGATGGTTTTAGGCTGGCTGCCGCGTGGAATCCAGTTTTAAGTAAGTGTTCGCGTCGCGATTTATCCCGCGATAAATCTGCTGATGTCGTGAGTGTTGTGTGTCGTGATAATTATTTCTCACAAGACCAAGTGCGGGTAGTTGGAGACAATACTCGCCCTTTCCCACGCTTACACCCGCATTCTCCAGTCTTCTCGAGACCATGGCCAATGCAACTTGGCCGAAACGTCGAGGTAAATAAAAATAGTTTTTTAGCGCGACTAAGTCCCGAGATATTACCTAAACTATTTGTCGTGTGTGTCGGGAACATTCAAACCCCACACACAAACTATTTCGGAACAAGAATACAGATTTTCTTTGGTGAGAATTTCGAAACAGAGTATCGAATCCCGATACCTACTGAACAGAAGGCAGACACGGACTCAACCGCACTAGAGGCCAGATCTTTAGATTCAGATCTTTAGATTTAGATTCTTTCCAGTTAGGCAAGTATTTAGTTTAACAGTTCCAGGCGCCAGTTGTCTTTTAAGAAAATCATTAGAATACGGTTAAGCTACTGAAAAACGAGCAACGTTCAGAACTTTTTTTGCTCAATGATATAAAGGCTACTCACATATCGGTTTGGATTCAGAGTTCTTTTCTAATTCATCCCTCCACAAGTACAATTTGTAAATCTGCAAAATTAACAACAAATCATGAAAAATCACAATAATAATATATATAAATAACAACCACGCCATACCAGTAAGTGGTTAACGCGAGGTACGAGATAACTTGTCTATATGAAACAAAACCGGCCAAGTGCGAGTCGGACTCGCGGGCGAAGGGTTCCGTACCATTATCTATAAAAAAATCAAGTTTGTTGTATGGGAGCCCCCTTAAATATTTATTTTATTTTATTATTAGTATTTGTTGTTATAGCGGCAATATAAATACATCATCTGTGAAAATTTCAACTGTCTAGCTATCACCGTTCTTGAGATACAGCCTGGTGACAGACGGACGGACGGACAGACAGTGAAGTCTCAGTAATAGGGTCCCGTTTTTACCCTTTGGGTACGGAACCCTAAAAACTAGTCTTACCCCGCGCTTTCGCCAACGTATATCAAATTAAAAGTAGCCTATGTGTTAATCCTAGGTATAAGCTAAGAACATTCTAAATCCGTTCAGCCGTTACAGCGTGAAGAGAAAACAAACATATTTACACACAAACTTTCAGTGAGACCTCTTCAAGTCAAGAATGAAAAGGTATCTTGTATGCAAGTATGTCCCACCGTCGACCGCATCATCCCTTTCCATTAGATGTGATTGCGGTCATATGCTTGCCTATTGATTATAAAAAAAGCTTGGTAAAGAAAGAAAGAAATAATTTCATAGACACAACACAACTGAATACAACAACAAAAAATAAAGTTCCAATATCTAACTGAACAATCAAAAATGTACCTAGCTAAGAAAATGTAGTAGATTACAAGGTGTAATATTATATATATAATATAGCCGTGCCCCGCGGCTTCGCCCGCTATTATCAAGCTAAAAATTAGCCTATGTGTTAATTCTAAGTATAATCTATATACATTCCAAATTTCATCTAAATCCGTTCAGCCGTTAAAGCGTGAAGAGGGAACAAACATACTTACACACTTACACACAAACTTTCAGATTTATAATATTAGTAGGATATTGCTGCCGTGTATAGTGCTGTCGTAATGACCGTTCAAGTATTACGTAAGCAGATTTATTACGTTTTATACCCCCCCCCCCCCATCCCCCTTGTCAACAAAAGTAAGCAAAGCTCTTACCGCTCCCCCATGCTTACGTAAACTTTTTTCTTGTACCATATTATTGTTTTTTTTTATTGACTCATGAGCAGAAGTTATTTTTTTATTACCTAATTCTAGATATAAGAAAATACCTATATTCGTGGGAATCCCCGAAAATGCGTTTCGTTTTCAAGAATAGACGATGTGTGAGTTACCATATGTGTAAAAAAGTAAATAACTACGGATGACGTAATCAGCATCTAGACCCCCCTACCCCCCATGTCATCAAAAATAAGCAAATCAAAGACCCCCCCTATAGTGCTTACGTAATACTTGAACGGTCCCTAAGTAGGCGCGCGGTTTCGTAGTGGTTGTGTGCCTCTGTTTGCACCGAGTACGGCGCGCACCGCCGCTCGCCAGCAGTCCCCAGTGTACCGCGCACAACGGCATCTCAATCAGCTTGTCTCTGTCTATCCTCAGGTTGATATATTTGCGGATAAATGGCAAATGTTAGAACGTGTATGCCTAGACTACAGTGAAAAGGCTAGACTCTAACTGACTGCACACATTGACGAATGAGATATTCTTTTTGTTGTTAAAATTGTTTATTATTTGTTTTTCTTTTATTGAATATTTTATATTGTAAGTATTTTAAAATTGTTAAACGCTATATAAAGATCTCACTAGGATAAGTTTTCTGTTATTACTTAATAATATTTTTACGCAATGCTTTGGATGTATCTGTAATGTTGTGTAATTTAATTGAATAAATTTGAATTTGAATTTGAATTTGAATGAAATGTATACTCACCACTCCCATCAGAGTGATGAAAGCGCCGGCGGCATACACATATATCCAGGGGAAGGGCACGGGTGGTGGCGGCGGACACGGCGGCGGAGGCGGAGCCTTGAGAGTACTGCAGGGTCCCTTCAACTTCGCGCAGTCAATCGCCGGCTGCAACCCTCCGTATTGTACAGTAACAGATTCAGAGTATGCGCAGAAATTCCACGAGGAACTTTCCATGCCCATTCTACCATTTCACAACAATTTAAGACAATCCATGTATGCAGCAGCTTAGCTTAACGGTCAAGAAATAATAGACCGTGGGCCGTTTGTCGTCAACCCTACCTCATCGTGTACCAAAATGGAACCTATATGGGGGTGTTGTGTGTAAAAAGTTATGCTAAAAAAAGCAGGGTTGCCTGATCCTAGCCTGGACCATTTTCTGCAGGCGACAAAAAACTGGTCCATTTTTTGGTGAAATTTACCTCATCGAGTACCAAGTAGAGAAATGATACCTAAATTTGATAACATTAATCAGGTACTACATAAAAAATAGGGTCGACAGCCCTATTTTTTATGTAGTCTCCTCCAATCCTGGAGCTTTCGGAATTCGGCATATTTTATATCTGTGCCAAACTTCTAGTAACTTTTTTTGTCAAGTTATCAATAAACGCAAACGCATTCAAAGTCACAGCTCCATACTAAGTTCAAAGAGTTGTATTGTGGGTGCCGGACACATTTACATCACGCACACAATCACGCCCAAAACCACAAGCACTAATGTACAACGTAAATTCGACGCTGTATTTACACGAGATGTTTGACGGATTCCGGTCTCGTGTCTCCCCTGATGGCTCCCCTTGGGGAGACAACAGGATTCTTTTAGTCCTGGTGTCTCCCCTAGGCGGGGGAGATATGAGGACTTACGTTTTAATCATATGATTCCGGTCTCGTGTCTCCCTGACGGCTCTTCTCGGGGAGACATCAGGATTCTTTCAGTCCTGGTGTCTCCCTTAGGCGGGGGAGATATGAGGACTTACTTTTTAATGATATTTAGAGTACTCGAGGATCCCCTGTCAAGTTTAGATATACTGGCTGCTCGAAAATAAATAAGTATTTATGCACATGTTTATGTTATATTTCAATGTCAAGTTTGTCATTCTCATACATTCAGTCATTATTACGGAGTGATTACATTATCTTTGTACATACTGATTTCTGGATTTAATCACAAAATGGACGAAAATTTACATTTCGTTAATAGAAAGGGTGGGAAAGTTTTAATTTATAAAGGGTTTCAGTATAGCAAACATAAAAAGTATGCTAATTATGCAGAAAGATGGGTGTGCTGCAACAAAAAGAAGTACAAATGTTCAGGAGCTGTTACTATAAACGTAAGTAGCTTAGTAGGTAGTATTATAAGAATATCCCGGTATATGGTTCACGGGTGAAACCCGTTGGACCGTACCTAGATAATATCTAGGTATTAAGTCTTAGGACTCTTTGTTAGCTTAATATTTATCATAGTTGGTGCAAGTTCTTACTCATTAATTCATAGCATTTTTAGGATAGCCAAGTTGTGAAATCAACCGAACACAAGACTGATATGATGGAATGCTTGCCTAACGAGGCTAAGAATGAGGTTGCGTTGACTTTAGAAGACATAAAAAATAAAGCAGGTACAAGTGCTGAGGAGCCTGTACGAAAAGTTTATAATGATTTGATGACACCATTATATGATCGGGGCCTAAATATACTAACAACTATTCCCCCTTACAGCAGTACGAAAACTGCAATATATACAAAACGAAAATCAGAGCAGGGTGTCAACAAATTAATATATAATAATATTGCTGAAGTAGAAATCCCAAAAAAATATCAATCATTAATATTAGGTTACTACAAAACCGAAAATAAACGGATTATAGTATTATGCTCAGAAGAGGGAAAACGGCTATTGAGCATACTCAAAGAGTATTTTGGCGATGCCACTTTTAAGAGCGTCCCTCGCCCTTTTGTCCAATTACTGACATTACACGGTGATCTAGGGAGCACCACTGAAACGACAAACGTTGTACCCATACTATATGCTCTGATGAGCGATAAAACGGAGCAATCGTATTTCAATGTATACGACATCATTAAGGCAAATGTCCCTGATTGGGAACCTAATATATTTCATGCTGACTTCGAAATTGGTTTAACTAATCCATTAAAAAATTTTTTTCCAAGTATGCTTGTCAAAAGATGTCATTATCACTTCATTAATTGCTTGTGGAGAAAGGCTAAGCTTATAAACCTTAAATCGAAACTACATCGGCGAATTGTTGGTTTGTGTGCTGTTCTTCCACTTTTACCTCGGGATAAAATCTTAGAGGGATACCAATACATCAAAGACCAGTCTGAAGAACTAGATGAAATTAAATTAAAGTCATTTTTGACATATATGGAAAAGTCATGGTTAAAAAATGAGGAATGTATAAGGGAATGGTGCATTTACGATCAACGCCACAGGACTAACAACTATGCCGAAGGTTGGAATGCAAAATTGAATCGCCAAATTAATAAGAATTATGTGACAATTGCGAAGCTGTTTTCAGTGTTGGAAAAAGATATGTTAGTAAACAATATAGCAATCGTTAACTTTGATAAGGGCGCACACTCAAGTATACGAAGAAAAAAACAGACCGAAAGAGACTCGTTAATTTTAAACACACAACTACAATTAATTCATGAAGAAATCACTGTTGGACACTTTATGGAAAAGTTGCGATAATGTGTACATGTTGAAGATTTTTTTATGTTTAAGTTGTTTAAGATTTCTCTGTTTTTGTTTTATACTAAACTACGGTAGGTGATCCACGGCGACTTTTTGCAGCGATGCGATAGTATCGATGCAGTCACTGGTCCACAAGTAAACACGATACAGCATCGATACCGTATTGATACAGTCGTGCGCTGTACTGACTACTCGTGAATGTCTGTGGAGTATCACGTTCACGAAACGCGCTACTGCATCGCTGCAAAAAGTCGT
Source organism: Lomographa bimaculata (assembly GCA_948107665.1). Classification (NCBI taxonomy): domain Eukaryota; kingdom Metazoa; phylum Arthropoda; class Insecta; order Lepidoptera; family Geometridae; genus Lomographa; species Lomographa bimaculata. The sequence goes on along the minus strand of OX403602.1, from coordinate 1,482,533 downwards.
TGTGGATGACCTCCCTAAAATAAAATGATAAATTGTTAGATATCAAGTTCTACTAAAACTATAGATACCTTCTTTGATAAATTAATAGCTCACTGAGTCGTTAAGGCGCGCGCACAGTCGGTCGTAATGCAGGACGAGAGCGAAAGGATCCCAAGTATGTGTCTTAGCGTGATCTATCTCATAGACAACATATAATAGCTAGGTTCAACGTAGTGTTTTGTTTCTTTATCCTTACTAATATTATAAATGCGAAAGTAACTCTGTCTATCTCTCTGTCTGTCTGTCGCGCTTTCACGCCAAAACTACAGAACCGATTTAAATGATATTTGGTGCACAGATAGTCTAAAGCCTGAGAAGGGACATAGGCTACTTTTTAAATGCAAGAAAGGGTTGTAAGGGGTTGAAGGGGGGAATGAAAAGTTGTATGGAAGTTTCGTCATTTTTAGAGCTACATAGAAGCTATGAACCTTAGCTAATTTTTTAGGCTGTTGATTCGATATAAATAAACACCTTCTCGGTTGACTGGCAGAAAATGCTGTATTAGCATTAAGTCCTCCGTGTACATATGTATTGTGCAAAAGAATAAATAAATAAATAAATAAATGTGAAATTCAAAGTTTGTAAAAGTTTTAACCTCAAGGGTGTAAAATAACATAAGGGAATAGGGGATGAAAGTTTGTATGGAAATATGTAAGGTTTATGTAAATGTTTTATAAGTTTGCGACAAGAGACAAACTATTAGAGCTATTCTGATGTAACATTTATGGGAGTCATTACAAAATGTGAAACTGAAGTTAACGCGAGTAAGAGCTTGCCAAGCACCGCGCGAAACGAAAATCATTAAAAATGCTACACAAAAACACTATTCCAAGCGGAAGAAGTCGCGGGCACAGCTAGTAAGTAGTATTAAATAGGTACGCCTTTCGTGACGTGTTTATTTTTCTTTATGGCTTCAAACTTGACAGGGGATCCTCGAGTACTCTAAATGTGACTAAAAAGAAAGTCCTCATATCTCCCCCGCCTAAGGGAGACACCAGGACTGAAAGAATCCTGATGTCTCCCCGAGAAGAACCGTCAGGGAGACACGAGACCGGAATCATATGATTAAAAAGTAAGTCCTCATATCTCCCCCGCCTAGGGGAGACACCAGGACTAAAAGAATCCTGTTGTCTCCCCGAGGGGAGCCGTCAGGGGAGACACGAGACCGGAATCGTTTGACGATCTGTTGACGTCAGCAAGTCTTTGCGTTCTACGCTGTGAGTCGATTCCCGGAATGAGCAATTTTTCAAGGGACACGTGCATTCGGTTCTGGGTATGTTTGTCTATTAACGTTTTCGGCTTCAACGATACAAGTCTTTATAAATAGTGGAGCGTGGAAAAGTGTTTGGATAATATATCTATCTTATATAACATTTATCAAATTTCAGCCGCTTATATTATTAGATATCAGTATCCATACTAGGCTTAGCTATCTTGACATCCTCGACCTCATCATTACTTACCAATGTTGATTTTGATGTCAACAAATTGTGGTTACAATAATTAAACGCAAGCAACTAACACAAACTGGCTTCACCGCGCACCGCAAAGAATTATCAAAATCGAACTACTCTGTAAAAAGTTATACGTGATTATTCTTAAAAAAAAAAATACGCGTCGACTTGAGTACCTCTTCCTTTTTTTATGAAGTTGGTAGAAAGTGGTTTCAGAGATTACCCTTTACAAACAAACTTTACCTCTTTATAATATTAGTATAGATAAGACGTTCCTTCAATAATGTTTAGTAACATATTATGAAATAGTCTTGGAGTTACTAATATATCTACCTTATGAGCCCAATATGGATGGATGGAGTATCTTAAGTCAGAATATTTATCCTATACCATCCTCAGTAACAACTAACACGAAAACGAATTTAACTCCACACATAGAAAATATTTTGACTACTTTTATCCTAATTTGTGAAATTAATTAATTATAAAGCTTTACAAATTCTACTTATTTGTAGCTTTTTCGTCTTTTGGAGTACAAAATATTAATCATACTTTTTTTATCCTCCATTTAGCCAGATTCACGATTGAATGAAATAAGTTTCGCTCGGATCTGAATTAATTCGAGTTTGTTCCACAAATCCACTTATATTTATAAAAATGACCGTATTGTACCCAGGATATCAACGTCACATTTAAACACAACATTTTAATCACAACTCCATAATTTATTTCGTACTATGCGACATTAAAATAAACAATATATTTTTCTCACTAATTCAGAGCCTATGCGCTTTCATAAAGAGTCCTTTTTTCCGTCATCGCCGCCTTCCTCTTTCTCAGCTTGCTCGAGTAACGCTAAGCGGTCCAAGGGATTCCATGGTTCATGAAATGCATACTTATACTTGTTCCGCCCGTGGTACCCGAGCTTCGGCAAGATTTCCTTTACGACATCCGACAGCCTCTTCTCACGCTTAGCTTTCCAGTAATCGGGGTGAATGACCGGTGAGTTGTGAAACAGATCCTGTATTCTATTGTTCCCATAGGCGACATCTGGCGTACGGAACAGAGATGCGTCTTCTGCCCGTAGTTCCTGTCGACAAAGCAACTTTCAAACGCGGTTACGATGATTATGTGCAAGTGCGCTGGACGAATTGAGCGTCGCCTTACCGCGGTCTAGTTGCCGACTATAAAATCACTGTTTCTTTTGGACTTTCCTCTAAGTTTATCGAAAAAGCCCTTAAGCGATTCCATGAAGCTCTCGTCTTTATCTGACTTTGCTTGCGGCTGCACCTGCTCCTGCTCTTGGGCCTTGCCCATTGGCTGTCCGTATTGCTGCTCCTTCTGCTGCTGTCCCTGCCGGTACCGCTCCGTCCACAGCGTCCACTGATGAACAAAGCACAAGCTGGATTTCATTAGTCCCAATATCGCGCGTGCTCTGATATTCGTCTAACGCACTTATTACACATTGTTTATTTTAATGTCGCATGATCGGGGTGGGATCTCAAGTAATTGACAAGCAAAATCTATAGAAATATATGGGGAGTAGATAAAACATGTGTTTGAATGTTGCAGTTAATGCATCATTTTATTAGTATGATACAAACAAAATCGATAATCATTTCATTCTCATTTGTTTACAGTTATTATAATCCGTGTGGCAATTTTTGAAAAACAAGATCTGGTCACTATTCGGAAGCGCTACTTGATCTTGTACGTATGTTTAAAGTGAAACGCTAGGGCTATTATTCCGCAATCTATCTCTTGATTTACAAAAGAATTATTTCCAAATTTGTGGCATGATAAAAATTATGATATGACATGATATACGCGTCAATGGATTTCATAGATACAATCTGTGAAATGTGTAGATATGTCCATTGACGTGTATGTCATGAATCCCTACACTTACATTTACTCTTATATAGGTAAGTATCTATAATCCTAGCGTTTTTGACTATAAGTTATTTGTCCTTGTCAGAAATAAGCAAATTTTTCATTTTGATACACATTAAGATATCTGAGAAAGTACACGTTAGGTAGGAGAGCAAGCCAGGTAGCTTCGCTTACCAATATGATACTTATATATCTGATATAATATATATATGAGATACAAAATTCTGTGAAACATACGCAGTCTTCAGACGAGCGAATGCAAACATTGCTAGCTTTCTTAAGAATTTTCAGATCTTACCTTGGCATTGCTAGGCGGGAGAGGCGGAACCACGACATCCGGGACTTTTATCCTGTAAGGGTCATAGTTTGGAGGCTGCGGTTCCCTTGAGCACTCGCAACGCCAATTCGGCGCCTGCTGGGGCTCCTTGGGCCATGGCTCTACGCGCTTGCCCTCAGTTTGCGAAATCTCTTCACAACATTTTTTGTCTTTACTCTTGTCGGATGCGAAGTGCCTTCCACCTGAACAAGATAAAGATATTAATTCTACACTAGCGGACGTTAATTAAATTAATTAATTTAAAAAACATTATATGTCGGATCAATTTGTGAAATCTATCATTCTATCATCGAACAAGCAGGCAAACTGCTAATCGACACCGGTATATGGTAGATATTCCACAAATGCGAACAAAGCGTTTTGCTTCTACATTTATTATGCGAACCGCAAAGGAGTGGAACACCTTGCCCGAGTCGGTGTTTCCTGATGAGTACAATATGGGAGTCTTCAAGTCGCGAGTGAATAGGTATCTTCTAGGCAAGTATGCTCCATCGTCGACCACATCATCGCTTACCATCAGGTGAGATAGTGGTCAAACGCGTGACTATACTGAATAAAAAAAAAAAATCTAAATCATTCTTGAATTCACCTGAAGTTCTTGAGGTGTATAGTCACATACACACGAGAATTAAAATATATAAAGATATCCGAACTTTAATCAGGTCTTGTAAAAAACTGCACAGTTGGAACGTTAGCTCTGTGCAATCGTAATGTGTTTTACCTGCTATAGCTCTGTACTGTATACAAAGTGTATCTGTATTTGTGTATGTTATATACAGCTTGAGTTTCGGACGAATTAGTCGTCCTTCATCAGGATAAGTCAGACGCGGTGAGATAAATCGCGCGGGTCGCATCCTGACATTCATGCCGTGAGATAAATAACATAACTTTAAATTATTATGTGTAATAATAACGATAGTTTAACTTTCAAAATTATCTGTAGGGTTCAGGGAAGATCACATATCAGGAAGGGTTTGCATGAAATATTATTACAATAATTACATTCATACAAATTACAATATAATATATGTAATTAGTCATTCTAGCCCTAGCGTGTCCATCTGCGATCACTTATCATCAGGAGAGGCAGTGATGAATAGAGAAGAAAACCTAAAATTGAACCGAATACAGACAAGTGACCAATTATGTCATGGCATTACTCACAATCACGAACACACGGACGTAATGCCGCATACAAAACGGGTGAAGCACCCTAGTTCCTACAAATATCGCTTGTCGTAACGCGAGCTATACGCACTCAAATACACAATCGATAATCGGCTCCAATACATGTTACTATTTAATTGTCCTAGTACTATTTAGTCCAGTCTCTCGTGACCACGGCCGGTGCAACCCTGCCGAAACGTCGAGGTTGGTCAAAATAATGCTATTTTGAAAATAAAAGCGCGAAAAGACCCGGTTTTCTCATATAAACATGTCCTAGTAACTTTTTAGTTGTCTGACAGTGTGCAGCGCGATGGACGCACACACGGTAATTTTCATGCTTCAGCCATGATTGGATGAGGTTAAGTCCGTTTGTACCTAATATGCGTTATTCTTTTCGAACCTTAGAATCATTACTAATGATAAAAAAACTTGAAGAGGTGTCAAGGGACACCCGGATGGAACGAAGTTCAATTTCCGTCTAGCCCCCTTTCGCAACGCGCGATAAGGAACTTTCGTTCCAATAAAAAAACCATAAGAAAATCTTACCGATAAGCGTCACTATTTGCCCAATATTGTTATTTCCAAGAGATAAAACACAGTTTATATTTTTCATAGGTACACAGAACCGAAGCGGCGATGCGAACATGTTTTCAATTTCCACTATAATTTATTATAAAAAAAATTAAACGATAGGATTTACATATATTAGGAATTTGTCTTCAGCATTTTTTTGTTAGGTACGTGATTTGAGTATTGTCTGTCAATTTTGAATGGATGAAGTGTGTCAGCAATTGGAATATGGAAAAGTTACTTTTTCTAGTTCTTTAGAAAAATGTTGATGGTTTTAAAAGAGGCTATATATGTTCTTCTGCCACCAACATCGAGAGGTGAGGTTTCCCGAGGAACTAAGATACATCGAGCAACGGATTTTGATGCGGTTTTCATCGAATTTCATCAGTTAGATAAACTTTTACGGAAGGCTTATCTTTATATATATAATTCTACTGTACGTGTGTATGTCACTGAACTCCTCCTAATCGGCCTCCTAATAGAAAAAAACAATATTTTGCACCCAATTCGCCAAAAATTTAATTTTCGTGACTTATGTAGGCTAATCCTTAAGATATACATAAAAATTATGTACTAGAGATAAGTCCTTCTCAATTCCTAAAGAAAACTCCATGATAACATATATCTCTATCTGTTACGGCTGAATCTCAGTAACCATTTCTTTCATAAAATTTTTAATAAAATTGCATTACCTGCGATGCTGTTTACTGACTACTGTTGTTTATAAAGAAACTAGCCGTGCCCCGCGGCTTTGCCCGTTATTATCGAATTAAAAAGTAGCCTTTGTTAGCAACATTCCAAAACCGTTCAGCTATTAAAGCGTGAAGAGGGAACAACTTACACACAAACTTTCGGATTTATAATATTAGTAGGATTCTATAATCAGAAGCAGTAACTTCTCATTTTTCTAAACTACACCCACGCTACGCTAGTCGTTTATAAGTTAATTCGTTTTTGTGGTACATCCAGATTCTCATAAAACATACCTACTATCATATCAATATAATTCCAGTAAATATGAACTTGACCCGACTGGCGCAGCATGCCTACTGCGCCAGTAGGGTCAGATTCGATTGCCGACAGGATCACAATTTTAGAGCCAAGTGATAATTACGCTTCTGGGCCTGGGTATGAAGTGAAAGTTTCCGGTTCCGGAGAATATTAACCAGTGAAAACGCGTTCTAATAGGCATGTCGACTGCGACATATATATATATATAATAGGGACGTCCGCGTTTGGAAGTGTTTGCGAAGCATTTGACCTACAGTCTACAGATAGTTGCCGTCCTTACTTCAAAAGCTATAAAATAATGACACTGCCTTCCTTGTATATTCTAGAGACAGCTACATTTGTAAAAACAAATTCAATATTATTTCCCCGCCTTTGTGACGTTATAGTACGCAATAGACGAAATAACTCAAGATTGTGCCTGCATACAGCTAAAACGACTTTCATGCAAAAAAGTAAATTTTGCATGGCTCCAGTCATCTATAATAAATTACCAAAAACAATTAAAGAACTGCCATCAGCATTGTTAAGAAAAAACTAAAAAAATTACTAGCAGACAAGTGTTATTACAATATAACTGAATTCCTAACAGACAAAATAATATGATAATTGAGATGAATGACATAATATGAATGAAGAATTGAATGAATGAATTAAATTTAACTATGACATTAATATAACGAAATGTACCACAATAAGATGTGATTTATAAATTTGTACGCTTATCTATGCAAAACATGACGATCCATTAATCATTTGTATGACCAATGTGCATGCTCATATAAAAATCTGTGTGTATATTTTACTCATGTTTCACAAATAAATTATCTTTAACTTTGGAATTAGATAGAACTGTGTCACGCAACATTTGTGCACGTCATTACTAAATTGCTGTACAGTATACTGCCTGTTAGCCTAGTTGATGGCATTCGCCTTCTAAGCAAGGGTATCGGGTTCGATTCCCGGCGGGAACACAAGTTTTCTCCCCATGGAAAATTTGTGTTTCTGGTTCTGGTTGTGATTGTGTGTGTGACGTGATTGTTTCCGGCACCCACGACACAAGTCATCACTCACAAGCGCTGTGAGTGTGAAAGCGTTTATGTTTTAGTATGACCTTTCTTCACATCCTTCATATATTAAATTTCACTCCGTTGCAATCGTATAGTCAATGTTCATCTACTTTGTTTTTCTTTTTGTTATGCTTGATAGGCAAGCATTTGACCACTATCTCACCTGATGGAAAGTGAAGATGTAACATCCTAGAATACCTATTTGCTCTGGACTTGAAGACACCCAGATTGTACCGTTCAAAAACAAAGACGCAGACTACGAGTTCCACTCCTTCGCTGTACGGATGATAAACGTAGAAGCGAATCGCTTGGAGCGAACTATAGGCATGTCAAACATAATACTATTTTAGTTATTGTTGTAGCAGCTACCCAAAGATAATTTGATATTGTTTTGTATAATGTAATCACTCCGATTACAGCTACCTACGAGGTATATCATTTTATGTATTTATTTGTGTTATAAAATCATAGCTTACTTGACAGATACTTCTATTGTCTGCGCCACAATTTACTTACCAAACAGTTTGATCCTTCTAAATCTACGGGCCAATTGCCTATATTTCCTAAAACTAAACTAAAACTATGTACAACAAAGTACTAAGTTACCTATAAGACATTGAGCTTATAGGTAACTCAAGTGCTCAAGCCCACTACCAGTGGGTAGCGTTCCCGTCATGCTGGCGGCATTGCCTCTCTGAATTGCAATGCTAATACGTTGAGCCAAATAAGTAAAAAAAAAAAGTTTGAAGTATATTTTTTATACAAATATTTTAAATACTTTTTGTGCCACGTTGCCGATTCCTAACTACTAACTATGTATCTTATGCGTGTACCTGAATAACTTTTGATTCATTATACATTTATTTAATTAACAATAATGGACGTACTAGGTGGAAGGAAAACATATCAAACATTATTCTCAATATTTATTCAAATAATTAATAAAATAAGGAACACTTATTTGACTGGATAAATTATAATATGTAACTTATTAAAACACGTTTTATAAAATTATACTTACATTATATGTTATACTAATTTGAAATCCACATTTATTTATGTATTAGTTAACATTTGCCTTGATCTATACGAGGCTTGCTAACTGTTTTACATTAAACATTACATATATTTTAGTGAAACCTTAAATACATATACATATATACATTAGTATTTAGTAGAGACAGTCTAAAATTCCGCCCCACTTCAGAATAAGCAAAAATCCTAGTGTGGAGATTGTGACGTAGGGACAAGCTGTTACAGTATAGTTATTTATTTAGTTAACACTTGCCTTGGTTTAAATAAGGCTAGCTAACTGTATTACATTAAACATAATAAATATTTAGCGAAATGAAACCTTAAATACATATACATATATACATTAGTATTTAGTAAAGACAGTCTATATTTCCGCCACACATCCGTATAAGCAAAAATTCTAGTGTGGAGATTTTGGTGTATGGGCAGTTGTATTACAACACTATAAAATATTTTCCAAGACTGGCGCATATACAGAGCTCTTATTACATCTCTGTCGCGAATGGTTTCAATTCGAAAACGACAAAAATACTAAGAGATAAGGTTCATTTTTGCTTAATTCAAATAGTAACTTCGCTTTTAAATTTGCTTAGTAATATCAGGAGATAGATTACTTTTAAGTATTCTGTGCCTAAATATTGTTATAAAAAGTTAAGGATCTGTTGAAATGACCGACGATAACCTTTTTTTTATCTGCAAAAAATTCGGCTGTTCTAACTAAACATACGAAACGTAAACGCTTTCACAGTCTGTAAGAAATAGGCTAAAACGAAACGACCACTGTCATTTAATTTCAATAGTTGCTTTCGTAAGAACCAGACAAAATATTTTTAAAATGCGGTTTTCACTCACGTCATTTGCTCGAAATTGTGGTCTAAGTTTCGAGCTTGCTCTTCTTCAGTGTAGTTGCGTACGTAGAATGCGGGCGTGGGCTCGTTCGTAAGCTAAGTCGACAATTTTTATCAAATGACGTGAGTAAAAACCGCATTTCAATAATATAATAATATTTGATTCTTACGAAACAATAGTAAAATTAAATGACAGTGGACATTTCGATTTAGCTATTTTCTAACAAAGAATAAACGCGCCCATCAACACCAACCAAGGGTTATCATTCCCATATGTGAAGAATTGTATAAACATAAATAATAAGACAATTAAACCTATTTATTTACACACCACACTTTATACAGAGATCACAATATGTACAATGTAGATAATTACACTACCTACCTAATTTAATTCATTTTGAATAGATCATTTACAAATACCTATGCGCTTTAGGTACCAACATGAACTCTTAAAGATATTGGTAAAGCTTAATATTCATAAAATAATATAGACATGAAACGTAGCGTCATCTCTCTCGCACGGCTCATCATTTGTTATCAGCAAGCCATCTGTGCTAGTATAGAGATAGCATGGCAGTGAACGTTTTCTTTCAAATTGAACATTTGAGGCACCGACGGCATGAAACTCGCCTTTAAATCGAGGATTGCGCGGTCGAATCCTATGGTGGTAAGAGGATTTTGTTGCCTGGCTTGTTCCTTACCTTGTTACAGTTTTACAACCGAAAGTGAATAAAAAAAAAATAGAAAAATCTATAGCCAAAATAATATGCGCTAATAATGTTCCGACAGCTTTCATCAGTGCGTTTCTGTTCTCAACCAAATAATTATATACCATCATGTGAGACATTGGTAATCGTTAACATATAATACATAAAAAGCGCGATTTCTTTTGGACTTTTATCAGCAATTGTGTACCAAATTTTGCATTTTTTTATATTTAGTTTCTATTGTTAGTATATCAGACTTAATCGCCTTAATAACTATTTTATTTACCTCGATACTAGGTGATTTTATTTACCGCTTACTCCATAGAAGGAATATCAATAGAACATGGGAATGACCCACTATATAAATGCGAAATTTTGAATACTTATTTGGATGTTTGTTCCTTAATCACTACACACAAAACACTGCCTGCATATCGTACTATATACTGTAGAGATTTACTACGATAACATGGTCCGCCCCTCCAAATTACTGTTTTAATGTGTGTAGTCACATCCTTACGAAAGAGTTTGTATGAAGTTGTAATTATAAATAATTTCTCAATTGTTATCAGATTTGTTGGTCAACTTACCATAACTTGTTGACCGTGCAAGACAACGCACGTGTCCGTTTCATAGAGTACGTCAGTGCAGCGCTATACTAATAATAAAGAGCGATTAATGAACGCCACTAGTCGAGCAACAAATCCATAGATTTGCTCGACTAGGTGTTTGACGGCAGTAGCAGTACGCACACATGCGTGGTGGTGCGTTGTAAATACTTTCAAACGTTTTTAATTTTGGAGGCGCGGGTCATGTTATCGTAGTAAATCTCTATATGTTACTCAAAATGCAAAAATATCGTCTATGAATCTATGATATCATTATTTGCATTCCGTAACGCACAATTTAAATTAATGTAATTTCCTTAAAACTATTCTTGTATTATAACAATAATATATTTATTAACATATAATTTACGATTAAAATAATTAAATCATTTTTTTAAAAAAAATACTCTACAGCAAACAATAAATTAGGGTGATGTCTACTTACTACTGCAGTTTTAATAAAGTATATTGGAACAAAATTTCCAACAAAACATAACTATGTATCAAATACCTCGGCAAGTTACCATTTTACCGATTAATTTAAACTAATTCAATTATACTGTGTAACAACCCGAAAATTAAATAATTAATTGTATTCTTTTTGTTCGAAATCTCTTGGCAATACCTTAAATTAAAATAAACATAATTTTCCATTAAAAATTAATCTCACAAATCACTCACTACTTAATCAATAGAAACACTTATCTTTGGAGGTAAACAGTTAAGATGTTGGAAGCATTTGATAAGTTGTGTTGTACAATATCTGTCTGAGTACTGAATTTTTATTGGCTTGTGTTTAAACACCGCCCAAAAAAGTATCTATTGTACTACCAAAAAAAATCTAAACGGTGACCAAAATGTATAAATGGTGACCAAATTACGTTGGATAAATGGTCACCAAATTACGTTTGCTAAAATATTATGAAATAAATCAAATTTTTCGTATTATAAATATTATTGTAGTAATTATTAAAAAAAAAACCTTAACCTACTGTTATCCGATTCGGTTCTGTCACAGGAAATTTTATTTTAGGAAACGTAATTTTGTTAACAATTATCCATTTTGGTAACCGCTTAGAATTTTTGGTGGCCGTCTAAATTATATCCATATTTATTTATAGACGAGCAGCAGAAAGCTGATATGTCTATATCACACAGTGTTGGAAGTCATAACAATGAGTAGCTCAGCGGTTAGAGCAATAGGGCATGAGACCCTATGGCCGCGGGTTCAAACCCCGCCTCAAGCGATAATTTTTCCTTTCTAAATTTATCAATACCGCCATTAGTGATCATGTACATGAGCGAAGCTTGGGACAGCTTATGATTTTAGAACGCATTGGAATTCTCCCTATGGATGTATAACGTTTTGTATGCAAATGGAAAAAATTTGGTAATATTACTAATATTATAAATCCGAAAGATTGTGTGTGAGTAAGTATGTTTGTTCCCACTTTAACGACTGAGCGGATTTGGATGAAATTTGGAATGTACATAGCTTATAGCTAGGCTTAACACATAGGCTACTTCTTAACTTGATAATAGCGGGCGAAGCCGCGGGGCACGACTAGTATTAATATACTTGTGATAAAGTAGTGAATTTAGAAAGGGAAGCATATCGCTTGAGGCGGGGCTAGAACCCGCGGCCATAGGGTGTGGTGGTTTTCAACTATTTCGGTATATGGCGTCACACGCCCTTAAGAAGATAATAATAATAATAATTCTGTTATTTTTAATGGTATGTATTGTTTATGTAGTTTAAAATTTTAGTATTATTATTATTATAATCTATTTCATTCATTTTATCGCGCCACCATCCCTACTTTCACTTTTTGTTTATATTTCCATCCAAAGGTTGTCTAGAAGAGATCGCTCTTAGCGATAAGACCGCCCATTGTACCTATATTTTATAAGTTTCTCTGTAAGCTGTATTTATCTTTTGGTGTCAATAAAGAGTTATTGTATTGTATTGTAATAAGATTAATTTCGTCGCTTCAGACAGGGTTTATGTAGCTCAGCGGTTACAACTATAGCTACTGGTTCAATCCGAGCCTCAAGCGATATTTTTCCTTTTTGTACTTACTACTTGAGTACTGTCTAGCATGGCTAATGATGTAAAAACAAAATCTTGATTGTGATACTTTGTTGAAACCTGCCGTCTTCTCTAGACTCTTAGCAACCGACACTCGTGTTTGTTACCTCACATTATGCTGTTCCTTATTTATATACCGCCATAGGTAAGTAGTGCATAATACTGCAGAGGGTGGTTTGGATCAATAAGGGAGAAAATTAAAAAAAAAAATTTTTTTTTTTCAATTTTTAATCGTCTTTTTTTTTTTATTTGTGACAGGCTTGTTTTTGACCACTATCTCACCTGATGGTAAGTGACGATGTGATCGAAGCTGGTAAACACACTAGACCTGGAATACGCACCGCCTTTCAGTGTGACCTCTCGTCACATGCTAGTTCAATGACCCCGTAGCACTCGTAGCACTCGCCTACTCTGGAAGCTATTGTTGTAGCGGCTGTCTACGGAGGGCCATACTTTACTTGACAATTACTACTGAACTGCCTGCAGACGATTAAAAATTGAAAAAAAAAATTTTTTTTTTTTATTTGCTCACTTATCGATCCCAATCCACCCCCTGCAGTATTGTGCACTACTTACCCATGGCGGTATATAACTGTTTGCCACCTGCATGTATAGAAGCACATAGTTCTCCCAACCGAAGTTGGTTATATGGTAGGGGTTCTGCTTTTAAACAAACATTTGCTTTGAAACGAACTGCCCGTTGGCTTAGTTGGGTGGCGTTCGCCTTCTAAGCAGGGGGTATCGGGTTCGATTCCCGGCGGGAGCACAAGTTTTCTTCCCAAGGAAAATTTGTGTTTCTGGTTCTGGTTGTGATTGTGTGTGATGTGAATGTTTCCGGCACCCATGACACAAGTCATCGAACTTAGTGTGGGGCTGTGAGTGTGAAAGCGTTTATGTTATTTAATTTTACTAGATAGCGTCGTTAATCTTTCCCGCACTTAAGCCCCCATAGCCAAAAACCAAAACGCTTTCTCTCTATTCTATCAAAAGAAACGCTTTCTAAACGTAACACACCTTAAAACTTGCAAACATAAGGTTTAAAATATCTTAACTTGATAGAATAGAAACGAAGCGTTTTGGTTTTCGGAAGTTGTTTAGTTGCGATATGTCAGTGTAAACCTCGCTCGCTGGCCTCGGGCTGTGATTGGCTGCGCTAGGTGTTGCATAAGCAGTTCTGCCACGGTGGGACAGATGGCGCTGTACATGGCGGAGGTCGCCACACTTACTAAAACATCACACACATGTATTAATATGTGTTTTACATCTCACTGTCATATAAATGTCATCGTCACACTTAAACGTCTCACTATATCACTTTAACATCTTAATATTTCACTATAAAGTATAATTGTAACATTGAGTGATTGTAGAGTGTCACTCCAGTCCGAGTAGCCAGTTAATGCCTTGAGCCAAGAACAGCACAAGTGGTTGCCAGGCGACTAGCCAGCGAATCCAGTCCAGCAGCTGGCCATATAAAATGTGCGGCCGGTCCCAGCTGACAACGTGTTAAGGTTATATAGGAACTAAATCAAAATCGTTTATTCACATGGGCCCCAAAGAGGCACTCATGAAAGTTAATGATTCTAAAGCCAGATTCGCAAAATTACAGCCATCTCGAGAAGAACCTGGCAAGAAACTCGGCGGCGCATTTTTTCATTCATTTTTTTTTTACCTTTCTTAATCTCTAATACATAATTTTATAACCTGGGTGTTATTATGGTAGTCGCTAGAAAGCGCTTGTGCAGTTTGCCTACTAAAAAATGAAATTCCTTTCCTGAGTCTGCGTTTCCCGAAAAGTATAGTCCGGGAGTCTTGAAGTCACAAGTGAACAGGTATAATTAAGGCATTTTTTTTATAAACCTATTCCATCGTCGATCGCCCCAGCAATTCAAATAGAGGTCTTCTTCACAGGCGTTCCCCTATCGTAGGAACGCGTCCTCTAGGAAAACAGACTACCCCGAGGCGTATTTAAAAATTCCTTTAAGTTCATCGAAAGATCGTTGTAGGATTAAAAACAGCGTTAACTACGACTGAGTCATCACCGCTTATGATGTTTAACCGAACTCAAAAAAGGAAGAGGTTCTCAATTCTGGGCTGTATTTTACAAGTTAAAACTTTTGAAGTGAAAACTTCTTTAGCGGCGTTGTGTAGTTTTTGGGATGGGTAAAGAATGTTAAACTCGCGTCAGGACACGTGACCTGATCGAAAATTCGTAAGACGGAGGGAGAGTAGACCGCCGGCGCGGCGTAGGAGAGGAAGTATCACCTCTCTTTCTACCGAATGTATGCCTGCTTCTGCTGTTTACAACGTTAATGATCAAGTTTTCACTCCAGCCGGCACTCCCGGAGTGCAACCCGTTATTTTTTTTGTGTGTTATCTCAGAATTTCCTATTGAACCGTATTTAGGCATATCTCGTACATTATCTAGCATTTATTGATAGATAAGAATGAAGGTTTATAAAAGGATACGGGTTGGTAAACATCCGCTTGAGGTCCACCTTCTCTTTACAGTAAGGACAGGTCTGCTTTTTGCCGACGATGCACCACCCGCGGATGCAGAACTCGTGGAATACGTGCCCACAACTCAGCTTATACGTGTTCTCTGTAACACATACAAGGAATTATATTTAAAAAAAAGAGTGGCACTCGGGGACTGCCGCGGTAAAGCTATTGCATAGCATTTTTTATCAACTTATGCAATTATAATTATATATTTATTTTATTTATGCAGTATTTTTTTTTACCGCCACCTCGAGGCGAGTTGCTGAACTAAAGAGACAAGCGTGATATTTCAAAACAAGTCATTAAAAGTTCTGCTATTCATCGATAGATGGCAAAACTAAAAAGTATCACCGCTGTGCCGGTCGGAGTGGAGGGTGTTAGGTTATTTTCGTTACGGAATTTCTGGATTCGGTCTCCACGCTCAAGGCCCGCGATAGAAGCTATGCAATAGCTTAAAAAATGGCACAGAATAAGATCATATATATAAAAACCTCGTGCAACCGTGTTTGTGGTTGAACTCCTCTGAAACGGCTCGTCCGATTTAAATAAAGTCGGGTGAAAAATCAACGGTAAAATAACATTTAAAAAACAAGCATTTACGCCAAAGCCTTGTCACGGTGATACTTGAATGGAAAATCATAATTGAATGTGTATACAACATTTCATGTCAGTGTTGCTAGACATTGATGAGTTCATGTAGGACCTAACTCCGAGCTTCCAGCCGAACAAACGTTAGTCTGAGAGGACGGAAACGGAAGTAACGCCTACCTAACACTCCTTCCTCGTTGACGTCGACCAGCAGCGCACAGCCGCACACGGCACACACGTTAGTCTCCAGTTGTCGCTTCGGAATCCTACTAATATTAGACTGCGCGTTGGCTTAATTGGTTGAGCATTCGCCTTCTAAGCAGGGGTATCGGGTTCGATTCCCGGCGGGAACACAAGTTTTCTCCCCAAGGAAAATTTGTGTTTCTGGTTCTGGTTGTGATTGTGTGTGTGATGTGTACGTTTCCGTCTCCCACGACACAAGTTATCGAACTTAGTGTGGGGCTGTGAGTGTGAAATGTTGTATGTTTTAATATTACGAACGCGAAAGTTTGTAAGAATGTATAGATGTATGTTTGTTACTCTTTCACACAAAAAGTACTGAATGGATTTTGATTTTACAATAATATAGCTTACACATGATAATAACACATAGGCTATAATTTATAGAGATATAGTGTGAATTATCCAAAATATAACGATAAGTGTCAAGTAGAAATAAAATCTGCCATCTGCGAGCTATTCTGGTGTGCGCTGCAAAAACCCTTGGAGTTACACGTATATAATGTATAATTGAAATGTTGATCCTTAATAGTCTTACAAAAAAGCCTGCGACGGCATATATCTATCTTTTATGTGTAAGCCATTATCGCCAAAGTAGTGAACCATAAATACAATAACAATTTATAATTTATTTCTAACGCACATTTGGCACAGAAACTAATAGATCCTTATATCAAAATAAATCCTTTTATCGCATCTGATATTTAAAGTAGATAAACTTTGTCTTTTACACTACATCATTTGGACAAATATTTGAATAGTTATGACGATAAACAACCGAGTGCGCGATTCCCGAATAATATCAAAAAGATTAATAAATTACGAAAAAATAAAATACTTTCAATCATCATTATCACAATTCTCCATCAGCAAGCAGGTGAAACCGCGGGGCGCAGCTAGTGTACTGTAAAGAGGACGGAAATTGAAGTAACGCCTACCTAACACTCCTTCCTCGTTGACGTCGACCAGCAGAGCACAGCCGCACACGGCACACACGTTAGTCTCCAGTTGTCGAGTTGGAATGCCCTCCTGTGTGTAATACTGGAATGCAAGAAAACGACGTTTAGTACAGGTACAACCTACGGACCAATTGCCTATCTTTAACGTATTTTTACATATATATAATTAATTATTCTGTATGTATGTATATGACTCAATTCTTGCTAAACGGCTAGCTAGACCGATGTTGATGAAATTTTTTGTGTGGATTCAAGATTGTTTTAGATTCAACCAGAATAAATAATATATCATGAAAAATCATATTATTGAAAAATAAAACATTTTCTCATGGACAGGAATACGTCACTCAGATTTGGTAAACTCCTAGGTGAAAGAGAAGTAAAATGCTTTTATTTTTACGTGGCATTGCAACGCATGCCGAGTATAGGTAGTATTTCCTAAAACTGTGATCCTCATTGGTAAGATGGATCTCTATCCAAAAATTTCCTTGATAACATTCGTCTTTAAATCCGAAATACAGTAATTTTTGCACCCTGCTTGGCGGTTTAAAACTCTGGTAGAGATGTGCTACAGAAGACTCTTTTATTCTAATTTAAGAGTTCGACTACTAATAACTTTTCAAACACATCCTAACTCACAGCTCCACACTATGCTCAAATACTTGTTTCGCGTTTGCCAGAAACATTTATATCACAAACAATCACGCCCAGGACATGAAGCTCAAATGTCTCTTGGGAAGGAATATTATGCTCATGCCGGGAATCTTACCCAGGGCCCACGGCGAAGAAAATAAGACCTGCCCACTGCGCCAAATGGGTCTTCTGGCTTTTTTCTGATTAATTCAATCTGGGATTATAGTATATATAATACACTAGCCGTGCCCCGCGGCTTCGCCTGCTATTATCAAGTTAAAAAGTAGCCTATGTATTAATCCTAGGTATAAGCTATGTACATTCCAAATTTCATCTAAATCCGTTCAGCCGTTAAAGCGTGAAGAAGGAACAAACATACTTACACACTAACACACAAACTTTCGGATTTATAAGTAGGATACGTGATTAATTGATTATACCTTTTAGGCAACCGTGCCGCATCACTCAGGTGATACAGTCGTCAAATGTGTACCAAAAATAAGAACAATTTTCAAATCTCACCCCGATAGAAGCAGCCATCTTGTCCGAACAGTATTCTGCCACGTCCCGTCCCAATACTCCAAAGTATAGTCCATAGAACAGCATCATCAGCCCCACGTCCATCCACTGCTGCGGCTTGTGACTAAACAAGAGGTTCACCCCAAAGAATGTCATCATCATGATGATGTAACCCACCACTCCAATGAAGCAGGATATCTTGTATATCAGGTAGAACCATTTGTATACTAATCTGAAAACATGGAAGCGGTATACTTTACTTAAGTTTCAGATCGTGAACGATCTCACGGATTACTTTTTAGTCCCAGCATATAAGTTTTTTCTGCAAAGACTTCTTAACAAAAAGCGACTCTAGCTACAACGCTATATAGCTGTACAATGCCTTACTTCCCTCCCCCCGCCATGCCGCGCATTCCTAAGGCGCGATACAGCGGTTTCGGTCAAACTATCATCGGACCAAAAGACGAACTGACCAACGTCTTCCATTTTTGATTGATTTACCTCAAATGCGCTCAAAACGTTTTGCTTCTACATTTATAATCCGTACAGCGAAGAAATTCAACTCACCATCTACGTTTTTGTTCCTCTAACACTCGAACAGTATAATCTGGGAGTCTTCAAGTAATAGAGTGAATGGCTGCATCACTTTCCACCAGGTGAGATAGCGGCCAATTGCTTAACAGGCATAGAAAAACGATAGAATTAACTAGATAATTAAGATAGATTGAACTGCCCGTTGGCTAAGTTGGGTGAGCGTTCGCCTTCTAAGCAGGGGTATCGGGTTCGATCCCCGGCGGGAACACAAGTTTTCTCCCCAAGGAAAATTGGTGTTTCTGGTTCTGGTTGTGATTGTGTGTGTGATGTGAATGTTTCCGGCACCCACGACACAAGTCATTGAACTTAGTGTGGGGCTGTGAGTGTGGAAGTGTTTATGTTTTTTATAGTTATCTAGATCATACCTCGGAGTTGTGGCAGACATGGGTTTAATGCTGGACTTTCTCATGACGAGGACCGTGAGGAATGTGAACACGCTCCAGACGATGATAAATCGCCACCAGTGGTTGTGAACGCTCATCCCTACTGGAATCGACCACATAGCCATCATTGTGAACAGCTGGAATTGGGAATACGCATAATTTTTAATTTTAACAAACACGCATTCACACTCACAGCCCCACACTAAGTTCAAAGACTTGTATCGTGGGTGCCGGAAACATTCACATCACACACATTACACCCAGAACCAGAAGCACAAATATCCCTTGGGAACGAATTTGTGCTCCTGCTGAGAATCGAACCCAGGACCCACGGCGCAGAGGGCAGACACCTGTCCACTGCGCCAACTGGGTCGTTGGTAAATTTTATTTTAAATAAATTCATCAAGACATAATATATTGTAATTTCATATGTGTATATACATTTTAAATATTCATCTAGTCTCCAACCAAAGTCTTATTAATTATAATTTTAATTTACTTAATAAATAATTAGTGTAATTTGTTTACTTAACATTAGTATTTAATTGTATTATTGTTGTTTAATCGAACCTTGATCGAAATGAATAAATTTATAAGAATAATAATAAAAAGGTAGGCTGGAAGAGATCACTCTTAGCGATAAGCCATTAAAGTTTTTTAAGATTACCCACCCATGTAATTAAACTTTTTTTTGTAGTACAATAAATAAATTTCTATTCTATTCTACATATCATATCAAATAAATACTTAAAAATGTCAAGTGCGGCCATTTTGATGATCTTTCATTGACGCCCATGTCTTATAACGGGACTTACTCGCATAAATCAAAAAAATACTCTTTTACAAGCTTTTATTTAGCTTGCAATGTATGTATGTTTGTTCGGGTGGAATCTTGCAACTCAATTTTGAAGCAGTATCTTCAACCGATTGCCTGAAATTTTGTTTTCACGTTTAGTTTGGATGACAATGCATGGTTAGCTGTGTGAGGTCATTCTAAATCCAACATGGCGGAACACACAAATGGCGGGGACAAGTTATTTTTATTATTTCATTGTTATAGAAATAGTTTATTTTGACAAACTACGGGCCAATTGCCTATATTTCCTAAAACTAAACTAAAACTATGTACAGCGAAGAACTAAGTTATCTACAAGACATCGAGCTTATAGGTAACTCAAGTGCTCAAGCCCACTACCAGTGGGTAGCGTTCCCATCATGCGGCAATGCCGCCAGCATTGCCTCTCTGAATTGCAATGCTAATACGTTGAGCCAAATAAGTGCAAAAAAAAAGTTATTTTTATAATATGGGTATCAAATGAAAGGGCTTGCTGAGAATAACTCGAAAAATAAAGTGACGTCACCCTAAATCCAATATGGCGGACTTTAAAGATTGTTTAAAAAAGTTTTTAACAAGCAGCTTTCGACTAACCTAGACGTTCCGGCAGTTGCATCGGCTCCGTGGCCTCGAGAGACTGCGTCCCGTTGTAATAAAACAACATACAAAAAATAAAACAACATACAACAACACAACTTACGGCATAAGACTTGTAGTGGCGTTTCTTCCATTCGACCACGATGACCTGTGCCACGATCAGGGTCAGGATGAGTACCATCACCATCGTCGAGTGCATCGTCTCGTGGCCTCGATGCATCTCGTGCAACTTCTGGTGGTCAAACCTGGACAAATATAATAAGAATTAATCGGGACTTTTCGATTTTTTTTATTCCTTACAGACTAACGATTGATCACAACCTGATGATGATTGTGGTCGAGGATGGTAACACGCTAAGCCTATTTAGTGTTTGGCGACAGATTTTACATCGTCATCATTATAATAATAATAATAAACGCTTTCACACTCACAGTCCCACACTAAGTTTGATGATCTGTGTCGTGGGTGCGGGAAACATCACACCCAGAACCAGAAGAACAAAGTTCCCTTAGGAACAATACATGTGTTTCCTTCGGGAATCGAAACTGATACCTGCTGGTTAGGTGGACGGGCACCCACATCTAAGCCAAAGGTCAGTTCACCTAGATTAATTACATCATACCAATATTATAAATCGGAATTATAATTTGGAATATATCTAATATCTTTAAACGAGCAATTCTTGTATTTATATGTGTAATCAGGATCTCGGAAACGGCTCCAACGATTTTCATGAAAGTTACAGATTAGGGGTTTTTCGGCCCAAGGAATCGATTTATCAACGTTCCAGGTCCGAGAAATGCTCGGTTCCCAAACTGCATTTGAAAAACCGGGTTTAAGAAACTATCAGCGCCATCTATTACGCCATGACCGATGTAAAAAACTGTTTCTACTCGACACTAGATGGAGCTTTCTGAGGCTACAAATCCAAACATATTCAACCAAAAACAAAAAACCGAGCAGTCATCCGGATATTACAGCTTATACCACATAGGCTACTTTTTAACTTGATAAACGCGGGCGAAGCCGCGGGACACGATTACTACTAAAGTACTTTAATAAATATAGTGTCAACTCTTAATATATTTTCGTGATTATTTTAATTAAAACAAGCTCATTATGGAGTACCAGTATGAAACTGTTATTTATGCTTAAATAACAGAACAATTATCACGTCATTATAACACACTAGCGATCCGCCCCGGCTTCGCCCGGGTGTGATAAATGAAGAACCGCTCGACCGATTTTGAGCAATCTTCCCATAAACCATCTACTAAATAGTCCGAACAAAGCCTAAACATTTGGTTTGGATATGTGAGCCCGTTCTTGAGTTATAAAATAACAACAAAAAGTGGCATTGATTTTTATATATATATATTATTCGAATGCTTAAAATGCTTATAAGACTATAACATTGTTGATAAACGCTGTATTGTCGTGCGTTCATTGTCATTACCTTATCTAGTCAATATAATTAAGTTTTTTATAGGTATTTAGAAACGTAAATATGTATTGAGTATATTAACTAAAAAATATGGATATTTATAAACACTGGTATAGAATACTGATTATAATTTAATCATATTAAACAATAATATAAAAACCATTACTAAAAATACTAAACTATAATTATATAATAATTATTGAGTACACGCTTTAGTGTATGATTATTACACAAAATTACACACTATATTGTAATTATCAATCTAAGACTTATGAAAAATACATAGACTGATATTTACATTATTCTCCTCTGTCGCGTAGTCCACTGTGGATCCACCATACCTCTGACTATACCTCTGGTGGTATGGTAGGTCCCAACCATACCAACATAGTGCTAACCTAGTGTGATAATGCTTATCTTTTCTTTTTTATGCTTAAAGACAAGCATTTGACCACTATCTCACCTGATGGAAAGTGATGATGCGGCCGAAGATGTGACATGCTTGCCTAGAAGATACTTATTCACTCTTGATTTGAAGACTCCCAGATTATACCCCTCAGGGAACAATGACGCAGGCAATGAGTTCCACTCCTTCGCTGTACGGATGATGATTATCTAGTTATTAATTTCATAAATTTTATTCACATCTACTGTTTCTATAGTTACTAAAAATTACATTATCAAGTAATTCATTTCCGTCACATATCTAGCATGTGTGCTACTCATACCTACACAATTTAAAAAGTCCTTACATATAACTCATTTCCAATCTTTTTTCTTAATGACATTCAACATATTTTCTTTTGATGTGTGTTTTTTCATGGTCACACAGGACAGTACATCCTAGAATGTTGGAAAGAAATATGTGAAGAGGTTAAGGTTGACGAAAATAAAATTGTATCTATTACCACTGACGTGACGGTGGCATAAAAATAGTGTCAGCAGTACGATTATTCTTAGGTGAAGGCCCGAGGATTCCCTGCGTGGCTCACTGCTTAAACCTTGTAGTTGATGGGGTACTGAGAGAAATTAATGCATTTCAGCGCTTTGCGATCACGTCAAAACCATTGTGACGTTTTTTAAGCAGTCTGTTAATGCCATGGACCAATTAAGAGCTAAACAAGAATCATCTGGAAGAAAAGAAGACGAGGTATTGACATTGATCCAAGCTGTCAGCACTCGATGGAACTCTTGCTTGGATATGTTAGAAAGATTCGTCAAACTGTCTGCACTAGTAGCTAAATTTTTTGCTACCAAAAGCCAAACAAATAAGAATACCCCAGACATGGTAACAACTTTGCAACTTAATATAACACGCGACCTTATTGCTCTTCTTGGCCCTTTCAAAGAAGCAACTGAAGAAATAAGTGGTGAAAATGATGTGACGGCAAGCTTAGCCATTCCTATATTAAATTTAGTTCCATCATAGACACTAAGTTCTTTAGAAAGAAATACTTTTCTCTCAGTAGCTACCATTTTGGACCCTCGTTTCAAGCGTATCCACTTTAATTCTCCAATAGCCGTATTAAATGCTGTATCGTAACTAAGTAACGATATTCGCTCAGAACTCAGGCGTAGAGGACAACGTTCTCCAGATGTAAGGTTTGACACAGTAGAATCCGAACAAGCAAATGGCTTCTATCTGGTGCAGACATGAAAAACTATTAAATCTGAGCACAGCTACACAAGAGGTCCTAAGCTCTGGCTCTGTCCCCAATGAGCATAAGCAGTATCTAGACCAACCACTTCCAGAGAGGAAGTCAGATCCAATAAAATTTTGGGTGAATTGCCTACATTTCAAGCCGGTTCTTTCAGAAATTGCTCTAAAATATTTGATATGTCAAGCTTCATCAGTATCATCCGAAAGGGTTGCTTCAGTTGTTAAATTAACAGTGCCGGACAACAGAAGCAGACTAACTGGGAAGCACATTAAACAAAGAGTGCTGCTGATGTCCATTTCTGATAAATACTGGTTTGAATGAATAACTGGTTCATATAATTTTTTTTAATAAATAATATATATGGCAGATTGTGTATTTACTTTATTTAATATCAAATTTTCCACAAAGGAAAAATATCGATATATCGATATTTTTTGTAAATTTATATCGATATATTTGAGAAAAATCGATACGATATATATCGATATATTTTATCCCTTTGCCCATCCCTATAATAAATGTATTGCGTGATATTCATAAAGCTAAGGTACTTCCTTAACAAAAAAAAAATGCATCAAATTGTTAATGACGGTTTTGTAACTGACGTACAAATGCAGTTAGTCTCCAAGGAAATTTCAATAGGTCACGCATTGGACAAATTGAGAACATGAAATATAATAAACGTAATATATAACCGAGTTAAATTAATTAGTTAATTAGTTTAGTGCCTAACAACACTATAACTAGGTGGTATAGTTTTGCATAAAAATACCTACCATACCACCGGGGGTATGGCCAGGGGTATGGTGGGTCCGCAGTGGGATGGTCAGGTAATAATATAAATCCGATATGGATTTTATTTCTTCGTTACCTGAAATATAGTTGTTTTACAGAGTACTTTCCTGCTCGCTTGACGATGGCATCGCGGCTCATTCAGAGCATAGATTAAAAGGCAAAAATCCTAGCTCTGTGGTATAGTAACCCTAATTTGAAACTTCTTAGTAAAATTCAGTGTAATACACTTCTCATCAAAAAAATCGAAACACCCTTGAAGTTATATCAGAGGTTTATCATGGCAAAGGAACGCAAATCGCAAAAGATGATACTGAAGTATCAGGAAAACCTGGATAGAAGTCGCCGCCAAATCGCAAATCGGTACATAGGAGCCAAAGTCAATCTTTGACCCGGGGGCCCTACACGAAGCCCTTCAAGGCTCTACACGGAGCTTATAACGGAACATGACCATACTGTTCCAGCAGGTAAGCATGAACCGCCTGTTAATACAATAGACTGATGTAGCGACGGCAAGGCTGGTTTACATTGCATATTTTCATAGTTTGATGAATTACGGAATATTACTGTGTGGGGTTTTTTTTTTTTGCTTTTGTTCCGCCTTTTGATTTCCTACAACACAAGCTGGAGACTTTTTTAAAGCGGGTTTTGATCTGTTATTAAGACGCAATGGATAACTGAGCGACATGCATTTCTAGTATATTGGAATTTTAATGTTTTTTATTGTATTGTGTGATCGTGCGTAGTTGTTTTTTGTTATGTTGTGTTATGACAAAACTATTATTTTTTTCTAATTTTTTATTTTATATTTGCTGTTTTTTTTATTCTTTATAACATTATGCTTCTAAAATATAATTTAACATTTGTAATCGAGCTAAGACTTTAAATATAAATATTAATAAATATTTTAATATTTATTAATATTTTCATATTAATATTAATGAATTAAGTAACAGATCATTTGTAATTATATCAATATAGATGTCGTAATCAAACAAACAAACGCATTCACACTCACAGCCCCACACTAAGTTCAAAGACTTGTATCGTGGGTGCCGGAAACATTAACATCTCACACACATTACACCCAGAACCAGAAACAAATATCCCTTGGGAAGGAATTTGTGCTCCTGCCGGGAATCGAACCCAGGACCCACGGCGCAGAGGGCGGACACCTGTCCACTGCGCCAACTGGGTCGTCAATCAGTATGAAATAAAACAACATAGGCAACTTATGAAGCAGTAGCTGATGTGAAGGTTTCCTGTACAACACCAAACTCATGTAAAGTTAACATACGGTCTGCAGACAACCTCTAACATAGTCCGCACATTGACTGTGATGAGATACATACTCATGGCAAGTTCGCAGGATGCAGATGGGTTAGTGGTTGGATCATAGGATTAGACTCCCACACTAGACCCACATGTGGATTACTAGGGGAGTCCCTTCAGAAGCTACTGTATGATACGATAGAGATTAAATACGATTCACTGAGTGGGGTTACGATTTTACAATAAAATTCCTAAAATTGTACCTGAATTACCACTGGAAAAGTTTAAATCAGTAATAAAACAGGCATTCATTAAGAAAGCTTATGATAAAATTAATGACATGGATGCATGGGGGAAAACTGCAAAAGCGCTTTCTGGCGACTACATTATACATATATATATAGGTTAACATAATTCCTGTATGAGTCATGGATGTAGAGATGGCTGTTATTTTCAAAATCTGGCAAGAGAGTCATGACAGCTTCTTTGAGGCCCAAGTGAATAAACGTTCTTGAAACTGTAACAAATTGCCTTAAATAACGGTACCATTTTGTAGAAAAATACCGTGTTAGTACGCGATACTTAAATACGAAGATCAATTTTAGTACGAGATACTAACTTTGATATCGATGTTACATTATTTATGAACATTTATTCTAACGTGTGGGCTAAGTACATACGTGATACTTATATCAACCCCATATAATCGTACGAAATACGTTTAATTACTCGCTGAGTACTTGATAGTTGTTTCACGCTTTACCTCTTTTCAGATGACATGGCTCAAATTTTGCTAAATTCTCCTAGTGAACCTTGCCAACAGAGGAAGTAATGCCTATTCAAGAACGTGTGGTGTAGTGGTAGACGTAGTTAGTCGTATTTAATGTAATGTGTTAGGTTACTATTAAGTCAATCAGTCAATAAGTGGACTAGGAAGATATTAAGAAATAAGAGGGCCAGATTCATCAGGATTTAAGCAAAAGATGGGCCTACATTCTGGTACATGGTCTAAATAAGACTAAACACGAGGAAATTGTAAAGGCGCACATCTTCCCAGAAAATTGTCAACTATTCGATGCCTGGTACTGGCAATGTTAACTGAGAATGCAAAACACAGGGACCTATCAACAAAGTCAACTCGGGACTGCAGTGGCAAGGTTCTAGGTTAGGTGAAGTCTGATATAATCAACAAAGATACAAATGAGATTGATACGCTTAGACAGCTTGATGAAGCTCTAAGCGGCTGACTGACTTACACCACTAACAGACGATAACAAGAATACCACTAGTGGCAAGTAGTAGCAAGCGTTTCGAGAGAACCAGCGATGCAAACAACAACATGAGCTAACTAATCAGGTTGATGCTGGTTATCTTAAGGGACCTGCGGAGGTTGATATGACCATACAATCGTTATACCGAAATTATTTATAATTCAAGCATAGTACTACCATACTGTGCTGTAATTCAGATTAAAAACATATTAATCTAGGTTCCTGGATAGTTTTTATTCCAAAATAATTACCTAAAACGAAATATAAACCAATTGATTTTCACACATTATTACGACGTAAATGTCGCATCTTTAACTTATTCGTTTTGTATTTAAAACTAACACATTTTTTGTGTCATTACAACAGGAACATAGATTATCATTTCAAGGTACTATTAATGCAAAAAACAATGGCTAAACATTACATTTTCATTCATAATTTTTGGTATTACGGCACCTATCATAATTTGTTCGGTCGGTAGTGCTATCGCATCAAGCATGGGCACAGTTTGCCAGTTTAACAGAGACAACATATAGATCGTTTCACAGACTCCCCGGCCTCTTAAGAATTACCTAAATCTAGTGCTATCAGATACAATAAAAAAATACGTCTGAGTGCTCTGATGGACATGGAAATATTAAGAGGACTAGAGTTTCTGAATTTCCCAATATCGAAAAGTGCCTTTTGGAATGGATAAAACAAACTCTCGATAGGAACATTCCCATAGATGGACCTTTGTTGAAAGAAAAATCAAGAGTTTATTACAAAACTGGGAATCCAGAACTTTTCTGCTAGCAACGGCTGGTTAGAGGGTTTTAAAAGGCGTCATGATATAGCTTTCAAAAAAGCAGCTGGGGAAAGTAAATCTGTGGACCAAGGTGTGTGCAACCACTGGACTGAAGATCTGCCAAATCTTTTAGAAGGGTAAAAAAGCAGCTGGGGAAAGTAAATCTGTGGACCAAGGTGTGTGCAACCACTGGACTGAAGATCTGCCAAATCTTTTAGAAGGGTAAAAAAGCAGCTGGGGAAAGTAAATCTGTGGACCAAGGTGTGTGCAACCACTGGACTGAAGATCTGCCAAATCTTTTAGAAGGACGTTTATCAGACGATATTTACAACGCGGATGAAACTTGTTTTTCAAGTGCCTTCCGGATAAAACATTTACGTTTAAAGGCGAAAAATGCCTTGGAGGAAAAAAAAGCAACGAACGCCTTACACTTTTCCAGTGCGTTAACATGAGTGGTACGGACAAACTCCCACTTCTCATCATCGGGAAATCAAAGCGACTTGTAGATGTTTTAAAGGAGTCATACCCGTTGATTATGCCAATAATACAAACGCTTGGATGACCAAGATATTATTTAAAGATTGGTTGAAAAAAGTTGACAAACAAATGAAGATAAACCGAAAAAAAAATCTCATACGGACTTACCAACACTTGCAAACGTAAAAGTAATGTTATTACCTGCTAACACCACTAGTAAACTTCAACCATTAGATCAAGGCATCATTCACACTTTTAAACGCTTTTATCGCAGAGAAGTCGTTAAACATATTCTTACGAGTCCGGAAGAAAACATTAGCCCTGACATTAATGTACCTCTAGCTATGAAATTTGCTAGAAAAGCATGGGACTTAGTCAGTGACGTTACTGACAAAAACTGCTGCCAGAAATCTGGGTTTTGGAAAAGTACAGATAAGCAAGACCTGCCAGAGGAAAATGATGTTGAAGTTAGACCTAGCAACGAGGAATGGACTAAGCTTGTGTCTAACGAATCCAATATGTTGATGCCGAGCTTCGAAGATTTCGTTCAAATTGACGACGACGTAACTACCGCTGGAGAACAAACCAACGACGATATCGTTAAGAATTGTGTAAACACCAGTATTGCTAGAAATGACAGTGAAGACGAGGCACAGATTCCGGAAACAAAAATAAAGATCATTCCAATGAAGCTAGCTTTAAATGCGTTGGGGACGGTCCATCAGTACTTTGAATACGCGGCGATTGTTGATCAAGCAATATTCGACAAAATTTATGAGTTAGAGAGAAACATTCAAAATACAAAAACAGAAACCTAAAAGAAATTGACGGATTTTTTTACCCGCCAGTCCAGTTCCAGTTCAAATATCTCCAGCTCGAAGCCCAGCAGTTTCCAGTGCTAATCTACAGCAAAGAAAAAAAGAAGCCAGAAAGCGACGACATAAGTTTAACAGGGAAAGAAATGAAAAGATCGCACGTTTAGATAAAAAAAACTTGAGAAGTACAAAAAAAGATTAGCGAGAGTTGAAAGAAAAAACAAAAAGAGCGTCGAAGATACACCTAAGACAAAGATGTTAAAAATGTTAGACGAGCCTGATCAAAGATAAGAAATAGTCAAGAAAGCGTTGTATGACGACATCATTAGTAACCAGTTAAAAGAAAATTATTTCACATTGAAACATTCTAAAGAGAAACAAACATTAAAAAAAGTTATTACTGGTAGTGTTCTTAAAAAGTACAAGCACTGGATACCTAAAGAAATGAAGTTGTTGTCTAGACCCGGGAAAAAATCTAATCTCATTGGCTTTGAAGTACCTGTAGCTAAACGATGTAAAATGTACTATATAAAAATAAGTCGGGTTTTCCTTCCTGACGCTATAACTCCAGAACGCACGAACCGATTTCCACGGTTTTGCATTCGTTGGAAAGGTCTCGGGCTCCGTGAGGTTTATATGAAGTTTGCACAAAATTGGTCGAGCGGTTCTTCATTTATCACACCCGGGCGAAGCCGGGGCGGATCGCTAGTACCTGATAATTATAAAAGAGCTTTTTTTTTTTATTTGTGACAGGCTAGTGTTTGACCACTATCTCACCTGATAGTAAGTGACGATGTGATCGAAGCTGGTAAACACACTAGACCTGGAATATGCAGGCTCAAAATTTCTTCGAAGATGATAGTAATAGTCGTATGGCAGCCGGTAAAAAAGAATTTATTACTTGAAAAACTGTGAAGAAACAGAAGAGATATCTTCTTGACACAGTTTTGAATCTTTACAAAAAGTTTATAACTGGGAACTTAAAAATTTGCTACCAAACATTTTGCCGACTGCATCCTTGGGTCGTAAACCAAATGCTCAAAACCGCAATACATAGTTCACAGCAACATAGACATGAAGCTCAGCACACTTCATACTGCTAACATATTGACTTACAACAATCACCAGAAGTTGCTGGAAGATTTATGCTGCGACCGGTATAATGTGGATAGATTGGGGAGGTCTTGTTATTCTTGCCTAAATAAAAACCCGAAATATAAAGAATTTGATGATAAAAATATCATAAAATATAAAATGTGGGTTGCCAAAAGGCAGCAAATCGAAGATTATAAGACTAAAAGGCTGCGACTGGTAACTAAATGTTTAAAAAAAAACATTTGAAGTACATCCCAAACAGCTCATAACACATTTGCAGAAAGATTTACAGAAATTATTAGATCACCAGCGAAATATTGTTCACCAATATAAAGGCACGAACAATTTGAAGTCACATCTACAAGGTGATGAAGTTCTGATCCACGAAGATTTCAGTGAAAATTATTGCAATTAAAATGCAAAAGAAATACAGGCCTTTCATTTCGGTGGATCTCGAACACAACTGAGTCTGCATACCGTTGCAGTTTGCACAGTCTCTGAGAACATAACTATGAATGAGTTGCTGCAATTTGGACACATCTGACACCAATTTTCAAGACTCTTCCACGTGGCATCAAACAAGTGCATTTCCTGAGCGATGGCCCTGTAACTCAATACCGAACTACACCGAAAGTGGCCATGGAAAAGGTGCACGGGATGGTA
Source organism: Lomographa bimaculata (assembly GCA_948107665.1). NCBI lineage: Eukaryota > Metazoa > Arthropoda > Insecta > Lepidoptera > Geometridae > Lomographa > Lomographa bimaculata. The sequence continues at coordinate 1,451,577 of OX403602.1, read as the reverse complement.
TCGGAGCAACTTGCAAAAGAACCGCTGATTTTGTTGATTGACAAACTGATCAATATTGTTGATGTTGCCTCCAGAATTATCTGGAGGCGACATCAACAATATTGATCAGTTTGTTAAAGTAATCCAAGAGCAATGTCTCGCAATGGACAGTAAAGACATTCAGGCAATGGTCTATAAAATTGAAGAAGAATCAGCTGATCAGAATGGTTTTAAAGGCACTTTAAATGTGCATCAGGTCGCAGGTGTTTATTCCAGGTCCACTTGGCTTTCCAAGTAAATGTAAAACACTAATAATGAAAAGTTGCAACAGCGGCTCTTGAGCATTATAAGATTGGCAGTATCAACTTTGCTCTAAAATCTAGTTGGACAGTAGAAGAAGTGTTTACAGAGTCCGAACCGGAAGATCTTGAATCTGCTGAACCTGAATTGAAACCTACACTAAACAAGTCCCCTCAAACATTGGATGATGATATAGCAGGAACGAGTGGCACTCGGAATTCATGTTACAATACTGGAGATTACGTTCTTGTGAAAGCGTGCTGCTAATGCGGCACGCTTTCTTCACTTGCTCGGCTTGTGCATTGTGGTCACAAGAAACCTAACATTCTTCCAACCTAACAGCTTGTCATCGTACCTATTGATGACTGCCCTAGCCTAAATTATTAGTGAAATTTTTCTAAGTCGTTTTTCCTCTGTGCCCCCTTTACGACACCCTAACCTATAGAGTTTTTTCTATGTTGGCACATGGTAGAGACACTGCTATTTAACACTTATAAAACAAATGTGTTATTTTACTAGGTAGCAGCGTTTCCTGCACCACAAATAAGGTTTCTATACAAGGTACTTATTATCTTGATAATGACTAGTAAAGAAAGTTTTATCACAGAACAGGTATCAATTACGAGGTTTAGAACCTTGGTTACCTTTTTACATGTGTACAAGATGTCAGCAGAGTTCCAAATGGTCTTACCTTACTTTTTCATCAGAGGTCATCTCATCGTAAGTCTGCAGGAAGAGAATCAAAAGATAAAATCAGATTTAAAATAATAATCAATATAAATGTACGAGAATAGCTCAGTATACAGAAGTAACTGCAATTCTGTGGAGAATAGATACCTTGTTAGGATCGACGGGCTTGTGAAGATCCATGTTTACTCTATTGTTAGCGCTGCAGAAGTATGGACTATTCACTTACACTGCTTTTGCTTTCACACTTGTTTAATATAGTCAGTTAATAAATATTTATAGTATTGTAGTTATAACGATCGAACGAAATAAAATATTTAACCATTCCAAGCCATCGTACAATCGGTAAGATACATGAGATACGTCATTCATAATTTCTATTTGACATCTGACAAGATGACTAATCTGACATTGACAGTAAAAGGGAGCTATTGGCCACATGCCAACAATCGTCTTCAAGTTTCACAACGGTCACGGCACGGACTACACAGCGAAGACGCTTCACTATAGTCCAGGGGTCGGCAACCTGCGGCTCGCGAGCCACATGCGGCTCTTTGGATGTGAAGCTGCGGCTCTTTAGTTTCATTCGCAAATATTATATATTAAAAAAAATCTTAAAAAAAAACCGTTCTGAATCGATTAACGAGGATTATGCACCATTTCTATCGAGCCATTAACAAGCCTCCAAAAGTAACAAAAAAGTATATTTATATAGTTGAAACAAGTAAATTATGGAATGATTAGGTGGGTATTACACGTCCATAGCGTTTTCTATACGATACCCATAGTACATTAGGTATTATTGTTAGCATTAAGGATTATTGTGGGCAAGAAAAAAAATGTGGCTCTATAAATCTTTGAAATTTTATAAAATTTGGTTTTTGACTCTTCCGACTCAAAAGGTTGCCGACCCCGACCGATATAGTCTATTGAGTTGGGCAAGAAGGTTGCGGCCGCCGCGCGCCTTTCATCTCGAGGCGTCAAAAGATTTGCGCTCATACTCACTGATATATTATGATATATCATCAGTCTATTATGTCACTGGAAGAAGAGCCATCCTACTTCCTACTAATATTATAAATCCGAAAGTTTGTATGTAAGTATGTTTGTTCCCTCTTCACGCTTTTACGGTTGCACGGATTTGGATGAAATTTGGAATGTACATAGCTTATACCTGGGCACACATAGGCTACTTTTTAACCTGATAATAGCGGGCGAAGTCACGGGACATGGCTATTCTTGAAATATCGTCACAATAATGCGTGTTTAGTACATCTAATCTGATTAACATTCCGAAGATAAAGCGGTGAAGTCCGTTTTTTTTTAAGCTTTGCTTGCGTTTAATAATTAATCCACCGGAAATTATAAGCTGAAGTTGAAAAACATGATTTTCGCCTTCGTTGTAAAACTCCAACTCCAACCTAAATTGAAAGTTCTACCACTTTACTAGGACATGACTTCACTATGACTGTACCTTGATTCTTTTACTTGACTTGGCTTGTGCCTGGGGCTATTAATTTAAAATACACTTGAAATACATTGTTACTTGACACTGGCTAAATGCACAAGATTGCGAAACCAAATATAAAAAAACTTATTCATCTATGGTCTCTATGGAGTTAGCTAAATGGAGTGATTACATTATCTTTGGAATTGGCGCAAAAATAGAAGAAATGTCGTTGTTTCTGTATTCTGAGGGCGTTGTCTATCTTGTAAAATTTCTAAAACTCGTTATTTTTTGTGTGTTTATGAGTGATAATGGTTGATTATTAACTGATGTAATAGTTCGTTAAAGCTGTGAACATGAGCAGGCTGATCTCACAAATTTGAACACGTGATTTTCGTTTTCGCATCGCATAAAATTTAGCATTTGCAAAAAAAGCTTCTACCGCTTTACCAGGACTCTTTTATTTGACTTTAATACCTCCAGTTTACCATCCGTACAACATGGGAGTGGTACTCATTGCTCGCGGAACTGTACAATCTGTGTGTCTTCAAGTCTATGAGTAAATGGGTATCTTCTAGGCAAGCATGCATTTTCGGTCGCATCTTTACTTTCCTTGAAATGCTTGCCTATTTAACACTTTCACAGTCCAGGGTCCCTCGTGTGGGACCCTGTGACAAAGCTACGACAGTCCGGGGCCCACATGCGGTACCCAGCCAGTATAAGGTTTGGTATAGGTAAAACTTAGCCGGACTTGAGAATAATGCCTTTAATTTATGGTGGACTTGTCAGGGACATTCTATAATATTTAAAACACATTAGTACCGCCGTGTTTTTTTTTATTTCTTTTAAAAAAATGTTATAAAAAATTGTCTATTCCATTTATCTATTTATTTATTGGTCGTTGCTGGGTTGTTCGTAATCTGGGTTGTCGACGTCGTCGTCTCCAGCAAATGGATCTTCTTCGTGGATACTTGACAAATCTGAAGAGTCACTCTCCATCTCCAAGTCAACATCACTATTTTCCAAATAACGCCAAATATCTTCCTTATTTGGTTCTGGGATGTTGAAAACGTGTGACCTGACTGCAGACTGATCATAGCTTATGCATGGTTAGTCTTGTCAAAAAAATGAAAGAAAGAAAGAAAAAAAAACAAAAACTAAACAAACAACGGAAATAAGGGTGTCACATGTGGTACCATGGACTCTGAGTCAGTTTTTTTGTCTAGACTCTAGAGTCTGCGGGCCCTCATGTGGACCCACCCCCTATTCCCCTCCCCTATTTTTAGAGACCATTTATGCTTTGATGATAAAATTTTTTTTGCATTTCTTATAAATTAGCCACTGATGGCTCCCATTATGCGAGGATCACTTTTGGAATTTATATCCTCTGGAGTCTTATGGTTATATAGGGTAGGTAGGGTATAATATCTAATTCGCAAGTCGTGGCTTTGCAGTCATCTGTGACGATGAGTAAATGCCCCTTCAAATTTTTCCAGTGTGGGGTTTGTGTTGCGGCACCCGTGATACCTAATAGCACCAAAAAAGTTTTCAATGGGATCTTGTTTAAGGTGCCGCATCCACACTGAGGTTATTTTGAATTCCCAGGCACATTTTCTATCTTTCCAGAAACTGGATGAACAAATTTCATCGTTTTTAACTTTTGTTTTGTCTCTGCCCACTCCTTATGATGTACAGATTTTGGAGTGACTGGTCCAAGAAGTGGCCTTGCAAATTTTTCTTTCTTCTTTTTATGACTTCCATTTTGTGAATCAAAAAGATAATCGAAAAACAAGAGGATATCTGCGGTTTCCCTGCATTCCTTGGGAAGAATACCCTAAACTGAAAAAATAAGTGGATGTAATCAATAATTATTTTTAGGTAGGTTTATTTTAGATAGAGATTTGCTCAGGTATCTTTACTATATGTCATCAACGACAACACCCTGTTTGGTTGGCAGACAAACTGTTATTTGGCTATAGTTTTTTAGTTTCGTGAATACATTCATTTCCTTTTTTGTTTTGACTTAAGAAATCATCAACCCATAATAAGTGAATAGTAGATTACCCTGCAAGGTATCCAATGATAGTTGCAACAGTACTGCTAAATATTTGACTTGAGAATTTAACTTTCATTTTGTTTTGGATATTTTTTCAGGAAGAACATGGTTTTCAGTCAGTTTTGGTATAAGTTTTACACCCTTATAGTCTGGATTTTCTTTGTGTAAAAGAATAAGGTGTTGCCATTTAGCAGTCCGTTTTGTTTGTACCCAAATACTCCAGATCTTTTGTAAGTAAATTATTGCATATACATTTCAATAAATGTGGAGGGTCATATAAGGGAATAACTTCCTGGTTATCTATAAGAACAACATTTTATTTAGGCTCTTCTCCTGCTTTTAAATAAGAATCACGTGTTTCTTGCAGCAATAATTTCAAAGCTTGCCTGTTGTCTGTGCCTTGATCACTCACTGTAGCAACAACAATGAGCCCTGCCTTCTGTAACTTTGTAATTATTTCTTTAATTTGTTTAGCAATTTGCTGACCACTTGTAGCAGCTGCTGAAAAGTATATGCTACACGGTATTGTGAAAAACTATAAACAACCTGTAGCAGCTACATGTTGTTTATAGTTTTTCACAATATCCCGTATCATAAAAACCTGCGCATGATCAACTAATTCTGGCTTCATTTCATGACCATCTGTAACGAAGCCAATTATTGCCTTATCTTTGTGTTGATTATAATATATGTTTGCTTTGAAAACATTTCATCTAATAACTTAAATCTTAAGCATTTTGTGTTTATCTTCCTTCATAATGGAATAAAAGGCATTTGACTGGAGTTTATGAATGCCTCTGTTATCAATTTGTGTTTGGTCAACGGGTCAGTCTCGTTTAAAAAAATTTAAAGCTGTTTCTGCTGCACTACCCCCATTTCACATCAATTATATTATGGAGTGATAGTTGTGTTCCCCAGCACCGCAACAGCATCATGAGGTTTGCTTGAAGATAGCTTATGGATTATTTCTCTATATTAGAATGTTTATATGAAATTAAAAATATTCAACACCTGGAAATTCTTGAATTCAAGAAATTGACAATGTGCATAGCTTCATTGATAGAGTCCTCTCAAAAGATGAATATTATTCACTTTTATCTCTCATAACATTATTAGTACAGGTAAATTCAGCTAAACCTTATTGTATCATAGAAATGAGTAGCAATGACTTCTTTAATTTTCGAGAAGCCTATTCGGGGCTAAAATATTCACTGGTTCCGACGATGCATGCGACCCATGTTGTGGTGGAGATCTTATTTACAGATAAGATTTCTTTATGATGATCATTTACTTTGTTCAAACAGAGGGAAATCAATGAAGGAAATGGCGATGGAACACCAATACGTATGTTGCTCACGGGCAGAATCTCAGTTCATTCTCATTCTTGGATAAATCTTTGGCCCATGAGGGGCCTGGAGTTTGTTGTGTACTTTGGTCTTGAGTTTGAGGTTTATTGGACTGGCCAAGCTGTTTTTTATATTCCGCAAGTTGGTCTGGGTGAAATTTTTCATCTGGCACTGCATTACTATTAAAAGGAAAAATACCAGCCTTGCAAAACCCAGCAACACAAACTTTAGGACTTACCAGGATAGTCATCCTCAGACGTCCACTGTTCCCAAATGTCTTTTCCTTTGTAAACAATTAGTGGGGGAGTTTTGTCTCCAGCGGCACTAATTCCCAGTAAAACCGTAGTGTTGCTTTTGCCAGGTGATGCTATAGTTCTTGTAGATGTGTATCCTTTCCTACCTTTCCATTCCTACCTTGGTTTTACTGGGATCTTTGCAAAAACTTGTCTCATCCAGGTTTCATATGTGTGAAGGTTTGTCGTGTAATTCCAATAAATCCATTGTCTTTCAGCAAATCATAATAGGGGTATATAATCCAAGGATTGCAGGCTTTTTTCCTAGAATTTTCCACGGCTTGCGGTTTCTTGACGGCCAGATTGTGGCGTTTTTTGAAAGACAAAAACCAGTCTTCTCCTGGGATGCCGTTTTTAAACGGATTTTTTATTTGGTTTTTTGTTACGTAGTGGCCAACAAGCTCCATAATTTCTGTTCTTGATAAACCGAATCCGTATATTTCCATTTGATGTAAGTTTTCTGCCAATTTTGTTTCTATTTCAATTGGAATGACTGTACATCTTCCTGAAGTATCAGATTTTTCGCCATATCTACCATATACTCGAGCTACTATTGTTGGTCTAGAAATATTATATGCAATAGAGCTCTGTACGCCGTCAATTCACCACTTTTTACTTTTGCAATAGCACCACCTTGTGTCAGGTTCTACTAGAGAAACATTAAATATAAATGGGCCATTATCCTTACTAGTGTATTATTTAATATCTGCAGCATTTGGATCACGCATCGCTTTAATCAGGCGCTCTAATAGATTTTTGAAAATATCCATGGGCTTACCAGCGTCTGCCCACCAAACGGCTCTAATATATAACCACGTCGAGGTTTTATATTAGAGCCATATTTTCGCCGATTGCGGTGCTCTGCCGAAGTTGCCACGGCGCCAACCCCATTCTGTGTTTCAAGAAGATGTGACGGAGCTGTAACAAACCCGACTTCAATCTTACAATATTTCCAATGGTATGAGGTATTTCAAAAGATTGTTAGATAAAGTATAAAGTCCAAACATAAGACACACAATACACATAAACACGACGATTCGGGGCGACATTCATCAACACAAAAACAAGAGTTAGATTTAAGTAAGATAACAATATTACTTTTATTTAGAAACACATATTCATCAAATTTGCTCTTATCATACTCGGGAAAAACTACATGTGATCATCATTTAAGCATAAAAAACCATAAATGTCTAAAAACGTATGTCATTACAGAACTGACAATAGGTAAACTGCGAAATGACACTATTTAAGTCGATTAAACTACTTATGACAAGTTATTTAATGCTACAATCAAAATCCGGGCGTCGAGGGACCATTAGATGTGGTGAAAATGAATCATAATTTTTGAAATCCTCAGTATACTATTACTGAATATAATTGCTCCGCTTTATTTTATTCTCTTTATTTTTAGTCATCCACATATTCTTACTGAATGTACTGCTGCCGCTTTGTATGAATGTACTCCCATTATACTCAGCTCTATAGCTGTAGTTCCCCTGACTCTTTTGGTTCAGGAGTCATCATAACTTGGTCGTCTACAGCTGGTCAGGTTTGTGATTTTGCTTTTCGGAGATAAATTAGAATTTAATTCTAAAAGCGGCCACCAAATTTCATAACATTTTGAGATTGAGAAAAAGTCAATGTGACCTCCAAAATCGTTGAATCTAATTCTCTCGTCGAGCTAGTTTTGTGTCCATGTTATTTTAAAAGAAAATATCAAGATAACGCCTTCTGCAAGTTCTGCACATGTCCTCGGGGGGTCCTTGGCAGAACAGTAACAATGGCCGATGGCCGTCGGCTAAATCTTTATATTTCACATTCACCTCACTATCGACCAATATACGTAAAGTCTTTGGGTTATGATTACAGTGTAATAGTTAATTACTAGGCGATATTTGCGTGCGCGCGCGCGGGGGTCGTTACATGAAGAACTGTCTTGTCAGCGCGACTGACAGCGGAGAACTAAATTTCATAGATATTAGAATTGTCAACTACTTGTACAGGCCGCTCGAAGATGCGACCCGTTACGATGCGTCGAGCGATATATTGGCATGTTTTAAATCACAAAAATCCCGGAAATCATTGTAGATCGAAGATCATATCTGGCTTTTGTTTCCTATTGTCAGGTTAATCCATTGTCAACTTATATTTCGAAATTTCTCCGAACTTTTTGAAGCAATCCAGCACATCACTCTTATTCTTTATGATGTAAATATGCCTATAGCTTGTCGCACCATCTTTAAAAAACACAAAGTACCTTGCGCGTGTTCTATGAGACCACACACATCCTCGAAACTGGTGATATAGTATACAGTATACTATATCTCCAGGTTCATCAGGTTTTCTATTCGACGTCTGAAATGGCAATCAGCTTTGTTTTCCATACTGACATGCTTCACATAAAAATTGAACATCTTTTTCAATGTATGACACTGAAATTGCACTATTTCTGCTCAAATTTTGAATTTCCTTTAAATTCAAGTGTTTTTGCCACATTTTAAAACTTGTTTGTGTCAAATTACAATCTTCTTGAATGACTGTGTTGAAATTCAGTTCATAGAGGTTATTTTGCTTTAAACTTCCATTTATCACAATAGTATTGTCTTTCAAAATCATAGCATTTTCACGCCGCACTTTCACGACGCAAGTCAGGCACATACAATACTTCAGTCAGTAGATTTTGCTCGAATTTTTCTATTCGTAACCTCCATTGTTGGAGGTTATGCACGCGCTCGCCGGCGGTGAAACTTTTTCGCAACTTCTTGCTTTTCACTTAGGTAATTTTCGTCTGAAATTAATTTGTGTTTGGGCACGTAACCTATTCGGGGCGTCTTTCATCAACACAAAAACAGAGTTACATTTAAGTAAGATAACAATATTACTTTTATTTAGAAACACATATTCATCAAATTTGCTCTTATTATACTCGGGAAAAACGACATGTGATCATCATTTAAGCATAAAAATACCAAAATCATCATTTTAAAAATAAATATGATCGTTTTCTCTTAGTGCAGACTGTAATCAACTAATAAAAAACCATAAATGTCTAAAAACGTATGTCATTACAGAACTGACAATAGGTAAACTGCGAAATGACACTATTTAAGTCGATTAAACTACTTATGACAAGTTATTTAATGCTACAATCAAAATCCGGGCGTCGAGGGACCATTAGATGTGGTGAAAATGAATCATAATTTTTGAAATCCTCAGTATACTATTACTGAATATAATTGCTCCGCTTTATTTTATTCTCTTTATTTTTAGTTATCCACATACTCTTACTGAATGTACTGCTGCCGCTTTGTATGAATGTACTCCCATTATGCTCAGCTCTATAGCTGTAGTTCCCCTGACTCTTTTGGTTCAGGAGTCATCATAACTTGGTCGTCTACAGCTGGTCAGGTTTGTGATTTTGCTTTTCGGAGATAAATTAGAATTTAATTCTAAAAGCGGCCACCAAATTTCATAACATTTTGAGATTGAGAAAAAGTTAATGTGACCTCCAAAATCGTTGAATCTAATTCTCTCGTCGAGCTAGTTTTGTGTCCATGTTATTTTAAAAGAAAATATCAAGATAACGCCTTCTGCAAGTTCTGCACATGTCCTCGGGGGGTCCTTGGCAGAACAGTAACAATGGCCGATGGCCGTCGGCTAAATCTTTATATTTCACATTCACCTCACTATCGACCAATATACGTAAAGTCTTTGGGTTATGATTACAGTGTAATAGTTTAATTACTAGGCGATATTTGCGTGCGCGCGCGCGGGGTTCGTTACATGAAGAACTGTCTTGTCAGCGCGACTGACAGCGGAGAACTAAATTTCATAGATATTAGAATTGTCAACTACTTGTACAGGCCGCTCGAAGATGCGACCCGTTACGATGCGTCGAGCGATATATTGGCATGTTTTAAATCACAAAAATCCCGGAAATCATTGTAGATCGAAGATCATATCTGGCTTTTGTTTCCTATTGTCAGGTTAATCCATTGTCAACTTTCTCCGAACTTTTTGAAGCAATCCAGCACATCACTCTTATTCTTTATGATGTAAATATGCCTATAGCTTGTCGCACCATCTTTAAAAAACACAAAGTACCTTGCGCGTGTTCTATGAGACCACACACATCCTCGAAACTGGTGATATAGTATACAGTATACTATATCACCAGGTTCATCAGGTTTTCTATTCGACGTCTGAAATGGCAATCAGCTTTGTTTTCCATACTGACATGCTTCACATAAAAATTGAACATCTTTTTCAATGTATGACACTGAAATTGCACTATTTCTGCTCAAATTTTGAATTTCCTTTATATTCAAGTGTTTTTGCCACATTTTAAAACTTGTTTGTGTCAAATTACAATCTTCTTGAATGACTGTGTTGAAATTCAGTTCATAGAGGTTATTTTGCTTTAAACTTCCATTTATCACAATAGTATTGTCTTTCAAAATCATAGCATTTTCACGCCGCACTTTCACGACGCAAGTCAGGCACATACAATACTTCAGTCAGTAGATTTTGCTCGAATTTTTCTATTCGTAACCTCCATTGTTGGAGGTTATGCACGCGCTCGCCGGCGGTGAAACTTTTTCGCAACTTCTTGCTTTTCACTTAGGTAATTTTCGTCTGAAATTAATTTGTGTTTGGGCACGTAACCTATTCGGGGCGTCTTTCATCAACACAAAAACAGAGTTACATTTAAGTAAGATAACAATATTACTTTTATTTAGAAACACATATTCATCAAATTTGCTCTTATTATACTCGGGAAAAACGACATGTGATAATCATTTAAGCATAAAAATACCAAAATCATCATTTAAAAAAAAAATGATCGTTTTCTCTTAAAAAACCATAAATGTCTAAAAACGTATGTCATTACAGAACTGACAATAGGTAAACTGCGAAATGACACTATTTAAGTCGATTAAACTACTTATGACAAGTTATTTAATGCTACAACCAAAATCCGGGCGTCGAGGGACCATAAGATGTGGTGAAAATGAATCATAATTTTTGAAATCCTCAGTATACTATTACTGAATATAATTGCTCCGCTTTATTTTATTCTCTTTATTTTTAGTCATCCACATATTCTTACTGAATGTACTGCTGCCGCTTTGTATGAATGTACTCCCATTATGCTCAGCTCTATAGCTGTAGTTCCCCTGACTCTTTTGGTTCAGGAGTCATCATAACTTGGTCGTCTACAGCTGGTCAGGTTTGTGATTTTGCTTTTCGGAGATAAATTAGAATTTAATTCTAAAAGCGGCCACCAAATTTCATAACATTTTGAGATTGAGAAAAAGTCAATGTGACCTCCAAAATCGTTGAATCTAATTCTCTCGTCGAGCTAGTTTTGTGTCCATGTTATTTTAAAAGAAAATATCAAGATAACGCCTTCTGCAAGTTCTGCACATGTCCTCGGGGGGTCCTTGGCAGAACAGTAACAATGGCCGATGGCCGTCGGCTAAATCTTTATATTTCACATTCACCTCACTATCGACCAATATACGTAAAGTCTTTGGGTTATGATTACAGTGTAATAGTTTAATTACTAGGCGATATTTGCGTGCGCGCGCGCGGGGTTCGTTACATGAAGAACTGTCTTGTCAGCGCGACTGACAGCGGAGAACTAAATTTCATAGATATTAGAATTGTCAACTACTTGTACAGGCCGCTCGAAGATGCGACCCGTTACGATGCGTCGAGCGATATATTGGCATGTTTTAAATCACAAAAATCCCGGAAATCATTGTAGATCGAAGATCATATCTGGCTTTTGTTTCCTATTGTCAGGTTAATCCATTGTCAACTTATATTTCGAAATTTCTCCGAACTTTTTGAAGCAATCCAGCACATCACTCTTATTCTTTATGATGTAAATATGCCTATAGCTTGTCGCACCATCTTTAAAAAACACAAAGTACCTTGCGCGTGTTCTATGAGACCACACACATCCTCGAAACTGGTGATATAGTATACAGTATACTATATCTCCAGGTTCATCAGGTTTTCTATTCGACGTCTGAAATGGCAATCAGCTTTGTTTTCCATACTGACATGCTTCACATAAAAATTGAACATCTTTTTCAATGTATGACACTGAAATTGCACTATTTCTGCTCAAATTTTGAATTTCCTTTATATTCAAGTGTTTTTGCCACATTTTAAAACTTGTTTGTGTCAAATTACAATCTTCTTGAATGACTGTGTTGAAATTCAGTTCATAGAGGTTATTTTGCTTTAAACTTCCATTTATCACAATAGTATTGTCTTTCAAAATCATAGCATTTTCACGCCGCACTTTCACGACGCAAGTCAGGCACATACAATACTTCAGTCAGTAGATTTTGCTCGAATTTTTCTATTCGTAACCTCCATTGTTGGAGGTTATGCACGCGCTCGCCGGCGGTGAAACTTTTTCGCAACTTCTTGCTTTTCACTTAGGTAATTTTCGTCTGAAATTAATTTGTGTTTGGGCACGTAACCTATTCGGGGCGTCTTTCATCAACACAAAAACAGAGTTACATTTAAGTAAGATAACAATATTACTTTTATTTAGAAACACATATTCATCAAATTTGCTCTTATTATACTCGGGAAAAACGACATGTGATCATCATTTAAGCATAAAAATACCAAAATCATCATTTTAAAAATAAATATGATCGTTTTCTCTTAAAAAACCATAAATGTCTAAAAACGTATGTCATTACAGAACTGACAATAGGTAAACTGCGAAATGACACTATTTAAGTCGATTAAACTACTTATGACAAGTTATTTAATGCTACAATCAAAATCCGGGCGTCGAGGGACCATTAGATGTGGTGAAAATGAATCATAATTTTTGAAATCCTCAGTATACTATTACTGAATATAATTGCTCCGCTTTATTTTATTCTCTTTATTTTTAGTTATCCACATACTCTTACTGAATGTACTGCTGCCGCTTTGTATGAATGTACTCCCATTATGCTCAGCTCTATAGCTGTAGTTCCCCTGACTCTTTTGGTTCAGGAGTCATCATAACTTGGTCGTCTACAGCTGGTCAGGTTTGTGATTTTGCTTTTCGGAGATAAATTAGAATTTAATTCTAAAAGCGGCCACCAAATTTCATAACATTTTGAGATTGAGAAAAAGTTAATGTGACCTCCAAAATCGTTGAATCTAATTCTCTCGTCGAGCTAGTTTTGTGTCCATGTTATTTTAAAAGAAAATATCAAGATAACGCCTTCTGCAAGTTCTGCACATGTCCTCGGGGGGTCCTTGGCAGAACAGTAACAATGGCCGATGGCCGTCGGCTAAATCTTTATATTTCACATTCACCTCACTATCGACCAATATACGTAAAGTCTTTGGGTTATGATTACAGTGTAATAGTTTAATTACTAGGCGATATTTGCGTGCGCGCGCGCGGGGTTCGTTACATGAAGAACTGTCTTGTCAGCGCGACTGACAGCGGAGAACTAAATTTCATAGATATTAGAATTGTCAACTACTTGTACAGGCCGCTCGAAGATGCGACCCGTTACGATGCGTCGAGCGATATATTGGCATGTTTTAAATCACAAAAATCCCGGAAATCATTGTAGATCGAAGATCATATCTGGCTTTTGTTTCCTATTGTCAGGTTAATCCATTGTCAACTTATATTTCGAAATTTCTCCGAACTTTTTGAAGCAATCCAGCACATCACTCTTATTCTTTATGATGTAAATATGCCTATAGCTTGTCGCACCATCTTTAAAAAACACAAAGTACCTTGCGCGTGTTCTATGAGACCACACACATCCTCGAAACTGGTGATATAGTATACAGTATACTATATCACCAGGTTCATCAGGTTTTCTATTCGACGTCTGAAATGGCAATCAGCTTTGTTTTCCATACTGACATGCTTCACATAAAAATTGAACATCTTTTTCAATGTATGACACTGAAATTGCACTATTTCTGCTCAAATTTTGAATTTCCTTTATATTCAAGTGTTTTTGCCACATTTTAAAACTTGTTTGTGTCAAATTACAATCTTCTTGAATGACTGTGTTGAAATTCAGTTCATAGAGGTTATTTTGCTTTAAACTTCCATTTATCACAATAGTATTGTCTTTCAAAATCATAGCATTTTCACGCCGCACTTTCACGACGCAAGTCAGGCACATACAATACTTCAGTCAGTAGATTTTGCTCGAATTTTTCTATTCGTAACCTCCATTGTTGGAGGTTATGCACGCGCTCGCCGGCGGTGAAACTTTTTCGCAACTTCTTGCTTTTCACTTAGGTAATTTTCGTCTGAAATTAATTTGTGTTTGGGCACGTAACCTATTCGGGGCGTCTTTCATCAACACAAAAACAGAGTTACATTTAAGTAAGATAACAATATTACTTTTATTTAGAAACACATATTCATCAAATTTGCTCTTATTATACTCGGGAAAAACGACATGTGATAATCATTTAAGCATAAAAATACCAAAATCATCATTTAAAAAAAAAAGATCGTTTTCTCTTAAAAAACCATAAATGTCTAAAAACGTATGTCATTACAGAACTGACAATAGGTAAACTGCGAAATGACACTATTTAAGTCGATTAAACTACTTATGACAAGTTATTTAATGCTACAACCAAAATCCGGGCGTCGAGGGACCATAAGATGTGGTGAAAATGAATCATAATTTTTGAAATCCTCAGTATACTATTACTGAATATAATTGCTCCGCTTTATTTTATTCTCTTTATTTTTAGTCATCCACATATTCTTACTGAATGTACTGCTGCCGCTTTGTATGAATGTACTCCCATTATGCTCAGCTCTATAGCTGTAGTTCCCCTGACTCTTTTGGTTCAGGAGTCATCATAACTTGGTCGTCTACAGCTGGTCAGGTTTGTGATTTTGCTTTTCGGAGATAAATTAGAATTTAATTCTAAAAGCGGCCACCAAATTTCATAACATTTTGAGATTGAGAAAAAGTCAATGTGACCTCCAAAATCGTTGAATCTAATTCTCTCGTCGAGCTAGTTTTGTGTCCATGTTATTTTAAAAGAAAATATCAAGATAACGCCTTCTGCAAGTTCTGCACATGTCCTCGGGGGGTCCTTGGCAGAACAGTAACAATGGCCGATGGCCGTCGGCTAAATCTTTATATTTCACATTCACCTCACTATCGACCAATATACGTAAAGTCTTTGGGTTATGATTACAGTGTAATAGTTTAATTACTAGGCGATATTTGCGTGCGCGCGCGCGGGGTTCGTTACATGAAGAACTGTCTTGTCAGCGCGACTGACAGCGGAGAACTAAATTTCATAGATATTAGAATTGTCAACTACTTGTACAGGCCGCTCGAAGATGCGACCCGTTACGATGCGTCGAGCGATATATTGGCATGTTTTAAATCACAAAAATCCCGGAAATCATTGTAGATCGAAGATCATATCTGGCTTTTGTTTCCTATTGTCAGGTTAATCCATTGTCAACTTATATTTCGAAATTTCTCCGAACTTTTTGAAGCAATCCAGCACATCACTCTTATTCTTTATGATGTAAATATGCCTATAGCTTGTCGCACCATCTTTAAAAAACACAAAGTACCTTGCGCGTGTTCTATGAGACCACACACATCCTCGAAACTGGTGATATAGTATACAGTATACTATATCTCCAGGTTCATCAGGTTTTCTATTCGACGTCTGAAATGGCAATCAGCTTTGTTTTCCATACTGACATGCTTCACATAAAAATTGAACATCTTTTTCAATGTATGACACTGAAATTGCACTATTTCTGCTCAAATTTTGAATTTCCTTTATATTCAAGTGTTTTTGCCACATTTTAAAACTTGTTTGTGTCAAATTACAATCTTCTTGAATGACTGTGTTGAAATTCAGTTCATAGAGGTTATTTTGCTTTAAACTTCCATTTATCACAATAGTATTGTCTTTCAAAATCATAGCATTTTCACGCCGCACTTTCACGACGCAAGTCAGGCACATACAATACTTCAGTCAGTAGATTTTGCTCGAATTTTTCTATTCGTAACCTCCATTGTTGGAGGTTATGCACGCGCTCGCCGGCGGTGAAACTTTTTCGCAACTTCTTGCTTTTCACTTAGGTAATTTTCGTCTGAAATTAATTTGTGTTTGGGCACGTAACCTATTCGGGGCGTCTTTCATCAACACAAAAACAGAGTTACATTTAAGTAAGATAACAATATTACTTTTATTTAGAAACACATATTCATCAAATTTGCTCTTATTATACTCGGGAAAAACGACATGTGATCATCATTTAAGCATAAAAATACCAAAATCATCATTTTAAAAATAAATATGATCGTTTTCTCTTAGTGCAGACTGTAATCAACTAATAAAAAACCATAAATGTCTAAAAACGTATGTCATTACAGAACTGACAATAGGTAAACTGCGAAATGACACTATTTAAGTCGATTAAACTACTTATGACAAGTTATTTAATGCTACAATCAAAATCCGGGCGTCGAGGGACCATTAGATGTGGTGAAAATGAATCATAATTTTTGAAATCCTCAGTATACTATTACTGAATATAATTGCTCCGCTTTATTTTATTCTCTTTATTTTTAGTTATCCACATACTCTTACTGAATGTACTGCTGCCGCTTTGTATGAATGTACTCCCATTATGCTCAGCTCTATAGCTGTAGTTCCCCTGACTCTTTTGGTTCAGGAGTCATCATAACTTGGTCGTCTACAGCTGGTCAGGTTTGTGATTTTGCTTTTCGGAGATAAATTAGAATTTAATTCTAAAAGCGGCCACCAAATTTCATAACATTTTGAGATTGAGAAAAAGTCAATGTGACCTCCAAAATCGTTGAATCTAATTCTCTCGTCGAGCTAGTTTTGTGTCCATGTTATTTTAAAAGAAAATATCAAGATAACGCCTTCTGCAAGTTCTGCACATGTCCTCGGGGGGTCCTTGGCAGAACAGTAACAATGGCCGATGGCCGTCGGCTCAATCTTTATATTTCACATTCACCTCACTATCGACCAATATACGTAAAGTCTTTGGGTTATGATTACAGTGTAATAGTTTAATTACTAGGCGATATTTGCGTGCGCGCGCGCGGGGTTCGTTACATGAAGAACTGTCTTGTCAGCGCGACTGACAGCGGAGAACTAAATTTCATAGATATTAGAATTGTCAACTACTTGTACAGGCCGCTCGAAGATGCGACCCGTTACGATGCGTCGAGCGATATATTGGCATGTTTTAAATCACAAAAATCCCGGAAATCATTGTAGATCGAAGATCATATCTGGCTTTTGTTTCCTATTGTCAGGTTAATCCATTGTCAACTTATATTTCGAAATTTCTCCGAACTTTTTGAAGCAATCCAGCACATCACTCTTATTCTTTATGATGTAAATATGCCTATAGCTTGTCGCACCATCTTTAAAAAACACAAAGTACCTTGCGCGTGTTCTATGAGACCACACACATCCTCGAAACTGGTGATATAGTACACAGTATACTATATCACCAGGTTCATCAGGTTTTCTATTCGACGTCTGAAATGGCAATCAGCTTTGTTTTCCATACTGACATGCTTCACATAAAAATTGAACATCTTTTTCAATGTATGACACTGAAATTGCACTATTTCTGCTCAAATTTTGAATTTCCTTTATATTCAAGTGTTTTTGCCACATTTTAAAACTTGTTTGTGTCAAATTACAATCTTCTTGAATGACTGTGTTGAAATTCAGTTCATAGAGGTTATTTTGCTTTAAACTTCCATTTATCAAAATCATAGCATTTTCACGCCGCACTTTCACGACGCAAGTCAGGCACATACAATACTTCAGTCAGTAGATTTTGCTTGAATTTTTCTATTCGTAACCTCCATTGTTGGAGGTTATGCACGCGCTCGCCGGCGGTGAAACTTTTTCGCAACTTCTTGCTTTTCATTTAGGTAATTTTCGTCTGAAATTAATTTGTGTTTGGGCCCGTAACCTATTCGGGGCGTCTTTCATCAACACAAAAACAGAGTTACATTTAAGTAAGATAACAATATTACTTTTATTTAGAAACACATATTCATCAAATTTGCTCTTATTATACTCGGGAAAAACGACATGTGATAATCATTTAAGCATAAAAATACCAAAATCATCATTTAAAAAAAAAATATGATCGTTTTCTCTTAAAAAACCATAAATGTCTAAAAACGTATGTCATTACAGAACTGACAATAGGTAAACTGCGAAATGACACTATTTAAGTCGATTAAACTACTTATGACAAGTTATTTACTGCTACAATCAAAATCCGGGCGTCGAGGGACCATTAGATGTGGTGAAAATGAATCATAATTTTTGAAATCCTCAGTATACTATTACTGAATATAATTGCTCCGCTTTATTTTATTCTCTCTATTTTTAATCATCCACATATTCTTACTGAATGTACTGCTGCCGCTTTGTATGAATGTACTCCCATTATGCTCAGCTCTATAGCTGTAGTTCCCCTGACTCTTTTGGTTCAGGAGTCATCATAACTTGGTCGTCTACAGCTGGTCAGGTTTGTGATTTTGCTTTTCGGAGATAAATTAGAATTTAATTCTAAAAGCGGCCACCAAATTTCATAACATTTTGAGATTGAGAAAAAGTCAATGTGACCTCCAAAATCGTTGAATCTAATTCTCTCGTCGAGCTAGTTTTGTGTCCATGTTATTTTAAAAGAAAATATCAAGATAACGCCTTCTGCAAGTTCTGCACATGTCCTCGGGGGGTCCTTGGCAGAACAGTAACAATGGCCGATGGCCGTCGGCTCAATCTTTATATTTCACATTCACCTCACTATCGACCAATATACGTAAAGTCTTTGGGTTATGATTACAGTGTAATAGTTTAATTACTAGGCGATATTTGCGTGCGCGCGCGCGGGGTTCGTTACATGAAGAACTGTCTTGTCAGCGCGACTGACAGCGGAGAACTAAATTTCATAGATATTAGAATTGTCAACTACTTGTACAGGCCGCTCGAAGATGCGACCCGTTACGATGCGTCGAGCGATATATTGGCATGTTTTAAATCACAAAAATCCCGGAAATCATTGTAGATCGAAGATCATATCTGGCTTTTGTTTCCTATTGTCAGGTTAATCCATTGTCAACTTATATTTCGAAATTTCTCCGAACTTTTTGAAGCAATCCAGCACATCACTCTTATTCTTTATGATGTAAATATGCCTATAGCTTGTCGCACCATCTTTAAAAAACACAAAATACCTTGCGCGTGTTCTATGAGACCACACACATCCTCGAAACTGGTGATATAGTATACAGTATACTATATCACCAGGTTCATCAGGTTTTCTATTCGACGTCTGAAATGGCAATCAGCTTTGTTTTCCATACTGACATGCTTCACATAAAAATTGAACATCTTTTTCAATGTATGACACTGAAATTGCACTATTTCTGCTCAAATTTTGAATTTCCTTTATATTAAAGGTTTTTTGCCACATTTTAAAACTTGTTTGTGTCAAATTACAATCTTCTTGAATGACTGTGTTGAAATTCAGTTCATAGAGGTTATTTTGCTTTAAACTTCCATTTATCACAATAGTATTGTCTTTCAAAATCATAGCATTTTCACGCCGCACTTTCACGACGCAAGTCAGGCACATACAATACTTCAGTCAGTAGATTTTGCTTGAATTTTTCTATTCGTAACCTCCATTGTTGGAGGTTATGCACGCGCTCGCCGGCGGTGAAACTTTTTCGCAACTTCTTGCTTTTCACTTAGGTAATTTTCGTCTGAAATTAATTTGTGTTTGGGCACGTAACCTATTCGGGGCGTCTTTCATCAACACAAAAACAGAGTTACATTTAAGTAAGATAACAATATTACTTTTATTTAGAAACACATATTCATCAAATTTGCTCTTATTATACTCGGGAAAAACGACATGTGATCATCATTTAAGCATAAAAATACCAAAATCATCATTTAAAAAAAAAAATGATCGTTTTCTCTTAAAAAACCATAAATGTCTAAAAACGTATGTCATTACAGAACTGACAATAGGTAAACTGCGAAATGACACTATTTAAGTCGATTAAACTACTTATGACAAGTTATTTACTGCTACAATCAAAATCCGGGCGTCGAGGGACCATTAGATGTGGTGAAAATGAATCATAATTTTTGAAATCCTCAGTATACTATTACTGAATATAATTGCTCCGCTTTATTTTATTCTCTTTATTTTTAGTCATCCACATATTCTTACTGAATGTACTGCTGCCGCTTTGTATGAATGTACTCCCATTATGCTCAGCTCTATAGCTGTAGTTCCCCTGACTCTTTTGGTTCAGGAGTCATCATAACTTGGTCGTCTACAGCTGGTCAGGTTTGTGATTTTGCTTTTCGGAGATAAATTAGAATTTAATTCTAAAAGCGGCCACCAAATTTCATAACATTTTGAGATTGAGAAAAAGTCAATGTGACCTCCAAAATCGTTGAATCTAATTCTCTCGTCGAGCTAGTTTTGTGTCCATGTTATTTTAAAAGAAAATATCAAGATAACGCCTTCTGCAAGTTCTGCACATGTCCTCGGGGGGTCCTTGGCAGAACAGTAACAATGGCCGATGGCCGTCGGCTCAATCTTTATATTTCACATTCACCTCACTATCGACCAATATACGTAAAGTCTTTGGGTTATGATTACAGTGTAATAGTTTAATTACTAGGCGATATTTGCGTGCGCGCGCGCGGGGTTCGTTACATGAAGAACTGTCTTGTCAGCGCGACTGACAGCGGAGAACTAAATTTCATAGATATTAGAATTGTCAACTACTTGTACAGGCCGCTCGAAGATGCGACCCGTTACGATGCGTCGAGCGATATATTGGCATGTTTTAAATCACAAAAATCCCGGAAATCATTGTAGATCGAAGATCATATCTGGCTTTTGTTTCCTATTGTCAGGTTAATCCATTGTCAACTTATATTTCGAAATTTCTCCGAACTTTTTGAAGCAATCCAGCACATCACTCTTATTCTTTATGATGTAAATATGCCTATAGCTTGTCGCACCATCTTTAAAAAACACAAAATACCTTGCGCGTGTTCTATGAGACCACACACATCCTCGAAACTGGTGATATAGTATACAGTATACTATATCACCAGGTTCATCAGGTTTTCTATTCGACGTCTGAAATGGCAATCAGCTTTGTTTTCCATACTGACATGCTTCACATAAAAATTGAACATCTTTTTCAATGTATGACACTGAAATTGCACTATTTCTGCTCAAATTTTGAATTTCCTTTATATTAAAGGTTTTTTGCCACATTTTAAAACTTGTTTGTGTCAAATTACAATCTTCTTGAATGACTGTGTTGAAATTCAGTTCATAGAGGTTATTTTGCTTTAAACTTCCATTTATCACAATAGTATTGTCTTTCAAAATCATAGCATTTTCACGCCGCACTTTCACGACGCAAGTCAGGCACATACAATACTTCAGTCAGTAGATTTTGCTTGAATTTTTCTATTCGTAACCTCCATTGTTGGAGGTTATGCACGCGCTCGCCGGCGGTGAAACTTTTTCGCAACTTCTTGCTTTTCATTTAGGTAATTTTCGTCTGAAATTAATTTGTGTTTGGGCCCGTAACCTATTCGGGGCGTCTTTCATCAACACAAAAACAGAGTTACATTTAAGTAAGATAACAATATTACTTTTATTTAGAAACACATATTCATCAAATTTGCTCTTATTATACTCGGGAAAAACGACATGTGATAATCATTTAAGCATAAAAATACCAAAATCATAGCTAGAGCTAGTTTTGTGTCCATGTTATTTTAAAAGAAAATATCAAGATAACGCCTTCTGCAAGTTCTGCACATGTCCTCGGGGGGTCCTTGGCAGAACAGTAACAATGGCCGATGGCCGTCGGCTCAATCTTTATATTTCACATTGACCTCACTATCGACCAATATACGTAAAGTCTTTGGGTTATGATTACAGTGTAATAGTTTAATTACTAGGCGATATTTGCGTGCGCGCGCGCGGGGTTCGTTACATGAAGAACTGTCTTGTCAGCGCGACTGACAGCGGAGAACTAAATTTCATAGATATTAGAATTGTCAACTACTTGTACAGGCCGCTCGAAGATGCGACCCGTTACGATGCGTCGAGCGATATATTGGCATGTTTTAAATCACAAAAATCCCGGAAATCATTGTAGATCGAAGATCATATCTGGCTTTTGTTTCCTATTGTCAGGTTAATCCATTGTCAACTTATATTTCGAAATTTCTCCGAACTTTTTGAAGCAATCCAGCACATCACTCTTATTCTTTATGATGTAAATATGCCTATAGCTTGTCGCACCATCTTTAAAAAACACAAAGTACCTTGCGCGTGTTCTATGAGACCACACACATCCTCGAAACTGGTGATATAGTATACAGTATACTATATCTCCAGGTTCATCAGGTTTTCTATTCGACGTCTGAAATGGCAATCAGCTTTGTTTTCCATACTGACATGCTTCACATAAAAATTGAACATCTTTTTCAATGTATGACACTGAAATTGCACTATTTCTGCTCAAATTTTGAATTTCCTTTATATTCAAGTGTTTTTGCCACATTTTAAAACTTGTTTGTGTCAAATTACAATCTTCTTGAATGACTGTGTTGAAATTCAGTTCATAGAGGTTATTTTGCTTTAAACTTCCATTTATCACAATAGTATTGTCTTTCAAAATCATAGCATTTTCACGCCGCACTTTCACGACGCAAGTCAGGCACATACAATACTTCAGTCAGTAGATTTTGCTCGAATTTTTCTATTCGTAACCTCCATTGTTGGAGGTTATGCACGCGCTCGCCGGCGGTGAAACTTTTTCGCAACTTCTTGCTTTTCACTTAGGTAATTTTCGTCTGAAATTAATTTGTGTTTGGGCACGTAACCTATTCGGGGCGTCTTTCATCAACACAAAAACAGAGTTACATTTAAGTAAGATAACAATATTACTTTTATTTAGAAACACATATTCATCAAATTTGCTCTTATTATACTCGGGAAAAACGACATGTGATCATCATTTAAGCATAAAAATACCAAAATCATCATTTTAAAAATAAATATGATCGTTTTCTCTTAGTGCAGACTGTAATCAACTTATAAAAAACCATAAATGTCTAAAAACGTATGTCATTACAGAACTGACAATAGGTAAACTGCGAAATGACACTATTTAAGTCGATTAAACTACTTATGACAAGTTATTTAATGCTACAATCAAAATCCGGGCGTCGAGGGACCATTAGATGTGGTGAAAATGAATCATAATTTTTGAAATCCTCAGTATACTATTACTGAATATAATTGCTCCGCTTTATTTTATTCTCTTTATTTTTAGTCATCCACATACTCTTACTGAATGTACTGCTGCCGCTTTGTATGAATGTACTCCCATTATGCTCAGCTCTATAGCTGTAGTTCCCCTGACTCTTTTGGTTCAGGAGTCATCATAACTTGGTCGTCTACAGCTGGTCAGGTTTGTGATTTTGCTTTTCGGAGATAAATTAGAATTTAATTCTAAAAGCGGCCACCAAATTTCATAACATTTTGAGATTGAGAAAAAGTCAATGTGACCTCCAAAATCGTTGAATCTAATTCTCTCGTCGAGCTAGTTTTGTGTCCATGTTATTTTAAAAGAAAATATCAAGATAACGCCTTCTGCAAGTTCTGCACATGTCCTCGGGGGGTCCTTGGCAGAACAGTAACAATGGCCGATGGCCGTCGGCTAAATCTTTATATTTCACATTCACCTCACTATCGACCAATATACGTAAAGTCTTTGGGTTATGATTACAGTGTAATAGTTTAATTACTAGGCGATATTTGCGTGCGCGCGCGCGGGGTTCGTTACATGAAGAACTGTCTTGTCAGCGCGACTGACAGCGGAGAACTAAATTTCATAGATATTAGAATTGTCAACTACTTGTACAGGCCGCTCGAAGATGCGACCCGTTACGATGCGTCGAGCGATATATTGGCATGTTTTAAATCACAAAAATCCCGGAAATCATTGTAGATCGAAGATCATATCTGGCTTTTGTTTCCTATTGTCAGGTTAATCCATTGTCAACTTATATTTCGAAATTTCTCCGAACTTTTTGAAGCAATCCAGCACATCACTCTTATTCTTTATGATGTAAATATGCCTATAGCTTGTCGCACCATCTTTAAAAAACACAAAGTACCTTGCGCGTGTTCTATGAGACCACACACATCCTCGAAACTGGTGATATAGTATACAGTATACTATATCACCAGGTTCATCAGGTTTTCTATTCGACGTCTGAAATGGCAATCAGCTTTGTTTTCCATACTGACATGCTTCACATAAAAATTGAACATCTTTTTCAATGTATGACACTGAAATTGCACTATTTCTGCTCAAATTTTGAATTTCCTTTATATTCAAGTGTTTTTGCCACATTTTAAAACTTGTTTGTGTCAAATTACAATCTTCTTGAATGACTGTGTTGAAATTCAGTTCATAGAGGTTATTTTGCTTTAAACTTCCATTTATCACAATAGTATTGTCTTTCAAAATCATAGCATTTTCACGCCGCACTTTCACGACGCAAGTCAGGCACATACAATACTTCAGTCAGTAGATTTTGCTCGAATTTTTCTATTCGTAACCTCCATTGTTGGAGGTTATGCACGCGCTCGCCGGCGGTGAAACTTTTTCGCAACTTCTTGCTTTTCACTTAGGTAATTTTCGTCTGAAATTAATTTGTGTTTGGGCACGTAACCTATTCGGGGCGTCTTTCATCAACACAAAAACAGAGTTACATTTAAGTAAGATAACAATATTACTTTTATTTAGAAACACATATTCATCAAATTTGCTCTTATTATACTCGGGAAAAACGACATGTGATAATCATTTAAGCATAAAAATACCAAAATCATCATTTAAAAAAAAAAATGATCGTTTTCTCTTAAAAAACCATAAATGTCTAAAAACGTATGTCATTACAGAACTGACAATAGGTAAACTGCGAAATGACACTATTTAAGTCGATTAAACTACTTATGACAAGTTATTTAATGCTACAATCAAAATCCGGGCGTCGAGGGACCATAAGATGTGGTGAAAATGAATCATAATTTTTGAAATCCTCAGTATACTATTACTGAATATAATTGCTCCGCTTTATTTTATTCTCTTTATTTTTAGTCATCCACATATTCTTACTGAATGTACTGCTGCCGCTTTGTATGAATGTACTCCCATTATGCTCAGCTCTATAGCTGTAGTTCCCCTGACTCTTTTGGTTCAGGAGTCATCATAACTTGGTCGTCTACAGCTGGTCAGGTTTGTGATTTTGCTTTTCGGAGATAAATTAGAATTTAATTCTAAAAGCGGCCACCAAATTTCATAACATTTTGAGATTGAGAAAAAGTCAATGTGACCTCCAAAATCGTTGAATCTAATTCTCTCGTCGAGCTAGTTTTGTGTCCATGTTATTTTAAAAGAAAATATCAAGATAACGCCTTCTGCAAGTTCTGCACATGTCCTCGGGGGGTCCTTGGCAGAACAGTAACAATGGCCGATGGCCGTCGGCTCAATCTTTATATTTCACATTCACCTCACTATCGACCAATATACGTAAAGTCTTTGGGTTATGATTACAGTGTAATAGTTAATTACTAGGCGATATTTGCGTGCGCGCGCGCGGGGGTCGTTACATGAAGAACTGTCTTGTCAGCGCGACTGACAGCGGAGAACTAAATTTCATAGATATTAGAATTGTCAACTACTTGTACAGGCCGCTCGAACATGCGACCCGTTACGATGCGTCGAGCGATATATTGGCATGTTTTAAATCACAAAAATCCCGGAAATCATTGTAGATCGAAGATCATATCTGGCTTTTGTTTCCTATTGTCAGGTTAATCCATTGTCAACTTATATTTCGAAATTTCTCCGAACTTTTTGAAGCAATCCAGCACATCACTCTTATTCTTTATGATGTAAATATGCCTATAGCTTGTCGCACCATCTTTAAAAAACACAAAGTACCTTGCGCGTGTTCTATGAGACCACACACATCCTCGAAACTGGTGATATAGTATACAGTATACTATATCTCCAGGTTCATCAGGTTTTCTATTCGACGTCTGAAATGGCAATCAGCTTTGTTTTCCATACTGACATGCTTCACATAAAAATTGAACATCTTTTTCAATGTATGACACTGAAATTGCACTATTTCTGCTCAAATTTTGAATTTCCTTTATATTCAAGTGTTTTTGCCACATTTTAAAACTTGTTTGTGTCAAATTACAATCTTCTTGAATGACTGTGTTGAAATTCAGTTCATAGAGGTTATTTTGCTTTAAACTTCCATTTATCACAATAGTATTGTCTTTCAAAATCATAGCATTTTCACGCCGCACTTTCACGACGCAAGTCAGGCACATACAATACTTCAGTCAGTAGATTTTGCTCGAATTTTTCTATTCGTAACCTCCATTGTTGGAGGTTATGCACGCGCTCGCCGGCGGTGAAACTTTTTCGCAACTTCTTGCTTTTCACTTAGGTAATTTTCGTCTGAAATTAATTTGTGTTTGGGCACGTAACCTATTCGGGGCGTCTTTCATCAACACAAAAACAGAGTTACATTTAAGTAAGATAACAATATTACTTTTATTTAGAAACACATATTCATCAAATTTGCTCTTATTATACTCGGGAAAAACGACATGTGATCATCATTTAAGCATAAAAATACCAAAATCATCATTTAAAAAAAAAAATGATCGTTTTCTCTTAAAAAACCATAAATGTCTAAAAACGTATGTCATTACAGAACTGACAATAGGTAAACTGCGAAATGACACTATTTAAGTCGATTAAACTACTTATGACAAGTTATTTAATGCTACAATCAAAATCCGGGCGTCGAGGGACCATTAGATGTGGTGAAAATGAATCATAATTTTTGAAATCCTCAGTATACTATTACTGAATATAATTGCTCCGCTTTATTTTATTCTCTTTATTTTTAGTCATCCACATATTCTTACTGAATGTACTGCTGCCGCTTTGTATGAATGTACTCCCATTATGCTCAGCTCTATAGCTGTAGTTCCCCTGACTCTTTTGGTTCAGGAGTCATCATAACTTGGTCGTCTACAGCTGGTCAGGTTTGTGATTTTGCTTTTCGGAGATAAATTAGAATTTAATTCTAAAAGCGGCCACCAAATTTCATAACATTTTGAGATTGAGAAAAAGTCAATGTGACCTCCAAAATCGTTGAATCTAATTCTCTCGTCGAGCTAGTTTTGTGTCCATGTTATTTTAAAAGAAAATATCAAGATAACGCCTTCTGCAAGTTCTGCACATGTCCTCGGGGGGTCCTTGGCAGAACAGTAACAATGGCCGATGGCCGTCGGCTCAATCTTTATATTTCACATTCACCTCACTATCGACCAATATACGTAAAGTCTTTGGGTTATGATTACAGTGTAATAGTTTAATTACTAGGCGATATTTGCGTGCGCGCGCGCGGGGTTCGTTACATGAAGAACTGTCTTGTCAGCGCGACTGACAGCGGAGAACTAAATTTCATAGATATTAGAATTGTCAACTACTTGTACAGGCCGCTCGAAGATGCGACCCGTTACGATGCGTCGAGCGATATATTGGCATGTTTTAAATCACAAAAATCCCGGAAATCATTGTAGATCGAAGATCATATCTGGCTTTTGTTTCCTATTGTCAGGTTAATCCATTGTCAACTTATATTTCGAAATTTCTCCGAACTTTTTGAAGCAATCCAGCACATCACTCTTATTCTTTATGATGTAAATATGCCTATAGCTTGTCGCACCATCTTTAAAAAACACAAAGTACCTTGCGCGTGTTCTATGAGACCACACACATCCTCGAAACTGGTGATATAGTATACAGTATACTATATCACCAGGTTCATCAGGTTTTCTATTCGACGTCTGAAATGGCAATCAGCTTTGTTTTCCATACTGACATGCTTCACATAAAAATTGAACATCTTTTTCAATGTATGACACTGAAATTGCACTATTTCTGCTCAAATTTTGAATTTCCTTTATATTAAAGGTTTTTTGCCACATTTTAAAACTTGTTTGTGTCAAATTACAATCTTCTTGAATGACTGTGTTGAAATTCAGTTCATAGAGGTTATTTTGCTTTAAACTTCCATTTATCACAATAGTATTGTCTTTCAAAATCATAGCATTTTCACGCCGCACTTTCACGACGCAAGTCAGGCACATACAATACTTCAGTCAGTAGATTTTGCTCGAATTTTTCTATTCGTAACCTCCATTGTTAGAGGTTATGCACGCGCTCGCCGGCGGTGAAACTTTTTCGCAACTTCTTGCTTTTCATTTAGGTAATTTTCGTCTGAAATTAATTTGTGTTTGGGCCCGTAACCTATTCGGGGCGTCTTTCATCAACACAAAAACAGAGTTACATTTAAGTAAGATAACAATATTACTTTTATTTAGAAACACATATTCATCAAATTTGCTCTTATTATACTCGGGAAAAACGACATGTGATAATCATTTAAGCATAAAAATACCAAAATCATCATTTAAAAAAAAAATATGATCGTTTTCTCTTAAAAAACCATAAATGTCTAAAAACGTATGTCATTACAGAACTGACAATAGGTAAACTGCGAAATGACACTATTTAAGTCGATTAAACTACTTATGACAAGTTATTTAATGCTACAATCAAAATCCGGGCGTCGAGGGACCATTAGATGTGGTGAAAATGAATCATAATTTTTGAAATCCTCAGTATACTATTACTGAATATAATTGCTCCGCTTTATTTTATTCTCTTTATTTTTAGTCATCCACATACTCTTACTGAATGTACTGCTGCCGCTTTGTATGAATGTACTCCCATTATGCTCAGCTCTATAGCTGTAGTTCCCCTGACTCTTTTGGTTCAGGAGTCATCATAACTTGGTCGTCTACAGCTGGTCAGGTTTGTGATTTTGCTTTTCGGAGATAAATTAGAATTTAATTCTAAAAGCGGCCACCAAATTTCATAACATTTTGAGATTGAGAAAAAGTCAATGTGACCTCCAAAATCGTTGAATCTAATTCTCTCGTCGAGCTAGTTTTGTGTCCATGTTATTTTAAAAGAAAATATCAAGATAACGCCTTCTGCAAGTTCTGCACATGTCCTCGGGGGGTCCTTGGCAGAACAGTAACAATGGCCGATGGCCGTCGGCTAAATCTTTATATTTCACATTCACCTCACTATCGACCAATATACGTAAAGTCTTTGGGTTATGATTACAGTGTAATAGTTTAATTACTAGGCGATATTTGCGTGCGCGCGCGCGGGGTTCGTTACATGAAGAACTGTCTTGTCAGCGCGACTGACAGCGGAGAACTAAATTTCATAGATATTAGAATTGTCAACTACTTGTACAGGCCGCTCGAAGATGCGACCCGTTACGATGCGTCGAGCGATATATTGGTATGTTTTAAATCACCCAATATCCAAAAAAAAAAAAAAGAAACACCCGGAAATCATTGTGGATCGAAGATCATATCTGGCTTTTGTTTCCTATTGTCAGGTTAATCCATTGTCAACTTATATTTCGAAATTTCTCCGAACTTTTTGAAGCAATCCAGCACATCACTCTTATTCTTTATGATGTAAATGTGCCTATAGCTTGTCGCACCATCTTTAAAAAACACAAAGTACCTTGCGCGTGTTCTATGAGACCACACACATCCTCGAAACTGGTGATATAGTATACAGTATACTATATCACCAGGTTCATCAGGTTTTCTATTCGACGTCTGAAATGGCAATCAGCTTTGTTTTCCATACTGACATGCTTCACATAAAAATTGAACATCTTTTTCAATGTATGACACTGAAATTGCACTATTTCTGCTCAAAGAACAATGGCGACGTCCCATACATTGTATTACCCAACCTTTTTGACATCTGCAAGCTACGTTCATAAGAGATACTTTTATCAATGATAACTTATGCTACAAGAATTCGTATACAAATAGTATTTAATGTACAGAAGTTGGGAGAAAATAATTAACAAAGGTTAAATTGTGTAGGAACTTATAACCTATAATGTTATTATGATTATTACCTAAATAACTACATACCTACTGTAAACCCAGCTGTATTGTGTTGTGTCAGGTATAAATACGAGTATTAGTAAAAAAATGAGTTTCACTAATAGCTTTACATGGTTGTTTTTGCAAATGC
The DNA here is from genome assembly GCA_948107665.1 of Lomographa bimaculata. NCBI lineage: Eukaryota > Metazoa > Arthropoda > Insecta > Lepidoptera > Geometridae > Lomographa > Lomographa bimaculata. The sequence continues at coordinate 1,421,116 of OX403602.1, read as the reverse complement.
TATTACCACAGGCCAAATCACTTTGCGTCACTACATCAGGAAGCCTGCGATAGCTATATCTGTCGTTATAATCCTCTCTACGACTCTCGGCTGCCTTTTAGCTTCTAATAATTAATTATTTACGCTTTAGTCAATAGGGTAAGTACCTACACATCATTTTCATTGTTCTCTCTGTACAAATAGGTGTCATATGTTTAAGCAACACTATAAACGACGCATGTATATACAAGTTTTATTCCTACACCTTTAAGAAAATGCTTGTGATATTACACTTACATTATTGATATAATAATATTGTATTGATAGCAGAATCATTAAGACACTTATTTGCAACCCTTCTATATGCCTACCTACCTAGTACATGCCCTTGAAGGGAGCTTTAGATTGAAATAAAAGATGCTATTTTATTTTGAAGCATTGTATTTATTTATCTTACTAAGAGATCATCCAAAAAAGCAGCTGGAGCTGACAGATTCCGTTGGTACCTAGCATAGCCCAAGTACCAGATAATACTCATTATGTGTGAGCAACAGCCAACGGTGCGTTTTCCTGCAGCACAGTAGCAATAATGGCCTAGTATTGCTTGTCTGCCCTCAAGACTCCGGTCTACAGCAATATATGCAAAGTATGATTTACTCCCAGAGTGTCTTGATTTTATTTTGGCACGTAGTATGAATGAAGCAATACCCTCAAGACTTGTGCCCCGTAATTGTGTCTCATCTCTAGACACCTCGATGGTGTACATGCCGTGGACTCTCAAATGTTCTCCAACATATGATTTTGCTTGGCGTATTTGGTATGTGCCGAGAGCAATGAGCTGCATATCTTCAATGCTCAGTTGAGGGAACACAATATTTGATGTTGTTATTGTCTGGAATAAAGTGTGCCTCCTATTCAAATTATTTTCCTGTACTATCTGACCCACTTCATTCTCTTGCATAATTTTTTCTTGAATTATATTTATTACTTGTTCCACATTTCTTCTTTCTGTGAACTGCAGTGCGAAGTGGTTTAATAATGCTGCGGCAATAGAAAAGTCTTGCATTATGTGTGGACAATTTTTGTTAAAATAGTCTTCTCTGAAGATTTTAAAATCTCTACTGAATCGTCCATTCACGGCTTCTACTACCCATCTATTCATAGTAACGCATCTAGTTATGTTTGCTTGAAGAGTAGTAAGTTGCCTTTCTCCCTCTTCTCTGGTCTCAGGCATGTGCACTTGAAAACCTTTATCCATCATTATGTCTGCGCAGTCTCTAAAACCTCGGTCCAGAATGAAAACATCATTTTCCTGAAATGGAGTTGTCGGGCTTGTGAAGCTTTCTTGTTCCAAGAGATCCCTCATAATTGCAGCATCATTTTTTGTAGCTGGGTATGGTCCCAGTGCTTCAATTATATAACCATCACAGCATACTATCAAAAATGGTTTTACCAAGTTATGGTATTTATGTAAGGAGTATGTCTCCTTTTGAAACATATAGTTGCTGCTTTTCTGTGTGTACAGATATGTGCCATCAGCAATCACAATTAATTCTCTATTTTCAAGAGGAGCTTCTGGGTTTCCAAAAAGGTGCTCTGCTAGGAATGTATTTCTCCTAACAAATTCTTGTCTGGAAGCATGCTGCCACCCTAGATGGTTTGGCACATAGTCCTGTAAAAGAATGTCTCGCGCTGTTCTCATATTGTCTTCCAGAGTTCTTCTTGGCATTCCAAATAAAGCTGCAATTCTTTCATCACTATCTCCAGTGCGCATTTTACATAAAAGACCATTAAAGCCACGTTTGATGTGACCACTATTAAGTCTTGGAACTTGGGCTAGTATTTGTTGATATTCACTCTTTGTCCTTCCAAACCAGTATTTAAAAAGATCATCATCAATGTTTTGTGGATTTTGAAAGTCAATATTTCTGTCTTCTGATGCTAAAAGAAAAATTATTTCTTCTACATGTGAAGCAGTAAATGTCGTCATTGAGTTTTCAGCAGCATATAATTCATGAAATGCATTTCTTTCCAAATGGTAATTGCATATTTTTGCATTTGGAGGTATGTAAAAATTGAAGTCTTTAATAATTCTTCTCCTTAAAACATCAGGTATACTTCGCTTCTCGCTGTCATCACATTCCACAAACAAGCAACGACGAGCCGTATTGGCTGCTCTACGTAATGTAGGCAGTTCTATTTGAGCTGGTACAGCAGCATGTAAGACAGCAGGTACGGCGGCAGGTAAGGCTCCAGATGTAGCTGGAGGTATGACAGCAGCTATGGTGGCAGGTAATTCTGCAGATTGCACCAGAGTCACAGCTGCAGATATGGCTGGAGGTGCTACAACATTTAAAGGTGCAGGTTCAGCAGATGTTCCCTCAGGTATGGCAGCGGGCATGGTAGCTGCAGGTAGTTCACCTGCACTAATTTGCTGACGATTTCTCAATATTCTTTGGGCTCTCAGCCAGCAAGGTATACAGACTTCATCAGTGGGTAACAACTGGAACAACCAACAAAAATGTAATTAAATTAAAATAAAAATGTAATAAAGTTGACATCAGAACAGCGCTGCCGGAATCGCCTAGTGCCGGCGCGATGCTCTTGATTCCATTGACCGACAAGCAAAAAGACTCATATAAGATAACAAGTTATGACAAGGAATGTAAACTAGAGTCTTAGTCATCATCATAAGCTCGCCTGCCTATCGGTATTTAAAAATAGTAAAATATGATCTTTACTAGCAGTAGCTCTGTTTCACAATGTCTTAACTCTAATACTAATATAAATAAACTCCTTTTAATTCTTAAATATAAATAACAATGTTGCCATGTGTTTCTAAACAATATTTTTTATCAGTTCACAAACAACATTTACCTCTTGCAAATAGACATGTCAAGTATCAAGCAAATCACTTATAAGGTTGGATGATTATATTAAACATACCTGGCGCGGCTGTATCCATTCTGATATTACATTCCCAATCATATTTTCACTCTCTGATGTCTCAGGTCGGAAAACCAATCTACTCCTTGTTCTGAGAATGGATCTGCCACATCCTACACAAATATGGCGATGACCAGTTACTTGTGCAGTGCCTTCTTGACGTGACACTACAGTATCATCTTGATTTATCAATTCCCAGCATGTGTGACAAACATGGTCACTGTTAGTCACCTGCACCGAGAGAAAGTTATGTTAAGTACTTATTAGTAAAACACATCAAGTAGCTTAAAATCTTAGACAAAATCATAGGGCCTTATTAAAGTATAATAAAATCAACATTTTAACTAAATGTTAAAATGTTGATTTTATCAAAGCACGGGTACATTTATCTTGCACAAAAATATTGTTAAAAAAAAATAGCACAGAGCAAGGGAATTCCAAGCGCTTATTAAAGTTGTCCCTCAGGTTTGTCCACATAATTAAGTTTGTACTTGAGGGGTTCTTGTGGACACAAATGAGAACAATATTTTTCGACAGGACTACCCTACTTAAGCACATGGTTGAAATACAACGGGAAATGGGGAAAAGGTTAGGACGTCATAAAATACTTACTTCTTGAGGATAAACCCATCTTCTAACTCTTTCTATCACTTCGTCATTTGCCTCAGACAATGCATGTCTTCGGATACGAGATATGCGTAACCGGCAATTTATACACCGCAGAGCCATTTTCAACAAAGATCAAATCACTTGCAAATCGTTAGTCCAGAGGGAATGCCGTGTGTCTCGTGAAAAGCGTCGTCGGAAAGGAATATTATCGGGCCAAATCTTCGGTAAATCAACAAATAATGGAAAACTTCGGAAACTTCGGTTAGAATAACACGATCAAGTGATTACATTATCTTTGAACACGATTGTCGGTGGAAGTGAAAATAACGTGACATTACTGACAGATGACAACGTTCCTATTCAAGTGATTTACTGAATTTTTACATAAGTTAGTTTAGTACCTACATGAATACTGTATTTTAAGTTATATTAGCCTATTAATTATATTTTTAGCCTTCAATTTAACATTTTATCGTAAAAATGACTGTTAAAATAGGTTACATTACCATGAAACAAATAACAAGCTATATTTTGTAATATTATAATGAATTAAGTGTAATGGAACGTACCATTCATAATGCAGAACCCAGCGTATTGCGTTCTATTTCACGGACCTGCGTTATGTTGACTAACTATTTGTTAAAAAAATGAACTTTTGAGTCCCTACTTCTAAAAATATACGAGACCTATAAAATAATTAGAGAAAAATTAACATTTAAAACAATCATAATAACATTAATGAACGGGGCCGGGTTTTTTTTTATTCGACTGGGTCACGTGTCGCCATCGTTCTTTGAATTTCCTTTATATTCAAGTGTTTTTTCCACATTTTAAAACTTGTTTGTGTCAAATTACAATCTTCTTGAATGACTGTGTTGAAATTCAGTTCATAGAGGTTATTTTGCTTTAAACTTCCATTTATCACAATAGTATTGTCTTTCAAAATCATAGCATTTTCACGCCGCACTTTCACGACGCAAGTCAGGCACATACAATACTTCAGTCAGTAGATTTTGCTCGAATTTTTCTATTCGTAACCTCCATTGTTGGAGGTTATGCACGCGCTCGCCGGCGGTGAAACTTTTTCGCAACTTCTTGCTTTTCACTTAGGTAATTTTCGTCTGAAATTAATTTGTGTTTGGGCACGTAACCTATTCGGGGCGTCTTTCATCAACACAAAAACAGAGTTACATTTAAGTAAGATAACAATATTACTTTTATTTAGAAACACATATTCATCAAATTTGCTCTTATTATACTCGGGAAAAACGACATGTGATCATCATTTAAGCATAAAAATACCAAAATCATCATTTTAAAAATAAATATGATCGTTTTCTCTTAGTGCAGACTGTAATCAACTTATAAAAAACCATAAATGTCTAAAAACGTATGTCATTACAGAACTGACAATAGGTAAACTGCGAAATGACACTATTTAAGTCGATTAAACTACTTATGACAAGTTATTTAATGCTACAATCAAAATCCGGGCGTCGAGGGACCATTAGATGTGGTGAAAATGAATCATAATTTTTGAAATCCTCAGTATACTATTACTGAATATAATTGCTCCGCTTTATTTTATTCTCTTTATTTTTAGTCATCCACATATTCTTACTGAATGTACTGCTGCCGCTTTGTATGAATGTACTCCCATTATGCTCAGCTCTATAGCTGTAGTTCCCCTGACTCTTTTGGTTCAGGAGTCATCATAACTTGGTCGTCTACAGCTGGTCAGGTTTGTGATTTTGCTTTTCGGAGATAAATTAGAATTTAATTCTAAAAGCGGCCACCAAATTTCATAACATTTTGAGATTGAGAAAAAGTCAATGTGACCTCCAAAATCGTTGAATCTAATTCTCTCGTCGAGCTAGTTTTGTGTCCATGTTATTTTAAAAGAAAATATCAAGATAACGCCTTCTGCAAGTTCTGCACATGTCCTCGGGGGGTCCTTGGCAGAACAGTAACAATGGCCGATGGCCGTCGGCTCAATCTTTATATTTCACATTCACCTCACTATCGACCAATATACGTAAAGTCTTTGGGTTATGATTACAGTGTAATAGTTTAATTACTAGGCGATATTTGCGTGCGCGCGCGCGGGGTTCGTTACATGAAGAACTGTCTTGTCAGCGCGACTGACAGCGGAGAACTAAATTTCATAGATATTAGAATTGTCAACTACTTGTACAGGCCGCTCGAAGATGCGACCCGTTACGATGCGTCGAGCGATATATTGGCATGTTTTAAATCACAAAAATCCCGGAAATCATTGTAGATCGAAGATCATATCTGGCTTTTGTTTCCTATTGTCAGGTTAATCCATTGTCAACTTATATTTCGAAATTTCTCCGAACTTTTTGAAGCAATCCAGCACATCACTCTTATTCTTTATGATGTAAATATGCCTATAGCTTGTCGCACCATCTTTAAAAAACACAAAGTACCTTGCGCGTGTTCTATGAGACCACACACATCCTCGAAACTGGTGATATAGTATACAGTATACTATATCACCAGGTTCATCAGGTTTTCTATTCGACGTCTGAAATGGCAATCAGCTTTGTTTTCCATACTGACATGCTTCACATAAAAATTGAACATCTTTTTCAATGTATGACACTGAAGTTGCACTATTTCTGCTCAAATTTTGAATTTCCTTTATATTAAAGGTTTTTTGCCACATTTTAAAACTTGTTTGTGTCAAATTACAATCTTCTTGAATGACTGTGTTGAAATTCAGTTCATAGAGGTTATTTTGCTTTAAACTTCCATTTATCACAATAGTATTGTCTTTCAAAATCATAGCATTTTCACGCCGCACTTTCACGACGCAAGTCAGGCACATACAATACTTCAGTCAGTAGATTTTGCTTGAATTTTTCTATTCGTAACCTCCATTGTTGGAGGTTATGCACGCGCTCGCCGGCGGTGAAACTTTTTCGCAACTTCTTGCTTTTCATTTAGGTAATTTTCGTCTGAAATTAATTTGTGTTTGGGCCCGTAACCTATTCGGGGCGTCTTTCATCAACACAAAAACAGAGTTACATTTAAGTAAGATAACAATATTACTTTTATTTAGAAACACATATTCATCAAATTTGCTCTTATTATACTCGGGAAAAACGACATGTGATAATCATTTAAGCATAAAAATACCAAAATCATCATTTAAAAAAAAAAATGATCGTTTTCTCTTAAAAAACCATAAATGTCTAAAAACGTATGTCATTACAGAACTGACAATAGGTAAACTGCGAAATGACACTATTTAAGTCGATTAAACTACTTATGACAAGTTATTTAATGCTACAATCAAAATCCGGGCGTCGAGGGACCATTAGATGTGGTGAAAATGAATCATAATTTTTGAAATCCTCAGTATACTATTACTGAATATAATTGCTCCGCTTTATTTTATTCTCTTTATTTTTAGTCATCCACATATTCTTACTGAATGTACTGCTGCCGCTTTGTATGAATGTACTCCCATTATGCTCAGCTCTATAGCTGTAGTTCCCCTGACTCTTTTGGTTCAGGAGTCATCATAACTTGGTCGTCTACAGCTGGTCAGGTTTGTGATTTTGCTTTTCGGAGATAAATTAGAATTTAATTCTAAAAGCGGCCACCAAATTTCATAACATTTTGAGATTGAGAAAAAGTCAATGTGACCTCCAAAATCGTTGAATCTAATTCTCTCGTCGAGCTAGTTTTGTGTCCATGTTATTTTAAAAGAAAATATCAAGATAACGCCTTCTGCAAGTTCTGCACATGTCCTCGGGGGGTCCTTGGCAGAACAGTAACAATGGCCGATGGCCGTCGGCTCAATCTTTATATTTCACATTCACCTCACTATCGACCAATATACGTAAAGTCTTTGGGTTATGATTACAGTGTAATAGTTTAATTACTAGGCGATATTTGCGTGCGCGCGCGCGGGGTTCGTTACATGAAGAACTGTCTTGTCAGCGCGACTGACAGCGGAGAACTAAATTTCATAGATATTAGAATTGTCAACTACTTGTACAGGCCGCTCGAAGATGCGACCCGTTACGATGCGTCGAGCGATATATTGGCATGTTTTAAATCACAAAAATCCCGGAAATCATTGTAGATCGAAGATCATATCTGGCTTTTGTTTCCTATTGTCAGGTTAATCCATTGTCAACTTATATTTCGAAATTTCTCCGAACTTTTTGAAGCAATCCAGCACATCACTCTTATTCTTTATGATGTAAATATGCCTATAGCTTGTCGCACCATCTTTAAAAAACACAAAGTACCTTGCGCGTGTTCTATGAGACCACACACATCCTCGAAACTGGTGATATAGTATACAGTATACTATATCACCAGGTTCATCAGGTTTTCTATTCGACGTCTGAAATGGCAATCAGCTTTGTTTTCCATACTGACATGCTTCACATAAAAATTGAACATCTTTTTCAATGTATGACACTGAAATTGCACTATTTCTGCTCAAATTTTGAATTTCCTTTATATTAAAGGTTTTTTGCCACATTTTAAAACTTGTTTGTGTCAAATTACAATCTTCTTGAATGACTGTGTTGAAATTCAGTTCATAGAGGTTATTTTGCTTTAAACTTCCATTTATCACAATAGTATTGTCTTTCAAAATCATAGCATTTTCACGCCGCACTTTCACGACGCAAGTCAGGCACATACAATACTTCAGTCAGTAGATTTTGCTTGAATTTTTCTATTCGTAACCTCCATTGTTGGAGGTTATGCACGCGCTCGCCGGCGGTGAAACTTTTTCGCAACTTCTTGCTTTTCATTTAGGTAATTTTCGTCTGAAATTAATTTGTGTTTGGGCCCGTAACCTATTCGGGGCGTCTTTCATCAACACAAAAACAGAGTTACATTTAAGTAAGATAACAATATTACTTTTATTTAGAAACACATATTCATCAAATTTGCTCTTATTATACTCGGGAAAAACGACATGTGATAATCATTTAAGCATAAAAATACCAAAATCATCATTTAAAAAAAAAAATGATCGTTTTCTCTTAAAAAACCATAAATGTCTAAAAACGTATGTCATTACAGAACTGACAATAGGTAAACTGCGAAATGACACTATTTAAGTCGATTAAACTACTTATGACAAGTTATTTAATGCTACAATCAAAATCCGGGCGTCGAGGGACCATTAGATGTGGTGAAAATGAATCATAATTTTTGAAATCCTCAGTATACTATTACTGAATATAATTGCTCCGCTTTATTTTATTCTCTTTATTTTTAGTCATCCACATATTCTTACTGAATGTACTGGTGCCGCTTTGTATGAATGTACTCCCATTATGCTCAGCTCTATAGCTGTAGTTCCCCTGACTCTTTTGGTTCAGGAGTCATCATAACTTGGTCGTCTACAGCTGGTCAGGTTTGTGATTTTGCTTTTCGGAGATAAATTAGAATTTAATTCTAAAAGCGGCCACCAAATTTCATAACATTTTGAGATTGAGAAAAAGTCAATGTGACCTCCAAAATCGTTGAATCTAATTCTCTCGTCGAGCTAGTTTTGTGTCCATGTTATTTTAAAAGAAAATATCAAGATAACGCCTTCTGCAAGTTCTGCACATGTCCTCGGGGGGTCCTTGGCAGAACAGTAACAATGGCCGATGGCCGTCGGCTAAATCTTTATATTTCACATTCACCTCACTATCGACCAATATACGTAAAGTCTTTGGGTTATGATTACAGTGTAATAGTTTAATTACTAGGCGATATTTGCGTGCGCGCGCGCGGGGTTCGTTACATGAAGAACTGTCTTGTCAGCGCGACTGACAGCGGAGAACTAAATTTCATAGATATTAGAATTGTCAACTACTTGTACAGGCCGCTCGAAGATGCGACCCGTTACGATGCGTCGAGCGATATATTGGCATGTTTTAAATCACAAAAATCCCGGAAATCATTGTAGATCGAAGATCATATCTGGCTTTTGTTTCCTATTGTCAGGTTAATCCATTGTCAACTTATATTTCGAAATTTCTCCGAACTTTTTGAAGCAATCCAGCACATCACTCTTATTCTTTATGATGTAAATATGCCTATAGCTTGTCGCACCATCTTTAAAAAACACAAAGTACCTTGCGCGTGTTCTATGAGACCACACACATCCTCGAAACTGGTGATATAGTATACAGTATACTATATCACCAGGTTCATCAGGTTTTCTATTCGACGTCTGAAATGGCAATCAGCTTTGTTTTCCATACTGACATGCTTCACATAAAAATTGAACATCTTTTTCAATGTATGACACTGAAGTTGCACTATTTCTGCTCAAATTTTGAATTTCCTTTATATTAAAGGTTTTTTGCCACATTTTAAAACTTGTTTGTGTCAAATTACAATCTTCTTGAATGACTGTGTTGAAATTCAGTTCATAGAGGTTATTTTGCTTTAAACTTCCATTTATCACAATAGTATTGTCTTTCAAAATCATAGCATTTTCACGCCGCACTTTCACGACGCAAGTCAGGCACATACAATACTTCAGTCAGTAGATTTTGCTTGAATTTTTCTATTCGTAACCTCCATTGTTGGAGGTTATGCACGCGCTCGCCGGCGGTGAAACTTTTTCGCAACTTCTTGCTTTTCATTTAGGTAATTTTCGTCTGAAATTAATTTGTGTTTGGGCCCGTAACCTATTCGGGGCGTCTTTCATCAACACAAAAACAGAGTTACATTTAAGTAAGATAACAATATTACTTTTATTTAGAAACACATATTCATCAAATTTGCTCTTATTATACTCGGGAAAAACGACATGTGATCATCATTTAAGCATAAAAATACCAAAATCATCATTTTAAAAATAAATATGATCGTTTTCTCTTAGTGCAGACTGTAATCAACTTATAAAAAACCATAAATGTCTAAAAACGTATGTCATTACAGAACTGACAATAGGTAAACTGCGAAATGACACTATTTAAGTCGATTAAACTACTTATGACAAGTTATTTAATGCTACAATCAAAATCCGGGCGTCGAGGGACCATTAGATGTGGTGAAAATGAATCATAATTTTTGAAATCCTCAGTATACTATTACTGAATATAATTGCTCCGCTTTATTTTATTCTCTTTATTTTTAGTCATCCACATATTCTTACTGAATGTACTGGTGCCGCTTTGTATGAATGTACTCCCATTATGCTCAGCTCTATAGCTGTAGTTCCCCTGACTCTTTTGGTTCAGGAGTCATCATAACTTGGTCGTCTACAGCTGGTCAGGTTTGTGATTTTGCTTTTCGGAGATAAATTAGAATTTAATTCTAAAAGCGGCCACCAAATTTCATAACATTTTGAGATTGAGAAAAAGTCAATGTGACCTCCAAAATCGTTGAATCTAATTCTCTCGTCGAGCTAGTTTTGTGTCCATGTTATTTTAAAAGAAAATATCAAGATAACGCCTTCTGCAAGTTCTGCACATGTCCTCGGGGGGTCCTTGGCAGAACAGTAACAATGGCCGATGGCCGTCGGCTAAATCTTTATATTTCACATTCACCTCACTATCGACCAATATACGTAAAGTCTTTGGGTTATGATTACAGTGTAATAGTTTAATTACTAGGCGATATTTGCGTGCGCGCGCGCGGGGTTCGTTACATGAAGAACTGTCTTGTCAGCGCGACTGACAGCGGAGAACTAAATTTCATAGATATTAGAATTGTCAACTACTTGTACAGGCCGCTCGAAGATGCGACCCGTTACGATGCGTCGAGCGATATATTGGCATGTTTTAAATCACAAAAATCCCGGAAATCATTGTAGATCGAAGATCATATCTGGCTTTTGTTTCCTATTGTCAGGTTAATCCATTGTCAACTTATATTTCGAAATTTCTCCGAACTTTTTGAAGCAATCCAGCACATCACTCTTATTCTTTATGATGTAAATATGCCTATAGCTTGTCGCACCATCTTTAAAAAACACAAAGTACCTTGCGCGTGTTCTATGAGACCACACACATCCTCGAAACTGGTGATATAGTATACAGTATACTATATCACCAGGTTCATCAGGTTTTCTATTCGACGTCTGAAATGGCAATCAGCTTTGTTTTCCATACTGACATGCTTCACATAAAAATTGAACATCTTTTTCAATGTATGACACTGAAATTGCACTATTTCTGCTCAAATTTTGAATTTCCTTTATATTAAAGGTTTTTTGCCACATTTTAAAACTTGTTTGTGTCAAATTACAATCTTCTTGAATGACTGTGTTGAAATTCAGTTCATAGAGGTTATTTTGCTTTAAACTTCCATTTATCACAATAGTATTGTCTTTCAAAATCATAGCATTTTCACGCCGCACTTTCACGACGCAAGTCAGGCACATACAATACTTCAGTCAGTAGATTTTGCTTGAATTTTTCTATTCGTAACCTCCATTGTTGGAGGTTATGCACGCGCTCGCCGGCGGTGAAACTTTTTCGCAACTTCTTGCTTTTCATTTAGGTAATTTTCGTCTGAAATTAATTTGTGTTTGGGCCCGTAACCTATTCGGGGCGTCTTTCATCAACACAAAAACAGAGTTACATTTAAGTAAGATAACAATATTACTTTTATTTAGAAACACATATTCATCAAATTTGCTCTTATTATACTCGGGAAAAACGACATGTGATAATTATTTAAGCATAAAAATACCAAAATCATCATTTAAAAAAAAAAATGATCGTTTTCTCTTAAAAAACCATAAATGTCTAAAAACGTATGTCATTACAGAACTGACAATAGGTAAACTGCGAAATGACACTATTTAAGTCGATTAAACTACTTATGACAAGTTATTTAATGCTACAATCAAAATCCGGGCGTCGAGGGACCATTAGATGTGGTGAAAATGAATCATAATTTTTGAAATCCTCAGTATACTATTACTGAATATAATTGCTCCGCTTTATTTTATTCTCTTTATTTTTAGTCATCCACATATTCTTACTGAATGTACTGGTGCCGCTTTGTATGAATGTACTCCCATTATGCTCAGCTCTATAGCTGTAGTTCCCCTGACTCTTTTGGTTCAGGAGTCATCATAACTTGGTCGTCTACAGCTGGTCAGGTTTGTGATTTTGCTTTTCGGAGATAAATTAGAATTTAATTCTAAAAGCGGCCACCAAATTTCATAACATTTTGAGATTGAGAAAAAGTCAATGTGACCTCCAAAATCGTTGAATCTAATTCTCTCGTCGAGCTAGTTTTGTGTCCATGTTATTTTAAAAGAAAATATCAAGATAACGCCTTCTGCAAGTTCTGCACATGTCCTCGGGGGGTCCTTGGCAGAACAGTAACAATGGCCGATGGCCGTCGGCTAAATCTTTATATTTCACATTCACCTCACTATCGACCAATATACGTAAAGTCTTTGGGTTATGATTACAGTGTAATAGTTTAATTACTAGGCGATATTTGCGTGCGCGCGCGCGGGGTTCGTTACATGAAGAACTGTCTTGTCAGCGCGACTGACAGCGGAGAACTAAATTTCATAGATATTAGAATTGTCAACTACTTGTACAGGCCGCTCGAAGATGCGACCCGTTACGATGCGTCGAGCGATATATTGGCATGTTTTAAATCACAAAAATCCCGGAAATCATTGTAGATCGAAGATCATATCTGGCTTTTGTTTCCTATTGTCAGGTTAATCCATTGTCAACTTATATTTCGAAATTTCTCCGAACTTTTTGAAGCAATCCAGCACATCACTCTTATTCTTTATGATGTAAATATGCCTATAGCTTGTCGCACCATCTTTAAAAAACACAAAGTACCTTGCGCGTGTTCTATGAGACCACACACATCCTCGAAACTGGTGATATAGTATACAGTATACTATATCACCAGGTTCATCAGGTTTTCTATTCGACGTCTGAAATGGCAATCAGCTTTGTTTTCCATACTGACATGCTTCACATAAAAATTGAACATCTTTTTCAATGTATGACACTGAAATTGCACTATTTCTGCTCAAATTTTAATTTCCTTTATATTAAAGGTTTTTTGCCACATTTTAAAACTTGTTTGTGTCAAATTACAATCTTCTTGAATGACTGTGTTGAAATTCAGTTCATAGAGGTTATTTTGCTTTAAACTTCCATTTATCACAATAGTATTGTCTTTCAAAATCATAGCATTTTCACGCCGCACTTTCACGACGCAAGTCAGGCACATACAATACTTCAGTCAGTAGATTTTGCTTGAATTTTTCTATTCGTAACCTCCATTGTTGGAGGTTATGCACGCGCTCGCCGGCGGTGAAACTTTTTCGCAACTTCTTGCTTTTCATTTAGGTAATTTTCGTCTGAAATTAATTTGTGTTTGGGCCCGTAACCTATTCGGGGCGTCTTTCATCAACACAAAAACAGAGTTACATTTAAGTAAGATAACAATATTACTTTTATTTAGAAACACATATTCATCAAATTTGCTCTTATTATACTCGGGAAAAACGACATGTGATAATCATTTAAGCATAAAAATACCAAAATCATCATTTAAAAAAAAAAATGATCGTTTTCTCTTAAAAAACCATAAATGTCTAAAAACGTATGTCATTACAGAACTGACAATAGGTAAACTGCGAAATGACACTATTTAAGTCGATTAAACTACTTATGACAAGTTATTTAATGCTACAATCAAAATCCGGGCGTCGAGGGACCATTAGATGTGGTGAAAATGAATCATAATTTTTGAAATCCTCAGTATACTATTACTGAATATAGTCGCTCCGCTTTATTTTATTCTCTTTATTTTTAGTCATCCACATATTCTTACTGAATGTACTGCCGCTTTGTATAGTGACCTGTAAACGATCAAATTTGCTTGACAAATTTGTTTGTCAAACTTCACGTTTTCATCAAACAATTGCTTAAACGATCAAACCAAATATCAAACAAATATTTTAACTTTCTAGTAGAATCGGGTTTCTCCTTTCGTGACGTGACGACGCTGTGCCGAGCGCTTACAATTAGTAATTCAGATGAATTATTTTTGGCATTGACTCTAGCACTGTGTATCAAGACAAAAAAAAGAAGACGATGGAGTCGAGAATGGTTGAAATTAAGAGATAAATATACCCACGAGAATTTGCTACGGGAAATATTGCGCACAGAACCTGAAGACTACGCAAACTTCCTGCGCATGGACCATAAAACTTTTGAAGATTTACTGATTATACTCTGTCCTCGTATTGAAAAAAAGAACACAGTTATGCGCAAATCTATACCAGCTTCTCAAAGGTTATCAATAAAGGTACCTGGCTAGCGGCGCCGATTTCGAAGACTTAAAATTTCAAGCCTGCGTTGCACTTCGAACATTGAGCAACATTATCATTGAAACTTGTGAAGCAATAAATGAAACACTATGCAACAATATTCAGGTAAGGTTTTATATAAATCATACTAATTAAAATGAATAAAAATGTTTCAAGTATTTTGCTACTGTCTCAGCTTCAGTTTCGTTTGTTTGCGAGTCTGGAATATGAATTAACACAGGCTGCTCCGTATTCGACGAAGTTCGAGCTTGATTTTGAGTATGAGAGATAGGAGATTGAATGTACGAAACGGGAGATGGAGATTGCGGAACAGTAGATTGAGTGTGAGAGATAGGAGATTGAATGTACGGATTAATTAAACAAGGGAACAACATTTTTGTTGCATGAAATATTACGACTAATATTGTATATTTTCGGGGTGCTGATTTCAGATCTGAAGTTAGATTTTTTGTATCAGCTTTAGTTTATGAGATATAAAGAAAACGTGATTTTTAAGAAACAAATAATTTATTTAGCAAAAAACATCACAAAACAACCACTACATATTAAAAAACTTTCTTTTATATGATTTTCTTGCTTGACTTGGTTCACTAGGGCTGTTTAATGCTCCAACTGGCGGACTAGCCCTCATGTTGGCATTCCAATGACCCTGGTACCGCTCTTCCATAGTCCGAATATCTTGATGGAACCGTTCCCCTTGTTCTTCACTGAAATCACCTAGATTTTCAGGGAAACGGTCCAAATGGCTATGGAGGAAGTGTACCTTAATGCTCATATTACAACCAACCCGCTGGAAGTGCGACAACATCTCTTTAATGTGCTTCGCATAGCTTCATCCTTTTTGTATCCCAGAAAATGTTGTGTAATCCAAACGAATTAATTCCAGGCATTTTTTTTCAATATCGGTCATGTAACTATGAAAGTTTTCATCCTTCATCAACCTTCTTATTTGTGGACCATCAAAAATTCTGGCTATCAGTTTCTCTGTACTCAAATTATGGAACTTTTTAGAGATGTATTGAAAACAATCGCCATTTTTGTTTAGAGCTTTGACAAATTGTTTCATGAGCCCAAGCGATAAATAAACGCCATTCATTTGAATCATATTTTTGTACTCCCATTGATTTTAATAAATCAGGAATATCTGAACAATAAACAAAGTCATCATCTTCTGAAAAAACTGAAAGCAATTCCGTCTCTATTTTACAATAGTACGAAATTCTTGTTTCTTGAGTCAAAAGGTTTCTTTGCTTTAATCGAGAAGCTAGAATCTCCGATGCTTTTTTAGAAAGGCCAAGGTCTCTCACTAATGCGCTGAGCTCGTCCTGATTAAAGGGCCGGGGCTCAGAGGAAACATCTGGATTCAAATCAGTTGTCCCACTTTCATCACTTGAAGAAGAGTTTTTTCTTCCAAGTCGTGATCAATTTGTGAAGATGAAGATGCTTGTGGTGCTGATGCATCGCCGGAGTACATGACTGGTTGGGTGACTAATAACAAGTTAGGGTAAAATCATTTGGAGCGTTTTTTTTTTGTTAATCCCGTTTACATCAACCACGCAAAAATAACAAGCGCCTTGATGATTCGAGGGTTCCCGCCAGATCATTGGTGTTTGGTACTTGAAATGGGGTCTTTTCTTATTCGCCTATAATCTTAAAGACTCCACGCATGTTTTACATACCACTTTAGGCACCCAGTACCTGTCGCGAGTGTCCAACGAAAATCCAAAGTAATCAAAGTACACACGTTTTACGAACTCCGACATACTTAGTCTACAATCTTTAAATGTATATTCACCACATATATTACAGAAATAGTTAGGATCATTTTTACAGATATTTCGTTACATGGACATGGTAAGAAATATATACTATTTAAATAAACTGCTCGGTGAAAAAAAAATTTTAGTTTAACAAGTACGAAAATATGGTCAATATCTGTATCTCAAAATCTAAAGCTGTTAGAGAAGAACTGCGGGTAGATTTGAAATCAGCGACCTCGAATTAGTAAACAACAGTAATAAAATTCCATGCAACAAAAAAAAGTCTCATTTTGTTCCCTTGTGTTATTATTGAATGTCTACAAAGATTTCCTTCTTCACCTTCAAAGAGTATTTCGTTGATGAACTTTTCTGCCAGTCGTCTTTGTTCTGCAGACATCCTCTCCAGTTTAAAGGCCCAGTTTCTTGCCATTGCTTGATATTCATTTTTAGGTTTTTTTAAATGATCCCTGGCTAATGTCAATAAGTCATGCTGCAAGTCCTCACTTTTCTTCTTTTTTGATTGCACTGGATTTGTAGATGCCAAAGGTTGCGAAGGTGTTGAGGTTAAAGATTGTGATGATGATGATTCTTGGAAATAAAAACAACATTATAGTAAACATTTTTCTATTTCAGTTACCCAGAACAAAGGAAAATTGTAAGATATTGGCGCGACGATTTGGAAATGCATGGAACTTTGATAATTGCATTGGAGCTGTAGATGGAAAACATATCACTTTGCAAAAACCTGAGCATTCTGGTTCCTACTATTATAACTATAAAGGAACATACAGCATAGTACTTATGGGTATAGCCAATGCAAATTATGAATTCATTATGGTTGATGTCGGTACAAATGGCAGAGTGTCAGATGGAGGGGTAATTAAAAACAAAAAATGTTGGCATTGCTTTGAGAATAATCAATTACAGATTCCAGAGCCAGAAGAATTGCCAAACACTAATTAAAAAATGCCTTTTGTTTTTGTAGGCGATTAAGCTTTCCAACTACTTCCAAACTTTATGAAACCCTACAATAAACAAGTGTTAAATGATAACAGAAGGATCTTCAATTATAGATTATCTCGTGCTCGACGAATAAATCAAAATGTATTTGGCATTCTTGCAAGTCGTTTTAAGGTTTTCCAAAAACCTTTTAAATTATCTCCAAGAAAAGCAAAAATAGTAGTAAAGGCGTGTTGCCATCTACACAATTTACTTATGAAACAAAAAAAATACGTTCGACATGGAGAAATAGATGTGGAAGATTTTATTACAGGGGCTGTTATATTTCCGTTTGGTACCTGGAGAAATGAGTCAATTTTGTTAGGTATTGAGCATACTCGAGCTGGAAATAGTGCCACTCTAGCAAAACAAGTAAGAGATGATTTTTGTGAATATTTTAATACAACGGGCGCTGTTTTATGGCAAAACAAATGTTTAGAGTAATACAATACAATAAACAGTACTACTATTTACCTCTTGTTCTATTATTGTGCTAATTCCTGATTCTCCCTCCATTTGATCTTGCAGAAATTCTAAATCTTTGTAGTACCATAATGATGGTACATACAGATCATCTGTACCAGAACCAGAAAGCATAGACTTTTTCACTTTGTTGTTTTCGCGTTTGAAACTCGTACGTGGAATATTAATCTTTTTCTTCACGTCTTCCTCCGTAATCTTTCGGCGACACATCTTCAGTAAATTTGTCATTTTTTTATTGCTGTGCTTCTCTTGTTATTGTCAATATAATCTTTTGATTTTATTTTCCATAGCATCGGCATATCACGATAAACAGATATGAAATGCAACGTTAATTATTTGTTCGTAATATTGCCACTTAGCATATCGTCACTGAGCGTAGCGTCCATGATGTCAATACAACGAGTGAGATCTTGTTTGACAAACACCGCCGTTCACGTTCAAACCTGTTTGTCAAACTCGACATCAATCCAGATTTTCATCAAACACGACAAACACGTAGCTTGTTTGACAAACGCCTCAAACACAGCAGTACACTATCAAATAATTTGACAAACACGTAAAATTTGACAAACAATTTGATCGTTTACAGGGCACTTATGAATGTACTCCCATTATGCTCAGCTCTATAGCTGTAGTTCCCCTGACTCTTTTGGTACAGAAGTCATCGTAATTTGGTCGTCTACAGCTGGTCAGGTTTGTGATTTTGCTTTTCGGAGATAAATCAGAATTTATCTCCACTAGCGGCCACCAAATTTCATAACATTTTGAGATTGACAAAAAGTCAATGTGACCTCCAAAATCGTTGAATCTAATTCTCTCGTCGAGCTAGTTTTGTGTCCATGTTATTTTAAAAGAAAATATCAAGATAACGCCTTCTGCACATGTCCTCGGGGGGTCCTTGGTAGCACAGTAACAATGGCCGATGGCCGTCGGCTAAATCTTTATATTTCACATTCACCTCACGATCGACCAATATATGTAAAGTCTTTGGGTTATGATTACAGTGTAATAGTTTAATTACTAGGCGATATTTGCGTGCGCGCGCGCGGGGTTCGTTACATGAAGAACTGTCTTGTCAGCGCGACTGACAGCGGAGAACTAAATTTCATAGATATTAGAATTGTCAACTACTTGTGCAGGCCGCTCGAAGATGCGACCCGTTACTATGCGTCGAGCGATATATTGGCATGTTTTAAATCACCCAATATCCAATAAAAAAAAACCACCCAGGAAATCATTTCTTTTTTCCAAAATTGTTAATATCTGCGATAATAATATACATTATTCATTACTTTTAATTTTAGAAGTCTTAGGCATCGGTATTGTAGCGGTAGTACACATTGTATTGTTATTTGATCCTATATTTAAATAATTGCATGAAAAACTCTGTATATCTTGATGGAAAGCAGAGAGCTCAACAATTGTCGGTGAAGTCAGTTTAAACTAATGTTAACCGATTGATTTAGATACATCCTATTAGTAATATTACTAACAAGAGAGTCGTCATGTGACCGTGTTATTATCTATAACAGGGTCATATATATTAAATGCTAATAATTTAGCAAGTGTTGTCTTATCTCTATTGGACAGGTACAAAGTATCTAGAGTCAGTATAAATTTACTAATAGATATATCATTGTCAAAATATAGTATGTCTTTGTGACGACATGTCCAATTGTACATTAGCTTGTTTAAATCGTATATTATGTCATTATTTTTACCTAAAGTAAGCATATGAGAATAAGGTAATGCACATATTACCTTTTTTAAGCCTAGCTCTATTATAGAATTAGGACATCAATCAACTTACTTATTTTTCTGTTGCTCTCGTCAAACTTTTCTACTTCAATCAAGCTTATTATTTGGTCTATGTGATGCATTTGGTAAGCAGTTATTTATAACATTTTGCTGCAAATAATTTGCTAGCAATTTTCCCATTCCTACACCTATCTTGTCCGAGTACATAATAGTTCTCTCAGTTTGTGACTTGTTATCAAGAGACTTGGTTATTGATTGTTTAAGTAAAACTACCTGCTGGTCCTCTCCACCAACATGTATCAAGTTCAGAAGGAGCTGTGGAACAACAATGCTTGGATGGTTCGAGTACAGGTGCGGCGTCCTGGGGGTGAGCTTTAAGTAAACAGTCAATAGCCATTACAAGTTCTTAACTTTCTGCTCATATATATGAGTAATGTCTGCAAGACTCTTCTTAAGTTTGTCTATTTTTTGCTGACTGGTAGTCAAGTTCTCTATTGTTACGTCCTAGTAGATTATAACAAGATTGTAATTCTACATTTAAATCTAATTTGTCCTGAATTAATTGTGTTGATTTTTTTTATTGTCTATGACACTTTAACAATTTCCGAGTCTTTTTAATTAATCTGATTGACTTGGGTCAATCAAATAAGTCATGAAAAAACAATAATAATTTAATTGCACAAATACTATTGTGAATTAATATTGTATTCCTTATTGCAGATTTTATGATAAATATGGGCTTCCTGGTGTGATCGGGTGCATAGATTGCACACATGTTGCCATAGTGAGGCCTTTGGAGCACGAGGAACAATATTTTAATTGAAAACATTTTCAAAGTTTATGAACATTATTAGCTACGGCCCGCGGCTTTGCTCGCTGATGATGATGATGATGAAAAGTAGCCTATAATATAGGCATATTATGTTAATCCAGGTTATAAACTATCTGTGTGCCAAATTTCATCCAAGCGCGATTAAAGAAAAATTAATTAAGCTTTCAAGATTAGTGCGTTCAAGCAAACAAACAAATTCTTCAGCTTTATATATTAGTATAGATTATAACCTACATTTTATCCTATGTTAAATTGATTGACACACGATAAGAGATCAAATTTCACTTGTTAACTCTGAATAATGGCTATAAATAAATAAAACATTGATTGACATTCTTTTTCAGATATGTGACAGTGATTTATATATTACCAATGTTGATGCTTCATATGGTGGAGCAACTCATGACGCATATATTTGGAGGGAATGTGACATAAGAAACCACTTTTCCAGGATGAAACAGTTTACCTATTAGGCATGTCTTGATTTTGGAATATTGATATTCACTAGGTATTAGTTATACAATGATGCAATTTACTCTAATATTATATTTTAAATTTTTAGGTGATTCTGGTTATGCTCTAAGGGAGCATATGATGACACCTGTAGATAATGCTGTTAAGAACTCTCCTGAGGGAAGGTACAATTTCCTCCAAAAGCGTGCACGCTGCACCGTAGAACGCACATTTGGTGTATTGAAGGGTCGATGGAGATGTCTTTTGGCAGCTAGGGAACTCCATTACTGCCCAGAAACAGCAGGTAAAATTATATTAGCCTGCTGTGCTTTACATAACACTTGTATAAGGGCTGGTATTGAAGGTCCCGAGTTGACAGAAGAGGAACACCAATCGAAAAGAACCAGGCAGGCTACCTTTGAAACAGCCGCATCTTCAACTCAAGCTCTACAAGCCGGTCAAAGGGCAAGGAATTCATTAATAGAAATATTATTTGAAAATGTTGTTTGAAAATTAACTTGATGAAATTTATATGGGACCACACGGAAAGCACCAGCTTTCAAAATAAAAAATAATCATCAAAATCGGTTCTTAAACGAAGAAGTTATCCGCGAACAAACCAAAAAAGCATGTATACGGTCGAATTGAGAATCTCCTCCTTTTTTTAAGTCGGTTAAAAAAAAGCAGCCCTTGACGAGTTTCTTGCCGGTTCTTCTCGTTACAAGGTCTCCCGTTTAGGGATTACGAACCGATGGCGTAGCTTCTTCGATATTCACAAGTGCTTGTAACAACAGCCTAGATTAAAATATTTGTATGGCATAAAATTAGTTACGTTTTATTTTAAATCACTTATTGTTACCCAACCTACCTAGATGTTTATAAAATGGCTACAAATATTACAAGTAACTATATTTTAAATTTTTATGTACCCAGTGTCACTCTCACGACTAAGACGAATCTATTTACATCACTCACATAAAAATAGGACAAGCCGTTGAGGCTCTATGGTTTGCCAAAGAAATATAAATACATTCATACCCTCCTTCTTTCGCAGTCGGGTAAAAAAGACCATGTCGGTATTAATGATTTAGGTAGGTATTTTTTTATTACTTCAATGCATGTTATGGGACTTCAGTCTGTGGGAGAATTTGTAGGTACAATTAATAGTCTCAAAAACAATAGTATTCTAAAATATATTTATTTATTAAAATAAATAAATCTTATATGTAAAAATGAATTGCTGTTCGTTAGTCTCGCTAAAACTCGAGAATGGCTGGACCGATTTTGGCTAATTTTGATCTTGAAATATTTGTTGGGAAGTTCAGGGAAGGTTTAAAGAAATTGCAATAAAATTAGTAAAAAGTAGTATTTTATTTTCCCATACAAACTGTTCGCACCTGTCAAACAGGAGATGTTTCTGAATATTTGACCACAGACAATTGGCGGTATGAAGTTCGCCGGGTCAAGTAGTAAAAAATAAAAATAGCCTTTATTCTTTGACACAATAACAATTTGAAATTAAATTATATTATAATTAACATGCACTATTATTAGAGGCCTATTTATTTATAGGCAGTCCTGATGCCTGCTAGCTCGGTGTTCCTCACCATCTCTCTCTTTACACGTCCATCTTCATATTGGTACAATCTGCTTCTGACATCGGACCCAGCAGATCGTTTTCTTCTGGTGCGTGTAGATTTTGAGGCTGCAAAACAACATTTTTTTTTTTTATTAGTGACAGCCTAGTGTTTGACCACTATCTCACCTGATGTTAAGTGACGATGTGATCGAAGCTGCTAAATACACTAGACCTGGAATACGTAGAATCTCAAGGGTAACTGCCGGAACACCGTATTTGGCTTGACGGCAGACTTCCAACTTGATGGTGGTGAGCTACTCTGGTAGCAAGCCAGGCGAGCAACTCACAAAATGCTCTACTACCTCTCGAATTATATTTCAATAAGTTACATTGCAGTAAATACTTAATTTATATATTTTTTGTGACAAACAGTATCTTTCTTGTAATTTTAATCTCCGTAGCTTAGCGGTAAAGCCTATGTGTATCAAATACTCAAAAATCCAGATATATTTTCTGGTATATACAAATTAGGTATGATTAGATAACATTACTGAAAATTTATAGGAAGAAGAAGTACTTACAACTTCTGGAAGTCAATGTTTCTTGTGACCGAGGTGGTTGACTAGCAGGCTCTTTATTTGACTGGCTTTCTTGGCTGGGTTCAGTATACTCCTCAACTTCTTCAGGCAAGTCCAGGATCTGCGGCTGCAGTTGGCTTCCTTGACTGTTGATGGTATGGATTCGTGGGTCTGAAATAAATATAACAGATTACTTGGTGTTAATGTGAAGCATTAATTTTTACTAAAAGTAACTACAGAAGTATCAGCGAACAGCAGTCTACAGTGCAATTTCTATTGTATTTTTATAGCATATAAAGTTGCATACTTACATAAAAATAGAATTTTAATATACAATAAAGATGGATATCATAAAGATAAATATTAGATGTTTCAAAGTTTAGAAATAGGGAATCCAAAGAATTTTTATTTATTATTTGTGACAGGCTAGTGTTTGACCTCTATCTCACCTTATGGTAAGCGACGATGTGATCGAAGCTGGTAAACACACTAGACTTGGAATACGCAGGCTCTCAAGGATAACTGCCGGAACACCGTATTTAGCTTGACGGCAGACTTTCATCTTGATGGTGGTAAGCTACTTTAGTAGCAAGCCAGGCAAGCAACTCACAAAATGCTCAACCACCTCTGGAATGTCACCCGATTATCACCACCCGGGGACCACGTGTAGGGAATCAGTCTTAAGGGGTATCCTCCTACGGACATGGGTGACTCAGCCCCAATGATTTGAGGAACTTACTTCAGAGAAAGCTGGCACTCTGGCTCCAGTTTGGCGGTCACCAAACCCATCTCCAATTATGGCCAGAACTTTTAATTCCCAATGGGAGAGTTGGGGTGCCACCGATGGTCCACCTCCAGTCATTGAAGCCAACCTCCGAGAATCAGCAGCAGCTTTTTTGGCCAGATGTTTTCTATCAAACCATACCTGTCAAAAATGAAGGTAGGTATTAGATCTTTGCCACTTTTTACTGATAAATAGCTTAAACATTAAATTATATTACTAAAAATTACCTTTTGCCACTGCTGAACTGTCTTTGTGCAACCACCAATGGAATTGAGCGTACTGCACAATTCTTCCCACAGCCTCTTTGCCTGGACTTTTCCTTCTAGACTCCTCAATCTCCCGCGAGCAAGATCCTTATGCTCGTCAAGGAAATTGAGGAGTGTGTCAATTTGTTCAGGAGTAGCCGAACCCGTATGTGGAGCCATTTTACACTGAAAAGAAGTGGTGAAAATAAATTATAGGTACCTAGTATTACAAATAAATGTGATAAGTATTTTACGTGCATAACATATAAAATACTTACAATTTTTCTAACTACGAAACCAAACGACCGACACCCAAATGAAGACTGCGACTTGAAATTGAAAACAGGGATTGTGTATGGCATTTGCAAAGTGATCTTGAAAAAAGCACTTGAAACATCTTAATAGCACTTCACTTGAGCACAGAATTATTATATCTATATTTATTTACGTCCGACGTGCCGAAATGACGATTGACAGCCATGAAGATGTTGTTGACAGCATTGTGATAATCCGGATAAGTTGGGTTGTCATACGTTACTTTATACACCGTTTGTAATAATGTTCATCGTAACGTATTCGGTTAACAGTCACTGAAAGGGTTATTTTTAGTGTCACTGTGATTTTATTCGAAGAATTAAATTTTTTTTGCTTGTTAATGATTTTCTGGATTAATATGCATAACAAACCACGACTATTTCAATAAATTAATTAAATAAATAAAAATAACTTATACATAAACATAAACGCTTTCATAGTTTAGGTAATATCTCGGGACTTAATCGCGCTAAAAAACTATTTTTATTTACCTCGACGTTTCGGCCAAGTTGCATTGGCCATGGTCTCGAGAAGACTGGAGAATGCGGGTGTCAGCGTGGGAAAGGGCGAGTATTGTCTCCAACTACCCGCACTTGGTCTTGTGAGAAATAATTGTCACGACACAACACTCACGACATCAGCAGATTTATCGCGGGATAAATCGCGACGCGAACACTTACTTAAAACTGGATTCCACGCGGCGATGTTTTTTAATTTTAAGTCCCGAGATATTACCTAAACTATGTGTTCGAATCGCGAAAGTTTAAAAATTACAATAAACGCTTTCACACTCACAGCCCCACACTAAGTTCGATGACTTGTATCGTGGATGCTGGAAACATTCACATGACACACACACAATAACAACCAGAACCAGAAACACACATTTTCCTTGGGGAGAAAACTTGTGTTCCCGTCGGGAATCGAATCCGGTATGCTCAGAAGATGAACGCTCACCCAACTGAGCCAACGGGTAAAGTAAAAATAAAACCGGTGATTTACCGTAAAAGACATACAAAAGAATCTACAAAACATTGTTCGTTCTATTCGTTCACGAAAATTGTCTATGATTTCGAACTTCGCGTGCGCGTCCGAAAATGATATAGAGTAGGGTCAGAAACGAAACTCTGTTTTAATTTCGTTCGTTAACGAAGTTTCGTTTCGGAGAAAGAGTAGATCTGCAGACGATCGACTTTAAGATCTTTAAATCATTTAAAAAGTTCGAGAAAATATCATAAAAAACTTGTCAACACACGTTGACAAGTTTTTGAATTTTTTTGTATAGAATTTTTTTAATCGTTTTAGATTTGGGGCTATCCATAAATATTAAATATTAGGCATCACACATCGTCACCAAGCCCTAAATTAAGCTAATTAAAGCATGTACTATAGGAGTCAAGGAACGGATACAATACTTATAGATTTTTTTTTCGTAAATACGTACTTTAGATAGGTACATATTATACACCCCGACCAAGACAAACACAATATTTAAATCCAGAAAATGTGTTTGCATTGTGGGGGATCAAAAGTCTGACGATGTGTGACAAAGAGGGATTGTGCCAATGAGGATTTCTTCTTATGTGACGTAACATTTATAAGTAAACTTTTATTTTGATTTTTGTCATGAATAAGTATAGAACCTAGATATTATGAAACCCAGTGTAACTTTTGTTCGAACTTAATCCATCTAATTTGTATTGTGGTATTGGCATATAAGTACATTTCTTTTCAGAATACAACGAGAACTCCTTCAATGACTCTCAGGATATAGAGTCGCAAAATGTGTTTTCTTCTCTTTATGCCAACTCCCTAAAAAGGGCTTTTTATTCAGAAGCAATTGCAGAATATGATAAAAAAGATGTAAGCACCATGACTGAAAGATCAACACATAATAAATATAAAGAAATTGGCACCATGACTGAATTGGGGCCTACATGTACTAACAATACAAACTTGGAAATTAGATGCAATGAGTTCTTCGGAAGTGTCGTAGCATGCGAACTAGCAAATTATCACGGCCAAGCTCGTTATAATAAAATGAAAGCAATAATTGATCTTTTCCAAGATAAGTAAGGAAAAAATGCTTGGTTGATTAAAAAGCTTTCGTGATCCTCTTGTGGAAAAATATTGCGTTGGTGCGGGTTGTGATTTTAATTAAAATAATTAGACTGATTAGCTAAATAAACATGAAATCATGTCGTATGTACATCATTTCTTCTTAATATTTGTGGTACACTCTAAAACATTCTATGCACAAACCTGGCTGTTGAGGGCAGGTGTCGCAAGCGACTAGCGACATTACCCTCTCTTTTTTCGTATTCCAGCAATGAACGCATCTTCTTCTTTTGGTTTTGCCCTTACTGTCTTTTTGTAATTTAATTAAACAATGGACTTGTCGACCTTGTATCTGAGGTGCTGGATCAATGTATGGTTCTACGATAGATTTAATCACGCTTAATCGAAAATCATATAAGCTTAACTTTCGGGCAGAATACTTATTGTAAATGAAACAAGAGTTTATGATAATTATTTGCATGATATAAATGATAACTTTCTTATACCATCGAAGGGTTTTATGCTCGCGTAAATAATACGATAGCATTTGGTCATGCCGATCAATTGCATTCATATTTTTATTATAGTTAATTATAATTTCTGGTTTCATTTTGAGTTGGCCCCTGCGATTTGAAACAATTTTTAAAACACCATTATATTTACTGGAGATAGCTAGTACTTCTCTGGTCCAACCATTTTATTACACACACATTTCTTTTGTGAACAATGCACAACTCCCCTTTTTTAACTTTGTCTTTAAGGTTGCCTTTGGATTATTTTTTCTAAATTTTTTAAGTGTTCCTGTACAATAAGTATCCTTACTATATAAGTCTTCAGTCAAATCGACACTTGAACAAAAGTTATCCACATAAAGATACCTACATTATATCATACCTACATTGAAATATTCCCTCATTAAATGCATTACCACTTTTTTTACATGATTTGTTCCTCCCACAATATCATCAGATGCACCGCCGTACAAATGGAGTTTCAATACTACGCCTAACTAGTCAGCCAGTGCATAGAACTTCAGACCATACTTATTTTTTTCCCCTTCATATATTGCCTAAAGCGTAATCTGCCTCTCCATCATTGTCTCGTCAATCGTAATATTTTTTGTCGGGTAATATAAAGCCGACATTCTTTTGTTAAAGAATTCTAATATATTTTTTACTTTATTTAAACTTGATGCTGTTTCTTCTAAACTAGCGCATAGCATTCTTAAAATTAATAAAAATGAATTTCTCGACATCGCCTTAGAAAATACTGGTTGGTTGAAAAATACGTCCTGTTTCCAATAGTCACAAATTCTATTCAGTTTCAAAAAACCCATATGGAAAATTAAACCAAAGAATAGTTTTAACACTTCGCAAGTAATGGGTTTCCACGAGCAACTTCTGCTTTTCGGCGCTCGGGCCGATAACTTTTCGCGTTCTCCGTAGTTGTTGGTGCAATCTGTTAATAACTGAAGTAACTCCATATTGCATATAGCATCAAAATACCCGATGGGTGTATCGATGATATCCTCTTTGATGCCTGGAGTCTTCGAGAAAGGTAGTTCTGGGTGGTCATCCGGATTCCCTGGGCACCATTCACGATCGGGTACAGTTAAGTCAGTAAGTAATTCATTGTTCTCCAGTTCCGGCTCCGGTTCCGGTTCGGACTCATCAGTTTCCATTACATCTAGTATGTTTTCACACAGTATACCATAGAGCTCAGCATCAGTCAAAAGCGGAGTTGATTCATCTCTTGGAGGAGTTGATTGGAGAATTACCATGGCGCCTAAAGCTTCTTCTATCTCGACGAAATCCAAATTTGGGTCTTCCCAAGAGCATGATGGCATCGAATTATCGATGGGTTCCATGACCTGAAGCGTAAAAAATGTCTCAAAATATGACATAAAACATTCTAAGATCAGACACATTTCTTGGTGATGACAAAGTTATTAAAATTGGTGTGTATAATGCAGTATAGGTTAAAACTATTTACGAAAAACAATTAGTATTTGAAAAAAAAAAAGATCTCATTGTCATTAATTGATAGACTAAATATTAGGTTCCTATATATTTTATATAAATCCTAAGAATTACCGACGTGAGCTGGCGAAAGTTCGATATATTTTGTGGTCAACGGGCGCACTCGTAAATTTATGAAGTGAAATTAATACAAAAAAGTCGTTGAACATAAGAATAAAAATAAATTATTGTTAAATAATTTAAATATTATTTTCATTAAATAAATTCGGTCCTTAGCAGGCAAATATCCGGTCATTATAGTTTCAAGACGTGAAGATGTAACAACTAACAAAAAAAGCATATTTATATAGTATATATACTTACCGCCTCTTTCTTTAATCGAAGTTCCTCTTTGGTATTAACGAATTTCGTAGGGATAGCGAAGTCGTCGTGATGGCAATGAACAAAGTCCAGTAACACTAGCAGGGATCGTCGTGATGGCAATCAACAGTCCAATAACACTAGCCGGGGTCGTCGTGATGGCAATCAACAGTCCAATAACACTAGCCGGGGTCGTCGTGATGGCAATCAACAGTCCAATAACACTAGCCGGGGTCGTCGTGATGGCAATCAACAGTCCAATAACACTAGCCGGGGTCGTCGTGATGGCAATCAACAAAGTCCGTTAACACTAGCAGGGGTCGTCGTAAGTGCAATCAAAAGTCCAAGAACAATAGCCGAAGTCACAGAGAGAAAGCGATCAAACAAATCCAGAAAATTTGAGAGAGCACAAAAATATGCGCGAATACTTCGAACACTGCACTAATGGGTGCTATGCAAAACTGTATAGTTAAACCAAAATGTGTCTCTTTCTGTATATACTGAGGACCAATGAAATGCCTCGACGATCAGTGCTTTTGTTTAGCAGTCATAAAAAATAGCACGAGCTTAAACCACTTGCACAAAGAAATTTTGAGGCGTAAAGTAATATAATTTACAGCTTAAAATGGCTTAGTCGCACATTGAAGATTGCAACTATTGTCGCGATTGTACAGATAATATCGCGAAGGTAAACTTGAGAATCACATCTGTGATCTGCAGACAGACTCAGAACAATCATATTTTAATAATCTATGGTTTGATATCTGTAGCTTCTATAATATTATATAATCTGGGGATGTTGACAACCAAGAGATTTCACTGGTTAGTTCAAATAATTTACGACAACTATTATTGCAAATTGCTGTTTTGTCGGTAAATAATATACGGGCGTCATTGTTACATTCGTCGCTCTTTTTGGTACCTACGTGCATTCTTAAAAATATTGATTTGGCGGCACATCTATGTAAAGCGCGTGGTTTAATATTCCGCACCTGCGGTGCAATAAATTCACATGATTGTCACACTTTTTTTGTTTTCTTTTTTTTCAATTTGCTCAGAAAATAAAAAAAGGTTAATTTATTAGTTAATAGTATATGAGTGAAATATTCCTTCCAGTTAAGGTGCTAATTAATAAATAAGTAAAAATGATCGAAAAAAAAAAGTCAGTTCCTGCAAAAATTATCCTTTGTGACTTTATTGTGCGGAAAGTACCTACGATTTATTTATTATATCGTTGTGTATGTTTATTTATTATAGCTTTTTGTTTTAATTCCTTAATTAAGATCGTACTCTATCAATATCGGTAGATAAGGAATTTTTTAAAGAATTATTAATAAAATTTGTATAGTCAATATAAAAGATTGAGAACCCTTGTTGTTGAACACTCCTGGCGTATTCACGGCATTATATAAGTTACCTTTTTTGAAAACATAAAAAATTGTTAGATCTTGCGGGCCACTTCAAAAATCTTTAGCTTAAAACATGAGATCTTATGCTCTGCGGTTTTCGTTAGAAAATATACCCATTTTTTTTATTTATCCATGAAAATCCAAGAGCACGCCTGGCATGCCCGCAGCATAGCGATAACGATTCGTGATGACACGCTAGGCGTGTCGATGGCACTGAATGTGTTAAGCATTAGACATGTTCAATATTCTCGGATGAACCGATCATCTTGGATGATCATTGTCGGTATAAGAAGAAGTGCTAGCTGTTTGATACCCCGAATGTCTTGTTGTCTCAGTCATAATCGTATGGTGACGGTGTATTATACATATTTTGTGGCTCATATTGTGGTGGTGACCTCACATCTGGGGATGTTAATTTTACCATGGATGTTGAGCTAGATGGTCTATAATGCATGTTTTTTACACTTGTGACGACATTCAGGACTCTTGAGCGAAACTCTAACTTTTGTTCAAGGTCAAAGGTTTTTAAAATTGGGCCTAAAGAGGAAAAAAAGACAAGTCATCACTTGCTATATCTGCCCTTTGACTTGCAAGAAGATTTAGTAATCTTTTTTCAAATTCGGTACTTTCCTGACTGGTTTGGCGAGGTCGGTTTTTTCTTTTTTTAGCCCATGGATTTTCCGATGATGCTGTACTAGTTTGGCCTTGTACGTCTTGTGAAACGTTTGAAGAAGACGGCATCGCATCATTGTTAACAGATGCAGATATATTGTTGTCAGCACTAGATTCGGTATTTTGAGAATTTTCTGGGGGTGATAAAGCTGATTCATATAGTGATTCATCTACTTCATTTTGGTCAAACGGGATCAAAAAAGTTAATTCATCAAAAAAAACATATTTTTAAAACTTTTTTGCAGAACTGCCGGATGGTGTGTTTTTCATAACTGCCTTTGATCTAAAGAAAGCATCCCTGGCTGTCTTCCATCGTTGTTGAATACTTTTTCCTGAAAAAAGAAAATGACCTTTCTTTAAAATGTATTTGGACACATTACCGTTATGTTAACACCTCAGATCAAATAAATCAAATGGGAGATTTTGGCGGGAAAGTGAAAAAATTGTGTTGTCGATTTTGTAATATTTTCCAAAACTTGTGTTTCTTCGTGTGTTAATGTGAAAAAGTGGTGGATTAGTAACCATTAATAGTTCGTGAACGTGCATGAGTGTTGGCAAATCATACAAGGCTCAATAGACACATTTTCTTGTTGTTGTTTCGTTGCAACGCTAGCTGCTCATTTTCAATACTTTTATTTATTTATTTATTTATTAATATAGCACTGCCACATCATACATATTATAATTAAACTTAAAATTAACAACAAGGGAATTTTCCGATATGCATGACAATTTCGGCCTGCCTATCATTTGCCAAATGTACTCAAAAAGCAAGATATAATAAAATAATGAAAATAAAAATAGAAGGAATTCTTAAAATTACTAACAATACAATAACTTTAATTTGCATTGAAAATTTACTTAGAGTCAAATGTACTTTGTGATTGCTACATATATCTCAAAATTTTGAGCTTACATACTGCTAGAGAATTGCAAAAAATATCAAGGTCACTGATTTGATTGTTGAAACTATTATATTCATTTGCGATACGTGAAGTGGGATTTTGTAAACCAATATGGGTTTAGTACGGTAAGCTGGGGTATGGAAAATATTCTTTATCGGATGTCGAGGATATAAGTAGGGAACCGAAAGAGGAAACTTTTCTAGTAATTGGCTGCACTGTATTTTGGAATTCATAATTTTGTGTAAAAATGTCATATCGATTACTTTTCTACGATCGCGGAGTGATATCATGTTAAATTTATCTAGTCTTAGTTTGTAAGGATGTCTGTGAGAGAATTCTGGCGATAGAAAAGCCAAATGCCTAGTAAAGGATCTTTGAATACTCTCAATACGTTGTGAGTGTATAGCGTACAGTGGACTCCAGACTGCGGATGCATATTCAAGCTGGCTGCGTACCAAGGCGTTGCATAATATAATTTTAGTTTGTGTTTTGAAACCTATGGAGTTACGTTTTACAAAACCTAACATTTGAGCTCCTTTGGTAACTATTTTATTTACATGCGAATCGAATTTTAATTTACTGTCAATACAAATACCAAGTCGCGAATTTCGGGTACTTCTTGTATTTGTACGCAGCCTATTTTGTATGTGGACACGAATGGCTTTTTCTTTCTAGTGTATTTAATATGGAAGCACTTATTTGCATTTAGTACCATATGGTTCAGCTTACACCAATTTAGAATGGAGTTAAGGTCTTGCTGTATAAGATCTGTATCGTAAGGGGAAATGACTGGGCGATATATTTTGATATCATCGGCAAAAATCGATAGTTTGCAATGACCTATATGTTGATTAATGTCGTTGATAAATAAAACAAATAATATCGGACCTAAATGAGACCCTTGAGGGACCCCTGAGTCTGCAAAATATGGCGTAGATTTGGAGCCATTCACCGCGACAACTTGGTGTCTTCGAACCAAGTATGAAGCTAACCATTTATGTAGAGGTTCAGCTATACCGTAGCAAGCTAACTTTTTAAGCAAAATGCTATGATCAACTTTATCAAATGCACTAGAAAAGTCGAGATAAACAGCATCAATTTGTTTTCCTTTGTCAAGGTCAATAGCCAATTCAGAGACGAACGTTACTAAGTTAGTTTCAGTTGAACGACCGCGACGAAAACCATGCTGAAATTCAGTAAGAATATTATTAACATGATCGTAAATGAAGGGACATATAAGTGACTCAAATAATTTGGAGAAGCAACTCAGAATCGAAATTGGTCTATAGTTTTTTACAGAGTTAAGGTCACCTTTTTTAAAAACTGGAACTATACGAGCTTTTTTCCATTCGGAGGGGAAATATCCAACTTCAAGTGACTTGTTAAATATAATTGTTAAAGGCAGGCTGATACCCAATACACATTGTTGAACAAAAATGGGAGGTATACTGTCAGGACCAGGACCTTTTGATTGGTCAATTTTTTTGATTTTGTTTTTAACGTCTTTTTCTGTAAATTTAAGGTGAGATAGTTGATTAATTGAACAAAATGGTATTTGTGATTGTAAAGATGTATCAGGCGTAACGACAGCTGGAGTAAAAACAGATGAAAATTGTTTAGCAAAGAGATTGGCAATATCAGAATTAGTAGTGGCCACGGTGTCGTCAAGTTCCATAGTGGAAGGTAACGCCGACTGCCCACCTCTTTTATTTTTTATGTAATACCATGGGCAATAGATACAACATGGCTTATATTTGATTTATACAATATGTTTTTTACTAAAGGGGCGGTATCTTTTGATACTTGTCGTTTGCAAACAGGGCCAAAATTAGAGGCAGTAATTAGGTTTTTCCGAATTTCTAGCCACTCACTACTGTCTCTTTGTAATATCGTATTTCGCTCGATTCCGTCTCTGTCAGCAGTTACGAGTTTCTAAATTTTTAAGAAATTCTTTTTTGGCTATTTCCAGATCACATTCAGACATATCTGGATCGGAACTGGCAGAGCCATAATTATTTTGTTTTGATACTGCCGCTTTCTTGATTTTTTTTGCTGGATGTTCCAAACTGCTTTTTCTTTTCTGGGCCCTCTCTCTTTCTCTTTTCCTTTCCACAACTTCCGCCAACGCTACTGCCGCAACTTCCGCCACTCCTGCTAGGCCGGCTGCTGACAGATTTTTATTCTATTATGAAAACTATCGCGATTGTTATTCATTTTTATGGTACTAACCGGCTGTTAATCGTCAGCGTTTTAAAGACATGCGATATTGCTGCCTTGTCATTAAACGATAACACCGCAGCGGAACCTTGTTGTCCCTTGGTAGCCTTGTTTCAAGGCAAAATTTATGCGTTTACCTCCTATAAATTTTGCTATGACATTGTTGAAGCATTCGACAATGTTTATATTTCCGTTTTCTACTAAACTTCGTGATTTTGCAGCTACATTTGAAATGATCGAGTTAAGTCGGAAAAGAAATGTTGAGTTTTTAATAGATTTCAACCCGTCACTAAAAACATTTTCTTTATCACAGTTGTAATCCTGACACATTCTGTGATCTCCGTATGCATGTGATAGGGAATTGATGATATCTTTGTGAAGCAACTTTATAGCAATATCTTTCGTATTTTCTGATGTACTTGTTTTATTGATCTGACTATTGCTTTTCTCAAGGACATTATTCTTAGGTTCGTCAGAGTTTTTCTACAAGCCAGGGGAAATTTTGTCTCTGTAACAAGACTCCGCATTTTTTTGCACAGATTTCGCAAAATGTGATTTCTGTATAATTTTTTTTCCACTGTTATATTCTAGGATTTATATGGATCTACTTTTAGCACCTTTGCATATATCGAGGCATCTCCATCTGCAATCATTCTTTTATAAATAATGCCATACATTGGAATTGATTGCTGAAACCCTTCAGTTATTATGTCACCTTCCATAGAACATGATGAACCATCAAAATTCTTGTAACATTCTGCTCATTGGGTGGAGAATTCTTGCTTTCCGCGCGAGCGCACACAAGGCAGTATTTATTTTTTACCGCCAGAAAATAATTTTGCCGGTTCTTCTTCCAATAATTGCTGCAGTCCCAGACGCAGCCTTATAGTTGGATCCGTACGATCGAGCACACCAAGAAGCGTCAACGTAAACATCAACCACTGGTATGCCATTTTTGGTGCGACCTTCTGCGATTGCCAACTCTTTTTCTTCTTCAGCAGCAGCTTTCATGGATTCAGCTGCTGTGTTTTCAAAACTATCGTAAACTTGTCCCTGCAGTTTGTTGTGAAATTTTGTAGAAAATATGTGAATATTCATGGAGGAAAAAAGCTCTTCGAACTGAGAATAACCAATCCCTGGGGCTACCATACCAGTGGTTGCCGCAATATTTACGTCTATATTTGCTGTGTCTGTATCTTCGGATTTTATAAGGCAAAGCTGTTTGCACATATTGCATTCAAATTTAAATACGGACAGTAGACCAATCCTTTTCTCACTAATTAGCCGAAAATTTCCCGCTTTGCAGTCAAATAAATTGTGACGTACTTTTTCCTGTAATTGAGTAAACAAGTAATTGATGTCAATGATGCGTCTCCCTGAAACTGGTTGAAACTCGTGTTCTTGATTTTCAGACTCTACGAGAAGAGGGTCATCTTGACTAGATTTTCTGCAACAATAAGTGATTTTAGATAATTTGTAAAATTTTAGGTCATTTAGGTCAGCCATACGGGACCATAAGTTAATTACAAAGGAGCGCTCTCGAAACTTACTCAGTATCATCAAATTCACCTGCTGCTAGGCTGGTGTTATATTGGTCCACAACAGAATTTGATTCATTTCCATGATTCATTTCTCTAAAAAATAAATGCAAGGTATAATTCAAAAATGAAATTAGTACATGGAAGTCTAAAATCGTAATAAATTTTTCGCAACGAACTTCTATATTTGTATTGTTTGCCAATAAAGCGTTTAATTGTGGAAGTATTTGTTATAATAACTATTATTAGTATATTAAATTATTATTCCTCCTATTGGTCAAGGAGTACAATAGCAGTTAGATTAGCTATAAACAAACAGGTATGTATAGGTAATAAGTATGTATTGTACTTACGCGTTCTGGTCATCGGTACCTGCTTTGGTACAAGATCTCAATGCCTGAAATAAGTGAAAAAAATACATTACATTTCATTTGAACAAATATTGGTGATAAAAGTAACAAATATTATGATATCTGCCTAATAATCTTCCTAAAATGACAGAATTACCTTAGTACCTACTAAGTATTATAAAAAATAATATGGTTAAACTGATTTTGGTAGACTGTGTCCCATCCATTATGCCAAAGTATCTCCTTTCAAACGTTACTAGTTTATAATTCCATATTTCTTTACGTACATATCGCTCCTTGAATGCAAGAGAGCCACAAAGCATAAAAAGCCTTTTTTACAGTAGTGCTGAAACAAAATTTCTTTAAGGATTTTTTGCAAAAAACATTTAGTTCGTAAATAATTGTGTACTATTATATACCATTCGAAGCGTGATTTGTTGCCGTATCTTTCTGAATTATAAATTATATTGAAATCTATTACACACGCTCTAAAAATGCAGATAAGTCCCTTTTGTTTTCAAAATCCAAACTATTATTAGAAGAAATATTCAAAAATGAAACGAATATTTATAAAATCAAATTGCTTTATTAATATTTCTTTATAAAAATCAAACTAACAGTTTTTTAATATACAAAAAAAACGTTTAACTATCTAATTTGATGATTATAGATATGTAAATGCATTAAAATGTTTATTTTTAATAAGAAAATGTAGTACAAGCTTTTTGTAGGAACTAATAACCTATCCAAAAATGACTTATTTCTTTTAAATTAGTTTTGTAGTATCACAATATCTAAGGAAAATGAAAAAAACATAAAACATTAAAAAAAAACAAAGTATCTATTCTAACAATCATTAAATTCTTTAAAAGAATATTAATATAGGGAAATTATCAAAATAAGTACTAAGACAATTAAAGCATTTCTCTGTATCTTTAAATCACATTTATTTGTATTTATTTTAACTTAATAATATTTGAAATTCTTATAAATGAAATTAAATATCTTGTAACTTAAATTGTGCTACCAAGCAACATTAACAAGCGAATTAAGATAGGATTTGAACTTTAGCTTTTAGGAACTTTCTAATTTCAGCAGAAACACATTAGTATTTTTTCAATATTGGCATAGTTAGCCCAACTTTACAATCAACAGATCCGAAAAGGATATATTTTGTGTAAATTTTCAAGTAAACTAAATGTAGGCAACTCGACGCCAAAATAATATTGTTATACGCGCGCAGCGCTGTGTGCTGTGTGGTGCGATGCGGGGAAGAGGTGTACGCGCGGGGAGGGTGCGCGAGCGGCGGTCGCTTGCCGGTAGGCCGGTAGCGGCCGTCAGTGTCGTCGAGAGCCGGACCCAAGCGGACGCGTTGAAAGTTTCCCCGAACTCCCCGCGTCGTGCCACACGCTGGCCGCGTGCTTTCTTTTTCTTTGCTGATGAGCTATTGTGCCGGTTGTGGTAATAAAAGTGCCTCTTATATTGACATTCCCAGTGTCTTAATGTGAACCCCGCACCTAAAACTCGACACTAAAAGTAAACTTTAAAAAAAAATTACACTTGACACACATTCGTATTTTTGTAAACTAACACAATAAGATCTCTATTCAGACTTTAATTTAAGGCAACAAGCATTTTTCAACTTGGAATGTATCCTAAAATAATTCTATTGTATCTATTTGTTTCTTAATCAACTATAAACAAAGTTAAATTTTACTTAAATTTATATCACATTATAAAAGATATCAAAACTATAATATTAGTATATTATAATAAAATCTCTTGGTAAATAATCAACAGTCGCATCTAAAAGTTGGTAACAATTTATATAAGTCTTATTTATTATTGTTATATAGCTTTAAAAAACTATCATAATAAATACTTACATTTTTACTCATACACATAAAGTAAAAATTAAAGACTTTCGTAAAAACTTTGGTAATATTTAGGTATGATATTTTTTTCAATAAGTTTAAGGATACCCTGTTTTTTAGTTTCAGATATTTTAAGTTTTTGGTTATAAAGATTTTTAGGCGCTACTACGTTATAGGTATTTTTTGCTTTTTTGTAACTGAGGATACCGAAATGAAGTCATCGCTATTAAAATAAAAACTTATTTTTAAGATCGCGATGTACTTGCAACACCTTTATGTCAGCCCATTTAACTTTTTCGTCGTCTTCGGTTGTTGTATAGTTTCCAACAGCCAGATGCCAAAAAATTCTCATGCGTAAGCTCGCGGACTACAAAAGGAGAGCCTGTCATTTTTATGTTTTTAATTAGAGTCACGTATTGATCCGGCACGTAGATTGGAGAAGATTTCAATGCTCTTGAAATGTTTCTCTGAATCAATGAGTGTGCGGCATCACCCTCATTTTGGGTGTGCCCTTTTATGAGGAATTTATGAGTGATACTTCGCAATTTTGATGGATTATTGACAGCATATTGATACAAACTTAACATATACTTATTTTTTTGCTGACCACAGCAATTATCACTATAGAAAACTACGTCAAAATCAGTAGATGTTCTCGCTTAAGTTTTCTAAATACATTAGTACGCACGATCCAATCTCATTAACACCTCGTGCTCCTTCTCTCTCATGCCATACAAAGCAACTTGTCTTATTTGTACCCAATTCAGTGATTGTAAAATTCATCAAATTCAATTTGGAAATATAATAAAAGCTAGAGACCTCACCTTGTGGACTAGGCATTACAGCTTGTAAATCATAAACACATACGACAAAATTATCACTCACATAATTTTTATCCATTTCCTTTTCAGCTCGAGCTAGTGTTTTTTCTTTTAAATGCAAGTCATACTTCTCTTGAAGCAAAGTCTTGTCGTCCGAATTTTTAAAAGCTGTACAGTCGTCACACTGGTATTTTTTGGGTTGCCAAAAAGAAAAGTTGTATTCATTGACAAATATATCATAATAAATTTTATATGAAGCGTACGGCTTACCCTCTTCTTTGTTTTTGGCGATATAATCACGGTGCAAATCTGCAAGTCTTTCCACCTTCAATATACTGACGTTTAGAGCGAACACGGCAGTAATGGCTATCAATTCTTGGGATAGAATTGATATGCTCTCTAACACCATTCTTTAAATCCGCCTCCAATTTGAACTGTTTACCATGTTTTCCTCGCATATCTTCCATTTCGATTCCTAACATACCTTCGGATTTTTTCTTCACAACAGTTCTTATTGACTTATCCGATATCGCCAGTGTGTTCATGAAAAATAGTTTGCACACTCGGGTGCGTGTATTATTTTTTGGCAAATAAAATGCCTGATTGAAGTTCTTGCGAGTGCTTCCGATACGAATGTATCGATTCTTCGGTTCAATTTGAGTCATGTTTTCATTAATAAATTGCCTTTGAGATTTCAAGTCACCTGTTTGCCAGTACTTACGCGAAATACCATGCCCAAAATTGGTGAAGGAATATAATGCGCACATGGGAGGCGTAGACCTTGGCAGGTATAGAATTCGAGCTAAAAGCAGAAAATGGTACATAAGAATCTTTTACCAATTATTAGATCTCAGTATCATCAATGCATGGATTCTTTATAGGTAGGAAAGTTATGGGTCGTCAAGGCGTTGCTCCAAAATACATCATGAATTTCGCTGATTTTCGATCTGAATTAGCAGACACACTGTGCAAATACTCCACGCCTTGCACCAAGAGGTCGTCCAAGCACTACTGCGATCGCAGAACAAGGCCCACCTCCAAAAATGCGCAAAGGCAGACCCTGTCAAGTTTTGCCTCCAATGTGTTTTTGCTTCAAAAAAAATATGGTAAACGCTGCAAATGTACTACGGTGGGACCATTTTGGATGCTACGTTCATAAACTGAACTTGATAGTCCAAGAAGGCTTTAACATACCTGAAATAGCATCCACAATAAACAAGGTACAAAAATCTGTGGCTCATTTTAAAAGAAGTTCGCAAGCTAAAGAAAAACTATTAAATTACCAATTAAATGCACAAAATATTCCTCAAGGTGGTGCCAAAACAGTGGTGATATCAGTTCCCACTCGGTGGAACTCTGTTTATTTAATGTTCCAACGTTTTGCAGAGCTTCAGGAAGCACTAAGAGCGACGATACCCAATTTAACTGCAGATCTCCCCATAATACCAATGGAAGAGTGGCGAGTGCATCGAACAACTTTTGGAAGTTTTAAACCATTTTATGATGTAACTGTCATGATGAGTGCTGTGAAATATCTCACTGCTAGTAAAGCACTCGTTGTTACACAGGGCTTAATGTCATTATATGACCAACTCTCGAAAAAAGTCTTTTACGCGCCGGTGAAAAAATTTATTACAACGATAGAAACATGTCTGTGTTCCCGCTTCAAGGACATCGAGCACAACCAAGCCATTGCATTATGCACGTATTTAGATCCTCGGTTCAAGCAACATGCTTTCACGGATAAGGATGCCCTAGCCACCATCAAATGCGTTCTTATAGACAAAGCCACTGACCTAGCTCAAGATGATGTGGGGACATTAGAAAATGTAGAGCAGCAAGTAGAGGAAAGCCTCCTATCAATTTGGCTGGAATTCGACAAAAAGGTGCAGGCTATAAAAACACCCAAATTAGCCTGTACAAAAGCAATGGAGGAAATAAAACTTTACACCAAGGAAGGTATAATCGCCCGCACGGATTGCCCTTTAAATTGGTGGCGTTAACGTAAAGCCCTTTATCCGATCCTCTATTTACTTTTTACAAGAACATCCAACATCGTTGTTACGTCTGTGCCATGTGAGAAGGCTTTTTCAAAAAGTGTATATTTAATATCGGATATAAGGACAAGGCTTACATCTTCTAAAGTAAGCCAAATAATGTTCCTCAACAGTAACTAGAGGATACA
Source organism: Lomographa bimaculata (assembly GCA_948107665.1). NCBI lineage: Eukaryota > Metazoa > Arthropoda > Insecta > Lepidoptera > Geometridae > Lomographa > Lomographa bimaculata. The sequence goes on along the minus strand of OX403602.1, from coordinate 1,380,105 downwards.
TAATGTATAAATGTAAATAAGAAATGAATATTGTATAGAAAATGTGAATATAGTATATTATGTAAATAGTTGGAACAGAATGTACATAGAATCAATGAACTTCTAACTACGCCTGATTTTTTTTATATTTGTCGTAATGAAATATCAAAAAACTTTACACTAAAGTTTAGCAATAACATTAAATATACAGAACTACAGATTAATTTACATTCAGACAGTCCTAAGCCTGTAAAAAGTAGGAAGGGAAATTCATTGTTATATAAATCGTTTTTTTTTAATAAATACACTTTGTAAACATACTACACTAAATTAAGGATACTAACACACAAAATTATACGTGACTCCTAGTCGGTGTGATATTATAACGTCCAACTGTATAATCATTATTACAAATTACAACAAGATGATAAAATATAACCGTCGACAGCTAAACTAACAGCGTGTACAGTATAATATATATTATTGCAGTTAAAAACAACAGTTAGAAAAATATAATGCTAAAAAATTACAACGATTTCGCCCACCTTTAGCAGTGCGTAGATGTTAAATTTAATAATTTACATTTACAGAATGATAGTTTAAAATTAAGGAACTTAGAGTTAACATTAAAAAACGAGAAACTTGTTTTAGAAACTGAAAAATTAAAACTAGAACCAAGTAAATATAAGGAACAGTTATAATTTTTTAGTATTTATTTAATTTATGGTAATTTTTGCTTCGTAAGTATACTAATATTTTAAGGCAGTTTATAAGTGTTTCTAGATTCAATATTAATAGTTATATTATCCTAAAAAAATATTGGACTAATAAAAAACCTGAATTAGTATTATTGTTCTTTTAATTGTTTTACCTATAGGAAAGTATACTTCCTGTCTTGATTCAAGCAGGCTAAGCTGGATGCATTTAGACAAAAGGTACTAATGTATAGATAAGTAAGACCTAAAAGTTGGTAATCACACTAAAATTATTGAACTATTAAATGAGAAGTTGATGTGGGTGTGTCTCTAATGAAATTGGATATTTTATGTACATATTCTAGACTCTAAAGCAATCTAACTAGGCTTAGAAAATAGTACATAGGTGAGGGAGAACTAGTCTACCACAAAATATTAGTAAAATGTAGGTTTGTTATTCAGGTTTTTTGCCACTGGAATTTCTCTAAATATACTAATATTTAGAGAAATTCCAGTGGCAAAAATGATTCTCATTTGTTCTTAATGTTTCTAGGTCCTTGTAATGTTTGCAAAAATACCACATGAAGATGGTAACAGGTCCTAGGTATCACTAGTGTAGGTTTACTAGTATAGGTACATATTGAAACAATTATTTTATTTATGTAGGTATTTTAATGTACTATCTAAAATAATTATTTATAAGTGATGCTCTCTCCCTGACATCTTGGATGTCAGTATTACCCAAATCTTCACTAATATCTGCTGTAGGCATCTCTACTTCCAAAGGGACTTCCTCTAAATTAAAATTACGGCAAACGTTTTGCAACACTGTGGTAGCAATTATTATGGCCTGGACCTTAAGCAATGATAACCGCAGTATTAGTGCCACAACAGGGAAGCGCCTCTTCCATACACCAAATACTCTGTAAACAGAAAAATATAGATGAGAGATAGTTTGATAAGTGTGCAGCTGTGTGTGTGAATGCATTTGATTACAATTTATTGTGTATACTTATCAAATTACACAATAAATTGTAATCAAATGCATTCACACACACAGCTGCACACTAAAGATCAAAGACAAAATATAAATTAAAATGTATATTTGTAAAACTACCTTTCTATAGTATTCCTGGTTTTAATATGTGCTTCATTATAACGCTGTTCAGCTTCAGTGACTGGGTTTAAGAGTGGCGTTAATAAATATGGTCTGTTTGGCTAAGCACAGTCACCAAGCATCTAGCGGTTAGCAAACTGGCCAGCATCGCATTGAGCTGTAAGAAAGAACATTTTATTTATTGAATATAGCCATAACACTATTTACTACATAACAATATTTTATATTGTAAAATGGGTTAAGTAGGTACCTCTAAGAATTGAGTTGTTGAAAATTGTGGCATCATGTGTTGAACCAGGCCAGCGAGCCACCACATTCATGAACCTCAAATCAGCATCACAGATAGCTTGAACATTTAAAGAAAAATAGCCCTTACGATTTCTAAATTCTTCACCAATCTCATTACCTAAAAGAAGTTTTAGTTAATTTAGTTACAAAGTATTCTTTATTGGATATAAATATCTCACACAATTAAGTTTTACTCACATGGAGACTGAATACGTATATGTGTACAATCAATTGCAGCAAGAACTCGGGGAAACCCACCAATTTGGTAAAACTTTTCCACACTTTGTTGGTGAACAGCAACATATTCATCATACAAATTGGCAATTGCTGATGATATGTCACGCAATATTCTACCTGCTGTGGATGTGGAGACTCCAACAAAGTCTGCCACAGAAATCAGCATTGTGCCTAATGCATAAAACCGCAATGTTAACAAAAGTTGATGAAGTGGTGAAACTCCGTGATTTCTGAAAATTAAAACCATTAATTGACACATGTCTTTTTTAAAATAATCTTCATAATTGAAAGTAAGTGCACCTAGATGGTTTGTATAATTGGAGATTATTTTTTTTGTTATGCACTTAAGAATACGTTTCTTCTGTATTTTATTTTACCTTGTTGAGGTTACACGTACAATGGCAGCACTGAGCTAACAACGAACTAACTGCATGTTTAGTTAATCTAAACCTAAACGTGAACTCTGCATCATCAAGACTTTGCATGTAGTTCACTCTTCTCATTGTTCGTGAAGAAGCTCGCGGTCTAGTTTTTTCATCAGTATCAGTGTCAGTATCCCAATCGGGTAACTGAGCTAGGACCTCCAAGTCACTGTCGTCACTATCACTGTAGAGTATAGATGAATCCATTTTCTTTAATAAATCTTTAAAAATCCACAAATAAAAATGTACCTCCGCTGTTACTTATCCCCGGAATTTCTTGGATTGCAATCTGAGATCGTAGACACCGATCGAACAAATGTCAAAATTGACAGATTGGTTATTGGCAAGCGCCTGATGTCATTTTAGAACAGAGGCCTATCCTTAATCCGCGATCCGTCCTCCCAAGGATCGATAGATTGTAAATTCAATCCATGGATTGTTTATTAGCACGCTTCAATCGTAAACTGGATTAAAATTTCAATCTTAGCTAGCAAAAACGGGATCAGGATCGATTATTAATTTTGGGCGTAATTCACCATTCAAGAACGCAATCTTTACATCTAAATGGTTAACATCTAATTTAGATGTTAACCATTTAGATGTAAAGATTGCGTTCTTGTTCCTGTTTAAGGCAGTTCAAGAGGACTCCTCTTGAACTGCCTTAAACAGGTTCATTGCCGGAATTTCACTTCATACAAAAAAATATATATCCGCGATGCCAGTTTCTGTTTTTTATGTAAATATGTACCTATACGAATAAGAACAGTAAATATATTTATACAAAGTTTATAGTATACAACTTGTAACAAAATACTGGCTGTTGACATGACCTAGACGTCGATGCCAAACTGTACTGGACACCTTCACTGCAGCTGATGAACAATATTCAGGCATGTTTAGTTTATACACCCCATTCAACAGACTCGCTGTAGCTACCAAGTACTCTTGCTTGGTTGTAAATCTGACAACCATCATTGTTAAATGAAACTTTGTTTCCTTTTGATATAAGTTGACTAACAGATAACAGGTTTGTAGTCCACTTCGGCACGCATAATACACCTTCTACTGTAATATCGTATTCACAGGCGCGTGTCTTTGTCATAATCTGCACGTCTCCAGTACATAGTACAGGTACTTTATCTTTGTTTGCCACGACAATTTCCTTGATCATTAGATCCCGCGACACATTTGACAATCATTCTTCGTTCGCGGTAAGATGAACAACTCGCCCCGGAGTCAATATACCAATCGCTTTAGCAAAATTCATAATTTAGGAACCCTATGGCCGCGGGTTCAAATCCCGCCTCAAGCGATAATTTTTCCTTTCTAAATTTATCACTATAGTTCTGCCTAGCATGGCTAATGCTATATAAATAAAATCAATTGATTTGGGTAGACGTTATCAACACAACGTTGAGCTAACTGCAATGTTAGACTCGTTGGCCGTAGTAGTTTCTATAAACTGTTTCGGTAGATGACGTCACACGTCCCCGTAAGACGTTAATAATAAGGAAAGGTTAAATTCGTCGCTTCAGGCGGGGCTTGAGTAGCTCAGCGGTTAGAACAATAGGGCATGAGACCCTATGGCCGCGGGTTCAAATCCCGCCTCAAGCGATAATTTTTCCTTTCTAAATTTATCACTATATTTAGGAACCCGGCGCTAAAGGCATTACTGCTTGTACGTTCATTTATATTTGTATTCGACGAATTTTCATTCGAAAATGTACACTGGTTGCGGTAATGTACACTGTTTGTTTGCATTTGTAGCATGTTATGACTTTTGGTTTTGACTTTGACATCTGGGCGTTGTCTTTGGTCGCAGTGCTACCAACATTCCGGTTCTTTTTGAACCTCGCAAACGCGCTACTAGAACTGGAAGCGCTATTGTCGCCGCCGTCTCCGCTTTCTTCCATGTCCAACAACTTGGTTTTTATGGCGCCTGCTGTCAATGGTATGCCTCAATGTTCGATCGCCTTAATCATCTTATGGGAATATTTTTCTGTTAATCCCGCTAACAAAAGCGATGCGACCCACTCATCATTAATGTTAAAACCTGTACCACTAAATTTTTGACTTGTTTCGATGATTTGTGTCACGCACGAAGTCATTGAAACGCTATTTTTGAGTCGTATGGAAATCAAACTCCTCAGTAAACTGATTCTCCTTGTAAATCCTGAGTCGTCAAATAGCTTCTTCAATTTCTTCCACAGCTCATGGGTCGTTTGTACACTTTCAGAATCAGCTTGGCTCTGGTTTTCGCGTCACCTGCTGCTCCTATTTCTTCTGGTACAGTCTCCGACTTGATGCAATCAGATATTCCCTACAGAACTAAGAAATTCTCAGCCGAGAAAGACCACTCACTGTAGTGCTCTCGCCCTTTAAATTTAGGCACACTGACAAGATAGTTCGTCGTCATTTTCACAATCACAGCGATAATTACAGTTTATCTCAATCTGCAAAGTCTATTTCCACTAGGGATGTCCAAGAAAATTGCGAGAAAACTAGAAAATCTGGGTCCATAACCTCTTATAAATTAAACGCTTGAGTCACAGACAAGAACTGAACTTTATTTGGAAAAAACATACTGTATTACATAACTTATAATAGATGGCGTTACTAGTTCGTAATGTGTGATATTGTCGATACAAAAAAGACATAAAATAACAAAAAGCTATGCCAGCGTCAGTTGAAAAACAGTATTTAGAAGCATCTACTCAAGCTGGGCAACATCGTGGAGTATTATAAATAAATGCTTTAAGAAATAATGACAGCATGATCACCTTCTAAACAGGATTGGAATCAATTGAGAAATGTATGTTGATGTTTGACACTTTATGCCCAAAATGCTATGATTTAAATTACAGGGAGAGTAAAGTTATAAATGTGAGTCCACAGGAGCAATTATTGATCACAATGATAAAACTTAGAAGAAATATGCCAACTAGATAATTCGAACAAAAATTTAAGTAATATTTTTATTACAAGGGTAAATTTCATGTATGAAATGTGGTCAACCATAAACATTTGGCCCAATAAAGATCTTGTTGAGTTTTTTATGCCAGAGCAGTTTAAGATGGATTTTCCATCCACTAGAGAGTAATTATGGATACAACAAAAATCTCAATAATGAAATCATCAAATCCAATATCCCAACAAGCGACTTTCAGTACATATAAACACAAGAACACACTGAAGGCAATGATAGTTGTCACTCCTGGGTGGGCTTATTTCGTTTGTATCAGAGTGCTATGGTGGCTCTATAAGTGACAGTCAAATTATGGAAAATAGTAACTTGCAGAATATGTGTGAACATTCTATTATGGGAGATAGAGGGTTTAACGTACAGGATCCTTTTTTAGCAAAATATATTATTGTTAATATTCCGACCTTTTTGAAGGGAAAGTCACAAATCCCTGGTGTAAAGTTACTCAATGATCGCAATCTGGCTAGCAAACGAGTACATATAGGACAGATCATAGGTTTAGCAAAAACATACAGAATTCTTAAATCAGAGTTAAACCCCTATCATATGCCTTAAGGTTCAAGATATAAGTATATAGGAAGAAGAATTTTATTTGTTTGTGCTATGGCTTGCAATTTTGGGGAAAATATAATGAAAAATAAAAGATTACACAATTAACATTGGTGTTTTATTATAAAATCATAATTATTATAAAAAATAATTTTGAATTACAGCATCTTTAAAAAACTTCTCATAAAATAAGTCGAGCTTTGATAACATTTCTTCAATAAATTTGTCATCTCGTTCAATAAACAAAACTTTCATACTTTCGAATTTATATGTAAATATTATAAAATTGCAATATTTCCTCCCAGTCACGTATAACTGACCTTGCACTTGGTAGTAATATAAATTGTTTTTTTTTAAACAAAGTTCTCCATTATTGTAATGTATGTATGGAACAGTTTCTGGCTCAATATCACAATATCTTGATGAATATGGGCATTTGACCTCAATTATAGTTTCTGGCCCCAAAAGTCCATTGGGAGAAGCTCCTATATAGGGACGCTCCGCAGATAGGAATAGTCTACATTCAATAACATCCAGATGTGTCTTTCCACGTATTTTTTTATTTATTGCCACTTTTTCATTTACCTGGCGATGTGACATAGCTCTGGTCTTGATATGTCTTCTGTTGAGTATTTGATGAGAATAGGATTTTTGGGTCTCCAGTCTTAAATAGCAAGCAGTATGAAAGTTGCTCGCAGTTACTTGTGTCTTTTGGATGTCATGCCATTTTTGATTGTTGTTCTGTCCTCTTGTTTCCCGTTCAATTTCAATGACTTTTTCTTGAGAGACATTGAGTAAGTTCTTGTCTTCTAAAAACACATCAATAGAATTTTTTACAGTGTCTTTGTGATCTAAACATATGGCGTGTTGATTTCCTGGAGCATAAAGCTGTCTTAAAGGCATGGTTGAATATGGAAAATTTAAGATAAGGTTACGAAATTTACTTTTGATAGGCAATTTTATCAAACTCAAGTTTATTTTTTAAGTATGCAGAAAATACTGTATTTTTGGTATCTCTCTTCGAGGTCAATTTAGATGCTTGGAGTGGTGTGGCATAATATTTTTTTGAAGGCCTGTGGAATGTTTGCAGTCTTGACGTTGATACTTCATGAAGCAATATTATCTGCTGATTTGCCATATTATTTTATACCCTCTCCAGCTGCACACTCGCATGTCGCTTCTTCTGGCACACCAGCCCATAGTGTGAAAAATGCAAACGAAATACGTTACTATCTCGTTTACGTATTTTAGTGTAATTTGTATGGCAATCTATAACGAGCGTACTATTCAACTAATCATGCGAGTGTGAGATTATTTTAACTTTCATAGTTGCGTTCGGATACATAAACTATACAGTCTCAGTTAAATGTGTCAGTAATTGACGCTAATCGCGAGTGTGAGTGACACGTTTGACAGTTTACTATAGTATGGAAACGATACTTCGACAGTAGACTCATTCAATTGAGATTTTGGTAGTGATAAGCAAAACTGTCATAGTTAAAATGTTGCTTTAGTAGTATTTTAGGTTGATTTTAGGTGCGTTAGAGTGCAGTGTTCGTATTTTGTGATATGCCTTCGCGTTATTATTTTGCTTGGACAATGGCAGCAGCTGCAGCAGCCCAAGATGAGCGAAGGCACGTACCTGGCAAACAAAGTGTCGTGATGAATTTTACGCATATGAAAATTTATCGAACATTGAGTTTAGAAATAGGTATCGCATAACAAAGGAAGCATTTTTATGTCTTTGTGAAAAACTCAGAAACAGACTTGAAGTCCACACAGCGAGTTAGTCTCGAAACAAAGGTTTGTTGTAGAAATTATTACTAGTCTGAGGAATATTAATATACAAAGAAAAATATTTTATGGCAGTATAAAGACTTGATACTTATTTGATTTTATTTATATAGCATTAGCCATGCTTGGCAGAACTATAGTGATAAATTAAGAAAGGAAAAATTATCTATTATTATTGATACTTATTATTTTATTTGAATTTTCAGGTTCTCACTGCACTATTTTTCTATGCTAGTAGATGTTATCAGCGGCCTGTGGGTGTAGCAAAACACCTCTCACAAAAAAGTTGCAGTGAATATATAGATGAAGTTACTCATGTCCTAATTAATCCAAATGTAATGGGAAAATATATCCAATTTCCTATTACACCTTCTGCAAGAAATGCTATCAGTCAAAAGTAGGTGTGATCAATATTGAATAGAATCTTATTGGATATATGTTAATCCCACTTGCTATCGCTGTAACCGAACCAAACAGTTTTGTCCACAGATTTTTTGTGAAATATGGTAGTCCCGGTATAATTTGGGGCAATTGATGGAAGTCATATTAAAATTGTTGGGCCTCCAGCAGAAGATGAACATTCATATTTTTGTAGAAAGCAATATAATTCTCTAAATGTTCGAATGCTATGTACTTTCTCACCTATTAATAATTATACTACGTACCTAATTATACTTGCACTCAAAATTTTAACATAGTTGTATTTTCTAGATTTGTGATTGTGAATATCATATTATTTATATCAACCCGAAGTTCGGAGGTGCAAATCATGACTCATTCATTTGGGAGAATAGTAATATCAATAATTTTATGCAAAATTTGCACCGAAATGGCGAAATGGTGTGGCTATTAGGTAAGAATCTATCAACAATAATATTATACGAGTAAGTTATACTAAATAACTCACGTACATAAAGTGATTACGATACGAAAAGCATGTCGCAGCCTCAATTCAAAACTGTTTTTACAAATTGAAGGTTTTGTATAAAATGAGACCTTATTTGAAAGAAGAGCTCCGTATCCAACTTGTTGAGTCTCTAATCTTATCAAAATTGAATTACATGGACTCGGTAATTGGGCCGCGATTGCTAGCCCGTACACAAATATTAATTCAGCGAGTTCAGAACGCGTGCGCACGATTCTGTTTCGACATTCCGTTAAGGGCCCATGTAGCACCATTCCTCAATGAGCACTCTATTTTGAAGATGAAGCACCGTCGGAAGCTTCACTTAGCCTGCCTACTTTTCGGAATTATAAAATACAGAAGTCCGGTATATCTATACGATAAGTTGTCATGGGTTAACAGTCGGAGATTACGAGCTTCCCAGCTGTGTGCGATGCAGCTATCTTCACAACCTCATAAAACAGTAGCTTTTCGTGGCAGTTTCCGATATGCTGCATCCAAATGCTGGAATAACATCCCGCCGCCGATAAGGAACCTGCAAGGTATTCAAGGTTTTAGATTAAAATTAAAAAGATTTCTTACCGACCATCAGGTGAACCAAGCCACCCTAAAGCACGACACCAGCGCGTTATAAAATTTATAATACAAATTGAAAGTTGTAGAAAGTAATGTGTACCTTCAAACCTGTTATATTATTTTTCTCTAGTTGTTTTTCTCCCAACACATTTTACACACTCATGTTTTGTTTTGTTTTTCTTCTGTTATTCTGTGTTCTATTTATAACTCATACAATGTTGCTTCATTCGCTTAGATTAAATTTACACTTTATATCTTATTAATTTTTAGATTTTTCCGTTCTTGCGGCCACTTTGGTAGTCATAAATTTGTTTATGTGCACCGTATGCGGGCCGTGATTTCACTAGAATGGTTCCAACAGAATACCAGCGTCGGAGATAGGTGGGTGACTACCTTCTTCGATATTATGCTGAGTTGGGACCATTTTGTGTGAGTGCACATTAATTATTAGGGTAGTTTTAAGTCTTTTAGTTTTATATTTATTTCTCGTACTAATTATTGATGTGACTTATACAAATAAATTAATATTCTATTCTATTCTATTCTCCAAAAATGAAGGGATCTCTATTCGTAGGAATTTGGTTTTTGTTATGTTCATGCATTATAAAAATTGTAAAATTATTTATAAGTGACTAGCGATCCGCCCTGGCTTCGCCCAGGTATGAAAAATGAAGAACCGCTCGACCGATTTTGTGCAAACTTCACATAAACCATCTTCTAAATAGTCCGAACAAAGCCTAAACACTTGGTTTGGATAGGTGAGCCCGTTCTTGAGTTATAAAATAACAACGAAAAGTGGCATTGATTTTTAAATACACTCGAGAGCACAGAAATCGCACACCCCCATACATTTTCACTTTGACCCCATATATCTTTTTTATTATATGTTGGTTGCAAATATAACTGAAATTTAATTAAAGTACACACTGTTAGCTTTCTAAAAACACATAATGCCTAGCCATGACCTCCAAAATCAATACATTAGCAACAAAACAATAGAATGACCCGAAATCGCTCATTTCAGGTAGCGCGGTTTCCGCGACTATGAGAAGGTATAAAAGGTTAAGGGATGAAGTAATGCCTTATCATTTGCATATCAACTCGCAGTCTAAGAAGTCCTTTAATTAATACGTAATCATTCTGAACAAAAAAATGGATACCACACCGGAAGCAGCGTCTCAAGTGGTTGCACTAATTGAAGCTGGACAGAACCAAAGTCAAGTGGCACGGCAGTTAAATTTAAGCCGATATGCTGTTCGACGTGTATACCAACGATATTAACAGACTGGTGGCTATACCCGGCGACGAGGAACTGGCCGACAACGGGCTACCACACAGCGTGATGACCGTTTTCTTGTCACAACATCACTACGAAATCTCCATTTGAATGCAGTTCAACTCGGTCAGCAACTCCAGGAAGTTAGAGAGGTGGAAGTTAGTCGGTGGACGGTTAGAAGAAGACTAGCCGAAGGAGGCCTGACAGCGCACAGACCAGCAACTGACCCGAAATTGACCCCTGCCCACCGACAAGCACGCCTTCAGTTTGCTCGAGGCAGTACTGTTCTCTGACGAGTGCAGGATGTGTCTTCATGGTAACGACGGACCATGGTAACGACGGACGGGGTAGAGTCTACCGAAGACCCGGTGAGCGTTTCGCTCAATGCTGCATCTCTGAATGTGTCTCGTACGGTGGTTCGTGCATGTTCTGGGGAGGTATATCACTGGAGGCGAAAACCTAACTTGTATTCGTCACAGAGCCCAATACCGAGCATCGATCACGTGGATTGACTTCCCGACGTTACATCGAAGAGATCCTGGAAGAACACGTAGTGCCTTATTCGGGATTTATCGGCGAAAATTTCATTTTCATGCAAGATAACGCAAGACCACACACCGCTGCTATAGTGCGCCAGTACTTGGAGGAAGTTGACGTACCAGTAATGGCGTGGCCGGCTCGGAGCCCAGACCTCAATCCAATTGAGCATTTATGGGACCAGCTAAAGAGACGAACGAGTTCGAGCCAGAAACACAGCGCCTACGAATCTCAGAGAGCTTCAAACCGCTATTAAGGAAGAATGGGATGGCATACCGCAGGATTTCGTGAAAACTTTGATTTCCTCGATTAAACATCGAATGGGAGCTGTTATTAAGGCTAGGGGCGGCAATACCTCGTATTAATTAAACAGTTTTATCAATTTTTTGTTTTATTACCATTATATACCTGCTCAAAACCCCAGTAACCGCGCTACCTGAAATGAGCGATTTCGGGTCATTCTATTGTTTTGTTGCTAATGTATTTAGAATACAAAAACAGTTGGCAAATTATTTTTATGTTAGATTTATATAATTATTGTTGATTTTTACTGGCAGATTTTAACGTTATAAATAATAATGATGACTGATTAAACCTTTTACGTTGTTAATTTTTTTTATTAAAATTGTGCAAATATTTAGCTACTATAGTTACAGGTCTAGCGCTTTACTGAGTCTGTTCCTGAGGTATGGGAGCGGCACGACAGGGGTGTGTTTACGGTCCATACATAGAGTGCACCTCTCCTGTGTCGCTTTCTTTCTCGGGAACAGACTTAGTTAAGCGCTAAACCTGTAGTTAGTTTATTTCCTGTGATAATACAAAAAAAGTACCAAACTGTGATTTTTTTTTTAGTTTGTACGTTTTTTTTATTAGTTATAAGGTTAATTTAATGGGATAATTTAGAACATAAATCATAATAAAACTGTAAATTGAAGGTTGACAGTTAAAAATTGAAAAACAAAAATATCACTGTTATTTGAAATTGTTTTTTTTATATATACTAATTAAAGATGATTTACAATTGTTAAATAATTATAGACAAATTCAAATAATTAGGTTATAAATTAATAGTTTAGGGTTGATTTACTGTGATAGTCACAAGACTGTATGATTATGTGTATACCAATGTTAAGCTGAAACAGAAATAAAAAAATCGTTATTATTAACTATGGGTTTTATTTAAATCTTTTTTTTCCACGAGTATATCAGGCATCTTTTCCCTATTAATACACTAAAGTGGCTATGTTATTTTATTTATTGATTTTAAGTAGGTACCTATTCATATTATACTTATAACTGAAAAAAGAGTTCATGTTAAAATAACGCCTTTTGAAAAGACTCTCTTCAATTTCATCGAGTTGCTAGGCGTCTCGACCGCAATGAAATCGACCACGCGGTCGTATCCGCCACCTTTCATTTTTATATTATTTTGTGTTAGTTAACTCGACCACAAGCGAAAATTAGAACAGTCAGGAATAAAACTATTTCAAAAATTTTATGTTTTAATATTATAAATGCGAAAGTAACTCATATCTCATACCTCTTATGGGGTTCTGCTCTCCTGGTACTTGGAAAGACTTTTTAAAATTTATTTTCTTAAATAACTCGATATTGAAATGTTATATCTCCTACCTCTTATGGGCTTTTGTTTCCTATTGTCAGGTTAATCCATTGTCAACTTATATTTCGAAATTTCTCCGAACTTTTTGAAGCAATCCAGCACATCACTCTTATTCTTTATGATGTAAATATGCCTATAGCTTGTCGCACCATCTTTAAAAAACACAAAGTACCTTGCGCGTGTTCTATGAGACCACACACATCCTCGAAACTGGTGATATAGTATACAGTATACTATATCTCCAGGTTCATCAGGTTTTCTATTCGACGTCTGAAATGGCAATCAGCTTTGTTTTCCATACTGACATGCTTCACATAAAAATTGAACATCTTTTTCAATGTATGACACTGAAATTGCACTATTTCTGCTCAAATTTTGAATTTCCTTTATATTAAAGGTTTTTTGCCACATTTTAAAACTTGTTTGTGTCAAATTACAATCTTCTTGAATGACTGTGTTGAAATTCAGTTCATAGAGGTTATTTTGCTTTAAACTTCCATTTATCACAATAGTATTGTCTTTCAAAATCATAGCATTTTCACGCCGCACTTTCACGACGCAAGTCAGGCACATACAATACTTCAGTCAGTAGATTTTGCTCGAATTTTTCTATTCGTAACCTCCATTGTTAGAGGTTATGCACGCGCTCGCCGGCGGTGAAACTTTTTCGCAACTTCTTGCTTTTCATTTAGGTAATTTTCGTCTGAAATTAATTTGTGTTTGGGCCCGTAACCTATTCGGGGCGTCTTTCATCAACACAAAAACAGAGTTACATTTAAGTAAGATAACAATATTACTTTTATTTAGAAACACATATTCATCAAATTTGCTCTTATTATACTCGGGAAAAACGACATGTGATAATCATTTAAGCATAAAAATACCAAAATCATCATTTAAAAAAAAAATATGATCGTTTTCTCTTAAAAAACCATAAATGTCTAAAAACGTATGTCATTACAGAACTGACAATAGGTAAACTGCGAAATGACACTATTTAAGTCGATTAAACTACTTATGACAAGTTATTTAATGCTACAATCAAAATCCGGGCGTCGAGGGACCATTAGATGTGGTGAAAATGAATCATAATTTTTGAAATCCTCAGTATACTATTACTGAATATAATTGCTCCGCTTTATTTTATTCTCTTTATTTTTAGTCATCCACATACTCTTACTGAATGTACTGCTGCCGCTTTGTATGAATGTACTCCCATTATGCTCAGCTCTATAGCTGTAGTTCCCCTGACTCTTTTGGTTCAGGAGTCATCATAACTTGGTCGTCTACAGCTGGTCAGGTTTGTGATTTTGCTTTTCGGAGATAAATTAGAATTTAATTCTAAAAGCGGCCACCAAATTTCATAACATTTTGAGATTGAGAAAAAGTCAATGTGACCTCCAAAATCGTTGAATCTAATTCTCTCGTCGAGCTAGTTTTGTGTCCATGTTATTTTAAAAGAAAATATCAAGATAACGCCTTCTGCAAGTTCTGCACATGTCCTCGGGGGGTCCTTGGCAGAACAGTAACAATGGCCGATGGCCGTCGGCTAAATCTTTATATTTCACATTCACCTCACTATCGACCAATATACGTAAAGTCTTTGGGTTATGATTACAGTGTAATAGTTTAATTACTAGGCGATATTTGCGTGCGCGCGCGCGGGGTTCGTTACATGAAGAACTGTCTTGTCAGCGCGACTGACAGCGGAGAACTAAATTTCATAGATATTAGAATTGTCAACTACTTGTACAGGCCGCTCGAAGATGCGACCCGTTACGATGCGTCGAGCGATATATTGGTATGTTTTAAATCACCCAATATCCAAAAAAAAAAAAAAGAAACACCCGGAAATCATTGTGGATCGAAGATCATATCTGGCTTTTGTTTCCTATTGTCAGGTTAATCCATTGTCAACTTATATTTCGAAATTTCTCCGAACTTTTTGAAGCAATCCAGCACATCACTCTTATTCTTTATGATGTAAATGTGCCTATAGCTTGTCGCACCATCTTTAAAAAACACAAAGTACCTTGCGCGTGTTCTATGAGACCACACACATCCTCGAAACTGGTGATATAGTATACAGTATACTATATCACCAGGTTCATCAGGTTTTCTATTCGACGTCTGAAATGGCAATCAGCTTTGTTTTCCATACTGACATGCTTCACATAAAAATTGAACATCTTTTTCAATGTATGACACTGAAATTGCACTATTTCTGCTCAAAGAACAATGGCGACGTCCCATACATTGTATTACCCAACCTTTTTGACATCTGCAAGCTACGTTCATAAGAGATACTTTTATCAATGATAACTTATGCTACAAGAATTCGTATACAAATAGTATTTAATGTACAGAAGTTGGGAGAAAATAATTAACAAAGGTTAAATTGTGTAGGAACTTATAACCTATAATGTTATTATGATTATTACCTAAATAACTACATACCTACTGTAAACCCAGCTGTATTGTGTTGTGTCAGGTATAAATACGAGTATTAGTAAAAAAATGAGTTTCACTAATAGCTTTACATGGTTGTTTTTGCAAATGCTATTACCACAGGCCAAATCACTTTGCGTCACTACATCAGGAAGCCTGCGATAGCTATATCTGTCGTTATAATCCTCTCTACGACTCTCGGCTGCCTTTTAGCTTCTAATAATTAATTATTTACGCTTTAGTCAATAGGGTAAGTACCTACACATCATTTTCATTGTTCTCTCTGTACAAATAGGTGTCATATGTTTAAGCAACACTATAAACGACGCATGTATATACAAGTTTTATTCCTACACCTTTAAGAAAATGCTTGTGATATTACACTTACATTATTGATATAATAATATTGTATTGATAGCAGAATCATTAAGACACTTATTTGCAACCCTTCTATATGCCTACCTACCTAGTACATGCCCTTGAAGGGAGCTTTAGATTGAAATAAAAGATGCTATTTTATTTTGAAGCATTGTATTTATTTATCTTACTAAGAGATCATCCAAAAAAGCAGCTGGAGCTGACAGATTCCGTTGGTACCTAGCATAGCCCAAGTACCAGATAATACTCATTATGTGTGAGCAACAGCCAACGGTGCGTTTTCCTGCAGCACAGTAGCAATAATGGCCTAGTATTGCTTGTCTGCCCTCAAGACTCCGGTCTACAGCAATATATGCAAAGTATGATTTACTCCCAGAGTGTCTTGATTTTATTTTGGCACGTAGTATGAATGAAGCAATACCCTCAAGACTTGTGCCCCGTAATTGTGTCTCATCTCTAGACACCTCGATGGTGTACATGCCGTGGACTCTCAAATGTTCTCCAACATATGATTTTGCTTGGCGTATTTGGTATGTGCCGAGAGCAATGAGCTGCATATCTTCAATGCTCAGTTGAGGGAACACAATATTTGATGTTGTTATTGTCTGGAATAAAGTGTGCCTCCTATTCAAATTATTTTCCTGTACTATCTGACCCACTTCATTCTCTTGCATAATTTTTTCTTGAATTATATTTATTACTTGTTCCACATTTCTTCTTTCTGTGAACTGCAGTGCGAAGTGGTTTAATAATGCTGCGGCAATAGAAAAGTCTTGCATTATGTGTGGACAATTTTTGTTAAAATAGTCTTCTCTGAAGATTTTAAAATCTCTACTGAATCGTCCATTCACGGCTTCTACTACCCATCTATTCATAGTAACGCATCTAGTTATGTTTGCTTGAAGAGTAGTAAGTTGCCTTTCTCCCTCTTCTCTGGTCTCAGGCATGTGCACTTGAAAACCTTTATCCATCATTATGTCTGCGCAGTCTCTAAAACCTCGGTCCAGAATGAAAACATCATTTTCCTGAAATGGAGTTGTCGGGCTTGTGAAGCTTTCTTGTTCCAAGAGATCCCTCATAATTGCAGCATCATTTTTTGTAGCTGGGTATGGTCCCAGTGCTTCAATTATATAACCATCACAGCATACTATCAAAAATGGTTTTACCAAGTTATGGTATTTATGTAAGGAGTATGTCTCCTTTTGAAACATATAGTTGCTGCTTTTCTGTGTGTACAGATATGTGCCATCAGCAATCACAATTAATTCTCTATTTTCAAGAGGAGCTTCTGGGTTTCCAAAAAGGTGCTCTGCTAGGAATGTATTTCTCCTAACAAATTCTTGTCTGGAAGCATGCTGCCACCCTAGATGGTTTGGCACATAGTCCTGTAAAAGAATGTCTCGCGCTGTTCTCATATTGTCTTCCAGAGTTCTTCTTGGCATTCCAAATAAAGCTGCAATTCTTTCATCACTATCTCCAGTGCGCATTTTACATAAAAGACCATTAAAGCCACGTTTGATGTGACCACTATTAAGTCTTGGAACTTGGGCTAGTATTTGTTGATATTCACTCTTTGTCCTTCCAAACCAGTATTTAAAAAGATCATCATCAATGTTTTGTGGATTTTGAAAGTCAATATTTCTGTCTTCTGATGCTAAAAGAAAAATTATTTCTTCTACATGTGAAGCAGTAAATGTCGTCATTGAGTTTTCAGCAGCATATAATTCATGAAATGCATTTCTTTCCAAATGGTAATTGCATATTTTTGCATTTGGAGGTATGTAAAAATTGAAGTCTTTAATAATTCTTCTCCTTAAAACATCAGGTATACTTCGCTTCTCGCTGTCATCACATTCCACAAACAAGCAACGACGAGCCGTATTGGCTGCTCTACGTAATGTAGGCAGTTCTATTTGAGCTGGTACAGCAGCATGTAAGACAGCAGGTACGGCGGCAGGTAAGGCTCCAGATGTAGCTGGAGGTATGACAGCAGCTATGGTGGCAGGTAATTCTGCAGATTGCACCAGAGTCACAGCTGCAGATATGGCTGGAGGTGCTACAACATTTAAAGGTGCAGGTTCAGCAGATGTTCCCTCAGGTATGGCAGCGGGCATGGTAGCTGCAGGTAGTTCACCTGCACTAATTTGCTGACGATTTCTCAATATTCTTTGGGCTCTCAGCCAGCAAGGTATACAGACTTCATCAGTGGGTAACAACTGGAACAACCAACAAAAATGTAATTAAATTAAAATAAAAATGTAATAAAGTTGACATCAGAACAGCGCTGCCGGAATCGCCTAGTGCCGGCGCGATGCTCTTGATTCCATTGACCGACAAGCAAAAAGACTCATATAAGATAACAAGTTATGACAAGGAATGTAAACTAGAGTCTTAGTCATCATCATAAGCTCGCCTGCCTATCGGTATTTAAAAATAGTAAAATATGATCTTTACTAGCAGTAGCTCTGTTTCACAATGTCTTAACTCTAATACTAATATAAATAAACTCCTTTTAATTCTTAAATATAAATAACAATGTTGCCATGTGTTTCTAAACAATATTTTTTATCAGTTCACAAACAACATTTACCTCTTGCAAATAGACATGTCAAGTATCAAGCAAATCACTTATAAGGTTGGATGATTATATTAAACATACCTGGCGCGGCTGTATCCATTCTGATATTACATTCCCAATCATATTTTCACTCTCTGATGTCTCAGGTCGGAAAACCAATCTACTCCTTGTTCTGAGAATGGATCTGCCACATCCTACACAAATATGGCGATGACCAGTTACTTGTGCAGTGCCTTCTTGACGTGACACTACAGTATCATCTTGATTTATCAATTCCCAGCATGTGTGACAAACATGGTCACTGTTAGTCACCTGCACCGAGAGAAAGTTATGTTAAGTACTTATTAGTAAAACACATCAAGTAGCTTAAAATCTTAGACAAAATCATAGGGCCTTATTAAAGTATAATAAAATCAACATTTTAACTAAATGTTAAAATGTTGATTTTATCAAAGCACGGGTACATTTATCTTGCACAAAAATATTGTTAAAAAAAAATAGCACAGAGCAAGGGAATTCCAAGCGCTTATTAAAGTTGTCCCTCAGGTTTGTCCACATAATTAAGTTTGTACTTGAGGGGTTCTTGTGGACACAAATGAGAACAATATTTTTCGACAGGACTACCCTACTTAAGCACATGGTTGAAATACAACGGGAAATGGGGAAAAGGTTAGGACGTCATAAAATACTTACTTCTTGAGGATAAACCCATCTTCTAACTCTTTCTATCACTTCGTCATTTGCCTCAGACAATGCATGTCTTCGGATACGAGATATGCGTAACCGGCAATTTATACACCGCAGAGCCATTTTCAACAAAGATCAAATCACTTGCAAATCGTTAGTCCAGAGGGAATGCCGTGTGTCTCGTGAAAAGCGTCGTCGGAAAGGAATATTATCGGGCCAAATCTTCGGTAAATCAACAAATAATGGAAAACTTCGGAAACTTCGGTTAGAATAACACGATCAAGTGATTACATTATCTTTGAACACGATTGTCGGTGGAAGTGAAAATAACGTGACATTACTGACAGATGACAACGTTCCTATTCAAGTGATTTACTGAATTTTTACATAAGTTAGTTTAGTACCTACATGAATACTGTATTTTAAGTTATATTAGCCTATTAATTATATTTTTAGCCTTCAATTTAACATTTTATCGTAAAAATGACTGTTAAAATAGGTTACATTACCATGAAACAAATAACAAGCTATATTTTGTAATATTATAATGAATTAAGTGTAATGGAACGTACCATTCATAATGCAGAACCCAGCGTATTGCGTTCTATTTCACGGACCTGCGTTATGTTGACTAACTATTTGTTAAAAAAATGAACTTTTGAGTCCCTACTTCTAAAAATATACGAGACCTATAAAATAATTAGAGAAAAATTAACATTTAAAACAATCATAATAACATTAATGAACGGGGCCGGGTTTTTTTTTATTCGACTGGGTCACGTGTCGCCATCGTTCTTTGAATTTCCTTTATATTCAAGTGTTTTTGCCACATTTTAAAACTTGTTTGTGTCAAATTACAATCTTCTTGAATGACTGTGTTGAAATTCAGTTCATAGAGGTTATTTTGCTTTAAACTTCCATTTATCACAATAGTATTGTCTTTCAAAATCATAGCATTTTCACGCCGCACTTTCACGACGCAAGTCAGGCACATACAATACTTCAGTCAGTAGATTTTGCTCGAATTTTTCTATTCGTAACCTCCATTGTTGGAGGTTATGCACGCGCTCGCCGGCGGTGAAACTTTTTCGCAACTTCTTGCTTTTCACTTAGGTAATTTTCGTCTGAAATTAATTTGTGTTTGGGCACGTAACCTATTCGGGGCGTCTTTCATCAACACAAAAACAGAGTTACATTTAAGTAAGATAACAATATTACTTTTATTTAGAAACACATATTCATCAAATTTGCTCTTATTATACTCGGGAAAAACGACATGTGATCATCATTTAAGCATAAAAATACCAAAATCATCATTTTAAAAATAAATATGATCGTTTTCTCTTAGTGCAGACTGTAATCAACTTATAAAAAACCATAAATGTCTAAAAACGTATGTCATTACAGAACTGACAATAGGTAAACTGCGAAATGACACTATTTAAGTCGATTAAACTACTTATGACAAGTTATTTAATGCTACAATCAAAATCCGGGCGTCGAGGGACCATTAGATGTGGTGAAAATGAATCATAATTTTTGAAATCCTCAGTATACTATTACTGAATATAATTGCTCCGCTTTATTTTATTCTCTTTATTTTTAGTCATCCACATATTCTTACTGAATGTACTGCTGCCGCTTTGTATGAATGTACTCCCATTATGCTCAGCTCTATAGCTGTAGTTCCCCTGACTCTTTTGGTTCAGGAGTCATCATAACTTGGTCGTCTACAGCTGGTCAGGTTTGTGATTTTGCTTTTCGGAGATAAATTAGAATTTAATTCTAAAAGCGGCCACCAAATTTCATAACATTTTGAGATTGAGAAAAAGTCAATGTGACCTCCAAAATCGTTGAATCTAATTCTCTCGTCGAGCTAGTTTTGTGTCCATGTTATTTTAAAAGAAAATATCAAGATAACGCCTTCTGCAAGTTCTGCACATGTCCTCGGGGGGTCCTTGGCAGAACAGTAACAATGGCCGATGGCCGTCGGCTCAATCTTTATATTTCACATTCACCTCACTATCGACCAATATACGTAAAGTCTTTGGGTTATGATTACAGTGTAATAGTTTAATTACTAGGCGATATTTGCGTGCGCGCGCGCGGGGTTCGTTACATGAAGAACTGTCTTGTCAGCGCGACTGACAGCGGAGAACTAAATTTCATAGATATTAGAATTGTCAACTACTTGTACAGGCCGCTCGAAGATGCGACCCGTTACGATGCGTCGAGCGATATATTGGCATGTTTTAAATCACAAAAATCCCGGAAATCATTGTAGATCGAAGATCATATCTGGCTTTTGTTTCCTATTGTCAGGTTAATCCATTGTCAACTTATATTTCGAAATTTCTCCGAACTTTTTGAAGCAATCCAGCACATCACTCTTATTCTTTATGATGTAAATATGCCTATAGCTTGTCGCACCATCTTTAAAAAACACAAAGTACCTTGCGCGTGTTCTATGAGACCACACACATCCTCGAAACTGGTGATATAGTATACAGTATACTATATCACCAGGTTCATCAGGTTTTCTATTCGACGTCTGAAATGGCAATCAGCTTTGTTTTCCATACTGACATGCTTCACATAAAAATTGAACATCTTTTTCAATGTATGACACTGAAGTTGCACTATTTCTGCTCAAATTTTGAATTTCCTTTATATTAAAGGTTTTTTGCCACATTTTAAAACTTGTTTGTGTCAAATTACAATCTTCTTGAATGACTGTGTTGAAATTCAGTTCATAGAGGTTATTTTGCTTTAAACTTCCATTTATCACAATAGTATTGTCTTTCAAAATCATAGCATTTTCACGCCGCACTTTCACGACGCAAGTCAGGCACATACAATACTTCAGTCAGTAGATTTTGCTTGAATTTTTCTATTCGTAACCTCCATTGTTGGAGGTTATGCACGCGCTCGCCGGCGGTGAAACTTTTTCGCAACTTCTTGCTTTTCATTTAGGTAATTTTCGTCTGAAATTAATTTGTGTTTGGGCCCGTAACCTATTCGGGGCGTCTTTCATCAACACAAAAACAGAGTTACATTTAAGTAAGATAACAATATTACTTTTATTTAGAAACACATATTCATCAAATTTGCTCTTATTATACTCGGGAAAAACGACATGTGATAATCATTTAAGCATAAAAATACCAAAATCATCATTTAAAAAAAAAAATGATCGTTTTCTCTTAAAAAACCATAAATGTCTAAAAACGTATGTCATTACAGAACTGACAATAGGTAAACTGCGAAATGACACTATTTAAGTCGATTAAACTACTTATGACAAGTTATTTAATGCTACAATCAAAATCCGGGCGTCGAGGGACCATTAGATGTGGTGAAAATGAATCATAATTTTTGAAATCCTCAGTATACTATTACTGAATATAATTGCTCCGCTTTATTTTATTCTCTTTATTTTTAGTCATCCACATATTCTTACTGAATGTACTGCTGCCGCTTTGTATGAATGTACTCCCATTATGCTCAGCTCTATAGCTGTAGTTCCCCTGACTCTTTTGGTTCAGGAGTCATCATAACTTGGTCGTCTACAGCTGGTCAGGTTTGTGATTTTGCTTTTCGGAGATAAATTAGAATTTAATTCTAAAAGCGGCCACCAAATTTCATAACATTTTGAGATTGAGAAAAAGTCAATGTGACCTCCAAAATCGTTGAATCTAATTCTCTCGTCGAGCTAGTTTTGTGTCCATGTTATTTTAAAAGAAAATATCAAGATAACGCCTTCTGCAAGTTCTGCACATGTCCTCGGGGGGTCCTTGGCAGAACAGTAACAATGGCCGATGGCCGTCGGCTCAATCTTTATATTTCACATTCACCTCACTATCGACCAATATACGTAAAGTCTTTGGGTTATGATTACAGTGTAATAGTTTAATTACTAGGCGATATTTGCGTGCGCGCGCGCGGGGTTCGTTACATGAAGAACTGTCTTGTCAGCGCGACTGACAGCGGAGAACTAAATTTCATAGATATTAGAATTGTCAACTACTTGTACAGGCCGCTCGAAGATGCGACCCGTTACGATGCGTCGAGCGATATATTGGCATGTTTTAAATCACAAAAATCCCGGAAATCATTGTAGATCGAAGATCATATCTGGCTTTTGTTTCCTATTGTCAGGTTAATCCATTGTCAACTTATATTTCGAAATTTCTCCGAACTTTTTGAAGCAATCCAGCACATCACTCTTATTCTTTATGATGTAAATATGCCTATAGCTTGTCGCACCATCTTTAAAAAACACAAAGTACCTTGCGCGTGTTCTATGAGACCACACACATCCTCGAAACTGGTGATATAGTATACAGTATACTATATCACCAGGTTCATCAGGTTTTCTATTCGACGTCTGAAATGGCAATCAGCTTTGTTTTCCATACTGACATGCTTCACATAAAAATTGAACATCTTTTTCAATGTATGACACTGAAATTGCACTATTTCTGCTCAAATTTTGAATTTCCTTTATATTAAAGGTTTTTTGCCACATTTTAAAACTTGTTTGTGTCAAATTACAATCTTCTTGAATGACTGTGTTGAAATTCAGTTCATAGAGGTTATTTTGCTTTAAACTTCCATTTATCACAATAGTATTGTCTTTCAAAATCATAGCATTTTCACGCCGCACTTTCACGACGCAAGTCAGGCACATACAATACTTCAGTCAGTAGATTTTGCTTGAATTTTTCTATTCGTAACCTCCATTGTTGGAGGTTATGCACGCGCTCGCCGGCGGTGAAACTTTTTCGCAACTTCTTGCTTTTCATTTAGGTAATTTTCGTCTGAAATTAATTTGTGTTTGGGCCCGTAACCTATTCGGGGCGTCTTTCATCAACACAAAAACAGAGTTACATTTAAGTAAGATAACAATATTACTTTTATTTAGAAACACATATTCATCAAATTTGCTCTTATTATACTCGGGAAAAACGACATGTGATAATCATTTAAGCATAAAAATACCAAAATCATCATTTAAAAAAAAAAATGATCGTTTTCTCTTAAAAAACCATAAATGTCTAAAAACGTATGTCATTACAGAACTGACAATAGGTAAACTGCGAAATGACACTATTTAAGTCGATTAAACTACTTATGACAAGTTATTTAATGCTACAATCAAAATCCGGGCGTCGAGGGACCATTAGATGTGGTGAAAATGAATCATAATTTTTGAAATCCTCAGTATACTATTACTGAATATAATTGCTCCGCTTTATTTTATTCTCTTTATTTTTAGTCATCCACATATTCTTACTGAATGTACTGGTGCCGCTTTGTATGAATGTACTCCCATTATGCTCAGCTCTATAGCTGTAGTTCCCCTGACTCTTTTGGTTCAGGAGTCATCATAACTTGGTCGTCTACAGCTGGTCAGGTTTGTGATTTTGCTTTTCGGAGATAAATTAGAATTTAATTCTAAAAGCGGCCACCAAATTTCATAACATTTTGAGATTGAGAAAAAGTCAATGTGACGTCCAAAATCGTTGAATCTAATTCTCTCGTCGAGCTAGTTTTGTGTCCATGTTATTTTAAAAGAAAATATCAAGATAACGCCTTCTGCAAGTTCTGCACATGTCCTCGGGGGGTCCTTGGCAGAACAGTAACAATGGCCGATGGCCGTCGGCTAAATCTTTATATTTCACATTCACCTCACTATCGACCAATATACGTAAAGTCTTTGGGTTATGATTACAGTGTAATAGTTTAATTACTAGGCGATATTTGCGTGCGCGCGCGCGGGGTTCGTTACATGAAGAACTGTCTTGTCAGCGCGACTGACAGCGGAGAACTAAATTTCATAGATATTAGAATTGTCAACTACTTGTACAGGCCGCTCGAAGATGCGACCCGTTACGATGCGTCGAGCGATATATTGGCATGTTTTAAATCACAAAAATCCCGGAAATCATTGTAGATCGAAGATCATATCTGGCTTTTGTTTCCTATTGTCAGGTTAATCCATTGTCAACTTATATTTCGAAATTTCTCCGAACTTTTTGAAGCAATCCAGCACATCACTCTTATTCTTTATGATGTAAATATGCCTATAGCTTGTCGCACCATCTTTAAAAAACACAAAGTACCTTGCGCGTGTTCTATGAGACCACACACATCCTCGAAACTGGTGATATAGTATACAGTATACTATATCACCAGGTTCATCAGGTTTTCTATTCGACGTCTGAAATGGCAATCAGCTTTGTTTTCCATACTGACATGCTTCACATAAAAATTGAACATCTTTTTCAATGTATGACACTGAAATTGCACTATTTCTGCTCAAATTTTGAATTTCCTTTATATTAAAGGTTTTTTGCCACATTTTAAAACTTGTTTGTGTCAAATTACAATCTTCTTGAATGACTGTGTTGAAATTCAGTTCATAGAGGTTATTTTGCTTTAAACTTCCATTTATCACAATAGTATTGTCTTTCAAAATCATAGCATTTTCACGCCGCACTTTCACGACGCAAGTCAGGCACATACAATACTTCAGTCAGTAGATTTTGCTTGAATTTTTCTATTCGTAACCTCCATTGTTGGAGGTTATGCACGCGCTCGCCGGCGGTGAAACTTTTTCGCAACTTCTTGCTTTTCATTTAGGTAATTTTCGTCTGAAATTAATTTGTGTTTGGGCCCGTAACCTATTCGGGGCGTCTTTCATCAACACAAAAACAGAGTTACATTTAAGTAAGATAACAATATTACTTTTATTTAGAAACACATATTCATCAAATTTGCTCTTATTATACTCGGGAAAAACGACATGTGATAATCATTTAAGCATAAAAATACCAAAATCATCATTTAAAAAAAAAAATGATCGTTTTCTCTTAAAAAACCATAAATGTCTAAAAACGTATGTCATTACAGAACTGACAATAGGTAAACTGCGAAATGACACTATTTAAGTCGATTAAACTACTTATGACAAGTTATTTAATGCTACAATCAAAATCCGGGCGTCGAGGGACCATTAGATGTGGTGAAAATGAATCATAATTTTTGAAATCCTCAGTATACTATTACTGAATATAATTGCTCCGCTTTATTTTATTCTCTTTATTTTTAGTCATCCACATATTCTTACTGAATGTACTGGTGCCGCTTTGTATGAATGTACTCCCATTATGCTCAGCTCTATAGCTGTAGTTCCCCTGACTCTTTTGGTTCAGGAGTCATCATAACTTGGTCGTCTACAGCTGGTCAGGTTTGTGATTTTGCTTTTCGGAGATAAATTAGAATTTAATTCTAAAAGCGGCCACCAAATTTCATAACATTTTGAGATTGAGAAAAAGTCAATGTGACCTCCAAAATCGTTGAATCTAATTCTCTCGTCGAGCTAGTTTTGTGTCCATGTTATTTTAAAAGAAAATATCAAGATAACGCCTTCTGCAAGTTCTGCACATGTCCTCGGGGGGTCCTTGGCAGAACAGTAACAATGGCCGATGGCCGTCGGCTAAATCTTTATATTTCACATTCACCTCACTATCGACCAATATACGTAAAGTCTTTGGGTTATGATTACAGTGTAATAGTTTAATTACTAGGCGATATTTGCGTGCGCGCGCGCGGGGTTCGTTACATGAAGAACTGTCTTGTCAGCGCGACTGACAGCGGAGAACTAAATTTCATAGATATTAGAATTGTCAACTACTTGTACAGGCCGCTCGAAGATGCGACCCGTTACGATGCGTCGAGCGATATATTGGCATGTTTTAAATCACAAAAATCCCGGAAATCATTGTAGATCGAAGATCATATCTGGCTTTTGTTTCCTATTGTCAGGTTAATCCATTGTCAACTTATATTTCGAAATTTCTCCGAACTTTTTGAAGCAATCCAGCACATCACTCTTATTCTTTATGATGTAAATATGCCTATAGCTTGTCGCACCATCTTTAAAAAACACAAAGTACCTTGCGCGTGTTCTATGAGACCACACACATCCTCGAAACTGGTGATATAGTATACAGTATACTATATCACCAGGTTCATCAGGTTTTCTATTCGACGTCTGAAATGGCAATCAGCTTTGTTTTCCATACTGACATGCTTCACATAAAAATTGAACATCTTTTTCAATGTATGACACTGAAATTGCACTATTTCTGCTCAAATTTTAATTTCCTTTATATTAAAGGTTTTTTGCCACATTTTAAAACTTGTTTGTGTCAAATTACAATCTTCTTGAATGACTGTGTTGAAATTCAGTTCATAGAGGTTATTTTGCTTTAAACTTCCATTTATCACAATAGTATTGTCTTTCAAAATCATAGCATTTTCACGCCGCACTTTCACGACGCAAGTCAGGCACATACAATACTTCAGTCAGTAGATTTTGCTTGAATTTTTCTATTCGTAACCTCCATTGTTGGAGGTTATGCACGCGCTCGCCGGCGGTGAAACTTTTTCGCAACTTCTTGCTTTTCATTTAGGTAATTTTCGTCTGAAATTAATTTGTGTTTGGGCCCGTAACCTATTCGGGGCGTCTTTCATCAACACAAAAACAGAGTTACATTTAAGTAAGATAACAATATTACTTTTATTTAGAAACACATATTCATCAAATTTGCTCTTATTATACTCGGGAAAAACGACATGTGATAATCATTTAAGCATAAAAATACCAAAATCATCATTTAAAAAAAAAAATGATCGTTTTCTCTTAAAAAACCATAAATGTCTAAAAACGTATGTCATTACAGAACTGACAATAGGTAAACTGCGAAATGACACTATTTAAGTCGATTAAACTACTTATGACAAGTTATTTAATGCTACAATCAAAATCCGGGCGTCGAGGGACCATAAGATGTGGTGAAAATGAATCATAATTTTTGAAATCCTCAGTATACTATTACTGAATATAGTCGCTCCGCTTTATTTTATTCTCTTTATTTTTAGTCATCCACATATTCTTACTGAATGTACTGCCGCTTTGTATAGTGACCTGTAAACGATCAAATTTGCTTGACAAATTTGTTTGTCAAACTTCACGTTTTCATCAAACAATTGCTTAAACGATCAAACCAAATATCAAACAAATATTTTAACTTTCTAGTAGAATCGGGTTTCTCCTTTCGTGACGTGACGACGCTGTGCCGAGCGCTTACAATTAGTAATTCAGATGAATTATTTTTGGCATTGACTCTAGCACTGTGTATCAAGACAAAAAAAAGAAGACGATGGAGTCGAGAATGGTTGAAATTAAGAGATAAATATACCCACGAGAATTTGCTACGGGAAATATTGCGCACAGAACCTGAAGACTACGCAAACTTCCTGCGCATGGACCATAAAACTTTTGAAGATTTACTGATTATACTCTGTCCTCGTATTGAAAAAAAGAACACAGTTATGCGCAAATCTATACCAGCTTCTCAAAGGTTATCAATAAAGGTACCTGGCTAGCGGCGCCGATTTCGAAGACTTAAAATTTCAAGCCTGCGTTGCACTTCGAACATTGAGCAACATTATCATTGAAACTTGTGAAGCAATAAATGAAACACTATGCAACAATATTCAGGTAAGGTTTTATATAAATCATACTAATTAAAATGAATAAAAATGTTTCAAGTATTTTGCTACTGTCTCAGCTTCAGTTTCGTTTGTTTGCGAGTCTGGAATATGAATTAACACAGGCTGCTCCGTATTCGACGAAGTTCGAGCTTGATTTTGAGTATGAGAGATAGGAGATTGAATGTACGAAACGGGAGATGGAGATTGCGGAACAGTAGATTGAGTGTGAGAGATAGGAGATTGAATGTACGGATTAATTAAACAAGGGAACAACATTTTTGTTGCATGAAATATTACGACTAATATTGTATATTTTCGGGGTGCTGATTTCAGATCTGAAGTTAGATTTTTTGTATCAGCTTTAGTTTATGAGATATAAAGAAAACGTGATTTTTAAGAAACAAATAATTTATTTAGCAAAAAACATCACAAAACAACCACTACATATTAAAAAACTTTCTTTTATATGATTTTCTTGCTTGACTTGGTTCACTAGGGCTGTTTAATGCTCCAACTGGCGGACTAGCCCTCATGTTGGCATTCCAATGACCCTGGTACCGCTCTTCCATAGTCCGAATATCTTGATGGAACCGTTCCCCTTGTTCTTCACTGAAATCACCTAGATTTTCAGGGAAACGGTCCAAATGGCTATGGAGGAAGTGTACCTTAATGCTCATATTACAACCAACCCGCTGGAAGTGCGACAACATCTCTTTAATGTGCTTCGCATAGCTTCATCCTTTTTGTATCCCAGAAAATGTTGTGTAATCCAAACGAATTAATTCCAGGCATTTTTTTTCAATATCGGTCATGTAACTATGAAAGTTTTCATCCTTCATCAACCTTCTTATTTGTGGACCATCAAAAATTCTGGCTATCAGTTTCTCTGTACTCAAATTATGGAACTTTTTAGAGATGTATTGAAAACAATCGCCATTTTTGTTTAGAGCTTTGACAAATTGTTTCATGAGCCCAAGCGATAAATAAACGCCATTCATTTGAATCATATTTTTGTACTCCCATTGATTTTAATAAATCAGGAATATCTGAACAATAAACAAAGTCATCATCTTCTGAAAAAACTGAAAGCAATTCCGTCTCTATTTTACAATAGTACGAAATTCTTGTTTCTTGAGTCAAAAGGTTTCTTTGCTTTAATCGAGAAGCTAGAATCTCCGATGCTTTTTTAGAAAGGCCAAGGTCTCTCACTAATGCGCTGAGCTCGTCCTGATTAAAGGGCCGGGGCTCAGAGGAAACATCTGGATTCAAATCAGTTGTCCCACTTTCATCACTTGAAGAAGAGTTTTTTCTTCCAAGTCGTGATCAATTTGTGAAGATGAAGATGCTTGTGGTGCTGATGCATCGCCGGAGTACATGACTGGTTGGGTGACTAATAACAAGTTAGGGTAAAATCATTTGGAGCGTTTTTTTTTTGTTAATCCCGTTTACATCAACCACGCAAAAATAACAAGCGCCTTGATGATTCGAGGGTTCCCGCCAGATCATTGGTGTTTGGTACTTGAAATGGGGTCTTTTCTTATTCGCCTATAATCTTAAAGACTCCACGCATGTTTTACATACCACTTTAGGCACCCAGTACCTGTCGCGAGTGTCCAACGAAAATCCAAAGTAATCAAAGTACACACGTTTTACGAACTCCGACATACTTAGTCTACAATCTTTAAATGTATATTCACCACATATATTACAGAAATAGTTAGGATCATTTTTACAGATATTTCGTTACATGGACATGGTAAGAAATATATACTATTTAAATAAACTGCTCGGTGAAAAAAAAATTTTAGTTTAACAAGTACGAAAATATGGTCAATATCTGTATCTCAAAATCTAAAGCTGTTAGAGAAGAACTGCGGGTAGATTTGAAATCAGCGACCTCGAATTAGTAAACAACAGTAATAAAATTCCATGCAACAAAAAAAAGTCTCATTTTGTTCCCTTGTGTTATTATTGAATGTCTACAAAGATTTCCTTCTTCACCTTCAAAGAGTATTTCGTTGATGAACTTTTCTGCCAGTCGTCTTTGTTCTGCAGACATCCTCTCCAGTTTAAAGGCCCAGTTTCTTGCCATTGCTTGATATTCATTTTTAGGTTTTTTTAAATGATCCCTGGCTAATGTCAATAAGTCATGCTGCAAGTCCTCACTTTTCTTCTTTTTTGATTGCACTGGATTTGTAGATGCCAAAGGTTGCGAAGGTGTTGAGGTTAAAGATTGTGATGATGATGATTCTTGGAAATAAAAACAACATTATAGTAAACATTTTTCTATTTCAGTTACCCAGAACAAAGGAAAATTGTAAGATATTGGCGCGACGATTTGGAAATGCATGGAACTTTGATAATTGCATTGGAGCTGTAGATGGAAAACATATCACTTTGCAAAAACCTGAGCATTCTGGTTCCTACTATTATAACTATAAAGGAACATACAGCATAGTACTTATGGGTATAGCCAATGCAAATTATGAATTCATTATGGTTGATGTCGGTACAAATGGCAGAGTGTCAGATGGAGGGGTAATTAAAAACAAAAAATGTTGGCATTGCTTTGAGAATAATCAATTACAGATTCCAGAGCCAGAAGAATTGCCAAACACTAATTAAAAAATGCCTTTTGTTTTTGTAGGCGATTAAGCTTTCCAACTACTTCCAAACTTTATGAAACCCTACAATAAACAAGTGTTAAATGATAACAGAAGGATCTTCAATTATAGATTATCTCGTGCTCGACGAATAAATCAAAATGTATTTGGCATTCTTGCAAGTCGTTTTAAGGTTTTCCAAAAACCTTTTAAATTATCTCCAAGAAAAGCAAAAATAGTAGTAAAGGCGTGTTGCCATCTACACAATTTACTTATGAAACAAAAAAAATACGTTCGACATGGAGAAATAGATGTGGAAGATTTTATTACAGGGGCTGTTATATTTCCGTTTGGTACCTGGAGAAATGAGTCAATTTTGTTAGGTATTGAGCATACTCGAGCTGGAAATAGTGCCACTCTAGCAAAACAAGTAAGAGATGATTTTTGTGAATATTTTAATACAACGGGCGCTGTTTTATGGCAAAACAAATGTTTAGAGTAATACAATACAATAAACAGTACTACTATTTACCTCTTGTTCTATTATTGTGCTAATTCCTGATTCTCCCTCCATTTGATCTTGCAGAAATTCTAAATCTTTGTAGTACCATAATGATGGTACATACAGATCATCTGTACCAGAACCAGAAAGCATAGACTTTTTCACTTTGTTGTTTTCGCGTTTGAAACTCGTACGTGGAATATTAATCTTTTTCTTCACGTCTTCCTCCGTAATCTTTCGGCGACACATCTTCAGTAAATTTGTCATTTTTTTATTGCTGTGCTTCTCTTGTTATTGTCAATATAATCTTTTGATTTTATTTTCCATAGCATCGGCATATCACGATAAACAGATATGAAATGCAACGTTAATTATTTGTTCGTAATATTGCCACTTAGCATATCGTCACTGAGCGTAGCGTCCATGATGTCAATACAACGAGTGAGATCTTGTTTGACAAACACCGCCGTTCACGTTCAAACCTGTTTGTCAAACTCGACATCAATCCAGATTTTCATCAAACACGACAAACACGTAGCTTGTTTGACAAACGCCTCAAACACAGCAGTACACTATCAAATAATTTGACAAACACGTAAAATTTGACAAACAATTTGATCGTTTACAGGGCACTTATGAATGTACTCCCATTATGCTCAGCTCTATAGCTGTAGTTCCCCTGACTCTTTTGGTACAGAAGTCATCGTAATTTGGTCGTCTACAGCTGGTCAGGTTTGTGATTTTGCTTTTCGGAGATAAATCAGAATTTATCTCCACTAGCGGCCACCAAATTTCATAACATTTTGAGATTGACAAAAAGTCAATGTGACCTCCAAAATCGTTGAATCTAATTCTCTCGTCGAGCTAGTTTTGTGTCCATGTTATTTTAAAAGAAAATATCAAGATAACGCCTTCTGCACATGTCCTCGGGGGGTCCTTGGTAGCACAGTAACAATGGCCGATGGCCGTCGGCTAAATCTTTATATTTCACATTCACCTCACGATCGACCAATATATGTAAAGTCTTTGGGTTATGATTACAGTGTAATAGTTTAATTACTAGGCGATATTTGCGTGCGCGCGCGCGGGGTTCGTTACATGAAGAACTGTCTTGTCAGCGCGACTGACAGCGGAGAACTAAATTTCATAGATATTAGAATTGTCAACTACTTGTGCAGGCCGCTCGAAGATGCGACCCGTTACTATGCGTCGAGCGATATATTGGCATGTTTTAAATCACCCAATATCCAATAAAAAAAAACCACCCAGGAAATCATTTCTTTTTTCCAAAATTGTTAATATCTGCGATAATAATATACATTATTCATTACTTTTAATTTTAGAAGTCTTAGGCATCGGTATTGTAGCGGTAGTACACATTGTATTGTTATTTGATCCTATATTTAAATAATTGCATGAAAAACTCTGTATATCTTGATGGAAAGCAGAGAGCTCAACAATTGTCGGTGAAGTCAGTTTAAACTAATGTTAACCGATTGATTTAGATACATCCTATTAGTAATATTACTAACAAGAGAGTCGTCATGTGACCGTGTTATTATCTATAACAGGGTCATATATATTAAATGCTAATAATTTAGCAAGTGTTGTCTTATCTCTATTGGACAGGTACAAAGTATCTAGAGTCAGTATAAATTTACTAATAGATATATCATTGTCAAAATATAGTATGTCTTTGTGACGACATGTCCAATTGTACATTAGCTTGTTTAAATCGTATATTATGTCATTATTTTTACCTAAAGTAAGCATATGAGAATAAGGTAATGCACATATTACCTTTTTTAAGCCTAGCTCTATTATAGAATTAGGACATCAATCAACTTACTTATTTTTCTGTTGCTCTCGTCAAACTTTTCTACTTCAATCAAGCTTATTATTTGGTCTATGTGATGCATTTGGTAAGCAGTTATTTATAACATTTTGCTGCAAATAATTTGCTAGCAATTTTCCCATTCCTACACCTATCTTGTCCGAGTACATAATAGTTCTCTCAGTTTGTGACTTGTTATCAAGAGACTTGGTTATTGATTGTTTAAGTAAAACTACCTGCTGGTCCTCTCCACCAACATGTATCAAGTTCAGAAGGAGCTGTGGAACAACAATGCTTGGATGGTTCGAGTACAGGTGCGGCGTCCTGGGGGTGAGCTTTAAGTAAACAGTCAATAGCCATTACAAGTTCTTAACTTTCTGCTCATATATATGAGTAATGTCTGCAAGACTCTTCTTAAGTTTGTCTATTTTTTGCTGACTGGTAGTCAAGTTCTCTATTGTTACGTCCTAGTAGATTATAACAAGATTGTAATTCTACATTTAAATCTAATTTGTCCTGAATTAATTGTGTTGATTTTTTTTATTGTCTATGACACTTTAACAATTTCCGAGTCTTTTTAATTAATCTGATTGACTTGGGTCAATCAAATAAGTCATGAAAAAACAATAATAATTTAATTGCACAAATACTATTGTGAATTAATATTGTATTCCTTATTGCAGATTTTATGATAAATATGGGCTTCCTGGTGTGATCGGGTGCATAGATTGCACACATGTTGCCATAGTGAGGCCTTTGGAGCACGAGGAACAATATTTTAATTGAAAACATTTTCAAAGTTTATGAACATTATTAGCTACGGCCCGCGGCTTTGCTCGCTGATGATGATGATGATGAAAAGTAGCCTATAATATAGGCATATTATGTTAATCCAGGTTATAAACTATCTGTGTGCCAAATTTCATCCAAGCGCGATTAAAGAAAAATTAATTAAGCTTTCAAGATTAGTGCGTTCAAGCAAACAAACAAATTCTTCAGCTTTATATATTAGTATAGATTATAACCTACATTTTATCCTATGTTAAATTGATTGACACACGATAAGAGATCAAATTTCACTTGTTAACTCTGAATAATGGCTATAAATAAATAAAACATTGATTGACATTCTTTTTCAGATATGTGACAGTGATTTATATATTACCAATGTTGATGCTTCATATGGTGGAGCAACTCATGACGCATATATTTGGAGGGAATGTGACATAAGAAACCACTTTTCCAGGATGAAACAGTTTACCTATTAGGCATGTCTTGATTTTGGAATATTGATATTCACTAGGTATTAGTTATACAATGATGCAATTTACTCTAATATTATATTTTAAATTTTTAGGTGATTCTGGTTATGCTCTAAGGGAGCATATGATGACACCTGTAGATAATGCTGTTAAGAACTCTCCTGAGGGAAGGTACAATTTCCTCCAAAAGCGTGCACGCTGCACCGTAGAACGCACATTTGGTGTATTGAAGGGTCGATGGAGATGTCTTTTGGCAGCTAGGGAACTCCATTACTGCCCAGAAACAGCAGGTAAAATTATATTAGCCTGCTGTGCTTTACATAACACTTGTATAAGGGCTGGTATTGAAGGTCCCGAGTTGACAGAAGAGGAACACCAATCGAAAAGAACCAGGCAGGCTACCTTTGAAACAGCCGCATCTTCAACTCAAGCTCTACAAGCCGGTCAAAGGGCAAGGAATTCATTAATAGAAATATTATTTGAAAATGTTGTTTGAAAATTAACTTGATGAAATTTATATGGGACCACACGGAAAGCACCAGCTTTCAAAATAAAAAATAATCATCAAAATCGGTTCTTAAACGAAGAAGTTATCCGCGAACAAACCAAAAAAGCATGTATACGGTCGAATTGAGAATCTCCTCCTTTTTTTAAGTCGGTTAAAAAAAAGCAGCCCTTGACGAGTTTCTTGCCGGTTCTTCTCGTTACAAGGTCTCCCGTTTAGGGATTACGAACCGATGGCGTAGCTTCTTCGATATTCACAAGTGCTTGTAACAACAGCCTAGATTAAAATATTTGTATGGCATAAAATTAGTTACGTTTTATTTTAAATCACTTATTGTTACCCAACCTACCTAGATGTTTATAAAATGGCTACAAATATTACAAGTAACTATATTTTAAATTTTTATGTACCCAGTGTCACTCTCACGACTAAGACGAATCTATTTACATCACTCACATAAAAATAGGACAAGCCGTTGAGGCTCTATGGTTTGCCAAAGAAATATAAATACATTCATACCCTCCTTCTTTCGCAGTCGGGTAAAAAAGACCATGTCGGTATTAATGATTTAGGTAGGTATTTTTTTATTACTTCAATGCATGTTATGGGACTTCAGTCTGTGGGAGAATTTGTAGGTACAATTAATAGTCTCAAAAACAATAGTATTCTAAAATATATTTATTTATTAAAATAAATAAATCTTATATGTAAAAATGAATTGCTGTTCGTTAGTCTCGCTAAAACTCGAGAATGGCTGGACCGATTTTGGCTAATTTTGATCTTGAAATATTTGTTGGGAAGTTCAGGGAAGGTTTAAAGAAATTGCAATAAAATTAGTAAAAAGTAGTATTTTATTTTCCCATACAAACTGTTCGCACCTGTCAAACAGGAGATGTTTCTGAATATTTGACCACAGACAATTGGCGGTATGAAGTTCGCCGGGTCAAGTAGTAAAAAATAAAAATAGCCTTTATTCTTTGACACAATAACAATTTGAAATTAAATTATATTATAATTAACATGCACTATTATTAGAGGCCTATTTATTTATAGGCAGTCCTGATGCCTGCTAGCTCGGTGTTCCTCACCAT
Source organism: Lomographa bimaculata (assembly GCA_948107665.1). Taxonomy (NCBI): domain Eukaryota; kingdom Metazoa; phylum Arthropoda; class Insecta; order Lepidoptera; family Geometridae; genus Lomographa; species Lomographa bimaculata. The sequence continues at coordinate 1,343,675 of OX403602.1, read as the reverse complement.
CTCTCTCTTTACACGTCCATCTTCATATTGGTACAATCTGCTTCTGACATCGGACCCAGCAGATCGTTTTCTTCTGGTGCGTGTAGATTTTGAGGCTGCAAAACAACATTTTTTTTTTTTATTAGTGACAGCCTAGTGTTTGACCACTATCTCACCTGATGTTAAGTGACGATGTGATCGAAGCTGCTAAATACACTAGACCTGGAATACGTAGAATCTCAAGGGTAACTGCCGGAACACCGTATTTGGCTTGACGGCAGACTTCCAACTTGATGGTGGTGAGCTACTCTGGTAGCAAGCCAGGCGAGCAACTCACAAAATGCTCTACTACCTCTCGAATTATATTTCAATAAGTTACATTGCAGTAAATACTTAATTTATATATTTTTTGTGACAAACAGTATCTTTCTTGTAATTTTAATCTCCGTAGCTTAGCGGTAAAGCCTATGTGTATCAAATACTCAAAAATCCAGATATATTTTCTGGTATATACAAATTAGGTATGATTAGATAACATTACTGAAAATTTATAGGAAGAAGAAGTACTTACAACTTCTGGAAGTCAATGTTTCTTGTGACCGAGGTGGTTGACTAGCAGGCTCTTTATTTGACTGGCTTTCTTGGCTGGGTTCAGTATACTCCTCAACTTCTTCAGGCAAGTCCAGGATCTGCGGCTGCAGTTGGCTTCCTTGACTGTTGATGGTATGGATTCGTGGGTCTGAAATAAATATAACAGATTACTTGGTGTTAATGTGAAGCATTAATTTTTACTAAAAGTAACTACAGAAGTATCAGCGAACAGCAGTCTACAGTGCAATTTCTATTGTATTTTTATAGCATATAAAGTTGCATACTTACATAAAAATAGAATTTTAATATACAATAAAGATGGATATCATAAAGATAAATATTAGATGTTTCAAAGTTTAGAAATAGGGAATCCAAAGAATTTTTATTTATTATTTGTGACAGGCTAGTGTTTGACCTCTATCTCACCTTATGGTAAGCGACGATGTGATCGAAGCTGGTAAACACACTAGACTTGGAATACGCAGGCTCTCAAGGATAACTGCCGGAACACCGTATTTAGCTTGACGGCAGACTTTCATCTTGATGGTGGTAAGCTACTTTAGTAGCAAGCCAGGCAAGCAACTCACAAAATGCTCAACCACCTCTGGAATGTCACCCGATTATCACCACCCGGGGACCACGTGTAGGGAATCAGTCTTAAGGGGTATCCTCCTACGGACATGGGTGACTCAGCCCCAATGATTTGAGGAACTTACTTCAGAGAAAGCTGGCACTCTGGCTCCAGTTTGGCGGTCACCAAACCCATCTCCAATTATGGCCAGAACTTTTAATTCCCAATGGGAGAGTTGGGGTGCCACCGATGGTCCACCTCCAGTCATTGAAGCCAACCTCCGAGAATCAGCAGCAGCTTTTTTGGCCAGATGTTTTCTATCAAACCATACCTGTCAAAAATGAAGGTAGGTATTAGATCTTTGCCACTTTTTACTGATAAATAGCTTAAACATTAAATTATATTACTAAAAATTACCTTTTGCCACTGCTGAACTGTCTTTGTGCAACCACCAATGGAATTGAGCGTACTGCACAATTCTTCCCACAGCCTCTTTGCCTGGACTTTTCCTTCTAGACTCCTCAATCTCCCGCGAGCAAGATCCTTATGCTCGTCAAGGAAATTGAGGAGTGTGTCAATTTGTTCAGGAGTAGCCGAACCCGTATGTGGAGCCATTTTACACTGAAAAGAAGTGGTGAAAATAAATTATAGGTACCTAGTATTACAAATAAATGTGATAAGTATTTTACGTGCATAACATATAAAATACTTACAATTTTTCTAACTACGAAACCAAACGACCGACACCCAAATGAAGACTGCGACTTGAAATTGAAAACAGGGATTGTGTATGGCATTTGCAAAGTGATCTTGAAAAAAGCACTTGAAACATCTTAATAGCACTTCACTTGAGCACAGAATTATTATATCTATATTTATTTACGTCCGACGTGCCGAAATGACGATTGACAGCCATGAAGATGTTGTTGACAGCATTGTGATAATCCGGATAAGTTGGGTTGTCATACGTTACTTTATACACCGTTTGTAATAATGTTCATCGTAACGTATTCGGTTAACAGTCACTGAAAGGGTTATTTTTAGTGTCACTGTGATTTTATTCGAAGAATTAAATTTTTTTTGCTTGTTAATGATTTTCTGGATTAATATGCATAACAAACCACGACTATTTCAATAAATTAATTAAATAAATAAAAATAACTTATACATAAACATAAACGCTTTCATAGTTTAGGTAATATCTCGGGACTTAATCGCGCTAAAAAACTATTTTTATTTACCTCGACGTTTCGGCCAAGTTGCATTGGCCATGGTCTCGAGAAGACTGGAGAATGCGGGTGTCAGCGTGGGAAAGGGCGAGTATTGTCTCCAACTACCCGCACTTGGTCTTGTGAGAAATAATTGTCACGACACAACACTCACGACATCAGCAGATTTATCGCGGGATAAATCGCGACGCGAACACTTACTTAAAACTGGATTCCACGCGGCGATGTTTTTTAATTTTAAGTCCCGAGATATTACCTAAACTATGTGTTCGAATCGCGAAAGTTTAAAAATTACAATAAACGCTTTCACACTCACAGCCCCACACTAAGTTCGATGACTTGTATCGTGGATGCTGGAAACATTCACATGACACACACACAATAACAACCAGAACCAGAAACACACATTTTCCTTGGGGAGAAAACTTGTGTTCCCGTCGGGAATCGAATCCGGTATGCTCAGAAGATGAACGCTCACCCAACTGAGCCAACGGGTAAAGTAAAAATAAAACCGGTGATTTACCGTAAAAGACATACAAAAGAATCTACAAAACATTGTTCGTTCTATTCGTTCACGAAAATTGTCTATGATTTCGAACTTCGCGTGCGCGTCCGAAAATGATATAGAGTAGGGTCAGAAACGAAACTCTGTTTTAATTTCGTTCGTTAACGAAGTTTCGTTTCGGAGAAAGAGTAGATCTGCAGACGATCGACTTTAAGATCTTTAAATCATTTAAAAAGTTCGAGAAAATATCATAAAAAACTTGTCAACACACGTTGACAAGTTTTTGAATTTTTTTGTATAGAATTTTTTTAATCGTTTTAGATTTGGGGCTATCCATAAATATTAAATATTAGGCATCACACATCGTCACCAAGCCCTAAATTAAGCTAATTAAAGCATGTACTATAGGAGTCAAGGAACGGATACAATACTTATAGATTTTTTTTTCGTAAATACGTACTTTAGATAGGTACATATTATACACCCCGACCAAGACAAACACAATATTTAAATCCAGAAAATGTGTTTGCATTGTGGGGGATCAAAAGTCTGACGATGTGTGACAAAGAGGGATTGTGCCAATGAGGATTTCTTCTTATGTGACGTAACATTTATAAGTAAACTTTTATTTTGATTTTTGTCATGAATAAGTATAGAACCTAGATATTATGAAACCCAGTGTAACTTTTGTTCGAACTTAATCCATCTAATTTGTATTGTGGTATTGGCATATAAGTACATTTCTTTTCAGAATACAACGAGAACTCCTTCAATGACTCTCAGGATATAGAGTCGCAAAATGTGTTTTCTTCTCTTTATGCCAACTCCCTAAAAAGGGCTTTTTATTCAGAAGCAATTGCAGAATATGATAAAAAAGATGTAAGCACCATGACTGAAAGATCAACACATAATAAATATAAAGAAATTGGCACCATGACTGAATTGGGGCCTACATGTACTAACAATACAAACTTGGAAATTAGATGCAATGAGTTCTTCGGAAGTGTCGTAGCATGCGAACTAGCAAATTATCACGGCCAAGCTCGTTATAATAAAATGAAAGCAATAATTGATCTTTTCCAAGATAAGTAAGGAAAAAATGCTTGGTTGATTAAAAAGCTTTCGTGATCCTCTTGTGGAAAAATATTGCGTTGGTGCGGGTTGTGATTTTAATTAAAATAATTAGACTGATTAGCTAAATAAACATGAAATCATGTCGTATGTACATCATTTCTTCTTAATATTTGTGGTACACTCTAAAACATTCTATGCACAAACCTGGCTGTTGAGGGCAGGTGTCGCAAGCGACTAGCGACATTACCCTCTCTTTTTTCGTATTCCAGCAATGAACGCATCTTCTTCTTTTGGTTTTGCCCTTACTGTCTTTTTGTAATTTAATTAAACAATGGACTTGTCGACCTTGTATCTGAGGTGCTGGATCAATGTATGGTTCTACGATAGATTTAATCACGCTTAATCGAAAATCATATAAGCTTAACTTTCGGGCAGAATACTTATTGTAAATGAAACAAGAGTTTATGATAATTATTTGCATGATATAAATGATAACTTTCTTATACCATCGAAGGGTTTTATGCTCGCGTAAATAATACGATAGCATTTGGTCATGCCGATCAATTGCATTCATATTTTTATTATAGTTAATTATAATTTCTGGTTTCATTTTGAGTTGGCCCCTGCGATTTGAAACAATTTTTAAAACACCATTATATTTACTGGAGATAGCTAGTACTTCTCTGGTCCAACCATTTTATTACACACACATTTCTTTTGTGAACAATGCACAACTCCCCTTTTTTAACTTTGTCTTTAAGGTTGCCTTTGGATTATTTTTTCTAAATTTTTTAAGTGTTCCTGTACAATAAGTATCCTTACTATATAAGTCTTCAGTCAAATCGACACTTGAACAAAAGTTATCCACATAAAGATACCTACATTATATCATACCTACATTGAAATATTCCCTCATTAAATGCATTACCACTTTTTTTACATGATTTGTTCCTCCCACAATATCATCAGATGCACCGCCGTACAAATGGAGTTTCAATACTACGCCTAACTAGTCAGCCAGTGCATAGAACTTCAGACCATACTTATTTTTTTCCCCTTCATATATTGCCTAAAGCGTAATCTGCCTCTCCATCATTGTCTCGTCAATCGTAATATTTTTTGTCGGGTAATATAAAGCCGACATTCTTTTGTTAAAGAATTCTAATATATTTTTTACTTTATTTAAACTTGATGCTGTTTCTTCTAAACTAGCGCATAGCATTCTTAAAATTAATAAAAATGAATTTCTCGACATCGCCTTAGAAAATACTGGTTGGTTGAAAAATACGTCCTGTTTCCAATAGTCACAAATTCTATTCAGTTTCAAAAAACCCATATGGAAAATTAAACCAAAGAATAGTTTTAACACTTCGCAAGTAATGGGTTTCCACGAGCAACTTCTGCTTTTCGGCGCTCGGGCCGATAACTTTTCGCGTTCTCCGTAGTTGTTGGTGCAATCTGTTAATAACTGAAGTAACTCCATATTGCATATAGCATCAAAATACCCGATGGGTGTATCGATGATATCCTCTTTGATGCCTGGAGTCTTCGAGAAAGGTAGTTCTGGGTGGTCATCCGGATTCCCTGGGCACCATTCACGATCGGGTACAGTTAAGTCAGTAAGTAATTCATTGTTCTCCAGTTCCGGCTCCGGTTCCGGTTCGGACTCATCAGTTTCCATTACATCTAGTATGTTTTCACACAGTATACCATAGAGCTCAGCATCAGTCAAAAGCGGAGTTGATTCATCTCTTGGAGGAGTTGATTGGAGAATTACCATGGCGCCTAAAGCTTCTTCTATCTCGACGAAATCCAAATTTGGGTCTTCCCAAGAGCATGATGGCATCGAATTATCGATGGGTTCCATGACCTGAAGCGTAAAAAATGTCTCAAAATATGACATAAAACATTCTAAGATCAGACACATTTCTTGGTGATGACAAAGTTATTAAAATTGGTGTGTATAATGCAGTATAGGTTAAAACTATTTACGAAAAACAATTAGTATTTGAAAAAAAAAAAGATCTCATTGTCATTAATTGATAGACTAAATATTAGGTTCCTATATATTTTATATAAATCCTAAGAATTACCGACGTGAGCTGGCGAAAGTTCGATATATTTTGTGGTCAACGGGCGCACTCGTAAATTTATGAAGTGAAATTAATACAAAAAAGTCGTTGAACATAAGAATAAAAATAAATTATTGTTAAATAATTTAAATATTATTTTCATTAAATAAATTCGGTCCTTAGCAGGCAAATATCCGGTCATTATAGTTTCAAGACGTGAAGATGTAACAACTAACAAAAAAAGCATATTTATATAGTATATATACTTACCGCCTCTTTCTTTAATCGAAGTTCCTCTTTGGTATTAACGAATTTCGTAGGGATAGCGAAGTCGTCGTGATGGCAATGAACAAAGTCCAGTAACACTAGCAGGGATCGTCGTGATGGCAATCAACAGTCCAATAACACTAGCCGGGGTCGTCGTGATGGCAATCAACAGTCCAATAACACTAGCCGGGGTCGTCGTGATGGCAATCAACAGTCCAATAACACTAGCCGGGGTCGTCGTGATGGCAATCAACAGTCCAATAACACTAGCCGGGGTCGTCGTGATGGCAATCAACAAAGTCCGTTAACACTAGCAGGGGTCGTCGTAAGTGCAATCAAAAGTCCAAGAACAATAGCCGAAGTCACAGAGAGAAAGCGATCAAACAAATCCAGAAAATTTGAGAGAGCACAAAAATATGCGCGAATACTTCGAACACTGCACTAATGGGTGCTATGCAAAACTGTATAGTTAAACCAAAATGTGTCTCTTTCTGTATATACTGAGGACCAATGAAATGCCTCGATGATCAGTGCTTTTGTTTAGCAGTCATAAAAAATAGCACGAGCTTAAACCACTTGCACAAAGAAATTTTGAGGCGTAAAGTAATATAATTTACAGCTTAAAATGGCTTAGTCGCACATTGAAGATTGCAACTATTGTCGCGATTGTACAGATAATATCGCGAAGGTAAACTTGAGAATCACATCTGTGATCTGCAGACAGACTCAGAACAATCATATTTTAATAATCTATGGTTTGATATCTGTAGCTTCTATAATATTATATAATCTGGGGATGTTGACAACCAAGAGATTTCACTGGTTAGTTCAAATAATTTACGACAACTATTATTGCAAATTGCTGTTTTGTCGGTAAATAATATACGGGCGTCATTGTTACATTCGTCGCTCTTTTTGGTACCTACGTGCATTCTTAAAAATATTGATTTGGCGGCACATCTATGTAAAGCGCGTGGTTTAATATTCCGCACCTGCGGTGCAATAAATTCACATGATTGTCACACTTTTTTTGTTTTCTTTTTTTTCAATTTGCTCAGAAAATAAAAAAAGGTTAATTTATTAGTTAATAGTATATGAGTGAAATATTCCTTCCAGTTAAGGTGCTAATTAATAAATAAGTAAAAATGATCGAAAAAAAAAAGTCAGTTCCTGCAAAAATTATCCTTTGTGACTTTATTGTGCGGAAAGTACCTACGATTTATTTATTATATCGTTGTGTATGTTTATTTATTATAGCTTTTTGTTTTAATTCCTTAATTAAGATCGTACTCTATCAATATCGGTAGATAAGGAATTTTTTAAAGAATTATTAATAAAATTTGTATAGTCAATATAAAAGATTGAGAACCCTTGTTGTTGAACACTCCTGGCGTATTCACGGCATTATATAAGTTACCTTTTTTGAAAACATAAAAAATTGTTAGATCTTGCGGGCCACTTCAAAAATCTTTAGCTTAAAACATGAGATCTTATGCTCTGCGGTTTTCGTTAGAAAATATACCCATTTTTTTTATTTATCCATGAAAATCCAAGAGCACGCCTGGCATGCCCGCAGCATAGCGATAACGATTCGTGATGACACGCTAGGCGTGTCGATGGCACTGAATGTGTTAAGCATTAGACATGTTCAATATTCTCGGATGAACCGATCATCTTGGATGATCATTGTCGGTATAAGAAGAAGTGCTAGCTGTTTGATACCCCGAATGTCTTGTTGTCTCAGTCATAATCGTATGGTGACGGTGTATTATACATATTTTGTGGCTCATATTGTGGTGGTGACCTCACATCTGGGGATGTTAATTTTACCATGGATGTTGAGCTAGATGGTCTATAATGCATGTTTTTTACACTTGTGACGACATTCAGGACTCTTGAGCGAAACTCTAACTTTTGTTCAAGGTCAAAGGTTTTTAAAATTGGGCCTAAAGAGGAAAAAAAGACAAGTCATCACTTGCTATATCTGCCCTTTGACTTGCAAGAAGATTTAGTAATCTTTTTTCAAATTCGGTACTTTCCTGACTGGTTTGGCGAGGTCGGTTTTTTCTTTTTTTAGCCCATGGATTTTCCGATGATGCTGTACTAGTTTGGCCTTGTACGTCTTGTGAAACGTTTGAAGAAGACGGCATCGCATCATTGTTAACAGATGCAGATATATTGTTGTCAGCACTAGATTCGGTATTTTGAGAATTTTCTGGGGGTGATAAAGCTGATTCATATAGTGATTCATCTACTTCATTTTGGTCAAACGGGATCAAAAAAGTTAATTCATCAAAAAAAACATATTTTTAAAACTTTTTTGCAGAACTGCCGGATGGTGTGTTTTTCATAACTGCCTTTGATCTAAAGAAAGCATCCCTGGCTGTCTTCCATCGTTGTTGAATACTTTTTCCTGAAAAAAGAAAATGACCTTTCTTTAAAATGTATTTGGACACATTACCGTTATGTTAACACCTCAGATCAAATAAATCAAATGGGAGATTTTGGCGGGAAAGTGAAAAAATTGTGTTGTCGATTTTGTAATATTTTCCAAAACTTGTGTTTCTTCGTGTGTTAATGTGAAAAAGTGGTGGATTAGTAACCATTAATAGTTCGTGAACGTGCATGAGTGTTGGCAAATCATACAAGGCTCAATAGACACATTTTCTTGTTGTTGTTTCGTTGCAACGCTAGCTGCTCATTTTCAATACTTTTATTTATTTATTTATTTATTAATATAGCACTGCCACATCATACATATTATAATTAAACTTAAAATTAACAACAAGGGAATTTTCCGATATGCATGACAATTTCGGCCTGCCTATCATTTGCCAAATGTACTCAAAAAGCAAGATATAATAAAATAATGAAAATAAAAATAGAAGGAATTCTTAAAATTACTAACAATACAATAACTTTAATTTGCATTGAAAATTTACTTAGAGTCAAATGTACTTTGTGATTGCTACATATATCTCAAAATTTTGAGCTTACATACTGCTAGAGAATTGCAAAAAATATCAAGGTCACTGATTTGATTGTTGAAACTATTATATTCATTTGCGATACGTGAAGTGGGATTTTGTAAACCAATATGGGTTTAGTACGGTAAGCTGGGGTATGGAAAATATTCTTTATCGGATGTCGAGGATATAAGTAGGGAACCGAAAGAGGAAACTTTTCTAGTAATTGGCTGCACTGTATTTTGGAATTCATAATTTTGTGTAAAAATGTCATATCGATTACTTTTCTACGATCGCGGAGTGATATCATGTTAAATTTATCTAGTCTTAGTTTGTAAGGATGTCTGTGAGAGAATTCTGGCGATAGAAAAGCCAAATGCCTAGTAAAGGATCTTTGAATACTCTCAATACGTTGTGAGTGTATAGCGTACAGTGGACTCCAGACTGCGGATGCATATTCAAGCTGGCTGCGTACCAAGGCGTTGCATAATATAATTTTAGTTTGTGTTTTGAAACCTATGGAGTTACGTTTTACAAAACCTAACATTTGAGCTCCTTTGGTAACTATTTTATTTACATGCGAATCGAATTTTAATTTACTGTCAATACAAATACCAAGTCGCGAATTTCGGGTACTTCTTGTATTTGTACGCAGCCTATTTTGTATGTGGACACGAATGGCTTTTTCTTTCTAGTGTATTTAATATGGAAGCACTTATTTGCATTTAGTACCATATGGTTCAGCTTACACCAATTTAGAATGGAGTTAAGGTCTTGCTGTATAAGATCTGTATCGTAAGGGGAAATGACTGGGCGATATATTTTGATATCATCGGCAAAAATCGATAGTTTGCAATGACCTATATGTTGATTAATGTCGTTGATAAATAAAACAAATAATATCGGACCTAAATGAGACCCTTGAGGGACCCCTGAGTCTGCAAAATATGGCGTAGATTTGGAGCCATTCACCGCGACAACTTGGTGTCTTCGAACCAAGTATGAAGCTAACCATTTATGTAGAGGTTCAGCTATACCGTAGCAAGCTAACTTTTTAAGCAAAATGCTATGATCAACTTTATCAAATGCACTAGAAAAGTCGAGATAAACAGCATCAATTTGTTTTCCTTTGTCAAGGTCAATAGCCAATTCAGAGACGAACGTTACTAAGTTAGTTTCAGTTGAACGACCGCGACGAAAACCATGCTGAAATTCAGTAAGAATATTATTAACATGATCGTAAATGAAGGGACATATAAGTGACTCAAATAATTTGGAGAAGCAACTCAGAATCGAAATTGGTCTATAGTTTTTTACAGAGTTAAGGTCACCTTTTTTAAAAACTGGAACTATACGAGCTTTTTTCCATTCGGAGGGGAAATATCCAACTTCAAGTGACTTGTTAAATATAATTGTTAAAGGCAGGCTGATACCCAATACACATTGTTGAACAAAAATGGGAGGTATACTGTCAGGACCAGGACCTTTTGATTGGTCAATTTTTTTGATTTTGTTTTTAACGTCTTTTTCTGTAAATTTAAGGTGAGATAGTTGATTAATTGAACAAAATGGTATTTGTGATTGTAAAGATGTATCAGGCGTAACGACAGCTGGAGTAAAAACAGATGAAAATTGTTTAGCAAAGAGATTGGCAATATCAGAATTAGTAGTGGCCACGGTGTCGTCAAGTTCCATAGTGGAAGGTAACGCCGACTGCCCACCTCTTTTATTTTTTATGTAATACCATGGGCAATAGATACAACATGGCTTATATTTGATTTATACAATATGTTTTTTACTAAAGGGGCGGTATCTTTTGATACTTGTCGTTTGCAAACAGGGCCAAAATTAGAGGCAGTAATTAGGTTTTTCCGAATTTCTAGCCACTCACTACTGTCTCTTTGTAATATCGTATTTCGCTCGATTCCGTCTCTGTCAGCAGTTACGAGTTTCTAAATTTTTAAGAAATTCTTTTTTGGCTATTTCCAGATCACATTCAGACATATCTGGATCGGAACTGGCAGAGCCATAATTATTTTGTTTTGATACTGCCGCTTTCTTGATTTTTTTTGCTGGATGTTCCAAACTGCTTTTTCTTTTCTGGGCCCTCTCTCTTTCTCTTTTCCTTTCCACAACTTCCGCCAACGCTACTGCCGCAACTTCCGCCACTCCTGCTAGGCCGGCTGCTGACAGATTTTTATTCTATTATGAAAACTATCGCGATTGTTATTCATTTTTATGGTACTAACCGGCTGTTAATCGTCAGCGTTTTAAAGACATGCGATATTGCTGCCTTGTCATTAAACGATAACACCGCAGCGGAACCTTGTTGTCCCTTGGTAGCCTTGTTTCAAGGCAAAATTTATGCGTTTACCTCCTATAAATTTTGCTATGACATTGTTGAAGCATTCGACAATGTTTATATTTCCGTTTTCTACTAAACTTCGTGATTTTGCAGCTACATTTGAAATGATCGAGTTAAGTCGGAAAAGAAATGTTGAGTTTTTAATAGATTTCAACCCGTCACTAAAAACATTTTCTTTATCACAGTTGTAATCCTGACACATTCTGTGATCTCCGTATGCATGTGATAGGGAATTGATGATATCTTTGTGAAGCAACTTTATAGCAATATCTTTCGTATTTTCTGATGTACTTGTTTTATTGATCTGACTATTGCTTTTCTCAAGGACATTATTCTTAGGTTCGTCAGAGTTTTTCTACAAGCCAGGGGAAATTTTGTCTCTGTAACAAGACTCCGCATTTTTTTGCACAGATTTCGCAAAATGTGATTTCTGTATAATTTTTTTTCCACTGTTATATTCTAGGATTTATATGGATCTACTTTTAGCACCTTTGCATATATCGAGGCATCTCCATCTGCAATCATTCTTTTATAAATAATGCCATACATTGGAATTGATTGCTGAAACCCTTCAGTTATTATGTCACCTTCCATAGAACATGATGAACCATCAAAATTCTTGTAACATTCTGCTCATTGGGTGGAGAATTCTTGCTTTCCGCGCGAGCGCACACAAGGCAGTATTTATTTTTTACCGCCAGAAAATAATTTTGCCGGTTCTTCTTCCAATAATTGCTGCAGTCCCAGACGCAGCCTTATAGTTGGATCCGTACGATCGAGCACACCAAGAAGCGTCAACGTAAACATCAACCACTGGTATGCCATTTTTGGTGCGACCTTCTGCGATTGCCAACTCTTTTTCTTCTTCAGCAGCAGCTTTCATGGATTCAGCTGCTGTGTTTTCAAAACTATCGTAAACTTGTCCCTGCAGTTTGTTGTGAAATTTTGTAGAAAATATGTGAATATTCATGGAGGAAAAAAGCTCTTCGAACTGAGAATAACCAATCCCTGGGGCTACCATACCAGTGGTTGCCGCAATATTTACGTCTATATTTGCTGTGTCTGTATCTTCGGATTTTATAAGGCAAAGCTGTTTGCACATATTGCATTCAAATTTAAATACGGACAGTAGACCAATCCTTTTCTCACTAATTAGCCGAAAATTTCCCGCTTTGCAGTCAAATAAATTGTGACGTACTTTTTCCTGTAATTGAGTAAACAAGTAATTGATGTCAATGATGCGTCTCCCTGAAACTGGTTGAAACTCGTGTTCTTGATTTTCAGACTCTACGAGAAGAGGGTCATCTTGACTAGATTTTCTGCAACAATAAGTGATTTTAGATAATTTGTAAAATTTTAGGTCATTTAGGTCAGCCATACGGGACCATAAGTTAATTACAAAGGAGCGCTCTCGAAACTTACTCAGTATCATCAAATTCACCTGCTGCTAGGCTGGTGTTATATTGGTCCACAACAGAATTTGATTCATTTCCATGATTCATTTCTCTAAAAAATAAATGCAAGGTATAATTCAAAAATGAAATTAGTACATGGAAGTCTAAAATCGTAATAAATTTTTCGCAACGAACTTCTATATTTGTATTGTTTGCCAATAAAGCGTTTAATTGTGGAAGTATTTGTTATAATAACTATTATTAGTATATTAAATTATTATTCCTCCTATTGGTCAAGGAGTACAATAGCAGTTAGATTAGCTATAAACAAACAGGTATGTATAGGTAATAAGTATGTATTGTACTTACGCGTTCTGGTCATCGGTACCTGCTTTGGTACAAGATCTCAATGCCTGAAATAAGTGAAAAAAATACATTACATTTCATTTGAACAAATATTGGTGATAAAAGTAACAAATATTATGATATCTGCCTAATAATCTTCCTAAAATGACAGAATTACCTTAGTACCTACTAAGTATTATAAAAAATAATATGGTTAAACTGATTTTGGTAGACTGTGTCCCATCCATTATGCCAAAGTATCTCCTTTCAAACGTTACTAGTTTATAATTCCATATTTCTTTACGTACATATCGCTCCTTGAATGCAAGAGAGCCACAAAGCATAAAAAGCCTTTTTTACAGTAGTGCTGAAACAAAATTTCTTTAAGGATTTTTTGCAAAAAACATTTAGTTCGTAAATAATTGTGTACTATTATATACCATTCGAAGCGTGATTTGTTGCCGTATCTTTCTGAATTATAAATTATATTGAAATCTATTACACACGCTCTAAAAATGCAGATAAGTCCCTTTTGTTTTCAAAATCCAAACTATTATTAGAAGAAATATTCAAAAATGAAACGAATATTTATAAAATCAAATTGCTTTATTAATATTTCTTTATAAAAATCAAACTAACAGTTTTTTATTATACAAAAAAAACGTTTAACTATCTAATTTGATGATTATAGATATGTAAATGCATTAAAATGTTTATTTTTAATAAGAAAATGTAGTACAAGCTTTTTGTAGGAACTAATAACCTATCCAAAAATGACTTATTTCTTTTAAATTAGTTTTGTAGTATCACAATATCTAAGGAAAATGAAAAAAACATAAAACATTAAAAAAAAACAAAGTATCTATTCTAACAATCATTAAATTCTTTAAAAGAATATTAATATAGGGAAATTATCAAAATAAGTACTAAGACAATTAAAGCATTTCTCTGTATCTTTAAATCACATTTATTTGTATTTATTTTAACTTAATAATATTTGAAATTCTTATAAATGAAATTAAATATCTTGTAACTTAAATTGTGCTACCAAGCAACATTAACAAGCGAATTAAGATAGGATTTGAACTTTAGCTTTTAGGAACTTTCTAATTTCAGCAGAAACACATTAGTATTTTTTCAATATTGGCATAGTTAGCCCAACTTTACAATCAACAGATCCGAAAAGGATATATTTTGTGTAAATTTTCAAGTAAACTAAATGTAGGCAACTCGACGCCAAAATAATATTGTTATACGCGCGCAGCGCTGTGTGCTGTGTGGTGCGATGCGGGGAAGAGGTGTACGCGCGGGGAGGGTGCGCGAGCGGCGGTCGCTTGCCGGTAGGCCGGTAGCGGCCGTCAGTGTCGTCGAGAGCCGGACCCAAGCGGACGCGTTGAAAGTTTCCCCGAACTCCCCGCGTCGTGCCACACGCTGGCCGCGTGCTTTCTTTTTCTTTGCTGATGAGCTATTGTGCCGGTTGTGGTAATAAAAGTGCCTCTTATATTGACATTCCCAGTGTCTTAATGTGAACCCCGCACCTAAAACTCGACACTAAAAGTAAACTTTAAAAAAAAATTACACTTGACACACATTCGTATTTTTGTAAACTAACACAATAAGATCTCTATTCAGACTTTAATTTAAGGCAACAAGCATTTTTCAACTTGGAATGTATCCTAAAATAATTCTATTGTATCTATTTGTTTCTTAATCAACTATAAACAAAGTTAAATTTTACTTAAATTTATATCACATTATAAAAGATATCAAAACTATAATATTAGTATATTATAATAAAATCTCTTGGTAAATAATCAACAGTCGCATCTAAAAGTTGGTAACAATTTATATAAGTCTTATTTATTATTGTTATATAGCTTTAAAAAACTATCATAATAAATACTTACATTTTTACTCATACACATAAAGTAAAAATTAAAGACTTTCGTAAAAACTTTGGTAATATTTAGGTATGATATTTTTTTCAATAAGTTTAAGGATACCCTGTTTTTTAGTTTCAGATATTTTAAGTTTTTGGTTATAAAGATTTTTAGGCGCTACTACGTTATAGGTATTTTTTGCTTTTTTGTAACTGAGGATACCGAAATGAAGTCATCGCTATTAAAATAAAAACTTATTTTTAAGATCGCGATGTACTTGCAACACCTTTATGTCAGCCCATTTAACTTTTTCGTCGTCTTCGGTTGTTGTATAGTTTCCAACAGCCAGATGCCAAAAAATTCTCATGCGTAAGCTCGCGGACTACAAAAGGAGAGCCTGTCATTTTTATGTTTTTAATTAGAGTCACGTATTGATCCGGCACGTAGATTGGAGAAGATTTCAATGCTCTTGAAATGTTTCTCTGAATCAATGAGTGTGCGGCATCACCCTCATTTTGGGTGTGCCCTTTTATGAGGAATTTATGAGTGATACTTCGCAATTTTGATGGATTATTGACAGCATATTGATACAAACTTAACATATACTTATTTTTTTGCTGACCACAGCAATTATCACTATAGAAAACTACGTCAAAATCAGTAGATGTTCTCGCTTAAGTTTTCTAAATACATTAGTACGCACGATCCAATCTCATTAACACCTCGTGCTCCTTCTCTCTCATGCCATACAAAGCAACTTGTCTTATTTGTACCCAATTCAGTGATTGTAAAATTCATCAAATTCAATTTGGAAATATAATAAAAGCTAGAGACCTCACCTTGTGGACTAGGCATTACAGCTTGTAAATCATAAACACATACGACAAAATTATCACTCACATAATTTTTATCCATTTCCTTTTCAGCTCGAGCTAGTGTTTTTTCTTTTAAATGCAAGTCATACTTCTCTTGAAGCAAAGTCTTGTCGTCCGAATTTTTAAAAGCTGTACAGTCGTCACACTGGTATTTTTTGGGTTGCCAAAAAGAAAAGTTGTATTCATTGACAAATATATCATAATAAATTTTATATGAAGCGTACGGCTTACCCTCTTCTTTGTTTTTGGCGATATAATCACGGTGCAAATCTGCAAGTCTTTCCACCTTCAATATACTGACGTTTAGAGCGAACACGGCAGTAATGGCTATCAATTCTTGGGATAGAATTGATATGCTCTCTAACACCATTCTTTAAATCCGCCTCC
This sequence comes from Lomographa bimaculata, assembly GCA_948107665.1. Lineage (NCBI taxonomy): Eukaryota > Metazoa > Arthropoda > Insecta > Lepidoptera > Geometridae > Lomographa > Lomographa bimaculata. The sequence continues at coordinate 1,327,175 of OX403602.1, read as the reverse complement.
AATTTGAACTGTTTACCATGTTTTCCTCGCATATCTTCCATTTCGATTCCTAACATACCTTCGGATTTTTTCTTCACAACAGTTCTTATTGACTTATCCGATATCGCCAGTGTGTTCATGAAAAATAGTTTGCACACTCGGGTGCGTGTATTATTTTTTGGCAAATAAAATGCCTGATTGAAGTTCTTGCGAGTGCTTCCGATACGAATGTATCGATTCTTCGGTTCAATTTGAGTCATGTTTTCATTAATAAATTGCCTTTGAGATTTCAAGTCACCTGTTTGCCAGTACTTACGCGAAATACCATGCCCAAAATTGGTGAAGGAATATAATGCGCACATGGGAGGCGTAGACCTTGGCAGGTATAGAATTCGAGCTAAAAGCAGAAAATGGTACATAAGAATCTTTTACCAATTATTAGATCTCAGTATCATCAATGCATGGATTCTTTATAGGTAGGAAAGTTATGGGTCGTCAAGGCGTTGCTCCAAAATACATCATGAATTTCGCTGATTTTCGATCTGAATTAGCAGACACACTGTGCAAATACTCCACGCCTTGCACCAAGAGGTCGTCCAAGCACTACTGCGATCGCAGAACAAGGCCCACCTCCAAAAATGCGCAAAGGCAGACCCTGTCAAGTTTTGCCTCCAATGTGTTTTTGCTTCAAAAAAAATATGGTAAACGCTGCAAATGTACTACGGTGGGACCATTTTGGATGCTACGTTCATAAACTGAACTTGATAGTCCAAGAAGGCTTTAACATACCTGAAATAGCATCCACAATAAACAAGGTACAAAAATCTGTGGCTCATTTTAAAAGAAGTTCGCAAGCTAAAGAAAAACTATTAAATTACCAATTAAATGCACAAAATATTCCTCAAGGTGGTGCCAAAACAGTGGTGATATCAGTTCCCACTCGGTGGAACTCTGTTTATTTAATGTTCCAACGTTTTGCAGAGCTTCAGGAAGCACTAAGAGCGACGATACCCAATTTAACTGCAGATCTCCCCATAATACCAATGGAAGAGTGGCGAGTGCATCGAACAACTTTTGGAAGTTTTAAACCATTTTATGATGTAACTGTCATGATGAGTGCTGTGAAATATCTCACTGCTAGTAAAGCACTCGTTGTTACACAGGGCTTAATGTCATTATATGACCAACTCTCGAAAAAAGTCTTTTACGCGCCGGTGAAAAAATTTATTACAACGATAGAAACATGTCTGTGTTCCCGCTTCAAGGACATCGAGCACAACCAAGCCATTGCATTATGCACGTATTTAGATCCTCGGTTCAAGCAACATGCTTTCACGGATAAGGATGCCCTAGCCACCATCAAATGCGTTCTTATAGACAAAGCCACTGACCTAGCTCAAGATGATGTGGGGACATTAGAAAATGTAGAGCAGCAAGTAGAGGAAAGCCTCCTATCAATTTGGCTGGAATTCGACAAAAAGGTGCAGGCTATAAAAACACCCAAATTAGCCTGTACAAAAGCAATGGAGGAAATAAAACTTTACACCAAGGAAGGTATAATCGCCCGCACGGATTGCCCTTTAAATTGGTGGCGTTAACGTAAAGCCCTTTATCCGATCCTCTATTTACTTTTTACAAGAACATCCAACATCGTTGTTACGTCTGTGCCATGTGAGAAGGCTTTTTCAAAAAGTGTATATTTAATATCGGATATAAGGACAAGGCTTACATCTTCTAAAGTAAGCCAAATAATGTTCCTCAACAGTAACTAGAGGATACATAATGTATAAATGTAAATAAGAAATGAATATTGTATAGAAAATGTGAATATAGTATATTATGTAAATAGTTGGAACAGAATGTACATAGAATCAATGAACTTCTAACTACGCCTGATTTTTTTTATATTTGTCGTAATGAAATATCAAAAAACTTTACACTAAAGTTTAGCAATAACATTAAATATACAGAACTACAGATTAATTTACATTCAGACAGTCCTAAGCCTGTAAAAAGTAGGAAGGGAAATTCATTGTTATATAAATCGTTTTTTTTTAATAAATACACTTTGTAAACATACTACACTAAATTAAGGATACTAACACACAAAATTATACGTGACTCCTAGTCGGTGTGATATTATAACGTCCAACTGTATAATCATTATTACAAATTACAACAAGATGATAAAATATAACCGTCGACAGCTAAACTAACAGCGTGTACAGTATAATATATATTATTGCAGTTAAAAACAACAGTTAGAAAAATATAATGCTAAAAAATTACAACGATTTCGCCCACCTTTAGCAGTGCGTAGATGTTAAATTTAATAATTTACATTTACAGAATGATAGTTTAAAATTAAGGAACTTAGAGTTAACATTAAAAAACGAGAAACTTGTTTTAGAAACTGAAAAATTAAAACTAGAACCAAGTAAATATAAGGAACAGTTATAATTTTTTAGTATTTATTTAATTTATGGTAATTTTTGCTTCGTAAGTATACTAATATTTTAAGGCAGTTTATAAGTGTTTCTAGATTCAATATTAATAGTTATATTATCCTAAAAAAATATTGGACTAATAAAAAACCTGAATTAGTATTATTGTTCTTTTAATTGTTTTACCTATAGGAAAGTATACTTCCTGTCTTGATTCAAGCAGGCTAAGCTGGATGCATTTAGACAAAAGGTACTAATGTATAGATAAGTAAGACCTAAAAGTTGGTAATCACACTAAAATTATTGAACTATTAAATGAGAAGTTGATGTGGGTGTGTCTCTAATGAAATTGGATATTTTATGTACATATTCTAGACTCTAAAGCAATCTAACTAGGCTTAGAAAATAGTACATAGGTGAGGGAGAACTAGTCTACCACAAAATATTAGTAAAATGTAGGTTTGTTATTCAGGTTTTTTGCCACTGGAATTTCTCTAAATATACTAATATTTAGAGAAATTCCAGTGGCAAAAATGATTCTCATTTGTTCTTAATGTTTCTAGGTCCTTGTAATGTTTGCAAAAATACCACATGAAGATGGTAACAGGTCCTAGGTATCACTAGTGTAGGTTTACTAGTATAGGTACATATTGAAACAATTATTTTATTTATGTAGGTATTTTAATGTACTATCTAAAATAATTATTTATAAGTGATGCTCTCTCCCTGACATCTTGGATGTCAGTATTACCCAAATCTTCACTAATATCTGCTGTAGGCATCTCTACTTCCAAAGGGACTTCCTCTAAATTAAAATTACGGCAAACGTTTTGCAACACTGTGGTAGCAATTATTATGGCCTGGACCTTAAGCAATGATAACCGCAGTATTAGTGCCACAACAGGGAAGCGCCTCTTCCATACACCAAATACTCTGTAAACAGAAAAATATAGATGAGAGATAGTTTGATAAGTGTGCAGCTGTGTGTGTGAATGCATTTGATTACAATTTATTGTGTATACTTATCAAATTACACAATAAATTGTAATCAAATGCATTCACACACACAGCTGCACACTAAAGATCAAAGACAAAATATAAATTAAAATGTATATTTGTAAAACTACCTTTCTATAGTATTCCTGGTTTTAATATGTGCTTCATTATAACGCTGTTCAGCTTCAGTGACTGGGTTTAAGAGTGGCGTTAATAAATATGGTCTGTTTGGCTAAGCACAGTCACCAAGCATCTAGCGGTTAGCAAACTGGCCAGCATCGCATTGAGCTGTAAGAAAGAACATTTTATTTATTGAATATAGCCATAACACTATTTACTACATAACAATATTTTATATTGTAAAATGGGTTAAGTAGGTACCTCTAAGAATTGAGTTGTTGAAAATTGTGGCATCATGTGTTGAACCAGGCCAGCGAGCCACCACATTCATGAACCTCAAATCAGCATCACAGATAGCTTGAACATTTAAAGAAAAATAGCCCTTACGATTTCTAAATTCTTCACCAATCTCATTACCTAAAAGAAGTTTTAGTTAATTTAGTTACAAAGTATTCTTTATTGGATATAAATATCTCACACAATTAAGTTTTACTCACATGGAGACTGAATACGTATATGTGTACAATCAATTGCAGCAAGAACTCGGGGAAACCCACCAATTTGGTAAAACTTTTCCACACTTTGTTGGTGAACAGCAACATATTCATCATACAAATTGGCAATTGCTGATGATATGTCACGCAATATTCTACCTGCTGTGGATGTGGAGACTCCAACAAAGTCTGCCACAGAAATCAGCATTGTGCCTAATGCATAAAACCGCAATGTTAACAAAAGTTGATGAAGTGGTGAAACTCCGTGATTTCTGAAAATTAAAACCATTAATTGACACATGTCTTTTTTAAAATAATCTTCATAATTGAAAGTAAGTGCACCTAGATGGTTTGTATAATTGGAGATTATTTTTTTTGTTATGCACTTAAGAATACGTTTCTTCTGTATTTTATTTTACCTTGTTGAGGTTACACGTACAATGGCAGCACTGAGCTAACAACGAACTAACTGCATGTTTAGTTAATCTAAACCTAAACGTGAACTCTGCATCATCAAGACTTTGCATGTAGTTCACTCTTCTCATTGTTCGTGAAGAAGCTCGCGGTCTAGTTTTTTCATCAGTATCAGTGTCAGTATCCCAATCGGGTAACTGAGCTAGGACCTCCAAGTCACTGTCGTCACTATCACTGTAGAGTATAGATGAATCCATTTTCTTTAATAAATCTTTAAAAATCCACAAATAAAAATGTACCTCCGCTGTTACTTATCCCCGGAATTTCTTGGATTGCAATCTGAGATCGTAGACACCGATCGAACAAATGTCAAAATTGACAGATTGGTTATTGGCAAGCGCCTGATGTCATTTTAGAACAGAGGCCTATCCTTAATCCGCGATCCGTCCTCCCAAGGATCGATAGATTGTAAATTCAATCCATGGATTGTTTATTAGCACGCTTCAATCGTAAACTGGATTAAAATTTCAATCTTAGCTAGCAAAAACGGGATCAGGATCGATTATTAATTTTGGGCGTAATTCACCATTCAAGAACGCAATCTTTACATCTAAATGGTTAACATCTAATTTAGATGTTAACCATTTAGATGTAAAGATTGCGTTCTTGTTCCTGTTTAAGGCAGTTCAAGAGGACTCCTCTTGAACTGCCTTAAACAGGTTCATTGCCGGAATTTCACTTCATACAAAAAAATATATATCCGCGATGCCAGTTTCTGTTTTTTATGTAAATATGTACCTATACGAATAAGAACAGTAAATATATTTATACAAAGTTTATAGTATACAACTTGTAACAAAATACTGGCTGTTGACATGACCTAGACGTCGATGCCAAACTGTACTGGACACCTTCACTGCAGCTGATGAACAATATTCAGGCATGTTTAGTTTATACACCCCATTCAACAGACTCGCTGTAGCTACCAAGTACTCTTGCTTGGTTGTAAATCTGACAACCATCATTGTTAAATGAAACTTTGTTTCCTTTTGATATAAGTTGACTAACAGATAACAGGTTTGTAGTCCACTTCGGCACGCATAATACACCTTCTACTGTAATATCGTATTCACAGGCGCGTGTCTTTGTCATAATCTGCACGTCTCCAGTACATAGTACAGGTACTTTATCTTTGTTTGCCACGACAATTTCCTTGATCATTAGATCCCGCGACACATTTGACAATCATTCTTCGTTCGCGGTAAGATGAACAACTCGCCCCGGAGTCAATATACCAATCGCTTTAGCAAAATTCATAATTTAGGAACCCTATGGCCGCGGGTTCAAATCCCGCCTCAAGCGATAATTTTTCCTTTCTAAATTTATCACTATAGTTCTGCCTAGCATGGCTAATGCTATATAAATAAAATCAATTGATTTGGGTAGACGTTATCAACACAACGTTGAGCTAACTGCAATGTTAGACTCGTTGGCCGTAGTAGTTTCTATAAACTGTTTCGGTAGATGACGTCACACGTCCCCGTAAGACGTTAATAATAAGGAAAGGTTAAATTCGTCGCTTCAGGCGGGGCTTGAGTAGCTCAGCGGTTAGAACAATAGGGCATGAGACCCTATGGCCGCGGGTTCAAATCCCGCCTCAAGCGATAATTTTTCCTTTCTAAATTTATCACTATATTTAGGAACCCGGCGCTAAAGGCATTACTGCTTGTACGTTCATTTATATTTGTATTCGACGAATTTTCATTCGAAAATGTACACTGGTTGCGGTAATGTACACTGTTTGTTTGCATTTGTAGCATGTTATGACTTTTGGTTTTGACTTTGACATCTGGGCGTTGTCTTTGGTCGCAGTGCTACCAACATTCCGGTTCTTTTTGAACCTCGCAAACGCGCTACTAGAACTGGAAGCGCTATTGTCGCCGCCGTCTCCGCTTTCTTCCATGTCCAACAACTTGGTTTTTATGGCGCCTGCTGTCAATGGTATGCCTCAATGTTCGATCGCCTTAATCATCTTATGGGAATATTTTTCTGTTAATCCCGCTAACAAAAGCGATGCGACCCACTCATCATTAATGTTAAAACCTGTACCACTAAATTTTTGACTTGTTTCGATGATTTGTGTCACGCACGAAGTCATTGAAACGCTATTTTTGAGTCGTATGGAAATCAAACTCCTCAGTAAACTGATTCTCCTTGTAAATCCTGAGTCGTCAAATAGCTTCTTCAATTTCTTCCACAGCTCATGGGTCGTTTGTACACTTTCAGAATCAGCTTGGCTCTGGTTTTCGCGTCACCTGCTGCTCCTATTTCTTCTGGTACAGTCTCCGACTTGATGCAATCAGATATTCCCTACAGAACTAAGAAATTCTCAGCCGAGAAAGACCACTCACTGTAGTGCTCTCGCCCTTTAAATTTAGGCACACTGACAAGATAGTTCGTCGTCATTTTCACAATCACAGCGATAATTACAGTTTATCTCAATCTGCAAAGTCTATTTCCACTAGGGATGTCCAAGAAAATTGCGAGAAAACTAGAAAATCTGGGTCCATAACCTCTTATAAATTAAACGCTTGAGTCACAGACAAGAACTGAACTTTATTTGGAAAAAACATACTGTATTACATAACTTATAATAGATGGCGTTACTAGTTCGTAATGTGTGATATTGTCGATACAAAAAAGACATAAAATAACAAAAAGCTATGCCAGCGTCAGTTGAAAAACAGTATTTAGAAGCATCTACTCAAGCTGGGCAACATCGTGGAGTATTATAAATAAATGCTTTAAGAAATAATGACAGCATGATCACCTTCTAAACAGGATTGGAATCAATTGAGAAATGTATGTTGATGTTTGACACTTTATGCCCAAAATGCTATGATTTAAATTACAGGGAGAGTAAAGTTATAAATGTGAGTCCACAGGAGCAATTATTGATCACAATGATAAAACTTAGAAGAAATATGCCAACTAGATAATTCGAACAAAAATTTAAGTAATATTTTTATTACAAGGGTAAATTTCATGTATGAAATGTGGTCAACCATAAACATTTGGCCCAATAAAGATCTTGTTGAGTTTTTTATGCCAGAGCAGTTTAAGATGGATTTTCCATCCACTAGAGAGTAATTATGGATACAACAAAAATCTCAATAATGAAATCATCAAATCCAATATCCCAACAAGCGACTTTCAGTACATATAAACACAAGAACACACTGAAGGCAATGATAGTTGTCACTCCTGGGTGGGCTTATTTCGTTTGTATCAGAGTGCTATGGTGGCTCTATAAGTGACAGTCAAATTATGGAAAATAGTAACTTGCAGAATATGTGTGAACATTCTATTATGGGAGATAGAGGGTTTAACGTACAGGATCCTTTTTTAGCAAAATATATTATTGTTAATATTCCGACCTTTTTGAAGGGAAAGTCACAAATCCCTGGTGTAAAGTTACTCAATGATCGCAATCTGGCTAGCAAACGAGTACATATAGGACAGATCATAGGTTTAGCAAAAACATACAGAATTCTTAAATCAGAGTTAAACCCCTATCATATGCCTTAAGGTTCAAGATATAAGTATATAGGAAGAAGAATTTTATTTGTTTGTGCTATGGCTTGCAATTTTGGGGAAAATATAATGAAAAATAAAAGATTACACAATTAACATTGGTGTTTTATTATAAAATCATAATTATTATAAAAAATAATTTTGAATTACAGCATCTTTAAAAAACTTCTCATAAAATAAGTCGAGCTTTGATAACATTTCTTCAATAAATTTGTCATCTCGTTCAATAAACAAAACTTTCATACTTTCGAATTTATATGTAAATATTATAAAATTGCAATATTTCCTCCCAGTCACGTATAACTGACCTTGCACTTGGTAGTAATATAAATTGTTTTTTTTTAAACAAAGTTCTCCATTATTGTAATGTATGTATGGAACAGTTTCTGGCTCAATATCACAATATCTTGATGAATATGGGCATTTGACCTCAATTATAGTTTCTGGCCCCAAAAGTCCATTGGGAGAAGCTCCTATATAGGGACGCTCCGCAGATAGGAATAGTCTACATTCAATAACATCCAGATGTGTCTTTCCACGTATTTTTTTATTTATTGCCACTTTTTCATTTACCTGGCGATGTGACATAGCTCTGGTCTTGATATGTCTTCTGTTGAGTATTTGATGAGAATAGGATTTTTGGGTCTCCAGTCTTAAATAGCAAGCAGTATGAAAGTTGCTCGCAGTTACTTGTGTCTTTTGGATGTCATGCCATTTTTGATTGTTGTTCTGTCCTCTTGTTTCCCGTTCAATTTCAATGACTTTTTCTTGAGAGACATTGAGTAAGTTCTTGTCTTCTAAAAACACATCAATAGAATTTTTTACAGTGTCTTTGTGATCTAAACATATGGCGTGTTGATTTCCTGGAGCATAAAGCTGTCTTAAAGGCATGGTTGAATATGGAAAATTTAAGATAAGGTTACGAAATTTACTTTTGATAGGCAATTTTATCAAACTCAAGTTTATTTTTTAAGTATGCAGAAAATACTGTATTTTTGGTATCTCTCTTCGAGGTCAATTTAGATGCTTGGAGTGGTGTGGCATAATATTTTTTTGAAGGCCTGTGGAATGTTTGCAGTCTTGACGTTGATACTTCATGAAGCAATATTATCTGCTGATTTGCCATATTATTTTATACCCTCTCCAGCTGCACACTCGCATGTCGCTTCTTCTGGCACACCAGCCCATAGTGTGAAAAATGCAAACGAAATACGTTACTATCTCGTTTACGTATTTTAGTGTAATTTGTATGGCAATCTATAACGAGCGTACTATTCAACTAATCATGCGAGTGTGAGATTATTTTAACTTTCATAGTTGCGTTCGGATACATAAACTATACAGTCTCAGTTAAATGTGTCAGTAATTGACGCTAATCGCGAGTGTGAGTGACACGTTTGACAGTTTACTATAGTATGGAAACGATACTTCGACAGTAGACTCATTCAATTGAGATTTTGGTAGTGATAAGCAAAACTGTCATAGTTAAAATGTTGCTTTAGTAGTATTTTAGGTTGATTTTAGGTGCGTTAGAGTGCAGTGTTCGTATTTTGTGATATGCCTTCGCGTTATTATTTTGCTTGGACAATGGCAGCAGCTGCAGCAGCCCAAGATGAGCGAAGGCACGTACCTGGCAAACAAAGTGTCGTGATGAATTTTACGCATATGAAAATTTATCGAACATTGAGTTTAGAAATAGGTATCGCATAACAAAGGAAGCATTTTTATGTCTTTGTGAAAAACTCAGAAACAGACTTGAAGTCCACACAGCGAGTTAGTCTCGAAACAAAGGTTTGTTGTAGAAATTATTACTAGTCTGAGGAATATTAATATACAAAGAAAAATATTTTATGGCAGTATAAAGACTTGATACTTATTTGATTTTATTTATATAGCATTAGCCATGCTTGGCAGAACTATAGTGATAAATTAAGAAAGGAAAAATTATCTATTATTATTGATACTTATTATTTTATTTGAATTTTCAGGTTCTCACTGCACTATTTTTCTATGCTAGTAGATGTTATCAGCGGCCTGTGGGTGTAGCAAAACACCTCTCACAAAAAAGTTGCAGTGAATATATAGATGAAGTTACTCATGTCCTAATTAATCCAAATGTAATGGGAAAATATATCCAATTTCCTATTACACCTTCTGCAAGAAATGCTATCAGTCAAAAGTAGGTGTGATCAATATTGAATAGAATCTTATTGGATATATGTTAATCCCACTTGCTATCGCTGTAACCGAACCAAACAGTTTTGTCCACAGATTTTTTGTGAAATATGGTAGTCCCGGTATAATTTGGGGCAATTGATGGAAGTCATATTAAAATTGTTGGGCCTCCAGCAGAAGATGAACATTCATATTTTTGTAGAAAGCAATATAATTCTCTAAATGTTCGAATGCTATGTACTTTCTCACCTATTAATAATTATACTACGTACCTAATTATACTTGCACTCAAAATTTTAACATAGTTGTATTTTCTAGATTTGTGATTGTGAATATCATATTATTTATATCAACCCGAAGTTCGGAGGTGCAAATCATGACTCATTCATTTGGGAGAATAGTAATATCAATAATTTTATGCAAAATTTGCACCGAAATGGCGAAATGGTGTGGCTATTAGGTAAGAATCTATCAACAATAATATTATACGAGTAAGTTATACTAAATAACTCACGTACATAAAGTGATTACGATACGAAAAGCATGTCGCAGCCTCAATTCAAAACTGTTTTTACAAATTGAAGGTTTTGTATAAAATGAGACCTTATTTGAAAGAAGAGCTCCGTATCCAACTTGTTGAGTCTCTAATCTTATCAAAATTGAATTACATGGACTCGGTAATTGGGCCGCGATTGCTAGCCCGTACACAAATATTAATTCAGCGAGTTCAGAACGCGTGCGCACGATTCTGTTTCGACATTCCGTTAAGGGCCCATGTAGCACCATTCCTCAATGAGCACTCTATTTTGAAGATGAAGCACCGTCGGAAGCTTCACTTAGCCTGCCTACTTTTCGGAATTATAAAATACAGAAGTCCGGTATATCTATACGATAAGTTGTCATGGGTTAACAGTCGGAGATTACGAGCTTCCCAGCTGTGTGCGATGCAGCTATCTTCACAACCTCATAAAACAGTAGCTTTTCGTGGCAGTTTCCGATATGCTGCATCCAAATGCTGGAATAACATCCCGCCGCCGATAAGGAACCTGCAAGGTATTCAAGGTTTTAGATTAAAATTAAAAAGATTTCTTACCGACCATCAGGTGAACCAAGCCACCCTAAAGCACGACACCAGCGCGTTATAAAATTTATAATACAAATTGAAAGTTGTAGAAAGTAATGTGTACCTTCAAACCTGTTATATTATTTTTCTCTAGTTGTTTTTCTCCCAACACATTTTACACACTCATGTTTTGTTTTGTTTTTCTTCTGTTATTCTGTGTTCTATTTATAACTCATACAATGTTGCTTCATTCGCTTAGATTAAATTTACACTTTATATCTTATTAATTTTTAGATTTTTCCGTTCTTGCGGCCACTTTGGTAGTCATAAATTTGTTTATGTGCACCGTATGCGGGCCGTGATTTCACTAGAATGGTTCCAACAGAATACCAGCGTCGGAGATAGGTGGGTGACTACCTTCTTCGATATTATGCTGAGTTGGGACCATTTTGTGTGAGTGCACATTAATTATTAGGGTAGTTTTAAGTCTTTTAGTTTTATATTTATTTCTCGTACTAATTATTGATGTGACTTATACAAATAAATTAATATTCTATTCTATTCTATTCTCCAAAAATGAAGGGATCTCTATTCGTAGGAATTTGGTTTTTGTTATGTTCATGCATTATAAAAATTGTAAAATTATTTATAAGTGACTAGCGATCCGCCCTGGCTTCGCCCAGGTATGAAAAATGAAGAACCGCTCGACCGATTTTGTGCAAACTTCACATAAACCATCTTCTAAATAGTCCGAACAAAGCCTAAACACTTGGTTTGGATAGGTGAGCCCGTTCTTGAGTTATAAAATAACAACGAAAAGTGGCATTGATTTTTAAATACACTCGAGAGCACAGAAATCGCACACCCCCATACATTTTCACTTTGACCCCATATATCTTTTTTATTATATGTTGGTTGCAAATATAACTGAAATTTAATTAAAGTACACACTGTTAGCTTTCTAAAAACACATAATGCCTAGCCATGACCTCCAAAATCAATACATTAGCAACAAAACAATAGAATGACCCGAAATCGCTCATTTCAGGTAGCGCGGTTTCCGCGACTATGAGAAGGTATAAAAGGTTAAGGGATGAAGTAATGCCTTATCATTTGCATATCAACTCGCAGTCTAAGAAGTCCTTTAATTAATACGTAATCATTCTGAACAAAAAAATGGATACCACACCGGAAGCAGCGTCTCAAGTGGTTGCACTAATTGAAGCTGGACAGAACCAAAGTCAAGTGGCACGGCAGTTAAATTTAAGCCGATATGCTGTTCGACGTGTATACCAACGATATTAACAGACTGGTGGCTATACCCGGCGACGAGGAACTGGCCGACAACGGGCTACCACACAGCGTGATGACCGTTTTCTTGTCACAACATCACTACGAAATCTCCATTTGAATGCAGTTCAACTCGGTCAGCAACTCCAGGAAGTTAGAGAGGTGGAAGTTAGTCGGTGGACGGTTAGAAGAAGACTAGCCGAAGGAGGCCTGACAGCGCACAGACCAGCAACTGACCCGAAATTGACCCCTGCCCACCGACAAGCACGCCTTCAGTTTGCTCGAGGCAGTACTGTTCTCTGACGAGTGCAGGATGTGTCTTCATGGTAACGACGGACCATGGTAACGACGGACGGGGTAGAGTCTACCGAAGACCCGGTGAGCGTTTCGCTCAATGCTGCATCTCTGAATGTGTCTCGTACGGTGGTTCGTGCATGTTCTGGGGAGGTATATCACTGGAGGCGAAAACCTAACTTGTATTCGTCACAGAGCCCAATACCGAGCATCGATCACGTGGATTGACTTCCCGACGTTACATCGAAGAGATCCTGGAAGAACACGTAGTGCCTTATTCGGGATTTATCGGCGAAAATTTCATTTTCATGCAAGATAACGCAAGACCACACACCGCTGCTATAGTGCGCCAGTACTTGGAGGAAGTTGACGTACCAGTAATGGCGTGGCCGGCTCGGAGCCCAGACCTCAATCCAATTGAGCATTTATGGGACCAGCTAAAGAGACGAACGAGTTCGAGCCAGAAACACAGCGCCTACGAATCTCAGAGAGCTTCAAACCGCTATTAAGGAAGAATGGGATGGCATACCGCAGGATTTCGTGAAAACTTTGATTTCCTCGATTAAACATCGAATGGGAGCTGTTATTAAGGCTAGGGGCGGCAATACCTCGTATTAATTAAACAGTTTTATCAATTTTTTGTTTTATTACCATTATATACCTGCTCAAAACCCCAGTAACCGCGCTACCTGAAATGAGCGATTTCGGGTCATTCTATTGTTTTGTTGCTAATGTATTTAGAATACAAAAACAGTTGGCAAATTATTTTTATGTTAGATTTATATAATTATTGTTGATTTTTACTGGCAGATTTTAACGTTATAAATAATAATGATGACTGATTAAACCTTTTACGTTGTTAATTTTTTTTATTAAAATTGTGCAAATATTTAGCTACTATAGTTACAGGTCTAGCGCTTTACTGAGTCTGTTCCTGAGGTATGGGAGCGGCACGACAGGGGTGTGTTTACGGTCCATACATAGAGTGCACCTCTCCTGTGTCGCTTTCTTTCTCGGGAACAGACTTAGTTAAGCGCTAAACCTGTAGTTAGTTTATTTCCTGTGATAATACAAAAAAAGTACCAAACTGTGATTTTTTTTTTAGTTTGTACGTTTTTTTTATTAGTTATAAGGTTAATTTAATGGGATAATTTAGAACATAAATCATAATAAAACTGTAAATTGAAGGTTGACAGTTAAAAATTGAAAAACAAAAATATCACTGTTATTTGAAATTGTTTTTTTTATATATACTAATTAAAGATGATTTACAATTGTTAAATAATTATAGACAAATTCAAATAATTAGGTTATAAATTAATAGTTTAGGGTTGATTTACTGTGATAGTCACAAGACTGTATGATTATGTGTATACCAATGTTAAGCTGAAACAGAAATAAAAAAATCGTTATTATTAACTATGGGTTTTATTTAAATCTTTTTTTTCCACGAGTATATCAGGCATCTTTTCCCTATTAATACACTAAAGTGGCTATGTTATTTTATTTATTGATTTTAAGTAGGTACCTATTCATATTATACTTATAACTGAAAAAAGAGTTCATGTTAAAATAACGCCTTTTGAAAAGACTCTCTTCAATTTCATCGAGTTGCTAGGCGTCTCGACCGCAATGAAATCGACCACGCGGTCGTATCCGCCACCTTTCATTTTTATATTATTTTGTGTTAGTTAACTCGACCACAAGCGAAAATTAGAACAGTCAGGAATAAAACTATTTCAAAAATTTTATGTTTTAATATTATAAATGCGAAAGTAACTCATATCTCATACCTCTTATGGGGTTCTGCTCTCCTGGTACTTGGAAAGACTTTTTAAAATTTATTTTCTTAAATAACTCGATATTGAAATGTTATATCTCCTACCTCTTATGGGGTTTTGCTCTCCTGGTACTTGGAAAGGCTTTTTAGAATTCGATTTCTTCATCGTAGGTTTCGTTATTTAAAAATACATTGTAAACGTTTATTTTGCTGACCGTACTTCAAACAAACTTTTGGACCTCGTTGGGAAAGAAAAATATAATTTAATTTTTATTTAAAATAGTCTTGGACCTCCATGGGAATCAATGTATGAAATTTTATTTTTTCGAGAACAATGGCTTGGACCAAGTTGGGAATAAGCCTTCATGGTACTCTTTGCTTAGCATTTTTAGTGACAGTCTTAAAAAATAAATCATTTTGTTGTATGGTTTATTGTGGAAACTAATATGAAAAAGAGGTTTAAAACATTCTTGTAATTTTTGAGGGCGATTTTTGATTTTTCTGCTCTACTTCCACCCGACCATGAGCAAAGACAAAGAAAATTGCGATTAAAAAGAATGTCTATCAACTTATAAGCGCAAGTGATTCCATTGCCCTCCGAGGCTGAACATATAAAAGATAATTGTTTTCTTAGTTTTAATTTACGACCTTTGTCTCCCAGCATCTGTTCCAATGCTTGTAATTCAGATTAATTTTCAATCGGCTTGAAAGAAAAACTTTCGTTATCGATAGGATTGGCGTCTTTCAACAATACGACATTTGTCGGTTGGCTCAGTTGATCTCTTTGGTTTGCTAGTAGTTGGCTCATTACTTCGACCTGTACTGACAAAGCTGCCAACTTTTGAGTCAGTTTTTTTTGGTTTTCAATAACAATGCCCTGAATTTGAAGCATCGCGTCCATTTTTCTGACAAAATTTTCTGGTTCGCTAAGATTTGATCACAGTTAATTAAAGGTTCTGCGCTATATATTTGTAGTACGTCTTCATTGGTCGGCATAATTGAGTTGTCTTGATCGAGCGACTTAAATACAAACATAATTAATGAAGCACATACAAATTTATAACATTACCAAAAAGGGTAGGCTGCACGGTGGTAGGGCATTGTCTCATGTTCGCCTGGCATGCTACCCTGTACCAAAATACTTACATCGTAGTTTACCACCATTAAGTAGAAAAAAAAAATTGTGTTTCGACAGCTATCCTTTAAAGCCAGTCACTATAATAATAACGCCTTACTTACTTACTATAATAAGCTACATTATTGCCACAATATTTAGGTTAGTTTAATAGAAAAGGGTTTTATAGTTTTGTACAAGGATCCCTACATTTTTGATTACGTCACGTCCTCTAGGCATTTATGTGAACAAATAAAATACCATACTAAAATCGAATCATTATCGGCATGCCGCGTTCTCGTTACATCGTGTTTCTCTACCGCGCGTCTCTTTACGATTTCTTGTCGACATGCCGCGTTCTCTTTACGACGCGTTTCATTACGTCGCGTTTCGTATCGTCGCGTGGCTTAAAAGTGATGATGGTACAGTTTGCTACAAAAAGTTCCCGTATAGATTTATTGTAGCGCGGATTCCTACTGTATTTTTTTTTTTAAACAACCTGTTTATTGTTTTTTTTATGTCCAAACTATTGCCTGACATATATAGATTTGATATATTAAATAAGAAAACAGTATTACATGTTATAAAAAATATATTCAGTAAAAATCAAAAACTCATAGAAAGTATGTATTAGAAATTATTGAAAATTATTACATATGGAACCAATCAAGTGCGAGTATTACATATGTACTCAAAGTTCCGATAAATCGAAAATACGCATATATTTTTGCAACGAATTAAAATAAGAAAAAATAAACGTAACAAAACAAATCACATTTCAATGTCCGTGGAAAAACAAAATGTAGGTACAACTTATCAAAATCATAGCAGAATTTAAAAAACATGTATGTTGTAAACAATCATAGGTAAGTCAAATATATAATGTTCCTTAATTACGTTATTAAAAACGTGATTACAGCTATCTATCTTCTTCTTTTATGTATATAAAAAATAAATATCTCGATTTGAATACTATTTTTTTAGTTTTGTTCGATGTTTAAGGAAAAAATTGTATAAAGAAAACCCTAAAGGGATAGCCGAAAAAAATGACGAATTTAGTAATTTTGTACGAGAATTGCCATTTTGGATCACTTTCCATAGGTGTAGTACGAAATTCATCATTTCATCTAGTTAAGCATAAAATGCATCTTACCTAGATATTTAAAATCACAGATCAATTATTAAAAACAGAATTTACCTATAGCTACCTATCATACCTTTTTCAAAATATCACAGTATAATTAAAAAAATAACACATCTAACCTACGTTATAAAAAATCACAGTTAAATGAACATTTTAAAACAAAAATAAAATAAAAAGTATTCCATATTACAATTCAATTTAAAAATTACAATCACAGTTAAATTATTATAAATATAATAAGTGTCATCAATAATCAGTTCATAGCCTGCATCTTTGTTCCCTGAACAATCAGGGTGTATTCAAGTCTTAAGTAAATAGTTATCTTCTAGGCAAGCTTATTCCATCTTCAGCCGCATCGTCACTTTCCATCAGGTGAGATAGTGGTCAAATGCTTATTATGCAGCATTCAAAAAATATCGCGGTTTCATAAATTTTAAACAACATCAATCCACTTTATTATAAGAAGTTATACGCCTAGTTGTGGTATCTACTTCTTACGGTCGATTTCAAATCGAACATTCGATAGCAGCTTTAAGACAGTTTTGATGTTCATCTTGTTATCCAAATATTCCCTTACCAACGTATTGAGGCGTTGGTCCACTCTTAGTTCTTTGTTGGAGGGAATATGCACTTCCTTGCAAACACGCCATGTGTCAATTTTAAAATCTGATTCAATCGATTCATTTTTTAAAATGTCGATGGTGCGATGCATGGAAGGGCATTTGCCCACCTTCCTGTTTAAACGATTGTGCCAACCTTCTACAGGGATAGTTGTCCTGTTTATTTGGCCATAACAGGATATTAGAGTTACATTCTTCCCTAACCACTGGCGGGACATGTAACCCTGGAAGGCTGTCACAGGTTCGCCTTCAGGGCAGTTATGCATCAGATAGACCCACGCCTCAGGGATGCTGGTGATGGGTAGGTAAGCCATAGCCGCACACATCCTTAAATGTCTTTCCTCCAGCCACTTCAATCAGTTTTAGATCACCTGCTTTCTTTCATAGTGCTTTCGAGTAGTGGAAAAAATACCCAGAGATGTGTGCGACCGGGAAAACGGCGTGCAACGCGTTTATTGCAGCAACTTCAAAGTCAATTTTGAAGTTTGTGGGTGCAAACTCGGGGATGCTATTTTTGAGTAACTTGAATAACCTCTCATACGTTTGTTGTGTTTTGTTCGGAAAAAGGGCAAAAACAACCGGTACCGTTGCTCAGGTCACCATGGATAGTATATACCTGAGTACAAGGATCCGGGCTTGAGTCAAAGGTACCATCTAGTAAATAGTACTTGACATGCGACAAAGCATCTATTCGAACTATTCGAACTCGCTTTCTGCAGCTGTCAATCGCTTTGCTAACCTCTTCTCCATGAAAATCGGGTAAGCAAGTATGTGGTGTTTCTCTTTCTACCGCTTGTTGCGCTGCGTTGAGCGTCAGTCTTGATTTGCAAAATGCGGTAGTACAACACCAATTAATTGTGCTACGTTTGTTGGTCTTTGTAACACGATATCTAAAACCCGACCTCAAAGGATTTTCCTACCTTTTTTGCTTTCTACAAATGTTAGCAACGATTGAGAGCTGCAGGAAGCTACCGACGCATCACCAGTGCTGCGATCTTCAAAGTTACCACGTGACGTTGAAGGATTATCGGACAAATCGGAAATCGGAAAGTTTGCCGGAGAGGGAGAATCTGCTGCTGCCGACGTACTCGCAGTGTTCGGATTATATATAGCCGGACCGTTCAGAGTCACACAGTCTTGTTGATATGGCAACGGGCCACCTTGATGATTGGCTGTCATTGCAGTTGCTTTGCCATCATCTACACCACCAATATCACCTTCCAATACTGCAACCAATGTATCCAGATCCACTGTAAAAAGGAAAATAATATTCACTTTAAATTATTATTGAATATTACGCTATACGGATCTCAACATAAAAACACATACACCAAAACGCTTTCACACTCACAACACCACCCTAAATACAATGACTTATGTCGTGGGTCTGTAAACATTTACATTACATTCACACATCACACCCAAAATCAGATATACAAATTTCCTTTGGGGAAAAACGTATGTTCCCCGGAAGTGCACATTTGCCTTCAAAGCAGCGGGTTCGTAGAAGGGAATCTTAAGACAATATAATCTCATACCATAAAATAAATGTACCTATAGTTATCCCACCTTCTCCGCTTAGTGCTATTTAATTATTTCTGCTAAGGCCTAAATAGTAGTAATAGTATAAAGGTTTACTTACTTTCCGTGTTTGGATCGTAGTTATCCATGTTAGCAATAATAGATGAACTTGATGTGATCACTGAAGAGTTCTTGGCAAGTTCAAGACAATTTCTCACACGATACACGTTAAACTTAATAAACTACTGCATAAATACGTAAACGTTATAAACTTCAGCAAAATTACCATCAATCTGTGTATATCATTCAAATTAATAATGTACCCTTTTTGTGTTCATGAATTAGTTAAAAACACCCACTCAATCTTCTAAGTATTAAATTAGTTAAAAATACCCACTCAATCTTCTAAGTATTAAATTAATTAAAAATACCCACTCAATCTTGTAATCAACATGAGCAATCAAAATTACATACACTTGCCAGCATGAAGCTGTTAGTTTAAAGCTCATAATAAATAAGAATAACTTGCCTTTTCGAAAATTTTACGGGCTTCTTTTAAAAGCTACAGAAATACCCACTTTAAATGTTATACGCACAAGCTATAGATAAGGCATAATTTCAACGTAAGCAAAGCTAAAAAAAACGACTTTTCCGCTTATATTTTGGTTTTGGCTTGATCGATTTCGATAAACTTTGTATGGGACCACCTCTGAAGTATAATCTACCAAACAAATAATAATTTTATGAATCGGTCCAAAAAGAAATCGGTGAACATACATACTAAAAATACATACAATCGAACATTGAACCTCCTCCTTTTTTGAAGTCGGTTAAAAATAGAGATACCTAGGCGTTTTGCCCCGAAAGAGAAAAAAATACGTTGTTGATTTTGTATAATTTTCCAAAACCTGTGATTCTTTGATTGTTATGTGTAATAATGGTGGATTATTAACCGTTAATACTTAGTAAACTGTAGGCAAATAATACGTTGAAAAATGTGATTTTCGCCTTCGCCTCAAAACTCCAATAGAAGTTCTAGTAAAGTTTCTACCAATTTACTAGGGCATGACTTGACTTTAGACTGGACCTTGACTCTTTTATTTGACTTTGACTGTGACTTGTGACTAGAACTTTTAATATGAAATACACTTGATATATATTATAATCTGACACTGGCTAAATGCTCAAGATTTGAGAATTTTGAGACTGAGAACCTCTTCCTTTATGAAGTCGGTAGTCAGTACCTACTCTTGAACACTTTGTTTATTGCTCCGTAATAAAATAATTATATGATTTGTAAATGCGTAAGACTTTTCCTAAAGCTTTGTTGTCGTGGGAGGGAAACATACCATAAGCCTTATACTAGATTTTGTCCCAGACTGTACTTTACACAAAAATTATCGCGGCGTAAAGGCATGACTACAAAAAGATACGCGCGATACAGAAACGCGACGTAACGATAACGCGACATGTCGTTAAGAAATCGAAAAGAAACGCGCGGTAGAGAAACGCGACGTAACGAGAACGCGGCATGCCGATAATGATTCCTAAAATCGATAGCACTACAGTAGTTCACTAAAAGTCTCCATTCTGGCAAGAAGGATTATAATTGTTCACGTTATATGTATTTGTAAAACTAATGCAATTAGTGATGTTTTTAATTGTTCACCAAGCCATTTTAGATCGACACCATGTTTTAAACATTTCATAACCAACAAATGAAATTAATTTGGACAAAATTAATTTCATTTGTTGGTTATCACGTTGGAGTCACGAATGCGTGTCGTAAAATGTCATGTGAAATAAATTGACGATATAAAAACGCAGCTCTGACAATACCTTGTATAAAGTATAACATAGATTTTTCAATTTAGTAGGTTTATATTGAAGTTCTACATAAGATCACTTAAAAAACTATTAAAAGACTTTCATAATGCTTTTCAATCAACTGAATGCTACTTTAATGTTTCCTTAATGCCATTAAACAGCTGTGTGAACCTATGGCATTTTAAGGTCTAACAGTGAAACCTTATGCAACTATAAATCAACTCTTATAATGCTCGTTAATCTTATTAGTGCTGCTATAATGCTTTTGTAAAGCCGTATAAAAGCGCTGTGAACCTAAGGCTGTATAATTTGTGCCCAAACTAGCATTACAGTAAGCTCTTTTAGCCCTTATAATGCTATTATATAAATAGCTTAAGTATCTTAAACAGCTTAGGTTCTACACAAATGCCCTACGTCGGCCATTAAACAACTGCCTTGTGCTACTTAGGTGCTCGAAACCTAGGTCGACTATATCGATCAAATGACGTGAGTGATAGCCGTATTTTAATAATATATAACGAGTTTTTATATTTTTATAGGTCTCAGAGACGAGTTTTTGATGCGACTTCATCGGTGAGACGTCGTCAGGTGGCAAAAGACAGAAGCAGGGAAAGAGAAAAGCAACGGAAAACCCTCGGTGAGTAAACATTTTACTATAGACTTAATAAAAAAATTCTACTTTCTTAGCTAAAAATAAACTTAAATAAACTTTTTTTAATATTAACAGTCTTACTTATAAAAATGTCGCTAAGCAATGCTTAGCCACCTCTTAGTTAAGCAGCTCTTAAGTCCATAATCAATGATTAACTTTTTTTCACTCATAAACATTACTTAGGCTCTGCTTAGTTAAGAAACACTCAGAGAATCGAAAATAATCGAAATGTACACGATCGCCATAGATTATAACCAAAATAGTCGACTAAAAGTGAAATTATACGAATACAGCTGTCAAAAATGTGGTTTTATTAATCTATTGAAATCAAAATCTAAGACAGGTGACATTCAATGGTTGTCGAAGTAAACAATTTTGCGCCTTACGTAAAAAGTTTTGACACAATTATTATTGAAATATATCAGTCCCCAACAGATGCTTCCAATGTCGCCGTTGGCGCTGTGCTATCCCAAGGACCCATAGGTTCGGATAAGCCCATTTCTTATGCGTCCCGTACACTTAACGATAGTGAACTGAATTATAGCACCATTGAAAATGAGCTTCTAGCGATAGTTTGGGCCACTAAATATTTTAGACCCTACCTTTTTGGAAGGAAGTTTAAAATACTTACTGACCACAAGCCCTTACAATGGATTATGAGCTTGAAGCCAAATTCACGACTCACTCGTTGGCGATTAAAGCTAAGTGAATATGATTTCACTGTGGTGTACAAGAAAGGAACGGCAAACACAAACGCAGATGCGTTGTCTCGGTACGAGATTCACAAACGAGGAAACCAATTCACTCATAGTGAATGCCTCGGAACAAGACAACAGGCCGGATAACGATTCCGCTACTGTAACGATCCACACAAGTCACGAGGATCCCATACTGGAGGTACCGATAACCGACGACCCCTTAAACAAATTTCACCGGCAACTAATATTTAACATCGTTGGCGATATTAAAAGAAGACCGACAGTATCCAAACCATTCGAAACACATACTCGCGTTTCCTCGCCTACCTCGTCGTATTATCTACGTGATGGCACTGCCATCAGCGTTCTACAGGCGTTATTAAGGTTCTCGACCCATCATGGGCTGCCGCTCACGATCGTAACCGATAACGGTACTGAGTACAGCAACCAGTTGTTTTCAGAATTCCTACGTACGCATAACGTGAACCACCATAAGGTGCTTCCACACTCTCCAAACGATAACGGTAATATAGAACGCTTTCACTCAACGTTGTGAGAACACTTACGACTTCTAAAGTTACAGCGCAAAGACGAACCAGTAGTTAATTTGATACCTTACGCGATTATAGCCTATAACAGCTCAGTACACAGTTTCACTAAGTGTAGACCATTTGATATCATAACGGGACATTTTGATCCCAGAGATCCTGTGGGAGTAGATTTAACACACCACCTACTACAACAGTACACCCTGAACCATAGAGAACAAATGAAACAAGTTTACGATATTATAAATGAATCAGCTTTGCATAATCGCACCGTTTTGATCGAAAACAGGATCAAGGATAGGGAACCAGAAGTTCAATATGAACCCCAACAGCCAGTTTTCATAAAGAACCCGTCAGCTAGCCGCCAGAAGTTAGCACCGAGGTATACTAAAGACACGGTACTGGCAAACTTACCTATACATATATATACGTCACGTAAACGAGGTCCTGTAGCTAAATCTCGCCTTAAGCGAGTGCCTAACAGTGCTAAATTGTTTCAGAACTCTGCTGATGATGCTGGTGCATCTTGTTCACACGCAGGAGATAAGGATTGAGAGTCTGAACGACGGTCCCGGACTTCTACCTTACAAATTAGGCCGAGCTCGTCTCGTTACACACTACCATAGCTTCCTACAGTATATTCAGATAAATGCTATCGAGGATAGAGCTCTCGCTGTTAGAAATCAATTATCCGAGTTCGAACATAAACTAACTAACGATACGTTTGCTTTATACGAGCTCCAAATTAATTATTTATTGCAGAAAATAGAGAGAGTTTTCAGTCACCTTAGAGGTTTAGAGCCTAGCCGGATAAAGAGAGGTCTAATCGATGGTTTAGGTTCCGTAATTAAAAGCCTTACAGGTAATCTGGATTACCAGGACGCTATTAGGTTTGATAACGCTATAAAAGAATTAAAATCTAACGAGAATAAAATAATATCCGAGTTCAATTCTCATATAAGTCTTAGTAAGGAATGGATGACGCAACACAATGACGTCATCGATCAGATAGTTAAAAATCAGCAATCAATTAACTCCACCTTAGAACTTTTGCTAGACAGTAACGCTAAAGATACTAGCCTTCTAAAATATGCTCGATTTGCTCAACTATTAACAATAATTACAGAAAACATAGACGACTTGTTAAAGGAATTAGTTAGGATAGAAAACTTGTTAGCACTTGTGCGCGCCTTAAGCACGCACCACTCTATGGTAGATATAGATACTTTAGGAAAAAAATGATAGATAGGCTTCGTATCTATGGAGACAGTAGAATACTTAATTTAGACTTACGCGATTATTATAATATTGGAAGAATTTCAACCTTCCAATCCAAGGTCTCGGTGTCTCGTGCGGGGTCGTCAATGAAACACCGGTTCACTTCAACAGTTAGCTATATTTTATAGACTAAACTATCGACACTCCCTCAAAGCTCAATCATCAGCATCTTGGTTGTAGGGTACCCCATGTGGCGTGAACGAAACGATTGCGCGTTTTAACGCCTATCAGCGCCATCTAGTTATCTTATTCGGAAACTCACAACATCATAGTTCCTAACCAAACTAGACGGCGCTGTCTCCGTACAAAAATAATTATGATAAAATAACCAATTGCATTAAACATACCGCCCACCAAGAACGTCAATAAACGTTCTTCACCACCAAAATACTGAACATTTTAAAATACCCGACAAGAAAATGTGAACCTACTCTTAAACATTATTTACTTTATCGTTTATAAGACCTACCATGCGACAATACAAAAAATTATCACAACCTTACCATAAGTTGCTAACCAACCACCAATCGCTACGGATTTCAAACGGCCATTCAAAATGAAAAAACGGTAAATAAACCCAAAGACGACGAATCTCATTTTTTCATTTTTCACAATATGGCACCTAGTCCGCAACTGGCAGAATGCATAGCCGTGAGGTTGGTCTCTTGATGAGAGACCCTTTACATTTTAAAGTGACGACTCTTGTTACCTTGTCTTCACCCGGATGTTTCGTCACAACTCGTCCCAACAGCCAACGAGCTGGCGGAAGATTATCTTCCTTAATGAGAACTATGTCTCCTACCTTAGGCTCCGGTGTCAACTTCGACCACTTATACCTCTGCAAACAGTAAACTAGATACTCGTCTGACCACCTCCGCCAAAAACTCTGCACCATTCGTTGTGTCAATTGCCACCTTCTTAGAGACGAAATATTGCTCTTTTCATAATCGTGGTCAGGCACAACTACTAACGGCTCTCCCACCAAGAAATGTCCTGGCGTTAGAGGGGACGGGTCTGTGTGATTGCCAGGGAGCACAGACAGTGGCCTCGAATTTAGGCAAGCCTCAATTTGCGTCAGAACTGTAGACAACTCCTCAAAGGTGAGGGTCGAGTCCTTAGCAACGCGTTTCAAGTGAAATTTAGTAGATTTCACACCTGCCTCCCACAATCCACCGTGGTTTGGCGCATGTGGAGGTATGAAATGCCACGTAACGCTGTTGTTGCTCAACCACTCTCTGATGTCCACAGCTACAGATGACACCTGTGGATCAACGATCCCTTAAAGTTCTTTTGCCGCACCGACAAAGTTGGTTCCATTGTCACTCCAGACCTGGCTGACATGTCCTCTCCGAGCCACAAAACGTTTAAAACAGGCAATGAAGCCTTCAGTTGTAAGGCTACTCACGGCCTCTAAATGTATGGCTTTCGTGGCCATACAAACAAAAAGACAGATGTATCCTTTGTAGCATCGATTCCCACGACCCTTCGACATCCGAATATTAATTGGCCCGGCAAAATCCACACCGCTGTGTAAAAAGGGGCGAGCGGAAGTCACTCTGGCTGGTGGTAACTGTTCCATGAGTTGGTTTCTTGTCACTGCCGAACTTCTTACACACGTAACACACTTACGTACGTGATTCTTTACTAAAGTTTTAGCTGACACTATCCAATATTTCGTACGTAAGTAGTTCAGCATTAACAAGGGACCACCATGCAGTGTTCTCTGATGAGCGTCATCAATGATCAAATTCGTAAAGTGACTTTTGTGGGGAAGAATGATCGGGTGCTTGGTTTCCTCAGGAATATCAGCACTGTGAATTCGTCCTTGAGCTCTCAATATCCCCTTATCGTCATAATATGGATTCAAAGATTTTAGTCTTCCCATATCATCTAATTCAAGAACATTCGCCGAATGCAGATATCGAGAGCTTCGTCGAGTTCTGAACTCGTTAGAAAAGGCTGAAACTTGTGAAGATTTCGTTTTACATCCTTTATTTTTAGAAATCTTCGGCAAAGTGCGACAATGCGAATAAATTTACGCAAAGATGAAAATCTTATCCATATAGGATCATCATCTGATAAGTCCATTGTCAAATGAACCTTGACCTTTCTTTGTTCCAAATCCGTGGAGACCGATTTCGGTCTTGTATATTCAATGGTAGAGTCCTGTAGCCATGTAGGTCCCTGCAGCCACAAGCTACACTGAGCGAGTTCCGAAGGTGTGCTACCTCTGGATGCAATATCTGCAGGATTTTCTGGGGATCGGACATGTGCCCACTGTGTGTTTTCAATTTTTGATAAGATCTCAGAAGTCCTATTGCCTACAAAAGTCGACCAACGACTTGGATGACTACTGAGCCACGCCAACACCACAGTTGAATCAGTCCATCCGTGAACATTTGAGCTTTCAATGCTCAACACTTTAGCTACTTCTGTGAGTAGCTTGGCTAATAAGACTGCTCCCATCAATTCGAGTCTAGGCACTGACACTTGCATCGTAGGTGCCACCTTGGTTTTAGCAGCAACGAGATTGACATGGACATTGTCGGCAGCATCAACAGTTCTCAGATAAGCTACTGCAGCATAAGCGGAAATCGATGCGTCGCAGAATCCATGTAACTCTCTGACAATGTCGTCCCTTTTAGCTTGGACCCATCTCGGGATCTTTATATCCCGAACGTCAACTAGTTCAGAACGGTAAGTAAGCCATTCTTGCAGTAGACTGTCAGGTAATTCTTCATCCCAGTCTATTCCAGCTAACCAAATCTTTTGAATCATCACCTTGGCCACAACAACGCAGGGTGCGACCCAACCCAAAGGGTCAAACAGGCGTGATATATTCGAAATTACCTTCCTTTTCGTTATAGGACCATGAAGATCAGGAAATTGCGTCGAGTAATGGAAAGAATCGGATTCTTTGTCCCAGGTGAGTCCAAGCACTTTCACTACTTCATTTATTTTAATGTCCAACTTTTCCTCCTGGTTTTCCTTTTTATCCATCACTATCCTTTCCAAATCCTTATTATTTGTTACCCATTTTTGCATGTCAAATCCTCCTCTACTTAATAGTTCACTCATCTCCTTGTAAATCTGAACTCCTTCAGTTACTGTTTGACAGCCAGTCAACAAGTCATCTACGTAAAAATCTGTTTTAACTATTTTTGCAGTTTCAGGAAACTCTTCGCCTTCATCGGTAGCCAACTGCTGCAACGTCTTCACAGCCAGGTAAGGAGCGCACGACGTGCCGAATGTTACTCTCATTAATCTAAATTCTTCTGTTTCAGATTCCGGTTCATCTCTCCATACAAGTCGCTGGAAGTCTGTATCCTGCTTGCTGACCATGACTTGACGGTACATCTTTACTATGTCTGCGCTCAGACAGATTGGATGCGTGCGCCATCTCATTATGATGTGACGTAAATCTTGCTGTATCGTGGGGCCGACCATCAACGTATCATTGAGAGACACTCCGAGATTTCCTCGGCAAGATGCATCGAACACTACTCTGACCTTAGTCGTGGTCTTATCTTCACGTATAACGGCGTGATGTGGCAGATACACACTGTCGGATCGCTTGTTGTCATCACTTGTTATACGTTCCATGTGACCAAGGTCCAAGTATTCGTGCATAACATCGGAGTAGCTTGCCTTGATTTCTGGATTCTTCTTGAAACGACGTTCAAGATGATGAAGTCTTTTAAGCGCAATATCTCTTGAGTTTTCGTACTTACATTGAGGGTCATCCTCGCGAAATGGAAGACGCACAATATACCGTCCGGTAGAGTCTCGACGTGTTGTTTTACTGTAGAACTCTTCACATAATTGCTCCTCTTGAGTAAACATCTTTGTTTCGAAGGAATCGGACTCCAATTGCCAAAATTGTTTCAACAGCTCGTTGTCGTCTACGTGAATATGCATACTCGTGATCACGTTATGATGGCAATGGGGTGGTAAGAGGGATTGATCACCATCCAACTGATGTGTGGGACCCGTAAGGATCCATCCTAAGGCGGTGCACTGCGCAGCAAGAGCGCCGTTAGGACCCTTGATCAATCCTTCTTTTAAAATCTTACCGTATACTTCAGCACCTAATAACACGTCAATTTTATTTGGTGTGTCGTATTGGGGATCAGCTAAACTGATTTGTGCTAGCTCAGGCCAATCTATGCTAACGATCTTATCAGATGGAAGTAAACTCGTTATCGCACCTAACACGTACGCACGTACTTCTATCTTGAAACTTGGATCGTGACGTGATTGCACCTTCATGGCAACAGTATACTTTGACGCCAAAGTATCTTTGTCACCTCCCAAACCAGATATAAAACTTCTGGTGGGTGTTTTACTGAGGCCAAGCAGTTGCACTGCGGCTTCAGTTACAAACGACGCTTGTGAACCCTGATCTACAAGGGCTCTCAGCACGCGCACGTTACCGTTTCTTGCTGGAGATTGAACAAGAGCGGTGGCTAACAGAACCTGATTTGGTAATGTTTCCTTCGAGAAATGTGCAGCGACATTCGAAGGTGATGGAGTTTGAGACGGAGTTGATACTACTTCTACTTCAGGTTTAGGCAAACCGGCAGCAAGAGGTTCTGTCCTTGGATTAGATTTAGGATGAAGTAAAGAATGATGTTTGTTGTTGCAGACGTGACATTTGGAAGAAGAGCATGAGCTGACTGTGTGGTTCTGACCCAAACAGTTAAAACAAAGTCTCGAGGTTTGAACGAATTTGTGACGATTACGGTAATCTAACTTAGAAAATTCTTTACAATTTGATATTTTGTGTCCTGCACTTTTACAAAATGCGCAAACATTTACAGTATTTGTAGTTACAGCGTGCATTACCTTTGGTTTTGAAAGACTTGGGGTCGATTTCGGTTTATCTAAAAATTCAAGTGATCGAAATCGAGATTCTAAGTGTTCTCGCATTTGTTGCAAGGTAGGTAGCTCATCCGAGAGACTCACCTTGGCTTCCCATTGCTTACGAGTCTCTGGATCTAACTTCGTGCAAATGATGTATATTAAAATTACATCCCACGAACCTACATCGACTCCCAGGTTTTTCAAACCATTCAAGGTGTCATTCGTCGTATCTAACACATCTTTAACTGCTTTAGACGACTCTACCTTGACGCTGTGCTGTTCCATAAAACGCTTCAATAGACATCCAGCCAAGAACTTCTTATTGTTATACCGACTATTCAATAATGACCATGATTCTTGGTAATTGGCTGATGTGATGGGAACATGCCGTAAAAGCTGTTCTGCTTCACCGGAGAGGTGACTTTTCAGATAGTGCATCTTCTGCACATTATCTAATGATGCGTTCTTGTGGATCAGTGAAACATATAAATCTCTGAAAGATTGCCATTCTGAATATGTACCGGAAAATATCGGGATTGAAATTTTTGGCAGCCTTACATTACTTTCCATCCTTGATGAACCAAGATCATTTTGATTGGACGTGTAGAAACTAGAAGGAGGTCTAAGAGCAGATAATGCCTCTTTAAGGTCTGATTTGTAACAAATATAGACCTCTTCTATTTCCTCAAACATATCCAGTTTAAAATATTTGTGCTCAAGGATAACTTCACTTTCTTCGTTTTGCAACATTTTGTGATTCTGACCGAGAACTTTCCACTGTTCCTCAAGCGCTTCCAATCTAGTAGCATGATAAGACTCTTTGGCCAGACGGTCTTTAGGAGACTTCTTATAATTGTCATATGCCTTATTGATTCTAGCCAAGTAGTCAATCTGACTCCTGATTAGAGCGATTGAAGACATTGTCAAAGTTTTCGTTGATTTGAACTACTAGAAAAACACTTAACCTTATAATGTGCAAAACCGAAAAAAATACAAGTCCCAAAATATTCCTAAAAATTTCGCAAGTGTTAAACACCAAAATTTATAAAGTACAAAACCGAAAATTTTACAAGTCCAAAAATAACTTGAAAATTTTACAAGTCCCAAAAAATCCGAAAAATTTTACAAGTGTTTAGAACTTAGTACACTGGGACCGAAAACGGGCGTGGATTCCCCGTCGGAACACTTTTCTTAAAACTATTCTAAGTCTAAGAACATGCACACAAAATGTTTCTAAGTCCCGTATTCTATAAAAAGTTAAAGTCCAAAAAATTCTTGAATTTTTCTAAGTCAATGAAAATGATTCTAAAACATGCCGATAGAGGGCGCAACTTGAACTAAATTTCAAAATGTACTCACAATTTTTTCACTGGCAAACCTTACTACTTGCTGCTTCCCGGACTATGACGTCGCCGTTCTGACGTCACGACCACTCGTGACGTAGCCGCTCGAAGAACGTCACCGGTCCGTCCTCGCAGCGCTGACGTCACGCTTCGGCTTCCTCGGTAGGCGGCACTGCAGCCGTCGTCTTCCGCGCACCAGCCTTGGCCGCAGACAGACGCTCTGCGCGTCACCGCTCTAACCAGTCGCGCGACACCTCGCACCACGCAAGGTTACGCCGCGATGAGCACCCAGTGGCGATCCACCACCAATTCCTGATGCTGTTCAGCCGAAAAGCCCGCCTGCATCCGACTCGTGAAGGACCATGGAAGGTTTTCAACCTTCCAATCCAAGGTCTCGGTGTCTCGTGCGGGGTCGTCAATGAAACACCGGTTCACTTCAACAGTTAGCTATATTTTATAGACTAAACTATCGACACTCCCTCAAAGCTCAATCATCAGCATCTTGGTGGTAGGGTACCCCATGTGGCGTGAACGAAACGATTGCGCGTTTTAACGCCTATCAGCGCCATCTAGTTATCTTATTCGGAAACTCACAACATCATAGTTCCTAACCAAACTAGACGGCGCTGTCTCCGTACAAAAATAATTATGATAAAATAACCAATTGCATTAAACAAATATTATAAAGCCTGGGTCCTATTACACTGAGAACCAAATTGTCATAGTGTTTAGGATTCCTATAGTTAGTTTAGATTCCTTAGACTTTTATAAGCTCTCAATAGCCTCTAACAGGTACAATAAAGTCCTTATTCCTCCCCTTCCCTTCCTTGCAACCAATTAGGAAACATATGTGTACATGAAGGCTGAATGCCCGAAGGTAGGAAAGGAGTACCTCTGCGTAGGGAATACCATCAGCCAAGTCAGGAACCAGCGTGACTGCATACGGGAACTTGTCACCAACCACGCAATAGGGGAAGCTTGCAACTCAACTACTGTATCCCTGGACAGAGAAGCTATGGAGCAGCTGGATAACAAGGACTACGTTATTACATTCCCTGGATCTACCAGAGTTCACCTTCAATGCGGAAGAGAAGAATACAGGCAACTTCAAGGCAGTTACTTGATCACCCTGCCCATCAACTGTACCCTCACGACTCCACAACTCAAAATAGCCAATGAGAACGATGAGATATCGGGTCAACCCTTAATAATAACCGATGTTTCGTATAACTTTACAGAAGCACACATCAGCAACACCATCTCATAAAATTTTACTAAAATCCGTCGACCTGAGAAAACTCCACGACGCTTACAACCACATCATGATCCAGCCGAAGTTAGAAAGAGACATAAGGACAGCCGACACGCTATATCATACCACCATACCTTTCTATGTGGTACTATTAAGTGCATTCGCACTCGCACTAGTTATCATCTTGCGACGTTTTAACCTATGGAAATGTGGAAGACTTCAATCTCGTCAAGATCAGACATCTCCAAACCATAATTATGAAGATGTCAAAGACCCTGAAGCCCCTAAGACTTTTCCAGCAACTTTTTCACTAAAAGTTGGAAAATAGTTGCTGATCTGAGGGTGGAGGAATTACGCATACCTACTCCACATAAAACGCAGCGTCGGGACCTAGTTAAAGACACGAGGCAAACACACGCGGCCTCGCGTCAGCAGAACGTGATGCGCAAGCGGACACCGGACGTGAGCATCGCGGCGGATTCCACTTATTGTTCATACTTCGAACTAAGTAGTACATTAGCTTAATTTTATAACATAATTTACTTTGTAATTTTTATCCATAAATTAGTCTTTTAAATTTTGCTTTTTTTTAAGTCCTGCGGCTGTCGCTTACGTATTTAGTGTATAATGCTAAGAATGGAATACAAACAGCAGTGTTGAGCATCGGAGACCAGGGCATTTAAGTGTAGATACATTACATGAGGAAGGTTCTTACTAATAATAGCTTATATCTAAGGCAACAGTATCCCGATGAAACTTTGTCCTCGGCACTAGGTCTCTTCCGAGCTTGTATTGCTGTATATTGTGATATACGATACTGACAAGGACAAAGCAATCATCAACAAGACTACACGTACAATTTGCTGTGAGGGAAAACAGTCTCGTCTACCTTTCTCTCATGTAGGTTTCAGGAGCACAGTAGGTTTTGAACACAATTCATTCAGACGTGTGCTGACCAATGGAAGAGACTTCCAACGGAAGCTCAAGGTATTTCTTAATATTTGGTGACAACTACAGCCGTATGGCATTTGTTTACTTTCTTAAAGCAAAGCGCGAGGTATTCAAATACTTCAAAGAATTTAAAGCACTCGAAGAGAACCAACTTTAGGGAGACATGGGTTGTATTTTTTAAAACTAAAGAGAATACGTCCGAGCATAATGAATTGTTCCGTCTAATTGATCTTTAAAATTTTTACTTAAGCTAACACCTTATCTCTATACCGAGAAAACATGCCACCCAGAAGCCAGCCGATGTCAGCAGTCTAGCCGGATCTTATTGTTATGACTCGCGGTGCTGGCTGCAAAACTCCTCCCTCATTAAGCGCGAAATTATCCGGATAAGAATTTATGACATTCGGATTATTTCGCGTAATAACTTAAATCTATATTTAAACAATACATAACCAAGTACACAAATAGGTATATTCCCTTCGTGTTCAAAAGATCCGGAAGTGCTTCCCTTTAAAATTGGACAGGCTTTTAAACAAGAAGATGAATGGACTATTATTAAGGTATTAGATTTGATTAATAAGTATAACCAATAGTCATTAGAGCTTTTAGGATTCCGTAAACAAGTAGAATATTTACGAAGTGTAATTATAGACAAGTTAAGACAATTAATGCCTACTATTAGAGCCAAGATGGGTATCGTTAACCATCTGGGATCAATGATAAAACTAGTTACAGGTAACTTAGACCACGAATATGCCATTCGCTATGATTCTTTGATTAAACAGATACAACAGAAACAAATGTCCACTGATAATAAAGTCACTATTATTTCTAAGGTAAATAAATACTTTTGTTAATAGCACGGAGACCTAAGTAAAGTTTCTGTGCACCAAGCAATTTAAAACTCTATGGAGCTATTGTTATGTCTATTGTTAATTCTAGAAAATACTAGCAATGTTATTTTTGCCCATAATATAGTTCAGTTAGAAAGAATAATAGCAGTTAAAGCATTTATAAAAGGAAAGCAGATAATGTTCATATTAGAGATACCGTTAACCGATGGTTATATATATAATTTTTATAAAATTTCCCACGTTTGATAGAACAATTAACTAAACTCTCGCAATTAACCCCAAATTCCCGTACCTTATGGTGAAAGAGCTGAATTACCTACCGGCCGCGGTACCCTGCGACGAAATAGTAGAAGGCCAACACCTCTGTAATGAAGATGATTATAAGTGAATACCAACTCAAATTGTTAAGGTTGCTGAACTGAGCCCACTTCCTCGCATTATTGAAAAAAAAACAGATCAAAAGTAAGTATGAAGTCAGAAATTATAACATAGTCCTTACAAGAAACAGCTAGAAGAAAAGAGAAAAATATAAGAAAAAAGATACTAAAAAAAACTCAAGAAATAAACTTTGATGAAGTATCACACGTAGGTACCTAAAAGAAAAAAACAGTGAAACAAGTCAATAGTGTGATCACAGAATCTCAGCCATGGCTATCAGGTGCAACAGCAAACAAAGAAAATAAAAGAAAGACCAAGAAAGAAAAAAACTGATCATTTTTGTCCAATTTGTGTTGAGACATGTAAAGACCCACCAACCGAGGACTGGATTGAATGTACTGCTTTCATAATATAGTTCCATGAAGATTGCATGGTAAACGAAATGGGCATATTCTATAGATGTGATTTTTGTAATGAGTAGATTATTTTTTCTCTTTACATTTTAGATAATGTTTGATGAGACTGATTTTAGATAGTTAGATAGATAGAAAATTCTTTATTGCACAAACAGTATTGTAGGTACATAGGCGAACTTAATGCTACAAAGCATTTTCTTCCAGTTAACCTGGGTGTAACGAGGATATTTTGATATGGTAGTGCACATCTTCGGTAAAAAGTTGTTTTTATTTTACAGGGTGGGCCAGAAAGGCGTACGATTTTAAAAACACTCTTGCGTTTGAAGCTTTAGAGGGGACTGCGCGGGTGGTGGGGTTAAGTAGCACGGTTCTTGAAAATTTATTCGCGATGGATCACTTCACCGGAGCGCAACGTGCATTCTGCGTTATTAACATATATAACATTATTACAAAAAGCGCGATTCGTGCGCTTGTTCGGCGTGAGTTTGGATTACATGGCCTAAATCAGTGTCCGAAGGAAAGTGTGATTCGATTGTGGGTCAGAAAGTTCGAAGCTACTGGTTCGACTCTCAAATAGAAGCCTGCGGGACGCCCAAGGTCAACAAGAACGGAAGACACAATTGAACAAGTTAGAGCCTCAGTTCAACGTAATCCTGCTCTATCGACTCGAAAGCGTTCAGCCGAACTTGCGGTATCCAGAACATCTTTGCGTCGCATTTTGTTGAAAGATCTAAAATTGCACCCGGTTTCAACAAAATGGCGCGACATGCTATACAGCTAATGCCTCTTTGGCGGTCGTATACAAGATGTTTGCTGGGAAACTGATATCGCGCCGAGGTGACATTGCATGGCATCCTAGAAGTCCGGATCTAACCACTGGACTTTTTTTTGTGGGGATACCTAAAAAGTTGAGTCTACTTCAATAACCCAGCCACGATTAACCAGTTGAAGATCAATATCCGGGAAGAAATGGCAGCTATTCCCCGTGCAATGTGCCGGCGAGTTTTACCAATTTGAGGTTCAGATTCGAAGAATGTTTGCAGCGCGATGGTGCACACCTGGATAACGTTATTTTTAAGAAATGAATTTCCCAGATGTACATTTTTATAAAAATAAAAATTTGTATGTGAATAATTGTAGTCAGTTTTTTTTAATGATTTTGTCAAATTCGCAATTCTTTCTGGCCCACCCTGTACTATTAAAACTTTAATTTGTATATAGTATTATATAAAAAATAGTCTAATTTAAGATACCAATGAATAGGTATCTTCTAGGCAAGCATGTCCCATCTTTGACCGCATCATCACTTTCCATCAGGTGAGATAGTCGTCAAATGCTTGCCTAATTTGTATAAAAAAAAACCAAAAAATATATATATTTATACATACATTTTGATACATTTAACTACTCATAGTACTCATATATATATATATACATACATATTATATACATATACATACATATATTTTCTATATAGACATATATACATAAACATATTTATTAAATATTTTTATTTTATTTGAATATAACTAAATATTGATTTTAAATTCCAAATTAACATATAAACATAACATTATTCTGAGTTTGGTTTTGCTAATTGTTATAAGGGAGGTCTAAAATTACATGTGTGCATTTTTTTAAGATTTATGCCCGGTTCACATTATTCCAGTCCAGCGCTGGAATGCCACTGGAATGTCGATAACACAGTTCCGCTAATATACGTCCTTATGCCTAATAAGGAACAAAACACATACAAACGTATGTTCACATCCTTGAAAGAAAATTTGCCTGGCTGGACTCCTGCGATGCTCATCGTAGATTTCGAAGTAGCTGCTATCAATGCTTTAAAGGCAGTATTCCCGGATGCAGAAATTCGTGGTTGTAACTTTCATTTCAACCAAGCTCTTGTGAAGAAAGCTCAAACACTAGGACTGAATAGCCTCGAAGAAAAAAAACACTTGGCCAAATGTGCCGCACTGGCACATTTGAGAGAAGGAGATATTGATGACGGCTGATTGTGTGTAATGGAAGATGCTCCTCTGACTGATGCAACACCAGCATTTAACGATTATTTTGTCGTGCCATGGCTCGAAAATAACCACCTGCGAGGACTATGGAATTGTTACGGAGCTCGCCACAGAACAATTAATGGGGCAGAAGCGTGTAACGAAGCGTTACATGTATTTTTAAAATAACTTAATCTAATAAAAATTTATAAAATATATACATATTTACAAATTAATTAACTACTAAAATAATTACAAATAAAACATACAGTTGAATTGAGAACCTCCTCCTGTTTTGAAGTCGGTTAAAAATAATGCTTTCAGTAATTTCAATTCATTTATAGTTTTGTCAGCTAAAGTAAGTAATATCTTTCTGTAGCTAGCGATGACGCACAGATTTTGAACTGGTCGCGGGCAGAGGCATGAGGCAAGGGGTATGACGACAGTAAACGAGCCTGCGGCCGCGCCTCGCGACAGTCGTTGCTAGGCTGACTTTTGAGCCGGTTCACGCTAGTCTTGCGCCCTAGCAAGCAAGCGCGATAATTTAAATTACAATAAGTGCATTCTTACTTTTTTTACATCATAATTCAAAGTATGACTTCAACTGACATCGCGTCGTTATATTTTAAAGTTTGAAGTGATTTCCCGATATAGGGAACATCGCACAACTTCGCACAGGTTGGCTGCGCGTTCTAGTGCAGAGGCCAACCAATTCCCGGATCCCGGACTGCTCCTGATTGCCTACTACGCGGCACTACTCCGTCACCCTTTGGTCCCCAACTACCATCTTCAGCCGGACTCACATCAGGGGAGTGCTTCGCTACGGAAGCAGAAATAGACACAGAATCTTCAGGCTCAGAACCACCCCTTATAAATTTATGTGCCCTCCTTCTGAGATAAATATATAATATAATAAATCATATTTAATTTAAATTTAACTTTTGTATTTTTTTACTACCATTTTAGGTAGGGTAGAAGCTTCTCTTCTTCATCAATTCTCTTCATCATTCACACAGTATTACTTTCCCGGTACATTGGCGCCCTCTTACGTGGTTGATTAGTTCTGTTTCTGCTTCTAGTAGTATGTAGTTAGTTTTAGTACGGTGAGTGGGTAATTTTGTAAAACGTTTTTTTTCTCCTTGGTTTGCTGCAACTGAGGTGACAGCAGTAGTCATTTTATGTCGTTTTTTATGCTCTATACGTATGTTTAACATAATAGATTGAAATCTAAAAAAAATATTTTTTAACGAAAAAGTACAGTCTGGTACAAAAGTTTTTAAAAACTTTTAATTAAATAATTTTTTTTTTTTTTTCGGTGTTTTAAGTTTTTAGACATAAACTACATCGTTTAGATGCTTTCACACCAGTTGCAAACATTTTGAACAATTTTATTTTTATTTTGGGTTTTTTAGTTATGTTTAATTTTTTAGTATTTATTTTATCAAACCAGAGCGTTCTGTTAAAGTGAATTGTAACAGAACGGAGTATTTTCATCATTGATCACTTTAACCAGTTTTGTGTGTCATTTACAACAATCCTTACTTATACTCGGTGTTAATTTTAATATATTTTGGGAAATATGTCTTTCCCTATTAAATATCTTTCTCTGCAAAAGTCTGAGTTAGAATATGAAGTTGCCGTCAGAGGTGAGACTCCTGCAAGCACTGTGGCAGATATTAGGAAACAGATTGGTAAGTTGAGTCAAATGTATCCATCTGAGGACATTTTGTGTTCCCATCTGGAACCGGCGGAAGACTTGTCGATTGTTTTTGAACTTTTAGAGAAAATTAAATCAACTATAATTGCTGTAGAACTTTTAGACAAAAATACATTGGCTCGTATCGAGAACGTCTTCCATCATCTGTATCACAGGCTCAATCGTGTTAGTGCAGATGAAAAGTTGATTAGTAAACATTTGGAATGCAACACGCTTTTTAAAGAGCTTTACGAAAAGCTACTTATTCTTAAAGATAGAAGTGTAGACCCTCTCTCTGTTGCTTGCGCTAGCTCGGAATCGCATGCCGTGCCCGCACCAGTTCACGTCTCAGTCACTTGTGAAGGTAGTGGTAGGACTCTTTCAGAATTAGGTAAATTAAAGTATGATGGGAAGTCTTGTGTACGATCTTTTATACAACGAGTAAAGGAGTTTAGTGAAGCTCGTAACATTTCTGACACTAAGCTTCTGTCATTTGCCACTGAAATTTTCGTTGATAATGCACTACATTGGTTCCGAAGCGTTAAGGAACAGGTGTCAACTTGGGATGAATTAGTCGACCTTCTGAAAAAGGACTTCGACAAATCAGATTATGACTATCAGTTATTAGCCGAGATTCGGTCTAGGACTCAAGGCGAAGCAGAAAACATTACAATTTATCTATCGATTTTGTCTGGTATGTTTGCGCGGTTATCGAAGCCTTTGTTAGAAGAAGACAGACTCGAAATAATGTTACATAATATAAGACCATGTTATGCAAGCACTTTAGCTTCTGCAACTGTAATTACGAGTATAGAACAATTGCGTATTCTGTGTAGGAATTATGAGAATGTTCAGTCTCGGTTGGCCCAATTTCGTGAGCCTTCTGTTGCTTCTTCCAGTAATTTGTTAGCACCAGAGTTTGCATACAAAGAAAAAACAAACACTTTCAAACAAAGACCAAATTTTCCAAGCCATAATCAAACTTATTCTAAACCTAACTCTAACAATAATATTAATGAAAAATATTTACATTCTATATACAAAAATGGTTCTGATGATAACCGAAAGATGCCTTACTGTCCTAGATGCCGTAACAATACACATAGTTTAAAGTATTGTCAGAACACTGAGGTTATGTGCTTTAAGTGTGGTCGCAAAGGTGTCAAAAAACCCGATTGCCCTAATTGCAATTCAAAAAACTAGTTTCGCAGGATTGTCGCGCCATTTCATCGCCATCAGGTCGCTGTGATAAGAATGAATGGGATGAATGGTTGGAAACTGTACGTAGGTTTTTTAACTGTTACAAAATTGCGACAATTCTGGAAGATAAACCTCTGAATGATACGCGACCATATATAAATATTAAAATAAATGACATTACTGCCTCAGGTCTCCTTGATTCTGGTTCCGCGGTCACCATTATTGGCAATAATGCGCATGATACGTTGCTTAGCCGTGGCCTTAAGCTTTGCACTGATGATAGGTTGTCAATAGTTGCTGCTGGTGGTCAGACTCTTCAAAGTCTAGGTTACATTAATTTACCGATAAATTTTGAAAACCAGTTTCATATATTGAAAACCTATATTGTTCCGGAAATTAATTCATCACTGATTCTAGGCATTGATTTCTGGAGGGCGTTTCATTTATGTCCCAGATATTTAGGTTCCCTACAGTTAGGTTCGGTTCCACTTATGGATCTAAGTGTAAATAGTCCGAACACTTTTGTTCACTCTTATGATAACTTAGATGATTCTCAAAGAGCTATCGCTGATAATATCGTAGACCAATATAATGACATATCTTTCGACCGCAAAGGTTTAGGTCGGACTCACTTGATTACCCATCACATTGATACTGGCGATTCTCCTCCCATTAGGCAAAGGTACTATAGGCTCTCGCCTGAAAAACAAAAAATCCTAGTCGAGCAGGTAGATGAGATGCTGGGTTTAGATGTGGTGGAATATTGTGAAAGTGCGTGGCAAAGCCCTGTCCTTCTTGTCAATAAGAAAAATGGCCAGCCTCGATTTTGTCTCGACAGCAGGAAGCTCAACTCGGTGACTAAGCGAGACGCGTATAACTTGCCATATATCTCTGAGATATTAGACAATTTGCGCGACGCGCGTTTCCTTAGTAGTCTAGATTTGTCTAAGGCTTTTTGGCAGATTCCTATCGCAGAGCAGGATCGAGACAAGACAGCATTTTACGTCCCAGGCCGTGGTACATTAAAATTCAAGACTACACCTTTTGGACTGACTAATGCTCCTGCCACACAACAGCGTTTAGTTGATGCATTGTTAGGGAATGTGGATCATCGCATATTCGCATACTTAGATGATGTTGTTATAGTAAGTAGTACTTTCGATGAGCACGTCTCTCTCCTCCTTCGTGTCCTGGACAAATTACGCAAGGCCAACTTGACCATTAACTTAGAAAAATGTGAGTTCTTCCGAAGTCAACTTAAATACTTAGGTTATGTGGTTGATGCGAACGGGTTGCGAACCGATCCAGATAAGGTAGAGGCCATACTAAATTACGTTACTCCTACTAATCGTAAGGAGCTCAAACGATTTTTAGGAACAGCCACCTGGTATCGCCGATTCGTTCCTAATTTCAGTACGATCGCAGGACCACTCAATAAGTTGACTTCTGGTAAGAAGAACACTCCACCTTTCCAATGGACTGATGAGGCTGACGCGGCGTTCAAGGCACTGAAGGAATGCTTGGTTTCTGCACCGGTTCTCTCGTGTCCAAATTACGATCAGCCATTCCAAGTGCACACCGACGCGAGTAATTATGGGGTAGGCGCTATGCTCACGCAGTGTATCGAGGGCAAGGAACATCCCATCGCTTATATGAGTCGATCGTTGACGGCAGCGGAGAAAAATTACAGCATCACCGAACGTGAGACTTTGGCTGTTCTTGTTGCCTTAGAGCATTGGCGTTGTTATGTGGAAAACGGTAAAACTTTCGTGGTCTATACAGACCATAGTGCGCTTAAGTGGTTCCTTTCTTTGAACAACCCTACGGGTAGACTCGCGCGTTGGGGCGTTCGTTTGTCGTCTTTTGATTTTGAAATCAGACATCGTCGCGGTGTAGACAACGTAATACCTGACGCTCTGTCAAGAGCTCTCCCAATTGCTTCTATCGTTACCGCTAAATCAATCGCGACCAGTAGTGATGATTGGTACAAAAGCATTTACAACAACTGCTTAACAAAACCTATACAATATCCAAATTTTCAGGTCAAGAATGAAACTCTCTATCGCCTTAGTAAGAATAAATGCCATCTCAGTAATGAATTTTCATGGAAAGAGGTAGTTCCTTCCGAACTTAGGGATGCTGTCATTACGGCGAATCATAGTGAGCCAACTGCCGGTCATTTGGGCATTTTTAAGACATACAAACGTGTTGCGCTTAGGTACTACTGGCCAGGCATGTATCGAGATGTAGCAAATTTGGTTAGTTCTTGTTCCATTTGTCTCCAGTATAAAACTCAAAACCACGCTACTCTTGGAGAAATGGGTCGTCCCAAGCAATGCTCACGGCCTTATCAAATGATTTCCATAGATTTAATGGGTCCCCTACCCGTAACTCGAAATCGAAATTGTCACATATTAGTAGTAACATGTTGCTTTTCTAAATTTTGCCACATTTACCCAATTAAAAAGGCAACATCGGATATTATTGTCCGAATTTTGGAAGAGCAGATATTCCTTGTTCATGGTGTTCCCCAGACAATTTTTCTGGATAACGGTTCCCAGTTTATCAGCGGTCATACAAAAGCACTATTTAAAAAGTATAGCGTCCCAAACGTATTTTTTACGCCAAAATATACCCCCCAAATAAATACTGTCGAGAGGTATAATAAAACAATAATAACATGCATTTCTACGTTTGTACAAAACGATCACCGATCATGGGATTCTTTCATACCTAGTGTCCAATTCGCCATTAATAATTCGGTTAATGAAGCGACAGGGTTTACGCCATCATTCCTTGTTTTTGGGCGAGAACTGGTAGTATGTGGCTCTCATTATACTGATATTGATTTGGGTGATGAGGTTTTGTTTTTGCCTAGAGACGTGTACGCTGAGAATCTGGGTTGTATGAGCTCGACGTTCGACCAGGTTCAGAAATCTTTGTATCATGCTCATGCCAAAAATAGTACACACTATAACTTACGAAGAAAGTCTTTTGAATTTAGTGTAGGAGACACTGTTTACAAACGCGCTTATGTCCTGAGTGATAAGGATAAGTTTTTCAGTAAAAAGTTAGCTCCGAAATATATCAAATGCAAAGTTGTCGAGAAGCGCTCGCCTCTTGTCTACGTTCTAGAAGACATGTCGGGCAAGAACTTGGGCACTTGGCATATTAAAGACCTAAAAATATTAGGTCAACAATCTTAAATATCATAAGTTATTTTTAAACGTTCAATAGTAATTTATATTCGTTGTTGCCCATGCCCATCACAATTTTTTACATTTCTTACAAAAAGTCGTAAGTCGAATTTTATGACCTATGACTTTCCCCATGTTAGGATGAGTCTTATAATTATAATATTATTTGATTTATTTTTGTTTTTGTTGAACGCTGGTGAGGTATGAAAGGATGTATGAAAGATAATTGTAAGAAATTGATACAGATTTATAGTTTGCGGATTTTAATTTTAAATTAAAATCCTTACGAGGGACAGGCGGGTAATGTAACGAAGCGTTACATGTATTTTTAAAATAACTTAATCTAATAAAAATTTATAAAATATATACATATTTACAAATTAATTAACTACTAAAATAATTACAAATAAAACATACAGTTGAATTGAGAACCTCCTCCTGTTTTGAAGTCGGTTAAAAATAATGCTTTCAGTAATTTCAATTCATTTATAGTTTTGTCAGCTAAAGTAAGTAATATCTTTCTGTAGCTAGCGATGACGCACAGATTTTGAACTGGTCGCGGGCAGAGGCATGAGGCAAGGGGTATGACGACAGTAAACGAGCCTGCGGCCGCGCCTCGCGACAGTCGTTGCTAGGCTGACTTTTGAGCCGGTTCACGCTAGTCTTGCGCCCTAGCAAGCAAGCGCGATAATTTAAATTACAATAAGTGCATTCTTACTTTTTTTACATCAT
The DNA here is from genome assembly GCA_948107665.1 of Lomographa bimaculata. Taxonomy (NCBI): domain Eukaryota; kingdom Metazoa; phylum Arthropoda; class Insecta; order Lepidoptera; family Geometridae; genus Lomographa; species Lomographa bimaculata. Next base: position 1,284,242 of record OX403602.1, on the reverse strand, counting down.
AATTCAAAGTATGACTTCAACTGACATCGCGTCGTTATATTTTAAAGTTTGAAGTGATTTCCCGATATAGGGAACATCGCACAACTTCGCACAGGTTGGCTGCGCGTTCTAGTGCAGAGGCCAACCAATTCCCGGATCCCGGACTGCTCCTGATTGCCTACTACGCGGCACTACTCCGTCACCCTTTGGTCCCCAACTACCATCTTCAGCCGGACTCACATCAGGGGAGTGCTTCGCTACGGAAGCAGAAATAGACACAGAATCTTCAGGCTCAGAACCACCCCTTATAAATTTATGTGCCCTCCTTCTGAGATAAATATATAATATAATAAATCATATTTAATTTAAATTTAACTTTTGTATTTTTTTACTACCATTTTAGGTAGGGTAGAAGCTTCTCTTCTTCATCAATTCTCTTCATCATTCACACAGTATTACTTTCCCGGTACAAGCGTGGCATAAGCGCTTGAACAACCTGATGGTTACGCGGAAACCAAACTTACTACATTTTTTAGATGTGATCAAAAAGGAAGCTGAACATTGTGACATTCGCTCAAAAAAACTGCATTCGATATCATGTCGTCGATGAGGAAGCGACGATCAATAGAAAAAGACCGAAACATCAAAAAAATTACTGAAATTTATGATAATACGAATCTGGCCTAAACAATTTATCAACTTTCGATTTTACAATATTTATATAGAATGTGATTCTTTATTGTTATCATTTTTTTACCTTATTGAACACATTTCTGATATCATAGAAAAAATAACAGTTTTAAAAAATTCTAATTTTTATGTCTTTAAGTATAATGAAAAGTTAAATATTTGTCTGTTGTTTTTGTGATATTGTTTTTTTTCATATTTTTTCATGTATAGGTATATTATCTATTTTAAAATGCATCTTTTTTTTGTAACACATTGTTTTTAGTTTATGTTGTACTTGTTATTATTTTTAGACTAGTTTTATTTTGTATTGGTATATGTCGAAAAAAAAACAATGTAGAGAATCTATAAAAGTATTACAAACGTCTTTGACTCTCGTTTATTTTGATGTAAAGAATTTGTGATTTTGCATGTGATCAGTATTTAGCGATATAATATGATTATTATATCTACCAATTAAAAATAAACGATTTCAATCTATTCGATTGTTTCATTTTACCTATTAAACGAAATAAACCAATATAACTTTAACATAAACATTACACTAAACTCTAGGCAATAATTTTGTTGATGATGGTACAACATGTGGTGTGACCAAATTGCACAAAAATAACAGAAAATATTTTTACCTAATATTAGTTGTGACCTTTTTGCACCAAAATATAAAATTTATTCTGATTAAACTTAGGCTGTGACCAAATTTCACTGAATGTATGAATCTAAAAATGTGTGACCTAATTTCACTATGACCAAAATGCCCTAACTCGTTGAGTTCAGCTTTCTACCCCAAGGAAAAGACTGTATGTCAGCGAACGATAAAGGATGACACAAAAAAGACTTTCCCATGCTCTTTGGCAATTACTGAGTATACAAAAAGGATGGGAGGAGTCGACAGGTTTGATCAGAAAAGGAGCACGAATGGGGTTGGACGAAGGAATAGACGTTGATGGTGCAGGATTTTTTACTTCCTGATCGACTTGGCCATTACACTTGGCATTACAGACGCTTTCATATTGCACTCGGTTTCACCGAGAAAACATGGACCAATGACAATTCTACAATTTCGCATCGCAAATGCTAGATCGCTCATAAGAAACTACACGACGAGAAAGAGAAGTCTATTAAACGAAAGCTACTGCCAGTACCAGCTATCAACAAGTTGTAGGACTCCAAGAGATATTCGTTTTCAAAATGTTGGAAAACACCTAATAGAAAAGACAGACACTCCACACAGATGCCGCTTGTGTGGCACAAAGACAAATAACGTAAGAAGTAAGTTTTCATGCACGACTTGTAAAGTGTTCCTGTATACTTACCCTTGTTTAAAAAATGTATTTGTGTAAATGTTATGTATTTGTAAATGTATTCTCGGATTATTATTATTTTATTGCATTGAACATGAACACACGACATAAATACTGTCTTTAATTTTGTTACTATTTGTTTTTCTGCTCATTTTAAATGCATTTATTTATATAATTTATTGTTTTTATATTTTTTGTAATTAATGGTTAAATAATAATAATATATCAATTGTAATTGACATACCTGTTATAACGTACTTTGTTAAAAGGATGAATAAATGATGATTATGATTATGTTTCACTCAATTTCTGCCTCAATTACGCCGCGAGATCGCGACGAAGAAGTCTTCGTTGCGATCTCGCGGCGTAAACTCATCCCGAAGAAGAGCATGCTATGAAGTACATGCTGGAAACCTAGATCGACAATATTGATCAAATGACGTGAGTGTTAGCCGTGTTTTAATAATATTATAATGTTGTGTTTGTTGTTTCAAAATAAATATAAAAGCTATAATAAACATGAAATTTACAGAAATAAAACCACTTTAGTATGGACAGTGGCACATATACTGCCACCAAATATTCTACATATTTTCCAGTGATTATCAGAGTTAAAAAAAATCTTTAAAATCCTATTAAATTAATGATCAAACGAACTTACCAAGTGAAGTTCTATCACAATTATACGAGTGCTCAACTTCCGAAGATATTAGTAGCCTGAAAGATAATTATTAATTAAAATTGTCACATTGTAGTAACGGCTACGTATCACCACTAATTTCACTAATTGTTTAACGTTTGTAACCTCTTTCTTTTTTTTTTCTTTTTTATTAGAGTAACTCCTCCTTTAGCTAGATGTCGGCGCCCGTCACTTCATTCGTCTTTAAGGGTCATACCGCTCAACACTACTTTTGAAAATCATAATTATTTTTACAAATAAAGTTATAATATGCCTAAAAATAAACGTTCGAACACCAACAAAGAATACATCAAGAAAAACATGAAAAAGCTCGAACAAAAACTAAACCAATCTCACCGAGGAAGAATCCGGGTCGTCGATTCTTCTTCTTCATCTTCGTCCGCATCTCCGGAGCACTCATCGCCGTCGTCTAAGAACACGTCGCCATCTCCGCAGCCGAAAAACACGCATGGTAGGTCCAGAAATATCACCACTTTAGTATGGGCAGTGGTACATATACTGCCACCAAATATTCCACATATTTTCCAGTGATTATCAGAGTTAAAAAAAATCTTTAATCTAATATATAAAATTCTCGTGTCACAGTTTTCGTTGCTATACTCCTCCGAAACGGCTTGACCGATTTTGATGAAATTTTTTGTGCTTATCCGGTATCTATGAGAATCGGCCAACATCTATTTTTCATCATCATCACTTTTCATTATTATCAACGCGGGTGAAACCGCGGGGCGCAGCTAGTATCCTTTATAAATATCCCTATTAACTTTTTCTACCACTTCCGGTTTTCTCTGCCTTATAATCGGTTAAACTTTCTCTGGATTACGACAAACATTTTATAACAAAAATCAGCTACATCGGCCCAGCCGTTCTCGAGTTTTAGCGATACAAACGAACAGCAATTGATTTTTATATGTATATATCCATATTTATCAAACATCTGCTGCTCATAGCATAACTCGCCGGCATAGATAAGTCTTCCTCTCTCCACGGGAGACCTACGAGTACCTTGTATAAGATACGTTGACCTTTCGAATTATTGCACTCACGCTTCGAAGTTGCATTTGATTTTACTACAGCTAAAGGCTTGGCACACAATTTTAACAGGACAACGAAAATTGCTGGAATGGACTAGTATTATTTATTTATGTCAAGGCATCCTAAAATATCACTTTAAGCCGAATAACTGCTTTTAATGAGGAGGAAGTACATTTTTTTACTAAACTAACAGAATTGATGCTCAAGCATCACTTCAGACCAAATGCTATCTTTCATGTTGACGAAACTGGCATAAGCACTGCTCAAAGGAATTCCAGAATTTTTCATCAAAAAGGTTTAACACAAGGTTTCCTCCTCAATTGAGACATTGAATATGCGTGGTTCCTGAAATCAATCTCGTGGACGGATGAAAGCAAAATTTCTAGGGAGGGCATAACAAACTTTCCAAACCTTCATCAATGGGCCGACAAGGATAACAATCCACACTGGAAAAAGCAGGTGTCGGTACAAAGAAAATTCTCTGTCTATGTGTGAGCCGGAGTAATTGGCAGAACGTTGATTGGGCGCCACTTCTTACCAGATACTTTGAATGGCGACAACTATTTGCAATTTCTTCAAGATGATCTTCCAGTGCTTGTACAGGAATCTGGTGCCCCGATATTCGAATCAGAGCGAGAAGTCATCTTTCAGCAAGATGGCTGTCCACCACATAAGGATTAATTTCGTTGCAGGGCCAAGGAAGTAGTATACGAGCGCAGATAATAAACTCAAATGACGTACTCATAGAAAAAAATTTATTCAGCTTATGAAACTATGAAACTGGAGATGATGTTAAAAACAACAACGACAGAAGTAAGAAGACGGGGCCGTGCTTGCGTTAAGAATGGCGGTAGTCATTTTGAGCAAATAAGGCTGCCTAAAAATTTAGATTTTTCTCCCTCAATGTGGTTTCTAGGTCCGAATTTCAGTTGTTTGTCACATATCCGCGTAAATAATATCTCAAAAGAAAGAGCAATAACCAATCATGTTTAACCCTAGGATAGTAACAGAGGTGCCACAGCACCCCACGCGAGCATTTATCGAACAGTTTTTGCTGTCTCGTTCTAGGATTCTGTGTATTATTTTGTCTTACCGTGAGTCATCAGTAGCCGTTGCGCGGTGGGAGCGGCAACACGTCAATTTACTGCAGGTATGTGTGGGGTTTTGCGTCACCCCTGTTACTATTTACGTCGGTATTTTCTTTTGTGACTGCATTTTTTTATTTGTTATTTTCAATTCATTATGGCGTTTCGTAATGATAAAAAGCTTGAGATACATAATATGGCTGAGGATGATGAGAGTGAAACAGAGCTATTAGAGGCGGAGGGGGCTTCTGAAAATGAAGATAAAGAACAAGACGACATTGTTTCCGACTCAGATGAAGTGCCTTTGTCACAGCTTCGAGGGAGTGTTTTGAGAGGTAAGAATGGACATATGTAGTCTGTTTCTGCGCCATCATCAAGCAGCACACCAAAGATCTACGCAAGTCCATTCTAATATTGAAACAGAAAAATATGCCTTTATGATTTTGTTATCTAAACCTCTCGACATAGTACTAACATACACGAACCAAGAAATTGGCAGAAGTCAACACAAACAATAAAATACTACCGGTGTAAACAATCAGAACATTATAAAAATCAGTGACCCAAGTACGGAAAATATAAAGTTCCTCCGAAGCAAGTTACATATATGATAGCTATTACCAAGTTTCTGCGGTATATATTTAGCACCATACGTTAAAACAAGGCCACTAACCAACACAAGCAGTCATCGCGAAGATTTGTTCTCAAAGCTAGATGCTAGAGAAATTATTTACATAATGATGCTTCTCGTATGTGGTTGGAAGAAAATATGTTGACATAACGAATTTTCCTGAAATTAGCAACCCAAACGAGAACAAAGTGACCGCTATGCAACTTATAGATGATTTAAAAAGGAGTGGGTTCAAAGTACATAAACTCATTTTCCTATTGTTTTCAGACCCTTGTCTGAAAACAATAGGAAATGAACATTCTTCTTGCAGAATTCAAAGAAGTAGCAGATTAGTTGATATTCATGGACAACATTTTTAATGTCTAGTGGTCACTCTAAAAACAAACACGCGAAGCCACTATTTGGTTCTGCAACGCCAAATTTCCTCCGCCACAAGACGTTGTAGGAAGGGATCAAAATATTTTGACCAATATGTTTTAAAATGCTAATGGAACAAAATAATCTGATCAAACTGTTGCTAATTGGGTGTATTAAAAATACTTTAAAATTAGGGTCTTAATATGAATACGACAACAGAGCCAAGAAACCCTAGAAAATTTCTTTGAAACGATAAGAAGCCATGGGCATTGCAACGTCAATCCTTGCAACCTATTTAAGTCGGCTTTTGCAACCCTTATAGTAAATAACTTCAAAAGTATCCACAGCCGAGCGAAAACTGAAGCAGATATTTGTGATAGCTACATGCCCTCATCAGCAACGAAAATGTAGAAGAAATGTCGACCTGCACTTTGATAAGGTTTTAATTTAACCGTGATAGAAAATAAACATGTTCCTCGCATAATTGCTCCAATACAGTATATGTGGTGGTATTTTTTTTTTAAGGCAAAATCAAACGTTTTCTAATCATGTCCTGATTGCAATTCAGATATATATCAAACGATACAACTGCCTACGTAATGCAGATACATATTTAAACAAAAGAAGTCGCAGGTGAAAGACGCGGTGGATACTACAAGAAACAGAAATTCGCAGCTCGAAAAACGTTTATTTAACGTATCATCAAATTATAAAATTGCAATTAATCACACAACTGCAGAAAAACTAAGACAGCCGAGCGAAAGTATCTGTCATCGGAACTTAAAAGTCAAGCGAAAATTCACAACTAAATTGTTGGGGTTTTCGTGGCGACAGAGAAAACGCAGATAGCAATGATCCAAACTCCCAAGGAAACTTTTTGAGTGATGGAGGTGGACAGCGTACATTTAACTTTAGAAAAAAAGTTTTAAAGTCCGATTTATATTCCGATTATATTATCGCGGATGAGAGATGCCAGACCATCACAACCTTTCATTGTCCATTACTTGGAGTACACACTTTTAAAAAAATATGTGGATGTTCCAGGTGGATTACGCACAAGATCTAGAAGGAAAAACCGGCGATGCAACGGTAACAGATATAAGAGGACGGCTTTATATTAACGGTGAAGTGAAATACAAATTACGCCACACAGACGAGTGGAACAATTTGCCGCAGAGAAGGAGAAATACAGCCCTAAGGGAACCTACAAGCTATTATGATGGCCCAATAAAAATGTATTCTATCAAATTTAGTCTCTTACAAAGTCTTAAGCAATACATGCGATGACCATATATTCTACGAAAATGTTAACTATTATTAATGACCCATATTTTGATGTCATCGTTTAATTGATTTTAAAAAGTTATAATGTCATTTGAATATTAAATATTTTAAAAGAAAAAAGAAGAAAGAAAATAGTTTATGTGTGACTTAGCTAACAATAAAAATACTATTATACAATATACATATAAATGAAAGTCACAAATCGGCTCCAACTCAGCATAATGCTGGCAGATGACCAGCGCTGATCTTCCGTTGGAGCCGTTCGGTGGAATCACGGCATAAGCATACACACAACACGCGAACACAACAATAAACAACTAAACTAAACACATTTTACAAATATAACATATAGGTACCAGTTTCTAAACTTCGACCAATCTATATTGCACTCGTATCATGTTTTAGTGTTTCCTCATGTTTCTGATGTGCAATTATAAATGTTTTCAGTTTAAGTCTAAAACTGTTGACATTATGCAGGTTCCTCACCGTTTTTTTATGCTATATATGCAAGCATTTGACCACTATATCACCTGATGGAAATTGATTATGCGGCCGAAGATGTGACATGCTTGCCTAGAAGATTTATATATATATATATATATATGAGTAAGGGAAAAATAAACTCGACCTTAACAAGGTTCATTTTAAACTAAAGCAACAACTCCTGCCTCGTACTTGTTGCGAGACGCGCTCGACGAAAGTAGTGTGAATGAAGTGAGAATAACAGCATTCGACTTTAAAAAATTGGTTTTTAAATGAAATAACTTCTTGTACATACGCGTGCGTGACGCGTATGATGCGTAGACATGTTTGTTGAATGATTGTGTGAGTGAGTTTACCAGACGAAAATCTACTGTATTTTGATGAGGATAAAGTTTCGATTATGGATGCGGTAGTAATGAAGTAGGATAGCCAGATATTGTTCTCACAATTAGATGCTGAAGAAATGTTTGTAAGTATGAAGGGAAGTTTTTAGGTCTGTATAAAGTAGGATAGAAGTCTTGTGTAGATTTTTGAATACGTTTGTTGTCGAAACCTATCGAATCGAACCGCATACAGACCGCGAATTCAAAAAAATGCGACCGCAGAATTTGAACACATATACAAAATTTCTGCTCGTTTGCGTGCAAAGAGACTACAAAAAGAAAAACTGGACTGCTCTGTGCAAATGTACACTGTTTACTTATGTTTTAAGTAAGTATACTAATATCTATCTACTTATTATACAGCACAAAGTATGAGTAGGTAGCTCTAGCTAGCTTTCCGTAGTAGCTAGTGAGTGCTTTCACGCAAACGCAGAAACTCACTCATATACTCGTGGAGCTAGTATTTGGAACGCGTATTCACATGTAATCGTACTAGTAAGACTTAGTACGTACATTTACGAGTATGACACACCTCTAGTCCACGGTACAACCGTGAAGGGCGGTATCCCCGCTATGATTCTCTCTCCATCACCTGATAAAACTCGGAACAGGAGGAATCCAGGACGTCAAGTCCATAATAAGAAGATGGATTATTTTCGTATTAAGAGAAGTACAGAAAACCTAGCCGCACGACAAGAGGAAATAAAGAAAAAGAGCTCTTTGTCGGATTAGATGACGATGCACTTAGCAAATTGGCAGAGCCACAGACAATACAGCCGATAATGCTACTGTAACTTCACACGGCATAGGCATGTCAACAGTCCAACTCGCTTACACATCTAGACAGTATGGGAATGACATCCGCGTCCTTGATATATATGCTCAATATCGAGTGTACTTGGGATTGCTTGAAGCAAAGGTTATATACCGGGTGTCCAGAAAGGGTATCGGGTATTTGTTTTCGCGCCATATTCGAAACGGGGCGTCTAAAGAGTGCGAGGAGGAGTTCATGGCGTCCGCCATTCTGTGGAGTTTTAGTCACGATGGAACAGTACTCGAGGATGCATCGCGCATTTTGCGTACGAGCGTATTATCGTAATGGTGATTCAATAGTGACTGCTCAACGTCTCTATCGTGCGGAATATTGTACACGCCACGCGCCAAGTGACGATAACATTAGGAAATGGATCAGGATGTTCGAGAATACAGGTGCGACAGCTAAAATTCAAAACTCTGGTCGTCCTCGATCAGTTCGCGATGAAGAAACAATTGAAGAAGTTGAAGCGTCGGTTCGTCAAAATCCGTCTTTATCCATCCAAAAACGAAGCCAAGCGTTGAACATCAAAAAATCGTCTTTACATTCGATTCGAAAGACTTACATCTAAAAGCCTATAAAATTCAGTTGGTTCAAGAATTGAATGATACGGACTATGCTAATTGACTGAATTTTGCGAACGAATTGCTGCAGCGATTTAACAACTTTAACAACATACTGTTCAGTGACGAAGCAAATTTTCACCTGAATGGTCATGTTAATAAGCAGAATTGTCGGTACTGGGCAGTGGAGAATCCGAGACGAAAGCATGAACGACCCCTGCATAGCCCAAAGGTCGTTGTTTGGGCCGCTATGTCTGCTAAAGGTATAATTGGTCCTTATTTTCATGAAGATCAACGAGGCCGAGCAATTAATGTGAATAGTGACCGTTATTGCGATATGTTGCGAAATTTTTTGGTCCCAGAGTTGCAGGAGTTTGCAGGTTGAAACATGCCTTGAAACCTCAAGTCAAACAAATCGGAAACACAGAGTCGTCTTCAAAATGTTATTGCTACTAATGATGGTACTCTTGCCGCTGACAACTGGGAACCAGATATGCCCCCAGATAAAGTTTGAGGGAGGGAAACTGGTCCACTTTGGGCCAATTGATTTGTGTACTTTCCACATACAAGGTGAAAGAGAAAAAACTCAGGTTAATCACCTACTGATTTTGGAGGTTTCATTCTATGGCCTAGTGGTCATGGAATGTCCAAACTGCACAACCACTGTTTTCAGCAAGTGGCAGGGATGTTACCCCTGTATCTTCTGTAAGCACAATGAATCAGTGCCTGAATGCCAATCACTCACTCTGCCTGTAACTGCTGCTGTGGCAATCACCCTGCTTGTAGTACTATCAGTTTACCTGATCTGCTCAAAGCTTAAAACCTCAACAATTGTTGCAGGCTGGTTCATAAAAAATGAGGCAAGGAGGCAGGCCAACAAACGAGAGAAAAGGAAGCGATTTGCTAGGAAAATGGTGGAGACTGGAATTCTTATAGGCAAGGAAACCAGATCAAAAACTGGACCTGAAGTTCCCTAGGCCTGATAACAAAATGTCAGGTACTGGAGAGGCGCAGAACATGGCTCAAGAAGGTCAAAAGTCATTTTCTGACTTAAGGAAGGATGTCTATATGGAACTGAAGGACATGACCAACATGAAATTCAAATCAGATACCAATGTGGGTACTAATGTACCATCTTTTCAGGAGAAGTCCGAGGCAGCATCCAGTGGTAGGAAATTTATTCCCTCATTCAACTCCAGAGCTGCAACTGCTGCAGCCATAGGGGCTATGATGATCGGGAAGGCTCATGCGTGTGATCAAACTTTATTCGTATCCAGCTCAAATACAATCTATAAGGACCAGGGCTTAACTACACTCCAAACAGGGATTTTCCACCTCCTGACACACCAGTCTGTCTGCTTGAGATATCTGGATGATACAATAGATAGGATTAGGCTGGATGAAAAATTCGTATCTGAAACATACACTCCTATATATAAAACATCAAATTATGATTTTAAGACTGACTACACCTGGAACTGTATGGGATCAGGAGGTTGCTGGTCAGACACATGCAGGATGGGGAGTAGGTCTTCAGTCTGGGCCAGTGATAAGACTAACGGATCCTTAGTCGAATATAGCTGCCATCCAACTGCAACATTCTGTGGTACTTACTGCACCCATAGAATGCAGTGTGTTTGGTTTAGAGCAGCATTAAAACCAAAAAGGGCAAGGTACACTGTGTACAAAAAGACTAGCACTAGCTGGGATGCTGCCGTAACAATAACTAGATCAGATGGGAGTTCTAACAAGCATTACCTATCCTCAGACAGAGTGTACATTGGTGGACCATTGTCTGTTGCCTTATTACAACCAACCCACAGACTATTTCACTTCAATAACTACATCCTTTTCTTTTTTTTTGGGCGGGTAGTTCATGGTGAAACTATCTTTTGATAGTGCTCCTGTTTATATTATTGAAGATAATTAAAATCAGTAGTTATAGTGCCACAATTTTAATGTGTAAGTAAAGTTTGAGCCACAGTACCTGCCCGTGAGCGTTTTCCTTACAAACACACAAAGCATTCTTCACAATTTCATCACTTAACTTTTCACCAACAACATAACCTCACTTTTGTCAAGATGGAAGACATCAAAGACTCCGTAGCACAAATGCAGCAGATGTTTAATTCGAGGATGCAGGAGTTTACTAAGGAGTTGCATAAAAGTCAATCCAGCAATCCAAGTCTGGAAGCAGAGTTTGCCAACTTCCAGACATTTGTTCTTTCTGCACTACAAGCGCTGCAAGCACAAGTTGAGCTCCTTGATCGCAAGACTGACCAACTTGAGGTATACAGTCGTCGGAAAATCCTTCTGTTGCACGGGCTTCCTGAAGAGAAGAAAGAAGAAACTGAGGCAGTGGTAGTAAAAGTCATGGTTGAGCAGCTGAAACTGACGGACTTTACCTTGTGTGACATAAGCCGTTGTCATAGGATGGGTAAGTCATCATCAAACGAGAAGCCAAGACCTATTCTCATCAAACTGAAGAGTATGTCGATTCGGAGCAGAATTTGGTCTGGCAAAACCCAACTCAAGGGCTCAGGTATCACTCTGTCTGAGTTCTTGACTAAGTCTCGCCACGACATCTTCATGGCTGCGCGGCAGAAGTTTGGTGTGAAGCAGACATGGACGCGCGACTCCTCCGTCTATGTGCTTGGCGCAGACGGCTCTAGGCACCAAGTGAGCTCGATGGGCGAGTTAAATAAGCTTGAGGTAGAAACCGCAGTAAAGCGTAATCTGAAGCCAATAAAGCCAGTCGCCGCCAACGAATCCGATGCAGTACCAAAATCACGTCGTACCAAAGTCGCGGCTAAGAAGACAGCGTAGTTTTATGCTTGTTATTCATCCATGTTATCCGTGTTGTGTTGTCATATTTCGCGCGTTCACTTTCCTACTCTTCCGATTGATTCTTTCTGTTTTAACTGTACCCTCCTAATCTGATATTTAATACTCTGTTTTTGCGATATACACTCATTTTTAGTTGTTAATGTTTTTCAATTCAATTTTTAATTTTGTGTAAATGTTTTTACTTTTGCCGGTAAGCAAATTTTAAGATTGACATTGACAGATAACGCTTGACACTGACACGGATATGAAGTACAGTCGTGGAACTAATACTACATACGTGTAACTAGTATTAGAACTTTATTAGCGCCGTGGAACTAAGATAATTTTACTTTTTATTTTTTACTTAAATGTTATTTTTTTTTTGTCACGTATGAAGTAGTATGGATGTTGTAATCATAGAAGTACTATACTATACTGATAGTTAAAATTCTAGCTTTGTATTAAAATCGCTTTATGTTAATGTTTTCGACAGCTGATGGGTGGTGTGGATCAACGTAGTTCTGTAATTGTTAGGTTTATTTTTATTTTTTTATATATTTTACCATTTTTATATAGATTTATAAGTATTTATATTTTATCTTTATGTCTGTTTCTGATAGTAGTGATAATGATAATTTTTTATCTTTTTCCTCTTCTGGGGATAACAGTAGCAACGACAGCTTTGTAAGCATACCTTCACTCTCTGATAACCTGGATGCAGAATTCTCTGATGTACCGAAGAATTTCAACGTAGTTCACATTAATGCTCAAAGTATTCCGGCACATTTTCCCGATTTGCTGGCGTCATTTGACAACAAAAATATATCTTGTATCTTGGTATCTGAATCGTGGCTTAAGCCTTCTCTCTCTTCAATTCTTTATCCTTTGCCTGGCTTTCGTCTAATTAGAAATGACCGAACCGGCAGTGGAGGTGGTGGTGTTGCGATTTATCTACGAGCCCATATCTCCTATACAGTTGTTAGTGTATCTGCGCAACCACCCCCCCCTAATGCCGGTGAACATCTTTTTGTTGAAATTCTTCTTTCCCACACCAAAATTCTTCTTGGAGTTTATTATTGCCCTTCATTACGTATAAATTTCTTTTCCTCCTTTGGAAATATTCTTGAAAATCTTCTACCCTCTTACAGTCACACCATCATTATGGGCGACTTCAATACTTGTCTCTTTAAAAATGACTATCGCTCTTCTCACTTAAAATCCATTGTAAACTCAAGCAACATGCACATACTTCCTCTCAACTCTACCCACAACTTTCCAAATGCGACCCCATCCCTTCTTGATTTAATGATAGTTTCATCTTTGGTGCATGTTGCTAAGCACGGACAGTTATCTGCTGATGCTTTTTCTTATCACGACTTAATCTTTTTGTCCTATAAAGTTCGTCCTCCTAAACCTAAACCTACTATTATTCTGCAGCGCAACTTTAACGGCATGAATTTGCAGTCCTTTATCGCTGATGCTAAGGAAATTGATTGGACGCCTGTTGTGGAGGCGGAATCAACTGATGAGCAAGTGTCAAGTTTTAATACGATCATAACCCGACTTTATGATGTCCATGCTCCTTTTCGTCGTATTAAAATAAAACACCTGCCCGCACCCTGGCTCAATGATGACATAAGACTGCTGATGCATAAGAAATCTGTGGCGAAATCTAAGTACAAACTTCGTCCTACTGATTCAAATAAGGAAAAATATAATCAGTCTCGAAATCGCTGCAATAGGGTGTGTAGGGATGCTTTAAGACGCCACATCCATAAAGCGGTTGACAACGAAGACCAAGCTAAGGTTTGGACTTTTCTTCGGTCACTTGGTATTGGCAAATCCCGTCAGGATTCAATACCCAAAGATTTGGATATTGATTCATTAAACTTACATTTTTCCTCTTCATCTAATATTAAAGACGCCGATAAACTCACAACTTTACAAACTCTTTCTTCTATATCCACTTTTGACCATCCTTCTCTTCTTTTTAGTTCTTTCACCGCTTGTGATGTTAAGCAGAGCATTCTTTCTATTACTTCAAATGCAGTAGGAATCGATGGTATCAGCCGAAACATGATAATTCCGATCCTTGACATAATACTTCCTATCCTTTGCCTAATCTTTAACCACTCTATATCAAATGGGACGTTCCCATCGATGTGGAAAGAAGCGCAAATCATTCCCCTTCCCAAGAAACTCAATCCTCAATCATTTTCTGAGTACCGACCCATATCTATCCTTCCATTCCTCTCCAAAGTCCTAGAACGCCTTGTCCACAAACAAATTCATTCTTTCCTTGTCTCCAACAATCTCTTGAATCCTCTCCAATCAGGGTTTCGGCCTGGCCATAGTACAGTAACTGCCTTAGTTAAAATCACCGACGATATCCGATTCGGAATGGAAAATGGCCAGCTAACTGTATTAACACTGCTTGATTTCAGCAACGCGTTTAATACAGTGGATTTTGATATTCTCCTTGCACTACTCCGCTCGCTTAACATATCTCCAACGGTGATCGACTGGTTTCATAGCTATCTCTTCGGTCGCCGTCAGCGAGTTCGCTTAGGAGAGTCTCACTCTTCGTGGTGTAACACGACTGCCGGTGTACCGCAAGGCGGCGTCCTTTCTCCTTTACTCTTCGCATTATTTATTAATTCTATATCTCAAAATCTTTCTTCTTCTTACCACCTCTATGCGGACGATCTTCAAATATATTCACAAGCTCCTCTTAATAACCTTCATAAAGCCGTTGACTCCATTAATACTGACCTTGAAACAATATGCGCTTGGAGTGATGCTTTTGGCTTGAAAATTAATCCACTGAAAACACAAGTTTTAATAGTTGGCAGCTCTAGGACTGTATGTAAGATTGATTGGCAGGCGTTGCCACACGTAGTTTTTGATGGAGTCAACATTCCATATAGTCTAACAGTAAAAAATCTCGGCGTTATTTTTGATCAGTGTCTAACGTGGGGCCCTAAACTAGAGGCTGTTAGCCGTAAAATGTATGCTGCCGCTGGATCGTTAAGACGACTCCGGAACTTTTTACCTACAGCTACTAAAGTTGCGCTTGCACAGTCTCTTCTTCTTCCTATCATTGATTATGCTGACGCCTGCTATTTAGACCTTACTGAAGAACAGCTTAATAAACTTGAGCGACTCCAAAATTTTTCAATCAGGTTCATATTTGGATTGCGTAAATATGACCACGTATCAGAATTTCGCTCAAAGCTCAAGTGGCTTCCCATCCGAGCTCGCCGGAATGCTCATATTCTGTCCCTTCTCTACAATATTCTTTTTAATCCTACTTCTCCGCGTTACCTAAAGGAACGTTTTCATTTTTTCACCCCATCTAACTCTCTAGCACTGAGGTCATCAGAGAATCTGAAGTTAAAGATTCCTCCACACGGTAGCTCTTTTTATGACAGTTCGTTCACTGTCGAAGCTGTTCGCTTGTGGAATGCTCTTCCAGTAGAAATAAGAAGGGCACAGTCACTTAATATTTTTAAAAATAATGTCAAGGCTTACTATATTTCTTCATAAATCTTCTTGTTCCTTTTTGTTAGTTTTAGTGTTAGTGTTGCCCAAGTTCATTCCTTTTTATTTTGCTTTTTTTTTTTCTCTCCATATTAAATAGACATAATTTTATTATATGTATATATATATGTATATTATTATGTATGTATTGTATATTTAAAAATATTTAGTATTTTATAATTATATGGTATCTGTTTACGTGTATGTAAATTTATTATTTATATATCCTCTGTTTTTAATCACTGTTCTTCTATCTAATCTTTTATGAACGTAGAACGACGTCCTATTACATTGCGTTATTCCTCTCCATCCAAAGGTTGTCTGGAAGAGATCGCTCTCAGCGATAAGACCGCCTATTGTTACACTTATATAATTTTTTACTGTCATTCCTATTTGTGTTCTTTGTTATTTTAAGGTGTTCAATAAAGAATATATCTATCTATCTATCTATCTATCCTGGAAAATGGTGAGGGTATAACTTGGCATGTCCAAGCAAATGATCTAGGAGACATGTCCACTGGTCTCATTGGTGACCTGCAGATAGAATTATACGATGAGTCAAAGATGTCATATCTGATGCACACCATGAAGTGTGAGTCAGCAAATTGTGAAACAACTTGTTCTCTGCCTGAATCAGGGTTATTGAGAGGTCTGAGACAATTCAAGAATTACACAATTGACACATACAAAACAGGGGGGATCATGTTGCCTACCTGAGACTTTGAGTTGAAACTCAAGAACGTGGTTCCAGCAAGATGGGGCCACTTGCCATACCTCAAATAACTCAATGGAAGTTGTTAACGAATTATTCCCTAATAAAGTCATTTCCCGAAGGGGTAACATCAACTGGCCTCCCAGAAGCCCCGACCTTAGCCCGCTTGACTATTTTGCATGGGGATACCTTAAAAGTAAGGTTTATCAAAACAATCCGACGAATCTAACCCAGTTAAAGCAAAATATCAAGTCAGAAATGGCAGCAATATCGATAGCTATGTGTCAACGTGTTATCGCCAATCTTCGTTTCCGTTTAGAAGAGTGCCAGCAACGTAACGGTTATGGTGTTTAGGCTGGTGTACAGTTACAGTATGGGTCACAACAAAAACAAGGACTCACGTTTGCTGCTACATATATTCAGGTAAACACAGAAAAACACACTAAGTTCGGAAGGCACAGAAGAATATAAAGACGGGCACAAGCACAGATTGATAGGTGGTGAAATATGTATAGGGAAAGTCACAAGAATGTTTATGATGAAATAACACGAAATGAAAGTAAACAAGCGGCGTAGTTCGTAAGCGAGTGAAATGGCAGCGAGAAGCGTGCGCTAAGCGTCGCAGAGGTGTCTGGACTGGCGGGCGGCCGGCGCGACATGACATTGGCACGACCGCTATCGCCGCGGGCGCAGGTTACCGTTACTTACCGCGGCAATAGGGTTGGGATACGAGTCGGTTGAATGCTACGACGTTATCGTCGGCAATTAAGTATCGACCGACTGGCAGGTAATATAATAATGTAGTTAGAATAAGTTAAGTATTATTATTTGTATTAAGTGATATTTTGTAGATATATATTTATAAATATTATTGATAAATTGTAAATAAATATTAGAAATATAATTATGTATGTTTGTAAATTAAAATTAAAACGGGAATTAGCGTGACTTACGCGTTGTCGATGTGTAAATCGACAATTGTTTCGGCTTCATTTTAATTTAAAAGTTCAAAATGTGCGTGAGTTTTTATCAAATTATGTATGTTTGTGTATTATGTACATTATTTAGGTAGATAGGAAAGTAGCCTACACGGTCATCATTTGGATAACATCATCTTTTCCAAATAATTCTCCAATTCATATGCTAATAATAAACAATAAACTTTTTTATTGCATACAAATAATTTTTGTTTCATTGAACTTACAAATACCCGATACCCTTTCTGGACACCTTGTATATCTATCTATAAAACTTTGGTCCAAGCTTTTTGACTACTCAATGTTAGAATGTTTGGTTACATTTACGAATCAGAAGCTCAATACTTAACGGGCCCAATTTAAACAAAACACTAAGGTAGAGCTTGTGGACACAGATGCCACCGAAATGAAAGCATAAGTGCAATGACTCGGATCTTCGCATAATATTTGCCACCGATGGAACTGGGCACGAAATATTCCGCTGTGTGATGTCGAAATGGCGTTTTTCTTGTTTGGTCAACTGCCTCCGATTTGATGATGCAAATACCAGGGAAGAGCATCTGAAAGAAGATCCCCAATATCAGACACATTCAACAAGTTTATTTCAAACAGCCAGTCTCAATATACTCCTGGACCATACCTTTGCAGTGATGAAATGTTGCTACCATTTAGAGGTCGTTGTAAATTTATCATATGCATGTCCCAGAAACCAGCAAAGTATGGAATAAAAATATTGTTATTGGTCGATGCCCGCACATATTTCATCTACAATGCCTACATCTACCACGGCAAAAAATCCGATGGCATAGACCTGAGTGAACAAGAGATAAAAAAGGCAATTCCAACACAATCTGTTTTGAGACTTGCCAAATTTTTCGAAAACTCGAACCGAAACATTATAGCTGACAATTGGTTCAGCTCAATTCCACTGACTGAAATACTGCTGAAGAAGAATAAAGCTGAGACTCCACCATGCTTTTTGCCAAACAAGAATAGAGAAATAGAGTTCCTGTATGCTTTCACGAAAGACTATAAATTACATATATAACTATAATTATATAATAAAGAATATAAGAATAGATACGTGCCGTCTCTGTGAAAATCTAGACTTAAATATAAATTCAAAAACCCTTAATGATGTAGCTAAAAAGGTAGCTTTGGCCGAAAAAGTACATAAAAAAACGCGCCTAAGTGCGAGTCGGACACGCGCACGAAGGGTTTCGTACCATTATCTATAAAAATCAATTTGTTATATAGGAGCCCCCTTAAATATCTATTTTATTTCTAGTATTTGTTGTTATAGCGGCAATAGAAATTCATCATCTGTGAAAATTTCAGCTGTCTGGCTGTAAACGTTGTGAGGGCGTGGAGTGGTCTTCGATTAGGATATCAGTTAAGTTAAAAACACCGTTTAGCAAAATATTTTATGTCGACTACTTTTTAGAAAATTACAATACATATAGAACCATAGATCAAAAAAAGAACATGAAATATTTGACATACAGTTTTTGACAATTGACTTTGACGGCTTTGCTATGCACGTCCTCTACATTCTCCGCCCAGTGTGACATAAGTGATAATCTCGTACCATTATCTGAGTACATGACTTTCGGCCAGATTCTTCTACAAGCTATTCTCCTCAGAGCCATTATGAAACTGTCAGTTTTCAGTGAATTTATCGACTCAATGTGTATACAGCGAACTGTGAGACGAGTAAATAAGACTCCATACCTTTTTTCTCTGCGACGGCCAACCGTTACTTCCAGGGGTCCAAAGAGATCGACACCACAGTGGGTAAAGGGGTGCTGGTGGTATGCTAACCGTCCGGGTGGTTAATCTGCCATTCGTGGTGTCGTCGGGGCAGCTCTTCTTATACGGCAGAACTGGCATTTGGCAGCGACTGTCCTCACTTGTAGGTCTAAGGCTTAGAAACCAGTATTTTTGTCTGAGTTCATTAACCACTGTTTCATTGTTTCCATGTGCAAATTTCTCGTGATAGTGTTTCACTATTAGTCTGGCTATTGGGTGAGCTCCATCCAGTATAACTGGTTCTTTTGTTTCTGAGCTTACATCAAGTGCGGCTTCTACTCGTCCTCCTGTCCGTAGAGTGTTCCACTTGTTAAGGTATGGTGTAAGTGTACGCAATCAGCTGTGAGACTGTATTTGTTTCCTATTTTTCAACATAAGTATTTCTGAAAAGAAGGATTGCATCTGAGCATGATGTATTAGAAGTTTCTCCGCCCGTTCTAACAACTCTGGATTTATTTCAGCTTCACAATTCTTCTTGCATTTTTCCACAAATAATAATACATTTGCAGTACACCTCAATAAGCGAAGCCACGATGAGAAATCAATAGGGTTCGGCACAGGTAAGCTATCACTTTTATTTGTATTTATATAGTGTACCATTTCCAGTACTTCATTATTTATTTCTTTCTTTTCTTTTTCAGGTGTGAACTTTGACCACTCTATGTCCTTCTCGTAGAGGAAGCTGGGGCCATGAAACCATTCACAATCATTGTGTAGTTCATATGTGTTACTTTTGGTGGCAACATTCGCAATATTATGTCTTGTAGGTAAGTAATGCAATTGTTGAGATTGGCTTAGTTCATCTATTTCACCGAGGCGATTAGCTACAAATGTCTTATAGCTCCTCGTATCATTCTTTATCCAGTGTAGTACTGTCATGAAATCAGTCCAGTAGTATGTCTTTTCCGGTTTTATTCGGACCGTCTCAGCTAGACGACAAGCTAATACTGCAGCTTGTAACTCCAGTCTAGGTATAGATGTACTTTTGATCCTAGCGATGAATGACACACACACATTGTTGTTATCGTTGTCTGCACGCCAGAATGCAACAGTAGCGTAAGCGGTGGGTGAAGCATCACAAAAGATATGCATATGTGTGGCGAGCGGATTGGTGTTTTATCACGTCATGTGCATCGCCACTAAGCCTAGATGAGATGCGATTGGCTGCAGCCTATGGCGGGAACGCACTCCATAGCGCATTATTGCTGCTTCGCCGCTCTGTCATTGGACCTTCATCACGATATAACTGTCAAGCCAGCGAGAAGGCTGCCCCCTAGCGATGGCTTGGTGTCACTCCACAAAATTCGTCAAGAAAGAAGTCAACTGTTAATGTAATTCAATTTTGCAATATAAAAAGAAAAGAAAACTGTTTGTTTGATTTCATCTCAAACACTCAATATAACTCCAAGTAGTGACTCGAGCAGGTCCCGTCCTTGCAGCAGGTAATCATTCAGAGAATGCTCGTTCGACACTGCTTTCCCATCAAAAACTAAGCGTAGTTTTCTTTTATTTGGGTTATCTACTCCAAAGTGCGGCAAGTACCATAGCTTCAATAAATTTTCATCATCAGTAGAGTCAACTTCGCGGGCATAATCATTTTTAAGCTTCTCTTTATATCGTGAAGCAAACCCGGCATCACTTGACATTTTCTTTTCTACTGTTTTCAGTCGGCGGTAGGCGTTGAAGTATGAATCAGCCATATGACCATTGACATCCTTCCATGGTAGAATAACTTCCCATTTTCCATTGTGGTAGAATTATCTACAATTTCATGTGCCCTTAAATCTTCTTTGTTTGTCCTGGGTTTTTTGCAGACACCGATGCTCTCAAACTCAAATGATTTTTGTACTAGTTCATGAAGTTCTTCATCTTTACTGTCCGTGGGTAGCGATTGGTTGTCTATGCAGGTATGTATGGGCCCACCACTTATCTCACATAATGCGCTTGTGTGTAGAGCCTCCAGGATTATCTTGTTATTAGTGAAGGCTGCCACAGTGCAGGCGTGGTGAGGGTCACAGTTTGCCGGTTCGTTTCCTGTAGGTGCATGGCGCTTTAGAGGACAGACTCCATATACACACCAACCTAATGGTGTTAATGTTGCACACGGTTCATTTTTACTGCGTGAAATTGTCTTTATGGGCTTAATTAAGTGGAAATTATCCTGCCCAATAAAAATTTTAGGTTTTACACTTTCATCGTACAATAAGTATATATTTTTGAAAATTGATTTGTGAGTATTTTCTAAGCACTCACTTTATTTTCACTGATTAGTACATTTTCAATGTCACTGTTTTTTGTGTCACTGGACTGATTGCAGGTTTCATCAGTGGTTTTTAGGGTCCAGTGTAATAATCAAAGATGTGGTAGACCACACCCATCTGTATCGCAGGCAGCCGAGGAACAAGTGTCACGATTGTGTGGTGCCAGTAGATATTTATGACTCAACTTGTTGACTCTCACAAAGCGCCATCGATCCTTTCTCATTGCACGCTTAAATCTGGCACTGTCAGGTAGTTGGTGGGTAGGGGAGGGGGGGGAGGGCAAGACGGGGTAGCGGGCATGACGGGGTACCTGGTTTTACCGGCGAACCGATCGACCAATCAGAATTGTTTTAGCGCGTGTCGCTGCGCCGCCATGTTGCCAATCAGTCGGTG
The DNA here is from genome assembly GCA_948107665.1 of Lomographa bimaculata. NCBI lineage: Eukaryota > Metazoa > Arthropoda > Insecta > Lepidoptera > Geometridae > Lomographa > Lomographa bimaculata. The sequence continues at coordinate 1,262,419 of OX403602.1, read as the reverse complement.
TATTTAGTAAACAGAGATCGCACGTGTATTTTATTTCGTGCCAAATTGCCATACATTTATTTAGCCGAAATGGATGCTAGATTTATGATCGATACCGGAAGCTCGCGATCGTTTATTAGTCCCAATAAAGCCGATCAATACTTTGAACAACATAAATTCGAAGTGCCATTTGAGGTCATAAGTACTCATGGCAAAAGTTCTCACGGCGAAGCGGTACACATCCCACTTCCGCCAACGTTCGGCAGTACGGAAGCACATACGTTCTATGTTTACAGCGTGGACAAAGACTATGACGGATTGATAGGCTCAGACCTCCTCGCACAACTTGATGCCAACATAGACATGAAACACCAAGTGTTACGAACTCGAGACACGGAAATCCCTTTCGTTTATAATCCGCAAATAAAAATCACAATTTTACACGAGTTTCTGAACGGGGTTCTAGCCCGTTCAGAAACTCGTGTAAAATTGCCGACAGATATATATAACGGAACCGGTATAATAGATTACAAAGAATTTTCAGATGGAATCAGAATGCCATCCGCATTAGTCAATTGCGTTAACGGACAAGCATGTACCATAATGCAGAATACATCTGAATCCTTAGTCACAATACAATTAAATAATCTTATAAATGTGACCCCATATGAACCCACATTTTGTGAAGTTAACACCATTACGGAAAATGACCTAGACAAAGACGACTATCTTACCGCGAACTTAGAAAAACTAAGACTCGACCATATGAACGACGAAGAGAGACATGCGATCGGTGAACTTTGTTTTGAATTCAGAGATATCTTCTATTGTGAAAACTTACCCCTGACCTTTACGAACAAAGTGAAACACCAGATAAGAACAACCCATGATGACCCCATATATATCAGAGTGTATCGACAACCCGATCAATGACGAAATAAATAGACAAGTCGACAAATTACTTAAGGATAATGTTGTTCAGGAGTCGTTTTCGCCATGGAATGCTCCTGTACATCTAGTGCCAAAAAAGCTGGACGCATCTGGGGAAAAGAAATACCGCATGGTGATTGATTACAGACGCTTAAACGACATTACGACTGACGACAAATACCCACTACCAAACATATCCGACCTATTCGATAAACTGGGTAAATCTAATTACTTCACTACGCTAGATTTAGCTAGTGGGTACCACCAAATAGAAATAGACAAGAAAGACAGACAAAAGACTGCATTTAGTTCTCAAGCCGGACACTTCGAATTTTTGCGCATGCCCTTCGGACTAAAGACGGCTCCGGCCACATTTCAGAGAGCGATGGATAGTATCTTACGTGGACTCCAAGGAATCCACTGTATGGTCTATTTGGATGACATTATAATCTTTTCATCCAGTCTCCAAGAACACGTTACAAAACTGCGTAAAATCTTCGAAAGACTAAGAGAAACCAACCTAAAAATACAGATCGACAAGTCAGAGTTCCTTCGTAAAGAAGTTCTCTACTTAGGCCACTCTATAACCAAAGACGGGCTAAAACCCAACAACGATAAAATTGACGCTGTTCTTAAGTTTCCTCTGCCAAGGACACAGACAGAAATCAAGAGCTTTCTAGGGTTAGTAGGGTACTATAGGAAGTTCATTAAGGATTTTGCAAAACTGACGAGACCTCTGACTGTCTGCCTCAAAAAGAACCACAAAGTAACAATCACTCAGGAATTTATAGAAGCATTTGAAAAATGCAAAGAATTATTAACAAACGCACCTTTACTTCAATTTCCTGACTTTGAAAAGGCGTTTATCCTGACCACTGACGCTTCAGATTACGCTATTGGCGCGGTTTTGTCACAAGGAGTTGTAGGAAGTGATCGACCAGTTGCGTTCGCTTCACGAACACTCAATGATGCCGAAAGTAGATATAGCGTGATAGAAAAGGAAGCATTGGCTATTATATGGGCGGTAAAACACTTTCGTCCGTACCTTTACGGAAAGAAGTTTACGATCTATACCGACCACAGGCCTTTATCATGGTTAAACTCTTTCGAGGAACCCAGCAGCAAGATTACCCGCTGGCGTTTAAGACTGGCCGAATATTCCTATGACGTCATTTACAAAAACGGTCGCCAAAATACTAACGCAGACGCGCTATCTAGGGTAAAGATCAACGCTTTAGGTAAAGGTGAGGAAAATTCATCAGTACAGGTCAACGTAGACGAAAACGACTTAGCTTTGCAGAGACACTGTGACGAGATTGAGAAAAGAATAATTAAATTGAAAAAGAAGAAAAAACCAAGAATAGTATCATCAGATAGCACCATCTCGATTTCCTCGGATTCTGGAAAAACAATAACTATTTAATCAGATTCTGAAAAGACACTCTCAATCCCAGAGATAAACCTAAACAGAGCCCAATCACCTTACTCTATTTTAGCTCCGTCCAGTGGTACAGTTACAGCTTCAGACACAGACACTGTAATACAATCTGAAACAATACACTCCGCACGTGACACAGAATCGATAGGTATTCCGATACTTAAGGAAGCTATAGATACAAAGCCTAACCAAATATTAGTGCATACATGGTTCAGGAACGAAATTGCGGTCAAAGATATCTCAAACAAAAAGCAAAAGATCTTAGAAATACACCTTCCTTTACATCGATCCGACCTCATAATCGATTTTCTGAAACGATACATCAAGGATAAGACAAAATACTTCATTTACTTTGAAGATATACAACACAGGGTTGAATTCACGGAAGCAGTGATAAAGCTTTTTAAAAGAGGCTCAGTTAAAATTTTGGAATGTACTGAAAGAATAATATACGTCGAAAGCGAAGACGAGCAGAGAGATATAATCCTTAAATACCACATAGGCAAGAGCTGCCATCGCGGCATAAAAGAGACAGTAACACACATTAAACGAAATTTCTTTTGGCATAATATGGATATAACAGTAGCTGCAGTTATCAATACATGCGAAGCTTGTAAGAAAATGAAGTACGATCGAAAACCTCTCAAACCTGCTATGCAATTAACGCAAACTCAGAACAAGCCGTTTGAGGAGTTATTCATCGACGTGTTTAAAATTGAAGGGAAATCATTTCTTACGATTATCGACGCCTTCAGCAAATTAGGCCAGGCATTTGAATTACCAAATCAATCAGCACCAGAGATAGTAAGGGCTCTTATCCGATATTTTTCCTTTTACGGGACCCCTACCAAAATAAGCTCGGATTCCGGCTCAGAATTTAACAATCGTCTTATACAAGAATTACTAGAGTTTTACAAGATTAAGTTACATCTAGGGACACCGAATAACCCCAATTCAATGGGATTGATCGAGAGATTTCACTCAACTCTGTTAGAAATCTATAGATTAGCCAAATACGAACAGAAACTGACTGACGCTGCATCCATAATGACTTACGCTGTTATGGGTTACAATCATACAATTCATTCTGTAACAGGACTAACGCCGTTTGAAGTAGTATTCGGCCACACAGAATCTAAAAGCGCGTTTAACATAAACTTAGATAAAGAATACATGCAGGTATTAATGCGTGATCACTTGAAACGAACCAAATTTTTGTATAAGAACTTGACAGATAAAATGATGCAAATTAAAGAAAAGGCTAAGGACAAAAAGGGAGGTGAAACGGAATTTAACGTAAGCCCAGACGACGTGGTGTTCTTTAAAGGAACTAATAAGGCGTAGTAAAGATAAACCCCGGTATGAAAAAGCTGTAGTAACGGGTGAAACTGAAAGAAACATTGTACCATTACTTAAAAATAATCGTGAAATTAGAGCCCCAATTAAGGATGTAAAACGTCCTCCACAGACGCATCCCGATCGTCGTGGTGGTCCTCGCGACAGCGACCCTACTGCAGGCCCTTCAAATGCAGTCACTTAAGGACGTTCCAGGAATACTACCTGTTAAAGAAGGAACCGCCGTAACAAGTCAAGAAAAATGGACAGTATTCAAAATACTAGATTTAAATAACCTTGGTACAGATTTAAAATTAAACATTGATAAATTTTACGAGTTAAACAAACTTATTGAATCGAACTTTAATATAACATATATCAAGTTAGCTTTTCTTAATTTTAGGATTCAAGTAGAATATGTCATGAACGTAACAATTTTTAAATATAAGCAAGTAGCTCCTAATTATAGAATTAAACGAGGTATTATAAATCCTCTAGGTAGTTTAGTTAAGTTGATTTCCGGAAATTTAGATGACGATGACGCTAAGAGATACAACAAAATTATTGAGGACATTAAGACAAAACAAAATATGTTAAACAAAAAGGTGACTCTTGTTGCCGATTATATTAAAAACTTTAACAATCTCACAAACTCGATACACAACAATATAAACCAACTAAATAAGAACCTTAAGGCCATTCAAAATGATATTGACAAATTTATGATACAAGACCATTTACATTTTATGACCAATATGGTAATTAATTCATATTCGCTGAGCTTACACAACTTCCAAAGCATTTCCATCAAATTAAACGAAATAGAGACTGCTATAGCCTTTAGTAAACTTAAGACTTTACATCAATCTATTATTGACTCTGAGAGCTTATTAGTTATACTTAAAAACATAGAAAGAACAGATAAACTACTTTTTCCAGCAAATCTGGACAATCTTGTAAAAATTGAACAGACTACTAGCATTAAAGCATTTCGTAAAGAAAATCAGTTAATGTTTCTATTAGAAATTCCACTTATTGGTAAAGAGACCTACATTTACTACAAATTGTATCCTATCCCTGTTTTCCGTGATCATAATACGTATACCATCCTGCCCAAGTATCCTTACCTATTAGTAAATGGACTGATCTCCAAGCCACTCGCCGAACCATGTCAGCAGACGGGAGATTCCAGTTTCCTGTGTTTCGAGGAGTTTAACACCCAGTTTATAGAAGACCCATGTATTTCAGACTTGATGAAATATGCGACAAACCTTAGTTCCTGTGCATTGATTCCAGTTAAGTTGGAAAACGTTTTAATACAACATATACAACCAACTCGCTGGATCGTGTTCGCAAAACAGAACACGCTTATCCAGAGAATCTGTGAAAATGAAGTTTCCCAGCAACATATTAACGGAACTTACATAATTACACTTGAAGATTTGTGTGAAGTCAAAATAGATAAGTTTTCTTTGAAGCTCCGACCGCATCAGATAGAAGTACTTGAGTACTCCAGATTACCTATAGTAAACCTCCCTCAAATAAGCAACATTAAAATTCAAGACAGAGAACCGATACAACTAGAAGATATGAACCTGGAAAACATGCAGTTAATAGTGAAATCTATTCAAAGTGTTAGTGAAAAAGAAGAAGAATTGAGTGAAGTTCGAATCTATAGTATAAGTGTCTGGACGATCTTGTTATACTTAATTGTCGCAGCATTAGTAATCGTTATGTTGTATGTTAGGCTTAAGAATATGGGTTATATATGTAACATTCGAAATTCTCAGACTTCCTCAGATAATTTCGAATCTCAGCAGGGAGAAGTCATGCGACTCGCCACCCACGCACCTGCAACTGGCACCATGATAATTCGTACGTAGTCAGCTCAGATAAGACCCTTTCTAACGAAGCGAGCAAAGATAACGGTATTTCGTAGAAATATTATACGCATCCGTCGGATGATTATGGCCCCAGACGCCTACTGTTTTATTAATTATTAATTTAGTCTTAAGCGAACCGTCTAATAAACGACATCTTTTATAAATAAAATTGTAGTTTTTAAAAAGACCTCCTGGGACCGACGGTATTTGACTATATTCACCCATTCAATATTATCCTACACTATAATAAATTTTGATTGTTATATAGTATAAAATTATTATATGGTATATAATAACAATATAATTGCGGACCCGTTAGCTTAATTTATTAGAAATATATATATATTTATATATATATAGGTACATATATATATCGGATCAAATTGACACCAACATAACCATACTTGAACACTCACAAAATTTCATCCTAATCGGTCCAGCCGTTTAAAAGAAGTTAAGTCACATACACATGTAAAGACAAAAATATTTAAGAAAATATATAATCATAAATAACGAAAAAGTTTTAATACCAGTCACCTAATAGTACACACACATATACATTACAACAATAAACACACAAACGACACATCAGAGAAACACACAAACCAACATACAAGATGTATAGGATTAAGTTTTAATTAATTAGTACCAATGTATTATGTAGCGATCATTTTCCATCTATAAGTGTAAAATTTTTGTGTTTTGGTATGAAATAATTTTAAGTAATTTTAATCTAGCTATTTCATACCTGTAATAAAATCGCCACATACTTAACTATTTACAGTCCAGTTAAGACAAATTACGTCGATTATCCTAGTTTATATCTTTGTTTTGCAATTAATGATAAGTAACTATTATATTGGTAAGCGTTGTCAAAAAACAGATTGATCTTAATTACGCACATATACTGTAAACGTCGAGTTATTGGACGAGGAATGCCTGCCCTGCCGTCATACAGTGAGAACTAGTACGGAGGGTAGAACTAAATCTTACAATCTACTCGTTGATTTGCAATTAAAATTAAAGATCGCTTCCATTTTGGAATATCAACTTAATATATAATATAAGATTAGCTTAAAAAAGTGGAACAATGTTAAATATTTATAGTTTTTAGTTCGGAAAACATTCTACTCTGTATCTTTAGTGTAAGGTTAATTTAAGAAAACGTGTTAAAGAAATAAACATTCATTCATTCATATAATTGTAAGTGTGGCTTCTATAATCTGTGTTATAATTTGATTTATATATAAGTATAGTTAGAGACCGGATTGTATGCCACTTGACGGCAACCTTTGATTATATAAATGTCTAGATACAGCCTAAGCAGTACGATTGTAACTTTTAATAATACACTAATTTTCAGTTGTCTTGTGTTCAATAACGATTTATTTTTTAATAGCAAGAAAGACTATTTCATAATTAAGTCTCGATATTGATTAAATATGTTTAATTTTCTTAAGCAGCCAGGTGTGTCTGGTAGATAATGTCACGCGGCCCGTGACCAAAGTCAGCCACTCTTTTGAAAAAATATAAGTAGACCGTAACATACTAAAAGTTGTGGTGTTGAGCCGGGAGAGTGGGGAACACACAAATGTCACACTTTTCAACCGACTTCAAAGAAGGTATCAACTGGATATTTTTTTTGTATGTATGTTACGCAATATCCTCGCCAATTATGAATAGATTTGGATGTTTTTTTTTTGTTTAGTAGATTATACTTCAGAGGTGGTCCCATATAAATTTTATCGAAATCGATCCAGCCAAACCCAAAATATAACCTTTGAAGTCTGTTTTTCTACCGACTTCACAAAAAAGTCCGAATGTTTTTTTTTATGTGTGTTACCTCGTAACTAAAACGTCAATAATGCGTGTTTAGTACATCTAATCTGATCAAAAGTCCGAAGATAAAGCGGTGACGTCGGTTATTTTTAAGCTTTGCTTGCGTTTAATTATTGAAAGCTAGGCTTGCGTTTAATTATGAGTTTTTCACTTCGATCTCGAAAACGGGCCGCCCGCCGCCGCCGCTGAGATTTTTTTTTATATTTACCAAATGAAAGCTCATACATTTAATGCAACATTTATTCTATACACTTACTTTTTTATCCTCTCCAGCACATCACCTAGAAGGACTTTTAGTATGTTTACTGCCTAATCACCCTGAACAAGGAGCTGAAGGAATCGCTAAGGTTTTTATTGCGCAACGTCAAAACGGTACATAATTTAGACTAACATTAATGCACATTTGCTCAAATGCACTTGAAATATTGTCACTGGACAGTATTTGATTCGGAATCCGGTCTTTTATAATTAATCATTTAGATGCGTAATTTTTATAACCTTTTAATACTTATATACTCAATGTCTGTAGTAATAAAAAATATAAAAAGTAAAAAAAAAAAAAAAAAAAAATACAACAGAAATAAGACATAAATATATACAATTTTCAGAAACTGTTACTGGCCGTGATGCAAAAAAGTTAAGATACAATGAGTTTTGCTTTTTTAAATTATTGTCGCGAAACGCGATTTTAATCGGTAAGCGATTTATTGAAAGATATTTTATCTGTGCTGGCAATATTAGTAAAAAAGAATGAATGAGGGTAGTGGTTGAAACAAGATGGTTGGTGGTACGATAAAAAGCTAGACAGTGGATGGTAGAAAGACTGCAATGCGAAATATTGGTAAAGGTTTTCCTGGCGATGCTAGGTGAGTGAAATTTAATACCTTTTGTTGTCTTGAGTGTTATTGGAAGGAAAATAAAGAGGAATAGAAAGAGCTTTGCAAGGAGGAAAGGGCGGGTCATATGGGGAAGGCAGGTGGACCCACCATGGACCTTCGGGTCCTATTCTAATAGTGAGAGGCCTAAATATACATCTGATAATGGCTTCACTCGTTTGTGGGAGTAACCAACCACTTAACTGTGGCTCCCGGGTGATTTCATGGTATCGGAGATGACTTTCACTAATAGATAAATAAAGATAAGATTATTAAGGTCCTCTATTCCTACCAATGACTCTCAGTTAATATTTGTGGCACATTTATATTATTATGTTATTATATGCTACGAACCGTTATTCTAGACCTTAAACAGTGAGATAACATCACTTCCGGAACGACGTCACGACCTCTTTTGTCTCCCTCCCATCCGGCTCCGCCCCACTTGAGCCGGGGGAGGGGGGGTGAGCTTGCCCGAACTGTCAGGCGCGCTCCTCACATTGGCATTTGCTTTCGGCGTGAACACACCTCTTTAAAAGCGGGTAACAGCTTTGCTGTTGGTTATAATTTTTATTAATGTTATAATTTTAACAATTAATTTAAATTTTTATTATAAAGTAATAAACTTCTTTATAATTTTTATTTTAAAAAATATTTAAATGTTAACAATTTAACTTTTATAATATTTAAACGTGACTAATTTGTGCTTTTATTTTGTTATTGTAGCACTCGTAATATTTTTCAAGATTGAAGTAGGTGAACGGGGTCGCCCGCCTCCGCTAATTTCACCACTGATATCTTCGTCATCTTCATCGTTGTCGTCGTGTAACCCAGCCCCACACCGTCGAGTCACCGCGGTCATTGAGCGAGAGACAAGCAGAGGGGATGCGGTCAGGTTCGATGCGAATTCAAATTTGCTTATTTCACAAAACGAAAATGATAAAAAAAAAAAAAAAAAAAAAAAAAAAAAAAAACCCATGAGGGTAAGTTGCACATTCGTTATTAACTGCAGCTTTAAGATTCAACTAGGATTAGGTTTCTGGAATGAGCCTACTTACCCCGCTCGATTTATAAACCAACAATCTTGTTTCAAAAATATGTGTATTGTCTTTCCTTACTGAATTGTACGATGCGAACCAAATCATCCGAAGCAGTCGCACTTGTATAATAAGAGTCGAATTTCTAAAGTTGGACTCGCAAAGGATCCACGCAATTTAAACTTTTCAAATCACAGGATTTCTTTCCTTTCTTACAAATTATAGTTAATAGATACGACAAAGATATCGCATTAATTGTATATTTTGTTTTGAATTTTAAAGGCTGGACATGCAAAGTATCCACGCATTAACCTTTTCAATCCACAGCATTTATTTTCTTTCTTACTAAGAGCCAGAGGTTCAAAAAAGCTGTTTACAACTCGAACGTGAGGGTGAGCCCCCTGGCTTTCCACCAGTGGTCCCACTACAGAAGAGGAGAGAGGAGGCGGGCGAACTGCCTCATCCTCCCTCCCGGACGTGTGCGCCGGATCGGGTCAGACTGAAAAGCCCGCTCCGCGGCCTCTCAGTCGGAAACGCAGAAAGAGACCATGCACCGCCTCCGCCTGCCACGATCTCTTGCTGTCGAGCATGTCGTTAACAACTCGAACGCTGTGGAAAAGAGCTTTATTCGTGTCTATGCGGAATAGGCACGATGTTTGCAAAGCGACCGCGGAAGTCCTATTATTGCAACAACAATGAAACTGAGCCGTCACAATTACATACTTTAAAAGCTGGTCGTCAACGAATTTTCATCCATAGGTAAGAACCAAAAGCTGCCAGAAATAAATCCGATCCGAGACAAAATTACAGTAGCAAAAAATTCCCGATAACTCGATACATATTAGCTTAATATTTATGATATCAATGCAATACAATTACTATTTATTGACATCAAAAGCTAAATACAGCTTAGAGAAACTTATAAATATATGTAGGTCTTATCGCTAAGAGCGATCTGTTATATCTTAGATTGTATTATAATATTTTTATGAGACTTTATTGAAATGTACCTACATTTTAATAATATTACCAAATTGCTTCTTTGGCTATAATACCCTCGCTTTTTAAAATATTTTAACAGTACCCCGGTAGCTGAGCGTGTATTTAGCAATAATCTAAACAATATCAAACTTATTGGTATTGAAACCAAACATTTTAATTTTTTGTTTCTCGGATCGGACGTATTGTAAGCGATCGAATTGTGATCAAAATATACATAGACCCGGATATTTTGTTTACGTATTTATCGCCGGCGCCCATCTACCGTCGGTTCTAGTAGGTATTGTACGCGTTGGACTAGAAATCGAACCCAGAGCGACTACACTAAACAAGTATCGCCTTGCCTGGACGAACCAAGCTCGACAAGCTATTCAAATCCTCGTTCGTGTGAGTGATGCAGAAGTCCAATCTGACGCCAACTAAGGATCGTTTTTCCTAGACGGACTAAGCTGCGGAAGCTATTATGTCCTAACCTCATTCGAGTGAGTGATGAAGTATCGGAAGTCTAGCCTGACTCCAATTAAAGATCGTTTTTCCTTGACGGACTAAGCTACGGAAGCTATTCAAGTCCTAACCTCGTTCGAGTGTGTCACAATTTTTAATATACAATTGCAAATAATTCTGTAACATTGACTTGCCTTGTGTAACAGTCAGTTGTAATGGCCAATAAATGAATTTAATTTATTTTTTCTGATGCCAACCTGGGATTGTTTTTCCTTGAAGGACTAAGCTGCGGAAGATATTCATGTCCCAACCTCGATCGGGTGGATTGTGAACTATGAGAAGTCTATTCTGATCCCAACCAAAGTAATTTATTATCAAATGGAATCCAAGCCTAAACTCCACGTATTTGCCCGGGTATAAGAAGTAAATATGGCTCAAAAATATTCGCTCTAATCTAAAAGCAAATTGGTGGAGTCTGATAATACCTGGTAAGCATATTAAACTTTACGGTTTCGGCCTAGTTAGTAACTGAAGGTATCTGTTTCACTTGCCATTCCTTGCAGTTAAATTGCAGACTACCTAACTGAAATAACGAAGTCTTTTCTTTTAAGTAAGTACTTGGTCTTAATAGATACAAAGAATGCAATCAGTTCTTGTTTCATACCTTGTAACGACCGTTGTCTCATGCGTTACAGTGGAACCTATTAGATGGCACTATATGTCTTCTAAGCACCAAAGACGTTACTGCAATCTGATGTACTAGTGGGGGTTTACCGATATTCACATACGTAGTGAAGTTACTATTTATACATTCCAAAGTAATTGTATATTCATATATGCATTATTTAGTGTGTTATAGCTTGTGTTATAGCTGTATTTATTTAGTGTGTTACATTAAACTGGTTAACAATATGTACACCATCCTGTTATCATTACACAAACTGTCCAGTAAGTGTACTCTTCTGAAACGGCTTAGGAAGAGACATTGTGAATTTTAAAACGCAGATAGATTTTCTCGCTTCAACGAGCACACACTTTCTTTTTCGCTATGTTCGTCTCATACGGTTCTGATACTTAGTAAAAGCTTCAACTTACTCGATGGTTTGGCGTCTGGAACTCGAAAGAGCTGATAGCGGAACATTTCTGATGTTTTTTTTAATGGTTGATCACATTTTTAATTTCTCCGTCATTTTAGTACAAAGTTTTATCTGGTATTTGGCAATAATGATAATGTTGATCATATATCAATCACATTCACATGCTCCCTTTGCTTAGTTAAGCACTCGTTCATTTCTTGCTTAAATGCATTTAAAATTATTTAAATATTTTATTTTTAATTACCATAAGGAATTACCACAACGACGTTTTCCAATGGAGTGCCAATAAGAGTTTTACCTTAGCCGGTGTGTAACGGTCACGTAGACCAGATATATTACGAAAGGACTAGCTATAGATCCCAGTCTTGACATTTATAATTTTATTGTACTTGAATGGATAAGTGATCAACCATTTCTTTAAAATAATATTTCAGATGAGTACTTACATAAGGTACGGTTTTCTTATTGCTTCTCGAATGTAGTAGTCAAGCCCGCAATTTTGCACATTTAATTATCGACCCAAGATCAAAAACGAATTTAAACATGTTTATTGACATCCTTTCTTTGGGTCTACCTACTCCACAAGTATAAACCTGCCGTTGCAGTTATTATGGAGATTACAGATCTAATAGAATAAATGTCTTGTTGTGATATGTCTTGTTTAATGATGTAGACGTAAGAAATGTGTTTTCATCTCGTAGGGTATGCAATAATCTAGTCGGGGAGGAGGAGAGAGTGCGCGAGCGGCGCGGCGGCATCGCTCGAGTCAGTGCCATCGAGAGCCGGACCAAGGCAGACGTATGAACATTCCCCCGCACTCCCCGCGTTGTGCCACACGTTAACCGCGTGCTGTTTCTTTAGTGTGTGAGCTAATGTACCGGTTGTATTTAATAAAAGTGCTTCAATATTACGTTCTCCGTGTCTTCAATGTGAACCCTCGCACCTAAATCTCTATAGTAATCATGTAATAATGATTCGGTTTGGGTAAAGATGATTTTAAGAGGCAAGTATTGAAGCCTCTTCATACTTTTACTTGGACTACTTCAGTACTTGCAATAACTTGATGTTTGAATTAAGTGCTTTTATATTTACAATGGCCTCTCAAGGTAAAGTTATGACGTATCCCTACGTGTGAGCCTATTCGAATTGAAGCACTGTAGCATAAACATATATAACAATATATATACAAGTGTCATTGCTAAACTGTTATTAGATCAATAAATGATCAAATTCTTTACTTACCTGTCTATGCATGTGATAGCATTGTAACTAATAGTCATTTTAACATTTACGATTGTTAATTCCTTGTCATAACATTATTTTAGTTAAGGTACCATAATAATAAAATGTATTTGCCGTGAGTTACAAGTATAATTATTCTAATTTCAAGGTGACTTTCATCCCTCTGTTCTGTAGGTACACCTATTCATGGGATATATATCATAGATTTACATAACCTAGGTACACATTATAAAGTACCTGGTACTATCAATTATATTTATTCACACATTGGCATACTTTTTAGCTTGCCACCAGGCGATAATAAACACATCTCACTGTTTAAGGTCTAGAATAACGGTTCGTAGCATATAATATGATGTTTTACCTGAAAATAAAACAATTATTATATGCGAAACCTTATTCTAGACCTATATTTAGAATCCTGCCTGGTGGACTTCTTTATCTTGTCCACCGAAAGTGAGATGCAATGTGAGGAGCGCGCCTGACAGTTCGGGCAAGCTCACCCCCCCTCCCCCGGCTCAAGTGGGGCGGAGCCGGATGGGAGGGAGACAAAAGAGGTCGTGACGTCGTTCCGGAAGTGATGTTATCTCACTGTTTAAGGTCTAGAATAAGGTTTCGCATATAATAATTGTTTTATTTTCAGGTAAAACATCATATTTGAACTTAGGCATATTTATAGTAACGTCGCCACAGTTTTTGTATCATAATTTATATGTTTCTAAAGTAAAAATTACTGTTTACAGATTCTATGAAAAGTTTGGGATCCCAGGTGTAATAGGCTGTATTGATGGAACTCATGTAGGTATGTAAGCCATAGAAAAGAAACATTTTTCATAATTACTATCTTTATAGTAGCTCCCTATAAGTACAGGTCAAATAAATTAACTATTATATGATATTTCAGCCATAGTACGACCTACAGAACATGAGGAAAGATATTTCTGTAGGAAGAATTATTACTCTCTGAATGTTCAGTTGGTAAGTAAGAACCAGTAAATCATTTATAAAACCGTGAACTAACATGGCTCCCATTGTCTTTCTTGATTCTTATCAAATATATTATTTTATAGGACCAGAGAGACACTAAAATTAATCATTCAAATAAAAAAAATTCAAACTTACTAACATATTAACTAAGATATCATAATAATATATTCTCATACAACTCGCGAATACTAACACTACAGTTTTTGTCAATAAAGAATTATCTTATCTCATGAGACAGCACACTCAAAAATAGACAATAAAACAACATTCAGTTGAATTGAACAGAACTTCCTTCTATGTGGGAGTTATGTCGATGTGGTAACTTAATTGCTTCAGCTTATCCTCAAAAGTTTCTGACATAATACCATCATTATCATCAACGATGAACAAAAAAGTCTGGGGCGGAGGGCATGCATCCATACCATGTGAAAAAAGTGCAAGATTTACTACCTGCGGACTATCCACGACGAGTCGCTTTTTGTCAGGACATGATAACTAGATGCGACGCAGATGAGAATTTTTTTGACAACATAATGTGGACAGATGAGTCAACCTTTAGCCGGAGTGGAATATTTAATATGCACAATTACCATTCTTGGAGTATTGAAAATCCACATGCGATTCGCCGCCATAATTTTCAACACCAGTTCAGTGTTAATTTATGGACAGGAGTATTCAACAAACAGCTGATCGGACCGTTCGAGTTACCAGCCAGATTAAACGGCGATGCGTATTTGCAATTTTTACAAAATAACTTGCCTGAAGTGTTGGAAGAAGTCAACTTGGCTTTACGGCGCTGCATGTACTTTCAATGCGACGGAGCGCCGTGCCACTTCGCACGAAATGTAAAGGAATATTTCAATCAACATTTTCCACGTAGATGGATAGGCCGTGGGGGGCCAATAGCCTGGCCCCCAAGGTCACCAGACCTCAACCCTGTAGATTTTTTCATCTGGGGATATTACAAAGAGTTGGTGTACAAAAGCGAATACACCTCTATCGAACAATTACGGCAAAAACTGAACCAGGCCCAAATGAAGATTAGGGAAAAAGAAGACTCATTCCGCAGGCTCAAAATAAACTTTATAAAAAGATGTAGGCTATGTATCGCTAATAATGGAGCTAATTTTGAACATTTAATGTAAATAAACCGTGAAAAAATAAAATATAACGTTTTCATTATTGTTTTAATTGACTTATTCCTGTCCTTTCGTATAGTAATCTTGTTAGCATAGCATACGCTTATCATAATTTACTCGCTAATATTTTTTGTAGAATGAAAATATTATCGATTTTTGGCACTTAGGACTATTCAAGTACATTTTTCAAAATGATACCCTAGTGCTAGCCAAATGAAACTTTCAGGGTTTATTCTTCATAAAAGCCAGTAGTTTTTAAGATAGGTTGTAGAAAAAAATATTATGTCAAATATTTTTTTTATAACCATAGAAAGATAATGTTAACATTAGATTTTGGAAAAAAAAATTACTCAAATTTTTTTATTTGGATTTTTATAAATCTAAGTCTCTGATTGGTGTAGCGGTACAAAAGACCCACTATTGATCTTGTTTAAAAAAAAAAGGCAGGGTTGCAAACCTAATAGTATGGCTGCAATTGCGAAGTTTAGGCTGAAATCTGATTTTGACTAAAATTTTACCAAAGTCCAAATAACTTTTGAACCACTGAATATCGCAGAACATAAAGGGGGGTTAAATCGATAGGTACTGAGATCCCCCACCCCCCAGCCACCGATGATCCACCCCTTCAGTTACACCGTGTATAATGTAATCACAAAAACTTCTTTTTACCAGGTGACTCGGGGTTCAAAACTGGTGTCATCATAATTTTTCTTAATGGGTATTAAGAAAAATTCTGATGACACCAGTTTTGAATGCGGAACCAAATTCACCAGAAGCCAACTACACTGAACTCCATGTCAGAACTAGGAATATAGTGGAAAGAGCTACAGGTGTACTAAAGGCACGATTTCGATGTCTTTTAGTTCACATAGCTACATTATGAACCACAGCCAATTCTGGCGGTGGGTGTATTGTAAATGCATGTGTCATTTTACACAACATTTGCAATGCAGGCAATGTACCAGTGCCTGATATCACTGAAGAAGAGGCGCAACGTGAGGCTTTAATGCAGCCTTCATTGGTGCCTCACGTGGATGTAGCTGGTCGACAAAATAGAGAGCTGCAGATTGGTATCGCCACTCGCCGTGATCTTGTAAGAAATATCACATCAGACATTACCGGTCGATCAACAGTCTAGTCAATACTATTATCAACAGCAAACAACAAATCGCCCTTCATCATCACAAAGCTTCCATCAAGAAATATTGCATGAGAGTCAATATGTACCCAGCAAGGTTCATGTAATATCTCAAGAAATAGTTCAACCGGGATCAACTAATATCTTGCGCGAAGCATTTGAAAACGCGTGCACGGAACAAGAATGAAGAAAAGATATATTTACTGTTGAATTTTACTTACTTGCTAATTTTATAGTAATAAAAATAAGTACCTTGTTATTTTTATAATAAAGATTATATTTCTGTCGCTTTATTCTTCAGATATAATAGACACATGTAGTACATTTTAAGTAACAAGGTAGCTTCGCACGTATTTAAGAGACTTTTTGAAAATCGATACGAATGTATTCGATGTTTTATAAACTAAATCGATTCTCCGACTACTTCTACAGCACTACCCGCTACAGCTCTAATCGAGCCGTCATTTCTTTTTTCGTGCGAGGTAGCAAGCACACGCGCACTGTGTCAGTGAAGTGAAATCATTTTACAACAATGACTAAACGTAATCGTGATGTTTCACCTGAAGATTTAGAATATTATCGTCGAAAAATCAAGAAACTCGAAAAACAAAAGTGTAATCGCCGAAGGATTGTTATCCAATCTTCGTCAGATTCCGGTATGTACCAAATCTACCTTATACATTTTTTGTTTAAAATAAATCCGTATTTGTCGGTTATAAAATAAAAGCCTGGCGGTTAACCGCGAGTTAACACGAAGGCCATATTTATATTGTTACCAAAATTAATATTTTATTGTTTTCACGAATATCGCTTATGCTAGACAATTTATTACAATAAATCGCCTGGCGGTTGACCGAGCGTTAACACGATGGCTGCTATGCAAAGCGCAATAATGATGCTTCCCTCATAATTACGATAAATTGAGTCGTGATAATTAAAAAACCAGCGGTTAACCGAGAGTTAACACAAAGGTTGGATTTGATATTATTAAGTCTCGTCTCGTATGTTACAGACGAAAAGACATCTTCTGAAACCGAGCATCATCCGAACACCATCTGTGGGCCGGTCGACGCTGTCCCGGATGCCGAAGTGGATGGCGATGGCGGCGCGCCTTCGGGCGAGGCTAACCCTACACCCGCTATGGAAGAAACTCCACCAGGAGCGGAAACTGATGCCGACCTCGATCCAGAACTCCTCGGAGGGGAGAAGAATCAGGAAATGATCCAAAATTTGGTGAAAAAATCCTCAAAAGCTTGGCTCAGCGATGGGACCATATTCTAAAGAATGGTTTATTAAAAGAGACAAAAGATAAGTTGCTCAAAGAATATCTAGTGCCTGAGAACTGTACTCTTTTACAAGCACCCAAGTTGAATAGGGAAGTATCGGCAGCCATATCAGAAGCATCGCGCCATCGGGATAAAAGGAAGGAGGCTGATCAGCAGCAATTAGGAGTTGTAATCTCAGCCATCAATAAAGCTTTAACACTAATGCTTTTGGGCAACGATAAGATTGAAGCTATAAGGATAACCAGCGACGGATTCCGAATTTTGGCTGATCTCTATCATCAAGAAACGCAAGCGAGAAAGAGCGTTATTAACTACGCGCTTGCCAAGCCCTTTTTGAATATAGTTCAAGATGGTGAACGAGATGATACCTTATATGGAACTAAATTGGGCGAGAAAATCAAAGCGTCCAAAACGATTGAAAAACAAGGCTTATCGATCAAAAAGTTTGTAAAGCCACCAAAAACCACTTTACTAAATACGACAGTTGTAAATGCATGGGTCATGTACACCGAAAATAAGAAGAGCAACACTTCGATTGTGGACTTCAGGAGGGCTCTCATAGAATATTTGACCCGTCCAGCAGACTCCCAAGAAGAGAGTTCTCAATCATAGACCGAAAAGACTGAAGCATGAACTAAAAACAAAGGAAGGTAAGTATGAGATACGCAACGTTTTTGCGTGCAATGCTACAAGGATTCAGTACAGGAATTTGGCCGTAAAATCGCCAAGAACAAATCAAAGAAAGTGAGTACATACTGTGTGCAATGTGACGGGGAGCCTCACTATTGTCTGACATGCTTTAATTAAGTTCATCGCTTTCAATAATACGTTGAGCTATTAACAGTTCTATAAAAGTACTTGACCGTTCTTTCTTGTGGTGTGTGTGTGTGGTGGTTTAGCTTATTTTATTTTGTTTGGGTTTCGGTTGATATAACTGTCTGCATGTTTTGTTATTGTTTTTCTTTCTTATATCTTATCTTTTGTTGGATATTTTGTCAAAAATTATGGCTAAATAATAATATTTCCAACGTTTGTTTGTAATTATGTTCACTAATACGAACATGATTACGAGATGTTCTTTTTTACTTTGCAATTTTCTACTTTTGCTAAAGAATAATTTTATTTTTCAGTTAGACTGATAACATAGTTTGTGCTAATTTTTGTTTACAAATAAAGACTGATTTGAGTTAAATCTCCTGAATTTTTAGTTTAGCAATGTCTTTACTATCTTTCGATTTTTTTAAATATAATGGATTTATAGGTACGTTTGTCCCAATGCGAAGTATTGTTCTACAGTGCCGTGCCGGTCACATATTACCAGAAAACCCACCGTGGGTATGGCCGGCGGCGAGAAAAAACAGTTTGTCTAAGTCTATAGCTTGAGGCCACCGGTGACCCCCATGGCGCTATGATTGAGAAAGGATGAGGTCACCGGTGAACCCCACGGCGTGCAGTGTGCATTAGCACAAAATTTTATCAAAACTAATACCCCTAGACCATGAGCAATATGTGACAAAATAACTAAAAGTTAATCTCACGGGGTATAGAAGTTACAATCACTTAACTTTTTTCGTTAGGGTTATCACAAAATTTTCGGCCTAACTTTTGCCGAAAATTTGAAACAGCTGAAGTGACTGTATGAAGTTTCCTATGTTTGAAGACACCTTGAGCTGAAATAGACAAAGAGGTATATTCGGTTATTGAAAAATCTTTAAGCTGAAATAAATTAAGTGTTACTTAGCATGCAGAGTAGTTAAAATTAAAAATCAAAAGGTACATAATTGTTTTAACATAATTGTCCGAGCTAAGCGACGTCTTCATATCTAAATGAACGATTTGGCGTTTGTTTTTATTTGTGACAGGCTAGTGTTTGACCACTATCTCACCTGATGGAAAGTGACGATGTGATCGAAGCTGGAAAACACACTCGACCTGGAATACGCAGGCTCTTGTAGATAGAAAGATAAATTAACTCTTTATTGAACACCTTACTTATAATAAATACAGAAAATAATACTTTCTTAAAATTAGTGTAACAATAGGGGGTTTTATCGTTGAAGGCGATCTCTTCCAGAAAATCTTTGGATAAAGAGGATTTTCGTAATATTTATCGTAATATTGTTGGACGTAGGTTTTTCAAGCACCTAACATCATTATTTTGTATGTATGTACGTATGTTTGTTTCTGCGACGTTAATTCTCGAATTGTTGATTCGATCTTCATAAATTTTAAAGACACATAGTTAATAATAATAGAATTTTTAACCAAGTCATTTTTTGTATACTAAGGTGCTAAATCGGTCGAAGGGTATAAAAGACCAAAAACAAAGTTAGACAATCAAGCCAAATGGGGTATTTTAAATAAGGGGTTTGTTTGTTAAATTAAAAAAAAAATTGTTTAATATTATACATCTATTATTTATAAGTCAAAATGATAAAACAATAGTAATATCACTAATTATAATTCCTTAGCACTGATAAATATGTCACCTCTCAGACCTGCGCACTCTTCAAGTGCCTGATTTTCAGCATCTATTCTGGATTCTACACTGTCCTCGGATTCATTAAGTGAAGAATCGTCGTCGGTAGTAGTGCTGGCGTCTAGCGGTTTGAGCAATGCTAATGCCTCAAGTGGAAGTGGCAGCTTCTTTAACTTCTTCTGTCTGTAACTCAGCCGAATGTTAGAGATTAGTGGGTCAGAGGACTCGAGAGCCTTGTGAAACAAATCGAGCATTGTCACCATGCGATTCGTTTTTTGACAGTGATGCGAGAGCATCACTGTCAAAAAACGAAGGTCCGATGACCGAGAGGTCAAGTCTCCAAAATTTGTTTCTTGATTCAGCGTCTTTCTCGGATAACATACCAATATTAGGTAAATCTGTGGATTTAATAATATTTGCTCCATGGACCAAAATTGTATGGATTGTGACGGTCATGGGATGCCATCCGTATTTTTACGCAAGTTTTTTGCAGAAAATACCGAATTTTTCTTCATCAATAGGCAAGCCGCTAGACAGCACTATCAATATATTGTGAAGGTCGTCAAGAAGCCATGTTTCGATATTTAGGATATTAGCAAACTTTTCCCGGTTTCTTTCAGAGAGTGCCATCCGCGCAGTATTACCATCGTTTGTTGTTCTAGCGTTCGGCTTTACAACATCAATTAGAAGGCCCATTTGATCCCTTACTTTGGCTTGGATATCTTTCTTTCGTTCTTCAACTAATCGACCATCTTCAGAATTCGTAGGCAGTCACCACTTTTTAATTTGGTTTATATACCCAAGCCTTAGAAGAAATTCTAATACCCTTATCCAAGCATGCAGGGGGCTCATCCATGACACAAGGCCACGTCCTCTTTTATTGGTTTTGCGTAAGCTTCGTCCAAATTATTGAATTGTGTAGCGGTTAAATTACAGTAAGGGCACCTCATTTATGAAGGTGTGCCAAGAATTGCATTTAATACTTTTCCGTCTATGGCAGCAAGGTACAATTTGCATGTAGCCTTTATTTTATGGCCCTTAGTAGTTTTGGCAGTCAGGGGTTCGAGGTGTTGAATTTGGTTCTCTACTTGCTGTTTTTCGGAAAGTGTTAAAACGGGTATTTTCTTTTCTGTATTTTTTTTTTGTGTGACATCCTTTTTATTGCTTTCGTCGCCTCCTTCGGAATCTGAGAACTTTTGCTTATAGAGTGCTTGACCAGTAGATCCATCAAATCCCGAAGATCCCTGAAGAATACAATCTATCTGTCTCACTGCTTTTTGCTCACAATACTGTGAGAAATGATCGTCATAACTTTTCACAAGTCGTTCAAATGTATGTTGCAACAAAGGCTGGACAAAAACTGACGCTCCTCTTTCCGAGACTTGGATATCACTAGGGTAACATTCTTTTCTGGCATTTTTAACCAAATAATAAGGGGGGAATGTTGGACTTCCTCTTTCCCTAAGATCTGAACGCAGAAATTCGTCGAAGCTTCATCCGGTGTGTAAGCTCGCGGAGACAGATTGATCTTGCATAATATTTCAGTTGGTGCCGTGCTGGTCTCTAGACATAAATCTATAACTTTTTCCAGGTCTTTCACTGATTTAGGAGGCAGTTTAGATCCGTCGGCGGCTATTGTCAACGTGTTTTAATTTTTTTCTGCGGCTCATCTACTATTACTGATTCTAGCTTACGTCGTAATCTGCGCTGTTGTCGGTCGCTTAAATCAGTATAATTTGACAGCACATTTGAAGAAGCAGGAGGAGAAGATTCGCTATGTTGTTTTTTTCCCAGATGGCCAGTAATAAAAGTTTGGCTGAGATAAGCACTATGTTTTTGAAAAAAAAAAAAGAACGGTTTCTTTTGCACTTATTTAACAGAGTTTCACATTTGCTCATTAATCTTGTTAATTCAGTCTTTATTTGTTCTCGAGAAAGAGAAGGCTCATAATCCCCACCCAATAAGTTAATGACTAAGCTAGCTCTATCGTCTAGTGACAAACCATGTTTGTTTTCCTTTAACAGCTTGAAAACGCTTAAGCGACTAACAATTTTGGTATTTGATGGCTCAACAATAGTATCATCTATGTCACCACAAATGGGATGTCGTTGGTCATCGTTGGTTTCATCGTTGTTAGTCGACATTGTCTGCATTGGTTGGTTTGAGTCGTCTCTTTGTGTATTTGCGGTCACTCCCAGAGGATGATGAGTGCCGGTTGCGGCGCGATCCGTAACTTCATTTGCCTCTCGTTGACCAGTGTGAGGGTTGGCGCCCTCACACTCTTCTAGCCGTAAGTCCTCCGGTCGAAGCCCGGATGGACATCCCCCAGCAGGTTGGGTCAGCCCCTGCTGAGGCAAAGTAGCACCATGGTCGGTCTGTGACGGCTCCATGATGCCTCACCCCCGTTCCTCCAAGTTACATGTATTTGTGTGGGGTTTCAACTTTCAGTATATTTCACTTCTGAACTAAAGAATAACATAAAAGATAGTTCGAGGATAACGATAGATTGGTTCTTACAAAGTTCAGCTAATACCTAAGTCTAACGAGGGTGGACCGCTTCCCACACAACATGTAACTTTTCATCGGATTATAGCTTGGCACAGAAAACAGACGTAATAAAAAATGACAATAGAAAATAATGATTAGAAAAAAGAAAATTCAATCAACTTTAAAAATAGCAACCAAATTGAAATAAGTCACTAATAATATATTATTTTATACTTATAGTTTTAGTATTTTACCAAATAATGCAAAACTATTCGATATTCTAATTGTTTATTTCAATACCTAATAACCTAAATAATAATTATAAAATTTTCGGCTACTCAAGTACAATTTGAAAAGTGTCAACCCTGATCGTGAAATTTTCGCCAAAAACATTATTTAGTAAAAACTTCTATACCCCCTGAGATTAGCTTTTGGTAATTTTGTCACATATTGCTCATGGTCTAGGGGTATTAGTTTTGATAAAATTTTGTGCTAATGCGACTTGGTTTCAGAGAAAATTTTTTAATAATTAATAACTCGTTCCGTACTGCATATAAATGATTCAAAATTGCTTCAAAAATGCGGCCTTAGTCATACCAATATATCCTTAAAACAAATGATTAATCAATCCCATAATTTTAGAGCAACAATTATTTTTCACTTTTCGGGAAAAAAACTTCGAAATTTTCAAAAAAATATTTCTTTGAAAATATGCATATTTGACACATGGGAGTTCTACTCTATCGATTTAAATGATAAATACTAACCAATTCTGGCATAAAAATACCATGTCCGAAAAAAAGGTTAAATACCATACTGTAACACGTAATGAAGTTCAACATTTGACTAATGAGTAGTGAGGCAAGTCAAGCTAAGGTGAATCTAGTCATTCTGACCTACTTAAAAATAATCTGTGTCGAACATAAATATTAGGCCGTTCCCAGGGCGCTTGAAAGAACGACAAAAAATGCATCGGCACTTAAACATTGAGTGGCGTGACAATCAGAGCTCTGTTAATATATTTCAAGCATAGATTTTAATTTTAATAGCTATTTGCAACTCCACGCGGCTTCGCCCGCATTAACATAAAATGTAACCTACGAGTATATCCATGATATTGCGACTACGACGTGACGCATTTCATTTACTCGTAAAGCAACTTGGACGCCCGTCTTATTACTATTTTTTAACCTATTTGTATTGTAGAAACGCTATATTTAACTGACTGTAAAGAGGGAAGGTTGTCAATTTGCGGTGAAGTAGATATTTTGATACTTTGCTTGCGTCTAAGTCCTTTCTTAATATTAAGCATATAAGTAACTGTGACCGCAGCTTTTAGCAAATTTATCTATTTATCTAGTATAAAGTTTATTTTACGTTTAGAAGTAAGTATATTAATGTAACCAGTGGTTCTCGAGTTGTTATCGCACAAATAGACAGACAGAAAGACGTTATGTTTTATGGTGATAATATGTAAGGAAAGGACGTAATTTAGCTGTATATAAATGTTAGTTGTTGTTGCGTTATTCGATTTCTAACAACCACTTAAGTAAAACAAAAATTGAGGGTTTATTTCTGTTGCTTCTCGCTTCAGACTCATTTCGTCATTTCTGTTAGTCATTTCACAACGAAACGACAAATCACAATGCCAGTTTTTGTAAAAACAGACTTATACCTAAAAATCATCTCATTTCACTCATTAATAACCAGGCTATTTGGCCCTGGTCGGGTGAAACTCATTTTATTAAAATGGGTAATTGCAGAAGTTGTTTAACAATAGTGGGTGCAATCGATCAGCACATAACAATAAACATGAGAAGTATGGAACAATTATCTCAATTGTTCCATAACGTCAATTTTTGCTGTGCTGCAGTAGCAGTTTTTCCGACCACTACCCGCCAGACGAGTGCGAGTCTTGTGGAGGAAACGCACAGTAGTAACAGGGGGTCGTCCATTTTTGTTAGTCATTTCACAACGAAAAGTCAAATCACAATGCCAGTTTTTGTAGAAACGAACTTAATTTTAACTAAAAATCATCTCATTTCACTCATTAATAACCAGGCTATTTGGCCCTGGTCGGGTGAAACTCATTTTATTAAAATGGGTAATTGCAGAAGTTGTTTAACAATAGTGGGTGCAATCGATCAGCACATAACAATAAATATGAGAAATATAGAACAATTATCTCAATTGATCCATAACGTCAATTTTTGGTGTGCTGCAGTAGCAGTATTTTCGACCACAACCCGCGAGACGAGTGCGAGTCTTGTGGAGGAAACGCACACTAACAGGGAGTCGTCCATTAATCACGTGAGACTCGAAAGGGGGGGACCCCCCCCCCCCTACGAGCCTCGGTCACCGGGGTCAGACGATTGCATGCATCGAGCCGAGTTGCATGTTAGCTAGAGGCGAGAGCGTACCAGACTCGAGTCGAGCGAGCCGCGCGTAATTTGTGAACGTTTACTTACGATGCACTTTTTTTTTTAACTAGAGTTTTGAGCAGAGGCGTGGAGCGTGTACCCAGTTGCAAGAAGAAGCCGCCGTTGGTGGACAAATATCTTTTATTTCCTTGTTAATGCTGCAATCACAAATGCACATATCCTGCATATGAAAAATCCTAGGGTACATATGCCTTTGACCTGAGGCACAATTTTGTATTGGATAGTTCCGATTTGAGAAGATTTTTGGGCATATTTCTGCTAACAGGATATCACGAACTGCCTACCGAGCGAGCTTTCTGGAGTTTGGGTGAAGATCTAGGTGTTCCATTGGTCGCCATTGCATGTCAAGAAATCGATTCTTAGAGAAAAAAGAAATCTGCACTTTGTCAACAATACCCTAGCTGAAAGCGCGAATGACAAAATGTTCAAAGTGAGGCCATTATGCGAACTTATTCAAAAGAATTCGTGCCAATGGGCAGTTTTTCATGAAAGCTTATCTATTGATGAGTCGATGATAAAATATTTAAGCCGACATCCCACTGAACAATATATTATGGGAAAGCCTGTACGTTTTGGCTATCGAAATTGGGCTGCGACAAGTTCAGACGGGTACTGTTATGTGTACTGCGGCAAGTCATCTGAACTTGTTGCCGAACCTCTGGGCTCAAGAGTTGTGAAAACCTTGCTAGAAAAGATGCCTATTGTGCCAAAAGAACATATCGTGTACACAATTTTTGACAATTTTTTCACGAATTATTAGCTACTGCAAGATTTGCGAATTTTGGGCTATAGGGCGACAGGAACAGTAAGAGAAAACAGGACTAAAAAATGTCCTGTTACTCCCGTGAAAGATATGAAAAAACAATCAAGGGCAGAGTACGACTATCGTTTCGATACCAAAAACGAAATAACGATCGTACGATGGAACGACAACAACGTTGTTACAATGGGGTCAAATCTTGACCACGTAGAACCTTTAGTTAAGGTAAAGAGGTGGTGCAAGATACGTAAACAAAAGGTGGATTTCAATATCCCTAGACTATTTGTAAACTACAACAGAGGAATGGGCGGGGTAGACCAAATGGACCAATCTATCAGCCTCTACCGAGTGGCTGTAAAAGGTAAAAAGTGGTGGTGGGTAATATTTACCTATCTTCTAGATATGGCTATTTCAAACGCCTGACGGCTGCATGTTTTGCTGAGCAAAAGTGAAGACGTGACTTACTTGGATCAATTAGCGTTCAGGCGAATGATTGCACGAGCCTATCTCCGACCGACAAAGGCAAAAAGCCGCTGAACGTCATCCATAGTACATGGAGTGGACCGAAAAAATTATGGCTACAACCCGCAGCGCATAGAAAATCCATTGCGCTGTGTGATTTGCCATAGCCGTGTTCGCTGGCGGTGCGAACTTTGTTCGAAAACACTGTGTTGAACGCCCATGCTTTGATCAATTTCACTCATAGATCCGCCCACTGTACCTGGCCGTGCACACCCCTATAATTACAAAAATTAAAAACAATTGCCGGTTTTTTTTGTATCTACATTTTAGTTAGTGCAATATGATGTAATAAATAACATTAAAAAATAAAATTATCTGGTGATTTAATTTTGGGCGTTAATGGGTTAATGTGCAATCCGGGTATTGGATAAAAAGTTTATATAATTGTAGGTATAATGGTATTGGACCGGAAAAGTCTGTTCCACGAAAATTTAACGATTTTCTTTAAGGAGATTACATAACAATTATATGTACATGCCCTCTGAGGGTCCATACCTTCATACTTAGTATTTGCATGCAAAATGTGTTAGAAGGATCTCTTAAAGAATGTTTTGGTTATACTACGTCATTTGTTTAGACCATGGACCCCCAACCAGTGAGGCGCGCCTCACTTGGGGGGCGTAGGGTGATTCAAAGGGGGGCGCGGCGGCTTCAGCTGTATATAACTTTTTATTAAAAATCTTCATATTATACTCGCGCGACGGTATTATACAGGCGGTGTCACCGTCCGCGCCGCGCGAGTATCGCTAACTGACTGCTAACCAACTTATCATCGATGACGATGCAGAGGCAACGTCGTCCACAGCAGAATTTGATTTTTCAAATGTTTTAGAACACGAATTTACAACATTGGAAGTGAAAGAAACTAATCCACGAATTTTTGCACTCATACAATATATCAGTGGCTATTTCTTAAAAAATGCAAGATCAAATATATTTAAAACATGTGGAGAATGTATTTCTGATTTGTCATCTGCTGATGAAATAGAATATATTAAATATAGATAATATGCAGGACGACGTTGGCTCTGCACTCCCAGCAAACAATTAATTACCTTTATTTCAAACATGCAAGACATTATAAATGAAATAATGAAACATAATTTTGAAAATCTCTGCATTAAAGAGTTCATGAAAACTATCATTCTAATATTAGTTGATTTTAGATTTCTCACATGCAATGAACACAAAAATAAATTAATTAACTATTTGACAAATATTGTGATCCGTACTCTGATATACAATTATTGTAAAACTCTTAACCAAATACTAGCTGGGAGAAGGAATGTCGACGATGATGATGATAATATGCAAATGAAAGCAAAAAAATACAATAAATGCTTTAAGAGGAAACAATATTTTTTTCACGACAATATATTACCATTTATTTTATGTAACATTTAGTCCAAATAGCGAATATTGTGTTATTTGTAATGTATGATTTGTTATAATATTATTTCTGAGAATTATGTTCTACAAATCAACAATGCCTACAAAGGACACATTCACATAAAATGAAGGAAAAGTTGTCGCATGAGTTGGTGCATCGCATCATAATATATATACTCTATGTATCACATGACGTATACCTACTCATTCATGGGTACCAATTCGGGTTGTCATGAGCGAATTTTTCTTGCAATTGTTTTATGTGCGTCTTGTGTTGATATTAGTGATGTGCCGAGTCGCTGTTTTGGTGGATCGAGTCGACTCGAGTCGGTTTATACGGTATTCGAATCATGACTCGATTCCGCTATTCGAGCCAAGTACTCTAGTTCATTTTTGGTATTCGAATGTTGACTCGAATTTCTAGACTCGAGTCCAAGACTCGGATCCTGGACTCGAGTCTATAAACTCGTCTGGCTGTTACCGATTTTAGAACAAAAAGGATATTCAAAAAGGAATAAACTTTAAACAGCATTTAGGTTTAGCGTAATGACACAACGATAATAAATCAAACAGTTTTACTGAAAATATTATACACATAACAAAAAAAAAAAGAAACAATCTAAGGAGGTCTATTTTGTTTTATTGCACGACAAAATGAGATGTTTTTAGAAGCTATTTCCGAAATTCACATATTTGTTTAGTTAGTTTTTTACAAATTTTGCAAGTCATTTTACTTTTTAAAAAGATAATCAAGTTATCAACTCAGTATAGACATCACATCTAGACGAATCGAATAAAACACCCAATTGAATATTTAAATAAAATCCCTTAAGGTAGATATTAATTAGTAATTATCAGTCAAAATAAAATAGAAAAAACAAAATAAAGTTATTTGAAATAACTGTTCAAAAAAAGGATTTGGTCAACCTTCTTGGATTTTAGTCTGTTACGGCGTTGGTTGCATAAAAGTCCAGACTTAGAGAAAACTCGTTCCGAAGGCACAGATGTGGCTGGAATGCATAAATACTTTGAAGCTATTTTGTAAAGGCCATTTGTTGGTGACTTTGCGAAGTTCCCAAAATTTAAGTGGGTTGTCTTTTTATCCAAATACGGTAGCTATACATACTGTTTCACCTTGATAATTGCTGATGTTGAGGGGTTTTCCAGGCTAGAAAATTCAATTACCCTTTTATCTAGATGCTCCCATAAATTCCCGCTAGTCACTTCAGAGGTTATCTCCTGGGAATCTGAAGTTGAAGGTGTTTCGAGACGTAAAGTAGATGGCTGTAGAGATCTATTTGGGACCTGGAATTGAGCTTGAGATTTTGAGCATTATCTGCATTTCTCTCGACGCCAAAACCAGCTTTCTTAAATCTTGGATCTATGAATGTGGCTTTAGCAGCAGTTTTGTTAATCTCATAACGGCCAAATCTTCTATCGAAAATTTCCAGTAATTTTATGTTTAACCTGCTTGCAACTTCGGAATTAGAACTGCAATTTGTTAGTGCCGCTTGTACGCCGCGAATAAGAGGTATGATGCAAGATAACGCTCACTCAGTGACTAGTTGTCTGTTGTGAAGTGTGGTAGCGTCGCTTACGCTCGGATACGCATGATATTAATAAAGTTAGGCAAATATGAGTACTGCTAGCAAATAAAGAAAATACTGTGATGATTACATCAAGTTTGGTTTCACTGTGACAAATAAAAACGGAACTGAGCAACCACAATGTGTGATCTGTTACGAGGTGCTAAGTAATGATGCGTTGCGACCTACAAGACTCTTGCGACATCTCGAAACAAAACATGGCGCATTGAAAGATAAACCGGAAGAATATTTTGTGATGAAAAGCCGAGAACTAAAACGAATTCAGACCAATACAGCAGCGTCGTTCGTGCCATCAACAGGTAAAATCGTTGAAGCTTCATATGAAATTTCACTGCTTATAGCTAAAAACCAAAAACCACATACTGTTGACGAGAGTCTCGTGAAGCCTTGTTTATTAAAAGCAGCAGAAATATTATTAGGGCCACAGGAGAAGATTTGTCAAATATTTCACTTTCAGACAACACAGTAAAAAGGCGTATCGATGATATGGGTGCAGATTTACAAGACCAGGTTATAGAGGGGATCAAGTCTTCTGCCTGGTTTGCAGTTCAGTGTGACGAAAGCACTAACGTAGCAAATTGCTGTCAACTTCTAGTATTTGCACGTTACATATCGGAAGACAACATAAAAGAGGAACTACTATTTGTCAGAGATTTGAAAACAACCTCAAGAGCTTCTGGTGTTATTTATTTATTTATAAGGAAGACCAACAGCCGAAGCCAATTAATGGTCCTCACGGATAACAATATATTTTACTAATTAACGCAAACATGACATTAACGCATCGATACAAAAAAAAAATAGAAAAGACGTAACAAAATTTCAAAATTGCGGTATTCACTGATTTTTTTCGTTACTCATGGGATTTTATGGGAAAAACTTATCGGAGTTTGTACAGACGGCGCTCCTAGCATGATTGGCTGTCGTTCTGGAATTGTAACATTATTAAAAGAGAAAAATCCATCAATACTATCAACACACTGTATGATACACAGACAAGCATTGGCAATTAAAACTTCTAAAACACTTCCGGAAGAGATGAACAAGATTCTTAAATTAGCTATTAAAATCGTGAACTACATTAACCCTTGCATATCTGGCGGATATTTTTGAATCGTTGAATAGCTTAAATTTGAAACTACAAGGAAACATGAAGTCTTATATCATGGCTCATCAAGACACCATCAAAGCTTTTATTGAAAAACTGCAACTGTGGAAACGTCGAGTGCAAGCACAAAATTACTCAGCTTTTCCCAAGTACTCCTCATTGCTGGATGATACTCAAGAAACTGGAAATTTGTCTGTACACATAATGAGTCATTTGGACGGTCTGGCTGCTGAATTTTGTAGATATTTTCCCGAAAACTTTTCTAAAACGAAATTCATATCTCTTAAAAACGAAATTCATAAATTAATAAGAAATCCATTTTTGATTGATCGATCGATCAACTGCCCGAAATATTGCAAGAAGAAGCCTTGGACGTGAATAATGGAACGTCTGCTCGTGATAACTTCAGCCACATGGATTTGACTCGGTTTTGGATAAAATATTATGCCATTTATCCTAATGTTGGCAAGGAAGCACTGCGTATTCTTTTACCATTCTCAACTACCTACCTTTGTGAACGTGGTTTTTCAACGCTGTTGGGAATAAAAACGAAATAAAGAAACAGATAGATAGATAGATAGATAGATAACTCTTTATTGTACACCAGAAATAGAGGAAAATACATTAAAGACATTAAAACGAACTTAGGCTAGTACAATGGGCGGTCTTATCGCTTAAAGCGATCTCTTCCAGACAACCTTTGGATGGAGAGGAGATAGCAAAATGTATTGGGACTCCGGTGTACCACATAGTTACGCAAACTTTATAATAATGGATTAAGATACTAAACAAAATAATTACTATTGATATACAAACATAAATAAGTACATACATAAGATATCATATACATTCTATACATATTATACAGACTGCATGTTGAAAATGATCTTCGCTGTGCACTCACTACTATGAAGCCACGGATTCACCAATTGGTTAATAAAGTCCAGCCACAGTGCTCTCACTAAATTTATTACATACCTACTTGTCAATTTAATAAAAATAAAGTCATTCATTTATATTTTAATTGTTTGTTTAATTTTCTTATTTCAACCCCTAGGGGGGGCGTATTATTTTTGCATAACTTTGGGTGGGGCATATAGGGTAAAAGGTTGGGAAGCCATGGTTTAGACCATCAGTTACGAGTTATTAAGGTTTAAAAATAGTCCCTCAAAAAAGCCTATCTATTGGTTGGATTAATAACCTTTCTGATGATGTCAGGTGCTAAAATGTGTTCCATTTAATAAAAAAACAATAGTTTCATTCTTCCCAGCGAGTGTGGGGCTACCACACTTGAATTTTAACGGATATTGCTGAACATTTTATCTTTACATTTCCAAACAAATGAACAGTTACTAACGTCTTTTACAAACTAAACATTTTAATGTTTAGTTTGTAAAAGACGTTAGTAAAGAAGTTATGTAAAGATAAAATGTTTTTGACTCGTAATGCATTTTTATTCAATTCATAGAACAACAAACTGATAATTCTTAAAAAAATATTACAAATAGCTGAACGCAGACAAGAGGGTACAACCCTCGAGTTTATCACTGATAGTGCAGCTATTATATATGCGCTCTCAAGACCCACCACAAGGTCAAAGGTATTAGCGGAAGACATTCAGCTAATACCTTTGACCTTGTGGTGGGTCTTCAGACGTCTCAAGACACTTTCAGACAAGTTTGATGTAGAGGTAAAATGGATCAAAAGCCATAGTGTATATCCGGAGAACACTAAGGCAGATAATCTAGCTAAAGGAGGAGCAAGGAAGCCAGTAACTGACGGCGGCGTGGCGGGGCTCTACCAACCATCTACAATAGAAGTAAGAGAGCTACTACGCTGTCATACGGAAAAAGAACACCAAAAACTGTGGGACAAGACGACGGACTGCTAACACACAAAAGCCGCCTTTCCGTCTCTGAACAGGAAATTTACAAACAACTTGTTAAAGTTACAACCTAAAGACATAATGGCCCACTGGAACAGTTATTCCAGCACCCCAAAACCACACTCCGCTATTTTAAGGCGATGGGGTAGTTCCTGGCAGGGGGAAATGCACAAAACACCGCAAGCGTGACGTCAGTGCAGGCCTTAACACCCCCATATTGAATAAGAATAAGAATACTCGGCCAACTTCACCAATCCCAGATAACGCAGAATGGATAGATATTATTGCTGATATCACCATGGAATTGCGCAAGTTTCAAATCCTATTATTTCATAAAGGTCAGACCAAGCTTTGAATGAAATATAAGTTGATTGACTGCGGGTAAACCCCTGGGCCTCAGCTAAAGTTCTATAAAAATAAACCTAGTAGTGATACATTTACAAATTAAGTTTTTCAAGAAGCTGAGTCATGACGAGTCTCATATAATTAAGTGCTGACAACTATTCAACAATCTATTTACCCGTAATGGAACCAAAACTGTTCTAAGTATAAACATGAAAAAGTTTTATGTTTCAGCTGTTCAAACAATACATTATATTAATAAGATTAAATTAAACTAAAATTCTATTTATTCTTACCAAACATACTTATAACCAGGATATATACAAAACTTAAGTATTTAAGAAACAGTACAGTTGGAGAAGTACCCAAAATACTGGCAGCATTGCCACGTTGAATGGCAATGTCCAAAATGTTTACCAGCATTTTGGTCATATGTTGCCTCAACCAAACACCCTATGATGCTTTGTAGATTGTATATGCTTCCAGTCCATTAAATTATAATAACTAAGAAATTACCACTTCATGCAGGATATAGGAACCTATATCAATAATATAATATGGATTTGTTTGGCATTATATGTCTAAAAATGTTATTCCAGGGCACTCTGGCAATATATTTGGTATAGGTACTCTTTTAATCAACCTCGTGTGGTAGCAATAACTTGTCAACAAATTATCCCAAAGAACATATACATACAAAGACATTACCGTTGGAGACATTTTTGTACCTAGTAAAGTTTAAAAGATATTTTCTCTATTCTATTCTATTCTTTAATAGACAAAATTATAACTAAACAAAGTTTAAGCTTAGGTTTAATTTGAGCACTCCCATTTTAGACTGGCTGAAATATTTTTTCTTCACATAATGAGGATCGCAAAAACAGAGGACATAGGAAATGCACCATGAATTTATAAAAAGTCAAGATGTCTATCGCAGCTGACGACTAGAAGATCTCTCACAAGAGCTTGATTGGGAGAGAGTCGCGTCCACTAGGACCCTGTGTAGTGGAACCCGTATATCAACGCTTGAAAAATCGAAACGTAGGACATGATGCCCGCTACAGTTATTTACGTTTCTTCACGTAGAATTCAACGATACACATTACAAATTACTTACACAAGCACTAAAATAACATCGACATAACATCAAATACCATGTATAGAACAACGAATATGAGGATGGAACACGGAGAGATTATTTAATCATATAAACAACTTGGCGGGAAATTCATCATGACCCACACACACAGCAAATCTAAGAATTATCACAACAACCAAAATTATGGATGAGAGTTATCTGAATTAATAAAATAATTATGATGAACCAAATTCCCAAAACCTACAAACAGCCGTTTGACAGTTGACAGCCGTATCTTTCTTTTGTTTGATGATGAAACAGTCACAATCGTCGTAAGTGTTGTTGATTTCCTGTTATACATATATTTTTTACACTATTTTCAATTTAAATTTATAAACATTTATTTTCTATTGTTTTAGTTGAATTTTATATAAAGCGTGTTTTTTAGTTTTTTTAAACTATTATTTATTTCACTTTCACAGTAAAACTCCCAGCCGTATCTTTGACATCTTTGATCAATGTTCGACATTTTAGCGGCGGGGGCGCTTATTTGACTGCGTGACTCGAAATAATACCAGTATTAATAATACTAGTTAAAATTACCACAAAATAAAAAAATATCGCTAATTATATTATTTATATTCCCGATAATAGTATCAATTACGTGTTATGGTACTTATGGTTAATAATTGCCAAAATTTGTTCAATCTTCAACAGTCGGGGACGATTGAAACGAACACTGCCGCTATCTTGTAAAGTGGCAATTTTTAACAAATCGGTCAGTCCGTCTATCGCTAATAGGGTTACCACTTACTTACCAGGTAGGAATCTGAGGATTCCTGTCAAAATTCCTTAATTTTCAATAAAGGTGAACCTTATTTTAAGTTTTCAATAAAGTTGAAATTAAAACAGGTGAAAATGCACATATTTGATGACAGACTACGTATAAACTAATTTCAGAACATTATATATCCCCATTCTTTCTACTAAAAAATATTTTATATTAAATGAGAATCTTACCATTGCTATATTATTATATAGAACAAGAAAATATTATTATATTATCTGAAATAAAATAAATATATGTGATGGTGGATGCCATTCCCAATTTTCCATTCCGTCAAAATTATACAAACTCACTTGTTAGCAATACTGTAATTTTCTTGTATTGTCACAAAGGGAGATTTCATTGGCTAGCGACCCTAAGTTACAACCTCTTTTATGTGTATTGCCGCGAAAGTGAAAAAATTATGTTGTTGATTTTGTATAATTTTCCAAAACCTGTGATTTTTTCAAGTGTTCATGTGTAATAATGGTGAATTATTTATCGTTAAAACTTAGTAAATTAGTATAAGTATAGGCAAATCATTCGAAGTTGAAAACTTGATTTTCGCCTTCGCTCCAAAACTTCAATAAAAGTCTATATACAGTCTCTACCACTTTACTAGGGCATGACTTGACTATGACTGGACCTTGACGCTTTTACTTGACTTTGACTGTGACTTGTGACTAGGACTTCCATTATGAAATATAGAAATCGTTAATTTTTGTTTAGTATTTTGACTGAAGGACAATGTATCCATGGTAATGGAATATTTAAAAAATAACTCTTTTTATGAGGAAACAACCATCGAGATAGGAAACAAACCTACGGTTGAAACAACCTCTTCGTTTACTAGTATATTATTATCCTCTTTGATCTGTGGCAACAACAACGCCCTTCTGCAAATGTCAGTCAAGTGTCACAGAAGATCATTGTCGCACTGTAACAAGCCTTGGGTATATATCTTATTTATCTCAGACCCCCTATTACGTATCTTTGTTGCACGCGGTTTCAATTAAAATTAAGCAAAAATGAACCTTATTTCTTAGGAGTTTTGTCAATTTAGTATTGAAACCGTTTGCAACAAAGATAGGTAATCGGGGGGCTGGTAACAGGAGCTCCCGGTAGGGAGTAATAGTATTCTGTGTGCAGGATACTCCTATCTCGATGCCTATTACTGCGTATAAATAATGAAATGCACTTTATTTGTGCTGTCACAGCCTCCAATTTTTATTTTATATTATGTTTTGCTCCACAATCTATGCGTATTTAGCTAGTCTCGTGTATTTACCTACTAATATTATAAACCCGAAAGTCTGTGTGTATGTACGTGTGTAAATATGTTTGTTCCCTCTTCACGCTTTAACGGCGGAACTGACTTGGATGAAATTTGGAATGTACATAGATTATACCTAGGATTAACACATCGGCTACTTTTTAACTTGATCGAAACCGCGGGGCACGGCTAGTTATTTATAAAACCAGTCACATAATCACAGTCAAGTTAAAAAAGTCTAGAAATGTCATAGTCAAGTAACGCCCTAGTACAGTGGTCGAGTATTTAAAGACTTCTGTAGGAGTTTAGGAGCAAAAACGAAAATTACGTTTTTCAACTTTGTTTGATTTGCCTTCGCTCATGCACATTCATGAATTATTAAACATAAAAATTCATGCCCAATCATGGGCAGTCAATGGGCAGTTCTATAGGCAATGTTTGCCCACTGTCTCACCTGATGGTAAATAATGTGGTCGAAGTCGGAGCACGCTGCCTTGAAGATACCTGTTCACTCCACTTGATAAAGTACGTCGATTTTTTTTTTCACAATATGGCGTCTGTCTTTCGCCATTTTGAATTTTAATTATTGTCATGCCTGACACTCGCACAATCAAGACAATTAGATTAACGTAAGAATCATCAAAATCGGCGCACGCGTTTGGTAACTAAAATGTCACAAAGGAACAAACATACATATATATAGGCTGATAAACACATTACCTACCTTCCTTTGCGTCACGCAGTTGGGTAAAAAGGGGCTCATCCCCTTTTTACCCAACTGCGTGACTGCGTATTGCAATTCCATGGCACTTTCTCCGTAATTTATACTATAAAAGACCAACAGACTTTACGCTTCAATCTAACTCATCATCTATACTATATATTATACTAGCCGTGCCCCGCGGCTGCGCCCGCTATTATCAAGTTAAAAAGTAGCCTATGTGTTAATCCTAGGTATAATCTATGTACATTCCAAATTTCATCCAAATCCGTTCAGCCGTTAAAGCGTGAAGAGGGAACAAACATACTTACACACTTACACACAAACTTTCGGATTTATAGATTATATTATAATATTATAAAGCTGAAGAGTTTGTTTGTTTGTTTGAACGCGCTAATCTCAGGAACCGCTGGTCCGATTTGAAAAAATCTTTCAGTGTTGGATAATAAACATTTATCGAGGAAGGCTATATTATATTTTCAAAAAAATTAGGGATCTTTACTAAAAGTCCAATAATCACGCGGACGAAGTCGCGGGCACTGCTAGTCAGTCAATATTGCAACTAGTCGTTCGCCCCAAACAGAGATCCCACCCCAACATTTTGCCCAACAGAGAAAACCTTTAGAGGTTTATTGATTATGACTTTTGTTATTAATAATAATTGTTAGATTTCTGAATTTGTTAATTTTTTAAAAATACGCATTCACACTCACAGCCCCAGAACCAGAAGCACATATATCCCTTGGGAAGGAATTTGTACTTCTGCCGGGAATCGAACCCAGGACCCACGGCACAGAGGGCGGACACCTGTCCACTGCGCCAACTGGGTCGTCGTCGTCGTAGAGAAGATATAACGGGTATTATATGTAACTTTCAGCGTTAAATGTGTAGCCGTTTTTAACATAAACCCCGGGTCAAAATAGGTGAAAAAAGAGATTTGATATCCTACCAAATCGTTATTTTTTTAATATATATATCTCGCCAGCTTCTTAACTTATATCAAGCGCAAGTCTGATCGTGTATGGAGTACTGTGGCCATCTCTAGGATGGATCCGCTAAGTACCAGCTTGAAGGTTTTGAGGCTATTGACCGACGAGCAAAAAGACTTAATGCCGATAGTAAGCTGATTGAGTCCAGATTGCAGAGCCTAGGTCACAGGCGTATGGTCGCAAGTCTATCGGTATTCTATCGTTTGCATTATGGAGAGTGTGCGCAGGAATTACATGAGTTAATTCCACCATGCCCATTTTACCATCTAACAAACTGCCAAACGTCATCCATTTATGGTTGACATACCTCCAGTTTGCTCGAAGCGGTTTGCTTCTACGTTCATCATCCGTACAGCGAAGGAATGGAACTCATTGCCTGCATCATTGTTCCCTAAGGTGTATAATCTGGGAGTCTTCAAATCAAGAGTGAATAGGTATCTTCTAGGCAAGCATGTCACATCGACTGCATCATCACTTTCCATCAGGTGAGAAAATGCTTGCCTATTTAGTATAAAATAAATATTTTTAATAAATATTTTTAAAACGGTTTCGCACTCTACGTGCTGTGTTATTTTTAATGATAACCCACACGGGCTGAAAAAAAATTATTGCCACCCACTTAAGTGTATATATTAATTATTGCCCCCCTTTATATTTTTCCTTTATATCATTAACCAACTTCGAAATAATTCAAACGCAAGTCAGCAAAGCTTAAAAAAACGATTTCACCGCTTTATCTTCGGAACCCTTGATCAGATTAAATTAATTAATCACGCATTATTGAGTATAACTCAAAAAATGTTGGTCAGATTTTGATCAAATTTAAATGTGACCAAATGGAAAGCACTAGCTTTCAAAAAAAAAAAAAGAATCATCGAAATGGGTTCTCTGAGAAAAAAGTTTTTAGATTAAACAATAAAAAAACCGAAATGAGAACCTTATAC
Organism: Lomographa bimaculata; assembly: GCA_948107665.1. Taxonomy (NCBI): domain Eukaryota; kingdom Metazoa; phylum Arthropoda; class Insecta; order Lepidoptera; family Geometridae; genus Lomographa; species Lomographa bimaculata. The sequence continues at coordinate 1,223,920 of OX403602.1, read as the reverse complement.
CTTTTTTGAAAATCGAATGATGTTCTTAATTTCACTGTATATATTTTTTATGTGGATGGGCAGCCTTGACGCTGACTTACACAATAAGGGGTCAGTAGTTTTTAAGTTATCTTCAATAATGCGTATTTTATAAATTTAATTTGATTAAGGGTTCTGTAGATAAAGCGGTGCATACGATTTTTTAAAGCTTTGCCTGCGTTTGATTTATTCTAATAGTAATTTTTGGCTTTGGGACATAGTATTCTCTATATTACATATTCTCCGAGAATTTGAAGTTATACGCATGTATGGTTTAGACGCTAGATGTCTCTGTACACTGATACTGATAGACAGACGGACGGAAAAGTACTGAGACACCCAAGCCAAGAGATCTCGCTTCACTGGATCAAAAACCATCGGGCAACTAGTTATTGAATAGGTATTTCTTATTTGCAACTATGTACGTGTAAGGTACTATGTAAGGAAAATAGCCTTGATTAGACTTAATCCTATACATGTGCCTTATAATTTTATGACATTATGAATATAATAGATTTTGAGTGGTCGTATTATTGACTACAATGTGGACACAAAGTTATAACCTACAGGGTTATAATTTCATACATATATATAAACATACCTTGTACATATATATAAATACTAGCCGTGCCCCGCGGCTTCGCCCGCTATTATCAAGTTAAAAAGTAGCCTATGTGTTAATCCTAGGTATAAGCTATGTACATTCCAAATTTCATCCAAATCCGTTCAGCCCTTAAAGCGTGAAGAGGGAACAAACATACTTACACACTTACACACAAACATTCGAATTTATAATATTAGTAGGAAGGATACCTTGGTCAAGCTATCCCTATATAACTTGAGAACGATTTTACCGATTTCACTCTTGGTTTTTAGTTTTAGTTTTACATAAATCACGAAAAAAAAAATGATGAAAAATAATCATACCTCTCATTCATGGACAGGAATACATTACTCGGATTTGATTAAGTACTAGGCAAACATAAACATGAAGTAGGTAGGTTATAGTTTAGTTTTATGCTAATAGTTTTTTATTTAAAATTGATATAGCAAATAGCATGGCTTACGCATTGTCGATCAGCAACGCGTTGGTAACGCCAAATCCCGTATCAATTATTTAAATTAAATTAAATTAAATTTGTTAATTGAGACAAAAACGAATTACTACACTTACATTTATCTCACATAGATCATAATTAGATTAAAGAAACTCAGAAATAATAATAAATTAATCATAATAAATTATACAAGGTCAAAATCATAACCTAAATTAAATAACAAATGTCACAATATAATATAATCAAAATTAATGTAAGAACTTTCATGCTTTTTGCACCTATCTCATTGATCTATTAAATTTTCACAATATGTCAAAAAAGCTAATAAAAGAATTCTCCAATTGTCAAACATGATATCACAATCAGGGTTTGCGGCGAGGAGTGCGTTGAGATGGTGTCGGATAATTGAATAGTTCAAAATGTTCATCCTAGACTTTGTAGTAAGTTACTGTATGTATACATTATACATACAATGTCTTTATTAATTAATAGAAACGTGACCGCAATTATAGTGCAAGGTTAACTTTGTCACCCATAATCATATAATAGGACTATTATTTATTGTCTTAAACGAGACATAACTTGTCATTTGCATATAACTACATATAGCCACGCCTCTTTCCCATTGGGGTAAGCAGAGACCACACACCTGCTACGATCCTGACACACATCTTTTCGTTTTCCTACATGAAATATGAATGTGGGAAAACGAAAATTAAGTTTATCCCTCGTAAATTAAGTTGAATAGAATGTGTGTTAATCCCGTGTAAAAGCTGCACATTCCAATCTCATCTAAATCCGTTTTTTCAGTGTAATCCGTTAATCATCCGTTTAATCAGCCTTTGCAGTGTGAAGAGAAAACAATAATATACACACAAACTTTCAGATTTATACAAAATACAAAATAAACACTTTACAAACATAGGTATCCTAGTTACTAACGGTCCCCGCACTAGGGCTTGCCTGTATCGCGGGAGGCCATTCTACGATATGCTTATAAAAAATTTTATGTGGATAATTTGTAGTTACAAATTATACAGATTTTAAAACATTTCTTGGAAACAAAATCTTATAAAAAATAACAGATAAACTAAAGCAATAGAAACACATGTGGGACACATATGAATGTATGATTGGGCGGGTGTTTGTGTGTGTGTATGTCAGAGGTTTATAATATTACAGTGATGTTGGCATATAGTATTTTGCACGTTAAGCAGTGGACTTCTTGCGACTGAGATGAAGATGACGATGATGATGATGATTATACGTTATTTGCTTTGGATAAAGCTCGGTTCGGGACAAACATGACTGTATAATAATAATACGAATTTTAAGTTTTTGACGTGTATTAATATGTCTGTTTGTTTTTGCTCGTTAAAATGGTTTGAAAAGGACTGTTTTTATTTAGCTGATAAACATATTTATACATATGATTTTATTATAAACGATTTTGTTTTAAAATAAACATGTACATTTAGCAAATCAATAATTATACTACAATATCAAAATCGTAATTACACAGTCGTAGGCGGTATGTTTGAAGGTGACATTGACACGGTGATAAGTACAGTCGGCTGCACTAACATATAAACATTAGACAAATTATTGTCATACTATAAGTACAATCTTAAGGCATAAACTAATTAAAGGCAGATTACTGCAGCGTGCCTATTAGGCGTACAATATTTTTAACATGTTATTTACGTTCATATAATGAGTATACAATATTATTAGTTTTTGCAATAATTATTAAATTTTGCACTCTTTTGAACGTCATCCACAAACACACATTGAAAGGGAAATAAACAGATTTTTACATACTTATGCACAAATCCACAAGCATTTTTTTTTATTACAAAAGTAAAAAAGGTAAAATAAAAACAATTTACTAATTATTATTCTTTTAATATATTAACGGCATTAGTATCTTCTAAAATAATAATGCCAAAATAACTATGAAATTCCAAATGTCATACATAATAACGATAGCTAATATTTTTTTTTTAAACGAGTCTATCGAATAGTATCATTTTTAGTTCATAATTTATTAAATTTTCTTTTTAAAGTAGGCATAGCTTCAGTTGTAATGCTCTCCGGTAACTTGTAAAATAGTTTCAGAGCTATAATGTATATACCTACCTACTTATATTAAAGAACGTATTTTTTTACAAATTAAACAGATAACAGAAAAAGAAACCGATAAAAGACAATAAAAGATTTTGCAAATAAAAACATGATTTGCATGAAGTTGATTTCGCAATAATGCTTTAATCGTTATGATGTTTAAAATCAGCTAAAATTTACAAATTTCGTGCAGATTCGATGCATTTGAAAATTATAGTCATCTATATGTTAATTAAATAGAATCACCTAGCTCTAGAAAGCCTCCATAATAAAAATAGTTATAATATCATTAGATTACGGCTATCACTCACGTCATTTGATCGATATTGTCGACCTAGGTTTCGAGCATGTACGATGCTCTTCTTCGGGATGAGTTTACGCCGCGAGATCGCGACGAAGACCCGCGAATCTCGCGGCGTAAACTCATCCCGAAGAAGAGCATCGTACATGCTCGAAACCTAGGTCGACAATATCGATCAAATGACGTGAGTGATAACCGTAATCTAATGATATTATAATGTTTAATTCATACGAAAACTTTAATCTATATATATAAAAGAAAGTCGTGTTAGTTACTCCACTTATAACTCGAGAACGGCTGAACCGATTTAGCTGAAAATTGGCAGGGAGGTAGTTTAGAGCCAGGAGAAGGACATAGGATATTTTTTAAGAACGTACATTTCTTTAAATTTTTTTTTTACATTTCGACATGCTTTCCATTTTCTCATACGTCACTCGGATTTGGTAAAGTACTAAGCAAACATAAACATGAAGGTTGTAATAATATAGTCGCGTGACATTGTAAGGCGGAACGAAGGTCGCCGGGACAGCTAGTAGTACAATAAAAATAGTAAATAGATAAAATATCAGATATTTTTCTATTTACTTTTTACGTCGATCATTCGATCTTGAACGTTAAAACAAAGCACGACGGCATGGCAACTTGACAACAGAGACATTGTTTTTCGTAAAAAAGACTTAAGATGATATAAAAAATATATTGTGGCTAGTAAAATTTATTTCTAATTATCGTGTAAATACTCACCTTCTCATTATTCACATTAATCTCGCTGAAATTTGTTTTATTTTGTAACCACTTCCTTTTTTTGTACTTATGTAAATATTTTGTTTTGCGTCCTATGGTTTCACATTACATTGGCGAAATTGTGGTGGCGTTACCACAGAAAGACACAAAATAAAAATAATAAAAAATGGATGATATAAAAACTTTATTGCCATATTTTTATAAGCATAGAAAATGTAAGTGTGAATTTGATAACCAACTTTAAATCGTTATAGATCCTAAATGGTCAATTAAAATGAAAAATGGGAAAATAAAACTTATCATGTTTTTAAGTAGGTACATATTCAATGATACAGGTCCTCGACTTTAATTTATTTATTTTTCACAAAGTGGTCGCCATATTGAATTCTAATTACTGTCATGACTTCTGTGACACTCGTACACTTAAGACAAATCGATTGACGTAAGAATCATCAAAAGCGGTCCACGCGTTTGATCTCTAGAAAGCCACAAAGAAACATACATGGCTGATAAACACATTAACCTGCTTTGCGTCGCGCAGTCAGGTAAAAAGGTCTTCAGCATGTATTGGAGGAAAACAAAAGGCGGAACATAAATAATTTAAACGTAAGCAAGGCTTAAAAAACCGACTTCACCGCTTATATTTTGGTTTTGGCTTGATCGATTTCGATAAAATTTATATGGGACCACCCCTGAAGTATAATCTACCAAACAAAAAAACAAAAAATCGATTCATAATTGGCGGAGATATCGCGTAACATACAGACATACAAAAAAACATACAGTCGAATTGAGATCCTCCTTTTTTGCAGTCGGTTGAAAACACACAAGCACGAGGGCGACTGAAGCCATGGAGCACTGCCGAATGATTATATAATAAATTTTAAGAAATAAATCCGTTATATTAGGTATATGTTTACCATTTTGTAACCTTGAAAAAATACCTGTTCGTGAGTTCACTCCCTAATCAAAGATGTTTTTATTTACCTCCCATTCGTATGTTGTTACTGTTTTTCAACTTCCTTATAATTGCGGAACTTTAGGTATTTGTATATATTAAGTCAATAAATAATAATAATGAAGGTACAAGTACAACATTTGCCAATTTTCTGTGTTTGTAACAATATTTGTGTGTGTGTGTGTGTGTGTGTGCGAGTCACTGTAATTGCCTTGCCATAATAATAATTATAAGTCATATTTTATCGTAAAAATTCTAACGTTAACTTTCAACTAGAACAATCACACTGCAGTGTGACGACCAGTTGGTGCAGTTGACAGTCTGCCCTCTGCGCCGTGGGTCCTGGGTCCGATTCCCGGCATGAGCACAAATCCCAGGGGATATTTGTGTGTCTGGTTCTGGGCGTAATGTGTGATGTGAATGTTTCCGGCACCCACGATACAAGTCTTTGAACTTAATGTGGGGCTGTGAGTGTGAATGCGTTTGTTTTGTTGCATAGGTACATAAATATGTTTTTGGATATCTTAAATGTGTTACATTTAATTTTGATACTTACAAGATTAATGTTTACTGCTATTTATCAAATTGTTTAAACACCAATAAATAAAATGTGAATTGTTATTTAAGGCGGAAGCGTGCGAAATTTACAAGATCATTCAGTGACGTCATTGTCCACGGTATCTGTGCCTTACTAGTTTGTCCAGTCTGGCAACTTTTGCCGGTTACGTGATAAAAAGATTGTAATAAGATAAAAACTAATTTGCTTTACTCATATAGAATTATACCTATAATTAATAACAACACAGTTTTTGAAAAAAGAGGAGGTACTCAAGTGGACAGTTTTACTTTTACATTGTTACCTCATAACCTCTTTCCACGTGAACCGATTTCAAAAGTTTTTTTAGTTTGAAAGATGTTGCTTTCCAATTGGTCCCATTTAAATTTGATCAAGATCTGATCAGTAGTTCTTGAGATATCGTCAATAATGCCTATTTTGTGGACTACTTTGACGATGTTCTCGTTTAACCGACTTCAAAAGTTACCTCATAGCTTCTTTCGATGTAAGCCGATTTTGATGATTATTTTTTTATTTGAAAGCTGGTGCTTTTCATGTGGTCATTGAAATTTGATCAAGATCTGATCTCTTGTTTTTGAGTTATGGTCAATAATGAGTGTGCAATACATTAAATCTGATCAAGGTTCCGAAGATAAAGCGGTGAAGTCAAGCCTTTTTTGTGACGAAAGATAGTGGGGTTAACACTGAAGAAATATTAAATGTTTCCCTATAATACCAAAATTTAAACTTTTATCGTGTCTCTTTAATTACCATACACCCTGTTTTTTTTACTGAAAAGAGAAGAGAGGAAATTTGACCACTATCTCATCTGATGGTAAGTGACGTTGCGATCGACGATGGAGAATGTTTCCCAAGAAGATGCCTGATTATTTGTGGCTAGCTGACCCGGCCGGCGTCGCCCGGGTAAACAAAAGCATATACATAAACGCTTTCACTCTCACAGCCCCACACTAAAAGTACTATGACTTGTGTCGTAGGGCCGTAAACATTAACACCACACACACAACATTCACGTCATACCCAGAACCAGAAATACAAACTTCCCGTGGGGAGAAAGCTTGTGTTCCCACCGAGATTCGAACCCGCTGCTTTAAAGACTAACGCGCACTCGACTACGCCAGCGGGTAGTTCAAAGTAGATCCGCCCGGCGTCGCCCGGTTAAAAAATATACACATGAACACTTCCACATTCACAGCCCCACACTTAGTTCAATGACTTGTATCGTGGGGCCGTAAACATCCAAGATTCACACAACATTCACAACATACTTCAAAACCAGAAATACAAATTTACCGTGAGGAAAAATCTGGTGTTCCCACCGGGAATCAAACCCGGTTGTTTAAAGGCAAACGCCCACCCAACTACGCCAGCGGGCAGTTCAAAGTTTGATGATAAGTTATAACCGACAAATAAAAAAAACGTCGAATTTATAGCCTCCTCCTTATGTAATTTCGTTCAAAACGTAGATCAAACGATCAGCTGGCGCTGCAGGAGTGCGCGGAACGACGACGGTTCGGCGGGCTTGGTAGCAATGGCAGTTGGTGGTGTTTTGCTGCGAAAGTGAAAAAATGGCGTTGTTGATTTTGTATAATTATCCAAAACCTGTGATTCTTCGAGTGTTAATCTTACTAATATTATAAATCTGAAAGATTATGTGTAAGTGTGTGTGTGTGTGTAAGCCCCAACTTTTACTTGGTCGGCTATTTTTTCAGAATTAAAATAATTAAATTAAGTAAAAAAATCGTTTATTTAAGGATAAAAACAAAGTTCTAGAGACAAAATATTGGTAAAACGATGACACCTACAGTAGTGTAAAACTGTGTCGAAGCTGTCAACCCCCTTCTTCTGTCTGTCAATCCCAAAAATTTTTGTTACAGTATTCACAATTTCAAATATTGATACTGTTTCAGACAAAAATAAATAAAGGAGATGTTTCATTTTGGGCCAGCACTATGTACCATACATAGAAAAATAGGGAAAAAATATTGAATTTTCTGAAAAATACAAATAAATTAATCTGCAAAAGATTACAACTATACTCTCAAATTATTATTTCTAAATATGTAACCCTATTTTTGGGGCAGTCATGACAAGAAGATACATACAGAAGGTCACTCTGTTTTGAGTTTCAATCGAGTAGCATATTCTATAGTCCTATTATATATATATATATATAACGAAACCCAAATATTTTAGAATTGGTATGTTGTTTACAATAAATGATCATTCAAAATAACAGTTCAATATTCTCGCAACCCGCCATTTGTAACTGTGTTGTGTTGCTATCGATGTACCAAGATATTTTAAATGTACATTAAAACTAAATAAAAGTAAAGAAAATAAACATTCAAAAACGGTTACTATATTGTGTAGCTATTATGTATGTATATGGTACATGGTGCTGGCCCAGGCTCCTTAAATTTTGAAACATCTTTAAGTTACGAATCTATATACAAAATTATTATACATGATATCTAATATTTACTGTATATGTGTGTGTGAATGAGTGTGTGTATGTGTGTGTGCGTGTGAGTGTGTCTTTGTGTGTTTATTTAGAAATTGTTATAAGGTCTTCTGTGTCTTGATATGACAAGGATTGTAGCCATTCTTTACATTTTATTTTGCATTTATATGATAGAAGCGAATATATGTTGACTTTTTTGTTAAGCCTATTGTACAACATCGAGCTGATATAATAATAATGTCGACTTGCAGTTGCCGTGTATTCTATGTTGCCGACTTTGTCAGTTCTACGCTTAGTGTTAATTGTGTTTGGATCATAATATATTTGAGAATGCTTTCTTAGGACAGTTTGAAGGATAAAAAGTTGTCTTACTGAAGGAACATGGCAAAGCGAATATAAATCTGTGGTGGGAAAACGTAACGGTTTATTCAAAATGACTTTTAGAACAGCTCTCTGGGCTCTTTCCAAACGTATCATAGATGATTTTACAGACTCTCCCCAAGACGTTATACAGTATGATAATACTGATTGGGCAAGAGCAGATTAAACTATTTTCAGACTTTGGAAATCCAGAGCTGATCTCAAGCTTTTAAACTAATTTTTCTAACACGATAAACTGTTGAATGGATATGTTGCTTCCAGGATAGAGCGCTGTCCAGAGTTACCTCTAAATATTACAAAGATGTTGTACGTTCCATTATTTGACAGTCACATCTACCGGGACTAATGTCTTGAGAGCATACGCGGAAACAAAATGGCTGAGATGAAACATCGGAATCAGAATCAGAATATCGTTTATTGTCAGACTGTGGTTACAAAAGATCTTATATAAAATATATACAGTTTCAACAGCTTGCCCATTTCGAGCGTACAATATTTTCATAAAAATATTAAAAGTATTATCTTAATGTATTAGAATTTGAAACATATAACATATAAAGATAATACAAAAACAAGTTTAAAGCTAAGTTTTAATAAGATTTTAAAAAGTTTAAGATTCGGTATCAAAATACTCTTTAAGGCTATAGTGGACTTTGGAAATTAGCCAAGTTTTTAATTTACGTTTAAATATATTTCTAGGTAGCATTTTCAATTCTAATGGTAATCTGTTATATATTTTTATGGCCATCACAAATGCAGAATTATAAAACATGCTATTATTAATCTGTGGTATACATATATTATATTTATATTTAGGTCTTAGCGACTCGGCACGATTAGATTTAACTTCAAAAAATAAACATTCATTTGACTTGACAAACATACAAATTTCATGTACATAAATACCGGTTAATGTAAGAAAAGAATAGTTTTTAAAAACATTACGTAGAGTATCGGTACTACTTAATTTATATATAGCTCGCAGACACCTTTTTTGTAAAAGAAAACAAGAATTTATGTCAACGGAGTTACCCCAAAATATAACTCCGTAACTTAAATGAGGATAAACATATCCGTAATAAGCATTGATCGCAATTTTTTTGGAAGAGATGTCAGTTAATGTCGATAATGTATAACAGTATTGAGAAAGTTTACTATTTATTTTTCTTATATGAGATTTCCAGCTTAAATTTGTATCAACTATGATCCCTAAAAAATTTGTCTCGTTAACTAAACCTACTTTAATGTTTTCATGTAGTACATCAAGTTTTATATGAGTTTGTTTGTAATTTTTGAACTGAATTAGGTGCGTTTTATTTATATTTACTGTTAAATTATTTTGTTTTAACCAGAGAACAACAGTTTGAAATGTATCATTGACTATCTTTTCATATTCTTCATCCTGTAAGTTTCGTTTTGGAATGTATATAGTAGCATCATCAGCGAACATAATGCATAAATGATTACTAACTAAAGGTAATTCGTTCACATAAATTAGGAACAAAAGTGGCCCAAGGATACTTCCTTGTGGCACACCTAATAATATATCTTCACGTTTGGAAAACACTTTTTCAATAGTTTTATTAGACTTGTTAAAGACATCTAATGCAATTGATTGAGTTCTATTTTCTAAGTAGGATTTAATAAGTAATAAGGCCTGGCCTCTAATACCAACATGTTCTAATTTTGTTAATAATGTACTATGAATTACAGAATCGAACGCTTTAGTAAGATCCAAAAATAAAGCAACACCTGTTTTCTTTGCGTTTATGTCTTCTCCAACTTGCATTAACATTTTAAAAATAGCCAGCGCTGTATTTTTACCTTTTCTAAAACCGAACTGGTTAGAATTTAATGTGCCACTTGAATCAAAGAATGAAACGAACCTATTGTAAATGACTTTCTCAAAAATTTTAGAGAAACAAGGAAGAAGTGCTATAGGTCTATAATTATTTGCATTATGTTTCGGACCTTTCTTGTGTAAAGGTTTGATTAATGCTGTTTTGAGATTTTGCGGAAAGCATCCGGTCTCCAATGTTAGATTTATTAAATAAACAAGGGGTTCTATTATGTAATGAATACTGCTCTTTATAACTTGCATAGGGATTTCATCTTCACCAGATGATTTTTTGTTTTTAAAATTATTTACTATTTTTAATATTTCTGTATGATCAACCGGAACCAGAAATATAGTTTTAGAGTTTGGTGCCGTTAATGGTGTGTTTGTATATGGCTTCGCGTTTTGGTTAGTATTTATTGTGATAAAATGTTTATTCAGTTCGTCTGAAATACACGAAGGATCTGAAATTTTCCTATCGTGTGTTTTTAGGCATTCTATCGTAGTTTTTATAGTGTTAATTGGGGCAGAATATTGCTTTACCAGACCCCAGGTAGCTTTAGTTGTATTTGTACTTCTTTTAATATATCTAATATTAGAAATCTTTTTAGAGCATCTTATTATTTTTTTCAAAATTTTTGAGTAATTTTTATATGCATTCTTGCTTTCATCAGTTTTTCTAAATTGGTTATCTAGATAAATTTGTCTCTTGTTCTTACTGGCTAGAACAATACCTCTTGTTTTCCAATTAGGTTTTCTTTTATGGGACATCTTATTTTTTTCAATAGGAATACATAATTCATAAATTAAAGTAAATAATTCAATAAATTCTCTGTAAGCTATTGTTGGATCTTTGTAATTATAAACGTGAGAGAAATTTACCTGTGCTATGTATTTTATAAATATATCTATGTATTTGTCAATGTTTCTCTTTTCTACAAACCAAAACTTTTCATTGAAACTAAAGCTGGTAGAAACTTTAATTATTTGTGCAGTGTGATCCGAGATACCTGCATTCAGAACTTCAGTTTTGTATGTTTTTGTGTTAGTTAAAATGTTATCGATGCAAGTTTCTGAGTGTGACGTTATTCGTGTTGGTTCGAAAATTGTATTATAGATGTTAAATGACGTAATTAAATTTAAAAATTGATCTGTTTTTCTGTTTTTATCTAAAATATTTATATTAAAGTCGCCTAAGATAAAGATCTTTTTCCTATTGTTTCGGTGTCGCGTAATTTTATGAAGTAATGTTTCAAAAGTTTTCATAAAAAGATCATAATTGCTATCGGGTGTTCTATAAAGACAAACTATGATATAGTTTATCTCTGGTATTAGAATACCACAACTTTCAAAATGGCATTCTATTGCCATTTCTGATATCCAATCTAGTTTAGTAAAATTAATATCAGTTTTTACATATATGCCTACACCACCCCGAGATTTATGTTTGCGTGAATAATGCACAGCTTTTTTGTATCCGTCGATTTGCAAAACATCGGCTTCATTATGTCGTAAAAAAGTTTCTGAGAAACAACAAACATCGAATTTGTGATCTCTGTTTAGTATTTCCAAATAATCTAGTTTTGCCTTAAGGCTTTGAATATTCAAATGCATTATACTAAATTGCTTTCCTACATTAATTTTGGACGGGCTATCAGTTTTACTTAGACTTCTTGCATTCATCTCGAAAAAACTTCTTATTTGCTGAAGAAGACTGTTTATTGAGTTGTTTTTTAAAGTAAAATGGTATTGTACCAGGTTTAGCTTTGTTAGTATCAGTGGGATATTTTTCGGTTTTCGTTAAGGAATTATTTTTTACACATACTTGCATTTTTTTGAAGAAGTAAGGAATTGTGCCAATTCTGTCAGCAGCACCTTTCGCACCTAATTTGGGTACAGCACTTTTTCCACCGAGTTTGGATTCAGAATAACGACTTGTTGCGACACATTTTGTAATGTTTTTACCTATATAACATGAGTTATAGTCTGAGGTGTTTATAATGTCATTGACTTTTCTACAAAGATGAAGGTTTTCATGTGATATTTGGTTTTGGTCATATAGATAATGACATTTTTTAAAGTTTTGTGAAATTGTTTTTAGATTCAGGTTAAGTTTTTCCTCATTTAAGTACGAGTTTTTTTGGATACTCCTTAATACAATGTTTGGCTTTGTGAGCTTCTTTAAAAACGCAGAAACTTCGATGAGAAATTTCGTTGGGTTTGTGTCATTTGATCCAATTGACAACACGATCCAATCTTCATCTTGTATATTAAGATCATCTATTTTCACATTATTTAGAATGTGGTCAGCTGGAGCATCAGGATAACTGTAGGTTATAACATTATATTCTTTGCTGTTTTTATATTCACGTCGAAGATTTATAAGATTTGACGAAAAATTTGAACAACTTTGGTCACCAATTACAATTATTTTCAGGGTATCTGTATTCTGTGCTACTTGATCGTTCTTAGGTAGACTACAATTTTTCAAGTATACATTTTTATTTTCCGTCAATTGTTGTGCTTGTTGATTGTCGCCTTCTAATTTATTAGCACGTTTGTTGGTTCCGTCATTGACACTGCCACTCAGATTACTGCAACCGTTTTTTACTTTGTCAGCATAGGTAACGTGTTTCTTACTAATTGAAATATTGGCATCTGCAATTATTTGAACATTATTTGCATCATTACGTTTCGTGTAAGTTATATTCTTTTGTTTTTTTCCTTTGTCTATGCTAGCTTTGCAGGTGTTTTTTGATTTTATAGATAGGGGTGTAGAAGTTTTATTGCAGCAACAGTTTTTGTTTATTTTGCTGAAATAATTGTTGTCTAAGATGTAAGCTTCTTTTTTGTCAAATATGTTTTGATCATGCGTATGTTTCATGTTGCCTACTTCTACATTTTCACAAGTTTCATTAGTTTGTTTATCATCTTGAAGCTCTGATATCTTTTGCTTTAGTTCCGAGTTTTCCATGAGTAGTTTGTTTATTTCTATTTTGGCTTTTACCAACTGTTCAGTGATTTCTATAAGATCAGATCCTAGATCTTGATGTGACTTGGGAGGTATATACGTAACAATTGAGTTGTTTTCATCGTTGCATATAGTGTCATTTAAAAGAGTAGTGTCATTTATAAAATCTGTTGAAAGTGATAATTTTATTAAAGTAGATTGTTTGTTCTTGGGTTTCCTCGTAGTTATATTATTCTGGTCCGTGTAGTGATAGTGTATTCCAATTGGAGTATTTGTATTATCAAACCTTGGTTTTTTTGTAATACACGGTGTGCATGACCAGGAGAGTTTATGATCGGATGTCATAGCAAGAAAACGCTTAACTGAAACGTTTCCGCATATCAGGTCGTAGATTATACCACATACCGAACATTTTAAGTATTCTCGGTTCGTAATTTTGGTTGGACAGCCTCCACAGTCTAGAATAGGATTAATTAATGTCTTGTGTTGATTGTTTGTTATCTGTTGTGGACGTCCGTCGCAAGTCAAAGACATGTCAGTCTTCTTTGAATTAGCCATCATGGAACAAATATATATATGTTCCTGTTTCACGTATTAACACGAAACTGTCGATGTCTTGGAGCAATATTGTTTGAAGACAACTTCAATAATCGCGTATAGTTTTGCAGTATAAGTTAACACAAAACGCAGTTGAAAATTTAATATGGAGCGATCTCACCTCCCGCTCTTTGCTCGAATAAATGGCGCGAAAAATGCCTCGATTTCATTGAATCGCCACAACGAGTGAAGCGTGTTTCGTCGAATTTAGCACAGGTTCATTGTGTCTGCGCCCGTTGACCTCTGGATGAAATTCTAGGAAAAAACCGATTTCTGTCTCGAAATATTTTGAATCATCAATCTAATCATACGCTGGAGGCGCCCTCTTGAGAGCAATGATCAAATCTTGTACAAATTTAGTTACAAAAATATTTGCACGGCGCAAGATTCGAAGTCAGGTCATCAAGTTCTGGAATCCATAGCTAGTACCGTTAAGCCATCGAGCACTTGTGGAGTCTGTCGTAATTTGTGAACATTTTTATAGTCTAGTGGTTAATCGTAAGCGTCACTTAGCTTGCTGAGCGTTACCATTTAAATTTTGTAAACAAATCACTTCAACGGTTTTTAATAACGATCAAACAATGTTTTAACTGAATTTATGTTTTCTCATGTATTATTTACAACTTACTTAACTTTTTTTGTTGTATGCACTTTCAATAACTCTTTTTATTGTCACTTTTTGTATTATTTGTTGAATTTAACAATTTTTAATATTTTTATGAATAATTGTCAACACTTCAGTTATTTTATACAGTTCACTTATGATAACACTCACACATATTTACCACACATTTAAGGACAGTTTAAACACATTTTTTCTTAAGAATAATCGGAATTTCTATTTTTTATTATTTTTTTACGCGGACGTGCCGTTACCCTTACGCGGACCCCTATCCACATCGGAAGCAAAGACAATTTATTTTGTTTTATTTAAATTTAAAGTTAGAAGATTAATACATAGCCACTTCATGACACCTACTAGTTTAGCACATTGATCCAATAAAAAATACAGACACGAAGCACGGAACATAGGAGTGAACCCGAAAAAGCGGATACCATGTAAGTACATATTGACTCCTTCCTATTTATACAATAATTGAAACGCAAGCAAAGCTTAATAAAACCGACTTAATCGCTTATAATTCGGTTTTTAAGCTTGACCGATTTCGATAAAATTTATATGGGACCACCTCTGAAGTATCAAAATGGATTCATAATAATTGACTGAGATATCGCGTAACATATATAAAAAAAAACCTAATTTTTATAGCCGGTTGAAAACAACTGGTTATGCTGACGACTCGTTACTTTTGCACATATTTTGTATGGAGCTTGTCAAAGTGATGATAGTAAGCAACCCCTCATTTTACTAATTAAAGGATGGTCTATACATGTAACATATATTATATGAGTTTACCTAATTGTGTGTGTGTAAATGTTTCCGGCAACCACGACACAAATTATCGAACTTTGTGCGGGGCTGTGAGTGTGAAAGGTTTTATGTTGACGACCCAGTTGGCGCAGTGGACAGGTGTCCGCCCTCTGCGCCATGGGTCCTGGGTTCGATTCCCGGCAGGAGCACAAATTCCTTCCCAAGGGTTATTTGTGCTTCTGGTTCTGGGTGTAATGTGTGTGTGATGTGAATGTTTCCGGCACCCACGATACAAGTCTTTGAACTTAGTGTGGGGCTGTGAGTGTGAATGCGTTTGTTTTGTTTGTTTATGTTATAAGTGGAATGGTTTTACACCTTTTTTCCGCTTTTACACCCATATTATGTTGTCTTTAGTAGATCGATGGTTTAGCTCATAAAATGTTTTGTTCTAGACTGGTTTTTAAAGAATTTTGACATTTCTTCCGCAGTTTTTTTAGTAACCGGTTACATTAAGGTCATGTTTACGATAGTATGTACCTAACTATCAAGCAAACGAGGTGAACGAATGCTTATTAAAATTAAAAGTGATTGTATAAAACAATTTAATAACATACAAAAACACCTTTCAACAGGCCTGTCGTTATTAACCGATTTCAAAAAAGGATGAGTGCTCTCAATTCTTAGTAAATATTTTTTTTACAATGTGTGTGCATATTAATGGTATTCTATTATTATCAATAATAATCAATATTACTTTAGCATTATACCCGCGGTTGGTGTACGTACGTATGGGTTTACGAAATGATCAACTATTATTTACTATAGTATGGCATGAGACCTTTTTTCGGACATGATCTTATTTTTACTATATAATTGGTTGGTATTTATGATTTTAAATGATATAGTAGATGTCCCTTGTATCAATTATACATATATATTTAAAGGAGTACACAGTAATTTTAGGTCGAAAAATGAACAATAATCTATACTCCAAGATCATGGGACTGATTTATCATTTGTTTGAATATATATTAGTATGATGACTAAAGCTGCGTTTTTTGGCAATATAGAATAATTTATATGCAGTACAAAACGAGTTTTTTTTTCTTCTTTGTAACTGAGTCGCATTAGCACAGCATTTTATCAACACGAATACCACCAGACCATGAGCAATATGTCACAGAATAACTAATAATATTGCATCAAATAAGGTATAAAAAAACAAACTTATCATTTCTATCTATGCACAATAAGCGGACTTATCGCCAAAAGCGATCTCTTCTAGAGAATGATAAAAACAAAAGAACGTAGGTTGGTAAAAAATTAAATAAAATTATTTATACATTTTTACATATATGTACATATATTTAATAAATAAATGTATACATATTACAATTACATACTCAAAAACAATTTAAAATAAATAATAGATACCTATACAGTATTCGAAACTTACTACAATAGAAAACTAATCAGTAGTTTCAAGTGAGATTGAAGTTTATAAGCTTCGCTTTGAAGGCGGGTAGCGAAGTAGCTTTCCATATGGAAATGGGTAGAGAATTCCACAAACGCACTGCTTCCACCGTAAACGACGCATCATAAAATTTAATGGGAGAAGCCACTGGCTCCAGAAACACAGTTTTATCTAGTTCAGGAGCCTTTAAATTCAACATTAACGATGTACTAATTATGTCAATAAAGTTATTTGTGTTTGTATAAAATACTAGCGATCCGCCCCGGCTTCGCTCGGGTGTGATAAATGAAGAACCGCTCGACCGATTTTGTGCAAACTTCACATAAACCATCTACTAAATAGTCCGAACAAAGCCTAAACATTCGGTTTGGATAGGTGAGCCCGTTCTTGAGTTATAAAATTACAACGAAATGTGGCATTGGTTTTTATATATGTAGATAGAGATAGGCATTGAGAGCTTGATATTTAGTGGAATCCTCCTAGTGGAATATTACTAACCTAGGGCTAGTAGCCCTGAGGGTGAACTTCAGCTGATATCTTCTCCCAGTCGTAAACTGTGCACCGCTTCGCCCCGTCACGCGTCCGGTGCATTATATTCAAGCTCAGTAACGTCATCTATCGATCTCGTGAACGTCACCGTAGTGTTGTCGATAACCGGCCTGTATGAAAATGGTCGGCGAATAATCAAGATGCTTTATCATAAAAACTGATGGCGGGATCTCACGCTTTGAGTTTCGAACGCAGCGGATCGAGAGCACTCGAGACCGCGCGGGGTTTTTGAAATTAATTAGAATTGTCAGAATTAAGTAAATAAAAACAAACTAAAAATGCATGAGCTTCATTTAAGTTAGCAAAAAAATTATAAAATAAGGAATTAACACCAAAAATTAAGATCTAAAATTAAGTGCTAAAGTGACACCAACCAAAAAGAGTCGCGTCCTAAATCTAAAACTAAAAAATAAATTAATTTATTTATATTTAATATTTACAAATAAAAACTCTCAAGACTGTAGTTAAATTCTTCATAGATTTATACCGCTACTTTTTTAAAATTAAAATAATATTTTAAAATGATGGTTAAAATTATTCTAATAATGAGCGTATACTCTATTTTACAAATTGATTCTCAACTGCTAAGGAAAGAGGCGTATATGTCAGTGGTAAGTGTTACATAGTAAAAAGTATTTATATATCTTGTCTAATGAACTAATCGTTGGCGCCGAACTGAGATCTCGCGCCCACATTCTGCATCATAGAGAAAAACTTTTGAGGTTACTTGCTTATTACTTCTTTTATATATAATAATTGTTTGATTTCTGTATTTGTTGTTTAAGTAAAGGATATAACAGATATTATACGTAAGTTTTAGCGTTCAATGTGAAGCCGTTTTTGAGATAAACCCTGGGACAAAATAGGTCTAAAAACGGTGACATTGGTGAGCTATCAAATCGTAATTTCCCAACATAGTTTTTTTTTAACTGGTTTTGTACTCTATTTGTAAAGCACTTTTCAACGGTAAACCCCACAAGGTTAGATAAAAAAATTAAAAATATTTTGCTCCCCACTTACAAGTATAGCCCCCTTAATATTTACATTTATATAATTTTAAATGTCATTTCTGGCTTTGGACTGTAGTTTTACATATTCTTTTAGAATTTGAAGTCATTCGCTTATATGGTTTAGACGCTAGTTGCCTCTGACAGACGGACGGACAATGTGCTAAACGATTCAAGTCAACTTACGATAGTAGAGAAAAAAAAAGTAAGTTTTAGTGTTTTTTTTTATTCTGAATAGGCAAGCATTTGACAACTATGTCTCACCTGATGGAAAGTGAAGATGCGGCCGACGATGTAATGCTTGCCTAGAAGATACCTTTTCACTCTAGACTTGAAGACACCCAGATCGTACCGTTCAGGAAACAAAGACGCAGGCAATGAGTTCCATTCCCTCGCTGTACGGATGATAAACGTAGAAGCAAAACGCTTCGAGCGAACCGGAGGTATGTCAACCATATAAGAATGACGTTTGACAGTTTCGTCTTGTTGTTAGGTGGTAAAAAGTTTTATTGAAATTTTTACATATTAGTGCAATAATAAATATATCACAAATCAAAACCATATATACAACACACAGTGTTCGCAATTTCTTGACTATTATCCTACTAATATTATAAATCCGAAAGTTAGTGTGTAAGTATGTTTGTTCCCTCTTCACGCTTTAACGGCTGAACGGATTTGGATGAAATTTGGAATGTACATAGATTATACCTAGGATTAACACATAGGCAACTTTTTAACTTCATAATAGCGGGCAAAGCCGCGGGGCACGGCTAGTACTTACATATAACTATTAGAATTAGAATTAATCATATAAGGCGCTTTTCTACCGACTTTGCAAAAAAGGAGGTGGTATAACTCAATTTGACTGTATTTTTTTTTATATGTATTAACCAAAGATAATATAACCTTGGTATTAACTCATAACTTCTTTCCACGTTAATCGACATCGAATTTGTTTTTGTTTGAAAGCTTTTGATTTCCAATTGGTTCCATTTAAATTTGATCAAGATCTGATCATTAGTTTAAGAGTTATCGTCATTAATGCGTGTTTAATACATTTAATCTGATCAGAGCGCCTGGTTGAAGCGACGCGTGATCAAAATGCTGGCACTTATTTGGCTCAACGTATTAGCATTGCAATTCAGAGAGGCAATGCCGCCAGCATGATGGGAACGCTACCCACTGGTAGTGGGCTTGAGCACTTGAGTTACCTATAAGCTCGATGTCTTGTAGGTAACTTTAGTTCTTTGCTGTACATAGTTTTAGTTTAGTTTTAGGAAATATAGGCAATTGGCCCGTAGTTAGTAAGGGATGGAAAAAAAAAAAAAAAAAATTGATCAAGGTTCCGAAGATAAAGCGGTAAGCGGTAATTACTGTTCTAAATATCCCAAGTATATGTTCTACTCATAATACAAGTCTGACGGTAAGAAGGCGAAAGAATGGTTTAGTGAATAATAATATCCCACCCCTTCCCTCTCAATACTACGGCCCAATTGCCTATATTTCCTAAAACTAAACTTAAACTATGTACAGCAAAGTACTAAGTTACCTACAAGACATCGAGCTTATAGGAACGCTACCCACTGGTAGTGGGCTAGTGCTCAAGCCCACTACCAGTGGGTAGCGTTCCCATCATGCTGGCGGCATTGCCTCTCTGAATTGCAATGCTAATACGTTGAGCCAAATAAGTGCCCTCTCTCTATTTGTTAATGAACCGATTTAGTTGAGATTTTGAACATGGATAGATAGTAATCTAGAATAACATAAGTTTTTTTTTTCGTTCCATGAAGCGAATGAAACCGCTGTAAGCAGCTAGTAATTTATACTATATACTACTATACTATTAATATTATAAAGAGGTAAAGTTTGTTTGTTTGTATGTGAAAGGTAATCTCTAAAACTACTGATCCAATTCTGAAAATTATTTCACTAATAGATAGCTACACTATCCCTGAGTGCAGCTGTTTTGTTGGGATAAAAGTTAGTTATCAGTTTGAAATAATAATATTCGTAAGACAAGTCGGAGAAAAATTTGTTATTATAATTTACTAAACAGTTAGACAGGTTACTAAACAGGTAGGTGAATACAATTTAAAGCAAAAATGTTGGCTTTTGTGAGTTTTACAAACGAAAATTGTATTTATAGTTTAATGCACCTAACTCAAATGTCACTTGTTAAATTATTCCTTGGCTTGTTATATTATTCCGTAACTTGTTAAATTATTCCCAAAATAGTATTATTTATGCAAATCTAATAAAATAAGTATAATTTGGGCTTTTCTATTCAAGTGTGAACAGGTATTGTTTTAGGCAAGCAGCGAAGGAGTGGAACTCATTGCCTGCGTCTTTGTTCCCTGAACAGTACAATTTGGGTGTCTTCAAGTCTGGAGTGAATAGGTACCTTCTAGTCAAGCATGTCCTATCTTCGGCCCCATCGTCACTTTCCATCGGGTGGGATAGTGGTCAAATGCATTTTTGTTCAAATTTCAGTACGGGCCAATTGCCTGTATTTCCTAAAACTAAAAAATTATGTATTTGTGTTATTGTGAGATATATTACAAATATAGCATACCTTATTCCGAACATGCTTACCATAATACACTTCTAAATTATACTAATAATCCTGTTTTTAAGAAAGGTACCATGATGCGAACATGCAAACATATGCGACGTGATGATATGTCTCGTAAAAACGGAAAAAAAAACAGATAATTTTTAACCGACTTCAAAAAAGAGGAGGTTCTGAATTCGTTTGTATGTTTTTTTTTTGTATGTGTGTTACCTCATAACTTCTGTCTGGGTGAACAGATTTTGATGTTTTTTTTTGGTTTGAAAGTTGGTACTCCCAATGTGGTCCCATTAACATTTGATCAATATCGGACTAATAGTTTTTATCCTCAATAATGCGTATTTAATTCATTTAATCTGATCAAGGGTTCCGAAAATAAAGCGGTGAAGTCTGTTTTTTTTAGCCTTGTTTGCTTGCTTTAATTATGGTCATTGCGCATGTGATACTCTCATTTAAAATCTTCAATAGTCAGTCGTAGTTTGTACAAAATAAAATTGGAACCGATTTCGCTGCAAATAGGTTACTCTTTTTTTTTACTATTAACAAAGGATTCTAACATAAAAAAAGTTACAGCAGATGCCCTTTCCAGAAGTTTAATTTTTAAATTTAAGTTCATAGCGCACGGCTGCCTCCCGATCATCGAACTTAGTGTGGGGCTATTAGTGTGAAAGCGTTTATGTTTATGTGTTATTTTCTTTAAATTTTGGCTCTATATACTGTGTGCATTTAACCCGAGTAATATTTTTTTTTAAAGTTAGTTTCCTACGCATTTCATAATTCCAGTCCTAGTTACCAGTCACAGTCAAAGTTAAGTAAGAGAGTCATGGTCCAATCACAGTCAAGTCATGCTCTTGTAAAATGGCAGAAGCCTTACTTACTAGAATTTCTTTTTAAGTACTGGAATGGAAACGAAAAGCACGGTTTTCAACTTAGAATGATTTACCTACACATTCAAGAACTACTAACAGTTAACACACACTAGCCGTGCCCCGCGGCTTCGCCCGCGTTAATTAAGTTAAAAAGTAGCCTATATGTTATTCCGGAACCTAAACTATCTACATTCAAAATTTCATCAAAATCGGTTTATTCGTCACGGAGATACGTAGTAACAAGCATTCACACATACACACACACTCGAAGAATCACAATTGTTGGTAAATAAAGTCGTATTTTTTCGCTTTTACGCCAAATCTCTAACACGGTTGTTTTATTTTTCATAGCTCGCCTCTGACTTTTAAGTCTGATTGTATCTGATATTTTTAGCAGGGTCCTCTTTCTGACCTCTTTAATCAACCTTTGTAACAACCTATGCAGGTTGTTACAATTTATCTTTTTTAATTAGATTCCATGTCCGAAATGCTCCGGACACTGTGAACTTAGGTACACAGAGTATACTTAGGTAAACGAGTCAGTATAAATATGATGTAACTATTGACCTTAATACGTCTTTTATTTTTTATCATAAAACAGATAAAACATAATTTAGGTAATTAAATCACTCGGATTATGTGAATTTCGTTTCTTTTTATTGAATCACCAATTACTCATATCTATTTATACTATCATATTATTAGGTATCTTAACATCTTATTTCTTTTTTACCTAGCTTGTTTATCTACCATACTTCTTAGTTCATTTTATAAGTATAGTTTTATTAGTTTGAGAATTAGAAGTTCCTAATTAATCATAAACGCATTAACACTCACAGCCCCACACTAAGTTCGATGACTTGTATGGTGGGTGTCATATTCACACCGCACACATAATCACAACCAGAACCGGAATCACAAATTTCACTTGGGGAGAAAATTTGTGTTCCCGCCGGGAATCAAAACCGATACCCATGCTTAGAAGCCGAACGCGATCCAACTAAACAACGGGTAGTTATTTTAAAATTAATATATGTATTATTATTATTAATATATGTATTATTATTATTAATATATGTATTATTATTATCTGTATTTTAATGGTTCAATACGAAACCGACAAAATTAATACAGATTAAGGTTCATATTATCTAAATCGTAACCGATTGCAACAAAGTAGGTAATTAGGCAATATAAGAGTGAGAAATACCACCTATTTCTATGTTCCCTCTTCACTGTGGGTAGTCTGGAAGATGTCTGGTAGCTTTTAGCGATAAGACTGCCTATTGTTACACTTTTTTTTGTAAATAATTATTTACTGTTTTGTTTTTTGTCTTAATTAAGGTGTTTAATAAAGAGTTTATCTATCTATCTATGAACTGTGCTTCTGATTCTGGGTGTGATTGTGTGTATGTTTCCGTCACACCGATACAAGTCTTTGTGCTTCGTATGGGGCTGTGAGTAAATGCGTTTATTTTTTTGTTCGTTTATCTATTTACATATATAGAACCCATCCAAATCCGTCGACCCGTCACTATTTCATCTTACTAATATTTTAAATCCGAAAGTTTGTGTGTAAGTGTGTGTGTAAGTATGTTTGTTCCCTCTTCACGCTTTAACGGCTGAACGGATTTGGATGAAATTTGGAGTGTACACAGCTTATATTTGGGATTAACACATAGGCTACTTATTAACCTGAAGCCGCGGGGCACGGGTAGTATTTATATATAATTATGTTTATGAACGCTACACACTACTACTTGAGCACTTGAGTTACTTATAAGTCCGAAGTCTTGTAGGTAACTTAGGTATTTGCTGTATATAGTTTTGGTTTAGTTTTAGGAAATATAGGCAATTAGCCCGTAGTTTGAATATGGATGAAAAAAAAAAGTTTTATATTTCAATGGCCGTTAGAGATATAAGTACTCGTTTCAAATATACACTCACACTTATGTATTAACGATGATACATAAATATCTGGCTCATAAAATATTATTATACCTAAACGTACTTTTACGAGATATACCAACGATCATGATAACAATATTACGATCATTACCATTATTATAATTGAACCTAGCATATAATATGGATATATAATGCTCAAATGTTGCTACAAAAATCAACAATGGGCACCATTTCCTCTAATTTTTTTAAGGAAGGTTACTCATTTCTACATCTAGAAAGTAATCAGCCATTACGTGTCATTACATGAAGGTTGCCTGGTAGGGATCGCTATTAGTGTTAAGGCTGCCTGTTGTGATTTTCCTTTACCTATAAGCTTGTTTGTTACCTTTGTTTTATCTCATCTTATAAAGTGGATCAATAAAGTATTATCTATCTATCTACATTAATTCAAAATATAACTGGAATTAGCTTGACATATGTGTTGTCGATGTTGTTTGATGATTGTTTCGGCTTCATTCGGATCTATATATATATACACTCGTATCTGACATCAACAGCTGTGTCTCCTACCGGGTCCAATTGTGTTTACAAACCATCCAGGAACCTATAGAATTATAGGTACACACAAAATTTCATCCAAATCGGTCCAGCCATTTAGGAGGAATTAGGTGACAAACACACGCACAGAAGAATTATATATATTAAGACTAGCGGACCCCTGCAGCGCCATCTGCCGGGCTGATTTGTAAATAAAAACCATCCAGGGTGCCACCAAACGCATACAAAAAAAACATTCAAATCGGTCCAGCCATTTAGGAGGAGTTCAGTGACATACACACGTACAGAAGAATTATATATATTAAGATATATATATCGAGACATGGAGAAGACGTAAGTCACGCTGATTTCCACTTTAATTTAATTAAATAGTTCAAATTGTGCGCGAGTTATTCAAAGTATATTATTTCACTCAGTATTATATTATTTTTAAATCTGTGATCAAACAAAAAGAGAAATCGCCAAAAAAAAGCGGTCACAAATCAAACATTTATGATTATTGGCTGGCTCAGACATAATCATTGAGCGTGGCTTACGGTCCTATAAACAAAAGAAATCTAGAAAATGCTTGTGTATATTGTATGTCTATGCCAGGGGTCGGCAAGCTTTTGAGTCGAAAGAGTCAAAAATTAAAATTTACAAAATTTCTATGTTTTAAAGCCACATTTTTTTTCTTGTCAACAATAATCCTTGAAGTAATACCTACTCACTATCTATGAGTATCGCAAAGAAAACGCTATGCAAGCGTTATACCTACTTAATCATCCCATAATTTACTTGTTTCAACTGTATAAATGTACTTTTTTGCTTCTTTTGGAGGCTTGTTAATGGCTCGATAGAAATGGTGCCTAATCCTCGTTAATCGATTCAGAACGTTTTTTAAATGATTTTTTTAATAAATTATATTTGCGTATGGAACTAAAGAGCCGCAGCTTCACATCCAAAGAGCCGCATGTGGCTCGCGAGCCGCAGGATGCCGATCCCTGGTCTATGCAATTCCTATCACGGCGAGAGTATGACTTGCTAGTTTTGATATTTAAATGTCGTAAGTTACCAGTTATACTAATTAATATTTAAACTTTGCCAGATTAATTATTTGAAGTCATACATGTCCATAGGTATACGTATCAAAATATCGATTTCTTTTCATACTTTACCACAAAAAGTACCTAGTGCATTTGATATCCTACTAGTCCTACTAATATTATAAATCCGAAAGTTTGTATGTAAGTGTGTGTGTAAGCATGTTTGTTCCCTCTTCACGCGTTAACGGCTGAACGGATTTGGATGAAATTTGGAATGTACATAGATTATACTTAGGATTAACACATAGGCTACTTTTTAACTTGATAGTAGCGGACGAAGCTGCGGAGCACGGCTAGTATTATAATAATATAACATAGTAATTGGATAGCCAAGGAAAATTTGTGTTTCTGGTTCTGGTTGTGACTGTGTGTGATGTGAATGTTTCCGGCACCCACGATACAAGTCATCGAACTTAGTGTAGGGCTGTGAGTGTGAAAGCGTTTATGTTTTAACTTTAATTCATATCAAAGCGAGAGTTGCTCGCGAATAAATGTACTGGCTAATATTATTTTTATTAAAAGTCATAAAAAGTGCTCGTGGAGCGTTGTCCACTATTTCGTGGAGCGCAGTGGCATAACTCATATAAATGTCATAAAAAAACTAGTGAATTTTTTGCATTAATTAAAAATTGCAAAAATCCGGTAATGGAATTATTTGCAGTCACGCACGCCCAAAGGTCATCATACCAAAGTATCATTCATTTTCATTTCCTATAAATTTTTGTTTATGATTTAGTTGTGCTAGACATTACTCAGCAAGTCAGCACTTAGAACGGCCGTCCATCCGTTCCTCCATATTTCAGAGGCTTATATTTTCTTAACCAATCAAGTTTTTGTCGAAACATAAACTCAAGTTTGTTACTTCAAATTTCCACATAATATCTGGGCTTGGAAAATAGTAGTTTTAATTGGCCCGTAGTTAGGCATAAAAAAAAATTACGCATAATCGAGTTGAGAGTACATTGGGATTTAAATTAATAATTATAAAAAATACCTACGCCTAAATCGTTACAGCAATAAATGTTTTTTTTTAATTTAAAATTTGATATTTAATAATACGGAAAAGTCAGATCAAGTCATAAAATAGTTTATGATGATCTTATGATACATTGATGACACATGGAATATGACTTATGTTTTAGCATACTCATTAAAATTGTTATGGATTAGGACTTAGGTACTAATTGATAATATAACACCTAGATAATGAAATAAACTGATGCCAGAGCTTTTTCCCCCGGTTTTGCCTGCTTTCTTGATGATGGCTGTGACATTCAATACGTACACTTTTCAAACTCACAGCGTCATAGTTCGAGCCAGAAACACTAATTCCCTTAGGTGTTCCCAAAATTGTTTCTATCGGGCATCGAACGATTTCGCACTCACAACCCCACACTAAGTTTGATGACTCATGTCGTGGGTGCCTGAAACATTCACATCACTACGAGAACCGGAAACACAATTTTTCCTTGGAGAGTACTGGTGTTCCCGCCGGGAATCGAACCCTACTTAGAACACTTTGAAAATACCACCGAGGAGTTTTGCCGAAGTGAAAAAATTGCGTTGTTGATTATTCGAGTGTTAATTAGTTATAATGGTGGATTATTAAACGTTAATACTTAGTAAACGTACACAAGTGTAGGCATATCATACAAAGTTGAAAAACGTGATTATTGCTAGCTCCAAAACTCCAATAGAAGTTCTATTAAAGTTCTACCACTTTACTAGGCCATGACTTGACTATTCACGGCCTAATAGAACTTTGACTCTTTCACTGACTATGACTTTTGACTAGGACTTCTCCATCCACAGCCGAAGCTGATAACCGCAGCGGGCTACCCTGCAGAGAAGCATCGAGCGACTACCCCTGATGGCTACTCCCTACAGATGCACAGGATCCCAGCCGGCAGGCGGACGTCTAGGCGCTCCGAAACCGGTGGCAAGGGAAAGAAGGTCGTCTTCATACAGCATGGACTATTAGGGAGCAGCGGAGACTTCGTCATTATGGGCCCTGGAAGAAGTTTGGGTAATAGCTGTTATTTTGATAAAAAATCACGCACATTTTAAACGATTCAAACGGGAATTAGTGTACGAGTTGGGCCGCGTCGGTGAACGCATCGCACTCATTCTGAAGAAGACTTCCGAATGTAGCCGAAACAATTATATTATACAATGCGCTTAAAATAAGAATAGGACCGGTCTAGCGCCATGTTGTGACGTCATAACTTGGTACAGTGTGCAAAAAAAGAAATTATAGTAAATAAACATAAACGCTTTCACACTCACAGCCCCACACTAAGTTCGATGACTTGTGTTGTGGGTGCCGGAAACATTCACATCACACACACAATAACAACCAGAACCAACCATTGTAGATCTAGAGATCGACAATGCATAAGTCACGCTAATTCCCATTCTAATTTAATAGCTGGTATTTGTTGATCTGCCCGTTGGCTTAGTTGAGTGAGCGTTCGCCTTCTAAGCAGGGGTATTGGAATATGAAAATTAAAACTATCGTGAGTATTACACATAATTGATGTTGTGTACGGCTTGAAACACGTCTAAATTTCGACTTACTTTGTAGTCGACTACTTTCGGACAAATGTGTTGTCCGAAACTTACTTTGTAGGTAGTCGACTACTTTCGGACAAATGTGTTGTCCGAAACTAGTCGACTACAAAGTAAGTCGAAATTTAGACGTGTTTCAAGCCGTACACAACATCAATCAGGGGTATTGGGTTCAATTCCCGGCGAAAATACAAATTTTCTCCCTAAGATAAATCTGTCTTTCTGGTTCTAAGTGCGATTGTGCATCTAATGTGAATGTTTCAGGCACCCACGTTAAATATCTTTGACCTTAGTGTGGGACTGTGAGTCTATTTTATGCTAAATAGCTTTTGACCACTATCTCACTGATCTGACTGAGAGAGAAAATAATGCTTCCATTGAAGTAATGCAAAATCGTTAAAGAAGTCATGCGGATGATGAGTGAAGATTATATGGAAACAATTAAAAAACGTCGTGACCCTAAGCACCGACCCACTTCTTTGATACCAACTTCCAACAATATAACTTGATGAGTCAAAAAAATACTCACCTTGTATCACCCTTCTCTTCTCCAGCGCGTTTACTGATCCCCTTCGTGAGTTCTTCAAAGAATCTCTCTCTGATGGAAAGTGATGATGTGGCTGAAGACGTGGCATGCTTGCCTAGGAAGATACCTATTAACTCTTGATTTGAAAACTCCCAGATTATTTGAAGTACCACTCGGGGGACAATCCGCAGGCAATGAGTTCCACTCCTTCGTTGTACGGGTGATGAAAGTAGTGTGAACTAAGTATATTGCTATGGGCACTGCTAATATTTATTATTTCCTTTTTAATTTCAGCGTTTCTTCTCGCGGATGCTGGATACGACGTGTGGCTCGGCAATTACAGAGGCAATCTCCATACAACACACCAGAACTTGACACGACGTGATCCAGCCTTCTGGGAGTACAGGTATGAACAAATACAAAGATAAACATTATTTATTTATTCAAAACATGAATTAAATACACATGCATACAAAAATAGATTAAAATAGTTTCTGGCCGTTATGTTTTGCTTAGATTGGTATCGTATTCAGCCATAACAAAAATGGTTTTTTTTATTTATTTTTTTTACACTCACATCCCCACACTAAGTTCAAAGACTTGTATCGCGGATGCCGGAAACATTCAGTCACACACACATTACACCCAGAACCAGAAGCACAAATATCCCTTGGGAAGGAATTTGTGCTCCTGCCGGGAATCGAACCCAGGACCCACGGCGCAGAGGGCAAACACCTGTCAACTGGGTCGTCTAAAAAAAAACGTCTAAAAAACTGGTCGTCAAATATATGTAAGAATTCAAAATCTATAATAAAGAATCGCCAAAGTCAATAAAATATGTCAAAAACAAATAAGCTAATAACTTAAAACATAATCAATGTTAAACAAAGAAATATCAATACAATAAATCATTATTATTGAACATTACCAAATGCAGCAAGCATTTTGGGAACTTTGCCAAACATTGAAGATCGTCTTCTTATAACTTAAATATTTACTAGTCGTTCGCGCCGAACTGAGATCTCGCGCCTACAATTTGCCATATAGAGAATTTTTTTTCTTATAGGTAACTTCTTTTCTTTATTATATTTGTTTGATTTCTGTTTTAGTTGTTCAAATACAGGATATGCCGTTATTTAAACATTTGACCACTATATCTACTGATGGAAAGTGACTATACGGCCGAAGACGAAACATGCTTGCCTAGAAGATTACACACTTGAAAACACTTAAATTTACATTATTGCCATTAAGCAGACTGTGAAACATCACCCATGTAGAAATATATATATCTTCACTTTCCATCAGGTGAGATAGTGGTCAAATGCTTGCCTATTCAGCATTAAAAAAACATCCAAGTCGCTCGCAGCGATTCGGTTCCAAGTTCGTACAGCGAAGGAGTGGAACTCACTGCCTGCTCCTGTTCTCCGAACGGTACAATCTGGGTGTCTTCAAGTCTACAGTGAATAGATATCTTGCAAGCATAAAATGCTTGCCTATCTATATATATAAAAATCAATGCCACTTTTCGTTGTAATTGTATAACTCAAGAACGGGCTCACCTATCCAAACCAAATGTTTAGGCTCTGTTCGGACTATTTAGTACATGGTTTTTGTGAAGTTTGCACAAAATCGGTCGAGCGGTTCTTCATTTATCACACCTGGGCGAAGCCGGGGCGGATCGCTAGTTTATTATAAAAAAAAGACGTGTGGCACAGCTTTACCGCGGCAGTCCTCGAGGGGGACTGCCGCGGTAAAGCTATTGCATAGCATTTTTTATCAACTTATGCAATTATAATTATTTATTTATTTTATTTATGTAGTATTTTTTTGTCCTGCCACCTAGAAGCGAGTTGCTGAACTAAAGAGACAAGCGTGATATTTCGAAAAAGTTATTAAAAGTTCTGCTATGCATCGATAGATGGCAAAACTAAAATGTATCACCGCTCTGTGCCGGTCGGAGTGGGGGGTGTTAGGTTATTTTCGTTACGGAATTTCTGGATTCGGTCTCCACGCTCAAGGCCCGCGAAAGAAACTATGCAACAGCTTAAAAAATATTGTAATCTCTATTTTCTAATCATATTAGAAGATTCACACTGGCTTATAAATTCATAATTAAGTGATGTTAGCTTGTTTGAAAAAATAAAATGCGCCACCGTGTTTCTAACCAGGTTCTCCTCGAGATGACTGTTATCAACAATTTTGCAGCTAAAGTAATCGTAGATTTGTTTCCTATCTATCGCTGTAATGCTTTGAATCTGGCAGTTAGAGCCATTAACTTTTATGAATGCCACTTTGGGGCCCATGTGAATAATCGTTAAAGATTTTGAATGTGACTCCTTCCAGCCTCCACGAGCATGGCAAGTACGACATCCCTGCGATGATTGACAAGGTGCTCTCAGTGACCGGGCTGCAGAAGCTCCTCTACGTCGGGCACTCGATGGGCACCACCGTTTTCTTCTCCATGATGAGCCAGCGACCGGAATACAATGAAAAGGTGCGATATAAGAATAATTTTTTTTTAATGCTATAACTGTGTACAAAAACTGATGTTAACAATATAGTTATCGACTTCAAACAAGGAGATGGTATACTATGTTCGACTGTGGGTTTTTTTATGTATGTTCCGATTTCTCCCCGATTGTGGAGCGATTCTCAAAATTCTTTTTTTGTTTGGTAGATTATACTTCAGAGGTGGTCCAATATAAAATATAAAATTTTATCGTAATCGATCGTGCCAAAACCAAAATATAAGCGGTGAAGTCGGTTTTTTAAGCTTTGCTTACGTTTAAATTATTATTTTGACTCAACAGTGACTGATAATTTCTTAGCATTCGGATCGATGATTTCAAATTTAAATTTCATATTATTATTTGTACTTTGCTGTACATAGTTTTAGGAAATATAGGCAATTGGCCCGTAGTTAGGCATGAAAAAAATAAATTCATATTTATTCAAAGAAATCCAGCATATATATAACACAAAATACAGGTAACCAAAGCATTGTATCAGTACATCTATCTTTACCGTTTCCGAGATTCTGATTTTATATATATATAAAATCTGAATCTCGGAAAGGGCTCCAACTTTTTTCATGGTATTTAGTATGCGTTTTTCATGATATTATTTGGAGGTTTAGGGGGCGATAAATCGATGTAGCTAGGTCTCATTTTTATGAAAACGTCAAATTAAAAAAAAACTGAGTGAAGCTCGGTCATCCAGGTCCTTATTATTATAGGTAACTTAAATAGGATAACCATTTTAAATGGGAACGCCCCTCTACCAAATTTGTAAAACGATCGATTGTGTATGATCAAGTTTGTTCTTACCTATGTTTGGCGAAAATCGGTGCAGTCGTTTCATATACAGAGCGCTCCGACGACGCTCTGTAAAAGAAACGCCAGCACCGATTTTCTAATTTAAAAAAATGTGTTTTGCCATTTCTTTTTATTGCTTTTTCTCAGGTCGTCGCATTTGTTGCACTCGCGCCTGCTGTATACTTGGACAATATACGCGGGCTGGCTACACTGCTGCTGAAGACAATGAATTTGCCGGTATACTCCTAAAGTGTCTTATCAAATGCGGACTAAGCAACATCTTATTGTATTGTTGATAACTCGCAGTTTGAATCCCGCTCCAAGCGAAAATTATTTTTGACTCAAAAGTGATAATTATTTTGATAACAATTTTACTAAAGTAGGTACTATTTCAGATATAATTTTGCTTACCCATTTAGTTTGGAAGACAATGCATGAGCTAAGTGACATTATTTTAAATCAAGCCGGCTCAAGATGGCGGACAAGTTATTTGGGGAGACTATAATGTGCGACCCGATATTTCACGGCCCGAATTTTGTACAGCCAATAATACACCTTGATAATTCATGTACATAGATTTGAAATATCAGGCCGTGCATTCCCAGGTCGCCTATTATTGCCAGTACAAAATCGGTCCGTATCGATAATGTACGGCCAATAATGTACTGCCAATAATTCATGTACATGGCTTTCAAATATTAGGGTGTGCAATACTGGCTGCGTAAAATCACTCCGTGTCGATATTGTAGCTTAAGATTTTTTCTTCATTTTTATTTCATATTTTCTTTCTCTTAAAAACTTAGTTTTCGAGTATAAAAAGTTTGTTTGAAAACTTTAAACAGTCCTGTCTTGCCCTCTTGAAATTACTGGATCATTCAAACGAGGCTTTGACTTTGACATTTGTATGTACACGTATTTTATTTGCCGTGCATTATTGGCTGTACATTATCAGCTCGTGCTAATAGTTTACGGCCAGTATTGTACAACCTGATATTTCGTGTAAATTGAATTCAAATATTGGTTGCGATTTCCTGGCTGCGTATTATCGGCTGTACATTATCAGGTCGTGCATTATTGGTCGTACAATATAGGGACTCGTTATTTATTGTGCACGCCCATTTGAAACCAATGTTGGGTTATTTTTTTTATTTTACATCTTATGCATTTAGCCAGTGTCAAGTTATAATATATTTGAAATATTGAAAATTAAATATTTTTACTATTATTTTTTTTGTAATTTCTAGCAAATGATGTCGTCCCGCGGCATGATCTCGCTGACATTCTCTCCCGCGCTCATAGACTGGGTGCTGGGCGGGGCATGCGGCGCACGACCGCAGCTCTGCCTCGAGTTCGTGTACGCGTTCGTCGGGGAGGACTACGAACAGAACGACTGGGTGAGACGAGCTTCGTAGACAAACTGCGCTTCGAATCGACCACTAGATTCAAAATTCAAAAAACACATGGGCTCCAAAGAGGCACTCATGACTAATTTTGAGTGGTCTAAACCACAGAGTTTATAAGTCCCATTCTCGATTGGCCTTCTAAGCATGGAGCTTCTAATGCATGGAGGCAAACTGAACAAGCTCTTTCTAGCGACTACTAATAACACCTAGGTTAATAAAATTATGTTTTAGAGTATAGAATGTTTTTTAAAAAAATGCATGAAAAAAAAATGCGCCGCCGAGTTTCTTGCCAGGTTCTTCTCGAGATGGCTGTAATTTAGCGAATCTGGCAATATAATCATTAACTTTCATGAGTGCCTCTTTGGGGCCCATGTGAATAAACGATTTAGATTTTGATTTTGACTAATCAATAATTGCTACAAATAATTGAAACGCAAGCAAAGTTTAAAAAAACCGACTTCATCGCTTATATTTCGGCTTTGGCTAAAGTTTAAAGGGAAGTATACTCTACCAAACAAAAAAAAAACATCAAAATCGATTCATAATTGGCGGAGATATCGCGTAACATACATACAAAAAAAACATATATTCGAATTGAAAACCTCCTTTTTTGAAGTCGGTTGTAAAGTTAGTTAAAGTGTGATCTTGGTGTTGTTTTCAGTCATTATCACAAACCGCGATGGCCAGGCTGCAGCCGGCGTCGTGGAGACAACTGGAGCATTTCGGGAAAATTGCAATTACAGGTAAAATCTACACTAAGGTGAAAGGTCTAACGACCACGCCGTTTATGACGATGCTGAGTAACGATGTATAAGAGCGTCAAGCGGGATGACATAAGTCTATAACGCCATCCTTCTATGCGCCATCCTACTACTATATAAATACGAAAGCTAACACGTTTGTATAAAATAACATAAACTCTTTCACTCAACATCCCCACACTAAGCTCCAAGACTTGAATCGCGGGTGCCGGAAACTTTTACATCATATACACAATCACACCATGTATGTGTTTATGTATGTGTATTGTACTTTTAATCTTATATTTTATTTTTGTACGATAATATTATATATTTATATTTTGGTATATTTGTTGTATGTTATGTGTATACATGTTGATATATTTTATATCATAAATAATAGATATTAACCCTTTATACTGCACTACCACGAATTTTTCTGCACCTTTTTGGTTGACTGGCAGAAAATGCTGTATTAGCACTAAGTCCTCCGTGTACATATGTATTGTGCAAAAGAATAAATAAATAAATAACCACCAACACAAATGCTCCCATAGGAAAAACTTGTATTCCTACCTGGAACCTAACCTTGGTTGCTTTGAAGTATATTTGTTTGGTACTCATTCAAGCCGAAATTACTTAAGAGGCCGGGGAGTGTGTGAAACGATCTATAGGCTGTCTCTGTTTAACTCGCAAACTGTGCCCATGCTTGATGCGATAGCACTACCGACCGAACAAATTATAATAGGTGCCGTAATACCAACAATTATGAATGAAAATGTAATGTTTAGACTTTTTTCTGCATTAATAGTAGGTACCTTGAAATTATAATCTATGTTCCTGTTGTAATGACAAAAGAAATGTGTTAGTTTTTAATACGAAACGAATAAGTTAAAGATGCGACATTTACGTCGTAATAATGTGTGAAAATCAATTGGTTTAAATTTAATTTTAGGTAATTATTTTGGAATAGAAACTATCCAGGAACCTAGATTTATATGTTTTTAATAGGAATAACAGCACAGTATGGTGGTAATATGCTTGAATTAATAATTTCGGTATTACGATTGTATGGGCAAATCAAGCTCCGCAGTCCCCTTAATAGATGTATCCGAAATTTGAAACGCTACCTGCGTATAGATATCTGGAATAACACGTAGACCCATGAACCTATGAAATCACTTAAAAAACTAAAGTAATCTCGACATTGCAGCAGTCACCAAATGATTTTGCCAATATAACACTATTAGAGAGTGACAAAGGACTAACTAAGGTGCCTCTCGCTCTGATCGTTTTATCTCTCGGGAGCGTTCAGTCGTTTGAATAGTAGGTTCATGCGTAGACCACATTTTAAAAAGTCCTTATAAAGTCGGATATAATAGGTATTAATAACGAAAAAATTTTAATAAAAAATTAGTAAATAAGTTAACTTTTTTCCCAGTCGGGTTTCTTTTATTTTTAGTATATTGGCCTCGATTCTGATGTCACACACTAAAACTATTCCTTCTTTTACAAAATAGGAACGCAAGACAGAGATAGGATACATTTTAGTGCTGTCAGTCAGAACTTAGATGTCTATGCAAGCTTAGTCGAGTATGTAATTGGTGTTGACTAAAAACACGAGCCTTTTTGCTTCTGCTGTTCATATTTTAATTGATAAACTAGCTTGACAGCACTAAAATGTATGCTATCTCTGTCTTGTGTTTCTATTTTTGTTTGAGACAGGGATAGTTTAAATTTAATTTAGTGAGTGTACATCAGAATCGAGGCCATTGACTTGTCTTTTTAGAAGTGCTTGTTTCAATTGCTGGTTGTTTCCAGGCGTGTTCACTTCGTGGGAGGACGGACTGTTGGGCTCGGTGCGTCCCTACAATCTCACCAACGTGCAAGTGCCCGTCACCCTGCTCTACGGAGAAAACGATCTGCTCACACACAAAACTGTAAGCATCCTCGACACAATTATATACTTGAATCTCCCCGCATTACTGAGGATCGTGGTCACAAGATTACATCGTTTTGACAGTCTGTCTACATGAAGTCCATCAAAAATAATCTAAATCGTTCATTCACATGGGCCCCAAAGAGGCACTCATGAAAGTTAATGACTCTACTACCAGATTCTCATAATTACAGCCCTAACCGCCACATATAACTTACCGAGTAGGTAACTTTTACTTGGTCAGACTATTGTGCTGGCGACCAGCCTCCTCTTTTTACTTGGGTATTGCCAACAATGACCAGTTATTCCAAGCTCCCATCTCCTCATCAAACTAAATGGCCAGAATAGGTGGGTACGAGTTGCAAGCACATAGTGAGTAATCTAGTTTTTATTCAGAGTTGGGAAAGAAAGAGATTTTTTTAAATGCTGAGTAGGCAAGCATTTGTCTACTGTCTCACCTGATGGAAAGTGACGATGCGGCTTATGATGGAACATGCTTATCTAAAAGGTACCTATTCACTTCTAGACCCGAAGATTTCAAATTGTACCGTTCAGGGGACATAGCCGCAGGCAATGAGTCAACGGAGACTAATATAATAACTTATACAGAACATACTAGCTAGCTAGACTAGTATTGTATAATACTTATATGAAATTCAGTGCAGCGCCGGCGACAGGCTTAAATTACATATAATATTACGACCAGCCGTGCGCCGCGGCTTCGCCCGCTATTATGAAGTTAAAAAGTAGCCTATGTGTTAAATCCTAGGTATAATCTATTTACATTCCAAATTTCATCCAAATCCGTTCAGCCGTTAAAGCGTGAAGAGGGAACAAACATACTTACACACTTACACACAAACTTTCGGATTTAATATATTAGTAGGATAGTAGGATATTATAGCTAGAGCAAATTTTCCTGTATACAATTTTACAGCCTACAATACACCGGCTATCGGCAAATCATGAGTAATGGAATATGACCGTGATTGTAACAAATATATCTTTGTTCTCAGCAAATACTGAGGCTGGCTGAGGAGTTGAAGAAGACAGGAGTTTTAGAAGAAGTTCGCCCGGGCTGCTCGTGGCCTAAGTTCAACCACCTCGACTTCGTATTTGCAAAAGACGTTGGGAAATTATTAAATAAACCACTTATTAAGCATATAGACCACCTTTATAATAAATACGGTTCAGTATAATGTTATACATTCATTTTATTTTTAAAACTAGTGCTGCCCACTCTCTTAACGTGCATAAGTGTAGGCATTATTCAAATAGTTAATACAAAGTTAAAAACATGATTATCGCTTTCGTCCAAAGCTCCAATATATATATGTTCCAGTAACGTTTCTACCACTTTACTAGGGCATGACTTGACTATGAATGACTACTTGACTTTGACTGTGACTTGTGACTAGGACTTCTATTCTGAAATATAGAATTTGTAATTTTTGTTTAATATTTCGACTGAAGGACTACGCATCCATGGTAAAAATCATGAAGAAAAAAGTGCGTGACAAGTGACATTACTGACAATGACAACCAAGCGCTGTGGCGACGGGAACCGCCGCGATCCAAAAACAACTTTTAAGCTTTTGTCGCGTTTGTTGGCTTTGTTGCAAAACTTGCGCATTGCATACATTCTAGTAAGACATAAGTGCCGCTTTTACCGCAATCGGGTTCACTGCTAACTAGTGTGTTAATGCTTTAAAGCGACAACTAACAAGGTTTATTAAACGGAGTGCTCACATTATCTTTGGGTTTATTCCACTAAAGTAAAAAAAATACGGAAGGTCGCAAGCTGGTATTCTACCGTTTACATTTTGGTAAGTGTGCGCAGGAACTACATGATTTAATTCCCCCTTGCCCTTTTTACCACCTAACAACAAGTCAAACTTTCGAACGTCATCCTTATGTGGTTGACATACCTCCGGTTTGCTCGAAGCTTTTTGCTTCTACGTTTATCATCCGTACAGCGAAGGAGTGGAACTCATGGCCAACGTCTTTGTTTCCCGAACGGTGCAATTTGGGTGTCTTCAAGTCTATAGTGAATAGATATCTTCTAGGCAAGCATGTCACATCATCGTCCGCATCTTCACTTTCCATCAGGAAATAGTGGTCAAATGCTTGCCTATCTATCATAAAAAAAAGATTTTGTGCCTATTATTTTCGTTAACTTGTGATTCTTCTAATGTCAGTATGCAATAATTATAAATTGTTAGCTGTTATTATTTCGTGAACGTGCGTGAGTGTAGGTAATTCGCATAAACCTTAAAAGGTGGATTTTCCTTAAAAGTTCTAGTAAAAATGCTTACCACTTAGGGCATGTTGTAACTATTTTATTACCTTATCAGAGCGAATATGTATACTATAATTCTATTAATAATCGGAGCAAACGTTAAAAAAAAAGTGTGACAGTCAAGGTTTGTCATAGTATAAAGAAGAAGTTGAAGTAGTAAATTGGTAAAATGCGTAGTACTCTCTGTGGTCTGTGGTAAAATGTTGGTTTGATAAATACGTACCTGCTGCCGTATTCTGTATCATGGATGGGCGTCATTAAATGTCAAAAAACTGTCAAAAGTGACATACCACCTGTCAAAGTGACATAAAATCTGTCAACAATGACATAATAGCGTCAAAAACCAAGCCGATTCAACGACCGAAACGAAAGAATGAAACAAAGAGAATACAATACATACCACAGGCCATGAAATTTGCTCAGGCTGTTATGTACTTGTGGCGAAATTGTCTATGAATTATGTTTCATGTATATTTATCGATATTTTCGTTGTAGTGCTCGCGAATTGGGTAATAGTTATAACATATTTACAGCTAAGGCGCTAGGTCTAGAAGAAACGCGAGCGAGTTCCCAATCCCATGCTCTGTGACATATGAGCATATATTCAGTACTAAGTGGACAGTTTAAGATATCAGACAATTCGCTGATGTCAAATAAATGCAGGCCTTACATTCAGTTTATAATAATTGAATCATTACTTTTTTTTATGCTTTTTCAAAGATAATATAATCACTCTTCTCTCTTGAGCGTTTAATTTTTGAAAACAATAAAACAATAGATATTTGTCATGATGACAAATTAAAGTTGAAAAATTTAATGTTTTTTTAATGATTGGTTATTTTTAATAAATTCAGTCGGTTCTTATTTATTTAAAGCTATTTATTTCCATAGAGTTCAACAATTACTTTTAGGAACTAGATTCCACAAATAGGGTGAAATGAAACGTAATTCTTTGGTGGTTTTTATTGCTATTTTGACTGTGGACTAAAACAGCTGCCACCCTACTACATATTTTTGTTGCACGCAGTTTCTATTTAAATTAAGCAAAAATGAACCTTATTTCTTAGAAGTTTTGTCTTGAAACCGTTTCAACAATTTCTTATTGAAACCGTTTGCAACACAGATAGGTAACAGGGTGTCTGGCCTTTCTTCGGTGGTTTTATTGCTATTTAGTCTGTGGGCTAAAACAGCTGAGATTTGTCTATGGGCGTGACGCCCATCCATGACGCTGACTTACAGAATTAGGCTGCTGGAGTTCAAAGTAGAAAAATTGCGTTTTTTATTATGTATAATTTTTCAAAACCTATGATTCTTCGTGTGTAATAATTGTTTTAGTTTTCATAAATGTATTTTTTATTCACTGGGTCACTAATATATATGTTCGGGTCACATATATATACGTTTGGGTCACCAATATATAGGACACCTGTTAGGTGTGACTAATGTCTATGCGTGTTCTAGCGCAAAAGGTGTCTATATTTGTCGGAAATTAAATCTGTTTGTAAAGTTAAGTATGTGTGCTTTATTGTGAGCATCAGCCGTTGACTTCTGGCGGTCCTGAATGGAACTATTCTTAATCTAGAGCTTAAATACATTATTATTATAGTACAGCTGTCACTTAGTTTATGAATAATTACACTGAATGCTAACTGGGTAGTATCAGGCGCTACACACCAACAGAAGTTCTAGTAAAGTTTCTACCACTTTACTAAAACATGACTTTACCATCACTGGACTTTGACTCTTTTATTTGACTTTGTATATATTTCAAGTATAAATTTTAACTTGACATAGGCTACAAGATTGCGCAGCCAAAATTAAAAAAGAATAAGTTCCTCAATCTAAGTATTGTGTACTCTTTGCGGAGAAGTGAACTTGTAAAGTTTTAATTTAACTGGGCGTCAAGTCCGGTATTTGTCAAGAAAAACCAATGATAAACCATGCAATAGCAATTCAATGACAATTTACGCTAAAATCGGTAGTCTGTTAAACCAACAATTCACTTTCTATTGCATTGCTCATGTCTCGTTTTCCTCTTGTTAGTAGAATTGTAATTAATGTAGCCATTATAATAAAAATTACAACTACCACGCAAATAAGTGTGGACTAGGCATTATTCGACATAGACACATCTTCAAATGTCAACGTCAAATGTCACACAAGTCAATCGAATCGTGAAAAAAAATTAAAAAAGCCGAGAATGAAACGAAACCCGAAGTTCAATTTTCGAGGAACAAAACTTTCTAACTCAAACATGGTTATAATTGAGCAAATTGAGGCGCTTCTGGATTATTAAGAAGGCAAACCAGAGCTGGCCCTTGGTCATTTTAATAAAAGTAAAGAGGGAGAAGTTTGAGTAGACGATACTGGGCAGATTGCGCCCGTATATTAATCAAAAACAGCAGATGAGTGTAGAACGGTAAGAACTTTATTATGATATTTAAAAATACTTAAAGTAACAAATCATTTCCTAACAATTCAAAAGTTTCTTTTAATTTTGTTTTCAGTTTTACAATGAATAGAGATTAATTCAAGACTTAAAAAAATAAATTAAAGCTCAAAAAGCTGAACAGAGTGCCACAGGTAAGAATTTATTATTAAATTAAAACTACTTAACTATACTTCCATTAAGTTTATTTTATTTTTGTTTCAGAATTGAAAGACTTGATTCATGAAGACTGATTTGCCTGCTGTGTTTGCATGCAAAATGAAAATTTGTGTTTTTAAAGGCTGTATTACTAGGTGAATATAATGATTGAAAACCAAACATGTTGTTTCCATTTTTATAAAATACAATATTTGAAAATTAAGGTTGGCATTTATGTATATGTAATATTAACAGTGTTGCTGGCACAGCCTCTCCAGTCCGATGTTGGTCAAGCAAGCATCTAAAACAACAAAATATAATAAATACTTTATAATAACACCTGATAATTATAAAAACATTTAGGCACATGTATAAGAATATACATACATTTATTAGTCTCTTTCCATCCATAACCTATTAAGAATTGCGTGCTGTATAGCTCGCTCTTCTATAAGTTCTGGATTAGGCCTAGTGTTCCTTGTCCCATCCAATAAATGGCTGGCTCTCAATTGAATGTCTTCTTCAACCTAAAATGCAGAAAATTGTACTCTTAAATTATATGGATAACAAAAAGTAGTCAATGTTTTATAAACCACTTATGTATAATATTACATGGAGCTGTTGAAGATTGAGCTCAGCTTCAGCTTGACTTTCTTCAGGTGCCAATTCCATAATTGGCGAACCAAAGGCTTTAACGGCTAAGTTGTGCAGCCAGCACACAGAACAAAATTAGCAGCTTTGATTGGCTCATAGTGCAATGCCCGCGCTGCAAGCAAATATCTGACTAACCACTATCTCCTGTAATTTTAAACATGTTTATCATTACCGTTCTTGTACTTTGTGATTTGTTCGTGATTCATTACAAACAATTTCTTACCCAACAAAAACAATTGTTAATTCGCTCAAGTGGGAATTGGAGGGGTGACTCCTCCATACACTGGGTTACTGGGATCAACACAAAGGAGGTTAAGATCTGAATCGCAAATCTGTAAAATTAGTGACAGTTATAAAATAGATAAAGTGGCAATAAAAATGTTGAAATAGGGTTCCTCATGTATATGGGGTCATAAAATTGACATATGTGTCCCATCAATGCAACCCAGCATCCCAGAAAATTTATATTTCTGATAGAACCTAAATTCGAATAATATTACACAGTTCAAATATAAGTTTAAAAGACATTACATAAATGGGTGGCAAGTAGGAATGAAATAGTTTAGAACGTGAATGTAAGCAGTAAGTAAAGAACTTATGAATGGCTAGGTATAGTGGCCTATTAGTAGTTGCTCCCCAGAATCAATACAATGTTAAAATATGAGGCAACTAAGAGTCGACCAACACTTCATAAACATTATTGCAACTACTAATACAAACTTACTTTGCCTTAATGAGATTTCTTTCCTCATAAAGTAAAGGCCATCTCACATATTTTTTCCTATATCTTATTGATTGGCTCTGTCACTTCGTTAATTGCCCGGGACACTTTTGGGACTGGGACTTTTGGGACTCATTGTGTATGGCACTTTGTCCTACCAATGTCTGATAAGACCCCGTGGCATAGAATGCGCGTTCAGGATCTGGAAATAAATAGTAGTTTTGGTGGAAGCAAGTATGTGAATATATATAGGTATACAAGATTTTGAGGTTATAATGAGTTATATTTTTACCTTCATCGTACGAGGACCTACGCCAGATCCTTAACTGTTTTTTTGTCAAGGCGAAATGTCTTGACAAACTCTACGTTGGTAAGATCGCCAAAGGAATCTGTGGCGCTTCT
This sequence comes from Lomographa bimaculata, assembly GCA_948107665.1. NCBI lineage: Eukaryota > Metazoa > Arthropoda > Insecta > Lepidoptera > Geometridae > Lomographa > Lomographa bimaculata. Next base: position 1,181,340 of record OX403602.1, on the reverse strand, counting down.
TAGGATCGCTCGAGCCCGGCACCGTCTACTATTTCTTCGTCGCGCATCGATGTTGTCGGCTAGCTCCAACATTTGCCACCGTAATATCGCACTCATTGTTTTATTCTTAACTTTAAGCTCGTCTTAGATACTTTTACACAAAAATAATGTAATTACTCCGTTTACTTTTACATACACAACAGTCAAACAATTCATTTAAAAGCTATTGTCGAAAAATTGTCTTTCCATAGACATGATACAATTGAAAGAACTGTCAAAAAGTTAGTAGACTACCAATTGTAATGGCGCACAATACAGTTGATAAACAATTTGCTTTGCAGACTACGGATTTTGTTATTGTTTGTCAATGGTCGCAATTGAAATGCAATCGAAAGATAGCAATAGTTAACAGACTACCAATAGTGTCAAAAATGACAATAATAGTACAAACCATTAACAATTTTTAAACAATTGGAATAGAGGACTTGGGGGCCTGTATGTTTGCAACATAGAAATATGAATATGAATAATGCGGACTTCCGGAGTGATTACATTATTGTCTTCTTTGGTTGCCATCATCTCTGTCACTGTGGTCTGTGGTAGATGTTTCAGTCATATATGCTCTTTGGTTTCAGTTTCGTCAATAAGTAATTATTTAATGTGAGGCAATGAGGAAGCAAAAGCAGTTCAAGTTCTGTGAATACCCGAATGGCGTATCTAAGTGACAGTCAACGCATGCTACCAGTGTGCTATAATCATATTTGTCATGTCCCCAAATGAAAGTGGCGGTTTCGCCCATTTTCACTTAGTACAGCCCCCTATGTATCTTTGGTATACCATATTAATATTATTATTTCATCTAAAGCTCTTATACAAACTTTATCATTTATAATATTAGTGTGATTTCGTAAAGTTTATAGTATTAATAATCAATTTTCAAAAAAAATATCACTATAAACTCTACGTACCTACAGATTTAAGATGTGCCTGATGCACTAATTCTGTCAGCGGAGGCTAATCAAACTACCTATTCTATTTCTCTTGTTCTAATTCTGAATGGGGGTGATATGTCCTGCACTAACATCCCACTTTGGAGTATTTTGTGCACTTCCCTCTGGCAGTTTTTACACGAGTCATCTTAACTCCATTTAACGGAGTATGGCCCTGAGATTCTGTTGCAGTTAGGGTGTGATAGGTGGTGTCGATGGATATTGCAATTTCCTGTTCTATGTAATTTTCTTGTGGTTGTTTTTTATTGTTTAATTTTGACTGTAAGTCAAAAAGAGCCTCATCATTCATTGATATGTTATGTGTGTATATTCTTGATATTTATAGTGTCATTATGGTGATCATACTATTTGGCGTCACTGATGGTAGTAGTAAAAGAAAATCCTGTTTTTCATATTAAGTATGTAAATGGATTTGATTCCCGGTGGGAGCACAAGTTTTCTCCTCTCAAGTGAATTTGTATTTCTGGTTCTGGGAGTGATTGTGTGTGAATGTTTACAGCACCCATGACAAGTCATTGAACTTAGTGTGGGGCTGTGAGTGTATAAGAGACATTACTGTTGACATCTTCAGAACTATTAAAGCTTGTTTATTGATCTTTAAACTATTCTCTGCAATGATATTGTAACTAAACAACTAAACAATTGTATTGAAAAACCACTGTGTTTGTCTTGATACACTTATTCGCAATGAGCGCTAACTAAACAACATTGCACAGTAACATTTAGATTAAATAGGTAGATATAATAATTACGTACATCAGCAAGCACTTATTTCTATAGACAATGCTCTGTTCACGGGCTCGTAGCTTGAACGGAACCAGTTCTGCAACCGGCCTGTGCGCATGCAGTATCTATTCACTAATTAAATTAAGGATGTTTAATTTTCTTGCTTTTAATATGTCATTTCTATATATTTCCAACCTATTATGTTTGTGTAATACCTCTTATTGTCTATGCTCAGCCCCAATACTGATAGAGAGCTATACTGACCAAGACCATACCTACGTTTAGACCATACCTGCGAGTAATGGAATTAGATAAGAGTAAGCATTACATCTGAATCTACCCAAAGTAGAAATGTTGAAGAAAGACCCACAACGCATGCTAATAAAAAATATGCAATAATTCCCGGACCAGATGTTTTATAAAAATAAGTTTTCCCAATCAAGACTTTGTCAATCCTACTGATATTATAAATCCAAAAGTTTGTGTGTTGGTTCCATCTTCACACTTTAACGGCTGAACCAATTTAGATTAAATTTGGAATGTACATAGCTTATACCTAGGATTAACACAAAGGCTACTTTCAACTTGATAATAGCTGGCAAAGCCGCAGGGTATGGCTAGTTACAAATAAAACACAAAAGTACAGTGAATTGACATACCTGCTGCTGAAATTTCCCTGTCTGTTGTATTCCGTTGCTTTCTTGATTCTTATTTTTTGAATTGTTGTTTATAATTTTCCTTCGATAACAATGGCATTATTTTAATGTAGTGTATCTCTCCATATTGGGTGACGTGAAAAACTAACGAGAGTTGGATAAATACTGTCTTTATTCGCATATATAACGCAGATAACGCATGATTATATATTAAGTTAAATAAGGTTACATGTCGCACTCCTAGATCTAAACAGGTATTAACTCAAAAAAGCACATTTTTCAGAAAAGGCAAAAAATGTTTACTGTGTCCCTGTGTACTGCAAGAGTTTTCTCTATATATTTATACTTTTTATATACAGCTAAAAGAAATATATTGTAGGAATATTGTGTATTAATCATGTTTCGGGGCTGAAAATTTGAATTTAGTAGTTATTTCCCTATTGCTTCACTGAATAGGTATATTTCTTTTGTTATTTTGAGTTAAGCCCATGTTGGCGAATTAAGTTTTTAGTTGGCTCTCTTTTGGAGAAGCAACAAAATTTAAAGTGTAATAGCATTTTGATTTATTAATCCCATTCATAGAGCGGTCTGCAACCAATAGTAGGGGTGTATTGGATGATGAAGTAGCAAAAAAACACTATGTTCGGGCCGTTAAAACTACCCTTATTTGTATTTTTTTCTATATAATCATGTACTGTAAAATTACCCACATATACAATATAATATTCCAACACAAAGGTTGTTCACACTTCTCATCCGCATATAATTACTAAATTATTGTTCTGCAACGAACACACTAGAAATACTTAAATCAAATAAAAAATAATCTCTTATGTCAGTTTTAATTATAAAAATATGTACTGACAAATAAAATTTTCTTATAAATTTTAACACAGCCTACAAAATATGGGAACCTTCCGTTTTATAAAAAAATAATTAAATGCACATCAAAAATCACATTTGACTTATATTTAGTATGAGTTAAATCTTAGTATTAAATTTTAATAACGCCATTATTGCAGAACGATACACTCAAGACTCGGTAATATCTCAAAAACACTCAGAATTCTTAAGTCAACCAATCATAGCAATAAAACTGCTCTCTACCTATTTTAATAAAGTTTTGAGTATCGTTTTGTACTATGGGCATGACATCTATTCCAAGATTAAACAAAACAAAAAGCTCACATGAGTAGGTACGCTGAAAAATTATCATCTTTAAACTTATGGAGATAATTTAAATACACAGTTATAATGGCATTTTGAGATCATCGTTATTGCAATTACAATTATTTAAAAAGTACTATTTTTAACTTATAAATAACTGAACACCTTGGTATTTCTCATTTTCATCAGAACCATTTTTTAGTAAAATATTTTGTTTTGTAATCTAATGAGGTAGTTAGGAATCTTAATATTTTAAAAACATTAAAGCATTTAACTATCATTATCACCTAGAACGCCTATTATAAACATCATAATAGGATTTTAAAATAACGTTCTTATCAATTATTTCTTGTCTTTTTTTTTGCATCCGACAATTCAATTTTCTGAGTGTGTATGCCTGTGTTAAGCCAATTGAAAATAGCGATTGATCTACGGCTGACCCGGTTCCCCTTGCGCGAAGAGCCCTCTTTCGCACACAAGCTTTCTTATAAGCTTCCTCAGTAAATGATGTTTTGTAGAAAAACGCTTCAGGGTGTTCTTTTTCAACTCTAAGAACCTTAATGTCATGCCACTTGATTTGATTTTTCTCCTCGTCTATATTGAAATTGTTGCCCCACGATTCTTGCAATGCTTTGACGTCATAAAACTTATTACAAGTCATTTCTATGACTTTGTAAGGTACTCCCGTCTTTTTTGCTGTACCAAAGTTTTATATTGCTCTGGTATGTAGATTGGACCAGACTGCAAATAACTTTTTATTTGTTTTTCAATCACACTATGAACGTTATCACCTCCGTTTTGTGAATGACCTCGCACTAAAAACTTATGAGTAATAGATTTAACTGTCAACTTGTTGACAGCGTAGGCATAGGCGGACAACGGAAATTTATTTTTTTGTTGCCCGCCACAATTGTCCGAATAGAAAATTACGTCAATTTCTTTGTTGGGATTTTGGTCTACCTGAGATTTAATGTAATCGAGTATGCAGCTGCCGACTTCAACAGCTCCTCTCTTTCCTTCGGTTTCGTCCCAAAAGTAGCACACGACATCTTTTGTCCTTAAATCGCTGATAGTAAAATTAAGGCAGTTGATCGTAGATTTATAAAAGAAAAGGGATATTTGTCCCTTGGAATCTACAATACGGCTTGTAACTCATAAACGGCTATGATAGTACAATCTGTCCTATTCTTGTCATTTTCTTTTTCAGTTCTTGTCAAAGTTTTTTCTTTCAGTTGCTGTTCATATTCTTGGCTTAACTTGCGCTTTTCGTCTTCGAGTTCTTGTACCTTTCGCATAGATCACATTGATCTTTTTTCGGTGCGAAAAAAGAAATATTGAATTCGGTGTTGAATATCCTATTGAATGGAAGACGTGGCAACTGGTAATCTATCCCTTTCACGAAGTCTTTTATAATCTATGTAGATATCGGCCAATGATTTATCACTTGAAATAAATTCTCTTGTTGTTTGAGCTCTCAAGTAGTGAGATTCGATCCTTGTAATACAATTTATAAAATCTATAACGCTCTGTTTAATTTGTGGGTCAATAGTTGGATGATGATCGTGTTTTCTTCTCAAATCGGCTTGAATAGTTCCTGATTCCGATGTCTTGGAAAGTGCTGTTTTTATCGCTTTATAGCTCAAGTAAAGAGTGGATTTGAAAAACGGCTTGCATACTCGTATTTTAGATCCATTACACTCAAAATAAAAGGCGATGTTCAGAGCTCTAAAATTTTGTGTGCTTGAGTATCGATATTTAGGCTTTATTTGTTGCGAGTGTCGTACTACAAATTCTCTCTGCCTTTCAAGATTACCGAGTCCCCAAAATGCATCAAAGAGCTGTTGCCTTGACATTTCATCGAGCTTATTTACATTTTAGCCGACATTTTTCTCCACAGGGCGGTCCAACTTTTCTCTGTGGCACTTGTTTCTTCGATTTCGACTATGGCAAATTTTGCCAGAATTTCTTAGTACTTTTGCTACTTTCGATTTCCACTTCGCTGGTTTGCGTACTCTTTTCTTACTCTTTTTTTCCATCTCGGACTCTTGGGAATTATTTTCAGCAAACATAGATATTTCAGGATCTAATTGCTCACTATCATCTTCGGTGTTCGGCTCTTGGGAATAATTTTCATCTACAATAGCATTTTGTGGGTCTACTTGCTCACTATCATCTTTTCGGTGTCCGACGAACTAATAGATATCGATGAACTCGAGCTGCTATTGCTGGTGCTAGAAGATGTCAACGATGCAATAGGAGGTACGACCTTAGATGGAGTCTTACTTTTTTGAACCAATCGGAAATTGGGATCCTCTTCGGAGTCGTCAATATCACTTTCATCGCTTCGGATTGGTGAAATATTATAGTAAATTGATGCACCAGTCTTTTTTTTTTAGATGTGCTCGGAATAGATTTATCAACCACGGATAAGGCGACATGGGTTTCTTTAGATAAGACTTCATCACTTGATGACATCTGTAAATCATCTTCCAGAGTTTCATGTTGAGTAAATACGATAGGAGGAGTGATGTTTTCTTTATCCCTTTCCTCTACCATATTTACTAATAACCGTCCACGTTTCATTGTTTACCTGAAATAAAAATGTTTATTTTACTAACTTATAGGGCCCTGTGCGCCAAATCGATTTAAGAAGCCATAAATATAACGTTTTAGATCTCATAAGCAATGTCGTAAAATTAGATTTGGCGTAGCCAATCTAAAGTGATCTAAATCAAAAATAGATCAGTAAAACGAAACAAACTCTGTTGTTGCTACGATGAAATTAAATAATATTAAGATGGAAAAATTCCAATCTCCAATGGCAAAACAGTTTAATTTCATTTGTTTTTTAAAGAAATATGAAAGCTTAAAAAACAATTCAACAAAACAGACACAACAACAAAATTGTAAAATGTTTCTACAATACGGTAACAATTCTAAATAGAAATAAAATTTTTACTCACCTTGCCAGCAATACTAATTCAACTCAAAATATTGTATTAATTAACTCAGCACTAACCATAAAAATGGCGACAACTCAAAATAATACAGCTTAAAATTTTAACAATACGGGTACAACTCAAAATAACTCCAATTTGTTTACGACGGGCATGTGCGCTCCGCCTGTAATACTGATTGCAACTAACGATGTATCTGTTTTGGCGGGGAGTAGAGCTCGCTCGCTCGTTCAACAAAAAGGGCATCTGGCACCATCTAGCGTCGAGTAGTGGAGATATTTTGAATCTGTTTTATTGGTCGGTTGGTAATGAGATAAAAAATTTGATGGTGTGCATAACTCAAAAATGTTTGATTTATGACTTAACTCCCTTTAGATCTAGATGTGCGATGTGGTAACTAAATATGTATATTAACTATTATCTACTACATCATAGTAGGGAAAAGAACTTATTTTTTAAAATTTTCTTATGAATGTTTTTTTGTTGCTTTTTGACAGTATGTCAAAAGCAGCCTTATCATAGATAGATAGATTAAATCTTTATTGTACACCAATTCAAAATGAAAATAACAGCAAACGATAAAATTAAAAATAACGTAGGCTAGTACAATGGGCGGTCTTATCGCTCAAAGCTAATCGCTTTAAGCGATTCCAGAAATCCTCAGGATGGTGAAGAGATAGCAAAATAATTTTGAACTGTAGTGACCTACTGTTCTAAACAAAGGAGTTTGCGCAACTTTGTATGGAGTAGTGGCGTCATTTTTTTTTGGGCGGCCCTGGTTTTGTATTTTATCCCCTCGTATGTCCCAGCCAAAATGGCCGTTTTGGCGCATCTGTCAAGCCTCCACAGGTGAATTATTGCGAAAACGGCGCGTGACAGTAAAACGACGATATCTTTAGAATTATACATTGGGACTATTTAAAATTATATATTTATTGAATTGTTAATTACTAAGCTAATAGAAAATGTAAAAAAATGTATGTTTTTTTCTATATAATTTTGTAAAATCGAAGGTGAAAATGGTTAATGTGATTATTTTCCAGTTTGTTTTATAAAAAAAAATTTTTTGTTAAAATAAAAGCCTTTAATTCATATTGTATATAGTTTATTCACAAATATATTAAACATTTTACAATAATTAATAATAAAAACAAGCCTGCCCATACATTATTTTTATACCGCAAGCTCGACAACAATGTGCGTCATTTAGAGGACCCGAAATCGGGACAAAAAAATGGTATACTTTAAACATTAACCCAGGCGTGTTATGAGGTTCATGTGGCCATTGACTTAAACTTTTTCTACAGTTTGGTTTTAATTCTTAACAAAAACAGTTTCAAGTGCCAAGAATGTTGAGTTAAATAGAAAAAAAACGAGATTAAACCAACATGTAAAAATAAGAGCCCAAAATAAAGGGTGTCACACTTTTAAGTTTTTATCAAAATATTCTACATTTTTTCTTCATTTAGTTGTTTATTCATAATCGTTATAGTATTTGCTAATCAAAATATACAAAAAAATAAGATGCCTCTATGCAAAAACATTCTAAAAATCGACAACTAAAACATGCAATTTCCCAACAAAATGTACCAAGTACATGTTGTCTAAGTATGGATAAGACCTATGGCTACTTATTTGCATATTCAAGTGAGGGTAATAAAATGAAAATATAAAACAATTTATTAGGAAATTTGTATTACACAACTTCCAAAAACTTCCAACTTCCGTGTAGTAGTAGTAACCTAACCTAACCTAACCTAACCTAATATGTCGGCCCCCGGCCGAGTTGGGCCGTCTCCAAGACCGTAACATGTTAGGACGTGTTTTTTTGTTTTATTTTGTTTAGTTTACCTACCTACCTACCTAACCTAACCTAACCTTACCTAACCATAATGGACGGGTGTACAGGTCGCGCCGTGGTGCTGCTCGTGCGTCATCCTATGAAGATTTGGAATCCGTAATTGATGAACTTTTGGATCGACCTTCGAATGTTCTAATACCCGAAAATGAAGCTGGGCCCCAAGTTCCGTCCAGACCGGCTCCGGCCCCCCCTCTGTCGCCCCTCGACGCTCCTCTGATGTCAGTTCCTCGCGGGCGTTTCACGTGAGTGCAGTGATTTTTGGTGTTGTGTTAGTGCAATAAAACGCTGCTGATTATGTAAGTATTAGTTTTATTTCTTATATATTTAATTTAATGCCTGTCATATGGATTTGGCCTTCGAGATATTGTCTGTTGCTGAGGCGTAATTGTATTCGGGTCGGTCGTCGTCCCGCCGCTCGGCTGGCCCGAAACAGCTTTCACTGGTGGGACCGGTTTTGGAACCGCTTGAGGCTTCGGAGCTGCGGTATTCGAGGTCGATGGCGCCGTTACTTTTTTTAAATTAGCATCCAAGGTTTTTAATGCTGTTTCTGCTTTTGCCAATTTTGTTTTTAATTGTTGTATTGTTGTTTTGTCCGTTGTTACATCTTTTTTTAGGGTTTGTAATTCCGTTTCTTCGTATTGTTGCTGCGCTGATAAGTTTCCTAATTCGTTACGTAATAATTCCGCATTCTGTTCTAATGTTGTGTGGTCGTAATCACTTCCCGCGGATCTCGCTCTCCTCGAGGCAATTTCCATATTTTCGCTTGTTGGTTCCGGTTGCCTTTCTATCGGATTGTCGGTAATTGAAGTAATTGGCTGATGTCCCAATATTAATTCTGAGAATATGTGATCGCTCATTCTGTAACCCATAATTAACGGATTCGGCTGTGTGTTTCTCATTGCTGTATATAATATATTTTGGCCGTGAGATCCCGCCTCGATTGTAATGCCGGTTTCGATCATTATATTTAATATGCTGTTTTCGTGTGCCCCATCCGAACTTAAGAGTGGTAAAATTCCTATCCCGATAGGGGGTGTGAAGTCTAATGCTGGTACGTCTAATATGTTGCTATATAGGTAATTATCTACCGTTGCTTTTTCATATTTTATTGGTTCCGCCGGCATGTGATTTACTGCTGTTTGTGTTCCGTCTCTCAATACTACATTGTGAATCGGATTTTGTGATTTTAAATAGTCATATTTTAGCATTCTCCATGCGTTGTTTCTTAGATGGAATGTGCCGTCTTTTGGTGTGTGTGTTTTTTCATATATTAATCCTATGGAATTTGTTGCATTATAAAATATTTTTGCACTTGCGATTAGTGCTGGTAAATACGAGTACTTTTCCACACTTTCCTTTTTTAATGTATTTGTTTCTGTGTCGTATATACCGTTATGGTACCAATAATCCATTCTATTGTCTATGAATCTTCCTTGGCACGCCGCACTTTGCACTTCTCCCGCTATTTGTCTGAATTGTGTTAGCGCATTTAATTCTCCTATTTTATTTCCGTATAATACTTGTGGCGTTATATTTTCACCTAGTTTTATCATTCCGTGTCTGCCCATGTCTTCCCATATTCCTATGGTGGTTTGTGAGTTTGCATTCGCGTATTGTACGTTACCTGACGACGCTACAAACGGTGTTCTGTTTCCCAAATTATATATTTTTATATATGTACTCTTCACACTTGCTGAGTGATTAGTTTCTAATATGTCGTCATATTCTTTATGTGTTAGATACATGAATAATTTATGCCATGGTAATGTATGTATGAATGTTTTTATTTTAATTGTTCCATTTGACGCCGCAGCCGATGGTTCGCTTTTCATATATGTACATAAATTACTTTTTATATGTACATTGAACATTTTCTTAAATGAAAATGTTTTTTTGTTTATTTCATTTGTTACCCCTGTGGCAATTGTTTTCGGTAGTATCGATTACCCCGCGTCGTCCGCCATTATGTTTACTTTACTTGTCCTTTGTCCTCTAAATCTTGGGTATATTGTTCCTAATACTCTTTCTCCCAAATATTTTGTTCCAATTCCTGCTAATGCTGCGTATTTTGCTGCCGCGTCGTATGTAGATTCCGGTGTGTATGTATATACTTGCGATAGAAATTTTTCGTCTGCCTTTTTTACTTCTGATGTCGCCCACTCTTTTATTTGTTCTTGGTCACTGTTTTTTATACTTTCGTTTATTTTTCTTTGGTATTCTTGCTGTATTTCGTTGTATGATTTGTCGTGTTCTTGTGCTATTTCGTCTAACTCGTTTGTGGGTTCTCCTACATTTAACGTATTTCCTGGCCCCAAATAATTATATCCCGGTAATGTGTAACCACTGCTCACTTCACTTGTTTCTTCTTGTGTGGATTCACCCTCCATACTGGTTTTTTGAATGTGTGTGTTGTTCTTTTATAAGCTTTTCTATGTGTGCGTGAGTGGTATGTCTCGCTATCTCTTTCCATTTATGTTCCCCTAGTACAGTGTGTGAACTGGTGCGTAGTAACGGGTATTATGAATGAAATATGTAAATGGGACCTTTTTTATTGATTTTTCTTATCTATGTTTTTTTTTTGTTTTTAGTAACTTATTATACCATGCTTTGTTAGTCTTATTTGCTAGAGTACATGTATTTTGTTAGTTCTATTTATGTAAAGAATATTCTATCTTCTACATCTAAATTACTATCTAACGCTTCCGCATATTTATTCCAAAATTCTTCCCATATGAAAGGATTTAAGCGGAAGTGTTCGGTGGGATGTTCGAAGTTGAATTCTATAGTTCTGGTATCGATCGCGTTTTGCGTGTCCGGTACTGATATATATGTGGATATTGGATAGTTGCTCGCCGTATATAATACACAATTTGTGACGTCATGTCTATTTTTGTATTTTACATCTGTAGACATAGGCTGTCCGGCCGCTAGCAATTTCCACTGTTCGAATTGGTTATCTGTCAATTTGCATTCGTCCATGAAACATGCGTTTGTGTGTATTAGACTTGCAAAATTGAATGCCGAATTCGGTGTAAGCCCAGTGAGTCTGCAGTAATTATAGTGCATTTTTACGAGGCTTTCCATTATCATTGTTTTTCCTGTGCTCGGTGGTCCAAGGAAAAACAAATTATTTCGTTTTTTCGTTTTTCCGAAGAAATGATCTCTTGTTCGTTTTGCGAAAGTGAAGGGGTTTATATTGTTGTTATGTAATAGTATTTCTAATTCTTCTACTCCGGTGTATTTTGTCCCGAAGTCGTCTGCTGTGTTGTCTTGTTGTAATTCGTATGCTTTTGCTCTTTCCAATCGTTGTTTTGTTGACTCCTGAAATACCAATGTTTTGGCGATACATAATGCTGTTTTAAGTCTTTCTCCAAAGTGCCGGTTGAACTGTACTGCAATCCCTTGAGGTGTTGAGCATAATAGTCTCGTAGCTTCTCCCTCGTCAAAAGCTTTGTTTTGACATAGGTGCAACACAAGTTCCTGATTTTCTCTGATAAGTTGAGCACGTCTTGCTGCAGGGTTGACTCTTGTTTGTTCAGGAAAGCCGTGCGGTTCAATTCCAGTGTCATGTTGTTCCCCTTCACGCTGATCATCGAATTGTTCATCACCGCTGTGTTGGTGAGGTATGTCTTCATTGGATATAGGAGAGCTTGGATCCACTCTTCTTGAAATTGTATTTCGTGCTGTGCTTTGTCCGAAAAATAAATTATTTCCCCTTTGGGTACCTGGAGCGTAACTCGTGTTTTGTTCAATATTAATTCCCAGCGAATGAGCGACGCACATTGCAATCTTTTTATCACGTTCAGTGAGAATTTGTTTAAGTGTTGTACGATTATCGCCGGAAGTAATGTACTCCAAAAGGCACTGAATACATGCAATTTGAGTACATTTGTATTGTTTGGCTCGTATAGCTTTGCCAAGTTTGCTATTATGCCCCCAGTTTTTTGCAGTGGAGATGTAAATGATGTGGTAATGCGTTCTTCTTGTTCCTCTATGGTCACTGATGACTTTCCAAGGAGATATCCTATTTCTTGGGAGTTGGGAAAAAAACCCCGCGCTGGGCCTCAGAGCGTAGGGGAGCGTCTCCCGGGTGGCGGATGGGGGAATGGTCGGTAGTACAGCCTAGCTAGCTACCGGCTAAGTCCGATGGACTCGCTGACCAAAGTAGGATGTGGCCCTCCAGCATTTTGGGGGTTGTGCGGTGGGCTAACGATTCATCCACATAAAACTCTACTGTTACGAAACCGAGAAGAGAAAATAAACGATCCGATACCAATAACGATGACAAACGGCAATGTATTACGGATATCCGATTCGCCTCATGGAATGTGCGCAGTCTTTATAGACCTGGATCCATGTACCAACTACTAAAAGAACTCCAACGGTACAAAGTGCGTGTAGCAGCCTTACAAGAAGTCAGATGGCCAGGTAATGGAGACTGTAATGTAGATAACAAAGCTGTCCTGTTTTATAGCGGTAGTGATGGTGGTCATCATTGCAATGGTACTGGATTTATTGTAATGAAAGAATATTTGGATAGTGTACTTAGATTTGATGCAGTATCCGATAGGCTTAGTGTGTTACGCCTCAAAGGCAAATTTGCCAATATAACCATCATCAACGCGTATGCTCCGACTGAACAAACTACAGACGAAGTAAAGGACTGCTTCTATGAAGAGCTCGAGGCATTATATGATCAAGTTTCCGATTATGATGTTAAAATTGTAGTAGGAGACTTGAACGCTAAAATTGGGCGTGAGGAGGCCTTCGTACCAACAATAGGGAGGCATAGCAAGCATGACTTTTCAAATGATAATGGTATGAGGTTGATCAGTTTTGCGACATGTAAGAACTTGGTGATAAAAAGTACAATGTTCCCACATAAAGAAATATACAAAGGAACATGGCAATCACCAAATGGTTATACAATAAACCAAATAGATCACGTCCTCATTGACAATCGACATAAAAGCTTGATCCAAGATATCCGAACCTATAGGGGAGCTGATATTGACAGCGATCACTATATGTTGGGAATTAGAATTAGGGCCAAAATTAAGGTAAATAAACCTAGGCCTAGCCTAGAAAATATTAAAATAGATACAGAAAATTTCAAAAACTTAGCAACACGAAATCAGTTTCACTTAGAAGTTAGCAATAGATTTAAAGGCTTGGAGGTTGAAGCAAACATTGATAAAACTTGGGACAGTATTAAAAAGATAGTTCAGGAAGTAGCCATTAAAGTGATTGGAAACAAGAAACGAAGTAAAAGAAAGAAATGGTGGACAGAAGAATGTAATCAAGTAATGGAAGAGAAAACAAAGTACCATACACTAGCACAAGTAGACAACGATCCTAGATGGCAGGAAAAATATAAAATGTTGAGGCTTAAATTGAGAAATAAAATAAGACAAGCGAAAAGAAACCACCTTGACTGTATAATAGCGGAGATTGAAACGCTCATGAGGGCTAATGCATCTAGAAAATTCTATCAAGAAATTAGAACCTTTAAAAAAGGCTATCAGCCTATCTCACAACTTCTATTAGATGATCTTGGAAACTTGGTGACTGATTTAGATAGAATAAAACAAACGTGGCGTTCTTATTTTGACAAGTTACTTAATTGCCCTCCTCTTGATGAGCATATACCTATAACCGCAGAGAAGAATAACGCTGAACTAGATCCTTTATCGTTTGGAGAAGTTCATAAAGCTATTATGAGACTCAAAAATAACAAAACACCGGGAATAGACGGCATACCAGCAGAGCTGTGGAAGTACGGGGGTAGAGTGTTGCAATCCAAGTTATATGAACTTCTGGTTAACATCTGGGAGAGCGAACAACAGCCGCAAGAATGGAATATCGGAGTTATTTGCCCTGTGCACAAAAAGGGTTGTCGGAAGACATGTGCTAACTACAGAGGAATCGCTTTGCTACCAACCGCATACAAAGTACTATCATATGTTTTACTGGAAAGATTAGAACCATACGCGGAACAAATTCTAAGCGATTATCAGTGTGGGTTCCGTCGAAATCGCAGCACTATCGACCAAATCTTTTTATTAAAGCAATTGATGGAAAAGAAATGGGAGTTTGCACAGAGCATCCATTCGCTTTTTGTAGATTTTGCAAAAGCGTACGATAGTATAGATAGGAAAGCCCTTTACACCGTCCTTAGAAATTTTGAAATCCCTCACAAGCTGATAACTTTGATAAGGATTGCGACGGAAAAAAGTAGCATGAGGGTAAAGGTTGGAAGTGAACTTACCGACCACTTCCATGTTGTGACAGGTCTAAAGCAAGGGGACGCATTATCGCCTATGCTGTTTAACCTGGTACTCGAATACGTCATTAGGAAGGTATTGATACTCGATGGCGGAATACAAATGGGAGGGCAGCATAAGGTAATAGGATATGCCGATGACTTGGCCTTGCTGGGACAAACGGCTGAGGAGGTCCAAAAATCAGCAGAAGTTCTGGAATTAGTGGCTATGAAGATGGGACTCAAAATAAATCATAAGAAGACGGAATATCTCCACATGAAAAGGTACAAAAACCTTCGAGAAAAACGGAAAGATCTTCGCGTTGGTGACATCACATACAAGGGCGTGGCTTCCTTCAAATACCTGGGTTGCACAGTGACTGACACGAATACTAGGCAAGAAGAAATTGACATCCGTATTCAGAGCTTCTTAAGGTGCAGTGCAGCCCTTCATAAAGTGTTGGTGTCTAAGCTTCTGAGCAGAAAAACCAAAATACGAATCTACAAGACAGTCGTAAGACCAATTTTGGTTTATGGTTGCGAGGCTTGGACATTGACTCTCAAAGAGGAAAATAAGCTTCTGATAGCGGAAAGAAAAGTCTTGCGAAAAATTCTTGGACCTACACGTACAGAGGATGGATTGTGGAGAGTCAAGAAGAATAGAGAAGTTGAAGAAATCTTTGGTGAACCAAACATCATAGGCGAGATAAAAGCCCATAGACTGCGCTGGCTTGGTCATCTAGAGAGAATGGGTGCGGATCGTAACGTCAAGAATGCGTATTTGGGAAAGCCGTATGGGCGCAGACCAGTGGGTCGGCCAAGGTATCGCTGGATCGACGAACTGGAGGCGGACTTGCGTCTGCTTCAAACCCACAACTGGCAAGAAGTTGCGCAGAACCGAGACCAATGGCGTTCTCTTATCTCGGAGGCCAAGGCCCACTTTGGGTCGCTGAGCCAGCGGAGTAAGTAAGTAAGTAAGTACAACTTCCAAAAAGGAGAGTAAAAATGTTTGATGGTTTTTTTACTGTTTTCAGTGTTCATGTATATACAGTAAGCAAAAAAAGTGGTATGTATGCAAGGCTCTTCATTCTACCAACATAAAAAAATAACAAAAAGTAGAACAAAAAACAGCCAGTATTAACACATTCAAATAGGAATTCAAAGCTATGATATATATATATATATATATATATATATATATATATATAGTTCACTTGCTTATATATAATATATATATATATATATATTATATATATATATATATATTATATATAAGCAAGTGAAGAGAAAAATAATGAGGAATTAAAAAAAAATATTTTGTAAGGAGTACAATAAAAATAAAGTATATATATTATAATATAACTAGCTGCGCCCCGCAGTTTCACTCGCGTTTATGATAAAATATAAACTAGGGGTATGAAAAATAGATAGTAGCCGATTCTCAGACCTACTGAATATACATATAAAATTTCGTAAAAATTCGGAGGAGTATGGTAACTAACATTGTGACACGAGAATTTTATATATGAGATGATGAAATATAAAAATGTATATATATATTTATAAATATACTAATGAAGATTAACAAAACAAGGTTCTATACAAACAGCTTTCTCACAACCGACACAGAACGTGTGCACCCGTTTTATTTTGCATACAGAGCACAACCGGCGCATGCGTTGGTGGTGTGAGCGTTCCAGAGGGTACTCTGAAATGCGGTGGGTGATGTCCACAGGCACGTTCCGTGTGGCAGTAAGGGAAGGACGAGGAGGGTTAGTAGCGTGCTTAGAAAGAAGGGTTTTTACCAAAGAAATTCGAAAATTTCTGTGGGCAAGAGCAGAAGAAGAAAGAGATTGCTTATGAATAATATAAGAATTTTGCACACTGACGTTTAAGAGTCTCCTAAACAATTTCTTGTACCAAACCCTCATTCTTTTTCTCTCCACGGGGTACATGGCCAGCATCTGGTCTTTTTTATCTACCCCACCCATCATAATATTATAGTCCAATATTAAGATGGGTTTGATAGATCCCTCGTTGCGGGAGATACCGTTGCCATGGTATGTGGATATCATAGCAACTCTGTTGCTATCCTTCCACACCATCACATCGACATCTCCCGAGGTAAGACCAGAAATCTGCCCTTGCCGCATTTTATCTTTAGTGAGACTGTGTAGGGCCTGAGGAACAAACTTGCGGTTCGTTCTCAGTGTGCCTACACAGTCAAACCCTAAACATTTAAGGCGACGTGCCAAAGCGGGTGAATTATAAAAATTATCCATCCACACGGTGTGACCTTTATTCTCGAGACCATGTAAAAGTCTGAGAACTAGTGCTGGTGTGAAGGCGTTTAATGGGTCTTCAAGCTGCTGAGGTGGGGATCTCTTATGCGCGTGAATCTCAAACCGCCATAAGTAGCCGGTTTGAGATTCACAAATCTCATAAGTTTTGATCCCCATCTTAGCAGCTTTATTGGGAACCAGTTGGTTTATATCAAGCCAACCTTTCCACATAAGAAGACTCTCATCTAATGAGATGTTTTGTGATAAATTATACATAGCTTGAAATTTCCTGTTTAAATGTGTTAAAACTGGCATAATTTTAAAAAGTTTTGCCTCGGAGGCGTCCAGTTCTAGCGCAATCATGTCATTGTTATCACAGAAATGTATACATTTTGTCAACAAAGTAAATCTGTTAAATGACATGTTTGCGCTAAAACCGGGAGTACAAAATATGTCAGTACTGGTATTCCAGTACTCCTCCAATCTTGATTTGACAACAATCCCCATCGCAAGAACCACACCAAAGTAAACGTACAACTCATCGACACTTGTATCGCGCCATCGGTTGATGCGGCTATTGGGATGGAGATTGTTGCTTTGGAGTAACTGGGCAGCCACTTGCTGAACATATTTGTTAGTCTCCGAAGCAATGTTTTCCATAATTTGCCGATCCCATATGGCAATGAAAATATCATACGGATCGACGCATGGATTTACCGGACCAGGATTACTTTGTGAGAAGCTCTCTCGCCTCGATTCAGGTGGAATCGGAGCACTAGGAAATGCTTTCCAATCAAAATCTAAAAAACTATGAGGCAGTTCAGTCTCGGTGACCTCGGCTTCAGTAAGCTGGCTGGGCTCTGTGGCGGAGTTATCATCTGTATCCACAGGGGTGTCAAAATAACTCCTGATAGTCCTTGGTAGGAATGGCACCGACAATTCCTCCTCATCGTCACTTTCATCGGAACTTGGTTCACTCCCTTGAACAAATTAAAAGTTGTTACAAAAACAGATTGTAGGTACCAAATGTTTCTCTTGTCTTGTCCTTAAGCTGGAGACTACTTACCATATTGAAGTATGAACTCGATGTTATCATCGCCTAAGATCCGACGAGGGTGAGGATGAGGACGCTGGGATGTGGCATCGGAGGAAACTCCGGCCACAGGCGTTCTTTGCCTCGAGCCAACCTCAACAAACCTACAACAAAAGAAATTGATGGTTTATTGGTCACAAAATAATAGTTATTTAGTGAGAACAAATTAGATAATTGGGTGGTAGGCGTTACCCTGATATAATATGTTGTATGATTTTCCTCTATAAATAAATAGAAAATCAATGTATCACTTACAGTGCCGGCGATGGCACGTGGCTGATATGTGCCGGTGATGGGACGTGGCTGCCATGTGCATGTGGCGACACTGCCTCCACTTCATCAGACGCGTCTTCCCCCGCATCGGGGTCTAAAACCCCTTGCGGTTCTACCAGAGCCGCTGCTGGGGAATCCTGGGCAGCCCTAGATGGAAATAAAAAATAAATATATTATATAAATATGAATAAAAAAATATAAATGTAATATCTATTCAGAAAAGATACTTACGGTTGCCACAAGCGCCTACGTTTGGGATGCAGCGGGGTCTCCAGAGGCTGCACAAAAGGCAAATCCTCAATGACATTGACTTGGAGCCTAAAAATCAAACAATTAATTAGTAAAACTTAAAAAATAATAGTACTCCACTACATTTACACAACACCATCCAATCCAAAACTAAACTAAATTAATTGCTAATTAATTGATTGGATAAACGTACATATATACTATTTTTTTGTAAATACATACCAAGTATAAAAACACCCAGACTAAGACAAACATCCATGTTCAGCGTAGAAGTACACTCCCGCTACGCCAACGGGTCGTAAAAATACATAAGAAAAAAGAATAGATAGATGTATATATATATATATATATATATGTATAAGAAAAAAAAGCAAAAGCAAACTAACTCTTCAACAGTATGAGGTCCCGGTCGTCCGATTGGGATACGGCTCTGTCGACCTCTACTACCTCGCCCACGAGCAGCCACCACCTCAGTCCCAGACCTAGCTACCCTTCCACCACTTGTCACCGCTGTTCTCCCTCCACGGACACGCACACCTCTGCCACGTCGTCCACCACGTGTTCGTGGTCGTGTTTCTCTAATCATAGCAAAGAAAGGAAAATATGTAGCATGCAATAAACGAAAACAAATAACACCGTATAAAGGATCCTTCAAAAACCAAAACCAAATTAAACCAGTACCATGAAAAAAAAAACAACATTACAATTTACAAGAAGCCTTATCCATATTTTTCAACCGGCCCAATAAAATGGCCGACTCACTTGAAATCTCTGTCTGTCAAGCAACCTCTAGGAGGCCGCTTGAATTACTCAAATTTGGTTTTAAGCTTTACGAAATATCTAATTGGAGTAATGCAAATTATATGCGTGTCCCGTCTGTAGAATTGTCTATTAAAGTTAATTCTAGAAAAAAATACCAGTCACAAGAATAATTTTATTAAAAACAAAATGAAAATGTACGAACTTTGTGCCGCCAAAATGGATAACTATGTACTATAAATGTAAAAATTAGGTGAAAATCTTTAGCTAACATGTTGTGTATTAATCAAAAAGTTTGTATTACTTACCTTTCCATTGTATTTTATCCCACTACACAGTTTTAATACGCGGAACAACAGTTTTTTATTGTTTTTGCACAGGACCTCAAGCACCACCAAAAGCGCGCAAATGTCAACTGAGTATAAACAATTTTTGAATGGTTTCTAAGAAATATCGGCGTCACTGTGGCATTATTATGCTTCCTTGTCTATCACTCTAATATTAGGTAAAGTACGAAAAGGATAGATGTTGTCTTATAAAACTAAATTTGAACTCTAACGTAACACTAGTAAGGCGACCTCCTGGAGGACGCGGACAGATACGCATATATTGACAGCGACCTCTAGGAGGTTTTGGACATACGAGGGGTTATGTGTAATAGTTCTACATCAATATACATTATATAATAAGAAAGCTGTACCCTTAATAATATCTGAGCTGAGCTATTCGCCTTTGAATTTTCTTAACCCTTAGCACTACTCGCAAATTCAAGCCTACATATGTGCACGCGTGGGGGATCTAGATCCCCCATGTGCTTATACTAATTTTTTGAGCGCATCATAAATGAAATTATATAGTCACAGCGCTAGCTTCGTTTAAGGCCTCTGCCTCGGTCAACTCTCCGCTGTATCATTAACAACACGCAAATTTTTCATGCAGATTTTGCCGTGATGTAATCAGCATTGTCATTACAAGTCTCAGGAGGTAATTGCAAGAAAGAGTCCTTGATGTCAAGAACTAAGAGCGTTTTAAACGTTATAAATAAGTCTATTTACTTGTATACCACTAAAATTTATAATTTTCATTGATTTTCCTCGATTGTCGTCGACTGAAGCTGTACATACATCTTCTTGCCTCGAGCTCGTGCACATTGTTCGCGGATTTCGTTTGCCAGTGAATCGGCTAGCGCTCGCTGTATTGCCGCTACTAGGTCCAGACTGCCTCGTATTCTTGGTACATCCTGGTGCTGTATGTCCAAACTCGCCACACCTGAAACATTTTGTACCTTTTGGACAATTCGAGGATGTCCACGATCCCCATGCCGCGAATTGGGCGTTCTGCGACCTCTGGACATTTTGCGAATTGGACATTCCGCGACTAAACGATTTATAGCAGCGTTGATCATCGCTCTGTTTAAAAGTTGACATGGGTGCCGATGACAATGTTGATGTTGATGTATTACGTCTTGTTGTTCATCGCATTTTTTCTCATAATTTCATATAAAATTAGTTTTTCTTTGAAAGCGGTATAAGTTGTAACGCCTTATAAAATACTTTTAATGCTTTAATAATCGTCGATGCCCTCGACGATATCTTGTATTGTAACGTAGTCCGGCACTTTCCCTCTCTTGCCTAATTCTTTCATATAAATCGTGTATTAATAATAATAGTAATATAGTTCGTGGGCCTCCTTTAAATCACTATTGCTTCAAAGGAGGGCTATTGATTACAAGACACTATTGATTCAAGACTTTTATAATAGCAGTATTTAAGTCTTCAACGTTTTAAATACCTTTTCTGTTTTCAAACAAGTCGCCGCTACGCCAATAAGTGAACGCCGTGCAGTTGCAAAAGCCTGAGCGGGAGTTCATAAAAAAAAACTGCATTTTCCTCAAACGTCCTGACATATACTATGGTCCTACGCCCATTTACTAGACGCATAAGTTTTCTCCACGCCATCAAATTCCGGTACAAGGCCGTCGTGAAAAATCACATTGTTAAAAGACATGGCCACCCGCGCCCCCGCCGTATGCGCCGACGCCTCGTTCAAGTTTTTTAGCATCTTCGAAGTAAAATCCCCTCAGCATCAAAATAATAATTCTCACCCTAACTCGCGTCTTCGTTCCTCTCAATCATCTCAAATTAATTGTATGCGTATTAATTGTATACACTGACATATTTCATTCTCTTTCCGTATCCGATATTCCGTTCAAAACTTTACAAAAAAGAATGTTTCGTTCAACAATTGTATTCATACATTGTATATACCTAGTTACAAATGAATCACAAAAGTTCAGTGTATTTACCGCTGCTGAAATTTTCCTCTGTCTGTTGTATTCCGTTGCTTACTTGTGATTCTAATATTTTTTTATTGTATAATGATAATTTTCCTTCTATAATAATAATATTTTTTGTGGCATTATAATAAGATAGTTGGAATAAGATAGTTGGAATAAGATCTTTTTTTTTTAATTTTCTTATGATTGTTTTTTGTTATTGCATTTTGACAGTATGTAAAAAGAACCCTATCATAATTGATATGTGTATATTCTTAATATTTATTTACTTCAGTGATCACACCATTTCGTTTCATTAATTGAAAATCCTGAATTGCGAGAGTACTTCTTCGTCGTACTTCTTTTTCAACTTGATAACAGCTGGCGAAGCCGCGTGGCACGGTTAGTTACAAATAAACCACAAAATTTCAGTATACCTGCCGCTGAAATTTTCCTGTCTGTTGTATTCCGTTGCTTACTTGTGATGATTCTTATTTTTTTTTAGGGTTTGTTGATAATTTTCATTCGAAAATAATGATATTTTTGTGGCATTATTTTAATGGCTCTATTGGGAAAAGAACTTTTTTTTACAAATTTTTATTTTCTTACTCATGTGTTCTATACGGACTGCTCAAATTTTCATTCACAACATCGTCAATCATACTGTCATCTTTCGCAACGATTACCTGACATTCATAATTTTCAAACAGTGTTACCTCGAATGGTGCCATGACAGTGATAGTACCTCCCGTGTCTGAAATGTTATGTAGGTATTACTGTTTCGGCAAAGAAATTGTCACAATTGACAAGAGCGATAGGTATACGCACTCCGACTAAATTGTACAAAATCTACGATGGCGTATCCGTGTTGCAAGTTCGTGGGAACTCGAACTTGTGTTTCTGAACGTGGTGGATTATTTATTTCGTACAGAGGGTTGTAAATTATGAGAATTTACGCTTTATGTAATTGTAAAACTTGTTTTCTCATATCAATATTCGCGGCTAACGTTTTTAATAGGTCAGATTCGATACGCATTCCATGCCACCGACGACTTTGTGCGTTTATTAAGCTTTCACAATATGCCAGCGACGCATTTTCGCGTTTCTTACTAAATGTATGCATGCATTACAGGGTGCCACCGACGCATCTGTGAGTTTATTGTTCTGCCTTATACTTTTACCTATTCTGTGGTATTGGGTATGTTTCCATTGCACCTGTTGATGAATTTCGTCTTTAAAAATAGTTTGCCTATTTATCCACACTAATATTAGTAGTCCCCGAACAGAGACCTCGCGAGAATTTTTTGTAAGTAACAACTATCAACCGACTTGACCCTCTTACACCATACTTTATACTTATTCACACCACACGAGTTTTTAATACCGGTTTGACCTAAAATTATTAATTCCTTGTCCCCGTAATAATAGGTAGGTCACTTATTAAAAACGTGAATAATCAATTAATCACATAATAATCACGTATTTATCTCAATTATAGGTAGCACTTTTTTCAATATTACTTCGTACTTATTTGATTTAGAGTGCTTCATAAGCATATTATTTTAATATACATATCTAAGTATTAGGTTTTAATAAAACATACTAATAGATATGATTAAAATCCTAGACCCAGGTTTCCGGCCGCAAATCACAACCTACAGGTGGCTATATATTATTATAGGTGACTTTGCATCCTATTTACCTACCATTTTATTTTATATGCAGGTATGTATTTAACAAAAATTCAACTCCGAGAAACAATAATGTTGCCAACTCTACGTCTGAACCCCTAAGGTCCAAAATTGTATCACGCGGCACTCGTTTGTTATTACCTACCGCCTAGCGCGGCGTTTCGCCTTTCGGCGTGTATCAAAGGCCGCCGACGTGCAACCCGCGAGTTGCCGAAAGGTGAAAATGCCCTTTGATTTTATACCGCTGCGCCGCGGTACTTATACTTTTATTTATTCTGCGACTGCGGACGCCGTGATTTCGTCAAATGCAACAAAACAAACAATTTTTCAGCGAATGGAAACAATAAGGACGTCTATGTTTATACTGCCTATGAAATTTTGATAGACTTAATCAAATGACAAAGCTTATCTATTCGTTGAGAGATCTGAAAAACCTTTAGATATACCTACCATATAATAGGAGATAGTTTTTGTTTAAATTAAAAGATTTTATGTAATGTTTAATATCTAATTATATATTTACATAAATAATCAACTTTGATAGGGAGCTCTACTGACAAATAAAAACCTATTCGTCAGTAAAGCTCCCCTACTTCTGACAAGTGGCCAGAGTGGCCTTGACGGCCTCATCCCAGCGCCTTTGGCAAGCCTGGAGCTCCGCGTCAGCGAGGGGCGGCCTTGGCGGTTCATACGCCTCAATGATGCGGAGCCGCCCTAGGTGGCGGAGATGCGACCGCCGTAGGGAGTCTTGCCGGCGGCGCTGCTCCTCTTCGTCCGACGCCCATGACGGCGGCGGTGGCGAAGGTACGTCGATGTATATCGATTTGCGAGCCCTATAAACATAAAAAAAAACTTAGTCTACATACCTAGTACTGTTTATTATAGTGTAGGTAATAATATTCAGTGTGTCTGGTGGCTGACGTTAATGATGATGATCAATCTTGATTTCATCACGATATTACCTCCGTCGGTAGCTCAAGCCCGTCGGTCGTCCGTAACCACGATCACCTGTAGCCCTAGCACGAATATTTCATTGTCTCGTAACGTTAACGTATCGAGCTCACCGTACGAAAACGGAGTATTACGATAGTCGGTAGCACAAAGCACTTGTCATCTACTATAGAGAATTCGATAGTATTACGAAAGTGACGTCATTTTGAGTAAAAAGGGGTGGGCTCAATTGAATGAAAACCACGCAAAAAGACCGAAATGTTACAAAAAAAAAAGTGAAATTGTTTATGCATAATGCTAAAAATTTGAATTTGACACCTATCTATTGTCAATCTGAATTGTCATTTTAATGTTTTTTGACTGAAATCGTCGCTAAGGACGGTCTCTAAGGAAGTTGAATGCCTCTTTGGTCAGCCGGAAGTAGTTTTGAAAGTTGTTGTTTGAAAGATTCAACGCATTATATTCATTATTGTTTTCCTGGCTTCCAATTTCTCTCTAAAAACCAATTTTAACAACAATTTATTTAATAACTTCATGAAAACCAAGTTGGTAACAATTTTAATATCCTCAAACCATACTTATGGTTTGAGGATATCACTATTAATATTGTATTATTTGCTCATTTCTCGCATCTTTGATGAGCCTTCATGCTAAATAATAATGCCTAGAGCTTCGTAGCATTTTATTTACTTGAAGAAAAACAATACTATATCGTTTCTAACACCTGACGAATGTTTTCTCACCGACAAATTCTAAGTGAATAAAGTTTCGTACGTTCTCGATAGCTTTACGATAGCCAGCCTTCGAGCTTATGTCAAAATAAGGTTCGTGCTCGCAATTTTCATACAAAATGTCTCAAGTAACGTTAACGTGACGATACGAAGGCGATAGGAGAGTTGTCAAAAGCATTCGTGCTGCCGAATTTAGTTCAATTTACGCACTGTAGAGGCGCTGATATAATTTCATATAAATTGTTGACGTTTACGATACGAAAACTTTCTCGCAAGTTGTTCGTGCTAGGGCCACTGATCGGTAGTCAGGCGCGCTACGACCGAGCTATCATCGCTTCAAAATAATAAAATAGGTTGGCGCCTCTACCTATGACATTGTTTTATTGAAGCAAAGAGGTTCCCTGAAAGAAAAGCCCATCTTTTGCATGCTGCCCACACCAAACAAAAAACACAAGTAGTTAGTAGAAATAAGTACCTAAAATAACACTTCAACCTTCAGCTCGAGCCAGACTTGTTAGGTAGGTAACCTTGTCAGGTAATATACCTATATTACCTGACAAGGTTATTATGTAAGTAGTCTAAAATTGCGACCCTCCGTAAGCCAAGCCAGCCAATAGCTATGCAAGACAGATTAATAGGCAGACACTCTTTATTTACTAATTAGATTAGATGTAAGATGCTCGCTCGAGGCATGGTAAAATCTAAGCCATTGTTATTCACAACGCTTTTATAAAATGCCAACCAAAGTTCAGATTATTATAATGTAGGCATGTGAGACATACAATCATAACCACACAGCAAAGTATTTAGGGCAACAATTGGTTGTACTTACCTTTTATCAGCCATAATTACGAAGAACAGTCGCCGGCGTTAGCGCACGATACGGTGCAAGGTTCGGCTAGATTTGATTGGATTGTTTCGAAGAACGAATGAATCATAGATATCATTCACTGCGAATGGCCATGGATACACAGTATATTAGTCGGAATATAAATAATGTAAATTTTTTTGCTTTATTCATTCTTTCTTTTATTCTGATGATTACTTTTACATACGAAATAGCACTAGTTCACCCGCCCTGGCTTCGCCGCAGTACAATACTTTAGGCAATATGGTTAAAATATAAGAATTATGGTTAAATTTATTGTGCTTTCAAATTTTGCATGGCAATAAGATTCTAAAGAATTGTTATAAGGCGATAATGAATGTATTGTTTTGATTGGGAGAATTCCGTGCAGTACCTTTTCCCTAAACGTTTCAAGCTCCATGCTTGCGCCCACAAACTGATTGTACAAGAAGTAGGCATTCAAAAACATCATTTGCACGATATGAATGCCTAACTTCTTGTACCAACGCACGGATTTGTGTGCGCACGGGTAGTACGCAAGCATCTGGTCGTGCCGATCAACCTTTTATATATTGATTATAATATATTGTCATATTAGGTTTTGTTACGGCACGACCACGCCTGCTTGATGTAGTACGCATTTCGGGTGTATGCTCTGTGGAAAGCATGAGGACGTCCCTTTTATCTTTCCACTTCATCACGCATACACCCTTGTTATTGTACCTGTGAATTATCCCTCCCCTAGACAACCTTTTGGATGTGACCACTCCTGGATTTTTTTTTTCTGTTTATCAATAACGTGCCGGTACAGAAAGTTTTATGTGTTAGTAAATTTTCCGCTAAACTGATACTATTATAATAGTTGTATTGTTTGTCCATATACACGGTGTAACTGGAGGGGTGGATCATCGGTGGCTGGGGGGTGGGGGATCTCAGTACCTATCGATTTAACCCCCCTTTATGTTCTGCGATATTCAGTGGTTCAAAAGTTATTTGGACTTTGGTAAAATTTTAGTCAAAATCAGATTTCAGCCTAAACTTCGCAATTGCAGCCATACTATTAGGTTTGCAACCCTGCCTTTTTTTTTTAAACAAGATCAATAGTGGGTCTTTTGTACCCCTATACCAATCAGAGACTTTATTATTATATTATTATCAGAGACTTAGATTTATAAAAATCCAAATAAAAAAATTTGAGTAATTTTTTTTTCCAAAATCTAATGTTAACATTATCTTTCTATGGTTATAAAAAAAATATTTGACATAATATTTTTTTCTACAACCTATCTTAAAAACTACTGGCTTTTATGAAGAATAAACCCTGAAAGTTTCATTTGGCTAGCACTAGGGTATCATGTTGAAAAATTCACTTGAATAGTCTTAAGTGCCAAAAATCCGTTGATTTTTAAACCCAAAAACTACTTTATAAACTTTAAGTATCGAAAAAGTTTATAAGCGCAAGTAACTACGCTTCTTGTTTGGTAACAGGTAGCTTGTTCATGACAAGAAAAGGATAGCTGAATAAAAAACATTGTCTCGCTCTTGCATCGCTGTGATTGGCTGTGTACTAGGTACAAGGTTCCTCCGAGTAAAACCAACTTTGAAGGAGATTAAAGCGTTTATTATATTATTTAACGAAAATTATTACAGGAGTAGTACTTGACAATTGTAGTTCAATGCGCAAGATGGACGACAGAGCCGATGCCGGCTTTCTACCAATCAGCGCTCTTTACGCCCCACTACCCCGCGCTTGCCCCTCTACTAACTATTTGAACACATAATATTTTATAATTAACTTAAATGCTCAATGCCTTTTACGTGTCGCCTACAGGCTGATTAGGTGACATGCCACCAAAGGCAATTTTTTTCTTAGGACTTATTGTTTTATGAGTTAGAGATTATTGTAAGCTCTCCTTAGTTGTTTATTGTCTGCCATTGTATTCTTATCTGAGCTACGTTTCTAACTGGTGTTTGAACTGAATCCTCTGAATTAGGCGTGTTTATTGGATTTCGATACTTGCTAAGTGATTTCTATTACTTTGGAACGAAGACTCTCTGTGATTATTGGATTTTGTTCTTTCTTTGTGATTTGGATTGTTGTTATCTTGGAACGAAGACTGCATTTATCAGACTTAAGTGGATTTTCGTGAATTGTATCCACCATGCCTTATTCTCCACGTGACTATGCAGAAAGGTACTATTGTTACGGCGCAGCCCAAGGAAATGCCCGAGCGCCTGCTAGAATGTACCGTGAGCAACTGATTAGAAGAGGTGGCCCACAACCCGAAGTATACCCTGACTACCGTGTTTTTTTTACGTGTCCATAACTCATACATGGAAGGTCGCATACCCGGTACTTCTCGGCCCGAAGGAGTGCCGAGAATCGACCCAGATCGAATTGAACAAGTCTTGGAAGAAGTGCAAAATGATTCGTCGACAAGTACGAGAGCAATTGGCCGTCGTACAGGCCTATCTCACATGTCTGTGCACAGAATTCTGCGAGCGGAGGGCATGCATCCATACCATGTGAAACAAGTGCAAGATTTACTACCTGCGGACTATCCACGACGAGTCGCTTTTTGTCAGGACATGATAACTAGATGCGACGCAGATGAGATTTTTTTTGACAACATAATGTGGACAGATGAGTCAACCTTTAGCCGGAGTGGAATATTTAATATGCACAATTACCATTCTTGGAGTATTGAAAATCCACATGCGATTCGCCGCCATAATTTTCAACACCAGTTCAGTGTTAATTTATGGACAGGAGTATTCAACAAATAGCTGATCGGACCGTTCGAGTTACCAGCCAGATTAAACGGCGATGCGTATTTGCAATTTTTACAAAATAACTTGCCTGAAGTGTTGGAAGAAGTCAACTTGGCTTTACGGCGCTGCATGTACTTTCAATGCGACGGAGCGCCGTGCCACTTCGCACGAAATGTAAAGGAATATTTCAATCAACATTTTCCACGTAGATGGATAGGCCGTGGGAGGCCAATAGCCTCCCAAGGTCACCAGACCTCTACCCTGTAGATTTTTTCATCTGGGGATATTACAAAGAGTTGGTGTACAAAAGCGATTACACCTCTATCGAACAATTACGGCTAAAACTGAACCAGGCCCAAATGAAGATTAGGGAAAAAGAAGACTCATTCCGCAGGCTCAAAATAAACTTTATAAAAAGATGTAGGCTATGTATCGCTAATAATGGAGCTAATTTTGAACATTTAATGTAAATAAACCGTGAAAAAATAAAATATAACGTTTTCATTATTGTTTTAATTGACTCATTCCTGTCCTTTTGTATAGTAATCTTGTTAGCATAGCATACGCTTATCATAATTTACTGGCTTATATTTTTTGTAGAATGAAAATAATATCGATTTTTGGCACTTAGGACTATTCAAGTACATTTTTCAAAATGATACCCTAGTGCTAGCCAAATGAAACTTTCAGGGTTTATTCTTCATAAAAGCCAGTAGTTTTTAAGATAGGTTGTAGAAAAAAATATTATGTCAAATATTTTTTTTATAACCATAGAAAGATAATGTTAACATTAGATTTTGGAAAAAAAAATTACTCAAATTTTTTTTATTTGGATTTTTATAAATCTAAGTCTCTGATTGGTGTAGGGGTACAAAAGACCCACTATTGATCTTGTTTAAAAAAAAAAGGCAGGGTTGCAAACCTAATAGTATGGCTGCAATTGCGAAGTTTAGGCTGAAATCTGATTTTGACTAAAATTTTACCAAAGTCCAAATAACTTTTGAACCACTGAATATCGCAGAACATAAAGGGGGGTTAAATCGATAGGTACTGAGATCCCCCACCCCCCAGCCACCGATGATCCACTCCTTCAGTTACACCGTGTATATGGAATGACCAACACCCAAATAGTTGTTTAATAGTTTCATAACCACTTTATCCACGTGTCCTCTGCCACCAACTTCGGTGTCAGCTGACCCCTTGTACATGTGAATTTTATGCACTATGCCTTTGGGATCAGCCAACACATAAAGTTTTATGCCAAACTTGTGGCGTTTATTTTTAATGTACTGTCTAATGTTCAGTCTTCCTCTAAATAGAACCATTGATTCATCAATCGTTATCAATCTTGTTATCTTGTTATCAATCTCCATTGATTCATCAATCTTTAAATAGTGTACGTATCCACCCTGCAATAACTGTTCTTGGGGCAGGTTTAGTTGTGCCACGAGTTGTTAGGAATAGTCTTGTGAGATTGCCTCTCCTAGCTTGCGTTAATACAATTAGTCGCCTTATCCAAAATATTAAATCTAGTTTCTGATTTGGGTTTTTAAATGAATTCCCAGCCACTTTGCATGTATGTTGAAGAGTCGGTTTTACTTCCATACACCGGCCAAAATTTCATAGAGCCACGTGTCGCGAGACTTGAAATAAGCTTTGATTATCGATGCTGCTCATGTTAATCCATTCAAGCAAGTCTCCTACATTCCAAATGGGAAGTCGTTGTCTTATCTGTGGCCGATTTGTTGCTATTCCCTTGAGTGCATGTTTTATGAGTGGGTGCGGGTATGCTCGTACGAGGCCGATTGGAGGTAATCCAAATCTGATTTTCTTTTCTGTCTCGGGATTGATGTCCCCGAATAGTTCTTCTGCAGGAATATCTTTCACGACCCAGGATTTCCATTCGGGTGGGCAATAATTCTATAATTCGATTGTAGAACTCCTTTTTACCGGGTAATTGCCTTTCGGCCAGTTCGCCCATAGTGGTGTTCGCCATTATCCTGTGAATCATACGATACGACGTTTTATATGACACAGTATAAATTAATAAGTGATTATTGATCGCGCGTCGTATGGTTGATACGACTGGTCGTATATAAAAGAAACGTATCTAGATGAAATTTGATTTGACGTTTCAGTTGAAATGACGTTTATCAGAAGTCAATTCATGACTGCCCACATTGGGTCGTATCAATTATATTGGTGTATGTCAATTACTATGATTTGTCGCATGGTGGCCACATCGATTCTTGTCCTACCCGTATTGTGTCGTATCAGACTGTATGCGACGTTTGACGATACATGGACGCGTCAAACATTTTGGGAAGCAAGAATTCAATAGAAATACTATTGTATGAAACTACGGACCGATCTGGGTCTGTGAAGTGACGTTTAAATTTAAATCAACTTACTGTTGGTAACGTGTTCCTTGGAAAAAATGCTAAAGCGTACTGAGGAAACAGCCAACCTGCGCTGAACGTCAGACCGAACCGAAGTGAAGTTGCAGCGACGAGCATGAACTTACCGCCTGAGGTTAGTAGATTGTAGCGATTTTAGACTACCTTCACACCAATCCGGACAAAAGCTATAGGTGTAATCTTTAGGCTAAAACTCCTAAATAGAAGTTATAAATATTATAAATGTTTGAATCAATAACAGGATATTTACCATGTATTTCGTTTGTTATAAAAAAAATTGATAAATATCTCGTTATTGATACTAACATTTATAGTGAAAGTGACCATGATAGCTCAAAAAGATATATATATATATATTTAATGTTTAATAATTTTAGGGCCGTCGTGACGCCCAGAGACGAGCCAAGAGACGGTTCCTTTCATCCATTCCTTGCTGGAGAGCGACGTTATGGTGGCTAGCTTGGTGGTTACCCGCTTCTGCTACACCCATCTGCATCGGAGTTTCACGAAGCACGTCATCATTTCCTAATTTCTCAACAGACAAATTAGCCTTATTGTAAATTTTGTGTAATAACACTAGCATTTACAATAGAGACGGCTACTTCTGGTGTGTAATGTAATACTCTGTGAACAAGGAGGCAACGGAACGTGCTTTGAGAAGCCCAATTGTCCGTACAGTTATGTTCCTCATATAGACATGCAAGTCGATGTACCTAGTTTCGTTCTTGTGTGCCAGGAGCGGCGTCTACAATCAGAGTGAGCTAATATTTTCTAAGAGAGTACCCGGAGTCCCATGGAAAAAGAAAAATCTTATCATATTCAACGCAATTTTAACTAGACAATAAAATTATAAGTTTAGTAAATCTTTTAATATTGATATTTTTCATGGTGTACCTACTCATGTATATACATACTTAATCTTTAGTATGTTGATTATATTATTCATCAAGACATTGAACTGCGCCGTTGGCTTAGTTTGGTGGCGTTCGCTTTCTAAGCAGGTGTACCGGGTTCGATTCCCGGCGGGAACACAAGTTTTCTCCCCAAGGAAAATTTGTGTTTCTGGTTCTGGTTGTGATTGAAAAATGAAAATAAAAAATGTTTATTTTGCAGCGGTTAGTGGTTAAAGTTTACAAACAATTTGATTAGTTTATATACATTAATTATACTTTTTGCTAATCGCTGATGATAGCTTACAGGTGAAAGGATATATCTATGGCCTTCACACTAGGCAAGCCTGTATCGTGAAGACCCAATACGGATAACAAATTACATTAGACAAATTAGTCAAAAACTCGTACTTACAGGTTATGTATATAGCGTTAATTATTAACAGTAAAGTACAACTAAAGATAACTATAACAATTTGTGTAACTAATGATTATTTATTTATCATACATCATAGTGTTGTGTAGGACATGAAATTAAAATGAGTTTGTAAGAGTTGCCTCTTTTTTGTACTGAGCCAGTACAATGTCTCACTTCAAAAGAGGCGAGGCATAGCGCCTCATAGCGGTATATTTGAAGTAACGAGTAATGGTGTTATTTCGTACTGGAGCGTTTATTATGTACCTTACAAAGTGTGATTGACGTAGTACTAATCACTAACTCCACAACGATATATGAATCGAAATGATAAATGACAACTGAATATATTATTGTAAAATTTGAACAAGAAGTCTATGTAGGCACTGTTACTATTTTACGAAATACGCAATAAAACAAATTTATTATAATTAATGTATGATGTAATAAAAAAAATTACATATTAACATTTAAAAATAATATTTGCGACACTTTTTTTTTTGCAACCGTGCAACAATCTGTTAACACACTATATTATTAATTACAAACTAATCAAAACAACATGCACTCGTAATTGTTATGGTACGCGCCAAAATTCAAATTATCCAAATGACATCAACATTTGCCGCATTTTGACACGCGCCACTTGCGATGCCCAACTCCGTTTATTTTCTAGCATAAACTTGTCGACGAAAGTGAACTAAAGCGTAATATTGTTGTCTCACTCCGTGACATATAAAGCTGGTGAAAAAGTAGACGCATTGTACTGAAGTGTAGCATACATACAGCAACGAGACGCGGTACGGTACGACGCGTTTTCTCTCACTCACTCAATGCTAAAGCTTATACACGACGAGCGTGACATACAATTTGAAGTAGTACATGTAAAAAATTTGAACCGCTCTTACAATAGTACGTCTTGTACGGGACAAATGTCATGCCTCATGTATGTCCTACTCAACACTAATACATCATATACGTTTAAACTATTATTTATATCTGAACATTAAACATGAGTTTATATAATATCTATTATGAAATATTTAAAATTCAACTTAGTCCTTACTATTTTATATGAAATATATACACTAACATTATTATTATTATTTGCTTATTGTATTTTAAAAATATATTATTATTATAGTATTTATATATAAATATATATATGTATACAAATAAATATATATATATATATAGAGGTTTATACTTAGCAACAATGAAATATTCACAATTTGATACTTAAAACATCTTCAGTGCTATCGTAAGCTAGCGTAGACAACCAGTTTTGAATTAACTTTTTGGCCTCGTACACTGACTTTTCCCTTAAATCGCAGTGCTTAACTACGCAATTATAAACGTGAGCCCGAACAAACAGGCCAAACCAACGAGCAAAAACAGTGTTCACGGGTGGAGTAGGCAAGCGATATACTCTTCGTTGTAGCATCGCTTCATATTCAGCAGAAGCCAGTACAGACTTATGAACAGAAACCGACGTTTTTAGAATAAACAATTGCCTCACGCTAAGTACCCCGCTGTCCTTGTAGACATCTGTGGTTGGGTATCTAAAAGGCTTTTTCATCATGGTCTTCAGGACAGAACGTTGTGCTCTCTCAACCTGTATAAGGAAAGTCTTTGCAGCATTACCCCAACATGTGATACAGTATGTTATTAGTGACTGACACAATGCGAAATATACAGATCTCAACGTTTCCAAACATGCTACATCACGTAAATTTTTTACAACGCCAATGACTTTCCTTATTCGAGCCGAGAGTGTGACAATGTGGTTTTTAAATGTCATGTTTTCGTCTATATATACACCAAGGTATTTAATCACTTTAATTCTATTTAATGAATCACAACCACAAGGCTTCACGGAGCATGGTTTCTTATGAATTTTTATGTCGGTCTGATGTACTGGCGCTGAGGCAGTCGTTTTATGGAAGCAAATGTAAACAGTCTTTTTTGTATTCAAAGTCAAGATATTATTTTCCAACCAGTTAGATACACGCTTCATACCAACCTCAGCACGGGATAAAGCTTCTGGCCATGTCGATCCAGAAAACACAATAGCGGTACATAACATACAATTTCAGCATTTTCAATAGGTATATCATGGATGTCATTAATATACAAGTTGAATAATGTGGGCCCCAGTATGCTTCTCTGTGGAACACCAAAGCCTACAGTCTGCGAACTGCTCAGCATCTGACCAATCCTCACACACTGTCTCCGCTCCGACAGTTAACTCTTAAACCAGTTAGAGGCTACACCTCTTATACCCATGTTATTTAATTTATTTAAAAGTATGGGAACGGAGACAGTGTCGAAGGCCTTGGCCAAATCTAAGAACACTCCTACACAGTTTTGTTTGTTATCAAGCCTTGATGATACCACCGATGTCAGTAGCGATACTGCATCCTCAGTATTCTTTCCCCTACGAAAGCCAAATTGTTTTGGCGAAAGCATATGCCTTGACTCCAAAAAACTAGTTAATCTTTTATTGACAAGCTTTTCCAGTATTTTAGAAAATGCTCCCAGCAACGAAATAGGTCTATAATTTTCAATACAATTTTTGGGGCCACCCTTATGTATTGGAATAACACATGCCAATTTCCAATCGTGTGGAAAAATTCCACTAACGAAATTTTGGTTAAATAGATGAGTGAGGGGCACAACAATTGCATTTTTTATATGCTTTATTAGTGAGTTAGAGGAGCTGTCTATGCCAGGAGCTTTGTCATTTTGAAGCCCGATAATAATATTTTCCACTTCTTCATGATCTGTGGGAGTCATAAAAAAAGAGTGTGTGGGTGATATTTTGGCTCTGATTGAACTAGCTAGGTCATTTTCTGTTAAATTTATGTTGCTGAGGGTTTTATCGGCCAATTGCTGTCCTACGGTACAAAAATAGTCATTACACAAGTCGAGAGGATGTCGTGAACTGCCTGATTGTGTGTGTGATGTGAATGTTTCCGGCATCCACAACACAAGTCATCGAACTTAGTGTGGGGCTGTGAGTGTGAAAGCGTTTATGTTTATGTTTTTTACATCTGATTTTATTTCTTATTTTATACCTGAAAGGCATGAACTTGACCACTATCACCTGATGAAGAGATGATACTGCCAAAGATCTTATCTTTATTATATTTAATAATTACAATATTACTTTTTTGCTATTTACATCTTTGTGTTGCCAGGCATGTGTTGTTAATCTAAATACCTAGATAGTTTATTATTGTTATTAACAAGAAAGAGATGTATGTTTAGATGATAATATGTAATTTTATTTTAGTTTGAGACAACACGTGCACGATTTAAATGAACATCCATTTTTATCACACATCTAGAGTTGAATGAAAACTTTGTTAAAATTAAACTTAACAAGAAGCCAAGTATAGATTCATTTTAGTTTTCTATATGATATTTTATTGGGTGATTACTCCAGATAAAACTGTCGTGACTCGCACCTCCGTGGCTACTGTCTACACTAGTCACATTCATATTTGCATCACATATCATCCGTAAGCAGATGATATTATGACATAGAATATAAATAATGTCTACATTTTAAAACTCTTGATACCTATCAGTCAATTTATACTTTTCCCTGCTTTGCAAATGCTGAATCGATGTTTTTAATGACAAAATAGTCACCAATTATAATTTTCTTTTCACAGTAAATCAAAATTTATAAAAAGAAGCATTTATTTACATGTTATTATTAGTTGGCATAGCATAACCCAGTCAACAATGTAACTGCTATGTCTTAAGAGGCCGGAGAGTCTGTGAAACGATCTATAGGCTATCTCTGTTTAACTCGCAAACTGTGCTCATGCTTGATGCGATAGCACTACCGACCGAACAAATTATGATAGGTACCGTAATACCAAAAATTATGAATGAAAATGTAATGTTTAGCCATTGTTTTTTTGCATTAATAGTACCTTGAAATTATTATCTATGTTCCTGTTGTAATGACAAAAGAAATGTGTTAGTTTTTAATACAAAACGAATAAGTTAAAGATGTGTGACATTTACGTCGTAATAATGTGTGAAAATCAATTGGTTTATATTTAGTTTTAGGTAATTGTTTTGGAATAAAAACTACCCAGGAACCTAGATTAATATAACAAAGTTAATTTATTATATTTAGTGTTAATCCCGATAATGTTGTTAGGCTTCAAGCAGGATGCACAAGGGTTCGGCGAGAGCAGAGGCTTCGGCGGAGTTCCCACGATAATAATACTAACGTTCGCACCCCAATAACAGTGTACTTTCGCGGCGTGCGGGCGGGCGGGTTGTATTATCCTGTTTGAAGCCTAACAACATTATCGGGATTAACACTAAATATAATAAATTAACCTTGTCGTTATAGATTTCCGAAAAGTAACGCTAATTCAATTAATGTTACTAGATTTATATGTTTTTAATCTGAATAACAGCACAGTATGGTGGTAATATGCTTGAATTATGAATAATTTTGGTATAACGATTGTATGGGCAAATCAACCTCCGTAGGCCCCTTAAGAGGTCTGTTTATTTTATTGCTAATTTGACGTTACGTGCCAAAAACAATAATATATTTTGAAAAATCACCATGACACTTAATGTACAAATTACTGATAAAACTTCCTCGTTTCATAAGCTATCTAAAAAGGAACAAAGTGATCAAAACTAGTTTTAACTTAGCTTAGGTTCAGTTAAATCTAATTAAAGAGTTGATTAATTTTGGATTCTTAAATAAAACAAATAATTTATCTTTATTATTTCAAACATCTTGCTCAATGTGAGCCCCATGTTCCCGAATACAAGTACGGATACGTTTTCTCGCTTCCGTTTTTGTGATTCGTGATGAAAATGTAGTCCTCATTTGCTCAGCCGCATTCATGTTTTTTCCTCTGAGTTCTTCTACAGAATTTACTGAAGTCGCGTACACCAAGTCCACGTAACGGGTTAACTAAACAAGACCGGAAGGACTAAAAAGAGAAATACCTTGTCCTTATCAACTGCAAGATGATAAGTGCACCGATTTTGAATGCCGAACTGAAGGCCACCCTCATAGAGATTATGGCAAACCGCGATAAAGCCATATAAACTAAACAAGTCCAATTAGCCTCAGCTATCGCAGCATTGGGCCAAGTGCTAACGCGGTTTTTTTTTTCAAATAAAAACAAAGATAGCGAGCTCGTAAAATCTCTTATGGATACATGCAGTATTTTGTGCGAATGCCAGCATTCAGACTCAATAAGGAGAAGAGATTTGGGCCTCTCAGCTTTACGAAAGGATGTGAAGAATCCAATAATATCAACAAAAATTGACCATTTTCTCTTTGGACAGGGGCTAGCGGAGACCCTTAAAACAACCAAGGCCATTAACAAATCAAGCACAGAATTGAAGGCCACTCCAGCTCCAAAGCCTCCATTGAATAAAACTCCACGGTGTTTAATTATGTCCTCAATTACTTAAGTAATAGTTATCCCAATGAGCAATTACCACTTGTTCAAATTTCAAAGAAAATTGTAACTCTTTTAGCTCTCGCTCATCGAGTTCAGACTCTGTCAAAAATAGATAAAATATACGTTATATAAAAACACTACTGACAGAATAACAATCAAAATCCCCGACACAATCAAAACATCGTCAGTTACATCCCAACAGCCAAATTTAATTTTGCCATTTTTCGAAACAATGCCTTAAATTTGTACGGGAAAAATATAGTAGCCTATCTTACTTATTAAAATAAAAAATGATTTTGTATTATAGAATAATTTATTATTTACAGCCATAACCTGTTTCTAAATATTTCACAACATCTCTAAAAGTCTACAGGGGGCCTACCAGCATCCTTAATTGCGGTTCAGTTCAAGACTTCAAATGAACCGTTTTCTAAATTCGTACCATGATGTCCTAAAATCAGTCCATTTTACGTTGTTTCCTAAGCAGCGCTGCTAATAGTCTGATTACGATTTCTTTAACTCATTTTGTGGGCTTATCGGTACCATGACCTCTTATTCGACAGCTTTTAAACTTCTAGCTTGACAGTTATCTACAAGTTTTGCGGCTCATAAGTGGTTCATAAAAAGTTACTCGCAGAGACACTTTTTCTTACATTGTTTACGTTTTATTGTGTTTTGGATATTTCCACCAGTAAAGTAAGAAAAGTTTTATGTTAGTATAATCGTAAACGTACATATTATGTTTGTTTTGGCATCATTTTCATTATAATACTAGTTTATAATCCTTTGAGGTTAGGTTGATATTTACTTTATTTTTGTTTATTAAAAAAACAATATTAAACTAATTCACCTCTTAGCATAACAATTAAATACGGATTTCTTGAAAAAGAAGTTCTTTTCGAGAGATTGTTGTGACCTTAAACTTACCAATTTGTCATAAATTCGTTACAGAATATGGATGAAGAGCTGATGCTAAAGTTTTTCGAAAACGGTATGTCGAAAGAAAGTCGACGAGAGCGTCATGAACTACGTGAACAGTTGGATCCATTTGAATTAAGTTAAACGCAGTCAGTGTTTTGTTGAGTTTGTGAGTGTTATTATAAAAATAAGACAGGGCCACTTTTTTTAAATTCACACTCAACATTTTATATCTTCAAAAATGCGGAAATGTGCAAGCGAGTGAGCGATCGATTCGGCTGAAATTCTGGACCTAAAAGGTTATATGTATAGCAAAATATAAAAAAATACTCTTGGTAAGTCAAAGACATTATAAACAAAAATATGTGAAACAATCAAATTATTAATACTTAATTAAACTTATTTAAAGTTATGAGCTAGAAATGTAATTTGGGACGACTTCTCTGGTTTGAGCCTGCTTCGTCTGTCATTTATTATTTGACCCATTTTGGAAAAAATCCTCTCACATGGTACCGACGTAGCCGTGATACATAGACGTTTCAGCATTACCTTATAAAGCCGTGGATAAATCTCTTTCCGCTGCTTTCACCATGTGAGAGGATCTTGTTTCCTGTCAAGTAGTACCTCATTCAGATATTTCAATTATACTAGAGGCAGTGGGATTTTGTGGAGCAACAAGATTTTTTACTTTGTCGTCAAATTTACCCCATAGTAGTGACTCAGAATCTGGACCTATAT
The DNA here is from genome assembly GCA_948107665.1 of Lomographa bimaculata. NCBI lineage: Eukaryota > Metazoa > Arthropoda > Insecta > Lepidoptera > Geometridae > Lomographa > Lomographa bimaculata. The sequence continues at coordinate 1,141,962 of OX403602.1, read as the reverse complement.
TGGTGATTTCTACTTGAGCAAGGCTATGGTTTACATTCATTTTAATTCTTGCGCATGCTTGTCTTAGGCTAGCGATTGCTCGTTCTGCATTTCTACTGGACAGGCCATGTGACTTCACCCTTGGATCCAGAATCGTTGCTTCAGCAATGACTTCTTGCGTCTCAATGTCACCAAATCTATTTTGAATTTCAACACGAATTGTCTCACACAACTGTATTATGGAACCGTCACATTGTTCTGTTATATGCCTATGTAATGTTTCTAGCATAGATGAAATATATATTGGGACTTTTGAAAGAGAAACATGTTTCTCTGAACAAAGGGACTCAGTAACAATTTGAAATATTTTAAGCACTTCCACGCACTTATCTAAAGTCTCCCATTCGTCTACTGTGATATTATTCAGTTCAGGGTTCTCTATAGCTAGAGTTGCGATAATAGCATTCTTCATTTTAAAAAATCTGTTGAGCATTTCGAACGTTGAGTTCCATGTGGTCACACAGTCCTGCTTTAGTTTTAAATTGGGCAGGTTAAGTTTATTGGCGTTGTCTTGTAACTTTGCTAAGGCAAAGGAACTACGTTTAAAATACTCGACAGCATTTTTAACCTTTAAAATGATGGATTTGATACAATGTAGTTGTAAACCGCAACTAACAGACAAATTTAAAGAGTGTGCTGTGCATCTTACTTGTCTCCAGCCTAAATTCCGCACAGCTTTTACCATATTACTTGCATTGTCTGTAACGATAGCAGTAATATTATTTTGTAGGTTCCATTCGGTTACCAAATTTTTCAACATATTGGATATATTTTCTGATGTATGTCTTAATTCAAAATGGATGCAATCCAAAAGAACATTTTGTAGTACGGTATTTTCGTCAATAAAATGCGCAGTGATAGCATAGAAATGGTTCTGATTATTTTGCGAAGTCCATCCATCTGCTGTTAGGCAAACTGGCGTTTCTGACTTGAACGTTGATTTGAATTCATCCTTCACTTCATTGTAAGCTGCGGGCAACAAGCTGGCCGATATTGTTTTTCTTGTTGGAATGTTGTAATTCGGACACAGTAAATTAATTAAATTTCGAAACTCTGGGTCTTTTACAATCCTGAGGGGATGGTACTCTTTGACAATCATTTTCAGTAACTGTTTTTCTATCTGTTTGGAACGATGAATTGGTAGTGGTCTTGTACTAGATGTATAATTAGTTATTAAATTAGCACTAGTTTGTTTTATTGGTTGGGGCTCTTGTTTGCGATGAGGATAGTTCTAGGTTCGATGTCAATGGTATTGGGTCCGGTTGTACATGCATTGAAGAGTTTGAAGGTAAATTCGTGGTTTCGCGACGTAATTCAATATTAGCATGTTTTCTTTTCATATGCCGCACTAGATTACCCGTACCATTACGAGGGTTATATGAAAGGTTAACTGAGCAATATCGGCTTTTGCATTTTTTTCGGCACATGTAAAGTGGTTCCACACTTCGCTGGTTTAAGGCGGTGGCATAGTATAAGTTAAATCTAAAACAATATAAAGCAATAAGCTGAGCAACAAACAATAACAAAAGTAAAAAACAAGAACATTCACGATACCCCACCAAAGCCATCGTACTCACCACTTATTAGATGATATTATAGAAAATTTGTTCGTATTTAATCTCGTTTAATAATAATTATGGCCCACTTACCTCTTGACGTTGTAATACGCTTATTATTTACAGTGATTAACTGACACACACGAACAAACAACACATGAAAAACTTTAAGCAAACGTTCGACCGTTAAATTGAATCGTCTGACGTCTCGGTTCGATCGCGCGATTCCGTTCCCCGCCCCATGCCACAGCTCGTGCGTCGTCGCCTACGCACAACACCCTCCCGCCCCGCGCTATCGTCGCGGCGCGGCGCGGCGTTCACCGGTCCGCCTCTCCCCGGTACGCATTAGTACGCAATGCCGTGATTCAGTTCCACTATTTTGAGAATTTGTCGGGTCGGACTCGGTCGGAGAGTCTGAGTGTTACGTGATGTGCCGTCTGGGCTATTCGGTTGGCCGGTACTGTTGGATCGGTATTAGAATTGTGGTTGGAAGTACATCGCGTTATAACGCGAGTGATGCGGGTCCTCGGATTCGTATCCAGCCGGACCTACCCATCTCTAGATCGAAGGCGGCTACGTGGTGTTGTAAACCGGCCTCGCGGGGAGTGCGAGGCCCGGGTCAGGGAGTGTGGCGATGGAGGGGGTGGCAGGCTGTGTGGAGAGGCTGAGGCCGCAGACAACATTGGTGATGGCGGGCGGCGGCAGCTCGAGTGGTGACGTTTGTAACGGTAGCTCGAGTGGATGGGATAATGGCTGGCCGAGTGATAATGGTGATGGCAGGATGCTTGGTGATAAAGTTGATGTGCTGGGCCCGGCAGCATCTGGCAGATCTTCAAGTGTCTATAAATGTAATAAAAGCGAATGTCATTCAAACTATTTATACATAATATACCTGACACCTCTGCTTAGAAGGCGAACATGCACCCAACTACGCCAACAGGCAGTTCGAAATCAATCATCATTTCACTTTTTTTATAACATTAATATTTTTAAAATGAAAATAATGAAAAATATTCTCACCTCAAAGGGTTCTACTCTAGCTCGTGGGATTCCACTTCTAAAACCCTCTCCAAGAAGGGATATAAATTTGACTTCTATTTCTGTCAGCTCTGGCACCTCTGCTGGCCCTCCCCCAGTCCTTCGGTGGGATGCATCAATGGAGGCTTTTTTTTATTTTAATTTTGCCTTATAGTCACTCCAATACTACAAATAAAAAAAAATTTGCTTTGACTGTTTAGACAATCAGTTTTGCAATGTTAAATTGTGGAGGGGAAACTCGGTGTGTCAGCAAGTGTGTGTAGTCCTCTCCGATACTACAATGGATGAAGGGATTTGTAATGGATATACACTTGTCACCCGTTTATACATAGCTGACTTAATAAATAAGGTACTTATTTTGATATTTACTTTTATTATTACTAGTTTTTAACTGTTTTTATAAAATGTTTTGTAAAATTAGTTAAGTAATAACTTGTTTTATTATATTTGAAATAAAATTGTTATACTTAAATTATAAAAGCAGTATCTAATTTCTAAATAATCTCATTATTAATTAAACAAGATCTATAATTTTTTTCATTGTCCATGCATAGGGCATGGACAAGGTTAAAAATAATGAATTTGAAATGTTAGGTATAACAAATATACTACTTATGTCATTCTTACTTTGGACCAGCCTTTCCAATCCTTGGTTGCACCCTCTCCCTGTGCATTCAGCATCTGTGCCACAGTAGTCCACATCCTGCGGGAGAACTCTCGCGCCTGCACAGATTTGTTGCGCCCAGTTGCCAGACCACGATTTAGCCTTAGGTAATCCCACAGAACTTCGAGTTGAGCAAGAGTCACCCGACGTCGCCTTGGTTCTTCGCTAACATCATGTGTAGGATAGACGTGTTTGAAAAGGAGAATCTAGCTAGTATTTGGTTCCAATCTTGTACCATCAAGGTGTTCCACAGTTACTTTAAGCTGTGAGATGAAAGCTCTATGAAGAATCTACAATAATTGGCAGATTCAAGTTATTATTAGGTACACATAGGTAATTTATTTGCTCTATTGGGGATAAGAAATATGAATATGCAGTAGTATTCACCTCATCATAAAAACTAGGAAAAGACACTACAAATTCCAAAAAATCCCAAAAATCACTTCTCCAAGCCCTTTGCTATACTCTCTGCTCCAAGGTAGACGATCAAATAAAGTAGATTGTATGGTTCTAAGAGGTTGTATCCCGGCGCTCCAGGCAATTAATTGAATCAATGTAAATATTGAAACAAAAAGATTCATCACTTTCACATCTAAATAAACTTTCCGTCTACGAAATAAACAAAGTTTCTTTCAACTTGCGGGGCTTGCCAAATGACAAATTACGATTCGTTTTAAAATCGATTAATGTTTTTACGTACAAATCGAGACTCATGTTTTATTATAAATACATAACTGGCACCTCAAAACAGCTAAAAAACGTGTTTTTGATGATATACTATTATTAATCATACTACATTTCCTTTAGAGTGTGAAATATTATAGGTTTAGTATAAAGCAGTAATACTCTCAATCATAGCCTTGAATACGATACATTCAAGTTTTCGAACGAAAGAATAGAGTACGGCGTGCGAGCGAAATAGACTTGGCCATCAATAATTTTGTCTCTCTCTCTCAAACGTTTCATAAGCAGCTGAGAACTCGGTTTCGTTCACTCATTCAGTCATCAAGCAGTTTAAAAGCAGACTTGCTTTAAAGAGATGGTACGGATTGAATGTACTAGTTCGTTTTATGAACGACTTATGAACTGCCCTGCATATGGATCGTTTCTATTAGTTGCTGGTAGGCCTCCAGGTGTATAAAATGCTTACCTCGAAGGACGAAGCTGAAGGATAATTAATGAACGAACTTACCTGTATGTGAAGTTCGATCATAATTATCCGAAGGCTTTGGGAAAAGAAATATCCAGAAACTCTCTCACAGTAAGGCAATAGCGCAATTGCCAAACCCATGTCAGTGCTGGTTCTAGGGTTCAAAATTAATAGAGGGCTAACGTGGGTGAATCATATTGAGAAACTTTGTGCGAAACTAGGCAGTGCATGTTAAGCAATGAGTCGGGTGGCTCGGGTGGTGTCAGCAGATGTCGCACGCGCCTGCTATATTTTACTACGGTACATTTTTTAATACACTTTTACAATACGGTGCGGAACTGCGGCTCTGACTGGGAGCGCGACTTCCGCATGCAAAAGCGAGCAATCCGGGTCTTGGTACGTGTGACACAAGATACCTCAGCGAGACCCTATTTCAGAGAACTCGGGATCCTCACATTGCCTGACATCGTGATCTATCCGGTGGCGGTATAAGTGAGAACAAATGTCGGCACGTGCACCAAACTGACATGCACTCCTACAGCGCGCGCAATGCAAGCAAACTTGTGGGCTAACCTCGTAAGCTTACAAAGACCAGCAAGCTGACGCATTATATGGGCCCGGCTGTGTACAATAGGCTTCCTAACACCATATTAGAGGCAACTTCCTACAACAACTAATTGATTTAAACATAGATTAAAACGATGGCTTATCCAGATAACGTTGCTACCTATATATGTCACAGGAGACTGCTAGACGTGCTCTTGTGGAATCGGCCAAAAAGAAAGCCGAGGCTGCAGTGCGAAGTAGCTTAGCGCTGGAGGGCATCCAATCAAATATGAGAAGCATCGAAAGATCACTAGATAACATCCAGCACACCCTGGGGAGGGTTGAAAGGTATTTCATAATCTCCTATAAGCGTCGGCGTTTCTAGGAAACTGAAGGCGAGCGAGATTTATATCCTGTCGTTTGATCCGGACGATGTCAGTTCTCTGCGGCTCAGTGGTGCAATGAGATTGAACACCATATGAAGACCAACTCGTGGACGGATTATGCAACCAGGATTGCTGCCTTCACTCGCCTGCAGGGACGTGCTAAGAAATAGGCCGCACGTTCATACCCGTTGTGCAAGACTTGGGAAGAATTGAAGGAGCGACTCACTCGACAGTTCATCTCGACCAGGAGGTTCTATGACTTGTTTTGTGACATGGTGGACTACACGAGCGACCAGGCGGCTACCTACATCGAGTAATCTACCAACAAGGTGGCGTTTATAGACCGGCTGGATACTGGTTGGGGTGAGTCAAACAAAATTGAGGAGGTAATCTCCGGCATCACAGATGTCCAGGTACACAGATTTACTCAAAAATACACCTAGTTTTGTGGCACTTGACAGGCAATTAAATACGTACCCAAAATTAGGAATCTAAAGCGACGTTCCCATAAGATGCGAAGTGAACATGAAACTCCTAAGCGCCCTAGATTAGGCGAGTTACCTACCGAGCGTCGCTGTCATTATTGTAATAAGACGGGCCATTTGAAGCGACGCTGTTTACTGTTGCGTAATAAAAATAAAAATGAGGGTACCCATTATCGCGCATCGGTCGATAAATCTAGTGATAAGCCAAATGTTATAATATGTTCTTACTGTCAAAAAACTGGACATTCTGAATCTACTTGTTTTACGAAACTACGCGAAGAAAGATCAAAAGATTTTAGAGATTCTGAATTGCACACAAAGTCGGTCAACGTTTGTTCATCCTCTAATGACTCTTTGATTGAAACATGCAAGCCTTCGACTTCGAGATAGAGTATCGAAAAGGTTAAACAAAGCAATCGGAAGTTGATACACCTATCAACTTCCTCTACACACCACCGTGTGGTAGTGTTATTGGCAGGGGATTTCAGACATACATTGCCTGTCATCAAGAGAGGCACTGCAGCAGACGAGATTAATGCATGTCTGAAAGCATCATATCTGTGGCCTAGAGTTGAAAAGTTCTATCTAACCACTAACATGCGAGTCCAGTTATTCTGCTATGTCGAGTCAGGAGCATGTGCTCAAAAAGTCCTAGAAATTGGTGAAGGCCACCTACACACCGACCAAGAGGTATGGTTCTTTTCACACACCAATTTTGCCATGTCGTGGAGTCGGAATACGAATCATTGATCAAGTTTTTCCGAATCTGCATCAATATATTCTGAAGAAAATTGGTTATATGAAAGAACCATACTGGCACCAAAAAATGATACATGCAAAAATAAATAAAAAATCTTGGACGAAATAACCAGCGAAACATCAGTGTATAGCTCCATTGACACATTTATGTCATCCGATGACACTACGAGCTACCCGTGGAGTTCCTTAGCTCTTTGGATTTATCTGGAGTGTCATCACATAGGTTGGAATTAAAAGTAGGTGTACCAGTTTTGTTAATGCGTAACTTGGATGCTCCAAGATTATGCAACGGTACTGGGTTGCGAGTCACCGTCTTTCTAGTTGGAAGGCATATTGTGAAGGCCACAATCTTAACCGAAGAAGCCAAGGGAGACAATGTTTTTATACCACGTATCCCAATCATACCCAATAACTTACCATTTAATTTTAAACGCCTGCAGTTCACATTAAAAGTTGCTTTTTCAATGACAATTAATAAACCGCAGGGTCAAACCTTAAAGGTAGCAGGCATACATTTGGACACGCCATGTTTTCCCACGGCCAGCTCTACGTGGCTTGCTCACGCGTTCGTTTAAACCACGCATTTCCAAATCGCAAAATCTGCATGTTTATGCTGGCCGAAATAAATTGTTTAACATAGTTTATAGGAGTGTATTGCAGTAGCTACCTATAACTTTTTTTTTATTCATTATAGACAAACATTTGACCACCATCTCACCTGATGGAAAGTGATGATGCGGCCGAAGATGTGACATGTTTGTCTAGAAGATACATATTCACTCATGACTTGAAAACTCCCAAACTTTTGCATTACCATCAATTATCATATACATCCGTACCTATCTATCCTTACGAACTATATAGCGTTTATACCTATTAGTGAGATCATCATAAAAAATACTTAGCAACCTGCAACAGTTGCTTTACCAAAATAGACAGGTTAAATAAAAATCGTATTAGATTTATTAAATATTATAATCACCATTTTCATATACAAATAGGTATCAAATATATACAAGGCATTATTATTTACAAATAAATATAATATTGTATATAAATAAAGTTTCATATTATTGTATTTTAAACTCCCCCCGAACATGAGCTACTCCCCGCGCTCGTCCTCGAATGGTTCCGACCAGTGTGTCACCAGTGATACCCTGTAACCTTTCTAGCACATTTGCACGTGTTGTACGTGTATAATCGCTGTTCGGTGATTTGTAGTAATAGTAATATTTGTGTTTTATGCCGTAAATGTGGGTATTTCAAAGGCACGTATCATTTGCGTTGTTTACGATAGCGTACAAGTTGATAAAATAATTAGTACACTTCTTTACCGGCGTGATGCGGCCAAAGTTAGCTGCCGATTATAAACCGACCAATTAAAGAAGTTCGATTAAAATAAAACCGAATAGAAAATACAATTTTACTACAAAATAAAGCGCAAACCATTTATATTTAGTGAATTTCATTGAAACTAAATAAATTTATGTTTTTAGCATAGACGTTAGTACGTAGTTTAAGATAGACGTGTCATTAAAATATAGTCACAAGTTCTTCGGTCGATTCCGAATATAGCCAATAGAAATTTTAGCCGCTAACTTCACAAAACGGTTACATCGAGTTTTACCTAAGTTATCGTCGAGGTACCACTTTGAGACATATCTCGTTTGATGGCGTATAGACAGACCTTTCATTTTGAATATAGCGGCAAGTTCTTCGGTCGATTCTAAGTAGCTGATTTCAACGAGATACCTGACAAAAAGTGAGTTTTTGACATTTTATTTTTAGGTGTTAATGGTGTAACTTGGTCTTTTGTTAAATACAAATACAAATACAAAATATTTATTTCAGTAAACTTAATCTAAGTTACATTTCATGGGTTTGGGACCCTCTTTTAAGTATGGAGATACCTGTGTTAAGAGGGTCTCGCTCTTCCGTAGTATACATTGATTGATTAAGTCAAAACACTAGTTCTATATTAGAAAAATTACAAACATATGAATTTAGTTTTTTTTTTTTTTGTTAACTTCCAAACACTTCATAAAATAAAAATTTGATAAATGTCTATCTTATTTTCTGTCTGGTCTAAAGTAGCACAAGTTTCGTGTACCCATTTGTCACATCCGTCGCATTGAATCCAATCAGTTGTTGGTGTCACGGCACTAGAACCATAGCCACAGTAAGCACATAAAGTAATTTCAGTGTCGCTTATGCACGAAATTGTGGGTTTCATTTTTTCAAATGAAATCCATCAAAATGTGTTTGCAACGGCTTTTTCGTTTTTGCCACATCCCTTCATCTTGCTTCTTTTGGAAAGCTAAGACGAGATTTCGGGATTCCATTTAGAATTGCAGTACTCGATCCTATTATGTCACCACGTAACTTTCTAAGTACTTGAGTGCATTTTAGATTTTTTCGTCCATGTAATATGTTATGTTTTAGATAGCCAAAATAGTTTTCAACGGGAGCATTACACGTTCTTTCGTTTTTCAATAAATTGCACCATAAGGTCAAATATGGGACAAATTGTTTGAAACAAATTTTTATCGTAATATGTATTTTTTGTGGTTCCTTCGTCATGTAGTCTAGTTTTCATTATTATGCCGTTTATATGTTGATAAAAAGGACTACTAGAATACAAATTATCTTTGCAATCATAGTCTTGATCTTTGCTGTGTAATAATTTGGTTGACTCCATATTCAGGAGAGTTTTAAGAGATTTTTGTTCTCCTTCACATATTGTAAGTAGAATATGCTGTGCTTCGATCACACTGTTGGTGATATATACAGAATTTAATAATACAAATAAGTATTTTATGTAAAGCGTAATTTCATGAATGTAGATTCAAGATAGGTTTTAAGGTGGCAGTTGTTAAAAGCAAGGCATATCGCATTTATAATTGCAAAACTGAAGTCGGTCACAACCCCTGAATAGGCAGGCCAACAATTTCTAGATACAGCAAAATTTCTGATGTCATTCAAAAATTTGAAAATCGTTTTAGTGTCGTGCTTGCTGGAAATCATGGCAAATGTACAATAAAGCCTGTTTTATTGCTTGGTTTGTATCACTGCGGCATATAAATATATCCTCTTGAGATTACTATCATCGCTAAGAGGCTTTACTATTCCTCCGGTAGCGTCTATGTGTAAAAGTGGAAGATTTTCCAACTTGACAACATCCAGCTGGTCTTTACTATACAATTTTATATTGAGAGGAAAGCAAATTTCCTGTACAAAATTCGTGTGATTTTTCTGATATTGCAATAAATCTATATATTCATTGGTATCTCTGTCATTCTTAGCATGTGCCTCAGACTTGATTTTGCGCAATGTGTCATCTGATTTGATATCCTGTAGATTTTTGGCTATTTTAAGTTGTTTATCATCCAATTTATTCAGAGTATCCTTTTTAAACCTCATAGGTGTCATATTTAAAATTTGATTCTTGACTAAACTTCTTCCGATGCCTCGAACCTGGCTCGTTAGATATCCTTCGTGAAAATATTTTTTCTGCTTGATTTTACTGTGACAAGCTTAGTAAACGGGTCCAAATATATTTTAAAACGTTTTCACTTTTGGTGCTTACAAAGAGCGTTTACTACAATGTTGCCATTTTTTTAATACTTTTTGAATTTGAATATAAGAATACAAGTATTATTTACGAACTTTTTTATGTATTTTTTTAAAACATAAATATATGTAACATGGATATATATGTTTATCACCGTCAAACATTAGCGTCCAGAGTTTTCTTCTTATTTTAAAAGTTCCTTCCAAGAATATTTTTTTTCTTTCCTTGGACTATTTTCATTTTTTGTGCCAACGGGTAGTAATAAACTTGTATTGGGGCAGTTTTTAGCTGATAGCGAAGTGTCACATATGTTTGAATCTTCTGACAATGAACGACAGTTGGGCGTATTAAGGTAGTCGAGAGATATTTCATTACCCTCTCGTTTAAATCTTGTGTCAGTTTTACGACTTTTAAAAGAGTTAAGAGTACTGATTATTGATTGGAGAAAAGTCTTCCCGTGTTGAAACTTCATCTTGTATTGGCCTTGGACTAATATTACTTGTACTAGATGGACTTGTCATAATTAATTATCATCAGCAGAACTTCCTCGTTCATAATCTAAACATGAATTTGCAGAGACAGACGAGACTGCATATGGACTTAATTTTTTAGGAGTTGGTTCAGTGTTACTTTCACTCAACTCATTAGATGTTTCGTGTTTCGATACACTGAATTTATCCAAGCTGTCGGTGAATGTTGGACTGTCAATATAATACGCATTTTTAGGAGTTGTTGTAACCGTCACTATGTCACATGCTTATGTTCATTTGTTTGTTGTGCAGAACAATGCTCATTATAAATGTTCAACCATATTTTATATTTTTAACCTATTTCGGAGCGTTGATCTATAATTCAGCTTGGCACAAATTTTTTTGGTTTCCACTCAGGTATTTCGCTTTTAATCAAACTAAATAAAATCTCATATGATTTGACTTTGGGAAACTTTTAAATGTGCCGTTGCTAAAAAAATTTGAATTCGAGGGATAATTTCTCTAGCTTCTTTGATGTAAAATACTATTATGCGATTTCCGACATGCATATAGTCTGCTAAAAGAAATTGTTTGAATTTTTCAGGCACTTCAATTACTTCCACATTTTTGAACCGCATTTTAGAAACACCCACCTATTTATTTCTCCATCTATGTAGTGATGAATTTATGTTATTTTCCAAAAATCGGTGAATAATGGTGACTCCAAACTCCTTTGCTGCATGTGTGTACAATGCAAATATAATCCGGCCACCACAGTTGTCTGACCAAAATCTGAAATTCTTAATCCCTTTTCCGGAAAAATCTTTGATGAAATTGTAAAAGCAACTAGCGACCTCATTAGCGCCACGCTTGGCAACACTCTCATCCCATACGTAGCAGTAGCCTTCTTTGGTAATCATATCATAAATTGTAAAATTATAACAAGACAGTTTGCGTTTGTAGTAAAGAATGCTCATTTGACCATGTGGACAGGTTAAGACCTTTTGAAAATCGAATGTCGCACATAAGATCGTACCATTGGACTGGGTAGCTTCTGTCTTGTCAGTATTCTTTAACTGTCTGGCAATACTCTTATTTGTTTGATGTTTATCGTAATCAGTTTTCAGTTCTTCAGATGGGTTTTCAGTGTGTTTGAATATGTGACATTGGTCACAAGTATCCTTTTTTGGGATGTGAAAAGTCAAATTAAATTGTTTGTTCACAATATCTCGGTACTGTCTGTGTGACGAATAATTGGAATCCGTACCAATAGTATCTACTGATGGACAATCAAATTCATCAGGTTCGTGTTGGCAGCAAAACGGATCATCACATTTTGCATGTCTATTGACTGGGGATGGAAGTGGTGTATCTCGTACAAGCAATTGCTGCTCATCAATATTAATTTGAGCGACTGGTGAAGGTTGCTCATCACGCAAATTACTAAAAATTGGAGTTAAGGGCATTGTAGAGTACTGATCAATAGCTGAGAATTTAGTGATTGCGGACAAACACTGATGTCTACGGGTGTCATTGGATCTGTAGGCATATAAGCATCTTCAATAATAACATCATGTCGTGTGGCAGGTACTGCAGATGATTTGTCTTGGTGATCTGTAGCTGTGACTGATACTTCCTGGTGATCACTGTCTGAAAACACGTCAGTCCATAGGTCTTGCATTACCTCAGATGATAGCGTTGCATCCGCTCCTGGTGGTAGTGGCGAAAAACGCTGATTTGGATGAAATTTTGAATGTACATAGATTATACCTAGGGTTAACACATAGGCTACTTTTTAACTTGATAATAGCGGGCGAAGCCGCGGGGCACGGCTAGTTTTAAAATATAACAAACATTGGCGTATGCGAAAATCTGTCCAGAGAATAACGTCGGTTATGCACAACCGACTGGCACTTATCCGTAAAAAAAGACGGTTTGTACCGTACTGTTATATCATATTTCAATACTCAACAAATGCTTGTATAAGCAATTACCCCCTCAGCTACCGCGAGGTTAGCTAGTTTATAAAAAGGCTTAAACCATGTGTTTTTCAGAGAGTCTATATTTATTATTATAATTTTATTTGCTAAGGCGAATATCCTTCATCCTTACGTCATAACACCTATTAAATTATACAATGAACTATCCGATAACATTCACATGAAGAGAACCTCCGAGTTCCCCGTATCGCTTACTTTGCAAAACATACATACTATCATTGACTTATCGAAGCGAACATCATATTACTACAATGATAAGTTAATATTCGTTATTCAGATACCTTTAATTAATCCTATTAAGTTCAATTTATATAAAAGCTTACCGTTACCTACTCCAAGCGATGTGAAACACTATAATACTTATGTTTTAATACATCCTTCTAAGTTATACGTAGCTGTAACGGATGATAGATTAAGTTATGTATTACTAAATAGTATAAGCGATTGTAAGTTAGTTAATAATGAGAACATGATATGTCCTATGTCGACTATTAATAATCCGACATGTGAAACTAAGTTGTTAACAGAAGTTACTCTGGCACTTCCAGAAGATTGTAATTCGAAAATTATATATGGTCATATAAATGTTTGGCAAAAACTTAACGATGGAAGATACATATATGTTCAGTCTAAGCCTATTAAATTAACTATGAAATGTAACGATAATATTACAGATTATTCAATACAAGGCACAGGAATTTTGTCCTTAGATAAAGATTGAGTTGCATATTCTCAAACATTGCAATTCTATCCATCTCGTGTGTATAAAACTATTTTGCCAGCTCAACTTTAAGCTTTGACAAAGACGATTGTTGCCAATATAATTTTGAGAATGATAATTATCACTCGCTATCTCCAATAACTTTAGCCAACATAGATCTTGAATCCTTAAAACTAGCGTCACATAAATAAGACCACATTGAAAATCAAATTAAGCAATCCGAAAATCAATCACATATTGTTAAATATGGTCATTATTATTCAGGACTATCAGGACTTACCTATGTTATTATTGCATTATATTATTATCTTTACTTATGTTATATTTAAATTTATAAAAAGTGTTTTTCTAGATGTAATACAAACACTTTCTGTTGCATTCAGATATATAATCAATGCTATAATAAGAAAGAGCATGAGACGTCAGTCAATACGTCTATTGAACTATCAGAAGTCGCGGACGACCCCGATCCCGAATGTGACAAGAGGTCCTTAAGGAGTCTCCCATAGATAGAAATTAATAAGAATAAAAATAAGGTCGTATTTAGACACTTTGAAAAATCAAACCGTAATTTAAGTATTTTTTAAGAATTATATTGATTTCTATTCTATTTCTTTACGGGACATACCTAGTTGTAAGCATTTAATTAAGTTTGTATTTTATAACAATTTCATGCATTTGCTTTTATGTAAGTTTAATTGAGTTTTATTTTTAAGGATAGAGGCTTCCTTTTCCTTTTAAATTCATTTATTTTCTTTAATTCAATTTTATCCTCCGCTTCATTAAAAAAAAATAAAGCTTAGTCTTAAAGGGGGAGATGTTATATCGTATTTCAATACTCAATAAATGCTTGTATAAGCAATTTGTTCTTTTGTTTCGTTGGTAGACAACAAATCAATTTGCTGTTCATTCGCATTTTTTGCATCTTCATCCGGGGTTTTTAACAAGGCTAATATCTGTAAGGACCTTCTTGACGCCATAATTAATGTAAGTTTAATGTACAAACTCGATCACCATTCATAACTTTTAAAATCGCAGTTAAACAAAAATAATTCAGGGTAATCAAGAGCGACGCGTGATCTCGCCTAGAACACGAGCGGTACTAATCACTTAATCATCCGCCGCGCGGGAGAGGGGCTCGAGGGGTAGGGGTAGCGCCGTACACCGGCGAAATATTTCATACGACATTGTACTGTGTTTAGAAATCAAATCCGCCAGTAATCCAACTCTGTATCTGGATTGTTTTAAATAATATTTGTAAAAACGTATTGTTGGTTGATAAAGCACGGCACATAATGTTAGAATACGCAAAAAAATTAAAATTGAAAATAATCAAAACCGTCATTGTTCTACGACCATGACGATATAAGACAGACTTCGAAAAAGCTACCATGAAATCGATAAAGAGTGTATTTCCATCCGTTCAAGTCAAAGGATGTTACACTCATTTAAAAAAAAACATTTGGGATAAAGGCCGTGCTTTAAACCTAACCTCAGACATTGAAAAGATCCGAGAAATAGCCTTAATAGCAGCACTCCTCTTGTTACCAGAATGTGAAGTAAATAATGCATGGCTATATATTACCCGAAAGTGGACGACGGACTCAGACATTAGAAAATTTAGAAAATATGTAGAAGATACGTGGCTGAAAGATGACGACATACCGGTGGGGAATGTTTTTGGAGAGCAACACCGGACCACAAACGTCATCGAAGGATGGCATCACGAATTGACTAGCGCTATGGGCCAAATCAATCCAACTTAAATCAAGGCTTTGCATGTTCTTTATGGAGTACGAAGATTGCAAGTGGAAGCAAACAAAGAAAATTCTAAAAAATAAGACAAAAAAGTAGTCATAAATGAGAAATTCATACAAGAAATTCAAATGGAACTGTTGCACAAATAATTACTACGGGTAATTTTTTGGAACTAATGCGACATGCGCGTCTCTGGTGCTTTTGACGATGTTATTTTTGAGTCAAATTCTCCCCTTATAGACAAATAGTTGCATCTGTCGTTTGTTTGATTTTGAATCAAAACATCTGTATTGTCATCGCTTAATAAATTTGTCATAAGAGTTTTGACAAATAATTTTGTTGCCTCTAATGACAAGCTATTTGGGAAGGCCAACTCCTTATAACGGGGATCCAACAGAGTGCATATGGTGATGTCAACATTACTTTGAATATCCCCAAACCGTTGTGTCAATCCTTGTTTCAATTTTCCAAGCATGTCTATGACAGGCGTGTAAAAACTTTCGCTGGACGACAGGCAATCACATATTGACAGCAGACTTGAAGCCAGGACCAAAGCAGTGCTAGTGGAAAGATCATTTTCTCCACTCATAACATTGCTCACTTCATAAAATGGTTTGAGCGTGATGCACATTTGCTTGATGCAATCCCACTCTTCGTTTGGATTTATTGGTAGGGAAACATTTAAGGTTGTAACTGTTGCTTGGATGGCTTCTTTAAGAGAATGAAATCTCTCTAACATTAGATATGTGGAGTTCCATATAGTTGAAACAGCTTTTATGAGGGTTCTAGGCTGTTGAATATTTTTGTTATTTACCTGGTATTTCATCAGCTTTTCTTTACCAATACCACTTTTTTTGAAGAATGTCACTGTTTTCTTCACTTTTTCTATAGTTTCTTTATTAGTGCTAATTGCCTCTTGAACTATTAAAATCAATTTGTGCTCAAAACACCCAAAATGTTTCCAATTTAATATATTGCTTTCACTAACCATATTAGTCATATTACTGGCATTATCGGTTACCAAAAAGTTAATTTTACCTGATATGCTCCACGCTTCTACTATTGATCTTAGGAGTCGATTATTTGAGGAACCCCATTAGTCATCAGACCCTAATTTTAAATAAGGTGAAAAAAACCTTCCTGTAAAAAAAATTATTGCCATGGATGTGTTTTTCTATTTAGTTTGAATGGTTTAAATAATATCTATATAAATTGATTCTATTTTCTTATAATATTGTCATTGTCATGAAAAAATTGTGCCTGAAAGTCGTTGACTTATGGGCTTTCTCAAATAAACGAAAAAAAAACACGTTTGACAGGTTTATCATCATAAAAATTTGATCATACAATGTTATAATTCAATAATTAGACACTATAAATAATTACATTATTTGTTTAGCCCATAGTCTCATCTGTTTCACGATCTGTGACCGGCCATTGGTATATTTTTTCATAGAACTCTTGTACTTCTTTTTCTTGTGGCAAGTAATTTCTTAGTTTTTTTTAGATCTTCCATTTTCTATTTTTTAATGGGAATTTGGCCCTCTGGATAAGCTTTTTTGCTAGGCAAGACCAGCCTCTCCCTATTTGCATTCTTAAGGTTAAATGAATATTCAATCAGACCGTCAATGAAGTCCCTTACGACCACTACTCCTTCTCTTTCATGAGAATGGCGAAAGTAGCAATATTGGCTGATCTTGAATGAGACTTTCTTTTCTTTGGGTATGTGTCTACCAGCTGATTCTACGGCGAGCATATTTTTTTTGTAAAATTTTGGCCACCACTTTTTGAATTCTGTATGTGGATGCACCGCCCCGTCTGCCGCTATCCACTAATGAATAGATATATAAATATAGTATTTTGGAATTAGTCGTCAATAATAAGTGAACGAAATATTTGTGTAATATACCATTAGAACCCCATGCATTTGGGCAACGTCGCCACATTAAAAAAATATCATCTTGCCAAGATCTATCAATTGAGCTACATTTAATTTTTGTTAGTGGGTGGGGACGATTCCGCCCATAGTCCTTTAATAGTAAAATACCTTACAGAGCTCGGCGAACACTGCGATGGAAGAAATCCCTTCAGCTGTCGACGAGTCTACCTGCCAGGAAGTTCCAGGTTGTAGCAAAGATTCTCAAGATACTCACATTATACAAGAAACAGAAGCTGCTAAGAAACCTGTGTATAAAGATACTCCCATTATACAAGAAACAGAAGCTGCTAAGAAACCTGTGTATAGCCCCGCAAAAGAAACATCAAATGCTTAGAAACTTTGGTGAACGAAGTCAAAGCTGTCGGAGAGATGGTACAAACCCCAATGGCAAACAACGAATTGAATGACAATGAGTTCGGTATTTTTGGGAGGGGTATCGCGGCACAATTGAATGCTATGCCTCTAATGGCATTACGAGCGCAATCACATATTCAAAATTATTTAACATCTTTTCGGATGCATGCATTAGCGAACCCGTTAAACCTAGAAGGTAACTCCCCTTCTCCTCTATCTCACATGACATAATTATATTTCTTCACCTTCGCCAACGATAAATAGCTCCGTTTCAGGAGTTTCTGTGAACAATAATTCTACAGAGAACCTAGAAGTATATTCTCCTCAAGCAGCGACACCAGCAATACCTTCAACAGTGGTCATAAATAGCTCGGTTTCAGGCGATATATTGGAATTGGCTGTGAACTCATTAACAAATGACTAGAACTGGATCTATACGTTCATTACGACTGACGTGTTCTTTAATAATATTATGCTTAATAAATACATAAATCCCATATTAGGTTTTTTATTTCTTACCTGTATATAATCCTTGAGTGCTTCGTAAATCGCATCACATAATTCAGGAATCATGGTTGATATGCTAGCTTTTGATGTTCTGAACATATGCGCTAAAGTACGCAAACTGGTTCCATTAGCAAGCATATACAATACAATTTGTAATTTCAATTTTGCTGGTAAGGCACATCTCATGAACGTATCCGACCTCTGAACCGTCGGCGTAATTTTATCTAATAAAAATAGAAATGAGGGCTCACTCATTCGTAAAGCATATCTATATTCAACTGTGTCTTCTACAGACAATTCCATAAGAAGGTTACTGCTAGTACCACGTTCTTTTCTTCTAGCAATCCACTTTCTTTCCCATATGCGTTTGGTTTTCTATTCATTTCTATTAATATTTCACTTTCAATGTGTTGTGCAAGTATTGATACTATTTCTCTTATTATAGCACGTAAATTGGTGTTAAGTAATTCAACATCCATTTTCTGGATTAAAACAACGCGAAACGCAACTAGTCTTCTTCTCGGCAACTTATGACTACTCACTCCGCCCGTTTGGACGCTACTTACAACTTATTACTTAAGGCGAGCCTTTCGCAATTTTTACATTTTTATAAATTCTGAATTAAATATAAAATAAATAAATAAGCAAAAAAGAAAAAGAATACTATAAAATTTAACATAGACTCTAGGAATTCGGTTGCTATAAAACATGATTTCGAATATTTGTCTCGATAGAAAAAAATCACCAACATGACACTAAATTCATATTTTGATGAGCTAGATCTTAGAGACTACATAGTGAAACCATATGAAAGTTATACCAAGAGATAGAGTTTATTATTTATTAATTTTTAGATTGCTAATAATGTATAATTTCATGGTGGTTTTTTCCTGATAAGGAAAATATCCTAAAACATAGCAATGCTCGCGCTCGCGCTTACCGTTTAGTACTCGCCGGGACGTCTACGAGGTCAGACGCGTGGCATTTTGCTCCGTGAGAATTCTCCCGCGATTACGGTCTACATTATCAGTCTTAGTAATAGTTATATTTGTAAATTATAAATATTTTCTGTAAATCCATAAGTTTTATGTATGTTTAAAAATATGTGTTTTTTTCTATTTTAAAAAAGTACCTATATGTTACATACTAACCGCGTTACTAATAAAAACTTACACTAGTGTTATAAATCGCTGTCAAAATGATTCCATATATTTTTGACAGCGGTGTAAAACGATTAACGACTGAATAAGTCATTATTAGAAAGGCTGTTAATGCATATTGCAGTTATTAATGCAAAGACTGGCAAAAGTTACAAGATTAGGTAAAACTTTACAAATTATTTGTTGTTTTCAGTGCCTCGATCGGAGGAAAAAACAAACGGTGTGCACATATTGATGACCAAACTAAAACCAACTATTTATTAAGTCCTGATAGTGTCACGTAAGTACTAAGTACCTACTAATACCTATAATACCTACAATCTTCATTTAATAATAATAATTAATTTCATCTTTTCAGGGAACTAGCAAATGTTCAGCATAATATTTTGCAAAGTAAAGCCCAAGCTCAGACTGTGTGCCTGCCTGGTTCTTTAATTGATCATCAAGAAACGTTACATTTTCAAGATAATGGTTCACATTGGATGGACACACATGGATCAAACACATTGGTTTGACCAGTAAGAATTATTTGATTATGTTTAAGTAAAAAAAAAACTATAGTGAAATTCTTTACATACTTAGGTAATAATGCATAGACTATATAAAATTTTGCTTGTTTTAGGGAAAATGGAGAAAAAGCACTATTTCTTGAAACAGAAAGTCACAAATTCAATGAATTTGTCGTTGGTAGGCGAATAATCGACGTAAATTATTTTCTGCGTCAATTGCAAGAAAAAGCGCGCCAAAATACATTATTTGACTGCAAAGAAGGTTATTTCGAAATCATAGGAGAGCAAAGAAATGGCCTTACTTCAAAATTTACGCTACAATGTAACATGTGCAAAGAAATCGTAAAAATCAGTTCAGATAATGTTACTGAACTCGAAGAGAAAAAACAAATTAATTTGAACGTAGCAGCTACAACTGGCATCATAGCCACAGGAATTGGGCATTCTCAGTTTGAAGAACTATTTTCGTCAATGAATATTCCTGTTTTCTCCACGCGTATGTATACGCAGCTACAAAATTAAGTTTATGAAAATTGGGAGATGACCGCAGCTAAAACATGCAAGTAGCTATTGAGAAGGAAATAAAAATAGCTGTTTCTGAAGGTCGAATCATAAACGGATATCCAGCGATTGATGTATACGCAGATGGAGCATGGAGTGCTCGTTCTTTTGGCAATTTTAAAGCACTTACTGGTGCTGCTGCTATTATTGAACAGGTGAAGTTTTATACTTGGGAGTAAAAAACAAATATTGTTTAGTATGTAGTCGAAGTAATAAAAAGAATTTAACCCCACCAGAGCACAGGTGCTTTAAAAACTTTGAGGGCCCATCTAGTTCTATGGAAGCTGATATAATAGCCGAAGGATTTAAAACATCGATCCCTATGTATGGAGTGATTTTTCGAAGACTGATAGCGGACGGAGACTCATCTACTTACGCAAAAATTTTAAAAGCAAATCCGTATTAAGACCAGATTTGCACTGTTGTAAAAATAGAAAGCCGTAATCACTGCGAAATTTGGCTAAAGGCACAAAATTTGCTATCGCACAAAGGAAAAGTTTGACTGATCAAAAAATTATGTCTATGAGGAAAACATTAGTAAATTCCATAAAATGTCACAATCAATCTGATATTTTAAAGCGCGACGCAGTGGCTTTACTACATAAAGATATAATGAATTCTGTACAGCATGCTTTCAGAGATCATAGAAAGTGCCAAAACTACAACTGTTAAAAAAAAAACGATGCCAGTATTCGATGCAGGCATCCGATGCCGATCTATTTTAAAACGGATGCCCGCGACACCCGATACGAATATCACTAAGTGCGAGTGAGATACGGCAGTTACCCCGCAACGGATAACGTGGTGCGGCCGCGGCAACTACTGGCTCGTAGTATCGCTCACTTGCTTACTCTCGGTGCGTTCGGGGACTGTGCGAGGAAGACAACAAACTACTACACAATAATAATAAAGCGAACGAACGCTTGCGGAATTATCCTTACTAGAAGCGACACCAAATTTGTACTCTGACGTCACCACGTGCGTCGTCAGAGTATCTATCTACTACAAGACTACAACAGTATCTGTTTTGACCAGTAACAATAATAATAAATCATATAATGTCGACCATTTTTTGTTGTGTAATTAGGTATGAGTACTTAATTATGTTCTGTGACATAATTTAATATTTCTCACAAGGATAATCGATATAAAGGAGTACGTAAAATGTGACTCACGTCTTTTTCTATATCCTCTAGCTGATCTTTTATGCACAGTAGATAAATATATCATTAAATAAAAAATAAATACCTAGGGATTTTTTTAAAGTGCGCTTATGTCTCTTTTTGTGTGCGCGACATCTATGTTAGAGAATAGCGCCACTTGTTCAAGGTCGAGTTTGTTTATGTTTTGATTTTTTTGTTAGTATAGGCGCAAAATTGATAGAGTGCGAAGTTGACAGTAACATAAATTCTTTCACCTACGACTAACGAGGACATCAGTAAATTCCGTGTGACGTTTGTGATCGATCATGCCACGACGGGAAGCAAATCCTTATTGGGACCATTATGATAAAAAAGACGATACTATCGGGATTTGTAAATATTGTCAGTGTATTAGTTACAAATCGACGACGGGAAACTTAAGGTCTCATTTAAAAAAAAAGCACCCGCATATTTTGGCAAATGATACTTCGATAATGCCACCACCACCTCCACCGCAACTACTACCACAGGAAATTGCAATAACAGAAGGAATTGTGGACTTTACCACAACGAGTTCAACGGCCGCAGAGCAGCCATCATCTTCTAACTTTTCAAGCATTGCTGCAACTTCCGGTACAAACACTGTTACTGCTAGACAACGCCGACAAAGAACAATAAACTCGTATATACCGAAACCTATAAAGCAAGATATTAAAAAAAAAATTACAGAGACTTGCTCGATCTGTTTATCAGTGACATGCAGCCTTTTAGTTTTGTAGATGATAAAGGATTCCAAAAGCTACTGTCATGGATTCCAGCTGCCGTATTCTGTATCATGGATGGGCGTCATTAAATGTCAAAAAACTGTCAAAAGTGACATACCACCTGTCAAAAATGACATAAAATCTGTCAACAATGACATAATAGCGTCAAAAACCAAGCCGATTCAACGACCGAAACGAAAGAATGAAACAATGAGAATACAATACATAAACCACAGAGCATGAAATTTGCTCACGCTGTTACTTGTGGCGAAATTGTCTATGAATTACGTTTTTCATGTATATTTATTTTCGTGGTAGTGGTCGCGAATTAGGAAATTTACCAGTTGATTTGGTGAACAATAGTTATAACATATTTACAGCTAAGGCGCTACGTCTAGTAGAAACGCAAGCGAGTTCACAATCCCATGCTCTGTGACATACAGAAATTCAGAGCATATATTCAGTACTACGTGGACAGTTTAAGCTAAGAGACTAATAAACTGCAAAGAACTGACGGATGCGAAGCTTCAAAGCCTAGAACATCGTCGTAGGGTCGCAAGTCTATCGGTCTTTTATAGGATACATTTCGGAGAGTGTGCCACGGAATTGCATGATTTGATTCCCCCATCCCCCTTTTACCATCGGACATTCAGACAATCAGCCACGCGACATCGGTTTATGGTCGATATTCCAAGGGTGCGTACAAAGCGTTTTGCTTCCACATTTATTATACGTACTGCTAAGGAATGGAATTCTTTGCCCGAGTCTGTGTTTCCCGTTAAGTACAATCTAGGAGTCTTTAAATCTCGAGTGAACAGGTATCTTCTAGGCAAGCATGCTTCATCTTCGACCACATCGTCACTTTCCATCAGGTGAGATGGTGGTCAAATGCTTGCCTATCGAGAATAAAAAAAAAAAAAAAGATATCAGACAATTCGCTGATGTCACATAAATGCAGGCCTTACATTCAGTTTATAATAATTTAATCATTAGTTTTTTTTATTTATGCTTTCAAAGATAATGTAATCACTATTTTCTCTTGAGCGTTTAATTTTTGAAAACAATAAAACAATAGATATTCGTCATGATGACAAATTAAAGTCGTTTTAAGTTTATTATTTTCGTATCGCTGAAGAGAGGTAAGCTAAAATTTAATGTGTAGGGTGTGCATTTATATTTATACCACATAGAAGGTAGTTCCGTCACCTGGCAACACTACATCGCGTCCTAACGCGATCTCCCACCACGAGTTAGTTGAAAAATTGTATCGGAAGCGAATGCATGCGCGTTCGCCATCCTACACTGGCGCTCAACTTGCGGCCGACGCCATAAACGCGTAGAGAATGAAATAGTTTTCCGCGTTCGGTGTCGTGAACCCTTGCAAGAACTTTTCTTTTATTCAACTGAGGACTAAGTGATAAAATGACAAAACCAAAAACGCGTTCCCGCAAATCGCGAGCTCAAGATGACGAGGACGCCGCGTCTTTTGGCAGTGCTGCCGACTTCGATAACGCGATGCCTGCCACTGCGTCGGCGCCGTCAACAGTTACCGCTAGCGACACCGCCTGTTCCGCCGCGGTGATGATGTCCGAAGAACAACTTGCGTCCTTGTTTACGTCCTTCGCTAGAACCCAAGCCGACGCAAATATGCAAGTGATGCAACGCGTCGATCAACTTATTGCATCAATGACACCGCGCAGCAGTGATAGACCGTCGTCGCCGACGCCTCCTGTGTTCGAAGTCAACTCGTTGCACCCACGCGCCACAGCCGCCGCCACGGGAATCCAAGCAACGCCGCCGTTTATTCCAACGAGTCCCGGTAACTTTACCCGATGTACTGCGAGATTCAATGGATCGTCACGAGACGCCGACAACCTAGAAGCATTCATAGACGCTGTGGAAATTTATAAGGAGTGTGTTGGTATGCGCGATGATCATGCGCTTCGTGGTCTGCCTCTTTTACTAGAAGGCCAAGCGGCGGTGTGGTACGTAGGAGTGAAAAGCACTACGTATAGTTGGGCCGAAGCCATTCAAAAACTACGCTACGCGTTCGGACAACAACGGCCGCCACACCAAATATATAGAAAATTGTTTGCTCTAGAACAAGAGGCGAACCAGAGAGTGGATATTTTCGTGGCTAACGCTCGCGCTCTCCTCGCAAAGATACCGGTCGGAGACCTTAGTGAAAAAGTGGAACTGGACATTGTTTTCGGCCTTCTTCATCCCATATATAAAAAACGCATTCAAAGATCGTCGTTTGATAGCTTTGTGGGTTTGTTGGACTTAGCGAGAGCAATTGAAGAGAGCCGGGAAGAGAAGAAAAACATCGATCAAACCAAGATTCAAATTTCGCGCGATAATACAAAGTACTACAATAACTTCCGTGCTACGCCGCGCGCGCCGCCACCGCCGCCGTCATATGCTCGTAGCCAATCGCCGAGGCCGGATCGCATAGGTTCCAGAGAAGAGGGCGCTGCTGTGAAGACTCGCTCGCGCCAATCGTTCGCCATGGGAGGTCATTCACCGACAAAAGCGAACATGGCGAACCGTTCAGTGAAGTTTAGTGCAATCACACTTAAACAAGCCGTCGAAACGGATGCATCGGATTGTTCGGATCTAGCCACGCCGCCGGCGCCGATAAGCGACGTGCGTTCCCGTCGTCGCCGTATGCGTCGTTTTCATGGGCGCCGCGGCACCGCCGCCAGCGCGTCCGCAGAGCACGATCCACCGCAGCACATCGCGCCATCCATGACTTCGATTTGCCCAGCGGAAGACGCGGCTACACTGGTAAACGCGCCGCCTTTTGAATCAGACTGTAAGTACAGTGATGGTCTTGAACAAAGTGATAAGTGTAGTAGTATAAACATGAACACTAAGATAGGTAAACAGTGTGATAACAGTTACAGTTGTGATAACAGTAACGTTATAGATTTAAGTTGTTTGTCGGAGCGGGGTCACCCAAGTCGTCCCATACTCGAAATCCAAATTAATGGCCTGGATGGCACGGCTTTGGTAGACACAGCTGCTAAGCGTTGTATTGCGGGTAGCACACTCTACACCCTCCTCCTTAAACAAGGTTTTTCCTTTCGCGCCACTAACATGCTTATTAAGCTCGCAGATGGTAGCATGCAGGACACAAGGGTGAAATTAGCTGATGTGAATGTTATGATCCACGATGCTATGCTTTCGGTGCCGGTGACATTTGTTATATTACCTGCTGCTATTAACAATGATACATTGCTGGGGATTGATTTTATTACTCAGGCTGGTTTGGTTATGAATTTTGCTGCAATGACCTGGCACTTGTTTGACAGACCTCAGGTTATACACCAACTTAAATGTGAGGATTCTATCGCTAGGCCGGTTGAATGCTACTCTGCTGCTACACTACGAGAGGATGAAGGGACAATGCTGTCTGCGGAGGACCGGATGTCATTAACTAACCTGCTTATGTGTTATGATGATGTTTTCAGAGAAATCGGTGAATGCACCCCGTTTGCCGAACACCACATTGACACAGGTGAACATCTACCCATCGCTGTACCCCCCTATCATCTCACCCCAGCCAAGCGAGCTGTAATGGAGACTGAGGTCAACAAAATGCTTCAGGATGGAGTGATAGAGGAATGTGAGTCTGCATGGGCCTCTCCAGCTCTACTAGTTCCGAAGAAGGATGGGACATTCCGTTTTTGCGTCGACTACCGTAAGCTCAATGCTATTACTAAACATGACTCATATCCTCTCCCACTCATCGACGACTTACTCCAGTACACCAAGAAGAATTGTTTCATGAGTACCATTGACCTGCGGTCGGGTTACTGGCAAGTGAGTCTATCAGAACAAGACAGAGACAAAAGCGCATTCACTTGCCCGCTTGGAGTTTATCGGTTTAAAGTCATGCCATTTGGAATGTGTAATGCTCCGGCAACCTTCCAAAGATTAATAGACAGGTTCAAGTCTGGTGTTGCCTTAAAAGAATCTTTAAAAGATTCTTCTCTTCTCTGTTACCTCGATGATTTAATATTGATAACAGAAGGGAGTTACTCAAAGCATCTCGCAGATCTTCAGGCTGTATTTGACCGGCTGAGGGCTTTCAAGCTCCGTGCCAACCGAGCAAAATGTATGTTTGTCCGTGGCAGCGTCAAATATTTAGGCCACATAATAACAAAAGATGGCGTGTCACCAGACCCAGAGAAAATCACCGCCATCAGTAATATGAGAAAGCCAAGTTCACTCAAACATTTAAAGAGCTTTCTCCAAACCTGTTCATGGTTCAGGAAGTTTGTAGCTGGATTTTCCCAAATTGCTCAACCTCTAACTCAACTGACAAAAAAGGATGTAACATGGACATGGGGACAGGCTCAAGAGATGGCTTTTAATAAACTTAAAGAGATACTTACCTCTGCACCCATTCTAACACAGCCAGATTACAATTGTGAGTTTATACTCAGGACAGACGCCAGCAACTACGCCCTGGGAGCCGCTCTACTCCAGGGGGAGTCGCCGCAGGAGGAGCGTCCCATCGAGTACGCCAGCCGCCTGCTCACGCCGGCCGAGCGGAACTACTCCACCACCGAGCGTGAGGCGCTCGCCGTCGTGTGGGCGGTCGACAAGTTCCGCGGCTACATCGACGGACACCGCGTACGCGTCGCCAGCGATCACCAGCCGCTCAAGTGGCTGCTCACGCTCAAATCGCCGACCGGTCGTCTCATCCGATGGGCTATGAAACTCCAGGCGTACGACCTCCGACTGGAATATACCCCAGGTAAAGCCAACGTTATCGCTGACACCCTAAGTCGCCCCCCCTGCGAGGAGGGAACACGCTCGGCCTGTGGGCTGTGTGGCGTCGTCATAGAGACCCCGCGCTGGGAGGCACCCGTATTACGGGAAGCGCAGTTGGCCGACCACGATGTTGCAAAAATTATTAATGACCTGGAGGGAAACGAACTAGTGGTCAGTACTAGATGGGCCGAGAGAGGGTACTGTATGACTCAGGGAGTACTCTACAGATATACTTTGGATGAAGACAATGAGGAGCCCCAGCTCGTCATCCCCGAGAGTATGCGCAAGGATGTCCTAATAGAGTGCCACGATAGAGCCACGGCTGGACACGGAGGTATCGAGAGGACTCTAAAACGCATCACTCAGCGCTACTATTTTCCTGGAATGCGCAGATTTGTCGCGGACTACTTAAAGACGTGCGTAGAATGTCAAAAGTATAAACCGTCGAACATAAAACCTGCTGGGCTTTTACAGACTCCCGTGCCGGCGCAACGTTTCGAGGTGATCGCGGTCGACCTCTTCGGGCCGCTCCCCAAGGGTGCACTGGGCGAGCGCTGGATCCTGGTGGTGGAGGACCCCGCCAGCAAGTGGGTGGAGCTGTTCGCGCTAGTTGACGCCACGGCCGAGGCGTGCGCGCGCGTGCTCATCGACGAGGTATTCCTGAGGTACGGAGTGCCGCGCCGTATGCTCTCCGACAACGGTGTCCAGTTTCTGGCCGAAGTCATGAAGAACGCCTGCGCCGCGCTGGGCATCACGCAGAATCTCATCCCGCTCTATCACCCTGAAGCGAACCCAGTCGAGCAAAAGAATCGCGACATTAAAACGCAGCTCGCCATCCTCGTCGAGGGGCACCACCGCGAGTGGCCAGAGTCGTTGCCCGCCATTCGTTTCGCCTTGAATACGTCGGTCTGCAAGTCGACGGGGAGAACGCCGGCATATTTAACGTTCGCGCGCGAGTTGCGCTCCCCTCTAGATGTGCAAGCCGACATCCGCGAGGTGACGACACCCGTTAATTACGTGCCACAGATTACGCCGTACTTGCGGAAGCTCACCGCCGCCATCGCCGAGAGTAAAGAGCGCCTCGAGCATCAACAAGACGAACGAAAGTCAGAGAAGGACCGGACCCGTAGAACGGGCGAGACGTTTGCTGTCGGCGATCTTGTTCTATTGAAGACGCAAGCTCTCAGCAACGCTAGCAAAGGCGTGACTTCAAAACTACTGCCGAAGCGAGATGGACCGTACGTAATTATGAATCAGGTTAGCCCTACCACTTATATCCTGGCCCATTATCGTAACAGGAACGATATAATTGGCAAGTATCACGTCTCTCACTTAAGAAGATACCATTCTAGGGAGGGTACAGAATCTGGGGTCTGTCAACCGATAGTACCGAAACGAAGACGCGGTCGTCCGCGTAAAATTGTCTAAGTGGTAAAATTATACACAAACTAGTTTGATCCATTGTGGAGCCCACAGCTGATCAAAAGGGGGAGTATGTAGGGTGTGCATTTATATTTATACCACATAGAAGGTAGTTCCGTCACCTGGCAACACTACATCGCGTCCTAACGCGATCTCCCACCACGAGTTAGTTGAAAAATTGTATCGGAAGCGAATGCATGCGCGTTCGCCATCCTACAAATGTTTTTTAATGATTGGTTATTTTTAATAAATTCAGTCGGTTCTTATTTATTTAAAGCTATTCCAAGGAGTTCAACAATTACTTTTAGGAACTCGATTCCACAAATAGGGTGAAATGAAACGTAATTCTTTGGTGGTGTTTATTGCTATTTTGTCTGTGTACAGCTACCCTACAACGTATCTATGTTGCACGCGGTTTCTATTTAAATTAAGCAAAAATTAACCTTATTTCTTAGAAGTTTTGTCTTGAAACCTTTTCAACAATTTCGTATTGAAACTGTTTGCAACAGAGATAGGTCTGGCCTTTCTTTGGTGGTTTTATTGCTATTTAGTCTGTGGGTTTAACAGCTGAGATTTGTCTATGGGCGTGACGCCCATCCATGACGCTGACTTACAGAATTAGGCTGCAGGTTATACACCGCCATCACGGAAGACGATATCAAGCTCTTTAATACCGGCCTTGCATGAAAAATCTTTAAATGAATGCCGAGAAATAATAAATAAAGAAGCGGTTACTGTATGCATTACAACTGACTGGTTGGACCTCAAGTAATAACGATAGTTTTATTGCAGTTACTGCCCACTACATTTCGCCGCAATTTAAATTTAAGTCCATTTTATTAGTGTGTAAGGGGTGTCCCGGCAGATACGCCATTAAATCAGACGAGCAGCCGACAACAACTACTCGAATCGATTTTGCAATGTACTACTATGCAGTGAGTCACTTAGATATTAAATCAATTCAACACAACTTTTTGACTCAAAATGAAGGTGACGCAGCTCATTCAGTAATAGAAAAATCTGTGACCTGAGCCAAAAATGCTGGATGTATTTATGTACCTGACCAATACATTTCCCTAATTCGCGGGGCCAAGAAGACTAGCAAGCCATTTGTGGTAAATTAAATGAATTATGACGATTTCTTCGATTTGAAATTGAAATCACTTGAGGAGAACATGAACTTTAATATGGCGAAAAATGTCAATGGCGATGTTATCAAAACTGGTGACATCAAAAGTATTAAATTCACCAAGAATTGTAAAATTACCAATATCGAACCATTTACAAAACTGAAAACTGGAAAGAAGCAAAAGCTATTGTTCAACCAAAAAAATTACGCGGCAATAGAGGCAATCGAAGAATAGATGAAATTCCCTTGAAGCAAGCTTACACTTCAAAAATACCAATTACAGAACGCAAAAAGCGTGATTTATTGCAATTATTGGAGGCTAACCTCGTGCCAAGATACTATAAAAAGTTTTTACAATGATCTTATTAAATTTTTATTTTACTTTTAAGCCTAGGCTAAACCAACGCGTTCATCTCGCGTCCGCGGTGGCGTGCGCGGTGGCGATCAGTTGTTGTGTACAAACTTGTAGCGACGTGTTCACATCGATGCGTCCTCTGATTGGCCGCGGCGTCCGTTGCAGCGTCTGCACGCGGCGGTGGCGATCAGATCGCGCTAGTTACGTTAGGACGCTGCACGCAGCTATTATTTGTGGAAGAAAACTGTGTTTTTAAGATTTCAAGTATGGTGGAAACAGAAGAAATCATGAACGAGGTCCACGAATACCCTATACTGTATGATACGTCTCATTCTGATTACAAAAATAAGGAAAAGGACCAGGTGTGGGACGAATTAGGAAGGAGACTTGGAATAAGTGGTAAGTTCTAATAATATGTTTATTTAACAGGTTAGATTACCTATGATAAAAAATACACTTAATGATAAAACGATACTTATTCGTTTTTAATCAATGTACGAGTTTCTATACAAAGGCTATGGATTGAAATATTTCACATATTGTTCACGAATATTGAAAGCATAGTTACTACTTCTATGATTTATTTTTTGCATTGCTGTGAAGGCATTTGACCTTTTTGCCTCCATGGGTCTGTGGAAAATTCGCCATTTTTGAGCTAGTATTCCGAAAGCATTTTCGACTACTCGCCTTGCTCTAGAGTCGTTTATTTTAATTAGTTAATCTGAGGTCGTATCTTGATTGCCGATATGGAAAAGGGCGCATCAAACATGGGGTTAAAGCAAATGCTTCATCACCTATTAGTACACAAGGAAGTAAATCCTGGCTACCAGGCAATGGTCTGTTTGATGGGACATTCATTGTTCTTTGTTCTAAACGACGTCCTACAGCTGATTCTTCGAATATACGACCATCGATGTTTTTTTCCGTATGCTCCAACATCAATTGTAATAAATTTATAATGTGGGTCTACTATTGCCATCAGAACTATCGAAAACTTCTTTAAATATGAAAAATGATCTGATCCACTATTCTTTGGACATTTGATGGTTACGTGCTTGCCATCAATGGCGCCCAAGCAATTTGGAAACCCCCAAATAATGTTGTAGTCTCGTACAGAAGCTTCCCAAATAACTGTGCACACTTCTTTTATAATAGAATATTTTAGAATAGATTGTGTTCCCGCCGGGAATCGATCCCGATACCCTTGCTTAGAAGGCAAATGCCACCCAACTAAGCCAACGAGCAGTTGAAATATATAACGTTTTTTTATAAAATTTAGTAATTGTTCGATAAGTTTTTCACTATAATTTTAAATTAATAATTACTTCGAATCATTTAATTAAACTTTTATTTTATGAAATTCTACGGTTATTTTGAACCTATTTTAGCAATGTTACGTCAAACCCTCGAATTGAAACCCTAAAGTAACCAAAACAGACGTACGAACAAAAAAAAGCTGACAGAAATACGCCTTATTAAATGAACGTTCTATACGAAAATGCACTGCATTATTAAAGTAAAACTGCAATAAGAGGTCGTGGTAAGCCCCCAGGACGTGAATTAAATAAAACAAGACCATATATCTATAAAACAAGACGATGAGATACAAACTAATAATGGGTACGTAATTGATGCCCGGATCTATAGCAAAAACATTATAGCAACAGAAGCACTAAAAAAATTTAATACAGATTTAGCAAAATGTTTAGCTCGTTCGTTTATAATTAAAGTAGTTAAAATAGTTCTGGTTTTTTTAGAATACAGGTCTTCTTACGTGAGTTAAAGGACCCATTAGGATCCCGTATTAGGTGCATGCGTTCTGAATCGAAAAGGACCTTGAGTTTGTACACGAGGAATTTAATACAACATCCATGCAGAACCGTAACGATTATTAAGGCAGGAAACCCGCCGCGGCCCAATCGTTTCTGAATGCTAAGCCACAGCCTACTATTGCCACCTTGTCAACCATTACTTTGCAACACTAGCCTAATAACATGCCCGGCCCTTCCAGGCCCTTTAATTTGCCACAACAACACCCTATTTGGAAACCACAGTTTAACCAACCACGCCCAGCTGGCCCGTCGCGCACGCAATAAATGTTCCGCTCAACACCCCCAAATTATAACGCCCATGAAAACGCTTTTAAAATAGCTCCTCGCCCAGTGCCTTCAGTACACTTCACTCTAAGACACTTGCCATCTATTTTAAAACAAGGGAGATGCATTTCAACCAGTGTATGGAATATGAACCGAGCTAAGAATTATGAAGCTTACGAGACTATGACCCGGTATACTCCTTAGGTTATGAGGATAACTACCAATCCTATCCAGAGGTCGATTATGAACCCTCCATAGTATAGAACGCCTCCGTGCAACCTGAACCCACTCAGGATTTTTAGTAAGCCCCTCTGTCACGAAAATCAAAATTGAGGCCAACCTACAGACCCAACGTCAGCTCCTTTACATAGAAGTCAAGTCACCACCCTTAAAGTTACTGATTGATACAGGTGCTAATCAATCTTTCATCAGTCCCGCTGTAGTTGAGAAATATTTCATTGATTTTCCTTTGAATTACACCCCCCCTTTCGCAGTATGTAATGTTCATGTTGTAAGTCGTAGTAACTATTCGCATAATTTGCCTATCTTTTCTTAACTACAAGACGATAATGACGTTATTCGTTTATAAGTTTCACGAATATTTAAATGGGTTAATAGGGTCAGATATTTTAGATAAATGGGAAGCTACGATCGATATAAACTCTTACGACGCGGAACGCATCTAACCCCATCAGGGTCTAATTCACGAAACGCGAATCTCTATGAGGATTATTCCGGCCGGTACATCAAACCTTTTTGCTTCTAAGCACATTTTACACATTTAATAGACATGCGTTGCAGAGTTTTCAAAGGGCGGGTCCCTCGGTCACCTTGCATTTTATGCTACAAAATGTAATCGAGTTTGATTTTATAATTTCATTTATTATATTGTTATTTTTTATTGCAGATTTGAAATGGCTTCCAATATGAGTAATGTTTGTTCTATCAGCACGCTGGATGAAAATGCGAGTTCAGTTGTCACAGAATGGATGGAAAATTTCGAAAATGATGAAGATGACGAAGCCGCAGGTATTTAAGCAGTTCCAGATAACGTTTTCTCCGATTCTGAAGATGCTGATTTTATTCTGTCGGATCACAATACTAAATCTAAAGCAAGTGCTGGGTTCGAACAAAGCGCTGAGTCACAATAACGTCTATGCCCATAAACCATAAACATATTTTTCTGAATTATGTGTTAAAGTTATTTTATTCTTCCAGATAAGAAAAATAAAGTTAATGTCATCCATTTGTCAGGAGTGAGCACAGGATTAAATGATTGCCAATGTCCTCGTAATATAAAAGTAGTTGCTTTTCGTCATTTGATAAACGGAGTAACAGAAGAAAACTTAGAAGAGTTCTGGAAAGAGATCTTAGAAATTTTAAAAAAATATTCTGTTGACTAACATTTATTAAGTTAAATAGTAAATAAAACTAATCTATCTGATTAATTAAGTTTTTTTATTTACATAACTATATTTAAGAACAATATATTATCTACTTATATTAGCAGACTAGCTGCCCCACCCCGGCTTTGCCCGGGTGAATTATATACTCAGAATATGATAAGTAACTAATCTCGTAGAGACCTGCTTACAAATTATATGATATCTTGTTACTCTGCCTTAGATTATTATCACTTCAGAAAGATAAGTAGACCCATAAAGATCTCCTTTCATTTTATGTTGATCCTAGTACTTTGCATGAGATATATGTGTCTGCGCTGACACCGGGGGTTTCCTCTCGTGGTGTATAAATGAAGAAGCCATGGATTGTCGTTAGTTAACGTATAATATTAAATTAAAATTTTACAGAGATACGGTTAGCTCAGAATGATAGATGCGAATTGTGGTTGACAGCAGATGTCAAAAAAAATATATTGACGTTTGACGCGTTGTTCTGATACGCGACATGCCCCCGGCCTTGGAAGCTCCAGCTTCAAAAATTGTACATTTTATTCTTCATGTTGCTGCTTGGCTTCTTCTTCACGAAATAAGGGGCATATTTTCGTAAAGCTGCGCCATATTATTCCGGATGCTGTCCGGATATCTGCCACGCGCGATACGCCGTCTTTGCCGCTGATAGTATTGACGATTCGACCAAGAGACCATTTTAATGGTGGAAGCTTGTCATCCTTGATGATAACTAGCGTGTTTGGCTCAAGGCTGTCGACTTTCTCTCTCCATTTGCATCTGGTCTGTAGCTCCGAGACGTATTCCTTCGCCCAGCGTGTCCAAAAGTTGTGTCGGATCTGCTCCACTCGCTGATAACGGTTGAGCAATCGTTCAGGTTCGCCTCGCATGTCCTGATACACCGGTGCTGTAAGCGGACGAACAACCAGGAAATGGCCGGGGCTGAGAGGAAGAAAATCATGGAGATCTGATGATAATGGGGACAAAGGACGGGAATTTAAGATAGCTTCTACTTGGGTTAAGCCGTGGTAAGCTCCTCAAAGGTTAAATGCGCGTTACCTACTACACGAGTGAGGTGTAACTTGCATGATTTTACTCCAGCCTCCCAAAGACCTCCAAAATGAGCTGTGTATGGCGGAATAAATCTAAACTTTATGGCTTGACTAAGAGTGTACTCAGCTATATCCTTTGAACAGTTAGATAAAAAATTAGATGATTCATTGCTAGCGCCACGAAATTTTAACCATTATCTGAATGTATTTCTACAGGCTTCGCACGACGTGAAATAAACCTTTTTAAAGCTAAAATGTACGCCTCACTAGATAGATCGCTAACCAGTTCCAAATGTACGGCACGTGTAACGAAACAAACAAATAAACAGACATCCGATTTTACCGTTTTAGCGACCCTGCCTTTGCGATTTAACTTTCGCGATCATGATTGTGGGACTGAGTAAACCATACGGGTCAAAGATTTGAGATACATGAGACAATATAGAACGCTTCGTGATTTTTGTATCGTTTTTAAATTGCGTGCTAAAACTAAACTCGTCGGTTACGTTGTTCCAGCCGATACCCAACGTCTTGCAATGGCTAGACTCGTCTAAATTTAACGATTTAATGGCGTCGAACATTTTCGATGATGCCCGATCACCACAATCAAAATTAAATACCCACTTGCGTAGTGGAAAGCACCCTGATTGTAAAACTTTGTATCTTTTTTCGCATAAATCGAGTAACTCGTCTTTGTCATCTAGCGTGGTGATCATGTCATCGACAAAGAAGTCCTCATTAATGACCCTTTTGACCTCGGGGTCACTGCATTCAACTGAAATTTGCTTCAGACATCGACATGCCATAAAAGCCGCTGCTGCTGTACCGTATACGATTCGATTATGACGATATATAGTTAGTTTTTGGGTCGGACTGTCGCGCCATATTATTAATTGTAAATTACGCTGGTTTTCACATATCTCAACCTGTCTATACATTTTTTCGACGTCCGCGCACGCAGCGTATTTGTGTATACGAAGGCGCAATAATATTGCTAGCAAATCACCCTGTATGGGCGAGCCAACTAGCTGGAGATCGTTGAGCGAAACTCCAGTGCTCGAAGCAGCACTAGCGTTGAATACCACCCGCAGCTTGGTTGTGATGCTATGTTCGCGTAATACACCGTGATGCGGTAGGAAAAAATTTGGTACCCCGTATGAGTCTACTCGCGTCATGTGACCTAAGGATATGTACTCATGGATAAAGTCGGTGTACAACCGTTTATATTCGGAATCGCGTTGCAACCGTTTTTCTAATGATAAAAATCGGTTGAGTGCTTGAGGATACGTTTCACCTAAGCTTTCTATTGACGACTTGAGGGGAATGTTGACGCAAAACCTTCCGTCACTATTGCGCGTTGTAGTTTTGATGAAATGGTCTTCGCACTTCTTCTCTTCCTCCGAACGCGTATCAGAAAGCCTAGGAAGTTCCTCAAGCTCCCAAAACTTACGTAATTGAGCTTCTACCGTTTGTGAGAAATTAACACGAATATGATTTTGATTTCGTTTTATATTTATAGGACCAGAAACGATCCACCCTAACAGCGTATTCTGTAGGAAAGGACCTTTAGGTAAGCGTATTTTTCCCTCGCCTAATAAATCCCAAAATCTATCCGCGCCTATTAGGATATCGATGTTTTGAGGCTTATGGAAATCGGGATCGGCTAACTGTAAGTTTTCAGGGATCCCAAACTGCGCGTGTTGTTTGGGTATCGCTGGCAACGTTGACGTAATGTTTGATAAGACAATACATTGTACTCGCATTATATATGGATTGGTTCCCGATTTGATTTCAATATCACATGTTTGCGTAGACTGTGATATGGAATTACCAACCCCGCGTATTTCGTGAGTGGACTGTACAAGTTGAGTGCCTAGTTTTTCGCATAATGATCGCGTTATAATACACCGCTCGCTTCCCGAATCAAGGAGCGCCCGCGCTATTTGATAATTATTGTACCTATCTTTTACCTCCACTAATGCCGTCGATAATAGAACGGGTTGCACACACGGAATGTTAGCGCATAGAATATTAGTGTGCGTGCCTACTGTATTATCTATCACTGGTAGGGGCTACCGAAGGCGCGCTGAGGGACGGCTGCATCGAAAAAACCGGTTTATTATTTACATTCGACGTGGATGAATCTACGTCGCGACTCGTTACACTATCTTTGTGGATTAGCGAGTTATGCTTTTGCGCGCATTTCCTGCACGGACCAAACCTGCATTCATTCACAGTATGCCCTGCGCGTAAACAGTTCTCGCATAACCTATTATCTCTAACGAATTTTAATTTAGCATCTAAACCATAATTGAGAAACTTTTGACAAACATATAGTGGATGGTTGTATTGTTTGCAAATTAAACATGACTTTTTCGCTTGACTGTGCGGCTTATCGGTGGAGACATTGCAGTGAATTTTGTGACTAGCTTGTGTATTTGTAAATTGTCTTTTGTTACTAGCGCTCGCGTGTGATACTTGCAATGTTTCCAACATATCTGCCCTGTCTTTGAGGAACGTCATTAACGTATCTACCTTCAGGATCGACTTGGAATCACCAGATTGTTTTAGTGTCGTATTTTTGTACTGTTCCCATTCGCGTTCTGTGATTTTATCTAATTTTGTGACAACGATATAAATAATTAAAGTATCCCAGCTGTCTATCGGTTCACCTAACAATTTCAAAGCGCGTAAATTCTTTAAAATCGTATCTACTAAATGGCGTAAAAGGTCTGGTGCCTCTTTTGTCAAAACCTGGATGTTAAATAGTGATTTTACATGATTGTGTACAAGCAACCTGCTATTGTCGTACCTACTGAGAAGTAGTTCCCATGCTATTGTGTAGTTAGCAGAGGAGAACTCTAACGAGTCGATTACCAACGCTGCACTGCCCTTAAGTGAGGACTTGAGGTAGTGGAATTTTTGTATGCTAGTGATGCGATCGGAATGTGAATAAGCGACTGAAAGGTATCCCTAAATTCCAACCAACGCTCATAAGAACCGTCAAAGTAGGTATCGCTATCGCAGGTAGTTTTACTGACTTTATGTCGCTACTCGAAGCATTCCTGGAACTTTCATCTTCTTCACTGCCAAGCACACATTCAGCCCTCTAGCTATAGTACTGTAATAGTTATCTTCGAATAATTCGCGTTGGCTAAGCTGATCATCGAGATCTTCATCTAAAACAGATTCTTCTAGCTGCGTTTGTAGATTATTAAACTCGGTGAATAGACTGGAAGCTCCTTGAATGCGTAGCTTTTAATCTACACGTATTTGTACATTTAAAGGTACATCTGATTCTATTGTCTTTAGATAATTAGAAAAGCGAGTAAGGCGACCTTTGACAATAGCTCGCCTTTTGATTAGCTCACATATTAATTTATTTGTCTCTGCGCTACCTGTATCCAACACCTTGTATGGGGATTTAGACCTAGCCCTCGGCGGTTTTGTGCTCATCTTGGAAGTCCAGTAAAGGATGGAGTACTCACGTTTGGCAAGTGACAGCTATGCTGGCTGCGGCACACGCTGCTAAACACTGTGCTATTTGATGGTAGCTCACTGCGTCTCAATTACTGAAACAGTTTTACCGCGAGATTAACACAAGAAAGGACAGGCGTTTGGATAAGATGGATGGCTGGCCGTACCGTTTTCTCAGCAAATAGTATGCGCGCTTCTGGACAGCGATCTTGGTCGAATACTTTGGAGAATCTTCGTTTAATCCTTGGAAATTAGCCGTTGACACCATGCGTCCGAGAGGTCATGCGAAGGTCGTGCTTGCGTTGGGTCCGTCGTATATCCGGTTCAAAGGTCCAATTTATGTCTGCGCTGACACCGGGGGTTTCCTCTCGTGGTGTATAAATGAAGAAGACATGGATTGTCGTTAGTTAACGTATAATATTAAATTAAAATTTTACAGAGATACGGTTAGCTCAGAATGATAGATGCGAATTGTGGTTGACAGCAGATGTCAAAAAATATATATTGACATTGACGTTTGACGCGTTGTTCTGATACGCGACAATATGTTATCTTGGTACTTCGCTTGTGATCAATAAGTTAATTTTGGTCATTAGCACACCCGAAGACAGAAAAGAAACTCGTAGCAACCTCCTTACGATATAATGTTATCCTGCCTGAGTTTATTATCACATAAAAAAAGGGAGACCCATAAAGACCTGCTTACTTTTTATGTTGATCTTAGTACTTTGCCTGAGATATATGTTATCCTGCAACTTTGCTTGTGAGCAATTGTCAGCAAGTTAGTTTTGGCCATTATCACACCCGAAGACAGAAACGAAACTCGTAGAGTTTCTTTACAATATATGTTGTCCTGGTACTTTGCCTGAGATCAATATTATTACGCTTGGGTTGGTTATAGTAAAGATTTCAAAGGATTTAAAATTTTTCTAGTAATAAATATAGCCTATGTTACTCAGTGATAATGTAGCTTTCTAACAGCAAAAGAATTTTTGAAATCGGTCCAGTAGTTTTTTAGTTTATTCGTTACATACAAAAATACTAATCTTTCCTCTTTATAATATTATAGTACTAGCTGTGCCCCGCGGCTTTGCCCGCTGATGATGATGATAATGATAAAAAAATAGCTTATGTGTTAATCCAGGTTGTAAACTATCTGTGTGCCAAATTTCATCCAAAAACCATTCAGTAGTTTTTGCGTGAAAAAGTAACAAACATCCATACATACATCCATCTGATGATGATGATAATAAACTATCTGTGTGTTAATATCATCCAAATTCTTTCATCTGTTTTAGTGTGAAGGAGTAACAAACACACACACACACACATACAGACAAACTTTCTCATTTATAATATTAATGTGATAAGTAGGATATACTTTAAGTTTATTCGTTACACACAAATCTTACCTGTTTATAATATTGGTATAGATGTCAGTGATTTTAAAACAAGTCTTGATTGGATTTAATGAATAAGATATTTTTTAAGTTCAGATTCTCTGATGTTTGCCTGCCAAACATTTCTAAAACGGCTAAGTTCCGTACCACGATTTTTGAATCTTTTACATATTGAGCATTAATTCCAACAAACTGTCCGTCCATACATGTAGCAGAATCCATTTTTATAGAGATTAACCTTTTGTGAACCTCAGTTTCTATTTTGTCCCTAATCTCATATGCCTTGTCTGTGACCAAAACTTATTTTTCTGGGGTTTGCTACTTCAAGGGCATTAGGGGAAGGGGATATCAAACCTAAAATTTCTCGAAATGCTTCATCTTCAAGCAATTTAAACGGTCTACCGCGAATTGCAACTTATTTTATGCAGTCAGTTACTTTTTGAATTTTTTTGTTTTCTTCTCCTCCATCAGTTTTCTTTTTTGGTTGACGTTTCTCGGTTCTTACATTTTTATTGATTTGAATTACTTCCTCGTGTTGGGTTTGATGTTTTAAAAGAAGATGGTTCAGTAAATTTGTTGCATGATTACCCTGAAATAAATAATAATTTTATAAATACATTACAGTCTTTTGACGTGAATCCCCTGTGTCACGAACTCTTCAATAAAGGTGGCCATTATAACTAACGGACTCATAATAGACTGCAAGCTCACCTTTAATGCACATGTGTCTGCTACGTGCATCAAGGCAGCAGACATCTATAAACAACTCGCGTGTGCGGCAAAGGTAACATGGGGTTTAAACGGAAACATCATACGTACCATATACGTGGCAGTGATAGAACCGATAGTGTTATACGCAGCAAGCGCATGGTCCCCAGCAGCAGAAAAATTGATGGTTAGAAATCAACTGGACTCGTTGCAAAGAGGATTCACTCAAAAAATCTGCAAAGCGTATCGCACGGTATCACTAACGTCGGCATTGGTGCTATCGGGCCTACTACCTCTGGATCTTCGAGTACGTGAAGCGGCAACTCTATTCAAAATTAAAAAAGGATATTCCACTGACTTTGTCCCACCGGGGAGAGAACTAGAGACCAGGGTGGGCCCATTACAAAACCCCCACCCAGCTCAACTACAAATAACAGAGTATGAGCGTCTAGACAGCTTCGACAGAGAAACTATCGATGCCCTCAAAATTGTCGGCCCTACTATCTACACCGACGGGAGCAAGATAGAAGGTAAAGTCGGAGCTGCCCTCTCCTTGTGGAATGAAGAAAGAGAGAGTAAATATTCCACATTCCGCTTGGAACCTCACAACACTGTCTTCCAGTCAGAAATGTACGCCCTATTCAGAGCAGTCAAGCTGGCTAAGGACTCGAGGAAAGCTAAGGAAATAAATATTATGAGCGACTCAAGATCCTCGCTCGATCTACTTAGCAGCGCCTCGGTCACCCACCAGCTAGCACTCGAAATTAAAACACTCATAAAAGAAATCTTGCAAGAAGGCAGAACAGTGAGGTTCTTCTGGCTGAGAGCACATATTGGTACACCAGGTAATGAAAGAGCAGACGAGTTGGCCAAAAAAGCGGCACTCACGAAGAAAACAGCCCCAGACTACGATCAAGTCCCCATATCGTTCATCAGGAAACAAATAAGAGAAGACACAGTTCAAAAGTGGCAGATGCGGTATGAATCTTCCAACTCCGGTTTAGTAACAAAGGCTTTCCTCCCAAATGTCTCAATGGCGAGGAGAGTACTACAACACATGGAACTGACACCTACTCATGTCCAAATACTAACCGGACACGGGGGATTCGCGGCATATCTCCACCGCTTCAAAATAAAGGACAACCCTTCCTGCGTTTGTGATCCAAATAAAGAAGAAACGATATGGCACGTGCTCCTTGAATGTCCAAGATTAGGCACCTAAGATAAGGCGTAATGGTGTGGCCATTGCCACTGTTGGTACACAAGTGTAGGACTAGCATATGAATTGCTAAAAAACGATACACATTTTTTGGGGACTGTTAGAAAAAACAGACGAAACTTGCCTAA
Organism: Lomographa bimaculata; assembly: GCA_948107665.1. NCBI lineage: Eukaryota > Metazoa > Arthropoda > Insecta > Lepidoptera > Geometridae > Lomographa > Lomographa bimaculata. The sequence goes on along the minus strand of OX403602.1, from coordinate 1,100,706 downwards.
AAAAGTAGTCGAAACTAAATTAAAGCGAAGTGAATTTGTCGCACAAGAGAACGATGATGGCATTACAGTATTAAAATGGAAAGATAAAAGAGACGTTTTAATGTTGTCGACAAAGCATACGGACACATTTACTCGTGTGAATATCAAAGGCAAGAATGTGCGGAAACCCACCATGGTCATTGATTACAACAAATGTAAAGCATCAGTCGACATGAGTGACCAGATGACATCATATTCAACCCCTCTTAGAAAAACTGTCAAATGGTACAGGAAATTGGGCATAGATTTGCTCCTGAATACATCAGTGGTAAATGCGCTGATAATGTATAAAGAAACCACAAATAAAAATATTTCAATAGTGGATTATAGAAAACTGCTTGTTCGGTATCTAACTAATTCAAGGAATCCAGAACAAGAAAGAGATAGTTCGAAAATGATCATCAGAACGACTCAAAAAAAAATGTACGCGCTGAGAAAGGATTAGAAGAAATGGAGCAGTTTTATGCTAATTTTAGTGAAACGCTAAATGAACAAACGACGAAACTAACTTGTGTGACAATCCAGGCACTACAAAATGTGTTTAGAAGGGGCGTCAAACATCCTGAAAGGATTTTAAATAGCACAAAGAGTTGCATTTCCATCATGTCCACTGCAAGCGAAGCTGGGACATGACTACCAACATATATGGTGTGGTTTATAAATCTTCAAATTTATATTTCGAGTGGCTTGAAGGAGGCCTAGCTGAAACTAGATACAATTCCTCCAAATCCGGATGGTTTGATACGGCTTCATTCGAAGACTATTTCAAAACTATTGTGGTAGAGCGGGCAAAACTTTGACAAAAAATTCCGGCCCAAAAGTGATAATTTGTCTACGCACATAACTATTGAAGTTGTAGAGTTGTGTCAACGAGAGTAGTTTAAGCGCTTCTCTTCAGCTTTTTTAAATCTTAGTTTTTTATTATTTTATAAAATCAGTGTCAATAATTATAAATGACAGTATCAATGCCAATAATTATAATAACATTGTAGTGTCTATTATTGTACCTATGCCAATTATTATACAATATTACAACCTGTAACAAAAAAGTGTAGTAATACTTGGTGATGGGTACGTGTATCGTGCCAGGAATCGTCTGCCAGAGAACGAAAGTCGCACACCTCGACTTCTGTTACTCTTTATGACAATTTTATGAATTGAAACTTTTTACCAGCATGTTTTCCACACTCGAAATAGCATGGTCAAATTCCTCATATGCTCTGTTATCATTATTGCTCTCTTGGTAGATGTTCTGTGGGAGTCGTTGGAGTTCACCAGGCCGACGTCTGTTGAGATGTAGAATGCGGCAGTAAACTGTCTCTGACAGAGTGTCGTACGCTTCAATACTACTGGTTTCGGATTCTCTTAACTTAGTTGCTACAGACTAGAGAGGCAAGAGGAACAATCGTAATTTTGTTTAATTTTCTTAAGTGTAAGTTATTGCAGACCTGACTGAAAACATCAAACTTCCAAATTGGCTTTAATGAGATGAGAGAGCGTCTTAAGACCAGCTACTGCAGCAGATTGCAGTCTGCAGCCGATTTTAATGTAGTCATTATAGCTATGTTACAAAACTGTTTTAGGCTTGTGCTGATTTTCAAGGCTTACGTAGGAGCACTATAGCGATCTGTTATGTCATTGTATATTTATACTTTTTTGGTTGCAGTAACATTTAATTCATAGTTTTGAGGTGTTAAACATTCCATCAAATTCTTAAGTGACGGTTTCAGCATCTTCAATTCTATTACCAATTTAGCCAATTCGCTCATTTTTCGCGATGTGACGTTTACGAAGTGTTTTTCTCGATGAATCCTTAAATATTGGGCTTCAAACGCACAAATCAACACGTCTCTTTTAGAATAGAATAGAATAGAAGCAATTTATTTGTGACAAAACATAAAAGACACACGAAAGGCAGAAACAAAAACAGTTTGTCACAAATCGGATCCAACTCAGCAAAATACTGGCTGTACACCAGCGCTGGTCTTCCGCTTGAGCCGTTTGGTGAAGTCACGGCACAGACATACAATACACACACATGTATTAACAACAAAACAATAAGGGAAAAAAAACTACATTAACAATACAAATTTAAAGGTTACAATATTTAGGAAGTTCAATAACAATGGCAAGATTTTATTTAATTTAGGCATGGCTAGCTTATATTGCACTCGTATCATGTTGAAGAGTTTCTTCTTGTTTTTATGTGCAGTAATATAGTATTTTTTTAGTGTTATGATGAAACTTTGAATATTATGCTTATTGAATATTTTTTCGCTTCTAATAAGATTTTATCCGATCTCATTTTAGGACATACCTCATCTTCAAGTTTCATTTTGGGTTTGAACTTGAGTGTTAGCGGTTTGTGATAACGGTTGACATATATTTTTGTTTCCATAATTGCTTTCTAGAGTAAAATCCTGATCATTTTTCGCAAGGTATGTAATCGACAAGTAAGCAACTCTTGGTTTATCTCATAATTTTTTTTATATATATTATTTCCTTTTTTGCGCAACTCCGTTAGTAAATTTTTACTTGTGAAGCTTTCTTAGGATAACTCATATTTTTTTGTACTTCAGGTTCCATAACTTCCATACTGTGATTTCGTGATGTATGTCTCGTAAAGTTTAACACATCAAGCAGGAAAGAAATAAAATATTGAAAAGACTTACAATTATTATATTTCAATTATTATAAACTCTCTGTTGGGGGGTAAAGAGCAATATGCTGGTTTTATAATATAGGTACTCGGTATTTTCTTCAAAATTTGCACTTATCTAGTGTTTGTGTTGCAAAAGTAGCGGTGCTCAAGGAGAAGGCTGACTCGCAAATAAGCGCGGAGCTCAGGGGGTGCGGAGCGCTAAAATGGCGCTGTTTGGATGACTCCTATTCTAGGTCCCTGGAACGCGTACATGAAGGCATTATTCCTAGTTGCCTAAATACCTACTGCGGGCACCCACGGACTAACACTATGGAAGCACATGTGGTTAAGTAGCCGTGGTTGTTCAGATACGGAGGTATTCATTTTATACCATGGATATCATACTAATATTTCAAATCCGAAAGTTTGTGTGAAGCAAGCTAAAACTCTCTTCACACCGTAACGGCTGAACAGATGAGACTGAAATGGATCAAATTTGGAATGTTCATAGCTTATAACTAAGATTAACACATATGTTTATATTTAGAAATAGAAGAAGATAAACGCGGGCGAAGCCGCGCGGGGCACGGTTAAAACAGATTGAAACGAGATAAAAAAGGCGAAATATTTCTCACCTACAACCTGCTAGTACTGCTTTCGTTTAAAGGAGTTTTTCAAAATTCAAACTAATTAAAAATTATTTAAGAAATACTATGGGTCAAGAAAGAATGGCAGTTTTATCTATTGAAGCAGATATAGAATCTATCAATCTAAGTTAAATTACAAACCAATCATTTACGAGTTCAGTAAAACCAAAAGTAGAACAATTCTGTTTCTTTAATTTTTTCTTTTTTTTTTTCATTTTTGTACACGTTACACGCCATAATGAAAACGTAAAATTCTTTAAAAAAAAATTCTACGGTAATCGGTTTATTATGTTATAATTCGTACCCAAAACAAGTTTGACATGGATCTGAAGAAATATTACAGGTTATTAAAAAAAAAAACGGTTGAGGTCAACCGTTACGAGAGTGCCACGCCGGTCACCCCGCCGCCCACCCCGTTTCAACAGTAGTCCACTAGCGCTTGCACGGAGAGGTTGTGTCCGCCGTTTATTTGAGTTTGTACCGTTTATTCGTGTTCTAATTAAGTTAATTTCATATTGAGTTACAAGAAAAGTAGTTTAGTGAATAATGAAGACTTTAAAAAGTATAGATTTTTAAGAAATAAACATGGAAATGGAAGATTTAAATGCCATTGATTTACTTGAAAGTAATCATCTGGCAGGATCCGTCGTTTATTCTGATACCCAAAATCGTGATTCAGATCACATACGAGCACTGTCGGATTCTGATTCTGATGAATTGCACATGCCGCAAAAACGAAGACGACTGATCATTCGGAGTGACAGTGAGAGTGAAACAGATTCGATTCAAGGTGTATTAGCCAATATCCCCGCTACAGATCGTATTTTGACAAAATGGTCACGGCCAAAACGGCAACAGCCAACTATAATACCATTTACAGAGGGTACAGGATTGAAAAAACAATATGCGGATTTATTGAAAAACGAAAGTCTACGTATTTTTTACAGTCTTTTAGTTCCTGACGAAGTTTTTGAACTTATTGCGAAAGAGACTAACTTATTCGCCGAACAATGTATGGAATCAAGAAATAATAAACCGTCATCGAGATCTCATGCTTGAACCAACAGACAAATATGAAATCAAGCGGTCTTATTCTTTACATGGGTCTTGTTAGACTTCCCAAGGTATCTTATTATTGGAGCAAAGATAAAATTATGGGGCAGAACTTGCCATCAACTGTCATGAGCCGAAATAGGTTTGAGATCAGGGTTGGAAAAAATCATGATTTTAAAAAAATCATGATTTTAAAAAAATCGATTAAATCATGATTATTTAAAAAAATCTTAATTAATCATGATTTTTTCTATTAATATATAGCTTTACTAAAGTTCTGCGTCAAACGGAATGCTCGCTTTGCCGTCGGGAAAGAAGGGGATTCCCCGCACGGTGTTTTGTAAACTTCGCCGTGCGATGACGATCTTGTCCTCTTTCGAACGAGCTTTCATTCGTTGAATTTTATTAATTACTAAAAATGCCTCGCCAAAAAGATGGAGTATGGGAACATTTTACGGAAAAAATCACTACTTAAACTGGATGTCGAGCTATATGCAATAAATGTAAAAAAGAAATGCAAGGTCTGGTTGCCAGAATGAAAATTCATTATAAAATGTGCAAAAATAATATTCCGGAATCTAATGATGATGTTGAAGTTGTAGGTATGTATTTACGAAACGAACTTGTCTAGTTTTATATTTGGTTTTGGTGATCGTGCGCTTGGGGAAGCTTACTACCAGTGGACTGTGCAACAGGCTGATTGAATAATATATGGATTTTTATTCATTTACAATAAACAAAATTGTAGTTGTAAATTAAACATACATCGCCCCCATTTTCAAACACATACAAATGGGGGCGATGTATGTTTAATTTAGGCTTGAATCAAAAAGGATATTAAATACGCAGTTATGTTGCAATCGCGAATAATAATTAATAAGTTAAATATATAGGCCTAGCGTGTTTGCCACCATCGACCACATCATCACTTACCATCCGAGTAGATAGTGGTCAAACGGTAGCCTATCAGAGATAAATAAAACATATTTATTTGTCTTTCAGAATTGGCTTCACTTTCCGAGCCTAGCACTTCAAATTATTTGACAGAAGGCGATGAATGCGCGACACCACCCCTTAAAAAAAAAAACTTTGTGGAAAGTTAAGCTCATTTGTAGTATCAACATCGAAATCTTCCAAAGAAATTATAGTCCAACAAATAGCAAGGGCCATGTTTGCTACTAACTGTAGTTTTAGATCTATCGAACATCCGCAAGTAAAAAAAGCAATTTCACTATTGCGTCCGGGTTATATACCACCATCTCGTAAGGATATATCAGGAAAACTATTGTATGAAATATACCTTGAAGAAAGAGAAAAGTGTTCCGCTAATCTTTGTGGTAGCTATGTCAACATGTCTATTGATGGGTGATCAAATGTTCATAACGAACCAATTATATATTACGTCACTTCATTTTTCAGATATAGTATTATATTTAGTTTTAACATGGTAGTCCCTTTAACGTACAGGCAACATCGCACGTTTTATAGAGGAATCGATTAGTAGGTACCTACATTTTGCAGAGAATTGATCTTTGAAATGTCAAAATCGATTTCTGTCATTCTAATACTACCCCACGTCTGTGGTCGGCCATGATGAACACCTCATTCCTTTTTCGTGTGAGGCAACGAGCGCACGTCCTCACTCAAAATGTCAAAACGCAGTGCTGAAGAGAAGTTAGTGCATTATACACGCAAAATAAGAAATATAGAAGAAGCGGTTAAGAAAAAAGGTCGCATAAGACGACCGCGTCGTCTGGATTCCTCCGATGAGGATATTATACAAGGTACGTTATGATTCAAATAATAAGTGAAAAAATAACACATCGGGATTGACTGCGAGTCAATTGCGATAGCGTGTGTGACTGCGAGTTACCTACGCCCATATATTAATATGGCATATTTATCATCACGATAACGAGAGTAGCTGCGAGCTACCCTCGAAAAGTATTAAAGACTAATTATATGCGATACGCTAGAAACCAGCAGATTAAGAATTAATCGAGTCTGAGACAATAAAAGCGATGGCTTTATTTAAATACCCGCAATATTTATTGCTTTCTTCTTTTTCTTTTATGAATTTATACAAATGCGTAGTACATGACAATTTGTTGTTCTAGAAACGAGTCGGGCAGAATTGATTTTTGACGAACCTTATTCCGAGCAACCTCAAGAAAGTGATGAGCTCCAGACGCCGCCAACCCCACCGCCTCCGCCGTCATCACCACTGCGGCAGCCTGCTCCTGACGCTGCACCATCAGAACCAGTATTGGATCCATTATTACTGCACTAAGTGCTTGTTCGTCGGACACTCCAGATTTTGGAGAACGTATCCACGAAAGCTTAGCAAATCTGTGGCTTCCCTTACTAAGAAAAGGACTAACTAAAGATGACAAAGACAACCTTACAAAAGAATATCTGATACCAGAAAACTGCAAGCTTTTACAAGCCCCAAAACTTAACGCAGAGATTTCAGCAGCCGTCTCGGAAGTTGTGAGAGGCCGCGATAAAAAACTCACAGTTTTTCAACAAGAACTTGGGGCAGGAATATCTGCCATAAATAGAGCGATGGATACGATGTTGAAAACCGATAATAAGGCCCAAGCCTTAAAAACCTAAGCGACGGTTGTCGGCTTTTATCGAACGTACATTATTGCCTCACGAAAGACAGAACAAAGCTTATCATACCTAGTTTGGAGAAAAAAATCTTACACGTCATCCAAGACACAGAACGGGACGACACGTTATTCGGCAACTCATTGGCCGATAAAATAAAAGCCTGTAAGGCTATCGAAAGGCAGGGCCTACAAATTCGCAAAACTAATAATATGAAGAGCTTAGCTTACTCCGCAGACATCGACCAGTCGTCCCGCCCAACAGGGAAACTGGACGGGACCTCCTCGTTACCCGTAACAGGGGGGGGGCGAGGAGGTCAGCGAAGACCACCGGTGGCGTCGGCAACGCCCCGTCCCTACCCTACGACCACGGCTCCAATACAGCCGTTCAGGAATGCAGCTTAACCGAAGTCCCGTGCCAACACTCATCACTAAATCAGGTACATGCGGGTAGACTTACTTATTTTTACAACTGTTGGCTAAATATAACTAATAACCAGGTGGTTCTTACTTGGATCGAGCAAGGATTTACAATCCCTTTCAGTGAGACGGTAACACATAATGTAACCCCTCGATCGATTGCCGGGCTTGCCGGGCCTGCCGAGGCTGTCGAGACTAAGAGTAATATGATTAAGGTGGCCTCGGCGAGCCGGCGGGCTCGGCGGGCTGTGCTTGCCGAGCATGCAGAGCTTGCCAAGCTTGCCGGGCCTGCCGAGGTTGCCGAGCGAATAACGGTCATAAAAATATTACTAAATACAGTAATATACTGCAGATGCAGCAGAATACGATCATAGTCTTAACATAAAATGTACCAGGTCAAGAACAATGGAACCATATTAAAATAAAAGAATTTAGAATAAGAAATAAGAATACGATCGTTAAGATTAAAAATAACTAGATTAAGTATTTTGTATCCACATTTGCATTTAATTTAAAAAAAAAATGATGGAAATTAATAATGATTAAAAATTGCTCCTTAGCGATGGAGCAGGATTAGATCGCGGGCCGGGCCTCTGCGCCAGGACAGAAAAAAAAAAAAAAACAAAAACCCCTCGATTGAAATTAAGTAATGACGAACGTATTGATATGTTTATGGCTATTAAAAAGCTTATACAGCTAGGGGCTGTAACCCCTTGCCCCCCTCGTAAAGATCAGTACTTATCAAACGTATTTTTGACACCAAAACCCAACGGAGGTAAAAGATTCATACTAAATCTAAAGTCATTAATGTTCCAAAGAAGTATAAGAAAAAACTTAGGTTGCGATTTTTATATTTTATATTCCCTTTTTCTTGCACCATCAGAGGGCTTCGCGAAATGTACCTTGCCCACATTAAGTTTAGGTCTTGCACCGCCACTGCTGAGTGGTCATAGGATATGTTTTGTTGCGATAAAAGTTAGTTATCCGTTCGAAATAATAATATTCGTAAGACAAGTCGGACAAAATTTTGCTAACTGGCCGCATTATCGGCGCGGCGTAAGCTGACTAAACAGTCAGACATAGGAATGGGTAATATATGGAAAAACTAGTCAAACCAAAATACTTTTACCTAGTGGCTCTTCCAAGAACGAGATGTTCTCGCATTTAACCCAAGTCTCTATCCGAAGCGGATCAGCTTGAAATTCTACTCCACAATGTTAGGCCACCACACTAGACTCTGCTGCTCAGATCTTGAGAATAGATGCCTTGCGTTCGCTGTGTCGCGATTACGAGACTATTCAAGCTCGATTGTTTCGATTCTAAGAACCCCCTAAAGTTACAACAGATACTCTTGAACCTGAATTGGCATTTTCTATAAAAATTAAATAAACAAGTATTACATATAGTGTTACTAATAATAATAATAATTACAACACAAATAATTTCAAAAATGCAACATACACTCAAAAAACTATTAAAGAGATATTTGCGAGAAAAACACTATCCATTAGAGAAGTGTGCTAAAATTATGGAGTTCCTAGGGCAACAGTACAAGATCGGTTATCTGGAAGAAATAGTGACTCGATTACGATGGTGTACGAGGTTCTGATCCTATACTAACGCAAAAGTCGACAAATAATTGTGAACTGCCTCAGTGATATCACCAAGTGCGGTTTTTCAATAAAGGAATCAGAACTGCTACATACGGTACCGCACTAAAAATTATAAAGGATTCAGGCATGCAGACCCCTTTCAAAGATGACCGGCCTGGACAAACTTGGTTTATTAAATTCCTAAAAAGTACCCAGAAATTCCACAGAGGTCAGCTGAACGAAAAAATAAGGCGAGAGCCAGGGTAACAGAGGAGTCAATCAGGCGTTGGTTTAGAGATCTCGAAGCGATTCTAGTGGAATCAAATAATCGCGATATATTGGAATCTCCAGAACGCATATTCAATTGAGAATGGGTTTGCCCTTAACCCACAGGTGATTATGTGTATGATGGGAATGTTTCCAGCACCCACGATACAATGGTTGAACTTAGTGTGGCTTTGATTGTGAAAGCGTTTGTTTATGTTTACCTATAATATATAATCACTCATAATTTTTGTCACAAAAAACATCTTTAGATTAGCTGTGAACAGAGTGTGGAAAAGAGGCACATCATCGAGTACCATTCAGCTCATTATTCAGGATGATTACGACGCATGACGCTAGTAACAAATTCACCAAATTCAGGCAGCGGTAGCCTGCCACAAAGGTTTTCTTAAACAATTAACACATTTAAATACAATCATCAGAAAGTAGGTATTTATAATTAGGTATGTCTGAAACAAAGTATCTCTAGAATGGCCTGTTGGATTTCAAACATAGTAATATTCAAGTGTGTGCTATGAACTTTGGCTTTGTTACTTAAGGTTTAGTCATAATATAGTTCTATGATGTACGTGCTGTGATAGACGTGGAATTAAGTAAAGGAAATTATGAATAAGATCTAGTCTAGAAATGTTTTACTGCTAATAACTTATTGTTAAATGCTAGCAAAACCAAATGTATCAAGTTTTCCCTTCCTAATGTTCCTTTGGTATATGCAAATGTTACACTTGAAAACATCAAATTAGATCTTGTAAAGAAGACTATTTTCTTAGGTCTGACTGGTAGATGGACTCACAACTGCAGTGGGTCCTCATATTGATGTGCTTGCAGGTCGCTTGAGTTGCGCTGCTTTTGCAATCCGTTAAATTAGATAATTGACTGATATAACGAAGGCAAGGTTGGTCTACTTTGCATATTTTCATAGTTTGATGAGTTACGAAACCTTACCATGCGGATCAGCTGCTGATGTTGAAACTATTTTTATTCTACAAAAGAGATCGGATCGTGCAATCTATGATATGGGTCCGCGCGAATCTCTGAGGGATTTCTTTAAAGAAACAGGCATATTTACCATGCCTTCGCTTTACATCTTTGAAAATATTATGCATGTTAGCAAAAATATTGATAAAATTATATTAAGAAGCGAAGAACACAACCTTAACACTACATAAAAACAAAATTACAATGCGCACATTTAGATTAAGCAAAACGAATAAATCTTTTATGGCCAATGGAGTTACTTTTTACAATAAAATTCCTAATATTGTAACTGAATTACCACTGGGAAATTTCAAATCTGTAATAAAACGGGCATTAATTAAGAAAGCCTTATTATAAAACGATTGACTACATTAATGACTAGGATGCATGGAGGCGAACTGCACAAGCGCTTTAATACATAATATAGATGTATTAGTGTTAGGGAATAATTTAAAAAAGGCGCCGACGATTCGAGAAGGCTGTAATTTTGCAAACCTGGCAGTAGAGTCATTAACTTCCATGTGTGCATCTTTGGGGCCCATGTGTATAAACGATTTTGATTTTGATTTTATAATTGATGATAAGAAACTAATAATATTAGGCAAATGTAAAAGCATATGTTATGTTACCGAGCATGTTATTAAACAATTTACTAATAAATACTTTATTTGCATTTATTCTAAGCAAGCACATATTGCCTAGCGTTTCGTAATCACAGTTGGTGACTGATATCGGCAAAATAAGATTGAATGATTTGTGTCAAGTAATGCAAGAAGTTATACATCCTCATCTGACGAAAGATGATGAAAATTGTTTGACCTAGTTTAACGAACGTTCTTACGCGTAATTTTGAGTTGTTTTGCAAAGTTGCATATTGCTGGAGAAGAGTGCTATAAAGTTATAATAGTGCATTCATATGCAATCGAATCAACCATGGATGCAATCCACGGAACTTGAGGTATGTCGACTTCCGTACATAAATAACTTAAATAAGTAGTCTGCTATTGCAAGCGATATCAGTTTGCCGTAGATACATAGTTCTGGGAAGGCGCGACTTGCGGGCCGGCATGAGAAACTCATTGTCTTGGAGATATTTTAATGTGGATAGGTACAAGGCAAAGGGAGAAGATCCACGACCTAGTTACTAAAGGTAAAGGCTTTATTAAACTTGATACAATAACTTTAGACGATTTAACCAAACAAAGGATCTCTTTCAACTTGTATATTGACAATATATCGAACACCCTAAATCAGTACATTACAGTACCGACGTCATTATGAAAAATCACGTATCTGCATTTTTGACAAAATTGAGTTATATACATAATCGGAATCAGAAAAAATAGACGCATCTACTTTTTTATTTAAAAATATTCAAAAGCAACCTACTAATTCTTACTTTTAATTTAGACGCATCTGCTACAAGTCATAACATATCGCTCATTTGGCAAAACAAAGATTGAGTTGGCTTCTTCGGAAAAGACTATGAAAACCGTTTCGGCTACTAACTCTGAATATTTACGTGCCGGTAGTATAACAATAGTATTCTATTTACTATAAACGATTTTTTGAAAATCAATTTAATTATATTATAAATTGAGTTCTTAGTCAAGGGATCTCGTTTCTGGATTACATTATCTTTGTAGACGGATACCAATTACTGCATGCATGAGCATTACTGCTTGCGTACGCGGAGGATCAGCGGCGTAAAAAGCTGTTGATAATGAGGAGACGTACGCTGAGAGACGCCAGCGACCCATAATCATTACCAGAAAATGAATTCGTCCATATTTTTCAATTGAAAAAATTTGCTTTTAATGAACTATGCCACGAAGTTTTGCCAATAATAATTCTGTCACCAACCAGCAGAGCTACTCCAATCCGTGACGAACTCAAAGTAAGTTTGTAAAATACCTGCCGGCCGAGTACGTTCAGATGACAAGCAATGAACGCGCGTTTTGATAACGCGCGTATACTACTACATACATTTTATTCAGGCCGTACACATGCAAACGCGCATTTTAATAAAGCGCGCGTTGAACGCTGCGCTACCGCTCGAATATTGTCAGCGCTCAGTAGCACGGAGCGCCTCGCAGTCTGCGTTCGGTTAGCCTAGAGCGCACATCAACTGCACCCGCTTAGGCCGGTCGGTGATAGTAGAACCTTGGTTGGCTTAGCACAGGCGCTTCCCCGCTCGTTTAGTTTTAGAGCTCTGCACTGCGCCGCTAGCAGCCGTCTCGTAGGTTCCCCCTATTTAGTTTGTTTATTTTAAAATTGAAATATAAAAAAAATATTTTGCTGTATCGAGGGTTTTAATTATCTCTTATATAGGATTTCACCCACTTTACAATTTGCGCCCACTTTGAAACGATTACCCGCAATTTGTTTTCTCTTCTGATTGATTTCTAAAACTACCCATTAGATATTTTTTTTGTAATATTGTTAGCTATCAACGTAATTTTTTTTTTTATTGGTCTCATAAACCTACCCTCTTTTTTTCTATACGCATAAAATTCATATTTCATTTAAAAATTGCTCTTTATATAATTATTCCTAGACGTAGTCAAAGAAGAAATAACATGGCTAACGTCAGTTTTACTAACGATCAGTTTCGGGAGCTTTTAGGAATACTCAAACAGGAACAGTATTTCGTCCCCTGAAACGAAACCCGGTAGTTTCGCTTCTTGTACTGCCTGTTTTGATGGATCTCGTGATTCTACAAAAGTTAAAGCTTTTATATCTAATATTGTCACATATAAAAAAATCGAGAAAATCTCTGACGAATATGCCATAGAAGGCCTTACTTTACTTATGAGCGGAGAAGCATCGATTTGGTGGATAGGTGTCAAAGATGTAACAAGAACTTGGGCCGACGTTCTTAAAATTCTTCGCGCAACTTTTGCACCTAAAAGACCTGCCTACAAAATCTACGACGAATTAATCACCCAAAAGCAGCAATCACCAAAAGGGATCGAATTATTCGTCGCAAAGAAGAGAGCTCTAATGGCTGAACTACCAAAGCCGTCACTTATGGAATCGCAGTGTTTGGACATATTATATACTCCACTACATGCAGTCGTACGAGAGATGGTACCGAGAGACACTGTGACAACATTTGAGGAATTTATGAAAAAAGCCTAATCAGAAGGATTGCCGTTGTACTGCAGTGCATTTCTTCAGGAGAGAAGATTAACTTAAACAAGTTCAGAGAGTACTGCGATGAGACAGCGAACTTATACGTGGAGCTGTATCCATGGTATTATATGCTCTCAAGCGTGCACAAGTTGCTGATTCATGGATCTCGAATAGTGGAACATCTTACCGAAGTACCCATAGGGTTCTTATCTGAAGAAGCATCAGAAGCCAGGAATAAGGAGTTCAGAAAATACAGTTCCGATCACTAGCGGAAGTGTAGTAGCATCGCGACAAATAAAGATATTCTTCACAATCTTCTTTTATCTTCGGATCCTCTACTGAGTAGCATGCGATGACAGATGAATAAGAAAGAGGAGAAATATACGTTAAAAGAAGTTGAAGAATTGCTCGTTCCTGACCATAATTAAATTGAGTTCATTGATGTATCTGCCATTCCTGAAATAGACTCTGACTCTAGTGATGACGAAGACGAGACTGCACCATAAACTTCTTGTACAAATTTATTTAAGTAAAAAATATATTTTTACATAAGTTAAGGCTCATCGTAGTTGTATCTATGTTTTCCAATGAAAGCTTTGTATTTCAACTTTATTAATTGTAATAAATGTTTAAATGTAAAGAACAATGGCGAACTCCCATACATCATTTTAGTCGAAGTAAAATAGCATCGTATATAGATAAAAAATATCTTACGTAAGGCCGGTTGCCTTCTGAGCTTAATTTTAAAAGAATTGTCGTTTTAGAAGGCCTAGTTATTAAGATATTAAACAAAACATATTTGTAGGTTATGGCTCAGCAGACTTTGCCGATCTCTTTTTGAATACGCCAACAGTTCTGACAGTCGTGAATTCGTGATAAAAGGTCATTCCAAAGAGCCACCACTACGTTTAAACTTGAAATATATTATTACTTGACACTGGCTAAATGCACAAGATTGCGAAGCTAATATTAAAAGAAAAAAGAAAAAAAAAACAAACGTCAAAAGTGAAAACGTCATTCATACGACAGTTTGGTATTGCCATGACATTTGCTTTTTCCCCTTAAATGTCGATGACTGCAATAGCAACCGCAGCTATTTTTAGAAAACCTGTGAATGACAGAAAGATTCTAGATAGCTTAGGTTCATACATAAGTTACCATAGTATTTTTTGTTTTATGGATACATCATACGCATTAGCATTATGGCTTAGGAATATAGAGATGCACTAGGGTAAGGCAATGGACATGGTAACATCTTATTATATAACCACAGCATAGACAAAAACAGAAAAATGAAAAATGGTTGAAAGTTATCGTTTTGTTTCTTTTAATGTGTATTATTTTACCTGGCTTCGTCTGGCTTTTCTGTTGTTTTAGTAAATCTTTGTAATTTATTTGAGTGAATTTCGTTAATTTCACATTTAAATACGATCAAACATAGGCCAACTAAAATTTCGCCATTGTTCTTTGTGAATGTTATTTTTATTTGACGGTATTAATATATTTTTTTATTACATTGATACTCTATTTTTATTTTTTTAATTACAAACCATAATAATTAGCTAATAATGGTAATATACAACCTATAAAGAAACACTACATAAAGAATATTTATCCTGAACAAGTTCAAGAATAGCAATATTTAACTCTATTTATTTGTATCTTATATAAGTATTCTGATTATGTGTGTTAATTATACATACATATGTAAGTAGTATATTGTATTTGTTTAAATATATATTTTTTTTATTCTTTATTTATTTTTCAAATTATTTGATCTAGTTTATTTATTCTAAAATCTCATTTTTTTATGTACGCTTTTCTTTTAGCTGCACGCCCAAACACTTTTCTTACACGCCTGGAAAGCTGGTAGATAATGCTTCATATCATTAAGCTATTCCTTGTACACTGTTTTATGCTAAACTATTAAATAAAAATAAAATAAATATAATTATTCACTTCTATCCGATTTTTCAAACATTATATACTTTTCATCATATCTCAAAAAGTGCAAAAAAATAGCACCATTTGTGTCTTAACAGAAAACGTGGCATATAATGATAAAATACTAGCATAAAAATTCCAGAACGAAAATCGGCCAAAATCACGAGATATTCATATTTATAGGTTGCTTCCCATACAAGAAAAACTATTTTATTTGATTTACTCGTAAACTATAACGTCGCTGTAGTTGGAAAATTAAATAACTAAGAGAGTCCAGAGTCCCGAAGTGCAGTACTCTCTGTCGGAACAAGTGCAGTGAACAATTCACACAAAAAGAAAGAGAAGAGATGTGTAAAGAATACTGGGAAATAGTGGATTTTAAACAACAGAAAGAGTATTTATTAAGACGTATAATTCTAAAACCAGTATTGAGAAGTTGTAAACATTTACCTGTAGAAAAACAATTCATAATTGATTTGTTGGCGACGGTGGGTGATTGTAAACATTTTTTTTTGCAGTGCTGTCGTCATATCGAAATCGACTAACAATGCCGAAGACATATATACGTAAGAAAGAACCACCGAAATACTCCCTAGAAGATCTTAAGCGAGCCGTAGATGATGTGACTAATAAAAAAAAGACTTTTCGAGAAGCCAGCGAGTATTATGGGGTTCCCACTGCTGTTATATTTCACCAGGAAGAAAAGTACCCTAGGACAAAATGGGTGGTGGAGTTTCGAAAGCATTAACTGATCGTGTTGAGGACCATCTTGTCAATTGCCTTAAGGCAAGGGCAAGAATGGGCCATCCTTGCCACAAAGAGGAGTTGAAACTTTTGGTTGGAGAATATGTAACAAAGCTAAAAATCAAAACTAATTTTAAGAACAATGTAACAGGAGATTGTTGGTATCAAAATTTAATGAAGAGACATCCAAGTATTTCCTTAAAAAAACCGGAACTACTACAAAAATCATGTGGTTTATAATTTCTATGACATGCTTCTCACTGAAGTAAAAAATAACAACCTGGCAGATAAGCACAGATATATTTTTAATGCCGATGAAAGTGGGTTTCATCACGATCCTTCGAAACTTAGAGCTATTGGTGAGAAAGGAACGGCTCTTTCTCGTATCACAGGTGGCTCTGGACGAGAATCGACTAGTGTGTTGGCGTGTGTATCTGCCGATGGCAAGTTTTTGCCCCCATGTATTGTATTAAAAGGAACCGCTGTACAGGCAAGATGGGTGTCTGACAAAGCATATCCGACAACTTTATTCGGAGCGACAAAGAACGGCTGGATGGAAGAAGCTACTTTTCACAACTGGCTTGTTAATGGTTTCATACCATATATAGATAAGATTCGAGAAGATCATAACGAGCCACATCACAAGGTTATTTTAATATATGATGGTCATTCTAGTCATATCAGTGTCAGAATAGTCGAAGATGCCATTAAAGCAAACATTATCCTAGTCAAATTTCCGAACCACATGACAGATCGTATTCAACCCTTAGATAAATGTGTGTTTGGCCCTGTGAAGACGTATTGGGACAAAAGCCTGGTAGAACATGGCATTAAATAGATGGGGAAAGGCAGTGCTCATTTGTCAAAAGACAAATTTACTGAACTTCTGGGTGAGGTGTGGGGAAAGGCTTTAACACCCAGAAACATTGTGTCTGGATTCAATACTACTGGAGTATTTCCCGTGGATGCTTCAAAATTTCCAAAAAAGTTATTTAACGCAAGCGAATTAAAAATATATCAGAATTTTGTTAACACTATGAATGACATTGTAACAGAGGAATCTTCAGATGAATGTTTTAATGATCTCTCAATTCTAAGCAACATTACGTTAACAGATATCACACATCAGCCACAGTTAAATTCCGGTTCTGTTTCTCCACATTGCTCCAACTCTGAAATATCCGCCAGTAGATTTCCAGTAAGTGCAATTATAGATGATGTAGACTGTTTGCCTTATTCTAGCATTGAAAGCCACAGTGATAGTGTCTCCGCAAGAATAAATACTGATGAACATGTCACTCCAGATTGCTCCAACTCTGAAAAACCCGCCAGTAGAGTTCCTGTAAGCGTAATTATAGACGATGTAGTCTGTACATCTTACTCTAGCATTGAAAGCAACAGTGATAGTGCCCCCGCAAGAATAAATTCTGATAAACTCGTCACTCCAGATTGCTCCAACTCTATACAGCTCACCACAAGAGCTCTAGTAAAAAGCATTGGTGAAGATGTCTCTCCATGTTGTTCTAGAATAGAGCACAGGTCTAATAGTGCTCCGAAAAATACAGATAGTGACAATAGAGGCTCTGTTTTACTTAACAATATTTTAAAATTGATATCACTGGACAAAAGTGCAAACGAATCCAGCAAAGCAAAACTTCTAAAAGCACTATTGTCTTCAGAATGTGTTGAGAACAGTAATTCTGTAGATATTATGTCACCAAATAAAGATATTTTGGATAAATTATTCAAAACACAAACAAGCACTTCCAAGAAAAAGAAGAAAATATTGATACCAAGGCTTAAAGTCGCCACTTATGGTGAAGTTCTTACTAGTGATGCTGTTAAAGATCATCTGAAAAAAGCTAAAGAAGAAAAAGCACAAAAAAATTTTTATAAGTTTCAAAAACCAATAGATGTATTTGAAAAAGCATGATTCTCTTAAAATAAATGTCTAACAAATATTGTACAAAATTGTTTCAATTTACCTCCCTATATTAGAAATAATGTTGTATTGACATAATCATTTAGTTTACAATTACCTCAATACAAGTATATTATTTCCATTTACCTCAGGTGTCAATTCACAGAGTTACTTAAGATATTTTTAGTTTGTTTCGATTTACCCCCTACTATAGATAAAGGCTTTTTAAAATAATATATTTATTGCAGTGACCTAGTTTTCGCACCACATACTTTTTTTCTGTATTATTTAGTATATATAATTTAGAGTAACATGTTTACAAATACCCCGAAAAGGTTAGTTTTAAAATAATATGTTGGGGTAAAGGTAAACATTTTGAAAAATATAAAAAAAAATTCTAAATGGTCTTCATAATTGTATATCTGTACCTTACTTGATCCCTGAGGTCCTGAAAAAAAAAAACTATACCACATCATCAGATTTTTTTTTAGGGCAATAAAAGTATTGCAACACATTTGGTTTTCAAAAATGTATACATTGACCCACATTGACCTTACATCATAATAAGAAAAAAAAAAAAAAACTTAAACGTGTCACACGCAATATGAGGCTATCAAAATGGACAGACTGTACTCCAGAAGAAATGCTGAAATGTCCTGGGTCTACTGATTTACATGGGAATAAAAAAATTACCTAGAATTAGTGACTATTGGAGCCAAAACATTCTTTACGAAAGCAAAATACCTCGCCAGGTAATGAGTAGAAACAGATTTGAGTAGTTGCTCAGATGTTGGCACTTCGAAGATAACATTCACTTAGGACCCCAATCATGCTGATCGCCTATTAAGAATATGGCGGTTTGTGGAGCTGCTTAAAAAAAAAATTCATTTCGTGAATATGTCACCATAGACGAAAGCATGGTAGCTTTTAGAGGACGTATATCATTTATGCAGTACATTCCTGGCAAACGCCATAAATATGGTATAAGAATTTTTAAGCTGTGTGATGACGATGACTATACACTTGACATCATTGTATACGTAGGTAAAACAGCAAACAGGCAGGGTAATGTAGCCACAGACGTAGTGATGAAACTATGCCAACCTTATTTGGGAGTAGGTAGAAGTGTGGTCACAGATAACTTCTACATGAGCGTTGATTTAGTAAAAAAACTTTTGGACACTCATCTGATTGGTACTGTTCGCAAGAATAAATATTTTCATAGTTTTGAGGATTCAACTGCAGTAGCAGCACCACTTGCCTGTTGCGATGTTGTTGGAAGATGAGACCTCACCAAGGTGTTGACACAAGTAGCGTCTCACACTACGGGCTGATCCATCTTCCAAGGAATGAGTGTCATTCCATCGGGTTGTTTACTGTCATTGCACACAAGGCCACAGGCTCTAAGATTGCTGTGATATTTGCACTCCCAAATGCCCGAAGGATGACGTAATTCAAAGCACTGTGGCAAGCTACGTAGGTAAAACACTTCTGACACACGAAAGCCCATGGAGACCTAAGCGATCTACTTTCCTCCACATGAGCATCGGTGGAGAACACCACAAGGAATACCGACAAACAGTGACATTGCTACATGGAATGTGTTTATATGAGAAAAACCGGGTCTTTTCGCGCTTTTAATTTCAAAATAGCAATATTTTTACTAACCTCAACGTTTCTCATATAAACATGATGATGAAGAAGTGTCCTTAAATGGTTTGATGGATATAAGACGAGCACTCGCTGTGGGGCTACTTGAAGTTTCAAATTTTTTTTTATTCCAACTGATAAAGCGGCTTATCACACTGTCTATGAGAAAATGGGTCAAAATCAAAATCGTTTATTCACATGGGCCCCAAAGAGGCAAAGAGGGTGTTTAGGCAGACTGTCAGGGCAGGCTAATTTCCAGTCAAATACGTCATCAGAAATAACTAAACTTGGTGTCAAAATTGTTGTATTTCCATTTTGTGTTATTTTTTTACTGAGGACAAGAATGCCGGCAAAGAAACGCTTGAAATTTTCCGGATACCAATATTAGAAACAAAAGTGAGCGTATTTTTAACGATGTTATCTAACTTTTGTAGGTTAGAGTGATTCCATATGTATACGTAAATTTACATACAAATAAAATATATTTGATAATGATGTAGGCCATGTATGAATTAATTTTCACGAGTCTGTCCGAAACACAAAGTTTTGTTCTCCTCGACAAAATCTCTAGCTTCAAATCATGCTTACAAGTTTTATAAGAAGCCATCAGCGGTTATTCAGACCTTTATCTTCAAATGCATTTCGATTGCTTCCCAAGCGCTGAACTCTCCGAATTCAGGAAATAAAGGGACAAACTAAAGAGCATAACATAAATAGTAAAACGGAATTTAGCGTCAGGCGGGTGATGTTGTCTAAAGTTCACTACTATGACAGGATTGACATTTGACAGGACATCACTTGATTTTGACTGTTGATGGAGTATATTGTTTTCTATGGTCCTAGGTAAATAGGAATCAAGGATTTTGTCTCAGAATGAGGATTTTGTAGCACAAGCCGAAGGTTTGTTTCCAATCTCGATGATAGGAATCTATAGTAGGAGTTTTGCCGCGAAAGTGAAAAAATGGCGTTTTTGATTTTGTATAATTTTCCAAAATCTGTGATTCTTCGAGTGTTAATGTGTAATAATGTTGGATTATTAACCTAGAATATTTAGAAAACGTGCATAAGTGTAGGAAAATCATACAAAATTGAAAAACGTGATTTTTGCTCTCGCTTCAAAACTCCAATAGAAGTTCTAGTAAAGTTTCTACCACTTTACTAGGGCATGACTAGACTATGACTGGACCTTGAATCTTTTACTTGAATTTGACTATGACTTTTGACTAGGACTTTTGATATGAAATGCACTTGTTATATTATTAATTGACACTGACTAAATGCACAAGATTGTAAAGCTAAAATTATTAAAAAAAACTATAGTAACAAAAAAACCTACATTATAAACCTAAACTATCTACATTCAAAATTTCAATAAAATGCTGTTGGAAGGTAATTATTAAATAGTCTAGGATAGGCGGGATATAACTATTTTAGAGATAATATATTTATTTTGGAGATTCATGAATACATTATTGGTTAATTTATAATTTTGTCTTTTCTCTTGTTTTCCACAAGGCCGCAAAGTTGAAACTCCGTTAAGAGGACCATTAGAAGACTTCGTGTAAGTCCACCAGTGGCGGTTCCAACCCTATGCCGAGCACTGTCAATGCAATTCTGGACTTATTCCAGCTATCAGAGTGAATAGCCGTTACAATAACTACATATTTGTAATGTAAGGGCGCATTGCAGTGCAGCGGAACTTTGATTATTTATGAACTTTGATTCAAAGCTCTGATTGGCACTAGATGTGTACAGGCATGTTGCTAACCGTTAGGCAAGCATTTGAAGACTCCTAGATTACATCTTCGGAACTAAGACGCCGGCAATGAGTTCCACTTCACAGTACAGACGATAAACCTAGAAGCGAAACGCTTCGAGCGAACTGGAGGTATCTATGTCAACCATATATTATGAATGGAGTTTGACAGTTTGTCTTGTTGTTAGATGGTACAGCGGGCATGAGCGAATTAACCCGTTTAATATCTGTACATGAAATAATAAGACGTTAATAAGGACTTATTATTTCGTGTGCACAGATATTAAACGAGAATAAGGACGTTAATAAGATAAAACGTTAATAAGGAAAGGTTAATTTCATCGCTTCAGGCAGGGCTTGAGTAGCTCGGCGGTTAGAACAATAGGGCATGACAACCTATGACCGCGGGTTCAAACCACATCGCAAGCGATAATTTTTCCTTTCAAAATTTATCAATCATAAAACAAACGGTCAAACGTCATGCTTATATGGTTGACACACCTCCAGTTCGCTCGAAGCGTTTTGCTTCTACGTTTATCATCCGCACAGCGAGGAAGTGGAACTCATTGCCTGCGTCTTTGTTTCCTGAACGGTACAATCTGGGTGTCTTCAAGTTTAGAGTGAATAGGTATCTTCTAGCATGTTACATCTTCGGCCTCAACTTCACTTTCCATCAGGTGAGATAGTGGTAAAATGCTTTTCTATTCAACATAAAAAAAACCTCTCTAAAATGGAAAACCTAGAATACCGAAAAGGGTATAATTTAGGGGATAATTTAAGTTGGATCCTAAAAAACAAAGACTAAATAGACTGCTTGTACCACAACCCCTCTGTGACCTACGATATACCACTTTAAAGGTATATCTTCGTCGAGCGCGGAGCTAGTACTGTCAGGTCAGTCCGAGTTTGTGATTCGACACGGAACGAGGCAACAAAACTGCAATTATTATTAGAAATATGCTGAGCTGTGCAGTACATTTTTGCAGGAATACCTCTAACAAATCTAGTTTCAGAAAGGATGGTATTTTATTACACAGGTAAGATTACTTTTGTAGTAATAAGTCAAAAACTAAAACAGAACCAAAACCATAACGTAAATATTTCTTTCTCGCCGTCCCGCTCTGCTTGATGTAGTTTTACATAGCGCCTTCTCGTTTTTCCTTCATAGAGCTTCTAATTTTATATCAAGCTCAAGGACGATCGTGTATGGAGTATTGCGGCCACCTTTGGGATGGATCCGCTAAGTACCAGCTAGAAGCTCTTGAGTCTATTGACCGGCGAACCAAAATACTCATTGGCGATAGTAAGCGAGTAGAGTCAAAACTGCAAAAGTCTTGGTCACCGACGTAAGGTAGCAAGCCTATCGGTATTCTATCGCTTACATTTTGGAGACAGTGCTCAGGAATTACGTGATATAATTCCTCCATGCCCTTTTTACCATCAAACAATAAGACAAACTGTCAAACGTCATCCATTTATGGTTGACATACCTCCAGTTCGCTCGAAGCGTTTTGCTTCTACGTTCATCATCCGTACAGCGAAGGAGTGGAACTCATTGCCTGCGTCTTTGTTCCCTGATCGGTATATCTTCTAGGCAAGCATGTTCCATCTTTGGCCGCATCGTCGCTTTCATTCAGGTGAGATAGCGGTCAAATGCTTGCCTTTCTAGTATTAAAAAAAACAGAGCTGTCCACGCATAATCGAAAACTGGTCGCATACGAATCATGGAATGGAAAAATATTTTAATAAATTGGGCAAGTACGAGTCTGACTCGGGCACCGAGGGTTCAGTACAAAAATGTATGTAAGAAAATTAATTACTCAAAATTATGACAATATTAATTTTTAGCTAACAATACTTGTCATGATAGGTATTAAATCCGTCTTCAATTATATTATTATACTATCAAGAAGATATACGACGATGACGCGCGGGAACGTAGCGCAACGGTAACGGCACGTCCGCGTAAAAAAATTATAAAAAAAAAAAACAGATTATTATTAAGAAAAAATGTGTTTAAACTCTCCTTAAATATACGTTAGATGTGTGTGAGTGTTATCAGAAGTGAACTGTATAAATTAACTAAAATATTGACAATGATTAATGAAAATGTTAGGTAAACTAAACAAATAATACAAACAGTGACAATAAAAACTGTTATTTAAAGTGTCTAAAGTGTAGTGTCTAAAACAGAAACATTACTGTAAGTAAATTATACATGGGAAAACAAAAATTCAGTAAAAACATTGTTTGATCGTTCTTAAAACCGTTGAAGTGATTTGTTTACAAAATTCAAATGGTAACGCTCAACAACCTATGTGACGCGTACGGTTAACTACTAGACTAGAAAACTGTTCACTAATTACGCCACTCTCAATAAGTGCTCGTTGGCTCAACGGTACTAGCTATGGATTCTAGAGCTAGTGAACCGTTACAGTACCAGACTTCGAATCCTGCGCCGTATGTCTGTTTTTTGTAACTAAATTTGTACAAGATTAGTTGACCATCGCTCTCCAGAGGGCGCCAGCGTGTGATTAGATTGAAAATTTAAAAATATTTCTAGACGCAATCGCGATTCCCGGTAGAGGTGTGTCATACTCGTAAATGTACGTACTAAGTCTTACTAGTACGAGTACATGTAAATACGCGTTCCAAATACTAGCTCCACGAGTATACGAGTATGAGCTCCACGAGTATACGCGTCACGCACGCGTATGTACAAGAAGTACAAGTTATTTCATTTAAAAACCATCCTTAATGCTAGTGTTTTAAAGTCGAAAGCTGTTATTCTCACTTCATTCATACTACTTTCGTCGAGCGCGTCTCGCAACAAGTACGAGGCAGGAGTTGTTGCTTTAGTTTAAAATGAACCTTAGCTTTGAATGTTAAGGTCGAGTTCATTTTTGCCTTACTCACACATGCTTCCATCAAGCGCGTACTCGGCAAAGTATGGGTTTGACGTTAGAAGTGCGATGAGCGGGCGGGCATTGAGATAAAAATCGCCGTACTCGTAAATACTCAAGACGCGTTTAGACGCTGTTCAGAGACTTAGTACAGAGACGTCTTCACTGAAACCTAGTCATAAAACCTGCTCCAGTATATACGCCACACCTCTAATTCCCGGAATTCCATCCAGAGGTCAATGACGTAGACACGAAGAACCTGTGTTTAACGGTTAGGAAGTCTAAAGTGAACACTTAGTCTTCATAAACACAGATAAAAGAAGAAACTATCTAACAGAATAATTCAAGTTTTGAAGTTAAAATACAATTTATTATGGAACATTCAAATACTACTGTAGATTGTGGGGGATGCCCAAATAAAATAAATAACAGAGAATTTCTAAAATGTTCATCATGTGGGATATATTTCAACCTGATTTGTGGAAACGTGTCAATTCAACGTTTTCGCATAATGACTGCAGACCATAAATCTTTATGGAAATGCACTCCGTGCATTACTAAAAGACCCAAACGAGATAATTCTAATCAGCCTGTTGGAGTTCATTATCACGATATTATTGACAACATTACTATTAGAAAAACAAGAGGTGCAAAACAGATAATACAAAATATCTCAATTTCTAGCGATTCGGTGGATGAGAGCCATAGTCACTCAAATGAATCGTTTCATTGTGCCAATACTACTTTATCAGACGACAACATTAACTCGAGTCATAACAAAACAGAACTCAAAGAAATAATTCAGCAGCTCGTAAATGCAAAAGATGAAATAAATAAATTACTTAATGAAAATGCAAAACTCAAACAAACAATTTATGAACTCCAAGAAAATAGTAAACATTGTTCAAGAGAAAATCCTATGCCATCTGTTACAGAAGAAATAAAAATCAACACGACTGACTTTGTTTCTGACGGTAACGATAATACATTATTAAAAAACAACTACTTCTTCGAACTAGAAAATAGTGCTGTTAATGAAACTTCAACTCCAATTCAACCGAGATGCAAACACGATAATAAAAGTCCCAAGCAAAAAAGAAGTTCGAGAAAGAATATAATTATATTAAAAACGTCTAGTCACAGAAACAACACTGAAGAAAAAAGTCACACACATTCTAATATACAAACGAGTGAAAATAATGGTAAGAAAACTTCAAACAAATTTATAACCAAACATGACAAAGACATCTCAAGAAATACGGATTCAAATAGTAATAAAACAGCATCTAAGCACATTAGAGTTGACGAAGGTAAATCAATGAAAACTAAAGCAAATAGACCTTTGAATTATGCAAATAGCAAGCAAGCATTATATACACCAGAAGAAAAACCAAAAATAATAATTGTTGACTATCAAACCAGTACTAATCTATCTACTATACTGAATGAACTGCGCCAAACATGTAAAAATGCAATGGATTACAATGTCATCACTTACAGTTACCCTGATGCTCCGGTGGATTTTATTTTAAACAATGTTAAGTTAGATTTTAATAATCAAGGAAACAATGACTGGATTGTATTATCAGTAGGATGTAATGATAAAAATCCAACAAAATTTCTGATTGAAATATCGGCATTCTTAAAAAGACTAACGAAACCAAAAATTATTTTAATGGGTATCACAAGTAATCCACATTTAAATGAGGATAAGCTTAATCTCAATTTAAAGACAATATCACACAACTTTGACAGATGTCACTACCTCCATGCTTGTTACTCAAACTACAGCAACAAGAGTCTAATCAAAAAATACCTAGGCAAACTTATAAATGACTTTATAAACACAAATGATTACGAGACATTGTTCTTGGGTAAAAATTTATTGAAAAGGCATTCAAAAAATCCTGCTCTAGAAAAAACTTTGCTCAAGCCCGGGACAATTCCCTACTATTTCATTAAAACGGATAATTCTGATATAAACATAATTAACCCCAATAGACAAAAAGTACAGAACGAAACTGAACAGGCACTACCCGGTACGATACCATTTTATTTCAAAAAGATAACCAAACAGCAAAGTTCTGTACCCACCAAAATCAAAAGTAAAATGTTTTTTCGAGACTAAAACTAAAGCTAAAGCAGAACAAAGTTGTCAAAGTCATATCTCCTTTGATGAATCATCAAACAAGAAATGCATCAATATAATGCATCTTAATGTACAAGGACTAAAATCTAAAATTGATCAATTAGAGATTTTGACTAGAGAACACGTATTCGATGTGTGTTGTTTTTCGGTAACGTTTCTTCAAAATGATGACGCGAATTTTCTACACATTGATGGTTATGTAAAAGCTGTTCATTATTCACGAAAGCGGAAAAGTCGTGGTGGTGTCTGTATATATGTCAAATCAAACATTCATTACTGTAAATTAGACTGGGTATCTGAAATGTCAATCGAACGACACTTAGAAAGCTGTGGAATAACTATTCCAGAACTAAATTATGTAGTACTTTGTCTCTATAGAACACCCGATGGTAATTTTGATCTATTTATTAAGACATTTGAAACAATGCTTTTTAAGTTAATGAAAAATAGAAACATCACAAAAAAAGTATTCATAGTAGGTGATTTCAACATAAACATTTTATAAGCAAATATGAAGAGTAAACAGTTTATAAATATAATCAATTCATATAATCTACATGCAACAATTTCCGAACCAACAAGAATCACATCTCATTCACAAACGTGTATTGATAATATTTTGACGAATGTAAAAAAATACAAAACAGAAATTTTAAATCTTGGAATATCTGACCACACAGCTCAAAAAATAGAAATCACAACTTCTTTAAGTTTTAGCGAAAAGTATTGATAAATATCTTGAAATATTTTTAAATTATTTGTGTCAAACAAGTTTCTCTCATATTTATTGCATTAACCATCCAAACATAGCATATAAAGAATTCATAGAGCTGTTTTCACTTTTATTTCATTTATGTATACCGACAGAAAGAGTAAAAATGTTTCATAAGAAAAAACCGAATTGGAAAACGAAAGGGATTATATTATCTTGCAAAAGTAAACGAGCGAAGCACCTAAATTGCCAAGGTGGAAATAGTCCATTAAATAAAGTGGCTTATAAAAAATATGCTAGAACACTAAAAAAGAAAATACGATGCTCAAAAAAGTTGGCGAATATAAGGTACATAAACAGAAGTGCTAATACATCTAAAGCTACCTGGGGTCTTATTAATCAATATACATCTCCAACTAATAATATACGTACAACAATAGATAAATTGAAAATAAGTAATAAAGAAATAGAAAATCCGGCTGATATATCTGAAGTATTGAATAAATATTTTATCAATTGTAACAAAACGCATAGAAATTGCTTAAAGACAAATCAACATTTAACAAATAAAAATAACAAATCTATATTTATGACTCCAGTAAACTGTTCCGAAGTAATAAACTTAGTGGCAAAATTCAAAAACAAAAAGACATCAGGTCTTGATGAAATACCGATGCAAGTAATTAAACAGAGTATTCATATAATTGTCAAACCCCTAGTCCATATTATAAATCTTTCTCTTGAAACAGGATGCTTTCCACAGGATCTTAAAATAGCCCAAATCAAGCCATTACATAAAAAAGGAGCAAAAAATGATGCCAACAACTACAGACCCATAGCTCTTCTTCCCTGTTTTTCAAAAATCTTTGAAAAAGTTATACTGAATAGATTAATTTCATTTTTAGAGTCAAATAAAATTTTGCACCCAAATCAATTTGGTTTCCGTAAAGGAAAAAATACCAGTTTAGCCATTTTTAAAATGTTGAAACAGGCCGGAGACGAATTAAACAGCAAAAAATCAGGTGTTGCTATTTTCTTAGACTTGTCGAAAGCTTTCGATTGTGTAAACCATTTAACTCTTTTAAGTAAATTAGAACATGTAGGCATTAGAGGACAACCTTTAAAATTAATTGAGTCGTATTTACTCAATAGAACTCAATTTACAATACTTGACGTATATAACAAGTCAACAAAAACGATCGAAAGAGTTACTTCCAGACCAGTAATAAATACTTCAGGAGTGCCTCAAGGAAGTATCCTTGGGCCGCTGTTATTCTTAATATATGTTAATGAATTGCCTAAAATTACTGATCATCTATGCATTATGTTTGCAGACGACGCTACAATTTACATCCCAAAAGGAAACCTTAATAATGATGAATCCCAGACAGAAATTAACAAAACCTTAAATATATTATCAGAATGGTTACAACATATAGATTTAATAGTAAATGTAGACAAAACAAAAAGAATTCAATTTAAAAATTATAAGCAAGCAACTGTACCCCTACAAATAATTTTCAAAGGTAGTCAAGTAAATGTAGTTGGCGAAACAAACTTCTTAGGTGTCACTATTGATATGCATCTAAACTTTAAATCCCACGTAAATAAAGTAAATTGTAAAATATCGCAATATTGCTACTTATTATCAATATTATCTGAGGTCTCTTCAAAAAAAATTGCTATTAACGCTTATTACGGATTAGTTTATCCTCAATTAAATTATGGAATTATCTTTTGGGGCAACTCAGTTGAAATTAGTTCAACTTTTGTATTACAAAAAAGGTGTTTAAGAATGATTTTTAGACTGCACAGCACTGATACTTTACGAAATATCTTCAAGTCCAAAAAAATTCTAACACTTACTGATATTTACATATACGAGATATGTGTATTCGTCAAATATAATACAAACATATTTTTTGATAAAAAATCTTGTCGTGCCAATAATTTGAGGACGAAATATAAATATAATGCATGTATTCCGCAAGTTAATAACACTATGTACCACAAAAGTACTTATGTCATGGCAATCAAAATCTACAATAATTTGCCCGTAGATCTCAAAATGTTAAATGGTACCCAAGGATGTTGTAGCTAAAGTAATAGGATGGCTAACTGACAAACTTACAGTGCCAAATATCAAACATGCATGGAATCTTATCACAACTGACTTAGAGCGTATTTACAATGTCAAATCGTTTTATCAATTGCATAAAGAACCAATCGTGGTTGCGGTCCCGATGAAATCGGGTGAAAGGTTAGAAAAGACCCCTGTGTCCCTCTCGCACAA
The DNA here is from genome assembly GCA_948107665.1 of Lomographa bimaculata. Lineage (NCBI taxonomy): Eukaryota > Metazoa > Arthropoda > Insecta > Lepidoptera > Geometridae > Lomographa > Lomographa bimaculata. Next base: position 1,071,232 of record OX403602.1, on the reverse strand, counting down.
GAACGACTAGTTCTAAAAAAGTTTCCAAGTGGTAGAAATTGTAGTCTGTAGTAATAATAAGATCTTATCTGTCGTGATTATTTGTTTAATCGAAACCTTACAGAATATGTTTCTAAATGCCCTACGTACTATCAAACTATTCTCAATAAACCGTTTTTTTTTCCTAATAGCATGAGGTTTTATGATATTATTTTTGTTATATGGGTATACAAGCCAAGCTACACAACTACATCCGCCATTTATAAACATATTTTGTAAAAACAAAATAAAGTTATCCTACTATCATACTTCCTACTAATATTATCAAGGCAAAAGTTTGTGAGTGTGTTTGTAGTTTGTTCCTTCTTGATGCTCAATTATGATTATATTAATTAATACATTTGTAAATATGGAATATGCATACATTTTTATTCGTATGTTGCCGTTAATACATTGCCGGAAAGAAAATTTTCCTCCATAACAATACATCTCATATCGAAATAAATAAGCATTGGGAAATGCAATCAGGTTTTTTTTTATTCAAGTAGGCAAACTTTTGACCACTATCTCACCTGATGGTAAGCGACGATGTGGTCGACGATGGAGCAAGCTTGCCTAGAAGATACCTATTCACTCGCGACTTGATGACTCCCATATTGAACTCATCAGGAAACACCGACTCAGGTAAGGAGTTCTATTCCTTTGCGGTTCGCACAATGAATGTAGAGGCTAAACGCTTAGTGCGCATTTGTGGAATGTCCACCATATAGCGGTGTCGCTTAGCAGTTTGTCTGCTTGTCCGACGATAGAACGGGGATGGGGGAACTAGATCGTGCAGTTCCTTAGCACACTCACCAAAATGTATCCGATAAAAACCGAGAGACTAGCTACCATGCGGCGCGGCGATGACCCAAGCTCTGAAACTTTGAATTAGTCAGCTGCTCGCTACCAATGTGTCTCTTGGGTCTCCACTCAATGGTGTCAAGAGTCTCAAGCTGGTACTTAGCTGAACCGTCCCAAAGATGAGAACAGTACTCCATACATGATCGGACTTGTGCTTGATACAAATTGAGCAACTGTCCCGGTGTGAAGTATCGTCTCACCTTTGCAAGGATTCCCAGCTTTTTTGCAGCTAGTTGGGTTTTTGACTCGATGGAAGTACCAAAATTGAGCTTTGAAGTTGGAGTCAAACCGAGTAACTCGAGATGGTCAGTTACTGGTAGGGATACATTTCGGAAAGTTGGAGTCAGTTCAAATTGACTCCGTATAGCGGAGAAAAAAAGTTTAGCAAATTTAAACACAGCGATTTAAAAAAAACAAATAGAATTAAAGGAAAGTTGACCAATCAGTGACCTCAAAAATGTGTAACTTAGTCACGATTAGCTTAGCCAATAGCGAGCGTTTTGCTATTTTGAAGTTCCCATCCATTTTATTTATTAAAACTCCTAATAAAAAGCAATTAAAGAAGAAAATCATATTATGGGTGTTATTTTATAAAAATAAAGATTAAAAAAAAATACTTGACCTGTATGTAAATTGTATGCTTATTTCCTATTGATAATTTATAGCGTTGTTATATTTTTCTTATATAACTATTATAGGCCAAAATGTTTGCTTGGAGATGAGTTGATTGGCTTGAAGAATTTAGTAATTTTTAATTTTGCATTGGGTCACACTCTACGACAATAATTTGTACACAACAATTTGTGTCAGTAAGGTGTCATAAAAGTTAGGGTTTACCTTCATTGGATTTTTTATGGATATATTGATGATCAAGCCGTGCCGCCCCGCAGCTTTGTCTGCGTTTATCTAGTTAAATAGCAGCCTATTTGTTTATCCTAGGCATAAGCTACGTACATTCCAAATTTATCAAAATTAATTCAGCCGTTGCCGCGTGAAGAGAAAATAGACATACTTAAATAATGCCACAATTACACACAAACTTTCGGATGCATAAATTAGTTTGATATAAGTATGTAATAATAATATTTACCAAGATTCTGACATATCAATGTAGTAATAATATCTGTCATCGATTTATGGATTATCTTTATTCTAGGATACAAATTTAAAGATGGGTTGTAAATGTATCTAGAAGCTTATTACAACAATTTTACAGCACATATCTCCGCCATTTTGAAAAATATCGAACCTGCTCTTATAGTCGGATAAGCAGACGAAGCCGCGGATAGATACTAGTAAATATATATAATGTTAATTAAATATAAATGCATTTTGAAACATCAGTGTCGATTTTAATCACGCATATAGTGTATTTAAGTTTATCTTTATGAATGACATAATAATATTTTTATTAGATATCATATTGTAGCATAATTACACAGTTAAATATCATTCAAGTAGAACATAATTCAAATGGCTCAAAAGGTTATCCCACAAATCTCAAAATCAGGGTTACCCTAAAGAAAAGGGACACAGAGGTTTTTTGTGACCTCTCACTAGGACACAGATTTTCGGCGGAGTCGTCCCTCCTTTTACAAACCGTAGGTTTGTTTCCTATCTCGATGGTGGTACCATCTTTAAAACTAAGCTAAAGTCATGGCTCATTTTTAAAACTCATTATAATCTTGGGGAGTACTTTAATTTATAAATTGTATAAGATATACAGTGAAACTTGGTTAAATGGGACCTGGATAAATGAGAAACCTCTATTATTGAGAGTTACAATGAGGTCCCGGTACTTTTTCTTTGAATAACCTCTATTAATGGGACTTTTCGAACCTGGTTAAATGAGATCTGATTTCTAGGATTTAATCGATGTTTACCTTTATAATTGGGACTCTGTAACTCAATTCCCTCTATAAATGAGACAAATTAACAGGTTGCGACAGGTTTTGACACTTTTGTTTACACATTAGAATGTCTTTCGCATACGCTTTGTTTGTCAGTACTATCTCAAGTTTTGACCTAAAAACAAGGGAGTAAAAGTGTACAAAATGCCCAAATGTAAATATCAAACTTGATGAAAAAAAAAAAAATTCCACGTTATACATAATGTTTGTACATTCATACCTACATAATATATTAGATTCATTACACCAAAAATACGCATTTTTATTAACATTTCCACCTCTCCCTCTAAAAATGAAATAGCCGTACATTTCAACCTCTATAAGCAGGAGCCTCTGTAAATGAGACAACTATAATTTTAAACCTGCCTAATTGGAAAACTGGATTAATGGAAACACTCAATAAATGGTACAACATTCTTGGTCCCTTGAGATCCCAATTAACCAGGTTCCACTGTATATATATTAATAATAAATATCAATATCGTCCATTAGAGTGTTAAGAAATGTTTTAATCTATAATATAATATTGTAAATACTTGAGTATACTTAAGAAATGTTTTAATTTGTAATATAATATTATTAATACTTAAAAATATAATGTAAGTAATTACAATATTGATAGATGCTACTGTCATAAATGTAAACAGTAAACACAGTATTTTTGTTTAAGTACTTGCTATTGTACGCCCGAAATGGGCAGACTGTTGTTACCAATACCAAACATGTTTTTTTACACCTTGTTTACACAGTTATACAATAAAGACTATTCTGATTCTGATTCTTTGCAAAACCTTTATATTTACTACAGACAAATATTTGTAGCCGACGATGTGATCGATACATCATATTGTTTGCTATCGGTCGTATTTTAAGAAGTATGTACCATATCACTAATATATATCTCTACGTATAGCTAGAACTCGCGCTTCGGCCCGGATCGGCCCGCATCGGCTCGCGTCGGCCGCGTCGTCGGCCGCATTGGCCAATCACAAGCGTAAATATTGATGAGTTGTGTTTTGATTCAAAAATGGCCTCATAGCTTATCAAATGGTTATATTATCATTGCTATAATAGAATTATAAGAATTTGGCACCAGTTACTTGCTTTTGCAAGTTTAGATCAGCAAATCGGCAAGCGGTGGTGTATTTCTAATGTTCTAGTCCTGGCATGTTTACCACTCTCATCCACATTATCATCACTTACCAACAGGCAAAACAGTCATCAATCCATGTCTTATCATAGCTTAAGAATGACGTCCTAATTAAACGTAACATGAGGGTTTTTTTATGCTAGTGAGAAAAGAAACGAGCTAATTGCAGTTCTGATGATAAGTAACACCCTTGCTGTTGTAAAGATGCAGTAATAATCTAAACTTTAAATACCAAACAAACATTTCACAAGGGATAGCAATGCGTTCGTTTCCCTAATACTTAACTAAGACGTATAACTAAAGTACATACTCGTTTTGTTCTACTATTTTTTTTGAGACGATTGTGTAATAATATTTTGAAGTTTAATTAGTAGGATCTTGTTTTCTGTCCTGGTATTATTTCTACTCACGTAGTGTAAATAAGGGTGGCCGTATTATTTCTACTTACGTAGTGCTTAGTACTCTCTGTAGTCTGTGACGTAGTGTAAATAAAGGTGGCCTAAGAGATCCTTGTTGTCGGTATAAAAAGTTTCTCTATGCTTGTTGTAATTTACGATTTTCATATTATTATGCATCTTGCAGGTATTATATACAGTTCTTTGTGGCAAGAGAAATGAAGTTATCGGAATGCTCAACCGCATTGTTTTATTGCAGTTTTTTCGTTATTTTGGTGATAACTGCCTTGCATTGATAAATCTTTTCTGCTTATTCCGATTCATCTTTATATTATGAGTTGTTCCTTTCGAAATTCAGTGTCGTATTGTTTTGTGGCCATTTCCCATTGTATGTTTCGTGCTATTGACCAGAGTCTTGGACCTAGTGTCACTTACCAACAGTTATCTAGTGATCTAATTCCTGTATAATATAAATATTAGATTATTAACAAAACTATATCGTAATATACTATTGGTAAACTTCAATTTGTTGGAGGCTATGTTGGAACATGTTGAATTTGGTCTGGTGCTTTTGCTCTTTATGAGGTACTGATAATGACATGGTGCGAGTGAACTCGACTTTTGTGAAGAAAGTTTGTCTTGAAACATTAACAGATGAACCAGTTGTCACTGTCGGCATACATAGGCATAGTTTTTAGCTCATATGAGTACTCCATGTCATGAACCACAGTCTAAGAACAGAAAGAATATTATACACTGATGAACTATATACAAAACATTTGTTTTGTGTACATAGCTTTTGGTAAAAAATGACAATTCGCCATTGTAAAGAGGTATCTGACAATAAACTACCTGAAAATATAGAATATATTTGTTATTTCAGTTCTGGTAATCTTGGAATTTGTATATTTAACGATGGGTTTCTTCTGTAATGTACTTAAATTTATAAATACTTAATTTGTTGTTACACATGATAGAGACGAGGATAAGAATGGGGCATGCATATAGTTAGCAAAATATATGCATGCCCCAATCTCACCCTGGGCCTCACCAGACATCTCTACATCTCCATTCTACACATGTGTAAATTAAGTTATATGTAATCCATTTATATTTAGACAATCCTGCAGGGCGCCTAACAATAACTGAATACGATGAAAATGTTAAGTTAGATGGTAAAGATTACTCCACCGGCCAGCCATATGTTATTTTCTATGATGCCTTTTTATATTCTTGCCAAGGTGCAACATGCATTAAGTAACACTAATGCAGTTGTTGCTCAACTTGTATCAAGCTTATAGGTAAATAATGGAAGAACACAATATATCTTAAACTGATCGCTTGAACCAGCTGGTGTTTTAATGTAACTGAAAAATCAAGAATAATTGCTAATGTTTATAATATGATTGCTTTGCAACATAACAACTATTGAACTTACCAATAGTAACTTGTGTTGAACGTTGAGAATCTGTCACCACGGCTTTCAAACATCTCTCAAATGACGCGTATGGGAGCAAAAAAACAGGGTTGCTACAAAAAGAACATTTTGTATAATTAACATTTTAATCTTTTGTGTAATTAACAGTTTAATATTTCAAATATTATATCTTTTACTTATAATTATTTTCCTTAGAAATCACTAAATTAATAATGTTTACTTTAAAGAGATCAACTATACACAGTAATACTTTTAGTAACAGTTGAAAATTACAGAAAAAATAAAAATTAAAGTAATTATTAGGAAGTGCAAAAAGGACTGTGCAATATAACTCATACAGGGAATGTCTAAACCTATCACTATGCATGGTCAATGCTTTCCAAAAAGCTTGAACCTAATTGGCGTGTAATTGTGTATTATATATTGTGGTAAGGTATTTTTTTATGCCAGATATGAAAGCAACTGGTCGCTATCTCACCTGAAGAAAAGTGGCGATGCGGCCGAAGATGAACATTTTTTTAGGTTTATTGTTAAAAACCGTATTTTGAATGGGCATATTTCTCGTGTGGCTGGGCCTGGTTAGACCGATTCTGGTTATAACAGTCAAAATAAAAAGAAAAATGTTGGTTACATATTTTTAGCCTAAATCTCCAACATTTCCATCTTAAAAGAAATCGGTAAGATAAGAAGCAATAATTAAACATCTTTGAATGGACAGAGATCAATGTAGAAAGTGAGGTTGGTGGTGGTGCACTATTAATTTAATATTACTAACCAATACTAAATTATAATAAATTATATAAAATACAACACATAAAAAATAAGCTATAATAAATAATAATAATAATAAATGTATTTATTTTTTCTCTCACACAGGTATACTTATCTGCTAGTTAACAATTAAGGTACTTATTACTAAAGCGTAAACCAGTGTTGTGAGAGACTGGTGCCTGATGTAGGTTTAAAAAAACCTGTATTACAGGTCACCAGTCACCAGCTATAATCTATTTGCAAGAGATAGGTAGTGTTTATATACCATAGTTTTAAAAATAGAGATGGACTTAGCTTGCCTGATAGGATTAGGCAAAGCATTCCAAAGATGGACAGCTTGTACTGTAAAAGATTTGCCATACATATCAGACATGTTAGCAGGCATTGCCAACTGAAGATTATTAGAAGATCGTAAGGAAAGAACATTGGTAAAGAAACGAAATTGAAAGCATTCTTTCAGATATTATAATACACATAATTATACTGATACTAACTGTTACTGTTATAATACCTCATGCAAATCCGCACCTTGTCTCTCCAAGCAGCTGATATACTTTTCCATACACTCTATAATAATATAGGTACCTAATGTATTCCACATATTTGTTCAACTTACCGGAGTTCTCCACATGATTTATCTCTGCCCTCCGTATAAAGAGTGCAATAACTCAGTCAGACATGATTCTGAGAAAAACGCGGTTAAAGAAAATAATGTTGTTTCTGTTATACTTCCAATACTATGGATGTCATCACGACATATTATATATCAAAAGGAAGAAAAATACTTAGAGATTAATTGAAATAGACATATTTTGATCAATATTTATATTTAATATGATAAAATTTATAAAATAATCTCATGTTTAGTAACTGCATTAGTGACGAGATCAACCATCCTAACCAAAGATGCAGTAAGTGTTTTAGTTACTGCACATATTGTAACGGAACTTACTTATTGCAATTTAGTTTACAGACTTCAGTTTTGAGGTAAATCGATTTCTAGCCATTAGTACAGTAACTATTTTGTTACTGCATTTATGACAAGAAGTGACTGACATTATATTAAAAAAATGCTCTAATTAAAAAATAGTAGGTATTTCAAAAATTTTATTAAAGTAAGTATTTTGTCCACCAAAAATCAATATAAAGAAAACAAAATGCATGACTGTTAATTGCCTTTGATTAAATTATATAATATAATAATAATAATTCAGTCTTGCCTTGACCAACAATATTACAAGTATCATTAATAAATCAACTCTTTCATGAACAATATCAGGAAACACTCTCTCTCTCTCTTTGTTTAATATTATGTTGCACATTTTGAGATCAATTTCTTTACCTATTTTACTTAACAATATAAAACTAGTTTTTTTTTAATAGTACAGTAACAAAATAGGGATGAAGGACTTATAAACACAATGACACCTTTGACATAAAGAGAAATAAATATCAAGTTTATAACATCTAATCAAATCAAATCAAATCAAAATCGACGATTCACATGGGCCCCAAAGAGGCACTCATGAAAGTTAATGAATCTATTCGAAAAAATTACAGCCATCTCAAGAAGAACCTGGCAAGAAACTCGGCGGAATTCATTTTTTTTTTTAAACATTCTTAATTTCTAATACATAATTTTCTTAACCTAGGTGTTATTATGGTAGTAGCTAGAAAGAGCCTGTGCAGTTTGCCTCCATGCATCCTTGTCATTGTATAGTCTGTGGTCTTATAATAAGCTTTCTTAATTAATGCCCGTTTTATTACAGATTTGAACTTTCCCAGTGGTAATTCAGTTACGATTTTAGGAATTCTATTGTAAAATCTAACCCCATTTGCCATAAAAGATTTATTCGTTTTGCTTAATCTAAATGCGCGCACTGTAATTTTATGCTTATATCTAGTATTAAGATTGTGTGCGTCGCTTCTTAATTATATTTACCAATATTTTTGCGTACATGCATAATATTTTCAAAGATGTAAAGCGAAGGCATGGTAAGTATGCCTGTTTCTTCAAAGAATTCCCTGAGAGATTCGCGTGGACCCATATCATAGCTAATAACTATTACTATAATTCAGTCTTGCTTTAATCAACTGCAACTATATATCTACCTAGTATCAAAACTAAATAATCTATTTCAATATCACATCAAGTTTGTGTAAGTACGCTAGTCCTTGTACAAAATCTTCGCTGTCAAAAGATTCGTAAAGTGGATTTACTTAAACTTTCAAAAAAAGGGACACTTCTACTCTTAACTCAAACAAACGCTTCAAAACTTGTCCCCTTGACAGCCAGCGAACTTCTGTGTAGTAAAGCAGTACTTCATGTTCGGATCCTATTTCTTGGCAAAGTATTTTAAACAGGCGGTGGTTTAAGGTTCTTGCTCTGATGAAGTTAATTATTTTGACACATGTAGACATAACTTCCTTTAAAAAAGCAGGCAAAGTTTTTGAAGCCTTTCGGTGTAAGAAACAATGAGTGGTTATGACATGAGGGATCTCTTTCTTGACCAGAGCAGCAAAACCAGATGTGTTACCCAGCATTGCGGGAGCGCCATCAGTGCATATACTGCCAAGCTTGGTCTTCCAATCGACATTTTGTTCGATAAAAAATCTTTTTATCATCTCAAAGACATCTGAAGCCTTTGTAGTCTCTGAAACTCTTCTTTGATACTTTGCGTTTCATGGTGTACGTAACGGACAAAGTCCAAGAGCTGGCTACATTGTGACACATCTGTGCTTTCATCCAATTGCATACTGAACGGAAACGGCGAAGAATTCAACTCTTCAATAACCTGCTTTAAAATATTTGACGACATTATAACAATTCTTCTATGAATAACATCGTTTGATAAGGGAACAGCTTCAACTTTCTTTCTTTGATCCATACCACACACAAGTTCCACAATATCCAGTGTACAAGGCTTCACTAATGTTTCCGCGATAGTGTGTGGCTTCTTTTGCTGAGCAATACGATAAGCAACTTTGTATGATGCTTCAAGGCATGGTTTTTTTGTCGGGGTGAATCCAAGTTTGGGTAAAGTGCCAGCTTTTTCAAACCGAGCCTTTTTGGTGAAAAAATCTTCGATGCTATCAGATCTATTTCCTGGGTGAACAGTCATAAGATGTTCTGACAACTTTGCTGGCTTCATACTTCCGTTAGCAAACACTTTACCATAGAAACATTGCGGTTTTTGAGTTCCATCACGTTCTGTTGTATACGTAAAACCAAACTTGAGATAAGAATCATCGTATTTGCGTTTCTTTGACATTTTAAATCAGGCTGAAACAATCTTTTACTTAACGGCACCAGTTACTGAACGTCTTAAACGTAGAATATTTTGCGACAAAAGTTTGCGAAAGTGTAAGGGATGGCTAGTATTTTTCGCCAGTTCGTCCAGCTTTGTGCAGTAGTTGCGAAGTAAGTGGTTGGTACATTCTATTTTCTCTACAACTACGTTATGATATGGATTAGCATCAAGTATACTTTTGTAGGTACTGGAATCTCCATCAGCGATTAATTTAGAATAGATGATACCATACATTTCTATGGAGCTTTTAAAACCTTCTGTTATTGCAAGAGCCTCCATTCCACTAGAGGAAACATTTTAGTTTTTGAAACAAACGTGGTCTGGGTTTGGAATATTGCGATTCGCTGCTCTGGCACAGATCATGCAATACTTATTTTTTATTGCCATATACAGGACTTTCTTTGTTCTATATCCAATGATTACAGCAGCACCTGATAGGGCTGTATAGTTTTTTCCATATGTTCTTTTAGACCATCACGCGTCTGTTACTACTGTGATCATTGGTACTCCGTTAGCGTCTACGTCACCGTTTTGTACGGCTAAATCACATTCCTCCTTTGCAGCTTCTTCCATGCACTTCTGTTTTGCCAATTCCCACAATTCACAAACCTTTGTATGACATTTAGCGTATAGATTTTTAGACATACATGGTATCTTGAGAGACGCTGATACTTGTTCTAACCCTGCATAACCAGTTCCTATCGACATAAAACTAGATACTGCTGTCTCGTTAAGATTAAGGTCTTTACTGTTTTTGTTCTCTTTACATTTTTTCACATGTAATTCGATATTACACATTCTGCAGAAAAAGTAAATTCAGAATAGAAACCCATTCTATTAAGAATGGCATGCTGTATAGCTCGCCCGTCTAAGAGTTCCGAATTAGCCCTACTGTTTCTTGTCCCATCCAATAAATGACCGGCTCTCAATTGGATGTCTTCTTCAACATAAAATGCAGAAAATAGTACTCTTAAATTATATGGACAACAAAGAGTAGTCAATGTTTTATAAACCTCTTATGTTTACTATTACATAGAGTTGTTGAAGATTGAGCTCAGCTTCAGCTTGACTATCTTCAGGTGCCAATGCCGTAATTGGCGTACCAGCTTTAACGGCTAAATTGTGCTGCACACAGCAAGCATTTACAATTTTAGCAGCTTTTATTGGCTTATAGTGAAATGCCCGCGCTGCAAGCAAACATCTAAAAGAGAAGAATTAAATACATTACTTTAAGATGCAATATATAAACTTTTGGGCGAATGTATAAATTCTTTTAAAAATCTCCAACAATTTCAACAATCAAATATAAAAATTGTATAACCCACCTAAAACGTGCTTTTAAAACCCCGATGCATCGTTCTACAGTCTTTCTTGCAGCCACATGCTTCATGTAGTTATTATGTTCGGGAGTCCCTTCTTCAGTGTTGAGTATGGGGGTCATCATAGTCCTCCGAAGAGGATAGCCACTATCTCCTGTAATTTTTAAACATGCTTATCATTACCGTTCTTCTACTTTGTGATTTTTTTGTGATTCATTACATACAATTTCTTACCCAATAAAACACTTGTTCCCCATTGCTTGTCAACTCGTTCAAGTGGGAACTCAAGGGGTGACTCATCCATACACTGGAGTCATGAACTGACCCTGGGTTACTGAGATCAACACAAAGGAGATTAAGATCCGAATCGCAAATCTGTAAAATTAATGTGGTTATAAAAAGTAAAGTGGCAATAAAATAAATAAGTACTTTAATAATAATAGAAAAGAAAAATACATACTATCATCACATTAAGGGAATGGTATACCTTCCTGTTGAAATAGCGCTCCTCGTGTATATGGGGTCTTAAAATTGCCTTATGTGTCCCATGAATGCATCCCAGCACCCCAGAAAATTTATATTTCTGATAGAACCTTAAATCGAATAATAATAGACAGTTATAATATAAGTTTAAAAGACATTACTTAAATGGGTGGCAGGTAGGAATTAAATAGTTTAGAATGTTGAAAGAATGTAAGCAGTAAGTTAACAACCTATGAATGGCTAGGCATAGTGGCCTATTAGTACTTGCTCTCCAGAATCAATAAAACACTTTATAAACATTATTGCATACAAACTTACTTTGCCTTAATGAGATGTCTTTCCTCACGAAGTAAAGGCCATCTCCCATATTTTTTGTTCGTTTCACTTCATTAATTGCCCGGGACACAGACTTTTGGGACACATTGTGTATGGCACTTTGTCCTACCAATGTCTGATAAGTCCCTGTGGCATAGAACGCGAGAGCGATCAGGATCTGGAAATAAATAATAGTCTTGGTCGAAGCAAGTATGTGAATATATATAGGTATACAAGATTTTAAGGTTATTACCAGTTATGTCTTTACCTTCATCATAACGGACAAGCCATCGCTGCGGCGTTCGGATCTTATATGCGGTACGAGGTCCTTCGGCAAATCCTACACTCCCACTGCCACCAAACAAACATTTTTTTCACTATACCAGGCCATGTGGGCTGCGCGCGACCCACGTCCTATCTTTTACTGCAAGCCGTGGTCTATCTTATGTATCTTTTGTGGCAGGCCATGTGGGATGCCGGCGGGATACGTAATAATCTTAACCGGCAGGCCGTGTGGGCCGCTGTGACTCATCTATTTCATACATTTTTCCTGGCTTTGGCTTGCGCGATAAGGATCTTAAAAGAGATTTTTTTAATACACAAGTTTAAGACCTATAAGTAAAAAAAAAAACCACGAAATTTGAGCTTTATTTACATAAAATATGGGACTTACAATGAAATAAGACGAACTGCATATCAAAGTATATATTTATTAGTTTTTAATGAAATTTTAATATCATATTGATAATCAGCAACATAAAAAAGTTATTAAGTCCTTAATTTTTTTATTTTGTTGTAATTTGAGAATGAATTTCTCCATAGCATTCTGCACAAACGCTTGGCTGGGACAGACACTTCAGACACACAGTGTTTACTTTTTTTGTTTTGTTTCTAGCTTCTAGTGCTGAGAAGCCTGCAGATCGATGCTTTTCGTAGCAATGAATGCACCGACGACGAACTAATCTGCTTCTGTGGTCTGTGTGCTGTGACTTGCTGAACTTATGTTCTGGCCGCCTGAGTGAGATTGCTGCTGGATCAGGATTGTTTATTCCCAGCATCTGTGTGTACAGATGCTGGTCTGATCTCTCTAAATTTTGTAACAGTATAGGTCTTGCTAGTAAGATTATTATGTTTTTTATAGGTGATGTAAGCATTTGTGACAGCAGTAGAAAACAGTTTCAGAAACCATCGAATATTTATTCGAGCCGGATTAGAGTAACTTGACAATTGATCTGACAAATCGATGGAACACTTGTGTTTGTTATAGTCAGCAATTATGGAAGGCTTCATCACTACCTTATTGGGGTTCCTTTTGCTTTTACATCTATCAAAGCCTGTGGAGTGTTTCGTTGACAAAGCAAAAACCTCATGTTTATCATTCCACTTGAGAACGAGAATTCCATCACTGTTTTTCTTAGCAATCATTTCACCCTTCTTCAACTTTTCTTGAATAACATCCTTCGGTAATCTTCTCCTATTCTTGCGAACAGTACCAATCAGATGAGTGTTGTTATCCAAAAGTTTTTTTGCTAAATCAACGCTCGTGTAGAAGTTATCTGTGACCACACTTCTACCTACTCCCAAATAAGGTTGGCATAGTTTCATCACTACGTCTGTGGCTACATTATCGCCCTCTTTACTTTTATTAAAATGACCAAGGGCCAGCTCTGGTTTGCCTTCTAAATAATCCAGAAGCGCCTCAATTTGCTCCGTTATAACCATGTTGGAGTTAGAACGTTATGTTTCTGGAAACGTTATGTTTTTCGTTTCATTCTCGGCTTTTTTTAAATTGTTCACGATTCGACTGACTTGTGTGACATTTGAAGATGTGTCTATTTCGAATAATGCCTGGTCCACACTTATTTGCGTGTTAGTTGTAATTTTTATTATAATGGCTACATTAATTACAATTCTACTAACAAGAGGAAAACGAGACAAGAGCAATGCAAGAGAAAGTGAATTGTTGGTTTAACAGACTACTGATTTTAGCGTAAATTGTCATTGAATTGCTATTGCATGGTTTATCATTGGTTTTTCTTGACAAATACCGGACTTGACGCCCTGCCTGTTTGCTGTTTTACCTTCGTAAACAATGATGTCGAGCGTATAGCCATCGTCGTCACACAGGTTAAAAAAATGTTATACCATATTTATGGCGTTTGTAATCTTAGCAATTGCTAACAGACTACCAATAGTGTCAAAAACGGCAATAATGGTACAAACCATTAACAATTTTTAAACAATTGAAATAGCAGCCTTGAGGCCCTGTTCTTCGGTCCTGTTACGATGACATTGCATTTGCTAAGGATTTGCATTCTGCGTCTACGATGTTGTTTGGGACTCCAGATGCTCTGTAATACTGCTTTAGTAAAGGATGGGAAGCAGCATTATGCAGTGCGTAAAATGTCCTTCACATTGGGATCTTCGTTTCTGTGTATCGATTGAAGGATTAACCTATGAAAATGAGTATATGGGCAGTTTTAAAATTCTGTGCAGCTAAACGTAACTTCAATTGATAAAAATAAAATAATTATAATTTATTCAATCATTACATTTTTCAATATGAATGCCAGAAGAAACTTCTGATTTTTCATTAATTATAACAGGTCACGATGTTTTACTAATAATTTAGGTTTTATCTCAGATTTTATGGGTCAGGGTGTATAAAAAAAAACATCTCGGTTACCATTTCAATTAATCTTTTATTAATACTAGTAGCGAACCAGATGCATAAATTTTTGGCTTCATTATTAATCACAGTCTTGTATCTTTCAATTATCTATAGAATAATAACATGTTTTATAATCAACGATTAAAAAATTTAATACTTTAACAAGTTACTTATTTTAATACAGCAAACCTTAATTCTGCCTACATTTTCATAAAACATAAAAACTAACGCTTATACTCATAAAATTCCAAGATAAATATCTAACAAATTGACTTAATTAATGTGACTATACTTGAGCGGTCAGTTTTTCTGAAAACAGCTAATACATTCCCGGAAAAGTGGGGTAATTACGAGTACCTAAAGCATACAAATGAAACCAAAACATAGTGCATTAGCAAGGAATACGTTTCTGTTTTGTGCCGTACAGCCCTCAGAATAAAGAATAATAGGAATACATTTATGCTCTAAAGTTCTTCTACGTGTATGATACATGAAATAAATACGGAAGCAGTAAGACCAGCGTTAGTTTCGTCGAACCAATAGCAGTAGACGTTTTAGGTTGCTAGATTATACATAGTGAAATTATGTACACAGATTTTGGTTTTATAATAAAGAGCACTAGCCTGTAACTGAGGACACAATGTCACACTTTAAGTGTGTGAACAAAATAAGAAATAAAATGTAATTATGTTACTAAATAAAAAACAATTTTATATAAATTAATATTGAAACAATTTATTAAGTTAAGTTATTTTAGTTAAGTTTGGGTCGTAGATTGGCCTAGGTTTTGAGCACCCGATCCTCCAGGTTACCACACTCTCCTCAGACTTCCAGTTGTCCCGAACTAGAACCGCTAGGCAGCGCCCATTATCCAGGTATATCCAGTGCCGAAGGCTTGTGGTATCTGGCGCCAAATATTTGGAGTAATTGACTCCCGAGGGTGTTCCTGGAACAAGGGACTTGTTAGGACGCTGCGTATGTAGCTTAAAGAACTCCAAGGCATGAGTTGGGCAACTAGGCAACAACTAGCAGGTACGAGGCGGGTGAAATTCAGGTGGTTTAGCTAAGCAGAATCGGTTACATTGCTAGGCTATAAAGAGAACTCCCAACTAACATTTTGGTGTCAGTTACAGGTTTTAATATTACTTTAATCTGTTTAACTGAGTAATAATTATCTCCATGTTCCAACTAAAAACGATATAGAGGAGTTAAAACATTTTTTTAGATTCAACGGTGATTTTATAACTTTAGTGAACGATGTCAGACAGCTTTTAGGCTTAGAATAGTTCTAATCACAGCAAGTATAGTTAGGAAGTTTTAGCTTTAACCTGTTTATAACACCTAAACCCAACAGTGCACGCTGACTCTCGTTTACACTTATTGTTGTTTAGTTGTTGCCGTGAAGAGTGTTATATTTCTTTGGGTATTATATTGACTATAAGGTACAGATATGGGTAGTACAATAGAATTTTTCAAGAGTGTAGTAACACAAGATACTTATAGTGTTAATAAACTAATTTATGTAGTTTTAACCTGTAATATTAATTTTACTAATGCTCATAGAGTTAAGCAGATACACTTTAAAGACGTTGTAAAAGCAATGGTGTTAGACAAAATAAGTATAGATCTTTATTAACACTCAGAGGCAAAGTTTGTTAAGTTGCAAATTGTGTTAAATTATTTAAAAATAAACTTTTTACAAACTTTAGTAATTCTTTTACCGAGTACAAGAGTAAAATGAAACCATTTCAAGCTTGGAGTAAACAAAAGAAAACAGGTGCAGTAAAAAAAAAGATTAAGCAGGAATGCCGTATTTTTTTACTTTCGGTTAATAATGGTACAAATGACACAAACAAATCAAGTAGTTGTGATAATATCCGATTAGGTTCTGTTGTTCCAGTTATTACGAAAAATATAGAAGATTCGCTACATAGTGAAAATATAAATAGTCGCAATACGAGTAATTTTGGTCAAGTTCGAGTTGAGACACAACAGGGTTCTGTTGATCAAGGTCAAGAAGAAGCTCAAATAAATCCCCTTTTTTATGATTCCATACCACTTAGTGAGTCAGAAGACGAAGAAAAAGAGGAAGAAAAGTTTAGTGATATTGAAAAAATTACTAAATTGACAAAAAAATTAAAAACTTGGTCTATAGAGAACAATATTACCCAAACTGCTTTAAAACAGTTGCTGTTTATTTTGAATGAAGACTATGTTAGTACTACATTATTGCTTCCGAAAGATCCACGAACAGTCTTGCGAACTCCGAAAGATATTTGTATTAAAAATATCGAAGGAGGACAATATTGGCATCATGGTATAACTGAACCTTTAATAAAATTACTAAAGAATTTCATGCCCATTCCCAATAGCATTAATGTGAGCTTTAATTTTGACGGTCTACCAATATTTAAGAGTGCCAAAAAGGAGTTTTGGCCAATATTAGCTAATGTCGAGGGGAATATATTCACAATTGGGATCTACTATGGCACTGGAAAACCAAAAAAAATAGAAGAATATCTAGAAGATTTTGTAACGGAAATGAAATCGTTACTTTGTAACGGAATAATTATAAATGAGAAACTTGTTTCTATAAAAATCAAATGTTTTGTTTGCGATTCTCCAGCAAGAGCATTCATTAAAGGTAAAGATTTTTTACTTAAGGCCGTATTTATACTCCAATATTATTCTTATAATTATATATAAAAATTAAATTACGGTGTAGTTAATTTTACGATTAGTTATTACTCAAATGTTGTGATGTTCTGTACTTAATATTTAATCATTGCTTTAACGCTCATATGTTGTGCTTGATATGAAACTAAATTAGTTAGGCTAATCATTCAACGTGATTCAACAATTTTTTTCACAATTTTTTTTAACACTATAAAAAAATATTTGGCTTAATATCTACCATACTTACTTTTTCAGGTGTATGTAATTTTAACGGAAGACATGGATGTTTAAAGTGTACAACGGTAGGAGAATACTCGCATACATCTCATACTGTAGTTTTCTCTACTAAGGAAGATTCTCCAAGAACAGATGAACATTTTAGAGCTAAAATTTACGGGGCTCATCATAAAACAGATTCTCCCTTACTACAACTGCCAATTGATATGGTAGAAGATTTTCCAGTAGCAGATTCTTTGCACCTCATAGATCTAGGTATAATGAAGAGGCTGCTTGTTGGGTGGCGAGACGGCAATTTCGGAACATATATGACTAAGATGTGTGCGCGAGATATAGAAAATCTGGAAATATTTTAAAAAAAATGTAAATTACCGTCTGAGATACACCGGTCAGTAAGAAGTATAGATTGTCTCGCACATTGGAAAGCAAGTGAATTTAGAACATTTTTTCGTTATTTAAGCATTATTATATTGCCTGATATCCTTTGTGCAGATGTTGTAGAACACTTTTTGAGTATATTTTGCTCTATTACGATATCTTCCAATGAATGTTACACTAGTTTACTGCCGCTTGCCAAAGAAATGCTGAAACATTTTGTGGATCAGTATAAATATTTCTATGGTTCTCACTATATCACCAGTAATGTGCATAATTTGCTCCATGTTGTGGACGAAGTCCAAAAATTTGGCCCTCTTCACAAGTTTGATGCGTATCCATTTGAAAATCAATTATATTTAATAAAAAGAATGTTAAGACAGGGTGACAAGCCTCTGGCACAAGTTGCTAAGAGAATTTGTGAGATAAGTACAATTAATCCTTTAGTGACACCAAAAACCACGAATAATGTACCCTATTTGAGATTTTGTAAAAATAATCGTATAATTCACTTCAAAAATTATGTACTTTCTTTAAAAACGAAAGATAAATATTTTATGACTCACAATGATGATATATTTGAATTAAAAGACTTGTCCTCTGGCAGTGAAAACGAGGTTACAATAAGTGGTAAAAAAAATTTGTACAAAGATGTCATATTTGATATACCTATTAAGTCATCGTTCTTAAGTATGTATAAAGTAAAAGAACCCTATGTCGTCTCTGATGATGATATAGTAATAAATCCAAGTGAAATTAAATGCAAATTAGTTTGTGTGAGTCATAAAGATATAATATACTTTCTGCCATTAATACATACGCTGTAGGTACTTACTCAAATGATAACCAACTTTTAATTACAAATCTCTTTATTAATTCAGTAAAAAATTATGAAAAACAATGTTGTGTAACTATGTAATTTCTAGAAACATAAAAGATGTTGATTTCACAAAAGATATTTCCACTAATAAAATGCTTCGACATATGAAAAAATCTATCAAGAAAATATTACTTTGCCATTAGAAAAATTAATAACGCTTACGTTAGCTTAGATTGCTAAACATTGGAAATTGTAATACAAGTAACAAAAACAAATGTATGCATTTCAAAAATAAACACTTAGATACTTAGGTAATAATTCAACAAAGTTATTTTAATTAATACTATCTATGGCAACTTTTACAAATGTATGCTGTACTTGATAAAGTAATTGTTTAGAGATAAAGCAGCCTTAGCCGTATTAGTAGGTATACTTTTAACTTATATACATACACTTATATATATATATATATATATATATATATATATAAGAGGTATATCTACTACCATTATGTATATAATAAATGTTAACATATAAAAATATTTTGCATGTCTTTATAATATCAAGGAATTATTTCAATCAGTCTCACATACAACAAAAATGAAAAACAAAAGTAGGCGCGGCGGTTTAGAATACTCAAATCACTTTACTCTTTAAGCAGTTTTAGATTATCGCGTGGTAATTAAAATCAGACAGCGAGTATCAATTGCTATGCCCTATTGTTATCCTTTTATTCAGATTTAGACACTAGTCTCCTTTCTGACATTACTATTAGAATTGGCGATGTCTTTTGAGATATTTTTAATTGCATCTTCTTCTTTATTTTCCTCTGTGTTTATTTCTACTGAATCATTTCTTTCTTTACTACACATATTTTCTTTTTCTTCGTCATTCTCATTTTTATCATTATCACAAGCTTCATCTGCAGTATTTTTTTCTAAAAACTTCATACGTTTCGAATTATTTTTAGGTCTTTGTCTTGATATTGAAGCTCTTTCAAGTTTTGCCATTTTCCTTTTTTTGGCGTTTTTCAAAACTGTTTTGAAGAATAATTCATTATCTTTTAAAGAAAATGTCTGATCCCAATAGTGTACCATATTCCAGAAAAATGACAAAACATGTTTATAGCCTTTTAAAGGAACTTTCAAATCTTCGCCTCTGCTACCCCCACTCCATGAGCACTCACAAATAAACTTTCTTGTAAACATAATATCAACAAGCATATAAGCACAATCTATAGCTTTACCCCCAGAACATAGTACAGAATATGTTTTTTTCAAACAGTCTCTGTTGTTTTGGTCCGTTAACTGCTTTTCGAGTTCATCTAAATCATGAGCGCTGTCAACTGGCTTTATATGTATTGGAATATTGTTAACATGGCCTTTGCTGCTCTTCAAATTTAGCACATCTTGACTTGATGATGGAATTATTTGGGAAACTGCGTCTTCCAGTTGCACAGACAAAGCAGACACTTTTTGAATCAAACTATTCTGCACGTTGCTTAGAGACTGAATTTGGGCTATGATTGCTGAGTTGTTATCCAGTTGCTGCTGATGATTTTGAGCGATTTGGCTTAAAATAGTCGCTTGGTTATCTAATATATTTTTTTGGTTCTCAAATATTTGATTAAT
The DNA here is from genome assembly GCA_948107665.1 of Lomographa bimaculata. Taxonomy (NCBI): domain Eukaryota; kingdom Metazoa; phylum Arthropoda; class Insecta; order Lepidoptera; family Geometridae; genus Lomographa; species Lomographa bimaculata. The sequence goes on along the minus strand of OX403602.1, from coordinate 1,050,848 downwards.
GTCAAAACTTACTGAATCCTGTACTAAAGGCGTATCATTCAATATGATTTGAGACGTATTTATTGGATATGCTTGTATCTCCTCGATATAAGCATCGTTAAAATTTAATTCAATCGGCAAGTCAGCGATCGATGACGCTGAGTCTGTGTTATGATTATTAGTTAATATAATATTGCCCATCTGAAACAAACAAGAGCCAATAAAAAAATATCCCGAAGAAACGGACTAGATCTTTAAAAAATGGTTAATATTTGTTCACATTACACACATTCTACATTGAAAGACATTCTTTACTAGCGATCCGCCCCGGCTTCGCACGGGTAGTACAACGTATTTAAGTTGATAAGGATTGATACGGTATCCGTCTAAATAGCTTTCACGAACTGTACATGATGGGCGCTCTACACTTAGTCCGCGGATCACGGCGCGATTTCGCGGCGCGAACTTGCCGCGAATTTAATAATGACTCTACACTCGCAATGGTTCGCGAAATTTTCACAGTTACGTTCGCAACGTTGAATGAAATGGACGTAGAAGTAGCTGTTGCTGCGTCCCTAACAATGTGCGCGTTAGCGTACTATAATTTTGTACACATTAAAAATGAAACGCAAATTAAGAATCGGTGGAGAAAACGAAGGTGGTGGATGACAAGTATCCATCGTAACCGATCAAGGTTAGTTTACATTCATCAGTTTCATAAGTAAATGAATAATTATCTTCAATCTAATCTCTTTATTTATTTGCACAGGTTAGCTATGGAAAAACAGCTGAATGAGTTAGTGGCTGAACCTTCCGGAGAATTCCATAAGTTCACTCGGATGTCTTTAACTGCCAGATTTCAAGCAAGATTTCAAAACAAGATACCCAATTACGAGAAGCTATTCCAGCTCGGATACGTCTAGCACTAACACTGAGATATTTGGCTACAGGCGACGACTTCCAAAGTCTACATTTCCTATTTAAAATATCTCCTCAACTGATTTCAAATATCATACCAGAAGTATGTCACGCCCTGAACGAAGCACTAAAAGATGAAGTTAAGGTAAGAAATAAAATTATTATAAATTAATTATTTTAGTTATTTATTGCAATAACCAAACAAAATAAATCAAGACCTTACCATACTAATTTATAATAGTTAAATTATACATATTAGGGTAAATCAACTTTTTATAGCCTCCTTTTATTACTTATTCCAAGATAATTATATTTTTACAAAATAAATTATTTTTATCATAAATTTTTGAGCAAAAAGTCTCCGCATGCGGCACGGTGTTGGGTTTATTATTTCAATACAAAAATGTAATATTTAACTGATGTTGAACGCTTTTTCAACAATATTTGGTCCATTGACCGCTTGATATTCGTCTGGATCTGGCAAATGAATCACGGGTGGGTAAATTTGTTCATTAGAATGTATCAAAATATTTGGCCTCACATCACCGGCTGTATTTGGAGTAACTATTGGAAAATAATTATAAGTTGCTGGCATGGATTGATTTGAGGATTCAGTGCTAGGTGTATTCTTTGAATTAATGATTTTTATGGTCTTCGGAGTATAGTGTACTGCTGAATCGGAATAACTTGAGGCTGAAGTACCAAGTCGCTGAAATTGGTTGGGGCTGTTTGGAAAATATGATGGGGAGGGTGATGATCGCATTGGAGAAAATTGTGTTTCTGATTGGTATCCGTACTGATGGCGTCAAACCATGCTGTCAATGTCAAGCATCAGTTTATGTCTTTTTTCTTCAGACATTTTCCTCAATTTTTTTGCCAGGAGTTGAGCGTATAAATCACAATCGTCAATTTCTTTATTAGGTTGTCTTGCGGCATCGGTTCTTTTCAATGTTGACGCGAAAGTATCCAGTGCTTCTTTGACAACTTTTCCCGCGGCTAGAAGTTCGGGGGGATTTCGGCGCCGCCGAATTGTTTGTATGGCATTGCTGTCAGTGTTTCCATTCAGATCGTCAGCAGCATGCTGATTTTGACTTTCTTGTCTCCCACTTAAATCACCTTCTCTGGAAGCATTTCCTTCTTTAGATTGGTCGACATTTGGTTCCGCTTCCTGAAAATAAATGAAAATGTATTATTTTTTGTTTCAGATTCCGTCGTGCTCAAATGAATGGTTGGAAATCGAAAAAGGATTTGCACCCAAATTTCCTCGAGCAGTGGGGTCAATAGATGGGAAACATATTGTTTTGGAAAGTCCAATTAACTCAGGGTCTGAATATTATAACTATAAACGAACATTCAGTATAGTTTTGCTAGCGGCAGTAGACAGCCAATACAAATTTATTTTTGCTGATATTGGATGTCAAGGCAGAATTAGCGACGGTGGAGTGTTTACAAATAGTATTTTGTGGAAAAGAATGTGCACAAACCGATTAAATTTACCAGTACCGCATCCTCTACCTGATTCAAATGTTGACGTACCCTACATCTTCTTGGCAGATGGGGCTTTTGCCCTTTCAGAACATATCATGAAACCATTTCCTGGTAATCACAACGTAGGCACTAAAGAACGTATCTTTAACCAGAAATTGTCTAGAGCACGGGTTGTTGTAGAAAATACGTTTGGTATAATGGTGACAAAGTTCCGTGTCTTCAAAAAACCTATTCAACTACAGCCAGAGAAAGCCAGTGTCGTTACAATGACATGTATCTTATTACACAATTATTTGAGGCGAAGCAGAAGTTCTTCACATATTTATACACCACCCGGTACTATCGACCAATATGACAACAACGATGTACTTGTACAACCCGGCTCATGGCGGAGTGAAATTGAAAGAACATGTGCAGTTCGTAATGTACGACATAATACGCCGTTCACCTGCTACTGCCACGGAGATAAGGAACGAATTTTGTAACTATTTTAGTCGCTAAAATGTGTTGTAGGTACAAATAACTGGCATTAATGAAGTGTTACTTACCGTATTTATAGTTTTATTACATTTTGTGGTGTCACTCAGGAAGGCATCCATCAATTCATAGGCGAACCAAACGGGCTTGTACACGTCGTCCACACCGGCACCAGAACTTAGCGATCTCCTTTCTTTATTTTTATAGCTTCTGTAGCTTGAAAGTAACGAATCCCTCTTCTTTTTTAAATCAGGAACTGATATCTCCATAATTACGCTGATGCGCATCCATGCGTCGTGATTTTTTAATTTGTTTTTATGATCCTTTTGCTTAGGATCCCACAAAATAGGTTCCGCTTGGTAATACTCTAAAAATTGCAACTCCATCTCGTTCGTCCACGTTACGTTCATTTTTTTGATAAACCACGGTGCAGGTCTAGCTCAGACAACGGCTCGAATAATACTGACCGTCGCGGACTGCGAGTGTGGAGTCACGCACGTTCGCGTCGCGTTCGCGCTTCGCGCTCTCTTTGACGCGGAACAAAAACCGACAAAAAATGGGGAACAAAGCGCGAAACCGCGAAGAATATGCGAAACGGCTCCACACTTAGCGTTCGCGCCTCTTCGCGGCCATCGCGCGCGATCCGCGGGCTAAGTGTAGAGCGGGCTTGACAACTTTTTTTGGAGATAGAAGAAATATGCTAAAAAGGTAGATATATGCCAACATCACTTTTTTGTAGATCTATAAAAGAGGAATAGCCCACCATGCATTGTTTTGTTATACATATATCAAAGGGATTAGATGCATCGTTTTCGATGAAAGCTTCCTTCCTAGTGGCTTGACTTTTTCCGACACTTCCAACAATTGTCATCATATTTCAACGAATTTACACAAAACCTTGATAAATTATATACTAAAACCTTCCTCATGAATCACTCTATCTATTGGTAAAATTCATATGATAATCCATTCAGTAGTTTTTAAGTTTATCGCGAACAGACAGACAGACAGACGCGGCGGACGACTTTGTAATATGTAGTGATAGTGAAGTGATAGGCTGCTAATGTCATAACCTGCATTAAATTTGTAGTTCTTACCATATCTTGTGCCATTGAATTTAGATTCAAAGATTTTTTGTTTTGTGAACGTCGCCGCTGCGTATAATTATCGACATCGTCCTCCGTATCACTGTGCTCCGTATTCAGCATTTCAGATACAAGCTTGTCTCCGTTTTCGTAGCTTGATACATTGCTTCGTTTTACTTTACATTTTATTACGTCCCAATCTGGCGTTGGTGTTGAATTTTCATCTTTTATATACTTTGATATGCATTTATTTGGATATCTCAAAACATTGTTAGTTTCCCAACCTGAGGGAACAGTAAATAATTTATACTTTTTTCCCTCTAAGGTTTGTACAACTTTGAACGGCATGCTGAAATAATAATAATGACAACTTAGTATACCCAGTTAGACAACGGAAAACATATATAACACTTACATAAGTAGTTACTCAAACTATAACAAAATGTTCCAATAGAGATAATTATACTTTTTAACAAAACCTTTAATTATCTCATTATTTGTCAAAAGACCGTACAATAAGCACGAGTATGCAAATACTTTTTTTACATTATATTAAGATAAATCATATTGAATGGCTAACCTTGTAAGCGTACTCGGGTATCAAAGTAAGATGAGCGGCACGAGCCGCAACGCATCGATGTCCGTCTCCGCCCGTTGAATGTGAAAGACTGACCTCGGGTATATAACGTTTGTTAACTTGGCAACAGATTAAATCTATTGCTGTCTTTATCATTTGTTTAGTGCCAGACAAAGACGAGTGACTAACTTATTTGGCGAGTGAGGAACTCAGGAGAAATTAAGATTGTAATGAGTAGCTTATTGAGACCTGGACAATCCTGAAAAATTAATGTTTTTTAGGAAAAGTTATTGGTTATGATGTTTAGGTATATCGAGCCTTTTCAGCAAGAACATCGTAAGCGACACAAACGTCAATTTTGACTTTTTTTGATTTTCGTAACGACAAAGTAAATTCACACCTAATGCGCTGACTCCAGTGTCGAAATTCCTATAAATAACCGAGATACATTTTATCGTTTGTGGGTAGCCTCGTATTTTTGTTTGGTAGAATCTATCTTAACCGACATTTCAAAAACATACAACTTTATCGTAAATGCCAGTTCATGTCGCTTAAGATAAAAAACTCGCAATGTGTTTTGTTACATCACAAACAAAAGTGAAATTTGAGTCTATTTTCAACCATAAATTTGACTGTTTTATAAATGTGACACCGCAGGCATTTCAGCGCCTTCAACTTCCATGAATATCCTCACTGGTCAAAACATTTCAGCGCCTTCAACATTGAGAAATCTCCTCACTCAAGAGTGTTCAAAACCTATAATATCGAGGAATTTATACCCTCTTGGCGACGGTCATGGCATTTCAGTGCCGTCGTCATCAAGTACCAGTGACTTTTCATCGCCTTTAACATCCAGGAATATCCTCGCTGGCCACAACATTTCAGCGCCTTCAACATCGACAAATCTCCACACTCAAGAATGTTAAGAACCTATAATATCAAGAAATTTACACTCTCTTGGCGACGGTCATGTATTTCAGTGCCGTCAACATCAAGTACCTGTGACTTTTCAGCGCCTTCATCTTCTAGAAATTTCCTGGTTGGTGATACTAATGAATCTACAAGTGACTCCAATGCTTCCGCCGAATTCGTTGGATTAAAAGGCAAACGCAAAAAGAAACCTCTACAGAATAAATCTGATAGGTCAAGTGGTAGGAATAAAAAAGTACAACCTAACCCTTGCTTTATTAAGGTATGCCAACAGTTTCTCCTTAAAACTCTTAATATTTCTCAGATGACAATGCGTTACACTTTGTCTTTCAAATCAGCCATCAACAAAACTAAACAAGACAACCGAGGGAAACAAACATCTATAAACGCTTATAGTGATGAACAATTGCAAGGAGTACGAGATTTCATATCCAAACTACCAGCTGTAAAATCTCACTATTGCCGGAATAAAACTACAAAGCTTTATCTTCGATCAGAATATAGGAACATTTTACACTTGTACAAAATTTATAACAGTGAAGAATTATATAGACCAGCAGGTTACGTGAGTAAGGAAATGTTCAGAAGAATATTTAAAACGGAGTTTAATTTAGGCTTTCACTTACCAAAGAAAGACAAATGCAATACTTGTGAATAGGAAAAGTTGTTGAGTGATGAAGAGAAGATAACATTTGTTAATATTGAAGAGTACAAAAAGCATATTTCTGAAAAAGAGCTAGCGAAACGTAAATTTTTAAGCGACCAAGTAAAGGGCAAAACGAATAATCGTTTTTTATGTGTAAGCTTTGACTTAGAAAAGGTGCTGACGACTCCTCACGGTAAAAGCGTATCTTTCTACTATATTCCAAAATTTGCATTCTACAATGAAAGCATCTATGAAAGTGGGACACGAAACGCTTATTGTTATCTTTGGGATAAGTGCGAGGCAAAAAGAGGCTGCAACGAAATTTGTACAGTGTTATTTCAGTACTTAAAAATTATTGATATGAAGCATGAACGGTCAGAAAAATTGCTTTGTATTGTGATAGTAGTGCAGGCCAAAACAAAAATAGGGCTATGTTGGCAATTTTATCATTTTTCATGAGTAAAGTAGCTTACTTTCATTGAAGAAATCACAATAAATTTTCTTATACCTGGTCACACAAACATGCCAGTGGATTCTGTATATAGCACTATCGAGTCGTTCATTAAAGACAGAACTATTTGGGCCCCATCACAATGGCCGACATTGATAGAAAATGCACAAACGAACCCAATGAATTATATTACAGTGCCACTTAAAAATGACGATATTTATTATTGGAAGCAGTTCGCTATTGCATACATACCAGCGAAGGTGAAAATACAGGTATCACAAATATCGACGGCTTCATTTCATAGAAATGGTGGCTTTTTTTAAAAGTCTTCCTTTAATTCTGAAAGCGCAGTTCAAAATGTGGACCTTTCATTAATAATAAGGTCTAGACAGAACTTTCAAATGGTGCAGCATCCTCCAAAAGCGTACACTAGTAAATTAAAAATTTCTAAAGCAAAGTACCGGGATTTGAAAAAAAATTTCGATCAAGGACTGATTCCAAACCGATATATAAATGAATATTTATCTTTGCAGTTTGATAATGATTGCCAAGATAGGTTGATGTCGGAAACTGAAGAAGATAATTTTGATTAGTTTATTTTAGAATAGTGTCGAGAAGTTCCTATTATTATTGAGTACCTCTTCCTAACAGAAAATAATTATTAATGATCATTAGATTTAATAAATATATCCCTAAAGATATTGTTAAAGCATTACTTGTTTGTATTTTTAATAAAAAAGTTGATTTATAAAAGTGTTTAATTTTTTTCTTGTCTTCCAATCACTCGCAATTTTAACGTAACATCCTTGTTTTGGTATCTGTTATGAAAATATGATTGAAGAAAAGTATCGTAAGCAACATTATTGACAAAACCGTTAGGTTTCGAATGATTCTGGTACATGATATAAAACATTGATAATTTATAATAAAAACTGGTAAAACAAGCATTTAAAAATAATGTATGATAATAAAAATATTCAAAAATAACCGTCTACTGTAAAATTGTATAATTGTCGCTTACGATGTTCTTGCTGAAAAGGCTCGATATATACAACAACCGGACACTAATAAAAATATATTCTTCAGAATATAAACCAATTACTATTTTTTAGTATACCAAAACATTGTGATTACTTCATATTTGCAGGATTTGATTATTTCGTTAAAGAACCCTAATCCAGTCAGTTTCTAAAATGCTTAGCCGGTTGTATTGTCTTGGCTATATTAAGTGTAATTATTTAAGTCTATTATTCCACTGTTAAGTATACTAAAGACATCACAATATTCTTGGCCAAAGATGTTGTATCTCCATGAGTGTAATATATGACTTAAGTGAAGACATAAAGCTTTAATGTAAGTTCGCCATTGTTTTGTTAAACTAACCTATAAATTGCCTGGGCTATTTAATATTTGACTACAAAATACTTAATTAATTATGTTATTTTTGTCATTCCATTGATACCACTTAATTTAACATGCCAATGGCTAGGTAGCAAGAATAATAAATGATACAAATTTGAGGTGTCTGTTTTATTTTTTATAAATTTTATTTGAAATCTTTAATAAAGCATGAGCGCGTTAAAATTGAGATGGGAAACATAGTATATACTCACCGTAAAATCAGAACGGCAGATTGTTTTCACTTCACAAATAAAAATAACTTGAAAACTTTATTAATAATTTGTTCTGTCAATTAACGTCTCGCCATTCGGTAAGCTGTGCCTATAATTTTCATATATTCTTATTATGTGACCTATATTGATTTCGGAAACGAGTGTCGAAGAACTATTATTAATAGATCTAATAAAGTTTTAAGTGATAAATCATTCTTAGCTGCCGTTTTCCTATGACCCATAGTGTTAACCAACCCATCTACAAGCACAGTAATACCGGTTAAAGTAGTATCTGAGGATGAATTAACACTCTTGTGCAGCTACTTTAACACCTTTACACCACTGCTCTACAGGCTTTTTATAACATTTACCTGTAAAATTGTGGGCCTCTTTCGTGGGTATAACTGAGTTAGAGCACTCTATAACCCCACTGCTACAGGCATTCTTAACCTTTTGATACTCGAATGGAACCGATATACGAATGATAAACAGGTTGTTTTAACGCTACGGTGCTAGTTGGGCTATACCTACAAAAGAAAGAAAAGCGAAAAGAAGTTGGTAAGTATTATTTAATACCCAACTACAGCGAAACCAGAGGAGGGTTACAAATTTTAATATAAAATGTACATGAACATTGTGACGCATTCAAGATATTTAACAATAACAAAACCCTTCATCACTAGTTACCATACAACTATACTTACCTAATGATTTCTTATCTAAACAAAGCAATTACATTAGTGCACAACTTACCCAGTATGGGAACACAGTAGGTACAGAGATAGTACGTTATTTTGCAACTAAATAATGTTAATAAGATATTTTAAGTAACTAGGTATTACGTCCGAGCACAGAAACAGAACGCACCGGACTACTGGTGGTCGCCGAGCGTGGCGCGGAGAATGAGCCGGCCCGCATTCCTTTCTCGTGCGTCACGAGCGCGCTTGGAAACGATCGCGCCACGCGTTTGTTTACTCCGTACATAAAAGTGTGTCGTTAAAGTTATGTTTGTTTGTAAATATTATATTTTTATTTTTTTATTTTAATTTGTAGGATTAATTATTATTTTAAATTAGGATTTAATGTTTTTATAATTTTTAGAATTTGATGTATTTTTATTGTTTAAGTGATTTAGGTATTTTAAGGTTTAGTTTTTAAATGCATGTAACGCTACGTTACAACAATTTGACAGCTTGTAGGTAATTCGTGAAAACGTCCATATCACCAAATTGTTGAGCATTATCTTTATCCCTTACTTTTTCATTTCTGGCCATGTCCTTTGATAGTATATGAGCGTTGAATACATCGTCAGTTATTTTACCCACTTTGTATGAACATCAAGTGTCATATTGGTATATTTTGGGTGTAAACAGGCTCAGATTTAGCTCATCAAAAACTCTGCAAAGTGTCCAACGGCTCAGTGTGACTCTTTCAGCTTTTTGACACTCCGTGGCGTATAATTTGTATAGCGTGGTTTTATCTTGAATGATCGGCTCTAAATATTGTCTTCATGTATTCGCTGTGCAATAATGCGACGGCATTTTAAGCAATGAAGCAAAACACTGTTTAAGAAAAGCCATGTCATCTTTCTTGATAATACACTCTACTACATTTACGTCATTGTTAGATGTTTATGCTATCCCATGCTCCGAAGAAGCCACCCAGCATCTTACTTATAACAATATTGAGCATAATGATAAAGTGGCCTAAAACGAATGTGCATAATTATATAAATTACATTTTATTTTAGTCCTGGCGCATCGCCGGCCGCTGCCGCGGCACGCTCGCTACGCTCGCTCGGCTCGCGCGTTTTTGTGGTTACCAGTAACCTAACGCTCCTCCTCGCTTTGCTCGTCGTCGCACCTCGTATATATGACTTAGCCAACAATTCTAATATTATGCTCTGCAAGGATATGCCTAAAAACATTAGGCCAACAAATAGTTATGCAAAAATAAACGGTATGCCCTAACATAATTATGCCAAATCATGAACATGCCAAAACTTTTTATGCGACTTATTATTTATTGTATAATTACAAGAAAAAGTATCAAGTTTTATGTTACATGGCTTAAAAACTAAATAATAAACAAGTTCGTTAGAAATAAACTACTAAATAATGCAAATAATTACCTTTTCTGGAAATAAAAGAATGCATCAATTTGTCCGCATCCTTGTTCTCCGAACAGTAAAATCGGGGAGTCTTCAAGTCTAGAAAGAATAGGGATCTTCTAGGTAGGCATGCTTCATCCTCGGCCGCATCGTCACTTTCCATCAAGTGAGATAGCAGCCAAATGTTTACCAATCTGTCATAAAAAAAAAATCTCACGCAGCACTTGGTTATGAATTTGTATGCGACTGACTGACTTACGCTGTGTTGGCCCTTCAGGTTTACTTACGCGGTGTCAGTTTTATCGAAATATGCAGCGCTATTCCTAGCTATCTCCTTTCTGATTGGTCGAAAGAAAGCGCGCAGCTTTTCTTCATCGAACGGAATCAAAATGTTTAAACCGTCAAAAAATGACTTACGCTCAACAGAGAGTTGTTTTACGTTAGAAATCAATTTTCTTTTAGTTTACCTATGACCTTGCATTTGAGGAGTAGCTTGCTATTTATCTAAAGTAAAGTTTTGTGATATCGGTAACTAAGTATCTGGTGGCGGGTAATAAATATAAATGTATGGTGGCAGTTTTTTGCATGTGTAAAAAAAATGGCTCCATTTTGTAAAATTTTGCATTTGCATGAAAATATTGTCTTACAAAGGTGCCGGGCCCTATAATTTAACAAGACATTTGAAGTCATTTCATCCTCTCGTACTTGTTGGCATCCAGGGCAGTCCAAAAACTACTAACAAATCTGAAATACCTACTTCGTCTACATCTCAAGAGCCGATCCCGTCTACATCTCAAGAGCCGATCCCGTCTACATCTCAAGAGCCGATCCCGTCTACATCTCAAGCGCCAACCCCGTGTACATCTAAAGGTCATCCCTGTCGAAAAATAATCCAGTAACTGCATATTTTCCGAAACCAGTCTCGTTGAAAAATTTGCAATGAATAACAAACCATTAATAATAAAACCATTAATAAAACTGTTACTGGAAATGATAGCAAAAATTATTTACCATTTGCTCTTGTAGAAAATGATGCTTTTAAGGCATTTACCCACGATTTGTGTCCTTCATACTCTGTCCCAAAACGAAAAACAGTTTCAAATGCCCTTCTTCAAAAATACTACAACCCCGTTAGAGAATATGTTGAAAACGTCCTGGCACAAGCAGATTTTATTGCTTTAACTAAAGACTCTTGGACATCTGCATCTCACGAGCAGTATGTTGCTGTAACAGCGCATTTATTAGATACCGAAACCAACATGCGATCATACATGCTAGAATGTATTCATGACGTACAGCGACATACTGCACAAAATTTAGCGAATCTGATAAAAAAAGTAAGCATGGACTGGAAAATCATAGTTAAAATTGTTTCGGTTACAACAGATAACGCAAGTAATATCCAGGCTGCTATAAATGTGCTCACTTGGAAACAAATACCGTGCTTTGCGCACACCCTTAATTGAATTGTGCAGTCAGCCTTAACAGAGATCAAAGATATCCACACCAGAGTTAAAACTATTGTCGAATTGTTTCGGAGAAGAGCGTCTTACTGCCACTCAAAAGCAATTAGGAGAAAAGCAGCTGAAGGTGAAGCAAGATGTTATTACACGTTGGAATTCAACTTTCGATATGTTTCAGAGAATTCTAGACATAAAAAAAGCCTGATTACAACGATTGCGACAGAATATTCTCACACACCAAATTTGACTCCAGATGATGTTGATGATGATTGTTGTTTCTGTCTAAATGTTGTGACGTGTTAAGATATTTTAAATCGGTCACCGAAACTATGAGCGCAGAAAAGCACGTGACTATTTCGCAAGTAATCGTTATAGCGAACTTGCTGAAAACGAAGTGTGAGGCAGTCGTAGATGAACAAGGCATGCCTTGTTCATCTACGAAAAGCAGTTACTAAGAAGGCATCGCGGCTCTGCTCCGAGCTCTCAACGCGTTTTCGAAATGTGGAAGATAACAAATTATTTGCCGTGTGTACACTCCTGGACCCCCGATTTAAAGGTTACGGTTTTCTGAATGATAAAAAGAAAAGCGCTGAAAGTGCCAAAAAATATTTAGTTGATTTAGCCGCTCATATCCCGGGAGCTTATGAGTTTGCTTCAGAATTAGAAGAAGAATCGTCACAAAATGCTGAAACTGAAACCTCCAGTATTTGGGATGATTTCGACGTTAAAGTTGCAGGAGCAATTAAAAAACAAAATCCTACGGCAGCCGCTATCATAGAAGTAAATAAATATTTTGTTGAACCCCTTATTAACAGGAGATCAAACAACCCACTTATGTGGTGGAATGCTAAAAAGTATACATACCCGCGTCTGTATAAAATTGTCAAACAAAAATTTTGCATTCCTTCTACATCAACTCCTTCAGAAAGAGTTTTCTAAAGCAGGCACGTTATTACGGACAGACGCAATCGCTTGAGCGGTAAAAACGTTCGAATGATTTTATTTTTGCATGCAAATATGTGAATTGTAAGATTATTGTTTATTTTTAAATAAATGCTAAACAATATTTTGTCCATCTTTCGTACATTTATTTAATCAATAACACGAAAATGAGAATTGGCTAAAAATACTTATGTTTTTATTTTTTTTTATGTTTGCACAATTAGCACAAGCGGCAGCTTGTAATGAGCAGGAGTAATGAGTAATGAGGTACTAAGTCAAGTGAGCGGTCGGCGGATCTGCCTCACTCACCTCAATCGGTGGAGCAATTTGCTACGTACAATCGAACGAATCGAGTGCCGCGAGGCGCGCATAGATAAAGGAGATGAGGCCCGTTCTCTGACAGATTTCTCGTCGTTTAATATAGCATAGATATATTATATGATATGCATCACAGAGTACCTTGTATATACAGGAATAGAGCCGTGTCTTAGGCACTGAAATGGGTAACGAGTTACGACTGTATATATATATATAGCTATAAGTATGTTTAAAGATGTTATTCCAACTAGTGATAACAGATGGCGCTCAACGCACTAATAACTACATAGCTATAGATATATGTATGTTCAGGTAGAATACCATACATTACGTATGAATGTTTTGTTCTAGTAAGGGAATCACAAAAAGAAAACTTCAAATAAATTATATTCATTTATTTAAATCAGGCCAATTAGTGAGAAATTTACATTGAAAAATAATCATAAGGTAGTAATAGAAAAATCATTCCTTTAACGATAATTATTAAATTCGATTGGCACAGTTGCTATATAATATAGAAAACAAAGCATGTTATACACCACATAAGCTATGTGATTAAGGTTTAGAGGGTTTGAACCATACATTTTTTCCATTAAGTTTGATAACTTCATATAATTATTTTATCAATTATAGTTATTATAAGCGCTTTTTTCTTTATTATAAGCCGAGGTTTGCGATGGGGGCATCACAAAAATCTGCTTCACAGTAAAAACTGTGAAAATAAATAAGAAAATATAAAATAAGTAAAAAATAAATAAGCTCAACAGTGTCCACATTATTATTAAAACTAACAAATTATTTATTAAAAGAGTTGCAAAAGCCGATTCAAATTGGTAATTGATTAAAATTGTTACTGAAAAGATTAAGCAAACAATCAGCTCACATAAAAGCAGCAAAAAAATTTGCTAAGTCCTAAAGGACTTTGCTTTAATATAGAATTTTTTTATTTTACCTGCTGAGCAAAAATTAACAAAGCTGATACAAAGGAGTAATCTGAAACCTGGGATAAATGAAAACATCTTTTCTCAGTTGAAAAGTAAAGCTGAAAAAATTACAACTGAACTAAAGTTATGTGTGATATTGTTTGATGAAATTTCATTGAAAGCAATGAAATTTCATCAAACAATATCTGATTCTGAAATCTCATTTGATGAAAGAAAAGACAAAATAACGGGATTAATAGACAATGGGCAGCAAAGAATGGCTGATTTTGCAGACCATGCACAAGTTTTCATGGTGCATGGTCTTGTACACAATTATAAACAGACACTTTCCTACACATTTTCAAAAAGTGCAACCAATGGACCTGAATTAGCAAAACAAATAAAACAAGTCGTAAGAAAAGTGCAAGAAGCTGGGTTGATTGTGGTTGGATCCATATGTGACCAAGGCACAAATAACAGACAGGCCCTCAGAATATTGTTAAATGAGACCAGGGGGACCTATTTAAGAAGAGGAGAAGAACCAAAAGAGAATGTAATCTTAATAGATGAACCAGAAATAATTCCTCTCTATGACCCTCCGCACCTGCTTAAAGGAATAAGGAACAACCTAATAACTAAAAATCTAAAATATAAATCCAAAGACGGTGTGATAAAAACAGCTAAGTGGTCACATTTGCTACTCCTACTTCAGGAAAATCCTGGGTACAAAGGTATCTGACTGATCCCAAAATTAACAGAAAACCATGTCAACTCAGATAAAATTAATAAAATGTAGGTCAAATTTGCCTCCCAAATTTTCAGCCGAACAGTGGCATCCAATATGGGATACTTGGCAGGTAAAGTTTACCTTTTTTATATGACAGTGATTGCCACATATTTGTGATACAAATTACTACCTATATATTTAAACTGAGATTTACATCCTGTTTAACTTAATCTAAAGCTTCAGGCCAATTGCCTATATTTCCTATAACTAAACTAAAACTATAAACATCGTACAACAAAGACCTAAGTTACCTACAAGCCCCCGAATTTATGGGTAACTAAAGTGCTCAAGCAATTCATATCCATTTCTGGCTTGGTAAAAAAACTGTCTCTTTCTCCTTATTTTGATAGAGCTGTTCACTCCTGAAAAATAAATGGCATGTATTAGGATTAAATAAAAAAAATTGACGAAATTCTATTTCCTATCAATTCATATCTCTGTTCAGTTAGTGAGATAGACTGATAGGCAGACAAACATTGGCATATTTGATTTATATACAACACAAATCATAATAATCTATATATATAAAAATCTATTGTTCTGCTTTATGTTATTATACTCAAAGCTCTACACTAAGTTAGGTGAATAGTGTCTACTAGTGACTTCAGTAAATAAAACATATAACTTGTCTGGAATATGGCTACAATGATATAAAGGTAGCTAAGAACAATTTCATCCATCGAGCAGACTCTGCCATTGTCAGAAATACAAATGCAAACAGTGGAGTGTTATAAAACACTTCCTTAAGGTACAATTCCCAATGCAACTGTTCCAAACCTTACACAAAGTAGAAATTTATAATTATTATTAATTTATATATGTAGATATAATATATAATATATATGTAGATATTGCCATTATTAAGTAGGTACCTGATGATGTTGATGGTTCTGTCAAGTTCAATATTGGTTGCATTGGCTTTCTGTCGAAAGATGAACTCTTCTGGGATATACGAGCTGATGCTGAAAAAGATAAAGCAATTATAAGAATTCTTTATTTAAGTTGAACATAAACTAGGATATTCATACATGCATACAATAGTGTTCAAGTTATTTATATAAATACTAACCTGGCATGTGTAATGTTGGCACAGCACCTTTGCTGATTTTATTGTTGCGACACATATATTTTTCTTCGAAGTGTAAATTACACACACGGCGATATTTATATATTTGCTCATTTCCCATGCCCAATATATCACCCCCAATTGCATACAACCATGTGTTAAATCTATCCTTATACATTATGTATGAATTTTAAAATCTTCCGTTTCAGTTTGACGTTTCGCTTAGTGCTGCCATTGTCGCCGTTGTTCTTAAAACTTTACAGTATTTATATTTTTATTTTCTATATAAATAACAGGTAATTAAAAAGTAATTTTTTCAATATTTAATTACCTATTATTTATATATATATATTTATATAGATGCAGCTTATATTTCCAAACCAAATATTTAAATTAGTAATACTATGATTGTGACATCTATTGACAAACTAAAGAACTATTAAAACTGTGTGTTTGGTAATGCTATAGTAATGACATCTATATTCACTAGTTGGAAGTATGCTCTCATATAATGCTGCAAAATAAAAATACACCAGTTTAAACTGAAAATTGACATACGCAACGTACTTCGTGATTTAGATGCATAAAATTGCTTGAGTTACCTGAACAAATATACTAAGATTGAGGCCCCTGATATGCATAGAGCAGGAAGACAAGGCAGGTGATTTTTTGAGTTTAATTGTGTGGTGGAATATTAAACATTAATAGTTCGTGAACGTGCATGAGTGTTTGGCAAATCATACAATGTTGAAAAACGTGATTTTTCGCTTCCACTCCATAACTCCATACAAAATTCTAGTAAAGTTTCCACCACTTTACTAGGTTATGACTTGACTATGATTATACCATGACACGTTTACCTACTTTGACTACGACTTGTAACACAACACAATTATATTGATTCAAATTATCGTCGGTCCAAAACATTACTGGAACATCTCCAAAATTTTGTTTTTTTTACTTAATATACCATTCGGTTCCTAGCCAAAAAAGCTTTCTAAGTCATTATCAGAATAACTAAAATACAAACGCAAAACAGAGTTAAATGTCGTATACCACTATTGCCCCGAGCAACATTTTTAGTTAATTACTGGTACATTTCGAAATGTTCCTGCTTCGAATTTATCAACATGAATTAGGTTTTATTCCATTGGCGCCTAGATCGCATGTCGTTCCTCTGCCATTTCGCGCGCTTCCGCCGAACGAGATAGTCTTGAGATAGACGTTATTGTATTGATATAAGAAATTTTGAGGAATTTGACCCAGTTTTTTTTTTTAAGTTTAAATTATGTTCTTTGATTCTAGTTACTACCTAAATCAAGAAAACTATTTTATTGGTTTAAAAACATGATAGTCTTGAAAAGATACGATATTGCTTATATAAAGACACGTTTACTTAAACGTAACAAATATTTCAAGAATTTATTTTTTCTTAATTCAAGTAATCCTTTTTATATGTGTGGCGGGAACACAAATTCTCTCGCCAAAGGAAATTTGTTAATATCTTTATACGTATAACTAGCCGTGCCCCGCTACCTTCGCTCACTATTATCAAGTTAAAAAGTAGCCTTTGTGTTTATCTTAGGTATAATCTATGTACAACCCAAATTTCATCCAAATCCGTTCAGCCGTTAAAGTGTAAATATGTACAAACATATTTACACATTTACACACAAACTTTCGAAATAATAATATTAGTAGGATTCTTCTGTACGATTGTATGTGACTGAACTGCTCCTAAACGGCTGGACCAATTTTGATGTTTTTTTTTTTATTTTTCCCGATCGAAGATGCGGGGAATATGTAACTACTTTATTATAAACTAGCCGTGCCCCGCGGCCTCGCCCGCTATTATCAAGTTCAAAAGTAGCCTATGTGTTAATCCTAGGTATTATCGACGTAAATTCCAAATTTCATCTAAATCCGTTCAGCCGTTATAGCGTGAAGAGGGTACAATCATATAATTATGATTTAATATTATAAATCCGAAAGTTTGTGTGTAAGTGTGTAAGTATGTTTGTTCCCTCTTCACGCTTTAACGGCTGAACGGATTTGGATGAAATTTGGAATGTACATAGCTTATACTATGTACATTCCAATTTTTAACAAATAGGCTACTTTTTGACTTGATAATAGCGGGTGAAGCCGCGGGGCACGGCCAGTATATTATAAACTAGCTGCCCGGGCAAACAAAAGCTTACGAATAAAAGCTTTCACACTCACAGCCCCACAACAGCCCAACACAGATTCTCTCCCCACGGGAGAGAATTTGTGTTCCGCACGATTTCGATGAATTTGTTGTGTGTGTTCAGGTGGATTCAATAATGTATAGATTCACAATACGGTCCGTTACATAATGTTTTATTTTGACCACTTTTAACATACCTGATGGTAAGTGACGTATTTTTTTTCAACCGACTTCAATAAAGGAGGTTCCCATTTCGACTGTATGTTTTTTACCGACTTCCCAAAAAAGTAGGAGGTACTCAAGTCGACTGTATTTTTTTTTTATGTGTGTTCTCCCTCATTACTTCCTTCCACGTGAACCGATTTCAAAATTTTTTTTTGTTTGAAATTTGTTGCTTTGCAATAGGTCCCATTTAAATTTGATCATCTGATCAGTAGTTCTTGAAATATCGTCAATAATGCCTATTTTGTACGCCTACTTTGACGATGTTCTCGTTTAACCGACTTCAAAAGTTACCTCATAACTTCTTTCGTTGTGAGCCGATTTTGATGATTCTTTTTTTATTTGAAAGCTGGTGCTTTCATTGTGGTCCCATTGAAATTTGATCAAGATCTGATCTCTAGTTTTTGAGTTATAGTCAATAATGCGTGTTTATACATTTAATCTGATCCAGGTTCCGATGATAAAGCGGTGAAGTCGATTTTTTTAAGCTTTGCTTGCGTTTAATTATTTTATATATGTTACGCGATATCTCCGCAAATTATAAATCGATTTTGATGATTTCTTTTTTGTTTGGTAGAGTATAAATACTTCAGCGGTGGTCCCATATGAATTTTATCGAAATCGGTCCAGCCAAACCGAAATATAAAGCGATGAAGTCGGTTTTTTTAAACGTTGCTTGCGTTCTACTACTTTCACACTGCTTCCGGCACCCACGATACAAGTCGTCTACCTCAGTGTGGGGCTGTGAGTGTGAAAGCGTTAATTCTATGTTATGTTATAAAAGTAATGAATGACAAAGTAGGGGTAGGTACGAGTGACGTCCTGCTGAAGCGACACAGTTGTTGCCGGAGTTGTAAAGTGTTGGATGTTGTTTACAGAGGAGACGGAGTGGGACTGGAGCCGGTGCCGAGAGGAGACAGTTCCTGACGACCGCTCTATGTCCAGCGAACAGCTCCACCCGCTGTCCGCCGCCGGGGGCGGGGGCGGGGGCGGGAGCCGGCTGCGTCTCGCCGTCAGATTAGACGGTCGCATGATGATCTATCTACCTGTCGAGAGAAGCACGGGTTGATACTAGTAGCGGTGGACTTTATTTTCTAATTGGTAATGATACTTTTATGCTTTTATTTACACAATCATTGTATTCATTACATTAGTATCAATCGAAAAATGTGTGTGTGTGTGTCTGTGTGTGTGTGCGTGTGTGAGTACGGCAGCGGCGACAGGACACCGTCTCACACATTGTGTCATAAGAGACGAGTGTCAAACGTACTGTCGTCCCGCTTGTCGCCACTGAGCTATTACAATTGTCCCGGTGTCTGTCTGTCTGTCTGTAATCAAATCTTGCAAATTAAATTTGACCCACTTTCCGGTTTCCGATTGAGCTGTAATTGCTTGCATGTGTACATCGGACGACAATGCAATATTATAATGACAAGAAGTAGATCTGATGATGGAACCGGAAGGTGGCCATGGGAACTCTGTACTAAGACGACGCAACCCCATCGAGTTTGGGCTCGATTGATTTGTCTTTGATAGTTACAAACGCATTCACACTCACAGCCCCACACTAAGTTCAAAGACTTGTGTCGTAGGTGCCGGAAACGTTTACATATCATACACACAATCACACACAGAACCGGAAGCCTATATTATGTCCCTTGGGAAGGCAAATTGTGCTCCTGTCGGGAATCGACCCCGGGACCCACGGTGCGCAAAGCGCAGATACTTGCGGTTATCAAATTAGTTAATAGTACGTACGTATACAAGTTGCATCACTCACTGAGATCAATAGTACACTTACGTATCTAGTGACCACCCTGTTAGCACAGTGCAGGCAAGTCTTTGCTTGCTACGCCGCGGGTCTTGGGTTCCATTCCCGGCAGGAGCACAAGTTTTCTTACCAAGTGATATTTGTACGTCTAGTTCTGGTTGTATGATATTGTGTTTTTTTATACTAGATAGGCATTTGTCCACTGTCTCACCTGATGGAAAGTGATGATGCGGCCGAAGATGCTTACCTAGAAGATACAGGACCTATCAACTCTTGATTAGAAGACTCTGTACATATATTTAAATGATACAGAGTAGAGTACATTGTAGAGTACAGAGATCAGAGCAGAGTTGATAATTAAACGCAAGTAAAGCTTAAAAAACCGACTTCATCGCTTATATTTTGGTTTTGGCTGGATCGATTTAGATAAAATGTATATGGGACCACCTCTAAAGTATAATCTACCAAACAAAAAAGAACCATCAAAATCGATTCACAATTGGCGGAGATATCGCGTAACATACATAAAAAAAAATCATACGGTTGAATTGATAACCTCCTTTTTTGAAGTCGGTTAAAAAGATGATTAAGCAGAACAGTAAAGTAGAGTATAATATATAGTAGAATTTGTCGCGTGCGGGGCTGTGAGAGTAAAATCACGCTCACTGCAATCAGGAGCACGGAAATAGATAACAAATGATCTCGATAGTGATAGTTAGTTCAACTTATCCAGGTTTAACTGTATTTATTAAACCGAGCCAATCAGTCGCGCTAGCAGTCGCTATCTTGCCCCGGCGGTAGGCCCGGATGCAAACTCCACCGGGCCACTGCGCCCATGGAGGGGTGACCTTGCTCACCAAGGCCACCCCCCAGACGTGTGGAGCCGTGCAATCCGATGGAGAGGTGCCCTGACTCTCCACCAGTGACCCCACTACAGAGGAGGAGAGAGGAGGCGGGCGAACTGCCTCCTCCTCCCCTCCGTCCGTCTGCGCCGCCTCCTTCTGCTTCATCACCGCTTCGCAGAAGGAGACCACCGCCTGCCACGACCTCTCGCTGCCGAGCATGGCGTCTACCACGCTCGGCAGGGAGAGGTCTCCGCCTATGATCGCTGAAAGTGTGTGCCGCTGAGGGCCCCACGCGGCACACACCTCCAGCGTGTGGAGCGCCGTGTCCTCCAGCGCCCCACATTCGTGGCACCTGCACCAGTCGGAAGGTAAGCGACCCAAAACGCCGCCGCACCCACCTCCGAAGGACCGGACGGATGGCCTCCACCGTCCACAGCCCGGGGACCGGTGGAGCCAGGTCCGTCCACCGCCGCAACTGCACACACGGGACTCTTACATATCTGACTAATCAAACGTCGTCACACGCCACGCAGTGGCCGAGCCGGCTTTGTGCGCCGCAGGTCCTGGGTTCGATTCCCGGCAGGAGTACAATTTTCCTCCCCCGAGCATGTGGTTGTGTGTGTGATGGGAACGTTTCCGACGGCCACGGTGCAAGTCTTGGAGTTAGCGTGGGGCTGTGAGTGTGAAGGCGTTACATATTAAACATACTTTTGTTGTAAAGTAAAGGGACCCGTTTCGTGCGTACTATCCACCATAAAAGGATGTCTTGTTTTAGTACGCCTTGTTGTCCCATGATGGAAGGGAGCTGGAGGAATCAAATCATGCAGTTCCATCGCACACTCTCCGAAATGTATCTTGTAAAACACGCATAGGCTAGCTACCTTGCGCCGATGTTCGAGGCTCTGAAGTCTTTTCTCAACTAGTTCAGTATGGCCAATCAGCTTTTTAGCTCGCTTTTCAATTGAATCCAAAGCCTGAAGCTGGTACTTGGCTGAGCCGTCCCAGCTTGGCTGAGCCGAGCCGTGACAGTTATGCTGCATATTAGTGATGTAACGGATATTCGCATTCGCATTCGCGAATATCCGCGTATTTTTCAATATTCGCATTCGCATTCGCAAAAATTATGTGAATATTTAGCGAATGTTTTTATAAATAAAAAGGAAATTATTATATGCATGGCGCATGCATATAAAATAATAATACAATAGATAACACTTGGATATTTTTATTAAATCATACTTCTACATTCTAAATTAAAGCCTCATTTATGAAAAAAGAACTTCAGAGATCTTATCAAATCTAAAATTAATCAGCCTTGTTATAACTATGTAAGGTTTGCATTCATATAGTTTACAATTTCTATTTACTAAAAAACTAAACAATTACTTGAAACAAAATTATTAAACTTTAAATATCTAATGTGTTAAGTATTTATAACCTTTGGCTTTAAATGTATATTTTTTCATTCCACTTTATGTATCTGAGGAATTTAATATATTAATAATGAATAAAATATAAACTTAAAAAACAAAACAACGAATACTTAACTATAACTTTATTCATAGTAACAAAATAATTTAAGTAGCAATTGTACATTACATTAAACTAAAAACTAAATTAAAATTAAACAAAAAAAACTATAATTAGATATAAATATGTACAAAACTTAATACTTACTATTAGTAAATAAAACTTTTTCAAAAACAAAATTATAATTATCTTTATTTTAAACTAAAGTAAACTTCTAATACTTGTTATGTTAACATTTGGTTTCAATTGCAAGTAATTTATCTTTTCCCTTATATTACTTTGTCCTTTAAATATCAGTTAAATTTGAAAAATAACATAAAACTAACCTCAAAACAAAACAAAACTTTTAGAATGAACTTTCTGTGACTAAATTCATTCAATTAACCAATATCGGCTCGGCTATGTTCAATTTAAACATGGTCGACACGAAACGTCAAACCTGTCAAACATTTTACGCGCGCTTTTTTTGAAATTTTAAAATATTCGCATTGAAGATAAATATTCGCAATCGCATTCGCATTCGCGAATGTGAAAAATCCAGCATTCGTTACATCACTACTGCAAATTATCTGATCTCACCTGGCTGAAAGTGACGATGCGGCCGATGATGGAACATGCTTACCTAGAAGGTATTCACTCTCGACTTGAAGACACTCAGATTGTGCCGTTCGGGGAACAAAGACGCGGCAATGAGTTCCACTCCTTCGCTGTACGGATGAACTGGAGGTAATAATAATAATAAAAGTCATCATATTAAAAAAAACCCGACTGCGTTAATAGGGCCTATTATTGTTCTTATAACAAAATAACCCATTTATCGCCATCTAGTGGTCATGAGCGTAGACTCATTAATATTGTATAGGCATAGATATTATAAACTACACTCTCCTATCATGTCTTTGGTATTGTTCATTGTCTGTTATAAAAGAGTAAAATAAATGTCAGTCCGTAATCCGTAAAAATCTAACTACTGTCAGAGTTGCCAATTTGGCATTTTTTATGCTAAATTTGGCATGTTATTGCCTAGATTAGCATTAAAAATAATCATCCAGCATGTAGCATATTCTTTAGCATATTATTTTGGGCTTAAATATGGTAGCTGTAAGTATATCATATGCTTCATTGAAAGAAGACAGAAATAGTTTATGCTAAAAGTGAAAATATAAACCACCATCCAACCACAGTATTAATATTCTATGGGCATCTTTTGGCAGGCAAGTGAAAAAGTAGCGATCTCAATTTTGTATTATTTTCCAAAACTTGTGTTTCTTCGAGTATTAATGAGTAATAATGGTGGGTTATTAATCGTTAATAATAATAATTGTTCGTGAAAGTGCATGAGTGTGGGCAAATCATACATAGTTGTAAAAACGTGATTTTCTGGGCAGAAGTAACTGAATTCAAGGATGCAGCTGGCAATAATCCATACGCTGATTTAGCTTCGTTCGCAGTGTCTCTACTAACTTTACCTCATTCCAATGCAGACATTGAACGCGTTTTTAGCCAAATTAATTTAGGAAAGACAAAACTGCGAAACCGACTGTCCATAACGACCTTGAATGCTATATTATATGTCAGATTTGGCCTTAAGAGGACAGAAAAATGTTGCCATTCATATGTTGTCCCAGACGACGTGTTGCGCTCTATTGGAACTAAAGAAAATTATGATTTTCAACAGCCCTCGACATCTACAATGGCTGTTGACGATGAGAACGAAGATGTCGATATCTTATTTCAATAAAAAATTAAGGACAGAAATTAAGCTTATTAATTATTTTTTTATGTAAGATCTGGCATTTTTATTTAGCATTTTTCTGAGTAGCAAGAATTTTTTTGGCATATATTTGGCATTTTTTAAGGAGTAACTTAGCATATTATTCACTAAAGAGTTGGCAACACTGACTACTGTGTTTTAATAGGTTATGGGCTCAGACCCGTTAAGTGCTAGAAAGTTATCCAAGAACGTTAGTTATTGTGTAAAGACATTACCTGGTTACCTGGACTAGATTCGTAAAAAATATTACCGTCGAGACATCGTACTTTGATAAAAGTGACTTGGTAATTGTACGTTGTGGCGTGTGTAAAAAAAATGGCGGGCAGTTACATCGTAAATGTGCCTAAGCACAAGGGTCGAGAAAATTACGACGAGTGGGCATTTGCGGCCGAGAATTTTCTCTTAATTGAAGGAATGGATATTAAAAAGGAACGTGATCCTGAGATCACAGAAGCAGACGCTCAAAAAGCTAAAGCCAAGTTGATCATGACTATTGACTCGTCGCTTTACGTCCACATCAAAAACGAAATTACTGTTCAAGATGTATGGAAGCGTTTAAAGTCCCTATTTGATGATACCGGATTTCAAAGAAAAATAAGTTTACTACGCCATCTTATATCAATTCGCCTAGAAGACAGTGAATCTATGACTAACTACGTGACACATCGTAGATACAGCACAGAAATTGCGAGGTACAGGGTTCCACATCGATGATGAGTGGGTTGGATGTCTATTGTTGGCGGGATTGCCCGAGAAATTTGCCCCTATGATCATGGCAATTGAAAATTCCGGCATAGTGGTCAGCACCGACGTCATCAAGTCAAAGCTTTTGGATATGAGTGCAGAGGTTGGCAGCAATGGAGCGGAGAGCGCATTTTTATCAAAAGGCTGGCAGCACCGAAACAAGAAAAGCGGCAGAAACAGTACACAACATCAAAAACGTCAAATTCAAACGTCAAATCTGTCAAAACTGTTCGATGCTACAAATGTAAACAAGTCGGCCATTTCAAATATCAATGCTAAATCGAAAAAGACAAAGAAAGTGCAGTTTTCAACGCATTTTTCTTGGATTCGACGTATAAGAAGACCGATTGGTACGTAGATTCCGGAGCCAGCGCACACATTTTCACGGACCCGAAGTTATTGCAAGACAAATCAGACACCATCATCACGAAAAACATAGTAGTGGCGAATTTATATATATAATGATAACCAAAGTGCTCAAAACTCAGAAAATTGTATGTATCACAGGAGAACTAAACATCTAATATATAAAATTCTCGTGTCACAGTTTTCGTTGCCATACTCCTCCGAAACGGCTTGACCGATTTTGATGAAATTTTTTGTGCTTATCCGGTATCTATGAGAATCGGCCAGCATCTATTTTTCATCATCATCATCACTTTTCATCATTATCAACGCGGGTGAAACCGCGGGGCGCAGCTAGTATAGATATAATAGTATAGGATCCCGCTATACAACGACCTTCACCGAGATGCTTATTTAATGAGACGTATTTTTTATGTTATTAAATATGCCAATAAATATATCCTATATGGGTTGCCTAACAAATTTCAGTCCAGAGTATTTTTAATTGATAATATAAAAAAAAAATTTTTTTATACATTGCACCGGTGTGATTATTAAATAAATTTGATACCAATCGAAAGTTTGAAGCCCATAGTATATGCAAACGTTAGGTTGCCTATTTTTTTCCGGTCACAACCACGGGTTGCCAGGTGTAAACAGGTAAATCTATACTAGCATTTTGCAACGGTCTGATTATTGAATCAAACTTAGATAAAATGAAAGATTATTTCATAAGGAACACGGTGGTACAGGGTTGCCTGCGAAAAATCAGTCCCGAATTACGGTTGTCGAATTTTAAATAATAAAATATCGCTGCGAGTGAATGTGTGCGATAGAGAGGTCCCAGACCAACCATCCCATGCGGTAGAAAAGGACGCAGCGTAGCAGCTGCTTAAAGTCCGCCCATTTAAAGAAGGAGAGTGCGCATGCTATTTGTGCTTGGAAATGAAAAGGATAGCGATAGACTCGTATATGCTGTGCATTATTTTGGAGTAGTTTATTATTAATATAGAGAAATAGTTATTTAATTTTTTATTTTTAATCAATTAATTATTTATCTATGTTTATTTTTTATGTGACACTAAAGTATTATCACATCTTTAGTAAAATTTTAAAGGCAAATTTTATCTTTATTATTAGGAGCCGAAATAAAAAACAACAATTAAAAGAATACTTCTGTTAATTGAAAAAAATTAAAAATACAAAAATTTTTAAAATTATTCAGGTTCCGAGTCATCGGACATATAACTGTGATCTCCAACTTGTGAATCTTCTTCGTCATCACTCTCCGTTTCAGTTTTTTCGACAATGTCTTCTATTTTTAAAGGTGTATGATCCCCAATGAATCCTACTGGTTTTAAATATTCATCTAAGAACCAACCGCAGTTCTCAGGCTGAAGTTTCACGCATATTGGATCCGTTGCATTAAGCCACATGGAATTTACGAAAATTGTTCGTAAAATTTTCTGAGTTAATGATATCCAGCATGGTGGTATGGAGTTGGAGTCGAAGCCTTTTATTTTTTTTAAAAAGTGCTCGCTGTCTTCTTTTGCAGAGTAATTCTTCAAAAAAATGCGATGTCTCGCATCATTCACACTGGTACAGTTCCTGATACCATACATACTAGACGTAAATTCTTGAACAGTCTTCATTTTTTCACCAATGAAAATATCAGCAGCATCTGTTAATGACGCAAAAACTGTTTGATATTTTTCATTTTTTGAAAATTGCTGAAAAGGTTTTACTTTCCCTTTGTTGTAAAATGCTGCCGTGTAATCGCAACCTGTAAATGCATGGAATGCTGGAAGACTTTGGCATAATTTAATTCCTAACTCCAACGCTAAATCGGTGCAATTAATACAATCAACAGTTTGATTATTACTCTTTTTTGCAGCTGAACTGGCAAGCCAAATTTCTGATCCGATAAGTTTGTGCATATTTCCTAACAAAATAATCAAAACGTCAGTATCAGAGGCTTTAATTAAAACTCTTGAGCCTGGTTCCGCTTTAGAAGCATGAAAAATAATCCTTGTATCTGCCTCTTCGTGATGACATTCATAATTAGTTTCTTCAGTTTTTTTTACGGAATTTTCCTGAACTTGATAAGAGTAACAGTGATGGTCGACGGTTAAAATTTTTTTTTTGTTTTGGATTATCGTTACCAAATTGTCAATAATCAGCCAGAAACTGCACCAGAGCCTCTTTAAAGCGATAATTTTTAAGGCTTTGCAAAAAATTTTTTGGTCTAGTTTGCTGAGGTCCTGAAATTTTGTACGGAATATCGAATTCTTTTCTGCTTTCACATTCGGAATCTTTGATTGACGGTGATAAGTAGCGATCAAAAATTAAATGTATTTCTGTCGCGTTTGTTGAACATATTTTTATGAGTATTGACTCGGCAATTTTATCAAAAGTTTGAGCTATAGCAGCTCCGATTATATGCAAGTAATAAAAACCATCTATTATTTCGACATTGATATGAGTTGGCTCAACCATTTTAGTTTTGGATTTCAAAACCTTTGCTAACGTTGATTTTGAAGTTTTTAACATCTCTCCAGTACATGCAAAAAGAGCAGGGGGCAATGGTGCTAGTGGAAAAGTCAGGCAAAATTCGAGATTATATTTTTTGTTTAGACTTATTGCCAAAGTCGCCCAAATACATCTCGTTCCATTTTCAACAATACTTTCTTGTTCTTGTCTTTGGTATTCAAGGCTTTAGTCATACATTGAGAAGCAAAATTGCAGATTTTGTTTCTGTTATTGGTTTATCGAATCTTCCGGTAGTTGAAGAGCATTCCGAGATAAAATTCAATTTTTGTTGAGAGCCTGCTGTTTTTACGTTCAGCAGAAAATCAGTAACTTCTTTCAATGCAGCTTTACCGGTTGAAATGTTGAATAATGTATCTTTGTCAATAGTGTCATCAAATGGATTCATCGTACATTTTATTGCTTCAATGATACTCTGAAGATTTTTCTTGTCTTTCTTAATTTTACTTCGTTGCAATGAGTGCGAAGTATCATCCTTTTTCGTTAATCCGATTTTTTGTTTGATAGATGTTAATATTTTCGTCTTCATGCTATGACTGAGTGCCCATCTTTGACGTGCAGATATTGAATCCGCAACAAGATTATCAGCCCATTGATTGCTAGAATCAGCATTGATGGTTTGCTCTAGCGTCAAGTCAACCGGTGATCGAGCGAAATTCGCTGCAGTTCGTCTAATCCCAAAGGCACCTCGACGAAATTCAGCCACCAAAGATGAATTATTAGAATACAAATTGATTAAATTGCTCAAATATAACAAGGACCATCTGGCATAATTGGGCTGGTTCAACGCAAAAAATATATCAGCCATGTTGAAAATCGAGTCCACGTACAGTTCAAAGTTACTGGTGCGGATACTTCTGGAAAACCGATGGTATAAATTAATTAACTCACAGTACTGCTGGCCTACCACAACCTCTTAATGCGATTCAAATGCGAACCTAAACTAAACTATATCGCTTTTTCGTACCATGACCTCGATTATGTCAGTTACTTAGTGGTCAAACACTAGCCTGTCACAAATAAAAAAAAAAAAAAAAAAAAAAAAACTTTATATTACCGCCAAAACAAAACCTAATCTGAGTCGTAAAGTTATATTCGTTCATTCAATTTGTACCATCACCCTAAAATAACGATTCAGTTGTGACATTCATCTGTCAAAAGGAGTATATTTTAGCGATTCTGAAAAAAATTTTCTGAGAAAAGGTTTTTCTCAGCGAATACTGAAAAGTTTAGTAAGTTTTGCCAAATTAATAAATGGAAAAGTTAATTTCGTGTGTAATTTCTTTAGTAAAAAGTGTTGTTCTTTGCAATGTTACCTTAAAAGCGTGCTTATAGGGGTAAATTAATGAAAAATAATTGTGCTCTCATGAAAGTGTTTCTATGAATTCTCCTGTCTTTTTAAGATGTCGAGAAATTCAATCATATTAGAATTTTTTGAGTGTGATAATGAAGAAATTGTTACTCGCCGTAAAAGAAGGCGTCAGATTAGAGAAGAGTCTGATCCTTTTGGTGAATTAGAAGAAGAATTCACTAAAAGGTATCGGCTTTCGAAACGATTGGTCTTTGAAGAACTAAGACCTTTGTTTCGGCAGCCAGTGAAATCAACAGATTTGTCCGTGGAAAACAAGGTAACATTGATCATAATTATAGGCAAGAAGTATTAATAATTACTTGGAGCTAAAATATTAAATTTATCCCACAATAATGAAATCTTAAAAGTTAAAAGCAGGCTTTTTGTTGTAGGTTCTGACTACTCTATCATTCTATGCAACAGGCTCATATCAAAGACCAACCGGAGACATCAGTGCACATTCAATGGCTCAGCAAACAGTTTCATCGGTGATAGCTGAAGTCACTGCATGTATAGATTCTCCGGAAATGAGGAAGAAATATATATGCTTCCCAAAAACATTAGAGGAAAGAAATATAACTCGAGCAAGGTATTCATTTGAGATTACTGAGGTAACAGTTTAAATTTGGTATGTAATTAGTTGAGACCTTTAAAAGGACATGACTTTTAAGTTCAATTAACACTCTGGCAAAACCACAGGCCACAGCTAAAGTAAATAATATTAATATGTTATTTTACAGGTTTTATGAAAAATTCAAAATACCAGGTGTTCTTGGTTGTGTGGACTGTTCACATATAGCAACAGTAAGGCCTACATCTGCAGAACACGAAGAAAGATACTATTGTAGGAAACATTATCACTCATTAAATGTTCAATTGGTAAGATAAACAATACTTTAAATAAAATTCTAGGCTATAAGATCAGTAACAGTAGCATCCATTTTAAATTTCATATAAAAATACATTTATATTTCTGGTTTGTGATGCTGATATGCAAATTACTAGTGTGGATGCTAGTTATGGAGGCGCTACACATAATTCATTTATATGGAATGCTCACCCAATAAAATCTTATTTGGAAAATCTTAATGAAACTACATGGTTACTTGGTAAGCGAAACATATAGACACAACAATATCTATTTTCTTGTTTATATTAAAAAAAAAATTAAGTTTATATCTTATTATAATTAATCTAATTACCAATATAAATATCAATTAAAAAAATATAACTATAGTATAACACTACTTACAATTATTTACAACAGTTACAAAACAGAGAACAGAAGATTATATAAACATAATAGTCAATTAGGCATTAAAAAAGATGATTATTAGAACTACATTATAAATTTTAACATAATAGATTAAAACAATAAGTAACTTTAGTAAAAATGTGAGCCAAAACTCTCTCAAAGATTAAGAAACAGTAATAAAAATATATTGTTTTTCATGTTTCAGGTGATAGTGGGTATCCTCTAAGAAAATTCTTGATGACACCAATTGTCAACGCAGCTCCAGGCACACCAGAGAGTCGCTACACTGAGATTCATATTCGTACAAGAAACACAATATAAAGGACAATTGGACTTCTCAAAGCACGTTTTCGTTGTCTCTTAGTGCACAGAGTATTGCATTACAAACCTAATGCAGCTGCTTCTATTGTAAATGCTTGTGTGATTTTGCATTATATTTGCAATAGAGCCAGCATTCCTGAGCCGGATTTGACAGATGAAGACATGCTTCGGGAATCTCAGTTACAGACTTCTGTGACGGGTGAGGAGTCTGGAAGTGTTCGCATCAATAATGATGCTCTCCGACAGGGTGTAGCCACCAGAAATAGCCTCATACGCCGTCTCTGGACTGAGGAAATCTGAAAATAGTAAAGTTGTTTAAATAAGATTTAACGTTAAGTAATTAAATATTAGTATTTAGTTGTTAGTTTTTAATGTTGTTGTTAAATATGTTTCTGTAAATAGTTTTATTTAATTATGTTAAGTACTCCTTTTTAAATTTTAATATTAAATTTTAACAAGCTATATCGTATCTTGACATTTTCAAAAAATTTATATAAGAAAAAATTGCTTTAGGGCACTAGATACTGTTTATTTTATAATATTATTTCAAACATACTAATAACAATATAAACATTGTATTATACATTTAAATTACCTCGTTATAAACTCGTTTGAATTCCCGTATTTCCTGGATTAATTGCCTCCACATTTCTACCATCTCTTCCTCGATCCTCGTCTGTCGCTGCGTTTCTGCTATGAGAGCGCGGCGCGCTCCCTCCGCCGTGAGAGAAGGATCGCGGCGAGCGCGGCGGCGTCGCTCGGGCGCCGGCGAGGCAAGCGCGCGCGGCCGCGTGGCGTGGAGCTGACCGGGCGCAGCCGCCGCCGTCGCCACTAGCACAGATGCGGGTTGAAGTGGGCGCTGGCGCCGTGGCGAGTGGCTAGGACTAGGACGCTCAATGTGTGTGGAGGTCGAGGGTGGAGGTGTTGTAGGAGAAGTACGGGTGTAATGGCGTCGCGGCGAGCGTCTTGGAGAGAAAGTGTCAAATGGAGGTGTGGAAGTTAGAGGAGGTGGAGTCACTTGCCGCGATGTACCGGGTATAGGAGTAATTAAAATGGGAATGGAGGATACATTTATATCAGTTAAAATGCTTTCCGAGCCATCCAACTGCTCATCAGGCACACTGCTCGTCTCTATTGTTTCCGTTGGTATATACTGTAAATACAAGTGCATTGCTTAGTACTATTATTTTTATTAGAGTTATATAGTTGTTTTACATTAAAATATAACTATATGCAAATACTATAACTTCTAAATTTTATCAAAAAAACATTAAAAGATTCTAACAGCCTTTTATGAAGGGGTATCAGGTTCGATTCCCAGCAGGAACACAAGTTTTCTCCCCAAGGAAAATTTGTGGTTCTGGTTGTGATTGTATGTGTGATGTGTATGTTTCCTGCACCCACAACACAAGTCATAGAAATGTGAGTGTGAAAGTGTTTATGTTTATAATTAGAAAAAATTAGAATACCCTTTTTGAAGCAAGGTAGTATTTGACATTATATTAAACAGTTCCATGTTGATAGTAAATAAAATTAAAATTGTAAACTAATAAATTGCTTCACTGGCACCAGGCATTTTGTCGCAGTATATTTATCACCCCTTTACACATACACCAGGCCCAAATTTAGAATTAAATTATACTTACATCTACAAATGGTTCCACCCTTATTCCAGGCATACCACTGCCAAAGTCAGCTCCCAATAACTAAAGATGGGCGTTTAAACGAAAAGCAAATAATGAAACAGTACTTTTCAATAAAAGCAGTTAAGCACAATTAAAATTTTAAGCACTTTTCATTATTTGCTTTAATTAAAATTAAAGACCGACCATGTTTCGCTGAAAGTTCAAACAACGCCATCTACTAGAACTGGGGGTAAATTACAAAATATGTCATAAACTTATCGTCATATTAGGTTCTAAAATGAACCTTATACTCAACAGTGTAAGCTTTCTTCTCGATTGCATAATATAAAAGTTAAAAGGTAACCATACCAAATTTGGTATGTGCCGATTTGAGATAAAATGCTTAGAGTAGACAACCTTCAAGATTCGTTCGGACTATTAATTGCTTATTTCATTATTTGCTTAAAAAATCGTGGTCAGTCAAGAAGCCGCCATTGTTTGTTTTGATTTTTTTACTTCGAACTTTTAAGTTGAACTTCTTGTGTGATTAATTGTTTTGTCATGTACGAAGGAAAATTCATTGAATTTATACATTGTTGTAGTAAGTAACTTTTCTTCATATCTCAAAAAGTGCAAAAAAGTAGCACCATGTGTCTTTAGAGAAAACGTGGCATATAATGATAAGATACTGGCATAAAAATTCTAGAACGAAAATCGGCCAAAATCACGAGATATTCATATTTATATGTTGCTTCCCATACATGAAAAACAGTTTTATTCGATTTACTCGTAAACTATAAGTCCAGTATCAAAATACATTCGGGTCATATTTGTTAGTTTTTATCATAGTAATCGAATGGTATATTTAGTTTTGTGAAATAGCGACTTTGAATTTTTCAGTACCCTATGTCCAGCCTCTTGTATGGAGACAAACCACTGTGCGCCGTGAGGGTTCGCTAAATACACAAAAAAAGCACTTAAAATATTCACTCAAGTGGTAAGTGGTAGTATGCAAGTGGGATATTTTGAGATTCGTGTGCAACATTCGATCACAATCTTACACCGAAGATATAGTCATAATTAATATACAGAACAATACGTTTTGATAATGTTATAAGTAGGCTATCACAATTTTATCATATGATGCTACAACAAACTTAATTATATTATAAAAACTATTAACTGTAGTTAGCACTCGCGATATGTTAAACACTTAATTACGAATTACAAACATAAACTACATACTCACCTCATTTTTAGATGTTAGAAAAACACTAATTAACTCCTTTTCAAACTTCAGAATAAATCAAATCAGCCGCGCTTGTGTCTATTTTGGTCTCGGTTCGGGAAAGTAAGTACAACAAATAAAATGTCAAATCTCCATGACTGAGACTGCGTTCCAAACCAACAAATACTGAAAATATTCTTAGTATGTAATTGTTTAAGTGAAAATGAAATGCAAAAGTCATAGTACATTATATCTATTTTACAAAGTTACATATTATAGTAGTCTTAGTATGCATTTTAATGATCTTAAGAACTAAAAATTATTCTTAAAAAATAATATTTTTTAATAGCCGTATCATTCACAAACTTACGACTTTAGGTTTTCGAACGCAACTTTGTAGTTGACTCGAAACTAGTGATGTAGTTAGCGATTCAGTAACAAGTAACAAGTTTCGTTCATTCATTCAAAGTGGCAGCGATCCATTTTAGGTTTTGTTTTCAATAGCTCATGGTACAAAAAAATGCGATTCAGTAAACACAATCGTCTTATATCTGAATCGCTAATTAAAAGGTCATGGTAGGCCTGCTGGTAATAAAATTGAGCAGTTTTCCCTTTTTCTCCGATTAAAGTCTGATTGCAGAATTCTTTATAACCGGTTAACAATTCGACTCAATACATCTGTACCCCTAGTGTGAGTTTTACAGCAAAATATCGTTAACGTAACTGCGGCGTTGATCGAGTATACGAAAACGATTTTGGTTATACTTTGATAGCGAGTGTAAGTTTAATAGTTGACAACTGTCCGTAAACAGTTTATTCACTCTGTTGATAGTACATTTTTGTTTGTAATGTTGGTGGCTTGCTATGCTATAGTAAACGAATGCGACTAATTTACGTGAGTACGTAGAGATTACTATTCAAACCTTCTAGATATGACCTCGTTATTTGATTGAGTTATAATCGTCTCAAACAAAATATATGGTTTCTCCTTTTGCTGCGCTAAGTGCGAAAGAGTAAAGAGACCCTCCGTCAGGAATGGCGCGAAGTCATCAATTTTCGATTGTAACAACTTCTCATTGTTTTAATTAAATCAAAATGTAAAACATTAGTTGTAACTCAACTTGAAATAATGGTGACGTATTTGAGTACGAGCAGTGAGTGGAAATAATTTCAATAATATGTGGTTATAATGTGTTTGTGAGTGAATTGTTTTATTATGGTTTGTTTACAAAACGTTTAGGTGAGACGAGATAGCTCAATAAACTCTCAGGGAATGCTCAAGGGTAAGTCCAATGAATTCAACACTGGGCTACAGTAACCAAGTTGCGTAGGAGAAACAAATCGCCAAGTTTGGAAATTATTTTACTCAATTTGGGCTGCTGCAGCTACTGTAATTCTCCAAGCAAAATTGTAACGTGAAGACATTTCACAAAAAACCACTTTACCGTACCTAAATTATAAAAAGTAATAATTTAACTTCAACAATTTGCTTCTCACTACCAAAATATCAAGTTTGCCAATGTTGCCTACCACCTGCTTTATTACCCTCGACTACATCATCACGTACCAACTGGTCAGACAATGGTCGAACGTTCAAACATTATTATTATTATTGAACTGCCCACGTAGTTGGGTGCGTGTTCGCCTTCCACGCGGCAGGTATCGGGTTCGTTTCCTGGCGGAACAGTAATTCTCTCCCCAAGGGACATATTTTGTTAATCCTACTAATATTATACATCCGAAAGTTTGTGTGTAAGTATGTCTGTTCCCTCTTCATGCTTAACGGCTGAACGGACTTGGATAAAATTTGGAAAGTACATAGCTGGTACCTAATAGGATTAACACATAGGCTACTTTTTAACTTGATAATAGCGGGCGAAGCCGCAGGGCACGGCTAGTATGTATAATGATTCTTCTGTACGAGTGTTTGTGACTGGACGGCTGGACCGATTTTGATATTTTTTTTTGTGTGTGTTCGTATGTATACTATTGTATACGTATGTGTACGTGTACGTATTTTTTTTAAATTAACGCGGTCGATATACACCTAGTTTTATTCAATAATGCGTGTTTAATGCATTAAATCTGATCAAGGTTCCGAAGATGAAGCGATGAAGTCGGATTTTTTAAGCTTTGCTTGCGTTTAATTATTATTGAATTTTATTATTCAACCGATTACACCACTTTGCTGCAAAGAGTTATTCTACATAGTAAAGGGAAAACATGGATCAAGAAACTTTCCGATTTCATTAACAAACAATTAAAAGCAAGCAAAGCTTAAAAAAACCGAATTCACCGCTTATATTTTGGTCTTGGCTTGATCTATATCTATAAGATTTATATGGGCCCACCTCTGAATCCACCAAACAAAAAAAAATCATCAAAATCGATTCATAATTAGTGGAGATATCGAGTAACATACATACAAAAAAAAAACATGCAGTCGATCTCGATCAGATCGAATCTCATTATCAATTCCGATGGTCATGCAACTTTTAGGTTTGGATGTTAATTGTATACACGGTCAGTGGTACGTAGTGCACAATCCTGCAGGGGTGGTTTAGAATCGACAACTGGGCAAAATAAAAATGAAAAAATGTGCTATTACTGTAGCAGCTGTCTAAGAGTTACCATAGCTTACTTGACAGTTACTTCTAAACTGTCTGCGCCACAATTTATAGATGTTTTATTTTTTATTGAGTTAAAAAAAATATATATTCTGCAACATTACCGTCAATGTTCATCACAATACGATTATATATCCTGTCCCGACCGAAATAGCAAAGATCCTGCGGGAAAACCACGACATTCCCATTGCCGGACATTTAGGCTCTAACCGAATGTACGACAGAATAAAAGAGCGTTACTACTGGAAAAACATGCGATCTGAAATAGAAGACTACGTAAAAAACTGTAAACTATGCCAATCCAATAAAGCTTTACGAAAAATTAACAAAGCTCCTATGCAGATTACAACCACTTCCACTCGTCTTTTTGAACGAATCAGTCTTGACATCGTTGGCCCTCTGCCCGAAGCTGGACTCCTAAAGTTGAAATACATACTCACTCTGCAAGACGACCTTACGAAATTTTCGGTCGCCTATCCTATCTCAAACGCTACTGCAGAAGAGTCTTGTGAATGCCTAGTTCATTTTATAACTTTATTTGGAATACCAAAGTCAATTCTGACAGACCGCGGAACAAATTTTACAGCCGACCTATTTAAAAGAACTTGCCAATTCCTAAAAATAAAACAGATCTGGTCTTCCCCTTATCACCCACAGACTCAGGGTGCACTCGAAAGAAGTCAGTCTACTTTAAAAGAGTACTTAAAATCATATGTGAATGAGAACCAGTCCGACTGGCATAAGTTTGTGTATACAGCTATGCTAACTTATAATAGTACTGTCCATACCACGACTCGCTTTACCCCATACGAACTTGTCTTCGGTCACAAGCCTTACATCCCTGATTCAGTTTTCGAGCTACGCGCTGATATCACATATCCTGAATACATCAAAATGCTACACCACCGTCTGAAAATATCTCAAGAAAAAACATTAGAAAACATTCGAGCTTCTAAGGAAAGATCAAAAACTTATTACGACTAACATAGCCGATCAGTACAATATAAAATTGGCGACTATGCATACTAAAAAATTCATCTCAGACTTCGAAAAGCCTTCTCCCCACTGTGGAAAAGTCCGTACAAAATTATAAAAGTACATGGAAACAACACTTTAACCCTTCTTATAAATCGTCGTCACGTCACCCACCACTTCGATGAAGTAAAGCCTGCAAATCAAAACAACTAAAATATGTTAGAAATAAGTTTGTAAATAAATTAGTTGACCAAATTTTAATGGCACCAATGGGAAAGCACCAACTTTCAAAAAATAATTAAACGCAAGCATGGCTTAAAAAACCGACTTCACCGCTTTATCTTCGGAACTTTGATCAGATTAGATGTACTTAACTCGCATTATTAACGATATTTCAAGAACTACTCATCAGATCTTGATCAAATTTAAATGGGACAAATTAGAAAGTAACATCGTTCAAAGAAAAAAAAATTTCAAAATCTGTTCATGTAGAACAAAGTTATGAGGGAAAACATATTTAAAAAAATACACTCAAGCTACATATTAACTATCGATTTACTGTTCTGATAATTTTACTTTCGGCACTTGTTACGTAGTAGTAAAAATTTAACACTTTCGAGTTCAATGTTACACTGCAGGCTCACCAGGTAGGAATATTGACAGGTTGAATAAGTAATATTCAAGTTTTAGACTTCACTGACGATATATTGTTTTTTCGCGGTTTTCGTAGATTTTTTAATACGTCCACATTCACACGCTCGATTTAAATCATTTATAATACTGTTGTGCGGTTTCTAGCTCAAAAACTATCTAAACTTCGTAATTCTAAGCACATAGAGAGGTTCGCGGGTGTCGCCGCTCGTGTATTTAAAAAGAAAGAAAGAAAGAAAAAACGAAAATACATTAATTCGAGACAACACGCGACGTTACATTAGGTAGTATAGTTACATGTACACGCATGTTGCAGGCTCGCTGGAGGTGCGCGTCGGGGACGCCGCCACTCCGCTGCTGGCCGCGCGGGACCCGCGGCTCGAGCAAATCAAATACATAGGATTTAATACCATTATCAATTCCGATGGTCATGCAACTTTTAGGTTTGGATGTTAATTGTATACACCGTCAGTGGTACGTAGTGCACAATCCTGCATGGGTGGTTTAGAATCGACAACTGGGCAAAATAAAAATGAAAAAATGTGCTATTACTGTAGCAGCTGTCTAAGAGTTACCATAGCTTACTTGACAGTTACTTCTAAACTGTCTGCGCCATAATTTATTTACCAGTAAAGATGATTTATTTATAATTGAGTTAAAAAAAAATATTCTGCCCAGTAAATCTGTATTTTCTTTATTTATAAACCATTGATGACTAGTAAATAAATTTTCTGCCCAGTTGACCATTCTAAACCACCTCCTATAGAATTGTGCACTACATATTTTCATAACTATAAGCATGTTACATCTTTGGCCGCATCTTCACTTTCCATCAGGTGAGATAGTAGTCAAATGCCCGACTATCTAGCAAAAAAAAACGAAATTCAGCCAATATTATATAATGTTTTTATAGATTTGATTAAAATGTAAGTAGTTTTATATTGATATAACTTGTATACGGTAAGCAGCCAAACTGTATGGTTCCATTATGTTCAAATGCCAACAAATAATGAAACAATATAATTTGGTTACGCGTACTATTATTGTAAAATTATCAATAATTATTTAAATAATTTTCTTTTTAACTATTTAATAAGCGAAGCGAGGTCTACGTTAACTTAGGTGTTCGGTACTTTATCCGTCCGTCCGTCTGTCATAGGCTTATAAACTAATAAAGTTATTACCTTTAAATCTCTACACAGTACCTATGTAAAGCTATGGCCGAACGTCGAAAATAGACACCACTGACAGACTGACAGACGTCCGTGTGTCTGTGTGGGCGGACAGACTGCTAAACACCCGCGACTTAGTGGCCTCGCTCAGTCGGTCAAACATTATGTATATTTGCTTCTACAAATTTTTAATGTTTAATATTTCTGATTGAAAGTTTTTTTTGTATTTTTTTAATCTTTAGTCAGGATGTAGTGTAGTATTTTTGTTGATAATTCTTATATTATATATATTTGGGAAATAATATACTGCTGTTTAAGTATTTTCTATCCTTATCCTAATTCCTGATCACACTAATTATGAATGCGAAAGCTTGTGAGTAAATGTTTGTTTTGTCTTCACTCTGTAACGGCTGAACGGATTTGGATGTGAAATGGATTATGCGTAGCTTATGACCAGCGATACCACATAGGCTGATTTACGCGGGCGGAGCTACAACTATATAAATAGTTATACTACTATATTAATAGTGTTTAGATGCTTCTTACTCCTTCACGCTAAAATGACTGAACCGTTTTATTTGAAATTTGGATCGTAGGTAGATGGTAACCTGGAGTAACACATAGGTATTTATCGCAGCGCCATCTACTGCTTCAGTAAGTAATAGTTTATATTTATTATACTCATCTGTATGTTCAAGTAAAGTAGAGATCGCGACTTTGTTGCTTACACATAATTTTTTACAAGCAAACTAAGATGCATTGAAGTATTTAAAATAGCATGGTCATATTATTTCATAAAATCAAAAGTTTACACGAAGACATCAGGGTTAGAAGTAACCGATATAATAGCAGGTCGAAAGACCTTAATAGCACTGGCGAAAAATTACTTTTAAGGCTTATCAGCCTCCTGTCGCACAACATGAAAATATTTGAAAAACGTTCCCGCAGCGAACGTGTTCATCAATATTGTCATAAATGCTGCCAATATCGGACAGCATGTCATTTTGCCGTCATCATTTACTGAGTCTCTGAGGTATCTCTGCTATGACAACTTTCACCTGTAATCCGGAATGGAAAGAAATAAAGCAGGAACTTTTTCCCGGTCAACGGTCTTTCGACCGGCATGACATCATCGCTCGAGTGTTTCAATTAAAAATGAAAAAAATATATATATTCACAAAAGACGCGATTTTTGGGCCGGTTAAATGGTATATGCTTTCTGTTGAATAGCAAAAAAGGGGATTGCCGCATTGTCATATGCTATTTTGGCTGGACTCGAACATACAGTCCTTAGATATTAATGAAATAATAGTTGTCGAACTGCCTAATAAAGACGAAGAGCCAGTATTGTTTGAAATATTAACAAAGATATGGTACATGGGCAGATCGCTACATTAAATGTCCGAGGGCGAGCGGTTAACATAGACAACAGATGGATCGTTCCATATTCCCCGTTTATTCCCGGTCGTCCCCACTGGGTACGAGTGGGAAAAAAAAGTTTCGTTTGTCCCCAGTGGTGACGATTGGAACTTTTTATTTCCCACTCGTTCCGCTATAGACCGAGAGTCAAAATAAATGGGGATTTCAATAAGATATTTTTTTTTAAACTCGATAGGCAGGCATTTGTTTCTTTGTTCCGGACCACTACATACGCACGGGCCGCCGTCGCACAGACCGGTAAAATCACCAAAAACCTGGCCATAAATGAAATTTGTCAACTTGTGTTCAAGGACGACAAAACCTCCAGATGACAGTGGTGAACGAAAATGTACGAGTAAAACATTTTTTATTCCCAACAGTGGTGGACGGGAAAGTGTGCAATGCTGCAACCAAAACTACGTCAACATTACGTTGCTATATATGTGACAAATCCTCCAAAGAGTTCAACGATCTGCCATCTCCAAAACCAGAAAAAACTGAAACATTTAAGTTTGGGCTATCGATATTACACGCTAGAATTAGATTTTTTGAGTTTTGCTTGCACTTGTCATACAAAATACGCGCAGAAGTATGTAAAGGCCGAGTCACGGAAAAAAGTAACAAAGAAAAAATAAACAGGCCAAAGAAAGTATTCAGAAAGAATTCAAAGATAAGTTAGGGTTACTGGTCGATATCCCGAAAGTCGGATACGGGAACACCAATGACGGCAACACGTCCAGAAGATTTTTTAATAATGCTGAAGAAGCAGCATCCATCACGGGAATTGATATAGCACTAATAAATAAATTTAAAGTGATACTGGAGGTTCTGTCTTCAGGCTTTGAAATTGATACAAAAAAGTTCGCAAGCTTTGCCATGGATACAGCAAACGACTATGTAGCTTTGTACCCATGGCAGCCTATGTCACCTATAGTGCATAAAATATTGGTGCACTCAGCAAGTGTAATAGCTCACGCTCTGCTGCCAATAGGTCAGCTATCGGAAAAGGCCGCGGAAGCGCGCAATAAGCACTTCCGCCAATATAGAGAGAGCTTTTCCAGAAATTTTTCAAGAAAGGAATGCAATGAAGACATGCTGAACCGGCTTCTGCTTACCTCAGATCCGTACTTAAGCAGCATTAGGCCAAAAGGCAAGAATAGGAAGGCATTTTCAAAGGAAGCCGTAAAATTTTTCAAACCAATGGAGGAGGACGTCAGTAGTGACGAAGAATAAATATACTAGCATAGAATAATTTAAAATTAAATATATTTGCTTATGATTGTTTTTAATTTTTTTCATGTATTTTAATGACGTTTTCTAATGTAGTTTTGCAAGTATTTGTACCCAAAAATTTTTTGGAGACAATAAACTTTTGCATAATTATTTAAAATTCCAATTTTTTGTTTGCATTTCTGTTTTTACTCAATTAGGTGTGAAAAATATCATAACAGGTTATTTCCAGCCTTTCAGACACAAAAAAGGAAAAACTTTTTGGCCAGGTTTTTGGTGATTTTACCGGTCTGTGCGTCGGCACAGGTTATTCGCATGTTTAGATTTGCATACCCTCCACGCCTGGCATGCACCCACGCTGCGGGCGATGTCGGTTATCAATGAATTCGTACATCGGTTCCAACATGTGGACATATTTACCGATAATTTGAGTGCTATTATTAGTAACTTAAGAATATTTTAAAGTTTTTATACCTAGTAAGATATAGTTTCATATAGTTAGCGCCTTTGGCAATCGCTGTAAGCTTACTATTTTCTGAAATAAATAAATAAATTTGACCACTATCTCACCTGATAGAAAGTGATGATGCGGCTGAAGATGTAGATTTCACGGATTGTTAAAATGCTTTAATTACGACTTTCTGAGCAAGACTATACAATGTTTTTGATAAAAATAATTTTAAAAGACTAAGGTTATTAGTACAGTATACTACAGTGTTGTTGCTCCAATACTGTGTTGATCTTTCAACGCTCACAAAAACGTTGAATATTGTCTTTCCGTACAAGCCGTAAAATACATATGTAAATACATTAAAAAGAATCAGATCAAGCAATTTTCAGTGTCATTTATGACTATATTTTAACAATTACAAAAAAAAACATACAGATTTGAAGAAAAGTTATGACGTCCATATATTGCCCAGAGCCCGTTTGGTCAACAGGTTTTTCTGTTTCAGATAGTTATACCTCTAGATAGACTAGAGGAAACTTTAGAAGAGCTTTTTGGCTTATCAGATGGTGAACAGTCAGAGGATGGATTCGAAAGCGATGAAAGAGAAAATGAGGCGATTTTCGTGGAACCAAGTCAGGAAGAGCTTGAGAGTATTTTCACCGTCTTCCTCACGAAGACAGCCTGAGGTTGCCATAAATTTGCTATCACAGAACTCCCCAATTCCTTCCGGGAGTAGACCATTGGAAGTTCCCTCTGCAGTGCAGGACTCAGGAGCAGGTGATACAAATAATGATATTCTAAGAAGCAATAGTGCAGAGTCGTCTATATCGAAATCTGAAGAAGATGAAGATGATATTGATGATGATCGGAAGAAAATGATGTTCCCTCATAATGCACCTATTGATAAATTTGATGAAATTCCAGTAAAAGCAAACCAAACCTTCCCAAACAGAAGTAGTCCTCTTGCATATTTTAGATGTTTTTTCTCTGATGATGTATTATCTCTAATTTTAGAGCAGACCAATCTTTATGCTGCACAAAATAAACAAAAGAACTTGATTGATGTCTCTGCTGAAGAGATGGAGGCCTTCTTCGGAATGTTGGTACTAATGGGTGTGCACTCTCTTCCTAATATAGATTTATATTGGTCAACAGACCCACTATTTTGCGCAAAGGGAAATTGCAGATGTGATGACTTCATTTTTTAAAATGATACTGAGAAATCTACACCTAAATGATAACACAAAAATGCCCAAAAGGGGAGAACCAGAGTATGATAAACTCTACAAGATTCGGCCCATAGTCAACAGCATGAATACTGCTTTTCAAAAGGGAGCAAAGAACTCTACATCCCAAAGCATAGACGAATGTATGGTGAAGTTCAAAGGCCGTAGCACTTTGAAACA
Source organism: Lomographa bimaculata (assembly GCA_948107665.1). Lineage (NCBI taxonomy): Eukaryota > Metazoa > Arthropoda > Insecta > Lepidoptera > Geometridae > Lomographa > Lomographa bimaculata. The sequence goes on along the minus strand of OX403602.1, from coordinate 1,007,398 downwards.
GTACATGCCCAATAAGCCAGTAAAAAGGGGCTTCAAGATTTGGGCCAGGTGTGATAGTGACAGTGGATACTTATATGAATTTGAAGTATATACCGGCAAAAAGGGGAATGAAACAGAATTTGGGTCAGGAGCTGCTGTAGTAAATAGTCTTTGCAAAGCACTGATTGATGAAAAGATAGATCACATTCATGTTGCTTTTGATAACTTTTTTTCTTCTACTGAACTGATGCAGAGACTATTTGAAAATAAAATATATTCTACAGCAACAGTAAGACCCAATAGAACCAATTTACCCAAAAAATTCAAAAAAGTGATCAGCCAAAAACATGAAGAAAGGGGATTATAAATGGCGGGTAAACAGAAATGTCGCTTTATTTACATGGATGGACACTAAACTAGTCTACGTTCTTAGCACTGCCTTTCATCCTAAGAACAAAGTGACATGCAAGAGGACCCAAAAGGATGGAAGCAAACAAGAGGTGTCTTGTCCACTAGGTATCGTGGAATATACCAAGAGGATGGGGGGAGTGGACCGGTTTGACCAAAAACGAGGCACATATGTAAGTAGGAGGAGTCGGAGATGGTGGATGAGAATATTTTATTTTCATATAGATGCTGCCATCACTAATGCACACATCTTGTATTCAAGAAGAGTCCAATACCCAATGAACAATTTGCAGTTCCGTACAACACTGGGAAGGAATTTGATTGGCAATTTTACCAGTAGGAAGAAGAGGACATCTAACTTGCCATCTTATGTGAACAAAAAACCAAGAATTGAAAGCAGGCAGAAGGCTAAGTATGGTCTCCCAGACGATCTACGGCTTACTGATGTCGGCTCCCACCTCTCAGGGCCACTTCCAACATTTAGAAGATGCAGAGCTTGCAGCAGCAAAGAGAACAGCATGAAATCAAAAATTCAATGCATCCGGTGCGAAGTTCCTCTTTGTGCTGTCCCATGTTTTGCAGAATTTCATAAGGCATAGTAAGGCTCTGTCAAAATAGTGGACACCATGTTTTATATTTTAATTAAAAAAAAAAAAAATTCGAAATATAGTTATCCTACTTGGCCCATTTCTGTGATTTTTATTTTCATACCTTCAGCGACTTCCTCTGCCTTATAAAGGGTAGACCCTTATCACATTTCAAACGTGATTTTCTTATTAAACGGCCAACTTTGGGGTTCTTATTCTAAGAAACTAAAAGACTTCGATATCTTAAACTTATGAGAAAATGGAGAACATTTATTATAATAGTTCATAGCGGCCTCACTTAAGTCAAAATTCGGAAGGAAGCTTTTCGTAAAATGCTCGACGCCACTTTTTTGAGCTCTTAGATTGAACTATAGTATAAAGCAAATGAGATGAAAAAAATACAATAATATACCTTAAATAGTGATATAGTTCATAGCGGCCTCAAAATGTTTGTATATGTATTGAATATCTAGAAAAAAAAACACATTCAAAAGCATAAAACTACTAAAAATACTCCAAAATAGCTGTGAATTTCTCTTGACCATACTATTATTATTACGAAAAAGGTCATTGGGCGTTTCTGACCCACTTTATGAAAGTTCGCGTACACAGACCAAATCAGTTTTAAATTGAAGAATTCAATACCACTTTTCAAAATATGTATTTTTTTTTTTTAATATACAATGGGAAAATAAAGTTATTTAACATTAATAAAACAGAAGTTTTTACTTTTAGCATTGTGGAAACGTGTCGTTCAGTCACTATAAATGTTTGTATAGCTGTACGAAATATCTCTCTCTCGCTCGCACATTTAGCAGGTAGATAAAAACAGGTAGGTACTGAAATGTGCATGCGCCAGCGCCGCTTGGACCGCGTCGCAGTCGTACGTCATCCGTTGTTTCGATCTGTGCGTTTACACCTGTGTTTCTGTTATTTATTCATTTTATCGACTACCTGTGCGCGTTTTATGGACTATTGGCTTTGCTTGACGATTGGTTTTACGTTGAAATGGAAAGACAAAATAGTAATTGTGTGTCGTGTAATCGATCTGTTTTACGTCGACGAAAACACATATTGACAACGCTCTTTCTAGAAAGATACCGAGGTCATGCAGTATTATTATTGCAAGAAATTATTCCACACGAGGTAAGTAACCTATACAGTTATTATACCTACTTACCGGCTCACAAACCTGGACTATGAAATAGCGATAGAAAGAAATACTTTTAACCATGCTTTTGTCATTATAGGTACCGCTTATTTGGTATCGTAGCCTTTACCGTGAATATAGTCGCAGTTATCGCAAACGATTTCTTTGTTTGTGAGGAATTGCAATCGTTTTTACTAAAATGAAACTATTTTTAATTGCTAATTAATATAATTTCTACTGCTTGGTCATAAACGATGGAAAGATCCGGGTGCGGCACGTTGCCATGAAGCGCTAATGCACGGGACGGCAACGCCGCACCCGTCGTCGTAAAGCGATGTGTGTTACTGTCATTGGCGGTTGGCGGAGATCTTTGTATGCTGACAGTGGAAGTTCTCCGGTTGATGTGAAGATGATGATGTTAATATTTCTCAGTATATGCAATTTTTTATAAATTGTTTCAGATTCGTTTTGATGGCTCAAGAGCCATATGCCATGCTTGCTGGGTGAGATTTGATCGTCAATTGCACAACCAACCCATAGAAAACCAGCCTGTACTAAATCAACATATATCACATCAACCAGTGGATGACCAACCCGTGCAAGATCAAGCAGTTCAAGATCATGTACCCCATCAAGTTGAAGGAGAGGCAGACCAGAGAGATGGTGCGGGTCAACAATTGGGTCCCGGTTTTGTTGCACCTAGTGGATATTTGCGAGCATCAAATACAGCCAGGCATTGTGTTTTTCCAAACTGCAGAAATGTGGTGGCCCACATTGTTCCACCGTATGCTAAGTTTCAACTTTTGCATAATTATAATTTTTACATACCGGAATTAGCTCGGGTTTGCAACTCTCATTTTATAAGAAATGATTGGGAAGACTTAATTAATACCCCTTCACTCGAAAACTTTAATGGTGCTCATGTTGTTGGCATGATGAATCTGTACAAATGGGGTTTCGAACGGAGAAATCAATTTGATTATGAAAATATCGAACAAATAGATGACAACGAATTCCACTTTTGGACGGGTCTTACAAAATATCAATTTAATGTGATTTTAAACCAAACGCCTTCTCTGCGTGATAGATCAGAACGTCCTGCCACGGTTCTTGGAATTTACCTAACTAAAATAAGAACCGGTGAACCAGATGACCGCTTAGCTACTAAATTCAATATGTCGAGGAGAACATTAGAAAGAAAATTAGTGATAGCAAGAGAATGCTTAATTAATGATTTTGTGCCACAGCATTTGGGCTTAAATCATATTACAAGAGAAGATGTGGTAGCCAGAAACCTTTCAATCCCAAGCCATTTTTTCGGTGGTAACCAAAATGATCCCGCAGCCATTGTCGTATGTGACGGAACATATATTTATCTGCAGAAGAGTGCGAATTTCCTTTTTCAGCGGAAAACTTACAGTCTCCATAAGTTTCGGAACTTAGTCAAACCCTTTTTATTAGTATGTACCGATGGCTACATACTAGATGCTATGGGACCATATACAGCAAATACTTCGGACGCAAGAATTATGCTCGACCTGATGCGACAAGATTCTCCGATTCATGGGTTCTTGAGAACTGATGACATTTTTATACTGGATCGTGGATTTCGAGATTCGATCAATACTATTGAAGAATGCGGATATAATCCTCACATGCCACCAACGAGAGCAAGAGGAGAACAACTGACGACGTTAGATGCCAATAAATCTAGGTTATTAACTATGATCCGTTGGGTAGTAGAAACTATTAACAGCAGATTTAAAAAAGATTTTAAAATCTTCCGTCATGTATATTTTAATGTTGCTATGAGACATATGATGGTCGCCTTCAGAATAACTGCGGCAATAATTAATGCCACTCGAAATCCATATGAAGACCATATGTATGCGGAACAGTTCATATCCATAATAAATGAGCGGATGAATCAACGCAATGAGCTGGCAGATTATGTGATAAGGCATCATTTGAACAGGCAGAGAGTAGCGTTCGTGCGACTCGACGGAAACGATCCGGATTTTGAAGACTTTCCGCGCCTTACATATGAAGAATTAATGTTATTTACGTTGGGATCGTACCACTTGAAAATCGCGAGGTCATATTGCCACGAGCACATGCGTTTGAGTGGAGTATACCACATCGAAATATACCGACACCAAGAAATTATCGAAAACAAGATACTAATAAGAGGCCGAATTCAGTCGCGACACGTCCGTAGTAAACAATATTATACGTATATTTTAGTAGATCCCAATCGAATTGGAAGAAATGGCATTGATCAGTATTACTGCTCGTGTATACACGGTCGCCGCACTGTTGGAAGCTGTGCGCATCTTGTAAGCATAGTTTACTTTTTATCATGGGCCAGGCATCAAGATGTGATAGATGCACCTGCAGCCTTTTTAGATGAAATAACAATAGATTTTGATCAAGCAGAATAAAAATATTATTTAAGTAGAACTGGATTTTATTTTTATGTCCCTTAAATAGTTTAAAACAACTGCTTTGGATAAAACTAGCACATTCTACTTTCTTTCTCGTGGGAATTTCCCCATGGGAAATTATCCAATGCCACTTAGGGATGACTAGCTTTCGACTGGTAAAAGTATTTTGAAATCAGTCCAGTAGTTTTTAGTTAATTCGTTACAAAAATGCTTTAAAAATGCCTTCATAATAATAAATAAAATATTTTTTTTTCTCAATTCTCCCAAGGCCCACAAGAATGCGACCCATACCACTGGGGTGCAGATACATTTATCTAAATACCTTGCCCTATTTCGTTTGTGTACGCCGTGGGTCAAATGTCCGAACAAAATGCCCAATGACCTTTATATTTAAATTTACGTCAGTTCATAAGTAATACAAGAGAACGCGTCTCAGTTGGCATTTAATTCCAGAAGCCTTCTGAAAAATTTCACCAACAACCGTGCAGAACAATTTAATAACGTCATAGCCAAAGCAGTGGGTGGTAAAAGAATCAATTATTCATTAAAAGATTCGTATAAAGCACGTTCTTACGCAGCAGTGGTCGCCTTCAACAGCGGCCAACCGCAATATACGTTATATAAAACGTTGTGAAGCAAGAGTCCACGAAAGTCTTTAAAGGACTTAGAACGCAAACGACGTGCCCAAAGTATTTATTATACAACGCGAAGCGCTGCATAACAAAACTGAATTTTTGTAAAACCGATGAATATTACGGCAAGAAATGTCAACGCCCAGATATGAACCAAAATGATTTTGACAATGCAAAAAAGTTGTTTTTAAATAACATTAAACAACAGGCGTCAAACCGTTTTGAGATTGAGCGAAATACTGTTACAAGCAGAAAACGCGTCTTGGATGGAACTTCGGTGATGTATTTTGTCAGCATCCAAGTTTTCTAAAATTTGCAAGAGACGTGCAAACCAAAATTCTGCTCCACTTTGAAAGCTATTTTGCATAGCTACAATTTGACTAATGTGTCTTCCATAAGACATCGGATAGACAATGAACAAAAGCCATGGAACAGCTGAGTATACAAGAAAATATTCACATTGAAAAATGTGGGCTGTTTATCGATGAAGACCACTGCTTTCTCGGAGCTTCTCCAGACGGCATTTGTGAAGAAGGACTAGTGGAGATTAAATGTCCCTCTTCTGCATTCGGCATCGACCCAGAAGAAGCGATTGAAAGAAAAAATATCAACTTTTTCAAAAGAAACAAATTGTCAGCTACAAATTGCGAATAGGAACATCTGCTTATTTGCAGTGTGAGTTCACCGAAGCGATGATTTTTGGAAAACCCAAATGTTACCCAAATTGACGCGATTTTACCATGAGTGTATGCTTCCCGAAATAATTGACTCCCGAAAAGCAAGATAGATGCCATTGAGAGATATACGTTTTTAATTATTTTTTTATTGATTAAAATTAATAAATATTGGCAAAATCAATCAAGAGAATTATTTTTATTAAAGTACCTATCTACTTAATGTTCTTAAGGTGAGTCCCCAAAAGTAGCATTATCGGAATCTACATAGATAAAATACTTCTACTTTTACATTTACTGTGATTTTGTCATATTTCTTATCCTCAGTTCATTATTAAAGTTTGTCCTTCTGCAAAAACACGATTACAAAAAAACTCTATAGTTATTTTTTATATAATTATGCTTTCTGAAACTTATTTAAATCGACATCTTAAAAAGTAGCACTACATTAGATATGTAGGATACGCGGGTTCGATTCCCGCCTCTGGTAAATAATTTATCTTTCATTTGAATTGAACATCTTAAAAATTATTATGAATATCAATACTATCGAACAAATTTGTTTTGTTCGATAGTATTTGAGTAAATCTAGGTTTGCACTCCATATTTTATCGATATTATGTTTTGTAGATAATTTTTTAGTCGCATCAAACCCTCTCCCGTGTCCCGCCAATACGCCCGCGACCACATGAATGACGGACTTGTGTTCGTTTCTCTTGCGCACAGTAGTGGTTTTATGCAAATAAATATTTAACCCTTTCAGGCCCGTCTAAAACGATCGTGCACATTTATTTCAAAAATTCCCGCGTCGCGCTCTTTCAACTTTCTGGGCCGAGACCCACTGCATACGAACGTATGTGAACTATGCGTGAACTACGCGTTGTAGGTACAAATAATTTTTGCTCAGTTTACTCGTCAGTTGGCGTCAGTGACGCTTAGAAGATGGCGGCGTTTTTCGTCAATGGAAGCGGTGCACGTAAGTATAATTTTTTTGTGCAAATTTTAACTATATTATCAAGTATTAGGTATTATTTAGTAGCTGTAAGCACTAGACTTGTGTAACTCATGAGTGATTCATTAAAATGATATATATCTGAAGCAAAGATATATTGAATCAGTAAATCACCCGTACTCAAAATCAATCTTTATATCACTGTATCATTAGGATAAAGTTGGTTTGGATTCGTTACGGACAAAGATAGAAAGAAACGAATTGATGGAAAAGAAAGAGAAAGAATGATTAGCGCTTGCGCAGTGAGGCAGGTTCCATAAGGTCACAAACGCCCGCAACAGAATAGCTAAAATAAAATGAATCGTAAGTAGTCTAAATAAGGTGCAGTCTTGCTGTAAAAAGTCGTCTATTTTTTTATATTTCAAATGTGCATACAGAGCTACGACGAAAGCCGTTAGACGGTTAAATATCCTAAATAAATCTTTATAATTTAGTGATAAGGCACAATATTGCTTGCAAATGCGGGACGTTTAAATTATTATTTTGAATCTGTATAGTTTTGAGTTTGTTTGTTTCCATTACAGTGCAGTCTTCGAATTGTTTTTGACGATTATTTACGCGGGTGATAATTAATAACTTGTATTATAATACTGTATATATTAATAATTGTAATAAATAAATAAAATAAATCAATACATTAATCTCACATCATAAGATCGCCACTGATGACAAGAAATAAAAATTGATTGATGCATTATCACTTTTCGTTTCCTTTCATCCAGACGATTCTATATCCATCCAACTCACATGACACGGTGAGTTAAAGATACAAATGAGTGATATATATCAGTAGATCCGAAAGATACATATCTCTCTTTTCTTTTCAATGATACATATTGCGCATGTCTAGTAAGCACGAAGAGGTTTTTACTCGTAAAAAATAACGTTTCTCAAACGAAATTACACTTTGTAAACATACAAGTCACGATCGTGACGTTTAGGCCTACCTCGCCTTTGGGCGGCTTTTGGTATGGACTATTATTTGTTGAATTTAATGATTGTTTTTTCTATTTTTTACAGAACACGAGCTTACAAGTGACTTAGTTTTACATTTGCTTGGAGATGGCAATGATTCCGAGGTAGAAGGTCTGGATGATGACGAAGAATTGCCACTCCAAATGCCGTTGGATCCTGCTGCCGACGTAATTCTAACACCAACATCTCCAATTCCTCCCCAGCCTATACGTCAACGTAGAAATGTGGCCCAAAGTCGCTTGGAAGTTAGAAGGAGAATCTGGAGACAGATATCATTTGAACAAAAAGAACACAACTACCTTCCACGTCTTCATCCAGGTAAAATCAGAACGCCTACAGAATATTTTAATGACTATTTTAATGAAGAGTTTTTTGAACATTCTGCGGTTTGTACTAACAACTATTACATGCGTCGCTCTGGCCGTATCCTCAATACGAGTTCCATTGAATTGAAGAAGCTGGTAGGTATCCATTTGATCATGGGAGTCGTCCCATACCCACGGCTATTCATGTATTGGCGGGCTGGGATGCGATTGGACATGATAGCGAACATCATGCCTAGAGAAAGGTTAAGACCCTGCGTTCAGCATTACACGTGGTTGTTGGCGATACAGCTGCACCAGGGAATACTAAAACTCTGTGGAAAGTGCAGCCAATACTGGATCGCGTCAAACAATCTTGTGATCGACTTGAAAGACAAGCGGGATTCTTTTCGATCGATGAGCAAATGCCCTTTTATTTCCCTTTCAGCGGTGTATGTCCACGCGGACTGCGACAGGTAATTAAAACTAAGCCTCGCCCCCAAGGTCTAAAAATATTCGTGACCACTACTCACGACGGCTTAATGATAGATGTCTACAGAGGTGCCAGCACTGAGCACTCCGTTCGGCGACAGATCTTTGGGAGTCGGGGCCTCGGTGATACTGCAATCACAACATTTTGTGAGTGACGATGTCGTTGTTGTCAAATGGATGGACAACAAGTCCGTATTAGTCGCATCTAATTGCACATCTGCAGATGAAACAAATTTTGTAAAGCGCTGGGACAAAAATATCTCGCTTTCACCGATGTTACTGCACCAAAAACCATCGCTAACTACACTCGCGTGCAAGTAAATCGACTCAAGCCTCAAGTGCGCATAAAAAGTGATATAACTTAAAAATGCCTTATTATACCTCTATATAATGTTTTACATAATTAAAGCCTAGTAATTGAGCTTTAAAATGGTGTAAGTTGCATGAAAATCGATTCAGTAGTTTAGTAAAAAAGGTTAATGCCAATGATAATGTAAAAAATGTTGAAAATTCATACAATTTCACAGTATGGGGTTATTGTGTTTAAATGAAACAAAATGTGCGTAAGATAAAAAATTTATTCGTGTCAATATTTGGTATTTCCTCCTCTAGCTCTGATCACTGCTCTCATGCGATTCTTCATCGACCTTATCAACTTTTTAATGGATGATTGTGGTATTCGACCCCACTCTTCTACCAACGCAGTCTTGAGCTCATTGATGTTTGTCGGAGCTGGATTCCTCGCTCTAACTTTCCTTTTGAGCTCGTCCCATATGTGCTCAATTGGATTTAAATCGGGGCTGAGCGCTGGCCAATGCATAGTGTGAATTCCAACTTCGTTCAGGAAATCACGTGTGGCCCGAGCAGTGTGACATCGGGCATTGTCATGCATCAAGATGAAATTTTCCCCAATAAAGCCTTGATAAGGGACAACTTGATCCAGTAGAACATTTTCAATGTAACGATCACTGGTCAGACCTCCTCCCCGGCCTCCCCCAGGAACGAAAACAAGGTCCGTTTTGCCTTCTAAGGAAATTCCGGCCCACATCATGCAAGATCCGCCACCGGATGCAAGTCGCGGATGGACTTACCAACACACCTATTCGCCGAAGAAGGACTGAAAGCGATGACGATGATAATAGTGAGGAAGTCAAAAATTTGCAACCAAATACGCCAAGATTTATTAAGAGATCAAACCAGCCTTCTCAGGCCAAAAGGTACGATGGTTACGATCACCTTCCAAGCTTTGAAAGCATTGACAGTCCTCGCGCATGCAGAATGGACAAATGTAAGAGTCGATCAAAGATTAGATGCCAAATATGTGACGTCTATCTATGCCTCACAAGAAAACAAAACTGTTTTATGGCCTATCATACCAAATAAGTTCAGATATAGTAGTTTTAAGACTGATTATAGCAACCATTAAGTCTGATTTAGAATAACATTTTGTTTGATCTCAATTTAAAAATACTACTTTGATTAGATTAAAAAATTACGTTCCTATAATTAGATATGACACCAAGTGATGTTGAAATTATAAATAAATGCTGATTTATCTATACTAATGCTTTAATTTAAACCTAAATAACTATAAAACCCAACAAAGTCACGATAATGCACTGGTATGGTTAAAGCCCAAACATCACGATCGTGTAGGGGTGGGTAGTTACTGGGCTTGGGGGTACTTTGGATTTTTGAAATTAATTTTAACATAACCTTTTAAGATCCCTTATCCCAATCCCATGCAAAAAGAACGTCATTTAAGGAAATAAAATTTTGGGCCTGAAAGGGATTTAAATGGTCGAAAAACATAAGATATAGTAGGAACGCTTACGTCAGCTAAGACAACACATAAAAACAGATATGGCGCCTATACGTACGGGTATAGTTCTCTATATCTGCGTTTGAGCGCTAATTCGCCTAAAGTGTCGGGAATAAAGGGCAACTATAACAAATAAATCAAAATAATAGAAAAAGTATCAAGATTGCTTAGTCACAGCGGCAGTACAGTGTCTTGACCTCGTGAACCCGACCGTCGACGGTATTCATTCGACGGTTATTTACGCACGGCGACGACTCGGGTCGTCGCCGTGCGTAAATACCGAAATTTGCGGAATGAAATTTTGTCATAAGCCTCTTAAAGCTTTGGCGTCTTTAGATGAAAAAAAAACAGGCATTAAATATGTATAAATGTACTTATACTCAGTAACTAGCTGTAAGTTTCCCTAAAATAAATAAAAACATGTAAAATCAAACAAATCAATGGAGTGTCTGTATTGCAAAAAGTAGCATTGTATATATCGATGCAGCGAATACACGAATTTGACGCTAACTCAGCGTCTTGATAGAATCAAACAATTGAATTATGCGAAAATAGTTTGCGCGTACATTCTATCAAGGACTGTCTAAGATACTGGGCTCAGGACTCAGACTCAGGCAAAATGCTCAGAATGTTTAGCATTTCTATACAGCAATTGGCATAATTTTAGCACATTCTTTATTTGTCTTGTTGGCAACACTGCCCGACGGGCATATCCGTACTTGTATACTTAGGTAATTTGTCTGCGCGGTCTAACTCAAAATATGCATATAAATAAACTTTAAAAAATTCATAAAAAATCCCATTTCAGTCTAAGGACATTTTCAATTGGACAGCGAGGGTCGCTGCGTGTGCGCGCGTCGATCGCCACCCCTAAAACGCCTAAACTCGACAAAAATTTTTTCATCGTTCTGTAAAAAGTCGATGTAAGGGATCGAATTTGGTAGAACTAAAGTGCGTATATAGTTGTGTGTAGTGCCCTGACCGCGACGTGCGGCACCAATTCGGAAGCGCCACCGCGAGCTCTCGAACGCCCTGAAACAGAAAAGCACACGTTAGAACAAAATTTTTAGAAAAACTTCAGAAAACTCAAAATTTGCATATAAATAAACTTAAAAAATTCATAAAAAATCCCATTTCAGTCTTAGGACATTTTCAATTGGACAGCGAGGGTCGCTGCGTGTGCGCGCGTCGATCGCCACCCCTAAAACGCCTAAACTCGACAAAAATTTTGCCCACCCGACCCGCCCATGTCCGTACAGACATGTCCGTACGTGAATGATCGACGAAGGCAGGCGGGCCGCATGCTTTTAGACCTGAGAGCGACAACAACCAGTACAGACGTTTTTTTATGATTTATGCATCGTACATTTGCGTAGGTATTAAAATAAAAAGATTTTAATGAAAATGAATTATTTTGAGAACAATTTTTAGCTGAGTATAAAAAAATATCCATGGTTATGGAAGATAAAAAGCAAAGAGTTTATGAACTTAGAATTAAGCAATGCTGCCTAACAACATTTAATTATAAAATGTAAGGCAATAGACCCTGAAGTAGGGATGCCCGATCTTAAACGATTCTCTGACGAAGGGTCAGAATTTAAGACGAAAATACTCTGCGAAATAAATAAACGTTTCAAAAATATTGAAAAAGTACACATTTTGGCGATTTCAACGATATTAGACCACCGATTCAAGAAGATATATTTCACTGACGCTCAATTATTTGCAAAGTTATTAAATGACATCACCGATCTACTGAAATCATTGCAAAGCGATAAAGATTCATCAACGACTGCGCAAGATGTTACTACGGTTTTAGAACATGAAAACATTTGGATATTTCACAGCCAGCTGCACTCTCCCAGCTGCTTCACAATCTAATCAAAATATTCCAAAAGGATGACATTTTATAACAATACCTGAAGGAACCATTGCTTACTAGACAAGCAGATTCAATAGCTTATTGAAAAATATCGTTATTTTCTAGCACAGTTTGTTTTTAAACCGGTTTCGTACTCTACTTGTTACGCCCTTTTCAACGATACCCCACAAGGCTAAATACAAAATTTTGCTCCCCACTTTCATGTTATAGGAGCCCCCAAATTTTTTTCATTTATATAATTTTAAATGTCATTTCTGGCTTCGGGCCATAGTTTTACATAATCTATGAGAATTTGCTCTTATGGTTTAGACGCTAGACTTAAAGCTGAACGACCTAAGTCAACTTAGAGACCTCGCTTCGCTTGGTCAATTATTACTAGCTATTGTTTTTGGAAGTATTTAAACCTAACGAGATCCATTCCTTTTTAGATCGACCTACTCGCAGGAGTTAAAAGAAATAAAAGACTCCAAAAGTTCAGGCGCTGGGACTGACACGATTTATATTGCTTCAGTAAAATGGTTCAGTTTATTGGATCCATCTCTGCGAAACTTAACCTCAACACTGACACAAAGTGAAAGTAATTTGGTGAGTACCTACCTATCTACTTTTACACATTATGACTATACAATAATTATATGATTATACTGTAGTGTTGGTGGGCCGGTAGTTTTCAATGTATCATTTTTGTCTGACAAGATCCGCTTGGCAGACAAGAATGATTATGATTGATGTGTAGATGAGCAGATTTGCTCGACAAAAGCAAGACACAACTTGAAAAGGTACAATCCCAAAAAGCCTAATAAATGGGGATTCAAAATATATGTCCTTTGCGGCGTAAGTGGATTCGCATACAAATTTGAGCCTGAAACAGGCGCGGAAAATAAAGTTGCTTCTGGAGAGCCAGACTTAGGTGCTGCATCGAATGTTGTTGTAAGGCTTTCGCGTGAAATACCAAGAAATCAAAACTACCGCGTTTATTTCGACAATTATTTCACGTCTCTGTCACTTTTGGAATATTTTGCCAAACAAGGCGTTCTTGGTCTCGGAACCATACGACGAAATCGTATACCGGACTGTAAACTGCCAACAGACAAGGAAATATCGAAAAAAGAACGCGGCTACTCGGTCGAATATGTTGGTAGCGTGGAAGGAACAGAGATTGCGACCGTAGCCTGGAAAGACAATAAAATTGTCACCCTTGCATCGACTTTTGTGGGAGAGCTGCCGAAGACACAGGTTTCCAGATATGACAAGAGAAACAAGAGATATGTGACTGTCGACCGACCCAATATCGTAGGAGAATACAATCGCCACATGGGTGGTGTTGATTTGATCGACAGCATCATGGGCAGGTACAAAATACGTCTGCGAAGCGATGGCAGGTTCGCATGTTCTATCATTTCTTAGACCTTGTGATGTCCAATGCTTGGCTCTTGTATAAAAGAGTACGCAAGGCCAAACAAACACAAGAGCCACTGCTGTCTTCGGCTGATTTTCGTCAGGAGATCGCCATAGTGCAAGCTGGGGACTAAAAACAATCCAAAAATGCGAAGCATTGAACCCGACATTCAAGCTAAGAAACATAAAGGTCCAGCTCAGTTCGTGCCTCCAGCAGCTATTCGGCAAGACCAAGTTGGACATTGGCCAGTATGGGCGGCAAAGAGGATTCGGTGCAAATATCCGAACTGTGCTGGCGTATCACAAACCATTTGTGAAAAATGTGGAGTTGCATTGTGCTACAACAAGCAAAACAACTGCTTCAAAGCATTTCATACATCGTAAAGGAATGTTATGATACAATGTATGATACATATCTGTCACACTCCCCTAAATTGTTAATAAATAGATCCCTGATTATATTTTTGAAAAACTGAAAAATACGTGTTTTTTTATTTATTTTTCCCTACCCCGGCGTAAAACAATTTTTCAATTTCATGTTGTTGAGATATAATAATAGGCTTATTTATATTAAGTTTAAAAAATAAGTTTAAACCATAGTTTAAAAAATACTTAATAACATTTCACATATCCGCAACATTAAAAAAAATAAAATCGTAGAAAAAATTTACCAATTCGACAAATTATTGTAAATGACTGCGAAAAAAAGCCGCCTGACTCTTTATTTTTTTACTAACATCAGCCGTAAACCTTTCAATTTACGGCTGATGTCAATTACTTAAAAATATTGTTGTTTGAACATAGCGTTTGCGCAAGCACAAAATACCTTTGTTGAAATCCGAAGCATGAAAACATTAAAAACACATACTCTTTTAAATAGCTTGTATTTTAATAATTTACAATATTTAAATACAAACACAATGACTACATAAGTTGCTCAAAGTGGCCACTTCCAACTTTTGTGGGATAATCCCACTGTGTCGTTTTATCGACACATCCTTGAAGTGATATCTGTTTCATGTCGGTAATTTGATGGGAAGATGATGCCAGTTCAAGTGTTTTAGATTCGTGTTTTCGTTTTTCACATAATTATTTCTAATTCGGAAAACTCGGTTTTATGCATTGCCTTCAAATGATATGTCATAGCAGTTTTAGTTCCTCCTTTTCTTGAATATACAATAGCCTCAGTATGGAATATGCATGAAAGTTTTGAGTTATGATAGCATGAGGCCCAATCGCCTTGAAAGACATTTAACCCCATAACATCCAGCTTTGAAAACGAAGTCGAAAGAGATTTTTTTCTCCTTAAGCCGAAGTACTCAAGCGCATGAAATTGGATAAGTCAGGAAGTTATCACAAAGGTGTGTCACAGCATCTCAAAGCTTCATTTGAAATAGCGAATTTGATGGCAAAGCAAAAGAAACCTCATCCTATCGGCGAGGAATTAATCAAACCATGTGTCTTAAAAGCTACGCAGATAATATTAGGAGAAAAAGCAGATCAAAAAATGAAATCTATTTCTCTGTCGAATAACATAGTTAAGCGTAGAATCGATGATATTGCAGCAGACATAAAGTCACAAATAATTAACAAAATAAAATTTTCGCCATTTTTGGCCATTAGTTGTAATCAATTCGAATTTAATTAGATTCCAAGTTATGGCAACTATTTGCGATCAAAGGGCAACAAATGTAAGCGCTATAAATGACTTCATTAGTCAAACGCGAGAGTAATATGTCAAAGCAAATAAAGAAATGATAAATAAAGAATTTGAAATGGATGGGGAAGAAATCGTGCTATTTTACGATCCACCACACCTTATTAAAGGAAAAAGAAATAATTTATGAAATAAGTATTTAAAAGCTATTATAATTAGACCTGATGCTGTAATCTCTCTCAAACACGATGCAGCAATACAGCGTCTCATACAAATTGTGGTGGGCAATTCTGTAACGCCAATAATCAAAATATTTTTGGTTGCTCCGTACCAATGGTTTTGCGTTTTTTAAGTGAGCAGTTCAATAAAGGTACATCATATAGATCTCTTAATAGCCACAGATTCGCCTTGTCTCTTCTACTGGGCAACAATGTTGGATCCGATGACCGGGTTCAAAGACTACTTCTTCTCCAGGTTCTTCTCGAGATGGCTTTAATTTTGCGAATCTGGCAGTAGAATCATTAACTCTCATGAGTGCCTCTTTGGGGCCCATGTGAATAAACGATTTTGATTGATTGATTGATCGACTTAAAGGAGCGTTTAAATTAAAACCCAGCTTCCCAATATACTGTTTGACATGGGACGATGTCGACTTCATTATTGATTTTAAATAAAACCTTTTTATCAGGAACAAAATAAAATGTCCATTGCATTAAACTATAGAGAATCTACTAATTAAAAACCTTAAATTATCAAAATACACGGGCATTTTCATTCTAAAGGCACACCCCCTTAAAAACGAAGAATTTTTATACCTAATTAGCAAACCCGGCGAACTCCGTTTCCACTATAAACCTCACGGAGCCCGAGACCTTTCCAACAAATGCAAAACCGTGGAAATCGGTTCGTGCGTTCTGGAGTTATAGCGTCAGGAAGGAAAACACTACTTATTATATATAGTAGAGAAGAAGAAGATAAAAAGTCCTTCGTTTTTAAGGGGGTGTGCCGTTAGAATGAAAATGCCCATTTAACTGAATTATAATTAACAGAAGAACCCTGCTGAACTTCCTAATAATTGCAGTTTCCAGATAAGATTTAATTATTTGAATCCTTATCATATAAACCAAAAGAAATTAATGCAGATGAAAATAATCAAAATACTAAAGTACGTGTCTTCAGTTTGCAGATATTGGGAGCGATGGAATGGGAAAGTGTTACTGTAGTGTTGTTGTGTAGTTATAAATCAAATGTATAGCAACGGAGTCATAATGGAAAAAGAAAATCCATAATCATAATCCAAATGAGAAATTACCAGAGACAGGTATAAATGACAGTGATGATGAAGATGAAGTTGTTATACCATTACCAAATGAATGGGCTGATATAATTGGAGTATCAGGGCCACAAGAGATTGTTGTAAAGAATAAACGAGCTCTATCATTAACACCACCATCATCTACGTCCAAGAATATAAGAGCTGGAAGAGAACATAGCATAGAAGATGAAGAAGATGTTACTGATGAAGAATAATAATAAAAAAAGTACATAGATAGAAAATTCTTTATTGCACAAACAGTATTGAAGGTACATAGGCGAACTTAATGCTACAAAGCATTTTCTTCCAGTTAACCTGGGTGTATCGAGGATATTTTGATATGGTAGTGCACATCTTCGGTAAAAAGTTGTTTTTATTTTACAATTAAAACTTTAATTTGTATATAGTATTATATAAAAAATTGTCTAATTTAAAATACCAAAAAAATATATATATTTATACATACATTTAACTACTCATAGTACTCATATATACATACATATATTTTCTATATAGACATATATATGTACATATATGTACATAAAGAGGCGAATAGATGCACAAGCGCCTCTATAATTTTTTTTGTTAAACATGTATTTTTTATTACTGGCAACCTTCTTCTTATTCTCTTTGGTTTCATAAATGAATGTAGGCTCAAAATCACCTCTATCATTAAAAACTCCATGGCATTTCTGAAGTCAGGTGCAAAACCACCTCTGTTAAATCTTGAACGACTAATGCGCCTCTATCGGGGCTCGAATAATCACAGCACAGCATTTCGTATGGATAAAGTTCAAAATTCAAAATATTTATTTGAGACAACTAAGGTCCACAAGACAAGTAAAACTACAAACTAAATTAAAATAACTAAAACTTAATAAAAGTACTACTAAAGAAAAAAAAAGAAGAAATACTTGTATTTCGACGCACTATCTTTTTTAGCTACTACTGTAACTCAACGCGAATCTATTGGGAATATTACACTCGAAGACGATTCCACTCAATCGGAGACTGATGCGGGTGCTGACATTGCCTTAGCTAACCGAAGATTTGCCACTACAGTAGGTGGTTATTGGGCATTCTAATTCACTTTTTTCTTAAACGCTCGTTCACTCGCGTTTTTTCTCGAAAAAAGTGAATTAGAATGCCCAATAACATTTCTGATTTTTGCCAATCGCTCATGTTGAAAAAATATTTTAGAATTTCCAATCTTACGTTCGATCATACCCGTTCGGTTATTCTACTCACGATCACACAAAAAGTATATTACGATTGTCAACTAGCACGTTTGAACTTACCAATTCAATTACAGTCATGGTGAATCATCATTGTATATTCCGGTAATTAAACACACATTGCACACCACCAGAACTTCGCAATGATTCCGTTAAGCTTAGTGGCCGATCGCTCAAAGTTTGTTCTAGCCCGATTGGTCGTATCATTCTGTTATTTCACAAAACGACACCTAGAAACAAACCTTCACTAAGTTGTCTCGGTTTCATTTACGAGTACCTACTAAGCGACATCGATTAGACTTCACGTGACTCAGCGCCGGTCGGCCGATTGCTCAAAGTTCATTCTAGCGCGATTCGTCGTACCATTAATCTAGTACTCTGTTTGGATAAACTCATCCTGTTCATCCAAATTTTCCCAAAAAATGGCACCTAGAAATGGAACTTTCAGTTGGCAGCTAAGTCAAACGTGGTGTCACCTCAATGCACACCACCAGAACTTCGCAATGATTCCGTTAAGCTTAGTGGCCGATCGCTCAAAGTTTGTTCTAGCCCGATTGGTCGTATCATTCTGTTATTACACAAAACGACACCTAGAAACAAACCTTCACTAAGTTGTCTCGGTTTCATTTACGAGTACCTACTAAGCGACATCGATTAGACTTCACGTGACTCAGCCCCGGTCGGCCGATTGCTCAAAGTTCATTCTAGCGCGATTCGTCGTACCATTAATCTAGTACTCTGTTTGGATAAACTCATCATGTTCATCCAAATTTTCCCAAAAAAATGGCACCTAGAAATGGAACTTTCAGTTGGCAGCTAAGTCAAACGTGGTGTCACCTCAATGCACACCACCAGAACTTCGCAATGATTCCGTTAAGCTTAGTGGCCGATCGCTCAAAGTTTGTTCTAGCCCGATTGGTCGTATCATTCTGTTATTACACAAAACGACACCTAGAAACAAACCTTCACTAAGTTGTCCCGGTTTCATTTACGAGTTTCTACTAAGCGACATCGATTAGACTTCACGTGACTCAGCGCCGGTCGGCCGATTGCTCAAAGTTCATTCTAGCGCGATTCGTCGTACCATTAATCTAGTACTCTGTTTGGATAAACTCATCATGTTCATCCAAATTTTCCCAAAAAAATGGCACCTAGAAATGGAACTTTCAGTTGGCAGCTAAGTCAAACGTGGTGTCACCTCAATGCACACCACCAGAACTTCGCAATGATTCCGTTAAGCTTAGTGGCCGATCGCTCAAAGTTTGTTCTAGCCCGATTGGTCGTATCATTCTGTTATTACACAAAACGACACCTAGAAACAAACCTTCACTAAGTTGTCCCGGTTTCATTTACGAGTTTCTACTAAGCGACATCGATTAGACTTCACGTGACTCAGCGCCGGTCGGCCGATTGCTCAAAGTTCATTCTAGCGCGATTCGTCGTACCATTAATCTAGTACTCTGTTTGGATAAACTCATCATGTTCATCCAAATTTTCCCAAAAAAATGGCACCTAGAAATGGAACTTTCAGTTGGCAGCTAAGTCAAACGTGGTGTCACCTCAACTGCTTATAAATCAATGATAAAGGATGAAACGTAGTGTTTATATAATATTACAATGTACCTTAGTAATAGGGCATGTTTCACAATGCATGATTTATAACAGCTTATAAACACTGGTTATAATTCAGGCCGGTAAGTACGCTCTGTTGATATCATTGTCACTTTAGTTTTATAAATAAAATAATGTTATAATTACAAAAAACACAGAATTATTGATTATTCATTAATTAGAAATATATGATTTAAACTAAATACTTATATAGATAAGTTGATTATTCAGTTCCTATAGATACCTTACTACAGAAAACACAAATTCTATGAGTGTATATATATTATTGATATAAATATCTTAAGTATTATTAAAAAGTAATAAAAAATCTATATTTAATTTTATATAATAAATATGTTATGTTGAATATACAAACTATTTTTTGACCGCTGGTTATCTTTAATCATAACATGTATTAAAGTTTTTCTTTTCGTATGACTAGCCCCTGTTGAAATAATAATCAATAGGTACTCGTAGTATTGTGCAACTAGCTACCTTGCTAAATAGCGCATGTTATTGACGTCACATGCACTTCTGCATAAACTGCAATAAAAGTACTGTCAACACCAGTTAGCTGCATGTTAGGTGATTTAACCGACCAGCAAAGACAGGTGTTAAAATTAATTGATATGTATGTAAATGTATGTCAATACATATATCCCTGTCCAATGTTACGTATATTTAAAAGACTAATACTTTACGTTATGTACGATGATGCAGAATTATTTTGTATCGATTTAATCTCCTTACCTGGTTGGAAAATAAATATGTTACCTTTAGCATTTCTCAAATGATAACTGCGCTCCGTCGCACATGAATAAATATTTAGTTAGTAGTACCTATTTAAAAAACAACTGAAACAAAATAAAATATATGTTTTGGAGCTTTCATGTGTTTCTTAAACATAAACGTTACGCTCGAACATACATATAAAAAACATAAAACATCATCGTGGTTTTAAGTCGATTAATTAAAGTAAATGGATTGATTCGTGAGTGGATTATTATATTTCAGTGCACGTTTTCTGCTAAAGATATTTTTAACGTCGACTGTACATCCGGTGACCTCTATTTAAATTTTATCGCTTAGATTTCTAATATATATTTTTTTGTTATTGTTATCAATAATTTATTATTGATGACATACGAAAACAAGATTCAGGTACGCCAAACTGTTTTTAGTGTTAATAGGTATCGACATAAACTAAGTTTATATAATAATAATCGAATCTATTCGAACGTAAATGTTGACCACTTCTTATCAACATTATTTTTTTACACAAAACCTTTTGGGCCTGAACTGTGAATCACATTTCAACGACGAGCTTCAACGAACTCAAGATCCCGGAACAACTAGTGTCTCAGCCTCGAGGCTCTACAAGAATCCAGCAGCTCCAACGTGCTCATCGAGGCTTCAGCTACAACCTGCTGCAACGTGTGCTTCGAGACCGTAGCTGCGAGGGTCCCATCGAGCTCAATATCGTGCTGCTACATAGTTGTGAATCAAACTTCACTTCAGTTTAAATAATGTTCGTAAGTTTAATACTAAGTTTATTCCTATTACCTACTATAACATATTTTTATGACTTTTTTAGTCGGCTGTTAGCCCGCTGGACCATTCATCATGCGTAGTATGTTAATTGCTTGTTCTTTTGTTTGTTACCAGGTCGGACTCTGAGTACGAGACCAAGCGCTACCACAAAGATTCCGAAGACGAGCTGTTGCCAAAGTCAAAACGGTACGTTTTAAAATTATTTAATATTATACTAGGTAAGGTTTAACTCGAATGTGTATAACTTACTTGAATAGTCGGTTCAAAGGTCAACCTTTCGCTATTTACCTACATCCCAACCTTATGTAGAAGTTATTTATCGTCTAGTTAATTTACTTTTTTTTATTTCAGTGCCAACAAGCCTATGAAAAAGACACGCAACGCAAGATTAACCCAGAGAAAAAGGAGGCGTCTTTGTCCAGCAACAGCAGCGGGTGGCACCTTGACTTCTTCGACAGCGACGAGGATCGTGAGGTGACCCGAAAGAAAAAGTCGAGTTCACTACAGTCGGTGCTCACCAGACGCGTTGCCAACGGGGTTCTACGTCGTACCGCCGACCTATCGGGTGATGTGTTTGTTGAGCTGCGGCTCTATAATTATAAGGATATCCAGGCTGTCGATGCTAGGGAGCGCTGGGAGAAGGCGATCTTGTCTTTAAAATATCAAGTAGACTCCGACGCTCAGGAGTTGGAGTTTTTGCGATCTTTCGTACAAGCCTCTAAAGGGAAGTTCCACGAAGAGGGAACTTTTTTCGCGGACAAGAAAAAATAAATTAATTTAACCTATATTTATTGGTTATTCTTTTCTGTTTTCTTGCTCTTCGCATTAGGTTTTTTAATATTTAAAATTTTTGTTTTTTATTTGTGAAAGCTCAATAAAGATTTTATATTACTAAAATCCCAGTATATTTTTAATTCTAATTTATATTTGAAAAATGTAATATGAATCAGGTAGGTATTTAATCATTTTAACGCTAACGTTTAGGTATACCTAGGCATCGTATTCACATATAGGCATTCTTTTACTTTTCAAATAGGTAGATAATTAATAAATCAATAGAATTACCTATTTTTCTTTTAACGCTTTTAGACTCACATCCCCACACTTATATTGATGACTTGTGTCGTGGGTGTCGGAAACATTCACATCACACAAAAAATTACGTCCAGAACCAGAAACACAAATTTCCTTTGGATAGAAAACTTTCCACCGGGAATCGAACCCGCTGCTTAGAAGGTGAACGCGCACTTAACTAAGCCCTCAGGCAGTTCTTATTTTTGTACTTAATTATAAGACCTGATTATTTTTTTAATAGTAAAGTAGAATCACCATTTAGTTTTTATTTAGATAGGTTGTCATAATGTCAACAAGAAAAATATTTTGTTCTGTTTGCGATGTATCTGTCAAAAGTTCGGCATTCTCAGCCCATCTGAGAAGCACTGTACATAAAAATAATAGTGCAGTTGAAGTAGATGACGGAATAGAAAAAATTTGTAGCGCATTTCGTAGTCGTATAGCATCATACAGAGTGCGGGATGTTGGGGTAGACGAGGGTTTCAAGTCGCCGGCTGCGTTCCTACACGGGATGCGCGCACGAGTGAGTCAGCTCTTGCATGCAAGGCTAGCCTCTTTTGATAGCATTAAAGTAAACTTCGAATTATTTGCCGAATTTGCTTTGCCTTCGAAAGACTCGCGGGAAGTTAAATCTTTTGCTACTGAAAATTATGTCGTTCATAAAAACTTTGATTTTAATGAATTGTTCACCAAAGTTATTTCGATTATTTCAACTCACATCGATGAATTCCAAGAACGTGATAGCGGTTGGTCTTTTTTAGGTAGTTCGTACTTGGAGATTAATATAAATAAGTATAACCCTTTAAGAGCATCAGGTTTTATTAATTTACCAAAAGCTTTACGATCTAAACGAGCATGTGTAAATATTCAAAACAGGGATCAATTTTGTTTTCTGTGGTGCATAGTAGCAGCATTATTTCCTGCTAAGAAAAACGCTCACCGCACTTCTTCTTATCCACACTATAATACCTTGCTTAACACAAAAAAAATATGTCTTTTCCAGTAAATTTTAATGACATCAAGACGTTTGAAAAAAATAACTCACGCATTAGTATAAATGTTTATGGTCTTAAAAACAAAACGAGCATTGTTGGTCCGCTATACCGAACACAAAACAGAAGAAAACATCATGTTAACTTATTGTTCATAGAGAAAGGAAACTTTAGTCATTATTGCTTGATATCAAATTTAAGTCGCTTACTAAGGCATCAGATAACAAAACATCATGGAAAAGTATGGTTTTGTGATGATTGTATAATGTTTTTTAATAGCGAACATAAATTAAACAATCACGTGTGCGGTGGAGTCGCGACAATTTTACCTAAATCTGGTACTTTCATACAATTCAAACATTACGAGAGAATGCAAGATATGCCCTTTGTTATTTACGCGGACTTTGAATCGTTGTTGCAACCTAGTAAGGATGAAAAACGTTCTAATTGCACATCATCATTACAAAGACACGTTCCAGCCGCTTTTGCATATTATGTAGTATGTTCATATAATAGTTTACTTAATCGGTATGTATCTTACCGGGGTGAAGACTGCGTTGAAGTTTTTCTTGAATTTCTACAAAAAGATGTATCTAAAATAACCAAAATTTATAAAAATGTTAAGCCTATGCTACCATTGACAGCAAAGGAGACACAATCTTTTTTAAATGCAAAATTGTGTCATATTTGTAATCAGACTTTATTTGATGATAGCGTAAAAGATCACTGTCATTTAACCGGCAGGTACCGCGGTGCCGCACACAGTTTTTGTAATCTTAAATTTAGCTTACCAAAGTTTATACCGGTATTTTTTCACAATTTGTCAGGATATGATAGTCATTTATTTATTCGGCAACTAGGACAAATGCCTGGGTCATTAAAAGTTATAGCAAAAAATAAAGAAAATTATATATCTTTCACAAAATTTTTTATGACCGAACCTCAACAGTACATGGCTCTTCGTTTTGTAGACTCTTTCAAGTTTTTAGGCACAAGCCTGGAAAAACTTGTTGTAAATTTAGGTAGAAAAGATTTTTTGCATTTAACTAATCAATTTCCTGAAAAAGAACAATTTGATTTGTTAACGCGAAAAGGTGTATATCCATATGAATACATGACTGATTGGAAATCATATGATGAGGAAAGTTTGCCCCCAAGAGAGTGTTTTTACAGCACTCTTTTTAATTCTACTGTTTCAATGTCTGATTACAATCATGCCAAAATTATATGGAAAAAATTTAACATTAAAAATTTAGGTCAATATACAGACCTATATCTAAAATCAGACGTACTCTTACTTGCAGATATATTCGAAAAATTTCGCTCTACTTGCAGATTAAATTACAAATTAGATCCTGCTTTTTATATAACCGCCCCAAGTTTAAGTTTTGACGCCATGCTTCTTAAAACAAAAGTTAAACTTCAGCTTATAGAAGACTTAGAAATAGTAAGAATGATACAGAAAGGTATACGCGGTGGAGTCTGTTTGTGTTCGACTAGACATGCAAAAGCAAATAATAAGTATCTATCTAGTTACGATCCAACATACCCAGATAGTTATTTGATGTACTGGGATTCCAACAACTTGTACGGAAAAAGTTTGTGTTCATATTTACCTCATTCTGACTTCCGAATGCTCAAAGTGTCGGAATTTCAATCACTTAATATTCTAAAAATATCAGACGATTCTGAATACGGTTATATTTTAGAAGTTGATTTAGAATATCCTGATCAGTTACATGACTCGCACAACGATTTACCTTTTTGTCCGCAAAAATTTATTCCTCCTGGTTCAAAGACAAATAAGTTAATACCAAACTTATATGATAAATTTTATTATGTCATACACTATGTACACTTGAAAATATGTATACGTCATGGATTGTTACTTAAAAAAATTCATAGAGTAATAGAATTTAAACAAAGTGCTTACTTAAAACAATATATAGATCTAAATACAGACTTGCGGCAAAAAGCTAATTCAACTTTTGAACAGGACTTTTTTAAATTATTGAATAATTCTATATTTGGAAAGACTTTAGAAGACCCGGAGAAAAGACTGGATGTAAAATTAGTAAATCAATGGGTTGATAATAGAAATAAAACGAAAAAAAGTTACACCGCTCAGCGACTCATAGCGAGACCTAATTTTCACAGTTGTTCCGTCTTTTCAGAAAATTTCGTGGCTGTTCAAATGAAACCAGAATCAATAAAATTAGACAAACCAATTTATATTGGGTTTACAGTTTTAGAAGTATCAAAAAGTCACATGTACGATTTTCACTATTCTGTAATAAAACCTTTTTACGGACCCAATGTGCAGCTCTGTTATACCGACACGGATAGTTTTTTGTACTCAATACAGACTAACGATATTTACAATGACATAAAACATAATTTGCAATCATATTTTGACACTAGTAACTATGACAAAAACAATATTTATGGTATAGTTTGTAAAAATAAAAAGGTACCAGGGTTATTTAAAGACGAGCTTGGCGGACAAGTTATAACGGAGTTTGTTGGCTTAAGGTCTAAGCTGTATTGCATTAAAACTGAAACTAAAGATATTAAAAAAGCTAAGGGAATCAAGAAGAATGTCGTCAAAGACTTGCACTTTAATGATTATAAAAGAGTGCTTAAACACAATGACGTTATAAGGAAAACAAATATTGTTTTTAAGTCTTTAAAACATGAAATATTTACGCAGTCTGTTAATAAAATTGCATTATCGTCTAATGATGATAAGCGGATAGTACTAAAAAATAATATATCGACACTGGCATGGGGGCATAAGAGCAGCCTGTTTTAATCAAAATTAGCATTGCGTTAACTTTAAATTTAATTTACCTACTTAAATCTATTAGTTTGTTAAATTTTATTTTATTAATATACTAAGACTATAATATTTTAGAATATAAAAATAATATGTTTTTTATTCATAATTTGTCGAGTGTTGTGTTAATAAATAAATAAGTTTTATAAATAAGTTATATATATATGCTGTTTATAAATAAGTTTATGAATAAATTATCCTTATCAAATATTAAAATATGTTTTCATTTATCTTTAGTAATAAGAAACCTTTAATAATAAAACAAGATTAGACAAGTACAATACGTATCATATTTACTATAGAGCTATGCGCTGACGACGCAAAATACATGAACTCGCATGAACTCATGACGAATCAGTGTCATGTTGGTTCACCAATTATTATTGCGACAGCACAAACTACTATATGATTAGATCGATTTATTTTCAGTCATAAATAAATTGCAATTTGTTACGTGCAGACGAATACGTCCATCTCACTTCACTACATTTTAATCGTAAGTAAAATATTGTTTTTAATAATGTTCCCTTATGTTCATTCCAGCTATTGTCCTTCAGTACTAATAAAAACTAAAGTAATGAGTACTTATGTTTGTTACCATTTACCGGCGTTGATATTAGTGTCTAATATTTTGTTTCCTTGTTACAGACAATGTCTGATACGGAAATACCATGCAGCCAGTACGCACAACCGGATCCATGGCGATCACAATCACAACCCTTTGAAGAACTGTATCCAGAGATGTTTTTAAACGGGCGAGTGACAAAGCCGACGGGGAAAAAGCCTAAACAACGGCGTGATGCTGTCGTCAGAAAAAAGAAATGTAAGCTGCACGGAAAATCTTACGTGATAAACAATGAACCGCGACGGGGTACACGGCTTATAAAAATTAAAGTCATAGATCTGACCGCGTCGCCAGCCGTTTCCGACTCAGACAGTAATACCAGCCTTCTTCTTAGTGCACAGTACATAGTAAAAGATAGTGTTGACGAAATTATGGACGAGACAGAACGTGTAATAAGAAAAATTTCCAAAAAACTTTGCAGTGAAAGTGGTTTTGATTAAATCAGTGTACATAGTATAACTAGTTATAGCATCTTAGTATAAAAACTATCGTGTGAGTTATTCATTATAATAATGTAAGCGTGTATAAATAATGTAATGTCTGTTGCGTTTTGAAGCTAGACGCGCACGCCGGGACCTGTAAACGTAGTTCCCGGATGAAGGACATCGGATATGTCCGAAATCTGGTCGGAGAATTGATTTAAGTACGCGAGTGAGTGCTAGATTTATTTTATTAATTTATTTATTAAATCACAAAACAGGTAAATTACAATAAGAATTGCGTCAAACATATTCTAAATTAGATTACATTATTATAATAGTTATAACATAGTTTTAGATCGTAATAAAGATTTAGTGTTATATGAAATAAAATGATTGACTCTATTTTTTGTTTCATTTTAAGCATTTAAATATAAGTCATTACAACATATTATTAGGTAGTTAGGGGAGTAGGTTTTAAATTATCAAACAAATAGTAATTTTAGAGCAATTTTATTCAATAGATACATTATTTTCTAAACACCATTTTTTCACACATAAAACATTTCTTAACGCACACATTTTATTATGAGCCAAACAATTAAAATTAAGTTTTTCTGGACAATATAACTGATATAATGTTTCTAAATTAGGCAATCCCTTGACACTTATATCTATGATATTAGCGTGAGTACATAACTCTTGGACCCATTTAACTTTTTCTTCACCTTTTACAATTAATATTTTATTTTCTAAGTGAGGTTTAATCATCCTTCGAAATTCTCTATAGTCTATGTAGCCTTCACTCCAATGATATCCTCTTTCTCTTTCTAACCATAGAACGCGCCGCTTTTCTTCATTAGACAATTTGGAAAACGGATATGGAGGTTTAATTAAAAATGTTTGAGTATGGTCATTAGCTATAGCAAATTCTTTAATAATAAATTGATTTTTAAGATTTTTGAATCCTTGCAAGTCCAAGAAAATGCAATTTTTATTCATGATATTTTCTTCACAATGCTACTCAGTGGTTTGTATTCAAAAATGCAGTCGTTTAGTATTAAGCAATAGGCTGCTGTCTGGTCAGGTATGTCTTGATCGGTTTCAATTTCAACTCGAACGTCAACAGAGCCTTTTAATGATTCGTGCTGGCGGGAACAATCGATCACAAATAGGGGAGCAATGTCTTTAAATTCTTTCATGCTCATCAAGGGTTCAGCACGGCGTCCGTAATATGACTGTTGAAATCTTGCATACTGTTCGTATAATAAAGAAAATTTGTTCTCAGAAAAGCTAACATTTAGGCCTTCGTATGGAAAGTAAGTAGAGTTCAAAAATACTCTTATGTCACGTACGTTACAGTGATCAAACTCTGCTGATGACATTTGAGCTTCATGTTTTCTATTCGTTTGTAATGCAATGACAACGAACCGCGGTTTTTCAATTTGTGATGAAGTTTTTACAGACCACGCATGTTTGCGCGTTCTAGGTAGCAAAGGGTATTCATACAAATCCCAGTTTCTAAAAGGTACAGTTAATGGACGATCTTTTTCTAAGCATTTCAATAAATTAATTCTTTCGCGATCAGATACTTTCACTTGAGGTACGCGCCAAATAATTTTATTAATTTCTATATCATTTATAACTTCACCCGTATTTAACTTTAATGCATTTAAATTAGTATTGCTCCTTAATAGTACCAACTCGTGTTTGCAATTTATTAGAATTTTTTGATAATCTTCCGCAAAACCCAATATTTTGTTTAATGGAATGGAAGCTGAAAACATGCCGTTTGTAACATTAGTTGTGCCAGACATAGACCAACCCCAAACCTGTGCAGATTTTGATTCTTGCTCATTTAAAGATAAATACGACTTCATTGTAGTTGTAATGCCTGCATTTTTAATTTTGTCTATTTCTACTCCGTTTAGTTCATATCGAATATCTTGAAATAGAAACAATGCAGGGTTATTAACAAAATGCACACTGGATACTTTTTCTTTCGGGTTATTTTTGTAAACGGATGCTATACCTTCGATATACAACGTGCTATGTGAAGGTAAAACATACAAGTCCTGTTGGTTGATAGGTATACGTATTTCGTCGTTCTTGTTGAAACTTGTTACGTATGGTTTATACGAATGGTATTCAAAACTTTCGATGCTGTTATCGTATTGCGTTTGTTGAGATACATTAAGAATATTCATTTTAGCAATCCAATTAATTTCAGGAACTTGATATTATTTTTTGTCAATTTTTTCTTTTGACGAGAAGGTCCTCTTTTATGAGATTCTGATTTGATACTGATTTCGTTTCTAGGTAAAGCAGGGGTTTTATTACTGAAGTTTAACATTTTTTTCTTAAATGTAAATATAGCTGCACTTCTTCTTCTCGTAAATTTATCACTTTATTTTCAGCGTCCAGTAATCTTATATTTATGGCAGTGATTGAATGTTGGTTAACAGGAAAATAAATTAGATTCTTAGGTATTTCTATGATTCGGTAACCAGGGGGAACATTTGGCACAAATTCGTAAATGATGTGACTTGCTATGCCGTTCACATATGAACCGCTCACCACATCACATTCGATGCGCACAATGGTTGTAGATAAAATACTCACAGGATACCGAGATTCACTGTTTATATTTGCTTTCAAAGTTTCCTTTCCAAAACCTAAGATTTTTCCAATAGAATTGTTTTTTTCAAAGTTAACAATTTGGGAACAAAATATCTTAGTCTTTAACGTGTTATTATTGCAAGATATTTCTAATATCTCATTGCTTTTAATGTTTTCTTTTAAATAATCACATATATCTTGTAGTTCATAAGAACCTTCAGGAATATTAATAACGTCATTTTCACCGTAATAAAATTTGTCATTCCTTTCGTCGATATTAGGAATAGAATTGAATGTGGAGAAATACAGAAGCCCGCATTCATATTCCTCACGTAATTCTAATGTTGGTGAATAGTTTGTGGTCAAACACGCTCCTCGCCCGGT
This sequence comes from Lomographa bimaculata, assembly GCA_948107665.1. Classification (NCBI taxonomy): domain Eukaryota; kingdom Metazoa; phylum Arthropoda; class Insecta; order Lepidoptera; family Geometridae; genus Lomographa; species Lomographa bimaculata. The sequence continues at coordinate 977,323 of OX403602.1, read as the reverse complement.
TATCGATACAGTGAATGACATTTTTAGACTGATGATTATATTATACCATATACTATATTTAAACACGTTTCCAATAATGTTTTAGAAACTTTAAACAAAGATGACCACAGTTTACAGCGTCATACTTTTGGTATTGAGCGTAATTATAGTTAATTGGTGTACCTTTTAAATATTTTATTAATTCTAACGGTGGTTTTAAATTTCCAAAACTATCAAAATATTCACAGTACTTATTGTGTTTCACATAGGCTACCCAATGAGTTCCAGATTTATCTGAGGAATCCAGGTTTATAATTCCACACTCGATTTTTCTTGCTATTGCAGGTAACATATCTCTCATAAAAACTCCTCGAAAGTATGGAATATCACGAGCATGCTGTAATAAATCTATATTTGTGAGCGGTCTCCTGGGCAGCCTTTTGTTCAGTTTTTTGAAGGATTTAGATATAAACCAGCTCCTGTTTTGTAAGATTTAATATATAAACCTTTCCCAAGCGCTACCGCTTCCATCATTCTGTTATGCCGTATAGATTCGTGAAGGTTTTTTTGGTTAGTCTTGTAATCATTCACAGCTTTCGCAATACCTGCTGCACCGCCGGCCAATGATCCCAAAGCAGATAGTCCAGCAAATATTGGTATCAAAGGCAGCAATCCACCAGTTTTAGGTAGAGGAATACGACGCGGCATACGTATTTTCTTTTTGTTAGTTAATATTTTTTTTGCAGCTGCATATGCTATTTTTATTGCTGTATTTTGATCTTTAGATTTATTTTTCTTCAGTCGTGACCATATTTTTTTCACAACCGATTTAAATGAACTAATACCAGCCCCAGTTTTTAGTTTAGCTTTCATTGCATTTTTTACTATCCATGATGCAACTTTTTCTCCTTTACCAGAATCTTTTGACTTAAGTCTTTTTTTCGCCATGTTCAACAACTCTAAATCAGCTTTATGTCGAGTTTTCCGATCTTTATTAGTATACGCGATATCGTGATACATACAAGCCTCATCCAGTTTATTAATGCCTCGTTCACCTCTTTGGAGACGTTTGTCGAGTTTAGTTCCAGGACCGCAAAATTGATATCCTGGTAAATGTAGCTCAACAGGTAAGTTATTTATTAAACTATCAATTATACCACTTCCTTCCTTCATCGATTTTAATGAAATGCATGTGATTTTATTTTAACACTTTATTTATATGTATTCGTTACAATATAACAGATTTTTTACTTATCCAACTGTTCTCTTCATCTCCCAAGCCTAACCATTTCACAAAAAGCCTATTTCCTTTTCTCTTAATTACCTTTTCTATAAGATATATTTCAGGATATTTAGTTTTTTGCAGCTCGTATTCATAAAATGAACCTAAAATATTACGATCGTTTTTATCTTTTAGTAGATAAGTTACAGGATTGGTTTTGTTAACTTTTGCTACGATAAATATTTCTGTGGACCAATTGGGGGTATAGCCTTTGTAAAAAATACCTTTGTATTTGCTTATACGAACACTGTCACCAGCACTAAACTTTCTTTTAGGATTTGTAGAACGTTTTTGCGATTTGATAATGTTACATTTTACAACCATTTCATTGGATTTATCAACAGCTATAGGTTTGAATTTCGTAGTTCGATGAATAGTGTTATTATAAGATTTTACTACTGATTCTATATTCTTTCCAAGCCAATGATATTGTCCATGTAAGCTGAAGCACTTATAAAGTTTAGACTTAATTGTTCTGATCACTCGCTCCACAATCGATGCTTTTTTTGTAGAAAATGTAGAATAATGGTTGATTTTATAACTTTTCATTAGATTTTTGAAAGGCTCATTATAAAATTCTTTACCTAAATCTGTTTGTAAATTATTCGGTCGTAGCTTAGTGTTAGATAATATGTGTTGCATTGCATTGGTGACACAAACTTTGGCTTTTGAGATTAATGGAATAGTCCACACGTATTTCGAAAAACAATCGATTACTACTAATATGTATTTATAGCCTTTATTGGAACGCGCATAATTTTGTATATCAATGAGGTCAGCTTGCCATAAGTCATTTATTCCCTTGATGATTGTAGATCGACGAGGGAAATTTCTCCGAGCAGCTCTATGAAGTTCGTCAACAATATTTTGCTTACTCATTTTTACTTGATTTGGTTACTTGATTAATCATGTGATCAATGTCCGACTTTGAATAAAATCTTGTATTTAAATGGTTTATTGTTACCTTTTCTAAATTTCTTAGAGAAATTTGTACATTACTTTGTATTTTCTTTAATTCAGCTTTTAACGATTGCACTTCAATGTCAACATACGCTTTGTTCACAGCTTCATCGGAGTTATCTGGGGTCTTCAAGCCTTTGAGTCTTGATAGTTTTAAATCGTAATCTCCAGTATCAGATTTAGTTAATATGCAGCCATAATCAAGTGAATTAGATACTCGTAAACGTTTATGGACGTGATGTCCGAATTTATCTAAATTCATGTTGCAGAGTAAATTAACATCGATAGACTGTCGTAAAATATTAATAAATATTTCTTATATCTTAATCTATGTACCCTCCCTCGCGAAGTTCCTCTACGACAGAAATTATTTCGTTGTCTAAGCCAGTGTTGCCAGCATCGCGTGATGCAATTAGTAATTTTAATCTCTCCACCAATTCGTTCGGATCGTCCCAATAAATAAAATCTGTATTCTTTTTATATATTTTCAAATTATTGATTCCTTTTCCTTCTGTAACATTTTTTATACTTCCTATTTTAAACAATGGTTTTATTATTTGCATGTATTTAATTCCTTTGTTGCTGTTGATGGGTTTTTTCGGGTCACAATTACGACGATGTGCATTAGTCATTGTAAGGAGAATTTTATAATTTTGTAAATCTATATTCTTAATAACTTTTAAATTTGGTGTTCTTTTAAACAGGAGTTCTATCAATCCAGGCGTTTTCTTCATTACTTTATTTCCAATCTTTAATGTATCTTCGTACTCGATAACTGGTGTATTCCCTAGCATAATTTTTCCTCGATCTATTTTAACACCGAAAGGAACATCATTCATCACTTCAGAAGACATTGACCAAGATAGTGACATATTTTTTTTATCTGGTGAAGATCCGAAAGATGTAAATGAATCATCGCTCTCTTGTAGATCATCAGAAGGGGGAACTGTAAGAGTGACATCTGATTTTGTGTTTTGTTCATCTAAACTATCTTCTTCGCTACCTTGTTCATCAAACTCCTCATTTGAAAAAGAAGAATGCTCACTTACGGCGTATTCCGATCCTTTTAAATTATTTTTTTCTATATTTTCGGATTTATTTTGATTGGACATTATGTTGAGAGGATCTACTATTGGTTTAAATAAAGTTTCCAAAGTAAGATTATTTATAGCTTTGGCAGCTCTCATCATTTCTACCTTTTTCTTTACAGCTTCTGAAGATTTAACGATCCTTTCTTTAAGATCTTTTTCCATATTTGATGTGGTTGAACCCGGTTGGTATCAGAAGTAGAAATGATTTGATATAGAGATATCACTTAGTTATTAATGTTAATCTATAGTTATAAACGTGTCAAATTCCATTCTGTAACAACCTTGGTTTTTCTGACAGTCTTTGTTGATCACAAGGTAGCTGTAAGGTTGATTCCAGACGATCGAGCACATTTCCCGGAACTGATTCCATGACATGTCAGAACCCACATGCTCCTCGTAAACATGTTTTAAATTAACATCATCTTGTTTGAACAAAACTATCAGGTTAGAATTATCTCTCACAAGTTGTTTTGGGATCTTGGAGTATGTTTGATTTATGTAAAAGCAATCTATGTTTTTATGTCGACCCATTGCAAAATAATCTCGTATATTATTCTGATTTTCGCATGCTACATCATCAAAAATAATAATTGAACCTGATGAAGCTTCATGAGGACTCAAAATCTCACTATTATGACTATATTTGTAAAATGGAACATCATTTACCATATTTAACACGTCTTCTAAGAATTTGTATTTAGGTTGGTATAAAGATTTAGAATAAACATACAAATTACAAAATCGTGGGCCGTCTTCATGTAATAAAAGACTTATGACTAAATTTGTCTTCCCACAATTTGACGGACCACAAACAATACAACGAATCGTATTCGGTAACAAATTTCCGTGACGTTTTAATCCCTCTGTAAGATTCGGACATATTTCACCTAATCGTAACGAAATTGCTTGTTTTTCAAACTTCATTGCAGATTAACTTATAGTGTTCAGTCTAATATGGCTTCATTCAAAATGGAACGTGAAAGAAATTGTATTTGTTTTTAAATATATAAATGAATGAACCAACCAGTGACGTCGAACGTAAGATTGGAAATTCTAAAATATTTTTTCAACATGAGCGATTGGCAAAAATCTAAAATGTTATTGGGCATTCTAATTCACTTTTTTCGAGAAAAAACGCGAGTGAACGAGCGTTTAAGAAAAAAGTGAATTAGAATGCCCAATAACCACCTACTCACTACATTGAGGAAAAAAACAAATACTCAAGAGAAAACCGACTACGAAGAGGAATTATTAAATATTTTAAAAAATCAGAACAAAACATGGGATGAAGATGAGAGCTTCTCTGAAATGATTGTACCAATGTTGAAAAATCTTAACGTTGATCAAAAACATTACGCTAAAATAGAAATGTTGAATATTCTTAATAAAGCTCGGTATTATGTTCCTCCGCCAATGCAACCTTACACTCAACCATTGTTGCCTTTTTCGCAAACACAATGTATTCCATCGCAAACACAGTTTTCATCTGGACCACAATTAATGACAAGAGAAACACCCCAGTCTTCAAAAACTATAATTGCACCGCCATCAAACATAATACTGAAAAAAGCAAGGGAACCCCAGCCATCAACCAGTACTTGCGCTGATTATTTACAGCAATTTATAATGGAGCTATCGGATAGCAATACATCGGGATCGGAAGAGTTGTATGACCTAGGCGGATTAGATGATTCTGGTTCACACACATAAATAAGTAAAAATTAACTTTGTAAAATTATTGGCATTATATGTATAAGTAGAAATTGATGATTACAAAAATGTTTTCATTTACATACCTCAGTGTCACCGACAGCCTCTCTTCAGGAGATATTGCATTTCGCCATGAAGTGTTGCTGTACTGAAGAAAAGGGCCAACGAAATGTAGAAGGTTATCAAAACTTTGAATGCTCATCCGAAAATAACCAAAAAAATTTTTATCATGGCCGCGAAGGTCGTTATACCGTACGTAAAAAAGCCTTAATAGGTCTTAATGCTGTCATAGGATGGACCCAGTAACGTTTAGTTTTTATCTTCTTCTTCTTATAAATTCTGTTACATAAAATTAAGTAGTATATAATGGTTATTTTCTTCTGCAAATCCATGTTTCGATTTACAATTATACTTCCGCCTTTCCGAAGCCATTGGTACAGGTATACATATCAGAAAGCGATAGAGATAGTAGTTCAAGTACTGAAAATGGGCGTGAAATTGAGATACTGGAAGAACAAAATCAGCCTTCCACTTCTAAGGCACGTTCCTCGGGAAAAAAGGAGAAGATGATATGGACGAATGCAGGCATTGCATATGATGAGTCGCAAATTACTTTTATGGGTTGCGAACCTCTGCCCGATGAAATCATGAAACTAGAGACCCCCATGCATTTTTTCAAATGTATCTTTCCCTCGTCAGCAATCAATTTGATGGAGAAAGAAAGTAATATATATGCAGCTCAAATTGCTCCAAATGGTTTCGAACATGTGACGCATGAAGAAATACGTAAATTAATAGGAATAATAATTTATATGTCAGTAGTGCACTTACCTAGAACACGTCATTACTGGAAGGAAGGCACTTACATCGAAGGAGTGGCTTCTGTGATGACATGCAACAGATTTGAAGAAATTAAGAGATTCTTACATTTCTTTGACAAAACGGAAGAGCGTAAACCTGGTGAGCCCAATTACGATAAGCTTCAGAAACTACGGCCGCTATTAAATATACTGCGCGATAGATTATTAAAAGTGCCGAACAAAAGAATTCTTGGCCATTGATGAGCAGATGATCCCCACAAAAACTCGCACTTCGGGAATACGACAATACAATGCGAAAAAACCTCATAAATGGGGTTACCTAAATTACGTGTTAAGTGGAGCCAGTGGCTTCAGTTATGATTTCGAGATTTTCGCAGGAAAGCACCCTGGTCCACCGGAAAACTGCTCTGATCTGGGAGTCCCGGGGAATATAGTACAAAGATTGTTAACGACTGTGTTAAATAACCTGAACTATAAAATTTACGTGGATAATTGGTACACTAGCTTGCCTCTAATGGCGACTTTACATAAAAAAGGTCTCCTACCGTTAGGTACCATCCAACTCAATAGAGCAAAGATATACAAAAAAAAAACTGATGAAGAAAGATCGTGGTTTTTGTTCGGAAAAATCTACAGTCGTAGATGATGTCCAACTGTCAGTCACTACGTGGGTTGACAACAAAGTTGTCAGCTTATGTTCTACGTATGTGGGCAAAGAACCCATGGGGATGGTTAAAAGGTTTGATAAAAAAGAAAGGGCTAAAATCGATGTGCCATGCCCAAAATCAATAGAGATATATAATAAATATATGGGAGGAGTCGATTTGTACCGTGTAATACAAATGAGGAGGCCGGCCATGATGAAGTTGACGATATACCCGATACTTTAAACGAATAAACGTCTCGCAACCCCGTCGCACGAGACAACACAAAAGTCGATGCCGCTATCCAACCAATAGAATCCAATTATCCTTCTAAATCCACAGACCACACGGTTAACAAGTCCCAAACAAGTGTCTAAACCACTGTATCCCAGGCCAACCGACAGGGTAATCAGCCCCAAACCGACAGCCAGAATACCACTTAAACAATTCTAACAAGATTACGAATCTACGAGACTTGTCCGTTCCACACGAAGCTAAAAAAGGAATTTACGAAATCAATCTAGATTATAACAAAACAACTCTTACCTCATGTCTTACTAGATTATCCAGTCTTAGATATTCCATTATCCCTACTAGTTGACTCAAGTTCTGCCATATGTCTAGTAAAAGAATCAAGCATACGAAATATAAATTAAACTAATCAAAGAACCTATCAAACTTAAGGGTATAGACCCCGGCGACGAACCATCATCGACTAAAGGTCACTTCCAATTAAAACTAAAAATAAACGAGTCCAAATCTGTTTCTTTTAAATTATATGTCTTCAGAGACATTAATCTGCCCTATGACGGTATTAGAAGTACAGACTTCCTAACCGCATTCGACTGCAAAATTGACTATACCCATGACACCGAAGGTACGAAAATTCGAGGTTAAACCTGTTATTCTCAGATCCTTTTTATGTTATTCCACCTCGTACTGAAACAGTCATTTAATGCTCAATCCAAAAAAAACTAACCTCAAAGAAGGTATTATCCTAGATCAACATCTCTCTGAAAACCTTTTAATATCTAATTGACAAATTCAGAACTTGAAGTGACCAAAAGAATTAACAATATTGCCTCGAATAATCTTGATCTTTCTTAATGGAACCAACTCCAAAGGCATGAATTAAACAAATACTAGTTTATTGAATTTGATAACCTTCATGGACTTAACAATATTTATGCGGATTCTCACATGTGGTTCAATATATGTATGGTCCTATTAAGTTCAAGGTTAACTCCTCCAAAAATAGGAGATAATGGAGAACCTGAAGAGGGTGATTTATGCCACTACGATCAATATGGAGGGTTCGAATGTATGAGACAGAAGGCGTGGACCATATCTACTATCATGATAATAAAATTAGCCTTAGATCAATGTGATGTTGTCGGTGAGACTATGGGCCAAGGTGATAATCAAGTTATTCACCTCAAACTAAACAAGGAGCAACAAAGGAGACCTCAATAATATAAAAACTACTTTAAAATGCACTTGACCATTTATTTTCTAGCGATGGCTTGGGTAACTCCACAAATATATCAAATAAAATCAACTTTGATTTCATTGCAATAAACCTAAAGAAAAGAAAAACTACTAGTTTCGTTTTCATCTTAAAGAAGGTGGCCAAGATGACCAAGGCACTGATGGATTTCTCATATTATATTCACACAAAATAAATAATTTGCAATATGTCTTCGTCAACCTATACTGAACTTATGATAAAATAAAAGTACTGAAATAGTTTTCTATGATAGAGCTGGTAGAAATAATAATAAATTTTTAAGCTAAGTAAAATGCAATAATAAGTATTAGTACTATAATAGGATGAGAATTATTTAAGACGACTATAATAATATCAATAGGCAGGAAGATCCGAAAGGAATTTGTTCTTAAAATAAATAGGTACAGTTTAATCCCGCAATAAACAGGTAAGATGAATGCAATATTTAAGGTGACTGAGGTCAGCCGGCTTTCATCTAAGAAAGTGGACTTCAAATAGTCAGGATTTCGTAAAGGATTTGCCTCCTTCTCCGGATTTGTATTTAAAGAGTTTTAAAAGTTTCGAAGAACTGACTGATGTCTCTCTTAAAATATTGGGACTGTTATGGCAACCTGAATCTGACACTTTCAGTTTCAGAGTTGTAGAGAGCGATGACCGGCGTTGTACTAAGCGGATTATACTTTCTGAGATCGCTCGAATTTACGATCCATTAGGATTCCTCGGTCCCGTAACGTTTTACCCAAAGTACCTTATGCAACTTCTCTGGTCTGCAGGTCTCATGGGATGAGGATGTCCCTGAAAATATTGCCACGGAATGGATGAGCTTTAAAGTTTGACATCTAATTAACCTGTAATTTTGTTCACTCTAATCCTAATTTAGTTCATATAGAATAATATAGATCATTCGGTTCTTTCCCGCTCAAAAGCGTGGACGTTTTCTCGACTCCGGATTTTTCGTTTATCGCTATTGCAAAAGTCGGGTGCTCTATTTCCGCATAAAACTATTATCTTGTCGAAGCCCCGTCAACTGGAAGAAGCCAGAGCCCACACACTCGCGGCTTCAGATGAGCTATATTTTGCACAATTCGTTAATTGTTCTCGAGCCCGACCTTTGACCCCTTATTTTCGTAACCATTTTTCGCATAAATTTAAGATACAGTCTATTAATTATCTTACACAAACTATTTCATCGTGTTACGTAGTTTATGTAGATATAATTTGCTTTTTACTGCATATGATTTGGATAAATAGTCTATGAGAAATTAGTTTTATGGGGGGCGACGGGTCAGAAATTTATCATCACGTACTACGAATTCCTCCACATTAAAAAATAGCAGCTTCTGCTTTGTTGGCTTTTTTAAGTATTTAATATTAATCCTTAATCTCAATCATCCATAATCAAAATGAACTATTTCATCGCCTTACGTAGTTCATCTAGATACAATTTGCTCTTTACTGCATACAATTTGGACATATAGTTTATGAGAAACCGTTATGTTTATTTGAAAATGGTGGTTCACAGAATGTGTAACAGTTACTACGTTTTCCGGCTTACTTCTATGTTTTGAACCGACTTACATATCACGTATCATCAATGGTGTACACGTCTTGCAACGAGCACGTAATAATAAGTTTTTTTTTAACCCTTGCAATCAACCTCTTTTTAGGTGAACTGTGAAGTTAAGAGTGGTTTTCTCATGATGGATTCCATTGAACCAGGTATGTTCTAGCTATATAACTGATTTACTTTAAAATTGTTGCCCTGGAAAAATGGAAAATGTGTGTGGGACGCAACTTGCGTTAGCACTTTTGCTGCTAGTCACCTGGGTCGTACTACTCACACACCGGGAGCAGCCGCAGAAGTTGCTGCAGTGAAAAAAGCGCACTAAGTACGCGGCATTAGAGAATAGTTACACATCTTTGTTCCCATTGCGGTAGAAACCACGGGCTGTTGGGGCGCTGAGGCTAAAATGTTAATTAAAGAGATAGGGTTTAGGTTAAGAGAGAAAGTTGGTGACCCCCGCTCCGGATCGTTCTTGGTGTAAAGGATAGCTATTGCAATCCAGCGCGGCAATGCTGCTAGCATATTGGGCACCTTTGCTCCTGGAACTATCAGGGGCGGCCTGTTCGACTATTATAATTGTAAATTGTTCAATTAATATGCCTAATGTTATGACAATAAATATATTTACATTTTCAAATTTTGCTTTGTGTTTTTTACGAACAGCAATCACCTGTTTTCTCAACTAATTAGTTGCACCAGTAAAAGGGTGATTTGGCAAAATCCGACACCATCCTCGCCGCGCTATTTCCGACCTATGAGAATCAGATTTGTTCATGAAACTTGTGACATCACTAACGAGGAAATACATTATAATCAACAGTATTATAATCAACAGATCAAAGGTATCAAGAGCAATAGGAGATGTGACCATAAAACATACGATGCTGTTCACAATGGTAGACGGCAAAATGTGTAATTCTGCCACTTAAACTAAGTCAACGATGATATGTTATATTTTTAAAGCAACATCTAAGGATTTTAACAATCTAGCAGCATCACAAGAAGTGGATTTAGACAATCTTAAATTCGGCTTGTCTGTGTTACACGCAAGGATAAGATTTTTTTCAAAGTTTGCTCCATCTTTCTTACAAGATAACCATACAGAAATGGCAAATAAGAGCACAGTCTGACAAAGAAATTGTGAAGGAAAGAAAACTTACTATAAGTAAACAAAAGTTGTATGTGTGTGCATTTAGTTTTACATTTACGGCCTTATTAATAAACAATGCTGCTTAAATTAACAAACGTTCGTTTAACGACTCGGCACGTCAAATCGTTTAAACCTTTAGAACCCCACTACAGACGAAAACATGCTCCTCTGCGACGTTACCTAAAAAGTGATCTAAATATTGTTCATATGCATAAAGATTATTGCGAGAAATTCCCAGACCAAAAAGTTTCTTACGAATTGTAATACAACGAATTAAAATGTGTTGTCTATACAATTCGTAAAAAAATTAATAATCTTTTACTCGCCTCGGCAACGGAGAGTGCGAGGCCTGCAGGCCTAGACAAAATACATTTCTGATAGCATTAACGCCAAACGCTAACTCCAAAATGTATGGCAATGACATTGCCTGTGGAAAAGCTATAGGACGTCACCCTAAGTTCGTAGACAAATGTTTACTTGTAACGGGACGCTAAAGTCAAAGCGTGGAGCGTGACGTTAGCGTGGCGTCTTTTCATAGAGTTCATACAAAGTGGAAGACAAGTGTTGTCTTTTTGACAAACGCAAGCGCGAATCTTGGCGTTATTTGATCACGCTTCATAGCGGGGCCTCGGACCCTGTCGTTAACGCTGTTTTCAACTAAGTTTTTATTCCATCTCACTAATTCTCAAGATTGTTGTGCATCAAAACGTGGAAAATGCATTGTTTAAAGCCCACAAATGAGTCTGAAATTGAAGATGAGACATGGAACAAAAAAATGTGGATCAGTCGACCAGATCCAGAGGTTTTTGACGAAATATCAATAGCACCCACTTATCTGCTTAATAATAGATGCCGTCCAGTAACACATCTAGATACATTTTTTAGTGATGATGTCTACAATTTGATAGTCACACAAACTAATTTGTACGTAGAACAGAGCAGGATACGAAACTAGACTCCAGTTGACAAAAAATAAATTCGTGCTTTTTGGGGTATGATTGTCATTATGGGATATCACATTTTACCACAAATAGATTTATACTGGTCAACAGGCCCAGGATTCAGGGTAGAAGAAGTAGCCAGTGTTATGACTATAAAACGTTACAAGAAAATATTGAGAGCACTGCATCTAAATGACAATACTCAGCAACCTCAACCAGGACATCCAGATTTTGATAAATTGTATAAATTGCGTCCTTTACTAAATCTGCTTAGTAACAAGTTTCAAACGAATGCCAAAAACTCGTCATCACAAAGTATCGACGAAAGTATGATCCTGTTCAAGGGAAGATCAAGAAAAGGAAAGATAGAAAAGGGAAGATTTTTATTAGCAAATATGCTCTAGTTTGCATTGATATGTTACTTTGGGATAACGTAGCTTTTTAACACTAAAATATTTATTGAATCTTATAAAATTATCATTAACGGCTCACGTCATTTGATCGATATAGCCGATCTAGATTTCGAGCATGTACGAATCTGTCCAGAAAAACATAAAATAGGAAACCGATACGGACAGGTATCGGTTTCCTATTTTATGTTTTTCTTAAGGGTATAAGTTAACATAAAATGGGAAACCGAACTCTTTTATTATTTACTTACAATATTAAATAACTGATGAATTTGTTTTCTTCTTTCAGATTTGACGAAAATCTAACAGAATTAGATTTCTTGGTAAAAAAATTTGACGTTACCTTATCAGTTCCATCTGTTGAAGAACCCAGGGGAGTAAAACATGCAAAAAAAAATGAGATCATAAACAAACTGGTGCCTATGATGCCAGAGTCTCGAAGAGCGTTTTGGCATAATTTGCAAATAAATGATAATTCAGCAGATCTGTCTTTTGTTGGCCAAATGGAACTAATTGAATAGTTCAATTACGATTAAACGGTCTTTGTTGATTATATTTTGTTTTATTTTTATAAAATACACATCAAATTCATTGTTACTAGATGTGCTGTAGACAAGTCGATAGGTTGTAGCCAGATGACCCATATCAAAACCTGGTAAGAGCTCTTGGTAGGTTTTGGTCTGGACAAACAGTATAATGTCGATCAATTGAACCAAATCAAAACATAGTAAGAGCTCTTACTAGATTTTGAAGGAGTTTGATAGTGTCTAACTTTAAATAGATGTTTATTTTCAAAGTTAGTAAGGATCATAAAACATGTCCTATAAGTCTAAATTAAGTAATATATATATCAAAACAATGCTATTGTACTACCCTTATTAAGAAATATAAATCTTGCAATAGTTGCTGAATAGTTCATGAGGGCTACCACAAAACATGTTTTCTTTCCTTCCTGTAAAATTTGGTCAAAAATAATTACTAGGTAATGAGATGGGACAGCCGAGATGTTTTAACTTCCTTCTACACAATGGGATAAAAAAATTAACAAGATATTCATCATCAGAAACTCATGGAGATAGTCGGAAAGTCTGTGCAAAAAGAAGAGGTCGAAGTCCGACATTGGAGACAAATAGGAAACCTAAAGCAAAAATATTGAATACTATCTGTTGATTAATCGTAAGCGAACAAGGGTGTGCAAATAACGATTTATAAATGCTAACAATATTACTGTCAAATGTGTCCGACATATTGCAAACTTGTTAGAAGCAGGTACTATACCACAACAAGACAAACGTGGCCAACAGCCCAGTATCAATGCAGTGCCAGCCAATTATGTAAAAAAATTCATGAACACATTGCATCATTCCCTACAAAAGAATCTCATTATTCATCAAGTACACGGTATTATTTGTCAGCAGACCTAATGGTGAAAAAGTTCATCAACTTTTTGAAGAGAAACATCCTGGGTTGGGTGTAAAATATGTATCAGTTTTACTGGCAGTATTTTAAGAACAATTTTAGCCTGTCTTTTGGTCGTCCTGTTGTGGATGCATGCAGCGAATGTGAATCTCTGAAAGCTAAATTGCGTAAAAAAAGATTTAATGATAATGCGAAGAGAACTCATGACGCAGAACTTATGGTGCATCAAAATAGAAGCAAGAAATTTTATAACAAGATCCAGGGATGTACCAAATTGTCCAAGGAAAATGATAAAATTCTTTCACTGAGTTTTGATTCTATGGCTGTTACGGACTTACCCCGTATACCAGTACAAGACATCTATTATTTCAGACAGCTGTCACATCTGTAAATACTTTTGGAATTTATAACTTTGCCAATGACAGAGTGCACACTTATGTCTACCATGAAGGTAAATCACCTGATGAAGTTTGTTCGCTGCTGTTACACTATTTTGAAAACTTTTTAGACAGATAATATGATGAGCTCCATCTGTTTTGTGATAATTGTGGAGATCAGAACAAGAATCATGCCATGGTTAGATTTATGATGGCGCTCATTGAGAAAAAGAAAATCAAAAAGATACATTTGTATTTTCCATTCCGTGGACACTCTCCATGTGACCGCAGTTATGGGCTCATCAAGAGGAAAATGAAGAAAATTGTTGATTGATTGAAAACAAGTTTATAGTGTACATGTTTGTACAAGAAAATATACTGAATTTCCAAGAATGGTTCCCAAAGTTTTACTACAGATCCAAAGTATCCAAAACTACACGAAGAGATGAGTTAAAGGCTAAATTTATGATATCAAAATACCATGAGTTTCAGTTCGATGCGGAACAGCCTAAAAGTGTGATTGCGAATCAATTTATTGACGGCTTTATTTCATATGCCTTTGATCTGCGCAAAACTAATCAACCCAATGCGAGTCTCCCGACACAGAAATTGTACACTGGTGTAATAATTGCAAAGAAAAAATTTATGACCTAAAGAAAATGGAAAATTACATTCCAGAAGCTTCCGCTGAATTCTGGAGACTGATTTATGAATGGCCAGTAGTATAAGAAAAATATGATACCTTGATTTATTTATTTTCTAGTTTTATTCCATATTAATGAATCACTCCAGCTTAAAAATTAAATGCTAAAAAGTCACATGTTCATGTTTCTTCTCTTTACTTCAAAAAATAAATTCATAAAGGGCACATATCCATCGTTAATTACAAAAATGGCACTTGTCACTGATTTTAATATACCATTTTTAAGAAATGCAATGATAGTTAACTTAAATTATACTTTGTAATAGACAGCTTACTTTATGCTACATAACATATATTAAAACCAAATATAAGCTATGTGTGGTACAAAAGATATTTAGTTTTTTCCCTCTCCTGTAAAAATTTAACCATGAAATACAGTGTCACATGTGCCCTTTCTTGCATTTAGCTATTTACATATAAATTAACTTTGACCAAACAAAGGAAAAGGCGACCAAAGTGTCTTTGGAACTTTTCATTGGAAGCTATCACAAATAGCGTAGAAAAAACGTATTAGCATTGCAATTCAGAGAGGCAATGCCGCCAGCATGATGGGAACGCTACCCACTGGTAGTGGGGCTTGAGCACTTGTGTCACCTATAAGCTCGATGTCTTGTAGGTAACTTAGTTCTTTGCTCTAACATAGTTTTAGGAAATATAGGCAATTGGCCCGTAGATAGCACAAATAGCTGACCATTGCAAAATGTTAACATAACAATATTTTTAACACGAGTAATACTTAAATGTAGGTAATTATGGATGACCGATATCAAAGGCAGTAAGAAATCCAACTAGGTAACTCAGACTAATCCAATTTCTTCACAATTAATGCAAACAATGATAATCAGTAGTGAGCAGACAAGAACAAAATATTTGATAATAACGTGTACGTACTGGGCAAGCCTTATTTTCAACACAGACCACAGAGAGAGATTTTCAATACTTTTTTTTTTATTAATATTTCATGACCATGGATGCATAGTCCTTCAGTCGAAATATTAAACAAATATTAACAATTTCTATTCTTCATAATAAAAGTCTTAGTCACAAGTCACAGTCAAAGTCAAGTAGTCAGTCATAGTCAAGTCATGCCCTAATAAAGTGGTAGAAACTTTACTAGAACTTCTATTGGAGTTTTGGAGCGAAGGCGAAAATCACGTTTTTCAACTTTGTATCACTTGCCTACACTTATGCACATTTACTAAGTATTAACGGTTAATAATCCACCATTATTAGTAATTATTACACATTAACACTCGAAGAATCACAGGTTTTGGAAAATTACACAAAATCAACAATTAACTTATTAATTCCCATGTTGTTTTTGTTGCACGCGGTTTCAATTAAAATTAAGCAAAAATGAACTTTATTTCTTAGGAGTTTTGTCAATTTAGTATTGAAACCGTTAGCAACAAAGATAGGTAATCGGGGGGCTGCTGGCAGTTCAGTTGTAATTGTCAAGTAAAGTATGGCCCTCCGTAGACAGCCGCTACAACAATAGCTTCCAGAGTAGGTGAGTGCTACGAGTGCTACGGGGTCATTGAACTAACATGTGACGAGAGGTCACACTGAAAGGCGGTTCAGGAATTACGAGAACCAACCAACTTGTTAAGAGAATGGCAAATTATTATTATTATTATTATTTAGCATAAAAAAGCTTCCGTTTCAGTTATGATAATCGGTATTTATTTAGTCGGTCCTAGTTATTATGAGGTAATTAATTCCTGAACCGCCGAGAGGTCACACTGAAATGTGACCTTTCGTCACATGTTAGTTCAATGACCCCGTAGCACTCACCTACTCTGGAAGCTATTGTTGTAGCGGCCGTCTACAGAGGGCCATACTTTACTTGACAATTACTACTGAACTGCCTGCAGGTCAGACGATAAAAATTAAAAAAAAAAAAAAATTTTTTATTTGCTCAGTTTTCTATCTCAAACCACCCCCTGCAGCATTGTGCACTACTTACCCATGGCGGTATATATCCCTACGGGACAGGAGCGTGATCGTTGCTTCGTGCATCGCGAGCTACAGTCCGCGCGTGTAACATAATGGAACGTGGCTATTAGATGAATTTAGATGTTCACGTCGTTCGTTTACGTCACGTTGTATATGTCAGATGTCACGACAAGTGCCACAATTCTCTTATAAAAAAAATCTAATTTTTGGGCATCTGAAAAAACTTAGGAAGTACCTATAAAGGAGTGATTTGAAAAGAGAACAAAGCTATTTTATTATATACCTTTAGGCTATTCTTATCCAATAAATTGTACCATAACGTGACAATGTAAGTTCAGATATGCTCCTTCTTCACCAAAAAAATTTGTGATTTTTTTCTTCTAATATATCATTTATTTTAGGTCAAAAGTAACTTTCAAGATTACGCTGACTTCAGACCCCAAGTTGCCCTTTAAAGTGTGAGTTTTTATCCTAAATTAATATGTAACTTTAACGTAGAAGACAATTCTGTCGCATAAAAGAAATTAAATGGTAGATACCTACTTACCTGTAGTCAATTGAGTTTGTGACTTGTTTTAACAGATGCTGACTTGGTGGCTACGTTAAAGTTACATCGAAACAGAATGGAAGCGGTGGTCGTACGACAATTCCTCAACTTTTTCCAAGACTTTATTGACTTATGCCAGTGGAGGGACTGGCCGTCCAATGAGACATCTGAAGCTGAAATAAAAAGTGCATTGACTAAATCCTACCACATTGAGAAATGCCTCGATAGATTCCAGAGAAATAACACATTAAACAACTTCTTGGCAACTCTTAATAGTGATCAAGACTCAGATTTTTTACTTAAAACTTGTCTCACTGAGCCTTCGAAATACATTTTAAAGAAAATAATTCTATCAAACACTAAAATAGCACATATGGATGCTGCATTTAAGCTATTCCTGCAAGTGTTTCCTGAGGAAAAACTTCAGATGTACTTAACTGATTTAATTGTAGAAGCATCATCAAAACAAATGTTACTTAAGAAAATGGCAACTGAAATTCCTAAAGATAAAATCCTGAAATTGAAAAGTGAAATATTGTTATCTCATGTGACTGACAAGTCAAAAGAGCCCCTTCAAGAAATGTTAAACAATTACGACCAGGAGATAGTATATGTTATAGTTGTAAGTCTTTGTTCCACGGATCCTAAATTTCAAAGTTCCGTTAACATTATTTCAAAATGTGTTCTCGATGTCCTTCTTAGTAAGAGCAATCATTTTAAGAAGTTTTGGAGATTGCTCTTCGATGTGGAGGATGCATATTTGATTAACATGTGCCTTGAACATAGTGATTTATATACATATATGTGCGAAGGTTTAGTAGACTGTGGTAAATTGCTGAAAGAAAATATGTCCGCTGAGTATTTTTATATCGAATTCACTTATTCAGAATTAGTCAGTATCACAAGAAGACTTTTTGCGAATGATTCTCTTAAAGCACAATTTGTTGATATAATAAACAATCATGATTCAGATCAAAGCTTTTGGCAAAACTTTTTGTAGTAATAACACTCAATCTTATTTAATTTTATTAATTAATCATGAATAAATGATAATTCTCATCTCTTACATGTATATTTTTATTATAATACTAACTAATTTATAAATTGCCTGAAACAGGAAAACTAGGTTGGAAGTTTACGATTATTAGAATTGTTATTTTAACATTTATTAAACATGATATTTTTTTAATTTTATTATATAACTAATAAGTAATAACAGAATATAAACCTAGTTTAAAACTTGATCAATACGAGTAAGACAAACTGTATTGGAAAAAAACTTGACTTGTGACAATGGAGTTATGAATAAATTATTTGTATTTGTAATGGTGTACCCATGCTTTGCCTCTTTTTTGATAAAAAATAGGCATTGTTCTTATGGCTGAATGGATTTCACGATTAGTTTGTAATGTGGTATGTTGTAAGTGGCATGCTTGCCTCGGACTATAAATTCTGTATTCTTAATAAATACTGAACTATACTGTTGAGGCAATGTAGTCACCATCAGTTCTTCACTACTTGGATAATCTAGTGCAAAACACTTCAAAAAACAGGACATATTTATTGGTTTGTCTTATTTGTCGTTATTGATAGAACTTACTTGTTATGAAATCAGCAGGAATGCAGTACTTTTCACGATATGTAAACAATAGATTGGCAAGTATTCTTTGACAGCAATTAATGCCATACAAGATAGGTATATTACTGAGTGTTTTTAATTATAATACTATGGAAAGTTAGAACCTATATATCCTGTATAATTAAACATAAGCAAAGATAAAATGTATTAAACACGCATTATTGACGATAACTCAAAAACTACTGATCAGATCTTGATCAAATTTTAATGGAACCAATCTGAATGCAACAGCTTTCAAAACAAAAAAAAATAATTCTAAATCGGTTCATGTGGAAAGAAGTTATGTGGTAACACACATAAAAAAATAAACAGTCGAATTGAGTACCGCCTCTTTTTTTAAGTCGGTTGTCATATCATAGTAGAAATATATCAGTAAGATAACTCGAGGCCCATAGGAGATTCAAATGCCTACTCTAGCCGAATACGGAGGGTTGTCACTATCTCCGACTTTTAAAGGTACCTATATGTAAAATGTATATTATAACAAACCAACAAGTAGGTACAATATAATTAAACGGAAGCAAAGCTTAAAAAAACCGACTTCACATCGAAAAAATACAATCGACTTGAGTACCTCCTCCTGTTTTGGGAAATTCGGTAAAAATAGTATAAAATGTGGTGGTAAAATAGATACAATTTCATTTGCATGAAAGCTGTATTATATTCGATATTAATATACATATTAGCCACGCCGACAGAGTCAAAACAAAATCATGAATAAAATTTTTTTTTGGATATGTCAAAAGAACGCACTATAGTTGTTTATATAACAAAGATAATATAACCATATATATAGCGAAGTTAAAAGGAAAACTATCATAGCTAAGTAGGCCTTAATAAATTAATGTTCGCAGCATGTACTTGTCTACGACCCGGTAAAAGATTAATATTTTACTTAAATTACAAAAAAAACATACGGGGCAGTCCTTGGGGACTGCCGATAGAAGTGAAAACTGTATGTAATGTATATATACACATTATACATAAATAACCATTATAAGTTGATCCCCGAACGAGAGCAATATGTATCGCGCATAGAGCTCAACAAATATTGGCCGTCGGAGACGATGACGCGAGTTCAATCATTTTTGTTCACCCAAAATGTGCTCAACGCGCTTAAAGAAGTGTTCACTTCAAAAATCTATACAGCTATATAGTAACACAACAATAGGTCCGATTGTTTGACGTAGACAAAATTTGAGGGAAACGCTTCGCGCGGCACGCGATATCTGTCTGCGCGGAAGGCTTGTGGCGAATGGCGCGAACACGGCCAAACGTTGACGCCAAGCGCGGGGGCGACCCCGGCTTGTGTTGGCTTCGCCGGCCTGTAAGTTATCATAGTGTGCGTGCTGAGGCACGTGCGTACGGCCGTGCACACATACACACCGCGTTTGGTACCACTCTATGAAGACAACTTACTTATATATTTCTACTATGGTCATATTATGCGGGAATGTGAAAATTTTGATGTTTATTATTCAATCATGCCTAAACTATACAACTGATTTCTCCCCATGTTGATAGCTACATGGAATAGAAAACAAAAAAAAATAAACAAACATATTCACACTCACAGCCCCACACTAAGTTCATCTATCGCGGGTGCCCGAAACATTCACATCACACACACATTACACCCAGAACCAGAAGCACAAATATCCCTTGGGAAGGTATTCGTGCTCCTGCCGGGAATCGAACCCAGAACCCACCCAGATTAATGCAGCCGTGGGGTACAACTAGATTAGATTTAAAACCCATAATAATATCCCAAGGACGTGCCGTCAATGAATCTTGCCTTAGTGAGTAAATAATGTTTCTGAAATTTTGCGAATCTAGAGTCATTTACTTTTATGAGTGTCTTTGGGGGGCCCATGTGAATAAACGATTTTGATTGATTGATTGATAGAATGAATCTTTAAACTGTAAAAATATAGCTGAAAATTAATAGTTATTGACGAATGAATTACAGAAAGTCTTTAGATACTTTTTCTTTGTCTGGTTAACGGAACAGATTGGGATAAAATTTGGGATGTACATAGCTTATACCTAGGATTAACACATAGGCTACTTTTTTACTTAATCAAAGCGAGCGAAGCCGCAGTGCACATCTAATCGAGAATGTTAAATATGCCAAGCCTAGAGTGATTGACTCGCTAGGATAGCTTACGGAACATTATTGACGTTGTGGCGACTCACGCGCCACCACTCAAACACGCATACACCCGGGCACCGATGAGCGCGGGAGAGCGGGGGAGTGGTTGCCGCGATCGTATGACGTATCTCGCGCCGCGACCCCTTCGAACGAACTAGTTCGCCAGCCGCCTCCGCTTGGGACGCACACGCGACCCCCGCTTCCCTCGCCTCGCCCGCGCACGTACACCGCACTAAGTACTAATAAAGTGATAATACCTAACATTGTGTATATCATATAACTCCTTATTGGTGACCCCTACAAACACGTGCCTACGAAAATAAAAACAATCAATTCGTGAGGAGTGCATAGTGCAGTGATTCAAAAAGTGAGGCTAACAAAGCTAACCTACGGCGGACATTTTGGTTTCATCAAAAACCAACATCACCACGCGGCGAACTTCAGCAACATCGCGCGTAACATCTAATTGCCGTCGCAACGCCCGGCCTTTTTGCTTGGCCCATTGTGCCGCGCCACACCCTGCTCATATCAGCAAGTGCAGTTCACGACGTTCGTTTCAACAACGGGCGCAGACGCCGGTTCACGCCGAGCGCCGCGACGCAGCGATTTTGTTCCCGCCGCGCCGTCTCATTCCGCGCCGCCTCCGCTGTGCCGACGCGGCGCCGCCGGCGACGACTTCGACACCGCGCAACGAGTCTTCATTTCGTGACACGCGAACACCTCGAGATTTGATACGTGTCGCGATTCGCCGTGAGACGCAGCACCGACGGGACCACCAAGGATTGCAAACATTGCAAACTCGCCGAGCCACGTGCAAAAATCGACGCGTCAAGCCATCGACGACGCACGACGACGACGCGACGCGAGCAGCCAGCGGTCAACGCCCCCGAGTGCGGGACGGGCCGGACCGCGAAGTTTTCAACTGTACATCGTTCCCAGGGAGTATACTACGATTCCGGTGAGCGAACTCCAAAATACTTGCATATCTTTCCTATAAACAAACATTTAACAATAACGTGCAGTGTTGTGTTGTTTTACTTAAACTATCAATTTGAAAAGGAATTTACATATTTCCGTCAACTATCTTTGTGACCAGTGATCATATCGGAACATTACTCTTAAGCAATTCTCGAATTTTTACTGATTATAATTTACGAATAGCGATCTACAGAATTTACGTAAAAAAGGTAGATTTCGGTAAGCATCTCGTAAAAAGGTAGATTTCGGATAAAATACCAGAAATTTTGTCATTTCGTTGTCGAATTTAAATTTTTTTTTTTTACATAAAAAGGATAGATTCATAAATTGTATTTTTTTTTTTGTCACGAAAGAGCTATATATATCGATTATTGTATTGTTTTATTTGTGTCTAATTAAGTTTTTATTTTATTATTATTAATTAGTTATAAGCCGTGTTATGTTCATCTACGCGTAAATGTGTATCATACGTCCACGTCCGGGGCCCGTCATTTAATTTCCTGATTCCTATTTATTCCACTCATATTTCCTACAATTGTTGTATTGACTTCCGCCTCGTCACTTCCGGTTTCAATTATTTCACTTCCGTTTCCTCTTCGATAATGGCAACATCTGAGGAGCAGATTAGACTGCTGCAGGAGCAGTTAAAACAGCTTCATGACAATCAGGATAGACGAACTATGGCCGTTTCAGTCAAATTGCCTACTTTTTGGGCCGATAAACCCACAGTGTGGTTCGGCCAAGTAGAGGCACAGTTCGAAATCGCGGGCATTATACAGGACCGGACCAAGTACAGCCACGTTGTGGCAAATTTGGATTCCAAAATCGCCGGCGAAGTTGCGGACGTTATTGAACGCCCCCCAGTCACGGACTGTTATGAACTTCTAAAAACCGAACTTATTAAACGCTTGTCAGCGTCTGGCGAGGACAGAGTCCGGCGGCTTCTTGGTGAAGAAGATATTGGAGACCGAAAGCCGTCGCAATTTTTGCGGCACCTACGCTCGTTGGCCGGAGCAGAGTTTAAAAGCGACGACATAATTCGGCAACTGTGGATGCGCCGCCTGCCAGGCAATATACAAGCCATACTGGCTGCGCAAGAAGATCTGCCACTGGAGAAGGCGGCTGACATCGCCGATAAAATACTTGAGGTAACCACACCTGCTGTGCATGCGGTTACCACGGCCTCGCAGTCACCCGAGCTGACGCAACTGGCGCTCAGGGTCGAGCAGTTGACTAAATGCGTTGAAGCGCTCAGTGCCGACTCGAGAGCGCGATCACGGTCGCGTACTGACAACAGATCGAGATCAACATCGAAATCATCCTCACGCTCCACCCTGTGCTGGTATCACAAAACCTACAAGAAAAAGGCAGTGAAATGCACCTCTCCATGCGCCTGGAAAAACCAGGAAAACAATTCGAGCGATCAGTAAGCGCGGCGACTGATTGCTCTGAGGTAATGAGTAGCCGCCGTTTATTTGCCACAGATAAGACTACGGGACGCCGGTTTTTGATAGACACGGGCAGCGACCTTTGCTGTTACCCACAAAAGTTAGCCAAGGGTATCGCCTCAACATCATCTGGATATCAATTATCGGCAGCAAATGGTAGCAACATCCAAACTTATGGAAGCATTTCACTACATCTGAACCTAGGTCTACGCCGCGATTTCCACTGGAATTTCACAATTGCCGACGTCGAAACGCCTATAATAGGATCGGACTTCTTAAGTTATTATAACTTATTACCCGACCTACGCCACAAACGCCTAATCGATGGAAATACAAATCTTACCACTCCGGCATCGATAGCTCAAATTAACCAGGTCAGCATAAAATGTGTGTCTGTCGAAAGCACCTCACCTTATTCCAGACTTCTCCTGGAATTCCCTAACTTGACGCGACCTCCAAGCTTCCCACGGCTAGTGAAACACGCGACGGTTCACCACATCGTAACAACCGATGGCCCGCCAGTTTCCTGCCGCCCACGTCGCCTCGCTCCGCAAAAGCTGGTCGCGGCCAAGAAAGAATTTGACGATATGGTCAACTGTGGTACCGCGAGACCTTCGGACAGCCCTTGGGCCTCTCCTTTGCATATGGCCAAGAAAGGCGAAAAGGGATGGCGACCATGTGGAGATTACCGGGCTCTGAACGCTAGAACTGTTCCAGACCGGTATCCCGTCAGACACATAGCGGATTTCTCGCACAACATTGCAGGGGCCACCGTGCTGAGTACAATTGATTTAGTAAAAGCGTACCAGCAAGTGCCCGTACACAAGGCTGACATCTGCAAGACAGCGATCACAACACCATTCGGACTGTACGAGTTTCCTTTCATGACCTTTGGTCTTCGAAACGCTGGACAAACATTCCAACGTTTCATAGACGAAGTCGTCAGGGAACTCGATTTTTGCTATCCATATGTGGATGATGTGCTTGTCTTTTCACGCTCGGCAGATGAGCATAAAGACCACCTTCGCACCTTGTTCCAGCGCCTGGACGACTACGGTGTCATGATAAATGCATCCAAATGTGTTTTCGGTTCTGACGAGGTGACCTTTTTAGGATACCGCATCAACAAAGATGGTACACGCCCGCCTGTGGAGAGAATCGAAGCCCTGCGAAATTTCCTTTTGCCAAAAACTGTGCAAGGCCTTCGGCGGTTTCTGGGGATGATCAATTTTTATCGCCGATTCCTCCCTAACGCGGCCGAACTGCAAGCCCCTCTCATCAATGTACTAGCTTCTTCTAAACTAAAGGGTGCTAAGCCAGTGCCCTGGACGCCTGAGCTTGAAGTTGCGTTCGAGAAATGCAAGGAGAGCCTGGCCTGCGCTACACTTCTTGCTCACCCAGTTGGCGACGCCACCTTGGGACTATTCACGGATGCCTCTTCAGTACACGTGGGATCTTGTCTTCAACAGAAAATTGATAACCAATGGCAGCCTTTGGCGTTTTTCAGTAAAAAGCTTACGGACAAACAAGCTCAGTGGCCCGCGTATTATCGCGAACTTCTCGGAGTGTACGAAAGTGTGCAACATTTTCGCCACCTGCTCGAGGTCCAACATGTGACCATTTATACGGACCACAAACCACTAATCTATGCTTTTACCCAGCGACGCGAAAAGCTTCCTCCTGTTCAGCTCAACCAGCTGTCCTTTATCTCCCAATTCACAACCGATGTTTTACATGTGAAAGGAGAGGATAACGTGGTTGCTGACGCGATGTCAAGGATAGAAGCTATCACCTTTGAGGAGACTTTTGCAGCTTTAGCAGACGAACAAGCCTCAGACTATGAGCTCCAAAATGCCATGACCAACTCTTCTCTGAAACTAGAAAAAGTTTGCATTCCTGGCTCAGACATTTCCATCATCTGCGACACATCAACTGGAAAACCACGACCATTTTTGACACCTTCTTTCCGGCGTAACTATTTTAATAAGATTCACAACCTCAGCCACCCAGGCGCGCGGGCTTCCACGCGTTTGGTGGCTGATCGTTTTGTTTGGTCCTCTATGAATAGGGATTGTCGGAAATGGGCTCGTGAATGCCTACCATGTCAACGCAGCAAAGTGTCAAGACATACCTCAACGCCCTTAGGTAGTTTTACCCCACCGACCAACCGTTTCCGCCACGTCCACATAGATATCATTGGCCCAATGCCTTCGAGTAAAGGGTTTCAATATTGTCTTACAGCTGTGGACAGGTTCACTCGATGGCCTGAAGTATGGCCTATGGTCGGTATCACGGCAGAAGAGGTGGCCGAAACATTCACCAATGGCTGGATCGCCAGGTTCGGTGTTCCTGCCGTCATAACCAGTGACCAAGGCCGCCAATTTGAGTCTGCCCTCTTCAAGGCTCTCTTGAGACATAGCTCAGTACAACGTACACGCACCACTAGCTATCACCCATGTGCCAATGGCATGGTGGAGAGGTTGCATCGCCAATTGAAAGCGGCACTCATGTGTCACGGAGGCACTGAAGCCTGTCGCAGGCTCGCATCATTCAGAACGGCGCCCTTTTGTATTCAAAGAGCTGTCCACATGCACACATGTGCTGCTTCGAGACGACTCCGTCAGGGCATCACTGAAGCCACCTTACACTGGACCTCACCCGGTTATTAGCAGAAACGACAAAACAATCTGCATAACTGTGGGAAACAGGGAAGTTCAAGTGAGTCTGGATCGGGTGAAGCCAGCCTTTATCGAAGGGGAACCAACGTCAATTCCACATCCTCTTCCATCGACTCCAACCTATTTCCAATCCACACTACCAGCCCCAGTCCCACCTAAACTTTCATCTCAGGCAGCTCCACAATCTTTCCCAAACGCACCAACTCCCAAATACGTTACTCGATCAGGACGTCGCGTTCATTTTAAGACGCCTATTGATGTATAAAAAATTTTTTTACTTAGGACTAGTTCATAAGAAATAAGCTGTAAAAATTTGTTCAACTAATGTTTTTGTTATTCATATTATTGTATCCATTATTATTGTTCTCTTTTGGGGGTAGTTTTCTCCGTGGGTGGGTGGTGTGGCGACTCACGCGCCACCACTCAAACACGCATACACCCGGGCACCGATGAGCGCGGGAGAGCGGGGGAGTGGTTGCCGCGATCGTATGACGTATCTCGCGCCGCGACCCCTTCGAACGAACTAGTTCGCCAGCCGCCTCCGCTTGGGACGCACACGCGACCCCCGCTTCCCTCGCCTCGCCCGCGCACGTACACCGCACTAAGTACTAATAAAGTGATAATACCTAACATTGTGTATATCATATAACTCCTTAACGTGATAACGTCTTATAAATCGATGAACACCGGCTGCACGCACGAAAAAATGACAAGTTCCGCCTGAGCATGAGCGTGCAAGCGAGACCGCGGAATAAGCGATAGAGAGGCACGATCGGCCTAAGCGTTCGTCTTATGACGTTATCACGTTAAACTATCGTCCGTAAACCGACTTTACAGACACCAGCTTTTTAGTGGTTTATTCCCGTCCATTCCACCAGCTTTGTATTTACCAGTGGGAGGAATGGGAAAAATCAAAAGTAAATGGTTGTTCTCCCCTATGGTATCAGTTATTTGTTGTCGGGGAGAAAGGGAATAACCATTAAACATTCCTTATCTCCCCACTACGCAATACATGATTAATGATTGTTATGTTCCATGACATAATCATTACATTTCGTTTGCAGACTGAGCGTCCCTGAGGCAACGCCCTTCACGGCGGTGCTCAAGTTCGCGGCCGAGGAGTTCCGAGTGGAGCCCGCCACTAGCGCCATCATCACTGACGACGGCATCGGCATCAATCCTCAGCAGACCGCCGGTAATCTTTTATTATTGTATTATATGTTAGCATTTTTACACAGGTCATCATAAACGCTTTAACATACACACTCACAGCCCCACACTAAGTTCGATGACTAGTGTCGTGGGTGCCGGACACATTGACATCACACACAATCGTAACAAGAAACACAATTTTGCCTTGGGGAGAAAACTTGTGTTCCTGTAGGGCATCGAACGCGATCCCCTGTTTAGAATGCGAACGCTCTCCCAACTACGTCAACGGGCAGTTCGGGCATTCTAGGTGAGACAAGGGTCGATCGCCTTTCCAAAATAAAATATATTTTGATTTGATTTTGATTTGCATGAGGCACATCATACAATGTTTAAAAACGTGAGTTTCGCTTACGCTCCAAAACCCCAAAAGAAGTTCTTGTAGTGTTTACCATTTTATTAAGGCATGACTTGACTGGACCATGACTCTTTTACTTAACTTTGACTGTGACAAAGACTTTATGATAAACGTAGAAGGAAATCGCTTCGAGCGACTGGAGGTATGTCAATCAATGATAAAACGGGCATGGAGGCATTCACTCATGTTATTCATACACACGCTCTTCAAAATGTAAGCGATAGAATACCGATAGACTTGCGACCTTACGTCGGTGACCGAGACTGCAATTTGGTCTCCACTAATCTACCATATCGCCAATGAGTCTTTCTTCAGCCTTCCCAAAATATAATGGTTTTAATCTTTCCAGGCAATGTGTTTCTCAAGCACGGGTCGGAGTTGCGGTTGATACCGAGGGACCGCGTCGGCAGCTCATAACCATTCCTTTGATCTAAGCATTACTTTGTACCATATGTATTCTATTTTTGTTAATTATATGATGATTTTATAATAAAACGCTTATGAACTTTGGTAAAATCATTTATTATAACTTACAATAACTTATAACTAATGGAACAAATGCGTTATTTGATAAGTTTAAGTAATGCAAAATACAGGTGTGTAATTGAAGTATATGAATGGCCAAAAACGAGAAAAAACTGAACATGCTCGAAGGATCTAAAAGTGCATCATTCGATTTGGACAATAATACTTATCCGAAATGCTTGACATTTTGAAAATTAAAGATAGTAAATATGTAGTTCTTTAGCATAATTTATTTCCCAGACTTGAATCTTCACTTTATTTAAATTACTTGGAAGATTTTTAGGATGTTGAGCGATTATAATAATTAAAACAC
This sequence comes from Lomographa bimaculata, assembly GCA_948107665.1. Taxonomy (NCBI): domain Eukaryota; kingdom Metazoa; phylum Arthropoda; class Insecta; order Lepidoptera; family Geometridae; genus Lomographa; species Lomographa bimaculata. The sequence continues at coordinate 948,962 of OX403602.1, read as the reverse complement.
AGATGTATATTCTTAATTTATGCTTAACTGACATTTAATCTATTCACATTTATTTCAATTATTATTATTACATACCTCCAGTTCGCTCGAAGCGTTTCGCTTTACGTTTATTATTCGTACTGCAAAGGAGTGGAACTCATTGCCTTCGTCTTTGTTCCCCGAACGGTACAATCTGGGAGTCTTCAAGTCAAGAGTGAATAGGTACCTTCTAAGCAAGCATGCTACATCTTCGGCCACATCATCACTTTCCATCAGGTGAGATTGTGGTCAAATGCTTGCAAATCAGGCATAAAAAAAAAAAAAAATTTGGTTATTTAGAATTTATTAATATTGATTTCAATTTGACACTAATTCTAAATTCATTTGTCATGAATTTTGCTTGTGAAACAGTAAGTCAACTAACTTCAACTTCTTCTTTAAATGGTAACTATAGGGCTGTCGCACCATAATTCTGCCAAAGCCAATATCGCGTCTAGGTAGGAGCGCAGTTAAAACAAATAAAAAAAAAAATTATATAATATGCCCGGTAACTTCAAGTTACTAATTCTACTTCTAGTACAAAGTCAGCTAATGGGTGAGTAATAGAGAAGGTACATATGAATATAAGTGATAAAAAGTTCAGTTAAGTCTATGGTAAAACATTTGTATGTCAGTAATGACAAAATCAATTATTGATTGATTGACACTATCGGTCGGTATTGCGATCGAAGTACACAATCACACGTCTTATACTTTTTATGAAATCAAAGGGGTCGATTTCCGACTAAGAAAATGAATTTATCCAAAATCGAATACGTTTTCTTGTCCTAAGAGCATTTATAGCTATTTCTCGATCGTAGTTTTGAATTTAGCCACCCATGCACACTTAAAAACAACCTGTCCCTACATTATGTATTTAGTTCTTATTATATAGTTCAATAAGTCATATATTCTCTAGCCATTATATACATATGTATATAATTATGTACGTAATGTACATTTAAGTTTAACAAGATGTGCTTTCATTACTACTAGACGTTGCCTGCCAAAGTAATATCTATATTATTTAAGGTGGCAGAGTATGGATCCCATACAAGAATTAATTGACTTAGAGACGTAAAAACGCCTAAATGATTGCTATTAAGTAGTATTGTAATAAATACTCTGGCTAAATGCACAAAGATGCGGAGCCACATTTTATTTTTTATACTAGATAGACAAGCACTTGATCACCATCTGAATTTATGGAAAGTGAGGATGCGGCCGAAGATGTAGCATGCTCGCCTTGAAGATACCTATTCACTCTTGACTTGAATACTCCCAGATTATACCGTTCAGGTAACAGTATGCGCACATAACATCTAAAATGAAATTACTTAAAACTAAATAACATATTTTAAATTGAAAATCACACCTGTATACTTAGCGCGCATATATACAATCTACAGACGAAGTGTACATCGCTTATTTACGTGTTTTTACAATTCACAAACATTGGCCTCGATTCTGATGTACACTCACTAAATTAAATTTCAACTATCCCTGTCTCTTACAAAACAGAAACACAAGACAGAGATAGCATACATTTTAGTGCTGTCACGCTAGTTTATAAATTAAAATATGAATAGAAGAAGCAGAAAGGCGTGTGTTTTTAGTCAACACCAATAACATACTCGACTAAGCTTGCATAGACATCTAAGTCCTGACTAACTTGACAACACAGCAGTATTCTATCTCTGTCTTGTGTTCCTATTTTGTAAAAGACAGGAATAGTTTAAATTTAATTTAATGTGTGACATCAGAATCGAGGCCATTGGATTCCCAATTAATTTATGTATGGAAAGGTCGCATAGGAACTCTTAACTTTTCTTACTCATTACCAGCGGCACCAAGATTAATAGGACACGCACAGCCGAGGCGGCGTTGTGTGGTACACGAAGCGATATGTCTACCTCTCAACCTTTATTATAATTTGAGCTTTTATCATCTAATAAGTACACCATTGAAGTCTTCTAATCGTGACTGAATAGGTATTTAAGGCGTGCTCCATCGTTGGCCGCATTATCACTTTACAACGGGTCATACTGCGGTGTAACGTTATCCTGATGATGGTCCGGACAAAAGATAAGTCATTCAATGAACATATTATTTCTGTTCGTAACGCACACACTGATAATTAAAAGTTGTGTGAATAATAACGTAACATAAACGCTTTTACACTCACAGCCCCACACTAAGTTCGATGACTATTGTAGGTGCCGGAAACATTCACATCATACACGCTATCGCAATCAGAACCAGAAACACAAATTTTCTTTGGAGAGAAATCTTGTGTTTCCGCCGGGAATCGAACCAACGGGCTTTCACTACCATGGATTTCATCACGTTACCTTCACCGGAAGCGCAAGCCAGCCGTAGATTCGTTACCGCGACATTGGTTTGTTTACGACGACGCGACGGAGCCAGCACGACTTCAAAATAGTAGCTTTAAGGTTAAAACATTTTGTTTCTTCCCGTTTAAATTTTTCGTCTTTATTGGTATAATTTTGGAGTCTTCAAGTCTAGAGTGAACAGGTATCTCCTAGATATCCTGCGACATCTTCGTCCGCATCATCGCTTTATATCAGTGATAGCGGCTGATGCTTGATTGTCGGGCATAAAACAATCTAATTTACTGTCATGAAAGCGAGCAATCCCGTTTGTCACAGCTAGAATATAAGGTAGCTAGTTGCTTGTATGCTATTCTAATGTCATCAACGGTTCTGCGGCTCGTAGGAATGACTTTTCGAATTCTTTGTCGGAGAATCGATCCACTGACGCTCTGTGAACAAAAGAAAACAATCGTCTTTTTATTGAGGCACGATGTCACGCGGAATTTCAACGCATTATATATATGAAATTTATTGTATAATTGACAAAAAAAAAAAGGGGGTAATATTTTTGATAGTGGAAATGATGGATTCAATATATATTTTTTCAGGCATGTAGCCTATTCTAAGAATGCTTTTGGACACACCGGAGTGTGTTTTGTCGCTAACGTGGCGCCTCTGCCTATCTACAAACGCGCAACCAACTACGCAATCGGGCAGTTTAGTTTAGTGTTGAAGCTAAAGGAATGAACGGATATTAATGGTATTAACGTAGTTAGAATAAAATCTTTGGACTTCAAAATATTTTATCCTGAATAGACGAGTCGTGCTCCGCTGCGTTGTAATGAAGCCACGTGAGGTTAGGCTAGCTCTGGAACAAGAAAAGTTTAATGGCTGGCAACTGCACTTTGAGCCTGCACATTGGCGATGACCTCGAGTGTAGCGGGCGCGACAGGGGCTCACCTGGCGGCGGCGACGAGCCGGGCGCGAGGGCGATGACCTCGAGTGTAGCGGGCGCGACAGGGGCTCACCTGGCGGCGACGACGAGCCGGGCGCGAGGGCGATGACCTCGAGTGTAGCGGGCGCGACAGGGGCTCACCTGGCGGCGGCGACGAGCCGGGCGCGCGTGGCGGGCGCGAGGGCGATGACCTCGAGCAGGGCGCGCGCGTAGTCCCGGGGCTCGGCGGCGAGGTAGCCGGTGCGCGCGTGCTCCGCCGTCTGCACGATGTCGGCGCGCGGCCCGCCCGACCCGTGCGCCACCGCCACCAGCCCCGCCGCCATGCACTCCACCACGCCTGCCGACAATACACAATACTATACAAAATAGTTTATTTTCCAAATAAACACTTTACAAACATAGGTATCCTAGTAACTAACAGTTTGTTTGAAAACTTCAACCCAAGTACGTCCTTTGAAAATGATTGCAGTGTCATCAGCGTAGCAAACTAATTGTGAATTTCCCTGAGAATGGAGTGATTGTTCTATGTCATTTATATATGCTATAAAAAGGGTTGGCCCAAGAATACTTCCTTGGGGTACTCCAAAACAGATATTTCTAACCTGACTCTTATGACCATCCAAAACTACATATTGTCCTCTACCCGAAAAATTGCTTTCAAACCAATCCAAAGCAATTCCTCTTATTTTATACAATACAATTACTCTTTAATGACACCTTAAAAGAATTAGTACAAACAAAATACAATTTTACATGAAAGGCTACAATGGGCGGTCTTACCACTTAAAGCGATCTCTTCCAGACAACCTTTGGATGGACAAGATGCAGATAGACGGAGTAGTGTAGTAGGAGTTGTGACGCACAACTGACTGTGAAGTCATAGTTTTTTTCAGTTTATTGGTATTTAACACGTAAAACGAGTAATAGTCCCCAGTCCCAATCGCCGTGCGTATGAACACATTTACCTACGCATGAACACCTAAAGACTTCAAAAATAATAAAAAATCGACTTCACCGTTCTTTTTTACTTTTGCGGCAATGTAAAATCCAGGTTGTATATATCCGCCCTGGTTTTTTTGATACAGTGACATACATATGTAACACACTGATATGTATCACACTGTATCAAAATGGTAGCGAAGCTTTGTTAGTAACGTTACTCACTGATTCCAAAGTGTTCGTTCCACATGGCATGCAGCGCTATACTACAGCTCTGGTACAGTTGCAGTAGCCTCGCATACGGTACGTTAACTTCAAATTGTACGCTGTTCTCGAGCGAGAGATGTTTGGCGAGATCCTGCAGGTGTCTCACTCTCTCCGAGTCCTCGTCGTTACGACACGAACCGACCAGGATCAGTTTTATCTGGAATGTACATTTTATAACCATTGATTTATATAGGGCAGGCTACCTTAATGGATATTAGCTTCCGAATGCATTACAGGCAATATGGATTTCGCTAAATGACATTTTTATTTAAATATTTAATCATTTGCACAAATCAGAGTACAGGGAATGGCCTAATGCCAAATAGCATTCTCTACCAGCCATCCTGGCCGTCAAAGTAAAGCGGTGGGTGTGCGGAAGAAACAAAATAACCGAATTTATTATAAATATTTTAGGATATATAAAAATATATACTTGATATGCCACTCACAATACTGACACAATAGAACATAAACACTTTCACACGCACAACCCACACTAAGTTCGATGACTTGTATTGTGGGTGCCGGAAACATTCACGTCACACACACAATCACAATCAGAACGGAAACACAAATTCCTTGTGGAGATAACTTGTGTTCCTGTCGGGCATCGAACCCGATACCCGATGCTTACTGCGACGTCAGTCCATTACGGAGACTTGGAAACACATGGCAAGTTTGTGATCTTACTAGAGATTTACCAAAGCTTTGACAACCTTGTCACCTTGTTCGCCACTGGCTAGAAAGGATTTGATAGGAAGGAGTTCGCAGATTCAGAGAGGAGAGATTGAGGAGCTATTTGAGCCACACAAAGAGAGAGCACTTTAGTGGGTTATGACTGCTATCACAGCAGGACCAGTGAGATTGTTCTGACCTTGTTCCACAGTGGCCCATGTAGACTGGATCCCTGTGAGTTCTGACCTTGTTCCCCAGCGGCTCGTTACAAGTGGTACCTTGTTCCCCAGCGGCTCGTTACAAGTGGTACCTTGTTTCTAAGGCTCGTTACAAGTGTTACCTTGTTCCTAAGGCTCGTAACAAGTGTTACCTTGTTCCTAAGGCTCGTTACAAGTGGTACCTTGTTCCCCAGCGGCTCGTTACAAGTGTTACCTTGTTCCTAAGGCTCGTTACAAGTGGTACCTTGTTCCCCAGCGGCTCGTTACAAGTGTTACCTTGTTCCTAAGGCTCGTTACAAGTGGTACCTTGTTCCCCAGAGGCTTGTTACAAGTGGTACCTTGTTCCTAAGGCTCGTTACAAGTGTTACCTTGTTCCCCAGCGGCTCGCTACAAGTGGTACGTTGTTCCCCAGCGGCTCATTACAAGTGGTACCTTGATCCCCAGCGGCTCGTTACAAGTGGTACCTTGTTCCACAGCGGCTTGTTACAAGTGGTACCTTGTTCCTAAGGCTCGTTACAAGTGGTACCTTGTTCCACAGCGGCTCGTTGTTGGCGAGCAAGGTCCGCAGCTCGTAGAGCGCCTGCAACATGAGCGGATGGTCCTTCTCCGGCCGGAACTGCGCCACCGACAGTATGCGGATGTCGTCGCCCTCGCGGACCAGCGACCGCAGCTTCTTTAGCTCGCTCACCTGCCGAATAATAATAATAGTTTATTCGCAGTACCATTATCTATAAAAACGGCAAATAAAATGTCTGTTGTGTGGTAGCCCCCCCTTAAATATATGTTTTATTTTAATTTAATTATTTTGTATGGGATTTCCCTAAAATATTTATTTTATTCTGTTTTTTAGTATTTGTTGTTATAGCGGCAACAGAAATACATCATCAGTAAAAATTTCAACTGTTGGACAGTTCATGTTCATGAGATACAGCCTGGTGATAGACGGACGGACAGCGAAGTCTTAGTATTGGGGTCCCGTTTTAGCCTTCGGATACGGCACCCTAAAAACGGAAATGATGATCAATTTATTTAATAACACAAAACACACAAACACTAAATGTATGTTTTTTTCTTGTCGTTTCGAGAGAATTGCATCCGCCGTGGTCTCTCTTGTGCGGGTAGACGTGCGTACGTAGTGGAGCGCGCCACAGCTCGTGTATGTGTTCCTACGTACCTCGCAGGGCGGGAAGACGCGGTGCGTACGTAGCGGAACGCGCCACAGTTCGTTTATATGTTCCTCCGTCCACGTGCCGTTCACCATCACCACGTCCGCGCACCTGCCCACTACGCCGTACAGCTGGAACAAGGTATTATAAATTACAAACACTCCTCCAGATTTGCAGGAGGACTGTTTGTCTATTGGTTTGTATGTCCTACACTAAGTTCAATTTCTTGTCGTGGGTGCATACACACTCACTTCAAACCTAGAACCAGAAACACAAATTTCCCGTGCTGAATAAACTTGTGTTCCAAGAATCGAACCCGGTGTTTTAAAGGCGAACGCGCATCCAGCTAAGACAGTCGGCAGTTCAAAGTTCAAAGATAGTTATTACTGGCTGAAAAAAAAAATAACAGTCGGACTTTATATCTTCCTTCTTATGTAAGTATGTAAGTGGGTTCAAAACAACGTCGAACTAACATGCATAATGTGCCGGATTACGCAGTACCTCTGCGTTAGCGAAATAAATCTAACGATTTCTCGTAGACTATTTAATTTTGTCCAAATTATATGCAAAGAACGAGTCTACTTGAACTACGTAAGACGATGAAATAGTTTATTTTGATAAGCATTAATACTGAATGTCTCAAAAGGCCTAAAAAACACGGGCCGCCATTTTTTCAAATTTTTAACAAAGAAACCTTTTATCTAAATAAAATACAGCTCTTGACACCCAGGGGTACTCTAGCTATCTATTAGTGAAAGAATTTTCAGAATCGGATCATACTTTCCGAGATTACCTTTTACAAACAAACTTAAGCCCTTTAAAATATTTGTGTAGTCTACAAGAAGTCATTACTTACCATACCATACCATCATCTGTTTTTTTTACGCGGAATACGCAAGCATTTGACCTTTATTAATTAGCAACAATATCCACTGAAATCTACTCACCCATCCAAATATCTTGTAGTACATCAACTTCATCCACGTAAATATAGGATTCCGCGCGATGGAGCCGCTGTTGTTGTAAGTGACGATGCGGTGCTTCACGCGGCGCATCATGGCGCTGGTAACAGTGGGATAGTGCGTGTAGCAGCCGACCGGGCACGATGCCAGGTAACGGAATATCGGGTATGTGAATGCAAACCCAGTCGTGTCTATGTACACATCTGTCAAGATTATACCCAAATTGAAATTTATTTAATCCGGAAGGACAAAAAATCCTTGCTATTTACTCGCCTGTGTGTAGAAAGCGGTCTGATGAATGAGCGGTAATAGATAAAAATATTTTATTTCTAATTTTTTCTAAAAAATTTACAGACATTTCGAAATTTGTACATAATTCAGGCAATATGTTTTTCAATTATTTGCCTAATCAGAGAATATGCATAATTCTTTTATTATACTTCCAATAAATTGTTTACGTTAATATATTGGCAAAAATAAAATGTTATCCATAAAATATTAATTGTTATTATTGTATACTAAAAGTAAAAATTTAACTGCAAATATTAACTCATATTCATATTATTATTTATTCTGATGTACTATTTTATAAATTTTTGTTTCTGTACACAAAATATGGTTACTATATGCTTTTATAAAAATAATAAGACATCCTCCTCTGCTCTAATATTGTTGTGCCCGACAGGGTCTCAATGAACTGTAAACTTTTAAAACCATGTGCTGACTATTAGAGATTGCAATAAACATTTGAATTTGAATATTAATATGAATAATTTTAAATATTTATTTTATATGAAATATAATGTTTTTATGCTGATGTTCATGCAATTTTAAACAAGGTCATTTTGACGTTCTTTCTGTGACATCCACAATTACTGTCAAATAAAATTGACTGCCAGCTGCTGTCAATGAAAGTTCATTGTCGCTTACCATCAGTTGAGATAGTAGTCAAATGTTTGCTAATCTTCTTCTATACATACAAAAAGACGTTAAAACACTTATAACTCGAGAACAGGTGGACTGATTTCAACGATCTTTTATTTGTTGGATTTATCTCTGCCCTGAATAGTAGAATAACTATTAAAATAAACTTTTTCTCTTACGTTTTGTAACGGAATTGGGATTTGATGACATTTAAAAGTCAATGCAGGCAAAGCCGTGAGGAACTACTAGGGCTAAATAAAATAAAAGTTGCGCAATCATGACATCTAAAATGTGTGAACTGATGTTACATATCAGTATTGCCAATAGAGTGTGTTTTGTTAATTTGAAAAGAAAGAAAAGACCTGGAGACACCCAGATTATACCGTACAGGGAACAGTAAACGATACAGTAAACGAGTTCTACTCCTTTGCTGTACCGACGATAAATCATATAATTTTTTTTAATCAGGTTTCCGTTCTAATTGTTACTACCTAAGAACCTAGAAACTATATCTCCGTCTATACTAGGGTTAATTGAAATGTCTTACCTGGATTGAACTTAATGAAAGCTTCCATGCCTAGTACTATCGACCCTAAGCTCTGCAACAAGAGTGTGCAATACGGGTACGACTTGGCCTCAATTGTCTTCTTCAGAACAAGGCGGATGAAGGTGATCTTGCTTGGGTCCACCTTTACGTTGAACTGATTTTGCACTCGGTCAAATATTGTTTTGGGCTCTGCTGTGTCCACTGTGTAGATGTATATATTTGTGTCAGGGTATCTGGAAATGTTTGATTAATTGAAAGGTTTATTGCTCTACTAAAATAAGATTTAAATCAAGTTTTTTTTAAAAAAAAAAAATTCATAAAACTTTTACTGATGCAGAGAAAGACAAACACACTGACCAACTGATTTTTATTTAGAATGCTGGTTGGTGGTTTAGTCAAAACTTACATTTGTGGCGAATAATAAAAAGAAATGGTAGAAAAGTGAAATATAGTCATGATTTTTATCAATCCTGATGCAACCTACACTAAGATAAGGGACAGAAATATGCTTATAATTGATTGGTTATCATTGTTTTAATATCTATTTTTTATTACTACTAAACTGTCACATCTTTAGCCGCATCATCACTTTCCATCAGGTGAGATAGTGGTCAAATGCTTGACTATTCCACATAAAAAAATTATGTAATTATTATTATATTATACTTTTTAACATAATGGAATGGGCTACCTTTATAAAACACTAGCCGTGCCCCGCGGCTTCGCCCGCTATTATCAAGTTAAAAAGTAGCCTATGTGTTAATCCTAGGTATAATCTATGTACATTCCAAATTTCATCCAAATCCGTTAACCCGTTATAGCGTGAAGAGGGAACAAACTTACACACAAACTTTCGGATTTATAATATTAGTATAACATAGCATACTTACCCAGCAGATACCTGGTCAATCTTGGATGACGTTACAGCACTGCTTATGCATAACAAAGGTTCAGATATAGACCCCAGATTTAAAATAAACAATATAAGTGTACCTGATGAGGAATGCTCTGATAGCGACCCATAGCACTCGTTCGCCTCCACCACCTGCATTACAGTATGGATGGAAGAAGGCCACATTGGCTCCATCTCTCTTCCTACGCTGTAGCTTTCTCTCCTTAATGCGCATGTACCACGCCGCAAATATGAATGCAGCTGGGATCAGCGTGCAAGCGCATATTAACAGTAATCCAATAAGCACCATAGGTATCACAACCAGAATTCTAGAAAAAGAATATTTTTGCTTAAAATCCACAAAAGTATACGTAAACTTGAATCTATTAACGGGTAAGCCAAAAACTAGTAAATAGATAGTAAGTTTAAATCAAATCTAAATTGCAAAGCCTAGGTTACTGACATATGATAAGCAAGCCTATAGGTACTCTATCTTACATTTTGGAAAACGTGCACACAATCACATAAGTTAATCTTGCCTTTTTTACCATCTAACAAGACAAACTGTCAAACATCTATCTATCTATCCTTTTATGAAAGACATACTTCCATAAAGGGATTATTATTTATAATTGTATTTCTTTGTGCTCCAAGAAAGCCCTGGTATTGTATAGACGAAGCTCAAACTAGCCCGCATCTCATGGCCCATAACCTTTCTAAAATGTACGGGAATACTTAATGCCAATTCTTGCAGGGGAAGACAACATACAATTGTAAATTTTACATCATCAATTGCATATACAGGCATACACTTACAGATGTACTCTTGACCATTTTAGGTGGTCCAAATTTTTAGTAGATTCACCCTATAAGGAATAATAATTAGCAATATGTAATACTTGATTATATTTCTTATTTAAAAATTTTTTTAGAATTTCAATAAATTTTACATAAAAATGTGAACAGAAATATGTAGAAATATTCAGAATATTTTTTAACATTACCTACCTATACTTATAGCAAACTTGGGAGGATTTTTGTTCTCTGGATATACAAACCATGAACACTATCATCGCACTTCACAGTGGTGTGCGGGGAAACCCGAGATTAGACATCAAGACACAACCCGCGGCTGGTTACTGGCTAGTTCCAGAGTCAAAGTTTTCATGACTGTTTAATATTGTCGCAATGCATCTGCATTCGTCGATTAAACATTTAATGGTACTAGTGTTTCATCGACATTAAATATTAGAAGACTTAGTGAGCAGATTTTTCAATATCATATACTACGGCACGTCTGGGTAATAAAACTATATTAATTGTATTTTGTATATGAAACATAACATTACAGAACACTTACTTCAACCAGTGAAAGAAGGCGCTAAAAACTCCGAACATGTTGAAATTATTTTATAAGAATACAGATATTATCAATACTTTAATATACAGTCACAATATCTGTTATTGATCAATCAAAATAATAATTTCATCATTGAAAAAAATGTAAACATTCACCTCAAATTGGGTAGGATTTGGGGGAGACGATAATGTACGACCCGATATTTCACGGCCCGATTTTGTACAGCCAATAATGCAAAACCTGATAATTCATGTACATGAATATAATACAAAATCTGTCCGTATCGATAATGTAAGGCCAATAAACTACAGCCTATAATTCATGTATATGGCACCCAATTATCAGTATGTGCAATACTGTGCGTGCAATACTGGCTGCGTAAAATCACTCCGTGAAGATATTGTACGGCCAGTATACACAGCCAATAATTGGAAGCCAACCATAAACAAGCACGTACTCTCTATGCGATGCCTCGTTTGTTTAGGTGAGTTGCTAGGAAGAGTTGGCACAGACTATTAAAAAGTTCTTACCTAAAAACATTTGCTTCTTCGTGGTCTTTATAAAAATGGCTGCAAGTCTAGTTTAGGTTAGGTTTGAACTGAGACAATAGAAAGCGCGAGCAAAGCGAGCGAAGCGAGCGTGCCGCGGCAGTGGCCGGCGAAGCGCTCAAAACTAAGTTTTTAAAAGAAATAAAATAATAAACAGTTTGTATGAAAACTTTAAACAGTCATCAACTTGCCCTCTTTAAATTACTGGATCATCCAAACGAGGCTTTGACTTTGACATTTGTATGTACACGAATTATCGGCCGTGCATTATGGCTGTACATTATCCGCTCGTTCTAATATTTTCCGACCTGTATTGTACGGCCAGTATTGCACGACCTGATATATCGTATATATTTAATTCAAATATCGGTTGCGTTTTCTTGGCTGCGTACTATCGGCTGTACAAAATCGGTCCGTGTTGTTATTTCATATCCAATAATGTACGGCCCGTATTGCACAACCTGAGATAAATGGAAACCATGTCACGGAATACTGACAGCGAATTATTGGCCGTACATTATCAAGCCGTTAATTATTGGTCATACAATATAGGGACTCGGATTTGGAATCATCCTTATATGCTTTTTGCACCAGTGCTGTTATAAGTATTATATAATCTGTGGAAACAGACAACATCTGCTGTCGGCATCTCCGTAACCTTGAGAGTTTCCATTTTTCTGTACTTTGGGTTTTGGTGGACACAGGAATAGAGAAAATTCTCTACGTCTGTTGGTCGCCCAGCGGAGGCCAGTACATACCTTTGGTAGTCTGTTTGCATAATCATCATCCCCTAGATAGATAAATAAGATATACCAATGACCAAGGATTATGTAGCTAATTTGTTTCCTATCTGATTGAACTGCTCGTTGGCTAAGTTGGGTGAGCGTTTGCCTTCTAAGCAGGGGTATCTGGTTCGATTCCCGACGGGAACGCAAGTTTTCTCCCCAAGGAAAATTTGTGTTTCTGGTTATGGTTGTGATTGTGTATATGATGTGAATGTTTCCGGCACTTATGACACAAGTCATTGAAATTAGTGTGGGGCTGTGAGTGTGAACGCGTTTATGTTATGTTTATCTCGATGCCTATGACTGAGCGGAGTGATTACATTATCTTTGCCTATGACCTACGCCTTTCCCGTATGTACAAAGGACTCTTTAGAAGTCCCTACATTGTACAACCGATACACGACCGATAGTTATTTGATAATTTTTCAATTATCGGGGAGTGCGTATTATTACATTATTGTGTATGAATAATCAACACGGACCGATTTTGTACAGCCCAAATTTCGCAGCCAGAGATATTTCGAGTGCATTGAATTCAATCGCTCGAAATATCAGGGTGAGAAATACTGGCCGTACAATATCATATACAGGTGGGCAAATATTGGCACGAGGTGAGATAGTGGTCAAATGTTTGCCTATCGTATAAAAAAAAAGGCGATAATGTGCAGCCGATAATTCGTGTTTAGTAAATGTCAAAGTTTGGACGATCCAGTAATTTCCACAGATTATTTAAAGATAGAAAACCTCAAACATATCAGTGGGTACTTATGAAGTTTGTGTTTGCGTAGTTCGTGAATTCATCTGACTCGGTTCTGCCCCAGAAAGCATTACCATTAGCAAATAAACTTCTTGTAGGAAAGCTTTAACTTTAGTAGCCATGTATATGAATTATCGGCTGTACATTATTGATATGGACCGATTTTGTACAGGCAATAATTTGCGACTCAGGAATACACTGCCTGATATTTTGATTCCATGTACTTGAAATTTCAGGGCGAATTGAATTTTCACAAAATCGGGCTGTGAAATAACGGGTCGTTCATTATCGGATAACTTATTCATCTATGGTCTCCTTATAGTATTTTGTGGTCTCTGGGTATATATCTTATTTATCTCTGGGCATAATTCCTGCCCCCCGATTACCTATCTGAGTTTCAGATGGGTTTCATTAACAAGTTTCCAAAAATGGCCGTTTTGGTATTACGTAACCCCGCTTTCTATGCCTCAGTTTCGAAACGAGCTCGATAGCAATTTCGGCCATTTTTGACAACTAAAATTCTATCGACTCTGAAGAATTCGTATGAGACAGCGATCACGTAACTCACTTTCAATAAATTTTTGATCACGTGACTTGAGCAATATCATTAGGGTTCGGAAACATGCAGGACCTCGTTTCTGAAGATTGAAATTCTAAACCAACGAGTATAAAATCGAAGATTGACCATTTAAATTGGCATAAATTAACAGGCTGGTAGTATAACAATAGTATTCTATGGTATTTATTTACCACGTTTTTTTTTTTAAATGAATTTAATTCTAATAAAGATAAAGTTCTTGATCAAGAGTGAATAGGTATCTTATAGGCAAGCGTGCTACAACTTCGGCCGCATCTTCACTCTCCATCAGATGAGACAGAGGTCAAATGCTTGCCTATCGAGGATTAAAATAAGAATATTCAATTTTAACTATTATAACATTGAATAAACCGTTAGTCTAATTCGTGCTTTTGGACAAATGCCTAACTACTCAAAGAACATTGTTGTTTTGTGATTTTCTGCTTGGAAGTATCCAAAAGAACATCCAGAAGGCCATATTACTATTGAACTGTCCATTGGCTCAGTTGGATGCGCTTTCGCCGTCTAAGCAGGGGTATCGGGTTCCATTTGCAGCGGGAACAACAGTTTTCTTTCCAAGGAATATTTGTGTTTCTGGTTCTATTTGTGTGTGAGATGTGAATGTTTCCAGCACCCACGACACAAGTCATAGAACTTAGTGTTTAGCTGTGAGTGTGAAAGCGTTTATTATTTCTTAGCTCCAAACATATAGTCTTTGTGGTTTATAAAAACATAATGCTATTTATTATAAGTGTCAGTACCCAGTATTCTCACTTGAATAATATAAATTATATAGGCGAGTCGATAAGAAATAAATGATAGAATAGGTATCTTCTAAGCAAGCATGCTTCATTTTCTACCCCATCTTCATCTTCCATCAGATGAGAACAACTTCTCACATTACTTGACACAAATCGTTCAATATTATTTTGCCGATATCAGTCACCAATAGTGATTACGAAACGCTAGACAAGGTGTGTTTGCTAAATAACAAGAATAAATGAAAATAAAGTATTTATTGGTAAATAACATAACATTATCGGTGACATTACAGTTGCTTTTACATTTGCCTAATGTTATTAGTTTCTTATCATCAATTATACACCAACTAATTTGAATGTATACTAGGTAAAATAAGACTACTAAGCTAGGCGTTAGCTGCCCATACTTAACGCTAAAAAATATCTTGTAAACTTGACACAAAATGCTTCCGACTGTTTCAAATAACTTCCGACTGGATTAGAATAAAATTTGGTACATATTATATAATATTATGGCCTGAAATAGGATAATAATATGACGACCCAGTGGCGCAGTAGGCAGGTCTCTGCTCTCTCTTCGCGTTGGGTCCTGGGTATGAATCCCTGCAGGAGTACAATTTTTCTTCCCAAGGGACATTTGTACCTGTTATCAGTTGGGTGTGATGAGATGTGAATGTTTCGGTTTACTCCCGTGTGAATTCATGCGTTAGTTCCTACATCTATGTAATGTTTTCTTCCTCACATCACGTGCATGACTGAATCTTAGGTAACAAAACCAAAGTGCATAGCACATACCAAGTATTTTAATTGTTACTTTTTGTATGCATGTTTTTTATAATTCAAGCAATATTGATTACAATAAACTTCTTTAAACACACATACAAATTTTGACATTACACTTATAATAAACACGAAACTTTGTGTCTTTGTGAATATTACTATGTTTGAAACGAGGTACATCTGTAATGACTGGATGTAAGATTTGTTATATAAGCCCATGTAACTCAGGGTCTAGACTATCTAGTCTAGATCCTGAGATACACGGGCTTAATCAAAATCCATTATGCCATTCTAGAGATACTTTGTTGTAAACATACCTAATTATAAATACAACCTTTCTGATCGATTGTATTTATATACGTTAATTATTTAAGAAAAACATGGTGGCAGGCTACCGCTGCCTTAATTTGGTGAATTTGTTGATGGCGTCATAATTATCCAGGGTGCTGAATGGTACTCGATGATGGGCCTCTTTTCCAACTTCGGTCCACAGCTAATCTAAAAAATAAACGTCTTTTAACAAAAAGAAATGAGTGATTATATATATCACATACAGAACTAGAAACACGAATTTTCCTTGAGGTGAAAACTTCACGTATTTTGAAACTTGTTCCCACCGAGAATCGAACCCGATACCTCAATTAAAAGGTATCTAACCAACGAGCAGTTAATATGGACGCAGAATACAAAGAACTAGTATCAACAATACCTGTTGGATAGACCTATTCATTCTTAAATCAGGGCACCCAGCGTGCTCTTCCCCAGGTAATTCTACCTGTCATAGAGCATTAACAGTAAAAAACTTCTATGTAGCTAGCTATAACTTAACCGATAAAACACAGGTAATGTACCATATAGAGAACTCTCTTGATACATCAAGGGGCGGAATGTAATGAGCTATTTTTCATTATAATTAACTTCAGCGAGACTGGAGCTTAGTATTTTAAATTATTCTAATCAAACTTATATTATAATATCTAACTACATTCGAGTAAAACAACAAAACAAACTTGCAAACGTCGTCCATATATTATGGTTGACATACCTCCAGTTCGCTCGAAGCGTTTCGCTTCTACGTTTATCATCCGTACTGCGAAGAAGAGGAACTCATTGCCCTCGTCTTTATTCCCCGAACGGTATAATCTGGGAGTCTTCAAATCAAAGTGAATAGGTACCTTCTAGGCTACAATTGGTGGTCTTTATAAAAAGTATTATAAATGATTGATGATAATGATGATTCTTGTAAATGAGAATGACGTTGAGGGGCACAATTATTAGAAAATCCGTAAAACAAAAAACTTACCTGTTTCATAAAGTAGAATAGGAAAATATTTATAATGTATGTAATAGGAAGATATTTTAGCAGCATCTTCCATTGTAGACCGATCTAACCCAGCATGCATCTGGAAAAGAAACAATAAAAAAATTAATATGCTTATAATCATAATGTTTGTATACTATCTCACCTACAGATTTTATTAATACTAGCCGTTCCCCGCAGCATCGCCCGCATTTATTAAGTTAAATATGTACTAATCCTAGGTAAGCTTTGTACATTCAATCTCATACAAATCTGTTCAGCCGTTACCGTGTGAAGAGAAAACAAACATACTCACACACTTAAACACAAACTTTCGGATTTATAATATTAGTGTGATGAAACATAATAATTAACCCAGCGCATTTATACGCAATAATTTATTTGTACATTTACTTTAGAACCATAAATAGCACAAGTTTATCTTGTTGTTTGTTTGAAGTTAAAAAGGGCATGGGATAAAATAAATGTTTACAACAGAATACCGAAAGGCCGGCAACCTTACCTTGATGACCCAAACTTAACAATTTGAACTCGACCAGCTTATTATAGCCAATGGGTCTTTTGGCTATATTATGTCAAGCCTACACATTCATTAATTCACCTTATCACAGTGTGAACTAAAATAATTATAAGACTTGGAAAAAATGAAATGAATATAATATATGTATAGATATAAATAAATGTAATAAAATATAGAATATAGAATGTAATATTAGGTATCTGTAAGTTATATTATGTTATATTATGTCAATAAATTGATTTGATTTCAAACATTTTGGATTTACGGATGAGGTATCCTTACTTATTTATAGTTCTAATGATACAACATTTCATTTAAAAGCATACATAGACATTTACAAAAAACACAAATAATTAAAGTGTTACTTACTTCACAATTCAAAAACTGGTTTACCGCAGCAGATCTTCAATTGAATGTTGTCTTTTCAGCTGCAATGTGATGCTTGATCTCCAATGTCAATGCTGTAACATAATTTTCAGTTTATGAGTTGTCTACACATTTACATACATATTTTTATTGTTTGTGAGACTAAGACAGTAACAATATTTTTGATAATATTAATGGGTAATTTATGTTTACCCATTTATATTAAAGAAAAATAAGTGCTAATGCTAGGTTTAAGCTATGAATATTCCAAATTTGATCTAAATCCATTCAGCCATCACAGTGTGAAGAGAAAACATACTTACTAACACACTTTCTCACAAAATTTCATATTTAGTGTGATCGGGAGGGTGGCAATAACATATAATATTAATAGTTTCTATTGTTGTTAGTTCGAAGTAAAAAGGCATGTAATGTCTAACTCATGTAATTATTGCACACAGTTCCAACTTAATATACCAAAATATGTTAACAATTTTATTTTAAGCCAAAAGGCCTTATTTTGATGACTCAGACTTAGCAATTTGGACTCGACCAGCTTATTATTATATAGCTAACGAGTGTTTTGGCTATACATATAAGCTTACACATTCATCAAAATATTTTGGAATTACGGATGAGGTATACATATTTGTTTATAGTTGTAATGATACATTTCATTTAAAAGCACACTTAAGACTATTACAAAAAACACAAAATTAAATTGTTACTTACTTCATGAAAACATTCACCACAGCATATCTTCAATTTAGTGTTATGTCCATTCATCTTCAATGGGACTTTTGATCTCCGAAGTCAAAGCTGTAACATATTTTTATTTTATGTTTTAATGAAATTATTAGCTATCAACATGTGCATAAATTCACATGTTTATTGTTTGTGACACTTACAAACAAAAAAATGTGTATGTATTGAGTTCAGAAGTTTTAAGTCTGAGGTACTATTTTTGATACTATTAATTCATTGTATTCAGAGCTAGGTATACATTGGTTGACACTTAGTTTAACCCTCCAATTTGACATAGGCGATACAGTTATGATATATATATATAGCATAACTGTATCGCAACTTAAAATATTATTTTTCTATTAGCTTTACCCGTGTTAATCAAGATCTAAAAGTAGAGTAGGTATGTCCTGTTCTATGTCTTGTACATATAGGTGCCAATTTTTATCTAAATCAATGTGTATTTACCTATTTATGCCATTACAGAGATATAAACCTCATCTTTTACTAATACATATATTGTGTTATGTATTAGTAAAGATTGTATGCAAGTTGACAAAATAATTATAAGTACGTGCCTCTCAGTACTTGTTAAGTTCTGTGAGGCACTGCACAGGGCTCTACATGAGACTTATAGTCTCCAAATGCTTACAGCATTTGAAGTAAGTAGCTAGTGCAAATATAAAAATTTATGTAGTTGACTTTTAGGTTATATTGACAAGAAATAGCTACTTACTCGCTTACATTCGTATTTCGTAATACGGAAAGGCTTCCGATTGCTGGCCTTTTGCTCTTTATATCCATTGAGGTCGTGGCACTCTTGGTGAAACATTTTCTTTGTTATTTTTTCGAGTTAAATACCTAGTAAAACAATGATAGATTTATGGTGGACGACGCGGCGTACGAGTATATATAGAAGATATACATACTTTAATATTTACCTAGGTATTTGCAAACTGTATGTTTACTATAATGAAATAAGATTTAATTAGTAAAAACTAGAAATAATAACAAAACTTGTGACCCACGTATTTAAAAAGAAATATTTATCTATGGCATTCGGTTTCCAAATAGACAAAACAATATAGAGCCGTATTAACCAACTTTTTTAAGATGTAATACCCCTTTCTTAGGAGATACAGAGCACAAACATTTGTGCAACGACTCCGCAAATTGGTAGGATTATCTTCGTTTTCACATCTCGAATTGTCGAAAATTGTCGATGAAACTACAACGAAACATGAACCCGAAGAGATACGTAATACCAAAACTCCTTCAGAAATTAAGAGGAAGAGGAAGCTCTTTCAAACCATTAGATATCTGAAACAGATATAGGTAATCGCAGTGCTGAGGTGGTCTGTTAAAGTTTGTTTGTTTGTTATTGTACCTATTGTTTTAAAATATTTTTAAATAATTAAAGAATTGCCGGTCTGGATCCTAAAAAATGATACTCCAAAGAAATATTCTGGAAAACCTAACAATTATATCAAGCAGTGGAACTCTATTATGTGTCGTACTGAACTACATTACTGATATATCCCTCATAACTGGTGTTTGGTTTCCTGTTTACATTTTAACTATATTTATCATTTCAGTATTGCTTAGTTTCAAATGTATCCAATGGTTACTGCAGTTAAATAAACCGCTGAAGTATAATGTAGAGTCACTTGTGAAGGAGTATCCCTATTTAGAGTATTTCCGGCGCTTCTTGCCGGAGCCGAAGAATCGCGTACCCTACGTATGGAAGGAGTATGATACGAACGAATTGAGCGTCATATCAACAGTCCTGGAGAGGAAGCTGGTGTCATCGTGGTACGTGCCGTATGTATCGCAGGAGATTGGGTTTCCCTTTGCATGTAAGCAGATGCTGGATCAGATGATTGGCAAAGCTTTTAAGGTATATACCATATCCTAATGTATATATAGAAATATCACTGTAGCATACCTTATAAACATAACATAAACGCTTTCACACTCACAGCCCCACACTAAGTTCAATGACTTGTGTCGTGGGTGCCGGAAACATTCACATCACACACACAATCACAACCAGAACCAGAAACACAAATTTTCCTTGCGGAGAAAACTTGTGTTCCTGCCGGGAATCGAACCCGATACCCCTGCTTAGAAGGCAAACACTCACCCAACTTAGCCAACGGGCAGTCATGACGTAGGACTTTAAACTGCCCATTGGGTTTTGCTCTTAGTTGGGTGGGTGTTCTTGTGGTGCCTTCAAAATTTTCAAAATTAATATCAAATATTAGATGTAGTGAGAGGATCTACGTCAAAGCTATAAAAAAATAAATCTATATAGCTATATATATGTATATATATATATATATATAAATATTATTATAGCTTTTATTTAACTTGCAATGTATGTGTGTCTTGTTTGTCCCGCTGTAATCTTGCAACTGAATTTTAAATCAGTTACCTTTAACCGATTGCGCTGAAATTTGGTATACACGCTTATTTTACATGACAATGTATGGTTAGCTATGTGACATCATTCTAAATCCAACATGGCAGAACACCAAAACTGGCAGACAAGTTAATTTTAATGCACTCCTACAATATGGCTTTAATTCAAAGGGCTTTCTAAGAATAACTCTAAAAATAAAGTGACATCACTCTAAATCCAATATCCTTGAAAAGCTTGTTTTAAAAAAAGTTTTAACAAGTAGCTTATTTAAATACAGTGGCGGATTTACCAGCAGGCTGAGTAGGCTGGAGCCTAGAGCGGCAGATTTTAAGGGCGGCAAAGAACAATGGCGAAATTTTAGTTGGCCTATGTTTGATCGTATTTAAATGTGAAATTAACGAAATTCACTCAAATAAATTACAAAGATTTACTAAAACAACAGAAAAGGCAGACGAAGCCAGGTAAAAAAATACACATTAAAAGAAACAAAACGATTACTTTTAACCATTTTTCATTTTTCTGATTTTGTCTATGCTGTGGTTATATAATAAGATGTTACCATGTCCATTGCCTTACCCTAGTGCATCTCTATATTCCTAAGCCGTAATGCTAATGCTTATGATATATCCATAAAACAAAAAATACTATGGTAACTTATGTATGAACCATCAGCTGTCTAGAATCCGTCTGTCATTCACAGGTTTTCTAAAAATAGCTGCGGTTGCTATTGCAGTCATCGACATTAAAGGGGAAAAAGCAAATTGGTGGCGCGAGTAAAATCGCTGGCGTGTAAATAGCCCACCATTTACGTATTAATATTTTTAATGATAGCGGTAAATTATTTTGAACATTGGCAAAAATCAGTAGGGATACACGAATCAATTTACAGTGTTTATTTAAGCCCACGTACCTTAGACCGCTTCGAAACCGCCTCCGGAGCTCCCCAAGAAAGGAACTACAGCAAATTGTATGTATGCCTAAGCGCACACACACAACTCCACGTCGCGCCGGCCGGCGAGTTTGAATCCGAAGAAATCCGAGAGTGTACGAGGCACGGAACACTCAATCACCTCACAGTTCACGCGGTCGATCACAATAGACACGATGAAGTTTTTATTTTAAGTCCTGGTTAATTAGATGATAATTATTTAATTAGTTTTCTACGTCACAAAATTCAATAGCGGAGGGTTTGTCAACCACACGGATCAGGTGACACACACGACTGAAGTTCTTCTTTTTTAAGTCTGTGAAGTTAGTCGCGAGTGCAAAAAATGTCACTCGATACAACTAGCGCCATCTCTAGGATCGTCCTTGAACGATCTCTAACAGTGGTCAGCAGAGAGCCTAATACACTGCAAATGTATTCAAATATCCAAAGATTCTTGCCAATATGAATATTAGGTATATAAAGTGAAGTATTTATTCACAGATGTATAATTTACATTATTTTTTTATATTATAAAAGGCAAAGACGCTTCACCACAAATGTCATGGCAATACCAAACTGTCGTATGAATGACGTTTTCACTTTTGACGTTTGTTTTTTTTTTCTTTTTTCTTTTTATATTAGCTTCGCAATCTTGTGCATTTAGCCAGTGTCAAGTAATAATATATTTAAAGTTTAAATGTAGTGGTGGCTCTCTGGAATGGGCTTTTATCACGAATTCATGACTGTCAGAACTGTTGGCGTATTCAAAAAGAGATCGGCAAAGTGTGTCGAACCATAACCTACAAATATGTTTTGTTTAATATCTTAATAACTAGGCCTTATAAAACGACAATTCTTTTAAAATTAAGCTCAGAAGGCAACTGGCCTTACGTAAGATATTTTTTTATCTATATACGATGCTATTTTACTTCAACTAAAATGATGTATGGGAGTTCGCCATTGTTCTTTTGGAACATTTTTTTTTTACCTACATAGTTCACATTCATGCTAAGTGGGGCATAAGGTGGTGTAATATAGTGCCCACACTATCGTCCTAATTGCACCAACTTTTTAAATAAAATTTTAACTTTATGATTTGGGTATCATCATTTTTCATTGACAAAAATATTGTAATTAATATAATTTTGAATTAGGATTCGAAATGTAGTGGTCGGTAAGAGCGGCAAAATTTGAATAGCCTACTGGTAGTAAATATATAAATCCGCCACTGTTTAAATATATAATATATGGGGTATTTTGACATGATTCCTATGATAGACAAAATATGTACATAAGCATGAGTTTGTTTCAGCACCCTTGGAGAGTGACTGTTGTTGGACTCATGTTTAAAATTTTCTTTTTTAGATCATGACAGGCATGCTCATCTTTGGTCACATTTGTTATTTCTTAGAAGATTATGTTAAAGTGCTTTAGTCCAATTTCAAATTATAACTGATTCAACATGTAGTTAGAAAAACCTATACCCTAGAAACTAGTTCTATTGTTAGTTCTAACTACCTTAAATCTCTAATTTACAGATTAGTAATAAGATTGAAACCAAAGATGTATTCATAGACATGTGTACCATTATCATCACCCATTTGAAGGAATACAAGAAAGCTTTAAAACGCCAAGAGAAGTCTCCTGATAGCCCTATTGAATCCCTTTACAAAATGTCTCACCCTGTATCTGAAGCGAACACAAAGTATACCACAGCAGATCATTGCACGAACATCTTACGTGTTCTGATGAAGGAGCTATTACCGTGGGAGCTTTGGGATACTCCACATTCTGAACTGCTAGTCCGAATACTATCAAAGAAGCTAGACGTCTATATCGAGAACACGTTAGCTGATCCCGCCTGGATCAATGATAAACTGATGACGTATTTGACTGGAGAAGAATATGTTGAAAACTCTAATGTAGATAAAGAAGACAATGAAGTGAAAGATCCTGATGAGGCTGTTAAACAAGAGCCAACCATAACACAAGTTGTGAAAAATGTAGATGTGACAGAACCGACAAATAATGTAAACCCTCAAGAAGAGTTGGCAAAGCTGGCGAGTATTGTCGAAGAGCAGGCGGTGAACACATCACCTCCGTTGGATATCAAGTCGTCACCTGTGCTACGGCAAAAGAGGGGCAGACAGGGCCGTAATGAAGTAAAGATCTACGACAGGATTATTGAGGGTAAGATGTGATCTGTCATCAAATAAAATATTCATTGCTCTTGTTGCTGAAATCCTTTGTCATCTTTCTCACTCGTACAATATTTCTTGCTGTAATACAGTTGACCAGCCTTCTTTAAAATAACTAACTACCCTCTCATAGGTAGATACATTACAAAAATTTTCTGGTCAACTGTAGTAGTGTATATTGGGGTTATCTTAATTTAATTAAGTTGTGATATTGATGACAGCAGATACACAATTATCGGCAATACTGGGAGAGAAGTACCACTGCTCTTGTATTATTTTGCTTTCACACTCACATCAGCCCACACTAAGTCCAATGAACTGTGTCGTGGTTGCCGAAAACATTTACATCACACACACAATCACAACCAGAACCAGAAACACACATTTTCCTTGGTGAAAACTTGTGTTCCCGCCTGGAATCGAACCCGTTACTCCTGCTTAGAAGGCGAACGCTCACCCGACTAAGCCAATGGGCAGTTTATCACAGAATTATGTTCTTCGATCATGTACTTTAGACTATAACTAGAATATCTTCTCGTGATCATGTTGCTTGTAATGGTCCCAAAATATTTTCACAAATTTCTTATCCAGTTTATACAACAGTCCTTTCTTTTCCAGGGAGTGTGAAGACCTGGGAGACAGATATGGACCTGCAGTGCATCAGCCTCGGCCAGGACCTGCTGGCGAGCCTTGATGGAGAGATCACTCTTAGGTGAATCTATTCTATATTATTATATAAATCAAGTGCCATGTGTTAGTCTTGCTAAAACACTCGCCTCATTCACCTCAATTCAATGCTGATTTTGTAAAAAATATAATACATCGTATAATACACTAGAAGATCACATTCAAGTTCATTGAGATTTAAAGATATATTCTTTATTTTTCATATTGTTGTTAAATATGTATTGTTCACACCTTCAACTCCTACAGACGTTTTAATTGAACGGCTATGAATATCTAATAGACACTTGGTTTTGTTGTTTGTCAGGGAGTTTAACTCTTCTCACCACTTTTTCTTTCCGTCAAACCATTTTGGCTTTGTTAAAATATAATGTTTGATGATATATTTTTTAAATATAAAATCTAATAAAAAATTTATGTGTATTCAAATAAAATCAATAAAAACATTAAAAAAGTATGCATATTCTCTATTGGGGTACTAACTGAGTGGTGATATATTGCAGCCGTCTGTGGGGACAGGACGCGGAGGCAGAGGGCAGCCCGGAGCGGCCCGGGGGCAAGTCGCCGCAGCCCCTGTGGTTCGGTATGTCAACTGCACTTACTAACAACATTTTAAACTCTTTTTAGATAGTGGCTTCTGTAAGTTAGTAATTTAACTCACTATCGAGTTTGTAAGCTGTAAGATCGACTTTTTCTTTATTTCTTTTAAGTTTTGTTGGGTATGTAAAAGCTGATTATATTGAATCTGGGCAGTCTTTTTTTTTTTTTAATCAATATTAAGGGCTTTTTCGTTTCAACGAATATGCCGCCCTGGTAGCATTTACAATTTGAGATTTAACACAATCAACTAATTACCTCTTAACTAATTTATAAAGCATTCTGGCGGAGTCCGATAAAGGCTCGGCCAGAATGCTGTTACAGCCACCCATTTGTGTTAAATGTAGTTGATTCCTTATAGCTTCGTTGCGGACACATTCCATCAAAATGTGGTATACATCGTCAATTTTGTTGCAGAAATTGCACATTGGTGAGGGAGCTTTCCTCATTAAAAATGAAAATTTATTACATGGAATGTGTCCAGAGCGAAGTCTTAATGCTATGACTGTCTCATGTCTATTGAGATGCTCATTATTGATCCATGAGATATTCATGGGTTGTGGCTGAATCGTTCGGTACCAAATCCTTTTAATTCGAGATGTTAGATCGAAGTATTCTTTGAATAAGTCAAAACACTCAGCTTTGATTGCAGGTATATAATTTGAATAGGAGGGTACGATGTTAGATAAAATTCCATCGCTTGAAGCTTCCCCTGCCAGTCTGTCAACTATCTCATTTCCTTCTATTCCAATGTGTGATGGAATCCACTGTAGGATAACCATTTTATTCATCATTTGCAATTTTAATAATGACTCTAGAATGATGTAGGCTATCGGTGCGCCTCGATATTTCGAGGTGCAGTGTTGTAAGGAACTTTTGGAGTCTGTTAGGATTACAATTTTACTGAAGTTAGTTGATTGACTGTAAGAAAGAGCTTCTGCGATTGCTAAAAGTTCAGCCTCCATGATAGAAATGTTTGTATCAATTTTGAATTTTAAACCCAGATTTTCACACGAATCATAAAACGCAGCACCAATGTATGTACCATTTTTAGATCCATCTGTGTAAATTTTATGAAAAACCTTGTATTGAATCTGGGCAGTCTATTTTAAGGAACACTACATCAGAGATTGTGCGTCCATAGTTTAATGATAGAAAGTGATGCTTTGCACACGACTTGGAGTCATATTTATCCTTGTCTATGTTTACATATCTACGTTTATCGTCCGTACAGTGAATGGGTGGAACTCATTGCCTGCGTCTTTGTACTCCGAACGGTACAATCTCGGTGTCTTCAAGTCTTAGAGTGAATAGGTATCATCTAAGCAAGCATGTTTCATTCTCGACCGCATCGACACTTTCCATTAGGTGAGATAGTGGTTAAATACTTGCCTTTCGAATTGATTCTTTAAATATTATAGTAGAGATACTTACAGTCTAAATATGCACTCCCGTCCGCTAACATTTTCGTACATTTAACCCTCAATCATTGACATTAGACGAGAGAGAAATTTGGTAAAGTTTTAGTCTGCAAGATCCTCATATCTTGTATTCGGGTTATACGGGTATATAACAAGGGCGTAGAAAGCAAATCCTATGTAAAATTGATCTCCTGCCTCGGTACTGTTTCTCTTTTGGGGTGTACGAAACCACATTGTCCATATCGGTTCCGTGCGGTCCAGGGGAGGAGGAGGCTGTAGAGGCGGGGCTGCGGCAAGCGAGTCCGCGGGGCGACGTGTTGCGCGAGCTGCACTCCACCGTGTCGCACGCGAAGCACCGTATCGGCGACCTTCAGGTCTGCCCCCGCGCCGGCGCTGTATGTCATGCATGCACTATCTATCCGCTTACTATTACTTCGCTACACTATATTACTTATTATTTTTTATATAATATTAATAATAATCTTTATTCAAACAAAAACAATATTATTAATAACGATATAATTAATAATTCCTTTCTAAATTGATCACTATAGTTCTGCCTAGCATGGCTAATGCTATATAAATAAAATCAAAAGAACAATATAGCATATGAGATAGTATATAAAGAAAGACTTAATATAAAATAAATAATTACTATAAATGATAAATTATAGCATATTTTGTGGTCAGTAGATAAGCCTTTAATTATGCAGGACTGGGGATTCTAGTTCCCACACTCAAATATCCTGTGTTGTGGGTAACTAGTCTTATGTCAGAGAGGTAAGCATTGGGCTGCTATCTCACCTGATGGAAAGTGATGATGCGGCCGAAGATGTAGCATGCTTACCTAGAAGATACCTATTCACCCTAGATACCTATTCAATTGTTAGAATATCTCTATACTACATTACTTTTTGATATTTTTATTTGTTTTACCAACAATTTCATACAATCGATTACAAACACTATTTTTTAGCACAATCTGTAAAGTTTTATAACAACCCAATAACAGGTGAACACAGTATGGATATGAATATGTATTTTAATGCTTGATAGGCAAGCTTTGGACCACTATATACTACATAGTCCCACCTGATGGAAAGCGATGATGGGGCCGAAGATGTAGCATGCTTGCCTAGAAGATACCTATTCATTCTTGACTAGAAGACTCCCAGTTTATACCGTATATTATATATAACATTTGAAAATAAAGTGGAAAATCCTTCGATAAAAGAAAACAACCGAATTCCTTTTATTTACTAGCTACTCAAGACCCAAGGGCGTTACTACTTTAAAAAAATATTTTTTTTGAAAATAATAGGGAATATGATACGTATCAAAATCGAAACACTTGCGCAAGCTTATGATAAAAATCTGCCAATTGGCAGATTATCAAACCTGCCAATCGTGACAGATAATATACCGCTCATTACTTATATTACATGACATTCACGATTACTGCAATTCTATTATTAATCGAAGCTTGTTTACCACCCTCGATACATTTGAAATAGTGGTCGAAAGCATATCGAAATAGAACATAGAGTTAACGAAACCTCCAACGAATGTCTAAATACGTACCTTAATGAATATTATATCGAGCGAAGCGAGTTCTCTATGTTGACTTGGGTCGTTCAGCACTTTGTCCGTCCGTCCGTCCGTCTGTCAGAGGCTTTTATCGTCTAAACCATATAAGCGAATGACTTCAAATTCTCATAGAATATGTAAGTTTGCCTATCATGAACTTAAAAAAAAAACTACGACCCAAAGCCAGAAATTACATTTAAAATTATATAAAATACATGTAAGTGGGGAGCAAATATTGTTGAAAAAGGCTTGACAAGTCGAGTAAGAAAGCGGTTTAAAAAAAAACTATGTTGAAAAATAAGGATTTGGTAGGCCACCAAAGTCACTGTTTAGGCCTATTTTGTCCCGGGGTCTATCTCAAAAACGGCTTCACACTGAACCCTTAAACTTACGTATAATATCCGTTATATCTAATACTTTAAAAACAAATACAGTAAATTAAACAATTATTATATAGAAAAAAAAGTTATAAGGTAAGTAACCTCAAAAGTTTTTCTCTATGAGGCAAAATGTAAGCGCGAGATCTCAGTCCAGCGCGAAAGACAAGTACCGTAAAATTGTAATAAACTAACGATGTTTAAAAAATTGCACATTTCGGATTTATATTTTGGAGATATTAAGGTAACAATTACTTTTCCAATCAGTTGTATAAAATAAAATTTATTTTATATTAATAGGCACTGAACTGTTTTGAGTATACTCGTACGTCTATAGTGAGTAATTAGGCTCTATGAAATGAATGACAGTTCTCTGCAATCGCTTCTCTGTCACAAAATGCGCAAGTCTTCACTACTTGGCTATGGACACAGTGAACGCGCGGGACCATAAACGCAAGCGTTTTGAGTTTTAACGCATGGTAACGGGTAAATTCAATCCGATCGCAGGCATAAAACTAACTGACCATAAAGATAATGTTATATTTTTTATATTTGCACACATCATTTTGTAATTTTTAATTAATCTTTCAATATGATAATTACATTTTTATCGAAAACAAGTATTTTTTTATTTAAAAGATCTTAGTTTATGCATTCGTTAACTTATTATATTTATTGATGATATATTTAGAAGAACAATATATAATAACTTTTAAAATATAATAAGCACTATCTTAAGAAAAGTTCAAAATAAACTGTATATTTTAAATACTTTACGGTCTTAGTCGTGCCCTATTTTATTATATTTTATATCTTTTGTGTGTGTGTGTAAAAAAATGTGTGTTAAACATAAAAACATGGAACCATTTAGGTTCTTTAATCAAAATTGTATGGTTCCCATACGCCTTTCCGATATTAAATATTTTCCTAAGCTTGTCACATATACGAACGTTCCCCGCTCCCGCTCATTCACTACGCCCTCGCCCTAACTGTTGCATGCCACTGGCTGTGATTGCATGTCGTCGTTGTTCGTGAACTGTGAAATATTAAACTTAGAATTAGTAACTTGAAGTTACCGGCCATATTTTATAAATAATTTTTAATTTGTTTTAAACTGCGCTCCTACCTATACGCGATGTTGGCAGAATTATGGTGCGACAGCCCTATAGTCGCCATTTAAAGAAGAAGTTGAAAGTTCTTTGTACTGATTTACTAAAGGAGATAAAATTACTAAACTATTTCTTTTGTATAATTTTGGCTCCGCAATCTATGTGCATTTAGCCTATGTCAAGAATGTGATATATTTTAAAGGTTTTTAGTTCTAAAACTAGTTCACGTTGCTATAGTTTTGCTGAGTACTAAAATTCGCCTATGTTTAGGACGAGGCGGCTGGTATGATGGAGGGGTTACTGGACTTTGGCATCGCCGGCTTGAAGAAAGGGCTGCGTTTCACCGGCCTCAGTGACGACGCTCAGGTAAACAGAAATCGCCTCCGATAAAACCAGCTAAGTGACAGTTGAATTCGTGCATCGAGAGTTCCTTACCACTCAATGCCGCCAAACTCGAGCCAGACCCACATTTGACCTCTTTGTCATAATTTAGAGCTTCCACTATATACATAATAATATGCATCAGATTTATCCGGGTTTTCATCAGGTTAGATAGAGGATATATTTTTATGCTTTATTATCTTACAATAAAAAAAATGGTTAAGTATTATACTTCCTTGGTGTAAGGATCTACATAAATTGAATACACGGTCAAAGCTCCAAAACTGCCTAGGCATTCCCCAACATAAAACTATAGGCTTTCGAGATTTTTTCAAATACGGGGCGTCAAAGACTTTAAATGACCTTCCGGCTCCCTTAAGGCAAAAGTTAAGCATAAAATGGCATAAATACGTTTAAATCTAGACTTAAACTTATTTTATTTGCACGCCAAAAACACAATTTTAAGACCTCCAAAACTTAATCTTACACACTCACATACACACTCAGGCACACACTCACACACACTCACACTAATTGTACATTCACGAACGTACCTAAACCCACATTGTCTATGTTTTTTTAAATTAATAATTATTTTAATTTTGTGATCGTATTTAGTGGAATGAAGTTTTAAAACTTTTAGTAACTTAAGAGTCACTGTTCTAACTTATTTATTTTTTGCTTTATTAATTTGTAAACCCGCTTTTGTGACACTACCTCGGCGAACATCTTAACCGAGAACAGGGGTAGATTGAAAAACAGCGCTGCGAGTCCATGCACGCATGTACCCGCAGCACGTGCTGAATCTACTCATATTGCCCTAAACTGCCCTGATACTAGCTACCGTTTCAGTCTTGGCTTTGGTGTAGTTAATTTTCACTATAGTCTAATAGGCCTTGTCCCTCAGACTGATGCGGACTGTCTATCACTAGTAACATTTTGATATAAACGTGTTTTGTTATAATGTGTTTTTTTGGCAATAAATAGATTTTTTGATTAATTATTTTATTTATTTATTATTAAAAAAATATATAGCTATAGTATGCTATTGTAATGTTATAGGTGTAATTCTACACCTATAACATTACTATCTTATTTAAAAGTTATTTAATTACACATAAATTTAAATGAATAAAAGTGATAAAAATTCATAGGAAATTAAAAATAGAAATACGCTCTCTATTGGCTAAATTGTGACATCTTCGGCCGCATTTTGCTTTTCATCAGGTGAGATAGTAGTCAAATGCTTGCCTATCTGCATGAACAAAAAACTGTAAGTGACAGTTCAAACATTTGTGATGGCAATGATTGGTCACCTTTCCTTAACGGCAGCTGTGATGGTGGTGATGTTGAAGCCGTGATTGGATTGTGGATGTCACAGAAAATATGTCAAAATGGCCGCGTTTAAAATTCCCCGAACCTGCTCGCATTTTCAAATATATACTTTGATATGAAATATGATGGTTATATGCATGACACTTTAGTTTCGGCAATGTATTATAAAGAATCGATTCAAAGCATTAAGTATATTCCCTATTATTCCAAGTAAAGCTTGATATATTACAGTAACTACTACCCTATATATTATACGAGCCCCGCGTAAGTCCCGGACCCGGGAATTCTAGGATAATAAGTAGCCTATGTGTTAATCCAATGTGTCAGCTACCTCCATACCAAATTTTATTTAAATCGGTTTAGTAGTTTTGGCGTGAAAGTGTGACAGAGTTACTTTCGCATTTATAATATTATTAAGGATTTATAAGATAAAACGTTCCACAAACTTTCTGGAGTTAAAAATGTTTTGTCTTATTTCGACTGATGTGAAATGTCAAACGTCAAAATAGGACAAAATATATTTTAATTATAGAGGGTTTATCGAACGTTTTATCTTTTAATGAAAGGTATAAATAACAAAAAACAACATTATATGTTTAAAATTCATAATTTATTATGCATAAATGTAAGACGGTTCTTGTAAGTAACACAATTATTATCTTTAATGATGACTCAATAAAATCGTAGTTACTAAAAATAAATGCAAGCACAATATAAGTAATATAATGTAATAAGTACTAAGTAATGTAATAAGATTATCATCCAACAGATAAACTTCTGATAATTTGTCGATCGCCTGATCACCTCAGTAAAAAGATAGTACAAAATAAAATTATAATCAATACTGCGCATACAAATTAATCACTTATTTAATATCAAATCCATATTAATGATTAATACCTAATATCATAATAACACATATTGTTTATTTGAAGATTGATAGCTTTAAATAGACTCTAATTACATTTTAGTTTCGAATCTTTATTAAGCTATTAAACACATGCCATTATAATTCGGCTTGCTAATGAGTAAGAGTGGTCAGCGTATAGTTAAGATGCAAGAGTACTTGGAGATATTGACGTACGTAAAAATCTCCAAAAATGCCCTCCTACAGTCAAAGGTAGAATAACTACTTCATTTAACAAAAGTTTGTGTATTAAATTAAAACGCAACGATGTTTTTACCCGACTGCCAAGGAAGGGTTATGTTTTTCGCGCGTATCTTGTATGTATGTATGTGTATTTGTAAATTTCTTCATTACCTCGTATCTTCCAAACGGCTTGATGGATTTCGACAGTTAAAGTATCGTTATATTCGTATTAAAAAGGTTTTTGAAATAAATGGCGGATTTTAGGCGCGAAATAGTAATGAAAAATAACTGCGTTAAAAAAATTACCAAACCATATCGAGTAAAAAAGTAGATTAACATTTTGCGCAGTCAGGTTTAATTTTTTAGTTCATTGACTTCAATCAGGAGACATACAGATTTGCCCCTTTATCATTATAGTGTGTACAATTAAATTATCAGTTCAAACTTTACTCGTGTAACAGGAGTGTAGTTTGAATTGTAAACCCAATTATAGGTAGCGCCTTTATATTGATTTTCAGTTCTGGCTATGTACCTTCAGATTATAAAAACTGCAGTCGGAAATACTAAAATTTTGTACAACTACGTACTATGTGGCCTTCTCGCACTTGGCCATATTATTTAAAATCTAATCTAATTCCGGGTTTAATGGATTTAGTTTAGTAACGAGGTCGTCTATCATGGTCTTCACACCCAACTGTATCAAAGATGACAACGTCTCTCCGATCTCGTTCCTCTGCTGGAATAGTTGCTGGACATTGTGCGTTAAGGCGGCTGGAATCTGTGACGTGGTAGCAGCTACATGACGCTGCAGGTCACTTGCCGTCTCTGAATTGGAGAACTCGTTTACGTGCCTCAAGGGCACCTCGGTCAACCGCCCTGACTTCAATATATCCCCAAGTTTCTCAAAATTCATGTCCTCTACAGATTCTACCACGTTTACAATAATCTCGGCGTACTCTTTGGAAAATTCCATGAACTTATCTCGGGTGTTCCCGAATAGTTTTTGTATCTCGTCCACGTTGCCCCGATTCAGGTTAAATTGGGCGCTAGAAAGGAACAGATTAAAGATGTTGAAGAGACCTTCCTCGAATGCTTCTGCGACTGGATTGTCCTCCTCTTCCCTCGCCTCTCTATTCTTCAGTAGCAACTCGAACACCACCTCGCGACATACCTCGCCCTTGGCTAACTTCGCCAGAGTGTCGTCGCTCTGCAACTTGTAATCGAAGGCCTTCCTTACGCCCGACGATGCATTGAATAGCAGTATGTTCAGAATCGATTGCCAAAGAGAAGCATTCTTCAATGGATTCTCTTGGTTGTCTTCAATCAACATTTTCATGAAATCCGTTAGACATTCCACTGCGAAGTACTCGGCGAAAACTAAATGAGCGAACCTCGGGACTTCGTTAACCACACAGTTGACCAGACTTGTTCGATCCTCTCCTCTCTGTATTTTGGCAATGGTGCTCTGGATTTCTGTTATTTCGTCTGGTTTCAAAAATTTGTTTAAATCGTTTTCTCTACACAAAGTGAAAAGACCCAATTTTTTGTGCTTCTCGAGAAATTCCTTTCGGATCTCTTGGTACGTGGATACGATAGAATCGTCATCGGCATCCTCTTTAAAAAATATTCTCTTCATGTGAGCCTCAATGTAGTGTCGGTACAGCGTAAATGAGTTTATAATCAGATCCCATTTGTTTTTAACTTCTTCTTCGCCCAAGAGGAATGAAAGACTTTCCTCTATACGAAACCTGAAGTAGTTGGCGGCGATGTAGAGGTGGAGCGGCGTCCCGGCCAATTCTAACTCCTCGTCGTCTGGCGTCCTGCCCAGTAACTCGTCCATTGGCGAGTACTGATCCAAGTCAATTTCAAAGTTCTCTTTGAACTTTGACCTGATAGTAGATGATGACGCATGGTTTATTTCACTCTTAAAAAATCGAACCGCCAGTACATACACCAAATGAATCGCGACGCTGAAAAGTGGCACTAACTCTCGGTCGGGATCGCTAATAAGCCGCGCGTTCGTGACCTTTGACATAAACTTCAGAAATGACCTAACGTTCTCGAATTGATCGTAATTGAGTTTCTCCAATTTTAAATTTGTACTGAAGAATCTGTTTAAGAAGACCTTCTTCTCCTCGTAATTGAACGGGTCTAGTTTGTAAGGTCGGATTTTAAGATCTTTCTCGAGTGTTAATCTCGTATGTTTATAGGTGCACGTCGTTATCCACATCTGTTTTCTTTCGTCTTTTAATAGTTTCAGTATTTTTGTCACTTCTTTTTCATAATGCGGGCATATCGCATTAAAGTCATCAAATAGAAAAATTACCTTGTCTGCGTTATAAAGATGTAAAAACAACTCGAGTTCGTAAAGTGCCAATGGATCTATATTTTCATCGACTTCGCCAACGCTTATTACACCTTCGTAGTTTATAAGCTTTATTTTCATTCGAGGATCGATATTTTTAAGTGCAATCGTACAGAGAAAATGGAGAACCAGTGGTATATTAATTTCTTCTATGGCGACACTTTCTTCTTGCCATTTGAGAAATTCTTTTTCATAATCCGGCAAGTTGATTCGAACTATCCAGGGTAAAGGGTTTATTAATTTCGTGTTCAGGGAGAGGTGAGTAAGCAGAGCTGACCTGCCGATGCCTGGCCGGCCTGATACGACCACAATGTCATCGTCGATGTCGTTGAGGTTATTTACTGGATACGTATCATCTTGACGCAATGTTCTATCGATAAAGCTTTCTTTTACATCTTTGTAGATATCATCCATCAATGTGTGTCCTATTTCAATTTTTTCCATGTCTATCAACTTGTACAATATTTCTGTTCTAACAAAGTCTTCTGATTTTCCATTTTTAAACTCGCATTGAATACGCTTAAGGGGCACCTTTTCTCCTTGAAACATAATTGTATATTCATCTAAAATTTTCTTTTGTGATGCAATATCCAGATCAATCATATAAGTCCTGTCATCTCTGACTGATCGATATTTATCTCCAACATATTCTTTGATTTCGTCTGCTAACATTCTCTCCGTCACTACAATAATATTCTTTCCATTGAATAGTTTTATAATTTCCTTTAGCTTGTTGCAGAGTCCTTCGTAATATTTAAGTTTTTCGTAAATTATTATCAGAGTTTCTATATTAGTTCGTTTCAATTCCTGAAGCATAGTGTTGTAATCATTTAGAGGGAGACTCAAGACATAGTCAAAGTCTATGAATGTGTTCTTGTCCTGTGTTTCGAAGTATTGCATTATCTTAATACCGGTAAAAATGTTTGCTTCCGTGATGACATTATATACTCTTTCGGAATTCGCACCTAGTCCTAAAGCGTGAATGGCGTCTTTTTTAAATTTTATAGCGATGTTTTCTACTTTTAAATTGTACATAAAATTAAGAACAGTCAACAACGGATTGTCAATTACCGCCTTTTTTGCTTGTTCGAACAATTCACTAGTTTCATTTAAGTATGGAGCTTCCCCAGTTTGTAGCCACCATTTTTGAATTTCGTCATGGGCTCTTAAAAATATCGCATCTGTATGTATTTTAAATTTAAATTGATTGTTTTCCCTCTCTGTGTTGTAATAATAATTTATATCCTTTTTCACAATGCGTTCAACTTCGTCTTCTTTAGCCTGATTTGCATAAAACCAAAGTTTGCTTAAAAAGTCTCTAGCT
Organism: Lomographa bimaculata; assembly: GCA_948107665.1. Classification (NCBI taxonomy): domain Eukaryota; kingdom Metazoa; phylum Arthropoda; class Insecta; order Lepidoptera; family Geometridae; genus Lomographa; species Lomographa bimaculata. The sequence goes on along the minus strand of OX403602.1, from coordinate 912,729 downwards.
TGTCTTTTATCATATTCGTCTCCATGAAACGAATCTTTTGGAAATCCATCAATGTTTACTTTGATTCTGTAACTACTTAGGTTTTGTTGCACACGCAGACCTTGCTCTGTTTTGTTGTTTTTCAATTCATTTAAAAATGAAGCAGCCTTGTTCGGCATATCATTATTCACGTCTATTTTCAACATTTTTGTTTCAGCATCAAATACAAGTAGGTTCCCAACTGCGCTTCCGATACCGCCGTTGACATCGATTATGCCTTTTTCTATTTTCCCTGGACCTACCATTCCTTCGTCGATTTCAACAATTTTATGACATTCGTTTGCGTCTAATAGTTTAATTAGTTCACCAGCTACTGTTTTCTCTCTTTTTGCATCTTTTAACGTCATATCTATATTTCCAAACCAAAGGGGGAGTGCAAATTGTATCGATTCCAACTTTATCCTCGCTGCGTCTCTTAAAACATATTCATTAATTTCAATTGCATTAAAACGTTCTGCCAATGACTTGTACTCTTGGGCATCAAACATTTTTTTGAAATCTTTTACTTCAATAAGTTTAATTTTTTTAGTTTCTTCGTTATATATTAGCAACTTCCCTATCAGTTTACTTATAGTTGATGCGCATGGGTCTTGCAAAATTAGTAGAAAATTATTTTTGTCTTCAGCAACGATTTTAGTATTGTCGCAACGGGTTGTAGATAAATCTTTGTAAAATGTTGTCCTTAGAGCTGTTGAATATTCACAGTCCTTTGTGAAGAAATCAGGATTAAACTCCCACATGCGGTTTTTTAGGTTCGGTTCTTGTATCCTTATCTGCTGTAAAACCTCTCGCCCTATTATAACATGATACCTGGTTATTAGTTTAGTCGTCTTAAACACTTCAGATTTATCTGACTTTGCCAGGATAAATTGCAGAAACAGTGACCCTAGTTTCTTTATTCGATCTATTACAGTCATTTTGGTTAGTACATCTATTTCTTCAGATATTTCGTCATGATTTATTTGAAAAATTTCTGTGTTAATTCCGGTGTTAATCAGGTGGTGTACTTTCTCGTTCATTTTTGTATCAGTTTTTTTATTGTTGAAGGAGTCCGTGGCAGGTGTATATATGATCAACTTGCACTCGACGTTTTCGAATTCTCCGTCGAACATGATGTCTTTATTGTTAGGTTGGAATCTTTCTTTGATTGTGAGGTAGCTGTCGAAATATTTCCGCAAACTAAAATCCCCCTTTGCACTACGTACGTCTTCGGCTGTAATTTTTCCGTTCTCCTTGTGTTTAGCTTGCACAAATACCATGACAGATTTCGGATTGCCCTTCACTTTAAACCGAAGGCATATGTCATCCAAGTCCCCGATACCATTGATATTCGTTCCGAGATTAAATAGTTCAATTTCCTCATCGTTCAGAGCTTTCACTAGAACCAAACTTAGAAGCTTCGTTTCGTAAAGTTGCCCGGACACTCCAGACGTGCCGGTTCTTTTCTGGTATGTATATACCTTGTGTTTCTTAGAATTTGTTGTAACTTTCTTCGTATCAAAACTGTTTTGTTCGACATTGTTAGTAGCTTCAGAGGCTGGACTATTATTCGGTTCAGCTGCTTGCAGGATGTCGATGATCTCTTCTTTATTAGTGGTGTTCAGTGCTTGAGCGATCGTTAAAGGGGTTTCCCCTTTCGAGTTCTTTAGGTTTAAATTCGCACCTTTATTCACGAGCAGTCGTACGATGTCTGCTTCGCTCCTACGCACCGCGTCGTGCGTTGGGGTGTTGTGATTGTTGTTGCCATCTGCTGCGTTGACGTCCGCGCCCTCTTCCAAACACTGTGCTATATTGTCCACTTTTTCTTCGGCACTTTTGTTTTGACGCACTGATATGAACAAAGCAGCGTTTTTGTTTAGTTGATCATCGTCTATGGAGTTCATGTTTTTATAAATCACTCACTCACTAAATTAGTTTATTTTTATTTTACACGTTTATTTAATATCCCGCAGCTGTTATTATTCGTGATGCTATCGTTTGTCGAGTCGCCGGCCGGACTCGGAAAAATGCCGGCATTTGAGGCGATACCAAAATAAATTGTTGAGCTAGATATCTCCGGTTATCAGAGCTATCAACCACTCCAGACTGACTGATAGCGCGTGCACTTGAGCCTCGGGGATTTGTTTATGCGATTTTTCAACAAAAAGTTATATATAACTTTAACATCGTCCGTCGCTGCCGCTCTTGTTGCGTCGCGGTAGCGTTGTCTCTCTCGATGCCGGCACGTAAAGATAACATAAAAATACGTGTTGTGAGTTCGGTTTTGCAAAGCAAACAAAAGTTTTAATGTGTTATTTAAATTCGGGGAAGCATTCGGAGGTCTGACTCACTGCCTTATGCGTTTTATAATTTGAGTCTGACGATGTTTCAATCAAACACGTACAATAACGATGTAATGTATATTGTCTATGTTAATTAATTTGTTGGTTTAAAATCAAGTGATGTTGGTCAACTTTCGTCTTTTCGTTATCAAAGTTAATGTTTTATGAATAAGGATATAAGTAGGGCTTATTCTGGACTCGATACACTTAAACTTAGCATAAACCAGTCTATTCGGTTTAGCCGTTTCCACTTTACTAACCACACGTTAAAGAAACAAAGAGGCAACAAGTTTCGTGTGTAATAAATATCCATATATTTAAATAAATACAATATGATACATTTATTTATAAATTACATTTACAGGATTTGTAATTAATAACAGGAAAAACGCTAATATAATGTATGAAGAACATTCCTTAGCCGTGTTTTTCTATGTCACAACATTTTTTACAAGTGCACTTGGCTCATTCATGAATGTGCCATTAATTTGTGTAATAATTTTCTCTCTAAGATTATAATGATACTTGTCTGTTTTAGCTGTAATGTTTTGAATCTGATAATTAGTCATTAACTCATAGGCAAGCATTATGCCGCTGATATGAAGTATGTCAACCATAAATGGATGACGTTTGTCATCTTCTAGGTAAGAATCTTCGGCAGCGTCGATAACGCTTATCTAGTATAAACAAGTAGTATAAGAAAATATTTTTGACATCAATCTAATAGTAATAATAATACATATTTCTAGTTATTGAACTGCCCGTAAGCTCAGTTGGGTGAGCGTTCGCCTTCTGAGCAGGGGTATCGGGTTCGATTCCCGGCGGGAACACAAGTTTTCTCCCCAAGGAAAATTTGTGTATCTGGTTCTGGTTGTGATTGTGTGTGTGACGTGAATGTTTCCAGCACCCACGACACAAGTCATCGAACTTAGTGTGGGGTTGTGAGTGTAAAAGCGAAATCGTTAAGCGTTAGTATAAAAAAATATTTTGGACATCAATCTAATAGTAATAATAAAACATATTTTCTATGACAATATTAAATCGAATAATTACTATAACGAAATGTATAAACACAAATATTATATAATATTTCTTTTGTAGTATTTGTGTTTATTTCTTATCTGTCAACAAAACCTAGCCGTCCTCCTCTCTTCTAAGATTATTGCGGTGCCCCACAGGGTCTATATAGAACTGTACTCCTAAAAACACCTGTATATTACTATTATTATAGATTGCAATCAATAAATGAATATGAATAAAAAATCAACAATTTCCATTAAGTGCTTGACATATTATAAAAAAGAATCCAATTATGAAGTTGGATAAATGAATACCAGTCGTTAGTTTCATTAGATAGCGGAAGTCATTGACCTTAGGAATGAGACCTTGAGACGGCGCCCGCGCCATTTACCACAATATTAAAATTCGGCTATGGCTCCACGTTGTACAAATCATATACATAATCTCTGCATAGTCTCGGACACGCTTAGTTTATGTAACCTTGACGGGTACGGGGAGTTTTGTCGGGCAACTGATAAAATGGAGTAGTTGATTTTGTATTATTTACCAGAAATCGTATATAATAATGATGGATTATTAATAGTTAATAGGTCGTGAACGTGCAAATCATACGAAGTTAAAAAACGTAATATTTTACGTATTATTTCAATAGAAGTTCTCGTAAAGTTTCTAATACTATACTAGGACTTGACTATGACTAAACTACGACTCTTTTACTTGACTTTGACTACTGTGACTAGTCTTTAAACGAAAAAAAACTTGAAAATAATAATATTATGACTCTTGCTAAATGCACATATTGCGGAACCGAGTAAAAAAAAATACACATACTCTTATTTCTGTAAATTATTATTTTCATAAACTTTAATTGTACACTCCCGTTTTACCGATTTACTAAAGATCCTTTTCATCCAAAGGTTCTCTGGAAGAGATTGCTGTTATCGACGAGACCGTCGATTATTCACTGTAATTAAGTTATTAGGTATTATTAATATTTTGTAAGGTGTAATAGTAGATCTATCTATATAATTCAGAAGTAATTATTTTTTGTTCGTTAGATGACATGACCGAGAGTGTTCTTAGCTGTTTCTGGTTATTTTCATAATCTTTATTTGGTCATTTGATTTTTGGACGACTTCATAATCTAATATGTAAGCTAACGAGTGTGGGGATTGGAAATTACACTAAAATTTTTGGTCTTAAGTTATGGCCGCATGTTGTCACTCAATTATTTCACTGTATAATAATTTAATTAAACGCTTAAAAACGCCTTATGTTTATTCTTTATTATGACTTATCTGTTTATGTGGAGCAGACGATTTCTAGTAACAATGTTAAATGCATTGATTCCTAATCCTACTAATATTATAAATCCGAAAGTTTGTGTGTAAGTGTGTAAGTATGTTTGTTCCCTCTTCACGATTTAACGGCTGAACGGATTTGGATGAAATTTGGAATGTACATAGATTATACCTAGGATTAACACATAGGCTACTTTATAACTTGATAATAGCGGGCGAAGCCGCGGGGCACGGCTAGTCTTTTATATAATTCATTATACTTCTTGTTTTAATGTTTATACGCACTTTGTTGCTATAGCTACTACATTGTTTTTATATATTTTAGTATTATAAAATACTAGTGCCCCGCGGCTTCGCCCGCTATTATCAAGTTAAAAAGTAGCCTATATGTTAATCCTAAGTATAATCTATGTACATTCGGAATTTCATCTAAATCCGTTCAGCCGTTAAAGCGTGAAGAGGGAACAAACATACTTACACAAAAACTTTCGGATTTATAATATTACTAGCCGTGCCCTGCGGCTTCGCCCGCTATTATCAAGTTAAAAAGTAGCCTATGTGTTAATCCTAGGTATAATCTTTGTACATTCCAAATTTCATCTAATTCCGTTCAGCCGTTAAAGCGTGAAGAGGGAAGAAACATACTTACACACAAACTTTCGGATTTATAATATTAGTAGGATTTTAGTACGATAGTAGGATTGTACGCTCGAAATGAGCAAGCTGTTGAAACTGTATTTATTATATTTAACATCTTGTTAACACAGTCTGACAATAAAGCATTTTCTGATTATGATTCTGTATTATTTCTAGGAGAAGTCACCATCGCACCGAGATAAAAGTGAGCGGAGCTCGCCGGAAGCGCGTCACAAGTATGCCGCCGACGTTGGAACCAACCTCATTCTGCAAAAAGGTAACCATATTTTTGTGGCACCCATGTCACTCGCCATGTGTGATTCAAAATCAAAATAAAAAAATCAATCAAAATCGTTTATTCACATGGGCCCCAAAGAGGCATTCGTGAAAGTTAATGATTCTATTGCCATCTCGAGAAGAACCTGGCAAGAAACTTTTTTCATTCGTGTTTTTAAAAAACATTCTTAATCTCTAATACATAATTTTATTAACCTAGGTGTTATTATGTAGTCGCTAGAAAGCGCTTGTGCAGTTCCATGCATCTACTAATAGGTAGGTAGTCAGTTGATAGGTCTGAATATTACAAACAAAAAAAAAACATTATCATCGTGAATGTGAACTGATTTTAAAATTATATTTTTTTGGTTTGAAAGGGCCTATCTTGTTGGTCCCGTAAATTTAATCTAGATAGAAGTGGTCAAATCGGTTTGGTTTAAAAAAATATTTTTATAAGAATAGGTAGCGTTTAACCACTTTCTTACCTAATGGAAAGCGACGATGCCGCTAGAGACGTAGCATGTTTGCCTAAAAAATACCTTTTCACTCGAGACTGCAATACTTATATTATTTTGTCCGGGGAACAAAGACGCGGGCATTTCCACTCTCTATGTTAAATTTTGTTCTTATTTGCTGAATACAATGTTGACTTTGACTTTGAGATGACATAGATGCAGATGGCGACGGCAATGGCACGGCGCCACATCTAGTAAAGCAACATCGTGTGACGTCACAGGACAGCGCGGTGAGTTACTCGCTATACATATCACATTAATATTATAAAGGCGAAAGTTTGTGAGTGTGTTTTTACTCGTATGTTTGTAACTTCTTCACGCTTAAACGGCTGGACCAATTTTGATGAAATTTGGTATGGAGGTAGCTGGCACCATGGATTAACACATAGGCTACTTTTATCCCGGAATTCCTGTGGGTCCGGACTTCCACCGGGTAAAACCGCGGTTTGCAGCTACTTAAGAATATAAAAACCTAGACTTACCAAATTGTTCTATCAATTTGTTATTACTGCGACACGCATTTTAAGTGTCAGGGAGAGGAGCGCATCGCAATTGCACGCGGAACTTTGCTATTTATTCCGGATGGGACTGAAAATGTTTACAGGTGGATGTGAAGCATATTACCACTATCTCACCTGTTGAAAAGCAATGATGCGGCCGAAGATACCTTGCCTAGAAGATACCTATACACTTTTTACTTGAAGACTCCAGATTATTCCGTTTGGGGAACAATGACTCGGGCAATTAGTTCCACCCCTTTGCAGTACGGATGACAAACGTAGAAGCGAAACTATAAATGGATGATGTTTGCCAGTGTTTTTCATTCATAATATTAGTTATATTAGTGTGATTGTGATGGATAGTGGATAATGAGAAGGTGTGCCTCAATCCGTGGTTGTGTTCGTTCCAGCCGCTGGCGCCAGCGTGGGTGGCGCCGGCTGCGTGCGAGTCGCCCGAGCCACAGTACGAGGAGGCGGCAGATCTTTCCAGCAGCATCGCCAAGCTGCGCTGTCTGCTGCGCCAGCGTGCGCAGCCCGACCACAGGTAGGGACCGGGGTTATATGTCATTCAACACATATGGTGTTATTGAATCATTATCATTATAGCTATTTCTTTATTTAAAGAGTATTGTAGAGGTCGGACTTTTGCAGAGTCCGCCTGGGGCAGTACCACTTCATTTCCAGACATTCAACCGCCAAGCTTATTATTACTCATTCTGGTCATTGCGGGTCTTAGTAACATATTATTCTATTGACATTTAATTTTTTTAAATGTTTGTATCAATAACGGGATATTTACCATGTATTACGAGAAAGTTGCGTGCTATGTTATCCATGTTTCCCAATATTTTTTTTCATTTCGATAGTGTTGTTCACAAATAAATTGCACTGGTAAGATGTTTTCATAATCCCACACAAAAATCACCCTCGTTGAGTTTGTTGCGCCATTAGTTGATAAACATTTCTCCTTTTATCATTCTCCCTAAAATAATGATAGCGCAGATCTCGCATAGCGCTGATAATAAAATATCTACAGGCTGACTTAGATAGAAATATGGGTCAGCAAATTTGATGTTTTCTATAGACGACCATGTCGGTTTTGTCAATGTTCGTGAAGGCAGGCTTCTGATGAGACCCTTTATTATCAAAACGTCTGCTTCAAATTTAAAATTGTTGTAAATGATGTACACTCAATTGTCATCATCCCTTTACGTATGTTTTCCTTTTGTTCCACCCCGAAAATAACTCCTTTGCATTTTCGTTGCTTAAGACGTAATAATTGAGCCGCCTTTTCTGTTATTAAATTGATCTGGCTACCTTAATCTACAAGCGTCCTTTGGTTATGGTAGGAGCCATCTGCATCCTTTACCTTAACTTGGCTGTCGCTAGCAAAATCTCCGAAGGTTCATCCTGAGATGCATGAGACGTGCTCGTCATGGACTCCTTTGTTTTGTTTCGCAATGATTCCGGTGCTTGATGATGGAGTTACGCATGTGCGGATTTCGTAATAGCCTCGTGTAAAATGGTGATTTGTCGAGCCGGAACATGTTAGGGTCGATGTACACGGGTTGCCATTATGGCTAAATAACCAATTGATACAAAGTAATCTGTTCGCCGTTTTACATTTTTGTTGATCGTTCATTTTTAAATAATTACGGCAATTGTAAATGCCATGTTAATTATTACAAAGAGGGCATTTGAAATTGAGGCATACATACATTTCGCAACTGATTTATTTTCGTAGCCTGGGTAGTCATAGTTGTTTGATATGTTGCAGTTGTTATATTTTCTGGATGGATCTTGGATGTTGATGTTTGAGTAACAGACATTTTTGATGGTTATATGTTATTTTCTTGTTTTCTGTGAGCAGTCTCTAGAGTTGTAAAGTTATTTCTGAAAACTCTAAGAACTCTTTCAAATTTAGAATATCCTTTGGACCTTATAATGACGCTAAATAGTCCGAGTCTGTATCTGTGTCCAATTTTTAACCGAAAATATGAACGGCAATGAGATCCCAAGAGGATATATCTCCTCCATCATTTTTTATAGCATTAAGACATTCCAGCATGGTTTCACGCATCCTTTTGATCTGAAAAATGGATTGTTTTGGAATGTTTGGTAAGCCTTAGAGGGTACATATTCGATGAAAACATTAACTTTTTGTTATCATATCTATTGGTAAGAAACACACGATATAATTGTCAGTACTCATCTTTAAATGTTGTATAAATTTTTCGGGTTCGCTTCGAACCTTACTTTTCAAGTGCTGCATTTTCTGTCCCTCTGATAGAGCAAGACTATTGTGAATTACTTCCGTCAGTAAATCTCAAAACGGTACCCAGTGATTTAACGTACCATTGGACGTAGGTAAGTCGAGACGAGGCGTTGATTTTTCCCTGTGTGCGACGGAATACATCTTTGTATTGATATGTCTATGAGTATATATATATCTATGAGGAGTTCTCTTCATCTACCTATCATTGCAGGGGGGAGGAGGTGTGGTGGGAGGCGGCGGAGGAGACCCGCGGCCGCACGCAGGCGCCGCACTCCACGCGACAAGTGGAATGCGCCACGCTCGCAGGTACCCTCCACCTATTCACATTCAACCCAAGCTTGGTTAAAATTACTTTCGTATGTCCGGCGGATATCTGGTTGTCTTCTACAGGTCGCATTTCTCAACCGATTGAATTTTGTGAGCAGTAGGTCTATTCTGGTCGTCAAATTACGATTGTTCGAATTGATGCGACGTCGATACGACAGTCGATCAGAATAGACTACTGGTTCGATAATTGTATAGTATTTTTTGTCAATTCAGTTGTTGGAAATTTTTCAAAATGGCGTTGATGTGAGGGTTGAAAATGTAAAAAAAATTATTTCAGTTATTTCGAAAAATACGCGAGCTTTTCACTGTACCAGAATGCTTGCAAATTATGTAATATGTTGTTTACCCACCTTAGCTTTAAGTTTATTCCTTTTATCTTCTCTCTCGCTCGCACATTTCGATATTTTTAATAAATACAATTAGCTGCGTGTGTTTTTGGAAATGTTTTTAATCAACTATATGGGGATTAATACAATGAATGTTTTAATCTACCTTTCGTTTTTCATATCTTTAAGTTAAACGAAGAAAGCGTGAAAATCACATTGAAATTTGGGAACTCTGTTTTTTCTCATCTTATTGAAGGATATGATAGTGAAAAGAAGTTTGAAACAACCTTGTATTAATGTCCATATAGTTACTTGATAACATTTTCAATAATACAAGTACATGATTTTATTTATATTAAACATCGAATTGTGCGAGCGAGAGAGAAGACGAAAGGAATACACCCTCTTAAGTGTTGCATTTAATTTGTGAACCACATAGTAAATTAAAAAATACCCATTAATAACTTCCTCTTTTGTTATATAGATGAATACGACATGAGCTTGGATCGGAACTCTTCTCCCAACCAAAGCTCCAACAACATGCAGAGGCTAGACAAGTGAGTACGGAACTTTTAAAATAAATTTACTAGTATGAGCAAGTTCACTAGTCGCTTTTTAATGTCAAATTAAGCATGCTACAATTTAGGCTGCATCATCACTTTCCATCAGGTGAGATAGCGGCCAAATGCTAACCTATCTGGCTTAAATTATTATTTTTACTGACATTTATTATATAGGCATTTTAATATTAGTATTGACTTATATGATTTTAATATTATTATTAAATTGTTATGTATATTTGATATTTTTCCTACTTAAATTGTAGTAGTGTATCCAAAAGTGTTTAGATATAAGTTAATGACGTGTAAATTTTATGGTTATCAATAAAAATGATTATGATTATGATTATGATTATAAAGAAAAATAGCATATTCTTAAATATAATAATGTAACTAATTAATTTACCTATGCCTATGCCCGTTGGCTACGTTGGGTGCCCGTTTGCCTTCTAAGCGGGATCACAAATTTTCTCCCCAAGGAAAATTTGTGTTCCTGGTTTCTGTGTGTGATGTGAATATTCCCGGCACCCACGACACAAGTGATCGAACTTAATATGGGGCTGTGATTGTAAAAGCGTTTATATTTTTTATTTAGGCTGTTCCAGCGTACGGTGACGGGCGTGTTCAACTCTCTAAAGACGGCAGTGGGGGCCGAGGAGGAGGGAGGGGGGGCCCCCGCGCCCGCCGCCGACTGGACCTACGTGTGTGCGGTACGGACGACATTATTTGTTATTGGAAATAGGGCATACGCAAAGGAGGGTATTGTGTTTATCAGTCTATGACATAGACTATGTTATGAATGTGTGTTTGTTGCTTTGGCTCACTAGAGATCAAACACGTAAGCCGATTTTGATGTTTTTGTCTTAGTCTTGCGATTGACACTTAATACATTGACACTTAAGACATTGACACTTAATACATTGACACTTAAGACATTGACACTTAAGACATTGACACTTAAGACATTATTGTAATCTAAATTCAATATGGCCACAACCAGACGCCATATTGTGAAAATTTTATAAAATTAAGTCGACGAAATGTGTGCGTTACATTGAATAGATATTTCAAAATCATCTAAGGTTTCTCTTACTACTTTTAACTATGAACGACCATTTAGGATCTATAATGATTCAAAGTTAGTTATCAAACATTCTCATATAAATTAAAAAAAAAGTTTTCTTACAAAATTTTTAATTCGGTTGGCGTACTATATATACCTTTGAAATAGGATAAGAAATCCATGTATTTCTAGACAGATGTAGTATTAAAGAAACATGCATACTTATCATGCTTTCGCTTAAATTTTTCTAATAATATAAATTTGGAAACTTGTATGTGTGTAAATGTGTAAGAATCTTTGTTTTCTCTTCATACTGTACAGATTGGGATGAAATTTGGAATGTACTACATAGCTTATACTTAGAATTAATACACAGGCTACTTTTTAACTTGATAAATGCGAGCGTAGCCGCGGGATTGTATTAGATATAAGCATAATAATAATATAGCGGTGTGTGCATTAAGATTAAGCAGAGTTTAAATTAGTAATAACGGGCATTAATTAACGATACAAGTCTTTAAACTTAGTGTGGGGCTGTGAGTGTGAATGCGTTTGAATGTGAAAGCGTTTAAAAAAATAAAAAAACTTAAAACTAGTGACTACATTAATGACAAGGATGCATGGAGGCAAACTGTACCAGCACTTTCTAGCGACTAAATAATGTGTGCAGATGAAGATGACCATAATTCGTGTGTTAGTAATTTAAGAACGTTTAAAAAATGTGAATGAAAAAATGCGCCTCCGAGTTTCTCGCCAGGTTCTTCTCGAGATTGCTTTAATTTTGCGAATTTGGTAGGGGAGCCATTATTGTGATATTATGACATATGCTAATTTAAATTTTTGATGATTAATTTTTGTTTTTATTTGATTTATTAATTGACTTTTGTAACGTGACATTTATAATAATTATGTATTTAGACTTAAAATATTTAATTGTGTGTATATGTATTATGGATTTAATCTGAAATAAATGAAAAAAAATAACTTTCATGAGTGTAGTGAATGCACGTGAATACACGAATTACATTGCGGTGTGTGTTTGTACAGAGCGGCGCGGGCGAGGGCGGCGCGGGCGCGGCGGCGGCGCGAGTTTTAGCCGCGCGTCGCGGTCGCCCGCACGTGGACGCCGCCATCGACTCGCTGCACCTGCCGCGCGCCGCCGCCAAACACGACGCCGACGACCTCGGTACTACACCACATCATGCTGTCTCATCATGTATCATGTTATCTCTCTCTTTCCATCTCTACTATTATCTACATAGTATAAATACTACATAGTCGTTCGCGCCGAACTGACATCTCGCGCCTACATTATGATGATTTAATCAAAATCGATGCGTCACTTTGTATCATAATGTCACTATTAAAGGTAGTAAAATGATGCACCATGCTGATCTCGAGCTTCCCTTTTCTTCTTGTTAGTGAGAATTCCGTTTTGGGTTGGGGCTAATAAAAACGCCAAAAAGTAACTGAGAGTCCTAGCTCGCTTATATGATTTTTTAATATTAAGGTCACTTTCTTCAAATTTACTTTTTTTTAAATTATTCGTTTATTTCACCATAGACCCCTTTTTGGCCTTTTTTTTTTAAACAAAAATCATTTCTTTACGCCCACTATCTACATTAAATCGGAAAGTAATCGCGCGACGAAGTTTACAAATCACCGCACGGGGATTTCCCTTCTTTCCTTAAACATTTTGGAGAAGCTATATGATAAAACGAAAAATAAAACCACGATTAACTAGGATTTATTTAAATAATCATGCTAAATTTGTATTTTTATTTAATCATATTATTTCCAACCCTGACTTGAGCCATCGCGGTATCCACGTGTGGCCCAAGCACGAACAACTTACGAGAAAATGTTCGTGTCGTAAACGTCAACAATTTATATGTAATTTTATCAGCGCCTCTACGTGCGTAAATTGAACTAAATTCGGCAGCACGAACGCTTTTGACAACTCTCCTATCGCCTTCGTATCGTCACGTTAACGTTACTTGAGACATTTTGTATGAAAATTGCGAGCACGAACCTTATTTTGACATTAGCTCGAAGGCTGGCTATCGTAAAGCTATCGAGAACGTACGAAACATTATTCACTTAGAATTTGTCGGTGAGAAAACATTCGTCAGGTGTTAGAAACGATTAAGAATGGTTTTTCTTCAAGTAAATACAATACTACGGAGCTCTTTGCATTATTATTTAGCAGAAAGACTCATCGAAGATGCGAGAAATGAGCAAATAGATACATGATTAATAATGATATTAATTGATTTGAGGATATTAAATTTTTTACCTACTTGGTTTTCATTAAGTTATTAAATAAATTGTTGTTAAAATTGGTTTTTAGATAGAAATTGGGCCTGCAAACAATATAAGGAATATAATGCTTTGAATCTTTCAAACAACAACTTTCAAAACTACTTCCGGCTGACCAAAGAGGCATTCAACTTCCTTAGAGACCGTCCTTAGCGACGATTTCAGTCAAAAAACATTCAAATGACAATTCAGATTGACAATAGATAGGTGTCAAATTAAATTTTTTAGCATTATGCATAAACAATTTATTTATTTTTTCGTAACATTTCGGTCTTTTTTCGTGGTTTTCATTCAATTGAGCCCACCCCTTTTTACGCAGAATGACGTCACTTACGTAATACTTTCGAATTCTCGATAGTAGATGAAAAGTGCTTTGTGCTACCGACTATCGTAATGCTCCGTTTTCGTACGGTAAGCTCGAAACGTTAACGTTACGAGACAATGAAATATTCGTGCTAAGGAGGGAGGCCTGTAGCCCTAGCACGAATATTTCATTGTCTCGTAACGTTAACGTATCGAGCTTACCGTACAAAAACGGAGCATTACGATAGTCGGTAGCACAAAGCACTTGTCATCTACTATCGAGAATTCGAAATTATTACGCAAGTGACGTCATTCTGCGTAAAAAGGGGTGGGCTCAATTGAATGAAAACCACGAAAAAAGACCGAAATGTTACAAAAAAAAGTGAAATTGTTTATGTATAATGGTAAAAATTTGAATTTGACACCTATTTATTGTCAATCTGAATTGTCATTTTAATGTTTTTTGACTGAAATCGTCGCTAAGGACTGTCTCTAAGGAAGTTGAATGCCTCTTTGGTCAGCCGGAAGTAGTTTTGAAAGTTGTTGTTTGAAAGATTCAACGCATTAATTGTTTTTAAAGAGAAATTGGGGGCCTGCAAACAATATAAGGAATATAATTATATTCCTTATATTGTTTGCAGGCCCCCAATTTCTCTTTAAAAACAATTTATTTAATAACTTAATGAAAACCAAGTAGGTAAAAATTTAATATTCTCAAACTATAGATATCATTATTAATCTTGTATCTATTTGCTCATTTCTCGCATCATCGATGATCCTTCCTGCTAAATAATAATGCAAAGAGATTCGTAGCATTTTATTTACTTGAAGAAAAACCAATCTAAATCGTTTTTAACACCTGACGAATGTTTTCTCAGCGACAAATTCTAAGTGAATAATGTTTCGTACGTTCTCGATAGCTTTACGATAGCCAGCCTTCGAGCTAATGTCAAAATAAGGTTCGTGCTCGCAATTTTCATACAAAATGTCTCAAGTAACGTTAACGTGACGATACGAAGGCGATAGGAGAGTTGTCAAAAGCGTTCGTGCTGCCAAATTTAGTTCTATTTACGTACTGTAGAGGCGCTGATAAAATTACATATAAATTGTTGACGTTTACGATACGAACACTTTCTCGTAAGTTGTTCGTGCTAGGGCCACGGGTAGTACAGCGAGTGTTGTGTTGGTTTCCAGAGGAGTGCGTGTGCAGCGGCGCGGGCGCGTGGTGCGCCGCCAGCGCCGCCGCCGCCGCCGCCGCGCCCGCCACGCACGTCGCCGCGCGCCTCGCCTCCGCACTGCTCGCCGGTATGTATATACACACACAGCGCCGCCGCCGCGCCCGCCACGCACGTCGCCGCGCGCCTCGCCTCCGCACTGCTCGCCGGTATGTATATACACACACAGCGCCGCCGCCGCGCCCGCCACGCACGTCGCCGCGCGCCTCGCCTCCGCACTGCTCGCCGGTATGTATATACACACACAGCGCCGGTATGTATATACACACAGCGCCGCCGCCGCGCCCGCCACGCACGTCGCCGCGCGCCTCGCCTCCGCACTGCTCGCCGGTATGTATATACACACACAGCGCCGCCGCCGCGCCCGCCACGCACGTCGCCGCGCGCCTCGCCTCCGCACTGCTCGCCGGTATGTATATACACACACAGCGCCGGTATGTATATACACACAGCGCCGCCGCCGCGCCCGCCACGCACGTCGCCGCGCGCCTCGCCTCCGCACTGCTCGCCGGTATGTATATACACACACAGCGCCGGTATGTATATACACACAGCGCCGCCGCCGCGCCCGCCACGCACGTCGCCGCGCGCCTCGCCTCCGCACTGCTCGCCGGTATGTATATACACACACAGCGCCGCCGCCGCGCCCGCCACGCACGTCGCCGCGCGCCTCGCCTCCGCACTGCTCGCCGGTATGTATATACACACACAGCGCCGGTATGTATATACACACAGCGCCGCCGCCGCGCCCGCCACGCACGTCGCCGCGCGCCTCGCCTCCGCACTGCTCGCCGGTATGTATATACACACACAGCGCCGGTATGTATATACACACAGCGCCGCCGCCGCGCCCGCCACGCACGTCGCCGCGCGCCTCGCCTCCGCACTGCTCGCCGGTATGTATATACACACACAGCGCCGGTATGTATATACACACAGCGCCGCCGCCGCGCCCGCCACGCACGTCGCCGCGCGCCTCGCCTCCGCACTGCTCGCCGGTATGTATATACACACACAGCGCCGCCGCCGCGCCCGCCACGCACGTCGCCGCGCGCCTCGCCTCCGCACTGCTCGCCGGTATGTATATACACACACAGCGCCGGTATGTATATACACACAGCGCCGCCGCCGCGCCCGCCACGCACGTCGCCGCGCGCCTCGCCTCCGCACTGCTCGCCGGTATGTATATACACACACAGCGCCGGTATGTATATACACACAGCGCCGCCGCCGCGCCCGCCACGCACGTCGCCGCGCGCCTCGCCTCCGCACTGCTCGCCGGTATGTATATACACACACAGCGCCGGTATGTATATACACACAGCGCCGCCGCCGCGCCCGCCACGCACGTCGCCGCGCGCCTCGCCTCCGCACTGCTCGCCGGTATGTATATACACACACAGCGCCGGTATGTATATACACACAGCGCCGCCGCCGCGCCCGCCACGCACGTCGCCGCGCGCCTCGCCTCCGCACTGCTCGCCGGTATGTATATACACACACAGCGCCGGTATGTATATACACACAGCGCCGCCGCCGCGCCCGCCACGCACGTCGCCGCGCGCCTCGCCTCCGCACTGCTCGCCGGTATGTATATACACACACAGCGCCGGTATGTATATACACACAGCGCCGCCGCCGCGCCCGCCACGCACGTCGCCGCGCGCCTCGCCTCCGCACTGCTCGCCGGTATGTATATACACACACAGCGCCGCCGCCGCGCCCGCCACGCACGTCGCCGCGCGCCTCGCCTCCGCACTGCTCGCCGGTATGTATATACACACACAGCGCCGCCGCCGCGCCCGCCACGCACGTCGCCGCGCGCCTCGCCTCCGCACTGCTCGCCGGTATGTATATACACACACAGCGCCGCCGCCGCGCCCGCCACGCACGTCGCCGCGCGCCTCGCCTCCGCACTGCTCGCCGGTATGTATATACACACACAGCGCCGGTATGTATATACACACAGCGCCGCCGCCGCGCCCGCCACGCACGTCGCCGCGCGCCTCGCCTCCGCACTGCTCGCCGGTATGTATATACACACACAGCGCCGGTATGTATATACACACAGCGCCGCCGCCGCGCCCGCCACGCACGTCGCCGCGCGCCTCGCCTCCGCACTGCTCGCCGGTATGTATATACACACACAGCGCCGGTATGTATATACACACAGCGCCGCCGCCGCGCCCGCCACGCACGTCGCCGCGCGCCTCGCCTCCGCACTGCTCGCCGGTATGTATATACACACACAGCGCCGGTATGTATATACACACAGCGCCGCCGCCGCGCCCGCCACGCACGTCGCCGCGCGCCTCGCCTCCGCACTGCTCGCCGGTATGTATATACACACACAGCGCCGGTATGTATATACACACAGCGCCGCCGCCGCGCCCGCCACGCACGTCGCCGCGCGCCTCGCCTCCGCACTGCTCGCCGGTATGTATATACACACACAGCGCCGGTATGTATATACACACAGCGCCGCCGCCGCGCCCGCCACGCACGTCGCCGCGCGCCTCGCCTCCGCACTGCTCGCCGGTATGTATATACACACACAGCGCCGGTATGTATATACACACAGCGCCGCCGCCGCGCCCGCCACGCACGTCGCAGCGCGCCTCGCCTCCGCACTGCTCGCCGGTATGTATATACACACACAGCGCCGGTATGTATATACACACAGCGCCGCCGCCGCGCCCGCCACGCACGTCGCAGCGCGCCTCGCCTCCGCACTGCTCGCCGGTATGTATATACACACACAGCGCCGGTATGTATATACACACAGCGCCGCCGCCGCGCCCGCCACGCACGTCGCAGCGCGCCTCGCCTCCGCACTGCTCGCCGGTATGTATATACACACACAGCGCCGGTATGTATATACACACAGCGCCGCCGCCGCGCCCGCCACGCACGTCGCAGCGCGCCTCGCCTCCGCACTGCTCGCCGGTATGTATATACACACACAGCGCCGGTATATATATACACACAGCGCCGCCGCCGCGCCCGCCACGCACGTCGCAGCGCGCCTCGCCTTCGCACTGCTCGCCGGTATGTATATACACACACAGCGCCGGTATATATATACACACAGCGCCGCCGCCGCGCCCGCCACGCACGTCGCAGCGCGCCTCGCCTTCGCACTGCTCGCCGGTATGTATATACACACACAGCGCCGGTATATATATACACACACAGCGCCGGTATATATATACACACACAGCGCCGCCGCCGCGCCCGCCACGCACGTCGCCGCGCGCCTCGCCTCCGCACTGCTCGCCGGTATGTATATACACACACAGCGCCGGTATGTATATACACACACAGCGCCGGTATGTATATACACACACAGCGCCGCCGCCGCGCCCGCCACGCACGTCGCAGCGCGCCTCGCCTCTGCACTGCTCGCCGGTATGTATATACACACACAGCGCCGCCGCCGCGCCCGCCACGCACGTCGCAGCGCGCCTCGCCTCCGCACTGCTCGCCGGTATGTATATACACACACAGCGCCGCCGCCGCGCCCGCCACGCACGTCGCAGCGCGCCTCGCCTCCGCACTGCTCGCCGGTATGTATATACACACACAGCGCCGGTATGTATATACACACACAGCGCCGGTATGTATATACACACACAGCGCCGCCGCCGCGCCCGCCACGCACGTCGCAGCGCGCCTCGCCTCTGCACTGCTCGCCGGTATGTATATACACACACAGCGCCGCCGCCGCGCCCGCCACGCACGTCGCAGCGCGCCTCGCCTCCGCACTGCTCGCCGGTATATACATACGTATATACACACACAGCGCCGGTATGTATATACACACACAGCGCCGCCGCCGCGCCCGCCACGCACGTCGCAGCGCGCCTCGCCGCCGCACTGCTCGCCGGTATGTATATACACACACAGCGCCGGTATGTATATACACACACAGCGCCGGTATGTATATACACACACAGCGCCGCCGCCGCGCCCGCCACGCACGTCGCAGCGCGCCTCGCCTCCGCACTGCTCGCCGGTATGTATATACACACACAGCGCCGGTATATATATACACACAGCGCCGCCGCCGCGCCCGCCACGCACGTCGCAGCGCGCCTCGCCTCCGCACTGCTCGCCGGTATGTATATACACACACAGCGCCGGTATATATATACACACAGCGCCGCCGCCGCGCCCGCCACGCACGTCGCAGCGCGCCTCGCCTCCGCACTGCTCGCCGGTATGTATATACACACACAGCGCCGGTATGTATATACACACACAGCGCCGGTATGTATATACACACACAGCGCCGCCGCCGCGCCCGCCACGCACGTCGCAGCGCGCCTCGCCGCCGCACTGCTCGCCGGTATACACACACAGCCCCGCACTCAATGCTCAGTTAACTTGATAATAGCGCACTTTAACTTGATCATTATAGTAGATAGAAGAAACAAATATAAACGCTTTTACACTCACAGACCCACACTAAGTCCGATGACTTGTGTCGTGGGTGCCGGAAACATTCATATCACACACAGATACACAATCACAACTAGAATTACAAATATTTCTTGGGGTGAAATCTTTTATTCCCGCCGGGAAATGAACCCGATAGAAATTTAAAAGCGAACGCTCACCCAACTAAGCCAACGAGCAGTTCAGAAGGAGGATATCATTGCAAAATATCACAATATATTGCATATTATGATATTTTGAGACGACCCAGTTGACGCAATGGACAGGGTTCCGCCGTCTTTGAACTTAGTGTAGGGGACTGTGAGATTGAATGCGTTTTATATTATTTATTGTCATAATATAATCATCAGGATCATCATCATCGTTTCAACCGCAACAAGCCTACTGCTGGATAAAAGCTTCCCCAAAGATCTCCAAAAAGAACGATTGTTAGCGGTCTGCACCCAACAACGAAGTTGAAGTGGCAACGGGCGGACATAGGACGCAGAACTAATGGACGATGGGGCTGAATAGTTTTCAAATGGAGGCCGAGTGTAGGCAAATCATACATAGTTGAAAAACGTGATTTTCTCCTTCGCTTCAAAGCTCCAATACAAGTTCTAGTAAACCACTTTACTAGGGCATGACTTGCCTACGACTGGACCTTGACTCCTACTTGACTTTGACTGGGACTTGGGAATAGGACTTTTAATATGAAATACACTTGAAATATTATATTATTACTTGACACTGGCCAAATGCACAAGATTGCGAAGCCAAATTTAAGAAAAAAAACAATGTCGACAGATGTGGCGGAGGAGAGCATCGCGGCATGGCTGGAGGCGGGCGGGGAGTCGCTGCGGCGCCGCGTGTTCTCCGCCTTCGAGGGCGGGGACGCCGCGCCGCCGCCGCGCCGCCTCCGCCCCCGCCGCCCTGACGTCACCGCACAAGCGCTGCTGCAGCGGGCCGCAGGTACTGTACTCCGACCTTTTGGAACTGAAACGCGCGCAGTCCGCCGCAGGGCTTGTTAACGTTACCAAATAACATTAAAAAGTAACGTTAATTACCGTTATTTTCACAATAATACCTGCATAACGGTAATATAAATTATCGTTACCTGGGTATCGTAACAATAAAATAACGTTAACAATTAATAGCAATTAACAATAACGTTACGAAGTGAAAAGTATCGTTATCGCATCTGAGAGTAGTTACCTAATTAATAACTTAAGCTAGCATTGTTTGGAGTCTGCACTTAACGACGAACGGAGACGCGAATCGCGACAAAGCAGCAAACAAAAACTGATTTGTTTTTTGAAATATGGGTCGAAGGAAATAATGTTATCAATTACCGTTACATTTACCGATAAAATTACGTTTAGCGTTATATAAATATAAATATATCGGTGACATGCCTATTGATTAACGGTAAACCATAAAACGTTACATGTAGTAATAACGCTACCGTGATTGACTACGATAACGTTACCACCATTTTACTGGTATTTCAAGCCCTGGTCCGCCGGCCAGCCGTAACGTCGGCAAACCCGCGTCGAAGCTCGCATATTATGCTGGTTGTGTTTTCTGTGCGAGTGGATTTCTGTTCGAGTTTGATTTTAATTGCGAGATTTATATATTATTGTGTGATTGTTGTAGTTATTAATTAATAATGAGTGAAAAAAAGGGTAACACTTTGAATAGTCAATCACGCCAAATAGTTCTGGCAATTGATAGATTTTTCGATTAAGAACGAAGTCGGTGTTCTAACGCATTTAAAATGATGACACGTTTGGCTATGGATAACGAATCTAGTGATTTAGGAATTATATTGACAAGAGATATTTTTGATGAAGTTATGGGTTTTCACAAAAAAAATAACCTAACGAATGGTTGCCGCCACAGGGATATCCAAAAACTTCAAGAACTTTTTTCTAACGCTACTTAAGAACTGTCATTTATGATTTACGTTGACAAGGTTCCATCCCATCCTCATCGCGCGCGAATTATACACATCGATATTTTATTTTTTACTAACCGCGCCCCGCGGCTTTGCCCGCGTTTATCTAGTTCATTAAGTAAAGATCAGTTAATTAAGTAAAGATAAGATAAGTAAAGATTTCTGTTTATTTAAATTGTAATAAATTTGGCATAACCGCGTGAAAAAAATTGCTGGACATTTATGATGTCTTACGTATTCTTCATAGCCCATTTTTTCTGTTAATTTAAAACTTATGTATAAAAATCTCGTATCACGGTGTTTGTGGTTGACTTCCTCCGAAATGGCTCGACCGATTTAAATGTTTTTTTTGTGTATTTGGTAGGTGTGAGAATAGGTCATATAGATTTTCAAACTCGTACCCCCACCCCCCTTTTTAAAAATCGTGATTCTAGAATTTGTGTACCAACAATACGCAAAAAGTTTTTAGTATGGTATTGAAGTACTAGGCGACCATTAACGTGAAAGTGGTAAAACACTTTTTATAAACGTGGCATTGCATGCCGGGTACAGCTAGTATACTATATATTAGATATACATGTCAACTTTGAATCATTTACCTACACTCGTGCACGAATTCCACCATTAACACTCGAAGAATGACAAGGTTTGAATAATAATGCAAAATCAACAACGCGATTCAGTTTCGCGACAAAACTCCCGCAGTTTGTTCTACAATGACGTTTCCCTTGGCAGTGTTGCAAGTGTTGCTGGGTCACACAGCGTCACTCGAGGCGGCGACGCTGGTGGCGCGCGCACTGACGCTCGATGTGGTGCAACGCGACCTGGCGTACCGCGCGCTCGATGTACTGGCCGCGCACTTTATAGCAGCCGCCGGCCGGAGGAACACCTCCTTCGATAACAACTAACCAGTAAATGTCAAAATGTGATGGAAGTTGATGGTTGATATTCCAACGAAGTGTTTTGCTTCTACATATATTATACGCCCTGCTATGGAATGGAAATCTTTGCCTGATTCTTTGTTTCTATCTAGAAGTCTTTAATTCTCGAGTGAACTTGTATCTTCTAGGAAAGCATGCTCCATCTGGTGAGATAGTGATCAAATCCTTGCCTATCGAGAATTAAAAAAAAGTGTTTATTTCTCTTAAAATACTACTGCAGAATCATCTATGAATAATTACGAAGCTTAAGCTAATTTTAATAATAACGATAGTTGCAAGGTAGTAGTGACTCGTGCATTCGTAGCGTTACTGACGCAAGTGTAGCGTTACTCATGCGTGTAAAGACTAAACGTGACTTTTGACGTCATTTTCTTGTAAAAATTCCTAATAGTTGTACCTATTTGAAATATGTGTAGTAAATTAATAATTATATGCGTGTGTAGCGTGTCTCACGCTTCCTCTGCATGAGTCACGTGACACCGCGGCGTTGTACCCCTGTGGAGAAGCTTAAGCTAATTTTAATAATAACGATAGTTGCAAGGTAGTCGTGACTCGTGCATTCGTAGCGTTACTGACGCGAGTGTAGCGTTACTCATGCGTGTAAAGCCTAAACGTGGCTTTTGTAGTCATTTTCTTGTAAAATTTCCTAATAGTTGTACCTATTTGAAATATGTGTAGTAAATTAATAATTATATGCGTGTGTAGCGTGTCTCACGCTTCCTCTGCATGAGTCACGTGACACCGCGGCGTTGACACCCTGTGGAGAATTGGCGAATCCGATATCTTATAAAAAGTTCATTGTACATGTTTATCATGTTACAGTTAAAACGTTCACTTATCCCGATTATGGTATCGCGGAATGAAACGCTTGCGAGTTTTAATTTTATTACTAACGCCATCTAGTTTAACCAATATACAACAACATATAGATGGCGCTAGTAGGTGCAACAAATCAAACAAGCCTACTTAAAAACTCATTGTATTTCTCATTCCACTGACGAGTATAATTAATCTCAAAATGCTAAGGAAGTTATGATTAATGTAATGTAATTAAGTATAATTTGTCTAATTGGGCCTTCGGCAATCGCTATTCCTTTTTTATACATCAAATGACGACAACCGTCAAAATGTTTATTGTTGTCTCATGTTCGATTTAGTTAGAATTTGGTACACTTTCGAGTCCAATAAGTGTTACAGCCTGTATAAATGCTCGGTAATATTGGACTCACTCTGATCTCACTTATTTGTATACGCTTTTAAATATAATTATGTTAATCTGTAATAGTTAAGTTTATAAATAAATATTATTTTTTTTTGTTTAGTAAAGAAAGTCTTTGTAACTAAATACAAATGTAACCTAACCTTTTTATAGTTATAATATAATAAAAGTATCAACTATAAATCCGTTTTTATTTACTTTAATATTAGTTTTAATGGTATTTTATGAATGAGGGTATTATTGGTACTTCTTTACCACGAGAAAGGACTTAATTTTAATGCTCTGTGGTCTTTACTGACTCATGTATATTAGGGATAGAACAACTACGAGATTTAGCCTACAGGTTCATCTGCCAGATTCGCTAAACGAAATGGTAGTGTCGCTGCCATGAATAGGCTGTTATAGTGAATTCATCATTACGATTATTTTCTCTAAGAATAAATTAGATTTTGACACTGTTGACAATTGTTTGGTTTGGATTTACAAGGCAAAGATTACTTATAGTTAGACTTTTATTTTAACACCTTCTTTAAACACATGTCTGTAATAGGTACAAGGTTCCTTCGAGTGAAAATGAAAATCTTTAATTTTATTTGGACCAAAAAAACTTAACTTATTTGTAACACTCCATGTACTTATAACTAGCTATAGTATATATAAATAGTAGAAACAGTATTGTGTTTCAACACAGCATCTTATATTATAACTTGGCTTATACAGGTGGTCCATAAATAAACCATGCTGATCAGATATTTGTTGTGTACATGGATAAACCCTAACTCCTAACTAGGTTGCCCTGTGTGTAGGATATCAGAGCTCTCCCGCCATCTCACAAATAGGTACTTTACTGTGTAGTTAATGTAGATTGTATAAACAATTTAATCGGTCATCAAATTCTGCTGAACGTAGTTTTAGTTCAACTTATGACTCGCTATTGTTTTATTTCCTTCCAAACATTGCTGTACTGTAAGTAAATGTAGGTAATTGGCGGAGTACATTAAGTAGGTTTACTATATGAGGGCATAACGGTGGTATAACACTTAGTTACTCAAGATCTCATCGGCACGTGGTGCCATGCCGATCAACTAACGAGGATCGGGTAAATCACAAGCATTTCTATAAGATCGAGGTCAGGCAGGACATTACTAAATTTTACAACATGAACATACAAGGGCGTAGTGATGCTGACCCACGCGTAAAATAAGAAAGATATCTTTGAATGGCTAGCGTTTCACTGATGGTAAGCGATGATTTGGTCGAGGATAATACACACTACACGTTAGGCCAAGAATGATCTTTCAAGGATAACTGCCGGATAATGATGATTGCTATCTTCAAGCGACATAACTTCCAATGACTACTTATTACCAAATGAAGGTGCAATTCAATAAAACCAATACATTTCCACAAACCATGTTTATTCAATTATCTTTACAGTATTAAATATTATCACAGAACGCGCGTATTGCATTTCTAGTGTTCTTAACGGAATGCCTAGGGCCAATGACTCAATGACAACCATTGTCTACTCGTTTACCTTGGCACCAGGTCGTAGCGCCATCATTTCTTGATAGTGTAACAGGAGCTGCACAACACAGGACGCATCTGGCCCGAACGGACGGACGCGGGTACCTATGCACGAGAAGCGAGAACGCCCGCGGTCTCCACGCCGATCTGTTAGACCCAAATGCGTCCTGCGTGGCGCAGCCATAACAATAAATAGGTATGGATCGTCTGATATGAAACTGAACGCCTCGCCGTGTTTAAAGCTGCGCCACACATGTACCGCTGTACATGCGTCCCCACACGCTATCCGTTCGAGTCAGATGCGTCCTGTGTGGGCAAACTATTAAGTTAACATGTTCAGTAATAGTATTTATTCTGTTTTGCTGTACTATAGACAATTGTGTGTAATAGAGAACAGAAATGAGCATTTTTCGAAAGTGTCTCCATTGTATCTCAGGGGGAGTATTTGTTCAGAAAATATCCTCGAAATGTTTATTTATAATCAATTTTATTATTTGTGTCCGTAAACACATTGTTTACTAATGTGCAAAAAAACATTCACACATACAGCTCCCAAACTAAGTTCAAAATCTACGACTAAATTATATATATCGTGGGTGAAACTTTTCAATTACACAATCATTCCAATAACATGAACCGAGTCCCTATATTGTACGACCAATAATGCACGTTCTTATAATGTACGGCCATTAATTCGCAACCAGTATTCCGTGACAATTATCAGTTTTATTGGATGAGAAATAACAACACAGACCGATTTTGTACAGCCGATAATAAGCAGCCAGGAAAACGCAACCTATATTTAAATTCAATGTACACGAAATATCAGGTTGTGCAATACTGGCCGTACAATACAGGTCGGAAAATATTAGCACGAGCTGATAATGAACAGCCAATAAATCACGGCTGATGATCCAGTAATTTCAAGAGGGCAAGATATTACTGTTTAAAGTTTTCAAACAAACTGTTTATATTCGAAAGAAAAGCGTAAGAATTTTTTGTTTACTTGATTTCATATTTTATTTCTTTTAAAAACTTAGTTTTGAGCGCTTTGTCGGCCGCTGCCGCGGTACGGTCGTTTCGCTCGATCGGCTCGCGCTTTGTTTTGTCGCAGTTCAAACCTAACCTAGACTTGCAGCCGCTTTTATAAAGACTACAGAGAAGCAAATGTGTTTAATATTGGAAGCCAACCATAGACAAACACATACTGTGTTTGTCTATGGTTGGCTTCCAATTATTGGCTTTGCAATAATGGCCGTACAATATCGGCACAGACTGATTTTACGCAGCCAGTATTGCACGCACAGTATTGCACACCCTGATATTTGGCAGCAATGTACATGAATTAGTGCATGTACATTATTGGCCGTACATTATCAATACAGACCGATTTTGTACAGACAATAATTGGAGACCTGAGAATGCCCGGCCTGATATATCGAGTCCGTGGACATGAATTATTAGTGAGTGCATTATTGGCTGTAAATATCGGGCCGTGAAATATCGGGTCGTACATTATCGTCTCCCCCTGAACCGAACCCCGGACGCGTGGTGTAGACAGATACTGGGCCACTGCGCCGACAGGGTCACACTGGAGAGGCGTTCAGTGTTTTCTTACGTTACCTACTTGGAAAATTATTCTGTTATA
The DNA here is from genome assembly GCA_948107665.1 of Lomographa bimaculata. NCBI lineage: Eukaryota > Metazoa > Arthropoda > Insecta > Lepidoptera > Geometridae > Lomographa > Lomographa bimaculata. Next base: position 885,984 of record OX403602.1, on the reverse strand, counting down.
AAATGCAATTACTATTTTTTACTGATTAAATAATAAACTTAAGTGTGCAGACCCAGTGGAACACTTGTTTTAAGGTGACGGCACTGGTCTACGGCGGGAAATTAAAAAAATACACAATTTTACAGTTAGGCGGTTTAACTATTTTGCTTGATGCAAGGTATACAATAGGCATTTTTTTTATGTATAGATATAGAATTACACACATTATTTTCTTATTTAAATAACCTTAATTAGGTATTTTAGCGATTAACAAGTAATTAATATGCATGGGAAATTCAAAGTAGCAAACCACACGTGACGTCAGTTTCAAAATATTTGATCAGTTCGGGTTGTCACAGAATGAACCTTAAATCTAAAATTGCCTGAACTTGATTGCGTCTTTGAATTTTATGTTTTGATTAATGTATTTGTTACCGACAGTAAATTAACGCAAAAACGACTTTGTGAACATTAAGATTTGAAAACATAATGAAAATAACTACCAAGCTGTAAACTCAAGAACTAATTATTTTTAATTTCCATCCATAGACGAAGCGATCGTTCATAAAATTAAAAAAATATATATTTACATTACATTGCCTTAGTAGAATATTTGAGCACTCTTAAACACCCTGTAAACACGGATTAAATGTCGACCGTCTTAAGTACAAATATAATTTATGTCAAAAAGTTATAATTTAAATACTTATGCTATACGAGATTCTCTCATTTATTAAATATATCTTCCTTATACATAATTATCGAATACCTACGAAACTATTTGTCTATCTTGGTTGAAGAGAATTCTGGTAACTTCTATTTCTCTTAATTCAATAAATATCTTATTTTTTGTTAAATACAGATTATTTACATATCAGTTCTTCAACGAATTTTATACTTAGTGCTATACTGGCAATTAAAATCATTAATACACGTGAGTGCAACTTTGGGGCCCATTTAAGAAAAAAAATTAAACATTTTTTAATAATAGCACGGCGAGAATTTAAAGCACCAATAATGTGTTGAACATTATATTATCTATATCAATAATATCTTGTGCCTAAAGAAGATTCTGTTAAGGAGTTAATTTTTATTTAAGTATAGGTCAAATTTTAATATTAAAAAACAAGCGGCTCATCTAAGAGTAGCCAGAATATCTCACTGTATTTTATATGACTATACCTATATGAGCAGAATATCCTTACGTAGTTGTTTGATTCCGCAGCTAGAAATTATTGTATCGAATTTGGGTAGGCATTTCATAAAGATGATGTGCAGCGTTAGATAACGCTATCCTACCAAGTGACGCTTGGTCACGCTGTGACGCTGCGGCTTCATAACACTTGGTGACGCTGCAGATGAGGCATCTTAGAGGGCGGTGACAGAGTCGAGATCGGCGTCTTCATTAGCCTGCTCGGCCTCCGTTAGGAACATCTAGGAACATGGATAATGTGAGCCGGGAATAATTAAAAAAAAAAGACATCCATAATGACATGTCTCCAATGATATCTTCTGGCGAGCATGCAACATCTTTGGCCACATCGTCACTGTACCGAGCACTGCTATCAGAGTGAAGTCTTATTGTCATTCCATCCTTGAGCATTGAAAGAAGACAATGTAACCATCTTTGACATTTCATAATAATTATTATTCCTACATTTGTCTCCTAAAGTAGGAATAACTTGCACAAAGAAATGCTGGATTTAGTTTTTTTTTTAATTTTGGCTCCGCAATCTTGTGCATCATTAATATAAACAGATAGCTGCTAAAATATTATATTAATTTGTATAAATATATTTTTTATTTTGAACAGTTATCGATTCTAAGCCACCCTTAAGAGGCCGGGGTAGTCTGTGAAACGATCTATAGGCTGTCTCTGTTTAACTGGCAAACTGCCCATGCTTGATGCGATAGCACTACCGACCGAACAAATTATGATAGGTTTTTTTTTTTTTTTTTATTTGTGACAGGCTAGTGTTTGACCACTATCTCACCTGATGGTAAGTGACGATGTGATCGAAGCTGGTAAACACACTAGACCTGGAATACGCAGGCTCTCAAAAATACCAAAAATTATGAATGAAAATGTAATGTTTAGCCAATGTTTTTTGCATTAATAGTACCTTGAAATGATAATCTATGTTCCTGTTGTAATTACAAAAGAAATGTGTTAGTTTTTAATACTATACGAACAAGTAAAAGATGCGATATTTACGTCGTAATAATGTGTAAAAATCAATTGGTTTATATTTCGTTTTAGGTAATTATTTTGGCATAAAAACTATCCAGGAACCTAGATTAATACGTTTTAAATCTGAATTACAGCACAGTATGGTGGTAATATGCTTGAATTATAAATAATTTCGGTATTACGATTGTATGGGCAAATCAACCTCCGCAGGCCCCTTAATGACGGTATATAGGAGAGTGGTGTCGAATGTGTAAAAGCAGTAGAGTTGATGCATGAGCAGTGAGGCGCACCTGTTCGAGCGAGGTCTGGTTGATGGTGAAGTCGTCGACGTCCCCGGCGGCTTGTAGCCCGGCCGCCAGACGGAACACGTCGCTCAGCCGCGTCGACACGCTCTTACCGTCCACTGGAAATATACATGTTGCTTAGTGAAGCGTCCATAATCACATTTCACACAAATATTATCAATTCGTAAGTGTATACGTATGTTTGTTTTCTCTTCAAGATGTAACGGCGAAATGGATGTGGATGAAATTTGGAATGGAAGCTTATACCTAGGATTAACACATAGGCTACCTAACTTGATAAACGCGGACAAAGCCGCGGGGCACGGCTAGTATATTATTTGAGTGAAAGCGTTAAATTGTCGGGGCAGTAGTACCCGTACCTATTTAAAAATATATATTTATTTATTAATGTACAAACTTAGGTGGTAGGTTTACAAGATATATTACATAAATTTAAAAGTTATGATACCAATAGTAGCAATAATATGTAAACCATGCAGTGTTGTGATCCCTAGGGCCCGCACTAGGCAAGCCTGTGTCGCGAGCTCCTATTCTCTTCAATTTGTCTATATTAAATATGTTGACGAGTTTATATATATTGGGACATATGTCGTGTGTTAGTCTGCAAGTGTCGTGCTCGAGTGTTAGTCTGCAAGTGTCGTAAATGAGTGGTCTGCTAGTGTCGTGATAGTGTTAGTCTGCAATTGTCGTGATTGAGTGTTAGTCTGTAAGTGTCGTCAATGAGTCTAAGTCTGCAAGTGTAGTGGATGGGTGTTAGTCTGCAAGTTTTGAGATTGAATATTCAAGTGTTCAATTGAATATTTATTTAACAATCTTATTCTAAACGAGCTAAAACTGCTAACTGCAACCTATTCGAATGTCGTGATAAAACTCAGGCTTCCAAACTTAGCTCAAAAACTTCAAATACTGTTGACGAATTTTCGAAGGAAATATCAATTTTAATTAACTGCATCGAATGAAAATATAATAACTATGTGACGTTCCAACATTATTTTGCTTCCTACCTGTAGGGATGCAATGAATAAATGAATATGAGAGGTAATATAGAAGTGGTAGTATGTAGAAGTGAGTAGTCAAGACGGGGAGTGGGGAGCGTACCGGTGGTGGTGGCGGGCACGATGAAGTGCAGCGAGTGTTGGTGCAGCACGAGCAGCCGCGCGCCGGCCGCCGCGCCGCACACGCGCGCCCACGCCGCGCGCGCCCCGGCCGCGCGGCACCACACCGCGTACCCGCCGCCGAACCTGCGGGGACACTACGTTACACGCTGACACCGCTTCTGGCTATGCTCCTTTCAAACTTTACACTGTTTATAGAAACATGCTAATGGGTAACGTTTTTCTGATCGTACAGTATACAAGCGAACCAAATAATTGAATACGTTGGGAGAGTCAAAATTACCTTGCGTCACCCTGCACACAACACTATAATAATATAAGGCTACACGATATAAGGCTGTTCCATAGTGTTTCATTTTTTTTTTTAACCAAATGTAGATCGATAATAATAGATGCCGGTGCTAAGTTGATGTTGTATGTTTTCGAGGCTTGGGAGGGATCGCAGGTTGCAAAATATTGAAGTATTTTGTGATCTCTCCGAAGCGTTCGATTGCGTGGAATATAAAACGCTTGTCCAAAATTAATCTATTGAGGTACACGGGGGCCTGCTTTTGATTTGTTAGATTCATATTTGTCAAGGATTATATGACAACTACGCAAGTATTAGATATTATCTTATTTACTAATGACACGTCACTTATTGTTAAAACTAATATAAAAAAGACGTGGAATTAAATTAAGTAAATTGTGAATTAGGTCTAGTCTCGAAATAATTTGCTGATAAATGCTAGCAAAACAAATATCGATTTTTCCTTACCGAATGTTCCTTTGGTAGATGCATATTTTACACTTGTAAACAACAAATTAGATCTTGTAAAGAAAACTGTTTTCTTAGGTCTGACTATGGACTCAAAACTACAGTGTTCATGTTGATGCGCTTGCAGGTCGCTCGAGTTCTGCTGCTTTTGCGAGGTAGGTACGTACCGTGCGAGGCGAGGCGGGTACGTACCGTACGAGGCGAGGCGGGTACGTACCGTGCGAGGCGAGGTAGATACGTACAGTGCGAGGCGAGGCGGGTACGTACCGTGCGAGGCGAGGCGGATACGTACAGTGCGAGGCGAGGCGGGTACGTACCGTGCGAGGCAGGCGGCGGGGCGCGCGGCGGCGACGAGCGTGCCGCGGCGCAGCAGCGCGAGGCGCGAGGCGAGGCGGGTACGTACCGTGCGAGGCAGGCGGCGGGGCGCGCGGCGGCGACGAGCGTGCCGCGGCGCAGCAGCGCGAGGCGCGAGGCGAGGCGGGTACGTACCGTGCGAGGCAGGCGGCGGGGCGCGCGGCGGCGACGAGCGTGCCGCGGCGCAGCAGCGCGAGGCGCGAGGCGAGGCGGGTGGCGTCGTCGAGCGCGTGCGTGGACAGCAGCACGCCGCGGCACGCCGCGCGCGCCATGCGCACGCCGCGCGACACCACGCGCCGCGACACCGGGTCCATGCCGCTGCACAACATTCACAAAAACACGGTCATTCGAACTTCTTTTTGTTTTACGTTACACCCACGTCACTAGTCTTCGAACTCGGTGTGGGGTATGTAAAGGTAATTATCTTTATAAAGACCGTATTTTATGTCGTGACCATGCAAAGACGATTTCTTAACAAGGTGCATATATTTCGACCCATCCGAAGACGTTGCTTCTTGTTTCTCGATAACCGTCGTTTCGAAAGGCTGAGAGTTAAAACATGGAGTAAAACAAAGGAGCAATATGATGATCCGAAATATTCTCAAGAAAATAGAAATAAAACTTATAACTCCTATACGTAAAGGGGAGATGTGTCTCAAATTGATAATTGTAGGCCTGTATTTTATTTTAATTTTTTTTGCGCGCAAATCTTTCTCGTGCAGGTAAATTGCTGGAAGCTTTTTTTAACAACTAATTGCTTAAATACACAAATGCTCAATATCGACCAACACGGCTTTATGCCAAAAAGGTCAAAATTCGGCTATAAGAGGAGTGCTTTCAGGTGTACCTTAAAGGTCATATTTGGGACCACTAGGCTTTAGGGAATAAAACAAGTTGAATTTATATTTTTTTAGTTAAGTTTTGTGAACTTTCAATGAAAAAAATATTAACTCGTGTCCCTATCACACATAATATTTTAAAGGCGAAAGTTTGTGAGTGTGTTTGTATGTTTGTTACTTCTTCACGCTCAAACGGCTGGACCATTTTGATGAAATTTACTATGCAGGTAGCGGACACCCTGCATAACACAGAGCTACTTTTTATCCCGGAATTCCCGAGGGTACAAGACTATCGCGGGTAAAACCGCGGGGCGCAACTAGTAGAGTGTATAAGGCTCACCTGGTGGGTTCGTCGAGCAGCACGAGCGGCGCGCGGCCCATGAAGGCGAGCGCCGTGCACAGCTTGCGCTTGTTGCCGCCGCTCAGCGCGCCGGCGCGCACGCACGAGTACTTATGGAGCTCGAACATCTCTAATGTGCGCTCTATCACCTGTGCTCAAATGATTTTATTCAATTTGGGTCTTACAGTTTCATCGGACTTCATGATTCGGTTCGGATATTAACAAATATAAATTCTGGCGCAAATATTTAAAAAAAAATTAAATATGGGACCGCTATTTTTGCATTGTATAACGTGGGAGATGTTAGATCTCCTTGTGTTACGCCCCACCCTTTGGAATGTTAAAAATTGCCTGCTACATTCCTTTCGGGCTGCCATAGGAAGACTGATTTATATTCTTCATTCATTCTGATCTACATAAAAATAAGCCTATTTTATGTTTCCACGGTCCAAACTATTTACATAGCAAATTGGATTCAATAAACTTCCCGAATACACAAAGAAGCTATAACTGACACATCGCAAATATAATGATAATAATTAATCTCATGAGGAACATTTTCATGAACTACAGATTTCTCAAAGACATTCTTTCAGAATAAAATAAAAATCTTTCAAAATATATTAAACTACTGTACCGTGATTCGAAACCCAATTATACATGAGAGTAGCGTACTTGACTTCCTCCGAAATTGCCGTGCTGCGATTGGTCCGCCCGATCCGTTCGTCCAATCACCGTCGACTCCGCCCTTTCCGTTTCCCGTCAACGTCACCCGTCACCCCAGGTGGTGCGCTGTGCGCGATATCGCTTCATTGGCGTTTGGATTTTCATCCGGAGCGGTCGTAAGGTCGTACCAACACTTTACGAACTGCATCGTGCTTGTGAAATACTTACTTATTATAATTTTAAGGGTAAATATTTCAATAACGGGTAAGCTGAAGCTCATAACGAATTCTATAACATTGTATATACAAATTGTACCTACTTATTGGTAATTGTTATATTATAAGTAAGAATAAGAATTATTAATATCTAATAAATTTCTTTTTAACGGTGTTACCGTTCGTTTTAGATATTTAAAATGGATATACAGGTCCAGCCCCAACGTTGGATTGCAGGAACGAGACGTCTGCGCATTGAATCTAGTACTGATTCTTTTAAAGCATTAGCAAATAACTAATTTGCAGATTACCAGTGACAAAAAAGGATACAATACAAAACATAGGAAAGAGGAACATAAAAAGTGAGTAATTTTAATTATTTTACAAATAACGGAAAACAAATCCCGGTTAAACGGTAACAATTAACGTTACCACAAGTGAATCATCCTACTTACCCCTCGGGATCCAAACATTATGGTAATACACCGAAGAAGAACTCCACAGGGCAGCGTCACTTAATTATTACCGAACCTCACGAGCAATAATTTAGTTTTTTCTGTAAAAACTACAGCATGCAGCCTCATGCTCTCTACTTTAAAGTAACCTGGTTTGAGTAGCGCGCTACTTTGCACAGAAACTTTTTATTTACCTCCCAGTTTATAATATTTATTCGACTGAGAACATCGAGCACAACGACAATTTTTTTGTCAATTAATACGAATACTAGCAATGTAAGATACATATTAATATAAAGCCAGTATTGAATATCGTGGACCATATTCGAAAATAATTGAAAGTGTAACCATTGGCTTAAAAAACTAGGGGTGTTACTACCCTCTTTATGGCCGAATGGAAAGCATTTCTCGAAACTCGAAACGCTTCTAGTCTTTTACGGTTCACAACCAACAAAATGACTAACTTATAACCTGCAACTTGTAGACTGTATCTTATATTAAGGATGAGGAAGTAACCAACAAAGAAAACTATGTACAAGCCCTACAAAAGGCGCAATTCCCCCTACTCCCATCGGGATAGGTGAGGAAGTATTCACGTTGAATGTCTGAAGATTCCATGCTGAACAAATATTCTGCCTAAAGAATGCTCGGGGCTACGCCCTACATTCTAAACATTCAGAACTGTATCTCGTGTACAGTTGTTACTATCAAAAGAATTGATTCACATTTATGAATATTTTATGCTGAACAAATATTCTGACTTAAGAATGCTCGGGGCTACGCCCTACATTCTAAACATACATAACTGTCTCTCGTGTACAGTTGTTACAATCAAAAGGAATTATTCACATTTATGGACTGAAGCCGATGCCCGATGGGCTGGTCGTATCAAATCCGCACCACACTCGACAACAAAGTACAAAATGATATACACGCATCTGAGAATATGAACAAGTGGCACTACATTGTCAGAGACAGTGATACGCGGAGGGGGTCACAACCCTCGGCACTTAGGATATCGACGCAGAGAGAAGTCGGATCGAAGATGGATGGACGCAAAGAGAAGACGGACCGAGATGGATGGAAGCAAAGAGAAGACGGACTGAAAATGGATGGACGCAGATCAAAATACTATCATGAGAATGCTTGAGGCCGTACATTCTAAATATTCATAACTGGCTCTCGCATGCAGTTCTTACTACATCGAGAGATATTATCCACATTTGCTGACTAAAGACGCTATGCTGAACTAATAGCTGATCGGAGAATGCTTGGGGCTCCACCCTACATTTTAAAACTGTATAACTGTCTCGTATTCATGAGATGTTCTTACTATGAGAAGAATTATTCATATTTATTGACTGAACGTTGCATTCTGTATGAAAACACTAATTGGAGAATGCTCGGGCACCGCCCTACATTCTAAACATGAAGTCTCTCATATTCAGCTCTTGCTATCGAGATTAATCATTGACGTTTATTGACGGATCGTTTCACGCTGAACCACAATACTGATTAGAGAATGCTCAGGGCCCGCCCTACATTTTACACATGAATTGGTCTCCGGTATACAGTTCTTACTATCGAGATTAATTATTCACGGTTATTGATGGAACATTTTACGTTGAAACAAAATACTGATTGCAAAATTCTCGGAGCTTCGCTATTCTAAACTTTCATAATTGTCTCTCGTACTATTCTTACTATAGAGATGGCTGTCAATTTGCGAATCTGGCAATTAACTACTCATTGGAGAATGTTTTGGGTCCGTCTGCCCTATGTATTATATCAACTGGCTATTGCATACTACTCTTCCTATCGATATGGCTGTAAGCTTGCGAAACTGACGCATAAAGCACTAATTCAATAATATTAATCGGCCCGTGTGAATGAATATTTTGAAACGTGAATTAAAAAACATGATTACACTTGTTGAGCAACTGCAAAATAAGTACATTACTTGGCAGGAAAGCCGAAAGTTTCTTTGGATAATACTACGCTTGACTCCACTTGCTGGGAAAAGCACACGGAAATGATTATGCAAAATCATGTTACATCATAATCCTAGCCAGTCCTCACCATCAATGTCATTATTACCGAAAGGCGACTGAACGATACGACTTCAAGTTTTCGATAGCATTAAGAAGGATAAGCATCTGCGAGTCACATTGAGCCATCAAGGTTCCCTTGAGTTCAATTACTGCGACACATTGTTTAACAGAACCCACTAGCACTGTAAAGGTACACAAAACATTTGACGTGAGCCTACTCTCAAACTCTTCGAGAGGTAAACGAACAAAAATGTATAAATTGGAATATAAGGCGAAACAAAGAAATTTGATAAAACTTTAGAAGCAATTACAGACAAGGTTGGACCAAAATCGACACAAGTTTCTTGCTTGTCGCTTGGTTTTTATTGTCAAGGTTTTGTAGACGCCTAAAGTCATCCAACTAACTTTACCACTGTCGTTTTATGATATACAAGTTTGGTGAATAACTTGACAGACCTTCTTAACTCAGTTGAAAATTCACACCAAACGGTCACTATACGCATAACCTTGACGACAACTCGGTTGAAAACGGAAACCTACCCCAATATGGACTCTTTGTTTAGCCCTGGCAATCGATTATGATATCAAAAGGTGACAAGGTTCGTGTGCTATTTAATCTTAGGCAAACGCTGTTTTCTAAGAGCATTATTATGGGCGCTGGATTATAAAGCCTTACATGTACAAGCGAATACTGAATGAAGTCCTAAGCCCGAGCTGTTTCGGCAAATCAGAAGTATACTACGATAACGAGATAATTACAAAGCCTATTGAAATGGACAAATATACGTGCGAAATATACTTTGCAACTTCAACACAGCATTATGAAAACCGACCGTGATTTTCGTGATAGTTCACGACCAAAACGTCATTAGGTCTATTTATTATAATACAGATGTACCATTGTACCATTGTACCATTTGTCACGTCAGAAAGCACATGCCGAATGTGTCTTTTTAGGTCGTCCATGGCGCATAATTGTAACTGCAGGCTAACTTCGGTAATAGCACCATTATGAATGTTTGTCTATATAAATAACAAAATTGTATCTGATAACCAGAGCACTGGATTCTCTGATCACTCGCAATCAGAGACCTTCAAGTTTTTGTAGAGAAATGGAAGATTCAAGATACCTATGAACTATGTGTATTTTTTGTTTCACAAATTGATCACCTTCTTATTTTAATTTGTGATGGAGTTACCTTACCTTCCCTTGTTGGCTGGAGTATTGCCGTGACGCGTTGGCATAACTACTTCAGTGGGATATTGTGTAACAAACATGATTATTTTGCGATTGGTTTGCGATATGTTCAAGTTTGATGCTATACCAACAATCGGCAACCCAAATTATCTCAATAAAGTAAGCTAGGCTAGCATACACCCGTGAAATAGTCGTGTCAGTATAGTACTGAACTGCCTAATCAAATCGATTTTGTTATTTGGCCCACCTACGTTTACAAATAAAACCATACATATAGTTTATACAACACATACCATGACCGCAGACTGTATTGTATTGTATACATAGAATGACTGTTGTCTCAGTAGCATCTGTGAAGTGCGTAAATAAATCATCCTCTTGACTAAATATTGGCTGAAGGAAACTGGGATATTATGCAACACAACGTGAGAAATGGCACCCTCTAATTTGTTATCAAATTCACATGAGGCCTAGAATGAACCTCGAACTAAAATAAACATATATTAAAGCTATTTTAATCAGTGGAATTTACTAAAACCATTACGATGTTAAGATATTATGATGAATAATAGCGATACAGTGTTCTGGGCATATTGTATCATTTGCTCTTGATACCAAAGTCATAACTTCTCTTAGTATGACAATCATTATATACAGATCACATTGGCGTCACCGTCACCACCAGGCGAAAACAAACACGTCTCTCATGTATAATTGGGTTTCGAATCACGGTACAGTAGTTTAATAGTGATGTTTTACCTGCAATTAAAACATTTATTAAACATACTTACCTGATTCGAAACCCAATAGTTTCTAATTCTGCCTGGTGACATAACATGAGAAATCCAATGAAGCGATATCGCGCACAGCGCACCACCTGGGGTGACGGGTGACGTTGACGGGAAACGGAAAGGGCGGAGTCGACGGTGATTGGACGAACGGATCGGGCGGACCAATCGCAGCACGGCAATTTCGGAGGAAGTCAAGTACGCTACTCTCATGTATAATTGGGTTTCGAATCAGGTAAGTATGTTTAATAAATGTTTTAATTGCAGGTAAAACATCACTATTTATTACCCAGTGTCAAGATTATTTGCCTTCTACTCGGTCGGTATTTTTGTAGCAAATTATTACAATGATCAGTGATAAGTATAGGACGCGAACTGAATGAATAACATAATTTAGCGTGTGCTCGCTCTGTGAGACTAAGTAACAGTAATGTGTAAGTATACTCACATCCTCCTGGTCCTCTATCCCTCTCAGCTGGCAGTAAAACGCGAGCGTCTCTGTGACGGTTAGCAGCGGATCCACCGCGTCGCTTTGTGGACAGTAACCTGTTATCATAAACTCGCACTTAAACATAGTACATACTTGGAAAACCATAAGAACATTTGCGTTCATCAAGATAAACGTTTTTATAATTAAGTAAGAAGAACGCTACGAACTGAGAACTCACGCCATCATTTTGGCAAGTGGGAAATAAAAAAGAAATACGCAAATAAGACTGGCGAGCTGCATCTCCCCACACAACATCGCGACCGTCGACTTGTGCAGTACTTACTGATGAGTCCCCTGGCTAACTGCCTCGGTCAGCACACAATATCGCCAACTTCGTCGACTTGTGCAGTACTTACTGATGAGTCCCCTGGCTAACTGCCTCGGTCAGCACACAATATCGCCAACTTCGTCGACTTGTGCAGTACTTACTGATGAGTCCCCTGGCTAACTGCTTCGGTCAGCACACAATATCGCCAACTTCGTCGACTTGTGCAGTACTTACTGATAAGTCCCCTGGCTAACTGCTTCGGTCAGCACACAATATCGCCAACTTCGTCGACTTGTGCAGTACTTACTGATGAGTCCCCTGGCTAGCTGCCTCGGGCCGCGACGCGCGCCCGCGAGGTACACGAGGCCGCGCGTGGGCCGCGTCTCCCCACACAGCATCGCGAACGTCGTCGACTTGCCCGCGCCGTTTTCACCCAAAAGCGCAGTGCACTGTCAATAATATAATTCATATGTTATTTCATTCAAATTAACGGAACTACACCAAATACTTTATATTGAAGTTGGTAAAATATTTACGATTTGAAAACGTAACGTTTTTACATTATTATTTCAACTATTCGTATAATAGTTATCTATGTTATAATTTACGTTAAATATGCGATTTTAATCAAGTCGCGTTGAAGAAACGATCAATTTGATTCGAAATTACTATACCGTAAACAGACGCACAGACACCAAAAAGACCACTATTTTTACTTCAAGGGTTAACCGCTGCCGTGAGTTATTGACCGAGCGAAGCGTCTTCGTTTCAGCTCGAGCGAAATTATTTTCACACGAGGATGTCCGGATTTCCGGTTGTTCTCCTCCCCAGGACGCATTTCTCAACCGATTCACGTGATATCTCGGGAGCGGGTTCGATAATTTTACGATTTATAATCGTCTATAAAATTTTTGGAAATTTTTAAAATGTTGGGGAGAAGGGGTTTGAAAACGTAAAGAAAAAATGGTTATCTGTAAAGTCGGTATACGGACGATAATTTTACGTGATAACGTCACAAGACGAACGCTTAGGCCGATCGTGCCTCTCTATCGCACGGTCCGCGCTCTCGCTTGCACGCTCGGCACAGACGGAACGTGACAACGAGTCGTGCTTTTTTGGGCGCGCAGCCGGAGAAAAGAGAGAGTATAAATATGTGTAGTGGTGGCGACCTCCCCGGGCGGCACGGCGAGCGACAGCGCGCGCACGGCGAGGCGGGCGCCGTACGCCTTGCCGAGGTCCGCGCACGCCGCCACGGCGCGCACGCACGACGCGCCGCGCTGTAGCGAGTTGTTCTTGCCCTCCGTGTGCACGAACCCTGCACATCACATCACTTTAGCTTTCTCGGAGTGGGAACTCGGTTGTTATTGATAAATGTGACCGCATTAGGTAATACTAATAATTGTATAAACACATATTTTTCATATTCTTCCATTCACGCAAAGGGTGCTTAGGTGACCTTGACTCTTTCCTGTGTGAGAGGAAGGGTGAAGCAGACCAGTATTAACATTACCACATAATAATATTATTTCTGTACTAACACAATTGTTGCTATATTGTAAACTATTAACAAGTGGATCTTTATTATTTGAAAATAAATAAATTTGAATATTCAAGATGCTGATGTGCTGGTACTATATTGAACGTAAACGAAGCTGCGGGGAACAGCTGCTTGTGTTCGGGATATAACTCGAACCTTACACAGCTTTGCACCGTGACGCGTGTCGCATTACCAAACTAATTAATTATCTACTATTTTGAATTTAGTGCACTTTTGATTACGGCGGCACACGGGTCCATTCATCTAACATTAACATTTAAAAGCAACCTTAAAACATAGACAAACATTTACATAAACAATAAACAGTGCCAATTATAAACAAATAAAATCTTCAATTCCCACTGCAGCCTCGCTATCGTACCGTACAACTTGTGTATCTACGTGTATCAAGGCGAACAAGCTAGTGAGTGAGAGAGTGATCAGGGGGGGAGTGAGTGAGTAGTGGGGGGATTGAGTCCGAAGTGGGGGAGGAAGTGAGTGAGTAGTGGGGTGAGGGAGTGAGTAGGGGTGGGTGGGTGAGTGAATAAGGGTCGTGAGTGAGTAGGGGGGTGAGGGAGTGAGTAGGGGTAAGGGAGCTAATAGGGGGGGAGTGAGCTAGTAGGGAGGTGAATGTGGGGTGGTGAATGAGTGAGTAGGGGGGGTGAGTGAGTAGGGGAGAGTACCTCTGTTGATGTTCCCGATGGTGGCGAGGCTGAGCGTGGGCGTGCGTGCGTCGGCCAGCACGTCGGCCACGCGGCGCCGCTCCAGCGCCACGTCCGCCGGCTCGGGGCTGCCGCGCGACCCCAGCGCAGCGTACATCTTGGACGAACTCAACCTGCCGGGGATCACACATATTGCATTCATTGAACCTGGGGAGGAATCCTACATAATGCATGAATTGAACCGGGGAAGGGATCCGACATATTGCTTGAACTGAACCTGAGGAGGGATCGAACATATTGCATTAACTGATTCTGAGGACATACAAAAAATCCTATAGGATAAAGATAGAGCCAGTCAGTTAAGTAGATATAGAATAGAGCCGAAACCAATATTAAAATATGGTTAAATATCAAGCATTTTATTTTCAAGCAAAACAATATTTGAGTAAACAATATACCATCGGTTTTTTAAATTAAATAAAATTACTTTTTCGGGACAAGGGACCTAAAATCCTTGCGCAACATCAGAACTGGTTACTTAATTGGGTGAGCGATCGCCTTCAAAGCATCGGGTTCGATTCCCGGCGGGAACACAAGTTTTCTCCCCAAGGAAAATTTGTGTTTCTGGTTCCGGTTGTGATCGTGTGAGTGATGTAAACGTTTCCGGCACCTATGACACAAGTCACCGAACTCAGTGTGGGGCTGTGAGTGCGAAAGCGTTTATGTTCAAGCGCGATTAAGTCCCGAGATAGTTCCCTACTGCATTCAATATAGTTTAGGTAATATCTCGGGACTTAATCTATATCTACCTAAAACAATATAGTTTAGGTAATATCTCGGGACTTAATCTATATCTACCTAAAACAATATAGTTTAGGTAATATCTCGGGACTTAATCTATATCTACCTAAAACAATATAGTTTAGGTAACATCTCAGGTCTTTATCTATATCTACTTAAAACAATATAGTTTAGGTAATATGTCGGGACTTAATCTATATCTACTTAAAACAATATAGTTTAGGTAACATCTCGGGTCTTAATCTATATCTACTTAAAACAATATAGTTTAGGTAATATCTCGGGACTTAATCTATATCTACTTAAAACTATATAGTTTTGATAATATCTCGGGACTTAATCTATATCTACCTAAAACTATATAGTTTAGATAACATCTCGGGACTTAATCTATATCTACCTAAAACAATATAGTTTAGATAATATCTCGGGACTCATTCGGTCAAATGAGCCGTCTCACCAGTCCAGGAGAGCCTGCGCGTGTCCGCACTCGAGGCTCAAGTTGAGCAGCGCGAGGGCGGCGCCCACGGCGAGCAGACAGCCGCATTGCAGCGAGATGAGGTCCGACCGCAGCGGCTCCCGGTACGTGTCCAGCCCGAACCGGCCCAGCACCTGCGCAAACCTCACTCAACGCCTGCCCACATTGCCCCCTGGTGCCCATAGGAGCTTTCTGACACTTGCCAATGATCTTAATCTCCCATTCGTCAACAGGTAATAGGGCATACTAGCCGTGCCCCGCGGCTTCGCCCGCGTTACAAAGCTATCTACGGGCCAATTGCCTATATTTCCTAAAACTAAACTAAAACTATGTACAGCAAAGAACTAAGTTACCTACAAGACATCGAGCTTATAGGTAACTCAAGTGCTCAAGCCCACTACCAGTGGGTAGCGTTTCCATCATGCTGGCGGCATTGCCTCTCTGAATTGCAATGCTAATACGTTGAGCCAAATAAGTGCCAACATTTTGATCAAGGGTCGCTTCAACCAGGCGCTCTGATAGATTTTTGAAAATAGAATATTATTATTTATTATTTCCTTTATTTTGCGAGTTATTCTCAGCAAACCCTTTCGTTTGATACCCATATTGTAGGAGTGCATTAAAAATAACTTGTCCGCCATCTTGGAGGTATTGTAGGATTTAGAATGACGTCACATAGCTAAGCATGCATTGTCATCCAAAATAAGCGTGCATACCAAATTTCAGCTCAATCGGTTGAAGATAATGATTTAAAATTGATTTGCAAGATTCCTCCCGGACAAACATACACACATTGCAAGTTAAATAGAAGCTTGTAAAAAAATAGGCCAAGATTTTTTTAAATTTTTCATTGCTATGCAATTATATAGTGTAATTACACTAATACAATTATTTTCTTATTTCCTGTATGATGATTTAGCTGGCGCAGTAAGCTGGTCTCCGTCTTCTGCGCCGTGGGTCCTAGGTTCAATTCCCGGCAGGAGCTCAATTTTCCTTCCCAAATAGCAAGGGATATTTGTGGTTCTGGTTCTGATTATGTGTGGAAATGTTTCCGGCACCCACGGTACAAGTATTTGAACCAAGTGTAGGGCTGTGAGTGTGAATGCGTATGTTTGTTTGTCGCGAGTGAACATACCTGCGCCTGTATGGTGTTCCGTGCTATTTCAAGCATGCCGTCCCCGAGGGCGAACGGCGGAGACAACATGAATATCTTGTGTAGCACCCAACGAGCGTTGTCCGTCGCCTGCCAAGTATTAAAGACAAACTAACAAACGTTATCCAATTATGGTTGTCATACCTCCAGTTTGCTCGAAGCGTTTCGCTTCTACGTTTATCATCCGTACCGCGAAGGAGTGGAACTCATTGTCCTCTCTTGTTCCCCGAACGGTATAATATGGGAGTCTTCAAGTCAAGAGTGAATAGGTATTTTCTAGGCAAGCGTGCTACATCTTCGGCTGCATTATCACTTTCTATCAGGTGAGATTGTTGTCAAATGTTTGCCAATCAGGCATAAAAAAAATACTTGCATATCCAGCATAAATATGTATAAGTGTTGCCTGTGTTGTAGGCATTCACTGGGGAGTGCTAGAGCATATTAGTACCTATTACAATACGTAAGGTTAAGTAGTAGGTAGTAGGAAATCAATATTAAGCAGTATCCTCCTACGGACGTGGGTGACTCGGTCCCCAAATGTTATGTTTATGTTTAAGCGAGATTAAATCCCGATATAGGCCCCTACTGCTTTAAATATTACAATACGGAAGGTTGAACGTGTTTTTATTGAGCAAGCGGCTACCTGGTCTAGGAACTCTACACGTGATTTTTTCGATAATTAGAACAATCTACATTTCCATTTAAACCTTTTGCGAACATGATAATGGCCTCGATTCTGATGTCACACATTAAATTAAATTTAAACTATCCCTATCTCTTACAAAATAGAAACACAAGACAGAGATAGCATACATTTTAGTGCTGTCAAGCTAGTTTATCAATTAAAATTTGAACAGTAGAAGCAGTAAGGCGCGTGTTTTTAGTCAACACCAATAATTAATAATTGTATAGACATCTAAGTTCTGACTAACTTGACAGCACTTAAATGTACGCTATCTCTGTCTTGTGTTCCTATTATGTAAAAGACAGGAATAGTTTAAATTTAATTTAGTGTGTGACATCAGAATCGAGGCCAATGTCTGACACTTTGCGACGCTTCTAGAACGACAAAGAGTTATAGTGACTAAGCCTGGAATCATTAGATCGTAGTGATTTACACAGTTTGTCCATGTTACATGGTACAGAAAATGTTTTGGACTCGCTCTATTTGGTCTGCATGCACTTGATATCCGGTTTCCAAACAACACTGCAGTACTCTTAGATGCTCCTGACTAGACTGTTAATAAGATGAAAAGACAAACCTTCTGGTTTGGTGATACTTCACCGAATACTTTGGACTGTCTCACAAATCCACCCATGTTATATGACTTTTTAAGCTTTACACGTCCAATACGAATTTTAAAGATGGTTGATACAAACGAAACGAGTTAAAAAGATCTTGTAATAATAGAAAGAGACTCACGTCTGACTCGGAGATGAGGTCGAGTATGAGCAGCACGACGATGCCGACGAGTCCCAGGAACGTGTTCCCACAGAACAGCAGCATGGTGGCCAGGCTCGCCTCGCTGAACAGCCGCTGCAGACAGTGCACCAGGCTGCCGTTCGCGAACCTGACACAATCACTAGTTACAAACAGCAGCATGGTGGCCAGGCTGCGGTTCGCGAACCTGACACAATCACTAGTTACAAACAGCAGCATGACGGCCAGGCTGCCGTTCGCGAACCTGACACAATCACTAGTTACAAACAGCAGCATGACGGCCAGGCTGCCGTTCGCGAACCTGACACAATCACTAGTTACAAACAGCAGCATGACGGCCAGGCTGCCGTTCGCGAACCTGACACAATCACTAGTTACAAACAGCAGCATGACGGCCAGGCTGCCGTTCGCGAACCTGACACAATCACTAGTTACAAACAGCAGCATGACGGCCAGGCTGCCGTTCGCGAACCTGACACAATCACTAGTTACAAACAGCAGCATGACGGCCAGGCTGCCGTTCGCGAACCTGACACAATCACTAGTTACAAACAGCAGCATGACGGCCAGGCTGCCGTTCGCGGACCTGACACAATCACTAGTTACAAACAGCAGCATAGGGCCAGGCTGCCGTTCGCGAACCTGACACAATCACTAGTTACAAACAGCAGCATGACGGCCAGGCTGCCGTTCGCGGACCTGACACAATCACTAGTTACAAACAGCAGCATAGGGCCAGGCTGCCGTTCGCGAACCTGACACAATCACTAGTTACAAACAGCAGCATAGGGCCAGGCTGCCGTTCGCGAACATGACACAATCACTAGTTACAAACAGCAGCATGACGGCCAGGCTGGCGTTCGCGAACATGACACAATCACTAGTTACAAACAGCAGCATAGGGCCAGGCTGCCGTTCGCGAACCTGACACAATCACTAGTTACAAACAGCAGCATAGGGCCAGGCTGGCGTTCGCGAACATGACACAATCACTAGTTACAAACAGCAGCATAGGGCCAGGCTGCCGTTCGCGAACCTGACACAATCACTAGTTACAAACAGCAGCATAGGGCCAGGCTGCCGTTCGCGAACCTGACACAATCACTAGTTACAAACAGCAGCATGACGGCCAGGCTGGCGTTCGCGAACATGACACAATCACTAGTTACAAACAGCAGCATAGGGCCAGGCTGCCGTTCGCGAACCTGACACAATCACTAGTTACAAACAGCAGCATAGGGCCAGGCTGGCGTTCGCGAACATGACACAATCACTAGTTACAAACAGCAGCATAGGGCCAGGCTGCCGTTCGCGAACCTGACACAATCACTAGTTACAAACAGCAGCATAGGGCCAGGCTGCCGTTCGCGAACCTGACACAATCACTAGTTACAAACAGCAGCATGACGGCCAGGCTGGCGTTCGCGAACATGACACAATCACTAGTTACAAACAGCAGCATAGGGCCAGGCTGCCGTTCGCGAACCTGACACAATCACTAGTTACAAACAGCAGCATAGGGCCAGGCTGGCGTTCGCGAACATGACACAATCACTAGTTACAAACAGCAGCATAGGGCCAGGCTGCCGTTCGCGAACCTGACACAATCACTAGTTACAAACAGCAGCATAGGGCCAGGCTGGCGTTCGCGAACATGACACAATCACTAGTTACAAACAGCAGCATAGGGCCAGGCTGCCGTTCGCGAACCTGACACAATCACTAGTTACAAACAGCAGCATAGGGCCAGGCTGGCGTTCGCGAACATGACACAATCACTAGTTACAAACAGCAGCATGGTGGTCACTTGGTATAAGTACCAGGTCTTTTTGCGCCTCCCGCTGTAAGGTCCAATCTAAAGCTGTACAGCTTTCAGCGTAGCTTTAGTATGGACCTTTGCAACCAATACCAGTACACTGGCATTGTAGTGTAAACTCACCCGTACAACAGGAACAGAATGCAGATGGCGGGCAGGTTGTTTCGCGCCACGAACACGGGGAAGCCGAATGCCCACATCACGGTGGCCGTGATCGCCATGTTCACTGTTATTATCTGTTAATGCGATACCAAAGTCAAGGTCATTTATTCTGTTTTTAAACATATTTCAAAATAACTATATTATATAATTATTTAACTATACATTAGTTGAGCCTAATAAAATAGATCAGAATAGTATTTTAAACAAAACGGTGTTAATAACTGCAGTAAATTTTATAACATAGAAAACGAAGGCAGTAAGCCTTCGTTTTTGTCAGATTTGACCACTTTTAAAGCGACTAAATTGTTCTCTATATTATTTTACTTTACATTACTATAGTAAACTAACTAATGCCAGGTTTGGGAAAAATTGATTTACCACTTTCACTTATATTATTCACTTATCACAAATTTAGTTTTGTTAATTAGTGATATATTTAATTATCGTTCCTAATTGATTGCGTGAAAAATAAAAACACTCACTACATTGACACTAGGGCTGTAGTGAAATAATTGTAAATAAACGATTATGTTATTAGATTGTGTTTCGCTTGTAGCTCGGCGGAATCAGAAATACATTCATTGTATGTAACTGTGCTAACATCATGGTATTACAAATGTTGTTAAATAAAAGTTCAACAGTAATTGTCCATTTCGGACAGACAATAATATTTTATTCAGAAGAACAATTTTGTTTCTCGAGTATTATCATCACGTGAGACAGTCTTCTTCTTAGCGTGTCGATGGCAAACCGTTAAATAGCTGAGGCCCAGAACTCAGCCACCCGAACTGCATTTGGTGCAGCATCCATGAGCTCTCGTTGCGAGCAGGTAACAGGACACGCAGGGCATGCAATAAGATGTGCCATAGTTTTATCTGCTGCGCACAGACAGGCTATATTGTTAACGTTGTTACGTGAGATAGTGGTCAAACGTTTGCCTATATTGTTAACGTTGTTACGTGAGATAGTGGTCAAACGTTTGCCTATATTGTTAACGTTGTTACGTGAGATAGCGGTCAAACGTTTGCCTATATTGTTAACGTTGTTACGTGAGATAGCGGTCAAACGTTTGCCTATATTGTTAACGTTGTTACGTGAGATAGCGGTCAAACGTTTGCCTATATTGTTAACGTTGTTACGTGAGATAGCGGTCAAACGTTTGCCTATATTGTTAACGTTGTTACGTGAGATAGCGGTTAAAAGTTTGCCTATATTGAAAAAAAAAACAAATTAAATTGACAAAGTATTTAAGTGTCGGGTGGAGCGCTCACCATGACGTCCCAGGCCAGCGCGGCGGCGCAGTAGAGCGCGGGGGAGACTCCGCACAGCAGCTGGAGCCGCTTCTCCTTGCGCTGGCGGCTCGACACCAGGTACACGGCGCCGCCGGCCGACGCCAGGCTGAACGCCACCAGCACCAGCGACGAGATGCCCGCGTCCGCGACGTGCTGGTAGCTGTCCACCACGGAATCATACTTACTCATACTCATCTTATAAATACGAAAGTTTGTGTGTAAGTGTATGTATTTTTGTTTCCTCTTCACGCTA
Organism: Lomographa bimaculata; assembly: GCA_948107665.1. Taxonomy (NCBI): domain Eukaryota; kingdom Metazoa; phylum Arthropoda; class Insecta; order Lepidoptera; family Geometridae; genus Lomographa; species Lomographa bimaculata. The sequence goes on along the minus strand of OX403602.1, from coordinate 864,378 downwards.
TAACGGCTGAATGGATTTGGATGAAATTTGGTGTTTAATGAATTTTTTTTCATGTTTGATAGGCAAGCATTTGACCACTATCTCACCTGATGGAAAGCGATGATGTGGCCGAAGATGTGGCATGCCTGCCTAGAAGATATCTATTCACTCTTGACTTGAAGACTGCCAGATTATACCGATCAGGAAACAAAGACGCAGGAAATGAATTCCACTCCCTCGCAGTACGGATGACAAACGTAGAAGCGAAACGCTTTGAGCGAGCTGGAGGTACGTCAACCAAGAATGGATGACGTTTGACTGTTTGTATTGTTGTTAGATGGTAAAACGGGCTTGGAAGAATTAACTCGTATAATTCCTGAGCACACTCTCCGAAATGCAAACGATAGAAAACCACTTATGCCTAGGATTAACACGTAGGCTTTTTAACTTAATAATAGCGGGCGAAGCCGCGGGGCACGGCTAGTCATTCATGAAAACATAAATATAAACGGTTTCACACTCACTGCCCCACACTAAGTTCGATGACCTACGTCGTGTATCCGTTATTAGTGTATTACATAAATGTATCTTATTTGGAATTTTTAACTTTAGCTAATAAAATTATGTATATTATTTATTAATGTATATTTAACTTTTCTTAGAAGGCGAAGACGCATCCATTTAAAGCAAAAGGGCAGTTAAAAAAATGAATTGGAATCTGTATGAATAAACTTAAACCTTAAACTTAACCTATATAAATAACTAGTAATACTAATATTATAAATCCGAAAGTTTGTGTGTAAGTCTTTAAGTATGTTTGTTCCCTCTTCACACTTTAACGGCTGAACGAATTTGGATGAAATTTGGAAAGTACATAGATTCCTAGGATTAACACACAGGCTACTTTTTAATTTAATAATAGTGGGCGAAGCCGCAGGGCACGGCTTGACATATGAAAGTAAAAAAATATTGACAAGTATTGGTTCAATTCAACTTGCACAATATATTTTAATGTATGTATCTGTTAACATATGTAAGAACCACGTACTTATAGTGAACTTTATCATTTCAAACTCACATCGTGTCCTTGCTCATCTGCTCCTTAGATATCTTCAGTGGATGCGAGTAGGTTGTTATTTTCCGATCGTTTCCCGCCACCGTCCGCAAGATGGCGTTGTTCAAAGCGTTCACGAACGACGGCATCGCGTGCTGGCCCTTGTTGTTGTACCACGCTATCAGATTGGTTCTATTGTTTTGGACGGTGGACGTGAAGCCGCCGTATCTGAATCACGAACATCATTGGACTTTAGACATCGATAACAACATTACGAAAATCCGTTAATTGTAGTCCCAAATTAGGCTCAATAGAACGCGAAATACAAATTTCCCTTTGGGAGAAAACTGGTGTACCACCCTCTACTACATTATTTTATCAAGAGCTCAAACACCGCTGACATCTCGATTGCGAAAAGATAGGTATTAAAAATCTTACCTCTTCTCGATGTAAACGTCAAGCGAGTTGACGAGCCAAGTGTTGAGTGTTCCGACGTCAGGGAGCACCATCATTTCCGGTCGCGTCGTCACGTTGCCTGCAATTTCACACTCTTGCCGCGTCTCCATACATTTGCACGAGGGGTTGTCCTGGGAAACAAGAGTATATGTTTATACTTCTAGTGCGACGTAATATTTTAATGAAATCCATGTTCAGATTTTTCTTGGCTCGGGGAAGCTTACGTCACAATCGAACTGCCGTTCGGCTGAGATGGGTGAGTTGGCCTTTTTTCGCCGGTAAAATGAAAGGAAGTTTTGCGGGTAGTTTCAGTATTAAGTAGTTTAATTTTCGTCTTGTTACAACACACACTTTACCTTGTTGCTCCAGTTCTTCGACTTCATCCCAGATTTCAGTTGGTTCATTACTTGTTGAGCAAACGTAGGGTCTATCGTGGTCGACTGTATCGATGGGTCCGGGCTGAAAATATAAATCATGTTTGAAAGAAAACTCATGATCGAGTAGGTATAAGGTAACACAAGAACACGCAGGCTTGTGGTTCACTACAATACTGTGTGACCTAATTTTTTCTGTCAATCTATCAAATAAATAATTAAACGCAAGCAAAGCTTAAAAAAACCGAATTCACCGCTTTATCTTCGGAACCTTGATCAGATTTAATGTATTAAACACGCATAATTGACTATAACTCAAAAACAAGAGATCTGATCTTAATCAAATTTCAATGGGACCACAACGAAAGAAGTTATGAGGTAACTTTTGAAGTCGGTTAAACGAGAACATCGTCAAAGTAGGCATTATTGACGATATTTCAAAAACTACTGATATATCAGATATATATCAGATCTGGATCAAATTTTAATGGGACCAATAAGAAAGCAACATCTTTCAAACTAAAAAAAAATTTTCAAAATCGGCTCACGTGGAGAGAAGTTATGAGGTAAAACAGATAAAAAAAAAAGTACGGTCGACTTGAGTATCTCCTCCTTTTTTGGGAAGTCGGTAAAAAAATGATTTAAATTCAACATTGGACTTAAAGAGAAATTCATGAAAATTTATGAGGATAGGTGTCGTCAGCGTTACTTGTGGTGGATAGTATACATAATTTACGACTTAACTATTGATACCAATTTGGTATCATGAAGCAGTCGTGCGTCACATTGACGAAGATTCACCAAGAAATGGTAGACGCCTTCATTAAATATGCGGTTAACTCTCAGTTGTTTTTCTGTGGTTGAACTTTACTATAGTGCTACGACATATACAAAATATACAAAACGCTGCCACTTGACTAGCAGGAGCAGTGCGTATGTTGATCCACAGTATAAAGAACAGCAAGCTCACTCCATAGGAACGGCGGCACTAGAGCGCGCTGCTTCGAACACGCAGCGGTGTACGTGTATTTACGCACACACACATTGGGTATAAAATGCCAATAAATTAAATAAATGTATTAAATTAGATTTTTCAATGTTTGGAAGAAGAAAAAACGAGATCAACTTGATTGTACCTGCTACCTTCTTAGTGGTACTTAGACTGACTCGTACTCTTCTGTTGTGGTACTTACACTGACTCGTACATCCTGATGTAGTACTTACACTCGTACTACCCTCTTGGGGTACTTATACTGACTCAAACTAAACTTTTTTGTTACCAACACTGACTTGTAATACCCCCTTGTGGTACTTCTGACTCGTACTACCGCCTTGTGATAATTCTGACTCGTAAGCCCTGTTGTGGTACTTACACCTACTTGTACTACCCTGTTGTGATACTTGCACTAACTCGTACTACCCTGTTGTGGTACTTACACTGACTCGTACTACCCTCTTGCGGTATTTATCCGCCTCCAGTGGTACTTACACTAAGTAGTGCGTGTTGTCGGAGTACAAGGGCCCCAGGTCGAGCGACACCTCGTTGTCAGCCGGCGGGCGCACCGTAGAGAACGCCATCGCGATAGTCACGAACAGCGACGGGAGGACCACCAGCATGAACAGAAGCCAGCTGTCACATAATCACACTAACATTAAATCTGAAAGTTTGTGTGTAAGAATGTTTGTTTTTCTTCTCGCTTTAACGGCTTCACGGATTTACAATGGACATAGCTTATACCTAAGATTAACACATAGGCTACTTTCTAATTTGATAAATGCGGGGCATGGCTAGTGTTCTTAATAAAATTTGATAAAAAAAGCAAATAAATTAATGGCAAATTCAAAATAGCAAAACGCACGCCATTGGCTAGACTGATTCGTGACGTTAGTTAAGTTATTTTTGAAGTTTTAGAATTGAAATTAAGAAAGATTTTTGAAGTCAATGATCGGTCTACTTTCCTGTATATAGCCAAAGATATTGTAATCACTCCGTTTATATACAGTTATGATTGGACCGTGGCCGTCTCAGAGAGGACGTCCAATTTGTCACCTTTATACTTTAGTTAAAACTTTAACTTTAAATGTCACCTTTTTAACTGCTTGAATCAGCTCGCATTTTCATCTATTAATTATGATATGAAATTAACATTGTATTACACATCTATAAATTTGTAAAATTCGATTAAAAGCATAAAAAATATATGCATATTCCCCATAATATAGTGGTGTGATATCTCACCGGTTCCTGGCGTGGTGCAGTGCCCGCGCGTGTAGCAGTGCCAGCAGCTGCCGCGAGCGGGCACCCCGCCGCGCGCCTCCACTCGGCACTAGCGCGCGCTCCGTGTGCAGGGACGAACTGCTCGCGCTTGCACTCTTCGACGGGAGATCCTCCGCTGGATAACAATTACTAATTTATAATAGTTGACGATGCTCTAAAAACGATCGTGGACTAATGATGACATGTATTTTATAACGTGTAAGATCACTACAAAATAATTGCAGTAATATATTAAGAAAGGAAGTACCAGTACGTAGCCGCGAGTACCAGCCGGTTAGTAAACATTAATAAGGAAATATATCGCTTAAGGCGGGGGTTTCAACCCGTAGCCATATGGTGCCATGCCATATCGCCCCAACCGCTGAGCTATTCAAGACTTGCCAGAAGCGACGACATTATACTTTACATGTTATTATTTTTTGTAAAAAAATATAATCTGTTAATATATAGCATTACTACAAGAAGGGAAAAATCAAATCAAATGGCTTCCATTTCCCCCTCAAGCGATATTTTTCCTTTCCCAATTTACTACATAAAAAAAGTAACTAGTTGTTCCCCGCGGCTTTGTCCGCGTTATTTTTAATCAAAACCCAAATTCCGTCACAAAATGTATGAGATTTTTTGTTGTTCGTGAATGTTTCCGATATTTTGATAGCTATTCTGCTATTCGGAGCAGAGATAAACCCAACAAATCAAAGATCATTAAAATCGGGCTACCCGTCCTTGAGTTATAAGTGTTGTAACAAACCCAACTTTGTTTTATATATATATACATATACATAACAACTTTCACACCCCCAATACCCCTGCTTAGAAGGCGAACGCTCACCAAACTAAGATAACGGGCAGTTATGTATATAGATCTATATATATAAAAATCAATGCCACTTTTCGTTGTGATTGTGTAACTCAAGAACGGGCTCACCTATCCAAACCAAAAGTTTAGGCTTTGTTCGGACTATTTAGTAGATGGTTTATGTGAAGTTTGCACAAAATCGGTCGAGCGGTACTTCATTTATCAAATTTTTTGTAGGCAACTTTTATTGGCGGTACGAAGTTCGCCGGTCCAGCTAGTATTTTTTTTTTTTATGTACGGTAGGCAAGCATTTGACCACAATCTCACAAAAAATCCTACTAATATTATAAATCCGAAAGTTTGTGTGTAAGTGTGTAAGTGTGTTTGTTCCCTCTTCACGCTTTAATGGCTGAACGGATTTGGATGAAATTTGGAATGTACATAGATTATACCTAGGATTAACACATAGGCTACTTTTAAAATAATAGCAGGTGAAGCCGCGGGGCACGGCTAGTAGTATATATAATTTAGTATAGTATAAATATGTATATTTTACAGCAGTACCATTAATTTGAATAAGAATAAATGTGCCAATCAAAATGATCGATTATATGATGTGTAAAAGTGAAGTCTTAAGCGTAAGGCATGACTCACTGTAGTCGACATCGGGGTGGTCCGCTCGCTGGCAGATGTCAAAGAACACCTGCTCGAGACTGCTGCAGTCCATCGCGAAGCTCGTGAAACCCAGCGCAGCCTGCCGCTGCTCCAACACCTCACACACGCGCATCATACTGCACAACGAAACAATTGAGACTGTATAAAAAAAAACTATGAAAAAATGCACCAATGATAATAATGAATAGCAATCGCGAAAGTTTTCATAATAAAAAAGGGTATAATTTAGACGGCCACCTAAAATTCTAAACGGTTACCAAAATGGATAAATGGTCACCAAATTACGTTTCCTAAGATAAAATTTCCTGTGACAGAACCAAATCGGATAACAGTAGGTTAAGGTATTTTTTTTTTATAATTAATACAAAAATATTTATAATACGTAAAAATTTATTTATTTCATAATATTTTAGGAAACGTAATTTGGTTACTATTTATCCATTTTGGTAACCGTTTAAATTTTTTTTTGGTAGTAAAATAGGTACTTTTTTGGGCGGTGTTTAAACACTAGCCATAAAAAAATACGCCGCCGAGTTTTTTGCCAGGTTCTTCTCGAGACGGATGTAATTTTGCGAATCTGGCAGTAGAGTCATTAACTTTCATGAGTGCCTCTTTGGAGTTCATGTTAATAAACGATTTTGAATTGAATTTGAATTACACAAGGCAAGCATTTGACCACCATCTCACCTGATGGAAAGTGAAGATGCGGCTGAAGATATAACATGCTTGTCTAGAAGATACTAATTAACTTTAGACTTGAAGACAACCAGATTGTACCTTGGATTGGAACAAAGAAGCGGGCAATGAACTCACTTGTTATTAGCGCCATCTACATCATAGAACGGCAGGCTGATCTCCAGCTGTCCGTCGCAGACGTCGTGCACGGAGGCGTTGGTGACCACATCCCGCACCACCGCCAGCAGTTCCTTGCAGGTCTCCTCGCGGTCGTTCTCCCAAACACCGCGCTCCGGCAACTGTACCGTCAACTTGTACCCGTGGCCCAGGGTGCGCTTGATCTCTATTGGAGACCCGGTTGTGTGGATCTGGCCCTGGAGGAACACAAACGTTTAAAATTCAATACTCATTTGTATTAAGGTTATAAATTGAGGTTTTTAAATGGATATGATGATAATGAGAGATAATATCATGATGAAATCCATGGTGGTAGCATTTTTTCGTCCCCCTACCCTGGCTTGCAATCATAGGGATTGATTTCTTGTGCTAAAATTTAAATTAATTGTTTTTCTTCATTTTACTTTGTTCCTAGGGTTCACTCCACCAACGGACTTGCCCGATCCGCCACCTGAGAACGTCACTCTAGGAGTCTAGGCAATTCGACTATCCTGGGATAAAATAGAATCTTGATAACAAGATATAATAAACATAGTGATATATATATCCACGTACCTTGTGCATGATGACGATTTGATCGCTGAGTAGCTCGGCTTCATCCAGGTGGTGTGTGGTGAGCAGGATCGTGCGGTCCTCCTTGAGCTTAGCGATCATCGACCAGATCTCTCTGGGAAAAGTAAGTAAGTAGTAACTCGGTTATATTATTAAATACTAATGATACTTCACTAAAGCAACCATTGTATATATCACTTTATTCAAAAACATCTTTACTTTAAAATATACTGCTGCATACCAACGATCTGCGAAAGCCCGGCTTATTTGGGTATGAAGTCGACAGCACGGTTGTGAAGTTATATATCCAACGCACGAGCTAGAAGTCCCCATATTCAGTCCCAAAGAGAGGCCATGGTTGAGCGTCTGGATTTGTCCTTAAAGGCTGTCTCCGATTGAGGCGATGCCTACTTGGTCATGTTTAACGACACTAACACTCAGGCGTGTTTATTCTCCGCCAAACGGAGTCCATTTGAGCTGATTCCTACTTTTCGGAATGTATCCATACCAGTAACTGACCGCCTTGAGTTACTTGGTATGACGTTAACTTCGAAGCTCAATATCGGTACATATTATATCGAGGCTAATGCCCATTTAGCCGTAAAAACGCTGAGTACCCACAACTAACGAGCATGTATGAAAATACTTATGAATGTAGGAGAAGCGATATATGTGCGTCAGGATCGTAGCGGTCGAGCACCACGAGCGTGGGTTGCACCACGAGCGTGGGTTGCGCCACGAAGGCCGCCCAGCGATAGTATACGTGAGTAGTGTTACCTCCTGGCGGCGGGGTCGACGCCGGCGGTGGGCTCGTCGAGCACCACGAGCGTGGGTTGCGCCACGAAGGCCAGCGCCACGCACAGGCGGCGCCGCGTGCCGCCCGACAGCGTGCTCGCCACCTGCGAGCACACGCCGCCCAGGGACAGCACGCGCAACATTCTGACGACAATAGAGAACTTGACGTTCGTCACTGGAATTAACCCGACGACTCAATTACCACGGTGGGCGAGTCTCTGCCCTCCGCGCCGTGGGTCTTGAGTTCGATTTCCAGCAAAAGTACAATTTTCCTTCCCAAGAGATATTTGTGCTTTTGGCTCTAGGTGTGATTGTGTGTGTGATACGTAATTGTTTCTGGCACCGACGATAAAATTCTTTGAACTTAGTGTGGGTATAAATGCATTTGTTTTATATTACCTTTTTTAATTTTGGGTTCGCAATCTTTGTGCATTAATCCAATATCAAGTAATATAAAACGTGTTAATTTTTCTATCATGTTTCAAGTGTTTCACTCAAGAAGTCCAAATCACAAGTCAATGTCAAAGTCAAGTAAAATCAAAGTTCAGTCATAGTACAGTTATAGTAAAGTGGTAGAAACATTACTAGAACTTCTATAGGAATTTTGGAGCAAAAAGGAAAATCTTGTTTTTCAATGGTTAGTACACAAAATTATCAATATAATACAATTTAAATTAATGCGTCATGTGTGTCGTCGGCAAGAATATGTCCAAAGTATTTAAACATAAACACCTACTTTATGCTCATGCCATTTAGGGTAGTAGATTTGACGCTCTTTAGACACTTGCCAACTGCCTTATAGACCATGAACTCACTTATCTTGACATTTTAAACCAGACCATGCGATGCGACGTAGTCCGCACACAACTTAAGCGTCTCTCCAATCAAGTTCTGAATTATAATTGTATCACAAAACAAGCCCATTTCAAACATGTTAATAAGCCCTTAGAGGCTTGAGCACGTCCCTCTGCGGGCACACGCCGAGCCGCACTATTATATTGTTAGAGAGAGACAGGTAGCCAGCGTGTCTCACCTGTCGACCTCCTCTCCGTCCCGCTTCCCTCGCAGCTGTGCGTAGAGCGCGATGTGTTCCCGCGGCGTCATGCACTCGAACAGTACGTCCCTCTGCGGGCACACGCCGAGCCTGGCTCCCTCGCCGGATGCCCGCACTATGATGTTGCCCGACGTGGGACGCAGCATGCCCGTGAGGATGTTGCTGTGGACGACACATTACAATTGAACCCGTGTCGTCTTACTGTGTACCTATAAATTTGTTAACGCGACCCTATCTCCTCCACGCTTTGAATTTGACCAAAAACGCCTTAACAATCTGGGTGTCTTCAAATCTTAAGTGATTGGGTATCTTCTAGGCATAGCTCCATCTTCGGCTACATCGTTACTTTCCATAAGGCGAGATAATGGTCAAAGCTATCATATTTTTCTCAAAAAATAACATAATCATAAACGCTTCCACACTCACGGCCCCACACAAAGTTCGATGACCTGTGTCGTGGGTATCGAAAACATCGCACACTCAATCACAACCAGAACCAGAAATACAAGTTTTGCTTGGGAATAAAACTTGTGTTCCCGCCGATACCGATACCGATACCGATACCTTAACTTAGAAGGCGAACGCTCGAGCAACTAAGCCAACGGGCAGTTTAACTAAAATTTGTTTGTATTAAAAAGGACCAGACTTGCTCAATTCTCCAAAACATGCCATGATAAGTGCTGGTAAAACGTAATTTAAAAGATGGCTCTGCTTTCTTATACCATTCATAAATCTCACACAAACCCAGTATATAATCATAGATATATAGATTGATTGAAATTGATCCACTTCATAAACTCGGCGAACAATATTATCTAAGACAGTGAACACATTATTTTGATTGATTAATTGATATCACAAGATGAAACAAAGTTAACAAACAAGCTTATACGTAAAGTGTCTCAACAAACGGCCTTATTACTAATAGCGATCTCTACCAGGCAACCTTCGGATGGAGAGAACCATGGGTCATACTTACATGAGCGTAGTCTTCCCCGCTCCGTTATGTCCGAGCAGCGCAGTGATCTGTCCCTGATGTAGCTCGATGGAGACGTTATCGAGCGCCACCTTAGGCCTCCGCGTGCGCTCCCCGAACACTTTAGACACGTTGAGCACGCTCACTCCGGCCTTCTCGTCGCGACTCACGCACACGCTGATGCTGCTTTGAATGGACTTGATGCCTGAGGAAGAGGGAAACGGTTCTTCGGTTTTTACATGCTTTTAATCGATTGTTTTTTTCCTAAAACTATATACAGCAAAGAACCAAGTTACCTACAAAACATCGAGCCTATAGGTAACTCAAGTGCTCAAGCCCACTACCAGGGGGTAGCGTTCCCATCGATCGTTGACGTTAATATATGTTGGAAATAAAATTGCGTTCATAAACACATTCAAGGACATTTGATCGCCAGCTGCCGTTAAGGAAACCAAGTTACTGGAACTTCTATTGGAGTTTTGGAGCCAAGGCGAAATTAACGTTTTTTTTGCTACACTTATGCACGTATACTAAATATTAACGGTTAATAATCCACCATTATTACACATTAACACTCGAAGAATCACTTTTGGAAAATGATACGAAATCAACAACTAATTTTTTTTTACTTTCGCGGCAATACCCCATCGTTTACATCGAACGTCTTACCAAAGTAGTAGTCCAGCAGGTAGCCGAGGAGGAAGTAGAGCGCCGCGTCGAGCAGCATCATCCCGGCGGCGTAGGCGATGGTCATGCGGTCGTGGTCGGCGGCCTCCCACACGTGGCGCCACTGCGCGCCGCCGCCCGCCGCCTCCCGCCGCGCCACGTACAGGAACGCGTAGCACAGCGACGACGACATCGACAGGCACTGCCCGACACAAACACACTCTTACCCACTCGTGTTACGAGAGATATGGCCTGAGCGAAGCGAGCGAATTTAAAAATTCGTACCTAAACTCTGAAAACGGGACCCTATTAACAAGGGTGAACTGCCCGTTGGCTTAGTTGGGCGAGCGTTCACCTTCTCCCCACGGGTATTGTGTTCGATTCCCGGCAGGAACATAAGCATTTTCCCTAAGGAAAATTTGTGTTTTTGGTTCTGGTTGTGATTGTGTGCGTGATGTGAATGTTTCTGGCTTCCACGACAGAAGTTGTCGCACTTAGTGTGGGTCTGTGAGTGTGAGAGCGTTTAAATGTTAGTGGAGATACTGACTGAGCGAAGCGAGCGTTTTTCTATTTTTGTACCTATCATCTGCCAATGGGACCCTATTACTAAGCCTACGCGTCGTCTATTTATCTTTCTATATGACAGAGCTTAGTGACAGAAGCAGGTTTTTTTGAGGGTATGTATACATGTAATAATATGGATAATGGAGATGACCAGACAGGGCCACTGTAACCCTATAACACAGGCTCTAATGAGACCTAGTGTGGTGGACAGAGGTTCTAGGTAGCTAGTTTAAAGCAAGTTTTAAGAACTATTTATAAAACAATTATTATGTACCGCGAAAGGCGAACATGAAGCATGCTTGCCTAAAGATACTCACTCTTGACTTGACGTCTCCCAGATTATACCGTTCGGGGAACAAGGACTGTATATGTATATGATGATCCGCTACGAGCATGGCATGCTTTAAAGTGAGACTAAAGCGCTGGCTAATCGAGCAAACGTTCTACTCTTATGATGAATTCATATCTAGTGTTTAATGACCATAATTTATTATTAGTAGTAGATAATTGTTAATATACAGCACACTGTGGTACGACATATTTTTTATTTTAATATATTTTTCATTTTATTTTTATTGTTCTGACATTGATTTTAATATTTTAATGACTTATACAAATCTTACTCAAATTACAATTGTAAAAATATAACTTTAAGACGTGTAAACAATGTTTATCAATAAATGAGTATTTGAGTATATGTGATACTTACTACAAGCAGCTTGCTTGTAAGGCTGATGATGGCTTCCAAAGATAAAACTAGCACGATCGGCATGAAGGAGATGAGGTAGACAATGCCGGCGCAGACTGCACCGAAACTGGCCGACTTGAAGAGCTTCGACATTAGGTAGCTGTGGACATGATAAAGGCATAACTAGAGAGGCAAGAGCACAATACTATTTTCTAACAGACTTTTGTACTGGCGCTGAATGTATACAAAACAAACAAACAAACGCATTCACACTCACAGCCCCACACTTTAAAATAATTGTATCGTGGGAAACATTCCATCACACACACAATTCACCCAGAACCACAAGCGCAAAATCCCTTGGGGAAAGAATTTGTGCTCCTGCCGGGAATCGAACCCAGGACCCACGGCGCAGAGGGCGGACACCTGTCCACTGCGCCAATTGGGTCGTGGACAGGATGCAAATGTTGTCGGCTCCCACCATACAAGTCTTTTAACTTACTGAGCTGTGAATGTGTGGGTATTTGGTACAAAAATAATAAAAAAAAAACAAAAGAAAAAAAAGAAAAGAAAAAATACAAATAAAACATGAAAAGAATAGTGACATAACTATCACCTCTAGAGATCTTAAATGTAATAGAATGTTTTTTCGCTAATGTGAGTAAAAAAACATCATCAATTTTTTTTGTGTTATTGAGAGACGAGATGAGCAACTCATTTGATGGTACGTCACGCTTGTCTATTAGGGACATGCTATACAAAGCGCCCGAGGTCCGCGTCTCGGGCGCTGTGAATGTAAAATGTATGGCGCGTAAGGACCTTCATATACAAAGAGCCCGCGACTCTTCTCCCCGCGCTGCCGCTTCGTATACTGCCGTCATAAGGAAAAATAGACGCATCAACTATATCTTACTTTGATTTTGATGCATCTGCTACAAATCATAACATAGTCATTGATTAATAACAGATATTTGTTATACGTTTAGCATAGTTATATTACTATTTATATATTTAATAATATAATAACAAAAAAAAGACGTGTGGCACTCGGGGACTGCCGCGGTAAAGCTATTGCATAGCATTTTTTATCAACTTATGCAATTATAATTATTTAATTGTTTAAGTTTTTTTTGCTGCCACCTAGAGGCAAATTGCTGAACTAAAGAGACAGCGTGATATTTCAAAAAAGTCATTAAAAGTTTTGCTATTCATCGATAGATGGCAAAACTAAAAAGTATCACCGCTGTGCCGGTCGGAGTGGGGAGTGTTAGGTTATTTTCGTTACGGAATTTCTGGATTCGGTCTTCACGCTCAAGGCCCGCGATAGAAGCTATGCAATAGCTTAACAATATAATTAATTAAATACATATTATAAATAGTAAAGACATTTCTAATGTCTACAACTCAATTTTGACAAAAATGTCAGTTACATATTTTTCCTTATGACGGCAGTACAAAGCGCGCGCCTCGGGCGTTTTGTATATCAAGTCCCTTACAGTTCAGTGCCACGCAGTTTTAAAATTTTTTTTCAGTGCTACTTTTTTTTGAACTGCTCGTTGGCTTTGTCGGGTGGCGTTCGCTTTCTAAGCAGGGATATCGGGTTCGATTCCCAACGAGAGCACAAATTTTCTCCCCAAGGAAAATTCGTGTTCCTGGTTCTGATTGTGTACGTGATGTGAATGTTTCCGGCACCCACGACACCATTCATCGAACTTAGTGTGCGGCTGTGAGTGTGTGATATCACATACTCAATCCCATCCCGAAACTCAAATTTTCCTTCGGGAGAAAACTTGTGTTTAAACATGGAATCGAAACCGACGTTCTCTGTTTAGAAGGCAGAAGCGCTACCCAAGCGCAATAACACAGTTCCCTCACCAGAAGGAGAGCACGGCGAGGCCGAAGAGGAACAGCAGAGAGAAGACGAGCGTGGGGTCGGAGCGAGGCAGCACGCGGCCCCAGCGTAGGATGGCCGTCATCGCCGCCAGCGTGGCCGACGTCTCCAGCAGCGACCACAGGAACCACGACAGCGTGTGGTACGACAGCTGCACGCCCATCACTGACATCAGCTGCGGCAACAACGACCATCTTACAATATGCAACTTTGGATTGACTAAGTTTCGACATATTTTAAAACGTTAAAACTATCGTGAGTACACATTATGTTTCAATGTTATATTCGGCTTAAAACACGAAAATATCGACTTACTTTGTAGTCGACTAGTTTCGGACAAATTAGTTGTCCTTTATCAGGAACTAGTCGACTACAAAGTAATCGAAATTTTCGTGTTTTAAGCTGGATATAACATTGAAACAATATTTTTTTACACTCGATAGGCGATCTTTGACCCCTATTTCGCCTGATGATGTAGTATGCTTGCCTGGAAGATATCTGTTCGCGTTTGACCACGGACGTAAAAAAATAGAAACGTAATGCCGCATACAAAACGGGCGAAGCACCTGGGAAGGGCCCACAAATTTCGCTTGTCATAACGCGAGTATATTATCATACGCGGGTATCAAAATATATATATGCACGTTAAATCAGTCGCTACCCTCTACTGAGCTATAGTCGTAGTAGACCTCCTGCCGCAGGAGGTCTACTACGCACTACGCAGGAGTCCGGCGTCCATATTTCCATAGGTTGTAGTTACCCTGCTAGCTAGCTAGCCAAGATATCATCACGAGCACGAGGAAATGTCTTTTATAATGTTACCTTCTAGGGAAGCTCAAGCCTGTTCTAGGATTCAAAATCAAAATCGTTTAATCACATGGGCCCCAAAGAGGCACCCATGAAAGTTAATGACTCTACTGCCAGATTCGCAAAACTACAGCCATCTCGAGAAGAACCTGGCAAAAACTCATCGGCGCATTTTTTAATACGAAACCGCGATCGCCTAATCAGGTATCGGGAGACTGAACCTGTCACCATTTCGTATTAGTTCTGCTTACCATAGTGTTACCAGACTCCTTATCCGCCAAGATGAACCGCACGGTGGACGCGACAGTGAAGAGAAGAGAGAAGAAGAACGCTACCATCAGCGCCTGCGACTCGTACAGCGACGACTGGAAACTGAAGAGAACAATGCATTATGATCGTTGGATTGTTTTCTGAAATTCAAGTAGACCATAGATAATTTTAAAACAACTCCCGACTTTGACAAAATGTGGACCCAGCAGCAAAACAGGGTCATATCCTAAATAACTAGTAACTGAAAACTCGATTTTTCAGCTGGAACCAGTCATGCTAGTCCAGTACAGCTGGTCGGCTCCTTCGCAAAAGTGTGGTACCACCACCCACGTTCACCTACGTGCACGTGCCGAGGTGGAGGTACCTTTTAGGTCCAGCTCATAAACTATGTCTACACTGCTAGAAAATTTGATAAGTCTGACCTGGATGGGTTATTTCATGCTAGAACTTCCTACAAACAGCTGAAAACACAACATACAAGTTAGCACGGAAAAATCTCACGCTGGGTATGGGTAAAAACTACCCAGTCCATCTTATGGAACTCTCGTTTCGTTCTGGAACTCTAAGACCTATTTCTATGGACAGCTGGATACTGTATTATGCCCAGTATAAGTATAGAAATATAGAAAGTAGTGAAATATTTAGCGCTAGAACTAAATATTTCAATTCTAGTACTATCTACGAACAATCTGCAAACAATATGTAATATAGAACGACCTAGTTGGCGTAGTGAGCAGGTTCCTGCCCTCTGCGCCGTGGGTACTGGGTTCGATTCCTGGCAGGAGCACAATTTTCCTTCCCAAGGGACACTTGTGCTTCTGGTTCTGGATGTATTTGTGTGTGTGATGTGAATGTTTCCGGCACCCACGATACAATTCTTTGAACTTAGCGTGGGGCTGTGAGTGTGGATGCATTTGTTGTTGCTGTTGAATATAATGCGCACTTAACATGTAATGCGTATCTATATGCTTACTAGTCTTTCCTATAGCACGGGTATGGCTCCTGTTGCGTATAAACAGCCCAGTCTATCTCCTGGACCTCTCGTTTCGTCCTGGAACCCTTGGTGTTGGCGCTTTCTGCAGACAGCTGGATAATGGCTTTGTCCAGCATGTCCTGGATCTGGATGAATCCGCGGAAGTAGCGCATATTCTCTATGAAAGAAGATTCAGGGCCGGGAGTCCAAAAGCTAAAAAGAAAATGAAAGCCATGTTTTATATTGGGCAGTAAAAAGACGAAACTTTTATCAAATAAGTCCAAGTTATAAAAAGAAAAAAGTTAGTGATGGTTCAGAGTTAAGACGATCGATCGCTAAATGTTCAGCAAAGTGCCTAGCATTCTTGCTGCATTACCACGCTGTATAGGCGGTTATGTGCAATAAACAAACAAACAAACGCATTCACACTCACAGCCCCGCACTAAGTTCAAAGACTTGTATCGTGGGTGCCGGAAACATTCACATCACATACACATTACACCCAGAACCAGAAGCACAAATATCCCTTGGGAAGGAATTTGTGCTCCTGCTGGGAATCGAACCTAGGACCCACAGAGCAGAGGACACCTGTCCACTGCGCCAACTGGGTCGTCAAATAGGCTAGTAAATATTTATTTAATTATATTCAGACTACGGGCCGATTGCCTACATTTCCTAAAACTATACAATGTGTAACAGAAAGGTGTAGTAATACTCAAGCCACACATCTAGCTACATGTATGGAGTCTAACAGGAACTTCTGCATTCGCGGCAGAACCATGAATATTGAGTTATGATGAATTAAAGTGTCTAAAAAATTATGTCATTTGCAACCCTATTTCATCAGCTACCGTTCTACACCACATAGTCTTTGGACCTAGACGTCCGACAGTGGAGGCCATAACAAAGGTCAATGTCACGCGCCACGGATATAATCGTAGGGTTGGCAAAAAAATATTTTTTAATTTTTGTACGGAACAAATATCTCCAATTGCCGCACATGTAATGTAGGGTTGCCAAAAGTATTTGAAAAATATAATTTAAAATTTTTGTACGAAAAAAAATTATGTCCGATTTCGACTTTCGTTCTCTGGTAGACGATTCCTGGCACGATACACATGCACACCGCCAAGTATTACTACCCCTTTTTGTTACAGGTTGTACAGCAAAGACACAAGTTACCTACTAGGCATCGTGCTTATAGGTAATCAAAAATTTGGATTTTGATTTCAAAATACAATGATACTTGATTAGTTTTGATCAAAATCAGCCCCGAGACTAGGTATAGACTCTCAGGGCTGATTTTGATCATTGCACTGATATGTTGAATTTCTTCCTATTCCTCATAGTTTTGGATGTTTTTTTTTTTTTTTTTTATGTTTGATAGGCTAGCATTTGACCACTATCTCACCTGATGGAAAGCGATGATGTGGCCGAAGATGTAGCATGCCTGCCTAGAAGATACCTATTCACTCTTGACTTGAAGACTGCCAGATTATACCGCTCAGGAAACAAAGATGATATAATACTTGAAACATAAACGAAGTAAGATTTTTTGTCTGATCAAAATATAAAACAGGACGTGTCATAAAAAATAAGAAATTTTAATTATTCATTAGTGTTTACCCACACCACCACATTCATCACACAAAAATGTTGCGCATCAGAATTTCAAAGCCATACCACAAAAAGATTATCTTTAAAATCGTTATAGTTATTTTGTCACCCTTACGAAAGTGATGATATAGTCGGGGGTAGCAAACACTATGAATCTATATATATATATAAAAAGTCCTTACAAAGGCTTTATCCGGGCGGTGGTTGGAACATTCTCTATGTCCATCCGTATCTTGTACTCCACGTGGGTCAACGAAGAGTTAAGTTGATCCGCGTTGAAGACGATGCCTGTAATTAAAACTTGTTAACTGCAACGAAACTATGGCATGACGATATCATCGAAGTGGCGGGAGCTACTTGGACCCGCCTTGTCCAGAACCGAAGGACGTAGAAGGAAATGGAGGAGGTCTTCACCCAAATTTTGGTGCCCTAATTTTTAAGTAAATAAATTGTTATAATATTTTTTTTCTTATATTTAACATCAGGGCGTGAATAAAGGCTATTTTCTTTTATTTATTTAACTGCAGCTGCTCATACCTACCTCCAGTTCGTTAGAAGCGTTTCGCTTCTACATTCATGGGTACATTTAATAGACCGTTTGGTGGGATTTTCAACTGAGTTTTGTAAGACAACAGTCGTTATGACATGTGACTTCAGGCGGCCTGAAAAAGCCTGACACTAAGACTGCCCACTACGACAAGCAAGCAATTGAGATAGTGGTGCATTTTTTATGCTGAATAGGCAAGCATTTGACCACAATCTCACCTGACGGAAAGTGATGATGCGGCCGAGGATGTGACATGTTTACCTAGAAGATACCTCATGAAGCATTATCTCGTGACTTGAAGACTGCCAGATTATACCGTACGAGGAACAAAGACGTAGAAACATGCAAATTTTTCAGCCTGATACTTATTATTTTTCAAGAGATAGAGTGAATGGACTCTATCTCTTGAAAAATAATAAGTATCAGACAGATGCTTAAGACAGACGAACAGACAGACGGCGTTTTTTTTTTTTTTATTTTTTTATTCTAGTTAGGCAAGCATTTGTCCGTTATCTCCAGATGGAAAGCGACGATGCGGCCAAAGATGGAACATGCTTGCCTAGAAGGTACCTATTCATTTTAGACTTGTAGACACCCTGATTATACTGTTGAGGGAACAAAGACGCAGGCAATAAGGTCCACTCCTTCGCTGTACGGCTGATGAACGTAGAAGCAAAACGCTTCGAGCGAACTGGAGGAACCATAAATGGATGACGTTTGACAGTTTGTCTTGTAGTTTGATGGTAAAAAGGGCATGGAGGAACTATATCATGTAATTCCTGAGCACACTCTCCAACATGTTAGCGATAAACCTTAGTAATTATTAATTAATACCTTAGTAACAAGATCCAGTTTACACATTTTAGGAATACAACCGAAAATAGGTCTCACCGGCGGTGAACTCATTGATGGCCATGAGTTTCGCCGCCTGCAGCATTAGCTCGTTCTCATCTGCCACCGGCTGGAATCGATCCATGTGCATGCAGCGCAGTAGATCCGACGCCTTTGACACAAGGTTGCCGATGCCCTGGGAAGGAGGAAGGATTTCATTGGAAACCACAACGCCGTACATAGTTTTTGGAAGATAGGATATGTTGAAGTATCCATCATTTGATGGGATGGAACTTGCTTGAGTCCTCCTGATAAATACTTATGGAAAAATGTTTTGGAAAAAATTGCGTATTTACAAGCCTTGACCACATCATCACTTACCATCAGGTCAGAAAGGTCATAGGTGCAGTTTGCCTATTTAATACCGTAATTTTTAATACCGTCCAATTAATCTTACAGGTGCCGCCAGAAAAGAGCTTTTTCAAGACGTGGAATCTATAATGATGACATGAATGAGACATGGATTATAATAGTCCATACCTTCATGTAATTATCTTACCTTCAGATCTCCAACTTTCCCAAACAGCGCCTCAACATCCACTTCCCCCAACTCCTGGTCTCCCAGTACCATCTTCCTGAGTTCCTCCATGCCGGGACTCTTCAACAACTGCTGCAGTGCCTCCAGACCCTCGCGGTGAGAGGAAATGGACTCTAGAGAGGGGAATGAGGAGGAGATAGAGTGGACCAGGTTGGACACGCGGATCATGCTGGCGAACGAGGAGTTGGCCTGGAAAGCGTAATAAAGTATTATTTTATTGGTAGGTCACTGTGGGTTGCCAATACCGAAACATTAATAGTAAATAAAAGAAAAAAAAAAAACAACATAACCGATTGCGTAAAAAGTGAACTTTGAATGAAAACTAAAAGGAAAAACAAGTTCAGTAGTCCAGAATTTTGTTAAGTAAAGACACTAATCCTTCTAATATTATAAATGTGAAAGTTTGTGTATGTGCGTGTATGTATGTGAATGTTTGTTGCCACGCATCTCCGTAACGAATAAAGCGATTTTGATGAAATTTAGAATGTAGATAGTTTCGATTCCGGAATAACATATAGGCAAACGCATTTGAACTAAATTAACGCGGGCGAAGCCGCGGGGCACGGCTAGTATTATTATATATATCAGGATTAACAGATAGGCTACTTTTTATCTAGATAAACGCGGACAAAGCCGCGTGGCAATTGGTAAGTTTTGAATAGATCGTTACGAGTATAAAACAAATACAAAACAGTAAAAAAAAAATTTACAGTTGAATATTATAGTCATGTCGCTTACCATCAGACAAACGTATAGCTCGTCTGATTATTCTTCCATTCTTACTGGAATTAAAACATACCTTCTCCATAATTCTCTGCACGGCAGGTACCGGCGGCGTGTACAGAATGCGGCCCATGATGAGAGGTTTCACGAAGCTCCACAGAATCTTGCCGCCTTCTATTTTGATGATGTCCTGGTACATGGACCGGCAGAAATCCGCTGTGGAAGTTACACGTTATTATTTGCTCAACAATTCTACAAGTTCTTAAAAACAATAAACACTATAAACGCTTTTACACTCATAGTTTCACACTCACAGTCACACTGACAGCCGTTTTCACCAAACTTAGGTGTCGCCTAAATGAGATGCCTAAGCACTTAAGAGCTACCTAGCACAAAAATACGTTTCATCAACCTTAGGTGTTACCTAACAACCTTAGGAGCTACCTAAGTTTAGAACACCGATTCACCGGTGTTTATGGTTTTAGGTAATTCCTAAATAGCTGTCATTTTTTGTATGGGCTTCGTAAGTAAGTTGACAGAACTTTATTTAAATACGTTTCACCAACCTTTAGGAGATGCCTAACGACCTTAAGACATGCCTAACGACCTTAAGACCTACCTAAACTTAGGACACCGATTGGCAGTGTAAGTTCGATAACTTGTGTCATGTGTATGATGTGAATGTTTCCAGCACCCTGGAAACATTTATATCACAACCAGAACCAGAACCTCAAACTTTGGGGAGAAAACTTGTGTTTCCGTCGGGAATCGAACCCGATACCCCCGCTTAGAAAGCAAACGCTCACCTACGGGCTCTCTCACTAAGAATGTTTGTTTCAATAACGGGTCTTAGAGAACTAAGTTACCTATAAGCTCGATGCCTTGTTACCTACAAGGCATCGAGCTTATAGGTAACTTAGTTCTCTAAAACCTGAGTCTTATTACAACTAAGACTTGGGTCTTATTATTGTATATCCTAATCCTAACTAATATTATAAATGCGAAAGTAACTCTGTCTGTCTGTCTGTCGCGCTTTCACGCCAAAACTACTAAACCGATTTAAATGAAATTTGGTACACAGATAGTCCAGAGCTTGGGAAAGAACATAAGCTTCTTTTTATCCCGAAATTCCCGCGGGTCCGGAACTTACGCAGGTGAAACCGCGGGGCGCAGCTAGTAGATTATATATTTGTTTATAAATTTTGTTTGATTTAAGGAAATATAGGCAATTGGCCCGTACATAACGGACTATTTGCCATGTGTTATGTACATAGGAAACTTAAAACAAACAAAATAAATGGTTATTGACAAAAAAACATTACTACCGCATCGAAATGTGAATCTAAATTATTCGAGAATCAACCTGAACCCACACAAAAAACGTCATCAAAATCGGTACAGCCATTTAGGCAGGAGTTATTCACATAAACACCTCCGAAGAATGATATATATAAAGACAGTGTCATACTGGGCAGCGCGTCTAGTTGTGCCTGGTCGGGGCGCGGGGACAGGTCGGGCGCGCTGATGATGCTGCGCAGGATGCGGCTGGTGGCCGGGTGGAACGGGGCGCCGCACACCATGCTGCCGGCGTCCGACAGGAACTCTGCTGCTGGAACCGAAGTACCGCGGTCGCATACAAGCTCTTACTTCTACCAACCTTTTGGACTTTTACTCAAAGTTACCCGAGAATATTGCATTTATTTGTAACTAAGTAATTGTACTTTAAAAGGTTTTTTTACCGACTTTCCAAAAAAGGAGGAGGTAGTCAAGTCAACTGTATTTTTTTTTATTTATGTTACCTCATATCTTCTCTCCACGTGAGCTGATTCCGAAAAAATTTTTTTAGTTTAAAAGATGTAGCTTTCTAATTGGTCCCATTTAAATTTGCCTATTTTGTATGCCTACTTTGACGATGTTCTCGTTTAACCGACTTCAAAGGTTACCTCATAACTTCTTTCGTTGTGAGCCGATTTTGATGATTCTTTTTTATTTGAAAGCTGGTGATTTTCTTGTGGTCCCATTGAAATTTGATCAAGATCTGATTTCTTGTTTTTAAGTTATAGTCAATAATGCGTGTTGAATACATTAAATCTGATCAAGGTTCCGAAGATAAAGCGGTGAAGTCGGTTTTTTAAGCTTTGCTTGCGTTTTATTATTTTAAATCAACCTTTTACCTGTTGTAAATAAAAAATGACCAAAATATAACCAGAGAACTTGTCAAGACGAAACAAACGAGCCCAACTCGGTGGATAAATTTAAAACATGGCTCATATGCAAAACGTAGAATACCCAAACGACTCCGTCACGATTTAAATAGCTCATTGTAAATAATATTCAATAATTAAACGCAAGCAAAACTTAAAAAACTGACTTCACCGCTTTATCTTCGTAACTCTGATCAGATTAAATATACTAAGCACGCATTATTGAATATATTTCAAGAACTACTGATCAGATCTTGATCAAATTTAAATGGTACCAATTGGAAAGCAACATCTCTCAAACAAAATACATAAATTCAAAATCGGTTCACGTGGAACGAAGTTATAAGGTAACAAATAAAAAAATACAATCGATTGTGAACCTCCTCCTTTTTTGTGAAATCGGTAGAAAAACAATATTACTGAAATCTGACCACTAATTCTAAAGTATAATATTAACTTACACCCCATCAGGCCTCCGACAGAGCTGAAGTTCATCAGACTCTTGAACAGCGGTTCTTCGCTAAAGCTCTGCATCACGTCTCCCAAATTATCCTCCAGAGACGGGAGGAGGCCGGCCATCCGCGGGAACTGCTCCAGGAGGTGGGACCCTTGCTCGGGAGTCAGGTCCGACGCGGAGTACAGCTTGCTGAGGAGGTGGGCTTTTACCTGGAGATGTAGAAGAGTTCATAAAGTGGGTCAAATATGTGGAATTGGACAAAAGGTATCTATAGGTCGCACTAGACAATATGAGTGTTTGACTTATCCTACTTTGTAATAAAAATAAACGCTTTCGCTCTGACAACAAGGCAAGCTTGCTCCATCGTCGACCACAGGTGAGATGGTGGTCAAAAGTTTGCCAATCATGAATAAAAAAAAACCCCACACTAAGTTCGACGACTTGTGTTGTGGGTGCCGAAAACATTTTCATCACGACTCAATCACACATTTAGAACCAGACACATACAATTCCCATGTATTAAGTAACCCGCTCGTACCTTCTCCATAATGAAGTCCTTATCCAAGTTCATGAGGAGCACCATCGGCAGCTGGTCCCGCGCCGGCGGCGCCAGCTCGCAGAACTGGTCGGCGGTGGCGGCCAGCACCTCGTCTGCAGACACCACGTCCAGCGAGCCGGGTTCTATCACGCTGGAGAGGGCCTCCAGCGAACACACGAACGAAGATATCTGGTACTCCGGGGTGGAGGTGAGGACCTGGAACAATTACTATGATTTACAGATGGCTGTAATTTTGCGAATCTGGCAGTAGAGTCATTAACTTTTATGTGTGCCTCTTTGGGGCCCATGTGAATAAACGATTTTGAATGTTGTACTAAATAGATGGACATATCTTGGACACTTCATACTAACGCAAGTCTAGATGAAACAAACTCTGAAAGTAATTAACGTTGATCGGTTTTTTTTAATGTATTATAGACAAACATTTGACCACTATCTCACCTGATGGAAAGTGATGATGCGGCAGATTATGTGACATGTTTATCTAAAAGATACCTATTCACTCGGAAAACAAAGACACAGGTAATGAGTTCCACTCCTTCGCCGTACTAATGATGAACGTAGAAGCGAAACGCTTCGACCAAACTGGAGGTATGTCAACCATAAATGGATAACGTTTGACAGTTTGTCTTGTTGTTAGATGGTAAAAGGGGCATGGTGGAATTAACTCATGTAATTCCTGCGCAAACTCTCCAAAATGAAGACGATAGAATACCGATAGACTTGCGACTTTACGTCGATGACTGAGACTCCGCAATTTAGACTCGAGTAGCTTATCATCGCCAATGAGTCTTTTTGCTCGCCGGTCGATTGACTCCAGAGCTTCAAGCTGGTACTTAGCGGATCCATCCCACAAGTGGCCGCAGTACTCCATACACGATCGGACTTGAGCTTGATATAAATTAAGAAGCTGCCGCGGTGTAAAGTACTGCCTAACCTTTGCGAGGATACCAAGTTTTTTTTTTCCCAAGGATAATGTGTGTTTCTGGTTTTGGTTGGGATATGAATGTTTCCGGCACCCACGACACAAGTCATCGTACTTAGTGTGGGGCTATGAGTGTGAAAGTGTTTATGTTAATGTGTATAAAACCGTTACATACCGGTTTGAGCTGGATGTACCCGGCGTGTATCCTGGGCGCTGCGATGGACCAGAAGTTGGTGTTGTTGATGCCCAGAGCCGACAGACTGGCTTCCACCGCCTCAGGGTTCGGGAACAGGGTCGATACTTGCACTACAACGAACGAATCTTTATTATATGATTACTAGCTGACCCAGCAAACGTTGTTTTGCCATATACATTATTTCCTGCTGAAATAAGAACAAAAAAAAATGTACAAAAAAAAAATTACCCTGAACCAGAAGCAGAAATATCCCTTGGGAAGGAATTTGTGCTCCTGCCAGGAATCGAACCCAGGACCCACGGCGCATAGGGCGGAGACCTGTCCACTGCGCCAACTGGGCCGTCAATGTTTATCGAATGTACTAGTGGGGAGTCCTGGTGTCAAGTTTATAATATAGCCTTTTAAGCAGTGAGAATTGGGTCCGATTCCCGGCGGAAACACCGATTTTTTATTTCTGGCTCTGTGTAATTGTATGTGTGATATGATTGTTTCCGGAACCCACAATACAAGTCATCGAACTTAGTGTGGGGCTGTGAGTGTGAACAAAAGCGAAGCATAAAAAAAATGTGTTTCATTTGTACTTCCAGTTTTTAATCTAATTGTATTCAAGGTTAATACTAAGAAATAAGGCAATTTTTTGACTAATTTAATGATTGCAACAGATATAAATAAGGGAATCAGGTAGTCGTCCGATACTCACGCCTGAGATCTTCTTCCTCCAACAAGTGCGTCTTAAGCTGGTGGAAGATCTCCAAACCTGAAGATATCGCGACCAGGTCGCCTTCCAGAGGGGTTCTTTTCAGTAGGGGGTGAAGTTCCTCGACTAAGCCTTGAATACTGGAGATGATAGAAATATACAATTAAAAAAAATCACCATTCTAATGAAGTTTACTTAATTATAGTTTTATGGCTCACCTATAGACGATAGAGTCGAAAGTCCCGTCTCCCAGCACCCTCATAGCCACATCCACCATGGCCGCCAGCCTCCCTCCCCGCGCCGCCCCCACCCCGAGCCCGCTGGCCACCCCCGCCAGCCGCGCCGAGTGAGACAACAGTCGCTCCACATGGTGCAGGATGGAGCTGGCAAAGGAGAACCGCCAGAACTCGACGGCTTGGAGAGATGGTAGCTGAGGAGAACATATAATTTGATAAAACTTACGCACATTTTGAATAATTAAATTATAACGGGAATTAGCGTGACAACGCGTAAGTCACTCTAATTACCGTAATTTTAATTTAATGAGGATAACTTGTATTGAAAAGACAGTTTAGGTAATATCTTGGGACTTAATTGCGCTAAGAAGTATTTTTATTTACATCAATCTTCCCGAGATCATGTACTTATATGCATCTTGGCCGAGACGTCGGGGTAAGTAAAAAATATTACGGCAGTTATCCTTGAGAGCCTGCGTATTCCGGGTCTAGTGTGCTTACCAGCTTCGATAGCATCGTCACTTACCATCAGGTGAGATAGTGGTCAAACACTAGCCTGTCACAAATAAAAAAAAAAAAAATTTTTAGTACGATAAAGTCCCGAGATATTACCTAAATCATGCGTTCGAATCGCGTAAGTTTAAAAGTTATGATGTCTTGAATTGAAAAGGTTTTTGCAGATTCGCCGTGTGGTGGAGTAGCTCACCTGAGGACTACGCGAAATGTATGTCACTTGAACTCTGTCAGCTGTAGCTAAAGCTTGATGGCGCCACCTCAATGCTATCTCTACATTATTATATTTAACTTAAATATTTTGAAATTATATAACTTAAGTTTTTTTTTTTATGATTGATAAGCAAGCATTTGACCACTATCTCACCTGATGGAAAGTGAAGATGCGGCCGAAGATGTGACATGCTTGCCTAGAAGATACCTATTCACTCTAGATTATATCTTTAATGATGAATTATCCATTTCCATTTACTGTAAGTATTTTCCACATATCAAATATCTCTAAATATATATAACTCAAAGGTGACTGACTGACTGACATAGTGATCTATCAACGCACAGCCCAAACCACTGGACGGATCGGGCTGAAATTTGGCATGCAAGTAGATGTTATGACGTGCGCATACGCTAAGAAAGGTTTTGATTAATTCTACCTCCAAGGGGATAAAATGGGGGATACCTAATTAATAATAATACTTCTTAACGCGAGCGAAGCCGCGGGCAAAAGCTAGTATTATATACAAATACAAATACAAAATGTTTTTATTATTCCTAAATAAATTCCTAATATAAAAATCAATGCCACTTTTCGTTGTAATTTTATAACTCAAGAACGGGCTCACCTATACAAACCAAATGTTTAGGCTTTGTTCGGACTATTTAGTAGATGGTTTATGTGAAGTTTGCACAAAATCGGTCGAGCAGTTCTTCATTTATCATACCCGGGCGAAGCCGGGGCGGATCGCTAGTCAAATATAATTATAATAAACACAATAATCGGACAGTTCAAAGATAGCGAACTACCTGGTCCTCAAATCGATATTTGCATGTCACTATAATGAACAAGAGTGTGAACTATTGATACACTTCATCCTACATCTGTTTATATACCTACACTTGAAACAAATAAATGCATTTAATTTCTACTAATACGTGGACAGGTGTCCGCCCTCTGCGCCGTGGGTCCTGGGTTCGATTCCCGGCAGGATACTAGTATTTAACCAACTGGTTAAATACGAGTATTCTGTTTCAAGTTTTTAAAGTTTCTTCTTGTTAAGACATAATTAGTCATCGTGACGTCACCGTGAACGCTGAGCCAGACTTTCTAGTATGAAAAATGTTTCATCAAATAATTTCATAAGTATCAATTGGTATCGAATGTGATACCAATTGATACGATGAAAGTGACGTCATAGATTATTGTCGCTGGCATACGTTGACCTACTAAATTGGTTTGTCTTTACTACGATTTTAAAACGCTTTCACACTCGTCGTGGGTGCTGGAAACATTCTCATCACACACACAATCACAACCAGAACCAGAAACACAAATTTTCCTTGGTGAGAAAACTTGTGTTCCCGTCGGGAATCGAACCCGATACCCCTGCTTAGAAGGCCTAACTTAACCAACAAAGCCAACAAGCTGTTCAAATTCAAAAGACAAAGGCACTTCAAAAGATTTTAACATTAAACATTTCATATTAGAGGCAAACAGTAACTTACGTCCTTCTCAATCTTGGTAAAGTTCAAATTATCGATAACGAGGTTGAAGATGGCGCTGCAGTTGTGCTCCTCACAGATATGCTCCCACTTGTTGTTGGTATGGAGATGCAACAGGTCTTCAATTTGATTTGCACTTAGAGCCTAGGAAAAGTAGAAGAAAACATATTATGGGTCAGTTTTTTTTAAATTTCTGGTAGAGAGTGAAACACGCACATGTTCACAAGATAACCATAAAGATCTTACTTCGAATACATATAGTTCCCTTTGGTAAAAGTAAAACAAACAAATGCATTCACATCTCACACATCAAAGACTTGTATTGTGGGTGTCGGAAACATTTAGGTATCACACACACAATCATACTTAAAAGCAGAAGAAAAAATGTCCATTAGGAAGGAAAATTATGCTCCTGCTAGGATCGAGCTAGGGCCCACGGCAAAGGCATTTCAAAAAGCAAGCAAAAAGGCCAGAGACTTGCCTACCGTGCTAATTGGGACAAAGATGAGAAAGTGTAAGATATCTTTCATACGCTACATTTACTCTAAAAATTAGTAACACATATATACATGAAGATACTAATAATTCACCAAAAGAAGTTTCTTCTTGCTATTTCAAATTTTTAGTGCTTGTACACACACCTTTCTTTTCTTTCATTTATTCCAGAACAAAATTGTATCGGAAATTATTATTTTAAAAACATAAACATTACAAAATAAATTCAATTAAACTACACAAAAATTACATTATAAATAATTACTTGTATAAAATGAAAATTCAAGTAATTAAATTAAAATCAACAATGACAATTAAATTTAAAAAAAAATACAGTCGACTTGAGTACCTCCTCCTTTTTTGGGAAGTCGGTAAAAATAACAATTATGTATATGTATAATATGTCTTTACAAATAAAATATCATGTCTAAAAGTTACAATTATCTTTATCATTTCAACTTCACTTGTTTATAATTCCACCAGTTTTTGACAGTAACTTACCATGTTCAAATTAACATCAGCATCCTCCAGATCCATGACGAGCTCATCATCACCGATGGCCATCATCACCGGCCCCCTGAACCACGCGCCGCTCCCGTTGTAGAGATAGTCCGCGAGCGGGCGGGACACGCCCAGGTTGTGCGCCACGTGGCCGGACAGCTGGTTCAGATAAGGCAGCTCCTTCACCCCCTCGATTTCCTGGAGGTGGGGGGCTTCCGCTTGCAGGAGTTTGGCGGTGCGGGCGAGGACTGTAAGGAATCTGCAAGGGCAAATTAATAGCAGAGATAAGTAGTCGAGGAACCAAAGAACACGTCCGTCCTAGTAAGTTAATAACGTCAAAACTAGGAAGGCTTAGTCAAAGATACATTTAATAATAAAAAACAAACAATAAGTTCGTGACACTTTCGTTCAGAGTAAAATAAAAAAAAAAACATAATCACATGTCGATTATTGTTTCCTAATGACGAAGAACGTAACTATCGAGGGAATTTATATTTTTTTATATTTTGACTCCCAATAGTTTCTTCGACTAACTACTCCGTAATATTTATTCAGTATAATTTTAAATTATGCTGTAGTTATTATTATTTGTTTATTTATTTAGATCGTATGTAAGCCCAGTAAACTATTTATTATTATTATTAGATTTCTCATGTAAGTGAAGTTATTCTTTTTGAGAAATAAATAATCTTAAACCGGATAATTAACAAACAAAAAATGCATTCACACTCACAGCCTCACACTAAGTTCAAAGACTTGTATTATGGGTTCCGGAAACATTTACATCACACACACAATCACACCCGAACCCGAAGCACAAGTGTCTCTTGGGAAAACTGTGCTTCTGCCGGGAATCGAATCCAGGACCCACGGCGCTGAAGGCAAAGCCCTGCTCACTGCGCCAGCCGGGTCATCAAATTGGCAAACAATTGGAAGGTATTTAAAAAAAATCCCGAAAATGAAATTATAAAAGAATAAAATATGCTTACAGCGAGGCAGTTCCGAACTCATTCTTCGTAACATTGTTGGAGAGACATTCAGCCAGCTTGGTGGTAGGCGCAGACATGTCTTCTAGAAGATGTCCCTTCACTAAAGAAAGGAACTCGTTCATTGATTTGTTCAGCTCAAACTTAGTGTAGTTCCGGGTAGATATCACCTGGAAGTAAAAATATTTTTTTCATTTACGATTCTGCTGAAAGGATCCAATTATTAGATATGATAAAAGTTAGTAGCTGGATAGGTAGACACTTTAATGAACACCAAATTACAATATAAACATAAGCATTATCGCTCTGAGCGATCTCTACCAGACAACCCAACCCAAAGAAATAAAAACTATTTAAATAAGGACAGCGGTACATACCTATATAGATTTTTGCAGAAACTTCCGTTTACAAAACAGTAAACAAAATACAAATATATTTATTTAGCTACCGCTGAAACTGCCTACCTCTCTAATAAACATGTCCCAATGGAAGTCATTCTTCAGCGTGCGGTAGATTTCCTCCAGCGGCATGGAGTGCAGGTGGCAGAGAATGGAGTCGTACTCTTGTTTCTTGAATAGCTGCAGGTTCAACTGCTTGAACCAGGAGGTCATTTGGGAGCAGAATGCGCATTGACTGCAAACATAAAATTTTTAGAAATATGTTTTTTGGTTGTAGTAAATTTGCGGTTTGCCACCACAACAGGAAGAAAATATCTCACTATGCACCGAACAGTCTTTTTAGTATTGTGACCATGAATGAACATTCTAAGCTTAGAGAGCTAAATTTCCTCAACAACATCATAAGAGATGATGGCACAGCGTTTGACCGCTATCTAAAAGTCATGTGTATATATATTACGTAACATGTGATAATGTGTCTGGATTCCGAAAGTACACACACATACTGAAACCCACCTGCTGTTTAAAAACAATGTCCCAGCATCGACAGCATTGCTCAGCACCCCGAAAACGATCTTCGTCATGGTTTCATTTGACAGCAACTGCATGACGTTGTTCCTTAGCTGGTTCACTTTCTCATCAGTGACCCACGGAGGTCTTTGGGGAGTAGTCGGACCCTCGGTTATGAGGGCCAACTTTGATTGCGTGAAGGAAATGTCCTCGTCGAGGGAAATGTAGTCCATGTCTTTAGGTATGGCTAGGCTGCTCTCGTATCCCTGCACGGAACAATATAAAACCTGTACGATGTGTGTTGCTCTCATAATGCATATTAGAAATTATTGGGATTTTTACCCACGGACATCACGACAGATGGTTGTGGACACCGACCATGGCAAAGTGTAGCGGCTGATACCAATGACAGACTTGGCAAATCATTTTAGACACTAAGCAAAATCTTAGTTCCACATAAAATAACCATACAGATTTAAATATGTAATTAGAACTTATTAGTCGCAATACAAATCATATCAAGAGTGAGATGATTTCAATGTAATAAATGTGAGCCGTAAAATGTTTTGCGCAATAAACAATTTTTTTTTTATTACCCAAAGCAATAGTAATTGATAATGACACTTACTTGAGAAGTAAACAGAAGGGGTGGTATCTCCCTGAACAATACCACCAGTTCTGTACCACAAATCTGGGCTTTTAAATTTGACAGTGATCGTGTAGAATCCGGTATGTAGTCACCCAGAGTGATATTCGGACGGCAGAACGAGGTCGAGTCGTTAAAGTTTATATCACGGATAAGGCGGACCAACTGGAAATGTTTGAAGTAAGAAAAAAAGATTAAAAGCATTTTACAAACATCTAGATCATGAGATTTTTGTATCGTGGTCTTGTATTACAGAGTTCATAAATATTAATAAATTTACTTACATGAATACCATCTAAATTATTCAACAGATCATCAGCAATTTCGAAGCCCTTCTCCAAGTATCCAAAGAAATTCTTTGCGTAAGGTCCATTGTACAGATCGCGTAATTCTTTCCACCAGTTTCCTCCAGAGAGAAAGCTCAGAACAACGTTGTAACTCTGAAGGTTGGATTGGAGGTACTTGAGGTAGATAGGCAGACCCATGTCGTAGGAGTACTTGATGGATTGCTTTAAAGCCGCTACCTGCTGATTTCTGGAATGAAATATTCCGTTTGACTATCGATTTTATAATGTAAAGCGTATACGATCGTTAACCAATAAGAAATGTATTCGGTGCTACGCGCGGCTGGATTTTTTATACCAATCAGAAAGATAACATAGAAAGATAACAAGATTGAATTTTTTTTTAAATACCCCCAACTACCGTCTATAAAACGGCTGTACTGATGTTCGTCAAACACAAGCTAAGATCACTGTCAAATGAGTAACCTTTAAAAAAAACCGTAACTAGATCATTGAAATCATTTTGAAGATAAATGGTATTCGTTTTTCACATAACAACAGTTCCGTCGTCGTGGAGAAAAAAAAATACGTTGTAGAAAAATTTGCAACATTAGAACGATCTTTTAAAACTTAAAACTGTAACGAACTGCCCGTTGGCTTAGTTGGGTTCGCCTTCTAAGCAGGGGTATCGGGTTCGATTCCCGGCGGGAACTCAAGTTTTCTCCCCATGGAAAATTTGTGTTTCTGGTTCTGGTTGTGATTGCGTGTGTGATGTGAATGTTTCCGGCACCCACGACACAAGTTATCGAACTTAGTGTGGGGCTGTGAGTGTGAAAGCGTTTATGTTTATGATGATGATGTATCATATTCCTAACATCTACATGTTAAAGAGCCAATTAAATAATTACTTACCTGTCATTTAAATATTGAAATACATCAGTAACATTCTCATCATCTTCATTATTCAATATTCTTACAAAACTCATCAGGTCTTGTCTCGCATTCTCGTAGTCATTTTCATTAACATTTTGAACTTGTCCAAATATGAACTTATAATTCTTCGCACATAGTTGCATTTTTGTCCTAACTTCGTCTACTAAAATAGTCTTTCTCTTGTCATTTGTTTTTAAATCGTTGCACATTGCATCCATTGCATCAATTAGAGTATAGTTATCATCGTTCGTCCAAACAATATCAGTAAATACGTCAAAAAGTATGGCAATAGCATCAACAGATTTTCTTCTAAATATGTTTTTTACTATTTTTAAATCAGCGTTCAGTTTATCAACTTCATTTTTATTTATATCAGTGTTTTCGTCAATAGTTATATTGTTAATATCTGTAGCTAATTTATTTACAATAGCAACCACTCTAGTTAAATATATCTTAGAACTCATTTGCTTTCTGTTGACTTTACTGAACTCTATGTAAAGGGGATCATTTTTATTCAGCTCAAATTTAAGTATTCTGTCAACTAAGTTTCCAAGTCTGCGTTTTATACTGTCTAGTTTGAGTTCGTTTGCAATTTCAGTTCTGTTTTCTTTGGCAAGGTTGGTTAAGAAGTCACCTAAATCCGTAGCTTTGGTAAAAGCACTTTCGAAACTGCTTGTTGTATTTTGTACTGGCATGGAGTAGAAAAAATATTGCTGCAAATGAAAACAAGCTTAATGATGAGTTTTCAGTCTGATATTAAATTAACATCGCCGTCTGTTTTATTTTAGCACTTACAGGTTTTGCCACAAAGTTGAACAGCACATTGTCGTCTCTGGGTAGAGACAGCCAGTAGATGAATGAAGGGCAGACGTAGGGCTTCACCCTTTCGATATCAGCGACTGTGATAGAGCTCTCAGGAGCTGGCACTAGGGCTGATACGACGGCGTCGCAGTCCCAAAACTGGGTCAGGGAGGCGCGACGGATCTACGGTCAACGTCGAGACTGAGTTTGGGCATTTTGTTACTGCATAAAGTTTATTAAAATTGGATTTTAGTAAGATTTCACATCATACTCGTACCAATATTAAAGTATTATTATAAATCCAAGTATGAATTTTATGAACCACTCTTCAAAACCTTTCATATTTTTTTATTGCAATATAACCATTTTCAACGGGCTCCTAAGAGTATTGTGACACTCATGAAAGTTAATGACTACTTCCAGATTCGCAAAATTACAGCATATATTTTATTAATTTAACAAAATGTGTTGTAATGAGAGTTTTCGATCTTTCACGCCAATAGAGACAAACTGAGCATTGTACGAATTATATGGATTAACAGTGGTGGTGATGGGCTCAATCATATGTACTTGGAGAGCGAGCTCCTAGGGCTTGCGACCCAAATGTAGTTTCCAATGAATTATTAATACCCGCGTTCTCCTCTCTAGCTAGACAAACTAGAATTTTCTAGTGCAGCTCTAGATACATTAAGTCTAAAAAATATGAAAGAAATAGTTCACATACCTGGCTCATGAAACCGAAGTCCCAGTAGGAGTTCACAAGTACAGACACGAACTCAGGCAGCCTGTTATATAGCATGTACAGTGACGTACTCTTCGTGAACCCGACCATTTGTAATACGTTCGAGTCCGGCTCTGGAAATAAATATATATATTTTTGGATGGGATCACTAACCATAACGTCATTATCGTTGTCAAATCTTAAGTGACACTCGGAAGATGATGACAAATCGATTGCATTATTCATAAATATTACACATATTTATGAAACGCACTCAAGAGTGACGTGACACTTGGGACCTAGATGGGCACTGCTGCTGGAAACTTGGCTTTATCAAAACAAATAACACTTCGTCCTTACCATTAACCTCAGTAAAGTAGGTCGTCATATCCACAGCCATGTTGTCGAATATGACCGACAGCATTTTAAGCGTATAGAGCCAAGTTGCCCGGCCCGCCACGTGACAATTGTCGCTTGGATGTTTCCCATTGCTGCACGAGAGGTAGCGCTCCCAGACCGAGTTCATGGAAACGTTGACAGGGATGGGGGGAGCTGAGATACTGTTGAGGACCGTGTCGAGCTTGTGGAAGAACTTGCTGCAAGCAAATGAGATGGGTTGGTTATTGTAATTAGATTTATTGTTTGATTATCTACTTCTTAAGGAGCTTCTCTTGTTACTAAAACGTGACGATCATCAGCTCTGGAAATCTGTTTAGGTCGCAAGGTGAAACAGTTCTGCGGCACTTACGATATCAGTATACTATGTTTTGTTTCTTAAGCAAAACTTTTTCCAACGAGTAATTACAGCAACTTTAAATAAAATAAGTCCCGTGAAGATGAAGTGCTACTTTCCCAAAGGTCCCAAACCGCACTGCAATGCGCTTCATTCACTCCCTGATACTTAAGGTATTATTTCTTATAACCAGTCACTTTTCTTAATTTTTATTCTTTATAGGCAAGCGTTTGACCACTATCATACTTGATGAGTGACGATGTGGTAAAAAATGAAGAACGCTAGCAATTTCTAGCAATTTCTTAGCTTTCAGCTAGTACTGCTATTGGACAGTTCGGCAAAGGAATCCCAAGCGGATTCTCAAGAAGTACTACCACTTAGGATGTCGACGGTGTTTCAGCTCTCCAGCCTCTTAGTCCTCGGAAGGAGACTTGTGGTAAAAGATAAAGAGTGTCCAAAAACTTACTTCAAAATATAATTTCTCTCCGTAGTATTGACGACGCGCACCGCATACTCCCAGGCCGCCTTCAGACCCCCTTCATCCTTTACATCTTCCCTGAAGATATACTGCATAGTATCTTTCACAAGGGTTATATCCTCAACCAGGGCGTCGAACGTAGAAGAAAACTTAAGAAACAGATGGGATTGGAAGGTGGTGCTGTTCCAAGTTAGAGATTTCTGAAAAATATTGGGGAAATAATTCGTGGTCAAGATTATAAGATATGGCCTAATGTTATGTATCTTATGAGATTTTTACTTGTGAAATGATCAGCCATCTAAATACTTATTACAGTATAAAAGATAAATAATATTAAGGTTAGAGCAGAGAGACAGATGGTGTAGCCTTGGTAATAGAGTACCGTTTGGTCTCTTTGGTGACATAAAACTATATACTAGTACAAGTAGTCCAGTCCTCAATTATACTTAAAGATACTCACATTAATCCTCGCTTGTTTCTCATCCAAGTATTCTCTCCATTCCTCCTGAAGATCCGACTCCATGCAAAGTAGGGTCTCGAGGGCCTGCACCGCGTCTCGTGACGTCACAGACAGCTCAATCAGCTCTGATAGGCTGCTACTGGAGCAGGGCCAGGTTGGCTCTTTGTTCATAAGATCTATTATTGGTTCTATCTGCAAAGAAGTATTCATTCAATTCATCATGAAAAAATCGATTAACTGGACATATTTTGAGATATCTTAGTATTATTTTTTTATATACAAGACAATATTTTAATAGAAAGAAATATATTATATACAATTCAGTAAAACACGCACATATACTCACTCATCGTATGGACCTGTAATATTTAATACTGGTGCTGTCTTATTCATATAAAATTACATATAAATCTGGAGGACCTTAGTTTTTTTTATTCAGTATAGACAAACGCTTGACCACTATATCATCTGATGGTAAGCGATGAGTGGTCGACGATGGAGCACTCTTGCCTAGAAGATACCTTTATAGTTTTTAATACGAAATCGATGTACGATTTTAGTGTAGACGAAGATCAGGAAAATAGTTGATGTTATATTTCTTAATTAAGAGGACACTTGCCTGAGTGTTGTCGTTGACCACGACATTGACAGCATCGATAATCAGTTGCGGCATGTTTGGCACGATTCTGCCCACCGCCTCCACTGTCTTCTGCGGCATTGCAGAGGCGTGGCTCGAGTTGGTCAGCATGGCTAGGATTATGAATTGTAATCAGAAAGCGCTGTGACTTAATTGGGTTAGGAAGTAAATGGTCATCCATCATACAAACTACATTTCTATCCATTTATCAAGAGATGATTTCAAGAATCCCTTTATTATGTTTTGATATCTATACCTCACTACTGTAGGTGAAATTAGTTCTAGCTTGCGACGCCAGGAAGACATTCAAGTGCCCAAATTTGTGACATTACAAAGTAAATGCATAGGATGTATAAAACTTTTACCTGTTATAAGTTTAATTGTATCGTCAATAACATTGAGAGGTCCGATTGATGAAGATATTACAAATTTCATTTTCAGCCAATGCTCGTTAGTCATATTGAAAATACCATGATCCATTACGTCGAGCAGCCTGAAGCCTAATTTTACACTGAAAACAACATAAACGAGTATGAAGACAATAAGACATTGGACTTAAAACAGAACCCTGTGGGACACCTTCACAAAGCTATTACATATTTTCAAATAAATACAAAATTTTTCGTCTATATTTACCTTAAATGCAATCCTCTTTGTAGATTTTTTATACTAAACCAATATTTTTTAGCATCACCGAACATTTTTTTAACAAACTCCTGCGTTTCATTGTCCATCGCATAAGTTGAATACTCAAACAAGTAGGGATAGTCCTTATCTAACTTCACGTATAGTTTTTGAATGCTACTTATCAGTCGAGTCCAGTTTATTTCGTCAAGGAGCGTGTGGGTAGTGTTATTTATTTTTGTGAGCTAAAACAAATAAAATACGTTATCATCTTACTATAACTTCCTGATATAGATAAGACTTAATTCTCACAGAATATTAATAGAAAAATATATACTCACAGCTTTAGAAACAATGGAATCATTTCGCAATCCTTTTTCGATAGCAATAGATGCCTCACAGAGAGCTGATGCCATCGTGTCTACATCCGTTCCCTCTGGAAGTTGTAGATATTTCGCAGCGTTGTCTCCCCCATGACAGAAGATGTCTTCGCAGTAAGTTGACAGAGATTTGTAAGCCTAAGACAGGGTTCATGGTAATTTATTTTCGATAAAAAATAGTTAGGACTACTAAATAAGATACGATCTGCTGGTATATAAACTGATATAACAGCAGAAGGTACTTCAAAACGAATAGAATGGGTATCATTTAATAGGCACAAAAACAAAACACATATAAAAATGCCTTTTTAATGGTTTCATATATTTATATTTCATAATTTTGAGTTTCAGTCTATTTTTCTTTTACCTTTTGTTCATCAAGTGCAGTCAACAAAATTGTCTTCACCACGTCTCCATAAGTATTTTTCAAACCTTCAGGCACCATTTCTGGTGTAAGTTCTAGTTGGTCGTTAAATGCGGTGATCAGAGTAGTCGCGTCTAGCAGGATGGGTGTTATCTTGTATTGCAGTATGGCGTTTTGTTTTACTATCTCTTTTGCTAGTGCGCCGTGAACTGATATTCTGTTAATGTGAGAGTTGTATTAATAATGTATTATTCAATCAATCTTCAAAATTTTTTTTTTATTTCTAATAGTCATAGCGTATGACCACACCTAAGGTTATATGACAACTGACGGTAAGATGATGTGGTCATCGGTGGCAAATACACGGAATGACTTTGACCACAAACTTTTCCGTGGGTAGTGGCAATACTCATATCACACACACAATCATACACAGAACCAGAAACACGAAATTCTCTTGGGGTGAAAACTTGTGTTTCCACCGGGAAATGAACTCGATAATAGAATATTCTCTTTGATTACTTTAAAGTCTTTCGAGGTTTTGTACTTACAGCATCAACTTCCCCAAATGTGATTTTTCTTTAAAAACTTTTATTAGCTTTGATTTCTCCTGTATACCAAGCAGTTTCATCCAATTATAAATAGGCTTTTCTTCAGCATCCATCGTCACCAAGGTGCTGGTGAAATTCTTGAGGATTTGGAAGTCTTTTTCTATAGTGTAGAGCTGTGATGACGTGTCTTTGCCTAGTGTCTCTTGGATTAAGAGGGATGCCATGTCGTTAATCTATGGAGGAAGAAATATCGTTAAAAAATGCTGTAATTCTGTGAATGTTGATACTAAGAAAATGTATTAAATGTTGATTCTGTTTGTTTGGGTACGCTTTTCGTAGTATTATCTCTAGTATGCGTGGTATATATTCGTACATATATTGGCCACCATACTAGATTTTTTTTAAAGTAAAAACTATTTGTCGATTAGCTATTAAATAAAAACATTTATATTTCATAAAACAGCATTTACCAAGATAACTTACATTGCTCCTGACATCGACGACGCCAAAAGAGTTAATCAAGTCGGTGACGTAGTTCTTCCAAGCATCAGAACACAACTGCTGCTTTATGATCTCGGCTTCAGTCTTGCTAATAAGGAAGAAGTTTTGTAGATTGCTGAGGTCGCAGAACATTTGCCCGGGGAAGTTAAGCTTCGAGGTCATGATCTAGAAGAGTATGTAAATTAGAATAGTTAAACAATAAAATATTGTAAAGGGGAAACAAAAATACATTAAGAAAATAAGCATTCTTCGCACGAGGTGCGGTGCTGCTATGGTCGCCGAATGTATTTCCAAAGCGATATTTATTGATCTCCGTGAATCCACGGATAATAGATTTTAGGCAACCAGATAAAGTCCTTGAAAATACTCATTTCAAATAATGTCTGAAATGTACTCATTTAATTTCATTTCCTTTTGATTAACTTAAAAATCATTCTATCTTGACTAGATTTTTAAAGTGAATATTACTCGATGATCGTAAAGGAAAATACATTGTCCTCTTACCTGAGTTCTTTCTGCGCTAACTAAAGCTTCAAAAGCCTTTCCTACAACACTAGGCGGCAGATCGTTAAGTATTTTGATCGCTTTGGGGTTCCTCTGGGTTACGTTATAGGCTATCTCTTCTAAATGCATGTTTATGTTTATAACGTGATTCGCGCTTTCCATGAGTTTGGATATTAGGGTGGAGTAGAATAAAACATCATGTTGTTTTTCCTTTGAAAAGAACTTGTTAATCAGCTTCGTTAGTTGAGTTAATCTAAAACGGTAAAAATGTTTAAATATTTTTTATAATCAGATCCTAAACGAAATACTATTTTCATTAAAATTCTCATATTTATGTGTAGAGATGGTATGTTTGGTGCAAGGGCATAACTTTTGACTTATGACTGATTATCTCTAAGAGTAAGTGGAATGTTGTGAAATTATATTGGGACTGTCATTATAAGTCCAAAAAAATTGTCCATATCTAAGCAAAGTACTTACACATTGTAAGGATCGATATTAGTGTCTTTGTCATTCATATTACGAATAGCTTTCTCAGCATTATTTAGTACTTGATTTATCTTATTCAATCCTTCCTTAATATCAAGTTTACCAACTTTATCAGTAATGTCTACAGTTGTATCATCGGACGGGTAACCAAATATTTTGTCCATGTATTGCACTCCTACAACTGCTGTGTCGGTTAACTCTTTGATCGATTGAAATTCTTTGGTATCGCCGAAAGTCGGCTGGAATAGATCTAAAAATTTTTGTATCCTGAGGAATAAATTAAAGTTTAGTACCTATGTTAGGAAATGGTTACAAAACAAAAATTAAGAAAGGCAGAAAGGAAAAATATCTAGTAATGAATTAGTTCCAAAAACTTGTGTTCCCGCCGGGATTTGAATCCGATACCGCTTAGATAATGGTATCATCATGGTAAGCATGGGCTTAGAAGGCGAACGCGCATTCAACCAAGCCAACAACGGGCAGTTCATTTTATTTCTCTAGCTAGAATAACAATACCAAATCTTACATGTTTAAATCTAAATAGGTAAAGTCGGATTGCTTGGAAAACAGCAAACTGGAGACTTCTGGCGGGAGGAAATGCTGAAGCTTGGTCATCCGGAGCAGACCAGTGAGGAAGTCACCGAGCTTAGTGATCCGGTCGTCGCCTGACAACTTGAAGTACATATTCCCTAACTGAAAAGAACAGTTAAGTTAGAAACATGTCATGAAACACTAGCTGTTCACCGCGGCTGCGTCTACATTCATCAGAATAAAAAGTAGCGCTTGTTTGATCTTGAATATAGGTTGATTATTTCAAATTTTTTTGTATTCGTAATTGTAAGGGAAAGTTTTGTATGTATTTTTTTTAATCCACTGGAAATTGCACCTGGGCGAAGCCGGGCTGATCGCTAGTTCATAATAAAGATTTTAGATAGTACTTTAGACATCATTTTGGAGTTTACTTTGAAATGGTTTACCCTAGTGCATCGTGAAAAAATACTAAAAGCAAGATAATATAATTTATTATCAAGTGTTAAGTCAAACAATTAACATATTTCTTACGTTTCAAGATATTTAGATATATGACACGCGGCGACTTACGCCTTCAGATCACCTGCGATATCATTCTCGCATCGAAGCACAGGTATCTTTGCTACATTTCACTCACCATTTTAATATATTTGCTAATGTTGATTTCATATATAAGGTCCATGAACATCTTTTGCAGTTGTTCACTGTCGAGGAGACAGAGCTTCTCTACCAAGGCGACTAAATGTTCACGTTTCATTAACAATGTTTGTGACAACGATGTTGCACTGCATCTGTTCAGGTCTCCTTTTAGCAGCTGGAACCGATAAATGTTAAAACATAAAGCTGACAATATATAGAATGATTTCGGCACCAACAACACAAGTCATCGAACTGTGAGTGTGGAAGCGTTTATAATGCTGAAAAGTAATATGAAATAAGGTTGTTTAACTATTAAGTATATTTAACAGAATTCAAAAAAGGAGGAAGTACTCAATTCGACTTCTTTTTTATGTGTCACCTCAGAACTTTTTTCTAGGTGAACCGATTTTGATGATCCCTTTTTTATTTGAAAGTTGGTGCTTACCATGTAGTCCAATTTAAATTTGATTATCCACAATAATACGTATTTAATTAATTTAATCTATTCCAAGATGGCGGAAATGCCGTAGACGAACGCTTGTTGGAAAATAAAACTCCCCTAGGCTGTACATATAACTCCAGTTGAAATAGTCACGTTCTTGGTGTAATTTCCGGGTATAATATGCCTTATATCTTGCATAAAGCTCGAGTCTCAGGGAGAAGAGCGCATGGCAGTGCCATGATACGCGGATTACTGCTTTTCTAAGACTTAGAATCTTATACTTATGACACGTGAGATGTTATACTTATAGGTATATGTTTAGCGTAACAAAACAAAACTTAATGACTTCATTGCTAAAGAACCAGATGTAGATATATTTAACATGCGCTACTCTGAATACATGAGATATATAATTAATCTTTTAAGTTCCTAATTGTATATCTATTGTGTCCTAATTGTATTTCCTAATTGTATATTAATTATTACCCATTATTAATAATAGAGTAAAATTATTATTTTAGTTTGTTGTGTTTCTTGGCATTGCTGTGAGCACAACAAGCTTCTGTTTTTAAATAAAAATATAAAAAAAATCTTTCTTTTTTTGTTAAAAATGATATTAAATGGCTACCAAGAACTAGTTATCAGTTCTCACGAAAACTTGAGAGACGATCACCAACCAACTTCACGGTTTCGCTG
This sequence comes from Lomographa bimaculata, assembly GCA_948107665.1. Lineage (NCBI taxonomy): Eukaryota > Metazoa > Arthropoda > Insecta > Lepidoptera > Geometridae > Lomographa > Lomographa bimaculata. Next base: position 822,552 of record OX403602.1, on the reverse strand, counting down.
ACAGGTGTCAGAAAGCGCGCGCATCGCAAAAATTCACTCATCATTTTCCCCAAACGCGCCAAGAGAAGTATAACTTCAAAAACTTTGCTTTTATAACAACCTGTCTATATCCACTGGTAGTGGGCTTGAGCACTTGAGTTACCTATAAGCTCGATGTCTTGTAGGTAACTTAGTACTTTGCTGTACATAGTTTTAGTTTAGTTTTAGGAAATATAGGCAATTGGCCCGTAGATTTTTGTGTTAATTCTAGGTTTATGATACTTAAAAAAAAAAAATCTATATCCCGAATAACTTACACCTTGAAAACTGATATCTGACGTCATTAAACTCTGCGCCACGTCATCGTCCAAGTGAAGGCGTGACGTCACGTACCGTTTCACCCTTGACGGGTTGTTGAACAAGTCCTTTACTTTTACTCCGTTTTCTGAAATTTATAAATAAACGTTTTGTTATATTTATGTACCTAAGTACTAAATCTCCGGACTTTATGTTGTTGAACCTTCAATTTATGAATATAAATATTTCTTTGCTCAAACTCGTGCATGTTTTATATTAAGTTCACTTACTTATTTATCTTGTACAAAATTGTACGTGTAATGTTAAAATTGTTTTAATCGTATGTATTACACATTATGTTTCAATGTTATAAACGGCTTAAAACACGTACAAATTGTCGACTTACTTATGTTTTACTTACCGAGCCACTCGCCTCTGCGCGTCTGACTCATCCTTAGGAAGGACAACTAATTTATCCGAAACTAGTCGACAACAAAATAAGTCGACATTTTATAACAATGTAACAATGTAACATTAAAATAAAATTGTGTCACACAATTACTATCGAGATGGAAGACTAACCTACAATTTAACTTTAGATTCAAAATCCTTGCACATTACAGCTATGTTTCTTTCCCGCCAAAACGAGATTTACAGTTAAGGAGTAAATTGACAACTTGATTGTTACGTATAGGGTGAGTTTTGCCGCGAAAGTGAAAAAAATGTGTTTTGGATTATGTATAATTTTCCAAAATCTGTGATTCTTTGAGTTTTAATGTGTAATAATAGTGGATTATTAACCGTTATTACTTAGTAAACGTGCATGAGTGTAGGCAATTCATACAAAGTTGAAAAACGTGATTTTCGCCTTCGCTCTAGAACTCCAATAGAAGTTCTAGTAAAGGTTCTACAAACAACTTTACTAGGGCATGACTCTACTATGACTAGACTTTAAATCTTTTACTTGACTTTGACTGTTGCTTGTGACTAGGACTTCTTTTACGAATTACTTGAAATATGTTATATTACTTGACACTAGCTAAATACACAAAGATTACTAAGCCAAAATAAAAAAAATACGTGTACTAATTCAAACTTACTGCTAAATTCTTTAAAACTAGGATCATCAGCGATATTCGCCAGTGTGGCAAGCAGGCGCACTGCGTCGGGTGCGCTGGAGGCCAGCTCCAGCACCGACTCGTTCATCAATGGAGATAATTTGCGCTGCATTTGTGTGAACCTGGAAAATAAATGAGGTCAGTTACAAAAGAGATCTTCTACAATACACTCTACAACATTTCTGAAAAGGGTTTTGCCGCGAAAGTAAAAATGGCGTTGTTGATTTTGTATTATTTTCTAAAACTTGTGATTCTACGAGTGTTAATATGTAATAATGATGGATCATTAACCGTTGATACTTAGTGAACAAGCACGAGTGTAAGCAAATCATACAAAGTTAAAAACGTGATTTTCGCCTTCTCCAAAACTCCAATAGAAGTTCTAGTAAAGTTTTTACTACTTTACTAGGGCTCGATCTGACTATGACAGGACTTTGACTCATTTACTTGACTTTGACTGTGACTTGTGAGTAGGACTTTTATTATAAAATACACTTGAAATATATTATCACTTGACACTGGCTAAATGCACAAGACTGCGAAATGCGAAGCCAAAGTAAAAAGAAAACAAAAACAATTATGAAGCTGGTTTTGCCGGGAAAGTGAAAAATGACGTTGTTGATTTTGTATTTTTTAACAAAACTTGTGATTCTTCGAGTGTTGATGTGTAATAATGGTGGATTATTTACCGTTAATACTTAGTGAACGTGCATGATTGTAGGTAAATCTTGAAATGATACCTACTTAGTAGAAAAACGGGATTTTCGTTTTCGCTCCAAAATTTAAATTTCTACAGAAGTTTGTGAAGATTCTATCTTTTTACTAGGGCATGACTTGAATATAATGGACCATGATTTTTTACTAGACTTTGACTGTGACTGGATCTACTAGGTCTAGTTTTGAATGAACTAATAAACTTACCTAACTGTATTATATCGAGTAAACTGGCTAAAAGCTGATTGCGTAGTCTACTCAGCAATACTTGTGATCATGTCATTGGTCAGTAATCTTGTAAATTGATATTCATATTCATATTCATTTATTTATTGCAATCTATAATAATAGTAATATACAGGTATATTACTATTATTATAGATATAATAATAATATACAGGTGTTTTTTAAGAGTACAGTTCTATATAGACCCTGTGGGGCACCGCAATAATCTTAGAAGAGAGGAGGACTGCTAGGTTTTGTTGACAGATAAGAAATAAACACAAATACTACACAAGAATGACGATAATTTGTGACATAAACTAGTCGTTCGCCGAACTGAGATTTTGCGCCTAATATACGTGCTATATCATACAAATAAATTTAAATTTATATTCTGTTATATACCTACACCTTTTTTGTAATTAAAAACGAATTTCGAACCTTCTTAAAACTTACTTCGCTTTCTCATATCCTGGTATCTCTTCAAACTGGTCCATAGGCGAACACTCGTTGCTGACGCCACATATGAAGGACTGCAGGAAGGGCAGCATGCCAGCGCTGGGCAGCGCTCGCGCTGGGAACTGACACGTTGGGAAGTCCACATTGTCTATGTTCTCGCGGACTATGTAGAAGCCGAATATTATACCCGACGCCCATATTATTCCGGCTAATGTTATCTGAAAAGATCAATATGAAAATACTTTTTAGTTGTAGAATACTTTTGCAGTGTCCGCCTGGGGCAGTACACCATTGCCAGACATTATACCGCCAGCAGTAGTGTGCTAACATTACTGTATGCAGGATTGAAGGGCAATGTTTCCAGGGAGACTTAAAGAGATGAAACATGTAATATCTCAGGGTGACGGCCGCAGTTCTTTGCCGCGTAGGATTTTGACCTATAAGTTCATAACTCGGGGTAGCAGTGCACTGTAACGGGCAAGCGTGACGCTTACATACAGACGAGCGACTTGCCAGTCTAGACACTCAATAGTATAAAAAAACGTTTGTATTAAGAAATTCAAAAGTATTCAAAAATATCAAAACTAAAATAACTTTGTATAACAGCTTAGTAAGAAGTCATTTGGAATACTGTAGCTTGATATGGAGACCACATTACGCTACACATATGCTACGATTAGAAAGAATACAAATACGGTTTCTCTGGCATCTAGCATACAGTGCTGGTATCAAAAATAAAATAAAATCTTACAATCAAAGACTGAGGTATTTTAAAATGTCATCCCTTTCTAGCCGTAGAAATCTGTTAGGCGTAGTATTTTTGTATAAGGTTATGAGAAACCACGTTGATTGTCCAGACTTGCTAGGAAGATTTTTAATTAAAGTACCACGAATATATCCACGCAATTCTATAAAATTATTTGTAAAGACTTTGCGGCGGACTACCCATGGAGCTAACTCCGTGGTATCAAGCTACTTAAGCTACTTAATGACATCGCTAATTCGATTGATGTATTTGCAGACTCATTGCAAGGTTTCCGAAAATAAAATATCTGATTTCTTCAACTACTCCAAAAGCACATAGATTTAGTTAATATTATCAATACTTATTATTATATTATTATGTATTGCATGTTGTGTTCATCTGTAACTGATTATACATTAAGTAATAAGATTGTTAATATGTTATTTTAAGCATGTATTAATGTAGTAATTGTTAGTGAACCAAACATAAATAAATAAATAAAAACAAATGCACTAGTTTTCGTCTGGAGATGCTGTTCAGTATTTATCCGAAAAAGTATTTTTAGACAACCCAGTTGGCTCAATGGATGAGGTTGGCTACCTTCGATTTGTACCTCCCCAAGTGGAGGAAAATTCTGCTTCTGCCAGAAATCGAACCCAAATCGAACGTAGCCAACCTTATCCATTGAGCCAACTGGGTTTCGATCGACTTTAGTGGTTCTGGGTGTGACTGTGTGTTGTTAATGTTTTAGGCATCCAATGTCCACAAACTTAGTTGTGGCGCTGTGATTGTAAATGTATTTGTTTGTTCGTTTGATTTTACACACCGTTTGACCACTATCTCACCGGTAAGTGATAAGGTGGGCGAGGATGGCCATTCCAGGCCTAGAATAAGGCTGGCTCTTAGGCGTAGCTACTGAATACTGGATGACTATTTGGTGCGCAACAGATTTATCTTCTTGAGGATGGTAAACTACGCAGTCGTAGTTTACCATGCTCTGTGGTTGTGCCGGCGTAATGCAGTCACTACGCCGGCACAACCACAGAGCATTATAAACCCTATCCCGTGGATACAATGAGCCAGGCCTACCAGAGTATTAGCATATTCTGGTGTAGCATACCTTAGATTTCATCATGATTCAAATTAAAAAAAAAAAAATTGTATAGTAACTATTACTAGTATAGACCTATCTTATTCATACCATTTTTTCTTTTTTCCTTCTCTGACTTGGTATATTTGATGCACGCCTATACCCCTCTACTCGTCTACCACGGTTGGCAGGTATAAAACGTCACTAGCACCTTCGACCTTTTCTTTTTGTGCAATAGGTAAAGGATTAAATTAATCTATGTACCTAAATAAAAATCAATTGACGTCTGTTAGTGTAAAAACTCGAGATCGGCTAGACCGATTTGGCTAATTATTTTTTTGTTGTGTTCGTAATTTTCAGGGCAAGGTTTGTATGTATTTTTTTTATCCACAGGAAATTGCACCCACGCGAACCCGGGGCGGATCGGAGTTTGTACAATTCGAACATATAATTCATATATTTAACATATAATAATTAAACGCAAGTAAATCTTAAAACAAATCGACCTTTACCGCTTTATCTTCGGAACCCTTGATCAAATAAAATGAATGAAATACGCATTATTGACGAAAACTCAAAAACTACTGATCAGATCTTGATCAAATTTAAATGGGACCAATAAGAAAGCACCAGCTTTCGAACAAAAACATCAAAATCGGACGTGGAAAGAAGTTATGAGGTACTTAATACAAATAAAAAAAAACCAGTCAAATTGAGTACCTCCTCATTTTTTGTAAAGTCGGTAAAAAGGAGACTTACAAAGTTTCTCTTCCGTATGAGGTAGTCCTTCCACAGCAGCAGCCGCAGCTGCCGGCCCGCCATGGCACGCTCCCCTGGCACACTGACATTACTGTAATAACAAAAACAACACCATATATTAAAACAAATATAATAAAAATTAACGTTTTCACACTCACAGCCCCACACTAAGTACGATGATTTGTGTCGTGTGTGCCGGAATCATTCACATCACATACACAACCACAACCAGAACTAGAAACAAAAATTTTCCTTGGGGAGAAAACTTGTGTTCCCACCGGGAACCGAACCGAACCCTTCATAGCAGTCATCACACTAATATTATAAATCCGAAAGAAAAAAATACAATTAACATCAAAATCAAAATCGTTTATTCACATGGGCCCAAAAGAGGCACTCATGAAAGTTAATTATTCTATTGCCAGATTCGCAAAATTAAAGCCAGAAGAATTCTCGAGAAGAACCTGGCAAGAAACTTGGCAGCGCATTTTTTTTCATTCATTTTTTTTTAAACATTCTTAATCTCTAATACATAATTTTAATAACCTAGGTAGTCGCTAGAAAGAGCTTGTGCAGTTTGCCTCCATGCATCCTTGTCATTAATATAGTCGATCGTTTCATAGTAAACTTTCTTAATGAATGCCCGTTTTATTACAGATTTTTTACACATCTTCATGGGTATCGAACGAAAAAGCTCCCCAAAATATAATTTCAAATATATACAAAACTTGCCGTTTATTAAGGTAAAAAGTAGCCTATGTATAAGCAATAAATGTACATTCCAATTCTAATCGAAGCAGATTTATTGACTAAAAGCTAGGTACATTTAAGCACTACAAGTTTATGGCAAACTTACGTATTTTAAAATCGTAATGTTATTTGTTATAAGTGGAGGTGATGTCATTTTTTTATTGAGTTGTGTCAAAATATACTAGCGACGTCTAGGGCATATAAACTAAATGTTAACGTTAATGTAATTTGCCCGTAGATCTCAAAATGTTAAGTGGTACCATCTTTAAAACTAAGCTAAAGTCATGGCTCATTTTTAAAACTCATTATAATCTTAGGGAATACTTTAATTTATAAATTGTATAAGATATATATATATATATATATAGATATCCCTTTACGGTAAATGTTGATCTGACGCGACTTCACGCGAGCACTTTGTTGATCCAAAAATTCATGTTGATCCGGCGCCTTTTGTTGATCCAATATGCATCTTTGGTTACTAATGTGGCTCCGACCGGATCAACATCTACACTCACGGGACTGCTTACTAGCGTTCGCCGAAGTTGATCCGATATACAAATCCACCTTGCGATAGTTACGGAAAACGTTGATCCGATTTAAATAAGCCAATCAGAGCACAGCAAACGATAAGATTGGCTGAAAGCAGCCGCGACGTTGCCGTTTCGTATCTTTGTCCGTCACAAGCTACAGATTGAACGGATAACTTAACAATTCGACAACGCCACGACTTGTACCGAATTTATGGTGGTCAAATTGAATGCCAGCCCATATGAAAATAAATATGAACTAGAAATAACTACACATAAATGTAGTCGAGGAGCTTGGTACGATACCACCACCACCTCCGCTGCTTCCGCCTCCACCTCCATCATGCACAGACTCTGCTCTCCACCTCCACCACTGTCTTCACCAACGGAGACAGTGGTGGAGATGGTGGAGGTTGGAGGATGGTTGGTGATGGTGGAGGTGGAGGCAGCGGAGGTAGTGGTGGATGCACTGGAGTGCAGTGCAGTAGGGGGAACGCGTGAGGACAAGCGGGGCTGTTGTGAACTGCTCGTTGGCTTAGTTGGGTGGCGTTTGCCTTCTAAGCAGGGGCTTAGAAGGCAAACGCCACCCAACTATCGGGTTCGATTCCCGGCGGGAACACAAGTTTTCTCCCCAAGGAAAATTTGTGTTTCTGGTTCTGGTTGTATTTGTGTGTGTGATGTGAATGTTGCCGGCACCCACGACACAAGTCATCGAACTTAGTGTGGGGCTGTGATTGTGAAAGCGTTTAAAGCGTTTTATTCGATGCGGTCTTATTCCTAATCCGGTCTCCCGGTCTAAATCACATTATCACGTATCGATTACAGCTACGAAACTTTGTGCAAGTGTTATATTATTTTGATTGAGCTGGAATCTTAAATATTATTTTGATTGAGCTGGAATCAAAACTTCTGAAATTTTGTAAATAGGTATGTAGGTATGTTTGGTCTTTTTAGGTACTTACTAAATTAAAATAAAATAAATAAATATCCTGGACATTTCACACTTATGTAGTCCCTGATCTCAAACTAGGCAAAGCCTACTGTACTAGGAATGGAGGCCTGAGAAATACATAGATAATTAGGTAATTGTTTAAGACCAAGACACAAAGCAAATATTCGTGTTCGTCACACAAATGTTTGCCATGGTTAGAAATCGAACCCACGACCTCAGGATTCGCATTCAGAGCTACCATAGAGTGAGACTGACCACAGAGCCAAAAGGCCAATCAAATTGTTGGTTATCTATTTTTATTATTCTGATTCAGCTTCTGGCAGGCAGCACTGGTGAAATGATGGCGTTTTTGCTGGTCCTTTTGTTATTTGAAACGCATAGTAAGTAGGTACTACGTACACATACTTAAACACAATCACAACTCTTTTTTCGTCCGAGGTTAAAAACTTTTAGCTAGGTACTAGGTATTTAAGTAAGTCCTTATTAAAGTGAATATCTATTTATTACCATATGTATCGATTATGAATGAGGTAGTGCGTTACCACTGAAGCGGTCTCTAATACGCCCCCTTCATGTGAGCCGATCACATCCGGCCGGATTAACTCATTAATACAATACCATACAATAACACCCACATAATATCAAGTTTCTGAATAGTTAAATAATCAAATATGGATATGGTTAATAAAATACTCACCATCATCTTCTGATTTGTCCATGACAAATGAACAAAATAACACAAATTCGCTCGTAACTAACGCATCTTTCTTACCTTATTACTCTAACGAAGTAGTCTACTAGGTTCTCTATCACACGCAGAATGCGACGTTGCCGCTTTTTGTTCGAGTACCTATTAGTCAAATTTGGCTCCGGATCCACTTAGTCTAAGTAAATGTCGCATATAAGTTAAATATACACTGGATCTAAGAAATCATATTCAGTATGATTTTTTCGACCGTTGATGGATCAACAAATGTTGGTCGAATCGTTGACGAGCATGTTGAAAACCTGTTAGTGCAGATCCACCGACGTCACACGCGCATTAAGGACGGATCAAAGTATATCAGTTTGCGCGACGCGGAGCTGAGTAAACAAGTAAAATAGGCGGATCAACAATTGTTCTAACTTCTCACTGGATCAGCATTTACCGTTAAAGGTTGATTATAAATATATATATATATATATATATATATATATATATATATATATATATTAATAATAAATATCAATATCGTCCATTAGAGTGTTAAGACATGTTTTAATCTATAATATAATTTTGTAAATACTTGAGTATACTTAAGAAATGTTTTAATTTGTAATATAATATTATTAATACTTAAAAATATAATGTAAGTAATTACAATATTGATAGATGCTACTGTCATAAATGTAAACAGTAAACACAGTATTTTTGTTTAAGTACTTGCTATTGTACGCCCGAAATGGGCAGACTGTTATGTTACCAATACCAAACATGTTTTTTTACACCTTGTTTACACAGTTATACAATAAAGACTATTCTGATTCTGATTCTGATCAAGTATGATAATAAAATTAAATAGTATTAAAGCAACGTAGACCTTTTTGTTTTAAACTATAAGAAGCCATTTCGTATACTAGTACACCGGGTTTTAGTTCTAAATGTGTCTTGTGTAGCAGTATCCTTGAAAAGCTAACGATCATATAAACACATACCTATCTATACTATTCAATTTATAATACTCGTGTGATTCACAATTTGGTCGAGGTTCTCGAATAGATACACATCGAATAACAATTCTAAAAATAAGAAATAAATCAATATAACATCTGCTCTATCGAGTTATTAAATAAACATTATAAAAAGTAATAAATGATGTTTTATAATTATAGCTATAAAACATCGTTAATTTAACCTGTTACAGAATTAAACCACAAAAAACGCTTATATAACTAATTTACACAGTGCAATAACATAATGCTACAATATAAGAATTTAAAAATAAAACCCGTTCACCGCACTCAAAAAACGACTTTACCGGCTTGTACTAGCAGACGAGTCACTATTTTAAAGTCAGCTGTTTTAATGTAGGTACCTACCTACTAAAGCTACTGCGCTGGACGGGATGATGAATGACTGATTCGGTTAAATTTTGGTTTGTTATTTAAGTTTTTTGCTAGATAATGACGACGAACGTATTATAATTTCTTTTAATTAATGTTCTCATGGAAGTTATGTATATCTTATATGAGAATAAATATCTTTAAACCTAAACCTAATATGTTGTATTTTTTATAGTAAAACTGTTCTAATAATATATTATAATGCTAGCCGTGCTGTGCAGTTTTTCCCGCTATTTACCAGACTGCACGACGAAAAGGAGAGTAATGTGTTAATCAGCATTTATGTATGTATGTTTGTTCCTCTGTTGCGCTCTAGAGATAAAACGCTTGAATCGATTGATATTATTCTTTGTCAATCGATTTATCCAAATATTACGAGTGTTACAAAAGACTTGACAGTTACCAAATTTCGATATAAAGACACCCGACGCCATATTATGAATAATAAAAATTAAAGTAGGCGTCATTGAATAGGTATTTGAAAATCATTTTTCATTTCTAATGACCAATTAGAACTAGTTGCGCTTTTAAAAGTGGTCTATACTGTAGAGCTGTCGTGGCTTAACAGTAGAATGCTCTTATTACCATCTATTGACACTAGTTCGATCCCAAGTAGCATTGTTAAACGCAAAAGGACCACAGGGAATAAATAATAAGCACTTACTACACATTTACAATAAAATTGTTTTCAAGGAGTTTTACAGCGTCATTATGAATTATATTCCGCTATCCGATGCAGAAACGAATAAGGAAGAGGTATCGTACATAATTGAGTTGTTTTGTTTCTTCACTATTACATAAAATGATGCCTAAATTGCAATTGCAGTTGTAAAATATGTGTTTGTTCCTAGTTTGTTCGTCTACAACCGCGAAGTGACGCCCGCTGATCACGATTGTACTTTTACGAGGTTAACTAGGTACTTAAGCCCGAGTTCATCAAGTCAAGTTAACGTCCTATTGCTTTTCAAGGGTCAAGTTTTAGTTATACCTCACTAAGGTACAATTGGCTTTATGCACAAAGTTAAAAGATAAAAAGTTTAGTTTTGGCTCCGCAAACGACTTATATGCATTTATCCAGTATCAAGTAATAAAATATATTATTTTATATAATATATTTGATTTATGAACTCTGATTACTTGACTAGGAACTGGCAAAACCATCTTAGTCACCAGTAACAGTCAAGTAAAAGACCCATGGTCCAGTCATAGTCAATCAATCTCTCTAAAAAGTGGCAAAAAGAACATTTTAAACAAAAGCTGGAAAACGGCTGCACTGATTTTCACCAACACGAACACTCTCGATCACGACACCATAATACGAGGGCTTCGGCCTACGATGCACGGTCACAACATAAAACAACAAAACTAAATAAAAAAACGTAAAAGTAATAATAAAGTAGTCTAGATTTGTATCGTCGGTGCCGGACACATTTACAAATCACACACATAGTTACACCCAGAATCAGAAGCACAAATTTCCCTTAGGGAGAAAACTTGTGTTTCCACCGGGAATCGAACCCGATGCTACATGCCGCTGAGAACGCGCCAACTGAGTAGTCTATTTGCGGTGTTAAAAATTATATACATATATTTTCTTTATGTAATTGAGAGACGGGGTGAGCAAGTCGCTCACATGATAATAAGCCTCACGCTTACCCATTACAGTATATATATACATACATACATAATGTGGGAACGTGAGGCCAAAATAGGAGCAATACTGTTTTAAGCTGCCACACCTTTTTATGTTTAGCGTTATATCTTATCTTAACGATACGACTCTCCTAGATGGATGCTAGCCAATTCACCGAGTATTAGAAAACGCTCTAAGAATACGAATTTCATCGCGATGTAACCTTCATCGACTGCTCAAGCCTGTAGAATAGAGTTCAACGTCCTCACTATCACTGTACCTACTCATTTTAGAGTTTGTATCTGGGTGCAATCTATCCTGCAGAACGCAACCTAAAAATATTTTTCAAATACCTATTCATTGACACCGCACTTGACACAGTTATCGAATACATTTTTTTGAAGTGAAAGCTTCTTTAGGCGCGTTTAGCACTTTTGGGTGAACAAAAATCATGGAACTCGCGTCATCGTCACCGAACGCTTTCCATGAGCTATATGTATACTGTGTATATATATGTACTTTTTAGGTGAACAAAAAGCGTGAAACTCGTGTCATCGTCACCGCACGCTTCGCATGAGCTATAGGTATACTGTGTATATATATATATTATATATAGTTTTTACTTTTATCGGCAGTCCCCAAAGACTGCCCCGCATGTTTGTTTTTACTATATGTCTGCCTGTCGCCATTGATTTTAATTACTATCATGTCTTAAGTGACTTATCGATAGACATAAAAATCATCAAAATCTGCCCATGCGTTTGGTCTTTAGAGACCAAACGCATGGGCTGATTTTGATACATGCCCCACAAAGGAACAAACATACATAGGCCTATAAAAACATTTCTTTCTTTGTGTCATGCAGTCGGTTAAAAAGGAAGCATCTCATCCCAACTTGCTAAAAGTATTCTCAAAGAGATCGTTTTTTTAGGAATACAACTGCCGATATACGCATATATAATATTATTATTTAATATGAAATTTAACAATATGAATAATATATCATGAAGTAGGTACAGAAGTACTTGGTCTGCAGTTTGCTGTTGTTTATCAGCTAACCTGTAGGTACTGCTATATAAATATAGCGTATAGCTAAAAAATAACCTCCAGAAGCCTTTTGCCTATTATGTAGGAATTGAATAATACGGACAACGAGCAAATTACTTAATAAATAGACGCTTTCATACTCAGGCCCACACTAAGTTCAATGACTTGTGTCGTGGGTGCCGGAAACATTTACAACACTCACACAATTACACTCAGAACCAGAAAATGAAATTACCCTTGGGAAGAAAGCTTGTGTTCCCGCCTGACATCCAACCCGATACCCCCTTATATGCTTAGAAGGCGGTCGCGCCTTCAAAAAGGCAATAAGCAGTTCAAATGATACTGGCTATAGGCAGTGGTTGGAAGAACCGAGCGAGCAGAAAACTAAAGATTTTGCAGCTAAATCCACAGGTGTTGTCTGCTATCTTGACGGATAAAACTGATACGGAATAGCTGGACCAGTCGTCAGCAAGCGATAGTCGGCATTCAATAAAAACCATTGAAAATTGATGTTGTTTGGTATACGGAAACGGAAACACTGTTTGCGACAACCGGGCTCCGGTATCATAGCAAACCACGAGGATATTATTACGAATGATCCAAAACACGTGCTGGATCAATAATGTTGGCACAGATTAACTGGCACAGTTGTTTGCATTTTCTGTTTCGACATCTAAAGCCTTGCTAAACAGAACTGCAGTAGAAAAATATCGACTCAATTCACTGTGACTAGGACTAAATTTTAAACTAAATAATTTCTAATATTTTATTACTTGACACAGGCACAATGCACCTACATTGCGGAGCCAAATATGAGAGAAAATAGTTAGAATGGGTGGTTAAGTGTAACTTTAACTACTAAAAACTAATGAATGGATTTTAATGAAACTTTACAATAATATAGCTTATACATCAGAATAATACATAGGCTATGATTTATAAAGATACTAGCCGTGCCCCGCAGCTTCGCCCGCTATTATCAAGTTAAAAAGTAGCCTATGTGTTAATCCTAGGTATCATCTATATACATTCCAAATTTCATCCAAATCCGTTCAGCCGTTAAAGTGTGAAGAGGGAACAAACATACTTACACAAAAACTTTCGGATTTATAATATTAGTAGGATTGTGTAAATTATCCAAAATATAACGATAAGTGTCAAGTAAGTAGAAAAAAATCTGCAATCTGCGAGCTATTCTGGCGTGCGCTGCAAAAACAGTTGGGAGTTACACGTATATAATGTGTAATGGAAATGTTTATCTTAAATAGTCCTACCATAAATCCCGCGACAGCATATCTATGTCTTATGTGTAAGCCATTATCGCCAAAATAGTGTATTCTTGTACAATAAAAATTGATAATAGGGTCTCTCAAAGTAACTCTGTCTGTCTGTTACACCTTCACGACTAAACCGCAGAACCAATTTTGATGTATTTTGGTATAAAGATAAGTAAGACCTTGGAGAATGAAGTACTTATCCTGCGCAGACGAAGCCGCGGGCACCAGCTAGTTATTAATAATTTAAATCATTAGCTTGGTTTTATCTACAAAAAAAAAACATAATGCACGCAAAGATGATGATTTAATACTACAGGTACATAAAAGTAAAACAATTATCTTAATAATTGGCTCCCCGCCGTCTTAACGCCCTTCGTTTAAGGTGTAACCACACGAGCCGACCGTCAAACCACTGCTTGTCAAATTGACATGATCACGCGACTGACAGGAAGTGACCACACGGTCGGACGGACGCGCAGACAATCATTATGTATAGCGATTATCGCGGTCTCGGATGAAGGCTGCGGATAATAAGAATTCGGATTATATAAGTATATATTTTCTCCATACATATAGAAATCATCTTGTGATTAGGTACCTGCTAGGCAAGCATGTTCCATCATCAGCCACATCGTCACTATCCATAAGACGAGATAGCGGTCAAATGCTTGCCTATCCAGTATAAAAAGTGGATAAATAGGTACTTACACTATAATACCACATGTATGTATGCAGGAAATACCTGAATGAAATCAACTCAAAACTGAGATGAGTGACATAAGCGAGAAGAGTTTTATACCAAGTGCAGTGGGTCGATACAGGTCTGGATATGTCTTTGTATAGCCTGATGATGATGATGATGATGACAAATATCCGATAGTGTGTACCACCACTTTTTCACTTTCTCATCGGTGAAAATGATCGAGTGTTGTAACACGCCAGAATGACTAGATCACAATGCTACCGGAACGCAGTTTAGTGCTTGACATCACATTTTCATACAATCCTACTAATATTATAAATCAGAAAGTTTGTGTGTAAGTATGTTTGTTCCCTCTTCACGCTTTAACGGCTGAACGGATTTGGATGAAATTTGGAATGTACATAGATTATACCTAAGATTAACACACAGGCTACTTTTTAACTTGATAATAGCGGGCGAAGCCGCGGGGCACGGCTAGTTGTACTATATGACTGTAGAGTGGCACTGGTACCTAGCCTTTCTCCACAAGTGGGACATACCTGTTAGGGAGAAGAATAACCCCACGACAAAAACCATCATTACTTGGCGAAATTTACATACGTACGCGTTTACGGGACATATTGCATCTGCAG
The DNA here is from genome assembly GCA_948107665.1 of Lomographa bimaculata. Lineage (NCBI taxonomy): Eukaryota > Metazoa > Arthropoda > Insecta > Lepidoptera > Geometridae > Lomographa > Lomographa bimaculata. The sequence continues at coordinate 807,542 of OX403602.1, read as the reverse complement.
AAACGAGAAATAACAGTGTAAGTTTATAAGTAGGGTATAAATATTTAATTGTAGTTTTAAAACAAAAAATAATTAATAACCGTATCACGGCAAGTTCTGCCTTATTTGTATACAATTACGTGCGATACTACACACGTACAGCTGACGGTAAAGAAATAACACCACCGTCGCAGACAATGTCACCACAATGTCCACAGCGTCTGTACTGTCACTAACCTTCCTTCAGGTGTTTCTATTGTAAGACGACACACGATAAATATGCTGCCAAGTCTTCGGAGCCAGAGAAACGATCGATACGGATAATGAGAGTGAGATCAGAGTTCACCAAACTCCGGTTAAGGACAAAACGTTCATAAACCGATGGCGATTAAATGTCGAATGACCGCAAAATAGAGAAAAAGAAAGAATATCATTTTATTCACCACAAAAAACATAAATTGCACAATAAAAATGCCGAAAGGGTTGCGACTCAGCTTATGGCCAAGTGTAAATAATTATTAAACTTCCTAATATGAGAGAACAAAAACAAGAAAAACAAATTGAAAAATCAATTTCGAAGACTTGTGTCGCGTATGCCGGAAACATTCAGATCACACAAACAATCACATCAGAAACACAAATTTTCGTAATTACGCAGAAGAGCGTTCAGTCGTACACTATCCTGATGAAGCCCACCCCAAAATTAGCTGGATTTCCGAAATCAACAGTCGCTGATCGAAATTATACATTGAATTTCATCATGAACATCTCTATTCAATAAATCTACCAAGTGGAGTCGACACAACATAAACTCTTCCTCGAGGAAGAGCAAGAGAGTGAGCGCTACTTTTTGTGCTATTGCACTATCATGGACGCGAGTGAAGCTGAAGGGCGCAGCAAGAATGTTATGGCCAGGTTACTAAAGGATTATTTAATACCAATAAATAATCACATTTCACACTAATATTATAAACACGAGAGTTTGGGTCGGTTTTGATGGTTGGTTGGTTTTGATTTTTTTGTTCTCGTTGAAACTGTTGAACTGATTTTAATGAAATTTCGAATGTAAATAGCTTATTCCCGCGCTTAAACACAGGCACACAGGCTTTTTTTACTATTAAAGTTTTCGTGAGAATCAGACATTATGTTTTTTACTATTAAAATACGGCTATCACTCACGTCATTAACAACATAGGCTTTTTAAGCTATTGCATAGCTTCTATCGCGGGCCTTGAGCGTGGAGACCGAATCCAGAAATTCCGTAACGAAAATAACCTAACACCTAACACTCCGACCGGCACAGCGGTGATACTTTTTAGTTTTGCCATCTATCGATGAATAGTAGAACTTTTAATGACTTTTTTGAAATATCACGCTTGTCTCTTTAGTTCAGCAACTCGCCTCTAGGTGGCAGGAAAAAAAATACTGCATAAATAAAATAAATAAATAATTATAATTGCATAAGTTGGTAAAAAATGCTATGCAATAGCTTTACCGCGGCAGTCCCCGAGTGCCACACGTCTTTTTTGTTTGGTTTTTGTCACTTCTTACCTGGGGCGAAGCCGCGGGGCTCTACAAACTAGTTATAACATAATAGTCTTAATATTTTTTTATTGCGTATATTACACATTATGTTTCCGCCTCGATTTGACATCATTTTTTACTAGTTATACATAATATAAATCACGTCAAGTTAAGCCGTTCTTATAATTGATTTCGAACTTCAATTGGTAAGTTCGTTTGATGCTTTATCATACTTATTTATAAAAGTAAATAACTAAAAGCAAATTGTTATTTATTGTTATATTTTTTACATTATACTTAGCTATTGATCCATAAGCTTCTGAACTAGTGGGAAACTGTATTTCAGTAATCTAATATTAAAATTATCAGATACTAGCCGTGCGTCGCGGCTTCGCACACTATTATCAAGTTAAAAAGTAGCCTATGTGTTAATGCTAGGTATAATCTATGTACATTCAAAATTTCACCCAAATCCGATCAGCAGTTAAAGCGTGAAGAGGGAACAAACATACTTACACACAAACTTTCAGATTTATATTATTAGTAGGATAAGAGTTATGTAACAAGCGAGTACTTTACTTTGAACTGCTCGTTGGCTTATTGGGTGGCGTTCACCTTCTGAGCAGGGATACCGGGTTCGATTCCCGGCTGAAAAACAAGTTTCCTCCCCATGGAAAATTTGTGTTTCAGGTTCTGGTTGTGATTGTGTGTGTGATGTAAATGTTTCTGGCATCCACAACACAAATCATCGAACTTAGTGTGGGGCTGTGAGTGTGTAAGCGTTTATGATTGTTTATACTTTCAATGCTTTTGTAATCTTTTTTAACCAATTTAATAAGGTTTTACTACATTATTGCTTAGTTTCTTAATATCGGATTGATATTCAACTTCAAGTTTAAAATCACGTCACGCATAATTGTTATAAAACTTTACTTGTTAATCAATGTATATGCAAATTAGTTTGATCAAAGTTGTCTATCAGCTATTCATTTGTTTTATTGTTTTTTTTCTGTCCACCAGTCTAGTCTGTTTGTTTTTATTATATATGCTGACTTTTTCACACAATAATTTTATTAATTTGATGATGTTTACATTTTGTCACATTTGCAGAAAATACTGGGTCATTGATGGCATTGACACTCGATGTTGCAAATATTTACTTGCGCGGGCCAATGTCTTATACGCAATATTGTAATGTAATAATAATTATAAATGCTGCGTGTTCAGATTTTTGTGGTGGCCTACCAAATCGTAATTTTCCAACATAGATTTGTTTTAAACCGGTTTCGTACTCTACTTGTCAAGCCCTGTTCAACGATACCTAGATAAAAAAATATTTTGCTCTCCACTTACATGTATCGGAGCTCCCTTAATACTTTCATTAATATAATTTTAAATGTCATTTCTGGCTTTGGGCCGTAGTTTTACATATTGTAAGAGAATTTGAAGTCATTCGTTTATATGGTGTAGACGCTAGCTATGATGTATTATTTCTCGAAAAGGTTAATAATTGCTATATTTTTATTTATTATAAACATCTAACTCAAACTCAAATATGTTTATTGCATATCACATAACACTTAGGCCTAAAATATAAAATGTTTGTTCCTGTGATACCCCGTAGGGGCACTGCAACTTACGAGAGGGTACATTTATCTTAATCATGTTAAACTACAGCCATAAACAACAATATAAAATCAATATTTTTATACTAATTGCTTACATAATTATTTATCTACGTGTTGTTAGGAAAATATTTAGGTACTATTGTTATAATTATTGCAAGAACGTGATGTCTGCCATCTTCCGTCGTCTGCGTCGAGGTGTTCACGTCATCCCACAACAATTAAGTATATGATAAATTATAATGTTTAAAATACATATCATTCTTTTAAAACATCTGGCATTATATACTGTACCTATGTACATATACTATCGAAAATCTTTTTCATTCGAAATATTCACCAGGGACTGTACTATACAGACAAAGCTAAGCTTGTTCGACAGCGACTGAATTACGGTGCAGAAGTAGCTCGCTAGGCTTGCTCACCAGCTACAGTTCTACGGTACAGACGTAGCTAAACTTGCTCGCAAGCGACTGTACTACGATAAAGAAGTAACTTGGCTTGCTCACCAGTGACTGTACTACGGTACAACAAACGTAACTAGGCTGGCAAGTTCACCTCTATGTAGTTTGATAGTTTTTAGATCTGTTGCCAACTACTAAACAGCAAAATGTTTTATGCCAAAGGAGATGTTTCATTTTAGGGCAGCACTATGTACCATACATACAAAAATAGGGAAAAAATAATGCATTTTCTTAAAAATACTAATAAATTAATCTACAGAAGATTACAGCTGTACCCTCAAATTATTATTTTTATATATGTAACCCTATTTTTGGGGCAGTCATGACAAGAAGATACTGAATGTCACTCTCTTCTGAGATTTAATCGAGTAACATATTCTATAGTCCTATTATAATTATAACGAAATCCAAATATTTTAGAATTGATATGTTGTTTACAATAAATGATCAATGACACGTTAAAATGACAGTTCAATATTGTCGCAATCCGCCATTTGAACTGTGTTGTGTTGCTATCAATGTACCAAGATATTTTAAATGTACATTAAAACGAAATAAAAATAAAGAAAATAAACATTAAAAAACGGTTACTATATTGTATAGCTATATGTATGTATATGGTATATGGTGCTGGCCCAGGCTCCTTCAACTTTGAAACATCTCCTTTATGGTTCGGCCGCAAATAACGCCAGTCATGCTAATTATTTGATAAGGACAGTATAAACTAGGTTTTTTTTTATGCCCGATGATATATCTGATGGAAAGTGATGATGCGGCCGAAGAAGTAACATAGTAGTGTTAATGGTTTTACGAGTAGATAATTGTTATAATTATCATCTTATTATATAACATCTGGCGATCTTGGTAGCAAGCTTGCCTTCTAAGCAGCGGGTATAGAGTTCTATTCCCGGTGGTATTACCAGTTTTCTTCCCAAAAGGAAATTTGTGATTCTGGTTTTGGAGATCATTGTATGTAAAAGCCGGAAACATTCACAATGTTTCAAATAAAAGCCTAGTGTGAAATCGTTTAAAATTATGTTTATTAAAGCAGGCATATCCACGAAGTAAACCACTCACATTTTTTAATGCAATTGTTTCACATGTCTATAATTACGAATCGCCTTGTCAAGCCTCCTCTAGGTTACCTGGGCAATGTCACAAAAAATAACAATAGGTGCTGTAAGTAATTAATACGCAAACTATTAATTATGTGTTAAAAACTATATTACCACAAACTATTAAATAATACTGAGAAAAAAGCCAATGACGATTTTAACTACACATTCAAATAACTACCGCATGTTATGCCATTGATATTTTTTATTTAGAATACAAAGTTTTGTCTTAACAAGACATTATGTATGCACAGTGGCTCTCTTAAACAATACCCATTATACCTACCTGCAATTGCCTACAAATTGAACGCGGACTCACAACGGAGTGTCCAAATATTTATAAATTTAAAACACACACTATCACTTAACAATGTAGTCACACAGTGTGTAACCAGCAACGTAAGAGAATCATGCGTAATGAACACTCCCACAACGGGTTGGGATAGGAAGAGAGAAGTTTTCTTTCATCCTATTCCGCCTCCTTTCTCCTCCTCTATAGTGGGATCACTGGTGGAGAACCAAGGGGCTCTCTACCGGCTTGCATGTGTGGGGCCCCACACGTCTGGGGGGTGGCCTTGGTGTGCAAGGGCACCCCTCCATGGGCGCAGTGCCCCAGTTGGGTCTACCGCCGGGGCATGATAGTGACTGCTAGCGCGACCCTATTTTGCCCCACCTTATCGAAGGACTGCTCATGGGGGGTTTTTTATTGGGTTCGAACCCCACACACCCCTTACCTTCATCCCTGGGAAGGAAGGGAAGTGTTAGGTATTTTTGAGTGATTTAAGAGAGAAGTTTTGACTTCTGCCATCTAATCCATTTCTGTATCAAAATAAAAATCGTTTATTCTTGATGTACCTAAAGAGGCACTCATAAAAATGAATGATTGATTGCTAGATTCGTCAATTTACAACGTCTCGAGAAGAACCGCAGGCAATAAACTTGGTAGCGATCTTTTTCCAACCCTTTTTATAATAATGCATTAACAACTGATATGTTATAGGTACTCCTAAACCTATAAATAATTGTCTAAAAACTCAGGCTTTTAGATTTATCTACAAGGAATTTACAGAAGGATCGAAAGTGCCCTGAATGGCTTTGAGACGAGGATGGTTCGATGGCTTGCTCGACTTGGCATTGTCGAGTTCCCAGATATTTGCAACCTCAAATTGACAATAGAATTCACATAAACAAAAAACGCTCATGATGTAGATCAAACGACACTGTCACTGTCAATGAGTTAGCGCACACATTACAATAGGCTCGTCCCATTATGTCGCGTAATGGCCATTTCGTAACTCTACAATCATCGAATTATAGCATTACATTCAAACAAATTGCAATCACCACTCAATGAGTCAGATTTTTATGTAATTTTGGTGATCTGATTTATATTAATGCTTGTTAATAAAGCATTTGAGCACTATGAAGGAAAGCGATGACGGAGACATACTCGTAGTATGCTTGCCTAGAAAGTCGTATCCAGATTACCATTCAAGTAATAAAGAAGCGGACAATGATTTACCCGCTCCTACGAAGAAGCAAGACGCTTCCAGCGAACTGGAAGAAGAAGTTTGTCAACTATAAATAGATAGCGTTTGACAGTTTACGGTGTTACTATATGTTTGAAGGGACGTAAGAGAATCATGCAAATTATAGATCACAAACAGACTTGCTCAAGTCGATGACTGAGACTCTGCAGTTTGGATTTGAGTTTGAATTAAGTACTATAGAGTATTTTCCTGTTGCAAAAGCACCAAGCTGGCCCGCCAACACGGCATTATAAAGTAACTTACTTCCTTGTGGAATTGTAGTTCCTTCTTATGTGGCCGATCATGGACCCCAAGGAGACAATTCAATGACCAGATTTTCAAAACCAAACTGTAGACATCTTTGTGGATGATGTATTTATGGATGCGTTGTGGTTGATTCCACGTTAGGTTTGAGTATAGTACATTGACTCAGGAAATAAGCTGATGTTTTCTGCGGATTTCCGCCAAACGGTGCGTTACACTTGCGTCTTTCGGAACTGTGTGCTGAGAACGTTATAAAAGAAGTACGCGATGTTGACTTCTTTTCTATATATTCATTTCATTTGTATATATTTTATTCTGTATCAAAAATGTGAAATAATGAGTGTTTATAGTTTTGGTATGATCATCATCAGCCTCTATTTGTCTACTGCTGAACGTAGGCCTCTCCCACTGAGCCTGGTCTTCGGCTCTTCTCATCCAGTTTCTGCCGGCCTCCTTTCGCAGGTCGTCGCTCCACCTGGCCGAAAGGCGTCCTGTGCTACATTTGCCAAGTCGCGGTCTCCTCTCAAGTATGCGTCTATTCCAGGGGTTATCATTTCAGCTTGCTAATTCTTTGAGCTACGTCTGCGACTTTTGTTCTCTGATATGATAATTATAGATTATAGATATATACACAGGAGTGCCTCAATTTTAGGCGTGTCTTATGAATAATATCGGCTAAAAGCAAACCTGATAAACCAGCCATTAGTTCAAGACAAAAACATGCACAAAACATAATCTTCATAGATATAATTATAATTAGACAGTACAGGTCGTAACTGCCAATCACAGAATGGTAACAGCGGTCTCCACATCCTGCTAAATGTAAAATCATTGTATGATTACTGACTTTTCATTGAAAACATGATTTTACATTAGACGGAAAAATGGTTTGTTATTGTTACGCCTTATCCTGTTACAACATAAAACATTACCAGATCAGGGTTTTTTATGCTAAATAGGCATTTGACCACTATTTTACTTGATGGAAAGCGATGATGCGGCCGAAAAAGTAGCATGCTTGCCTAGAAGATACCTATTTACAAGAGTGACTTGAAGAAACCTAGATTATACCGTTCGGGGAACAAAGACGCGTTGAGTTCCTGCGCAGTACGGATAACAAACGTAGAAGCGAAACGCTTCGAGCTAACTGTAGGCAAATGTCATCCATAAATAGATTTTGACGTTTGCCTTGTTAGATAGTAAAACGGACGTGGGGGAATTATATAACTCGTGTAATTCTTGCGCACAATCACCAAAATGTCAACGATAGAATTCCGATAGTCTTGCGACCTTGCGACTAGACACACAGTCTAGAAAAAAAATGTTTTACATACAGAGTAATCACACTTCCTAATACTTAATTAAACACTTTTAATGTGTAATAAGTAACCCATCGAATAATGGCATGACTTAACTTGGAAGTTCATTACTCTGCTAATAGGCGAATTGTGACGATTCAAGTTTCTATTAAGTTGTAGATAAGTAAGGCGAGGCAAGCGAGGTTAGTTATGGACTCTACTTAAGCATAGCTTAGGTCAACCAACTATTTGTTAAGGGGGAGGTACCAGAATGTATTCTAAGTCGCGTGACTTTGTAACCGTTATACTCAGCATTCATTACAAAAACTGTTAAATAAAATCTGTATGATATAATAAATGACTCATTTGGCTTAAACTAGTCAAAACATTAAAAATATAAGGAAAATATTATCAAATATTTTTTTTTTTTTTTTTATTTGTGACAGGCTAGTATTTGACCACTATCTCACCTGATGGTAAGTGACGATGTGATCGAAGCTGGTAAACACACTAGACCTGGAATACGCAGGCTCTCAAGGATAACTGCCGGAACACCGTATTTGGCTTGGCGGCAGACTTTCAACTTGATGGTGGTAAGCTACTTTGGTAGCAAGCCAGGCGAGCAACTCACAAAATGCTCTACCACCTCTCAAATTGGGGGGGAAAAAATCTTGTGATTGCCCCGGGATTCGAATCCGATACCCGCTACTTAGAAGCAGACTAACTATGCTAGCGGGCCGGTAGCATGACTTTGAAGCACCCTATTCGGAAGTAGATTCAACGCGGTCTAACGAAAAGTTAATCAACTAATCAAACTCAAATCAACTAACAACAACTAAGTACGGCAACAATAAACCTTACACTGGCATTTAAGATAAGTATATATGATATATGATAAATCCCGATAAGTACAAAAAAAAATAGGATACGACAACCCAATTGTCGTAACAACCTAGTCTTTGCTCTCTATTCCGTGGCTTCACAGTTCGATTCCCAACAGGAGCACAAGTTCGCTTTCTAAGAGATATTTGTGTTTCTGGCTCTGGGTGTGATATAAATCTCTCCGGCGCCCATGATACAAGTCTTTAAACTACGTGAGGCTGTAAGTGTGAATGCGTTTGTCAGTGTGAATTGAAGTCGGACATCGTCACTTCCGTACTACATATTCCTGCTCGTACGTATTATTGTAACCGGACTTCATAGTTGCATATTACGCTTCCAGGCTGGTTATATAACCGTAGTTTCAATTACAGTAATACACTGTGGGTAATCTGTGGCTACCAAACGAGATATAAAGGGCTTCACCGACCGGTTCCCTGACCGGTCGGTTTCGGCCGGACCCAGTTTTTGCGTAATCTAGACAAGTATATATGCAGATATTCAGCATTTCGATTGCCTAGCGATTTATAATCAAGGTCCAAATAAGATAGCTATTTGTTATGGGGTCACGGTCGAGACATTGACCTGATTTCAACATTTTGTTATCCTTTGGAGGTGTCATTTTGTTACGAAGTTTCCTAGGTCATTAGAAAAGTTGACGTATAAGTTACATCGTCAATGCGTGCAGACGCTGCGTCATCCAATCTCTTCGTTAATAGTATTTTTAAACATGTGATAGGCTAGCGTTTGAACACTATCTAACCGGATGGTGAGTGATGATTTGATCGAAGATGGAGCATAATTACCTAGAAGATAGGTATATATACACTACCGACTTGAAGACTCCCATATTGTACTTATCAGGGAATACCAACTCAGACAAAGAGTTCCATTCCTTTGGTAAACAATAAACTAGGTTAAGAAAATGCTTTGTAGCATTAAGTTCGCTACAATGCTGTTTGTGCAATAAAGAATTTTCTATCTATCTATCTAATAAACAAGCTAGGCCTAGAATGACGGACTCTCAAAAATAGCTTGCTAGTACTTGTACAATAGTCTATATAATGTAGAAATTAATAACTGATGATAGATCAGTGGTAATTTCAGGCTCTCCATGTATTCTGGTATTCGAGTTTTCGAATCCTACCACGCACTTTTTTCTGTTAAGGTAGTAACTCAATAATTACGTGAATCTAGCATTAATTTAATACCTTTAAACGAGCAATTCTTGTATATGTAAAATATGTATATATATGTAATCAGGATCTCGGAAACGGCTCCAACGATTTTCATGAAATTTAGTATGCAGGGGGTCTCGTGGGCGATAAATCGATCTATCTAAGTTTCAATTTTAGAAAACGTCGTTTTATCCGTGTTTTCAACCGAGCAAAGCTTGGTCATCCGGGTACTAGTCATTAACTTCCATGAGACTCTAGGATCTACTCGTTAATGTGAATAATCATTTTTGATTTTGAAATTCATGGTAGTTTGACTTTTGTAATCAAACTTAAATATGCCTTTATTATTTATTAATATATAACCAGCCGCCATATTGTGAAAAAATAAAAATGAAAATCGACGAACTGTGTTAAATGGAATCGTTGAATAGGTATTTTATAATCGTCTTTAGATTTTTTTTATCATTTTTTATATCGACTGACCATTTAGGATCTCAACAATTTACAGTTGTTAGTAACCATTGTCTCTTAAATTTTCCTACTAATAATAAAGTTATTATAATCGAAATTAGATTAAGTTTTGTACATATTTATATCTAATTATAGTTTATTTTATTTTTTTCGTTTAATTTTAATTTCGTTTTTAGTTTAATGTAATATATGTTCCTTATCGAAATAAGTCTTGTTAACGAAAATGTGTAAAATAAAAAAGTTTGTTCACTTTTACACAGCTACCTATATTATATATTTTTTTGTATATTTGTTTATCTATTTTTAATAAGATTACGACATTTATAGCCTGTTTTTCACCGTTGCCCTTCTTCATGGATTGACATGAACAGGAAACGTTTAATAAATACAAAGGGTGCAGAAGGGCAAGGTACTCATTATTTATGTTTTTTGTTCATACCAGAAACTGGTTATGTTAACAAAAATAATTAATTTATCGTGATATTAAGATGATTTATGTATTTGCTACGTTCGGTAACTTGTTATATAAAACATAGTTTAAGGAAAATACTGTTTTAGTTTAATTAACGTTAAAGCATTGGTTGAAAAGAAAAAGATAAGGCAAATTTACTGTCATCTCGAGTAGCATCGAGATGGCAGTAAATTTACAAATGAGTGCCTCTTAGTGCATTTGAATAAACAATAATAAAACGTAACAATAAATAATAATAAAACGCTTTCACACTCACAGCCCCACACTAAGTTCAATGACTTGTGTCGTGGGTGGATCACACACAGAACCAGAAACACAAGTTTCCCTTGGAGTTACTTATATTTCCACCGGGAATCGAACCCGATACCCATTGCTTAGAAGGTAAATGCACACCCAACTACAATTACATATGACCTAGACTAATCATGTTCAGCTACTTTTGTTGCTGACTGTACACTGTCACTTTCTTGCGACATTTAAAGTTGAGACAAAGGACGGGCCAATTAAATACTAATTGAACCAGTTTCCAACTAATGACGCGACGCTGCCAGCACGCCGTGTATCCGTAATATGTAAATTCTAAGAAGAGGCAATGTCGTCGTATATCTATTTTTTCTTAGTAAACATCAGGGCACATCGACCTTTGATCTGTTTTCAATTGTTCTACGATTAGTAGGTTCTACAGATCTTATCAAATAAGATTACCTTGATCTGTTGGCGTAAGTTCCACTGGTGTCCTTCAACGCTGCGGTACGACTAAGATTCCTGACAGGATTTCAATTTTCCTTCACAACTATTTTATGATTTAGTTATGGGTGTGAAGTGTTAGTATATAAGCTGGTATATACTTTTATTTATTCTGTGGCCTAAGTACGTATGTTATGTTTCCAGCAATCGACACACAAGTAAGTATTTGGTTTCAGTGCGAACAGTGATCTCCGCTTCGTATAATGCGTTTTGTCGTTTAAGTCAATGAGTCTGGAACTAACTAAATCCACACCCCACACTAGTAAAAGGTTGTTTTTTTTTACGAAAAACAAAGTTTCTCACTCACAGCGCCAGACTACGTAATGCGGGGTGAAATATTTGCATCAGAAACAAATACGCGCAATTACAACTAAAACAGACTAGTAGGTAACTAACTACTCCCAGCGAGCAGTTTAAAAATTATGTCATTACCATGAAACTGAAGGTCTCTGATTCATATCATATTATTAAGCTTAAACCTTTTGGGTCATTCCAGAAAAATACTTCCTTCTTATAATCGTGTTATTTTTAATAGTTTATGTTTAGTAGTAACCAACAGTTGTAAATAATAAATAACCACGGCGAACTACAAACTAAAACGTTAATAATAAATCAAATAGTTATGACATAAATCTCAAACCTAAAGGAGGTCAAGGTACTGCTTAATCAAATCTATATTGATGTTGTATTATATACATAAAAGATATGTTGGAAACTCGTCTCTCGAGCGTCGAACCCGCGCAATACTGGCTAAACAGCGAGGCCGACTGTTTACATTATTATTGAATGTTTTAAGGCCGAGTTCACCAAACTCCTTCCTGTTTGTCCTACTAATGACTCCCTTGCAGAGTCCGCCTGGTGCAGTAATACAGAAGAGGTTAATTTTTTACCACACCATTGTCAGACATTCAACCGCCAAGCAGTAGTATGCAAACATTAATGTATTCCGGATTGAAGGGCAATGTTGCCAATGTAATTACAGAGCTTAAGGAGATTTAACATTTAATATTTCAGGGTGACGCAGTGCTTTGCCGCGCAGGATTTCGACCTATATAAGATCAAAACTTAAAAAAAAATGGGATTGTTGATTTCTATGGTTCTCCAAAACTCCATAAGTTTTTTCGTGAGTTAATGTGTAACAATGGTGGAATATTAACCGTTAATAGTTCGTGAACGTGCATTAGTGTAGGCAAATCACACAAAGTTGAAAAATATGGTTTCGCTTTCGCTCCAAAACCCCAATAGAAGTTCTAGTAGAACTTTTACCACTTTACATTGACTACGACTGGACCGTGACACTTCTAATTGACTTTGACTGTACCCGGTGCATATAGAACTAGTTTTAAAAAAATGTTAAACTTACATAAAATATGTTTTATTACTGGACTAAATGCACACAGATTGCAAAACTAAATATAAAATAAAAAAACCTTAGGAGTTTTGCCGCGAAAGTGAAAAAATGGCGTTGTTGACTTTGTACAGTTTTTCAAAAACCTGTAATTCTTCGAATGTGTAATAATGGTGGTTTATTAACCGTTAATACTAAGTAAACGTGCATAAGTGTAGGCAAGTCATACAAAGTTGTAAAACGTGATTTTCGCCTTCGCTCCAAAATTCCAATAGAAGTTCTAGAAAAGTTTCTACCACTTTACTAGGGTATAACTTGACAAGACTGGACCTTTTACTTGTCTTTGACTGTGACTTGTGACTAGGACTTTTAATATAAAAAAAACACTTGAAATGTATGATTATAACTTGACACTTACTAAATGTACAACATAGCGAAGCTAAAATTAAAAGAAAAAAAAACCTGGAGCGGGTGATTAAATAGCTGTCAAAATCAAACTTCACCCATACGTCACCACATGCAACTTGAATTTAAATAAAGACTTAACCAGAGAATTAAATTGTATTGATGAGCTCGGGCCCATACAAGTACCTCTTATTCAAAAATACTACAGACCATAGACATACAAAGAAATTGTCTGATTTTTCAACTCCAAAAAGGTGAGCGTTTGACCACGCTATTATATCCCATCTACAGGTAAGTAAAGATGTGATCGAAGTTAAAATATGATTAGCTTACACGTACAGCTCCCGGAACACAATTTGATAGATTGGCAATAGATGTTTCTATTCGAGGTTGGTAAACTAAGACTGGATTTCTGAAAAGGGTCACGAAAACTGCAACCCCTCGATTTACAACTAGATACCACCGAGCTGTTGTCGTTTCAAATCGATATTATTTAAATACAGTGGACGAGTACTTATAAATATTGATGGAGTATCATCAGAATAACTAATAAACACCGACCAAGCTATGGGACCCTACCACTAACTCTCACAGCACTCTCACCAAACAATACTGTGACTTTCATACAAGATCAGGCAATCGTTTGACCACTATCTCACCTAATGTCATGTGACGATTATTGGTTTGACATTTAGATTGACATTTTAATGTCAATCTCTAGTGGCTATGTGAGCTAAAGAGCTCGCGTTTTTTTCGAAATGGCTGAATTTATTTTTACGTTTTCAACCCCTATATATGTATATGCCATTTTTAATTTTCAAAAACTGAATCGACTGCTCTGAATTCTATATAATTATCGCTACCCACTAGTTGAGCACTTGAGTTACCTATAAGCTCGATGTCTTGTAGGTAACTTAGTACTTTGCTGTACATAGTTTTAGTTTAGTTTTAGGAAATATAGGCAATTGGCCCGTAGTTTTTTTATTATCGAATATCACGAGAATCTGTAGAGAAATGCGTCCTGTAGAGAGAACAACCGGAAATCCGGACATACAAAAGGAATTTTGAAACGGAGAAGCTTCGCTCGCGCTTCGCGCTGTCTCGGTCAATTACAATAACACGTTGTAGATATCCGAGAGGTCGTAACTTTGTTAACAAGGCGTGTAGACGTGAGCGGTTACTTGGAAAACTTAGGTATAATGAATAAGACAAGGTGTAATTTAGCTATGTAGGTATACTTAGTAACTTGATCATAAGCACTGCAGAGAAGCAATTGGTCGGTTCTTTTGTAGTCAACACAGTGAGTTCTATTTACCCGACTGCGCGACGCAAGAAGAGTAGAAATTATCAGCCTATGTATGTGTTTGTTCCTTTGCTAGTAGAAACCAAACGCGTGGGCCTATTTTGATGATTATTACGCCAATAGATTTGTATAAATTATGCGAGTATCACCAAAGACATGACAGTTATCAAAATTCAACATGGCGACCGACGCCTTGTAGTAAAAAATAAAAACACGCAATTCGACGAACTGTACCAAGTGGGTTATCATTGAATAAATATGCTCTAAACACTAATATATGTTTTTATAGTGGACCTGCTTAATCCAGCGGCTTTGCCCGGGATAGGGATATAGAGTCCTAAACCACACCATATTTACCAAGTTTCATCAAAGTCCATCCAGCCGTTACTGTGCAGTTTATATTGCAAAATTGGGTTCAACAGCTATTTGTAGATGACTGTACATTACCATATAGGACCGGAAGTATTCAAGAATCGCAAAAAGGCCCTCGCAAGTGTATTGACCCCCTTTTAAATACGAGGTTGAACCGGACATTTTTGTTTTGGGTTCTTTTATAAAATCTCCTTATGGATGTAGGTATGTACCTTTTGTGCATGATGATCTGCTAACTTCGGCATAATAATATAAGATGACGACTTTAATTAGCACAAAATTTTGGGTTTTACCTAATAAAGCAAGAATAAAAATCTCTAATTACTCTTGTTAAATTATAAATCCACGTTACAAATACAAAACTACCACGTTTTTTTAATACTTGACGACCCAGTTGGCGCAGTGGACTGGTCTCCGCCCTCTGTGCCGTGGGTCCTGGGTTCGATTCCCGGCAGGAGCACAAATTCCTTCCCAAGAGATATTTGTGCTTCTGGTTCTGGGTGTAATATGTGTGTGATGTGAATGTTTCCGGCACCCACGATACAAGTCTTTGAACTTAGTGTGGGGCTGTGAGTGTGAATGCGTTTGATTGTTTTTGTAACTTTTTACCTAACATGTTTTATTTATTGTGATAGGCAAGGATTTCTCGCCTGATGAAAAGTGATGACGCAACTATAAATGTAGGATGCTTGCCTAGAAGAACCTTTTCACTCTAGAATTGAAGACTCCTAGATTATACCATTCAAAGAACGAAGACGCGGGCAATGAGTTCCACTCCTTCGCTGTACGGATGATAAACGTAGAAGCGAATCGCTTTCAATCATAAATGGATGAAGTCCAACAGTTTCCAGATAGTAAAAGGAGCATAATAAAAAAATCGCTTTCATAATATATAAAAAACAGCCCCTAGGGTGCCGTAAACATTCACATCACACACAATCAAAACCAGAAACACTAATTATACTAGGGGAGAAACCTTGTGTTCCTGCCGGGAACCGAATCCGTTGTTTGGAACGCTCATAAATACCAACGGGCATTACGATGGGGGAATTAATTAATTTTATATACTTTGAAAATAATTTAAAGATTATTATTTAGAGATTTCCGTATTGTTAGTGTTATTTAACTACGCATGGGTAAATTGTCTATGACTCTGGCCAATTCAGGCGCCAGAACAATTACCAACAAATTGCTTGGACACGGTCTGCCACAAGGCTCTGTTCTCGGCTCGATACTCATTATGTTTATCGAGATACTATCAATTACAGTCGTAATCACGACTTGATCTATCATTGAACATCTTTTATGTCCATAATAAAATCGAAAAAAATTATATTTAGTAGCGGTTTGCACAATAATTATAAATTTTACTAATCGCTGATGATAGTTTACAAATTCAAGGATACTAGGATGAGGAAGGATACTATGGCCACGTATGGCCTTCACACTAGGCAAGCCTATGTCTTGAAAACCCAAAAAGTTTGAATGTTGTGTTGAATTATTTGAATGTCAAAACTACTGTACTCATTTAGCTATAAATTGTAACATATGCAGATAGTGAGCTAGAACAACATATAACATAGTTTTTAATATCATCATCATCACTTTTCATCATCGTCAACGCGGGTAAAAACGCGAGGCGCAACTAGTACGCTTTATTTATTTATGAACACAATCCTCAGCTAATTAACAGAGATTGTTAAATTTTACTTATACCTAAGGGCCAATCACGTATGTTTATTCATTATTATACCCTATTATATATAATAGGGTATTAAATATTATAGGGCATATTATAGGTATAAAAATCCGTGTGTTAATTGGTATAAGTATTATAATGCTACACACGAGTTAAGAGCAAGCTGTGGTTCGGTTTAAGTTCGATGTTATTACAAGCTATTTTTTTTGTAGAATAAGCAAGTCGATCAATAAGCATCTCACCTGATGGAAAGTGATGATGCGGCCGAAGATGCTTGCCTAGAAGATACCTATTCACTTGAGACTTGAAGACTCGAGAAGACTACTAGATTATACCGTTCGGGGAACAAAGACGCGGGCGATGAGTTCCACTCCTTCGCTGTATACGGATGATGAACGTAGAAGCAAAATGCTTTGAGCGAATTGGAGGTATATCGACCACAAATAGATGACGTTTGATAGTTTGTCTTGTTGTGTAATTCTAAACTCATGTAATTCCTGTGCACACTCTCCAAAATGTAAGCGATAGAATACCGATAAGCTTGCCACCTTACGTCGGTGACCGAGACTTTGCAACCCAGATTCGATTAGCTTACTGTCGCCAATGAGTCTTTCGGCTCGCCGGTCAATAGATTCAAGGGCCTCTAACTGGTACTTGGCGGATCCATCCCAGAGGTGACCGCAGTACTCCATAGATACACGATCGGACTTAAGCTTAAGAAGGAAGGTTAAGAAGCTGTCCCGGAGTGAAGTACTGCCTGACCTTAGCAAGGATACCCAGTTTTTTAGCGGCCAGTTGTGCTCTAGCTTCTATGTATGTGCCAAAATTAAGATTCGAAGATGTTCAGATTGATTCAAGAATACTTTAGATTTCAAATAATTCAGGAAAAATCCGGGCGAAGCCGGGGTGGATCAGCTAGTATAATATAAGAAAACAAAGTCTGGTTAGTTACACCATTTATATTTCATGCAGACCGATTTTTCTAACTATCTTTGATTTGTTTACGCTCGGAATAAACGTAGAAGAAATAGGAGATATTTAAACATAGAAGAGAAAGTATGATAAAAAATAATTTTCTCATACATATCATATACATAATATACCTATATATCTCGAGAAATTGACGATTATGATGAATCTTGTGTATGTAAGTCTGTGCGGATTTGTATGAAGTTGTGTATTATGAGACTTATAGAATAGGTACTAGTCGTGCCCCGCGTCCTCATCCGCGTTTATCAAGTTAAAAAGTAGCTTATGTGTTAATCCTAGGTATAAGCTATGTACTTTCCAAATTTAATTCAAATCCGTTTCATGAAGCCGTTACAGCGTGAAGAGAAAATAAACATTCTTACACACAAAGTTTCGGATTTATAATATTAGAATGTTTTTTTATTGCCAGCTCCGTGCCAAATTGAATTAAGGTCGGTCAGCAGTGTTGCTAAAAAAGGTAACAAACAGAGCTACTTCCGGATTTATATAATTAGTGTGACGTTTTTCAAACGAGAAGATAGTCGATTAAGATAAGTCACGCGTCGTTTCTCCCATGGTAAGTAACAACACGGCAAGCTAAGATGACACGCTGGTTCATTGAGCAAAAGTTCACGACTTACCTCGTTTTTAACCGACTACAAAAGGAGCAGGTTCTCAATTCGATTGTATTTTTTTTGTGTACCCCATATCTTCTTTCTAGGTGAACTGATTTTGATGATTTTTTTTATTATATGAAAGCTGGTGCTTCCCGTGTGGTCCCATTTTTAATCAAGATCTGACCAATCGTTTTTGAGTTATCCTCAATAATACGTATTTAATTCATTTAATATGATCAAAGGTTCCGAAGATGAAGCGGTAAAGTCGGTTTTTTAAGCTTTGTTTTTATAAACTAAAACGCTTTCACATTCACACCTACACTATATTCGATAGCCTACACTATATTCGATGACTTATGTCATGAGGCACTCAAGTCATCGAACAACACACACAATCAAAACCAAAATCACAAATTTCCCTCGGGGACAAACTAAATATAAACGGAACTGGGAATCGAACCCGATACTCGCTGTTTATAAGGCGGACGCCCAATTACGCCACGGACTAGTCCAAAATAGCACTGTTCAAACTACTCATAACGATGTAAGCGCCAATTTTATAATTATTTTGATACAATCGTGCTACCTAGATAGCAACCGGTTTTCTGCATAACTTGGAACTAAACTACGTCAAGCCTAATGGCCGATCACAAGGCTGCATCTTACGATGAAGTCTTCATTACTCGGTTATTTTGAAATGTACACTTCTGACAGACAGACTAAGTACTCACTAAACCTTGTTGATGAGATACAGGAGTTTCTTATATTTAACGTCGAAAGGGTGAGTTCTTTTTGTAAACATTTTATTGCAATAAATTATTTAGTATTGAGCTCTACCCTTGGGATTGTATGTAAAATTTCGTATAGATTTTAAATAAATAAACAAATGCATTCACAGCCACGCACTTAGACCGATGACTTGTGTCGTAGGAAACGGACACATTCATCACACACACTAATCACACACTTTTCCTTTGGGGAGAAAACTTGTGTTCCCACCGGGAATGGAAGCCGATACCCGCTGCGTGGAAGGCGAAAGCGCACCCAATTACGCCAGAAGTAAATTTGTCATTTTATACTACTTATAGTTATTAATTCGTTTTATTGGGCGTGTATAGAATCAATGGGACTTCCCATGGCTCGTCGTAGGTTTCTGGCTGCATAATAATAATATTCAAAACATGCCTATTAGTGTCGGAATAAAATGAAAACTGCTTCATACGACAAGCAAGCAATCTTTTTTTTATACTGGATAGGCAAGCGTTTGGCCACTATCTATCGATAACATATATATAACTAGCTGCGCCCCGCGGTTTTACCCGCGTAAGTCCCGGACCCGCGGGAATTCCAGGATAAAATTTTCTTTCTTAAGAACCTTCTCCTGACAATAACACACACATCAAAAAAATAATTAGCGAAATTGTTCCATCCGCGCGTGATGCCCACCGCATCACGCGCGGATAGGGAAATAGAGATTCATTTTTATATAAATAGATTATAATAGTGTTTTATACCAATGAAATAATAATAATAATAAAGCTATATTTAATTCCATGCATAGTACACATTGAACGATAACAATTGGTAACTTATTTATCTATAATTCAATTACATTTATTACACTTAGATAGTAATAGTAATAGTTTATAGTAATAGTTTATTCACAAAAACATCGGTACTTATATCTACAGACATATAGTAGGTATGATCAAGTAAAATTATTGTTGCATATGTACCTAATGCAGAAATACAGTAAAAAGAATCTATTCATTATAGGAAAGGTGAAGCTGCTTGAACTGCAATTACTGTCTGGTTAACACTGACCTCAGATGAATTTCGTGTCTAATTATAAATTTTATTTTGTAATTAGTTTTATTATTATTTGTTTTAATTATCCACTACCTAATTATTTAATGCATGGACCCCGTTCTGGTAAAAGCCTCCCCCAAGGAATGCCACCCTTCTCTGTCATTAGCTCTGTCTAGCCAACTTCCTAAGGGAAAGGATAATGTCAATGAAACTGAAATCAAAATAAATATAATATCAATACATATCCCTAATACATACGAAAAGAAAACGTACCAACCCATTGCAATAATTTACATTGTAATAATATTTTGATCTCAGAGAATTAACCGGTCTTGTTATTGGAATAATACAGTGCACACAGTTGATGTAACTCCGTTACCCAACATTCGAAGACTTTCGACACTGCGCCTGCGCCGGGCGGCGCAAGAGAATCGAGAGCTGTCATTTAGCTCTGCATTTTTTTTTCATTGTTGCAGTAACTTGTGATAAATGAGGAGGTTATTGACTTGATGTTTAAGATCTGATAGTTTTGTTGGCGATTGGAAAATATAATTTTATTTTTTATATATGGAGGAATAACACATTAACTTATTATTTTTTATTCATATCGAAGTTTTAAATTCATAGTCTAATCATTATCTCAAAATCTCAGGTTAACCGGCTAAAGCGAACCACAAAAAACGTTCTTATCTTACTATACTTAAGGATAAAAAAAACGTTATTTTCTTTCTTACTACACTTAGGGATAAAAAAAATATTATCAAGTTATCACGAGTTTATTCAATGATAAAATTTCTGCAATAAAATGTTTGATACTTTTGGCCAAAGTTACAAAGATGAATTATTTCTTCTTAAAGTATCAAAACTTTTAAATAAAACTTTACAAATTGTTACTATTCCATTATTTTTGTTTTCTGTGTGTGTGTGTGTGTGTATGTGTGCGTGTGTACTTAAGCCTTTATGCAATTTTGTCCTTCTGTTAATCTGAGTTTTTGCTATTCCGAGATTATAAAGGGGTTATCATTTGTTATGTATAATTTAATAAATTTCATAACATTAATTTTTTAATTGCCAAATAATCAAAACCACAAAGGTACACAAAACAAAATGCATGTGGGACTTTGGGACTAATTAAATAAAAAATATTTGAATCATGTTAAAAGTTTTGTTAATAAGTTTATAGCCATGTAATTTCACATACAATGCCATGTTAAGAAATACATTAAATTAATTACTTTCTGATTTATGGACAAACTACTCATTGTTTAGTTTTATTTACTATCTAGACACGCTTTTCTGAGATAATTTTTCTTTTTTATTCTCGATAGTTCTAATACACACATCTTCTGAAGAAAGTAGTAAAACTAAAAGGGCTAAGTTTAAGAATAAGAATCAGGACTTGAGAGCTTCCTGTTAATTTACAAATAACCCTGTGCATGCCTTCGGCTTCACTATTTACTCAATAATTAAAAGCAAGCAAAGCTTAAAAAAATCGACTTCACCGCTTTATCATCGGAACTTTGATCCACCAGCTTTCAAATAAAAAAAGAATCATCAAAATCGGCTCACAAAGAAAGAAGTTGTGAGATAACTTTTGAAGTCGGGTAAACGAGAACATCGTCAAAGTACTCATTATTCGTCACAAAATAGACATTATTGACGATATTTCAAAAACTACTGATCAGATCTTGATCAAATTTAAATGGGAGCAATAAGAAAGCAACATCTTTCAAACTAAAAAAATTTTCGAAATCGGCTCACGTGGAGAGAATTTTTGAGGTAACACAAATAAAAAAAATACAGTCGACTTGAGTACCTCCTCCTTTTTTGGGAAGTCGGTAAAAAAACAAAGGAAATTTTACCATTCTTCATGATTTAAACTTTCACACTACCTTTCATTGTAATCAGGCTCCCTTTCATTTAGCGGTTGCGTACATCTTGCACATCATTACCAACAATCCATTTTACTTCCAAGTAGCGTGAATTGTGGTGACTATAAACACAGAATAAGTAATTATATGTACAAATCGTTGACATCTTTAAACATAATGTATTGTTTTGCAGAATTAAGTTAACATATTTTTTTAATTACATCAAGGAAGTGTGCGAGTACAATAATATGAGTAATTTAGTATGAGTAGATCATAGTATATTTTTCACACGCGTATTTTAGGAGATAAGAATATTAAAATTAAAGTTGTTTTGTTTTATTATACGTCTTATTGAGTTGATCTTGTTGTGGGAGAAGGGTTTTGTAGACATGTGGAAACTCTGTGTAAGCTGACGGACGTACACGCATGGCATATCCATATATACATGATATGGATATGCCATGCGTATAAATATTTATACATGATCCAACCATTTATTTTTTAACATACACAAACAAAATGCAGTACGGAAATGATAAGAAAAAAATATAAATACTCTAGGGTCCAATTAAGCTTATTTAAATCGTAGCAGACACAGTTTTTAAGAACCTAAGAATACCAGAAGAAATATTTATTATTTCTTACTATCTGTGCCACGCGTCTGCGCTCGCATTAGTTATGAAATAGAAATGTAGAGTGTGACTATTCCATGGTACTGCCTATCTACATATCCAAATGTATCCACATCCCGGACAGATTTGACACGGTGAGAGCGGGCGATGTTTTTATATGGTTTGTCTCAAAATCCGCGTGTATGTGAGCTAGCACTTACAGCGATATCATAATAAAAACATACACACCTAGTGACAAACCATTTGGTTATTAGTAAATTTAGTGCGAGTGCAGGCAATTATACCTATATCTTATATATACAATTCTCGTGTCGCGGTGTTTGTTACCAAACTCCTCCGAAACGGCTCGACCAATTTTTAGGAAATTTTGTGTGCATATTGGGTAGGTCTGAGAATTGGTCAACATCTATTTTTCATACCCCCAAATGTTAAGGGTGTTCCAACCCAAATTTTTTGGTTTTACTTTTTTATGATTCAGCATTTAAAAATACATACAACCCTATATGGCAAAACAACGTTTGCCGGGTCAGCTTGTATATATATATATATATATATATATATATATATATATATATATAGTCACGCCTCTTTCCCATTGGGGTAAGCAGAGTCCACATCTATCCTGCTACGATCCTGACGCTCATCTTTAAACAAATCATACAAAGTTAAAAAACGTGATTTATGTTTTCGCTGCATAACTACAATGGAAGTTTTAATAAGTATGTAGTTTTAAAAGTGTCTATCATTTTAGTAGGGCTTGACTTGACTGTTACTGGACTATGACTCTTTTATTTGAATACTATCCGTGCCCCGCGGCTTCGCCCGCTATTATCAAGCTAAAAAGTAGCCTATGTGTTAATCCTAGGTATAATCTATGTACGTTCCAAATTTCATCCAAATCCGTCCGAACAAACATACTTACACAATTACACACTTACGCACACACTTTCGGATTTATAATATTAGTAGGATGACTGTTGACTATAGGACTAGTTACTTGAACTACCTTTAAATATTTCTGGCTAAATGAAATGAATGAAAAAAGTTTTGGCATTCACCGGTCGAAGCTAGTATGCTGTAGGTATATTATGGTTCATAAGAGATTCTTATTATATACCCAATATAATTAAAAGTATTAAATCCTTTAACATTGTGATAAAATGCTTTAGAAAACGAATTAACAAATAACAATAACATAACAAAGTTGGTATGCAAAGTCAAGTTTAGTGCAACTTTTATTATGCGAATAAAACAACATTTGCATACTTACCTATTGAAGCAAAAAAAAATATTATTTTGTTGAGTCGGTGGTGTCAGATTAACATATATTAAAATATGAAATACCTACTCTACTACTATTTTTTCTATGATATAAAGGTGATTCAGTCACGCAGCCGTACTATACCTATAATTTCTTATAACAATAAGCTATATTATGTGTTACCGGAGAGGGTTGCTGTAACCCAGCTGTACAGGCTCTTAGGAGACCTAGTGCTGGGGACAGAGAATCACAAAGGTACACAATATCGCAATTATTACTCACATAAATATTTTATCCTTAATCAATATGTACCGAACACTGTTCTTCCTGAATAAATAACTTATTTTTTTTCATCTTTATGTAATTTTAAATTAATTAGTAATTACATTTTGTGTTACGAATGTTTTTACCGAGGAGGGATTGTCATTCATATTTCATTTTGTCGCATATGTTCCGTGATCACTTTTTGAGCGGAAATTAATGTTTTTGGTAGATGCTTCAAACTGAGAGATTCCATTTGTTCCTACTGTAGGTTATCGTCCTGCTTTGATAATTGACACTGTAGCAATTGGAATTTTAATAAAGTCACGCTTATGCTGATTTCCCACAGATTACCAGTATTGCACTAACAATGCATGTAGGGAAACTGTTACCACATTGTGTGGGAACAATTAAAATTCACTCTATGAACAAAAAACTGTGGTAACATACCGAGCTGCTGAGGCTTAGACTTCTTACATTAAATATTCCTATGCCAATAAATAATTTATAATCATTCAGAAAATACCTATATTACATATCTAATATGTCTATTATATCATCGACCACATTGTCGCTTAACATTTGTTTTTAAAAAAATTCTTTAAACGTTTCTAATAAAAAGAAATTACATATGTAAATAAATGTAATCCATCACACTGACTGCTGTCACGAATAGTTAACCAATCATTGGCTTAAAACATGTGTGAACTAATATCACGAATATGTCTAGCAAAAGCATGCGTTTTGCTATTCATATACACAATATATGTATATATTTATTGGAGATAGGCAAACTTGGACCACCATCTCACCTGATGGTAAGTGACGTGGTTGACGATGGAGCAAGCTTGCCTAGAAGATACTTATTCACTCGTGACTTGAAGACTCAGGAAACACCGACTCAGGCAAGGATTTCCATTCCTTCGCGGTTCGCACAATGAATGTGAAAGCAAAACGCTTTGTCCGCTTTGTCCGTTGATATTTTCTTTATCTACATCTTGCAGTATCAGAAAGCACTTTTATATTACCCACAGCCGGGTCTACGATCTCTTCCCGCTTGAGATAAAAAATGTCTAAGTACTGATTTAAATTATAAAACCAGATAAGCAAGGTTAAGGTAGTTTTTGAAACTTCGTATTAGATCATGCATATATATTTTTTAATAACTTACCTACGTATAATTTTTGCTATTTACAAAACACGTTTGTACCAGGTACTTTTTATAATAATTTATGAGATATGTTTATATTATACATAATAAATAACATGCAAGTTATAATGTTTTGCGTCATATGAATATTTTTTCCGTTTTATCTAAAACCCCATTTATTCTAGCAATGACCTTCTGAAACGAAAATGTTAAAAAATATAATAATTATGTCAAACTTTGAAGTTTTATTTAATCGCCGTGATATAATATAACGCGAGGACATTTTTTATACAAGTTGTTTGAATTCCAAAAATTAACTAAATTTCAAAGTAGATACAGGAAATATCTTGTTTACAAAAAAGCGGAGATACTCAATTCGACGTATTTTTCTATGTGTATACCTCATGACTTCTTCCCACGTGTTTTTTTTTGTTGGACGCCGGTGCATTCCCATTTGTTTCATTTCAATTTGATCAAAATCTGATCAGTTGTTTTTGAGTAATCGTCAATATATTTAATCTGATCAAGGTTCCGAAGATAAAGCAGTGAAGTCGGTTTTTTATAGCTTTGCTTGCGGTTATTTATTTCTTCAAAACAAGTTCCGTCTTCTAATGTTTGGTTTATTCAACATCTTGTAGAAGCAACAGAAACAAAAACCAATACTGTAAGTTGCAGTAGGGTCTAGTAAGGTAGTTATTATAAAAAGAAAAACTAAAGAAATGCAAGATGAAAGATTTCTTTTTTTATGCAGAATAGGCAAGCATTTGAACACTATCTCACCTGATGGAAAGTGATGATGCGGTGAAAGATGGGACATGCTTGCCTAGAAGATACCTATTCACTCGAGACTTGAAGACTCCCAGATTATACCGTTCGGGGAACAAAGACGCAGGCAATGAGTTCCACTCCTTCGCTGTACGGATGATGAACGTAGAAGCGAAACGCTTCGAGCGAACCGGAGGTATGTCAACCATAAATGGATGACGTTTGATAGTTTGTCTTGTTGTTAGATGGTAAAGAGGGCTTGGTGGAATAAACTCATGTAATTCCTGTGCACACTCTCCAAAATGTAAGCGAATTTCTCAAAAATATAAGCTAAAAAAAATGCAAGATGTTGGTGTAGAAAAAAACCCATAAAATAATATGTAATAGGCACTGTTCCTATAACATCTCAACATTTTTTTCACTGTTTTTACGCAACCTATAACGCAAGCAAGGCTTAAAAATACCGCCACACCGCTTTATCTTCGGAACCCTAGATCAAATAAAATTAATTAAATTTGCATTATTGAGGAAAACAAAAAAATACTACAAATTTAAATTGGACCACATTGGGAAGCATCAGCTTTCAAATATAAAAAAAGAATCATCAAAATCAGTTCACCTAGAAGAAAGTTCATAGGTAACACACATAAATAAACAGTCGGATTCAGAACCTCCTCCTTTATTTGAACTTGGTTAAAAAGATAATAGGTTAGTAGGTTCTAAAACAAGTCAATATACAAAAAAACAATAACTTATGCGGCTACATAAGAACTTTAAGCAAGTCGGCTAGCCTGTATCGCGGACCGGGTTATGCCACTGCGCTCCACGAAATAGTGGACAACGCTCCACGAGCACACCAGTTCCGAAATCTCTATCAATACAATTGTTTGTTGTTATATAAATAAAAGAAAATAGCTCAATCTTTACGAGTGTAATTAAACAAACAAACGCTTTCACACTCACAGCCCACACAATATTTTTAAAGACTTGTATCGTGGGTGCCGGAAACATTCACATCACACACACATTACACCCAGAACCAGAAGCACAAATATCCCCTTGGCAAGGAATTTGAGCTCCTGCCGGGAATCGAATCCAAGAGCCACGATGCAGAGGGCGGACACCTGTTCTTTGCGCCAACTGGGTCGAAATGAAGTTGTAGTTCTAATTAAACATAAACATAAATGCTTTCACACTCACAGCCCCACACTAAGTTCGATGACTAGTAGGTGCCGGAAACATTCACATCACTCACATCCGGAACCAACCGCGTATATTAAGGTTACGTTATTTTAAGTTTTTCTTTATGTACTATGTCATATGTAATATTATTTTTGTGAATAAAGATTTATTATTATTATTATATTTGTTTGTTGGGCCTTCTGTCTTTGAAATTTGGTACCTACCTCCGTAATCTACGATCCATCACCTAAGTGACTATCACCTAATAAATGCCACAGGTATTAATTATTACTTAACTACCTAAATTCACAGTAGGTCCCCTTCTTGAACTAATCATGATATCACTCTTTCTTTGATGATTTTCTTCCAACTGCTCCGACTTTCCTCAACATGTATAGCATCAGAGATGCTCGTGTTGAGAGCGGTTCGGATTTGATCAGATTAACGCATCGGGCTTCTGCCTCTTTCCCATATTTAGCAACTGTTCCGGTCACCATCAGCTTAAAGCTTATCACTTGATTTCCTCTTGATGTGACCAAAAAATTCACATATTCGGCGGAGACAAACATTCGATACCCTAGGAGCTGCTGCAGAATTTATGCGGTGGTTCTGTCCTTGGAATGAGTAGCATCCTCCTCCAACATAATTATAGTGAGTATCTGTGGTTATTATAATGGAGCCTATGTAAGTAGGTAATTACTTGTAGAAAATTGCTCTGGACAAATCGTGAGATACGTGTTCGAAGCCAGTAGGTACTGGGAACACATATTATTACGCAGCAAAAATATGTAGTTGATTTGTGTGTAGCTTTATTGAGAGTAAGAAAAAATATTTTTTTCAATAAGTGAAGGAATTATGAACTAACAAAAAAAAGAACCTGATTTAGTATGTTTTCCTTTTTTTTAAAAAAATCGAGGATATACACTGGGAGCCATGATGAAGCTGGTGTAATCGCAAACAAATAAAGAAGTAGAATAATTTACTTAGTTCAAAACTATTTTAATAGGTGTATATATAATTATAACATTCTAAACACGAAATTGCTTCTCTTAATATGCAGAAATAGATTTGACTTAGCTCAAACAAAAAGGAAAAACCCGACGCTCGAATTTCAGGCAAAACCGCGGCTGCGTGTAAAAATCTTAGTATCAAATATTTACACACTTATTCATAAACACTTTCAGACTCGCAGCCCCAAAATAAGTTCGGAGACTTGTATCGTGGGTGCTTGAAACATTCACATCACACACATAATCACATCTAGAACAAGAAAACGAAAATTCCCGTTGAGCAAAAGAATTGTGTTCCTATCGGGAATCTAACCCGCTGCTTAGAAGTTGATGCGTATGCAACAACGACAACTAAGCAGTTCAAAGTCCCTAAAATTTTACATTAATGTTATAATTTGTGTGATAATGAAAACAAATATCAACAGGTAGTCATTAGTGCTATAATTTACCCACTTACAACACAATAATTGATAGAATATATATCCAATAATTGAATCACCAAATCGAAGAAGTGGTTTAACTAGCTTACCAAATTACTTTTAGATAACTAAATAATTGGCGAGTACTACGTCTGCAGTAAATAAATAAATGATTATAATTGGAATGTAAAGAAAAACCTCATTATAATGCTAAAATAAACTATGAAGTTGTCATTATCTCAACAAAATACATCGAGAATAATTTCGAGATATTATGATGTTGCAGCTGACATTTGCTTTTATTAGCATCTTTGTAAAAACTCAAGGTCAGTAATTAAAGAGTTAATCATTAAACTACTGTTCCACATGACTAAAAAATAATACTTACACACTCAATCCTCTTTGTGTAAATCTCCTCTTTTCGCACTGATCACAAACACTATTTCAACAAACAAATATAGCACGGATTTTAGCGCGTGTTTTGAAAGTTCGAGGACGCAAGGCGTGCGTCCAATGCGGAGGATGGATTGATACTGAGAAAGAAGGTAGTCAGTCAGGTAATTTGATTGCGTATGCGCAGCTTCTAATCAAAGGTTGCAGCGGATGCATGGCGCTAACAACACAGCCAACAACTCGAACTTTGATGACGCGAATTTAAGTGAAACCAATTGTAATAACTTGAAACATTGATGATGCTTCAATCTTTAGATGTAACTACCATTATTAGACCAGTATTTATTCAGATATATTAATGTAGAGGGTATAAGATAATCACAAATCATCCGTTTTTTAACAGATTTCTAAAGGAAGAAATTCGCTAAAAGTCTGTATTCGATTAGTTTTTTTTAATGTACATTCTAAGGTATCAACAGGAGAATGCAAGTGAAGAATCGTCTTCACTTAGGTAATCCTGAACCCACGTTGAGTAGATTTGGCATAACTTTTTTGACCGGCCGACTGCCTGACTTCAATCCTTTGTATCTTGCGAATAATTATTTGTTATTCTATGGTCAAACTTGCTAGTTAGATACTAGTTAGATCCAATCGAATTTATTTAAAAAATCTAGCGAGTTTTTCTCTCAATATGTATACATATAATACAATTTTGTAGGTGTAGGTAGAGCTTATAAATATATTACTACTTGTAATAGGAACATATATACAATAATATATATTTCAACGTAAGCAAAGCTTAAAAAACCGACTTCACCGCTTATATTTTGGTTTTGGCTTGATCGATTACGATAAAATTTATATGGGACCACCTCTGAAGTATAATCTAAACAAAAAAGAATTTTGAGAATCGGTCCACAAATGGGGGAAAAATCGGTAAACATATATAAAAAAAATACATACAGTTGAACATAGTACCTCCTCCTTTTTTGAAGTCGGTAAAAACTAACAACCGACTAAATTCATTCTTATGGCTGACATACAAGAGCTGAGATACAACATGGTAAAAAAATAGAAGGTTTCCATTCCCTCAAATTAGCTTCTTTTGTTATTAGATAGGTTAGCGTTTTACCATTATCTCACCGAAACTGTTATTGGAGTCGTTGTTCTCAGAACAATAGCGAGTATTCACGTCTACACGTCTGTCAAATCAAAACAAAATCCTCTATTCACATGGGCCCCAAAGAGGCACTCATGAAAGTTAATTATTCTACTGCCAGATTCGCAAAATTACAGCCATCTCGAGAAGAAACTCGGCGGCTCATTTTTTTTCATTTTTTTATATAATTTTTTAACTCATACATTATTGTAATAACCTAGGTATATCTATATTATGTAGTCTCCAGAAAGCGCATGTGCAGTTTGCCTCCATGCATCGTTGTCATTAATGTAGTCAGTCATTTTATAATAAGCTTTCTTAATTAATGCCCGTTTTATTATTGATTGGAACTTTCCCAGTGGTAATTCAGTTACAATTTTAGGAATTCTATTGTATATAACCCCATTTGCCATAAAATATTCGTTTTGCTTCTAAATGCACGCACTAGAATTTTATGCTTATATCTAGTATTAAGATTGTGTGCGTCGCTTCTTAATTTACATTTATCGATATTTTTGCGAACATTCATAATATTTTCAAAGAAGTAAAGCGAAAGCATGGTAAGTATGCCTGTTTTTTTAAAGAATTCCCTGAGAGATTCTGTAGAATCTGTATCTATTCGGCAAGCATGATTTATCCTTGACGGCATCATCGCTTTCTAGTAGGGATAGTGTCTAACTGCTGACTTATCTCGCATATAAAACACATATATAAATATTTGAATTTCCATATTTCCCATTCATAAACATAACATTCATAAACGCTTTCACACTCATAGCCCGACGCTAAGTTCGATGACTTGTGTCGTGGGGATCGTGGGTGCCGAAAACATTCACATCACACACATAATCACATCACACACATAATCACAACAGCCAGAAACACAAATTTTCCTTGGGGTGAAAACTTGTGATTCAGCCGGGAATCGAACCCGATACTGCTTAGAAGGCGAACGCCACCCAACTAAGTCAACGAGCACTTCAAAATTCTTTCATTTTTATAAACCAATTTCATTAAATCGTGAAGTTATTCTGGGCTTGTGAGTTGTGACCACTTTGCTTACTCCACCCAAAATTGTTTAAACAACCTTTGTACCTAGCGGTTTGGAAGGCAATAAACTATTTTTATATTTGATTTAAAGAGTAAAAAATTGCTCATATATGGGCATTTAACCTTTTGATTCTATCATCATTTTGGACGAATCAAATAATTTCGTAGATAATTGACGCGTCCTTTTCTAGAGTTCCGTGGTCTATGGAAATATTCTGAAATTTTTAATTTTGTCAAGTTTGGTATACTAGCCGTGCCCGCGACTTCACCAGTGTTTATAAAGTCAAAAAGTAGCAAACGTTAATCCTAGGTTTAAGCTCTGAACATTCCAAATTTCATCCAAATCCGTTCTGCCAATACAGCGTGAAGAAAACCAACATACTTCACACTTACACATTTTATAAACATAAACGCTTTCACACTCACAGCCCCACACTAAGTTCAATTACTTGTGCCGTGGGTGCCGGAAACATACACATCACACACACAATCACAACCAGAACCAGAAACACAAATTTTCCTCGGGGAGAAATCTTGTGTTCCCGCCGGGAATCGAACCCGATACAACTGCTTAGAAGGCGAACGCTCACCCAACTTAGCCAACGGGTAGTTATTTTTTATTCAAGTTCAATATTTCAATTATTTAGAAACAAACTTTCGGATTTATAATATTAGTGTCGAGTATGATCAGTGTTATA
Source organism: Lomographa bimaculata (assembly GCA_948107665.1). Taxonomy (NCBI): domain Eukaryota; kingdom Metazoa; phylum Arthropoda; class Insecta; order Lepidoptera; family Geometridae; genus Lomographa; species Lomographa bimaculata. Next base: position 775,624 of record OX403602.1, on the reverse strand, counting down.
AGTAGATTAAGTATAATTAAGCTATTATGAATGCTAGGTTCACATAGTTAGGCTCTATGGTATAAAATAAGATTAATTTACAAAGTTAGTATAAGTATTTAAGTTTCATAACCTTAAGGCTGTTTTGAAAACATTCAATAAAAAAAAAGTTATATTCATATCACATTTTACCGTAAATCTGATAAAAATGACAGATAGATAGATAGATAAATTCTTAATTTGCACACCAAAATATAACACTTACAAAGAAATCTTAAATATAACATAGGAACACAAAGGGCGGTCTTATCGCTCAAAGCGATTTCTTCCAGACAACCACAGGGAGATGATAAAAATATTACAAACAGGGACGTGGTGTACAACACGTATTTAAATTAATAAACGTACTTATACATACTTATTAATATTAGATACATAATACGTTGAATAAATGGGACCATTTTAGACTGACTCTTGCGTCTGTCAGTCCATCTGATGTTGCTAATATTCTGGTTCTGGTTGTGGTTGTGATTATGTGTGTGAGATGTGAATGTTCCCTCCTTTTTTTAAGTCGGTAAAAATCAATTGTCTTTGGGAAGAAAACATGTGTTATCGGGCATAGAATCCAATACCCGCAGCTTAGAAGGCATATGCAAAACCAACTAGCCAAGTGACAGTAAGACAGTGCGATATATCTGTCTAGTGGTATACCTATTGTGTAGGTGCCTACAATTATAGGACTCATGCGAGGGCATAGACAATTTGGGAATGCATGTTTTTTATGCTCAATAGGCAAGCATTTGACCACAATCTCACCGGATGAAAAGCGACGATGTAACCAAAGATGTAGCATGCTTGCCTAGAAGACACCTTTTCACAATAGACTTGAAGACTCTCAGATTATACCGTTTGGGGAGCAAGGAGAGCAAGGAGTCCACACTTTCGCAAGACGGGTTATAAAAAACAAAACGCTTTGAGCAAACTGGAGGTATATCAACAATAAATGGATGACGTTTGTTCGTTTGTCTTGTTGTTAGATGATAAAACAGGCTTGGGGGAATTAATTCTTGAGCACAGTATCCAAATGTAAACGGTAAATTTGTATCCTTGCTTATGTATAAGTTGCACTTGCATGCACATGCACTTACCTAATTACAAAACTAATGTCAGTATACCCTTTTTTATGTTTATTTTATTTTGTGGGGGGAAAATGCCTGGCAATTCCCCTCCTTCCCATGGGTGAAGAAAGGGGTATGTGGGGCTCGAACCCACTAAAAACCCCCCCGTGAGCAGCCCCTCGCTGAGTTGAGTATACCCTTATTACAAGCTACATTTATTCTTGTCTACTCACTACTGGTGATAATGATATATTCGGTACGGATAACTATGGGTTATTATTTTGTATTTAATAGCTCTAAGTACCATAAACTTAATATTATTATGAAACTTGTATATCTCATAGAAGTGAATTGTATATTTATTTGAGAAATAAAGATCTTTACCCATACCTTACGTCGGTGACCAAGACTACAATTTGGGCTCGATTTAGGATGTATTTCGGGATCGCACCCTTAAGTGTCTACGGAAAATAGGTGACAAAACGAGTCGTAAGCGACAATCCCTCGCTGAGAACTTCATAAAGTAAAAACGCTTCGTCATCAGTCGAGGCTGCGTACGCTGATAAATTGTTCAAATTAATTCAAAACAAATAATTGATTTCCGTCATAGGTGGACAACGTAGTACAATGTTGTACCTACATCATATTTTTTGCTTGATCAGCATGCAAATATTTATTAATTGCGTAAATTAAATATGTAAAATCGGAACAAATCAAAATAAATTACTACATATAATAACAAATTAAAATTCAAACCAATAACAAAATACAAAAAATAGTCAATTTTAGGCCGTTTAATAACTTAACTATTTAATTATGGTCAATTTTATTTGTAAAATTAATGATTGTGCAATTAAAAGTATTTTTAGTCATGTGTGACGTGACTATGTTAAAATATTTATCAGTCAGAAATTGATGTATGTGATAGGAGTAGCATTTAACAGTCAATCCAAAACTATAAGAATCTTTGTCCTGACGTACTGAATCGCTGTCTGTCTGACTGACTTAGAGACAACGTACAGCCTAAACCGCTGGTCGTAGACACTTGAAATTTGGAAGGTACATTTGGATGAACAATATATACTTTTTGTATTAGGTAAGTAGTTTAGCTAAATCTGTATTTTGATTAATCATGAATGTCCTTAATATAGATATGTATATATGAACAATTAAAAATGAAACTAAAGACAAACAATTTATTAAACAATTGAAACATTTACTTGTAACAAAATGCTACTATTCAGTTAACGAATACTTGAATGACACATTTAACTGAATAAACTTACTATTAGTAATACAATATATTCAATAATCATATACTTATTTAATTAGCATAATTACTTAAAAACAACCAATTCATATAATATAACATTAAGCTTTTGAATAATATAGAAAGTATATAAATATGTTAGCAATTAGTATAAAAATATTTATTTTATATTGTTGTTTATGGCTGTAGTTTAATATGATTAAGATAAATGTACCCTCTCGTAATTTGCAGTGCCCTTACGGGGTATTACAGGAACTACAGTTTTATATTTTAGACCTAAGTGTTATGTGATATGCAATAAACATATTTGAGTTTGAGTTTGAGTACCTATTAGTACGTAGTAGTGTACTAAGAATGGATTTTTGGAAATTCTATTCTATTGTTAGAATTTTTATGGGGGTAAAAACGTTTGAAAATTAAAACTATCGTGAGTATTACACATAATTAATGTTGTGTACGGCTTGAAACACGTCTAAATTTCGACTTACTTTGTAGTCGACTACTTTGTAGTGTGCGTCTGACTCATCCTGATGAAGGACAACAAATTTGTCCGAAACTAGTCGACTACAAAGTAAGTCGAAATTTAGACGTGTTTCAAGCCGTACACAACATTAATTATGTAAAAACGTTTGTATCAAAAGTTCTTTGTTTTTTAACTTATAGCGATGGAAGTGGTATTTGAGTAGTTGATTTAATATAAAAATTAAGTCGTCAATATTTTTTGCCAGGGGTGCATTAAGGTGATGTAATGAGGGATGAAATTTCATGTTGAAAGTTCTTTATTTATGAAGTTACGCTGATGGAAATTGGTATTTGAGTAGTTAATTTAAAAAAAAAATTGTTATCAATATATATTACCAGGGGTGCATTAAGGTGGTGCAATGGGGAATGTAAGTTCATATGGAAAGTTTTTTTAAAAATAAAGTTGATGTAAATTTGTATCTGAGTAGTAAAATAAAAGGTGATTAAGGTAAAAAAAGATAACTACTGTAATGCGTAATCAACTCTCAGTAAATAAGGAATAACTACTGTAATGCGTAATCAACTCTCAGTAAATAAGGAATAACTACTGTAATGCGTAATCAACTCTCAGTAAATAAGGAATAACTACTGTAATGCGTAATCAACTCTCAGTAAATAAGGAATAACTACTGTAATGCGTAATCAACTTTATTGCAATTACACTATTATTAGAAATCCGAAATTTTGTGTGTAAATTTGTAAGTGTGTAAGTATATTTATTTTATCTTTACGTTGTAACGGCTAAACTGATTTGGCTGAAATTTCGAATGCACATAGCTTATACTCAGGATCAACATATTATATAGGCTACTTTTTAACTTAATTAACGCGGGCGAAGCCGTGGGACACGGCTAGTAGCCTACTAATATTATAAATCCGAAAGTTTGTGTAAGTATGTTTGTTCCCTCTTCACGCTTTAACGGCTGAACGGATTTAGATGAAATTTGGAATGTACATAGATTATACCAAGGATGAACACAGAGGCTACTTTTTAACTTGATAATAGCGGGAGAAGCCGCGGCTAGTTTTATATAATTTCAATTGAAATAAATTTAAATTTATTCTCACACTCTCCGTATCCAATAAAAAACCGAGAGTATGTTTGTATGTAGGCCGTTGCGTTCAAGTAAAATTCTAGAAACATACAACTAAGGTAGGTACTAATTTTTTAAACGACTTTGTGTTCTTATTTATCGTGTTTATCTCTAAAGTTCATCTCCTCATATCACGACACCATCTTGCAAACTCCGCGAGACGTGGCGCAGTGTGATGACGCACTAGACCTTAATTGGTCTATTTATAAACAAATACGTAAACAAAAAACCCATACTAGGCAAAACTAGTCAGTTTACCAATTGCTTTTTTGGTGTTTAAAATTATTATTTTGTAGTTTTCAGGGTCGTTACAAAACTTATGTTTTAAGAGGTACCTATATACTACCTACTGATTTTTTCTCTAGTTCGATTAATCAATCAAATAGTTAACCGTAAGTAATTATGTTAATGCATTTTTAATTGAATGGCGTGGGCTTAAGGCTGTACAGGAAGTATTTGGTTCGAACAAATCGGCGTGTGACGCGCCTGCCTCGCACGCCATCCGTTCGAGCCAAGTGCGTCCTGTGTGGCGCAGCCATTACATCACGTAGCAATTGCATATACATTACATAATGCTATTTACCACTGCGTCTGAACTTACGAGCAGAACAAATCTTCTCGATCTCCTCGATAATATGTTATACAATTTGACTGGGCGACAGAACTCTGAATGTCAGAGAGCTGTTTGTTAATGGAACGTTTTTGTAACTAATATGCTCGTGTTACACCACTATCTCACCTGTTCTAAGACCAAATTAGCGTTTGAGCCATTAAGGCAACTATTCTACCAGTGACTACCGGTTATGGTTACGTCCAAAGTCCACTAAATGTCATTTATAGCAGCCTGAAAAATACAAACCCAGAATTGCTCAACAAAACAAACATCATTTATTGCCATTTCATAATTACTTGCCTTAACAGAGGAATATGCTTAAAAAAAAAAATAATCGATTGATTTAGGTTTGAGCAATTTTAAACGCAGCTATTTTGACGTTCTTTTGTTACGCCCAAATATAACTGACGATTCAGCGAAGATGCTGACGTCACGAATCAGTCTAACATTCGTTTCGCTATCTTTAATTCCCGATTAATACTTTTAATTCATTAATATTACAATATAAAAAAGAGACCTTTGTTCAAATCTCATGCATATTCTGGCCGTTGGCTTTATGGGTAAGCGTTCGCATTCTAAGCAGAGGGGTGTCGGGTTCAATTTCCGGCTGGAGCAAAATGTTTGTTTCTGGTTCTGGTTGTGATTGTGTGTACCTATGTGATCTTAGTACGGGGCTGTGAGAGTGAAAGCCTTTATTTTATTTTTATTTATTCCCTATTGAATCAATCAATTGGATATACTTCTCAAAGTTAATTTACATGTACCCCAAGTACACGCGTAAAAGTTACAACTACACTTCTGAAGAGAGGACGGTAAACGATAACAATAACATTATCATCAACAAGTACGTAATACAGTATCACTTTACTAGTAACATGTATTGTATTGTCTGTCTGTGTTGTATTGTATGATCGCTAAGGCAAATATAGCGGTCATTCGTCACACCGTCCGCCGAGAGAATATTATGACTGCATGACTCATACATTTGATCTTTTCATCAAAATATCAAACAAATTTAGTTATTATCCATGTGGCTTCTAGCAGCTGCTATTCTTATTAGTAAAACTAATAACTACGTTTGTGTGTTTGTTCCGCTCGATTATATGACATTTAGAATAATCATAGCTCATACCTAACATAAGTGTTGCTTTTTTAATTGGTGAATTACTTATATCATCATAATAATTTTACGAACTAAATGAACAAACCTCAGTTTGTATTTATTACTTAACAGAATTTGTACCGCGTATTTTACTTTTGAGTATACTTGAGATTACCATTTTAACTTTTGTTCTAGATAATAAAACCTAGAGTTTAAAAATGTTTAATACGGACAAAGTGCTAGTAAGAAAGGACCCTTTCTTTCTAAACACATTAGATCGACAATTGTTCTTTTATCAAACTTCGAAGTTTCAACCCCGATGTTTAGTCCACCCTAGACGTGTTATTAATGTTATATGCACTCTTAATCGAAGACTTATCGCTTTATTCCACCAGTCTTTCCTATTTCCCAATCCGACGTCTTACTCTTAATATTATGATTTTGATTTTGATTACGCCTTTTTTTTGTTTTTAATTGATAGGCAAGCATTTGACCACTATCTCGCCTGATGGAAAGCGATGATGCGGCCGAAGATGTAGCATGCCTGCCTAGAAGATACCTATTCACTCTTGACTCGAAGACTGCCAAGATTACCGCTCAGGAAACAAAGACGCAGGTAATGAGTTCCACTCCCTCGCAGTACGGATGATAAACGTAGAAGCGAAACGCTTCTATCTGTCTGTGCAAACAGGACATTTTCTGGTAAAGTGTAAGCAAATCAATGATAGGTGTTACATTAAGCATATACCTACAATGACGTAACAGCTAAAAATATTCAAAATAGTTGGGTTTTTGTAAGCTGCCCAAATAACCTTTGCTGGGAATTTGGCTGTTACAAATTTAAAAACAAGTTTGTTAACCGATAACTAGCTACTTCGGTTTAAACAGCAAGCTTACCCCTTTTGTCAAGATAAAATATACGCTCAGATTAGACACGTTGCAAGTATACTGCAAGCCAAACGAATTTAAAATGTCCATAATTATGAAATGAGTAAGCGTTGGGCCCTTCGCCTTGACCCACAAAAGTACCAGATTATACGTATTTGCAATTGAATCGTTATCACTGACAACGCCCCGTATCGCGTATCGCATGCCAGATAACTGATAACGACTGAATCATTTGTCAGAAGGACTATGTGCCTCCTACACGGTGAAACAATATTGAAAACAAGACATTAGTGGTGAAGGGACTTATCAATATTTTTGAATGAGATTAAGTAAAACATTGCGATGTTAAATTAATTATATGTTTTTAAAAGATCATTAAAATCTGTTTAGTGTTCATATATTGTAATGTCAAGTGCGGAATTACGGTTTCTTGCGTGTGCTTAGATAATATGATAACAAAAACAAGTTATATTTGAGAGAAAGTGTCTACATGTTGATAACCCTATCAACTTTGAATCCCAAATGTTAAAAAAGTGAAAATCTGAAAAGTGCTGTAGACGAAATGAACAGGAAAAGAACCGATGAATATTCTCTGGTAGGAGGAAATGCGAAGGAAAACCCGTGTTATTTCTGCAATGAGCTGTTTGAGATGGGACAATTGCAGGTAATATGACTTTTCAAAATCAACAATCAAAATCGTTTATTCACATGGGCCCCTAAAAGGCACTCATCAAGAGGCACTTTTGTATCTAGAATAGACAAACTTATACTGCCTGTTGACTTAATTGGTTTGTGTTCGCCTTCCAATAAGGGTATCGGGTACGATTCCCTGCGGGAACACAAGTTTTATCACCAAGGAAAATTTGTGTTTCTGGTTCTATGTGAGATGTGAATGTTTCCGGCACCCACGACACCAGTCATCGAACTTAGTGAAGGGCTGTGAGTGTGAAAGCGTTTATTATAATTTATTTAACCACTATATCACCTGATGATAAGTGATTATGCGTGGACGATTGAGCATGCTTGCCTAGAAGATACATTTATTCACTTTTTAAAATATTTTTTGATATTTTAGAGTATATTGATTTGCTAATAATTATCGAAGTAAACAGTGAATAACAATTGTGACGTACACAAAAAAAAACTTTACCTTAGCTCTCACTTACAATTATATCAAAATGTTCTTTGACTTTTTTAAATAATTGTAAGTACTATCACAACTAAATAAACAGCGAAGAGCTTAACAAGCAAACTTCTCACAAAACAATATGGACGTGAATTCACAGAATCCAAAGCTTGTTAGAGAAATACCGAGAACATCAGCGTGCAGTCGGACACGATGTTTTAGATAGTTACTCAGAATTTGAACCTATTTATATTATTTTTCCTAATTTATCATAAGGTTTAATCCTTTTTTCAAGACGGGGTTACTTATTCTAAAAAAGAATTCTGCGCAGACGTAAAAAAAATAGAACCTCGTTTAAGAATAGAATGTTTTAATTTATAAATTGTTATTACCTAAATACATGGTGTAAGTATATGACATATCCAAATCGACACACACAATCTTAATACTAGATATAAGCATAAAATTACAGTGCGCGCATTTAGATTAAGCAAAACGAATAAATCTTTTACGGCAAATGGGGTTAGATTTTACAATAGAATTCCTAAAATCGTAACTGAATTACCACTGGGAAAAAAACGGGCATTAATTAAGAAAGCTTACTATAAAACGATCGACTATATTAATGACAAGGATGCATGGAGGCAAACTGCTCAAGCGCTCTCTAGCGACTACCATAATAACACCTAGGTATAATAAAATTATGTATTAGAGATTAAGATTGTTTAAAAAAAAATGAATGAAAAAAATGCGCCGCCGAGTTTCTTGCCAGGTTCTTCTCGAGATGGCTGCAATTTTGCGAATCTGGCAATAGAATAATTAACTTTCATGATTCGTTTCGTGCCTCTTTGGGTCCCATGTGAATAAACGATTTTGATTTCGATATGTAAGTAGGTACTTATTGTTGTACGTATTGTAACTGTGTTGCTGCTAATACCTAACACGTTTCTTACACTTTGTTTACAACATAATCTATATATCTATATATATATAAAAGAAAGTCGTGATAGTTACTCCACTTATAACTCAAGAACGGCTGAACCGATTTAGCTGAAAATTGGCATGGAGGTAGTTTAGAGCCAGGAGAAGGACATAGGATACTTTTTAAGAACGTACATTTCTTAATTTTTTTTTTTTACATTTCGACATGCTTTCCATTTTCTCATACGTCACTCGGATTTGGTAAAGTACTAGGCAAACATAAACATGAAGGTTGTAATAATATAGTCACGTGACATTGTAACGCATGCCGGGTATGGCTTCCTAAATATGCACATTCATTGACTGTTAGGCGGAACGAAGGTCGCCGGGACAGCTAGTAGTACAATAAAGACTATCCTGGTTTGATTCTTTATCATGGGTAAAATATCTAAATGTCTGTTTTGAACGTGAATCACAGTAGCTTATATAGGTATATACTTTACCTAATTGTTACAAAGTGTAAGCATAAATTCATAATTGTATATCCACATATTATAGAAAAAGTTATTGACTCTAATAAATCGTAAATTATCAGCCATCTCGAGAAAAACCTGGCAAGAAAATTAGTGCCGATATTTGTCTGTCTCTCCCTTTTTTAACCGACTTCAAAAAAGGAGGAGGTTATATGTTGACTGTATTTGTTTTTTATGTATATTCACCGATTTCTCCCCCATTTGTGGACTGATTCACAAAATATTTTTTTTTGGTAGGTTATGAGGTGGTTTCATATACATTTTATCGAAATCAATCAAGCCAATACCAAAATATAGGCGATGAAGTCTGTTTTTTAAATCTTTGCTGATGTTTAAATTATTAAACAATGGCTTACAACTAATAACTCAATATATTCCTCAACCTAAGGTTTCGGTCGCCAGAAAGCGCTTGTGCAGTTTGCTTCCATGTATCCTTGTCATTAATCAAACCCGGCACCCCCATATTATACATGCAACAGACTAGGTACGTCAGCGGTCAAGTCTAGTGGTTAGGGCGTTGGGTCGGTGATCCAAAGACCCCTGGTTCGTATCCACGCGTTTCTATTTATTTCTGAATAAAAGAAACCGTTTAGTCGAGTTTATTTTGTCATGTTCAATCTTGCGAAATAATGTAGGTGATTAAAGTTTTATTTATCATAATCTATATTTAGGTATCACTGGTTGGTAAATAGTACAAAACAATGTTTGAAATTCTATACATGGAAACAACATTTTCGGCGGAGAGCGTTGTCAGCTGCAACACAGATTTACACTACTTACTTACCTACTTAATTATCTTTGATTTGACCCAATTAAAAGATTTTCCATTTTTATTTATAAGTGCACTAAATTTTGAGGTAGCTGAAGATGTATATTTTGTTACCTTTTTTGATATTCTCAGAACAGGTATTTTGTGAGGACGTCTTCTGCTAAAATCTTCGTGAGAACGAAATAAAAGAAAATATCTCAGTCTAAAAATATTAATAAACAAGTTTCTATTGCGAATCAAATATATAGCATTCAAGGTAATTTCGCAATATATTTCGATAAGATTCACGGAATGCATTATCGCTTGCTGAAGGGCACAGTATTTTATTATCTAAGGCTGTCGATTTTTATTTTTGATCGATTCTTCAACTTCACGTGGATATTTAAAACTTAGAATCCAACTTCCTACTATAATATTAAAAATGCGAATTTGTGTGTGTGTGTCTGTGTGTGTGTGAATGTTTAACACGTACCTTCGTAACGAATAAACCAATTTCGATGAAATTTAGAATGTAGATAGTTTAGGTTCCGGAATAACACATAGGTCACTTTTTAACTTAATTAACGTAGGCAAAGTCGCGGGGTTAGTTAGTCATAAAATTACAATACACGTCTAGTTTTCAATGGCATAATAAGCTACTGAACTTGTGTTAACTATATCTAGATAAATAATATCCAATGAAGTTATTAAAATTGGGAACGTGATTAGTAGGTATCTAACCACGAATCTCGATCCCTATTTTAATATGTTTCCAAGATGTGACCGCGTAAATTAGGTGCAATGCACACTACTTGCCTCAGTAATTTGTTTAATGGTGGATAGGCAAGCATTTGACTACTATTTTTTTTTTTTTTTTTTTGTGGGGGGGAAAATGCCTTGCACTTCCCTTCCTTCCCAGGGGTGAAGGAAGGGGGTATGTGGGGCTCGAACCCACTAAAAACCCCCCCGTGAGCAGTCCCTCGCCGAGGTGGGGCAAGATAGGGTCGCGCTAGCAGTCACTATCTTGCCCCGGCTAGCATTTGACTACTATCTCAACTGATGGTAAGTATATACAATGTGTAACAGAAAGGTGTAGTAATACTCAAGTTACACATCTAGCTAAATGTATGCAGTCTAACAGGAACTTCTGCATTCGCGGCAGCACCATGAATATTGGGTTATGATGAATTAAAGTTTAAAAAAATAAGGCATTTGCAACCCTATTTCATCAGCTACCGTTCTAAACCACATAGCCTTTGAACCTAGACATCTGACAGTGGTGGCCATAACAAAGGTCAAGGTCACGAGCCACAGATGTAATCGTAGGGTTGGCAAATAAATGTTTTTTAATTTTTGTTCGGTACAAATATCTCCGATTGCCGCACATGTAAATGTAGGGTTGTCAAAACTATTTGATAAATATATTTTTTAATTTTTATACGGGAAAAAATATGCCCGATTTCGACTTTCGTCTTCTGGCAGACGATTCCTGGCACGATACAAAAATAGGTGTAGTAATACTTGGTGGTGTGTATACTACACTATTACTACACCTTTTTGTTACAGGTTGTATATATCGTATTATCGTTCACTTAGCACGTAAAGTACAATTTTTGTAAAGCTTAGAAGGAAGTTTGAATTTAGAATATCCTTTCTATTTTAGAAGATCTTCAAATAGCTCAAGATTGAAACACAAATTGTATGGCTTGGAATGTCTTTGTGTTGTTTACTTTTTGTTAAGTACTTTTCTTCATGTCAAGAGTGAATAAATATCTTCTAGACCGCATCATCACTTTCCATCAGGTGAGATAGTGGTCGGATGCTTCCCTATTTAGGATGAAAAAATAACTTGATCTTAGGGTAACGTTATAACTGATTGTGATTGCAGAATCACCTGAAGCAATGCGGCAGCATCCTGGAGCAATGCCCGCTGCGGTGCGGGGCGTGGATCCAGAGGAAGCACAAGGACACTCATGTCAAAGAATGTCCTCAGATGGAAAAGGTACGTTAATCCGCTTTTTTTTCAACTGACTTTTGCTTACGTTTGGCTACAATCCACCCTGATGGAAAGTGACGATGTAGTCTAGGTTGCGCAGTTCCTGTGCACATTAATCGTAATGTATTTTATAGAATACTGACAGGCTTGTAACTTTACGCCGTTGTTCAAGACTTTGCAATCTGGCTTCGACTAAAGCGTCATTGTTAATTAGCCTCTTTGCGCGTCACTCTATCGAATACATAATAACGTGCATGTAACTATGAAGTAATAATCAAGGCTTGGTCTTACCAACAAGTGATAGAAGAGACCACGGAATAGGACTACCTATCTTTCTTCCCGTTTCTAACAATAATTCTAAAGATAAAACTGAACAGAGAGCAAGAAGTCAACTATTTCGGGGACGGGGACGGATAAGGCCTAATTCAGTCAGAAAGAACAAATTGCTAGTCTTCATGTACCTATAGAAAATTATCTTATTTGTTGATCTTATGTATAGGTTACGTACAATCAAAATTTCATCCAAATCTGTTCCAGCTACTCCGACGCGAAGAGAAAACTAATATACTTACACACTTTCACACAAACATTCGCATTTAGAATATTAATGTGATGAGACCTAGATGAAATCGCACGCCCGTTGCTACTGCAGACTCGAATATAGGCAAGCGTTTACCATCAGGCGTGCGACTTGCTTGCCTCTTTTAGCATTGACATGGCATTAAAAATATTCCGTTGGCTTAATTAGGCGTGCGACTTGCTTGCCTCTTTTAGCATTGACATGGCATTAAAAATATTCCGTTGGCTTAATTAGGCCAGCGGGCGCCTTCTAAGCAAGGGTATCGGGTTCGATTCCCGGCGGGAACACAAGTTTACTCCCCAAGGAAAATTTGTGTTTCTGGTTCTGGTTGTGATTGTGTGTGTGATGTGAATATTTCCGGCACTCACGACACAACCCATCGAACTTGGTGAGGGGCTGTGAGTTAGAAAAATAATTTATGTTTATGTTGTTTTTTATATTTGAGACGTATTTCCTTCGTGACGCTAATAGTTGGCGACAGCGTCTACGAGTAGGTATTATATACTCACAACTACAGTAAAACCGGTTTTTGTAATAATTAAACAAATGACGCAAATAATTAATTTTAATCGCAGAATAAGATCATTACAAGTCTTAGATCTCATAGATTATACAGGTCTGCGGTAGATAATTGCTCAGTCGTATATCAGTAAAATGAATGGTTTTGGAGCCTTGCCGCGAAAGTGAAAAAATGGCGTTGTTGATTTAGTATAATTTTCCAAAACCTGTGATTCCTCAAGTGTTAATGTGTAATAATTGTGGATTATTAACCGTTAATACTTAGTAAACGTGCATAAGTGTAGGCAAATGATACCAAGTTGAAATACGTGATTTTCGCCTTCGCTCCAAAACTCCAATAGAAGTTCTAGTAAAGTTTCTACCACTTTACTAGGTCATGACTTGACTATGACTGGACCTTGACTCTTTTTCTTGACTTTGACTTGTGACTAGGACTTTTAATATTAAATACACTTGAAATATATTACTACTTGACACTGGCTAAATGTACAAGTTTGCGAAGCCAAAATTAATAATAATTTTTTTTTTTATGCTTTTCTTCTACTTACATTAAGTTGTATATGTTGTATCATTGATATAAGAGACGAGCAAGTCGTTCGCCTGATGGTAAGCGCCACGTTTGTCCAATACAGTTCAGTGCCACCCAGAGTTTTGTTGAACTAATATAATTCGAACTCCTGGGCTCTTCACCCTGAGATATTGGCCTCGATTCTGATGTCACACACTAAATTAAATTTAAACTATTCCTGTCTTTTACAAAATAGGAACACAAGACAGAGATAGCATACTGCTGTGCTGTCAAGTTAGTCAGAACTTAGATGTCTATGCAAGCTTAGTCGAGTATGTGTTGTATTGGTGTTGACTAAAAACAAGCGCCTTTCTGCTTCTGCTGTTCATATTTTAATTGATAAACTAGCGTGACAGCTCTAAAATGCATGCTATCTCTGTCTTGTGTTTTATTTTGTAAGAGACAGGGATAGTTTAAATTTAATTTAGTGAGTGTACATCAGAATCGAGGCCATTAGATATAAAGTTCTACTACTTATGTATTACTATCTGCGCCCCGCGGTTTCACCCGCGTCACTTCCGGACCCGCGGGAATTCCGGGATAAAAAGAAGCCTATGTTCTTTCCCAAGCTCTGGACTATCTGTGTACCAAATTTCATTCAAATCGGTTCAGTAGTTTTGGCGTGAAAGCTTAACAGACAGACAGAGTTACTTTCGCATTTATAATATTAGTAAGGATTTTATTTGTATGTAAGTAATGTTTAAATTGTTTATAATGCATGTGTAGCGTAATTACAGCATTAGAGAACACCACCGACCGCAAAAATGTCTATTATTACTATCCTGTCCATCCAAAGGTTGCCTGTAAGAGATTGCTTTATGTGATAAGGCCGCCCATTGTACAACAATTATTATTTTTAGATTTTATGTTATTAACATGTTACTTAACTTTCTTATTGGTGTTCAATAAAGAAGTATTGTATTGTTTATTAAATTTCTTAAAGCCCTGTAATTTCACTGAAGGTTTAAGCTTCAAAAAGTGACGAATCATGTATGCTTATCATGCTTATAAAATTCCAGTCACGGAGCCACGCCAGCACCCTGCCAAGCCACGCCAGCACGCCGGCGCCGGACCCCCCCACCAAAAACCACACGTGGTCCCCCCGGGAACTCCCCGTCGACGACTGCGTGTCTTACTTGGAGAAGGAACTCGCTACTGTCAAGTAAGGACAACTCATAACTACCACTACAATCGTCTGATTTTTTTTTATTTAAATATTTTTTTGATGTCACCGCTGATGTAATTTAATGTCTGCTTTCTACGTTACGACAACGATGTGACTTTTTATATGATTTCTATGTTATATTAAGGTATTGAATAAAGAGCTTATCTATAGGTATAGATAGATTATTTTTTTTTAGGTTCCTACGTTAGCGCCTGGCCTAAAAAAAAATGCAACCATGTAAGAGGACTCCGCTAGTCCATCCAACCGTTGAATTTTAGTCTGCTACGGTATAATACAGCATACGAAAACCTCCTTCAATAAATGCTAATGATTGGATTTTCAGGTGGTAGGAACTCTACTCAAAACTACTAAACGTATGAAAATAAAGAAAAAAATAATTAAAATCGCTATGGAAATATAGCACCGCCGTTAAATTAAATAAAAACTAAGAATTTATGTTTAAAATAAATATCTAACAATTTATTTGCAGAAAATATCAACTTGGCTCGTTATTGTTTTATTCGTTCATATCTTCGTTATTTGTTCATATTTTCATTTATAATAAATCGAATGTAATTGAGATATTTCATTTAAAGCATGATATAAGGGCTACAGCTAGACGGCTGTTGTGCAGTGACTTTTTTGATAATTAAGCAAATAGTATAGGTATACATAATTATATAAACAGTAAATACATAAACTACCCGTTGGCTCAGTTGGGTGAGCGTTCGCCTTCTAAGCACGGGTATCGGGTTCGATTCTCGGCGGGAACACGAGTTTTCTCACCAAGGATAATTTGTGTTTCTGGTTCTGGTTGTGATTGTTTGTATAATGTGAATGTTTTCGGCACCCACGACACAAGTTGTCAAACTTAGTGTGGAGCTGTAAGTGTGAAAGCGTTTATGTTTATGCTTATAATAATAGTAATATAAAATAAAAAACATAACAATTATTTTATTAACTGTATTCCTAGCTGTTCATAAGTTCGATTTGCTTATCATTTTTGTAACCGTGAGGACATTTAATTGGCTCATTGTATAATGCTAAACCTTAAAATTATTAGGTTTGTAGGCTGTTGGTCTTCCTCCAAATAAATACAATTTTTTAAAATTTTTTTTTTAATATTCAATATCGTGTTTAGTTATTTTGGGTGTCCTTACTATATACATTTTTGCTGCTTCAATCTGTGTATATTTTGCTAAAAATACGCCTAAGTAAAGCGTAAAAATCCTGCTTATCTCTTGTCACGCCTTATCATCCCAGCCGGTGATGCTGCAGAGGCTGCTCGATGCCAAAAGCACGTAGCATAGAAAAATATATACTTTGTGTATTATTTCTCCTATACAAATACGTAAATTCAATAATATTTTAAACCGACTTCAAAAATGGAGGAGGTTCTTAATTCGACTGTTTTTTGTGTGTGGTTTTTTTTTTGCCCGATAGGCAAGCATTTGACCACATCTCACCTGAAGGAAAGTGATGATGCGGCCGAAGATGTAGCATGCTTGCCTAGAAGATACATATTCACTCTAGACTTGAAGACTCCCAGATTATACCGCTCGGGGAACAAAGACGAGGGCAATGAGTTTAAAATATTATAGTATTTTTGATCCCCTTTCCCTTGATCTTCCAGGTTAGTTCTCACAGAAGAGTCCAGCCACCGCGACGTCCAGACCACAGAGATTGAGACCCTGCGTTCCAAGCTAGTCCTCGTAGAAGAGCGCAGCCAGCACTTCCTCACGACCTTGGTTTCTCTGCGGGCGGCCGTGGATGATGAGGGCGAGAGATCAGCCAACTGGGCCGCGCAGTTCAAGCATGATCTTGCAAATGTGCAGCTTGCTTTGCAGGTAAAGTATTTCGTTTGTTCCAAATATATTAGAAGTGCTGTATCATTGTAATTAGAAGAATATACAGGTAGAAGTTTGACATCTAGGTATAGGTGCAAATTATATACTACCTAACTTTGTTTGTTTGTATAAACAAATAAAGACATTTAGATTAAGTTCAAAGCTTTTAACGAGGTTTCCAGAAATATTTATAGCACACACACACACACACACACACTCAGAAACAGAAGCAATTAGAAAATTGTGATCCTGCCAGGATTTGAACCCAGGACGACGATGAAGGCAGAAAACAACCCACTGCGCAAACATATTACATACATTTTCAAATAACATGTCTTATTGGTAGTCGATTTGAACATAGATGTTTCCTATTGTCGTATCAAATGTAAACTTTGCAATAGTGTATGTGATCCTGATGATAAAATTATTAGATTTAATCTAATAATTTGTCACAAACGAGCTAATCTGATGATGAAGTCAGAACATAGATAGTGGAACTCTACATTACACACACAGCACAGCGAATCTTTTGAGTTAGGGCTCATTCGGTTATTACAATCAAAATTGAGATTACATCGTGCCCAAAGTAGGCAGCGCCTCTCTCATCTTTTTGAACTTGAATCCAAAACAGCCCTTGGGTTGCTTTGACCAAGAGTTACACTAGATATCCGATGATGGAATCGTGCGGTGGCTTTTTATGCTGGATAAACAAGCATTTGACTACTGTCTCACGTGATGGAAAGTAATTATGTCTAGAAGATAACCAATCCCTAGAAGCTAACTTTTGTCGTTTTACCATAAAGTATACGTTCTACTCTTATGATGAATTCACCTTTAAAGTTTTTAAGTGACAATAATGTATTATTAGTTGATAATTGTTAATATACAGCACACTGTGGTATAACGTATTTTTATTTGATATATTTTTATATTTTTTTGTACTGACATTGATTTTAATATTTTAATGATTTATACAAATCTTACTCAATTATAATTGTAAAAATTTTACTATAAGACGTGTAAACAATGTTTATCAATAAATAAGTATTTGAGTATAAATTACAACCAATTTCTTTATCATTCCCTAACCCCACTGTCATTGACATTGTCATGGATCTCCCGTCGTGTATGATCCAGGAGCTGCAAGGCCAGCAGTTGAACACGGTGATGCGGCTGGAGAGTGCCGTGAGCAGCTTGGTACACGAGCAGCACGAGCGGGAACTGCTGGAGCAGGCCCTGACGCAGCATGACACCAGGATCCGAGCCGTCGACAAACTTGGTAACTACTTGGAATTGTGATTTAGCTCAGTTTTGTTTTATACCCGCATTTGACCACAATCTCGCCTTATAGAAAGTGATGATGCGACGGAAGATGAAGCATGCCTTCTTAGAAGATACTTATAAAGTATAAGTGGTATAAAAGCGCCTTCTGAACAGGTCTTGGCATCGTATTTTTTTATAGCCCTGATTTTTTTTTCAGAGGAAGTCATAAGTTACATCCGGCATACCATAGAAGAGGAACGGGAAAGGAACGCAGAGACCCGAGCAGCTTTAGAGGCCGAGCTGATGGAGGCGCGAAGGTCTTCGGAACAGCTGGGGCAGCTGGCGGTGCTAAGGATGCAGCTGCAGAACGAGACTCCAGAGAGACCTGTGAGATTTTTTAATGATAAAAAAGCAACTATTTCACCACTATCTCACTTGATAAAAAGTGACGATGCGGTTGAAGTTGATAAATGCGGCAAGCATTGAATCTACACTTGAAGATTCCTAGCAGCCTAACTTGCAGTTTCGTAAACTGCTCGGAATGAATTCAAGCGCGTTCATGGTGCTCCAAGCGCGTTAAACTTGATTCGGAACGCACACACAGTAACAACTTAGTTTGACTAAACGCCTATGATTTTATGTAACTTGGTACCCCGCTCAAAGCGTTTCGCTTTTCTTCATCATCCGCACTGCGAAGGATTAGCACAGGGAAACAAAGACAAAGTATTTTGTTTCCTAAAATATATTCTGGAAATCTCGAGTGAAGTCAAGTCTAGGGTGAATATGTATCTTCTATAGACAAGCTAACTACGTCGGCTACATCATTGCTTTCTGTAGAGAAAAAAATATTGGCTAAATATATTTTTTTTAATATTTCCAGGCTATAGACCGTCTAGCCGTTCTAGAGGTGGCCACAGCAGACGCTCGCGCGGAGTCAGCCGATCAGTCCTCGCGGATGGACCTGGTTTCCAGAGACCTGCGCGCGCTCACCAAGTCCTACCACAAGCTGAGGATGGAGTTAGCAGACTTCCGGAACAGGGTCAGCTTTGAGAGTCAGGAGTTTGGGAGCGATAATGGTAACGAGCTTCATGAAGGTTTTTCTATCTGAATAAAGTTTAATTGGAACTAAAAAATGTTGAAAGTTACTAATCCGTACTGCGAAGGAGTGGAACTCATAGCCCACGTCTTTGTTTTTTTCTAGAGTAAATAGTTATTTTCAAGGCAGGCATGTTACAACTCTGGCCGCATTTTTACTCCTCCTTATCCATCAGGTGAAATGGTGGTCTAATGCTGGCTTATCATGCGTAAATAGTCAGTCTTACTGTCAAGATATGTCAGGCCGCCTGAAAGCATCCAATAAAGCCTAAAGTCATTCTTCAGATTATCTCATTCTATAACTTTTGTCAGCTCAGTAGGACTTAGATTGTTGCATATTCGATTATAGGATTCTAATTACCTGTTTTTTATCTGGGTATGTTACCTGGTATCCTGGAAGTAATCAGCTAAGTCTGATTAGTTTATGCTGGTCTTATATGGCCTATATACTTATACGCTTTAACCGCTTTGAATTATATTTTTTTTGGTTGGAAAAGTTTATAGTTGGTCCCATTAAAATCCCCTCCCTCCACTGGGATCCACAGCTACATGTTGAGCTGTAGATCCAAGGGGATCCGCGGATACTTATATCTCTTAAATCCACGGTGGTTCAGGGATATTTCTTTTTCCTTTTAAATCCATAGGAGGATCCGTGGATACTTCTTTTTCAAAATCAAGAATAGATGAAGGGTTCCGGAAATTTTGGCAGTGAAGCGGTTTTTTTTATGTAATCTTAAGTCGACTCATTCATGTTTATAGGTCATATGATTTGGAGAATAGACAAGTTCTTGTCTCGGATGAAGGAGGCCAAGGAGACGGACGCAGTCTTGACCAGCCCTCTCTTTAGGACTAGTAAATATGGATACACTTTGAAGGTCAGCTATTTTTAAAATAATAAGCAGTTATAATTTTATTAAAATACGGCTATCACTTACGTCATTTGATCGATATTATCGACCTAAGTTTCGAGCATGTACGACGCTCTTCTTCGGGATGTGTTAACGCCGCGAGATCGCGACGAAGACTGCGGGCGTGGTCTCGTTCCGCTCTCTGCGAGCGTGAGTGAGCGTGAATGACGTCACGTGAGTGATAGTCGTATTTTAATAATATTATGTCTAATTCTCACGAAAACTTTAATAGTTAAATAAGCAGTTCTTTAAACTCACGGGTTTACTTATGCGGATCTTTGACGATTCTGATGGGCAGGCGCTGCCTTGCGCCTTGGGCCCTGGGTTCGATTCCCGACATGACCACAATTTTCCACCCCAAGGGACATTAGTATTTCTTGTTCTGTGTGTCATCGTGTGAGTGATATGTAAATACTTGTGACTGTTTTTTTACCTTTTCAAACCCCATAGCTCCGCAATTTAAAAAAAATACAAAAATTTAATCCCCAATAAAATAATAAATACTTATCGCACCTGCTCACAAAGTTTAACGAGAATCGGTTAAGAAATGCGACCTGTAGAAGAGAACAACCGGAAATCCGCCGGACATAAGAAAGCAGTTATGCTCAAACTGGAACGAGAGATCTTCGCATTCGCTCGGTCAATAATATTCAAGAATCAAACGACAAGTTCTGATTGCTTAAACGAATTTTCTTGTATTTATTCAAGTATTTTTCTCATGTCAGGCCGAAGTAAACTTGAACGGCATCGGCAAGTGGAAGGGGCGTCACGTGACGTGCACGGCGCGGCTGGTGGGCGGGGATTACGACGCGCTGCTGGAGTGGCCCTGCGACCTCTCCATCAACATCGTGCTGAAGGACCAGCCCGCCAATCGCAGGCAGGTGGGTACTCCTTACCTGTTATATATATATATATATATGTTTAGGTTTAATAGATTCAACCTTGTGACACCAGCTGAGTGTGGTTTCAAACCATGTGACACCAGCTGAGAATGGATTCAAACCATGTGACAAAAGCTGATAATGGATTCAAACCATTTTTTTTTTTTTTTGATAATGGATTCAAACCATTTGAATATGGTGTCAATATATGTGACAAAAGCTGATAATTCAAAACATTTGATACCAGCTGAATATAATAAATAAAAATAAATAAAATAAAAAATCAATTTATTGCCAGAAATAACACATAACAACATTAAACACATTTACATCAAAATTTTTCTATAAGTGATAGACAGACCGCCTCAGTCTGAGGGACAAAGTTAGTATATTGTGAAAACCATATGGACCATATAGTTTTCCCAATATACTAACCAAAGTTAGTATATTGGGAAAACTATATGGTTGCAAACCATGTGACACCAGCTGAGAATAGATTCAAAGCATGTGACACCAGCTGAGTATGGATTTAAACCATGTGACAAAAGCTAATAATGGATTCAAACCATGTGATACCAGCTGAGAATGGCTTCAAACCATGTGACACCAGCTGAGAATGGCTTCAAACCATGTGACACCAGCTGAGAATGGATTCAAACCATGTGGTACCAGCTGAGAATGGATTCAAAGCATGTGGCACATATTGAGAATGGATTCAAAGTATGTGACATCAGCTAAGAATGGGTTCAAACCATGTGACACAATCGGAGATTAGATTCAAATCCTGTGACACCGCTGAACTGAGCGCAACTAAGGGAAACCAAAAGTACGATGGCGACACTAAGAAGAGTACTATGCCATCTTGCCTGGACTGGCTGAGAAGACACTGAGCACGTCGACTCGCCGGATCCAACATGCCAGAGGCCAGAAAGTACAATACTGTACTATAACAATACTATTAATAGATTCTCTGTATTCCCAGACCACTTTGGGTTCTTTCGAACTCGTGCTTGCCCACGACCAAACCTCTTCATTGCGAAGGTAGCGTGTAACTAAATTAAAAAACGGTCTCTGAATATCAACCATGAAACTTTGTCTGCAGTTTAGCCGCTCTCTTCTCTTCTCTTATATTTATGATTTTTTCACGCTTTCACACTAACAGCCTCATACTAAATTCGATGACTTGTGTCGTGGGTCCCGGAAACATTTCCATCATACCCAGAATCCAGAACCACAAATTTCTCTTTGGGAAAAACTTGTGTTCTCATAAGGAATCGAACCGGCCTAAAATCTTACCACAATCAATTTCAAACCTTTACTCTCCCCAGGCGATGGATATCGTAAAGTCCCTGCAGCTCCGTCGCAAGTCTTCCGCCCAGCGTCACGACTACGATGAAGGCGACGAGAAGACCAAATCCAACGAGGCCTTAGACAAGTCAGTGCTGCAGCTGAAGCGGCAGTACATATTCATCCCACACACCAGCTTGGACAAGTTTGATTATGTTAAGAACGACGTTATGTTCTTAGAGTTTATTGTTAATCAGTAGTTGAGAGAGATGTATTTTCTACCGACTTCACAAAAGGAGGTACTCAATTCGACTGTTTTTTTTTTGTGTATTACCTCATATCTTCTTTCCACGTGAACTGATTTTGATGATTTTAAAAAATTTCGAAATCGGTTCACGTGGAGAAAAGATATGAGGTAACACACACAAAAAAATACAGTCGAATTGAGTACCTCCTCCTTTTTTAGGATGTCGGTAAAAAAGTAGGAAATAAAGAGTTGCCACCATTGCAGGGTTTGTATAAACGGACACAACTTAATGACAAATATACTAATTTATTGACTACATTTATATCAAGAAAATTATATGCTATAATTCCTTTTATAAAACGTTATATAAACCTATAGTTTAAATTATGACTGAAGTTAAATATCACGCGTAAAATAAGACGAAGATTAGAAAATAAGATTTATAGAATGTTTTATCTTTTTACAAATAGAGGTTTATTTATTTATTTATTTAATATAGCACTGCCTTATCATACCTACATATTAAAATTAAACTTAAAATTAACAACAAGGGAATTTTCCGACATGCATGACAATTTCGGGTTGAGCCACCTGGATCCCCTAGCCCGATCTCCCAAGGGATCCTGTTGAACTCATCTGTTTATCAGAATCCCCAGGGGATCCTCGTGGAACTCGTCCTTAAAAGTATTTTTCTATTAGACAAAAGTTAGCCGCGATGTCTCATTACACTAACCAGATCAAATAAGGTTATAGATCAAAGTAATGTTCGTGTGTGGCTAATATAAAGCATGGTCAGTGTGATACTGTATTTACTTACTTACTCCCTTTATTTAATTAAGGGATTCTGATGAACAGATGAGTTCCACGAGGATCTCCTGGGGATTCTGATGAACAGATGAGTTCCACGAGGATCTCCTGGGGATTCTGATGAACAGATGAGTTCTACGAGGATCCCCTGGGGATTCTGATGAACAGATGAGTTCTACGAGGATCCCCTGGGGATTCTGATGAACAGCTGGGTTCACCAGGATTCCCTGGGGGATCGGGCTAGGGGATCCTGGTAGCCGAACACACAATTTCGGCGTGCCTATCATTTGCCAAATGTACTCAAAAAGCAAGAAATAATAAAATAATGAAAATAAAAATAGAAGGAATACTTAAAATTACTAACAATACAATAACTTTAATTTACTTTGAAAATGTACTTAGGGTCAAATGTACTTTGTGATTGCGACATATTTCTCATAATTTTGAGCTTAAATACTGCTAGAGAATTGCTTTTGAGGTTATTTATTAAGTATAACATATTATGTATTATCATATTGTAAATTTAAAATTTGTATAAGGTATTGTTTACACCAGGGGTCGGCAACCTGCGGCACGCGAGCCACATGCGGCTCTTTGGATGTGAAGCTGCGGCTCTTTAGTTCCTAAAGCAATAATTATTTATTAAAAAAAAAAAAAAAACGTCCTGATTCGATTAACGAGGATTATGCACCATTTCTTTCGAGCCATTAACAAGCCTCCAAAGGTAGCAAAAAAGTAAATAACTCGTAGTACAGTAGGTATTATTAATGGTTTTAAGGATTATAGTTGGCAAGAAAAAAATGGTGGCTCTTTAAAACTTTGACATTTTGTAAATGGTAGTTTTTGACTCTTCCGACTCAAAAGGTTGCCGACCCCTGGTTTACACTAAAAATGCTTTATTCCTTCCGAAGAAAAAATCCTTTAATGCTTCATATAAATATATATATATACCGCCTGTTGTTGAATTTAGTGCATGGGCGTTAATTCTAGAGTAGACGATTTCTTTCTACTTATTAAATACAGCTCAGGCTGTGCCACGCAGGACGCATTTGGTTCGAACAGATCGACGCGCGACGTGCTGTACGGGAAACGAACGCGCCCATGCACTCGCACGCCTTCCGTTCGGGCCAAGTTCGTCCTGTGTGACGGAGCCATTAAATAATAATAATGGTTTATACTAATAAATAAAACAATGTCAGAGTATACAAATTTTTATTTATATAAGAGTACCCATCTCATGAGTAGTGGCTTATGTTACAATATACATAATTAAGTTGAACTCGAATTATTAAACTCGTGCGTATATAGTATACATTTTGGGTAAATAGACACAAATTTCGTATAAATGGCACACACTATAGCATCTAAGATGCTGTCAAACATACCACAGATAATATACAAGTTATGCGTGTACAAAGTACAACTTGACTAGCTGGAACTATCTCAGATTATTAGGTCTTAAATATTAGTTAGTAACAAGGGTAAAATCTAAATTCTGAACATACCCCCGACGCTCTATCTAGAAAAATCTAGAGTGAATAGGTATCTTCTAGGCAAGCTTGTCGCATCTTCGGCCGCATCTTCACTTCCCATCAGGTGAGATAGTGGTCAAATGTTTGCCTATCTATCATAAAAAAAAACGGCTGCACTGATTTTCATTAAGTTAAAAACCCTATCGATCAAGTCAACTTCATCCATTTATGGTTGACATACCTCCAGTTCGCTCGAAGCGGTTTGCTTCTACGTTCATCATCCGTACAGCGGAGGAGTGGATTGACTCATTGCCTGCGTCATTGTTCCCTGTGGGGTATAATCTGGGAGTCTTCAAATCAAGAGTGAATAGGTATCTTCTAGGCATGTCACATCTTCGGCCGCATCATCACTTTCCATCAGGTGAGATAGTGGTCAAATGCTTGCCTATTTAGCATAAAAAAAAACCTTTACAAAATATATATCAGACGAATACAAACTTATGACAGCCTTATTTTTACGTCGAAGGTTAAAAATGCATTTCATTCGCCATATTGCATCTTGAGAAATATGGCGTCGCACTGGATTGTGACGTCACAACTAAACGACATTATCGTGGACATATAGATCAGTACTATTAGTTCCATTTTCATTAGTCACACGACAGATAAATGACATTATAATGACGTGTGACTTCATTATAGATTCAGCCAATCCAGAGCGTTTACAAATAGAGCCACGACACGCTTAGGCCGCGGATTTGAGTTTTGCCGTAAAAGTATAAAAATAGCGTTGTTTATTTTGTATAATTTTCCAAAACCTGTGATTCTTCGAGTGTTAATGTGTAATAATGGTGGATTATTGACTGTTAATACTTAGTGAACGTGCATAAGTGTAGGCAAATCATACAAAGTTGAAAAACGTGATTTTTGCTTTCGTTCCAAAACTCCAATAGAAGTTCTAGTAAAGTTTCTACCACTTTACTAGGGCATGACTTGAGTATGACTGGTCCTTGACTGTTTTACTTGACTTTGACTGTGCCTTGTGACTAGGACTTTTAATATGAAATAAACTTGAAATATATTATTATTATACGTGACGCTGGCTAAATGCACAAGATTGCGAACCCAAAATTCAAAGAAAAAAAAGAAATAGGCCGCGGATTGGTTGACCCATTATTCCTTTTTAAATTTACTCCTTTAAATCATACAAAGTTAAAGAACATGATTTCAGTTTTCGCTCAAAAATTCGGTTCTAGTAAATCTACTACTTTACTAGGGCACGACTGGACTAAAACTGGAGCATGGTCCGAAATAGTCATGACTCTTTTTTTTTTTCCTTAGTTTTGGCTTCGCAATCTTATGCATTTAGCCAGTGTCAAGTGATAATATATTTCAAGTGTATCTCATATTATAGGTCCTAGTCACAAGTCACAGTCAAAGTCAAGTAAAAGAGTCAAGGTCCAGTCGTAGTCAAGTCATGCCCTAGTAAAGTGGTAGAAACTTTACTCTTCTATTGGAGTTTTGGAGCGAAGGTGAAAATCACGTTTTTCAACTTTGTATGATTTGCCTACACTTATGCACGTTCACTAAGTATTAACGGTTAATAATCCACCATTATTACACATTAACACTCGAAGAATCACAGGTTTCGGAAACTTTTACAAAATCAACAACGCCATTTTTTCACTTTCGCGGCAAAAACCTATATGACTCTTTTCTTTGACTTTAAAAATGCACAAGGTTCACTGAAAATTTAACAAAATAAGCAATTTTCCCTACAAAATGTTCTGAGACTCGATTAATACATAACTTGTTTTTTTCCCGGTGGTAGTTTAAAGTAGACTCTTGTACTGTACAAGATAATGTTCCTCGTCGTCGAGCGATGTATCGAGATACTCGTCGTCCTCGTTGTGTATGACTGAACTCAGCCGCTGCAGCGCTTGTAAGCGCTCTTTCTTCCTATAAAATAAATATAAAATTAAAATTAATTTGCTTGAAACATGGTGCAATTGGGTGATCGAATAATGTTATTTGTAATACAATTTAAATTAGTTTAGTCGTTCGCGCCGAACTGAGATCTCGCGCTTACATTTTGCCTCAAAGATAAATTACTTTTGTGGTTACTTGCTTATCACTTTTTTCTAAATAATAATTGTTTGATTTCTGTATATATTTCAAGTACAGGATATAACGGATATTATACGTTAGTTTCAGTGTTCAGCGTGAAGCCGTTTTTGAGATAGACCCCGGGACAAAATATTAGAGAATTGCTCCTTATATTAGATGCTAGAGAATTAGAGAATTGCTCCTTATATTAGATGCTAGATGCCTCTGACAGACGGACGGACGAACAAAGTGCTGAACGACCTTAGTCAACTTAGAGATCTCGCTTCGCTTGATCAACAATTATCAACCATTAAATTCTATCATTGATAATTATTACTTTGAAAATATGACATAATTATTAATAATGTTAAGTAAAAGATGACAAAAAATAAATTATTGAATAATTTCTTTCTTGACATCTACATCAAACAGGAAATCTTTCCCACTCAAAAACGATATCACACTCACAACCCCATGCTAAGTTCGATCACAACCAGAACCTAAAACACAATTATCCTTGGGGAGAAAACTTGTCAAAAAAATAAAACTTTGTCAATAATTATTAGAATTTTAATGTCGTACCTTAATATTTCAAAATTCTTTCATAGCGTACCATTGTTAGTTAGTATTCCACTGTAGAGGTTTCGGTAACAAGTTATAATATACGTAGTTATATATTATTAAGAAATATTAAATAGGTTATTAAAGTTTTGCGATATACACGTTTCCAGTTTTTGTAGGAGTAGCGTGTTTACCACTATCGACCACATCATCACTCACCAACAGGTTAGGTAGTGTACAAACGTTAGCTTGTAAGGTAATAAAAACATCCTACTAATATTATAAATCCGAAAGTTAGTGTGTAAGTATGTTTGTTCCCTCTTCTCGCTTTAACGGCTGAACGGATTTTGATGAAATTTGGAATGTACATATATTATACGTAGGATTAACACATAGGCTACTTTTAACTTGATAATAGCGGGCGAAGCCGCGGGGCACGGCTAGTTGTTAAATAGATGTAAGAACTTGCTTTTTTTCCCGTTGATTTTTCTTGTGCCTCCGTTTGACGGCGCCGGCGCTCGTCGACGGGTTGGCGGGCTCGGGAGCTGAAATATATTTAATATACCTTAAGGATAAGCAAGTCGTCTACGTGATGGTAAGTGTCGATATCAATCGTCCAATCAAAACATTTATTAACATAAAGTTTGAAATTACAATATAGATTCATTTTACTCAATATTTTGATGTAAGAGATAGACGTGTAAACAATATGAAAATGAAAAAATGAAAAATCTTTTTATTTGGACAAAAACTTAACTAATTTGTATTGTATGATTAACACATAGGCTACTTTTTATCTTGATAATAGCGGGCGAAGCCGCGGGGCATGGCTATTTATTAATATATTATTACCCACTATTTATATATTATGTTTATTAACATGTGAGTAGTATTTAAATTACATATTCGTTTTTAAATTTGTTTACATTGCATGTGAGAGCCTGCGTATTCCAGGTCTAGTGTGTTCATCAGCTTCGATCACATCGTCACTTACCATCAGGTGAGATAGTGGTCAAACACTAGCCTGTCACAAATAAAAAAAAAAAAAAAAAAAAATGTGAAGCCGCAGGGCAAGGCAAGTACCTAATGATACATAAATATAATATATGAGATAGCGGTCAAACGCTTGCCTATCAATCATAAAAAAAAATATACGTACATAATGTTTGCAAATCTGGCAGTAGTCATTAACTTTCATGAATGCCTCTTTGGGGCCCATGTGAATAAACGATTTTGATTGTATGTTAATGTGTTGGACTAGGGGGGTGGGTCATGTAGTGTACCGTCGGCGACGTTCCCCCCGCAGGCGACCAGCATGTCGACGGCGCCGCTGACGTGGTTCCTGCTCCGGCTGAGCGCCAGCCGAGCGTCCTCCGCGCAGTAACCCATCGCCTCCAACTGAAAACAACACGTACATTGCAGTTTTGCCGCGAAAGTGCAAAAATGAGGAAGTTTTGCCGCAAAAGTGCAAAAAACTGAAAACTGCAATAATTGACAATGGCTAAATGCACAAGATTGCGAAGCCAAAATTAAAACTCACTTTTGTTCGAGACTTGAGAAGGAGTGGAACTAATTGCCTGCGTCTTTGTTCCCCGAACGGTACAATCAGGGTGTCTTCAAGTTTAGAGTGAATTGATATCTTCTAGGCAAGCATGTCCCATCTTCGGCCGCATCGTCACTTTCCATCAGGTGGGATAGTGGTGAAATTCTAGCCTACCCAGATTAAAAAAAACATAAGCGCTTTCACACTCACAGCCCCACACTAAGTTCGATGGCTTGTGTCGTGGATGCCGGAAACGTTCACATCATACACAATTAGAACCAGAACCAGAAACATATATCTTCTTTTGGGAGTAAACTTGTCGGGAATTGAACCCGAAACCCCTGCAAAGGCCAACGGTCAAAATAAAAAAAAAGTAAGTATTGTAACGGTCCCGGACCCGCGGGAATTCCGGTATTAAAAGTAGCCTGTGTGTTAATCCAGGATGTCACCTACCTCCACACCAAATTTCATCAAAATTGGTCTAGACGTTTTAGCGTTAATAAGTAACATACAAACACGCTAACAAACTTTCATCTTTATAATATTAGTGTGTTTACTCGTTACCCCGGATTCGCAAGGGTGCAAAAATATAATGTTAGTTCACCTCCTGCACGAGTTGACCGTCGGGCTCCACTAGGGACTCGTCCGAGCTCGGCGTGCCGGTGTCTTCCGACGAGAGATCACTGTCGTCCTCCAACTGTGGATCATAACAAACGCTTTCAGCCAGTTCACACCGCGGCAGCTTCTCAATTTATATCAAGCTCAAGTCCGATCGTGTATGGAGTACTGCGGCCACCTGTGGGATGGATCCGCTAATTACCAGCTTGAAGCTCTTGAGTCCATCGACCGGCGAGCAAAAAGACTCATTGGCGATGATAAGCTAGTCGAGTCCAAATTGCAGTCTCGGTCACCGACGTAAGGTCGCAAGTCTATCGGTATTTTACCGTTTACATTTTCGAGAGTGTGCGCAGGAATTACATGAGCTAATTCCCCCATGCCCGTTTTACCATCTAACAACAAGACAAACTGTCAAACGTCATCCATATATGGTTGTCATGCCGCCAGTTCGCTTGAAGCGTTTCGTTTCTACGTTTATCATCCGTACAGCGAAAGTGTGGAATTCACTGCCCGTGTATTTGTTCCCTGTATTATCTGGGAGTCTTCAAGCCTGGAGTGAATAGGTATCTTCTTGTCAAGCATGTTACATCTTCGGTCACATCGTCACTTTTCAGCAGGTGAGATGGTGGCCTATTAAAATAAATATTTCTACTATTTTTATATTATCAGACATAAAAAAATTATACATTTCTACGGGACTTAATAATATTGTGAAATAAAAATGAGTTTTCAACATTTTTTTTATCTAAAGCTATATTTATTTTAAAGGTTTCATTGGCCATAGCCATGAAGCGATATCTGCACTGTGTCGGTACCCATCGTCGCGCTTACCATCTCCCGCTGTTCCTGTATAATCCGCACCGCCTCTGCCACGTGGTTGTTAGAGTTCCTCAGCGCCAGCGTCGCGAGTCTCCTAGTGAAGCCCATACCGATCAGAGCTTCCACCAGTTGCTGCTTCACCGGGGTACCATCCACGCACATGCCGAGAAGACGCTGCTGCCTACAAATAAAATAAAACTGTTAACTTTAAATGCAAGCAAAGCTTAAAAAAATTTATAGTAATTTTTTTTTTTTTTCAAAACGTTCTCTTAAATATTTTTCTGAGCAAACTCACTCATTTGATACCCAAATCATAGGCGTTCACAAAAAATAACAGTCCGCCATCTTTAGCAATCCACCATATTGGATTTAGAATGATGTCACTTACTTACACTTAGCATACATATAATTCTACTATATGTGTGTCATTGAACTCCTCCTAAACGGCTGGACCAATTTGAATGATTTTTTTTGTATGCGTTTGGGTGGCGCCCTGGATGGTTTAGATTCACAAATCAGCCCGGCAGATGGCGCTGCAGGGGTTGCACACGGGCGAAGCCGGGGCGAATCACTAGTAGTATATAGTGATTTATCATCCAAAATAAACGAGTATGCAAAATTTCATCTCAATCGATTGACGATAACTGCTTTAAAATTCAGTTTCAAGATTTGACCCGAACATACATACAGACAAAGCATGTTAAATAAGAGCTTGTAAGAAAACCGACTTTACTCTTTATCTCCGGAACCCTTGATCAGATCTTGACTGTTTTATATGGGACCAACTTGACGCTACCCTTTCAAACAAAAACAGAAATCCAAATCGGGTCGGCCTTCTTCGAGTAATCAAGTAACACAGAAAAAAATATGTGATTAATTGAGAACCTCCTTTTTTCGAAGCCGAGGTAGTGGTGTGCGCGCGTCACGTCGACGTGACGTGACACTACTTCGGCTAGGATGAGCCCAAGGGACGTCATCCTATAGAAGGGGTTGGTAACCAGGGTTAGGTGGTGTTACATTGACGAAGAGATATATATATGGATATGTGTTTATTAGGTACCTATGCCTAGTAAAGACCGCTATTAGTGATAAGGCCGCCTGTGGTGATACTTTACGTATAAGCTTGTTTGTTACCTTTGTTTTATCTCATCTTGTAAAGTGGATCAATAAAGTATTATCTATCTATGCTACGTTGGTGGTCTTATTAGCTAAGTCAAGTGTTTACACACTCCCCCCCTCCCCCCTCACCTCTGGTCGCGGTGTAGCTGTCGCGCGCGGCGGCGGCTGTCCCTGAGGTCGGCGAGGTAGTGGTGCGCGCGCGTGACGTCACCGGCGGCGGCGCGGAGCCCGGCCCGCGCGGCGGCGCCCGACCACCCCAGCTCCATGAGCGCCGTCACCGCCGACTCGTCCACCTGCACAATGCAACGGAATCACTCGGGGAGGTAGTAGCGACCCGGACCTTTTCAATTATATTAAACATTTTATTTATATAGCATTAGCCATGCTAGGCAGCACTATAGTGATAAATTTAGAAAGGAAAAAATTATCGCTTCTGGCGGGATTTGAACCCACGG
This sequence comes from Lomographa bimaculata, assembly GCA_948107665.1. Lineage (NCBI taxonomy): Eukaryota > Metazoa > Arthropoda > Insecta > Lepidoptera > Geometridae > Lomographa > Lomographa bimaculata. Next base: position 743,854 of record OX403602.1, on the reverse strand, counting down.
CCATAGGGTGTCATGCCCTATTGCTCTAACCGCTGAGCTACTCGAGCCCCGTCTGAAGCGACGAAATTAGCCTTTCCTTATTATTAACGTCTTACGGACGTATGACGTCATCTACCGAAACAGTTTATAGAAACTACTACGGCCAACGAGTCTAGCATTGCAGTTAGCTCTATGTTGTGTTGATAACGTCTACCCAAATCAATTGTATATATCTCTATATTTTAAACATGTTCAAGTTTAAGTATACTTTTTGAAGAAACACATTTTACAAATCCGTATTGACGCGTATTTTATATAATTGAAGCTCAAGCTTGGTTATACATTTTTAAAATGAGTTTTAAATGTACATAATTTTTTTTTTGTTTTTTTTTTGTTTCTCATAGTTGTTTAGTAACAACAAATACAGTTAACACAAGAGGCGTATAATATTCACAAAACAGATCATTTAACACTACTAATCAGGCTTACCAGCACATCACATATATAAGCAGTTTTAGAAACATTTGTTTCATGTTATTTACCTCTTAAATTGTAGTAGATTAGCTTAACGGCTACAACAATTAGTTACTTACAATTTTCATAACAGTCATAGATATAAAGAGACATAATGATGTTCCAGGCATTCAATGAATTTTAATTTAGACTAGAATAACTTAAAGACTATGGCCCTGCACTCACACTCTTTTATGATGATGAATTAAAACAAAATATATATAACATACTAGTAGTGCTCCGCAGATTTTTCCGCGTCCGGGACACTATTAACATTTCAAATTTCATCCTAATCCATCCAGCCAATACACAGATAGTTCGATATATACACACACATTTAAGAGTTGAACACTCACCCTCAAAACATTGATTTCGTTTTCAGCCCGCTCGAGCAGCCGGCTCGCTTCGTCCCGTTTGTTCTGATGGTACGCCACTATGCCTTGTAGGAGGTATAGACGCATGAAAAGCACGCGCTCGTTCGCTGGAATATAAGTCATACATTGTTACATACAAATGACATTTGCCGCGCTGAATTATGACCTATATAAGCTCAAAATTCTCTGGGTGACAATACACTGTAAGAGGGCAAGCGTGACGCTTATCTTGAGGCGAATTGCTCGTTTCGTCATTCAATAATTAAAAAAAAATTAACAAAATCAATCTTTCGGCAGTTTTAACAACCAACAATCTGAAAAACAACTGCCTCGATTTTTACAAACCAGCTAAGAACAATCCCAAGTATTCCATTTCAAATAAAAAAAACTAAATCAAAATCTGTTCATCCGTTTGGGGCTGTTTGCATCAGAGGTTAAAGATATAAGACATTTCATTGGTAACCAAATAATTATCCTCAAAATTGTATAATGGGGAAATTGGAGTAATGGTTTGTTTGGTAAATAACACATGTTTATTTTTTTAACATATTCACACGCATAGCCTCAAGTTCAAGTACTTGTATCGTAACCGGAAACATTTACATCACACACAAAACACAAATGTCTCATAGGAACTTACTCATAGGAAACTTGTGCTCCTGCTAGGGATGGAACCCAAAACCTCCGGCGTACAGTAAATACTTTCCCACTGCATCATCAGGGTCTTTTATAACTTAAGGAACTAAACAAACGAAACAAACGCATTCACACTCACAACCCCACACTAAGTTCAAAGACTTGTATCGTGGGTGCCGGAAACATTTACATCACACACAAATACACCCAGAATCAGAAGCACAAATATCCCTTGGGAAGGAATTTGGGCTCCTGCCGGGAATCGAACCCAGGACCCACGGCGCAGAGGGCGGAGGCACTGTGCCAACTGGGTCGTCTCTATATAGCACACTCACCGTCATTCCCCTTGAGAGCTTTAACTCTCTCTCCGTGCTCGCCGTATGTCTTGGCCAGCGCCTTCTCCGCTATGTCTAGCCGTCTCGCCGCGTCACTCGCGCCTTGTAACGCTTGTAGAGAGAGATAGCACCACGATATGTCTACTTGTAGCATACCATAATTGTCCACTGATTGGAGGATTGTTGAGCGGCATTCACTGAAACGTGAAAGAAAAATATTAACGGTACGCGACGAAGTGTGGGACCAAAATCTTAACAGTTTTTTATGGCGACTGTTATCAGTAATTCTGCCAATATCACGTGTAGGTAAGCTTTGGCAAAGAATGTATGTCTAATTGTTTAAACATAAGCGCTTTCACACTCACATTAAGTTCGATGACTTGTATCGTGGGTGCCGGAAACATTCACATCACACACACAATCACAACCAGAACCAGAAACACTAATTTTCCTTGGGGAGAAAACTTGTGTTCCCGCCAGGAATCGAATCTGATAATAATAATAAATCTAATAATCTGATAAACTGTAAATCTTACGTAGTTTATGTAGATACAATTTGCCCTTTACTGAATAGAATTTGGACATATAGTCTAGGAGAAATCGTTAGATTTATTTGAGGATAAAAGCGGTGGGTCACAGAATGAGTAACAGTTACTACGTAATCCGGCATACTTCTACGTTTTGAACTAACTTACATAAGAAGATGGACATAAATTCGACTGTATTTTTTTTGAACTTCGAACTGCCTGCTGGCGTAGTAAGGTGCGCGTTTGCCATTTAAGCACTGGGTTCGATTACCGGTGAGAACACAAGTTTTCTCCCCACGGGAAATTTGTTTCTGGTTTTGGGTTTGGTGTGAACGTTGTGTGTGTGTGATGTGAATGTTTACGGACACACAACACAAGTCATAGTACTTTTAGTGTGGGGCTGTGATTATGAAAGCATTAAAATATATATAATATACATAATATTTTTTTAACCTGGCGATGCCGGGCGGGCCTTCTAGTCAGTAATAAAACAAAGTATGTACTTGTGTCTTACACCGGCAACTGTACCTGAACAGCCGATCTGCTTCTAATAACAAAACCAGCGCGAGCGCATATTCTTGCTTCTTGATGTGCGCTCGGCCGCGCTCGTGCAATGCCAGCCCCACCAGCAGCGAGCGCTTCTCAGCCCGCGGCAGTTGGATGGCATTGCCGGACTGGTCTTCTAGCTGTAAGAAAGTGCAACATTGATTTCACAATCACAAACATAACATGAACACTATTACACTAAGTTAGATGAATTGTGTTGGGGTGCCAATCATACCCAGAACCATAAACACCAATTTCTCTTGGAGAGAACGGGAATCGATCCTGATACCCGCTGCTTAGAATGCGAATGCGCACCAAAATAAGCCAATAGCAGCAATCACAGGGCGTGTGTATTTACATTCTAAGTTTGAAGATTTGGTTCTCGGGGTTTTCGACACATGTACTTTTAACTTCAGTCAGAAATATTTTATCTTGGGCGTGAAAATTGTGTTTCAGCTAAGAATTGGCTACCGGTACATGCAGCGTAAAAGTCCAAAGGCTGACTTTGAAGCCTACAGAGCAGTACATTGGATCAAATTGAAATATGATTTGCCCATTGCTTTAGTTGGGTGAGCGTTCTTCTGAGCAGGTTCAATTACCAGCGAGAACAAAGTTTTCTCCTCAATGAAAATTTGTGTTTCTGGTTCTGGTTGGATTGTGTGTGCGATTGAATGTTAATTTAATGTTAGTACCCATGATACAAGAAATCGAACTTAATGTGGGGCTGTAAAAGTGAAGGTGTTTGTTTGTATTGTTTTCGTTTGTTAATATGGTATATTTAGTATTTGGATAGGTTGTAGTCTCATTAGTTTTTATTAAATGGTTGAATTATCAAATAGCTTTTATAAAATAATGAAATCAAATCGTCAGATCATAGCTTAGCAATCACTAAGCCATGTGCCTGATCTTAAATAAAAAAAATCATTATCTAAACCCCAGGTTGTCATACCTTCATATACTCATCATCATCAGCCAGTTCGTCAACAGCTTCTGACAACAGTGTTGCATCATCACGGGTCTGTTTCATTTCCATGTACATTGTGTCTTCTTGTTTCACCTCTTCCGGCGTCTCTGAAAAATAACAAGACTGTTAAACAACATTCATATATGGGTAACATACCTCCATTACTCTCTCAGTGCCTCCCTCTAACTAGGGGCATTAAGACCTACACTGACGTCCCACTAGGGGTGTATTTTTTTTTCCCCTAACGAGTAGTAAGCCCAGCCTCTTTTATAAATCGGAGTATAGGTTTGGGTTGCAGGTGCAATTGTTCCAGAAGTGAAAAGGTGTACATTATGTCCACTCTTTTGTGTCAAATTTATTTAATAAAAAACAACACTTTCACACTCACTGCCCCACACTAACCTCGAAAACTTGTGTCATAAAGTTGAAACAACACACACACAATCACAACCAGAAACACAAATTTCCATTGGGGGAAAATCTTGCATTCCCACCGGGACTCAAACACTATAGCCATTCCTTAGAAGGCAGACAAATAACACCAGCAGCAGCACCAAATACTCACCAGTCATTACGAGTGCCATCATTTGAGCGCCGTTCTTGATGCCCTGCTCTGCCAAGGTCGGAGTAGGTTTAATCATTTTCCCGTTGAAGATTAGTTTTACTCTGTAGACAGAAGCATATATTAAAAACTAACTAGAGAAATTCAAGTTAAAATGTACTATAAAAACAATACAATACAATTAGTCTTTATTGACACATTAAAGGAATTGGTACAAAATAAAAATACAATTTTACATGAAAGGCTACGATGGGCAGTCTTATCGCTTAAAGCGATCTCTTCCAGACAACCTTTGGATGGACAAGATGCAGATAAAAGGAGTAGTGTCGGGTGTACTATTGACTAATAACTATAACATTAAAACAGACGGATATTTTGGGATATCGAAATAACAACAGTTGATTCTAAGCCTTTTCTATTATTGAACCATAAGGCGAACTGACAAAAGTTCACCATTGTTCGTTAGATTTGGGTATTGGTTAATACTTTCTGTTTTTAGCTGAAAATAATAAATTCACAAAGTAATTTATTTTAAGTAGATTTGAATGGATTATTGATAATTTATTAGATTTTGATAATTTATTTAACAACTAATTTTACAATTTTTTTCTCCAAGAAATATGTGCATTCTGGTTCTGGTAGTGATTCTGTGTGTGATGTGAATGTTTCCGGCACCCACGACACAAGTCATCGAACTTAGTTCATCATATTCTGGGGCAATTCTGTTAACATCGATAGTACTTTTATACTACAAAAATGTTGCCTCAGAATACTATATGGTTTGCGTAGTGATGAATCTCTCAGAGAACTTTTTAAAAATAAAAAATATTTAACACTCACAGCAATATACATAATGGAACTTAGCTTGTTTGTCAGGAATAATAGATATATTTTTAAAACGAAGTCTGATGTGCGTGTAAGAAGTACTCAAATGAGGTGTTACAATGACTTACATCTTCCATTTATACAGTGTAAGATCTTTGAGAAGAGTACCTATGTGTCTAGCATAAAGGTCTATAACCACCTCCCTAAGAGAATTAAAGAACTTCCTATGAATATGTTTAAATCTGCTTTAAAAAATTGGTTGACTGAAAATGTTTTCTATAGTTTGAAAGAATATTTCCTTAAAAGTTTTTTGACATAGCATGAATTTAATATCTCTGACATTTTTGTAGTGTTCTTTATATTTCACAAACTAATTATAATTATTGTATCTTATTCAACATAAATTCCAAATATCTATAATCTAAATAATGAAAATTTGTATGGCTTGTATAATCATATTTTTTGACATTGGACGCCCGAGATGGGTCAACTGTAATAACATTACCTGCAATAAGAACTCGCAAATACTAACACTACAGTTTTAGCCAATAAAGAATTATCTTATCTTATCTTATCTTAGTGTGGGGCTGTGACTGTCCGACTGACTCTCTGAAAACTTGAAGATCCCAGTTTGTCCGGGTTTTTAGTTTATACCTGCATGGAGAAGCGCTTTCGACAGAATTTGCTTTGAACACATTTTTAGGGTTCCGTACCCAAAGGGTAAAAATGGGACCCTATTACTGAGACTTAGCTGTCCGTCCGTCTGTCTGTCACCAGGCCAGGCCAGGTTTCAAGAATGGTGATAGCTAGACAGTTGACATTTTCACAGATAATGTATTTCTATTGCCGCAATAACAACAAATACTAAACATAAAATAAAATAAATATTTAAGGGGGGCTCCCATACAACAAACTTGATTTTTTATAGATAATGGTATGGAACCCTTCGTGCGCGAGTCCGACTCGCACTTGGCCGGTTTTATTTAAAAAGATATAATAGTAGTCACACAAAAACCTTCAATGAAAAACAAAATAAAAATGCAAACCAACTTAATATCAACAACTTTAAGTTCCTCGGCTACAGCAGTAATCAGATCGCTGCCCATTGCATCAAGTCGTCTCTGTATCACTAAGATTTGAGTTGCCTCGCCTGGTACCGTTGCCCGCACCCTGAATGTGGCGCATCCTGTCTCTTTGAACTCCTCATTAGCCTTGGAACGCTCCAACGAGTGCAGTTGAAGCTCATGCAGTGCATTGAGAATAGTATCCAGGTCTGAGGATAATTCAGTAGCATATTTTGTTGCAAGATCCTGTAAGTAGGGATAAGGCTTAGTACAATGTAAAGTATATCTCCCTATCAAATTTCATTAGTTTATTCACATGGGCCCCAAAGTGGCACTCATGAAAGTTAATGACTCATTTTTTGCAGCTCATTTTTTTCCAAGCATTCTTAAATTACTAATACAGAAATTACATGAATCTAGATATATATATATATATATATATATATATATATATTATGTAGTCGCCAGAAATCGCTTGTGTAGTTTGCATCCTTGTTAAAAATTTAGTCATTCGTTTTATAATACCCATTCTATTACTGATTTAAACTTACCAGTGGTAGTTAAATTACAATTTTAAGTATTTTATTGTAATATCTTATTCCATTTTGTGGCATCATAGTTGCTAAACTTATGGATTGATTTTATTAAAGCCTTTATAATTGTATGGGTGTTTATAATGAGATGATTTATGACATTAGCTATATTGGATATAAATAGGTGCAACTGCATAATAATCTCTTTCAGTTAGACACAACTAGGCACTGAGAAGGTTTTGCAACACTTCCTGCTGTACCAAATATTAAGCATGTGTGATGTGTGACATATGTTACCAGAAACAGTAATTAGCTCTCCCACAGTGAAAATAAAAAAAAAATTGATTTGAACTACTTTCACACCTGCTTCTATGTGATGATTTTATGGAAGATGGTACACACTCTTGTATATACGGATTATATTATGATGGTAGCTATGAAAAGTTTGAAACTAGATTTGTAAATATAACAATAATATCGAAATGTTTTATCATGGGTCATGTCCGAAAGTCGAAATGATGAATTATAGATATTAAAAATATTTAAATGGTTCGACATTATTCTTCGGTTTTCCTGTTGTTTTGCAAAAGTACAATGTAAACAAAGAAACTCACTTTCAGATCTTGCGATATGGTGTTGTCGGGCAGCAGATATGGCGACTCCCATAGCTTGATTTTCTCATCGTTTAGCTTGGCGCGCAATTTTATTAAGAGATCTTCGTGCTGGAGATTCGTCTCCATCGCGGCACCCACAAGGTAAAACAACAAACACAAAGATGAACTTGCGAAATCGATTTCGTTCGACCTTGACGCGACCAAAAAAACAAAATTTTGTCTTGACAGTTGACAGTAACAAATGACTTAAAAGTGACAGCTTTTGATTTTTTCTATAATCTCATAGGGCAAAGCCTATAATGGACATATTGTGATAATAATCTTATTGTTTACCCTTACACCTCCCACATTAATACAAAAAACTACGTATTAAATATATTCTTTCATCATTGACGAAACTAAACAACAATCTTTGGTTGACAAACGTTGGTTTTATTCGGTATGATCTTAGATGACCTAATAATATGAATTTGAATCTGCGATAGAATTTTACTCAGCTACATGGATATTTCAATAATAATGGCCACTGCGATACTACAGAGTACGTTGTATCCCTTTATAGTTGTCTCTATACGAGCAAGCGCAATGATAAGAGCAGCTTAAACTTATGCAGCCTTGAACGTTGAAAGGTATGTCTTTTTTTTTTGTCTAAAATTTAAGCAATCTTTATGCATTTTGCCAGTGTCAAGTAATATAACACGTTTCAAGTATTTCGTAAAAGAAGGCCTCAAGTCACAAGTCACAGTCAAAGTTAGGTAAAAGAGTCAAAATCCAGTCATAGTAGAGTGATGCCCTAGTAAAGTGGTAAAAACTTTAATAGAACTTCTAATGGAGTTTTGGCACGACAGCAAAAATCACGTTTTTCAACTTTGTATGATTTGCCTACACTCATGCACGTTCACAACGTGTTAGCGTTTATAATCCACCATTATGCCACATTAACACTCGAAGAATCACAAGTTATGGTAAATAATACAAAATCGGCATAGTGATTGTTTCACTTTCGCGCTAAAACTGTAGTTAAGTTACACGTCTAACTTACATCTGAAAGTATGACTGTAGACTTATATATATAGTTTTCCAAAGAATTCTCTATTACGCAAAATGCAGGTGCGAGATCTCAGGTCGGGGCGAACGACTAGTTATATAATTAAAACAACTTTTGGCGGACATTAAAAAAACGTTTAGTTTTACGCATTACGCATTCACACTCACAGCCCCACCCTAATTTCAGAGACTTGCATCGTGGGTGCCGGAAACATTTACATATCACACACACACAATCACACCTAGAACCACACCTAGAAGAAGCACTAATGTCCCTTGGGAAGGAAAAGTTAGCTCTTGCCAGGAATCGAACCCAGGATCCAAAGCGCAGAGGGCAGACACTTGCCCACTAGTTGAACTAAAATATTTGAATAAATTGACAGAACACAGCCATGTCGTACTTTATTACGTGATCAACCATGTACCAACTTGAGACTGAGTTATCACGCTGTTTATCTTAACATCCGTCATACAACACAAACACAACTTCTGCTCTCAAACCAATTTGGATGCCCGGTTTAGTTGGGAATTGCGTAAAAGTTAGCCCGATTCCCTTTGATTAATATTTACTGTATTTCCAGCCGTTTCCATGGTAAACCGCGCTTAGTTAGGTCAAACTTGTAAAGTAAACTATAACATGCATAATAACTATGTAGCAATCAATGTAAGTAGGTATGTAAATATAGTCGGCTGTGACCCCATCTATCCAAACCCACTTCTTTATGAATGCGAGAGATGTGTTTTTTTTTAAATATACGTAGGTATTTTTGTATATAACTCAACACTCAGTTGGTCACGTCAATAGTACTGAACTGAATTATGTAAAATTTTATAAACAGGTAGAAAGCGACCAGACACATCACGAAAGAAGCACGTTATAGATAGTTTTAATTATCAACATTATAGTCCACTTATCGTCATCTTCAACGCCGATTAAACCGCAGGATCGACGAGGCAAAACAACAAACTCATTTGTTATATTTAATTTTGAGGTAAATTATATCTGTTGGGCTTGATAAAAAGTACTAGGCAATAATAAACTTGAAAGAGAAAATTATCTTGTAATTATTACCATCAAAATCAAAATCGTTTATTCACATGGGCCCCAAAAGGGCACTCATGAAAGTTAATGATTCTATTGCCAGTTTCGCAAAATTACAGCCATCTCGAGAACAACCTGGCAAGAAACTCGGCGGCGCATTTTTTTTTTCTTTAATTTTTTTTCAAGAACATTCTTAATCTCTAACACATAATTTTATTAACCTAGGTGTTATTATGGTAGTCGCTAGAAAGCGCTTGTGCAGTTTGCCTCCATGCATCCTTGTCATTAATATAGTCACCATAGATATCAGACCACCAATTACCTATCACAGTTGCGAACTGCTAAAATTCGAAATAGATAAAACTCCTAATAAATAGGGTTCATTTTTGAGAAATGTAGTAAGGGAGCAGATTAACTTATGTATAGCCGTTTGCTTTAGATAATATTATATTGTGTATATATCCAAAGCAACAAAATTAACAGATTATGAAACAAACACTTTTTTATGTAGCAGCACAGTCATGCTGGCTATAATCCAATAAGAATTAAGGACGAAGTTTTGCCGCGAAAGTGAAAAAATGGCGATATTGATTTTGTATAGTTTTCCAAAACCTGTGATTCTTGGAGTGTTAATGTGTGATAAAGGTGGATTATTAACCGTTAATACTTAGTAAGCGTGCATAAGTGTAGGCAAATCATACAAAGTTGAAAACGTGATTTCCGCCTTCGCTCCGAAACTCCAATAGAAGTTTTAGTAGGTAAAGTTTCTACCACTTTACTAGGTCATGACTTGTCTATGATTGGAGCTTGACTCTTTTACTTGACTAGGACTTTTAATATGAAATATACTTGAATTATATTATCATTACTTGACACTGGCTAAATGCACAAGTTTTTAGAAGCCAAAATTATAAGAAAAAAATAAAGATCAATGAATATACCATAAGACCATGAAATACACTTGAATTATTATATTATCACTTGACAATGGCTAAATACATAAGATAGCAATTTTAAATTTTGTTAAAGAAAAAGAAAAGAAATGAGGACTTTCTGTTTAAAGCTTTTAATTTAGCACCTTGGTAACACATTATCTATGCACAGATGCATCTAATTGACTTGCAAATTGGTCGTATCTCCGTGCCTTTGTATCTCAAAGGTTTTTGCTTGAAATTACAATCCTTTTTCAGATGGCTCTGTAATCTTCACAAGATATGGAGGCGTTGGACTGCATAATTTATTCATATATTCTTACGTTAATACCTAACATTGCTTTCTTTATGCAATTTAAAACAGTCGAGCAATAATTAAACGCAAGCAAAGCTTAAAAAAACCGACTTCACCGCTTTATCATTGGAACCTTGATCAGATTTAATGTATTAAACACGCATTAATGACTATAACTTAAAAACTAGAAATCAGATCTTGATCATATTTCAATGGGACCACATGAAAAGCACCAGCTTTTAAATAAAAAAATAATAATCAAAATCGGCTCACAAAGAAAGAAGTTATGAGGTAACTTTTGAAGTCGGTTTAACGAAAACATCATCAAAGTAGTCCTCAAAATAGACAATATTTCAAGAACTACTGATCAGATCTTGATCATGGCATGGTGGGATCATCGAAATAAATATACACGTATATGTATTATTTCGAAGGGTGGGATAGAGGTGAAATACTGGCGTAACAAGCAATAAAAAACACACTACCTACTATTCATGACACTCAACGGCCTCGATTCTAATAACAATATATGATAACAAAAGAATTAATTATTTCAGCTCTGACAGTTTCGTTTGTAACTTTTTTTTTAAATCTCTAAGCTTGCGTTTGATTATAACTACAGACAATACTATTATAACTTTATTACGTATCTTTGTTGCACGCGGTTTCTATTTAAATTAAGCAAAAATGAACCTTATTTCTTAGGAGTTTTGTCAATTTAGTATTGAAACCGTTTGCAACAAAGATAGGTAATCGGGGGGCTGATAATCACCTCGGGTAGAGCACGCGCTTCAAGAGACTATAGTCATCGAACTAGGATACAAACCTAAAGCTGCAAAATCCTTAGGTAGAGTATATTAATTTCCATGATATCTACTATCTACACTATGATACTTTGGTCTCTATCACGACATATTTATTTCGTAAGCATCTGCCTGTTGCCAATTTAAATAAGATACCTACTTTTTTAAAACAAGCTTTTAGAAATCAGCCAAATTGGATTTACAGTGACGTCACTTTATTGTTTGGGTTATTATCAGCAAGCTCTTTCATTTGATACTTATATTGTAAGAGTGCATTAAAAATAACTTGTCCGCCAATTTGGGTGTTCCGCCATGTTAAATTTTTTATTTTTATTATTAATCCTTTTATTTCAGATATTATCCATAAATTACAATTAACACAATTCAACAATAAAATTCATACATAATTCATATACATAAGTTTAGAAATAAATATTTAAATGTAAAAATGAAATAAAATAAAATGTCAAATCTATAACGCATTACCCATCAGTATCAAAGACTTACCGTATAGAAAATGTATAAGAAACTCATAGAATGGCTGCTAGAAAAAACCTACTACACTGTAAATGACTTCCTTGACAATTGTAAACATCATTAAAATTATACTTATATATTCAGTCGTGGGACTGTAATAACTTATGACAAAATTATATTTTAGTAACATTTTTATCTTTGACATTACTATTCTGAAATGTTGACATCTCTTGACATTATAACTTTAATGATGATTTTTCCATTTCCACTCATTGTAATTGGGCCACATATAAAATAATATATTAACAATAACCAAAATTATTATAATGACGCTATAAAGATATCTAACTACCTAGCACTCAAATCAATATTTGCATGCCACTATTATGACCAAGTATGTGAACTATATTGATACACTTTTAACCCTACATCTGTTTATACCTACACTTAAAGCAAGTAAATGCATTTCATTTCATTTCATTTACAATAGTCAAAAAATTAAATGAAGCAAAACAATAATAACCGGCCGGAATAATTAAGATGTATATCGATAGTTTCATGTAAGGATATTACAATGGGTTACCCATCATAATACCCATTCATCTGCCTTGAATAGGACATTCGTGTCGGGTATCGATCGATTATAATGACGTCACATTGCTAACGATGCAATGTCGTCCAAACTAAACGTAAATACAGAATTTCTGCTCAATCGGTTGAAGATATCTGCTTCAAATTTGAGTTGCAAGATTCTACCCGAACAAACATACATAAATAAAAGCTTGTACAATACGTCATCCTTGCATAGCGTCGTAGTTCAAAAGCGTAACAAGCTATAATGCATTGCAGTGGAAGGTTTGTTCCCTAATTTATCAAAGGCTCCATTCAGGCCTGGAATGTTGAAGTACGAATTAAACCCCTTCCAAATACTCAAATACATACGTAAGCAAATTTTCCTATAATTGACCGAGCTAAGCGATGTCTCCAAGTTGACTTGAATGTTTTAGCACTTCATCCGTCAAAATCAAAATCAAAATCAAAATCGTTTATTCACATGGGCCCCAAAGAGGCACTCATGAAAGTTAATGAATCTATTGCCAGATTCGCAAAATTACAGCCATCTGGAGAAGAACGTGGCAAGAAACTCGGCGGCGCATTTTTTTTTCATTCGTCCGTCTGTCCGTCCGACCCAGAGGGTCATTTAGCGGCAGTTAGCGTCTAAAATATACAAGCGATTAACTTCAAATTCTCAGGTAATATATAAAGATGTGGCCCAAATAATAGCAATTAAAATGAATATATTAAGGGGGCACCCTGACACATACGCGGAAGATTTCTACTTTTTTCTGAACTCAAAGTCACAGTGCACAATCACAATCTTATTTATCCCGGGGTCTATTTCAAAAACGGCTGCACATTTTGAGCTGAATCTTACCTAGAATTTCAGTTATATCCTGTAGTTGAACTACAAATACAAAAATCAAACAGTAGTAGATATTATGAGGTCTCAGTACAGGGCGAAGTACTAATTATTTACCTACGCGTTTGTACTAGTTGTGTTAGTTTGGCCCAAAATCAAAATCAAAATCGTTTATTCACATGGGCCCCAAAGAGGCACTCATGAAAGTTAATGAATCTATTGCCAGATTCGCAAAATTACAGCCATCTCGAGCAGAACCTGGCAAGAAACTCGGCGGGGCATATTTTTTTCATTCATTTTTTTAAAAAACATTCCTAATTTCTAACCTAGGTGTTATTATGGTAGTCGCTAGAAAGAGCCTGTGCAGTTTGCCTCCATGCATCCTTGTCAGGCCCCCACTCAATGTCTAAGTATGTGTAAGTAAATTTATTAATTTAAATACGTGTTGAGATACACCAACGTCCCTGTTTGTAATATTTTTATCATCTCCCTTTGGTTGTCTTGAAGAAATCGCTTTGAGCGTTAGGACCGCCCTTTGTGATCCTATGTTATAATTAAGATTTCTTTGTAAGTGTTATTTTTTGGTGTGCAAATAAAGAATTTATCTATCTATTTATTTATTAATATTAGTTTTTTGAACTTTGTTAAAAAAGAGCTTTTTTTTATGCCTGATAGGCAAGCATTTGACAAATATAGGGCATTTGTGACCTCAAAGCATTGCGTCGCTTCATATAAATAATATTCGCATAAATAATATTTAAACATTCTGCGGGAGATACGTGATGCCGGCATCGGTACCAATAAAAATATATTAAAATACTCAATGAAAAACCCGATCTTTTATTCAACGTTTGTGATATTTGGAATTGGCACAGCTGCAAAGCCCTTGTCTTCTAGGCTATGGTACTTCTGGTTGGATTCCTGGTAGGAGACCTATTTTCAAGCTTCCAGGTAAAGTGTTCTTGGATCCCGTGATGACATCCAATATGAATGTTTGTGATGTCTGGGAATATGTATAATTACCTGTACAATCGATCGAGGACGAAAGCGATGTATGTTGAAACAAAGTTTAAAAAAAGTCGTAAGACAGCAGTCGTTAAACCGTGTAGGATGCACCGTGTACAGTCATCTTGAAAAAATCTTGACCCCTGCGCACTTTTACTTCTCACCATCAGAAGAGATGGTAGTCAAAAGGTTGCATATCTTTAGTAGTATTATATTTTTACTTACTTTTTACCATCTAACAACAAAACAAAATATCAAACGTCATCCATTTATGGTCGATATACCTACAATTCGCTTGAAGCGTTTCGCTTCTATGTTCATCATCCGTACAGCGAAAGAGTGGAACTCATAGCCTGCGTCTTTGTTCCCCGAACGGTATAATCTGGTAGTCTTCAAATCTCGAATGAATAGGTATTTTCTAGGCAAGCATGTCACATCTTCAGCCGCATCATCACTTCCCATCAGGTTAGATAGTGGTCAAATGCTTGCCTACTCTGTATAAAAAATATAAAAAAACATGCACATCACTCACACGATCACAACCAGAACCAGAAAAACAGTTTTTCTTTCTATAATTACTACTATAGTTCTGCCTAACATGGCTCTTTGCTGTATGAACAAAATTAATTTGCCTATCTTTACTAAAAATAAATTAAAAAATCTACGTTCGATTATACGGGATATTCACTATAAACATAAAAATTTAATCTATACAAAATAACTCTATACAAATATAAGTTCTAGTGATTATATGTCTAAATATTGAGCTTTGGAAGTTTTTCGAGTTTTAAAACAAATAATTAAACGCAAGCAAAGCTTAAAAAAACCGACTTCACCGCTTTATCACCGGAACCTTGATCAGATTTAATGTATAAACACGCATTATTGACTATGATATTTTATATAATATAACTCAAAAACTAGAGATCATACCTTAATCAAATTTCAATGGGACCACATGAAAAGCACCAGCTTTCAAATAAAAAAAAGAATCATCAAAATCGGTTCACAACGAAAGAAGTTATGAGGTAACTTTTGAAGTCGGGTAAACCAGAACATCGTCAAAGTACGCATTAATCGTCACAAAATAGACATTATTGACGATATTTCAAGAACTACTGAACAGATCTTGATCTAATTTAAATGGGACCAATTAAAAAGCAACATCTTTCAAACTAAAATAAAAATTTCGGAATCGGCTCACGTTGAGAGAAGTTATGAGGTACACATAAAAAAATAAAAAATACAGTCGACTTGAGTACCTCCTCCTTTTTTGGGAAGTCGATAAAAAAAACCGACTTCACCGCTTTATCTTCGGAACCTTGATCAGATTTAATGTATTGCACATGCATTATTGACGATAACTCAAAAACCAAAAATCAGATCGTGATCAAATTTCAATGGGACCACATGAAAAGCACCAGCTTTCAAATAAAAAAAAATAATAATCATAATCGGCTCACAACGAAAGAAGTTATGAGGTAACTTTTGAAGTCAGTTAAACGAGAACATCGTCAAAGTAGTCCACAAAATAGGCCTTATTGACGAGAGAGAACTACTGATCAGATCTTGATCAAATTTAAATGGGACCAATTAGAAAGCAACATCATACAAACTAAAAAAAAATTCGAAATCGGCTCACATGGAGAGAAATTATGAGGTAACACACACAAAAAAAAAATTACAGTCGACTTGAGTACCTCCTCCTTTTTTGGGAAGTCGGTAAATAAGAACCCGTCCATAGCGGGAATAGAAACAGAAATTATTTTAAAAGGTTCAAGGGGCCAGGCTACGATCATTCCATAGCAGGAATAAATTGAGCTCTCTAAACCGACATCAAAATATACATGTCCCGAATAAAATATTATTTTTAAAATAAATTGTACCACAACCAAATGTTGGAGAAAAACTCGTTGATGAATGAAAGCGTCCTTTGATGAAGCCACGTTAGTCGCAAAGCTCGGTCGGTGCTACGCGGACGCGTATCTCGTAGTGCTTGTAGCTCGTAGCTTCTCGTAGACGTGAACTTTCGTAGACTTCTATATTTGTTATATTTAGGGCTTCATTTGTTTTAGTGACTATATTAAGATAAAATATGATGAGTTAAATGTAAAACTTACTACTTAAAATAATTTTACTGATTTAGAAAGGAATTAAAAGTTTAATCGTTATTTTAAACTAAAGACAAATTTTCGGAAACTAATTTTATGCTCGCTATATAAATCTCTATCTCTATTTTATAATATAACTTCAAACTTTATGTTTTTGGTTGTGCGTGATATTTTTCTCTAAATACAAAACTGAGAACATTTTTTATAACTTTTATTTTTAGCGCAGAATTATTTAGCAACTTTTATAACAAGCTTTTACTTAGCTTAGTTACTGCGAAACTGCGATACAATTTTTTTTTATATAATCTTTGAAGAAATATTTAGGTACGTAATTTAAAATGAATTAACTTAAACTAACATCTTGAATGAAATACGCTGTAACAATTTAAATTTCTTAACGTTTAAGTCTTTAATGTTTTTTTAATTATGATTAATAGGCTAGCGGTTGATTACAAACTAATCTCACTTGTTGATTAACTTAATGTGGTCGATGGTGGTAATCATGCTAGAATGTGATTTTCTTTATACTTTTTTGTTGTCTTCATAATTGGTTTGTATGAAAGAACATTTTTGGAAAAAAATAAATATATTTATGATGACGTGCTTTAACATTAGTGCAGTTCTAAAGTGTTAATAAGAAAAACTAAAAATACGCTCACTTATCGACGCTAAAAAAAACTCAAAATGGCGGAATTCCACCGCCTCAACGAAACGGACTCTCAGTTCCACCAACGGTGCACAAATCTCAGCTATTTCGACTGCAGCGAGGATGAGATGCTCTTCCTCATGATGGGACCCAGGACTCTCCCGCTGAAGAAGCTGGTCCCTATATCCGTGGTTTTGTGCTCGATATTCTTGACTGGAGTGGCGGGGAACGTCGCGGTATGCGTGGTGATTATACGCCATCCGGCGATGCATACTGCCACTAACTACTACCTCTTTAGTCTGGCGCTGAGTGACTTACTGTTACTATTATTTGGTAAGTCGATAGTGACATCATAATGACTATCATCATGACTATAATCATAATGACATAAATACATCTATGCTAATCTAACAAGATAGGAGGGACATTGATTGTGTGTGTCGTGTACATCTAATAAATAAAATTCTCGTGTCACAGTTTTCGTTGCCATACTCCTCCGAAACGGCTTGACCGATTTTGATGAAATTTTTTGTGCTTATCCGGTATCTATGAGAATCGGCCAACATCTATTTTTCATCATCATCATCATCATCACTTTTCATCATTATCAACGCGGGTGAAACCGCGGGGCGCAGCTAGTCTTATATATAAAATTCTCGTGTCGTGGTGTTTGTTACCAAACTCTTCCGAAACGGCTCGACCGATTTTTGTGAAATTTTGTATGCACATCGGGTAGGGCTGATTATCGGCCAACATCTATTTTTCATACCCCTAAATGTTAAGGGTGGTCCAAACAAAAAAAAAGTCTTTTAATTTTTGGACAAAATTTAAAGTTTTTATTTTTTTATGATTCAGCATGAAATAGATAACGTTTAAACGTTTGCTGGGACAGCTAGTATTTAATAGGTTTGTCGCCTGTGGTACAACTAGTTGAACTACGAAATAAGTGAATTGCCCGTGGACACATGGAGGTTTTAGTAATGACACCGTGAATAACCTCTGCCTGTTTAGTCTGGTTAAAGGACTTACTGTATATGATAATATCATCATCACAATTACTGTCATCCAGATATTTATGTTCATCTACTTGTAAAGTCTAGCGTTAAGTGACCTACTGCTATTATTATTTGGTAAGCCGTTTGTGACGTAATTATTATTGTAAGATCATCAGCATACCTATGGAAATAGGGGTTGTGGCAACGAGGCATACTGCATCTAACTACTGCATGTTTTATCTGGTTGAGTGACTTACTGCCATTATTATTTAGTAAGTAAATAACCAAATCATCACCATATTTGTACGTCACAAATATCTTCGCGGTATTTATATATGTTATTCTGCAAGATGGGATCCTACTAATTTTATTTTTATTTATTTATTTTGGTTCATCAACAATTACTACATTAATGCATACTTAAAATAACATATTAACAATCTTATTACTAAATGTATAATCAGTTACAGATGAACACAACATGCAATACATAATATAAGTATAATAATAAGTATTTATAAATCTATGTGCTTTTGGTGTTGTTGAAGAAATCAAAACATTTTTTTCGAAAACCTTGCAATACTAATATTATAAATCCGAAAGTTTGTGTGTAAGTGTGTAAGTATGTTTGTTCCCTCTTCACGCTTTAACGGCTGAACGGATTTGGATGAAATTTGGAATGTACATAGATTATACCTAGGATTAACACATAGGCTACTTTTTAACTTTATAATAGCGGGCGAAGCCGCGGGGCACGGCTAGTGATTTATATGACGATGGCGGTGACGCGTACCTCAACTAACTGTTACTTGTTTAGTCAAGCGTTTAGTGACCTTCCGTGGTGTTATTTGATAAGTTGTTAGTGCCGTCACTATTATTTCATCAACATCAACATAAGTATTAATCTGTCTAGATAGGAAGGTCATTGGCTATGTTTGTCATGTATACATTTTAAATAAGGGATGTGGCAACGACGCATACTGGGACTACCTACTGTTTGGTCTGGATGTGTGACCTATCGCTATCATTATTTGTTAAGTCAGTATAAAATCATGCCGGCCTTCGCTTATGTCTGATACTAAAGCTGCTTACATTTATGTCTGATACCAATAAAGCGGTGCTCGCTGTGAATGCATATATTATTTTAGCGTCTAAATAAATATTATAAAATGAAATTTAATAAATCTGGCATATGATTTTGTACAATATACCATCCATAACTGCCATAATAATAAAATTTTGCAATTACAAAGCTAAATAATGACATGCTTATCGTACTTGCAAGACTGGGTACGAAATGTCTAGGTAATAGTTTCCACATAATCAAGTTACCGCCCGGTGGTTGCACTTTAAGACTATAGTGGGACTTAATGAGCAACTACGTAGATCGATAAATTTAACAGGGTCATACAAATTTGTGACAAGTTTTGGTGGCTATATTATTTCTATTATTATATTTGTGATTGATAACTTTTCCATTAGGTGAAGTAGTTACCAAATGTTTTCTTATCAATCATCACAAAAAGACTTCTGACTCTTAATAAAAAAATATTTTGTTTATATAGCATTAGCCATGCTAGGCAGAACTATATTGATAAATTTAGAAAGGAAAAATTATCTCTTGAGGCGGGGTTTGGGCTCCCGGCCATAGGACTATAGGTCGAATGTCCCCGTTAGAATAAGTCCCCGTTAATAATAAGGAAAGGATAATTTCGTCGGTCGTTCAAGGAGCTCAGCGGTTGGAGCAATGGGGCATGACACTCTATGGCCGCGGGTTCAAGCCCCGCCTCAAGCGATACTTTTACCTTTTTTAATTTAACAATATCAATTAAAAAAGTTTATATATAAATTTATTTGGGCAAAAGAGACCATGCTCTAAGCCTTAGGGAGAGGAGTGTATTGCAAAGCCACGCAAGATTTTGCAAACTATGTTATTTTCGGGTGGAAACTATAATTTTATTGGCAGGGGTAATGTTTACCATCACGCAAACGTCTTACTTACTTACTGCTATTGCTATAAACATAAGTACCTCTGTGAGGGCCTTTCATTTATAAAAGTGAATGATTCTAATTTGAACTGCCCGTTAGCTAAGTTTTTTAAGCGTTCGCCTTCTAAGCAGGGGTATCGGGTTCGATTCCCGGCGGAAACACAAGCTTTCTCCTCAAGGGAAACTTGTTTCTGGACCGGTTGTGACTGTGTGTGTGATGTGAATGTTTCCGGCACCCACGACACAAGTCATCGTACTTAGTGTGGGGCTGTGAGTGTGAAAGCGTTTATGTTTACGTTTAATTGCCAAATTCTTTGGTTCAAAACTATGAGACTACATTACTACATGGAAACCAAGACACATCGTGCCATAAGAGTGGGACGCGGAATTAAATCACGTCTTGTTAAGTTGTTACTCGGTAAAGTTCTGTGTGACCGGACCTAGGCTTATCATGCAGGAGTTTTTCGCTATACCGCAACCTTCGTTTGAAGATGCAAGAGCATGGCATTATTAAATATTTCATCAATCTTACTTCTAAGTTCAGCGTCAAAATGTGCAAGGAAGACTTTAGGGGGACACAATTTTAACGGACCGCTTGGGGCGTTAAAACCTCTTTGCCAAACAACTGAATAGCAGGATTGTGCAAGTAACACTGGTTTCTGATAGAAGGGCGAGTTACTAGTACAATTACTTTGACAAAGGAGACAACACTCTAAGCATTAGGGAGAGGAGCGCAACACTACGCAAATTATGTTATTTTCGCGTGGATATGCTAATTTTAAAGGCAGGCGTAACGCTTACCATCAATTGAACGTTTTACTTATCTCCTAAAAGTATTAAAAAATAATAAATTAAATTATCTATGGCTATTTTTTTATGCAGAATAGGCAAGCATTTGAACAACTATCATACCTGATGGAAAGTGATCATGCGGCCGAAGATGTGACATGCGATTGGTCTTTATTTTTTTCTTATAATTTTGGCTACGCAAACTTGTGTATTTAGCCAGTGTCAAGTAATTATAAATTTCAAGTGTATTTCACATTAAAAGTCCTAGTCACAAGTCACAGGCAAAGTCAAATAAAAGAGTCAAGGTCCAGTCATATTCAAGACATACCCTAAGTAAAGTTGTAGAAACTTTACTAGAACTACCTATTGGAGTTTTGGAGCGAAGGCTAAAATCACGTTTTTCAACTTAGTATCATTTGCCTACACTTATGCACGTTGACTAAGTATTAACGGTTAATAATCCACCATTATTACACATTAACACTCGAAGAATCACAGGTTTTGGTAAATTATACAAAATCAACAACGCCATTTTTTAACTTTCGCAGCAAAATTTCGCTATTGGTCTTATTCTTATTCAATAATGGGACGGTAAGGCCTGAACTGACGTCACTAATGCTATTGGTATAAAAATAAGCGATATAAACAGCAAATCTATTTAAATTTTAACAGTACCCTGGATAGGGCCCTGCATTCCAGAATGGTGCGAGTTGGCAACTATACTTACAAGTGTAACCACAAATATCTGTTTCACATCAACAGTGTGATCCCTCGGGCTCCGTATCAGAGCTCTGTCGAGCTTTTATTGGAGCACTTCGTAGGCAATGTGTAATCTTGTTTGTGCCATATTACAGGGAAAGTATTGATCCCGGCGCATTTGTGGTCTTACGAGGGTGTGGAAGGTTTTCTTAAAAAAAAAAAAACACTTTTTTTGTTGTTATTGTGCCGGAAGCATTTACATCACACACAAAATCACAACTAGAACCAGAAACACTTTTCCTTGGATATAAAACTTGTGTTCCTGCCGGGAATCGAACTCCATACCCCTGCTTAGAAGGCGAACGCTCAGCCAACGGGCAGTTCATACATAGGACAGACAATTCAAATTCAATCAAAATCAAATTCAAAATCAAAACCGTTTATTCACATGGGCCCCACAGAGGCACTCATGAAAGTTAATGAATCTATTGCCAGATTCGCAAAATTACAGCCATCTCGAGAAGAACCTGGCAAGAAACTCGGCGGCGCATTTTTTTTTCATTCATTTTTTTTTTTTAAACATTCTTAATCTCTAATACATTATTTCTTAACCTAGGTGTTATTATGGTAGTCGCTAGAAAGAGCCTGTGCAGTTTGCCTCCATGCATCCTTGTCATCAATTTGTTTATTAATCGTAAACATTGGTATACATTCACACACAAGTCGTAATACAGATAAATGTGCGCTATGATTTGCCGATATTTCAAGAAGTAAATAAATATATATAAAAGAAACTCGTGTTAGTTACACTATTTATAACTCAAGAACGGCTGAACCGATTTGGCTGAAAATTGGTGGGGAGGTAGCTTAGAACCAGGAGACGGACATAGGATACTTTTTAGGAACGTCACTTTTTTTAAAATGGGTGTATAAAATATTTTTTTCATACGTCACTCAGATTTGGTAAAGTACTAGGCAAACATAACAATGAAGGAGGTAATAATATAGTGCACGTGATATTGTAACGCATGCCGGGTATGGCTTCCTAAACATGCATATTCTTTGACTGTTAGGCGGAACGAAGGTCGCCGGGACAGCTAGTGTATTTATAGATAGATAGATAGATAAACTCTTTATTGAACACCACATTTATGACAAAACAGAATAGGAAATAATGACTTACAAAATAAGTGTAACAATAGGCGGTCTTATCGCTAAAATCGATCTCTTCCAGACAACCTTTGGATGGAGAGGAATTACGCAACAAAGTTGGACGTCGTGTTTCAACATAACAAAAACTCAGAGAGGTGTAAAATTTGAAAAAATTAAAAATAAATAAAAATTAAATAAATATTAATTAAAATATACCTACTTAATTAATATATATACCTATGCACAATTATGACCTAATATTATTATAATATAATACGTAAACTACATAATATAAGTACATAAATATAAATACCAATGTCGTGAATAAAGAATGGATTTAATGGGACAGATTACAACATAATTTAATTATTTTTCAGCGAGATAGTAAGCTTTGACGTGTTTTTTAAATATAGGCAGCGACTGAGCTCGCATAAATGTAAATGTCTTGAATGAAGGCTATAACCATATAATTAATGTAATACTGTAAGGTAAATCACCCACCGGCACCCACGACACAAGTCAACGAACTTAGTGTGAAAGCGTTTATGTTTATGTTCATGTTTATATATAATAAACTACTTACTTACTACTGGAGGCAAACTGCACAAGCGCTTTCTAGCGACTACATAATATAGATATACCTAGATATACCTAGATATAATTATGTATTAGCGTTAAGGAACGATTTAAAAAAAATGAATGAAAAAAACAAATGCGCCGCCGAGTTTCTTGCCAGGTTCTTCTCGAGATGACTGTAATTTTGCGGATCTGGCAGTAGAATCATTAACTTTCATGAGTGCCTCTTTGGGGCCCAGGTGAATAAACGATTTTGACTTAAAAACCCTGCGGCTTCGCTGCGTTAATCAAGTGATAAAAAGTAGTCTCAGCCAACGTGCAGTTCATGCATATGCATAATATATATATATAAATAATGTATATGAAGTTAATAGGTAGATAGATAGATAGATAAACTCTTTATTGAACACCATATTTATGACAAAACAGAATAGGAAATAATGACTTACAAAATAAGTGTAACAATAGGCGGTCTTATCGCTAAAAGCGATCTCTTCCAGACAACCTTTGGATGGAGAGGAATTACGCAACAAAGTTGGTCGTCGTGTTTTAACATAACAAAAATTCAGAGAGGTACAAAATTTGAAAAAATAAATAAAAATAAATTAAACTAAAATAAATATTATTTAAAATATACCTACTAAATTATTATATATACCTATGCACAATTATGACCTAATATAGGTAACAAAAACTGACTGATATTGGCTAATCACTACCGTGTCATGGCATGTTTCCCGTCCTCGACCACATTATAGATAAAATAGGCACTCAAACACTAGCCTATTTTCAACCCACTTCAAAAAAGGAGGTTCTCAATTCGACTGTATGTTTTTTTTTGTGTATATGCTACGCGATATCTCCGCCAATTATGAATCGATTTTGATGTTCGTTTTTTGTTTGGTAGAGCAGTCTAGCCAAAACCAAAATATAAGCGATGAAGTCGGTTTGTTTAAGATTTGCTTGCGTTTCAATTATTGATATAAAACACAATAATAACGGCGAAAATATGGAAACCGGGGCAGTGGTTACATATTTGAGTAGTTTGGTGTTGAGACACTGGGTCCGTGGGGACCGGGAGCTCTTTCTATTTACAAAAATCTATCAGAGCGCCTGGTTAAGGCGACGCATGATCAAAATCCTGGTACTTATTTGGCTCAACTTATTACCATTGCAATTCAGAGAGGCAATGCCGCCAGCATAATGGGAACGCTACCCACTGGTAGTGGGCTTGAGCACTTCAGTTACATATAAGCTCGATGATTTGTAGGTTGATTGAATGAATTAATGAATGTTTATTTCTTTTTTTTTTAACAAGTTTTCTTAAATTAATCTTACACTAAAGATACAGAGTAAAGTATTTTCCGAACTAAAAACTATAAATATTTAACATTGTTCCACTTTCTTAAGCAAATCTTATATTATATATTAAGTAGATATTCCAAAATGGAAACGATCTTTAATTTAAATTGCAAATCAACGAGTAGATTGTAAGATTTAGTTCTACCCTCCGTACTAGATCTCACTGTATGACGGCAGGGCAGGCATTCCTCGTCCAACAACTAGACGTTTACAGTATATGTGCGTAATTAAGATCAGTCTGTTTGTTGACAACGCTAACCAATATCATAGTTACTTTTTATAAATTGCAAAACAAAGATATAAACTAGGATAATCGACGTAACTTGTCTTAACTGGACTGTAAATAGTTAGGTATGTGGCGATTTTATTACAGGTATGAAATAGTTAGAACTTAAAATTACTGGTAGCTTGGTTCTTTGCTGTAGATGTATATATTTTTGTTTAGTTTTAGGAAATATAGGCAAATGACCCGTAGATGTTTTAGGAAATATAGAAAAATATATATACGATATTAGGTATACATATACGTACGTATATTTTTTACAATATCTCATGTCGACAAACATACCCCATCCTAGTTGGTATGCTTCGTTTATTGCGTATATACGAGTATGTATTACGTAATATTCCCTGCATGATCCATAATGTTACAAGGTTCTTTTCAAGGGAGCTCGGCGCTGCCCCTAAGGATTAGTTTACCTAGATATGGTACAGTTATCTTAGGATGTCTAAGCCCACAAACATGAGAAACAAAGACGACCTCAATATTTGTCATCTTATAAATTAAGTAAATATGCCCAAAGGTTTTTGATTAGTTCGTAATGCCTTTGAGGTATACGGATAAGAAGATTGACTTAACAAAACTAGCTCGTGTTACAGCTGATAGACTACGGATTTCAATAAGTCATCGAGTCAAGAATGAATAGATATATTCTAGGCAAGCATGCTGCATCTTCGGCCGCATCTTTACTTTCCATCAGGTGAGATAGTGGTCGAATGCTTGCCTATCGAGCAAAAAAAAAGTGAATATATATTTTTACAAGCTTTTATTTAGCTTGCACTGTATGTATGTGTCTTTGTTCGGGTGGAATCTTGCAACTCAATTTTGATGCAGATATCTTCAACCGATTGAGCTGTAATTTTGTGTTCACGTTTAGTTTGGATGACAATGCATGGTTAGCTGTGTGACGTCATTCTAAGTCCAACATGGCGGAACACACAAAATGACGAATAAGTAATTTTTAATGGACTCCTACAATGTGTGTAAGGGCTTGCTGAAAATAACTCGATTAATAAAGTGACGTCACTTTAAATCCAATAAGGCGGACTTCTAAAAGCTTGTCTTTAAAATAGTTTTTAACAAGTGCTTAATTTATTATTTTAACTGAGAGTTTGTCTCAGCTCTACCAGCATGTTTTAAAGAACAATAGTTTTTTCTTCTCCCTTTATCGGGAGCTTTGGCTCCGCATGTCTTGTGCATCGCCAGTGTCGAGATTTCACATCTTGTCATATTCTAAGAAATTCCATATTATGTTAAATAGTACCTAATAGACTAAAAATAAAAAAGGAAGGTAAACAACTAAGGTTAATCTAATATATAAATATCTGTGTATCTAATATATAATATGTGTGTGTGTGATGTGAATGTTTCCGGCACCCGCGATACAAGTATTTGAACTTAGTGTGGGGCTGTGACTGTAAATGCGTTTGTTTGTATATAAATATCTCGTGTCACTGTTTTTGTAGTTGCCAATTTTAATGATTTTTTTTTTGTTGAAAGGCATGAGAAAAGGTCGTTAATAATTTCTCAACCTACTACCCCTACCCCCATTTCTTTATCGCGATTTAGGTATTAGTATCAACAATATCCAAATAATTTAACCATCGTTCGTTTACGTGAAGCCATTTACATGAAATATCACGTCACTTTGACATTTCATTCTGAATTTGTATGTATGTATCACAACGGCTATTTTCCACTATTTATTTTAATACCATCAAAAAAATTATATACAAAATTATTAAGTACCTGGATGACCAAACTTTGCTCGGTTTTTTTTTTAAATTATAAACGACGTTTTCTAAAAATGAAACTTAGCTAGATAGATTTATCTCTAGTGATAAATTTATCTATAGATTTATCTCCCCCGAAACCCACTGCATTTCCGAGATTTAGATTATATATTTACATTATACAAAAATTGCTCGTTTAAAGGTATTAGATACCTTAAATTATCCCGTAAAATTAGTTACTTAGGTAGGTACTTAAATACTCGTGTTTGTACTAAACACGAGTATTTAAGTTTAATAAACTTTGAACAAAATATTAGTAAAATTACGTATGAGAACTTCAAACAAATACCGTGTACATATAAGGGCTATTTACCTGCTCAGAAAAATACGCGTTGGCGTATCCAATTTGTCAAGGGGAGATGGAAAACACCTACTGACTGACGCCTACTGACTGCTCATATAAGACATAAGACTTAGTAACTTTAACTTATATCTATATACGAGTACATCCGCCGCAAGAGGGCAGAATGTTAACAACGGATCCGTGAAAATAATTCCTAAAATATTAACGTATTAATAATATTAAACCAAAAATGTGTTTAAATCCATCTCGTATCTATGCTTGATGTGTGTTAGTGTTATCTAATTTGTGTATTAAGTATTTTAGATATTATAAGCTGTTCAAAACTATAAACAATACTCAGTGCATAACTACATTAAAAAGTGACAAAATAACTAAATGGAATGTTATTAAAACAAATACGCCATCAACAATTGATCTGTGAATAACTCTGCAAACAAAATAAAGTGAAATACATGTGAAATATCATAAAACACAACAATAATTATTTTGTTTCTTATCAGTGACCGTTGGTGAGTTGTTTCAATATTCAAATTCAAATATTGACGCTTGAACTTTATTCGCCCATCTAAAACATTAAAACGGTTTCTTAATTTCGCCACTGTCGTCAGAAACCTGGTGGTGTAGTGGTATCCACTGCGGATTTAAATCCGACCGCCAAGCGGACCAGCGTTCGGAATCAAGAGAGACCAAACTTTTTGAGAATAAATAATTTTATAGTACCTTGGTAAAATAGATACAGATTTACAAGAGCGTAAGTTTCGTACACAAATAATAGAAAAACGCATAAGATAATAATATTATTTACAAAAAGTAAGATTCAAGAATTAACCTCAAGATGGCTCTTTCAACAAATAAAATCAATTTGATTTCATTGCAATGCACAGGATGTCCCCAAACTATTACAAACAGGCAATATATGAAGTGTTCACTATGTGAATGTATTTATGATCTCATCTGTGCAAATGTATCATATGCACGCTATATTTTAATGGAGCCTGAAAAGAAAGAATCTTGGAAATGCGTAGCATGCATTAGTAAAATACCTAAAATAAACAACCAGAATACACCGGTAGGCAGCCACAACGTTGCTAACAGAACACGTATCAGCAGCAACGTTACTTTAAGGAAGCCAAGGATATTACGATGCCTCTCATTGGACAATTTGTCGCTGTCAAGTGAAAACTTAAGTGAGAGTTTTGATGACGCAACGTACAATAATCTAACGCATATTCCGAAAAGTCCGAGTCCAGAATTAGCGAAACTAAAAACTGAAGTGGAAGAACTAACATGTCATCTAGTCAAATCTAAAGAAGAAATCAACAAGTTACTGATTGAAAACTCGGAATTAAAATTTGCATTGGAAAAATTACACACAAAAGACACCACCGTTGAGAATTTTGTTGTGAAGAAAAATATTTCTCCAGATAATACGAACTCGACCAGTAAAATTTTAGACACAGAACAAAGCAATATAAACTATCAAACGTGTACCCCACCTTCACCGGCATATAGCAGATACTCAGTCCCGGCTATGAAGGAGAATCAGGACCTTTCTATGCAACTATATAGCAATTGTGAAACAATACCGGTTACAAAATTGCGTAAAAAAATGAAAAAGACATCAAAATCGCAAAAAACAGTAAAATCAATAAAACCCGTCTCAGTACTTTCATATGCCGACACAGTTAAACTGGACGCTTCCAATAAGCCTACACAACAGAAACGAGAAAAAACGTGCAAAGCTACGGCGAAAGTAAATGAAATTGACTATTCTGAAAAGATTGAACCACCAAAAATAATGATAATTGGAGATCAAACTACAAAAGATTTATCCTCACTCCTCATTAGTCTTAGAGAAAAACATAAAAACACGAAGACATACGATCTTACCAATTTTACTCACCCAGGAGCAACAGGAGAATACATAGGAAGAAACACGGACTTCAACAATCTGAAGATGAAAGAGGATGACTGGTTAATTTTAAGTGTAGGAAGCAATGACTGTAACCCATCGATGCTTCTAAATGAACTTTCAACTGCCCTAAAAAATCTACAAAAACCAAATGTTATCGTAGTAGGAGTAGACCAAAATCCGCATTTAAATGAGATTAATTTAAATATTCATCTTAAAAAACTGGCAAGTAAGTTTCCTAAATGTAAATATTTAAACACTTCTCAATCACACAAACCGTTAACCGTGAAGCGATTGTGTAGATTGGTTAATGAAATGATTAATTCCGATGATTACGCGTCATATTTCTTGGACAAAAACATCACGCGACGTAGTAAAAATAGCACTACCAAAGCTAAACCAGACAAAAAACTTAGACGTGGAACGATACCGTATTTTTTCGATAAAATGAGAAGTACTAAAATCATTCAATCACAAGAAAAGTCAGATGACCCAAAAAACCACAGTGTAATATGCAAACCAGGAACTATTCCTTATTATTTTAAAACCCAACAAAACGTGACAAATAACACATTTCGAAACGATTTTTGTAAAAATCAAGAACAGTTTTTTCGTCAGTGACATAAACTACTCTCTCAAAATCATGTACCTTAACGTTCAGAGTATTAAATCAAAAGTTGACCAGATAGAACTATTAGCTAGTGACCTCCAATTTGACGTATGCTGTTTTAGCGAGACTTTCCTCCGTAATAACGAAGCGGATGTATTGCAAATAAGTGGGTACAAAAATGCCTCATCTTTTTGTAGGAAAAATAGTTCACGAGGAGGAGTTAGTATATACATTAAAAATTCCATTAACTTTAAAAAATTAGATTGGATAAATGACTTGTCTGTTGAACGCCATTTCGAATGCTGTGGAATAACTCTGCCAGAACTTAATACTTTCATAATATGTAATTACAGGACTCCAAACTCCAACTTTCAACTATATATGCAGATTCTTGAAACCTTGTTACACAAATTAGCAGTCAGGCACAGGCACACGAATAAAAAAATTTATATACTAGGTGACTTTAATATTAACTTGTTGGACAGTAATTATAACAATAAATCTCAGATATTTCAAAATACACTATCCTCATTCAATATGCATCACACAATAACAGCACCGACACGAATCACATCAAAAACTAAGACATGTATAGATAACATCCTCACTAATACCAAGCATTACAAAACAGAAATTCTTGATTTAGGAATATCTGACCATACAGCTCAATTAATAAAAGTTCAAACTAATCTCAGCTTCCATGAAAAGTACTGGTTTATAGAAAAAAGGCGAATATATTACTATCAAGACATTTTTCTGAGCTATATCTCACAAATCAATTTCTCTGATGTCTATTCTCAGACGGATGTGAATAAAGCCTACGCCGAATTTATTGACCTATTTACACTGGTTTTTGATTTAACTATACCTAAACAAAGAGTGAGACAAACTCATAAAAAGAAACAAAATTGGCAGACCAAGGGTATAAGAATTTCAAGCAAAAAAAAGAGGGAAATTTACATAAAAACGCGAACTCTTAGTTCTTCTAAAAACAACAATATGTATAAAACATATTCGAAAACTCTGAAAAAAATAATACGTCACAGTAAAAAAGCCAGCAATATCAGATACATAAATGACAGCACAAATAAACCTAAAGCCACTTGGGACGTAATTAAACAGTATACTAGCCCCGTAAATAAGATCCATACAACTATAGACCATTGCCAAATAAACAATACCAAAATAACAAATCAATCGCAAATATCGGAAATAATTAATCACCATTTTACAACTTTGAATAAACGTACATCAAACAATTTACCTAAAAACAATGAAAACTTAAGTCAGTCTAATAGTAAATCCATTTTTCTAACCCCCGTAGACAGGACTGAAATTAAAAATATTGTGAAATCACTGAAAAATAACAAATCTACAGGACATGACAACATCCCAATTCAGCTAATAAAGAACAGTATTGATGTCATAGTAGACCCTCTTGTTTATATAATAAACTTGTCAATTTCCACAGGCTGTTTCCCGGATGATCTGAAACGAGCATTGATAAAGCCTATACATAAGCAAGGGTGCAAAAGTGAAATAAGTAATTATAGGCCTATTGCGCTTCTACCGTGTATCTCAAAAATATTTGAGACAGTAATTCTAAGGCGGTTAACTTCTTTTCTAAATTCAAGCCACATTCTTGATAAAAACCAATTTGGGTTCCAAAAAGGCAAAAATACATCAATAGCTATATTTAAAATGCTAAAACAGGTAGCAGACGATATTAACTTAAAGAAACCGGGAGTGGCCCTGTTCTTAGATTTATCGAAAGCCTTCGATTGCGTGGTACATCAAATATTGTTGAACAAATTGGAACATGTAGGTGTAAGGGGACAGGCATTGAAACTTATCAAGTCGTATTTGATCAACCGAAAACAATCAACCATTCTTCAAACTTATAATAAAGCTACAAAAACTGTCGAAAACGTTATATCAACATATCGAGATATTTCACTAGGGGTGCCACAAGGAAGCATTCTTGGGCCACTTTTATTTTTAATATATATTAACGAATTCCCAAAACTACTACAAAATCTATGCGTTATGTTTGCAGATGATGCAACAATTTATATACCTAAAAATAATCTAAATGAAAAAGACTTTGAAACTGAAATAAACATAACCCTTGAAAGGGTAGTTATATGGCTTGACAATATGAATCTACGAGTAAACATAAACAAAACTAAACTAATACATTTTAAAAATTACAAACAAAATCACATACAGCTAAATATCGAGAATAACGGTAATAAAGTCAATTTAGTAAACGAAACAAATTTTTTAGGCGTTCAAATAGACACAAATCTAAATTGGAAATCTCATATAACGAAAATAAACAGCAGATTATCACAATACTGCTTTACTCTGTCAATCATAAAAAATGCTACGTCAAAAGTTATTGCTACTAACACCTATTATGGATATGTCTACCCACAACTGTCATATGGAATAATTTTTTGGGGAAACTCTGTAAACGTAGAGTCTACTTTCCTACTTCAAAAAAAATGTCTCCGTATTATATATAATCTACAAAAAACAGATTCTCTTCGTCAAATATTCAAACAACATAATTTCCTTACATTATCAAGTTTATACATCTATGAAATAAGCTTATTTGTTAAAAACAACGAAAATTACTTTTTTGATGTTCATTCTAGACGTGTTGATAAATTGCGCACTAGATATAAACACAACATTTGTATCCCTCAAGTCAATAACACTTTATACTATAAAAGCACTTTTTATTCTGCAATTAAAATATTTAATCACCTACCTGTAGAGTTAAAGATATTAAAAATGCCTCACTTTAAAAGAGAATTGAAAGCATGGTTAATCTCTAAAGTATATTATAATCTAGAAGAATACTTTAATAGATAAACTCGCATTGTGCATTAATATTTTATTAAATAACAGTGTTAAATGCATAGATACGAAAACATGTTTTAAGTTATTGTAAATAAATTATTGTATCTTATTTTATAACATAACTCAGTTATTTCAAATTGTAAATATTGCATGTTCGAAAAGGGCAACTGTTGATACAATATTTTATACTAAGATCTTTTGTTACACAGTTCTGGCAATAAAAATTCTGATTCTGATTCTGATTCTGATTCTATAAAAATCAATGCCACTTTTCGTTGTAATTTTATAGCTCAAGAACGGGCTCACCTATCCAAACTAAATATTTAAGCTTTCTTCGGACTATTTAGTAGATGGTTTATGTGAAGTTTGCACAAAATCGGTCGAGCGGTTCTTCATTTATCGCACCCGGGCAAAGCCGGGCGGATCGCTAGTTATATATGTATTTCTTTGGCAAATCTTTGAAGGACTGATATTTTCCTAGTCAATAACGTGTATTGGTCTACGAATAAACTAAACAAGGGGTCTATTCCGGGCTTCGATTATATTTACATCGACGTCAAAATCGAATGATTTTCTTTTCTTATGAACCATCGATTCGACTGACTGTTTCGATAATCTATGCCCGGAATAGACCCCATGGTATAGATAGTTTATTCAAATCAAAATTGTTTATTCACATGGGCCCCAAAGAGGCACTCTATTCGTAGGCGTACAACATTTTATGTAGTATGATGATCCAGAGGCGATATTATATTAACTTAACGAAAATAGCTAGCAGACAAAATTGTATAGGTAAATAGGCAAACTAATGCCACAAAGCATTTTCTTCCAGTTAACCTTGATTCATCGTGGTAATTTCGATATGATAGTTCGTGATCGATAATAAGCGGAAATTTTTAATCAATGATCATTTTATTGGTATAAGAATTTCGTTAAAATAATTAAAAAATATATACGTCAGATACGCTACCTACAATTTAAGTAGGGTTACGTTGTTTAAAGCGGCTTTTTATTTATTACATTATGAAGGTAATCACACTTAAATAGAAAGGGACAGTCAAGTCTGGGGAAGTTGTGTCTGCGGTCGGGGTTGTGTAGCTTAACCCTTTAAAACCTTGAGCTTGTTTAAACTCCAAACCTCAACAATAAAGAAAAAACAAACAATTTAATTCAAATAAATGTGGCTTTCATTTTCATTTAGTTTTTAATAAAATATTTACTATATATCCCGTCATTGGTTAGTAGTGTTCAATCTTGTAGAGGATGATTTAGAATCGACAAAAGACCAGAAAAAAATTATCTTTATTTTCAATGAAAAAGTTTACTTAACTTTGACTGTTACTTATGACTAGGCCTTCTATTATCTAATATTCAAAACTTATATTTTTTATTGCTTTTCTAAAAGCACAAGATTGCGAAGCCAAAATTAAACAAAAAAAAGATACAGTTTTCAAAATAAAATGAAGGTGTTCCATACAATTACGTCAAAATGTTAATCCCCTAAAAGTGTTTTGAAAGGAGTTCTTTGCCATTGGAATTAATTACGTTAAAATTTCGTATCCTCGGAAATACCGAATTTCCATTTGATTAGATTTTCTGATTAATGTTGTAATTAATGGTATTAAATTCATCTGAAAACGGCTTCAGATTATTCAGTTTATAAGTACGCCATTCATTGGTAAACTTACTTTTAAAAGGTTTTAGAAAGTAATATACTGGAGATTATCATTACTTATGTACATATACCAATGCTATTTGAAACTCTACAGATCCAATATTTATATTTGATTATAATAAAAGTTCAAAGAATTAGCAAGCTGAAGTGGCAGTGGGCTGGTCACATATGCCGCAGAACTGACAACCGTTGGAGTAGACGAGTTCTGGAGTGGAGACCACGAATCGGTAAGCGTGGCAGAGACGTCCTGTGGCTAGGTGGAGCGACGATATACGTAGGGCTGCTGGTAACGACTGGAGAAGAAGAGCCGAAGATCGAGCTCAGTGGCGCACCTTGGGAGAGGCCTATGTCCAACAGTGGACTGAGATAGGCTGAGTATGATGATGATGATGAAAATAAAAGTAACATTTTACGGCTTTTTTATAAGTATTATAATTTTGAATAAAACTATTATAATCGCTTTCACATTTACAACTCCACACTAAGTTCAATAACTTGTGCCGTGGGTGCCAGAAACATTGACATCACACACAATCACAACTAGAACCAGAAACACAAATATTCCTTAGGGAGAAACGATACCCCTGCTTAGAAGGCGCACCCAACTAAGCCAATGGGCAGTTCAAAATAAGTAACTTCATCACCACCAACAAGTATTTATATTCAACTCCATTGCATTAAAGACTCAATAAAGCTAAAGCTTTTCAGTTATGCCGAGATACGATCAAAATTAATGAAGAGATCGCTCTAAGCGATAAGACCGCCCCTTGTACTTCCAAAGTTAATGTGAAATTGTATTTAACACTTGTAGAAGTAAAACTTCTAATGAAAGGGCTTTCAAATTGTGATCCGGGACCTTTTAGTGCGACGTAAAGTGGTGGGGGTAAACACTGTGATGCATAATTAAAATGTTTCCCTGTTATACAAAAGTTTCATTTCTATCGTGTCTTTACGTCTTACTCTATTTTTGGTACACAATAAAGAGTTTTGTAATTTATTACTATACTAGCCGTGCCCCGCGGCTTCGCCCGCTATAATCAAGTTAATAAGTAGCCTATGTGTTAAACCTATGTATAATCTATGTAAATTCCAAATCCGTTCAGCCGTTAAAGCGTGAAGAGGGAACAAACATACTTACACACTTACACAACAAACTTTCGGATTTATAATATTAGTAGGATTTAAACGTAATGTTTCAGCTTACTTTCGTGAAAAACAGTCATCAGAAATACAGTTCCTGGCGGTAAGTTATGCTCATGTACTGGCCCCTTACAATTTAAAGTCGAGAAAACTTTAAGACATAAGGTTTATTTTTGCTTAAATCTTATTGAAACTGACTGCAACAGAGATAGATAATTAGGGGATCAACAAACTTGTACAACGACTGACAAGATCAACAAAATGTCGAAAAATCTAGTGAATGACAGAGTTAACGCTCTACAATACCGAAACTAGCTGATTATCTCCCTCTTTGGACGACCCAGTTGGCGCAGTGGACAGGTGTTCGCCCTCTGCGCCGTGGGAGCTGGGTTCGATTCCCGGCAGGAGCACAAATTCCTTCCCAAGGGTTATTTGTGCTTCTAGCTGTGGGTGTAATTTGTGTGTGTGTGATGTGAATGTTTCCGGCACCGGTGGTGTGAATGCGTTTGTTGTAAAACGTATTGACTAAATTATTACATCTCTGAAAATGTTATGCATGTTCGCAAAAATATTAATAAATATAAATTAAGAAGCGAGGCACACAATATTAATACTAGATATAAGCATAAAATTACAGTGCGCGCATTTAGATTAAGCAAAACCTATAAATCTTTTATGGCAAATGGAGTTAGATTTTACAATAGAATTCCTAAAATTGTAACTGAATTTTACCACTGGGAAAGTTCTAATCTATAATAAAACGGGCATTAATTAAGAAAGCTTACTATAAAACGATCGACTATATTAATAACAAGGATACATGGAAGCAAACTGCACAAGCGCTTTCTAACGACCACATAATGTAGATGTCTACATTATGTGGTCGTTAGAAAGCGCTTGTGCAGTTTGTAGGTATGTACCTAGGTTAATATAATAATTATAAATTAGGAATGATTAATTAATTAAGAAATAATGAAAAAAATGCACCGCCGAGTTTCTTGCCAGGTTCTTCTCGAGATGGCTGTAATTTTGCGAATCTGGCAGTAGAAACATTACATTTCATTAGTGCCTTTTTGAGCCCATGTGAATTAAACGATTTTAATTTGATTTGATATTAACTCTTTCATGTTTATGTTTGCCTAGTACTTTACCACATCCGAGTGGCGTAACTATTTCTCTCCATGATAAATGTGTTTTATGCATATTTTTTTTCGTGAATTAATATTTTGCTGCTTGTATCTAAACCATTCTTGAATACACATGCAGTCTTAAAAATCATCAAAATCGGTCCAGCTGATTAGGAGTAGTTCAGTCACATATATACGTACATAATAATCTAATATATACAATTCTCGTGTCACAGTTTTCGTTGCTATACTCCTCCGAAACGGCTTGACCGATTTTTATGAAATTTTTTGTGCTTATCCGGTATCTATGAGAATCGGCCAACATCTATTTTTCATCATCATCACTTTTCATCATTATCAACGCGGGTGAAACCGCGGGGCGCAGCTAGTTATATATATAAAGATGTGTCTTTAACGTGGATGAAGCCGCATGGCATAGGTAGTTTGAAATAGCCCTACATTTATAAATCCGCTGCTATTTTCAACCTTTCCCGCCGTGTGCTGAAAGCCGCTTACGTTTCCTCATAACATAGCAAAACTCTTTACACATGTACGAAATTAATTGGCACTCCTTTTACCGCCTTGTCTTAAAAACATCGGCTTACGGCAATACGGAAACATTTTTGCGGTCCTTTCAGAGTCATGCCGTGAAGTCACGACGATAATAAGCGCCGTGAACATAGACTAAGCTTTTTAAAGATATAACGTTCGTTAACCATTTTATTAGACGTGAACACGAATTCCTTTGAGGTACATTCACGTCTTCAAGGACAAATTCATCACAACATTAAAAAAAAATGCTTGATATGCAAGCATTTATAGAAAATAGAAATAGAAATAATTTATTTGAGACAAAACATAAAAGACACAAAAGGCAGAAACAAAAACAGTTTGTCACAATTCGGCTCCAAATCAGCTGGTGTACTGGCTGTACACCAGCGCTGGTCTTCCGCTGGAGCCGTTTGGTGAAGTCACGGCACAGACATACAATACACACACAGGTATGAATCAACAAAACAATGAGGGAAAAAACATTAACAATATAAATTGAACGGTCAATATATTTAGGGAGGTCAAAAACAATGGCAAGATTTTAGGCTTGGCTAGCTTATAATGCACTCGTATCATGTCGAAGAGTTTCTTCTTGTTTATGATGTGCAGTAATATATATTTTTAGTTTTATGCTGAAATTTTGAACATTTTGCTAGTTTCTCATCGGTGGGGGAATATTGTTCCAGCATTTACTAGCTGCGTAGCGGAAACTTCCACTAAAGGCGGCAGAGCATTTGACCACTATCTCAACTGATGCTAAGCGATGATGCGGCCGAAAATGTAGCATGCTTGCTTAGAAGATACCTGTCCTTTTGCGACTTGAATATTTCCAGATTATACCGATTTAGGGAATAAAGACACGGACGAGCTCTACTCCTCTGCAGTACGGATGATAAACGCATAAGCGAAACGCTGAAGGTAAATTTGTCCCAAATAAATAGTAGAACCGTACTGACTCTCCCTCAAAAGGTACCTAAGTAGATAAAATAAGTCTATACAAGAAAGACGATGGCTCCCCGCGGGCATAGACGTGGTTTCATTGAACGGGCGCTTTATGGACGTCAATAAAGTTGGAATTAAATTGCACTATTGAATATTGGAAGTAATTCTTTATTGATGTAGCGTCATTGAGAGGAGTTTCAATTCGTCTACGTTTACTACTGCAGTTTATTATGTTCTGTGTTATATGCGCTTGTGGTCGATAGGCTTCATTTGTACCTATAAATACATATACTCTACTTATTTGTATAAAGTCATCATCATACTAATATTATAAATCCAAAAGTTAGTGTGTAATGTTTGGTTTAAATTTTGAATGATCATACTTTATACATAGGATTAAAACACAGACTACTTCTTAACTAGATCAACGTGAGCGAAGTCGTGTAGCACGGCTAGTTATCAATATTTTTAATAATGACGACCCAGTTGGCGCAGTGGACATGAGCCCGCCCTCTGCGCCGTTGGGTTCGATTCCCGGCAGGAGCACAAATTCCTTCCCAAGGGATATTTGTGTTTCTGGTTCTGGGTGTAATGTGTGTGTGTGTGATGTGAATGTTTCCGGCACCCATGATACAAGTCTTTAAACTAAGTGCGGGGCTGTGATTGTGAATGCGTTTTTTTTTATTTAAAGCCATTTTGTTTCAGTCAGAAGGAGGAAAATGCCCATGGACCAGTTTAATTATTAAGGCTGTAATTTTGCGAATCTGGCAGTAGAATCATTAACTGTCATAAGTGCCTTTTTGGGCCCATGGTGATAAACGATTTTGATTTTGAAGCTATCCTATTTAGTAAAATTGGGACTAGTCGTAAGTAGTAAAACTGTCTTAGTCGTCGCAGTTTTCGTACCTAGTTAATGTCATATGGAACCCTTCCTTATAAATGTCTGTTGTGATTTACCAGAGCCTCATTGCCATCAGAACTTGCTTGGCAGGGCACCACGTGCAAGAGAGATTGACTCGGATTGCTACGTGTTATACCACCCTTATTCTTAACGTTAATCGGAACAATAGAAATATAAAAATAAACCGAGAGAAAGTAACAGAAACTAAGGTAAACAAACTTTTGATTCCTTTTTATCAACCTCCCTGCCTAATTAAAACCGTTTTAGCGCTTCTGATGCGATGAATAAATAAACATTCTGACTTTTGCATTTAATAAGTAGGATGTAGGATTGTTTTAAAGGTTTATAGATGAACAAATCTTGCAATAGGTACTCAATACTTTACGAGTTCCAAAGATTTGTGTTGTTCTTTAGATTTTAACTTTATACGTACCTAAGCTTGGACTAGCAACGTTCTAGAAAAGTTCTGACCCTTTTTTTAGAGAGAAGCATATTATGATGGTAAGCGACATACCCGTATATAAACATCTACGGTATCTTCCGGAACTTAGGATGACAAAGTTCCTTGTGGGACATGAATTTAAAATATGGCGA
The DNA here is from genome assembly GCA_948107665.1 of Lomographa bimaculata. Lineage (NCBI taxonomy): Eukaryota > Metazoa > Arthropoda > Insecta > Lepidoptera > Geometridae > Lomographa > Lomographa bimaculata. The sequence continues at coordinate 704,345 of OX403602.1, read as the reverse complement.
TTCACTTCTTGAGACTAACTTGTGCACGGAGCTTGATCTCGCCAGCCTTATTTTGTAGGTAGTTATTTATTTCCCTACTATCTTAGGGAGTTTTACCTGCCAAATTTTAGCATTTTTTCGATAAAGAGGTGTACATGGAATTAGGTTATCACGAGATAACATATTATTGATAAAAGTATTGTATCAAAAAGAAAACAATACATAAAATGAAACCGAAATTTCTTGCTAAATAATTCTTGAGATAGATGTAATTTTGAAGAACATTAACATTCACGAGTGCCTCTTTTGGTCCCATATGAATAAACCATTTTTATATTTAATGATATGAATTTAACATACACCGTCTCAAAATTATATGTATTTAATCAATAAATAAAATCCGAAGAAGTGTCAGTTCATATTTTTTAATTTTCATTTTAATTTTCTTTTTTCCGATCTTCGTCGCTTCAGCTTCACATCAGAGATTTGACAGTCCAGACACGAATCCGTCTTAGAAAAAGACACAAATCTTAAAGGAAAATATGCTCTTACATTGAATCCGCCATAAAAAGAGAGGTTTGCTTTGTTTTTCCAATAATCGGATGCTGGCGTACTGCCAGAAAGTAAAAACAAATATTTTCTTCTATAGTAAATGGACCAACGGATGTAAAGGGAATAAAAAAATACAGCGCCTCGTTCGCAACAAGCGACAATTCTGAAAAGCATTTAATTTATTCCTTTTTTTAGCGGTCAGACCGTGTGTCGGCAGTAGTAATTGTTATGTCAAATTTAGACACAGAAAACATTATAGAATGTTACGTTAATCATCCTTTCAGCAAAGGAGTGGAACTCATTGCCTGCGTCTTTGTTCCCCGAGGGTATAATCTAGGTGTCTTCAAGTATGTAGAGTATATAATTGTTTGAAATTGTGAATATTGTATCAACATTTTTCGGAGGAGGGCGATGGCAGCTGCGACACAGTTTTACACTATTGCAGGTGTCATCGTTTTACCAAAATTTTTGTCTGTACAACCTTGTCCTAAAATAAACGATTTTCATTTTTAAGTCTAGGGTGAATAGGTACCTTCTACGATACCTAAAAAAATAATATTTTACGATAAAATAATCAAATCTCAATATTTGGACTTTTTTTGTTATTATCTTTTGGTTCGTAATTATCAAGAAAAGGTTTGAAAAAATAAAGATTCCCGACCCAAATAGTAGAATAAATAACTAACCACGGGGCACAGCTAGTAACAGAATAATTGAGGTTATTTATTGGTTCTAGCGGCATGAGTTACAACATAAATTTCTAAGTCAATGTGTAACAAGGTGGGGGTAATTAATGGAAGGGGGCATCACAATAGAAAATAACAATTCATATTTAATAAAAGTAACACGGTTTCTACGTTTGCGGCTGGCTTATAAATGTATAAAGCTGTATTTTCAAGATTTACTCACTTTCGATGCCATGATCACAAATCAAGGAATTTTATTCTTATGTTTGTTTTTCTAATTATTTTGGATAGAAATATATCGTCATATTTTATTGTGACTCTAAAATGGTAAAAATACATGTATTTTTTCTTGTACAGCGCATGTTATCTGGGTGACCTCGAAAATTAATTATTATTTATTGAGACAATGAACAACACAAACTTGAAGTTTATAAGTACATTAATTCTGTTGATAAAGGTTAGAGACATTATAATTATAAGTGAAGACTGCATGCAGATTAATTTAAAGCTGTCTTTCATATATATACATAGAATACATAGAAAATTATAATGTCCAATTAAATCTATTGCCAGGAAAGTTATGTGTCTATGATATGATCTAAGTCATAACGTTTATCTCTTTAAAACAAAATCAACATTCTCACTAGTAAGTAGTTTTCACCTAATCAAACGCAAACATACACGCTTCCACGCTCACAGCCCCACGCTTCGATGACTTATGTCGTGGTGCCAGAAACATTTACATTACACACACAATCACAACCAGAATCAGAAATACAGATTTTTCTTGGAGAGAAAACATGCAACTTTTTTTTCTTCATACTTGATAATTATATGAAATCTAATGAATTAAAATAAAATGAGGATATTTGTGGATCTGTGTGTGATTGTGTATGTGAACATTGAAAGTGATGACACAGTTGGCTATAGATCGTATTATGTTGTCGTTCAGGGAACAAAGATGCGGCAACGAGTTCCACTCCTACTACTTATTGAGAACTGTTATTTTCGATTTATTTTGACAAGGCTGCATCCCATTCTCATCGTGGATTATCAAATCAAATCAAATCAAAATCGTTTATTCACATTGGCCCCAAAGAGGCACTCATGAAAGATAATGAATCTATTGCTATACCTCCTCTATCTCCTCTTTTCTATATTGTTTGAAAAGAACTTCTTTTACAGTGTTCAGATACCGCAAAGGCAGATCTTTTGTTATAAACGAACAAGCTACCACGTAAATAATTCCTGCTTTGATTCTTTCTACTTTTTGTTTTGATTTCAATGCTTCGGTATTTATAATATTTTTTTCAAAAAATATAACAAACTATAATTGATCGAGCGAGATCTCTAAGTTGACCTTTCCGTCCGTCCGTCCGTCTGTCAGAGGCATCTAGCATCTAAACGATACAAGCGAATGACTTCGAATTCTTCATAGATTATGTAAAACTACGGCCCAAAGCTATAAATAATATTTAAAATTATATAAATGAAAATATGAAGGGGGCTCCCATACATGTAAGTGGGGAACAAAATATTTTTAATTTTTTTTATATAAATCAACAATAAAATTTATACATAAGCTTTAGAAAATAGATAGACGAAAAATAATTTCTTGACCTTTACGATAAAGACTTTAAAGGTTGGCTATGCTTCAGGAATTTAAATAATGATATGAAACAAACAAACGCATTCACACTCACAGCCCCACACTAAGTTCAAAGACTTGTATCGCGGGTGCCGGAAACATTCACATCACACACACATTACAGAACCAGAAGCACAAATATCCCTTGGGAAGGATTTGTGCTCCTGCCGGGATTCGAACCCAGGACCCACGGCGCAGAGGGCGGACACCTGTCCACTGCGCCAACTGGGTCGTCGATATGATAATAATATGCTTACCATCGTCGACCACATCACTTACTATCAGGTGAGATAGTAGTCAAACAGTAGCATGACTATGCCCATATACTATGATACAATAAAATGATATAAATTTGTGTTTCTGGTTCTGGTTGTGATTGTGTGTGTGATGTGAATGTTTCCGGCACCCACGACAAGTCGTCGAACTTAGTGTGGGGCTGTCAGTGTGAATGCGTATATTATAAAAAAAAAGAAAATAATAATAATATGCTTACCAACCTCTCGGTTTTTAATCGGATACATTTCGGAGAGTGTGCTAAGGAACTGTACGATCTAGTTCGCCCATCCCCGTTCTATCATCGGACAAGCAGACAAACTGCTAAGCGACACCGCTATATGGTGGACATTCCAAAAATGCGTACTAAGCGTTTTGCCTCCACATTCATTGTGCGAACCGCAAAGGAATGGAACTCCTTACCCGAGTCGGTGTTTCCTGATGAGTACAATATGGGAGTCTTCAAGTCACGAGTGAAAAGTGAAAAGTATCTTCTAGGCAAGCTTGCTCCATCGTCGACCACATCGTCGCTTACCATAAGGTGAGATAGTGGCCAAAAGTTTGCCTATCATGAATAAAAAAAAAAAAAACCTCAACAACATCATCAGGTGAGATAGTGGCCAAACGGGCTACCGTTCACTTCGTTACCTATTTAGAGAAAATGGGGCTAGTAATAAAAACAAGGGCAGCCAGTTGTTTGAAAACAACATTAAAAAAAAGTTAAACTAACGAATATCTTTATAATTAACAGTAATTATCTAATCGAGAACGTAATTAAAATGATAGGTTTCGTCTATAAACTTCGTTATAAATGCGTGTAGTTTGTTGATTGGTATCGAAAATACAATTTCAGTATTTTAGTGCTTTTTCATGAATTCAGACCACGACCATTACATTTACAGCCATTATTTATCTAGAATCACTTAAATATTTATTAATTGAAGTAAAACTTCTTGTGGGAGGGATTTGAAGTTCTGATCCGCAACTTTTTTGGGTGACATGAAGTGGTGGGGGTAAACACTGTGATGATTAATTGAAATGTTTCCCTGTAATACAAAAATTTTACTTCTATCGTATGTCTTAACGACACACCCGGGTTTTCAACCGACTTAAAAAAAGGATTCTCAATCAGACTGTATTTTTTTATTTGTATGTATGTTACGCGATATCTCCGCCAATTCTGAATCGATTTTGATGATTCTTTTTTGTTTGGTAGAGTTGGTCCCATATAAATTTTATCGAAATCGGTCAAGCCAAAATCGAAATATAAGCGATGAAGTCGGTTTTTTTCAACTTTGCTTGCGTTTCAATTATTTACATTCATTATGGTATTAACAGTCGGTTAGTACTAAAATGAATTACTAATAATCGTGTGAATTTCTGTGTCGAAAATACTCCGATCAGTTTCGAGCGTATACCACTCTACTTTTGGGAGTAGGAAGTCAGCAGACAAGATGGTCCCGGCGAAACAGGTCGGAGTATTTTCGACATCAAAATTCATGTGATTCATAGCTGGTTAATACCACAATTCATAGCAATCGCTACAGTTTTTATTTATAATTATTCTAAATGTAATAATTTTCATCTCGACCAGTTTAAGACTTCGCACAGGACGCATTTGGTTCGAACAATCGGCATGCGGAGATGCGTGTGCAGGCACCGTTGTACCCTCATGAAAACAACACCTCATCATCTATTGTACCTATTGGTTAAACACATTTTTACTTTAACTTTAACTCCACTAAGACAACGATGAATAATTAAACGCAAGCAAAGTTTAAAAAAACCGACTTCACCACTTTATATTCGGAACTTTGATCAGATTAGATATACTAAACACGCATTATTGATGATATCTCAAGAACTACTGATCAGATCTTGATCAAATTTTAATGGGACCAATTGGGAAAAAACTTTTTCAAACAAAAAAATCGAAAACAGTTTACGTGGAACGAAGATATGAGGTGACACATATAAAAAAAAATATACAGTCGACTTGGGTACCTCCTCCTTTTTTGTGAAGTCGGTAGAAAATCGCTACCAGCGAAAATACGTTTTGCTTCTCTACACGTGTACGATACATTGTGCACAATTACAATGAAACGTAGCGCCAAAAAGAACAAACAAACACACGCATTCACACTCACAACCCCACACTAAGTTCAAAGACTTGTATCGTGGGTGCCGGAAACATTTACATCACACGCATAAATACACCCAGAACCAGAAGCACAAATATCCCTTGGGAAGGAATTTGTGATCCTGCCGGGAATCGAACCCAGGACACACGGCGCAGAGGGCAGAGACCTTTCCACTGCGGTCAACAATTTAACTTTGACTCCACTGAAACAACGATGAAAAATCGCTACCAGCGAAAATACGTTTTGCTTCCCTACACGTGTACGTTACATTGAAGCCCTGTGCATAATGAAACGTAGCGCCAAAAAGAAGATACCATAATTGCTTTTTAAAAGATAATCGTTCGTCCCGCAAAGGGTAGTTAGGGTCAGGAGCAAGGGTCACGTTAATTAACCCCACATAACAATAATAATGCCTCTCGAGTGGCTCCGTACATTAAGATGTATCCGAACTGAGGTGCTTTACCGACCAGGGGCAAAATAAATAAATGAATAAATAAGAGAATTATAACACTGTACTGCACGTGGTGCCCCTGCCGATTGCAGAGATAGTTAACGTCAGGCAGGCAAACGGTCATACAAACTTAGTAAGGAAGGAAAATAATATGATGCTATATATTTTTTATAATTAAATTAAATGTATTTCTAAGTAAGGCAAAAAGCTTACAACTCAAGAAATTTGAAGGTTTAATATTTTACAATTAGACAATTAAAGGTCCTCACGGTTTAAGCATAAAATACACGCTTTCACACTCACAGCCCCAAACTAAGTTCGATGACTTGGGTGTTGAATGCCGCAAACATTGTGTCACACACATAATCAGACCCAACCAATAACACAAATTTTCTTGGGGGAAAAAACTTGTGTTTCCTCCGTTTATTATAATTGAACCAGATACCTGCTTCTTATATGGCAAACTCGCAGCCAACTACCCGTTAGCTTATTTGGATGCGCGTCCGCCTTCAAGGCACCAGGTATCGGGTTCGATTCTCGGTGGAAACACAAGATTGTTCTTCCCAAAGTTTGTGTTTCTCGTTCTGGGTGGGATTCAGTGTGTGATACCAATGTTTCTGGCACCCACCCCATACAACGAACTTAGTGTGAGGCTGTGAGTGTGAAAGCGTTTGTGTATGTTGCCATGCATATCATATCGATCTGTCAGTAGCCCAATAAATAAGCCTTTCTCGCTCGTGTGTCTATGGGGGATTCGCCTAGAAATTACTTTGTAAACAGTAGTACGGCCAAATCAATATCGGGCATAGTAGTAAGTCTATGAAAACGGGTTAGTACTGGACTGTGGAATACGCTTCCCATAGAAATAAAGCAAGCACTTCGTCAGTCACTTCCCACATTTAAGAACGCGTCAAAGCTATCTCGCAAAAAAAATATTATGTTGTAATTTGTCCAAAGAACTTTGTGTACTATTTGCAGATGATGCCACTATACTTTTCATTAACGATAGCCTAAGTTGCCTTTGAAATTTTTGTAGTGTTCTTTATAATTCACTGACTAATTACCTATTGTAGCTTATTTATCATACATTTCAAATATCAGTAAATAATAAACATGTGTATGGTCTGTACAATCATATTTTGTGACATCGGACGCCCGAGATGGGTCAACTGTAATAACATTACCTGCAATAAGAACTCGCGAATACTGACACTACAGTTTTTGCCAATAAAGAATTATCTTATCTTATAAAACCCATTCTTTATGTATGACATTGATATCAATATTTAATCAATATCTGTATCAATATTGGTGTCTATATCGCTCGAACACCGGTCGAGTTTCTCGATTAAATCAAGAATAACGTGTGTACAACCGGAACTAAATCAACATCAATATTTAAGTTGTACTTATATTATGTAGTCTATTATTAAGTATATTAATATGTGGTCATAATTGTATATATAGCTATAAATTATATTTTATTTGTTATTGTGTAATCAAATATACTATTATTAAATAATATTTCGTTCCCTGCACTTTTCAAAATGTTGTTTTCTTAAAACAACGACGTCCACCTTTATTGTGTAATTATTATCTATCCAAAGATTGTCTGGAAGAGATCGCTTTTAGCGATAGGATTTGTTACACTTATTTTGTCAGTCAAGTCATTATGTTCTGTTCTGTTTTGTCACAATTAATTTGTTCAATAAGTTTATCTATCTATATGTACCGGACATCCTGTAAATGATAGAGGTATCTGATGACATCATTCATATATCGAAGTTACGGCTCGAAACCTGTAATTTTTGGTGAGTGTAGGTTTCAAATTAGCAACGTTTCTAACCGCAATCAATTCTCCCAGTCGGTTCTTACCAACACTCTTTTTGCTCCACAAAAAGGAACTTAAAAGCTGGCTGCCTAAATATTATAGAAGTTATATAAAAAAATGTTATAAAATAAACATTACTTTGGTTTTAAATTATAGGCAGCAATTTGGTACTAGTAGTCTGTTATAATTTGTCAACATTCGTTGTAGCTTACGGCGTATAAAGATAAATATCCGGATGACCGAGCTTTGCTCGGTTTTTTGTTTTTGGTAGAAATTGTATGAATTTGTAGCCTCAGAAAGTTCCATCTATTGTCGAGTAGAAACAGTTTTTTTACATCGGTCATGGCGTAATAGATGGCGCTGATAGTTTCTTAAACCCGGTTTTTCAAATGCAATTTGGGAACCGAGCATTTCTCGGACCTGGAACGTTGATAAATCGATTCCTTGGGCCGAAAACCCCTAATTTGTAACTTTAATGAAAATCGTTGGAGCCGTTTCCGAGATCCAGATTACACATATACATATATACAAGAATTGCTCGTTTAAATTTATTAGATAAACATAAACGTTTTCACACTCACAGCCCCACACTAAGTTCGATGACTTGTGTCGTGGGTGCCGGAAACATCACACACACAATCACAACCAGAACCAGAAACACAAATTTTCCTTTTAATGTTTATATCTCTATACTGGGCCCGGGCAAAACATCCTCGTATATGGTATCAAGCCGTCCTCCGAGCACCTTTGCATTAGGAATGAACTTGCTCCAGGAAAATGTTAATTTTTATCCCGGCCCTGTCATGAACGGATGAAATATGTAAAGCCTCCGGATTATACAACGGATCTCATTAGTGCTTATGGACCTGTGTAGCCTGTGTGCTTTAAGAATGTGAGACATTTGAAAAGGATACGATTTGTCGCACGACTAACTGCGTCCCGTGGCTTTATCTGCGTAAGTCTGTAAGCGGAATTCTGAGATAAAAAGTCTTATGTTAATCATGTATGTTAATCCAGGGTGACAGCTACCACCCACCAAATTCAATCAAATTGGTCCAGCTGTTTGAGCGTGAAGAAGTAACAAACATACAAAGACACTCACAAACCTCCGATTTTATAATATTGGTGTTATAATGTTATTGCACGGTTGGGCTTAAAACAGAAATCTTGAACCTATATAGATTAGTGGTGTTGAGTGGGCGTGAATGTGCTGAGTAAACGTGTACCTAATGGCATCGGAGATCAGACATATCTCTGCTGCGATCTATTTCTATTTGAACTAGTAGCTCTGTGAGCCAAAGAGCTAGCGGGCTTTTCGTTTTAAATGCGATATTTGATAATCAGCTCCCTGAGCATGAAAACATTTATGTATACTGACTGGCCGGGACTCGCGGCGGTTTTTGGCCGATCATCCGATAAGTTCCAATCCTAGATGTTGGGCTTCTTACATGCCCGAAACTAGCCGGAAAATGCAAATAAACCAGCTACAAATTAGTTCACAGACAGTTTATAAAAGTCAGTGCAGTGATTAGTAGATAGGATAACTGAGATATTTCAAGTTTGCTTGTAGAGACGGCTATTGCAATGCAACCGTTATCGGAGATGACTTCAAACTTATTAAGCAAAATCTTTCAATAAGTCTCGGAATGAAAACTCAATCACAGTCCGAATACCTTCCAAATTTCTTCTCCTCGAATCTAAATTTAGGTGAAGAAAAAAGTGAAACGGCGTTTTCTAAAAACGCTTATTTATAAACTGTCGGTCGGTCTAGTTTGGTCCGCCCTCGGATATCGGGTTTGATACCCAGTAAGAATACGTGTTCTCTCAAATTTGTGGTTTTTTATTTTGGCTGTTATTTTGTGTGATGTTTATGTTTCTGACACCCAAGACACATATCGAATATCTATAATCACATCACAATAATCTGGGAATCTTCAATTCAAAAGTAATTCTTTAGCCAAACATACTACATCTTCAGCCGCATCATCGCTTTCCATCACGAGTGATTGTGGTCAAATGCTTGCCTATTAAGCAACAAAACTATTTAGTTCACTGAAAAGAAGAACATCGATATTTTTTCTTTCAGTAATTTTGTCCAATATCGGTCTTCGGCGTTTATTAGTAAGCTAAATATTTTTTTTTTTGTAATTTTCATCAAATATTAAACCGTAGGTTCAATATTATGATGTTTGTATTATTTTATATACAAAAATCATAATATAATACCTTTATAACGTAGTACTTTTGTTTTATACATAGACAAACAAGGAGCTAATTAAAGCAAATAATTTTAGCTCTCAAATACACAGGAAAGCTTTTTGGCAAAATCACCAATAGTCCATTATCATCTTTTTTATTTTATTCTCTTGTAACATTTACGGCATCATTTTCTATGGCAATTAGATAAATTTCGCTTGGGCTATGTAGCCTAAACGGGTAAAATTTGCCGCACTTCTATCCAAAATAGCAGAGTAATGTACCCTCTCACGACACAGTTAAGTAAATTAATAATGTTCATGATAGCGATTGGCGGTAGACACAAAATTATTGGCGTAGAACGATTTAGAGTTCCGTACTCCGTAAGTAGGATCCTTCTAAATGTCGATATCAGGCTTCAGATGTGTTCATTGTAATTCAATCAGGACGATTAATGTACCTACTGTGTTCCTTGTGCTCCAGTTCATTAATTAATATTACTCTAGGACTACGTTACTAACGTTGTTGAAAATCTTTTTCACACTATTTTGTGCATAAAATACTGTAAGTGTAAGGATTTTGAGGCACTACAGTAAAACGAATCGTTTGAAGAAAATTGATATTTCATTAATGTTTTATTTTGATTTGTTAGCTGAATACATCAGATGTGATCAGCTATTATACGAAGGATAATTAAACGCAAGCAAAGCTTAAAAAAACCGACTTCACCGCTTTATCATCGGAACATTGATCAGATTTGACGTATAAAGACGTATTATTGACTATAACTCAAAAAAACTAGATATCAGACCTTGATCAAGTTTCAATGGAACTACATAAAAAGCACCACCTTTAAAATTAAAAAAGAATCATCAAAATCGGCTCACAATGAAAGAAGTTATGAGGTAACTTTCGAAGTCGGTGAACGAGAACATCGTCAAAGTACGCATTATTCGTCACAAAATAGACATTATTGATGACATTTCAAGAACTACTGATCAGATATTGATTAAATTTAAATGGGACCAATTAGAAAGCAACATCTTTCAAACTAAAAAAAATTCGAAATCGGCTCACGTGGAGAGAAGTTATGAGGTAACACACATAAAAAAAAACTAATACAGTCGACTTGAGTACCTTCCTTCTTTTTTGGGAAGTTGGTAAAAAACTGCCTCAATCATGTATCGAATTTCATCGAGGCGCGTATGGCAGTATTTTGGACATTTATACAGATGTCCGAAATACCGACGTAAATACTATAATGTAGTGTAGAAGTAGCAAAAGCATAAATTACATGTACGTTAGTACATGGATCCCGACCTAAAATATTTTTAACAAGGGAACGATCTCGAAAATAAAGAGTAGACCGTTTGCCACTTATAACGAACAACGAACTACCCTCAAGTGGCTCTGGCGAATACACCCGGCGTTCACTATTTGCCTCGGGATAGCTCTATCCTTTGAACATTTTTATTACGATCTTCCAGTATCTTTGGTTTAAAGAGACATGCAATTGAATATCCCAGCGGTCTTATAAATAATGTCTTACCTAGATTGCAGAAAGTTGATTATCCCGCTTAATTTTTGATTGAGCGAAGCGAGATCTTTAAGTTGACTTGGTTAGCTCATCACTTTGTCCGTCCGTCCGTCTGTCTGTTAGAGGCATCTAGCGTCTAAGCCATATAAGCGAATGATTTCACATTCTTATAGACTATGTAAAACTACGACCAAAAGCCAAAAATGACATTTAAATTATGTAGAGGGCTCATATAAAGGCTTACACTTTTTATTTTTTTATCTACTCTTGTAGGGTATCGTTGAAAAGGGCTTGACAATTAGAGTACGAAACCGGTTAAAAAAAAAAACTATGTTGGAAAATAATGATATGGTAGGCCACCAGAGTCACTTCTTTGGACCTATTTTCGGGGTCTATCTCATAAACGGCTTCACACTGATCGTAGAAACTTGCGTATATCCTTTATATCCTGTACTTGAACAACAAATACAGAAATCAAACAATCATCATATAGAAAAAAAAGTTGTAAGCAAGTAACTTCAAAAGTTTTTCTCTATGAGGCAAAATGTAGGCGCGTGATCTCAGTTCGGCGCGAGCGTCTAGTTATCGAATCATCAAAAATAATAATTTATCACGAAATATCTTTTACAATCATGAAGGGTTAATTAGCAATGCGGTGAGCTGTGACGCAGCAATTTTGGAGCAATATGCAAATGTTAGTGCTCCACATCCCAATAATAATGGAGAAACATGCGCATATTTTCTGTAGTTATCTGATGGCTAGGGCAAATCAATATATAGAGTTATGATTTTTTGTTACAAGGATTGGCCAACCTAACTAATTAATCACATTAGCTGTAAAGTGCAATCATCATCATCAGCAATATAGTTTATTCCTGAAATGCAAAGCTGGTTTAACAATATTGAGCCAATGAGTCCAATGAGAAAAACTACTCTATATACCTATCTGCCTTCGTCTTGCCGCATTTTGTTCAACTTACGTGCTATAGAGGCGCTGATCAAATTTTATAGAAATAAAATAGGAGACAAATCTACAGACTTTGGCAGCAAAACTCTTGAGTTTACGTTAGCGATAAGAACAAGTTAGTAAGTGCAAGTTATTTCTGCTAGCTGCTAGGAGGCGGTTGCGAGACAACTTCGGTTATTATAGAGTTCCTTTACCGAACCCAGGTGCGAGTCGACCCGCTCTTTGCCATGTTAATGCTTCATTAATTCGTCGTTTCGTAAAATTTACGTGCGCTATTACGTCTACACTTTATAGTCTCTGGTCACAGTTCATCTGGTGTGATTAATTCGCGCGTTATTCCACTCAACTTTATGTTGCGGCTCTCGTAAACTTGGCCCCATTAAATCGTCTATTGTTATAAGTTTATGCTGGAAGTTTGAGTCACTAGCTAAAGTGTTCACTGGGGCAAAATTGGACGCAGTCTTAACTAAATAATTAGTAATTCGTATTCAACTGAAAGCTTCGCTTGCTCTTTTCCAAATAGAGAAATTAAAATCTTTTGAGGTTAAATGCTTATATTTATAACTATTTTCCAAATATTAATAATTGTTTGATTTTTATCCCGTTGGCTAAGTTGGGTGAGCGTTCGCCTTCTAAGCAAGAGTATCGGGTTCGATTCCCGGCGGGAATACAAGTTTTCTCCCCATGTTCCAATTTGTGTTTCTTGTTCTGGTTGTGATTGTGTCTGTGATGTGAATGTATCCGGCACCCACGACACAAGTCATCGAACTTAGTGTGGGGCTGTGAGTGTGAAAGCGTTTATTTATTTATATTTATTTATTAATTGGCAAGTACAGTATATACGGAAAATATAAGAAAATTTCAGCATTAAATATGTAATGTTTTTTGTGATAAAACTCGGAACAAATAGGTCTAAAAACGGTAACTTTGGTGTCTTATCAAATAGTTATTTTTTTAACAGTTTTTTTAAACGGTTTCTTAACAACGGTACAAAGTTCTTTTGAATGATATACTTAACGATATCACTGGGAAAACTATGACATTTTTAAGGAAATTATAATATCACGGATTCGTGAATTTAGCTATGATATATTGATGGTTTTTAGGGAGTAGATATTGAAAACATTATAAGTTATTCTGTTTGTTGCAGGTCTACCAAACGACTTGACTGTGTCCTGGCACCAGTACCCTTACAGCCTTGGAATCATCTTCTGCAAGCTGAGGGCTCTTATCTCAGAAGCGTAAGATATCTTCATTCTATCTTCTTCTATTCCAAGTTTAGTTTTATGACCTCCTGTAGTACATGTAAAGCATTAACATAATTGAAAAAAAAAAAAAAAAATTGCCGCTATAAAAGATCATCACTAAAAAACGCGAACTATTTGTCTGATTCTTTTGTTGTGTTTAAAATTGTCTGTATGAGTTATACAAGAATAGTGTTGTAATACACACCCGGAATTGCACCCTTACGATGTTGGTGTGGATCGCTAATTATCTCTCCTCTACAAGTCTACATAGGTTCCACATGGTATAAAACAAAGTCTCTTTCTACGTCTGTCTGTTTAACAGCTAACTCCTCCTTAACTACGCAACGGATCTTGATGCGGTTTTCACCATCTGTAAGATAATCTTTCACAATTTTTTTATAGATATAATAAAATCTTATTCAATATATAATGTATAAGTAAGTAGCAAAGACCAATATTTTGCAATCAAGTTGCTGAAAAATAAATTTCCTACCTTAAGAGCTACATAAAAGTGCTGTACTAGAGAATTATAGTCCTTTTAAAACTCTAAAGAAAACACCGTGATCTCTATTTGTTACGATTGACTCACTTTAACCTTTTTTTTAAATTAAAAAATCCTTATTATTATTACACAAGTATTTATTGCACCTCACGGGTTTATGCCCGGACCTATGTAAGGCATTCGCGGAGCCGTAGCCAACGCTACCGCCAACCCTTTGGCATAATTACATTTTAATAATAACATATCGAGTGGCCCCAGTACTCCATACACGATTGGACTCGAGCTTGATATAAGTGAGTAGTAGTCCTTCCACTTGGCCTCTGTTGCCGTGGTGGGTATCTGGCCTTCTGGGTTGTCCAGTCTGCCTGAGCTGGGCGCTGGGAGCGGCTACTCCCAGGGAGTGTGTCGAGCGCGTCAGTGGTGGCCGTAGCGCTCTGGTGTGGTCCGGTTTCTTGCAGGGACTGACCCGAGCTGGGCGTTGGCCATCTTGCTCAAGGCCGTCCCCTTGTATGTATGGTACATTGCTTAGTCCGTACTGGGCCGAATTCGACCTGGGGGCTGGCACAGCCCTCCCGAGGTACTCACGGCCTTTCCTTGACGTGATGGTGTGTCTTGTCCGGTGGTTGGCCTCATCTTCGGTAGCCGTCACTTGCCCTCTCGTCGTCGTCGTCCTTAGGGATGATGTCGCGAGTGCACTCCCCACTCCATGCCATTAAGTCAGGCGGCCGGGCGTGGTGCGGCGCAATATTCCTCAGGTGGGGGTGTGGTCCGTTGTCTGCGCGGTCGTAGATGCCGCGCGCCAGACGAACCACGAACTCACCCACCGTTTCGATTTTGACGTCCCGCGCTATTATGTCATTGCTGACGTAACGGTCGGCTCCTGTGCACGAGCTTGATATAAATTGCGAAGCTGCTCCTGTGTGAAGTACTGCCTTACCTTTGCGAGAATACCCAGTTTCTTAGTGGCCAGCTGCTGTGCTTTGGCTTCAATGAAGGTGCCGGAGTTAAGGTTAGACGACAAGGAAACGTCAAGAAGCTCGAGTTTATTTCATTCCGGTATTGGCACATCTCGAAAGGTCGGAGATAGGAGGAAAGATCTCCGTTTTGCGGAGAAAATTATTATTGAAATTCCACGCATATATTGACTTATTCTAAGAACTAGACTTTATAGATTTCAAATTCTATAGATATCTGTGTAACCGTTAAAGAGATAAGTAGGATTATATAATATTTCTGGTTTATAATATCAGTATATTATTAAGGACATTTAATTTTGTGTGTATAAATAAAATAGCGAATTCATTCAAACCAGGTAATAATGCAATGATTGAAAGAGACTTATGAAGGTACATTAAATCCTTGAACAAAGTTTAATTTAATTACGTAAACAGCTCGTAAGTCGTGAGTGAATCTCTTAGTATCTACAAGGCAGGCTTGCTCCATCGTCGACCACATCGTCGTTTACCATCAGGTGAGATGGCGGACAAAACTTGTCTTATCTTGATAAAAAAAACTTAAGCTATTTAAATATTCAAAATACGGATCTATTTTATGAGCTAAGCGTGTCGTTGAATATAATTTGTTGTCTGTAACACCGGATGTGACGACCGTATCTGGTACCATTTTACGCTGAGCGGTTCGTTTTATAACGTTGTACACCTACACCCTATTGTATAACCACCCCTACATTAATAGTGGGTATTATATAATTTAGGGAATATTTAAATGCTCATTTTTTCGCGCGTGAATTAACGTTACAAATGATTTACATAATTGATTAGATCGTTGTAAATGTTGACTAACATTGTAATACAGTTAAATCGATATCGGTAATGTTAATGTTTAAGCATCTTATCATCTCCTTTTTGCACTTTTTATCATACGAATATTATAAATCCGAAAGTTTGTAAGTGTGTGTTTGTTCGTTTCCTCTTCACGCTGTAACGGCTGAACGGATTTGGATGAAATTTGGAATTTACATAGCTTATACCTAGGATTAACACATATGCTACTGTTTTACTTGATCAACGCGAGCAAAGCCGAGTGGCACGTCTTGTTCCGGTATATATTTTAGGCCGAGGATATAGGTAAATTGAGAACCAGCAATACAGCACAAGCTGAATTAACTCCGATTGCTCTATAAAAAGTAGTGTTAAGTTTAAAGTGGTATATTTATTGGTACTATAAAAAGATTTATGGAATCAATAAATGTATTTTTTTCTTTTCTCACTTAGAGGGTCGGTCCCCTCGTGAACAACTTAGGTGGTTGATTTAGATACCGAGCACCTGAGTTGTCCGCCTAATTAATAATTAGTCATAAATATTCCTAACCACCCAATTAACCGTCTAAGTTGTTCCGCTCATAGCAAATGATACTAACCGACCACTCGAGAATCATAGGATAATTTATAAACCAGTATTCCTGCAAGTTCCGCACTTAATTATACTTAGAAATATAAATAGTGTCTCTGTGAGCTGAAGTGTCGTGCATTTTTCGAAATGACTGAAATATGTTATATTTTACGTATACAATCCCCGTTTTTCCGCCATTTAAAAAAAAACATAAAACGACGAAAAAAAAAATATATTGAACCTGCTCACAAAATTCCACGAGTCAGTTAAAATGCGACTTGTATAGGAGAACAATCGAAAATACGGACAAAAAAAAATATTATGCGTCGCCGAGTTTCTTGCCAGGTTCTTCAATTTTGCGAATTTGCAGTAGAATCATTAATTTTCATGAGTGCCTCTTTGGGGTCCATGTGAAAAAACGATTTTGATTTTGAATGATGCCCTAGCTGAAACGCGCTCGGTCAATAATATGATATTTTATCTCAATACCTCAAAAAAAACCGACTTGACCGCTTTATCATCGAAACCTTGATCCACCAGCTTTCAAACAAAAAAAGAATCATCAAAATCGGCTCACAACGAAAGAAGTTGTGAGGTAACTTTTGAAGTCGGGTAAACCAGAGCATCGTCAAAGTATGCATTATTCGTCACAAAATAGAAATTATTGACGATATTTCAAGAACTACTGATCAGATCTGGATCAAATTTAAATGGGACCAATTAGAAAGCAACATCTTTCAAACTAAAAAAAAATTTTCGAAATCGGCTCACGTGGAGAGAAGTAATGAGGTAACACACATAAAAAATATATATATATAGTCGACTTGAGTACCTCCTCCTTTTTTGGGAAGTCGGTAAAAAATGACGAGCGCAGTGCATTGCCACACAAGATTTTAAACTGTTGAAGTCAACAATTCAGGGTAGCACTGGTGTAATGGGCAAACGTAACGTATTATTTTAGAACCAAACAAAATATCAGCAAATTTTAACTGAAAGCTCATTCAGCATTATATTTTTCGAGCGATACCACAGTTATTAAAACTAAGCAAAAACGTTTTAAATTCTTTGTTTGTTGAACATTAACTTTAATTAATACTGTTAGCTTAGCTGGTATTTACGCATTTATTTTTATATTAAAGTTGTCTAAAATATTAATTTAAAACATTTATCTCGCTCTTACAAATTATATCCTACAAGGGTTTACTGGAAGAAAACTCTGTGAAGAGTTAAGCTCGCCTTTGTACATCTTTTGTTATAGTTTTATAAAAATATTCCTGTACAATATACAATATAAGAAGAAAACATTGGCATGACTTTTTTCTTTCTCTGTTCTAGAGCATATTTCACCTTTTAATCAGATTCTTATAAAAAATATGCTCGTTAGCTTATTTGTTACAGAACCTTATAAGCATCACAAAGAGATAATCTTATACATGTCTTTGGGTCTCTGTCTGGCGCGAACGATGTTTTCCTTCATTATAACTGAAAAAGACAAGATATTAACAATAATTTAGTCGTATATTCTTCTTAACACGTTTAATTATTGAAGTGAAAACTTCTTTAGCGGCGTTGTGTACTTTTTTGGGATGGGTAAAAAATGTCACTCGCGTCAGTACACGTGACGTGATCGAAAATTCGCAAAGGATGGATAACTGACAAACTTACAGTGCCAAATATCAAACATGCATGGAATCTTATCACAACTGACTTAGAGCGTATTTACAATGTCAAATCGTTTTATCAATTGCATAAAGAACCAAACGTGGTTGCGGTCCCGTTGAAATCAGATGAAAGGTTAGAAAAGACCCCTGTGTCCCTCTCGCACAAGTGCGACTAGTTCTAAAAAAGTTTCCCAGTGGTAGAAATTATAGTCTGTAGTAATAATAAGAACTTATCTGTCGTAATTATTTGATTAATCGAAACCTTACAGAATATGTTTCTAACTACCTATTATCAAACTATTCTCAATAAACCGTGTTTTTTTCCTTATAGTATTAGGTTTTATGATATTATTTTTGATATATGGGTATACAAGCCAAGCTACACAACTACATCCGCCATTTATAAAAATATTTTGTAAAAACAAAATAAAGTTATCCTGCTATCATACTTCCTACTAATATTATCAAGGCAAAATTTTGTAAGCGTGTTTGTAGTTTGTTCCTTCTTGACGCTCAATTATGATTATATTAATGAAAAAAATATTAATGAAATATGAATACGTTTGTGAATATGGAATATGCATACATTTTTATTCGATTGTTGCCGTTAATACATTGCCGGAAAGAAAGTTTTTCTTCCTAACAATACATCAACAATACATATCGAAATAAATAGGCATTGGGAAATACAATCAGGTTTTTTTTTTATTCAAGTAGGCAAACTTTTGACCACTATCTCACCTGATGGTAAGCGACGATGTGGTCGACGATGGAGCAAGCTTGCCTAGAAGATACCTATTCACTCGCGACTTGAAGACTCCCATATTGTACACATCAGAAAACACTCAGTTAAGGAGTTCTAGTCCTTTGAGGTTCCCACAATGAATGTGGAGGCAAAACGCTTAGTGCGCATTTGTGGAATGTCCACCATATAGCGGTGTCGCTTAGCAAATTGTCTGCTTGTCCGACGATAGAACGGGGATGGGGAACTACTATTCTCGATGAAAGTACCAAAATTGAGCTTTGAAGTTAGAGTCAAACCGAGTAACTCGAGATGGTCAGTTACTGGTAGGGATACATTTAGGAAAGTTGGAGTCAGTTCAAATTGACTCCGTATATCGGAGAAAAAAAGTTTAGCAAATTTAAACACAGCGATTTGAAAAAACAAATAGAATTTAAGGAAAGTTGACGAATCAGTGACCACAAAAATGTGTAACTTAGTCACGATCAGCTTAGCCAATAGCGAGCGTTTTGCTATTTTGAAATTTCCATCCATTTAAATTATTAAAACTCCTAACAAAAAGCAATTAAAGAAGAAAATCATATTATGGGAGTAATTTTGAAAAAATAAAGATTTAAACAAAATACTTGACCTATTGTTATATTTTTCTTATATAACTATTATAGGCCAAAATGTATGGCATATGTTTTATTCTTAAAATGTTGTGTTAGCGTTGGCTTAAAGGATTTAGTAATTTTTAATTTTGCATTGGGTCACACTTTTTGACAACATTTTGTACACAACAATTTATGACAGTTAGGTGTCATAAAAGTTAGGGTTTACCTTCATTAGATTTTTTATGGATATATATTGATGATCTAGTCGTGCCACCCCGCAGCTTTGTCTGCGTTTGTCAAGTTAATTATCAGCCTATTTGTTAATCCTAGGCATAAGCTGCGTACATTTCAAATTTATCCAAATTTATTCAGCCGTTGCCGCGTGAAGAGAAAAAAGACATACTTAAATAATGCCCCAATTACACACAAACTTTCGGATGAATAAATTAGTTTAATATATATATATATATATATATATAGTATATAATAATAATATTTACCAAAATTCTGACATATCAATGTAGTAATAATATCTGTCATCGATTATCTTTATTCTAGGATATAAATTTAAACATGGGTTGTAAATGTATCTAGAAGCTTATTACAACAATTTATAGCACATATCTCCGCCATTTTGAAAAATGTCGAATCTGCTCACAAAATATCACGAGAATCGGTTGAGAAATACGACCTGTACAGGAGAACAACCGGAAATCCGGACCTACGAAAGCAATTTTGCCCAAGCTGAAATGAAATCGCTTCGTTCCCGCTTTGCGCTCGTTCGGTCAATTAAACCGAAAGTAATTTAGTCTTTCATAATAGTTAATAGCTGACCCAACCGGCGGCGTTTGCCTGGGTATAAAAACAAACACATATACGCATATATTTTTATAGTCGGATAAGCGGACAAAGCCGCGGATAGAACCTAGTAAATATATAATATAATGTATATTAAATTTAAATGAATTTTGAAACATCAGCGTGGATTTTAATTACGCAAATAGTATATCTTTATGAATGACATAATAATATTTTTATTAGATATCATATTGTAGCATGATTACACAGTTAAATATCATTCAAGTAGAACATAATTCAAATGGCTCAAAAGGTTATCCCACAAATCTTAAAATCAGGGTTACCCTAAAGAAAAGGGACACAGAGGTTCTTTGTGACCTCTCACTAGGACACAGATTTTCGGCGGAGTCGACCCTCCTTTTACAAACCGTAGGTTTGTTTCCTATCTCGATGAAAATTCGTAAGACGAAGGAGAGGAAGTAATATCCACCTTTCTACCACGCGGCGAAAAATGTTCAAGTTTTCACTTGTGCCGGCACTCCCGTTTTTTTTTTTCTGAATCAAATGTTTATGTATAGGTATAGTGGTGCTTCGTAACTGTCATAATTTATATTTTAGTATAAGATTAGGGAGTTTTATTATTTTTTCTAACCAACTAATTGTTACCAGCAGCTTGTTCGCGTAAATTAAAAAAAACATTATTTATTGGATGGAATGTGAATCTAAACCATGCTTGAATCCATCTGAACACACAGAAAAAGTTATTGTTTCGTTTGTTTTGTTTGTAAAGCAAGAAAGAGTAAACATCTCTGTTTTTTAAAGCAGTTCTCGAGGAGATTTATCGAATATATTATGTCCCTATGTACTTGTTGCCAACAATTTAATTCAGCTACTAGCACTTCTAAGTAGGTATTCTGTGCATTATTTATTTTGATTTTATGTTATTTTAAACTTAGATAAATTACACACATAGCAATATTACAATTTGTCTCCGATTTGAGTTAAAGATGCAATATAAATCATACGTGTTGGAAAAAGCGAGTAAGTAATTACAAAATCTATATAATTTTTATACTAGACGTATCCCGCGGCTTCGCCCACGTTAATTTAGTTAAAAATTATCTTATGTGTTAATCCTGAGTATAAGCTATGTACATTGGAAATTTGAGCCAAATCAGTTTGGCCGTTACTACGGAAAGATAATTAAACGCAAGCAAAGCTTAAAAAACCGACTTCATCGCTTTATCTCCGGAATCTTGATCAGATTTAATGTATTAAATACGCATTATTGACAATAACTCAAAAACTAGTGATCAGATCTTGATCAAATTTAAATGAGACTACATGGAAAGCACTAGCTGTGCGCCGATTTTAATGATTATTTTTTTATTTGAATAAAAAAATAATCATCAAAATCGGCGCACAATAAAAGAAGTTATGAGGTAACTTTTGAAGTCGGGTTTACGAGAACATCGCCAATGTAGTCCACAGAACGCATTATTGAGGATAACTCAGAAACTACAAGTCAGATCTTGATCAAATTTAAATGAGACCACATGGAAAGCACTGGCTGTGCGCGCATTTCGGCGCACAATAAAAGAAGTTATGAGGTAACTTTTGAAGTCGGGTTTACGAGAACATCGCCAATGTAGTCCACAGAACGCATTATTGAGGATAACTCAGAAACTACTAGTCAGATCTTGATCAAATTTAAACGAGACCACATGGAAAGCACTAGCTGTGCGCGCATTTCGGCGCGCAATAAAAGAAGTTATGAGGTAACTTTTGAAGTCGGGTTTACGAGAACATCGCCAATGTAGTCCACAGAACGCATTTTTGAGGATAACTCGGAAACTACTAGTCAGATCTTGATCAAATTTCAATGGGACTAATTTGAAAGCAACATCAATCAAACAAAAAAATCAGAATCATTTTTCAAAATTAGTTCACGTGGAACGAATTCATGAGGTAACACACATAAAAAAAATACAATCGACTTGAGTAGCTCCTCTTTTTTTGGGAAGTCAGTAATAAAACAAGCATAGGTACACACTGACACATTTTCACACAAACTTTCGGATTTATAATGTTATTATTAGTGTGATTATATTAGATTAACTACACGTTAGAGTAGTTATCTCTAACTTATTTATAAAATTACCTTCCATTTTACTAGTCATATCTAATATTCATCACTTTAAATTCATAAATAAAGAAATTTCCATATAAACTTTCATTCCTCATTGCACCACTTTAATGTACCCGTGGCAAAAAATATTGATATTCATTTTTTTTATTTTAAGAAACTACTCAATTACTAATTTCCATTATTGTAACGTCATAAATAAAGAACTTTCGACATTAACTTTCATTCCCTATTTACCACCACCTTAATGCACCCCTGGCAAGAAAATACTGATAACTTATTTTTTTTATATAAAATTAACGACTCAAATACCAATTTTCATCGCTATAAGTTCAAAATCAAATAACTATAAGTTAAAAATCGCTATAAGTTAAAAAAAAATGTTAAAGGGGGTGAAAACGTTTGTTTCATACAACTAGTACAACTATTACAATTTTCGGGTAGAGTTTCCAAAAATGCTTTCTTAATACACCCTACGTACCAAGACAAATGTACCCTCCAAATTCAAGGTTCAACGACCAGCGTTTTAGGCTGTGCGTTGTCTATAAGTCAGTCAGTCAATCAATCAGTGTGTCGTCAGGACAAAGATTCTTATTGGTATTATTAGATGAAACAAAGTCGGGTTAGTTATAAATGGTGTCATTTCAGCATGATAACTATTACAATATCGGAAAATGAACGAAAATTTAATAATTTACCCATACATTTTGTTTAAAACGCCTTATTTTATATCTCGAGAACGGATTCACTATTATGATGGAAACTTTGGTGATTTGTTCTACGTGTGCAACCAAACGCCAGGCCCTAAAAATACTGGAAAAGATGTATTTTTTTTATAATTTTGGACAGGATATGTCTTTTAGTTTTGGTAAAGTACTAGACAACCATAAATTTGAAAGAGGTAAGACATTTTTTCTTTACAAGGTATTTCAAGCCATGCACTGCGGGGCACAGCTACTTTATAAAGATGTATGGTTGCTATATTACTTGTTTTGTTTGATAGAATTAGCCATGCTTATGGGCAGAACTACAGTAGTAAATTTGGAAAGGAAAATGGCACTCTGTTTCGGTAGATGGCATCACACGTCCCCATAAGACATTAATAATGAAAAAAGAAAGGATAATTTTATTGTTATAGGCAGGGCTTGAATAGCTCAGCAGTTAGAGCAGGACATGACACTCTTTGGCCACGGGTTGAATCCCGCCTCAAGCGGTAATTTTTCCTATCTAAATTTATTACTTTACCTACTTAACTTTGTTACTATCATAATTTTCTTCTTTTTTTATCACAAGCGCAATAACATTATGTGTGTGTGTATTTGAGTGGTAAATTGACGTCAATTTAACTTGTTACATTTTTAAATGCTTGATCTTTGAGACTTTTTTAAGGTAGAATAAATATTTCAGGTGCAATAATTTCCTTTTTCTATCGGAAGCTTTTCTTCCTCTACAACCTTTTCCGCTCTGGCTCTTATTTTGCCAATGGAAATAAAATTAAACCTTTCTATTCGATTGCCATCCTTTCAAAGACTCCAGCTTTTTATTTGCATAGGTACTTCGCATTTTATTTGCATAGGTGTATTTTTTTTATATAAGCTTAGGGCAACCGAATTTTATAGCGATAATCGTGGCATAAATAGCCTATATCCTACTCTAGGGTTATACTATGGACATTTTATTTTATATAAGCCTGTACACTCGTTACAGAGATCCCTTGTTTCAAACTTATTTTCACACGCACTCTATATTCAATTATATAATATTATAGAGCATATGTCTATATGTGAGAGTAAGTTTATGAAAATATTTTTTTTAATGGTTACTAGCTGTCCCGGCGACCTTCGTTCCGCCTAACAGTCAATGAATGTGCATGTTTAGGAAGCCATACCCGGCATACAATGCCACGTGACTATATTATTACCTCCTTCATTGTTATGTTTGCCTAGTACTTATTATGTCTCTGCAATCTTAGTGCATTTAGTATCAAGTGATGAATATTTTCCAAGTATAGTTGAGTATTTCATAACGTGCCCCATCGTCGACCGCATCGTCACTTATCATCAGGTGAGATAGCGGACAAACGTTTGCCTATCTTGAATATAAAAAAAAATAGTCATAGTCACAAGTCACGGTTAAGCACGAGAATCATGGAGCAGTCAAGTCATGCCCTATAGTAAAGTGGTAGATACTTCTATTGGAGTTTTGGAGCAAAGGCGAAAATCACGTTTTTCGACTTCGTATGATTTACCTACACTCATGTACGTTCACGAGCTTAACAGTAAGTAATTCACAATTATAAAAATATTTACATTTGAATAATCACAAGTTTAAGAATATAATACAAAAATGATAACCTTCGTGCTTGATTATGACCTCTTATCGTCTGGGAGAAGGCGAATCCCAACCGTAAACACAAAACGGGCTGACAATGGTATTCGACTTGTCCAGTAAAACAATATTGGTTATTAATAAAATTCGGTAACAAGCTGTGATGGCGCTGTCGTCGGAAATCCTCCTTTTAATCGAGGGTCGCAGTTTCGAATCCCACAACGGGCTTGAACTTCTGATAAAGGTAACATCGTGATGAAATACAGTGTGGTATGACGTAGAGCATTTTCTCGTGTTCACTCGGCTAGCTAGCCTGTACCGAAATACACCATCTTGAAGTAGAAAAATCTGTCGTCATAGTTACAAAAATATATATTCTGACAGTTATCCTTGAGAGCCAGTTATCCTAAGCTTAGCGTATGGGCATTTTATTCATTCAGTCCATGTTGTATCAATACCAATTAACGTCAAAACCACAGACTGACATATAAACAAATCCTAATAGTAAAAATAAAGTGGCCTTCAAGACAAATAAAACTCACCAGCTCAGACAGATCTCATTTACACGTAGAAATTGACAAGGGTTCTTGAAGCGTAGCATTAGGTATTTAGGTCGTAAAATGTTGCCTATCGTTAGTACAATCTTGTCTTTATTGCGTGTAAATGTAAGGTTATAAAACTGTGGTCATAAAACGTTTGATGTTTACCCGAAAATCCTCGATTATAGTTAAATTTGGTTGGGAGAGCCGGTCCCACAGGCTCGGTGCAAAACATAATTAGGTGGTAATAGGCCTTTATTGTTATGATTGCAAGGAAAATTGTGAAGACGAGTCTTAGTCGCATCTAGTTTGTTTGCGTTTTGTACGTTCTCAAAACAAACGAAAGATATACGTGAAAGACCCCAATCCTCTTTGGTGGGGCGTTCGTGGTTCGTGCCTTAAAAATATTGTACACTAGCATATAACATAGAAAAATATACACAAGCGCTTTCAAACTCACAGCCTCACAATTATTAATAAGTTCAATGACTGTCGTGGGAACGTAAACATTCACATCACACCCAGAAACAGAAACACAAATTTCTTGGGGAGAAAACTTGTGTTTCGAATACGAATATGAAGAGATTTCGAACTGGAAATACATTTTTATCGATTTGGAGCATATATATTTAGCTAGAAAATAAATTGAAAAGCTTGTCATTTTTCTAAATTTAAAGTTTTTGGAAAATTAACAATCACAATCAGATGGATGGACAAAAACTGAAACACCCCAAGTAATCCTATGGACCTCGCTTCTCTCGAAAACTTCCTGAAATAAAGTTAGTTAGTACAAGTATACCGTTGAATTATCCTACAACAATTTGTCTATATGATTGGCTTCGGGAGAAAATACGTAATCCGATGGATTGATACCAATATCCAATCAAAAACAAGCCAAGTTCGCAGTGGCCGCGTTATACCGTCGTCGCTTTGCTATCAGTTTTCCCTCGGCACCCTTTGGGGAGATTTTCGTCTGTAGTGGATTTCGTATGAAGTAGCTTGTGTGGTATTTTATACGGTCAAACAAACTGCTAATCGCCACCGCTATATGGCAGACATTCCATACCTACCGATACAATTTTGATTGACCAAGCGAAGCTAAGTACTGAACTCGGGTGTTCAGGACTTTGTCCGTCCGTCCGTCTGTCTGTGCGTCCGCCCGTCTGTCAGAGGCTATTTTCTTTATTATCTTCTAAAATATCATAATACATATTATATGTATGAGCCCATATGTATGTACATGTATGAACGCCCCCTTCGCATTTTTAATTACTTATAAGTATAATTAAAAATGCGAAGGGGGCGTTCATACATGTACATACATATGGGCTCATAAATATAGGGATATTTTTTTTCAGCACGTTTTACACTACCATGGTTGATTCACAATTACCTAACTTCAATTGTAAACATAATGTAGACGCTAGGTCTCAGTTCGCTATATACAACTAGTTTTTTTTTAATACTCGATAGGTAAGCATTTGACCACTATCTCACCTGATGGAAAGTGATGATGCGGCCGAAGATGTAGCACGCTTGCCTAGAAGATACCCATTCACTCTTGATTTAAAGACTCCCAGATTATACCGTTCAGGGAACAAAGACGCGGGCAATGAATTCCACTCCTTAGTTATTTAGATTTCCGAGTCACAACATACAGCCTGATATATTTGTGGAAATGCAAATTGGTTTAGAAACATGATTTCCCGTGAATTTATTAATTACCATCTCTTGGCAATGGTCCAGCAAAACACTAGCATGGTAAATGATGTACGTATATTCATCTACAGTATCATCCTGAACTTACCGATCCGAATATCAAGGTGCCGCGTAAAGCTGCTATGAGCTCTTCCACCTGAGACTCAGGTGATTCCTGGTTCTCGGGTGCTCTTCTCCCAGTGATGCTGGTGGCTTCACCACACACGTAGTCGCGGCCGCCTCTTGTACTGCGGTGGCCGCGCACGCGTCATTTACGTCCTGTACGTCGCAGTTTTTATATGCCCGGAAATAACACAACTCGCTCTTTCAGTCAAACTTGCGCAATAGCCAAAGAGGACATCCTCCTTTTCGGCTATTTGACAGACAAGATTCGCTAGTGTACCTTGTTTGTTGATGGATATTCATCTCTCCAGGTTTGTAGCACGCGGCTGGTAGCCTGTTTCCTTCTTTCCCACGTCCCAAACGTTCCAGACGTTTAACCTCCCAACGACCGT
Source organism: Lomographa bimaculata (assembly GCA_948107665.1). NCBI lineage: Eukaryota > Metazoa > Arthropoda > Insecta > Lepidoptera > Geometridae > Lomographa > Lomographa bimaculata. The sequence continues at coordinate 676,960 of OX403602.1, read as the reverse complement.
TCCATCTGCTACACGTGCATCTATGGAATCAGACTACCCCAAGGCAAAACTTCTACGCAGCATTGTAAATATTCATTAAATGCAAGTAAGAACACCAATACCCACTACATAATTAAATAGCTTCAGAGGCTGAAAACGCCTAAGGCCTGAAATTTGTAAGTACCTAAATACAGTTTCAGAGAGAAGGTCAGTTTCAATCGACTAAGGCTATTTTCTAAGTAGCAAATGAATAAAAGATTTTCCAATTTGGTGAAAGTAGTGGTTATGTGACCTCAATGCAAAATACTGAGAGAATCGACAGTTGTAATTGAAAATAGAATTCGACGATCGAATAGGGAATTAGAAATAATGATTTTTATGCTTTTAGTCGATTGTTTACGTCATTTATGTTTCTCACTTTGAATTTAAAAACATTCATAAAAACATTACATTCTATATCAAAATAAAATAATTGATAATTTAAACGTAAACAAAGCTTCATAATTAAACGCAAGCAAAGCTTAAAAAAAACCGACTTCACCGCTTTATCTTCGGAACTTTGATCAGATTAGATGTACTAAACACGCATTTTTGACGATATTTCAAGAACTACTGATCAGATCTTGATCAAATTTAAATGGAACCAATTCAAAAGCATCATCTTTCAAACAAAAAATTATAATCAAAATCGGTTGACGTGGAACGAAGTTATGACGAGACACATAAAAAAAAATACACTCGACTTGAGTACCTCCTCTTTTTTGTGTCAAGTCAATTCAATTCAATTAGATTGATTTCGATAAAATGTATATTGGATCACCTCTGAAGTATATAATCTACCAAACAAAAAAAGAATTTTGAAAATCAGTCCACAAATGTAGCACAAATCGGTGAACATACATAAAAAAACAAACATTCAAACATAGTACCTCCTCCTTTTTTGAAGTCAGTAAAAAATACAATCACGGCCCAATGTTGTGACAGTAAGTTGACAAGCCGTTGAAATGAAAAACGAGGACACTGACGTCACAAATAAGTCTAGCCAATATCGGGCGCTTTTTAATTCCAGATTTAAATTCCAGAAATCAATGCTATACGGCTTGGTTGTTTTGTTATTACATGTACTTTATAGGCTAGGAGAAACTCTACTTAACATTTTGAATGTATCGCATAAACAAATGCCACACAATATCCTTTATAGCTACTGGATTAAAGTGCTTCCTGAAGCATATCTATGGGTTTCATATGCGACCGAAAGGGATCACAATCAATTCCCACATCACTTAAATGGTTAACCTTACCGTACTGGGTAGTTGTACCTACAACGGGTATACCTACTGTTGTATTTTTCAATTTGGCCACGATGGCCAAATCTATGGTTGTCTGGAAGAGATTGCTTTCTAAAGATAAAACTGCCCATGGTTCCAGTCTATATTTAAAGGATTTTTTCATGTACTTCGTTAATTATGGGAGTACACAAAAGAGATCACATCGTCACTTTCCATCAGGTGTGATAGGTGTCAAATGCTTGCCTATCGTGAATAAAAAGATTTCTATGATATAATTTATAAAACTAAATTAAAATGATCCCTTCGGCCGTCTACGAAACCGTAGTTTAGTAACTGGTTTCGGTGGAGGAATTATTCTTCCTTGTACGTAACTAGTTTCGATGGAAGAACTTTTCTTCTTTTTACGAAACCACGGTTACGTACAAGGAATTTTTTCAATACTATAAAAGTTTGCTAGTTACTGATGTATATATGAGAAAACCGGGTCACGAGACTGACCACGTGACCACGGCCGGTGCATCTCTGCCGAAACGTCGAGGCTAGTCAAAATAATGGTATTTTGAAATTAAAACCGCGAAAAGATCCGGTTTTCTCACATAAACATGATTGAAGTTCGCCAAAGGTTAAAAAATTCTAAAAAGATGTATATGTCTAAAGCATAAGAGCTCACTACGTTCCATCGAGCTTTAGGTAATTGAAGTGCTCAAGGCCATCAGTGGGTAACATGCCCACCTAAAAACGTAAAATCGAGTTGAATTAAAATTCAAATTTACTAAAGTAAAACCGATACTTTGTCTGAAAAGTTATCTTAAGTTATAAAGAATTTGTCTATTAATAAAAATGCAAGTCAAATAATCTTATTTAGCTCTACACACTAAGCACATTTGGTACGAGCGGATGGCATGCTGGGACCCGGGCGTAGGCATTGCTACACGGCAGCAAGCGACTGCGCCCGCGTTCCCTCCACACGCCATCCGCTCGAACTAAATGTGTCTAGTGGCTATTAAGTTCGAAATTAGTCCAAAAAAAATTAAAACGATCTACCATCAGACCCACGACGATATTGTTAGATGGACAAATTTCTTTTATATATCACCTTTCTTTCATCATAATGGTTTAAATTTAGTTGTAAATCTTCGACCTAAGTAAAATTACATAAGTATAGCCATAAATAAAAGTTAGAGCGTCCATATTTCATGTCTTTCATTTGTCTGTCTGTCACGTGAGCAACTTATATAAAACTTTGAAAAAGTATTTACGTGATTCTATACACATTTGAAGAACGTCTCTCGCAGAAATAACTTATTTATTCTCACCAGATTTTATGGACCATCTTGTATAGAAGTTTTTCTGAAAATAATTGTTTGTTCGTTAGCCGTTCCTAATTGAACGAAAACAAAAATGATGGGCGATTGTCCGGTCAGCCAGGTATTGTATACAGCAAATTAATGTTTACTTTGTATTTCTATGTTGTGTAGCGATACAAATATACATTAAATATTAATAGAAGGTAAACGATATAAATCTGAAGGGTGTCTATTCACCAATTCACACATGTCGTTTTTTACACTATATCTAAGTAATTTTAAGAAATAGTAAAATGAGAATAGCTCTGCCCGCGGCTTTGCCCACGTTAATCGGGATAAAGAAACCTAAGTCATATTCCAAGGTTTAAACAGAAGTAACATATGGCTTCTTACTGTAGACCACAACCTGTAAACATTGATAGTATTCAGCGTCGTTGTATGTGTTTGGTCTAAAGCGAAAATACCTAACTAAAAGTCTTTTTTTATACCAGTTAGGTAAGCATTTGGCCGCTTTCTTACCTGATGGGATGTGATTATGCGGCTGATGATGTAGCATGCGTACCTAGAAGATACCTATTCACTTTAGACTTGAAGACTCCCATATTATACTACAACGTGGACAGTGAGTTCCACTCCATCGCTGTACGGATTATAAATGTAGGAGCAAAACGCTTCGAGCGGATGTCAACCATAAATGGATGACGTAGGTCAGTTCGTCTTGTGATCCGTTTATAGAAAAGACATGGGGGAATCAACTGGTGTAACTCTAGCACACCCTCGCAGAAATATAAGTGATAGAATACCGATAGGCTAGCTACCTTACGTCCTTGACTGAGGCTATGCAACTTGGACTCCAGTAGCTTGTCATCACCAATGAATCGCTTTGATCGCCGATCAATGGAGTCAAGAGCATCAAGCTGATGGCTGATCCATCCCAAAGGTGGCTACAGTACTCCATACAAGGTCGAACTTGGGCTTGGTATAAATTAAAAAGCTCTCCAGGTGTGAAGTACTGTCTGACCTTTGCTAGGATGCCAAGTTTCTTTGCAGCTAGCTTCGCTCTTGAGTCGACGGATGATCCAAAGTTAAGGTTAGACGTCAGAGGGACGCATAAAAAAAGAGTCATATTAAATATTTTTAACTATACCTTGTCATCACAAGAAGACAGGTAAGCGAGCTGATTTACGTTGGGAAATCAGCTCGCTTATCAAAATAACCAGTCCAGTGTGTAGTTCCAAAAAAAATGTGTAGATATATCGTTCGAACAGCAAGCTGGATGTGAACACGCTAAAAACATTCATGGTCGCAATGATAAAAAAATAGCAGTTATATGTTTATTTTGTAAGTTTTTTTTTTAATAATGTACATTCTGAGAATAATTATTATTAATAACATGTTATGTAATTAGATGTAATTTGTCATATAATTAACAATTGTTTACTACTTTACTCTACTACACATAGGCCCCAAAGAGGCACTCATGATGAAAAAAATTATAAACTAACAACATCACAATTTTATATTTATGTAAATGTTTATAATATTAAAGGAATATGTACTTAGTACTTATTGCATTTGTTTTGAATTGAGTGAACCTAGCAAGAGTCATTAACTTTCATGAGTGCCTCTTTGGGGCTCATGTGAATAAACGATTTACAATTTTCGATATTTCGGCACTGTTGTTTGTTTCGGCGCCATAATCACGGAGCCATATTTTTAAGAAACCCTATAAGAAACTTATATTTTTTTCTTGACATGTTTACACATATACCAAAACTTAACAGAATTAACTAGTCTGACAGATCTCCTTCAAAACAAAATCGTTCCTTTTCATCAATTAACGGTGTTATATTTGGTTATTTGAGACATTAATTCTGTTTCATCATTTGAAACTTTTCTTCTGGCAAACTTTTCAATACCTTAAATATTAATATTTTTTGTTGAATTTGCTGCCTTCTTTTATTTGTTTTAATTAATTTTCCGTTTTGCAGATCAAAGCTTCTTTTGGAATTTTATCAGAAGGCAGGTAACCGAAAAAAATAACTACAACGATATTTCTATATAGCACTTTAATGTTGTCTTTGAGAGCGTTCGACCAAATCAACACTTATCAACAGTACGAATAGGATAATGTAATAGAGTTTACAGTTAGAAGGGAACACCTAATATAATTTTATATTTATGTAAAAAATAATGTATTTTCGTAAAACGCAATAAAAACAGTCGCCTAGGCCGAATTGGTAAGGAAATACCATTACCATCACCTTTATAAATTTGGTAAACATTTATTTACACTCACAGCCCTAAACTATGTTCGATGAGTTGTGTCGTGGGTGCCGGAAACATTCACAACACACGCACAATCACACACAAAAATTGAAAAGTAGAAAATTGGCTAAAAAACTTTATTACATATTGAACTATTATTATTTACTAGCCGTTTCTCGCGGCTGCGCACGCGTTTATCAAGTTAAAAAAGTAGCCTGTGTATTTACCCTAGGTATAAGCTATGTACATTCCAAAATGCATTCAAACCCGGTCAGCCGTTAAAGCGTGAAGAGAAAACAAACATACTTACACAGTAACACATTTATACATAAACTTTCACATTTATAATATAAGTGTGATTGTTTTCAAATTTTTATGTTGTTATATTATAACGCCTGTTTGTTTCAAATTAAAAGTAAGCGTAACAGTTTTATCGTAATACCTATTACTTTTTTTATTTGTTGTATTGCTGACAACTGCTCCGATCTTCACTAACAGTTTTGTAACATAATTGAGGTTGTGTACGGCTTGAAACACGTCTAAATTTCGGCTCCCGCGCCCTCACGTCGCCAGTCATGCGCCGAGGCTCGAGACGCTCGCCTCTGCGTATCGCGCGTCTGACTCATCCTGATGAAGGACAACAAATTTGTCCGAAACTAGTCAACTACAAAGTAAGTCGAAATTTAGACGTGTTTCAAGCCGTACACAACATCAAATATGTGTAATACTCACGATAGTTTTAATTTACATACAGTCTTGTAACGATCTTAATATTGTTTCAAACATTTCGGTCACCAATTAATATCAAGTCAATGAACAGACAAATGAATCAAAGGCGCCTTGATTGAAATTATTCGTCCTGGACAGGGAGATCAAAACCCCAAAGCATGATTTAACGCTGTACTGGTTCGCAATTATTGAATCTTTAGTGTGCACCAATAGCTCCACATGGATGTATGGTTCTAGAATACTAGGTTGTCATTAGTTATAGGTAAATGTAGATGTAGGTGTAGTAGGAATGTGTATGAAATAATCCATACACATTTGGTTCACTGATATTTGCATTAGGTAGTTCAATACATTTCTACGTTCACTATTAGTGTAGAATGTAGATCCTGGTGACCTTCGCAAAAGTAACCAATTTTACAATGGTCACTTATATATACGTTTTCAATTTTCGTAAGGATTTTCATTTATTATGCCTAGAATCACAAAAGATCTAGGTATTAATGTTTATATATAATATTAGAAATTTTAGATCATTCACTTATTCCATTACTGTAATAAGGAATGTCTTCGCAAGTAAACAATAACATGAAATAACTTGAATATAAGTATTTCCATCAGATATTATTATAATTATGGGTATAATCGATTATTTATTTATATAACAATGTTAGATAAGATTACAAAAGGGCAATAAAACAAATAACGCACAAAAATTTTGTAAGCCGGTTGCCGAAGGAAAAATGCTAAGTGAGATAGTGGTTATATGTTTGCGTATTTAGGATATTAAAAAAATATTGAAGTGTTGATAACAACAAAACTTTATAAAACGCACTTTTACGAAAGAACATGTCATTTTTTACTGGTTTTTTCTTATTATTGTTGCAGAGCATCCTACGTGTCAGTCCTGACCATAGTCGCTTTCTCCCTCGAGCGGTACCTGGCCATCTGCCATCCTCTCCACCTCTACGCCATGGCTGGTCTCCGGAGAGCCTTGAAGATAGTAGCAGCTCTGTGGTTGCTGTCACTTCTGTCAGCGGCTCCATTCGCCATGTACACTACTGTCAGCTACTACGACTATCCGCCTGGTGAGTTAATTTGGATGACATAAATATGTTGGACTAATTTATTTTATGGGCACTTTTAGAATAGACAATCAAGTCGCTCGTTTCACGTTTAAAAACTTGTGGTGACGCGAGTATAATTGCTGGCGTGTAAATGGCCCACTATTTACGAATGAATATTTTATATGATAGCGGTAGGTTAAATTTGAATTTAAATATTAGCAAAAATCAGTAGGGATACACGGATTAATTTACAGTGTTTATTTAAGCCCACGTACCTTAAACTGCTGAACGGCTGATCGGATTTGGATTCAATTTGGTATGTTCATAGCTTCAAGTCACGAGTGAATAGGTATCTTCTAGGCAAGCTTGCTCCATTGTCGACCACATCGTCGCTTACCACCAGGTGAGGTAATGGTCAAAAGTTTGCCTATCACGAATAAAAAAAAAAGCTTATACCTAGGATAAACGCATAGGCTAGTTTTTGACTTGATCAACGCGAGCGAAGTCGCGAGGCACGGCTAGTACGGTATAATCTAAAGGTCTTCTACTCATGAGTAAATTGGTATCTTTTAGGCAAGCATACATCCGCATCATTACTTTCTAGGTTATTTTAGATAAAGTAGACAAATGTTACCTTATGACATACTATAATATATAAGTCTATCTTTCTTAAGTAAGGTGTGAAACTTGCACTCACTCTGATATCGGTGGAGGAAATCATCTCGAGAAAATTGACAAGTTTTTTTTTATTTTTTTTTTATTTGTGACAGGCTAGTGTTTGACCACTATCTCACCTAATGGTAAGTGACGATGTGATCGAAGCTGGTAAACACACTAGACCTGGAATACGCAGGCTCTCAAGGATAACTGCCGGAACACCGTATTTGGCTTGGCGGCAGACTTTCAACTTGATGGTGGTAAGCTACTTTGGTAGCAAGCCAGGCGAGTAACTCACAAAATGCTCTACCACCTCTCACAAGTTCATGAAGCACAAAACATTTGAAAATTGGTGATAAAGGCTTAAATTATTTTATCTACCGGTTCACAGGATTTATACGGTGGTATATAATACATAGACTAAAACATCTCTTTGATCATAATCACCTTATCACTCTGGTGAACTGCTATGTCACTAATTACACCTATACGGTATAAGAGAATTTTCGTATGTAAAACATGAACAGTTTGATTTCACATTAATTTCAAATTTAGTAGTGTAACCACGCTCTAGTTGTGTTAAAACGTTTCACACCAACAGCCCCACACTTAGTTCAAAGACATATCGTGGGTTGCGGAAACATTCAAATTACACACACAGTTTGACCCAGAAACAGATGCAAATGTTCCTAGGAGTAAAACTTGTGTTCCCACCGGGAATCGAACCCAATGTCCGCTACTTTGAAGGCAAACGCGAAATTAACTTTGCCAGCGAATGAATAATTTAAAACTCATTTACACCCACATTAAGCTCAAAGGCTTGTATCGTGGATTCTAGAAACATTTAAATCACTCACACAATCACACCTAGAATTGGAAGCACAAAATGTCCCTCGAGAAGGAAAATTTTGCTCCCGCCTCCTTGAATCCCTCCTCCTCCTCCTAGAATCGAGCCCAGGACCCTCGATGTAGAGGGCAGAGACTGTGCCAACTGAGCCGTCAATCAAAATTGGAATACCACGTTATTATGACATGTTCTCTGCCTAGCTTTAGATCGTAGAATCAATAATAACGTGGTATTATATTATTGATAAAGAACATGTCACACACAAAATCTGTCCGCAGCAAAAACTACTAAAGTAGGCGGCAATAAATCAAGTCTATAGGCAACCTATTGACCTTTATTCCTTAATCGGTCTGTGTCATTCGCGTTATTTGTATAAGTGATTCCTAGTTCACGATCAAACGAACCTCTAGACTAGGCTACTTTAGTACGTAGCGCCAGATATACAAAGAAGGTAGCGCGTAGCTTTCTTAGAACCTACATTCATCTACATACTATAAATTACAATACCAAGACAATGCACCTGCTACGCGCTACGCACGTTGCTTGTAGCGTTATGGGTACATAATTATTACTATCGGCCGAGGAGGAATTGGGTAGCGCGTAGCTTACCTAGTACCCACGACTACATACTAAAAAGTACAATACTGAGAATGTAGAGCGCCTGCTACGTGCTACGCATATCGCGCGTACCGTTCTGGGTATATAATTATTATTTTAGCGTGTAGCTTGCTTCGCACTTATATGTAATACATACCACTACAATACTGAGAATGTAGAACGTCTGCTACGCGCTACGCACATCTAGCGTAACGTTCTCCGTATGTAATTATTATAATCACCATGAATTAAGTACGTAGCACATAGTTTGCTTAGTATTAACATATAAAACATGTCACTATACATACTATACATTACAGGGCTTGAAATATCGGTAAATGGTGGTAACGTTACCGTAGTCAAACAAGGTAGCGTTATTACTACATGTAACGTTTTATGGTTTACCGTTAATCAATAGGTGTGTTACCGATATATTTATATAACGTTAAACTTAATTTTATCGGTAAATGTAACGTTAATTGATAACATTATTTCCTTCGACCCATATTTCAAAAAACAAATCAATTTTTGTTTGCTGCTTTGTCGCGTTTTGCGTCTCCGTTCATCGTTAAGTGCAGACTCCAAACTATGCTTGCTTAAGTTATTAATGAGGTAACTAAACTCAGATGCGATTACGATACTTTTCACTTCGTAACGTTATTTTATTGTAAATTGCTATTCATTTTTAACGTTATTTTATTGTTACGATACCCAGGTAACGATAATTTATATTACCGTTATACAGGTCTTATTGTGAAAATAACGGTAATTAACGTTACTTTTTAATGTTATTTGGTAATGTTAACAAGCCCTGATACATTACAATACTGAGAATGTTATATGCCTGTCTACTGCGCCAACGTGCCGTGGGTCCTGCCGTCCTGCCGTCCGTCTTCTCAAGGGATATTTGTGCTTCTGGTTCTGGGTGTAATGTGTGTGATGTGAATGTTTCCGGCACCCACAGTACAAGTCTTTGAACTTAGTGTGGGGTTGTGAGTGTGAAAAATGTAGAGAGCCTGCCACGCTCTATGTACATCGCGCTTATGTTTCCGGTATTCTATAATTATTATTGTCAACGAGAAGCTATACTAGCGACCTATATTAGCACTAATACTATAAATTACGAGTACCTCACCGAGAATACAATGCGCTACTACGGGATAAGCGAATCGCCCGTAGCATTCACTGTAGATAATATAATTGTTATGGCACCGAAATTATCGTGCCGTACAATGACAGTTAATATTAATATATCGATAATTCAAAGCTTGTTAAAAGCACTCAAATTGAATTGATATGATGGCAAGTTATAGCATTGTCGTTTTAAATTATTATAAAACACCTTTTTAGCTCATGGAAGACGAATTATCATTCAATATTGGGTATAATTTAGACGGCCACCAAAAATTCTAAACGGTTACCAAAATAGATAAATGGTCACCAAATTACGTTTCCTATATAAAATTTCCTGTGACAGAACCGAATCGGATAACAGTTTTTAGGATAATTTTTTTAAAAATAATTAATACAAAAATATTTAGCAAAAAAAAAATATGGATTTATTTTGGTAACCGTTTAGAATTTTTTCGGTAGTAAAATAGGTACTTTTTTGGGCGGTGTTTAAACACAAGCCTTCCATATTGCCGAAATCTAGTCAAAGTGAATTGTGTCATTTCTTATTACTCAGGACATTGTCTTACACGTCTACCGTAAATAAAATAATTTAAACGCAAGCAAAGCTTAAAAATAACCCGATTTATCCGCTTTATCTTCGAAACGTTTGATCAGATTAAATGAATTAAATACGCATTATTAAGGATAAATCAAAAACTACTAGACAGATCTTGGTTAATATTAAATCGGACAAATGGGCTTACCACCAGCTTTCAAATAAAAAAAAACATCTAAATCGGTTCACTTAGAAAGAAGTTATGAGGTAACACACATAAAAAGATACAGAATTGAGAACCTCTTCCTCTTTTGTGAAGTCGGTTAAAAAAGTACTACGCAACACGCCTACAAAAAGTAGCCTTTTTTAAAAGCTATAAGGTCATAGGATTACGTTTGTCTACAAGTTTGCGCTGGTATCGTATAGACCGTTTGTCATCTGAAACTGCGAAATCACTTACGCAGCCAAAAATAGGATTTCTATCTAGAAAATGAATGGGGAACAGATAACATTGGAAATAAAAAACATAAAACCCCAATCATTAATTTATGCTAGAAGCAATATTATGCCTAACACACTAACTACCTGTGCCCCGCGGCTTTGCCTGACTTAGGTACAACCGATTAAATTTTGTAATTGTTTCATTTATAAATAACAAGATTCTTCCTTTTGTAAAAAAATAACTTCTTTTAAAATATAAGCTATAGATCTACATTTAAAATGTCATGCAAATCCGTCCGTTTTAGCGTAAAAAAATAATAAAGATCGTAACACACTCACAATCTTTCATATTTATTACACATTAGTGTGATTACCTTCTTTTCCGACTCATGAATATTAAAGAATATAGGACTGATTAAGTTTTTATAGGGATAAGATTTATAATCTACTTTTAAAAAGTCCGTATTAATGTCTCCGTCTACTTAAAAGCCTTTACTTACGAAAGTCTTAAGTAAGAAGTTTGTAAGTTTTGCAGTATTTGCTATAAGACTTAACGGGATACCTCCTCCCTAGGTATGGTAGATGTGCAAAGTAGGTACGTCCACGTTTATTAAGATATCATGCTTGAAGAATTAAGGTTATAATGAATGATAAAAGAATTCCAATTTACAACAATTAATGTCATGATTTTTTCATTTTAACAAAAAAGCTTTATGTAATTTTAAGAACATTAACTAATTTATAAGCATGTATGAACATATTTGGAACAACTGGAAGAATTTGTTTAGAATTGGTTTACATAGGCTTCTTTTTATTGAACTGCCCGTTTATTAGCTCATTGCGCGCCTGCCTTCCAGGCAGTGGGTGTAGGATTCGATTCCCTGTAGGAACACAATCTTTCTCCTCAAGGAAAACGTGTGTTTCTTCTGGGTGTAATTGTGTGTGATATTAATGTTTCCCGCACCAACAAATTTAATCTTAGTGTTAGCTTCCTACAGAATGTATTAAAATTTATGTTAATCTCTAATAACGAAGGTAAAGCCACGGAGTATGGCTAGTATAGGAATAATAATTTATGTGTTATAGAAATTGTATGACAACGTACATTCGCAATCCCGTGAAGTTTTGTTGCTTTGTTTGTCGATTACAATAGCTTTTCTACAGATGTCTTTAGATTGAAAATCTACCTGAAGTTAATATCGCGACAGTTTTCTTATTCAGAAACTTTGATCTGAGACCAGAGAGATTTGTTTTTGTTACTGAAAGGACTTTACAGTTTATAAGACTAAAGTAATGAAACAGGTATAGAAAAAGTAAATATTTCCATCAGTTGAAAAATTTACTGATAAGATCTCAGCCACTGAATATATAAGTTCCCACTGCTGGGACTCGGTGCTCTCTCTCACAGAGAGAGAGAGAGAAAGAGAGAGGTAGAGAGTTAGCAAGAATAGGCAAGCTACTCACCTACCGCATCTTCATTACACACAGACCGTGCTCCGCGGCTTCGCCCGCGTTGATTAAGTTAAAATGTAGCCTATGTGTTATTCCGGAATCTAAACTATCTACATTCTAAATTTCATTAAAATCGGTTTATTCGTTACGGAGATATGTGGTAACAAACATTCACACACACACACACACAAACTTAGACATTTATAATATTAATAACAGGATGAGATAGTTGTCAATTATATGCCTATGTAGCATAAACATTACATCACATTATTATTATGAATATGAAAGTTTGTTAGTGTGTAATTGTATGTGTATGTTTGTTTTCTCTTGCACGCTGAACGGCTGCTCGGATTTGGACATAATTTGGAATGAACATAGCTTATACCCAGATTTAAAACTATAATAACGCGGGCAAAGCAAAAAAGCACGGCTAGTATTATAATTATATTTTCTGTCATAATTTCAAACCGAATATTGCAATAACAAAAAAAAATAAACACAACTTTCAAAACAATCTTTGTCTATCAACTAATTATTGTAAAAAAAACCTAGCGGTCCTCCTCTCTGCTAAGATTTTGCAATGCCCATAGGGTCTATAAAGATTGTTTTGAAAGTTGTGTTTATTACTTAAACACTTGTATGTTACTATAATAGATTGCAATATTTTTTTTATTTATCTTTAACAACAATTATCCCCTGGTACCAGCCTACGGGCCAATTGCATATATTTCCTAAAACTATCAAATCCAAATCAGATATAAATCGTGCATTTAGATTAAGCAAAACGAATAAATCTTTTATGGCAAATGGGGTTCGATTTTACAATAGAATTCCTAAAATCGTAACTGAATTACCACTGGGAAAGTTCAAATCTGTAATAAAACGGGCATTAATTAAGAAAGCTTATTATAAGACCACAGACTATATTAATGACAAGGATGCATGGAGGCAAACTGCACAGGCTCTTTCTAGCGACTACCATAATAACACCTAGGTTAAGAAAATTATGTATTAGAAATTAAGAATGTTTTAAAAAAAAAATGAATGAGAAAAAAAATGCGCCGCCGAGTTTCTTGCCAGGTTCTTCTCGAGATGGCTGTAATTTTGCGAAGCTGGCCATAGATTCATTAACTTTTATGAGTGCCTCTTTGGGGCCCATGAGAATAAACGATTTTGATTTATTCACATGGGCTCTTAAGAAGCACTCATGAAAGTTAATGATTCTACTGCCAGATTCGCAAAATTACAGCCATCTCGAGAAGAACCTGGCATGAGGCTCGGTGGCGTATATTACCTTAGTTACTCGAACTTATTCTAATGCCAGGTCACTTTCCTCAGGTTCTGGCAACGCCTCTTTAGAGTCAGCGTTCTGCGCGATGCTGGAGCTTCCTTCTTGGTACCTCTGCGAGCTCAGCAGCTTGCTGTTCTTCATCCTCCCGGGCATCATCATCCTCTGCCTGTATGTGAGAATGGGGGTGCGGATCAGGTATGTCATGGGGTATGTATCTTTTGCTCTTTAACTTTTGTTTATAGTTATGTCATAGACTCTGATCATTTTGATACCACAGTTGGGTTATGATACCAGTATCTCCAAGGTTTTGGCTTAAACTCTCCTTGTAAGAGAAGGCATCGTACTCTCACAAGGAGAGTTTAAGCCAAAACCTTGGAGATACTGGTATCATAATTATGTTTTTCTTTGCCGATCTGGAGCAAGTGCAAATTTTGTACATAACTTAAGAGAGTAATTCGTGCCAAGCGGGTTTCTGACCATGGTGAGTAGGATTCAAAAGAGCACGATTTATTCCTTGCTTTCACTCGCTCTCACCCTCTTTCTAGATGAATGGTGCTTGTATAGGCATTTTATATAAAATGTAGCATTCGTCCACTATCTCACCCACAGTAAAACTTAACAAGATAAAAATAAATATAAAATTGTAGAAAAAAAATGCTATAAAATTAATAAAAGTATTATACGCACAAAGAAATATATGATCATATGTAAACAAAAAAATAACATTTCTTTGAATGAAAATTTCGTAAGTAAGTATTGCATAAATTTAAAATATAATGTTTTTACTCACGGTTAGTTTCTCCGATACACGAGGAGACTCTGGACAGTATATGCGCGTACTTGGCTGGTGAAGTAGCACCGACTGTTCCGAAACTAGTCTCGCAACAATGCGAGAAACCAACCGTATTGAAATCGTTAAATCCTAAATAAAAGATCATATTAGATTATATTTAAATAAGAAATTATTATTGTGTATTTTTTTTTAATTAGTCTAGATATTATAGTAGACATAGACATTATTATTTACACGTCTGCTTGCAGACTGAATATATTGTGTCACTTTTTACATTAAGATCTTATGGACATGTATTCTGGCAAATAAATTTGATTTGATTTGATACGTTTGTCTAACAATGCATCTCTATAATTTTATAAAAATATCTAAGAAAGTAGAACTGCGTAACTGCAATTAAAAAAACTTATGTTTTATAGTATGTGGGAGAATCATTTGGTCAAAAACATAGAACCATTAAACGAGATAGTGGTCAAATGCTTTCCCATGTGGCATAAAAAACTTACATAAATTTGACGACTATACTGTTCCAACTACATTCTGCTACAGTGATCCAATGACCAAGACCAAGACCAACGACCCAGTTGGCGTAGTGGACAGGTGTCCGCCCTCTGCACCGTGGGTCCTAGGTTCGATTCCCGGCAGCAGCACAAATTCGTTCCCAAGGGATATTTGTGCTTCTGGTTCTGGGTGTAATGTGTGTGTGATGTGAATGTTTCCGGCACCTGCGATACAAGTCTTTGAACTTAGGGCGTTTGTTTTGTTTGAGCAACAAGAGTTCCATTACTTACAACTGTAACACGTTTCAATTAATATTTGCAACCCTCTACAAAAGTTCTCAAACTCGAGCGCGAACAAATGAATGAAAACGTTTGAAACATAGTTACAGAGAACTATTCGCTAAATGATCGCAATTGAACCACAGAATACCTAACAGTACTGAAAGTTTGGTTGTAGCAAATATTCAAAGTGATTCAATAGACATTCTTCTAGTTAAACATTCTAAATAGGAACAGCTAGTAACTAATAATCACAAGGATAGGAATTCTAGTTGTTTCTAACAACTATTTGGCTCATGTGTAAGCTGTCATTATTTTCCTAATCAAGTATTTTCGAGATGTTTTGTTCAGTTCTTACACAGTCCAATATATAAAAATAAATTGTTCTGCGTTAGTCTCGCAAAAACTCGAGAACAGCTCGACCGATTTGACTGATTCTTTTTTGTTGTGTTCGTAATTATCAGGGCAAGGTTTGTATGTATTTTTTTTAATTCATCGGAAATTGCAACCGCGCTAAGCCGGGGCGAATCGCTAGTACTATTTGTTTATGATCGACTACGAAGAGAAAGGTATATGATTTTAGTACCGTATGTATTTAATTATGTAGGTATATTCGTTTGTTCCCTCAAAGTGTCTAATATAAACCGACTGCAAAAAATACTTTTTAAATTGATAAGTTTCAGTGCAATTTTTTAGATACTTCAAAATAACGACCGTGGTGCTCGATTAGGTAATGTTAACAAAAATGAAATGGAAAATATTGTGATGAATATCAAATGAAAGAACTCAAAAATACCACTTCAAAAATATAACACATGTGGTAGTAAGGTAAAATATGTGGTCAAGTAGATGGTCAAGTAGCACAGCAACTGCGCTAGAAGTTGGGTTTTAAGTTTTTAAATATTGTTATTATTGAAGACCCAGTTGGCGCAGTTGGCAGGCTCTCTTCTCCGCGCGGCGGGTCCCGGGTTCGATTATCGGCAAGAGCACAATTTTCCTTCGAAAAAAATTTAAACAAAAACTCGCAGCAAAGAGTAAAGTCACACGTCTTGCATAGTAAATTGCTCATAATTATGTGGCATTAGTACCTACTTCACAAATTGCAGAAAATGTTAGACATAACTTTACTAAAATACTATTGGTTTTCTTGCAAACTATATAAAATGGAGGACGTGTGATGTAATTAAATTATGTTCCGATGCGAAGGTATCAAAACTTCACGTATGATAATTACATTTAAAATGTCTGCTCGGTCTAGCCCTGGGAACGCTTAGAGTTCGGAACTTTTTACATCGAAATATCGAAGAAATTTGGTCCTAAATATATGGCTTTCTGGCTACTGCAAACTATAAATACAACTGAGTTGGGTGCGCGTTCGCGTTCTAAGCAGAATCGGGTTCGGTTCCCGGCAAGAACACAAGGAATTGGACATTTCGCAAATTGAACATGCCGCGACCACTGGACATTTTGCGAATTGGACATTCTGCTACTAAACGAAGTTTTCTCTTCACAGAAAAAATGTGTTTCTGGTTCTGTGTGTGTTGTGAATGTTTCAATTTATCGAACTTAGTTTGGGAAAAAGATGAGGGATTTCAAATTTGTAGTGTGTATCTGTGTGTCTATCTGGGGCGTCGTAGCTCCCAAACGGCTAGACAGATCTTGATGTAGTTTTAAGTTTGTTTGAAAGATGATTTGATCGTGAGTGTTATTAACTAAATGATTGGTGTAAACCGGTGTAGCCGTTCCAATTAGAGCGTCGGAGATATTTAAAAATTTTAGATTTTTTATTTATTTATATATTCAATCTTTCAGGGTGAGCATTACAGGCATTCCCGATTCACCCACCTGGTTGGGTGAATTGGGAATAATTCCTTAACTAAACAAAGTTTATGAATTTAAATATACTTAATGAAATCAAACAATCACATAATTACATTTGTGATAAGTTGGGCAAACATCTCTCCAAAAAGAATTTTGTCGTTCTGTGGAACTCTAGGTTTGTAATGCAAGCATTTTGCTCTTTGTTTGAAAAAAATTAATAACGCTGGGTAACTTTCTGGAGTTTCTTCCAATGTTTTTCTCGAGATGCCTCTTTGGGCCCGTGTAGATAAACAATTATATTTTTTTACAATTTATTATGCTGGCTGGCTAAATTATTTGAAATGTTGAAATGAGACTGGCACCAGTTTTATCGATAATACGCTCTGACATCGTTCTGCGATGCGGTATGCTAATGTAGGATGAGAAAAGGAGGTTTTTTTGTGATAGATCAGGCAAAACGTTTTTTTTTTAATTATTTTTTTATTCAATTTAGACAAGCGTTTCTTCCACTATCTCACCTGATGGTAAGCGATGTTGTGGTCGACGATGGAGCAAACTTGCCTAGAAGATACCTATTCACTCGCGACTTGAAGACTTCCATATTGTACCCATCAGGGAACACCGACTCAGGCAAGGTGTTCCATTCCTTTGCGGTTCGCATAATAAATGTAGAAGCAAAACGCTTTGTTCGCATTTGTGGAATATCTACCATATACCGGTGTCGATTAGCAGTTTGCCTGCTTGTTCGATGATAGAATTACTACTTTTGAGTCTATTTTTTTTACGTATCCGTGAGACGATACGAGCCATTCGCTCGCCTGATGGTAAGTGTCACGTTTGTCCATTGTAGTTCAGTGAAACCTTAAGTTTTGAACATAGATAGGTCAAAATCCTGCACGACAAAGCACTGCGCTCCCCGAGATGTTATACTCTTTAAGGCCTGTAATTACACTGTAAACATTGCCCATCAGTTTATATCTTGTGAGGGCTCTTCTGTTTAATTTACTAAAAAAATATCTTATACTTGGTACATCTTTTTGTACCCACCCACTGAGTTCAAAATGTAATATGGGTGCCGGAAACATTTACATCACACACAAACGACCAAGAACCGGGAGCACATAAATCTCTTGGGAAGGAAAATATGGCTCCTGCCGGGAGTCAACCCAAGAATCATGAGGTCTTGGGGTTGATTGATTGATGCAGTGGGCAAGTTTCTGCTTTCTACACGTTATTAAATTCCGAAAAGTAACTTAATTTTCTTTCTCATTAATTTTCTTTTATGCATTGTAAGCAAGCATTTGACCACTATCTCACCTGTAGAAAATCGACGATGCGGTAGAAGATGGAACACGCTTCACTCTAAGTTTGAAGTCTTACAAATTATACCGTTCAGGAAATAAAGAGGATAATACATTTTCTTGTGATTTTATTTCTTCTATGGTACAGGGTAGCTTTTGCCAGTCGAGTACGAGAAGGTGTCGTACAACCATGGAAAGCGCTTTTTTGTGAAAACTAAAAGAGAGCCCATTAAAAATAGCCTATTGTAAGAGCACAACAGGCTTTGTAAGCCTTGGTGCGGATACAGTAATTAATTGAAGCAATAAACCCAATTTTATCGCCCTTGCTCGAATTAGCACGCATTTACTTTACAGCTCACTATCCAAAGAAGAAAAGAGTAAATGTGAGAAAAATACGTTCAAATTAATCAGTAATAAAACCAATCGGTCGTCATTATGTTTAATACTTGTTCTGGCACTCATAACGCAGTCCCTGATGATTGTTGAGTAGGGTCAGTAAGAATTTCGCCCGAGTCATATTTTAAAATAGATTATTCACAAGTATTCTAAAGTGTTCAGCCATTTCAAAATATGTCGACCGCGTTTATCGCTATGTACAGGTTATTGCTATGTTTATTTAAAAAATATCCAAATCAGTTCAGCCGTTGCAGCGTAAAGAAGAAACACACACACCACACTAACTTTCAGTCAGAAACATTCGGCCAGAAGCTCAGTTTTTTGAGCTGGCCTCACGTGATTGGAATTAAAAATGATAATAATCATCTCAAAATATAACATTACTAGCCGTGCCCCGCGGCTTCGCCCGCTTTTATCAAGTTAAAAAGTAGCCTATGTTTTAATCCTAGGTATAATCTATATACATTCCAAATCCGTGCCGCCGTTAATGCGTGAAGAGGAAACAAACATACCTACACACTTACACACAAACTTTCGGATTTATAATATTAGTAGGATTACTTTAACGAAATCTTTAGCTTCTGCATTCATTTATAAACATGTATACTTATTCGATAGGTGCCACAGGTGAAATTCGTTGTCAACGAATTACATTTATCGAATACTCACTGAATGTCTTGAAACTTACCCAACGTATTCCAAGCACGATGCGGTGCCGGTGGAATTTAACTTTCCCAGGGGTATGTTTAGGTCGTTTGGGGAGGGTTGTGTGGATATTATAGACTTTCAACTAACCTTATTATATTTCTATAGGTATCCTCTAAAACAAATCAGAAATCGATTTATTGCTAATATTTTAAAACTTTGCAAAGTAGAGTACGAAACCGTTTTAAATAACATCTATTTAGAGAATAACAATTTGGTAGGACAAAAGTCACTGATTTAAAACCTATTTTGTCATGAAGTTTATCTCATAAACGATTGGATATTTAAAGCTGATACTTACGTATAATATCCTTTACAGCGGATGACCAGCGTGTGTACTCAGCATTATGCCGAGCTAGACCCGTTTTGTAACAACTATCCTAAATTACCCATGTTATACGTTCTTGAAACACAGTGTAAACTACATCGGGAACCAGAGGCTTCAGAATCTTTATTGTATCATCTTAATTTATGTCAATAAATATTTGATTGATTGATTGATTGATTTTAAGTATTTTTGTGTTGTTGTTACAAATAAATATTTTTCTTTGACCCCTAAATGCAAGAATTCCTAAATTATCCTAAAAAAAAGAAATTAAGCTCATTTTTTATCTATTTTAAGCAAAATGTAGGAGCGAGGACTCAGTTCGGGGCGGACTACTATTTACAAAGTAGTCAGTAGCTACGATGTGTCATCGTTATCCTAGAAAGACCAGACCTATGAAAAAATCGATGTTTGACACGCGCGACCTTGCGTGATACTGTATGCTAGCCTATAAATACCTACTATATATGTAACCCGATATGTAACGTGCTTGCATTGAATCGCGGTAGCCGCTTACATACAGACACGTGAACAAGATTTTTATTAACAGGAAATAGCATTACAGAACTCATGACAATTAATGATGCAGGACGCTTGCCCAAACCTATTCACTTTAAGATATCATCATCTCAGCCGCAAGAAGTCCACTGCTGGATATAGGCCTCCCCCAAAGATCTCAAAAGGAACGGTTGTTAGCGGCCTGTATCCGTCTTAAGGTATGAAGACTCCTAATTTATACTGATTGGGGAACAATGACGGGCAATGATTTCCACATCTATATTGCTCGGATGATGAAAGTGTATGAGGGGGTGTACCAGGTGCAATGTGAGCTCGACTGAGATTTAAATGTTAATCATCAGCTCCGTATAATTGAAATTCAGAGAAGCAATGCCATTAATGACGGGCAAGCTACCCACCGGTTATGGGCTTACACACTTGAATGAATTATCTATAAGCTTGGATTGTATTGAGTTCCTTTGCTGTACAGAGTATAATATTTTAATGTATTTTTTTTTAATATTGGCAAGTGAAATTTATTATTTTAATTGTAAGGCTGAAGATGAAAAATATGATTTATGGTATAACCCAGTCATGCGACCCAAATCTCGATTCATTCGTACTCACTGTTACACACAACATAGAGGCGAGCAAATACATTTTATTTACTTTCGTAAAGCGGAGCTGCTAAAATAAAATCTGAAAATACCAACCTCAGCCCGAAATTCTAAATTTCCGGTTAAAACTTCTGAAGTTTCAAAATAATTTCACAAGTTTCTTGTTGCATTCAGAAACCCGGTCCTTTGACGTCTATTCCAGAGGAAAATATAAATGGAAAACTTGACATTTTGCGAAATTACGCAAAGGTATTATGAAATACTATTGATGATGGCATGAACAAGGATATGGGAATGTATTACTTCTTGAGTGACTTGACATAGCATTAAAATTTCCTGTGTGGCGCGACCATAGAAATAGGGAGTATAGTACTTCCTGTGTGACGTGATCATAGAAATAGGAAGCGTAGTGCTTCCTGCACGTCCTGTCGTGACTATTTTTTTTTCGTTTTTGCAAAATCCACGTCCCTTAATTAACAAAGTTTGATTAATTTAATTTACACCTAATATATCGGTCATAAAGGATTTAATTTTTACCAACGTTACTTAGTAAGTAGCAGTATATAATACAGTCATATTACTCTTACTTTTTTTTTATGCCTGATAGGCAAGCATTTGACTACAATCTCACCTGATGGAAAGTAATGATGCGGCTAAAGATGTAGCATGCTTGCCTAGAAGGTACCTATTCACTCTTGACTTGAAGACTCCCAGATTGTACCGTTCGGGGAATAAAGACGAAGGCAATGAGTGTATGATTACTGTTATGTATGATTTTGTTATACTTAAATAAGGGTAAGTTTGAAGCTGCATAAATGAATAAAAACAATATTATAATGCACGCATTTGTGTTTGTGCGTTAGAGTGAGTGTAAGTGTGGGTAAGAATTTTGTGTGTGCACATGAGTGTGTATGCGTTTGTTTGAAAACATAGAAGAAGGGAGTGTAGTAATTTCTGTGTGACATGTGTGACCATAAAAGTAGGGAGTGTAGTACTTCCTGTGTGACATGACCATAGAAGTAGGGAGTGTAGTACTTCCTGTGTGGCATGACCATAGAAGTAGGGAGTGTAGTACTTCCTGTGTGAGGTGACCAGTCACCTTGTACTATACATTATTATAGTGTTTTGTCACGCTGAATTATTTTTTATTGTCACTTTTTTTTTAATTTGGCTCTGTGCATTAAGCTTGATACAATTTATAATTATTTTTTGTATGTATAGTATTTTTTGTATAGTTTAGTTTTATTTTGTATTTACCGCACACCCACTGCTTTTATTTCACGGCCAGAAAGGTTGTTAGTGAACGATATTTGGCTTTAGGCTATTCCAACTAAACTGATTTGTGCAAAATTATTTAATAAAAAAAATAGTATCTGAATAACACATACTTGCAATTGTATTGTATTGTATGTAATCTATACGAATATTATAAAGAGGTAAAGTTTGTGAGGTTGTGAGGTTGTAAGGGGTAATCTCTGGATCTAATGGACCGAATTTGAAAATTCTTTAACCAATAGAAAACCATTATTATTTGTGAGTGTCATAAGCATTTTTTTCCACTCAGGCGAGGCTGCGCAGGCTACTAGTTCTATATTAAACCTAAAGTTTCTTGCCGGTCGATGCTAGGAGAGAGCATGATAGTAAATTTAAGCTTAATCTTCAACAACCTTAAGATAATTATTAATTTACGTAATGCAAAGAATAGTCTACGTAAAACAACGCGCCGGAACACGCCAAGACACGGCGGTAAAATTTAATAGAAGCACCATAGACGTTTCTATAATTACGGGAAGATAATAAGCCTAATGATCGTTTTAATAATTATTATCTCTGAGAAACGCTTGTCTGCAGCTGGAGGCTTTCATAATTACAAAGGGTGTGGCGCTAGTATGAGCGGCGGCTTATCTTTTGTCTTTAAGGGGTTGTTAGCGATACTAAAATGCAAAGACTTTAAACCTTATGATCTATGCCAAAATGTCTCCAAAATGCGTGACATTGTAACAGTTTCTCTCGTCATTCATAAAAAACCTGACCAATAAAAATATTCTTTGTAATCGGTAGGATGTTAGAAAGGACACATTCTATTTAGAATGTTATTTATTGTACGTTTTACAAACATCGTTTTTTATATATTATATAAAACAGAGTAATTGGACAGATTTTCAATCCTGGTAAGAAAACATTGGTACCAAAACTACGAGACCTGTGATATTGTGTACAGTGCCGTGAGTTGGTTATTTTACAAAATTTGGAATAATCTTAACATTGAAAAATAAAAGGGTAGTTAGTAAGCATACTTATATCAAATCACATGTAATCATATTTTTTTTTGAAACCATTATGTTTTGTTATTTTATATCAGAAAACTGAGAAAAATATTTAATATTAATAAACGAAAGACAGCCACAACTTGTTTTTTTTATGCGACTTTTCACAAAATTTCATCAAAGCCATAAAAAATTAAAGATTGTCACGCGTGACCTTGCGTAAACCTATAAAATATTCAATTAATTTTCCTATAAAATAAGCCTAGACGTAGGTTAAGGTTATACCATCTTTTTTAATCTAACGTTAACTACTAGGTCTCTAAAATATATTATAAATAACCCGGAATTTTTCATTGCAAATTTTAAAAGCTATAAAATCTATTTTACAAAAACACGCTACAAAGCTAGATTCAGTCAAATTCAAAACGTAGAAAAATTATCTTTGGGCAGCAAAATGTACACTGTACGGGAATCGATTTCGGTACCCGTGAGTTTCAAACTGCACCAAAGTAAGTGTTCGTTAAAACAGATCGCATTTTCGTTAGGTATTAAAATGTTTGTCTCATAATTTATTACAGCTCAGTACAATAAAAGCTATCTCGACTAAAAGGCATTAAATCGTCTGAATTACTGATAAGTGATAACTCACAAAGTAAAATTGAACAATAGGCACAATAATTTGCAAAACAGGCGTTTTTATGTAGCTATTATTCGCGAAGTTTATTTATTATGTCTATTGCTTGGAAAAGTTATTATTTATATCTTTTCTCCATAGCAAGCTTTACGAGGTGGTTTCAAACACTTGAAATACATTTAAATTTGTTTAATTAAATCCAAAGGAAAATGCCAGCCTTGTGCTGTTCTTTGTTGTGTGTCCTTGTACAAAAATATCTTGAATAACAAACAAACAAAAACAAACGCATTCACACTCACAGCCCCACACTAAGTTCAGAGACTTGTATCGTGGGTGCCGGAAATATTTACATATCACACACATACAATCACACCCAGAACTAGATGCACAAATGTCCCTTGGGAAGGAAAAGTGTGCTCCTGCCGGAAATCGAACCCAGGACCCACGGCGCAGAAGGCAGACACTTGCCCACCACGCGAACTGGGTCTGGCTTATTAAATGATTTTGAATGTAAATCTAGACACGTTTAACATTGATACCCAAACTAGGGATTCCCTGTACAAGGCATGTCAATGTCCTCACCGGACTAAACGCAGAATAATTTCAACGCAAACTAAACTTAAAAAAACGGACTTAACCGTTTTATCTTTGGAACCCTAGATCAGATAAAATTAATTCAGTACGCATTATTGAGGATAACTCAAAAGCGACTGGTCAGATCTTGATCAAATTTAAATGGGAACACATTCCAAATAAAAAAAGAATCATCAAAATTGATTGATCTAGAAATAAGTTTTGAGGTAACAAATATAAAAAAAACAGTCGTAGTATAATCATACTAATATCTTAAATCTGAAAGTTTGTGTGTAAGTTGGTATGTAGGTATATTTATTTTATCTTTACGATGTAAAGGCTAAACTGATTTGGCTGAAATTTCCAATGTACATAGCTTATTATCAAGATTAGCACATACAACTTTTAACTTAATTAATGCGGGCGAAGCCGCGATACACGGCAAGTATTGTATATTATATCTAGTATTGTAGTATTGTATATAAGTAACTACGTCTCGCAACTTTAGCAAGTATAAATTCAATCATATTGAATTAAACTATTATTTAAATATAATAATAAAGAAAGAAAGAAAATAGATTTATTCGGGACAACACGCGACGTTACATTATGTACATAAAACAACAAGAAGACACATAAAAAAATACAAAAAACAAACAATATAACGCCGCGTGATGTCACGAATGAGGTCCCGACTCAGCATATAACTAGGTAAGTAGGTGGGCAGAACCCTCCTACCTACCCAGTAACTGGTTTTCAGGCGGAACACATGCATGACATCACGCGCAAAATAAAATAAAATACAACAAAACATATTAAAAACAAAAGTAAAAGCGGCGGCTCTATCGCTAAGCAGTGATCTCTGTCAGACACTAGACTAGACCCTGTCACGCGTATATTGTGACCACTCATTGTCTCAATTATGAGACTCACTTGATAAGGGTCCGCATATCGTCACGTAATTAAACCGGTTATTAAGGAATCGTTGTCAGGATACGATATTGCGGATAGGTTGGAACTAATCCAAAGTTTTGAGAGACGTGTAAATTGCCTGCCCACTCATAGATGTCAGTTTAACTCGGTTCAGTGATATATTATATTAACCGAGTATTATATCTGATACTTATAGGAAGATATAGGTAGAAACAACAAATTTATATTAAGGTACAGCCGACAACCTACCTACATAATCATTTGAAAAAATAATCACCGAATATAACACAGCATCAGCGACATTATCGCTGCTAAGAACACTCGATCGAGTCACCTTTAACGAATAAATTCTACTGAATATTATAAATCCGAAAAATTGTGTGTTAATTTGTAACTATGCAAGTATGTTTTTTACCTCTTCACGCTTTAACGGCTGATTGGATTTAGATGAAATTTGGAAAGTACATAGATTATACCTAGGATTAACACATATATAGGCTACTTTTTAACTTGATAATAGCGGGCGAAGCCTCGGGGCAAGGTTAGTTAGTAATAAAAAAATCATTTTTAAAAACAAGCTGTCTGCAATGTTTGATTTATACTAAGGTCATTTCATTTTTCTCATCTAACAATATATCGATGCATATAACGTAAGCTAACCCTTTCATTTGATACCCATATCATAGGCGTGTACAAAAAATACCTTGTTCGCCATCTTGGGCCATCCCCCATTTTGGATTTAGAATGACGTCTTTTAGTTAAACATGCATTGTCATCCAAACTAAACGTAAATTCAAAATTTCATCTCAATGGGTTGAGGATGAACTGCTTTAAAATTCAGTTGCAATATTTGACCCGAACATACTTACGAGTACATATTATTACAAACATTGCATGATAAATAAAAGCTTGTGACATTAAAGTAGTACGTACTATAGGAGCTAAAATACCACAGACCTACACACGTTTTACACCTCTCTGTTTGCGTTGCTTTGAATAGTACTTGCTGCCATACAATACTTAGAGTATTTTTCATCATCATCACCAGATTTTATCATCGGTAACGCAGGTGAAACCACTGTACGCAGCCAATCACACTAACATTATAAATCCGAAAGTTTGTGTGTTTGTAAATGTGTAAGTATGTTTGTTTTGCACGCTGTAACGGTAGAACAGATTTGGATGAAATTCGGATAGTACAATTGTAAATAGCTTAGGCTACTTTTTAACTTGATAAACGCGAGCGCGACTAGTAACTGATAAAACATAAAATAATCTCATATATATTTACCGCGACTCCCTCGAGGCCAAAATTACAGCATTTATTAAACAAAAAACAAACGATCCTTCTTATCAAATAACATTTTGTACGTGTTCATTGGAGCTCAAACAAAAACGGCCCTTTTGACTTGATCCCATTGAAGTAAGGATTCTTGTATGTAAAATATATTGAAATAGAGGCGTAAAGTAAACCTTTCAGCCTAGGATTCAGTAAATATTGACACTGGAACCTGACAAGCGAATAAATGTCTAGAGTAATCAGTATTCGGTAAAGTCACCGTTGCTTGTGTTGCGTAATTTATCTTTGTCTGGACCTAGACTTTGCTGCATCTGCTCTTGGCAGTCTTTGTCGAAAGGATTTTGGTTCTAATTCGTCTGTGGATTTTACTGAAGTACCTTGCTTATCGGATTATACAATCAAACACCTCTAGGTACTTGATAGAGAATAATTTGTTCGTAGGGTACAGACATTTTATATACTGAACAAAATGATTTTCGGCGAATATATTTAATAAAATAACTTCTAAGAAGTCAAAATTAATCCTATCCCGGAAATGAAAGCTGATCAAATGTACAAAAATATGTAAATGTCAGAATTATAAATGTTTATTCGCGTAGCTCCGGAGGCACTGATAAAAATAAATGATGTCCGGCACCTATCGTTGAGAGTAACTGTTTTTTTTATGTCCTCAGTATTTTTTTACTGGTTTTAGCCTGTTTAAAGTTGATCAATAGATTCTTCTACATTAAAATATTAAAATTAATTAAATTTTACAAATGTATAATGAACATAACATCATTAAATAATTATCATTTCTTAACTACAGTTCTTTAATATCTCAATTTTCGTTAAAGAATATACATATTTGTTATAGTAGTGTAGTCCTTCTTTAACAAGAATTTAATGTGAGTTAATCTACTCATGGTAAAATACCATTGTATCTTAATGTGATTATTTAGCTTCACAGACGAAATAATACACTAACAAACAAGGTTATAATTTAGACGGCCACCAAAAATTCTAAACGGTTACCAAAATGGATAAATGGTCACCAAATTACGTTTCCTAAAATAAAATTTCCTGTGGCAGAACCGAATCGGATAACAGTAGGTTAAGGTTATTTTTTTAAATAATTAATACAAAAATATTTATAATACGCAAAAATGGATTTATTTCATAATATTTTAGGAAACGTAATTTGGTGACCATTTATCCATTTTGGTAACCGTTTAGTATTTTTTTGGTAGTAATAAATAATATTTTCCTCCTTATCAAACACAACATGCTGAACATTCGCATCTGTCAATCAAAAGCATACATATTCCTCGCTCTCTTCCATTTTGTTATGAAGGAAAATTTGCCTCCTACGTTATCACTGGTTTTATATCTTTGTTTAGCAGTCAAAAAGTTGCAGCCACTAAATTTTCCTTCTAGTATTAACACTCGTATGCAGTATGCTCCTACCTGTTCAACTTGTAAAGAATTATAATAAGCAACTTGATTACCACATTAAAGAAAACACGTTATTTAAGTTAAGCTAAATTTCTCAATTACGTGAACATTGAAATTTTTTTTAGAAATAAAGATCTTTATTCGTAGGTACTATATGAAGGTATATATATAGGTATAACTCATAATTTATATGTACAGGTCAACGCACACCAACAAACCGGGCAAACCTGGGACTTTGAACGGCGTGAACGGGAGTGTACATGGAGAGGCGAGACAGGCACAATCCAAGAAGAACATCATACGAATGTTAGGTGAGGAAACTTAATTATTCTTCTTCAGTAGACTATCGACGATTGTCGATGGTTTCAAGATGAGATCGAAAGTTATCGAACACTGATGACACTATTAGACTGATTTACGTTTATTTATTTAATTCGTTAACTCTATTTTAAGTGACTTAATAAATAAATAGATAATACTTTAAAGATACACTTTAAAATAAGTCTAAAACAGTGACTTTGGTAGCCTACCAAATAGTTTTTTTTAAACTGGTTTCGTACTTTACTTGCCAAACCTTTTTCAACGATACCTCACAAGGATAAATAAAAAAAATAAATCATTTAATTGCCATTTCTGGGTTTTGGTCATAGCTTTACATATTCTCTGAGAATTTGAAATTATTCGCTCGTATGTTTTAGACGCTAGATGCCTCTGACAGATGGACGGACGGATAGATGAACAGATGGACGGATGGACGGATGGATGGACGGTCAAAGTGCTGAACCACCCAAGTCCACTTAGAGATCTCGCTTAGCTCGATTAACTAAAATGTTAGTAACGAGACATTTTTCTCAGTGTACTTAATACGTAGTGTATACGTAGGGGGATACGTTTAGGTAATGTCTCGGGACTTAATCGCGCTTTTTTATTTACGTCGAGGTAAACAAACTATGTGTTCAAATTGCGAAAGTTAAAAGTTACATTTACTTAAAACATGTAAATGAGCCTTTAAATACACACTGTCGTAGCACAACCCTTTCTTCTGCTATTTTGCCAGTTACGGTCCAAAATTTCTACTGCGTATAACGTTAAGAAAGGCAAACATCCGTTCGTCCTTTGTACCTTTTGTAGAGTGGTAGGCATTTTGACACGGAATGGTTGATCCAAGGTTAAAAGACCGATATTTGCTAACGTATTCTATACTTCACATATTAGAGAATACATTCGAGTTTATATTCTAAAACGCAACAAGGAATGCGTTTCTGGACATTTACTGTAACGCAATTCTAGTACTAAGGTAGGTATGGCAATTAACGCCCAGTGTTAAAAAACGCCCAAACTACAGAAAACGTACTTTAATACATATAAGTAAGCCGCGTCATGACTCACAAACACATGGAGTACACCCATAGGAACACATCTAGCGCGACCGCAAGTCTCTCGAACCTCCAAGTTGCCACACGCCTTGTGCTTCAATGACCGCGGTCACAAACATCACTGTTATAAAAACATAATTAATGTTGTGTACGGCTTGAAACACGTCTAAATTTCGACTTACTTTGTAGTCGACTAGTTTCGGACAAATTTGTTGTCCTTCATCAGGATGAGTCAGACGCGCGATACGCAGAGGCGAGCGGCTCGAGCCTCGGCGTATCGTATGAAGGACAACAAATTTGTCCGAAACTAGTCGACTACAAAGTAAGTCGAAATTTAGACGTGTTTCAAGCCGTACACAACATTAATTATGTGTAATACTCACGATAGTTTTAATTGTTATAAAAACATGTAAGTTATTATTTGTTTCATTATATTTCCAATCAATTTTTGCATTTTTACCTTTTTTGTAGTAAATTTTTAAAATGTATCGAATTTCTTCATTAGATTCACTAAATTGAATTTGGAATTATCTTCTATAAAATGTAAACTTTTAATGATACCAAAACCAGCCAGATACAAATAGTATAGCCAAAGAGATTTTATTACAAGTTCATACATACTCGTACTATAATGCGAAAAGACTTTTTCCCCAACCTTATATATGTGACTGTTATGTTTTATTAGATATGTTAATCCTGAGAACGTATTTTTGCTTTCAGCATTTTATTTAGCTAACGAGCGGTATTCAACATAGTATGTTTAATAACGCCCAAAACAAGGTTCTTAAAAATATGTTTTGAGCATGGTCTACAACATTTTTAGTGCTATTTGTTTTATTTCCCTTATACAATTGGTTTTTTTTAAGCTGAATAGGAATTTGACCGCTATCTAACCTAATGGAAAGTGACGATACGGCCGAAGATGTAATACATTACAGTATTTATTATATAAATTCCAATTAAATCTTTGTCATTCATAACGAAGCCACAATAAGTGGGCGTAGTAGATGTTCTCTGATGATCTCTTGGGAGAATAAAAAGACCAATTTACCAGCAAACGCACAAGGGTTGATTCCCACAATACCACACCAACAGCCATTTTCCATAGCTCTATTTTGGTTAACCCTTAAAAGTCACCGAATTCTAGAAACGGACGATTTTGCCGATTATGTTGACCTACACTATTGCATTAGGATAATCCTGTAAAAATTGTAGCCATTGAAATTATTAAACAATATATAATAAAATATATTTTTTTGTCCATTTTCCTCTCTCAGCAATTACCCAAGACGTACGTATGAGGAATATTACGCACATTAAGTATTTTTTTTATATATATATTCAAATACTCACGTTTTTAATGTCAATTACAAGTCAACTTTCCTTTAGCCACAGAGCCGTACGCTCTGTAGTAAAAAAAAAAACGTCATTATAACCGCATTGAAAATTGCCAGAACAAAATTTTGATACGAAATGTAGTTGTTGACGTTGGTAAATTATTTATATAAATGTTTATTTATTAATATGATAAAAAACAAAAAAAAAACTTGAAAAATGATATCAAACAATAGAATTGTTTGATATCATTTTTCAAGTTTTTTTTGGTGGTGCCCAGTGGATTCATATTCATAGTATGGACATTCAATCGTTTGAGAACAATAGCCGTTGAGTGGAGTGGCATAACTCCCCTATTCCATGTT
Source organism: Lomographa bimaculata (assembly GCA_948107665.1). Lineage (NCBI taxonomy): Eukaryota > Metazoa > Arthropoda > Insecta > Lepidoptera > Geometridae > Lomographa > Lomographa bimaculata. The sequence goes on along the minus strand of OX403602.1, from coordinate 645,915 downwards.
TAGCGTTGCTGCGTTGCTTATATAGCTATGCCAGTGATGTTAATAGTATTTTAAAAGGTTGTATTGTATGTAAAACTAGCCTTAAAGAGTATCAGATTGTATAGATGGAGAATAATCTGGGAGTAGGTCTAGAGCATCCACCATCATAAAAAAAATTCACGGCGAGTCGCTTAATAGTAGACTATAATCCATATTTTTTTTTATTAAAACGCTGACAATAAATTCCACTCTACACTAACTTTTCCCTACTCTGCAATATCATATATCACATAAGATGACTCCCGTAACCAGACCGGCGGCGGCGACTGCTGCAAAGAACGGCTGATCGAAGTTAATATTTCTTTCTCTAGTGAACGACTAGCACGTGGAGAGTATAAAGTGACAGAGTTACATATAGTAACAGTAGCGGATTCAGGATTGTCGTTCGGGGGCTTGGCCCCGCTGAGGATAGGTTTTGTTGCCGCTGCCTCACCGCCCGCCGGGGCTTCCCTCCTGGATCCGCTACTGTATAGTATGGTCTCGTTCCGAGTTATCGAGTTATGGACTAGTGAGGATCTATCCTGAAGTAGTATAACAATCAGTTAAAATATTAATTTCATGGATTCGATACGTGGGAGGTTGTTAGTAGTTTCAAATGCCAAGGAATGTCAAATATTTGAACAGTTCGTTAGCACATATTTGTTACATAGATCAAGAAAAGTATCTTCGGAATAGACATTACATTGTGATTTTTTGGATATCTGTATACTGAATAGTTTTGATTACGTAGTGATTTGTGGATCATTAAAGATTCATATTCAATAATTTGAACTACCCGTTGGCTTAGTTGGTTGAGCGTATCGGGGTTTGATTCCCGGCTGGAACACCAGTTTTTTCCTCAAAGAAAAAATGTCTTTCTGGTTCTGGTTGTGGGGATTCTACGTTTATTCCGGCGGCGCCGCGATTTAAGAGCGGCTTCTTATAGATCTCGACAAAATACGACGAAAAGTACGAATTCATTTTTCGCTTTAATACAATTTGTATTCATTGAGATCTTCAAATATCGAAGAAAATAATTGAGATGTCAAAAAAATTTTTTTTCTTTCTCGAGTTTCATGTTTTTCTTTTTCAGAAACCTATCGTTTTAAGTCCAAAAAAAATCCTTCTTTTCGTAGTATTTTGTCGAGATCTATAAGAATCTCAAATCGCGACGCCGGAAGAACCGTAGTCGTGCCCTGGTTCTGATTGTGTGTGTGATGTGAATGTTTCCGGCACCTACAGAAGTCATCGAACTTAGTTTGGAAGCGTGCATGTTATGTCATGTTTAATTATTTTAAATTGTTCATTATTTTATTCAAGATGTCGTTTGTTAACTGTATCGTAACTTTGTGAGATTAGTAGTTACCTAATGAAAGCTCAATACTACCATCCTACTAATATTATAAATCCAAAAGTTTGTGTGTAAGTGTGTAAGTTTGTTTCGTCTTCACGCTTTAACGGCTGAACGGATTTGGATGAAATTTGGAATGTACATAGCTTATACCTAGGATTAACACATAGGCTACTTTTTAACTTGATAATAGCGGGCGAAGCCGCGGGGCACGGGCTAGTTTCATCATATAATGAAAAACATTTGTTTGTTTTCAATTATACGAAACCTTTTGGTGGGTTCGTTTCACTTGAACCCACAGTTCCTCTGATGGAGGCATGGCTATTTTTCGTCAGTGGATACTTTTAGTTATTAAACTATCGTCTAGTTGTGACAAAAAAAAGGCCATGAGCCACTGAATCGATATCCAAACTGTCAAATACATTTCCAAGCCAGCTGTAATTAAAAAAGTTACGCCCGCCTAACACGAGTTACAGGACCTAAGCTTCATGATATATTGCAAGTAGCCTCTCCGCCTCTCAATTTTTACACATAAATTTTGCTACATAACTTTATTAATTTTACACGTGGCTAGGCAGGAAAATAAATCAAGAAGGCTTAAATATATTTGTGTCGTAATAGTCTTCCTACATAACTTTAAACACCAATTTGGGGATCTCCTTCTACCTCTAAAGATTTTACCAAAGACATACCATGCACCGCGGCTTTGCCCATATTTTTAAAGAGAATAAAGTCCTAGTCTATACTAAATAATATTTATTCTGTGCTTGCAGCATGTCATGCCATGCATATAGCTATACTTAGCTTTTTTTACATATAGTTAAGCGAGTAAATACGAACTTCCATTACGGTCGTAGGCTGTCGTATTACTGAGTCTACGCTGTCTACTTGTATATACAAGACAGACTATCAAACGTCATCCTTATATGGTTGACGTACCTCCGGTTCGCTCGAAGCGTTTTCTCCGTTTATCATCCGTACAGCGAGGGAGTGGAACTCATTGCCTGCGTCTTTGTTTCCCGAACAGTACAATCTGGGTATCTTCAAGTCTAGAGTGAATAGGTATCTTCTAGGCAAGCATGTGACATCTTCGGCCGCATCTTCACTTTCCATCAAATGAGATAGTGGTCAAATGCTTGCCTTTCTATCATAAAAAAAATAAAAAATACGGACAAACCGCCCCGAGTTCCAGTTAGTAAATAGATATATGCGATATCTCTAGGCACGCATAATGTGTGTGCTAAAAAATAGCTGAGAGTGAGAGAAAAATAACTAGACGGAATAAGCCTAAGATTCATTCACAAAACGTTTATTAGATGGTTCAAAATTTATTAAATTTTTCTGAGATTTATGTCCCGTAACAACGTTTGATTTTTATTTTCGTCAGAAGGCGTGGGGTAAAGAAAGTCACTGAACTTATGGTCTGGAGCGATTTTGTATTGAACAAATTACATGTAAATATTATGTATACTTTGATGTAACTGAATGGGCGTATTGATATAGGTAATTATTAAGTGTCACACTAATATTATAAATTCGATATATCTGTGTGAGTCAGCGTGCAGCGCGAGTAAAATACAGGATAATTTGTAAAATACCTCTTCGATAGTCATTCCAACCATAGAGACCAACGTCTTCCGTGGTACGCCTATTGCAAATTCTGTTTCATTATTTTTCAAATAAACTGTAAGATATCTCGTTTCAAAAATACACACACATGCAAACTTTGGACAATATTAGTCCGATAAAAGGAAGCAGCTTTATAAATGGTGAGAAAACTTATAATCATGATAACAAAAACATTTATTAATTTGATTAAACTTCTAGAACTGTGTTATTTCAGGCGCGGAAGGTTTTAGCGCGTGTTTGGGTTTTATCTTTACGCCAGACCGTAGTTTCAGTCCGTCGTGACGCCCTTTTGAATTTATTAATGAAATTTACCAACCACTGAGACTCGTCGGAGATGCTGCCCTCACACAGAGCAAGTGAACGGGCAAGCTGTGCATGGCACTAGTGCTGCGTTAGAACGCAGTGCTAGTTCATGACTGTGTTGTACTACTAGTAGTTCGACACAGTCAACCACTCGTTACGTCCCCACTAATATTCATTTGTAAGCGAGTAGAAATTGTGAATATGTGTATCTATGTTTGATGCGAGCTGTCTTAAAAGGCTTGGAAGGATCTTGCTAAGAACAGGCTAGACTCTGCTACTGGACATAGGCTATTTGTTCGTTAAGCGCAAAGCACATCTAGTAATTTTATAAAAACAAATATACAACCATTTGGCATTTGTATCTCGTAATATTTTGAGAAAGCATTAACTTATTGTATGTATTGCACTCAGATACAAGTCTACAAACTTTACGATTAATATAGTTTAGGAGTACATTTATGTAAAGTTTAACCAGTAACTTGAAAGGTTTAAACTTCATCTGTCGAGGTAGTTTCATAATTTAAACTTTCAAACGTGTTTCAAACTGTCTGTTTTGTTTGAATCAGTTAGTTTTGATTAGTTTAGATGTCGAGTTAATTTGGTGGCAAACTCGGCATAACAGTTAGTCATATTACTGCCTCGTATTTTTTTTTATAAACGACTAAGCAAACGTTTAACTACAATCACACTTATGGAAAGTGAAGATGTAGTCTAAGGTGGAGCTACGCTACGCTAGCTCAGTAAATAACTATTCACTTTACTTTTGAACACACCCAAATTGTACCTTTCTGGAAATACAGAAGACGGCAAAGCGTTCCATTCTTTTGCTGTTCTATAAATGAACGAAGACGCGAAATGTTTGGTGCAAATTAACGGTATTTCAGCCATAAATGAGTGCGACGCCGTCCGTTTAGATGTAAGGTGGAAAAAAGGTAAAGCTGGAACAAGGTCGTGTAGTTCCTGTGCAAACTTACCGTAATGTTTTTAATAGAATACTGACAGGCTTGCAACTTTACGCCGATGTTTAAGATTTTGCAATCTGGCTTCAACTTAAGCGTCATTGTTCATTAGCCTCTTCAAATTCAGGCAGTCATGTCGAAAACTCGAAATAGCTGGTCAGTATTATTTTTAGAACAACTCTTAACTCTTTGTCAATTTGTATACAAAGCAGCATAACTTCTTATTTGTAATATCCTGCTAAGTTTGGTTTGGCTTTTAGTCACGTTATTCTGTTTCCAGCGTAAACTTTATTACTTGCATCAAGTAACTTGCTACTAATACTCAAAAGATTGTAAAGAAAATTTAACTGTAGATTATTTTACAATATCTTTTAGTTTACTCGAGCATAGTTTACGACCGCTGTTGTTTTGGAACGAGATATGTAAGTGTTCATGAAGTCTCGAGCGAGTAACTGTCTCGTTCAAACTGCTTAAACTTCTATAGCTCTCAATTTGTTTGGATCAGTCGAGTTCACAACCAATCTGGCTGCTTGTCACTCCAAACGGTTCTGGGAAAGACTACACTGAATTGGATCTTGCCTTAGTTTCGTGGATAGATAGCTATTTGCGGGTCGACTATGCCTAATTGAATTTTATTACCTTATTTAGATTAAAACTGTTTCTGTTTTAAACACAAGTTGCGTAAAGTAAATGTTTAGAGAGTCGTATTTTGGTAAGCTGCTGCGGTAACTTTATGCGAAAAAGAAAGCCCTTAGCTGGTAAAACTTGTAAGCCGAGTGTTATCTTGTTTACGCAAAACATTTCTTTGAGTCAACATTGTAACTCTATAATATCCGCGAGAAAATATACTGTATATTTTTATAGATGCTCTCACAAGCGTAAAGTTTGAACACTTGTATCACACGTAATACTAGTGTGCAATGCTCGATTCTATCATATTAAACTGCACTGTTCATTGGCTTTGTTGGGAGCGCGTTTGACTTTTAAGCTGGGGTATCGGGAAACACCGGTGGAAACACAAGTTTTCTCCCGTGAAAGCGTTTATGTTATGTTATGTTATGTAGACCGTAGGGTTAATAATATGTTACTGTTGAAATAGGTTAGCCGCCTAGATCTAGTAACAATTGCAAGTATTTGTTTGGATTACGTATAAATGAAATAAGTAGGATAATAATAGAAGTGACAAAAGCATACGAAAAATAATATTAAATCATTTATTGGATAATTTGGAAAAATAAGATTAAAATTTTTTTTTTCTCGTAAATGTTAATAAAACAATGTCAACTAACTTTTTTTTGTCGACTAGTTTCGGACAAATTCGTTGTCTTTCATAAGGATGAGTCAGACGCGCGATTCGCTGCGGTGAGCGGCTCGGGCCTCATGATGAAGTACCTACTATTTTCCGTAAAAAAATGTCAACAACAAAGTCGAATTTTTTTTACATGTTTTAAGCCGTAATAATAATACAAATTATGTATAATACTCACGATAGTTTTTATTTTCAAATTTTTATTGAGTGTCCGGGTTCTGCTTTAGCATTAGCAACCAGAAAATTTAAACCACCACATTATTTTGTAGCTGCGGTCGTCATCGCATTCTTCGTCTGCTGGGCGCCATTCCACTTCCAGAGGCTGTTCTTCATCTACGGAACAGCTTCCAGCCACTACCACACCATCAACGAGTACCTGTTCTATGTGGCGGGAGGGCTGTACTACATATCGGCGACTGTCAACCCGATACTGTATAATGTCATGAGTCATAGGTGAGTCGTAATCTTCATCTTATTATTTAAACCTAGGATTTTTTAAATGTTAATTAGACAAGCATTTGACCACTGTCCCACCTGATGGAAAGTGATGATGCCTATTCACTCTTGATTTGAAGACTCCCAGATTATACCTCTCGGGGAACAATGACGCAGGCAATGAGTTTCACTCCTTTGTACGGATGATGAACGTAGAAGGCTTCGAGCGAACTGGAAATTAAAAAACAATCCGTTCTATAAATATTATCAAAAAACCAGTTGAGAAAAATTTATGAGGAAATGAATATTTCATTAAAAAAATCGGGATTCTTTTTAGATGTTTTAATTATAGTTATCCTGCTATTTGCGACGGAGACAAATATAACAAATCAAAGATCATAAAACTCGGTTGAGCCGTTATTGAGTTACAAATAGTGCAACTAACCTGACTTTGTTTTATTTATATAAAAAACGCTTTCACAGTCACAGCCCAACACTAAGTTCGACTTGTGTCCTGGGTGCCGGCAACATTGTGAATGTGTCACACACGCTATCATAACCAGAACCAGAAACACAGATATGTCCATGAAAATAGATAGGCTTTTTTGTAAAATACCAGACAGTTCTCAAACCCTGATTCTAGTTCTAACCCTTAGCTTATTACTTGTTTATGTATATTCATACTGTATTTATGCCATAGTATAAGTAATAGTATTTATTAAGTTAATTAGGTATTCCATACACCCATTTATTATACCCCGTCTATTACATTCTATAGTTCTCTCCATCCAAAGGTTGCCTGGTAGAGATCGCTATTAGTGATAAGGCCGCCTGTTGTGATACTTTACGTATAAGCTTGTTTGTTACCTTTGTTTTATCTCATCTTATAAATTGGATCAATAAAGTATTATCTATCTATCTATCTTATTTAGTTCTACGACTTTCTTACACAATTTTATTTTTGTCTTTCTCCATCCAAAGGTTAACTGGAAGAGATCATTTTTGGATTAAGTGCGCCAATTATGTGCCTAGATATAAATTATATGTTTGAACTTTTACTTAACTTTGACCAACAAAGATTTATTGTATTGTATTATACGTTACGCTACAATCACCTTATTTTCAGTAACTAGTTTAACCTAGCCCTAACCTTCTTTGTTTCTTCCCCTAACAATGTAACAGGAAATCCCACAGTCAATTTTATTAAATCCCTCGTAATAAACTACCCCCGAACCAACGCTCGTAAGGGGGTATAAACTTGTGCTTACATCAAATTGGTCAATAAATTCTTGTAAGCACCTTTCAGCGCCCTGTATTTCATCCCCCTGGTTGTAAGACGACTTAATATGAGATTATTTAGGTCTTTTTATGGAAACATAACCATTTGCGGCTTTTTCAGTCATCACTGTTACAAAATGCAGGTTTCTTATTATCAGGTCGTAACTTTTAACATTATAGTGTTTATGTAATACTTTATCATATTTGTCCTATTTCTATTACTACTCGTATTCCGCGGCTTCGCCCGCCTTAATTAAGTTAAAAAGTAGCGTTATGTGTTTATCCTAAGTATAGGCTTAAAATAATAAATAGTTTGTCCGTTACAGCGTAAATTTAAAACAAACAGATTTACATACTAACACATTTATACACATAGTTTCGAATTTATAATATTGATGTGATTGTAATAGAGTTAACTACCTTTATAGTTAAAAACCTGTAATTTTTCGAGTGTTAATGTGTAATAATGGTGGATTATTAACCGTTAATACTTAGTAAACATGCATAAGTGTAGGCAAATCATACAAAGTTGAAAAACATGATTTTTGCCTTCGCTCCAAAACTCCAATAGAAGTTCTAGTTACATTTCTACCACTTTACTAGGGTATGACTTGACTATGACTAGACCTGACTCTTTTACTTGACTTTGACTGTGACTTGTGACAAGGGCTTTTAATATTATTACTTGACACTGGATAAAGGCACAAGATTGCGCCAAAATAAGAAAAAAACTGAAAAAAAAGTCTCACAAGGGGTTTGATAAGTTAAAAATATGTGTGTTTTATTATTTCAATGTACAGTTTAGTATTTAAATCCAATACAAAATATCTAACTCGAATAAAATACACACGTACGAAATGCCTGATAAAAGATCGTAACATGTTATCAGATCTCAATAGTTATAATTTTAAATAAAAGCAATTATATCGTAAAAATCGATTACAGTACTGTTCGATTGGGGCGTCGCATCGCGTCGTTATGTTCTCAATCGGTTCATGTCGAATAGGCTTACAGCTACGCAATCATTAAGTCAGCAGCTCTAAAAATGGCGTATCTCTACAATGTGTATAATCAAAACAACAAGCTGTGGCATTACTAGTAGCCATTGAAGAGTTCTGCAATTCAGTTCCGAAGCGTTTCGTTTCTACGTTTATCTCTCATACTACGAACGAGTGGAACTCATTACCCGCGTCTTTGTTCCCGAAATGGTATAATCTGGGAGTCTTAAAGTCAAATGTGAATAGGTATCTTCTAGGCAAGCATGCTACATCATCGGTCGTATCATCGCTATCCATCAGGTGAAATAGTGGTCAAATGCTTGCCATACGAGCGAAAAAAAAGAGTTTATGATGGGAACCGGATGTCTTGGCTCCATGATCTGATACTTATCACCGTGCGTTACTTAGACCTATCAAAGCTGTTCCATAACTTTGAACTGAAATATGACGGAGATACATATTTTCTTCCAACCGGAATTTGTGTTTTTGGTTCGAGTTGTAATTGTTTGTGCGATGTGAATGTTTACGGCACTCACGATACACGTCTTCTTACGTTGTGAAGAGCTGTGAGTTAAAAAAAAAAAAATGTTCCAAATTCATAGCTCTACCACTTGGCTCTATCATAAAAATATGATAAGATAGTTTTCCTAACTAAATCCTACCTTCTAGACAAGCATGTTCCATCTTCGGTCGCATCGTCACTTTCCAACGGGAGTAATAGCAGTCAAATGCTTGCCTAATCAACATAAAAAACAAATGAAAAATTTAAAATTGGTTCTAATGGGATTCCCATATCATTACATAGTTTGTTGATTACTACAAGTGACTGACGACTCGATGTATGAAGACTGTCTTCTAGAAACTAGAAAAATCGAGTTAAAACATAGTTGTACCTCAATTAAACCCCGTGACATACCTAAACTACTCGTACGTGAATCGAGAAAGTTACAAGTGATTAGTAGAGACGTGTTAACAGCAAAACTGCTTCATTGTAACGATGTAGTCATTATGTTACTGTGATATCTTCATCCGTTTCGAAGCTCGTAAAACGACAATGTTAGAGACTCGTTCTTCGTATAAACTTGGTTTACTTATTTACCCGGTTGTAAAATATGGTAGTCACATGTGATAAATTCCTGTCAAAATTGTATTGTTGAAATTAAATAAACTACAGCGTGTTCATTTATGTTTATTGTTCAGTCGAGGCAGCCATGTCAATATGTTATTTTTATATGTTTTTACCTAAGTTTTTGAATGAATGATTACTTAATATAAAATTAATACATAATTACATAATTACTTCCTAAATATTGTTACCTTTAAATTTGTATTGTTAATGTGTTTTTCTTTTTTCCTTATTGTTTTGTTGTTCATACTTGTGTGTGTATTGTATGTCTGTGCCGTGACTTCACCAAACGGCTCCAGCGGAAGACCAGCGCTGGTGTACAGCCAGTATTATGCTGAGTTGGAGCCGATTTGTGACAAACTGTTTTTGTTTTTGCCTTTCGTGTGTCTTTTATGTTTTGTCACAAATAAATTGCTTCTATTCTATTGAAATTAATTTTACATTATGTAATCTTTTTTTCTACAAATTCGCTAAAGGTGTAGAAGCATGGTCATATAATATCATAACGTATCCAAGCAACGTACGATCTGTGAGATTGTAAGTTTACCGCGAATTGTCAGTGAAGTGAACTAACTACTTTTTACTATAACCTTACTCATTTTGTGGTCGTATTGTAGTCATATGATAGTAGTATTAAGCCTCGTTCCGCCCATTAAAGTATGAGTTTCAGTTTACATGTACGTTGTTATGGCAAAATAACTACTTAACTAGCGAAAACCTAACAATCGTAAAGAGGCTTTATGTCTATTTTTATGGACACTTGCGGTCCCAATGGGTTCCGCTAATTGTTATCTTACTAATAAACACTGGGACTTAGGTGCCTTTTGAAGCAAAGTGATGACGGCATTCTGTTAATCACCTTACTTGGTGGTAAACTTTCAAGTATATCTACTCGTATAAATTTTTGTTATCTCTGACAGGATATAGCGTTTGACCACTATCTGATCTGTTGGTAACTGATGAAGTTTCGAGAGTGATAGGCCTGATATGTGAGTGGTTTATTAAAAGTTGCCGAGACCCCATTTTTGTGCTTGGTACGGATTTTTTTATTTTCAATCTAAATTGAAACTGTAGGCATTTCAAAGCACTAGGTGAGCACTAGCGAGGCAAGCTCGAGAAAATGCTCTAGTATCACGATTTTTTAATGCTTAATAAGCAAGTATTTCTATGTTCCCAGAGATAAATAGCTTCTTGCCAGGTTCTTCTCGAGATGGCTGTAATTTTGCGAATCTGGCAGTAGAGTCATTTAATTTTATGAGGGCCTCTTTGGGGCCCATGTGAATTTTGAATCTCACCCGATGCCTACTGCTTATAAGGCGAACAAGCACCCAACATCGACCAGACAGAGACAGTTATAGATATTAGGGGCTTTTTATTGTGAAAACGTTTATATTTATTTTATCCTACTTAATAATTAATATAGTGTAAGAATGTTAGTTCCCTCTTCACGCTTTAACGGCTTAACGGATTTGAATGAAATTTGGAATTTATATAGCTTATACCTAGGATTAACACATAGGCTACTTTCTAATTTGATAATAGCGGACGAAGCCACGGGGCACGGCTAGTACAATATATTTAAGTACATGTAGGCCAAACCAAGAATATTACATTTATTTACACACAGTATAAATTAAGCAAAACCAAGCCCATAAACCCGCGTGTATTTTGCCTACAAAAGACGCACAGTGTCTGTTTGCGCAAGTCATAACCCGGAAATTCACGGCGCAAGCTGTAAACCAGCCAAATATGAGCAAATTTCAGTAACCAGGTTTATGCAAACCGAACTCGTAAATTGCTCAACATACATGAATATCTGAATCTGAGTTTACAGTAACTTGATTAATTTGATAACAGGAATAGCATTTTGTACGGTAAAAGTATGTATTAGCTTATTTGGTTTAGACGCTAGATGCCTCTGACAGACGGACGGACAAACAAACTAAACCATCCAAATCTATTTAGAGACCTCTCAATGTTCTATAAATTATTGCCCTTGTTATTTTAAATGCTGTTCAACGTACGGATCTATTACCTATATTTCCTATCATCATAGTTATCCGAGAAACTTATTTTTTTTATGTATGTATATTAAATTAATGCTCTTAAATGCTCTTGACTCCATTGATTAGCGAGCAAAGCGACTCATTTATTATTATTATTATTATAATGATGTCATCAAAGTAAAGTAAGAAAAACTGTTCCATACAATTTAGATTTTTATGTTAAATTTCTAGAGCACACTATTGTACGCCCGAAACGGGCAAACTGTTGTTACCTGTATAATATTATATTTTTTGTAATATCATCTTATTTACACAGTTTACGGTTAAGGAAAATCTATTCTATTCTTGACAAGCTGGTTGAGTCCAAGTTGCAGTCTCAGTCATCGACGTAAGGTAGCTACCCTGTCGGTGTTCTATCGCTTGCATTTCGGAGAGTGTGCATTCGAATTACAGTTGATTCCCCCTTGCCCTTTCTATAATCGGACCACACGACGAACAGACCAACGTCATCCATTTATGGTCATATCCACTTGAAGCGTTTTGCTTCTACATTTATTATCCGTACAGCGAAGGAGTGGAACTCACTGCCCGCGTCTTTGTTCCCAGAACAGTATAATCTAAGAGTCTTCAAGTCTAGAGTGAGTAGGTATCTTCTAGGTAAGTAAGCTTCATCTTCAGCCGCATCATCATTTTCTATCAGGTGAGATAGCGGCCAAATGCTTATCTATCTGTCATAAAAAACATACATTAACACAAAGTTTGAAGCAAACATACATTAACACAAAGCTTGAAGCTTTTGTCCAGGTGATAAGTTTCTTATCACCTGGACAAAAGCTTCAAACTTTTAACAGCTCTCCTTTATGGAGGCAGTTAAAAATAGTTAAGTCCATAAAATTGTATGGAGCGGTCCTTGTCTCTCCTAACAAGAATAATACATTAGAAGCCATTCTACATAAGCCTGATATAAAGGCACATTACACACGAAAGGGTTCAAAGATTCAAGTGCATGTGAAATTCTTCTTTGTGTGAATTGTGTATTCCACACACCGGCAAGTAAATGTGCGAGAGGCGTGTCTCACTTGGTAAACACTATTTATTACCGACTTCTAAAAAGGAGGAGGTACTATGTTCGACTGTATGTATTTTTTTTATGTATGCTCACCAATTTCTCCCCCATTTGTGGACCGATTCTCAAAATTATTTTTTGTTTGGAAGATTATACTTCAGAGGTGGTCCCATATAAATTTTATCGAAATCGATCAAGCCAAAACTAAAATATAAGCGGTGAAGTCAGTTTTTTTAAGCTTTGCTTACGTTTCAATTATACCTACTGAAATCAAATAAAAATAATGATTATACACAAACATTTATCACTTTACAATCAAAGCCCCACACAAAGTTCGAAAACATGTGTCGTGGATGCCGGAAACATTTACAACTTCGCCAAGCGGCAGTTTCGCAACAACTACGCCAGCAGACAGTTTTGTATCGTCATTATTTGTCTCTAACTTTTATTATAATGTACTAGCCGTGTCCCGCGGCTTCGCCCGCTATTATCAAGTTAAAAAGTAGTCTATGTGTTAGTCCTAGGTATAAGCTATGTACATTCCAAATTTCATCCAAATCCGTGCAGCCGTTAAGCGTGAAGAGGGAACAAACATACTTACACACACACTTTCGGATTTATAATATTAGTAGGATTCTATAGTTGCAGGTACCTTGTTTACTATGAATTAGCAATAGCTGTAATAAGAAAATCGTCGAGCGGTGTCTATAGTTAAAATTATTTCGCAAGTGGTTTCTGGTTTTTTTTCTAATTTCCTTGCATAATTTTTCCGTGTATATTCCTTGTATTCCCGCCGGGAATCAAACCCAGGTCCCTCGGTGTAGAAAAACATCGCCACCACTTATACAAACCCTCATAACCATTAATAATTATGCCTAAATAGGAGTTCTTCTCTCTAGATATCGACTGGCCTTCCATGAGACTCTCTGCTGCGGCCGCCCTCGCCGCACGAAGAGCAGACGAGACCATTCCAGTATCAGAGAGACCACAGTGAATCACACTTCAGACGGCACCAACCTGGTGCGGGTACACACCAATCGGAGGCGGTCAGAACGCAATAGGAGGCCCAGCTTTGGGACTGAGAGCACCACGATTTGCAGCGAACGGTGGGTTCTAGATCTGTTATAACTGTCACAACTCCGTTTCGTGCAAGGCGGCTGCTTTACTGTGATATAGAATGAACTCAAGGAACGTCATCCTATTTTGAGGGTCGGTACCCAAGATTAATATAGCTGCTAGGCATTGACGGAGAGATATATTGATGGATAGGTGTTTATTACGTGGAGGCTATATGATGAGTGCCTTAGGTGTCTAAGAACTTATACCACGTTGGTGGTGTAATTAGCCAAGTCAGGTATATACACACTAAGTCTATGCTTTTAGGCATCTTTCTTCTATAGATGACTTCTTATACATCATATTCTAGCATCTTCTTTATATCCAGGTGTACCCTCTACAAGCAGTCCAAGAAAAGCATGTTCAGAAAAGGGAAGAACAACAACGAAGCCAACCAGCTCATCTTCAATGGGTATAAATTAGAGAATGACGATGTCTCCTGTTAAAATATTGGTTATAAGAATTCAGACCATTGTTGTAAGAATGGTTTGTTTTTTTATAACTGTGTTTGGTGTACGGTCGCTTAACTGGGAGATTCAGATTAAGTGCTGAATAGCTGTCAAAACTCAAAACGTCAACACATGCATCGGGGAATGGTGGATATTTTTATGCCTGATAGGTAAGCGAAGGTATGTGATCTGGAGTCTTAGGCATATTGATTCAGACACAAGCATTCGCAGAGTACGACTTGCTTACTGTTTGGATGATACAGCTTTTTTGAAGACATTGCTTCGAACAAATTGAATGAATATCCATACAAAACCAGGTGAAATAAATAATGCGAGTTAGCATTTTGATATAATTCTTCTTAAAAAAAAAGGTTATATTACAATAAATACAGCAACCTTAAGCAAACCATGTGTATAATAATCATTATAAATGAAAGATGTGAAGGTAAACTATCTCATAGCAGACCGAGCTTCGGATGATACTCTTTAAATTTTGACTGTTGTGAAGTCGCAGAGGAGCATGACGATCAGTGATACAACGTATGCATCAGAATCCGAGCAGTTTAAGTTATCTTGTCTTGTTTGTTTTGTTGTTGTTGTTTACTGCTCTCAGTGCAGCAGCATAACGTAAATATTTTATTTAAAGTTTTGAAAATGCATGTACTAAATAGATCTGACATACTTGTATATCTGAACGGATTTGGATGAGAAATAGGCCAAGCCCAGCAGCAGTATCCAGCATGAAACATAAGCTTTTTATCTTGATCAACGTCGGCGAAGTTGTTGGGAGCAGGTAGTAAATAATATAGTATGAGTGCTTACATAAGCGATAATGCGGCGCTATCTACTTGCTAACTTTGCGAATACGTAGGAAGGCGGACGACAAGAATTGTATATATTTTTTTGTACTTAACAACCCAACCCAAGTGATCCAAGAATCGATGCGATCTAAATAGGGTACTACGGAATCTGTTATATTCTTGGCTTGCAGGATTGAAAAGGTGAGGGTTCACAGTCGATAGCATCTCCAATATGATGTTATTTAGAATTAACTTGTAAATATAAATTAAATCTTCTTTTGAAAGCTGTACCATAAATGTATTTTATAGTTCTATAAGAATGTAAAAAAATATACATCAATAAAAAAATATATAACAACCAACTTTAAAGCGCGTATTATTTTGAAGCATGTCTTTTAAACTGTAATTTTATTAATATCGACGTCAACATTGTTTAATATTTTTACTTAAACTATTTAAATATTTTAATGTATGTACATTGCGTATTTGACAATGTTTGCTTGTTTACTTATGGCGTACTGACTCGACATTTCAGTAAACAACGGTGTATATATTTTTAATACTTTTTTACATCGAGTTCATGTACGTGTCTAGAATTATATAAAACGTTATTTTTATCGTAAAAACTATATAAACTTTTGTAAATAAAATTATTAATATTCCAATCTCATTTATCACATAAGTTTATATGAGAATGATATGTATGTATATTATGAAGTATTTGATATTTCTAATACATATAATTAATAATAATTTAATATAATATGTACGAGTATGATTAAACGTGATTTTCTTAAATAAAATTTGTTTATGCAACGTTTTTTTTCATTTCATCATCAAATCTTTTACCTATATACTACAGGGATAGGAAATGTGGCTTGTTCCCAGTCATCCACAGCTCATTGTCATCGTAAAATATTCGTTCATACATTAGTTCCCAAGACATCTACGAGCATTCAAAATTAAAATATTATTTGGTATAATCACCTCCTTTCCTTTTTCCCAGAGAGGTTGACGTCAGGCATAAAAACTCATATCAAATATTTTACAACACAGGTTCACAGGTGAGTTGATGTTGTGCTACACTTCGTTAAAGATGGACAAATGAGATATTTTATTTTTCTTTTTTATTCAATATAGGCAAACGTTTGACTACCATCTTACATGATAGTAAGCGACGATGCGGTCGAAGATGGAACACGATTGCCTAGAAGATGCCTATTCACTATATGTAAAACGTTTAGCTATTTTGGCATAGGACATCGGCATATAGACATTTATTCAACTTGCACAAGCAGAGCCATGAGGCGATGGTTTATTACCATAATAATTTGTATTACTTTGTTAAATAAAGAATAGGTATCCTGTTGATATTTTCTGTCGAATCATTGACTTGTCGCTGTTAGCATAACATGGCAAACTGGAGTTTCAAGCTAAGATGAAACTGCCTGTAAGATTAGCGGAGCCCCAGAGCAGGAGTATCCCATTTGATCGTTCGCCTTTCCTGCTCGAAGCTCGAGCACGGCGGAAAATCTCACCAAAGCATCCGAGAACACTGTGAGCTAAACATTGAAATAAATACTAGCCGTGACATGGGACTTTGCCCGCTATTATCAAGTTAAAAAGTAGCTTACGTCTTAATCCTAAGTATAAGCTATGTACATTCCAAATTTCATCCAAATCCTTTCAGCCGTTAAAGCGTGAAGAGAGAACAAACATACACAAATTTACACACAAACTTTCGAATTTATGATGTTACAGTAGGATAGGATAGTAGGATTAGTAATAGGATCGAACCAATGATGCAATAAGACGATGATAATCTTAAACAGTTTAAAATCTGCAAGAGAGGCCTACTATAGAATAGTAATTACTGTAGAACCCCTTAATAACCCACACAGCAGTCGATGATGAAGCAACTTAATCATAAAAGATGCATATTCACTCCCAGGTGTTCTCTCCAGATTTATGTTATATTTCTATCGAAGAGAAACCACGATTAATGAGAATACAATATAGTGAATTTGGGCAGCTAACTTCAATCAGGGAGTTAAGTTACTGAAAGTGGATAGCCAATTTATTAGTTGGAACAAAATGGCTCCCAACTGTCTAATAAAGGTTCCTGCGAACCCTGAAAGAGCTGGTAAATAAGTATTAATTAGTGTTTCACATGGATCCTACGCAAATCCTCTGAATTTTCCGCTCTTTTAAGTTTTCCGCTTTAAGTGATTAAAATTTACTGTTATTATATTGACGACCCAGTTGGCGCAGTGGACAGGTGTCCGCCCTCTGCGCCGTGGGTCCTGGGTTCGATTCCCGGCAAGAGCACGAATTCCTACCCAAGGGATATTTCTACTTCTGGTTCTGTGTGTAATGTGAATGTTTCCGGCACCCACGATACAAGTCTTTAAACTTAGTGTGAGGCTGTGAGTGTAACTGCTTTTGTTTGTTTGGTTTTTTATTACGTGAATAAAATCGTTACCAGGGTGGGTGCAAGTGACAGAACTGTTAGGAATTGTAGAACTGCATAAAAGGATGTAATTTGGCGTTCTTGGATAGTTAGTAGTTTCACAACAGTACATTTATCTAGTGATAATTACTATCGGTTTTGTTTTGGCTAGTTTTTAGACTGTAAAATTAAATTATCCAGTATATTTTGAACGCTGTCTTCTGAAATATATTAACTTTCCCAGTGTTCAAAATAAGCTAAATCTTGATGAATTATCAATTTAGATGACAGCACAGGCAACTTTAAAATTGTCCATCCAGGTAAGTCAATATTAATAAGAGAGATAAAAAAGTTTAAATCATAAGACGGGCATTAATTGAGAAAGTTTTTTATATAACTAATGATTAAATGAATGATAAGGATGTATGGCGGCAAAGTGCACAGGCGCTATCTGGCGACTACTTACATAATATACTCGTATATATAGGTAACCTAGTACAGGATAATTGATGAACATTAAAAAAAAAAAAAGAAAATTGCGTCTGACTGGCGCTGAAATTTTGAGAATGTTGTTGTTGAGTCACTAATTTTCATGGGTGTCTCTTTGGGGCCCACAAATTATATGAACATTTCTAATTATTTTGTCCGTATGTATTGCAGCATAAATTAGTTCTACATAGCAATCTCCTAAATAGTAACTCGCAAAAAAAACGACGGAATGATAAAGTATTCTCTATACCTAAAGTAAAAACTTCATTTGCTCAACGTTTTTCCTGGTTCTTGGGCTGTAGTATCTACAACAAAATTTCTAAAATTAATGAAATAAAAAATCTCAATTATTTAGAATTAAAAACACAAGTAAGTAACCTTTTAAAATCATACTCATATGAACAAACAGAAAATTTACTTTCAGTCATGAGATGAGAGTATTCGTTGCAGACATTCTCACTTGTAAACACAACGCACAACACCCACACACACACACACACACACACACACACACACACACACACACACACACATACGCGTGTAAATTGAAATTGAATTTGTTATTAGTGTAAATTAAAATCTATATATATATATATATATATAAATATTCAAAAAATTAAACTAATATCATTCTAGACCAATATAATATAATTATTTAATATTGTTAATTATTATACAAACCATCTAGGACAAAATATTCTAAATATATAAGACATCAGTTTGGGGGAGCACAGGTACCTGCAGTACAGGCTTTACCTAGCGTGGGTGTCTGAGGCTTACATAATGTTGTTGTTAAAGAATTGCATTTTTCCTACAAATGTATAGTTTGTATCCACTATTATTGAACACCATTATTGAATGTAATTTTTATTTTTGGAAATAAACATATTATTATTATTATTATTGGACAAAATAATTGTAAATTCTATTTTTTGACACTGACATTTTTAAATCTTTATTAATATAGAGATCCATTCTATTTTATTGTTACTACACAGTTAAAAACCAACGTGACCTTTTTGCATACAAATGATATTTTGGAGACAAAAGACTCGTTTGTTGGCGGATATTATTTCATTATTTTTAAGCTGGCAATTATTTATCCCGCTTGCCTTAAATATAATGACAAAATAAATACAGACATTAACCAGATGGCGGCTTTTGACGAAGATTGCAATTTCTATACATTTTTGATATAAATTATATTTTTATCATTATTTTCGATATAATTATCGAATTTCTAAAGCGGCTATATTGAAAAAAATACTAAAATCACGATTAAAAATGGGGGGTGGGGTTGGGGGTTGAAATATACTTTACGACCTATTATCATACCTACTAAATGAAAAAAAAAACATTTAAATCAGTCAAACCGTTTCGGAGAAGTGCGAACACATACATCGTGACACAAGATATTTATATATTAGATTTTATTCATAATAGGCCACTATATCACTTGATGGAAAGTGAAGATGCGGTCGACGATGGACCACATTTGCCTGGAAGATACCTGTTCACTCGTGAAATTAATACTTCTCGATTATGTACCTATCGGTTAACACAGCTAATGCTCGCTGTACACGCTGGTTCAATAGTATTATTAAAAGTTAAGAAATCGAAAATCATTCATTCATTCATTCATACATGACACAAACCTACGGTACTTACATCTATTTTTATTATTTTTTTATTTTTCTAAGCATCGGGTTCGATTCCTGAGTGTAACACATATTTTCTCTTCAAGGGACATTTGTGTTTCGTCCTAGGTGTGATTGTGTGTGTAATGTGAATGTTTCCGGCACACACGACTCAAGTCATTGAACTTAGTGTGGGGATGTGAGTTTAACAGCGTTAAGGCTACGTTACTGCCACAATTGCCATTGACAAATGCGTGTAATGACGTTTGATTCTGTCAGCAATTTATTTTTGGCTCGTAAATCTTGTACATTTAGCCAGAATCAAGTTACTACTTGACACTAGCTAAATGAACCTTAAGCTCTCGTTCAACAAACGATTACGGTTATTACGAACGTTTACGAAAGATGGCGATTAAAATATGTTGAATACACTTGAAATATATTATTATTTATGAATTATTATTATATAGTAGTTGTAAGGACATATCTATACCATCATACTAATATTATAAAGCTGAAGAGTTTGTTTGTTAGAACGCGCTAATCTCAGGAACCGCTGGTCCGATTTGAAAAATTCTTTCAGTTTTGGAAAGTACATTTATCGAGGAAAGCTATAGGATACATTATATTTTCCAAAAAATTAGGGATCCTTACTAAAAGTCCAATAATCACGCGGACGAAGTCGCGGGCACTGCTAGTTATACATTATACATAATTGTTATTTTTAAAGGTAATAGTCATTGTTGATTTTAATTTAATTGTTTAAATTTAAATTTTATACTAGTCATTAGTTATGTCATTTTTGTGTAGTTTAATTGAATTTATTTTTTACGACTTGCCCCAAAAAGGAGGAGGTACTAAAGTCTACTGAATGGTTTTTTATTTTTTTGCAATGTTTATGTTTTTAA
This sequence comes from Lomographa bimaculata, assembly GCA_948107665.1. Taxonomy (NCBI): domain Eukaryota; kingdom Metazoa; phylum Arthropoda; class Insecta; order Lepidoptera; family Geometridae; genus Lomographa; species Lomographa bimaculata. The sequence continues at coordinate 625,589 of OX403602.1, read as the reverse complement.
AATAATAATTTCAAATACAATATTGTTCTGGAATAAATAAATGAAATAAAATATATTTCAAGTGTATTCAACATATTTTAATCACCATCTTTCGTAAAAATTCGTAATAAGCTTAACCGGAGTTTTTTGAGTAAAGGCTTAAGGTATTTTTTAAATCTTTGCAAGCATAAGTCTCCCAGCGTACTACTTTCATTGTATTAAATCCTGCTATGTTTCTAAGATGCTGCTTTATAAGCCTCTTATAGTCAACTTAACATTAAAATCCCTAGTTTTTTCAAGTTATACCAACAAAATGAAGCAGAGTTTTGATTGTAAATAAGATGAGATGCGCGCCTAGAGAATTATTTTAACGTTTGAGACATAGTACATTTTTTGGTGGCGTATGTTACGTACGTGTAGACAGACACTCCCTATTATTTTCCAGATTGCAAGTCATATCTTTCCCAGGGGTAACCCGGGTTCGATTCTCGACAGGACCAAAATTTTTTTTATTAATAATAATTGCAAACTCCACATCATACCTACAACATAATTAGATAAAATGAGTGTACTCATATGTACCTACTCATGCAACCAACATGCCTACAACATAGTGTACTCATGTGTACTCATGCAACCAACATGCTTATAACAGTTATGCATGTTATGCATAACTGTTATAGGCATGTTATGTGCATAAGCACACATGAGTACTCATGTGTGTTTATGCACATAACATGCCTACAAGATGGATAAAATGCGTGTACTCATGCCTACAACATTATTTATGTTGTATTTTCTATAACTCGAAATGTAAATTATAAAAAAATAATCAAATTAATTATAAAATAAAAAAAATATTAATTTTAATGAGACATTGATACGTAGTGTCTCAAAAACACCTAGTTTGTGTGTCATTGCTAATGTTAATTATTAATTTTCTTAGTATCAAATATTTGTAAATTTTTATGTTAATCGTTGTCTGTATGTGAATTAATAGTAATAGTAATTCATTAATCGCAATAAAAATTTTATTGTATTCTAGAATCACTATTAATATTCACGACCTCTTTAGGCCAATGTGAATATTACTATTTTTTAATTTATATATGTTTTTTTTTTACAGGGCGATGTGGTCGCTAAGCGACAAAGCCCTTCAAATAAATTAAAAAAAAAAATGTTTTTTTAAACCAAACCCAAAGACAAACCCTGTAACAAAACGAACATTTATATTTATACTAATGTTGAGTTATATAGGAAAAATAAATTTTGTGTTTCTGGTTCTGGTTGTGATTGTGTGTGTGATGTGAATGTTTACGGCATCCACGGTACAAGTCATCGAACTTAGTATCGGGCTGTGAGTGTGAACGCGTTTATTTTAAGCTATTGCATAGCATCTATCGCGGGCCTTGAGCGTGGAGACCGAATCCAGAAATTCCGTAACGAAAATAACCTTACACTCCCCACTCCGACCGGCACAGCGGTGATACTTTTTAGTATTGCCATCTATCGATGAATAGCAGAACTTTTAATGACTTTTTTTAAATATCACGCTTGTCTCTTTAGTTCAGCAACTCGCATCTAGGTGGCAGGAAAAAAAAATTGCATAAATAAAATAAATAAATAATTATAATTGCATAAGTTGATAAAAAATGCTATGCAATAGCTTTACCGCGGCAGTCCCCGAGTGCCACACGTCTTTTTTATGTCATTATAAGCGTTGAAATTAATTGGGTATATTTTACACAAAATGGAAAATACTTCATTGTTAATTCGTCTGTCTATTTTGCCATGTGAATGCCATGTGCCATGTGAGACATGTGAAAATGCATGCAATCTATAAGATTTCATAAGATATACATTGATTACCTATTAAAATATAATCTAACTTTCTTTTGTCTCTCTCCCTCTCTATACCTTTTTGATGCACACCTACACCCCTCTCGTCTACCATGTGTTGTTGACTGGTAGAGAATGACCCTAGCATTAAGTCCACCTTTTGTACTTTTTATCCAATAAAGATTTTAATGAATAAATTAAATAAAAGATGATATTTTTCAGAACCTAGAGTTCAAATACCTATATTGATACGACGTTTTATAATGCTAAACGCAACGAACGTCTTCACAATGATGGGTTCGGCAATCTAATATCAATTTATATTCGATTTGGTAACCGTCGGATGGCAAATGTTTGATTTTAGATTAAACACTTTGGGGCGAGCTTCTTGCCTTTGTTGGGTGTGCATCTATTTACTTTAAATGTTTATATATGTAGTTATATAGACACGTACTTATAAAAACAACTGTTGGAGCGTTACATTTTTAAACCCGACGACTTAACAATGATAAAGCTTAATTTACATGTCATGTATGTTGAAAATAATCTCATGTTGCTAAACAGAATTCCACCATTATGCTGGCAGCATTACAATTATATTACACAATACAAATATATTAATTACAACAATTACCACCATTTTGATCACGCGTCGCCTCAATTTTCTATTTTATGCTCGATGGGCAAGCAATTGCTTTTTTTAATTTGCCTGAAACATGGTAAAATGTTGTCTCTACAAAGCTTGAAGCTCTTGAATCTATTGACCGATGAGCCAAAAGACTCATTTACGACGTTAGTAAGCTAGTCGAGCTTGTGGGCAGGCCATATGATGAGGAGCAATAAAGATAAATGGGCAAAGGATGTAGCCGACTGATGTCCAAGACAAAATAAAAGAAAAAAAAGGGATGCAGCGTCAAACAAAAGAAAAGGGATGCAGCGTCTTAGATGTGAAGACGATATTAGAAAAATAGCTGGTGTTACTTGGCTTGGAGAAGGATGACCCAAAATCGGAAAGAGTGGCAAGCTCTAGACATTTGCGGAAACGCAACACAATCGTAATACCGGTGTCAAATAGTTAAATAATTACTTAATACTTAGATAATTATTAATAACTTATACATACATGTTTTGTAAGATTGATGAATAAAGGTTATTATTAAGCTAGTCGAGTCAAAAGTATTGGGTCTTGGTCATCGACGTAAGTGTGCGTAGGAATAACGCTTAGTTAATTCAGTACAAACAAACGCATTCACACTCACAGCCCCACACTAAGTTCAAAGACTTGTATCGTGGGTGCCGGAAACATTCAAATCACACACACATTACACCTAGAACCAGAAGCACAAATATCCCTTGGGAAGGAATTAGTGCTCCTGCCGGGATTCGAACCCAGGAACCACGGCGCAGAAGGCAGACCTGTCCACTGCGCCAAATGGGTCGTCAGTGCCCTTTTTTTTGTAATATGATTTTATTGTTATTTTTATTAATGTGTCCAATAAAACAAACCTGAAAAGCCTGAAATAAATGATTTTAATTTCATTTAATTTACCACCGAACAACAACACCAACTGTCAAACGTCATCCATTTATGGTTGACATAGGCAAGCATGCTACATCCCATTGCATTAGGCGAGGCAGCGGTATAAAAAAAATATGTATCTAATCCTTTTCAGTCCTTGAAAGTCTAACTGGATCCAGCAACTGTAATTACGTAAACAAGTCACGAGATTACATCGTACCGCTCTTCGTATCCAGCTACATTATTCAGTATCTCTCGTAGGTAAATATTAAACAACAATTAATCGCAGATTATACCGTGTAATTACCAAGCCGAGACGCAATCAAAGCACGTTATTAGTTGTCAGTGAGATAACAACACTCTGACGACATGGCGACGGTGTTGGCTGGTGTTACCTTTCTTATTGTTTGTTTACAGGTAATTATTATTTATTTATATTATTACTTGATGAACGTGTTTATACGCGACAGATTAGTTATTAAGCAAATTTATTGAACTAGGCGTTCGGAAATTCATCACTACAAAGTTAATATATTATATTCATATCGGGATTAACACCAAATTTTTTTTCTATAGGTATCTTCGGCCCCTTGCCTATATTTCCTAAAACTATATACAGAAAGAACTAAGTAACCTACAAGACATCGAGCTTATAGGTAACTCAAGTGCTCAAGCCCACTACCAGTGGGTAGCGTTCCCATCATGCTGGCGGCATTGCCTCTCTGAATTGTAATGCTAATACGTTGAGCCAAATAATTGCAAGCATTTTGATCACGCGTCCCCTCAACCAGGCGCTCTGATAACACTAAATATAATAAATTAGATTAGGATTTATATACGGATAGATTAGGAATTTTGTCTATTTTGCGTACTAGTTCGATGTACTGATTGTCGTAACAGCCATATTATTAGAGCGCACGCTAATATAGACGTAATTACAATGTAAATTCATTCGATATTGGTACCGAACCGTATATAGGTAACTCGCACAATTGGAGTGTTAAAAATCAAACGAGACATCCTTCATCACTATACATATAGTCTTACTAAAGAAGAGATTGACGGACACAAAAAGCAAAAAGCACTTTGTTTGCACATCGTGTTCGAAATCTAAGAAGCAACTGATTTGTTTTCGCGTATCTCCTTAAAACCTTAACCTTGTACATCCGAACAAAAAAATGCGAAGCGTTTTGATACTGAATTCCAATCAACTTTTACAGACACGGAAAAATGTAAAGCGTTATTCTTTTGTTTTTCTTAAACAAAATGTAAAGCGTTATTCTCTTGTAGAATCGAATAACTTAGTACATAACGCTGTGTGCAGAAAGGCGCTGATCATCGCGCGAAGTTGAAGTTAAATAGACCCTATATGGAATTGAGAAAATAGAGAATATATAAACAAAAAATATTTACATACAATATGATTAATTAATATAAAAATTTTACTAATCTACTTACCTAATACAAAAAGTCATTGGTCGGCAGTGTGCTCCAAATGCTGGCTGCGTTAGAGCTCGGCCAAGCTGAAATGACGCGCCCCACTTCTTAATTAGTTTATTTAGATGTATGAGTGCAAATATTAATGACGACACTTCATCTGTATGGGAGCGTCGATTATTCAGTGAACAATGGATCTGCACGTGTACAAGACGGTCGACTAGTCGGGTGATAAATCCGACCACGCTAAAGAAAAAAAAAGCGAAGGTGGGGCGCGTCATTTCAGCTTAGACAATCTCTACCTCGTTGTACACCGAGACTTAATTGCTGAGCAAAATACAATCCACCATTTTGGCCACGAGTCGACTCTTTTAGTCTCCCAGCCAAATCTTTAGAAATTTTAAGTGCACCTGATCTTCTTGGACCCAGCATTTCTACTCCAAATGGCACGAATATGTAACGTCTGTCCAGGTTTGGGTATTATTATTAAACAAAATGAATCGATAATTATTTACCTTCATACATTTCTGACAAAAAACAAAAGTTTACAAACCAAATCCCTACATTAGTCCTAATGGCTTCCTATAATTGAAAAAATAATAGTTATCATGACTAAGACGGTACCTATGCTTGACTACAATATGATGTACGAGACCCTACTTTCATTTTAAAATCCCTGTTTAATGATACCATACACATGATGGGGGTTGGACGAAAAAAATACATAGCCACACAAGTCACCTAGCCTGCAAGAAGTTTCAAAGTCCAGCGGACCAACAAGACGTTTCTAAGTTGAGTTATGAGGGAACAGATGAATATACATTCTTGCCCCAAGGCACCTTTGTGTTTCTGGTCCTGGACGTACAAGTCTTAAGGCTCAACCACACTGGACGCTTCTTTTTTTGTGACACAGCCATTAGAACTCGGTGTAGTCGGATGAAAAACAGTCGAGTGTGGAACTAGCCTTATCCACGTCCATATTAGGTATGCAAATAAACAAAAAGAGATTATACTTAATATAAAAAACTTCTACTGTATCGGTATTGTCTCGCTTGTCAGTTTATAGAGCAGGCAGCCAGACAGATAACTCGTAGTTTTTTGATTTTATTTTTGTAGTGCATAGTGGGTGTAACCTGAAGCACAATGTGATAGAGATAGAAGATTTAAAGTGGGAAGATACTATAGTAGTAAGTGTGAGTGCACGTAGTAACTTGCGCCTACCACATAAATTCAGTGCAACGCACAATTTGCCTCCAAACAAGTCACCTCATAGGTGGCCCTTGCGCTAGTTGCCTACTCCTCTCTTCTGCGGCTGACCACCTTCCCGGTGACGCTGTAGAGGCGACACATAGCAGCATGTTGCCCTTCGAAAAAAAAATCAAAGCATAATTTGCGTCAGTTTAGTTAAAAAAAAAATAACAATCGGTAATACTTATGTCCAGCAATAGTAGTTACTTATGTGACTGACATGAGACCGTTAAGTGAGGAGAGATGCGTGGCAAGGGCAAATTGGCACGGGCAACAGTCCGACACCGTGGTACAGAGAATAATGTGCGCCTTCTACTTCTCCTATAGTTGTCCGGGGTAAAGAACCGACACAACTCATTGCTGAGTTCGACTGAGTCTATCTTGCCTCGAAAAACCTTACACGCTATTGTTAGCTGGTAATTTACTCGCCTTACCTCTAAAGAATTGTACCTCAAGCAACCTAAAAGAATTAAGACGAGAATTAAGAATAAAGACGTTTATACAGGTACCTCAGGAAGACCTTTTGGCCTTTTGTGGTTTCATGTGGGTGCCACACGCAAGCGGTAGTCTCGAGTTAAGTCCTATAGCCAGTGCACTATACAATAAACGAACCACACTATCTTGCTGAAAGTCTCGAGCACTTCTAAAAACAAAGCCCAGTCGTCTGAAAGACTCTTTTGCAAGCGTACCAATATGTTCGTTAAATGCCCCAATTTCCTCTGATTTTGCTTTGGCCATTACTTGCATAGACATAATGAATGGGGTGCTTCATTCGACCAAATGACATGACATTTAGTGGAATTTAAGTCAATTTTTTTGTTTTTGCTGAAAAAGAAGCCTATGTGGTAATCCTAGGTATAAGCTATATACATTCTAAATTTCATGCAAATCCTTTCAACCATTACAGCTAGAAGAGAAAACAAACATACCTTCACACAAACTTTCGGATATAAAATACTAGCCGTGCCATGCGGCTTGGCTCGCGTTGATCAAGTTAACCTACCCTCTGTGTTAATACTAGGTATAAGCTATGTACATTCCGATAGGATCCAAATCCGTTCAGCCGTCACAGCGTAAAGAGGGAACAAACATACTTACACATTTACACACAACATTTCGGATGTGTAGTAGGTATTAATATAATTAATGTGATGAATTGCACTTCATAAAAAATATACATATATTTCAAGTGTCACCTTAATTAAAAAAGCAAATAAAACAAGTGATTGTAAAAAGGAAATCCTAAATTAAATTACCAACTAAACTAAGATCCTCAGACCCCTCTTGCAAAAACACCTCGGAATAGAAGTAGAATCCAAGAGGTAGAAATTAAAGGAAAACCTCAGAAATAATTATATTTTATTATGTTAGTTGATTTTCTTTTTGAAGACACAGTTCTCCTTTTACTTAATTTGCACGAGTTTTATGTCCGCCTAATTACTGTACGGCGACATTAAACCTAATACTTATGTTCATATTTTACTAAGGTTTCTTTTTAAATGTTAAATTGCTTTTCTTATATTTATTTATATCTTATATCGAGTTTATTCAAAAACTCATTATTTTATGTACGCGTATCTTTTAGCTGCACGCCCAAACACTTTTCTTACTCGTATATATGAGAAACCCGGGTCTTTTCGTTTTTTATTAAAAAAATAATAATAATAATAGTGCGAAAAGACCCGGTTTTTTCAAATAAACATGATTGAAGTTCGCGAAAGTTAAAAAGAACCTTTTCTTACACGCCCAGGAAAGCTGGTAGATAATGCTTCATAGCATTAAGCTATTCCTTGTACACTTTTTTGCGCTAAATTATTAAATAAATAAATATACCAGATAGGAATTGATTATTTTTTATTAGTTTACGTCGAATTTCATTATAATACGTGACGCACTTATATTCTAAACCTAAATATTATTTTCGTTCGACAAGATAAATAAGGCAAAGCAGATGTTATAATAACAGTGATCATGTAACCTTGTCACAAAAGTTTTGAATTTAATTTGGTTGTTTAAACAAGTGACCATAAACAATATTATGTGGTCATATTATCGTACTAAAATTATAAATCCGAAAGTTTGTGTGAAAGTGTGTAAGTATGTTTGTTCCCTCTTCACGCTTTAACGGCTAAATGGATTTGGAATGTACATAGATTATACCTAGGATTAACACATAGTCTACTTTTTAACTTGATAATAGCGGGCGAAGCCGCGGGGCCCGGCTAGTGTGGTCATATAATTTACCAATGTTGAAAATTACAGGAACTGGAAGTCTGTTAGATAATGCTTCATAGCATTAAGCTTATTCCTTGTACACTGTTTTTTATTAAATAAATAGATAATTATATAAAAATCTTTAAATGTACACTAGAGATCCCATCCCTACTTTCACTTTCGTTTATATTTCCATCCAAAGGTTGTCTGGAAGAGATCGCTCTTAGCGATAAGACCGCCCATTGTACCTTTATTTTATAAGTTTCTCTGTAAGCTGTATTTATCTTTTGGTGTCAATAAAGAGTTATTGTATTATATTGTATTGTATTGTATTGTATTGAGAAACAATTTTTGTTTGAACTGAAGCTTTGTTTACCTAAGAACTCTTTTGGACACCCAAACAAAAAACTAAACCAAAATCAGTCCAGCCGTCTGGGAGCTACAATACAGATAGAAAGAAGAGAGAAAGAAAATAATTTTTAGTTAACACATATTTTGTTACAAATTACTGCCAATGCTAAAAAAGAGAGAACACCAAAAAAAGTTATCTAAGTAGTGACAAAAATTGCTACATATATTCTTAATTTTGTGTAGAATAGGTGCATGACTCAGCATTTTGCCAAAGGGCAGAAATAAAAAAAAAACAGATAAATATTTATATGAGATCACGTTATATATTACACTAGACACGCCCCGCAGCTTCGCCCGCTTTAATTAAGTTAAGAAATGGCCTATGTGTTATCTATCTACATTCTCAATTTCATCAAAATCGGTCTCTTCGTTACGGAGATACGTGGTAATAAACATTCACACACACACTCAAACTTTCGCATTTATAAAATGAGTATAATAGACACATAGACGCTACAAACTTATAGCAAGTAGGTAAGTAGGTAATTTCGTAAAAACGATCATTCTCGGAGATGGCGGAGAAGTCGGTTTTTCAATAAGTGAGGCATTCAATCAACGTCTTTACGTGAACTTCGTACATTTATTGAAGTCAGCCAGGACAAAAGAAACGATAGCGACATTGAGAACGTAGCTTCAAGAATAGAATATATTTTACTGTATATAACTGCCTCCGTATTAAACATAAACGCTTTCACACTCACAGCCCACACTAAGTTCGTTGACTTGTGTCGTGGGTGGCGGAAACATGTTATTCTATCGAAGCGTTATCTACGGGCTAATTGCCTATATTTCCTACAACTAAACTAAAACTATATACAGCAAAGAACCAAGTTACCTACAAGAAATCGAGCCTATAGGTAACTCAAGTGCTCAAGCCCACTACCAGTGGGTAGTGTTTCGCTTCTACATTTATCATTCGTACAGCGAAAGAATGGAACTCATTGCTTGCGTCTTTGTTCCCCAAACAGTACAATTTGGGTGTCTTTAAATCTAGTATCTTCTAGGCAGGCATGTTACATCTTTAGCCGCATCTTCACTTTCCATCAAGTAAGAAAGTGGTCAAATACTTGCCTATCTAGCAAAAAATTGTGACATTATTAGTTTAGCGGCAAGGTCGATACCCCATTCTGTCAACGCATAACCATACAGAATTCGTAGTACCTAAATAACTGAACCGATTTTGATTCAGTTTTATTTTGTTTAAAAGGTGACTTAATCGAAAGTGCTCTTAGCTATGTTTGTTGATAATCGGTGCAGCAGTTTTATAGATAGAGCGTCCGAAGTATTTACAAATTTTTGATCATGCCACTTGTTATCCTTATTAATATTATAAATGCGAAAATAGCTCTGTCTGTCTTTCACGCTCTCACGCCAAAACTACTTAACCGATTTAAATGAATTTTGGTACACAGATAGTCTAGACCTTGGGAAAGAACATAGGCTTCTTTTTATCCCGGAATTCCCGCGGGTCCGGAACTTACGCGGGTGAAACTGCGGGACGTAGCTAGTTCACTATATAGGCAAACGTTTGACCCATATCTCATCTAATGGTGAGCGACGATGTGGTCGTTGATGGAGCACGTTTGCCTAGAAGAAGACTATTTTTTAATATTATAAAATAATGCAAATCTTTCTAATAATTATTATATTATTATGACTATTAACTATATTGTATGTACACCAAGTACAACGATTATTGGTAGTTATAGATGAGCTTATTAAACTAAGAACCTATTGGACTTACAATTCCTCAAATTAATAAATTAAATTCAAATTAGGTATTAAAGAACTATGACGGCCCAGTCGGCGTCGTGAGCAAGTCTATGCCTCTGTGTCGTAGGCCTGGGTTCGATTTCAGGCAGAAGCACAATTTGCCTCCCCAAGGGACATTTGTGCTTCTGGTTCTGGGTGTGATTGTGTGTGTGATATGTAAATATCGGCATCCACGTTACAAGCCTTTCAACTTAGTGTGGAGCTGTGAAGGTGAATGTTTTTGTATTATGTAAATATAATCTATATATATAAAAATCAATGCCACTTTTCGTTGTTATTTTATAACTCAAGAATGGGCTCACCTATCCAATCCAAATGTTTAGGGTTTGTTTGGACTATTTAGTAGATGGTTTATGTGAAGTTTGCACAAAATCGGTCGAGCGGTTCTTCGAGCGGGATCGCTAGTACAGTATAGAGATGATTATTAGTATAGAGTTGGGATAGTGACAGTCATAATTTGATTTGTTTTTAAGAATATAACACATAATTGATATTAATAAAAAAACAGACCCGGTTAAAAGAATAAGAACAATAAAAAAAACGTAAAGTTCATCAAGACAAAACACACATTGCTATTTGTTATTAAGCTACTTCAAAACCGAAGAGGTATTAGTTGGCAACTGGTTGACAACATTGTGCAAATAGATAGATAGATATATTCTTTATTGAACACCTTAAAATAACAAAGAACACAAATAGGAATGACAGTAAAAAATATATCAATCAATCAATCAAATATTTATTGACATAAATTTAGATGATACAATAAAGATTCTGAAGCCTCTGGTTCCCGATGTAGTTTACACTGTGTTTCGAGAACCAGCGTCTTCTATATAGCGTATATATAAGTGTAAAAATAGGCGGTCTTATCGCTGAGAGCAGACAACCTTTGGATAAAAAGGAATAACGCAATATTATAGGACGTCATTTACTATAACTTATATAAAAACTTACGTTCAATAAAAAAACCTCAAAGAAATAAGTCGGTCCGTTTGTACGCTAGAAAAAGACATAAAACTTAATAAATTCAAATTCTACGTCAGAGGGTTAACATATATTTTACGTAGGAATATGTTTTCCTTGAATATCAACCTTCACGTTACGGCTTCTTTCGTTTAACATGATTCAGCTTTAATTCTGCGATATTAAAATTTCCACTTTGATTCCCCTTTCAACCCCCTCTCGCCCCCACCCTCGATGGCTTCTAGGTAAAAAATCTCTGTAAACATGATTTCGTGTAAGCATATTTTTGCGTTTATTAATAAATATTTCAGTTACACCTTGAAGGGAAATGGATTTATATTATTTTCACGGAATATTTTTAGCTTACGTCAAGAATTTTTGCAATGTGATTAATTCGATTGAAAAGACAGGCAATAGGGACCATGAAGTACGGGAACAGTAGTCCCAGTAGCCCAAAAAAATGCTTAAATCAGTCGACTGGGACCACACAACAAGACGTAATGTATTTTGTAGATAAATTCACAGACACATTTATTTTTTTATTAGTCAAGTACATAATATAGTAAACGATAATTATCGTTTATTATAATCGGTGTGCTTTTTTCTTTTCAAAATCTTTTATCTAAGACGTCTTAGATAAAAGTTTCTTGTTATTAAAGATTTCGTCTGTCTTGTCTTGTTATATTATCCATTATGATTTATTATTAACTAAGATAGTGGCTAAACGCTACTCTTTATTACACAGCCCAAAACTAAGTCTAAAGACTTGTATCGTGGTTGCGGGAAACATTTACATTACATATCACACACGCATTCACACCTAGAACCAAATGCACAAATGTCCGTTGGGAAGGAAATTTGTGCTTCTGCCGAGAATCGAACCCATTGCAAGACCCACGGCGAAAAGACTTCCCCACCGCGCCAACTGGATCGTTAGCACTATTAGAGAAAAAAATATATAATAACATATCACCCCGCCAAATTTTTTTCTATACTCGATATGCAAGCATTTGACCACTATGTTAATCCGTTTCAGTCGCATTAGCGTGATAAAGTTACAAATTAACATCTAATCTTTGGTATGTTTATAATACTCACTGGATTAGCAGGTTCTACAAGATGGACGACAAAGATACTGAAATCTAGCAATCCAAATAATTTCGTTAGGTAATTGGCCGTCCCAGGGACTTCATTTGTATCATCTGCACGTAACTTATCAGACTGGCTGAGATTCCGAACCGCTACCATGGACTTATTATTGCTGGAAACATTTCTGCAAGTTTGCAGGAAACCAAGATCCATGCTCCAACTTTTCATAATTAGTAATAGACTAGTAATTTACCAGTTGGTAATTGATGATTGATTTGCATGTAGCACGTAAAAAGAGTATTTTTTTACAACAGTCGAAGCAAACGTTTGACAACAATCTCACTTAATGGAAAGTGCTGATATAGTCTTACCTATATATTATGGCTGGGAGACTGAAAGAGTCGACACGTGACCAAAATGCCGGTTTGTATTTTGCACAGCAATTAAGTCTCGCTGTGCAACGAGGTAACGCAGCCAGCATTTTGGGCACACTGCCGACCAATGACTTTTTGTATTAGGTTAGTAGTTTAGTTAAATCTGTATTTTCTTTATTAATGTCAAGTGAATTTCATTAAACTGTCTTACCTTACCTTAAAAAAAAACGCATTCACACTCGCAGCCCCACACTAAGTTCAAAGACTTGTATCGCGGGTGCCGGAATCATTCACATCACACACACATTACACCCAGAACCAGAAGCACAATTATCCCTTGGGAAGGATTTTGTGCACCTGCCGGGAATTGAACCCAGGACCCACAGCGCAGAGGGTGGACACCTGTCCACTGCGCCAACTGGGTCGTCAATCTTGAATACACCCAAATTGTCGTCGCTTTATTTTGAGTACAAATTGTACCTCTCGGTAAACAGAAGATGCCACAGCGTTCCATTCTTTTGCTGTTCTATAAATGAACGTGGACGCAAAACGTTTCTACATCTTTACTTTTGAAATATAAACTGAAAGAGATAAAACACTTTTTTTCTTTTCGTGGCATTGTAGTGCATGCCGGGTACAGCTACTACTTTGTACAAACGAACAAGTCGAAACTGTATACAAAAGTATACAGTTTCGACTTGTTCTACTGTATTACTTTTCACATACTATGTGTTATCTAACGATAAGTGCAGTCCTCTTGTCAATTAAGATTTTTCCGATAAAAATGTAGATTGTTAAATTGTAAAGTGACATCTAGGATTGTAACGTATTTATTTGGTACCGAGAGGAACCTATTCCAATTTCGTTTGGCACCTCAGACTCCAGAGTCCAATCCATCTTTGAAACTTAATATCGTTCGGTCAAGGCAACCTTTTTTGCGATATAAACAGTTGCCGTCGTCATGGAACGTGACTAAGAAAGTAGTTCACTTTTGTATTAAATTTAAAAAGGAATAATTATCACTCGCGAGGATCGAACTCGCGCCCATAGGGTGTAATACCCTAATGCTCTAACCGCTGAGCTACTAAAGATTAACTAAAAAATATCTTTTCCTTATTATTAACGTCTAACGGGTACGTGTGACGTCATCGACCGAAACAATTTTTTGAAACTACCATACGGCCAACGAGTCTAACATTGCAGTTAGCTACACGTTTTGGTAACGTCTCCCCAAATCAAATGATTTTTTTTATAATATAGTGCTAGCCATGCTAAGCAGAGCTATAGTAAACAATAGTAAATTTAGAAACGAAAAATTACCGCTTGAGCCCTGCCTAGCATGGCTAATGCTGTATAAACAAATAATAATATAATATCTTTATTGACATCGATTAGAAGACTTAATTAAACACACTTATACATTAAATTTTAATATTAAGCTAAAGTAATTAGTTAAGTTACAGAGCATAATATAAGTAAACGGTTATGGGTACTTTAATATTACAAAAAGCTTTGGAAAACGAATGGAACCAAGATATAGTGTTAGGCTTTTGCCACCTGAGCTAGTTTAAAATTGTGTTACAGGTGTCAAAGCCCACCGCTCGGGAGAGAAAGAATATTCCATATTACATTTAAATACAAGAAGCCTTAAATAAGCCCATACATTTGAGTTCAAAATTTATGGGTATATTTTTAGTTAGTTATATTAGGTATTAACACATTTGAGCAAATCATTACAGGTTACAGGTTATGAAAGGTTGTGTTTTTTTACCGACTGCCCAAAAAAGGAGGAGGTACTCAAGTCGACTGTATTTTTTTTTTATGTTTGTTACCTTATATCTTCTCTCCACGTGAGCCGATTTAGAATTTTTTTTTTAGTTTGAAAGATGTAGCTTTCTAATTGGTCCCATTTAAATTTGATCAAGATCAGTAGTTTTTGAATATCATCAATAATGCCTATTTTGTACGCCTACTTTGACTATGTTCTCGTTTAACCGACTTCAAAGGTTACCTCATAACTTCTTTCGTTGTGAGACGATTTTGATGATTCTTTTTTTGTTTGAAAGCTGGTGCTATTTTTAAGGTCCCATTGAAATTTTCTTGTTTTTGAGTTATAGTTAATAATGCGTGTTTAATACATTAAATCAGATCAAGGTTCCGAAGATAAAGCGGTGAAGTCGGTTTTTTTAAGCTTTGCTTGCGTTTAATTATAGCAAAATAAGGTCCACATGGTGTACCAGAATAACATGCACCAATAGGTTTACTTTTGTTAATAATAATAATATATATAAATAATAATATTTTATTCGTTTCAGGGATGCACTTGCGATTGTATCGCAGAAGTAAGTTTTTTCTCGGATATGCTAGCGCTAGGCCATTGCCTCACCTAAAGGTAAGTGATGATGTGGTCGAGGGTGGTGTACCTACGCTCTAACTACTCGTACATTGGAACCAATTTCATAGACAATAATATTATGTGAATGTTTCCGGTATGTTTATGTGAAAGCGTTTATGTTTTACCTTATTTTCAGTATTATTGTAATCTTACTAATATTATAAATCCAAAAGTATATGTGTGTGTGAATGTTTATTACCACGTATCTCCGTAACGAATGAGTACAAGTTCCGAAATAACACATAGGCTAATCTAAATCAACCCTTAATTGTGCTAAATAGGGTGAAAAAGTTTATATGGAAATGTTTACTTGCTTCGATTCACTCAAAATTCGGTACAAATAAACATTAAAGTAATTCATTACTTACTTTAATTTTACATGGATATTTTATTTTTTCAAAACTACCCCTAAAGGTAATTCTAAAGTTTGTATGGAAATCCTATTTCTTGCTTCGATTTACTCAAAACTCGGTACAAATAAACGGTCTACTAGATTTAGATTATAGACGAGACTGTGAATTCAAACCATCAATCTATCAATCCAAAATAATAAGCCTGAAAAAATTCAACAACAACTTTTAAATAACGCGGGCGAAGCCGCGGGGCACGGCTAGTTTATTATAATTTACATTTTATTAGCACTTAACAGCACGGTAGAGCAAATGCAATGCAAGAGCAAAAAGCAATATACTTACATATCATTATATTTGGGTACTTCCCAACGGATCATAGTATCGGATTTTCACATTAACCGATCATAAAAGTTGTTCCCAATCTGATCATAAGATCAGTTGCAACTAAAATAAATTATATATTATTCTTCCCAACTGATCATAAGATCCGTTGGGACTCCAGTAAATTATATATTGTTGTTCTCAACCGATCATAGGATCTGTTGGAACTGAAATAAATATTTTCGTGCAGTGAGAGTGTATCAACTAATGACAATTTTTACCGACTTCCCAAAAAAGGAGGAAGTACTCAAGTCGATTGTTTTTTTTTTTATGTGTGTTACCTCATAACTTCTCTCCGCGTGAACCAATTTCGAAATTTTATTTTTAGTTTAAAAGATGTTGCTTTCTAATTGGTCTCATTAAAATTTGATCAAGATCTGATCAGTAGTTCTTGAATCATCAATAATGCCTATTTTGTGACGAAGAATGCGTACTTTGACGATGTTCTCGTTTACTCGACTTCAAAAATTACCTTATAACTTCTTTCGTTGTGAGCCGATTTGGATGATTCTTTTTTTATTTGAAAGCTGGTGCTTTTTATGTAGTCCCATTAAAATTTGATGAAGGTTTGATCTCTAGTTTTTGAGTTATTAGTCAATAATGCATGTTTATGCATTAAATCTGATCAAGGTTCCGATGATAAAGTCGTGAAGTCGGTTTTTTTAAGCTTTGCTTGCGTTTAATTATTAAATATTTGCAGTGCATTGGAAGACATTGTGTAATTGGCGTAAGTTTTCATAAATAATTATTTACTAGATTTTTTAATGCGGTGGAGAAAGGACACGTCTTGTTGCTTTTAGTGGCACATAGTAAAATCGACGAGACTTTAATATTATTTATAACCTTCTTATTATTGCTTCGGTATAATAGAAATATTATAATTTATTGCTAAAATTTTTGTAAAACAGTTTTAATAAAATTGTCTAATTTACAGTATCATGGCAACACTAATTGCGTGTCACATGTAAGTTTATGTGATAATTATTGTTCGTATTGTGTGGAATGGTAATTGTTTTCGTTTATAATTGTCTAACTTTTTAAAGTCAAACATTTTTACAGTGCGTACAAAACATGTGCACCTCTAATGTAAGTATTTTTATATTCTTACTATTGCACTTGTATTAGTATAAAATATAAATATTTTACGACCAACCCTGTGGTGCAGTGGACAAAACTTTGCTTTCTACGACGCAGGTCTAAGTTTACGTTCCCGACAGGGGCACAATATTCCTTCCCAACGAATATTTTTGCTTCTAGTTCTGTCTACAGAGTAAATATAAAAATGGTTTCCCACTCACAGCCCCCACACTTAGTTCAAAGACTTGTATCGTCAAACATGTTGGAACATTAAAATTATACCCACAATCACGCCCAGAACAAGATTAAGTGAGCGATGTAAATGTTTCTAGCATCCATGATACAAATCTTTGAACTTAATTTGGGGCTTACGATAAATACCTATTTTCAAGTTTCAGCTTGCGTTGTAGCATTATTATTGGAAATCACCACCAAGTGTTAACGGCCTCGATTCTGATGTCACACACTAAATTTAATTTAATTTAATTTAAACAATTCCTGTCTTTTACAAAATAAGAACGCAAGACAGAAATAGCATACATTTTAGTGCTGTCAAGTTAGTCAGAACTTAGATGTCTATGCAAGCTTAGTCGAGTATGTAATTGGTGTTGACTAAAAACACGCGCCTTTCTGCTTCTGCTGTTCATATTTTAATTGATAAACTAGCTTGACAGCACTAAAATGTATGCTATCTCTGTCTTGTGTTTCTATTTTGTAAGAGACAGGGATAGTTTAAATTTAATTTAGTGAGTGTACATCAGAATCGAGGCCAACATCTGATTCTTTTAAGTCAATCACTTCGGAAACCTAGTTCCTAATACATATTTATATATATAACTGAGAGACAAAACGAGCAAATCGTCCGTCTGATGGTAAGCGTCACGCTTGCTTATTCATTGCTTTAAGTTTTTAATTAAATAGTTAAAATCCTGTGCGGCAAAGCTCTGCGCTGTGCCCTGTCGTTCCTCTAAAAACATTACCTTTCAATCCAAAATACGGTTATGTTTGCATACTACATAACGGTTGAATGTCTGACAATGGTTGGTGCTGCCCCGGGCGGACTCTTCATGAAAGTTCTACCACTACACAAATATCAATAACTAGCTGTACCGTTGTATGCGTTGCACTGCTACGTAAAGAAAAACGTTTTACCTCTTTCACGTTTATGGTTGCCTAGTACTAAGACAGACGTAGGAATTCCTGCCACCAAATTAAAACATAAATTAGTTGTCTTTTTTAAATTTCTTGGGCCAAGGTATCTTTGCTGCCGTTTGCAGAACTGCACGATCTAGTTCCTCCATCCCCGTTCTATCATCGGACAAGCAGACAAACTGCTAAGCGACCACATCGTCGCTTACCATCAGGTGGTGGTTAAAAGTTTACCTATCTTGAAAAAAAAAAACCACCACAGATTCATTAGAATCGAATAAATGGTTTATATGCACAGCGGACAAATATACGAACATTCATTTTTATATATATAGATATATAAACTGAGAAGTTTGTTGTACTGCAACTAAAAATTCCATTAACCTAATGATACTTCCACACTACAGACATTTTGTTCATTGTCCAGCAGGGCTTGAAAAACGACCTGTTATTTGCCGCTATTGTAGTCCTTTCAAATCCTCACGTACGAGGAAAATGTGAAAGCATAATCCAAAGACGTATCCGTTATCCACGACGGCACACAAATAAGGGCCGTTGTGCACCTTATGTATTTTTAGTTCATTTAATTGTTTGGACATACATAAATCAGTTAATCGTTAATATGTCATAAGTAATGCGTTTACAAAAGAAAAACCACTTGTAAGTAAAATTTTTCCAGATACTATTTTGATTCCAATACAAGATATGCTTCAGAAATAATTTAAACACAAGCATAGCTTAAATAATAAAACGCAAGCAAAGCTTAAAAAACCGACTTCACCGCTTTATCATCGGAACCTTGACCCCAGCTTTCAAATAAAAAAAGAATCATCAAAATCGGCTCACAACGAAAGAAGTTGTGAGGTAACTTTTGAAGTCGGGTAAACCAGAATATCGTCAAAGTACGCATTATTCGTCACAAAATAGACATTATTGACGATATTTCAAGAACTACTTATCAGATCTTGATCAAATTTAAATGGAACCAATTAGCAAGCAACATCTTTCAAACTAAAAAAAAATTTCGAAATCGGCTCACGTGGAGAGAAGTTATGAGGAAACACAGATTAAAAAAAAATACAGTCGACCTTTTTTGGGAAGTCGGTAAAAAAACCGATTTCACCGCTTCCCCCGCAATGTCGACGTTTTTGTGTAGGAAGTTCTAGTGTAACAATATATAGCGGACAAGACGAACGTCCGAATATCCGCAGACTCGCAGCGGCAGCACGGTCAGCTGTTAGAGTTCGGCACCAGCTGTTCGCTCGAGATACACTACAGGTGGAAGTGGAAGTCGCACTAGCTGCACTATTGAATAATTAATACTCATTATTGAAGGATAAATCAAAAACTACAGGTCAGATCTTAACCAGATTTAAATGAGAACACGAGGGAAACACCAGCTTCAAATAAAAAAAAGAATCATCAAAATCGGTTCACCTACAAATTATGAGGTAGCATACATAAAAAAATGACAGTCGAATTGAATACCTCCTCCTTTATTGGAATCGGTTAAATAAATAAAAATTACTCCGGAAAATTTTAATTACTGTGGCAAGTCACCCTTACAGCCCTATCGGTTACCTTCAGGAGGTTCTTCAGTGCCTTCAGTTCTAGGGTCAAGATTAAGGGCAGTTGACAAGCAACCCTCCTTTTCTTTTTTGCATTTGTAAAATTTTTATGTATTATATTAGAAACAAATATTTTGTTACCATATCCATTCAGGCCTATTCGGGTTGAAAGCGTTACTAATAATAAACGTAAAGTGCGGGTTCGATAGGCCGACCGGGACAGGCATAATGAAAATGCGTGACATTTACCCGTTCGACACTGATCTTATCTGCTGACCTTTGGCTCCTCTGGTAACTAGTAGGTACAATGTGGAGTACATTGTAGGCTAGAAGCTAAGGGGACTTTAGATTCAGATTCAGATTGTTTATTGCCTCCATATATACAGTACAAGATGTTACATTCCAAAAGGTAGGTACAATGTCTCATATGGACTATGTCGGGCGCAGCAACTTTAGAAACCTAGCTGATATTTAGAAACTGGTTTTGAGTTTTAGATACTACAATATTTAAATATAGAAGAGTTTTTGACACGGTAACTTAATAAATAAGTAAAAACTCATGTTTAAACTCTTCTAAATTAATAACTAGTCGTTCACCCCAAATTGTGATCTTGCGCCTACATTTATTACTTACCAGAAAATACATGAAAAACGGACGTACTATAATAATATCTATCTAAAACCTTTGATAAAATAACGGGGAAATATGCTAAACGCTACCCACTTCTGTTCCCACACACCCCTTTCCTTCAGCCCTGGGAAGGAAGGGAGTGGTAAGCATTTTCCGCCCCACAAAAAAAATCTTTTTTACCGACTTCCAAAAAAAGGAGGAGGTACTCAAGTTGGTTTTTTTAAGCTTTGCTTGCGTTTAATTATTCTGTAAAGATGTAACTAATTCTATAGTTTTAGAAAATAAACGCAATTGGCCCGTAGACACTTTTATCTCAATAAAGTGTTTTAAACGGATCTAATGTAAACGTACTTCCGCATGTATTGTTTGTCCACCAAAATATGAAGCCTTCTTTTACCATCAGGTGTTTAAACACTCAAATTTTCGTTACACCTTTCGGTCCCCACAAACCACCTGAGCAGGGATGAAAGTCACCTTTCTAAGTAACACTGTACAGATGAATCAACACGTTTGTCTTAATCCGCGTAATCTACTAATTATTTTTACCTACAAAAGGTTCCGACCTTCCCCGAAACTGAACTCAGAATCCACCCTAATAAGAATATGGGATACTTTGAATTTAGTCTACTTCTTATGGGAAAGTACTTATACGTATACTATAAAACCAACAAAAAACCGACGCTAAGCAAATGTTTTAAGTCGCTAAGTTATATTATATATTTTGTAGTTAAGTACCTACTTGAGAATATAATCTAAATAAAACAGAAACTTACTACCTTTAGTTAAGGTTAACCTCGACGTTACGGCCAAGATTTTTAGCGCGATTAAGTCCCGAGATATTACCTAAACTATGTGTTCGAATCGCGAAAGTTTAAAAGTTACAATTATTTAATAAATAAACACATTACCCGATATTGAACAGCCCGTTGCACGTAGGCATAGTTGTTGCGCGTCCGCCTTCTTAGCAGCGGGTAAGCAGTCCGATTCCCGGTGGGAACACAAGTTTTCTCCTCAAGGGATATTTGTATTTCTAGTTATGGGTGTGGTTGTGTGTGTGATCTACATTCTTGTGGCATCCACGAACATACCTTCGAACTTTGTGTGGGGTGAAAACGATTTTATAAATATTACAAAACAGCACACCAACTCCTTGTCTACCTACAAAAGATTGGTACTATTTTCCTAAGCTGGCATCTAACATGAAGGCGATTGGAAAGGGTTTTAGGTTATTTCAGATTTGTTTTTGATCTTCAGTTTGATTTGGGCCCAGTTTAGTGACGATAAAGCTTCCAATCCGACTAAAATAAAGCTCTGGGGTCTATAGCCAAGTCGTAGGCGTATCGTTCTATAACTAGGTCATTCTACGCATTTTTGCCACCCTCGTTCATGCCATGATAGTGCCGATAAATAGTTTAACTGCCCGTTGAATTAGCTGTGTTCGCCTTCTTAACAGGGGTATCGGGTTCTATTCCCGGTGGTAACACAAGTTTCCTAAAGGATTTGCGTTGGATGGTTGCGATTATATGTTTGATGTGAATGTTCGGCACACACGACATTATTAAGTCATCGAACTTAGTGTGAAAGCGTTTAATATTATTATTTATTATAGTTTTGTGACTCTTATTCGATATCATATAGACACACAACATTTTAAATATACACGATTAAATTCAAAGACGTTGATTTTTTCAAAAAAATCGATTCGGGTGTCGATTCTACTAAATATAAATGCAAAATATGACCTTAAACCTCAAATATAGACTAGCACTATTTTATTGAACGAATCAATTGGATAAAGAGCATTAAATCTCTCGAATAAACATTATAATCATCTTACAATTATAGAAGTCTTCTTTTGTACATATATTGTAAGTACGTTATATTTAAAAAAAACCTAAGTGTTCACTTAAGGATGAGCGTTGAGACAGAACTTCGAAGACGCGAGTTCCTTTTGTAGGCGTACCTCCAGTTCGCTCAAAGCGTCTCGCTTCTTCGTCAACCCACAGAACAGTAGAATAAAAAAATCTCTACTCCATGCTTCTCCGAACTTAGTTTCAGCCTAGAATATAGAATTACACCTTTAACTCGAAAGCAGCTGTCAGTTGCTTTTTCCCGACAGCCACAAAATAGAAGCACGTACAACTCGTACAAGCGCTCAAGTCGTCTGTAATGCCGAAGGCCGACAATCACAGACTTGACATAAGTAATTTCTAGCTTCGACTCCAGCCCCAGCAAAATGGGTCAATTCTTGTTACATATTCGCTTGGCTGGCCGTAAGTCGAGCTTATGTATTTATTTATTTAAAACTTTATGCAGAAATACTATGTATATAGGAGGACTTAATGCTATAATATTTTCTGCCAGTCATCCTGCTGTTTCAGAAGATATATGGGCGTGCAATAAATGAAGCTATATAATAAAGTGGAGGCTAGGAAACATAACATAAATTTTAAAAATATGTAGGTATATTATATTTTAAAATTATTTAAGAATTTTAAAATGTTAGAATTCAATACATAATCTTGTCGGGCATGTTCGCTTGAATGTTGCGGTAATAAATTATTTAACTAATTTAGTTTATGTAATCCCCTTATAATGTCCTTTAACAGCATTGATGTACACAAATATGTTCACGGTATGCAGTGAAATTATGTACATATTCATATTGTTTTTTTGATTCTTAGGTTATTCAAAAATCACTATTATAAGACCAAATAAAAAATTGTGTATAAAATCTATATATAAGATATATTTTAATATATATCACTTTATATAGAAGTACAATGTGTGCATTTGTGAATGTTACGTGTGATTTATTAATTGCGTGATAATATTTAGAAAGTAAGTAATTAGTATAGAAATAAATAATAGGTAATGTATAGGCACATAACACATTAAATGTTTATATTATATGTATGTGTAGTTCGGAACCTTCAAAAGCATAATGTGTATAAATATATTAATTATATTTGTAGACATTACATAAATGTTAAAAGAAATTCCGAAATTAACACTCTCATAATGCATTATGAGGGTGTAATTCAGGAAGTGTTAATGAATACCGCGCATAAAAAAAAAAACTAACATACATGATTAAAATGGCAAAAAAAGAAAAAATATATGACAAAAAAATAAGAAAAAGAAAACAAAAAAAAATTAATATATAAAAAAAAAAAAAAAAAAAAAAAACTAAGAAAAAATATATATATATGTATATACATAAAAAAAAAAGCCATTACTTTTTATTAGTACGTAGGTTAAATGAATTTATAAAATAATATCATCTTGACTTATAACTTTAAATATAGATATATAGATGGATGGATAGCTCTTTATTGTACACCAGAAGTGAAGGAAAATACATTAAGGATCTCAAAGCTAACTTGGGCTAGTACAATATAATGTTAACTTTAGATGTGATTATGTTATAACTGCTTTTTCAATCGTAATAAAGGCGAATCATAAAAGATACGACCTTGAAATAACCTGTATAAAGAAATGTTTAGCTGAAAAAAGTCTCCGAATTTTGTCGGAGGAAAAAAGGCGGAACAAACAAAAAAAAAATTTCCTTTATTTATTACTCGATATGTTTGGTATTTTTTTTATTATGGTATATTTCGCGCCAAAAATCCGCCATTTTTTTTAAACATCTATCTAATGACACTTATATTTTTAAGACAAGTACTACAATGCCTTAAATGTCGAAATCCATCGCCATTTGGAAGGTACGAGGTAAAATACAAATTTACAAATAAGTATATACATACATACAAGATACGTGCGAAAAACATAACCCTTCTTCTTAGTAGCTTGTATCACGCTTGTGCAAACATTTTCTATTACGTCATCACATAATTATGAAGCTGTATAACTAGAAGAAAAAATATTATAAAGAATATCCAAATCTTCAAGGATTAGTCGTTAAAAAGACCAATCATAATATTTATTTAATAATCATTTAACAATTGACGCGTTTGTATTTTTTATCAAAATAGTCTATCCTTGTTTATTACAATAATTTATATATCACGCACCTTATTGAACATGATCTTAAAATGATATTGTTTATTGTATAAATAGATAACATTAGTAGATACATTGTGTAAATACAACCCACATTACCCATCAGTATCAAAGACTTACCGTATAGCAAATTTATAAATAAACTCAAAGAATGGCTGCTAGAAAAAACCTACTACACTGTAAATGACTTTCTTGACAATTGTAAACATCATTAAAATTATACTTATATTCAATCGTGGGACTGTAATAACTTATGACATAATTATATTTCAGTAATATTTTTATCTTTGACATTAATATTCTGAAATTTTGACAACTCTTGACATTATAACTTTAATGATGATTTTTCCATTTTCACTTATTGTAATTGGGCCACATATAGAATATATTATCAATATTCAAAAATATTATTATGACGCTATAAAGATATCTAACTACCTAGCCCTCAAATCAATATTTGCATGTCACTATTATGACCAAGTGTGTGAACTATATTGATACACTTAACCTTACATCTGTTTATACCTACACTTGAAGCAAATAAATAAACAAATAAATGCAATAACACATTGTGTAAATAGATAACATGGGTGAATATGTGTTTCACATGCTTCGCCACAAACTGGCATGTAAAATTCTATTTATATATTTCTATATTTTATATTAAAACCAGCTATACCCTGCGGCACCACCATCGCGGGCTTTGAATCAGGATTAAAGGGGGCTTATTATGTGTTAACGCTCGGCATAAGCAATTTTAATTCCACATTTCACCCGATTTCAACCCGCCCGTTTCAGCGAGTAGAGGCAACAAGCACACACATTCACAAATTGTCGAATTTGTAACATTATGCAATTAGTGTAATGGTAAAACAAAACACTCGGAATCACTGAAATGCTAGCTGGTTGGGCTTAAAAGTTCTACGCGGGTATCGGGTTCGATTCCCGGGAACACAAGTTTTCTCCCAAAGAAAATGTTTGTTTCTGGTTCTCGGTGTGATTGTGTGCATTTATTTCATTTTTTTTTTATCCTGGATTAGCTATCTACGGGCCAATTGCCTATATTTCCTAAAACTATATACAGCAAAGAACCAAGTTACCTACACTACAAGACATCGAGCCTATAGGTAACTCAAGTGCTCAAGACCACTACCAGTGGGTAGCGTTCCCATCATGCTGACTGCATTGCCTCTCTCAATTGCAATATGTTTATGTTTAACAACAAGGCAATATCGTCTAAGAAACGGTTAGATAAAACAAGTCCATTAATAAAACTTGTATTAATTCTCATATATAACTAGCCGTACCCCGCGGCTTTACTCGCGATGATCAAGCCTATATGAAGCTTAGTACATTCAAAATGTCATCCAAATCAGTTGAGCCGTTATAGCGCGAATAGGGAACAACCTTCTAAACTTCTAAAACCGTGTGCTGACTATTAGAGATTGCAATAAACATTTGAATTTGAAACGTACTTACAGACAAACTTTTGGATTTATAATATGAGTATGAAATATAATTATGTACATTCCGAATAGGGTTCAAACTATGCCATCTGTCATATCCCCGGATATACCTCGGCAATTGGCTTTTCTTGTCTAATGCATTTCCGCTTCCTTCCACCGGTCTTGGCTGGTGAAAGGGTCAGATGATTGATTGGCGGTACTTACCACCTTCCTGCTATCAAAAATATGCTACTAGGGTACAGCGACATTAATATTATATAAGAGAAAGAACGCTTGCGTAGTGGAACACATCAACGCAGGCTGAGTATTTAGATATAATTAGATTTTAATATAATTATCTTGACGAGTGAGAATGGTTATATTGTTCTTAATTTTTGCTATACACCTTAGTATACTCTCATAACCCGGTTTTACCAATCTTCGATGTAGAACGAATTCTTAAATGAGAGGTGGCCAATGTTGAATAGATTTTGAAATTAAATGTCAGTAACAAGAAGGTGCATGATAAGATTTAAACGGTCAAGCCTACGAATAATTTATTGTTTTTTTTTTTATTTGTGACAGGCTAGTGTTTGACCACTATCTCACCTGATGGTAAGTGACGGTGTGATCGAAGCTGGTAAACACACTAGACCTGGAATACGCAGGTCTCAAGGATAACTGCCGGAACACCGTATTTGGCTTGGCGGCAGACTTTCAACTTGATGGTGGTAAGCTACTTTGGTAGCAAGCCAGGCGAGCAACTCACAAAATGCTCTACCACCTCTCAAATGTCACCTGATTAGCACTACCCGGGGACCACGTGTAGGGAGTCAGACTTAAGGGGTATCCTCCTACGGACGTGGGTGACTCAGCTCCCAAAATTGTTGTTAGGATCAAGTACTATTATTTTGAACGTTTATATTATATACATAATATATGCATTATTTACCCGTACAATTAAGCAATGCTAGACTCTGGCTTAACTATATCAATCTGAATAATCAGCTAGTGTTGAGCAAACAATTTATAAAAGAAATACCCTGAAATACAGAAATACTTTTTAAAAATAGCTTATTGTATGGACTATAATATAGTAGGCAGTCCTGGTGTCAGTATATTTAAGGACGTCTGAAGGTATCCAACATGACTTGACGACTATTGTCGTTCATCGAGCTTCAAACAAGCAACATTTCATGAAAATAGGAAGTACTTTTTGTACGTTGTACCTAATTACATGCAACTCACTCACATAAAAACTGCCGCATTTATCATTTGAGTACCGAGTATACAATATTTTTAAATAAGCTCTTGAATATCTTATATGAATATGCATAGACGAATGATATTATTCCTTAAGGTTCCGGATATCCAATTATTAATAACCAATTAATGGTAAAACGTCACATTAACTAACATTACGTCGTAATGTGGCGCGATTCACCATCTTAAGTAGCTTCAGAGAACTCCAAGCTAATCGCTGTTAGGCTACGTTTTCATCCAAACGAACAAGATATTTCTTTTTTTATTACGTATTAAATAAGAATCCCTCATTTTTATTCGAGTAAAAATATGTAAAAAATATTGTGGTATACAATAAATATAAATAAGTAAAAAGGTATAAAATGAAAATAAAAAAGTAATATGTAAAAAATATTGTGGTATATATAATATGTAAAAAACACTCGGTTATGTCCATATTACCGTTCTCTTTTGTCAGTGAAATAATTGTGGCGTCATTGTTCTATTAAGAGAAAAATAAACATTTTGATTAATTGATATGACTAGGAATATCTCTTCTTTTATACGTATAATCGAAGTAGGTACGTATAGTTCTACTACGTATGTACAGTTTACTATTATGTTATAGTTATAGTAAGTCAAACAGTACGTACTATTTCCCAGCTCAGTGTGCTTAGTTTTTTAAATACCTCGACGACATTATCACTTATTAACAAGTGGGAGGAGAAACGTTAGCCCATCGAATAGAAAAAAAACATCGACTTAATCATACGCCAGGCCAGTCATGTTTTCATTAAACAGAACGAATTTACTTCAACTACCTTTACAATAATGAATTAGGACAAATTACCCACTATAATATGCTAGCAGACGAGCTTATACGTCACGTCAAAATGGGTTATTAAGGACAACCGCAGTTACGCTACGTTTTCGTTAATGAGAACGAGAACTATAACCCAGAATACGGTACCTCTAGTATTAATAGTAATAATTTGTGAAATGAGACAAATCGTTAACGTACGCGGGTTAAATTGCAGTTACGCACTTACGCCGTGTTTTCATTGATGAATGAATGTGATGAACCTAATTCGAGAAACAAACAAACAAACGCATTCACACTCACAGCCCCACACTAAGTTCAAAGACTTGTATCGTGGGCGCCGGAAACATTTACATCACACACGCAAATACACCCAGAACCAGAAGCACATATAACCCTTGGGAAGGAATTTGTGCTCCTGCCGGGAATCGAACCCAGGACCCACGGCGCAGAGGACAAAGCAACTAATAAATTAGGTTCATTTTTGCTTTATTCAAATAGAAATGCGACATACTTATCATCACTCTAAGCACACTTTTTATCACTCAATCAACGTTTTGATTTCGACTTAGATTTAGACTTAGATTTACCGTTGACCGCCATAAAACACTTAATAGCTTTAATACTTGACTTGAGAAAAAAAACATGCAGTATTGAAGTACTGACAAAACAGAATAATAACTACTAAGTAGGAAGATGGTATATTAATGTGGGTGAGAAGGTAATCGAGTTGCTTCCCAGCTGATTTACAAGACAACTAATTTTTCAACCTCCCTTAATAAGCTCACATAACAGGACTTAACAAAGCCAGTTTGCTCGCTCAATACAACAACACTGCACCGTCAGTAACTGATGAAACAATTAGCGAAACCGTGCCTTAACCTAACATTAGCCGAGTCAAAAGGCACCCCCATTTCCACTTAACCCCTGGATTAAAGGGTTGGAAGATCCTAATTAGAGATGAAAATCTTCGCTTCATAAGAAATTGACGGAGATTTCCAGATTCCTGAGAAGAGCTGTATTTATTTGAAATAAGCTCAAAACTACATAAATCATGTTGTATAATAATTAGAGATGTAGCGTACAATCAATCCGACAAGTGCAACTCTAGACTCGCACTGAGGGTTCCGCACAAATTTGTATGTAGATAATTTGTCTATCATCACAAGAATGGTTTCTCGAAGCTATAAGGAGTGGAACTCATTGTTCTCGTCTTTGTTCCCCGAATGGTATACTCTGGGAATCTGCAAGTCTAGAGTGAAAAGGTATCTTCTTGGCAAGCATGCTAAATCTTCGGCTGCATC
Source organism: Lomographa bimaculata (assembly GCA_948107665.1). Lineage (NCBI taxonomy): Eukaryota > Metazoa > Arthropoda > Insecta > Lepidoptera > Geometridae > Lomographa > Lomographa bimaculata. The sequence goes on along the minus strand of OX403602.1, from coordinate 596,355 downwards.
AAAAGTTTTCCATCAGGTGAGATTGTGGTCGAATGCTTGCTTATCAAGCATAAAAAAAACTATGTCTAAATGCATTTTTTTTTTCAGTGTATAGGATATAACTGCACCGCAACGGTAAATATAAATATATTTTGCTCTTTATAATCTTTTGCGTTAAAATTTATAGTCATGTTCAGTAATTCGAAGGAATTAATGACAGAACAATGATAAGCTGCGACCCTACGTTATATCAAAGCTATGGATTAAAACGCATTGAAATCGATTGACGTGTTTGAAACCTACGAAGAGCTACAGACACACACACACACACACACACACAGGTGTCAATATTAAAAAACCGCTCTTTTTGAGTCGTGGGTGAAGACGTCATTTGAGAGTAATCTAGAGCATTCTAGACTAATCTCTTTCTTCTCTTCTCACCATTTAACTGATCGCAGTGAAGCAAAAAGAAGCTAGCTTAGCTTCTTATGTATTTAGAAAAATAATTTTTAACTGCTCGTTGGCTTAGTTGGGTGTCGTTCGCCTTCTAAGCAGGGGGTTCGATTTCCGACTGAAATACAAGTTTTCTCCTCATGGAAAGTTTGTTTCAGGTTATGGTTGTGATTGTGTGTGTGATGTGAATGTTTTCGGTAAACACGACACGAGTCAACGAACTTAGTGTGTGGCTGTGAGTGTTAAAGCGTTTATGTTTAAATTATAAACAAGTGTAAAAACAAAATTTCAAAAATACGTCCCTTTTTTTACCGATTTTGATCAACCACAGTTGATAACATTCTCGATCAAGTCACCTTTCAACCAAAAAACTAAATACAAAATCAGTTCATCCGTTTGGTAGTTACGCTAAAATTATAACAACTGTTTTCGTCGACGAGTTAAAAATTACTTTTCCATAATGTCTAGGTCTCTTTTCTTTAGCAACCTGAAGAAACACCTTTTTAGTGATGTTAACGCATATATTGGTATTGATCCTTAATTATTAATAAGATAAATTTTTACACAGTACTTTATCCTACTAATATTATAAATGCGAAAGTTTGTGTGTGTGAATGTTTGTTACCACGTATCTCCGTAAAGAATAAACCGATTTTGATGAAATTTAGAATGCTGTATGAAGTTTCGGTTCCGGAATTACACATAGGCTGTTTTTTATTTATTTAACGCGGGCATAGCCGTGTGGCACAACTAGTTAATAATGTAAGTTTACAAGCATAATATTCATTTTTGTTTGTTTACTTACCGGCTGGGAATCGCGGTGCTTCGGGCATATGCACGGAACGAGTCGGCAAATCAAACAAAAATCTTGCATAGATGTTGATGTTTGTTTTGAAACGTCACAAAATAAACACTCAAAACAAAATGAAATTGACTTTCTGGACTTATAAATTAACTCGCTTTTTTCAGTGTAAAGGCACAAGATGTAACACAGAAGTAAGTTTTTTATTTAGCCAAGCATTTGTCTGTGTATATGAAATAAAGTATTGTCTTACGTCAGTATCCTATGTAAGCATCTCATATAAGTTTTATAAGAAAATATCTATCAAGGTGTTATGAAATGTCATGTCAACTCGGCTGGCAAAACAATCCAAACACAGCGGGCCCTAGTACCTATTGTATGTTGTGTGTTTCCATCAATTAAATATACTATTGGAATGATAGCGAAAAATCACAGAGTTCGGAGACTGATGCATAGAATTCAAGTCAAAATTAAACTGTTTGGGTATATGGTAGAGATAAACTTAGATGACATAGCGCGCCCCTCCATACTAATAATAATCGATTATTATTATAGTCGAGCAACAAATCCTTGGATTTGTTATTGTTTGACAGCCATCTCAGCACGCACACGTCTTGGTGGCGCTTTGTAAATACTTTCACTAATACATTCAAACGTTTTGCATTTTGGAGGGGCGCGCCATTTTATCGTATCATTTTATTTATCTCTATCTGCCAGGTCGTGGGCTCTCACAGATAATCATTTACAGTCTTACTTATAAACCCATCTTAATTTTTAATCAATTGCTTCGCTACAGTTTAACAAAAATTTTACTCATAAACGCAATTTAGCGTTAAGTAATGCTTAAATAGTTGTCAAAATTAAACACCGCCATTGTCTAGTTTAAATATAAGAGGCAAGATGGCGGAACTGATATCTTTGAATACCTAATAAATGTAGTGTCAAAACTTTTTACGTAAGGCGCAAAATTGTTTACTTCGACAACCGTTGAATGTCACCTGTCTTTGATTTTCATTTCAATAGATTAAAAAACCACATTTTTGACAGCTGTATTTGTATAATTTCAATTATTTTGGTTATAATCTGTGGTGATAGTGTAAATTTTGGTTATTTTCGATTCTCTGTGAGTTTGTCAACTAAGCAGCGCCTAACTAATGTTTATGAGTGAAAAAAGTTAATCTTGATTATGGGCTTAAGAGCTGCTTAACTAAGAGGTGGCTAAGCATTGCTTAGCGACATTTTTATAAGTTAGACTGATAGTCGTTATGTATATGTATCTAACTGTTTGCATGTACCTAAGTTGATCACCCAGACTCATCTGAGCCCAACCCACGTCAGAAATGGTCGCAAGGTTTACTGTGGTTATGTAATATTTAGGGTCACCAGAAGCATTTTCGTATCTGTCTACTATTTATCCAGCAACATGTTTGCCTACCGCGGTGGTTCCGGTACGTGAGCCATAAGACAGAAATGTAACGGTATACAGTATGTACAGGTATTAAGTAAATTTCAGAGATTTCAGACCTTCGCAGGCCGACCAACCAACATTAGCGATTATCGAGGGCGCTGCTCGTAAAGAAATCATGTTAAAATGAATATTTTATTAAACAAGAACGTTAGTTCCACTTTTCTCCGCATGCCAACTAAGTAAAGTAGACTGAATGTATTATAATATTTCGGACTGTTTATGAAACTCGTAAAAGCTGTATTTATTCTAGAAATAACTTCAAACGGACCGCAATATAAATATTTTGTTAAACACTAGCAAGATTCTGTTCGGTTTATTTATTTCGGCTGCTTATTTGAGAGACAGTTCTAACAGTCACCTTAAATAACAGTAAAATAGACAAAAGCTCTTTCATAAAGCTATTATAAGCTAGAACGTTGCAGGACGTAGTGCTTGCTACTCGTATCTGCAATTGGTTTTTATAATTCATACGAGTTTAAAAACTAATAACCGACTTCAATCGTAAATATCTCCGAAACCCTTCATTTCATCTTGATTAAATTAATAGGACCAACTTGAAAGTATACCCTTTCGAGCAAAACAATAATTTCCCAAATCGTTTAATAAATGACGGAGTTCTGGGTTAAAAAAAAAAATCTGACGAATTGAGAACGTCCTCTTTTTTGAAGTTGGTTAAAAAGTCGGGGTTATAAGAAACGTTTTTGATACATTCTGTAAAGTAAGATTAGGTACTTTACTAGAACAGTTGCATATGATTTTCTAGGAATAACTAAACAAGTAAACAGATGGGAAAAACATCGTTTGGCCGAGTTTAAACCCACGGCCTTAGGGTGTCATATCTTATTACTCTAAACTCTGAGCTATCCAAACCTAGCCTGAAATTCACGTCGTCGGATTGAGCGGACTAAGCGGCCGGATCACGTAGGAGTGCTCGTGGCATAATTCTCTAATAGGAGTAGCAGGATATAAGAAATCACGTCGTCCGATCGAGCAGAACCAGCTGTCGGATCACGTGTTCATAGAGCCTGAATTGGGTTGGAATTGATTTGGGTGGATGTTATAAACACTTCATGTAGATAACTGCCAATTAAGACTCTTTTGAATGTTAAACTGTCGTGATGAAGGACAACTAATTTGTCCGAAACTAGTCGACTTCAAAGTAAGTCTTCGTGTTTTAAGCCGAATATAATATTGAAACAAATCTAGAATCGTTGACTATAATTTCAAAATTATCTGGTGGATATAGCCAGACGTCTCATTAAGACGTTAATAATATGGAAACGATAATTTCATCACTGTAGGCAGGGTTTGGGTAGCTCAGTAGTTAGAACAATAAAGCATAACGCTCTATAGTCTAAGGTTGAACCACCGCTTCAAGTGATATTATTCCTTTCTAAAACGTATTACTTTAATATAATATTTATAGAGAAATGTCAAAAGAATGTATTCGTAAACCCTTGCGGCAATTTATCCTCCTTGTGCCTGTTAAACATGTTTAGATCTTCTTATCCCGTTGATCCTTTTCATCCCATTTGGCAGAAAATATATTCTAGTAGATTTTTATGGATCTTACCCTGCCAACACTAACCTTTGCACTGTGGACAAGCTAACATATCTATAAATACAACAAAAGTAAGGGTCTCTGCTACTCCTCCAAGTTTTTATGGTAGAAAATCCACTTTGCTCCCGTTCAGTTGAGCTTACACTTGATCAAGCACAAGTCATGTGAAAAGAAAATATACTTGCGTTCAGAATAGGAAATAATTCTGGTACCATTCACTGTAAGTTTGAGGCATAAGACAAATTTCTAGATAAATTCATCATAAGTACTTATTCACTGGGAGACGAGACGCGTCGCGGCAAATATACGTACAAATCTACATGCCGGAATATTGTCCAAACTTTGTAGGTTTGTTCCCATCTCGGACGGCCATAAACTTTGACACAGTGTCAGAGAGAAAGTACACCGGACCAATCGAGACGAGTCTGAATCTGACGAGTCTGAATCACAACTTAGAGTTTTGTACAAACATGGACGTACAATTCTGCCTGTCTTTTTTTTCTTTTACTTAACTCTCAGATTTATTTGTGAGACCTTGCTTCTTGCCGAATTTTATAATTTAAGATCAACGGGAAGTACAGATCTTTCATTTGCAAGCATGCAAGCCCCTCCATAAACATTTTCATACATTTGAAACTCGATAGTTTGACAAATTTGGTGGGGGGCGTGCACATTTAGAATGAAAGATCTAGATATTGATTTTTGTTTTTAATGCTCATTTACGTCAAATCTACCGAATTGATATTCTGTACTAGAAGCTGTATACGGGCCAATTGCCTATATTTTTTAAAATCATATATCATATCTATACAAAAATCTATCAGAATGTTGAGGCGACGCGAGATCAAAATACTGGTACTTATTTGAGTCAACGTATTAGCATTGCGATTCAGAGGCAATGCCGCCAGCATAATGGGAACGCTACTCACTGGTAGTGGGCTTGAGCACTTGACTTACCTATAAGCTCGCTGCCTTGTAGGTAACTTAGGTTGTAGCTCCTTTCGCTGTATATAGTTTTATTGTAGTTATAGTAAATGTTATTATAGGCAATTGGCCCGTAGATAGAACCAGAAAACATTGTAAAGTTCAGAAAAAAATACGTTCACGAGTTCCTGACGAACATTGATGACATCCCTTAATTTTTCGTTTTACGGTACGGAATATATGGAATTTCTATTCCAAAGTCGGACGTCTGTAATTTTCTCATACACAAAAATATATTTATAGTACAGTCGAGGACAAATCAAGCGGTACCTGCGTTAATATATATAAATTATAGTTATAAATTCAAGTAAAATAGTCAAGGTCTAGTAATACTCAAGAAATGCCCTAGTAAAGTGTTAGAAATTTTACTAGATCTTCTATTGGAGTTTTGGAGCGAAGGCAAATATCATGTTTTTTTATCTTTGTATGATTTGCCTACACTTATGCACATTGACTAAGTATTAACAGTTAATAATCCACCGTTATTACACATTAATCATCATCATCATCTCAGCCGCAAGAAGTCCACTGCTGTTCTTGCCAGGTTCGTCTCGAGATGGCTGTAATTTTGCAAATCTGGCAGTAGAATCAATATCTTTCATGAGTGTCTCTTTGGGGCCCATGTGAATAAACGATTTTGATTTGATTTGATTTGCTGGATTTGATTTGCCCCAAAGATTTCCAAAAAGAACGGTTGTTAGCGGCCTGCATCCAGCTACTTTCATTATGTCGTCCGTCCACCTTGTGGGCGGTCTTCCGACACTGCGTTTGCCAGTCCGTGGCCTCCGTTCCAGAACCTTTCTGCCCCATCGGCCATCCGTTCTCCATTTCAACTTGCTAAACCGCCGGGGCTATGTCGAAGACTTTCGTTCGTCTACGGATCTCCTCATTCTTGATTCGATCTCGTAGAGAAACCCCGAGCATAGCCCTTTCCATAGCTCGTTGTGTGACTTTGAGCTTATTTATAAGGCCCACAGTAAGAGGCCATTTTCAGTACCATATGTCATCACTGGTAACACACACAGGTCAAAGACTTTCGTCTTGAGGTATTTTTGACGAAAAGAAGACGAAGTGGCGAAGTTTCTCAAACGCTGCCCAGCCGAGTTGAATTTGACGATTGACCTCTTTCTCGAAGTTGGACCTGCCTATATTACACATGAACACTCGACGAATCACAGGTTTTGGAAAATTATACAAAAACAACAACGACATTTTTCACTTTCACGGCAAAAACTCTATTGATATTTTAATCACGTTTTATCTTCCAGTGTAGAGGGATCAACTGTCACGCAACGGTGAGTCAATAATTATTAGTTAAAAAATATAGTTATGTATAACCTATAACAAAACGTGTAGTAATACTTGGTGGTATTTATGTCATGCCAGGAATCGTCTGCCAGAGAACGTGTCGAAATCGGCGATAAATTTTTTCGCACAAAAATTAAGCATTCTATTTTCAAATACTTTTCACAGCCCTAAGGTTACATCTGTGGCGCGTGACCTTGACTTTTGTTATGCAACCAGTGTTTAGGTCCAAAGACTATGTGGTGTAGAACGGTAGCTGATGAAGTAAGGTTGCAAATGACATTATTTTATAGAAACTAATTCATCATATAAATGTTTGTATCAATAACGGGATATTTACCATGTATTTCGTTTGTTTTGAGTTTCCGATATTTCTTGAAAACTTACATAATTCATCATAACTCAATATTCATGCTTTTGCTGCGAATTTAGAAGTTCCTGTTAGACTTTATACATGTAGCCCAGATACGTGGCTTGAGTATTAATTACTTCTCCTTTCTCTTACACATTGTATAGATATACAATATTTAATTTGACTTGAGCACAGGTTTTTTTAACTCACATATGCTAACGTTTGAGCACTCTCTCACCAGATACTAAGTGACGATACTAACTTTCGCATTTAAAACACTGACCTTGGCGGCGTGTGAGGGGGAAGGAAGGGGGAAAGGGGGCGAGGGGCGAGCATCCTGCTTGAAACCTAACAACCTCGGGCTTAATAATAAATACAATAAATTAACTCTGCCCTGAAATATCTACTGTCTTTTTTTGTACCTTTCAATAGCACCCTCAAGGCAGAAAATGGTTTTTTAAATACAACCGAGAGCCAGAAACATTCTATTCTTAGCGTGCTTACCACCTTCTACTACGCCGTCTATCGATAAATGGTTACACCTCTGGTTTCTTTTGCTCTCGGGTATTTTGACGCCGACTCTTTTTTTTTATTAAATGTTATTTTCGAGTTTTAGCTCGAAAATAACATTTAGTATCGTCTACGTCTATCAGCGTCGAGGCAGCGCTTAAACAGTACTTTAGTATCGTCATACGCAGGTGTGCTTTTACTAAAATAGTAAATACTTGTGTTCCTTGACTACTCAGATAGGAGTAGTGGGTTCGATTCCCGGCAAGAGCACAATTCCTTCACACGGGATATTTGTGCACTGGACATTTCTGGGTATGATTGTGTATGTGATGTAAATTTCGCCGGCACCCACGATACAAGTCTTTGAATTTAGTGTGGGGCCGTGTGAATGTGTTTAATGTAAAACATTAAGTACACATATAATATTCAGGCTTATTAAACAATTTTGTTTTGTACACAAATAAAACAATGATAATGTGAAAAACTTTTGTTTGCTTCGCAGTCAGGTTTTCTATATTTTAAACAAATATTGTTATTTTTAGTGTGTCGGCGTGGGATGTGTAGCAAAGGTAGGTACCTTTTTTATTCAATATACATTTGAATACTATCGCAATCCGATGTTAAGAGGCAGCGCTTAGATACGAGCACGATTGTCATCACAGATGATTACAGAATGCATGCTGTGTAACAAAGAGGTGCATTTGGCGAAGTAAAAATATAACGATTAGGTAAAATTGCGCGTCCCATACTTATATTTGTATGGTTTTTAATATATGTGTCAACATTTTGGACAAGTAACGTATAACAGACTGTTTTCTAACTGTTTATATTTATTTATGGCATGAGGCTAAAGCTAATTCAACGAAAAATCTAAAATAAATACAAAAAGTTATTATTAAATAATACCTTTTTTAACTAATAGAAAAATGTCTAAATGAAAATGTCCGAAAAATTATATATTCAAGTAACACATTAATAAAATAAATTATTGCCTTAGACGGAAAATAGTTTTCCTGCAGGGAACCGAACCCAAGACTCATGGCGCAGAACAGCGCCAACTGGGTCGTTATGTCAATCACATCTCACTCAGTACAAAAAAAAATACTTAACCTACTTAAAATATTTTTGTCACAAAGAAACAGTAAACATAATCAATTTACACCCCTAGTTACGTTAATCGAATAAACGGATCAAATTAATTATTAAATAATATTATAAGTACCTAGTAAAATTGACCTGTTTTTTTTTTCAGTGTGTCGGAAAAAACTGCGATTCAAATCATAAGATATGGTGAAGACTTTACTTCAATAATAATTACACAGATATAGCGCATTACACCGAAGAAAACAAGAATGAAGCTTAATAAAGTGTATTTAAATAACAAAAAGTAGTTTTATTGACTAACACGTTTTACGGACTTAAAAATATACATATTCATTTTATTTTTCCTTATTACTTACTTATTCGGTACTAGCGGTGCCCCGCGGCTTCGCCCGCTATTATCAAGTTAAAAAGTAGCCTATGTATTAATCCTAGGTATGATCTATGTACATTACAAATTTCATCCAAATCCGATCAGCCGTAAAAGCGTGAAGAGGGAACAAGCATACTTACACACTTGCACACAAACTTAAGGATTTATAATATTAGTAGGATGTTGGTTAAGATGTATTGTCTATTATATTAGCACCAGTGTCATGATTCGTTCTTTTGAATTGCCATAACTTAATATTTTAGCATTGCAACATTATACTTTGGTCTGGCAGCACCTTGATAGCTTGTGGTTGGCTGGCATTTGTGATTGGCTGGAGCCCAGCCAATCACATCAAACGCGTAATCAGACGTGACACCGGACCGGTGGGCCGAGGGAGGTGGAAAATGGAGCAAGGGATGGACAGTTCGCTGCCTACCATCGAATTGTACGGTCGTAATTTATGAAAAGAAGTGAAAGTAATAAACCAAGTGTACAGACATACAACCTGAGTTTGATTTATCGTGATACCAGTAAAAAACAATCAATATCGGAAGAAGGTAATCCAGTGTCAAGCGTAGACCGATTCGGATATTTGTATGTTTGGTAGGTACAAAAGCAACGTTATACTTATACCCTTCGTCGGTTAATAAAAACTTTGACTTCGACTCAAAATCATAGGCCAAAAAAAAAGAAAGTGTTATACCTTGTAATATTAAGTCATTTGTCAAAATAATTTTCAGCCCAGGTTTTGAATATGTACGATGATGCTCTTCTTCAGGATGAGTCTACGCCGCGCCGCGAGATAGCGACGTAGACTGTCAAATGAAGCATTTGAAAGCTGTCCTATCCTACCCTACTAATATTATAATTGCGAAAGTATGTGTGTGTGTGTGTGTGTGTGAATGTTTGTTACCACGTATCTCCGTAATTATTAAACCGATTTTAATGAAATTTGGAATGAAGGTAGGTTATGCTCTGGATTAGGACATGGGCTACTTAAATCATCAACAGCAGCGGGCGAAGCCGCGGGGCTCAACTATTATTTTAATAATATTATATGCCTGATTCTCTTCTATCATTTTTGTATTCGGTCATTATGGCCAACACCATATTTGTACGCCTACTCCTGGGCAAAACATGTATCGACACCAACTAAATTGTACAACAACCTGCATGTAAGCATTCCACTTACATGCAAACGCATGTTTTACAAATAAATTATCTTTATCTTTATCTCTTGAAAACTTTAATAGTTGTACTTTGCCCTGTGCCGTATCAATGTAAGCATCAAATCCAACGCCAAAATAACACATTCTTAGGGCTCCACTGTATTTTTCATTCATTCTTCAAAACTGCGCAATGTAAATGCAATATTAAGTTTGTAACTAGTAAATTAATTAGTAGACGTTGAAACACGTTTCTGCAAACTTTCAGCTTAGTTCAGATTTAGAACGTCCTAATTAAAACTTACCCCTAATTGCATACGAGCGACTGGGACAGACTTTTGTCAAGTAGAACAAAACCAACTTTTAATAAAGTCCTCGTTGAAGGCGAGTACCAACATGTATTTCATAGAGGGTACTGACTTCGTAGCAGTTGTTAAAAACTTTAAATATAATTATAATTTAAGAATATAATTTCACGAAACTCGTTGAAATTATTAAATTAAACTTATATAAATCAATGTAGTTTTATCGCTTGAGGCGGCGATTGGCGTTAATATTAACAGAATGATAATTTCGTCGCTTCAGGCGGGGCTTGAGTAGCTCTGCGGTTAGGGCAATAGGGCTTGACACCCTATGGCCGCGTTCAATTAACAGATCAAGCGATTTTTTCTTTCTAAATTTACTACTATAGTTCTGCCTAGCATGGTTAATGCTACATAAAACAAAAATCAATGTCTGTATGTTTGTTCGTGTTGCATACGCTGCCATACCGTTCATGTGATGAAACTTTGGCGAGTTGTTCTGCGAATATCTGCCTGCGAAGGTACCTGGTATAATCAGGGAGTCTTCAAGTTAAAATTGAATATTGAATAGGCAAGTATCTTCTAAGCAAGCATGCTACATCTTCGGCCACATCTTCACTTTCCATCTAGAGAAATAGTGTTCAAATGCTTGCCTATCAAGCATAAAAAAGCCTGGTCAAAAAAAATGAAAAAGTTGCAATTGGTTTTTTTTAATAATAAACAGAATAGAAAAGATGCTTTAGACTTATATATAGGTTGAGTATATTTTTCTCTCATCTTTATAGCTATACAATTACAATTACCTTTTTTAGAATAGAATATCCCAAAGTCTAATTTTTTTATGCATTATAGACAAAACATGACCATCTCACCTGATGGAAAGCGATGATGCGGCCGAATATGTGACATTTTAAAGATACCTATTCAGTCTTTACTTGAAGATTGACTAATTGTACCTATATCATAAAAATATGACTTCTGATGGGTGGTCTGTGTTTTTTGTTTATATTTCTTGTTTCATAATTCTTTACTAAGTTTTTATCAGCATTCAAAAATCACTCTAAAAATATTTGTAGATAAAATTAAGAATGAGATATAACTAACCATAAAGAAGACAAATGTAACGTTTCATAAAAACCATAGCACTGTAACTTAGGGGATAGTGCTGATCAAAATAAAGCGATAAAGCTGTAATAAGGTGTGACTAAAATAAAACATTCCAAGAAGCCTACCGACAATCATACGTCGTTTGCCCCAGACTATTGCCAGGTCTATAAAAAAAGTCATAAAAACGTATGCCTAATGACGCGCACATTACGCAGCACGCATTATATAACATAAAAATACTTGCTAGGTACGTATTAGTGACGTCAACCATAGATTATTAAAAATTAAACTTGTGTTCTTTTAAAAATATAGATGGAGTTTTGCCGCGAAAGTGAAAAAATGTCGCTGTTGATTTTGTATAATTTTCCAAAACCTGTGATTCTTCGAGTGTTAATGTGTAATAATGGTGGATCATTAACCGTTAATACTTAGTAAGTGTATATAAGTGTTGGCTAGTCATACAAAGTTGAAAAACGTGATTTACACCTTCGCTCCAAAACTCCAATAGAATATCTGGTAAAGTTTCTACCACTTTACTAGAGCATGTCTTGACTATGACTCTTTTACTTGACTTGAGACTAGGACTTTTAATACGAAATATACTAGAAATATATTATCACTTGACACTGGCTAAATACACAAGATTGCGAAGCCAAAATAAAAAAAATATATATAGATTCCAAAATTGTATCTAACGTTTGTACGTCAAGATAAGAAAAACTTACGGTTTGTAAGTGAGCTGTAATATCGTTACGTTTATGAAATGATTTAATTTTTGTACAGAATACAAATACATCAAACGTTGCTTATTTATTTGTACCCTGGATAAGAACGTAGGTGAGTTTAGTGAAATATGTTAGGTTGTACGCTATTTGCCGCAGTGTCAGTTAAAAAGTGAACTGCTTACTTGTTTTATTTTTTTTATTTTGAATTCGCACTCTTTTGCATTCAGCCAGTGTCAAGTGAAAATATATTTCAAGTGTATATCGTGTTAAAAGTACTAGTCACAAGTAACAGTCAAAGTCAAGAAAAAGAGTCAGGTCCAGTCATAGTCAAATCATGCCCTAGTAAAGTGGTAGAAACTTTACTAGAACTTCTATTGGAGTTTTGGAGCGAAGGCGAAAATTCCGTTTTTTAACTTTGTATGACTTGCCTACACTTATGGACATTTGCTAAATATTAACGGTTAATAATCCACCATTATTACACATTAACACTCAAAAATCACAAGGTTTTGGAAAATTATACAAAATCAACAACGCTATTTTTTCACTTTCGCGGCAAAACTGTGCCTTCTAGTTCTGCCTATTAAATTAATTATTGAATATCTGTCAAAATCAAACGTCATCACATTAAGCAGCGAATGACAATTAAACGCTGACAGAAAAATTAGGCATCGGGGCGTTAATCATGATGAAGTCCACCTAGTCGTATGCATAGAAAAGAATATACTCTACCCGGTCACGTCTACTGAAATCTAAAAAGTGGCCAGTTATTAAGATTTCTGTGGTCACGTCAGTCGTACTTACCCCTCCTGGGGAATGCGAGTAAAAACCGAGTACTTGCTATCAGCTTCTCGCAGCCGATCGAATGTGAGGCGTTATCTGAAATATTCAGATATATTCAGCTTTTTTGCAAAAATCATAAAATGTCGAGTTAAGTACTCGATATTTTATGATTTGTTAGGTTTAGATAAAAATATTATTTACATTTTTGGAGTGAACGAATTGAAATTGATTTACGACTTTTTTTATAAAATGATGTAGTGGGTATAATAAATCTAGAAATATTATCTTATATCGGCTAAGATAAATTTTGCACTACGTTTTGTGACTTGTCACGTGGTTGCTGGAAACATTCACAATACACACACAATCATACCAAAACAAACACAAATTTCCCTTGGCTAGAAAACTTGTGTTTCCACCGGGAATTCTACCGTTTACACTTCTGAGAGTGTGCGCAGGAATTACACGAGCTAAATCCCCACATTTTTGATGCTAATGCTTTCCTTTACATCAGCCGTGATTGAATTGTGGATGTCAAAGAATGAACGTCAAAATGGCCGCATTCAAAATTGCTTGAACCTGGTCGCATTTTAAAATACTTAATTTAATACTAAATTTAATATTTTTAAGAATGAGACTTTTTATAATTTTCGGCAACGATTAAAAGCATACAAAATCCATACATTATTATTCCCTATTAAGTAACCGTGCATTTACTTGTTTTGATGAACTCTATCCTTAAAGTCACCTACACCAAAAATAATCATATATAATGAACAAAGTAAGATTCACTTAATTCATCTCCCCGGGCGATACAACTTCTTAATTTATAACAGAGACGGCTAATTTATCCAGCTATTAAGTTTGTTACTTTTAAAGTTCCAATAACTTAAACTTTGGCAAATACCCAATTGGCAGAGCGGTGGTGAGCATCGGCAACACGTGGTTATTTCTGTAATTACCAAAATTTATTTAATTAAGCAACTTTTATAGGATGTTACTTACATTATTTAGTTTAAAGTTTTTATTTTCTGTGCCATCTACGGCATATTGCCTTTATTTCCTAAAACTAAACTAAAAGGTAAAATTAATTGCAATCGCAGAAAACTAAGAAATCTTTAGATGCTTCTAAAACAAAAGTATTTTTTTGTATGCTCGTTAGGGAAGCTACACTATCTCACCTGATGGAAAGTGAAGATACTCATCTGACATACCTTTTCTTATTATTTTTTATCGGTTGACTGGCAGAAAATGCTGTATTAGCATTAAGTCCTCCGGGTATATATTTATTGTGCAAAATATATATTTTATTAAAATTTGTACTTACTATAACCTTGACCGAGCCGAGCCACGTTTGTATGAGAGGATGACAGTTTGACCACAGGTGATAAAAAAGTGCCGGGTTATATGTATGGGGACATTAAGCTTAGTAAACATTTATAGCAACTTATTGCAAGGTCAAGCGTGTTTAAGTTCGATTTTAATAGTTTTACGTACATTTCTCGGGAAGTAAGACACGCAACCAAATTTTGTTTTAGATATTAAAGTAAATGTTCAAACTGTAAGTATTTACTTACAACATAGAGCTGCACAATAAACTCAAAATTACATCGTTGAAATTTTTTTCTGTATCATTTTAAATCATTCTATTCTTAAACATAAAAAAAGAAAATGTGTGATAGATCATTCCATTATACTGATAGATTAAGTAGTTGGTTTAGGACAATCTTTTGTTCGTTTTTGGGAAGCATTTAATGATTTAACATATTATAATTTCCCTCTATTGTTTATATAAGATTGTAACTGACATGGACAATATAAATCATTTGTTCAGTTCTCGTGATCGTGGCGCTTGTAAAGTTGCCAGTATAGAGTCCTCATAAAAAAACCAGACATACATGGTAAATCCCGTTTCTAACAATAATTCGATCGTAACGTTTAAACTTTCGCGATTCGAACACAGTTTAGGTAATATCTCGGAACTTAATCGCGCTAAACACTATTTTTTTATTACCTCGAGGTTTCGGCCAAATCGCATTGGCCATGGTCTCGAGAAGTCTGGAGAAAGTCGAGGTAAATAAATATAGTTTTTAGCGTGATTAAGTCCTGAGATTACCTAAACAATAATTCGATCGATTATTCGATAAATATATACGTAGCGGTTCCGTAGAGCTATCGTAGCACGATAGCTACGAGGCTCTCACATAAGTACAAATACCCTCAAAGATCATCAATCCTTAATATTTGCATAAACCAATCCCAAAAAACCCGACAGGTGTATCAAGAAATAACATTTCTATTTTCAATGTTCACTGCGTAATAAAAGTAACTTTTCCTAAAAACATTTTCGGCAAAAAGATGATAGATGGTTAGTTTGTACCGAAATCTTGTCAGAGTGTCTAGATGGAGTCGGACAAAAACTAGTAACAATATTTCTTTTTCAGTGAAAATGAACTTTTGAAGACGTATATTATATGACACGCTATATGTTAAAAAGCATGCGTGGATGGGACTCAAGGTTGAAAATGACGCAATATCTTTGTATTAGATTTTTGACATCATTATTAGTTTATTTTCCCATTTTATTTCTAATTTTAATTGATTATCTATTTGACATATTCGTATATTTATTTTGAATATAGTTTGTATCAATCATGGCTGCCTTACCTCTTATCCGCTTGAAGCGTTTTGCTTCTACATTTATCATCCGTACAGCGAAGGAATGGAACACACTGCTCACGTTTTTGTTGCGAACGGTATAAATTGCGAATCTTCAAGTCTAAAGGTAAAAGTTACCTTCTTGGTAAGCATCCATCTTCGGACGCATCATCGTTTTCCATCAGGCAATTTAGACGATCTTTACAAAGCGTCTTCCCTGGGAGTGGCAGTAGCGGAACACTGGACCAAAACAATATAGTGATCATCGACACGACGAAGAAGAAGATCAGGTGAAATAGCGGCTTAATGCTTGCCTGTAAGTCATAAAAAATACAATAATTTAATAAACTAATAGTATTTTACATATTTTAGAAATAATTAAATTTTCTAATTATTAGTACAGTATTTAATTATAAAAGAGAAAGATTAAATTCGCGAATTGTGGGTGTGGTAGAGTGGTTACGACACTGCGA
Source organism: Lomographa bimaculata (assembly GCA_948107665.1). NCBI lineage: Eukaryota > Metazoa > Arthropoda > Insecta > Lepidoptera > Geometridae > Lomographa > Lomographa bimaculata. The sequence continues at coordinate 580,253 of OX403602.1, read as the reverse complement.
AGACGTAGGTTCGAGTTCCACTTCCTGCAAATTTATCATTACTTTTGATAATAACTACAGTAATCTAAATCCCTCCCTAACTGCCGAAACACAAAAGAAATTGAATACGCCGCCATTTCCGTAGGAAATGAGATATTTACGTTAAATGATTTTGGCGGGAATCCGACAAGATGGCGGCGATCACAATGTCTTTTTGTTTACTTGAATTGTCAATAAAAATTAACTATATTCTGTTTCTTCAGTAATCGAGGACTTCATAAGCATGGTGGTAAGTAACCTGCTGTGCACTAAATAACAAAACAAACAAACTACAATAGAACGTCAACATCAATGTAATTAATTAGTGGTAATGATTTATGGTCGCTTAGAAACACAACTGTTGCTGAGAACGAGCCTCGTTTTCTATATTGATTCATATGGTCCTAGTAGCGCACATTACTGCCTTTAACGTTGCGGTTGCTGAGGTCAATTCCCGGTGGAAACACAATTTTTGTACCCAAAATAAATTCTTGTTTTAAGTTGTGTTTGTAATTGTGTGTGATATATGTGTTAACGGCATCCGTTTATTAACGGCACTAAGCTCAAACACTTGTATCAGTGTTTAAAAATCCGAATGCACTTCTTGTTCTAACAATTTAGTGTTAAGTATCTTATGGTTCCTACTAAGTATTCTATTCGGTATTCTATCGTTTGCATTTTGGAGAGTGTGCGTAGGAATTACATGAGTTAATTCCACCATGCCCATTTTACCATCTAACAACCAGACAAACTGACAAACGTCATCCATTTATGGTTGACATACCTCCAGTTCGCTCGAAGCGGTTCTACGCTCATCATCCGTACAGCTAAGGAGTGGAACTCATTGCCTGCGTCATTGTTCCCTGAGGGGTATAATCTGGGAGTCTTCAAATCGAGAGTGAATAGGTATCTTCTAGGCAAGCATGTCACATCTTCGACCGCATCATCACTTTCCATCAGGTGAGATAGTGGTCAAATGCTTGCCTATTCTGCATAAAAAAAAAAAGTGGTGGCTACTGTAGCAAGGTGATAGAGTAGAATAGTATATACACGTCGTATATAGAATGTAATATTCTATGTTGTATATTATTGTTGCAGAACCCTTATCCGCTTTATCTACACCAATAAATCCTCAAGCTTACGGAAGCTGCAAAATGTCAGGCAAGCAACGCCTGTTTCTAATTTGTATAATTAGCAAAACTAATTCATATTCATCTGACATTTCAGAACAGCTGCGGTCCTTTCTGTAGACTATTAATCAGTGCCAGATCGTGCCAGGCCTTTATCTGGCAAATAAAATCCGTCGTGCTATAAACGTTGCTTGCTTTACGGGATTTTTATAAATGCCGAGGTTGACGAGGACGACCTATGTGGGATAGTCTCTACCATCTGGGCCGTAAGTCCTGGGTTTTATTCCCAGCAGGAGCACAATTTTCACAAATGTGCTTCTGGCTCTGGGTGAAATTGTGCAAATGTTTCCGGTATCCACGATAAAAGTCTGTGAGGCTGCGTTTGGTTTTGTTTTTTGCATTTATGGTTAATTAATAAATTGTAGTAATCAGTAAATTCGTACGAAAAAGGCAGTGGTGTAGAAATCAATGTGTTTTTGTACCCCGTACGACACTTAGTCTACTGGTGTTCACGTCTAGATTAAATACAAACATCTATTTCTAAGGCCAAATGCTAGCTTATTATGCACAAAAATAAAAATACTATTTATCTATTTTTAAAGTTCGAAGCTCTTTATAATATCAGCCGAAACAGCAAAACCGAAACAAATGAATAGCACTTTGATTCGTAAAAACAATACGTGCGCATTCCACTAGATATAAATGAACATTTATTTTATCCACTTCATGGACAAAGGAAACATTTTGTGAATTGGTTTGACAATTATCTTCACTCGGTCACAACTCGATATAGTTATCAGTGTTTCATCTATAAAGCGAGATCTCTGATTGCACTTTAGTAGTTCAGCATTGCCGTCTATCGTTCCGTTCGTCCGTCTATCAGAGACAAAGAAATATAAACATATATAGTGATACATTTAGAAAGGAAAAACTATCGCTTGAGGCGGGATTTGAACCCACGGTCATAGGGTGTCATGCCCTATTACTCTAACCGCTGAGCTACTCAAGCCCCGCATGAAGCGACGAAATTAACCTTTCCTTATTATTAACGTCTTAGGGGGACGTGTGACGTCATCTACCGAAACAGTTAGATACTACTACGGCCAACGAGTCTAACATTGCAGTTAGCTCCACGTTGTGTTGAGAACGATAATTATTCCTTTATACATTTATCACTATAGTTCTGCCTAGCATGGCTTATGCTATATATATAAATATATAGTCTTCAAATTCTCTTATATTGAGTTAACTTAAACTCAAAGTCGGTACCTAATTACTTAAATTCACTTTCAATTAACAGTTCAATATTTAATAAATGCTATTATCTTACATTTTTTCAATAATTGGCTGCCGTTGTTGGCTTAGTTGATGTGAATGTTTCCGTCACCCATGACACAAGTCATTGAACTTTGTGTGGGGCTGTGAGTAATTAAATTCATACAAAATGAGGAATAACTGAGATTAATTTAATTTATACAAAATGAGGAATAACTTCGAAATAATAATTCGAAGTTATTCCTCATTTTGTATAAATTAAAAGTCGGTGTACGCATAATGCTCGTATATCTACTTCCTCCCTTATCACATCAGAAAAACATCGTAAATCTCCGTAAAACTTGTCTTTCTTTAGGCAAACTACGCCATCGCCAGTCACTAAAGTTCGCTAGCATTTTATTCAAAACTTTGGCAATTTAGATCAAAGCATACAAGCATAGTAATGCGAGCCGAATTCTCGTAAAGAGTCTGCTCAATTCTGTTTTCTGTGGGAATTTAATTACATTTATATTCTGTTTTTGTATGAAAACTATCAGTGAGGCTCTCGTAAATTATTCTTTAAATTTAAGGCTCAGTAGTTTTTTTTATATAATGACAATGCTCTATTATTTGCATATTACTATGAATTTAAAATTTTATAAATTTTTCGAACTTTTAATAAGCTATTCATTTGATGCGACGATTGATGAACTTCGAGTATTTTTGACCAATAAATTAAAAATACATGGCCGTTAGGTACGCGCTACTTTTCATCAAGATATTCCCTACCTTGAAAAAAAGGGTAGATAGGTGTTAAGATACCCCCAATGTTTTGGCGAAATCCTTCCTAGTGCGCTTGTGCCTTTACTTATTACTATGAGTCCGTACTATTCGTCATTTAATTACTTTTTTTGTTTGTGTGTATATTTTTAAATTTTATTTAAACTTATAATGTAACTAGCTTTTGCCCGCGGCTTCGCTCGCGTTAAGAAGTATTATTATTAATTAGGTATAGTTTTTGCGGCTTTACTTTTGTTTAGCGTGTGTAAAAAATTAGGGCCTACAAAACTTCTTTGTACACAATATTCTTAACTAATCTGTCATTAGGCGCTAAAACTAAAATAGTACAATAAAATACAATAAAATAGTATAAAATGTGGTGGTAAAATAGATACGATTTCATTTACATGGAAGCTGTAATTTGGCATGAATATACATATTAGCCACGTCGACAGAGTCAAATCAAAACCTTGAAAATCTTTTTTTTTTTGCATATGTAAAAAGAAAGAAACGGTAGTAGTATACATAATGAAGTTAAAAGGAAAACCATCATAGCTAAGTAGGCTTCAATAAATCAATGTTCGCAGCATGTACTTGTCTACGACACGGTAAAAGATCAATCTTTTACTTAAATTACAAAAAAATATGCGGCGCAGTCTTTGGGGACTGCCGATAGAAGTGAAAACTATATATAATGTATATATATACACATCATACATAAATAAACCTTATAAGTTGAACCCCAATCATGAGCAATATGTATCGCGCGTAGAGCTCAACAAATATTGGCCGTCGGTGACGATAATGCGAGTCCCATGATTTTTGTTCACCTAAAAAGTGCTCAACGCGCCTAAAGAAGTTTTCACTTCAAAAACCTACATAGCTATTAAATTGAATAAACACGTAGAGTAACACAAAAATAGGTCCGATTGTTTGATGTAGACATAATTTGAGGGAAACGCTTTGCGCGGCACGCGATGTCTGTCTGCGCAGCGCGGCCCGTGGCTCGTGTTGGCTTCGCCGGCCTGTAAGTTATCATAGTGTGCGTGCTGAGGCACGTGCGTACGGCCGTGCACACATACAAGCCGCGTTTGGTACCACTCTATGAAGACAACTTACTTATATATTTCTACTATGATAAAACTGTCCATGAGAGAAGCAATGTTCTCTCAAGTCAATAACCGCAAATTTGAGAGTTTGCCCCCTGAGACTTGTTTATTGTCATGGCAAAGCAGACTTTTAGGGGAAACTTAAATCGTTTAAATTCGAACGGGATATCATTAGGCATTAATGGGATTCGATTTGTTATATAACTCAAAGGTGGCTGACTCAGCGAAGCCGCGGGCAAAAGCTAGTCGTCAAATATAATCCGCTAGATATATTATCTATGCACTATGCACAAAAATTGTTAATTCAAAGTTCTCTCCAAAATAACTCAATGTAGATGGCGCTAGCATACAGAAATTCGTATATTTTAAACTGAAAAGTTACTAATCTTATATAGCCTGCATCTCAAAATCCTTTCTTAGGGGATGCCTACGTCATAGTAGCTTTATGCATGCAAAGTCTCAGCCCGATCGGTTTAAAATTGACAAAGTTTCATACAAACATTCATCCCCTATTTTATCCCCTTGGGGGTAGAATTGATCAAAATCCTTTCTTAGCGGATGCCTACGTCATAACATCTACCTGCATGCCAAATTTCAGCCATCCGTCCCGTGGTTTGGGCTGTGCGTTGATAGATCACTATGTCAGTCAGTCAGTCAGTCAGTCACCTTTGAGTTATATATATTTTCTTCTATGATAAAACTGTCCATGAGAAAAGCAATGTTCTCTCAAGTCAATACCCGCAAATTTGAGAGTTTGCCTCTGAGACTTGTTTATTGTCATGGCAAAGCAGACTTTTAGGGGAAACTGAAATCGTTTAAATTCGAACGGGATGTCATTAGGTATTAATGGGATTCGATTTGTTATATAACTCAAAGGTGGCTGACTCAGCGAAGCCGCGGGCAAAAGCTGGTCGTCAAATATAATCCGCTAGATATATTATCTACTAGCTTTTGCCCGCGGCTTCGCTCGCGTTAAGAAGTATTATTATTAATTAGGTATAGTTTTTGCGGCTTTACTTTTGTTTAGCGTGTGTAAAAAATTAGGGCCTACAAAACTTCTTTGTACACAATATTCTTAACTAATCTGTCATTAGGCGCTAAAACTAAAATAGTACAATAAAATACAATAAAATAGTATAAAATGTGGTGGTAAAATAGATACGATTTCATTTACATGGAAGCTGTAATTTGGCATGAATATACATATTAGCCACGTCGACAGAGTCAAATCAAAACCTTGAAAATCTTTTTTTTTTTGCATATGTAAAAAGAAAGAAACGGTAGTAGTATACATAATGAAGTTAAAAGGAAAACCATCATAGCTAAGTAGGCTTCAATAAATCAATGTTCGCAGCATGTACTTGTCTACGACACGGTAAAAGATCAATCTTTTACTTAAATTACAAAAAAATATGCGGCGCAGTCTTTGGGGACTGCCGATAGAAGTGAAAACTATATATAATGTATATATATACACATCATACATAAATAAACCTTATAAGTTGAACCCCAATCATGAGCAATATGTATCGCGCGTAGAGCTCAACAAATATTGGCCGTCGGTGACGATAATGCGAGTCCCATGATTTTTGTTCACCTAAAAAGTGCTCAACGCGCCTAAAGAAGTTTTCACTTCAAAAACCTACATAGCTATTAAATTGAATAAACACGTAGAGTAACACAAAAATAGGTCCGATTGTTTGATGTAGACATAATTTGAGGGAAACGCTTTGCGCGGCACGCGATGTCTGTCTGCGCAGCGCGGCCCGTGGCTCGTGTTGGCTTCGCCGGCCTGTAAGTTATCATAGTGTGCGTGCTGAGGCACGTGCGTACGGCCGTGCACACATACAAGCCGCGTTTGGTACCACTCTATGAAGACAACTTACTTATATATTTCTACTATGATAAAACTGTCCATGAGAGAAGCAATGTTCTCTCAAGTCAATAACCGCAAATTTGAGAGTTTGCCCCCTGAGACTTGTTTATTGTCATGGCAAAGCAGACTTTTAGGGGAAACTTAAATCGTTTAAATTCGAACGGGATATCATTAGGCATTAATGGGATTCGATTTGTTATATAACTCAAAGGTGGCTGACTCAGCGAAGCCGCGGGCAAAAGCTAGTCGTCAAATATAATCCGCTAGATATATTATCTATGCACTATGCACAAAAATTGTTAATTCAAAGTTCTCTCCAAAATAACTCAATGTAGATGGCGCTAGCATACAGAAATTCGTATATTTTAAACTGAAAAGTTACTAATCTTATATAGCCTGCATCTCAAAATCCTTTCTTAGGGGATGCCTACGTCATAGTAGCTTTATGCATGCAAAGTCTCAGCCCGATCGGTTTAAAATTGACAAAGTTTCATACAAACATTCATCCCCTATTTTATCCCCTTGGGGGTAGAATTGATCAAAATCCTTTCTTAGCGGATGCCTACGTCATAACATCTACCTGCATGCCAAATTTCAGCCATCCGTCCAGTGGTTTGGGCTGTGCGTTGATAGATCACTATGTCAGTCAGTCAGTCAGTCAGTCACCTTTGAGTTATATATATTTTCTTCTATGATAAAACTGTCCATGAGAAAAGCAATGTTCTCTCAAGTCAATACCCGCAAATTTGAGAGTTTGCCTCTGAGACTTGTTTATTGTCATGGCAAAGCAGACTTTTAGGGGAAACTGAAATCGTTTAAATTCGAACGGGATGTCATTAGGTATTAATGGGATTCGATTTGTTATATAACTCAAAGGTGGCTGACTCAGCGAAGCCGCGGGCAAAAGCTGGTCGTCAAATATAATCCGCTAGATATATTATCTATGCACTATGCACAAAAATTGTTAATTCAAAGTTCTCTCCAAAATAACTCAATGTAGATGGCGCTAGCAGACAGAAATTCGTATATTTTAAACTGAAAAGTTACTAATCTTATATAGCCTGCATCTCAAAATCCTTTCTTAGGGAATGCCTACGTCATAGTAGCTTTATGCATGCAAAGTCTCAGCCCGATCGGTTTAAAATTGACAAAGTTTCATACAAACATTCATCCCCTATTTTATCCCCTTGGGGGTAGAATTGATCAAAATCCTTTCTTAGCGGATGCCTACGTCATAACATCTATCTGCATGCCAAATTTCAGCCCGATCCGTCCAGTGGTTTGGGCTGTGCGTTGATAGATCACTATGTCAGTCAGTCAGCCAGTCAGTCACCTTTGAGTTATATATATTTTCTTCTATGATAAAACTGTCCATGAGAGAAGCAATGTTCTCTAAAGTCAATACCCGCAAATTTGAGAGTTTGCCTCTGAGACTTGTTTATTGTCATGGCAAAGCAGACTTTTAGGGGAAACTGAAATCGTTTAAATTCGAACGGGATGTCATTAGGTATTAATGGGATTCGATTTGTTATATAACTCAAAGGTGGCTGACTCAGCGAAGCCGCGGGCAAAAGCTAGTCGTCAAATATAATCCGCTAGATATATTATCTATGCACTATGCACAAAAATGGTTAATTCAAAGTTCTCTCCAAAATAACTCAATGTAGATGGCGCTAGCAGACAGAAATTCGTATATTTTAAACTGAAAAGTTACTAATCTTATATAGCCTGCATCTCAAAATCCTTTCTTAGGGAATGCCTACGTCATAGTAGCTTTATGCATGCAAAGTCTCAGCCCGATCGGTTTAAAATTGACAAAGTTTCATACAAACATTCATCCCCTATTTTATCCCCTTGGGGGTAGAATTGATCAAAATCCTTTCTTAGCGGATGCCTACGTCATAACATCTATCTGCATGCCAAATTTCAGCCCGATCCGTCCAGTGGTTTGGGCTGTGCGTTGATAGATCACTATGTCAGTCAGTCAGCCAGTCAGTCACCTTTGAGTTATATATATTTAGATGCACTATGCACAAAAATTGTTAATTCAAAGTTCTCTCCAAAATAACTCAATGTAGATGGCGCTAGCAGACAGAAATTCGTATATTTTAAACTGAAAAGTTACTAATCTTATATAGCCTGCATCTCAAAATCCTTTCTTAGGGAATGCCTACGTCATAGTAGCTTTATGCATGCAAAGTCTCAGCCCGATCGGTTTAAAATTGACAAAGTTTCATACAAACATTCATCCCCTATTTTATCCCCTTGGGGGTAGAATTGATCAAAATCCTTTCTTAGCGGATGCCTACGTCATAACATCTACCTGCATGCCAAATTTCAGCCATCCGTCCAGTGGTTTGGGCTGTGCGTTGATAGATCACTATGTCAGTCAGTCAGCCAGTCAGTCACCTTTGAGTTATATATATTTTCTTCTATGATAAAACTGTCCATGAGAGAAGCAATGTTCTCTCAAGTCAATACCCGCAAATTTGAGAGTTTGCCTCTGAGACTTGTTTATTGTCATGGCAAAGCAGACTTTTAGGGGAAACTGAAATCGTTTAAATTCGAACGGGATGTCATTAGGTATTAATGGGATTCGATTTGTTATATAACTCAAAGGTGGCTGACTCAGCGAAGCCGCGGGCAAAAGCTAGTCGTCAAATATAATCCGCTAGATATATTATCTATGCACTATGCACAAAAATGGTTAATTCAAAGTTCTCTCCAAAATAACTCAATGTAGATGGCGCTAGCAGACAGAAATTCGTATATTTTAAACTGAAAAGTTACTAATCTTATATAGCCTGCATCTCAAAATCCTTTCTTAGGGAATGCCTACGTCATAGTAGCTTTATGCATGCAAAGTCTCAGCCCGATCGGTTTAAAATTGACAAAGTTTCATACAAACATTCATCCCCTATTTTATCCCCTTGGGGGTAGAATTGATCAAAATCCTTTCTTAGCGGATGCCTACGTCATAACATCTATCTGCATGCCAAATTTCAGCCCGATCCGTCCAGTGGTTTGGGCTGTGCGTTGATAGATCACTATGTCAGTCAGTCAGCCAGTCAGTCACCTTTGAGTTATATATATTTTCTTCTATGATAAAACTGTCCATGAGAGAAGCAATGTTCTCTAAAGTCAATACCCGCAAATTTGAGAGTTTGCCTCTGAGACTTGTTTATTGTCATGGCAAAGCAGACTTTTAGGGGAAACTGAAATCGTTTAAATTCGAACGGGATGTCATTAGGTATTAATGGGATTCGATTTGTTATATAACTCAAAGGTGGCTGACTCAGCGAAGCCGCGGGCAAAAGCTAGTCGTCAAATATAATCCGCTAGATATATTATCTATGCACTATGCACAAAAATGGTTAATTCAAAGTTCTCTCCAAAATAACTCAATGTAGATGGCGCTAGCAGACAGAAATTCGTATATTTTAAACTGAAAAGTTACTAATCTTATATAGCCTGCATCTCAAAATCCTTTCTTAGGGAATGCCTACGTCATAGTAGCTTTATGCATGCAAAGTCTCAGCCCGATCGGTTTAAAATTGACAAAGTTTCATACAAACATTCATCCCCTATTTTATCCCCTTGGGGGTAGAATTGATCAAAATCCTTTCTTAGCGGATGCCTACGTCATAACATCTATCTGCATGCCAAATTTCAGCCCGATCCGTCCAGTGGTTTGGGCTGTGCGTTGATAGATCACTATGTCAGTCAGTCAGCCAGTCAGTCACCTTTGAGTTATATATATTTATATAGATACGACTTGCTCAGTACTCTGGTGTAAGGCCATGAAACGATTCTTATTATATTTTTATCAAAGAACTTATTAAATCTAACAACTACGAAAAATATGTTATTTTCCAAGATCAGGTCTATTTATAACTGAAATTTTGAATAAATTGCTTGTAAAAAAAGAAATTCATGAATTAAGCAAGCCACGTGCTGACGGAAATTAAAATTTAATCAATTTTTGTGATTATGTAGGCTTTACCAAAATACCTGCAAAGTTTGAAGTCCTTAGATTGGTGAATTGATTAATACATTGAGTTGACAGCGTTGGCGCCCAATTCGTGCGCCCCGACATACTGTGTGTGACGTGAATGTTTCCGATACGAGTCATCAAACTTAGTATGGATCTGTGATTGTGAAAGCGTTTATGTTTATATTATGTTTTAAATTATTTTACTGTATAAGTAATTTATGTATATTACAGTAATTTTATCCGTTATCCGTCACGTCTGTTCATGGAACGTTTTATAGAGTCGCTTGTAAGAGTAACATCCCTAACTTCATTTGAGTGAGGACACGAGTGAGTTTTTAGGACGTGATCTCGAATAAACTTAAACGAACAGAAAAGTGATCCTTTTTACAAACTTCAGGCCACAGGACATCCGGGTCACGTGTGTGCCAGAAATAGTACAATGTATTGAAAGAGCTTTACAGACGAATTTTTTACAAAATGGATCAGGACTAGTAGAGGTTCTAGACTGAATGGGTTATCTCACCTCATCCTCAAGTAAGGAAGTTCTAGTTCGAGATTTATTTTCTAAGGTTTTTTTGCTTTTTAGACCTTTTGCCTTCGTATATTGGAAGGTACACTTTATAGTAAATAGATTCAGTTGGATTGCGGTACAATATGGTGACTTCTTTTGTGGCAGGGATTTATTAGATCCTTGGATCTTTCGCTACATAGCCGAAGGCGCTTGCCTTGTAAACTTTTACAATTTTAATGTTTTTATTTTTAATTGTTGTTGATGTTTGTTTTGTGTCAGATATATTTATAACTTTTATTGTATGATATCATCATCCCCAAAGAAAATTTGTGTTACTGGTTCTGGGTGAGATTGTGTGCGTGATGGATATTTCTGGTACCCGCAACATCGAACATAGTGTGGGGCTGTGAGTGTGAAAACGTTTAAAAAAATGGTCCTCCCATATCGATTAGTCTGTTGGTATGTCCTAGTTTTTATCAGTTATTACCAAGATGTTTATTGCGACAGGATAATACTCGCTCGTTTTATTATTAGTATGATCTGACATTTTTTTACTTATCTATTGATCACCCACATAGTGTATACTATTACATTCACAACAAATTATTTAAACGCGAGCAAAGCTTAAAAAAACTAATTGACAGCTTTATCTTCGGAACCCTTGACAAGATTAAAAGAAAAAAATATGCTTTATTGAAGATAACTCAAAAACTATAGGTCAGATCTTGATCAAATTTACATAGGACCACAATCAATTCAACTTCACCCATCAAAGATGTGAGGTAACACACAAAAAAATGCAGTTGAATTGAGAACTTCCTTCTTTTTTGTGAAGTCAGTTAAAAATATTACAATTCACATGCTAAATGTCATTTAGAAGACAACATTTATTTATTAGCAAATTAACAATGTTTATTTATTCAGATAATATTTTTTATTAAATAAATAAATAAAATAATAATTGGTTCAATTATATAAGATGCCATCTTTATATTTCCAGGTCCAGTTACCTATATTTCTTAAAACTAAAACTACTTACTTACATATATACCTACAGCAAAGACCTAACGCTACACGCTGGTTGTGGGCTTGAGCACTTGAGTTACCTATAAGCTCTATTAGGGTATTTTTAATGCTCAATAAGCAAGCATTTGACCACTACCTATACGGTTGTACCTATATTGTACATGTAGGCACTATTAAAAAAAAATCCAAACGAAACGTCTCTGAAAGCTATTACTGTTTGTAATGAAATGCGAATACAAAAAGCGTCAGATAAGTAATTAATCCGATTTATAGACACGATGCGAGTTATCCAATTAAGATTAACTAAATTAATAGCTGGCACATTTAACTGGATTTGTTGGGCCACGCGACATGCGATAAAAGTTCTTCGTTCGTTCACATGAATCGTTTATTCACATGGGCCCCAAAGAGGCAATCATGAAAGTTAATGACTCTGCTACCACTTATATAAAATGCTCCGATTAGTATAATATCCTATTTTTTACCGACTTCAAAAAATCTTTGTTTATTTTATTTTTTTTGTTCTATGTATTTTTGTTTTTTTTATGTATGTTCACCGATTTCTCCCCCATTTGTGCACCGATTCTCAAAATATTTTTTTGTAGAGACGGTCCCATATAAAGTTCCATAACCCTAAATTTTATCGAAATCGATCAAGCCAAAACCAAATAATAAGCGGTGAAGTTGGTTTTTAAGCTTTGCTTACGTTTAAATTATAATATATACATTTGTCATTTAAGCGTGTGAGAATCCATATTTTTTATAAATTATTATACTAAAAGTTGGAAATAAGAAACTTTATGATGATAACTTATACCGCCTTCAATTTGTTTCCTACTAAAGCTATAAAAGAAAAAAATTCCATAGTCATAATTGGCAATAAAATAAACACGAAGGAGTAAATTTAGAATGGAAAAAATTATCGCTTTAGGCGGGGATTGAACCCACGGCCATAAATTCTAAAAAGGTATTTTAGTAGATGTCGTCACGCTACCCCATAAGACGTTAATAGTAAGAAAAGGATGATTTCGGCGCTTCCGGCAGGGCTTGAGTAGCTCAGCGGTGAGGGCATGACACCTTATGGCCATGGGCTTAATCTCTGCCTCAAGCGATAATTTGCCTTTCTATATTTAATCCTTTAGTTATGCCTGTCATGGCTAATGCTATAAAAACAAAATAAAATACATCTTTATTTTCTTATTATCACTAGATTAGTGGCTCCAAGTAATCGCGGTAACATTTGCAAATAACAGCGCAATGTTTGTACGTCTGAAGGTATTTATACCTAAGGATACCTAAGATATCTAAGCCAGGGTCTCCGCCCAGACACTCGTCTCAGGCAGATCACTCATCATCGCGCTATGCCGACCCGCGCTATACTTGCTGTCCGGGGTTTTCGACCAACTGACATTATTTATATAGTTCCTCAAATTATGAGAGTGTAATTCAGGAAGTGTTCTAATATTATGCATAAAAAATGTACTTACTTACTTACATATATGATTGAAATGGCAAAAAATAGTAGGAAAAAAAAGATAACAAAAATAAATGAGAAAAACAAAAAAAACATGCATCGCAAAATCAAATAAATAAGGAAAAACAAAGCCATTACTATTTATATAGAAGTTTAATATTTTTAGGCAATAATAATATGATGTTAAAACTGTGTTAAAAGCGTGAAAAGTTCAATTGGAATTTTGGACCGAAAGCTAAATCACGTTTTTCTATCTTGTATGATTTGCCTACACTCATGCATGTTTACGAACTATTAACAGTTAACAATCCATACTTCACATTAGTACTAGAATTATCACTAGATCTGGAAAATAATACAAAATCAACATCGTTATTATGTATTTCACTTTTGCGCCAAAACTCTAAGACAGTTTGTCTTGTTATTGGATGGTTAAAGGGACGTGATTGTTATTCAACAAAATAAAAGCTTAAAATGAAAGTGCAGCATAGCTAGTGTTGATGGATCACCCTAAGAAAGATGTATATTTATACACTAAAAGATGTATCCTACGCATCTCCACGTATACTTACATTATATTAGGTACATCATTGTCTACATTTTGCGTAGGAAAATTAGGGAGGCGTCTAACATACAGATGGGCAGCAAAACATACCGCCTATTGTGAAATCTGTGTAAGACCTTGTGGATATAATGCTGAATTTCTTGTGTAATTAAACCTCATCGTTGTTGTATAATTTTATACTATTATTTCGTCATCCACAGCTTACATGTTTCATCAAATTGAACTGCTCTTTGGCTTAGTATGCGAGCGTATCGGTTATCGGTTTCGATTCCTGACGGGAATACAAGAAAATTTGTGATTTACACAAGTTTTCTCTCCAAGGAAAATTTGTGATTTGGGTTCTAATTGTGTTGTGTGATGTGTGAATATTTCCGATTTGTGATATGAATATTTCTCTAAGTTGGCTTGAATGGTTCAGCCCTTCGTCCGCCCGTCCGTCTGTCTGAAACATGTAGAGTCTAAACCATACAAGCAAATAACTCTAAACTCACAGAGAATATGTAAAGCTATGGTCCAAATAAGCTCATGGTCCAAAACGAGTAATGCCAATGAAATTTTTTTTTTTTTATGAATTATAGATAAACATTTGACCACTATCTCACCTGATGGAAAGTGATGATGCGGCCGTAGATGTGACATGTTTATCTAGAAGATACCTGTTCACTCTTGACTTGAAGACTCCCAAATTATACCCCTCGGGAAACAAAGACACAGGTATTGAGTTCCACTCCTTCGCCGTACGGATGATGAACGTAGAAGAGAAACTCAAGAGCTTCAAGCTGGTACTTAGCAAAACCATCCCATGTGGTTATATAAATGAAAAATATTTTTTTTCTGCCCTATCATTCTCTATCGTTGAAAAAAAATATTGCAAAGAGAGCACGGATGCGTTCTAAAAAAATGTTTTAAAATAACAATTTGATATGCCACCTAGGTCACAATTTCCGGCACCCACGACAAGTAATCGAACTTAGTGTGGGGCTGTGAGTGTGAAAGCGTTTTTTTAGCGTTTATTTAAGTGAAGTTTTATGACACGTGGATGCTGCATGGAAACATACACATCACATACACACAATTACACCTAGGAAGACAAATTTACCAGGAGAAATCTTCTAGGTATTTCTACTGAGAACCGAACCCGATACGCTGCTTACAAGGTGGACGCGCAACCAACTACGCCAGCGGATAGTTCTTTAAATTTACTGGCGGATCGAAATTGGATATAATTTAGAAGGCCACCAAAATTTCGAAATGGTTACCAAAATGGATTGGCTTGTGTTTAAACACCGCCCAAAATAGTACCTATTTTACTACCAAAAAAATTCTAAACAGTTACCAAAATGGATAAATGGTCACCAAATTACGTTTCCTAAAATAAAATGTCCTGTGGCAGAACCGAATCGGATAAAAGTAGGTTAAGGCTATTTTTTTTTTTTAATAATTAATACTAAAATATTTATAATACGAAAACATGGATTTATTTCATAATATTTTAAGAAACTTAATTTGGTGACCATTTATCCAATGTAATTTGGTGACCATTTATCCATTTTGGTAACTGTTTAGAATTTTTTTGGTAGTAAAATAGGTACTTTTTTGGGCGGTGTTTAAGCACAAGCCATCGAAATTTGAGAATAAAATTTTAACGATATCGTCAACCTAACCATAAGGTAACTTTTTATGATCCATCCATATTGCCGCTGGACGTTAGACACTGCATTTTTTTACAAGATACTTAAATAAACATAAGAATAATACCGACTCCCACTTTGTTTATTATAATATCAAGTTTACTTGATATTTATAGATAGATATCTAGTTAATTTAAAATGAAAATAAATATATATAGGTAAGTATATCGTGTTCAACTTATCTATACTAATATTATAAAGAGGTAAAGTTTATATTAAATAAATCTTTAACCTATAAATATAAACACTTTCACACTTACAGCCGCACACTAAGTTCGATGACTTGTGTCGCGGGTGCCGGAAACATTCACATAAAACAAACACAATCACAACTAGTACCAGAAACACAAATTTTCCTTGAGGAGAAAACTTGTGTCTCAGTCGGGAATCGAATCCGATATCATCATCATCGCGTATATGCTTAGAAGGCGAACGCCACCTAACTAAGCCAATGAAAATGAAAAATTAGCAGTTTATCTATAACGAGAAGTACACATATGTGTGTACTTCTAGGCAAGCGAGTTGCATCTTCAGTCGCATCGTCACTTTCTTTCAGGTGAGATAAAATGCTTGCCTATCAACCATAAATAAAAACTCACTTTAATATTATGAAAACATAACATTGCATTAATCGAAACCGCACACGTATGTATAAGTACAATCTGAAAATATTGAGTCTCATATCACCAGACATTTTTATGATTTTATATTGGACATAACTTCAGTTCGCTAGATGCGATTCGCTTCCTCACTCATAATCCATTTGTTCCACGAATGGTATGATGTAGGAGTCTAAGTCCAGAATGAATACGTAACTTCTAGTCAAGCATGTAACATCTTCAGTCTCATCGTCACTTCCCATCAGGTGAAATAGAGGTCAAATTGTTACTTATCTATACTTATAATAAAACTGTTCGAGGTCAAATTCTGTACAATGAAGATATTTTGAAAATGTTTAATGGAGGACAGTCTACTATCGAAACGGAAGCGAAATATGTATTTAAAAAAATTTTTGTCTGTCTGTCTGTCCTCCTGTATCTTGAAGCACTATCACGCCAAAACTACTGGGTGGATTGTAATGAAATTAGGTGTGATTATAGTGTGTTCTCCGAGGTATTACTTAGAATACTTTTTATTCTGAAGTTTTTATTAGTTTGGGTTAAACATCTTTTTTCCCCAACTACAGTATATAACTTTGTAATTTAATGTAAATGTATGAAGTTACCAACTTTACTTTGCATTTGATGCGATCATGTACATTGCAGATATTTCGAATATTTATTCTTGCCTTCAAATTTCACTGGTGGCCCACGCTACATGCACGAGCGTACGCAGGACGCATTTACGTATGTGAGGAAATATGGGCGTCCAGATCTTTTCATCACATTTACTACCCACCCCAAATGGATTGAGATTACACTAGAACTTTTTGATGGACAAGCTTCCCACGATAGGCACGATATTGTTGGGAGGGTATTTCATAGAATAGAATAGAATAGAATAGAATAGAATATATATTTATTGTCATAACTGTGTACATATGATGGTAAAATGAAATTAGAGGCATCAACAGCTTGCCCATTTCGAGCGTACAATATAAATTTCAATTAATTACATAAAATAATAATAACATTATTTATTTACATATAAAGCTAAAGGTGATGATAGCACTTCTCACCAAAGAAAACGTATTTGGTGCAACTCTGTGCTTTATGTACAGCGTAGAATGGCAAAAGAGGGGCCTACCGTATGCACATATTCTTTTATGGCTGCAAGAAAAAATTCGTCCGAATGACGTCGATAGCATAATTAGCGCTGAATTTCCAAACCCCAGTGATGATCCGTCGCATGCCATCGTGGCGCATACAGGCGCATATGGTGCATGGTCCATGCGGTACTCTTAATAATAACTCCCCCTGCATGCAAGATGGGCGTTGTACTAAGAGGTTCCCAAAAACACCTGTCCAGCAGACAGTGACTGGCGAGGATGGTTACCCTCATACCGTCGCCCTTTGCCTTCGCAGGGAGGTTCCTCTGCGACCATGGCTGTACGTGGCCAAGAAATCTTGGTGGATTACCGATGGATTGTGCCGTATTCTCCAGTCCTGACAAAAACATTTGAAGCGAACATTTGAAACGTTGAGATGTGTAACAGTGTGAACTCGATAAAATACATATGCAAATATGTCAATAAAGGAAGCGACCAAGCGACAATTGCTGCAGACAGCACCAACAGCCGAGATGAAGTTAGTCGCTACCAATCGGGTCGATACATTAGCTCTTCGGAAGCCGTTTGGCGGATTCTCAGCTTTCCAATACATGAGCGCTACCCACCTGTTTCACAATTATTATTTTTTTTTGTTCGTGATAGGCAAACTTTTGACCACTATCTCACCTGATGGTAAGCGACGATGTGGTCAACGATGGAGCAAGCTTGCCTAGAAGATACCTATTCATTCGTGACTTGAAGACTCCCATATTGTACTCATCAGGAAACCGACTCGGGTAAGGAGTTCCATTCCTTTGCGGTTCGCACAATGAATGTGGAGGCAAAACGCTTAGTGCGCATTTGTGGAATGTCAACCATATAGCGGTGTCGCTTAGCAGTTTGTCTGCTTGTCCGAAGATAGAACGGGGATGGGGGAACTAGATCGTACAGTTCCTTAGCACACTCTCCGAAATGTATCCGATAAAAAACCTCGACATTCATTTGGAGGGCCAACACAGAATTTATTTCAATGAAGATAGCGTTCGAAGAGAGGCTACTAAATCCAAGACAAACAACTTTGTTGGCCTTTTTTCGACTATGCAAAACCGATGATTTTGCAAAAACACTATTATACGAAGAAGTGCCTGCCTATTACACGTATAATAAACAACAAGGCGAGATCAATCGGCGTAGAAGAGGTGCAGCAGTGGAAGGTTTTCCCGGTGTGTTTAGGGAACACAATTTGGGTAGAGTATACACAGCGCACCCAAACAATACGGAGTTGTATTACTTGCGGTTGCTTCTGCATACTGTTCGTGGCCCGACGTCATTCAGTGGGCTACGAACAGTGAACGGCGTAGAACAACCTACCTATGTTTCCGCATACCGGGAACTACATTTGCTGGATGATGATCAGCACTGGGATGCTACACTAGCTGAGGCTTGCATCAGCGACAGTCCACGACAATTGCGCCATCTGTTTGCCATGATGTTGGTGTTCTGTGGGCTTGCTGATGCCTTACAGCTTTGGCAGAAATACCAAAATGCGTTGGCAGAAGATTTCATTTGGAATGGTGCAAATCCCGGTACGTCTCACAATGAATGCCTTAAGAAAATTCAAGATATGGTTTTCTCAATCGGTGGGAATAGCCTCACAAGCTATGGTTTGCCAGAACCTGCACCTATTCCAGACCAAGTACAGCCTGCTAACCGGGAGTACTTTTCTGAGACCAACAATGACCCTGCAGAAATCGCGGCAACTATAAGACATGGACTGCACCGACTAACTGTTGAGCAACAGGCAGTTTTTCATCAAGTATGCAACAGCGCCGTGAACAATACAGGAGATATGTTTTTCTTGGATGCACCCGGGGGAACAGGTAAAACATTTCTAACCAAAATAATCTTGGCTCAGATACGCAGCCAAGGCAAAATTGCCTCATCTGGCATAGCTGCTACATTGTTGCCAGGAGGAAAAACAGCCCACGCCATGTTCAAAATTCCTATACAATTGGAGACTTCTGAAACACCGGTGTGTGACATCTCACGCAATAGTGATAAAGCACATGGGAGGTATCATGTTGTTTTGTGGAGATTTCAGACAAACACTGCCTGTAGTCCCACGCGGCTCAAGAGCTGATGAAGTTAATGCATGTTTGAAATCGTCAAGTCTCTGGCCACAAATATATCAGCTTCATCTTAGCACCAACATGAGAGCTCAAATCGGTGGCAACAATAATGCTCAAAAGTTTTCCGATTTGTTACTTAGTATTGGAAATGATACGTTTCCAAAAGAAGAAGGAAAAGTTAGACTAACTTATGTCAGATGGTTCCTTCTTTTGAAGAACTAATCCCGGCTGTCTATGGTGATATTGAACAAGTGATAAATCGTGAAAACTCTTGGCTTTGCGAGCGTGCCATACTCACGACTCGAAATGACCAGGCAGCAGGTTTGAATAATAAGATACTCAATCGCGTCGCTGGTGAAGCCACCAACTACAATTCTATCAAAAGGGTAGTAGAGCAAGATGAGGCTACTACTTACCCAATAGAATTTTTAAATTCGTTGTCGGCCCCTGGGCTGCCATCGCACTCAATAAGTTTGAAAGTTGGAGTGCCAATTATCTATTCAAGTAAATCACCCTGATGGTAAGCGGGTGGCCGTTCAGATTCAGTGTAGGTAACTTGCTCGGTTGAAATAGTGAAAAACCAGCAAGGTTACCTGAAGGTGTAAACCGTTTTAAAGGAGTTAAATAAGTCAGAACACGCGTGCAACGCCGCGGGTACAGCTAGTCTAAAATAAAAACCTACATTAAACATACAACAAGATGTAGATGAAGAAAACAAGCATCAATCGTAAAAATATTTTTAAGACGTATCCATGTTTTCTTATTACATAATATCCTATTTCCTTTTAATAATGAGGGGGTAGATCCTGAAAATTAGACTCACGCTCCGTTACACTAAAGGAGCAGGACGAGGGGTCGTATATACACTCCTGACATGTAAGTTACAGTCAGCTGCAAGATGAACTGCTCGTTGCTTTAGTTGGGTAGCGGGTATCAAAGGAAAAAATGTGTTTCTGGTCCTGGTTGTGATTGTGTATGATGTGAATCCGGCACCTACTAGTCACTTAGTAAATACAACACGGATAGTACCTAAATACTAATTCTTAGCAGCTCATAAAATTATGTAGTGTTAACACCTCTAGCGAAGGAGTGAAACTCACTGCCCGCGTCCTTGTTCCTTGAACAGTATAATCTGGGAGTCTTCAAGTCTAGAGTGAATAGGTATCTTCTAGGTACGCATGCTTCATCTTTGGCCGCATCGTCACTATCTTCAGGTGGGATAACGGCCAAATGCTTACCTATCTGTTATAAAAGAAACCTACATTTCAAATTTCATTTATTCATTCAAATATATCTAAACAGAATTTGAGCATTAAGTTAAATTCACAATGATGAATAATGATAGTTATGATAAGCTTTTACAGAAAATCTGTATAATTTGTAGTTTTTTTTTTTTTTATTTGTGACAGGCTAGTGTTTGATCACTATCTCACCTGATGGTAAGTGACGATGTGATCGAAGCTGGTAAACACACTAGACCTGGAATACGCAGGCTCTCAAGGATAACTGCCGGAACACCGTATTTGGCTTGGCGGCAGACTTTCTTCTTGACGGTGGTAAGCTACTTTGGTAGCAAGCCAGGCGAGCAACTCACAAAATGCTCTACCACCTCTCAAACGTCACCTGATTAGCACCACCCGGGGACCACGTGTAGGGAGTTAGACTTAAGGGGTATCCTCCTACGGACGTGGGTGACTCAGCCCCCAGTAATTCTCAGTAGCTCAGTTCTCCACGTAATTTTTAAATGCAAGTCGTAGAATGGCCTCCCGTGATACATGCAAGCGGGGACCATTAGTAACTAGAATACGTACCTATGTACAAACCTAGGTTAAGTATTTTTTTTTAAATAAACTATTTAGTATTTTTGTATTTTTTGTATTGTATGTAAACATCTGTTTACCTACACGTTACTGTAGCCGACTGTACCACATGAGTTCAGGCCAAGATTTAGATGTGATTGTGGTGATGTCAGGCGCCTTGGTTTACTTGTATTACTTGGCTTATTGCACTGGTTACGTCCCTTACTAGGGAGTACAAGTAGTAGAAGTCACAAAACTATATAGCTACTTAACTTTACTGGGTACTTAAGAGCGTACTTTTCTTATGCTGGTATGTAATTACGGTCACGGTAAGATTTTCTTTCTTTAGATGTTTCGAACAAGAACCTATCTTCATATTACCTAGATATGTATTAATGAAAAAAAAAATAGTAAAAGCCTTAAATCTTTTTATGTGTGTTGTTCAAGATGTGTGCACATGTAATGCATAATCTACAACGTTGTACATCTACTGACTTTTTTATAATTATTTCATGACCATGGATGCATTGTCCTTCACTCGAAATATTACAATTAAACAAACAAACAACAAACAAACGCATTTACACTCACAGCCCCACACTAAGTTCAAAGACTTGTATCGTGGGTGCCGGAAACATTTACATCACACACACAAATTACTAGAAAAATTACAATTTCTATATTTCGTAATAGAATTCACAAGTCACAGTCAAAGTCAAGTAGTCAGTCATAGTCAAGTCATGCCCTAGTAAATTGGTAGAAACTTTACTAGAACTTGTATTGGAGTTTTGGAGCGAAGGCGAAAATCAAGTTTTTCAACTTTGTATGATTTGTCTACACTTATGCACGTTTATTAAGTATTAACGGTTAACAATTCAACATTATTACACACTAGCCGTGCCCCGCGGCTTCGCCCGCTATTATCAAGTTAAAAAGTAGCCTATGTGTTAGGTATAAGCTATGTACTTTCCAAATTTCATCCAAATCCGTTCAGCAGTTAAAGCGTGAAGAGGGAACAAACACACTTACACACAAACTTTCGGATTTATAATATTAGTAGGATTATCACTCGAAAAATCACAGGTTTTAGACAATTATACAAAATCAACAACGCCGTTTTTTCACTTTCGCGGTAAAACCTTACGAACTGTATTTCAAGTGTTACTTTGTTCTCTATTCTAAGCTTTTTTCTAGGTGAACAGATTTTGATGATTATTTTTTATTTGAAAGCTGGTGCTGCCCATGTGGTCCCATTTCAATTTGATCAAGATCTGACTAGTTCTTGAGTTATCCTCAATAATGCGTATTAAATTCATTTAATCTGATCAAAAGTTCCGAAGTTAAAGCGGTGAAGTTAATTTTTTAAGCTTTGCTTGCGTTTTCAAACTTTACGTTGGACAGCGAACTACGAGCATATAAAACATACTTGATTTGAAATTAAGCCGGCTGGGAAGGGCATCATAACAGGAATAAGTTGTTTCAGCAGTGCGGCAGCAGTTACCCGGCCCGGCAGTAAAATCCCGGTGTGTCACAAAACAGCATTGTGTAGAACTATACTTAAACCTCTCAAATGTTACTGGAGTAGTAGTCAGTATTCTTTGTTATAACACAAAATCTATGTTAAAAAGGTATTATATTTCTTGTAATATATGAGAAATTTCGATATTTATAAAAAAAAAAACATGATTATTGTATAATGTTTACAATTTACATACATACATATAGATAGATAGATAGCTTTATTGTCACACCTTACATAAAACACTTACAAAACATTTTAAACCTTAAATTAAAGTGTACAATCGGCGGTCTTATCGCTAAAAACGATCTCTTCCAGACAACCTTTGGATGGAGAAGGTTTTAATAATTCGGTGAAACGGGGGTGTAAATACAAGTTATGAGAAAATCAAAATATACATTAAGGTATATATATACATACTTAAACAAAATAAATTCTATAAGGCAATAATAATACATACATAATGTTTATAATATAAATACATAAATACAAAATATTATAATAAAGTATGGATATTTGTTACAGCTTGAATCATATTATGATATAAAGTAGCAGAACAATTTGACACAGAATAGTTATTGGGAGAAAAATAAATTTTTAACTTGAATTTTAAATGCATGAACTGTCTGAGCACGTCTTATTGGAACAAGAAAGGAGTTCCACAAGCGTATAGCCTGTACTTTAAAGGAATGATCGTAAAACGTAGTACAGTGTGAAGGCATTTTAAGGGAGAGATTTTCTGATGACCTTAGATCATAGTTGAGGAACGCAAAACGCTCCTTGAGATAGCGCGGGGACGAAGGATTAAAAAGGATATTATAAAGAAGGGATAGTATATGAGTATTTCGGCGAAGGCGTAATGTCACGCCTCTTTCCCATTGTGGTAGGTAGAGACCACATCTCTGCACCTGCTCTGATCCTGACACACATCTTTCGCTTTTCCTACATTTATGAGTCTTTTCATACGTGCTCGTTGTTGGTTGCGGGTACTTTTGACCTGCCTTTTTTTTACATTTTAACGACCTTACGTTCGCCTAGATCGACCCTTACTTTTAATGTTTACAATTTTGCATGTTTATACCTTATATTAAAATTAAAAACATAACAACAAATATTAGACAGTAGTTAGCATCTCAACTATGAGTGATACTGTATATCAGTGACATTGCACTCGATTTAATTGTGTATATAAAATAAAAAAAAGATATGAAGACTAAATTATGATTACAAATACGTACCACATTAACTTCGTTATTTGTGTATTGGGTGTCGGAAATATTAATTAATGATAGGCACACCGAAATTGTCATGCATATCAGAAAATTCCCTTATTGTACCTTTAATATTAATTTTAATGTTAATGATGTGGCAGTACTATATTAAATAAAAAATTCAATAAATATTCATCATCATCATCATTCATCACACAATCACAACTAAAACCAGAAACACGAATTTCCCTTGGGGAGAAAACTTGTATTCCCACCGGGATATGAGGGGGTATCCGATACCCAACAATGATGAATGTGAATGCGTTTATTGTTTGTCCTTTCTAATAAGCTGTCGCTACAAAGAAAAATAGTTAAATTTGTCACAACATTATTTAACAGCGACAAATATCTGTTCGATTAACGAGAATAAACACCAATTTGTAAATAAATTAATAAAAATAAAATTAAATTTAGCAGATAATGAGACAGGAGCACTGCACCAAACGCCAAGATTAGGTAAACAGGGACGGCCGGAAACCAGAACATGGACCGGGAGGCACCGGATCAAAAGTCACGCCTCAGCTACGTTATTTTACGGCACTTGTACCTACAAACATTGCTGCTATATCACTATACAGCAGCAATTTTTGCAGCGTTTACTGGAGATTTAAAGTAAGTGAGGCTCGGCGGTGTATCATGCCACTTTAACAGTAATTTTAACGTATATAGCTTTGCTTACGTTTAAATTATATGATATCTAGTACTAGCTGTCCTAGCGACCTTCGTTCCGCCTAACAGTCAATGAATAATGTTTAGGAAGCCATACCCGGCATGCGTTACAATGCCACGTGACTATATTATTCCTCCTTCATGTTTATGTTTGCCTAGTACTTTACCAAATCTGAGTGACGTATGAGAAAATGATTTGTATACAACAATAAATAAATAAAAATGTAACGTTCCCAAAAAGTATCCTATTACCGTCTAAGCTACCTCCCCACCAATTTTCAGCCAAATCATTTCAGCCGTTCTTGAGTTATAAATAGTGTAACTAACACTACTTTCTTTTATATATATAGATTAAGATTGTGTGCGTTGCTTCTTAATTTATAATAATCATTATTTTTGCGAACATGCATTATATTTTCAAAGATGGAAAGCGAATGATAAGTATAATGCTGTTTGTTGTTTCTTTAAAGAATTCCCTGAGAGATTCGCGCGGACCCATATCATAGATGGCATGAACCACTAGCTGATTAACGCTAGCTGCGAAACACCACGAGCACAGCTTATTTACACAAGCATGCTAAATCTTCGGCCGCATCATCGATTTCCATCAGGCCAGATAGTGACCACCATCAGATGCTTACCTATTAAGCATAAATGATTTAACGCAAGCAAAGCTTAAAAAAAACCGACTTCACCGCTTTATCTTCGGAACCTTGATCAGATTTAATGTATTAAACACGCATTATTGACGATAACTCAAAAACTAGAGATCAAATCTTGATCAAATTTCAATGGGACCACATGGAAAACATCAGCATTCAAATAATCATCAAAATCGGCCCAAAACGAAAGATGTTATGAGGTAACTTATGAAGTCGATTAGACACGAGAACATCGTCAATGTAGTCCACAGAATACGCATTATTGACGATATTTCAAGAACTACTGATCAGATCTTGATCAAATTTTAAATGGGTCCAATTTGGAAAGCAACATCTTTAAAACTAAAAAAAAAATTTTAAATCGGTTCACGTGGATAGGAGTTATGAGGTAACACACATAAAAAAAAAACAGTCGACTTGAGTACCTCCTCCTTTGTGTGAAGTCGGTAATTTATTTTTATATAAAAATGCTATTATGATTTTACTGTGTTCATAGAGGAAAAAAAATGATACCAATAAAAGAAAACCATTACTTCCGGTCTTAGATAAAAGCAAACAAAGGGTAATCATAAAATGGTAACTTTATCACTTTTTCAGCCTATTTAAAGGGTGGCTGTAAAAAGTGGTTCTATAAGTCGAACCCGGTACCAGCGGCTTATAAAATGAGTAATTTTTAGTATCCGAGTACAATGAAGTAAAAATGAGGGTTATGATTTTAGCGTGTTATGTATTCCGCAGCCAAATGGTTTATAATTATTATGGCATTTAACTGGATCATGACTAAACTCTTGATCAAATGGCGGCATACTGAGTGTGGAACAGAGCGAAGTGGATAGATAGGTAGATACATTCTTTGAACACCTTAATTGTGACAAAACAGAACAGAAATTAATGACTTACAAAATAAGTGTTACAAGAGGCGGTCTTATCGCTAAAAGCGATCTATGAGATTGGAGTAGAATTGGTGACGTGGAGTACGATATGGTGGAATATAGTGGAATGGAGTAAAGTAGTGTGGAGTATACCAAATATCATCCAATTCTAACTATTATTATTTAATCGTTTATTGAACAAAAAGTTCAAAAAGCGGACTTAATGTTTTTTGAGTGTACACTCAAAAAACATTAAGTCCGCTTTTTAGAAATATTCAAATTTAAACTAAAATTGTTCGAAAATTACTTTCATATATTAGTAAAAAATCTTCTGGTGTTAGTAGTAATTTGACTTAGTGTTAAAAAAATTATGTGCATAATGCTTTAAACGAGGTATCACTGCAACGGCTGAACTGGGATTTGTATGTACAGTGTTTGATACGACACATCACTGTAACGGCTGGACTGGGATTTGAAATAAATTTGGTACATAGATAGTTTAGACGGTTAAGTTTTTAGAAAGGGATGGCTATATTTTACAGCTAGTTTTTAGATAGGTATGAGTATGACCCGATTTAATAAACAAAAGTTCTGCTATCATTATTATATAGCTGACATGGCGTCTCAATCATTATTGGCAATCACTTGAGGAAATTAGATGGCATGTCAGCTGTCGACATTTTCGTCTAGTTTGGCAAACCTTTGACCTCCATCTCACCTGATGGTAAGTGACGATGTGGCCGACGATGATATTATTAGAAGTTTCCTTTATTTAGTCGGGTGAAACTGCTGTATCCACCATCTCATGCAAGAAATGCCTAATAATGGCAAATCCGAATGAGCAAATACTTGCTTCCGTTTCCAGAGGGTGAGACGCTGTCAAAACCACATTGACAGCGTCTCACCCTCCGCAACAAAGACGCTGAGAATTACAACTCGTTAATTAATACCAATCGAATTGTCAATTTTATTATTTCGTTATTTTACGAAAATTTAAACAGTATTATATACTGTCAAAAGCGGGTCAGTAAACACTAGAAAATCGGAACAACGCGTGGTCTTAGTTTGGAGCGACCTAATTTATTCAATTCTAAAACAGATGTGAACAAGTAGTTCCCTCTGAGAAACTGCGACAAGTTTCTAATGTACACGAAAGTTGTACAACAAAGATCCATTCGGAGGCATGCAGTGTTTCGTGCTGGGCTAGATAGACTATATATAGTAGAAACTATCTGTTCTAAAACTGAACGCAGCTTTATCATGTGTTTACGCTCTCACGTATAGTAGATTGTTAGTAAGTAGTAATGGTCATAGTTTTGACCGAAATTACCCGAATTCAAATTACGATGAGTCTCCGAATTAGAATTTTTATTTATTTGGGTTAAAGGAAAAGACAGGAAACAGGAATTATCATTCCCGTCTTTTCCTTTAACCCAAATAAATGTTACTGAAAGTTACTGTACGAACTGTACAATTTACGTCAAGCCGTGTGTCCCAGTCGACAGATTAACACATTAAGCGTTACCGAGATGGGATATTGGGACCGCGGTCCCAGTACCTCGTGGTCTCAGTCGCCTGTTTTAAATATATCCGGTGTTCGTAAACTAAGTGAATTACAGTTTAATAGATAGGACTTTAGGGCTCCCCCGCAATCTACGTCCCACATTATGTACACTAGCTGTCATTGAAACTAGTATGAGACAGGTGACATACCTCCAGTTCGCTAGAAGCGGTTTGCTTCTACGTTCATCATCCGTACAGCGAAGGAGTGAAACTCATTGCCTGCGTCATTGTTCCCTGAGGGTTATAATCTGGAAGTCTTCAAATCAAGAGTGAATAGGTAGGAATAGGCAAGCATGTCACATCTTCGACCGCATCATCACTTTCCATCAGGTGAGATAGTGGTCAAATGCTTGCCTATATAGTATAGCATTAAAAAAAAGGTTCTTTTGCCGCGAAAGTAATAAAAATTGGTTGGCGAGTGTTGTATTATTTTCCAAAACTAATGATTATTCAAGTAATAATTTGTAATATTTATCGTTTGTGAACGTGCACGAGTGTAGGCAAATCATACAAAGTTGGAAAACGTGATTTATGTTTGCACTCCAAACTCTAATAAATGTTCTAGTATAAAGAATAAATTTGCAACCCTCTCATGTTATTCATAACGCAATAAGCGTCTGGTTTGTTTTAGTTTATACATTTCGAACGCGACGTGACTAAAACATTTTTTACATGTATTATGCAAGCAATTCAAGAATCATTTCTAGAAAACTTGGTTATTTGACAACTATGTTAGAGGAACGAGCTGTCATGCGGAAAATTTGCTAGCTAGTTATATATCCCTGTATACACAATTTTGTTTTGAAATAGATTTATTTGTATAGTAATTGCAAATACGCAGGAATTACATGATTTAATTCCCCCTTGCCCTTTTTACCACCTAACAACAAGACAGACTGTCAAACGTCATCCATATATGGTTGACGTACCTCCGGTTCGTTCAAAGCGTTTTGCTTCTACGTTTATCATCCGTACAGCGAGAGTCGAAGTCATTGCCTGCGTCTTTGTTTCCCGAACAGTACAATCTATGAATAGGTTATCTTCTAGGCAAGCATGTCACATGTTCGGCCGCATCTTCACTTTCCATCAGATGAGATAGTGGTCAAAAACTTAATCCATCATATAAAAAAAACTATACAGAATGTACCTATAATATACTGGATATAGTCCGGCAATACACATTAATAACATTATACATGACGTTCTTTTTTTTTTATTCAAGATAGGCAAACTTATGACCACAATATCGCCTGATACGTTTTAAGCTATTCGCCTTTATAAGTATTTTTATAAGCAATGCGTTAAGTAATTTTAACATTATTGATTTAAGAATTATATTAGTTGAAGATTACTTGCTACTCATCCCCGGCGGTCCTTTATAATCAAATGTGTCTTGTGTGGCAATGTCTTTGGGTTGTCAGACATCAGATGCCATTCCCGCCTTGCACGTGGAAGTTAGTATTAATAGAGTACGAAACTTAGAATTTCCTCTGTATTAGTACCGTGCTAATTCTGTCCAAGCCTCTAAACTGCTCTCTCTCGCCTAATCTTGTTCGATACGAGTTTCGCCTCTTCACGAGGTATCCACAACTTTTTTTTTCACCAACTAAAAAAAAGGAGGAGGTACTATGTTCGACTGTAGGTATTTTTTATGTTCTCCGATTTCTCCCCCATTTGTGGACCGATTCACAATTTTTTTTTGTTTGATAGGTTATATAAATTATATCGAAATCTAAATATAAGCGGTGAAGTCGGTTTTTTTAAACTTTGCTTACGTTTAAATTATATTATTTCTTATCTTTTTATATTTGTCTTACAGAAAATATGGAATTAAAGTAGGTACTTATATTTTCAATGAGGTATCTATGCTTTATACATTTCTAATGACCTACTAATGAAATATGGCATGAAACCTCCACTGGTTCACCACCGCGATGTCATAGAACAACAGTTATTGTATTTTTTTATTTTTTTTTATTTGTGACAGGCTAGTGTTTGACCACTATCTCACCTGATGGTAAGTGACGATGTGATCGAAGCTGGTAAACACACTAGACCTGGAATACGCAGGCTCTCAATGTTATGTCCAACCTATCAGTCACTGATGCGGATCACGTACAGCTCATTTGGTAATTCTTACGAGCAACGGGCGTCCATGATACAGGCTATGCCTAGTTTGGGGCCCAAAGAGAATTACTACTTTTTGTACTATAAGACTAACAACATGTTTTATGTCATTACAATTATTTGTTCGGCCCCATGGTTCTACCACATTTATTATTTAATATATCAGCAATGAAAATTACTCATATTTAAATTCTATAGTATTGTTTTTCTTATTCAATGGCATGAGGTTTTAATTATATTTTCTGACATATAAATTATACCTAATTAGATATTATTTTGTATTCTTTATTATTTGGAAGAATTTCGACTATTATATTTGTTTTGTTTTTTATTGTTTTTATAGTTATTTATTTATTCAAGATAGGCAAATGCTTCACCACTATCCCCCACCTGATGAAAATGCGATCGACGATGGAGCACGTTTGCCTATTTACTGGTGATTTAAAGATTCCTATATATAACCTACTTGCAAGAGCTTTTTTTAAACGAATGACTTTAGCTTGTTATAACGTTCAATGTTATATCATCCTACTAATCCTATCTTACTAATACTATAAATCCGAAAGTTTGTGTGTAAGTGTGTGTGCAAGTGTGTAAGTATGTTTGTTCCCTCTTCACGCTTTAAACGCTGAACGGATTTGGATGAAATTTGGAATGTACATAGCTTATACCCAAGATTAACACATAGGCTACTTTTTAACTTGATAATAGCGGGCGAAGCCGCGTGGCACGGCTAGTGGTTTTTGGATCGTGTGGATTTACTAGACTTACAGACCGTAAAAACGAGAGAAATCTCACAGAGGATTCAAAACGAGTTCTTTACATAGAAAAATCGCTTAGTGCACCGCGCACAATACGTGGTGCACTGAATTTAATTACCTTCATTACAAGCTGAATACATTTCCTCCTCCTTTTAGAAAGTCGGTAAAAATACAAGGCTTTACTTTGAATAAGGTACCTATTACCTCAGGGATACAAATGAAGTTATACGCGTCGTGTTGCCGTGGCGCGTCGCGTCATGTTGCCGCGGCGCGTCGCGTCGTGTCGCGTGACGTTTGCCTTGATGCTTGTTGTAGAAAAAGGTTAAATTAAACAATGTCCGGGTGAGCAAAGCTGTGTTCGCTTTTTCAGTTGTGTCGAAATTGAATGTTGAATAAAAAAATTATAAACACTTTTACACTTACAGCCTCACATTTAAGCTCAAAGACTTGTATAGTGGGTGCCAGAGAGGCGGAATGCAGAGATTTGCCTACTGCAGCACTAAGTACGCAAATGGTTGTATAATAATGTTTACTTTTTAATGCAAGCTTAGTCGGCCACATAAGTATAAGATTTAACATCTTCTTAGCAATCCGGATTCAGTATGATTCGGACTTGTAATTACCCGATGTACCTACTATTTGAAGTCTATAAACACATCTAAAAACGCTATGCCTAGAACAAGAAATATTCTTTCCTTATTTTTTTAACGCTTTCTCACTCACAGTCCCAAACAATTTGTGTCGTGGGTGCCGAAAACATTCACACCACACACACAATCACAACCAGAACCAGATACACAATTTTTCGCTGGAGATAAAACTTTTGTTCCCGCCGGAAATCGAACCCGATACCCTGTCTAGAAAGCGAACGCTCACCCAACTAAACCAACTGGCAGTTCATAACTGGCTTTTATCGACATTTCTTTCAAATAATTCCATCGAAACAGAATGATTTATAGATAATATAGTGCAGTCGCAGTTTATATATGTATAGATAGATTATTATCATTAGGATACGTAGTCTTTATAGATATATTGCAATCGTTAATAATAATCTATTATTATTAAGCTCACTATCGTCTTAATTTATAAAAGTCTATAAAATACAAACTGCATCTATAAGCTTCGTCCGCTATAAACAAGTAACGTATGGCCTCAGGGTTCAGCTCAACCCTGGGATAAAACACAAAGGCTTCTGAACTTTTATTTTCTCTGGAACATAGGTCACTGTTCGCTTCTTCAATATTTGAATGAGATTCAATATTCAGCTGTACGAGAGCCGCATCTCCGCATATCGTAGAGGTATCCGATATTTTATTATCCACCTCGCAATGGAGAACTTTAGTCAAAACTATACACTAGAGGACTCTGCAGTTTTTTTTAATGTTGGCTACGCAAACTATTTACATGAAGTGGCAAGCAATTAATATTTTTTAAGTAAGGCATTCAGTTCATAAACCTAGCCTAAGCTAGTCATAGTCAAGTCATGCTCTAATAAATTTGTTTATGTTTCTGAAATAATAAATGAACCTTTTTTTTTACCTTTAAATGAATTGCCTAAACCTACTCATGCGCGTTTACAAACTATTAACGGTTAATAATCCACCATTATAACACTCAAGGTTTTTAAAAATAAACACCATACTATTAAATAATAATAATACATTATGAACGTCATAAAATAATCCATAATAAACAACATACTATTATATTCAAAATTCAAAATCGTTTATTCACATGGGTTCCAAAGAGGCATTCATGACTCTAATGCCAGATTCGCAAAATTATAGCCTTAAATAATAATACGTTGATATATAATATACCTAAATAAAGACGTGAAAGTAAATTAATAACGTGATATCAAAATAGTTGCTATAATTAAAATAAATAAGAATTAAGTGTGGTGCATTTACTTTACAAGACCCTATAAGAGTTTTTGTCCGATATAGCAGTCATCAAACATGGGTATGTTTGATGACTGCTATATGCTATATCACTCTTATCTCTCTCTATCTCTCTTTCTCACTGTAACAGTTTATTTTATTCCAATAAATGTGTTGGTGTACTTAAATCACTCTTATACTTATATTATTCCTGTTATGTGAAATATATAATAATAATTGATATATATACTTATGCATTTTCAACGAATTGTGTTTTCTATTTCATCAATCGTACACAATGACACACACACACACACACTCGCTCACACATGCTCACAAGTTTAGTATTTCTAACACTATTAGGGAAATACCTTAGCCGTCTTGTATAAGTGAAATGAAGATAAAATTCGTAGAGATAAAAATAGTATAATGTTTAAATTTCTTCTGTACCTGCCTTCATAAGATTTTCTAATTTTCGAAGACTGCTCACAGGTGTTTTTTAGCACCCTGTCGTAAATTATCCTCATTTTAAAGTTAGGTTTTGTATACCAAACTTCATTTTGTCGTACGCTGTAAATAATATATAGGTACGTACTCGTAGTACGTATACAATATATTTATGCACTAGTTGTGCCCCGCGGCTTCGTCCGCACTCATTAAAGTTAATTATTCTACTCCCAGTTTCGTAAAATTACAGCCATCTCGACAAGAACAAAATTAAATATCCAAAAAGCTTGAATGTCACTATTATGTCTAGGAAGTCTTCTTATAAGGCTTCCGAATAAAGTAGAAACAATTGTCGATCTAGAAATTGACTACGCGTAAGTCAAGCTAATTCACGTTTTAATTTAAATTATTAATAATTATTTAAAGAATACTTAAAAAACGTGCGAGTTTTTATCAAATTTAAAGGCACTATCAAAGGAATTTTCTACAAAATTACTTTTTATAACATGAATCAATTACATTTTTAATTTTCTGTTTAAAATGAGAAAATTATCACAGTCATAAGGGTTACCGACTGTTTGGTATAAAGAATTACATTTTTGTTTTATGTTTTAACAACATTTAAGCTTCGGGCTAAACCACGCTAGCATTTTGCGTCTTACTTTACTTTCTAATTATTAATGGATTTCAGTTTGTCATAAATACTATTAAAGTCAATGTCGACGTCATCAGAACATAATGATGTACGCTAGTCTACTCTAGCCAATTCGATTCCATTTTGTTGTAGTTATAACGCTTCCGTATATTGGGTTTTAAAGACAACAGAAGACCCTGATGTATTTTCTATATCTACAACTATTGATGTTAGATGAGTATCCAATCTACTGAGAGGATCAGCACCGTAACTTGTACATCAATTGAAGCCAGGACAAGATCGAGCCTATTGTTAGCATGTGCTATGTTGTTGTATTGCTTCAGCTGACAAAGACATATTGTGTCATACATAAGATGAGATGTTATGTCGTGTGGTACTTGGTTTCATAACTGAAATATCAATATACATCGAATCAATATATCAACAGTTGTATTTCCAGTGGGAATCCTGAATTCAAATTCAAACCATTTATTCGTCAGAATAAATGATACATAAGATGTTAAATAAAATTATATTGATTCCAATGCATTCTCGCCCTTATTAGGCATGCAAATATGGCACACATAACAAAACAAAATTACTAAGAATTCAAAATGTACGTGTAGTACTGCGGCCACTTGTGGGATGGATCCGTTAAGTACCAGCTTGAAGATCTTGAGTCCATCGACCGCCGAGCAAAAGTTCTAATTGGCGACGATTGTCGAGTCCAAATTGCAGAATCTTGGTCACCGTAAGTAAGGTCACAAACCTATCGGCATTGTAGTTTGCATTTTGGGGAGTGTGCGCAGGAATTAATCGAGTTAATTCCCCCAAGCTCGTCCTACTATCTTACAACAATACAAACTGTCTAACGTCATCCATAATATGGTTGATATACCTCCAGTTCTCTCAAAACGTTTTGCTTCTACGTTTATTATCCGTACAAGCTACATCTTCGGTTGCATCATCCCTTTCCATCAGGTGAAGTTGTGGTCTAAAGCAAAATGTAGGTACTTATGTATTTGTCAAGATAATTATATCAAAATTACAATAATATGTAAATAGGCAAAATACTTTTTTTTCTTTCCTGCGATTGTACTTATAAATATTCAAATAATTATTACGCTTCTTCATTATTCGTCTTTAAATTTATTATATAATAAATAATTGATATTAATTGATCTAATTACGAAATTGATTTATTCCGTACCACGGCCAACAATTCCGATAATTGTAATTTATGATAATAGCAGGGTACACAGTTATTCGGGTCCGCAGATAAAATATTTTTTGTTATCTGTTAGGACACAGGCACTGTACACATAATGTATACCTACGTATCCTTAATGAGGTAAGTTCTAGAATGTACAATCAGCTTAATTATGAACAAGTTGTTTCCCGCGGCTTCGCGAGCTTTTATTAATTAGTAGCATACCATAATTGTCTGCCAGGTCAACTATCTACCTAAATTACCTACATTCTACATTTCAGGCAAAAAGTTTCAATAGCTTTGAAAAAGTGACAAACTTTTTCATACCAAAATCCTACCTTATTTGGTAAAGTACTAGGCAAACATAAACAACAAAGAGGTAAAAAGTTAGTGAGTAGGTAAGATTGTAATATAATGGTAATAAATAACTAGGCAAACATATACTTAAAAGAGGTATAAGACACTTTATTGACGTGGCATTGCAACACATGCCGGGTTTCACAGTGAAAGGATTTTTACGTACAATTCGGGTACAGCTGTAGTGTCTGATAAATAAAAGAAATTAAAGACACAAATAAATCTGTGAAAATTATAAAATGAGACTTACATTTCAAATGATTAAACTTATTTCAACGGATTTGACAGTTAAATAGTAGGCAGCAAGTGCTATTTGAGTCAAATTCGTGCGAGGATATTTATTATTGTCATAAATGTATGCGATTAATTAAACGCAAGCAAAGTTTAAAAAAACCGACTTCACCGTTTATATTTTGGTTTTTGCTGAACCGATTTCGATAAAAAATTATATGGGACCACCTCTGAAGCATAATCTACCCAACAAAAAAAAAATCAAATTCGAAAAATTGGCGGAAATATCGCGTAATATACAAACAAAAAAAAACATTCTGTCGATTTGAAATCCTCCTTTTTCGAAGTCGGTTGAAAATGTGAAAGAGGGTAGAGACGTGACTTTGGAAGTAAATGACCGCGTTGTTAATACAATTCATTGTCTATTTTTATTTTCATTTTTATTGACGTTCATGTCACAGCAATACGACCTTTCAGTCCCGCCGGCAACGAGCTCCAGTCTTCTGGAAAATTGGACCTGATACCGAAAAATTCTATAAGCGCACAATGATTAGATTCATCAATATTTTGGCTACAGCAGAGATTTTTAACATAAAACATAAACACTATCACACTCACATCCCCAAAGGACAAGTTCGATGTAGTGTGTCGTGGGTGCTGGAAATATTCACATCACACCCTGAACCTTAGGGAGAGAACTTGTAGTGTGTGTACTTGTGTGTTGTTTCCACCGGGAATCAAACCCGATACCCGCCCCAATAGTTCGTTAACTTTATGAGTGCAGGCAAATCATACTGAGTAAAAAATTATATATTTTCAATTTCGCTCCAAATCTTCGATAAAACACACACAGTGACAGTTTTTTAAATATATTTACTCCCAATAATTTTACAAATTTGTATAATAACGTGCCCGTGTAATCCTCGTAACGCTTTGACTAGCTGCGAGGTCCTTTACTTAGCTATAATTAAGGATGAAAATACATAAGGTGTGTATTTTTTAACCCCTGACGCAAAAAGAGAGATGATATAAGTTTGCGTGTGTATCTGTCTGTGGCAACGTGACTTCCAAACGGCTGGACCGATTTTGTTTTAATTTTATTTTGTTTGAAAAGTGACGTAATACAGAGTGTTTTTAATCTATGTTTGTTGAAAATTGGGGCAGCCGTTTTCTAGATAGAGGTCGGGGGTAATTTCAATCCCCAAATTTTTATTTTGCATCTTGTTTGTGTAAACTGTTTTATTCTTTCAATGACATTTCGTTAAAATTTTGTAATCGAAATTCACGATTCTGGCTATCAAAAACGAGTACCTCTTTAGGCTTATATGCATTTTTATTTACGAGTTGGTTGGTGTGACGTAATACTACAAATAAAGAATCAATCCTTACAGATTGATTTTTTAGCGTGACTTGAAAATGTCTAATATGTTACCAACTAAACAGAAAACAAAACTATAAAATACACGATTTTATTCTCAGTGCAATGAAATGTTTCTAATAATAATTAAACGCTAGCAAAGCTTAAAAAAACCGACTTCACCGCTTTATCATCGGAACCTTGATCAGATTTAATGTATAAACACGCATTATTGACTATAAATCAAAAACTAGAGATCAGACCTTGATCAAATTTCAATGGGACTACATAAAAAGCACCAGCTTTCAAATAAAAAAAGAATCATCAAAATCGGCTCACAACGAAAGAAGTTATGAGGTAACTTTTAAAGTAGGGTAAACGAGAACATCGTCAAAGTACGCAATATTCGTCACAAAATAGACATTATTGACTATATTTCAAGAACTACTGATCAGACCTTGTTCAAATTTGAATAGGACCAATAAGAAAGCAACATCGTTCAAACTAAAAAAAAATTTCGAAATCGGCTCACGTGGAGAGAAGTTATGAGTACCTCCTTTTTTGGGAAGTCGGTAAAAAACAAACTGTACACTTTATATGCAGAAAAGCGACGGTATTAAACTATTGACCTAGATATAAATTTCCTATTCGAAATATTAATATCGTAACCACAAAATATGTAGTTACCACACGAACGGAATAGTCCGGACAATTTTGGCGACTCTATTTGCGATGGTGGTGACCATCCTTACTTTTTACCGTGAGTCCTAGCATTAAATTTCAGTCGGAGTTGTGTTTAAAATTCATGGTATTTTGTTCGTGATGTGAATGTTTTCCACACCAACCATACAAACATAAACGCTTTCACACTTACAGCTCCATACTAAGTGTGATGACTTGTGAGGGTGCCGGGGACATTAAAATCACACACCCCGAACTAGAGACACTAATTCAACAAGTCTTTGAACTCAGTGTAGGTATGTAAGTGTGGGGAGGGGTGCCAGTCCAGAAAACCTCCTCGTAAACCGGTTGCTACTAGTTCTTTCTGGATACTTTCGGGGGAAATAGCAGCAATACGTGTCGGTGCACCCTGGGTAACTGTGAACAACTTCTCCCTGTGGGATCTTGTTGACAGTTAGCGAAAGGTCTGGAACGATGGCTTGTTCTTCGTATTCCTTTGATATGTAGCAAAGTGCATGGATGAGCAGGTATGGGCTCGGAGATGAGCACCGGTCTAGCGTTGGTCAGATTGCAGAGTGAATAATTTCTCCTTGTGGGAAATTGTCAACCGAGAGCTAGTAGCCTTGCGGGGGAGGGGGATGAAGGCATTGAGTCAATAACTTCTCTTTGTTGTATCTAAGGGCTGGAGCCTCAAGAGGGGAGGGCTTCTATGCGAGGCCGCCTAGAAGCCCTGATAATATAGCATATGAGGTGAAATTGTAAAAAAATATTATAATAATACTAGCTGCGCCCTGCGGTTTCACCCGCGTTGATAATGATAAAAAGTGATGATGATGATGATGATGAAAAATAGATGTTGGCCGATTCTCATAGATACCGGATAAGCACAAAAAATTTCATCAAAATCGGTCAAGCCGTTTCGGAGGAGTATAGCAACGAAAACTGTGACACGAGAATTTTATATATTAGATTGTTAATCGGTAGCTAGTTTTTATGGTAACCCTATTCGCTAATAGCATTCGTAATTAAACGGTGAAATTTACATTTCCATGTTTCCCACATGTAGTTTATAAAAAAAATGTGGAGTAACTGTTACCTGCATTCAGCTGGAAGACTGCCGTGGAGTAGTCTGACGTATTTATGCCATTTCAAGTTTCAATCATAAACAAGCTTGATTTTAAAAATCTTTTTAAAGTATTTTAAAAGATTTTTAAAATCAAGCTTGTACCAGTTTTAGTAGGAATAAACGAGCCCAACTCAAAGGGTTTATCTTGTTTAGTTCAGAAGTTACTATGGTCATCTTCCGTCTCCATCATCAGACCAGCTCCATGGTACCATATCCATGGTACCGGAGTTCCTTAGTTCAACATTACGGATACTTCTTTTAAACTGGTTGAGGCAGTAACAGGCTTTTAGTGAATAGGCATCTTCAAGGCAAACGTGCTCCATCGTCGACCGCATCATCACTTACCATCAGGTGACATAGTGGTCAAACGTTTGACTATCTTGAATAAAAAAGAAAAATGGACGGTTATTGTGACACTAAGTAAAAAAAAAACTAGCTTGATTTTTTTATCGATGATTTTTAATAATGTTATATAGTCCAATAAGGTATTACATATTTTTAAAACAACCGGAGATTTTTCTCTTTATTTTTATACGGAATTAATTTGTTTCTATTACAATTAAGACGGTAAAACTGTCTTTTAAATATCATACAATTAATTCCAAATAATAATAATATCTTTATTGACATAGTTTATAAGACTTAATTAAAAACACTTATACATAAATTTTGATATTAAGCTAAAGTAATTAGTTAAGTTACATAGCATAATATAAGTAAACGCTTATGGGTACTTTAATATTACAAAAAGCTTTGGAAAACGAATGGAACCAAGATATAGTGTTAGGCTTTTGCCACCTGAGCTAGTTTAAAACTGTGTCACAGGAGTCAAAGCCCACCGCTCGGGAGAGAAAGAATATTCCATATTACATTTAAATACAAGAAGCCCATACATTTAAGTTCATAATTTGAGGTACCTTTAATAATAAAGCAGATTTTATTCATAGTAACAACATAATTTAAGTAGCAATTGTTAAATTGAGGTTATATTTTTAGGTAAGTAGGTAGTTATATTAGGTATT
Source organism: Lomographa bimaculata (assembly GCA_948107665.1). Lineage (NCBI taxonomy): Eukaryota > Metazoa > Arthropoda > Insecta > Lepidoptera > Geometridae > Lomographa > Lomographa bimaculata. The sequence continues at coordinate 540,797 of OX403602.1, read as the reverse complement.
AACACATTTGAGCAGATAATTACAGGTAACAGGTTATGAAAGGTTGTGTTTTTAAGATAAGGTCCATATAATGTACCAGAAAAAAAAAACTGTTATCACTTTTATGGGAATTAGTATTTGTAGTATGAGTGTGTGTCTAATCTCAACAAACTCGCGAAACTATTTGACCTCAAAAGGTTACATGCTGACATTTCCAACAATTTGGTAACTCGAGGTCATGGATAGAAATCCGAGCAGTGTTATCCTGGCTTTAAATAATTTATACACTTCGCGTGGGAAAGGAATCTTGCCTATGACATTAATAAGCGGAAGATATGTTAGATGTTTGCGAAGGCTTACTACGAGTATATAAGCATATACTTTCTAGTCCTTGTTGATTGTTATTAAAATGGAACTTGACAGTTGCTTAGATTAAAAAAACATGATATATCACAAATATCAACAACTAAAGCCTAATTATGTTTCAATGTTATATTCGGCTTAAAACACGAAAATTTCGACTTACTTTGTAGTCAACTAGTTTCGAATAAATTAGTTGTCCTTCATCAGGATGCCGAGGCCCGAGCCGCACGCCTCTGCGTATCGCGCGTCTGACTCATCCTGATGAAGGACAACTAATTTGTCGGAAACTAGTTGACTACAAAGTAAGTCGAAATTTTCGTGTTTTAAGCCGAATATAACATTGAAACATAATGTGTACTCACGATAATTTTAACATTAAAACTAAAGCCTAACTTTTTACACTCACCATGCCCTAGTTTTGTTGCTTATTTCGCAATAACTTTACATCTGTCTATTTACATAAAGAAAGAAAACAAAGAAAAAATATTTTTTATAATTTCTTTAGAGTGGAAACCTTGTTTACGGATCTTTCTTTACTAATAATCATTATCATCATCATCTCAACCGCAAGAAGTCTACTACTGCATATAGGCCTCCCTTTAAAATCTCCAAAAAGAACGGTTGTTAGCGGCCTGCATCCAGTGTCTTCACGTAACAGAGACGGGTACGCGTCTCTGTTACGGTACTGATCCAGGTTTTTATTATTCATGATCGGCAATCGTTTCACCTCTATTTCATCTGATGAAAAGTGAAGATACGGTCATCGATGGAGCACGTTTACCTAGAAGTAGTTTTTTTTCCAGGGAGTGCTTACGCTTACCTTCTAGGCAAGCATGTTTCATCTTCGGTCGCATCTTCACTTTCCATCAGGTGAGATAGCTGTCAAATGCTTGCCTATCTGGCAAAAAAAGGACTTAAATTCAAATTCAAATCTTTATTGCATTCTCTTAATGTAGATAGGTGGTAGAAATAAATGACAGTACATTAGAGACCCTGTTGGGCACAACAATTTAGAGCAGAGGAGGACGACATGCTTCATTAATCATAATGTATCAATTTAAATCATAATAAGATGTCATAATTATGTATTGTTATTGTATTTATATATTTATTTATTTATTTAAAAACTTCATGCACAAATACAATGTACATAGGAGTACTTAATGCTACAGCATTTTCTGCCAGTCATCCTGCTATTTCAGGAGATATATCGGCGTGCAATAAATGAAGCTATACAATAAAGAAAAGGTTCAGAAATCTAAACTTAATTTTAAGAATATATATATATGTGTATATGAAAATATAATACATAAACTTAATATAAAACATGTATATTATTACGCAAAAGCTTTTAGAATTCTATACATAAACATACATACAGTCACATATGATACATACATTCCAATATTATACGTATATATTTTGTATATATATAAAATATTCTATATAAATTACATATACATGAGAAATAGTACCTATAAATTCGATGTTTATAACGGTTTTTAGTGTAACGGTTCAACCTTGAATGACTTCCAGAAAGTGTTTTCGAACCAGACGCTTAAAATTTTCTTTGTTCTCACATTTCCGTATGTCCACTGGGAGTGAGTTCCAGAGGCGTACCGCGACAACTCTGAAAGAGTTATTTACAAAAGAAGTGGAATGAACAGGAGTGGTTAGTTATAGTGTTGTTATAAGTGTTAGTGCTTTATAATAAATGTCAAGTATTTTTTAATTTGTTAATGTAAGTTTACTTACTCATATCTTCATTATTTCTTTATCACAGAACGAAGCATAATATTTGTAAGGCTCGAATAAAAAACCCAAATCGTCCCCTTGTCGTCCCACGCTCAACAGTCGAGGTTCTTTTAATGACAGATTGATTTGGGATAAATATATCCCTTTTCAATAGGTTTGGCTCCCTTTCGGGTTGAATTGAATTGGTTATTAACCTTGGCCAAAGCGGTTTAAATATTATTTTCAAATTTATTTCGTACTTTTTATTTATTATATCTGATTGTTCACTGATCATATTTGATCTGATTTTAAGTCATGCTGATGTGATCGAGGGTGGCTAACTAGGGAATAACTTTTTTATGTCATTGAGTGACGTGATTACTTATAGAGGGCAACTCTAGTGCAGAATTGAATTTGGTTTTTGGAGTGAAAAGATAGAAAAAAGAGTTTTTTTTTTGGCTCCGCAGACATTGTGCATTTTGACAGTGTCAAGTAATAACATATATTTGAAGTTATCCTATCCTATCCTACTAATATTATAGGCTAGTGTGTAATAATGGTGAAATTGCTTTAGTGTAGGCAAATCATACAAAGTTGAAAAACGTGTTTTTCTTTTTCGCGCCAAAACTCCAATAGAGAGTTCATTTAAGATTTTTTTAACTTGGCTTTGACTGATATATGACTATAAGAGCTGGTGTATGGTGGATAAAGCATTTTTTCAATTTCGCGGCAAAACGTTAGATCTTTTTATACGTAAAAATATATGTTTAAAATAAAATTTTACCTTGAGGATTAAAAATATGCATGTCAGTTGGTAACAGAAAGCTTGCGGTGGTACATGTCTATGCCTGAGAAGGTGAACAAAGTCAGTGTTGTCTATAGACAATTAAGAATAATATTTTCTTCATGAGATCGGGCCTTGTATCAAATTACATTTAATTATTCACTAACGAAAAAAGAATTATCTTATCTAGTAAAGTACACTTTCTATTTTTTTTTATTTACATTGGATAATATTTATCTGTCGAAAAGATTGGGGGATGAGTCACCCACGTCCGTAGGAGGATACCCCTTAAGTCTGACTCCCTACACGTCGTCCCCGGGTGGTGCTAATCAGGTGACATTTGAGAGGTGGTAGAGCATTTTGTGAGTTGCTCGCCTGGCTTGCTACCAAAGTAGCTTACCACCATCAAGTTGAAAGACTGCCGCAAAGTCGAATACTGTGTTCCGGCAGTTATCCTTGAGAGCCTGCGTATTCCAGGTCTAGTGTGTTTATCAGCTTCGATCACATCGTCACTTACCATCAGGTGAGAAAGTGGTCAAACACTAGACTGTCACAAATAAAAAAAAAATTAAAGGCACTTATACAATGTTTCCAGCATGTGTCTAAAGAATAACTAAATACTATTTTGCATTCTAAGCTAAAGTAAATAAACATAGTAATACAATTTACGTACCTAGTATAAACGTGGATAAGTGATGAATTGGGACTTAAGGAAGACAAAGCGTACCCTAACTGTACGGGTAAGTATTATTCATAATACCTTTTGTTAGTTTTGAGATACAGAAACCAATTTACAGTTCCTTAGAAATATATTCGGCTGATAAGATTATGATAAAGATCATACTTAACCATATTTTCACGTGACAATTAATGGTGAAAATGTACGATTTGAAAAGTTATTTTAAATGGATCCCAAGGAGGCACTCACGAAAGTTATGACTCAACTGCCAGAAATTACGTCATTAAGTTATCGAACTTAGTTCTTGACTTGTGTCGTGATACCAGAAACATACACAAACACACAATCAGAACCACAAAATTCGATTCCCGGGCGGAACACCAGTTTTCTCCACATGGGAATGTTTTGTTTCTGGTTCTGGGTGTGATTGTGTGTGCGATGTGTTTGTTTCTGGCACCCACGATAAACAAGTGTAAGAATTTATTTTTTAACCTGTGGGACACATTAAAAAATGAATGAATCAATTAATGAAAGTTCAAATTTTATATTATAGTTCGTCTATCTCAATTTAGAACCTTGTAGTTCAACCTTAGAACCTCTTTGAAATAATTGAATAAGGTGGAATGTGGTCTAAATCCACCTTACATATACCTAACACAGCAAAATGTTATCCCAAAGTAAATCATAATCATAATCATATTTATTGCAGATATCAGGTAAAACAAAATATGACACAAAACATGTTGTTAGTATTATTATAGTACAAAAAATAGTAGTTCTCTATGTAATAGTAAATAATCCATCAGTGTTTAAAACAGGATATAAATAAGCGTGTTTTACTGCCATTGTAATATTAATTTACGTTAAAACAACGCAACAAACCAACAAAGTGCCTTTGGTCAGAAAACGCGATTGCCCTGCCATTTATCGGGTCAACGGGGATGCAAACCACGTTTTTTAATCAAATGTAATGGAAAAAGTTTGAATACGTAGTACATATATGTTTAAATTATTTTTTTTACCGTCACGCCAATTTTGTTAGAATTGTTTGCTTGAGAATATTACTAATTTACAAATGACATTTTTTTTTTCAATTAAATCTTGTAGAGGATTTAATTGCATTTTTAACTTACTGTGAATTTTCGTTGCATAAATACAATTTATATGGCTATGATAACGTACCGACATGTATTTAACAATTTATATGTAGAATAATATTAGGTATGCGTAACACCAATGAGTGGAACTTATTATCAGAATCAGTGACACTTATTGGAACAATATATTATTTAATAAATAAACCTATAATAGATAATAGATTGCAGATTGCTTGGAGCACATTCCCCAAGGGATATTTGTGATTTCGTGTGTGATGTAAAAGTTTCCGGCACCCACGACACGAGTCATCGAACTTAGTGTGGGCTGTGAGTCAGAAAGCCCTTATGTAATGTTATTTTATTGTTTTAATTCGTAAGTAATGTACTTTTATGTATTGCTTAAATAAGCCTATCTTAGAAACCGATTATTGAAGAAAGTAGAAAGTACTATAATGTTCAGAAGAAGTTGGAAGTTATCAAATCATGAGACTCGTAGGCTTTCTAGATCACTTTAATCCAAATCTATTCCGAGGTTGATTTATCACTTTCAGAAGATAATATTATTCAGTTAGTTTGGTATTTTACCTTGAAAACTCCCAGATTTTATTTATGAAGAAAAACAGATTAAGAAATTTTCTATCATATTAGTAGTTAGTAGCAATCCCTACTAATATCATAAAAGTGAATGTTGTTTGTTACGCTTTCGCGAAACCTACTTAACCGATCATCATGAAACTTTGTACACATATTCTTGGAGGTATTAGAAGTAACATAGGATACTTTTTACTAAAAAAAATGTTTTCAATGCTAGCGAAGCCGCGGGTAAAAGCTAGTCTTTTATAAATATGGGCCACAATGACGTAGGTGGATACCCTGTGAAGTTTCTCTGAAATCTAACTTAATAAAAACTAACTGAGATAGTGATCAAAAAGTTTGCCTATCTAAAATAATAAAAAAACTCTAATGAAATTACATGTGTCACAAAATTATCTAGTTTATCCATCAGTCTTCAAAAAATACAGTGATATATTTTTCTTAGTCACATTTTTATTTGCTTTGAATATTGGCTTCGCAATCTTGTGCATTTAGCCAGTATCAAGTATTAATATATTTCAAATGTATTTCATATTAAAAGTCTTAGTCACAAGTCAAAGTCAAGTAAAACAGTCAAGGTCAAGGCATACCATAGTAAAGTGATAGAAACTTTACTAGAACTTCTATTGGAGTTTTGGAGTTTTGGACCGAAGGTGAAAATCACGTTTTTCAACTTTGTATGATTTTCCTACACTTATGCACGTTCACTAAGTATTAACGGTTAATAATCCACCATTATTACACAGTAGCACTCAAAGAATCACAAGTTTTGGAAAGTTATACAAAATTAACAACGCCATTTTTTCACTTTCGCGGCAAAAACCCCTTCGTTAAATTAATGTATACTAAATCCATTACTCTCTCTTTTGTCTTAAATTGAACAAAGGGAACTAAATCATAAAATCGTTGGTTAAAAAGTCAGCATAAAAAGAGGTAAGTATAGGCATATAGGTAAGTATTGTAAGCTCTCCTTCGTACCATCCAAAGTAAGCAGTACCTTTATTCTGAGGCAGCCCTATAAAACGTAGGGAATCCACACTTGCAGCTCAAAGTCTTGGAAAATCTTTAAAAAGGAAGTTTTTAAATTATTGATGTGTTTTGAAAGATTCTGCAAACCACTTGAAGGCATCAGACTACCTTCTATATGTTTTATTAACCTACTATCTAATTTGGAAATTGATTATGCCGAAAATGTAACATGCTTGACTGTAAGTTTAGGCTTGAAACCTTCTAAATAATCTATTCAGGTAAAATAATCCGGTCATGTCCTACAAAATCCCCGAAGTTTCGACACCCTGTGTGAATGGTCTATTTGCCCCGTCGATATTCATGAAATTACTTACTTTAGGTTTATTTCAGTAAGGACTTAAATATCCATAACACTAGGTACTAGAACGCTGCGGAGTGAGACATTATATTGGAAAAAATAACTTTTATTAAATAGTATTAAATGTTATAAATCAAGAGAATGTCTGTTATGAATAACCTTTTTTTTAGAACCCAATAAGTGACTTTACCGCCAATATTTTTGGAACCCTTTGTTACATTTTTATGCGACAAAATATTATACTATGCTCTCTCTAATAGAAAAACTTCTATAATAGGAGTTTGGTTGTTAGTTTTGACCTTCATCGTCGTGTCGATGGTCCAAAGTATCTCTTTTGTAATTTTGCGTAGGTATGTCCTAAGCTCTTAATCTTTTTGGCCCAGAACTCTGCAACCGCGACTCCGAATCGGAAAGCTTCGTTTAACTCAGTTGTCGTATACATTTTTTACGCTATATAAACAAACGTTTGACCACTAACAGTTTGTGCAATGGCGCCACAATCTCATTAGGTCGCATTTGCGTCTGCATATTCCCACCTTGCTATGTTTGACTTGCAGCGGCCTACTTAAACATAAACATAAACGCTTTCACACTCACAGCCCCACACTAAGTTCGATGACTTGTGTCGTGGGTGTCGGAAACATTCACATCACACATACACAATCACAACCAGAACCAGAAACACAAATTTTCCTTGGAGAGAATACTTGTGTTCCCGCCGGGAATCGAACCCGACCCCTGCTCAGAAGGCGAACATGCTCTCAACTAAGCCAATGGGCAGTACACTTAGGTCCGGAGTCGGCTTCGTTCGTCACTCGACTTCTATGTAGGCCATGCTAAGTCACAGCCAGGGAGAAGTTCTTTGGCGAGAGCTATAAATGCAGCTGGTGGAGTAATAACATCTTGCTATATTTTGAAGCGAGCATCGTGGGGGAAACTGTCAAGGCAGCGATTGACCTTAAAAACTCCTTCTGCTCTTAAGGCGTCTCGCAGTCGATTGAGACTGAAAAAGTGAGTGTCTGTTGTCCAGTTCCTGCTTTTGTTTTTCGACCGAGTTTTGACTGAATCAGTACAACTTTGTAATGACAATAGTGCTGTCGGTTTTATGAGTACATAGTACCAATTTAACATAGCTTTGACTTAACTATTATAAAGTGTAGATAGTTTAAAAACCAGAAAATGCCCAGTAATAGGAACTTAGATCGAAATCTGATGAAGCTTACCAAAAAGTTTTTGATACTATGAGTGCCATTGAAAATATATTTTTAAATGTTGCCGCTTTGTTGAAAGTTTCACTACAACTATCGAAGCTGGAAAAGGTAGAAGCGAAATGCTTTGAGCAAACTGGATGTATATCAACCATAAATGAATGACGTTCGAAGGTTATGAATAATATTTCTGAAGGTGAGTGACAATCAAAGACAGAATTATGCCGTGCTCTTATGTCTATACGGTGCCTCTACCTTCATCTTAAGTTAATAACGTCATATCTGGATACTCATATACTATGGCATGATCCCTTTCATCCCTTCTCTACAAATGTGACAGGTGTCAATAATGTTCTAATTATGTTTGGATTATTTATACTAAAAGAATACGAAGTGAAAAAATTACGCTGTTGATTTTGGTAAATTTTCTGAAACTTTTGATTCTTCGAGTGTCAATGTGTAGTAATGGTGGATTATTAACTGTTGATACTTAGTGAACGTGCCTAAGTGTAGGCAAATCATACAAAGTCCAAAAACGTGATTTTCGCCTTCGCTCTAAAACTCTACATAATAGAAGCTCTAATAAAATTTCTACCACTTTACTAGGGTATGACTTGACTCTTTTACTAACTACGGGCCAATTGCCTATATTTCCTAAAACTAAACTAAAACTATGTACAGCAAAGAACTAAAGTTACCTACAAGACATCGAGCTTATAGGTAACTCAAGTGCTCAAGCCCACTACCAGTGGGTAGCGTTCCCATTATGCTGGCGGCATTGCCTCTCTGAATTGCAATGCTAATACGTTAAGCCAATAAGTGCCAGCATTTTGATCACGCGTCGCTTCAACCCGGGGCTCTGATAGAATTTTGAAAATAGAATGAGCTCCCGGTCCCCACGGACCCAGTGTCTCAACACCAAACGGCTCAAATATGTAACCACTGCCAAGGTTTCCATATTTGCGCCGTTTACGCTGCTCTGCCGAAGTTGCCGCGACGCCAACCCCATTCTGTGTTTCAGGAATATGTGACGGAGCTAAAGTATCGACACAAGTTGCATCCCATACTAAAGGCCGTCCCATCTTCCATGGAATTAAAGTCATGCCGTCGGGTCTTTTACCATCGTCACGCATCAAACCATTCGGTTCGAGAATGGCTGGAACGTTGGCACTGGTAAAAGCCCGGCGGATGATATCGTTGAGGCTGGCGTGGCGGGAAATTCGGCCAGCACTTTTCTGGCACGTGAGGCCGTGGTGACCGAGCTGGTCAACAGCAGTACCACACTGACAGCTATGGGCAACATAGCACCTTGCACCCAAACGTAAGCATATAGCGAGACGGAAAGCAGATGGATCTATAAGTGTACCAGTATTAAAAGAGGGAATGGCCTGCAACCAAAGCCCTGACTCCCATACAGAAACTGCTAGAAGTCGAGCACGCTCTGTGACGCTAGGACACGTATCTAAAAGATGTTTCCGTGCTAGTTCACAGAGCGGCCGATCCCACAGTCTCTGTGAGGATAACCTCACAGGGAGCCCGGTATTTGGGCATGCCATCTCCCAGGCACTTCTGGCCTCAGTCAGGTTTGCTATTTCTAAAGAACCCAAACTATGTGAAAGTATTTTTTCGACTAATTTAGAAGTACCATGAACTGAGGACAAGAAAGCCGGTAACGCAACACTAGAAATTTTACGTATACCTAAGCCTACTAGTCTTACAGGTAAAGAAGCTTGCGACCAAGCCCTGTCATCTATGTCAATATTCAAAACCGATATAAGAGTATTCTTTACGATATTGTCCATGCTCTCGAGGAGCGCGCCATGTTTCCATAGCGGACAACATCTTAAAGAATACGTAAATTTTGGGACAAAAAGACAGAATCTTATAATTGTAAAAGCCATATGAGTGTTAATTTTGAGCAATCTGTCGGAAGAATTTTTAAAATTTTGAATTTTTCTTCTACAAAAGGTGAAATTGATTCATCTAATATCGGCGAACCCAAAAGGCGAAGTGAACACTTGTCTACTAGTTTTATATTGTAAGCCAATGAGTAAAATTTTTGTAAAACCGATAATTTGTCTGAACAGTTATCACAAACAAAAAGTTCGCATTTCGAAAAATTTAGTTCAAGCCCAATCTTTTTAAATTCATCAATTATTAATTTTAAATCACTTAAGACAGTATTCACATCACCTCCCAGAGTTCCGTCATCCAAATACCAAACACTTTGTTTGGATTGGAGACGTTGAATTATTGGATTGACAGCTAAAGAAAAAATTGCTGGGCCGCACGGGTCACCCTGCTGACAGCCAACGGAAGACAAAAGAACATCGTTTTTGTAAATTAATTTTGATGGTTTGCCATAGCATTGCCAAATAAAATTATATAACTCTGGAATTTTATCTTTCACCTGGGTCAGAAGGGTGCCTCTATCAACAGAATTAAAAGCATTCTTAACATCCACCTTTAGCAACACCTCTCCACAATTTTGATTTAAAAATGTTCTAAGGGAATGGACAGCAGCCTCACATCCGCCCCGCGAACCAAAACCAAGCTGTATAGGCTGAAAAAGATTGCTTAAAGAAACAAACATTTTCTTACAACCGATTTTAGCCGCGAGGCGGCGATATGTGGTGCCTACCGCTATAGGCCTGATGCCACCATCTTTTTTGTTAAGTGCGCATAAATTTGCGCCATACAAAATATCTGTGACGTCATTATTGACTTGACCTGACAACATCAGGTTAACTAAAGCCGTTAGATCTTTTAAAAGTATCTCACCAATCTCGCCAGAACTAGCACATAAAAGATCTTTTAGAATTTGCGGTGTTAAGCCATCTAGGCCACCGGCAGATCCACCTTTAAAAGACATAACAGCCGAAGCAACATCCTGAGCGGTCGCCTCAACAGTGACTCTGTTGAGGTGGATCAGGTAAATGGAGATTTGTTGCCGCAGGCGGATGATTGTCACGAAGTGACTGTATCGTATCCGAATTATAAGGGGCTAAAGTGTCGCTAGATAACAAGACTCGTGCTGCCCCTGTAATGTCACCATCACTAATTTTGTTCTCTACAATCTTATCCAAATTATCATTTTTTTTAGAATTTGTATTATCCCGCCTTATTGGCGGGACAATCATGCAAGTATCGAAAGAAATGTCTTCCAATGCCATGTACTTTACGCAGTTTTCCTTTACTCTATTAGTAAGGGACGTTTTGTTATTAGGGTCAAAAGGTACGTAAAGTACGTGGTAAGGAAAAGTCAGGAGATGTTCCCAGGCACTCTTTGAATTTTGAAAAACCACTTTCTTAATTGCCCCTGAAAGGGACTTAGCAACCGAAATGCGTGCGCCTCGCGGAATGCGCTTTAAAAGAGGGACCGAATTTTTGTACAAGCTCAGTACCTCCCAAAACGGTTTGAGAGGAGTAGCAGCGCTTGTTAGACTCTTTTACTTGACTTTGACTGTGAGTTGTGACTAGGAATTTTATTATGAAATACACATGAAATATTTAATAACATGACACTGGCTAAATGCACAAGATTGCGTAGCCAAAATTAATAAAAAAAAGAAGACATTTACCTTAACATTTTGGAAAAGTATGATGCGACCAAAGTAGCAGTTGCGGAGATACTTATTCACTTTAGATTCCCAGATTTGACGTGCAGGGAATAAAAAGCCGGTCGATAAGTTCCACTCCTTCGCTGTAAAATGTACGACACCAACATTTTCCATCAGGTGAGATAGTGGTCAAATGCTTGGCTATTTAGTATAAAAAAAACCGCTCTTTATCTAAGTGAACTGCCAGTTAGCTTAGTAAGGTGCGCACCTTCTAAGAAAAGGTATCGGATTCGAATCCCGGTAAGAACACCAGTTCAAGAACACACCCAAGGGAAATTTGTGTTTCTGGTTCTGGGTGTGATTGTGTGTGTAATGTGAATGTTTCCGGCACCCACGACACAAGTCATCGAACTTAGTGTGGGCAGTAAATGTGAAAGCGTTAAAAGGAAGCGAAATTATTTGATCAAACTAATCCAAAAAAGCATGATGTTTATTACTTATCACTTTTGTTAGGCAGTTAAAAGGGCGACAGAGAAATAACTCATATTTACCGACATCTTCCAATGCAGTCCTTATAATAATAATAATGAATCTTTATTCACAAAAATAAAATAGCATTTTACATAGTACATAAAGAAAAACTTAAAATTAAGTAAAATTATAAATTATGGCATAGTTTGAGGGCAGTGGTTAAGCCTTTAATTATGCACTACTGGGGATTTATAGTTCCCACACTAGGATATCCTGTGTTGTGTACATTTCCACGTCAATATTGGTCACAAAATATGAATCTACATATAAACATAAGAAAAAAGGTAATTGAATAAATAACCGATGTTTAGCGAACTCGGACCAAGTTGTATATATTACTAGCTGACCCAGCAAACGTTGTTTTGCCATATACATTATTCATGCTAAATCATAAAAAATAAAAACAAAAAATTTTGTCCCTAAAATAATAATACATATTTTGGTTTGGACCACCCTTAACATTTAGGGTACGAAAATAGATGTTGACCGATTCTCAGACATACCCAATATGCACACAAAATTTCATAAAAATCGGTCGTGCCGTTTCGAAGGAGTTTGGTAACAAACACCGCGACATGAGAATTTTATATATTAGATATAATTACACCTATACCGAAGAAACTCAGCCCCTACTGAAACTTCTGGCTTCTGTCCCTATTATATCTCCAACAATATGAGTTCTCACGACCTCACGTACAAACAGCCAGATGGTTCCGCACAAACTCTGGCTTAATATTCTAAGTTTAGGCCACTTCTGCGGTTGTAGGATTGAAAAAGGTAAAACGTTTAGAGAAAAGTTTTTACTTAAATGTCAGGGCGTGTGAGATAATAAATGCTCTAGGGAAACGAGCTCCGAGGCATCTTTGGATAAAAATAACTTAGATACAGTCCTATAGTCTAGACTTTCTGCTTACCAAAACATACTACCCCTTAACTTAGCTGGGCTCGCGTCCGACTTCTAAGCAGCAGGTATCGGGTTCGATTCCCGGTGGGAACAAAGTTTTCTCCCTAAAGAAAATGTGTGTTTCTGGTTCTGGGTGTGATTGTGTGTGTGATGTAATTTTTTCCGGCACCCACGTCACAAGTCATTGAACTTAGTGAGGGGCTGAGTGTTAAAGCATTTTATGTTTTATACCCAGCTTGTCCAGATACCACAATTGTCCACAATTCCCTTGGGGAGAAAACTTGTGTTCCAGGAATCGGACCCGATACCCCCTGCTTCGAAGGCTAACGCTCACCCAACTAAGCCAGAATTGAAAAACGTGCTTTTCGATTTCTCCTTAGAACTTCAAAAGTTCTAGTAAAGCCTATAAGTCTAGCACTTTGCTAGGGCATTACTTGACTATGGACCATGATTCTTTAACTCAACTTTGACATTTCTTCACTTTACACTGGCTAAATGAATATAGATTGCCAAGCCAAAATAAAAAAAAAAAAAAATCTCTCGCATAAATTTTTATATTCATGTGATTTTACCAATATTACCTATGTAAGGTACTTATATGGAGAGTGACGTTGCGGCCGCCGCTCGAACGATCTGTCTCAGGTGCGCCCCTATATTATTACCCAGGGAATATAATTGCACTCTTAAATAAGTTTGTGAATATAAAACCTATCAATAAAAACAATTTCAAACTGCTATAAAACGCTCATAAAAACATCTGGCTCAAATTGGAATTTACAATTTATCGTATAACAAACAAATACAATAAATAAGAAATAATTTGATTTGTAAAACTCGTTGCAAGTTTTTTACAAAGGGATACTCATATCCAATCCTCAGACTAAAATACTAAGCATTAGACCTAATGTTCTCACACACATGCAGCCCCGCGCTAAATTTGTTAATTTTTACAATGGTTGACGGCAACTTCTAGTTCTGAAATAATCATACGTAGGACTACATACAGCTTAGCTATCATTTTTTATACTCGTATTTATATTCGCATACTAAAAAAAAGACGTGTGGCACTCGGGGACTGCCGCGGTATAGCTATTGCATAGCATTTTTTATTTTTCAGTTTCATTTTTCTTCACAAAAAGTTTTCGGTCACGTTGAGATGCGAACTCCGTATCGATGCATACGATCCAGCATCCAGTACCAATCGGCTACCGAGACTTCTAACTATAGCTTCGAAATAAGCATATAGATCTTGACGTTTACTTTAAAAACGTAAACGTCAAAACCTATACGCTTATTTCTAAGCTATAGTTAGAAGACTCAGTAGCCGATTGGTATTGGATACTGAATCGAATGCATCTGTACGGAGTTCGCAACTCAACGTAACCGAAAACTTTTTGTGAAGTCGTGGGAGGCGTTAGGTTTTTTCGTTACGAAATTTCTGGATTAGGTCTCCACGCTCAAGGCCCGCGATAGAAGCTATGCAATAGCTTAATACAGTATACTTAGAAAACTAAGTTCGAATATTTGTAACACGGGTGAAAGAAACACATTCACTACATACAACAATTACAACCAAACCAGAAACAACTTTTTCTAGGTGAGAAAATGTGTGTTCCCACCCGGAATTGCACACGACCGTATTAGGCAGCCATGTAACCAACTACGCTAACGGGCTGTTCATTATTTAATTATGTATTAAAATTGATTCCAAAGTCAGCCATGGTCAACATTTTTATAAATTTCAATTAGTTAAAGGTGAACCATGGTGAAACATGGTTGAGTCTTTGCAGTAAAAATTGGTTTCACATAGGGAATCGACTCAGGTGACGGCTCTGCTGGTTCGACACAAGTCATCGAACTTAGTGTGAGGCTGTGAGTAAAAAAGCGTTTATATATATAAATAGAATCTTCTAGAGGTTAGAGGTCTAGAGGTTAGTTCTGTGACCTGTTTTTACTATGGTGACTTATAGCAACTCTAAAAGAATTTGTATCCATTACTCTTTTAAATAACTTTCTTTAAACTCAACCAAAACGAGTCGTCTACGTAGGACTGCTCTTGTTCAAAATATCCTCCAGGGCTCGTTACATAGACCTTTTAGGCACCCTTTTAGTTTGTTATCAAGGAAACTTAAACAGTTGAGCTGAAGCGCCTTGGCGCGACCGACATGGGTTCATTTAGTTCGTTTGTAGGTCGGGGACGCTGGTTGTGTGTTTACCTTAGAGAATTATTTATTACATATTGGACAATAACGTTATCTACGGGCCAATTGCCTATATTTTCTAAAACTAAACTAAAACTATATACAGCAAAGTTACCTACAAGACATCAAGCTTATAGGTAACTCATGTGCTCAAGGCCACTACCATCAGTTTAGGATAGCGTTCCCATCATGCTGGCGGCATTGCCTCTCTGAATTGCAATAGTATGCATTGCAATTCAGAGAGCCAAATAAGTGCCAGCATTTTGATCACGCGTCGCCTCAACCAAGCGCTCTGATAATTTTTTGAAAATAGAATGAGCTCCAGGTCCCCACAGACTCAGTGTCTTAACATCAAACGGCTCAAATATGTAACCACTACTGGGGTTTCCATATTTTCGCTGTTTGCGCTGCTCTGCCGAAGTTGCCGCGGCGCCAACCCCATTCTGCATTTCAGGAAGATGTGACGGAGCTAAAGTTTACCACAAGTAATAATTTCGATCATCAGGTCTCCGACTAAATGTCTACCAAAAATCGTGTCATCAGACAGATTTATAAAACAATTCCAAGTTTTAGTGAGTTTCAAGGGAAAACAACATTGTTCTTCATTACGTAAGTCTCATAGAAGCTTTTAGAGAACTTATTATTATATAAGAACGACGAAGAATCAGAAAAAAAAAACCGAGAATATGATGTATCCAAGGATGTTGTAGCTAAAGTAATAGGATGGATAACTGACAAACTTACAGTGCCGAATATCAAACATGCATGGAATCTTATCACAACTGACTTAGAGCGTATTTACAATGTCAAATCGTTTTATCAATTGCATAAAGAACCAATCGTGGTTGCGGTCCCGTTGAAATCGGGTGAAAGGTTAGAAAAGACCCCTGTGTCCCTCTCGCACAAGAGCGACTAGTTCTAAAAAAGTTTCCCAGTGGTAGAAATTATAGTCTGTAGTAATAATAAGATCTTATCTGTCGTAATTATTTGATTAATCGAAACCTTACAGAATATGTTTCTAACTACCTAATATCAAACTATTCTCAATAAACCGTTTTTTTTTCCTTATAGTATTAGGTTTTATGATATTATTTTTGATATATGGGTATTCAAGCCAAGCTACACAACTACATCCGCCATTTATAAAAAATATTTTGTAAAAACAAAATAAAGTTATCCTGCTATCATACTTCCTACTAATATTATCAAGGCAAAAGTTTGTAAGTGTGTTTGTAGTTTGTTCCTTCTTGACGCTCAATTATGATTATATTAATGAATACGTTTGTGAATATGGAATATGCATACATTTTTATTCGATTATTGCGGTTAATACATTGCCGGAAAGAAAGTTTTTCTTCCTAACAATACATCTCATATCGAAATAAATAGGCATTGGGAAATGCAATCAGGTTTTTTTTTTATTCAAGTAGGCAAACTTTTGACCACTATCTCACCTGATGGTAAGCGACGATGTGGTCGACGATGGAGCAAGCTTGCCTAGAAGATACCTATTCACTCGCGACTTGAAGACTCCCATATTGTACTCATCAGAAAACACTCAGGTAAGGAGTTCTATTCCTTTGAGGTTCCCACAATGAATGTGGAGGCAAAACGCTTAGTGCGCATTTGTGGAATGTCCACCATATAGCGGTGTCGCTTAGCAGTTTGTCTGCTTGTCCGACGATAGAACGGGGATGGGGGAACTAGATCGTGCAGTTCCTTAGCACACTCTCCAAAATGTATCTCTCCAATATGTTTCGATAAAAAACCAAGAGACTAGCTGCTACCATGCGGCGCGGCGATGACCCAAGCTCTGAAGCTTTGAATTAGTCAGCTGCTCGCTACCAATGTGTCTCTTGGGTCTCCACTCAATGGTGTCAAGAGTCTCAAGCTGGTACTTAGCTGAACCGTCCCAAAGGTGAGAACAGTACTCCATACATGATCGGACTTGTGCTTGATACAAATTGAGCAACTGTCCCGGTGTGAAGTATCGTCTCACCTTTGCAAGGATTCCCAGCTTTTTTGCAGCTAGTTGGGCTTTTGACTCGATGGAAGTACCAAAATTGAGTTTTGAAGTTAGAGTCAAACCGAGTAACTCGAGATGGTCAGTTACTGGTAGGGATACATTTAGGAAAGTTGGAGTCAGTTCAAATTGACTCCGTATATCGGAGAAAAAAAGTTTAGCAAATTTAAACACAGCGATTTGAAAAAACAAATAGAATTTAAGGAAGTTGACGAATCAGTGACCACAAAAATGTGTAACTTAGTCACGATCAGCTTAGCCACAAGCGAGCGTTTTGCTATTTTGAAATTTCCATCCATTTTAATTATTAAAACTCCTAACAAAAAGCAATTAAAGAAGAAAATCATATTATGGGAGTAATTATGAAAAAATAAAGATTTAAAAAAAATACTTGACCTGTATGTAAATTGTATGCTTATTTCCTATTAATAATTTATAACGTTGTTATATTTTTCTTATATAACTATTATAGGGCAAAATGTATGGCATATGTTTTATTCTTAAAATGTTGTGTTAGCGTTGGCTTGAAGAATTTAGTAATTTTTAATTTTGCATTGGGTCACACTTTTTGACAACAATTTGTACACAACAAATTATGACAGTTAGGTGTCATAAAAGTTAGGGTTTACCTTCATTGGATTTTTTATGGATATATTGATGATCTAGTCGTGCGTGCCACCCCGCAGCTTTGTCTGCGTTTGTCAAGTTAATTAGCAGCGTATTTGTTAATCCTAGGCATAAGCTGCGTACATTCCAAATTTATCCAAATTTATTCAGCCGTTGCCGCGTGAAGAGAAAAAAGACATACTTAAATAATGCCCCAATTACACACAAACTTTCGGATGAATAAATTTTTTAATATAAGTATATAATAATAATATTTACCAAGATTCTGACATATCAATGTGGTAATAATATCTGTCATCGATTATCTTTATTCTAGGATATAAATTTAAACATGGGTTGTAAATGTATCTAGAAGCTTATTACAACAATTTATAGCACATATCTCCGCCATTTTGAAAAATATCGAATCTGCTCACAAAATATCACGAGAATCGGTTGAAAAATGCGACCTGTACAGGATAACAACCGGAAATCCAGACCTACAAAAGCAATTTTGCCCAAGCTGAAATGAAATCGCTTCGTTCCCGCTTGGCGCTCGTTCGGTCAATTAAACCGAAAGTAATTTAGTCTTTCATAATAGTTAATAGCTGAACCAACCGGCGTTCATAAAAACAAACACATATACGCATATATTTTTATAGTCGGATAAGCGGACAAAGCCGCGGATAGATACTAGTAAATATATATAATGTTAATTAAATTTAAATGCATTTTGAAACATCAGCGTGGATTTTAATTACGCATATAGTATATCTTTATGAATGACATAATAATATTTTTATTAGATATCATATTGTAGCATGATTACACAGTTAAATATCATTCAAGTAGAACATAATTCAAATGGCTCAAAAGGTTATCCCACAAATCTTAAAATCAGGGTTACCCTAAAGAAAAGGGACACAGAGGTTCTTTGTGACCTCTCACTAGGACACAGATTTTCGGCGGAGTCGTCCCTCCTTTTACAAACCGTAGGTTTGTTTCTTATCTCGATGGATGTATCGTATGACTGCGTATATTTTTAATTGTTATTGTAAAAAATTACTTCAGTACAGTTTATCCCACAGATATAATATACCCTTTAGTTTCTGTGATCTGTGGTTTATCCCTTTCAGAGAAAAGAAAATTTGGTACTAACTACTCTGTAATAAATTTTCAGAATCTGTAAATTTAATCATAATCATTCACCTTATAACAAAGTACGTTATAACAAGTATGTCAATTATAATTAATATATATTATTTATTATTATTTAACCATAAATTACAAAAATTATAAAAAAAATATATATGAATAAATGCATTTAAAATTGTAATAAAATTAAAGTCAGTATTTATGTCGTGTGTAAATCCTTCTAATATTATAAATCCGAAAGTTTGTGTGTAAGTGTGTGTGTATGTGTGTAAGTATGTTTGTACCCTCTTCACGCTTTAACGGCTAAACGGATTAGGATGAAATTTGGAATGTACGTAGATTATACGTAGGATACATAGGCTACTTTTTAACCTGATAATAGCGGGCGAAGCCGCAGGGCACGGCTAGTAATTCTATAGTAGTAGTTATACACCGTGCAATTGAAATTAGTATTTTCCCGAAACGTATGTACTCAGACCATGCTTTAGAATCGATCTGCACGGTAAAATATAAATAATATTTTTATAAATAAATGTTTATAAAACATTTGGCCATAACCAGAAATGTAGATTTCACTCTATGCACTGGATGGTGGCGCGCGACATGAATGGACCTCCACATAGCCACACTCGTCCTAAAGTAAGAATAGGGGAGGGTGGGGCAAGACGGGGTAGTGAGGTAAGACGGGGTACCCGGTCTACAGGCTTATCCAAACGCAATACGCACAAAACAGTTATGCATAAAGCACACTCCACCCCCGGTCCCTTCAGTCACCTGAAAACCGAAGAAGTGAAGAGACGCGTTTTGTCGCTATACTAAAAAAACTAGTTTTGACAAGTTTTCTTATTAATTTTTTACTTTTTTATCGCGTGACATCCGTGCTAAAGGGTTTACGGACTACCGCGACTGATAGAGTTATGAAAAGGGTGGAAACCAAGGATTTAGGTAAGCATTGTTTTTTTTTTAATCTGTTGTAAAAGGTAACAATTACCGTTTTTTATTTTTTAATATCCAGTGGGGCAAGATGGGGTCAATCGAACGAGTGTGCCCCATCTTGCCTTAAGCCTATAATTTTTTACTAAAAGTTAATAAAATCAATATCATTTTGCAGAATGGTACGAAACAAATACTCCCAGGGCCTCTAACATCAGGAAACCAAAGGTCGACTAGAAAGAGAGGTAAAACAGCACTTATCACTTCATCACCATATAAATTAGAATTGGAAAATGAAATGAACATGAAAAGAGAAGCAAAAGAGAAGAAAAGAATGGCAAGATTAAAAAAGAAAGAAGAAAATCAGTTTCTGAAAAGAAAGTATCCAGATAGAAATCAAGGAAATAAGAGAAAACATAAAAAAGGAAAAAAATAAAATTAACCAAAGAAAATTATAGTGATGATGATGATGCTGGTGATACTGAATGCCTATACTGCCATGGTTTTTACACAGAATCGATTGAAGGTTGGATAAATTGCATCAGATGTCAAAGATGGGCCCATTGTGGCTGTGGAGGAGTTGATGATGATAACGATGAAGCTGTTCATGTGTGCTTACTGTGTTTACCAGACTAAAAAGACAATATTACTTTTCTTCCTCGTATTCCTATATGCCTGTATGATTTTTCTTTAGTTGGGATTTAATTTCCTCGTCATAAGTGTTGATTTTGCACGTTGAAAGTTTATTTATAATTAAAGCATTTACCATACCCCATTTTGCCCCATAGGGTACCCCTTGTTACCCCACCTATGGGGCAAGATGGGGCAAAATTACTTTTTTAGGTTAATTGTTAATTACGTTAAAACTAATGCTGAATTACTCTGTTTTTTCAACTTATTCCAAATACTGATAACCAAAGGCTCAACAAATATGAGAAAGTTTTCGCTATCTTAAAAAACATAGATTTTATTTATCATCAAACCTTAACTACCCCGTCATGCCCCACCCTCCCCTAATGATAAAGTTTACAGTTAAAAATGTAAAACTGTACTGTTAAATGCACATGCAACAAAGTAAGTAGTTCAGCCGTATTAAAAAAATCAAATCTATCTTATTTATGTACAGCGATTCAAATAAATAAAACAACGGGTTGCACTCCGGGAGTGACGGTAGAAGTGAAAACTTGAACATAAACGTCGTAAACAGCAGGAGCAGGCATAGATTTTCGCGGCAGAAAGAGAGGGGGATATTACTTCCTCTCCTTCGTCTTACGAATTTTTGATCACGTGCCCTGACGCGATTTTAACATTTTTTACCCATCCCAAAAATGTGCACAACGCCGCTAAAGAAGTTTTCACTTCAAAAACAAATGACATTTTAATGAAAAAAGGGTATCGATGTCTCTTCTCACTTTATTCAAAGCGCGCACAATTTTTATCTATAAATTGTCAACACTACGTGCTTCTTCGGTGTAAAATTTTTTTTTGTGATCCGGTTAGACGTACATTCGACTTAATTATTATAAAAAAAATTACAAAGACGCTGCCAGACATAATATACTCACTATAAGCAACCGTGGAAGTAAAAACAATGTATCCACAAATTCTTGACGCAATAATTTAATCGCAAGCAAATCTTAAACTGATTTTAATGCTTTATATATATGGTAACACACATAAAAAACAGAATTCATAATTTTGTCTTTTATGTATTATACCTCCTATTTTTTGAAGTCGGTTAAAAAGAGGGGTGTTATAAATTTAACGTGTCAAAATCAAAAGCAAATTCGTTAATTCACATAAGCCCCAAAGAGGCACTCATGAAAATTAAATGACTACTGTGTGTATCTGTGT
This sequence comes from Lomographa bimaculata, assembly GCA_948107665.1. Classification (NCBI taxonomy): domain Eukaryota; kingdom Metazoa; phylum Arthropoda; class Insecta; order Lepidoptera; family Geometridae; genus Lomographa; species Lomographa bimaculata. The sequence goes on along the minus strand of OX403602.1, from coordinate 519,265 downwards.
GTCTGTTTGTGGCATCGCAAACGGCTGAACCGATATTGTTTTTGTTTGAAGGTCAAGTAAACTTTCAAACAAGAATAATATTTTTGTTTAAAAGTACACTGTGCAACAAAATAGTATCATACTTACAGTATTCTCATAAACTTATATCAAAAGATTGTAGTGGTCTCCAAAGTATCGAGTGTCCAAGTTCTTATTTGCAATTGTTTGATGAGCCTTTGTATTATAGCCTCTTAAGACGCTCTATGATGAACTTTGGGACATATTTTTATGTATTCAGTAGGTATACAGTCACGGAACAAAGAATAGAACCGATGGAGTAGTTGGTAGCGCGTCTGCCTTCTTAACAGCGGCTCTTGGGTTCGATAAAATACCAACAAAATCAGTGTTTGCAAGATCCATGGTGATAGCATGAAGGTCAAGACGAGTCTTTTCAGTAAAGTTTTTTTTTGATTTGCTTAGACAAGCAAAATTTAAATGAAATATTACAGGCGCGTGACCCGTTATGCACGTGTCGAGAACCAGTGTAGTTGCATTTTTAAGGTAAGTTTTTAGTAAAATATGATCCAGACAATTTTTGTCTCGAGTTGGAATAGTGTGTGTAGGCAGAAGTCCGTGCATAGCGGTTATGTTTAAATATTCATCAGCCAAAATATCACTGGTCTCCGGGTTTATGTTAATATTAATGTCACCAACAATAAGTATCGTTCGATATGATGATAGTGAAATGAGTAGATCATTAAGGCTATTTAAAAAGCTACTTAAATTTTTATAAGACGGTGATCTGTAGATTGCTATAAGCGCAGTATCAGGATCACACTTGACCAGTAAGCTATTACAGTCTTTTAGATTTGGTTCCGACACTGAATATTGAAAGTGCGACCTTATTATAAACAGCCACACCATCATTCTGTGTTATAAATTTAGATTTATGTCCAGTATAATTGTCGATTGTAGGTAGCTCATAAATTTTGCTCAACCATACCTCCGTCAATACAATCATATCGCATCTCAATTTTATTCTGTCCAATAACATAATGGTTTCGTCTAGGTTACGATTTATACTGCGAATATTAAAATTAAAAACTGTCAACGATCCTCTGGTTTGCGTAATATACTGATCACAGTCATCTGGTGAGCATTTAAATGAGTTTGCTACACAAAAAGATTCAATATCATCGTTTATAAAATTAATATCATCCATTATTTGGTTTAGTTAAACATGGGTGCTGTCTTGATGTCCAAACATTGAAAACAATGCTTCTATCCAGATTATAGTAAGAAATTATTTTAAAAGTTAGATTAAGTAATAAAATGTCAAAAACGTAGTAACCACAGCAAGAGTGCTCTGTGCTTTCCCCTTCGTATGTGCTTAGTGTCATTTTAGACTGCGTAGGTAGTAGTGTAGTGTAAGTGTTAATTGTGAGTGTAAGTGAGTGTGTATGATTAGTTGCCTTGAATACAAGTTTTCTCCCTAAGAGAAATTTGTGTTCTGGGTTTGATGTGAATGTTGTGTGTGTGATGTGAATGTTTACGGACCTACGACACAAATCATTGAACATATTGTGGGGCTATGAATGTGAAAGTGTTTACGTTGATTGTTTCTATGTAATTTTATCCGAGTTACTCCGGGAGCGTCAGCTACTGAAATAATTAAAATCACTTAAAGTTAATTACGTCGCAAATTCTCGCCTACAACGGCAATTAGACCTAGAGTTGGATAAATTATTGGGGGAAAAAACTTGTGTTCCCACCGAGAATCGAACTCGGAGCTTTAAAGGCAAACGGGCACCTAAGTAAAGAACCAAAAAGTTGATTTCAGAAAATTGGGACCAAAAAGGGTAAAAATAATTAGAAAACAACAATGTCTTGTAATAAGTGTATTAAGCAATTTCCAGTCAAAATGTCGTTCAAAGTCGCTAAGCATAGAGAACACGCACACACACACACACGCACACATACACAAATATAAATGACGGCGTTAAGCGAGATCTCTGACCTGAGTTGGGTAGTACAGCACTTCCTCCGTCCGTCTATCTGTCAGTGGCATTTAGCGTCTAACTCGTACGATCGAATAACAACAAGTTCTTCGAGAGTATGTAAAGCCCAAAGCCAAAAGTGGCAATTAAAATTATATAAATGAAAAAAAATGTTAAGGGGGCGATTCACGTGAGTAGAGCAAAAGATTTTTTTCTGCCCGTTTGGTGTATAATTGAAAAGAGCTTTTTTTTTTTTTATGTACGAAAACATTTTAGAGAAAACCTCAGAAAATAACAATTTCGTAGGACAGCTAGGTCACTGTTTTTAGACCAATTTGTCTATGGATCTATCTCAAAAACGGTCTTATTTACAAAGTGTCTACTTATGTACAATTTTACCTATAAGCTGTACTTAAACAACAATCAACACTCCATAATTTATTAAAAATAAAATTAGCAAATAACCATAGGTGTAACAAAAACCATATAAGCTGTCTCTAGAACTAGATGGTCCATTCCACTACCTCGGTGATATCACCTGGGTAATCATAGACGACTCTTTAGTGTTTTTTGTTAATCACCTAGGTGATCATAATCGACTCCATTTGAATTATCTATTCGGTATCCTTAAATCACCTCTAAAGAACCATTACTGGCATCGTAGGTAAAATTGACATTCGCAAGCGTTTCGTTTACGATTTATCGGCGCAAAAAAACAGCACAAATTTGAAAGAGTATATATTTGTCGGACAGTAGTCGTGAAATCACTAGGCTTAGGTTTAAGCAATCACTAGATATAATAAAATATAACGCCCAAAAAATCGTAAGTACTTACCAGAATTTAATTCCCAATTTAATATGAAATTATCACCAATAAACGTAAAGTCTGCTAACCTAAAAAAGGCAATCTTCAGAATAATCGCTGAGCTACCCAAAAAGGCCACGCATGCACCAAATATGTACTCGCATTTTATTTAAAAATTTCTTCCAAAAATTGTTACTATAAATCAATTTTTTCGTATTATAAATATGTTTGTATGAATTATAAAAAAAAAATACCCTTAACCTACTGCAATCTGATTCGGTTCTGACACAGGAAATTTCATTTTATTTTTGGTGGCCATCTAAATTATACCCCAAGTTAAAATTTGGTGCACGCGTGGCCTTTTTGGGTTATGAAAAGATTTTGTAGTGCAGGCATGACTTAAATAGCCCGAAAGATTTGGGTACAGGTTTCATTTATTTGTACATATTATATTTTTTTTGGATGAGGCTGTTTAGGGCAACGATTGTTTTTTTGGTGGTCATTAAATTTAATCCCAAATCACGATTCGGGTGACTTAGTATATATAGTATGTCAGTAGCATTGTACCACTACCTGACATCTATTAGATTTTTTGTGGTTACCCTATAATGAAAACCGGGCACAATTTCTCAAGTATACCTGTCGAAACACCGTTTGGTCAGGTAAACTACAACTGTACTGCAGTGATTGAAAATTTCCTACATAAATCTTGTAACGAAGCGTTACATGTATTTTTAAAATAACTTAATCTAATAAAAATTTATAAAATATATACATATTTACAAATTAATTAACTACTAAAATAATTACAAATAAAACATACAGTTGAATTGAGAACCTCCTCCTGTTTTGAAGTCGGTTAAAAATAATGCTTTCAGTAATTTCAATTCATTTATAGTTTTGTCAGCTAAAGTAAGTAATATCTTTCTGTAGCTAGCGATGACGCACAGATTTTGAACTGGTCGCGGGCAGAGGCATGAGGCAAGGGGTATGACGACAGTAAACGAGCCTGCGGCCGCGCCTCGCGACAGTCGTTGCTAGGCTGACTTTTGAGCCGGTTCACGCTAGTCTTGCGCCCTAGCAAGCAAGCGCGATAATTTAAATTACAATAAGTGCATTCTTACTTTTTTTTACATCATAATTCAAAGTATGACTTCAACTGACATCGCGTCGTTATATTTTAAAGTTTGAAGTGATTTCCCGATATAGGGTAAGTTTTGAATGACACACAAAAACACAATCATGATTTGCTATTTTGTTCATACTGTGTATTAACAATCATTCATTTTCAGCTTTTCATTTGTAGTAATAGCACTCATTTAGTTTGTTTATTTTAACTGTGAGAAATGTAATTAATCTTTAATTACATTTCAATTTTTGTTCATCTACCTTGATTTTTATTTTTTTTTGTAACGTTTCTCAAGAAACCTAATTAATAACTTAAATATTAACGTAGCTTCTTCTGTTTTCTTTTGGCCTTTAGCTATTGAATTAATTGTAAACTCCGTTCTGATTGTTGGTACCACCACGGACTATAAAACTACTACGTAAGTACCTACCTGCTTTCTTCGTGTTTCCGTGGTGGACCCTAGGAACGGAAGTAATTAAATCAGTGTGTAATCCGCTGGTTTTGTGGATTCCAGGAACTTCGCACAACTTCGCACAGGTTGGCTGCGCGTTTTAGTGCAGAGGCCAAACAATTCCCGGATCCCGAACTTCGCACAGGTTGGCTGCGCGTTCTAGACCAGAGACCAACCAATTCCCGGATCCCGAACTTCGCACAGGTTGGCTGCGCGTTCTAGTGCAGAGGCCAACCAATTCCCGGATCCCGAACTTCGCACGGGTTGGCTGCGCGTTCTAGTGCAGAGACCAACCAATTCCCGGATCCCGAACTTCGCACAGGTTGGCTGCGCGTTCTAGTGCAGAGACCAACCAATTCCCGGATCCCGAACATCGCACAACTTCGCACAGGTTGGCTGCGCGTTCTAGTGCAGAGACCAACCAATTCCCGGATCCCGGACTGCTCCTGATTGCCTACTACGCGGCACTACTCCGTCACCCTTTGGTCCCCAACTACCATCTTCAGCCGGACTCACATCAGGGGAGTGCTTCGCTACGGAAGCAGAAATAGACACAGAATCTTCAGGCTCAGAACCACCCCTTATAAATTTATGTGCCCTCCTTCTACATTGGCGCCCTCTTACGTGGTTGATTAGTTCTGTTTCTGCTTCTAGTGGTATGTAGTTAGTTTTAGTACGGTGAGTGGGTAATTATGTAAAACGCTTTTTTCTCCTTGGTTTGCTGCAACTGAGGTGACAGCAGTAGTCATTTTATGTCGTTTTTTTATGCTCTATACGTAAGTTTAACATAATAGATTGAAATCTAAAAAAAAAATATTTTTTTAACGAAAAAGTACAGTCTGGTACAAAAGTTTTTAAAAACTTTTAATTAAATTCAAATATTTTTTTTTCGGTGTTTTAAGTATTTAGACATAAACTACATAGTTTAGATGCTTTCACACCAGTTGCAAACATTTTGAACATTTTTATTTTTATTTTGCGTTTTTAATTTTGTTTAATTTTTTAGTATTTATTTCATCAAACCAGAGCGTTCTGTTAAAGTGAATTGTAACAGAACGGAGTATTTTCATCATTGATCACTTTAACCAGTTTTGTGTGTCATTTACAACAATCTTTAGTATCATAAGTTATTTTTAAACATTCAATAGTAATTTATATTCGTCGTTGCCCATGCCCATCACAATTTTTTACATTTCTTACAAAAAGTCGTAAGTCGAATTTTATGACCTATGACTTTCCCCATGTTAGGATGAGTCTTATAATTATAATATTATTTGATTTATTTTTGTTTTTGTTGAACGCTGGTGAGGTATGAAAGGATGTATGAAAGATAATTGTAAGAAATTGATACAGATTTATAGTTTGCGGATTTTAATTTTAAATTAAAATCCTTACGAGGGACAGGCGGGTAATGTAACGAAGCGTTACATGTATTTTTAAAATAACTTAATCTAATAAAAATTTATAAAATATATACATATTTACAAATTAATTAACTACTAAAATAATTACAAATAAAACATACAGTTGAATTGAGAACCTCCTCCTGTTTTGAAGTCGGTTAAAAATAATGCTTTCAGTAATTTCAATTCATTTATAGTTTTGTCAGCTAAAGTAAGTAATATCTTTCTGTAGCTAGCGATGACGCACAGATTTTGAACTGGTCGCGGGCAGAGGCATGAGGCAAGGGGTATGACGACAGTAAACGAGCCTGCGGCCGCGCCTCGCGACAGTCGTTGCTAGGCTGACTTTTGAGCCGGTTCACGCTAGTCTTGCGCCCTAGCAAGCAAGCGCGATAATTTAAATTACAATAAGTGCATTCTTACTTTTTTTTACATCATAATTCAAAGTATGACTTCAACTGACATCGCGTCGTTATATTTTAAAGTTTGAAGTGATTTCCCGATATAGGGTAAGTTTTGAATGACACACAAAAACACAATCATGATTTGCTATTTTGTTCATACTGTGTATTAACAATCATTCATTTTCAGCTTTTCATTTGTAGTAATAGCACTCATTTAGTTTGTTTATTTTAACTGTGAGAAATGTAATTAATCTTTAATTACATTTCAATTTTTGTTCATCTACCTTGATTTTTATTTTTTTTTGTAACGTTTCTCAAGAAACCTAATTAATAACTTAAATATTAACGTAGCTTCTTCTGTTTTCTTTTGGCCTTTAGCTATTGAATTAATTGTAAACTCCGTTCTGATTGTTGGTACCACCACGGACTATAAAACTACTACGTAAGTACCTACCTGCTTTCTTCGTGTTTCCGTGGTGGACCCTAGGAACGGAAGTAATTAAATCAGTGTGTAATCCGCTGGTTTTGTGGATTCCAGGAACTTCGCACAACTTCGCACAGGTTGGCTGCGCGTTTTAGTGCAGAGGCCAAACAATTCCCGGATCCCGAACTTCGCACAGGTTGGCTGCGCGTTCTAGTGCAGAGACCAACCAATTCCCGGATCCCGAACTTCGCACCACTTCGCACAACATCGCACAACTTCGCACAGGTTGGCTGCGCGTTCTAGTGCAGAGGCCAACCAATTCCCGGATCCCGGACTGCTCCTGATTGCCTACTACGCGGCACTACTCCGTCACCCTTTGGTCCCCAACTACCATCTTCAGCCGGACTCACATCAGGGGAGTGCTTCGCTACGGAAGCAGAAATAGACACAGAATCTTCAGGCTCAGAACCACCCCTTATAAATTAATGTGCCCTCCTTCTACAATCTATCAATGTGTATGCAGGGTATACATGTGGAATTGGTTAGTTCTGAGAACAATGGCTGTCGCCGCCGAGGATGTCTTGGTAACGAGGTGTCGCAGGTATTGTAGTTTGCTTTCCAGGAACATACTGTATTACTATATGCTATGCTGTGACATCAGAATACCCAATAATTAACCATTGAATATTAATGTGTTCATTAGGTATTATGTTCGACGACCCAGTTGGCGCAGTGGACTGGTGTACGCCCGCTGCGCCGTGGGTCCTGGGTTCGATTCCCGGCAGGAGCACAAATTCCTTCCCAAGGGATATTTGTGCTTCTGGTTCTGGGTGTATTGTGTGTGTGATGTGAATGTTTCCGGCACCCACGATACAAGTATTCGAACTTAGTGTGAGGCTGTTAGTGTGAATGCGTTTGTTATTTGTTTTGTTGTTATTTATTTGCATCAAATTGAACTACTGATACTATAAAGACTTAGAAGAAAACAAACACTTCAACAACTACAGTTCTCGCAGCACTAAGTTCTAAAACTTGTAACGCAGGTGTCGGAAACACATAGGTACATCACACACACAATTTTAAGATTTTTTTTCATTTCAAGACAGTCATGCACCAACTTCGCCAAGTATATTTATGTTTATAAATGACTACTACGAAATAGTGCGTCACTGTTATCGAAAGGTATTACTGACTTAATTCCTGTTTAGAATAGGTATCCTTCCAGGACTAGAAGTACTTTATTAGGGTCCGTATTAGCGACCTTAACAAAGTTCCATGAAGGTCCGGTCCTGAGCGCACGTTTTATTACACATTCCTTTAGATTACTTACGATAAAAAGTATTAACATTTATATACACATCATTATTACGCTTTAGGAGAGACAGAGGGAGGGACATTAGATAACAGTTCTTTTATAGAACAGCAGGGCATAGAATGGAATAACAATGTTAGAAAAGAGGACTAAATATAAATCTCTAATTATAATTAATAATCATGCATATTGTAGGTCATTTTATTTATTTGGCATCATGGTTTTGGTTTTCTTTGCATGTCAGAAAAGTTTTAATATGTAACATATAGCCTGTTGTTTCGAACGACATCTCCGATTTGACTTGGATGATTCACTTTGTCCGTCAGTCCGTCCGTCTATCTGTCCGTCCGTTTGTCAGAGGCATCTAGCGTCTAAACTATACAAGACATACTTCTAATTCTCAGAGAATTGTATAGCTATAGCCCAAAGGCAAAAATAGCATTTAAAATTATGTAAATGAAAATATAAAGGGGACACTTAGACACGTACATCGTTGAAAAGAGCTCCCAAGTAGAGTACGAAACAGAAAATAACAATTGGATAGGTCACCGTTTTTAGACCTATTTTGTCCCGGGGTTTATCTCGAAAACGGCTTTTTATTTAATGCTGAAACTGACGTATAATATCTGTTATATCCTGTACTTGAACAAATTTGTCGCATTTAATTATTATTCACGTTCATTTATAATGATATAATAATATTTGATTAACCATAAGAGAAAAGTTTTGTAAAAGCACCTCAGCTTGAAAAACAAACAAATGTGTCATTATTTGTCGTTTCAAGGATTACTTACACAAGAAATGTACATGTTTTATTATTATTTAAATTTAATTAAAGATATTTTGAAATTGAAATTGAACTTGAAAATCAAATGCAGAAACGAACGACTAGTTAGTTATGTCTTTTTGTTACGAAATTATTTTAACTGCGTCATAAAGTTTCTAGATCGAGCGAACCTGCGAACAATCTCAAAAATGTAAACGAAAATAACACAGATAGACTTACGACCTTACGTCGTTGTAGAGACTGCAATTTTAACTTAACTAACATAATATACCCAATGAGTAATTTTGTCGTTCAGTCAATAGACTCAGCTCCATTCTGGTACTACGCATTAATAGCCACAAATTATGTTTTTTTTACCCAACTCTAGAAGCTAAGACGCTTGTTGTAGGATAATAATTAAGAAAGTACGAGTACCATATTATACAAGGTTACTTTGAATTAACGCTCCATACTCCATAGGGGGGCAGGGTATCGACAATGCAAAACAAAAAAAAAAAAATTATTTTTTTCATGTTTGTAAAGTGCCGACCTACGATTAAAACCAATTATCCAACTCGTAAACTCAAAAATTAAAAACAATACAACTAAAACAGCTGTGATTGTTCGCATGCACCAATATGTTAACGCAGGTTACGCGGCATCACTATCATCAATGCGTGCGCGTCGGAGGGAATGTGGAGTATGGAGCGCTAATTCAAAGTAACCTTGTATATTACCTACATAGATTTTCTCGACTGATGTTACCTTTTGCGCATGTTACGGATGTTTAATGAGTTTTATTCTGGTAATCATGCTTACTAAGCCGCTGTCGGTGGTGTCAGGATATTAGTATGATTAATTCGCAAAATTTAATAAGAATAAAATTTAGATTGATGTTATTAGTTCCTACCATCTTTGAGATACTAACATATCAGGATAATATCATATTAATCTATATGTATACTAGTTGTTCTCCGCGGCTTCGCGCGTGTTAATTAACATACAGACAGACAGACAGGGCGGTAAAATGGAGCCTATATTTTAAGTTAGACCAGTAGCAATACATCGGTTAAAGCAGCATTTTTTGTGCAGTAGTTTTTGCTTCATGCGCGTACAAACATCCAGACAGACAAGAATTCTAAAAATTGCTGTTTTGGCTTCTGTCGCTCTAATAAAGACCCTAATAGCCTCGATTCTGATGTCACACACTAAATTAAATTTAAACTATTCCTGTCTCTTACAAAATAAAACACAAGACAGAGATAGCATGCATTTTAGTGCTGTCACGCTAGTTTATCAATTAACAGCAGAAGCAGAAAGGCGCTTGTTTTTGGTCAACACCAATACAACACATACTCGACTAAGCTTGCATAGACATCTAAGTTCTGACTAACTTGACAGCACAGCAGTATGCTATCTCTGTCTTGCGTTCCTATTTTGTAAAAGACAGGAACAGTTTAAATTTAATTTAGTGTGTGACATCAGAATCGAGGCCTATATTTTTCAATATCTATAATGTACAGACATCGGCCTGTTACAATTTTATCATAAGTAGTATAGATATAGTATAAAAATATATTACAAGATTACCCAGTTTGCTCAGCAGACAAGTCTTTGCCCTCTACGCCGGGGTTATGGGTTCGATTCCAGGCAAGAGCACCATTTTCTTTGTTAAGGGACATTTGTCACATTTTGTATGTGATTGTGTGTGTACTATATAAATGTTTCCGGCGTCCCCGAAACAAATCTTTGATCTAATCTTCTATATAAATAAAAATGAATGTTTGTATGTTTGTCCGCTATGCGCTCTTAAACAATTCATCCGATTGTGATAAAACTTTGCGGGTAACACCGCTGGGCACAGTTAGTATAAAAATATCAAATTAACTTGACGAGGGTGCAAGTAGCTTGTTCTCTCGCCTTAAATGACTGAACCGTTTACCTTATATTTATTTTTCAGGGTTGGTTCTTGGAAAACGGCTATCGCGAATTGTATTCATTCTTAATATAAGATAGAACTTTAGTTATAGCCACTACATTAGCAACGTTTGTTACCAAATTCGATCTCGTAAACTGTAGAAGTGCCTAAATACAGCGGGTGGCTAGTTAGGCAGGGTCATTCGCCACGCGTTTCGATTTTTGAAGTATTTATTATAGCTGCTACACGGTATCCGTTCGTATCACATACGTTCAGTACGCATTTGGTACGAACGGATGCCGTATGGAGACGCTCGCCGTCCATTCAAACCAAATGCGTTCTGTGTTTACCAGCTATTATTCATACTATGCGCAGATCAAGATTTGGCTTGGTATTTCATTGACAGGCCACCTGACCGACGTCGACCTTCTATGCTTGTGTGTCCCAGAGTGCCCTTCGTTAATCGGCAAGGACACCAAGTGTAGATAATTTGAGCAGCTAGGGGATATTCTTCCTGATTGTTGGTGAAATAGCAATAAAAGAAAACGAAATCAGTATCGTTTTATTAAAAACAAAGCATCTCATACGTCAGATGGGTTTTCGAATATCTTTTTGATCTTTTGTAGATATACGCTGGCACTTTTTCCTAGGGAAGTGAACTCCTCCACATCTTGTTTCTTCTCAATCGAGCCTTCACTTTCCTTCTGGATCTTTTTGTTTTGTGTTTGGCTGTGTGCATCATTCGTTTTGTAGCGACGCCAGTCTCTGTCGTAGTCCGAACGTAAGTCTGAGAAAACATAACAGAATAGTAATTTTGTCGAAAACTATCTTATACTCGTAATTGGCTATCAACAACTATCTCACCTGATAGAAAGTGATGATGCAGGAGAAACCGTAGAACATGTAATAGCTCAATGCGCTGTATCTAAAGAAATGAGAGCCACCACTGGACTAAAGACTCACAGAAATCAAATGCAACAGCTTCCACTTCATATTTTATGCCACTACAAAGAGTACCAAAGAGTATATTCTACTCGGAGCTTTCGAGTGGAAAGCGCAGTTCCGGCGGGCAGTTTCTTCATTACAAGGACGTATTTAAACGTAACTGCGTGCAGTCTGTCCACAGAAAGGTGGGACGCGGATTCTCTCACCAGATAAGTTTGGCGTAGGAAATCCAAGAAGGGGGTTCCACAGTTTCAAAATTCTCGCCTTTCGGAATTAGAATTGAAGCGCCAAACTCGCAAGAATCGACCCAAACCCGCTTACAGCTACATATACAACAGCACGGGCCAGCTCTACAGCGCTACTTGTGACCGATGACAATTATTATTTTGCTGACATTTATTTACTATTTTAATATTATTATGAAATGGTTAGGTATATTTTAATGTTTTGTCTCTACTTTAATTGCAGATAGTGTATCTAACGCATATATATATTGAAGTTGATGACGTGTAAATCTTAAGGTTATCAATAAAAAATACGATGATTATGATTAAACATACCCAATTTTTCATCCCTATCATCTTCGGCGCGCGTGTCTGTCCTTTGGGCTTTCCCCAGGTGGTTGTTAAACACACTGTATGCTCGTCGGACGATGCTGCCCACTTGCCCACCGATGGGGGACTGGGCTAGCCGTTTAGCCAGGTTCTGGACGTCTTCAATGTTGGCTGTCAACAGGATGTAGCAGTGGGCTGCTTGGAGCGTCATCAGAACAGCTTTGAAGATAAATCAAAATTTGGTCATGATATTTTGCTACAAGGACTCGATCAATGTAGCCCGAAATTACTAATGTTAAATTAAAAGGTTATAAAAATCCAAATCACAGTATAAAACAAACATAAACGCCTCACACTCTTTACACTCACAGCTCCATAATAAGTTCGATGACTTGTGACTTGAGTGCTGGAAACATTCACATTACATACACAATCGTACCCAGAACCAGAAACACAAATTTATAATATATAATATAAAAAATATATAATAATATACTCAAATACTCTCGAGATTTTGATACATTGTGATTAGTCGAAAACATTTTTTCCGATTTATGGAGAAAAATATGTTATTTTCCAAATGAAAAGTAGCATAAGTAGACTCGTGAGCCTCTGCATTCTACGTGCGAAATTTCATTACAATCTGTGCATCCGTTTCGACGTGAAGAAAGTACAATAAACAACGTTTCATTTCAAAATATTGGTAGTGATTAAAATAATATACATTTAGTAAAACTTTGAATCTTACTCGCTATCCATGTTATAGTATTCATGAGTGGCTGGCAACCAAACGGTATCAACGGAAAATGTATAAACTTTTATTGCCTGCTGAAGCGATAAATTTCACCTATTCAATATAAAATTAATTTAAATATAGCACTTAAAAAATTTGTAGTCCGCTTGGCGCAAAAAGTGAGTGCCCACGGCGTGGAAACGTGGAAACGGCTGCGTTTCCACGTTGAATTGCTATTAAAATTTTTTGGCAGTGTAAATATGGACAGCATTCTGGTCACTTGTCGCCTCCATTGAGGTTGGAATATTTGCTCTGTTTGAGGTTTTTAGCGTTGCTTGCAGCCCTGCCATCTTGAACACTAGTCTCCGGAAGATGAAACGGTGCCAGTGTATCGACACTTTTGCATCCCACTAAGGGCCGTCCCATCTTCCAAGGAATCATTCCATCAGGCCTCTAGCCGTCGTCACGCGTCAATCCTTTGGTTCTAGGACTGACGGTAAGCCAGGACTTATAAAAGTCCGACGGATAATAAAAAAATCTGCATGAACATTTGCCTAAGTGATTCCTATATATATATTAGCGTGATACTGCCATGTATGACGTTCGAGTCTATAAAAGCAAGCGCGCAGGCGCCGCCCTATTATTTCGCCGTTGATCGTCAGACCGACGACACCTCTCGTATTTTTATTGCTTATTTAAAATTGTGATTGTAATTGTTTCTTTCTTGTAGAATCAGTACTTGGGTTTTATCATTTTTGTTAAAATTGATTTATGTGATGTAAATTAAAAAAAACAAAACAAACGCTTTCACACTCACTGCCCCACACTAAGTTCAAAGACTTGTATCGTGGGTGCCGGAAACATTCACATCACACACACATTACACCCAGAACCAGAAGCACAAATATCCCTTGGGAAGGAATTTGTGCTCCTGCCGGGAATCGAACCCAGGACCCACGGCTCAGAGGGCAGAGACCTTTCCACTGCGCCAACTGGGTCGTCAAATTAAAATCATTTTGTAGAATTTTATATTTTTTTATTAAAAAGTACCGATAAAAATATTATTTCAGAATCAAAATTGAAATCGTTTATTCACATGGGCCCCAAAGAGGCAATCATGAAAGTTACCACTGGGAAAGTTCAAATCTGTAATAAAACGGGCATTAATTAAGAAAGCTTATTATAAGACCACAGACTATATTAATGACAAGGATGCATGGAGGCAAACTGCACAGGCTCTTTCTAGCGACTACCATAAATACTTTAAATACCTAGGTTAAGAAAATTACGTATCAGAAATTAAGAATGTTTTACAAAAAAAAAAATTAAAACAAAATGTGCCGCCGAGTTTTTTGCCAGGTTCTTCTCGAGATGGCTGTAATTTTGCGAATCTGGCAATAGATACATTAACTTTCATGAGTGCCTCTTTGGGGCCCATGTGAATAAACGATTTTGATTTTGATTTTTGTTAATGATTCTACTGCCAGATTCACTAAATTACAGTCATCTCGAGAAGAACCTGGCAAGAAACTCGGCGGCGCATTTTTTCTTTCATATTTTTCGATCATACTTAATTACTAATACATGAATTATATTAACCTAGGTATATTTTATATAATGTAGTCGCTAGAAAGTGCTTGTACAGTTTGCCTCCATGCATCCTTGTCACTAATGTAGTCAATCGTTTTATAAAGTACCTAAATAAGCTTTCTTAATTAATGCTCGTTTTATTACCGATTTAAACTTTCCCAGTGGCAATATACATATATATATACCTATAGTCATACTTCTTATAATAATTTAATTCTTGTTGTGATTGTGTGCGTGACATAAATGTTTCCGGCATCCACGACAAAGTCATTGAATTTAGTTTGGGGCTTTGAGTGTGAAAGCGCTTATGTTTATTTATATATAATTACAAAGCTTTAATTGGCACGTAAACATATTATATATTGTGTAATACGCATATCTATGTTATAGGCGCTCTGAAATTAAAACTAATACAAAAACTTATTAAATTCAGAAAAAGAAACAAACTTTTCGTGTCCAATCAAAAGGAAATAGGTACCATAATAAAAAGAGGCTTACAATTTTGTAGAGAGAAATTCAGAAACGAAAAACAGGATAATTTCAGGAAGTGTCTTATACCACTATGATTATTACTGAATAAAATATATTCAATAAAACTTATTTTACAAAATAGAGTAGGTATATGTTCTTTATTCAATTCAATCTTTGATATTGTGCCGACTTATGCTTGCTCTTAAATGAGATTCATTTACCTCTTAATTAACTGGTTCTGGTATGTTGCCGCCACCCACGACACAAGTCATCGAACGAAGTGTGGGGCAGTGAGTATGGAAGCGCGGACTCGCACACCGAAGGTCTTATACTGTCGTACGATGGTATGATCTCGTCTCGCATTTGACCGTTTTAAATATTTAATTACTTTTAAGCTAAATTATGTCACTCTACTTACTTAAAAATAAACGCTTTCTCACTCACATCCCCACACTAAGTTCGATGACTTGTGTCGTGGGTGCCGGAAACATTCACATCACACACATAATCACAACCAGAACCAGAAACACAAATTTTCCTTGGGGTGAAAAATTGTGTTTTAGTTGGGAATCGAACCCGATACTCCTGCTTTGAAGGCGAATGCCACCAAATTAACCCTACGAGCAGTTCGAACTTGAAATAACTTTGAAAAGAAATACAAATATTTTGTAAACATCCCCCACTTTTAGTTTAACCGCACACCGCCCAAAAAAGTACCTATTTAAGTAACAAAAAATTTCTAAACGGTTACCAAAATGGATAAATGGTCACCAAATTACGTTGGACAAATGGTCACCAAATTACGATTCCTATAATATTATGATATAAATCAATTTTTTCGTATTATAAATATGTTTGTATTAATTATTAAAAAAAATAACCTTAACCTACTGTTATCTGATTCGGCTCTGTCACAGGAAATTTTATTTTAGATAGCGTAATTTGGTGACCATTTATCCATTTTGGTAACCATTTAGAATGTTTGGTGGCCGTCTAATTATACCCAAATAAAAGTACATTTTCTATAAACTGCCCGCTGGCATTGTTAATTGCGCGTTCGCCTTACAGCGGGCATTGGGTTCTATTTTTAAGGAAAAATATGAATATACTACTCCCTGTCCCTTTTTCCGTTAGAAAAAATATAAAAATTTAATTATGGGAGAATTATATTAAAATTACTGGCAAGACTGATGGTGTTGAACCCTTATCTCCGTAATTCCCTTCAGAATTTTCGGCTATAATTGAAAGGCAGCCTTCATCCTGTACTAATGGGGTTTAAAAAACCTCAATAAGTATTAACGGGGTGTCTGTGTTTCAAATTTCACCCCTTTTTATTTGCGAGTTAGAAAAAGCTTTTGGAAATATCATCTTTATTTTTATCACTTCAAAAAAGGAGGTTCTCAATTCGACTGTATGTATTTTAAATTTTTTTTGTATGTATGTTTTTTTTTTAATTATTTCATGACCATGGATGCATAGTCCTTCAGTCGAAATATTAAACAAATATTAACAAATGAAAATAACTTTATTTATTTTACAGCTGAAAAACACTCCAAATATTACATTTATCTCCAAATAGTCATTTATTATATAAAGGTTTTTTGTTATTTTGGTGTCTTGGGCTGAAAGTTTCATAATATGCACTCTTAAAACTGTGGTCTTCACACTAGGCAAGCCTGTGTCGTGTCAACAATTTCTATTCTTCATAATAAAAGTCTTAGTCACAAGTCACAGTCAAAGTCAAGTAGTCAGTCATAGTCAAGTCATGCCCTAGTAAAGTGGTAGAAACTTTACTAGAACTTCTATTGGAGTTTTGGAGCGAAGGTGAAAATCACGTTTTTCAACTTTGTATGATTTGCCTACACTTATGCACGTTCACTAAATATTAACGGTCAATAATCCACCATTATTACACATTAACACTCGAAGAATCACAGGTTTTGGAAAATTTTACAAAATCAACAACGCCATTTTTTCACCTTCGCGGCAAAACTCCTTGTATGTATGTTACGCGTTATCTTTGCCAAATTATGAATCGATTCTTATGTTTTTTTTTTGTTTGGTAGATTATACTTTAGAGGTGGTCCCATATAAATTTTATCGAAATCAATCAAGTCAAAACCAAGATATTACGTTTAATTATGTAAGTGCTGGTTGTACCCGGCAAGCGTTGCAATACCACGTAAAGAAATAAAGAGTTTTTTACCTTTTCAAGTTTATGGTTGCCTGGTAATTTAACAAGTTCGACAAAAGTAATTCTGTCTAAAAAAAAAAAGGAATTGCAACGTTTCCAATCTTTTTTGAACCAGGAAACTTTGCCGGCATACTCAGAAAAACTCTCCAGTTTCATCATAATCTTCAATCGGTTCTCGAGATATTAACAAATACCCGTTCCATACAAAATGTATGAGAAAAATATTTTTTTCATTATGTTCTTTTTCCATTAGGTGTGCTATTCGAGGTGGAAAGACATCCAACTTATTATACTGATTTATAGTAAAATGCAGATTCCTATCGTAGGTAGTTTCATTTACTTAACAGTAACTAAACAAACTGAGGTTTGGGAGAACCTGATTTTTTATGTTTCTAATGCCGGCAAATGTGTGGGGACGTTTGCCAAATCTTGTCAAACACCTACAAATTCAAACGTGTATATAGGATTAAATACGATATTTGGCTTGGCTTGCAAAGGTTTGCAAACGTTTGTGCAAACCTTTACAAGCCAAGTGTAAGTCTAAGTCGGTTTTTGTGCAAGCGTTTGTACAGGTTTGAAGTTTGCGGCAAGTGGAAAACGTGTGGACCCGGCATTAAAGTATATACAATGTTGTTTTTTTCGTATTGTAAAACTGTTGCTTTTTTGCTTTCCTGACATTTTTCTTGTTCTTTTTTATTATTACTTAGGATATTTTAGCTATAAGTACCTACTAACATACCTAATAGATAGCTGGCTGAATTTTTAACAGAATAAGTTACCTAGTAGGTACACTAATGTTGGTTCAAAAGACACATAGAAATTTGAACAGACATACAAACGGATGGACGCGGTAGAATTAGTATTCCCGTTAACATCCTCTGGGTACACAGAACCCTAAAATAGAAAAATATTGTTACGTCAATGCCCTCTGGAACCAATTACAATAATTCATTGTCACAGCATTAGTCAAAAGACTTCAAAGCGCAGTAATTTATAAAATTACGCCTTTTAGTGCAAAAGGGGATTACCATTCGAAAGTGGTTGATGAGAATAGTGGCCATTTTAGAAATAAGCGGTTTTTAGTTTTAATTAATGCAATCCTTTACGCGTAGCGGATTTTTGCCGCGCGAACCTTCTTTTTCACCGACTTCCCAAAAAAGGAGGAGGTACTTAAGTCGACTGTTTTTATTTTTATTGTTTTATGTGTGTTACCTCATACCTTTTCTCCACGTGAGCCCATTTCGAAAAAAATTTAGTTTGAATGATGTTGCTTTCTAATTGGTACCATAAAAATTTGATCAAGATCTGATCAGTAGTTCTTGAAATATCGTCAATAATGCCTATTTTGTGGACTACTTTGACGATGTTCTCGTTTAATCGACTTCAAAAGTTACCTCATAACTTTTTTCGTTGTGGGCCGATTTTGATGATTATTTTTTTATTTGAAATCTGGTGCTTTTCATGTGATTCCATTGAAATTTTATCAAGATCTGATCTCTAGTTTTTGAGTTATAGTCAATAATGCGTGTTTAATACATTAGATAAATCCGATCAAGGTTCCTAAGATAAAGCGATGAAGTCGGTTTTTTTAAGCTTTGCTTGTGTTTAATTATTTTTATGTCAGATAGGGTAAGAAACCTAAAACTCTAACGTCAGCGACTAGCATAATTTAAAGTTCATAAATATCACTGAAGTCATCAAGTGTTTACCACACTCGACCACATTATCTGCTATCAAAGGTAATACTTTAACCCAAAGCCAGAAATGTTAATTAAAATAAAATAAATTAGTTTTGTTTCCGCCCGTGTGTGGTATCGCTAATAATTGAAACGCAATCAAAGCTTAAAAAACCCGACTTCATTGCTTATATTTCGGTTTTAGCTTGACCGATTTCTATAAATAAATTATGGGACCACTTCTGAGGTACTCTACCGAACAAAAATAACATCAAAACCGATTCATAATTGGCGGAGATCCCGTAATATACATACAAAAAAAAACAGCCGAATCGAGAACCTCCTTTTTTGAAGTCGGTTGAAAAGATCTTGACAAGTAGAGTACGAAACCGCTTTTGAAAAAAAACTATGTTGGAAAATAAAAATTTGGTAGGCCACCAAAGTCACAGTTTTGAGACCTAATTTGTCCCCGGGTATCTCAAAAATGGCTACACATTTAAAGCTGATATTTACGTATAATATCTGTTATATATTGTAATTTTTCATCGATCTTATAGGTATCTCAAGTGCTCAAGTCCACTTTTTTTTGCAGAATAGGCAAACATTTGACCACTACCTCACCTGATTGAAAGTGATGATGCGGCCAAAGATGGGACATGCTTGCCTAGAAGATACCTATTCCACTACTAGTGGGTAGCGTTCTCATCATGCTAGCGGCATTACCTCTCTGTATTGCAATGCTAATACGTTGAGCCAAATAATAACAAATAAATTAACAACAAATACAAAAATCACACGATTATTGTTAAAAACAAAACATATAAGCAATTAACCTCAAAAGTTCTTCTTTATTAGGCAAAATGTTTTATAATGAATAGGCAAGCTTTTACCGCCATCTCACCTGATGAAAAGCGACGATGCGATCGTCGGTGTGACATGTTTGCCTAGTAAATACCTTTTCACTCTTGACTTGAAGAGGCCTCTGTTATACTTATCGAGGAACAAGAATAAGGCAGGGTGTTCCATTCCTTTGCAGTTCGCATACAAAAGTTGTGGCGAATTCCTTGATTCCAATTGCAGGAATATCCACCATGAAAGGTTGTTTTGCGTAAGTACGTTCTGTTGTCCGATGATGGAAGGGAGTTGGACGAATTTAATGATGCAATTCTGTAGCACACCCTTCGAAATGTATCTTATGAAACAGTCATAAGCTAGCAACCATAAGCCGATTTTAAAAGGCTAGGCTAGGCTCTGAAGTCTTTTCTACACTGTTGCACTATGGCATATATTGACGCTCATACGCAAACTAAGTTTGTTTAACTATTTTGTTGTAAATCTTGTGTAGATTTTAATTACTTTAAATAATAGCATTAGACGTCGCTTAGGCGCTTAAACACAGTATATTTTGCAAAGCATATTTACATCAGCGACACGTTGGCAAAACGCTCTACGTGAGGGACATAAGCATCTGACAGTAATCTGCAGACGTCTAGGACAAAAGCGGATAAAGCAATTTATTTTCACCATTCAGAGCTTTAAAGGTCTCAAACGAGAAGGTACTACTGAATGCCTGACCTTCTATAACTTGATTTTATTTATATAGCATTAGCCATACTAGGCAGAACTATAGTGACTATAGTGTAAATTTAGAAATTTAGGCCACGGGTTCAAATCCCGCCTCAAGCGATAATTTTTCCTTTCTAAATTTATCACTATAGTTCTATCTGCCTAGCATGGCTAATGCTATATAAATAAAATCAATTGATTTGGGTGACGTGGAGCTAACTGCAATGTTAGACTCGTTGGCAGTAGTAGTTTCTATAAACTGTTTCGGTAGATGACGTCACACGTCCCCGTAAGACGTTAATAATAAGGAAAGGTTAATTTCGTCGCTTCAGGCGGGGCTTGAGTAGCTCAGCGGTTAGAGCAATAGGGCATGAGACCCTATGGCCGCGGGTTCAAATCCCGCCTCAAGCGATAATTTTTCCTTCTATAACTTATCTCTGTTGCAATCGGTTTCAGTTTAAAGTCTACAAAATCCCAAAGAAATGGATGCAATAGAGTTAGGTAATAGGGGGTCTAATATACAGGGTAATGTATAGATAGATATACTACTTCGTTACATTTATTATAATTATATATCTATACTTTATACCATGCTAGAAGACTACCGTAGACGTGTGCTTTGTAGTTGTAATTCAAGTACCTAGAAGAGTAGCCAAGCGCGGTGTTCCAGCAGTTAAGATTCTTTTTTCTTTTTTTTTGTAACATTCTTCAGTTGCCCACAATGTCACTTAAATGAAACTGACGATGTAGTAAAGAGAAAACAATCATAGGAAATAAGCCCTGTGCTCGACTTGCTATCTGATAAAAGCATGAAACAAAGTTTATTTTCATACGAAATTATACAACTCTTCCCTTAAAGATAGGTACCTACATAAAGTCATAAAGTCCGTAACTTCATTTGCATCATTTCGTAGATCTCATGGGAGTTTCGTCTTATCCCGATCCCGCACTAACGAGCACCACTAAACTTGTACAACGTAAATCAATTTTTGAATTCCGATGACCTTCTGTTAAACGACTTTCAAAAAGGAAAAAGGGTCTAGGTTCGTTTAATTTGCTATTTTACCCGACTACTTCGAAGAACAAATGAGGGCTATGATATTAGCACCGTACCTAGAACAGCTATAAACGTAATTAGGTAAGTACATAGTAGTAATTTAAACGTAATTTTCTTTGCTTCTTCACAACATTTATATGTGAACATATCGAGCTTATAAGTAAGCTTTATACTGTGAAATATCTAAACTATACTTACTGCTACTATAAAAATATAAAGCGGTAAATATAAAGGTATACTATAAATGTATAATATAAATATATAAAGTCGTTTTTTTTTAAGCTTTGCTTGCGTTTTATTATTGTAACCATTTTGTTTCGCCATTTTATATCAAAACACGTAATAATTCGTCTAGTAAATATATTCGTAATATATTTACTAAACGAATTATTTCTTCAGCTTGTTTTTTTCTTTTTTGGAGCGCGTTTTTTGTAACATTGAATAAAACCATAAAAATGTAAGATTGCCACGCGTGACCTTGCGCAACCGCCACGATGTAATTTACGCAATATGCACCTTAATGTGCAAAATTGTAAGGGGGTAATTGCCTATGGTTAAAAAAGATGCTCGCCCCTTAAAATTCTTAATATCGAATTTGATGAAAACATCTCTGTAACATTTCCTTATGCTTTCAATATTAAGATCTATTTTTAGTGCCTGAAATGTTTACATTTTACATACTGTATTATTATCGGGCAACTCTGTCGAAATTATACGAGCATTTAAAGTACAAAAAAAGTGTGTACGAGCTATTTGCGGCGGCTGGTCAACCGATAGTTGTAGGCCAATATTTATAAATTTAAACATACTTCCCCTGCCTTGTATGTACCTATATCTGAGAAATATGCGTCTTCGTAAAGAATCATCCCGAACAGTTCGCAAGGCATACAGCAATTACTCAAAGGTCTGGTAGACTCTTTGATAAGCTATATTTTCCCACATGTAGCGTATGTTATGCCGATAAAGGTTTACAATTAATTTCCTAAAGATATTAAGGTGCGTAATAGAAATCAATTTAAAAATGCATTGAAGTCCTGGCTTTTGAATAATTGTTTTTTTAGCTTAAATTAATATTTTCAATTTAAATAAATTACTATGATATGATATTATAATAACTTAACCTAAAATGAAAGATAACTTAAATATGTATTGTTATCCTACTAATATTATAATCCGAATGTTTGTGTGTAAGTATGTTTGATTCCTCTTCACGCTTTAACGGCTCAACGGATTTGGATGAAATTTGGAATGTACATAGATTATACCTAGTAGTAACACATAGGCTACTTTATACCTTGATAATAGCGGGGCATGGCTAGTAATTAGATAAAAATGACTTTTTTTTTATCTTTTTATTAATTATTTATAATAATTGAATTGACATGATGTAAAAATAATTATTTTTACTGAAATGGCATTGTAAACTTTGCTATATTTAAAATTAAATTGCCGAAACATGTTATGACGTTGCACACCCATGTTTAAAGGGTTGATTGTATGGGAATTATTATTAATTTAACAGCTTGTATTATCGACCTACATTCAATGCAGTAAATTAATTATGAAATTTACGTAGAGCCGACCTACTTTCTGACCTACGAGTGTATTGCTTGCCCGTTGGATGGTTATATTCTCTTTGCTAGTTGGCTTAGTTGAGTGAACGTTCATTTTATAAGTAGCTGGTATAGGGTTCGGTAAAAACAACCTTAGCTTAAGAAAAAATAGTAAATAAAGAGAATAATATCTAAACTTTGTATATACGCCAGCGTAATATCTTTATGGAACAATCGGCCGTCCCTTTAGCTTACCAAACTTTTCAATCTATAAACCTACATGATCGTTACCTAACGCAAACTGTGTTCATGTAGCCAGTGCCAAGTGATAAGGTATTTAAAACAAGTCAAAGTCAAGTTAAAGAGGTATGGTCCAGACAGTCAAGTCATGATCTAGTAAAGTGGTAGAAACTTTACTAGAAGTTAGATAGATAGATAGATGATCTCTTTATTGTACACCAATTAAAAAAGAAAATAACAGCAAACAATTACATTGAAAATAACTTAGGCTAGTACAATGGGCGGTCTTATCGCTTAAAGCGATCTCTTCCAGACAACCTTTGGATGGAGAGGAGATAGCAAAATAATTTTGGGACTGTGGTGTTACTACAGTTCTAAACAAATTATGTATAAAAAATAAAAAATAAAGTTGTAAATACCAAATATGTAAGAAATACATAAATATAATATATTATAGTTATACATATTATATTGTATACCTACTTAAACAATTACATAAATATACACACATATAAATAAATATATAAACAAATAAAACTTAAATATTAATAAGATATTATACCGAAATTCATAACTTAATACCAATTTGAGATAAGTAGAATTTTTTTACATTTTCTTTAAATGAGTACAGTGAAAGTTCGAAATCGAAAGCGAAAATCATGTTTTTCAACTTTGTATGATTTGTCTACACTCATACTCGTTTATATTCAGTCGGATATTATATTCATAGTTAATAATCCACCATTATTACACATTAACACCATAAAAATCTAAATTTTTGGAAAATAATACAAAATTTACAAGGTACATAATTTTTTAGCTTTCGCTCCAAAACTCCATAATTATCGTACATTAAAAGCTATAATGACTTAAACTTTAAAAAGCTGTTGCCCTGTGGCAAAAAATGTAACTACTGCCTCAGCTTGCTATTCACACTCGAGAAGTGACCATATGACAAACGACCTTTAAGATGGTAGAGCAAATAAAAGCAACCTCGATTACAAGTGCCACCTTGAACTCGCGAAGGTCGAACACCGAGTTTCAATTCAAGCATACTTAGCACTTAGTTTTAGGCCTACATCATAGATGGCGCTGTTACAAACAAATATTTTGCTTCGCAAATAAAAATCCTTTAGTAAGTTTTATTTAATTATTGTGCAATGTTAAACAATGTTTTATTCAAATTTAAATTACATTGCTTTTTCATCATTTTAATTTATATTTCTAAATGGTCGGGGTTTCCCCCTACTTTTAGCAGATTGCCAGCGTAATATAAAATAATTCCCTATATAACTTTTCGTTTCTACTCTTCTCTTATAATAACAATACGCTAACAATGTCTAATCATATAACTGTGATACTCGGTTATCCTGACTGACCGTCATTCTATGTACCTCTCTACCTTTTATCAAAATTGGTTCAGCGTGCAGCAGTAGCGATTCAGCCATTATTATGAAATAAACAAAAATACATACATACCAATTTACTTTTGAATTTTTACATTACGTGTGTTCTATAAAATACTCAAACACTGGAGCTCGTATGTTCCACTATTTTGCTTTTTTACATAATCACGTGTAGAAAATTTAAACTGGCAACACTGGCGAGACGTCCGCACAAGCAACTCAGATAATTACAAGGATGTTTTTGCACTTGGCGTGCAAAGAGAACGTATAGATTCTCTTAGCTAGCCACGTGCAAAAATATCCATGCATGACTTAATAAATTTATGAACTGGGATTCCCAGTTACATAGGTGACTAAAACCGGCCAATCAGAAAGCACATCTATCTTCTCTGTAGTTTTTGTGGCCAATCAAGCAAGTTTACTTTCAAGTTGCTGCTATAAATAGAACAATAATATGAGTGAGGATGTGTGAGACCGGACTCGCTCGGTCTAGCGGCATTTAGGTTTAATCTTTCTTGGATACAGTGAGTGTGCTGAATAATCTTATTTTCTAGTTACATCAAGGGTGCACTTTTGTGGTAAGTACCACGGTTTGTGAATAATTAATACTTAAAAATAGAGCCCGCTACATCGTCCTTCAAATAATACATTCAATAATACCTACTTACAACGCACGAAATATGAAAACGCGTATCACTTCACAATATCTCATTCTTTTAGCAGTAAAATTAATGAGGTTTCGTACTATCCGTGACCTTTTAGGTAAGTTTAATAATAATAATAATAACAAATTGTGTCGTGGGCGCCGTAAACATTCACATCACACACACAATCACAACCAGAACCAGAAACACAAATTTTCCTTGGGGAGAAAATTTGTGTTCCCGCCGGGAATCGAACTCGATACCCCTGCTTAGAAGGCGAACGTCACCCAACTAATCCAACGCATGCAAAGCTTAAAAAACAGCATTTTTAACGCATCGTATCCCTTGATCAGATTAAATGAAGTAAAAAACGCATTATTGAGGATAACTCAAAAACTACTGCTCATAGATCTTGATCTAGTTTAAATGAGACCACAAAGCGAAGCAAACATGAGAAATACCGGCTTTCAAACAAAAAAATAATTATCAAAATCGCTTCATCCAGAAAGAAGTTATACTGTAACACTAATAAAAAAAATTAATAAATACATTTCATTTTTTTTACGTTTTCACACTCACAGCCCCACACTAAGTTCAATGACTTGCGTCGTGGGTGCCAGAAACATTCACATCACACCCACAATCACAAGCAGAACCAGAAACACAAACTTTCTTTGAGGAAAAAACTTGTGTTCCCGCCAGGAATCGAACCCGATACCCCTGCTTAAGGCGAACGGTTACCCAACTAAGCCAATGGGCAGTTCAAAAAAATATATTATACATTCGAATTGAGAACCTCCTCCTTTTTTGTAAAGACGGTTAAAACACGGTGTACTTTTGTATAGTATAGACAAACGATAGAAGTGAAACTTTTGTATAGCAGGAAAACATTTAATTATTCACCACAATGTTTACCCCCACCATTTTTCGTCACACAAAAAGGTTGCGTATCGGTATTTCAAAGACCTCCAATTAGAAGTTCTACTTCAATAATTCAAAAGTAATGAGTTCCAAGCAAAACTTTTAATTTTCAATAGAGAAGTAGTATTAGCCTAATAGTATCCGCTTTTCCGGCTTCACTCTTGTGTTCCATGCGTTGTATCTGTTTTTTTAATTCGGGATAACCATTTGACCATTATCTCCCCTGATGGTAATAAGTGACAATGCTGTCGACGATGCATGGAGCATATTTACCTAGAATATACCTGTTCACTCGTGACTTAAAGACTCACAAATTAAAATTATCAATATAACTTTAAAAAAAAAGACTCATATGGAAATCGGTAAAGTCGTTCGCAAATTATGGCATGATCAAGGTAAATAGAGATACATTGATATATATTATATAGATTTATTCTTATCAATAAGTTGCGCAGAACCGAGACCAATGGCGTTCTCCTATCTCGGAGGCCAAGGCCCACTTTGGGTCGCTGAGCCAGCTGAGTAATTAAGTATTCTTGTCAATGGCTATATGGACGTAGTTTGCGAAGCCAATCTTTATATATATATATATATAATATAATTCTACTGTACGTTTGTATGTCACTAAACTCCTCCTAAATGGCTGGACCGATGTGAATGATTTTTTGTATGCGTTTGGGTGGCGCCCTGGATGGTTTAGATTCAGAAATCAGCCCGGCAGATGGCGCTGCAGGGGTCCGCTAGTGGAAATTGGACACGGGCGAAGCCGGGGCGAATCACTAGTAATTATTTATAATACTAGCTGCGCCCCGCAGTGCTACCCGCGTAAGTTTGAGATCCGCGGGAATTCCGGGATATAAATTAACCTTTGTGTTAATCCAGGGTGTCAGCTACCTCCATACCAAATTTCATCAAAATTGGTCCAGCCTTTTGAGCGTGAAGAAGTAACAAACATACAAACACACACAAACTTTCGCCTTTATAATATTAGTGTGATAAATTATTCTTCGGATATCGTAAATTAAAAGTATGATGTACGAGTAATATACAATAATTGGTAAATATAGGCCAATTTTTTTTTTAAAACTTAAATATATATAAATATCCCTATTACTTGGCCTAGATACAAAATATTTGGCCGGGGCAAGATAGTGACTGCTAGCGCGACCCTATCTTGCCCCACCTCGGCGAGGGACTGCTCACGGGGGGGTTTTTAGTGGGTTCGAGCCCCACATACCCCTTTCCTTCATCCCTGGGAAGGAAAGGAAATGCCAGGCATTTTCCCCCCACAAAAAAAAAAAAAAAAATTCGCGACCATTTTGAATTAAAGAAGATTGCCATCACTTAAACATGTCAAATGGTATTTATTAAACTTGTCATATAACTTGTTTTAATTTGCGTGTTTTCAGCCTTGAACATTGGCCATGCAGGAAAAAAGCAAGATTAAACACCTTCTGGACGTCCACCTGGGGGAGGTTTTCAGGCAGTTCATCACCATCCAGGATGCGGATTTAAAGCATGCCCAGAAAGTCTTCAAGGATATATTCGAGCAGGTCAAGCTAGCGATGGACGATCAGTGTAATTACTTCAAGAAATACAGTAGTCAGGTACCAAATTTTTTTCTAATTTTTATTTATTTTTCCTCCCCAACCTATATATATATATTTTTTTTTTTTTGTGGGGGGGAAAATGCCTAGCATTTCCTTTCCTTCCCAGGGGAGAAGGAAAGGGGTATGTGGGGCTCGAACCCACTAAAAAAAAAAACCCCCCCCGTGAGCAGTCCCTCGCCAAGGTGGGGCAAGATAGGGTCGCGCTAGCAGTCACTATCTTTCTCCGGCTATAGGCCCGGATATAAACCGGGCCACTGCGCCCATGGAGGGGTGACCTTGCTCACCAAGGCCACCCCCCAGACGAGTGGGGCCGTGCAAGCCAATGAAGAGCCCCCTGGCTCTCCACCAGTGACCCAACTACAGAGGAGGAGAGAGAAGGCGAGCGAACTGCCTCCTCCTCCCCCCCATCCGTCTGCGCCTGAGTGGGTGAGATTGGGGATCAACCTCTCTGGCCCGCTCCGCGGCCTCCTTCTGCGCCATCACCGTTTCGCAGAAGGAGACCACCGCCTGCCACGATCTCTCGCTGCCCAGCATGGCATCTACCACGCCCTGCAGGGAGAGATCTCCACCTATTGTCGCTGAAAGCGTGTGCCGTTGTGGGCCCCATGCTGCACACACCTCCAGCGTATGGAGCGCCGTATCTTCCAGCACCCCACATTCGTGGCAGGCCGGGGTCGGCTCCCGTCTTGCGATTTGGTGCAGGTACTTTCCGAAACAACCGTGTCCGGAAAGCACCTGCACCAATCGGAAGGTCAGCGACCCAAACCGTCGTCGCACCCACCTCCGAAGGACCGGGCGGATGGCCTCCACCGTCCACTGCCCAGGGACCGGTGGAGCCAGGTCCTCCGTCCACCCCAACCTATATATAACCTAT
Organism: Lomographa bimaculata; assembly: GCA_948107665.1. Lineage (NCBI taxonomy): Eukaryota > Metazoa > Arthropoda > Insecta > Lepidoptera > Geometridae > Lomographa > Lomographa bimaculata. The sequence continues at coordinate 490,643 of OX403602.1, read as the reverse complement.
ACAGATCCAAGGCAATACAATACAATACAATACAATACAAAAACTCTTTATTGACACCAAAAAATAAATACAAGATACAGAGAAACTTATAAAGATAGGTACAATGGACGGTCTTATCGCTAAGAGAGATCTCTTCCGGACAACCTTTGGATGGAAATATAAACGAAAAGACCTATGTTCATAAAGCAAGGCAATGTAACTACTATACATTCAAAAAACCCGACTGCGAAAAATGTGAACATGCATATGATACATGTATTTTTGAAATGGTTTTTTGAACTAGCTTTCATTTGATAACCATACTAGCCGTGCCCCGCGGCTTCGCCCGCTATTATCAAGCTAAAAAGTAGCCTATGTGTAAATCCTAGGTATAATCTATGTACATTCCAAATTTCATCCAAATCCGCTTAGCCGTTAAAGCGTGAAGAGGGAACAAACGTACTTACACATTTACACACTTACAAACAAACTTTCGGATTTATAATACAAGTAGGATTGGTAAGGTAAGACCCCCCCCCTCCCCGTTTTCATATGCGAGCGCCATTTTCAAAATGTATATGTCACTACCACAATTCTGACGAATTTAACGACACCTCATCTATCAAAAACCGTCCAGCCATTTCGTCTGTAGGGCGTGCCAAAGAAATAGAGATACACACATACGCTCGAAAAACATGACCTTTCTTCTGACGCAGTCGGGTAATAACGAGATGCTTCTTACCAAACACTACATTTTGTCAAACTCCATATTATTATGAAATATGTCAAAAAGTAAAGAAAATCCAGCCGTTCTACAGATATAGGAATGGGCAGTATCCACTTTTCGTGCTTCACTCCATGTTATTTGTATAGTATCTATATTTTTTAGCAGATCCAAGGTCTATTCAAGTCCCTGTTATAGAAAACCAGCTGTGCCCCGCGGCTTCGCCCGCTATTATCTAGTTAAAATGTAGCCTATGTGTTATTCCTAGGTATGAGCTATGTACATTCCCAATTCCATCCAAATCTGTTCAGCCGTTAAAGCGTGATGAGGGAACAAACATACTTACACACTTGCATACTTACACACGAACTTACGGAATTAAAATAGATAGATAGATAATACTTTATTGATCCACTTTACAAGATGAGATAAAACAAAGGTAACAAACAAGCTTATACGTAAATTATCACAACAGGCGGCCTTATCATTAATAGCAGATCTCTACCAGGCAAATAATATTAGTAGGATAAACAGATTTAGAGTACGTTTACTCAACACAGTTACTTTTTGCAGGAGAAGATGCTAGGAGTAACCATAGTGAATGAATTGAACTGCCCGTTGGCTCAATTGGGTGAGCATTCGCCTTCTAAGCAGGGGTATCGGGTTCGATTCCCGACGGGAACACAAGTTTTCTCCCCAAGGAAAATTTGTGTTTCTGGTTACAGTTGTGATTGTGTGTGTGATGTGTGTGTGATGTGAATGTTTCCGGCACCCACGACACAAGTCATCGAACTTAGTGTGGGGCTGTGAGTGTGAAAGCTTTTTATAGGTCTAGCAGGTCCAGAACTAGATTTCTGGCTGAAGCTTAATTTTTCTCCCTAAAGGCGCAATTACATTACGTCGTTAGCTCGTATTCAATTGTATATGGAATTCGGACAATTTTATAAATGTAAATAAATGGATTCGAGTACGCCCGTCTTCGAACAACATTCGTTCGTTTGCCCGTGTTCCAGTAACCGATCGTAAGTAAAACAATGTAATTAATGCATCGGGTGCCCAAATTCGAGTAACCTCTTTCGTGCACCTGGATACGGGCTCACGACCAAGTGTAATTGCGCCATTACTGACACTTCTGCTACTGGTTTGTTGGGCGTGTGTGTGTGTGGTGATTCAAGTCCGCGAGTCTTGTGTGGAACTGTGTGTGTAAGGAGAACTGTGTTTATGTATTGAATTCTAAAAGTTTTCGCATATCCATGTTTAATATTAAATTTTTATTTATATACATATATATATTTTTAAAATTAATTTGAGATTTCTAAACCTTTTCTTTATTGTATAGCTTCATTTATTGCACGCCGATATATCTCTTGTAATAGCAGGATGACTGGCAGAAAATGTTATAGCATTAAGTCCTCCAATGTACATAGTATTTGTGCATGAAGTTTTTAAATAAATAAAGCGTTTGTTTAATCTAATCCTCCAGGTACTATTCGCTGGAAGCGTCTACGACGGCACCAAAGTCTCCAAGATGAACGAGATAGACATGAACATCGTGATCAAGCTGCCTGTCTGCTATGACAACATCGTAATTGAAAATGACCAACCTGGCTTCGTAAGCATGAAGATATGTGACCTTGACCACCTGGATAATCAGCCTAATTGGGAGAACTGCCATAAAGTCCTGAGGGATTGGAGGGACTCTGAGAAGTACCTTTTGCAAGTCAAAATTAGATCATGGCTCCATGGAATCGTTGCAAAAGCTATCAACCAACTTAAAGGTACCTAGTACATATATTTTCAACCGACTTTAAAAAAGGAGGTTCTTAATTCGACTATGTTTTTTTTTGTATTTATGTTACGCGATATCTCCGCCAATTATGAATCGATTCTAATGATTTTTTTTATGTTTGTTAGAGTATACTTTAGAAATGTTCCCATATAAATTTTATCGAAATATAAGCGATGAAGTCAGTTTTTTTAAGCTTTGCTTGCGTTTCAATTATTTGTTCTGCGCGTCATCCACCTCATTGTCGGAACACTCTTTGGTTATTGTCACATTTTCTCTTACTTTAAGTCGCTAAACAACATTTTTGAGTTTTAAATAACAAGAGATATCGTTAAAACACAGAACGAGATTTTATGATTTATCGCTTAATGTGACGTGGCTGTGATCTACATATATATATCTATATATTTATCTATATTTAATGGAAGCTCGTCCGATTTTCACACTTCCGCCGCCGCCGACTAAAATTAGGTATTATAATCTGCACAACTGACTAGATATAAGTAATATATAGAGAGGCATCTATAATAGAGATCTTATCGATCTAACGCCTCCACATATGTTCTTTTGTTGATATGCTAGCTTCCCATAACATAGTAATTTTTAACTTTCGAACACACTGGCCCAAAACATTTATTATGTACGTTGATGTTTCGGCCAAGTATCTGCCGCGATCACTCGGAGACTGGAGAACGGATGTCAGCATCGCGAAACTGAACAGTCTCAGGATAAATTCGTTTAAATCATCAAGTATGTTTAAAAAAAACATGCGGGTTCTGATAGGGCCCGAAATGTACAGGGATGAATGTTTTAAAATGCTGAGTCTACATTATTTAGTGTACGGCGGTCAATTATTTATACTCTCAAAAGTAACCCACAAAAACTAACGCTTTAAAATGTGTTTTTAAGATTTATTTCATTTATTTCTTTTATAAATGACTAGCCGTGTCCCGCGGTTTCGCCCGCGTATAGTAATTAAGTTAAAAAGTAACCTCTGTGTTAATTCTGAGTATAAGCTATCTCCATTAGATAATTTCAAATCTGTTTATCCGTTACAACGTGAAGAGAAAAAACATACTTACATACATTTACACACATACTTTCGGATTTACAATATTAGTGTGATTATAATAGAGTTAACTACGCGTTACAGTAGTTATTTCTAATTTACTGTAATGACTTATTGATAAAATTACCTTTCATTTTACTACCCAGATACAATTTACATCACTTTAATTGTATAAATAATACTTTTCATATAAACTTTCATTTCCCATTCCACCACTCTAATACACCCCTGGCAAAAAATATTGATAACATATTTTTTTTTATTTTTCCATCAGTGTACCTAACTTAATAAATAAAGAACATTCGACATGAAGTTTCATCTCCAATTGCACCACTGTAATGCACCCCTGGCAAATAAATATTGATAAAGTATTTTTTTTATTATGAACTACTCAAATACCATTTTTCATCGCTATAAGTTCAAAAACAAAGAACTTTCATACAAACGTTTTCACACCATTTAACCCTCTTCGGGGTAGAATTTCTAAAAATCCATTCTTAGTACACCCCTACGTACTAAGACAAAAAAATCCTCCAAATTTCTAGTCACGGCCAGCGGTTTAGGCTGTGCGTTGTCTCTAAGTCAGTCAGTCAGTCAGTCAGTCAGTCAGTCAGTCAGTCAGTCAGTGAATCAGTATGTCAGGACAAATATTCTTATAGTATTAGATAGATTTTGTTACCACTCTTTACGTTTTTTATGTTTCAGGGAAGGTAGAAGTCAGTGGTATCACATACTTGGTGTCGTTTATAGAGTCTGGTCCCGCGTATACTTTGGCCATCAGGAATAAGGCAGGCAATGAAGAGTTTCAGTTGGACGTGGACCTGGTGCCTGTTATCCGTTTTATGCACCCTCGGAGGCCTAAGGACTACAAGTGAGAGCATAAACGTTGTAAATATTACACTAATTTAACATAATGAACATCATCATCATCATCATCATCTCTGTCGCAAGAACTCCACTGCTGGATATAGGCCTCCCCCAAAGATCTCCAAAAGGAACGGTTGTTAGCGGCCTGCATCCAGCGTCTTCCTGCGACCTTCACTATGTCGTCCGCCCACCTTGTGGGCGGTCTTCCGACACTGCGCTAGCTAGTCCGTGGCCTCCATTCTAGAACTTTTCTGCCCCATCGGCCATCCGTTCTACGTACTATGTGCCCTGCCCATTGCCACTTCAACTTGCTAACCCAATGAACATCACATTAACTCTTTCACACTAACAGCCTCACTCTAAGTTCAAATACTTGTGTTGTGGGTCCTGGCAACATATACATCACACTCACTATCACACGCAGTACCAGAAATACAAATATCCCTTGAGAAAAATTGTGATCCTGCCGGGAATCAAACAGCGACACCTGTTGTAGAAAGCAAAGACTTGCCCACTGTGCCAACTGAGTCGTCAACCGTCAACTAAGGCTCAAAGTATAGAGCTCTTTAATTGTCAGTACATAAAGATAGAGTGGGCTCAGTAATAAGGTCCCGTAAGGCCCCTTTGGGTACGGGTATCTTGTATAAGTTAGACTGACCATCTTAATGTTCCTTCCTATATCTTTTCTCAGGGTTGTAAAAGACGTTCACGTGCGCAACTGGTTTGTGGTGCCAAAACCCAACAAGGCTATCCTAAACAACGCGCGTAAGAACCGCTGCTGGCGGCTTTCATTTCAAGACCATGAGCGGGAAATGATGAAGGCGTCCCACGCTTTGAAAACCACCATCAGACTGGTAAGTTTGGTTACCTTCAAAAGTACTATAATCAGTCGTCTTTCTTAGGTCATTTAGAGTTGTTTATTTCGATCCAGATCCAGAAGCACAAATATCCCTTAGGATGGAATATTGTATTCTAGAATCAAATCCAGTACTCCAGTGCGCAGAGGGCATATACCTGCCAACTGCACCAACTGAATCACCATTATACTAATATAAATACTAAGCGGTCCAATTAGTTGGCTTTTAGAATAATATTTCAGAGAAAAAGAAAGAAAGGTCCTGAAATTGCCTTCATATAGTTAGTGGATTGTGGATTCCAGTAGTATATAAAATGACGCTTATTATTGAATCCACCATTATTGAAACCATTGAAGATGATGATGGTAGATTTAAGAGGAGAAAAAGGTATCCGCGGATCCACATGTGGATTTAAGTTGCCGGAATATTTTAGTTTTAGAATAATATGAAAGGGCATTCTAGCCTACTTGAAGTAGTCAAATACCTATCCCATAGAAGGATACCTATCATGCCTGATATTTACCTACTGTTAATATTATTTTAGGTGAAGAAACTCCGCGATGGTCTCGAGCTTAAATATATCGCCAGCTACTACATAAAAACCCTCTTTCTCTGGGAGATTGCCGAATCTGATGATAAGAGCTTTTGGTGCAACAGGCTTAGCGTCACATTTCGGAGGATGATCCAGGAACTATACGACGCCGTGAAGAACAAAAACATTCCCTATTTCTGGCATAAAGACTACAATCTCCTAGAAGGCGTGAAGCCATCTTTGCTCCGTTTCTATGAGAGTAAACTACTGGAGGTTCTTGATGCCATAGACGCGAATGATTGTAAGAAAGTAGTGTCGTTCATGTTGACTACAAAAGAAATGAAAAGGTTAGAATCAAACTTTTACACGAATCTTCCTGTAAAGTTGCAAGGTCTGTATATCACACCTGAAAGAGCTTCGAACGCAGACCAAGAATCGTTTTCTAGGACCTATCTACACGTGACAAACTTAACAGAAAGACTATTAGATATTAGACAGAGGGTCTCTACGTACCATATAGCATTCAAGAACGAGGTAAAGGCTATAAGGGACAACTTGTTTTCTTTAGAACGTGAGCTCTTAAAAAGAACCCCTGACACTATTACCAAATTACAAAAAGAAGAAAGTGATCTTGGAGCTAGGATTGTAAATTTAAAAACCTATATTGATACGGGCAATTCAGCGATAATTAATGACTGGATATCTTTGAAAGATGAAATTTACAACGATGAAGACATTTTGCATAAATGTTTTAATAATATCTTTAAAGAGCTGCTGTATGAAAGACTTTGTATTATGGAAGATGAATTGACAAAGTTGATGAATGTACATAACCAAATGCACGAGGTAAACCGTCTTTACCTTTTTAATATAGCAGAAAAGTATGCAATAATCATACTTTCTGGACTACCAGAGAGAGTCGGGGACAAGCCAGAGCAGCAAGAGATCTATCAAAGACAGAGAATATCAAAAGGCACCCTGAGAAGTAAAGCAGAATCGTGTTCCAGGTACCACATCACTGTACCTTCATGCCTAATGATTGCGCTTGTTTCGCTCGCGATTGTTTTTTTGGCTGTTTCGTTACATAAATAGCATTGGGGGTGTATCTGGGATTGATCAATCATATTGTCGGTATGTGTCTACAGTCTACGTAAGAAACGAGCACCGCGCCGACGCGGCTCACGACGCGACGAAGTTTACACAAGCATTTCGCCAACACCAAGGTTACATTGTCAGAGTCAGAATAGGTACTTAGTCGTAAACGTAAATAACCTCCCAGACCTCCCATTCCACTCCGTCTCCTCTTTTTTCCTCTGCAGACTCCTCACGGCTCTCTTGACCTCTGCCGGGGAGACAAAGTCCTCTCCTCCCAGAGGAAGGGCCGGGGTATGCAGGAATTGGGTCACTTTCCTGGCGACGTCTTCTTGGTGGTGGCGGACGGCTAGACTGGCTTCGTCTGGGACAGGCTGTAGCTGAAACTGACCTGCCGAATGCTCTGCCATCTCTACAGCTGAATAACGCCATGAACACTCACCGAGAACAATATCTATTTTAAAACTACTATTGACATTTATGAGTATTTTATGTGTATTTTTTACTTATAATATTATTTTTAAGTAGTGTGCAAACATTACTGTATTTCGTATTGAAGGGAAATGTTTACAGTGTAATACCAGGGCATAAAAAGATTTACCGTCTAACATCGACGCGACGTCGAACGCAGTGCTTTTTCAAAACTCTGGCTGGCACTGAAATGTCATTACATTCACATATTTTATTTTTTAAAAGGCAAGCGCTTACCATCAAGCAAGCGACTTGCTCATCACGTCTTTCAATTGCATAAAAAAATTTACACACCCAGTAAGAGAAACAATTCTTCACCACCCAGGGACACGCAAGTGGTGTCACATCAAACAAACAAATACAGTTTTTTTACAGACCTCCCAAAAAAGGAGGAGGTACTCAAGTCGAGTGTATTTTTTTTATGTGTTTTACCTCATAACTTCTCTCCACATGAGCCGATTTCAAATTTTTTTTTTAGTTTGGAAGATGTTGCTTTCTAATTGGTCCCATTAAAATTTGATCAAGATCTGATCAGTAGTTCTTGAAATATCGTCAATAATGCCTATTTTGTGACAAATAATGCGTACTTTGACGATGTTCTCGTTTACCCGACTTCAAAAGTTACCTCATAACTTCTTTCGTTGTAAGCTGATTTTTATAATTTTTTTATTTGAAAGATGGTGCTTTTTATGTCGTCCCATTAAAATTAGGTCAAGGTCTGATCTCAAGTTTTTGAGTTATAGTCAATAATGCGTGTTTATACGTTAAATCTGATCAAGCTTCCGATGATAAAGCGGTGAAGTCGGTTTTTTAAGCTTTTCTTGCGTTTAATTATTAAATAATAGTAATAATCATGGTGTATATAAGTTTAATTAGTCTAAATGTTTTTTTTCGTACAATTTAATAAATATATATAATCATATCATGAAATAATGTGCATTTTCTTAGTTCTAGAATTAAGAGTTGTATAGGTAATAGTGTCGATCAAATATTTATGAAGTAGGTACTATACTTAATTTAGTTGTCATGACAGAATATTTAGAGAAGTATGTTATTTCCACTACCAGTAAGTGTAGTAACGATTCCCAAATGCTGTCGGATTTGCTACATTGAAGCCAAGGACGTAAGAAAAATACGTGCTGCATAAAAAAACGGGTGAACAACCCGAATAGTTCCTACAGCATTCGCTTGTCATAACGCGAGCTACATGCACACAAATACACCAAAGGTCCGACAATCGGCAGCGAGCAGCTGACTGATTAAAGGCTTCAGAGCTTGGGACAACAGCGCAAGGTAGCTAGCCTCTCGGCTTTTTATCGGATACATTTCAGAGTGTGCCAAGGATCATCGAACAAACAGACAAACTGATAAGCGACACCAATATATGGTAGACATTCCAGTACAATATTAATATGGGAGTTTTCAAGTCACGAGTGCATAGGTATCTTCTAGGCAAGCTTGCTCCATCGTCGCCTACCATCAAGTGAGATAGTGGTCAAAAGCTTGCTCATCTTGAATAAAAAAAAATGTTTGAAGCGAGATGCACAAACAACGGACATTGCATGCTTCAACCATGATTGATGACGTTACGTCCGTATTTCTTTCAAATCCGTGATTGAAGTACAATGCTTAAACCTCTATATTATATACCTATTAGTCAGTAACTAATAAATACTAAATGTCATATTACTTATTAGTTTCTCGATCAATACATACATTCACTGACCAAACTTTGTCCGTCTGCCAGAGGCATAAGTCGTCTAAACGTCAATATAATATATAGCTTTGTCCATAAACTAAAAACCTAATCAATCGCTACTAACTACGATTTCGATCAGCTTTCGTTGTCTGCTACAAAGATTAAGAAGTCATCCAAATACAATTAATACAATTTGAACCTAGTTATTAGAAGTGACACGAAACACTCAGACATATTTTTCCAGTTTTGATCGGTTTATCAATGACATATTTCTGAAGAAACAAACATAAAAAACAAACCGAATTGAAACATTTTTGGATTAAGATTTTTTTGTTGTCGTGAGGTCACAATTCGGGGCGAACTGCCATATTACTGTTATTACTTTATGACATTATTTAAATACGTAATTATAAGAGTTTTAGAGGAATGGATTGTATGTAAATCTACGAGTAGAAAGTCAAGTAAGTGCCTACTAGTACGAGGAGATTCAATTTATTATTTATAAAAAATATACCTACGTACCTGGCTACTTTCCTACAAGAAAAAATAGAAAAGAATAATACTCTAACATGGCAGATCAAACCTTAATTCTTTAAATATATACAAAACCACGGTGGAGGTTTGTCGTGATAGTTAAAAAATGGCGTTATTGAATTGGTTTAATTTTCCAAAACCTGTGATTCTTCGAGTGTTAACATGTAATATTGGCGGATTATTAACCGTTAATACTTAGTAAACGTGCATAAGTGGAGACAAATCATACATAGTTGTAAAATGAGATTTTCGCCTTCGCTCCAAAACTCCAACACAAGTTATTTATCTTGAACAAGTTCAAGAATAGCAATATTTAACTCTTTTCATTCATATCTTACATAATTATTCTGTCTGTTGTAAAATGGCCAGTGTCAAGTGATATTATATTTCAATATTACTTGACACTGGCCAAATGCACAAGATTGCGAAGCCAAAGTTTAAATAAAATGTTCGACTACGAAAGTAAAATTGAATACAATATAAAAAATATCATCAATAAAAATCAAGCAATAGGAACTTGTAGCGCCATCTAGCGAATGCATGTTAAATAGCACCAGCCATAAACAAGTTCACTTTGACAAGATTGATGGATTTTGTTTGCCGCGCTATTTGCAGCGCAGCCAACTTTAAAGAAACAAAAAATATTCTTCGAACACACACCAAAGCTAAATATACTTCAAAATAAAGCTAGAGCTCCATTGTATAAAAATCTGCCGCGTGGATTGTGCACGCATAATGATAGAAGCGATCAATATTGACCAAATCCTTCTTTATCTCTTGAAAGCTTGGTGACAATATTGTTTATGACACTGTCGTTACTTTAAGGGTTTCGCATCCAAAAAAGGCACTATTGCTAAGACGACGTCGTTTCATAATGTCTGCATGTCCTATAATAAACGTAAATGGTTTGACAGAGGTAAACTTTGATTCGTATTAGGTGTAATTTTTAGCGGATTTGTAGCATAACTACAAATAAAAATACTAACAAATAATAAAAAATAGATAGATAGAACATTATTAAATTGCACACGAATATAAATATTATACAAAAAAAATTACATGGGCGAACTTAATGCTAAGTAGCATTTTCTTGCAGCTAACCTTATGGATTTTGTGGAAGTGCCATGTGTAATAATATACAATTTTTAGCATTATACTAATAAAATAGTAAAATGTACACAAATTACCCATACAATAAACTTTTTTTTACACAGCTTGTTCTCGAATTTTTTTAGTTGTAAAAAAAGTCATACAAAAAACAAACTTGGCTGTGAATTAGCGTAGAAGGTGAATAGTCATAATGATTACAAACTCTATTTATTTTGCGCTGGCAAATCTGACTATGAAATATTAGGCAATTAGTATAGTATAGTAGTAAAATTTGAGACGATCAACATCGATAATAATTAAAGCTATTAAACTGAGACAATCGTGGTTCATCCAGTAGAGCGGTAGCGTCGGCAATCGAGGTTTATCCAGTAAAGCGGTAGACGGTGCTCGCGAGTGATAAGTACTTGTAAGTTTTTTTTATGCCAGATAGGCAAGCATTTGACCACAATCTCACCTAATGGGAAGTGACGATGCGGCCGAATAGTGTGCCATGATTTATATTATTAAATAAATATATGATTGAACAACTATTTACTGATTAGATTAATAATGGATACAAAGCTATTAGCCATACATAAAATAATAAAAATAAACAAAGTTTATGTAATAAAGAAAGTTTTTCCTGCATCTTTCTTTGATGTTACTTAAGCAATAAACATGTTTTTGTGCCCTACTACAATAGGCTTAATTTCTACAATACTCATAGTTCAGCCTGAACTGAGACCTCGCGCCTACATTTTGCCTAATAGACAAAAACTTAGTGGGAAAAAAGTTCATCTTCTGGATCTAGTCCATTTGTATATATGTCCTAGAAGACGAATTTGAACAACCGCATCATAAATTGTGCGTTCTTAGATTTTTCTGATAGATTCTGCTAACGCGTACGGTTTCATAATATATTTCACACATCTAAGTATAGTACGCACTTTTTAAATAAAATAAAATAAATGAGAGTATAGTTATCAAATTTTCTTATATAATCTAATATAAATACTGTAATAGTACATCCACAACTTTACTATAAAATAATCTTTGTTTTATTATCTCACATGGGCGAAGCCGCGGGTAATAAAACTAGTTAAGTATAAAATCAATTATTCAATAAATACAAAAGAAATATAATAATAATCAAGATAAAATGTTATAAGTAACCTAAACAAAGTAGTCTTTCAACAAATTGTACATTTATGCACAGTGATTGAACCTGTATGCATAAAAAGAAATGAAAAAAAAACTATTGACTAAATGGCTTAAGGACTGTCTTACTAAAATACCGCCAAAATTAATTATCTCAGACCCCTTATTAATTATCTATGTAACGAGCAGTTTCTGTTTGAACTAAGCAAAATTTAACGTTATTTCTTTGGAGTTCTGACATTTTCCAATTGAAACCGTTCGCAACACAGATAGGTGATAGAGGGTCTGTCATTAATTATGTCAATAATCTTAATTGATGTAAATGTTGATGTGTACAATAGCATAAAATATAAAGTCTGGCTGGATGTTATATCCTATGGTTTAAAACTAAAAATACTCATAGACAATATCTTGACGTCCGACGCCGTCCTTTCTTTTTTTGTGTGGTTGGCAGCGCTGTTGCTAACGCCATTTTTGTTATACACTCGAAGCTGCGTAGGGTGATTTTTATTTACTCATCGGAGTAGACAACGTGTGCGAAAGAGAAAAACGATTCCTATTGCCGTACGGAGCTTCAACTAACCCGAATATTTTCTTCCAAGCTTATTTACGACGTTTCTCATTGTCTATGCTGTAGATACGCATCCCGAGCGATACATACGGTGAAAAGGTTTTTAGTGACAAATGTATAGTAAAAATGAAGGAAAACGCCGTACTTAAGTGGCAAAAAGTGTACAATCCCACCGGCCCCCAACCACGACCTCGCCATGGCCATCGCGCCGTCGCCATAAAAGATTTGATGATAGTTTTCGGCGGCGGAAACGAAGGGATAGTTCACGAGCTGCACGTCTTCAATACCACCACAAATCAATGGTTCGTCCCCGTCACGAAAGGTGAAGTGCCCCCAGGATGCGCCGCCTACGGCTTCGTGGTCGACGGGACTCGTCTACTAGTTTTTGGCGGCATGGTGGAGTACGGCAAGTATTCTAACGATCTCTATGAACTGCAAGCCTCGCGGTGGGAATGGAAGCGCCTGAAGCCTCTACCGCCGAAGCAGGGACTCCCGCCGTGTCCGCGACTCGGCCACAGCTTCACACTCCTCAATGGGAAAGTTTATCTTTTCGGCGGGCTGGCCAACGAGAGCGATGACCCCAAGAACAACATACCTAGATATCTCAACGACCTGTATACCCTAGAACTATATCCAAATTCTTCAATGACAGTATGGGACATACCACTGACCTATGGGCAATCACCTCCACCGCGAGAGTCACACAGTGGCGTCTCATACACAGATAGAAATTCAGGAAAATCTTCTCTTATTATATATGGTGGCATGAGCGGTTCTCGTCTCGGCGACCTTTGGATACTCGATGTAGATAGTATGTCATGGTCACGACCCGAAGTAGGTGGCCCTCCGCCTCTTCCGCGCTCCTTGCACACTGCCACAGTCATCGGACATCACATGTATGTGTACGGAGGCTGGGTGCCTCTAGTCCCGGACGAGTCCAAACTTGCCACACATGAAAAAGAATGGAAATGTACGAACACTTTAGCCTCTCTAAATCTAGAGTCAATGACTTGGGATAACATAGCCCTAGATAAATTTGAAGAGTGCGTTCCTAGAGCTCGGGCCGGTCACAGTGCAGTAGCCATTCAAACCAGGCTGTATATCTGGTCAGGAAGGGATGGATACAGGAAAACATGGAATAACCAAATCTGCTGCAAGGATCTCTGGTACTTAGAAGTGGGTGTCCCTCCCCAGGCCGGGCGCGTGGCTCTCGTGCGAGCCGGCACCACATCGCTGGAGCTGTGCTGGCCAGCTCTCAACACTGTCACCACATATTTGTTACAAGTTCAGAAGTGCGGTAAAGTGACGCCTACACGCTTTCCGTCGGCGTCGGAACCGGTATCGGCGCCGCCGCCTGCCTCCCCGGTGTCGGCGCAGCCTGACGCCAGCAAGGCGTTTGGATTGGCGTCCCCGCCCGCCGTGCTCGCGCCGCTCACGCCCGAGCCGGCGCCTCTCCGGCCTTCGCCAGCACCGCTCGCTCCGGCCGCCGCCGCCGCCGCCGCAGCCGCCGCCGTCAGCTCGATCACGACTCCCATCGTCTCGACCCCGCAGAAATTACAGAGCGCAGTCAAAATACAGCAGCCGACAGCGGTCAAAATCTCACCTGGGACGCCGACGGTCAAACAGGCGACGTACCAGGCGAAGACCGTGGTGAAGTCGCCAGCGACCGCGGGCTCGTCGCAGCAAATAAAGGTGGCGGCGGTGACGCCACAGGGCGTAACGCGGATCGTGAGCGGAGTGGGCGCGAGCACCGGCACTCCGGTGCGCGTCTCCACGGCGCAGTCTGGTGCACAGATCGTGCTGGGAGCGGCCGCGGGCGGCGGTGGAGCGCCGCGCTTCGTGCAAGTCAAGACCGGCAGCCCCGCCGGCGTGCCCGTCAAGTTGGGCGCCGGGAACGTGCCCGTCAAGCTCGCCGGCAACGCACTTCCCCTGAAAATCGGCGCCGCCAACATTCAGGGCAAGCTCCAAGGCAACGCCGTTCAGAAGATCGGCCAGGGCCCGCTGAAGCTCGGCCCCGGCAATGTGAAGATCGGTACGAGCAACGTGCTCGTGAAGACGGCGGGCGGCGTGCCTGTGCAGGGCGTGGCGGGGCTGCAGGGCAAGGTGCCGGTGAAGCTGGGCGCCGGTGGGCTACCGGTGCTGGGCGGCGGCGGCGCGATACAAATCGCGGGCGGCCTGGCCGCCCAACAAGGCAAGGCGCCTGTGTACAAGATAGTGACGGCTAAATCGAGCGAACAGGCGGGTGTAGGTGTCGTGCAGACGACGACGGCGGCGGGAGCCACGGTACTTCGGCAGGCGGGCTCCAACGCCGGCATCCCCGTTATCATCAAGAAGTCGGCGAGCGGCGGCGCGCAGACCGCCAGCACGCCGCAATACGTGACGCTCGTGAAGACGTCCACGGGCATGACGGTGGCCACCATGCCCAAGGTAGCTATGATGCAGAACCGGCCAGCGGTCTCCTCGGCACAGAACCTCGCGCCCGGCGCCACCATCGTCAAGTTGGTCTCCACCAACACAATGGGTGGCAACAAGATCATAACGCTGCCCTCCAACATGCTACAGTTGGGCAAGGCCGGTGTGGGTGGAAAACAGACCATCGTCATCACTAAGTCCGCCAGCCAGGCGCAGTCCAACCAGCAGCAGTGAGTGTCCTTAGCTAGTGTGAGTGAGAGCAAAGAGTGAGCGATGAACTCCACACCCATACTTCTACAATGTAAATTATGTGGAATATCGCTCTGAACTAAAATAGTTATATATTTTAAATCATAATGATATAGATTTATTATGAGTTTTTGTATGTTATAAATGGGTCTGTGTAGAAGATGTCCTCAGAGTTTTTACTAAAATATTTTATTTACTCTTTAAAATTATTAACAGGCAATTGTGTATTGCACACGCTGTGTTGAACAACTGTTGGGAGATCTGGCATAATAATAAATTATTCTCTGATGTGATTATGTAAGGTAGGTGATACCTTAACTAAATAATTGCTACTTGTATGTGACAGCGTCTGACCCACATACTAAGTTGTACTGAAGTGCCTCCTGCGCTTGTGCAGTTCTTAAATTATTCTACATAAATACATTTGATTTAAAGATAAATGGGTACCTTAACTCAGGGCTTGAAATTAATATAAGTTGTAATTATTCTCATATAATATTATCTGTATACTGCAGAAAATATGTTATTTATGTTTTGCACTTATCTGTTTTTTTTTTTATATTTGCATTACCTCATGGTTTCCACATTACCTGTTTAGTTCTGATTGTGTCTTCCCTTATAAAATTGAATTAACTTTATCCAAATTTTTTTAACAAAGTTTTGAACAGATAATTGCTGGACAGCAGTGTAGCGTGCTAGATTTATAAATACTATTTAAGTTATGGCTCTTTATGCCCTGTGCTGTGTGGCGACACCATTATATCTTTTTAAGAGGGTTTACAAAGTGGACTGAAAGTGTTGCCGCAGAGAGCACGGCATAACTTTTTGTTTCTTAGGATTTAGTTGATTCACACCATATTATGCACTTATTTAAGTTTTGAATGACTCGTTGTTGATGTTTACGTTTGGCATTTTGTACCTAAATGTTGGGTCGGTGAAGTCTTTGGAACAGTGTCGTAGTCTGAGGCTATTTTCAGTATTAAAGGCCCCACGGATCCAACCTAAAAACTATACAACTAATATATTGTGACACACAAATAGTGCCTGAATAATGTTTCTTTTAACATCTCGAAATTCTCATGTTCCTGTCAATTCTAGTTTGACATGACACTTCAAGTATGACAAAAGTTATTGATATGCATTATCAATAAACTCCTTCAGTAAGAATATTAAATGACAGTAAAAATGCAGAATAAGATTTAGGTGCGACTTCTAGTGGGAGTGAAAGGTTGCGTTCGTTGGGTGTATCGTGTGGAAAAATATTGTAATATTTTTTACTCGTGTTTTATGAGGATACGGAATACATTCTTGGGGTAAAATTGTGTTCTGCATTTTTATACATAGCGTAAGCGTCCTAGATGTACGTGCATAGTTTTATCGTAAAAGTAATTAGGTAAGCGAGGTATGGAATGTAAATATCATTAAGTAGATAAATTTAATGTTATAGTTTGTTCATATTATGTTCATTTGCTTGAATAAACGATTTGAATAACGTGTGACTTTCATTTCCAGTTGGAATCACATAGCTCGGGCAGGTTAATGATAATGGTAAATGTGCTGCATAACTTTGCTTAATAGGTACTTAACTACAATTACAATAGTAAACAGTTCAGATGTTTTTTTTATTTTGTTTTAGGTTTTTACAGAAATGTCTTAAAGTTAGTAATAATAGCCTTGCAACTTTGTCCGAATTGGTTATTAAAAATAAATAGTAATAAAATCTGTTAGTATATTTTCAAATAAATCCAAGTATCATAATTATGCGAAATTCACCACAGAGACCATCACATACTTTCATAGGAAGTAGGATATATTTTTTTTACAACACGTACCTAATTTTCTTCGTAGAATGTTATGATAAACTGTGCATTATGTGTTAGTTTGATACTTGTTATGCGTTTGTACATATATTTCACTTTCTACGAGAACTATTCGTAGGTAGCTACCTAGTGTACGCATTTATCACAGAGCCATCTCTTTAAATATCTGCGAATTATTTACTGTTTGTGAACCTACGTTCGAATTTCTACTATGGTTCGACGAACCACGTTGTGATATTTCCAGTAACTGTTGCTAGGTGGCGCTGAACTTAATATTCTTTTGGTTGTCTTTTTTTATTACAATTTAGTTTTGGCTCCACAAACTTTGTACATTTAGCCAGTTTCAAATATGAGTATTTAAAGTGTATAAAAGTTTAACTGCTAGTCTTTGCCCACGGGCGAAAACAATATGCATCAATTCAGTAGCTTTGATTGTTCGTTTTGCTACGACGCCGCAACTGATGCTGATAACATCTGTCAAGTACACATACCCACGGATCGGCCAATCACAATTGTACATTTACCTCGGCCTTTTCCGTCCGCCCGGGCCGGTAGTATGCCCGCCTCCCAAAAGAGTGGTCGCAGTTTCGAATCCTACGACCCGGTGAAGGATATATACGTAGTGGCATGGTATTTTCTCGTGCTTTCCCGGCTACCTCTATCAAAATATACGCGCCAAAATCACTAAAAATTATGTTCCAACAGTAATTCTAGGCTTAATTAAAGAACGTCTCACTAGCGTTGCTGGTAGCGCGTCTGCCTACTAAGCAGCGGGTTCTGTTCCCATTGGATATCCAAGTTTTATCTATATAATTATGTAATATATACAAGTGAAATTTGTAGGTGTGATTGTGTGTGTAATGTGAACACACGGCTTTCACACTCACAGCCCTCTCTGAGTGTGAAAGCGTTTAAGCTTACGTTTTATAGCGTGTTGGTCATACTCGAACACATCGTCATCAGGTGAGATAGTAGTGGTCAAACCCTATCAGAGATGAAAAACAGCTTTTCACGAAGTATATATATATACAAATACAAACACTTGGACCAGAAACAAAAAACAAATTTGCCTACAATTATGCACGCTCACAAACTATTAACGGTTAGTAAATAAATCTGCCATCTAAGCAGCGATTATCGTGGTCGATTCCCAGTGGAAACAAGGTTTCTTTCCAAGTGAAATTTATTTTTCCAGTTCTATGTGTATTTGTGTATGTAATATGAATGTGTTGTAAATAATTAAAAGAATATTCCTATTGACTGTAATTTCTAGTTTATCAAAACACTGCCTTATTTGATACATTAATAGGCAGTGTTTTGACTTCCGAGTTGCAACTGCCTGCGTAGGTTAACTAAATCGACGACAGTGGGAGCCACCGTCGTCGTCAGAAAAGTATTGAACAGAGGAGCTCGCAGAGCTCGAGAGAATTGGAAAGGGAAAGGTATCCCTATTGTATTACATGCAGAACGTGGCTTGGAAGTTGTTAAAGAAAGTATTGTAAAATGGTTTATGGTTTTGTTTATTTTACTATTGATATTATTGCAATTATAATAGTGATCACATGTGAGTATTACCCTGTTTTATTAATTCCATCTATTTCAAAACCTTCCTAGTTGACGCATTTGTATTTAAAGTAGAAAACGTTGGCATAAAGCTCGATATGCTAACATTTCAGAATTGGGATTCGAACAAAAGTTGAACTGGATTATTTTTTTACTCCCGCCTACCCTTTACATTTTTTTTTGTTTCTGTTAAAAAGCATGTTGACGTTATTAAAGTAAAACGAATAGATTAACATTTTATTAAAATTTACATTCAACATGCTCAGTACTTGAATCATTCGATACTAGCCCCCTTATATGTAAACGTTACTTGATATTACTTTAAAAAAAAATACATAAAAAAATTATGAGCTGTAGAAATATTGAACAAACATATATTACTAAATATACTATAAATATTACGGAACTATTCACGGCTTAAGCTTTTCCAATGCAACGAATACTTGTCGAGATATCTTTTGCAGTTGATTCACATGGAAAATAAGTGCGACGTTTAACAAAATGTGGCGCAACGTGTGACATCTCAGCCAAGCGCGCCCGCTCGCGTGTCCTTGGTCAGCGTGCCTGCCTGCGTACCCGCAGTGCAGCGCATTCGCTTGTGTGGCTAAAATCGGCGCGCATGCTCGCGTGCCCGCAGCGCAGCGCGTCCACATGCGTGGCTGAAATCAGTGCACCTGCTGGCGTTCACGCAGCGCATCTCATCTGCTTGCCTGGCTGATATCAGTGCGCCTACCAACGAGCCCGCAGCGACTCACTTCCCAGGGGACTACGTGCAATTTTGCGACGTCTGTGCAGCAACCGTGGTATTTTTGCGAGTCTACTAATTATATTTGCAGAAACTAAAAGTTCCAAAAAGAGTTATGCAAGCAGCTGTGGCTATGGGCCACAATATTTGATATTTAATTACATGGGTAATGTAAGATTGCTCCAAGTTTTATCTACGGGGCCAATTGCCTATATTTTCTAAATAATTTTTATTTGATGTGATTTGTTGTATAGCTGGAATATTTTTCTTAATGTATTTTAATACATAAATATCATGCGAGGTCAACATGGATTATTGGTTCTACATGCTGTTAATAAGTATATATTTAAAATATAAATTTAAAAGTACCTACATCTTAATTCACAAATTAGTCAAACAGACCGCCCCTAGCTGTTCCACGAGCAAACCTGAAACTATGTACATCTATATACAGCAAGGACCCAAGTTGGCCTATAAGGCACCGTGATTATAGGTAAATCAAGTGCTCAAGCCCACTACGATAGGGTAGCGTCCCCGTAATCCTAGGCAGCATTGCCTCTCTGAATTGCAATGCTAATACATTAAGTCAAATAAATATTTTGATCACGCGTTGCCTCAACCAGCCCGATATATTATTTTAAATTGGAGATCTTTTAGGAACCGATATTTGATAACAAAGAGTTTACGGCTGATACAACTTATTAAGACATTAACATACATAAACGCTTCCACACTTACAGCCCCACACTAGGTACTACTTGTGTCGTGGGTGCCCGAAACATTTACATCACACACACAATTTCCACAAATTTCATCATTATTTTCGCAAAATTGTAAATGACAGTATGTCAACAAAATTACAATATTGATTGAGATAAAATAATAAATATAAATAAAGTTAATAGATTAAAATAAAGAAAAGTAACTGAAGTCCACGTAATTCAATTTCAATATTATTTGCAATTACCAAGACACGTAAACTGAAGAGGTACAAAGAGTAAGTGAGTAGGAGAACTAAAAAGTATTAAGTATGGAATTTTAATTAAACTGCTTGGTCTTATTGGTTTCATTTTAAAATTAAATTGGTTGTAAAGGTTCATTTTTGAGGTTAGTAAATTATGTTTCATGTACTATTTTGTAAGCTCTCACTTAAATGAATTAAATGAGCATACAATTTATTTTAACGGTATATAATATACATATATACATACTTTCTAGTATTGAGATTACTTTGCATTTTAATGTTGTTCTGAAGATAATACTAATATTATAGATGTACAATCGTTTCATCTCTGCTAGTTTGTTTTCTTTGTAAATTTTGCAAAAAGGTGTTAAAAGTGATAATGAAATAATATTTTTTAATTTTAGTGTCTAATATCGGCAAAGTGGATATTTTAGCTTTTACAGCACCGCCACAGATTTTAATCAAATAGATTTAGTGTGGCTTAACGAGTGAATTATGTATTAAAAGAGATGGAAAAGTTTTGATGGGATTTGTGTGTTACTCAATCATACTAAAACCAATGAAACAAGTTCGGTGAAATTTTAAGATAAGATCGAAATAAGCCTGGATAATTGTAACATCACATAGTTTTATTATAATAACATTGATATTTTATCATCATCATAATCAGCATTCGTCATTGACTCGTAAAAGAACTAGTAAATACTATAGGAGATTTGACGTGACAGACGCGAACGAAACGTCGTGGAAGAGATCTAATGAGAGATGGGATTTAAGTTTTTGGATGGTAATTTGTGGTGTTGGAAATTTATATCTTATTCTCAGACTTACTAGATGTTTGGTGATTTTTCTCTAAAATGAATGAATATGTTTGACGAGTCCATGCACTGTTACTAGTACATATCTTTCTTATAAGATGTTATTTTTCTGTATGACAGTACATTAATTATATCCTATTCTTCTATTCTATTAAAGTTGAGTGACATTCTGTGCATACATACGTAAAAGCTACCAAAGTAGTACACAAGTTACATATACAGAAAAATACAAGATACATTGTATCATAGCTTTAAGCTTACACTTTAAAAACGCAATCTTGCGATAAGTACTTTTAGTTAGTTTACTTTATTAATGCTGACGATAACATGCACTACTGATTTTGGATATTCTTTAGGAAGAATACATGAATATAACAAATGTTTCTCGAAGACTCGTCTCTCAGAGTTACCTACTACATAATTTAGGTTTATACATTGCTGTATTCATACATACTTACAAAACATCATGATGTTTCGCTAATTTAACAAGAATTTAATAATATTAATTTCTCAGCGGGCACTGCGTAATAATATTTTCCATACACAAATAATTTACTTTTATTCCTAAATATTTACAAATACCGTACATTATTTATCGTTTTGAAGGCTTATTATAACGTTTACAATTGTATGCTCCTTCATAGTGATAAATGTGTTTCTTCCCATAGTTTGTCCTTGGAGATGATATATTATTTGCATTCCTCAGTTTAATTTTCTTCTCCTTTCACCATCTAAACTCGAGATTCCAATTACGGTAGCAAAGCCTTTTATCCACTACACAGTGCGAATAACGCCCTACAAGAAGATATACTGTTGTTTACTAATGAGGGCTTGGACATATACCTGTTTCTTTTTAGAATAGTGATTGAATCATGCCACTAACTACCAAACTTGGCAAATGCAATCCAAGACTATTCATTTATTACAACACATTTTTTCGTATTCATATTCAATCGCTTATTACATTATAAATATGTTACATAGTTCTAAAAAAAAATTACTTTGTATTGTCTATATAATATTATGTACCCAGTAAGGGCAATGAAACACGAGAAGTAGCTGGATCGATATATTTTTTGTAAGTATTTATTGTCAATACTGAATTTTATTCTCATTTAAAACATTAAACATACGTTATATATGATAAGTCAATATTATAAAATATACACAAAAAAAAAACTTATTTCTGACGGTGAGGCAGGACGAGTTGTGAGTTATAAATTTTCATACTCATAAAAAAAAATTGCGTGCAAAATATAATATCTTATAATAATACGTATATAACGTATATCTTTAATAGGATCTAAGTGAATTCAGGTTGGTCTTACTCATATGGAAGTAATGAATGTTTGCATATATATACCTAATGTGTAGCCTGTTATGGTACTTTTACTGATACTTACCTGTAGTACCCAAATACTTTTTATAAGTGAGTCGGTATCGGTAAGTCAGTGAGTCGGTAATTAAACATCATCATTCCTATATATTACTTGTCGATTTCACCAGGTGTGTGGTGTACATGTTTTAACAATATTTGGGAACACTAGAAACATGTGAGACAAAAACACACACGTTGGTAAAATACCTTTGATGGTACCATGAATAAAAAAAAAAACATAAATCCTCCCAACATAATAATATGACTTTGCTCTATTCACATTAATCGGCCTTGTATGCTGACTCCGCCTCGTATGTAGATACGTATTCGTAAGCTGACACAGCCGTGTATGCTGATCTGGTCTTGATTGCAGATGCGGCCTTGCATGCCGATCACGCCTCGTATGTAGATACGTCTTTTTTTTTGTAACCTGACTAAGCCTTGTATGCTAATCTGGTTAAAATCGGATGCGGCCTTGTATGCCGATCCTCTGATCTGGTCTTGTATGCAGATGCGGCCTTGCATGCCGATCACGCCTTGTATGTAGATACGTCTTTTTTTGTGACCTGACTAAGCCTTGTATGCTAATCTGGTTGAAATCGGATGCGGTCTTGTATGCCGATCCTAACTTGAATGTAGAACATACACACATACATACATACTTACATATAGTCACGCCTCTTTCCCATTGGGGTAGGCAGAGACTACTTTTCTCCACCTGCTATGATCCTGACACACATCTTTTGCTTATCCTACATTTATGAGTCTTTTAATACAAGCTCGTTGGTTTCTCAATATTGGTCACTACATCTTCTATCACGTTGCAATCTTCCCTAATCACAATATTCCTCGCCTAGTCTATCAGAGTCACTCCAGCTATATTTCTTAGCCCTCTCATTTCCACGGCATTTATCTTACTTTCATGCTTTTTCTGCCAAACCCAACACTCGCTACCATACATAATTGTTGGCACCAGCACCCTCTATGGAGATCTTGCCTTTTTAGACACTTTCTGACTGTTAATAAAGCTATGTAGGGCCCCATTCATTCGGTTCCCTGCCAACACTCTTCGCTCAATATCACTGTCATATTTGCCGTCTCTTGTAAACTTTGACGCCATGTACAAAAACTCTTTCACTTGTTTCACCCTTTCACCTTCAATCATAATGGCGCTAACTGTCATACTTTCAAAAATCATTATTTTCGTCTTGCTCACATTTATTTTCATTCCTATATTATTATATCGACCATCAACAGCAACTCCCCCTCTAATGAAGCCAAAATAACCTGATCATCGGCGTAAAGTAAGCATTTGATGGTCAAGTCATTCATTTTTAACCCAAAAGAGTGCTCTTTCAAATTTTTCATGCAATTGTCCATGAATAGGTTGAACAGCCCTGGAGAAGCTACACATCCCTGTCTAACACCTTTATCGAAGTTAAACCACTCTGTGTAAGCCCCGTTGATCCTAACACAAGCCCTGGAACCTATGTATGTAGAAACGGCTTAGTAACCCAATGCAGCCTTGTATGCTGATCTAGCCTTAAATGCTTATCCGGCCTTGTATGCCGATCCCGATTTGTAAATTTTTTTTTTTTCAATCTTACATAGCCTTGTATGCTGATGTAGCCTTAAATACTTATCCGGCCTTGTATGCCGATCCCGATTTGTACCTTTTTTTTTTCAACCTGGAATAGCCGTGTTGCTGATCTGGTTGAATGCGGATGCGGCCTTGTATGCCGATCCTTACATGTATGTAGAAATGGCTTTGTAAGCCGAAACAGCCGTATATGCTGATCTGGCCTTGTATGCCCATGCGGCCTTGTTAGCCCAAACACCCTTTTATACCGAACCGAATGAACCGGACTTGGTGCCGAAGCGGACTTGGTGCTGAACCGGACTTGATGCCAAAGCGGACTTGATGCTAAACCGGACTTGATGCCGAACCGGACTTGGTGCTGAACCGGACTTGGTGCTGAACCGGACTTGATGCCGAAGCGGACTTGATGCCGAAGCGGACTTGATGCCGAAGCGGACTTGATGGCGAAGCGGACGTGATGCCGAAGCGGACTTGATGCCGAAGCGGACTTGATGCCGAAGCGGACTTGATGCCGAAGCGGACTTGATGCCGAAGCGGACTTGATACCGAAACGGACTTGATGCCGAAGCGGACTTGATGCCGAAGCGGACGTGATGCCGAAGCGGACTTGATGCCGAAGCGGACTTGATGCCGAAGTGGACGTGATGCCGAAGCGGACTTGATGCCGAAGCGGACTTGATGCCGAAGCGGACTTGATGCCGAAGCGGACTTGATACCGAAACGGACTTGATGGCTATATGCCCTGCGTTCTACATAGTGCTTCCGGCGTTGGTGTATTCTGATATTATAGTATTTTGATGCTCAAACCCTCTGGTATTGGCAAACAAAATAGTTTTCATACTTTCTAAATGTTTAAAGCATCTTTATTTTTTTTCTCTTATTTGCTTTTATACATAGATTACTGATTATAGTTTAATTATAGTCTAACGTAGATTATACATTCCTAACGATATAGCTTAAGTAACTTGTAATCCACCTTTTATTGTAATTATGAAATTTTGCTATTTTGCTTACTTTCTTTTAAGCACGAGGTCGTACTTTATTGTTTCGGATGGCCGACTGTTGTAAATAATTAAAAGAATATTCCTATTGACTGTAATTTCTAGTTTATCAAAACACTGCCTTATTTGATACATTAATAGGCAGTGTTTTGACTTCCGAGTTGCAACTGCCTGCGTAGGTTAACTAAATCGACGACAGTGGGAGCCACCGTCGTCGTCAGAAAAGTATTGAACAGAGGAGCTCGCAGAGCTCGAGAGAATTGGAAAGGGAAAGGTATCCCTATTGTATTACATGCAGAACGTGGCTTGGAAGTTGTTAAAGATAGTATTGTAAAATGGTTTATGGTTTTGTTTATTTTACTATTGATATTATTGCAATTATAATAGTGATCACATGTGAGTATTACCCTGTTTTATTAATTCCATCTATTTCAAAACCTTCCTAGTTGACGCATTTGTATTTAAAGTAGAAAACGTTGGCATAAAGCTCGATATGCTAACAAATGTTTCTGGCATTCACGACACAAGTCATCGATTATGTTAATAATCCGCCACACTCGAAGAATCACAAATTTGAAAAATAATGTAGAAATTTAAGCCTTTTGTTTACGCTATATAGGCACGAATAGTTAAGACATATTTCAATGTTTTTGTCGGACAGTTGCCAATTAATTATTGTGAAGTCTTAATTCAGTGCGAACTACTGTATATCTTAGTATCTATAGATTTCCTGTTATTTAGTAATATTTTGGATGATATCAAGATACTAAGAATAAGAATACATAGTATACTTACTAGAAGGATACGTTTTTAGTGTCTATATAAGTAACGGAGCGTACAAAATGCAGCTCCAGCGATTCTAAGTATAAAGTCCTAACGTCGCGTCGTCTTAGTGGGTAATTAATGCCTAGTTTTACACCAAACCCGGCTCCGGAGGACGATAAACTTTTATCCTCAGTATAAACATTATGTTTTTCGGCTGAGCATTGAATGTCTGAGTGTAGGGTTACCATATCGTATCAGGACTGAAGTATTCCTGAACACCATCTTTGAACCCTCTAGACGATGAAAGGAGACTAAGTGAGCGAGTACCGGTTCGAATCCCGTTGGGAACAGGAGTTTTCTCTTTACAGGATATGTGTGTTTCTGGTTCAAGATGTGATTGTGTATTGTTGTGAATGTTTCCAGCAATCACAACAAAAGTCATTGAACTTATATGTTTATGCTTTTATTATATTATTTTTTGTGGTCCGCAGGAGTAAGGACCGTTATACCGACACCAGGGTTCTGTTTTTTTAGAACTTCCATACCTACATTATGTGCTGTAATAGCGCATTTTGGATTCTAGTAGGTACCTACATTGTTTGCCTATATATAGGAACTTAATTCTCCTGGGGCAGGCCTAAGACTACCTAATGCAAAAGCAACAGGCAAACACTTTTTTTATTCAACTTTTTTTTGGAGCTTTTACTTATTTTGGTATGGCCCGTCATAACACTGATTTTTCTCTAAAATAATACTTACTGTTGGTAGTTGGGTGGTGGTCATACGATGTACAATACAGCACTGCAGGTCATGATTGACAGTTATCAAAATCTTACAGTAGGTACTAGGAAGTACCTACTATTAGATATTAAAAAAAAATACAATCGATTTGAGGACCTCCTCCTTTTTTGGGAAGTCGGTAATAAAAATGTTTGTCTCGTCATAAAACAAAGAAATAATATAATTTTGCCTTGAGAGTGAGAAAATGGCGTTGTCGATTTAGATATTATTCTCCAAAACTTGTGAATCCTCAAGTGTTAATGTTAAATTTTTTGGATTAGTAACCGTTAATGTATATAATCGTGTAAATGTTATAACGTGCACGAGTGTAGGCAAATAATACAAAGTTGATTAATGTGACATTCGCTTTCGCTCCAAAACTGCAATTGGAGTTTAGTAAAGTTTCTACCATGACTTGACTCTTTTAGTCGACTTTGACTGTGACTTTTGACTATGACTTCTATTATGAAATATGTAATTAACACACTTGAATTAATGTACAAAGATAGCGAAGCCAAACAAACAAAAAGTAATAAAATGCGTACTATGTTTTAAACCAATGTTTATTACAAATCTTTAAAATCTGATATTTATTTAATACAAATCATCATTATTTCATCAATCATCTTGTCCAACAACTGGAATACAACTCTTTAGTTTGGGTCTAGTATATTTGATCTCATTATGCTCTAAAGTTATAATGTTACAGGTCTATATCTGCATACCTATGCATTGTCAGGTTTATTTTCATCGCGTTACTTGGTGGCGTTGATGTTAAATGCCACATAGAGCTGTGGCATTTCACACATACGGCATTGATTTGTTGTAATTCATGTAACAATAATAATGGCTGAGGCTGTTAGACGTATCTGACCAAGTTTTTGGCCATTTTCATTTACAAATTATTAGTATTGAAAAAACTAGAAACCGACTTCCACAGCTCATTAGATCTACATGAAACGGTGGACAGTCTAAACATATAACTTTATGACCCTTTAATAAAAAAATAATTAGTATATAAATATATTTTTGATGTATCATATAAGATATTGAGCATCATAAGTTACTTATGAATAAAATAGAATTCATTAATTGTCATACAGAAAATAACATAATTTAAGAATGTTATGTTACAGTGCATGGACTCGTCTAACATATTCATTGATTTAAGAGATAAATTTACATTCTAAATTATTTTAAAGGTATATATAATACACAACAATTCTAGGTATCTTCTAGGCAAGCATGACACGTCTTCGACCGCATCATCACTTTCCATCAGGTGAGATAGTGGTCAAATGCTTGCCTATATAGCATAAAAGAAAAAAATATTTTTCTGGCGTAATGTAAGTCTGTCTCCCTCCTGACTGGAATATTATTCAAGGTCAGGAAAAATATATATAAACATTATCATTAGCCCATTTCTTTCCTAAAGGAGAGACTCAGGACCTTCATCATAATCTACTGGTGATAGATGTCAGTATTCAGTATTTTATTGCAACTATAAAGTAATTACAAGGATGTTATAATAAAATTGGTTAACAGTTCTTTATAGACCCTGGTAGGGCACGGCAATTTACAATTTAGAAGAGAGGAGAATCAAAATGTGTCAATGTATCCAATTCCATACAGTCCAAATCCAAGGATTTTGAATGACCTATAAACATAAACATTCAAATCAGGGTGCGTAGGATGTAAAGTCCTGCGTATAATATCTCGCAACATTCTTTTTTCGGATATATTAAGTATGCGAAATGAGAACTTTTGATAGTAGGACATTTAACGTCCTCTGGCTAGCCCTACTCTATATACCAATAGGGAGTACCACCGTAGATTATATAATCTCTGATTTTTTTTGAATCCCCTCGAAAATCTGTCACCTAGCTGTTACGTACGTTGTTCCAGCCCTTCGTTGAAAGCGGTTCCCCTTGTAGGTCTAACCCTCGATCATCCCTTACCGATAGCAAGTGTGGTCAATCGCTACCTTATTAGATATATAAAATAGATCTTTTTGAAAGTCGGTTAAAGTGTTTAGAGACGGTGTTTATCCTAGAAGGAGATGGGTTATCCCATGAGTCCACAAGTGATAATTCGACACAACCCTCGGTTCGTCTCTTCCGGGGGCGCCGCTACCACCTTTTTCTTCTTCTTCTTTCCGCTCGCGTCGTACTTCTTCTCTTCCTGAAATAATAATAGCAGTAACAATAAATTATTCTGTTCAGTACTCCAGGTGTGATTGTGTGTTGTGATATGTTAATTTTTCCCACGATAAAAGTCTTTGAACTTAGTGTAGGGTGAAGTGCGAATGTGTTGAAGAAATCTTTCAAATTATCTCTACGTGCATTATACGCGGAAAAGGGGTTGCTTAATAATAAAATGTTCACTGTCCCTACAGTTAGTTAGAACCTGTTTAACGATAGTATAAGCTACACATATGTATAGTCATCTGACCATTACAATAACACTACCCAGAGAAACACAGAAATACCCTCACATCGTACCATAATGGTAAGTGATAATGAAAATGATAAGTGTTGGATGGTGTAACTGTACGGAAAGGGGTATTACTGTATTACCGATGCAATGGACTCCTGATTAAATCTGGCAGGAATTACGAAACACGGAAAAATGTTCTCTTTTCTTATTTACACATCATCGTCACAACTCTCCAACTCATTCAAAGCCAAAAAAATAAGCCGTCTGTTTCTTTTGATTGTTATTTACCTAGTGTGCATTTTTTTAAACTATTTCTATGCTACAGGTCAATTGCCTATATTTCCTAAAACTCTAAAATTATATACATATATACAGCAAAGACTCAAGTTACCTACGGCATCGAGCTTATACGTAACTCAAGTGCTCAAGCCCACCTGTGGGTAGCGCTCGCATCGTGCTTGCGGCATTACCTCTAAATTGCAATGCTAATGCGTCGAGCCAAATAAGTACCAGCATCTTGATCACGGGTCGCCTCAACCAGGCGATCTGATAGATTTTGCATTTTTTGTGTGCATTATTATATACTTAGTGCACAATGATAGCAATTATCCTTATGTCTATTTTATTACTAATTTAGTATCTTTTATAATAGTCTACGTATAGTCGCGCGACGTCTTCAGTTGACGAATATTAAAATTTTACTTTGAGACCCAATATTAATTCTCTGTCTTTTAGTGAACTATCTAAATATAATAGTTACATTGTATTTATATATTAGTATTTATATATTGTGAATGTTTCCGGCACCCACGACACAAGTCATTGAACTTAGTGTGGGGCTGTGAGTGTAAGCGTTTTATGTTTATGTTTTTATATTACGTAACTTTATGTAAATGTACTTTGTACAATGTAACCTAAATCTTAAGGTAGTAATAATATTTATTGATTTTCTGTCGTCCACTTTGTTTTTATGTTTTTTTACTCTGGATATGCAAGTATTTGACCACTATCTCACCTAATGGAAAGTGATGATGCGACCGAAGATATGCTATGGATATGCTTGCCTGGAAGGTACCTATTCACTCTAGACTTGAAGACACCCAGTTTGTACCGCTCAGGGAACAAAGACGCAGGCAATGAATTCCATTCCTTCGCTGTACGTGTGTATGATAAACGAAGAAGCGAAACGCTTTGAGCGAACTGGAGGAATGTCAGCTATAAATGGATTTCGCTTGACAGTTACACTCTCCAAAATTTTAACGATAGAATACCGATAGGCTTAGGCGTAGCTGCCCCGGTGTGAAGTACTGCCTGACCATAGCAAGGATACCCAGCTTCTTAGCAGCCAGTTGAGCTCTGGCTTCGATATAAGTGCCAAAGTTAAGATCCGACTATACGGTAATGCCAAGTGGTTTTAACATAGATTTGGCAAGATTAAGATCCGATGCCACCAAACTGTCGTTCGTCTAACCGGGTGATACATATTAAATATCATATAGATAATCATTTAATATAGATTTTATACAGATAATTTATGGAGTTTAGCCGCGAAAGTGAAAAAATGGCGTAGTCGAATTTGTATTATTTTCCAAAACTTATGAATCTTCGAGAAAGAAATAATCGTGGAAAGGTGTAAGTGTTGCCATCGACACGCGAAGAAGAAGAATTTACCGTTAATAAATGTTCGTGAATGTGATTAAGTGTAGGCAAATCATACAAAGTAGAGAGACGTCATTTTCGTATTCGATAAAATGAATCTCCACGGACTTGAAAACGATGTTACATATGGTAATATCCTAAGAATAAATTATAAATGTATTAGTAGGATGTACGTCCTGTGACGGTGATACCTTCACCGGACTTTCAAGCCTGTCGTAGCAATTGAAACAGTGACCCAATCGGAAGGTGACCAAGTTATCACACTTAAAACGGAAATACATAATATACAATATGTCACCTCCACAAGTTCTCCAATTTTGTACTTGGCGAAGACAGTCCTCGCGTCGGAAGAGTGACCCACTTCCTCGAAGGCTTTCGTGGCGTCCTTGCCGGCTTCCTCCAGGATCGTCTCCCGATCCCCTGGGTGCTGGAATTTACAAACAGCAGTGTTATAGTTATCTCTACCATCATCTTTTTTCTTTTTTCCTACTATTTGCAATCGATAAAACATTTACTCTTCCTAGAGAGGGAGACTGACGTATGGATTCTTCACGTACTCGTAATCCCATGCTCTGAATAAGAATTGTCAAGTGATTTTTTTACCGGCCACCTGACTGACATCAACCCTTGGAAGTTAGTGGAGGATTCAGAGAGGGGGAGGGGGGCTTAGGGGATTAACCACCCCCTAAAACCATCCGAGTCTTTCCTTGACAATTCTTGTCTCTTTATAATTATTGCTGCAGCAGCAGCAAAATCTACCCTCAGCTGGGTCAAGCTCCTCCCAAACGACAATCCTGAATCCACCACAGTGGTTGTTGTGAAGATAAATAGCAGTTCTAACCTCGTCTACGTAATTGGTGACGTCATAGACAGAATCCCGGTACACCATCCAAACCGGTGAGTTGTTGGTCCCGTTGTTCGCTGCCACCTCAGCTAGTGTGAACCTTTTCACGTCACCCATGGTTCTAACTGAAATGAAGTATTCTATATAGATGAAATTCATAAATTAAGGAAAATACCAATCTCTCTCTCTCTATAATATAAAACAAAGTCGGGTTAGTTACACCATTTATTTATTTATGTATAAGTTTATAACTCGAGAACGGGTGAACTCATTTTTATGATCTATGATTTGTTGGATTTTTCTGTGCCCCAGAAATAGTAGAATAACTATTAAAAGATGGTAAAATTTCACGAATTTTTTTTTAATGAAAGAAGTAGGGGAAGCCGGGGCAATGCGGGCCCCTTAAGGGAAATCTTGAATAAAACCTAAGAAATAAGAGATAATGAAAACAATCAACATTCCTTTATTAGTCTCATTACTGATCTTTAAACTTAACGTAAAGTAATTATCTTAGTCTACCAGTCTTTGGCGCTAAACGAACTTAAAAAAAAAAAGAAAAGTGCCTGTTTTGCCCCGTGTCCGGGGTAAAATGGACATATGCGGGGCATAATAGGCATACACAGGCGTATATACATAAACAAGTCTAAAATCGAGAGCAGAAGGCGCAAATATGAAGAGACTCGTCATCATTATCCTCTTCGCCGGCACAGGAACAGTGGGCCCATCTGTGACATGCACGCAAGTGACCCAACCCTCTCTAGATTCTGAGTACCAATATCCACAGTACAAACACTCTACGTCTTCTTCCTCCGATTCGTTTTCCTTATTTTTATCGTTTTTCTTTGTCTTTTTTTTTCATTCCTTTCTTCTTACAAACCACTGGTTTCTGTGTCTGGCCTTCTTCCAGATTCTTTTGATACGGTGAACTGGTTATTACTGCCGTATGCCGCAGTGTTGATCTTGGTACATTGTACTCCTGAGCAGCTCGTTTACAGCTAAGTTTTCCGCTTGTCACATCCTTTACAGCAGCTTCCATGTCCTCCAAGATCCATTTGGCACGTTCCGTCTTTCTTTGGTAGTGGCGAACCATAATTATATCTGCAGAAAAAAAGACAAACTTAGCACAAAAACCCGAGGCAAAACGGGCACCCTGCCGATTTTGCCCCGCCCAAAATGCCCCCGAGATCAAATAAAATAAATGTGCTCACAATCAAAAGAATATTAGGCTGTTAGGTAACAACTCTATTTAGTTATTTAGTCATTTAACTAAAGGTAGCAATTGACATAACAACTGAGCCATGAACACAATCACAAATTAGCTATAATACAGACTTAAAATTGAAAAATAATATCAAATGCATCAACTTACGTATTTTCGTTCTGTCGACGAGCGCCGCGCAGCTACGCACACACAACCACTTGTCTCGCTTGATGCGAGGTCGACTGAACGCGATCCGAGTAGTTTCGAGAGTCTCAGTTTATTATTCTGCGGGGGAGAGGGGGTGTCCATTGTGCCCCGGGAGCCCGTTATGCCCCGGCTTCCCCTACCTTTTTGCAACGGGTTTTTTGATACTATTTCTAGGATTAATTTAAGCGGGTTCCGCGAGGAACAGCTTGTTATAGTACATATATAAAAGCTATAGTGATAATAATGTGAACCGGCACTCATTTACAACAACACACGATGATGTAATAAACAGAAACAGAAAGAAGTACAAAGAGGCAAAGTGATATAAAGAGAGTTACTTATAGATTGAAGTTTTCTTCGGCCGCTTCATCACTTTCCATCGGGTACGATTGTGGTAAAATGTTTGCCTATCGGGCATTAAAAAAAACTTATGGATTTATATTTTATGTATTGTGATGTGATTGGTGTAATTAAATAGGACCTGCTTAGAGTAACAAGCACAGGTTTAAAATATGTGATAGCTTTTGTCACTAGCATCAATAATATTAGTTAATGTTTTATACCTATAGTATAATGGATATCTGCATAAAAAGTTATTTTACTAATTCATTCAACGTATGTTTATTTATTGTAGGAAAATGTTCAATCAAGCACTGCATTTTTAAGTTTCCTCTTAACTTATTCGCAGATTATGAGAAAATCATTTCCAAACGGTTCGAACTTTTTCCGATACTTTCTCGGAACTTTCCTATGACGATGTGACATGAATTTTAAAATTAAAATCTTGTTTCCTTATATTCTTTGAGGAAGATCTAAAGAATTAATTTGCATGGAAAATCTATTTAATAAAGCTACGTGTTGGACTTAAATTAAAATGAAAATCACTGGAGAGCAGGAAGCTTGTAATTTTTCGTGGAGAAGAAGACTTTCTATGTTTGGTTTTTAGCTTGGTTAATTGCCCGTGGTACAACTGATACAATTACGGGATTTGTTTTGTGTCTGTGGTTCTTTCAATTGTGGACACAAAAAGAGACAGAAACTCAGATCGCCCGCACTGAGGCTTCGAACTGATTTGTACAGATAAATCGTATATGAAACGTTTTCAATTTTACCTGTAATGCCATCTAGTGACAGCTTAGAGGACTAATATAAATTTTTGCTAATAACGTTTTTCTTACAATTAGTCGTTCGTTTTATTTAATATTGTTTAAGTACATGATATAAGTAAACTTATACACAAGTAGCAACTTTGTAGTAACTCTTATCCATTGCTGGGAAGGATTAGTATCCACAAAATACTGGCGATAAATTTATTAAACACTTTAAACATAAATACTTTCACACTCACAGCCCACACTAAGTTCGATGACTTGTGTAGTGGGTGCCGCAAACATTCACATCACATACACAATCACAACCAGAACCAGAAACACAAATTTTCCTTGGGGAGAAAACTTGTGTTCCTGCCGGGAATCGAACCCGATACCCCTGCTTAGAATGCAAACGCTCACCTGAGTAAGCCAATGAGCAGTTCATATATATGATCTTAGTTTAAGGTGTTAGAGTACGACTGATTTTGGTACAGGGTAGCTAGCCAGGCGAGCATAAAGAAATGAAAACAACCACAAACTCTCCAAAACAATTGAATGAATTTTAATATTATAGCCAACTATTATTCTGACGAATCTGCTAAACCGTGAGCTAGCAACCAATATCCTTAAAACAAATATACGGTGAGCTGGTTACCAAACCTACAACATCGAGTACTAAGATGAGACCAAGATGGAGCGTTGTAAAAAAACGTTTGCTAAATAATTAAACGTAAGCAAAGTTTAAAAAAAACCGACTTCACCGCTTTATCGTATGAACCTTAATCAGATTTAATGTATTTAACACGCAATATCAACGATAACTCAAAAACTAGTGATCAGATCTTGACCACATGGAAAGCACCAGCTTTCCAAAAAAAAAAATATCACCAGAATCGGCTCAAAACGAAAGAAGTAATGAGACAACAAACATATAAAAAAATAGGTTCATTCCCGGTCGTCCCCACTGGGTATACAGTTAAATTGAGAAACTCCTCCTTTTTTTGAAGTCGGTTAAAAATCGATCATTTTGTGCAAGCGACAAAGAAATTACTTCATCGAGTACTAAAACGAGACAGAACTTTCGATAACACTCATCGAAATGCCTAAAATGATAAGGATTTTGGTTTTAATTAACACATATTTCAACCATCATCATCATTAACACATTCAGGGCGCGGAGGTCTTGTAATACGTAATTAGAACGATTTTTGTATTTTTTTTAGCCAAGTCCTTTATCAACCCTTATCAGCCCTTTATCAGCGTCGATAGGCTTATCTTTAGATCCGTCTAGTATTTAGATTTGTATGTTAGTTACATACAAATCTTAATACTAGATACTACGTAAACATGTCTTATTATGACTTTAAAATATCTAATCGGAAGATTAATATAGAACACGTTGATACTTGTATCCTTTGTCTAGCTGTTGCCCGACTTCACCCGCGTTAGATCCCTTAATGTGGGATATTTTAAAGTTCCCTTCTTGGTGTTCCCCACTACAAAAAAACGCTACCATGAAAATGTCACGTCTCTATCATCTCTGGTTTTTTTTTTTGTTTTGGCTTCGCAATATTTGTTCATTAAGCCAGTGTCACGTAATTAAATATAATTTCAAGTGTAGTTATTATATATTTCGTAAAAGAAATCCTATATCACAGTAAAACTAAAGTAAAGGAGTCATAGTCAAGTAATTACCTAGTAAAGTAGCAGAAACTTTATTAATATTTCTATTGGAGTGTTAGAGCGAAAGCGAAAATCATGTTTTTCAACTTTATACAACATTCACAAACTATTCATAGTTAATAATCTACCATTTTTACAAGTTTTGCAATAAAATACAAAATCAACATAGCCATTTTTTCACTTTCGCAGAAAACTCCTATCTCTGGTTAAGACTGTGTAATGATAGTGAAACAGCTGTTTTATATAGGTATTTAGAAGATAGAATAGAAACGGTAACTCTACACTGATCTCGGCTAGCCGCGTATCTTAAGTAGGTGATTATATTGAGCAACAATACGAATGAGATTAGATGTATGTAAGTAAATAAATATGTTAAGAAATTTACAGTTAGAGCACCTACTGTTTACTCTGTTAGGCTAATAACCACCAAGTAAAGTGCATCGCAGAGAAAAAGAAGAAGCGGCGTAGAATAAAAATCTACAATTGTGCGACTCGTTTTTTTTTATTATCTATAGGCAACTAACTTACCTGAGATCTTGCATGCTTGAAAATGCAATGCCTAGAAGATACCCATTCACTTTTGACTTGAAGACTCCCAGATTATACTGTTCAGGGAATATAGACGCGGGCTATAAGTTCTACTCCTTCTCAGTACGAGTGGTAAACGCGGAAGTAAAACGCTTCGAGCGAACTGGAGGTATGTCAACCATAAATGGATGACGTTTGACACATTGTCTTGTGTTTAGGCGGTAAAACGGTTATGAGGGAGTTAAATCGTCTAATGCCATACACTCACACACACTCCGAAATGCAAACGATAAATAACTGATAGGCTCGCCACCTTACGCCGATGATCAAAACTCAACAGTTACAACGGACATAGAGTTAGGGAATTACCTCGTGCTTGCTAGTTTGCTACTCTGTATCGAAATACAGTCGTAGATCACCAATCTCAAGTGGAAAACATTTTCGTCCCATCAATACCTAAAACTGATATCCTTGATTGCCAGTTATTTTAGGCTATTATTTACTACCCTCAACCACATCATCATTTTACCATCAAGTGAGATATTGGCGCTTATAGTATATCATAGATTAAATGACACGTATCAGATAAGGGATTGCCAGACATTACAAACGTGTAGGCAAGCGACGTGTGCTCTTTGGGGGTATATGTTGCTTGACGCGTGCTGTCAGTGCAGCAACTGTCAGTGCAGATTTTTTCTAAATCGTTTGACAATGCCAAGTTCTAGCGGCGACAAAGAGGGTGAAGAACCGCATGAACTCATTTAGTCATTAGGCCCTTTCCACACAAGGCGAAAGGTCAAAGTCGCACTTGTCTATATATATCCACTAACTCTTTGCATATGATATCTTTATATATATACAATTCTACTGTATGTGTGTATGTCACTGAACTCTTCCTAAACGGCTGGGCCGACTTGAATTTTTTTTTGTATGCGTTTGGGTGGCGCCCTGGATGGTTTAGATTCACAAATCAGCCCGGCAGATGGCGCTGCAGGGGTCCGCTAGTATATATGTATATATATACAAAACCAGAAAAAAACAAAAAGGCCAAACAACCAAACCCATCTAAGTTTTACGGATCAGACAGTTTGCGATAATTTGCAACGAAATATATGGATAATGAATATTGTGTTATAATTATTAGACAAAGGTAAATAATTCAAAACACACCTTAAACACTAGCCTGTAGCAGCAAGCAGCAGACGGCCACAACTGGAGATATTCGCGAGGACCGGCGACTCGATAGATAATATCGATAAGATATCGAACTATTATCAAATTTATCGATAACATTTTCGCTAATTTAGATAACGTAAATGCGTGTGACGCACCTCACACGAGCCGGTCATATCAAACTATAGCGTGCATACCATATGTGAACTGTGACCTAACCCGCTGCTGGATTGGAAGAAATCATTTCAAACGATAATAACGCCCTTTATACTAAGTTCTTGTATGTACTAATTTTTGTGTTTCTAAATAAGTCACACTAAAAAGAGTTTATCAATTAATATTCTTTCAATTTGACACTACTCCTCTTTTGTTATTAGGCACCTAAAGGACCCGTTATTTCCGAAGGCTTATGTCTTACTAGTAACACTCAAGACAGTTAAACTAAACATAATAATATCCTTGTAGGTGAGAAAGGTACTACTGCATTCAGTTTAAAAAACTATTAGCGCTTTGTTGGCTTTTAGCTTTCCATTTAATAACAAAGAACTAAGTTACCTACAAGACATCGAGCTTATTGGTAACTCAAGTGCTCAAGCCCACTACCAGTGGGTAGCGTTCCCATATTATATATTATTATTATATATTTCGTATTTAATTATTATTATTATTGTTGATACACTGAGCAGCTTATTAAGCTGATACGTGTATATCACTTTTGTGCACTTTTTTTTTTGAAATGTTTGTCCAATCTATTTTTGAAAGAGTTTATTGAGGGAGCACTTATCACTGTCTCTGGTAGCATATTCCACACTCTAGCTATGCGGTTCGGCAGGAAGTGTTTTCGGGGATTGCTTGCACTTGCATGTTTGATCAGTTTCCTGGAATGCCCTCTGAGTACCTTGTTTGTATCCAACTGAAAGAGTTTACTGGAGAGGTCTATGTTATAATGCTCGGTTAAAATCTTGTATGTCTCTATTAGGTCACCCCTTTGTCTGCGCTGTTCCAAGGTTGTTAAACCAAGTTGTTGGAGTCTATATTCATAGGGGTGATTTTTGAGACCTGGGATCATTTTAGTAGCTCTTCGCTGTACTCTCTCCAGTAAATCAATGTCCTTTTTGAAGTAGGGATTCCATATCTGAAATGCATATTCCAGCAATGGTCGCACATAGGTTTTATACAGTTTCAAAAACAGTTCTTTATCAATGTATAGGAATGCTTTGCGTATTATATAGAGCAGGGGTGGCCAAGACGTCGACCGCGGTCGACCGGTCGACCGTGGAGACATTTTTGGTAGCCCGTGAGAGCAATGAGGTAGGTAGGTATGAATGTAAACTACTAGTATTTGGTATACAGTATCATTTACAAATAATGGCGCCACCCCGTCGCGTCGCGCTGCTGCACTGCCACATGGTCGCCACTTGACGCAAAAGCAAGCGAGAAAGTGCGATGCATTATCATGGGATGGAACAAACATGTCAGCGGGGCTCATAGGGTGGCTAGGGCTAGGTTTCAGGAATGGCTAATGTGTGGTAGGCCAAAGTCCGGTTACGTTTATCAGGAAATGTGTAAAAGCAGACGATTATTTAAATCCAGATTAAAATGGTGCCAAGACCATCAGGACCAAATAAAAATGGATTCTCTTGCAGAAAAACATTCTCGAGGTAATTTTCGTGGCTTCTGGCAGGATACCAGTAAAGTCAATGTACGTCCTGGCCTTCCTGTGAGCGTCGATGGGGTGAATGACCCAGAGGACATCGCGAATATTTTTAAAGACCATTTTTCTGTTAGATCCCCGTTGGGTCCGGCGGGGGGGGTGTTCAGTGCTGACATGTACAGTCAAGTGGTAGAAACTTGTATTCTTGCGAAAGATGTCGATAAAAGCATAAGACTTATGCAAAGAGGTAAGTCTTCGGGCCATGACGGACTCAGCATTGAGCACCTGCAGCATGCCGGACCACATATCGCTAGGATCTTGGCAATGTTCTTTTCGCTGTGCGTGAGCCATTCTTACTTACCAGACAATTTTATGAAAACTGTGGTTGTGCCTGTAGTGAAGAATAAAACTGGCGATCTGTCAGATAAAAATAACTACAGGCCTATTTCTCTTGCCACAGTTATAGCAAAGGTTTTTGATGGTTTGCTTAATACACAGTTAAACAGATACGTATCACTACATGATAACCAGTTTGGGTTTAGGCTGGAACTGTCCACTGAGGTAACAATACTGTGTCTTAAGCATACCGTCAAATACTATACTGATCGCAAGACGCCTGTGTATGCATGCTTCCTCGACTTATCCAAGGCCTTCGAACTGGTGTCGTACGGACTTCTCTGGGACAAACTGAAGATAATAAACCTGCCGCAGGAACTTATCAGCATGTTCCAGTTCAACAGCGTCCGTTGGGCGGGAGTGATGTCAGATCCTTATCGGCTCGAATGTGGAGTCAGGCAAGGTGGATTAACATCTCCAACCTTATTTAACTTGTACATGAACGAGTTGATCGTCACTCTCAGCAACCAACATGTTGGCTGTCATGTCCCGTCGACATGTCTGTGTCAACAATTTAAGCTACGCCGATGACATGGTACTGCTGAGCGCTTCGGTTTGTGGCCTGAGGAAGCTAATACGTATTTGTGAGGAGTATGCTTGTGGTCACGGATTATTATACAATGTTAAAAAAAGTCAATGCATGGTCTTTAGGGCTGGTACAAAATGTCCCCTGAATATACCACCGGGACGTCTCAATGGAGCACCTCTAGAGATTGTAAATCAATTTAAGTACCTGGGGCACATAGTCACTACTGACCTTAAGGACAATGCTGACATTGAGCGGGAGCGGAGGGCGCTGTCAATAAGAGCCAATATGATAGCCCGCAGGTTTGCGAGATGTTCACAAGAGGTCAAAGTTACGCTCTTTAGAGCGTACTGTACATCACTCTATACATGCAGTCTGTGGGCTAACTACACCAAACGAAGTTACAGTGACCTCCGCGTCCTTTACAACAACGCGTTCAGGAGGGTGTTGGGACTGCCCCGATTCTGCAGCGCTTCGGGCATGTTTGCGGAGGCGCGCACTACATGCTTCTACGCAACCATGCGCAAGCGAGCTGCGTCCTTGGTGCGCAGAGTTAGGGCAAGCTCCAATTCCGTTCTGATGATGATAGCAGGCAGATTAGATTGTCCCTTTCTTCGACATTGTTGCGACAGACATATAGCAGTACCTATGCCGGACAGAATATATTGACTGATTGATAACTTAGATTTTAGGACTATGACTTAATTTTTCTTATATACATAATTATTATAATATTTTTGGGACATCAAAATCTGACATCTATTGTTTAATTGTTTTAGTATTTAATTATTACCTTTTTTTTTTGTTTTTTTATCTGACATTATATTTATTATTTAATTAGAAGAACTTATAATTTGTCATTTGAATTTTTATTATTTTTATTAATGTGTACACTAGACAATGTAAAAAGTATGGGTCTTAACCTGAAATAAATGATTTTAATTTAATTTAATTTAATAATGTAATTTAATTAATTTAATAATTAATTATCGCACTCTCTCAGTTGCTCTCACGCACTTATTAGCGTGCTCTCTCAGTCTGTCAGTAGCCGGTGAGCTAGTATAACGAATATTTCTAACAATTTATTATTTCGTTGCGTGCGTAGTTACAAGAATTTTGAGTAAAATGAGTGGACAAGGTTCCAGTGCAAAAAAAAGTAAGACTTACCACTACAACAGTGAGTGGGAAGAGGAGTTCTTTTTTGTTATGGTGAAGGAAAAGTGCGTTTGTCTCATTTGTAACTCAAGCGTAGCACTGCCAAAACGTGCAAATGTCGAAAGGCATTTCAAGACTACACATACAAAATACGCCACTGATTTTCCGGTTGGCAGTGAAATCAGGAAGATAAAAGTACGCGATTTAAAAAATAACCTATGTGCACAGAAGTCTTTTTTTACCAAACCTGACACAAAATCGAAAGCAGCGACATTAGCATAATTTGTAGTTACAGAACTATTAATAAAACGGAAAAAACCATTCGAAGACGGTGAAATGATCAAGGAAGCTATGTACAAAGCTGGAGAGGCACTGTTTCAAGATTTCAAAAATAGAAAGGAAATACTTTCATCGATAAATGACATATCTCTGTCACGAAACACTGTGATGCGACGCACTGAAGTAATGAGTAAAAATTTGGAAGAATTACTCAAAGAAGACCCGAAAAAATGCAGTTTTTTGGCACTCCAGTTCGATGAATCCACAGATGTAAGTGATATTGCCGAATTATGCATTTTTGTGCGTCTTGTTTTTAAAGACATGACTACGAAAGAAGAGTTATTGACTATTATTCCTATGAAAGGGCAAACTAGAGGTGAAGATATTTACAAACGTTTCAAGAGTTTTATCAGCATAACTGAATTTCCTATTCACAAATTGGTGGCAATCACGACGGATGGTGCTCCATCTATGGTGGGGCAAAGAGTTGGTTTTGTTACATTGTGCAAAAATGACGACGACATTCCAAGTTTTACCAACTATCACTGCATAATACACCAGCAAGTTTTGTGCTCTAAAATTCTCAATGCAGATGATGTTATGAAAATTGCCTTTAAAATAGTAAACTCGATTCGAGCCAGAAGTCTGCAAAGGCGCCAATTTCGAGTTTTGCTTGAAGAAACAGAAGCCGCACACGGCGATCTTTTGTTGCATACAGACGTAAGGTGGCTGAGCCGTGGTGCCTTTTTGAAGAGATTTCGTCAGTTACTTCCGGAAATAATTCAATTCTTGAAATCAAAGGGGGAAAATGTACCTCTGTTAGAAGACGAAAAATGGCTTACCAAGCTGGCCTTTCTTTGTGACGTAACTGAAAAACTAAATGAGCTAAACCTAAATATGCAAGGAAAAGACAAAACTCTTATTGACATTATGAGTTTCGTCAAAACATTTAAAGGAAATATTCAGATGCATGCATCCCAACTTAGAAGAGGTGAATTGAAACATTTCAAAAACATGAAGGAACAGTGTAATGGAAACCCTCAACTAAATTGCGAATTCCAAAGCTACGCTGAACAGTTGGATAATTTACACGAGGAGTTTGAAAGAAGGTTCAAAGATTTCGAAGCTCTGGAAGAAGTGATCAGCTTTATGGTGTTCCCTTTTAGTGAGGGCACTGATATCGACAGCGTATCTATTAAAATCGGACTACTGATTGATGCTGAATCAGTTCTGGTCGAGGAGGAAATCGTCAAAATTAGATGCGACATATTTTTGAAAGCAAGAGCATTTGAGACTTTTGGAAGCTGATGCACGAGGACAAGTTTCCATGCCTCCGAAAAATTGCACTATATTTAACGGCGTTTTTTGGATCCACATATCTTTGTGAATCAACGTTTTCTACTACGAATGCGATAAAAACGAAACATCGGTCTCGGTTAACAGACGAGCATTTAACTTCCTGCTTACGCATTGCAGTTAGTTCATACACTGTGCAACATGAGAAACTTGTGGAGAATATGCAGTGCCAAACATCCAGCCAAGGACACAATGTTCAAAAGTGAATAATAATCATAATAAGTTAAACACATATTTTATTGAAATTAGAACTTTGTAAACTAGATTACCTAATATTGTATAAAAATAGATACAAACTTTGCTTGGTGTTTTTCTTACCCGATGTGGACGGTAGACCGTTGGGGTTATTTTAAATTGTTATGTAGACCGCACTATTAAAGTTTGGCCACCCCTGATATAGAGAATGCTGTTTGTTTTTTTAGTTATTTGTACTATGTGGGTTTCCCATTTGAGATTGGCAGTAATGGTAACTCCCAGGTCCTTTTGGCTGTCAACCACTTCTAGTGGGCTCTGGTTAATGAAGTATGGTATTTTTGGGTTTTTACTACCTACATGCAGAACAGTACATTTTGTTTCATTCAAGGTAATGAGCCAGTCTTGAGTCCATTGATAAATCTGGTCAAGATCTTTCTGGATAATATTGTGGCTCAGCAGTGGATTTCCCATAATTTTGGTATCATCTGCAAAAAGTGATAGTGGTGATTGTACAGTTTGCCTCAAGTCTGTGAGGAAGAGCCCAAATAGTATTGGTCCTAACACCGATCCTTGCGGTACACCACTATGTACATCATGTAGTTCAGAAACTGCTTCACCAACCCTTACTCTAAACTTTCTAATAATAACTTACTTATTTATATCAAACACAACATATGTATGAATACGAATTAATAGATACTAATAATTGAATTTATTTATAGACTAGCTGTACCCGCGGCGTTGCACGCGTGTTCTGACTTATTGAACTCCTTTAAAACGGTTTACACCTTCGGATAACCTTGCTGGTTTTTCACTATTTCAACCGAGCAAGTTACCTACACTTAATCTAGAACGGCCACCCGCGATGCTTACCATCAGGGTGATTTACTTGAATCCACTTAACACTAATTGGAGTATATGTCCGTTATGTTGCCTTTGTAAATGAAGGTGTATGTCATCCGCGGTACAGGCTTGTCCTAGTGCGGGGTTCGGGTTCTATATTATTGTATTTATCTTGTTTGTTAAATAAATAAATGTTGTATTTGTATTTGTGTCACGGCGATGACACCTTCATTTACAAAGCTTCTCTGTACACTATATTATGAGTGACTCCGTCGGGACAATACATAAACATATTTTCTGCTTCACTCATCCTCGACATGAGTTGACAGTGCCACATACAGTTGTCCGTTTCTGAAACAGCTGGAGGTGAGGTCCACGCCCGCAGTGCGCAAAGTCTGGCCTTGCGCTTTATTTATTGTCATTGCAAAGCATAAACTCACGGGGAACTGGACCCGCTTGAAACGGAAAGGATAGTTGTTCGGTATAAGCGGTATCCTGGGAATGAAAACTTGTTCCCCAGTACCACATCC
The DNA here is from genome assembly GCA_948107665.1 of Lomographa bimaculata. Taxonomy (NCBI): domain Eukaryota; kingdom Metazoa; phylum Arthropoda; class Insecta; order Lepidoptera; family Geometridae; genus Lomographa; species Lomographa bimaculata. The sequence goes on along the minus strand of OX403602.1, from coordinate 446,364 downwards.
AGTCAAAATTTCTGCCTCTTTGACGTTTTGTTGCAACCTTCAGTCGAGTTCCATTGCATAATTTGGGCGGACTTAAATTACGCAACAGGATAATTGGCACTCCAACTTTCAAACTTATTGAGTGCGATGGCAGCCCAGGGGCCGAAAACGAATTTAAAAATTCTATTGGGTAAGTAATAGCCTCATCTTGCTCTACTACCCTATTGATAGAATTGTAGTTGGTGGCTTCACCAGCGACGCGACTGAGTATCTTATTATTCAAAGCTGCCGCCTGGTCATTTTGAGTCCTGAGTATGGCACGCTCGCAAAGCCAAGAGTTTTCACGATTTATCACTTGTTCAATATCACCATAGACAGCCGGGATTAGTTCTTCAGAAGAAGGAACCGTCTGACATAAGTTAGTCTAACTTTTCCTTCTTCTTTTGGAAACGTATCATTTCCAATACTAAGCAACAAATCGGAAAACTCTTGAGCATTATTTTTGCCGCCGATTTGAGCTCTCATGTTGGTGCTAAGATGAAGCCGATATATTTGTGGCCAGAGACTTGGCGATTTCAAACATGCATTAACTTCATCAGCTCTTGTGCCGCGTGGGACTACAGGCAGTGTTTGTCTGAAATCTCCACAAAACAACATTGTGATACCTCCAATGGGCCGGTCGTCTCGCCTTATGTCCTGTACCGTCCTGTTTACAGCCTCCACTGCTTTGCGGTGCGCCATTGTACACTCATCCCATACAATTAGAGAACACCCACGTTGAACCTGTGCTTTATCACTATTGCGTGAGATGTCACACTCCGGTATTTCAGAAGTCTCCAATTGTATAGGAATTTTGAACATGGCGTGGGCTGTTTTTCCTCCTGGCAACAATGTAGCAGCTATCCCAGATGACGCCACAGCTAAGGCAATTCTGCCTTGGCTGCGTATCTGAGCCAAGATTATTTTGGTTGGAAATGTTTTACCTGTTCCCCCGGGTGCATCCAAGAAAAACATATCTCCTGTATTGTTCACGGCGCTGTTGCATACTTGATGAAAAACTGCCTGTTGCTCAACAGTTAGTCGGTGCAGTCCATGTCTTATAGTTGCCGCGATTTCTGTAGGGTCATGGTTGGTCTCAGAAAGGTACTCCCGGTTAGCAGGCTGTACTTGGTCTGGAATAGGTGCAGGTTCTGGCAAACCATAGCATGTGAGGCTATTCCCACCGATTGAGAAAACCATATATTGAATTTTCTTAAGGCATTCATTGTGAGATATACCGGGATTTGCACCATTCCAAATGAAATCTTCTGCCAACGCATTTTGGTATTTCTGCCAAAGCTGTAAGGCATCAGCAAGCCCACAGAACACCAACATCATGGAAAACAGATGGCGCAATTGTCGTGGACTGTCGCTGATGCAATTCTCAGCTAGTGTAGCATCCCAGTGGTGATCATCATCCGGCAAATGTAGTTCCCGGCATGCGGCAACATAGGTAGGTTGTTCTACGCCGTTCACTGTTCGTAGCCCACTGAATGACGTCGGGCCACGAACAGTATGCAGAAGCAACCGCAAGTAATACAACTCCGTATTGTTTGGGTGCGCTGTGTATACTCTACCCAAATTGTGTTCCCTAAACACCGGGAAAACCTTCCACTGCTGCACCTCTTCTACGACGATTGAACTCGATTTGTTGTTTATTATACGTGTAATAGGCAGGCACTTCTTCGTCAGTGTTGCCAATTTGGCATATTTTATGCTAAATTTGGCATGTTATTGCCTAGATTAGCATTAAAAATAATCATCTAGCATGTAGCATATTCTTTAGCATATTATTTTGGGCTTAAATATGGTAGCTGTAAGTATATCCTATGCTTCATTGAAAGAAGACAGAAATTGTTTATGCTAAAAGTGAAAATATAAACCACCATCCAACCACAGTGTTAATATTCTATGGGCATCTTTTGGCAGGCAAGTGAAAAAGTAGCGTTCTCAATTTTGTATTATTTTCCAAAACTTGTGTTTCTTCGAGTATTAATAAGTAATAATGGTGGGTTATTAATCGTTAATTATAATTGTCCGTGAAAGAGCATGAGTGTGGGCAAATCATACAGAGCATTTTTCTGAGTAGCAAGATTTTTTTTGGCATATATTTGGCATTTTTTAAGGAGTAACTTAGCATATTATTCACTAAAGAGTTGGCAACACTGTTCTTCGTATAATAGTGTTTTTGCAAAATCATCGGTTTGGCATAGTCGAAAAAAGGCCAACAAAGTTGTTTGTCTTGGATTTAGTAGCCTCTCTTCGACGCTATCTTCATTGAACTAAATTCTGTGTTGGCCCTCCAAATGAATGTCGAGATGTGAAACAGGTGGGTAGCGCTCATGTAATGGAAAGCTGAGAATCCGCCAAACGGCTTCCGAAGAGCTAATGTATCGACCCGATTGGTAGCGACTAACTTCATCTCGGCTGTTGGTGCTGTCTGCAGCAATTGTTGCTTGGTCGCTTCCTTTATTGACATATTTGCATATGTATTTTATCGAGTTCACACTGTTAAACATCTCAACATTTATAATTATGTGCTTCAAATGTTTTTGTCAGGACTGGAGAATACGGCACAATCCATCGGTTATCCACCAAGATTTCTTGGCCACGTACAGCCATGGTCGCAAAGGAACCTCCCTGCGAAGGCAAACGGCGACGGTAGGATGGGTAACCATCCTCCCCAATCACTGTCTGCTATTCAGCGCTAATTATGCTATCGGACGATTTTTTTCTTATAGCCATAAAAGAATATGTGCATGCGGTAGGTCCCTCTTTTGCCGTTCTACGCTGTACATAAAGCACAGAGTTGCACTAAATAAGGCTGTAGGTGTTTATTTATGCAATTTAAATAGTACAAAACCCATGACGTACGTACCGAAGTTAGAATAAATATTCGAAATATCTGCAATGTACATGATCGCATTGATTGCATCAAATGCAAAGTAAAGTTGGTAACTTCATACATTTACATGAAATTACAAAGTTATATACTGTAGTTGGGGAAAAAAGCTGTTAAACCTAAACTAATATAAAATTCCAAATAAAAAGTATTCTAAGTAATACCTCGGAGAACACACTATAATCACACCGAATTTCATTACAATCCACCCAGTAGTTTTGGCGTGATAGTGCTTCAAGATACAGGAGGACAGACAGACAGACAAAAATTTTTTTAAATACATATTTTGCTTCCGTTTCGATAGTAGACTGTCCTCCATTAAACATTTTCAAAATATCTTCATTGTACAGAATTTGACCTCGAACAGTTTTATTATAAGTATAGATTAAAAGACGTTCTGAAATTTTCGACGCGATTTATGACATATTCTGACCATCTGAACTGCCCGTTGGCTAAGTTGGGTGAGCGTTCGCCTTCTAAGCAGGGGTATCGGGTTCGATTCCCGGCGGGAACACAAGCTTTCTCCTCAAGGAAAATTTGTGTTTCTGGTTCTGGTTGTGATTGTGTGTGTGATGTGAATGTTTCCGGCACCCAAGACACAAGTCATTGAACTTAGTGTGGGGCTGTGAGTGTGAAAGCGTTTATGTTTATCTTTTTGTAGGTACAAGTTCAGATTCTTGTCAATCATTCCCCACCTACACAGGTTGCTCATATACCCTTGCTTACTGACCACCTTCTCTGATGGGCAGTTTCATATATCATCCTACTAATATTATAAATCCGAAAGTTTGTGTGCAAGTGTGTTAGTATGTTTGTTCCCTCTTCACGCTTTAACGGCTGAACGGATTTGGATGAAATTTGGAATGTACATAGATTATACCTAGGATTAACACATAGGCTACTTTTTAACTTGATAATAGCGGGCGAAGCCGCGGGGCACGGCTAGTATTTTATAAATGATAAAAAATAATCTATAAAATCATGTGATTTCATTCTATTAATCCGAAATTTAGTGTGTGTATGTTTTTTTTTTCTTCAAGCTGCACCGGCTGAACAGATCTAGATAAAATTTGAAAAGGAACATTATTTATACTCCGGATCAATGAGTTAAACATTAATTACTTTTTACTACTTATGAACGTATCAGCGGGTTACAACTAGTATCGTAATATAGATAATAGCCGTTTGTGTGAAATATTTTAGATTATTTTTTGTTCGTCACGTAGTACGAATAATCACCTAAATGATTTCTAAGTCGTTTAACAGATATAAATAAAGGTGCTTATAACTGGAAATCTAAGATAATAGCAGTGTTTTATTATCTGTTGTAAAATAGTTGGATATAATAATTGTATCTTATAGATAAGGAACATGCGAACAATTATATTACATCATCATATACAATATTTCAAAGTCAATGTAAAAAGATTAAGTTATTAGGAAGGAAATGAATATATCCTCTTATTAAAAAACAAACACAAATCAAACAATTATTATTAGGAAAAATGTATAGGAATTAATCTCAAGTTTTTCTCTTTTAGGCAAAATGTAGGCACGAGGTCTACGTTCAAAGCGAATGGCTAGAAATAGTCAACACAGAATACACCGTTTAAAAAGCTGCTTCAGGCTACCCAAAAGAAGGAAAACACTAAGATGTTCTCTATCCATACGGCCATTCAAAAATGTGATGATTATAGGTACACTCTTTACCAAAAGTGCTGAAATTATTTACATGCGGTCACATGACTTTATTGACTTGTCTGTACAGAAAATATTTTTTCCTCCAAAATCCCAAAAACAAACATATACTGTGTTTGCTTAGATATTGAAATCAACAAATATTTATAAGCAGTATCTCAAAGTTTAAAACTTCACTCTTAAACAAATTTGACGTGCCAGTTGGCGTGGTTGACAAGTCTCTGCCCTCTGCGCCGTGGGTCCTGGTTTCGATTCCCGGCAGGAGCACAATTTACCTTTCTAAGGAAAATTTATGCTTCTGGTCTTTTCCATCATTTTTATCAAATTAAAATTTTAAATAAGTATTGTTTTATATTAGGTACAGTAGCATTAAACCAAAAGAGGTTTGTGTTGGTACAGTCATTTGCACCGATTCGCACTCATTTGGTTCTGGGTGTGATTGTGTGTGTGATATGTAAATGTTTACAGCACCCACGATACAAGTATTTGAACTCAGTGTAGGGCTGTGAGGGTGAATGCAGTTATTTGCGTTTGTTTTATTATTATATAGCTAGATAGATTTTTTTTTTATTGAACACCTTAATTAAGACAATAAACAAAACAGAAAATAATTATTTACAAAAAAAAAGTGTTACGATAGGCGGTATATATATATAAATATATATATATATATATATATATATATATATATATATATATATATATATATATTTCAAATTCTTAGATATTACTAAGTACGGGCCAATTGCCTATTTTTCCTAAAACTAAACTAAAATTATATACATTTATACAGCAAAATTATATATTGGAAAAAAAAAATGTGTTTCTTTAATTAATGATTTTCCTTAACATCTATTGAAGTATTTTATATATTTCCTACAGTATCGGCTATGAAGAATTCCTCCACAGATAATAACTTTTTGGGCACGAGCATCGAGATAGGAAACAAACCTACGGACAACATCCTTGGGCACGAGACACCCCATTGCAGGAGACGACACGTATGACAGTTAATCTGTCGAGTCAACACAGCGTGTGTGTACATAGATCACTTAGTTGTTTGCACAGTGTGGCCGATTACGTGTGGTACTAATACTGGACACAATATAGGATAACAGGACTTTTTATGCTGGAGCTAATACATGGTTAATACAAGTAATAACGCTATGTTATATTTAAGAATGTAAATCAGATAAGCAATTTAGCTAAATATACGTTTTTGTTATAAATTGAGCGAGCGTGATCTTCAAGTTGACTCGGGTGGTTAGCACTTTGTCCGTCCGTCCGTCTGTCAGAGGCACCTAGCGTCGAAGCCATACGAGCTAAGAACTACAAATTCTCAGAGAGCCTCGTTCACGTATGGTCGCAAGTTTATCAGTAGGTATTCTATCGTTTGCATTTTGTTGAGTGTGCGCAGGAATTACATGAGTTGGTTCCACCATACCCCTTTTTCTATCTAACAACCAGACAAACTGACAAGCGTCATAAATTTATGGTTGACATAGCTCCAGTTCGCTCGAAGCGTTTTGCTACGTCTACGTTCGTTTGTCTACGTTCATCATCCGAACAGCGCAGGAGTGGAACTCATTGCCTGCATCATTGTTCCCCGAGATGTATAATCTGGGAGTCTTTAAATAGAGAGTGAATCTTCTTTTAGGTATCTTCTAGGCAAGCATGTCACATTTTCGGCCGCATCATCACTTTTCATCTATCAAAATAGGTCTAAAAACAGTGACTTTGCGATGTCCCAAAAAGTAATATAAATTTTCGTACTCTACTTTTTCAACGATACCCTGACACGGGCAGAAACATAAAATATTTTGCTCCCCACTTACGCTTATGGGTGCCCCCTTAATATTATCATTTATATCATTTTAATTGCCATTTTGGCTTTGGGCCAAAGATTTTCCTTTTTTTTATGCTAAATAGGTAAGCATTTGACCACTATCTCACCAGATAGAAAGTGACGATGTGGTCGAAGTTCAAGCATGCTTGCCTAGAAGATACATATTCACTCGAGATTTAAAGACTCCTAGACTGTACTTATCGGGAAACACAGACTCGGGCAAACAATTCCATTCCTTAGCAGTACGTATAATAAATGTGGAAACAAAACGCTTCGAATATCAACCATAAACAGATGTTTATTATCAGTTTGTTAATCTCTTAGCTCTGCGTTTAATAGTCTCAAGTGTCTCAAGTTGTACTTCGCAGACCCATCCCAAAGATGAGAGCAGTACTCCATACAGGATCAGACCTGTGCTTGGTACAAGTTCAGAATATGTCCTGGTGTGAAATAATGTCTTTACCTTGGTAAGAATTCCAAGCTTTTTGGCTTTCGGCACATACATTGAAAGGTAAATAAAAGCTTGTAAACACGGCTTAATATTTAAAGCTTGAAGTTACACATAATATCCGCTATATCCTCTAATTAAACAAAAAATACAGAAATCAAACAATTATCATTAAATAAAAGTTATGAGCAATTAACATCAAAAGTGTTTCTCTACTAGGCAAAATGTAGACGCTAAATCTTTGTTTAGAGCGAACGACTAGTTTTATATCTGAATCGTAATTTTAGCGTCTACAATTGCAGCGTAGTCTAGTCTAGTCTCTCGTAGTCATAGTCAACATCTCGTGTCCAAAATAATAAATAAACGAGGCTCATTTCGGCGTTAATAATAATGGTTTTGTTTTTCAACGTAATACCAAATTGATGAGTGCTTTGGCATTATTTATTGGCTAAATAACGAGAAATTGGTTTTATATTATAAAATAAGGTAATTTAATTATGTTTCTTTCTTAATATAAACACATAAAATTAAATAAATGTCACTCCCGGCAAACAAATGGTGACTTCCAACAGGCATTGCCAAGGTTAAGATGCAGGCAGCAGGCCGGTCGTAAAAGAAAACGAAGGACTTCTTCACTCACATCCCTCCGGGAAGATTGATTATTTTATGTAATTGAGAGACAAAACGAGGAAGTCGCTCACATGATGGTAAGCGTCAGTGCCACCCAAAGATTTGAACTTCTATAGGTCAAAATACTGCGAGGCAAAGCACTGCGCTCCTTACCCCGAGAGACATATAAGATGTTATACATCTTTAAGCTCTGTAATTACGTTGGAAACATTGTATGTATTTTATGTATAATTAGCCCAGTCAAATTAGCGATGCGCTGTATGGGGAAATTACATTAATTCATAACCAGCTATTTTTGTCTAAATGTAGTTTCTCATGTCTATAATATGTTAGTAAAGGAATCCAACTAAATGTTTACCTGGAGCGTGAAAAAAATCGATTATATCCGAAAAAGTTTAATAATTAAATATTTAAAATAATAACAGTATATTTTATTATAATTTTGTTTCACGTATTTTCTTTTTTGATATAATATAAAAATCCACCTTCATTTATAACAGGAACATTTAGTTTTTCCAAGGATAATGTGCCATTTAGCCTAAATTTTAGTTTAAGAACCGTAACGATTCGGTTTGCATTGTTACTCCGGCGTAAATTACAAAACATTTTTTCAAATCTTATTTTAATGAAAAAAAACGAATATCCATTGATTATTATGGTGAATTCCAGTGGAATTAACTTAAATTAAATAACTTACTTAAATTAACTCAAAGGTTTTTTCATTCACTATTGACGATATCATATGGTTAGTATTTTTGCTTCAGATTGCAACAGGTAGATAGATTTTTTCTAACTTCCTCTGGAAAATTTTTGTGGATTCCAAAAAATAGTCTCTTGAAATCAAAATATGCGTGTTATTATATTTTTCTTGAAAATTCGTAGTTTTACTCAGCTGATGTTGTATTGAAAAAAAGAGGTAATGCTTGATGACCTACATAGCACCAGGCGTAAATACAGCAGGTGGTGGATTCCTTGACAGTATTAAAACCTTTACCCTCTCATCAAGTCAGTAATATTCCTTAACGACATCCTCGCCCTGAAGACTGCGTAAGTGGGATGTAAAACAAGAGTTAACTCGATTTGATAGCCACCCCTAATTGGTGGTTATAGTCCTCGGTAAAGATCCCTTTTATTGTATACTAGGCTTTTGTAACCTAGTTTGCTTGTGGTAGAGGTATATTTTATCAACAGATCGTATTATATTTGTAATGTATATTTAATAAAAACTTTAGGAAGATACGTGTAAACGACATATACTAATACTTTACCTATTATCATTTTAATTAAAAATTTAATTTAATTTTGTTAATATGTTCTGTCTGTCACTATTATTATGTATATTGATTATTGTATGGTGTTACTTATAAGTCTAAGTAACTCGAAACAAAATAATTTTATTTTTATTCTCTTTATTTATTATTTTTTCTTAAGCTAAGGTTTTTTTTTACAATATTTTTTATAAAAGTAATAAACAATACAATATTACAAAATATTATTTTTATTATTATTATGTTAAGACCTGAGATCCAGACACACTATGTTTACATCCTAGTGACTAGGTTCAATCAGAATAAAAATAGACAAGGTACTGGTTTACTGTAATTTTTATTCTGCTGTCGTTGTAAAATATGGCCATATAGAGACGTTAGTATTTTATATCCTGTTTGCCACATAGGTTTTCTTATAGCCCATTCCAATGTTATAGAAACAATAAGTTTTGCTTACGACCTGTCATTGCTTCACTTCTTTCTGTGGGATTTATGCCAAATACCTGTAGAGGTAAAACCACAACGAGGTTAGTACTGTTTATATTAAGATGAAGGACTATAGGCAAGTTTGCCTAATCTAATGCAAGGAGCGATTACTGGGAATATATAAACATAACCAATGAAGTCTCAGAGGTAGAACCGCAATGCAATGCGTTGCACTTCATATCGGGTGGAACTGCCGGTAGAAAAGGAATGAATTACCATTAGGTAGATGACCTGCTTATTTGTTAACAGTATAATAAGGTTTTAGATCTATGTTATATCAAACTCATATTCACGCAAATTTTGAAAGAAAGATAGAAAAACACTCCTTATAAACAGGTTATGACGTAATTAATGGATACAGTTTTCGAGATAATCGTCATTTTTAGAAATCGTAAAAAACTACACCCTGTGCTACCCTTTGCGGTGTTAAAATTGCAAATATTTTTTTTTATCAATGTTTGTTAATAGTAGTCTTGGATAAGTGTGATTTTACCGAAATAATCATATAATTTTAAGATGAAATCTTTTTTACATCAAATAGCTATCGTCGTGAGATAATAAAGCAGATACACGAATAAAAATAACATTTGAAAGTCATCATCATCATCAGCCTGTAGTGGTCCTCGGCTGGACATAGACCTCTCCCAAAGCACGCCACCGAGCTCAATCTTCTCCACTCAATGTATATTATATATATATATATATATATATATATAAATGTCGTCGCTCCGCCAAGTCTAAGGGCACATATCAGAAAGTAATATTTATTATTTATGATTATTATAGGCAATAAATTGATAACAGACTGCGACTATTGAAACCGAAATTCCCACCCAGTGCAATTGTTCTTTAATATATGAGCGAGTGTTCAACCAGAACAATGGCGATGATTATTATTGTAGGAATTAAACTTTGTATGATATTTACTTAAGGCCCTTACTAAACTGTAAGGGTGCTGTTTCTTTAACAACATTTGTTAAGGGACTTCATATAAAAACCGCTCGAGGCGCCCGCCGCGCGCCCGCCGCTCGACCGCGCGCCTCTGCCGCTTTGTATATCAAGTCCCTTAACATGAGCTCGGTACGCATTGATTCGTTTTCATATGGGATTATTCGCGATTCTTGTCTCAAATCTTTCAAGCCACTTGAATCATATGACTAACAAACTGTTATCTTACGACTAACAGCCGAGAAGCAACAAATTTTTCTTAATGCTTGATAGGCAAGCTATTGACAACCGTCTCAAGATGGAAAGTGATGAAGCGGCCGAAGATGTACTATGCTTGTCTAGAAGATACCTATTCACTCGAGACTTGAAGACTACCAGATTATACCGTTTGGGAAACAAAGACGCAGGCAATGAGTTCCACTCCTTCGCTGTTCATACTAACTAATGTTAATTAAGAAGCTAATTTCCATGTGATAATTATGGAAGTGATGAAATACCTGCCAGTGATTTATTGAAACATCATAGCCAATTGTATTATATATGTTATTCACCAGTCGTTCTCCGCGGCTTCACCCACATCAATCAAGTTCTTCTTAGTGTATCACTGACAACACATATATACTGTAAGCCCAACACTCGGCGACGCAGCATTCGGCCTGGCTTCTTTAATAAGTAGCCTTTGTGTAAATCCCGGATATAATCTATATCCACTTCAAACATCAAAACCCGCTCAGGAACAAACAACAACGACAATCAAACATACTTACGCATTTACACAAGCAATCACATTTATAATAGTTGTCTTCGCTGGAGACACTGCGAGTCCTATTTGGTAGAATTAAAACCCGAAATCTGGATTGAATGTGCTTTAGTCGACGTCAAGTGCAATATTACATGTTTCTCACTGAATTATTGTAGTTAGATTTTATATAATAAAAATGTGGGTGGGCTACTGTGGGTATTTAAAACGCCGGGTAATGAAGTTATCTAATATTTGAAACGTTGAGTTGCTGCTAAGATTTGAAGCGGCGTTATCTTGCTGAATTGATGATCTTGCGCCGCGACAATAGTACAATTAGCAAGCACAAATCCTGTACACACGCTCTCATCTCTGTATTGAGAGGCAGCTTCGAACTCATGCTTGCTCATGTGAAAACTCCACTTTTCCGACATTGCGGAGTACGAACACAAACTTAAAACTCTCTCTGACTTTCAGATTCAGAGTCACAGTGCAAATACTACTTAAAATTGTAAACCAATAATTTGAAAGAGCTGTGTGAGAGTCAGCTCTTACTCTCCTACTTTCGTATTTACTACTGAAGCTGAAACTTATAAATAATGCAGCTTAACCTTAAACGCCATTTTGGTGACAATAGCCTTTACACTCACAGCCCCACACTAATTTCGATGATTTGTTTTGTGCGTGCCGGAAACATTCACAGCACACATACACACAGTCACAACCGTTCAGAAACACAAATGTTCCTTGAGGACTTATGTTCCCGCCGGGAATCGAACCCGATACGGCAAACGATCTCCCAACTAAGCCAACGGGCACTATTGGAAAAACACAATTGATTTAGATAGATAACTCTTTATTGTACACCAGAAATAGAGGAAAATACATTAAAGACATTAAAACTAACTTAGGCTAGTACAATGGGCGGTCTTATCGCTTAAAGCGATCTCCATCAACCTTTGGATGGAGAGGAGATAGCAAAATGTATTGGGACTCAGGTGTACCACATAGTTACGCAAACTTTATAATAATGGATTAAGATACTAAACAAAATAATTACTATTGATATACTAAAATAAATAAGTACATACATAAGATATCAAATACCTATCATATACATATTATAACAACAATAGAATAAATACATAAACAAAAATATACATACAATACATATAACATACATAAACATACAATATATATAACATACATACATACAATTTAGCTGTTTCCGTTGTGAGGGTGATCTCATGTTTACCGTTTAGCACCGCGTCACGTCGTTCCCAGTTTAGATTGGGCTATCCTTCAAACAAACATACATTCTGCCTAACGATCATTGTACTAGTATAATATCGCTTAAAATTAACTAGTGCCTAACATTGACCAGTTAAGTGTAACTGAGTTTACGAGTCCGACTCCGAGTTTATTGAAGCTACAATTGCTGTTTATAGCATATCCTGCCTACACGGTACTAAATGGGAAATAAATATTGATAGCGGCGAAGTACAAGCTGGGGTTACTTCGATAGGTAACTAACGTTAAAACTCATCATAACATAATACTTAATTCATTTTAGCAATAAAAAAACGTAAAAATAAACGCTTTTACACTCACAGCCCCACACTAAGTTCGATGACTTGTGTAGCGGGTACTGGAAACATTTACATCGCACAAACAATTACACCCAGAATTAGAAACACAAATTTCCCTTGAGGAGAAAAGTTGTGTTTCCACCGGGAATCGAACCCGATATCTGCTGCTTAGAAGGCGATCGCGCACGTAACTAAGCCAACGGATATTTCAAGTAATTATATACTAACTTGTGACATTTAAAAGATGTAAATCTTTCTCTCTCTTAATCTAGACTTCCCGCGAATAATAATTTTAAATTAACCTATACTGCTCTGTAGTTGCTGCCGCTGAGTATCAACTCAGAATGTGTCCATTACCACTTTTCCAACTGTTTTAGTAAGGGAAGACTTTTTTTTCTTGTTTTCTATGTAGATAGCCACGGTATTATAATATATTTCATATGTAATCTCGCAAAATTGATAGAATGCAGTCTTCGCCTATAATTATAATGACACTTAAATTGTTACATTACGATGCATTTCAATATGTTGATTGTATGTTATGTTGGTGTTCATAAATAAATAACACTTCACTAACTTATCACTAACATATACTTTTTAGTTTTTTCAGTGTTTCAGCCGGTGTGTGTGTCGTGTTGTCGAGGAGCTGGATTGAACATTGAGGCAATTTTTACCAAATTTTTTTCATGAGGTTTAAAACAATTGCACAAGGAGTTTAAAAAGAATATATGGAAAATCTGTAAAACATTGGTCTGTTTAATATTAGTTGGATGTAATTTAGAAAGATTTAGTTGGAGCTGGTCTGCGTTCTATTCCCGGCAGAAGAACAATTTGTCTACCAAAGGGACATTTGTGTTTCTGGTTTTATGTGTGATTGTGTGTGAGATGTGAATGTTTCCGGTACCCACAACACATTTCACCAAATACATTAACAGCCTAGTGTGAACCTAGTATGAATGTGAAAGTATTTATATTTATCCCAGTAACTCAAAAAGAAAACTAAACTTATCAATCCATCTACAATTTGAAGATAATGTCTGTTTTCCAATACTATCGACGTATAAATAATACTACTTTGGACGTAACGGAGATATACTGCTTATCTATTTAAATGTATAATGAACGGAGATAAACGCTTTGTCTTTTTGTTGCCACTAATTTGAATAGTCTAGCTTTAAGCTTCAGCTAAATTGCAATCTCAATGATAACATTCAACGGTTAAAGTCGAGATATACTACAACTATTTGTACACCTTCACAAATTAAGATTAAAATTCTAGAAACTAAAGGTATAACAAAATGAGATTTTGTGTTGTACTTTGAATAAGGAAGAAACTTTCGAAATTTGACGGCTATGTTTTGTGTATGCCGATTTATTTGAAAATTTTATTCCATCTAAAGTGGTTCTCAAAATTTATTTGGTAGAAAAATTAATGACGGTCTCGAATAGATTAGGTCTAGATTGGATGATGACTTTCTGAAATGATTTATTTTTTTGAGCAATTTATCACAGTATGTCATCGGTTTCTTCAAAAAACTTCGGCAAAAGTGAGGGAATACCCATAAAATGAGTGAGAATGTATCTAGCTAGATCTGAATAAACATCAAATAATTACGATAATCTAAACAAATTAACATAGCTTGCAACAGAAACATTGTATCTAGCTAGATCTGAATAAACATCAAATAATTACGATAATCTAAACAAATTAACATAGCTTGCAACAGAAACATTGTATCTAGCTAGAACTGAATATACATAAAATAATTACGACAATCTAAACAAATTTACATAGCTTGCCCCAGAAACATTGATCTAGCTAGATCTGAATACACATCAAATAATTACGACAATCTAAACAAATTTACATAGCTTGCCACAGTAACATTGTATCTAGCTAGAACTGCATATACATCAAATAATTACGACAATCTAAACAAATTTACATAGCTTGCCACAGTAACATTGTATCTAGCTAGATCTGAATACACATAAAATAATTACGATAATCTAAACATATTCATTGAAACGCTTCGTTCGAAATAATTAAATTTCAATTAACTTCATTTTAAATAAAAAATCACCCTTTCCGTGCGTCAGATTTGATTAAACCTAATCTGATTAATCTTTGCTCACTTAGCAATTTTCCAGTTCAGAGAGAAATTCAATTTGGTACATCCTTGATCTGCTGAAATCTTCACAAGGAAGGTGTATGTTGCAAAATTAGCAATTCCAATGTTAATGATGTCACATGACGTCATAGAGTGCTTTCAAATTGGGAGGAGAATATGCTGAGTTGCGCACCTTAGCTCCGCCCCTTCGCCTTTAACCTCCAACCAGTATATAACGGCTTCGGGGCTGAAAACACCGCCAGTGACCGCCTTGACTCTCAGGAAGGAGCACGTCTCGTAGTCCTGAAAAGTTTACGTCGAGTATTAAAGGTAAGTGGTAATGAAGAGAATTATAATTGGCTAGATAGAAAAATGAAGGCATCGAAAGAGTAGAAGTTTAAAAAAATTCAGATGGTACCTGATTCATGTTTTAAATGCTCAAAAGAAAAAATCTTAATTAAATACACATTTAGGGTACATACAAGGATTTAACTATATATAACAATAATAATTAATACAGTATGGACGTTACACTTTAGACCAAAGGTTAGTGTTATTAAAAATTAATTAACGAGCAGGTTTTCTAAGACCTAAATAAATGTATCATGATGTAATGCATAATTGGTTAGAAAATTGTTTTTAAATAATATTTCCACTGTAGTTATTAATTATTTTTTACTAATGAGACTTATATTTATAATTCAGACGATGTTAATTGTAAATAAACCATAAAATGTAATAATTGTTAATAAACCAATTGAATTGAATTGAATAATAAGAAGCCTATGTCACTTTATGGGTGCATTACGTGAAATCACATTACTCATAAATTTAAACGAAAATGTGTAGTACATTTTCGTTAAAATGTATAATAATGTGTTAATATTTATTTTTAGGGTTTTATCGACGATACTAATGTTTAAATCATTTTTTTTACTAATTTTACGAAACCACTACCAACCAAAAAGTAAAAATATACGAATCGTGAAATATAACTCACATGGTAGATAATTGTAAGTCGATTTTATGAAGTAAATTAATAAAAGTAGCGGCCGCCTGCCGTATTGATGAGTATAAATTAAATTTAAAAATAACTGCTACCAATTGATGTTCAAAAATCAAAAAGAAGCTAGTAATGTTATCAATTCGATAGTACGTGTGCGTTTTAAGTGACTGTGTGTGAATATTATTGGTAGGGTTTGAGATAGTTTAAGCTATAGAATAGAATTTTTTTTTCGCGCACAATACGGCGGAGCTCACCTATTGTGATATAATTAACAAAAATTCAGTCTATTTGGTAATCAGCCATTCCTCAACAAGTCAAATTCCATTTAAAATATAGTTTATTGGGTATTAGGTGTATCGCTATAATTTTTGGTAAGTATTAAGTTATTTTATTTATATGTAACTAGCGATCCGCCCCGGTTTCGCCCAGGTGTGATAAATGAAGAACCGCTCGACCGATTTTGTGCAAACTTCATATAAACCATCTACTAAATAGTCCGAACAAAGCCTAAACATTTGGTTTGGATAGGTGAGCCCGTTCTTGAGTTATATAATTACAACGAAACGTGGCATTGATTTTAATATATATAGATTGTGATTTTGGGATTTCGGTCCTTGTTAGCCAAATATTAATTAGTCATATACAAGAATAATGGCTTATTGGAATTATGTTTTAATGTACCGGCATTATATGTTATAACACGAGTCTTTAAAAATCATTGCAAGGTCCGAAGCTAATCTTGCAGTCTCTAAGAATAAACAGAATATATATAGTGTGTGATTTCTTCTTTCTCTCGATAATGTTCATTACGTGGGTAATTAATTCTATAAGACGGACTTTTCCCGGATTAATTATTGGAGGTATCGAAGCTTGACTGATTTGACGTTACGTTATTGATGTGAGTCGTTATTACGCTGTCGGTATTAATGTCTTGTCGGCTAGTAATCACTGTAATATTGAGATAATTTATTTAGGCCGACCTATGACACTTCTTGTATCCAAAAATGTTTGTGACAAAAGGAATTTTATGAATATTATACGTAGACCAGACCCGAGAAAATACTTAGACTAGTTATGATAATTAACGGGGAGAGCCGTGGAACAAAACAAGTTACTCATAATAACAATCTTGCACACAAATTTCCCGTTCAATTATTTTTTAAACCAAAAACTAATCGCTGTCTACATCTCCCGAGAATCTTAATAATTTTTGTTTAAATTTCTATGGTACCAACAAGAAACTATACCTTCTCAAACTAAATTTTAATCGAATAATTAGATTCAATCTTAAAAATGTAGTAGCAAATACCGAAGATATGAATTAACATACCAAAAAAGGAAAACAAAAAAGTAATATCAGCTGAATTGTGAATCTGTTCCATCGAAGTAAGTTTAAGTAGTAATCATGTAAATTACTATTAAAAACGTACTCCATTAACAACCTTTTCTACAGATTAGCTACGAGTTTTCGTAGCACCTGCTACGCCGTAGTCCCTTGGGTGTAAAGGCAGAGTAAAATTCATTTACGCTTTTTCTATAAAAAAAGCCGACAGTTACATTAATCTTGTTTAAAGCTAATAATGAAGATACAATACAAGCCATGAATACTTACTAGTTATTTCCGTATGTGTGGTCTATAAATAACTGTTGATCGAAGAATGACTAAAGCAGAACATTTCGTTACTTATTTACTTAACAAAAGCATTTTCATTAGAGTTAATGTAAGAAACGGGCTATTTACCATTCGTTTTATAATTTCATTGGAGGTATCGATATACTAATCGATGGATAAGTAGGTATTTTGGTCTGAACATTTTTTTTTCTTTTTAACCGATTTCAAAAAAGAAGGCGGTTCTATGTTCGACTGTATGTATTTTTTATGGATGTTTTTTTTACTGACTAAGCAAACGTTTGACTACAATCACACCTGATGGAAAGTGACGATGTAGTCTAAGGTGGAGCTTTCCAGTAAATACCTATTCATTTTACTTTTGAACACACCCAAATTGTACCTTTCGGGAAATACAGATGACGGCAAAGCGCATTCTTTTGCTGTTCTATATGTTCGTTTCATGCAAATGAACGTATGCTCACCGATTTCTCCCCCATTTATGGATCAATTCTCAAAACTCTTTCTTTGTTTGGTAGATTATACTTCAGAGGTGTCACCATATTTATCTAAATCTATCAAGCCAAAACCAAAATATAAGCGGCGAAGTCGGTTTTTTTAAGTATTGCTTACGTTGTCACACTTTAAGAGTGTGAACAAAATAAGAAGTAAAATGTAATTATGTTACTAAATAAAAAAAACAATTTTATATAAATTTATAACGAAATAATATTTATTTAAGTTGAGTTAAGTTTGGGTCGTAGATTGGCCTAGGTTTTGAGCACTCGATCCTCCAGGTTACCACACTCTCCTCAGACTTCCGGTTGTCCCGAACGCTAGCCAGCGCCTATTATCCAGGTATATCCAGTGCCGACAGGCTTGTGTTATCTGGCGCCAAATATTTCGAGTAATTAACTCCCAAGGGTGTTCCTGGAACAAGGTACTTGTTAGGACGCTGCGTATGTGGCTTAAAGAACTCCAAGGCATGAGTTGGGCAACTAGGCAACAACTAGCAGGTACGAGGCGGGTGAAATTCAGGTGGTTTAGCTAAGCAGAATCGGTTACATTGCTAGGCTATAAAGAGTACTATACCTACAAAAGAAAGAAAAGCGAAAAGAAATTGGTTGGTATTATTTAATACCCAACTACAGCGAAACCAGAGGAGGGTTACATATTTTAATATAAAATGTACATGAACATTGTGACACATTCAAGATATTTAACAATAACAAAACCCTTCATCACCAGTTACCATACAACTATACTTACCTAATGATTTCTTATCTAAACAAAGCAATTACATTAGTGCACAACTTACCCAGTATGGGAACACAGTAGGTACAGAGATAGTACGTTATTTTGCAACTAAATAATGTTAATAAGATATTTTAAGTAAATAGGTATTACGTCCGAGCACAGAAACAGAACGCACCGGACTACCGGCGGTCGCGGAGCGTGGCGCGGAGAAGGAGCCGGCCCGCATTCCTTTCTCGTGCGTCACGAGCGCGCTTGGAAACGATCGCGCCACGCGTTTGTTTACTCCGTACATAAAAATGTGTCGTTAAAGTTATGTTTGTTTGTAAATATTATATTTTTAATTTTTAATTTTAATTTGTAGGATTAGTTATTATTTTAAATTAGGATTTAATGTTTTTATAAATTTTTAGAATTAGATGTATTTTTATAGTATAAGTGATTTAGGTATTTTAAGGTTTAGTTTTTAAATGCATGTAACGCTACGTTACATTATCCTCTCCCTTAGAAAAGGATTTTATCAGTCTATATAAAATCCGCAGGCCTTTCGGATCCGAGTAAAATATATTTATAAAGTTTTTTTTTTTTTTTTTTTTTTTTTTACTACCTATATCTTATAGTTAACTATTTTTAAATCTTTAATATGCCAAACACCCAAATCACGCCCATCTTTGTCTTCGAGAATATAAATCAAAGGTGAGCGTTTTCCTTTAACACGACATTTTTGAAATTTAGGAGCCAGTTTTTTACTGAAATAGGCGTCCTTATCACTTTGAAAGTAACACCTCTTCCAAACAGTATCTCCTACGTTAAACTCGGCATGTTTCCGACGTGAGTTGTAATGTTGAGTATTTTTTATATGAGCGTGCCAAAGCGAAGTTTGTACATTATTAAAAATAGCAGACAAAAATCCTAAATTTTCGGCGTAAGCATCACGAGGTAGGAACACTAAATCAGGGTCCGAGTTTTCGACATAGTGTGAGCCGCAAGTCACTAATTCTCTGCCATGAACTAAAAATGAAGGCGTATATCCTGTACTTTCATTTACCGAATTATTTACAGCAAATTGAATTTTAGGCAGGTTTAGGTCCCAAGTTCTATGGTCTTCATTTACATATGTTGACACAGCGGTAATAATAGTTTTGTTATACCTTTCCACCGTATTAATCTGAGGTGTGTATTTAGGGGTGAAGTTAACATTGGGAATTTTATATTTATTGAAAAGGCCCTCTAGTTGGCGACTAATAAATTGGCTGCCGTTATCTAAAATTACCGTTTGAGGTATACCGTGTACGAGAAACACGTCATCTTCTAAATGTTTACAAACCAAATCAGCTGTAGCTCTGCGTAGTGGGAAAAGAAAACAGTATTTTGAGAAACAACAAGTGACCACGAATATATATTGGTTCTGTTTCCGTGAATTGGGTAAAGGGCCTACCAAATCGATTGAGAGAGCCTGGAATGGACGAGCAACATCTTTAGGTCTACCCATTTTTCCTAACGTTCCATGAGTGGGTTGTTTGTAGGCAAGACATACGTCACATTGAGAAAGAAATTTTACGACGTCATTGTACATACCAGGCCAATAAAATCGAAGTGTTAAGCGCTTGTAAGTCTTAAACACGCCGAAATGTCCAGCAGTTGGCTCTGAATGACATTGTTGTAGAACTTCCTCTCGTTTATCGTTAGGGATCACCTCTTTCCATGCGAATTCAACGGTAAAATTATTATGACTCTTCATATATCTATATATTTTGCCATTTTCTACCCTATAATTAGGAAAACTTATAGGAGAGTTTTGACAGCCGTTGTATATCTTAAGATACCAATCATCCTGTGTAGAATGATCAGTAGGGTCAGGAGAATTGTCATTAATTGCGTCAACCACCACGCTCCTAGAAAGAGCATCTGGAACTACATTATCCTTACCTCGTCGATGTTTAACCTCAAAATTAAAAGACGAAAGACGAACACCCCATCTAGCGAGACGACCAGTTGGGTTTGTGAGTGACATAAACCACTTCAGCGAAGAATGGTCAGTGTACACCACGAAAGTCTTATCTGTTTCTAAGTAGCACCTCCAGTGTTCGAGGGCAGTTAGTACTGCAAGTGCTTCTCGTTCAGTTGTGCTATAATTTCTTTCTGGTTTACTTAAAGAGCGGCTCATATAAGCTACAGGGTGTTCGACTCCATCTATCGTCTGCACCAGCATTGCACCAATACCGTAGTTACTGGCATCTGTATGTACTTCAAAAGAATAGTTAAAATTAGGGCATGCCAAAACAGGGGCCTGCACCAATTTTGTTTTCAGTTCAAGAAAAGCTTTATCGGCTTCAGCAGTCCACTGAAACGGCGGAGCTCCTTTTTTATTCGAAGTAAGGCGGTTCAGAGGTCCTGCAACAGTACTGAACTGAGGAATAAAACGTCTATACCAAGATGCAGTCCCTAGAAAACGTTTTACTTCTTTTCTGTTAGTAGGAGTAGGAAAGCTAAGTATAGCTTCAACTTTTTCTGGATCCGTCCGTAAGCCATAAGAATCGACAACATAGCCAAGATAACGTAGCTTACTTCGAAAAAAATTACATTTGTCAAGGTTTATTGTCAGATTGGCCCAACGCAGTTTTTCGAGAACTTGACGAAGCAATGTTACGTGCTCTTCAAAGGTTTGACTAATAATAATTATGTCATCAAGATAAGCAAAGACCTTTAATTCAAACTCAGGCCCAAACAGAATATCCACAAGTCTTTGTTGTGTCGCTGGAGCATTTGTCAAGCCGAATGGGGTAACTTTGAACATGTACGATCCGCGACCAGGTACATAAAACGCCGTCTTCTCCCGGTCTGCATCTTCTATCATGGTCTGCCAAAATGCCTTCGATAAATCAACGCTAGAGAGATATCTGGCATCTTTAAGATTATCTAAAATTTCCGAAACATAAGGTAAACTGTAAGCATCTTTTTTTGTAACAGAGTTGAGTTTCCGGCTATCTAAGCAGAAGCGTGGGTTCCCGTCCTTCTTACCCACAATTAAGACAGGAGAAGACCAGGGGCTCTCACATGGTTCAATCACGTCTAAGGAAATCATTTCATCAACTTGCTCATGAACAATCCGCTGTTTTTCAGGGGACATACGATAATATCGTTGTCGAATTGGTTCCGCGTCTCCCGTATCTATGCGATGTTTGATGAGATGAGTTCTACCTAGGCCCCTTTTAGCAAAGGAAATCTCTTTAAATTGTTTCACTATATCGTTAGCTACTTGTTTTTTATAGTCATCTAAATTCTCGTAATCGCATAAGTAATGCGTCGAAGAGTCTGTCAGTTCCGAGACACCGGGGTCATCTTTAAATAAATTTTGTGTATTCGATAAATATTTAGGGCACAAGCTAAAATTATTCCAAAAATCAATCCCCAAAATTAATGTAGTTTCGATCGCCGGAATAACATGTGCCTTAATGACAGAAAACTTATCCTCAAATGAAACTGGTAGAAGGATATAACCGAGGGACGTTATCTTCTGACCACCAGCTGCAGTTACTGTAATTTTCTCTTCAGTACACAATGTGAGACCCAACTGCAGTAAAAGTTCCTGAGAGTTTTTGCCCAGAATAGTAACCGCGGAACCAGAATCAAGCAAACCAAATAAGTACATGTCGCTGTTAACTTTAATCTTTACATAAGGACGAGGATCATTACTCGGTTTTGAGTTGAAAATTGCAGAAATAGGTTGTTTGCAGAAGAAACTGCTAACAGTTAACAGCCATTTTTTCCAGTCCGAGCTATCTGAATAATTGACTGTTCTATCGCCGCAATTTTCATCAATTAGTTTTTTTGATTGCATTTAGGGCAGTCAGGGGTGCGAAAGTCCTTTTTACCGCATTTGAAACAGAATACAGTTCGCTCAGCAGGACACTCTTTCATTGAGTGTGTATCTACACGGCAACGATGACAATAAAGTTTCCGAGAAAGCTCAGAACTTTGTATTTCCGAAGTTTGAATTTCAGATGCTTTGAACGATTGAGGTTCATATCGTCTTTGAGGAAAAGAGGTATTACGACTAAACGATCCAGCCTGAATATTTGCATTCTTCCTTTTTGAAGACTGATAACTAAACTCAGGAGCTAAAGTATCAGAAGAGATTGGTGGGGGCTCTTTAAAATTCTCAGAAAGGACTTTTACTCGCTCATAATTTTTACAAATTTGTTTAAGTTCCTCAATCGACTTTACATTGGGACTAGCAGCAATGATCGTAGAGTACCACGGGCGAATATTATGAAGAATGACTTCCAACTTAGCTTCTTCTTCATAGGGCTTACTGAGGCGAGAAAACATACCCTCCATAACAGCTAAATAAACAGTGATACTCTCGTTATCACCTTGTGTCCGTTGCCTAATTTCAGAACCCATTCGATAGTCATAATCAGGTATATCGAAATCGTTTTTAAGAAAAGTAACCAAAGTAAGCCAGTCACTGCATTGGGATTTGATACCTCGATACCAGTGTAAAGCGTCATCTATAAATATATCGGTGGCGGATTGAAGCATTTTGATATCCGAAATTCCTCTAGAAATGCGATACTCCTCGATTTTCTGTATGAAAGATCTAACACACGATTTACCATCATATCTAATTTTTGAAAGATCTCTAAATATTTCGCGGTCACATGTAACTGAGATATTAAGACCCGAAACGAGGCTACTAGTAGCAGTTATCTCCTCTTCGTTATTCGAAGCTTTTGGTGTACTGGTACCAGCCCTAGATAACCCTAGCATAATCGCGTTAAAAGTATCAAAGTTCCTTTGAATTTTTAATAACTGAGTAGATTGTTCCGCGCGCTCCGGCTTTTCCATACGTTGTATACGAAAGTTCAGGTGATTTAGCCAAGATTTAGTTCTACTAAATAATGGTTCATTGAAACTAGCTTGGAGGGTCTCAATGTTAGTTTTGATTTTGTCTAATGTTGTATTACAACCAGCAACATCGTCAGAAAATTCAAAAACTGAATCTAAAATATCTTCAGCAGAATAAAGTTGAGTCAGTTTTGTGACCTGTCTTCTTAGTCCTTCCACATTGTCTAACGGGGATTCACCTCGAATAGCAACCTCATAACTCAATTCAGATTTTTGCAGTAGCAAATATTTAATAGGATATGCCATCATGAAAACTGTCTCTTTTACTTAGATATGTTGTGCACTAACAGCTAAGAATATTAAATGCAACTACTAAAAATAACTTATACACTAAGAAAATAATGATAAGGAAAAAATAGCCACGTTATTCCGTTCTGTTACAAATAATCAACATTTGCTCGAGAACGATGCAAAACCAAAAAATTATAATACAAGCAAATTATAACTCAACTAGTGAAGCCAAGTGAAAGTGCTAGTATACTTCAACTTAAGTGCCTAGAAGTTTACAAAACCTTTTTGAATTTGTTTAATACAACTAAATAAAGAAAACTATTACAGACATTACAGTTAAATACATCATTTAAACAATAGATAATAATAATAATAAGCAAAACTAGGCACGGAAGTTGATAATTTGTATCGTCTTTACAAAATAACACACCAAGAAAACCAACACCACATCGAACTACTAAATTGTAATCGGAACGAGTGCTAGGCAAAACCTGAAACCACGACTATGGGCGCCATTGTCACACTTTAAGAGTGTGAACAAAATAAGAAGTAAAATGTAATTATGTTACTAAATAAAAAAAACAATTTTATATAAATTTATAACGAAATAATATTTATTTAAGTTGAGTTAAGTTTGGGTCGTAGATTGGCCTAGGTTTTGAGCACTCGATCCTCCAGGTTACCACACTCTCCTCAGACTTCCGGTTGTCCCGAACGCTAGCCAGCGCCTATTATCCAGGTATATCCAGTGCCGACAGGCTTGTGTTATCTGGCGCCAAATATTTCGAGTAATTAACTCCCAAGGGTGTTCCTGGAACAAGGTACTTGTTAGGACGCTGCGTATGTGGCTTAAAGAACTCCAAGGCATGAGTTGGGCAACTAGGCAACAACTAGCAGGTACGAGGCGGGTGAAATTCAGGTGGTTTAGCTAAGCAGAATCGGTTACATTGCTAGGCTATAAAGAGTACTATACCTACAAAAGAAAGAAAAGCGAAAAGAAATTGGTTGGTATTATTTAATACCCAACTACAGCGAAACCAGAGGAGGGTTACATATTTTAATATAAAATGTACATGAACATTGTGACACATTCAAGATATTTAACAATAACAAAACCCTTCATCACCAGTTACCATACAACTATACTTACCTAATGATTTCTTATCTAAACAAAGCAATTACATTAGTGCACAACTTACCCAGTATGGGAACACAGTAGGTACAGAGATAGTACGTTATTTTGCAACTAAATAATGTTAATAAGATATTTTAAGTAAATAGGTATTACGTCCGAGCACAGAAACAGAACGCACCGGACTACCGGCGGTCGCGGAGCGTGGCGCGGAGAAGGAGCCGGCCCGCATTCCTTTCTCGTGCGTCACGAGCGCGCTTGGAAACGATCGCGCCACGCGTTTGTTTACTCCGTACATAAAAATGTGTCGTTAAAGTTATGTTTGTTTGTAAATATTATATTTTTAATTTTTAATTTTAATTTGTAGGATTAGTTATTATTTTAAATTAGGATTTAATGTTTTTATAAATTTTTAGAATTAGATGTATTTTTATAGTATAAGTGATTTAGGTATTTTAAGGTTTAGTTTTTAAATGCATGTAACGCTACGTTACAACGTTTAAATTATTCATATCCAAGATGTACTTGTAGGTGTATTCCATAGCTTACTAAATTAGCTAGTTGTCCATAAACTTAATACTTATTGTTGCAGCTGGTTCACATACTTCTCAGCTTACATTAATAATAGTGTGGTGAAACGCAAATTGGCCGTGAAATCTTTGAGTAAAACATACATATTTAAATTTCTGTACGACAATTACGGTGTTCTTGGTTGATTTGCATTTTTCTTTATTTTATCAAAATCTGAGGAAGCTCCTAGTTTACAAACCTCTCTGTATTGGGATCGGTTAAATTGTTTGACATTCATATTCTTCAGTACATCATCGTTGTATGTTGATTTATCCAGCTATTTAAACCATTTGATTGCCATCGAATTATTATTATTTTTATGTTGAATAGGCAAGCATTTGCCCACTATCTCACCCGATGGAAAGTGATGATGAATAAAATGAATTGAAGTGATATTTTAAATGTCTATTAAACGTGTAATTTGTTCTTATTTTAGAAAACTCGGACTTAAAACGTACTTCGAATATAATTTTTTAAGTTGCCATTCTCTCTATAGCTGACCAATTTTATCCTTTATACGCTACGAGTCATCTTCAAGTCTTGATAGTGTGTACTTTAAGGTTCAAGGTATCTTCTAGGCTAGAAGATGCTGCATGCTTATGCTGCATCATCAACCGCATCTCTATAATAACGAGCATGTAGTCAAATGCTAGCCAGTCATGCATAAAAGAGATTTTACATTTGATTTCTAGGAGAAACACTCTTTTCCATGAAAAATATTCGTTTCTGGGATTGGGCATGCTTGTGTGTGTATGCATGTTTTCAGTTCACGTGACACAACTCTTCAATCTTATTGCGGGGCTGGAAATGTTACTGACAGCGTTTATATTTATCGTAATATTCACCCTGCAATGAAAAAACTTCCGACAGTGACGTCACAACAAAAGGGTCTTTAAAGAATTATAATGGATGTCTTTTATAATTAAATATTTCCCGGAGTCGCTACCAATTAGGACAAGTGCCATTAATTTAGCTTAACTTCAGACAATCGGGGGCTAGATCATATTTTCGGAGTTTTTTGAGATGTTCTTAATGTGAGTTTTTCATACAAACTTTGTTTTGTGACAGGTTGCAAGCCATTGTTTGACATTTTTATGATATTTTGTCATACTTGTTAGCATAACTTATAATATGTTTAATCAACTAAATAGTTTGTACGCTTAACACATTTACTAAGTTTAAATACATGTAACGCGAGTGCCGTATACAATTACATTATACACACAGACACTCGCAGAACTAGAAACATACATATCTAAGAAGGAAAATTGTACTCGAACCCAAGACCAGCGTTGCAACACTTGCAGCCAAAGACATGCAAGTATTTGCTTTTGCGGTAACAGGATCGTCAATAGAAATATCTGACTAATGCTGAGAGCACTGCTTCTTTGCAATTTTGTAATGCATATTTAGGCAAAATAAGAAGATATAGTGATGACGCTGTAAGTTTTCAAGCTACCATGGTCACTTTCACTATAAATGTTTATATCAATAACGAAATACATGGTAAATATCCCGTTATTGATACAAACATTTATAGTGATGACGCGTTTATATTTTACGTCTATTTTATTATTTTCGACATATTAAACTGAATATACAATATAACAACCGCAGAGAACTTTAAACATATATATATGGCAGATGCAAAGTATTAATTAAAATTCGATGATTAACGAGTAAACATCCCGATTTTACACAATATAATTGGTAGTTAGTGGTTAGAGTTCAAAGCTTTTAATTGACAAGTATGCAGCTTGCGCAATATATATTTTTGTATTAAATCTGGTTACTCGACAGGGCGAGTGCCGATATTTTCTAATAATAAACTAATGTTATAAAGTTAACTTAAAACTGAAAAAATGTAACGTCCAAAATTTTAATAATCATAGCTCAAGTAATCAAGATTAAACTCTTGCCTTCGGGCCTTCAATATACAAATAAATAAGAGTTAAAAGATTATTTTCTCTATGCTTTCTGATAACAGTACCGACCGTCATCAGTTTCAAAATCATAAACCAGTGATTCAAACTAAATACATTTAACACAAACTAAAATAATGTACACTTTATTAAACATTACATTAAACTAAAAACAAAAATAAAATTAACCAAAAGAAAAACTATAACTAGATATAAATATGAACTAGATATAATACATTTTCGTTGCTCGTTTTATATTAATCACACTTTACACTACTGACTGTTACTCAGGCCTGTCTTGATATCGGCCTGTATTCATTGAGTATTATGTAAAAAGAAAAACATTCGACTTTATGTATTTGTACTTAGATATCCAGACGGAATCAGTAGTGTTGTGTGAAAGAAAAACAGTTTTGTATATAAAACCTTTACCCTTTAACAGCTAACCGCTAGACAGTTGTAGTTACCATTAAGTGACCATTCAAAATGACAGAGGCATATTTTTTATACTTATAAAGGCAGGCGATGCCACAGATCAAAACTACTATCATCATCAACCTGTATCGAACCACTGCAGGGCTATAAGCTTCAGAATCAAAATCATTAATTTGCTTAAAATATAGATAAGTAAGTTGGAAATGGACCAGACACATTTTGCCGTGTCACAGCATGAAAATTTAGACATTTCAATCACATTATTAAAAAAAAACACATTATAACATTTAAATTTAATGATACCATGTCAAAATTTAATACATGTCAATTTATATTAAATATTAAAAATTATCAATACAGTGCCACCATAGTCCTTACTCAAGTGGTTTAATTACTCCTATCCCTTGTGCCACTCATCTCTATTTTGCGCTGATTGCATCCAGGTATTTTTTGCTGTATTCGGGCAGTTGATTTGCTAACTCTACCTACTTCGTCCACGGCCAACTCATCGCCACTTGAGTCTTGCAATGCGTTGACCAAAATTGCTATAGTTCAATTCAATTAACTGTAACTTGAAAGCCCTCCATTATAAACCAGTTAAGTCTTAAGTAACTTGAGTTCTAATTTATTTTGATTAATCGAAATAGCGATCGTTAAGGCGTTCGATCGTTATTCAGAATATAACGGATTAAAGGAAGTTTGATGATTAAGACAAAGTTAACTTGAAAAGCGTAACGGAGTCGATGGGATTGGTCGTTATGAAACAGAATAAAGTACTATACCAGTTTTGAGTGTTATAGCCCGTTTAGAGATAATATATTTAATTTTATAAAGTGTGTATTTTTTGGGTTTCTTTTTTGGTGCTAGTGGTAATTTGATGCACTGTCTAAACCGTATTTTTAGTCATTTATATTTCATTTATCAACTTGAAGTTTTATAAATAGTTTTAGTTATAATTACATAATATTTTGTCTATTTGATCCATCAAATTGGTATATCGATTTGATGTCCGAATATAATCTTTAAATTACTTTAAGTTTTGTATAACAAAAAATGCCTACATAAAAACTTATAAGTTACAGTATAAGCCTAATGAGCATTTCTCGTATCCTTTGCCTTAATTACGATAAAAATACGATTTCAAAAATAAACTCTATTTCATTAAAATCTGTTCAGCCGTTACGACGTGGGTATCAAACAAACAAATTTTCTAATTTCTGCATACATCAGTATGGTAGTGAGATCAGTATGCTGTAATTGTTTAACAACCTCAACAGATATTCGAAGTACACTTCATTAAACCAAATAGAAGGTACCACATATTTGCCCTTTAAAGTTTCGCCCACTGAAGTTCTCGTGCCAAATGGGAGTACATCCCCTATTCTCACCCTTCAGCTCTAATGAGGGAAGTTATCTGCTAATTAGTTATTAATTAAAATCATTGAGGGGGAAGTCTCATTTGTGTGGGTTTTGCTGTTGACATTTTAGGACGCCTCTGATTTGTTGAAGCCTAAAAACGCTTTTTAAAATAAAATTTTAGTTTAATTTAGTTTTGATATGTCTTCATACTTATGGTAATTTAAATCTGCAAGTATTATATATATAACTCTACTGATTATGCAACGCGTTAGCGCCATAGCAGTCGTTGGTGATCGTACGTGCTTAGTGATGTAGTCAGTACATGAGCTGATGGAGTAAAGGTCATAGACAAAAAATATCATCAGATTGTATAAGTTAACATATTCAAGAATATTCAAACTCTAAACAAATTAATAAATACACCAAATGATAGCAATCGAAATCAAAATCGTTTATTCACACGGGCCCAATGAGGCACTCATGAAAGTTAATGACTCTACTGCCAGATTCGCAAAATTAAAGCCTTTTCGAGAAGAACCTGGCAAGAAACTTGGCGGTGCATTTTTTAAATCATTCTTCAACACTAATACATAATTATATTAACCTAGGTATATCTATATTATGTAGTCGCTAGAATGAAATGATAAACATGATTGTAGGGCATTTTCTTATGATATATTACTATTTTAATAAAATCATAGTTTACCAACTCTTAAGCAGAAGATTCTGGTCCAAATGCTTACTACCTTCGATAAAATCTCCACTTATTAGAAAAGATAGTTTCACGGAAAGATTGGACCACGTACAAAAAAAAATGAGATAAGGTATATAATTTTGTGTTAAGGTTACAGCTGCGCTAGTTACCAGTATTACAACCAAGAATAAAGTACACTGAGATTACGTAAGCTTTTGTCAGGAGATATGTAACGTTGTTTCAAGTTTATCTACATTCAACTTGTATGTATATTTGTGCGAGTTACCCCGCTTTCCATGAATTGTGTGCTCATACAAATGATGAGAGAAACACAAACAGCTCTTGTGTGTGTTTGTACTTTGATTGTAGAACTAGTCTGTGAATGAGATTTCTATTTTAATGTGCGTAGGATGGAACGTGGTATTTTATTTAGTAGTCATACGCTTCGTTGTTGAAATACGCCGATAAATTAGACTGATAATTCTAGTAAAATTACCTTGTTTAACAAACAATTAGAATAATGTATGATATTTTCTAATGATTTAACGAAAGCAAGGCTTCACTGCTTTACTCCAGAACCCTTATTCAGATCTTGACCATTTTTATACGGGACTAACTTGATATCAAATCTTTTAGAAGCAAGTAAAGAAAATAATCAGAAAAACGTTAATATTCATGTTTTTACAATTAATATACATATCCCCCGTGTGTTAGTAAACCCGCACTTATTATTCATTGCTTATTTTATTTTTTAAGAGGTTAACAAGTTATTTGCTAGAAGTTAAGTGTCACGCCTTCCTCAGTACCACCTAAAATATTATGTGGTCCCGCAAAGCTCTCCATTCTCATGCTCGTTATCTAATGGTTTGAATTGAAAGATACTTATAATGGATTCGTAATTATTTACTACATAAATAAATATATCCTGCCAGATGTTCCGGAGATAAAAATTAAGCATTGCATATTCAACCCCCAGTCCTATGTTAAATTGGAAAGGCCGGTAAGTAAACCACATTCAAAATATTTAAATGAAAAACATGATATTTCGGATAGCCGCAACCGTCGCCATTTTGCTTTTGTCAGTGATGAGTGTCGTCATATGTCACATCACGTTTGTGTCGGATGACGTAGTGCATGTGAATTTTAGTGAAAAAACAATTGTGCAATTTTGTTATACCTAGATTTAACGTAAAAATAGTGTAGTTAGTGTTTACATTTATCAAGACATCAAAAATCTAGATTTTGCTTCATAATTTAATGTCCTTGAGTATTTCAATTGCTTGCTGATCGTGTAGCCTAGTAACCAGTCCCGGATTTCATCGGTTGCTTGACGGCATTCGACTTAACGACTGTACTCGTACGACTAACTACTTGGAACAGCTTAACGGGCCCTCCCATGCTGGTCTGAAAATCTTAGTAAACGGTTACCATCCAAGCACTGTCCTGACTGAACATCGTTATCCTTGTGAATCAGTTACGATCTACCAGGCGGACTGCATTACAAGAGTTATAATGCCAGTTTCACTAAATTATGTTTAAATGGTTAGACGTGATTGGCTAAAACGTCAACAAATATACCTCAACTTACGCTATACAAGCCGAAAGTAAGCTATTTCTATTACCTAGTATATTTTAAGGAAATTTAAGTTCAATTAATATTTGTTTATATGATACTAGCGTTTGTAGTCGAGGGTGGCAACAACGCCAGTCATAGAATAACTAGCTCTCAGGGATCCCATAATTATAAAATGATGAGGTTAGGCCATTTCATAGAATTATAATAAAATTAATAGCTAGTAGTTAAACTGAAACGAGAAGTTGAATAGAATATGCGTAGTCACGGTGGCTATAAAGGTTATTTATTTCACAGTTTCCACAAAATATCTAAAATAATGTTTACGACAAGAGTCACAAATAGGTCAGCTGAGTTATTAAATATAGTAAAATGATATTTATATTTATTTGTTAATTGTATTATATCTAAAATGGGCATAGTTATTAAAATAAACTCAGCGATGACGTCATGAGTCCTACGTCTTTCAAGGTCTTCAACAACGTCACTATATTAAAACAATAATGTCATTTCAAGAAATTGCCCATTTCACTGTATCTCCAAAACTGTAACTCATTACAGTCGTATTGTCTTTCTTAATTAACTGTACAATTTCGTTATTCAAGTGACAGATACATTTGTTACTAGATTCTACTTTGATAAGCACGTTTAGACGCTGAAAAGGTAGAAGGCTATTATTTACTTACGTATATAATTCAAATAAATAACAATGTTGTGAATGAAACTTCAAATAATAAGGTTAGTACATTCTTAGTTAACAAAAAATAGAATGCAGTGCTATTTTAACATGACTGATGTAATGAAAGTATTTTAACAATCCGTGAAATCTCTTATTGAAATCCCTATGTATTTTGACTCTTAGTCTATAGCGGAACGAGTGGGAAATAAAAAGTTCCAATCTTCACCACTGGGGATGAACGAAACTTTTTTTTCCCACTCGTACCCAGTGGGGACGACCGTGTGGGGACGACCGGGAATGAACCCTGATAACTGGTCTATTTTAACATGACTGATAACTATATTGCGGAGAACTTAACTAAAATAAATGTTGAATCTATAACAAAATTACGCAATTGTGTTTTCAAAATGTGCAAAGCAATACACGTTATGGGACCACAAGCTTACAATAAGTTACCAAACGATATTGTAGAGACGACAAGCATAGCTGTTTTTAAAAGAAAAGTAAAAAATGGCTATTAAAACAAACTTTCTACTCTTATAAAGAATTTATTATGCGAAGGTATGACATTGCGATTTGACTTATACTTACACTATAAATTAACAATTAATAATTATAAATCATATTAATAATCAATTACACTATATATTATTTTATATTAATCAAATGTATGACGTTTAATTCATAATTATCAATAAATTTATGTCTATGTCTATACGCTAATCTATCGGAGACGAATTAAAAGATACTATATATCCGAGCTAGAGAGGACTGGCTATCTTTGGAGGAGGCCTTCACCTACAGAGGAGTTCTTACAGATTGAAGAATAATAGTATAATAGTATAGGATTAAGGAAAAACTAACACATGTAAATTTAGGATCCAAACTTAATTACTAACAAAACTAATAATTGTATGTAAGTAAATAACTTAATCTAATCTAACTTCTTGTTTTATAAGCTGTAAGAAATAAAAGGCTTTTTTATTTTTTATTTATTTATACATATCCGAGCGCCTGGTTAAGGCGACACGTTACCTAAATATCACTAATTCGGCGCATAGTATGTTGTATTCCTCATTATATTTTATTGGAATTTCAACCCGTGGTCTACAATGGTGATCCATTGTTAATAAACCAAATACAATTTCTATTCAGTTGCGTATCGTCACCAGTACTAGAAACGCTTGATGGAAAAAGATGATGCAGCCGAAGATGTAGTATGCCTAGCATTACGTAGAGGATACGTATTCACTCTAGTCTTGAAGACTCCCAAAATATACTAATTTGTTAAATTATGACAAGTAGTTTAGAAGTTATGAAGGAACAAATGACATACATACACACGTACCGGTCAAAAACATAACTCTCCCTTTTGCTTCGCCGTAGTTGGGCAAAAATTTGCGTAGATTTTTGTAAGCTATTTTCTCTTATTGTAGACCAAAGTACTTTTAATAAGTATCTACTCGTTCACAGCTTTCTGCAACTTTTATTCAAATGATAATGATTTTCTCCATTATCTTTGGGTAAATCTCCATTTGTGAATTCTCCGGTAGCACAGATAAATGTGAAGAGATTAATTTTCTCAGTATTCATGAACCTATTACGAGAAGGGTTATGGATGAGAGTTAACAAATGTCTTCATTAGGCGTTCTCATGTTAAAAGTCCCTTTTTTTATGGAGCCAAACAATTGGTTTGCCTGATGGTAAGCGCCATGGCGGCCACTTTACTTATTTCGTGTTTATTTTTTAGACTTTATCCCGGCGCTACTTATTCGTAACAGATTTTTACCTACAGTAGCTGTCTACCATTTGTAAGTAGACTTCTAATGCCATGGAAAAAATGCTGAATAATAGCAGCTATTAAAAAAAAACAATCTAAAATTGGCGTGTGTACACACAACATCACTCATCAATATATAATATAGAAGTCAAACGTTGGCCTATCAAAAATATAAAAAACTTGAATATTTATTACGACTTACATTGGCATAACTGGAAACTTCCTGTAAAGCTGGAATTAGAAGAAATTTCAAATAGGCATAAACTAATCATAACTTTCAATATTTTTCGATTTATCACCAGACATTTACATCCTTTCAAATTATTATTTAGGTAGTAATCTACCTTAAATAATTGCGGTAGTTTACTTCAGTGGCTCGCCGTAACTTTGAAGGAGATTTAGGAAGTTATAATCTGTATTTATGCAGTTATGTCAAACTCCTTGATAACGACGACCCAGTTGGCGTAGTGGACAGGTGTACGCCCTCTGCGCCGTGGGTCCTGGGTTCGATTCCCAGCAGGAGCACAAATTCCTTCCCAAGGAATATTTGTGCTTCTGGTTCTGGGTGTAATGTGTGTGTGTTGTGAATGTTTCCGGCACCCACGATACAAGTCTTTGAACTTAGTGTGGGGCTGTGAGTGTGAATGCGTTTGTTTGTTGTTGTTAACTTTGACAGATGTCTTAGGTGACTTTGAAAATTGCTCAGGCGTTGTAGTTATGGTGTTTGTAGTATAAAAGATATTTGATAAAGCGTAAAACTGCAAGTGTAAAAACTTTAATTTCAAAGTCACTATATATATTTAAAGACTTTTTAAGGAATGGCTTTGAAATTCTGATCCGCAACCTTTTTGTGTGACGAAAAGTTTTGGAGGTAAGCACTGTGATGAATAATAATTAAAATATTTCCATGTAATACAAAAAAATTACTTCTATACGACATTCCCTTTTTTTAATACTATAAGGAAGAGTATTGTATTGAGACTTAAATCCTGACAACTAGACCCGTTGGTTTCATAGTATATGGACTATATTACGAAAGTTTCAGAAGCAAACCAGATTGCAGCCGCTGTGCGGCATATTAAAAACTACGGACTCGATGTTAGGATTTAAGCCGGTTTTTGTTCTTATAAAACTATATCATGGTGTAATTTTACCAAACAGATTTATAAAATTGGTGTTGTTTGGCATGGAAATAACTCCGTGTGTTTAATACGCTGTCCATGCAACGTATGAAAAGGTATTTTTTGCTGGATAAGCAAGCATTTGGCCGCTATCCCACCAGATGGAAAGTGACGATGAGGCCGAAGATGGAACATGCTAGCCAAGAAAATATCTAAAAGCAACGATTCGATATTAGCTAATATTACTGCTTTTAGATTTGACTAAATAATAACTAAATAATAAATAATTCCTTAAAGTTTCGCACTTACAAAATCGCTTATTCACATGGCCCCAAAGAGGTACTCTTAATAGTTATCAAAGTCCTATACATTTACGATTACATACCTTATTCAGTACAAATCCGCTCTGCCGCAGTTACAAATGTCAAACACATATAATCATTCGTATTTTAACATCACTGTGTACATACCACTATATTATAATATGCGTACCACTCTTTATTACATATAATAGTTTCATTTGCCTGAAATGTTAATTTTGATCTGCATTACCTTAGAAGCAATTAACATTTTGTTTAAAATGACTATTGTTGCTTTACTCAATTATGAAAATTTGGTTCAGTAATTGACCGGTTTCATGGTCAAATTGACCAGGGAATTCGCTAAATAACTATAGTTAACAAATAACAATACATACAAGGTTATTTATAAAATACCAGAAAGATCTCAGACCCAGTCGCTTGTTCTAAACCTTATCTCATTTAGTACTACGACTTTCTTCTGAATGCTTTATTTTCCATAATAATTAAGATGAAATTCCATACAATCTGTAATAAAAAAGTGGTTTAAACTACTATATCCTGGCCTTAAAAACGCCATCGCTGCGCCGCATCTCGTACGAACGCCAGTTGATACTTGACACCTTAGACTTAACAAAGAAGACAAATAATATATAATTAAAAATGTATTAAAAAATAAAAACTTGCAATAGCCGTCCCAAGAAAGATGTCGGTCTCGATGGTTGAAATGATATCCCAAGAGGTTTATGTTGTTTTGTCTTGTATTTTACAAATGACCCCGTATATACTAATAAACATGTATGTTTTCAAACAACTTGGCTATAAAATAAAAATTTAAACGGGAATTAGCGTGACTTACGCGTAATCGATGTCTAAATCGACAATTGTTTCGACTTCATTGGGAAGCCTTCTTCAGGATCAGTGCGGAGCGCTCGCCATCGCGTCCGACAACAACGCGTAAGTCCCGCTAATTCCCGTTTTAATTTTAATGTAATAGTTCAAAATGTGCGTGAGTTTTTATCAAATTAACTTGACTACGGATCATGCGTATCGCCACGAAATGGTATTGCCCGTAAGGCGGCTAGATCAGGGATGATTGAATGTGAATAGTTTTTGCTGTAACCAATTTTTCCTACACTCGATCGCGCAGCGCCTGCACTAAACCGAATTGTATTGTATTTGTCCCTTTTATCGTATTTTCTATGAATGGCTGCAATTTGGTCGTATTTGTCTCAATATTTGACGGCGAGTGAACAGAATTCAAAATGAATTTTATATAAAATACACGCAACGAGAATTTTTATCTGGCGTTTTAATATTAGATGTT
The DNA here is from genome assembly GCA_948107665.1 of Lomographa bimaculata. Classification (NCBI taxonomy): domain Eukaryota; kingdom Metazoa; phylum Arthropoda; class Insecta; order Lepidoptera; family Geometridae; genus Lomographa; species Lomographa bimaculata. The sequence continues at coordinate 409,779 of OX403602.1, read as the reverse complement.
AAAAATGTTCCGGTTTCCATTGAAACAGGAGTATTATTATAAATGTTCAGTATATAGGAACGGTTAACTCAATCCCATCTAACTTGACAAAAAAGCTAATGTAATCACGCGTACATTCATATAAATATTAAAAAAAAAACAGATTTAAGGTCAATACCTGTACTCTGCTTAATGTTGCCTTATTTTACTAACGTTTCCCAAGAACGCCTAAACATAGAACTCAGTTTAGCTGTTTTTCTTCTCAAGAGACATTAAAATTTGTGCTTCTGGTTCTGGGTGTGATATGTAAATGTTTACGCTACCCACGATACAAGTATTTGAACTTAGTGTGGGGCTACGAGTATGAATGCGTTTATTTGTTGTTTGACTTTGCTGTATATCCTTACTTTCCCCTTTTCTCTTAACCACGGTGTTAGATGAGATGAACCAATTGTCAGTTATGTTTGGTTCGATTCAATAAAAACAAAAGAATCTTTGAATCTCTACATTCAAACAAAGTATAGGCACAAAGTTGTACTAAACTTTGTAGGCAAGTCACTAGAATCAAACAAGGAAGTGCACTCACAGAGGTCTGCAAGTTAATGGTATAGAGTCTCTAGGTCTCGTGTTACTTAGAGTAGTGTGTTAGAATCAAACAATTGGATATATTCAGGGCTGCACTGTAGCAAAACTTAACTTGTGCTATTCACCGAAAAAGCTCCACATCTTTGTGAATCGACGCAATAAATTCTACGCATTTCTAATACGCATCGTTTTTATATCGGATAGGCAATTATTATTAATTCAAAAAGTTCTTTATTAATTAAATTTTAACATAGCACACTTTAAGCGTAGAATCGGATGAATGTGGTAGCTTCTTACGTTGGTAATTTATCAGTGGTTACTCGGTAAGCTTATAATATGCGCTGGTTCTGAAGGATAGTCACCAGAATACCGTTTCGAGCTAGGTTACTTTTTGTGTGGTATTTTAACGAACTACAATAATAATTGGAGGTGGGTAGCCAGATAGGTAGTATTAGGAAATTTCCTAGCTTGATCTGAAATGAAAGCCAGCACTGATTTTTTGATCGATTTGTTGGAACCGATTTGTGGCAATGGCACCAATTATTTATTTATGTATAACCATTTATTTTATTGATGTTAGGTGTTTATTGTCACAAGTAAATATATTTTCTTTCTTTCTTACAAATTGATTCTAGAAGTCTAAAAGAAATCTTTTTTCATGTTATCTCATTTTTTATTATTACTAACAAGTAAACCGAGAAGTGTAAAAATTAAAACTAGAATTATTAAGTTTGTGTTAATATAAGCAATTCTACTGGCAACTTTTTTATAAGCAATGTTGCCGCTATATTACTTTATACACGATTGTGTAGTTCAGAACTAGACTGTCATACATAACCTAGACACGGAACAAATACTTTCAGAATCTTCGTTGGGCAAATATTTCTTAGCGGAAATCGAACCTGTCCAGATAAAATGCCACACGTCCATCACATTCCTACTGTCAGTTACCCACACAGTTGACGCAGAGGTTTCGTTACGTTGGTTTAACTTAATAATTTTAGGATTTTGAGAAAAAAATTCAAAGATAATTATCTTTTTATTCGTGATCTCTTTTCACTTTTTATAGGGATATTAGTGCATTTTTCAATTGAAAACATGCCCGTTTATATAGTGGATTTGTCATCCAAGCAGTTGGTAACGGATTCAATTACGAAACACAAGTCTATTATTCCCTATGAGAAATTTGTATTCCTAGTATTGAGTGCGATTTTGAGCGGTATGTCAATGTTTTCGGCACACTCACAAACGATACAAGTCTTCGAATTCAGTGTGGGATGTGAGTTTAAGAGCGATTATATTTTATTTATTATAATTGGTTAAAATTAAAGACATTTTAAGTTGCTCTCATTTCCTAAAATAATGGTAGATACCATAATTATGTCCATTAATACAAATACATAATGAATCATTAACTCCTAAAACTAAATTAAAATATAAAGATCAATATAGTAAAGATCCAAGTTACCTACAAGGCATCGAGCTTATATGAAACTCAAGTGCTCAAGCTCACTACCGATGGGTAGTATTTTCATCATGGTGGCGGCATTGCCTCTCTGAATTGCATGCTAAACGTTGAGCCAAATAAGTTCCAGCATTTTGATCACGCAACGCCACAATAAGACGCTCTGATAGATTTGTGAAATATAATATATAAATATAATAAATATAAATATAATCGACCACATCGTCGCTTACCATCAGGTGAGATAGTGGTCAAAAGTTTGCCTATCACGAATAAAAAAAAAAAAAAAATAATAATAAGCTCCCGGTCCCCACGGGCCCGGTGTCTCAATTTAAATGATTATTTTCTTTTGGCATTATATATTACATTAAACTAAAAACTAAATTAAAATTTACAAAAAAAAAACTATAACTAGATATAAATATGTACAAATATGTTTTTTTGGCAATTTTACACGCGTTCTGAATATTTTTCTTCTGTCTATAATCTTACTAAATATATGAGTTTGTACATTCACAGAGGCAGTTTCTTGATGCTATCTTATCTATAGGGCCGGGTTATGACGGGTGCTTCAAAAAAATTGGGAATGGAGATAAGCGCCCTCTAACAAAAAAGAACATACAAAGTTTTAGTTTTTATATTTGGATAAAAATAACAATATTTTATACGGTTATTACAAAAGAGATGGCAATTTGAGTGATACTAGCCTAAATGTAATGCTACCTTAAATCGACTGGTGATTTAATTTAGATTACGCTCTTGATTTCATAAAATTATTATTTTTTACGTTGCATAATTTTACACCCTTGTGGGTGTTACACCCCGGTATTGCACGTGCTGGAAACATTGACATCACACAAACAATCCCACAACATACATCCAAAACCAGAATCAAAAATTTCCCTTAGGGAGAAAACTTATATTTCCACCGGGAATCGAACCCGATACCCTTTATTGTAACTGACGTTCCCATTTTAACTGTCCCTTTGCGATTAAGTCAAAAACTGTTTTACTTCAATTTCCAATTTGCAATGAAGTGGAACAAAATATAAAATAAGTGTCCTCTCCGTGGTTTAATTCAAAACAGCTGTTAAAAATAACAGAAAACTCGGTTTTAATGTTTTTACGAAACACTCCAACATTTTATTGCGAAATGAAAAGGTTTTAAAAAGTTGAGCCTCAGGATGTCACTAATGAGAGAGTATTTTTAACCAACCGCAGATGGAAACTTCGCAATTCTGTACAACCATTGCTGACTTTGCTTTAGTTTTACCTAAGCTTGTTATACTTCAGAAGCTATGTAAAGAAAAGTAGCGGTATGGCAGTGTCGGAGTTGGAGCATTCATTATGAGAGATCTAACAAAAACTCTGGAATTATTCTTTTATTTCGACCTGAATATTAAAAGTATAGTAAATCTGCAAATGCTTATTTGACTTCCATAGATATATTGGACCAAATGTTTTTCATGTGTGATTTTATGTATCGAACTCTTTTATACTAAACACATTGTCGTGATATGGCTAATAGTTGTTATATGTTGCTAAACTACGTCCAATTAATTTGCTGACATTGACTGTTCTGTGAATAAGCCTCTGGATTTCAAAGCCGGCACAATTTTCTTCAAAAGAGATAATAATTTCTTTTTATACTTTTTTTTCTTTATGTTGACGACTCACACGAAGTTTATTTTTGAACTTAATATTGTGAGTGTGAAATGATTAATGGTATTTTTATTGAGGTATCTTCACTCACTATAAATATTCTATTTAAGGATCACGACTTACAAACTGTCAAGGCATGGCGCACACTACATGGCATTCTGTAGGTCTATTCTGGTCGTCAAAATACGATTGTTCGAATTGATGCGACGTCGATACGACAGTCGATTGATTGAAATTTCAGTTGACGCCTGGGATAGACCCCCAGGGTTTGATCTTAGGTCCTACAAAAATGTTTGACAAAACTAGTTTACTAAAACCTATGTTATGTTTGTTTGTCGTTTGAGCTAGTAGGCATACACGTGATAATATGTCCAATTAATCGAGTAAGTAAATAAAGCTACTCTGCAAACGATGGTTTAATTATTCTGCTTATATATGATAACGTATAATCTGAAATCTGATCCGAAAAAGTCAACTGAGTGTATTATTGCCCAGCGAGCTATTAGGGCTTTTAAAAGCTAGGTTTCACAAGTATCGTAATTCACTAGATACCAAATATGAATAAAAAGTAAAATGTAGCTTAAGTATTGCTGAATCGATTTTCCATACATAATTTATCTGTATACATTTTCCAAAAAGAGAACAGTGGATTTATCGACATTGTAACAAATCAGATTTTGCCGTCAATCACGATTACTGTCAAATAAAACGTAAGGAATATAAAAATATCTCTGAGTAGCGTTAGTATCTATATTACTACACACACATATACGTATAAACATCCATTGGTTCGTTGAAGTCAACTACAGACGGATGTCTTCACAACAGACACATACATCTCAATATTGGTGACGGCCCTATCGGCGACGTTAGCACCAATTTTACGTACATCTCCATCCGCGTACGTGTCAGTTATGGGTTCTCTGGTACTTACGCGTGTTTTATCGCAGGCCTTTATATTTACAGTGTATTTAGAGCATATTTACAGTGTCGAAGTACGAGTGATACGAGTCTAGTATGTAGGATAAAACGCCGTAATATGTCGCTGATATGTATCTGCCTTAATTTGTACCTGCTAGCTGTACACGTAATAATTGCCTATATTGGAACTAAATTGGTATAAACGTTATAAATATTTTTCATTAATGCCGTTCTAACTAACAGTATTTATCTAGTTTTGAATTTTTAATACAAATTTCGTATATTCCGAGTTTATCCACGTGTTTGTTAGATAATATTTACGTTCAAATAGGCAAAGTACGAACGTTACAAATACTCGTATTTTCTTTTCGTGTGACATCACATGCCGTTCCCATAGGAAAAGCGCTGGTTTTGGAACTGATTTGAGGCCAGTTTGTGGTAATAAATTTTAAATAATTAGCATCAATTTTTTATTAAGTTAAAATCTAATACCTTTAAACGAGCAATTCTTGTACATATATATATATATATATATATATATATATATATATGTGTAATCAGGATCTCGAAAACGGCTTCAACGATTTTCATGAAATTTTTATGCAGGGGGTTGCGGGGGCGATAAATCGATCTAGCTAGGTTTCAATTTTAGAAAACGTCGTTTTATCCGTGTTTTCAGCCGAGCAAAGCTCGGTCATCCGGGTACTGCTTTATTATATTATGCATGTTTTTGTCACAAATCAAATAATGATGTATCCACAAAGCACAAAGACTTTTAGGTACCAAAAGCTAATTGGTGGTTAACATTAATTAAATTGCAATTAACAAATAAAGGATCGATACTCGTATTAAAATCGTACCTTACGCTTTCATTCGTTTTCGGTTGACAGAAAAAGTAGGCGTAAAAGAAAGCGTAAAATACAATGTGAAGCCGTGTTTATGTTACATAAATAATAAAACAAAATGGCGCAGTTAAAGAAAAACATCACAAAAGCTGAAAAGTACGGTTTCCACACAACAGCTTCAAAGCAAACACTTTATTATCGGTTCCCACACATGTACTATTCAAAAGGCCCTTTGAAAATGTTTGTAATGCTTCCAGTTGTTAATGTAATTAATAGGCTTGTTTTGGGTAGAGCGAGTGAGCTATGTATTACTGTGTTATGTTCAAGACAAAACAAACATGAATTGGTAAAAAAAATACTAAATCTATTCACATAAATTTTAAATGTTATATCCTTGCTAAGCACCCTTTAAGTCTTTTACGGACTTTATTATACGTACAATAAATGTATTCACCATCCACTCTTGTGATTTCCGTATACCGACCGACTACAGACTTTTTGGAATAAATTTGATAAAAACCAAATATCCGATAAGAAATTATGTTGTGACGTAACATGCTGCTGTGTTATGAAAACGTCTATAGAACTATGGAAATGGATTCAATACCTTTTTACCTGACTGCCAAGGACGGTTTATGTTTTTCACGCGTATGTTGTATATATATAAATTTGTTTATTAGTTTGTTGCCTCCAAACGGCTGGATGGATTTTTAATGCACAGGAGTTAAAGCATCGTTATATCAAAATGAAGGAAATTTAAAGGGGATACATACAATAACATAAATTGTTATTAATCAACAGAGCGTCAACTTGTGTTAATAATGAATTCGGGCCGCACCTATCATCTTGCAGTTTTCTTGACGTGGGTAAAGGACCCGTAACATTGTTAAACGTATCGGATAAAAGACCGCAGGGGACTATGTTCATTAATTTGTAATATTAACTTTCAAAGTTAATTTTACGCATGATTGTGTAACCTTAATAAAGATAAGGGTTAATATCTGTAGGAGACTGTAATTTAGCTCAGGCAGGGTAACGAACGACACGGAATAGAAAAGTATGATTGGTTTAAATCTTTCACTTGTAAGAAAAGTACAGTATATTTTTGATTTTCTTTGCGTTTCTAAACGACGACTGAACATTTGCACAACTAGTGTACGTTTTCGGTCACAAGCCTAACAACTGAACTATAATTTATTCTTAAGTCTTTAGGTCGCTAGCCTGTATGTAGTTTACATCTCACAAGTCATTTTTTCCATGCCTTTTTAACATGTAACAAAATAAAATGTCATGTCAATGCCATTTGTGGCTGACAGACTCCAATTCACTCGATTCAGTCTTTGATTACTATGTTAAAAGGAGAACCATACATACAAACAGAATTAATAGGTTTTTAATCCTAGAATATTTTTATCAAGAAATAGTTCAGCAGCCGTATACGTGCCTAGCTCTATAGCTAGGCACGTATACGGCTGCTGAACTATACCTACCTATTAGTACCTATGTACTTATACGTTCCGGTGCTTAATTAACGATTAGAAACAGATGCGAGTGACGGAGCCCTTGTTCTATTCCGACATACATTTGCTATACGTACCATTTATAACAACAGACGTTATCATGCTGTGACGAAAACTAAATGAATTGTTGAAACTGGATTATTATATGGTAAAGCTTAGTTCAAATTTTTGAAAGAAATTTAGAAGGGATTTAACTGTTATGTTAGATAGCCTTAATTTTTAGGTCCGCGATTGCAGTTGATTGATTCAATTCCTAAAAAAAGCAATTAATAAAGTGTTCCTGGTTTGCCACATCAAAGTGTATGAAGTGAATGTTTCCGGCATCTTGATACAACTTTCTAATCTAATGCAGAGCTGACGAGTATGTACTTAAATCCTTCTTGATAGTAGAGGCTCACATATATTATCCGTCAGCATTCATTTTTTGTTAAGAAAAGTTATGGCAATTAGTTTTCATAGAAAAATTTCGAATGACCCGTAAAAGCGTACGGAGAGTCAAAAGCTATGCTTTTTCACCAGAAACCCACGGACCTATAGCACCAGATTATTAATATAAATGCAAAAAAGATTTTTGAATTCAAATTGCAGCTATAGGACCTTTACAAAAATACGTTGTATTCCCGAAGAGATAACGCAGCGTTCACAATACGAATAACATTAGCCCGCACTCGTATAACCACATTCAGATCGAAAAAAATTAAATCCTCTTTTAATATTTGGTTTCGCGTTTCGGCCATCTGCCGTTGCAATTTGTATGGAAATTTGTTCGAGCTTAAGTGTGTACCGGGCCTTATATTTTTATTTTATTGTATATTGATGAACGAAATGTCATCACGTTTTACTACAATCGAAGTTTGTTTTAATTAAACACAGTAGAGTTTTATTGTTCTCGATTGGGACAATTTGGCTAATCGATTTTTGCTGTCAGCGATTGAAATTTTGTGGAGTCAAACAAAAAAAACTGTGTTGAGCACACAATCAAGGCATTTCGGCAAACAGATATTCAGCAAAATGTTTTTCGTGGGTCGTTGCTTCTTTGGTTAACCGCTTTCTCTGGGAAAATTAACATCCAAAAACATTTTTTCGGCATATAATTCTATGTTTTTACATATTTTTTATACTTTTTACCATCTAACAACAAGACAAACTGTCAAACGTCATCTATTTATGGTTGACATAACTCCAGTTCCTCCCCGAAGCGTTTCGGTTTTACGTTTATCATCCGTACAGCGAAGGAGTGGAACTCATTGCCTGCGTCTTTGTTCCCTGAACGGTACAATCTGGATGTCTTCTAGTCTAGAGCGAATAGGTACCTACCTTCTAGGCAAGCATGTTCCATCGTTGGCCGCATCTGTACCTACCAAAGAATAAAAAATGCAGTTCATTGTAATTTGCTCTATTCCATGAAATAAAAAAGACCTGGATTGGCCAAATAATAGATATGTATAACTACATCTTGTGAATATTATTTCAGAATCAATAATCTCGTTGGTATTTAAAGTTTAATAACCCTCACAGGTAGCGTGTGTCCGGTTGACCTTTCTTAAGGTGACGACACTAATGACATTATTACCTGATCAGAAATATTATTATTCTAAAGAGGTTTGACTAAGTGGGTTAGATTGTGAGTTTGGATGGTTATCTCTGGAACTAATAATCAGAATCATCTATTCTCTAATGGGTAGCTACATTACCCCCTTGTTCTAGAACCTAAAAGATAGATTTTTTATATTATAAAGAGTTTTAATTAGCAATCACGATAATTTGCAACTAGGAAACTGGCAATTTGGTTGCTCTATCGACAAGCCTAGTCTTTTTTTACCTAGTTAATACAAGTGGTTTCAAAAATAAAATAACTTAGTAAACAAATAATTACTACGAATGTCAAACATCTTATGCTCAGTTTATATTTATCAGCTGGTAAATTATATTGATATTTGGACTTAACATTTCAATAAAACAAAATATAATTTTCAAGTTTATATAGTTTCCAAAAAGTAAGAAAGTGACTAATAACTTTGAAAAAATCTGAACCTTTCGCCCTGTTCCACAAGCATTCATTATTTTACAAAGAGGGCTGCACGAAACAGATGACCTTTCCATTCGTATGTTATTAGGCGTACATCCTTTCTATTGTAAACGATCTTCGTAAGCCTTCGTTCGTAAGGCTGCCTTACATTTGCCACTTTTTATATAAGGGTGGCATATGAAAGAAGCAATGTTAAATGCTGAATAAAATGAGCGCATCGTACGATGTGACATCTGATACATCAAGACTATAAAACACACAATCTTTATATAAACTTGATTGTTTGTCTTGATTGCTCCTCTTGCAGTCCTAGTGTTAGTTTTGAAGGCAGTAAAACAAGGTGATTAATAAAGGCATTTTTTTCTGGTCAATGAGTATAGAATTACTTATTTACAGATGCTATAGAATCGCACCTGGAACAATATTACTAATGTAAGCTTTTTTACACCCAATAATATTTTTTCTGTGTGTATATTATAATATATATATGGGTAGTTATACAAAAGTTGGGTAACTCTTGAGGATATTTTGTTTACTATAGTTATTAAATCTAATTATTACAAATTCGGGTGTATATGATGGCTAATCTAATGATTATATTGTTCCCAATCGGGCCAGTCACTTTTTTAAGTAGATTGTGAGATATTTAAAATTTTCTGAATTTGACTGCCAGGGGACTGACGAGGCTAGCATAGTACTGATAAAATACACAATTTTGTAAGAATTATAATGAAATTTAATATAAATCAGTACAAATCTCTTAGTTTTAATAATGGCACATATCTTTTAAGTATTAAAATCACTTAGTAACATTAAAAATAATTATTAATATGTAATACTGGGAGAAAATACCATATCAATTCTCAATACAGCCTTTTGACATTTAACGTAACGTTATTCACTTAGTTTTTACTACTTTGACTAAGTTTTACTTAATATTTCAAGTAATCAACAAACAATAGAAACAAAAATCTTGACGGTTGTTAGAATCATCTTCGAAAAATTGCTGCAATAATCCTTGCATTCTAATTTTGATTTTATTAATTTTTATATTTGTCAGGTTTTTTCCAGTTTTTTTATATTGATTTTTATCCTCCATAGTTTGTATTTGTCTACTACATTTCCAGATATAACTTGTTTAATTTTTTTTCTTTCTTCATGAGTCTTTAGTTTAGTGTAGTTTTCTTCTAATTGTGTTTTGATAACTTCCCCAAAAAGGGCCTTCTTCACTAATTCTTTCTTTTTAGTTATATCTTCACTTATGTCTTCAATTCTGGTCTTTGGCGTTTTATAAACAGATTTTATTACTTTTTTTAGCTGTTTGTTGACTCGTTTATATTTTTGACGCTGAGTATTTATTTTGTTTTAAGCTTTGAAACAATAGCCTCCATCTTTTTTATTTTCCTGCTTCTAGATTTTCTCTGTCTTTCACTTCTCCTTTTAGCTTCTTTTGCTCTTTGGTCTTCATTAATAACAGGTCTGATTGCTTCATTAACTATGGGTCGTATTTCGTCGTCAGTTGGTGGAGGAGTACTCTGGCGTATAAAATTATAAGTGGTTTGTTTCAATATCTGTTTTCTTTGCCTGTAGTTTAATGAATAATTTTTCCATTTTTTTCTAGTTATTCGTTGCTCTCATGGTGTCATGTCTTCAAAATTTTTTCTTTGTCCTTTCTCTTTTTTCCTTAAGTACTAAAGTTTTAGTTTTTCTTTGTATTCCGCAAATTTAATGGGGTCACTTTTAATTCTGGCCAAGCGAGCCTTTTCGGCTTATCTCTGTTTTTTAATATTTCTTCCCTAGCCAAATTGCTTTTAGCGTGCCGCATGATTTTTTAAACTGAAATATAAAATAGACATGCTTATACACGGTAGCAATTAAGATAAAAGTGCTCTAAAACAAAAAAAAACATCAGTACTATGGAGACACGTCAGTCCTCTGGCGCGATACCTGACAAAGGACTGACGCCAACGGACTGACGAAAAAGACTTAATTTAATGTTATAATCAGAACAAATGTTTTTTTTTTGTAATTTCGAATATCAACAAACTACATTTTAACAAATCATAGTTAACTATGCATAAATGAAAATAAACCTCAGATTAACAAGATAATAACGACTCACCACGGGACTGACATTTTGACTGGCTCCGCACGTGTATAGACGACAAACACAACCCAAGCACTGGTACAGTTATGGCGACCGTCAAATTGTGCGGTCCACAACTAACTTCATTACCAACATTAAAACTTAAACAGGGATTTGACCTTGACTCGGTGATATTTGGCGCGAATTTCAAATATAAAGAACACACAACGGACTGACGAAAAAAAACAAACACAAAGTTTCTTATTTTTTTAAAAATAAAATGGAGAACATTACATTATGAAAGCTGTAGTATATAATACTTTGTACATCACAGATTGTAGTAAATTTGTAAGTTTTCTTAAATCAATGATAATGTTTAATGGATAGTCACTTGATTGTTGGTTTTCGGGATTGTGACATGCCAAAGAACTGACATTTTAGGTATTAATTTTGTTATTTTATTAACTTGTATTTAAAATGAAGAAGTGAAGTTGGGTGACCAAATAAAGGACTTTTCATTGTTTTAAAATAAATTGTTATTTCAATAAAATATAATAAGACTTTTTATATAATGGCTGATGACATTGAGTTACCCAATTTTTGTATATTCACCCATATATATATATATATATTTTAATTATAAAGCCTGCGTTCTTACATTTAAAGTTTGTGTCCAAGGTTAGTCATTCTGGCCTTAGCGTTACAATCGTCAACCACATGATCACATCAGGTGCGATAGCGGTCAAACGCTAGCTTATCAAAGAAAAAAAAACGAAACTCGGTCACTGATACGATCGGTGTAACCAGTCATTACGCGGGTCTTCGCGACATAAAACCTATCATAGCCCATTTCAGTTTAGAGCCGCTCTCTCTACTGTTACGAGGATGTCTTCAGTAAAATTTTCACTAGCGTGGTTCACGCTGACTTTTTGCTGTTTTTATCTGTAACTAGAGACAATGAACAGAACCTTTTCACACTAGGCCTTACGTATTCTGCGTTAGCGATAAACCGTTGGCTATTCCTTGTCTAATTATTGTCGCAGAAATAAGTAACAAAAACATTTTTTATGGTAGGAAGGAAAGGCTGGCGGGCGTTCAAACAATAAATAGCCGAATAGCATCAGATATAATTGTACTTATACTTTCATAAGAGACATAAAGTCTCAGGATTAGTTAGCACACACAATATCTGTTTGTGTTTCTCTCATAAATATAACATAACCGCTTTCACACTCAAAGTCCCACTCCAAGCTCAAAGATTTGTGTCGTGGATGTCGGAAACATTTACATCACACGCCGTTTTACAAAACACAAATCAGCCAAGTAGATTTCAATCAATTAAGAGATCATCGAGTACGTTCACCGAGTACTATGAAGTATAACCGTAAACGAATGTGTTCTTTGGTAAGTTTTAGCCAAATAATAAAATTATGGTACTCTAGTATGTCCACAATCGTACAATACATTGTGCAGCCGCCCGCCCAGCGGACCGAGGGCGGCTCGTCAAACACGATGGATCATACATGATATGTTTGTACGCATTTTCATATTTCTAATGGCCTCATACAATAGAGAGCCTATACAGAGAATTGGTTGTTATTTTTACAAAGAGGATAACTTTACTATGCGGGAAACGTATAACAATATCTAGCAACATCTTGTTTTTTACTTAAAATTTTATTTTTGTTTTATATTTAATGAAGAATACATGCCTCTCATCCTCTAGGAGGAGTAGATTTTTCATAATCAGAGTCATCTTTCACAATGTTTATCAATCAATACGTATGTTTTATGTTCTGTGTTCAGCTATCCTGGTTTAGACTATGAAAGTTAATGTAATATTGATATATTATTATATATGTATTTTTTTTAATTCGAGATAGGCAAACGTTTGACCACTATCTCACCTGATGGAAAGGGACGATGCGGTCTTGGATATATGCATATGTATCTTGGATTTTTCATACCGGACGGTAATTTATTTATTATTATTCTCTTTATTTATTATTTTTTCTTAAGCTAAGGTTTTTTTTACAATATTTTTATAAAAGTAATAAACAATACCATATTACAAAATAAAGAAAACTGTAAAAAAAAACCTAAACCTAGTATGCCACCAGCAACGGGGCAGGGCCCAAGCTACCGGTAGGTCAGTGCTGCAGAGTGAGGAACCTCCTGACAATACGTGCCGTGTCCAAGAGTACTGCCTTCTGAATCTGACCCTTGATCCAACCATTTAGTGAAAGCCTCTTGAGGTGTTGATCGAGACTTTTCGCTATTAGCTCATTCGCCGAGACAACTATCGGGACAATGATCGTCGAATCTACATCCCACATGGCGGTTACCTCGGTTACCTCGAAGGCCAAGTCAAGATACTTGCTTAGCTTATCCTTCTCAGCCTTCACGAGGTTTTCATCATGCGGGATAGTGACGTCAATGAGCACTGCCCGTCGTTGCGACCGATCGGTCAGAACGATATCAGGCTTATTGGCGACAATAGTCCTGTCCGTGATGACAGATCGGTCCCAATAGAGCGTAGCACGACCATTCTCGAGAACCGGCATTGGTGTGTACTTATAGTACGGCACTTCAGATTCAACAAGACCATATTGAAGAGCAAGTTGCCGATGTATGATCCTAGCTACAAGGTTATGTCTGTGCAAGTACTCGCCATTAGCAAGATGAGAACAACCAGAAATAATATGCCTGAGTGACTCACCAGGACGGCGGCATGCCCGACAAATGTCGACCGTACCGTCCTTGATGATATATTTCCGGTAGTTATTCTTCTTGATAACCTCGTCAGCAATTATTATTATTAATTTATTTAATTTTACTATCTAGTATCTGAATTCTTATATGCAGCTAGTATCCTAATATCAGAACTGTCCTACTGGAGTCCAGGACAGTCCAGTGGACCTCACTTACCCGTGATGGTTGACAAAATTTGGCCAAGTTTAGTTTCTATGACGAACCGCCTGCTTAATATCAATTATCCTTTGGAATGCTCGTTTCAGAGTTTTCAGATTCAGAGATTCAGAGTTTTGTTCGAAAAGTACTACGCGCAGGCGGCTTTGGCTACGTGTCCACTTATTTGCATAATAGTAAAACATTAGTCAAGTCATGAAAACAACTCCCTCATAACGAGACACTTTTCACAAACTGTTATCCACTTAACTCCTCTCAAGTTCACTCTGCTCCGTTCTGTGCTGCACTTAAGGTGCACTCTTACTATGGATTCGCAAATTCAACTTAAGACAAACAAAATTGTAAACAACTTTGAATGGACGCCTCGATTTTAATTGGGAAGTGGAATATTTTAAAGAGCATTTTTGAAGTAGTCAATGCTTTTTTTTTTTTTTATTTGTGACATGCTAGTTTTTGACCACTATCTCACCTGATGGTAAGTGACGAGGTGATCGAAACTGGTAAACACACTAGACCTGGAATACGCAGGCTCTCAAGGATAACTGCCGGAACACCGTATTTGGCTTGGCGGCAGACTTTCAACTTGATGGTGGTAAGCTACTTTGGTAGCAAGCCAGGCGAGCAACTCACAAAATGCTCTACCACCTCTCAAAAAATAATAATATGTAATGCTAATATGTACCTACTACCTAAATACATTTAATCTATCTTTTTTAACGATTGCGGCCTAGTAAGCAGTTAAAAACCTATCTCTTATTAAATAACATTTTTAAACTTGATATTTTTACGCTAGATAGGCATGCACTTGATCACTATTTCAGCCGATTTAAGCGTGTTAAACTGCGGGGCACAGTTAGTCGGATATAAGGATCACTTTTGTTTTTCTGTGACTTGCTATGTATGACCATAAGGACATAATCATAACCATGAATATAATAATTGTATAATCTATGTGCTATCACAACACCAATCCAAGCAGACAGTAATCAATCATACCACACTGGCCGTAAATATTAAAAACCACACAAGCGAGAATGAGGTCCCAAATTTGAATTTTTAATTTTGGCGTGAAGTTGTCGACAACTCCCCAGGGCTGTCACGAAATCACTTTCATGTTGGGACGGCAGGACGGAGTGCCGAGCTTAATATACATCTTGTGATCATTTTAGAGTTCCATTTTTTCTAATTACTTGTTTGCCAGCGTTCCCTAATTTTGGTGGAACATATTATATTTTTTTGGTTTGCTAAGTGGTGGATATGGGGTCAGTCTTGAGATCTAATGATTCTCAGAGAAGGTGCAAATAAAATCTACACATGCTGGAATGATTAATTTCCATCAATAAACGGAGTGGCAGGACTGTTTGCGCTATCGCTTGTGGACAATGATAACATTTCACATAACAGCCGAATAGTATTTAGGACTGAGGAAGCAGAACTAGCTTCCTCTGAAAGGATGAATATACCTTCTAGTTACATGGCACATAGGTATCAGGGTGAACAAGCGTATTGTAGTAACACACGGGACTTAGTAATTTCAAAGTTATATAAAATAAATAATATAGTTAGACAAATAAAATTGGGCAAAAGTGTTTCTATCTTTAAACAAACAAAATTATTATAATAATAATCCATGTTTCTATCCAGTAGGAAGTGGATAAAATATGATTTATAGAAACAATTTTGAAGATACATATTATTACAAACATTTTATAGAACTGAGTTGAAAGGATTTTGATTACTTAGTTATGGAGCCTGGCCCTCCTATCATGGTTTTTGTCCGATTTGTCTATTGTTACCATTCAATTTTTTTTTTTTGTTGGGTTTCATTTTAATCGGCTCTTAATTTTCTACCGACTTCTCAAAAAAGGAGGAGGTGCTCAAATCGACTGTATTTTTTTTATGTGTGTTGATACCTCATATCTTCTCTCCACGTGAGCCGACTACGAAAATTTTAGTTTGAATGATGTTGCTTTCTAGTCCCATTTAAATTTGATCAAGATCTGATCAGTATTTTAAGAGTAAATATCGTCATTAATGCCTATTTAATGGACTACTTTGACGATGTTCTCGTTTATCCGACTTCAAAAGTTACCTCATAACGTCTTTCGTTGTGAGCCGATTTTGATGATTATTTTTTATTTGAAAGCTGGTGCTGTGAAGTCGGTGTTTTTTAATTTTTCTTTGCTTGCGTTTAATTATTTTACCACCACTCACCAAAACTACATAATGATTTATCTAGAAATTGATAGATAAGCATTCCGTTCTGGAATAGTAGCAAACACCTATCAAGTTATCTACACTTCGTCACACGTCTCGGCCAAGCTAGTGACGTAAGTAGAAATAGACGGGAGGACCCGAAGGTCTAATTATATAATTAACGTTTACAGGTTAATCCGACCTCACAGAACCCCACCCGGCGGAATATCACATTACGCGAAACAAGTTTGCTTGACAAAAACAAACGTCGGCTTTCGGCCATCGTTTACACTTCATGAGAATTTGTTTGATACAAAATGTATAAATTACTATTTTTAAACTCCGACATAAAAAGCAGACTGACATTTATGTTTTTTTTTTTTTTTTATTTGTGACAGGCTAGTGTTTGACCACTATCTCACCTGATGGTAAGTGATGATGTGATCGAAGCTGGTAAACACACTAGACCTGGAATACTAATAATAATAATATAATGTATGAAGCCTTTGTCTATCACTATGTGGCATTGTAGCTCTAAAGCAGATAGACCGATTTCTTGCCTTCATTTAGTCCCTCGAACATATTGAGAATTAAAACATTATGATATTTTTATTCCTATTAAGAGAAAAGATATATGTTTAATCAAAACTATTGCCGGATGATCACGCAATGTTAACATTAGAATTCATACATTATAATTTGAGGAAAACACACCTTAAAGTGAAGTAGGCTCCAATAGGACGATTCATCCTCACGAATATTAGAGATTTGACCTTTAAAAACGGTCGATTAACAGCATTTTTTTATGTGTAATAAATGTTCACAAATATGTTCAGCGATACACGATTGAATAAATTTGGCTCTATTGAAAAAATATTTGAACTTTACTAAAAACACCAAATTTCCCGTTCCCGTCAGTGGAATGAATCAACTTTATTCTGTTTCTATAATAGATATTTTTACAAAAAATATTGGGTGCAATCCCAACAAACATTCAAACCTTGTTACGAACTCAAGTTTTTTGTAAAAGGGTAAGATTAATTAAAAAAAAATACGAAAGCGCGCACGCTGCCTATGCAGGCAATTCTACAAGGCTACAGTTTGGATCCAGTCAGCCAACTCGATAAAATATTTTTATATGAATGAAATACATATCTCTGAATAGATCTTATAGGCCATTTAAAGTGTATTTTACATAAGCACGTGTAATGAATTCCACAACAAAACGACGCACACCGCCGCGACCGCGGCGCGTGCCCTCACCGTGGATAGCCGGCTCATCGTCGGATAATCAAGCCTAACTGTTTGCGCACGCAAGCCTTCTCTCTGGTATTATATGAGCTATTGAGGTCTTGTGGTTGAAAGCATAATTTATACAAATCACTAAAAATACATAATATGGTTATAGAGTTGTATTTAATATGGTCCCAGAATACTGATGTTCGATACCTCCACAATGTTACGAATCGATCGTCCAACGTCAGAGTCACTGACATCAATAGAACATTTTCGTTTTCATCAGTTTTGTATTTTGAGTATGTAGTTACCTCAAAACGGGCGGCTATCATTATTTTCACAATCGTAAAAAAAAAGTTTTTATTCCGTCACAGTTTTTATTATCATCTTTGGATTTATAATGACAGCACGTAAGCAACAATAATTCTTTAGTCACGTACATGTCACGTGATCACGGCAATTCGATTGATGTGTAGAGTCTTCAAACTTTTGAAATCAATGCACAATCGTTGGTGGAATTTCAAGCATAAATATTAGTATTTTACTAGAAAAGTTTCGAGAGAATCGGACATATATTATTATTCAATACAGTTTTGACTCAAGTCATTTGATCGAAATTGTCGATCTAAGTTTCAAGCATATACGTACTCATCCCGAAGAAGAGCATCGTACATGCTCAAAGCCTAGGCCAACAATTTCGATCAAATGACGTGGGTGTAAACCACTGATCTAATATTACTACGTATAGAGCAGTCACCGCAAATACATATTTTGGGCCACGCGCTGCGGTCCACGGACCGCAGTGATCCCAGTTGGCCATTACGCTCGATGCGGAACGGAGTTATATTAGCTCAGTGGTGAAAACCGTATTTTAATAATATTATAATATATTACGTAATCGTTCATAACTGGTTAATACCAGTGAAATAATTGTCATCGTAAAAGACATTAAACCGGTGAATAAACATGCAACACAAGTGGGCAGAGGCCAGCATTGCAACGGCTTCATTGCAATGCCTTAATCCTAATCCATTCATGTCGAATCGTCACTCTAGTGTACCTAGAGTGTAGTGATCGGAGAAGGTTGCGAGTTAGGCAATATTATGTTTCATGGTTAAATGTTGCTTTTGATTTCAATTCGAAGGCATTAACAATTTTAACATATTTTTTTTTAAGAAAATCGTCGTCCTTATTTGCAATCAATAAAAAAATAAGAAAAAAGACTACTTTTTGCGCAGTAAAGTAATTATAAATAAAGAAGTATCTATTAATATTTTTATTATTGTATCTTTTATTTTCATGATCACGGCGCTTGTAACGGTGCCAAAATAACAAGATCTCAATCAAAATCTAATTGTACATGGCAAATATCCCGTGTCAAACTTAAATGAGTGAACAAAGTAAATGTCAAGTCATCGTATTAAGCAGTTAAGATCCATGGAACTCATAAGTATTACAATACTTATTAGGTTCATGTTATAAACAAAATGAAAATTCACACTCAAGATATTTATTAATAATAATTGTTTGAATTATAATATTATCCGATGAACTTCATTTTATATTAATAAAGTCATAAAGTTAAAAACCCATTTAAACACTCACAAGTTGGTATATACTATACGTAAACTTCATTCCAATAGCCTGAAATTGCCTGAAAAAAATGCCTTAACTCTAAACAAAATGTATACGAAATTAATAAACCTAATGACATTTTACTAACGCAAATAGGAGTGCTCTAAAAAATACAATAAAACCAACGTAGTACAAAAAACACAACCAATAAAATAAATAAAAATGTTGCTCGAAAAAGAGACAGTCGCGTACATCACCAAAGAGTTTTAATGAACTAAACTTTACTTATCACTGCCGTGCAGGCTCATAAATTATCCTCCGAAAATGCAACAGCCATCCCATAAACCCGCACAAAACCAATTACAATTCAAAAGTAATAAATTCCGTTCTTAAATCCATAATTCAAACTTTATAAACCTAACTTCCGAGTGAAATGAAACTGAAATTTTATTGAGTTGAGTAAATCGCAGAAACGCGCCGCATGGGGCGCTGGCGTCGCCTTTAACGGCAGACTAATGGTTCACTCACACTGGTGTAATAAATTTTTGAAGTAGCTGTAACAATTTCGTTACGACATGACGGAGTGTCACTTACTGTACATTTACTATAAATTGCTTGCACATATCTTTACAAACTTGGTTTTATATGTTTATTTACGACGAAGGTAATATTTTAATATGTTTTGTAACAATAGCCTTTTATAACTTTGCGAACCATTCGCAATGATTATTATAAAACTACTAGACGTGCCTCACGACTTCGCCCGCGTATATCAAGTTAAAAAGTAGATTTGTTGGTGTTATCTCCTAGGTGTAAGATGTACGTTTCAAATGTCATTCAAATCCGTTCAGCCTTTACAGGGCGAAGAGAAAACAAACATACTTAATATAAACTTTCGGATTTATAATATTAGTATGATTATTGATATTTACATTATTGTATTAGGAACAAGACACTAAAAATATTAAAAAAACAAAAGTAACTTTGCATGTCTGTTTAAACGCTGGATCGAGCTTGATGAAATGTAGTAGAGAGATTGTTAGAACATCTGTTTACCAAGTTTTCTTATATTTATTTTTAATAACTTTCACACTAACACTCACAACCTAGAACCGTAAACATTCATTCACCAGAAACACATATTTCTACCTTCGCTTCCACCGTACAAGTACATTTTCGCCAGTGAGAGAGCACCGCACCGTTAGACAAATTTACTTCTCAATTTAATTTCAGAAAGACCAATATTTGTCCGGAAAAGAACTGACAGGTTCAGGTGTCTTTTAATAATGTTATATTGGCTGCTGATACTTCTTTTATGAGGTTCTGTATTTTAGCAATAACTCACTTGTATCGTGGCAGAAAAGGTCAACCATCTATTTTAAATAATAAATGGGCTGTCAATCTGGATAATAGACACGTAATTAGATGATCACTTTATTAGCGAAGTAATCTATGATTATTATTAGCTTGTAGTCACGCACGGCATGATATGAAAACATGTGTTATAATCATTAAACATTAATAATAATTATCCCGCTTTTATAGGATAAAAGTATGCACCTTAGATGTCGGGAATAAATAACATTATTAAAAATTATTTTAAAGGAATAGGCAAGTCTTTGATTTCTACTCCGCGAGTACTGGGTTCAATTGGACCACAATCTTGATCACTAAGGGAAAGTGTTTCTAGGTTCATTATGTGTTTTCGGCACCCACGATACAAGTCTTTGAACTAAGTGTCGGGCTGTGTGTGTTTAAGTATTTGATTGTTATCAGAGTCTAGACTATTTATAACCAATGCAAATACATCCAGCCGATCTAAACATACTCACACACTACATTTATAATAGTTGTGTGATAGGGTTGAAACGTAACAAAGTAAATTATTACAAATGTAAATTAATCCAGGAAGCTTTTAAAACGTTATTTATAAATTCTTCTCGGAAGTCTAAGAAACTGTCGCTCTCAAAATCGCAAAAGCAGCTTAATCTCAAAGTCCACTAAATCGCGATGCACCCCTGATCTACTTACCCCTTAAAACCTACCCGGTAAGCTTTTAAAAATTCCTGTCACCTTATCAGAGTGTACCAAGTTAGGTACACAATTTTACCGCGACTCGGTCTCTCATTACCGCCTCATTAGGGGTGGGCTGGGGAGGGGGTGTACACGTTTAATCAGTACGACTTGCATTTCATTTTTCAGCTCCTTTTGCTGAAAATACGCAGCGGAAATTAGTTTTTCTTGCGGTGGAAATATTTTTACGTCGTCGCTGCGCGGGTGTCTAGTCATAGTCTCTTGAGTAACTAACATGTAATTTTCATCAAGACTTTTGAATTTGGGCTAACAACAAACAAAAATAAACGCATTCACACTCACAGTCCCTCATTCAGTTTAAGGATTTGTATCCTGACTGGCTAAAAACATTTACATATCACACATACAATCACATCCAGAACTAGAACCACAATGTCCCTTGGAAAAGAAAATCGTGCTCCTTCTGGGAATCGAACACAGTAAGAGCGAAAAGGGCAGAGTATTTAAGTTCCTAATTACGTACAGTATGCTATTGTATATTTCCAAGTATTTTATAACCTTGAAATGCATATTATTAGTGAAGAATTGATAAATATTAAATATATATGTGCTTATGATGGATGAGATTAGCTCCGTTTATTTCTCATAGAGAAGGTCTTATGTACCAATAGTGTATATAATATAATGTTGATAAAAATATTCAACAAATTTTATATATACCTAAAGGCATAAAAATAAATTACCTGAAGCAAGCAAGTGTTACCGAAAAAAGTTTTTATGTTTTAGGGGACGCGTACGCCAAGTTAGAGTCCAAAAAATAAAAATCTTTGTTTACATTAAAGGGTTTGTGTTTCATAGCATATATACAATACAACAATAACTCTTTTGACACCAAAAAATAAATACAGCTTACAGAGAAACTTATAAAATATAGGTTTCAATGGGCGGTCTTATCGCTAAGAGCGATATATTTGTAAACTATAATCAATAAACGTTTCAAAGTGCTATATTGAACTGTTGACATTCGTCAGTTGTAGATATTCATACGCCTACACTTTCGTTAAGTTCGGCATCGAATCGTTGTTACGAGTAAGTAGCTCTAACACCAAACCGCTAAAATTACACAGAATCTGTGAACTTGCTATGAATGAGCAAATAATGAGAGTTCATATCAAATATTATGGCTTCTTGGGGAAACCAAGGTCTTTATTACACTCACGTAATATCACCCAGAATAACACCTACCATATATACCTCTATATATTATTACGCTCGGGAAAGTTATAGAAATTCGTGAATGTTGGATTTTTTATCGTCACGTTTTAAGCCAATTTTTAATAAGAAACGATTAAATAAAAAACACAAATCATCGTTCTGACGTATCCGTAACGTGAAGAGAGGACTAACACACTTGCTTTTAAAGTTTATGAAGTAAGATATTATTTGAATGAATTAACTTTTAACATTTTACTTTATTTCAGTCTTGAACAAGACGACTGTCATTTAATCTCCCTGTGACACCAAAAACAGCAAAGCTTTCGAATGGTCCAGAAAAAAAAATATATTAATATGTAACGCGATAAATTCCGTCACCAGTTGTTGTTTAATACTTATTGTATTGTAACAATTGCATAAACCTTAGAAATCATTATGTAAATATAATTATGTAATTAGAAAAGGTTGAAAACTATGATATTAAAAAGATTATCAATTAATACTTCCCGGTAATAGCAAAATAGGTTACGAATTAGTGTAAAAATTATACATGGTTCGATGCGATGACAGGGCAAAATAGACGCTTGTTCCAATCTTGTCACCATCGCATCCTATCAGGTGCCATCTCGGCAGTCAGCTGATAAAAAATGGACCGGAGTGAGGTGTCTGCGAGGCTATTAATCATGATCGGAGACGGACGCCGAACAACCTTCGAGTGTGGTCAGATGGAACAGAGCTCGGAGATAACGACTTTAAACGGGTTCAGAAGTGATGTTGTAAATTTTAAAAGTATTTGGTTTGTTTTAATTTTTTTAAGGTAGTCATTATTAGTCGTTATGTTTTTTTTGATAAAAATGCAAAGTTGTATCAAACTAATATATCTCACATAGATTGTGAGATATATCAGATTGATACAACTTTGCATTTTTATCAAAAAAATCCTTAACGACTAAAAATTACTACCTTATATTAGTTTGATACACTCTCGTATCTACTTACTTTTTTAGAGATACTGCAGCAGAATTTTAGAAATTTGAAATGGATATTGTTTAAATCTTCAAAAGGGCGGTTAACATAAATTCTTTATTTTATCATTTTGGTTTTACACGCAATGATAAATTATCATCATGAAATACTATGCCTTGGTAGGTAGGATATTAATCTTATCAAGGTATGAGTATAATATTTCAGAATGAAATCCTATTGAGACTAGACTTTGAGAACATGAGTTTATCTATTTAAAATGATGATGCACCATTTTGTTTTCTACACACCGGGAAACTGAAATACAATTATTATTTGAGTTGAGACTAAAATAAGACTGAAAGTTATGATGTTTGTCATTTATTCACTTTTTCACAAACTGTGAGCATATCTATAATAAATAATATAATTATATAACACAAATCTAATACATCTTACGTTTTATACCCATCCCATATTATACGCACATGTGAGTCCAGAGCTACCAATAATTATTACAATCAAACTCTACCAAATTGTGGTTGTTCCACACAATTATGGTTCCGATGACGAAACTTAGTTAAGTAATAACTTTGGCTGAGCTACCACTATTCGATACTTGGTAATGTAACCTATTCAAGCATATATTATTAAGTTGGTCGCGTCTTTGAAGCAATATAATATATATTGAAATATAATGTACGTTATCAATTCAATTCACAAATGCGGCGGTAACCACTAAGTAACAAATTCTTTACATATATGTTTGATATCAATATAATAATTATTGTCATAATTAGAAGAAATTACTACTGATATTTAAATAACCCATTAAGTCATATACATATATTTTACAAGCTTTTATTTAACTGGGACTCTTCAAGTCAAGAATGAATAGGTATCTTCTAGGCAAGCATGCTACATCTTCGGCCGCATCATCACTTTCCATCAGGTGAGATAGTGGTCAAATGCTTGCCTGTAGAGTATAAAAAAAAGCTTACAATGTTTGTATGTAAGTTTGTTTGTTTAAATCGTCTTGATTTTTTTATGTTGGATATAGAAACTTTTAGAATTTTTTTTTACCTATTCACTCGAGATTTGAAGTCTCCCAGATTATACCGTTCGGGGAAAGAAAGAAAACATAAAAAAAAACAATTTAAAAAAACCATTGACAGGAGATTTTTAGGATGCATTTAATTATGGTAGCCGGTGTATATTATAAATTGGTCTGTTTGCTACTTGTCCCCTTTCTAAATTTGCCTATTATTCTGGACATTCATACGAATTGTTGTAGATGTTTTCAAATATCATAACCCAATCTGAGTGTCACCATGATATGGCTACTGCCTTAACGTTGGTAAGCTTGTTTTTGAAAAACATTATTTTCATCAACCGCTACTTCGTTCTACGATCGAATGCTACAGCTACGGCGTAGACCTGTGTAACACTGTGTAGGCGTTATGAAACATATATGTATAGCTCCAAATATATTTTGACAAATATACGTTTCAGTGATGAAAGTAGTTACTCTAGTATTTATATAATTATGTTAATACAGACAGACGAGAGACGAAAATATTTTCTGGAGTAAATAAAAACATTGATCGATCTTGTATCTGCAAAACTCTACAATACAAAATAATTGCTACCTACAAAATACAAGGTCACTTTTTTCTAACATGAACACATGCTTAGTTTTATTTCCGCAGCAACTTTAGCTGTACGGGATTGTAATCCATTATGAGTACCACATTATTTTCATATTATAAATAATAAAAAAGTTACGCCACTAATGGTACTTCCGCATGTCGACAACGTGTGAAAACATTAACATGAAGCGTTCTACAAATGTGTCACGTTTTTACAGAGCGTCGCACGTCTTGACTACCCCTGACGACCTCCAGCCTTCACATTGACAGGTCTATTAACAGAAGCTGTTAAAGTCGAGCGTCTTGAGTCGTCTAGACTCTTCCATGACACTGAATTTCCGGACTCTAGATGTATGAAATGTTGAAGTAGCTTGTAATGAAAGTGATAGCAATACCTTATGTTTTAATGTTAAAACTATCGTGAGTATCACACATTATGTTATGTTATATTCGGCTTAAATCACGAAAATTTTTGACTTACTTTTTTTTTTTTTTTTTTTTTTTACTTTTACTACAAAGTAAGTCAAAATTTTCGTGTTTTAAGCCGAATATAACATAACATAATACCTTATGTTTGTCTGTATATAGTTCTATTTGTAGAGTTAGTAGATGGATAGAAATCGTTTAAGTGTTATTTTCATACGCCTAACCAGATATTGTGAGCCAAACGTTTAAACACTATTGTAATTTACATAGTGAGTTATTGTCAGCCAATAATTATTGTGGTCCAATATCGATTGTAGTACCTAGAAGGTACTACATATACAAGTAAATAACTATAGATTTGTGTAAGTGGTACCTTGAATCGGTATTGGATAACACATACACAACTCTGTAGAGATACAAAATACGGTACAATAATGTAAATCCCAACAGCGCAAGGCTTAGTTTAAAAACAAATTGTCTTTACAAAAACATAAGTAATAGAGGGCCTTCACACAGACATATATTTATATTTTATGCTCGATAAGCAAGCGTTTTTTAAATACAAGTAAACAATCAAAACACATTAGATATTTTTTTTTTACCAGTTTATATATTCTTTACTGGTAGAGTTTTTGTTTAACGAAAACACCTTTTTTTTGGTTAGTTTATTTATCTCCGATAGGCTAACGGTTGGCCACTATCTCATCATATTTATATATTAATGTAATAATTTAATTTCAATTTTATTCTAGTAATTAGTTATAATGTCATTTTTGAGTACTTTAATTGAATTTATTTTGTAATGTTTATGTTTTTAAAATAATAATTTCCGATACAATTTTGTTCTGGAATAAATGAAATGAAAATCGATAATGATAATGTGTCCGAGGACGGTAAATACGCGAGTTCATGCATTATGGCCCAGGTTGTTTTTGGTCCCGGGCTTAGTGCCCCCGATTCCAAAAAATAAGAGACCTATATTGCTAAATCTAAAATGACATTCTTTCTTTTATAAACGTTTAAAGATGATCCTAATTGTTTCCTACACATTAATTAACTCGTCTTTCTCTACTTGTTACGCCACCAACACAGAGCTCTTCCAAAAATACCCGAATTCCGGCTAAACATTTATATAATAGCTCATCTGGGAAATATACGGTGGAGTCAATATGGACGTCTGTTTCCCCTGGAAGCTTATATTAGGCAGCCTGGACAAACAAGTTTTTGAGAAAAGGTATCTAATGCACTTTTTACATACGTATTTATTACAAGCCTGCTGTGGCGATTCTCTGGTTTTATAATTACGCCATGGTTTTTCTAAAATACATTGTTCTTTTTATTTATTCTATTTATCCTATCTAAGGACCTTTTTATAAACATTGCACTAATTTTAAAATTTCTCTTCAAGTCGTCACTCTTATATAATTTGAATACCAGGTTTATTTACTTTTATCTTTTTGTGCGTTACCTTATTTTCTAATATAAACCGATATAACGAATAAACTGTAGATTTATTTATGTTGGAGAAGATATAGAGGCATTCGAAATTTATTTTTAGTTACAAAAAGTATATACTATAAGTTGTTATTGACAACTTATATCGGCTCAATCAATCCAAACATTTATTTGATAAAACATGGTTTATTTTAAAACTAAATATGACAAAACTTGTAATTTTGCACAGAAGTGGTGACCTTTCTGAAACGATTAAAGGCAGTGGACCTACCCTAAGTATCGATCCCGCGATGAATTAGTGATGTGCTGCGACATCGATATAGAGACATCGATTTAAGTTCACAGAGTACTTACTACATGTAGCGGAGTTTAAGCCTACGTTGGAAATACAGCTTCATAATAATTGTAGTATATTAACGTGAATAGGAGCTTAGAAAGGTTTCTTTGGATGATTTAGTTTAAACAATTTTGAATTAAAATAGCATGTGATAGTTTAATAATAATATAAGTTTGACACAATTTTATTACATAAAAACTGCCTCACAATACGATACGCATCTGTTCCCATGGATAGGCTTGCGGGGACGCGGACGCGGACACCGCTTCAAAAATGGCTACCGGGCCCCCATCGCCGCACGCAGTCCGCGAGAACCAAACGCGTGCATTGTGTCGCAGCTTTAAGGAATCAATTTTATAAGCCACTTATAATTATTTCGATGAGTTTGAATGGCTTGGTAATTTTACTAACGCTAAAGTTTTTTTACAAGTAAAGCTGAATTATACTAAGAAAACGAAACAATTGTAAATTTTTTTAATCAAAATTAAGATGATGAACATGCTCGTTGTTATTTCAATTCGCTGCATTAAATCTAAACTTTGACATTGCGATGTCCCAAATTTTTGTTGATGTTTTGTTCTCGAAAAAATGTTATGGAGTTACTACATGAATGACAGAACAATATTTGTGTTTGTGGTTTTGTTGTTAATAGTTAGCTGTTGTACCTTGGACTGCTACACCGTAGGTACCGGGTTCAATGTAAGTCAGAAGGACAGAATTTTCATTTTATAATAAATTAGTGGTGTAATTATGTGTTTGATGTGACCCGCAACCCACGATACAAGTCTTCATAAATAGTGCGAGACTGTTATGTGTTTCCAAGGAAAAATAATTAGAACTTTAATTGCATCCAAAACTCGTTTACTCACATAAACACAGAACATTAAAGCTGTATGCATTGTGCTTGTGCCCTGCCCCAATAGCGCTAAGCGAATTAACTTAACTGAGATAACTTCAACTAAACTAACTTAACTTGAAGTTAACTCGCCCGAAGCTCTCGTAAAGATCTGTGTTTAGAGAATGGAACCTAAGTTACAAGTTATGTAAAGTTGGAAGTTCAATTAACTATAGCATTGGTAAACTATTTTTCTCGTAAGAAATTGAATTTGAAATTATAATGCCGGACTAGTCGCCAAACAACAAACGGTAATCTAGCAGCTATCCGTAGGAGCTATGCAATTGTACCATAAAAAATTCTGTTGCATATAGAGCGTACATCCGCGACTATTCTACCATCAATTAGTAATTATGCTTTACTTTTGTTCCTACCATTGCTGGACTACTGGTAAAAATATGATGGAGGACTTAATGCTTTTAGCAGTAAGTCCTACAATTGTACACTGTTTTTGTTGTGCAATAAAGTGTAAATAAATAAATAAAAAATAAATAATAGTGGTCAAACGCTTGCATTAAACTGGTAGTCATACCTACTTTTAAACAAATTCTTATTGAATTATTAAATTAAAATTAAAACGGGAATCTGATTAGCGTTCGAAATTAGAATAACAAAATATAAACTAAACCAGTAAAACAATCTAAATTAATTATTTATGGGACCACTTCGCTGCTTGGCTCAACTACAGGATTGTCCAAATAACTTATTTCTTTATGCCCGATTGGCAAGCATTGATGTAGATGTAGCATGATGATGTGGCCGAAGATTTAGCATGCTTGCCTTGAAGATACCTACTCACTCTTGACTTGAAGACTCCCAGATTATACTGTTCGAGGAACAAAGACGAGGGCAATGAATTCCACTCTTCCGCATTACGTATCTATAACAAAATGTACTATGTTATCTGGAAGGAATCAGTAAATCATAAATAATGCTAACTAAACAGAATACATTAAAAAACGCAATAAATTCTTAACCTTCTCCTGTTGTAAAGACGTTTCAATAGCTCATACTATATAATAATAACGTCACGCTGTTTCCTACGCGAAGAGTCAAGAGTGACGCAAGCATGCTCAAGAGTCTCGAGGTAAATAAATAAGTACCATCAATTATCTACGTCAACAGCAATGCAGAAAAACTAGATAACATATTATCTACTTAGACGCAACACACCGTGCATTTTATGTGTTTATAGTGGCTCTGCTTTGCGGCTTCATCCGCTTTTATCAGAATAAAAAGCTATGTAATTCTTATTCATATTTATGTTATGCTTTCATCAATATCTATGAGCGCCACGCGCGCCTTTTTAACAACTTTTTCTTTGATGATTTGTATTTATAATCGATTAAGAGTTGTTTAACACATATATATGTTTGTAAACTCGGGCTTAAAGCATACGACGACAAGCACTACGTCACAGTATAACTATTAGTAACAACCTCTTTCGCCCTAGTTCGGAGTTTCATTAAACATTACTAAAACACCTTCTTACAAACTCCGTAAGATTCTTTGTATTCTCATTAGTAGCGTTGCCAACTAATTACTAATTAATGATTAAATTATTGCGGCACCTTTGAAACTTTTCCGTTTACTAATATTAGTTAAGCTATTGTTATTCTATTAGAGATTGAAACTTGAAGAACTGGTTTTATGCACGGGATTGTTAGGTTGCACGCACACTGCAACGCTATCGAATATTTGTTTCAGTCGTAGTTAACCATCCTCAAGTCGAAAAGCTAGCACTAATAATTATTGTGTTCCGGTAAACATCCTTGAGTGTCATTCATTCAAGGCCTAGTTTCTAGTAGTAGTAGTTCTGAAGGCCCGTGTTTACCATCCTCGACCACATTATCACGATGAGCCGTATAAATATGGCAAAATTATTAATCTTTGTGATGCCGCGGGCACAACCTACTATGTATGTATGTTCAAGTTAGTAAATTAAGAATCTAATACAGGTACATTATAAAATGTAATACCTACTCATATAAGGTATATATTGTGTATAGTATTCAGCGAAGTAATTATACATAACTTCTACATAATTTTATATCTATAGGTTGTCTAATCTATTGACTGATACTGAATGGATTCTAATAAGTGTTTCATCTATTTTCAGGTAAGCTGATTTACTTGCCGGTGCCGGTGGTGAGTTGTATCATGTTAACATAATAATATATAAATGGTATCTCTTAATAGGATCATTTCATCGTAATGTTACACAAATAATTTATGGTACGTTATGGTATGATCTAAAACCAATTGACACGTTATATATTTATTTATTTAGTATTTCATAGATAGATCAGTAATACAGTTTTACATTGTTAATATCTACTATAACTCAATATTTTAACAATTTACGTCATACGTGACACTTACAAACAGTCGAATGATTGGCTTGTCTCCTCTCACAATATTTTTTCAGTAAGCTGTAAATTACACTCTACTACGAAGTGAATAGGTATCTATTCAAATTTTGGGAGCTTCTACTTTACTTTTTAAAAACTAATTAATTCTAAATTAAAACTACGTGTAGCCGATTTGGCTGGCTTTAATATTAATGAAATACTTATCTCTAGTTCTTCACACGAATACTTAAATGCTACGTTAACATAACTAGAGTTCTCACTCAGCTCTACTGAGAATTGGATCGTAAGTGCTGAGCAAGCCCTCTCTAACCTAATACAGAAAGGCAAGGGAGATACATAAATATCTTTTAGGCGAGCTTGCTCCGTTGTCGACCACATCGTTGCTTACCAGCAGCTGAGATAGAGTTCAAAAGTTAGCTTATTTGAATTAAAAAAAAGACAATCATCATATCAAAATCTTTTTCCTAGTTATCTGTAAAATTACTGTAGATAAACTATCTAGGACCACTAACTCAGATGACAAACCAGCAAGAATGTCTTTTTAGTTACTACATCGCCATAGCCTTTTACATACAGGGATTATCAAATTTATCTGATAACATGCGTTGTGACCGATGTCGATCTGATTGAGGTAATTTCCCGGACATTTTCAACAATCCAACGGCCCCGAATACTTTCCTAATCCGAAGTTAGGTGACATCTACTTATTTAATTAATTTCGTTTGTCAAATCCCCCAAATCGATTATGTCGATAATCGAGTGCTCGCATTCGATTCGAGCGATTAGGGCGAAAGGTATCGGAGGGATTACTGACAAATTGTCTCGATAGTGCCACTAATTTCAATCTTGTAAGCTGTCGGTTGAGGATTTTAAAGCGGATTACTAACAATAATGTAATTTCAATTTAAACAAAGCCCATTTCGATACAAAACGAAATACCTTTAGCTCTGATATTTACACAAGCGCAGTTGTCGAATATAGATTTTTTACTACACTTATTTGTAATTGATGCTATCTAAAGTTGATAGTGATAGATTCAATACATTATTATACATATGCATGTATCGGTTCGTTTCTATTCCACTTTTAACCCCGAACAAAAAGAGGGATGTAATTAGTTATTAGTGTGTATCTGTCTGTGGTATCGTACCTTCCAAACGGCTCGATTTTCATTTAGTTTTTTTGCTTGAAAGGTGACTTGATCGAGTGTGTCCTTCCGTCCCAAAAACCTAACATTAAACATTATATTTGATAGACGACAAAGATCTGTCACTTATATTTTAGTTTTGTCACACTAGTTACTAATTGCTACTTTTGTAAAGAAATATTTCAATGTAAATACTAAATTAAAAAAAACCTTTAACATAAATGAGTGTCGATAAGATTTGCTAGTTCTTGTAATATT
Organism: Lomographa bimaculata; assembly: GCA_948107665.1. NCBI lineage: Eukaryota > Metazoa > Arthropoda > Insecta > Lepidoptera > Geometridae > Lomographa > Lomographa bimaculata. The sequence continues at coordinate 378,001 of OX403602.1, read as the reverse complement.
AACATTAAGTAAGATTAAGAACTAGCAAAACTCTTCAACGAATGAGAAAATATGATAATAAAAGGATATTCTTTCATTATCATATTTTCGATCCGTCGTCACATACAATATTGAAACTACAAAACTAATATTGATTAAAGAGAAGTTTCCGTAGCGAAAAAAATATTTCTGATTAATTAAAAACCTTCTGCTAGGAAATTAAAAAAGTTTCGGATACTTTATCAAAGGCGCTTGCAGCCAACGAGGCCTAACTCAAATTTAAAGACTACGAGGAGCGGGGTAAAATATTTATAGTACTTTCTCGATACGGACCATTTTGTAGAGCGATTTTGTAGTAATTAGACTATTTTGTAGTCTGTCTGGGACATTAACATACTTTTGACAGGTATTCAACCAATAGCAGCAGTGCGCAGTCATTACTTTATTATTATTTTGAGTTAGTGAAATTATAGAGCGTTAAACATTATTGAATCTCAGAATGACAAACGCACTACATTACCGCGCAGGCGTTTGAACACTTTGGTACTGAACTGTAATAATACAATAATAGGCACGCCTGACCAGAGATAAATAAGATATATACCCAAGGCGCCTGACGTTTACTATCATATAATTCCCTCGTCATTCAGTTGCATAAAAATCTACCTTTCAGTTTCTTTATTACATAGTTATATAAAATAGAAAATAAATTATTTATACAATTTGATACAAAATTTAACGAAAACATACATTACACACTATGTATGGATAATATACTGAAACGGAACTAAAGTAAACACAACGTTTTATATTAATCAGTTACATACTCGTACATGAAAAGGCAACTGAACATACTGCAAGCCAAAAAGAAGTCTTTAAATTTTTGCTACATTTCATACTTTTTCCAATTAAACTTTTTATTAGAAACGGTAAAAAGTCTTATTAACACGTACGTGACAGCTGCGATCCAGCTACGTAATAAAACAACGTGAATTCGTAACGAGCGCTTCGTACAAAACAACGCAGGTTCCACCGATGTGGACGACGGAGTCAGAGCTATGTCACTGATAAAAGCTGTCCAACGGAAAAATTACCCACCAACTGGTAACAAGGACACAACTGAAACATAGAAGTGATATATTGACTGTTTCTTTGTGCCTTTTTCTATTCATAACAAATAAGCAATTACAATTAAGTTTCGCATTTTATAACATTAAGGACCCATTTTTCAATCCTAAGATAAACAGCATTTAATACTCTAATTATAGAAAAAGAAAACAATAGCTACAGATATCTGATCGATAACAGAACATTAAAAAAAACGGTACTAATTTAGACAGATTTAGAGAGATAAATTAGTTTAATAATAAACTAGCCGTATGTCCAAGAATTAATTACTTACCGATAGGTCAGATAGGGATCCGTAATAAAATTCTTAATCCTCTACTTTTTACATTGTGGCTAGATTCTAAATCTTGGAAGAGGGGGATTTTACTTTACTGTACTTAGTAAAAAAACGATGAGATAGCGGTCTAACGCTAATGATAATTTTAAAAATATCAATGATCATTGTAAGATCTATTTTCATTTCATTTTCTTACAAGATGGATTAGAAAAGATACATGAAAGCAGTAGTGCGCAATTAACTGTAAACATTTATATTTAGATTGTTAGAGTGATTTAAGATTGTTTAGATACAAGTGAGCATTCTGTACTTGTGCTGCTATTCTATGACAGGAGCTACATTTCGTGATAAAGACGCGAATCCTCTCGGGTCCAGATTACAGCTAATGTACGTGATTACTTTTAATGTGTTGTCGGGACATTTTTGATCCAGAAACTCAATTAAACCTGTCCTTTGACAACGCGTGAATGACTGGGATGATGTAGGTGTGGCGGATACATACGAGTACGTCGGAATTTCGGTAATAAGACTTGGTCCAGCCTCTGCTTAGATTTATTGGAGTTTTGTACTAACATTTTTTCTTTTGATTCTTAAAATAACTTCGGCTTGCTTATTTATATAATTTCGGTGACTTTGAATGGTTTTATAATTAAATTACAAAATTTGTTGTTATCAAACAATCAACTGATATTTTTTACTCAATAATCTAACCAAAGAAACTTTTTAATAACTCAAATTAGAACTTTCAGCTAGTATAAGTTGTATATATTTTTATGCTTAAAAGACAATTATTTGACCACTATATCACCTGATGGAAAATAGCGATATTCTATTCTAGAGGATATTCTTCTATGTAGATATCATTAATTGATATTGGTATTTATCAAACATTACAATCTGGCAAGCCATTACAGAAATACGTCGCGATAATGTTTGACTAGTTATTAGGATACATTAATATAAAAAAAAACAATAAAGACGCCTACTTCTGTTAAAACATTACTATTTAGGATATAATTACGACTGTATATTTCATTAGTAATGATAGGCTTCCACACTCACAGCCCCTACTTGGCCAGTTCGATGACTTGTGTCGTGAGTACCTAAAACAATCCATCACACACACAACCACACCCAGAAACAGTAACACATGATTTCACTTAGAGAGAAAACTTCTGTTTGCACAGGGAATCAAATCCGATACCCGCTGCTTAAAAGGCAAACGCGCACCCTACTAACCCAACGGGCAGTTATTTGCTTATTGCCGTATACGATAGGTTTACTCTATTTATTTTTGAAATGTTATTTAAAGTTCTTTTATTTGACAATCCTCTCAATGGCATATCGTTTTTTTATTATTAGTACTTTATGGAGTAACTCGGCTCCAATATTGGCTTTAATTGGAAATAACCCAGCTTTTAAGATCTCGGACTAGACCGAGACGAATTTAACGATACCTACTAGAGATGGGCCAACTATGACCCGGGCCGACTAGCCGACTGACGGCTAGTCGAAAAGACTGACTATTCGGCCAAACGGATCATTGCTTTCGGTGGAGCACGAGTGGAATCGGCAATATCTTCATGTCTTTTTTTATATATATATATATACGATAGGCAAGCGTTTGACTACAATCTCACCTGATGGAAAGCGATGATGCGGCCGAAGATGTAGCATGCTTGCCTAGAAGGTACCTATTCACTCTTGACTTGAAGACTCCCAGATTACACTGTGCGGGGAACAAAGACGAGGGCAATGAGTTCCACTCCTTCGCTGTACGTAGGAGTGGAACTAACTAACTAACTATTCTACTACTTTTTCTGTTCTTTTCCTTATGTCTGGACTGATTATTCATTAAAATTGTGAATCTAAAATAAATAATTAACAACAGATTAGATACGTACGTTTTTTATTCAGAGTGTTAGATGTCTACGATTGCCTATAAATCCTAAAACTAAAACAAAACTATACATATACAGCAAAGTTCAATGATTGATTATCAAGATAAGAGTTTCTATACCTAGGTTATTATATTACGAAATTTAGGATTGATAGTAAAATAAAATAAACATTAAGATTTAATTTTACCCTATTTTTAAACCGACTGGCTGACTTCAAACATAGCCGGTATTTCAAAAGTCGACTTAGCGACTAGTCGGTACATCTCTTACACCTACCTATATGCTACATTCTGTTTACTAGTTTGAGCGCTGTGAACATAATTATGTACGTACAAACAAACACATTCACATACATACACACAAAGATAGTACAAAAATTATAATTGTGTCATTTGTGTGTCATATCAATCATAATTTTAAATTACAACCTTTTAATCTTATTTGCCGTAGTCGAGCAATTAAAAACTTTTTTATGTAGTTTCATGCTAGATGGAAAATTCATAATACTTTAACTGCCCGTAGGCTTAGTTAGGGGCACGTTTTAATTCTAAGCAGGGGTACCGGGTTCGATTCCCGGCGGGAACCCAGTTTTCTCACCGAGGTATATTTGTGTTTCTAGTTCTGGTTGTGTTTGTGAATGTTTCCGGCACCCATGACACCAGTCATAGAACTTAGTGTGGGGCTGTGAGTGCGAAAGCGTTCAATTTTAACGGTAATGAAAACCTTTCTAATAAAGTTCACTCCACATCTTGTTTGTGCAGCTTGAGTAAAGTTTTATTGCTATAAAATGACGTTAAACCCAGAGTTATAAGAATGCTTTAAACCAGTTAGGTAACTGAGAACTACTTTAAGTTTATGTTTAAGAGGCTTAAATGCAGAGGTTTCTATAATTGAGTAACGCAGGTGTTCTTGATACGTGTATTTAGTATATTTAATACCTAAACTTCACGAAATCTTTATGTAAAAACAGATTTAAAGTGTAATTACAGTTTAGGGAGTTAACTATATGGCAAAGAGAAAAACGCTGAAGAGAATTCAATTGTAAAGAAAATAAAAGTGTCAAAAATATTGAATTTGAAATATTGTAAAGTTTTTAGTACGAACTCGATTGAGATCAAACATCATACATAATTATGTAATTCGAAGAAGCAATGCCGCCAGCATGATGGGAACGCTATCCAGTGGTAGTGGGCTTGAGCACTTAAGTTACCTATAAGCTCGATGTCTTGTAGGTAAGACCTAAGTCTTTGCTGTATATAGTTTTAAGAAATATAGGCAAATGGCCCATAGATATTAGTATCAAGGGATAATTCACAGAATAAAATACAAAAACATTTGTATTTTTAGTATATACAGAAATAAAACAATTCTACATTAATTATTATGATTTTTGAACATAATTCTAATTAGCTTCAATATCTCTGGCTGACTTTGACTGATCTCTTCAAGAGTATTGACCTTGTAAGTAGCAGCATTCAGAGCTGTGTAGTGAACAACCCGGGCGCGGTCCACCGCAAGCTGGGAAGAGAAGTTACGCACAACTTCCAGGGCTTATATCTCTAATTGCAAGATGAACTTTTCACTTTACGTTTGGTTGAAGGACAAAACTCACGGCATTTTAAATTAGAGAATTACACAGGACTTTATCAACGCTACGCTTTATTACGCTCAAATTGTTTACCGAACTTGTTTAACTCGATATTTCGGTCAAGCTATACAGCTATTATAGCGGTGGAAGCTGGCTTGAATCCATGGACAAAGTTTAAAAGTTACAACGGCAAAGCAAGCAATTAATTTAGCGTTGTAGAGACCAAGCATAATTTTTTTTAGAGGCATGCAGGAGATTTAACTTGTTAGATTTCATTTTGTACATATTTACATGTTATGTTACAAAACAAACATGATAAAGAAAATTATTTACTGCACACCAAATAAAGATATATTTACTGCACAAAAATAATCTAAAAAAAACGAAAGAACAATAATAATAAATAATAAAACATGGTCCATATACAAAAAATTTTAAATTACATAAAAATGCTTACAACACACCTTACATAAACAATGGGCGGAGTTATAGCTAAGAGCGATCTCTTCCAGTCAACCTTTGGATGAATAGATGAAACTTGCGATCTTGTCTATCTCTTTAAATAAATATAATAGTTAAAAAAAACTAAAAGCCACGGTTTATAAAAAAAATACATATTTTATAGTCTACGAAGATTAAATGAAATCTGACTGTTTAAAGTGGGTCATAATCAAGTACAAAGAAGTCGGTTACAAACATACATACAAGTGAAGCTAATAAAAAACGTGTAAAAATGAGGTCGATAGTGTAAAATCACAATCATACAAAGAAATACAACTTACATACATAACAATCTATGAACAATGATACGTACATACAAATAAACTTACATGAATAATATTTTACATACACTTGCTTAGATATAATAATCAATACTCAGTTCATAATTAATGTCTAACAACAGTTTTTCGTTAGGTAGTGAGTGAAGATAAAACATTTTAACTTTGATTCGGAAGACGGCTAAAGAATTTATTTATATTATATTCAGTATGTTACAGTAAATACGAGTACGTAAGATCAGGATGCTTAGTGGCTCAGAAGATGCTGCAGACGTTATCGGCATTGGTAGAGAAAAGAGTCAGAGCAATGAGGACGTAGTAACCCGATAACTATAGTGCGACCTTCGACTTGACCCAGCAATATTTGACATAGGTAGCACAGGATATTTCATACCTTTTCGAGCGTATCGTTGGCAATTAGAAGGTAGGTACCCTTTATATGATTCCTATTGTTCCGATATCAGAAATATAATTAACATCACAATGGGTAAAGTTTAAATACGAGCTGAATTTCAAAGCTCAACGTTTTATTGTCAAAGTTGAGTGGGACAAATTATTTTGGAAACGAGTCAATTGAAACCGTTCAGGCATTCATTAATTTTAAAGAACTTCAAAGTTTGGAAAGTTTAACCTAGTAGAGCCCACGTTTTGTGAAAGGAACAATGTCAAAGATTTCATCGCTTTAACGTGTGGACTCATTTTAACTAACAAAGATACACGTGCCGAAATAGCGATCGCCTGTTACAGCTATTATCTAAAAAAGTACCTGATGCGCCAGTCAATTTCGATATTAGATTGAAATATCTGAAGAAAGATTAAATAAACATTACCAAAGTAACGGTCTTGTACTAAGATAGATCAATTGTACAGCGACTGTAACCATCACCAACAATAACAATTTTCCTGTGGTATGTAAAATTGCGGCTACCGGGAATAGAACCCGATAACCGCAGAGTTCCTAAAATTTAACCACTACACCATCAGATTAATCTATACATCAACTGACAGATCAACTTTGAAATGAAATAAAATTTATAAATGCAACATTTTGTATGAATATATATGTTCAACGAGTTCGTATAATCTAATGCTTCACCAAATGTGTCAATGTTTTTAAAATCAAGCACATCATAACATTTGGTACAGGGCTTTGATAATCCTTCTAATATTATAAATCCGTGTATAAGTGTGTAAATATGTTTGTTCCCTCTTCACGCTTTAACGGCTGAACGAATTTGAATGTACATAGCTTATACCTAGGATTAACACATATGCTACTTTTTAACTTGATAATAGAAATCTGTGGTGAAGGAGCGTTTAAGTTAAATTAGGAAGATCTCTAGTCTCTCTGAATGTACGACATGTACGTTTGGTGAGCAAACATAGTCACATCAGCTAGGTACTGTTTATTCTAGAAACGCAGGCATAGACGCGAAGATCGACTAGTTAAAATGAAAATAAATCTAAAAGCACACCCTATAAACCGGCTCGAGCCATAAACTCATTCCTATATTAAACGTAGATAATTATTATAAAGGGCACTCGACAGTACATTACCATAATCCCAGATTATGGTAAACGTCGCGATTAATTCCGATCCGGGGCAGTGACGGGACCGTGCCGGAGTCCCGGGACAGACGGCTGACAACTAACTGATATTGAACATCTCAATTGTGTGTTTACGAGCGAATTCGTTCAGAGTTTGTTGATGAGTTAAAATGTTTGTTATTTTCAACTCAATAAGGTTATAAGTTTATAAAATCTGTTGGTCGTTATTGTAATTGTATTACTTTTGTAGCAAGGGTGGTTGTAGATCTCCGCACTGAGATTCTTTGTGTTCTTTTCTCTAGTAAGTGGTATATAACATGAAGCCGTTTTGAGTCCATTTATTTCTCAAGGCTAAGTCTTACTACCAGTAGAAAACGGGAAAATGATTGACCTGTGTCACTATCATCTGGGCTGTCATGTGCCAGTGTTAATCTTTATTTACATAATACAATGTGACAGTATTAATCTTTATTTACATAATATTTAATTTAAAAGAACTGCCCGCTGGGTTAGTTACACGAGCGTCCGCCTTCCTTATTTCGGAGCGGGGGTTCCGGATTCACTTTTTCAACCCTAAGGGAAATCTCTGTTTCTGGTTGTGGTTGCACATGATGTGAATGTTTTATTCAAGTCATTTAATTTAGTGTGGCTGTGAGTGTGAAAGCGTTTGTTTGTTATTGTTTAACATGACTAATCTGAGAACGGTATATGTCGATGCTTCAGCTATAAATAATTAACAATGACGTGACAAAGCTTCACCCATACGTATAAATAAAGTGAAATCTTACTTAACAATAACCACTTTAACTAGAACTATTATGCTTCACATTATTCAGAGAAAGGGAGGTACACATTGAGCGGTTAATGCAAGTGTGACCTGACAAAGTCCAGCTTAACTAGGCCCATGAGCCTTGTATAGATTCCCTCTGAAGATAGCTATTTCTATAGGATTAAAGGGGTAGGTGGGTCATTATAGAATGGTGATGTACGTCATCCTATTATTACTGCATTATCGATTGTGCGCCCCATACTGAAGGTTCAATTATATGCCTAAGTGGGTAAATTAGACCGGCTAGGAATATCAGAGTACGGCTATTCCTATAAATGTTTAGTTCTTACGTAACCGGTACTTACCGCACTCAGAAAATTACGTAATTTTGAGACTAGTTAGACATACCTACCTACCCTAGGCCACATTATCAAGTACCATTATTAATAGGCTGTTCGCTATCAGAGATAAATAATATAATTAGGCATGTGAAGGTGTCCGAAAAGTGGTCTACACTTGACTACATGTAAAGTGGGGGGAGCCAGTAATGCGAGTATGAACATGAAAAAATGCTCTACCTCTACTTCTAAACCCGTAGGATTCAAAATCGCAAACATCCAATCAGTTGACCAGAACTGTTTCCATTGCACTATCATCGCTTCGAAGCATTTTGCGAAAATTTCCGAAACGATATTTTCCTCCAACATCCGAAGCTTCTTCCGAACCGAATCATAACTGACTAGGTAGCCTTATACAGGCTAAATCTTAATCTAAAGCTCCTTGTAACGAGATAGCTCGGCTCTCAACAATAAAATCGATTTATATCAACTCGACTCGATACATAAAAATGAATCGCACCGATACTCGAGTCTCGAGTGAAGTGTCCGGAATCAATCCCGGCTAACGAGAGATCGCGATAAGTCTCGACGACGGGCGCTTAGTTTGGAGCCTGCTGGCGAAGTTTTTTACCAGTCACCTTAAAAACTTACTTAATACTTGCTAGAATTTATTATAATAAATAAAACATGTCAAAATAAAATATATTTTTTTCTGTCATTTAGGCTTCTTAGAGTAATAGACTATAGACTAGACTAGAATAGACTTACTATATGAAAATAACCTATTCTATATTTGTTTTTCTTTTGTTTCTCTTAAATATTTGTTGCTGTGATTTTAATGTTAATTGTGTGTCTAAATATTTTTTTCAGGTTGTGTTTGTTTTTGAAATTGTCATTTTGGTTTCCAAATTGTTTTTCAAAAGTTTCTTACTTTTAACAAAAGACATACTCGTACATCAACAGTGATTTGATTTCATGATAATTTATTCATAAGTTATCCAGGTTTACCAACAGTGTCGAGTTTATTCGCTTTAGCAATTTTAATGTCATAGATTGAAGCTGCAGCTATTATATTATTTTTTTTTTGCACCGCTTCACTATTACTTTAAAATACATAATTTGTCACATTACGACTAACGCCCTCACTTATGACTAAAATCATATGTATACCTTTGCTGTTCTAGAATCTAAACTATACCAATGCCAAGTTTTATACAATTCTGTAGCCGTTTTACAACCATCTTTTCAATCAAGTTTCTCCCAGGACAGTTTATGTTTCTAGTTCCAGAACTACATACACACATTTAAAATAACACTCAGCTGTTATTGGTGTGATGGAATATTTCCGTCACCCACGACACTAGTCTACGAACTTAGTGCGGACCTTGAAAGTGAAAGTTAAAAACAATCTTTTATCATCAAACACACATACATTTACGTTTACAATTTTCACGAATGACAGCGATTGATCAGCTTTGGTATTGATGTGATATAAGTAGGCTTTATCTCCATACCTAGTTCGAGCAGATTTTAGATAGGAGGTTAACTGCAGCGATTTTTCTCAATTCGGTGCGTTAGCCGGCAAATTGGTTGTATTCAGCAGACGGATGTCTAACTAATCCTCGAACTGGGTTTGTGGGGTCTGCCTTTAACGTGCGGTTCTGTAGTACCTAGTTTACTTATATACATTAAAATAAGGGGAATGTTGATGGTATTCAAAAGAGTTTTGACGCTTCATGTTTAACGTTAGTCAAAATTAGACAAAAAAAATTTTTACTGTAGAAGGTTTACGCAAAGATTTTATGTTTTTATAAATAAGTTGGTCTATGCTTTCAAGTACAGTGCTGCTGACATACGTATACAATAAGAACGTCATTTATATATATATATGTATTATATTATAGCATATTTTTTTATATATTAACATACCAGCAAAAACATGCGAATTCTACTGATAGATTTTATTTCGCAATCAGCTCATAATACGCCTAAACTAAAGCACATATCGTGTTTCTTAATATATACTAAATAAGCTTCTATAGCCCATAATATTGTAATATTTCTATGTTCATCTATCGCATACCTAACTCCATCCGAGCTGTTAATCGTTACCTCACATAAATGTATACATGTATGTGTGAATGTGCACACACTCACAAATCGCATTTTCATTATTAGTACGTTGGTTCGTACAATTCCTTCCCATTATATTCATCTCCACGTTTTGTTTGCAATTCGCCCGCATTTCGAGTGGACATTTTTTCAGCTGAACTTATTCGTTTTTCCGCAGATCGCAGTTTATGACAATGAATTATTCAGGCAAACGTGCACCCCGTCAGCTCTCGAAAGCACTGATTTTCTTATTTCCACTAACTAAAGTCCTTCGTTAGCAGCATCGAATAAATAAAGCGCTTGAACCTTTTGTTCTTGCCTCATTATTCGAATTATTGTCGTTTGTAGTTGATAATAGAAGTAAAATTCCATTACCTAGTTGTTTAAACAAACAATAACTTCTATCAACATATTTACTACTAATAAGTAAGGTCATGTTAAGCCGGCTATGTATTTTTCTTCAAATAGAAACCTCTAAATAGTGTTCAAGCAGCTATCCTTGAAAATCAGTCACATTTTTGGCCCACCGTGTGTACCACCCTGGATCACATCACTTATTACGAGGCTATTAGGCCGCATCTTCACTTTCAATCAGGTGATTTGGTGGTTAAATGCTCGTCTATCTAGCATAAAAATATAGCAGTCAAAAGATAGCCTATCAGATTTAAATAAAAAAGTTGTTATTTACAATTTGCAGCTCGAAACAGAGATATTACAGTAACATAAACGAAACTTAAATGACAACATTAGTATAATTAACTTTTCTTAGTCTGCGCTAGCTAGTTTCTTATGTCAACAAGAAAGTGTCCACCCTTCCCTCAGACCTGCTAATCCACCATCAGTCAGCTTTAATTAAGACAATAGAGGGCCAGCCCTTTGAGACAGTTGTACTTGACAAGTTCTTAGGTCCTTAATGAGGTACCAGCTGTGTACTTAGGGGACGAGCTACAGTAATTCGTACTACTGTTTACTGGTTTCTAGATTTGGGTTAATATTCGTGTCTGGAACTTTACTTCAGTGTGGTTTGAGATTAACCATAACTGTAAAAATGTTTCATAAAGAATATTTTTCCTCTAAATTACTGGTAATTATTGATCTAATGCTTATTGGCTGTAAAAATATCAGTTGTAAAGATTACATTAATCAAAAATGATTTCTATAAAATTAACGAATATGTTAATGACATGTATGCATAAAATCAAACTGCTTAATCGCTTTCTGACGATTACAAAATAATAGACATTTTTTAATAAATATTTTTTAAATATATATATATATATATATACTAAAAAAAGCTAGACCTATTATTGTATTCCTTTAATTATAAAAATATTATCTTATTTAGTAGTATAGGTATCATCTAAAAAAAGAAGGGAATAAATATCGCAAAGCTATTCTAGCTGATTCTTCTCTATATAGCAGCATAGTTGCGAAATCAGCAATTAGAGTCATTATCTCTGTACCCCAGAATAATTGTTTTCCCAAATTTGTTATTTGCAAGTGACGCGTCCTCCAATGTTTCTTAGATCTAGGTTTGATTCTGCCTTTTAGTAAAGAACACATAAAACTTTTACTTATGTCAGATAAAAAGTATTCATAACATAACATAAACGCTTTCACACTCACAGCCCTAAGTTCGATAACTTGGGTCGTGGGTGCCGGAAACATTCGCATCACACACACAATCACAACCAGAACCAAAAACACATATTTTCCTTGGGGAGAAAACTTGTGTTTCAGCCGGGAATCGAACCTTGCTTTAAGGCAAATGCCACCCAACTAGACCAACGAGCAGTTCTAAATAATACGACTCTTTAAGAACGAAATAAACGAGCTAAAAACATTTAACCTTTTTTTTATGTTTGATAGGCAAGCATTTGACCTCTATCTCACCTGATGGAAAGTGATGATGCTGCCGAAGATGTAGCATGACATGCCTAAAATATACCCATTCACTCTTGACTTGAAGACTCCCAGATTATATTTATTATTCAGACTCTTACAGACTTTCACAATCTCTCCATACCTATTTGAAGTCTGTTTGCGTTCATTCATGCAGATATTGATATCTCCGGAATAAGTCCGGTGTCGAATGCAATTTCCTTCATTCTTCATGCCACCTAGATATATACTGTAGGTATATATCATGATTTGAATGCTTCTTTGTGAACCTTTCACGAGCCTCTGACGACACTCTTTGGAAATATTGAGGTGACATTTGAGCATTATCAGTGCTTCCATACCTACACTCTGCTTTTGTTGATTATGTTGTTTTGGGGAAATGTTCGAACTTGACATCTATGATGACAAAAACCTTTCAGTGAATATTACATACGTAATTTCAAATTTACGGTTACGAATGTGATTCTGATTCTGGGTGTAATGAGATGTATGTTTACGAATCATGTTACAAGTATTTGATCTTGTGAAGGGCCGGGAGTGTGAAAGCGTTTGATTTATTCATCGACTGTTATTCAATGTGATATTGTAAATGAAATAGAGATGGCATTAGATAGAGTCTAATTGTAGCACATGAATGTTTACTACCCATGTAACAAGTCTATGATCTTGTGAAGGACTGGGAGTGAGAAGAAGTTTGATTGATTCGACATCGACAACTTTCAATGTGATATTGTGAATGAAATAGAGATGGCATTAGATAGATTCTAATTGTATCACATGAATGTTTACTACCCATGTAACAAGTCTGTGATCTTGTGAAGGACTGGGAGTGTGAAGGAGTCTGATTGATTCATCGACAACTTTTAATGTGATATTGTGAATAAAATAGAGATGGCATAAGATAGAGTCTAAGTGTAGAAAATCATTTTGTGTCGTCATGGATTGCCTTGTCTTTCGTACTAACTCTGTTAATAGATATTGTGTGAAACTTGTTGTTTCTACTATTGTCCTAAATAATCCCGGCTAAGCGTACGCTGTCTAGTGACAATAACTAGAACACGACTAGTAAACAAAGGGAACGGTACAAACTTCATGTCAGCCACGGCTATGCAACTTTGGCTTTTGTTGTGAACAGCGGATAAATAAAGAAGCTCTTTGTTATACGTTATTATAACGAATTAAATGATCGAATTTCTTTTCGCGTTTATATCTATTCCGTTTGACATAATAATCAAAAACCTAGGCTATTAGAAATTGACAGAAACTTAGATATATAGATAAACTCTTTACTGAACACCCTGACAAATACATGACTTGTTTTTGCACACCCTAACAATTACATGAATTAATTTCTAATATCCTAGCCGCTAAGAGCAGTCTCTTCCTTTTAGTCTTTTACAAATACTTTTTTGTATAATATATTTAAATTATCCTACTAATATTTTAAATGCAAACGTTTGTGAGGATGTATGGAGGATTTTTACTATTTCACGCAAATTCTATTTAATGAATTTTAATAAAATTTTACAATAATGTAGCTCATACACTCATACATCAGAATAATACATAGGCTATAATTTATAAAGATATTGTATTATTGGCGATAGAATTTACTATTTAAGTGCTGTTTTTGATGGATCACTTGTGGTTAAAATATAATATCTACGCGGACGAAGTCGCGGGCATAAGCTAGTCTTTTATAAAATAACATATTAATATTATACGGCTTCGCCAGCGTTTCTGATAATGTTAATAAGTCAGGATTGCTAGGTATTCGTTACTTGAAGGAGACCAAAACTTGATACATCCTACTCGAGACACAAGTTCCGAGAACGCCTGTAGGGCTCGACAAACACTCGCTCGCTAATTTATTGACTCCAAATATTCGCAAGTGTGCTCTACCCTAATGTGCCAATGTGAGCATTTAATTGCACAGAGCAGGCAAGTTACAGCATTTGTAATTAGCTTCCGAGAGAGCTTTGCTTACTGTGCGAAGATATTTGCTGAGCTGTTAAGTTTGAGTGATTAATAAGGAAATGATTATGAAGTTTATTTTTATTATATATAGGTTATTACTTTAACTCGTGACCACTGGGAGAATTAACTTTCAAGCTACGAAAGAAGCCTTGATCACGAGCCACAGACAGTAAAAGTATATGGGACATCCACATTTCCATCCATATACTTGGTTTGGAGAGTAAATGCCTATTGTGCTATCGATCTCTAATTGTAATCATATCTACCTACACTAATATAAAACAAAAAGGTATTCTAAGGTAAGGATATTCTGTTCGCTAAATTAATGTGGAAGCAAAATGCTTTATCCGTATTCGTGGAATGTCTACCACATACTAGTGCATATACGCTTAGCAGTTTGTATGCTGTCTAATGATATAATGGGGATTAGAGAACTAGATCATATAATTCCTTAACATCGAGAGACTAGCTGCCTAGCTACGACGTTTTAAGGTCTCAAAAAATTGCATTATTCAACTGCTATCAATGAGTCTTTTGACTCTCCGCTCAATGGTGTCAAAACCTCAAGCTTGTACCTACTCAGTTAAACCGTCGTTAAGATGATAATAATGCTTCATATATGTGTGCGACAGAACTGCATGTTTTAATTCCTCCAGCTCCTTTCCATCATCGGACAACAAGGCGTACTAAAACAAGACATCCTTTCATGGTGGATATTCCTCAGATTAGAACCAAGCGTTTTGCCACAACTTTTATAATGCGAACTGCAAAGGAGTGGAATACCCTGCCTTCGTTTTTGTTTCCCGATAAGTATAACTTATGCCTCTTCAAGTCAAGAGTGAGCAGGTACCTTCTATGCAATGTCCAACCGTCGACCGCATCATCGCTTATCATCAGGTGAGATGGCGGTGAAATGCTAGCCTATTGGTCATAAAACATATATTTATTTCCAAAATTAGAATCCCTACAAACTTAAGTTAAGTTTGGTGAATAATGGTTTCTATAGAGTCTACGAAATGAAGAACATGAATTTTCTACGCATCCTTCAATGTTCAGTTTCCTTTAACACGTTTTCTTTTTTTTATAACTAACTAAACAGTTATTGTATCGCTCTCCACAGAACTACAAGATTGTGTTTAAATTAAAATAAGAAAGTTGACTATTAAAAATAACATTGTTCTTTTGAACTCTGAAGCAAGCACAAAGAAACATGAAGGAAAACTTACGAAGAGGAAAGTCTATAAAAACGCTTTGAAAGAACTGTAACACTTTCTTTAGCTAAAAAATAGGTTATTTCAGCTTTCCGATTGGTGTTTTTAAAAAAGATTTTAACGGTTATTTGTATAAAAGGATATTTCAGTGGATTAAAAACCGAATCTGACGCTTCTTGATTTTATTATTTAAAAATGACCGTAATAAATTTACCTAAAATACGTTTTCGTAAGTAGGTACGTAAAAAATATACTTTGTTTTATACTGCATGAGTTGTATTTCTTGAGAACACCACCTACAGCAAATTATTTCTAGTATCCTGTCCATCCAAAGGTTGCCTGTAAGAAATTGCTTAATGTGATAAGGCAGCCCATTGTACAACAATTATTGTTTTTAGTTTATTTCTTGTTATTGTTTTTAATTACGTATTGGTGTTCAATAAAGAAATATTTTATTGTATTGTATTGTACGTAAAAAAAATAAGATTTGTTTTATTGTAAATCAAGAGTTTTCTCTACAGGCTGTAGCTGTAGTTGTAAACGTTGTCTCTACACCAGACATTAGGTAGCCCGTTTTCATTTTATGTTTTTAATGGTAGCTTCTATGATTTGAAAAGGATCCTCATGGTTTATTAAACTAATAAATACATGTAATTTAAGCTAAAATGTCACTGTTCTTTAGTAAATTAATTAGTATCACATCTAGCGCTACGTAAAATAAAACAATATAAATATAAATAACCTCAAAGCTGACCTAACGCCCTGCCCTGACCTATTGCATGGCATTTGCAGCGCTGCGTCGCTTCACGCCGATTATTTATAGCAGTAAAAAGCACAGCGCTTATTTTAATATTGCCTATGCCTCGTTGCTTCGCTCGCCTTTATCAGGCTTACTCAACCCACAAAAAGCCTGTATCCAAACTAATCATGGGTTATTATTATTAATATTTAGTTCAAACTTTTACAGATATACTCAGTTACAAAATACACTACTCACACACACTTATACTTTTTTGTATTTAAAGCATGACTAACAATACAGATATAACCAAGAGTAGCCTCTGTCCCAAAGAACACTACACCTGCTTGTCTAAACAGTGTTTAGGCTAGCTACCTATTCAATATTTCATGGCGTTAATTAAAATCATCTTTAAAAATAGATTGTTTTATTACGTTTTTTATTTATTTATGATAGTAGAATAATATTTATTATAATATGTGTGAAACGAATGTTAATACTAATTTCGAGTTAACTGACTAACAAAAATTAAAACGAATTTCCTAATTTTAGTTTTGGTGCCTATTATTAACTTTACAGAGAGATCTTTGTATGCTTGCTTCTACTACGTTCATCATCCGTACAGCAAAGGAGTGGAACTCATTGCCTGCGTCTTTGTTCCCCGAATGGTATAATCTGGGAGTCTTCAAGTCTCGAGTGAATAGGTATCTTCTAGGCAAGCATGTCACATCTTCGGCGGCATCATCACTTTCCAGGTGAGATAGTGGTCAAATGCTTGCCTACTTCGCATAAAAAAAATAAAAAAAAGTTTATATAACATTGTGGAGTGAAACTTATATCTGAATATTTGCAGTTTGCCTTTAAAACATAACATTTAATTATTCACACATTTATCTTTCGCGGCTTCATTCACTTCCATGATTTATTCATAACTTATAGTGTTTCGCTTCGTCCATGACAAATAAAACATTTAGGTTAATTCCAGAGATTTTCTCCATCCCTCTTGCAGAGTTAAAAATAAAGACGTATTCACGCTAAGGAACTAATGGAAGCGGAGAAAGATAAGATGTTTAAGCTGATATTTTCTGAAAATATAAATACTAGGGTGTTTCATATTATTTAATCTAGATATAGAAAATAAAAGATGTCAATACACCAAGTGTAACGGCAGTTTCATTTTAATACTGATGTGAAGTAGAGTAATAATGTATATTTTACATATAACGCTTTTTTTTTAAACTATTGAAACGAGAATGAATTCCATGTGCACTTTTTCAAATCTTGAACAACGTTATACTTGATTACGTGTTGTTAACGTTAAATTTGAAAAAGTTATTTATAAAATAAAGCTTACAACAGACTAGCATTATTATTCTGCCTTTTTCTACATTGTAAAAAAAGTTACATATATCGTTGGTAGTGGTTGAATTTTCAAATAGATGATTTTGCTTCCTTCGACGAGTAATAAATTATTTTTTGAAGATATTCGAATTTTAAAAGCCGTGATTTAGCTGTAAGCTCTCTTAAATTTTCAGCTTACACTTCAATCAAACAAAGATACCGAAATTTACCTGCAGACAAAATCCTCAAACCAGCAATGTACTATACAGTAATTGTCCGCGTGGTCGATTGTCGAATTCTCAACATTCTTGTCCCGACGAAGTCTCGTCCCACGCGCGGTGTGTCAGCAGCTTAAAGAAGCAGACCCGTCTTCGCAAATTACCTGAAGTTATTTCAGTCTTGATAATTTGGCTTTAGTAAAATTACTGGCATTTTCTTCTTCATTCGTTTCGCGAAAGTTTACTTCGACTCTGCAATGCTGTTTCTTGGTATTGCCGAAACTTCAAGCCATTTTCATTCAGAAAGTTTTGCTTTACATTGAGTAACAATTGTATTTCAATTATTTATGTAACTATAGAAATGAGAATATAGATTATTAAATATGTATTATTAAATTTTAGTATTATTAATATTTTTATTTTCTAGAAAACTCATGATACAACCATGATCTTGGTTCAGGTCTCATAGTTTTAACTATGATAATATTTTTTTATATGGACACTTGGACAATAAGCTAAAAGTCTTTCCTGGGTTAAAATTGCCATCTCCGAGTAATAATAAAGATTTTGATGCTCGAGAGCGAGCTAGAGTCACCACTAAACATCGATTTCATTGAACTATAACCATAACGGCCGTTTAATCGGGAGATGGCCACAGACATTCAGTGGAAATTATGATCGAACGTTGAATTGCTTTCAAAATGAAGCACTTTCACGTGCATCGGCGAACTTTCAATTAAAACTTATCCGAAGAACTAAGCTACAGTATGGCCACTGTACACTTAGGGTATTCACTGACGTGTTTACTGTGACTAACCAATAAAGATATAAGTGACTTGAACCCTGGTTATTATATGTAAAATAATAGATTTAACTTTTGAGAAACAATGAGTAAAACATTAAAACTCTGCACTCTCCCTCAATCATAAATGCCTTACATTTATTTTATTAAGTTAAATTGATATAAGTGCAAGACAATATGTGCTCTTCAAGTACACTGGTCATACCAATTGCCACCTACACGTTCAGGTTTCTTTGATCAAGCCAATTGGATCGACCAAGTTGGACGATAGATCGGAACATAATCTTAAGACCATTTTGACTTCTTTGTAGCGAGTGCTACGATTGCTACGCCTCGTAGCACGTTGTCAAAATCAAAACAGTTTATTCACATGGGCCCCAAAGAGGCAAACATGAAAGTATGACTCCACTGCCATTTGAGCTATACACTCTGTGTAAAACTTTTTAGAATGCTTTTTCGGATACTGATTCCTGACATGCTGTACGGGTTGCCACACACCATTCGTAATAGCTGCAAGGGGAGTTTGTATAATTTTCTAAAACTTGTGATTTTTCGAGTGTTAATGTGTAATAATGGTGGATTATCAACCGTTAATACTTAGTAAACGTGCATAAGTGTAAGCAAATCATGCAAAGTTGAAAAACATGATTTTCGCCTTCGCTCCAAAGCTCCAATAGAAGTTCTATTAAAGTTTCTACCACTTTACTAGGACATTACTTGACTATGATTGGACCTTGACTCTTACTCGACTTTGACAGTGACTGGTGACTATAATAGTATGAGTACTTTTAATATGAAATACATTTATAATTACTAACTGACTAATATATTGTTACTTGACACTGGCTAAATGCACAAGACTGGGAATCCAAAATTAAAAGAATAAGTAATTGCTGTAAGATCAAAATCATTAGGTTGTTGAAAATGAAGTTGACATTGAGTTGTGTTGTCGACAGATGCGTTGCTGCGTGGCTGCGCTGTGGCTGTCAGCCCTCACCACTCTGGCCGTGGCTGCGGTCGCAGAAGACGCCAATCACGAAGTGCAGGCGGCACCACAGGTAAAAAATAACTAGTTAGATTATGATGATACACTTATACCATAACCCTATGTGGCTACTAGAACATTTTTGTAAGTAAAAAACACTCATTTTTTACTTACAAATATGTTAGAAATATCAGAAAGAAGTCTATTTTTGATTCTATGGTTCCTTATAAGTACGATCAATGCAACTTTCATATCATATATAAATTTGTTTTCAAGCCTACTTTCTGGTATTTGCCTTAACCATTTGACCGCATTATCACTGCTCTTAAAAAATATCTAGCACATATTCAAGAGCTATTTCGGTGACCTTGTGTTTTATAGTCGCACTTATTTCACGAGTAGTTAAGTTTAACGCTCTCTGCAGACAAATTAATTGGATCTCGATCAAAATAATATAATGTACATTAATAATTCAGTGGATGGCGGGAAAAGGTTAACGGGCATATTGAGGGCTATGAAAGGTGCTGCCAGAATTAAGTACTTATTTCACTCAGATGAGAATGAAAGAGGGCAGGAACAGTAGTTCTTTCTTATTCTATTTATATCTAATACTATAAGATTCTTTATCCTAACATACTGATTCACTGACTGACTGACTGACTTAGAGACAACGCACAGCCTATGTCCTAGAGACTTGACATTTGGTGGGTACTTTGGTCTTAGTACGTAGAGGTGTATTAAGAAAGTATTTTTGGAAAATTCTACCCACAAGAGGGTTAAATGAGGTGAAAACGTTGTATGAAAGTTCTTTGTTTTTTAAGTTATAGCGATGAAATTGGTATTTTGAGTAGGTTATTTGATATAAAATATTAAGTTATCAAATTTTTTAGGGGGCATTAGGGTGGTGCAATGGGGGATGAAATTTCATGGAGAAAGTTCTTTGTTTATGAGGTTATACTGATGAAAATTGGTATTTGAGTAGTTCATTTTAATTTTAAAAAATGTGATCAATATTTTTTGCCACGGGTTAAGGTGGTGCAATGCGAAATAAAAGTTCATATGAAAAGTTTTTTTTTATCCAAGTGAAAGTGTATCTGAGTAGTAAAATTAAAGGTATTTTATTACAGTAAATTAGAAATAACTACTATAATGCGTAGTTAACTCTATTGTAATCACACTAATATTAAAAATCTGTAGTAGTATATTGGCCTTAAAAGCGAAGCCGCTGGGCACGGCTAGTTTTCTTTAGAAGTTGATTTGTTTTTGATTGCAAGACAACATACATATAGGAAGGGTTTACAGTAAATACACGAATATGTTCCCCATGTTCGTTTTATAACCGGAGGTTAATTTATCGAAAAGTCGTACACGCTCAATGCTTTTCGCTTTTGCGTTGTTTCTTTGTACTTCTAGTAGAGAAGGAGAAGAACACATTAACGACATTGTTACATGATGATTTGAAGTCTTGAAGTCTAGATTAAATATTTAGTCAAGCATGCTACATTCTCGGCCGCATAATCGCTTTTTCATCATGTCAATATTTTAAAGGTGCTGGCGAATCTTTCATATCAAAAGCGTTAATTGATTTTACAATTCCAGTGGTAGATTCATTTCACTTGCATGAGATCCCTTTTCATAGGGGTCACGTATAATTTTGTCCATTTATATTAATTTGATATTTGGTTTGAATTGAATTTCAAAAGGAAGTAGAAACAGGGTAGGGATTTTTTTACGTACAAAGTCTCGCTCTTTTGTGAAAATAGCCTAAACTGCTAAAAACTAAAAACAAACAGAGCATTAACCAAGCTTAGTAGTCAGCGTACGTGTATAATAACCAAACAAATGTAATCACAGGTACGTGCTCATTGCATACTCTTTCGAATAAAACCAACTCCGTTTATAAAACTTGTGCAATCTCGAGCTAGAAACCTGACCGTTAAGTAACACTAACAGTGTATCGAGTACAAACCGCTAAGTGCGGAGACGGGAAGTAACCGACTTTAAAGACAGGGAACTTACTAACCGCCCTATAGTGCGGATATAGGGCAAGCATTGTACTGCCATGTACTGCCGACGATTTTTATTCGTTTGAGGGGTTATGGTAGAGTGCTTATTCCTTCGTTTTACGATCCGTACACATACGAATTGAATTTCGCTAATGGTCACCCACATATATTTACGGAGCTATCTATTTTATACCGCTTATAAACTGAGAAACGGTTCTCTCTTATTTAAAACTGACATTTACTGAATCTGGTCTCATTCTAGAAGGTTTTTTATCTCTCAAAGGCTCCTTTTGCTAGTGTTCCGTTTGACCAATATGTATTTTATCAGTATTTGATGATGTGGTCGAGGGTGGTAATCACACTAGGCATTCATTCTAAAATGTGACTCTCAAACATTGCTGCTGCAATACCATCTACAGCTTAGCGACATTATTTTCTTTTTTATGGTGGTGGCTACGACTGTATTTCGGTATAGGATAGCCGAGCGAATACGAAATATTTATAACCTTAATACTACCTTAATTATAGTAATAATTGAATATACAGTTTTGGTAAAATCATAAAAATATTACCTACACTGTATGCTCAAGTCCTTCGTGCAATTCGAAACCGTGATGTGGAGTTGCGTTGCTACGAACAAGTTATAAACGTTTCGGATATAAAATAAGGTATAAATCGATCCCAGAACTCATTTATTGAGAGTGTCTTTATGGGGCCCATCTGAACCATCAATTATTAGAACGATGACCTTATTTAAGAACTTGACCGAGACATATTACTCAACGCCGAAGTGCTAATTGTTAATTACACGACTAAACATTCGCTTGTAATATAAATTATACTGCACTGAACAGAGTGTTTTCGTTATAAAGAGTCCCGGCACAATTAACATTCAAGTGGTCCGGCGTCCCTTTAATAGAATAATAAACCAAGTCGCAAATGGTGCGAAATCAACGCCAGCCGTTCTAGTCCAAGAAAGCTTTTTATTTGCTCTCGCCTTTGTCGTGAAGTGAGGAGAATGGACAATAAATAAACTTGGGAAGTTATTTTATTAAAATTAGCCTTGATGAGTGGACACTGGAAATATTGACAAAGAAATATTTTTTGAGATGAGCTGAACCATAAGTGGAATGTAGATGCACTCTTATTAATAAGCAGACCGACGCGAGTAAAGTACTTATTACAAGTTAACGATCAAAGCTAACGTCGTTCCAAAATGTACTAGTCTCTATCATCAATTCTATTGGCGAATTAAGATAAATAAAATATCGTCTATATGTCTTCGATAGACCCAAGTACTTGTAAATAATCTACGAATTGTCTACGAACTTAAAACTAAAACAACTCCAAAAGCTGTACAATTATATTCCATCAGAACTTGTGTGTAATATCTTCTGAAGGCACTATAACGTTACCGTTAGCATATCGATAAGAATGTGGCGTTATTGAAACATTTAAAGAGCTTTTATGGCTCTTGTATATGCGCTATGTAGCATCGACGCAATGTAGTTCTTGAATTTTTCTTCTCGCTTCTAATAACACCTTGGGACTGAAAGGTCAGCTTGTTATAGAATTTGTATCCATGCTATATAAAACAGAAAAGCATTTAACCAAAAATATGGCGATACGGTCAATGATACCAGACGCATCAGGTTACATATTATGTTAGTTTATAAATAAATTAGTGTCCCTACACGTCTACTTGATTTATGTTTTTGAGACTGTTTTATGTTTTTGCAGAATGAAAACGAAGTGGAATTAACTGATGAAGAGAAGCGTGCGTGGGCAAACCTTCACGGAGGCTGGGGCAAAAGAGGTTGGCAAGATATGAGCTCTGCGTGGGGCAAACGCGCCTGGCAGGACCTTAACTCTGCCTGGGGCAAAAGGGCATGGCAAGACCTAAACTCCGCTTGGGGCAAACGCGCGTGGCAAGACTTGAACTCAGCTTGGGGCAAGAGGGGTTGGCAGGACCTGAACTCAGCGTGGGGTAAGCGTGGATGGAGGGACATGTCGCAAGCGTCTTGGGGCAAGCGTGGATGGCAAGATCTTAATTCCGCCTGGGGCAAACGCGCCTGGCAAGACCTTAACTCCGCCTGGGGCAAGCGAGCGTGGCAGGACCTTAACTCCGCATGGGGCAAGCGCGGCTGGCAAGACATGAGCTCGGCTTGGGGAAAGAGGGCACCTGTAAGTATATTTTGTTCAGTTAGTAATGAGTTTAACTCCAGAAGTTTCGCAGTTCTAGTGAATATTGCTTTTATATTCGACATTTTTGTTAGTTTGAAAAAGCCTAGTTAAAATTTAATCCTACAATTTCAACAAGCTCAAGGTTCAGAGATAATCGTAAAGTGTGGTTGAATGACAGAAAATACTTTTACCGTTATATCGATCCTTTGTACCTTTTTGGGCAATAAATACTTAAATAAATAAATAGCAGAGGAAGTGGGATTTAGTTTGATTAAAAATATCCAATGCGAAATCAATAATATTATATGCACAAAATAATCCTCCACTACGCCTGTGGAACTAATAAACTGTTTGTTGTAATTAAGCGCAACAAACTTTACACACAACTAAATACATAACTTCAACAATTTTGTTCTGGCAAATTAGGTTTCAGGCGAATGTTCGTACAATGAAATCGAAACTCACTGAATATGAATCAATTCCACATTCGGGGGATGAAAACTTGAATCAGAAACTCGTAATAGAAACTATTGAAAGGCACTTAACGATAAACTTCGCGGCGAGTTGAGAAGTTGGAAGTGTGAACATAAAGTGAACATTACTGAATAAGCAAACATAAGTTTTCGCCGCTTGCTGATTCACTCAAATATTTTTGAGGTCGAGTTATGTAGGGGAGCTAAGGCATTCTGGGAACGCTGGCCATACATAGGCCCGCAAAAAGGTTAATTGAAACTTTCCGTTTAAATAAGTCTCATAGAGAAATATTTTAGTAGACACAATATGAGATATAAAATAACTTAAATAACAAGGATAAAAGTGCAATGTAATTATTAACTTGAACCAATAATTTGAATGCGCTTATCTATCTAAAATAATTGGCTCTAGCATAGCTCTACTCGATGCTCCAGAAGAATTTTAGTAATTGTGAGTTAGCTATAATTTTCAATGTAGACAAAATCCTTCATGTTAATAATCAATTCCAATAGTTTCTTACGAGATTTTTTTTTTCAAGGTATTAATTATTTTAGTACACTATTATCCATGTCATTTAAGTTATTTTAAAGACTATTCTCTAGAATATGGCCACAGGTGTACCGCTACAAACGAATTGTGTCAGTAATTAAAAGAAGTTAAGGTAACGTAAAACATATCATAAACGAAACATTACCTAGTCACAATCCCACACTTCGTTCGAAAACTCGTACCGAGTGTGCAGGAAACATTTACGACACATACATTTTCAACGAGTTCCAGACGGCAGTTTAAATTTACTACAATTTAATTTACTTGATGCCCAGCAAAGAAATTAAACGGGTTGATTCGTGTGAGAATCGGTGTTCTGAGTTAAGCTTATCATTTCCTTTTACTATGAAAGACATACTAGATGTTTATGGGTCGGGTGTTTACAGGAGAAGTGGTCGAACTTCCACGGCTCGTGGGGCAAGCGCTCCAGCACCGAACCTGACTACGAAGAGCTGGAGGCCGCCATCGAACAACTCCTGCCCGAGCAACAGGTGAGAGGCCGGGGATATTTTGTTTGAGAGAAACATTTCTTTAATGGTTTACTATTGTGTAGAGTCCAATTAATGGCGATAATGACTGACGGATTTCGCAGCTTTAGTCATAATATTTTGATGCACCGATTACGATGCAATCAGAAATGTCAAATAGTCGATACGCCGTATTTGCTATAAACAAGAATCATATTTTCAGAAGGAATGATCAGAGTCATAAGACGAAAGATTATATAACAAAAAAGATGTTGTTTTTTCTCTATTGCATAACATTTCTAAAGTGGTGACTGTCTCTATATAAATTATGTGCACACTAAAGCACAAACGTTCTTGATATAGAATAATGTATACATGAAATTGAGAGAGAAAAGTAGCATAGCTGATGTCATCATGTCGTATATTAGGGGAATATAGAGAGCATTGAAATATCTCTGCTTTCCCAGATCGACAACAACGAAAGGTTCGAAGCACCCGAGAAGAAAGCCTGGCAGACCCTCCACGGCGCCTGGGGCAAGCGGCCCGCCAAGCAGGCCCAGTACAACAGTGGTAAGCGCCACCGATTGGGACCGAGTGTTCACCTTATTGTCACTTAGTATTAGATTTGATTTTTTACTTTAATAGATACGCGATGAACGAAAAAAGCGCTGCAAAATTGGTGGAGCCGTTAACACTTTCAACCCAACATTTTGTGGATTCAAAGAAGCTATATCCTATATATATATTTATAACTATATCCCTTGTGCATTATACCTATGGCTAATTTTTGATAATTAATTAAATATATGTCATACATACATTTCGCTTTGCTAAAAAAACTATAATCGCTACGATACTTATATACTTGTTTAAAGTTGTAATAATGTCAAGTAATTTAAACTAATTTGATAGCCCTGGACGCGTTTTTAGCCGCTGTGTCAGCCAAGTTTGTAGTGTAAGTCTCTTATGCAGTATCCGCCTGAGGAACTACCACACCATTGCCAGACATATATGCAGGGTTGAAGGGAATATTTCCCTTAAAATTACAGGACCATCGGGCGAGCGACATTCGCGTCTCGTCTGTCAATTACATAAAAAAAGAGCTACACGAAAAGTATTAACTTAAGATATATATACCATCAGTCCATAAGACTTTCTATACGTAAAGTCGTCTCTATTTGCAGTTTTTCATGCAAATTAATTTGGATAGCCTGAATTGTAAAATCTTTTATTGATAACATGATTTTTATAGTACTTTTCTCGGCTCGCGTTTTATTTACTGAATAAAATTAAACACAAGCGAAGCTTACAAAAAAACGACTTCACCGTTTTATCTTCGGAACCTTGATCAGATTAAATTTCAAACGCATTATTGACGATAACTCAAAAACTACTGGTCAGATCTTGATTAAATTTAAATGGGACCAATGGAAAAGCACCAGCTTTCAAACGAAAAACAAGTCATCAAAATTGGTTAACGTGGAAAGAAGTAACACACAAAAAAATACAGTCGAATTGAGTACCTCCTCCTTTTTTGTGAAGTCGGTAAAAAACAATCGGTTGCATCTGGTCTTGGTCTGTAAGAAATAATAGCCAAAAAAATAATTAATATGAATGCATTAGGTTTTAACAAACAGTACATGTTTATAAAGCAATTAAATATGTTTTCGTGATAAATTAAACAGTCGGAAAAGACACCAAATAGGTCTACAGCGGATGTCATTATACAAAATAT
The DNA here is from genome assembly GCA_948107665.1 of Lomographa bimaculata. NCBI lineage: Eukaryota > Metazoa > Arthropoda > Insecta > Lepidoptera > Geometridae > Lomographa > Lomographa bimaculata. The sequence goes on along the minus strand of OX403602.1, from coordinate 350,992 downwards.
AAAAATACTAGAATGTATCATAGCATCAAATTTGTTGTGTCTCCAATGAAAACTATAGGCTGCGCCACATAGGACAAATTTGGTTCTAACAGTTCGGTGTGCGGGGCTGTAGTCAGGAGCACCGGTGCGGGAAGCGACCGCACTCGCGAACCTGCACGCCATCCGTTTGAGCCAGATGGGCCCTGTATAGCGCTGCCATAATAACATTTTTCGAGTGTGAGTCGATCTTGCATCGTTTAGTACACGGAAACTTCGGTGCGCGTGACTCGTATATGGCCAGTATTTACTAAATAAAAAAATGATCATTACGACACTTGTTTTGTTTCGATTCCTTGGGTCCGAAAAAATGTAATCTGTAACGTACATTCTTCTTCTAAAACTCCCCTAGAAATATTCGTTTATTAAAATTGTTTCGTGTTAAAATATTTAGGTAAAAATGCATTTTGTATGAGCATAGTTGCGAGGTTGTTACCGTACCTCTAAGGGTATAGCCGCTTCCTTTCCAAAACGTACTTTAGATATTTTGTAATACCTTGCCTGAAATTTATAGACTTATGATAATATATAAAATATATACTAATTAATAATTTACTTCCGACTACTACTTACTTATCGTACTGATCAACTACTGAAACATACTTTTTCTTGAGATAAACAAATAAAGTAAACCATATCACACTCACAGCCTCAAACTAAATTCGAAGACTTGTGTCGTGGGTGCTGGAAATATTCATATCACACCCAGGACTAAAACACAAATTTCTCTTGGGGAGAAAATTTGTGTTTTCACTGGTAATCGAACCCAATACTCGCTCCTAGAAGGCAGTCAAGCAACAAAATTAAACGTGGAGTTGAATTAGTTAATGAAAATAATGTATTTATTTATATTTCTCGAAAATATAACAACAAAGTACAAACATTTCTACTTAAAAGAAATAACTAAAGATATAAATTCTGTGTTTTATTTATTTTATAGGATTATCCTGCAATAGTGTTAGTCAACATTAATTTCTAACGTGATAATTTAAGCACTAAAATATAAAGTCAATCATTGTATTTACTACTAATCGTAACAAATACAAATAATGTTTTCTTAAATTCCGAAACTGAACTGATAGAGAGGTAATTTTTTTCGGCAACTGGTTTAATAAGTGCAACGTTTACCAAAGGTGTCTTAGCCAATAAGTTCGTCTAAGTGCGGGGTAACATAGGTTTATAGTAAAATAAATAAGTACGAACTGTCCGGTGGCTGAGAAGTGCAGTTCGCCTTCTAAGCAGTGGATACCGGGTTCGATTCTAGATGGAAAGACGATATTTCTCCCTAAGAGAACTTGTGTTTCTCTTTCTGGGTGTGATTAAAATGTGATGTTGTATCTGGCACCTACGACACAAGTCATCGAACTTAGTGTAGGGGCTGTAAGTGTTAAAAAAAAATGGCAACGCTCGTCAACAACATTCTTCCTCGAAAATCGGCAATACTCGCCGCGAAACTGAAATAATGCCCTTATTGATTGTGTATAATTTTCCAAAACCTGTGATTCTTCGAGTGTTAATGTATAATAATGGTAGATTATTAACTGTTAATACATAGTAAACGTGCATAAGTGTAGGCAAATCATATAAAGTTGAAAAACGTGATTTTCGCCTTCGCTCCAAAACTCCAACAGAAGTTCTAATAAAGTTTCTATAACTTTACTAGGGCATGACTTGACTATGACTAACTTTGTAACTTGTGACTAGAGCTTCTATTATGAACAAAGAATTTGTTAATGTTTGTTTTATATTTCGACTGAAAGACTATGCATCCATGGCCATTAAACAATTTAAAAAAAAATTCTTCCTCCACACAACATGACAAACTCGAAATCATTACAAGGTTCGTCAAGTTTTGAATAAGTCCTGAAACAAACCAATGAAAGCGGTAATTATTCCCGTTGTTCCTGATTGATGCGACTCTGTAAAATTGATAGATTACTGTTACAGCCGACACCGGGCTTGTTACCCCGTTGTTACAGTTGGATGAATACTATATCTATCATATATATTTTTCTATCTACTCGAGTCAGGCGACGCGTAATTTAAAACGGAAATGTTCTTTTTTAGTTTAATTGTAGCACTTTATAATCTGTATTACTTATTTTTTACTGATTTTTTGACATAATTAGAATATTTTAAAATAAGACTAAACTTAATAATATGTGCTAAAGTTCAATAGCAATTTTTTATTTTTGCGTAAAGTATCCTAAACGACAAATCTGAATTGCACTGATATTCACCAAACATAAATAAAAATCGTTTGTTTTTACTTAAATATTTTTTTTTTATTTGAGGTAGACATTTGACCATCATCTCATTCGATAGTAAGTGAAGGTCGACGATGTAATATATTTTTCTAGAAGATATCTGTTCACTCGTGACTGGAAGACTCCCGGATTATAATGATCGGGAAACACTGATGGAATATCAACTACTTAAAAAACTATAATGAGACGAAATAATCAAAATTAATCTGATTCGGAGAATACGTGTCAATGACTATAAAACTAATGAGTAATTTGCCATCGAGGCCTACAAATTTGTAGCGGCTAGGCTATTTGACAGATGTCAAAGTAATAAAGTGCCCCGGGAGAGTGTCCACCGTCCGCGGCCCTAATAAATTGTAGCCGGAGTCGTCCCGTTACCCAACCAACGCAGAATTAGATAATAATTCTCAGAGGCTTTTTAAATTAAACACCCTCGGAGTCAATATGGCGACCGCCCGACGCCCCATTACAGCAATTTTTTCGAGCGTTATAACTCATAATTTCGCCGCAATAATCGTAAACGACTTAATGAAAAATATTATTTACATTCCCATGTAATTTTCAATGGGTTTTCGAGTTAATTGACGAAAATACAGAGATATAAAATGACCAACAGGAGCGTATTACTGGAAGAGGGAACCAGGCTGGACTAACTTAAGAGGAATGTGGGGAAAGCGCTCAGCGCAATACGAAGCGGACTCGCTTGATGATGACCACGGTAACCACGCTCGGTGCAATGACGCTTCACACCTCACATAGTTCTTCGTTCTCCAAGACGAAACACACACAGTAGCTCTGTCTCTATCGCACTTGTATGTCGTAGCACTATCCTATGTCACCTCTTTCAGTAGCCTCTTCTGAGCTCCTTGATTGTTCTATGTTAGTAGATGTTAGAATTGTATAGCTTGTCCATCTAGCCTTTTTCTCTCTTCCAATTATATTTCACACTATTTGATGTTGTTAAATGTTTTCCGTGAATGTTAGATTAGATTCTTGTAGATAATACGTAGTTTTATCTTGATTGTAGATAGAAACGTGTGTGATATAAAGAAATGAACATTGAAACCTGTCTGAGCGGCTGAAAAGCAATTTGTGTGATTTGTGGTTATGAAATTAGCTGTCAGACGCGACGTCTTTGAACAAAAATTAAGTAGAACCTGTTCTATCGTGCTTCTATCGAAAATGTTTATATTAAAATAGATTTGGCTCGTAACTCGTATATAATGAGTTCGGGATCTCGTAATAGACGTGTTTGATCTCGCGGAGCGTGGAGAATATGATACTTATTCGATTTAGTCCATGCGACTAACTTCTGTGTCGCCGGGAGCGGCCCGGCCCGTGCTCGAGCCAAGTCCACCTCACTGCTCCCGACTCGATCGTATATCCACTCAGACATACTTTACGACATCAGCATCTATCCCGAAATAATCTCTTTTTCAGCTACGTGTAAGCATAGTGGAGGAAAATGCAGCTTCAAATATATCGATTTTCGATCACGTCCGATGGCAGTCAATGACTAATAAAATAATATCTATAATGATTCATGCTTCTAAAATACTTTTTTTACTTTAATTCGCTTTTGTAAAATGAATATTTGGCGTATGCAACGTCCCTAAATTTGCAATTTAACACTTAGCTAACATGGGCGCCTCGAGTCGTTGAAATAAAATCCTTTTTTAAATCTAAGCATAAGCTCTATTTAGTCTCAACAAAGTTTTGTAGAGTCAGATTTACAATAACAATGTATTTTTACGGTCTGCCACTGAACCCGGCTCTGTAACACAATTCTAGCATTTTATTGGGACCCAAACAAAGGTCCTTGATCGGACCCTTTTATTTTCAAACATAGTAATAATATATAGTACCGATACCACAATACCAGTTTGTTATCTGAGATATTTTTCGTCTTAACGTAGATAGCAAAAAACCGTTAAATCTACGACTCTTAAGCAGACCTTCAAACTAAGAAAGGAGCACCTTTCACATTCCATCCTTACATTACTCAATTGTTTGACAATCCAGTAAGATTTCAAACAAATGAGTATCAATTCTATGAAAACTTATGCGAAGGGACACGTCATCTTAGTTCGGAAAATCTGCTATCCGTTACGCTTATTATCCGTCAATCACTTAGCTTTGGACTTTGCTGTGGAACATAAATAACATCGGCACTTATTATTTGAATGCGCACCATCGCTCTTCGTGAGACAGATTGCGATCAAAATGTTCCCACACAAAGCGTTTTAAATTCTCCAAAATCACCCTCGATTACAAAACCGCCGATCAGAAACTTGCTAATTAAATCAAAGAATTTATAAATTAACTCCGTTGTGCGGCTTCAGGCGGGAACAAACGCCAAAGTTTCGCCAAATGCCTCGAAGTTCCCGCGGGCGTCGATCGCGCTTTAGTCAGTTCGTTCGCTATTAGAGCGTTAAATTTAACCGACGATTAGTGTGGTGCTACCTTGCCATCGTAACTTTTATTACACTTCCTTCTTCAGAACTCTGGAACTTCTTTGTGGCTGTTTTCTTTGAGGAACTTAAATTAATTTACTGTATAACAATTGGAGCTTTCCTAATTGAGAATCCTATTATAGATCTAAACTACCAAAACTAAACTATACTGGTTTGCTAAGCAGTATTTGATAACTTATCTAATATTATCAATACAAAACTTTCATGAGTGCCTCTTTGGGGCCCATGTGAATAAACGATTTTGATTTTGAATAAATATGTCAAAACATTAAGATTCTATCATCAAAAATTGTATTCAAGTTAAAATTCCAAATGCAATGAGGACTCAGTAAATTTTAGCGTAGGAAGCAATTTTTCAACGTTTACAGAGTCATTAAATATGTTTAAGAATCAATCCTTTATATTTAAGGCAAATTAAAGCTACTTATAATCTATGAAAATTGATGTCTAGGTCATCTAATTTGCACTACAACTATGTATAGATTTTTTTATCTATTGGTTTATAAATAAACCATCATGATATATATACGTGAATTCATCCATCGTTCTTTAATTTTAGTTGGTAGATGTAGTTTCAAATTATAGGTATCTGTGAAAAATATCTGATAAAAAATGTTTTTTCCTTTCAATATGAAACATAAATCTTTTCATAGACAATTTATGCGCGCGATCGTGAAATTCATATTACACCGATATAAGAGATGATCCTTTCTAAATTATCTTTCGAGAAATTTATAATTTGTAGCTTTTATTTCTTCATCTAAACTTAATTTTTTAGAAATCTGATAAAGATGCTATTAGTTTCAAGTTTCGATTTTTTATCTAAAATTGTATATACATTATTTATTAATAGTGTACATACATATGTTTGTATATTTAGTTTATTAATGTACGTATATTAATATAATTCATTTATATTACAGAAAGCGGTGTGGCGAGAGACGAGGCCTAGACAAACGGATCTGTATATTAAAATAACGACTTCTTGTATACCTACTGTAATGTCATATCTTTAGTACCATAGTTATTTCTGTCAGACTTTCACACGCTTTGTATTGTATAATTAATCGCAGAAGTTATATATACTCGAAGAGTACCTCCAGAAAAACAATCACTGTTTTAAACTCACTTTAATTCCTTTCACTTCCAACCAGTGAAGGGAATTAAACAACTTTGGCGGTAATAGTTCCTATGGTTTCAGTATTACTTTAATGTTTAGTTAATATATGTTAGTTATATCATTTTCACTAGTTTCTTTTTCCAATAAACGAATAATATTATGGAATTTATACAAACAAATTCAAATATGCCAGTTTTTAGTTGTATACATTGTACTTATCTTGTTCAGTTTCGTATTATACAGTATATCCAAGGCGTACAAATATATCTCTTTCACAGTTGTCACCTCCTAGCGTTAACATTTTTAACTATTTTAAGATAAAGTTATTGTAACGAGTAAGTAAATGTTAGTTATTTTCGCGGTGTAACTATACAGTAACGCTAGTTAGTACTAGGCGGTTAAAATGTATTTATTAGTAACGTTGATGTACATTGTAACAGGCTTCTAATGAAGTTCACAGTTTGTCCAATAAAAGTTTATTCGGAAGCCGAATTTAGTTTTATTTGTTCCTCATTAAGTACCCTTTAAACGTTACCACAATAAAAACTGTGTACCAAAAGTTAACCGTTTTCGTGAGTTCATTTTCTTTGAAAAAACTTTGTTACACAGTTTATAAGTAGGGTTGCCCTTTTTAATTAATTATACTGGGTTATTTGGAAAATACCAGAACGCTGTCATATTTTTGTCCTCATTACTTTCTTCTGAATGCTATATTTTCTGTTGTAATTAAAATGTTGTACAATCTCTATAATGAATAGTTGTTCAAAGTTGACACTTGACATCTTAGACTTTACAGAAAATATAAATATATTTGTTTCAAATTAACTAGAAAAATCAGAAAACTGAATTAGAAAAAGTCGTACCAAGAGTTGTTGGTCTCCATGGCTAAAATGATGTTTTACAAATTATACATATATATATATACATAACTGTAGGTACAGTAACAACGCCAAGTATTGTTGAAAAACTTTGCTGAATAAAACTAAATCGATAAACAACATTTGGTGTAGTTTAACAATAAAATTAAGTATATCTAGGCATCATCAGTTACATATTAGTTCTCAAACGTATCTCTACAATCCGTATAGGTAGCCTAACTTATGCGACTGATTGATTTCTTTTCACGTCTAAACTGCTGGACTAATCCGAATGAAAATTGACGGAAATATAGTTTAAATGATACGTTTCAATACTCTTTAAGCGGAAAACCACCAGTAACCATACAACAGTGAAGTCTCATTAAGTTTCACTGAGACTCCGTCCGGGATTTGACAAGTAACGACCACAATTCGTTTCAAACCCTGGAGGGATGATGAAGCGTCGAACTGTCACAAGAAGTTAACAGATTTTCTTCACTGACAGGAAAAATGACTACCAATGAAAATGATTCATAAAAAGCTATTAGAAAGTATAATAGGTATTTGAGAAACGGGAAATTGACGCTGGTTTTATTAAGTTACATAAAAAGGTTCTATATTAAAATTTATTTTACGCTAGCTGTTTTCTACGGCTCTGTTCGCTTTTACAATGGTAATGATTTTTAATGAGAAAGGAAAGCAACGATTATAGTCTAAATCTAAATAACAGAATCAATATTCGGTGATAAAGGTTAGCTTTTACTGAACTAAGTTATCCACAAATCTAAACAATTATACAATAAAAATATGTTATTCAATAATTTCATCCAAATTTGCTTAGTTGTTTCGAAGTAAACAAAGTACAAACAATCAGACACTTTCAGAGAAAAGCTGTGCCTTGCGGCTTCGCGTTAATTATGTTAAAAAGTGGTCTTTGGGTTATTTCGGAACCTAAACTATCTAGATTCTAAATTTCATCAAAATCAGTATATTCGTTACGGAGTTAAGTGGTAACAAACATTCACACATACACAAACTTTTACAATATTAAGTAGGATAGGAAGTAGGATTGTCGATATTTCTGTTTTTAAATCACTGATATAACTTTGACCGCCTGTATTACCTAAGGGACAATGAAGATTTTCAATAGAACATGTTACCCGGAAGATGCCTCATAATTTTGTACTTTTAGCCAAGGCTATAACAAGTAAAGGTTATGAATTGCACTCCCTTAGGTGACAAATTTATTTAAAAAAATCGAATTGTAAGAGTTTTGGGGGTTCATGTCTGCTTACGTCCGTAGGATTTAGCCCTCGATGTCCTACACGTAACCCCTGGGTGGCGCTAAAGAGCAACCAGTCAAAGAGGTGGGAGGCTTCGGCCGTCGGCCTATGTACCACCCCCCGGTCAAAGCCATGGTGCCAAGCAATTCACAACGATTTGTGTTCCACCATGATGTCCGGGCCAGCCGTTCGGAGGAAGTAGTGGGTTAAGTTGCGATGCTCGTTATGACTGGCATTGGCATAGTCAATGACGCTGCATTGGGTGACCAAACTTGGAGAGCAGCGGGATCCGAGGCACGGTTCTCCGCTGGCCGACCGCAGATAGTTGGGGGCCCAAGTAGTGAGCTAGCCACTCATGAAAGGCTGCCCCGCCATCTAGCGAAAAATCCCAGGAGAGCGCCATCGTGCCGGTTGGCGACCGGACGAGAGGACCCGATGGACTCTCTTGGGGGGGCTCGGGCGTCCCCGCGGTCTCCGTTTTTGGTTCCCCTCTGGTGTAGTGAATTTGTCTCATGCCATGAGTCAACGAGTATCGCCGCGACCCATCTGTTACCTCCTACCATTCTACAAACATGAGAAACAGATTTAAAAAGAATATGGTTAGACAGCGGAAGCACGTCCTCTCCTTACAAGTGCACCTCTCTAACATTCGAGGCTTGCACTCCAATGTCAATCCGGTCCATCACCATCTAGAGACCGAAAAACCGCAGCTTCTGTTTCTCACGGAGACGCAGATCAGATGTCCAGCTGACGCGTCGTACCTAGCGTATCCGGGCTACACCCTTGAGCATAAGTTCAAGCCACGCTCGGGTGTCTGCGTGTACGTTCGCGATGACATCTGCTATCGGCGTCTCCGGAACCTTGAAGACCCCAGCTTTTCCACTATTTGGGTTTTGGTTGATACTGGCATGGAGAAAATTCTCTATGCCGGTGTCTACCGTTCGCACACAGGAGATGCGGAGACAACCAGGCTCATAACACACCTCAGTGAGGCGGCTGACGTGGCTCATCAGAGGTATCCTTCTGCCGAATTAGTATTTCTGGGGGATTTTAATGCCCACCACCAGGAGTGGATATTCCCATACCAGATTACTGACCATGCTGGGAGAGAGATGCGCAAGTTAGCCTTGATGCACAACCTCACCCAGCTGGTCCAAGAGGCAACTAGGATACCGGATGTTGATGGCCACACAGCCAATTGCTTGGACCTTCTGCTGACATCAGACCCAGACCGCTACTCAGTGTCAGTTTCATCACCGCTTGGTAGCTCTGACCACTGTCTGGTAAAGTCTGTATCAGTCCATTCCCCGCCTGACCCCAGCCCTAAAGGCGCTCGGCGGGTATGGCGATACAAGTCAGCAGATTGGGATGAGATGCGTTCTTTTTATGCATCTTACCCTTGGCAGCAGGTATGCTTTTCTTCTAGCGATCCCTCTGCTTGCGCGGATGCTGTGGTGGATGTGCTGCGTCAAGGTATGGAATATTTTATTCCATTCTCAGACGCACCTCTTTCCAGCAAAGCTCGCCCTTGGTTTGGGGCCGAATGTAGTAGTGCAGTTGCGCAAAAACATGAGGCCTACACCGCCTGGGCTGATGCTCGAATCCGCAAATCTAAGGACATACGCGAAAAGAAGAAAGCCTTTAACAAAGCTGCCAAGTCCTGCAAGTTGGTTCTTAAGAAGGCTCGTTTCGATCACATAAGCCGAATAGGGGATAAACTTGCTTCCTATCCCGCGGGGAGTAAAGCATTTTGGTCCCTGGCTAAGTCGGTTGAAGCGAACTTCTGCCGTCCCTCACTGCCTCCACTGCTGAAGCCTGACGGCTCACTGGCTCACACCGCTATGGAGAAAGCAAATTTGTTTGCTTCTCTCTTTGCGGAATCTTCACGTCTAGATGCTGGTAGCGCTATACCTCCGAGTATATCTGTATGCGAGTCGTCCATGAAGGAAATCCGCATTCGACAGATTGATGTACGTATAGCGCTACGCAATTTGGACGTGAACAAGGCCAGTGGCCCTGATGGCATACCAGCTTTAGTTCTGAGGACATGTGCGCCTGAGTTGACTCCGACATTGACACGCCTGTTCCGCCTCTCTATGGAGACTGGTCAAGTGCCGAAGGCTTGGAAGTCTGCCAACGTGCAGCCTGTGCCCAAAAAGGGAAGTCGTGCCGACCCTGCCAATTACAGGCCCATCTCAGTCACGTCCATTGTCTGTAAGACAATGGAGCGTGTACTGAACAAAAAGCTCCTTGGCTATCTTGAAGCGAATGACCTTCTGAGGGACCGGCAATATGGGTTTCGCCAGAACCGGTCAACAGGAGATCTTCTTGCATATGCCACTCACATATGGAGCGAGGCCTTGGAAAAACACGGCGAGGCACTTGCAGTCTCGCTTGACATTTCCAAGGCTTTTGACAGGGTTTGGCACGATAGCCTTATTGGCAAGCTCCCAGCCTATGGCTTACCTCCCGATTTATGTATTTGGATATCTGACTTCTTGAGGGAACGATCGATTCGAGTGGTCGTTGACAGTTGTTCGTCCGATCTAATGGCTATTAATGCCGGGGTACCTCAAGGATCAGTTCTTTCGGCTACACTCTTTCTGCTCCACATCAACGATCTGCTTAAGCCCGGTATCTTTGGGTATGCAGACGATAGCACTGTTGTTGAAAGTTATGTATCCAATGCACGAGCTGGTGAGGTACAAGTCCAGTCACTAAGAGAGGAGATGATAGACCGATTAAATGAGAGCTTATTAGCTGTGGCCGATTGGGGCGAAGCCAATTTAGTTCAGTTTAACGCATCTAAAACACAGGCGTGTCTTTTTTCCGCAAAACGGAGACCTTTCCTCCTATCTCCGACCTTTCGAGATGTACCAATACCGGTAGGAAATAAACTCGAGCTTCTTGGCGTTTCCTTGTCGTCTAACCTTAACTTCGGCACCTTCATTGAAGCCAAAGCTCAGCTGGCCGCTAAGAAACTGGGTATCCTCGCAAAGGTTAGGCAGTACTTTACACCGGGGCAGCTTCTCAATCTATATCAAGCTCAAGTCCGATCGTGTATGGAGTACTGCGGCCACCTTTGGGATAGATCAGCGAAGTACCAGCTTGAAGCTCTTGAGTCAATCGACCGACGAGCAAAAAGACTCATTGGCGATGATACGCTTATTGAGTCCAAATTCAGTCACCGACGTAAGGTCGCAAGCCTATCGGTATTCTATCGGTTACATTTCGGCGAATGTGCGCAGGAATTACACGAATTAATACCCCCATGCCCGTTTTACCATCTAACAACAAGACAAACTGGCAAACGTCATCCATTTATGGTAGACATTCCTCCGGTTCGCTCAAAGCGATTTGCTTCTACATTTGTCATCCGTACTGCGAAGGAGTGGAATTCATTGCCCGCGTCTTTGTTCCCTGAACGGTATAATCTGGGAGTCTTCAAGTCAAGAGTGAATAGGTATCTTCTAGGCAAGCGTGCTACATCTTCGGCCGCATCATCACTTTCCATCAGGTGAGATAGTGGTCAAACGCTTGCCTATCGTGAATAAAAAAAAAAAAAAAAAAAAAAGAATTGTAAGATGAATAAATACTTCATGCTCGTTTTCGCATGACATATAACCTTTTCACAAAAATTAGTACGACGCGACGCGAACGCTTGACTACTCTCATCCACAGTAGAAGCTACACAAAGGACTATTATAAGAAGCCCCGCCAAAGTCCGTCGTTTTGCAAGAGTCGTCAACCTTCGTGAGCGCCTAGGTAACTAAAACCTATCACGTACACACTAAGAAAGTACGAGGCGCAATTTCTGCAGCGCACTGAGTTAATCCTAATCCCAAACACAGGTTCTGGAAGCTGCATCTCATCGCACAACTAGAACTGTTTATTTTGTTACAATTGCATTTAAGCGAGGCTCCCATCCAATCCGGCAGAAGTGGCGCGTGGTGGATCACAGTACTATAGTCGACAGTATACAAAATCAGACTAAAACGCTCACTTTCTAACGGAAATACTATGTACGTATGTTTATATGCCTATATAGGGAGCCCACCTTAATATTTTCATTTATATAATTTTAAATATCATTTCTTGTATAGTTCAAGTAGTAGTAGTCATGTATAGTTGTCTAGCGTCTAGCTAGATGCCTCTGACAGACGGACGGATATACAGACAGACAAGTGCTTAACTATCCAAGTCAACTTAGAGATCTCGTATCCTATTTCCCTCGATAAATAAGAGAGGAGACATCCCTAATGCTTCTATTACATACTTGTACTAGAGAGGAAACAAGTATTTTTTCTTTTCATATCCGTCTCCGTGTAAGATGCATTTTAACTAATTCTTAGGTACTGTATCGCGGTATGGGATCTAAACAACGAAATGGGACAATTTCGCGCAATCCTCCTGATTTGTGTGCGCGCGTCCTCAAACGAGTACACATACCGCGACTGGGACTACAAGAAATACAAGTGTTCCTATTCAAGCACACCTGCATGTTAGGGATAGGGAGAGTGCGCATTGCTTCTTCGATGTATTCCAACGGAAATTTGTGTTTCTGTTTCTGGTTGTGATTGTGTGTGTGACGTGAACGTTTCCGGCACCCACGACACAAGTCATCGAACTAAGTGTGGGGCTGTGAGTGTCAAAGGGTTTATGTTTATGTTTAGAATTCTAGAGAAATAGACATTTCTTGAGATGGGCAAATAACATTCAGATTGAATACAAATTTTGGTTACAGACTGGCACTGCAAGACCATATAAAAGGGTGCGCTAAGAAGAAGGCTTTTGTTCAAATGTGGATAGAGAGGATTGTTCTCCTCTAAAGGTCGCATTTTTCAACCAATTCTCGTTAAATTTAGTGAGCTCCGGTTCGATAATTATGTATATATTTTTTGTCGATTCAGTGTTACAAAATGGCGGTGATATTGGTATTGAAAACATAAATGAAACATATCTCAGCCATTCCAAAAATACGCGAGGTGTCCAGCTCCCAGAGCCACTAGTGCATACTTATAACTATCTCTACAATGACCCATCATGGAACTATCGAATGAAACTACTGGGACCAGACGAAGTTAACTAGTCTATCTGTGTATCGGATGACCAAAAGTACTCGTATTTCTGCTACTGAGTTACATGACTACATGGCCAAATCTTCCTTCCATCATTAGATAACCAGACAAGCTACATCTCCGCTAAATACAACAAACGTTTTCATGCTCACCCCGCCCATATGACTCGATGAAAATTTGTTTGGCGGGTGCCAGAAACATTCACATCACACACAACCAAAAGGATTATTACTATTATTATTTTATTATTATTATTTGGCTCAACGTATTAGCATTGCAATTCAGAGAGGCAATGCCGTCAGCATGATGGGAACGCTACCCACTGGTAGTGGGCTTGAGCACTTGAGTTACCTATAAGCTCGATGTCTTGTAGGTAACTCAAGTAGTTCTCTGCTGTATATAGTTTTAGTTTAGTTTTAGGAAATATAGGCAATGGGCCCGTAGATAGATTAAAATTTTGAGAAAAAAAACCAAAAGGTGTTTTCCTCGCAGATAGGAAATGTGCTTTTCCTAATAATTATGTAATTGTTATATTATTCTTCCACACTAATTATGTATAGGTATAACAAATTAGTGAAACTCCTTGCGAGAGTTTCCTGATGAGTACAATCTCGGAGTTTAAGTCACGAGTGAAAACTAAAATCAATATTAAAATCGTTTATTCATAGGCCCAAAGAGGCACTCATAAAAGCGAATGAGAAGAATCTGTCATAAAACTTAGCAGCGCATTTTTTCATTTGTTTAAAACATTCTGAAATAACTAATACAGGAGTTATATTAACCATTATTAAGATAATGGTTAATATAACTCCTGTATTAGTTTAATTTATAACCATTATTAGAATAATGGTTATAAATTAAATATTATGTCAGAAAGCACTTGCGCAGTTTGCCAACATGCATCCTTGCCATGTGTGTGTGAATAGGTGACTTCTATCAAAATGTAATTCATCGGCGAAAAAAAAACCAGGACCCCATCTTGCTTGTTTATACTGGTACTGGATAGTTCTGTTGTCCGGATTTTCAGGCCGCCTGAATGGAAGTGACATAGCTGAAGACCTATTGTCTTACGACTAACAACTGGGATCGATGGCTTCCGAAAAGTCACTAATCCACATAGCCTAGCTAATCGGTAACGATCGATCAGGGACACCACGCTACGAGTGTAATAATAAACTATAATATTACGTATATCTGTGTATATACTAATTTCTCTGTTGAAGTGATGTTTGGAACACTAAAGTGGCTTTGAAGAGTGAAAGCAACCGCGTTCACAATACTGTTTATTCAATTAACATTAGTGCACTCCTTTGCACAGCGCAGCGGCAGTGGCAGCGCCGGCAGACATTTAGACTGCACCACTACGCAACTAATTGTATGTAAATGACCGTTTGTCCAGGCAACGAATGCCGGGGCTTTTATGCGTTTATTTAGTGCTATTCTATGCATATCTTCCAACACGAACTCGGTAACGGGATGAGAAAGAACATTTATGTAGTGAAATAAACTGTTTGATTGAGTGCTCCTAATGGATTCAGTTGACTGTTTCATTTAGGATGTTTCGCACAACACGTATCATACGTAATTAACACTTTACGTATGTTACAAAAAGCCTTTGAAATAGCCTTTTGGTATTTTCTATAAGGCAAGGCTACTTTCTTTATCTTATAAGGATAGATGATAAATTGTAACTGAAAATCTTTCACAATTCGCACAAATAGTCTGTGCAACATTTCGATACCAATGCAACATGGCCAAACCGTCACTTCGAGGTAGTCTTGAGTTATTCCAGATATACTTACGCTCCAAGTTTCAACCAAATCGGTTCTATAGTTTTGGCATATTTGAGTAACAAACATTCAAACTTCTGCATAAATATAGTAGCGTGATAGGATGGGTTAATCCAAAAGTATTTGTTGGGCAAGAGATGTTTTGTTGATCGATCGAGAGAAGCGAGATCTCTAAGTTGACTTGGATTATTCAGCACTTTGTCCGTCCATCCATCCGTCTGTCAGAGGCATCTAGCATCTAAACCATATAAGCTCAAATTCTCATAGAATATGTAAAACTACGACCCGGAGCCAGAAATGACATTTAAAATTATATAAATGAAAATATTAAGGAGGCTCCCATACATGTAAGTGGGGAGTAAAGTATTTTTTATTTTTTATCTACGCTTGTGGGGTATCGTTTAAGAGGGCTTGACAAGTATAGTATGAAATAGGTTTTTTTTTATCTATGTTGGAAAATAACGACTTGGTAGGCCACCAAAGTCACGGTCTATCTCAAAAACTTACTTATAATATCCGTTATATCCTGTACTTGAACAACTAATACAGAAATCAAACAATAATAAGATATAAAAAAAAGTTGTCAGCAATTAACCTCAAAAGATTTTCTCTATGGGACAAATTGTAGGCGCAAGATCTCAGTTCGGCGTGAACGACTAGTTTACTATAAAGTGATACAGAGGCCTCATGCTCACAAGATATAAAAAACAACAAACCCAACAGCGCTACCTGATTGAAACGTTACTTGCTAGATTCAAACCGAAAATGGGTGCCAAAAAAGAGCCTGAAAAGCGTGAAAATACTGAAAATGTAAGCACACCGTTAGTAAAATAATGAAACCGCGTCCTCTAGCCATTTTTGTAAGCTTAATTTGAGCTAAGTTGCTCTCAGCGCGGGATTAGGTTAAGTTATACGGGTAGTTAAGTTACACTTAAGTAACG
The DNA here is from genome assembly GCA_948107665.1 of Lomographa bimaculata. Classification (NCBI taxonomy): domain Eukaryota; kingdom Metazoa; phylum Arthropoda; class Insecta; order Lepidoptera; family Geometridae; genus Lomographa; species Lomographa bimaculata. Next base: position 335,146 of record OX403602.1, on the reverse strand, counting down.
GACCGTGCTTGGAATACAAGAGCGTTGCATTTCGCTATTTAGTAGCCATTTTAGCCACTTCAGCTGATATTTCGTTGCGTTTAAATAAAATTAATAGGTCTTGAACACAACGTTCTACTTGTTTTATCTTAGGAAAACTTACGGCTACGTAACAAAGCATAGCTTATTTAGCAAACAGAAGCCACTTAAGAAAAGTTACATTGTGGATTATGCGATAATTATATATGTAATTTAGTTTACGATTTTGTTTAATATAAGCAAAAAGGATGACATAATTATATAATGGCAAATAGTAAGAGAAAAATTGAAAAGCGGGCATGGGGAGTTGGGATCTCATCCCGAGAGCCACTACATAATATCTAAATAATACCAAGCTATGTACTATCGAACATATAGATACAGCTGTATAAATATTGTATGCATGTCCAGTTGGCACAGTAGGTAAGTCTCTGCTCTCTGCCGTGGGTTTTGAGTTCGATTCCCGGCACAATTATCCTTCCCAAATAACATTTCTGGTTCTGAGTGTGACTGTGTATGTGATGTTATTGTTTCCTCCATCTATAATACAAAGCTTTGAACTTAGTGTGGAGCTGTGAGTGCGATTGCGTTTTTTGTATATAAGCTGCGGATATAGTTGTCTGTATGATTCAGAATAGTTCTATGATGCATCAAGCTATCATACATGTATCTACCATACAAGTACAACCATGTGGGTCGATGGAGTCCAGGTTTTGGAGTTAGTTTGGGTGTCGTATTCTGTGGCTGATCGAAAGAAGGGGTATTACCGGGGTGTTCAGTATACCGGCTGGTTCAGACCGCGGGGTAAAAAAGGGCTTTATGATTCGTATACTTATCTATGTTTAGTTATTACGTTATCCCAACAGATGCTGTTTGTTGACCACTACAATGATGATAAATACATAATTGATCCTTGTTTGCGTAGCGATCGTTCACTATTGTATTGACAATCCCATTTAATTGTAATTGATGTACATATTAGTATTGATGTACATATTGACTCGTATGCAAGTACACACGGAAAAATAAGCAGACAGTTTTAGCTTAAATGTAATTTTTTTAAATAAATAAAACTTGTTTCACATTTTACCATTGTCTGCTATCTTAATGATACCAAAGTCAAAGTTGAAAATGTATTTAACGTTTAATCTCCACAACGATATATTCGCTTTATTTAATGTACTGTAAGTTCTGGCTACCTTCTAAATTACATGATTGTAAAAAAACTGATACCCATTAATATCTTCAGAAAAAGGGTCACGTATAGACGGACAAACGAAGTTACAAGTATAAGTTTTTATTCTATCCCTAAAATACTATTTATGAATAAAATTATTACGTAATAAATAAAACTTAACTAACAAAAATATAATATATTATGGTCAGTACAAAAAAACTAAGAACAATTCTGCTCACATAATACTTACAGAATATTATTCTGTGCAAAAAAAACACGCAGAACGAATGGGAAAAAAATCACTTGTAATAGAACAAGTATCAATGGAGCAAGTGGGAACGTTCCAAAGGCTGTCAACTGTTTATTTTGTCTGTGATCAGTATCGAGTTCCTGTAACCGACCGTACTATTTACATAAGCAAACCCTTCCTCGTGTATGTAACACTGTAGGTACACATTAGTTCGATAGTATTGCACGCCACACTCCGGTACAAGAAAGCGCACTCACAATGCGACGATTTTATTTGTAAGTATAAGCTTCCACCTCTAGAGCGAAGGTATGCCGAACTTAAACCACACCAAAATATTCTAATGTTTGTGGCAACACAGGCAAATTATTTCCCTGTTTTACTATGCGCTATGTTCAGGTAGTCAGACTTTGAAATTTTCACACACTTTGTTGTAGAACGAAATAAAAAGTCTGTAAAATGTGTTTATTGATAGCCGAAATACCACAATGCCTTAAGATGAAAGTCTTTGACTAGTGTGTGTTAACAGTGATGACATATGGCACTGAAGCGTAGCTTCTAAAGTCGCACAACGAGCTGTGGAAATGGCTATGTAGGCTGGGCACATAGTACACAAAACTGACGGCCGATGGGGCCGAAAGGTTCTCGAATGGAGGCAACGGACTGGCAAGCGCAGCGTCAGAAGCCCGCCCTCAAGGTGGGCAGGCGAAATAATGAAGGTCCCTGACGAATGACTGGAACGCTGGATGCAGGTTGCTTCCAACCCCTCTTTTTGGAAATGGGTGAGGCATGGAAATGGTGAATGTGGGATTTTAAGGTAATCGGCGTCTTCGGCGAGAAATTAAAACTTTTACATTGACTTATGAACTAGTATTTAAACCAAGCAAGCCTTCAGAAATACTCTTCCTCGGCCAATCCCGCACCATCATGTGCCCATTTTCGCGAGGCGAAAATGGCTCGGTGTAGGCTGGTTTCCTAAAATAAACGCGATTATGTGGCAATTAGGGGTAAAACTTCCCAGGTTCGGAGTGAAAGAAAATACTTCCCGCGTTCCGCAAGGCCGTACAACAAAGGAGGTGGTAGAACTTCTTGCGAGGATGTCTAAGGAGGTACCACTCCTTTGCCAAACAGTCAAATAGCAGCACTGGTTTCGGCTCAAACAGTTATTAGATATCACTGGTCCTGTTAGACAAACACCTAAGTTTCAGAAATCTTGTTTTCTCTTTTAATGGCTTGAAAAATATTTAAGCTAGTGCTAAATTGTATCATATCTTGCAGTGGTCGACTGACGTAATCTACTATTATTCTCGCAGCACCGCCATCGTTATAGCTCTATATTATATTCGAAGCGATATAATATCAATATTACAGCGAAATAGCATCGATATGCGTCTCGCCACCGATACTTAGCAATCGATTTCATCGACTTGGTGGAAGTTAATGATACGGTGGGTACGAAATATTCGATATTCGCAGTTCTTATTATAAAAGTGGCGTGAAAGCAATCAATATTCGATTTCAAATGAAGGTATTATTTACAGAAATTATACTTGTTTATGTGATCGACGGTGGGTCATAAGAAAAACTAACATAAACGATTCTTGTTATAATTTTTTTTATAGATATTAGATAGATATACACTATTTAAATACCAAATAATATCCAAGCTTGAACAGCAGTTTCATTTTAATTAACACATCTTACAAGTTCTACTGACGAAGATACTATAATATTCCTATAATAAAGCGAATGATATATTAATCCTTATCCACATCATAATTTTCAACCTATTTCGTTCCCACTGCTAGCCTGGTGGCTCTCGAGCTCCTTCTCTCACAGTGAAGATACAATGCCATAATCCACCAAATGTTGGTATATAATACGAATCTTGTGATTGTGACAATTTTCGTTATTTGGTCGGGTGGGATTCAAAACAGGGTACGTAGGATTTAAGGTCGCTCGACCTATTTCTTTTGTTTTTTGCTCGATAGATAAGCATTTGACCACTGCATCACCTGATGGAATGTGGAGATGTGGCCGAAGATGTAGCATTGTTTGCCTAGAAGATACCTATTCTGCTAAGCTACACACGCTCTATCGTAGTTAGTATTCCTTGCTTACAATTAAGTAACTCCCTATATATAAATAAATGTATGTGATATATGGGCCGTTTTATATGAATTTCAATCCAAGCAATTAGCCCGTGAACAATGTAGTAAAATTATTAATTAAATATATAATTATATATTACTAATATAAGTGACATCGTTTCACTATCAAGCTCTTTGTTGTAAATGTAACATTTGCTAACCCACTGAAGCCAGTAGAGTGAGGTAGGATAATATCGCCAATATCAATTACTCGACGTCCCACAAGTAGCAGAGTAGTACCTCGCAGAGTTATTACTCGGTGGAATGTGATTAGCATGCGGTACACAACACAAAGCTGGCTCGCCTGTATAGCTCTAGTGATAATTACACCTTATAGGCAAGGATGACTTCCTTTGACTATATTCTTGCATATATTCGCCATAACTAATATCTAGTCTATAGAGAATATCTCAAAGTATTTCAAGCATGTTACATCTTCCGCCACATTATTGCCTTCATTCAAGTGTTTGACTAACAGAGATAATACATAATTTGGTATTTAGATTTTTTAATAAATGTATAAAAAAAATATGTTATTGATGAGGTCGACAAAGGTAAACATAAAAGGCCTCTATCATTTTAGAGATTTTGACAACAGTTTTTTTATTGAAGGTGGTGAACTAAGTCTGTATTTAGGTATATTTGTTAGTACATGATTTACTCACAAATATTTAATAAATGTGTTTTCTTTTTTTTATATTTATATTTGACTGGACAGAAGCCGTTGCGAGCACGACATACAACAACGGATGTCACCTCAATGTTTCCTTCACCGAAAGTCTTTCACAGGATTCGAAACAACGACTACTCGATTGGGAGGCAGGCTTACTAAGATGCGGCGGCGTCCTCACCCCACTAACGCAGATGTAACATGATAACCATGATAAACCCATGCGTGCGCGTATCACATGAGATTCCAATGCTTCAAGCTAATTAGTCGCTTTAACTCTGTTACTGACCACTATCAAGCACTTAGCATGATGATGGAATACCATCACTATGGTTTAATATAGGCTTAGTTTTTATATCCGGCATCACACCTCCTATATTTAATCCGGAATAATCCGGACACAAAATATGTAATAGCAATTGTTCTAATATAACGTTCCTATGAACATGTAGCCGTAGACAAGACTCGTTTACTTGTATACACCAATATTGTTGTTCCCGCTAATGACGCCGCTAATTATGATCCCACAATTCTGAAGTATATGTTTTATAAACAGCCAATCAAGTAGACCTTTTTGCTTCAAGATAAAGTCCATATTCTAACTGTTACAATAATTAATTAAATGAGTTTGCGTAGGATGCATCAATTCAAAATGAAATCAACTAGTGACACGTTACACGTAATTTTTATTACAACCGGCTAGAGTTCAAATTCATTCTAATGAGACGCGTGGGTGTAAATGTATTGTTGATTGTTCACATAAATCAGGTAGCTCGGGCGGCCGAGAGCCAGGAAGTGTCCAAATACATTATACGCTTCAGTTGTCGGTTAAAAAGGGATATATAATGCGGCTATTGATACTGGAAACCTATTATATGTGGCCGCAATCATTTATTATGCGTTTAGGCAATTATGCAGAACAGTGTTTCAATATAAAAGTAGGTAATTTATGCACGATCCTGCTGCATTAGACCGCTGAGACGGGCTACGGAGTCGGACCTTAAATGAATTTAATTGTGTGCAATTTTACATTTTCTACAAGCAAATGGGACAACTACTGATAATTTTAAGACTCATTTATTATCTGTTCACAACTTCTTGAAAACCCTATATAAATTATTGATATAACAAACGCTATCCTGTCAGACAAAATGAATCGAAATAAAAACTGCTGACGAACTGTTTAGGCTAGCCCAGGATAATAATAAATTCACAAAGATGAATGCCAACCTTTTGTTAGAGAGAGAACTTAAAAAAGAAGAAGATCCTATTAGAGATACATTCACCCTACATCTTCGGCAGCAACGTCGCTTTCCATCAGGAGAGATAGTGGTCAAATGCGTGCCTATTAAAAAAAACTACATAAGTGTACACTACCATTACTAGGCTCTTCATATAGTAATACGGCATAGATAAATATGTACAGTATGACACAGGTCAGTGCGTCGGTAGTATGCTCGCATACTCCTACATCAATAGTGTCGGATACACGCCGTTTGTCCCGGTGATGCATGGAGCGGTGCAGCGCTTGCAGACAATACTGGGCCAGACTGGATCCACCGTAGTTCTAAAATAATACCTACCTAGTTTTATAAATGCGAATGTTTTAATGAAAATAGTTTTAACAAGAACCCTATATTAACAGAATAAAAATATTAAAAAAATAAAAACGAAATAAAAATTTTCTCACCAAGAAAACTTTTTTCAAAACTTTATTATCAATATTTTTCCTAATCAATATAGAACTCACGTGAACATGACTTTGGAAAATGTGCTTTAGATTAAACCATCGAAAAAAATATACTCTGTTAAACACACTAGAGAATACAATAATAACACACCAAGAAACTTTGTTTTTTTCTAATCAGATGGCATTTCATACTATTTGTGTTTGATCCGATTTAAGTCGTCTTTTAAGGCTTTTAATATTTGAACTGCATGCTGGCGCAGTTGTATGTGCGTTCGCTTTCTTTGCAGCGGGTATCAGGTGAAATTCCCGGTGGGAACACAATTATTCCCCACTACACCCTTCTACACAAGTCATCAGACTAAGTGTGGCGCTGTGAATGTCGAAGCGTTTATGTATAATATGTTTTACTATTTCAATAACAAAAAAGACTACCTACTCTTTTGAGAGTCATAAAAATGCGTTAATCTACGAAATACTACGAATATAATAATATAATGTTATGGAATCCGAAGATATCCGTTGAAACTTCGCTTCTTCCCTTCTAATGTATCTAACGAATTAAAATTACAAATTGCATCTTAATTAATATCGGCAGCGGGTTATTAAACATCAGTTAACGTGATAACTAAAACACAAACAATATAACCAGGTGAGTTGTTTAGTGAAGGGAAATTAGCGTCATGTGTCATATTCAAATATTCTGTTTCATCTTACTGAACCAATGTCAAAATCGTAGGAAAAATCTAAATACATTCACATATTACAAAGGAAACACGGCTTATGCTATTTTTACGTTGACACGAATGAAATCGCCTGTCAGCTTATTACTTGACGCCTCATATTGTATTAACGAGACCGAAGCGAGCGAATAATCGCTGTTAGGACGACCGAACTTCATTTATAATGCACGAGTTACTTTGTTTAATCTATCTGCGATATGACATTATATAAATAAAAGTATAGTTGAATTATTAAGCCACTTTTGTGTCTATATGCTGAAGGCTATGCCGCGAAAGTGATATTTTGTTTGGCAAGGTTTGAGCATTACGTAAATTAATTATGTTTATAAACCATAAATACAAACGCTTTCACACTCACAGCCGCAAAATAAGTTCAATGAGTTGTGTCGTTGGTACTGGCAACAATCACATCAAACACAAAATCATAACCAGAACCAGAAACACAAATGAGGAGAAAATTTGTGTTAACCCTTTCCCTTATTGCTTAACCTTGGTTAGCTGAGTTGGATGCGCGTTCGTCTTTTAAGCAGCAGGTATCGGGTTCGATTCCCGGTGGAAATACAAATTTTCTCCCCAAGGGACATTTGTTTTTCTCCTTCTGTAATGAATATGATTTCATTTTCCGCGCTAAACTTGTAATACATAGTATTTTTTTATACTGACATGCAAAGATTCAAATGTTTGACCACTATCTCGTTAATAGCCGTCGCGGTTCAGATTTGAGCACTTTTCCTTAGAAGGTTTAGATGTTCCTAAATTTTACTTATCAGAACACAAAGATTCTGCCAGAACCTTCGGCCGCATCATCACTTTCCAGCGGGTGATATAGTGATCAATGCATGCTGCTTATTCAACATAAAAAAGGAATAGCTCCTATGCATACTATTATTTATTCTGTAACGGTACGCTCAAAATGAATGCATTAAATATTTGATGAAACTGATTATAATTGTGTGTGTGTGTGTGATGTGATTGTTTCCGGCATTCACGTTATATATATATATATATATATATATATATATAGGAAGCTTTTTTTCGAAAATCTATAAGAGATGGCTTTCACTCTGTACCAGGCTATATGATATCTGCTCTGTACTAAGATTTTAACATGGTTCGCTGACAATCGCTGTCCACACACAATCTTGCTGCATGTTATATTTTCTCGGCATTATAACCCGAAGTCTCGTAAACGACCTTATTATCTGACCTATACCATTTATAATGTCAGCATGGTCAGGTAAAATCATTTCAACACATCGGGCGGGAAGTGACCATTCTGTATGTAATATACATAAACGCTTTTACTCTCACAGCCCCCCACCCTGTAACAATATTTGTTTCGTGTATGCTGGAAAAATTACATTATAATCTCACCAATAGAACCTAGAATGACATTTTTTTCGGCAAAGAAAATGGCACATCATAAACAACTTAATAATTCCCAATTCCTGACCTAACCGCCACAGAGACACGTTCATTATATTACCTTAATACCACTCCTGTAGTAAGCAGCAATAATCCACCGCAAATAATTATAAAACGCTAATTAATTAACAATTTGACAGGAAAAGGTCTTCCCTAATCTAGCGACGTAAACCGTAATGGCGTTCATCAAGACACATTGTTTTGTAATTCATGAGACTAAAAGCTATCTCTTGGAATATTTAAGGCGGTTTAATTCGTTGAAAACATCGCTTATTTATTATACATTCAAAATAATTTAAATGAGCCGCCCAGCTCGTTTGTTAGCGGGCAAAATATTTTCCAAGATGGCGTCACAGCGGATTGACAGCGGTGAGACAGATTCGATAAATATTGCATGAATAGTCATGTTCATCAAAGTAAATTGCCACTGTTCTGACATAGCAAGATAATCACTGGACACAAGTAAAGTCATTAAATCATTCACACATCATGTACTTCTAACTGTAAGTTTGAAAGTTTGTATGCCTGTTTAAAACGAGGTATCGCTGTAACGGCTACACGGGTTCGGATTAAAGCCCAGTAAAACTACGAATTCAAGAGAAAAATAATAACAGGCAAATTTTCTGGAATAACTTTAAGGAGGTCATTTAATGAGACTATGTTTTGGAATCCACCAAAAATTTCCAAAGGCAGGTAGAAAAAAATCATCTACTTATTCAATTCTAGAGCAAAAATACTAAACATATGATATCGTGAAAAGTGGATAAAAACCTTTAAATTTAGTTAATGCTACTCGAATCTCCGAAAAAAAAATAAAAAAAAATATTTTGTAACATACGCCAAAGTAACAATGCAAACCGCATTGTTACAGTCTCTTAGACTAAAACACAATTATTTTTATAATGACTTCTATGAATCCAATCTTGTGTAAGTTTGGATGGTAGTGTAAACTAGACTCACACAATTAGCGTTTGCTAATTGCGTGTGAGCTAGCCTTTTGTTTTGTTTTTGTATATAAAAAAGAAATATATGAAAATAATTATTGGATTCTCAGTGTTTTATACTATTTGGGAAAAAATAAATATTTAGTTGGATTTCTTTACTAACATGAGCACCGCAATAATGCGAGAAACCAATCCGTTCGTCTCCTAACAAGTTCGCACTCCTAACAAGTCCCACGCTTTAGAAGTATTCGATATTTGAGTTACGGCGGCATTTATAAAACTAGTCCCCGGAATGGTCATCATGTTTCAAGGTCTATTGGACTTAGACCACTTAATCTCAGACTTGAATACCAGATTTCCTCCAAAATATTCGCTTTAACCCACGCGTCACCATTACTATTTAGTTATATTTTGAAGTCATCAAATAAAATGGGATTTGGTTAAAAAAAATTGTCTTTATTTTTTATATATACACAGCTTGACAAAATATTATTAATAAAGGCACTTTTTTGGCCAATTTTAAAGTGAGGTAACCTTCTGCCTTCATCCTGACTGTGTGATTATTACTGCTAACGGGTTGCAGCAGCGCAAGTAAGTACCCATTTTTTTTATATTATTTGCTTTATTATGTATAGCTAAACTTAGGAAACTTCTTGCTCATTATTCCGGTGATGTATTCTGTATAGATTATGTAGGTACTTCGCCCTTTACTTATTTTGTTTGTTAACTGAAAAAGTTGCGAAGAAATTAGTCGCCGATTTATTCATGAGCCAATCTTAGTTCCTTAATTAAAATAACCTTTTTGCGAAACTTGAATCGGATTATCAGAAGAACTCTCAACACGTTTTTCACTTTTTTTAAGCGCTTTCAGGTACTTTTTCAATAAAGTTGTTAATTAGAAATAGTTTTTAGACCCGAATGTGTTCGCCGAATCTTGCTGCTGTCGGTGTAAACTGTGTTTATGGGAAATGTATCTGATGTCGATCAATAGGATAATGCTGCCAGCATTGTGCCCACTATACTTGTCAAACTTAAAACATATATTACATAAGTAGCATATAAAAGTATACGCTTTAATACTCACAGCCCCACACTAAGTTCGATGACTTGTGTCGTGGGTGCCGGAAACATTCACATCACATACAAAATCACAACCAGAACCAGAATCACAAACTTTCCTTGGATAGAAAACTTGTGTTCCCGCCGGGAATCGAACCCGATACCCCGGCTTAGAAGGCGAACGCCCATCCAACTAAGCCAACAGGCAGTTCAGTATAAACTTTACTGTTAAGTTATGCAATATATTTTTTTATAATTCACCAGAATATTACAATCTCATCTCATATAAAAATATGAGATGAGATTGTAATATTCTGGTGAATACAAAAGCATTCCCAAGGAGTATTCACAAATAGGTTTATGTTAACCCCACTCCATGTGAGAAGGGCAAGGAAGGTGACGATGACGACGCCATGGAATCATTCTTTTATTTCCATCAATGTCGTGACGTAATAAAAACCATGTAATAAATATATTTGTCGATAGAACTACGATAAATTGTTTTTTATATGTAGTAAAAGGCACCTCACCGCATTTACGCGTTTATGTGTGTTTACAGCGAAATGTCGTAAAATCGGGACAAATATTAATTTGTCCCGAATGTCCCGGAATAGGACGGGGCAGTGGCGTCACTCGTAAATACCACACAACGGCGGAGCCGAAAATATACAGTGTTGGTGGTATTTTTTTTACTTTCTTTTTTATTCTTATTCAAAATACGAATAAAAAAGAAATTTGCCTATGTTTCCTAAAACTATGAACAACAAAGACCTAAGTTACCTACAAGACATCTAGCTTATAGGTAACTCAAGTGCTTAAGCCCTTAAGTGGCTGCTGGCGGCATTGCCTCTTTGAATTGCAATGCTAATACGTTGAGCCAAATAAGTGCCAGCATATTGATCATGCTCAATTGTGGTATACATACCAATACTAAGGAAAGACGGCGCAAAAAAAATAATAGTCATTGTTTTATATAATCCTATATTCGACGGAGCTGCTTTTTTTTCTTTCACACTACCCTCATTAAGTTCGTAAACTTTTGAATGTGTGTGCCGGAAACATTCACATGACACACACAATCACATCCAGACCACGAACACCAACCAGAATTTTCCTTGGGGAAAAAAATTGTGTTTTCACCGGGAATCGAACCCGATACCAGCTGCTAAGAATGCAGCTGCGCACACAACTAAGCCAACGGGCAGTTTGAATTATTTGAAGACTGTGAGTTCTATACATTTCATAACTGAAAACAAATTTAAAGACTAAAAACCGGCCAAGTGCGAGTCGGACTCGCGCACGAAGGGTTCCGTACCATTATCTATAAAAAATCAAGTTTGTTGTATGGGAGCCCCCTTAAATATTTATTTTATTTTATTTTTAGTATTTGTTTTTATAGCGGCTATATAATAATAGAAATACATCATCTGTGAAAATTTCAACCGTCTAACTATCACCGTTCTTGAGATACAGCCTGGTGACAGACAGACGGACGGACGGACAGCTAAGTCTCAGTAATAGGGTCCCGTTGTTACCCTTTGGGTACGAAACCCTAAAAAACGACGAACAGAGTTAGGAGGTGCAAAAATCCTCTACTGTTTAGCCCATTAATTCAGCTTTTTAGGCTTTTAATAGTTTTGAGGTGTTCTTATATACGATGTGCTCAAAATGAGACAGGCGACAAATGCAAATGCAGACTAGTACTTTTATGGTTTTTTAATGGTGCCACTACTCAACGGAATCTCTGGTCTGCGTCATGCGTTATTACTTACATTGCCTGCGTCTTTGTTCCCCGAACGGTATAATCTGGGAGTCTTCAAGTCTCGAGTGAATAGGTATCTTCTAGGCAAGCATGTCACACCTTCGGCCGCATCATCACTTTCCATCAGGTGATATAGTGGTCAAATGCTTGACTATTCAACATAAAAAAAAAAAAAAAACTTCGAGTTAATGTGCAATGGCAAGGTGCCACACTGTGTACTATAAATGTGAAAGCTTTTGTGTGTGTTATCTATTTAAAAAAAAAAATATCTTCATTAATGCTGGAGAAAGTTAGATGGATATAATAATATGTTTGAGTGTACATCCTGGAATAGACATAGCTTTAAATCACGCAAAGAAAACTGCGGAGCTCAACTAGTATCACACTAATATTATAAATCCGAAAGTATAGGTGTGGATGTGTAAGAGTGTTAGTATATTTGTTTTCTTTTTACGATTTAACAGCTTAGAACGGATTTAGATAAAATTTTGAATATACATAGCTTATACCTAAGATTAAAGCATAATCTACTTTAAAACTTGATAAACATGGATGAAACCGCAGGGCACCGCTATTATAGTAATAAATTAGAACATTTATTCTACAAATACCTCTGAACTTTCCAAAGTAAATATTGGTCTATCTTATATCCGGCGAAAGAAAATAATTTTATTTTATAGAAAACTCACCAGTTTTACTGCCTAATAATGTATACGTTTCATACATTAGACTGTGTCCTGGGTTCGATTCCCCATAGGAGCATAATTTTCTATACCAAGGGACATTTGTGTTTCTGGTTCTGGGTGTGATATGTAAATATTTCCGGAACCCACGTTTCTCGACATCGATTAAGAGTTATAAATAATTAATCGAACATCTAAACTTTCAATTACTTCATTGCTGGTGTAGCACTATAAGTACAGTCCGTAGAGATGCTACGCGTGCTACGATGAAGTCGTAGCACGCGTAGAGAGTGTGGTAGTGCATCTCTTAGCGTATCCAATTTGTTATTAAATTACTATGTTAATAAATTAATTACAATAATTTACGTTTGCTTGAGATGTATTGGTGTTACGAATACTATTAAATTTTAAAATTGGATATTAATTTTTTGATACTAAATATATATTTTTCTTATTGGAATTACGATTTGGCTATAAGGCTAATATAAAATTGAAATTGATTACGGGCCAATTGCCTATATTTCCTTAATCTAAACTAAAACTATATACAGAAAAGAACTAAGTGACCTACAAGACATCGAGCTTATAGGTAACTCAAGTGCTCAAGCCCACTACCAGTTAGTAGCTTTCCCATCACGCAGGCGGCATTGCAATGCTAATATGTTGAGCCAAATAAGTGCCAGCATTTTGATCACGCGTCGCTTCAACCAGGCGCTCTAATAGATTTTTGAAAATAGAATGAGCTCCCGGTCCCCATGGAATTAAAATTAAAATTTGACCTAAATTGCTAAGTAGTCTAGCTAAGAATATGTCAATTAATGCTTTATTTAAAGGAGCTTGTGTGGAAATTTTAAAGCTTTAAAGTGAAAACCAATTCACTTTATCCATGCTATCACCTTAAGTGTTAAATTTAAAAAATCGAGCATTGATAAGGATGACTGTATGAAAGCTCATATACCTGATGAAAATCCCTCGTTCAGCAGCCAAAACTGAGGTAAGAATGCTATTGTATGCTTCGCTGTGTCAGTCACTTTTACTATACTGCATAGGTGTCTGGGGCGGAGCGGCCAAATTTTACTTGATCGAACTAAAGTGTGCCCAAAGAGCTGTTCTTAAAGTAATGCTTGGGAGACCACGGCAATACCCAACCAAACAGCTGTACGGCGAAGCATCCATTCTATGTGTACGACAACTGTTTATTGCTCGAGCAATCAGCAAAAGGTTCTGTTACCAGCACGAAACCCAACACCATTTAGAAGGCAGCGCCCACCTAGACTACGATTTCCCACAGTAAGGACCAGTTTTACATCACGGCTTCCTAAATATTCACATATTTATGCATACAAAGCCGTATGTAGATCTCTTGATCTTAAAGAAGGTACGTATATACGAGTGGTTACTGTCTCTAAATTACAAGGAAATGGAGAAACTTATTAAGGCGGGTGAAATACAATAATAATTAATTTTCAGCCAGCACATCGCAAGCATAAAAAAATAAAAATGTGAGTAGTTATACAATGAACAATCATTTCATATACAAACCATACACACACTCTTACACACTTTATTCTCGTACATAAATGCATCATACACCTTTCCCTCTCATCCGAACGTTTGTACCTTCCATCCTGTACAATGTATATGCAATACCATTGAAACATTATCTGTAATTATATAAACCAGACTTCGTATAATTAGTTTACGCACTAAATATAATATTTAATTTAATTTTAATATAACCACCCAGACGCAACATTTTTATTGTTAGTATTAATTATTATTATGATTGTCAATAAATTTCAAGAATGCATATGATATACATTTTCTTAATATTTACCTAGCTTGGAGCCCACAGATAAGATTCACTAAACTTATATTATGTATCCTAAAACAACTATGTTATTCATCTGTAAATAAACGATTTTTTATTTTACTTTTACTTTTTACTAACTTAGAAAAAAATGTCCTAACCGTAGGCCGTATCCTAATCGTAGCGGTGCTACGCTGTAGCAAGCTACAGGAGTCTGCCTAGTGCCGGGCCCGGAACGGATCGTCCCCGGGGGATGGCACTCAGCCGAAAGAGCTCTGATGCGGGTTTTATGTCTACCTATGCAAATTACATTTAAAAGAAATGGCCATATTATCGTATATCTGATTGGCTAGCGTTTGGTCACCATCTCGTTTGTTAGAGATTTTTCTATTGTGGGATATTTTCATATTCATATCTTTCGAGTACAAATACTTCTTTTTTATTATATCAAAGGGAATGTTAGTCAATATTACCATAAAAACATCATGTATCAAAGCAGAAGTAATATATCGTGCTATTCTGTGTGATACTGATAATATTTTCTTAATTCATTCTTTAGAGATGCTTGCTTGCTTGTCACATGTGGGCAGATTGTGTGTCAAGATTTTTTAGGTCGCCTGAAGATAAAAGAGATGCAAAAGAACTTTTAAACACAAGTTTTAAGAGCAACCTTATCTGCGTCATCGGCTTGGCGTTTGTTAACACAGAAAATAATTTACTCTTACCTAAGTAATTATTACTTAATCTTGCCAGTGAATAGTCTGAGACGTATTCGAGTAAACATTTGTTTTCTCTACCTATATAGAGATAAACGATAACATGGCGCGCTTTGCTGCTTTACAACGTTTGAATGTATTTGTGAAAGCGTTATCAAGACTCACAGCACATGTATGCGTGCTGAGGCGGTTGTTAAACAAAACCGGCCTGCTATATACCGAAGACGAATACATAAAAACTTTCGTAACGATGTGACTACACACATTGAAACAGTAATTTAGTGGTGCGCGCCTTGTTATCGTAGTTTATCTCTACCCTTTTAAATGATATTCATTTGTTCTCTTACAACAGCGCACTTGCTGTTCACGCGTACGTTATTAATTTGTTTACGATACATCACTACACCAACATTCCCTAATGTCATAACATGAATGGTAATGAGCCGTCCGCGCTCATTAGGCGCGTCTCCTCTCGCTCCACTTCACTCATAATTAAGCTTCTTACGAATAAAGGTTACGTAGGTTTTCTGGAAAGCTAATTCATGTAAGTTGTGGTTTTAGTATTTTTGAGAATGTACATCGTTTTTAGTCGACCGTGACTGCTGAAGATAAGTAAGCTGAGGTCATAGTACTAAATAAGCCCTTGGAGCTTGAGTTAATATATATTTATAAAGATTTTGGTTAAAGTACCAAAGGACGAGTAATATACTAGTTATAGTAACTTACACATATTGCATGATATACCTAGTAGACATTAACCACTGAACCACCGTCGATCACATCGTCACTTACCAGTTGGAGAATTAATAGTCAAACAGCAAACATTAAAGTTTATAATATAAAAACTGTAAATCTTTTAAATTTTCTTTTATACACAAGAAATACTCATAGTTTCCTTGTTGAGCCCGCACGGGAGATAATTTTGTTTAGATTTGGCCCAATGAAAACAAATAGTGAATGTTAGTTATTACGTATTCTGTGTCGCAGGTAAAGTCCGAGTAACGAAGGTTGGCCACAAAAACTAAATTCGATTTGATAACGTCTTATTGGAAACAAATTATATCGACCGGGATTATGCAAAACAGAGATTGAGGTAGAGTCTAGGTACCTTAATCCTTATTTTATATCATATATTTTCACATCTAGAACTTACATTATCTATAGAACAGTCTAGAACCTATTTCAGGTACATCTGCTCATACAGATGTATATGGGCAAGCTAGAATCTTCATTATAAGCAGTCACGCGCCTTGATTCTGAGGAAATTAATATCTATAGGTACGTACTACGTATTTTACGATCAAAGCAGACATGGTGTCTGTCAGAATTATTAATATTCTATCACAATATAAATATTTTATCTTTGAAATCAATCTGGAGCGACGAAAATGTCACATTTTCGTATATGTTCGCGTAAAAGCAATTAATTGATTATTTATTAAAGCTAGTTTTTGCTACGTAACTGGTTTCATAGTAATACAGCTGTATTAGTAACTATCTTTATTTTCGTGATCTGGGTCAGCCAATAATAAGATCGTAAAGTCCGAGCTTACGGAGGTTTTGTAATCAAATCGTATTTGAAAGTATTTGCGGACTATTCGTCGGATAGTTCGGGCTCCGCCGGGAACGCGGGGAATCTGATTATAAGTTACATCGCGCGATTGACCCGTTTGTTGGGCGTTGATGGTGTTAATATTAACAAGAAATAAAGTTCTCACTAGATCAAAAAAGTAAGTAAATAGAAATTCTATTGACAAAAAGTCACTAAACTATCCATCTTGAATGTGGCTACTGAAAATACTATACGACTTATGAATGAATGGTTCTTAGGCTTCTGTATACTTAAGGATAAAAATATTTAGAGAAGAGATGATTCCGGACTGTCAATTTAAGTTGTCTTCTTAGCTACACATGTTAGTACTAAACTATGAAAGAGATATCCAAACGACAATGCAAATAGTGGGAAAGTTTATCCCACTAGTGTCATAAAACAAATATCAATTAAACTAACGAGGTATTTACATTCGCAGTATGCCTCGGTTTATGTTTTAAGCCCATTGAATGTATTATATGGACTTAATGTTGTACTTAATGTTAAAAATGTGAGCTTAAGCTTTGCAATTTAAGACACTGCATGCTTCATGGTGTTAAAGCTAAAATTAATAAATGGCTCATGAGAATGGATTATGATGCCACTGGAGTCATGTTTATCGCTCAAAAGTGTACTGGAACAACCATGCCATTAAATCCTATAACACACATCCTAACACACACATGCACGCACACATTAACACCCTCACTTTCACACATTCATACATGTCCTATGATACGAAATAATTCGGCTTGTTCTTTGTTTTATTTAATGATTTTTTAAATGTTTGTTGGAAATCATAGAGTGGCCTCCCGCAATACAAGCAAGTGCGGGCACCGTTAGTAACTAGGATACCTATGTATACTTACTTACATCTGTAAAGAGATTTTGGAAATAAACTATTGTGTACAAAATTTTAAAATCTATATTCCGTCTTGTTGAGACATCTTTGAGACAATTCAGTTCTTCTTCTTTAAATTTAAAATATATAGCTTTATTTAACGTGACATACAATACTGTATACTAGGAAAGCTATCAATTTACTTTACTATAATTCTAAAATCTACACGATTTTCCATTGATAGATACTGCTTACTGAATCACCTAAAAATAATAGAAATAATATATGTAAAATTGTGACAAGAGGCGGTCGTATTGATGTGCGCAAAATCTGTCAATCAACATCATAATCAAGGACGTTTTATTATGACCGTTAAAGTTATTCATTGTAATCCTCTAACAGCGTTACTGTATAACTTATTCCCAGTATATTATTATCCTCTTTGACTTACACACATGTTACATTACCAAGCAGAGAAGGTGTGTAACTCGAGTTAAATGTTAACGTTCGTAGTACAAGTATTATCTTCGGGCGTACATTCTTCCCGTCGTAGCCGTAATACAGCCATGTGTCGAACACGATAGAACGAGGATAGTAACAGCACTTTTTACGACTTTGCTACATTCCGCAGAACAAGGCCGTCTTATACCACCACGACACGATAATTTAGTAGCCAAATGTTCTCACTGAGATCTATGTAATAGTCAGTGTATAATATAGTATAGTACTTTAAGTAAATCTCTGGACTTAATCGCGCTTAAAACTATTTTTATTTACCTCGACGTTTCGGCTAAGATTTATTTGGCGCCGCGGCAACTTCGGCAGAGTACCGCAAACGAAAATATGGAAACCTTGGCAGTGGTTACATATTTGAGCCGCTGAGTGTTGAGACACTGGGCCCGTGGGGACCGGGAGCTCATTCTTTTCAAAAATTTCGGCGATGCGTGATCAAAATGCTGGTACTTATTTGGCTCAACGTATTAGCATTGCAATTCAGAGAGGCAATGCCGCAAGCACGAAAAGTTTCCTATATATGCCTAATTATACAAATAAGATGATATATCCATTTTCACACTGGTAGTCTCAACTGTTTTTTTTTTTGTTTATTCATTTATTAATTTTCTTATGTTATCCATTTCAATTAATATTTTTGTGTAAAGTATATACACACTCGATAAATTACACCAATATCTGATGAACAATAGTGGACGGTGGTGGAAGTCGGATCTTGGTTTATATTAAAACATTATTCGTTTGTGTTTCTAATTATGGATGGAATATTTGTGCGTGGGATGTGAATAGTTCCGGTTCTCGCGTGTCTTCTTACTTACTAAGTATTCATCATTGGATGTAAATTTAATCTGAAAAAAAATCTAGATATTTTCGAAAATTAGCATCATCATATCGTGTCCTCAGAATCCAGAAAGATCGTGTCGTCGTGGTGAGATGAATTCCACACACGTCACATTTGTCACTATGTCGCGTGTCGCCGTAGCGCAATCAATCAATGACGACGCCGCGGAGGTGAGTGCGACAATTTACGCAAATAGGCCCCGCGACAGGGCTCCAGGGCCCGCGGGTGGCCCCGCCTGATTTATTCTCTGTTTGTGAACCCTCGTTCGTTATTCAATATGCAGTTTTCAATCAATCCCAGCTTTTAATTGCTGATTTATGGTTGGTGTGCCGCGGTTTTGGCAATCGGAATCCTCGTAAATACGAGTTAAGGGTAGGTATTGGTATATACAACGTTACTTTCAAAAGTATTAAATGAATAATTGTATTCTAAAGTATCTAATATATCACTTACGTTGTCTATACGCAGCCTTATAATGAACCAATGTATGCTCCGCTGCCGGATTTGTTTCGATTAAAATTCGATATATAATATTTTCGTACATTATAGATATCGCTAAAATATAGCCAAGTAAACATAACTACGACAGTACAGCAAGGTGCGGAACTATTCCTGGAACGTATTTCAAAATAGATTTCTTTTCAGTCTATTTTTATCCAGCTAGAGGGCCGAAGTTACACGTCACAGCGAGATTAACTTATATCTCAAGAGTGTTTGAAGCCAAGTGGTTCCACGTAGCAGCTATCGTCGCGTCGGGTTCGTCTTCAGCTCTTGCAAGTCAGCGGTCTTCGATTTTACTCGGAATTGTATTTCGCTTTCATGAACGTCGGTATCTTTAAATAGTGCTGAAAGGCGAATCTTGGAGAAATTTCCAAGACTAGCGTGTTTTAAAATGTCATTTTGCTATTTCTGCCCTTCATTCTGCCTTCATGTAACGGAATACGTAAAAAAAAAAAAGAATACGTATAGAATCATACATACTTAATCTTATTGAATTTTGCGAATTTTTTTAAAAGTTAGTGAAACCTAAAATTATTCTATAGATTAAACACAAGCAAAGCTTAAAAAAATCGACTTCACAGCTTATATTTTGGTTTCGGCTGAATCGATTTCGATAAAATTTAGGACCTTAATATAGGACCACATATACAATATACCAAAAAAAAAACATCAAAATCGATACATAATTGGGGGAGATATCGCGTAACATACATACAAAAAAAATCCATAAAGTTGAATTGAGAACCTCCTTCTTTGATGTCGATTGAAAATAAAACGGTGATTAAACGTGATTTACGTAGTTACGCGTTGTCAATTGACGCGAGTTTTAATAAAACTTATTTTCATTTTCCCTTTCTGGGCACACATAAACGTGTTGTTTAAGTCACTCAATGATATGTGTCCAGATCTGCATGTTCGATAAATACTCATACAAAATATATTAGTGGCGTAGAACTATAAAACCAAAGAAAGATTAATCAACGCTTTCGTTATATTAGACGGAGACGAAATTAGATTTTTTTACTCTTACAGTATGAACACTGAACTATATATATATATATATATATATAAATACTAAGTAGAACAGTGATAAGGCCAAGACCATATTATAATCACATCCGGAACCGGACCGACACAAATCATCCCTGTCTCAGAACTGTTGAATTGTTGATTCCGTCATATTTGTTGCTATCGTTTCTGAATACCACTGTATATATAAAGTATATTATAACTAGCTGCGCCCCGCGGCTTTGCCCGCGTAAGTCCCGGACCAGCCAGAATTCGGGGTTAAAAAGTAGCCTATGTGCTTTCTCAGGCTCTAGACTATCTGTGTACCAAATTTCGTTTAAATCGGTTCAGTAGTTTTAGCGTGAAAGCGTAACAGACAGACAGACAGAGTTACTTTCGGATTTATAATATTAGTAAGGATTGTAGTAACAAATTGAAATGTATTCCAGGTCTAGTGTGTTTACCAGACGATCACATCGTCACTTACCATCAGGTGAGATAGTGGTCAAACACTAGCCTGTCACAAATAAAAAAAAATGTATTTAATTTAGGTACACAAGAGTTGTACTACACATCTCACACTTGTTGTCATCAACAAAATAAAAGAAAGTTATTGTATCTCGATTTGGTAATAATATTACGGGTATTGGATTTAGATATTTGTTATTTCTGTTCATGCCTATTTTTATACTTACTTATGTAATTATGTATATTTGCAGTACCATAACCTCCTACTGCACAGTCGGTGAAAAAAAAACGTTGTAAGTAGTAAAATGCCTCATGTTCACAATAATATTGGTACCTTTACACTCTATACATAATCTTTGAGACTGTTTTACGAATGTACTTCTATGAAATGTTATTTCTGATTAATGAAGCTTTCAGTCTCTGTTTTTGAGCCCTAACAAAGTCCATTGAGCAGGGGTAGCACTGGATTTGCTAAATTTTCGTCAAGTCACCGACTTACTCATATATATATGGAGCTCCAGTTAGATAGATAAATTCTTTATTTGCACACCAAAATAAATAACACTTACAAAGGAATCTTAAATATAACATAGGAGCACAAAGGGCGGTCTTATCGCTCAAAGCGATTTCTTCCAGACAACCAAAGGGAGATGATAAAAATATTACAAACAGGGACGGTGGTGTACCTCGACACGTATTTAAATTAATAAATGTACTTATACATACTTATTAATATTAGAAACATAATATACATACAAAAACCTACATAAATAATAAAAATATATTATAAACATACACAAACTAATAAATATTATTATATATACATATATATGACTAATAAGGGACATTCATAGCTTTAACTTAATTGAGAGTTAGTCAGTTAGTAATGTTGATGAGATTTAGCTTCAGAAAACCAATTATTTATTTTGTTAACTAGGTTAGTAAATTTTATAAAAGAAAAATTTTACTTAATGTGAGATTTGAAACGTTCGTCAGCATAAGTCCGTCAGTATAATGTTATGAATTCGAAAATGTGTGTACGGGAACTATGTTTGAAAGGTTTGTCATAGGACATAGGCCTTAATAATTCGGGCAAAGTCGCGGGGCACAACTAAAAGTTAGGCTTAGTGTACCTGTTAATATTCATACTAAAGTTTTATTCACATGAACAATCAGCACAGACTCTCTGAACCAGAAACAAAATAACCTTTCCGTTGGAAGAAAGTTTTCGAATCGGAAAATGTTATCCCGCGTCCGCTTCACTTCGCGGGCGCTGCCATTCTACAAATAATAAACAAGTTTGCTCTCATTTCTGTGAACTGACACACGGTACCCGTCCGCGCTAGCCGGGGAGACGCTGCATTAAACTATTACGACGTACCTACACTGTAATCATATAAATATCTTTATTGCAAAAAGGTGATAGTGTTACAAATATATGCTAATATGATTATAGCTATATATGCTTTTACTTATTTGTCGACGGAGCCAATGTCCAATGTCATACATTGCCAAAAATAAATTGAGTTTAATTTCTATAAATCTTTATGAGCAGCGCTTAAAAAAACTTTACATTACACTGATATATGAACACTGTATATATATGGCTGTATTCCCATACGTAATGATTTCACACTGGACAGTAATGTTGTATTTAGTTGGAAAAGTCAATGTGAGTTTTTTTTAATGCCAAATAGGCAAGCATTTGACTACTATCTCACCTGATGGAAAGCGACGATGCGGCCGAAGATGTGACATGCTTGCCTAGAAGATACCTATTCACTCTTGACTTGAAGACTCCCAGATTATACCGCTCGGGGAACAATGACGCAGGCAATGAATTCCACTCCTTTGATTTAGGCTTGTTGAATTCTTTATTTCTTAGTCAGGATATAGACTTAATTTACAGCCATTTGAAGCTATCATGGCTGCAGTAACTGACTTCACGGATCAATAAAGCCAATAGCGTGCGTTTTGCGTTTTTGAATTTTCCATGCATTTTTATAACATTTTATATATTAAAATTAATAAGCATAAATAATGTAATATATTATTTTAAATACGAAAATAACGTTACATAGAAGTAAATTTTTTTACATGTCTCTACAGGTTCCCCACAGTCTAACACATAAATTAGATTTATATAAGTAACAAACCCAACCCCTTACTTCCCGCCTATGCCTCCGTCAATAATGCACCAGAATTCACCGAGTATCACTAGGTGTCCGCCCGCGCACTAATGGCTTCAGTGAGCGATAGTCTGCGCCATCTTCGGAAGATAAGTGAATAAATCATTGCAAAAGCTATTTACCTCGCCGTGATATCGGCACGTGAGAAACTTCAGAATGAGGTGTGCAACAAGTTGATGGGCTATAGTTTGCTTTTGTTATCTCGTATAAAAAGTATAATCTATACGTGTGTACTTACTACTTATATACTTATCTACTTTTCTACACTTTTTGGCAGAGAAGTATATGAATACGAAATATTTTCTAGGCAAATGTTATCTATCGTCGACCGCATCAGGGACATAGTGTTGAAACGTTTGCCTATTTTTGCCTTTATCCAAGATAAAAATAAGAATAATAGTACACTTTAAAGATGTCAAGTCTATACCTAACATTTTCTTATCTCTCATTCATATAAAATACGGGTGTACTGATGAATAAGTACCAGTACACCCTGTTTTATAGGCTAGTTATAAGTATATTTTATTTATTTGTATTATAAAATCCACAGATCTTAAACATGATAAGGTATTACATGAGTATTATACATACATCCAATTACAGATTTACTTAATATAACATTAACTAAGAGAGCAACAAAATGTATACATATAAAACTTATCAACATTTACTACATGTTAACTTTTGGTTCTTACTGCTTTTTAATTTATGTATACATTTTACGAAACATATTTATTTATTACATCGACAAAAAAATAAAAATAAATAAAACTTATCTGATTTTAATCTAGTGACAATTTCTTATGAAAGTTTTAATTGTTAAGTAAATAATTAAATCAAATTTAAAGTAACAAGTAAAATAATTAGTATACCTGTTAACTAGCCGCTAATGACGGACTTTGACGAAATACGGACGTAACCTCGTCTAGTCATAAGTGAAGAATGCAAATATCCGTGTGTGCATCTTGCTGCTGTCACACATAGTTAAATAGTTACTAGGTACATTATCGCCGATTGTCAGACCTTTGGTGTATTTGTGTGCGTGTAGCTCGCGTTGTGAAATGGGTAGATAGGGTGCTTCACCCGTTTTTTGTTGCATTAGGTTCGTTCGTATTTTCCTTACCACCGACCCCTTAATTAAGTTTTCTAGTTGTAGACAATGCAATAATGCGTCGTCGTCCGTTTTGTGTGTGTGTGTTGGTTGCATATTGTTGTGTTAATAACATGCCGCAGGGTCGCGTTGTGTCGCAAAGCGTCTACAGCAGTTAGCCACTTGTTGTTGTGTCGCAGACGCCGAGCAGATTACATTATGGTGTAGTGCTGGTTGAGTTAATGACATTTGCGTAGTAGCTCTTAGCTCGCTTACATTATGTTTAATGTTACATTTTAATTACTTTCTCTTGATAACTAAAAGAGTGCTATAGGTATAGGTTCTACCTTTATAGTTATCTATAAGTTAACTTGAATCATTCACCCTCATGAAACTTAGACCAACATACTTGGAAAATGTGTGTTGTGATTTGTAGAACACCGACGTCCAGTAATTTTATATGATTCCTAATATATCCATCACATCTCCATCCAAAGTGTTTTTATTGTATATATACCGCCATTGGTAAGTAGTGCACTATCCTGCAGGGGGTGGTATAGAATTGAAAACTGGGCAGAATAGAAAAAAAAAATTTTTTAAGCTAAAAAAAATTGATTTTTCCTTACTTTTTAAATAAATTGTGGCGCAGATAGTTTATTGCTACGAGTGCTAAGTTCTACGGAATTATTGAACTCACATGTGACGAGAGGCCACAAGAGATCATATCTGTTCATGAATTACGAAAATGTTAGATACTTACCTACTCCCAATAAATGTTGATTTTACTGCTAAATAAATGTATTGATTTCATTTACCTACTTAGGTTTTCGCATCGAACTGTTTTTAATACTAAATAAAAAAGGTGGGCAATTTTTATTTAGCGTTGTTAACAGTTTCATTCTAAATATTTCTGACCTTGGAGCGGATACCCAGTTTCTTAGCGGCAAGTTGAGCTCTTTATATATTTTACCTATTACACAATAATATTCTAGCTGAACACTATCTGACTCTAGGTTAACTACTTCAGCCCACTTATCACAATTCATCCAAATAACTTCAGCTATGATTTTGTTTTTATAGCATTAGCTATGGAAAGCAGAACTAAAAGAGTGAATTAAGAAAGAACAAAATTATAGTATTGAATTCTTGGCTTCAGGCAGGGCTTGAATAGCTTAGAGGTTAAAGCAATTAAAACATGAAGTGATGATTTTTCTTTTCTAAATTTACTCTTTTAGATACCAGATAGAAAATATGTTCTTATTTCGTTATACCTAAGTAATGTTTTTAGTCGTATTTAGTTCACCTTGGTTGGGTATATCTTATCTATGGTTACCCTTTTGTTATTGACTTTGACCTATCCGTTGGACTTGTTTTAATTAGCTTTTCTAGCCACTAAAGATCGTTGAACTAATGAGGCCAGTCAGGCTAGACTTCGGTCTTATGAATTGTTAAAACGAGCCGAACAAATTGATCCGTTGAGAAATAGCATTATTTATCAATGATCTTGGAGAATTAATATGAAATGAGCTGTAAAATATGATGCTATTGGGTTTATAAAAAAATATATTTAATTTAAGGTTTACAAAAAGGAAAAATAAAGTTATAGATAATCATATAATGTACCCTGGTTCCTACTCCGTTCGGTCCTGGTCTTTTATTTTATTAAATATAACCATTATATAATAATATATAATTTGCCCCTTCCCCCGGACCTCGATACCGAGTAGACGTGTGTGAATTATCGTCCGTTTAATTAAAAATAATTTAACAAATTGTGGCTAATTTAAATCACTGCCAGTAAATAGGAGTTCATACAAGCAAAGAAGTCGCGAGTGCATCTCCCACACTATTACCTCTGCCAACGCACACAGAAGCAAGCAACGACGTCACAGCGATCTACGAACAACCACGCATGCCTTCTCGCTCCCCCCGATCGCACGTTGCCTGCGCTCACTCCAGCAAACCGGTTAGTCTCCTCGCATTGCTGTTTGGCTAGTACATCTGTTTACTTGGCCACCGTACTGACGATACTACAGCGAGCGCCTGCCGCTTTTCTAAAACTTGTTTTATAGTAACAGTGTTGCTTTCACGCCAATTAACTCATTGCTCAGAAAAAATGCCCCTCAACCGTACGCCGCCGAAAGATAGCAACATGTCGCCGCTACCGAATGCGTTCGCTACTCCTCTTCAGCACTATCATTCCGACTCTAACATTGCTGAAGTAGCAGAGGAAGCCAGAGTAAGCGCCGCTTCCTCATTAAGTAACATCTCTAGCCATTCATCTAAGCGCAGACGAACAGATACTCACAACCGAGATGACATCACGAAAGCAGAAATGTTAGATTTTTTCTCTGAAATTCAAAGACGGCAGGATGACAAAATTGATATGGTCCTTCGTTCTATAAGCGAAGTGAAGATTTCTGTGGACTCAATAGGTATTAAATATGAAGAAGCGCTGCAGAAAATTGACTCTCTTGAAGGTGAAATTAAAAGCTGCAAGCAATACAATAAGGAACTAGAGAGCAAATTGGAAAACCTTGATAAAAAATCCCGATGCTCAAGTATTGAGCTTCGTAATATCCCCCAGAATCCCCAGGAATCTAAAGAAGAGCTCATAAAGTTAATTACAAGAACAGCCGAAGTCCTAAGTATCCCGCTTCTGGATTTCGAAATTAAGGATATTTACCGGGTTAACACTAAAACAGCAGCAGTAGATGCAAAGCTTATAATCGCTGATTTTACGACTGTCACAGCTAGAAACAACTTCTTGAGCTCGTTTAAGAAATATAACAAAGAAAATCATAGCAGCAGGCTATCTACCGTAAACATCGACGCTGGTGCGGCTAGTAAGCTGATATATATTTCCGAGAATCTGACTCCAAAAGAAAGAAAACTCTATTTCCTGGCCAGGGAATTTGCCAGAGACAACTCCTTTGCGTTTGTTTGGACCTCTTTTGGACGTACATTTTTACGCAAGGCTCCTGGTTCACCGCAAATACGCATTTTTGATGAAGATGACTTCAACAAGCTGCGCCGGTCTGATATCTGACTAGCTATAGCTGTTAACCCTACAACAACTCTAACTCGAACCCAACGTGTTGTCTATTGTTGTATCAGGGACTTAGTCAAATGCCTATCTTTAAGTTTTGCACTTGTCCGTAAATATCAATGCAAATATGTTATTTTAGTTATTTTATGTAAAAAGCAGCATACTTCTAACACTAAACTACACACACTTAATATCAAATTTAATACACAACAAAATACTGAAATGCTAATACACTCTACAGAAAAATCAACCACACCCTTACTCACACTATACATCTGCAATAAGCACGAGCACATCCCTCAACCTTCACAAACAAATCGATCACACTTTTGTCTCAAGCACACAAATCTTATAAGCGTCTCTCCCCGTTTCATTGATATTTTTTTCATTCTACGTCACAAAGTGAATGCCGAAGCACTTTACTCGCCAGATCTAAGATATAATAATTGTTCTATTTTCATAAAGTCACGTGATATCCGTGACTTCCATCAAATATCTGTGACAGATTGTAAATATGATACAAGATATTGAAAGATTAAACTTAGATTTGGACTCAGTACGAGTAGCTGAGGCAATCATTTGCGACGTAGAAGACGTAAAAACATTTATTCCAAAAAGTAAGTGTAATCTTAATATTCTTACACAAAACATTAGGAGCATAAATTGTAACATTAAAAGTTTCACCACGCTTTTGCAAAGATCCGGAATACTTTGGGATGTACTATTACTTACCGAAGCGTGGCTTCCTTCTGCCAAGTATATACCATATATTGAAAATTACAATTACCATATCACAACAACTCATAGGACCCAAAATGAGGGCGTAGTAATATATTACAGAAAACAACTACAGGTCACTTGTGAAGAAGAAAAAATCATTGACGCTAACTGTCTCCTTCTTAAAATAAATAATGAAACTTGCATCATTGGAATTTACCGCCCACCCAGTCAAACAAATACATGCAATTTTGTAACCTCAATAGACGTTATGCTATCAAAATTAGCTAGTTACAAAAATATTATCCTTTGTGGTGATGTCAACATTGATATATCTCCTAATACCCCAGACAAGCGTTCCCATGAATATTTAAATGTTCTGGCAAGCCATGGGATACTTCCGGGTCATACGATACCTACACATGGTCGAACATGCCTGGACCATATGATGATAAAGACAAGAATGGATGCACTTTGTTTCGTATTGGAATCAACAATTACAGACCATGAAAGTGTTGCATTGAGCATCAGTCTAAAAATTCAAACCGATTATGTGGTTGAAGAAGTAAATCACATTGACTTTGCTCAATTAGACCAGACTATCCACGATATTAATTTTGAACCTATACTGTATTGTAATGATGTTAATGAAGCCGCAGACCTTTTTGTCAAAAACCTATCTACAGCCATAAAACACAGTTCCAAACCTGTTAGACCACCCCGTAGAAAAATAGTGAGCAAACCTTGGATCACAAAAGGTTTGCTTCGTTGTATGAAAAATAGAGACAACCTTTACAAAAAATTAAAAAAAGATCCCAACAATGAAACCCTAAAATTGACATATAAAAGATACCGGAATTTTTGCACATCGCGTCTGAAAAAGGCAAAGAGGCATTATGAGAGACAAGAGATAGAAAATGCCAAAAATAATAAGAGAAAGTTATGGGAGGTTATTAAAAGGATAAGCGGTTCTCATAAAGAGATAGACAACTCTTCTTGTCTAATATCGGTCGAAAATCCTGAGCAAAGTATCAATGACGTCAACTATTTTTTTGCTAACGTCGGCAAGAATTTAGCAGAAAAAAATCATTATTTCAAATAGCGTGGAACCAATGTTGTATGAACCATCAATTGTCCCAATCAATTCGCTTGTTCTGCTACCAACAGACGATACAGAAATCTTTCATATAATTAAATCCCTGAAAGACAACTGTGCAGTAGGAATTGACCAAATCTCTTCTATAATTCTCAAGAGATATATTCATAACCTCATCTCTTCCATCACACATATCTGCAACCTAGCCATGTCAACTGGGGTATTTCCATCAGCTTTTAAGACCGCTCGTATAAAGCCAATTCATAAGGGTGGTGAGAGAGACTGTGTCAACAACTATAGGCCAATTTCTATACTGCCGACACTGTCCAAAATCTTAGAGCGTATTATGAACCGCCGCCTGACAAAGTTCCTGGAGACCAATAACCTTCTCTCGTCTTCCCAATACGGCTTCCGAAAAGGCTTGTCAACCAACGACGCTGTTCACGAGCTCGTAAATTCATTAGTAACCAATCTCGATGGAAGAAAAAAATGTCTGACGATATTTCTTGACTTGGCTAAAGCTTTTGACACGGTCTCAATCCCACACCTTCTAATTAAGCTGGAAAAAATAGGAGTGAGAGGTCTTCCCCTCCAGCTATTTAAAGACTACCTCAGTGAAAGAAAACAGAGAGTCAAGGTTGATCGGTGGGTAAGTGACGAACTGACCGTGGAGTTTGGAGTTCCTCAGGGCAGCATTGTCGGACCGACCCTATTTTTGATATATATCAATGAACTTTGTCAACTTAAACTCCATGGAGGCCGTATCCTTACCTATGCCGACGACACTGCTCTCTTTTTCAGTGACAATTCTTGGGACGAGGTATTTAATACGGCTCAACACGGATTCATGGAGGTTTGCAAGTGGTTGAATCGAAATGTGCTGACATTGAATGTCAGTAAAACGAAATATTTAACGTTCGCCCTAAAAACTAACTTGCTCCCTCTAAGCTCGTTATCTATCACAGCACATGTATGTGATCCAAGCCTTACCATCTGCAACTGTCCTACACTGGAAAGAACCGATAAAATCAAATACCTAGGAGTTATAATTGACCAGCTATTATCATTTCATCCCCATATAGAAATACTTGTGACAAGACTCCGCAAGCTCATATATATATTTAAGACACTGCGACACGTAGCCAATCGCAAAACCATCAAAATGGTATACTTTTCGCTTTGCCAGTCACTTGTTGATTATTTTATTACATCATGGGGCGGCACTTCCAAGTCCCATCTAATTGAAGCAGAAAGAGCACAGCGCGCGATACTAAAAGTAGGAGCTGGTCTTCCCTTTCGCCATCCAACTGCTGATGTATACCGTATCTGGGATCTTCTGACTGTCAGGCAGTCATTTATACTGCACACAATTTGTAAAAAACATTCTCAGTTACAGTACAATCCTAAACTCAACCTACATAAACGCAGAAAGGGCACAGTTTGTCCAACACAATCCTTCCGCCTGAAGTTATCTCATAAATTTTATGCCTTCCTTGGCCAATTCCTCTATAACAAATTAAACACCAAACTCAATATATACCCACAACCGAAATTTACCTGCAAACAAACAATTATCAAATACCTAAAAACTCTAGATTACCAAGAAACTGAAAATATCCTTAAAACATTAAAATGACCTAACCTGACGTATTTCCCTCAGCTCTAGCTCACGCGGCCGCATTCATATTACATATATACACAAACACTCACTATACAACAAAACATACAAAATCTTAAAATACATACACACAATCTCGCCCATACACAAACACACTTGCTTGCTTGTTTCTTTTTTTTTTTATTTTACATCATTACTGTGTTTTCTATAGGAATAGTTTTTATCAAATTTTATTAATTAGTTAACACCCTAGTTTAGTTTAAATTAATCTCTGTACATCAATACTGATTTAGTACGACTTAAGATGCTCGGTTACATTTAAGACATTGTAAATCGTTCCTGCTGCGGGAGGGTCCTGGTGACCTGTAATACAGGTTTCTAACGAAACCTACATCAGGCACCAGCTCTCACAAAGTAGTACCAATTTCTTGCACAACTTAAAAATGCCTAGTTTTACTATTTGTACCTTTGTGGAGAGAAATAAACTCATTTTTGATTTGATTTTGATTTGAATATATAATTTGATAAAACCTCACGCACATTTTGAACGATTACATTAATATTAAAACGGGAATTAGAGAGAAGATGGTTCCTCGGAGCAGGATCCTGCTATACGGTGTATGCCGTCTCCACCACAACCACCCCCGAAGTCCTCCCTCGCTCTCCGTGCTGCTGCTCGCAGTGCGAGGTGGGACGCGACGGCATCCTGAAGAAGGCTTCCGAATGAAGCCGAAACAATTGTCGATTTAGACATCGACAACGCGTAAGTCACGCTAATTCCCGTTTTAATTTTAATGTAATACTTTATATATACCTATATTTATTATAATTATAATATTTTGTTTTATATGAACCTATGTATATGCCTGGTAGAGATAAGGTGATTATTGATAAGGCTATTAGTGATAAGGCCGCCTGTTGTGATACTTTACGTATAAGCTTGTTTGTTACCTTTGTCTGATCTCATCTTATAAAGTGGATCAATAAAGTATTATGTATATATTTATATTGTATATCTATTAGGTAAATTATATCAGTGTTGTGGAACCGCCATATAATACTTATAGTAGTAGCATGATCGATGTAGAATGTGAGATCAATCAAGGCGCTGTGTAAGCTAATAAGTTTTTTTTTCCATATTTCTACCACAATCATACACAAATTATGTAGGTAATTGTAGTATGTAAACACCTGATTTAGCTAATAAGACCACCAACGTAGCATAAGTACCTAGACACTCATCATGTAGCCTTCACGTAATAAACACATATCTATCAATATATATCTCTTCATCAATGCCTACCAGCAGCACCACCTAACCTCGGATACAAACTATTACAAACCCCCGATATAGGATGACGTTCCTTGGGTTATCCTATATCGCAAACTATGTTTGTACCGAATATTTGTCAAATTAGAATGTATTTACCTACTATATCTTTATATAATGAGTCTTTGGCAATTAAATAATTAATTGATGACTGTTAAAGGTAAGTAAAATGGGCACAACTTGCTCTTTCTTAAATGACGGTAAAGGAAAATACCTTAAGCCGCCGAAGGAAACCGATCATGTCCAAGAATCACAAAATTCGAGGACATATTGTGTCATCCAACCCACACTTGACCCACACGTTTTATGCTTTTTGTCCGTTTCAAAAGCTCCACATCCTTGGGGATTAAATGTCAAACCAGGAACTATCTCTATAAATATCTTATAATACGGTACCTACTTATATGTGAGGTACCGTCTTATGAAAGAGTCGTATTAGCGCAGCAATATCGCCGGATCCGACATGTTGACCCGCCTTTGAAGTCCCCGTCTTTGCTCCCGATACAGTTATATTAAACTTGTCCGGACGGCTACTCTTTAATATATATCTATTAAGTTCAGTGTAGACAGGAGTTGATTGGAAAGTAGTTACCTACCTACTGTGATTTATAAATCAGTCGTTCGTCGACTAGAAACTTACCTCATGGCATATTTATTGTGCTTTTGGATGTAGAGAAGCACGAGCGCATTTAGACATCAGTAGGTACATATTTGACGTACGTACACTATATACGTTGTATTAAGTCCTTTCTGGGTATCGGCATCACAGATTTGGATGAAACTTGGTATGTAGTTGTTTTAGCGTAGGTAGTCGTTTTTGGTTTGTGTGATCGACGCGAGTACAGCCACAGGGAACAGCTATTGTATACCATATAATATATAGATTTAAAATACGATTTCTATTGCCTAAATATTACTGTACGGATTCCATATAAAAATCAATGTAGGTATGTGGAGTGTAGAGCGCTGAATACATGCTAAACAGTTTCGGTAGATATGTGCGGAAAATATAAATATTAGAGAATAAGCAGAAACAGATGAGAAAATATTTTGTTTGTTTTATACATAGTTGATAAGGAAATCATACATTTGCATGTTTTACGCACATATATACAAACAAACAAATACCCCAAAACTATGTCTAGCGCGTATTTAGCCGTTTTTACACTTTACTCCATTGATACATACAAAAGTTTAGGAAGCGTACTTACTCCAGCATACTCTAGCCTTACATTTTACCTAATAGAGAAAATGTATGGAGGTTAATTGTTTATAACTCTTTTTCTTTAAAATAATTGTTTGATTTATGTATTTGCTGTTAAAGTACAGGATATAACAGATATTATACGTAAGTTTCAGCATAAAATGTGAAGCCGTTTTTGAGATAGACCCCGGGACAAAATTGATCTAAGAACAGTTACTTTGGTGGCTTACCAAATTGTTATTTTCTAACATAGATTTTGCAGAACTCTTTTCAACGATACAAGGGTAGATGAACATATACGCTTTCACACTCACAGCCCCACACTACATTCGATGACTTGTGTCGTGAGTGCCGGAAACATTCACATTACACACACAATCACAACCAGCACCTGAAACACAAATTTTCCATGGGGAGGAAACTTGTATTTCAGCCGGAAATCGAACCCGATACAGGGGTATCGGGTTCGATTCTCGTTGGATGGCGTTCGCCGTCTAAGTAGGGGCTTAGAAAGCGAACGCCACCCAACGAGCAGTGCAGATGAAAAAAATAAAATTATTTTCTGCCCGCTTACGTGTGTGGGTGCCCTCTTATTATTTTAATTGCCATTTCTGGCTTTGGGCCATAGTTGGGCCATAGTGTCAATGGACGTGATGTGTATATGTTATTTAGGGAGT
This sequence comes from Lomographa bimaculata, assembly GCA_948107665.1. NCBI lineage: Eukaryota > Metazoa > Arthropoda > Insecta > Lepidoptera > Geometridae > Lomographa > Lomographa bimaculata. Next base: position 301,322 of record OX403602.1, on the reverse strand, counting down.
AAAACCACATAGATTCAATAAACTTAATTTAATTTCTATTACAATATATTTACAAAAGTTAACTTACAACTATAACTTGTGTTAAAACTTAAAACAAGATACTCATTCAATTATGAACGCAAGAATCGAACACATCAAATCAAATGTTGTATAGTTACAGTAATACTCACAACGACTAACATGTCACTAAACATAACAAATCGTGTTATACCCAGGTATTGTGTTTATATTTTATTCGTTTAATATTGTAAATCAAGAGTATAGCATATCTCTATACAAATAAACTAAAAAGCTGGCTCTTACACAATCTAAATGTATAGGTACTGATAGTGTGAGGTCATTCATACAAAAATATAACTTTAGCAATTTTATTTATAAACATTCACATACAGATTTCATAATATCCTAAATATTATATTTATTCGTAGTTCTAAGTGCACATTTGTGATTTAAATATAGCTATCAACAAACCCAAAATATGTTACAAATAAATAGAGCAGATGTCCACTTCTAGATAAATGTTTAACTTTACACAAGAGATATTGTTAAATTAATCAGAAAATTGAAATAAATAACTATGATGACTGACAGTTTACACGCAACTCACATTCACTTATAATGTAATGAACTTTACATTCATAAACAGTTAAATCCTCGCACAACCATAAAGTGGCGACAAATTCAACATTACGGCCGTTTTATATACCATATCTAATAAGCATATACCTATATATATCCACTATCCATATCTATATCTATTATCCAATGCATTGGATAAAAATTGATACGATGATTTACTCTCTAGCTACGTTCGCAAAGATCGCAGCGTGTTCAAGAGGTGTTCATGAAACACTGTTACATTTTAGGATGACGTCATAGTATAATAATACAGCTTTTTTTCTAAAGACTTTCACGCCCGCGTCGAGCAGTTTATGTTCCACAACAATTAGCGCTTAGTTTAATAGCCTAGTCAAGCTAGCGAAATAATTCATAACCAGTCTGAATTCTTAATGTACTCTATACATTAAGAATTTCAGACTTTCTCAAGTCTATAATTTGTTTGTAAAGAAATGCATCTAAATTATTACTGGGAGCATAGTAAAAACATATACATAATCACAAAAAATATATAATTAAATAATGACATATATATTTTTATTATTTTATTTAAGTTATGTTCTTTCCTTGATACCTTTTAATATAAAAATCTCCTTTATTTTAATTCCAGAAAACTAGGCTTAATTTGTTTTGAAAATTCGTAGTTTACGTACGTCGTTACACTTACACCTTAAGACCCAGTAATAGTTTTATGGGGTAAAATATTGAGTTATTGCAACAAATTCGCTCCTGTGTGGAAAGGCGACACGTGTGGCTATCGTGTAACGTGAACGTTGAGTAGAACGACAAAATAATATTCCGCGCGGTTGACTGCCGCGATCGCTTAAAGTCTTTATGCGGAAAGCAGCTTATATACGTCTTCCAGTTAAAATCTTTATTGTATTTCAAATGGTCGTCGATTGTCGGAGGCGCTTTAATACCGTTTGTTTGTATAACAGACTATGTAAGACGTAGATACAATATAGAAAACGGCCGCTAAAGATAAACTACATAATAAAACGCTCGTGTCATAGAAGTGTAGAACATCGTAGAGATTATCTTATCAAAACTGAACTCCTCCACTAAATTTCTCATATTTATCATTCAGTAGATATTAGTAGATAACCTGTACTTGCCGCACCACTATACAAATAAAGTCATTAACTATTTACAGTGGGCTACCTACGTCACACTTCACTGTTATCGTCTGCATTGTCTCGCAATAATCTACGTTAAAACTAACTACCGCCGAGACCTGTTTCTACGACGCGTATTTAAATATATTAAAATATCCGAGCAAATATATTTGTCACTAAAGCGTAATATTTTACAAAATTCATATTAGTTCCCTCAGTCATCTTTCAGTAAAACAATAATGTGACGCAAATTTACAATAAATTAGGGAATTACTTAATTTTTTTATGTATATTTTTTAAGATACCTACACTATCCATGACTGCAAAATTGTTTATAATTATTAGATAGCTTTGGTCTGCACTGGATCACACCTATCAGGGACATGAGCGTGTTGCAAATCCACGCGGCATATCAGCGAATCGAAACTTGTTATTCAAAGTTGGTTAGCTCTGCAGATGTAGGCGGGCGTGTCGCTGACCATCGGGCGATCGACTTGCTTGTCTTTAAATTCGCATAAAAACTTCATATCTACGGTCAGTTCTTGTTTAAGTCTCCGACAACACCGAGAATCGTGACTGTATTCACTTATACTTATTTTTTAATTAAATAAAGTTTAACAGGTTTTTTTAAAAGAGAAACAACATTTTTTACCCGACTAGGGCGGAGGGTTATGTGGTTAATTATATCTTTATTAAAAGTGTTTCTCTATTTTATTTATGTTTATTTTAAAGAGGTAACTTTATATTTTTTATTGGTTGAGGGAAAAAAAATCGATTTTAGAATTAACTATGAGTGATATATGATCAAAAATTATATAATACTTACATTTTAACAAATTCGTATAAATTTTTCAATGCAGGTGTTGTCAGAGTCATTAAAAACTTTTACATGACACAAATATGTTTCTATATTAATTCGCACGCTATGTTCCGACTCGAGGCTAACAATATTTACGTCGCTGAATATAAAGAGGCGCACTAATATTAGAAAAAAAAATTACAAATCAATCGAATAAAAGCTAATAAGAGCAAAAACCATCCGAGGTGGAGTACATAACGATTGGACGAAAGAATTATCATAAGAGCTATTTTATACGAAATTCGTTGAACTTGAGTTGTCTACACTACTTCGGTAACGTGTCTCCCGAAGCACGGAGAAACACACATAAGAAATTTCAGGTAACGGTCAGTATTCTTTAAGGTTCCGGACCGAACGTTGCTTAGCATTAACAAATGGGACATCGTGCCGACCGTGCTTCGAAAGCCACTATTCATAAAACGACTGCAATCGTTGAAAAATCATCATCGTAAGCCGCTACAATGCGCTCTCGGTCTATCATAGAATCAAAACGTTCAATACTTTATGGGGCCGGTTTTAATTTTATTTAATTTTCACCGTTCGGATCTATTTATTTAATTGCAATTAGCAATCTGTCGCCAATCATCGTTCCGGCAGCGGTCCTCGCTTACACCTCCGACACATAGCATCGAGGGAGATGGGAACAAACGTTCCGTATATTATATTCGTTTCATGCCAGGTCCCGCCCTCACCCCCCACAGGGGGTAAAGTTCGTCGTCAGCCCCCCACCGGGTCACTCCTTATACGTGCACGTGAGGATGTAGAAGCACTCGTCGGGCGGCATCGTGAGTTTGCTGAGGTACTTGGTGAAGGATGCGGCGCCGGCGTCGCAGTACACGAGGTTGAGTGCGTTGTTGTCGGGGGGCAGAGTGACCAGCGCGGCGTCCGTGGAGCACGGCGCGCTCCCCGCCTCCTCCGGGGACACGTACGTGGTGCCCCCGCCGCACAGGGCCCGCTCGGGTACCCCCAGGTATAGCACCGCCTCCAGTCGAGGTTGTTGGTATTGCTCACGCGGCGGCAGCAGCTGCGGATGAAACCGGTCGTCAGTGAATCGGTTCGGGGGGTCGGGGATAAAACAGATTGTTACTGAAACGATTGTCGATGTCAGGGGTCTTCAGCGAAACTGATCGTTGTAGGGTTAATGGTGAAACATATAGTCGGTGAAATAGATCGTTGTTGTAACGGGCCGTCGATGTGAGAAGTTGCCGGTGAAACGGATTATTGGTGAAAAAAAGTATAGGAGATACTGATCGTTGGTGTAAGAGGTCGTCGATAAAACGAATGAAATGTATGGGTTGTTGGTGAAAAATTGCTTGCGTGCGTAATACGTGTGGTCCATGCAGGGAGGTGTGTGTGTGTGTGTGTGTGTGTGTGTGTGTGTGTGTGTGTGTGTATGTGTGTGCGGGTATACTGACAGTGAAGTCCCCGGCGCGCCAGCGCTGCAGCTGGAGGCCCTCGTGCGCGGCCAGCGCCAGGTCGGTGCAGTCGTGCAGCAGGCGCACGAAGGCCTGCGACGAGAACACGCGCAGCAGCTCCCGCGCCGCGTTGTCGGCCGGCAGCGCAGCCGCCGCCGCCCAGCTCAGCGCCCAGTGCCGCCGCTGGTTGGCCGGCCCGCGCCGCTCCCACGGGACGTCTGCGGACACGAGCGCAGCTCTGTACACGTGCGCGAGGGCGGCGGCAGGAGGCACTCTCGCGCTCCATCTGCGCCCGGGACCGACCTGCGTGCGCGAGCGCCGCCAGCACGGCGTGCAGCTTGGGCGGCGGCAGGAGGGCGCGCAGACAGACCTCACTCTCGCGCTCCATCTGCGCCCGGGACTGACCTGCGTGCGCGAGCGCCGCCAGCACGGCATGCAGCTTGGGCGGCGGCAGGAGGGCGCGCAGACAGACCTCACTCTCGCGCTCCATCTGCGCCCGGGACTGACCTGCGTGCGCGAGCGCCGCCAGCACGGCATGCAGCTTGGGCGGCGGCAGGAGGGCGCGCAGACAGACCTCACTCTCGCGCTCCATCTGCGCCCGGGACTGACCTGCGTGCGCGAGCGCCGCCAGCACGGCATGCAGCTTGGGCGGCGGCAGGAGGGCGCGCAGACAGACCTCACTCTCGCGCTCCATCTGCGCCCGGGACTGACCTGCGTGCGCGAGCGCCGCCAGCACGGCATGCAGCTTGGGCGGCGGCAGGAGGGCGCGCAGACAGACCTCACTCTCGCGCTCCATCTGCGCCCGGGACTGACCTGCGTGCGCGAGCGCCGCCAGCACGGCATGCAGCTTGGGCGGCGGCAGGAGGGCGCGCAGACACACCTCACTCTCGCGCTCCATCTGCGCCTGCACGGCGGCGCGCAGCCGCGGCGCCAGGTACGCCGCGTCCACCCACGACTGCAGCAGCACCTGCGCGCCACGTGTACATCAGCCGCCTGCACACCCGTGCGCTCGGTAGCGGCTTTAGAGACAAGTACGAGAAACGTGCATCTCCGTTTGAAGCGCCCCGTTTGTCCATGTGTTTGACTCAAGGGGAATGCGTTTGATTTTGGTCTTTATTGAGTAAACGTGGTCGTAATTTGTGAGAATGACAATACAGGAGAAATATTATGGTATAGACTCCTAATACATTTTTAACAGTGTACCTAATGAAATAAAAATATTGGAAGTTAACAAATTTCAAAAATCTTTAACTAGCTGGCTTCTTATCCATTGTTTCTATAGTGTTAAGGAGTTTAAGAATTTTTAGTAAATTAGTCTAGATATTATAGTAGACATAGACATTACCATTTGCACGTCTGATTGTGTCACTTTTTACATTAAGATCTTACGTACATGTATTCTAGCAAATAAACGATTTGATTTGATTTAATTAGGGTAAAAATATGGCCGACAAAAAAGGAAGTTGTTTGGCATATATACGTAGCCCATGGGTTGGTTGAGGATCATCGGGCCGACGCGGCCGCAGTATATAACAACTGACCACTTCGTTATGCGGCTTGCAGGGCGCCGGCGGCGGCGGCAGCGGCTGCTCGGGCTCCGCCGGCGGCTGCGCGGCGGTTGCGGGGCCGTTGAACCAACCGTTGATCGACAGCCGCGGGAGCTCCATCGACATCACCTCGCCTACCTGCCCACACCAACAAATAAAACTATATATGCTTACAAGCATGACTCAAATGTATTACTGACTCAAATGTATTACTTACTTATTTATTTATTAAATAAATAAATAAATAAGTAATACAATATATTCTAAAATAATATATTATGTTTTTATACCATTTACACACACTGTATTAAATATTGTATAATTCAGTGCATTATTACAGTTAACAAAGTAGTATAATTTATAATCGAATGTGTGAAGTGCACTGAAGCTATGGATTTAATAGTTATATAATGTCTCCTTTGAAAATACTAGGATACAATGTCATAATATCACCTGAGTTGAAGTTTTTGTTAAACAAGTAAACATTACGATATAAAGGCAATTGTTTTAATGATGACGATCCAGTTGGCGCAGTGGACAGGTGTCCGCACTCTGCGCCGTGGGTCCTGGGTTCGATTCCCGGGATATTTGTGGTTCTGGGTGTAATGTGTGTGTGTGTAGGAACCTCACCTAAATTTATAATAATATTAATATTTGTCGACCTTACCTTATCCATTAACTTAATATTAAAACATAATAATTTTTGGTTTATATAAACAATTCTGTAAACTTAAATTAATTATCGCAAGCATCGTCAGGGCGCAAAGTTAACTCACGCCTCGACACCCGGTATGCGCGCCGGCTATTGTCCGCGGCTAACGGTACATCGTCGCTTGCGCCCGGCCGCAAGCCCGAGTCGCCGCCGCGCGGAACCAGTCTGCACCTATATGCGACGGCGAATGCACGCTCTATTTTCTCCTCACTAAATCGCTCAAAAATCTTTCGTATTATAATTCCAAATTCTGCTATCTATTTTCGTACCTACTTCTCCTTCGTTATTATCTGTTTCTTTCGCGCTTTACTCTTTTTATTATTTCTGATAAACAATATTTATGTGTGTGAACTTAAAGTGAATAAATCAGTGGAATATCGAACTCTGGACTTTACTTACTGAACGTAGTTCACCACATATTTGGTGACCCCGAGAAGAGAACATGGCTGACAAGAGCAACCAGGAATCAGTTACGGGCGAAGCTTCTGGAAGCCATTTAGTTGGCGGCGCAGCAACAACCACAAACGTATTTAAAGTTGGCGTCAAAATACCACCATTCTGGCCCGAAGAACCTGGATTATGGTTTGCCCAAGTTGAAGGTCAGTTTCTTATATCAGGCATAACTTCCGATGCTACTAAGTTTTACCACGTTATTGCGCAGTTAGACCAACAGTATGCGGCCGAAGTTAAAGATGTTATCATTGCACCGCCGGCCGAAAATAAATATATAAAATTAAAATCAGAACTGATTAAGAGACTGTCTGCCTCACAGGAAAAAAAAGTTAAGCAGTTACTTATGCATGAGGATCTAGGCGACAGGAAACCCTCCCAATTTTTAAGACATCTACAGACATTAGCAGGGCCAAACGTCCCAGAATCGTTTTTGCGCACGCTGTGGTCGAGTCGGTTACCTCATAACATACAAACTGTTATTGCATCGCAGGGAGACTCACCTCTAGAAGCGGCAGCGGACCTGGCAGACCGCGTCTATGAAATCGTGCCCGCCGCGCCAGCAGCATCAACAGTAGCATCTGCAGAATTTAGTTTGGGTGATATGGCGAAGCAAATCGCAGAATTGACGCAAGAGGTCGCCGCTCTAAGAGGGCAAGTATCACGTTCTAATAATTATGATGCACGGGAGAGCAGGCAGCAGTATCGCCGAGATAGAAGTCGTTCGCGCTCGAGAGAACGCGATCCGGATTATTGTAGGTACCACAACCGGTTTGGCACCCGGGCTACCAGATGTACGACTCCGTGTAAATTCAACTCATCGGAAAATGCGAACGGCAGCCGGAAGTAGCGGCTAACGACTGCCCCTCCAAACCAGGCCGCTTATTTATTACAGACCGGACGACTAAGATGTCATTTCTCGTCGACACTGGGTCAGACCTTTGTGTGTATCCACGATCTGCGCTCAATCAGTTCCGCGCTAAGACAGACTACCAATTGTATGCTGCCAACGGGTCTATCATAGCGACATATGGCTGGATTCACCTACAACTTAACATAAGTCTACGCCGCGCCTTCAGTTGGCGATTCGTGGTAGCCGACGTGTCAAAGGCAATCATCGGTGCTGATTTTCTCAGATTTTACAATTTGCTTGTAGATGTGAGGAACTACCGCTTGGTCGACGGGCTTACATCACTCTCCGCAATAGCCGCACCTGATATGGAGACAATAGACATCGCGTCGATCAAAGCTGTAGCTGGAGACACAACGTACCATCAACTGCTTCGTGAGTACCCCACTATCACTTGTCCAGCTGGAACTCAACGCGATATTAAACATGGAACGGTACACCATATCCGCACTACGCCTGGCCCACCAGTTTCTAGTCGACCCAGAAGACTCCCGCCGGACAGATTAAAGATTGCGCAGAAGGAATTCGAGGAAATGTTAGCGAATGGTACTGCGCGCAGATCCGAAAGTCCCTGGGCTTCACCTCTCCACTTAGCCCCTAAGAAAGACAATGGTTGGCGACCCTGCGGCGACTACCGTGCACTTAATTCGCGCACCATACCGGACAAATATCCAATTCGACACATCCAAGATTTCTCCCAGCAGCTAGCAGGTACAACAATATACTCGAAAATCGATCTAGTAAAAGCATACAACCAGATTCCATTAAATGAAGCTGATATTCCGAAGACGGCAATAACAACACCATTTGGCTTATTCGAATTCCCTTATATGACATTTGGGCTTCGAAATGCCGCGCAAACGTTTCAACGTTTTATAGATGAAATGCTCAAAGGCCTTCCATTTTGCTACGGATTCTTAGACGACATCTTGCTGGCATCAACTAATGAAACTACGCACCTCCAGCACCTCAGACAGCTGTTCCAGCGCTTGGCAGATTTTGGTATGCTCATAAACACCGCTAAATGTGAATTTGGCCGAACCCAAATTACATTCCTGGGCCATGAAGTAACTGCAGACGGAATCAAACCCATACCAGATAAAGTGCAAGCGATTCGAGAGTACCCGACACCAAAGACGGTGAAAGAACTACGCCGATTTCTGGGAATGTACAATTTCTATCGACGATTTGTACTAAAAGCAGCCAAATTCCAAGCACCGCTAAACGTCGTGCTCTCGGGACCAAAGACGAAAGGATCGCAGAGCATCACGCTGACACCAGAAATGCTGGAAGCATTTAACAAATGCAAATCAAGTCTCGCAGAAGCAGTCATGCTAGCTCATCCAGATCCCGACGCTCAGCTGGCTGTGTTCACGGATGCTTCAGATTCTTCCATAGGAGCAGCGCTTCAACAAAAATGCGGTAACAACTGGAACCCTTTGGCATTTTTCTCACGACGACTATCATCAGCACAACGTAAATATAGTCCCTATGATCGTGAGCTTCTAGCTATATACGACGCTATCAGACACTTCAGACACATGGTAGAAGCTAGACCATTCACAGTTTTCACTGACCACAAGCCGCTGACTTTTGCCTTCTCCTATAACCGCGAGAAATGTTCACCGAGACAGTTCCGGTACCTGGATTATATTTCCCAGTTTACGACAGATATCCAGTTCATCCAAGGAAACCAGAATGTCGTGGCAGATGCGCTCTCGCGCATAGAAGAGATAATCGCAGATGTGGATTATGAGGCACTCGCTAAATCTCAAAACTCAGATCTAGAACTCCAGGAGCTGTTACAGAAAGGTTCAGCACTAGACCTGAAAAAGATAAAAGCACCCGACTCCAACATAGATATTTATTGTGACGTCTCCACTCCAAATCCTCGACCTTATGTGACAGATGCCTTTCGGAAACAAATATTCATCTCACTTCACCGATTGAGTCACCCAGGTGGAAAAGCGACAGCAAGATTAGTCACAAAAAGATTTATTTGGCCTGGAGCACAAAAAGATTGCCGACAATGGGCCAACGAATGCACAGATTGCCAGAAAAGCAAAGTATACCGGCACACCCATTCACCTACCTCCACTTTCCCTGTTCCTTCCCAACGTTTCTCCCATGTACATATGGACTTGATAGGGCCTTTACCTATTTCTTGTGGTTACAGGTACTGCCTCACGGTCATCGATCGTTTCACTCGTTGGCCTGAGGCTTATCCTCTTACAGACATCACGGCTGAGACATGTGCCCGAGCCTTCATCGCTGGCTGGGTGTCCCGCTTTGGAACTCCACATCGCATTACCACGGACAGAGGACGCCAGTTCCAGTGCGAGCTCTTCCGCACCATGACTGCCATCCTGGGTACGCAACATCGTCCTACCACAGCATATCACCCAGCCTGCAATGGTATGGTGGAACGGCTCCACCGCCAGTTGAAGGCGGGAATAATGTGCCACCAGAATGCCAGCTGGACAGAAATTCTTCCTGTGGTACTATTGGGAATCCGCAGTGCCTGGAAAGAAGACATCAAGGCTTCAGCAGCAGAGCTCGTATATGGTGAGCCACTCCGACTGCCGGGGGAATTCTTCAATCCTTCTGCCGCAACCCCTGATGTCACCGACTTCGCATCTCGTCTCCGTCTCCACATGGCAAAGTTGTCTCCAGTACCTGCAAGCAAACACGTACAAAAACCATTCTATGTACCTAAAGACCTGGCTACCGCAGATTATGTCTTCCTCCGGCAGGATGCTGTCCGGCGCTCTCTGGAACCTCCGTATACTGGTCCCTACAAGGTACTAGAAAGAGGTAGTAAGACCTTCAAGCTAGCTATAGAAAATAGAGAATCCACGGTTTCTATAGACAGACTGAAATGCGCCCACATGACCCGAGATGACACAAAGTCTAGCAATGCAAATGCAAACTCCGTTCCAGCGGCAGCCGAACCCGTTCCTGAGAGGAAGACCAAATCCGGCAGAGTTGTACGATTTCCGGATTACTATCGACCTCAGTAACCTTCGGTCTCAGCGGGGGAGTAGTGTAGGAACCTCACCTAAATTTATAATAATATTAATATTTGTCGACCTTACCTTATCCATTAACTTAATATTAAAACATAATAATTTTTGGTTTATATAAACAATTCTGTAAACTTAAATTAATTATCGCAAGCATCGTCAGGGCGCAAAGTTAACTCACGCCTCGACACCCGGTATGCGCGCCGGCTATTGTCCGCGGCTAACGGTACATCGTCGCTTGCGCCCGGCCGCAAGCCCGAGTCGCCGCCGCGCGGAACCAGTCTGCACCTATATGCGACGGCGAATGCACGCTCTATTTTCTCCTCACTAAATCGCTCAAAAATCTTTCGTATTATAATTCCAAATTCTGCTATCTATTTTCGTACCTACTTCTCCTTCGTTATTATCTGTTTCTTTCGCGCTTTACTCTTTTTATTATTTCTGATAAACAATATTTATGTGTGTGAACTTAAAGTGAATAAATCAGTGGAATATCGAACTCTGGACTTTACTTACTGAACGTAGTTCACCACATGTGTGTGTGTGTGTGTGATGTGAATGTTTCCGGCACCCACTATACAAAGTCTTTGAAGTTATTGTGGGGCTCTGAGTGTGAATCCGTTTGTTTATTTTTGTTTGATTAGTTTTTAAAGGTTTACCAAGAGATACTTCCGCTGTGTTCCCGTGCTCTAATTACCACAGATCTAGTGCAAATCACAGTAACGTGGTGGTGTATAGGACTGACCTGGTGGAAGGAGTCGGCGCCTACTTGGAAGAAGGCCAGCATGTTGTTCCGTGGGTAGACGGCGTGCACCACGTCGGTGGGCCCGAGTTCGTCCCGCGCCAGCAGCTCCAGCGCGCCGCCCATGTGGGGCCGCCAGCCGCCCGCCTGCACACACACACACACACGGCTCTCTGTACAGTCTACTATACACTCACGCATATTACTTATATTACTTCCACATATTCATAATCCCCGTATTTCTCTTCGCAGTGGCAGTACTAAGATAATTGTTTTAAAACTAGGCTTGTGTATATTGATATTTATTTTAAATAGTACTTTGGGAGAGCTGGAACTAGTAATGGAGTTCGGGCCATTTTAAACGAGGACATTTTGATGTTCTTTCTGCGACATCAGTCGACAACCCAGTGCTGTGAAGGAAACTTGACAGGTTATTGACATGTAAAATGGAAGCAGTGCGATGTTATTAGTAAGTCTAGTTGTAGCATATGTCTAACAGAAATTTTAAAAAATGATTTGTTTATTTGACAAAATGAAAAATACTCATGTGTGCAAATTTTTACTACTCATGCAATTTATAATATTTTATAAATTAAAATTGATGGTAGGAAGGAGTTAAATTGCTGAATTTACTGAGCTGACATACTATAATAATAGTATAGCAGTAGCAGTACCAAGTCGGAAATTAGAAAAAACTAGGCAGATGTTAGTGGAACTTACGCACTAATTCGATTTTAGACTATTCTTTGGCTTAAAAATTATTTCTCTATCTATAACGTTAACATCTGATAAAAATAGAATTTCATACTACTGTACTGTTTACTGCTTTGAGATAGATATCAGTGACAGGCAGTAGTGCCCTCAATTATTACGGCTCTACTAGCCACTGATAACAAACTCACTCCCTCTTCATAACCTGCTAATATTATCTAAAGTGAAAGTGTACCTCTATAACGTGATGATCCCCTCCATTCTCTGTGGTTGTGGGAGGGTCTGGGTGCCACGGTGCCAGGTACAGGATGAAAGCCACGCGGCGCTCGCCGAGCAAGTCGTCGTGGACCAACAAGTGGTCACCTGGCCCATATAAAGAACAGCATGCTGACACTGACGTCAACTGCAGACCTGTCACTGATGACACCTGCCATGGAAAATTGGAGAATATGTTTATGTACCTACAGACTATCTTATATGAATAGCACTGCTTTAACACTCACAGTCCAATATTAAATTGGAAGGCTTGTACTGTGGGTGCCAAAAAGATTCACATCATACACACAACACTATCACACCCTGTACCAGAAACACAAATTTCCCTAAAGGAGAATTGTGGTTCCCGCTGTTAACAACAGATACCTAACCAACTACCCTTAAGATAAGTAAACATAAACAATAAAGTCTGCCTCACACCTAAACACATGCAAATAAGACAGCTAGGTATTTACGGCAATATTTGTTAGATTTTATTAACACTACATATAATTGAAAGAATGCCAACCGTTTCATATAAAGATATTTTTTTTTTTTTTATTTGTGACAGGCTAGTGTTTGACCACTATCTCACCTGATGGTAAGTGACGATGTGATCGAAGCTGGTAAACACACTAGACCTGGAATACGCAGGCTCTCAAGGATAACTGCCGGAACACCGTATTTGGCTTGGCGGCAGACTTTCAACTTGATGGTGGTAAGCTACTTTGGTAGCAAGCCAGGCGAGCAACTCACAAAATGCTCTACCACCTCTCTATTCTGATGTATTAATGTTTTAACTGAATGTTATGTGACTTATTTTTGACATAGGCACTACATTTTTCACATATGCAGTGTTATATCAGAGTGTGCCTCACTAGCCCACACCACTACTTACTTATCGGGGTGCAGTGACCCAAAATTAGTCTTGGGCTCAGATACCAGAAGACTCCATATTTCTCATGCTGCTGTGACAGTCGCATAGATATAATAAATCTTACCCAACTCATAACCTCTGTCTTCAAAAGTTCATAGATGCCCCTTATACTTCTCTGCCATGTCAAGCTGGCAAGATCTGTCGTCTGGTGAAACTCATATAAGTCCATCTTCTTTCGTGACCAGTCCAGTGTGTTCATGTCGTCCACTATGTTGTTTATAATGTCCGGGTTTGACAGGAAGTCATGCAGTAAACATAAGCGGAATGGTGCAGCCGTCAGTGTGACTTCATCAGATTTCATGTCTTTGCAGTCTTGCCAGTGGCATTTTAACCTATCTATTAATTCTTGTGACTGAAAACAATGTTGACAATAATTAATAGATGATAAAACCTCATAACTTGAGTACATGATAATGGACAACAATGATTCCAGATAGGCTTCCAGATAGTCTGATACCCTAAGAGCAGCTTCCCCAAATATGAGATAGGAGAACACTTATTATTGGCAGGTAAGAATAATAGGCAGGAAACAATCAAAATCAAAATCAATAATAGAATATACCTCTTTTGGACCACATGCATAATGGACCTCTTTTGATCCTCTGTTTTGCGATATTGTATACTACGACTTATGTACTGGGTTTGTATTAAAGATATTTTTATACCTATAAATGGCTGTACTTAATAATCAAATAAATTACAAGATTTTGGAATGTTTTGAGGTAAATGTAACTATAGTAAACAGTTTTGATGAGTTATGATAAATAATAAAGTTTTACTTTTGTTCATAACTCATAAAAACATTTCACAAATAGACTTGTATATATAAAATGATTAGATACAACAATATATTATGTACATTACCTGTATTTTACTATTTAGCTTTGGGTCCTCCATCCTATTTGCCCGTGGATAGAGTGTTGCTTTCAGAGGTTTTCTACTTATTTTGTCATCTTTTATAACGATAGAGTCATCCTCCCACGGGCTTTCCGAGTCTGAACTGTAGTCTGATGACGAGGAGGAGGATGAGGAATAGTCCGCTGTAATATGAGTTCAATTAATTGGATATTTCTATTACTAAAAATCTACCAAATGTTATAATGAGAAATGACAAAATTATAACAATTAAGAGCTTAGAATTTCTATCTGGGCCTGACATATGCTTGATTCGGTATACACCTTAATTCAACCATCATAAGTTATAGTAATGTAACAAACATGGGAGTCTAAACATGAAATTATACCTGTGTGGTATCATCATCATCACTGTTTCCACAAATGGATTTCACGCTGGGAATTGGGTTGCTTCCCTCTTAGGGAGAGAGTCAGCTTACATTGATCAAATTTACAAAACAAATAATAAAGTGGATTTCAAGCTTAAATCATCACAAATATCATAATATATTAATGATTAGAGAGTTAGGATTTGAAATTCCCGCGCAAACCAATAGGAAACACAGAAGAGAAATACTCCCAAGACTTACCTCCGCGGATCCTCTTCACCTCGTCGGCGGAGGCCTGATAAGTGGTGACGGCGCAAACGTCCGAGTCATCACTCTCAGTGTCTGATATCTCGATAACTGTGCTGGAGACAGGCCGCTTGGCGGGCGGTCGGAGGTCCTCCGACGCCGCAGTCTCACCGCCGCTTCCGCTCGGCCCATTGTGTCCGTTGTCCGCAGCCAAGCCGCTGGAAGTCGGCTCTTCGATTTCCTTACTCGGTGAACTCATTTTTAACTTCTTCACTACATAATAGGGTAAAAAAACAAAAGGAAACCGAAAATGCGACGCATAACCTCAAATTTTGTTGACGTTCGATAACACAATGTTACTAGCTCCTAAAACTCATATAAATAATAAAAACCACAGAGTCCATAAACTGATTACCATAGATAAATAAGTTATCTGTTTTTTGGGTTACTAATTTACTATTAACACTAGGTTTGAGTAAACTAACATGCGAGATCATTCGTCAATACAACTTTGAGTCATCGAGAATCAACAGTTTGTCCTTGCTTTGTGTAGAACTCTTTTCTCATGATAATTAATTCTAGGCAATGCGATGCATGTGTGTCTCCGCGACCAATTGCTTTTTACTTGAACTTGAACGAGTCGTTCCTAGAGTTTCGATTTCGAATGACGCGTCTTATTCTAAACACATCATAAATTTTTTATAGTGTGGCTTTCTGTGGTAACGCCACCACAATTTGATTTGTTGGCAGCAAGGATGTTGTAGCTACAAACCGTAGGTTTGTTTCCTATCTCGATGGTTGGCAGAGAAAACTTATACGTGTCAATGTCAACTGTCAATGTCGTATTCAGTAGAACATGGTGCTGTGTGATGTGCGAATACGATGTAAACAATAAATCGATACAACAGTAATAAATATTCTTATTATGGCTGATACAGAAGGACAAGATATGAGCGGCGATGCCCATCAGCAATGCCAATTCTTTGTGGTGAGGAAGAAGCGGTTGTGCCGCATGACAGTGCGGCCTGGTCGTATGTACTGCGGAGAGCATGAACCGGCGCCCAATAATAAGACAGATGAGGTACTATTTCATATAAAACATGTTCCTATATCGTAGCAGTGAAATGAATACAGATTACAGAAAAGTACGCTAACAAGGGCAATTTGTTTCAGACCGATATGCGCGTGCCGTGTCCAAATGATCCCAAACAGTAAGTACCTACTTGGTAAAGTAATTGCGTGTTGGTATCCCAAAGATAAAGCGAATTTTGTAGCTATGAATTTATATAGATAATAAATCCCTTAATTGGACAAAACGTAACTTATGTGTAATACTCCACTGTACTTATAATTAGCAATAGCTATTCATGTAGAAATAGGATCGTGATAATGGGTAAAATCTGTTAATTATTTAATGTGCTTTTGTCATGCTAGGCTTCGTACAAAGCAGATGTGATGCCAATATAACTTAAAAAAATTAAGTGTGTTTTAAGCAAATTTCAATCTTACTGCTATGTAATTAAATTCAAAAGAATACCACCAGTGATAACTACTAGAAAACAATGAGCATAAATCGCTCACTGACTGGATGCGGCCTTGCTACCAGGCTTAGTGAATTGTAGCCAAACTTAGCATCCAAAAGCTCTGTATTGGACTATTCTGATTTTCGCCAAAGAGTGGTTCAATGCAAAAAACTGAAGAAATCTGAAGATGGTACTACAAAAACGGAAGAATGGCATGATATTCATGATAAATTATTTCAAATAACACCCACAACACAAGTTATCAAACTTAGTGTGTGACTGTGAGTAAAAATTTTAAAATTACAAAAACTACAAACGCTGAATATCCTCCTCCAGAACACTGCATTGGAAAATATAACTCAAATAAGAATCGCCCCATAAAAGTATGCTAGAAATCACAAGAAGCACTAGAAGCAGCTTTATCAATATCGTATTACAAGGGAGCTATTGCATCAGACACTACCAAGGTATCCGATCAAACACCTCAGCAACAAACATTTATGAAAAATTTAAAAGAACAGCTGAGTAATAGAAGTAATGCTAAAGAAAAAGGCCTCACTATAAAATATGTAAAAAATATTTTATAGTGAGTAGTAGTAGAATAGTTATTTTGATACGGATTAATATTGAATGCTTCAAAAAGCCAACAAAATGCAGCTATTTCTTGATATTTTTTATAAAGAAAAGTATTTTTTCTGAGCTGAATATACACCCTACTAATATTATAAATCTGAAAGTTTGTGTGTAAGTGTGTAAGTATGTTTGTTCCCTCTTCACGCTTTAACGGCTGAACGGATTTGGATGAAATTTGGAATGTACATAGCTTATACCTAGGATTAACACATAGGCTACTATTTAACTTGATAATAGCGGGTGAAGCCGCGGGGCACGGCTAGTGTTAGATATATGCTGTCATGGACTTTTTTGTAAAGCTCATAAAGGCCAACATTCTCTTCTCTCTCATCTACAATAGATAACAAGAAAATTAACAATAAATTTAGAACAATTTATGTATTTTTTTTGTTGAGTTTTTAAATGTATCTTTAAATTTAGTATTATTTAAGTTATTTGTTTTCTCGTGAATTTTATTCTTTATGAGAACTATCTTTAACCCGAAAATCAGCATGTTATATTAAAACTTGGCTCATATAGGTAGTTAATAGATAAAAAGCTGATCAGTAAAAGGTATTGTCCGTATACATCTATAAACCTTCACTTCTAACTAGTTCTAACTAGGTTTACCTGGGAAATCAGTGCTCTCCCGTTATCATACATGTAGATACTTTATTGTATTAAATTTTTACGAACATTTTCAATTGTGAGTATTATGCTTGAATTATAAATTTAATTTTATGTAATTTGTTTAAAATAACTTTGAGTCATATAAATAATGGCATATTCGTACATACAACATTAAACAAAAAATCAATGGATTACAATATAAATAAAAACATTATGAGGTCGACATATTTTATCACAGTATATTGACATTTATTATGACCTTAATTAAATTAAAATCATTTATTTCAGGTTAAGACCCATACGTTTACATTATCTAGTGTACACATTAATGAACATAATAGTAATAAAAAAACAAATGACAAATAATATGTTCTAATTAAATAATAAATATAATATCAGATAAAAAAAAGATAATAATTAAATACTAAAACAATTAAACTATTGATGTCAGATTTTGTTGTCCCAAAAATATTATAATAATTATGTATAGTCAAAATTAAGTCATAGTCTGATTAATGAAACAATCCCTATAATAACAAAATCCAAGTCATTCAGAGAGTCGGAGACTGCATTGTTTATGTGTGAAGGATGTGGGTGTATGGTGGTAGAGTACATGTGATAGATTAATACAAGTGAAGTAATGTTTTGCAGCACATGTTACGAAAGTAAATTGGAAAAGCATCTGAAAAAATGCAACGCTCGTAAAGTAGAAGACCCGCCATACATAGAACAGAATATTAATGCTCCAGAGGACACAGAGCCCTGCCCAAGGGTTCCACTCAAGGATGTCCCAGAGGAAACTCTAATGAAGATTATTGAAAAAATTAACACACTATATGACAGTAAGTAGTATCCAAGATCTGTCGGTTTGCTTCTACATTCATCTTCCGTACAGCAAAGTAGTGGAACTCATTGTCTGCGTCATTATTCCCAAGGGGAATCTGGGAGTCTTCAAATCAAAAGTGAATAGGTGTCTTCTAGGCAAGCATGTGACATCATTGGCCGCATCATCACTTTCCATGAGTGAGATAGGGGTCAAATGCTTTCCTATTTAACATTAAAAAAAGTAGAGTTATTCACTTTCATGAGTGCCTCTTTGGGGCCCATGTGAATAAACGATTTTGAATTAGAATTTGTTCTTTCCGGTATTAGTAATTATCTAGCATTTTATACAAGACCAAAACACGGTTGCTGTATAGAAACTAAATTTCCCAAGCGTTTTTATCAGTATTTACTCAGTAAAATATCAAATTTCAAAGCATTAAAGTAAGAATATTTTTTTAAGTTTAATGCCTTAGTTATTATAAAAAAAAATATTGTTATATTTTAATAACATTCATATTTCCTTTTCCCTTTTAAATAAGAAATAACGTGAATGTTTAATTCTATAAGTACAAGATATAATAAACATACCTGACCTATATTTAAATATGCGTATTGGGTGTTCCCGCAGAGCACCTTAAGGACAAGATAATGGCATACAATCCGTGGGAGGAGCAGCACGCGGCCGTGGAGGAGGACCTGAACTCGGCGGGGCGCGCAGAGTCGTCGCGGCGGCACCTGCGCCAGGCGGCGCGCCTGCTGCAGCTCGCGGAGGACGAGGGGCTCAAGAGGGAGCACACCTGCTATGTCGAGCTCGGCGCAGGGAAAGGTAACAGAATCAAACAAGCTATTATCTTCTTCTTTGTCGTACCTTCCCTTTGTGACCCTTCATGTTTATATGAATACGGCACGGCTCGGCGTGACTTTTTCTTTTTTAATTTTAGCTTCGCAATTTTGTGCATTTAGCCATTGTCAAGTAATAATATATCTCAAGTGTATTTCATATTAAAAGTCCTAGTCGGAAGTCACAATTAAAGTCAAGTAAAAGAGTCAAGGTCCAGTCGTAATCGAGTCATGCCCTAGTAAAGTGGTAGAAATTTTACTAGAACTTCTATTGGAGTTTTGGAGCGAAAGCGAAAATCACGTTTTTCAACATAGTATCATTTGCCTACACTTGTGCACGTTCACTAAGTATTAACTTTTAATATACCACCATTATGGCATATTAACACTCGAAGAGTTACAAGTTTTGGTAAATGATATAAATTCAACAACGGCATATTTAACTTGCGGCAAAACTAGCGACATTTGTCTATCGTGTGCGGCAGGCATGCTGTCGTACTACATGGGCGTGGCGTGGTGCTCGGCGACGTCGAGCGTGCTGGCCGTGGACCGCGCGTCGCTGCGCCACAAGCGAGACAACCGCCTCGCGCGCGGCGCCGCCCGCCTGCGCGCCGACCTCCGCCACCTGCGCCTCGCGCGCGCGCCGCCCGTCGCCGCCGCGAGCGCCGTCGTCGGCGTCGCCAAGCACCTCTGCGGCGTCGCCACAGGTAACCTGCGAGCTGCCACAGAATGGGGTCATCGATCTTTGACCGAGCCAGCGCGAAGCGTCTCCGTTTCGGCTGGCGTACATTTGCATTCGTACGTCCGGATTTCAGGTTCACGAGAATCGGTTGTGACCCGAAGAGAACCTTCGGGTCACACCCGATTCTCGTGAAATTTTGTGAGCAAGTTCGATAATCATATACATTTTTTTGTCTATTCATCTTTGGGAAATGTTTCAAAATGGTAAAAATATAGGGGTGAAAACGTAAATAAAACATATTTCTGCCATTTTGACAAATACGAGGTGTTCCCCTCCCGCAAGCCCTTGTTTATGTCGGTGCGGTGACAATCAAGCGCGTGCTATATTGTACGAGCACGTCCCGTCCGCAGACTACGCGCTCCGCTGCCTGACCGCCGGCGGCGCGGTGGACAAGACGCGCGGCGTGGTGCTGGCCACGTGCTGCCACCACCGCTGCGAGCGCGCCGCCTACGTCGGGAACTCGCAGCTGCAGGTAACGGGCTCGCAACCTAACTCACGAACTACCTAATAGACCCTTTTGTATGGCAATTGATAGTTTGTTTTTCCTTTTTATAAAACGACTAGCAGCGCCCGCGACTTCGTCCGCGTGATTATTGGACTTTTAGTGGGGATTCCTAATTTTTTTGAAAATATAATATAGGCTATAGCCTTCCTCGATAAATGTACTATCCAATACTGAAAGAATTTTTCAAATCGGACCAGCGGTTCCCGAGATTAGCGCGTTCAAACAAACAAACAAACTAACAAACTCTTCAGCCTTATAATAATATTATATAAGTATAGATATAGTGTTACAAAAGACCTAATTATCGGCGATTAATTTTGCCCAGAAAACTTTCATGCTCTCGGTTTCCATTTATTAGATTTTATCCTCAATTAAATATTGTCTAAATACGATAGCTTTCGTCCTATAAGATAATGTTAGGAACAGTTTAAAGTAGCACCCTGTGTGAGTCAGCCCCGTGGTCGTCCCCAGGAGCTGGGCGTGTCGGGTGCGGAGCTGTGCGTGTGGCTGGGCGTGGTGTCGTGGGCCACATGCGGGTCGGGCCGCAGCCGCGCCGCCCGCGCGCCGCCCCGCGCCGACTACACCTTCCGCCGCATCACCGACGACGCCACCTACCACCTCGGCGACCGCGCCCCGAGTGAGTACCGCCTGGGGGTGGACCAGCGAACATAGTACATGGGGATACATATTTGTAGGACCCTCTGGCGCTAGCCAGAGCGTTTCAAGATTCGGTCCGTATAACCGAAAGGTTGGAAGGACCATGGGAGGTGGAGGGATGCTCGCTTACTGTGCCTTATGTTCTGTTCCAGGGACTGTATACACGCTATGTTCGTCCCGAATGTCATCCGTTCCGATGATACCTCGTTTTGAATGATACAAAACGAAATGTTTTGAGTCTTCCGATTTTTTACCGAGGAAAACGGGAGGTTCTCAATTCGACTGTATTTTTTTTAGTCGTGCATTCTTTCTAGGTAAACCGTTTTTTTTTTCTGGTGCTTCCCATGTGGTTCCATTTAAATTTGATCGAGATCTAACCGGTACTTTTGTGATATCCTCGATGATGCGTATTTAATTCATTGAAAGTGATCGAGGGTTCCGAAGATAAAGCGGTGAAGTCGGATTTTTTAGGCCTTGCTTGCGTTTAATTTGTTTCCCATCGCGATTTGTCTTGTGTTGTCCTCGGACGCAATATTCTATTTTTTTTTATAAAAAAACCTAGCCTATGACGTGCGGAAAATTTATGTAAACCCTGTGTGTTGCAATAGCTTTGTTAGTTTGAGAGTTGGAAAAGAAATTTCCCTTCGTTGGAAAAAGTTGTATCCACCGGGAATCGATCCAATACTGTTTATAAGGCAGAGGTTACCAACAACGGCATCGAGCAGTTTTTTTATCACATTCACAGCCCCACACTAAGTTATGACTTGAAAGTCGTACCCACCGGAAACATTCCCATTACACAAACAGCCCCAAACAAAACCAGAAACACAAATTTTCCTTGGGGAGAAAATTTATGTCTGCCGGGAACGGAACCCGATACCCCCGCTTAGAAGGCGAAAACTAGCCCAACTAACCCAACGGGCAGTTCAATGAAACATTTGAAACAGCTATAACGTTTATCAGACGCAGGCGAGGAGAGCATGAAGAGCATGCTCACCCAACCGTTCAAGGCGGAGGTGGGACGGCGCGCCAAGGCGCTGATCGACTACGGGCGGGTGCTTTACCTCGCCAGCCGGGGCTTCGACGCACGCCTCTGCTACTACGTGCCCACTACGGAGTCGCTGGAGAACGTCTGCATCGTCGCCACCAAGGAGGTAGCCGACGAATGAATGCACAGAGCGAGGTAACTTTCTGGACGGGAGGTAGTGCGATACTCTCACAGAGGAATCGTCGATGACGCCTGCGCTCGTCCCCGCGCGACCTGCGTCTGTGTGCAACGCTCGCACTAACTCTATACTCGGCGCCAATGCGAAAGTCATCTTCTCGGAGTTTTGCCGCGAAAATGAAAAAATGGCGTTGTTGATTTTGTATAATTTTCCAAAACCTCTGATTCTTTGAGTGTTAACGTGTAATAATGGTGGATTATTTACCATTAATACTTAGTAAACGTGCATAAGTGTAAGCAAATGATACCAAGTTGCAAAACGTAATTTTCGCCTTCGCTCCAAAACTCCAATACAAGTTCTAGTAAAGTTTCCACCACTTTACTAAGGCATGACTTGACTATGACTGGACCTTGACTCTTTTACTTGACTTTGACTTCTGACTAGGACTTTTTATGTGAAATACACTTGAAATATATTATTACTTGACACTGGCTAAATGCACAAGATTGCGAAGCCAAAATTAAAAGAAAAAGAAGTCATCTCAAATGTATATTTATACGTCTATGATAGTCAAAATATTACATTGGCATCTATTTATATGTCGTTTCTGTTGTACAGATGTATTATATTGTAACGTAAAAACGAAATGTATATTACGATAATGTATATTGAGACTGCGTCCATATAAATAATTTTATACTTGTGAAATTTGAAAAAACAAAAAAATTATACTAATCAGCATTTAGTTTCCTATAGGGATCTGATTATACTTGTAACGTGCACCAGGCGTCGTACACAGCGGTGTTACGAGTGTTGTACAATTGTTTATATCGTGACGTTTAGTCGCGGAGATGTGATTGTGGACCTTTCTCGCTACCTATTGGAGTGATATTTTCGGAATGGTATGTATTATAAATAGGGTTCCCTAGGAATCATTGTATGAAAAGAATCTAATTTCCACCGTCATTGTTGCGGTGTTGCATTGGTTGTTGTGATTATATTTCCCCTTATTGTAAATAATAAGTTCCTATTGGAATATGTATAAATAATAAAATAAATATAATTTCACTAAGAAGTTCATAACTAGATTCGGTGGAATTAGAGGATGCAATAAAATGGTCGTGTCAAAATATAATTTTGTATATTCAATATCAATAATTACAATCTAAGAACAAATACTAATCATTATTATTTATTTTACAAATATTGAATGAGCTCTCGGAAAAGGTTGCTGCTTATAATTTTCCATATAAGAACTTTATGAATATGATAATATTTGTAGTGATGACAAAATAACATACTTACAAAAAGATGGAGATAAATGTAGTAATAGTGGAAGAACACGGGATTGCAGAAATAAAGTAAGCCTTATTCTCACATCTTATTATACCGGCTCAATACCCTATCTTATATAAAATAAAAGTTTGTGTTGCTCGCCGTCGATATTTAATTAAATATGACAAAAATATGAAAACTTTACTTACAACCTTATAGCAAGCGAATGCAATGGACATGTGAGACTCGAGTACTGTATGGAAGTATGAATGTATGGATGACGTGCGCCAGCCAGTCTCACACTGCCGTTGTATTCAACCATTATAGTATTATTATAGGAACGCAACATCTAAATCAAACTAAATATAACTAGATAGAAGCTCGTTCTATACAAATAGATTGAAAATTATCTTAAGTAAAAAGTTATACAAACATTAACACTATTGTTTTATTTCAATGCTGTATTTGTTGCGATATAAGCTGTTTTAACATAAAATAAGTATCTAACAATATAAAAATAACTTACAATCGAAATGTTTACACAAAATAAATTATATTTAAATGCTCCGTCCTGGCGTTTGTACTGCCAATAAAGAATAGATGACTTCGAGAGCAATTTTAGAAGGAATGTGATTCGAATTTATCTGTAGATAAGTGCATGAAGTCGAAGATTATCCAAGTAATGTAATGCCACAGATGGATACCTAATTAAATCATGAATCTTACATATAGCTTTATGGTCCTCGCACATACCAACAACCCAACGTAATAAACGCGCCAAACTTCAACCGGTAAAAACCTAGGTATCCTAAAAGCTATGTAACCGTGAATACTTGTAACAACTAGGTGAAATATACATTATGTTACAGTCACTATTTACATATTTATGTACGGCCATGCTTCGGAGAAGCAATTGAATTCGTTATTGTGTTAGACACCAGTGTTATGTATATATTCATCGTTGTTTATATAATTAGTATCTACAATGGATGAGTGATAGTTTAATCATAATACAATCGGATACATTTTTTATGATAATGTTTTCTATGCTTTCTTATGATGAAAATTGCACGTATAAAACAAACAGATGCAGTACAGATATACAATCAAAATATTAATAATAATTACAAGTTTTTTGGCCCTTACAACGGGTCCAGAAGAACATTGGCATCAGTACTTCAAACGGATTCAGTATTTGTCATGAAATTTTGATTGCACTTTGCTAGTATACCCCTAACTTATACTACAACGGGAAGGACAACTCGCGACGACGCGACGCCTCGGCCCGAGAACGGACGTTATCTACATATATAATCTTTACACAGTATTTTGAAAACAAACAATTTACATGGAAAAGAACATTACATTGAATTTGTATTTCTAAGCAAAATGTGTTGAAACTTTTTATACAGATTTTAGAAACTTCATCGAAAGGTTTGGGGATAATCAAACGTAGAGTTTCCAGATTACAACCGGGCCACCTCGTGTCATGAATGTTATATACATAGGTTTGTGTATGTGGGCGGAAGCGTTTGGCGCCGGGTGTGGGGTGTGGGGTGGGGGTGGGAGATGTTCAGTAGCCGTACTTCTCCTGTATGGAGGAGACGACGCCGTTGGCCAGGGAGGACAGCCGCCCCGCCACGCGCGTCACGCCCGCGCGGACCGACTCGCGGACCTGCACACGAACACATGGTTATGCCGCGAAAAACTACAAAATGGCGTCGGCTCTCGTATTTTCTTTTTCTGCAGTATTAATAAATAGTACCTACATGTGCGTGGAGGAAGAGTGAACAGTGGGTTCTGCGAGTTCATGTAAATAATATGTTCAAAACCATTTTCGTAACCTCATCGTAAAAACGAATAAAACTGTTTTTGATAATATTTGGTAGGGGCTTTAAACAATGAAAAGAGACTCGTTTTATCTAGATTAATGCAGGCAAAGTCGCGGAATAAAGCTAGTACGATTAAGGTTCACTCGCTGGATTTGGCTCTATTATAAACGAATTACTAGTTATTTGTCTACGTTATGTAAAATTTTGTAAACTTTTTAAATTATGTGAGTTCCGGGCAAATATGGGAATATCTGACCGACCCGTTTGACGTCAGCCCTACTGGGAAATGATCACAATGCAGGTGAGATCATCTCAGGCAGTGGTACATCGCTGCAAAACATAGTACAAGAGTAGTAAGGTCTCACATCGTCGAGGTCGGGCGCGGAGACCGTGAACCCCTGCCCCCGCGTGGGCGAGGTGGCGGGGTGGCCGAAGTACTCCGCCGACGAGATGCTGCTGCTGCCCTGGAACCGAGACAGGTTCGAGTCGCGCTCCCACTTGTTGTCCTGCAACATTGCACCGCAGGCTTGTCACCGGAGCCCACCACAAGTACTACATTATGTTTACCGGAGCGGCAGTGGGTTCTCAAGCCGACATTCATCCGAGTTCTTGTGTGTCAAATCTTGTCTCGTGATAGTTCTTGCTGCGGCGGCAGCAAAATCTACCCTCAACTGCGTCAAAACCCTCCCTAACGACAATCCAGAATCCACCACTTGCGTTAATACCAAATACTAAAAATTTAGATTTAGATTTTTTCAAAAATCAAATATGTACAACTGACCTGTTCTCCGAAGAACTGCGCGGAGCTGATGGCTTTCGCGGAGCCGAACTTCTTAACGGCCGAGTCGTCATCCTCCGCCGCCGCAGCCTTGCGGCCGCGACTCTGCGCCGCCGGGGACGGGGACGGCTTGTCGGCTGCCACATTATACGTATACAACTGTTTCTATTGTGTTAGATAAGCAAGCTAAACGCTCTACTTCAATCACTCTACTCCAACTGATGGAAAACAATCATGCTGCCACATAGGAAGCTTGCAATGATACATTCATAATGTGTACATTCATGTAAGTGTTTAAATATGTAAGTATGTTTGTTTTCTCTTCACTCTGTAACGGCTGAACGAATTTGGAAGAAAATTGGAATGTAAATAGCTTCTACCTAGCATAAACACATATGCAACTTTTTAACTAGGTCAACGCGAGCGAAGCCGCGGTGCACGGCTAGTGTTAGATAAGCAAGCCTTTAATAAGTGTGATGGCAAGCAATCATGCTGCGATGTAGGAAGCTTACCTAAAAGTTACATTCATAATCATTTATTTATTTAACAAATAAATATCATTCTAGACTTAAAAACTTACAAATCATACCTTAGTGTTGTATAACATTTTAATTTATTTATACCGAGTGTATGCTTAGGACACCAGCCGAGAGTATCAAAGGCGAGTTCTATAATAGCGTCGCACGTTTTTACGTTTACGTTACTTGACACTACAATAATTAAACGCAAGCCAAGCTTAAAAAAAACCGACTTCACCGCTTTATCTTCGGAACTTTGATCAGATTAGATGTACGAAACACGAATTATTGAAGATATTTCAAGAACTACTGATCAGATCTTGCTCAAATTTTAATGTGACCAATTGGAAAGCAACATCTACCAATAAAAAAAAAATCTAATTCTGTTCACGTGGAAAGAAGCTATGAGGTGACACACAAAAAAAAAATTATACAGTCGACTTGAGTACCTCCTCCTTTTTTATGAAGTCGGTAGATTAATATACATTCATGACCGATAAAAATCCTTAACAATGCGGAAACCATAGCACTAACCTACCGACAAATCTACGGTTTGCATGCGGTAGAAAACGAAATAAATAAGAGTACAAATTTATTGCTACTATTAAGTAATATAAAATACAAATAAATACACATAGACGAAAATATCAATAAAAGTTATTAAAATTAGCTCCAGAGAATCATTAACCTAACTGCCTGTGTGTGTGTGTGTGTGTGTGTGTGTGTGTGTGTGCTCACCGGGCCTGGGCGTGAACATGTTGTGCACGGGCCGGTCGGGCTCCACGCTGACGTTGACGGAGTCCCCGCCGCGCTCCAGCTCCAGCAACTTGTCCAGCGACCGTCCCGAGAACGGCTCGTTCCTATCAAACACACAACTATTGTATACTGAGATTAACTCTTTGCAATAGCGACGCACCAAGTTCGCTCAGTAAGCTAATTCAAAGCTTCAAAGCGGAGGACATCAAAATTAAAATCGTTTATTCACATGGGCCCCAAAGAGGCACTCATGAAAGTTAACGACTACTGCCAGATTTGCAATTTTTTTTTGTGAATCGTTCTTATACACTAATACATAATTATATGAGTGTATATCTATATTATGTAGTCGCTAGAAAGCGCTCGTGCAGTTTGCCTCCATGCATCCTTGTCGCGCCTTGCACGCCCTTGTCATCGCCGCACGGTAACTAGCCTCTCGGCTTTTTATCGGAGAGTGTGCCGAGGAACTGCACGATCTAATTTCTTTACAATTTTTTTTTTTTGGTGGGAAATTTCCTAGCACTTCCCTTCCTTCCCAGGGGAGAAGGAAAGGATTATGCGCGGACAAAGCGTTTTGCTTCCTCATTCATTGTGCGAACCGCAAAGGAATGGAACTCCTTGCCTGAATCGGTGTTTCCTGATGAGTACAATATGGGAGTCTTCAAGTCGCGAGTGAATAGTTATCTTCTAGGCAAGTTAGCTCCATCGTCGACCACATCATCACTTTCCATCAGGTGTGATGGTGGTCTAAGGTTTGCCTCTAGAAAAAAAATAAAGAAGGTGTCGCTGGCGGGACACGTGGATCGCTAGTGGAACGCGTGAGTCGCTGGACGTTACCTGATCATGGTGAAGGAGGAGGGGAAGTCGTCGATGTCGTCGAGATGCGCGCGCGCCGGCAACGCGCCCTCCTGCTCGATCACCGTCATGTCCGACGTCGCCGAGTGTGACACGCCGCTACACAACAACAACACAATCTTACGTACCACAATATAACAATAGCTCATATAGTAGGAAGGGATTCCTCGAGCGTTCAACACGACTGCGGTGTCCATCAGGGGGGATCGACCATGCCGGACCTTTTCAACATTTATATAAATAATGATCAGAAATAAGAGTCATTTATTATTCTAAAGAATCGCGCGGCGATCGGATGCCACGGAGCTAACGTCGTTAATAATTTCAGCAGTGCTGTGCTGATGAAATGAGGCAAGTATAAAATGTTACGTATTATGTGAGAGAAATTTTGAAAACAAATTAATGATTTTAGAAAAAATATTGATACACACGTTTTCATCAGAAAGAAAGGTCTTATGCCGCTTGTATCTTCAAAAAATCATTTTTGTTTTATTAACCTTAAACTAAACGAAAAGACCCGGTTTTCTCATAAAGACATAATTGCAGTTGTCGATGGTTGAATAATTAGTATAGTATCGTACGAGCGTCCGGCGCTGGAGGCGGCGGCGATCCCGAGGCGGTCGACGTTGGGCTTGTCCCCGGGCGCGCGGTACGCCAGCCGCATTGACGCCACCTCGAGCTCCACGTTCTCCAGCGTCGCCTTGCTCTCCGTGCTCGCCGCCTGACACAAGTTAATCAATTAAAAACGATCATTTATTGCCACCAAAAACACATATTCAAATTTCACAAATGTCACTAACCCGCTCCCTCCCGTCGACAACTTTTCGTCCCAGGTGCATCATTTTAAAAGTCGGATATCACTAACTGCAACTAGGGAACGCAAGCCTGATCTCGCCGGATCTCATGTAATTTATCGAGATCAATCCCGAAGCATAATATGACGAGATCTCGCTCGAGATTGACGGGATTGGGTTCTTCTGATAATGAGGTTATATGAATACCACAGTAGCAAACAAAAACTAAGATAAATTAGCTCTTTCAATGATTGCAGAGGATTTGAATTTACGTGCTACTGCTGCAAAAACACGACTCTTCAAGAGCGAGATTGTAATTTCTAATCTCGAGTCGAGATTGCATTCCCTAACTGTATTAGTTTATGCAGTAAAGCGACGCACGCGTCAAACATACAAATAAAACATCAGTTCACGCAGCTTCTTAGCCACGACGCGTGTCACCGCTTTAAAGCAATAGCAAGGAAATCACAAGAAAGAATAAACAAAAAAAACAGAAGTCACACCTTCAGCCGCATCATCACTTTCCACCAGGTGAGATAGTGGTCAAATGCTTGCCTATTGCACATAAAAAAAAATCTAAAACAATGTCGCAACATAATAATATTTAAAACACTTTTCTCTTACCTCCACTTTAAGTTTTTCCGCCATGATCGCTTCCCGCTCTATGTCGTCAAAGTTAGCTGCTACTTTGGTGGCGCCCAGGCCTCCTTTGCGCGCCCCCAACTGAAAACAATACCACTATAAAAGATCATCTCAAACAACGTAGAATGGTGCGATATCCATATATCTACTAACCAAAATGAAATTATGATTGATTTGTAGTTTGGTTCATCTGGTGTTACTCATTACTAAATTCCATGCATTACTATTCGAACTAAGATTTCAATGTCGTCCGATTGAAGCAAACCTAATAAATTAATATATTGCAGTCAACATAATAATATTATTACTACTTGTTCGCGCCGAACTGAGATCTCGCGCCTGCATTTTGCATCATAGAGAAAAACTTTAGAGGGTACTTGCTTATAACATTTTTTCTATATCATATTTGTTTGATGTGTGTTTTTTGTTCAAGTACAGGATGTAACAGATATTACACGTAAGTTTCAGCGTTCAGTATGAAGCCGTTTTTTAGATAGACCCCGGGACAAAATAGGTCTAAAACCGGTGACTTTGGTGGCCTACCAAATCGTTATTTCCAACATTTTTTTTTTTAAACCGGTTTCGTACTCTACTTATCAAGCCCTTTTTAACGATACCCCACAAGGGTAGATGAAAAAATAAAAAATACTTTGCTCCCCACTTACGTATAGGACGCCCCCTTAATATTTTCATTTATACAATTTTAAATGTCATTTCTGTCTTTGGGCCATAGTTTTACAAATTCTATGAGAATTTGAAGTAATTCGCTTATAAGGTTTAGACGGTAGATGCCTCTGACAGACTGACGGACGGACAAAGTGCTAAACGACCCAAGTCGACTTATAGATATCGCTTCGCTCAATCAAAAAGAGATGCGGTATGAGCAATCCCAAACAATTTAAAGTAAAGTGACAATGTAATGGAGATAATCCAGTGGTCGCGAGTGGTGGTGCCTAGTGTGAGTGTATGGCGCGGTCCTCACCCCGGTCCGTTTCCCGATGGGTTTCCTGGCGGCGGCGGACAGCGCGGTGGGTCGCGGTGTATCGGCGCCGCCCGGCGTGGTGGCGCCCCACAGCCGCGCCTCTGAGCTCAGGCTCTCCGCCGCTGTCGTCTGCACACATACACACACTTTTATGCTACACTTTTTAGATCACGTAATCATACAAACTTTTACAGCATGTTAATTTGCGTGATTCGGTTGGCAACGGTTCTACAAAAACGATGATTTTCAATTCTGATTCCACTCGCTTATGCCATTAAGTTAGATGTTCTTGTGATGGTGATAATACCGTCCCGCTTACATAAACATTTGTATAAAAAAGGCCCAAATTACCCTACAATGTGTTCTTCCCGGGGCCTGATGTGATATCACCCTAATATTATAAATCCGAAAGTTTGTGTATGTGTTCATAAGTATGTTTGTTTTGTTTTCATGCTGTAACGGGTGACCGGATTTTGAAGAAACTTTAAATGTTCATAACTTATGCAAAGGATTAACACGTAAGCTAATTTTTTACTTGATTACCGCGAGCGTAGCCTCGGGGATCTGCTTTTAGCATATAGATGTACAATCTTTTTATTTATAAAACATGTCTCCATCAACTTTTCATTAATCACCTGTATTTAATCATTCCTTTGTTTTCAATAACATATACCTAAATAAAAATGTAACAAAGACATGATGAAGATTTTGAAAGATTACTTGAGACACTTGTTTTCTCAATTTTTTTCATATTATACACATTTCAAATCACTAAGTGTCCATCGACTAATATAGTAACTGAGGTAAAAACACACTACAAAAATTATTTTATCAACACTCGCATTTCACAAAGCCAAGAGTTATGTAATTGGAACACATTGTTACTCAGTGTAAAAGATAAAATAAACCATGCACACTTCACTGTGTTACTATTACAAGTGGATGAAATATAAACACATTAGGGATAGTAAAACACAATAAATAATGAATGAATTTCACAAACAAATCTATGAGTAACATAGTATATTCGTGTTTATGTATGATTCACAAACTTGCATGATGATCGCAAATAATATCACCAAATCTGTGGAGAAAAAGCATGAAACTGCATAGGAAGAAAAACAGTTGCCGTTATTTTCTGATTTTATTCTTTTCATAATTTTAATCTAACTACCAATATAACTATCATGTATAGCTGTTTATAAGAATAATTGGAAGATCCCCATTAGTAATAAGACTACTGTATGACTACACTTTCATAGCATTTTTGTTTAATTTAGATTTATCTATCTGATTAATATTCATAAATATCTCCTTAGGTTAGCTTATTCAATTCACACTAAACCAAAGAAGTTAAAGTATATATTACTCAGTAATTACATTACAAAACATCTGTATAGTATCCCATTGTATAGTGTATTTAAAGAGAATGATTTTATATGTTTTATTAGTTTAATGTGTGCTCAGAGCACATGGCACTGAACCAATATATTTATAACTTGCGGTTTTGTATCCAGTTTATGACCAGCATGTGGAGTGGGTGGAAATGGAGGGTGGGTTACCTGAGGCGTGAATACAAGCTCGCTACTGTTAGTGTTGTCTGTGTGCTCCGCAAACCAGTCTACCTCGGGCTCCTTCACCTCCTTGGGCTCGACCGGGGCTGGATCCAGGTGCAGCTGCATGGAAGAGCATACACATATTACCACCGGGCAATTGTACGTGTTTATAAGTGAAATATGGAGCAACCTATCTTGTAGTAGCTTGGCCTTTTGAGTAATTTTAAGTTTGATATTTCAAAACCATAGACACAGAGATAAAAGGAACAGAATTCTCAGATTATCTCAAATTAAAAAGGATGTTCACTAGTTTTGTACTTTAAAACAAATGGCGGCTTTAGCTTATTGTGCTGTAGTAATTTGTTTATACTAAACCATTATAATTATATAACTTATTAAAAAGTTTATTACATTTAGAATGATATGAAAATTGTAATTATCTACTAAGAACACTGTAATTGCATATATGCTCTCCTGTAAGAATATACCTTACACACATGTTGTGCAAATGCAAAATTAAATAGTGGAACTAAACTTATAAAAAGTTATGTTTCCACTCAACAGAGCTACTATTACCTAACTGTTGCAATCTCTTTCATTTTGAAACTGACTCTCGTAAGGAATAAGGTAAATTCTTATTTAATGAATACAGGATAATTCGCAAAATACAAGAAACCTCTTGGAACATCATTTCATCTATTGAGTGTCTCAAGTCTCAATCCCTGTTGTGGTACAGTTATTGCAAATTATGTAAATTTTTGAAGTGAAAACTTCTTTAGCAGTATTGTGCACTTTTTTGGGATGGGTAGAAAATGTTAAACTTGCATCAGGACACATGACCTGATCGAAAATTCGTAACACGAAGGAGAGGAAGTAATATCCCCGTCTCTTTCTACCGCGCGGCGAAAACATATGCTTGCTCCTGCTGTTTACAACTTTAATATTCAGGTTTTCACTTCTTCCGGCACTCCCCAGTGCAAACCATTGTTTTTTTTTTTTATTAAAAATAAATTATTTATCTTCTGTATTAAATCTGAGTTGTAAATGTCAACTGGCTTTGGGGTGCATATTAGATGCCGTTCTTTGCTTTTAAACAACAATTAACTATAATAAAAGATTGTAAAGAAATAAAAGATTGTATAGAACCACAATGGAGTCTGAGAGCTTTCTGGTATTTAACAAACTATTTATAAATAAATTTCAACAAAGTTAGGTAAGTTCTATGTTCATCATCCATACAGCGAAGGAGCTGAATTCATTGCCTGCATGTTCCCCGAGGGCTATAATCTGGGAGTCTTCAAGTCAACGGTGAAAAGGTACCTTCTAGGCATGCATGTCACATCTTCAGCCGCATCATCACTTTCCATCAGGTGAGATGGTGATCAATGCTTGCCTATTTAGCATAAAAAAAAGGTAATAAGTGCCTAATCATACTTTGTTGGTTACACAAGATGAACGTTTTGTTTAATAAGCAAATCAAGTAGTAAGAAATGTTGATACATCTAATATATTGATATATGATCAAATAACAGCAGGTGTTTTATATAAACTTTGTTGTGAGTATTGAAAATGGTTCAATAATTGTATCTTGAGTTTCACTAATATATTGTAAGTGATAGAGAAGATAGAATAGTGTGACTCATCTAAGTGGTTTGCTTCTATTTATTTGTAAATATATTACATGTACATATATGATACAGGGACCAAAATATGATAAGCCTACAACACAATGCGTCATATTCAACTTCCAAGCAACTAAATAGCAACAATTTTATTTTTATCTATTAGATCCTACCTTCGTTCCATAGGTCTTCATAGCTTGGTCAGACATGGCAGCCAGTTTGTCACGGTACAGGTGTGCAATACGGGAGCTGTATTTTTGTCGAGCATCCTCCGTTGATAGTCCATGTGTTCGGAAGAATTGTGTCTACAACAAATTGTCTGATAAATTTATCACATATAAATGGTTGATAATATTATTACTCACTAGATCTAGTCTGATCTAGTCAGCCGTAACTTAAAACCCACATTTTTCAATGAGTTTTTTTTGCAGTGACATTCTCATGGTGAATGTGCAGATCTTACCAACAGACATTAATATTAAGATTAAGAGGCATAAGCCATGTAAGTATAGCTTAATGCTACAATGGGAACCCTAGTTGACCATACTACCTAATAGGTATCACAGTCTCTACTCTATACATGTAGGTAGTCAAAGAGCGTGGAGTCCGACTCACTGCGTTGACGTTCCCGCCGAGTTGCATGTTGCGCAGCTGCTTCCATGTCCAGTTGGTGTCGAGCTGTGTGGAGCGCACGAACGTGAGGTGCACGCCGAGGCTGCGGTGCACGGCGGAGCAGTCCAGGCAGATGAATACTCCGTACGTCACCGACGACCACGTAGGATTCTTCGCGCTGCAATCGAAACATACCTGCGCAAGCCGACACAAGTTACTAATCACTCAAAACTTATAACGGCACATCTTAACCTTATAATGATACGCACTTTGTTAGCTGGAATGCTTCGTAATCGCTGAAAAACCGCTTCAATATCGCTTTTACTGGGACCCGAGTCAGCCATTTTCGACGTGTTGTCACGAATTGTCAAATTAATAATTTGTCAAGTTGTCACTCAAATGCCAAAATTAATTGTCAAAGCTTGTCCATGGGTAGATGATATAGCTAGAGATGAACAATAATTGACTAATATATAAAAAACAGCAGTAACAAATAATTTTGCGAGTCATTAACTTCCTTCGTCAGTGCCTCTTTGGGGCTCATCTCATGTGAATAAACGATTTTTTATTTTGAGTTTGAACAACATATCGAACAATTTACAATTTTAGTCGATTTTTAGTCATAAACTAAAGAGTTTTATGGTAAATCTATACATGAACTTGAGAAAAATCTTATCTATGACATTTAATTGATGGTTGTTGAGTGGATGCAATGTACGAAGATTTTTAGAAATTTTGTTGATAAACTAAGTTTTATCGGCACTTAGCAAAGTGAAATAATAGCTATAAAACGAGTAAAGGCCATATAATCAAATGTTCAGTTCAAAAAATTCTTGAGATGGTGTATCTTCTTTGAGACGCTCTCGAGTGCATCTCGCAATAGCTGCAATTTGTAACGTTGACGTACAATCTTCGCGCTGGCGAGTGAAAGTTACACAGCAGTGAAAATGTATCAGAAGCGAGTGAAAGAGCGGAACTAGTGCGGGGAAAGTGTATGTTTTAGGATGGAAAACGTGGACTTCCAGCCGAGCGGCGAGGAGATCGAACGAGCCCTGATGGATCTGGGAGTGGGCCCGCTGCTCGGCGTCTCCATCAAGGAGGAGGTGCCTGAAGAGCCCCCCGACGTCGCCGCTCTCGTTCATCCACCTGCAACTAACAATGTGAGTTCTATTATGGCGCTACTCCTTGAACATCCACTGAAGATGATGTTTACAAACATCTGTCGACTTTAAAACAAGGAATCCAGGGCCTTGTCATGCATCGTACACATCTATAACAGATGGAGTTGAAAGGCATGACCTCTGGTTGTGTCAAATTAATTTATTACTTATACAACTTATTGTTCAAAAAGTTATTAGATTATTGGATCCATTGATAAGACCTTGCAATCAAGGTTTTTGAAAATCATGTAATTATCAATATATTATCATAGTATCCTGAATGTGTACTCCTAATCAAGACCTTGATAGATGTGGATATGAGACATGAATACTTTTTCAAGGTAAAACAAAAAAAAGTAGGTCAAAAAACTGTGCCAGCTGAGTAGCCGCAACCTTTTACAAGGTAAGCCTTCTTGCAAGTTGCTTGCCATAGTTAAGGCTGCCAAAGTTTAATCAATGTCTGTATCAAAACAAAACAATATTTCAAGTTCTATACATAATCCCCTCTGCTTACTATTACCTACATTTATTTCTGTTAAACATGGATTTATTAAAACTTACTAAAAGAGCGACATATTATTTGTCTTGTGTTTAAACACAGCCCAAAAAGTACCTATTTTACTACAAAAATCGTCTAAAAAAATTTTTACGGTTACCAAAATGGATAAATGGTCACCAAATTATGTTGGATAAATGGTCACCAAATTAAGTTTTGTAAAATATTATGAAATAAATATTTGTTTTCATATTATAAATATTTTGGTATTAATTATTTAAAAAAAAATAACCTTAACCTACTGTTATCTGATTCGGTTCTGTCACAGGAAATTTTAATTAGGAAACGTAATTTGGTGACCATTTAGATTTTTTGGTGGCTGTACTAAATTATACCCCATATTATTTACCCTAATACTATTCATATATTTAGGGTTTTTGAAATATGGCATTTAGCGAAATAAACAGTTAAAACACCACTGATGATTGTGTTCAGAATCTGTAGCAAAATATTAGGGTTTTATTATTGAACTGCCCATTGTCTTAGTTGGATGCGTGTTTGCCTTCTTAGATGGCATCTGGTTTGATTCCCAGAGGGAACACAAGTTTTCAACTCTGGGGAAATTTGTGTTTCTGGTCCTGGTTAGGTACTGGAAATTTTTAATTATACACACACACACAGAAAACACTAATTACTCTTGAGGAGAAAACATTTCTTGTTACCTTCTAAGCAGGAGGTGAAGGTGCACACTACTAAGCGAACGGGTAGTCATGTTTTTGATAGTTCACCTTCTCCCACTTAAACTTAGTGTGAGGCAGTGAGTGTGGAAGTGTTTATTTATTTTTATGACTGCTATACAGTCAAACTATATCGATCAGTATTATAAGGATGGGAAAACATTTAATGTATTTACCATCTAAGTAGATTATGTAATAATAGTCATAGTATGTCAATATGCACCACATTATATATCTTCGTTCCAAGGATAATACTCACTCACTCACTCACTTTCACAGTAATTTTTATCTTAGTATGAAAGCTATTCATCATGCTGCTGTAAAATGTTATAAAAACTGCCAGAAGGATATCATACATGTCTAACAATTGGTCTGGTAAGTGTTTTATTTCTCATATAATGTAAATCAACCAATAACATGGTAATTTATAGGAAACAATGAATTTTGTATGAGTGTTTATTTATGAAGACATTGTGTATGCATGGATAGATAAACCAGCTCTAAAGTATATTCAAATTTTGTTGCTATGTCATTTTTATACTGTATACAAAAAAACTGGATGTTCTCAATTTAACTCAATATTATGATTTTATTGAAGTGTTCTTCAGGAGTTTCATACAGAATTTTGACAAGACGCTTAGAATAAACAGAATTTAATGATTCATAGCTTCGACCATATTATTATTATTCAACAAGAATTATTCTGATAGAACTTACTTCGACAACACACACCTCCCGATGTTCACTACTTTGAATAACACTGCTTCGCTGAGCACTTGTTTGACAGATAAGTGTTTTACCTATATGACAACACATTATATTCACTACTAACAGTGGTGTTTAATTTGGGTATTCCATTTTTGCCTCTAATAAGTTTGTGTTTGACTGCCATCTCATCAGATGGTAAGTGATTATATGTTCAAGGTTGGTAAACGTATTAGGCTTAGGAAGACTGGCTCCCGAGAAGTAATATTACCTCAGTAGTCACAATGCCTCAAATATGTAGGAAAGTGGAAGCTAGGTAATTTACACTCCATCTAGAAATATTTACATGATAGGGTAATATCTTTTAGATGAATATAATCTAAAAGAAATTACAAAAGAAAAGTTGAATATCAAATTTTGCCGCTTCTTATTATTATGGCTGGCTCACTAAATACTATTAATATTCTGACACCTAAATGAAGCAGCACTGGTGTTGGATTTTAATATTATCTAGTGACCAATTTGTATGATTTGTTATTGTATAAGTTAGTGTTGGTGTATTGGTCTTATAACAATGTAATCAAGATCTTATGAAGGGTTCTGGACACTGGATAATAGGTGAAGTCGGTTCTTATTAAAAAATGTTTAATGCCATGTTGACACATATTATTGTATATTGTCTGATGATTCACGAAGTTTTATTTTTATTTCTCACTAGCCGTGCCCCGCGGCTTCGCCCGCTATTATCAAGTAGCTTATGTGCTAATCCTAGGTATAATCTATGTATATTCCAAATTTCATCCAAATCCGTTTAGCCGTTAAAGCATGGGAACAAACATACTTACACACTTACACACAAACTTTCGGATTTATAATATTAGTAGGTTAGTAGGATGTACCTTGACACGAAAAAGTGTTAATTTTGATATTAGATCATTAACGACTTTCAATTTTGTTTCTTATTCAAATGTAAATTGTTAAAGCTTCAAGCTGGCGGTATCGGGGCGGAGAGCGACGCCGGCGAAGGCTCGTCGCGCGGGGGAGGGAGCGGGGGCGGCGGCGGCGCGGAGGGCGAGGGCAAGGAGTCGGCGGACTCGCTGGCGTCGCCGGGCGCTCCGCGCGCGCCGCCCTCGGCCGCGCGGTGCGTCACGTGCGGCGCGCCGCTCGCGCACGCTGACGGCACGCCCAAGCTCATGGAGTGTCTGCACTCCATCTGCGAGCCCTGCCTCAAGGCCAAGATCGAGGAGAAGCACGCCGGCTCCAGGGACTTTCTAGGTATCTACACCTATGTTTTATTTACTCTACCTCGATAGACGGTGCTTGGTAGAGCATAGCTTTAGGCTCAGCAACCTATGTTAATTTAGTCAATTAATAAATATCATCCAAGTCTTAAAAGTAGTCCATATAACTAGTCCTAGTCGCCAATGACAGTAAAAGTCGATTCATGCCTTAGTAACGTGGTAGAAACTTTACTAGAAAAACTTGTTTTGCGTTTTCGCACCAAAACTTATAGAAATTAACTTCTATTAGATGTGGTGCGAAAACGGAAATCAAGTTTTTCGACTTTCGTGCGCGTTCCCGACCTATTGACGGTTAATATTCCACCATTACACAACGACACGCGAAAAATCACAAATAATAAAAAAAAATTTTAGCTATACACTTACTAAAATTAAATAATAAAATGATAATTAGATCTTATAATTATATCTATGTCATGACAACATGAATAACATACACCCATACCACCGTATGGGTGTATGTTATTCATGTTGTTACCGCTCTAAAAAAACCTACGACACTAAACTAAACATGCAATTAACTATTTATAGAGATGAATGTTCAGTCAAACACACTTACAATAATTGGTGTTCCGGGATATACCCCGAACACCTCACATAGAACTTTGCCCCGTGACGCGTGTCGCGTTACCTAACTAATTATCTACTATTTTGGAATTAGTGCAATTTTGGTTACCCGCGGCACATGGGTCCATTCATCTAACATTAACATTTTATAAACATTAGATCATAGCTTAAGAACATTTACATACACAATAAACAGTGCTAGTTATAAATAATGAACATATTTAATCCCCACTGCAACCTCGCTACCGTACCATACAGTAGGTGATATAACATCAAGCTATGTTTCCAGGGGCGGAACGCATCACGATAACGTGTCCGCAGTGCCGGCTGGCGTGCCAGCCCGCCAACATGATCGACCAGCGGTTCGTGCTCGAGAAACTGGCGCAGGAACAATCCGGCACCAACGGTACGCACAATGCATTCTATTACAAATCAACAAGCCACACTCATACTAATAATTGCATTTATTATTGTCGGCGACTGTTTTTTTTTGTTCTATCCAACCAATTGCTGCCGTTCATAAATATTGTGTTGCCATGTAGTCGTATTTATTTCCAATGATAATAATAAAATTGCCTCATAACAATGCTGTGGCGTGCCTCATTATGAAACTGTTATCTATAGTCATCTATTTACAATTTAAGGATTTTTATTGTCATAGAACAGTTAATTATGTCAGTTTGTACAGAATGCCTTGATGTTTGATGTTCTGTAACATAATATTATGTATGTGACAGGCAACACGAGCGGGGAGCAACAGTGTAACAGTTGCGACGAAACCGAGCCCGCCACCGCTTACTGCGTCGACTGCGCGGAATTCATCTGCGATAACTGCGTCCACGCACACCAACGGTACATATATACACACACACACACTAATAAGCACAAACCGAGATCGCCTCCGCATTCATTAAACCTTTTTTTTTTGGCTCCACAATCTCGTGCATGTAGCCAGGAACAAGTAATAAAATATTTCAAGTTTTCATATTTCATAATGGAAGTTCTAGTCACAAGTCACGGTTAAAGTCAAGTAAATGAGTCATGGTCCAGTCATGCTCTAATAAAGTGGTAGAGATATTACTGGAACTTTTATTGGAGTTTTGGAGCGAAACCTAAAATCGCGGTAAAATTTGTATAATTTGCCTACACTACGTTTACTAAGTATTAATGGTTAAAAATCCACCATTATTATTATATATATATATATTGACACTAGAAGAATCACTAGTTTTGGATAATAATATAAAATCAACAACACCAAATTCAATAAATGTTTTTGTTGTTATGAAGTACTACTTGCGCCTCGCGGTTCAACCCGCGTAAGTCCCGGGCCCGCGGGAATTCCGGGATAAAAGTAGCCTACGTGGTAGTCCAGAGTGTCGGCTACCTCCATACCAAATTTCATCAAAATTGGTCCAGCCGTTTTAGCGTGAAAAAGTAACATAATATGAGAGTGATAATACTGTGTATTGTGTGTCCGTGCAGGCTGAAGATAACGAAGGACCACACCATCAAGAGCAAGGAGGAGGCGCTGAGCGAGCTGGCGGCGGCGCAGGGCTCCCGCTCCGCGCACGACATGTACTGCCGCGACCACCCGCAGGTCTGCACGAAGCACCGCCGCCGCGCCGCTGGCCTCCAGCCAAGCCAGCCTAAACATTGCTATGTTTACGCTCGCTTCGCTCAATGTTGTTATTGCAATGTTTAACGCTTGCTTCGCTCCCAGTATTACTATGTTGCGCTAAATTCAATTTAAAAACGTTTATACGCGTGGGCCCTAAAGAGGCACTCATGAAGGTTAACGACTCTACTGCCAGATTCGTAAAATTACAGCCATCCCGGGAAACACTCTGACAAGAACTTCGGCGTCGCATTTTTTTCAAACATTCTTAAATGACAGAATTGTTTGTTGGCTTAGATGGGTGAGAGTTCGCCTTCCAAGCGGGTTCGGGTTCGATTCCCGACGGGAACACAATTTTTCTCCCCAAGGAAAATTTGTGTTTCTGGTTCGGGTTGTGATCGTGTGTGTGATGTGAATGTTTCCGGCACGCACGCCACAAGTCAAACTAAGTGTGGGGCTGTGAGTGTGAAAGCGTTTATGTTTATGTCTTTATGTTTTACTAATACATGAATTATCTTGACCTAGGTATATGTATATAATGTAGTCGCCAGAAAGCGCTTGCGCAGTTTGCCTCCATGCATCCTTGTCATCAATGTAGTCATTCATTTTATAATAATCTTTCTTAATTAATTTCAATTGAATATAATAATATGATTACTATGTATGTATAAGATTTTAAGCTGCCATGTCACTCGCACTATAAATGTTTTAAATATCGGAAACTCGAAACAAACGAAATACATGGTAAATATCCCGTTATTGCCACAAATCAAATCAAAATCGTTTATTCACATGGGCCTCAAAGAGGCACTCATGAAAGTGAATGATTGTACTGCCATGTATAGTAATGTATGTGTTGTTGCAGGAGCGGCTGTCTCTGTTCTGCGAGACGTGCGACCGGCTGACGTGCCGCGACTGCCAGCTGCAGCACCACCGCGACCACAAGTACCAGTTCAGCACGGAGATGGCGCACCAGGTCACCCTCTGTCTAGCCTCATAGCCAGGCTTGTCTCAGCCATCCACATCAAATACTCATGCATCAGCTTCTACTGCTTCTACACATTAGACAACACTTTCGCATATATATACACATTCATTTTAGATGCTGTTCCATAGTAGGTGTTTTACCGTCTACTTTGGAACGGCTTCGTGGGTGACTCAGAGCCAACCTACGCTACAGAGCTGGGATGGCTCGGGTAGTTGCTGTCAGGGGGAAATGCACAATACACCCCCAGCGGGACGTCAGTGCCTCACACCACCACAATTAGAATTAGCCTAGCGTTACACCACTACCTCACCTGGTGGTAAGTGGTGATGTGGTCGGGGATGGTAAACACGAATGACTGGCTCTCGACAATAACTGCCGGAACATCATGTTTAGTGATGATAGAAACAGATTTTTTATTGTATAAAAAAGGCGAATTTTCTCAATTCAACTGTTTATTTTTTGTGTTACCTTAAAACTTTTTTCTAGGTAGCCCGATTTTGATGATTCCTTTTTTATTTGAAAGCTTTTGCTTGTGCTTTGCATGTGGGTCACATTTAAGTTTGATCAAGATCTGATCAGTATTTGTTGAGTTATCCTCAATAATATAATGCGTATTTACTTCATCAGATTAAACATCTGATCAAGGGTTCTGAAGATAAAGCGGTGTGAAGTCGATATTTTTAAGCTTTGCCTGCGTTTAAATTATACTATGATGTTATCTAAATCGGAAACTAAAGCCCGGAGTCGTAGGTTTGTAGAAGTCTGTAGCGCTTATCGATTACGAAATGATGTTCCGGCAGCTATTTATGAGTGCCAGTAATTGTAGGTCAGACTACATCATCACATATCTACAAGTGAGTCAAACCAATTTAAAATATTCGAAGAAATAAAATTTGAACAGATGCACATTCATCCGCATAATTTCTAAGCTCCTTATTTTTAGTCAAGGCGAAAATACTCGTGATTCTGATGTCACACACTAAATTAAATTTAAACTATGTCTTTTACATAATAGGTACACAAGACAGAGATAGCAGAACTTAGATGTCTATGCAAGCTTAGTCGAGTATGTAATTGGTGTTAACTAAAAACAC
Source organism: Lomographa bimaculata (assembly GCA_948107665.1). NCBI lineage: Eukaryota > Metazoa > Arthropoda > Insecta > Lepidoptera > Geometridae > Lomographa > Lomographa bimaculata. The sequence goes on along the minus strand of OX403602.1, from coordinate 258,171 downwards.
GCGCCTTTCTGCTTCTGCTGTTCATATTTTAACTGATAAACTAGCTTGACAGCAATAAATATATGCTATCTCTGTCTTGTGTTTCTATTTTGTAAGAGACAGGGATAGTTTAAATTTAATTTAGTGAGTATACATCAGAATCGAGGCCATTAGATATATTACACGGTGTTGAATGTTGACTTTAGTAAGACAGTTTGTTTAAATTCGCAACCAGTTTTCAAGCTTGTTTTTAAATCCATTTATTGTGGTAGCAGCTATACAACATATTAAGCTGTTTCTATTGAGGACCTTTCTGTTGTAGAAATAGGAGGCAGCGTTTGTGTTTGATGATGCACGGATGAGTCACGACTGTTGTTTTCGTAACAGTCTTTGGTCTGCTTTTAGTACATGTTATAGGATGTACTAAATAACTAATAATGAAAGCATTTTGACATTTGACTATTTAAAAGATAAACTTTAAATTTTGTAAAAAAGATTCCGTCTTCTACGTTGCCGACAGCCGACAGGCTCAATATGAGACTTTGTACCTACCATTTGGAATGTAACACCTTGTACTGTATATAGAGGCGATAAACAATTTGAATCTATATAGTTAAATATTGTTTAATGTACCATTTATGTAAGGTGTCAATAAAGTGTTATTGTGTTGTATTGTAGGCCCGCAGCAGCATCGCGGCGCTGCTGTCGGAAGTGTCGTACAAACGCGTGCTGCTCGGCTCCGCCATGAAGGTGATCCGCGACCGCCAGCACCTCATCGCCGACAAGAAGAAGGCGCTCGTGCACGACATCACGCAGACCGTCGTCAAACTCACCAACGCCGTCAACACGCGCGGCAAGCAGCTCGTGCTGCGGCTGAACGAGGTACCGCCACCCTCTCCCCCCCTCCTCCTTCTCCCCTGCACGTGTAACATCACGCAGACGGTCGTCGTCGTCAAACTCGCCAACGATTCCCGGTGGGAACACCAGTAATCTCCTCAAGGGAATTGGTTTTTTCCTGTGGGCGTGGCTTTTCTGGCACCCACGACACCTTAGTAGCAGGGTCGGGCCTCAGGTGCAAGTAATGACGTTACGCGCTCGTTGCAGGTGTGCGACGCCAAGCAGCGCACGCTGGCGGAGAAGAAGGAGGCGCTGGAGCGGCTGGCCGGCATCACGGACCACTGCGTGGAGTTCGTGAGCGCCGCGCTGGAGCACGGGTCGGACACGGCGCTGCTGTACTCCAAGCACGCCGTGGCCTCGCACCTGCAGCGCATCAAGTCGCGCCGGGCGGACATACCCAACCCGGAGATACCTGTCCGCATCACGCTGCAACTGGACAAGCTGCCCGACCTCATCCGCGGTCAGTCACGCACACACGCACACACATACCCAACCCGGAGATACCTGTCCGCATCACGCTGCAACTGGACAAGCTGCCCGACCTCATCCGCGGTCAGTCACGCACACACGCACACACATACCCAACCCGGAGATACCTGTCCGCATCACGCTGCAACTGGACAAGCTGCCCGACCTCATCCGCGGTCAGTCACGCACACACGCACACACATACCCAACCCGGAGATACACGTAATCGTCTGCCAGAAAACGAACGTCGGAATCGGATATAATTATTTCATACCATACAAAAATTTTAAATTATATTTCTCAAATATTTTGACAACCCTACGGCTACATGTGTCGTGCGGGACTTTGACCTTTGTAGAACGGTTGCTGATGAAATAGGGTTGCAAATGACATCATTTTTAATAATTTTTATTCGTCATACATATCTCAACATTCATGCTCAATTTTGTGTGATTCGCTCTCTCTCTCTCTCTCTGGTATGTTCACGAACTATTAACAGTCAATAATCCAATGTTATTACACATTAATATGCAAAGAATCACAAGTTTAGGAAAACAATACAAAATTTAAAACGCAATTTTTCATGTGTTACCTCAGAACATTTTTCTAGGTTTTTTTTCTTATTACGACGACGCATACATTTGGTGCACCATTGGAAGACGACTTAGCCTCAAGACTAATAAGTAATTTAGTTTCGACCTAAACTGCCGAGCACAATTTTTCTTGGTGAACCGATTGTGATGATTTCTTCTTATTTAATAACTGGTGGTTCCCACGTGGTCCCATTTAAATTTGATCTACATTTGAGCGGGAGCTTTCGAGTTACCCTCAATGATGCGTATTCAATTCATTCGATCCGATCGAGGGTTCCGAAGATAAATCGGCAATGTCGGTTTTTTTAAGCTTTGCTTCCTCTCTTCTATGTATGTAACCGGTGTCGTGATTGTGGTCGACAGTGCTGTCGTCGATCGGCGCGATCGTGGTGGACGGCAAGGTGGACGGCGGCGCGGGCGGCGGCGGCGCGGCGCAGGGCCCCTACCACCCGCCCGCGCCGCACGCGTCTCACGCGTCGCCTGCCCCGCACGCGTCGCCCTCGCCGCACGCGTCGCCCGCGTCGCACGCAGCGCTCGCAGCGCAGCCCTCCGCGCACAACGCCGTCGCCGTGCTGCACCAGGCTGCCGCCATGCAGGTAACGACGCTCCGCCGACTGTATTCGTGCCGCTCCTCGGAGGAGCCTAAAAACCATGCCCCCGAGAAGGAACTATGTGACGCTGTGTATGTAACATGTGGCCCGTTTGGTTTTACTCCGCGACCAAGGTTTTATCCGATTTCCCTCCCGGTCGTTTTCTCGCATTGTTACGAGCCCAGTTTCGGGCCGGTCGGTGCGTCCTTCGTCGGTCGAGTACGCGCGTAGGCCTTCCGGCCTAGTCTCGTTACGTTGCGAGAAGTGAATGAAATAGGATAAATCCTTAATAAAATATATATCATTAATTGTTGGCGAAAACTGTAGTGTTAGTATTCGCGAGAACTTGTTGCAAATAATGTTAGTTCGGATGACCCATCTCGAGTTTCCGATGTCACGAAATATAATTGTACTGATCGTACATATTTTTTATGAATTCCTGACGAAATACATTTACTAATATCACACGCTGAAAAAACAAACTTATGGGAATATAATAAATACACAAAAATATAAGTACAAACAAGTAAAAAGAAAAAAAATGTGTGATGTTGTGAGTGTCATGAATATGGCCCTTAACTTGTAGGCGACTAAGGTTAAAACCAAAACAATATAAACTTAGCGAATTCCTTTAGAAATCGTGATAACTGCAAAGGTCCAGTCCTTACGGATGTCGAAAGGCCAAAAGCTTTTATTCGGTACTAACTACAGTGTTAGTTTATTACTATTCCAGAAGTTTGTGCAATTATCAATATATAACCCAGATTATTGAAATAGCCTGAACCCGTGCACTTGCCCCTTGTTCCATGTCTTTAGACTTTGGCTCGTTACCAGGTCAGTTCGGTGTTTGAATTTAATGTATTTTTCTTTAGTGCCTCGCATATTTTGTTTTTATTAATCATATACTTGTATTTGTACCATACATTGTTTTTAATCTGTATGCTGATGTACCCATGTTGCATGTTTATGTCGTCTTTAGATGAATGTCGTTGGAGTTTATTTCATGAGCTGTTTGTAGATGTTCTCTGTGTTCTTACATACTATCTAGAAAAGTTATTCTGATGGATACGTCTATAAACTATACATTTGTTCTGTTTGTTACGTCCGTTATGTGCTTTGATATATTTTTATTTAAATTTCAAATCAAAATCTTCCAAAGTAGAATGATCATTTGTTACGGGTGGTTGCTCCAACAAAATCTACACTCTTACGTAATGAGTGTAATTTTGTTTATATGCTTATTCACTCTGATCATAATTAATTGTGTTTTAATTATTCGATGGTGATCCAAAACGTTTAGTAATTTATATTCTATACTATGTTTACATGGCGATTTTGAAGGCCACATGGACAATGGTGTCGGTCGAACACGCCGATATGCAAATCCGCTTCACCGCACTGCAGAACCGGATGTGTATGTTTATGACCATTTATTCTGTTATTAAGCGGGTCTTAATTAGATACAAAAATACAATTTGTTTTATAACGCAGGCAGACGTTACGAGATTTAAAAAAATATATGTTAATTATATACTAATCCTGCCGAATCGCATAACTAGAGCGTGGAATATGCTACCAGAGACAGTGATAAGTGCTCCCTCAGTAAACTCATTTAAAAATAGATTGGAAAAACATTTAAAAAAAAGTGTACAAAAGTTATAGCTGCTCAGTGTATCAATCAACAATAATAATTATAATAATAGGTTAGAATTCTAGTTTTAACAATGAAAGACGAATAGATATAATTCTTAGGTTTGGCATTTGTAACCTAAATTAGCGAAGCGGGGATTACGGACGCTATGTACGTATTTAATACAATTATGGAATCGGGGGTCGGCCTAGTAAAAATATGCGGGCGGAACCTTGAAAGAAGGCAGTATCGCTCACCGGCCGAGGCGTAGTTTAACACATGGATAATTTAAAATATTTATATCACACCTACCTGGCGGTGGTCCGCCCTCATGAGTTATTACCAAAGACAGGAAAATAATAGGAATGCTCGCGTTCAACGCATCGAGCGGAACGCCAGAGCGATCGCTGAACCGTCGCGGCGTCAGCGGAACGTAGAGTTTTGTATGGGTCTTGTGTTGCACACAGTCGTACATGGGCTCCGTGGCGGCGGGCGGCGGCGCGGCGCTGGGCTACCTGCCGGCGGGCGCGGGCGGGGGCGCGGGCGGGGGCGCGGGCGGGGGCGGGGGCGGCACCCGCGCGCGCACCCACACGCCGCTGCGGCACCCGCACGTCACCTCCACCACGCACCCGCACCATCTGCACGGTCAGTGCGCCTCCCGCTGCTTTATATTGTATCATGATCTCTGTTGTGTAACTCGCCTGGGACCTCGATCGAGGTTTTGCCGCGAAATTGAAAAAAATCCGTTGTTGATTTTGTATAATTTTCCAAAACCATTATTTCCAAATGAAGTGTGGGCGAATCGTACAAAGTTGAAAAACGTGATTTTCACCTTCGCTCCGATACTCCGATAGAAGTTCTAATACATTTTTTACCAATTTACAGGGGCCCGACTCGCCTATGACTGGACCTCGACTGTTTTACTCGACTTCGACTGTGATTTGGGACTAGGACTTTTAATATGAAATACGCTTGAAATGTATTAATACTTGACCCTGACTGAATGCACAAAATGGCGAAGCCAAAAACAAAATGAAAGAAAAACATCAATCGGGACTATTCGTGGGGAATAAACGGCCGTTCTACGTGGAGGATGGGAGAGGTGCGATGCCGCCCCGTATAAACTATGATGGAAATTAACTTTTCGTTTTATCATAAAGGGTTAATGGTCGATTTTTGTAAAAACCCTTTTGGTTACTAAAATAAACTTAGACTTTTGTGTCCGCGATGGATTGGAATATCAAATAGATTTTTTGTGCCCCAAAAATCATATAATTTCATATTTTACTGTGGTATACGGTATACGGTTGTAACACGCAAATAAGTCAAATCAGTAAGTCACCAGAATGTCAGAATTGACAGTGCCATCCAGAATTTTAAATTGGGACAGTTGAAAATCTTGCAATGCCCCGCTGTCACTCGCTGTTACATCCGATGCGTGCGTGCGTGTGCGTCCATCGCGGTGCGCTCGAGACGCTCGTAGCGCCGTCGTTTCTGAAGCGAGCTCGGTGTCGGTTAGTGTGTGGCGGCAGGCAAGGCTCAGGCCGTGTACTGCGTGCCGTGCACCGTGTACCGAGTGAGTGTTGGTTGTAGACGGCCGTTGTTGCAGGCATGAACGAGTTGAACCTCCGCGGGCTGCTCAACGCCACGGGCGGCCGCGCGCCGCGCCCGCACCACCACGTGCACCACTACCACCAGCGTACGTACACACGCACACACACACTACGCGCCCTCTACTCACTTCCTATGTAAAAAGTACCTAGTTGTTTGTGTTGAACTGAGATCTCGCGCTTACATTTTGCCTATAGAAAATATCTTTTGAGGTTAATTGTTTGTAACCTTTTTTATTTCAGTTGGATTTTTGTATTGTTGTTAAAGTATAGGATATATCGGATATTTTACGTAAATTTCAGCTTTAAATGTGAACTCGTTTTTGAGGTAGACCCCGCAGGACAAAATAGGTTTAAAACCGGTGACTTTGATGGCTTACCGAATTGTTTTTTTCTTTTCAAACTTTCCAACATTGGTTTTATTAAACCGGATTTGTACTCTACTCGCAGAGTTCTTTTCAAAGATATAAAGGTATTTCGCTCCCCGCTTACGAGTCCGGATGCCCCCTTATTATTTAAATTAATTTAATATAATCGCCATTTCTGGCTTCGGGCCATAGTTAAACATATCCTCTGAGAATTCGAAGTTATTTGCTTTTACGGTTTAGACGCTAGATGCTTCCGACAGACGGACGGACAGACAAAGTGTCGAGCGACCCGAGTTAACTTAAAGATCTCGCTTCGCTCGATCAATTATTATTATAGCTACATTTCCTTTCATTGCCGTTTCATGGTCGGGGTAGTCGGGGGCGCTTTCGCCTTTTAAGCAATCGAGTTCGATTTCCGGGGGGAAACGCAAGTGTTCTCAAAATATAAAATAGTAATAATTACTTTCAGTGATGGGCGCGTACAACAGCAGCGCGTTCGCGGCGGGCGCGTGCGGCGGCGGGGCGGGCGGGGGCGCGGGCGGGCGGCGCAGCGGCGGGCCGCGCACGCCGTCCCCCGCGCCGCCCGCGCCGCCCTACCTGGCGCACCACCACGCCAAGTGGCACATCCCGCAGCACGCGCTCTCCAACGGTCAGGCACACCCACACATATATATTGTCTCGACTCTTACCCTGTCCTGTATGCATTGACACTTCCGCGTTTGTAAATCGAATCGCTATCGAGGCGCCCCTCCTTCCTCGTGTCTGTATTTCCGCACGAATTCGGGAGCCTTCGATCTCGAGTGAAAGGGTTGAGCTCTTCCGTTGCCCGCGTCATCGGATGAAGTGATCGTTGAACGTGCCTATCCCAAAATAATAAACGCAAGCGAAAGTAAAAAAAGCCGCCTTCACCGCTTTATCTTCGGAATCTCGATCGGATTTAATGTATTAGACGCGCACTATTGACGATAACTCAACTTTCGAATAAAAAAATAATCATCAAAATCGGCTCCCAACGAAAGAAGTTATGCGGTAACTTTTAAAGTCGGTTCAAAACGAGAACATCGTCGATGTAGTCCACGGAATACGCATTATTGACGATATTTCACGAACTACTGATCAGATCTTGATCAAATTTAAATGGAACCAATTGGAAAGCGACATCTTTCGAACTAAAAAATTTTTTCGAAATCGGTTCACGTGGAAAGAAGTTATGAGGTAATACACATAAAAAACATACAGTCGACTTGAGTACCTCCTTCTTTTATGTAAAGTCGGAAAATTTCTTTAATAAAAGTATTAGTGTTCGGGCAATTAAAAACGCGGCCACGTTGACGTTCTCTTTTTAATAAGAAAGAAAGTTAATAAGTAAGAAAGTTGACTAGTCGTTGACGTCGAAGATGTGTGAGAAACGACGACGTCCCGAAACAGTTAAGCCAGTAGCGTGAGTTTTGCTTTTTTTTAAATATCCCGACGATCCAGTTGGCTCAGTGGACAGGATTACGCCCTCTGCACCGTGGGTCCTGGGTTTGATTCCCGGCAGTAGTACAAATTCCTTCCCAAGGAATATTTGTGCTTCTGTTTCTGGGTGTAATGCGTGTGTGATGTGAATGTTTCCGGCACCCACGATACAAGTCTTTGAACTTAGTGTGGGGCTGTGAATGTGAATGCGTTTGTTTGTTTTGTTTATCTCGTGTATAATTATCACATATTCATAAAAAATCCTAATTAACAAGTATTTAAATAAGTTGCAATGTTAAAAGCGTAATTCTATGAATATAAAGACAAAAAAATACATTTATATGTAAGGTCTCATGCGTATTTCCTGCTAACCGGGCCCCGCAGCTTCGCCCGCGTTCATCGAATTAAAAAGTATCCTACGTGTTCATCTTCGATATAAGCTATGTACATTCCAAATTGCATCCAATTCAGTTCAGCCGTTACAGCGGCAAGATTTTTTTCTTTTTTTTTATGTTTGATAGTCAACCATTTGACTACTATCTCACCTGAAAACAAACATACTAACACGCAAACTATCGGTTTTATAATATGAGTGTGATTAACATCTTTATTTCTCCCCGTAACCTCGCTCCCGTACCTAACACACGAGTTGAAACAGTTTTCCAAGACGCAGAGTTTAATCGCACTCGCGGTGATGTATTCGTTCCAAACGGTAACGTGGAGGTGTGTTGTGGTTGCAGGCGGGTTCGAGATGACCGGCGGCGGCGGGCACGCGGGCGGCTCGGACTTCAAGATAACGTTGGGGCGCCAGCACGGAGCCCCCGCGCCCGCCCCCGCCCAAGCCCCCGTGGCCGCCCCCGCGCGCGGCCCGCCGCCCGGGCCCTCCGTCGTCACCTCCACCAACCCCAAGACGCCCAGCCCCAGCCTCAACGTGAGTATGTTCCCTATCGCGACCGACACATTTTTTTATGCTCGATTTTTTTTACTCGAAGCCCCGCTCTAAGTTTGGGGACTTTTGGGTGCTGGATACGTTCACGTATCACACGCCCACAATCTCGCATCCCGAAAAACAAATTTCCCTCGGCGGTGTGTCGTGGATGTTGGAAACGTTCACGTAACACCCGCAATCTCGCATCCGAAACCGGAACCACCGATTACCCTCGGAGGAAAAAACGTGTTGCCTCCGGCGACCGAACCCGATACCCGCCGCCGTGCACCCGACTGAATTAAATTCGAATTCGTTTATCGAGACCGATTATATCGGCCGTTCCGAGTGTTCAAGCGGCCGCCGCCCGCTATGCGCCGTTATTGGAGCCCGCGGTTCCAATTACACTCTCTCGAGTTAACGATACAGCAGATTCAATCAAAATGTCTCTTAAAGTTCAAATATGGTCAATTCAATTAAAATACGGCAAAGACCCGGTGCCGGCCGAGTTTTCACAAGCGGAACCGCGTACAATCAGTGGCAGCGCCTACACCTCGGGCGGCACGTTGCAGGGCGGCGGCGCGTCGCTGGAGCTGGACAAGGTGTGCCTGGAGTCCGTGCAGGACCTGATGGCCACCATCGCCAAGCTGGACTCCAACGGCGTGGTGGTGGTGGCCGAGGCGGCGTCCCCCGCGCCGGCCGTGCACTCGTCCACGGAGCCCGCGCCCCCCGCGCCGCCCGCGCCCGCCGACCCCAACGAGGACTGGTGCGCCGTGTGCATGGACGGCGGCGAGCTCATGTGCTGCGACAAGTGCCCCAAGGTGTTCCACCAGTACTGCCACATACCCACCATCGAGAAGCTGCCCGAGTGAGTACCGCCCCCGTGCCGCCACCGCACTCTCGGTTCCTCTCTTGTGAAGCTATCGTTGCGGTGACGTCATCGACTGCCCTAGTGGTATTTTTGGTTTTGAACTCGAGAGCAAAAGAATTAAATGCTTTTGGGCTTCCTTAGTCTAGAACAGATTTAATGAGGTGCGACCCGTGGTCACATATTTTATATAATAAAGATTTAAGTCGCGAGTGAAAAGACATCTTCTAGAAAACGTTCCCTGTCGTTTCTAGTCGGGCGAGGTAGTGGTCGAACGTATGTCCATTTTAATATTTTTGTTTTCACATGCTAAGATACAGATAATTTTATTTGTTAAACGTGCGCAGGAATATACACATTACGGGAGCATACGTGCTGATGTTATATAGGTAAAGATGTAATTCAACATTTCGCCTAAAGAGGAGTACAAATGCAGAGACACGGTGGTTATATTTATGTAATTAGATTGTTAAGTAAAGTATTGCGAATTTCAAAATATCCCTCGAGGCGAGGTTTGAACTTTGAGCCCGGCCAAAGGATGTCATACTTTATCGCTCCGACCACTGAGCTACCCAAATCCCGCTTTGAAAATCTAAATTATAACTATGAACACACACATATAACCCTATGACTGTTCAAAGATCAAATTTCGGCGCCGGCAAATTTTTCCTATCCCTTTGTTTTTCCTATCCATTTACAAAAATAATAGTGATCGGGCCTTACGAGCGTGCGGTTGTACAGTGAGACGGAGACGTGGCAGTGCCTGCTGTGCGTGAACTTCGCGGAGCTGGGCGCGGGGGAGGCGGAGGGGGCGGCGGGGGCGGGGGGCGCGCTGCCGCCGCGGCTGCAGAAGCTGGTGGAGCGCATCACGCTGGAGCTGTACTGCCAGTACGAGCCCAGCCTCGCCTTCCGTGAGCCCGTGCCGCCGGAGAACCTGCACTACCACGCCAAGGTACCACATCCGTGCTCCGGCACCTATCCTTGCTTCAACATTCTAAATCGTTCATTCAAATGGGCCCCGAAGAGGCACTCTTGAATGTTGACGACTCCACTGCCACGAGCAGTTTAAGTGCACAACATACATTTTCAAAAACTGGACTTTCTTAGGGGGCCGCCGGCCGTCCCGGTGTCGGTATTTTTCAGCCAGCCCGGTGACTTCCGCCGTGGCTCCACGTTGCTATGCCGATGATCCGCGACGCGGTGGCGACGGTTTTAGTGTACGGAACGACACGATCCCGCCGGCACCGCGATGGAAAACCGCACTTTTGTCGCGTTAACCCTGAACTGTTTAAAATTCCCCGCTATGTTCGTCTTCATCTCTCTACAATTTTTTCCCCAAGACCAGTCTAAAGTCTAGCAGGGATGAAGTAGCGTTTAGAAAGACACAGTCACTGTTCAAATGTACGAGTACATGTGGGATGGACCTACTAAGATGCTTATTTTTTATTAATTTCTGTTATCTATCAAATTATAAGTTTTGATATATTTAAAATTCTAACTAGACAGCCAGCATCATAATCCTACAAATCCGAAAGTTTGCGTGTAAGTATGTTCGTTCCCTCTTCACGCTTTAGGAGCTGAACAGATTTGGATGAAATTTGGAATATAAATCGCTTATACCTAGGATTAACACGTAGGCTACTTTTTAAGTAGATTATAGCGGGCGAGGCCGCGGGGCCCGGCTAGTAATGAAGTGAGCGTGTACGTCCCGGCAGATATCCCGTCCGATGTGCCTGGACATGATCCGCATGAAGCTGCAGCCCCGCTGCCCGTCCCGGTACTCGCACGTGGCGCACTTCGTGGCCGACGTGCGCCTGCTGTTCCGCAACGCCTACGCCTACAACCCGGTAACTGACTCGACTATACCATCTAACTTGTATGTGATTTAGCATATTGTGTTCACGTCGAGTAGGATTTACACGAGAAAACTTTCATACAGCTGGGGTTTCGTTACATTGTGTGAAAACCATTTTGGTGGACCAATTATCAATAATGATAAGAAAACAACCTGTAACTATTTGTTACAACCCGACTGTCTCCCGCCGACTGCGCCATCGCCGTTTCCTAACTCATTTTTTGCAATAATTCATGGCGATCCGATCTCACTCGTTACTACAAACCGGGAACTATTTCCTATACATAAATCGGTATGAATTCGATTTCAAACATTTATTTGAATACGTACAGTATTCGATGTCAGAGTATAATGTAGGATGAATACATTACCGAGACGTCTCTAAAGTCTTGTAAATGTTTCGACAACGTGTTTAACCTGCGAGTCGATACACATTTGTTTTTATGCCCGGTAGGCAACCATTTGACCACAATCTCACCTGATGGAAAGTGATGATGCGGCCGAAAATGTAGCAATGCATAATTATCAATATTATCATAAAGCCACACATCTAGCTAAATGTATGGAGTCTAACAGGAACTTCTGCATTCGCGGCAGCACCATGAATATTGATTTATTATGAATTAAAGTTTAAAAAAAATGATGTCATTTGCAACCCTATTTCATCAGCTACCGTTCTACACCACATAGCCTTTGGACCTAGACATCTGACAGTGGTGGCCATAACAAAAGTCAAGGTCACGAGCCACATATGTAATTTTTGTACAGAACAAATATCTCCGATTGCCGCACATATTACTGTAGTGTTGTCAATAGTATTTGAAAAATATATTTTTAAATTTTATTACGGAAAAAAATATGTCCTATTTTGACTTTCTTTCTCCGGCAGACGATTCATGGCACGATTCACATACACACCACCAAGCATTACTACCCCTTTTTGTTACAGATTGTATACGTTAACGATGTGGGTAAACTGATATTACAAAATGAACTAACATCTCGCATAGCATTATAAATTATTCTTTCTCAAAAAAATGGCATTAGTAAATAACACTGGAATCGTTATAGTAAGCTGTTACAACAATATTATGTCAAGTCGTGAGTTAATACCATCGTGCACAGGTGGAGTCGCAGATCTACAAGGACGCCAAGCGGCTGGAGGAGTTCTTCGACGCGCAGCTCCTGAAGTGGATGCCGGAGTACGCGTACTGGACGGGCGAGGGCGAGCCGCCCAACAAGCGCCCCCGCCTCGACTGACCCGCGCCCCTCCGCCTGCACTGCGCGCCCTACTACCCGCACTAGGGCACGAGTGGGTGCCGAGTGCCGAGTGCCGCACTACTGCCCTCCGCTCAGTGGGTGCCGAGAGCCCGCGCCCCGCTCCAACGAAACGTACGGTCGGCCGGCGGACCGCCGTGCTATCTCGCTCCCACAGTGAGGTGCCGCGATGGTCGTCAATTTATATTGACTTTGTTTGTGCGGGTAACACGTGACGGAGATTGACTGCGGTGACAGTGCGTTGTTTAGCTATTTTACGCGAGAAACAATAAACCATTATAGTTTGTTGTGCAACTGTAAACATAATAGGTCTGTGTTTTACACAGAAGTGCTTGGTGCGAGCCGAGCGAAGTGAAGGCAAACTCCATAATAGTATCGCCGAGCGTTTTGATCCTCTATTATGTGCAGTTCCTATATAATTCGTTATATAATTTTATCTACCCGTGTGGCGTGAATCCTCCATGTAATGTATATAAGCAATCAATCGATCGATGGCGAGATTATATAGTCCTCCAGAGAATGCGCGCCCCGCCTATATTTAAAACGATATCATTTTGCGTTGCGTTATTAAAAAACACAAAATAAGAGTAACACCTCTTTTTGATCATATAATAGAGGATTTACGATGTGGATATATATGGATATTTTTATACAATATTTAATATGATTTATGTAGTGAAATATTATTCATTAGTGACAGTGCACCCAATACAAACTAAAATAGTAGCCAAATTAAAGTTGAGTTGTATTTGCTCTTAGTCCAAGAGATAACGTGAATAGAACATTCTATTGTTGTACTTGAATAATGTAATAATGTGGACGTAAAATATTAAATTGCAGTGTAATACTCTGTGGAGCACAAATCTCTGTACTGTATCATGAACTAGTAGTAATAATTGTAACCTGTAAGGATGATGATTTTATGTGGTATATTTTAATGCAATCTTTTCTACTTTTAATACCACACATTTTTTTTTATGCTCGATAGTCAAGCATTAGACCACTATCTCACCTGATGGAAAGTGAAGATGTGGCCGAAGAGCCGCATAAGCCGGTACTCAGTTCCAAGTTTGATGATGTCTCTAAAGACAAGTTTTACATTTTTGTACTGAATACAACGGAGAAAACAGCATCTGGATACGTATCGATTAAGTTCCTCTCTCGATAGGCAATATTGAGACGTTATTTTTAGGTGTAAGGTGTATGTTAGACAACATTTTTGACACTTGTTAGTTGTTACGGGACACCGATCCCTAAATATATTTATTTATCTAATATGTTAGGTGTATCTTTAGCTCCCAAGTGGGAATATTACAAGTAATGCTATTAGTAACTCGAAGGCGACAAACCTAACGGTTTAAACTAAATTAAAAGTATTCGAAGCTGCAAGATGCTTGGTGTTGTTATCATAAACATTATAATCTACTTAAGTTGTCATAAATCATCTATCATAGACGTAAAACTAGTTCGCTTAGATAAAATAATAGAATAAAAAATCAAGAACATCCACGATGATAGTTTTATATTTAGAAATACTTAAAGTAAACTACAAATGTTAAAATAATCGAAATATTAATAATTAAGGCAACATTATTGTCATCTACTTTCCTTTTCAAGTATATGGCGAACATACTTAGCTATTTATGTGGAGATCATCAAATCTAAAACTGAACGCCCCTCCAATGTCAAAACGTTCAGTTTTAGTTTGGGAGATCTGTACGATAAATAAGAAGCATTTTTATAATGGTAACGGTTAGAATGGTTGTTATGGTTTATACCTGTGATATGACGAATGCTCGTTCTGTGACGCCGCGCCTGTACCGATATTTTCGTACGCATCACACAGAACTTCCTCACAATAATTTATTGTATATCTGGATTTATTTACATTTATAGATAGACTAAACTAAATGACAATTAATATTTAGCAAGAATCAAGAATTTTATTTTACTGTATATTTGTAAGGTATTTTTAAAGCGACACTTTTAAGCTCCCGATCCGCAAGCGGCCTGCAGCTGAAACGTGTACGTTCGTTGATTTTAAATATTAGGATCTACATTAAATTAATTGTTAACGTATCACTTCTTGATTAGTTCTTACTTCTTATAGGAGAGGCTCGTCCTCCGCAATTTAAAGATAATCTCTTTAAATATTATTCATTAGAAATAAACTTCATTTATTGGACGCTGCGTTTGATTTAACCATTGTCTTAATAGACCTAATAGAGTTGCAGATCTGTCGGCTCATTGATCCTACCATTTGGTAGGTTATGTGCCAATAGCGCGATAGCAACACCAATTCCACTTTTGACGTGTTGTGTTGTCAGTTTGATTGTCAGTCGTCGGCTGTCAATCGTCGTAGTTACATTGTTTATCGAATCACAAAGAAATCTTATTTTCTTTTAATTAGACGTTACACTACTTACAATATTAGGTCGATCTTTTAATCGATTTTTTTATTTGCTTTGGTGGAAGTCGGTGACTTTACAGGTGAGTGACCCCTAGCGAGTTCATTGACATAATTCGCCGGCCAAAACTATTTGGAGAGGTTTTGTTAACGAAAGTACCGCTATATATAGGTTTTTTGTTTTCTTTCTTTATCAGCCACGTTTACTCATTTAAATCATGATGCTAATATTGTTCAAAATGTACTAAATTAAATGTAAGAGTTATTTTGAGCAAATATGCTCGGAGCTCTGAAACAATACCACAACAAGGTTGTTTAACCAGTATCATTAGTCACATTACCTAGACCGGCTTGAAAGATATTATAAGGTCACCGGCCAGTCCTGACGCTAATAAATACCTACTTGACTGAAGTTATTTACATTATATATATAATTGAATTTTATTTTATCGGCCAAAGGTGTATTATACCTATACGAAGATTTCTATTACATACGTTGTTTTTGAAATACACCTGAAAATGTAGGTATATTAAACATCATGCGTATTTATCGAAACGTTGGTCTATAAAAGGTGAAGGAACTCTGTGGATGATAGGATTTCTGGTGGCAAAGTGGCAGGGTTCTTGTTTCTAAGCCGCGGGTCCTGGGTTCGAATATCGACAGGAGAACTAATTACGTTCGTCAAGGGAACCAAATTTGTGTTGTTGGTCTTAGGCACACTAAATAATGGTATGAACTGCCCATTGGCTTAGGTGTGCGTTCGCCTTCTAAGCGGGTTCGATTCCCGGCAGGAACACAAGTTTCTCTCCAAGGAAAATTTGTGGTTCTGGTTGTGCTTGTGTGTGTGATGTGAATGTTTCTGGCACCCACGACACAAGTCATCGAAATTAGTGTGGCTGTAAAAGAAAATTCGCGCCTACGATACAAGAGTTGAACATTGAGTGGGATAGTGGGTAGAAATATATTTCTACTATGGTTTGATTCAAATAAAATAACTATCAGCCATCGTTCAAGAACCTACTATGTTACGAATATTACGAAAGGAAGAATTGGCACAATTTTGTTTTATTTTCAATCGACTTCAAAAAAGGAGATTTTCAATTCGGCTGTATTTTTTTTTTTTTTTTATTTGTGCCAGGCTAGTGTTTGACCACTATCTCACCTGATGGTAAGTGACGATGTGATCGAAGCTGGTAAACACACTAGACCTGGAATACGCAGTGTATGTTTTTTTTGTATGTTACGCGATAATTCCGCCAATTATGAATCGATTTTGATGTTTTTTTTTGTTTGGCAGATTGTCCCATATACATTTTATTGAAATCTATCAAGCCAAAACCAAAATATAAGCAGTGAAGTTTTTTTAAGCTTTGCTTGCGTTTAAATTATTGTAAATCTTAGACTATACAGTCTTCCGCTTATCGCGTGCATACGCCAGCAATTGTTATACATATATTTCTAGCCAAACGGAGGATCTGCTAGAAACAATAAATTGATTTTCTTTCTTTCTTTTAAACATGTAACATGTAGATCTTGTAAGGAGATAAAAAGACACCCATACAATTATATGTTTCTCAAGAGTAGTAAAGAGCGCAAATTGTGAAACTAGTAACTCTCGGGTGATTGCAACATCACCAATGATAAGGGGCGTTGTCCTATTTATTGTAAATAATACCTAACTGCCTTATCTGCGCGGTAATGACCGTTCAATAGCCGCACATTGATAAACATGATGAAAATACCTAACTATTCCTATCTTCTTTGCTTATTAACAACAGTAATATTAAACATAATTACATATTAGCGGTGCCTGCTGCGGATTGGATAAAAGGTAGGCCTATACCGTGCCCAATTAATAAATATCTATATAGGTACCTACATACCAAATTCCGTCAAACCGTTACAGAAATACCTCGTTCAAATATTTCATTTTTCGGTCCAATCAAAGGGTCCATCCGTTCAGGAGCTACGAAGCGACAGACAGATATTTACATCAAGCCTTGATATACCCGTAGGTAAGTTACAACTTTTTTAGGTCAGGGACGATCTTTGCAGCTCTAAAACTAAGCAATCCACTGTGCAGTCACACCGACGCCGCCACTGCTTACGTACCTGCTATGAGACCGAAATTTGCAACTACACGTAGCCATTAGCACAAAGAGCGAGATGCAAAGATCCGTCGTGTATAAAGTGGGGGGCAGTTCCAGGTATGCGGCTGATAATCTTGGAGGACGCGGACGTGGTGGCGGAGTGGGCGGCACGGTTCGTGCTGCAGCGCATCTCGCAGTTCGCGCCCGGCCCGGGCCGCCACTTCGTGCTGGGGCTGCCCACCGGCGGGACGCCGCTCGGCATGTACCGCAAGCTCATACAGTTCCACAAGGAGGGCCGTCTCTCCTTCAAATACGTCACCACCTTCAACATGGACGAGTATGTCGGTGAGCTTCTGGTTTCCTTTTGTGATACCTACTCTCTTACCCATAATTGTCTCTTGACTACACCAATGTCTACATTTTCTAAGAGATATGGTCGATAGATTCCTAAAATTATTTTAATAACCTCTTTGAACCACAAATACATCCGGCTCTCCAACTCCAGCATTTAGTGTTTTCCTTCGAATAAAACATAAGAACAAAATTTGTTTGACCCCTGTCTCCTTTGCTTTCAAGACTTAGCTTGTAATCATTCAAGGCTTCGGATGCCTAATGGTCCTCTTGAAGGGTTTTTTTAATTTTAAGAACTACTCGTATCTCGGTTACCTATCGCCTGCAGGTCCTGCTTTTTCAAGCCAGTTTGTGTGCGAACACACCGTAACAACAACCACATACAAGCATTGATGGTTATAAATGTTTCCTTTTTTACGATGTGTAGACATTAAAAGTTGTCCCCAGGCCTACCGCGCGACCACCCGGAGTCGTACCACTACTACATGTGGAACGAGTTCTTCAAGCACGTGGACATCGAGCCCGGCAACGCGCACGTGCTGGACGGGAACGCGGCCGACCTCGTGGCCGAGTGCACAAGGTTCGAGGGACTCATCCGAGATGCGGGCGGCGTGCACCTCTTCATAGGAGGTACCTTTAATTCGTATCCTAGACTAGAACGATTCGAGTCTACCCTAGTTTCAGGTGGCTACAAAGTGACGCGAACCGCGATGGTATGATTTCGGGTAGTGTAGCTCCAGGTTTTGATGAAGATCGTTTACGAAGTCAGACACAACACTTTTAAGATAGGTCTATTATACCTACTACAGTACAGTTATCATTCCAAAGATTTCATTATTTGGTTTGTATTATGGTATCGGCCTAACACACACACACAATTTAATTAATTGATTAACTTTAATGTTTTTTCCAACTTAATCTCTATATAACCGCGGCTGTCAAATGGCAAGAAGACGGTACACAGGTTGTTGAAGCTGCGGTGATCAGTACCTCGATGCAACATTCAGTAATGTTGTGGCTTCCCCCGTGTTGTTGTAACAGGTTGATTGATCACAGGCATCGGGCCGGACGGGCACATCGCGTTCAACGAGCCGGGCTCGTCGCTGGTGTCACGCACGCGCGTCAAGACGCTCGCGTACGACACGCTGGAGGCCAACAAGCGGTTCTTCGGGAACGACATCAGCAAGGTGCCGCGCCAGGCGCTCACCGTCGGCGTCGGCACCGTCATGGACGCTAAGGAGGTACAACATCATAAAACATTGTCAACTGCCGACAGTAACGCTTCTTACGACTCCGTTTGGGATGGTATCGGACCTTCGCTGTACATCCAAGGAGCAGAATTTTGCAAGTTGGACTGATACCGGCTGAGAGGCCGAATCGCTAGAATTATTGGGCGTATTATGACGCCTTCGGTTTCAGGGAGAGGAAGCAGTCGAGACGTCGGGCGGATCTTTATTTTTCAAAGTTCCGGATGGCATTATACTGCCGTCATAATGAAAAAAGACGTAACTGCATTTTTGACAAAATTGAGTTATATACACTATCGGAAACAGGAAAAATAGACGCATCTACTATTATTTTTATATTTAAAAATATTCAAACGCAACCTACTAAATCTTACTTAACTATAATTGGGTCGCATCAGAAATATAATCATCAAAAATATCAGTTACGTCTTTTTTTCCTTCCGACGGCAGTATAGTAAGCGACCGATTGTCCCGCCCCAAGTTCACTCTCGGTAGCCCGACAACCTCGTTTGATGAGTCTCACCTTCTCGGAGGTAGTATTTTACTTATAACGAGGTGTTACTCGTCTACTTTTTATGCGCGTTCTGCAAGTTGCAGGGTGCGTTAGAACAGCGGTGTGTTCGCAGGTGATGATCCTGATCACGGGCGTGCACAAGTCGCTGGCGCTGGCCAAGGCGGTGGAAGAGGGTGTCAACCACATGTGGACCGTGTCCGCCTTCCAGCAACACGCGCAGGCGCTGTTCGTGTGCGACGAGGCAGCCACGCTCGAGCTACGCGTCAAGACTGTCAAGTACTTCAAGGTAACCTTGCCACCTTCCTCTAATGTTGTCTTGACGTAAGGGGCATGGCTTGTATGCGGTATGCATGGGTGCACTCGGGCTGTCGCACCACTAATTGTACACACGATACGGGCTTACACGGTTTACATGTAGAGTGGGTTAAAAATATCTTCCGAACCACAAATAAATTAGCTATAAGTTAGTTTAACATGTTTTTCAGGAATATATTGATAAGTTTAGAAAGGAAAAATTATCGCTTGAAGCGGGGTTTGAACCTGCTGCCATAGGGTGTCATGCCCTATTGCTCTAGCCGCTGAGCTACTCAAGCCCTGCCTGAAGCGACGAAATTAATCTTTCCTTATTATTAACGTCTTACGGGGACGTGTGACGTCATCTACCGAAACAGTTTTTAGAAACTACTACGGCCAACGAGTCTAACATTGCAGTTAGCTACCTCTCCCCTCAAGCGATATTTTTTTCTTTCTAATTTTATCAATATAGTTCTGCCTAGCATGGCTAATGCTATATAAACAAAATCAATTTGTCAGGAATGTTCAAAAATGTACATCCGACCTATAATGAACACGCATAGACAAGAGAGGACGCGGAGGCCAGAATGAATGTCGCTAACGAAATTGAGAGAGGGCGTGGACCTATAAAAAGTTCAAAGAAGAAGAGGCACCAAAATGTTCAAAACATAAAATTACATCAAAAACAAATGAGCCTTAGGTACTTCAGGGCTTTTACTACTAGAACCCATTGAAGAGCTCTCCATTTTCCACCTGCTGACTTCATCACCAGACCCTTCGTCATCGAGTGTAATTTGTACTCGTCAAAGTAGTAACGATTGTTTTGTTGACGGCAACAAACACAATTGAATGAGCCCAACTTCCGAGTGGTTTACTATTGAATACCAGTATGACGGAAACTGGAACTCATATATAGATCTATAGTAATTATTTATTAAGCATTTGACCACTATCTCTCCTAATGGAAAGTGACGATGCCGCCGAAGATGGGACATGCTTGCGTAGAAGGTACCTATTCACTCTAGACTTGTAGATTCCATGTTGAAGATACCCATATTGTACAGTTCACGGAACAAATATAGGTGATATAACTATATCTGTGTAAAAGTGATTGTTCATATGCGGTCTATCCCATAACCTCAGTCCGACATTGTGACTTACTTTTCTCTGGGTAATCATAAATCATATATCTGGGTAATCATAATCGTATCGTATAGTTTATAAACGTAGGGTGAGAGCGCTGGAAAGAGCGACAACGATCTATATTGTTGAGCTATATATTTTTGGTTCGGAAGTGATTGAGTCTCGCACGTTTGCCGATAATTTTTAAGTAAAATACTTGTGGGGACAATATAATATATATATGTTCTCGGGTATAATATATTTTTATCTCAGCTGGAAGTTAATGTATGGAAGCCAACAAAATGAATAAGGTGCCTACAGTTTACAAATCTGTTGTCTCATTTCTCTAAATCCCGTTTACTTCAACATTTTGAAAGACGTAGTATGACTGGGTGTGATGCAGTTTTGTAAAATATTTCAATATCATGAAACTACAGTTAGTTAATCGAAATAAGTTTATTTCATTTTGATACTCGATAATTTTTGACTTGCAGAGGTTGCAAATTCAATAACATATGTAGGTACCTACTAGAAAAGTAATGAACATTAAAAAAAATAGAAGAGAGCAAAATGCAAATTACTTGTTGATAATATCCCCTATGACACAGATCAATACCAGTTTACAAAAGCACATGCAGTCGTTTCAGATCGTAAAGAAATGTTGAAAAATGCTAATGCTGAAATGTGACAACCGTTTTAAAATTGTGTGTTGGGTAATTGTGATATTATAGTGGGTTAGTAGTGTGTAGAGGTGTACAGCCCGAGTGTGTGTGGCAGGCGCTGAGCGAGGAGCACCAGAAGCTCATCCAGGACCGGCCCGTGGAGGAGCAACACGTCATACACTAGCCGCTTGCAACGTGACGTCACCACAAGCCGCCCCCGCGTGACGTCACCTCGCAGGCCGCCCGGGCACGTCATCGCAACCCCACTACACCGCATTGTTGCCTTTTGCCAAACTAGTTCCACGCGGATATCTTTCTGCCATGAATGAGCCTTTCAAGATAGTTTCTCGCGGTCATAATCGAAAACGATCAAAAGGAACGAAGTTCCGACTTGTAATGTATAGGCGCACACCACGTCCGCTTGGTTACACTGATCCGGAGTGTCGTCAAAAGTTATATCTATTGTTCTATATGTATAGTAGTCACAGATTGTAGATTAAATATTCAGAAGGGACCACATTCAAAATAGTTCACTAAAATGAAGATTGATAAATATAATTCAAGTTGTTATGAAATCGTTGATTAGGAATAATAAATGAGGGTCATATTGACTAAAAATAATATTTGAGATGTGTTCAAATAGGTTGATATTTTGAACATAGGTATATAGAGATAATTATGTATGTAAGCCTAATGCGTTGCCCGGAAATAATAATATGTTAGCACTAAGTATTTACTGTACCTAATAAATTCCAGAGCCTGATGGATGTGCACAACAAACTGATAGAAGACGCGCGGTGAACCAACATTCCATCAAACTTGTATGTAATAATTAATTACAATTAAATTGTACGTGATTTCTTATTTTTGTATGTTTATCTGTTAAGAAATATTATGATGTAATCGAATATTAATAAAATTGTTTAATCCACTTTTGTTGTCTTTTAAATAAATTATACCTACAAAAATGTTTAACGTTGAAGGGCAAATATGAAAGCTATATTAAAATGTGTTATGACAATGCCCAAATTATTTTAGTCGGAAGTGCAAAAATCGGTTTCGTTAGGCAATAAATTATAAAATCTCGTAATGTGAATTATACCGTTTAGAACAAAAGTGATTGCTATTTATTTATTCAATTATCTTTTTTATCGATATACCTAAATTAAAGTGAATAGGTATTTAATGAGCAAGCGTGCTCCACCTTAGACTACATCGTCACTCGATTAGATGTGATTGTAGTTAAACTTTTCCGCCGCACAAAGAAAGAAGTTATGGTATACAAGGTAACTATTGAAGTCGTTTAATAACAAGAACATCGTCAATGTCGAGAATACGCATTATTGAGGATAACTCAAAAATTACTAGTCAGATCTTGATCAAATTTAAATGGGACCAATTGGAAAGCAACAACTATCAAACAAAAAATATTCTAAATCGGTTCACGTGGAACGGAGTTATGAGGTAACACACATAAAAAAAAATAAAGAAATTACAGTCGACTTGAGTACCTTCTCCTTTTTTGTGAAGTCGGTAATAAACTTTTGAACATATTCTAGTCAGAACGAATGAGACTGGTGTTCAAAAACTTTCAGTAATCATATTTGATCATGTTTCTGAAATCATATTTAGTATATCTTCAAGTAAATAAATTCAAGTAAATTCAAAAAACAAATATTTTTGTCATTACTGAATACAACCAGCTCCATAACCATCTTAATGTTTTTAGTTTATTGTAATATTGTTAATTCCGTTTAAATATAAATTCATTTTTTATTCCAACATAATATTTATTTGAAATTTAATTTCCAGTCCTAGTTTAATATTTTCATAACCTATTAACATTAGAGTTCGTTAGCAGGCCAAGACTCACTTTGGGTGACTGCACAGTTTGAGTAAGTAAGTATTAACATTACAGAGTAGCTATGATTCATATAATACTTAGAGACGTTAAACATCTTGTATTATTATCTTACATAAAGCTGCCTCTATGGGCCTCACATGCAGAATACACTTGATATTTACAAATTACTTATAAATACAATCACTAGCAGGCAATTCTACAACAAATCAGCCTGGACAACAACCCATATCAAACATTAAAAAACATTGCCGAGTTTATCTGGAAAGGCATTTGACGTCACAGACTGACAAACAATCTATACATAAATAAATAACATAGATGCCCCCAGGGAACTACACCAGGTCATTGCCAGTGAGTTTCACTTAGCAGAATAGGAAAAGATTGAGATTTTAAGTCACGAATGAGTTTCGCTAGCAACAACTAACTTCTGTAATTTGTTACAACAGGGCATACAAAAATATTTCTTACTTTTTTTTGTGATTAATATTTAAACAACTGGTCCAATCCAAGTTGTATTAAAACCCAAGGAAGTCTCAAATTATAAAAATAAGTTTACCGAGACAGTTCTAATCACCTAACAAAGCATTTAGCAGAGATGTAGCAATTTACACCGGCTCCATAGTGGCACGGGAGAAATCATTGCTGGCTTTTTTTGAACGTTTTGCTATTTTTTACCTTTATTCTTCAATCAAGCATTAGGTGACAAGGTATCACACACTGAATAGTGTCACATGATGCCAAACATAGTTACCGTGTAATGCGAGACATGGGGTGTAGGGTTTGTGCATTACTAAACATGTTTGTGAGGGATCATGACATCACTCTCACAGTGCTGATTTTTTCCATTCAATCAGTTTGAGCTTTGATTTAGTGAAAAACCGCGGTCGTCATAGATTTTTCTATAGAAAAATTCTTATAATTTGGCAGCCAATGCTTTGACCGCGGCGACTAGCATTTCACCCGCGGTCGGGGCGCGGCCTCATCTCGTCTCGACAGGGGCTCGAGATGGAGCATCAACAGTAGGCTCAATGGGAGCATATGACGTGGTGACGGCGTCACCAGTCCGTGGCGGCGCCGGCGGCGGCGCGGCACATGCGCGCCAGCAGGCCGGCGAGCTGCAGCGGCGACGCGAGCCCGTCGGCGGCGCGCATGTGCGTGAGGCCCACCTCCCGCACCAGCGCCAGCTTCACATCCTCCGCCGCCTCCAGCGACTTCGTCACGCGGAACACGTTGCTGATGATGTCCTCGGCCGCGTACCCGAGCTTCCACAGCTTCGCTATCACCTGTCCAACGATTACGATTTATTACAAGGTGACCGACGCGCCCGACTTTCGTGCGCTGCGCGAGATCGCGCAGACTTTAAACGCTCCGCGTGCGACCGATTGAGGGACCGCCCGGCCGTGTTGATATTATTTGTTTATAGATGAGCAGGGCAGTGTTGGGGAGTATCAGCAACGAATTCATAGTTTTACGCTAATAAGATCTTACTATACTCGACAGATTTTTTTTTATAAAATAGTAGTATTCTTTACAAAACTGAGTATGGTGCTGGGATCTTGAAGTAGCCGTTCCGATGTGAAAAGTGGTATAAACAGATTTTATAAAAAGTATAATGGTGACGGCCCGGGGAACAATGCTGGCGGTCGCCGACTTTAGGTCGCCACCCGCTACTTTTAGGCCTTCGTCGCTCAACCTGCACGTATTGCTTCAACGTAGAAGTAAAATAATACAAGACTAAAATGTCAGCAGTACAACCTTGTAAGCTTCGTGTATGTCCTGGCGCACGCAGGCGTCCAGCATGCCCTTGATGAGCAGCGGGTGCGGCTCGTCGCAGACGCGGAACACGTGGTGCGGCGCCACGTGGCGGCAGGCCTGCGCCGTGGCCTGCAGGTTGTTGAGCGCGGCGCGCAGGTCGCCCTGCGCCGTGAACACCACCGCCTCCACGCCCTCCTCGCTGTACGACAGGTTCTCTTTCTTGCACACCTCTATTACCTGCCGAATGTATGGGATACCGAGGTCTTATTGCCGTAGTCCGTTTGTATTATTTACTACCATTTGACAGTTACATTGACTCCCTAAGGTTAAAAACGTATATGTGTAGACTTCCAGTGAAAATAGTGACTATCTGAAATTTCATGAGGTTAATAAAAAAATGTATCGCTTTATGCAGAAAGCAGAGAAACACCACCCAGTTCTTAGTATTTCTGTTAAAATCAAAGTCAATGCAATAAGATCTCCTAAAGTCAATAGAGCGCCTACGTTAAACTACTCAAAAGCCGACTACCAAAGCATTCGAAATGAATTGGATGAGATAGACTGGGAAAATGTCTTCAGCTTTAATCAGAATATAGATGAGACTGTCGATGCCTTCTATGATGTTCTTTTACCCATTATAACGAAAAATATTCCTATGCAAAGGAAAGGCCAAAATAGGTTCCCGTTCTGGTTTAGCAGATCTTTGATCAATAACTTGAAGGAGAAGGCAAAATATCACCGCAAGTTTCAGTTGTATGGCAATCCTCTTGATCAGCTTACATATCGGTTACTCCGCGAGCGATGTGACGATCTATTAGTATCAAGTATAAACAAGATGAAATCAGAAGCTAAAACATTTATCAAAAAAGATCCTAAATATTTCTGGTCTTTTGTTAAATCACTTCGAACAAATAGTAGCGACATACCGGATGAGATGTTTCTTTGTTATAATAATGTTCAGGGTGGCCAGCATATTGCAGATCTGTTTTCTGTATATTTTCACTCCACCTTTCAACATAACACTAGTTCAAGCCAATCCAGAAATGACAGTGAACATCAAAATAATCACCCATCCCTAAATTCTTGTTTCTTTACAGAATCTCAAGTACTAGCAACACTTAAATCGCTCGACCACAACAAAGGACCTGGTCCTGATGAAATACCTCCTGCATTTCTAAAGTCTTGCTCATCTAACTTGGCAAAACCCTTACAGTTGATTTTTAATAAGTCTTTAATGTGTGGAATTTTCCCTTCTAAATGGAAAGTCGCGCATATAACCCCGATTCACAAAAAAGGGGACTATGGTGATATCTCTAACTTCCGGCCGATCTCAATCCTCTCAGCAGTAGGCAAACTTTTCGAATCCATGGTCCAGAAGATAATTTCTTTTCACGTAAAACCACTGTTTATTCCCCAGCAACACGGATTCTTAACTGGCAGGTCAACCACATCGAATCTCGTTGATTTCGCCACTGATATTACACAGGCTTTCACAAGTGGTCATGAGGTACATGCGGTCTATACAGATTTTTCTAAAGCCTTCGATGTTGTTGACCACCAGTTACTGATCCAAAAGCTGGGTCATGCTGGAATTTGCGGGTCGCTACTGCGGTGGTGCGAGTCTTATCTTAAGAATCGCTCACAAATTGTGAAAGTTCGCGGGTTTAAATCTGTACCGCAATCGGTACCATCAGGCGTGCCGCAAGGTTCCCATTTGGGTCCTTTATTTTTCCTTATCTTTGTAAATGACTTATCTTGCAATTTAAACTCCAAGTTTCAAATGTTTGCCGACGACTTTATGATATATCGTGAAATCCAGACCCCCCTAGACCTTGAAATATTACAGTGTGACTTGAATACGATTAATGACTGGTGCGTTTGCAATAACATGGTGTTGAACTCCTCAAAGTGTTTTTATCTAAATTTTTCCAGAAAAAGAAATCCAACCAAAGCAACCTATTATATAAATGATATTCCACTTGAGGAGGTCAATTCCATGCGCGATCTTGGAGTTATTGTAGACACCAAATTAGATTTTAGCGAACATATTGACAGTATTTCCAAAAAAGCTTCCCGTCTGTCAGGTTTTGTAATTAGGCAGACTAAATTCTTCAAGGATCCAGACATATCAAAATTGCTTTTTAACTGCTATGTGCGTAGTCTAATGGAGTACTGTAGCCCGGTTTGGAACCCGTCCTACAAAGGACATATAGAGAGGTTGGAAAAACTTCAATCTAGATTTTTGTACCATCTTTCATACTCAAACAATCTCTGTCGTATACTTGATAGTTATGAATCAAGATTGGCACATTTCAATATGTCTCCGCTCCAACAGCGAAGAGATATTGCAGATATAATGTTTCTACATAAACTAGTTAACGGATTTATCGATAGTTCTCTGCTGCTAGAATGTATAAAATTAGCTATTCCACGTTCTTGTAGCCGTCTCAAAAATAGAAAAACGTTCAGCCTACCTAAAACTCGCACAAACTATGGTCAGCACTCATCACTGTATCGCATTTGTAATTCATACAATATCATATGTCAGGACTTGGACATATTTGACCTCTCGGTCCCTAGTTTCAAACGGAAACTTCAAGAATTAGTAGATTCTTGGGATAGGGCCCGAAAGGCTGATATACCAAGTCTTCCTAATTTATAAATTTATTAAGTGTGATTTTTTCAAGTTTCTTCATTTTGCATGCTGTGTCCACTTCGAGAAGGTGACACTCGCCCTACACATGTTTTTGTTTTTGTTTCTCAGATTAAGCATAAAGAGTGTATCCAGTTTTGTGGACCAAATAAAAAAAAAAAAAAAAAAAAACATTTTTAAAGCAAGAATATTGACTTACGGAGATAAAGCATTCTACTCTTATATCCGTCAATGCACTTCATCCAAAGTAAGCATTCCACCTGCAATTCATAATATGCGCTTTAATGGTGGCAATTCCTGCCACCAGCACACTAAGCCAACGCATGTTTTCAATGGCAGGACTAGCTGTCACTGCCAAAAGGTCGACTGAGCTAATTTCGCGTGAACAAAATTATTATTATCCACGATAATTATTCTTAATACAAAGAAAACTGTAACGGAGTAGTTAGTTTTCTTTGCATAAAGAATAATAATTATTATTTTGTGTTGAAAAATTACCAGCGTTGTTTCCTCTTAAGCAGTAGCCTCTCTCTATCTCTCTTATCTTTTTTACTTTATTCCTTTATAAAAAATAAAGCCAAGCTAAATTTACCAAATAAAGATGATTAGTACCTACATAATATAAATATTACGTATTAATGACATGTGCTAGGCTAGGTAGGAAGGTAGGTATTTTGGTAAGTACAATAATTTTAATAAAAATAATGATTTGTCATTAGCACCATAGGAAATGCAAAATATATGCAGATGGAGTTGTAATTAAATAAATTATTTAATTTTTATATGTAAAGTTGGCAAAGTATGGCCACGCCTCCGATCCTGACGATCCTCATGGGTCGGTGCACCGCCGCCCTATAAATTGTTACTCGGGGTGCACTTCAATGCTGAATGACTAGCATATGGACATTATTTTACATATTATTTTTTTAAATAAATAAATATAAGCAAATTAGCATTTATACCTTGGCAAGTATTTGTGCATCAGTGAGCCTAGAATATCGCAGCACTGCGCAGCGTGATTGGATTGGCTCAATGATCTTTTCACTGTTGTTGGCAGCCAGTGCAAAACGAGTGGTGCTGGAGTACAGCTCCATGGTGCGGCGCAGTGCTTGCTGGGCTCCCTCTGTCATGCTATCTGCCTCATCCAGGATGACAATCTTGTGGCGTCCAGCTGGGAGTGTCACCTATCAAAATATGAAAACATGAATTACATCACTCAATCTGTAGCCACACCCTCCGCGACTAGACCATATTATTATCTAAAGTAATGTTGAGAGACGTAAGGAATACTCACTTTCTGTTGCGCGAACATTTTGATCTTGTTCCGAACCACGTCGATGCCGCGGTCGTTGGAGGCGTTGAGCTCGAGCACGGCGTCGCGCAGCGCCGGCCCGAGCAGCGCGCGCGCCAGGCACAGGATGGTGGTGGTCTTGCCGACGCCGGGCGGGCCCGCGATGATGATGTTGGGAGCATTCCCTGTGCGCGCGAACACAGCAAGCCGCGATACTGTGTCCTCGTTGCCCACAATATCGGCGAACGTCTGCGGCCGGTACTTCTCTACCCAAGGCAGGTGAACTGTCAATTTGGCGGGAGCGGCAGGTGCTGGAGCCGGCTTCGATGATTTTGGATCAGCTTCGTCCACTTCCATAATAGTTACGTCATCATCACTCATTTTAAACACTTTTAGGTAAATAAGAAACTTCTTCAAAATAAAGCGCTAGGCGCGAAATTATCACAGACCACAGAGTACGAAATTATTATTCAACCACAGACCACAGGGAGTACTATTCAACCAGAGAGTGCTTTAGGTAAACCATAGGTAATTAAGACATCTCTACACACCTACAGACACAGAATACTATTACTCCGTATGTATCAAAGTACTCTATTATTACTCCCTACCGGGAGCCTACAGACCACAGAGATTACGACAACCGCTACCGATTACATTATCTTTGTCGACGACGACGCGGACGCGGACGACGACGTAAGCCTTGCGAATGAGTTAGGAGTTAGCCAAGAGTTAGCGCTGAGCACTTAGTATTTTTGGGTAGTAAGTCTATGAAAAACTATAAGTAACAGATAAGTAATAATGGGTTTCTCATTATGGTTTATTGGTAATCACTTCGCCTACCTCGGGTAAAGTTTATTCTTTTTTATGGTAATCTCTCAACTTCAATCATGGTTACATGAATACATTCTTAAGGGCCTATTAGACTACGCGATATTCAGACTGGCCTAGAGTCTAATTAGTCATGCTCGCTATTACACCACACTAAATATCGCACGCTAACTCATTCGCAAGGCGTACGTCGTCGTCGCGGCCGGTTGTGATCATGACCAAGCCGAGATGCCCCAAAAAATTGTCGTAACTCTTACCGCAGTTGTTAGTTAATTAAATATTATAATTAGAACACAAAATGGAAAAGATAAAAAAAAGCAAGAGTATGCGTATTTGCTTTAATTTTTTATATATTTCTGACAACTAAAATAATCTTTCTGGTTTCTGCCATAAATATAGCATGTTACGATACAAATGAACTGCCCGTTGGGCCGTTGGCTTAGTTGGGTGCGCGTTCGCTTTGTAAGCAGGGATATCGGGTTCAATTCCCGGTGAGAGCACAAGTTTTCTCCCCAAGGAATTGTTGTGTTTCTGATTTTGGTTGTGATTGTGTGTGAGATGTGAATGTTGCCGGCACCCTCGACACAAGTCATTGAACTTTGTGTGGGGCTGAGAGTGTGAAAGCATAAGGTAAATAAACGGCAGATTTTTTCTTAGTGCATGCCAATGTGTCCGCCTCAATGAGACACACGACCTCTTTCAGCGGCGGCCGCGCGCAGACTAAACGGTCTAACTCTTACTACACCACGTGATATTTAGTCTCTAATCTCAGGTAGTTCAAGGTAGTTCAAGGTAGTTTCGGTGTTCTCGGAACTAGACGTGTTATTTTTCGCTTGCTTATAAAGTTCACAAAAAGTTTCAAATTTCGCACAAAACTTGCTAAAATTGGTAGGAAGTGATACCGCAAAAACTGGAGATACGACGGACATTAAGATCACCACGGGTAACTCAAGATTCCCAGTGAATTCCATTAATTAAATTAATTTTCCACAATATAATTTCAACCACCTTCTTTCATAAAATAAACACGAACAGATTGTTGTGTCAAATTCATTTGACAGTTGTCAGTGAGTTGTCACTCTCACGACATTATCTACACAGTTTGCGAAGCTCGTTTAGACTACTATTGTCGTGCTCGGATAATAATAAAATTATATATTTAATTCTGTTTGCGGAGTTAGCTCTGCAAAAATTAAAATAATAATATAATAAAGCCTTTCACCTACACCAAGATGAGCAAATGTGGCGCTTGCGATAATATAATAAAAGCAGCAGAAATTAAAAGCTGCAAAGCTTGCCGTGGAAATTATCACTATCAATGCTTGGGTATTTCTACCGAGAACTTCACAAAGGAGTCCAAGCAATTTAAATCTAATTGGAAGTGCCCCCAATGTAAGACTAAAGATAAAAGGGGAGACAACACTAACACACCTGTGAGGGCCCTCCCCCTTTCTGATTCTCCAACTGCCGACTCAATCAAGAACACTGATATGGAGGAATTGAAACTTTATTTTGACTCCAAGTTTCAAGATACATACACAAAAATCTCTAAGGATATTCAGTCTAAGATCGACAGAGGAAATAAGGAAACTAACTCTAAAATTCAAAGTCTTACCGATGGTGTTCATTATATGGGTAACCAGTTAGATGAGCTAAAAAAGCTTTATGAGGATCAATCTCGGGAAATTAATGCCCTTCAAGATGCAAACACGGTTTTAAAGGGGGAGAACTCTGAATTAAAAAATCATATGAAAGATTTGACCATGCGGCTTTCTCACATGGAACAACAGTGTAGGGACACTAACCTGGAAATACACTGCGTCCCTGAAGCTAGCAATGAGAATATCTTGACCATCGTCAAAAATATGAGTGATGCTGTGGACTTCAAACTTGGAGATACTGACCTGATGACAGCACATCGAGTCGCCAAATTGAACAATGAGTCTCCAAGGCCGCGGGCCGTCGTGGTGAAATTGGCCACTCCCCTTATTCGTGACAATTTCCTTGCTACTATCCGCATGTATAACAGGGCTCATGAGCACAACAAGCTCAATACTACACACCTGGGAATAGCCGGCGACAAGCGCCCAGTCTTTGTATCAGAGCATCTTTCGCCTGCCAACAAGCAACTTCATGCTGCAACAAGAGCCGCTGCTGCCGCTAAGCACTACCAATTTGTATGGGTTCGTAACGGACGCATATTTGTCCGCAAGGACAATAAGTCGAAATCTATTCTTATAAAGGACATAGACTTTGTACATTCTTTATGAAACTAAGCCGGCACAAAGGTGAAACTAACGTTGTTTTACCAAAATGTAAGAGGTTTGCGAACCAAAACACATGAATTATACATGAGTGCTTTAGCAAATCAGTATGATCTCATATTGCTAACGGAAACTTGGTTAAATGATTCTGTATTTGACAACGAGCTTTTGGACAGTCGTTACACTATATTCAGACGTGACCGCCAGGACACTTCTACTAACAAAAGGAATGGTGGAGGGGTTTTGGTGGGAGTTTTAAATAAATACAAACTTCTTCGTAAGCCCCAATGGGAATCAGCCTGCGAGGATTTATGGATAATTCTAGACTTGAGATTTGGCTCATCTAAACTTCTTTTAAATATTTGTGTCTCTTATTTGCCACCACCTGTTAAGCTTGATTATTTGGAGCAATTTATGGGTAATATATCTAATGTAATAAATAATGAAATATTACCTGGCTCTCAAACTATCATAATTGGAGATTTCAATTTACCCACCATCAATTGGACATTGGACGAGAGCACAAAAATCCTTAAGCCTTGTAACAACACTACCTCATTAGAGGTGCTGTTTGTAGATACATTGGCGTTTTGCGGCCTCGTGCAACATAATGGAATACTAAACAGCAGTAATCGCATACTAGATTTAGTTCTCAGTACTGTAGTTAATGGCAGCGTCGCAGTTACGGAAAATGCTTCTCCACTTACCAAACTTGATTCATATCATCCCGCTTTAACCATTACTATAGAAGTAGGGAATATAAGATCACTAAAGCCTAAATTTAATAAGCTATTTAACTACTATAAATCTGACTTTAAAGCTATAAATGATCAGCTCTTCAAAATAGATTGGTCTAATAAATTCGGTTCTGACGAATCTGTAGATACATGGGTTGACACGTTTTACAGCATATTTATCCCTATCCTAAACGAAAATACCCCTATACGTCGCCCAAGGAGTGAGCGCTATCCTGTTTGGTTTTCGATTCCCTTGATTAAATGTTTAAAAGAAAAGGCTAAATTTCATTCCAATTATAAAAGGTACAAAAATCTTCTAGATAAATTATCTTTCAACATACTAAGAAAAAGATGCGATGTGCTACTCGTCGAATGCTTTGCTAAATTTAAAAATAACGCTGCATTCACTCTAAAAAAGAATCCTAAATTCATTTGGCGATATATAAATAATTTGAAGGCTAATAATAGTTCCCTACCTGACCTAATGTTTCTTAATGATAAAATAGCAGTAGGCGGGCAAGAGATATGCAATTTATTTTTGGAACAATTTAATTCTGTGTACAATTCAGTTGGAATGACTACATCAACAGTACCTTTAGATTGCTACGATCACGCAAGTATTGAGCCTCTTTGTAACATTTATATTAACGAAGATGATGTACATAAGGCGCTCAAATTTCTAGGTGCAAAAGGTGCTGGACCCGACACACTTCCATCCATTGTGCTGAAAGAATGCGCTGATGCAATATCTTCGCCCTTGGCAAGGATTTTTCAAAAATCTGTTACTACTGGCCATTTCCCAACAAGATGGAAAATTGCGTTCATTTCTCCTATTCACAAGAAAGGTGATCAATCTTGCGTATCAAATTATAGGCCTATATCTATCCTCTCTGGGCTTGGCAAACTTTTCGAGTCCTTGGTTGTAAGAAAAATGTATTGGTATGTGTCTCATTTACTTCATCCAAACCAACATGGCTTCTTGCCTCGAAGATCCACTTCAACAAACCTCATTGGTTATGTTACTGATATTCTTGAAATTCTTGATAAAGGTGAGGAAGCACATGCTATTTACACTGATTTCAGTAAAGCTTTCGACTTAGTGGATCATGACTTACTGTTGGCCAAACTTCACTGCTTAGGTATACATGGCTCTCTTCACCGTTGGCTTAAGTCTTATTTGGAAAAACGATCTCAATTGGTAGTGACAAAGGGCTACAGGTCAATTGAAACTAAAGTTCCTTCAGGTGTGCCCCAGGGATCGCATCTGGGTCCTTTGTTATTTATTATATTCATTAACGATTTGCCTGGTCTTTTAAAATGTAAAGTTAAATTATTTGCCGATGACTTGAAACTATACCGGAGGGTTCGTGATGATAAAGATGTTGAAATGCTACAAGGCGATATTGACACTATAACTGAATGGTGCAATCACAATCGTATGTCTTTAAACGCATCCAAATGCTTCTACATCAGATTCTCGCGAAAACACTCGCCTCCTCCAGCTTACTACAGAATAAATGATGTTTCACTGTCAGAAGTTTCATCCATACGTGACTTAGGAGTCATCGTTGATAGAAAGCTATCCTTCCACGATCACATCGACCACATTGTTAAAAAATCATCTAAGATGGGTGGATTTGTGATCAGACAGTCCAAAGTATTCGGAGATTCCGGTTTGTCTTTTCAACTTTTCTACAGTCTAGTGAGGAGCATCTTAGAGTATTGCAGTGTTGTTTGGAACCCTGGATATCAAGTTCATGCAGACCGAATAGAGAGAGTCCAAAAACATTTTATGTATCATGTAACATACATGGACAAACAGTGTAAATCACTTCGTTCTTATCATTCCAGGCTTAGTCACTATAACTCACTGTCGTTGGAAAAGCGCCGCAAAGTGTCAGACATTATCATGCTCGCAAAAGTGTTAAATGGAAATGTAGATTGCTCTGAAATTACCGAAAAAATCACACTTAGAGTTCCTAGACCAGGTAGCCGTTTACTCAATAAAAACACGTTTAACCCTCCGTTTTGTAACACTAATATGCTCAAGCACTCCCCTGTGTACCGTATGTGTGATGCCTACAACACAGTCAGGCAACACTTTGACATATTTCATTATGGTTCACTAACCTCAATTAAATTAATTCTTAAAAAATTGTATTTTGTCAACAGATAGCAGTCACTCAACCCATTTATTTGTTTTTTTTTCTCTAGTCTATTCTTTTTCTATTGTTACACTCCATCTGTATTCCATTTGTATCTGTTGAACTTTTTTATTATTGTCGTTGTTTGTATAACTTTTTAAGTTGAAATTTTGTTTTTTTTTTTAGTCTCAAGTTTTATTATAACTAAGCGAATATATATAACACTAATATTTTTATATGAAATAATAATATAATAATAATATATGTATATATTATTATGTAAGCTAGGTTCACATCTAGAAGGATACATGATGCACTTCATTATAATTAAGTTTTTTATGTAAGATTTAGTCATTGTACCCAGTTTTGTGATCTTCCAACAATAAATAAAAAAAAAAAAAATAATCTAACTCAGTTAGCGCGGTCGAGCGCGATCTAACAGTCTAATTAGAGAATAACTCCTATTACACTACTCTATTTAGCGTGCGATCTCAGTTAGACTGTCTGAATATCCCGTAGTCTAAAAGGCCCTTTATATAAATCTTATTTGTCTATGGATTACATTATCTTAGGTTGAAGTTGAAGGTAGAAGCATAGAGAAACTTTTTATACAAAAGGTAGAAGATCAAGTTGAAGATTATTCAAAAATAACTTTGTGAAATTGTGATGATCGTAAACAACAATTTCGGTATTCATTAAATCAATATAAATTAATAATCAATATTTAATCATTCACTCATAACATTACATTTAACTTAAGGTCAACAAACTTACGTGTGAAACAACAAAATTTGGCTCTGCAAGACTCGGCCACTCAGCAAGTGATGGACTGGTGAATCATCATCCCAAATAAATAGTGTGTGATATTAATTTGAATAGACTTTATTTATCAAAGGTAAGGGAAACTAATATCTTTAGATCAATTTAATCACTGTTCATTTTAGGTTCTTCTCAATGGCAAAATATTGTGCTCGATTTCGTTTGCAAGATAGTAAATGTGAAAGCAATATAATGATAGCTTGTTTTTGTTTACTGCTAGCGAGTAAGCGGTGCATTATTATAATGGAGTGGTTGTTCGGACACCGTATGACGCCGGATGAGATGCTGCGCAAGAACCAGCGCGCGCTCAACAAGGCCATGCGTGACCTCGACCGCGAGCGAATGAAGATGGAGCAGCAAGAGAAGAAGGTCATCAATGACATCAAAAAACTTGCCAAGGAGGGCCAAATGGTCAGTCAAATATGGATGGTTTTTTAGAATAGAATGAAGGACACAAAGAGTGACTTTACAAATGCAAACATGTTTTCAATACATTTGTATTCTAATAAATACAGGTGATGGTAAGGGAGGAAACAAGCTAGTTGTTCATCTTATGAAATTGTCACTGCTGCCTGTTACATCTGCAGCGATACTGATACTTTGAATAAGAAAGTCCACATAGGCATAGCAATTCACTCTTCGCACAGTTATTGCAGCTCTTTCACACTAACAGCCCCACACTAAGTTCAATGATTTGTGTTGTGGGTGCTGGAAACATTCACATCACACACCACAAGCCAACGGGCAGTTGATGTTGTAAGGTTCTTTTTATATCTTATAGTCTAGTATTTGACCACTATAACCTCATACGGTTAGTAGTGATGTGGTTGAGGGTGGTAAACACACTATTAGTACACTAACATCTTATTTCCATTCTAAAGCGGGATTGCTTGCAGAGCGGTGCTAGGCAGTGATTTAGTAAATTATGGAACTTCATCATTAGTATTAGGTAAATTTTTTATATTTATTATTTATTTATTAGGTAAATTTTTTCTTCCCTCTATACATATGTGTGTGTGATGTGAATGTTTCTGGCACCCACAATACAAGTCTTTAAACTTAGTGTGGGGCTGAGAGTGTGAATGCGTTTGTTTATTTGTTTTGTTTTTATAATAGAAAAAATTAAGCTGCACTCTGTTATCAATTTAAACTACAATACCTTGGCTACATATAATTTTAACTTACATTACCAGGATGCAGTTAAAATAATGGCCAAAGACCTGGTGCGGACGCGGCGTTATGTTCGCAAGTTCATGCTGATGAAGGCCAACATCCAGGCCGTGTCACTCAAGATCCAGACCCTCAAGTCTCAGAGCACAATGGCGCAGGCTATGAAGGGTGTCACGCGAGCCATGGCCACCATGAACCGGCAGCTGAACATGCCACAGATACAGAAGATATTACAGGTTCAATATTCTCCTTTTCTAAGTGACATACATTATATTACAAATGTTCCCTATTTTCATTACAAATCTAGTCTGTATTCGGCTAACGATTCAATTTAACTTACATTACAATCATCATTTTGTAATTAAGAAAGTGTGTCCATTGGCACTTTTCTTATTGTCTCTAGTAAGGGCATGACACTTTGTTCATGTGTTCTTTACAGTAAGCACCTGTTCTACATTACCACCAAATAGCATTAACCATTTCTCTCTATACTTTATTCTGGAAAAATTGTACAATGTTGATATTAGTCTATTGAGTACAGCCCCAGAGCTGTACACAACATGTCCATGTTGGCTGATAATAACTTGTTTGTAAATAAGTATTTTGTTGTGTTGAAGGCTCCGATTGTCTTCAAAGTAGCCGATACATAATATTGATACAGGTTTAATTTTAGTTTATAACTGATACAGTAGACGGCCTCAATGAAATTATATTTGTACTATTGAAAACAATATTAGAAATAGTATTGAATACATACTGCTGTCACAATAGACACAATCAATTTTAACTGTTATCAAAAAAATATTGTCTATCTGTTCTGGGCTTGTAAGGGCTTGTCCTGGTTGACAATTTATTATTATTTTATTGTATCAACTTCATTCCCTTTATATTTTAGATAGTCACAACAACAAAGATTGATATAATTTTTTTTTAATCTCTGAAAATTAACATAATTTTTATCTTTATCTTGTACTTTACAGGAGTTTGAGAAGCAATCAGAGATCATGGACATGAAGGAAGAGATGATGAACGACTCTATCGACGAGGCAATGGAGGGAGACGATGATGAGGAAGAAAGGTAATCAAGATTGTCTGAACTGCCCGTTGGCTTAGTTGCGTAAGCGGTCGCCATATAAGCGGGGTATTGGGTTCGATTCCCAGCGAAAAACACAACTTTTCTCCCTAAGAAAACATGTGTTTCTGGTTCTAATTGTGATTTTGTGCATGATGTGAATGTTTTCTGTACCCACGACACAAGTCATCGAACTTAGTGTGGGGCTGTGAGTGTGAAAGTGTTTACTTTAATTTGTGTTTATGATTTTATACATAGTAGATACTCTTTAAGTCTCTTTAATAGCTGTTTTAGTGCTTAAAGTTATAATAGTAAGTAACCATTAAGATGTGACATTCTGAGAATTTATAGTCAGCTGCCAGTTTAGAAAAAATAAACGCTTTCACACTCACAGCTCCACACCCAGTTTGATGACTTGTCTTTGATACTGGAAACATTCACATCACACACAATTACACCCCGACAAATGCCCATTGGGAAGAAAAGTTTGTTCCAAACAAGAATCAATACCCACTGTTAAGAAGGCAGCCAGGCAACCAATCTAGTAAATAGTTCTATATTAATAATACAATAGTCAAGTTGGAACTGCTATTTGTTGCAAGCACACTTCTTCTTCACTTACAATAAATCCCGTTTGCATTACAGCGATGCGGTGGTATCTCAGATCCTGGACGAGCTGGGGCTGCAGCTCAACGACCAGCTGTCTGGTCTGCCGCAGGCCACCGGCTCTTTGTCTGTATCAGGTGCGATTCAAAACATTTCTAGATGAATATTAGGGCTTTTTTGTGCAAGATACTTATTTTACTTTTGACATAAGCATGCCTATGTAACAAAATTCACCAGTGGGGGAAGAGGACAAGGTAAGCCAATGCTCATGATGACTGTACCGTGTTTGTGATCGGCAGATGGGAAAGCCGACAGCGTTTATCGTGGAACTACTTTTATATTTAATTTATAATATGATACTTCTAAACGCATGTCGTTTTTGGGAGGGGGGAATGGCATGCAACTGGTTATTTGTTCTGTTCCTACAAAGGGTACCTAGTTTTGCACATTGATATAGGAGTGTTGACGTGTGCGTTGCAGCGAAGACCCCGGCGGCGGCGGCGGCGGCGGCGGCGGCGGGCGGCTCGGGCGGCGCCACCGACGCCGACGCGGACCTGCAGGCCCGACTTGACAACCTGCGCCGCGAGTGACGCGCCGCGAACTCCCCTTTGTATATATATATATAGCGAGCTTGGCGGTTGCTTTACGACTGTTGACACTCTCACATTGTACGGCAGGGTATGAAGCACGAAGCCTCCTACTGATTGACCAGGGTACGCTGTGACGTCTATTTTAAGACTGCCGGTGCCCCCTCGCCGTGATTTTAAAGAATCGTTAGTAAATTAATGGTTATATACGCCGGATGTCATTGTTATATAAAATTGAATCTTTTAAAACGTAGGAACCTTAAATTATATAGTTATACCTTATTAATTTTAACGATACGTCGGGGGTATCTCGTCAAATGTTCTCAAAAATGTTTGTGTATAGACTGCCGTTATATATTCTAAAATTTGCTGCCTATTCTGTTTATTTCCGGTGCTACTATTGAGTTTTACTACCACTAGTGAAACGAGAAAATGAACTACCTGTGTTATTACGGAAATATGTCCACCCTAGGTTCTCCGACACGAACCAAGTTCAAAAAGTAACTAATACTGTAAAGTTTATTTTGATGGAGAATAGGCAAGCATTTGACCACTATCTCACTCGATGGAAAGTGATGATGCTATGACGTAGATGTGACATGCTTGACTATATAAAGTCAATCGAGTCATTCTTACATCTACAGCCGTCTTGGCCTGCAGAGTTAGGCCTCATTGAGTTCATAATTGACTAGATGAGACGCCGTCGGAGGCGATTACTTCCGGGGAATTTTGGCTTGGGCTTCTTGTGGAAACAAACATTTGGTTTTACCGGGCGGAGTAGCCGGCACGGTAGTAGTACTGGTAAAACATTTTCCTGTTTAACTAGTGTCAATAACACTGGATGTAACGACTTTTTCCATTAATGGTTAACAGCAACACAATGTATGGCCTGCGCTACTTTAGTTTTTAAATGTTACAAAACATAATTGTACACACTTGTTAAGTTGTTATTATAACAATTAAGTTTATGTAAGTATATTTTAATATAATATTTTTATACAAATTGTTTTTTTTTAACTACCCACAGAACCCGGGACATTACACGGTCAGCTAGCTAGTTGTACAAAAGTAACATGAAATTATACTTTTTGAATTAACGCATTGGGTATATAATAAAACAAGAAAGAATATTCATATGTTTATTTTGTATAGCTTATAAGATAGGTATAATACTTGAACAAACAGATAACATTCAATATTCATCTATGAAAGTTAATTTCTCCACCACTACCATACTGTGGAATCGTTAATAGTGATCGTGCAGGCACGGGACGATGCGGCCAGCACGGTGCGTGATGTCCACATGGACTGTCGAGTATCGACAACGCCAATCGACACAATTCATTACATTCAGATTATTCGAACGTCGCAACACAAGCGCAGAATTATACAGAATACGCTACTGTACTAGACGATCCAGACGGGCGTAGTGGGCAGGTCTCTGACCTCTGCGCCGTGGGGTCCTAGCATAGTAGAAATAAATATGTATGATAACTCGAGGCCCGTAGGAGATTCAAATGCCTACTCTAGCCGAATACGCAGGGTTGTCACTATCTCCGACTTTTAAAGGTACCTATATGTAAAATGTATATTATAACATGTATATTAGCCACGCCGACAGAGTCAAAACAAAATCTTGAAAAAGTATTTTTTTGCATAAGTTAAAAGAAATCACGGTAGTAGTGTATATGTATAACGAAGTGAAAAGAAAAACTATAAAATAAATTATAAAAAAATATGCGGGGCAGGCTTTGGGGACTGCGATAGAAGTGAAAACTATTACACAATGTATACACAGTATACATAAATAATCATTATAAGTTAATCCTCGGTCGTGAGCAATATGTATCGCGCGTAGAGCTCAACAAATATTGGCCGTCGGTGACGATGACATTCAGATGACAGAGTTCCATGATTTTGGTTCACCCAAAAAGTGCTCAACGCGCCTAAAGAAGTTTTCACTTCAATAACCTACATAGCTGTTAAATTGAATAAACACGTAGAGTAACACAATAATAGGTCCGATTGTTTGATGTAGACAATTCGAGGGAAACGCTTCGCGCGGCACGCGATATCTATCTGCGCGGCGCGGCCCGTGGCTCGTGGCGCGAACACGGACAAACGTCGACGCACGCGGGGGCGGCCCCGGCTCGTGTTGGCTTCGCCGGTCTGTAAGTTATCATAGTGTGCGTGCTGAGGCACGTGCGTACGGCCGTGCACACATACAAGCCGCGTTTGGTACCACTCTATGAAGATAACATACTTATTTATTTCTACTATCGATTTCTGGTTCTGGATGTGATTGTGCACCCACGTTATAAATATTTGAACTTAGTGTGGGGCTGTGAGTATGATTGCGTTTATTTTATATGTTAGGTACATACTAAATAAACTAAACAGTCGTTTATTGCGTG
Organism: Lomographa bimaculata; assembly: GCA_948107665.1. NCBI lineage: Eukaryota > Metazoa > Arthropoda > Insecta > Lepidoptera > Geometridae > Lomographa > Lomographa bimaculata. The sequence goes on along the minus strand of OX403602.1, from coordinate 216,757 downwards.
TCGTATAATTTATTCATTTATCTCGACCTATTTATAGGTATAATAACACCACTACTTTATTTCTGACGTCAACCATATTTCCGAACTTACCCAGTACGACAGTACCTAGTTGTTTATTTGTTCAACGATAATATACCTACACTTGTTCGTCCCTCCAGGTCAATGAGTGTATTGTTTGATAACGTCAACGTACAATATCTACCTCTCAATAACAGCTCACAACTCTCAACAACTCAGTATTGGAGTGTTGTTTGGACAGTCATACTCGTAGGTATGAGAAAACAATTCGAGTGGCCTGCCCTACGTAATAACATGTGGCCGTGCGAGCCGCATTCGCCGCGGACCTTACACTAGAATGATTACAATGTGGTTACAATAACATTTCGAATATATTTTTAAGATATGTGTACAATTATTTCATATACTTTATAAAATGGGAGATCTACCGCGTGCGAGCTACGGTCATTAGTTCAATAATGTGAATAACTCTACACCTACGGGTACATTTACTAAACACTTTGGAAGAGATTCTAATGAATTTAATATAATGATTTGCCTCAAGTCGTGGTAGGTTTGAAAATGCCCGCCACCCACGACGTTCTTAAATGACGTAAACTGTTTCCAATAACACTTTTAACTTAAAATTAGAACACCCGAGATAAAGCTGTTATTTTAAATATGTAACTTAAAAAACGGCCAGTTTCATCAGTCAAAAAAATAAATCAAACGCAAAAAATTTGAATATTTAATTCATAAGTAAGTATATTATGTAGCAAACAAAACGATTCAATAGTACATTTTACAAATATTTTATAACTACTTGCATTTTTATATGTAATGGAAACATTTTACGCTGTTTGCCACGATCAGTGACAAAAGGAGTAACACAATTATAATTGAACAACTATGTGCATCAGTCTTACCTGCTATCGAACACTTGCTATGGTCAGAAGATACTCGATAAGTCAATTACAAACAAACATACAATGTGGAATTTCAGAAAATGCACTGCTATTTCCATTTAATTAAATAACAAATATTGATCAGTTCCAAGATAAGACAATACTTTTAATAGTAAACATCTACATGTTTTATGTACTTACCTACTAGGGGTACAGAACGAGTTTATATCGTTTGCGTAAACTTAATATTTTCTTATGTTAGCTCATGTGTGGAAGTAAACGAAACGAGATCAAGTTTTCGCAAATGGACTCGTACTAGACATAATGGTTTATACCATTATCACTAGTTGGAATTCTCAAGGAACACGTTTGCCACCCCACCACAAGTATGTGGTAATAACTGTAACTGCCGAGGCCCGAGGGCACACTTGTCAGTTGGACTTTTTACCGTCACCGTAATAGTACTAATAATTAAGCACTTTGGTTTTTAGAATCAAACATATTTTTGGCACAAATATTAATGAACAGATCATCACTATATAAAAAGTAATCTTAACCAATTAAAATATAATAGAAAATGAACAAGACCCAGTATCCAATCATATCACAGTCTGTTTCCACCCGACTCTGTCGAACGTTTGTACGCCTCGCGCGCGCGGCCCCTCTAGTGCTCGCTACAAAACTATATCTACTATACCAAATATAAATATATATATTATATCTTATACCCTACCCTACCCGGAGATACAGTTCTCTAATACTTACTATACAGATAATACAAGTACTACAAAATATCTAAATCTATCTACCGACGACATGCCGGATACCACAGATACATTAGCTTATACTCTAAAAGGAAGAATTACAAAATGTATTTTATAAATGTATTAATACTAACGGAACGATTAAAACGTCGAATGTTATTATATTATCGACAATGCGATATTTACAGGATACAAGAGCATTCTGGAATTTCTGAGCTTGACGCGGAGCTACTCTTCCAACTTAAGAGTATACTTAAGTGTGAAAATGTGCAACTACCGTCACTACCTACTGAAAGTGATGGTGCATAATGGATCTATGCTCTTCTGAAGGTCATACACACGGCTGTGTGAGGTCTAGGTCGCGTCGGACCCAACGTCTAACTTAGAGAGGCAAATATCCGTCGAGTCTACATCCTGAAATAAAGTTTACTGTTCATTTTGAAATTAACGTCCCTACATCATTGTAATGTGATACTCTAGTCGTACATTCGGAATGGAGCGGCGGCGTGAGGTGGGAGAATACCTGCGGGGGAAGGCGCTCGCCCCACTGACGGAGCGGCCGACCTCCCCATGGAAGGGACGCGGCCGCGGCGCTCACGAGGCCTGCACCGACGCGCCTTCACTCGCCGGCGCCGCCTTAACTTGCGCCGGCGCCGCCGCCGGGGCCGAATCCTCCGACGGCTCCTTTAGCGCGCTGTAGGCGATGCTGAGCTGAGCCGTGTAGTAAGTGGACATCACCAGCACCTGGGGAACAATTATATACTTTGAAAAAAAAAAAAAAAAAAAACAAAAAACGTGTTATTAACGTGGTGCCGCAGACACGACAGCAGTTCAATTCGCTAGCGCTAATCACCGACGCCAGCACGCAGCTTAAACAATCAAACGATCACCTCGGCTTCGTTCGGGAGCGCTAATACGAGAGGTTCACCGAGACCAAATAATAGGTCTCGGTCAGATCGATCGACTAACACCGCTGCAACCGAAGACTTTCATAAAGCCTCAATCGACGCGGGGTCCACTAGAGGGGGTGGGGCTGACCTGCGAGTGCGGCACCGGGGCGACGAACAGGCTGTAGCCGAGCAGCGCGTCGGAGAGCAGGAACAGCAGCGCGCCGATGGCGGCGGGCCGCCCGCGCGCCACGCCGCGCCACGCCATGAGCGCCAGCAGCGCCGCGTACGGCGGCAGCAGCGGCCGCAGCGCGCCCGGCGCGCGCACCAGCGCCGCGTACAGCGCCGCGGCCGCCGCCAGCGCGGCGCCGGCGCGCGCGCGCAGCGGCCGCCACCCGAAGGCCGCCGCGTACGCCACGTGCGCGCCGCCGAACGCCGCCATGCCGCCCGCCAGCCCCGCCTCCCACACCAGCAGCGCGTCGCCCAGCGCCGACAGCGCCAGCCCCGCGCCCACCAGCGAGCAGTACCGCCGCCTGCCGCGCCCACACCGTTACGTCCCCGACGACGCCTCGCCTCGCCTCGCCTCGCACGCGAACCCGAGGGGACGCGGCCGGCTCGGGGGCGATTGTGAATTGATCGAGGACCGGATTGATTACGACGATTGTATTCGATCGAACCGAGCATTTTACTATGTCCCCCGAGATGTCCTTTCTTATTAGGTAACTGCGGGAGAATGCTAACCGAGCCTGTAAACCATCCAGATGGTTTATCGCATCTTCGCTTTCCATCGGGTGAGATGAAAAAATTATGTGACAAAAGCTATCGCGCGTATTCACCGATCTAAAGAGTTCCCAATAGTAGGTATACATTTCTAGTGACAAAAGAAATTAATCGAATCTCAAAACTCTCATTAATGTTGCCTCTCATCGAAAGCTATACGTTTGGAGTTGGATTGTTTGATTCACCTTGAAAAGTTTTCTCGTTATATAACTTTTTAAGTAGTCCTTTTTTATTACAACTGGTAAAAGCTTGGTTTAAAGAAACCGTATGAAGTATTACATGTTTTATTTATGTAAAAAGTTGAAGAACGTATGTACCCAGTGGCGGATTTAGAATAATCTCAAGGAGGGGGCGCTAATAGAGATATCTTGAGCTACCTTTACTTTTATCATGATAAAAAATAATCAAGTCACATGCAAAGTTTAAAAAAGTTGTACTTAAACTGATTATGCATACAGAAAACAATGCCATCTTATGATATAAAAAAGTTACAAATTGTGGTTCTCTTCCTTAAATGATGAATTCTATGCGCCTATTCTTCCTGGCAAATTGGTTAATAACATCGTCAATAGGATAATCAATGTCGATTCTCCTTCTTTGTCGACTCTCAGACTCAGTCATGTCTTTGTACGTCGCAATGTTGAAAAACTTCTAGCAATAGACACAGGTAGACAAGCAAATATTTTGTATAGCATGTGCCAAGTAGGATAGTCCCATCCAGGACAAACAGACAAGGCTTGCTAACAAAATGAAGATCATTAAGGGCGTTTTGTAACGCTAACGAACTTGTATTGAAGAATCTCCCATTAGTCTCTTTTTAATCACAAATGGTAATTCTTCTTCAAATAACGGTAGTTCAGTTAAGCACTGATACAACGTATGTGCCAGATTATTACACCTACCTACCGTCATGTTTCAGTAGTAGAGAAAGAATGTTGAGTTTAAAATTATAAATATTTTTAACAGCAAAATATACTCTCATGTCAGTCGTAACATGGTCCAGTATTGGAATTATACTTAATTTACGACGCGCGACCCTTATACGTATCCGCCACTGTATGTACATAAACAAGTATGCTCCAAACTACGATTATCTTATCAACTTGCGATCATAATAACATTGTTAGATAGGTCACCCTTACACGATTATACGATTAGATAGGTCACCCTTAGAACATTCCGGTTATCTTTACTAATTTTATAAAAAGGTAAAGTTTGTTTGTAAAACGTTATATGAAACTAATGATCCGATTCTGAGAATTATTTCACTAATAGATAGCTATACTGTCGCTGAGTGTCGTAGGCTAAGTTTTATTGTGATAAAAGTTAGTTTTCAGTTCGAAATATTAATATTCGTTGACGGCGACAGAACTAGTTAATAAGATTTTTTTGTAATTAGTTCTAAGTTTTTATTTGTATATTTTTATTTTGTTTTGTTTTACTTGTAAATAAATTGTATAGCGAGGTTGGCTGGTAGAATAGGATAGGTAGAACTCGCGAAAGCGGGATGGGGCGAGCGCGTAGGTGGGAGAGGGACGGCGCGTGTCGCGCCGTTCACTCTCCGTTCTCGCGGGATAGCGTGTCGATTGCCGGCACTTTGACGGTTTATTAGTAGGAACATTTGGGTCGTAAAATCAGTTCGGAACCAGCCAGCCTCGGAGGAACAACAAGAAATAAAGAAGCCTAAGGAACAACCCTCTCCTCATTGAAGACACCTGGACCCCACTAGGAAGCAAGCTAGGAAGCAAGCTAGGAAGATAGCTAGGAAGATAGCTAGGATAGGGAACCAGGGGCCCTCAAGTGGTGCTGGTCTTGGTAGTGCGGCCTACCGACGCTAAATCAACGCGAATTGTTTCTAGGCCGCCTACCAGGTACCTTCCCCCCCCGCCGACCACGAGTACCTCACGGGCGTCTCTGGGTACTGACGCATACCCAGGGATACCTGCGGTGCTGTGCGAGGTGCGGAGCGGAACCAGCGCACGGGCGAGTTCATACCTCGCCCGTCCCACGCCCCGCACACCCCCCGGCGGTCGTACCACCGAGTTTGACCGCAACAGCTGGTCCTTCGAGCCGGATTAATTCGCCACACCGCAGCGGGACGCCATGCCGGTCACCAGGAGCCAAGTCGGATCGACGAAGAAGAGCGACGAGACGGTCGCCACGACGGAGTCATCGCGCACCGGCACCACGTCGGGGACCGACGCGACGGGTACCTCCGGCGCCACGGGTACTTCCGGTGCCACGGGTTCGTCCCAGGCAACGGGTACTTCCGGGGCGACGGGTACTTCCGGCGCGACGGGTACCTCAGAAGCAACGGGTGCTTCTGCAGCGACGGGTGCCTCCGTAGCGACGGGCGCATCGAAGACCACCGCCATTCCGTCAAGATCCATTCCGGCGAAGGTACCTGCACCAGAAGAGGGAGACAAGCTTCATCACCGGCCGCAATCGGTCGCCTCGTCAACGAAGACTTTGAAGACGAGGAAACGGCGGGAAATTGAAGCAAAGGCTGAGCTGGCGCGCCTGGAGCTACGGAAGGTCCAGGCGGCGACGGCGCTGGCGCGAGCCAGATTGGAACTCATCCAGATAGATGATGAAGATTCGGAGGTGGAACTGGAACCTGAGGACCGGGAGGAAGAGGTCCAGAAGTGGGTCGAGAAGACAGTGGAGAGGATGTCTGGGGAGAGACGTCCAACTGGGGCCGAGGCCATCTCCACCGTCAAGCCCGAAGAACAACAGCAGGTCCTGGACACTCCGAGGACATCGAGCGACGGGGCAAAGGATCTCGCGGAGGCCATCATCAAAGCCATCAGCGCGGCGCCGAGGGGACACGCGCCGCAGCCGAGCTACCTCCACGAGCTACCTGCCTTCGACGGTAGCTGCAGCGAGTGGCTAGCCTTCAAGACAGTCTACGGGGATACGGCGCCGCTGTTCACAGCCGTGCAGAACATGGCACGACTGCGAAGAGCCATCAAGGGAGCAGCAAGAGAAGCGATCAAGAGCCTCCTGTACTCCGACTGCGCACCCGAAGAAGTCTTGGAAGCTCTGCAGCGACGCTTCGGGAGGCCGGACGCCCTGGTACTCCTGGAGCTGGAAAAGATCAGAAACCTACCGAAGATCTCCGAAAATGCACGCGACGTCTGCGTGTTCGCCAGCCAAGTAAACAACACCGTCGCGACGATCCGGGGTTTGAAGAAACCGCAGTACCTTCATTCCCCGGAGATGATGAAGACCATCGTGGAGAAGATGCCGGCAGTTCTTCGCTACAGATGGTACGACTTCAGCGCGGACAAGGGGGAGGATGATCCGGACATGATCGTCGTCTCCAAGTTCTTGAACAGGGAAGCTGACCGCTGCGGACCCTACGCAGCACAAGAAGTGACCGCACCTAAGAAGACACCACCTCAACGCCAGACGACCCACGCCACCGCGGAAGATGCAACGAGCTCTTCGTGTCCCAGCTGCGAAGGGGACCACCGGCTACCGGAATGCCGGAGGTTCCTCAACGCCGGGAAGAAGGAGCGCTGGGAAATGGCGATCAAGGCACGAGTCTGCTTCAAATGTCTACAGGCGCGGCACAGGAAGGAAAACTGCAGGAAACCAGCGTGCAAGACCTGCAACCGATGGCACCATCACCTTCTTCACGACGAGAAGAAAGAAGAGAAGAAGGAAGAGGAGAAGCAGGTCGCCAACGTCCGGTTGCCGGTCAACGCGGCGAGGGCAGCTCGGGCCTACTTGAAGATGGTTCCGGTGGAGCTCTTCGGACCCAGAGGATCAGCGAGGATTCTGGCGCTGCTGGACGAGGGGTCAACAGTGACCCTACTGGATTCGTCGGTGGCATCGGACCTGGGACTTCGGGGGCCAGTGGAGAACCTCTCCATCGAGACCGTTGGCGGGAAGACGATCGTCAAGAGAGACTCCATGCGTCTCGACACCAACATCAGAGGTGTCCACCAGCCCGGGAAGAAGAGGATCTCTGGAGTAAGAACCATCGATAACATCAGTCTTACTCCACAGAGAATCGAGAGGTCCAGGATCGAAGAGTGCGCCCACCTTAGTCAACTGGCTGAGCAACTTCACTACGATGAAGAACCACCGAAGCTGCTGATCGGCCAGGACAACTGGGAGCTCATCATCACCAGATCGATGCGCCGCGGGAAGAGGAACCAACCGGTCGCATCACTGACTCATCTTGGATGGGTGCTCCACGGGTCTGATATGGGGCACGCGACCAGAAGAGTCAACTTCCTCAGCTGCGCGCACGTCTCCACGAGGGAAGATGAGCTGGAACAGCTGATCAAGGATCACTTCGCCGTGGAATCATTGGGAGTGCAGCCACGACGACCGAGCACTGACGCCGAGGGACGAGCGCTGGCGATCCTGGAGAAGACCAGTCGAAGATTGGAAAATGGACGCTTCGAAGTGGGTCTTCTTTGGAAATCGGAAGAGGAACAGATGCCAGACAACTACAAGGCGGCAGAAAATCGGCTGAAGAACATCGAGAAGAAGCTGGACAGAGACGTCGAGCTGAAAGAAGAGTACGAGAAGCAAGTACAGAACCTGCTGGACAGCGGCTACGCGGAGGTAGTCGCTCACGAGTCTGCGTCGAAGAGGAAGTGGTACCTCCCTCACTTCGCCGTGACTCCCAACAAAGAAGAAGAAGAGACTGGTCTTCGACGCTGCAGCCAAGTGTGGGGGGAAGAGCCTCAACGACGCGCTGCTGCCTGGGCCTGATCTGCTCCAGTCTCTTTTCGGGGTTCTCCTTCGATTCCGCCAGTGGCCGGTGGCCGTGGTGGCGGATATCAAGGAGATGTTTCTTCAGGTCAAGATCCGGGAAGAGGATCGGGACAGTCTGCGGTTCCTGTGGCGAGGCGAGCAGCGGACAGGGCAGCCCACGGAGTACAGGATGACATCCGTCATCTTCGGCGCCGCCTGCTCACCAAGCACGGCGATCTACGTGAAGAACAAGAACGCGGCCGAACAAGAAGATCTTTTTCCAGAAGCAGTCCGGGCGGTGGAGCGCAACCACTACATGGACGACTACCTCCACTGCTTCAAGACCGAAGAGGACGCCGTCAGGGTGGCCAGCCAGGTGGACACCATACATCGGGGGGCGGGGTTCATACTTCGGGGGTGGGCTTCGAACAACACAGGGGTGCTGCGAAGACTCACCGGGGAAGAAGACTCCAGTCAAGAGGTCGAGCTCGGGTCCAAGGAAGAGAAGACGCTTGGGCTACGCTGGTTCACGCAAGAAGACAAGATGGGGTTCCGTGTCTACTTACGGAACGTGCAAGATGTCGTCGCCGAAGAGAAGACTCCGACCAAGCGAGAAGTCACCAGCGCCGTGATGTCAACCTTCGACCCTATGGGGTTGGCATCACCGGTGCTCATCCAGGGGAAGAAGCTGCTTCAAGATGTTTGGAGAAGCGGCGTTGGCTGGGACGAGGCTGTCAAGTCAGAAGACGAAGCGTCCTGGAAGCAGTACCTTGACGACCTGCAGCTGCTGAGGGACCTGCGCATACCACGGTGCATCACACACTTCTGCACCGAGGGGGAGCTGCACGTCTTCACCGATGCCAGCGAGACAGCATACGCTTGCGCGGTCTACTGGCGGCAGGAGGACCACGACGGCCGGATACTAATCTCTCTGTTAGCAGGAAAAGCGAGAGTGACACCACTGAAGCCAGTCTCTATTCCTCGACTGGAACTTCAAGCAGCGCTACTGGGGACAAGGATGGCACACAGCATCGGGGAAGAACTGGATCTGCGAGCGAAGAAGAAGACCTACTGGACGGACTCCAGCACCGTGCTCTCTTGGATCAAGGCTGATCCGAGGACCTTCAAGCCCTTCGTCGCGCACCGCCTCGCCGAGATTGAGGACACATCGAAGCCGCAGGAGTGGCGCTGGGTGCCAACCGCCCAGAATCCGGCGGACGACGCAACGCGAGGCATCCCGAGCGACTTCGACGAGAACCACAGGTGGTTCACTGGGCCGGAGTTCCTCAAGCTGAGCGAGGAAGCCTGGCCACGACCACGGGACTTCAAGGCGGAGTCCACTGGAGAGGAGAAGACGTCCAGCATCACGGCAGCGGCGAGAGCGGTCGACCACCATGCGACCCCTGATCCCGCCAGGTTCTCCAGCTGGAATCGTCTGATACGCGCAACAGCGCGCGTACTCCAGTTCGTCGAGGTCTGTCGGCAAAGAAGACATCGCGTCAACATCACGAGACGCGAGAACGAGAGAGACCCATCCTGGAGAAGATACTCCAAGAAGAAGAAGGCGCAGCCCCGAGTCAACGCGCGCCAGAAAGAAGAAAGGAAGCTCCTGCCCATCGACCGCGCTCACCTGGAACGAGCCGAGAAGATGCTGCTGAAGAGGAGCCAAGCGGACAGCTTCGCCGATGAGCTGCGGGCCTCGTCACGTCAGCAACCACTTCACCGAGCCAGCAAGCTGAGAAGACTCGACGTCGTGGAACAAGAGGGACTCCTCCGGCTAAAGGGGAGAATCGACGTGGCAGCCGACATCGACGAAAGCTACCGACGACCGGTGGTGCTGGACAGCAAGCACCACATCACACGTTTAATTGTTACAGATTTCCATGTGAGGTTCAACCATGGGAATCACGCCACGGTGATGAACGAAATCCGGCAGAGGTACTGGATTCTGGGACTTCGAGCAGCGGTACGAGCCACTGCCCATCAATGCCAGTGGTGCCGGGTGCACAGGGGTGCACCTCCACAGCTGCCTCCCGGGGACCTGCCGCGAGAGAGACTGAGGCGTGGTGAGCCTCCCTTCACCTGCCTCGGGGTCGACTACTTCGGGCCCATGGTCGTCACCGTGGGGCGACGCCGCGAGAAGAGGTGGGGAGTCCTCTTCACCTGCCTCACGAGCCGCGCGGTCCATGTGGAGCTGGCGCCATCCCTGTCGACGGACTCCATGATTCTGGCGCTGCGAAGGATGGCTGCTCGGCGCGGGTACCCGAGGTCCATCTTCTCGGACAACGGCACCAACCTGGTCGGCGCTTCCAAGGAGCTGATGGAAGCCACCCGAGAACTACAGCGAGAAGACATCGTCACGGAAGCGGAGAAGTTGGGCGTCCGGTGGAAGTTTATACCACCTGGCGCGCCTAACATGGGAGGAGCCTGGGAGCGCCTGGTCTACTCGATCAAGAGGGCGCTGGCGACGACGCTGAAGGAGCGGCAGCCCCGGGAGGAGGTCCTCCATACCCTACTGCTGGAGGCCGAGCATATTGTCAACTCGAGGCCACTCGTTGACACGGAAGAAAATTATGAAGAAGAAGCCCTCACCCCGAACCACTTCCTGATTGGAAGATCCTGCGGGCTCCCTCGACTTGGGGCTGTCACCGATGAAGATCTTGGCGGCAAGCGGACCTGGAGGATGGCGCAGCGACTGGCCGACCACTTCTGGAGCCGGTGGGTGAAGGAGTACCTACCCACCCTGCTCCCGAGGAAACTCGACGGGAAGGCGGCCACGCGCGACATCCAGCGCGGCGACATCGTGCTCATCGTGGACCATACACTTCCACGATGCATCTGGCCACGAGGGGAAGTGGTGAACACGCTGCCTGGTCCTGACGGCAGAACCCGAGTCCTGGAGGTGCGGACAACCGGCGGCATCCTGCGGCGACCCTGCACCAAGGTGGTGGTGCTCGTTCCTGTACAGACGGAGCCGGGAGATGTTCGAGTCCCTGACATCGCCTGATCAGAGATGGTTGCTGCGCACAAGGGGGAGGATGACGGCGACAGAACTAGTTAATAAGATTTTTTTGTAATTAGTTCTAAGTTTTTATTTGTATATTTTTATTTTGTTTTGTTTTACTTGTAAATAAATTGTATAGCGAGGTTGGCTGGTAGAATAGGATAGGTAGAACTCGCGAAAGCGGGATGGGGCGAGCGCGTAGGTGGGAGAGGGACGGCGCGTGTCGCGCCGTTCACTCTCCGTTCTCGCGGGATAGCGTGTCGATTGCCGGCACTTTGACGGTTTATTAGTAGGAACATTTGGGTCGTAAAATCAGTTCGGAACCAGCCAGCCTCGGAGGAACAACAAGAAATAAAGAAGCCTAAGGAACAACCCTCTCCTCATTGAAGACACCTGGACCCCACTAGGAAGCAAGCTAGGAAGCAAGCTAGGAAGATAGCTAGGCAGATAGCTAGGATAGGGAACCAGGGGCCCTCAAGTGGTGCTGGTCTTGGTAGTGCGGCCTACCGACGCTAAATCAACGCGAATTGTTTCTAGGCCGCCTACCAGGTACCTTCCCCCCCCGCCGACCACGAGTACCTCACGGGCGTCTCTGGGTACTGACGCATACCCAGGGATACCTGCGGTGCTGTGCGAGGTGCGGAGCGGAACCAGCGCACGGGCGAGTTCATACCTCGCCCGTCCCACGCCCCGCACACCCCCCGGCGGTCGTACCACCGAGTTTGACCGCAACATTCGTAATACAAGACTGTGAAAATTTTCCTAACTGGCCGCTTTATCGGCGTTAGCTAACTCAAAATCAAAATCGTTTATTCACATGGGCCCCAAAGAGGCACTCATGAAAGTTAATAACGTTGCTACCAGATTCGCAAAATTACAGCCATCTCGAGAAGAACCTGGCATACTTGCCGTTTATGTCTGTTATGTTATGTCTTCATGTTTAGTCTTTTTAGAGTTACTACTCTAAACAGACTAAACATTTAGACATAGGTGAATACAAAAATACATCAAGTCGAAAGTCTGCCGCCAAGCCAAATACGGTGTTCCGGCAGTTATCCTTGAGAGCCTGCGTATTCCAGGTCTAGTGTGTTTATCAGCTTCGATCACATCGTCACTTACCATCAGGTGAGATAGTGGTCAAACACTAATAAAAAAAAACAATGTTTGGCAAAAATATTGGCCTTCATGAGTTTTACATAAAAGTCCGCGACAACATATATCTGACACGTATATATTGCTCAGAAAAAATACTTTTCTTTGTTAAAAACTGAAAAAATGGAGGCTTCTGTTTTGTTGGCAATTTGAGGTATTCGATATTAACCCTTATCAAAATAAACAATTTAATCGTCTTACGTAGTTCATATCGAAACAATTTGCTCTTCTGCATATACTTTGAACAAATAGTCGGGGTGTAGGAGAAAACGTAACATTTATTTGCGGATATTAGCGCTGGCTGGGTCACAGAATGAGTAACAGTGACTGCGTAATCTTGCATAATTCAACGTTTTGAACCGACTTACATAAAAAGGAGGACGTAAATTCGACTGTGTTTTTTTTCCGGCTATAACTTATCTTTGTATTTTGAACTGTCCGCTGGCGTAGTTAGGTGCGCGTTTGCCTTTAAAGCACCGGGTTCGATTCCTGGTGGTAACGCAAGTTTTATCCCCACGGGAAATTTGTGTTCCTGGTACTGAGTATGATGCGGATGTGTGTAACTTGGATGTTCACGGCCCCACCACACAAGTCATTTAACTTAGTGTGGGCTGTGAATGTGAAAGTGTTTATGTGTGTATTTTTTACCAGGCGAGGCCGAGCGGGTCGTCTTTGAACTGCCCGCTGGCGTAGATGGGAGCGCGTTCTCCTTCAAAGCAACGGGTTCTAAAACCGATGGGAACACAAGTTTCTTCCCACGGGAAGTTTGCGTTTCTGGTTCTGGGTATGATGTGAATGTTGTGCGTACGGTGTACGTAGTGTTAATATTTACTGCCCCACGACATAAGTCACATAATTTTTAGTGTGGGCTGTGAGTGAGTAAGCATTTATTTGTATGTTTTTTTTTTACCCGGACGACTCCGGGCGGGTTAGCTAGATGACCATATTCTAACTGCGTCATAACCACAAAAAGTGTTTAATTTAAAGTAAGTACGTAGAAAATGTGCTGTTCTAACAAAGAATACAGATAATTGATGACAACAAAGAATATTACGATAAGCTGATTAGTTGTTTACAAAATATTGCACCAACCCAACACATTGTGCGATTCTCTGTGACGGAGTATGTTCAGATACCTCATGGTCTACTGTTAACCTTGACACCGCCTATCATGCGATCTGGTGCAAATATAAACAACTTACATGTATCGCAATTAATACACCTATATCATTGTTGGTTTAAAAAAAGTAGTTCTGTAATCCGTCACACCATGAAAGCTAAATTGTGACCTGCCTTGCTGTGTGCAGAGTACACATACAAAATTCAATATTTTCGTAAAACAAACGAGGACCTCTCGAGAAAACAATTTTAGAATGGCCGTATTTATCAGACGGAGAATACTCAAATATTAAAAAGTGGAACTCATTGCCTGCATCTTTGTTACCCGAACGGTACCTACAATCGATAATATAATATAAATCTAGGTGTCTTCAAGTCTAGAGTGAATATGTATCATCTAGGCAAGCAAATTACATCTTCGGCTGCATCTTCAGTTTCCATCAGGTGAGATAGTGGTCAAATGCTTGCCTATCGAGTATAAAAAAAACTCGCAATTCGCACCATATGCCTATCGGGCGCATTGTAGTATAGATCGAAAGAGACGCGATCGGTAGACGGGAATCTGCGGTACAACTATTCTGCTATCATCATATATGCTATAAATTGTAGCAATATCAGGCTCGCACATAAGCATAGATAGGCAGCAACCTAATACAGCAACGAGCGAGGGTCGGAATCAATGCGCTATAGGAAATGCGTCAACCGAGCTCCTCTTGTTCAAGGCACGAATCAAGGTCTACATTAGCTTTGTGCGTAGTAAATTGCGCTTAGCTCCGACCAACTTTATTTTTATGTAAGTAGACAAGGCATTTTTAATAGCTAAACGGAGACCTTTCCATCCGAGTCCAAAATGTAGTATCACTTACGTTTTAAGAGTGTGCGCAGAAATTATATTTATTTTTTTGTATTCAAGATAGGCAAACGTTTGACCGCTATCTCACCTGATGGTAAGTGAAGTTGCGGTCGACGATGGAGCACGTTTGCCCAGAAGATGCCTATTCACTAGCGACTTAAAGACTCCCATATTGTATTTATCAGGGAACACAGACTCAGGAAATGAATTCCATTCATTTGCATTTCGCATAATGAATGTGGAGGCAAAACGCTTCGTCCGCATTTGTGGAATATTTACCATAATATAGCGGTGTCGCTTAAGAGTCTGTTTCGATGTCCGATAATAGATTGGGGATGGGGGAATTAGATTGTGTAATTCCGTTGCACACTCTCCGAAATGTATCCGATCAAATACCGAGAAACTCGCCACCATGCGACGATGCTCTAAGCTCTGAAGTTTTGCATCAGTCAACTGGTCGCTGTTAATAAGTCTCTTGGCTCGTCGCTCAATGATTTCGAGAGCCTCTAGTTGGTATTTAGCCGACTAGTATTTATATGACTTAACTCCCACATGCCCCTTTTACCATCTAACAAGACAAACTGTCAAACATGGATTACTCACGTATGGTTGACATACCTCCAGTTCGCTCGAAGCGTTTCGAAGCTGCGTTTATGATTCGTATGGCGAAAGAGTGAAACTCGTTGCCCGCGTCTTTGTTCGTGTGTCTTCCAAGTCCAGAGTGAATAGATAGCTGTATTCTTCTAAGTAAGCAAGTTACATCTTCGGCCGTATCTTCACTTTCCATCAGGTAAGATCTGAGATGGGCCGGTAGAGACAGAGAGTAGTGACTAGCAGATGAGCAGTGCTCGTGACTGACTTGTCGGCGGGCAGCGTGGCGGCGCGGTAGAGGACGGCGGCGAGCAGGCACAGCACGGGCGCGCACTTGCAGGCGACGGCGGCGGGCGAGGGCGCCGGCGCCGCGTCGCCCGCCGCGCCCAGCGCCACGAAGTACACGCACACGCTCTTGAAGAACGGCGCCAGCTGCCCGCCCACGCCCAGGCCCTTCACCTGGAATTTTGTATCATTTTCCGAAACCTGTGATTCTTCGAGTCTTAATGTGTAATAATGGTGGATTATTAACCGTTAATACTTAGTTAATGTGCATAAGTGTAGGCAAATCATACAAAGTTGTAAAACGTGATTTTCGCCTTCACTTCAGAACTCCAATAGAAGTTCTACTAGTAAAGTTTCTACCACTTTACTAGGGCATGACTTTACTATGACTGACTACTTGACTTGGACTTGTGACTAGTATTTCTAATATTAAATATAGAATTTGTTAATATTTCGACTGAAGGACTATGCATCCATGGACATGAAAAAAAAAATGAAATACATGTTATTGCATTGAGACAAGAGTCATTATTTATCTAATTGACTCAATTTTTTTTACAGTTTACAATCCTATAATTTTAGATGTGTATGACCTATACTCATGCAAAATTTCAGCTTCCTAGCTCCAATGGTGTAGAAGCTATTTTTGATGGGATGTTTTTAATGCTAAAATAGTGTGACATCTTCCTATAAACATTTTCACTGTTAATAATATAATCTAAAATATGATCTATACACATAATGTGCCAAATAAAACTTTTATTTATACAGATTTCCAATTTTGGTTTCTACTAGCCGTGACCCGCGGCTTCACCCGCTTTTATCAAGTTAAAAAGTAGCCTATGTGTTAATCCTAGGTATAAGCTATGTACATTCCAAATTTCATCCAAATCCGTTCAGCCGTTACAGTGTGAAGAGGGAACAAACATACTTACATACAAACTATCGGATTTATAATATTAGTAGGATTTAAAAGTATTTTATCTGGGTTAAATGTAAATGTTAGTATATAGTTTTAGAAAATATAGGCAAATGTCCAGTAAACTCTAGAAAAAATATAAATACATCATATTAGATAATACATAATATAGCAAAACAAACACATTCACACTTACAGACCCACACTAATTTCAAAGAATTGTATTGTGGGTATGGGAAACATTTACTTATCACACACACAATCAAACCTATAACCAGAAGCACAAATGTCCCTTGGGAAGGAAAAGTGTGCTCCTGCTGGGAATCGAACCCAGAACCCACGGCACAGAGGGCAGACCACTGCACCTTTGTCGTCATATAATATAGAGGCAGATGCAGACTTAAACATACATTTTATAAGATTTGTAAATTGTTTGGTGAGTGTATGCTGATAAAGTGACCAAATAGCTTATTTAACTCTGACTTGTTTCACAAATGTTATGATTTCATATAGAAAACATTTATGCAGCAAGCATTTTGGGAACTTTGCCGAACATTAAAGATCGTCTAAACCATCTTTAACCTATTTTTTTTATAATTGAATATTTATAATTGTAAAACTAGGTTTTGGAATAAATAAATTGTTAGTGAAATAACATTTAAAAGAGAATGTTTAAAAAAAATGTGATTACTCATATTGTAATGCAGTAAAGTTTGTTTATTTATTTGTATAATGTATAAGCGTCCGTTTATTTGTTTGTATAATGTTTAATTTTCCGTATATAATGTACAAGCTAATTGCCTATATTATCCAAAACTATATATGTACTTATATCTACACTTTAAATAACTACTTAATCATCATTGGATTTGTCTAATTTAAAGTAGTTCATTTGTTTATTCCTTTTATAATAAATAAATCAATACCTATAATATTACTAGTAAGATTTAGTTATATTCTTGTAAATATAATTGTATGAAATAAAGGCTTCTACTATGCCAATATTGCGTGATAGGAATTTCTTAGCATTCCAAGGCTTGTATTCAAGTGCACAGACCACAGAGAGTACTACGTATTCAAGTGTGTGAAACGGATAAGGCACAAATAACACTTTATACAGAATGAATCAACCTACCCAGGAAGACGGAGAAACCATATTCACTGATTTAGGCGCAGTTTAAGAAAGGAAGACTGGTCCTGCCTGAAACTGCGCACACCGTTTGAGCACGAACAACTCCAGTCGTCTCACTCAATACCGTTGCCCGACTGAATTAAAAAAGTCCGTGAAGTAAACTGAACATGTATTCTGTGAAAACAGAACCTATCAAACGTAAGGTCGAATTTATACTACCTACTTACAATACTTTATAAGTACCTATATGTAGTTGATAATTTGTTTATTTTGATTAATTTATTTTTTTAATTTATTAGCTGACCATGGATACAGAGTCTTTTAGTCAGCAGTTGTAATCACAGATAATTAAAGTATAGAAAGAGTTACTTGTAATGAGACGGGAATATCGAGTAACGTTTATTTTTCGTGCTACTAAGTCTCATTATAGTCTTACTTATAGTAACAGTATTAAAATTACCAAAATTAGGAAACCACTGCTGAAGGGAAACCTAAATAAAGGCTGGGTTAGCAGCAGTTAAAAAAATTATGTATTTCACAGTCAGTTTATCAGCTGTCTTTGACATTGACAATTATTATTTATGACAGCAATACATTGCAAAGGCGAATAATTGCTAGTTGATTGAACTCGTTTGTTTCTTTTACAAATCTTTTTATCACTAACAGAAGGATATTAATCCACTGGTTTGTTTAAGTACAAAGCATTACAATGCCTAAGAAGAAGACCGGGCAGCGCAAGAAAGCGGAGAAGCAGAAGTTGCGACAGAAGGAGATCCGTGCGGCGCGCGAACACGTCGACCTGGCGCAGCACCCATGTAACGTGCCCATGGATTGCGACAAATGCCAGAAGTAACATACATTTTCATTACATACATTAAAAGTTAATTTTCTTGATGCTGCTTATGATCTTTATTATATTGACAGCTTACAGGTAGGTACATTCGCGTACCAATGCCAATAACTTTACTTTCTCTTAAGTTTCATGACACATTTTAAACAATAATGTTTGTATTGAATTGGCGTACAATCGAGTCTAGATTGGTAACCAGTGGTTTGGTTCAGGAAGCAGAAGAGCCGCGCATTTTGCTACTTCTGCCAGGCGCTGCAGCGGCTGCCGACGTGTGCGCACTGCGGCAAGGTGAAGTGCATGCTGAAGTCCGGCGACTGCGTGGTGCGCCACCCCGGCGTCTACACCACCGGCCTCGGCATGGTGGTCAGTACTCACGCATGTCTCTCCTACCACAACACCTAAATATAAACACCAATATGTAGGTACATGGTATTTCTATATCAGGTTTCTGAAATTGGAACTAATATCTTGGCCAGCAATCACATTTGCTTGTAAAACTTAGTATCTGTATACTCTCATAGTATTCATATTATTTAAATTAAAACACAGTTATATTTGGTTGACACCTATTAACCTATGTTCTTAGAAAAGAAGAACAACATTTATGTTCAAATAATGTTTATAATTAATAATGTTCATTTAAACTGGCTATTTATATGTTAAATACTTTGATAGGTCATCTTATTTTGAAGTTTGAATAGAAATATTGTTAGTTTTAGCAATTTATTTTATTTTATTTATTTATGAACACCAACATAAAATTTATTTTATTTTATTTATTTATGAACACCAACATAACATACACTATTACAATCAACATATTTAAAAGCATTTTTACAATAATTAATTATCTAGTAATTTAAAAAATATATTGTTTGTTACCTTTAATGAGGCGTTTAAATAAATGATAACCTATGTTGGCCTAGGTGCTCTTATTCTCATGTCTTTGACTTATTTTGTAAGGCTGGTTGGTTTTCCAAATAAATAAAATATAAATTATCAAATCTTTCTGAACTTAATTTTTTTTTTATTGATTCCTATAGTAGATTAACAAACTCTTATATAATCCCTCAAATAGGCACTATTTCAGACACTGACTGTCAAAATAAAACCACAGAAATATTTCACATGACGATGCTTTATAGTTGTTGTTGTATTATTGGTGGTTTGTTCTAGGGTGCAATCTGTGACTTCTGCGAGGCGTGGGTGTGCCACGGACGCAAGTGCCTCAACTCCCACGCCTGCACATGTCCGCTCATGGACGCTGTGTGCCTCGAATGTGAGAGAGGTCAGTTGTGTACTTTTATATTATTTAGTGGACTTTCAATAATTAACACAACCTTAATATTTGTACAAACAGTTTTAGACTTTTTAAGAGTTTGCTTCTAAAATTAGGTTCAATATTTCATGTGTTTTAATAGTTTTTATTGCTAAAATATGGGCTACTACTACATAAATCTATAAGGCGGAAGTGGTAGGCTAAGGAGCAAAGAAAATTATTGATAAACATAACATACAGAATAGGTTGGGTTCACAAAGTGATTTATATTGTTTCTGTTATCATAATTACAGTCCAATCAAGATGCTTTAGTCCACCATATTTTTTTTTTTAATGTTTACACTATGATAGCCCACTGTCATGATTTTGATGACTTGTGTCATGGGTGCCGGAAAAACATAACATTACACATTAACAGTTCTGAATTTTAGTATATCAGATTTAATATGAGGAAATATAAGTAGAATTATTAAAAAATTTAATGAAATTCGTCATCATGTCGGCAGGGGTCTGGGAGCATGGCGGGCGCGTATTCCGCTGCTGCTTCTGCCAGGGCTTCCTGTGCGAGGACGACCAGTTTGAGCATCAGGCCTCCTGCCAGGTGCTGGAATCCGAGACCTACAAGTGTGAGTATGGCGCGGGAGGGGAAGGGGATGTTTAGCGTCGGCTCAAGTCGACTGATTATCGTTGTTATGTATATCATTTTTTGTTAAGGTTACGAAACGACGAAATACAGTATTTAGCAAACAATTCATTTATACATTCAAATAAAGCAGTCTTCTAGAAATGAACACTTATTGCATAGCATAATTTTACTTTGATGACACAATTACAATCAAACAAATTAAAAGACAGACAGCATAATTAAGAACATTTGAAACATGTAGGTCTCTTTTCATAAGACAACACTGCGACACAGATTGTGTGCTTATGACAGGTGGAGAGGGTCTACAAATTGGACCACAAAATTGTAGAACAGATCTCACGAAGCATTTGAAGGGAGTGGCTGTAATGAGGTATTGGTTGTGTGTTGCAGGTCAGTCGTGCAACCGCATCGGGCAATACTCGTGCCTGCGTTGCAAGACGTGCTTCTGCGAGGAGCACGTGCGGCGGCGCGGCGTGCGCACCGAGCGCCGCGCGGCGCCGCCCTGCCCCAAGTGCGGGTACCCCACCGCCGTCACCAACGACCTCTCCATGTCCAGTCAGTACACTAACCCAGCGCTCCATCCAACACTACTGCACCACCAAAGCCAACAACAGTTTTGCCAATCCGATCATGAGTATTGATGGCATTTTTTATGTTATGTGCTGGATATGCGAGCATTTCATTGCTATCTCACCTGATGAAAAGCAATGATATGGTCTAATAAACCTACCCACTCCAGACATTTGACAGGTTGTCTTATTGTTTGGTGGTATGAAGGGTATGGAGGAAAAAACTCGTGTAATTCCTGCAAATGAATATAAACAATATAATGTCCGATCTAAGTGGAAGGATAATGAGGTTGTTGTGGGCTTTCCTATAAAAAATATTCCAATATGAGTGAAAATATGGCATATTAGATAATATACACATTATTAGTAAAGAAATAATAGTTTTCTGCTCGCCTGGCTTGCTGCCTTGAAATACAGATATAGTTTAGTAGAAATCTCTCGGCAGCTATCCTTGAAAACCAGTAGTCAATCTAGGCCTAATGTGTCTATTACACCACATCCTCACGGTCACTTCCGGTGGAAAATCTCTTCATGGTGTAAAACTGGATAAGATATATAAATAAACCCTTTCGCATTCACTATGTCTCTGCCTTTGACGTTAGACCATTTTTTATGATTGATAGGGAAGCATTTGACACTATCTCACTTGATGGAAAGCGATGATGCGGCCGAAGATGTTGCATGCCTGGCTAGAAGATACCTATTCACTCTTGACTTAAAGAACTCTTAAAATAATATGCCCTATTAAATATCTTATGTGATCTCATCATATAGTAGGGACGCGTCTCGAGCTATCGACGCGGGTCACCGACCGACGACCCCGTCAGTCGCAACCAAAAACTAAATTTGGTGGGTTTGACCGCGTCCAGAGTGATTTTCAAGTAAAATTAGCAAAGGATTATACTCAAATACTCATTTATTGATAAACATTGTTTACACGTCTTATAGTTATATTTTTACAATTGTAATATGAGTAGGATTTGTATAAATCATTAAAATATTAAAATTAATGTCAGAACAATAAAAATAAAATAAAAAATTATATAAAAATAAAAAATATGTCATACCACAGTGTGCTTTATATTAACAATTATCAACTTATAATGAATTATGGTCACTTAAACACTAGATATGAATTCATCATAAGAGTAGAACGTATTATACGCAGCTTGGTGGTGGTCCTGTAGAGTATACCCTGTTGTATTTCGTAAACCATTGACCAGAGAGAGTAACGTACCAAATGTGTTCCGACGACAGCGCGCTCGCACCGCTACGGGCGGCAGGGCGCGGCGCCGGCGGACGCGGACGACGCGGACGGCGCGGCCGGCGGATACTACTCCTACTCCTACTCGTACGGAGACGCAGGTGAGTTCCGAATCCTATGAAAAATACTCATAACTTATGTTTCTATATTAAATTAACTACTCAAACAGCATTTTTTTTTGCATGAAGGTCGTTTTAGCTGTATGCAGGCAGAATTTTGAGTTATTTCGTAGTTTTGAAGGCGACTTCTTTGTCAATGGAGTTCCCCAAAAGATAATCGCATATCGTAATACTGACGCAACTAGTCCATTGTAGGCTGTGTTCAGAGCATCTTTGTTAACTATCCAGGACAACCTGAATAATGCACAAGCCGAAGAACTTATTATTTTTGACAATGTCTCAATGTTAATTCTTTTTGACAAAGTCTTAATACAAAGATTTTTATCGCCATTATCACCAACCTTACTTACTTAGCTGAACAGCATTTAAGTGTTACCTACCTGAACACCGATTCACCGGTGCGTAAGATTTTATGTAATTCCTAAACAGCTGTCGTTTTTTGCATGGGATTCGTGTAAGTTGACGGAACTTTATTTAATAACGTTTCACCAACCTTTAGGAGATGCCTAACGACCTTAAGAGCTACATACCTAAACTTAGGACATCGATTGGCAGTGCGTAAAGCTTAGCTGATTCCTAAATTGACAGCAAAAATCAGATTGACAGTTTGATGACAGTATTTTTTGAAATTTTGGTTCTACATCTAGCCAGTGTCCAATCAATAGAATGCACAAAAGTAACGTTTTAACGTTACTTTTGTGCATTCTATTGGTATAATTATACTTGAGATTAGAGTCAACAAAAGGAACCAGTCCTGCTAGCGCTGTTCTGATAATAGACTGTACGGCAAAGGGTAGTAGTACTACCCCTGGCGGGCTCGCAATCTTCCATTGAAAATTGCTTACCATAGTAATGTTTAGCACTCTCGGCCACTGAATGATGTGGTTGAGGGTAGTAAGTAAGTTATTTTTCTAGAAAAATATATATATATATATATATATATAATATAATATAATATAATATAGAAGCTAGACCCCTGGAACTTGTCTGTCAGTTATAAAAAAATTGGTTAGGTTTTATTAATAAACTAATTTTGCCTCGTATGTAACAAAAAAATATATAGCCAAGATTTATCTTACATATAAAATTCTCGTGTCACAATGTTAGTTACCTTACTCCTCCTAAACGGCTTTACTGATTTTTGCCAAATTTTATATGCATATTTAGTAGGTCTGAGAATCGGCTTCTATCTATTTATACTATCTATTGTTCACCTTTAACATTTTTTTTTTAAATTTTGGACAAAATTTTTGTTTTTATTTTTCTATAATGTGGCATTAAAAAATACATACAACCCTAAATTTTTACCCTTTTATCACAAAACCCTATTTTGTAATTGCTATTTTAGTAATTTAATCATATTTTTTGTCTACACTAGAAATTACCTCGAAATAATTTATATGGCAAAACAACGTTTGCCAGGTCAGCTAGTTATATTTATATAATTTAGGCATATCCTAGCTTAGGCATCGCCTAATGAAAATGAATTTGTGAAAGCAAAAATAAGCTAAGGAGCTTCCTTAGCATAGGAATAACCTTACATGGAGCCGCTTATTTGTGGTGGATGTTGAAACTATGAAGTTTTTGAGCAAGAACATTTTAGTTTTAAAGATACACAATTACCAATGCCACAGTTTTTTAAAGTTACATACAAAGATACACAATTACCAATGCCACAGTTTTTTAAAGTTACATACAAAGATTGAATTTGACTCAGTTATGTGTATAGTATGCCCTTTAAATTTTCATTGCAATTGCCATTTTATTTTTGCGTCTAAGTTTTACATATTGTGTGACAATTTGAAGTTTATCGCTTGTTTGGCTTAAACGCTATGTGCTTCAAATATTGCTTTGCTCGATCAATAAGCGTATATTTACACAGACACACACACACACACAAACTATCGTAAGAACGTAATTTATTTTATTTAATGCTTTCACTTCTTTCCTATCGTTAGGAATAACCTGACCAGAAGTAGCTTATCTAATGAATGGTGCAAATGGTGCAAACGGCCGTTGTTGTATTAGATTTAAACTATTTACAGTAATTACATACGTCGACGTTTCGGCCGAGTTGCATCTGCAGGGGTAAAGAATGTCAAGGGTTCATGACATTCTTACATTATATCCGGGGCGCGTCGAGAGTCGTAAACTTATAAGCCCACGATAATGGTACTACGGCACACATTCTGCTAAACACCCTATATAACCTGATACCCCGGAGTCGTAAAACTAACGCACATTTTGAAGTATTCAATTAAATTAAAACGGGAATTAGCGTTATTTGCCTACGCGTGCGAGGTGGGAAGCGACGTTGTGCGCTCCGCACTCATCCTGAATAAGGCTTTCCAATGAAATCGAAACAAATGTCGACATCGGCAAAACGTAAGTTACGCAAATTCCCGTTTTATTTTAATTGAATACCCTCTATAACCTTATGGCTGTCTAGGCAGTATACAATGTTATCGGATAACAAAGAGACTCAGAATCTGGCAAACTTATAGCGTACATATTGATGTCGTGCAGGATCGGAAGGTGCGAGCGCGGGCGCGGACGCGGACGGAGACTCGTCGTACTCGGAGTCAGAGTCCGACGAGTCCGGCGACGACGAGGAGTCCGACGACGACGAGGACAAGTCCGACGATGACGCCACGCCGCCGGGGCCCGCGGCACCCGCCGGCGGCGCCGCCAATTAGCGCACACATTATACACTCATTGTACTATTATTACAATTTATATACTTTTAAACATTACAAGGTGTCTTGTTAAACGAGT
Organism: Lomographa bimaculata; assembly: GCA_948107665.1. Classification (NCBI taxonomy): domain Eukaryota; kingdom Metazoa; phylum Arthropoda; class Insecta; order Lepidoptera; family Geometridae; genus Lomographa; species Lomographa bimaculata. Next base: position 192,154 of record OX403602.1, on the reverse strand, counting down.
GTTTTTCTATTTCCTTGTCCGGTTTTTTATTATATATTTGGCAACGCAATATATGTGCATTAGTCAGTGCCGAGTTTTGTAATATTTCAAGTCATTTATTACAAGTTTTCAAAACTAGTCCTGGGCTCCGGTCACAGTCAAACTCGATTAAAGGAGTCATGGTCCAGTCGTAGTTAAACTAGAACTTAAATTGAAGTTTTGAAGCAAAGGGGAAAATCAAGATTTTCAACTTTGTATGATTTGTCTACACTTTGCAAGTGAACGAACCTTCAACGGTTTCAAAAAAGAAACAAGATTTCTTCGGATGAGTCGGAATCTAACAGTAACCAACATTTTTTTTCAACAGATTTTTAAGCCTTTACAACTTGTTCTTTTTCGTTTAATTTTGTCTACGTAATCTTGTGCATTTAGACAGTGTCAGGTAATGAAATATTTCAATTGTATTTCATATCAAAAGTCCTAGTCACAGTCAAAGTCAAGTATAAAAGAGTCAAGGTCCAGTCATAGTAGAGTCATGCCCTAGTAAAGTGGTAGATACTTTACTAGAACTTGTATTGGAGTTTTTGAGCGAAGGCGAATATTACGTTTTTCTTGGTATCATTTGCCTACACTTATGCACGTTTACTAAGTATTTACCTATGGTTAATAATCCACCATTATTACAAATTAACACTCGAAGAATCACAGGTTTTGGAAAATTATACAAAATCAACAACGCCATTTTTCACTTTCGCGGCAAAACTCTCCCTTACAAGTTTAGAAATAAAATAAAAATACAAAAACTTCCCGCCTCTCCGCCGAATCGTGACCACAGAGTACTTTATAAGTATCCAAAAAAACGTGACATGGTTTTATTATTTATGGTCCGGTTCTATTTCGATTATTAGTTTTATAGTCTATGATCAGGCCTACTGAATTATAGCAAAACTACCATTTTGGAACAGCTTTACATGTTCATTACGAAATCGTTTTTAGAAAACAATCTACAATTTAATTTTATCAATTTCGTGGGACAGTCTTGTACAATGCGATTTAAATAAGAATAGGACGGCCTCTCGGCTAACTTCACTCATATAAGTTCTGTTAGCAGAACAAATTTAAAAATAGATCAGCGCCGTTTACGTAATCTTAAATGAGTGTCCCGAAATCATTCATTTTATTAAATTAATAATTTGTAAGATTTTATTACTTGTCGTTCAAAAGGTTGGTCTAAGACTAATTTATTAACTTTAATGAAGGCGTCTAATCTTTTGCTAACGTAGCGTCTGCTACCGATCGTATGATTCTGCGTGAGCAGATACAACGTATGTATTATTGTTGTATTCTCGCATAGAGACGCGAATATCTTGTTTAATTTGTTTTTGTTGATTGTATTATTTGTTTTAGTTAATTGTTAAAATCAGTCTATTGACTTTGACTCATTTTTTTTTACATCGGCGAGCTCGAGAGATTATCAGCAATGTTGATAAGTACTTTGAGGAAGAGAAACAACGTGCCATTACGTTGCTGGACCAGTTAAAACAAGCAAAGAATTGTACCAGGACCAGATGGCAATATTCATATACTGCGAGATGTATTCGAAAGCTTCATGAAACATTTGGAAACTGCTACGAGCTGAGCGATTCAAATTAAAATACTGACGTTAACATAATTTTGTCAGTTTCAGTCAGTTCAGTCAAAGAATTTCTGTGTTTACTGTATAGTTTACCTACCTATGAATTTGTTTCTGTCTGTATGCATTCAACAACAGCTAACTGATATGAAAATATTGAAATTTATCTGTCTAATATATTGGAAATTTTCTTCTGATAGGTAAGCATTTGGCCGCTATCTCTTCTAATGGAAAGTGATGACTCGGCCGATGATGTAGCATGCTTATCTAGAAGATAGAAGAAGATAAGCATGCTACATTATTTTATTTATTTATTTATCCTATTCACTCTTGACTTGAAGACTCCCAGATTATAAAATAAATACACATGAAAATACAGATTTAGCTTAACTACTTACCTAATACAAAACAATTCGCACACTGCCGACAAATGACTTTTTGTATTAGGTAAGTAGTTTAGCTAAATCTGTATTTTGATTAATCCTGAATATATTTTGAATATACATGGAACAGACGTTTACCTACACTGTTCCATGTATAGGGCCTATATTTTCATTTTCTTATTCTTATTCGAAGGACTTTAGAATATTCTCAGGGTTTTATATGGCAATATAAAATATCTGTCATCTGTCAGTCAGTTAATAGCGTTCAGCGTTGACAGTTGCGCACAAGTTGCCTTTTTGTTAGGAGTTAAAGTTCGTGTTTTTATTAATTATCAACGAAAAGTGAAGTTGGAGACAAGGGAGACTTATTCGTCCGAAAGTAATCGTACAACGTGTGTGTATCAAGTGGCGTTGTGTTCGGTTGTGTGAGTGCGCGATGGGCCCTGGTGTGGGCGCCCGCGCTCGGTGAAAGTGCGGGCGGCAGGCGGTGCAGCTGGGATCTGTGCGGCGCTCGCCTCTGACCATGGGCGTGGGCCTGCAGCCGCTTGAGTTCACGGAGTGCCTGGCGGACAGCCCGCACTTCCGCGAGAACCTGCAGCGCCACGAGAAGGAGCTCGAGCGCACCAGCCAGCAGATCAAGCGCCTCATCAAGGAAGTCAAGGATGTCGTGCAGGCCGCCAAACGTGAGTCCGCCTCCCTTCACCCGCGCCATCCGCGCCGCGGACCGCGAGCGCGCTCCGACGCTCGCCATCTCCACTCAAGGTCGCTTCATTACTCATGCATTACAAAGGCCACATAACTGCACAATGTAGCAGACATGTCCACAACAAACACTAACACTCGACGAATACTAGCTCGGTATGTAGATACTCTGGTGTTAGGTGTCCCAAGTATACAAGTATCAGGTGTTTGTGGTGGTTGTTTGTGACATAATATAATAAATAAATAATTGTAATTTCTTCCATTCTTCTATCAAATTCATTGAAATGCCTTTCTTTCTATATAATTTTGTGCATCAGTCTTGAGATTTACAAACATTATTTTACATATAATTACTGTCAAAAATTAAGGTCTAAAATTTAAAATCCAAAAATACCTATTATAGTGTTCCTTTTAATAGTGTCAATTATTGTAATTATACAGTTCAAAAAGTAGTGTTATCATGTTAAGAATTGATAACTCAAGACTGTTATCTTGAATATAGTCTTTCATAATCTCATAATGTTTCAATACATTCACAAACTTGTATGATTTACAATTGAATCAAATAGCAATCAAATTATTAATTGATTGTCATATTTGTGATGTAAACATGAGTTGGCACCGGCACTGTTTACTCCTCTGCAATAATGAGGGTAATAAGTAGCCTGTATGTTCTCCATTATTTATTTGTCAAGATAAGCTGAAGGTTACAAACAGACAGGTAGATTTACTTAAAGTCGAGGAGGCCCAGTTGACATAACTGACAACCCAAGAAGAATTGGTGCTGAAAACTGAAGACCACATGAAGTAAGTGGTCAATAGAATGCATTTCTGGAATTAAAAAAAACATCTTAACATAGAAAATGGGAAATAGAAGATTTCATTCATGGCCTTATGTACGGGGAAACATTGAGTTTTCTATATAAGTGAGGCCCTTGCTTAGCAAACGCCACCCAACTAAGCCAGCGAGCAGTTCAAATTATTATTTGTTATTTCAAAAAAGTAAATTAAGGTGTGTTAATGATGCAAACCAGACAGACTTTCTTTTAGATTCAAATTCTAGTTAGCAAAATTGTTTATTTAACAAAAGCCAAAATAATTGGATAAACAAACATTTTCACTAAACTAAGATATGTCTTAGATGATGGACCCTGAAGCTTGGAGACACCTTGATCAAGATGTACCAACTGAGCCCCAAGATGGAAATTTTATTTAGTCTATAACTTTTTTTTGTGTTAACTACAAACGAAGTTAACTTCAATACTATCTACTAGTTATCAATATCTATCATGAAACCCAAATAAGTACAGTTTTTCCAAAGTAGGGTGCCAAGTTCCCCGAGCCGAGAAATACACAAAACAAGTTGGACGTCAGTGCAGGCCTAAACACCCCATCTTGATTTTTTTTGTAGCATGTATAGTTGAAGAAGTACTGTGAGTATTAAGTAAACAAAATTATTTTTAGAATAATTCTACAATTTTAATTAACAATTTCATAGGACAAAACTCAAAATCTTTAATTCACATGGGCCCCAAAGAGGCACTCATGAAAGCTAATGACTCTACTGCCAGATTCCCAAAATTACAGCCAGTAAAGTTGTCTTTTTTATAAGCTTTCAGGCCCACAACCCCTCACTTAGTTCATATTGTTGTATAATGGATGCAGAAACATTCACACACACAACATAGTCAGAACTAGAAACACAATTTTCTTTAGAGAGAAAACTTGCAATTCCACTGAAAATCAGATCCAATACCTACTATGCCAGCAGCCAATTGGAATCTGTTACACAAATGTCACATGTATGCACACGTGGTAAACATGCACCTTACTTGTATTGTAAAAAAGAAGAGGAAGATAATATAATGGTCACCTTTTTTATCTTATAATACTATAAGAATCTTTTTCCTGACACACTGATTCACTGACTGACTTAGAGACAACACACAGCCTAATCACACTAATATTAGAAATCTGAAAGTTTGTGTGTTAGTGTGTCAGGAAAAAGATTCTTATAGTATTATAAGATAAAAAGGTGACCATTATATTATCTTCTTCTTCTTTTTTACAATACAGTGTTTTTTTCTCTTCATGCTGAAATGGCTAAACAGATTTGGCTGAATTTCTAATGTACATAGCTTATACTCAGGAGTAACACATAAGCTACTTTTTAACTTAATAAACGCACATGAATTCGCAGATCATGGCTAGTCAGGCTATATAGCAACATTCTGCTTTAACTTAACATATGGTTTAAAATAATGTAGTAGTTACTGCCAATAATATATTTTTGTCCATTATGTTTAGCTGGGACTAGACAAGTCTAGTTATCATCTAGACAAGATGAGATTACTCTGAACGATAAGACCTCCTTGTGTACCCATGGTTTAAATCCCATAACATATGTAATACTTACGAATCTTTCAATGAAACAATAGTTTATATTTTCTTTTAATATTATTATTGTTTTTTTTTATTTATTTATTTATAGACGAGCACCAGAACTGATATGTCCATATCACACAGTATTGAAAGTCATAACAGTTCACTTTTCTAATAAAGTTTGTTTATTTATTCGCAACCAATTTTCAAGCTTGTTCTAAAATCCATTTATTGACGTAGCAGAAACAACATCTTCCGGTAATCTGTTCTAATTGTGAACCATATTGCTCAGGAAATGAAAAGCAATGTTTGTGTTTGATGGTGCATGGATGAGTAAAGACTGGTGTCTTCATGAAAGTCTTTGGTCTGCCGTTAGCCTGTAGATGATATGGATGTCTGGCAGGTTGTATTGGCTGTTCATGATCATGCAGGTTTCAATTGTTATCTCTTTTAAATTAGCACTTTACTACTAAGGACTAACGTAACTACATAGTAGTAGTCTCATAAGTGACACAACCAATTATATTTAGGTACATCATAATTAAAGTTAACATGAATCTCTAAACAACAGTGAAGGATTTGATTTGTAAGTTGTTCTACATAGCTCTTGTACAATAGTACCCGAGATGGCTTCGAATAGAATAATGGCGAGGTGGTGACTCGCTTCCTTTATCGAATGTAAGTGGCGACGACATTAACATACAGCCTTTATGTTGTTATCTCATTAGCAACTAAACCAACACGAGTTGTATTGTTCAATGGATTGTTGACACGGCGCGGGCGCGGGCGCGGGTGTCGCGCGGTGTGAGCATGCGCGCCGAGCGAAGTACATCGCACATGCTAATTGATGACTGGCACTTCAACCAGTCCCGTCGTAACTCGCAAATATTGTCATTGTTGGTATTGATTTAACCTATCAGTAGAACTCTTGCAGTTCCTCTCCTGTGAAGTCCTGTGCGATATACATATTTACCTACAAAGAATGCTTGTGTAGTGGGTGCCAGATACATCTACATCACACACATGACCGGACATATTGGCGTGATCTGTTCGTGTAGGGTTTCTATTGTATCCGTTGAAAGCTATGTACCTAAATCCACATAATATTAAAATATTGAGTACTAGCTTTTGCCCGCGGCTTCGCTCGCGTTAAAAGTATCATTTTAAAATTGACAAAGTTTCATACAAACTTTCATTCCCTATTTTTTCCCCTTGGGGGTAGAATTATTCAAAATCCTTTCTTAGCGGATGCCTACGTCATAACATCTACCTGCATGCCAAATTTCAGCCCGATCCGTCCAGTGGTTTAGGCTGTGCGTTGATAGATCACTATGTCAGTCAGTCAGTCACCTTTGAGTTATATATATTTAGAAGATACCCTGAGTAAGATAATAGGTAATTGGGTATACATATACGATAATGAGCGCGCGCTCAGTTTCGTCAATTGTTGTCTTATCTCGCGCCCGCGCGCGCATTCCTCGTTTCCCTACGATGCGCGTTGTTTACTGACACAACTACCGTTATTTGAATTTATTTAAGTACCGATATAATTATGTCATTATGACCTAATCTCAGTTAATGTTAGACTGGACTTAGTATATTGTGAGTTAGCTCTTCTAAATAATGATAAAGTATAATAATTGTTGAGGTTTAGTTAGTTTTGGAATACTTACTACATACCTATTTTTCTCATTTAACATTGGACAGGTAAAACGGCAATGTGGCCCGTAAATATCAATGTAGGTACGAGTACCTTCATGAATGAATCTCGATGGGAATCGAATCTTATTCTCATCGAGAGACAGTCGAAAGTTAAGCTTGCACTAACCTAACCTTTGGGCTTGAGAAGTCTTATCTGCAATATGTGTTCCAGTGAGAACGACAGTCTCGTCCAGCTATTATTTATTCTGTTCTTCCACTTCGTTATCCGTGTAGTACCATCATAGTATCCATGTAGGTGGAGGTAGCAATTGATTCCAAACTAAAACCATCTAAAAAATTATGGCAAATCGCTTGGTTTGAAACTCAATCATTTGATGATGGCGATCAGTTTAATTTATTATTCGACCTACGTTTATCAGCGCAGTCAGCAGCGTTGCGCGATCCATCCACTATCTGTCGATGGTTGATAAGATGTGTGGGGCGACAGGCGATAGGCCCTCGCTAAGGAGCAGTTATTGGCTGCGTCCGCCTCTATCTGCCGATTGTTGCCTGACCTTGCAATGTATCTAATTACTGTGTTACGCTATGTAATGTCGTACCAACATTAAAGTTTCTGAATTTGACGGCAAATATCGAGTAGAAAAAATAGATATGTTCTACTAGTCCAAAAATGAACACAACTTCATTATACATTTGACCCTAGATCGTTTGACAAAAGCTCAAAATTAGACCGACAATGTGCTGAAGGTCCTTTGGTGGTGTGGTTTTAATTTTTAGACTTCTGTAGGGACCTATAAACTCAGAGCTACGCAAATGGCGAGCTCTAGTTTATAAGAAATATATCCGGTCTAAAGGCTACTGTTCTGAGATCGGGTTCCATTGATCAACAATCTGCATCATGAATCCAAGTTGTCATGGGTATTTATTACAATAATATACATACTTATAGCGAACTGGATTGGGCATAGAATAAAGTAGCAGAGGACTAAAAAATCCTATATAATTATTTTCGGTATTAACATAAAATATTTATCTATTTTAAGATCAGGTGAGAACAAAAATAAATATATAACAATATATAAATAAACAAAAAATATTTTAATTTCGTTGCAACTGATTTTATTATGAGTTGAGACTATCATCTAGAGATAATCTTATATCTATAGATACCACATCCATGCTTAATGGTTAAATTAATCAATAGCCAGGTGAAATGTTCCACACTAACCCGAGGTGGTTGCAGGGCTGGGCGCGGCTCAGCTCGCGCTGGCGGCCAGCATGGAACAGTTCGAGTTCGCGTGCATCGGAGCCTCTATGACGGAGGACGAGCGCGTCATCAGCCGCTCGCTGCACCACTTCGCGCACCTCATCCGCACCATCGAGGACGAGCGCGACCGCATGGTGAGTACAAACACGCGCACGTATACACACACACACAGCACTTCACTCACCCTGTTGTGTAGCGTTACCACACCCAACACTCATACAAACTACCTTTTTTTTTGTGGGATGCTCTTCCCTTTCTTCCCAAGTGTGAAAGAAAGTCACTCGCACTCGCCGTCCCTTGCCGATGCACGATGTGGAACGCCAAATATATATTTTTATATATTTACTTATACCTTTGAGCGCCACAAGGCCACTCCTCCCACGGAGGATTGGCCTTGATGAGCAAGGTTCGGGTACCACAGACGTGCCCCAGACCCCAGACGTGAAGGACCGTGCAAGCCGATGGAGAGATACACTCAAAATCAAAATAGTTTATCGTTTATTCACATGGGCCCCAAAGAGGCACTCCCTAGACTAGTCAAGTTCAAGAGTAATAATGTCCAAGTCAATGGTGTCTAAAGACTAAAGGTCCAATCTTTCGTGTGGATAAGTTGACAAAAGTTATCCGTACTCTTCAGATAAAGCGAGTTCATCGACCAGCATGTTTTAATCTAGGATAAGTGGTACCTAGCGCGTCCAACATTCGATCCCCTTACGTTGATAGCGAATCCAGATGACACTTATTCAATCACTTGACCGGATTTGATGATTCAAAACGATTGAATAATCAATAGTGAACGCGATATTGAACCTCCGTACAACGCCTCAATATCGTGTCCACCATTGATTGTTCAATCGTATCCCATAAAAATATAATTATTAGAACATCGAACGTGACGTCTAACAAGGCTTAATGACTTCTTATATCGCTTATCATGTTAAGTGGTTTACGGGAACACCGGAACAATACCCATTTCGTTGAACACCACACCACAACTCTCAAGCAGAAATAATGCAAATATACTTTCAAAGCTATAAGAATGTTAATTCAGACAATTCTGTAAATATTTATTTTACTTCGAATGTTAAAGTCAAAACTCTCCTTAATCATTATAAGTATAACTTAAGAAATATGAACCAAACATGTATTTCGAAACTGAGATCAATATGGACACATCCGATATCTCAAAACATTGAAGCATGAGACATCGTGGTATTCGAGATTCAAGCCAAATGTACAAATGTAGCATTTACTTGCGTGCATCATATATTGTTTTTATAGTTTGTCGGTGGGAGTTGGTGAGTAGAGTTCGTTGGTCGCTGGAGCCATAATAGTCGCAGATATGCGGTCGGTGGAGTCCGGCGGTGCAGCTCGCAGGTGCCGCTGACTGTGATACGCAGCCGTAATGCGTTAGAGAGCGCGACCGCGACGGTTTCGTTTGTGGTCCGGCTTTCCGATAACGAGCCAATGTCAAGGAGAACTTGCACTTTCCACCGGGACCGGTTAGATCATCGCGGCCGCACCTGACCGCACCCGCCCCGCCCGCCCCCTCCTCCGTCTCTAACCTAACAGACCATCCGACATCGGCTCTACTACTAAGACTCGATTTGAGTTGCAATTCGTGCACCTGTTGTCGACTGTTTCAGGCATGTCCCATTCTAACGTTAGCGTGCCTACACCTTTGACCACTTTATCACCTACAAATAGGTGAAATAGGGATCAAATTCTAGCTAAGCGGTTAATAGAAAAAAAACTAACTACAGCCTACTGTCTCGACTACTGTCGAGACTTTCGATAGTCGGGGCTAATATTATCTACGTTTGAATAGTAGATGACGGCGTGTTTTGTGTCATTGTTGTGATCGGCGAGGAAGGCGGAAGACTCGTCCCGCGCATCGCGCGTCGCTCGTCTTGCTGGTATCGAGATGGTGGCGTTTAGTGTCCCACAGTGTCCGGTGCGTCGATGTTTGTAAACACGCGTAGCGGCGACCTTCACGATCACTTTCTATTCCGGCTGCGACACCTTGGCGAGCCGCGCCGCGCGCTGCATGCTAACGAGGTATTCGATGCTGCAGGAGTGTGCGAGACCGAGCGGCATGATCGCCAATCTTAACCTGCCACGGAATAGAATATCATTTCTGCTAAGAATAACAATGCGTCGCTTTACAATCCTGTGGAGTGCTGATGATATGCCTACCTAGAGTCCTATAAGACGACGTTCAACTTCTGCCGTTAATGATGGACTAGAGGTAGAGACTGCAACGAAGGCGTCGTCTTAGTCATACATTTTCGTAGTCATACGCTTTTTAACTACCAACTATCCAAAATTTCGAACTTTAAGCGTAAATTTCGACGTACTTACCTATTCAAATTCATCTTGTGGGACACTTTCGATGAAACTTTCTCTCAACAATAGAGTTCGAGTGAAAAGTGTTTCACCTTCCTTTTTGGCTATTGTCACACGGATGCGTGGCGGCTCGGAGAGTGAGCAACAAAGGCGCGAAGCGGAGTAGGTTAACTGTCAGCCCTATGACGATGACGTGTCGCGAGGGGACGGACGCGGCGGGCGCGGGCGCGGCTAATTGTTAAAAGACGTGATTGTGATTCATGGACGCGACGACGAGATAGCCCAACACACCGCTCTGTTCGACACATTCATTTATGATACGGCACGTTCGGATCCAAATGTAACAAAAGTTTGCGATTGCTTATTCTATATGCATAACTATTGAAACAATGTGCCAATAGTGTACTGCAATAGTGGGACGTTTCACAATGTTGAACGTAATATTAAATGAGCAGGAAATAAACGACAAAATTCATTGTAATAAAATAAGATATTGAATAAAAATACAGCATTCATCCGTTTGAGAGCTTGGTATGCAGGACCACATACAGTACATTCAAACATTAACATTATATCACGAACTAAAGAATCTGTCTTCCACTTTCAATCAAATATCTTTGTCCAATTTTAAGGTAAATTTCTTTGATCAATTGTACATTGGATAACGATTTGATAAGTGGAATATAAGAGGGAAATGCTCGAGACGCGGGTGTACGCGGGTCTCGAATGTTTTTCGCTGTTACCAAATTGGAATATAATACACATAATACACATTTATCACAAAATATGTTTGACTTTCCTATGCGACCTAACAAAATCCTTCGTATTGTCGCTCTACATTTATAATATTGTGCCGTGTACACTATTATGATATTTGTTATTCTAACGTAATTGGGTCTCGAGCCATACTTCTTAAAATGATAAATACTTTAAAGGAATTGTTTTTCAACTAAATTCTGAGTTAGTCAATACTTAATTTGTAATGATTCATTGGGTACATTAAGTACACAATCATGCAACAAAAGATAAATGATAAACAGAACTCGACCGTGTTCTACCTTGACTACAGACTTGAACCAAACATTTTCGAATGGTAACCTGTCGAAAACCGACGCTTCCCATGGCTTGGCAAGTTGGCATAGATTAAATCTAAGCCAAAATTCCATTGAATTTATATATTGTGTAGTCGAGGCGTCGGACTTTCACTTTCGATTAATTAGCGGCAGGCGCCGAGGACACTCCGCTCGGGGCGGTACTTGCGTCGCGACTGTTGATATTTATACGAGTTTTATTTAGTTTAAAATTAATGAAGTAATCGAGTCCCACCGCGCGCCACGCGCTTATAATGGAAAGTGAAACTGCAATGAGTGCTAATGAGTGTCCCCGCGGTTACCTAATCGCCGCACATTACGTCGCTTCCTGCCGGCTGCCGAGAGCGGAGTCCACTCGCCCTCGCCTGCCGAGCCGCGTCGCCGAACGTAATCCTCGAGTGACGAGGTCCCGTATCATGGCCACTTGACATTCAAGTCGCTGGCCCTAATTATGTTACCGCGAGGTCGATCAGAATCCACCGACTCGTAACGGATCAAACTCAGTCAGCGGCGAACGTGACGAAACTTACTGATGTTTCCTTTCCGCAAACATTACAATATGAACATGTGTGTTTGCGCGGCTAGTTGTCACCTGCATATAGAGATGTATCGCTCGCATCACCGTGCTGCGCTTATTTTGATGCTCGCAGCCACGAACTATCCGATGAACTATTCCTTTGTGGAAGTTACCGTATCACAAAGGAATGCAGACATATAGGTTGTTTAGAAGCGCCCGCGAGGCATGTGCTGCGTTTGTTTACATACAGGTATTTTAATCGGCCGATTTCCGCACTATCGCGGTTACGGCGTCCAACTATTCATTGTTGTCCTCATTTACATTAGATTCGAGTTTGCTATCGAGAGACAATATTGCGGTGATTTTACATTTTCTTTTCCTTAAGTAGAAAACGCTGTAGTCCAGAGTAATACTTGGTACTTTTAAAATAATGTAACATTAGTTTACATTGTTTAAGTATCGTTATCAGCAATAACTCATATAATACAAAGAAACGCTTGGGATAAATCAAAACCCTGTTTAGAACTGTTAGCAGGTGGTCGTGCAATATGATGATTCATTTTTACGTAAGTCAAAATAAAATATTTTTACTGAGAACTTTCAATTCAAGTTAAGTGCCTCTTTGAGCCCATGTGAATAAACGATTAATAACAATTAAAATAAAATCCTTCGCACAATATCAGTCCCGTGGGGATGTTTGGGATCGATTTGATTACATTACATTATAATATTGATCCTTGTCGCCTGCAGTATCTGACCTGCGGTATCTGGAAAACGCTTTTTATAATTTATTTCAGATAGGCAAGCCTTTTTTACAGCCTCACACTAATTTTTCAGCCTCACACTAATTTCGAATACTTGAATCGGTCAACCAGCGAAACTAGCAACACCGTTGTTTGGTAGAATATATAGCAAGGTTATATTGGTGTAGCTACAATTATACATATAGGAAATAGCTGAGTATTGCCTAAGACTGATGACACACTGATGTGTCTGTGGTTGAGGTCCCTACAGTGTTGTGTTTGTGTGTTGCAGCTGGGACGCGCGCACGACCAAATCATCCAGCCGCTGGAGCGGTTCCGCAAGGAGCACATCGGCGCCGTCAAGGTGAGCTTTCGTCACAAACATACACACACACACACACAACATAGGAAATTATTACAAATCGATAGAGATTGAAATTATTTTTTACATTATCACACTAATATTATAAATCCGAAGGTTTGTGATCGTGGGGGGAGTGCGTGTGTGAGTATGTATGTAACAAGGTATGTCTATAACATAATTAGAAAAACAACATGTACTGTTTATGTAATAACGCTGTTGTGTTGTGTTTACAAAATCTTATATTTAAGCGTTGAGCTTGCGAGTTGAATTAGATAGGTGAATTGACCATGGGCCAGGTGTTGCACGGATGTGCATACATACAAACAGATATATGCACATATTAATATATATGTATATACGATGGTTTATTCATTACTGCTACTCCTAGAGCTGATCCGTCGCATGAACGTGTGCGCACGTATTATACGCCGCCGCCGCCGCTGCCTCGGAATAATGAGATGGCGTGTCCCGGTCGCATGACGACATTCTACGTATGCACGTGGTGTGACGATAAACGTACCAATTGCACTAAAAAACAAATATTTATGTTACTACCAATCAAATCACGATAATAATAAGCGAGAAAAATCATAGTAATAAAATTTTAACGAACCTCTATATGAACGTAAAATACCAAGTTTGATTGAGAAATGAAAGCTTTGCATAAATTATGGTATTTGAAGGAAAGCGGTCGCCACAGCCACTGACTTTACCTACATTGAAGTAAAAAAATATTAATTAGCAAAGGACGATATTGCCGGGTGATGTCGTCATAACTGAACACTTCGTACTGTCACAATGAATCAACAATAATGACCTGAGACACAAAACATTTTAAACGAAATTTGGAAATCCCACATTTGCTCGTAGTATCATACTTGCTTATTTATCAATGAGCTTCCTTAAGTGCTATTCCCCCGTAGCTGTAACGTAAATAAATTTCGTGAAAATAGTATAAGAATTTGAAAAGGGTCGGAACCCACTTGATATCGAGCGGGCCGCCCGTTTACATTTTCCCAAAGAGTTCTCCCACTAATTGCCGGTATCTAGTTTTGTCAAAAGCCACATGTTACTGACTTTGTCTGATGCTGAAGGCTGGGTGGTGTTGCAGGAGGGCAAGAAGAAGTTCGACAAGAAGACTGCCAAGTTCTGTCAGACGCAGGAGCGGACGCTCTCGCTCTCAACCAAGAAGCAGGACAATGTGTTCCAAGAGGTCGGTACACATAGACACACACACACGAACACACATATAACTTCATTGCACCCAACACAGTTACCAAATAGCAGGCGGCATTGTGATACAGCGCTCAGTGACGGAGAAGTAAGCGCCACAAGTGCTCCTAGGATTAAGATGTGCATATTTTACTAGTATTATAGAGATGGTAGTACGCTACACTCTGATGAGCGCTATTCTCATAGTTTTGACATCAAAGTCACTGTTTTTAGACCTTTTTTGCCCGCAATCTATCTCCCAAACGGCTACATATTTAAAACTAAAATGCATATATCCTCTAATTAAACAGCAAATACAGAAATCAAACAATTATTATTATAAAAACATTATAAGCAATTGACCAAAAGAGTTTTTCTCAATTACGCAAAATGTAGGCGCGAGATCTCTGTTCGGGGGGAACGACTAGTATTTTGAATAATGAATTCGCTCGCTGAGCAAGGACAACAACATCAGTTTTGAGTACGAAACTATCTTTCGAATCAATAAAGCTACTGTGTCATTGAGCTGAATGTAACTCGTAGGCTGTGAGTACAGTATCAGCATCGTTGTTCGATGATAGGCCGTCTGCCGCGCTTCCCGCCCGATATAGCGCCGCCGATAACGCGCCGTGACTCCGTGACTCACGCCCCAATACTCTATCTATAACTCTATAGGAATTGTTTGAAATATCAGTACTTTTATCTACAGGCGACTCTAAATTAGCACTCATTACTTAGAAATATCCATTGTTGAATACATAAAAATGTCGCTATATAAATGTGCTTTATTGTAACCACTTTACCGAGAAACTCGCTGTTGTTATTAGAAAGCGCTCCTTGAGTGACGTTTATGGTTAATTCGTTAATCGTATTCGTCGCGAGAAAACGATGCGGTAGCTGTTGCGGTCACCGCGCGTCGCCTTCCAACATGCACATTCATAATACGCGCATTCGACTGACATCGGCGCGTTGTACCTACCTGCCTATAGATGTCACAACGCTCCGCCTAATCCGTTCGGTAGTTAATTGTATGCGGATATCGTCGGGGCGCGCGCTACATCAGTCCTCGCCTTATAGAGGCTCGTAACAACCTTATATAGCGGGTGGGGACGGTGCCACTCATCTACTGTGTTGGCTGTTGCACTTATAAAACCGGCGCCGAATATTTTATTAGATTATGTGCGTCACTAGCCAATTTTTTATTTTAAAAGCAAGGTAGGTACTGACGACATTAGAGACTGCAATATAGTTAGATATAGAGAATAGTGATGAGTGCCTCACTCGTGAGTTACCTCGATTGAGTTCCTCAAAATGCAAAATGAGGGAGTTACTCGCACTCAAACGTTGAACCACCTCGTCTATTGCACTCATTTTTCGCTCATTAGATAATTCTATATATTTTGATCCTTAATGCTCTAGTGATAGCGTACATAATGCAAAGGTCACTGCTTTGTTTACTAATCACCTTTGTACCAAGCGAAAGCGAGACAAAACGATGTAAACAGTGTCAGTATGTAAAGGACGAATATATAGGACAGGTGAGTTAAAAAAAAGTGCTAAAACGCGGCGCAGTATCATGGCGCCAGGTACTTCCATCTCCCTCATATCAAAGAAGCGAATAGAGTGGCAACCTCGCGCTGAAACGCGAGTCACTCTCGTCTCTATCACAGCGCCGAGAGGAGCGGCAACGCGCAAGTTGCGACGATTCACGTTGCTGTTCCTCACCTCAAATGAGGGGTGAGGACGAGTATTTCATTATGCAATGAGGAATCCTCCCTCGTCCTCACTTAAAATATACGAGTTACCCATTACTAATAGAGAAGAGAACTAAGCAACAACTTTGCACCACATTCATACATTGTTTTTTAGTCGCATAACTGCACTCAAGGCCGTGGGCAAGGGATTTGAGAGATTCAACTACATGATTTGTTGTATCTTGAATCTATAAAGAAATCAAGTTTATAAGTGAACTCATTGAAAAAACTACGGCCAAGGACTGTGTCCATTTCCGGCTTGCTGGACATAATAAAAACAATTTTGTCAATAAATCAGCTTATTAATAACAATGAATGTAAAACGAATGTCGATTCGCACGCGTCTTTTTAGTTTTCAAATTAAAATTCTTAATCGTTTTAAAAAATCTGTGGTACTCTATTTCTAATTCTAAATGGGGGGCGATAAGGCCTGCACTGACGTCCCGCTGGGGGGTGTATTGTGCATTTCCCCCTGCCAGCAGTTAGCCCAGCCACCCCAATTCCTTTATATATCGGAGTGCGGCTTTGGGTCGACTCTGTTGCGTTGGAATCTTCATGTGTCCCAATTTTGGCTCGTATTTCTTTTGTGGCCTCACAGTGTAACCTCAGGTGTTCCACAGTTTTATTCTCCCGCAGGCAGCCACGACATAAGGAACTATCAGTGGCACCAGTCTTATACATATGGTTATTTAGTTCGCAGTGAGCTGTGATAAGTCCCACCATCAGGCGAAGGTCCTGTCGCTGAAGTCGAAGTAAATTATTAGTAAGGTTTCTGTTTATGATCGGAAAAACAATTTAGCATGTTTGCAGTCCGTTCTCCCGTCCCACAGATTCTGTTGCTCTTTTTCGGTGTGACGACTTAAGAGGTCTCTTGTCTCCACCACTGATAACTTGCAAAGGCCCGCTACATCATCACTGACCTGTTTCTTTGTGCCTTTCTTTGCTAGTTTGTCTGTCATCGTATTCCCTGAACACCCATGGCTTTTTGTCCATTTTATAATTATACCGTACTTGTTCGACATAAATTGAAGGGTATGGTGGCCACTTTTGATCTTGTTACAGTTTTATGACGTCCGCGCTATCCGTTACGAAAACTATACATTTCCTGCAATTTTCTCTCAGTGCAGGATCACTACTCAAAAATAAAATCTTTGGTATTACTTTGCTTGCCTCATTCTTTACCAAATACCAATGATATCAATTTGTTAAAGAGCTTGTCTGTCACATGTTGCAAGAAAATGCGTTTTCGCGAGCCGTGTTTTCATTCCAATTACGTTTTCGTCAAAAGCACTTAATTACACCTTCTTTGTAGTCTATTCATAAATTCCATATAAATCAGCTTCCATTTTTAGAACATTCCGCGCCACGAAATTATGTGATGGCATTTTCAATCGTTAAAAAACTTGTGATTTTACAGGAGTTAATTTATAACATTAAATTTATTACATGGTTGACAGTTAATATTATATATGTCCCGTTCGGTAAAATCGTATATACGTCGAATCGGGGGGGCGAGCCGCGCTGCTTCGATCCAAAGTAATTACGACACCTGTAAGGACGGACTCGCACCCGTCTGGTTTGTTTTTGGTTCTCGACCCCCTCTCGGAAGTAAATACCTGGCCGCGGCCTCGACAGCAGCGTATACACGGGGATTAAATAAAACCTATTTATTTATATATTTTTGTCTTAACATTGCCGTACTCCAAAATATCTCCTACAATTACTCGGACCGTCGTCGTTACATTTCGGTATCAGAAACTACCGAATAACACCATTAAATATCGGAGGCCGGGCGCGGCGGGTCTCCTCGGAAACATTCGTTCACCATCAGGCGTCAGGCGAGACGGTGAACGTATAATAGTGCCGCCAACAACAATCCGGTTGCAGGCGGACGCGGCCATGCAGATGGCGGAGCGCGACTTCTGCCAGGCGTCGCTGGAGTACGTGCTGCAGCTGCAGGCGGTGCAGGAGCGCAAGAAGTTCGAGCTCGTGGAGACGCTGCTCGGGTTCGTGTTCGGCTGGTGGACCTTCCACCACACCGCGCACGACGTGCACCACGACGCCGAGCCGCGCGTGCGGGACCTGCAGCTGAGGATACAGCGGGTGCGTAGTGCTGCACCGAGCCGCCGGCTACTCGTCCCCGGGGGCTCTCGAACCGACTCGACGTTTGATATAATAATTTAATCCGATCAAACTGCAATTCCCACGAAAACACGTGAGGAAGCTTCGATTGCGGTTCGAATTGTCCAAGAAACGAGTAAATGTAATGCTGTTTAGTGAGTTTCACGTATCGCCCGGTTGTCTGAAGGAGTGTATCCGTCTGTGAGTAGACGTCGACGAGACGGCCTTGTAACGTTGTGTGGGTGTCGACAGGTGGCGCGCGAGGCTCCGCCGCGGGCCCGCAGGCCTCCGCCTCAATAGTTCGTACCTTTGCGCCTCGCTCTCACCCTAACGCTCGCTTCGAGCCCTACTAGACCATCCGATCCATCTCCCTAATGTTTGCGAGTCATTCATCGAATGTACCCAGTAATAATAACGCATTGTAACCGCCTTAGGACCCTATCGATCCCGGTAGACGATAAACTCGAACTTTGCGATTTCAAGCATGTTTCACAGTTTTCGAGAGTGAGTGTGACCATTTCGAAGACAAATGACATATAGATTTTCTTAATCGAGTAGAGTACGCTTTTCTTTATCATGTAACTTTTGTTAAAAATTATTGCATGCCGAGCGAAGAGTGAATACATTTTAAGGTAAATTACAGAAAACGTTTGCGTCTTCATTACTGACGATTGCCCTAGTGACATTATAACGTTTTGATTTTAGTAATCGAGTACGTGCTTGACTCATTTTATGAATCATTATAAAATTGAAGGCATATTATTCCTTTCATTATGTCATAAGATTTGTATAAGTAATCGTACGTAACAGTTGTATCCGCGTATGTTCCCGCATGCGTGTGCGTGTGCGTGTGTATGTGTGTGTAGTAACTCGTGAGCGCGTGCGTTGCAGACGCGGACTAACTTCGAGGAGACCAACAAGCAGACCGAGTCGTTGATGAAGAAGATCATGGAGGTGCGACAGATGGTGAGTGCACATCTCTATTGTCAACGAACCCAATGCCCTTGTCTTTGTTAGTGAAAAGGTACCTTCTAGGCAAGCATCATCAGTTTCCATCGGGTGAGATTGTGGAAAATCTGGCAAAAAAAAAAAAACATGCAACATGTTAGCGAGCAACTATGGAGCTGATTGTAAACATTAGAAAAAAGGTAAACATTCTTCAGAATCTACAAACGTTCTTAAAATGTGGCAAATTGTGACGGAACGTTTGTAGCATGTAAATTGTTAATTAGTTACAGTTAAACTCCGTGCCGCTCTGTACTCAGAACGTTCTTATCTGATATTCTTCAAGTTACGACTGAATAGGTATCTTTTAGGTAAGCATGTTACATCTTGGGACGCATCGTCGTTTACCACCCTAATGTTTGCCTATCGTTTTTATAAAAATATACCATAAATTTATTAAAAAAATTAAATCAAAAGAATATCATATGTATAAAAAAGATGTAGAATAAAACAAATAGTTACTCAAAAAAAAAACTGCCTGAGAAAAGTGACCAGTACAATATCTGCGTTTCCACCTAGCAATACCCATTTTTCTAATTTTATATATATGTATTTACTCAACTTTTAGTAAATACATATAAAAAGAAGGAAAATAAGCAAATACTTCCGCAAAGAATCTAATTTGTACATAGACAGAATAACGTATTATATACATATATTGTTGTCTACAAATTTGGTGTGTTGCAAGTCCAGTCGCTCTATAGTTAACGATGCCCGACGGCTCCAGCTGTGGGGGTATTCGCTAACTAGACTTGTTCGGGAGGAAGAATCGTAAATAAGGCTTTTAACGCTAGCCATCGGCGCCGTTAGTTTGCCGCACATGTGTGTGACGCGTGTTGTGTGGTTTGCAGAACAAAGAGGAGGGGGGCGGGGAGGAGGGCGCGGGAGGCGCCTCGCGCGCCGGCTACCTGTTCCTCATGGAGAAGAGTATGTACTACACATTTTTATATAATTCATTAACAATGTAGCGTTTGTGATGATGTAATCGAATATACTTAGTAAAGTACGCTTGACTTGGGCTGCAGCTTTGTCGGGACTGGCTGCCAAGGATATCTCGCCAGGAGACCATTTCAGCAAGCTTCCCTAATTTTTGCTCTTAACCCCCGACGCAAAATATAAGTAATAAGTTTGGTGTGTATAACTGCGTTCGTATGTGGCATCGTAGCTCCCAAACAGCTGAACCGATTTTGATTTGTTTTTGACGTGATAGCGTCTTATAAATCGATGAACACCGGCTGCACGAACGAAAAAGTGTCACGTTCCGCCTGAGCCTGCGAGCAAGCGAGAGCGCGGAACGAGCGATAGAGAGGCACGATCGGCCAAGCGTTCGTCTTATGACGTTATCACGTAAAATTATCGTTCGTAAACCGACTAACTGTAAACATTTTTTTTGTTTGAAGGTAACTCGATCGAGAGTGTTCTTAACTATGTCTAGAGAAAATCGAGGCAGGATCTTTTCAGATAGGGCGTCGGGGGTGTTTTCAAAATTTAAATTGTTAATTAAAATAAAAGGGGTGTTGTTGCAGAGGCGTTCGGCACGACGACGTGGAGCAAGCAGTACTGCGCGTACGAGGCGGGCGCGCGCACGCTGTCGCTGACGCCCTACACGCAGATACACGTCAAGACGGTAATACCGCCCGCGCTGGCCCTGCCGTTCGGGGTAAACACTTCCCCTCCCCCCTCCCCCTCCCGCCGCCGCCGGCCGGCCGGTCGCCGCCCGCCCGGTGCGCTCGACGACCGCCCGGCTGGCGGTTGGGTGCTGCCGCCTTAACGCTTTCCGTACGAGACGCTTGAAGCTTCGTGAGCTTGAAGAGAGCTCGTGTTCCCCCCGGGAATCGAACCCGGTTCTTTAAAGGCAAACGCCACTACGCCTGCGGGCAGTTCAAACTTCAATGATAAGTTATAACTGACGAACCGAAAACGTCGAATTTATATACTCCTTCTTATGTAAGTTGGGTCAAAACGTAGAAGTATGCCGGATTATTCAGTAATTGTTACTCCTTCTGTGACCCATCGTTTTCATCCTCAAATATCACGATTTTTGCTAGACTATAAGTCCAAATTATATGCAGTAAAGGGCAAATTGTATCTACGTGAATTACGTGAGACAATGAAATAGTTTATTTTGATAAGGATTAATATTGAATGCCTCAAAAAGCCAACAAAACGGAAGCTGCTGTTCTTTCAGGTTTTTTAACAAAGAAGAGTATTTTTTCTGAGCTAAATATACACGTTATATATATGGTGTTGCGGACTTTTTTGTAAAACTCACAAAGGCCAACATTTTTCCATACATTTGTATTCACCTATGTTTAGTCAGCGTACGCCGATAAAGCGGCCAGCTAGCACATTTTTATCCGACTTGTCTTACAAATATTATTATTTCGAACTTAGTTAGTTACTTAGCTGTTAGTGAAAGAAATTTTAGAATCGGATCAGTAGTTTCAGAGATTACCTTTTACATACAAACAAACAAACTTTACCTCTTTGTAATATATGTATAGATAAAATACAACGGAACTGCCCGCTGGCGTAGTTAGCTGAGTGCCTGCCTTCGGAGCGATCGGTTTCGGGTTCGATTCCCGGTGGGCTCGCGATGTTTTCGGTTCTGGGTGTATTTATGTGCGCGATGTGAATGTCCGGGCGCGCCCGACGCGAGTTTTCCAATTTAGTGTGGGGCTGTGAGGGTGAAAGCTTTTATCTAAGTTGACTTGGATGGTTCAGCACTCAGTCCATCCATTCGTCCGTCTGTTAGAGGTATCTAGCGTCTAAACCATACAAGCGATAATAATTTTTTATTGTTGGTAGGCAAACTTTAGACCACCATCTCACCTGATGGTAAGCGACAATGTGGTCGACATTGGAGCAAGCTTGCTAAGAAGATACATATTCACTCGCGGCTTAAAGACTCCCATGTTGTACTCATTAGGAAACACCGACTCAGGCTAAGGGCTTCATTCCTTTGCGGTTCGCACATTGAATGTGGAAGCGAAACGCTTCGTGCGCATTTGTGTAATGTCTACCAAATATTGGTCGCTTAGCAGTTTGTCTTCTTATCCGATGATAGAACGGGGATGGGAAAACTAGATAATGCAGTTCCTTGGCACGCTTTCTTAAATGTATCCCATAAAAAACCGAGAGACTAGGCACCATGCGGTTATGACCTAAGCTCCGTAACTTTGATTTAGAAACTTTGACTTGATTTAGAAACTGTAACTTTGACTTTGACTTAAAAATATTGTACGCCTAACAGGCATGCTGCAGCGATCTACCTATAATTTGTTAACATCATATAATTGTACCTGTAGTAATGACAATAAATTGATTTGATTTGATTTGATTTGATTTAGTTAGCTGCTCGCTACCAATGAGTTTATGGCTCTTCGCTAAACGGTGTCGAGAGCCTCAAGCTGGTACTAAGATGAACCGTCCCAAAGTTGAGAACATGAACGGATTTGTGCTTGATACAAATTGAGCAACTGTCGCGGTGTGTGGTACCGTCTCACCTTTGCAAGGATAATTGCATTATTGCAGCTAGTTGGGCTTTTGACTCGACGAAAGTGCCAAAATTGAGCTTCGAAGTTAAAGTCATACCGAGCAACTCGAGATGGTCAGTTACCGGGAGCGATACATTTCGGAAAGTTGGAGTCTGAAATTACAGATTCTCAGAAAATATCTAAAGCTTTGGCCCGAAGCCAGATTAAAATGGTATAAATGAATATAATAAGTAGGCAACTTAATAGTATTTTCATATTCAACTAAGTGAAAGGCACTCGACGTCTTAGCAAAATTAACTTTAAGCTCGTCCGCTATTCGTTTCCTGATATAATTATGCCATACTAAAATGTAATTAAGAGCTACATTATGTGCTTGCGCGGGGGCACGCTCGTATAAGGCTCGGTCGCATGTACTCTTCAACGAAAATTACCAAAAAATACCGGAGCAACTAACTAACGTCATCTACTATCAAGGATAAAATTACTTAGACGGGCCCTCGATCGGACGATGAATATATACGAGTATACAGCGCGTCGGTCGCGGCCGGAGCAGGTCATTATTATTTCACATTCTTTCAAATCGGAATGACTGAATGAATCAAATGACGACCCAGTCGGCGCAGGGGACGGGTCTCCGCCCTCTGCGCCGTGGGTCCCGGGTTCGATGCCCGGCAGGAGCAAGAATTCCTTCCCAAGGGATATTTGTGCTTCTGGTTTCGGGTGTAACGTGTGGGTGACGTGAATGTTTCCGGCACCCACGATACAAGTCTTCGAATTTATTGTGAGGCTGGGAGGGTGAATGGGTTTAAAAAAAAATCGCTCACTTCCGATTATAATCCCGAAGGCTTCGCCCCGCGGTCACAACGGGACGTCGACGCGCACGTATCTACGGGCGAAGATACGGGCCCGGGCCCCTCTATTCTATTAACCACATGTTCGCGTGCTCGGCACAGAGCGGCGGCTCGGAGTGCGTGTGCGTGTGCGGGGCCCGCGCGTGCGGCGAGGCGGGCGCGGGCGAGCGCCGGTTCTGCTGGGAGGCCGTGCCCGCCGACCGCGAGCGCGCGCCGCTGACGCTGCAGGCGCTGTCCGACGCCGACCGCGCCGCCTGGCTGCGCGCGCTCGACTGCCCGCCGCCCGACCGCGCGCCGCCCGCGCCCGCGCCCGCGCCGCCGCCCGCCGCGCCCGGCGCCTGCGCGCTCGACGACGCCGGCTTCGCCTTCGTGCGGCGCGTGGTGGGCGTCATCGAGTCGCGCGGCCTGGAGGAGCAGGGCCTGTACAGGGTGGCGGGCGTGGCGTCCAAGGTGGCGGCGCTGGTGCGCGCGGGCGGCGCGCGGCCGGCGCTGGCGGACCCGCTGCAGTGGGAGACCAAGACGCTGACGTCGGCGCTGAAGGCCTTCCTGCGCGCGCTGCCGGACCCGCTGCTCACGCATCGCCTGCACCACCAGTTCATCGCCGTCGCCAGTACGTACCCGTCTCATTATGTCCGCCTCGTCTCTGACGTCGCTCGTTTCGGTTCTATTACTCCTCCTATCTCCGAGACCGTAGGGGGCGAGACCCGCCCGGCTCGAATTCTTCCCGCAAAATATGATGTTTGAACTAGTCGAAAATGCTACTTGTTTCGCTAAGTTAGCGAGATAACCTTATTAAAGAACTGTCGGTTTATACTTTTGAGGGGTGGGGGGTGGGGGGGGGTGACTCAGGGTTCGAGTCTCCCGCCGATACTGTTCTTCCCCCATTGATGCATACTTGGATTCGATAAACTAAACATATACTTATCCATTTATTGTAACATATTAAGAGCCATATTCATGTCTGTTATTGCCAGATTCTACATCTCTAAAAATAAATCACAGTGTTCGCTATTGATTTAAACTTTTCCATCGCTAATTCAGGTAATCTAGGAAATGAAATTATAAAATTTAACCCCATTTGCCAAAAATCACTTGTTTTGTCAAATTGTTTGGATAGCCAAATAGGCCGTTAGTGGAACGTAACGTTTATCTTACGACTTTTAATATTTCTAAAGTCGCCGATATTTTTCATGCATTATGTTATATTACGCATAATTTAGAGTTTTGTAAAAACTCATATAAAAACGTATATATAAGATTAAAGTTTAATATTCTGTTTATATATATGTCTTAATTTTTTTTTTTAATTTAAGATATGCAAACGTTTGACCTCTATCTCACCTGATGGTAAGCGATGATGCGGCCGGAGATGGAGCACGTTTGTCTATTAGATTGGCCTAGAAGATGCCTATTCACTCGCGACTTAAAGACTCACTTACTGTATTTATCAGGAAACAGACTCAGGTTAGGAGTACTTTACGGTTCGTATAATGAATGTGGAAGCAAAACGCTTCGTCCGCATTTGTGTAATGCCTACCATATAGCGGTTTCGCTTAGGAGTCTGTCTCGATGTCCGATAATAGAATGGGGATGGGACGATTACATTGTGTAATTCCGTTGCACACTCTCTGAAATGTACTCGATAAAATACCAAGAGACTCGCCACCTTGCGACGATTCCCTAAGTTCTGAAGAGTTGCATCAGTCAACTGGTCGCCGCTAATAAGTATCTTGGCTCTTCGCTCAATAATTTCAAAAGCCTCAATCTAGTACTTAGTTGAACCGTCCCAAATATGAGAAAAATATTACATACATAAACGCACCTGCGCTTGGTACAAATATAGGAGCATTGTACCGGAGTGAAGCACCGTCTCACTTTTGCAAGGATTCCCAGCTTTTTTGCGACTAGTTGGGGTTTTGTCTCAATATAAACCCTAAAATTAAGCTTTGAAGTTAAGGACCATAACATACGTAAAGATGGTTAGTTACTGGTATTGATACATCTCGAAAAGTTAGAGTCTGTTCGGAAGGACTCCTTATAATGGAGAATAAACACGCCTGTATTTTGGAATATTCCGGGTTTAAGCAGGTCATTAAAATTCAGTAAGAAAAGCTTTGCAGAGAGAACCGACCCCTGAGAGACCCAATGACTACGCGATTCGACCGATCCCTCAAGAAATCTGATATCCACATACAGAGACTAGGGGGCAAGCCGTACGGGAGCTTACTTATAAGGCCATCATGCAAAACCCTGTCGAAGGCCTTCGACATGTCGAGAGAAACGGCAAGCGCATCTCCGTGTTTCTCGTGTGGCCTCACTCCAGATGTGTGTTGCATACGCTAGAAGATTGACATTTGATAGACCTGTTTAGTCGAAAACCGTACTGTCGGTCACTGAGAAGATTGCTAGCTTCTAGGTAAGCCAGGAGCCTGTTGTTCAGGACACGTTCCATAGTCTTGCAGAGTATGGCCGTGCTGAGATTGGCCTGTAGTTGGCAGGGTCGGCACGACTATCTTTTTTTGGTACTGGCTGTAGATTAGCTGGATCCATTATTTCGGAACATTTTCAGTTTTTAGGAAGAGTCGAAACAGGAGTGTTAAAACTGAAGCAAGCCAGGTCCACATGTTTTGAGCGCTGCTGGCCGGAATCCTATCAGGACCACTGGTTTTGTTCACATCTAGATAGAGCAGCGTTTTACGATCTTCCGTTTGTCGTTTGCGAATTTCCGACACAAATATTTGCTTACATTGTTATTTTGTTGTTACTAAATACACCTAATAAATCATGTGTACAAAGATCGGTGACTTCAGAATTGTTAAAGTCGCAAGACAAATGTTACGTTCCACTGTCGGTCTATATCAGTCTATATCGCGTAAAAGAAAACAAGAACTAGAAATAGCTCCAACACAAAAAAAAATGCAAAACATAACCATAAGTATTTTTTGGCAAATGAAGTTTAGGTTTTGTTTTGTAGTGGAATAAGGCAGCTTTGTAATGTCCGTGACAGAGTTGGAGCGTCGGTCGGAGCGCGTGGCCGGCGTGGCGGCGCTGGTGGCGCGCCTGCCGCCCGCGCACCGCGAGATGTTGCAGCTCGTGCTCGCACACCTGCGCAAGTACGTACACACACACACACACACACACGCACACACACACGTCCACCAGCTTGCTACATAATGATTACATCTGTCGGGAAATATTGTGCAGGAGCTTGGCCACGAAACTGAAAATAATACGTCGTCGTTTTGTTTGTATTAATTTCTACAACTTGCGATTCTTTCAGTGTTCATGTGTAATATCAGTGCTCGCTCAATTTCTGCTGAGAACGGTTGTGTATCTCGCGATCGCGCGTGGCGTAGTTACCGAGGACGCGACGTGTGTAAAGTGCTAACGCATCACAACATTCAGCTGTGACGACGTGCCGATCAGCGAGATGACCTAGTTATTACTCAAGGTTGCGTCGAATGGCGAATATCATTGTTAAGGCGGATTATCTGCACTAATAATGAGTTCAAAAGAAAGGGAATCGCCTGGACAAGGCAGAATTACATTAAAAACTGAGAATGAACATCTTTTGTATGAAAAATATATGGAAGAACGAGATGAACGCGAAAAATTGTCAGGTCTCGTGGAAGACCTACAAAACCAGATCGAAATTCTGCAACAACAACTCAAATGTCTCGCAGAAAATAATACATCAAAATCTGCTGAAATGGAAACTTCTGCCCCTCGTGCTATGTACAGTACGGACGAAGAAGACCTAGCCCGCGAAACGGAGTGGATCCGCCATAAGTCAAGAAAGAAACGGAAATTGAGCACCTCACCCACTCTGGACAAAACAAGCAATGCAGAGGAAGAAACCCAAGAAAAAATTAAAAAAAATCCTTTACCACCACCTATCGTTGTTGACGGTGTTAAAGAATACCAGAATTTTTTTGACTTTCTGCTAGAAAGTCAGCCAGCTAATAAATTCTCCATTAAAATGATGAGCGGCGATACAGTCAAGGTTAGTGCTTCCGATAATGATTCTTACAGAGAATTAACTAAAGCTTTGAGTCGTAATAATTGCCTTTGGCACTCTTACGAAAACAAACAAGAGCGGCCGATAAGAGTGATGGCGAAAAAATTGCCCGCTACGTGCAAGCCAGATAGAATAGTAGAAGACCTTAAGGTCAAGGGTTTTAAGATTAAAGAAGCGGTCAACAAATTGAGCTGGAAGACCAAAGAGCCGCTCAATATGTTTATGCTTACATTTGAAAATAGCGAAAACATTAATAAAATCTTTAGTATAAAAACTGTGTTAGGATGCCAAGTAGAGCTGCAGTCGCTTAGAACGACTCAATTAGTCCCCCAGTGTAAGAGATGCCAGGCTTACGGCCACACACAAAAATATTGCTCTAAACAGCCCCGTTGCGTTAAATGCACGGGAAAACACCTCACCATAGACTGCAAAAAACCTAAGGAAGAGAAACCAAAATGCATTCACTGTGGAGCAGCACATCCGGCTAACTACAGGGGATGCATGATAGCGAAAGAAATTCAATCTATCAGGAATAGACATACTAAGACCCTTAATGTGGGTCGCCAACAAACTAAGTTCAGTGAAAAACATGACGCTCAAAGCCTAAACAAGCCGTCTCTCTCAAGTAATGATTCACATATCAAGAATCTAAAATCTTATGCTCAAGCGGTAGTAAAAGGACCAACAAAGAATCAACATGCACCGCAGATATCGGAAAATACTGAAAAAAAGCTGGACGATATTTTTAAATTTATGTTATCCATTGACGACAGATTAAAAAAAAATTAAAATAGCAACAAAATAGCTTCATCCAAGCTTAAAAAATGAATACCACTCTTAAAATTATGGCTTGGAACTCAAATGGGTTACAAAAGCACCAAAATGAACTTCAAGTTATCCTAAACATGGAAAAAGTTGATGTGTGTCTAATATCTGAAACTCATTTCACCAACCAATCTAACATAGCGTTTAAAGGATACAAAGTGTACCATGCTCTTCACCCCGACAACACTGCAAGAGGTGGTAGTGCTGTTATCGTAAAAGAAAATCTTCAACATTATGAAAAATGTAAATACGAAGAGAAAGAAATACAAGCTATGGCGATATGTCTAAAAACAAAAAGGTATACTTTAACAGTTTCATCTATCTACTGTCCACCTAGGCATGCGATAAAAAAGGATCAGTATTTGAGCTTTCTAAAGAGTCTTGGACATAGATTTGTGCTAGGAGGTGACTTTAATGCGAAAAATGTGCATTGGGGCTCTAGACTTACTAGTACTAAAGGCAAAGAACTGCTGTGTGCCATAAAAGAACTAGATTGCGAAACAACTTCCACTGGAACACCCACTTACTGGCCCACAGATCCACATAAAATTCCTGACCTGATAGATTTTTTTATCATCAAAAACATATCAAATAACTACTTGAGAACTTATCAGAGTTATGATATGAGCTCAGATCACTCGCCGATATATCTAGAATTAAGTGAAAACATCTTACAAAAACAAAAAGCCCAAACACTTTGTAACATGTTAACGGACTGGGAGAGTTTTAAAATTGCCCTAAATAATAAAATAGATCTTAAGGTTCCACTCAAAACAACTGAACAGTTAAACATAGAATTAGAAATATTTATTAAGCAAATTCAACAAACAGCTTGGAGTAATACGCCAAATTTTAAAAATAAAACTACAAAGGGCAACACATACCCAGTTCATATCAAACAGCTTATAGCTGAAAAAAGAAAGCAAAGGAGGACATGGCATCAGACCAGGTGCCCCGAAGACAAAAGAAAACTTAATGGCTTGGCGAAAAAAGTGAAGAGGCAAATTCAAACTTATAATGATGAATTAACCTGTAAGTATCTCCAGAAGCTATCCAGTGAACGCAATTCAGATTACTCGCTATGGAAAGCTACCAAGAACCTCAAAAGACTCAAAAAAGTAACTCAAATTCCACCTATTAAGGAAGAAAATGGAAGATGGGCAATAAGCAATGAACAAAAAGCCAAAAGGTTTGCAGAACACTTAGAAAAAATCTTTCAGCCAAATGAGACTGAATCAAATGAAAGATTTTCCTTTGATGAAGGTAACTACGGCACCTCTGAAGATACCATTAAACTAGTAACACCGAGAGAAGTTTCACGAGAAATAAAACTCAACATAAGTCAACGTAAAGCTCCTGGATATGACTTGATATCAGGGGAAATATTACATAAACTCCCAAAGAAAGGCATAGTAAAGATGACAACCCTTATCAATGCTTCATTAAGACTCAAGTACGTCCCAGATCTATGGAAAGTTGCTGAAGTGATAATGATAGCAAAACCAGGAAAACCAGTCCATGAAACAACATCATATAGGCCCATATCTTTGCTTCCAATAATGTCAAAGTTATTTGAAAAGTTGTTACTGAAAAGACTCAAGCCCGTCATAGAAAGCTCACAACTTATTCCTGAGCATCAATTTGGATTCCGAGAAAAACACTCGACTCTTGATCAGGTTCATCGTATTACAAACATTATAGAAAAAACTCTAGAAGATAAGAAAGTTTGCTCTACTGTATTCCTTGATGTAGCGCAAGCTTTTGACAAAGTTTGGCATAAAGGCCTTATACACAAACTCAGAACATCTTTACCAAACCAATTTGCAGATATTCTTGAATCCTATATCTCAAACAGAGTATTTAGGATACGACAAGAAGATGCACATTCAGAATTAAAGGCAATAAATGCTGGCGTTCCACAAGGAAGTGTTCTAGGTCCGGTCCTGTACCTATTGTACACCTGTGACATTCCTAAATTAGAAAATAATACAATCGCGACCTTCGCTGATGATACTGCTATTATGGCCGTAGGAAGCACCCATAAAGAAGCAGTAGACAAAGTCCAAATGGCTGTTAATCAAGTCTGTGAATGGACAGAAAAATGGAGAATCAAACTCAATGAAACTAAATCAATTCACATTGACTTTAGTAACAAAAAACACCATTACTGCCCTGTGTATATTAATGGTAAATTAGTCCCATATGAAAACACAGCCAAATATCTTGGCATCACTCTTGACGCAAAGCTACGCTGGAAAGCACACGTCAAGAAAAAAAAGGATGAGTTAGAAATGCGATACAAAAGAATGTATTGGTTGCTTGGAAGACATTCTATGTTGTCAACACATAATAAGATATTGCTGTACAAACAAGTCCTTATGCCTGTTTGGACTTATGGTATACAGCTTTGGGGCTGTACCAAACAGAACAATAAAATGATTATCCAACGCTTTCAAAACAAAGTACTAAGGGAAATTGTCAACGCTCCCTGGTACGTCAGAAATTACGATCTTCACAGGGACCTTAAGATAGAGATCGTTGAAAAAGTAATAAATACATACGCAGAAGCTCACCAATATAGACTTCATCATCACGTTAATGTCGAGGCAATCCAGCTCCTTGACGTTACAGACTTAGTGAGAAGACTTAAAAGAACTAAACCTTTTGAACTTGTGTAATGTTAATATATATCAGTGTAATATATAGTGAGAGTGCTGCAAAAGAACACATGAACAAAGTGTATTACCCTTAAATAGAGACAATAAGAAAAGTGTTAATGGACACATTCTTAGTTTAGCAATGTAGCAGTTTAAGTTAAAGTTAAATTACTGATTAGCCATAGTTTGGCTAGATTGTAATTATAATAGGGCACTTTGTAAGAAGTACTCTAGAAGTAAAAAAAAAATAAAATAAAAAAATGTGTAATATCTATCCCAATAGTGGGGAACGATAAACCTTTATTAGTTCGTGCCCGTGCACGAGTGGAGGCAAATCATACAACGTAAACCAAAACTTACGCTCCAAAACTACAACAGAAGTAACTCTTTCACACACACAGCCCCCCACACTAAGTTCGATGACTCGTATCGGGGGCGTCCGAAACTTTAACATCACACACACGATCACAACGAAAACCAGAAACACAAATTTTCCTCGAGAACACTCGCTCCAACCGGGTATCAAACCCCCTTAGAAGACGAAAGTCCATCCAACTAAGCCAACGGGCAGTTCTAGTAAACAAAACAAACAAACAAACGCATCCACACTCACAGCCCCACACTAAGTTCAAAGACTTGTATCGTGGGTGCCGGAAACATTCACATCACACATACATTACACCCAGAACCAGAAGCACAAATATCCCTTGGGAAGGAATTTGTGCTCCTGCCGGGAATCGAACCCAGGACCCACGGCGCAGAGGGCGGACACTTGTCCACTGCGCCAACTGGGTCGTCAAAGTAAAGATTGAACCACGACGGGACCATAACTTCTTACTGACTTTGATCGCGACGAAACTAGGACCCAACGAATGATGCTCGAAATATTATTATCATCTAAAACTAGTCAAAGGTACAAAGACAAGATGAGCGCGTTCGTATCGGAGATGGCAGATGTCGTTAATCCTCCCCCGTCCCGCGCAGCGTGTCGTCCCGCAGCGAGCGCAACCTGATGTCGGCGAGCAACCTGGCCGTGTGCTTCGGGCCCACGCTGCTGCGCGCCGAGACCGAGACCGTGGCCTCCATCCTCGACCTCAAGTTCTACAACGTGATCGTGGAGACGCTGCTCGACCACTACCCGGAGATCTTCGAGGGCGCGCCGCCGCCCGCGCCCGCGCCCGCGCCCGCCTACAACGGCGTGCTCAGGTCAGTGCCTGCCGCTCGCGCCGCATTTTAAATATCTACCGCGACTAGTCCCAGGGGCTCTGAACTGAACACCTCGCGTGCTCCGCTTACGTTTAAGAACCCGGTATTTCTGTCGATTTAAAAAAGGTTCAAGAACTCGTCAAAAGACTTATATTTACTATGTAAACTTATTGTCGTCCTTGCCCCCTGTTTCGGAACTTTTCGGTAACTTACCGAATTGATACGATTGGATAACTTTCCCTTTAAAAATATATTTTATCGTACGATAACTGACCGAATCGTACGGTAACCGAGTTATCGTATGGTACTGAATCAACAAAATGTTACGAACGAATATTCTAAAAAGTAGATGTTCTTTCTCATGTCACACTGATTCATTTTGTTATGAATACCGAGAAAAGCGGTTAATAAGACGAAAATTAAAACTATCGTGAGTATTACACATAATTAATGTTGTGTACGGCTTGAAACACGTCTAAAATTCGACTTACTTTGTAGTCGCAGAGGCGAGCGGCTCGAGCCTCGGCGTATCGCGCGTCTCTGACTCATCCTGATGAAGGACAACAAATTTGTCCGAAACTAGTCGACTACAAAGTAAGTCGAAATTTAGACGTGTTTCAAGCCGTACACAACATTAATTACGGTTAGTAAGACGTTTTAAGAAACATTCTGGTATCGCCCCTTAATTATTATCAATCTTGTCAACAAAAACATTTTTGTCCAAAAAAGATTAATCGCTGGCTAGCTCGAAGAAATATAATTTTGGAAGATTTTAAATATCGTGCGTTTGCGTAGGTCAAGCCATATTTTTTATTTTTTTATTTAAATGTTTACAAAACTGGCTGTTACATTTGATAGAGTACTTATAGATTTGCATAACAATGTAGTGGACAACCTTCTTGATGTCAACACAACATGCGCTAAAACTAACTAAATTATTTCATCATTAAATTACATTCTCTAATCTAAAATATATAAAATTTTTCATCTATTACCTATCTAATTAAAATTATAGTTGTGATTGAAATAAAAGCACCTTATTTTTTATCGTATTTATTGACGCACTGAAAATATCGACTTGGCTATAAATCTCGTTATGTGCTGAGCACATTCTATATATTGGAGAATGTTGGGCGTGCACAGTGCGACACAACGGTAGACTAAAATTTTTTCTATTGCATAATCGGCTGCTTGACCGCGGTACCTTTGAGTTAATTCTTTCCAAGAAGCACGGATCGGGTCATCAATATAACCATCAATTATTTTGTACAAGTACACAATATCAGCCGTTGATCGTCTATTTTCTGACTGGTTTATCTTACAGAAATGTAACCTCTTATTGTACGACGACAAATCACGACATCTGTTGTCATGTAGTACAGGAGGTATAAAAAACGCCTTTGTAGTGATTCTAGACGCGCAATGTGAATTTTATAATACGGATTCCAGACTGGACTTCAATATTCCAACAAGCTCCGAACGTAGCAATTAAATAATAGTATGGAAATACTTAGTTTTTTTAAACAACTTAGTTTGCCTAATAAGAAAACCGGTAATCTGAGCTCCTTTCTTCATTATATTATATATAATGCATCAAGTAATAGTAAGGCTGGACTTTTGGAGTATCTATACCAGTTTATCATGGTCAACAGTAATTGCGGTCAGCCCAAGGATATACTCGGCGGTATACCACAACAATTATAATTGCCTATTTGCTTACTGACTACGGTCTACGTCATCTTCTTTAAATAATGACATAACACAGTAGTATAGATATATTAATATCAAGCCGGAATGTAAATTTAAGTACCTGGTTTTTTTTGGTAAACAATGTTTTCTAAATATGTTGGCCTCCGCGAGCGCGCCATCTGGGTCGTCGTAATGTCTTTGTTAACTGCTTCCCAATCTTACTATTTGAAAAAAACCAAACGTTTCTTTATTGTCAAGATGAATGTGCTCCCCTTAGATAAGTAAAGCATAATATTATTAGCAAGCCGTAGCTCGTAGGGCCGGGGGGCCGCCAGGTGTGTGTGCCCTATAAGGAAGGGAAGGGCCGATGGTCCCATTATCTGCGCATCTTGACGGGATGCATGTGTGGGTGCACTTTACAGGCTTGTGTCATTATTTGTATTGGGGTGTCCGTGTGTGGAACTACACAATAATTTATATTATTCTTTATTCGATGGTACCGTATCGACCGGTAACGTAACACTTACTGGAATCGATGCTATTGTATGTTTTACTAAATGTACCCGCTACGCCCGCGCCCATCATTATTTATTAATTTACAAAAAAAATATGATGATAAAGCAGTTTATAAAGTAGCTTATGATTTAATCCTGAGTATTAGCTTTATCTGTTTCATCCACTACTTTCGTATTTATAATAGTCTGGTTTCAAGCTATCAGACTAAGAAAAGGGAGCTTAATTGAATTTTACGGTATAGGAGTGCGAATCTGGAAAATGAAATAATACGTATTAAGGAGACGGCTCTCAGCTCGCAACAACTACTCAACCAGCCAGCCAGTGCAGCTTGTTTTGATCTGATTCAAGCTAATGATGTTGATCGTCATAATACTTGTTTGTAATTTGTTAACTATATAAGATAATATAATCATAGTAAA
The DNA here is from genome assembly GCA_948107665.1 of Lomographa bimaculata. Taxonomy (NCBI): domain Eukaryota; kingdom Metazoa; phylum Arthropoda; class Insecta; order Lepidoptera; family Geometridae; genus Lomographa; species Lomographa bimaculata. The sequence goes on along the minus strand of OX403602.1, from coordinate 157,315 downwards.
TTGTGGCTATTTGTAAGTCGCTTAATGCTAAAATGTCAACAAGATCCATTTGACGACATAGGTACGTAGGTAACTAGGTAAACTTGTTTTCGGTGTGCCCACTGTATTGTCCTTCCGTAGGCGTGTACTCGGGTGGAAACTTGACAACACAAGTTTTAGAAATAGAAATAGAAATATACTTTATTGCTCTAACTGTATATTGGTCTTAAATTAAAAATGTCTCAACAGCCTGTCCATTTCGGACATGCAATAGCTTTACAAAGTAGGTACATAACTTGCACTGTAGTAATTTCACAGTGAACACATTGGTTACAGTATTTGTACAATATTTATTTTATTACAATATATTATTCAATAAAATATTCATTAATGCTATAAAATGCTCTAGCCAACAACCAATTTTTTAAACAATTTTTGAATGTGTTACCCTCTAACATTTTTAGTATTATAAATAACAGTTTTATAAATAAAAGTACTTAACTTTGTGATCGATCGATCTACAGAATTGTCTCTATTCTGGTAAATATGTAAGATAAAGGCATCGTACCTTTATGTATAGGTTGGTAATATTATATGATGTGATGTAAGTGCATCGCATGTTTGATTGGAGCTCACCTGCGCGCTGCGGCCGCTCCGGAGGCAGTAGAGTGCACGTGGCGCGTCTCGCGGCGCCACGTGTGCTGTTTCCGCCACGATTCTTCTCTTATTCCTTACGTTTAACTTTTTTTGGGTGTTCCTGTGTTTGTGAAGGCGGTTTTTATCTCGAACCCTTCGAATGATTTAGAATTATTTGTGTTTCCTATTCTTATAATTCTTAGTGGATTTTGTAGGAAATTTGACTAATATTGAGTACTATTTGGTATTTGTATATCATGTGGTCGTTCCTGTTGGTATATGATATAAATAGTATTAAATAGCAATATACGTAGAGAAAGCTCAGTCGTTATGAGGGTATGTCAGTGAAGATTTGACAATCGCCAAGCGCTCTGGCCTTACATCTTTGTTTATCTGTACATTACCTTGTCTTTAGATGTAGTCGCATCGGCATTTCCCCCTACCTAAATATTTGAAAGGCAATATTTGATTGTAGTTCTGAGAAGCTAGACAGTTACTGTCATATATTCGAAGAAAAACAAACGACATGTCTGGTTCCTAATATGTGCTCAATCAAGTACATATCTCAATAGTGAAGTTATCAATTGCACTATAACAACCCCCAGCCCACAAACCTGTACCCAGTACTTGCCATAAGTATTCTGCACCTTCCTTATGCAAGAGGCGGGCGAGGAGAGGGTGGGCGCGGGGGAAGGTACGACATACAAATCAAGGTGCGCGTCGTTATGTTTTTGTGTCTCACTGTCGGCACATCTGTCGCGTGCCGCACCTGCCGGAGCCTCGGGCGCGGCCGGAACATTACAACAGCTTCGAAGGCTCTCTACATGTCTTTGTACAATTTTATTATTGTTAAACAACTTTCGCAGTTATGTTAAGGTCTTGCGGCTTTTCCTATAAATAGGGATGAAAAATAGCGATGATCTTATGAATTATACTGGCCACGCCACGCGCGCCGTGCCGTGCGCGCAGCATCGATTTCGGTCAGCGCTTTTCCGTTAAACAATAACAAATCACACGGACGTAATACTTATTGTATTTATTAAATAACACCAAGAAAAAAAAATACAGAACGTCGGTGCACCGATTGTACAACTATGTTGTACGAGCGACACAATCGGTGGCTTTATTGCTTAATTAAAGAACGCTTTCACAGTCCAGCGACAACCACTAAATATCTCAAGAGATCCTAGCAGAGTTCCCGCTGGGAAATCCTGTGAAACCAGGACCCACGGCTAGAAAGCAAAGACCTGTGAACTACGCCAACAGGTTATACCTCGAGGAATATAATAAAAATGTGAGCATCGACTTGAGAACATTCTCCTCCTTCGTTCCGTCACATAAAAATATGTATTAATGATAATAATGTATTGGCCTTAGCATTGCACCGCCTCCGCCACCGCCACGGTCACTGCGGCCGGCGGCGCGGCGCGGCGGTAGGCTCGGATGTCCACTCACATGCTATTTACATATACTATTTCAACTATTGATATCTATATGTCTATACTGGCTTTTCATATTTACACGCCTTCGCCTTTGTTCCCCGAACGGTATAATCTGGGAGTCTTCAAATCAAGAGTGAATAGGTAAATATGGGAACGAAGGTATCGGTAGTGACCTTCTACGCCAGCATGCTACATCTTCGGCCGCATCATCACTTTCCATCAGGTGAAATTGTGGCCAAAGGCTTGCCTATCGGGCATAAGTACGACCAGTCAACGACTCAACATAAATAAAACTACATAATAAGTAGTTCGCCCGAACTGAGACCAGACAATGGACCGAGAAATAGTATTAAATATAATATATAGGTTTACTTACTAAATGAATAAATCGGTTAAGAGACTACGAATACATTACCCGTTCTCTTAACCGACGGCCATAAAATAAGGCCTTAACTAAATGCCCAATAAAACATTGTAATCTATACAAATTTGCACAAACTACTACGCTATTCAATGCCGCCCCAAGGGCAATGAATCGCGCACACAAGCGGCTCGACCTTTACGTGCCATTATTGGATATAGTTTTTGTCGGGCCGCATGCATAAAGCGGTGGAACGGCACAGATAGCTGCCAGCTGTTGTCACAAAAAAGATCCCCTCCTCGCGGTAATCACCTGTGTGCCCGCGGCCCCAGAATACTTTATAGTTACTGCGTGACGCGGCGCTTCACCTCAGGCCCGGTCCTGTGTTGACTCCTGCCTCCGCCGCAAATATGCACCGCTTTCAATTACTTACAAACTCTTTCTTTCAAAGTTAACAATTTATTTTTGATGCCGAAGGACCGCTGGTTTCGGCAAGATTAATAAGTGAATACATATTAGTGGCCGTCGCCGCTCTGTCTGACGACCGGCGACCGGCTACCGCCCCAAACGAGTTTCAGGTAGATATTCAAGTGCTCAAAACTTAAGAAAACACATTGTTCTTAAGCTTACCTATATTTTCATTTTGTAGAAGTACCTAAGTTAATGAAATCACTTTTATTCATGGCATTACTGATTTGCAGAAAATATAAAATTATTAGCACATTTTTACAACATTGTTGTGGTTAATTGCAGTAAAGTAACAAATCAAAATCGCCAAGTGCGAGTGTGACTTGTGCACCGAGGGCTGCGTACAAACTTGTGATCCATTTAGCGCAGTGCTCAAGTCTATATATGTATAAGCGCCATTGGTCCTGGGTTCGATTCCCGGCAGGACAACAATAATAATTATCCTTCCCGAGGGTTATTTGTGGTTCTGGTTAGTAAATGTTTCCGGCACCCACGATACAAATCATGAACTTATGTGGGGCTGCGAATGTGTATGTGTTTAAATAATTAGTAGGTACATATATGCACAATATTTGTACCCGTATTGTGAGAGCCCGGTGCCCGATGTGGGTCTATTTAAAAACCTGTTTGTTTGTGACATGTAGTTCATTCATCGCAGGAATCAAGTCTCGAACATTTATGACCGGTTTACGGTATTTTGATGTTTATTTTAACTACTAATGACTATTTTCGCATTTTATGTCTTGTGTATAATGATGTATACGCGGCGTACACTTATTAATATGACTCCGATTGCACCCTTTGGGAACGGAACCCTAAAAATCAATAATATTCATCAATATTACCTCTTATTCATAAACATAAAACATAAACGCTTTCACACTCACAGCCCCACACTAAGTTCAATGACTTGTGTCGTGGGTGCCGGAAACATTCACATCACACACACAATCACAACCAGAACCAGAAACACAAATTTTCCTTGGGGAGAAAACTTGTGTTCCCGCCGGGAATCGAACCCGATACCCCTGCTTAGAAGGCGAACGCTCACCCAACTTAGCCAACCAAAAATTCATGAATATAACATCAAATTAATTAGCTTAAAAAATAATTAATAAAATTTTAATTTACCCTAAATCCACCGAACCACACGACAGCCCTTTGCAAAGATCTGTAACAATTTCATTGAAGTTTTTTATTTGCAGTTTACACATTTTTAAAATACCGAAATGTGACTAAAAATAACGTGAGGGAAGCCAAACAACCGACACCATACGAGTCCCGTATGTCCTCTTCGCTCCGCCGCGAACAATATGGCATGGCTGGGTGGCGGCTGCTGGCTTTGAGTTATTCGATTATGGCGGACCTCTGCTTGTATAATCGTTTTATGTTATGTTATAATTATTAGTACAGAGTAACTTGTTCCACATAATCTTCAGCTTCCGGAATACATGTCTTGTAGGTGCAATCCAATAATTATTATAGTAGCAAAACAGGTAAATTGTGTTATTCAATCAAATATTCAATGTCCGAATTAAGGAATATAAATGCAATAAATGTCAGTAATCATTAAGCAGGAAAATAAATATAATGTCAAAGTAGGAGTATACAATTGAAAAAAAAACCATTTGAATGATTACAAACACGAATGAAGGACAAAGAGTTGGCAGATTATCTCGGGCAGTGCCGGCGACAGCTGCGCGTGCCGAGCGGTAGGTAGGCACTATGTAGTATCTGCCGAGCGAGGAATGCGCACCTGCCGCCGCGCCGCGCCGGCACCGCAGCCTCCGACCGCGCTATCTCGCGATATTCACCCCAACGACACGTAGAAGCTTTTATTCTTTTTGCTATATAAATACGATCAACTTTTTTTAAAGTGGCTTTTTAGACAGGTAAAAGTTCAAAAGTAAGAAATCGCTTGTTCGCCAGCGGGAGAGGAATTTTGATACTTCGAGTTAAAAAGCCGATTTGGTAACATCAAAATTCTGAAATGGATATCTCGGAAAACTAATAATAAAAGATATGTATTTTTTATTTATTTACGAAAAACGATATTATGTAACACATTATACATAAATATTACATTAGAATTTGTCATACATTCTGTATAAACACAGTTACATTAATTTAGTAATGTTGCTGCGGGCCCCCAACTAGGCTAGGCCTGCATGTGAGGTAACGTGCCGTGCACCTCAGTCGTAGACGGGACTTTTATTATAAGAGAATATAACGTATTACGACAGGTCATGACGTCATTGACAATGCAAATATTCTCAACGGTGCACGGTACGATTAATCCAAAGCAAATAAACAAGGACGCTGGGTATTGTTCAGAGGGGGCGAAGGCCATGCGCGAGTCGAGGGACGGCCTCGGGAGCCTTACCTGTGCAGAGGTAGTGCAAGGCTCTCGTCGGCGCGGTCGGGAGTCGGGTCCTCCAGTGGCGCGCGGCGGCAGGTGCGCGACACACGTGTGCGCGCGCAGCTGCCGCGACCACCAATCGGCGCGCACTCTCAACGCATAAATACCGCGACCCGTCCGCCGCACGATCATTCTCGCCGTGCTCTCCCGCGGGACACCTCGTCGTCCTCCCCTAATTGACTTTGTATATGCCGTGTGTTCCGGAACTGTGTTGTGTAGTGCCACCATGATCATCTGTCTCTCTGGATTTGTTATTGCCGGGTACGTACGCCTTAGTCGTGCCATTTTAAAACCGACCTAAAAAAGGGAGAGGTTCGCAATTCGACTGTAATTTGAACTTAGTTCTTTTTTACCGACTTCAAAAAAGGACTAGGTACTCAATTCGGCTGTTTTTTTATGTGTATTACCTCAAAACTTTTCTCTAGGTAAACCGATTTTAATGGTTCTTTTTTTTTATTTGAAATTGATGCTTCCCCTGTGGTCCCATGAAATGTTGATCAAGATCTGACCAGTAGCCAGAGATTTTGAGTTATATACGCATTGCATATAATTAATGTATTCTGATCGAGGGTTCCGAAGATGAAGCCGGTGAAGGCGGTTTTTCAAGCTTTGCTTGCGTTTAAATTATTGCAAATGTTTTTGTGATTTTTACCTACATGTTTTGTAAATTATTTTGTAGTTATAAATGGAAACTCGTATTGAACTTATTACTGAAGTAATTGATCGAGCAAAGCGAGATCTCCAAGTTAACTTGGATGGTTCAGCACTCTGTCCATCCGTCCGTCTGTCAGTCGCATATAGCGTCTAAACCATACAAGCGAATAATTTCAAATTTTCAGAGAATATGACCTGCTATGGCCCAAAGCCAGAAGTGACATTTACAATGATATAAATCAAAATATTTTATCACTCGATGCCTGCGAGCGACGTTCTCGCCGCGCTGCCTAGTCGTGCCGTCATTCGTTTTATTGTCGTGTTTGTGTCGCACAGTATCGAATGTGTCGTGCTCAAATGTTCGTCTCGTTGTTGCAGGACATCTCCCACGTCGGGGCCGCTCTCGGCGCGCACCGATATCGTAAGTATAATTATCTTCCTACCCTTCAATTACGTCGTAATCCCCACCGACCGGCATTAAAAATCGTAGGAGAGGAAGTTACCGAACTCGTCTAAAAACGCCGGAGCCACCGGCGAGGTCGGTTCGGTGGGGATCCCGACGATCAACGAACGAGACGGCACTCGACCTCGAGCTAACAAATCGAGCGCCGCCACCGTCACTCCTCACCTTCCGCTTCATTACGCATTCAAAAAATAACTAAACGTTCCCACAATATACAACCGAAACCGTAGATGAAAAATTATAAACCCCGGAGGGCAGATTCGTACAACGAGCTGATGTCATCGTTTAGTATGATAGGATTAAAAAGGTCCCCCGGGAGCCTCGCTAATGTGTGTTCGACCGTTGTTTCCAGAGCTCCCTAGAGCGCGTGGGCGTGGGCGTGAGTGTGGGCGGGGGCGGGGGCGGGGCCGTGGGCGGCGCGCGCTACTCGCCGCACCACCACCAGCTGCTGCAGCACTTCGCGGCCGCGCCGCCGCCGCCGCCGCCGCCGGCGCTGCCCGCGCTCAGAGGTACGTGCCTTCATCATTTATTAACACTTTTCCCCCATATGAGGCGGGGAAATAAAAGTAGCCGCGAGCGAAGCGACCAAAAATTTTACGTTTAGAACTTACGAGGAAACGGGATATATTTTTTTATTATAAAAAAAAATACCGTGCGTATTTAAGGAACCGAAACGTGCATATCGTTGTAAATGTAATAACGAATAAATAATAAAGATCACGACGACGTTTTCTTGAAATCTTTCTCAATATTGAAAATGTACGAGTACCGGCCGTCTGCACGCTCGGGGCGGACGGTCGTCTCGAGCGAGGCGCTCGCTCGGACGTAACGGGAACTACGGGCGGGCCTTCCGACCCGACTTCACGATTCACTACGACCGAGCGATCGCTGGCCCTCGACCGAAGAAAGGGACGAAAAAATATCGACCCCGGGTCTCGCCAGATTCTTCTCGAAATGGTTTTTAATTTGCGAACCTGGCGATCGGAGTATATCGCCTATTACATTATCGAGCCTTTTTGACCTCGGGTTTTAGAATGCCCGTGCAGGCGCATAATATGTTCGTGTCGTGTGCAGGTCGCTCCAGCAGCAGCTCGGCGGAGAGCGTGTCGTCGCACAGCGCGTCGCCGCCGCCGCGCGGCGCGGGCGCGTGCGCCGGCGGCGCGGCGCGCGGCGGGCGCGTGCGCACGCTGTACGCGTGCCTGGGGGAGAGCGAGGGCGAGCTGTCGTTCGAGCCCAACCAGATCATCACCAACGTGGCGCCCTCCGGCGAGCCGGGCTGGCTGCGCGGCGACCTCAACGGCAAGCACGGCCTCGTGCCCGAGAACTACGTCGAGCCGCTGCCCTAGCCCCCCTCCGCCCGCCGCCCTCCCCTCGTCTCTACCATATCTTAGCGTTACGTTGTTGATTTTGTACCTATTTGTATATTTTGTACATTGTAAATAAGAGTTTGTTGATATTTTAACTATTTATATTATACTTTGTTGTGACTTTTTTACCAAATATACTCGCCGTATTGTATGAGACGGCCCGCCGCGGGCCTCTCGCGATAAAGACTAATTATTGAAACGACGCCTGCGTTTTATTTGTTTTTCCGGAGGCAGACTTCGAACCCGTAACACTTAACCTATTGGAGGTAACGATATTACTTGCATTTCTTTTCCTGCTTAAAATAACTTTTAAATCACATAAGTAAGTAAGGAAACGGAGACCGGAAACCCTAGATAGTTTTGTTTCATGAATATATACAGATGCAAGGAATCGCTGCACCTTACCGCATCATCTCTATGGAGAGATGGCGCATCTCTCCATAGAACTTATAGTTGAACTTAGTGGGACAGGTCCATTTGACCTGCTGTACCTTACCGCAGTAAGGTACAGCATGCCTGATGACACCTGATTGCAGGTGTGTCAAATGGACCTATGCCACTAAGTTCTACCAGTCCAATAAGGGACAAAAAAGTCTAATTATTTAAATTTTGTACTAATTAAAAAAATATATGTAATAGTTTAAATAAATGGACATTTTATGTCGACTAAGTTCAACGATCGGAAACGGAAATAAAAATTACTGCAACAGTAATATGTATAAGTATATAAAATAATATACAGAAAGTTTTTCTGGCGTTGTTGTCACAAGAAACCTAACCTCTCCTCGCTCCGCTCGTCGTCGTACCTATTGATGACTGCCCTGGCCTAAATTATAAGCGAATTTTTTTGAAGTCGTTTTTCCTCAGTGCCCCCTTTACGACACCCTAACCCAAAATTTTAGTAAATAAATGATTTATTATTTAAATTGGAAGTTGAATTAATAAGATCAATATTGACCAGTAAGTTATACACTTTTATAAAAAACTGTATATATACTGTTATAAAAAATATTAAAGTTGAAATAATTGGACGTTTTTTGTCCAATAAATTCAACCAGTTGAACCTAGTTGAACTTACAGGAACAGGGTGTCAAATGATTGTATATCGAGCGAAAAAAAATGCCTCTTAATTATTTCTCGAACAGCTTAGTAGGTAACACCGCCTAAAGTCAGTCCTGGAGGATTAGAACGTTTATAGTCATATTACACATCTTGGATAAAAATAACGCAGAATCCAGAAAATTAACATTGCTTCATCGGACTATAATAGGTAGATAGTTCTACAAGGATTTAATAAATGTAACGCGCGCCGTTATGAAAGTGTTATCAGTTTTCCATGCGACGTTCATTAAAACCCTTTTCAACAAGGGTCTGAATAAGAAACTGTTACATAATTATACGTGTGTGACAAGTAAATTATACAGTAATATAATAAGACTAGGTAGGATAACACCACACCGAATGAGCGCTTCACGCTGTGTTTTTTGTGTGAAGCGGCAGCGGCTGCTCAGTGGCTTCCGCTTTCAAAGCCGGCCGAAGTCCGTCCTTGACCTTTCATATAGGTTTCGGTGACTGAGGCACTTATACGCTGGCCTCCGAGATATAAAAAAAGTTTAATTCTCAAATCACAGCGCGCAGTCCAAGGCGAGTGCCGGTCGCTACCACATATCACTCGGAGCCAACAGTCGATGTTATCAATTATGATAGCAATAAAGTAACTAGACTTAAGTTGCCCGAACGGTATAATCGACTCAAGTCAAGAGTGAATAGGTAGGTACCTACCTTCTAGGCAAGCATGTTGCATTTTCGGCCGCATCATCAATTTCCATCAGGTGAGATTGTGGTCAAATGTTTACCTATCGGGTATTAAAGAAAAAGTTGTATGCGTTTAATTCACAGGAGTTTACTAGAATATGATAATAAGTAGGTATACAGTGCATGCTTTTCTTAAAGCAGACTGTAGAACTAGTGTTAAGAACGTTCTTAGGCAGGTACAACGGACACTTATCTTTTCTTCTTCGATTTGGGTGCGCAGGCGCAGGTGTAACATTAGTGCGTCACAGATTGAGCGCGGGGCTGAGGCCGGTACTGCAACGTAATGTCTGACGCAGTCTCTGCCTACAGTAGAAGCGTAAGTTAAGGTTTATAAATATATATATGTGTAGCATCGCAGGCAAAGAATAACTAACCAATTATTCTTGTCGCGTAATACAACGACGTAGAAACGTCCGAGGTCCGAACATTAAGTCACCCTATGTTTCTGTTAGAACAAGCTAAACTGACAAAACTCACTTTCAATTCAAAATCGTTCATTCGCATCACATGGGCCCCCAAGAAGGTCTCATGAAATTTAGTGACTATAATTTATCATATTATGGCTGTAAAATTAAACAAACATTTTTTGTAACTAATTCATAGCTTTATGGTTTGAGCTTTGAATCTAACATCTACGTTTAAATGAATCTGTACATTTGTGTTTCGACTTAAATGATTATTAAAATAAATTATGATAATGTAGGGCGAAAACGAAAAAAAAAAACTTGTGATAATTATCCAGCTAGGTTTTACGGCGGAACTATGAAGCACAAGCCCGAGGACGCTCCAGCCGCAGCTGCCGACTACTCGTCACCGGCCGATACGTTACAGGATCAGCATATTATTATATTTTATACTAGCCGAGCCCGGCGTCGCCCGGGTAAACAAAAGCTTACACATAAACGCTTTCACACTCACAGCCCCACTAAAAGTACTATAACTTGTGTCGTGGGGCCGTAAACATTAACACCACACACACAACATTCACGTCATATCCAGAACAAAAACATAAACTTCTCTTAGGGAAAAGAACTTGTGTTATTGTGTTCCCATCGAGATTCGAACCCGCTGCTTTGAAGACGAACGCGCACCTATCTGCGCCAGTAGGTAGTTCAAAGTTCAAAAATTACCCTCCCAGCGTCGCCCGTTAAAAAAAAATACACAAACATTTCAACATTCACAGCTATACACTTAGTTCAATGACTTATAGCGAGGGGCCGTACCTTAACATCCAATATTTACACAAAAATCACAACATATTAAAAACTAGGAACACCAATTTCCGGTGGGGAGAAAACTTCTGTTATAATCGGGAAACTAACCCACTGCTTTGAAGACGAACGCGCCAGTGGGTAGTTCAAAGATTACCCACCCTGCGTCATCCGGTTCAAAACAAAAATAATCAAATAAACACTTCCACATTTATAGCCTCACACTTAGTTCAATGACTTGTATCGTGGGGCCGTAAACATCCAAGATCCCATACAAACAACATACTCAAAACCAGGAACACAAATTTCCCGTGGGGAAAACACCTGTGTTCCTACCGGGAATCAAACCCGGTGCTTGATAGGCAAACGCCAGCGAGCAGTTCAAAGTTCAATGATAAGTTATAACCGACAAAACAAAAATAAAACAGTCGAATTTGTATCCTCCTTATGTAAGTCGGTTTAAAACATAGAAGTATGCCGGATTACGCAGCAACTGTTACTCATTCTGTGACCCAGCGTTCATTATGTCACCCTTTTTTTATTTTTTATTTTATTTATTTTACTAAATCCACAGCTCTAAATTAACATAGGTTATAATTTACGATATCTTCTACAGCCAAAAACGGATTTACATTATATATTTAAAATATTATAGATACAGTCATCGCTTATTAAAGTATCTGAGAGTATGTTTTGTGTGTGTGGTTGTGTATGTGTGTGGGTGTGTGCGTGTATGGGTGTGTGTGATTGTGTTTGTATAGGTATGAATAGTGAGTGCCAAGTTATCTACGCAAGTATTTACAAAATATTAAAAACTTCTTGTTTACATTTTCCCTTATTTAGATGAAATATATCCAATGAATATTTTTTTTTATTATAGGTCCTCTGAAGTCTTTTTATTGGAGCGTAATGAGCATAATTGGTAATAGACTTCGAGTCAGCAAAAAGATTTGTATGTCTAGTTCTAAATTTAGGACAGCGAAAACAAAGTTTTGCGCAATAATTCATTGCAGTCAATTAGACCGTTGCAGATGCCATGTAAAAAGCACATATCAGAAAGTGTACGCTTATTTGCGAGTGTTGATAACTACAAGATTCGATATAATCTTTAGACCTGTGATAACAACGAAAGTTAAGTTGTTTTATAAATTTATGCACCCTTAAATAAACTTAACGATTTCTCCTAGACTACAGATCCAAATTATATGCAGTAAAGAGCAAATTGCATCTGCGTGAATACGTAAGCCGATGAAATAGGTTTTTTTGATAAGGATTAATATTAAATACTCAAAAACAGCCAACAATCTATTAGTGAAATGATTTTCAGAATCGGATAACTAGTTTCAGAGATTAACTTTTACATATAAACAAACAAACAAACTTTGCCTCTTTATAATATAATAGTATAGATAGTATAGATGTTTAAATATGGTATAAATTTACCCGCAGATTTGCACAGTTTGTAATGGTTTTTGTTGTGATTGTGATATTTTTTTTGCTTTATATACATACATTTGACCACCATATCACCTGGAAAATGATGATGTGGCCGAAGATGTGACATGTTTGTTTAGAAGATACCTATTCACTCTTGAATTGAAGACTTCCAAATTATACCCCTCGAGAAACAAAGACGCAGTCGAAGAGTTCTACTTCGCTGTACGGATGATGAACGTAGAAGCGAAGCGCTTCGAGCGAACTGGAGATAAATGGATGACGTTTGACAGTTTGTCTTGTTGTTGGAATTGCATGGTGGAATTAACTCATGTTTCCGGCACCCACGACACAAGTCATCGAACTTAGTGTGGGGCTGTGAGTGTGAAAGCGTTTATGTTTATTCATATATACACCTTCTTTAGGTTAAGAGTTTTATATGATATCTATATAAAGAAATTTATTAAAAGTTCTTCAAATGTTGCAATCTATTTTAAATACATGTAAAATTAAAAACGCAAATTAGCTAACCTAACCTAACATTTCACATTTAACTATTTTATCAACTAGGTATAAAAGTTATTTGAGTTGGCATATGAACATAAAACACAACGTTGACCCTCGGACTGGAGCGAAATAGTACACATTATTTAATAATAATCATTCAATAAATCACAATTTATACAGGTAAGGGTGCTAATAACTACTGTGAAGTAAGTTGGCCTTATCATATAAATACAAACTTGCATTGCTTATTATAACAAGGAACCTACAATATCCCACATATATATGGAACGTGTCACAATTATAGTTATATTACTTCAATATACATTATGCTTAACTGTAATATTAGTTACATTATAGCATACAGAAACACCGCAGCGCAGACAGTTTTCAGTCATTACGAAATATGTCTTAGCAAAACTATAATTATGTATGGAGAATAGGATAATATATTATTTGGTGTTAACGAAACCGCCGTAAGCATATTCACGCATCGATAACGTCTAAATTACAATTACACAAGGCGTAATAACAATTTTGAATAATAAAAAACAACGTACTTCAATATACAATGCATTTTGTAAAATGGAAAGAACGAAACTAGAATCGAACAGGAACGGCCCAAATACGACACCGAATGACGCGACGGTAACAACAACCGAGACCGCACAATATAAGTCATCCTCCGAGCCGTCTTCTAACCGACCGGGAGGTGTTCGCACGCACTCACACAGGTCGCGATCGGAACAAATCAAAACATTTCGGAAAATACGATCGGACTCGAGCCCCGACGATCGGCAGAGAAGCCGCGACTACATATCATTCTCACCAAGCTCACTACTCTATCGTTCGTCGCATTCGATCGACTCCATCGCGTCGACGAAGCGATCGAAACAAACGGTAAAACGGTCGCCCGACCGGCGTCGCCGACGCTCCCGCGGTCACTCGAACGCATCAAACCGGCGAGCGGCGCCCGACCGGACGCAGCGCCGTCGGCGGCCGCGCTCAGCCGCAGTTGGCGGGCGCGGGCGCGGGCGCGGAGGCGGGCGCGGGAGCCGCCAGCCGCTCCAGCTCGCGCGCGTCCGCGGCGCGCAGCACGCGCAGCAGCGCCGCGTACTTGTCCTGCAGCGCCTGCTGGCGCGCGGCGCCCTCCTCGGCCGCCAGCCGCGCGCCGCGCTTGAGCTCCGCCAGCGCCGCGTCGCGCGCGCCCAGCGCCGCCTCCAGCTCGTGCGCGCGCGCCGCGTGCGCCTCGGCGCGCGCGCCCGCCGCCTCCGCCTCGGCCTCGGCGCGCGCCAGCGCCGCCCGCAGCGCGCGCTCGGCGCCGGGCGGCGCGGCGGGCGCGGGCGGCGCGGCGGCGGGCGGGGCGCCGGCGTCGTCGCGGCGCGCCTCGCGCTCGGCCAGCACGAGCAGCTCGCGGCGCAGGCGGCGCACGTGCTCGGCGCGGCGCTCGGCGGCGAGCGCGGCGCGCGCGAGCGCCTCCACGTGTCGCGCGGCCTCGAAGCTCTCCTGGCGCGCGCGCTGCAGCTCGGCGGCGTCGGCGGCGCGCTGCGCGTCGGCCTCGGCGCGCGCGGCGTCGGCGCGCAGGCGCGCGGCGCGCTCGTCGTGCAGCTGGCGCTCGAGCGCGCGCTCGCGGTCGCGGTCGGGCGGCGCGGGCGGCGGCGCGGCGGCGCGGCGGCGCAGCGCGTCCCGCTCGCGGGCGAGCGCGCGCACGCGGTCCTGGAGCGCGGCGTTGTGCAGCTCGAGCGCGCGCACCTGGCGGCAGCGGCCGAGCAGGCGCCGGTTGCGCTCCGCGTGCGCCTCGCGCCGCCAGCGCTCGTACATGAGCTGCGCGTGCGCGAGCGCCAGCTGTTCGCCCAGGGCGCCGGCGCCGCGCGCGGCCGCGGCGGCGCCGCCCCGCCCGGCGTACAGTTCGCCGAGGTAGGCGTCGAGGCGCTCGCAGGGGGACCCCGCCTCCGCCGCCTGTCGGCGATGCGAGCGTGAGCCTCGTGAGTTGCGGTCTCTCGAAATTTTATTCATATTTTGGAAAAGGAGCCGGTCGGGCCCGGTCGGAGCGGGGGAGCGCTCCCGCCCCCGTATTTCGGCTCGAAGGGCGATTAACGTGCTTACAAAAAATATAGTTGAAATAGCTAGTCGAAGATAAGACGTAACGATTGAATATGTACCGTCTATAAGTAAATTCGACATAATAATAAAAAAGCAAAAAAAAAAAATTGCCGCTATATGTAAACTAGTCAGATCTTGATAAAATTTAAATGGGACATGGGACCGATTGGAAAGAAACATCTATCGAACCAAAAAAAAAATTTCAAAATTTTTTCACGAGGAACGAAGTAAGGAGTTAACACACATAAAAAAAATACAGTCGACTTGAGTACCTCCTCCTTTTTTGTGAAGTCGGTTAAAAAATATAAGAAATAATCGTCAATACTTTTAGAAATATATAAAATCTTTAAAAACAAATAGTTGTGACATACCGGAAGAAATGTTATTAGACGATAAAAATGCCAGTGGCGGCCAAGAAATTAGGGAACTATTTGCTCTACTTTAACGACGATTTTTTTATTCCAACTGCCCACAACAACATAACAAATCACGATATCAGTATGCATTTTGGCTCCCGTACTATCACGGAATCCACAATCATTAAATACCTCAAGTCTCTAGACAGAAACAAAGGTCAAGGTCCAGATATGATACCTCCTATCTTTATGAAAACATGTGCAGTGCAGTTGGCCATTACATATAATTTTCAATAAATCTCTTTCTGATGGCAAATTTCCAAACAAATGGAAAAAAGCACACGAAACACCAATTTTGAAAAAGGGGGATCAGATTAATGTAACAAATTACAGGCCCATCTCCATTCTATCGGCATTCGGTAAAATCTTTGAATCCATAGTGCGAAAGTCTCTAATATCCCATCTTAAGCCACACATCAATTAAAATCAACATGGTTTTTTACCAGAAAGGTCGACTACATCCAATCTTATGAATTATACTTGCGATGTTACTGAAGCCTTGGAGGACAGGTTAGAAATGCATGCTGTCTATTTATTTATTTTATTTATTTATTTACAAGGAAGACCAACAGCCGAAGAAATTAATGGTCTTCACGGATAGAAACAATATATGTATTTTACTAATTAACGCAAACATGACATTAACGCATCGATACACAAAGAAAAAATAGAAATGACGTAACAAAATTTCAAAATTGAGTATTTATACATCCAAATGAAGACAATAATCAGAATATTGTAAATAATTTAAACAATTGAGTCTAATTATCAAAGAAGTCGCTACTAAGCAGCCGCCTCGCCGAGTTCACGCTTGTGCAAAACAGATCTAACGTACTATTATGTCTACATATGTTATTAAAGTGTTTACTCGCTCTGTATAAGTAAGAATTTTGACGATAATTGGTATTAACTACTGGGGTACTGAGAGGAAGGTTATATTTAACAAAAAATGAGGGAACATTCAGATGTAGACTACTGACCAGGTCAGAACAGTCTATTCTATTTGATGCTATTTTTAATAGAAATGTTATATCAGATATGTCACGTCTCAATCTTAGAGGTAATAGATGGAATCGTTTGCAAAGTTGTAGGTAATTATCAGACCTATAAGGAATATGCAGTCGAAAACATAAAAATTTAACGAACTTCATCTGTATTCACTCAATTCGTGTGATGTATTTGTCTACACAGATTTTTCAAAAGCATTCGATGTTGTTGGGTACGGTAGCGAGGTTACAGTGTGAATTTAAGATGTTAATTGTTTATAATAACTATCACTGTTTATTGTTCATGTAAAATGTTCTTAAACTATGTTCTTATGTTAAATGTAAATGAATTGTTAATGTTAGGCTGAATGCACCCGTGTACTAACTTCTTTACACTAAATCCAGTACTAGTAGTACTAGTAGATATTTAATTAGTTGGGTAATGCGACACGCGTCACGGTGCAAAGCGCTGTGTAAGGTGTTCGGGTTATATCCCGAACGGATGTAGTGAATCATACGTTGCATCAGCTCGAGCATAAAGGTATTTGTGGCTCTCTTCTACGATGGTGTCACAGTCGGTGAAGGTAAGAGGTTACCTCTCTGAAGCGAGAGACGTTCCTTCTGCAGTACCACAAGGGTCATCACACCTGGGACCTCTTTTTATTAACGACCTCTCCGAAGTTATCAAATGCAAGTTCAATCTCTTAGCAGACGACTTGAAAATCTACAAAGTAATCACGTCACCCGGCGATACCCACATGTTACAGCACGACCTAGATCGTATCGGTGAACGGGGTCTCCGGACGGTTCGTCTCACCTGATCGGCGTCGTCGGGCGCCGTGCGGTAGAAGTCGGCCAGCAAGAACTCGTAGGGCTCCGGCCACGCGTCCACCGTCTGCGAGTCCGCGTCGCACAGGCGAGTGCCGGGCGGGCCCTCGGAGCGCGGGCGGCGCGGCGCCGGGCCGGCCGCGCGCGCCGCCCGCGCCGCCCCCGGCGGCCCCGCGCGCCGCGGGTCCGGCGCCCGCGCCTCCGCCTCCTCCGCCTCGGGCCAGTCGGGCGGCGGCGCGCCGCGAGCCGTCAGCTCGCGCACCTCGCGGTCCTCCAGCGGCTCGGGCGCGGCGCGCGGCGCGCGCGGCTCGGGGCGCGCGGCGGCGGCGGGCGGCGCGCCGCCGAACGCCACGGGCGAGTCGGCCGCGCGCCGCTCGGCGGCCACGCGCGCCAGCCGCGCCGCGTAGGCGTCGGGCGCGGCCGCGGCCGGCGCGGCCGTGCCGGCGCCGTGCGGCGAGGGCGCGCGCCGCCCGATGGCCCGCGCGGCGCCGCCCGCGCCCGCGCCGGCGCCGGCGCCGTCGGGCGGGAAGCGGAAGGCGAGGCGCGGCGTGTTCTCGGGCGTGGCCTCGACGGCGGGCTCGGGCTCGGCGGCGTCGGCGTCGGCCGGCAGCGGCGTGTGCGGCGCCGACTCCGCGCCGCTGCGCTCGCCGAGCGCGAACCAGCCCTCGCCGCCCGGCCGCAGCGCGCCGCACGCGCGCGCCGCCTGCCCCCCGCGTCGCTTTTGATTATTCGTATAATTATATGTGGTATATTTTTAAGTGACGTCTTACGACTATCGCCGCCCGGGGAGATTTATTGCGAGCGATTCGGGTTAGCCGCCGGGGAGCGGAGGCGATGTCGTCCCGCATCCGGAGGGCACCGGGCCCGGGTCGTCCGAACGTTAACGGAGCGAAGCGAGATCTCCGAGTCGACTCGGCCGGTTCGGAGCTTTGTCCGTCCGTCTGTCGGAGGCATTTGGCGTCCGAACCATACGAGAAAATAACTTTAAATTCTTACAGAATACGTCTCTACGGCCGAAAGCCAAAATGGTAATTGAAATGATATTACGAAAATATTGGCCGTCTCGAAGATAAGTCTATGATGGAAAATAACAATACCGAAAGACATCAAAGTCATCGAATTTAGACCTATTTTGGAAGAATCGGAGGTTCAAATGTACGTTACGTAAGTTCGTGAACGACAAGGTCGGTACCTGCGCCGTGGAGCCGGGCGGCGCGGGGTCGGCGCGGCGCGCCGGCGGCTCCGGCGGCTGCGGCGAGGCGCGCGGCGCGTCGCGCGGCGGCAGCGCCAGCCGCCGGCACTCCGCCACCACGTCGTGCGGCTCCGAGCGCGACCAGCGCCCCGCCTCGGCCTCCGCGCGCCGCGACCCCGTCACCAGCGCCGGGTGCAGCCGCACGGCGCCCGCCAGCGCCGCCACGCCGCGCTCCCACGCGTCGCGCGCCGCGCCCGCCGCCAGCTCCGCGCCCGCGCCGCGCAGCGCCTCCACCGCCGTGCACGGGTGCGTCGCGTACGCCGCGCGGAACACGGCGCGCGCCGCCAGCGCCACGTGCGCGTCCGCGCCGCCCGCGCCCGCGCGCACCGCCGCCTCCGCCAGCTCGGCGGCGTGCGCGGCGGCCAGCGCCGGCGCGGCCGGCACCAGCGCCGCCAGCGCCAGCAGCGCGTGCAGCAGCGGCAGCGGGTCGCGCTCGCGGCGCGCGGCGCGCAGCAGCTCGCGCGCCAGCGGGTGCGGCGGCAGCAGGTGCAGCCAGGGCGGGCGGCGCGCCACGAGCGGCGCGAGCGCGGCCAGCGCGGCGGCGCGGTCGGCGCCGGGCCCGCGCGCCTGCTCGAGCAGCGCGTCGAGCAGGTGCCTCGCGTGCGGGTCGGGCGCGCGCGCCAGCACGTCGAGCGCGCGCTCGGAGCCGGTGCGCGCGTGGTAGGCGAGCAGCGCGCGCGGCAGCCAGGGCTCGCGCACGGCGTGGTAGAGCGCGGCGAGCGCGTCGGCGGCGGCGCGCGCGCCCCCGCACGCGCCCTCCAGCAGCCACAGCACGTCGCCGCCCTCCACGCCCGCCTGCATCTCCGCCCGCCTGCGCGCGACCGAGCGTTACACGTTGGGTTGCGACGGGGACCCCGCGGTACGAACGTGCCGATCGATGGTTGCGTTGTGTACCTACCTGACATTCATTATATAGAAGTGATGCTTCTATACTACGATTACTACATAAACTAGACTTCTTTTAACAAATTAACAGCTAAATATAGTTAACCCGTTACGTACCTACTATGACTATATAAATAAAATTTATCTATTAGGTGTTAAAAATCTATTTATTTTTAGTATATTATTATTATGTTAATATATTATTTAAACATATTATATATATTATTATGTAAGCTAGGTTCACATCTAGAAGAATACATGATGCACTTCATTATAATTAAGTTTTTTATGTAAGATTTATTCATTGTACCCCGTTTTGTGATCTTCGAACAATAAACAAACATACAAACAAAGAAATATAATTTATTGAGGCTGGCGAACTATTATTGAATATATCAAAATTGATGCGGATATTTTATTAATATAAACGTAAGCAAAGCTTAAAAAAAACCGACTTCACAGCTTATATTTTGGTTTTGGCTTGATCGATTTCGATAAAATTATATGGGACTACCTTTGAAGTTTAATCTACTAAGCAAAAAAAGATTTTTGAGAATCGGTCCACAAATGGGGGAGAAATCGGTGAACATACATTTTTTTTTTTTTTTTTGTATTTTTATTTGCGATCATCCATCAAGCTATAAGCAAATGTGGTGTATCAAGTATTGGCGAGTTGAGTGCCAGGCTCCAGTAAGCAAGGCACTTATAGTGATTCATTATTGCTTAAGTTCGAGAATGTGGTGCCTTTTGAGGCGCCTGCTTGTGCTCGGTTTCAGCAGATCTGACACCAGCTGATTTGGATGATATGCCTATATATATGATGATATTTTGTAGGCATTTTCTGTCATTGCAATTTCCTCTTTTATTGTATTTACTTTTAACTGCTCATGAAGTTCAGCATTTGTGATAAACCATGGGGCATTAGAGATTGTTTTCAATATAGTGTTCTGCAACCGTTGTACTATGATCTTGTTTGAATTTGAAGCACTGCCCCATAGTTGTATCCCATATGTCCAAATAGGCTTTATCACAGCTTTGTATACAAGGAGTCTGTTTTCAAGTGATAACTTTGACTTTCTTCCAAGCAACCATTGTAGGTTTCTGTATGTGCAGCCAGCCTGGTCTCGTTTGGCTTTAATGTGTGTCTCAAGTACTGGAACAGTTTGCCACTCTGGAGCAATTTCGGTTGGTGGTGGGGTAGTTTCATTTTCAGGCACATGTGGCTTTGTAGTGGTATTTCTATTGAATAGACTAGGGTGAAAGACTTGCTGGGTCAGTTTTTTCTGTCCCTTGTGAGGTGGTTCCCCAGCATCATCATTTTTGGGAGACTCCATGTTCACTCCCGAGAAAGTTTTTTGCTGGCATTTAGAAAATTGTTTGAGGGTATATCAGGTAATTTTTTTTTGTTATGAATTTAAGTTGAAGTTGAAGTTAAAAAAAGTAAGTAGCAAATTCGCAAATATTTGTGTGTATTTAGGTAAAATGTAATTGTTTTCAGATGGAGATTATTATCACAATAGTCACTAAATACACTAATGTTCACTTTCAAACAGTTTTTATGCACTAAAACACATGTATAGCACAAGATTTCGATATTTTCTTCAAGAGCGTAAGTGAAGGATGAGGGTGTTTTTTTTTTTTTTTACATGAACATACATAAAAAAAATTGAATACCTACAGTCTAACATAGTACTCCCCTTTTTTAGAATTCATACGATGCAATGGCAAAAACTTAAAGTAGAATAAATAAGATACTCAACAGCAAGTAGATATAAATAAGATACTCAACAGCAATCAATTTGGATTTCAAAAAGGAAAATCGACTTCTCTTGCTATTTACACTGCT
This sequence comes from Lomographa bimaculata, assembly GCA_948107665.1. Taxonomy (NCBI): domain Eukaryota; kingdom Metazoa; phylum Arthropoda; class Insecta; order Lepidoptera; family Geometridae; genus Lomographa; species Lomographa bimaculata. Next base: position 136,246 of record OX403602.1, on the reverse strand, counting down.
CTCGCTAGAGTATGGGAATCTATAGATTCTAAAAAGACGTGCACAGCTGTATTCCTAGATATGTCAAAAGCATTCGACTGCGTAAATCCAAAAATTCTGATGACACAACTCGAAACAATGGGAGTAAGAGGACTTAAACTCTTCCAATCGTATTTTATTAATAGAAAACATGCTCTTAAACTCTTCCAATCGTATTTTATTAATAGAAAACATGCAACGGTCCTCACTTACCTTAATAAAGAAACTAAATCTCTGGAGCAAGTAACATCAGATTACAAGGAAACACATTTAGGGGTCCCGCAAGGCAGTATACTCGGACCTCTGTTGTTTCTAATTTATGTGAACGAGATGCCCACCTTGATAAAAGAACTCTGCGTTCTATTTGCGGATGATGCAACAATACTATTTACTAATAATGACTTAAACTTATCTGATTATACTAACCAAATTAATGATTCACTTCACGTCCTATTAACCTGGCTTGAATCATCTATATATATATAAAAGAAAAGTCGTGTTAGTTACTCCACTTATAACTCAAGAACGGCTGAACCGATTTAGCTGAAAATTGGCAGGGAGGTAGTTTAGAGCCAGGAGAAGGACATAGGATACTTTTTAAGAACGTACATTTCTTAAAAATTTTTTTTTACATTTCGACATGCTTTCCATTTTCTCATACGTCACTCGGATTTGGTAAAGTACTAGGCAAACATAAACATGAAGGTTGTAATAATATAGTCACGTGACATTGTAACGCATGCCGGTTATGGCTTCCTAAATATGCACATTCATTGACTGTTAGGCGGAACGAAGGTCGCCGGGATAGCTAGTTAAACTTAAAAGCGAATCTCAATAAAACAAAATGTATAGAATTTAGGCACTATAATACACCACCGACTAACATCATTATTAATGATATAGGCCGAGTACAGATCACAGACTTTCTTGGTTTATCAATAGATGAACACTTGAACTGGAAATCGCACATTCAGAGACTAAATGGAAAAATTTCAAGCCACTGTTATGCCCTATCTGTGCTAGTTGACGTCTGCTCAGTGGATGTAGCAAGGAATGCTTACTTTGGAAATATATATCCATTACTGACATACAGCGTAATTTTCTGGGGTAATTCGGTAGAAGTAAACAGCACTTTTATTCTACAAAAGCGGAAGTCTCAGAATTATTTATGGTTTGAGTAGTGAAGATTCTCTCAGAAAATTGTTCAAAGAGAAAAAGTACCTAACATTAAGTGCAATCTATATACTAGAACTTTGCTTGTTTGTTAAAAATAATAATTCTTTATTTAAAATGAAATCAGAAATGCGTGTTCGAGATACACCGATGAGATGCGATGATTATTTGTATACTCCGAGAGTTAATTCAATTATTTTTCAAAAGAGCACCTATATAAATTGCATAAAGGTTTTTAATCACTTGCCGCAAGCAATCAAAGAACTGCCTGTGAATAGATTTAAATTAGATCTCAAAAATCTTTTAACTGAAAATGTATTTTACAATTTAAATGAATATTTTACTAAGCTATTTTGACAATGTATTGCATGATATATATTAAACAATTTGACCGTATTTTTTTATCATTTTGACATTTATAATTTTTATAGGTATATAGGATTAAATGAATTGACATCTAAATATAATTGTAGAATATGTAATTAAAATACTGTTCATTTAAAAAATGTATGTTAAAAATTTCATAAATAATTTGATTGTAAGTTTGCTATTACCATGTTTGTGTTGGATACCCGTAAGGGGTAAACTGTATTCGCCAAATGCTTTTCCATCTTGCAATGTTATCATGACAGTTTCCCAATAAATAAATATTCTATTCTATTCTAGAATGAACACATTTTGAAAAGCTTTGCCCTGTCTCACAATAAAACCGCACATATTACTAGCCCTTTCGCATATGCTGCCGTCCGATGACGACAGTTAAGTGTTGAATCTACAATGATCCCTAAAACACGAATTGTTTTGAGACTTCCTTTAATGATATCATTTGCTGGCAGTGGATTGCGTCGAATTTTATGGTGAATTTTTTTTTTTTAAGTTGACGTATATGGCCTCTCGATGTTGTCTTAGGTGGTTATAGAGATGAATATTGGTATTTGAGTAGTTCATTAAAAATAAAGTCAATAGATTTTTTTTTGCCAGTGTTGCATTAAGGTGTTGCAATGGGGGATCAAAGTTCATATCTAAAGTTCTTTATTTATGAAGTCACACTGATGGAAATTGGTAAATTAGTTGCTCCTTTTAAAATAAAAAATTTGTTATCAATATTTTTGTTTTAAATTAACTAAAACTAATAATAATTTGAGTAGATAATCTATACATATAATCAAATTGAACAGGTTGATGTCTGTACACTATCCTTACTAATATTATAAATGTGAAAGTTTGTATGTATGGATGTTTGTTACTCTTTCACATAAAATCTACTGAATGGAATTTAATTAAACTTTACAACAGTTTATACATCGGAATAACACATTTATAAGGATATTGTATGAATTCTCCAAAATATAAAGATAAGTGTCAAGTAAGTAGGAAAATATTTTACCTACCCGATAAATATTATTCTTATTCAATACGGGGCGTTAAGGCCTGCACTGACGTCCCGCTTGGGATGTATTGTGCATTTACCCCTGCCAGGAACTACCCCATCCACCCCAGCTCCTTAAAACAACGGAGTGTGGTTTTTGGGTGCTGGCAAAACTGTTCCAGTGGGGAAGTTGTTGTATTTTTATTTGATTTCTGTGAGTCTTTAGCTTTTGTGTAATATTGCTCTAGCATTCCAGTGTTGGCTCTAATTTCTTCAGTGACAGCACACTGAGCTATTACATTTTCTACGGTTTCGTTTTCCTCCATAGATCCCCTATACAAAGGGCTATCTGTGACCCCTATTTTGTGTAGGCGGTAGTTGAGGTTACAGTGACCATTAGACCATTATAAGGCCATTAGACGAAGATCTTGACGTTGTAACTTTAACAATTCATTTGTAATTTTCCTGTTTAGAGACGGAAAGACGGCTTTTGTGTGTTTGCAGTCCGTCCTCTTGTCCCACAGTTTATGGTGTTCTTTTTCTGTATGATGGCGTAGTAGCTCTCTTACTTCCATTGTAGATGGTTGGCAGAGCTCCGCCACGCCGTCAGTTACTGGCTTCCTTGCTCCTTCTTTAGCTAGATTATCTGGCTATGCACTATGGCTTTTGATCCATTTTACCTCTACATCAAACTTGTCTGAGAGATAAATTTTAATCTAACAAATCAAGAGCAGTCCCACATATTCCGTTATGGTTTAATTTGCTAATATGCATTTTATGGTCCACACAGTCAAATGTTTTGGAGAGATCACAAAATACACCAATTGCATCCTGCAATTCCTCCCAAGCCTCGAGAATGTGTGACCCAAACTATCTCTGGCATCTATTGTTGATCGACATTTGGTAAATCTAAACTGGTGATCATGTAATATTTTATGTTCATTAAAGTGGGAGAGTAGCTGTTCAAGAATATTTTTTCAAATATTTTACTGAAGGCAGGTAGGACAGAGACTGGTCTATAGTCAGAGGGAGTATGTTTACAACCCGATTTGAAAATTGGAGTTATTTTGCTGTACTTCATGAGATCAGGAAATACTCCTTGATCGACCGAGAGATTAAATACAATGACAAGGTAAGAAATAATTGTATCAAGTAAGGAACCAATAACTGAAATAGCCCACAATGTATGAAACTTACCTTACCTCTCTGTTCTAAAAAGTTATGAAGAATCAGAAGAGCATTGAAACTGATTCATTGATCTATAGCTTTGCTGTCAGTTAGTAGAAAGAGTGCTGTAGTTTACTGAAGTTCTGGAAAACACTACAGATATAATAGGCAGGCGTGTCATTTAACAACAGGGAAACGACTGGCTTTACTATCGTGGTTAGACATTGCAGCTCGGTTTCCGGTCTCTCAATAGCGGAAAACATTACCTAGTAAACAATATGTCAAAGTAATAATTTTAGGATACCGTACCGATTAGCAGATCGGAGTGAAGACTCTTCGGGTACCGACGCGGGAGGAATCTTGGATAATTTTGTTTTCACCGATTCAGATCGATACCATGTACAGTTCAGAGAGTTGCAGTGTAACCGTTTAGACCGATTGTAAATTATTACTACAGTTCATAGGTAAATTAAACACGGATCAGAATAATGGATATCCAGAGAAATTGTGAAGCGAAAAACTAAAATAATAATCTTGCAATGTTTTTCTGACAATCTGACATTTGACGCTGACTATAGGACAATATTTTGACATAATCAGCTGACTGCAGCCTAATTCTGTAAGTCAGCGTCATGGATGGGCGTCACGCCCATAGATAAATCTCAGCTGTTTTAGCCCACAGACTAAATAGCAATAAAACCACCAAAGAAAGGCCAGACCTATCTCTGTTGCAAACGGTTTCAATACGAAATTGTTGAAACGGTTTCAAGACAACATTTCTAAGAAAGAAGGTTCATTTTTGCTTAATTTAAATAGAAACCGCGTGCAACAAAGATACGTAGTAGGAGGGCAGCTGTTTTAGTCCTTTAACAAAATAGCAATAAAAACCACTAAAGAATTACGTTTCATTTCACCCTATTTGTACAATCGAGTACCTAATTAATTATTGAACTCCTTAGAAATAAATAGCTTTAAACGGGGTTCAAGTGGAACTTAAATTTTGTAAAAAAATCTGAAAACTCCTAGTTGGGGGATCAAATGTAATGAATTTATTAAAAATAACCAATCATTACAAAAACATTAAATTTTAGCGTACCTCTCTTCAGCTATACGAAAATAATAAACTTAAAACAACTTTAATTTGTCATCATGACTAATATATATTATTTTAAAAAATTAAACGCTTAAGAGAAAAGAGTGATTACATTCATCTTTGAAAAAGCATAAATTAAAAAAAAACTAATGATTAAATGATTATAAACTGAATATAAGGCCTGCATTTATATGACATCAGTGAATTGTCTGATATCTTAAACTGTCCAATTAGCACTGAATATAATTATGCTCTGTATTTCTGTTGTCACAGAGCATGGGATTGGGAAATCGCTCGCGTTTCTACTAGACCTAGCACCTTAGCTGTAAATATGTTATAACTATTGTTCACCAAATCAATTGGTAAATTTCCCAATTCGCGAGCACTACCACGAAAACATTGATAAATATACATGAAACGTAATTCATAGACAATTTGGCCACAAGTAACAGCGTGAGCAATTTCATGCTCTGTGGTTTAAGTATTGTATTCTCTTTGTTTCATTCTTTCGTTTCGGTCGTTGAATCGGCTTAGTTTTTGACGCTATTATGTCATTGTTGACAGTTTTTATGTCATTTTTGACAGGTGGTATGTCACTTTTGACAGTTTGTTGACATTTAATGACGCCCATCCATGATACAGCAGCCTAATTCCGTAAGTCAGCTTCATGGATGAGCGTCAAGCCCATAGACAAATCTCAGCTGTTTTAGCCCACAGACTAAATAGCAATAAAACGACTGAAGAAAGGCCAGCCCCCCGATAACCTATCTTTGTTGCAAACGGTTTCAATACTAAATTGACAAAACTCCTAAGAAATAAGGTTCATTTTTGCTTAATTTAAATAGAAACCGCGTGCAACAAAGATATGTTTTTTTTATACTTGATAGGCAAGCATTTGACCGCTATCTCACCTGATGGAAAGTGACGATGCGGCCAAAGATGGAACATGCTTGCCTAGAAGGTACCTATTCACTCTAGACTTGAAGACACCCAGATTATACTGTTCAGGGAACAAAGACGCAGGCAATGAGTTCCACTCCTTCGCTGTACGGATGATGAACGTAGTAGGGGGGCAGCTGTTTTAGTCCACAGACAAAATAGCTATAAAAACCACCAAAGAATTACGTTTCATTTCACCCTATTTGTGGAATCGAGTTCCTAAAAGTAATTGTTGAACTCTTGGAAATAAATAGCTTTAAATAAATAAGAACCGACTGAATTTATCAAAAATAACCAATAATTACAAAAACATTAAATTTTAGCTTACCTCTCTTCAGCGATACGAAAATAATAAATTTAAAACAACTTTAATTTCTCATGACTACTCATGACTAATATCTATTGTTCTCAAAAATTAAACGCTCAAGAGAAAAGAGTGATTACATTATCTTTGAAAAAGAATAAATAAAAAAGACTAATAATTAAATTATTATAAACTGAATACAAGGGCTGCATTTATTTGACATCAGCGAATTGTCTGATATCTTAAACTGTCCACATAGTACTGAATATAATATGCTCTGTATTTCTGTTGTCTCAGAGCATGGGATTGGAACTCGCTCGCGTTTCTACTAGACCTAGCACCTTAGCTGTAAATATGTTATAACTATTGTTCACCAAATCAATTGGTAAATTTCCCAATTCGCGAGCACTACCACGAAAACATTGATAAATATACATGAAACGTAATTCATAGACAATTTGGCCACAAGTAACAGCGTGAGCAATTTCATGCTCTGTGGTTTAAGTATTGTATTCTCTTTGTTTCATTCTTTCGTTTCGGTCGTTGAATCGGCTTGGTTTTTGACGCTATAATGTCATTGTTGACAGTTTAAATGTCATTTTTGATAGATGGTATGTCACTTTTGACAGTTTTTTGACATTTAATGACGCCCATTCATGATACAGCAGCCTAATTCTGTAAGTCAGCGTCATGGATGGGCGTCACGCCCATAGACGAATCTCAGCTGTTTTAGCCCACAGACTAAATAGCAACAAAACCACCAAAGAAAGGCCAGACCTATCTCTGTTGCAAACGGTTTCAATACGAAATTGTTGAAAAGTTTTTAAGAGAAAACTTCTAAGAAATAAGGTTCATTTTTGCTTAATTTTAATAGAAACCGCGTGCAACAAAGATACGTTGTAGGGGGGCAGCTGTTTTAGTACACAGACAAAATAGCAATAAAAACCACCTAAGAATTACGTTTCATTTCACCCTATTTGTGGAATCGAGTTCCCAAAAGTAATTGTTGAACTCCGTGGAAATTAATAGCCTTAAATAAATAAGAACCGACTGAATTTATTAAAAATAACCAATCATTAAAAAACATTAAATTTTAGCTTACCTCTCTTCAGCGATACGAAAATAATAAACTTAAAACTACTTTAATTTGTCATCATGACGAATATCTATTGTTTTATTGTTTTCAAAAATTTAACGCTCAAGAGAAAATAGTGATTACATTATCTTTGAAAGCATAAATAAAAAAAACTAATGATTAAATTATTATAAACTGAATGTAAGGCCTGCATTTATTTGACATCAGCGAATTGTCTGATATCTTAAACTGTCCACGTAGTACTGAATATATGCTCTGTATTTCTGTTGTCACGGGATTGTGAACTCGCTTGCGTTTCTACAAGACGTAGCGCCTTAGCGGTAAATATGTTATAACTATTGTTCACCAAATCAACTGGTAAATTTCCCAATTCGCGAGCACTACCACGAAAATAAATATACATGAAAAACGTAATTCATAGACAATTTCGCCACAAGTAACAGCGTGAGCAAATTTCATGCTCTGTGGTTTATGTATTGTATACTCTTTGTTTCATTCTTTCATTTCTGTCGTTGAATTGGCTTGGTTTTTGACGCTATTATGTCATTGTTGACAGATTTTATGTCATTTTTGACAGGTGGTATGTCACTTTTGACAGTTTTTTGACATTTAATGACGCCCATCCATGATACAGAATACGGCAGCAGAATACGGCAGTCACTGACAAAGACAGACTACTGTATCCCCCCTAAACGGAGTGATTACATTATCTTTGATCCCCACCATCAAGTTCTTTTCTCCGTCTACGCCATCAAGATAGGAAACAAAACTACAAAAATCATGTACAGTAAATAAATCCTTAAGCCCCACATAATACTATTATTTCCTACTAGATAAATTGTGCTGACTTGGTCACTTTACCACAGAAAACAACAAAAATAATTTTTAATCTCTACATAGGTACCTAGTTGTTTACTACTTTGTCTGTATGAAAAAGGTGTGGATTAATTTTAGTGAAGCAAAAGAGATGTTTGAAAACAACTAGCTATCTTCTTATTACAATCATAAATAACGTAATAAATGAACTTAAGTTTCTGATATAATAGATGTAATTACTGATATTTGGGTGTTAATTTTTTGAAATAAGTCTAGTTTATGTATTATAGTAGCAGTAGGTATAATTAAGATTTGAGCATGTTAGGTTCACATATTAACTAGTAGCTGTTCTGTGAACTTGAAATAAAAAAAAGAAAAAAAAAACAGAAATCTGTAATCTTTAACAAAGCTGCCAAGTCTTGCAATAAGGTTCTTAAGAAAGTTCATTACGACCACATAAGCCACATGGGGCCAAACTTACTTCCTATCTCACAGAGAGTAAAGCATTTTGGTCCCTGGCTAAGTCGGTTGAAGCGAACTTCTGCCATCCCTCACTACCTCCACTGCTGAAGCCTGATGGGTAATTTGCTCATACCGTTACGGAAAAAGCAAACTTGTTTGCTTCACTCTTTGCGGAATCTTCACGTCTAGATGCTGGCAGCGCTGTGCCTCCGAGTGTATCTGTCTGCAAGTCGTCCATGATGGAAATCCGCATTTGACAGATCGATGTTCGTAAAGCCCTACGCAACCTGGATGTAAACAAGGCCAGTGGCCCTGGTGATATGCCAGCCATAGTGCTGAGGACATGTGCGCTTGAATTGACTCCGATTCTAACACGCCTCTTTCGTCTCAAGTGCCAAAGTCATGGAAGTCTGCCAACGTGCAAGTGTGCAACCAGTGCCCAAAAAAGGAAGTCGTGCCGATCCTGCCAACTATAGGCCCATCTCAGTCACGTCCATTCCCTGCAAGACAATGGAACTATGGAAAGTGTACTGAACAAGAAGCTCCAAGGCTACCTTGAAGCAAATGAACTCCTAAGTCACCGGCAATATGGGTATCGCCAGAACCGGTCAACAGGAGACCTTCTTGTGTATGCCACTCACATATGGAGTGAGGCCTTGGAAAAACACGGCGAAGCGCTTGCGTTATCGCTTGAGATTTCCAAGGCCTTTGACAGGTTATGGCACGACAGCCTTATAGGCAAGCTTCCTGCTTATGGTAGGTATACCTCCCGGTTTATGTGCTTGGATTTCGGATTTCTTGAGTGAACGATCGATTCGAGTTATCGTCGATGGCTGCTCGTCCGATGTGCCAGTTAAAAGCTCTTGAATCTATTGACCGAACGAGCCAAAAGACTCATTGGTAATACAATTTTTTGGTAAGACAAATTGGACAATAAGCTTGTCGAGACCAGATTGCAAAGTTTCGGTCACCCACGTAAGGTGGCAAGCTTGTCAGTATTCTATCGCTTACATTTTAGAGAGTGTGCACAGGAATTACATGAGTTAATTCCCCCATGCCCTTTTTCCATCTAAGAAGAAGAAAAACTATCAAACGTTATCCATTTATGGTCGACATACCTCCAGTTCACTCGAAGCGTTTCGCTTCTTCGTACATCATCCGTTACAGCGAGGGAGTGGAACTCAATGCCTGCGTCTTTATGGGAGTCTTCAAGTCTCGAGTGAATAGGTATCTTCTAGGCAAGCATGTCCCATCCTCAGTCGCATCGTCACTTTCCATCAGTTGAGAAAGTTGTTAAATGTTTGCCTATCCAGCATTAAAAAAAAGATACGGGCGAAAATCGCGTCCTTGGCAAGCTTAAATAAAGTTTATATCATTGAAAATGAACACATTGCCCTGCCTTATTCACAGGAACGCAAGAAATATGTCAATATGATTAATTGTCAACGTCAGTACTAATTGTATTTCAAATTCAAAAGCAGCAGCCAGCATAACCTATAAAAATACTTATTGATTTATTTTATAGAGAGTTTTATAATGTGTGGAAATGTTAATAGCTGGTGAAGAATTGTAGTGCAACCGGCATTAGTTACAGGTAGTTGCATAACATGTTGAGAGCGGTCTCTGTGATTCCCTTCGAAAGTCCGGCGCTCGAGCTGTTGGTCTCGGCTTCGGCGCGGAGAGACTTTTACAAACTTATTCGTGAGTGTTTTTCGTGTTACATGATCATATTTTATTATTATCGTAGCCTAAAAAAATCGACACTTAATATAGTGTACACAACGATTTAGCTGCAAAGTACTAAAAATACAAAGTACAGTCGTTGTTTATGACTCGTCCTTTGCGCGGAATATTTACCATAGATATAAATACCTAACCGATTAAAGTACTATTGTAGTCCAGACCTACTACTACAGTACTATTATAGTTACTCCTTATCCTGGTTATGTGGGTATAGGTATAGCAGCATATTATATGTTTAGTACTTATTCCAGTAGTTTGAACTTCAGTGTTATAGTATCTACTAGCTAACAATATAATTGCTATAAGCAAGGCTGCAAAAGCAATCCTTACGATGTTAAAAACCAATGTTTGCTTCTTATGTTATTATTTTGACGAATTTGCGCCGTGGGTCCTGGGTTCAATTCCTGGCAGAAGCACAAATTCCTTCCCAAGGGATATTTGTGCTTCTGGTTCTGGGTGTAATGTGTGTGTGATGTGAATGTTTCCGGCACCCACGATACAAGTCTTTGAACTTAGTGTGGGGCTGTGAGTGTGAAAGCGTTTATGTTATGTTTATGTATTCCACCATATAACATCTAAAAGCATAATAGAAGCTTTTTAAAATGCTATAAACTGCAATAATAAGAATCTATGGCACATCAGTAAATGTTATCAAGCATATTAACAGAGGGGTATTTCATAACCTGATGAAATGCAATATTATTCACATTTTTTAATCTGGTTGTAAGAAATTGTTCATTTTAAGCCAATCGCAAGCACACTTCAAACTACACAATATATTCTATGCCAGCATGCAGTCTCTCCTCCTTTGATGCTGCTGAATGGGAGAGCGAGTTCCCTCTGCAAAAGCGAGCCGTAGAGATCAATCTGAAAGGCCATTCTTCACTTCTCTGGGAATAATGACACTACCTAGTCTCCTTATCCTCCAAGTAACAATAATTGCCCGTGGAAACCTCGGTGCATATGCGAGACAAGGAGACAGGGACATGCTATACAAGGAATGCCAATTTGCTTGCTGCTGTACCATGTACACTAGCAAAAAACACAGAAACACTCCCAAGTGATGGTACCTGATATTGATAAAAGAGTCAGTTCCAGTCATAGTCAAGACATGCCCTAGGAAAATGGTAGAAACACTTGAAGAATCATAGGTTTTGGAAAATTATACAAAATCAACAAAGCCATTTTTTTCACTTTTGCGGTAAAACTTTATATAGATAGTTATAAATATGACAGAAACACTTACTTTGTATTCATTAAAATTCCTTTTTCCTTTTTTATATAAAATAATAAAAATACATAAATAAAACCAAATTCAAACAGTGTATAGAAGAATAAAGAATAATAAAAACGAATATTTATGTTGACGACAACTATGTATGGATGTTGTGTAGCTCTGTGCAACCTTAAGCATCCTGACAAGGCAAGACCACTTCACTCACATCAGCTCAGGTAGTTTACTACAACTGTTAATGTGTTTCTATTATTTATTGTTTATATTATTATATTTTCTGATATAGCAACTAAGATTTATTGTACAGCTTATTTAATCTTAATATGTATAATATCAGTTCCATCCTGTACTTGAACAACATATTAAAAAAAACAAGCTAGTTACAAAACAAAGTTGTATGTAAGCTTCAAGTTAAGGTCAAAAATTGTTTCCACTCGGCACAATATAGGGGGCGAGGTCTCAGTTCAGTATCATCAAAGTGATATGCTGTCTACTGAGTTGTACCTTTTTTAAAAATATTATTGATTTTTAATGTATATTGTTTAGAATAGCTATTCAGTTATGTTGTACCTTAAACCCTAATTCATCAATAATCAAGTATTATTGTCTTGAGTTAATTGTTCTAGTTAGTAGGTGCACAAGCTGATGATCTTCTGATTGTTGAATGTATGAATTTATTTGCTCCCTTACTTGAGTAAATGAATTGATGTTGTTCTTGGAGATGGTAAGTCAACAAGGTCAAGAACAAGAAATTGCCCAAACATAAGTATGTAAATACTTTCATACACAATTCAGCTCACACAATCACAACCACAAACAGAAACACAACATCCTCAGGGAGAAGACTTGTGGTCCCCCCGGCAATCAAACCCACAGCTTGGAAGGTAGATGCACAATCTATTACATGAAAAGGCAGGTGAAAGTTAGAGCTGCCTGAACACTGTGTGGAGCATGGTGACAGGTTAACTTGTTTAAGTAGTAACACGTTTAGTGGTAAATTACTAGTGGTCACTAGTCATGGGAACATTCATGTAATGTATTCTTGAAATTCCAGGTATTAAGAAGTACTCATCATCTGCACCAGCCACTCAGGTAAGTTGGGTGATTAATAATAATTATATAAAAATTTAAGTAGTATATTAGTAAATTCCCTGGATTAATGTCACTTAACAACATTCACAACAGTGAATCTAAAAAATGCACTGATAAGTAATGTCAGATGAATTGAGAGGATTGACAATCACCATGTTGTATGATATCTGGCTTTGACAATGTAATGCAACATAGTATGCATAAAATCTTCATCAATCACCATCCAATCGTGACTAACGAGTTTTGCCGCGAAAGTGAAAAAATGGCGTTGTCGTTTTGTATAGTTTTGTAAGATTATTCAACTGTTATTGTGTAATAATGGTGGATTATTAACCATTATTACTATTAAACGTGCATAAGTGTAGGCATATCATAAAAAGTTAAAGAATGTGATTCCTTCGCTCCAAAATTCCAATAGAAGTTCTAAAACAAAAAAAAACGTGACTAACATCAATACTTTATTTGCAAGCACCCCAAAAAGATACGGAGGTACCGAACGGTAAGTACAACATTTCTGTTACTCGCTAAGTGGTAACATTTTGGTTCTAGTCGCCCACTAGACTGAGATCTCTGGACAAGTTTCAATTAGGTAGTGATAACAACGTGCGAATGACACTATCGCGACAATTATCACATAATAATTTGTTTTCTTTTAATTTGCTCAGACTGTATTGACATCGGAGGGGCGGCGTGCGGATGGCGGCTCGCCCGCCGCAGCGCCCGCGGCGCCGCCCCCTCCCCCGCCTCCACCCCCCGGGCAACTGCCGCGTCGCTCGTGGACGGTGACCGCCGCCGCGCTCGCGGTCACCGCCTCGCTCGGCGGAGTCTACTTCTATAGGAAGCTGAGCGACGACGACACAGAGAAAGAGCACAGCGAAGATCCTAAAGGTAAGAACGCGGGGTGATCCGAACGCTTCCCCGGGCGGTCTCAGGGAGTGGGAGTGACGTGCCCCGCGGTTGCAGTCGCGGCGGCGGCGGCGGCGGAGGCGGAGGAGGAGCCGTACCCGGCGGACGGCGCGCTGCTGCCGCGGCACGTGCAGTTCCTGCTGGTGGGCGGCGGCACGGCGTCGTTCGCGGCCCTGCGCGCCATCCGCGCCGCGCAGCCCGACGCCGCCGTGCTGCTGGTGGGCGACGAGCAGCTGCCGCCCTACATGCGGCCGCCGCTCAGCAAGGAGCTGTGGCGCGAGCCGCTCGCCGAGGGGGACGCGGCGCTGCCGGCGCTCTCCTTCCGCCAGTGGAACGGCAAGCGGCGCCCGCTGCTGTACGAGCCGCTCGCCTTCTACGCGCCCGTGGAGCGGCTGGCGGCCGGCGGCGGCGGCGCGGCGGCGGCGCGCGGCTGGCGCGTCACGCGGCTCGACGTGGAGCGCCACGAGGCGGAGCTGGCGGCGCCGGGCCGGGAGCCCGTCGTGCTCACGTACGGGCGCGCGCTGGTGGCGCCGGGCGTGCGGCCGCGCCGCCTCGACGCGCTGCGGGCGGCGCGCGCCGCGGGCCGCGCGCTCACGGTGCGGAGCGCGCGCGACGTCACGCGCCTGGCGCGCCTGGTGGACGCCCCCGCCACCGACCACGTCGTGCTCGTCGGCGGCGGCTTCCTCGCCACCGAGCTCGGCGCCGCGCTCGCCGAGAGACGTGAGTGACCGGGGGCGGGGCGGGGCGGGGCGGCGGGCGGGCGGCACGCGATCTGACCGCGGCGTTGGTTGCAGTGGGCTCGCGGGGCGCGCGCGTGACGCAGGTGTTCCGCGAGGAGGCGCCGCTGGCGGACGTGCTGCCCGGCTACCTGGCGGCGGAGGCGGCGCGGCGGCTGCGCGCGGCCGGCGTGACGCTGGTGCCGCGCACGGCGGTGGCGGCGGCGGAGGCGCTGACAGACGGCGCGGTGACGCTGCGGCTGCGGCCGGCGGAGGGCGCGGAGGGCGCGGGCGGCTCCCGCGGCGTGCGCGCCGACGTGGTGGTGGAGTGCGTGGGCTCGGAGCTGGACTCGGCGCTGGCGGTCGCCTCGGGGCTGGAGGTGGCGGGCGGCGCGCTGGCGGTGACGGCGGAGCTGCAGGCGCGCGCCGACGTGTGGGCGGCGGGGGACGCCGTGTCGTGGCACGACGTGGCGCTGGGGCGGCGCTCGCTGGAGCACCACGACCACGCCGTGGCGTCGGGCCGCCGCGCCGGCGAGAACATGGCGGCGGCGGCGCAGCGCGCCTACACGCACCAGCCCATGTTCTGGAGCGACCTGGGGCCCGACCTCGGCCTCGAGGTGACCCGCCGCCTATTCGATCCCTTTTTCATATAGAGTTGTTTTATTTATGCGCCCGAAGGTAAGCGTCACGGCTGCCTCTGCATTGTTTTTTTTAATAGTTCTCTGTGTAACCTCCGAACGACTCTCTTATAAAAAAAGAAATCATTATGTAATTTTTTGTGAGAAAAAATTGTTTCTACTTGGTATTTTCTTGTGAAGATATGAGAACGACTTCATCCCGCTTCTTTAGCGTCGCTATTCACTAGTTCATATAATATATATATATATATATATATCTCCGGTAGGCGATAGGCATAATCGATTCTAAGCTGCCGACGGTGGGCGTGTTCTCCGAGGCCGACGTGAAGGAGGCGACCGTGGCGGCGGCGACGGTGGCGGTCGGCGACGGCGGCGCGGCGCCGGCGCCGGCGCCTGTGGTGATCGGCGACGCCGGCGTGGAACTGGGCGACGCCGGCGTGTCGACGGCCGATGGCTCGCGACGCTACGAGCGTGGCGTTGTATTTTACACGCGAGAGAAACGCATCGTCGGCATCTTGCTGTGGAACCTGTTCAACCGCATGCATGTGGCGAGACAGGTCAGTGTGTGGTATTTTCATCTCGGCGGGCCTCGCTCGCCCGACAACGTTAGAGTGCTATGGTAGAGTGCTAGTAACGTGTGCGCGTGCGCAGGTGTTGGCGCGCGGCGAGTTCGACGACCTGTTCGAGGTGGCCAAGCTGTTTGCGCTGCACGAAGACGACTGATGACGTCACGTCGCCACCACACTCGCCGCCACCGATGTACATACTTAGACTAATAAACACTCGTTGCACGACATACATTTACTTTCATTTATTACTCGCGCTTCCCAACAGTGTAGGAATTATAGAGACAAATTAGGGCACCGGTAACAATTACACATCAGACATAGGAAAGTGTAATTTCTTTACACCAAATGGAAACGGGAACTACCCGGTTTCTCCTATCGATTACCTGATTACCTGCTATTCAGAGTGAGACTTTATTATACGTTACTTAAAAAAAAAGTTATTAACTAGCGCCGCGCCGTAACGGCGCACTGCCCGAACTATAGCAGGATCTTAACTAGAATCACTATTTTTCCCTACCTAATACAACTAAATACTGACACGTTTTCGACGCGGGGAAAACTCACCGACTCCCATGTTCTTTTCAGGGAGGGACGGGCCTCCCCATACATACAGGGTTAGGAGTGGATTTTGTTGCGTTGCTCTCTAAGACTGTAATCGGCATACCCAACGACGCTGCATAGCGTAATTAAACTCGGAGAGCAGCAGGATCCGAGGCACGGTTCTCCGCTCGCAGACCGCAGATAGTTGGAGGCCCATGTAGTGAGCTAGCCACTCACGAAAGGCTGCCCCGCTATCTAGCGAAAAATCCCGGGAGTGTGCCGTTGCGCCGGGTGGCGACCGGAAGAGAGGACTCGCGGTCTCCGGTTTGGGTCCCCAATGTGAATCTTGAATTGTTATGTGTCATGAGTCACCGAGTAGCGCCGCGACCCTTCCCTTACCTTCTACTCAAACCACACTTTATGAAGAACAGACTTAAAAGTAAGCACGTCCTCTCACAGCTTGTTGGTCGTGGCCGATTTTTTTTTTTTTTTTTATTATGTGAGACAGGCTAGTGTTTGACCACTATCTCACCTGATGGTAAGTGACGATGTGATCGAAGCTGGTAAACACACTAGATCTGGAATACGCCAACCGATGCCAACTTGGTTCGAATTAATGCGTCCAAGACAGGCGTGTCTTTTTTCCACTAAACGGAGTGTTAAGTACTGATAGCGACACCTATTTTCCATAAAGTGCAACAGCGTACTATTCTGAAGTACACCGCAAACTGGGACCAATCGGCGCGCCGCATCGGGCGCACGTCACAGCGATTCGGAAGGCCAACTTCACATCGGATTGACACGTTTTCGTCGTAACTTTATAATGTACATGTAATTACAATAAATTCAATAATTCGTATAAATCTTGCTTCATCTATCTACACACCACAAACTGAACGCCCGACTACATCCCTACGCGTCATCGTTAACACGGAGACCTTTTCACCTGTCTCCGAATTTCCAAATTGTACCAATACCGATTCCAAATAAACTAAAGCTTCTCGGCGTTTCCTTATCTTAACTTCGGTACCTACATCGAAGCCGGAGCTAAGCTGGCCGCTAAGAAACTGGGTATCCTCGCAAAGGTTAGGCAGTACTTTATACGGGCAGCTTCTTAATTTATATCAAGCTCAAGTCCGTTCGTGGATCCGTTAAGCGTCAGCTTGAAGCTCTCGAGTTCATCGACCGGCGAGCAAAAAGACTCATTAGCGATGATAGCTAATCATCGTTAATGAGTCTTTTTGCTCGTCGAGTCGAGTGCAAATTGCAGTCTCGGTCACCGACGTAAGGTCGCAAGCCTATCGGTATCGGACCGTTTACATTTCGGAGAGGGTGCGCAGGAACCACACGAGTCAATTCCCCCATGCCCGTTTTACTATCTAACAACAAGACAAACGGTCAAACCTCGTCCTCGTTCCCCGAAAGGTATAATGTGGGATTCTTCAAGTCGAGGGTGACAAGGCTCCTTTTAGGCGAGCACGTCACATCTTCGGCCGCATCATCGCTTTCCATCAGGCGAAATAGTGGTCAAACGCTCGCCCGCCGGGCATAAAAAAAAGCATTCGGGGATCGGCTCGAACCTAGCTCGGCGAAGGGCGAGCACGGCTCAAAAGAAAACAAGGGTCAGCTTCAAAATCGTATAATGCGCCACGTACGGCGGCGGTCACGGCCAGTCGAGGTGCACGTGCGTGACGTCGAGCGCCAGGATGTCCGCGGGCGCGCGCAGCAGGTGCGCCAGCGCGGGCCGCGTGCGGCGCAGGTCGCCGTGCGCCCACTCCTTGATGTAGGTGCCGGCGTCGGTGCGCACGCGCAGCGCCAGCAGCGCCGGGTGGCCGGCCACGGCGGCGGCGTGCAGGCGCGCCACGCCGCGGCGCCGCGCCAGCAGCGGCCGCCGGTGCAGCACGCGCAGCGGCGTGCGCTGCTCCACGCCGCCCGCCCACGCCGACACGCGCGCCACGTCGCGCGCCGTCACGCGCGGCCCGCCCGCCGCGCCCTCCGCCTGCCGGCGAGACCCGTTTGTACCCGCCTCCGATCTACCGTCTTATCTATCCTAGACGGCTACTCTCCCGCTTTAATGAACGTAGAATATTACACGATCACCGATTCGGATTTACCGAATGTCGATCGACGATAGATGCCGGTGCTGAGTTAGTGTCGCACGTTCTCGGGGATTGGGAGGGATCGCAGGATGCGATTGGGGTATTTTGTGACCTCTCCGAAGCGTTCGCCTGCGTGGACCGTAAAACGCTTATTGGCAAATTGAACCATTACGGTATACGCGGGCCCGCTCTCGATCTGTTAGATTCATATTTATCGGGTAGGCAACAAAAAGTAGGCGTTGATGGTGTGACATCTGACGGGTCTACGGTTAAAATTGGCGTGCCTCGAGGTTCAATATTGGGACCCTTCCTATTTTTTGTGTATATTAATTATTTACCTTATATGACAACTTCGCTAGCATTAGATATTGTCTTGTTTGCTGATGACACGTTACTTATTTTTAAAACAAATAGGAAAGACGTAGAATTAAATGAAGTAAATTATGAATTAGATCTAGTCTCGAAATGGTTTGCTGCTAATAACTTATTGTTAAATGCGAGCAAAACCGAGTGTATCGAGTATTCCCTTCCTAATGTTCCTTTGGTAGATGCAAATGTAACACTTGAAAACAACAAATTAGATGTAAAGAAAACTGTTTTCTTAGGTCTGACTATGGACTCAAAACTGCAGTGGGGTCCTCATATTGATGTGCTTGCAGGTCGCTTGAGTTCCGCTGCTTTTGCGATCCGTAAAATTAGACAACTGACTGATGTAGCGACGGCAAGGCTGGTTTACTTTGCATATTTTTATAGTTTGATGAGTTACGGAATCTTGCTATGGGGATCTGCTGCCGATGTTGAAACTATTTTAATTCTACAAAAGAGAGCGGTTCGTGCAATATATGATATGGGTCCACGCGAATCTCTCAGGGAATTCTTTAAAGAAACAGGCATACCATGCCTTCGCTTTACATCTTTGAAAATATTATGCATGTACGCAAAAATATTGGTAAATATAAATTAAGAAGCGACGCACACCATCTTAATACTAGATATAAGCATAAAATTACAGTGCGCGCATTTAGATTAAGCAAAACGAATAAATCTTTTATGGCAAATGGGGTTAGATTTTACAATATAATTCCTAAAATCGTAACTGAATTACCACTGGGAAAGTTCAAATCTGTAATAAAACGGGCATTATTTAAGAAAGCTACAAAACCACAGACTATAGTAATGACAAGGATGCATGGAGGCAAACTGCACAGGCACGACTACCATAATAACACCCAGGTTAAGAAAATTATGTATTAGAATTAAAAATGTTTAAAAAAAAATGAATGAAAATAAAATGCGCCGCCGAGTGTCTTGCCAGGTTCTTCTCGAGATGGCTGTAATTTTGCGAATCTGGCAATAGATTCATTAACTTTCATGAGTGCCTCTTTGGGGCCCATGTGAATAAACGATTTTGATTTTTATCTCATTTTTTTCTACTCGGGTGTGAGTTCTAAACCACCCCCTGTGCGGAATTAAAAGCCTCCGACTAGTGACGGTTGGATAATAGAGATGAGGAACCGCCGACGGCCGGAGACGGTGGAGTATTGCGGGGGGTGGCCTCCGGTGCCGTATACTCACGAGGTCGTCCGGCGAGTGCGCGAGCTTGATGCAGAGAGCCTCGTACGTCTTGCACTTGGTCTCCTCGCCGCGCTTCAGCTCCGCCAGCTGCTCCCTGCGAACACATACGCGCCGCCTCCGTCATCGTTGTCCGCGCCCGCCCGGGGACGCGTACCTCGCTCCTCGCTGGGTGACGGATAGGCATTTTTCCCCGGTGTGTGATAAAAAGGACAACTTTCGAGTCGAGCGAGCGCAGGTATCCCCAAAGAAAACATCTATCAGTGTGGTGTGGGAGTATCGAATAATCGAATGGCTATGAATGGATTTGGAAGAAACGGTTTGTTTTTGTCGTTGTGATTGTGTGTGTGGCCGAGGAGGGTCAGTTCAGTTTGGAGGTTTCGTACGCGATACATTGCGATACTACGGAGTGATCATTAGTGAAGTGCTAAGTTACAAGTGTTGTAATTAGACTGTTGTAAAAGTATTTTGTAAGTGAGTTTTAATTGTTGGTGAGAATTAAAGTGTTAATTTGGATTAATTGTCATAAATTTATTTATCCCGAACCCTAGCTCATAACAATATGTACATAGTAATAATTTAAACGCAATTTTCTTTGCTTTTTTTTTTTTTTTTTTTTTATGATTTATAGATAAACATTTGACCACTATCTCACCTGATGGAAAGTGATGATGCGGCCGAAGATGTGACATGTTTATCTAGAAGAAACCTGTTCACTCTTGACTTGAAGACTCCCAAATTATACCCCTCGGGAAACAAAGACACAGGTAATGAGTTCCACTCCTTCGCCGTACGGATGATGTACGTAGAAGCGAAACGCTTCGAGCGAACTGGAGGTATGTCAACCATAAATGGATGACGTTTGACAGTTTGTCTTGTTGTTAGATGGTAAAACGGGCATGGTGGAATTAACTCATGTAATTCCTGCGCACACTCTCCAAAATGTAGACGATAGAATACCGATAGACTAGCGACCTTACGTCGGTGACTGAGACTCCGCAATTTAGACTCGACTAGCTTATCATCGCCAATGAGTCTTTTTGCTCGTCGGCCGATGGACTCAAGAGCTTCAAGCTGGTACTTAGCGGAACCATCCCATAGGTGGCCGCAGTACTCTATACACGATCGGACTTGGGATTGATATAAATTAAAAAGCTGTCCCGGTGTGAAGTACTGCCTAACCTTTAACTTGCTACTTCAAAGCCTTAATATGTAAACATAACATGCTCAAAATCTTAACTATACCTACTGATACTGTACTACATAATAGACATGCGCAATATGTATCATTGAAAAGAAAAGAGAGATATGTATCTTTCGGATCTACTGATATATATCACTCATTTGTATCTTTAACTCACCCTGCTATGTGGGTTGGATGGATATAGAATCGTCTGGATGAACAGAAGCGAAAAGTGATAATGCATCAATCAATTTTCATTTCTTGTCATCAGTGGCGATCTTATGATGTGAGATTAATGTAGTTTTTTTTTATTTATTATAATTATTAATATATACAGTATAAAAATACAAGTTATTATTTATCACCCGCGTAAATAATCGTCAAAAACAATTCGAAGATTCCACTGTAATGTAAACAAACAAACTCAAAACTATACAGATTCAAAATAATAATTTAAACGTCCCGCATTTGCTAGCAATATTGTGCCTTATCACTAAATCATAACGATTTATTTAGGATATTCAACCCGTCTAACGGCTTTCGTCGTAGCTCTGTATGTACATTTGAAATATAAAAAAATAGACGACTTTTTACAGCAAGACTGCACCTTATTTAGACTACTTACGATTCATTTTATTTTAGCTATTCTGTTGCGGGCGTTTGTCACCTTATGGAACCTGCCTCACTGCGCAAGCGCTAACTAATCATTCTTTCTCTTTCTTTTCCACTATAATCCATCAATTCGTTTCTTTCTATCTTTGTCCGTAACGAATCCAAACCAACTTTATCCTAATGATGAGTGATATAAAGATTGATTTTGAGTTCGGGTGATTTACTGATTCAATATATCTTTGCTTCAGATATATATCATTTTAATGAATCACTCATGAGTTACACTAGTCTACTACATAAACTAGACTTATTTTAACAAATCAAACTGCTAAACTACATCTATTATATCACAAACTTTAGTTCACTCATTACGTACTATGACTATATAGGATTACATAGAAGTGTTAACAATCAATTTTTTTAAATTATATTTTATTGAGGCCAGCGATTACGTTTATGTTTCATCGAGACCCAGGAAAAGGAAATATTCTCCGTCGTCACGACTATAGGGGATGAACCGGTGGTGTATTATAACTCTGTGATCGGTTGTGTGATGTGTCCCGCAGCGAACTGTTTCCTGACACAGGCGTATTATAGAAAGTCGGTTGCACTCGCATCACCGGGGAGTCCTTCCACTCAATGTTAACAATCGTTTCGATCCTTCGCTGTAACCGCCAACATGAGTATGCCCCGCGGCAGGGGACCGTCCGTGTATATCTACTAATATCTAGTATACCTCTCCCGGAGGCGGGCAAGTCGGACCTCACCTGGAGATCGGCACGAGGCCGTGCAGGCGCACGAGGCCGCTGCGCGCGACGTCGGCGCACACGGCGCTGAGCTCGGCCGCGGAGGGCACGACGTACCTCTCGTATACTGCATGTAGGACCTCACCTGGAGATCGGCACGAGGCCGTGCAGGCGCACGAGGCCGCTGCGCGCGACGTCGGCGCACACGGCGCTGAGCTCGGCCGCGGAGGGCACGACGTACCTCTCGTATACTGCATGTAGGACCTCACCTGGAGATCGGCACGAGGCCGTGCAGGCGCACGAGGCCGCTGCGCGCGACGTCGGCGCACACGGCGCTGAGCTCGGCCGCGGAGGGCACGACGTACCTCTCGTATACTGCATGTAGGACCTCACCTGGAGATCGGCACGAGGCCGTGCAGGCGCACGAGGCCGCTGCGCGCGACGTCGGCGCACACGGCGCTGAGCTCGGCCGCGGGGGCACGACGTACCTCTCGTATACTGCATGTAGGACCTCACCTGGAGATCGGCACGAGGCCGTGCAGGCGCACGAGGCCGCTGCGCGCGACGTCGGCGCACACGGCGCTGAGCTCGGCCGCGGAGGGCACGACGTACCTCTCGTATACTGCATGTAGGACCTCACCTGGAGATCGGCACGAGGCCGTGCAGGCGCACGAGGCCGCTGCGCGCGACGTCGGCGCACACGGCGCTGAGCTCGGCCGCGGAGGGCACGACGTACCTCTCGTATACTGCATGTAGGACCTCACCTGGAGATCGGCACGAGGCCGTGCAGGCGCACGAGGCCGCTGCGCGCGACGTCGGCGCACACGGCGCTGAGCTCGGCCGCGGAGGGCACGACGTACCTCTCGTATACTGCATGTAGGACCTCACCTGGAGATCGGCACGAGGCCGTGCAGGCGCACGAGGCCGCTGCGCGCGACGTCGGCGCACAAGGCACTGAGCTCGGCCGCGGAGGGCACGACGTACCTCTCGTATACTGCATGTAGGACCTCACCTGGAGATCGGCACGAGGCCGTGCAGGCGCACGAGGCCGCTGCGCGCGACGTCGGCGCACACGGCGCTGAGCTCGGCCGCGGAGGGCACGACGTACCTCTCGTATACTGCATGTAGGACCTCACCTGGAGATCGGCACGAGGCCGTGCAGGCGCACGAGGCCGCTGCGCGCGACGTCGGCGCACACGGCGCTGAGCTCGGCCGCGGGGGCACGACGTACCTCTCGTATACTGCATGTAGGACCTCACCTGGAGATCGGCACGAGGCCGTGCAGGCGCACGAGGCCGCTGCGCGCGACGTCGGCGCACACGGTGCTGAGCTCGGCCGCGGAGGGCACGACGTACCTCTCGTATACTGCATGTAGGACCTCACCTGGAGATCGGCACGAGGCCGTGCAGGCGCACGAGGCCGCTGCGCGCGACGTCGGCGCACACGGCGCTGAGCTCGGCCGCGGGGGCACGACGTACCTCTCGTATACTGCATGTAGGACCTCACCTGGAGATCGGCACGAGGCCGTGCAGGCGCACGAGGCCGCTGCGCGCGACGTCGGCGCACACGGCGCTGAGCTCGGCCGCGGAGGGGACGCGCCGCGGGTCCGCCACCTGCGCACGACCGCTCTATGTAGAGACCCGCCTTAGGCCAAGTTCACATGTAAAGCGCGTCAACGCACGATCCATTTTAAAGATAGTCCGATAACAAGCGCGTCGTGACAGCACTCGTCACTACTCTTCAGTCTAGTTCAGTAGAACATAAAAAATGGACGTGGGGGAGGCTATTTTTTTATGATTATATTACACAGAAATATAAAATATAGAAAAAGCAAATGAACACATAGGGTTCACATAACTTTGAAAAATAGACCCAGTTTGATTACGACACTATATCCAAATCTAAGAGATCATGAATCTAAATTATTAACTACTTTAGAATGTCAAAAATCATTCGACGAGTTGTTACAACTCATCCAGGAGGACATTACAGCAGCTCCGAACGCTTGCGAAACGTTTTGCTTCTACATTTGTCATCCGTACTGCGAAGGAGTGGAATTCATTGCCTTTATCTTTGTTTTCCGAACGGTATAATCAGGGAGTCTTCGAGTCAAGAGTGAATAGGTATCTTCTAGGCAAGCATGCTACATCTTCGGCCGCATCATCACTTTCCATCAGGTGAGATAGTGGTCAAATGCTTGCCTATCTAGTATAAAATAAAGATATTAAATAATTATATAAGTGTCAAAATAGGCGGTCTTAGCGCTGAGAGCGATCTCTTCCAGACAACCTTTGGATGGAGATAAATAACGCAATGTAATAGGACGTCGTTCTACATTCATAAAAGATCAGAACAGTGATTTAAAATAGAAGATATATAAATAATAAATTTACATACACGTAAACAGATACTATATTATTATAAAATACTACATATTTATAAATATACAATACATACATATACATATAATAAAATTATGTCTATTTAATATGGGAAAAAAGCAAAAACTGAGAGCAAAATAAAAAGGAATGAGCTTGGGCAACACATACACTAACAAAAAGGTACAAGAAGATTTATAAAGAAATATTACTAAATCAGTAAAGTCAAAGTCAAGTAAATCATGTCAAGGCAGTAAGCCTTATATTATTATTTGACCCAAATGCTTTCCTGTGGTATATAAACTATCCATTGCTTTTCCTGTTGTATATACCGTCCGGGGTAAGTAGTGCACAATACTGCAGGGGGTGGTTAGGAATCGACAAAGGAGCACATTAAAAAAATAAAAATAAAAATTTTTTTTTTTTCGTTTTTTTAATCTACTGGCTTGCAGGCAGATCAGTAGTAATTGTCAAGAAAAGTATGACCCTCCGTAGACAGCCGCTACAACAATAGCTTCCAGAGTAGGTGAGTGCTACGAGTGCTACGGGGTCATTGAACTAACATGTGACGAGAGGTCACACTGAAAGGCGGTTCAGGAATTACGAGAACCAATGTTTCACGTGAAGTAAACCACACCTATCTAATTCTAAATACTTGTCTTCAGTAAGTAATTAGGTAGGTACCTACTACCTGGTAGGTATTGAATTTCCAGAATTCGTTGATTTGATAACTTAAGTATTATCATCAACTCCATACAAAAATAATGTTATCAAGCTAAATGAAATAAGGTAGTTTTCTACCTACCTGTATCAGTTATGTAATTTAATTTCTTATTACAATCTGTCAAAATAAACGCTTTCACACTCACAGCCCCACACTAAGTTCGATAACTTGTGTCGTGGTTGGCAGAAACATTCACATTACGCCCAGAACCAAAAACACAAGTTTTCCTTTTCCTTACGGAAAAAAAATTGTTAGATTATTTAGTTATTTTGACAGATTGTGGTGTGGTTTGCTTCACGTGAAACATTGGTTCTCGTAATTCCTGAACCGCCTTTCAGTGTGACCCTCGTCACATGTTAGTTCAATGACCCCGTAGCACTCGTAGCACTCATCTACTCTGGAAGCTATTGTTGTAGCGGCTGTCTACGGAGGGCCATACTTTACTTGACAATTACTACTGATCTGCCTGAAGGCCAGTCGATTAAAAAAAAGAAAAAAAAAAAAAAAAAATATTTTTTTAATGTGCTCCTTTGTCGATTCCAAACCACCCCCTGCAGTATTGTGCACTACTTACCCCGGACGGTATATAAATGATCTACCTAATGTAACTCTTGATAAATGTGTTTTATATGCTGATGATACCACTCTCCTTATCGTGGGCCATAATATCAGTAAATTTGAGGTAGACATTAATAAGGCTTTAAGTTCGGTAATAGACTGGCTAAAGCATAAAGACCTTCAAGTAAATATAAATCAAACAAAAGTAATGCAATTCCTAACTTATAATAGCCATCCTCATAATTTTAAATTTGTGCACAATGATATTATGCTAGAACAAGTGAAATCAACAACATTTTTGAATCTTATTATTGATAATAACTGTAATTGGAAAGAACACATAGGAACATTATGTAACAAATTAGAGCGGTACGTATATGTTTTAGATCGTATCGACGAGTCGCTACATTACAAGCAGCACTCGGTGCCTACCACGGCTACGTATCATTTTTTTGCGTTATGGTCTGATCATCTGGGGTAACTCTGTGGAATCTGAAAAAGCATTTATTTGTTGGATAAATTTTCCGTTTCCGACTTCGAAACCGAACTTCACTATGTTTTATATAAATATATAACAATTCATAGGACGCGTGGGGTTTAGTAGTTTTCTATTTAAAAAAAAAACAAATATAAAGGTACGAAATCGGTCCAACGCGGCTCAAAATCACCGGTAGGTATAGTCGACCGGTGGTTTCGGGGCGCGTTGCAAGTTTCAACGGGTGCAAGTGATCGTTCGGGCGGTACCTCCACGGCGAAGGGGCGGCCGGTGCCGAGGCAGCGCACGTCCACGTCCTCCCGTCCCGCCGACATGAACTTGAGCCGCGCCTCCGCCGCCGCCGGCGCCAGCCTGCAACCACCACCGCCGACGTCAGTGTCGGACCACTAGCTGCGACCGACTACCTATTAACTATATTTTTGTTAAATAATATTGAGTCGAGAGCCGGCTCACCCCAAGGCGCGCGCCAGCGGCTCGAAGATGACTTCCTGCACGGAGGAGGGCATGACGCGCTCGCCGCGCACCACCCACGGCGTCTGCGGCAGCGCCCGGCTCAGCTTCACGTACCTGCAACGTTACCGCACCGCATCGTACCCGATCTATCTTCGTTCCGGTCGCTTTTTTCATATTTTAATTTTCAGTCGTCGCTGGACTGGACGTCCCTAGTGAACGCCCGCTCGCTCGCCCTCCTCCGCTTTCCCGCGGACCGATCGTTACGGTTTTCGTGAAGATGTTTACGGGTGCCGGCCGTGGTCTCCGACGCTTGCAGTGTTTGTAAAAGATCCTTCGATTTTCCATGTTTTGGAATCACCGAAAGTGGCATCCGGAAGCTTGGCGAAAGGAAAATCTTTTGGCGGTGCCCGAAATGTATACGATCTCCGGCTCCTTCGCTGCGGCCTACCCGGCTGGACGAAATACGAGGACGGCTAAATAAGACGATGTTACGGCTGAAACCCCTTTGGTGCGAGTTGTTAAAACGATCAAAAGTGAAGTGAACAGTTTGAAGGCGACACAGGAGTCGGCGCATGACCTCATCGTCGTACCGAACGGAATAATCTGGGAGTCTACGGCTTAATAGTGAATAGGTATCTTCTAGGCGAGTGTACGGAGTACATGAACTTGCATAATATGATCTACCTGCCTGGTCGAGTCGGCTTTGACACGCCGGCCGCGACCGACACACGCGCGAGTGGGAATCGCCTCAATTACTTTAATATGTATCGTATTGAATATCTAAATATACCTTACTCAAAGGTGACTGACTGACTGACATAGTGATCTATCAACGCACAGCCCAAACCACTGGACGGATCGGGCTGAAATTTGGCATGCAGGTAGATGTTTTTTTTTTTTTTTTTATTTGTGACAGGCTAGTGAGAGAGTTCGTGCAATATATGATATGGGTCCACGCGAATCGCTCAGGGAATTCTTTAAAGAAACAGGCATACTTACCATGCCTTCGCTTTACATCTTTGAAAATATAATGCATGTTCGCAAAAATATTAGTAAATATAAATTAAGAAGCGACGCACATAATCTTAATACTAGATATAAGCATAAAATTACAGTGCGCGCATTTAGATTAAGCAAAACGAATAAATCTTTTATGGCAAATGGTGTTAGATTTTACAATAGAATTCCTAAAATCGTAACTGAATTACCACTGGGAAAGTTCAAATCTGTAATAAAACGGGCATTAATTAAGAAAGCCTACTATAAAACCACAGACTATATTAATGACAAGGATGCATGGAGGCAAACTGCACAGGCTCTTTCTAGCGACTACCATAATAACACCTAGGTTAAGAAACTTATGTATTAGAGATTAAGAATGTTTAAAAAAAAAAAAAAATGATTGAAAAAAATATGCGCCGCCGAGTTTCTTGCCAGGTTCTTCTCGAGATGGCTGTAATTTTGCGAATCTGGCAATAGATTCATTAACTTTCATGAGTGCCTCTTTGGGGCCCATGTGAATAAACGATTTTGATTTTGATTTTGATTGAGTGTTTGACCACTATCTTACCTGATGGTAATTGACGATGTGATCGAAGCTGGTAAACACACTAGACCTGGAATACGCAGGCTCTCAAGGATAACTGCCGGAACACCGTATTTGACTTGGCGGCAGACTTTCAACTTGATGGTGGTAAGCTACTTTGGTAGCAAGCCAGGCGAGCAACTCACAAAATGCTCTACCACCTCTCAAATGTAGCACCACCCGGGGACCACGTGTAGGGAGTCAGACTCGTTATGACGTAGGCATCCGCTAAGAAAGGATTTCGATTAATTCTACCCCCAAGGAGATAAAAGTTTGTTGTACTTCTTAACGCGAGCGAAGCCGCGGGCTAAAGCTAGTAGTGCATAAACTTTATACATGATAACTAGACTCACTTCTAACTCTCGTAGTGTCTCTACCTGGACGCTACATCGTTCGTTCCTTCGGGCCTTCGACTGTGCATTTAGTGCGTTCGTGACCGCAAGTAAATAAGTGAATAAGTTATAATAACCCGACCCCCAGGCGGGTCTCACCGGGCAATAATTGAGAAGGCGCATAATTTCGTAGCAGCGTACTCGGTCTAAAACGAATTAATTATTTCGTCCCGAGGCCTCGGATCCACACGGCCGCTATTCGGCTACGCGACCGGGCCAAACGTAGCGACCCCCAAATAATATAACGATTTGAAAACAAACGAATTCCGGCATCGTAAATTTTTTGAATGCGATAACGCGTGCGACTAACCTGCCGCCGAGGTAGAGCGGCGCGTGCGTGGCGCAGACGGCGCGGGCGCGCGCCGGCGCCGCGGGGCGCGGCGGGCGCGCCCAGCCCGCGGCGCGCAGCCGCGCCAGCGACGCGCGCGCCGCCGCCTGCTCCGCCGCGCGCCGCGTCACCACCGCGCCGCCGCCCAGGCGACGCCGCCCGCCCCCGCCCCCGCCGCCGCCGCCGCCCAAAGCGCCCGGGCCCAGCCCCGCAAGCACCTGCACGTATTATGCTCTCGTATTAGGGTCTCGGCTCTGCGAACGAAGCTCTGGATCGCCGGCGAGTCTAGGTGGAACCGATCGCCCCGTTCGGTATAGGGCGAGGTCGGGCCTATTCGACGATCGATAGACGGAGATGAGTCGGCGTGGCCGCGTACCTCGAGCTCGATCTCCTCGTCGGGGTAGTCGTGCGTCACGGTGAGCAGCAGCGGCGCGACGGCGCCCGAGTCCAGCGCCAGCCCCACGTGCGCCGCCAGCGCCGCGCCCGCCGACCACTTCCACGCCTCCTTCAGCGGAGTCACGCCGCCTGTCACGCATACTGTGTTATAGAACGACGGCGTCCGAGACTAGCGCCGACCCCTTCCGAGCCTCCTTCGGCGTTGTCCCGAACATTATGCACATAGTTTCATTTAACATTTTCAACAAAGCAGATGAGGCGATAGATTAATTAAGAGATTATATCGATACTGAAGAATATCTGATGAATTTTGTAATGTCGATATCGCATACCTTCATCGTATTGTTTGAGCGCTTCCGCGAGGTGTAGGGCCACTGCTTTTTCTCTAAGTATGGTGGCGATAGGGGCCGATAATGCACATGCAAATGTTTCACAATCATACCTGCAATAAAATACTTTTAAATTAACAAGGATAAAAAATGGAGTACAGTTTTTTTTTTATGTACGATAGGCGAGTGTTTGACCACAATATCACCTGATGGAAAGCGATGATGCGGCCGAAGATGTAACATGCTTGCCTGGAAGGTACTTATTCACTCTTGACTTGAAGACTCCCAGATTACACTGTTCGGGGAACAAACACGAGGGCGATAAGTTCCACTCCTTCGCAGTACGGATGATAAAATTAGAAGTAAAACGCTTCGACCGAACTGGAGGTATGTCAACCATATATGGATGACGTTTGACAGTTTGTCTTGTTGTTAGATGGTAAAACGGGCATGGTGGAATGGGCTCGTTTAATTCCATTTTATCCTTGATTTAAACAATTTCCCAGCCAAATATCACTAGATTGGTCACCAGTTAAATTAAAGAATTTTATAATATTACCGTGAATTACATACTAACTGCACAATTAGCTATCTTGAATAATAAGCGTCCAATCCTGATATTATATTTCGCTGTTTTAGTTGCAGAAGTTGCAAAGCATTGTGCCTGCAATTCTCTTGCAAAGTAATATTTGTATACAGCGACCTAAGAAAGGCAATGTATGTGATAGTATTTCATTATTAAGCTTATTTAAGCTTAAAAATAATCTGCCAGATTTTGCTTCCAAATTAAGAAAGTGTTAATGAGAAAACCGGATCTTTATTGATAGCAGTTTGCGACGGTTAAAGAAATTAAGAATGTATCATACAATAAGTACCATGAACAAAAATTATTTTCTTTCATATTATATGAAAAGTTGTATCAATTATTGTTTTACTCAAAAATACTGATTAATAAGTGAGTGTCAGATTAAGTTAATCAGTTACTTTTTAAATTTTACTGAAAAAGATACACACATCTATTTGAACTGGAGCTGGAGGTGTAAAAATCCACCAGAAAATTATTGAAATGATATTTATTAATTTTAGTAAATGAATTTGAAATTCGCAATACAATGGACCAAGCACCTGTAAACTAAATTCACGATATGTTAGTTTGTGCCTGAATTTCTCATATTAAGAAAAAAAATCTGCCATAACATGGTAAAGTGTTCATTTGGGTGTGTTCTCTAATGACTGCAATAATGATAGGCAATGAGCGCACCCCTTGTCTCGGAGTATATCAGCTGCCAGGTCGTTCGCGTCGGGCCACGTGTTTGCCTGCAACACGCCGATGCAGCTGACGCACGCATCGCTGCCCACCACCGAGGGCGACACCGTCTTCTCCGCCGTCACCGTGTCCGCTACCGACTCCTTCTCCGCCGCCGACACCGCCTCCGCCGCCGAAATCGGCGCCGCCGCCGACACTAGATCAGCCGGTCGCGGGCGCTTTGCTACAGGACCCTCTATTCCTCCAACCTCTGCATCTCCTCCATCTTCCTTACTACAGTCTGTATTCAGGTTGACTCCACTTGGACATACTTCAGGGTTCTTCACTTGGCTGTCCACCCAACCTTCGAAATACTAGGTACAATGTCAAACAAATACAATGTTACGCAATAGCATTATGACAATTATTAATGTTATTATTGTATCATCCAGATAAATTATAACTGTGGAAATTACAAAAATTTACAATAATAAAAATATTGTTGTATTAACAATAGCTCTTGTATTTAGAGCAGTGAGATGCATGTATCAGCTCAATAGGTGCATTATAAAATGATATTGATTTGAGGGAAACCATTTCTGTGATTGTAGAAATATATATGACTAGCCATGCCCCGCTATTATCAAGTTAAAAAGTAGGCTATGTTTTAATCCTAGGTATAATCTATGTACATTCCAAATTTCATTCAAATCCGTTCAGCCGTTAAAACGTGAAGAGGGAACAAACATACTTACACACTTGCACACACACTTACACACAAACTTTCGGATTTATAATATTAGTAGGTTAGTAGGATATTGCTTTACTAATGAGATATAAAATAAAAACAATTGAACTTCTGGGAACAAACTGTCTCAGCAGTACAATCAAACGCCATTAATTGAACTAATGAGACAAAGAAGTGTCACTAGTACAGTCAATTGTTATTGCTAAGCTTATATTTAGGTGTTCGAGCCTTTGCTTGACCCACTGTGTGAGATTACATTTGAAATTTACGCAACTGCAGTGTGTATCTACCTTCAACTTCCGTCATAAATGGCTACTCGCATGGCAAAATGCAAAGACCGCCTCAAGCCTTCCGGAAGGGCGGCCATTGCCGATGTCAGTTTCTTTCGTCAGTACGTCTTGAATTTTCGCGAAGTAAGCAGTGTGTGTGAATATTTATTTTATTTTCAAGAACAAATTTATAATTCTAATAGCAACGAATGCACGCAGTTATGTTTTGCGATTACCTGCTCTCTGTACAGTAAACTCGCAGAATCTTTTGGGAAAGCCCCAAACGTCATTACTACTAGTAAGGTGTGCATTATTAGTTTAGGTAAGCCCTAAACTACAAATATATTTGAACGATTTACATTCAAAAGTACGAATATTTATCTCAGTTTTTGTTTTAGGTAAGCCCTAATAATTGGTTTGATCGGTCACATATTTTGGGAAAAGCCCCATAATTAGTTTAAAAATGTGTGGTTGATTTGGTTAAGCCCTTACAAAGCATACTATCTGCGCGTACTAGTTGGATAAGCCCAAAATGAACTGTGTAGATCAGCTTAACTGCCAACACGCTTTAAGTTGGATTACTCACAATCAAAATTCTTTGCACAGCCGTCGTCGGCCATGCAGCCGACAATCGTCGCCTGCGCAGACTTTAATGGTCGGCTATACAGACGCCTCTTTAGGCAAAGTAAAGCATATATGTATCTGTACTACTAGCTATCGACGACAAAATTTATGGCAGATCATAAAGCACTTTTATTTAAGTTAAACAGCATAGCTATGAATCCGAGCAAAAAGGTTACAGCCGATGATTCTAATGGAAAAAGGGAGGACTAAGACGTTTTTCTCGATTTCATACCAGAGACGAAAGAATCCGTATCTAATATAAGAGCAAGTGACGAAACTTTAGTTCAACAAGGGATACAGTGCCAACGCTTAGGTATGGAAAGCTGAGAAAATATCAGATACTCAGAAGCTGAGCTGATAAATTTCAAGCTACCTCTGTTTTTACAAATCTAAAAACAAACAGCAATTTACTAACAGGCATGCCATCATGGCAACTGCTGTCTATTTTAGAGAAAATGAATCTCTGCTTGGGAGCAATTGCCATGGATTGTTACAACAGAGAAAAGAGTTTCAAGACTTGTATCAGAAATCATCACAGGAAGTTAGACGTGCAATAAATGACAACCTTTTATCATCCGAGGCAACGTTTCGTAGTATTTCAGGTGCGTTGTTGCAATACACCTGCGCAAAACTAGCAGAAATACTTTAACAAAGAAGAAACGTTTACAAACCTCAAAATAAAGCTCGGTGCGAGCTCTTGCACTCTATACCGCCATCATCAACGCATTTATCATTGTTTTCCGACCCTAACTATCTAACCTGGTTAAAGAACAAGGTGAAAGTAATAAGTTTTTTCACGATGAAACTGGGTTTAGACAAAAAATGGGGAATAAAAAAGTACCACAACAATATCAGCCGATATTGTTGTAGTACTTTTTTATACGTGATAACGGCTACAAGCAAAGAAAACAAAATATTAAGAAAAGAAGTACAACTTTTATAGCTGGTCAGGTCAATCATAAGCTTGGTACTTAGAAAAGACTCGGTGCAACAAAAAGCATAATTTCTATTCTCAATTGATATAACATTCAATTGGTTTGCACACCTCCTACTAAAGTTTTTTGACGAGGGAACCTCTCAAAGAAATCAAAAACCTTTAAAAGTTAAAGCAGCGAGGAAATGTAACAGCAATATAGGATTTTTATCTCCACTGTTTCATTGATTAAAAGCAGATGGCTCATACTGCGCAATCTTAAACTATGAAAAGCTTAACATGTATTCAAGACCTCCTAAATTCCATTTAATCAATCAGTATACAATTTCAAGTTGCATTAATAATATGGATTCTATGGTGAAAATCGATTTATTGCAAGCATATCTTCACTTAAGCGTTCATCCTTCTCATCGAAAGAATTTGGCCTTTGCGTACAATAATAATATATATGAAATGACATGTTTGCCTTTTGGCCTTGCTTTACAGTCCCTTCTATCTTTGCCAAAGTAACTAACTCCATCGCAAATTTGTTCAGAGAAGAAGGAATCAGAGTAATCGTCTATTTAGATTACTTTTTGATCATCCATCCCAACAAAGAAATTCAAACCTGTTA
Organism: Lomographa bimaculata; assembly: GCA_948107665.1. Classification (NCBI taxonomy): domain Eukaryota; kingdom Metazoa; phylum Arthropoda; class Insecta; order Lepidoptera; family Geometridae; genus Lomographa; species Lomographa bimaculata. Next base: position 102,086 of record OX403602.1, on the reverse strand, counting down.
CGTTTTACATACCCTCATACAACAAGGATGGTGCCCAACTTTAAAAAATCCCATTTAACGCCCTCTCATACAGTCGAATACCTTGGGATAATTTGGGATACCCAAAATAATTTAAAGATACTACCAACACATAAAGTCGAAAAAATATAAGCCTCATTAATCGACTTTTAAGAAATCAAAGGTGGAACTTCGCCTCGTTTGTGGTACCGCGAGGGCGACTACACAGTCATAAAATACTAATTGAGGCGAATCATCTTCCAAAACAAGTACGGCACAGGACAAGGACATACATAAAAGAGCTTCGTTGGTGGTTAAAAAACATAGTTAAGACATCCCCAATCCATCAAAAAGACGCCACAGTATTTGTGACTATGCAGCAAAAAATGGCTGGGGTGCCACAGTAAGCGGAACAAGATTACAAGGATTTTGGTTCAAAAGTCAACAAAAGTGGCAGAGTAATCAAAAATAACTGTGGATGGTATTGGAAGTCCTAAGAAAAACCCGGTCCATATATAAGAAACTAGTCTGTCTTGTTGCGAACAGACAATTAATCTGTAGTAGCCTATATTACTAAGGAAGGTGGGACTAAGACTTTTAACACCGCATACGAAATCTTGCACCTGGGGAGTCATTTTCAAATTTATTTAAAAGCTCGATACATACTCGATAAATATAATCTAGCTGCAGACAACCTGTCAAGATCCACAGAATGGACCCTTACTAGAACGATTCTGAGGATAATATTTGCAAAATGGGGAAAACCCATTTTGCAAATATTATCCTCAGATTTTTTAACACATTTACACCATTTATTTAAACTTTGTTGGATTTTATATGTTGTAAAAATATCTTCATCGTGTAATTTCTGTCATTTGTTGTAACTTTATAGATATTATAAGGAATGTATAAAAAACTAGCTGAACCACCCGGCGTCGCCTGGGTAGAAAAATATAGCCTATGACACTCACAAATAACATGGCCTTGTACTGGTAAAACAATTCAAAAACACAGGTGTGTTTATTCTCCGCTAAAAGGAGTCTTTTCGATCAGACTCCAACTTTTCGAGATGTATCCATACCAGTAACTGATCATCTTGAGTTACTTGGTATGTCGTTAACTTCAAAACTCAATTTTGGGTCTTACATTGAGACAAAAGCCCAACTAGCCGCCAAAAAGCTGGGAATCCTTGCAAAGGTGAGACGCTACTTCACTCCGGAACAATTGCTCGACTTGTACCAAGCGCAGGTGCGGTCATGTATGGAGTATTGTTCTCATCTTTGGGACGGTTCAGCTAAATACCAACTTGAGGCTCTTGAAATCATTGAACGAAGAGCCAAGCGACTTATTAACAGCGACCAGTTGACTGATGCAAAACTTCAGAGTTTAGGACATCGTCGCTTGGTGGCGAGTCTCTCGGTATTTTAGCGGATACATTTCGGAGAGTGTGCAACGGAATTACACAATCTAATTCCCCCATCCCCATTTTATTATCGGACATCGAGACAGACTCTTAAGCGACACCGCTATATGGTAGATATTCCACAAATGCGGACGAAACGTTTTGCCTCCACATTCATTATGCGAACTGCAAAAAAATGGAATTCCTTACCTGAGTCTGTGTTCCCTGATAAATACAATATGGAAGTCTTTAAATCACGAGTGAATAGGCATCTTCTGGGTAAACGTGCTCCATCGTCGACCGCATCGTCACTTACCATCAGGTGAGATGGCGGTCAAACGTTTGCCTATCTTAAATAAAAAAAAAAAAATTTTCAAAATTGGTTCAGTAGATCCAGACATTAACCCCTTATATTAGTATAGATATGTGCAATATGTTAATAGAGAAGTATTTTCTACTACAAAGAGATTCATTTTCAACTTGGCTGGGGACAAACAAAGCCCAAAAAGTATCATAGAATACATGTAAAAACTTCCAAAGCTAAATTCTAGAAGGATATATGTATTAAAGCATCTGTAAAATACAGTAGTAATTTAAAAATACAGTAGTTGTATGAAAAACAAATGTATTTTGTGTTATTTTCACAATAAACATTATTCTATTGTAAACTAAATAATGAATTGTTGGCGTCGAGGGTGGTAGGCACAGCAAGGATTATGAGTTTGAATAAATCTCTATTTACTACTCTTACTAATATGGTGTCTAGTTGTTGACATATTGAGTTTTGATTTCTGTCATGTCCCAAATCAATTGACGTAAGAATAATGTAAAAACAGGCATTCAGTCTCTAGAGCACCGCACAGGAAATAGCATACACATTGGCTGGTAAACACATTACCCTCCTTTGTGTCGTGCAGTCAGGGTAAAAAAGGTCAGAGTGTCGTAAAGGGGGCAGAACAATATATTTTTTTTCCTCTTTGTAATTGCTATTTAATGGTGCCTGGAGTCAGTAACCTTTATATCGATGTCATTGACCTTGACCAACTGATTTTGCCAATAACTTGGTAGGGGTAGGTTTGAGGTAAAAACATTTTAGACAAACATGGTTGTTCTACATGATGGCATCAAAAAATTATAGGGTCATCTTGGCACAAGTCCCAAAAATTGCAGCACATGTCGAGAAGGAGGCAGACAGAAAAATTACAGACCATGTTGACTCCCTATTAAGCATACGTTTTTATTTCGGGATTCGATAGAACTATCCAAGACAATCTACTTTAGTTAGAACAACATGTAATTTTAAACACTCAAAGTCCCGCAATATACAATATACAGAAAGTTTTTCGGGCGCTTCGCCGGCCGGCACGCTCGCTTCGCTCGCTCGGCTCGAGCGTTGTCACAAGAAACCTGACCACTCGTCACTTCGCTCGTCGTCGTACCTATTGATGTCTGCCCTAGTCTAAATTATAAGCGAAATTCTAAGTTCTTTTTCCTCAGTCCCCCTTTACGACCCCACCAAAACTTCTGCTAGGTAAAAAGTATTTCGTTGATAAGGTATTACTATGCTATTTAGACTATATGTAAACACTTACTTTTTGGATGAATTCACTTGAATTTTCATAAGCAGTAGGGTTTTTAATGCCTATATATCGAAGGCAGCATGCATTGCAGCATCCTAAGTCTTTACAAATCTTAATTATTGCATTTTGGTCCGTTTTATTTAGCATTTTGTTCGTTTGCTAAATTCTTGTTTACAAAAAAGAATCTAACCAAATTCTAACCTCAAAATTATTCGGCCACCCTTATTTACACAACTTTTTTTAAAAAATTGTTTCATGACCATGGATGCATAGTCCTTCAGTCGAAATATTAAACAAATATTAACAGTTTCTATTCTTCATAATAAAAGTCTTAGTCACAAGTCACAGTCAAAGTCAAGTAGTCAGTCATAGTCAAGTCATGCCCAAGTAAAGTGGCAGAAACTTTACTAGAACTTCTATTGGAGTTTTGGAGGCGAACGCGAAAATCACGTTTTTCAACTTTGTATGACTTGCCTACATTTATGAACATTTACTAAGTATTAACGGTTAATGATCCACCATTATTACACATTAACACTCGAAGAATCACAGGTTTTGGAAAATTATAGAAAATGGAAAATTAGATAACAATGTTCCGCTCCACTGCGCTGCAATGCGCTCTTATATTGGCTATTCGCTCTGTCAGCCGGAATAAGTCCTGCTGGTGCAGGATCGCATTGACAGTGCTCGGCATAAGGTTGGAACCACCACTGTTGGACTTACACGAGATCTTACAGCTAACGGTCCTCTTAACGGAGTTTCATCTCTCCGGTATTCCGCAAGAGATAAATTAATGAATTAATCGATTGTTTATAATATTATTTCCCACCTATCCAGGACTATTTTACTTTCCAACTGCATTAGCGGAATCCACAACTTTAGCGGATTTATCCATGGCTGGCAACATTAAGACACAAAAGTTTGTATGTTGCGTGTTTTCTTTGAATGTGTTTAACTTTTTGTGCACTGGTTTCGCTATTGTTACCTTATTCTTACTACATAAAAGTATATCATGAGCCTTCCTACCGGTATTTTTTCTCTACGATAGGGGTCGTAGCAACTGGTCATGGCGAAACTGTGTAGTGTGCTATACGTACACTAGGCAATTGTAAGTATAGCACATTAACAAAAAGTATTTGATAGTTGACACTGACATATTACTGAGTTTGAATAAGAAATACCGGCTCGGCCGGCCTCGTTTTTTTTTATTTGGATTCTTCCGCCTTTCCTTTATAGGGGGAGAGCGGCAGGGAGGGATTCGAGCAAGGCTCTTTACCCTGGCTTAAACTCTCAAGGGTTACTGCCCCCGGGTAACTTGGAGCAGGTCTCGCGCTTTGTCCCTGGCGTTGGTTGGACACTATTTAGCTGCGGTTACCCTGCTGTGGTCTATTTTGTGGGGTTGAAACCACTGGGATGGTTGGATGGGCCTTGCTACCTAAGTAGGATTGGTAGGGTTTGGTCGTGGCACTGGCTTTGATGTGGTTGATAAAGTATATTTCTTAGTTCGTACTTCCGGGGGGCGTGTTGAAGCGGAGCGATGTAATGGAGGTGCACGTTTCTGCCGTTGTCAGCAAGGTCATACATCCTTCGCGCTAGCCTTTCCACAAACTGCTCGACACTCTGGATTTTGAGGTCTCTGGCGATGACTTCGTTTCGCACATATCTGCCTGCTCCTGTGCATGTGCGTAGCGTTAGGTTTTGTTGGGCTTGTAGTCGTTTCCTTTGGTATTCTGGACACAGCGCATACACGCAGGCGCTGCATATGTTAGACGTGAGCGTATGTATGTGTTGTAGATTCCTACTTTTGTTTTGAGAGGTAGTTTGGATCCAAGAACTGGACGGAGCATTGCTCTTGCGGTTTTTGTTTGGCGAATGACATGGTCTACGTGTGGGCGCATGCTGATCATTCTGTCGATGTATACTCCAAGCTAACGTATCGTTGGTTTCCACTTTACTTCCTGTCCCCTTAGTCTTCTTTCGGCTCCAGTTAGTATGGCCACTGTCTTCCCGGGGTTTACTGCCATCCTCCACTTGTCCAACCATATCGGTAATATGTCCAGAAGTTTCTGTACTTGGAGGGCAGCAACCGCCGCGTGGCGAGATGAGGCGAAATAGGCGCTGTCGTCGGCGGTGTTCCGTCCTTAGCGTAGCCTCTCGAAGAGTTTGGCAATGTGGGGTAGCAGTGTGATGGGCCGATAGCTGCTCGCATGGCGGCGATCCTTCCCTGGTTTGGGAAGAACTATTACCTTCCCTGTGTTCCAGGCAGAGGGAAAGCACCCCGTTCTCAGTATTCCGTTGAAGAGTCTGGTTATAGCTACCAATCCTCTACGAGGCAGCTGAGTGAGAGCTGTGTTTGGAATGTCATCTGGGCCAGGTGCCTTTTTCTTTGGGAGGTGTTGAACAGCTTTCCATACCTCTGCTAGTGATATGAATTGGACCCCTTTGAGGTCCTCCATTGGCCTCTGTATAAGTTTTCGCATTCGATTTTCCTGTGGTGGTCCTTGATCGACTCTGTGACCTGGGGAGTGTCTTTGTGTAGCTGAAATTGTGTCTCTAGGTGGTTTGCTAGGATTTCGGCTCTATCTGGAGCTGCCTCGTGACGAAGTCCGCGAGTTGACAAATCGAATGCCATTCCAAATGTTCACTTGTGTTCACTATTATAACATTCACAAAACCTACGAAAAAAATATTGAATTATTTTGTATAAATGACGGCGTTTTACCTACCAATAAAACGCATATTAAAATACTTATCCTATTCGAAACCTTTATAAATATGAGAATGACGCGTTGTCTTCTGTCTCGTGGCGGTATACACATATATATATATATATATAATCTACCTACCTCTCTATAGCAACTATTGTTGTCTCAGTCACTCTATCACCAGTGCAGCCGTCGCTGTGGTGAGCGAATTAGCTCATTGTGTCTCATATTGATAATTATAGTTATTTAACCAGACACTCATTAAAATGTAAGGTTTCGAATAGGGTAAGTATTTTAATATGCGTTTTATTGGTAGATAAAATGCCGTCATTAAAATACTGTACCGCTATTCGAAACCTTTATAAATATGAGACATGTCTGTTATCGCCTGGTGATTTGGTTTTATAGGACGCCAATGTGAAATTATGTGAATAAAACATTTTCTATTTCAAATTAAATGAATTGTTATCAATACAATTAATACAGGTAAGTAGGGAAAAGCTTACTACTGTGTAAAAATATTACTTAGTGAAGATTAGTTATACAGGCTTATCACTTATTTACCTATAAGATGTATAAGGTGTTTTGATCAAGTCGTTTGTTTAAGATATAATACTGGCAAAGAAAATTCTAAAAATACATAGTATATTAATGGTATGTAATTTTATTGCAAGTGCGGCATAATTATTAATTAAATTCCTAACATTTCAACACATAAGAGCAGTAATTTTAACCAAAAGTTATGTATGTTCCTATAATAACAAGTCCTTATTGCCTGTATAATCAAAAAAAATGTAATCAATAGTGATTTTATCAGTAGTAATATACCTGTCAATTCAGGACTGTTCAGTTTTATCAAAATAGAGAGAGATGAACATTATGAAATTAAATGCAGTAGTATCAAACAAAACCAGAAATATTTATTCATTTTCTCCATCATTATTGTCATAATAACAATTATTACACAAAATCAGTAAATCATGGATAGATATCCTATACATAGATCCTATAGTGAATAAACAATAATTATGTTATTAATAAAATAAATAAGTACAATCATAAATTGAGGTTACAATCAAATGGCTGTAAACAATGTTGATACTCCTCTTTCTTCTACATTATCAAAAATTTCTCTTCTATAAAATTTTGCAAAAGTGTTTTGCGAGCGCCAGTTTCCTCTGGCCAATATATTATCTAATGGATAGTTCATCATCCAATTCTTAGAAGAAACTGCTGAACGAATGCTCCCAGGGCTTGCTTTGATTCCGGCATCCTTAAATAATGATTTTATCCATGAACCAATACAAGTTCTCGAGGCTGGTTTAGGTGGGCCACATACTGTTAGAAACAAGTTATTATATTGTGTGCTGTCACGTCTTGATTCTGATAATGTTATTAGTCTTTTCACCCAAAATACCGGATCTAATGCTTGAGTTTGCAAATTTTGTGTAAGATGCCACCCAGATTGACGATAGTCAGCGTTATCGGTCTTGGAACCAAACAAAGGCCATAGGGTAATGGAATCAGTTTGTATATTACAGTGTTTATCATCAATGCATAATAGAGTAAGGTCATGCACTCTCCGTCCAGAGGAAAGAAGAAGAATACAAGCACTCCTTCTTGAACACTCATACAAAGATATATTCGGTTGAAACGTCTCTGTAATCCAAGCTGATAAATTGTCAACATTCCATATGGGAGGTTTCTCAGTTTTAGGTTTTTTAATGATAGCTATAGACTTCATGGTTTGTAACACGAGTGGATGAGTACTTAAAGCACCACTTTTCTCTAGGTTACATAAGGTTGATACCACTGACTTGTGTAGGCATATGGTGCTGTAGGTCAATCTGATCTCTTGACCAGTCTTTTAGGGAATCACTCCACCCCCACATATCCATATCTCCAATGTCATTTCGTGGATTTGGGGTGGAGGACGATGAGTTACTGTATCTATTAGAACTTGGTTTAGGTCCGAGATTATGTATGGAGTTGTTATAGCTCTGCGTCTGAGGTCCGGGCGCCAAAATGATTTTTCCCATTTTGGGACCACAAGCATATACAGACCGATTGCCTGATTGAGGTGTGCCAGTACTCGACCAATCAAAAAGGGTGGTGGGAATATCCATGCCAATGTGTAGTTCCAAGTTTGACTTAGTGCGTCGTAAAATATTGCATTTTTGTCTGTTCGATCCAAAGTTACATAGTGAGGTACTACGTGGGCGGTTTTTGAAGCAAAAAGGTCTATTTCTGGGGTCCCCCACATGGCAAATATTTTTGAAGTTAGGTTGGGGAGAAGATGCCATTCCGATATTGATGTCTTTTGACGTGATAATCGATCGATTTCTATATTGTATCGACCGGGTATGTGGTGGAGTTGTAGGTAAATTGCAAACTTGGTTAGAATTTTGTTAATTCTTCTTGTTAGCACGAGAAGAAGTTGCGATTTGGTCCCGCCCTCGTTTCTTAAATAAGATATCACGGTGCGATTGTCTGACTGAACAGAAATTGTCGAATGGGACGTATTATGCCCGTGCTTTTGAAGGGCTTTGTAAATAGCAAGCATTTCTTTCACATTGGAATGTAATGTTCGTTCCTTGTGGTTCCACATACCTGACATTACGAAATTGTCGAGTTGTGCTGCCCAGCCTGAACCGGAAGCATCTGTTGTTAAGTGGTGGGTTACTGGAGGTATGTGAATTGGGGATATCTGCGTGAGATTCTTTAACCACCATTTTAACTCTCGTAAGGCCTCCGATGGTATAGGCATTTGGCCTTGACAGTCGTCCTTCACTAATTTCTGGCAAATACATAGAAGATTGCGATGGTTCATACGGCCTGTTTTTACGCAGAAACTCGCAAAATTTAAAAGGCTGATCACACATTGCATTTCCTTTAGCGATGTTACTTGCTTGATTCTCAGTCGATTTAGTTTTTGGTATAACTTCAAACATTTGTTTATTGGGAGCCATTTTTGGTTGTTGAATGGGTTCCACATTATGCCTAGAAACTGTATTACCTTTTGGGGAGTCAAAATTGACTTTGAAAAATTTATATGCCAACCGAGGCGCATCAATATACATTTTGCATTGTAAATTTGGTTTATTAGTACTAATCTGTTTTGATTTACTATCAAAAAATCGTCCAAATACACTACTATTCTCATATTTGAGCTACCCAATTGGTTAGAGTCGCAAACATTTTTGGAGCGGATGCTAGACCAAATGGTAGGCATGTCATTTGGTATAATTTGCCTTGATATATCATCCGGAGAAAGCACCTGTGGGCTTGGGTAACTGGCAAATGAAAATACGCATTCGAGAGGTCTATTTTTCCCATCCAGTCGGCTTTTTGTAAAAAACTTGGGATTTTGTTCATATTTATCAGCTTGAATTTGCCCGGATGTACATACTTGTTTAAGTTTTTCAGGTTGAAAATTGGGCGAAACGAGCCGTCTGATTTTGGGACATGAAACATCACGGATGTTTCATGTCCCACGATACGAAAATTGGCGTATTTGGGGCAGGCTCGAGTACATTCATTTTTATTAACTGAGTTATAGTTTTTGTCATTTCTATTGATTTTGGGGTTTGAAATGGATGATGCTGGAGGTCTGGTAGATGTAGTGGTGGTTTGTTTAAAAAGGGTATACGATACCCTTGAATTACATTCAACAAGGTTTGATTTGCCCCAAGATCTTGCCACACACTCACATAATTTACTAGTTGTCCCGCTTGAATATAAATGTCAATATCTTTTGCCTCTATGCTGCCCTTTTGAGGCTGTATTTGCATAAAACCCTCTGTTTGACGGGCCTGCGGGCCTCGATCGTTGGCTTCTATTGCCGGAACGAAAACCTTGCGCGGGTTGTTTTCTATTTCTATACGTGTCATAGCCTTGAAAGGGCTGATAACCAAGTAATGGTATAGGACCAGCTTGTTGTAACGCAGCAATTCTATCTTGGGGAGGATTCACATTGTAGGAAGCATTGTGCGGCAATGCTATATGATTCTGTATCCCTTGCGTAGACATATTTCGATTTATAGACCTGGATCTATCCGAAAACTGTGTTTTCTTCACACGGAAATCACGCTTCGACTTGCACGGCCAAAACACTTTAGTCATACCCCCATTTTTATCGATTAGACCGGAAAGTTCATGTTTTTGAAACAAGTTGGTACACGAGGGTGGAATTTTTCTTATTACCTCTTTAGTGAATTTACATTTAACTGACTTTAAAACGGCTTCTCGTCTTTGCTGCACTAAATCTGCTCGATGACCACAAGTCATTTGTTAGATATCGTTTGATATAGTACAAAAATCTCCGTCAGAAAAAAATTCGGTTACTTTGTCTTGGATGTTTGTTAGTTCCATAACCTCATCCGAGTTGGATTTAGAAGTCATCCATGCAAACAAGCTTCTAAATCCATGCTCAAACGGCTCATTTTGTTTAATAAGAGCCTGTGAAATAGCGGCAAAGCCACGTTCTGTGTGCGCTAAATGATTAAATGTGTCGTATGGTTTTAGTTCATCATTTGCTTCTAAATCAATGAAACCGGGGGTGGATCAATATTTCTTTTGAACGTCTGAGTATCTAACATCGGACCAGTCGTCCGTTTCAAACCGTTGCATTTGTTTTATTTTATCAAGATATGCAAGTGGGGTCTTTGAGACTGTAGGTTCTTTTGTTGAGGTCTTATAACTCAAAGAAAAATTTCCCTCGTTATTTTTATTAGCGATAGCGGGTACGTCATCGTCCTCGTTAGACATGATATCGTCAGGTGCACAAATACTAGTACGTCGGCGTCGTCGTCGTCATCGATTCCCTGATTAGTGATACTTGTGTCGCATGATAGAGGACTCGCAGGTGGAAAACGCTGAGATCTTGAATTTGTGCGAATTGTTGCGACAAACTACCCAATATTTCGTCATATTTTTTGCGCTTTGAACTAGTTGAACGTGACTTTCGTTTTCTATTATTTTGACCAGAGTCATTTATGGTTACATTATTTTCATTAGCTTTATTGCTGGCTTCATCTTCAACGTTATTCATATTGGAGCTAGCCAGTTATTATTTATTTAAAGCGCAAGTAAAATGTCACAAAAATTAAATAAAAAATCTGTATATAACTTCGAAAAGACTCACCGAACCGCACGAGACTGAAGTTCAGACGCCAATGAGCTAATTCGCTCGCCACAGCGACGGCTGCACTGGTGATAGAGTGAGTGAGACAACAATAGTTGCTATAGAGAGGTAGGTAGATTATATATATATATGTGTATACCGCCACGAGACAACGCGTCATTCTCATATTTATAAAGGTTTCGAATAGCGGTACAGTATTTTAATGATTATATTTTTAGTACCTATAAGCTGTTACGCACATAAATTACTGACGGAGTACCCTCACTGCGTTAGAAGGAACCACAGAAGAGGGAAAAATTTACGTAGCCATCTCTTCTGTGGTTGCAACATACAAGGCAATGTCAGCTGATCCAGTTTATGATAGTGTCAACTGTTATTTATTTGCCTCCTGTCATATTCATATGTCAGTTCGTTCCTAATAACTTCACTTGAATAGTTTTTATGTAATTCAAAATATAAATTCAAAATTGTAGACAAATACAGCGCATGTATGAATTTATTCACTAGCCAATAAGGATAAATAAAAATACCATCTTTTTAAATGGGTACCGTTCACGCTAAGGTAAGGTTAACATCATGAAATTAAAACCTAAAACATATAAATAAACTATGGTCACTGTAGAGGTTATTTTTTTACTCTATTTACCCGGAACCTTGGTTCTGTAATTCTATGAACATCAACAAAATTAACGAACGTCCAAGGCGACCGGGAAAGACGAAAAGGACAGTAACTTCTTGTCATCTCTTCTTTCATCCGTTTATCTTCATTCTAACATTAGACCTTTTATATTTACATGGCACTTGCAGTTCGACGGGGGTTTGGCCGAATTGAAACCTAGCCTGTGTTCAGGTCACTTTCTATATATATTCCAAAATTTTGCAAAATCAGTTGAGTAGTTTTGCTGTGATTTGTATTAGGATAGGGTTAAGATTATGATAGGACTCGGACTTAATAGCTCAACCCTTTTTGACTAAGTACCCTAGCCTATATGAACAGTTGCAGTCAGAGAGGTTGGTACTGACCAAGCTCAGACTCTGAAGCAGACTGCTGCTTTCTGCTTTTCCATTCATTATCCTAAAGAAAAAATATGGTAAAGGAAAAACATGGTAGTTTTGATACATATACCAAAACTACTATGTTTCCTAGATATCATAACAAGGTTATTTACACCTTGCCGAAGGATAGTGTTAGGTAATCATTGCTTTCAGTATGTGAAGTACAGTAGGTTAGTTACAAAGGATGTTTGCTTCTATGAAGATATACTTCCTGTTGCTGTACAGTTTATCCTCTTGTAGCTTACAACCTATGACTTTATATTTATTTCCAACTGCACAGCCAAAAAGTGGCATGGTGCAACTTTGGTTTTATCTTCTGTAGAGTTAGACGCAAATGAATTAATCAGCACTATATCCGGGTTGCTATCTATGGATGAATATTTATACCCCTAATAAATAGTAGTGTAATATCTTCATAAAAACCAGGCTGTAGAGCCATCATATGGGAAGAGTTGCCAAGAATGCTAAGTCAAATCACATAGTAGTTCCTATGCCGTATTTTCTTTTGCAATTGTATTTGAATTGGGGAAATTATCCATAGATGATTAATTTGCATTGCAATTTATGGTGTTATATCAAGTTAAAGAGATGTTCAAAAAGAGAGATTCTTTACTGCTAGCAAAAAAAAAGTTATCTAATAGGAATTGTTTTTATTATATTAACTATTACTGTTTTTTGTGTAATATAGATAAATAACATTAATCTTGGTATAATCACAAAAAATCTAACTTCTAATACAAATTTTATAAAACAAACTTTTGCAATTACTTTTTAAATAAATAGTTGTAGTTGTTTTGAAATGTTCAAGTTTCTTCAATAGTACACATACTTTTATAAATAGTCTCATGATCAATCCTGTAAAATTTTTTTTTTCTTACTTTTTACACTCACAGCCTTACACTAAGTTCGATTACTTGTGTTGTGAGTGTCGGAAACATTCACATTACACACACAATCACAACCATAACCATAAACACAAATTTTCCTTGTGGAGATAACTTGTGTCCCCGCCGGGAATCCAACCCGATACCACTGCTTAGAAGGTGAACGCCCATCCAACTGATCCAACTGGCAATTAGATTGCAACATGTCTTTGAAAAATCACTTGTTTTATAAATTGATCTTCAAAAGTGATCTCATTGAATTATCTTACAGATGCAACATTTGGCAATCAGTACTTTATTTGATAGATTGAATAGTAAACTTTATGTATCGGCCACTGAATATAACAAAGACAACATAACATAATAATAAAAACGCAAGTAAAGCTTAAAAAAAAAATGACTTCACTGCTTTATCTTTGGAACCCATGATCAGATACAATGAATGAAATATGCATTATTGAGGATAACTCAAAAACTACTGGTCTGATCATGATCAAACTTAAATGGGACTACATGGGAAGCAGCACCTTTCAATTAAAAAAAAACTTTTCAAAATTGTTTCACCTAGAAAAAAGATATGAGGTAACACACAAAAAAAAATACTAATACTAAAACCAACCCTAACCTGAATTTTATTTATTTTATCTTATGAAACTGTGAAATGAGACAACCAAGTTGCTAGCCTGATGGTTAGTGTTTTCGAATCTTACCAAGATTACATGAAAGCCAACAAGATAGAGCATAGTAGAGTAAGTTCTGTAAATAATGCGAGATGTGTGTGCAGAATGAGAGCATGGGCGACGCGGGTGGTGGCCTCTTCGAGTTCGACGACCCCACGGAACTGGAAGAACAGCCCATCTCCAAGCCTACCATCCGCCTCAACGGCGTCCGGGTACGTACTGCCCACTGTGCACTATATTCAAGATTCCATAATAGACATTTACAATATTATCTAACCCTTTGAATTATTTTAATGGGAGCACATATTTGGGGGGCAACCTTAATATACATATAATCTATAAAATTAGGATAAATCTATATATCATAAAAATCTGATATATAGAATTGTCGTTTTTTCAATACACAATATGCCACATACAGTAATGGCAGTGTATGCCTCGAGATGCCATGAGTGGATCGAGTCGGCAGGCATTGCAGCACTAAGTGTGCCCTGGAGTGGTGGAGCTACACGGTATTGCGGTTTGGTGTGGTGTAGTGTAGTGTAACGGGTGAGCGCATGTTGCAGGCGCGCGTGGATCGTGTGCATGTGGATGGCCTCAATCGCACCAAGGACGACATCATCAAGAACACCATCGATGACCTCTTCCACGCCACGGACTTTGAGGACGTCATCCTGAGGGCGCACAAGGTGACCAACACTATATTCTAAGCTAAGACAACTTGGCAACTTGGACAAGTGCCTGCTTGGCACTTGTCTTAGCTTAGAATCATCTATAAGCAATCCTACTAATATTCTATATTTGAAAACTCATTTTAGTTACCATCTTCCACATTCCACCAATAAAATCATGTATGTACTCTGAAATAGAAATAGGAATGAAACAATTTAAATGTAAGCAAAGCTTAAAAAACTGACTTCACCGCTTATTTTAAACTTTAACCATTTTTAATTTTGAATGACCGTTTAAAGATAAACACGTTGTTATTGTCAAACATGAGTAAGAAAGATGTTGTACAATGTACTATTAAGTATCTAAATGTTCGGGCTAATTAGGCATATAATATGAAATAAAGTGTATAGGCATAGCATACAATTTAGGATCTATAATGATTTTAAGTATAATATGAAATACAGTGTATAGGCATAGCATACAATTTAGGATCTATAACGATTTTAAGTATAATATGAAATACAGTGTATAGGCATAGCATACAATTTAGGATCTATAACGATTTTAAGGTTGGTTATTAACACTTATGATAAAGTTCATAAATAATTACATATTAGCTCATGTTAGGTCTTAAAAAGTGTAAAATAAATAAAAAGTAGGTTCACTTTTCGCGGTCGGGTTTTTGAATTTTTAGTATATTGACTTGTTTTGATGGACCATTTTTAGATCTATCTAGAAATTTTATGAAATAGCTTATGCTTGCACTCACTCATGTTGTCTTTTATTTGCCATGGAGAAATTAGTATTTTACTTATTCTTTTTATAATATCGTACATATTGCGAATTGTATTATTTATCAATATATAAACGTAAAACAAAATAGACAATATTTTTCACAAGTTAAGTAGACTGTCCAAACCTAGCAATATCAGTTTTTGGATTAACTACGGTAGGCGTCGATACCAGTACGGTAGGTGGTAAATCCAGCAATATTACGTGACGTCTACTGTAATTACAGTGAAGTTGGAGACACCAGGTTGGAAATCGTTTCCTGTTTTTTCAACGAATATGGTTCGTAATCTGTCGGCAGGTGAGACGCGCGCTGGACTCCATGGGCTGCTTTCGAGACATCGGCGTGTACATCGACGTGTCGTCCGGGCCCGGCTCCACCCCCGAGGGACTCGAGGTCGGTGCGGGGCGAGGGGCGGGGACGGGGGCGGTGCCCACAGTGCACTAACCGACCGACCTCTCCGCAGGTCACTTTCCAAGTGAAGGAGCTGTCGCGCATCGTGGGCGGCGTCAACACCACCGTCAGCGAGAACGAGGGCAACCTGGTGCTCGGTGAGTGCGCGTGAGGGCGGGCGCGGGGGGAGGAGCCGGGCGCTCGAGGCACCACACTGAGCGGCTTCTCGTTGCAGGGGTCAAGATGCCCAACGTGCTGGGCCGCGGCGAGCGAGTCGCAGCCGAGTACAGCATGGGCTACCGGAGCTCCTCCAACTTCAGCGTCACCACCACCAAGCCCTTCCCGCACAAGCCGCTCGTGCCCGTGTAAGTGTCGAGGGCGAGGGGAAGGCGCGGGTCGCGGGCGCGGGCGCTGGCTGACCGTGCCGCCGGTTGCAGGGTGTCGGCGTCGCTGTACCAGCAGAACCACGAGTACCCGTGGTCGGGCTACCGGCTGCTCGACCGCGGCGTGCTGCTGGAGCTGGCCTTCCGCACGTCGCCGGCCACCGCGCACGCGCTGCAGTGGGAGGGGCTCGTGCGCGACACGGCCGTGCTCACCAAGACCACGGCCTTCGAGGTGCGCGAGAGCTCCGGGCCCGCCATGAAGTCCGTGCTGCGCCACACCGTCACCGTCGACCACCGCGACGAGCCCATCTTCCCCACGCGCGGCGCCTTCGTGCAGTTCTCGAGCGAGGTGAGCGGGCGGGCGGGCGGGCGGCGGGGCCGCGGGGGGCGGCGCGCTGACGTGTCGCGTGTTGCAGGTGTGCGGGCTCGGCGGCGGCGTGGCGCACCTCAAGAACGAGGTGCGGCTGCAGCAGAACTGGCCCGTGTCGGAGCACGTGGTGCTGCAGGCGGGCGGCGCCTGCGGCGTGCTGCACGACGTGTTCGGCACGGAGCTGCCCGACCACCTGTTCCTGGGCGGGCCGACCACGCTGCGCGGCTTCCGGCAGCGCGGCGTGGGCCCGCACAGCGACGGGCTGGCCGTGGGCGGGCGCGCGTACTGGGCGGCGGCGCTGCACGCGTACGCGCCGCTGCCGTTCCGGCCGGCGCGCCACGGGCTGGGCGCGCTGTTCCGCAGCCACGTGTTCGTGAACGCCGGCTGCGTGGGCGCGGGCGGCGAGGGCGGCGCCCTGGCGGCGCTGGGCGAGCCGCGCGTGGCGGCCGGCGCGGGCGTGGCGCTGCGCCTGGGCCGCGCGGCGCGCCTGGAGCTCAACTACTGCGTCCCGCTTCTGGCGCGGCCGCACGACGTGCGCGCGCCCGGCCTCCAGTTCGGCGTCGGCGCCTTCTTCCTCTAGCCGCCCCGCTCGCCCGCGCCCCTCGGCGCCCTCCGACGAAACGTCCGTCGACACGTAGATGTGAATGTTTAGTTGTCCCGGTGGAGTGTGGCGTCGAAATCGTGCGGGCGAGCGCCCGGCGTCGTGCGTTTCGGCCGAGCGATATAAAATTGTATGTGAATCCGCGGGGCTCGCCGTGCAGTAGTTAGGTCTCGTTGTCGTCGATATAAACGCGATTAAAATTGCTGCCTTTTTTATTTTTTCCTCCTCGTTATTCTTTCTATGCGTTTTCGGCGCGACCCCCCGGAAGGTGGCGGTTCGGTCGAAGCGGTGTCGGATTGACCGCGTAGCGAGAGTAGCGATTGCAACGGGCCCCGCGCGAAAGAGGGCCCCGCATATTTAAACCCGCTCATCTCGGCCTGAGCGTAGTTTTTTGGGTGAGACTTATTAAAATGTGGTATATTGAATTTACTTGATGTCGCAAAATTGTTGGCTAAAAATCAAAAGCTTATTGCGCTTTCGTTGACTTGGAGAAGGCCTCCGACAGAGTGGTGAGAAATGAATTGTGGTCGACGTTTTTTATGAATGGTGCGAGCGGCATTTTGATACAAGCACTGAGATCGCTCTATGAAGGTTCCGGTGCTTGTGTTTGGATCGAAGGGGCTTACAGAGTGGTTTAACATCGATAAAGGTGTTAGATAGGGATGTGTAGCTTTTCCAGGGCTGTTCGACCTGTTCATGGACAATTGCTTGAAAGATTTGAAAGCGAATACGCATGGGTTAAAAATGAATAACTTGACCATCAAATGCTTACTTTACGCCGACGATCAGGTCATTTTGGCTTCATCAGAGGATGAGGAGTTGCAGTTGATGTTCGATATATGCATGGTGCCTTAAAAAGCAAAGGATAAATGTGAGCAAAACGAAAGTAATTAATTTTGAAAGATAAGAAAGTATGACAGTTAGCGCCGTTATGATTGAAGGTGAAAGGGTGTAAGGAGTTATATGATATACACAATGTTAGGTATTATCACTTTATTAGTACTGAGTGCGGTGTACGTGCGCGGGCGAGGCGAGGGAAGCGGGGGTGCGTGTGCGCCCCAAGCGGAGGCGGCTGGCGAACTGGTTCGTTGGAAGGGGTCGCGGCGAGAGATACGTCATACGATCGCGGCAACCACTCCCCCACTCTCCCGCGCTCATCGGTGCCCGGGTGTATGCGTGTTTGAGTGGTGGCGCGTGAGTCGCCACACCACCCACCCACGGAGAAAACTACCCCCAAAAGAGAACAATAATAATGTATACAATAATATGAATAACAAAAACATTAGTTGAACAAATTTTTACAGCTTCTTTCTTATGAACTAGTCCTAAGTAAAAATTTTTTTATACATCAATAGGCGTCTTAAAATGAACGCGACGTCCTGATCGAGTAACGTATTTGGGAGTTGGTGCGTTTGGGAAAGATTGTGGAGCTGCCTGAGATGAAAGTTTAGGTGGGACTGGGGCTGGTACTGTGGATTGGAAATGGGTTGGAGTCGATGGAAGAGGATGTGGAATTGACTTTGGTTCCCCTTCGATAAAGGCTGGCTTCACCCGATCCAGACTCACTTGAACTTCCCTGTTTCCCACAGTTATGCAGATTGTTTTGTCGTTTCTGCTAATAACCGGGTGAGGTCCAGTGTAAGGTGGCTTCAGTGATGCCCTGACGGAGTCGTCTCGAAGCAGCACATGTGTGCACGTGGACAACTCTTTGAATACAAAAGGGCGCCGTTCTGAATGATGCGAGCCTGCGACAGGCTTCAGATCGGCCATATGGTTTCTCAGCTGTGATGTGAAATTATGAACGTCTTCTAGAGTGTCGTTGCCTGTTGGGAGAGTAACAAATTCTCCGGGGAGTCTGAGAGGCTCGCCGTACACGAGTTCCGCAGCTGAGGCCCGTAAGTCCTCTTTCAAGGATGCTCGCATGCCAAGAAGCACTAATGGAAGAGCGGTGCACCATGTGCCTCCGTGACACATGAGTGCCGCTTTCAATTGGCGATGCAACCTCTCCACCATGCCATTGGCACATGGGTGATAGCTAGTGGTGCGTGTACGTTGTACTGAGCTATGTCTCAAGAGAGCCTTGAAGAGGGCAGACTCAAATTGGCGGCCTTGGTCACTGGTTATGACGGCAGGAACACCGAACCTGGCGATCCAGCCATTGGTGAATGTTTCGGCAACCTCTTCTGCCGTGATACCGACCATAGGCCATACTTCAGGCCATCGAGTGAACCTGTCCACAGCTGTAAGACAATATTGAAACCCTTTACTCGAAGGCATTGGGCCAATGATATCTATGTGGACGTGGCGGAAACGGTTGGTCGGTGGGGTAAAACTACCTAAGGGCGTTGAGGTATGTCTTGACACTTTGCTGCGTTGACATGGTAGGCATTCACGAGCCCATTTCCGACAATCCCTATTCATAGAGGGCCAAACAAAACGATCAGCCACCAAACGCGTGGAAGCCCGCGCGCCTGGGTGGCTGAGGTTGTGAATCTTATTAAAATAGTTACGCCGGAAAGAAGGTGTCAAAAATGGTCGTGGTTTTCCAGTTGATGTGTCGCAGATGATGGAAATGTCTGAGCCAGGAATGCAAACTTTTTCTAGTTTCAGGGAAGAGTTGGTCATGGCATTTTGGAGCTCATAGTCTGAGGCTTGTTCGCCTGCTAAAGCTGCAAAAGTCTCCTCAAAGGTGATAGCTTCTATCCTTGACATCGCGTCAGCAACCACGTTATCCTCTCCTTTCACATGTACAACATCGGTTGTGAATTGGGAGATAAAGGACAGCTGGTTGAGCTGAACAGGAGGAAGCTTTTCGCGTCGCTGGGTAAAAGCATAGATGAGTGGTTTGTGGTCCGTATAAATGGTCACATGTTGGACCTCGAGCAGGTGGCGAAAATGTTGCACACTTTCGTACACTCCGAGAAGTTCGCGATAATACGCGGGCCACTGAGCTTGTTTGTCCGTAAGCTTTTTACTGAAAAACGCCAAAGGCTGCCATTGGTTATCAATTTTCTGTTGAAGACAAGATCCCACGTGTACTGAAGAGGCGTCCGTGAATAATCCCAAGGTGGCGTCACCAACTGGGTGAGCAAGAAGTGTAGCGCAGGCCAGGCTCTCCTTGCATTTCTCGAACGCAACTTCAAGTTCAGGCGTCCAGGGCACTGGCTTAGCACCCTTTAGTTTAGAAGAAGCTAGTACGTTGATAAGAGGGGCTTGCAGTTCGGCTGCGTTAGGGAGGAATCGGCGATAAAAATTGATCATCCCCAGAAACCGCCGAAGGCCTTGCACAGTTTTTGGCAAAAGGAAATTTTGCAGGGCTTCGATTCTCTCCACAGGCGGGCGTGTACCATC
This sequence comes from Lomographa bimaculata, assembly GCA_948107665.1. NCBI lineage: Eukaryota > Metazoa > Arthropoda > Insecta > Lepidoptera > Geometridae > Lomographa > Lomographa bimaculata. The sequence continues at coordinate 82,079 of OX403602.1, read as the reverse complement.
TTTGTTGATGCGGTATCCTAAAAAGGTCACCTCGTCAGAACCGAAAACACATTTGGATGCATTTATCATGACACCATAGTCGTCCAGGCGCTGGAACAAGGTGCGAAGGTGGTCTTTATGCTCATCTGCCGAGCGTGAAAAGACAAGCACATCATCCACATATGGATAGCAAAAATCGAGTCCCCTCACGACTTCGTCTATGAAACGTTGGAATGTTTGTCCAGCGTTTCGAAGACCAAAGGTCATGAAAGGAAACTCGTACAGTCCGAATGGTGTTGTGATTGCTGTCTTGCAGATGTCAGCCTTGTGTACGGGCACTTGCTGGTACGCTTTTACTAAATCAATTGTACTCAGCACGGTGGCCCCTGCAATGTTGTGCGAGAAATCCGCTATGTGTCTGACGGGATACCGGTCTGGAACAGTTCTAGCGTTCAGAGCCCGGTAATCTCCACATGGTCGCCATCCCTTTTCGCCTTTCTTGGCCATATGCAAAGGAGAGGCCCAAGGGCTGTCCGAAGGTCTCGCGGTACCACAGTTGACCATATCGTCAAATTCTTTCTTGGCCGCGACCAGCTTTTGCGGAGCGAGGCGACGTGGGCGGCAGGAAACTGGCGGGCCATCGGTTGTTACGATGTGGTGAACCGTCGCGTGTTTCACTAGCCGTGGGAAACCTGGAGGTCGCGTCAAGTTAGGGAATTCCAGGAGAAGTCTGGAATAAGGTGAGGTGCTTTCGACAGACACACATTTTATGCTGACCTGGTTAATTTGAGCTATCGATGCCGGAGTGGTTAGATTTGTATTTCCATCGATTAGGCGTTTGTGGCGTAGGTCGGGTAATAAGTTATAATAACTTAAGAAGTCCGATCCTATTATAGGCGTTTCGACGTCGGCAATTGTGAAATTCCAGTGGAAATCGCGGCGTAGACCTAGGTTCAGATGTAGTGAAATGCTTCCATAAGTTTGGATGTTGCTACCATTTGCTGCCGATAATTGATATCCAGATGATGTTGAGGCGATACCCTTGGCTAACTTTTGTGGGTAACAGCAAAGGTCGCTGCCCGTGTCTATCAAAAACCGGCGTCCCGTAGTCTTATCTGTGGCAAATAAACGGCGGCTACTCATTACCTCAGAGCAATCAGTCGCCGCGCTTACTGATCGCTCGAATTGTTTTCCTGGTTTTTCCAGGCGCATGGAGAGGTGCATTTCACTGCCTTTTTCTTGTAGGTTTGGTGATACCAGCACAGGGTGGAGCGTGAGGATGATTTCGATGTTGATCTCGATCTGTTGTCAGTGCGCGACCGTGATCGCGCTCTCGAGTCGGCACTGAGCGCTTCAACGCATTTAGTTAACTGCTCGACCCTGAGCGCCAGTTGCGTCAGCTCAGGTGACTGCGAGGCCGTGGTAACCGCATGCACAGCAGGTGTGGTTACATCAAGTATTTTATCGGCAATGTCAGCCGCCTTTTCCAGGGGCAGATCTTCTTGCGCAGCCAGTATGGCTTGTATATTGCCTGGCAGGCGGCGCATCCACAGTTGCCGAATTATGTCGTCGCTTTTAAACTCTGTCCCGGCCAACGAGCGTAGGTGCCGCAAAAATTGCGACGGCTTTCGGTCTCCAATATCTTCTTCACCAAGAAGCCGCCGGACTCTGTCCTCGCCTGACGCTGACAAGCGTTTAATAAGTTCGGTTTTCAGATGTTGATAAGAGTCCGTGACTGGGGGGCGTTCGATAATGTCCGCAACTTCGCCGGCGATTTTGGAATCCAACTTTGCCACAACGTGGCTGTACTTGGTCCGGTCCTGTTTAATGCCCGCGATTTCGAACTGTGCCTCTACTTGGCCGAACCACACTGTGGGTTTATCGGCCCAAAAAGTAGGCAATTTGACTGAAACTGCCATAGTTCGTCTATCCTGATTGTCCTGAAGCTGTTTTAACTGTTCCTGCAGCAGTCTAATCTGCTCCTCAGATGTTGCCATTATCGAAGAGGAACCGGAAGTAAAATAATAAAAAACCGGAAGTGACGATAATCTGTGACGAGGCGGAAGTCAATACAACAATTGTAGGAAATATGAGTGGAATAAATAGGAATCAGGAAATTAAATGACGGGCCCCGGACGTGGACGTATGATACACATTTACGCGTAGATGAACATAACACAGCTTATAACTAATTAATAATAATAAAATAAAAACATAATTAGACACAAATAAAACAATACAATAATCGACATATGGCTCTTTCGTGACAAAAAAAAAAATATACAATTTATGAATCTATCCTTTTTATGTAAACAAATTTAAATTCGACAACGAAATCACAAAATTTACCATTTCTGGTATTTTATCCGAAATCTACCTTTTTACGAGATGCTTACCGAAATCTACCTTTTTTACGTAAATTCTGTAGATCGCTATTCGTAAATTATAATCAGTAAAAATTCGAGAATTGCTTAAGAGTAATGTTCCGATATGATCACTGGTCACAAAGATAGTTGACGGAAATATGTAAATTCCTTTTCAAATTGATAGTTTAAGTAAAACAACACAACACTGCACGTTATTGTTAAATGTTTGTTTATAGGAAAGATATGCAAGTATTTTGGAGTTCGCTCACCGGAATCGTAGTATACTCCCTGGGAACGATGTACAGTTGAAAACTTCGCGGTCCGGCCCGTCCCGCACTCGGGGGCGTTGACCGCTGGCTGCTCGCGTCGCGTCGTCGTCGTTCGTCGTCGATGGCTTGACGCGTCGATTTTTGCACGTGGCTCGGCGAGTTTGCAATGTTTGCAATCCTCGGTGGTCCCGTCGGTGCTGCGGCTCACGGCGAATCGCGACACGTATCAAATCGCGAGATGTTCGCGTGTCACGAAATGGAGACTCGTTGCGCGGTGTCGAAGTCGTCGCCGGCGGCGCCGCGCCGGCACAGCGGAGGCGGCGCGGAATGAGACGGCGGGAACAAAATCACCGCGTTGCGGCGCTCGGCGTGAACCGGCGTCTGCACCCGTTGTTGAAACGAACGTCGTGAACTGCACTTGCTGATATGAGCAGGGTGTGGCGCGGCACAATGGGCCAAGCGAAAGGCCGGGCGTTGCGACAGCAATTAGATGTTGCGCGCGATGTTGCTGAAGTTCGCCGCGTGGTGATGTTGGTTTTTGATGAAACCAAAATGTCCGCCGTAGGTTAGCTTTGTTAGCCTCACTTTTTGAATCACTGCACTATGCACTCCTCACGAATGAATTGTTTTTATTTACGTAGGCACGTGTTTGTAGGGGTCACCAATAAGGAGTAATATGATATACACAATGTTAGGTATTATCACTTTATTAGTACTGAGTGCGGTGTACGTGCGCGGGCGAGGCGAGGGAAGCGGGGGTGCGTGTGCGCCCCAAGCGGAGGCGGCTGGCGAACTGGTTCGTTGGAAGGGGTCGCGGCGAGAGATACGTCATACGATCGCGGCAACCACTCCCCCACTCTCCCGCGCTCATCGGTGCCCGGGTGTATGCGTGTTTGAGTGGTGGCGCGTGAGTCGCCACAGGTGGAATAAGTGAAAGAGTTTGTGTACCTACTTGGGGTCAAAGTTTACAAGAGACGGCAAATATGGCAGCGATATTGAGCGAAGAGTGTTGGCAGGGAACCGAGTGAATGGGGCCCTACATACTTTTATGAACAGTCAGAAAATGTCTAAAAAGGCAAGATTGGCTGTCCATAGAGAGTTACTGGTGCCAACACTTTTGTATAGTAGTGAGTGTTGGGTTTGGCAGAAACAGCATGAAAGTAAGATAAATGCTGTGGAAATGAGAGGGCTAAGAGACATAGCTAGAGTGACTCTGATGGACAAAGTGAGGAATATTGTGATTAGGGAAGAATGCGGCGTGGTAGAAGATGTAGTGACAAAGATTGAGAAAGAGATGCTTAGATGGTTTGGATATGTAGAGAGGATGGACGACAGAAAATTGACGAAGCAAATTTATAAGGCGAGTGTAAATGGACAAGTTGGTAAGGGCCGATCTAGGCGAACGTATCTGGTGGGAGGAGGTGGGTAAGGCGGAAATTTCGATCGCTGACCTTCCGATTGTTACAACTAATGTTAAAACTAATTGGCGACAAATTGCGAGACGGGAGCCGACCCCGGCCTGCCAATAATGTGGGGCGCCGCGCCGGAGGATACGGCGCTCCACACTGGAGGTGTGCCGCATCGGGGCCCCCAGCGGCACACGCTTTCAGCGACCATAGGTGGAGATCTCTCGCTGCTGAGTGTGATAGACGCCATGCTTAGCAGCGAGAGGGGCTCTCTACCAGCTTGCACGGCCCCACACGTCTGGGGGTGGCCTTGGTGAGGAAGGTCACCCCTCCATGGGCGCAGTGGACCGGCTGGGCCTACCGCCGGGGCAAGATAGTGACTGCTAGCGCGACCCTATCTTGCCCCACCTAGGCGAAGGACTGCTCACCGGGGGGGTTTTTAGTGGGTTCGAGCCCCACACACCCCTTTCTTTCACCCCTGGGAAGGAAGAGAAGTGCGAGGCATACTTATTCCCCCATAAAAAAAAGGGGAACGTATCTTGACCAGATCGAAAACGTCTTGAAAAAAGGACAGGTCAAAATTACCGCAACCAACGAGCATGCATGAAAAGACTCATGAACGTAGGAGAAGCAGTGGAGAGAAGTGGTCTCTGCCTACCCTAATGGGAAAGAGGCGTGACTATATGTATTTATGTACTAAAACGTGAAACGTTACAAAAATTTCCTGCTAAGTCTTAGTAATAATAAAATATTAATATTACATATATTACATAAAAAATCAAGTCGGAAATCTCATCTTTGGCTTTTTGTACCTGTCAGAGCCTAGCAGGGCCTATAGTAATCTACCAGACTATAAATTACCCACAAAATTGTAACCTATATGCCAAATAAACGTATTGAGTATTTAATTGTTTTTTTACTACTTATACCCTTCCAACTACCGGTTAGGTTAGGTTTTTTTTTCTTTTTTTTTTTTTTGCCCGGTCAGCGTGTTGCTCCCTAACATTATCAGGGATTTAGGGTGCTTTAATATTTTTTTTCATATCAGTCTTATATTTTTACATTATAAAAAGAAAAAATTGTCTTATTCTATGTAAACAGTTAAAAAGTGCACCTTATTCTAATATCACATTTTATTTATCAAATTAGTCACAACATAATAGATCTTATTCTAGTAAAATATTTTTCATGTGTCATTTAAGTTAATTAAAGCTTAAATACATTTAAACAGTTTCAATACATTTTACATTAATATACATTACCTATAATATGTCAATTTATCATTCTAACAATTTTCGGAGATATCTCGACCGTTTTAGCATTTATTTTCTAACATATATTTATCACAGTTTATTCACCAAAATTATAGTCTCGTACCTCTCCTACGTATTTCATTTTAAAAAACAAAAAAATTACAATATTGAGGCCTGGAGAGCTTCGGGAAAAATTTTGCGGTTGTTGTAGCCGTGTCTCCTGACTTATACCTCCGGTTCCATTCGTCATGCGTGTACAAACTAATTTGTCGCTTGCCGAATGAAATCGGTCATAGTCAGAATTCATTTTCGCTGTAAGGGCTGCGGTCTTTGCTAATTCATCCGCTCTCACGCCAGCGGTGAGCGGATGAAGTGAATGGGGGTTTGCTGCGGTCTCCAAGAATAATCTTGGAATCGCTACAAAACCCCGAGACTCGTTCTGGGCTTTTGATGACTCGGTTAGGTTAGGTTAGGTTTTTTTTTTTTTTTTTTTATTACCGGGCCCGAAGGCCCGGCCAACGTGTCGCGTTTCTGACATGATCAGAGAATTGTGTGCAAAATAATTTTTCAGTTCAGTCTTTATTTCAAATAATCTTAGTCAACGGTTTCCAAGGATGACCTTGAATCGCCGTAAATCCCAAAGCTCGTTTCTGGGCGTTTCAGTATTTCGCCAGTTGCTCTACAAATGGCAAGCAATTCCGCCTGGTAAACCGTGCCGTAGGACGGTAGTTTCATCTTGAGGCTCTTGGTTTCGGCGCCATTGGTCCAAAAGGACAATGCCGCCTCTACCTTGCCGTCGATCTTACTGCCGTCCGTGAATATACATACCTGTTGGTTACTGTGTATATCCACTTGGTTTTGGTCAGCCAGGCACACGAATTGCAAGCCTTTTTGTTCCGCTGGGTGGGGAATCTCGCTGAATGCTGTCTTCCGCTCTATCTCTCCGTCCGCCAGTATCGCCGGTGGTCTGCCCCTCTTCGCCTCATACAGGACGGCTGCCTCTTGTATACGGAGGTCGAGGGGGAGCAAACCTGTCAGCACTAGTGCGGAATTGAGAGAGACAGTGCGGTAGGCCTTGCAAAGCTTTTGCGCGAATCCTCTTTGGACAGCATTCAGTTGTTTTTGAACGCTTTCGCTTTCGACTCTGTGTCTCTGCACACCAGCTGCGAATCCCTCTTTCGCCAGTTGGTAGAGGCGCTCGACGGCTTCGATACATCCGTTCTTTATCTCCGTCTTGAGGTTTCTCGAGCTGCTGATGTGCAGTTTCACCTTGGTCAGGCAGCCTCTTGCTTCTGCTAGCTTTTCCGAGCGTTTAGTGCTCTCCAGTTTGGCTAGGCCCCCTGTTGCTTCTGCCGACAGCCTATGGGCTGCCGGTTTTGGCTTTGGGGGTTCAGCCCCGGAAAGTGCTTGAGGAGGCGTCAGGTTGGGTTTTTTGGGGGCTTGTTTGCCCACCACCTCCCATTCCCCGATACTCTTCCTCACGCCCGATGTCGCTGGTAGGGCTTCGGCTACTCCTCCTTGGGGGTCTGCGTCCATGCTTGACTTGGCTGGTGTTCTAAATCCGATCATGGTTTGGTAGGGCTTCTACGAGCAGGGATGAAATTTAAAATAATTATTTAAAAAGTAAATTTGTAGAAGTTGTAAAAAATAAAAAAAAAGTATTCAATTATGGAGATTAATAAAGTAAGATACAGTGGGATGGGCGCAAACTAGTCGGAGTGGCACGAGGTTCCTATTGATATTAATATTACACAAGTAAAATTGTGACTTTATACGCGACACGCAGTCAAGCAGAGTAATCACAGTTAGATTACTCTCTAAAATTAAATTATAAAATTAAATAGTCGTAAAAGTAAAACAAGCAATCCGAAAAAGTTCGGAAAGTCAAGAGGTCCAGTTGCGTGTAAAGGCGTCAACTGGATACAAAATTAAAATAAATTTATAAATTTAAAACTTACAGCAAAATAAAAACAATTTTTAAAATACATATATAAAATATATTTTATCGTAACTACAGTCGACGAAAATTAAAAAGTGGACAAGGTGCTACTTGGACGACTGCAGTGTCATAAAAACTTAACCTATACACAGTCGCACTTTAAATCAACACGTATAATTTTGTACCCCGGCTCTACCAAATGGTAGCTCCGTCTGCGACGAACAATTAAAAAAAATAAATAAAGTAACTAAAGAACAATGGCGAAATTTTAGTTGGCCTATGTTTGATCGTATTTAAATGTGAAATTAACGAAATTCACTCAAATAAATTACAAAGATTTAGTAAAACAACAGAAAAGGCAGACGAAGCCAGGTAAAAAAATACACATTAAAAGAAACAAAACGATTACTTTCAACCATTTTTCATTTTTCTGATTTTGTCTATACTGTGGTATATATAATAAGATGTTACCATGTCCATTGCCTTACCCTAGTGCATCTCTATATTCCTAAGCCGTAATGCTAATGCTTATGATGTATCCATAAAACAAAAAATACTATGGTAACTTATGTATGAACCATCAGCGGTCTAGAATCCGTCTGTCATTCACAGGTTTTCTAAAAATAGCTGCGGTTGCTATTGCAGTCATCGACATTTAAGGGGAAAAAGCAAATGTCATGGCAATACCAAACTGTCGTATGAATGACGTTTTCACTTTTGACGTTTGTTTTTTTTTTCTTTTTTCTTTTAATATTAGCTTCGCAATCTTGTGCATTTAGCCAGTGTCAAGTACCTAATAATATATTTCAAGTTTAAACGTAGTGGTGGCTCTTTGGAATGGGCTTTTATCACGAATTCACGACTGTCAGAACTGTTGGCGTATTCAAAAAGAGATCGGCAAAGTGTGCTCAGCCATAACCTACAAATATGTTTTGTTTAATATCTTAAAAACTAGGCCTTCTTAAACGACAATTCTTTTAAAATTAAGCTCAGAAGGCAACCGGCCTTACGTAAGATAGTTTTTTATCTATATACGATGCTATTTTACTTCAACTAAAATGATGTATGGGAGTTCGCCATTGTTCTTTCGTCCTAGGTCACCTAGATGCGGAGTAAAGTCGATTCTAGGCCACCTATGTCAGAGGAGGGAGTTCCAGCGCCTTAAAACCCCAATAGCAATCTGGACGGCCTATCTGCTGATGATGATAATTCGAGCCGATGATGATGATTATTTCAGCTGATGATGATGATTATTTCAGCTGATGATGATGATTATTTCTCGAGCTGATGATGATGATGTTTTTCGAGAACCTTCGATGATACGCTAAAATAGTTGACAAACTACCTGTCGCAATCGAAGGTTCCAGACAGTTCGAGAAACGTCCAGATCTTTCGGGGGCTGAAACTTGAACCGAAAAGCCGGGTGCAAAAAGATGATGCAATTTATTAAATTATTACTAATCCCGGTTACGTGTTGATTTTTCCAAAAAGTGTCTCAGAATGGGGCCAAAAGTTCCTAAAATCACCAGGTAGGTACTGTCGTCACCGTCCGCTGTCAGCCGCTGCCGAGTGGATGCGATTTTTCCAACCAAAGACGTCACTACTTTTAAGAGGTTATGTTTGGTTGGACGCTCTAAAATCGATATCTTGAAAACTGTTGCATAGAAAATGCCGAAAGTACACTTGTTTGTAACGATATGTTCAACTGTATAATGTCCAAAAAGTATATCGTTACAGATCTTGTTTAGAATTTAGATGAATTTAAAGATGAAGTTGAATTTACTGACTTTTGAAGAGCTGAAATCTTCGTGGCGGCTGGTTGGTTTTCGGTGATCGAGGTGTCCCCTGGTAGCGCTCGTCTGCGCTCACGTCGTGCTGGTGTCAGAAAAGCTCCAGGTCTTCTGGATCCTGGAACACGTATACACGTGTTTTGGTGGTTTTTGGTATAACTCGGCGAGTTCAACCAGGAATAATCCGGGACTCAGCCAAGTTATAGTGTCCTCCAAGGAGCGTCGTCGTGCAGTATAAAAAATGTAGGTCGTCGCTGATAATCGTGCAGCGTATTTTGTTGAAACTTTTTCGGGAAGCGAAATATCGGGTTTTTCACTGTCAATCAGTGAAAAACAATCCGATTCTGAAACTTTTGGGTTGGCGTAGGTGTTGGCGCACACTTTCACTTGTATCACTGCACGATTTGCGTAACTTTACTATTTTTGCCGATTTTTGAGGCGCGGAGCACTTTAAAAGCTTGGCGCTTGCACTGACGGACAGAGTGCGACTGGTTTTTTTTTATTATATCCCGGGCGCAAAGGCCCGGTCAGCGTGTTGCTCCCTAACGTGATCAGGGATTTGGGGTGCAATTATTTTTTTCACGTTATTTTATTTTATTATATAAAAAAAGAAAAACAGCATAATATCTTAAATAAAAACAGTCTTAGTACACCTTACTCTATATCACATTTATATTATTTAAATTAGTCACAACATAATTATATTTTATTCAAGTAAAAATATTTATCTTGAGTCACTTAAGTTAATAAAGGCACATTTATATAATATTTATACAATAATGAACATAACATGTCAATTTATAATTTTTACAGTTTTCGGGAGATATCTCGACCGTTTTAGCACTTATTTTCTAACATATTATCTTTATCACAGTCATTTTATATTAGATTATAGTCTCGTACCTCTCCTACGTATTCATTTCAATAACACAATATTAACAATTTTGAGGCCTGGAGAACTTCGAGAAAAAATTTTGCGGTTTTTGTAGCCGTGTCTCCTGACTTATACCTCCGGTTCCATTCGTCATGCGTGTACAAACTAATTTGTCGCTTGCCGAATGGTATCGGTATTCGGTCATAGTCAGAATTCATTTTCGCTGTAAGGGCTGCGGTCTTTGCTAATTCATCCGCTCTCACGCCAGCGGTGAGCGGACGAAGTGAGTGGGGGCTTGCTGCGGTCTCCAAAAATAATCTTGGAATCGCTGCAAAACCCCGAAACTCGTTCTGGGCTTTTGATGTCTCCGTGGTTGCTCTGTAATTCGCAAGCAATTGCACCAATTGCAGGCCCATTTTTCTGCTGGATAGGGCATCTCCTGAACGCCCAGATTTTTGACCGCAGACGCCCAAGCGCTTGCGGCATACATGGATTTTTGGCTCCACAGTTGCAGTGTATGTGTTGACTGTCACATCTTGGTGGAGGTTCCAACCATCCCGGGCTGCCTTTGACAACCGCATGTACACATTTAATGTCTTCTTACACATTTTGGAAGCGTGACTATTAAATGTCAGCTTGTTGTCAATGGTCAGCTCTAACGGTGCGTAGTCTCCACCAAGCACCAACACTGCATAATCTGGAGGAGCCTGGTGGTCGTTTTCGCGTTGCTCCAGGCCCCTAAGAAGGGCATCAGGGAATGCACCTGGGACCACCTTAGCAGTATGCTACTGCTTGTCTCGCCAGTGCATCCCACTTTCGCCTGATGGCACACTCACTGCTGAAGGCATTGTGGTCCATCTTCGGCTGCTTTGCATGGATGCAGTTGCAACATGCAGGCGGCAAGTTTGCCAGGAAATCCGCACACTGCGCCTTCATATGAGGGCCGCCACAGTGGCTGCACTTCTCCACGGTCTCTTTGCAGAAGCGCCGGCCGTGGCCGTAGCCGAGACAGAGCGAGCACTGAACGAGTGGCGATTGGTCCGCCACTCTGACTCGCTGCAGGTCTACGAGCACTGTCTCGGCCTCGACCATGCGCTGCCACAATTCCGGGGAGACCCTCATAACCACGTGGCTAGTGTGCGGATTCCTAGTTTTCTTTTTATAGGCAACTTCGCATCTCTGGTTCTCTTGGGTTAGCCCTCCGAAGATAAGCTTGTTTTGGACCTTTAGTGCCCTCAGTACTTCCTCGTCCTTGTTGTACTGGAGTACGTCTTTGAGGATCACTAAAGGATCCTTGTTCTTTATCTTTTCCACGTGCAATTCAGTGGTCTTGGCTAACCGCTCCTTTACCTTCTGCCTTTCTTCTTTCGTCCTGCATGCTACTATTACTTTTCTATCTTTGGCCTTTCTTATCCTCTCTACTTCCACTCCTCCTTCCTTCGCTTTCACTGCTTTCCTCATCCTTTCCATTACTTCCTCCCCAGTTTCCGTCTCATCCTTTGCCGTTACAACTACCGAGTGTAGCACGGTCTGCTCTGCTAATTGCCTCTTGGGGGGGGGCGCAACTGCACTGGCGTACGTCTTGGTCTCGAGGGTCTGCTTGAGGTCTACCATTCGTTGGGTGTTCTCTTTTAAAAGCAACATGTGCTCCTCGATTTTTTGCGCCAGTGCGCGCGTTCCATCATCCGCCCCCTTTTCCATTTCCCTGGGTCTTTCCTTCTCAATGGAATCTGGCTCTGTCTTATTCTTTTGCACACCAGCTGCGTATCCCTCTTTGGCCAGTTGGTAGAGGCGCTCGACGGCTTCGATTACTCCGTTCTTAATCTCCGTCTTGAGGTTTCTTGAGCTGCTGATGTGCAACTTGACTTTAGTCAGGCAGCCTCTCATCTCTGCTAATTTTTCGGAGCGTTTGGCGCTCTCCGGTTTGGTTAGTCCCCTTGCTGCTTCTGCCGACAGCCTACGGGCTGCCGGTTTTGGCCTTGAGGGTTCAGCCCCAGAGAGCGCTTGAGGAGGCGTCAGGTTGGGTGTTCTCTGGGCTGGTTTGCCCACAACTTCCCATTCCCCGATGCTCTTCCTCACGCCCGATGTTGCTAGTAGGGTTCCGGCGGCTCCTCTTTGGGGGTCTGCATCCATGCTCGATTTTGCGGGCGTCCTTACTCCAATAAACATTTTGATTTTAAATTTAAAAAGTTCAAATAAAGACGCTTTATACGATAAGAGAGATACGATTGCTAAGATTTTATATTGTACAAACAAGTTGTGACTAATTTGCAACACGCAGTCAATTAGAGTAGTCTCTGTTCAGTTTTAAACTATATGAAAAATCCCAGAGATTAAACTCTGTTTTGAGACTACTCTATAAATAAAAACAAGGTCGTCAAATAAAATTAGCAATCCGAAAAAAGTTCGGAAAGTCAATTGTGCCAGTTGCGTGTAAAGGCGTCAACTGGAACACAAATTTAAAATATATTTACAAATGTAAAACTTACAGCTATATAAAAACAAATTTTTAAAATATATAAAATATATTTTATCGTGACTGCAGTCGTTCCAATGGTCGAAAAAGAACGTGGACAAAGCGCCACTTGGTCGACTGCAGTGTCATAAAAACTTAATCTATATATCACAGTCGCACTTCAAATCAACACGTATAATTTTGTACCCCGGCTCTACCAAGTGGTAGCTCCGTCTGCGACGAACAATTTCCAAAAAAAAAAAAAAAAAAATAAAAAAAAATTGAATTTATACTACTTTTCGTCCTAGGTCACCTAGATACGGAGTAAAGTCGTTTCTAGGCCACCTATGTCAGAGGAGGGGGGAGTTTCAGCGCCTTAAAAGCCCAATAGCAATCTGGACGGCCTATCAGCTGATGATGATAATTCAAGCTGATGATGATGCTTATTATTCGAGCTGATGATGATAATAATTAAGGCTAATGATGATGATTATTTCTCGAGCTGATGATGATGATGTTTTTCGAGAACCTTCGATGACACGCTAAAGTAGTTTACAAACTACCTGTCGCAATCGAAGGTTCCAGACAGCTCGAGAAACGTCCAGATCTTTCGAGGGCTGGGGGCTGAAATTTGAACCTAAAAGCCGGGTGCAAAAAGATGATGCAATTTATTACAATATTACTAAGCCCGGTTACGTGTTGATTTTTCCAAAAAGTGTCTCAGAATGGGGCCAACAGTTCCTAAAATCACCAGGTAGGTACTGTCGTCACCGTCCGCTGTCAGCCGCTGCCGGATGGATGCGATTTTAGGCGATTTTTCCAACCAAAGACGTCACTACTTTTTAGAGGTTATGTTTGGTTGGACGCTCTAAAATCGATAGCTTGGAAACTGTTGCATAGAAAATGCCGAAAATTTGTACACTTGTTTGTAACAATATGTTTAACTGTATAGTGTCCAAAAAGTATATCGTTACAGATCTTGTTTAGAATTTAGATGAATTTAAAGATGAAGTTGAATTTACTAACTTTTGAAGAGCTGAAATCTTCGTGGCGGCTGGTTGGTTTTCGGTGATCGAGGTGTCCCCTGGTAGTGCTCGTCTGCGCTCACGTCGTGCTGGTGTCAAAAAAGTTCCAGGTCCTCTGGATCCTGGAACACGTATACACGTGTATTGGTGGTTTTTGGTATAACTCGGCGAGTTCAACCAGGAAAAATCCGGGACTCAGCCAAGTTATAGTGTCCTCCAAGGGGCGTCGACGTGTAGTATAAAAAATGTAGGTCGTCGCTGATAATCGTGCAGCGTATTTTGTTGAAACTTTTTCGGGAAGCGAAAAATCGGGTTTTTCACTGTCAATCAGTGAAAAACAATCCGATTCTGAAACTTTTTGCACTATCATGTGGCGCAGGTGTTGGCGCACACTTTCACTTGTATCACTGCACGATTTGCGAAACTTTACTATTTTTGCCGATTTTTGAGGCGCGGAGCACTTTAAAAGCTTGGCGCTTGCACTGACGGACAGAGTGCGACTGGGTTAGGTTAGGTTTTTTTTTTTTTTTTTTTTTTTTTTTTTTAATACCGGGCGCGAAGGCCCGGCCAGCGTGTCGCGTCTCTGACATGATCAGAGAATTGTGTGCAAAAATAATTTTTTTCAGATCATTCTTTATTTCAAATATTCTTAGTCTAATATAAAAAAAAAACACACAATTATAATACAAGGTAAAAATAAAGTCACATATAGGTCTAGTAAAAACTATCCTAAGTCAATACACGTTATATTATCACATTAACATTTAACTTTTATTCTTATTTATAACCTTACTTGCTACTTGAACACAAAAATCGATGAAAACATCTCGGATGTCTTTGTCATTTACAATCTTACTTATATTATTTACAGTGATAAGACATCCTATTTTGTGTTCCGCCTCGTACCTCTCCAAGCCGTAGACAGGGCATTCTGACAGGACATGTAGTACACTTTCAAGTTTGCCCGGCTCACAGATGCAGTCCGGGCTATCTTTACATTTAAAATCATTCAAATATGCGGAGAAGCCGCCATGTCCTGTCAGCACCTGAGTTAAAATTCCGACGGGTTCTATCTTTCTTACTATGCTGAAAGCCTGGAGCGCGTCGGGGAAGAACAATTTGGTAGTCGTCGCCGTGTCCCCTGACTTATACCTCCGGTTCCATTCGTCACGCGTACACAAACGAATTTGTCGCTTGACGAATGATATCGGAACTCGGTCATAGTCAGGTTTCGTTTTCGCTTTAAGGGCTGCGGCCTTTGCTAACTCATCCGCTCTCTCGTTGCCTATCAATCCCGCGTGGGCTTTTATCCAAAACAGTGCTACCTGTTTATTCTGGTTTGCGCACTGTTTTAGATTGTTACGAGCCTCGGCGGCGAGCGGATGAAGTGAGTGGGAGTTTACAACGGTTTCCAAGGATGACCTTGAATCGCTGTAAATCCCAAAGCTCGTTTCTGGGCGTTTGAGTATTTCCCCAGTTGCTCTACAAATGGCAAGCAATTCCGCCTGGTAAACCGTGCCGTAGGACGGCAGTTTCATCTTGAGGCTCTTGGTTTCGGCGCCATTGGTCCAAAAGGACAATGCCGCCCCTACCTTGCCGTCGATCTTACTGCCGTCCGTGAATATACATACCTGTTGGTTACTGTGTATATCCACTTGGTTTTGGTCAGCCAGGCACACGAATTGCAAGCCTTTTTGTTCCGCTGGGTGGGGAAACTCGCTGAATGCTGTCTTCCGCTCTATCTCTCTGTCCACCAGTATCGCCGGTGGTCTGCCCCTCTTCGCCTCATACAGGGCGGCTGCCTCTTGTATACGGAGGTCGAGGGGGAGCAAACCTGTCAGCACTAGTGCGGAGTTGAGGGAGACAGTGCGGTAGGCCTTGCAAAGCTTTTGCGCGAATCCTCTTTGGACAGCATTCAGTTGTTTTTGAACGCCCAGTTTTTTGGTCGCAGACGCCCAAGCGCTTGCGGCGTACATTGTTATCGGCTCTACAACTGCGGTGTAGATGATGCGGATAACCTCAGGATGGAGACCCCAGCTGACCCGGGCCGCCCTTGACAACTGCTTGTACACATTTAATGCCTTCTTACATACATTTGAAGCGTGTGCATTAAATGTCAGCTTATTGTCAATGGTCAGCCCGAGGATCTTGATTTCCGTGGACATGCCGATGTCAACATCGCCCATCCTCAGAAGTGGAGTGTCAAACTTAAGCTTACGCGTGATGACCATAGCGTTTGTTTTGTGCGGAGCAAACTTTAGCTTATTATTGACACCCCACTTCCGGACATAGGCGAGGGCATCGTTCGCACGTCGCTGGACCTCAAGAGCGGTGTCCCCATCGAACACCAACACCACGTCATCTGCAAAAGCCTGGCAATAATCGCCACGCTGCTCCAGACCCTTCAGCAGAGGATCGAGGAGGAGGTTCCAAAGGATAGGACCGCCGATCGATCCTTGTACACAACCTTTGGTCGTGGTCTTGGTCACCTCCTCGCCCGCATAGCGCAATTTTATCCTTCTCTGTTCAAGGTAGCTATCGATGACCCTTCTGATGTTAACAGGGCATCCTTCCTGAGCCAGGCGCACCCTTATGGCGGGCCACCAAGCGCTATCGAAAGCCCCCTCTATGTCCAACGATATCATTGTTACCAGCTTTTTCTGGTCTAATTTACCACGAATGTATCCTAGAAGGACATAGATGGAGTCCTCGGTGCTACGCTGGGGCATAAAGCCATACTGGTGCGCGCTCATTCTCGGAATGGTATGCCATTTCACTCTGCTCATGATCATCTTCTCGAGAATCTTTCCTAGCACCGGCAACAGCCCGATTGGTCTATACGACTTCGGGCTGGTGTAGTCGGTCTTCCCAGGCTTTCTGAGTATCACGACTGTGGCCTCTTTCCAAGCTTCTGGGAAGTGACCTAGTGTTAAGCACTTATTTGCCAATGCTAGGAAAATTTCCGGGTTCTGTGCGATGATCATTTTGCAGATATCCGCTGTCAGACCATCTCCCCCCGGGGCTTTTTTCGGATTGAAACTGTCCGTAGCGATAGTTAGTTCGTCAATGGTAAACAGTGGGTCATGTTACTCGTCATATTCCAGACTGTTTACCATTTCGGCCAGTTCCCTGACACGCTGATGTTCTGCGTTGTCAGTATCCTCATTGTCCTCCGGGTAGAACGTGTCCGCCAGCAGAATGGCAGATGCCCTTTGGTCTAGCACTGTGCCTTCCTTGGACAGAGGAAGATCTTCCGTCCTCTTAGTCGTCCTGCCTATTACACGATATATTCCATCCCACACACTTTCCCTATCCTGTTTTTCGCAGAAGCCCTTCCAACTAGCGATTTGTGCCTTTTTGGCTTCTTCTTCGTAATTTTGCTTTGCTTGCAGGTACTCGGTGACCACCTTCTCTCTGCGGATTGGCGCTGCACAGCGAATCCTTCGTTTCTTCGTGGCGACATCTTTCTTGAGTCTGACGAGTACTTCAGACGACCATGGTAGTGTGACTTTATTTTTTAATTTAATTTTTTGAATACATAAATTTGATGTGGTTATTGCTATATGAATATATTTATTTACTATTGTTTCCAAAATTATTTTATTATCTATCTTGTCTATTTCATTTTTGTTTATGTTGTTATCTACTAGCAATTGACCTAATTTCTCATGAAATTCAGGCCAATTTGCTTTTCTGCAATTAAAAATCCTGGTTGTTCTGGCCACATCAATGCCAATTGATTTTACTAAGTTAATTTTGAAGAAAATGGTGTTGTGGTCGGAAGTAGTGACACCTTCGTCGACTTTCCAATCGTCCACGAGGTTGAGCATATCAACTGTGCAGGCTGTGACGTCCACAAAGCTGGTGTAGCGCGTATCACCTCTGATGGTATCAAAAGTTGGGATATCGCCCACATTGAGCACCTGCTAGTTCACCTCTTCTAAGGCTCCAGCCAAGTCTTCTCCTCTGCCATCGATGGTCGGGCTTCCCCACCATAAGTTCTTGGCGTTTGCGTCGCCTCCTATTACTAACCTATGGCGGAAAGCTTGTCCTATTTTGTGTATCTGTTGCAAGTACGGCTCGATTGGTGCCGGTTTAGGTTCGAAGTAGTATGAGGCTACTGCAATTTCCCAGGCGCTTGTTCTGATCTTTACCACAACGATATTGTTTGTGGTAAAGTCAGGGCATTGTATCACGTCAAGGTCGTGATCGAATACTGCTATTGCAGCCTTGACGGTGCCGTCACCTTGTTTAGCGCTCTGGAAAATTCGTACACCTCTGTAGCTCCCCATTCTACCTCTACCCCCGACATACGGTTCCTGCAACAGAGCGAAAGCCACCCTCCTATTGTACGCCTCAAGCATTAAGTCCGCCGTGGCCAGTTCTTTACGTTGGAGATTAGCCTGGGCGACGAGGTATGGCTTATCGCTATTTTGGACCTGTGTTAACCTTGGGACCACCTCAGCAGTAGGCTACAGCTGACCTAGCCAGTGTGTCCCACTTCCGCCTTATAGCACATTCGTTGCTAAAGGCGTTGTGGTCTGTCCTGGCTAGCTTAGCATGAACGCAGTTGCAGCACGCAGGTGGCAGATTTGCCAGCAAGTCCGCGCACTGAGCCTTCATATGGGCGCCTCCACAGTGGCTGCACTTTTCAGTCGTTTCTTTACAGAAACGCCGACTGTGGCCGTAACCGAGACAGAGCGAGCATTGAACGAGTGGCGATTGGTCCGCCACTCGTACTCGCTGCAGGTCAATGTGCACCGTCTCGGCCTCGACCATGCGCTGCCACAGTTTAGGGGAGACCCTCATTACTACGTGGCTGGTGTGCGGGTTCCTTGTCTTCTTTTTATAAGCTATGTCGCATTTTCCACTTTCCTTGGTTAACCCTATGAACAAGTTCTTGTTTTGATTCCTTAGTGCCCTCAGCACTTCCTCGTCACTGTTGTACTGGAGTACATCTCTGAGGATCACCAAGGGATCCTTGTTCTTGATTTCTTCCACTTGTAATTCTGTGGCCTGGGTTAACCTAGCTTTAATTTTCTGCCTTTCTTCTTCGGTCCTGCATGCTACGATCACTTTTCTATCTTTCGCTTTTCTGATTCTCTCTACCTCTACTCCCCCTTCCTTTGCTTTAACTACTTTCCTAATTCTGTCTAGAACATTCTCCCCAGTTTCTGTCTCGTCCTTCGCCGTTACCACTACCGAGTGTAGCGCGGTCTGCTCTGCGAAGTGCCTCTTGGGGGGGGCTGCTACTGCACTGGCGTACGTCTTCTTTTCGAGGGTCTGCTTCAGGTCTTCCATACGTTGGTTGTTCTCCTTCAGAAGCTTCATGTGCTCCTCGATCGTTTTCGCCAGTGCGTGCGTTCCGTCATCCTTCCCCTTCTCCGTTTCCAGATGGATCTCTTTTTCTGTGCACTTTTCGCTTTCGACTTTGTGTCTCTGCACACCAGCTGCGAATCCCTCCTTCGCCAGTTGGTAGAGGCGCTCGACGGCTTCGATAACTCCGTTCTTTATCTCCGTCTTGAGGTTTCTCGAGCTGCTGATGTGCAGTTTCACCTTGGTCAGGCAGCCTCTTGCTTCTGCTAGCTTTTCCGAATGTTTAGTGCTCTCCGGTTTGGCTAGGCCCCCTGTTGCTTCTGCCGACAGCCTACGGGCTGCCGGTTTTGGCTTTGGGGGTTCAGCCCCGGTGAGAGCTTGAGGAGGCGTCAGGTTGGGCTTTTTGGGGGCTTGTTTGCCCACAACCTCCCATTCCCCGATACTCTTCCTCACGCCCGATGTCGCTGGTAGGGTTTCGGCTACTCCTCCTTGGGGGTCTGCGTCCATGCTTGACTTGGCTGGTGTTCTAAATCCGAACATGGTTTGGTAGGGCTTCTACGAGCAGGGATGAAATTTAAATTAATTATTTAAAAAGTAAATTTGTAAAAGTTGTAAAAATAAATAAAAAATATTCAATTATGGCGATTAATAAAGTAAAATACAGTGGGATGGGCGCAAACTAGTCGGAGTGGCACGAGGTTCCTATTGATATTAATATTACACAAGTAAAATTGTGACTTTATACGCGACACGCAGTCAAGTAGAGTAATCACAGTTAGATTACTCTCTAAAATTAAATTATAAAATAAAATAAAATTATAAAATTAAAAAGTCGTCAAAATAAAACAGGCAATCCGAAATAGTTCGGAAAGTCAAGAGGTCCAGTTGCGTGTAAAGGCGTCAACTGGATACAAAATTAAAATAAATTTACAAATTTAAAACTTACAGCTAATTAAAACAATTTTTAAAATATATATAATGGTGCTAATCCTGTTGAGCACCGAACTAACCTAAACTAAACTAAAAATAAACCGAACTAACCTAAACTAAACTAAAAATAAACTAATTTTAAGCACCGAACTAACCTAAACTAAACTAAAAATGAACTAATTTTAGTCAAAGAATACCTAAACGCAATTATTTCAAGTATAAGATCACATTAAAAATAATACAGATCCTTTTCATGCAGACTAATTTGAGTTAAAAAAAATTATTTTTAGTCTTAATTTGACGTAAAACATGTACATCAGAATAAGAATTTGGTCATTTTCACTAAATAGAGTAACTAAACTAACTTAGTCCTGTCAAACTTAATTTTAGTCTAATCTTGCATTTTCTGAATAGGTTTTGGACTAAAGCAGGACTAAAACTAAGTTTTTGTATTTATACTGAATTTCGTCCTAGGTCACCTAGATGCGGAGTAAAGTCGTTTCTAGGTCACCTTTGTCAGAGGAGGGGGGAGTTCCAGCGCCTTAAAAGCCCAATAGCAATCTGGACGGCCTATCAGCTGATGATGATAATTCAAGCTGATGATGATGATTATTATTCGAGCTGGTGGTGATAATAATTTAGGCTAATGATGATGATTATTTCTCGAGCTGATGATGATGATGTTTTTCGAGAACCTTCGATGACACGCTAAAATAGTTGACAAACTACTTGTCGCAATCGAAGGTTCCAGACAGTTCGAGAAACGTCCAGATCTTTCGGGGGCTGGGGGCTGAGGGCTGGGGGCTGAAATTTGAACCTAAAAGCCGGGTGCAAAAAGATGATGCAATTTATTACAATATTACTAAGCCCGGTTACGTGTTGATTTTTCCAAAAAGTGTCTCAGAATGGGGCCAAAAGTTCCTAAAATCACCAGGTAGGTACTGTCGTTACCGTCCGCTGTCAGCCGCTGCCGGATGGATGCGATTTTAGGCGATTTTTCCAACCAAAGACGTCACTACTTTTTAGGGGTTATGTTTGGTCGGACGCTCTAAAATCGATAGCTTGAAAACTGTTGCATAGAAAATGCCGAAAATTTGTACACTTGTTTGTAACGATATGTTTAACTGTATAGTGTCCAAAAAGTATATCGTTACAGATCTTGTTTAGAAGTTAAAAGAATTTAAAGATGAAGTTGAATTTACTGACTTTTGAAGAGCTGAAATCTTCGTGGCGGCTGGTTGGTTTTCGATGATCGAAGTGTCTCCTGGTAGTGCTCGTCTGCGCTCACGTCGTGCTGGTGTCAGAAAAGCTCCAGGTCCTCTGGATCCTGGAACACGTATACACGTGTATTGGTGGTTAGGAAATTCCAGGTGCGGCTAGCGGAGATAAGGCGGATTCCTTGGCCCAAAAGCTTCGTGCAGTGATTGACGTGGAAATCGCAACTGTTTCTCGACCCACGAAGTGCACAGAGCTGAGGGTCTCGGGCCTTGACGACTCCGTATCCGCGGAAGAAGTTGTCGCTGCGGTCGCCCAGCGGGGTGGTTGCTCGGTTGAATCCGTGAAAGCAGGGGAGTTGCGACGTGATTCTCGAGGAACCACAACCGTTTGGATACGGTGTCCAGTGGTCGCCGCGAAGAAGATTGGTGAGGGCGGACGTCTTCTGGTCGGATGGGTCTCTGCGCAGGTAAAGCTGTTGCAGCCTAGACCAATGCGGTGCTTCAGATGCCTGCATAGTGGGCATGTGCGTGCCCAGTGCACCGCAGAGGTCGATCGCAGTGAAGAGTGTTATCGCTGCGGACAGACCGGCCATAAGGCGGCCAAGTGTCCCGCGTCGGCGGTCAAGTGCTCACTCTGCTTGGCCGCGAAAAGACCGGCGGATCACAGGTTGGGCAGTAAAACTTGTTGCCCGCCCAAACAAAAAGGGGGCAAAAAGCGACCGCACCTGCCGTCAAAGCCCCAGAAGCAACTAGCCGCTTCCCTGAGCCCGAGGGAGGAGAGGAGGCGATGATCACTAATTGATTTAATTATGGCTCATCGTTTTCTCCAGGCGAACGTCAACCATTCTGCCGGTGCGCAGGACTTGCTCCTGCAAACCATGGCAGAGTGGTCGATTGAGGTTTTGGTGGTCGCCGAGCCGTACTGTGTCCCGCCCCATGATAAATGGGTAGGTGACGTCGGTGGTTCGGTGGCCATCATTTCTTCCGTTGCTTCTGGGGTTCCACCCCTCGTGATAATCGCGAGGGGACAGGGATACGCTGCGGTGCAGTGGAGGGAGACTGTTCTCATCGGGGTGTACTTCTCTCCAAATAGTAGCCTCGCCGAGTTTGAATCGTTCCTGGGCAGGGTAGGGGCCCTTATTGGGCAGACTCTACCCCGTCCGGCGCTCGTCGTGGGTGATTTCAATGCCAAGTCTTTGGCTTGGGGTTGCCCTATGACTGATGCACGCGGTGAGGCTCTCGAGGAGTGGGCGACGATGACCGGCCTTCTGGTATTGAACCGGGGGTCGGTTAATACGTGCGTACGGCATAACGGGGGGTCCATTGTGGACCTTTCGTTTGCTTCCCCTGCCGTCGCGCGTCTCGTCCAGGGTTGGCGAGTAGCGGAGGAGGTTGAGACGTTATCCGATCATCTTTATGTTCGATTTGACGTTTCCCCCTCTGCGGCTGACCCGGTTGTTCGTCGCCCCTGCAGGTACCCCCGATGGGTGTTAAGGACAATGGACAGAGAAGCACTCTTGTGTGCATCGATTGTCCAATCCTGGCAGTCCCCTCCGGACGCGCCTGTGGAGGTCGAAGAGGAGGCCGAATGGTTCCGGGACGCCATGTCGCATATTTGCGATGCTGGCATGTCTCGAGCCAAAAACCGACCTCCCAAGCGCGAAGTGTACTGGTGGTCCCAAGCCATCGCAGATGAGCGCGCCGACTGCGTATGGGCACGACGCCAGTACACAAGACACCGCCGACGTCGCCGCCGCAACGTCGAAGAAGATGGACCGCTGTATGAGACCTATCGGGCGAAAACTAGGGCTCTACGGCTGGCCATCAGCAACGCCAAGGCCGCTGCAAGGGCTGAGCTCTTGGAGACTCTGAGTCACGACCCGTGGGGTAGGCCCTATAAGCTGGTTCGGGGGAAGATCCGGCCGTGGGCGCCACCGCTGACTGAGAGTCTCACACCTCAATTGCTGGACGGCGTGGTCTCTGCTCTGTTTCCGAACGGAACGGACCACATGCCTCCAGCAATGGCACCGTCGCAAGCGACGGAGGAGGAGGAGGATGCCGAGGTGCCACCTGTGTCGCAGGGAGAGCTTGGCGCAGCTGTTTTGAGGCTGAAGGCCAAAAACAAGGCTCCAGGACCGGATGGGGTTCCCGGTCGAGCCTGGGTCTTGGCGTTGGATGCGCTAGGGGACCGTTTCCGTGGGCTATTGGATGCCTGTTTGGAGTCGGGACGGTTCCCCACACTGTGGAAGACGGGCAGGCTAGTCTTGCTGAGGAAGGACGGGCGACCAGCGGATTCTCCTTCCGCCTACCGCCCAATAGTGATGCTGAATGAGGCGGACAAACTGTTCGAGCGTATTATCGCAGCTCGCCTCAATAAGCATCTGGGCGGGGCGGGTCCGGATCTGTCTGGTCACCAATTCGGCTTCCGAGAGGGCCGGTCAACGATCGACGCCATCAGGCGCGTCAAGGCGTACTCGGAGGAGGCGGTGGCCCAGGGAGGGGTTGTGCTCGCTGTGTCATTGGACATAGCGAATGCATTTAACTCCATGCCTTGGGCCTGTATTAGGGAGGCGTTGTGTTTTCATAGCGTTCCTCCCTACCTCCGCCGGATTGTCGGAGCCTACCTCTCGGAGAGGTACATCTCGTACCCCGTGAGGGATGGCAGTACTCGCAAGACGGCAATGTCGTGCGGTGTGCCACAGGGATCGGTCCTCGGTCCGCTCCTGTGGAACATCGGGTACGACTGGGTTCTGAGGGGACATCTCGATCCGGGCGCCGGCGTGATCTGCTACGCAGACGACACGCTCGTGATGGCCCGGGGGGAGACATTCGTGGAGGCTGCCCGTCTAGTCACAGTGACAGTAGCGTCGGTCGTCGACAGGATTGGCGCGCTGGGACTTCGCGTGGCACTCGGCAAGTCGGAGGCTGTGTGCTTTCACGGTCCGAGACGAGCCCCGCCGCGGGGGTCCCACATCGTTGTCGGCGACACACGCATCGAGGTCGGGTCCGAGATGAAATATCTCGGCCTTGTTCTCGATGCAAGGTGGAACTTTCAGGCACACTTCAGGCGCATGGCCCCTCGACTGTTGGGTGCGGCGACCGCTTTAAAACGGCTGCTTCCCAACCTCGGGGGGCCTAAGGCTAGTAGCCGCCGCTTGTATCTCGGAGTGGTGCGGTCAATGGCGATGTACGGCGCTCCCATTTGGGAGGAAGCCCTGACGGAGCCTGTACTCCGGCTTGGTAGATGTTATATGGCTCTTATCCCTTAACTAATACATGATTTAGCGACGATGACCATTGGCTTAGTAAGGTTGGCGTTCGCCTGCTAAGCAAGGGTATCGGGTTCGATTCCCGCGGCGGGAACACAAGTTTTCTCCCTAAGGTAAATTGGTGATTCTAGTTCTGGTTGTTGTCGTGTGTGTGATGTGAATGTTTCCAGTAACCACGACACAAGTGATCATGATATGATTGTAAAAGCATTTAGCGTTTATGTTTATTTAAGTGTTATTTTCTTGGCCACAGATTGCAAGACTTCAGATGCGTGTGGTGCCGGAAGTGCGTACATGCGAACTGCAAGCCTGGCTGGCGCGCGGCGTGCTCACTCGGCCCCACGCGTGCCTCCGTTGTACCCCCTACCAGACTCCACTCCGTTGGCCCTGATGACGCGTGGATGCCAGACCGACCACCTAACGCCTCGCCCCTTATTGTGTTCGTCAACTCAAGATCAGGTGAGGAAGATGTACTTAGCAAGCTTACCTATAAGATACTTATTCCCTCTTGACTTAAAATCTCCCAGATTATATCGTTCAGGAAACAAAGACGCGGGCAATGAGTTCCTCTCCTTCGCCGATGATGATAAAGGTGGACGAATCGCTTTGAGCGAACTGGGGGAATGTCAATCATAAATAGGTGACGTTTGATAGTTTGTCTCGTTGATAGATGGTAAAACGGCGTGGGGAAGTTAACTCACGTTATTCATGCGCATACTCTCCAAAATGTAATCGATAGAATACCGATAGAGGCGACCTTACATCGGTGACCGAGACTTTGCAATTATTTATTCTATTACTGTACGGAAGCCTAGGGAGGTCGAAGTGTGGAAGTTCCACGCCCGACAGTCCATGCTGGGGAAATGGAGGGAGCGGCTGGCTCAGCCACGAGCCGGCAGCTGGACTGTGGAGGCAGTCCGCCCGGTACTGGAAGACTGGGTGGACAGGGCACACGGGTCGCTTACCTTCCGACTAGTGCAGGTGCTTTCGGGCCATGGCTGCTTTGGCAAGTACCTGTGCAGAATAGCCGGAAGGGAACCGACGACCGAGTGCCACCATTGTGACTGTGGGGAGGACACTGCGCAGCACACGCTGGAAATATGCCCGGCTTGGGC
The DNA here is from genome assembly GCA_948107665.1 of Lomographa bimaculata. NCBI lineage: Eukaryota > Metazoa > Arthropoda > Insecta > Lepidoptera > Geometridae > Lomographa > Lomographa bimaculata. The sequence goes on along the minus strand of OX403602.1, from coordinate 56,876 downwards.
CCAGCAGCGCAGTGAACTCACCGCAGCAGTGGGGGACGACGGTTCGCTTTCGGGCTTGGTGAAAGCCATGCTGGAGAGCGAGACGTCGTGGGACGCGGGCATCGCCTTCTGTGAGGAGGTGATGACGCTGAAGGAGGTGGCGGAAAGGGAGCGGGAGATCGCATCAAACCTTCCGATCCGCCAACGTAGAGCAGGGCGGCGGAGGAGACTCTACGCCCTCCTTCACCCCCCATAACCGAGGTCTGACGGCGGTCTCAGGGGACACCGCCGTCACTAGACAGGCCTCGCGAGGTGGTGCGCGCAGTGTTCCCGCGCGCCTCTCATGGAGATAGAGGCGAAGAACTCCAACTTCGCCTCCAAACGGGATTGGAGCCCTGAGAAGGGCCAACGCCGCCAGGGCTGTGCAAGCGAGTTCGAAAGTGTTCCCTCGGCCCTGGCAACAATGGCGTCCCGTGGAGCATCGTGTGGTTTTAGTCGGTAGGGGCACTGGCTGCTGTGGGAGTAGTTGGTGTCGAGCCCGACACACCCCGTCGTGTCTCCCCTGGCGCGGCGGGACGGTACGTAAAATGTATTTCCACACGTAAAAAAAAAAAAAAAAGGTTAGGTTAGGTTAGGTTAGGTTAGGTTAGGTATTTTTTTTTTTTTTTTTTTTTTTTGCCCGGCCAGCGTGTCGCGTCTCTGACATAATCAGAGAATTGTGTGCAAATAATTTTTTCAGTTCAGTCTTTATTTTCAAATAATCTTAGTCTAAAAACACACAATTATTATACAAAGGTAAAAATAAAGTCACATCATATAGGTCTAGTAAAAACTATCCTACGTCAATACACATTTATAATCACAGATATGTACATATATCATTTATTCTTATTTATAACCTTACTTGCTACTTGAATACAAAAATCGATGAAAACATCTCGGATGTCTTTGTCATTTACAATCTTACTTATATTATTTACAGTGATAAGACATCCTATTTTGTGTTCCGCCTCGTACCTCTCCAAGCCGTAGACAGGGCATTCTGACAGGACATGTAGTACACTTTCAAGTTTGCCCGGCTCACAGATGCAGTCCGGGCTATCTTTACATTTAAAATCATTCAAATATGCGGAGAAGCCGCCATGTCCTGTCAGCACCTGAGTTAAAATTCCGACGGGTTCTATCTTTCTTACTATGCTGAAAGCCTGGAGCGCGTCGGGGAAGAACAATTTGGTAGTCGTCGCCGTGTCCCCTGACTTATACCTCCGGTTCCATTCGTCACGCGTACACAAACGAATTTGTCGCTTGACGAATGATATCGGAACTCGGTCATAGTCAGGTTTCGTTTTCGCTTTAAGGGCTGCGGCCTTTGCTAACTCATCCGCTCTCTCGTTGCCTATCAATCCCGCGTGGGCTTTTATCCAAAACAGTGCTACCTGTTTATTCTGGTTTGCGCACTGTTTTAGATTGTTACGAGCCTCGGCGGCGAGCGGATGAAGTGAGTGGGAGTTTACAACGGTTTCCAAGGATGACCTTGAATCGCTGTAAATCCCAAAGCTCGTTTCTGGGCGTTTGAGTATTTCCCCAGTTGCTCTACAAATGGCAAGCAATTCCGCCTGGTAAACCGTGCCGTAGGACGGCAGTTTCATCTTGAGGCTCTTGGTTTCGGCGCCATTGGTCCAAAAGGACAATGCCGCCCCTACCTTGCCGTCGATCTTACTGCCGTCCGTGAATATACATACCTGTTGGTTACTGTGTATATCCACTTGGTTTTGGTCAGCCAGGCACACGAATTGCAAGCCTTTTTGTTCCGCTGGGTGGGGAAACTCGCTGAATGCTGTCTTCCGCTCTATCTCTCTGTCCACCAGTATCGCCGGTGGTCTGCCCCTCTTCGCCTCATACAGGGCGGCTGCCTCTTGTATACGGAGGTCGAGGGGGAGCAAACCTGTCAGCACTAGTGCGGAGTTGAGGGAGACAGTGCGGTAGGCCTTGCAAAGCTTTTGCGCGAATCCTCTTTGGACAGCATTCAGTTGTTTTTGAACGCCCAGTTTTTTGGTCGCAGACGCCCAAGCGCTTGCGGCGTACATTGTTATCGGCTCTACAACTGCGGTGTAGATGATGCGGATAACCTCAGGATGGAGACCCCAGCTGACCCGGGCCGCCCTTGACAACTGCTTGTACACATTTAATGCCTTCTTACATACATTTGAAGCGTGTGCATTAAATGTCAGCTTATTGTCAATGGTCAGCCCGAGGATCTTGATTTCCGTGGACATGCCGATGTCAACATCGCCCATCCTCAGAAGTGGAGTGTCAAACTTAAGCTTACGCGTGATGACCATAGCGTTTGTTTTGTGCGGAGCAAACTTTAGCTTATTATTGACACCCCACTTCCGGACATAGGCGAGGGCATCGTTCGCACGTCGCTGGACCTCAAGAGCGGTGTCCCCATCGAACACCAACACCACGTCATCTGCAAAAGCCTGGCAATAATCGCCACGCTGCTCCAGACCCTTCAGCAGAGGATCGAGGAGGAGGTTCCAAAGGATAGGACCGCCGATCGATCCTTGTACACAACCTTTGGTCGTGGTCTTGGTCACCTCCTCGCCCGCATAGCGCAATTTTATCCTTCTCTGTTCAAGGTAGCTATCGATGACCCTTCTGATGTTAACAGGGCATCCTTCCTGAGCCAGGCGCACCCTTATGGCGGGCCACCAAGCGCTATCGAAAGCCCCCTCTATGTCCAACGATATCATTGTTACCAGCTTTTTCTGGTCTAATTTACCACGAATGTATCCTAGAAGGACATAGAGGGAGTCCTCGGTGCTACGCTGGGGCATAAAGCCATACTGGTGCGCGCTCATTCTCGGAATGGTATGCCATTTCACTCTGCTCATGATCATCTTCTCGAGAATCTTTCCTAGCACCGGCAACAGCCCGATTGGTCTATACGACTTCGGGCTGGTGTAGTCGGTCTTCCCAGGCTTTCTGAGTATCACGACTGTGGCCTCTTTCCAAGCTTCTGGGAAGTGACCTAGTGTTAAGCACTTATTTGCCAATGCTAGGAAAATTTCCGGGTTCTGTGCGATGATCATTTTGCAGATATCCGCTGTCAGACCATCTCCCCCCGGGGCTTTTTTCGGATTGAAACTGTCCGTAGCGATAGTTAGTTCGTCAATGGTAAACAGTGGGTCATGTTGCTCGTCATATTCCAGACTGTTTACCATTTCGGCCAGTTCCCTGACACGCTGATGTTCTGCGTTGTCAGTATCCTCATTGTCCTCCGGGTAGAACGTGTCCGCCAGCAGAATAGCAGATGCCCTTTGGTCCAGTACTGTGCCTTCCTTGGACAGAGGAAGATCTTCCGTCCTCTTAGTCGTCCTGCCAATTACACGATATATCCCATCCCACACACTTTCCCTATCCTGTTTTTCGCAGAAGCCTTTCCAACTCGTGATCTGTGCCTTTTTTGCTTCTTCTTCATAATTTTGCTTTGCTTGCAGGTACTCGGTGACCACCTTCTCTCTGCGGACTGGCGCTGCACAGCGAATCCTGCGTTTTTTCGTAGCGACATCTTTCTTCAGTCTGACGAGTACTTCAGACGACCATGGCAAGGTAAATTTGTTTTTGATTTTAATTTTGGGGATACATGTATTTGATGCTGTTATTAAATTATTTATATATTTATTTACTATTACTTCCAAATCGTTTTTATTATCTATTTTATCTATTTCAATTATGTTTATTTGGTTTTGTTCCAGCAATTGGCTTAAGTTTGCATTAAATTCAAGCCAATTTGCTTTCCTGCTATTAAAAATTCTCGTTGTTCTGGCTACATCAAGGCCTTTAGATTTTTCTAAATTAATTTTGAAGAAAATGGTGTTGTGGTCGGAAGTAGTCACACCTTCGTCGACTTTCCAATCGTCCACGAGGTTGAGCATATCAACTGTGCAGGCTGTGACGTCCACAAAGCTGGTGTAGCGCGTATCACCTCTGATGGTATCAAAAGTTGGGATATCGCCCACATTGAGCACCTGCAAGTTCACATCTTCTAAGGCTCCAGCCAAATCTTCTCCTCTGCCATCGATGGTCGGGCTTCCCCACCATAAGTTCTTGGCGTTTGCGTCGCCTCCTATTACTAACTTATGGCGGAAAGTTTGTCCTATTTTGTGTATCTGTTGCAAGTACGGCTCGATTGGTGCCGGTTTAGGTTCGAAGTAGTATGAGGCTACTGCAATTTCCCAGGCGCTTGTTCTGATCTTTACCACAACGATATTGTTTGTGGTAAAGTCAGGGCATTGTATCACGTCAAGGTCGTGATCGAATACTGCTATTGCAGCCTTGACGGTGCCGTCACCTTGATTAGCGCTCTGGAAAATTCGTACACCTCTGTAGCTCCCCATTCTACCTCTACCCCCGACATACGGTTCCTGCAACAGAGCGAAAGCCACCCTCCTATTGTACGCCTCAAGCATTAAGTCCGCCGTGGCCAGTTCTTTACGTTGGAGATTAGCCTGGGCGACGAGGTATGGCTTATCGCTATTTTGGACCTGTGTTAACCTTGGGACCACCTTAGCAGTAGGCTACAGCTGACCTAGCCAGTGTGTCCCACTTCCGCCTTATAGCACATTCGTTGCTAAAGGCGTTGTGGTCTGTCCTGGCTAGCTTAGCATGAACGCAGTTGCAGCACGCAGGTGGCAGGTTTGCCAGCAAGTCCGCGCACTGAGCCTTCATATGGGCGCCTCCACAGTGGCTGCACTTTTCGGTCGTTTCTTTACAGAAACGCCGACTGTGGCCGTAACCGAGACAGAGCGAGCATTGAACGAGTGGCGATTGGTCCGCCACTCGTACTCGCTGCAGGTCAATGTGCACCGTCTCGGCCTCGAACATGCGCTGCCACAGTTTAGGGGAGACCCTCATTACTACGTGGCTGGTGTGCGGGTTCCTTGTCTTCTTTTTATAAGCTATGTCGCATTTTCCACTTTCCTTGGTTAACCCTATGAACAAGTTCTTGTTTTGATTCCTTAGTGCCCTCAGCACTTCCTCGTCACTGTTGTATTGGAGTACATCTCTGAGGATCACCAAGGGATCCTTGTTCTTGATTTCTTCCACTTGTAATTCTGTGGCCTGGGTTAACCTAGCTTTAATTTTCTGCCTTTCTTCTTCGGTCCTGCATGCTACGATCACTTTTCTATCTTTCGCTTTTCTGATTCTCTCTACCTCTACTCCCCCTTCCTTTGCTTTAACTACTTTCCTAATTCTGTCTAGAACATTCTCCCCAGTTTCTGTCTCGTCCTTCGCCGTTACCACTACCGAGTGTAGCGCGGTCTGCTCTGCGAAGTGCCTCTTGGGGGGGGCTGCTACTGCACTGGCGTACGTCTTCTTTTCGAGGGTCTGCTTCAGTTCTTCCATACGTTGGTTGTTCTCCTTCAGAAGCTTCATGTGCTCCTCGATTGTTTTCGCCAGTGCGTGCGTTCCGTCATCCTTCCCCTTCTCCGTTTCCAGATGGATCTCTTTTTCTGTGCACTTTTCGCTTTCGACTTTGTGTCTCTGCACACCAGCTGCGAATCCCTCTTTTGCCAGTTGGTAGAGGCGCTCGACGGCTTCGATAACTCCGTTCTTTATCTCCGTCTTGAGGTTTCTCGAGCTGCTGATGTGCAGTTTCACCTTGGTCAGGCAGCCTCTTGCTTCTGCTAACTTTTCCGTGCGTTTAGTGCTCTCCGGTTTGGCTAGGCCCCCTGTTGCTTCTGCCGACAGCCTACGGGCTGCCGGTTTTGGCTTTGGGGGTTCAGCCCCGGAGAGAGCTTGAGGAGGCGTCAGGTTGGGCTTTTTGGGGGCTTGTTTGCCCACAACCTCCCATTCCCGGATACTCTTCCTCACGCCCGATGTCGCTGGTAGGGTTTCGGCTACTCCTCCTTGGGGGTCTGCGTCCATGCTTGACTTGGCTGGTGTTCTAAATCCGAACATGGTTTGGTAGGGCTTCTACGAGCAGGGTAGAAATTTAAATGAATTATTTAAAAAGTAAATTTGTAGAAGTTGTAAAAGTAAATAAAAAGTATTCAATTATGGGGATTAATAAAGTAAAATACAGTGGGATGGGCGCAAACTAGTCGGAGTGGCACGAGGTTCCTATTGAAATTAATATTACACAAGTAAAATTGTGACTTTATACGCGACACGCAGTCAAGTAGAGTAATCACAGTTAGATTACTCTCTAAAATTAAATTATAAAATAAAATAAAATTATAAAATTAAAAAGTCGTCAAAATAAAACAGGCAATCCGAAAAAGTTCGGAAAGTCAAGAGGTCCAGTTGCGTGTAAAGGCGTCAACTGGATACAAAATAAAAATAAATTTACAAATTTAAAACTTACAACTAATTAAAAACAATTTTTAAAATATAAAAATATATTTTATCGTAACTGCAGTCGACGAAAATTAATAAGTGGATAAGGTGCCACTTGGTCGACTGCAGTGTCATAAAAACTTAATCTATATATCACAATCGCACTTTAAATCAACACGTATAATTTTGGACCCCGGTTCTACCAAGTGGTAGCTCCGTCTGAGACGAACAAATTCCAAAAAAAAAAAAAAAAAAATTTTGAATTTATACTAAATTTCGTCCTAGGTCACCTAGATGCGGAGTAAAGTCGTTTCTAGGTCACCTTTGTCAGAGGAGGGGGGAGTTCCAGCGCCTTAAAAGCCCAATAGCAATCTGGACGGCCTATCAGCTGATGATGATAATTCAAGCTGATGATGATGATTATTATTCGAGCTGATGATGATAATAATTTAGGCTAATGATGATGATTATTTCTCGAGCTGATGATGATGATGTTTTTCGAGAACCTTCGATGATACGCTAAAGTAGTTGACAAACTACTTGTCGCAATCGAAGGTTCCAGACAGTTCGAGAAACGTCCAGATCTTTCGGGGGCTGGGGGCTGAGGGCTGGGGGCTGAAATTTGAACCTAAAAGCCGGGTGCAAAAAGATGATGCAATTTATTAAATTATTACTAATCCCGGTTACGTGTTGATTTTTCCAAAAAGTGTCTCAGAATGGGGCCAAAAGTTCCTAAAATCACCAGGTAGGTACTGTCGTCACCGTCCGCTGTCAGCCGCTGCCGGATGGATGCGATTTTAGGCGATTTTTCCAACCAAAGACGTCACTACTTTTTAGAGGTTATGTTTGGTTGGACGCTCTAAAATCGATAGCTTGGAAACTGTTGCATAGAAAATGCCGAAAATTTGTACACTTGTTTGTAACGATATGTTTAACTGTATAGTGTCCAAAAAGTATATCGTTACAGATCTTGTTTAGAATTTAGATGAATTTAAAGATGAAGTTGAATTTACTAACTTTTGAAGAGTTGAAATCTTCGTGGCGGCTGGTTGGTTTTCGGTGATCGAGGTGTCCCCTGGTAGTGCTCGTCTGCGCTCACGTCGTGCTGGTGTCAAAAAAGTTCCAGGTCCTCTGGATCCTGGAACACGTATACACGTGTATTGGTGGTTTTTGGTATAACTCGGCGAGTTCAACCAGGAATAATCCGGGACTCAGCCAAGTTATAGTGTCCTCCAAGGAGCGTCGTCGTGCAGTATAAAAACTGTAGGTCGTCGCTGATAATCGTGCAGCGTATTTTGTTGAAACATTTTCGGGAAGCGAAAAATCGGGTTTTTCACTGTCAATCAGTGAAAAACAATCCGATTCCGAAACTTTTTGCACTATCACGTGGCGCTGGTGTTGGCGCACACTTTCACTTGTATCACTGCACGATTTGCGAAACTTTACTATTTTTGCCGATTTTTGAGGCGCGGAGCACTTTAAAAGCTTGGCGCTTGCACTGACGGACAGAGTGCGACTGGTTAGGTTAGGTTAGGTTAGGGTTTTTTTTTTTTTTTTAAATGTACCACCATCTCGAAATGTCACTATAGCGACTACCTCTAACATGATCAGAGTCCTTCTACAACAATATTTCATAACAGCATATTTTTAAAATTTGGAGGGTTACATGGTCATGAAAAATTTTTTTTTTTTTTTTTTTTCTTACATTTTATCTAATTACTATCTCTCTGATAAACACAATTTTCAATTCACCAAACATTATACAGACTACTGCTTTAACAACTTTTCTTATTATTATCATAGATATATACATAAATTTAATTGCTGTAGTCACATATTATCATAATATACATACTTAGCAAGAAAACATAGCATAAATCTTGACATCTTTTACCGTTGATTTTACAATGCAGTTTATAAACTCGTCTTAAGTACCTATCATCTAGACATTTAGGGTTAGGTTAGGTTTTTTTTTTTTTTTTTTTTTTTTTTTTTTAAATATCCCGGGCGCTGAGGCCCGGTCAGCGTGTTGCTCCCTAACATTATCAGGGATTTAGGGTGCTTTAATAATTTTTTCATATCAGTCTTATATTTTACATTATAAAAAGAAAAAATTGTCTTATTCTATTTAAACAGTTAAAAAGTGCACCTTATTCTAATATCACATTTTCATTTATCAAATTAGTCACAACATAATAGATCTTATTCTAGTCAAGTACTTATCCTAAGTCACTCTAATTTATAAAAAGCACATTAATATTACGTTTATACAATAATGTACATTATATGTCAATTTATGTCTAACAGTTTCGGGAGATATCTCGACCGGTTTGGCGCTAATATTCTAACATATATTTATCACAGTTTTTTGATCTTACATTTTAGTCTCGTACCTCTCCTACGTATTTCATTTTAATAACACAAAAATTACAATATTGAGGCCTGGAGAACTTCGAGAAAAAATTTTGCGGTTTTTGTAGCCGTGTCTCCTGACTTATACCTCCGGTTCCATTCGTCATGCGTGTACAAACTAATTTGTCGCTTGCCGAATGGAATCGGTATTCGGTCATAGTCAGAATTCATTTTCGCTGTAAGGGCTGCGGTCTTTGCTAATTCATCCGCTCTCACGCCAGCGGTGAGCGGACGAAGTGAGTGGGGGCTTGCTGCGGTCTCCAAAAATAATCTTGGAATCGCTGCAAAACCCCGAAACTCGTTCTGGGCTTTTGATGTCTCCTTGGTTGCTCTGTAATTGGCAAGCAATTGCACCAATTGCAGGCCCATTTTTCTGCTGGATAGGGCATCTCCTGAACGCCCAGATTTTTGGCCGCAGACGCCCAAGCGCTTGCGGCATACATGGATTTTTGGCTCCACAGTTGCAGTGTATGTGTTGACTGTCACATCTTGGTGGAGGTTCCAACCATCCCGGGCTGCCTTTGACAACCGCATGTACACATTTAATGTCTTCTTACACATTTTGGAAGCGTGACTGTTAAATGTCAGCTTGTTGTCAATGGTCAGCTCTAACGGTGCGTTGTCTCCATCAAGCACCAACACTGCATAATCTGGAGGAGCCTGGTGGTCGTTTTCGCGTTGCTCCAGGCCCCTAAAAAGGGCATCGGGGAATGCACCTGGGACCACCTTAGCAGTATGCTACTGCTTGTCTCGCCAGTGCATCCCACTTTCGCCTGATGGCACACTCACTGCTGAAGGCATTGTGGTCCATCTTCGGCTGCTTTGCATGGATGCAGTTACAACATGCAGGCGGCAAGTTTGCCAGGAAATCCGCACACTGCGCCTTCATATGAGGGCCGCCGCAGTGGCTGCACTTCTCCACGGTCTCTTTGCAGAAGCGCCGGCCGTGGCCGTAGCCGAGACAGAGCGAGCACTGAACGAGTGGCGATTGGTCCGCCACTCTGACTCGCTGCAGGTCTACGAGCACTGTCTCGGCCTCGACCATGCGCTGCCACAGTTCCGGGGAGACCCTCATAACCACGTGGCTAGTGTGCGGGTTCCTGGTTTTCTTCTTGTAGGCTATTTCACATCTTTGGTTCTCTAAGGTTAGCCCTCCGAAGATAGTCTTATTCTGGACCTTTAGTGCCCTCAGTACTTCCTCGTCCTTATTGTACTGGAGTACATCTCTGAGGATCACTAAAGGATCCTTGTTTCTTATCTCTTCCACGTGCAATTCTGTGGTCTTGGCTAACCTATCCTTTACCTTTTGCCTCTCTTCTTTCGTCCTGCATGCTATTATCACTTTTCTATCTTTACCTTTCCTTATTCTCTCTACTTCTACTCCTCCCTCCTTCGCTTTTACTACTTTCCTAATCCTTTCCAATACTTCCTCCCCAGTTTCCGTCTCATCCTTTGCCGTTACCACTACCGAGTGTAGCACGGTCTGCTCTGCTAATTGCCTCTTGGGGGGGGCCGCAACTGCACTGGCGTACGTCTTGGTTTCGAGGGTCTGCTTAAGGTCTTCCATTCGTTGGTTGTTCTCCTTTAAAAGCAACATGTGCTCCTCGATCTTTTGCGCCAGTGCGCGCGTTCCATCATCCGCCCCCTTTTCCATTTCCCTGGGTCTTTCCTTCTCAATGGAATCTGGCTCTGTCTTGTTCTTTTGCACACCAGCTGCGTATCCCTCTTTGGCCAGTTGGTAGAGGCGCTCGACGGCTTCGATTACTCCGTTCTTAATCTCCGTCTTGAGGTTTCTGGAGCTGCTGATGTGCAACTTAACTTTAGTCAGGCAGCCTCTCATCTCTGCTAATTTTTCCGAGCGTTTGGTGCTCTCCGGTTTGGCTAGTCCCCCTGCTGCTTCTGCCGACAGCCTACGGGCTGCCGGTTTCGGCCTTGGGGGTTCAGCCCCAGAGAGCGCTTGAGGAGGCGTCAGGTTGGGTGTTCTCTGGGCTGGTTTGCCCACAACTTCCCATTCCCCGATGCTCTTCCTCACGCCCGATGTTGCTGGTAGGGTTCCGGCGGCTCCTCTTTGGGGGTCTGCATCCATGCTGGATTTTGCGGGCGTCCTTACTCCGATAAACATTTCGATTTAAAATTTAAAAAGTTCAAATAAAGACGCGTTATAGTAGGAGAGATACGATTGCTAAGATTTATATTGTACAGACAAGTTGTGACTAATTTGCAACACGCAGTCAATTAGAGTAGCCTCTGTTAAACTATACAAAAAATCCCAGAGATTAAACTCTGTTTTGAGACTACTCTATAAATAAAAACAAGGTCATAAAATAAAATTAGCAATCCGAAAAAAGTTCGGAAAGTCACTTGTGCCAGTTGCGTGTAAAGGCGTCAACTGGAACACAAATTTAAAATATATTTACAAATGTAAAACTTACAACTATATAAAAACAAATTTTTAAAATATATAAAATATATTTTGTCGTGACTGCAGTCGTTCCAATGGTCAAAAAAGAACGTGGACAAAGCGCCACTTGGTCGACTGCAGTGTCATAAAAACTTAATCTATATATCACAGTCGCACTTCAAATCAACACGTATAATTTTGTACCCCGGCTCTATCAAGTGGTAGCTCCGTCTGCGACGAACAATTTCCAAAAAAAAAAAAAAAAAATAAAAAAAAAAAATAAAAAAAAAATAATTTGAATTTATACTACTTTTCGTCCTAGGTCACCTAGATGCGGAGTAAAGTCGTTTCTAGGTCACCTTTGTCAGAGGAGGGGGGAGTTCCAGCGCCTTAAAAGCCCAATAGCAATCTGGACGGCCTATCAGCTGATGATGATAATTCAATCTGATGATGATGATTATTATTCGAGCTGATGATGATAATAATTTAGGCTAATGATGATGATTATTTCTCGAGCTGATGATGATGATGTTTTTCGAGAACCTTCGATGACACGCTAAAGTAGTTGACAAACTACTTGTCGCAATCGAAGGTTCCAGACAGCTCGAGAAACGTCCAGATCTTTCGGGGGCTGGGGGCTGAAATTTGAACCTAAAAGCCGGGTGCAAAAAGATGATGCAATTTATTACAATATTACTAAGCCCGGTTACGTGTTGATTTTTCCAAAAAGTGTCTCAGAATGGGGCCAAAAGTTCCTAAAATCACCAGGTAGGTACTGTCGTCACCGTCCGCTGTCAGCCGCTGCCGGATGGATGCGATTTTAGGCGATTTTTCCAACCAAAGACGTCACTACTTTTTAGGGGTTATGTTTGGTCGGACGCTCTAAAATCGATAGCTTGAAAACTGTTGCATAGAAAATGCCAAAAATTTGTACACTTGTTTGTAACGATATGTTTAACTGTATAGTGTCCAAAAAGTATATCGTTACAGATCTTGTTTAGAAGTTAAAAGAATTTAAAGATGAAGTTGAATTTACTGACTTTTGAAGAGCTGAAATCTTCGTGGCGGCTGGTTGGTTTTCGGTGATCGAGGTGTCCCCTGGTAGCGCTCGTCTGCGCTCACGTCGTGCTGGTGTCAGAAAAGCTCCAGGTCCTCTGGATCCTGGAACACGAATACACGTGTATTGGTGGTTTTTGGTATAACTCGGCGAGTTCAACCAGGAAAAATCCGGGACTCAGCCAAGTTATAGTGTCCTCCAAGGGGCGTCGACGTGTAGTATAAAAAATGTAGGTCGTCGCTGAAAATCGTGCAGCGTATTTAGTTGAAACTTTTTCGGGAAGCGAAAAATCGGGTTTTTCACTGTCAATCAGTGAAAAACAATCCGATTCCGAAACTTTTAGCACTATCACGTGGCGCTGGTGTTGGCGCACAGTTTCACTTGTATCACTGCACGATTTGCGTATTTTTACTATTTTTGCCGATTTTTGAGGCGCGGAGCACTTTAAAAGCTTGGCGCTTGCACTGACGGACGGTTAGGTTAGGTTAGGTTAGGTTAGGTTTTTTTTTTTTTTTTTTTTTTTTTTTTTTTTTTGTCCCGGGCGCTGAGGCCCGGTCAGCGTGTTGCTCCCTAACATTATCAGGGATTTAGGGTGCTTTAATATTTTTTTCATATCAGTCTTATATTTTACATTATAAAAAGAAAAAATTGTCTTATTCTATTTAAACAGTTAAAAAGTGCACCTTATTCTAATATCACATTTTCATTTATCAAATTAGTCACAACATAATAGATCTTATTCTAGTCAAGTATTTATCCTAAGTCACTCTAATTTATAAAAAGCACATTAATATTACGTTTATACAATAATGTACATTATATGTCAATTTATGTCTAACAGTTTCGGGAGATATCTCGACCGGTTTGGCGCTAATATTCTAACATATATTTATCACAATTTTTTGATCTTACATTTTAGTCTCGTACCTCTCCTACGTATTTCATTTTAATAACACAAAAATTACAATATTGAGAGAGAACCTGGAGAACTTCGAGAAAAAATTTTGCGGTTTTTGTAGCCGTGTCTCCTGACTTATACCTCCGGTTCCATTCGTCATGCGTGTACAAACTAATTTGTCGCTTGCCGAATGGAATCGGTATTCGGTCATAGTCAGAATTCATTTTCGCTGTAAGGGCTGCGGTCTTTGCTAATTCATCCGCTCTCACGCCAGCGGTGAGCGGACGAAGTGAGTGGGGGCTTGCTGCGGTCTCCAAAAATAATCTTGGAATCGCTGCAAAACCCCGAAACTCGTTCTGGGCTTTTGATGTCTCCTTGGTTGCTCTGTAATTGGCAAGCAATTGCACCAATTGCAGGCCCATTTTTCTGCTGGATAGGGCATCTCCTGAACGCCCAGATCTTTGGCCGCAGACGCCCAAGCGCTTGCGGCATACTGGTTAGGTTAGGTTAGGTTAGGTTAGGTTAGGTTAGGTTAGGTTAGGTTAGGTTAGGTTAGGTTAGGTTAGGTTTTTTTTTTTTTTTTTTTTTTTTTTTTTTAATACCGGGCGCGAAGGCCCGGCCAGCGTGTCGCGTCTCTGACATGATCAGAGAATTGTGTGCAAAAATAAATTTTTTCAGATCATTCTTTATTTCAAATATTCTTAGTCTAATATAAAAAACACACAATTATAATACAAAAATAAAAAATAAAGTCACATAAAATAGGTATAGAAAAAACTATCCTAAGTCAATACACATTTGTTATCACGTTTAAATTTATCATTTATTCCTCAATATAACCTTACTTGCTACTTGAACACAAAATTCGATGAAAACATCTCGGATGTCTTTGTCATTTACAATCTTAGAAATATTATTTACAGTGATAAGACATCCTATTTTGTGTTCTGCCTCGTACCTCTCCAAGCCATAGACAGGGCATTCTGACAGGACATGCAGTACATTTTCAAGTTTGCCCGGCTCACAGATGCAGTCCGGGCTATCTTTACATTTAAAATCATTCAAATATGCGGAGAAGCCGCCATGTCCTGTCAGCACCTGAGTTAAAATTCCGACGGGTTCTATCTTTCTTACTATGCTGAAAGCCTGGAGCGCGTCGGGGAAGAACAATTTGGTAGTCGTCGCCGTGTTGGTTAGGTTAGGTTAGGTTAGGTTAGGTTAGGTTAGGTTAGGTTAGGTTAGGTTAGGTTTTTTTTTTTTTTTTTTTTTTTTTTTTATCCGGGCGCAGAGGCCCGGTCAGCGTGTTGCTCCCTAACGTGATCAGGGATTTGGGGTGCAATTATTTTTTCACATTGTTTTATTTATTATATAAAAAAGAAAAAACAGCATATTATCTTAAGTAAAAACAGTCTTAGTACACCTTACTCTATATCACATTTAAATTTATCAAATTAGTCACAACATAATATATTTTATTCAAGTAAAAATATTTATCTTAAGTCACTTATGTCTATAAAAGCACAGTTTTAATACATTTATACAATAATATACATTATATGTCAAATTATCATTCTAACAATTTTCGGGAGATATCTCGACCGTTTTATTACTTATTTTCTAACATATATTTATCACAGCTTTTCAATCTTAAATTATAGTCTCGTACCTCTCCTACATAATATTTCATTTTAATAACACAATATTGAGGCCTGGAGAGCTTCGGAAAAATTTGCGGTTGTTGTAGCCGTGTCTCCTGACTTATACCTCCGGATCCATTCGTCATGCGTGTACAAACTAATTTGTCGCTTGCCGAATGGAGTCGGTATTCGGTCATAGTCGGGATTCATTTTCGCTGTAAGGGCTGCGGTCTTTGCTAATTCATCCGCTCTCACGCCAGCGGTGAGCGGATGAAGTGAGTGGGGCCTTGCTGCGGTTTCCAAGAATAATCTTGGGATCGCTGCAAAACCCCAAAACTCATTCTGGGCTTCTGATAACTCCTTGGTCGCTCTGTAATTGGCAAGCAATTGCACCAATTGCAGGCCCATTTTTCTGCTGGATAGGGCATCTCCTGAACGCCCAGATTTTTGGCCGCAGACGCCCAAGCGCTTGCGGCATACACAGATTTTTGGCTCTACAGTTGCAGTGTATGTGTTGACCGTCACATCTTGGTGGAGGTTCCAACCATCCCGGGCTTCCTTTGACAACTGCATGTACACATTTAATGTCTTCTTACACATTTTGGAAGCGTGACTGTTAAATGTCAGCTTGTTGTCAATGGTCAGCTCTAACGGTGCGTAGTCTCCATCAAGCACCAACACTGCATAATCTGGAGGAGCCTGGTGGTCGTTTTCGCGTTGCTCCAGGCCCCTAAAAAGGGCATCGGGGAATGCACCTGGGACCACCTTAGCAGTATGCTACTGCTTGTCTCGCCAGTGCATCCCACTTTCGCCTGATGGCACACTCACTGCTGAAGGCATTGTGGTCCATCTTCGGCTGCTTTGCATGGATGCAGTTGCAACATGCAGGCGGCAAGTTTGCCAGGAAATCCGCACACTGCGCCTTCATATGAGGGCCGCCACAGTGGCTGCACTTCTCCACGGTCTCTTTGCAGAAGCGCCGGCCGTGGCCGTAGCCGAGACAGAGCGAGCACTGAACGAGTGGCGATTGGTCCGCCACTCTGACTCGCTGCAGGTCTACGAGCACTGTCTCGGCCTCGACCATGCGCTGCCACAATTCCGGGGAGACCCTCATAACCACGTGGCTAGTGTGCGGGTTCCTGGTTTTCTTCTTGTAGGCTACTTCGCATCTTTGGTTCTCTTGGGTTAGCCCTCCGAAGATAGTCTTATTCTGGACCTTTAGTGCCCTCAGTACTTCCTCGTCCTTGTTGTACTGGAGTACGTCTTTGAGGATCACTAAAGGATCCTTGTTCTTTATCTCTTCCACGTGCAATTCAGTGGTCTTGGCTAACCGCTCCTTTACCTTCTGCCTTTCTTCTTTCGTCCTGCATGCTACTATTACTTTTCTATCTTTGGCCTTTCTTATCCTCTCTACTTCCACTCCTCCTTCCTTCGCTTTCACTGCTTTCCTTATCCTTTCCATTACTTCCTCCCCAGTTTCCGTCTCATCCTTTGCCGTTACAACTACCGAGTGTAGCACGGTCTGCTCTGCTAATTGCCTCTTGGGGGGGGCCGCAACTGCACTGGCGTACGTCTTGGTTTCGAGGGTCTGCTTAAGGTCTTCCATTCGTTGGTTGTTCTCCTTTAAAAGCAACATGTGCTCCTCGATCTTTTGCGCCAGTGCGCGCGTTCCATCATCCGCCCCCTTTTCCATTTCCCTGGGTCTTTCCTTCTCAATGGAATCTGGCTCTGTCTTGTTCTTTTGCACACCAGCTGCGTATCCCTCTTTGGCCAGTTGGTAGAGGCGCTCGACGGCTTCGATTACTCCGTTCTTAATCTCCGTCTTGAGGTTTCTGGAGCTGCTGATGTGCAACTTGACTTTAGTCAGGCAGCCTCTCATTTCTGCTAATTTTTCGGAGCGTTTGGCGCTCTCCGGTTTGGTTAGTCCCCCTGCTGCTTCTGCCGACAGCCTACGGGCTGCCGGTTTTGGCCTTGGGGGTTCAGCCCCAGAGAGCGCTTGAGGAGGCGTCAGGTTGGGTGTTCTCTGGGCTGGTTTGCCCACAACTTCCCATTCCCCGATGCTCTTCCTCACGCCCGATGTTGCTGGTAGGGTTCCGGCGGCTCCTCTTTGGGGGTCTGCATCCATGCTCGATTTTGCGGGCGTCCTTACTCCAATAAACATATTGGTTTCAATTTTAAAAGTTCAAATAAAGACGCGTTATAGTGGGAGAGATACGATTGCTAAGATTTTATATTGTACAGACAAGTTGTGACTAATTTGCAACACGCAGTCAATTAGAGTAGTCTCTGTTCAGTTTTAAACTATACAAAAAATCCCAGAGATTAAACTCTGTTTTGAGACAACTCTATAAATGGTTAGGTTAGGTTAGGTTTTTTTTTTTTTTTTTTTTTTTTTTTTTTTTTTGTACCGGGCGCAAAGGCCCGGCCAGCGTGTCGCGTCTCTGACATGATCAGAGAATTGTGTGCAAAATAATTTTTTCAGTAATGTCTTTATTTCAAATAATCTTAGTCTAAAAACACACAATTTTAATACAAAGGTAAAAATAAAGTCACAAAACATAGGTATAGTAAAACTATCCTAAGTCAAATACACAAATATTTACATTTATCATTTATTTTTATTTATAACCTTACTTGCTACTTGAACACAAAATTCGATGAAAACATCTCGGATGTCTTTGTCATTTACAATCTTACAAATATTATTTACAGTGATAAGACATCCTATTTTGTGTTCTGTCTCGTACCTCTCCAAGCCATAGACAGGGCATTCTGACAGGACATGTAGTACACTTTCAGGTTTGCCCGGCTCACATATGCAGTCCGGGCTATCTTTACATTTATAATCGTTTAAATATGCGGAGAAGCCGCCATGTCCTGTCAGCACCTGTGTTAAAATTCCGACGGGTTCTATCTTTCTCACTATGCTGAAAGCCTGGAGTGCGTCGGGGAAAAACAATTTGGTAGTCGTCGCCGTGTCCCCTGACTTATACCTCCGGTTCCATTCGTCACGCGTACACAAACGAATTTGTCGCTTGACGAATGATATCGGTACTCGGTCATAGTCAGGTTTCATTTTCGCTTTAAGGGCTGCGGCCTTTGCTAACTCATCCGCTCTCTCGTTGCCTATCAATCCCGCGTGGGCTTTTATCCAAAACAATGCTACCTGTTTGTTCTGGTTTGCGCACTGTTTTAGATTATAACGAGCCTCGGCGGCGAGCGGATGAAGTGAGTGGGAGTTTACAACGGTCTCCAAGGATGACCTTGAATCGCTGTAAATCCCAAAGCTCGTTTCTGGGCGCTTGAGAATTTCCCCAGTTGCTCTACAAATGGCAAGCAATTCCGCCTGGTAAACCGTGCCGTAGGACGGTAGTTTCATCTTGAGGCTCTTGGTTTCGGCGCCATTGGTCCAAAAGGACAATGCCGCCCCTACCTTGCCGTCGATCTTACTGCCGTCCGTGAATATACATACCTGTTGGTTACTGTGTATATCCACTTGGTTTTGGTCAGCCAGGCACACGAATTGCAAGCCTTTTTGTTCCGCTGGGTGGGGAATCTCGCTGAATGCTGTCTTCCGCTCTATCTCTCTGTCCACCAGTATCGCCGGTGGTCTGCCCCTCTTCGCCTCGTACAGGGCGGCTGCCTCTTGTATACGGAGGTCGAGGGGGAGCAAACCTGTCAGCACTAGTGCGGAATTGAGAGAGACAGTGCGGTAGGCCTTGCAAAGCTTTTGCGCGAATCCTCTTTGGACAGCATTCAGTTGCTTTTGAACGCCCAGTTTTTTGGTCGCAGACGCCCAAGCGCTTGCGGCGTACATTGTTATCGGCTCTACAACTGCGGTGTAGATGATGCGGATAACCTCAGGATGGAGACCCCAGCTGACCCGGGCCGCCCTTGACAACTGCTTGTACACATTTAATGCCTTCTTACATACATTTGAAGCGTGTGCATTAAATGTCAGCTTGTTGTCAATGGTCAGCCCGAGGATCTTGATTTCCGTGGACATGCCGATGTCAACATCGCCCATCCTCAGAAGTGGAGTGTCAAACTTAAGCTTACGCGTGATGACCATTGCGTTCGTTTTGTGCGGAGCAAACTTTAGCTTATTATTGACACCCCAATTCCGGACATAGGCGAGGGCATCGTTCGCACGTCGCTGGACCTCAAGAGCGGTGTCTCCATCGAACACCAACACCACGTCATCTGCAAAAGCCTGGCAATAGTCGCCGCGCTGCTCCAGACCCTTCAGCAGAGGATCGAGGAGGAGGTTCCAAAGGATAGGACCGCCGATCGATCCTTGTACACATCCTTTGGTCGTGGTCTTGGTCACCTCCTCGCCCGCATAGCGCAATTTTATCTTTCTCTGTTCAAGGTAGCTATCGATGACCCTTCTGATGTTAACAGGGCATCCCTCCTGAGCCAGGCGCACCCTTATGGCGGGCCACCAAGCGCTATCGAAAGCCCCCTCTATGTCCAACGATATCATTGTTACCAGCTTTTTCTGGTCTAATTTACCACGAATGTATCCTAGAAGGACATAGAGGGAGTCCTCGGTGCTACGCTGGGGCATAAAGCCATACTGGTGCGCGCTCATTTTCGGAATGGTATGCCATTTCACTCTGCTCATGATCATCTTCTCGAGAATCTTTCCTAGCACTGGCAACAGCCCGATTGGTCTATACGACTTCGGGCTGGTGTAGTCAGTCTTCCCAGGCTTTCTGAGTATCACAACTGTGGCCTCTTTCCAAGCTTCTGGGAAGTGACCTAGTGTTAAGCACTTATTTGCCAATGCTAGGAAAATTTCCGGGTTCTGTGCGATGATCATTTTGCAGATATCCGCTGTCAGACCATCCCCCCCCGGGGCTTTTTTCGGATTGAAACTGTCCGTAGCGATAGTTAGTTCGTCAATGGTAAACAGTGGGTCATGTTGCTCGTCATGCTCCAGACTGTTTACCATTTCGGCCAGTTCCCTGACACGCTGATGTTCTGCGTTGTCAGTATCCTCATTGTCCTCCGGGTAGAACGTGTCCGCCAGCAGAATGGCAGATGCCCTTTGGTCTAGCACTGTGCCTTCCCTGGACAGAGGAAGATCTTCCGTCCTCTTAATCGTCCTGCCTATTACACGATATATCCCATCCCACACACTTTCCCTATCCTGTTTTTCGCAGAAGCCCTTCCAACTGGCGATCTGTGCCTTTTTAGCCTCATCTTCATAAGCTTGCTTAGCTTGCAGGTACTCGGTGACCACCTTCTCTCTGCGGATTGGCGCTGCACAGCGAATCCTTCGTTTCTTCGTGGCGACATCTTTCTTGAGTCTGACGAGTTCTTCAGACGACCATGGAAATGTAACTAAATTTTTGATTTTAATTTTGGGTATGCTTGCGTTCGATGTAGCTATTATGTGTTGAATATATTTATTTATTATTATTTCCAAATCTGTTTTGTTATCTATGATATCTATTGTATTTTTGTTTATTTTACTATCATCTAGCAATTGGCCTAATTTCTCATGAAATTGAGGCCAATTTGCTTTTTTACTATTAAAAATTCGAGTTGATCTAGCTACATCAATGCCTTTAGATTTAACTATGTTAATTTTGAAAATGATGGTGTTGTGGTCGGAAGTTGTTATCCCCTCGTCAACTCTCCAGTCGTCCACGTGGTCGAGCATATCCACCGTACAGGCCGTGACGTCCACAAAGCTGGTGTAACGCGTATCCCCTCTGATGGTGTCGAATGTTGGGGTATCGCCTACGTTGAGCACCTGCAAGTTAATATCCTCCAGGGTTCCGGCCAGGTCTTCACCTCTGCTGTCAAGGGTCGGGCTTCCCCACCATACGTTTTTGGCGTTTGTATCGCCTCCTAATAATAACTTATGGCGGAAAGTTTGTCCAATCTTGGTTAACTGCTGCAAGTACGGCTCAATGGGTGTCGGTTTAGGTTCGAAGTAGAATGAGGTCACTACAATTTCCCAGGCACTTGTTCTAATCTTTACCACAACGATGTTATTTGTGGTAAAGTTAGGGCATTGTATCACGTCAAGCTCGCTGTCAAAGACTGCGATTGCCGCTTTGACGGTACCATCACCTTGGTTTGTGCTCTGGAAAATTCTCACACCCCTGTAGTTCCCCATTCTACCCCTACCCCCAACATACGGTTCCTGCAACAGAGCGAAAGCCACCCTCCTATTGTACGCCTCAAGCATCAAGTCCGCCGTGGCCAGTTCTTTACGTTGGAGATTAGCCTGGGCGACGAGGTATGGCTTATCGCTATTTTGGACCTGTGTTAACCTTGAGACCACCTTAGCAGTAGGCTACAGCTGACCTAGCCAGTGTGTCCCACTTCCGCCTTATAGCGCATTCGTTGCTGAAGGCGTTATGGTCCGTCCTGGTTTGCTTAGCATGGACGCAGTTGCAACATGCAGGCGGCAGGTTTGCCAGCAAGTCCGCGCACTGAGCCTTCATATGGGCGCCTCCACAGTGGCTGCACTTTTCGGTCGTTTCTTTACAGAAACGCCGACTGTGGCCGTAACCGAGACAGAGCGAGCATTGAACGAGTGGCGATTGGTCCGCCACTCGTACTCGCTGCAGGTCAATGTGCACCGTCTCGGCCTCGACCATGCGCTGCCACAGTTTAGGGGAGACCCTCATTACTACGTGGCTGGTGTGCGGGTTCCTTGTCTTCTTTTTATAAGCTATGTCGCATTTTCCACTTTCCTTGGTTAACCCTATGAACAAGTTCTTGTTTTGATTCCTTAGTGCCCTCAGCACTTCCTCGTCACTATTGTACTGGAGTACATCTCTGAGGATCACTAAGGGATCCTTGTTCTTGATTTCTTCCACCTGTAATTCTGTGGCCTGGGTTAACCTAGCTTTAATTTTCTGCCTTTCTTCTTCGGTCCTGCATGCCACTATCACTTTTCTATCTTTCGCTTTTCTAATTCTCTCTACTTCTACTCCCCCTTCCTTTGCTTTCACTGCTTTCCTAATTCTGTCTAAAACATTCTCCCCAGTTTCCGTCTCATCCTTTGCCGTTACCACTACCGAGTGTAGCGCGGTCTGCTCTGCGAAGTGCCTCTTGGGGGGGGCTGCTACTGCACTGGCGTACGTCTTCCTTTCGAGGGTCTGCTTCAGGTCTTCCATACGTTGGCTGTTCTCCTTCAGAAGCTTCATGTGCTCCTCGATCGTTTTCGCCAGTGCGTGCGTTCCGTCATCCTTCCCCTTTTCCTTTTCCAGGTGGATCTCTTTCTCTGTGCACTTATCGCTTTCGACTCTGTGTCTCTGCACACCAGCTGCGAATCCCTCTTTCGCCAGTTGGTAGAGGCGCTCGACGGCTTCGATAACTCCGTTCTTTATCTCCGTCTTGAGGTTTCTCGAGCTGCTGATGTGCAGTTTCACCTTGGTCAGGCAGCCTCTTGCTTCTGCTAGCTTTTCCGAGCGTTTAGTGCTCTCCGGTTTGGCTAGGCCCCCTGTTGCTTCTGCCGACAGCCTACGGGCTGCCGGTTTTGGCTTTGGGGGTTCAGCCCCGGAAGGAGCTTGAGGAGGCGTCAGGTTGGGTTTTTTGGGGGCTTGTTTGCCCACCACCTCCCATTCCCCGATACTCTTCCTCACGCCCGATGTCGCTGGTAGGGCTCCGGCTACTCCTCCTTGGGGGTCTGCGTCCATGGTTGACTTGGCTGGTGTTCTAAATCCGAACATGGTTTGGTAGGGCTTCTACGAGCAGGGATGGAATTAAAATTAATTATTTAAAAAAGTAAATTTGTAAAAGTTGTATAAATATATAAAAGTATTCAATTATGGCAATTAATAAAAAAAATAAAAAACAGTGGGATGGGCGCAAGCCAGTCGGAGTGGCACGAGGTTCCTATTGCTATTTTTATTACACAAGTAAAATTGTGACTTTATACGCGACACGCAGTCAGGTAGAGTAATCTCAGTTAGATTACTCTCTAAAATTAAATTATAAAATAAAATTATAAAAATTAAAAAGTCGTCAAGATAAAACAGGCAATCCGAAAAAGTTCGGAAAGTCAAAAGGTCCAGTTGCGTGTAAAGGCGTCAACTGGACACAAAATTAAAATAAATTACAAATTAAAATAAATTACAAATTTAAAACCTTAAAGGTATAAAACAATTTTTTAAAATATAAAAATATATTTTATCGTGACTGCAGTCGAAAAAGAACGTGGACAAAGCGCCACTTGGACGACTGCAGTGTCATAAAAACTTAACCTATATATCACAGTCGCACTTCAAATCAACACGTATAATTTTGTACCCCGGCTCTACCAAGGGGTAGCTCCGTCTGCGACGACCAATTTCCAAAAAAAAAAAAAAAAAAAAAAAATTTTTGAATTTATACTACTTTTCGTCCTAGGTCACCTAGATGCGGAGTAAAGTCGTTTCTAGGCCACCTTTGTCAGAGGAGGGGGGAGTTCCAGCCCCTTAAAAGCCCAATAGCAATCTGGACGGCCTATCAGCTGATGATGATAATTCAAGCTGATGATGATGATTATTATCCGAGCTGATGATGATAATAATTTAGGCTAATGATGATGATTATTTCTCGAGCTGATGATGATGATGTTTTTCGAGAACCTTCGATGTAACGCTAAAGTAGTTTACAAAGTACTTGTCGCAATCGAAGGTTCCAGACAGCTCGAGAAACGTCCAGATCTTTCGGGGGCTGGGGGCTGAAATTTGAACCTAAAAGCCGGGTGCAAAAAGATGATGCAATTTATTAAAATATTACTAAGCCCGGTTTCGTGTTGATTTTTCCAAAAAGTGTCTCAGAATGGGGCCAAAAGTTCCTAAAATCACCAGGTAGGTACTGTCGTCACCGTCCGCTGTCAGCCGCTGCCGGATGGATGCGATTTTAGGCGATTTTTCCAACCAAAGACGTCACTACTTTTTAGAGGTTATGTTTGGTTGGACGCTCTAAAATCGATATCTTGAAAACTGTTGCATAGAAAATGCCCAAAATTTGTACACTTGTTTGTAACGATATGTTTAACTGTATGATGTCCAAAAAGTATATCGTTACAGATCTTGTTTAGAATTTAGATGAATTTAAAGTTGAAGTAGAATTTACTGACTTTTGAAGAGCTGAAATCTTCGTGGTGGCTGGTTAGTTTTCGGTGATCGAGGTGTCCCCTGGTAGCGCTCGTCTGCACCCACGTCGTGTAGCTGTCAAATGAGTTCCAGGTCCTCTGGATCCTGGAACACGTATACACGTGTTTTGGTGTTTTTCGGTATAACTCGGCGAGTTCAACCAGGAATAATCCGGGACTCAGCCAAGTTATAGTGTCCTCCAAGGGGCGTCGAGGTGCAGTGTAAAAAATGTAGGTCGTCGCTGATAATCGTGCAGCGTATTTTGTTGAAACTTTTTCGGGAAGCGAAAAATCGGGTTTTTCACTGTCAATCAGTGAAAAACAATCCGATTCCGAAACTTTTTGCACTATCACGTGGCGCAGGTGTTGGCGCTCACTTTCACTTGTATCACTGCACGATTTGCGAAACTTTACTATTTTTGCCGATTTTTGAGGCGCGGAGCACTTTAAAAGCTTGGCGCTTGCACTGACGGACAGAGTGCGACTGGGTTAGGTTAGGTTAGGTTTTTTTTTTTTTTTTTTTTTTTTTTTATACCGGGCGCGAAGGCCCGGCCAGCGTGTCGCGTCTCTGACATAATCAGAGAATTGTGTGCAAATAATTTTTTCAGTTCAGTCTTTATTTTCAAATAATCTTAGTCTAAAAACACACAATTATTATACAAAGGTAAAAATAAAGTCACATCATATAGGTCTAGTAAAAACTATCCTACGTCAATACACATTTATAATCACAGATATGTACATATATCATTTATTCTTATTTATAACCTTACTTGCTACATGAACACAAAATTCGATGAAAACATCTCGGATGTCTTTGTCATTTACAATCTTACAAATATTATTTACAGTTATAAGACATCCTATTTTGTGTTCTGCCTCGTACCTCTCCAAGCCATAGACAGGGCATTCTGACAGGACATGCAATACATTTTCAAGTTTGCCCGGCTCACATATGCAGTCCGGGCTATCTTTACATTTAAAATCATTCAAATATGCGGAGAAGCCGCCATGTCCTGTCAGCACCTGAGTTAAAATTCCGACGGGTTCTATTTTTCTCACTACACTGAAAGCCTGGAGCGCGTCGGGGAAGAACAATTTGGTAGTCGTCGCCGTGTCCCCTGACTTATACCTCCGGTTCCATTCGTCACGCGTACACAAACGAATTTGTCGCTTGACGAATGATATCGGAACTCGGTCATAGTCAGGTTTCGTTTTTGCTTTAAGGGCTGCGGCCTTTGCTAACTCATCCGCTCTCTCGTTGCCTATCAATCCCGCGTGGGCTTTTATCCAAAACAGTGCTACCTGTTTATTCTGGTTTGCGCACTGTTTTAGATTGTTACGAGCCTCGGCGGCGAGCGGATGAAGTGAGTGGGAGTTTACAACGGTCTCCAAGGATGACCTTGAATCGCTGTAAATCCCAAAGCTCGTTTCTGGGCGTTTGAGTATTTCCCCAGTTGCTCTACAAATGGCAAGCAATTCCGCCTGGTAAACCGTGCCGTAGGACGGCAGTTTCATCTTGAGGCTCTTGGTTTCGGCGCCATTGGTCCAAAAGGACAATGCCGCCCCTACCTTGCCGTCGATCTTACTGCCGTCCGTGAATATACATACCTGTTGGTTACTGTGTATATCCACTTGGTTTTGGTCAGCCAGGCACACGAATTGCAAGCCTTTTTGTTCCGCTGGGTGGGGAATCTCGCTGAATGCTGTCTTCCGCTCTATCTCTCTGTCCACCAGTATCGCCGGTGGTCTGCCCCTCTTCGCCTCATACAGGGCGGCTGCCTCTTGTATACGGAGGTCGAGGGGGAGCAAACCTGTCAGCACTAGTGCGGAATTGAGAGAGACAGTGCGGTAGGCCTTGCAAAGCTTTTGCGCGAATCCTCTTTGGACAGCATTCAGTTGTTTTTGAACGCCCAGTTTTTTGGTCGCAGACGCCCAAGCGCTTGCGGCGTACATTGTTATCGGCTCTACAACTGCGGTGTAGATGATGCGGATAACCTCAGGATGGAGACCCCAGCTGACCCGGGCCGCCCTTGACAACTGCTTGTACACATTTAATGCCTTCTTACATACATTTGAAGCGTGTGCATTAAATGTCAGCTTGTTGTCAATGGTCAGCCCGAGGATCTTGATTTCCGTGGACATGCCGATGTCAACATCGCCCATCTTCAGAAGTGGAGTGTCAAACTTAAGCTTACGCGTGATGACCATTGCGTTCGTTTTGTGCGGAGCAAACTTTAGCTTATTATTGACACCCCAATTCCGGACATAGGCGAGGGCATCGTTCGCACGTCGCTGGACCTCAAGAGCGGTGTCTCCATCGAACACCAACACCACGTCATCTGCAAAAGCCTGGCAATAGTCGCCACGCTGCTCCAGACCCTTCAGCAGAGGATCGAGGAGGAGGTTCCAAAGGATAGGACCGCCGATCGATCCTTGTACGCATCCTTTGGTCGTGGTCTTAGTAACCTCCTCACCCGCGTAACGCAATTTGATCTTTCTCTGTTCAAGGTAGCTATCGATGACCCTTCTGATGTTAACAGGGCATCCCTCCTGAGCCAGGCGCACCCTTATGGCGGGCCACCAAGCGCTATCGAAAGCCCCCTCTATGTCCAACGATATCATTGTTACCAGCTTTTTCTGGTCTAACTTTTGACGAATGTATCCTAGAAGGACATAGAGGGAGTCCTCGGTGCTACGCTGGGGCATAAAGCCATATTGGTGCGCGCTCATTTTCGGAATGGTATGCCATTTCACTCTGCTCATGATCATCTTCTCGAGAATCTTTCCTAGCACTGGCAACAGCCCGATTGGTCTATACGACTTCGGGCTGGTGTAGTCAGTCTTCCCAGGCTTTCTGAGTATCACGACTGTGGCCTCTTTCCAAGCTTCTGGGAAGTGACCTAGTGTTAGGCACTTATTTGCCAATGCTAGGAAAATTTCCGGGTTCTGTGCGATGATCATTTTGCAGATATCCGCTGTCAGACCATCCCCCCCCGGGGCTTTTTTCGGATTGAAACTGTCCGTAGCGATAGTTAGTTCGTCAATGGTAAACAGTGGGTCATGTTGCTCGTCATGTTTCAGACTGTTTACCATTTCGGCCAGTTCCCTGACACGCTGATGTTCTGCATTGTCAGTATCCTCATTGTCCTCCGGGTAGAACGTGTCCGCCAGCAGAATGGCAGATGCCCTTTGGTCTAGCACTGTGCCTTCCTTGGACAGAGGAAGATCTTCCGTCCTCTTAGTCGTCCTGCCTATTACACGATATATCCCATCCCACACACTTTCCTTATCCTGTTTTTCGCAGAAGCCCTTCCAACTGGCGATTTGTGCCTTTTTGGCTTCTTCTTCGTAATTTTGCTTTGCTTGCAGGTACTCGGTGACCACCTTCTCTCTGCGGATTGGCGCTGCACAGCGAATCCTTCGTTTCTTCGTGGCGACATCTTTCTTGAGTCTGACGAGTACTTCAGACGACCATGGTAGTGTGACTTTATTTTTTAATTTAATTTTTTGAATACATAAATTTGATGTGGTTATTGCTATATGAATATATTTATTTACTATTGTTTCCAAAATTATTTTACTATCTATCTTGTCTATTTCATTTTTGTTTATGTTATTATCTACTAGCAATTGACCTAATTTCTCATGAAATTCAGGCCAATTTGCTTTTCTGCAATTAAAAATCCTGGTTGTTCTGGCCACATCAATGCCAATTGATTTTACTAAGTTAATTTTGAAGAAAATGGTGTTGTGGTCGGAAGTAGTGACACCTTCGTCGACTTTCCAGTCGTCCACGAGGTTGAGCATATCAACCGTGCAGGCTGTGACGTCCACAAAGCTGGTGTAGCGCGTATCTCCTCTGATGGTATCAAAAGTTGGGATATCGCCCACATTGAGCACCTGCAGGTTCACCTCTTCTAAGGCTCCAGCCAAGTCTTCTCCTCTGCCATCGATGGTCGGGCTTCCCCACCATAAGTTCTTGGCGTTTGCGTCGCCTCCTATTACTAACTTATGGCGGAAAGTTTGTCCTATTTTGTGTATCTGTTGCAAGTACGGCTCGATTGGTGCCGGTTTAGGTTCGAAGTAGTATGAGGCTACTGCAATTTCCCAGGCGCTTGTTCTGATCTTTACCACAACGATATTGTTTGTGGTAAAGTCAGGGCATTGTATCACGTCAAGGTCGTGATCGAATACTGCTATTGCAGCCTTGACGGTGCCGTCACCTTGGTTAGCGCTCTGGAAAATTCGTACACCTCTGTAGCTCCCCATTCTACCTCTACCCCCGACATACGGTTCCTGCAACAGAGCGAAAGCCACCCTCCTATTGTACGCCTCAAGCATCAAGTCCGCCGTGGCCAGTTCTTTACGTTGGAGATTAGCCTGGGCGACGAGGTATGGCTTATCGCTATTTTGGACGTGTGTTAAGCTTGGGACCACCTTAGCAGTAGGCTACAGCTGACCTAGCCAGTGTATCCCACTTCCGCCTTATAGCACATTCGTTGCTAAAGGCGTTATGGTCTGTCCTGGTTTGCTTAGCATGGACGCAGTTGCAGCATGCAGGTGGCAGGTTTGCCAGCAAGTCCGCGCACTGAGCCTTCATATGGGCGCCTCCACAGTGGCTGCACTTTTCGGTCGTTTCTTTACAGAAACGCCGACTGTGGCCGTAACCGAGACAGAGCGAGCATTGAACGAGTGGCGATTGGTCCGCCACTCGTACTCGCTGCAGGTCAATGTGCACCGTCTCGGCCTCGACCATGCGCTGCCACAGTTTAGGGGAGACCCTCATTACTACGTGGCTTGTGTGCGGGTTCCTCGTCTTCTTTTTATAAGCTATATCGCATTTTCCACTTTCCTTGGTTAACCCTATGAACAAGTTCTTGTTCTGATTCCTTAGTGCCCTCAGCACTTCCTCGTCACTGTTGTACTGGAGTACATCTCTGAGGATCACTAAGGGATCCTTGTTCTTGATTTCCTCCACCTGTAATTCTGTGGCCTGGGTTAACCTAGCTTTAATTTTCTGCCTTTCTTCTTCGGTCCTGCATGCTACTATCACTTTTCTATCTTTCGCTTTTCTGATTCTCTCTACTTCTACTCCCCCTTCCTTTGCTTTCACAACTTTCCTTATTCTGTCTAGAACGTTCTCCCCAGTTTCTGTCTCGTCCTTTGCCGTTACCACTACCGAGTGTAGCGCGGTCTGCTCTACAAAGTGCCTCTTGGGGGGGGCCGCTACAGCACTGGCGTACGTCTTCTTTTCGAGGGTCTGCTTCAGATCTTCCATTCGTTGGTTGTTGTCCTTCAGAAGCTTAATGTGCTCCTCGATCGTTCTCGCCAATGCTTGCGTTCCGTCTTCCTTCCCCTTCTCCTTTTCCAGCTGAATCTCCTTCTCTATGCACTTTTCTGGTTCTATTTTGTGTCTCTGCACACCAGCTGCGAATCCCTCCTTCGCCAGTTGGTAGAGGCGCTCGACGGCTTCGATAACCCCGTTCTTTATCTCCGTCTTGAGGTTTCTCGAGCTGCTGATGTGCAGTTTCACCTTGGTAAGGCAGCCTCTTGCTTCCGCTAGTTTATCCGAGCGTTTTGTGCTCTCCGGTTTGGTTGAACCCCCTACTGCTTCTGCCGACAGCCTACGGGCTGCCGGTTTTGGCTTTGGGGGTTCAGCCCCGGAGAGAGCTTGAGGAGGCGTCAGGTTGGGCTTTTTGGGGGCGTGTTTGCCCACAACCTCCCATTCCCCGATACTCTTCCTCACGCCCGATGTCGCTGGTAGGGTTTCGGCTACTCCTCCTTGGGGGTCTGCGTCCATGCTTGACTTGGCTGGTGTTCTAAATCCGAACATGGTTTGGTAGGGCTTCTACGAGCAGGGATGAAATTTAAATTAATTATTTAAAAAGTAAATTTGTAAAAGTTGTAAAATAAATAAAAAGTATTCAATTATGGCGATTAAAAAAAAAAAGTAAAATACAGTGGGATGGGCGCAAACTAGTCGGAGTGGCACGAGGTTCCTATTGCTAATTATACACAAGTAAAATTGTGACTTTATACGCGACACGCAGTCAGGTAGAGTAATCTCAGTTTGATTACTCTTACTTTAAAATTAAATTATAAAATAAAATTATAAAATTAAAAAGTCGTCAAGATAAAACAGGCAATCCGAAAAAGTTCGGAAAGTCAAGAGGTCCAGTTGCGTGTAAAGGCGTCAACTGGACACAAAATTAAAATAAATTTACAAATTTAAAACCTTAAAGCTATAAAACAATTTTTAAAATATAAAAATATATTTTATCGTAACTGCAGTCGTTCCAATGGTCGAAAACTAACGTGGACAAAGCGCCACTTGGTCGACTGCAGTGTCATAAAAACTTAACCTATATATCACAGTCGCACTTCAAATCAACACGTATAATTTTGTACCCCGGCTCTACCAAGTGGTAGCTCCGTCTGAGACGAACAAATTCCAAAAAAAAAAAAAAAAAAAAAAAAAAAAAAAAAAAAAAAAAAAAAAAAAAAAAAAAAAAAAAAAAAATTTTTGAATTTTTACTACTTTTCGCCCTAGGTCATCTAGATGCGGAAAAAAGTCCTTTCTAGGCCACCTTTGTCAGAGGAGGGGGGAGTTCCAGCCCCTTAAAAGCCCAATAGCAATCTGGACGGCCTATCAGCTGATGATGATAATTCAAGCTGATGATGATGATTATTATCCGAGCTGATGATGATAATAATTTAGGCTAATGATGATGATTATTTCTCGAGCTGATGATGATGATGTTTTTCGAGAACCTTCGATGATACGCTAAAGTAGTTTACAAAGTACTTGTCGCAATCGAAGGTTCCAGACAGCTCGAGAAACGTCCAGATCTTTCGGGGGCTGGGGGCTGAAATTTGAACCTAAAAGCCGGGTGCAAAAAGATGATGCAATTTATTAAAATATTACTAAGCCCGGTTACGTGTTGATTTTTCCAAAAAGTGTCTCAGAATGGGGCCAAAAGTTCCTAAAATCACCAGGTAGGTACTGTCATCACCGTCCGCTGTCAGCCGCTGTCGGATGGATGCGATTTTAGGCGATTTTTCCAACCAAAGACGTCACTACTTTTTAGAGGTTATGTTTGGTTGGACGCTCTAAAATCGATATCTTGAAAACTGTTGCATAGAAAATGCCGAAAATTTGTACACTTGTTTGTAACGATATGTTTAACTGTATAATGTCCAAAAAGTATATCGTTACAGATCTTATTTAGAAGTTAAAAGAATTTAAAGTTGAAGTTGAATTTACTGACTTTTGAAGAGCTGAAATCTTCGTGGCGGCTGGTTAGTTTTCGGTGATCGAGGTGTCCCCTGGTAGTGCTCGTCTGCACCCACGTCGTGTAGCTGTCAGAAGAGTTCCAGGTCCTCTGGATCCTGGAACACGTATACACGTGTATTGGTGGTTTTTGATATAACTCGGCGAGTTCAACCAGGAATAATCCGGGACTCAGCCAAGTTATAGTGTCCTCCAAGGGGCGTCGAGGTGCAGTGTAAAAAATGTAGGTCGTCGCTGATAATCGTGCAGCGTATTTTGTTGAAACTTTTTCGGGAAGCGAAAAATCGGGTTTTTCACTGTCAATCAGTGAAAAACAATCCGATTCCGAAACTTTTTGCACTATCACGTGGCGCTGGTGTTGGCGCACACTTTCACTTGTATCACTGCACGATTTGCGAAACTTTACTATTTTTGCCGATTTTTGAGGCGCGGAGCACTTTAAAAGCTTGGCGCTTGCACTGACGGACAGAGTGCGACTGGTTAGGTTAGGTTAGGTTAGGTTAGGTTAGGTTAGGTTTTTTTTTTTTTTTTTTTTTATTAATAAAACAATGTCCACTAACTTTTCGTCAGTGCCTTTTTTTTGATTCCATAAAATTTATTTGCATGTTAAGTTTTTTATGCTTACTCGCATATTTAAAAATAATTACATAGTTCTTAAAAAGTACAGTGAGTTCTCTCTTAAGTATATATATATATATATATTTTATTTTTTTTATTTATTTATTTATTTTTTTTTTTTTTTAATTGTTATTATTATTTTTTCCATTGGTCAATTTTTTTTTTTTTTTTTTTTTTTTTTTTTATTATTATGTATGTAAGTTTTTTTTTTTTTTTGTTTTTATTGTTTTTTTTGTTTTTTTTATAATATATTGCACACTTTACATTCTGTTACCTATTTATTCTACAAAAAAAAAAATACGTTACAACGATTTGTATTAATACTATTTCACAATTTTACATAAGTACGGAATACTTTTTGTGGATCTAGTTTGTGGAATCCATTGCACCCTTTATAAGTTCGCTGAGGGCTTCAATTACTTTTACGTCTCTGTTTTTTATAGCCATTTTTAGGTTGTGGTCTGAGATCACCTTTGCCGTTACAGATTTAGCCCGCTCGATGAACCTCCCTATCGCGTCATCAGCATTGTCGGTGTGATAGACACACTTTTCTGTGTGTCTTGACACCGCCACCACCGCGTGTGGGACACTATCGTGCAGGCGCAGCTTTGAAGACTTCGTTTGGATTACTATAGTCGATGCGTAGGTAAGTCCTTGAGACTCGTGAATAGTGAGAAGGCAAGACCCCGTTCCAGCCCCATACCCCTGGATGTAAAGGGATTGTTTTTCTTCTTGTGTGTGCACAAGGTAGAGAGTGTTGGGTAGGTCAGGGGGGATTCTCACGTTTGTGAACCTTTCACGACTCAGAGAATGTACTTTTGATGTTGACGAGTACATCCCCGAGTAAATCTCGCTGAGGGCGTATACGACGTCCATGGGACACCGATGCGTGCAAAGCCATTCCTCGTTGATGGAAGCGAGAATGTTTGGGCTACTGTATCTTAGTTTGAATAGATTTTCTCTGTCAAAGAAGGGAAGCTGATTGATGTCTCCAAGAAGTACAACTTCGCCGGCCCCAGAAAGCCGAGCTGCCATTACTATGGCTCCAAAGTGGTTCATGAGAGCTTCGTCAACCGTTAGACGGCTGCACCGCTTTGGCTCTTTAAACCCATTTGCCAAAATTGAAGCCATAGTGCGCACGGTAGTGTGAGCTGCATCGCCGATGCGGTGCGCCAGCTTACTTCTGATGTCTTTTGCTGCCTCGGCCGTTGTGGTGACTATTACGTCGCTACCCTCTCTGAAGCCCTCAACCACGTGCTTCGTTTTGCCACATCCCGGTACCCCGTTTATCCACTTGAATTGTGGCAGTGTCCAGTCCTCCCATGCTCCAGGACTTTCAGGGCATCCTGAGATGGATTTGGCCATCCTCATGATCCTGTCGTCCAGCATTATTCGGGTACAGCTGGCTACCGCCACAATAGGGTCATCTCTTGGAGTTGCGTAAAACAGTCCTCCCCTTCTCTTTGTCTCAGCCTCGTCTAGATACACAAACCCGCCGGTAGCGCTGTAAGCTGCCATATATCGACCGGACATGGTTCCCTTGATGGTTTGGGAGGTGTCATTATTGTATATGGCTGCCTCTGCCTCCTCAAGTCTCACCCCCAATAGCGCCTCATTTCCGTGCTGGAAGGATTGAAGGATTTTGCTGCAGATGGATTGGTTGACGTCGCGGGTCGCCCTTACCACCGCCTGAAACTCGATGAATGCGTTTATGGCGTGATCCGTGGGTCCTATCACTGGCCTTAGGTTGGGAGGACTGACTTGTCCCTTGTCGGCTCTTGTTCGGGCAGGCTGTTGCATTTTTGGATTTACCGAGGGCGATCTCAAGAAATCTTCCGCTGCGTCCGCCTGCCTATCCAGTCTTGGTTTCGGCGTTCTCGTACCAGTGAGACTTCTGAAGGCGGATGTTATTGCCTTAATTTGGTCTTTTATTCTGGTTGCCATTTGAGGGTTGCTTTTTTCCTTCCCTTGCTCGGCTGTTTTATGTTGTAGCCTTTCTGATCCACTTTGTGAGTGCTGTGTGGAGCCTGCTAAGGGAAGGGAGACAGGGCAGTTCCCGTACTGGGTTGTCGTCGGTCTGTTTTGTCTAGGTGCTCTAAGATAGCTTAGGTCTTCACCTCTGTGCTCATACACTATGACCTCATGATGTTGTGAGGCTTTCAGGCACCCCAGGCGGTCCATCACCTCTCCTCTCTCGAACTCAACGGACATGGCATCCAAGCTCACTTTTCGCGGGTCATTGTGTACCTCCGCAAAGCTGTCAAGCATTCTGTCAGCACGCACGAAGGGCGTCGTATCATCCCATTCGAGAAGCAGAATTGTTTTATTACCCAATTCTGCCACTCGACAGGGTTGACTTCCCACCGTTGCCTCTGCGAACATACTAAGCTTAGTGCTCTTTATACTAGTTTTGGAGGTATCCCCGTTTAGCAGTAGAGCCAGGCCAGGCGAAATGACTGTGTTACATCGACTCACGGCTCGGCTGAAGGCAATTCCTAGTTTTTCTGTGTCATTGTCCATGAAAAATGCCACTCCACGGATCCTTATACTGGGCGTTCCCGTCTCTCCATTTCGCAGTATTCCGATGATATTTTTGGCGCTGGATGAAGGCTGTGGGCCCTCGTCCATCGCCCGGGGCTGAGCTGTTACTGTTGTCTGAGCTCGAGGCTGCGTCTGTGAAGCCTGCGCGATGGTGGAACCGTTTCTTATTGCGGCGCTTATGGCAACTCTGCTCGCGAATTCCAAGAATGGTGTTCTACTGGTCTGATTCTCCATGATGGCAGGGAGTGATGGTTGATCCAACTTTGTTTGGATTTGTATTTCCAATTCCATTCTCTCCAGACCAAATCTTGGACATTCGAGGAGCACATGCCATATCGTTTCGTCTATACTTGGATCACAGATACATGAAGGACTGTCCTTTAATTTGAAGCGGTGGAGATACGCCGCGAGTCCCCCATGTCCGGTCAGTATTTGCACATGAATCGGTGTCAATTTCATGTCTTTTAGTACTCGCCTCGCCATTGAGACTGAAGGGAGGAACGCCTTTGTTACTAAACCGGTGTTGGAGGACTCATAACGCATCTGCCACTTTTGGACAGTTTCTTGTCTTATTTGCTTCCTAATGAACGATATGGGGACTTTGTCGTAGTCTGGGGCTGTTTTCTTTGTAAGTGCTGCTTTTTTTGCTAGCTCGTCTGCTCTTTCGTTTCCGGGTGTACCAATGTGCGCCCTCAACCAGAAGAATCTCACTGTTCTGCCCTCCTGCACGATTTCTTGTATGAGCGCCTTGATTTCAAGCGCCAACTGGTGGGTGACCGAGGGGCTGCTGAGCAGGTCAAGTGAAGATCTTGAGTCACTCATGATGTTAACTACTTCAGTTTTTCTCGAGTTTTTTACCAGTTTGACAGCTCTGAACAAGGCGTACATTTCTGACTGGAAGACAGTATTGTGAGGCTCTAAGCGGAAGGTGGAGTATTTATTTTCCCTGTCTCCAGTCCACAAAGTGAGGGCTGCTCCTACTTTACCTTCTATCTTGCTTCCGTCGGTATAGATGGTTGGACCGACTATTTTAAGGTTTTCGATGGTATCTTTGTCAAAGCTGTCTAAGCGCTCATACTCAGTTAAGTGTAGTTTTGCTGGGTGGGGATTTTGAAGGGGACCCACCCTGCGCTCTAGTTTTCTTCCTGGCGGAAAGAATTCCACGGAGTGACCCTTTTTTGCTCTAAAGAGTGCTGCCGCCTCGTGTACTCGGAGATCCAAGGGAAGTTGGCCTGATAACACTATTGCCGATGTTAAAGACACCGTGCGGTACGCTTTGCAGATCTTTTGCGCAAATCCCCTTTGCAGTGAGTCTAACTGATTTCTGACCATCAGTTTCTCAGCTGCGGGGGACCACGCACTTGCCGCATACAACA
This sequence comes from Lomographa bimaculata, assembly GCA_948107665.1. Classification (NCBI taxonomy): domain Eukaryota; kingdom Metazoa; phylum Arthropoda; class Insecta; order Lepidoptera; family Geometridae; genus Lomographa; species Lomographa bimaculata. Next base: position 21,209 of record OX403602.1, on the reverse strand, counting down.
CGATTGGCTCTATCACAGATACATATATTATGCGGATAATGTTCCGATTTAGACCCCAGGTCACCTTTGCCGCACACGCTAGTTGTTTATAGATGTCCGCTGCCTTGGTACATGTTGCGGATACGTGTGCATTAAAGGTTAGCTTACGGTCTATTATCAGTCCTAACAACTTTACTTCTTCTACAAGATTTAGCCGAGTGCCGCACATGTGTACTTGAGGGAGATCGTACTTGAGCTTCTTTGTGACTACCATCGCATTCGTTTTATGCGCGGCGAAGTTCAATTTGTTCTGGACTCCCCATTCATGTACGACCGCTAGGATGCTTTCGGCTTTTTGTTGAAGGACGTCAACTGTATGCTCAGAGAACACCAGGACCACATCGTCTGCGAACGCCTGGCAGTAGGTGTTTGATTCTGTCATTTTACTCAAGAGCGGATCCAGTATCAGGTTCCAGAAGGTTGGACCACCAATGGATCCTTGAACGCAACCCTTGGTTGTTTCCTTTTCACTGGTCGCTCTGGCGTAGTTAACTCTAATCTTCCGATCTTCCAAGTACGAAGACACCATTGCAAAGAGGTTCCGGGGGCATTGCTTTTGCGCCAGCTGTTGTTTTAGGGCCGGCCACCACGCGTTATCGAATGCTCCCTCTATGTCGAGCGATATCAGGAGGACGACCTTTTTTAGTCGGACTTCCGCTCTAATGTGGTTGACGAGATCATAGAGGGCATCTTCGGTTCCACGCTGGGGCATAAACCCGTACTGTTTGTTGTTCAGCTTAGGCAACAAGTGCCACTGGATTCTTCCCACCAAGAGTTTCTCAACAATTTTACCAAATACCGAGAGCAGTCCTATCGGTCTGTAAGACTTTGGTAGGGTGTAGTCTTCTTTCCCTGGCTTTTGGATAATGCAGACATGTGCAACCTTCCATTGCTTAGGGAAGTGTGGAAGTGATAGACACTTGTTGGCCAATGCTAAGAATACTTCCCTATTGCTGTAAATGGCTGCTGCACATATATCAGATGTCAGACCATCGGGACCCGGGGCTTTTTTAGGATTTTGGGCTTTGAGAACCGTGTCCAGCTCCTCGGCTGTAAAAAGCGGGTCGTCAACCGATAGGTTTTCTATCTCAGACGGTGTTTTCCCTTCCGTGAGTTTCCGGACATGTGCATGGTGTTCAGTTTCAGTTTCTACAGAGTCGTCAGGGTAGAAGGTTTTTGTGAAAAGATCTGCCGATTCCTCTGGGCTAAGAGTTTGGCCTGCAGTATCTCTCAACAAGGTGTCGCCTTGCCTTCTGGCTGTTCTCCTGAGGACTCGGTAGATACCGTCCCACATGCTCTCTCGGTCTTGTGTCGAGCAGAACTCCTTCCAGTGTTGCGTGGCAGCCGCCTCCGCCTCCAGCTGATAGTCCTGTTTTGCCGTCAAATATTCATCTATGGTAAATTGTCTTCTGGTTTGGGCTGCATTGCGAATTCTCCGTTTCTTTGTGAGCACTTTTTTCTTCATGTTTTCAAGGGAAGAGGACCACCACGGAGGTTTAGTCCTGATTTTTGCCACGCCCAGTTTTGGTATCGTGTTTTCGCATGATCTATGGACAGCCTCCGTGTATGATGTAATAAGATTCTCCAGTACCTGCGGGTCGTTTACTTCAGAGATTTTTTCAGGTGTGATGTTGCCCTCGGCCAAATTGTCTTTGAAGTTATTGGTAAAGTCTGACCACTTTGCCTTCTTGGTGTTATAAATGCGCGTTGAGGTAGACTCCAGTGGTTCTAGAGCCTTTTCTAGGCGCGTTGTAAAAACAATAGCGTTGTGGTCGGAAGTTGTAAGACTCTTATCCACCCTCCAATTTTCAATTCTGCCAAGGAGTGACAGGCTGCAGGCAGTTACGTCTACTATGCTAGTGCATAGTCTGTCTCCTCTAAAGATCTCAAAAGTTGGCGTTTGTCCCGTATTTAGGATCTGTAAGTTCATCTCGTTGAGAAAAGCGTTATATTCCGCTCCGCGATGATCTTCCCTAGAGCTGCCCCACCAGTGACTCCATGCATTAACGTCACCTCCCACCACCAGGTTGTTTGTTCGTAGTTTATCGCTAACTTCTTTTGTTGTTCTAAGGTACGGGTCGATGTCCTGGTCTCCCTCAAAGTATACCGATATTACCCCCAGTTTTAGCGGCCCTGCTTTTATAAGCACTGCTGTCACGTTCTCGGTTACTAGCTGAGGGTCGTGTACGACCTCCAGACAATCCCCGAAAACAATTACTGCTGACTTAACTGGTTTTTTGCGGTTCAGTGTACACTGGATCACTTTTATGCCGGGCGGGGACTTCATAGCTCCTGTTCTGCCTACATAGGGTTCTTGAACTAAAGCTATAGAAATCCCCGTCTTCTGAGCCGCCTGTAGGAACTCTGTCGTCACAAGTTTGGAGCGTTGAAGATTTGCTTGGATAAAGTTGAGCTTGTCTGATGATATGCTTTGAGGTGGGACTGACCCGATCATATCCTGGCTGCCCTCAGCAATGGTAAGAGACCCGGGATCTCGCTATATAGTCCCATCTTTGTCTTTCGTGACATTCAGAGCTGAATGCAGTATGTGTAAGTTCCTTGTTTTCTCTCTTGGCCTTGCTACAGTTTATACACGTGGGGGGGCCTGATTGGGATTTTATGGGGCACTCTCTTGCTGCGTGTATGCCGCTGCAATAACCGCAGATATTTTTTTCGGCCTTGCACAAACCCTTTGTGTGCCCGTAGCCGAGGCATTTGGTGCACTGGACCAGAGGTGATTGGTCTTCAATCAGGCAACGTTGTATTCCCACGTGGATTTTCCCAGTCTGTGTTAGATTTTTCCATATAGGTGGAGACAGTTCAAGGACTGGGTGGCATTCGTGTAGGTTACGGGCTTTCTTCCTGTAGCGAACTCTAATGATCTGTCCAGCCACATCGATGCCCTGCAGAAGATGTGTATTTTGCATCTTTACCATATCTACAATTTCATCATCGGTGTAACTGGCCAGAACGCCGCGAACGCACGCTAGAGGATTGGCGTTGGTTGGTTCTTGTACATTAAGGCCCTGAGTTTTCTGGACCTTAGTTTTGACTATTTGGAGGTCCTCTTTGCTTGCACAGTTGAGTACAATTTTTTGGTTGCGGGCTTTTCTGACACCATCTACCTTAGCTCCGGTCTTTTTAAAGTCCAGAGCTACCCTCACGCTCTCAATGACGTTGTCGCCTGTATGGGTCGGGTCTGTGGATGATATTATAAGGGTGTGATTCGGTTTTGGGGGGGACATGGGCCTGGATGCTACCTGCGCATAAGTGATGGCAGATTGTGGTGGTCTCTCTGTTGCGTTCAAGCCCGAGACTCCTTTCTTGATTGTGTCGAGAGATTTCCTGACCTCCTCGATCACGAGCTCGGAGCCTATGCTAGCCCTTGGGGGGCTTGGGGTTGGCTGCTTCCTGTCTCTGATTGTTTTGAGGTCAGATGACACTATTTCCAGCTTCTCAGATAGCGGTTGGAGCTGATTTGACAGATCAATTTGTGGAGCTGGGTGCGTAGAGGGTATGGCAAATTCCGTCACTTTTTTCGTCAGCTCTGTTGTGATGAGCGTGAGTTTCTCAACGTCTTCACGCAGCAGTTGGTGACTGGAATCTCCGTCAAGCACGGACGCGGACTCTTTCGGGGGCATCGGCGCTGGGATATCCGCAATGGATCTCTTAACCTCTTCTGTAGTTCTGCGAAGAGCATCTACCTGGTTTGAGACTCCTTTTATGTTGGATGTTATTTTGTGTAATTCCTTCTCCACAGCTTCCCGTTTCGAGTCTCCTACGATTGCTGTGGACGTTTGACCTTTCCAGGCTGCCTCTTGGATTTTTTCTTCCAGCTTCGAGACACTTTGCTTTAGCTCCTTGATACCACCGAATGGCTCCGCTGTCTCATACCCAAGCCAGCTTCGGATGGCCTGAGTTTCCTTCAGAGTCTCGGTGATATCTGTTCGGGCCCGCTTCAATTCCGTGACGAGGTCTGACTTCATTTCCGTAAGTGTTTTCATGTGAGCTCTCTCTACTCTGACGATTTCCTTAGCGTGTCTTGTCATTTCGCGCTCTAAGGAAACTCTGTGTCTAGATCTTGAGTCTGAGAGGGCAAGGCAGATCTTATATAGCTCCTCCAGGCTATTCAGTGCGGCTATTTTGCTCTCCCTCTTCATATTGGTTGCTAGCTCGAGAGCCTCCTTACCCTGCTGCAGAAGCTCGTTTGCAGCTTTCGTTGCTAGGTCCATTTCCACGCCAAGACCCCTTCTGGATTGTGGAAGCATACTGACTCTTCTCGCTATCGACTCGGCGGAGTTGACTGACGATGCGTCAAGTTCTGTATCGCCGAGTGTTTCCGACGCTTCTGAGTCAGCCACCGTTAGCTCTTTGTCTGGGTTGTCCCCCGAAAGCCTTGAGACGTCCGACGTTTCAATGATGCTATACGAACCGATGTTAAAGTTGAAAGGGGTACTGGCCCCCTTAACATCTGCCTCGTGTTTCTCGGGGGACCCTGGTTCGCTCACAGGGGTCTTAGGAGTGAGTGCTTGGAGTGGGGGTGCCGGTTTAACAGCCGACTCTGACTGCGCTTTAGGGGGGTTCTCCCTTACTTTTTTTGTTTTTTGAGTTTTTTGAGTGTTGGTTGAAGTTGTCTTCGACTTGGGTGATTTCAGACCACTTATTGCCGATGCTGCTTTGGTCAAGACTTTTTCGCGGAGTGACTGTTTTGATTTGCTGGAAGCAGCAACGGATTCCGCAGTTTGTTTGAAAATTTTTTTGCTGTCCGACATGTTGGATTTTATAGATAAAAGAAATCAGCAAAAAGTATACCTCTAAACAAGAACAAGAGAAAAGACACGACAAAATAATTCAAATCAAAAATACAATAAGAATCTTGTTAATAAAAATTCAATAAAAATTTTGGTATATATATCCTCTAAAAGACTGTTTAAGCTTATTAATTATAGGAATAGAACTAGGAGAAAGGCACGAAAATATTTAAATTCAAAAATACAGTTAAAACTAAGTGTGCAATAGAGATATAACTCACTGTGGCGCTGATGTTCTGCGTCCTTTGTTGATGTTATGCGAGTACGCCTACAAAACTTGGTGCGCCTAAGCTTCAGGTGGAGGAAGCTGCTTGTAGTGAAGTTTTCGTATTACAGGTTCTCACGATGAAAAATACGGATTGTGCTGGAGCCAAAAGACAGGGCTTGTTCTCCCGATTCCGAAAATACCAAACTCGGGTATTCTATCTCTTTCCGTTCCCGAGTTGTGGCGCGGGGGGGGTGAGGTGAGCTCGAGGGGTGAGGGAGGGGAAGGTCCCGCGGGGGAGTTTCAGGGGGTGAAGGGTGGGGGAGGTGTTGTTGGTGCTCAGGGGTGGCAAGGTTACCAACTGGTTCCTTGACGTCACGCGGGGCAAAATACTTGCAGGGGTGTTACAGGCACTGAGGGCGTAAAATCAGGAATCTGATGGAGCCAAAAGATGGGGAATGTTCTCCCGGTTCCAAAAACACCTAACTCGGGTACTCTATCTCTTCCCGTTCCCGAGTTATGGCGCGGGGGGGTGAAATGCGGGGGAGGGGGGAAAAAAGTTCCCACGTGAAAGTTGAGGTGGGGGGGGGGGTGTGAGGGGGGGGGGTGAGGGGGGGGGGGTTGGTGGTACTCGGGGGTGGTAAGATTACCAACTGATTCCTTGACGTCACACAGGGCAAAAACACTTGCAGGGGTGTTATTGGCTCTGAGGGCGTAAAATCAGGAATCTGATGGAGCCAAAAGGTGGGGAATGTTCTCCCGATTCCAAAAACACCCAACTCGGGTACTCTATCTCTTTCCGTTCCCGAGTTATGGCGCGGGGGGGTGAAGTGCGGGGGAGGGGGGAAAAAGTGCCCACGTGAAAGTTGAGGGGGGGGGTGAGGGGGGGGGCGAGGGGGGGGTTGGTGGTAGTGGGTGGTAAGGAAACTTACTGGAACCCTGGCGTCTGACCTGACGTCACACGTGGCTTAAGAGCCTCTCGGAGGGAATGAGGAGGGGGGATATTACACACCTGCGGGGGTGTCGCAAATGAGGGGATCAGAGGTGGGGGGTAAGAGGGGAGTTAGGTCCCGGTTCAGAAAAGTCCAAACTCGGGTACCTTGAGACAGGGGGTTGAGGAGATCCCTCGAGCTTACCTGAAGGTCTTGAAGGGAGTCTTCAGCTATCGTCTTCTAGTCGTGGCGGAGTCCTCGGTCCGGCTTCGCAGTCCCCGTAGCTGGTTTCGACGTCACTCCCTGCGCCGCGATTGCCTTTTACGGTTACACGTGGAGAGGTTCGGCGACCGGGAAAGTTTCCACAGCTTAATGTACCGGCTCAAGATGTGTTTTTGGAGCCTAATATCTCCAAGGTTTCTTGACCGATTTTGATGGTTCTGGTGTCAAAAGATAGGCGTTGTCCTGGTCTTGAGGACGACGTAAACAATTGCTGTGTGACGTTAGAGGCCTAGGTGGTATTAGACCTTAAACTAGAATGCTTACTGCTGTGAATTCCTTGGGAGGACAGACTTGCCCACACGAATCCTGGTGAGTCGTAAGGCACTGCACTTCACTGTATTACTAAAATGCGCGTAGCTCAATTTTCGCGATTTTTAGGAATTTTTTACGCGGAGCGATATGTTGTTTAGGCCGAGTTCGGGCTTGTACAGGGTTAGGTTAGGTTAGGTTAGGTTGGGGTGCCAGTCCAGAATACCTCCTCGTGAACCGGTTGCTACTAGTTCTTTCTGGATACGTTCGGGGGAAACAGTAGCAATACGTGTCGGTGCATCCTGGGTAACTGTCAACAACTTCTCTTCGTGGGATCTTGTTGACAGTTAGCGAAAGGTCTGGAACGGTGGCTTGCTCTTCGTGTCCCTTTGATATGTAGCAAAAGGCACGGATGAGCAGGTAAGGGCGGGCTCAGAGATGAGCACCGCGGTGGGTCTGGCGGTTGCCAGTTTGCAGGGTGAACATTTTCGGTTAATAATTTTTCCTTGTGGGATATTGTTAGCCGAGAGCTAGTAGCCTTGCGGGGGAGGGAGGTAAAGGCCTTGAGTTGATAACTTCTCTATATGGGATTTTATTTGCTGAGGGCTGGAGCCTCAAGAGGGGGAGGGCTTCTTTGCGAGGCCGCCTAGAAGCCCTGGGGTGGGACCTCGGGTGGAAGCGAGAAGTAATTCTCGTTTGCATCTGAGTGTCGGTGTGTTGTGGAGGGTCTTGTTCGCCAGCAAAGGTGATGCTTTTGCCGGCGAATGGGATGGATTGTGTCGGTCCGCTGCTGGAGACCTCGGGTGCAGAGGGTTTCGAAACTTCTCTGCATTTGAGTGTCGGAGTGTGAGAAGGAGTCTCGTTCAACAGCATATTAGCCATTATTGCTGTTGAATGAGTCGGAGTGATAGCTGCCAGGTCCCTTTCTGTGAGCCCAGTTGTGGTCCGGAAGGGGACCGCCGAGTGGGACATTTTCCCATTCGGCCGGTGGGTACCGGCACGCGACCTTGAGACCTCCCCGGGACATCCCTGAACAAGGCTCAGGTGTAGCCTGGCTCAAGTGTTGCGTGCTGTGGAGGGATCTTGTTGGGCAGCGTAGGGCCTCACAGACTACGCTGTCGAACGAGATGATAAGGCGAGCCGAGGTTCCCTTCTGCGAGCCCCGTTGTGGTCCTTAAGGGAACCGCCGAGTGGATTCCACCGCCACTCGGACGGCGTCGGAGTGGTATCCCGTTTCGCGGCGGGGTACACCTCTGATCCGAGAGTCGGCAACCGAAAGGGAAGCGTAAGATCTCCGCCCTTTCGTTTCTTTTTCGGTTCCCAGAGGCCTGGATGGCGGGTGCAGGGGAGCCCAACGCCCAGACGCTTCGAGGTGGCGCGCGCGGTGCTTCCACGCGCCGCTTCATCTGGTGTGGGACGAAGGTTGTTAATATGCCTTCGTTCTTAACCGAGGTGGGGTCCGAAAGGACCGGCGCCTGCTGGGTACTGTGGGCGAGTGCGAAAGTGTTCCCGCGGTCCCAGCAGAGGCGAGAGGAGCATCGTGAGGGTTTAGTCGGTAGGGGTTACTTGCTGCTATGGGAGTAGTTGGTGCCGAGCCCGACACACCTCGTGCGCCTCCCTGTGGGCGTGCGGGCAGTGGGTATGTAAATGTATTCCCTCACGTTAAAAAAAAAAAAAAAAAAAAAAAAAAAAAAAAGGTTAGGTTAGGTTAGGTTAGGTTAGGTTAGGTTAGGTTAGGTTAGGTTAGGTTAGGTTAGGTTAGGTTAGGTTAGGTTGGGTTAGGTTGGGTTAGGTTGGGTTAGGTTGGGTTGGGTTGGGTTAGGTTGGTAGGTTAGGTTAGGTTAGGTTAGGTTAGGTTAGGTTAGGTTAGGTTAGGTTAGGTTAGGTTAGGTTAGGTTAGGTTAGGTTAGGTTAGGTTAGGTTAGGTTAGGTTAGGTTAGGTTAGGTTAGGTTAGGTTAGGTTAGGTTAGGTTAGGTTAGGTTTTTTTTTTTTTTTTTTTTTTTTTTTTTTTTTTTCCTACCCGTACCACCATCTAGAAATGGCACTATTGTAGCGGCTACCTCTAACGTTATCAGAGTCTTTATTTAACTTTTTCTTAATCTCTAACAGTGTCAATTTTTCTTAAACTTATACATCTTAATTTATATCTTATGTCTATTTTATTTCTACATAGTTAAACTTAAAATTTTTATACTGTAAAATATTTTGCTGAGGTTATACATATCGACATATATATATTCAGCAAACTTATATATCTTTATTCCTATTTATTACATTTTTAATAATATCTATGCAGTAGTTTACATAATCCTGTTTTATTTTCTTATCACTAATACATTTATATGCAGTATTTATATTTATATCTACATTCATGTATTGTTCGGCTTCATATCTCTGTCGTCCATAGACGGGGCATTCAAAGAGGATATGCTGGACGGATTCAGGCTTTCCTGGTTCGCAGATGCACGATGGGTCTTCCTTACACTTGAACCTATTCAAGTATTCTGAAAACCCACCGTGCCCTGTCAGTGCTTGGGTTAATATGCCCGCTGGCTTAATATTTCTAACAATTTTGAAAGCTTCTATAGCGTCGGGGAAGAATATTTTGGTCACCGCTGCTGTTTCGCTGGTTTTGTACCTATTATTCCATTTTTTAAGCGTTTCGATTCGGATCAACTTTTTGATATATGAGATTGGGCAGAGATCGTAGTGCGGTCTGATTTTACTTCCAAGGGCTGCTTCCTTCGCCAGCTCATCTGCTCGCTCGTTTCCCTCGATGCCTACGTGAGCCCTTATCCAGAATAAAGATACATTTTTATTCTGGTCTTTTATTGTCCGTAGGTTGTTGCGTATCTCTAAAGCAAGAGGGTTTTTTGAGCTATAGTTGGTTATAGCCTCGAGCGATGACCTTGAGTCGCTGTATATTCCGAACGATGGCTCTTTGCTCTTCAGAATCTCCCTCGTGGCTATGCATATGGCCAGTAATTCAGCCTGGTAGACGGTGCAGTAAGACGACAGTTTAATTTTTCGGGATTTGGTCTCGGCTATGCTATTCCATATGGATAACGCGGCACCGACCTTTCCCTGAATCTTGCTGCCGTCTGTGAACATTCGGATTGCGTAATCGCTGTGAATGTTCACCTGCTCGTGGTCTTCCAGACCTTTGAATTCCAGGCTCATATGCTCCGCCGGGTGAGGTGATTCTTCAGCTTTTGCCATTTTTTCCACCTCCCTGTCTCCTAGTTCCAGCCGGGGAACACCTCTCTTGGCCTCATACAGGGCTGCTGCTTCCTGTATCCTGAGGTCGAGTGGCAAGATTCCGGCTAGAACTAGTGCTGAGTTTAGGGAGACGGTCCGGTAGGCTCTGCACAGTTTTTGGGCAAAACCTCGCTGGACAGCGTTGAGGTGTTTCTGCATGCCCAGTTTCCGAGTTTGAGGTGCCCAGACACTGGCCGCGTACATTATTATAGGTTCGACTGCGGCCGTGTATATACAGCGTATCACCTCCGGATTGAGACCCCAGCTGACCCTGGCGGCTCTGGACAGCTGCTTGTACACGTTCAACGCCTTTTTGCATGCACTAGCTGCATGGCTGTTGAACGTGAGCTTGTGGTCTAGTATGAGCCCCAGGATCTTTATCTCATTTGACATGCAGATGTCGACCCCGCCCATGCCCAGGCGTGGTGTGTCAAATTTGAGCTTCCTCGTTATAACCATGGCCTTGGTTTTATGAGGTGCGAACCTGAGCTTGTTTTTGACACCCCACGCCTGGACGTACGCAAGGGCGGCATTCGCCTGTCGTTCCACTTCTGACGCTGTGTCTCCTTCGAATACCAAAACGACGTCATCCGCAAATGCCTGGCAGTAGTCACCTCTACTTTCGAGACCCTGCAGCAGTGGGTCAAGAAGCAGGTTCCATAAAATTGGACCTCCGATAGACCCCTGGACGCAGCCCTTGGTGGTCCGTCTCTCCACCTCCTCGCCCGCGTATCTCAACTTGACCTTTCTATTGCTTAGGTAGCTGTCCATCAATTTCCTGATGTTCAGGGGGCACTTTTCCTCCGCCAACCGGACCCTTATTGCAGGCCACCAGGCGCTATCGAAGGCGCCCTCTATGTCCAGCGATACGAGTGTGACGAGTTTTTTATCCTCCAGCTTGGATCGTATGTGCTGGACGAGGACATAGAGGGCGTCTTCCGTGCTCCTTTGTGGCATGAATCCGTATTGGCGGCTACTTAGTTTAGGAAGTATGTGCCATTTGAGCCTATTTACGACCATCTTTTCAAGAATCTTACCCATCACCGGCAACAACCCAATCGGCCTATAGGATTTGGCTTCCGTGTACTTTTCCTTTCCCGGTTTTCGAAGTACTACCACGGTCGCCTCCTTCCAGATGTTCGGGAAGTGTCCCTGCTCTAGGCACTTGTTAGCCAGTGATAGGTACAATTCTGGGTCTTGGATTATGGCCTGCTTGCATATGTCAGCCGTCAAACCGTCTGAACCTGGAGCTTTCTTGGGGTTAAAGCCATTCACCGCGCTTTGAACCTCTTCAGGGGTAAACGGTGGGTCATGATAACTATCATGCTCCCAACCGTTTACTTGGTCGGCTTCTCTTCTGGTTTTCTGGTGATCCCCATTATCTTCTTCATGTTGGTCTTTCGGATAAAAAGTTTCTGCAAGCATTTCTGCAGATTCTCTTGGGCTTAGGGCTCTTCCTTCCCTGATCAAGGGCAGGTCCTCCTGTCTTTTCATTGTTCTCCCAATCACTCGGTAAATACCTTCCCACATCCCTTCCCGATCCTGCTTCTCACAGAAGCCCTTCCAACTTTCCGTTTGTGCTTTACTAGCTTCACTCTCATATTTCTCTTTTTCTTGCAGGTACTCTTCAACAACTTTTGCTCTGCGGACCGGCGCTGCACATCGGATTCTACGTTTCATGGTGGTGACTTTTCCCTTCAGGTGAGCGAGTTCTTCAGACCACCACGGCAAGGTAAGTGTTTCTATTTGTTTCTTTTTTGGTATTGTGTCTGTGCATACTTGCTTAATTACTGCTATATATTTTTCCACTACTTTTTCTAGTTCTAGCGTTTGTTCAATTTTATTTGTTTCTATTGTATTTATGTTGTGTTCTAAATTTAATTGGGCCAGTTTCTCACGAAACTGGCTCCAATTTGCCTTTTTGGTGTTGTAAAGTCTTGTTGTTCTTCCTATACTGAATCCGTTTGCTTTTTCTAATTTGATTTTAAAGGTAATGCCGTTGTGGTCTGATCCTGTTATGTCGTCTCTTACCTCCCAGTCCTCCACCAAGTCCAACATATCCACCGTGCAGGCCGTTATGTCGACGTAACTGGCGTAAGTTTTACCTCCTCTTACGGTGTTAAAGGTGGGGGTATTTCCGTTGTTGAGCACCTGCAAGTTCATCTCTTCGAGGGCTCCCGACATGTCTTCTCCCCTATGGTCTACCTTGAGGCTACCCCACCAGCTGCTCTTCGCGTTTGAATCCCCTCCTACGATAATTCTTCTAGGTCCAAATTTCTCTTCTATTTTCTTGAGCTGCTCCAGGTATGGCTGTATGGGCTGGTCTGGCTCGAAATAAAAAGATACCACTGCGATCTCCCAGGCACTAGTCCGGATCTTCACCACAACGATGTTGTTTGTGGTGTGTTCTGGGTACTGAATGACATCCAATTTGTTGTCGAAGACGGCTATTGCAGCCTTGACAGTCCCTTGCCCTTGACTAGTGCACTGGAAGATTCTCAGTCCTCGGTAGTCCTTCATTTTTCTCGCTCCACCCACATACGGCTCCTGGAGCAGCGCGAAGGCTGCCCTCCTTTTGCACGCCTCTAATATAAGTTCACTGGTTGCTAGATTTTTTCTTTGGAGGTTGGCTTGGATCGCTAGGTACGGTTTAGTGGTAGGGGTGCCTCTGTTTTCTGCTATGGTGCTGCCATTGTCATCTTTAGCAGTAAGCGACAGTAGCTCGAGCCAAGGCGTCCCACTTCCTTCTCACTGCACACTCCTGGCTGAACGCGTTGTGGTCGTATTCATCCAGCTTGGCGTGTTTACAGTTGCAGCAAGAAGGGGCTTCACCTGCCAACCAGTCTGCGCAGTCAGTCTTCATGTGTGGGCCGCCACAGTGGCTGCATTTTTCCACTGTCTCCTTACAGTATCGCCTACCGTGGCCGTAGCCAAGGCATAGCGAGCACTGCACTATTGGAGACTGGTCGGATACCTTGACTCGTTGCAGGTCTATATGCGCTTCTCCTGCTTCTGTTAATCGCATCCATATTTTAGGAGAGATTCTAAGTATAATGTGACACGTTTGCGGGTTTCTCGTTTTTCTCCTGTAACGCACCTCCATTCTGTCGTCCTCCTTGTCGAGGTCTTTGAACATCCCCCCGTTTTGATTCCTAAGGGCTTTTAAGACGTCTTCGTCTTTATTATAGTTAAGAACGTCCCTTAGGATCAAGAGCGGGTCTTTGTTCTTGATCTCGTCCACTCTGAGGCGCGACTCTACCTTTTTGAGTTTCTCTTTCAACTTCTGTCTCTCTTCCTCGGTTCTGCAACCCACGATGACCTTTCTGTCTTTGGCCTTCCGCACTCTATCGACCTTAATCCCTCCTTCTTTTGCATTTACTGCCTCTCGGATTCGGTTGAGCACTTCTTCGCCGGTCTCGTTTTCGTCTTTTGAAGAGATGACTACTGAATGCAGTGCGGCCTGCCCCCCGGGCTGCCTACTGGGTTGTTGGCCGGCCGCCACACTAGCGTATGTCAATCTCTCCTGGGTTTCTTGTTGTTTTTCTATCGTCTCTTTAAGTTTTTCCATCCGTGAATTGCTTTCTTCTATCAATCTGGCATGTTCAGCCAGCTTCTTTATTAGCAGTTCGCTTTCCTTAGAACCTTCTACTCTTTGCTGCTCTTTTTCTGTCTTCGGTTCTTCTACCGATATCTTGGTTAGCGTCTTCCCCTGTCCTTTTATGCTGTCTGCCTCCTTAACGAGTTGGTAGAGCCTGTCCACTGCTAGCATGACTTCTGTTTTAATTTCCGTCTTGGTGTTTCGTGATTTTTCAATATTCAATTTTGCTCTCAGTACGCAGGCTCTAGCCTCGGTTAATCTGTCTAAGTACTTCGATGGAGAGTTTACCACATTCTGCTTCTGTTTGCTCTCTTGCGGGAGCCTTTTAGACTTTGGTCTTGGGAGCTCTTTTTCTGTCTGTGCATTCTTTGGGGAGGTCGGTTGTTTGGTTTGAGCTTGCGCTTCTGCCTTGCCGGCTTCCCACTCGCCGATGCTACGTCTCACGCTGGAGCTCTCTCTTTCCATTGTTCCGGAAGGTCCCGCTGTAGAAGTGTTTTTTGGTCTGGCAGGGGATGTCACTGGTTCTATGCCGCTAGTGCCAGCACTCGTCCTACTCGACTGTACTGGGGTACGGATACCAAACACCATTTTTGGTTTGGTCAAATTACACACTTAAGAATAAAAGGTAAAATTGTATAAGTTTTAAAAGAAGGCTTAAAATGTGTATAATTATATAAAATGTCAAAAGACGACTTAATTTCTAATCTTATCCTAATCTAATATTTTTGTTTCAGGTCTTCAGATCCTGTTCCTGTTTGGCTGACCAGCGCGTGAGGGATGAAGGTAAGTTCGTTGGTAAGTATACACGATTTTAGAGAGTTTACTTTTGTAGAGTTTGGCTCTTTGCAGAGTTCGACTCTATGTAGAGCCCGACTCTATGTAGGGCTGACTCTATGTAGAGCTAACTCTATGCAGAGCCGACCCTATGCAGAGCTGACTTTATGTAGAGCCAACCAGTAAGGTGTGATTACCTGGGGTTTGCTCTGTGTAGAGCTCGTCTCTACTCTGGGCACTCTTCCTACCTGTATTGAGATTAGGAGTATGAGAAATGCTTTCTAATTTAACTGAAAAAATTTTTTAAGAGTGAGTTTAATTTTTGTAGTGAAGGAAATTACAATACAATTTTGAAATTTGGTACTTACAGTCAAATTTAGGGTTTTATCCGGTAGTTCTATTTATATCGTCCTTATTATAAGAAATCCCGTAACAATAGGGGCACTGGTTCGAGAGATATGAAGCTTCACAATTTTCCAAAATGGCGGTCAAAATGGCCGCCAATTTTCAAAAGGTCGCTTCTTAGTCAATTTTCCTCTTACGACTATGGGGTTTTCGCTAGTGCGATTCCCCTGTCAAAACTTATGTCTACTGGTAAGGTGAGGTGGGGTATGGGACGGGAGGGGAAAAATGGGGGGAGGGGGGAACGAGGGGAAGGGTCTTAGTAACCGTAGGGCTGTAAATGGGCCTCTTAAAGGTACTCAGGTAAAGGATTGGGATATAGGATTTTTGGATGGGCGGGGGAGGGGAAGGCGGGGGCGAGGGGGCAGGGGGAAGGGTCTTAGTAGCTATCGGCTGTAAACGGGGCTCCTGCAACTACTTAAGTGAGTGGTTTGTGGAGATAAAATATGAGGGGGAGGGTTGGGTAAAAAGTGGGGGGGGGGGTATATACAGCTTAAATTATAGTCAATATAAGTCTTACAACTAATTCTTACTTTTTCTATGATAAGGTTCCAGACACTTGTAAAATTTTTCAAAATCTCCGGGGGGACCTGGTCCTAGGGGGTTGGGACTTTGTCAAAATGATGGTGGGGGGTCTGGTATAGTTCGGTCCTCCGAACTATAGGGGGGGGTTGAAGGGGGGGGGTACCCGGAAATTTTGTCCGTTTTGCTCTAGGACGCACCGTTTCGGAGTTACAAGCGTTTTTCAGGTTTTGTGCGGTTGGTAAACTATTTTCAGGATTTTACCTACTTTGTTTGCTCTGAGACTATGAGATAAAAAATTTTTTGAAAAGTTTCTAATTGTGAAGGGGGCAAGCTACTGTTTATATATTGCACCACTAGAGTAGGGTGTCCGCTATAGATTGTTATATTGGGTCCTGAAGGAATTTTTGATTTACCACCAGCCGCAAGTGAAAATTTTTGAATTTTTGTGTACTACTTTTTGTAAGCGCTGTATCTCCGGAACGGGTCGTTACAAAATTCTAAATATAATGGCAAATGATTGCTACTGAACTAATCTACTTATCTAATTGTATTTTTCTCCCCACAGGTCGGCTCCCGCTGCTCCAGGGGCGTCCAAAGTTTCCGGAGGCGCTCTCCAGGTGGTGGGTGGTCCGTTTGGGCCGTCTCTGGTGCGGGCTCGTAGTGTAGGTGGAGCTTCAACTGCCTGCTCTGCTCCGGGTCCTAAGGCTGCTCCAGGTCCAGAATTATTCCTTTGGGAAGGCAAAAACTTGGTCCTGGCGAGCTGATGGTGTTCGGATCCGGTTAGTTGCCCCTGGGATAGTTTCTGGTGACAGAACAGCTCCCGACGTTATTTTTGGGATCAGACGCTCCCTTCCCGAGTTATGGGGAAAACAAGGATAGATGGTAATGCCGTCGCTCGATATGCTTGTGGGGAAAAATTTACCAAAAATCAGTTTCAGCTCCCAGCGTTATGGTTTCTTCAGTAAAGTCACCGTTCGAAGATGGATCCAGACGGTTATTACTATTTGGGAGTTGTGGGGGCTCCGGGTTCACCTCTGGAGTACGTTTCGGGATTTTTCGCCTCGACAAATACCGCAAATAGGCCTTATCCGGTGATTTTGGTGTGAGAGGTCACTTTTTCGAGGAGATCTGGA